>CM077558.1:48398703-53398703 GCA_039657345.1 Stephania japonica
GGATGTGGTTAAAAAGGAGATTCTGAAGCTCCTTGATGCTGGGATGATCTACCCGATCTCCGACAAACAAGTGGGTCAGTCCCATTCAGGTGGTTCCCAAGAAAACGGGGATCACAGTGGTCACAAACTCACACGGTGAGTTAGTCCCAACTCTCATCCAAAACGGATGGCGAGTTTGCATTGATTACAAGAAGCTCAATGCTTCCACTAGGAAAGACCACTTCCCATTGCCTTTCATTGACCAGATGTTAGAGCGTTTAGCAGGTAGGTCTCACTATTGCTGCTTGGATGGGTATTCGGTTTTCACCAAATTCCCGTAGCACTGAGAGATCAAGAAAATACCACCTTCACTGTCCTTTTGGTACTTATGCCTACCGGCGCATGCCATTTGGGCATGCAATGCACTTGCTACATTCCGAGGTGCATGATGAGCATCTTCTCGACTTCGTTGAACACTTCATCGAAGTATTCATGGATGACTTCACCGTTTACGGTGATTCATTCGATCTTTGCCTTAGCCACTTGACTAAGGTTCTTCACCGATGTATCCAAAAGAACTTGATCCTCAACTACGAGAAATGTCACTTCATGGTGGATCAGGGTCTTATCTTGGGTCACATCGTATCTGCTAGGGGTGTGGAGGTAGACCCAAGAAAATTGAAGTAATTCAAAAGTTTCCTTACCCCACGACTGTGCGAGAAATTCGATCATTTCTTGGCCATGCCGGTTTCTATCGGCGATTCATTAAGGATTTCTCCAAAATTGCACAACCCCTCTGTCGCCTTCTTCAGAAGGACGTGCCTTTCAATCTTGATAAGGCATGTAAGAGTGCATTCGATGCGCTCAAAGACTCTCTCATCTCTACTCCAGTGATTCAAGCTCCTAATTGGGAGCTACCTTTTGAGATTATGTGCGATGCCAGCAACCACGCTGTGGGTGCTGTGCTTGGGCAACGAGTCGGACGCGCTTCTCATGTCATATACTACGCTTCCCGAACTCTCGATCCTGCCCAATTGAATTACACCACTACGAGAAGGAGCTTCTAGTCGTGTCGTCTTCGCCTTGGAGAAATTTCGGCCTTATCTCTTAGGAACTAAGGTGGTCGTCTACTCGATCATGCTTTGCCTTAAAACACCTTATGGCCAAAAAGGAAGCTAAGCCTCGTCTCATTCGATGGATACTCTTGTTACAAGAGTTTGACATCGAGATTAAAGATAAAAGTGGTGCCGAAAATCTTGTTGCTTGACCATCTCGATCGTATCGAGAATGGTGAAGCACTGTCCCGCTACGAGATGATTTTCCCGATGAACATCTCTTAGCAATTGCTTTGAGGAACTCCTTTGGTTTGCGATCTGGTAAACTACCTTGTTACACGAGAGTTTCCACCTCATCTTACGCGAGCCCAAAGGATAAAATTCGAGTGATTCCAAATACTATGTATGGGATGACCCATACTTGTGGAGGTTTTGCTCGGACCGGTTATTCGTCGATGTGTTTCCCAGATGGAGACGCAATCTATATTGGCATTCTGTCATTCATACACTTGCGGCGGCCATTTCAGTCCACGTAGGAATGCTATGAAGGTCTTGGAGAGTGGGCTATACTGGCCCACCATTTTTCATGATTCATATATATACTCCAAGACCTGTGCTAGATGTCAGTCGACTGGTCCCCTGAGTCACAGGAATCAAATGCCACTGACCTCGATCCTATTCTGTGAGATTTTCGATGTTTGGGGGATCGACTTCATGGGGCCATTTCCACCGTCACATGGTTCTCTTTATATCTTACTGGCGGTGGACTACGTGTCCAAATGGGTGGAAGTCAAAGCCACTCGCACCAATGATTCGTCAGTTGTATGTGATTTCCTGAAATCACGAATTTTTTCAACTTTTGGCGTTCCACGGGCTTTGATCAGTGATCGAGGTACCCATTTCTGCAACCGCATGGTTGAAAATCTCCTGCGTAAGTATAATGTTACACACCGTACGTCTACGGCCTATCATCCTCAGACCAGTGGCCAAGCGGAGGTGTCAAACAGGGAGATTAAAGCCATTTTGGAGAAGACTGTAAACCCATCACGGAAGGATTGGAGCACGCGCCTTGATGACGCAGTATGGGCTTATCGAATGGCGTTTAAAACGCCAATCGGAATGTCTCCGTATCGCTTAGTTTTTGGCAAATCGTGCCACTTGTCGGTCGAGTTAGAGCATAAATCTCTATGGGCTGTCAAACAGCTCAACATGGAACTCGACGCAGCCGGTAAAGAGAGAAAGTTGGACCTCCAAGAATTGGAGGAGATCCGGAACGATGCCTACGAGTCCGCTCGAATTTATAAGGATAAAACCAAGGCGTTCCACGATCGCAACTTATCTCGTAAGACTTTCGTAGTCGGTCAAAAAGTCTTGCTTTATAATTCTAAATTAACTCTCCATCCAGGGAAGTTGAGGTCACGATGGCTCGGACCTTTTGTTGTTACTAATGTGTTTGGACATGGTGCGGTTGAGATCGGGAGCAAGGATACGGGGAAAGTTTTCAAGGTGAATGGGCACCGACCGGCGAAGCCGTTCTATGAGAACTTCCCACAAAGACGAGATCGAGAGCGAGACTCTAGCGATTGTAGAGTACCTTGACCGAGAGAGAGTCGAGGAGTCGAGCCAACGACGTTAAAAAAAGCACTCTTGGGAGGCACCCCAAGCTTCTATCCCTTTGATTTTATTTTAGTCTTTTCTGTGGTATTCTTACTATCATTTCATTGTGACTTTTTACAGGTGTTGCGACGTTTACCTTGCACACTGGATTTTGAGAGCTCCGTATTGCTCTGATGGCTCCTCACATGTCTGTACGTATGGTTAGTCACATTGCGATCTGGTAAGGTTACCCATCTTCATTTCGTTTGTGGATTTAGGATTAGTGTCAGTTTTATGCATGATTGTGTATCATTTCCTTGCTTCTATATCTACCATGTTCTTTTACCATATTGTGTATGTTCATGTATGCTTCCTAACCTATCTTGAACCTTGAGGACAAGGTTCGAAATAAGTTTGGGGGTACTTTAGGACTTGTGGATTGAGTTGGATGGTGTTCTATGCGAAAGACCGCAGGTGAGATCGTTTAAATTTTTTATATATATGCGGTTACATGCGGTTGTAGGATGGTATTGGTGGTGTTTAATATATATTGCTCATTCATTTCTTCCATTTCTTTTCACTCCATATCACACTTTCTCATTCCATTAGGAGTTAATACACATTCATGCATGTTTTCAGTGTAGTCTTTATGGTCTAGAGTCACCCGAGATTTTGTTTCATGCCTTTGGTTATGGATGAGTATTTTATGGTTGCCTGTTGACTTGAAACTTAGGAGAAATTAGGAGAAACACTCAATCAAGTCGTAGTCCAGCATTCTTAGGAATTCATGATTAGAGACTTAGTATGTTGGTTGAACTTGTGCTAGATACCAAAATGGGTAGACGGTCAAAATTGTGCAAGTGATAGTATTTTAACCCACATTGAGGAATTTGCTTGATTATAGTGAAAGTGAGAAGGGCTATCAGGAGTTTTCTTAATATTGAGAGTCCCACAAGTTTCCATAGGAAATGGAGCAGGGAAACTTGTGGTGGGAAAAAGTGAGAAAATTGGTCCATAGGAAATGGAGCAGGGACCGTTTTACTTAAAAAAAATGGAGAAAGGAATAGAAAAAAAAAAGAATAAAGGCGGAAGTTTATGAAAACCCCTCAAATAAAAAAGATTTAGCTCGAGTGCTTTCACTAAATTATGTGGGATTTTAAACTTGCATGCTTTAATGTATAGATCAAGAAAACCCATGAGTAGTTGATGGCCTTTGTCTTGACTGCATCTTTGTCTTGAAAGTGTAATCTTAATTGTGTTTGAGTTGCGGTTCTTGACATATCATAACTCCAAAATTTCTTGAGTGGCTTGTTAGCTTGGCGACTATGTAAACTAAAGGGACTCCATGAATTTCTGAATCGGGTATAGGATTAGTTAAGTCAGCACATATCTATATTAGTAGTCTAGTTTATTTGTTTGCATTTACACCTTTGATCGGACGTGCAAAGTCTAAGTTTGGGGGTGTTTGATAAGTGTTCATTTATGCATTAATTATATAGGTTATTAGGTGTAATTGGACTATATTTATTCTATTTTATGGTGATAAATGCATATTTTAGGAAATTAGTGATTTATTGGAATAATATGAGAATATATATCTAATTATATTTAATTCTCGTTTGAGGAGAAACGTGCACGGTTGGATCCGGGCGAAAAATACTCAAAATAGAGTATTTACACTTGAAGAAATCGGACACGGAGGAGTTGTTTTGGGCATACACAAGAATAGGTGAAATGGAATTTGAACGTGCCACGTGGCGGCGTCCCATTGGACCGACCACGTCAACACAACCGCCCGACCAATCGCGCCGACACGTCGGCCGTCGCACGTTCAGCGCGCCACGCGGAATCACACGGCTCGGCGCCTCCTCCCGCTTCGATCATCCTCGAGATTCGCGTCAACCGCACTCGCGATTTTCGCACGACTTGCGCGATTTTTCCAACCCACGTCAACGCCACGTGGCGGCCTCTGTTCGTCCGGCCAGCGTCATCGTCAACACTCTTCCATCCAACCAGGTTGCGCCACGTGTCACCACGTCTTCATCCGTCACGCGTCACCACACCAATCACCTCCACTCGCCACGCCACGTCGCGCCACACTCGCTTTTCCACCAATCACACCGTGACACGTGCGAGTCCGGTTTTACCAAAAATAGCCACGTTGTCCTCGGCGGTGTCAAGCACCAAACTCGAAAATAGACATATGGGACCCAAATTTAGGGGTATTAATTAGGGTTTTTGGACGGAGAGTGGGGGAGACATTATTTTCCTTTTTTTCTCAGTGTTTTCTAGTATTTTCTCTCCTCTTTTTCTACACTTTGTTTTTGGATTTTAATGGAGTTTATGACGTCGATGGCCGGCTAAACTCATCAGTCTGAACCGGAAGTGGATCAAATCATTCTTTTTGGCATAAAACATATGTGAGATCTATTTATTTATTTATTTAATTTGTTTTTCATAGTAATTTATTTTCTTGGGTATTATTTTGACAATTGAAGTTAAACACTAGTTTAAACTTCAATTCATATGCCAGTGAGTCGTAAGCACCCATGTTTGTGCAATAAGACCACACTAGTGGCAATTGACCATACCAATTGATTAGACCCTTTTGGGACCGGTCAAATACCTTAGAGATCTAGGCTAAATCGGGAGCACTAGCGATCCGGTTGTCTAGGTGTAGTGCCTTCACTAATCGATGTAATGCGACCAATGCGTTAAATCTGGAGCACTAGCGATCAGGTTGCGTAATTGGTCAGGAAAGTAGTCAACGGTCGTACCTTGGCTACCGACATCGAGCGCAAGACCCGCGTACATTACCGGGTCTATAACTACACTAAATTACTGTGATTTGCATGCTTTAATTAGATTGAGGACTGTATTTAAAATTATGCCAAATTGAAAAGATTTGTGAAACTGATGGTTTGGACTGTTCTTTTCCATTTTGATTAATTTATTTACATTATATTTTAATTATTATTTTTAGTAAAATTAGAGACATTTTCTTAAACACTCGAGGTTAGTTTTAAGTTAATTACCTAAGTTGGAAACTTGGTCTTCGTGGTTCGACCCCGTACTTGCCACTACTGAGTTCTTGCTCATCGGGATATAAATTTATTTTGACGCGCTTGAGTTCATTAGTAGTTATTGGTAATCTCATCTATTGGGTATATAATATTTATTTTGACGCGCAAAAGTCATCTCGGACGGTCGAAAGTTTTGCTAGAGAATTTGTTGGAAATGGAAATTCAAGTACTCTCGTTACTAGTGTGGTATGTAAAAATAACATATAATTATGGAACATTGAAATATTACCTTGTTTCCTTTTTTTAAAAAACTGAAAATTACAAAAAGATTATTGTAATTTTAAAGGAAACAGATTATTGAGGCTCTTATATGTTAGGATTTTTTAAAAAAGATCTCGTGTTCAAGATTGATAAAAACAAATAGGTCCGATGTTGTTCTTTGAAACTACTGCGGCTCTTACTTCTTCGCTTCTCTCGGTTTCGAAAATCAAACCCTTCATACTCCAAGCTCTTACCGAGAAGAGCTATTGGGGTGAGCAATCTCTCAAAAAACTCACAAAAACTTCAATTTTTGAACTTGTGTTTGATGGGTATGTTGTGATTTTTGTGTAAGTATTTGCCTTTGCTGACAAGTATAGAGGGGCTTATAGCATTGCTTTTTTTTTTTCAGTCAATAAAAATATCATTTGGGACTTTCAGGTTGGTTCAGTACTTGATCTATATGCTTAATTATGATGAATTAGTAATAATATGCTTCTTTTGTAAGGAAACAGATGATCATGGTTGTTAAACATGTAATGGATGATTAGTTTGTTGAGAACTTTTCAATATGGTCATGGAAAGACGGTCAATTTCGGGATTGTTCCTTATTGCGGATAAACATTTCATCCATTCAATGTTTTTAACACGCTGATCATTTATGTGCTCAACTGAATTACGGGTTTTGCATCTCAGATATGGAACATTAATGAACGAGCTCTTTGCTTATGGAAAGCTAGGATGGACACTCAAATTTGGTGGTGGTTGGTGGCGACGCCAACGGTGGAGGAGCATAAAAGGAGCAGCATAGGAGAGGTGGAGTGGGCACCGGCTTGACTAGTAGAGAGAGATAGGATGAGTTGTTTGATAGATCGATTCCATGCATTTGATCTATCAAGTTTGATTTCGAAACATTTATTGATGGGTATCTTTTAATTGTATAAGAAGATTCAATTTCTTTTTTAATAATTATTATTTATTATTACTATTTTGTTTGTAAAAAAAATTATATGTTGTAGGTAACAACAATACTTTTTTTTAAAAAAATTGAAAATCCTTTAATGACGGTTTATAACCGTTATTAAAAGTTTTCCTACCATTCTGAGCTTCAGATAAGATGACGGTGAAAAACGGTCACAAAAGGCTTTGAGTTTTTACAACTCCTCATAACATGACAGACCTCATGACGGTCAAAAACTGTTATTAAAGGTCTTTAATGATGGTTAAAAACCGTTATTAAAGATCTTTACTGTTGTAGTGTGTTGAGATCGCTCCCTTCGAGGTAGCTCTGATTTCTTTTCCCTAGGTATTTCTCTCCTCTATTTAGTTTATTAATGTTGACACCAACAATTATTTGGAATTGTCAGGGAGCGGCAAAAAAAAGTTTTGCTAGGTATCTGAAGTCATTGATTTCCATCCACAATATCAAAATTCTTATACTTACTAAAACAAGGATCAATGGACCTCAAGTAGACAATCTTATTAAACTGCTAAAATTCGATCGCTCATATCGGGTTGAGGCTCTTGGCTACTCAGACGGTATTTGGGTCTTATGGATGGATTTTCTTAATATCACTATTATCGTAAATTGTTCATGTATATCGGGAGGGGAAATCGTGCAGCAGATTGGATGGCGAATTTCGCTTCTCATCACAAAGGACTCATGCCATCTTCAACTCTACCCATCCGGACCGACTTATATTATTAGAGATGATGTAAGGGAAGTGTCACTCCCTAGGATGTGTCCTTTGTAACTAGGCAAGTAGGCCTCATTTTCAATAAAAAAAAGAAGCTAGAATCACATAAGATCTCATGCATATATTTATTTTATTTTTCTTGAAAACACATATATATTATTTATTTAAGTTGTAATTAATACCAAAAGGCTATTGATTTGAAAATAAATTACGAAATCAAAGTTAGAAATCCACCTTTGTTCGGTGAAAATAAATTATGAAATCACGTTGGGGAATCCACATTTGATCTGGTAAATCATTAAAATTTGATTAGATAACGTATTAATTAATTGTTCAATAAGAGAAAATTAAAGAGACTTTTTTCTTAATTTAAAATAAATATTTTCAAAAATAAGGCAAATTTGGAAAATCTTTTTGCATATCCTCCTCGTATTTGTAAAATATGGAAAATCAAGTTTTTATTTCATTTGGACAACGCTATTAACTCTTATAAATCTAATATTTATATAGAATCTCTTCATTTCAAGATTTCCACTAAATCCACAAATATCCTCCATTGTAATTCCTCCATTGTAATTCCATCCAAATTAATTATAAATAGCCCATTTGCTCTTTGGTTTCATCAGTGATTACTTTTCAAGTTATAAAGTAGAGAAATAATAAACTTTTCAAGCAGCATGGATGAAGTTAATTATTCTAAGAAAGGCTCTTATTCATCATCTACAAAGAGGGGGTATGATCTTAATTAGTGTTATATATATATATATATACATACATAAGTTTGTATATAATAATCTTAATAAAGATTACAAATCGAAGTATATAAACTTATAATATTTTCACGTTGGTATACATTTTTAGGTTAGTTTGATTTCTTTTAAAAATATATTTATATGGCTATTTTGTTTGCTTTATGCAAGTAAAAATATATATGAGTTAATTAGTTGAGGGCATGTTGGTTATATTAAAGTATCATGCACGTATATGTGTTGAAAAATGGAAGTAGATTTATTTTATGTTAACTCTCATTTTTTTAAATTATACTTATCGCATTGCCTTGAGTTTTTGTTAAATCACATTTTAAATATACAATTTCACATGCTTACATTATCTTAACAATTTTTTAAATTATTATTTATATTTGAAAAGTTTTGATCATTGTTTTTTGAAGAAATTACTCTGTTTATTAAGTATATAGTATAATATGTTTATCTAATGTAGAGCATGTGATTCCTACCAAAAAAATATATATAGAGCATGTAATCTATGAAAAGACAATGAATTCAATAATTTACTTGCTGGTAAGGATAACTTATATAACCTGTCAAGATATAAGGATAATTAGAATAAGTACAACAAATTTACTTTTTTTTTTCAAAAACAAATTTACTTATTGTAACTATATATGTGCATGTGAATTTTAGGTACGAAGGTAGGAATACTATGAACCATACTTTATTTATAAATAGTCAAAAAGGTAAATAATATGACAAAAAATGTGTTTATTTGAATAAAGTAAAAAAAAAAAAAAAACTCGTACAAGTGTAGTAGGGGAAAAATATAGACAATGATCCTATAATGTATAAAGAATACTCCTTCCTACGCGGAGATTGAATCAACTTGGTTGAACCCATATGGCACCACACATCAAACAAATCAGCTAGGTTGAACCCGTGTTCCAATGGTAGCTAGAAATTACAAAAAGAAAAGGAAAGTCACGTGGCATCATTTTGTCATATATCATTTTGCATGTATTACCACAAACCTTTGATTGATACTCAAATGGTTATTTTTGTTTCTTGGTCGAAAGTCGGGGGAACATTTAAGGAATAACGAGAAAGCCAATGTTGAGATCACTACTTCAGAAACCATAGAAATCGTGCATCAGGTGCCTCGAGAAAATGAAGCCTTGACATCATCATCATCATCATCATCATCTTCACTTGTCATACCACCTCCACAAACTGGTCAAAACACAGAATGTCGACACCGACAATTTATCTTCCAAAAGTCACTCTTTGCCAAAGATATTAGAACATCAAAAATTGTAATTCCAAGGAAATCTGCCGAGACATATTTTCCACCACTTTTGACCACAAGGAACAAAGAAAAAATTTACAAACAAGAGACACTATGGTTTGTGGACACATTAAATAAGGTGTGGGAAATGAAATTAGAATACAATAAAAGTACATACTGTTATGCTCTTTCTTGCGGATGGAAAGCCTTTGTGAGGTGTTATAACCTCGAGGCAGGTATGGTCGTGAAATTCTACGAGTTGAAGGAAAACGTTGGTGTTGGACCCGAACAAGAGACGCACGACAAACATTACGGTATTGACTTCAATGCAGTTCCAAGCAAGACTATAATGTTGTTTGGCCAAGAGTGCACTTATGTTTATAATAATGATACTCATGTTCAAGATAAAACTGAAGATATCCCCAATAATGTTTTGGTTGATAATTAAATTTAAGTAAAATTATGTTTGAGGTCCTACCAAAAAAAAAATTTATGTTTGAGGAAATAATCTTAGTTTTCATGTTTTTGTCATAAGATAATGCGCATGTCATGGAATCATACTTCTCAAAATCATCGAGATCGAAAGAATTTTCTAATTAAAGCTGTTTATTTTTTTCTCATTATACATATCATATATGTGCATTTTTTTCACATTTTGTATTAAATCAATAACAAATACAAGTGCAGCCAACCACGCATATAGTGTGATAGAAAAGACTTTATTTTTTACTTGAGTCTTTTTCATTACATTTTGGCAAAATCTATTAGTAAATACTAGTGAACGGGCACGTGTTGGAAATAGGTGATTATTATCTAAATATAAAGTGATAAGATGTTACAATGACTATGGGGTGTTTGGTTGGTAGGAACTTAGGGTGGGAATTGGAATTAAAGTAAATTTCCATGTTTTGTTGGTAGGAAATTAGAGTTAGAATTAAAAGATTCTAAATTACCATGTTTGGTACAAGCTTGGAATTGAAATTGAGTAGGATTTATCCTAACTAACTTATTTACATACCTAAACTAAGGCTTCCTCTACTCTTCTTCTTCATATACCCTCTCCAATACAACTATTCTTCCTTCTTCTCCATCAAAATCAAGGTACCATTTTTAATTATTATTTTTCAAATATTAATTATAACATCTAGGTTAAAACTCCTCAACCCAACACAATGACTCCCATGTAGAAGATCCTTTGTGTAGAGGTGATGCGCATGCTAAAAGAGCGCAGAGGTCCTCTTTTGCACACCTCTAGCAGAAGAACAACTAGCACGACCGAACTCTCCTCTTGCTTTTTTTTTTTTGCAACTTTTTTGAGATTTGTAGATCCTGTAGTTTATGTGTGCACTTATGACTTTGAGTATTTAGTGAATTATTATTATTATTATTATTATTATTATTATTAATTAGTGAATTTTATTCTTCTAATTATGTTTGTTTAATTTTTTTAAAAGATTTTTTAAGTATAAAACACTTAAATTCTCTAAATAAAATAATTAAATTGTCAAGTATATCATCTCATAGATATATCAAAGAATTTAGTAGTTCTTACTATTAATAAGGTAAATTATTAGAGATATTTTCTTTGAAGTAATTATTAACAAAAAAAAATGAATTTCAAATTCCAATCATAATTTCCCTTTCTGCAACCAAACAAATGAATTTAAATTCCTAGCAATTTTAATTGCATGGAATTGAATTCCCATGACTTTGAATTCCTGTACAATAAATTCCTAGGAATTAAATTTCCATTACTTTAAATTTCCATCACAAATTCTGGCGTACCAAACACACCCTAAATTCACATCCAAAGTCACACCACCCCCAAGATCTTATCTTATTTAGTATAGTCAACGGGTACGTGCGTTGCACGTAAGAGCTGAAATAGTGTTATTTTTTCAATATATTGATGGAAGTCTCAAACGAAACCAAAACTTGGAAGATGAAATAGTTTATTTGTTTTGGAAGGAAAAAAAATTGTATACTTATTTTGTAAAATATGTTATCTGTAGGTTTTCTTCTCTAAAAGAAATCAATGATGTGTTATTTCCTTGTGAAAAAAAAATTGTATAATTTAAGAAAAATAATGATAATTTATGGAAAAATATATAAAATAGTAAGCTTTCATGCATGTCTTAAAACTAAAAAATTAAGCAAAGATCGAGATACCCTTGAGATTTGATAATATCTATTTAAGTGACGTGAGACATATATCCTCTCTAGGTTGTTGATGTGACATCAATCTATAGATATAATCGACATTAGCCATTAGTGATTCTAGAGTGATAGATCAAGCAAATCTTGAATGAAACCAAGAGTTCATTCATTTCTGATAGAAACTTCAATAGTATTCATTACCCTATCTTAAAATAATTTGCATGGTGTACATTTGACACAATCAACAACAATGAATATATAAATTGTACAAAAAAAATAATGAATATATAAAATAACACCCATAAAGTTATGAAATTAGACCAAATTATATTAGAATCTCAAAATTAGAGACATTTGTAGCTTCAACGGTGTTCAAGGTCTAATTTAGATTGTCATTTTAAATTAGAACTAAAATAAAATTAAAAATAATGTCAATATTAACATCAATGGCTTTTGAGCATTATCGCATGTGATGCACAAAATACTTTTTTTTGATGGAAAAATATAATTAACATTGTTTCAATATATTTTTTTACAACCTTTTCCCTTTTTTTACAACCTTTTCCCTAGCTTTTCTTATAGATACAAAAGATAAATTCGCAAAAAATAAAGTGCATAAGGATCTGCGTGAGTTGAAGACCGCTCCCTAGCATCATTCTATACGCACCAACATTCTCGAGTGCGAAGTGAGAGCAAATCAATAAAGCCAGACCCAACACTTAATTAAAGTGCCCAATCCTATAAACTTTGAAAACAAAAAAACCACAAAAGACCAATCAAATGGGATGCAACCTTGTCAGAACTGCCATATCTCTTCAGCTTCGAGGATAGAAAACCAAAATAAACATGTATGAGAGTCACCATCAATATTGTTTCCCTTCCCATTCCATTTAGTGACCTCCACCCATCCAAAACTCCATAAGCTCTTGACCTCGTCAATGCACTGACAGGTAGTCAAGGACCAAGAATGGTGGGGACCCAACAATTCGGTATCCTAAAAAAAATGTGAGTCCTATCGATAGAGCCGCATTCATACATATATAACACATTCAGAAAAACCAGGCGTCCATTTAAAAAAAAGGCCAGCATAGGTAAAACAATTAGAGCCCATGACATTGAATAGTTATGGGTTGTTGCATCGCTTGATTTGCATAGTCCTACGTGGAACCCCGAGTTAGCCCTTGCAAGGTCATTCATACATAAATAGTTCTAAAAGATTAAGATCATATATACAACATTAACGTAAATATATACTTATATATTATGAAAGTGCCCTAATTGATAAAATCAATTACCCAAAAAAATATGGATTGTGCAGATTAATTGCTTCTTTTGATACATTTTTTTCTTGAAGAATCTTTTAATACATCAATTAATTGCCAAGTTAGAATGAAATGCAACTAAATTAATAATATCAAACATAAAGGTAAATTCACCAAATATATAATGTTTAATGACGACAAATGGCTTACCAAATTGGGCTTAAAGACATTCATTGATGAAACTACGTGGGGTGGCCCAATGGTTAGGTGCTTAGTTTACAGGTGTAAGGTGTTGGGGATCGAATCTTGCAAGTCTCTTTCTTATAAGAAAAAGACATCAATTGATGAAGTATGAAAACCTCCCATATAATAAGTATTGGTTGAACCGATCCGATTTTGAAGTGTAATTGCTTCTACTATTAAAAATCTGTTATAGTGAACAACATGGCGGGGATTCGATATTAGAATATCTCTCGGCGGACACGCATGGTTATGCAAATAGAAGAGATAATGTGTGGTTACACTTAATATTAATTAAATAAGCCACCCGCTTTAGCATGACTAGATATCCTAATCAAATTCGCATAGATCTCCAAAATGTATTTCTATAAATATATAACAAAAAAGACAACGAGGATTTAACCAAGATGAGGCCTCGAAACTGAATAGTTATTGTAGTCGGCTTCATCATTGGTGCGCTGCCAGTTTCACAAATCTCTTATTCAAGGCATATTGAAATACATTTTGCTTCAAATATCGATCAACAAAGGTAGAAAGAAGATAATGTCAATTGTCAATTGTAACAATGATGAAAAGATGATATGGTTTTGGCCGTTTTGGTGAAGCGGTAAAAGAGGAAGTGAAGTTTGTTGTATAGATGACCAAAAAAATCTAATTTAAAATTTGAATTGAGATCGAGGAAGTAGTTATATTTTTTGGTAGGAACACGTGTGACGACCCCAAATTTCCAATGCTTTTGGGTACACCCAGCCTAGACCCGTGCAGGTCCCCGAGTTAGTACTCGGTAAGCCTGACGAGCCTAGTCAACCTCCAATCAATTAATTTAACGATTTATGAAAGAGTTATTGCAAATTTTACACAACGGAAGATAAATAAGCTAAACATGTATTGGGAAATAACTCAATCAAAGGGAAATCAGGAATATATATGTGTGAAAAACCCCGTAAATGAGAAATATTCATGTACAATTAATGATATCCAAATAAAGAAGTATCTGGTATTCAACTATCTATAATCCCAAGTTCAACAACAAACATGATATAAGAAATCATCATACAAGTAAAAACATATAACCTACTCTAAGGTTCTCAAATCTAGTAGAAAGTCCTCACAAAAAGTCTCCTAAATAGAGCCCCTTACCTTTAGAATGCTATGGTAAATCTGCACTAACCGTCACAAACTAGACGGTGAGCAACTGAGAAAAATCGAAAGTAATGCCAGAAGAATATAACAATAATTCATGAAGTATTTGTTGGGTTTTTGGGGTTCATACGCAGCGAAAAATTCAAAACAATTTTGAAAACAAGATCGCAAATAAGTTCCATTAAACAAGATCTACAAAAGTAAACCATACCTTGATTTGTGATTTCCTTATCTGATTGTTTGATCTTCAAGACGTTCAAGCGCGCGTCCTCTATCAGAAATTCACACACGAACGGTGACCACAATTTGGAGTGCTAGCCCCAAGAGAGATAGAAAACGTTTTTCTTTTTCTCCCAAAATCCAGAGATTCGAAAATTGGAAAAACAAAATTCTTATTATATTTTAGGTATCACCCTTTATTTATATGTGTTGATAAACTCACTTAAAACCCTATTCATAATATAACTATTGTATTTATAGTGTTTAAGTAGATTCGTAATACAACTATTGTATTTACATTATTTAAGCAAATTACACATATACCCCTATTAAGTTATCATATAACGAATCATAAGGGCTTATATATTATGAATTTTATCTTATAAAATTTAACACTCTTGACTATTTGAAATTGCACAAAGCCGTTCTTTGTGTGCGACCCAATAGGTTCATTTGACGTCAGTAGTGAACCAAAACCATTTTGGTACATAAGTCATAAGTGGTCTTTAACAAGGCATTATAATTACCCAAGTAGCATGAATATCAAAATCGATACAACCTAATGAATAATATATATCATATCCTTTTGTCGTGCGATATCCTTTGATTAAATATAAGACATGGAAAGTCACCCTTAATGTTCAATCGTACTAGTCTCGATCTTTAGATAGATTGAAAACATCCAAGTGACATTAATCATATCAATTCACTTGGACTTGGCCATTTAACAATCTAACATATTGAGGGATCCATTGATATCTCTCTCTTTACAAGAGCGACAAATTATTTCTTGATTATACACCTTCACATATTGCTCACATGATAACCAATCACAATCTTTATAATCATCCGGTTAAAGACAACGTTTGATTGTGTCAAATTACTACGCTTCTAATATTGAAGTCTATGGTAATCTCAAATCGAAGGACTAAATGATATACTTATCAAGAGTAACACCTATGACTTAATCCATGTGGTGTTCTCATAACGGGTCGGTCCAGTACCTTGTCCTTAACAAGTAATCATGATCTCGATTCGTATCCCTATACGTATAATCATTACATGACCATCAATCAAGACTCACACTAGTCTTAATTCATTATAGTTCCTACTATAATGACCGACTAGGGATATTTATGATATTTCAACAAATACCCATGGATCTTATTATAAGGTAAACATGCAATCATTTATAATAAAACAACAAATGAAAACCCTTTATTTTATTAACTAAAAACTGTAAGATAAATAATGTTTGTAGATTGACCTAGGGCACATGCTCCAACGGTATTAAACATGGTAGTCTAAATATCATGCGGTAATTTGAAAGACATGAATTTAAATAGATCAAAATGCATGATAGACAGATTGAAATGATAACAATCGAAATATGCTTGTTCTACGAGTCAAGAGAGGCCATAAGTGGTCTAAAATTCACAGCAAATCCTCACCAGCGATGTCGCAACATCGATAACCACAAAAATATCCATAACAATCCAGTACTTGGTATCACACAATCACTAGGGGTGGTCAAACACTCATGCACAAGAGTGCCCGCATTTTATCCTTCTAGTGCAGGTCGCAAGTACCTTAGAGACACACGCTTACACCAAGAACACACATACAAGGAATATGGAATGGAATGCCAACAAGTAGATCATAGCAAACACAACAGAATGATAATGAATCACATGATATTTTCTTAACTGGCTTACTAACGTACACAAGCTTTAAGGCAAGTGTACTTACCTGACAACGCAACACGTGAAAACACACTCGCAACAACTAGCGCATATCCCCGAGTTCCTGGCTACCTAACAAGGTTGGGAAACCCTAATTAATAGGTCTAGCCATTAATTAATCCTAGGTTAAAACCTTAGTGTTTTCCCAACATTTTAATGACTCAAAAACTTCAGAAAATCAAATAACTCTCTTGGGTTTTGCCCACACTTTAAATAATAGGCTCTCGGCTCAGTCGTATGTGTGGGTCACATGATGGACTTAAGGACCGGCGGCGTGACCACGACGTCACAACCAATTAACAACACGTAAACCTTTAACATGCACCACTCTAATGCATGCGATGTTCAAACACATATGGACCAAAATATACACAATGTAAGGTTGAAATGGAAAGAATACGTTCACACACCATGCCGTGGTTTTTCAAAAACGTCCATGCAACATTTGTCTTTGACACAAACACAAACACTCTTTCACTTACACACTCAACACAAGACCAAGACCACAAATACCAAATCACCACAAACCACACTATGTAATCTCAGCCTCAAAGAAACCAGGACACCCACATACACTAAACTGAAAGCAATCAACAATTCACCACACAACCCCATGGCCAAAACTTCAACCAATTCGACATAAATAAGGAAAAATCACCATAACTAAAACCCAACTGAAACCAAGACTATCATGGTCACGTGCTGGTGATGTTCGACATCGGGAGGGAGCCACCACAGCATGGGAAGCTGGAGGTACACCACCATGTCGAAATTACATCAACATACGAGAATAAGAACTCGACATCAACAACATGATAATAATAATTCACCACTGCCACCACTGGTTCGGACACTCCAGGGGTTGCGAGACACCAGTAAGAGCTTGGTGAGGTCCCTGACAACTCTCACATATAGTGGTCTGGCCAGCAGCAACGCCCAAGTGCGGCAGTTCCGGCGAAACCCAAAACTACAAGAAATTTCGATAAAATAGTGCGCATTATAGGACCTCCACATCCGCTGCGAGGTAAGGTGCTTCGGGACTATCGAGTCTCCGATGTACCACCGTAGGTCATCTCCGACCAGTCCCAGTCATGGAAGCCACCTCCACAGTCGGTTAGAATGCACAAACAGTGAGCAGACACAAAAATAGTGAGAGAAAGAGAGAAAGAGAAGCACACCTTATTCTGGCGAGGTCCGGCCACCATAGGACTACTGTGGGTCGGTGGCTTTCTCACTAAGGAAGGAGAGAATCGGTGTGATAGAAAGAGTAAAGTGTGTTATTTCATGTGGGTGGTCCCTTTTTATAGACCAAAATTCATCACTAAGCACATACATATCTCGAGGCATATCCTTGTCCCCCCTTAAAGCTGAGTCATCAACAATATCTCTTCAATTTGTTCCTACAAAGTAACTCGGGTGTTACTTAGTTATATGGCTCCCCATGTCCAATCAACGCTCCTCGGTACGCATTGCCTTGAAATTTCTCTTGTCGCGTGCGTAGTCTCGTCTTGTCTCGCCAAATAATTATTTAAATTTTCCTAATATTTATTTATTTCTATTTTACTGTATTTTTACTCCCCCATTTACCTAGGCGAAGCCTCACTCAGACTAACAGTCGCCCAAACGGCTCGAGATTCTATTAGACTACAATACTAATACAAACAACACATAATCATACCTCGGTATCGACTCCCGAAGTCCAAAATACTGTGCAGTATCACGTAGTCGGGTCATGATCCTGATAAGTGCAACACAAGTCGAGTTAAATTTTGAGAGTTGTTATAACACGGCTTAAAAAATGGGCTGAGAATTACACTATGCTATCGCACTTATCTTGTGCTATTAAGAAGGAAATACAATGAGGCTCTATGTCTAATCTATGAGCTCCATACTACAATTTGAGCACATTCTTAGCTAGGAAGTCTGCATAAGCATTAGTACATCTGGGGATGTACCTAATGTAGCTACCCTCCATCTGATGAAGAGTCTGTTGAATCTCCTTGATCTGGTAGTTCATGAAGACCAGAGTTTTGTTAGGATCCATGAGCGAAACAGCTTCTAATGTGTCTATCTCGATCATCTCCTTAGTGAGTTCTTTCTCCTTTGCCATGTGGACTCCGTACTATAAAGCCTAAACTTTTATTGACAACAGTGGACAACTGCCCAACTTGACTTGGAATCCCGAGGTAAAATTTCCTCTGTCATCTCGTAACAGCTCTGCAGCGGATGAACATGCGAGGACATTCGATACTAACCCATCACAATATAGTTTTGCTCAACCCTCATTTGGTTTCCTCCATTGTGTCTCCCTTTTAGCTTGCTCTTCAACACCAACAGTGCGTGTTTGAGCACTATATCTAATTATCTCATATTTTCTATCTTGAGTTTGAGAAATCACCTCCAAAACTGACTCCTGGATACCCTTGAAGACAAATTCATTTCTTGCGAACCAAAGAACCCAACACGTGACACCAAACAGGGCCTTCCAAGAAGAGGCACCTTCTTTCAAATTAGAATCCAACCATTCTCTTTGGCTATCACTAAAGAAGTTAGGCCTCTGTCTTCCCATTAAAAGATCTTCCCAAACCGTCCTTGCTATAGGAAAATCCTTAACGGCATGAAGAACCGACTCTGATTCTACATTACATCTCCTATAAACATCGGAGGTATTAATATGGCATTTACAACACATGTTAGTAGGGAGGCGATCATGTCTAGCCAACCATAGGAAAGTTTTAATTCTATGTGAACCCTCCCAATCCCATATTGACTCCAGCCTATATCATCATATTGGATGTCTTCATTGGCGATTCGCTCATAAGCCTTCTTAATTGAAAATCTCCCAGACATGTTGTACATCCAGGAGATCCTTCCATTCCTTTGCTACAGTTTGGGTGAGGAGTGGCCAAAATTTTGTTACACATCTCACTAGATAGAATCTGTAAAAGCTTTGAGAGGTCACAATTTCCTAGCACTATGGTATAATAAGCCACCTTATGGTTTATGTCCCTGTCGAAAAGTGAAGTAGTAGCATAAGGTAGGAAAGAGTTCACGTTTTCCACCCACTTCTCCTTCCAGAATAAAGTTCTCCATCCATCTCCAATAATCTTAGTAATGTCTTCCTTGAAGAGAGGCTAAGATTGACATATACTCCTCCACACCAACGAGGCAGGGCACCCCGCTCTCAATAAAGGTTCCTCATTTGTCAACTTGCAATACTTCCCTCTCATGACTTGGGCCAATAAGCACTCTTTCTTGGTATAAAAGTCCCAACAGAGCTTCCATATAAAGGCTTCATTGATGTCTCTCATCTTCCTGAACCCTAACCCCTTAGGGACTTATTGGAGCACAAGAGCTCCCATCGAACTAGGTGGACTTTCCTTTTTACATCAGATCCCCAGATAAAACTGCGCACAATTTTATCAACTTCATCGCATACCGTTAGAGGGAGTTTTGCGGTCTGCATCTGAAACACATGTATAGATTGAAGACATGCCTTGGTTAGCGTCACCCTCCCTGCTAGCGAGAGTTGTTTCACTTTCCACTCTAAGAGTCATGCCCTCAATTTATCAACAATGTCCTTATAAGTGTCATTATTCAATCTTTGATGGAGGATAGGAGACCCCAAATATTTTTCTAAGTTCTTCGTCATCTGGAAGCCCATCTCACTGCTGATTTGCCTCTTCACATGTGCAACCACATTCTTATAAAAGAAAAGCTTGGTTTTCTGAGCATTAATCCTTTGGCCAAAGCAACTGCAAAATTCTGCCATAATCTTTTGAATTATTTGTACCTGTGGCATGTTAGATTCCGCAAAAAAAACATATCATCCGCAAAGAACAAGTGTGAGATAATGGGACCAGTTCTACCTAGATGAACTCCACACCATTATTTATCATCAACTGCTTTTTTAATTAATTAAAGGGGTTGGCCCCTGAACTGGGTCTGGCCCCAGTTTAACTAGGTCAATCCTTGTCTGGCCCAACTGGGCATGCTTGGCCCGGTCCAGGGACCGCATGCACGCACACGCATGCATGCATCCCTCCTCTCCCCCAAATTTGCAGAGACGTCCTCTTTTTTTTCAAAACAAAACAAAACAACAACAATAAATCCTACAATAGACATCATCCTCTATCAACAAATCTCTCAATTCCTTCAATAATAATAACAAAATATCAACTCCAACAAAAGCATTGAGCATAGTGCACCATTACCACCATTAAACCCCAATTTCCAAGGTTGATCTAATGAAATCTAAGTTAGGAAATATGAATACCTTGCTTATAGTTGTTATATCCTTGAAGGTCTTTCTTATGTGATGAATTTCTCTTCTTTTAGGTCTAGATTTGATGAGCTCCAACACTTAATTTTTTTTTGTTTGCAAAGGCATGCAAATAATGAATTTCCCACTAAGGTTTTCTTATATATTTATCAACTTCATCAAGTGTGTATTCACACATCACTAGGAAAACCAAGGGTTTCTAATGGCTCCCAACACTCCACTAAATTAGCCCAAATGACATGCATTTTAACACATTACATAGAGATAGGTGGTCACACATCTCAAGGCATATCCATGATTCTTTAAATTTTTATTAGGACTATATGACTTTCCATTTTGATTTGCATTTATAGATACAACCATAGGTTTATAAAAATATTCCTTAATTTTATATTTAAATAAATTAAGGCTTATCATATAACTAGTTACCCAGTTCCCCAACTCACACGCAACTCAAGACGTTTCCTCGCGCGCGACGAATCGTTGACATTATCGAACTTAATAATTCCGAGTATAAGTTACACACATACAATACACTAAGCATTCACCACATCAAATATAAAATATACCTTGGCCAAGTGCCTCGATCAGTGCACGTGTCCTAATGTGGGTCCCACGTTGTGGGTCGGTGACCCTGATTATGGCCAAACTCTAGGATTATAAATTTGGTTCGTGACACCTCAAATCGTGCTACAACTAACCAAATACTGTCACTGCACGCCTCAAAGTGTGCGTCTTATGACCCGTTAGTCAATCTAAATACCTGATTATCGTTAATAAATCAATTTTTAAAATCTTGGAATTTTTCCCAATTCCCATTTATATATCAAATTTATTCACATTACACTAGACCTCAAGCCCCGGGGTAAGCCCTCAAATCAGAAAATCAAAAACACAAGTCGTATAATTTTTTATTCACTGTTCGTTGTTCACTGTTCACGGTGTCATGACTTACTCCGCCATGAGCATCCCTACGGCGTGACATAAAATGTGGGGTGTAGGTGGCTCACTGGTTCAGACGACGTGGGTGACGTCATGGGTGTTATTCCCCATGGCGTCCCTGGCAACGTCTGAACCAGAGACGCACTAATTGAGATTTTGGACCCCCTGGCTCATCATCGCGATCCAAACTCATCCTAACCTCTCACACATCATCATACCAACCATAATCCATCGTAAAACCCCAACGAAACTCGTCCAAGATGAAAACCCCGATAAATCCTGACAAAAATCCCATAATTTGAAAAATCCATAACAACATCTAAACGAATTCCTTAATAAATAAATCAAACCTCAAAACTATTGCAACACACTCAAAGCTGGTTTGCTCAAATCCCATTCTCGAAACCCACACCAAAACATGAACTTTTATACCCGAAACGTAAAGAACGAAGAGAAAAGTGAGAATCTAACATTTGATTGTCGGTTGCTCGTAGTTTGGTGGTCCAAATGATCTCTTGAAACTCATCAAACTCTCCACCACACTTGGATTTTCAAATTTAGAGATAGATGAGAGAGAAAAAGGTGGTGAAATGAGGTCAAGCCCTAATTTATATAGTCTCAACCTTGATCAATTGTGTTAGGACATACCTAGGTCCATCTTGTGGAAAATATTGAGTCAAGAAGTCCATCCCTTGTTGGCTTAGGTGGGTGACTTACCCTTGACCTCATCCTTTCTCATCAGCATGACCAAATTCTCAGGCGTTCCCGCATTTGGTTCTGTGCGTAAACTCACGTATCTTGCATACTCTCGCGTCACGAACGACTATATGGTGTTTAATATTAATTATTCAATGCTTTTTAATCATTTTCATGTGTATATTACTACCCGACCTAGTGTATTGTCATTCGCCTACCCAGTACCCGCGTCTACATGCTAATCGAGGTGAATACCCGTCATATTATCGTGCACGGTCAATAATTATATAAATATATACATTTTGATGCAATCTAACATAATTACATACAAACATTGCATATAATACAAAACAACACACAAAAATTGTCTATTTACCTACTCTAGGCGCGCCTTAGCCTAGCTGCGGGGTCCACGGGGTGTTGAGCTATCATCCACGTCTGCAAACACATCATAATAACAGCTTAATTAAAATTAGGCCATTACAACTACTAAGTCACTCCTACTTATTATGGATAGGCGTCGAGATGAAAGCATGGATGCGCTTCAAGATGCATGTTGACATGAGACAGGAATAGAGAGTGATATGGTAAGTCCTAACTTATGATTAAATATCTAATTTAACGTGCCTATGGTTGAATTTTAATGTTTAATGTGGCCCAATTTGTAGGAAAAATCAACAAAAATGTATATACCTCGAGATATGTGTTATTAACCATCACCATATAACTTGTGTCAACTTGTGTGTTAGCAAGATGATTTTAGTGTAGTAGGAGTAATTTATGACCCTTAGATCTCATGAAGATATGTGTATGCAACTAGATAAAAAAGTTGAATATATATACAAACAATTAAAGCCTCCTTCTCAATTTTACATGCTCACACTATACTTGTCAATTTAAGGGAGGTGAAGGGAGGATGGAGAGCTATATTGGAACGACTTTAAAATCTAACTCGTGCCACATGTCATTTTAGGTCGTACGTGGATCTCTTGTCGTTATACATGTGAACAATTCTTGGTAGTCTACACTATGGTATATTATTTTTTGTTGGTGTTTTGTGTTATTATTTATTTACCCGAAATTAAATTTCAATGTTCCAAACATATGATGGCGTTTGAGTGACAACATTGACGTGGAGAAATGGGTTCGGCTCGAGGAAATGCAATTTTTGAGAGTCGAGGCGAACTGTGGTCAGTTATTTAGTTGTCCAGGGGACAAATTGAATAAAATCACTGACAAAACACAATAAACTATAATTATTAAGATGTGGTACGACAAATTTGGTTAAGTATGGTAAGAAAATTGGTCAATGAGAGGTTGGTATGTCATGGACAAAGTTAAGACATATGGGGTTTAGTGTAACAAAGACCAGTTCTATGGGCGTTTTATAAAGTTGAACTATTTTGCTAAGAGTTTGGCTCGATTTGGTGAAAAATTGGATTCAAAATAGGTACCTGAAGTTAGAAATCGTCAAAATAAAAATTTATAGGAATTAATAAATACAAAGAAATTAAGCTGCTTGTCAGCAGCTGAGGGTATATATATATAAAGTTGATCGATTCGTTGTTTTCAAAATAAGCAAATATACTTCAATGTTTCTAAAGCCCTCAACTTCTTCTCTCGTACGTGGAGCTCCGCACGTCTGATTTTCATCCAGTTTCTCTCTGCAAACTAGTAGATCATTGCAAGACGGTCAGTTTGAGCTAAGTTGTCACGGTGGAAATGAGGGATTTAGCTCGGAATCGGGTAAAATCTCAATTCAGGGTGTTTTTCCTCAAGTCAATTAGAAATCACCTGATTTTTTGGTTTCTTTCACGGGGTTTTCGTAGGAATCGGTATCAATTATTGTGAATTGACGTATTGAGTTGATTTATGTTAAATTAAGATAAATTTCACTTGTGTGGGATAGGATTTTTGTGATTTGAAGTGATGTAACTTAGTTGATAATAGTTTTGAATATGTTTTTGCAGTTGATATTGATTTATATAGGGATTTTGGATGAATTGAATATTGGTTTCGATTTAAATTTACTCTACTGACTGTGGAAATAATTGAAAGTTGGTATTGAGTGGTGTTGTGGTATTTGTTGGCGTGATTTGAGGATTTAACTGCGAAAATATTGATTTGAAAAAGTTTTGTTAGTTCAAAACAAATAAAGTTTGCATTGTCAACAGGCCATATGGAAAAATTTATAACTCCTATGTTTTTTATCCGATTTGAGTGTTCTTGGAGTTTATGGAAAGTATGAAATGTGTACTACAAGTTTCTTTTTGGTCAGTATAAAAAATATTGAGGTTTTGAAGATTAAAAGTTACCCCAAGTTAGCTAGTTGAAGTTAGTTGAAGTTATAAATAAATATATTTGGAACTAGCTCTCGAGCGTACTTTGGTCGCAGTTTTCACGACATTTCGTGATTTGATTTTACTTGAAGCTTGACCATAATATAATTGGGTATGCAGGGTAGTTATTGGAAGTGTGTGAGTGCGTAGTAAAGTTGGACACATGTAACTAGTGGGGAAACTTACCGTTATTTCTTTGAGCTTTAATTTCTTATTGTTATTGCTCTATCCTATTTTGAAATTTTATTATGTTGAGTCGTTCAAGGGCAAGTGAGTCAACGTGGTCCTTTAAAGTGATGGGTTAAACTGGTGCATAAACCAGAGGCCAAGAACTTGGGATGCACACTATTATTGTTTTGGGAACTTGATATACACGAGTTGATCTTTTGGTTCCTATATACGGGGTGGAAATTACTTCACTAGATTGTTGAGGAATTCTGTATTTACATGAAGTTCAGGATGATGTATGCATACCACGTCCTAAACTCCGAGTTATATAGGGTATTTTATTCCTTGACTCAAACGACTATTGGTTGGGACTACTTGCGCCTTTCTTTTGATTCCTGGACACTTATTAGCAATTGATTCAGATTTATTTTTAGTCTTGATTTATTCATGCATTCCCTGTACTTTTTTTTTACTATCGGCATGAATATATACTGTTTATTTACTTTCGAAATATTGTAAACATCCTGCATGACGTTACTTAACTGGGACTCATCATTCTTGTGTTTGACTCAGTGCAGATCCACAGTCGAACAAAGGGAAAGTTCCTCAACTTGGTGATTTTCTTTAAGGATAGCGGAGCTATTCTTTCTTTGAACTCGACATAGGTTTGATTTTATATTACTATAATTATATGTTTTGAAACCAGGTTTTGGGAAATGAGAGATCCTAGGTATGGATATGATGATATTCTCTACTATGATATAACTTTTGGTAATGATGTATATATTTGCTAGGTTTTCACATTTCTAGGTTATCATAACTTATGTATTGAGGTTGTTTTTATTAGTTTGAGAATTTTAAATGCTTTCGCTTATCTCTGAATAACTCACTAATATTAATAACTCTCACTTAAATTATTTAGTAAATGGAAAAAGGTAAGATAAGGCTGATTAGATTTGCGTTGATTGCGCGAGAGGGACTCGGGGTTTACGTAAGTCTAGGCCGAGCGGGGTTCAGTTTTAGGTTTATGGAACTGGGGCCGTCATATCAATTAAGAAGAAAAAGCTCAACTCATGATCAGCAAGGACCAAGGTAATTAGTTCCAAACTTTAAACTTTCAATTCATGGGCTTTGAAGACTTATTCGATAAGGTTTCTCTTTCAGACGAGTTTGAAAACCTTTATTTATGGTTTCATATGATTCTTATTTTAGTAAATTTGAACTAATAGATGTGTTTGTTTATGAAAACTAATATCAAAATTGAATTCCCTGCATTTTTCTACTGAATTTTCTGCAAAGAAGTTTCAAAATCATTGGTGTATTATGCAAGTTTTTGACTTTTGAAGATATATATATATATATATATCTGTGTGTGTGTGTGTTCTTAAGGTGTTCTTAAGTATTTCTCTTCCATCCATGTTTAAATATGTAAATTTGATGTCTATAATTGAAATGCCTACGTTGTTGTTATGATAAAGGAGTGTGTATTGGATCCCTGATGGAGGAAAACAAGGATCCAATGTGAAGGAGAAGGCCATTCCCAAATTGAAAAACCCAAAATCTGTTGCA
The DNA here is from genome assembly GCA_039657345.1 of Stephania japonica. Lineage (NCBI taxonomy): Eukaryota > Viridiplantae > Streptophyta > Magnoliopsida > Ranunculales > Menispermaceae > Stephania > Stephania japonica. The sequence goes on from CM077558.1 coordinate 48,425,090, forward strand.
CATTTTTGGGTTCCAACGCATTTAGCACTCTAGACGAGCTCAATAGCATTCTAGGTCTGCTAGGTAGCACATTTTCCTGCAACACTTTAACTTAAACTTAAACTACATAACTTGGTCTAAACCTATACTAAGCAATCTAAACACAATCTAAACTTACGGTCGAACGAACCCAGATCATTACTGCTTAGCCTAATGCCAATTTCATTTTGTTTAACTATAACATCTTATAGCATATTCCTGTTTCAGAATTTCTTTGCTATCTTTATGCTTTCATATGCTTTCTATTATACTTGAAAATGTGGATAAATACCTCTCAGTTATACTTTTACTTTTCTATACTCAGCGTCCTTTTTATGACGGTGGGTATAGATCCGTCGAGTAGTAGATCGAGCAAATAGCAGATCAACGACTACCTCTAAGCCTGTAGCATGCTTCTACTGCATATTTTGTAGATTTCAACATTTTGTTGTATTTATCTATTTTATATCTTTGGTATACTTTTCGGATTGTATATATTTCAGTTGAACGTTAGTTCCCCGATCAGACATATGTTTATTGCACTATTCATCATTATTTTGTTATTTATATACATGTCATCGTTCTTTCCTTGTTTCCATGCTTATGATTTATCTTAAGTGCTTCCGCTAAACTGTTAAGATTTTCGCTAAATTCAACAAGTGTTAAAAAGTTTTAATTAACTCTGAAAATCACAAATAACAAGATTTGAATGATACTTATCTTGAATGCAAATAACAAGGACAATAGGACAAAAGGTTGACTAATATTGTAACAACCCTAAATTCTAACTCATGCCACGTGTCAATTTAGGTCGTATGTGGGCCCACTTGTCGTGATACAGTTGTCCAGTTCTTGGTCATCGACACCGAGAATGTTATTTTTGTACGATGTTTGTATTATATATTTTATTACCCGCATGTAAATTCCAATGTCCCAAATGTGTGAGGACATTTGTGTACGAGCGTTGGTGTTGAGAAATGGGTTCAGCTCGAGAAAAACGTGGGTTACGAGTTTTGGGCGAACGGTTGACGAGTAATTAACAGTCCGGGGGACAAATTGAATTAAAACACTGACAAAATGCAAATTAAATAATAATAAATCGATGTATTACGAGCTCGGTACATTGGTACGTCCAGAAGCATATGACGTGCATGTCGTGGTGCAGTATGGGTTCGAGAAAGTGAAGTTTCGAGTGAGAAATGACTGTTTTGAGTGCAAGTCACCCATTAGAGTCACAATGTTGAGTGAGTAGTTGGTGGCTGGTGTGAAGGAAGGTCAAGGGATGTTCTTCGGGATACGTGTGTGGGTAATGATGATGAGGGGATATATAACCCATCACCTTTTCTCTCCTCACTCATTTTCTTCTCTATCTCTCACGTGACAACGGTGCAAAAGGGCTTGGGGTTTTATAGGTTTTTGATGAAAATTGAAAGCCAAGGATCGACATACTACACATATTAAGGTGAGATCCCGACTTCCCAAGTGATTATCTATGTTTTGACATGTATTTTGAGGGTTTTCGTCACAATAATTTTGGATAATGATTTGGGTTTCAATTTTGATAGGTTTTTTGATAATGAATTTGTGATCATGAGAAGAATTGGAAGGTGTTGCTATGGTTGTTTAAGGATTGGAGATTTTTGTGCTATTTTTGTGGATTTTTAAGGATTTTTGGACGATTTGTCAGAATCGAGATTTTCGAACGTTTTCGACGAGGTTTGTCGATGGTTTTAGGTATGTATCAACGTCCCTATAAGTTTTGGGATAGGCTCACAATGTGGCAACACAAGCCGGGATTTCAGAAAACCCTGGATTGGTATTTTGTTGTTGACGCCGCGAGGGACGTCGTAGAGCTTTATCACGGCACCCAAGGCAGAGACCCTGGGAATTCACGCTTTAAGTAAAGCCGTGGAGAGTATACCCCACGACGCCAATCATGGTGTCCGAGACAGAGGGTCTTAGGTTTCACATTTTAAGTGATGCTGCATGGTTATGAGCCTATGTCGCCACCCTGGACTTAACACTATTCACAAGGCCATTTTTTAGAAATTTTCAGGGATCTCTCGGGTACCCAAATGGTTCGAATATAAACCAAGACCCCAGAAATCGACCTAATTAAGCCAATGAATAAACTACCAAAAATAGGGAAAATTACGGTTACTTAACAGGAATTACAATTAAATGAGTATCTAGGAGTTTTAGTCATTGTCGGGACATACGGGAATTCGTAGAAGGCGAGTTGGGACGTGTGAGTGTGTGATTAGCTTGGATATAGGTAAGTAAACTTGTGAGGAATTTTACAGTTATTTCTTGAGCTTTAATTTGTTGTTATTACTCTATATATATATTCTATTTCTTGGAATTCCTATTAGTCGAGTAACCCAATGACAAGTGAGTCATGGTTACTGTGATTTGTACGTAAGATGAACGCTTATCAGGGCACTGTTGATATCACCCAATTGAGTGTACGTTGGGGGCACTTATCCGGGCACCATGGATATCTTATAGTTGTGATGGTTTAGGGCTAGTAGGCTTGTGTTCTCATCTTGAAATTTGAGTCTACTAGGCATTTTTCGCGACTTAACGACCTTTTGGTCGGGACTACTTGCTATTTTTGATTTGTATTCTAGACCCACTTTTTGATTGATTTATTTACAATCTTTAGTATTCATGTGTTCCTGTACTTTTCTTTCTATCTGCATGAGTTAAACCATCTTTTTATTTTTAAAATGTTGTATATATGTCCTGTTTGGCATTACTTACCTGGGCTCGTATTCTTGTGTTTGACGGGATGTAGATCCACAATCTAGTAAGAGGAAGGCTCCACATCTAGGGGATTTGATATGAGGATACGAAACAACTCTCCTCTTGACTAATGTAGGTAATTATATATTATTGTATATTATTGTTTTGAAACATGGGTTTTATATGGGTTGAGAAATCTTAGGCATGTATATCTTAATGGTATTCTCCTCTTGTTTATTGATGATGATATACATATGAGAGGTTTCCACACTCTAGGTTGTTATGACTAATTTCTTAGAGTTTTCATTTAGTTTGATTTTTATAGCTTCTGTATTTACTTTGAATAACTCACTAAATTTGATTAACTCAACTATTAATTGCTAAAAAGAATGGTAAATGGTAAGGAAGACTGACTAGGCTTGTGTGACTCAGCGAGAATGGCTTGAGAGTCCACTTAAGTCTAGGTAGAGCGGGGTCCAGTTTTAGATTGTGAAACTGGGGCCATCTCAAACACGTTGTTAAGCCTTATATGGCTATAATTAGGGCTAAATGATGGGAGTAGGCCAGGCGGTACCCTAGATTAGGGAAGGGGTCATCATAGTTGGTATCAGAGCTAGCGTTCTTGATAAGTAAAACACAAACTTGAATAAAACACAAACCTTAAAAGTGAAAACCAGGCAATATTAGCCTAGAAACCATTAGTTGCAAAGTTAGCGAATGGTAGATGGGGATTTCTATATGTACATCTTACTTTCTATATGTATATATATAAGTTATCAATATATTGGTTCATACCAAATTCGTTGTTAACGTGTAAACACCGATGGCAGATCCACGCGAGAGCAGTGATGTGGATTCAAGATGTAGTCAAACTCCTATTTTTTTTGAAGATATACAAAGGCTGTTTGATTGGGTTTTAGCTCAGGGACAGCAGTTGACCGATTTCATCATGATGATGATTGCTCGCTTTGCTCTACATGCACAAACATCGACTCCCACCATTACTACTACGCCCACCATACCAGTGCCAGAGTCTTCCACTACGACACCAATGGCTCTAGTGGTGCAGACTTTCCCAATAGTGATAGTTCCTATGACAGAGACAGACGAGACAACACCGTCTCCCACCCCCACATCTTCCAACTCATCAGTAGAGGTCCAGTTGGTCAAGGACTTCGTTAGACTCAAGCCAACCTACTTTGATGGACTAAACCATTATTTTTGAAGTGATGAACCAGAAACCCAAAATCAATGAATTTCTTTAATTGAACATCAAAAAGATTAATACCATAGAGTCATACCTAGATTTCACATGGAGACATTTGAAGCTTGGATTGAGATATCTACACCAGTTAACCAACTCTCTCGGCATAATGGTGTTGCTGAAAGAACAAACAGAACCACCCTTGATAAAGTCAGATGCATGTTGAAAATGGCTCAGTTGTCGAAGTCATTTTGGGGTAAAGCTCTCGGTCCTGCTTACTACCTGATGAATCGCTCTCCATCAGCACCGTTAGAGTTTGATATTCCAAAGAGAGTGTGGTCTGGAAAGGGTGTTACTCTCATTTGAAGGTGTTTGGATACAAGGCATTTATGCATGTGCCTAAGGAGCAGAGACTGAAGCTTGATGACAAAACTGTTTCATGTATCCTGTTAGGTTTTAAATGTACAGAGTTTGACTACAGGTTATGGGATCCTAAAAAGAAAAAGGTTGTCAGATCTAAATATGTGGTCTTTCGTGAAAATAAGACCATTACAAATTTGAAGAGATCATAGAGAATCATTGTTGATGATGATGTTACTTTTCTCGAACTAGTTTCTCCTTCGATTAGTGATGCCACACGGGAGGGAGATCTAGTTGAAGAACATGGGATTAATGATGAGCATGCACAGGATGATGTTGAAAATGTGCAACAACCAGATGACGATTCTAAGTAGGGGGAGCAGCCTCCTCCACCTGCGGCTACAGAATAACCTCCATTGAGAAGGTCAGAAAGAGGGCAAGTTCCTTCTATGAGATACCCAAGTTCTACATATGTTACAGTTACTAAAGTGGGGGAGCCGGAGAGCTTCCAGGAAGTTTAGATACATAGAGACAAAGCTCGGTGGATGAAAGCAGTGGAGTAAGAGATGAGTTCTTTGAAGAAGAATACTTATGAGCTTGATGAACTTCAGAAAGGTAGAAAACCTTTGAAGAGTAAATTGGTTACTTGGGACAAGCGTCAGTCTTACACCAATCTGGTGGGACTGAGTTGTTGTTGAGCATTAGATATGTTTGATATCTCCCCATGGGCTGGAGGAATTGTTGGATATGCGTGTAGGCCTAACACATAATGGAGTCCAATCCACGTTGTCATGGACTTTCTAATTTTTATTAGAAAGATTGAGATCGTAATTAGAAACTGAAATTGGTTTCTTGAATTGGTGAAAACAAAAAGAGGAGAGAAAATAGGCGGTGAAGCCTATTTGGAAAAGAATTAGGAAAGTTTCCTAATTATCAAATTAGTGATCAGAGAGAAAGTAGGAAGTGAAGATATATATAAGTTGACATTGTTGTTCGACTAAAAAACTGAGATACCGGCTATTCTCGGCGTGTGCGCGTTCCAGAGTGTTCGCGGTGAATTCTCTAGGGACTCTCTCTACAATGAAGAACAATAAGATCTTGAATCCGAAGACTCACAATAAAGGCTTTGGTGATTTCTTGGTGTTCAAGAAAAGAGGTGCAAGGGTTGGATACAATTGGGGTAGTGTTCTTCGTTCTTAGTGTGATCATTTAAGTTATTGGAAGAGGTATTTTTGTATTACTCAATTGTTGGTGAATCTCATTCAATTGAGATATATTGTACTCTTTCTTCACATAGTGGATTGTTCAGAGTTTGGCCCATGGTTTTTACCTCTGATTTGGAGGGTTTTCCACGTTAAATCTTACGTGTCTTATGGTATGTTTATTTTGTGCATTGATCGTAGTTTGGTGGAATTTGGTATTCATCCGTTTTATTATTAGAAGTGGTTGAGTAAAACCCCAACACATTTGATCACCAATGTTTATGCACATAATCTTGAACCTTAAGCCCATTTAATCCAAATACATTGTACTGTTAATTAAAGTAAGAAAAATAAGATTTCTTCTAAAATCCAATCCAATGTTGTTTGCAATATCTTAATAAAAAAGTTCTTTCTTAGATTATCAACAACATTCATTGATTGATTGAAGCATAAAAGAATAAGAAATGAAAAGGAAAAACCATGGAGAGAGAGAGAGAGTGAAGGAACACTCGTAGTGTTGTTGGTGTCAACCTTCCTTCACGCGCGATTGTGTGATGTGTGAGATTCTGAGAGCATCTCCAATGGTAAATATAGATTGTAGATGTGGATTCTCACCATATCATCAATGTGGAAGGGATGTTCATTCTAGCTGGCATAAATATACATTCAAAGTTTAAAATAGTCTCCAATGGGTAATGTGGATTACACCTTCTATTTATGAGGTGGCATCTTCTTTTTTAAATTTAATAATTATCTAACTGATTATATTTTATAGTAAGTATTAAACGATTTTATATTTGCGATTATTAAACAATTATATAAATATTATATTTATAAAATACGATCGGTTTATATATAACGGCAACAACTCAAAATAAAAAAAAAATTGCTTGTTTGTATTTATATATCCTTTTTTTCCCAATGTTAATGTGTGAATCCACATTACTATTGGAAAGAGTTTTTTAGTTGGGACATCTATTCTATTCTATGTGTCACACATCTACCTCCAATCTACAGCTCCATTGAAGATGCTCTAATAGTATCAAAATATCATTAAGAATAATCGAAAAAAGGATACCTTTTTTAAGTAGTATATTTTTTTAACAAGGCTCATATTTAAAAGTAGCATAATTTTTATTTGATCCCATATTTAAAAAGAAAAGGTCACGTTGAACTGGTTCGAACGCTCGTTGCCAGCCCTAAATTGTCCACCACCACCATCTGTTTTGGCGTCATCGCGGTAGTCCGACATGACTTAACTTTGAGAAATGGGTATAAGACACCTGCAGTATGAACGTTTCTTGTATGTATTTCGGAAAGTTACAACCTGAAACATATCGTAGCACTTAAGAGACCTTAGTAGACACCAGTATGGTGCTAGCCTAAGCCACTTCAATACTTCAATTAGTAATCAGTAGTATATATATCTAGAATAGATCAAAATAGAAGTAGGAAGCATGCAATGTTGCGTACCGCGAATGAGAGAAATTAGAGTGGTGCTAGCCTAATTATACGAGAGGTTCCTCTAAAATACGAGAATGCATGATTCTAAAAATATACTTTTAGCAAAGGATAGAATATAGAACATCAAAGATTCTCATTACAAGGAAAGCTGTAGAGACATATTTTTCTCCACTATAAACCATACGCACCAAACAAAAAATAAACAAACAAGAAACTCAGTGGTTCGTGGACACGCTTAACAAGGTGTGGGAAATGAAACTAGAGTACAACAATTAAAAGTGACTACTGTTATGCACTTTCATGCGGATAGAAGGTATTTGTGAGGTGTTATAACCTTGACATAGGCTGGTTGTGAAGTTCTACGAACCCTGGTATAACACCAACAAAAAACAAAGAAACAAACACTACAATACGTCTTCTATTGAGGTCTAACACCAGCATTATCTATTAGCTCATAAAACTTCACTACCATTCCCATATCGAACTTATAACGCCTAAAAATGTCTTCCATCCTCATGACAACATATAACAAGAGTTAGCTTTGTTAACTCCAGTTTCATTTCCCACATTTGTTATGCTTGTCGACAAACCATAACGTTTTTTGATTGTATATTTTGTGTTTGTTGTGTACAGTCCATATTAAAGAAAAATTACCTCTATAACGCTCCTTGAAATCGGAATCTTTGACTTACTATCAACCGCTGCAAAATTGACTTTTGAAAGAGGCATCATGGTCTATCTTGTGCTTTTGTATTATGATTGATTTGTGTTGGTAGTGTACAGAGGTGAATATGTAGGTGTCAAGAATTATAGGTACATGAAGTAAACCTTTTTGTTGTTGGTGGTATTGTTCGTTCCATCGCCACTGCGCTTTCCACTATATATAGGCACATAATTAATTGTGTTTTGTGTTAATATTATATCATTTTGATATGGTATATAATTAAGTAAATCAATACAATATATTAACATTATGACAAGAAAATATATTTGATCCGATACGATAATTATTATATTTTGAAAATATTTTCACCTCCTTCAAGATTTCCATCGTATTTCAAAAAGTTTTATTTACTTAATTATATACCATATCAAAATGATTATATTGTTTGTCATGCAATTGAAAGATTATACGTCAAACCTTACATTAATTTATATAATGTGTAAATATTCTTAAGCTTTCTTATTTTAAAAAATATATATTTTTATTTAAGAATATTGAGATATCGAATTAATTGGATGGTAAGAATTATGACGACCTATAAGCTAGCTATAGAATGGATGCTCATCTAAAGCTCAATCTATTTGAAAGTCAATAGAGTTAAAATATTTTTATTGACAGTTAAGTACAACTTTTAGATATTATATATAATGTGATTTTACTATGTTATTTGAGAAAAAAAAATCACCTTTGAAAGTAATGTAATTTTTTATATTTGTTTGAAATTCAACGGATTTGCTTGTAGTTAAAGTAAGGGGGATTCAATTGTCAATAGTTTTTTTTTAAAGTTGAAAGTTAAATTTTTATATAATATACATTGAATATTTTTTTCTTGAAGTAAAATAGAAATTTCATTACTCATCGATAGTTCAAGATAGAACTATATTGAGTACACTAATTCGTAAATCCTATTTAGTAAAATAGAAATTTCATTAATTTGATAATTCATATTTATATATATTGGATGTTACTACTAAAAGACACGAAAAAGTTCACATATTGATTTAATGGTCAACACTTATTTGAAATTGTCACTTTTTAATCTTAAAACTACTGAGGTGACATCTAATAGTGAATTTAAAAAGCAACCTCGTCACTTGTACATATTCTTACTAAATTCATTATTTAAGTATCAAAGATTTAGGTCCAAAAGTAATTAAATTAATGAAACAAAGTAGATATGTTATGATATAATAACAATTTCTAGAATATAAAAATAGAAATTGTGAAAGGTAAGTATATTTTAACAAATTTGACTTTTTTTTGTCTAAACCAATCGATATTCGGACTATCCGACTACTCTGAGTCACGCACCGTATAGGTGGGGAAGCTCCCAATATTATTTTTTCTTCTTTCTCAAGACTCGAACACAGGTCACTAGTTAAGAGACAACAACCCACTTCCAATTGTGCCAACGAACCGTTGATAATTTGACCTTTAATATATAATGTAATTTTCTTAAAAATATAGTTATTATGGTATATATGGATCGAGATTTTTATCCACTTCTAACTAGTACCTTCAGCGGACAGGGCCTAAACATATTTACTAATAGATATTGTCAAGAAACAAAAAAAACTTCATCTCAAAAATATTCTTTTCCATCACACTATAGGCACGGTTGGCCACTTTTGTATTTGTTATTAATAGGAATGACAATTGGACTCATAGGTATGAGTACCTTAAGGGTACTCGAACCTAATAGACAAGATATAACCCAACCAAGTGGCCGATCTATTAACATGGTTGAGTTGGGCTTTAGCCCAGCGAGTCATAAAAAAAACTAAAAAGTTTTATTAATAACAAGGCCCAACAGGAATAAAGCATAGCTCAATTTTCTTATTTAGTCCACCAACCCAACAAAAAATAAATAAATAAAATGCCGAAATGCCTCGTACATCCGTGCCATTTTGTGCCATTCGAACCAAATGATAATATTTTTTTAATGAAATCAAAATGGTAATGTTATATACCTCATGTATTAATGTTTTAATGTTATGAATTACTTATTAAAAATTACATTTTTATTTAAAATTTTGTTTGATATATTTTTAATGGTTGTCACTTTTTTGAGGACTAATGGTTTCCACTTTTGATCTTGAAGTGATTAATATTTGTATGAATGATTTGCAGTTTCAAATCGTGTAGTGTTTTATGTCAATTTTATTGTTTTCTTAACTGTTAAAGGAAGTGGTAGCTAGGGAACCCCAGCACAAATACGTGGGGCATACGACACGCACTCGTCATCCGACCATCAACACACTTTGGGATGTTCGGGTGCCTGAGAATCTTTACATATCATATAAATTGATGTATGGTTTGATGTATAATCATTCAATTAATATTGCATGACACAATATATTTATCTTTTAAATGTAATAAAATCTCATATTGCTTCTATATCTTTAAATTATAAGAAGTGAAATGTAAAATCTAATATGCATGATAAATGTGATTTTTTTATAAATATGTTGAAAATCTTAAAGGATTTGAAATATATTTTCAAAATATGTAGCATATCGGATCTTGATTTTTTGTCATAATGTTCATATCTCGTATTGATTTATTTAATTATATATCGTATAAAAATTGATATACGATTAACACAAAACGCAACTGATCATGTGCCTATAAATAATGGAAAGCGCAACAAAAAGGCTTACTTAATTTCCTTTAGTTTTTAACACCTTCATATTTATGACTCTCACACTACCAACACAAATCAATATCATAATACAAAACCATAACATTGGCGATGATGCCTCTTTCAACAGACACTTTTAGCAACGGCTCATAGAAAGTCACAGATTTCAATTTCAAGGAGCATTGCAAAGGTATTTTTTTTTTCTTCAAATATGGGTCACACCCAACAAACGCAAAATATACAAGCAAAAAATATTGTGGTTTGCCGACAAGCATAATAAATGGAAATGAAACTAGAGTACACAAAGCTAGCTTTTGTTATATATGCATCGTCACGAGGATGAAAGACATTTGTGAGGTGTTATAAGTTCAACATGGGCATGATAGTGAGGTTCTATGAGCTAATACATGACACATGCTAATTGAGTACTACATCCGTTGATTAATGAAAACATTTACAGTGGTTGTCATACTTTTATCATCAATTTTATCTTCATCATAACTATCATGCATCAACATAAATATAAGTGAGCACTTGGCCAAAAATATTATAATCTTGCTTGTACTGTACTAAAATCAACTCATCATGCATCAACATAAATGTAAGTGAGCACTAGCGTTTATCTATCAACTCATAAAATTTCACAACCATGCCTATGTCGAGGTTATAACACATCGTAACATTAAAGCCATATATCCGCATAAAAGTGCATAACAATATAGTTCTTTTTTTTGTTTGTTCTCTAGTTTCGTCTCCCATACTTTGTTAAGCGTGTCCACAAACCATAAAGTTTCTTATTTGTATATTTTTTGTTTGTCATGTGTGGTTCATGGTGGAGGGAACTGTGTCTTCACAGATTTCCTTGGAATTAGAATCTTTGATGTTCTAATATCCTTTGCTAAGAGTATCTTTTGATAAGTACTCTTGTATTTTAGAGGATCCTCAGGTATAAATAATTACTCAATTCCCCCATTTTCAGTATGCAACATCGCATACCCCTACTTGTGTTTTGATCTATTCTATATATCCTATATATTGATTACTAACTTAAGTATCAAAATGGCTTAGGCTAGGCTAGTACCACACTGATTTCTAGGCCTCTTAAGTGTTATTGTATATTTCAGGTTGGGTTGAGCTTTCTCAAATACGTATAGGACACGGTCGTAGTGTGTGTGTCCTACCCATTTCCCAATTCTCTGAGTTAAATCATATCACATTAAGGTAATGCTAGAGATGATGGTAGTGGACAATATAGGACTGGCAAAAGGTGTTCATACTCATTCGACGCAATTTTTCTTTTTTTTTTTTTTAAAACAACGTGATTTTTCTTAAGTACGAGATCATATAAAAAAAAATTATGCCCCTTTAAAAAATGAGTCCCGAGTTCAGCCTTTTAAAAAATAATCTTTAAGATCATATCGCATTTTTTTGTAGATGAAAACTTCTCTACTTTAATAAGATATTAATGCAATTCTCACTCCTTTAATAAGTTTACTCTCATTCTCATTTAGTTTAGAGAATTAAACTTTTGAAGAAGTATGGAGAATGTTAATAATGCTTAGAAAGACTCATCTTCATCATCTACAAATATGTGGTATACCCACACGTATGTGGCGATATAATCATAATTAAGATTGTTAATTAAGATTGTTATGATCTTAAATGAGTGTTTCGTATATATACTATATATATTTGGTCTCCATTAATGTAGAATTTCCCATGGCATGGGTATATATATATATATATATTTGTTCTCCATTGTAGAATTTCCCTATATATATATATATATATACATACATACGTGCGTATATATATATAGTTTAATTAAGATTACAAATTGAAGTACATAAATTTCTAATATTTTTCTATGATTAGCAACATGCATATATTATACCTAGTAAACTAATTGCGCGGAAAGAGGCACTCGTTATCGCCAACTAAGTTTTTTTGAAAACCGTTAATAAGATATTTAAAAGCTTTTATACAAAAACATTCGAATTTAAAGTTTTCTCATGAGATTTGTAATTTCGTTTGCTTTACTTTTCATTAATTAACACAATAGAAGCTTTTGTTTTATCTTTATTTGTCATGACAAAAGATACATATATTCTATATTATTTGGTTTGTTTGATATGTTTGATATACAAAAAATGTATATGTATCATTTGTCATAAAAAAATAAAAAATAAAATAAAAGCTTTTATTGTGCTGATTAATGAAAAATAAAGCAAAAAATTACAAATCTCATGAAAAGAAATTTAAATTCAAATTTCTATTTGTAAAAGCCTATAAGTATTTGGTTTAAAAAAAACCTATGAATATTTATTAACGGATTTAAAAAATTTTAGTTAATGATAACGAGTGATACTTTCCATGCAATTAGTTCACTATGAATGATGCAAATATTGCTATTCATGAAAATGTTAGAAGTTTATAACCTTCAATTTGTAATCTTTTTTTTTTTGAAGTGAAATAGAAATTTCATTAATCATGATGGTTCAATACCTTCAATTTGTAATCTTAATTAAGATTATTTACGTGCATATGTATATGTAGTATATATACGAAACACTTATTTAAGATCATACCGATCTTAATTAAGATTATATGCGTGCATATGTATATACATAGTATATATAAAAAACATTTAATTAAGATCATACTGCATCATCTACAAAGATGAAGAGGAGTCGTTATTAGCATTATTAACATCCACCATGCTTCTTCAAAAGTTTATTTCCCTACACTATATCTCAAGCTCGAGATAAAACAAATGAGATAATTAGATATACAAACTGAATTGTGATGAGGCAGCAACGAATGACCTCGCATGCTCATCCGCTAAAAGGCTATTACGAGATGACAGAGGAGAGTTCATCTCTAGTTTTCAAGTAAAGTTGGGCAGTTGTCCACTTTTGTCAGCAGAAATTTGGGCGTTATGGTACGGAGTTCACATGGCAAAGGAGAAATGACTCAACAAGGTGGTGATCGAGGCAAACTCATTAGAAGTTGTTTCGCTCGTGGATCCTCGTCATACTCTGGTTTTCATGGACTACTAGATCGAGGAAATTCAACGGACTCTTCATCAAATTGAGAGTAGCTATATTATATACATCCCAAGATGTACTAATGCCTGTGCAGACTTCCTAGTGAAAAATGTGCTCATATTGCAATATCATATATTAGGCATAGAGCCTCATTGTATTTTCCTCTTGTTAGCACAAAATAAGTGCGACAGCATAGTGTAATTCTCGACCCAGTTTTTTACGGTCGTGTTCCTACTAAAAAAAATTAATCACTGATGAAATTAAAGAGCAAATATATTATTTATACTTTGGGTAGAACTACAATAGAGGAAATTTGTGGATTTAGTGGAAATCGTGAAATAAAGAGATTCTATATAACTATTAGATTTGTAAAAGTTAAGAGTGTTGCCTAAATGAAATAAAAGTTTTTTTTTTTTAATTGTAAAAATGAAATCTGGTCTAGGTTACATTTGCAATCGCAGAATATCCTACTCTAACAACATAAATTAAAGTTTGACTTTCAAGTTTTACAAACATGAGGAAGATATGCAAAAAGATTTTCCAGCCGTCTTTTTTTAGAAAATATTTATTTAAAATTAAGAAAAATGTCTATTTAATTTTCTCTTATTGAACAATTGATATGATATCTAATCCAGTTATATTGATTTTATGGCAGCCCTACCCCCAAGGTTGTCGTGTCCAGTGATGTTGGCCACGTAGCCCTACCACGTCAGTGGCTCTCGTTAGGTCCCGCACCCCGCTGGCGTCTGACACAACGCCAGAATTTTCGGTGTGTGCACTAACGAGGCTGACCTCATTATTAAGTTAACTAGTTATTTGTTATTGAGTTGGTTGGCCATTCACTTAAGTATTTACACATGTTCCGTCTTTAATTTGGACGTTACTTATATTTCTCGTCTTTTAGTCTCGTTAAGCAAGTTATAGCAGTGGCGTGTTGCAGCAGCCTCAAACTCCAATGCAATCTCGAACACCGTTAGGTCCACGAACACATCACTAACATCTGTTACGTCAGACATTCCTGTATATGAAGGCCCACGAATTCGTCTTGTTGCTTTCACATTTCTAATAAAACCTAACTTAATTAATTATTCGCTTATTAATAGTTATATTGTTTAATTAGTTAACTTAACAAATTAACATTTAATTATAGCGAAAGCATTAGTTATATAGCGGAAGACTTTAAGTGTGAGTAATTTATGCATAATTTTAACAATTCTAAGTAGTGAAAAATCCAGAAATAAGATACCATATATAACTGAAGTGAATAACAAAAATATATATATCTATATATGCATGTATTCGATGTTCTACATTCCCCGACTCGCAACAAAAACATAAATATATACATACTATGGTCAAATACAAGCTAGCGATGCTACAATCTCAGAGGTAGTCGCCTAACACCTCCTTACCTTTACTCCTGCTCGTCGAAAGATCTGCACTTGGACACTCAATAAATACAGTGTCGAGTCCAATAAGTAAAATCTTAAGAGAATTCCACACAACATTCATGAATAAAATAGTTAAACTACTAGACATGTAAGTATGACGTCTGGCAAAAGACAGACATACTCTCATGAATGTAGGCAAGCATGCGTATAAATAGGTAAACAATAGTAAGATAATTGAAGAGTAGCATTTAGTAAACAGGCTCGAAATGTAAATAGTTAAATAAGTAACCACTCGAACAATACGAGAAAACCTTGACCTAAGCAGTTCAAAATGCTGATAAAATAGAACAGGAATCCGCGCATATACTTGCAGGCATACAATGACTAAACCCTAACTATGGTTACCATGTGAACCATTCCAGATACTATTTCAAGTTAAGGATACACCCTAATTCCCTTCTAATAGTCGTAGATATATTCTATTGTTGTCCACACGAGTGTTAAAACAAATAAACCAGTGCAAGAGATTTAGCCATAACCAATATATAACGTGACCGAATTAGGAGTAAAAAACCCATGTGTGCTCACCTGTAGTCATGTATGAAATCGATATGACAAACAACGCCATAAATTATGTAAAGCATTCCCATGGGTTTACCCATCTCAAACACACGATCTGACCTTGAAAACACTCCGATCCGACTCCAACTCGTTTTCGACTATCACACCATAGTCCCTAAGTCTCTTGAAACCCATTTCAATTGTTTCAAAGTGTATTCAAATTGGTTGAATAGGTTTCAAGTTAATTCTCAAATCAGCCCTTAAGGCTAAATAAAGTTTTAATTTTGTTCTGTGCTGCAGCATAATTTAGATCGTCAAAAACTCCAAATAATCAAAAGCACTTAACTAGAAAGGTTTTTTCTCTATGCCATAGCTTTCCAAAAAGGTTTAGTTTGCAAAGTTCTGGTTTAAAACGAAGGAGCTATCGTAACTCTACCAAAACAGCTCAAATTTAAAACAAATCCAACCAGCAATCTTGTAAAAAATTATTTCTCCTAATTTATAGCTCCAGAAATTGTGATTTTCGGTCATAAGGCATATAACATACCCAATACTAACATACTAGAAGTTCAGTCTAATCCGATAAATATTGAGGGAGTTATTCAAAAAGCATCAAGGTATTATCAAAACTGTGAAGTCCATATTTTTCAGATTTAAGCATCAAAGTTGCAAAGTATTTTTAGACATAAAAGCATTCGAATTACAAAATCTTTCCGTGGGAAAAATTGTTCCTCTTTAAGTTAGCTTTCAAATGTCACTAGAATGAGTCCATTTCGATTTCAAATTAGAAAGTTATGACCAAAATAAAAAAGCTGGGTTAAAAAGTATAACATGCATGCATCAAGAAACTTCAAAAATTTTATTTGGATTTCAAAAACTAGTTGTAACCATTATTGATCATCAAG
Source organism: Stephania japonica (assembly GCA_039657345.1). NCBI lineage: Eukaryota > Viridiplantae > Streptophyta > Magnoliopsida > Ranunculales > Menispermaceae > Stephania > Stephania japonica. Next base: position 48,441,352 of record CM077558.1, read on the forward strand.
TTAAGTTGAAAACTCTAATTAGACAAGAAAAACAGTAGCTTAATCTTAGAAACTCATTTTTGCACAAACGTTCCCAAATTTAATTCGTTTCTATGAATCGAAAAGGGTGGAAGTGAAGGTGTTGGTTACCTAGGTTTATGACACCTTGATTTGAGCTCCAACTTTGTAATGGCCCGAAGTTAATTCGTCATTATTAATGACATGTTTGCAGACGTGGCAGACAGCTCAGATGCCCGTGGAACCCGTGGATAGGCCAGGGCGCACTTGGAGTTAGGTAAATAGAAAATTTTTGTGCAGTTGTTCTTTAATTTGCGATATTTATTGGTAATTAGGTTATTGACATCGTGATATGTGTTAGTTATTGTATTATCGATGTACGAGATAGTGTGACAGGTATTCGCTCCGAATAGCGTGCAGACACAGGAACCGAGGAACGAATGACGGTGCACTAGGTCGGGTAGTTCAATACACATGGGAAATGATAAAATATAATTAAATACTAATAAGTAATATCGCATATGCGTTTGTAGTGCGAGGGTACACAGGGGACGTGAGGGTACGTGCTGGACTCGGGTATTAGAACGCCCGAGGGTTTTAGTATTTTGTTGAGCTAAGACAAGTCAAGGGGAGTTGTCACCATTCAAGTCACACAAAGCTAGACAAATTGATCCTTTAGTGAGCCTTAGGATGAACTTTGGGATAAGCATGTGAAGAGAGATCAAGTTGGAGGTATAAATATCAAGATTTCTCTCAATTCACCACCTTTTCTCTCTCCTCTATCATCTTGGACGAAAATCAAGTGGTTGTTTAGGATTTTGTGAGATTGGGGAGCTCATTTGGAGGTGTTGGAGCAAGTGTTAATTGACAAAAGGTTAGATCTCGATCCCCATCTATTTCTTTACGAATCGGACCTATTTTCTTAGATTTTGATGTAGGTTTCAAGAATCGATTTGAGCACATCGGTTATGGGAGGTGTTGATATTGATTTTGGTGTAGTTTTTGAGCATTTGGGTTGGTTTTGTTAAGGTTGTGGGTGGTGTTTTGGAACAAAACTAGGTTTTCAATGGTTTTTGTCAGGGTTTTGGTTTCGAACGAATTCCGTCGAGGGGTTTTGATGGAAAATAGTTTATTGGTGTTTATATGCAATGTTTGGACGAGCGCAGATTGCGGCAACAAGCCGAAGGGGTCTGCAAAAATACTTTCTGGTTCAGACTCTGCTAATCGCGTCGTGGCCATGGGAGGCCACGGCGCCACCCGCGGCGTTCAAAACAGAGCCAAAACTCCCACATACGGTTTATATCGCATCGTGGGAGCCAAAACCCTAATTAGACAAGAAAAATAGTAGCTTAATCTTAGAAACTTATTTTTGCACAAACGTTCCCAAATTTGAATTCGTTTCTGTGAATCGAAAAGGGTGGAAGTGAAGGTGTTGGTTACCTAGGTTTATGACACCTTGATTTGAGCTCCAACTTTGTAACGGCCTGAAGTTAATTCGTCATTATTAATGACATGTTTGCAGACGTGGCAGACAGCTCAGATGCCCGTGGAACCCGTGGATAGGCCAAGGCGCACCTGGAGTTAGGTAAATAGAAAATTTTTGTGCAGTTGTGCTTTAATTTGCGATATTTATTAGTAATTAGGTTATTGGCATCGCGATATGTGTTAGTTATTGTATTATCGATGTACGAGATAGTGTGACAGGTATTCGCTCCGAATAGCGTGCAGACGCAGGAATTGGGGAACGAATGACAGTGCACTAGGTCGGGTAGTTCAATACACATGGGAAATGATAAAATATAATTAAATACTAATAAGTAATATCGCATATGCGTTTGTAGTGCGAGGGTACACAGGGGACGTGAGGGTACGTGCTGGACTCGGGTATTAGAACGCCCGAGGGTTTTAGTATTTTGTTGAGCTAAGACAAGTCAAGGGGAGTTGTCACCATTCAAGTCATACAAAGCTAGACAAATTGATCCTTTAGTGAGCCTTAGGATGAACTTTGGGATAAGCATGTGAAGAGAGATCAAGTTGGAGGTATAAATATCAAGATTTCTCTCAATTCACCACCTTTTCTCTCTCCTCTATCATCTTGGACGAAAATCAAGTGGTTGTTTAGTATTTTGTGAGATTGGGGAGCTCATTTGGAGGTGTTGGAGCAAATGTTAATTGACAAAAAGGTTAGATCTCGATCCCCATCTCTTTCTTTACGAATCGGACCTATTTTCTTAGATTTTGACGTAGGTTTCAAGAATCGATTTGAGCATACCGGTTATGGGAGGTGTTGATATTGATTTTGGTGTAGTTTTTGAGCATTTGGGTTGGTTTTGTTAAGGTTGTGGGTGGTGTTTTGGAACAAAACTAGGTTTTCAATGGTTTTTGTCAGGGTTTTGGTTTCGAACGAATTTCGTCGAGGGGTTTTGATGGAAAATAGTTTATTGGTGTTTATATGCAATGTTTGGACGAGCGCAGATTGCGGCAACAAGCCGAGGGGGTCCGCAAAAATGCCTTTTGGTTCAGACTCTGCTAATCGCGCCGTGGCCATGGGAGGCCACGGCGCCACCCGCGGCGTCCAAAACAGAGCCAAAACTCCCACATACGATTTATATCGCATCGTGGGAGCCAAAACCGTAATTAGACAAGAAAAATAGTAGCTTAATCTTAGAAACTCATTTTTGCACAAACGTTCCCAAATTTGAATTCGTTTCTATGAATCGAAAAGGGTGGAAGTGAAGGTGTTGGTTACCTAGGTTTATGACACCTTGATTTGAGCTCCAACTCTGTAACGGCCCGAAGTTAATTCGTCATTATTAATGACATGTTTGCAGACGTGGCAGACAGCTCAGATGCTCGTGGGACCTGCGGATAGGTCAGGGCGCACTTGGAGCTAGGTAAATAGAAAATTTTTGTGCAGTTGTGCTTTAATTTGCGATATTTATTGGTAATTAGGTTATTGGCATCGCGATGTGTTGTTAGTTATTGTATTATTGACGTGCGAGATAGTGTGACAGGTATTCGCTCCGAATAGCGTGCAGATACAGGAACCGGGGAACGAATGACAGTGCACTAGGTCGAGTAGTTCAATACACATGGGAAATGATAAAATACAATTAAATATTAATAAATAATATCGCATATGCGTTTGTAGTGCGAGGGTACGCAGGGGACGCGAGGGTACGTGCGGGACTCGGGTATGAGAACGCCCGAGGGTTTTAGTGTTTTGTTGAGCTAAGACAAGTCAAGGGGAGTTGTCACCATTCAAGTCACACAAAGCTAGACAAATTGATCCTTTAGTGAGCCTTAGGATGAAGTTTGGGATAAGCATGTGAAGAGAGATCAAATGGGAGGTATAAATATCAAGATTTCTCTCAACTCACCACTTTTTCTCTCTCCTCTATCATCTTGGATGAAAATCAAGTGGTTGTTTAGGATTTTGTGAGATTGGGGAGCTCATTTGGAGGTGTTGGAGCAAGTGTTAATTGACAAAAAGGTTAGATCTCGATCCCCATCTCTTTCTTTACGAATCGGACTTATTTTCTCAGATTTTGATGTAGGTTTCGAGAATCGATTTGAGCACACCGGTTATGGGAGGTGTTGATATAGATTTTGGTGTTGTTTTTGAGCATTTGGGTTAGTTTTGTTAAGGTTGTGGGTGGTGTTTTGGAACAAAGCTAGGTTTTCAATGGTTTTTGTCAGGGTTTTGGTTTCGGACGAATTTCGTCGAGGGGTTTTGATGGAAAATGGTTTATTGGTGTTTATATGCAATGTTTGGACGAGCGCAGATTGCGGCAACAAGTTGAGGGGGTACGAAAAACCCCAAAAATACGTTCTGGTTCGGACTCTTCTAATCGCGTCGTGGCCATGGGAGGCCACGGCGCCACCCGCGGCGTCCAAAATAGAGCCAAAACTCCCACATACGGTTTATATCGCATCGTGTGAGGTTGGTCTTAGTGGTGTGAGTCACAGCGTCCAACACGCTGCAAGACACGCTGTGGAGGTGTTGAACACAGTGGCGCCACCGTGGCGTCGGGAACAATAAATGAAATAAAAATTTTAAAAAATGAGTTTTCTGAAATGGGATTTTAATGGGGTTTATTTGGAGGATTTTAATCAATGTGATAAAATGGACTAAGTTAGTATTTGGAATTTTAGAAAATTTATGGATAATTCTAGTAATCAGGACTTTGATTGATTGATCGGGGATTAGACACACATTATGGGCGTGATTTGGCAACATTTGGGATTTAGTTGGAATGCGGTTTAAGGTGTGTAGTATCCTAACTGAAATTACTTGAGTATTTACTTCTTTTGACATTTGAATTCAATTTTTGTTACTTCAATACTCTATTCCGGTTATGGTTTAATGAACGGACGTTGAGTTGGGTTCCCTCCATGCCATTCCAGTGTGTATGCCCCACTAGACCATAGCACGTGCTACCAGATCGGTCTTGGTGAATAGCACAACCTGAGTATCACGTTGTGGCATGTGTCGATGCATCGTAGGTTTAATGCTGGCCACTGAGCGGATCCAGATGCTGGCCCTGCTTGAGTCAAACTCACTGACAGTTTTTTGTGGAAGAGTCCGAATTATAGTGCTAGTCTGACCCTAGGCTCTAGGAACACACATTGAGCTTTCACTATTATCTATTCATGCAATGAGCGCAGTTGTCTGTATTTATTTCCACATGTTTATTTGATAGCTTTATTTAAATTTTAGTATTTACTTTCAGTATTGCTCACTTAATTTCCTTGAGAATACTCACTTTAGACTCATCATCTGCCTTTTGTGATAGCTTGAGTGCAGATTCTAGTACAAGTAGAGGTAAAGGCAAGCTTCCAGAGTACCGCTGATTCAGAGACAGATTACCCGACTTGTACGTTTGTATTATATGTATTTGATTTCATTTTGGAAATTTCAGGATGAGAGATATTTGATACCTTGTATATTTTGATATTTTGTGGCATTTAAGGTATTTATGGTTACCATATGGGTTTTTTACACTAGGTTTATAGTTTATATCACATAATTCGATGTTTATTATCTAAGATAATATGTTTTAACACTTCCGTTGTAATAATTTGAGGTTAAAATGATAACTTAGCATATAATTAGAGTTCAGTGCAATTTAAGCGGTAAATTATTGATTAATAAGGTTTAAAAGAAATAAATGGAGGATGTAATCCAATGTGGTGCACAGCTATCACTAGTAAGGTAGATTTTGGGTCCACATTGACCCTGTGGCGGTCTATTTGAAAAATGGGCCGTTACAAACTCTCCTTAATCTCCCTGGTTTTTCAGCTCAAACGTGTACATTGAGCTCCTCTCTATGCCTTAGATACTCATGTTAGCATGAAGCCTCCCTCAAATTTCACTTGTCCCACATGAAGCCACTTGTCCCACATAACACCACTTGTCCTATATGTGTGCCACCTGTCCCATATGACGCCACTTGTATTAACTTGATAATTTATATTTATTTGACAATATTACATTAGTGTAACTTTGCCTACCCGATACCCACTTCAACATGCATCCCAAGGTAAACTACTGTCACACCAACTCACCCGATACAACAATGTACACACATACGATGCAATATAATAATATAATGTTTTTAACACTGCACATAAACAACCATCACCAATAAATAACATATTCCCTCGATTCTCATGTTCAAGTCAATCGAGCTGTCCATGTAAGGCCGAATTACGACCGTTAATCCCCGAGACCAACGTTAATCCTAGTTTAATTTATTTGGGTTGTTACACGTGTGTTTCACAAGTATTTTACAGATAATTTAGCAATATAAAGTAAGTGAAAGACTTAAACGACGTGAAACAGTATGGATATATAAGATTTCATGCCAAGTAGCATAACAACTTAATGTGGAAAACCAATAAATAGAGTACCATGTATATAAACAAACTGTTAGATATACATGTGCAAATGTCTCTCATAGTTCCCAAATATACCCAAAAGAAATCAAAATATCAAAAATAAATACGTACGAATAGGTCCCCAGACAATAGGCAATCAAACAATCAAACAGTGGCCTAAGATGACCTTGCCTCTACTCGTAGATTGATCTGCAACTCGAATTCATAACAAAGACGAGTTAAAGTGAGTAAAATCCTAGAGAAAACCACCAAGCATTCAAATGAAGCAAATACAATGCTAAATAAACATGTCGAAGTAAAATAGAGCAATAAATAGATCATCATCGCATGCATAAATAGCATCAAGGATTCAAGGTGCGTGTGTACCCATCCCAGATAGACAAGATCAAACTTCTGTATACCCGAATCCCACCAGTGAGTGCCTCCACTGGTCCATTACCCTACAACCCTCACGGTGGTCGGGCTAGTTCTATGACCCATCAACACGTGCACCATTGGATTACAAGTCGGGTTGCCATTCACTGAGTGCACGGGTGCACATGCTATGATCTATTGGCCACTTAACCATCTTACGCAACAAAATAGTGTCAACATTCACAACCAGTAAGATAACAGTGATAATAGCACGATGAAACAAGAATAAAATCAATGTAAATGCTTAAGGTGTGTTTCTCGTAGCTTTACTTACTTTGATCTTGCACTCACAATCCCCCAGACCCCCAATCCAACCCTCACTCGCTTTCGGTACCAAAGCTATGGTCCTTTAGTCCCCTGGGATCAAATTGAAGTGTTTTGAGAGGTTTCATATTGGTTTAATGGTGTTGTGATCTCAATTTCTAAAAACAGTCCCTTAAGAGATTTTGCAGTCTGTATTGTCATTAACACGTTAATGGCTTCATTAGCGTGCTAGTGACAGGTAGCACGTTAGGGGATGACCCTTAACGCACTACTAGCTGTGTTTTCGGTCTTCAACTCTGCTCCAAACAGTTAGTTGTGCCTTCGGTCTCCATTCATCATCGACCCCATCCTCACCTCATGGGTGGTCCCAAACCACCAAAAATAGCTGAGATACACATAATTTCATCAATGTAAAGATCATGCATCCATTAATGAAGAACCCAAATTCAAGACCATTTTGAAAACTCAATTGAATGCATCTCATTATTGAAATTCTTAGAGTATAACATGAAACAAGTCATACATTAATTCACATTTTGATCCCATCACTAGAACAAATTCTACTTTTCATAGAGGTTTTGAACCTTTTGACCTCTATGAAAAGTGTTATCTTTTAAGGTGTTATCTTATCCTCAAAGCTTACATAGGGGTTTGAAACCTCTATCAAATATTGACTATTTCATAGGGGTTTAAAACCTCTATCAAATCTTGGCTATTTCATAGAGGTTTGAAACCTCTATAATATCTTCAAAGGCTTACATAGGGGTTTCAAACCCCTATCAATTGTAGTGATTTCATAGGGGTTTGAAACCTCTATATTATCGTCAAAGGATTACATAGGGGTTTCAAACCCCTATCAAATGTAATTTAAAAAAAAATAATAGCTAAAAATGCTCAAAATTAATTTTTATTTCCATTTTCAATTGAAAATATACAAATCTACATTCCACTCGCAATATTATTATTCCATTAAGAAATTCGCAATGTTCTACAACCAATCAATAAAACGACAAATTGATAGCTACACATTTCATGAAACCAATCAACAAAACTCAGTTTTCCAGTTTTTCAGGTTGCTACACGCCATTTTCGAGTTCATCACATGTATATTAGCAGCAGCAGATTGTGTCATTGTTCTCATTGAAATTGCTAACTGAACCAAAGCTTCCCCTGATTCAGAGCTAATCCTTTTGCAGGATTTTTGAATTTTCTTCTTGAATTCTGGTGTTGCCTGTTTTGCAGTGAAACATATGGTAACTATCTTGTAAAAAGAGGCTCAACAATTTGTTCAAGTGGAATTCTGAGAACTGCAAATTGCTGCCTAATTACCTGAATTGGAGAGTTTATGTAGCTGTTGAGTGCTTCGATTCGGCATGTGCATTGCCGTGTTAAAGTTCCTAGTGCCAGGTACTGCGTCCATGGATGGCGAAACTTGAAGCCGTCGTGACCGGGCTCCCAACTCGCAAAATTAGCCTGAAATCAACAAATGGTAATCAATCAATATCTGGAAATTTCCTCCAAATTTCATTGAATTCCAAAATAGAAGATATGCTTGCACTGGAAAGGAAAATTGGTACATACTCTGCAGTCCCTCTTACTTCTAAAGAAACACCACTATCACCTTCTTGAGGAGCATAATTTGAAAAACCAAAATCCGCAACCTTAGCGCACATACTATGGTCCAGAAGAATGTTGCTTGATTTTACATCCCTATGAATGACTCCAAGCCCGGCAAAAGTGTGCAGGTAGAATAAACCTGAACAAGATCATAAAATTAATATCAAACTTCTACATCACAAAGGCTAATATGAGATGAGCACATATTCCTTCATTGTGCATATAGTTGTTTTGCTTCCTGGAATTGGAAATATAATTATGTTGGAATGAATAAGAAACAAACACCACTTCATTTACTTGCCTCTTTGCAAGCACCTAGTGCAATTGAGATTCTAGTCAACAATCTAGAACTTTCCTTTTTAATGCTTCTCCTGCTCCCAAAAGGAAAGAATATGGTAAGAGAAAACTATATAATGAAGTAATGAACACTATCAGCCATAATATTGATACTGAACTATGAAGCGACTACCGTACAGACGACCTTGTAGAGAACCGTTGGACATGAAAGGATATACAAGAATTTGTTGATCATTCTCACAACAACTATTGTGAATCGACCCGTTGAGACCCTTTGAGGAAACATCACTGCCCATCAATAGCAAAACAAAACCAAGTTTATATCGCAACCAAAATCTTCATTTTCTAGATTGTTTGACATTTTTTGATAGAATTCCACAAAAGGGGTTCAATTATTGAAAGTGTGGAATATGAGATTGAAATCTTACATGCTATCGATGATGAACGATTTATCACTGATAAGCTCGCATTGCAGGCCTTCCCATTGAAGACGAAGACATGGGTCTCCACTCCAACTCGCCAGTGCTCCATTTTCTGGGTTTCGAGACGCCAATTCATTCCTCAATTCCACCGCTTTGTCCACTGAAACAACACAACAAAAGGGAATTTCCAGCCGTTAGATTCAAATTAGGATCATCAAATACACACACACACACCAAAAAAAAAAAACCATAGCCAGTCTTCAATTATTTAAGCAATGCAACTCCTAAAAGCATAGGATCTAAAAAAACAAGCAAAATGAGTAGAAACTTACAGTCTGCTTGATGAGTTCCTTGAACCAAATTGAAAACTTGAAAAATCTCATGAGCATTGCAGATGGGACCCAAGGAGGCTTCTGGGCTCTTAACCATTGACATGTTAAGAGCTTCATTTGCGAACACGAGAGAACACAAGCTCCCTATAGTTGGTGGCGGCGTCATTTCCCAGTATATCAAATTTGTCAAATTGTTTCTTCCCATTAATCAGTACATCAAACACCCTTTCCCCAGTTTTAACTGAACCATTTAGTCCTATAGTCTGTAGCACTTGTAATGGTACTGCTGTATTGGCTCCATGGACAAGAATGCTTGTGTTGGAGATTGAATTGTCTGTTTTGCTTTGAATTTCAGAGTTCTTCCAGATTCTATCGCTTCGGTCTAACGGATATCTGTAAATTAAAATTGGTTTAGTCCCACGTGTCAAAATTGGAGCAAACCAACTTTACATATCAAAATTGGAGCAAACCAACTTTCTTATATCATATAGTATTCAGTTTTTAGTACGTCAAAATTGGAGCAAACCAACTTTACAAAATTACTGCATGACACATAATCATTTGAGAAACAGGAATAACCTTTGCAAGTAAGCGATTTGGAGCTACTCCTTTGTTCCTTTGTTGTTCATCTTGTTGATCTTCTTGTTCTTCTTCTCGTTCTTCTTGTTCTTGTTCTTGTTCTTCTTCTTGTTCCTCTTCTTCTTGTTGTTCTAGTTGTTGTTGATTGAAGCACCTAGTTATTGATTGAGAACGAGAGTCACATGATGAAGGAGGTGCTTCATATGTTGAAGTTTGCGGACACCTTATCCTCACACCAACATTTGAGTTTCGACTCATCAATGCTTCTATAGCTTCCTTTTCTTTACTTGCTCTCTTTTTGCAGCTTTTGAACTCTATTCATTTAGGGAAAGAAAATATCATAATAAGTAAATGATCACAAATAAATTCATCAACCTATAAAGTGATTAACTAAATCAATTTTTTACCTCTCCCTTATGCATTTATTTTTTTCAAATCTACACACGCTATGTCAACAACAAAATAGATGGTTGTAAAAAATGCCTGCAAATGCTCCAGTTAGTACATGTGAAAAGACAAATAAAAGCAAAAGAGAAATTATTAACACAAGAATAAAAGAAGATAATAATATTGCTACAACTTAATCAGCCATAAAGTGATTAATATAAGCATTTGATCAGTCATTCGTGAATAAGGCTAAAACTTAACTCCATTACACAAATTGACCCTGACAATTCATTTTAACATAACTTTCATCTTTATCGCAAGTGTCCAAATCTACACGCGATATGTCAACAGCAGAAAACGATGGTTGCGCATTCTCGCCGTACATTGCAATATCATACAATCCTCGAGGAGGTGCCCTTAACACAACGCACTAGTTTGATGAATCATTTTCACTAGAATAAAACACTTGTTTGGCCTGAGTTGCCAAAATAAATGGATCATTATGATTGTGACATTGGTTAAAGTTTACTAGGGTAAACCCATCTTCAACTTTCATACCATTTCCCTCATTACCCAGTCACACAAGAATAATGGAAATTGATATACAAATAATCCAATATAATTATCTATCTTATATAATCAACTTCACTTCTTCTTTATGCATTGTCCCGTGAACTTGATCTACAAAGGCTATCAGCACCTTCAACAAACATGCCAGAATTCTGAGTAACTCTTTCAATATCTCTTGTGTGAAACTTTAATCCATTAATTGCGTAACCTGAACAAGAAAGTGCATTTTTTCTTGGTTTTCGAGAAATCCAATGCAACATGTTTGACACATCAACATTCTGAGACTTAACCTGTAAAGATATACACGGTAAGTTGTAAGCAAAAAATGCACGATTTTTAAAATAACTGTTGGAATTAAACCTAAAAATATAGTTGAATACCTTACAACCTTTTCTTCAAACCATTCACTAAATGTCCTTGTATGTTTCATCCATAATTGGCTTGCACTCTTTCCAAGGCGTTTGTCTCTACGCTTCAACTCAATGATATGCATTCTAAACATATAAATTAAGAAATTGGATCAGGAATTCAAATCAATAAAATGATCTAATTAACCAGCATACTTACTCCAAATAAGGTTCAACAATCTTCAAATTGAACAATATACATCGATGTGCTTTTTCCAACATATCGTCTGACAACATTTTTGTATATACTGCTGAGATTGGTTCTCCTTCCAGCATTGTCTCATTATGAATATTGTTGTCCTGACATTCTTGATCTCCCATATCAGTTGATTGTTCCAACTTTCTACTGCAAAATCGCACGCACTCATCGGTAATGTAACATTCTGACATGCATCCCTCTAGCCTTGCTCGATTTTACAATAACTTTTGAGCTTTTCATATATCTTTCAAATGGATACATCCACCGGTATTGGACCGGTCCACCTAAGCGAGCTTCCTTTGCCAAGTGGATTGGTAAATGAACCATAATATCGAAAAATGAAGGAGAGAAATATCTCTCTAACATGCATAAAGTTTCCCCAATTCCATTCTCAAGATCCAAGAGTTTATTTTTATCTACAACTCTTTGGCATAGTTCATTAAAAAAATTACAATATCGAAATATTGCAATCCGAGGTCCTTTGGGTAAAAGTCCCCTCAAAGCAACAGATAGCAATTGTTGCATTAGAACATGACAGTCATGAGATTTGAGACCTACAATGGTGCAATCCTTCAGTGATACATGATTTGCAAAATTAGATCCATAACCATCTGGAAGTTTCATATTTGACAATCTTTGGCAAAATATATGCTTCTCAGCTTTAGAAAGTCTAAATGATGCTGCCGGGAGATATATTTGACTCCCACGAACTTGAGGATGCAATCTTCACCGAATTCCCATATTTTTCACATCCTTTCGTGAACTAAGTCCATCTTTTGATTTACCTTTTATATCAAGAATTGTGCCAATAATGCTTTCACAAACATTCTACTCGATGTGCATAACGTCCAAATTGTGGCGTAAAACCAAGTGCTGAAAAGAACGATGAATAGTTTAATGCAATTTCAAATAATTAAAGAAATTTTTACACATCAACTTAGTATCATACCTCCCAATATGGCAAACTAAAAAATATGGACATCTTCTTCCAGATTCCAGTAGTTTCAATGGCCTCCGATGTATTCTTCTTCCTTGATTTTTTCCTCTTTCTTTTCGTACCCCTTTCCCCTGATTCACATCTCTCTTTCTTTGTCTTTTTTTCCCAATCATTTTTGATATTCTTTACTGCATTTGCAACATCATATCCAGTCATTACTTCAGGTTTTCCGCGCTTTTCACAAGTTCCATCAAACCAAGTACTTTTATTTCGAAAAATGTGATCACGCTCAAGGAACCATCTGTGGCCCATGTATACAATTTTCTTGCTTGAAGTCAACCATCTTGAATATGTGTTAACCCCACAAATTGGGCAAGCAAAATTTCCTTTTGTAAAACATCCAGCTAAATTCCCATAAGCTGGAAAATCGTTAATCGTCCACAACAAAATTGCTCTCAAATTAAAAATGTTTTGAGTTGCTGCGTCAAATACAACTACTCCATCATTCCACAACTTCATCAAATCTTCAATCAAAGGTTGTAGATAGATACCTATGTCATTTCCTGGTTGTTTTGGGCCTGGAATTAATAATGTTAACATCATACTATCTTCCTTAAAGCAAAGCCAATGAGGAAAATTATAAGTGACTAATATTACTGGCCAACAACTATATGGAGAGCTAAAATCACGAAAAGGATTGAATCCATCCGCAGAAAGGCCAAGCCCAAGATTTCGAGGCTCTAATGCAAACTCAGGCCACTTGTGATTAACTAAATCCCATGCTATTGAATCTACCGGGTGTCGCGTCTTACCATCTTGGCTCAAATGGGAAGAGTGCCATAGTAAATTTTTAGCTATTTTCAATGACCCATACATTCTTTTGAATCTCGGTATGATAGGAAAATATCTCAAGATCTTAGCAGGAATTCTTTTTTTGGTCTCTTTGTTGGATTTACTTACTTACCATCTAGATGACTTGCATTTAGGACATGCATCTAAAGCTTCATTTTCCTTCCTAAATAAGCAACAATCATTCACACAAGCATGAATCTTTTCATAATGAAGCTCATACTCCTTTAGCAACTTCTTCACCTCTTGCAACGACTTAGGGAGAATATTTTCTTGTGGCAACATGTCTACCACAATCTTCAATAGTTCATTAAAACCATTATTAGATAGACTATAAGTAGCTTTATGCTTGTACAAAATCACGGCGATGTAAAAATCTGGTGTACTTTGTGCAACTTTGAATAGAGAGGTGGAGTTCTCGTCCTCTTCAAATAACCTTTCGTCGTCAACTTGGATATTGACATCTTCTATATCTTCATCCCCACCATCTATTTCATCCCTAACAACTCCATCCCCTTCATCCCTAACAACTTCATCCTCATCATCTCTGTCAACTCCATCTCTTTGATCCCTATCAACTCTATCCCCATCATCCATTTCATCATCTTCATCCGTAGCAACTCCATCCCCATCATCCCTAACAACTCCATCTCCTTCATCCCTAGCAACTCCATCCCCATCATCCCCTTCATCCGTAGTAATTTCATCCCCTTCATCCGTAGCAACTCTATCCCCTTCATCATTTGCGACTTCATTCCTTACAATGGGGCTACTCTCTCCATGATGGAACCAAATTGTATACATGGGATCCAATCCATATATGATTAGATGGTTGTATGCAATATCATACTTCATACGAGACATGTTTCGACAGTTTTGACAAGGACACCTAATTCCTTCTGGATGTCTTTCTCTAGCTTGAGCTTGAAGAACGAATGCATTTGCTCCTTTACAATATTCTTTTGAAACTCTAATACAAACAAAAAAATTCTAAATAGTAAGTTTCAACCTTACAAAAAATATGAATGCTTCTATTACTATAAAAAGATAATATTAACCTCGAATGTCTGGCCCAACCTTTATCCATCTTGAGATTGTAATCTTTGCTCTGTTAAATTTGAAGAACATTAATACTATTACCTCCTTTTTGTTTAAAATTATTTGTACATATTTTAAATTTCTTGCATTTAAAATTAATAAGAAGAAGATTATCTGAAGTTCTCAATCTATTAGAGATTACTGAAGTTTCTGATCATCATAATACCACATTGTCTCTCTATTGCCTACCGTACATCTTAAAAACATTTCTACTAAACCCTTCTAATGACACTTTGATCAATAGTTCAATGTATATAATTAAGAAATTCATCCACATAACCTATATATTAAATCCCACAGCAAAGCTCTATTGCATATTAAAGTCTTCCATCCATACATGATAATCAAGTTAAACCATCTTCAAACCACATGATCATCATAAGTAATAAACAAGATAAGAACACAAGAACAACAAATGTAGAACCAAGAACATGACTAATGATGATCTATGATGAGTTGTAGAAGAGTACCCTGGTGGGGGAGGTGGTTGTTTGAAGTAAAAAGGGAAGTAAGGGAGAATTGGATTGGGAGGGGGTGGCAGCAAGTACTACATGAGCTTTAATTAAGTTCAAAGATTACAAAACACAGATAAATCGACACCATGGATACCAAAAAATGAAGCAAGTATTTCTAAAAATTTATAGGATGACAGTTGATTCTAGATGTATACTTTTATAGTGCTAAGTATGAGTGTTGTATTTTATGAAATCTGAAAACTTTATCTAAGTCCAAATATTCATATCAATGAAACAAATAAACCTTACAACAAGTCCAAACCTGATGTCTCAAAAGGGGAACAGCTAAAAGACCATCAGGAGGAGTCGCCTCTGCCTTTGATTGACTCTGAGACAGACCCCGCAATGCAACATAACCTTAATCCCGACGGCAATATAATTTTACAAGTCAACAGACATTTAGATAAACAAATACAAATGACAATGGTCTCACCTTGATAAAAGACATTTGTAGAAGATTATATTTATATAACTCAAAACAAGAAAAAAAAATCCTGAAAAGAGAAAGATCATTATTCAGATATGCTTCCAAACAAAAAAAGAGACTCAAAGTTTGAATTAGACCAAACATTTTCAGAAATTAGTGAACAACAAGAAGCAAACCTGATTCCATACATGTATCAAACACTTCCACTCGGCCCGATTTATGCAGTTGAAGGCATACTTTCACAAACCTTTAAATCTTTATTAATTAATGCATCTCAAGTTATCTTAAGCCTACCCTTATACCATTGGATTTATTTAGTATTTTGCCAAATTTTCTAATTAGGTCATCTGCATGCTATCTTTGTATATGTCCAAACCAGCACAATCACCCATCCCTAATTTCTGTATTGATTAGTGTTGCTCCTACTTTTCTTTGGATCTTCTTATTTCTAATTCTATTTTTAGGAGTTTTACAATGTGTTCACCTGAAAATCCTCATCACCCACTACACTCATTTTAAGTATGTTTTTTTTTTTAAAGTCTCAATCTCAAATTAGTAGAATAAACCACGAGAACAATTAACACAAATTTATGTGATAGGGTTTAGAGGCCTTAAATCTCATTTTTAAACCAAAATTGTCATCTATAATATGACACTTACATTCACTCATGGTAAATGTGTGATTCTTGTTGCTAATAATAAAATCAAAAGATCTCATGTATTGACTTTGAACACTAGGAAAAGCCGTCTCAAAAATACGCTTCATAAATATTTCTAGTTGAATTTTTCAACCCATAAATATAATCTACTTTTCTTCCTACACCAAAGAGATAACTAGAGCACGGTCAATTTGCAACGAAGTCACACTAGAAACAAATCAAAAGCACTTCAAATAGGTCTTTCTAGTCCCAATTTATTTCATTATAAATTTTAACCCAAGAAAAATATCTAAGTATTACCTTATCATTTGATCTTCCGCATAAAAACGTCAACACCAATATTCATGATTGTACAATAAATTGTATCACCTTGCGACCTTGCTTAAGCCACAGATCTCAACTTCCTATCTTTGCTCCCTCTTCCCAATTCTTCTCTAAATTTTGGCATTCACATGGCATCTTCGAACATCATCGTATGCTATTTAAAACACAATGGCTAAAAGGAAGTCCTAGCCACTTTAGTAAGAGAAACACTTAGTAACTCTTAATTCAGGCATCAATAAGATAATTGTATATCCTACTTTTTCCTCATGTTGAAGTGTTAATATAAATTTCACATATCAACCCTAATTTCTCTCATTTACAATCATCAATCCATAGCTATGCACCCTATTGATTTTACTACTTACCATCATTGAACTTAGAAAACTAAAAACCTTGTTAAATAGTCCATTATATCACAAAATTATGTTGCGATTTTAAACTACACTCCTTCAAGTAAAAGACCAGGAACTGGTGCTAGGAAGAATCAGAATGCATAACAAGTCAATTTTTCAGAAGGCCAGAATTGCAACATACTTGCTTCACTTAAACACCTTCTGTCGGAAAGGAACCACAGAAATAAAAAATAAAAAATAATAAAAAAAAAGCTAGAGCATCTATGGAGACTTGAAAATGCTAGGGGTAGTAGTGAGGCATTACAGAAACCTCTGTTGGTTACTCAAGTGAAGAGTGGAGAAATTGATAGTAATGGGCATAGAAACATAACTTTCTCATGGAGCTTAAGAAATTACAGTCCTACATCCAGTGAAGAATTCGTCCTATGTTCTAAGGTGCCTTCTGGTTCTCATTGAAGAACTGCAGTTATGGAAAAAAACCTAAAACCATCAATCATCCTAACCGAACAACAGAAACCACAAAGAAATGCAATCAATTTCAACTGAGAACCAATAGAAGTAGTTCGAGAGAACGAAACACATTTGCATTTTGCAATTGACAAAGAAAAACCAGCCAAACCACAAAAAAATCACCTAAAATCTCAACAAAAAAAGGCTGGTCTCTCGCAAGCCGATTAAGCCCTAAATCACAGCTCTCGTCGTCCGTCCGTTCGCGTCGGTCTCCTATAAATCAAACAAAAACGAACACACAAAGAGAACTGAAAAACGATGAAATCAAGACATAGAGACAGAGAGACAGAGATTACAAAGTTGATAGTTTGGTTGCAGAGACGGTGAGATCGACGAAGCAATGTGAATCGAATTCAAGAAGAAACAACAATGAAGAGAGATCTCGCACAGTCGCACTCACTCGAGAGAGAGATCGAGATATCGAGAGACCGAGAGACAGAGAGACAGAGAGATACCTGAAAATGAAGCCAAAGACGAAGACGAAGACGATTTCGATCCTTCGGCGAAGTGAGTGAACCCTAGACGAAGATGACGAAGAGGTCGAAGAGGTTGAGTGAGTGAGAGTGGGGCGAGTGAGTTTTGTTCTTGGGTCAACTTTCCATAGAGGTTTTCTAAACCTCTATGAATTAGTCCTATTAAAAGTCTTACATGTCTAATTCATAGGAGTTAATTAAAACCTCTATGAATTAAGTATTATAGAAACCTTAATCATCTAATACATAGGGGTTACTAAAAAACCTCTATCAATTAAGTGTTATAAAAAGCCTAAATTGTTCTAGTGCATGAACCTCAATTAACATGCATTAGAAACATTTTTGTTAAGTAAATGGAGTATAAGATGAATTCTTACCCAAAATAGATGATGATTTCTTCAATTTCTAGCTCCTGATCTCTCTAATTCACCCTGAGATCATGTAAACCAACCCCCTTTCACTCTCACCAGCCCCAAGTTGTCTATGATCTGCATGTAAATAAATCCCACCAAGTCATGCTTTTATAGTTTGCACTTTGAATCCTAACCACTCATCCTTAATCACCTACACATCCTTAGACCATCCAATGGTCTTACTCTTGCAATCTACACTCTAAGTGACACAAACTTGTACACATCTAGTCTAGAACTCCATAATATAGGATCATCTAAATGAAGATCAAAGGCCGAGATAAAACAATCTTAAACTATAGGCATTAAATTGATTTAGCCTAAATATATATACATTAAACAACATTTCTATGTTATATGCCTTTGCAGTTTGCCAATTTTTCAAACCATCACCAGACAATAAAACTCAAAAATCGCGACTAAACTGACCGTGAAAAATTGGTTTGGTCAGTTTGGTTTTACAGTTTTCCAATTCCAAAAAAACTTGAAATGGAGAATTACTACAACATCACATATACCAAATTTTTCTTTGAGTAATTTCTTCAAACACCTAGCATTTTATTGCCAACCGGAATTAACCTAACACAAACCAAAGAATCAAAAATCTAGTAAGAATCAGAAATCTAGTAAGAATGGCGAGAAAAAGGTCATGCGTCAAACATGCCAAATATATATCTCGTTGATATATACTGGATCCTACAATGGATTTGTAGTAGCGGTAAAGACGGGGTCAAACTACAAGAACCAAGTTATTCCTTTAGGAGGTGCGAAAAGGGAAAATTGGGAGTTTAAGAGTGAACTAGATTAAGAGAAGACAAGAAAGTTAGCAAGCAAGAATAATCAAGTAGAGAAGACAAGAAAGTTAGCAAGCAAGAATAAGCAAGAATAATGCCACAAATACGAGTCTTTTGCACAATTACTTATGCATTCGACTTGATGGCGATAGGTCTCAAACTACAACTAATGCGAGGGCCCTTCACATCAATCAAGTAATCGACCATAATAGTAAGAACAATACCAAAGAAACTAGAAAACAACAATCAATCAGTGAAATTGAAGAATAAATAGATCTTACAGCGATTAGGAAATCATAGAATAGCCGCGATCGGTCTCTGGCTTGAATCCCCAAAGGATTAGCCGGACATAATTGAAGTAATATACCATGTTCTTTTTATTGAAGAAAGACAAAAAACACAAAAACCTTAAAATAATATGTTTGTTGCCTCCGTATGTTCTTCTCCGAACAAAGGATGCCTCTACCAATCTCTCAAAACCCAATTTATAGATGTGTCTTTGTAACGGTTGGAGTGATTTATGCCCATTTGAATGTTTTTATGATTAATGGCATGATTTGTGCATCGGGATTGATTTGGGCATTTTGTGCAGGTTCAAGACACTTGTCATACTCTGATTGGTCAAAAATTGCGCTCTGCTGAAGTGTCGGAAGCGCATTGGTAGAGGAAGGTGTTGGTGACGTGCTGGCATGACACGTGGTGCGTGATTAGTGGAAACGGTTAATTGGCGTGATTTGTGGCGCGTGATTTATGGAAAAGGCCTGTGAGACGCAGCTGGACCAATCAAATCTCAACACGTGGCAGAATTAAATACTCTATTATGAGAAAACCCCGACATCCGATTTCTGCAAGTAAATACTCTATTTTGAGAATTTTTTCTGCCCCGAATTCAATCGTGACCTCGGATTCACCTAAAAGTGAGAGATGAGTATAAATTTAGTAGTATTTTGGAGACTTTGACATAAAAAAACACACATAAACAAATGGTAAATAATGCATATTAAACGACTTATCAAATACCCCCAAACTTAGGACTTTGCACGTCCTGAGCAAAGAAGTAGATGATACACAATCCGAAAATGCAAACTAAGATTCCTAATACTACAATAACTCAATACTAACCTAGCATGATGAAAGACATGCTTCACTAATCCCATGCCCAATTTCAAGTTAAATGGAGTTACCTTTGGTTTATATCGCCACTAAATCGACTATCTTTTCAATGGAGCCTGGAGTTATGATTTGTTCAGCATTGGAGTCCGCATATTGATAGAAAACACACTTTTCAGAAACTAGATCCCGCCCAAACCAAGACCATCAACTACTCAAAGGTTTTCTAGGTCAATTCACGAAAGTGCACAAGAATGATCTCTTTATGATAGCACATCAATGCTTTTAAGTGTAGTATAGGTGAGAAATGCAACCATACTCTCCACTAGTGTGGATCTAACACGAATGAGGATCAATAGGACTTTCATGGGTTGTCACTTGGCTGGGGTAGGGTATAAAGGAAAGGATATAAGGGAATTCGAAGCATTGAAAAGCTGAAAACTTAGACTCTCAAAAGATAAGTTATAAGAGAACATAACGGATTACAAATGCACTTAACTGATTTTTTCTTTGAATTATGTGCAATCCTCACCTTTTTCCAACCACCTAGCTCCCTGCTCCATTTCCTGCGGATACCGTTTTAGGTGGGACTCTCTATTCATGACTTAATTTTTTTTATCATGAATAATTTTCCCTTATTTCGGGTATATAAACAACGCTTCAATCTCATTTTTTGTTCATGTCTCTTTTTAAAGATTTCAAGTCTAAGCCAAGCTTCCAATTAGGTAAGGATAGTATAAGGCTAAGGGTGTAGGTTTTATATTTGGTTGAAGGAAGTTAAAGTTTGGTTGGCTCGAGGGGGTTAACTAGAGTAATCGCGTTAGGTAGGCTAGAGGTTAAGGGTTATATCAAAGACGGCCTAAATCACTCCCTCAATGGTGGTTCGACCACAAGAAATATGCCTCAAGTAGGTGTCACCCTCGTTCTAG
This sequence comes from Stephania japonica, assembly GCA_039657345.1. NCBI lineage: Eukaryota > Viridiplantae > Streptophyta > Magnoliopsida > Ranunculales > Menispermaceae > Stephania > Stephania japonica. Next base: position 48,462,126 of record CM077558.1, read on the forward strand.
TATCCTTGAAATCAAACTTGGCAAAAGTTTGACCATCTACCCTTTTTAGTATCTAGTACAAGGCCCAAACAAAGGTCTAGCCTCCTATTATGTGATCTCAACAACACCAAACACCGTACCAAAGTGAAGATGTCTCCAAAACCTCAAAAAAAAATATCAAGTCTCGAAAGTAGCTTATGCAATTCATCCATAACCAAAGGCATTTAGCAAGGTTTTAGACAGCTCTAAATGTCCTAAGCTAAATGATCTTAAATGCATCTAACATATGCAATAACATTAAACAGCATGATCCTAGATAACATACTATATGAGATGTCATGAAATGCATGAAGATGCAAAATGATAAGAATGAGATGAGAAAAAGAGAAACACAACCATACATACCATCCCATGGAATACGCAATACTCGAAAAAAATATAACTATTACACCTGATGTCTTGCGCAAATTCCATACCATCCAACTGAAAGTAGTCCACAATCCCTAAAATCACCCCCAAACATATTCCAAACCTTGTCCTCAAGGTTTTTAAAATAAGCGGGAAGGTGACAATCCACAAAGAAATAGAATAACATGATACAAATGCAAAATGTTTAAGTCTCCAATCAAAAGAACATGATTTCAGAATCTGCGCTTCGTCATCTTCCGCTACAGTTGCCAAGCCTGGTGGAATCAAGGTTTGTGGTTTGATTGGATTTGTCATATTTGTAGTTATTTGAGTGGAATTCGTGGTTTGAGTGATGATTAGATTACTTCGGTGCCGACGAAGCCAATCAAAAGAAAGAAGACAGGGACCAGTGGCCTTCGCAAGAAGGTTTTTGTAGTTCTTTGGTTGATTGTTGAGATTATTGTTCGGATTTAAGTTTTGATGTGTTTGTTTTGGTTTTGGTTTTGGTTGTGTTTTTTTAGGTTAAAGTGTTTAAGGAAGAGAATTACTTGGCGAATTGGATTAAGGTGCGTGATTTCTTAGTTTGTTTGATTACTACTTTATTTCGATTTGCGTTATTATTATTATCAATCAAATTTCTTGCCTTTTTTTTATTTGATTTTTCATTGCTTATTGTCCCATTGTGAATTGTGAAGATTGAATCATTTAGAACAAAGTTCAGTCACTGTGACTTGTGGAGTAGAAGCTTTATTAGATTTAACTTTGTTTGACAACCTTGAACTTTTTGCCAAATTTTAGTTTGAACTGTTTGGCATTGACCGATGATGCCCATGAACTGATTGAAATGAATTCAGTCACTGAACTGAATGAGATGAACTTAACTAGACAATGATGGCAAGAATGAGACTAGAAATTATAGCAAAATGAAGTCAACATTTAGCATTAACCATTTACATAATTAATGGTGCATGCATCAATAATCATTTAACATATAAAGAAAAAATCAAGTCCCAAGATGCAAAAGAATGCATGAATAGTTACATGCAGTATATTCACCATTGAGTTGCTAGAAAGTTTCCAATCCTTGGAACCATGGCATGCATCAATAATCATCCTCAAAAATTCATTGATGTGGTCATTTGGTATTTAGCTAAGATAGCCTAGAAAGTTTCCAATTCTTGACCTTGTTCAAGGAACACTTACAGTTTAGTTACTTGCAGTTTATTTACATTTTCTTTCTATTTTCTCCAATGATAGAAAGGTAAAAGAGCTAGAAAAAGAAAAGATCTTTCTAATTTTGATTTTTATATACTGAGCTAATAGTGCTAAAACGGGTTTATGTTACTGTTAATTTCCTCTTCTTTCTAAAAGTACCCTTTGGTTTTAAAATAGCTTGTAAAAATTATTAACTGGTTATAAAACCTAAGCTTTACTTGCATTGGCATCTCATGTACAGACTGAAGTTAGTTAACTGGTCATAAAACCTAAGCTATACTCATTTCTTCCATTTTTTCTCTTTTTGCTGAGAACTTGTCGTCAATATGAAGTCTTAGATCTGCTTATCAAGAAATTTATAATTATTTTTCTCCAATCTGCGCACTTCTCCATATGCATTTGATGTTAATTCTTTTATATGACTATTCCGACATTCATTAAAAAAAATTACTGATTCTACTCCATTTAGATGCCTATTTATTTAAGAAAGTCAAGCTCTTGAGTGACATGATACTGTTTTGTCAAGCTCTTGAGATGAAGTCATAATGCTATAGCCTACAACAACAATAAAGCCTCAATCCCAAATTAGTTGGGGTTGGCTAATAAAGTCATTATGCTAAAAAAATTAAAAATGGTTTGTTTGTAAGTAATATATGGAACCCAAATATGTACCCATGCCATGAGAACCCCTCAAAATTTGTTGTGCATTTAATAAAATCAGTTGTTGGTCTTTTACTCAAAATTTCTAGTGGAGATGAACTTTCGAGATATAGAACAGATTTTCATGACATCGAGGTCTATTTGAATTCATTGAACTTCTATTCATAAATCCCTTAATGGTCTTTAGAGTTTTAGTTACTGTTAATTTCCTCTTCTTATCCAGCAAATTGGATATGGGAACTTCAACCGCATTTTTAAAGCCTTGAAATGAGTTGATGGCTGCATGTATGCTGTGAAACATAGCGCAAATCAGAAGTGTCAATTTAGTATAGATATGCACCTCCATGAACAATTAGTAGCTCTTGTTTTATGCCTTTTCAATGCTTAGCTTCTGTTTAAACTGAGATTTTTTTCTTTTAAAAAGAACATTCCATGTATGTTATTAGTTGGGAAAAGGAAAAAATAAAATGTAGTTAATTCATATGATTTCAATGAACAATTAAATCTTCTCAACCAATAGAATAACCATATTTGTGCAGGTGCAGGGAGAGATACACTCCCTCATGCATAGACACACATGTGCATGTCTGTAATTGTGAATAGTTCCACAATTATAATTGTTTATTTAAAGCTCTTGACATGTTATAGTTACCGAATGCATGGATTAGTTACTGAAATTTATGCTATTTCTCCTAATTCACTTCATCACTTATTAAGTAGTCTCTTCTCTTCTCTAACGTGAATTAAGAAAATAAGTCACTATAGTTTAGCCAAGTGTGAGAAAACATGGGCTTTTCAAGTGTTCAATTGATCGCCAGTTCTTTAGTCTTTCTTGTTGTTTCACATGAATGTGGCTCATGGGCAGTTTGTGCCCGACGTATGCATCTTTGGTGATTCTATTTCTGATGTTGGCAACAATGACTATCTCACTATTCTTGTATGATTTAATTGATGATTGCATGTAGGATATCTTATACTAGTATCTTAGTACTGTGATTGCTTGCTTGTTATGTTGATTTTGTTTTTTGGTGTGACTTGTGAGTGCAATAGTGATTTGATTGGAAAAATGAATAGATGCATAGCTTCAAAATAAAATTAAAGAAGAACATTTCAACAAAGTTTGTCTCTTCCTTCAATGATTTCGTTCAAATTACTTGATTTTTTTTGTCCTACAAGATCCAATGCAGATACTAGATATCTCTAGCTAGATGTCATCTTTCAAGACCAAAAATTTGTCTTGATTAATTACATATATAGCTATTTTGTACTTTCCAAAATATTTTAGCACATGATTTTTCTCATTAGTTCTGTCATCTCATGTAGGTTCAGGTTGTAATCCCTGCATTTACTTCTTTCCAAGAAGATTGTGGTTAGCATTTCTCATTTTTTTGTGATTTACTTATTCTAGAAGAGTTATAGTGCTGACACCAGCAAAAAGTTAAAGACAACTATCATCTAATGTCATTATGCTTTTGCAGCTCGAATTTGAGTTGTATGTGGGGGATGACAATGGTGGAGATGATGGCGAACAGGACATATCCAATTAATGCAACTTCCATTGGTATGTGATTCCTCATGAACACTTTATTTTGATGTAGTTCATCCTGATCCATGTTTTGTTCATTTTTAGATATGCTTACCCTCTTAAAAACTCGTTTCAATTTTCGTAAATTTTATGGATATCGCCTTTACTTATATTGGCATTTTGCTTCTGAAGAAAATGATCATGTTAGATTCTTTCCTTTAATGCTTGTTTTCTCACATAGGTTAGCTGCATTTTGATTTGTTTGAGACTTTTTTCATGAATTTTCATATTCAATCTGACTCCGATAATGTATTATTTGTGGTCTCAAGGAGTGACCAAGCCAATGATGTTAGATTCTTTCCCTTAATGCAAGAATTTCATTCTCATATGCTATGCAACACCTAGATGATTCCTAGATGCTCCCAATGTTGATGTTTTCATTCCCAAACTTGAACACGAGTCATTAGTTAAAAGACAAGAAACAGCTTTTAGTTGCCCCAACTAGCTATTGTAATTGCTTTACTTAAACAAATTAAACATGGTTAGCAAAAGCAAAAACCGTCACAAAAGTCCAAATTCTGATACAGTATTTTACATAAGATGACGGTGAAAAACCATGAATTACCGAGGATAAGAGAGAGGTGATTGGTGATAATGAGTTACTAACTTACTACTATAATGAGTCACTTTTAGTAATAATTTATTATTGAAAGTGATGTTAAGCGTAAGGCTATTTTATTTGTGCTTATTATGGCTCCTCATGATCTCTATGAGAGCTACTACAATGCTAACTTGAAGTTATATGTTAGGTGAGTCTTCACCTCGGATAAAATTGATGAACTTCGCCATAGTACCTAAATACTATTGTTATCTTCATAATAGTATTGATTTAATAAAACATTGTTTGTGAGGTTGTTGATTGGCAAAACAACAAACTAAGAGACCCATTAAGCAAAAGTCATCTGGAGGAAATCCTTTCTATATGTGAAGGTAAAAGAGTTATAAACTTAGCTTTCGCTTAGTGTGTGCTTATTTATTTATTTTTTTGATAACATGTGTGCTCATTCTAATGTGTAGCCTCACTACATCCTTGCAGCTCAAAGATAGATAGGGAAGACGACGTTGAATGAAACAAGCTCTAGATCTCATCAAATACTTAGACAGGTTTGCCTCTATTTGCATTGAGTTGTTATTAATCAAATTTTGATACAATATGATTTATTTGTCAGTGGTGCATTCCTGCAGACAGTCGAAAGTTTTGCTAGAGAATTTGTTGGAAATGAAAATTCAAGTACTCTCGCTCCTAGTGTGGTATGTAAAAATAACATATAATTATGGAACATTGAAATATTACCTTATTTCCTTTTTTAACAAAACTGAAAATCACAAAAAATATTATAGTAATTTTAAAGGAAACAGTTATTGAGGCTCTTATATGTTAAGATTTTTTACAAAAAGATCTGTGTTCAAGATTGATAAAAACAGTCTTGGGTCTGATGTTACTGCTGAAACTATTGCAGCTCTTGCTTCTGCTTCTCTGGTTTTCAGAAAATCAGACCCCTTCATACTCTAAGCTCTTACTGAGAAGAACTATTGGGGTGAGCAATCTCTCAAAAAACTCACAAAAACTTCAATTTTTGAACTTGTGTTTGATGGGTATGTTGTGATTTTTGTGTAGGTATTTGCCTTTGCTGACAAGTATAGAGGGGCTTGTAGCATTGCTTTTTTTTTTTCAGTCAATAAAAATATCATATGTCCTTGTTTTGGGACTTTCAGGTTGGTTCAGTACTTGATCTATATGCTTAATTATGATGAATTAGTAATAATATGCTTCTTTTGTAAGGAAACATATGATCATGGTTGTAATGGCCCAAATTTAAATTGCCGTTAATTATGACGTCATTGCAGCTGTGGGTGCCAGCAAGGACGGTCGGGGGTCCCACAGCGAGGTTGGAACGCACTCGAACTAGGTATACAGTCCGTTTTGTATGCTTGATATGGTAAATTGTGATGGAAATGTACAAATTAGCTAATTCCATTACAATATGTATGTTAATGTAGTTTATTGACGAGTGAGGAATGACCTCGGGATGCGTGCAGACACGGGACACGAGGCACGAGGTGCCGGGTAGTCGAGGAAACTAAGGTGAGCTTACCCATAAATTTTAGAAATTTATTGAATAAAATAGGAATTGTTATGAGCTAAATCAATTGGAAATTAATAAGTCCTATAGTAGGCTGAATAAAACAACAACAGTTGATGTTTCTCGAGATGCACAACAGGTTCAGGAGTGTCATGATTAGGTGTATAAGGTTGGAGTGACACAGGGTGACCATGAACCCTTGGATTGTTCTCGAGATTTGTGTACACACTTGATCAAACCAAGTATATATGTGTTTGTGTGTTTTGACCGATCAATAGGAAGAGAAGGAGAGTGAAAGTGAAGAGAGAGCTTGGAAGAGAGAGATCGGTGGGGAAGAAGAGGAGGAAGAACAACAACATTTAAAGTGTGGAGAGGTTGATTTGTGGCTTCCTACAACAAGATCAAAGGTATGGACACATCAAACTTGCATTTTTATGAGATTTTTGATGTGGGTTAGGGATTTGTGAAATCCGAAATATTGAGGTGTTAAACTATGTATTTGGGTGAGATTTTGAACTTGGTAATCCATTGTTGTGATGTTTGATCAAGTTTGGGAGAGATTGGAGGAATTTGGGAAATGGGTTTGAAAATGGGATTTTTGATGATTCTTGGATTTTGATGTTTAAGCTTGATGAATTTGTATTTGAATGGTGTTTCTGATGTGAATGATGGGTTTTGGAGGTATTGGAACCGGTTGTATGGATTTATGGGGTGATTGGGGAGTTCAGAAATTTGAACTGAAATTTGCAGGACAGAGCGCGATTAGCGCGCTAATGGGTGGACTTAGCGCGCTAATTACCCTCTGGAAAATGATGAACAGTGACTTAGATGAATTAGCGCGCTAATTCATCACATTAGCGCGCTAATAGTTCACTGGAACTCAAAAAATTGGACAATGAGAAAATGAGTCTAACCAACATTATAAACCTATTAATTGATAATTAACCCTCATAAATGAATTACAGGAGTCTTGAAATAGTAATTGGAGTCTGGGTTTAGTCGGGAATCGGACCGGGAGTATGATCGGGGATTGAAGGAATCGAGCCGGGGGAATTTAACTTGTGGGACGAGGAGCGCGAATTGAGGTGTGTAGTATCCCAATTGAACTTCACTTTAAGTATTTACAGTTTGATTTATTTGATTTCAGTTCCATTTATTCTTTACTCCATTTCGTTATTGCTTTACGGTGGTTGAGTACTCTCACCTGGTGACTTTACGGTAGTGGAGTGTACTCCTACCTGGTGTCTTTACGGTGTTGAGATCACTCCCCACCTGGTGCTTATTCGTTACGGCCATAGAGTCCACTAAGTCATAGCACTTGTCTAGACATACACCGGTGAATAGGCTACCCGGGTATGGTAGGCTTGTGTGGGTGTGCCGTGGGTCTACGCCGGCCACCTAGAGGGTTAGGGCCAACCCATTGGTGTGTTTACGGTTGGTGCCTGGGGAGAAAACCCGAAGTATGACTTGGTCGTTTTTTCTTATGTGCACGTACTTTGTTTCGACACTACATTTATGCATGCGATGATCTTCCTTTTTACAGTTGTCTGTATTTCCTTTGTTCCCCATGTTTAAATTATAGTATTTTCAATTCCAGTACTTTTACTTCCGTAATTACTTGGTGAATTTCCTTGGGATTACTCACTCTGGACTCGTCATCTGTCTTTTTGTGATGGCTGAGTGCAGATCCTAGTACGAGTCGTGGAAAGGGCAAGCTTGAGGATTATATTGATTGACCGCTATAGCCCTTCTCGTACGTATGTTTATGTTTACTCGTTTTATATTGGGGTTTTGGGTTGAGAGACAGGTTGTACCTTTTGATATTTTGATTATCAGATGAGATGTATATGATGTATATTTGGAATGGTTTCCACTTAGGCATTTTGCACATAATATACAAGACAAATCTTTATGTTAGTCATTTAAACTTCCGCTGCTAACTTGAAGTTATATTATATTAATTGAATAAAATTTAATGAGAATTTGATCGATGATGGATAATTGGGCGTGGGACACAACTGGCGGTGACGTGGACAGTTGTGGGCCCGCGTGGCCTCCCGTGGCGGACCAACGTGGAAATTGGGGCCGCCACAATGGTTGTTAAACATGTAATGGAAGATTAGTTTGTTGAGAACTTTTCAATATGGTCATGGAAAGACGGTCAATTTTTAGGATTGTTCCTAATTGCGGATAAACATTTCATCCATTCAATGTTTTTAACTGCCTGATCATTTATATGCTCAACTGGAATTACTGGTTTTGCATCTGCAGATATGGAACATTAATGAACGGAGCCTGCTGCTTATGGAAAGCTAGGATGGACACTCAAATTTGGTGGTGGTTGGTGGCGACGCCAACGGTGGAGGAGCATAGAAGGAACAGCAGTAGGAGAGGTGGAGTGGGCACTGGCTTGACTAGTAGAGAGAGATAGGATGAGTTGTTTGATGGATCTGATTCCATGCATTTGATCTATCAAGTTTGGTTTCTGAACAGTTATTGATGTGTATCTTTTAATTTTATAAGAAGATTCAATTTCTTTTTTAATAATTATTATTTATTATTATTATTTTGTTTGTAAAAAAAATTATATGCTGTAGGTAACAACAATAATTTTTTTAAAAAAAAAATTGAAAACCCTTTAATGACGGTTTATAGCCGTTATTAAAAGTTTTTCTACCATTCTGAGCTTTAGATAAGATGACGGTGAAAAACAGTCACAAAAGGCTTTGAGTTTTTACAACTCCTCATAATATGACAGACCTCATGATGGTCAAAAACTGTTATTAAAGGTCTTTAATGACGGTTAAAAACCGTTATTAAAGACCTTTACTGTTGTAGTGTGTTGAGCTCGCTCCCTTCGAGGTAGCTCTGATTTATTTTCCATAGGTATTTCTCTCCCTCTATTTAGTTTATTAATGTTGACACCAACAATTATTTGGAATTGTCAGGGAGCCTCAAAAAAAGTTTTGCTAGGTATCTAAAGTCATTGATTTCCATCCACAACATCAAAATTCTTATACTTACTAATACAAGGATCAATGGACCTCAAGTAGACAATCTTATTAAACTGCTAAAATTTGATCGCTCATATCGGGATGAGGCTCTTGACTACTCAGGTGGTATTTGGGTCTTATGGATGGATTTTCTTAATATCACTATTATCGTAAATTGTTTATGTATATCGAGAGGGGAAACCGTGCAGCAGATTGGATGGCGAATTTCGCTGCTCATCACAATGGACTCATACCATCTTCAACACTGCCCATCTGGACTGACTTATATTATTAGAGATGATGTAAGGGAAGTGTCACTCCCTAGGATGTGTCATTTGTAACTAGGCAAGTAGGCCTCATTTTCAATAAAAAAAAGAAGCTAGAATCACATAAGATCTCATGCATATATTTATTTTATTTTTCTTGAAAACACATATATTATTTATTTAAGTTGTAATTAATACCAAAAGGCTATTGATTTGAAAATAAATTACGAAATCAGGTTAGGAATCCACCTTTGTTCTGGTGAAAATAAATTATGAAATCACGTTGGGGAATCCACATTTGATCTGGTAAATCATTAAAATTCGATTAGATAACGTATTAATTAATTGTTCAATAAGAGAAAATTAAAGAGACTTTTTTCTTAATTTAAAATAAATATTTTCAAAAATAAGGCAGCTAGAAAATCTCTTTGCATATCCTCCTCGTATTTGTAAAATATGGAAAATCAAGTTTTTATTTCATTTGGACAACGCTATTAACTCTTATAAATCTAATATTTATATAGAATCTCTTCATTTCAAGATTTCCACTAAATCCACAAATATCCTCCATTGTAATTCCTCCATTGTAATTCCATCCAAATTAATTATAAATAGCCCATTTGCTCTTTGGTTTCATCAGTGATTACTTTTCGAGTTATAAAGTTGAGAAATAATAAACTTTTCAAGCAGCATGGATGAAGTTAATTATTCTAAGAAAGGCTCCTATTCATCATCTACAAAGAGGGGGTATTATCTTAATTAGTGTTTTATATATATATACATACATACATAAGCTTGTATATAATAATCTTAATAAAGATTACAAATCGAAGTATATAAACTTATAATATTTTCACGTTGGTATACATTTTTAGGTTAGTTTGATTTCTTTTAAAAATATATTTATATGGCTATTTTGTTTGCTTTATGCAAGTAAAAATATATATGAGTTAATTAGTTGAGGGCATGTTGGTTATATTAAAGTATCATGCACGTATATGCGTTGAAAAATGGAAGTAGATTTATTTTATGTTAACTCTCATTTTTTTAAATTATACTTATCGCATTGCCTTGAGTTTTTGGTAAATCACATTTTAAATATACACTTTCACATGCTTACATTATCTTAACAATTTTTTAAATTATTATTTATATTTGAAAAGTTTTGATCATTGTTTTTTGAAGAAATGACTCTGTTTATTAAGTATATAGTATAATATGTTTATCTAATGTAGAGCATGTGATTCCTACCAAAAAAATATATATAGAGCATGTGATCTATGAAAAGACAATGAATTCAATAATTTACTTGCTGGTAAGGATAACTTATATAACCTGTCAAGATATAAGGATAATTAGAATAAGTACAACAAATTTACTTTTTTTTTTTTTCAAGAACAAATTTACTTATTGTAACTATATATGTGCATGTGAATTTTAGGTACGAAGGTAGGAGTACTATGAACCATACTTTATTTATAAATAGTCAAAAAGGTAAATAATATGACAAAAAAATGTGTTTATTTGAATAAAGTTAAAAAAAAAAACTTGTACCAGCGTAGTACTCCTTCCTACGCGGAGATTGAATCAACTTGGTTGAACCCATATAGCACCACACATCAAACGAATCAGCTAGGTTGAACCCGTGTTCGAATGGTAGCTAGAAATTACAAAAAGAAAAGGAAAGCCACGTGGCATCATTTTGTCATATATCATTTTGCATGTATTACCACAAACCTTTGATTGATACTCAAATGGTTATTTTTGTTTCTTGGTCGAAAGCTGCAGGGAACATTTAAGGAATAACGAGAAAGCCAATGTTGAGATCACTACTTCAGAAACCATAGAAATCGTGCATCAGGTGCCTCGAGAAAATGATGCCTTGACATCATCATCATCATCATCATCTTCACTTGTCATACCACCTCCACAAACTGGTCAAAACACAGAATGTCGACACCGACAATTTATCTTCCAAAAGACACTCTTTGCCAAAGATATTAGAACATCAAAAATTGTAATTCCAAGGAAATCTGCCGAGACATATTTTCCACCACTTTTGACCACAAGCAACAAAGAAAAAATTTACAAACAAGAGACACTATGGTTTGTGGACACATTTAATAAGGTGTGGGAAATGAAATTAGAATACAATAAAAGTACATACTGTTATGCTCTTTCTTGCGGATGGAAAGCCTTTGTGAGGTGTTATAACCTCGAGGCAGGTATGGTCGTGAAATTCTATGAGTTGAAGGAAAATGTTGGTGTTGGACCCGAACAAGAGACGCACGACAAACATTACGGTATTGACTTCAATGCAGTTCCAAGCAAGACTATAATGTTGTTTGGCCAAGAGTGCACTTATGTTTATAATAATGATACTCATGTTCAAGATAAAATTGAAGATATCCCCAATAATGTTTTGGTTGATAATTAAATTTAAGTAAAATTATGTTTGAGGTCCTACCAAAAAAAAAATTTATGTTTGAGGAAATAATCTTAGTTTTCATGTTTTTGTCATAAGATAATGCGCATGTCATGGAATCATACTTCTCAAAATCATCGAGATCGAAAGAATTTTCTAATTAAAGCTGTTTATTTTTTTCTCATTATACATATCATATATGTGCATTTTTTTCACATTTTGTATTAAATCTAACAAATACAAGTGCAGCCAACCACGCATATAGTGTGATAGAAAAGACTTTATTTTTTACTTGAGTCTTTTTCATTACATTTTGGCAAAATCTATTAGTAAATACTAGTGAACGGGCACGTGTTGGAAATAGGTGATTATTATCTAAATATAAAGTGATAAGATGTTACAATGACTATGGGGTGTTTGGTTGGTAGGAACTTAGGGTGGGAATTGGAATTAAAGTAAATTTCCATGTTTTGTTGGTAGGAAATTAGAGTTAGAATTAAAAGATTCTAAATTACCATGTTTGGTACAAGCTTGGAATTGAAATTGAGTAGGATTTGGAAATCCTAACTAACTTATTTACATACCTAAACTAAGGCTTCCTCTACTCTTCTTCTTCATATACCCTCTCCAATACAACTCTTCTTCCTTCTTCTCCATCAAAATCAAGGTACCATTTTTAATTATTATTTTTCAAATATTAATTATAACATCTAGATTAAAACTCCTCAGCCCAACACAACTACTCCCATGTGGAAGATCCTTTGTGTAGAGGTGATGCGCATGCTAAAGGAGCGCAGTGGTCCTCTTTTGCACACATCTAGCAGAGGAGCAGATAGCACGACCGAACTCTCCTCTTGTTTTTTTTTGCAACGTTTTTGAGATTTGTAGATCCTGTAGTTTATGTGTGCACTTGTGACTTTGAGTATTTAATGAATTATAATAATAAATATTATTATTAATTAGTGAATTTTATTCTTCTAATTATGTTTGTTTAATTTTTTTAAAAGGTTTTTTAAGTATAAAACATTTAAATTCTCTAAATAAAATAATTAAATTGTCAAGTATATCATCTCATAGATATATCAAAGAATTTAGTAGTTCTTACTATTAATAAGGTAAATTATTAGAGATATTTTCTTCGAAGTAATTATTAACAAAAAAAAATGAATTTCAAATTCCAATCATAATTTCCCTTTCTGCAACCAAACAAATGAATTTAAATTCCTAACAATTTTAATTGCATGGAATTGAATTCCCATGACTTTGAATTCCCGTACAATAAATTCCTAGGAATTAAATTCCCATTACTGTAAATTTCCATCACAAATGCCGGCGTACCAAACACACCCTAAAGTCACATCCAAAGTCACACCAACCCAAGATCTTACCTTATTTAGTATAGTCAACGGGTACGTGCGTTGCACGTAAGAGCTGAAATAGTGTTATTTTTTTCAATATATTGATGGAAGTCTCAAACGAAACCAAAACTTGGAAGATGAAATAGTTTATTTGTTTTGAAAGGAAAAAAAATTGTATACTTATTTTGTAAAATATGTTATCTGCAGGTTTTCTTCTCTAAAAGAAATCAATGATGTGTTATTTCCTTGTGAAGAAAAATTGTTTAATTTAAGAAAAATAATGATAATTTATGGAAAAATATATAAAATAGTAAGCTTTCATGCATGTCTTAAAACTCAGAAATTAAGCAAAGATCGAGATACTCTTGAGATTTGATAATATCTATTTAAGCCACGCGAGACATATATCCTCTCTAGGTTGTTGATGTGACATCAATCTATAGATATAATCGACATTAGCCATTAGTGATTCTAGAGTGATAGATCAAGCAAATCTTGAATGAAACCAAGAGTTCATTCATTTCTGATAGAAACTTCAATAGTATTCATTACCCTATCTTAAAATAATTTGCATGGTCTACGTTTGACACAATCAACAACAATGAATATATAAATTGTACAAAAAAACAATGAATATATAAAATAACACCCATAAAATTATGAAATTAGACCAAATTATATTAGAATCTCATAATTGGAGACATTTGTTGCTTCAACGGTGTTCAAGGTCTAATTTAGATTGTCATTTTAAATTAGAAATAAAATAAAATTAAAAATAATGTCAATATTAACATCAATGGCTTTTGAGCATTATCGCATGTGATGCACAAAATACTTTTTGTTGATGGAAAAATATAATTAACATTGTTTCAATATATTTTTTTACAACCTTCTCCCTTTTTTTACAACCTTTTCCCTAGCTTTTATTATAGATACAAAAGATAAATTTGCAAAAAATAAAGTGTACAAGGATCTGCGTGAGTTGAAGACCGCTCCCTAGCGTCATTCTATACGCACCAACATTCTCGAGTGCGAAGTGAGAGCAAATCAATAAAGCCAGACCCAACATTTAATTAAAGTGCCCAATCCTATAAACTTTGAAAATAAAAAAACCACAAAAAGACCAATCACATGGGATGAAACCTTGTTAGAACTGCCATATCTCTTCAGCTTCGAGGATAGAAAACCAAAATAAACATGTATGAGAGTCACCATCAATATTGTTTCCCTTCCCATTCCATTTAGTGACCTTCCACCCCATCCAAAACTCCATAAGCTCTTGACCTCGTCAATGCACTGACAGGTAGTCAAGGACCAAGAATGGTGGGGACCCAACAATTCGGTATCCTAAAAAAAAATGTGAGTCCTATCGGTAGAGCCGCATTCATACATATATAACACATTCAGAAAAAACCAGGCGTCCATCTAAAAAAAAGGCCAGCATAGGTAAAACAATTAGAGCCCATGACATTGAATAGTTATTGGTTGTTGCGTTGTTTGATTTGCATAGTCCTACGTGGAACCCCAAGTTAGCCCTTGCAAGGTCATCCATACATAAATAGTTCTAAAAGATTAAGATCATATATACAACATTAATGTAAATATATACTTATATATTATGAAAGTGCCCTAATTGATAAAATAAATTACCCAAAAAAATATGGATTGCGCAGATTAATTGCTTCTTTTGATACATTTTTTTTCTTGAAGAATCTTTTAATACATCAATTAATTGCCAAGTTAGAATGAAATGCAACTAAATTAATAATATCAAACATAAAGGTAAATTCACCAAATATATAATGTTCAATGACGACAAATGGCTTACCAAATTGGGCTTAAAGACATTCATTGATGAAACTACGTGGGGTGGCCCAATGGTTAGGTGCTTGGTTTACGGGTGTAAGGTGTTGGGGATCAAATCTTGCAAGTCTCTTTCTTAAAAAAAAAAGACATCAATTAATGAAGTATGAAAACCTCCCATATAATAAGAATTGGTTGAACCGATCCGATTTTGAAAAATCCTTCACAAAAAAAAGTAACTGATCAAGCCAATTATAACAAAATCTAATGTGAAGTGTAATTGCTTCTACTATTGAAAATCTGTTACTGTGAACAACATGGCGGGGATTTGATATTAGAATATCTCTCGGCGGACACGCATGGTTATGCAAAGAGAAGAGATAATGTGTGGTTACACTTAATATTAATTAAATAAGCCACCCGCTTTAGCATGGCTAGATATCCTTATCAAATTCGCATAGATCTCCAAAATGTATTTCTATAATTATATAACAAAAAAGACAACGAGGATTTAACCAAGATGAGGCCTCGAAACTGAATAGTTATTGTAGTCGGCTTCATCATTGGTGTGCTGCCAGTTTCACAAATCTCTTATTCAAGGCATATTGAAATACATTTTGCTTCAAGTATCGATCAACAAAGGTAGAAAGAAGATAATGTCAATTGTAACAATGATGAAAAGATGATATGGTTTTGACCGTTTTGGTGAAGCGGTAAAAGAGGAAGTGAAGTTTGTTGTATAGATGACCAAAAAAAATCTAATTTAAAATTTGAATTGGGATCGAGGAAGTAGTTATTTATTTATTTTTTGGTAGGAACACGCGTGGCGCCCCCAAATTTCCAATGCTTATGGGTACGCCCGGCCTAGACCCGTGCAGGTCCCCGAGTTAGTACTCGGCAAGCCTGACGAGCCTAGTCAACCTCCAATCAATTAATTTAACGATTTATGAAAGTGTTATTGCGAGTTTTACACAACGGAAGATAAATAAGCTAAACATGTATTGGGAAATAACTCAATCAAAGGGAAATCAGGAATATATATGTGTGGAAAACCCCATAAATAAGAAATATTCATGTACAATTAATGATATCCAAATAAACAGGTATCTGGTTTTCAACTATCTATAATCCCAAGTTCAACAACAAACATGATATAAGAAATCATCATACAAGCAAAAACATATAACCTACTCTAAGGTTCTCAAATCTAGTAGCAAGTCCTCACAAAAAGTCTCCTAAATAGAGCCCCTTACCTTTAGAATGCTATGGTAAATCTGCACCAACCGTCACAAACTAGACGGTGAGCAACTGAGAGAAATTGAAAGTAATATCTGAAGAATATAACAATAATTCATGAAGTATTTGTTGGGTTTTTGGGGTTTATACGCAGCGAAAAATTCAAAACAATTTTGAAAAACAAGATCGCAAATAAGTTCCATTAAACAAGATCTACAAAAGTAAACCATACCTTGATTTGTGATTTTCTTATCTGATTGTTTGATCTTCAAGACGTTCAAGCGCGCGTCCTCTATCAGAAATTCACACACGAACGGTGACTACAATTTGGAGTGCTAGCCCCAAGAGAGATAGAAAACGTTTTTCTTTCTCTCCCAAAATCCAGAGATTCGAAAATTGGAAAAACAAAATTCTTATTATGTTTTAGGTATCACCCTTTATTTATATGTGTTGATAAACTCGCACTTAAAACCCTATTCGTAATACAACTATTGTATTTATGGTGTTTAAGTAGATTCGTAATACAACTATTGTATTTACATTGTTTAAGCAAATTACACATATACCCCTATTAAGTTATCATATAACGAATCATAAGGGCTTATATATTATGAATTTTATCTTATAAAATTCAACACTCTTGACCATTTGAAATTGTACAAAGCCGTTCTTTGTGTGCGACCCAATAGGTTCATTTGACGTCAGTAGTGAACCAAAACCATTTTAGTACATAAGTCATAAGTGGTCTCTAACAAGGCATTATGATTACCCAAGTAGCATGAATATCAAAATCGATACAACCTAATGAATAACATATATCATATCATTTTGTCGTGCGATATCCTTTCATTAAATATAAGGCATGGAAAGTCACCCTTAATGTTCAATCGTACTAGTCTCGATCTTTAGATAGATTGAAAACATCCAAGTGACATTAATCATATCAATTCACTTGGACTTGGCCATTTAACAATCTAACACATCGAGGGATCCATTGATATCTCTCTCTTTACGAGAGCGACAAATTATTTCTTAATTATACACCTTCACATATTGCTCACATGATAACCAATCACAATCTTTATAATCATCCGGTTAAAGACAACGTTTGATTGTGTCAAATTACCATGCTTCTAATATTGAAGTCTATGGTAATCTCAAATCGAAGGACTAAATGATATACCTATCAAGAGTAACACCTATGACATAATCCATGTGGTGTTCTCATAGTGGGTCGGTTCAGTACCTTGTCCTTAACAAGTAATCATGATCTCGATTCGTATCCCTATACGTATAATCATCACATGACCATCAATCAAGACTCACACTAGTCTTAATTCATTATAGTTCCTAGTATAATGACCGACTAGGGACATTTATGATATTTCAACAAATACCTATGGATCTTATTATAAGGTAAACATGCAATCATTTATAATAAAAAAACAAATGAAACTTTATTTTATTAACTAAAAACTGTAAGATAAACAATGTTTGTAGATTGACCTAGGGCACATGCTCCAACGGTATTAAACATGGTAGTCTAAATATCATGCGGTAATTTAAAAGATATGAATTTAAATAGATCAAAGTGCATGATAGACAGACTGAAATGATAACAATCGAAATATGCTTGTTCTACGAGTCAAGAGAGGCCATAAGTGGTCTAAAATTCACAGCAAATCCTCAACAGCGATGTCGCAACATCGATAACCACAAAAATATCCATAACAATCCAGTACTTGGTATCACAAAATCACTAGGGGTGGTCAAACACTCATGCACATGAGTGCCCGCATTTTATCCCTTCTAGTGCAGGTTGCAAGTACCTTAAAGACACACGCTTACACCAAGAACACGCATACAAGGAATATGAAATGGAATGTCAACAAGTAGATCATAGCAAACACAACAGAATGATAATGAATCACATGATATTTTCTTAACTGGCTTACTAACGTACACAAGCTTTAGGGCAAGTGTACTTACCTGACAACGCAACACGTGAAAACACACTCGCAACAACTAGCGTGTATCCCCGAGTTCTTGGCTACCTAACAAGGTTGGGAAACCCTAATTAATAGGTCTAGCCATTAATTAATCCTAGGTTAAAACCCTAGTGTTTTTCCAACATTTTAATGACTCAAAAACTTCAGAAAAGTAAATAACTCTCTTGGGTTTTGCCCACACTTTGAATAATAGGTTCTCGGCTCAGTCGTATGTGTGGGTCACATGATGGACTTAAGGACCGGCGGCGTGACCACGACGTCACAACCAATTAACAACACGTAAACCTTTAACATGCAACACTTTAAGGCATGCGATGTTCAAACACGTATGGACCAAAATATACACAATGTAAGGTTGAAATGGAAAGAATACGTTCACACACTATGCCATGGATTTTCAAAAACGTCCATGCAACATTTGTCTTTGACACAAACACAAACACTCATTCACTTACACACTCAACACAAGACCAAGACCATAAATACCAAATCACCACAAATCACACTATGTAATCTCAGCCTCAAAGAAACTAGGACAGCCACATACACTAAATTGAAAGCAATCAACAATTCACCACACAACCCCCATGGCCAAAACTTCAACCAATTCGACATAAATAAGGAAAAATCACCATAACTAAAACCCAACTGAAATCGAGACTGTCATGGTCACGTGTTGGTGATGTTCGACATCGGGAGGGAGCCACCACAGCATGGGAAGCTGGAGGTACACCACCATGTCGAAATTACATTAACACACGCGAATAAGAACTCGACATCAACAACATGATAATAATAATTCACCACTGCCACCACTGGTTCGGACACTCCAGGGGTTGCGATGCACCAGTAAGAGCTTGGTGAGGTCCCTGACAACTCCCACATGAAGTGCTCCGGCCAGCAGCGACGCCCAAGCGCGGCAGTTCCGGCGAGACCCAAAACTACAAAAAATTTCGATAAAACAGTGCGCATAACAGGACCTCCACATCTGCTGCGAGGTAAGGTGCTTCGGGACTATCGAGTCTCCGGTGTACCACCGTAGGTCATCTCCGACCAGTCCCAGTCATGGAAGCCACCTCCACAGTCGCCCAGAACGCACAAACAGTGAGCAGACACAAAAATAGTGAGAGAAAAAGAGAAAAAGAAGCCCACCTTATTCTGGCGAGGTCCGGCCACGATAGGACTACTGTGGGTCGGTGACTTTCTCACTAAGGAAGGAGAGAGTCAGTGTGATAGAAAGAGTAAAATGGTTATTTCATGTGGTTGATCCCTTTTTATAGACCAAAATTCATCACTAAGTATACACGTATCTCGAGGCATATCCTTGTCCCCCCTTAAAGCTGAGTCATCAACAATATCTCTTCAATTTGTTCCTACAAAATAACTCGGGTGTTACTTAGTTATATGGCTCCCCGTGTCCAATCAACGCTCCTTGGTACGCATTGCCTTGAAATTTCTCTTGTCGCGTGCGTAGTCTCGCCTTGTCTCGCCAAATAATTATTTAAATTTTCCTAATATTTATTTATTTCTATTTTACTGTATTTTTACTCCCCTGCTTACCTAGGCGAAGCCTCACTCAGACTAACAGTCCCCCAAACGGCTCGAGATTCTATTAGACTACAATACTAATACAAACAACACATAATCATACCTTGGTGTCGACTCCCGAAGTCCGAAATAGTGTGCAGTATCACGTAGTTGGGTCACGGTCCTGACAAGTGCAACACAAGTCGAGTTAAATTTTAAGAGTTGTTATAACACGGCTTAAAAAATGGGCTGAGAATTACACTATGCTATCGCACTTATCTTGTGCTATTAAGAAGGAAATACAATGAGGCTCTATGTCTAATCTATGAGCTCCGTACTACAATTTAAGCATATTCTTAGCTAGGAAGTCTGCATAAGCATTAGTACATCTGGGGATGTATCTAATGTAGCTACCCTCTATCTGATGAAGAGTCTGTTGAATCTCCTTGATCAGATAGTTCATGAAGACCAGAGTTTGGTTAGGATCCATGAGCGAAACAACTTCTAATGTGTCTATCTCGATCATCTCCTTAGTGAGTTCTTTCTCCTTTGCCATGTGGACTCCGTACTATAACGCCTAAACTTTTGTTGACAACAGTGGACAACTGCCCAACTTGACTTGGAAACCCGAGGTAAACTTTCCTCTGTCATCTCGTAACAGCTCTGCAGCGGATGAACATGCAAGGTCATTCGATACTACCCCATCACAATATAGTTTTGCTCAACCCTCATTTGGTTTCCTCCATCGTGTCTCCCTTTTAGCTTGCTCTTCAAGACCAACAGTGCGTGTTTGAGCACTACATCTAATTATCTCATATTTTCTATCTTGAGTTTGAGAAATCACCTCCATAACTGACTCCTGGATACCCTTGAAGACAAATTCATTTCTTGCGAACCAAAGAACTCAACACGTGACACCAAACAGGGCCTTCCAAAAAGAGGCACCTTCTTTCAAATTAGAATCCCACCATTCTCTTTGGCTATCACTAAAGAAGTTAGGCCTTTGTCTTCCCATTAAAAGATCTTCCCAAACCGTCCTTGCTATAGGAAAATCCTTAACGGCATGAAGAATCGACTCTGATTCTGCATTACATCTCCTATAAACATCTGAGGTATTAATCTGGCATTTACAACACATGTTAGTAGGGAGGTGATCATGTCTAGCCAACCATAGGAAAGTCTTAATTCTATGTGAACCCTCCCAATCCCATATTGACCTCTAGCCTATATCATCATATTCGATGTCTTCATTGGCGATTTGCTCATAAGCCTTCTTAATTGAAAATCTCCCAGACATGTTGTACATCCAGGAGATCCTGTCCATTCCTTTGCTACAGTTTGGGTGAGGAGTGACCAAGATTTTGTTGCACATCTCACTAGATAGAATCTATAAAAGCTTTGAGAGGTCTCAATTTCCTAGCACTATAGTATAATGAGCCACCTTATGGTTTATGTCCCTATCGAAAAGTGAAGTAGTAGCATAGGGTAGGAAAGTGTTCACGTTTTCCACCCACTTCTCCTTCTAGAATAAAGTTCTCCATCCATCTCCAATAATCTTAGTAATGTCTTCCTTGAAGAGAGGCAAAGATTAGCATATACTCCTCCACACCAACAAGGCAGGGCACCCCGCTCTCAATAAAGGTTCCTCATTTGTCAACTTGCAATACTTCCCTCTCATGACTTGGGCTAATAAGCACTCTTTCTTGGTATAAAAGTCCCAACAGAGCTTCAATATAAAGGCTTCATTGATGTCTCTCATCTTTCTGAACCCTAACCCCTTAGGGACTTATTGGAGCACAAGAGCTCCCATCGAACTAGATGGACTTTCTTTTTTACATCAGATCCCCAGATAAAACTGCGTACAGTTTTATCAACTTCATCGCATACCGTTAGAGGGAGTTTTGCGGTCTGCATCTAAAACACATGTATAGATTGAAGACATGCTTTGGCTAGCGTCACCCTCCCTGCTAGCGAGAGTTGTTTCGCTTTCCACCCTAAGAGCCATGCCCTCAGTTTATCAACAATGTCCTTATAAGTGTCATTATTCAATCTTTGATGGAGGATAGGAGCCCAAATATTTTTCTAAGTTCTTCGTCATCTGGAAGCCCATCTCACTGCTGATTTGCCTTTTCACATGTGCAACCACATTCTTATAGAAGAAGAGCTTGATTTTCTGAGCATTAATCCTTTGGTCAAAGCAACAACAAAATTCTGCCATAATCTTTTGAATTATTTGTACCTGTGGCATGTTAGATTCCGCAAAAAAGAACATATCATCCACAAAGAACAAGTGTGAGATAATGGGACCAGTTCTACCTAGATAAACTCCACACCATTATTTATCATCAACTGCTTTTTTAATTAATTAAAGGGGTTGGCCCCTGAACCGGGTCTGGCCCCGGTCTAACTAGGTCGATCCTGGTCTGGCCCAACTGGGCATGCTTGGCCCGGTCCAGGGACCGCATGCACGCACACACATGCATGCCTCCCTCCCCTCCCCCAAATTTGCAGAGACGTCCTCTTTTTTTTCAAAACAACAACAACAACAACAACAATAATTTCTACAATAAACATCATCCTCTATCAATAAATCTCTCAATTCCTTCAATAATAATAACAAAATATCAACTCCAACAAAAGCATTGAGCATAGTGCACCATTACCACCATTAAACCCCAATTTCCAAGTTTGATCTAATGAAATCTAAGTTAGGAAAGATGAATACCTTGCTTATAGTTGTTATATCCTTGAAGGTCTTTCTTATGTGATGAATTTCTCTTCTTTTAGGTCTAGATTTGATGAGCTCCAACACTGAAATTTTTTTTGTTTACAAAGGCATGCAAATAATGAATTTCCCACTAAGGTTTTCTTATATATTTATCAACTTCATCAAGTGTGTATTCACACATCACTAGGAAAACCAGGGGTTTCTAATGGCTCCCAACACTCCACTAAATCAGCCCAAATGACACGCATTTTAACACATTACATAGAGATAGGTGGTCACACATCTCAAGGCATATCCATGATTCTTTAAATTTTTATTAGAACTATATGACTTTCCATTTTGATTTGCATTTATAGATACAACCGTAGGTTTATAAAAACATTCCTTAATTTTATATTTAAATAAATTAAGGCTTATCATATAACTAGTTACCGGTTCCCCAACTCGCACGCAACTCAAGACGTTTCCTCGCGCGCGACGAATCGTTGACATTATCGAACTTAATAATTCCGAGTATAAGTTACACACATACAATACACCAAGCATTCACCACATCAAATATAAAATATACCTTGGCCAAGTGTCTCGATCAGTGCACGTGTCCTAACGTGGGTCCCACGTTGTGGGTCGGTGACCCTGATTACGGTCAAACTCTAGGATTATAAATTTGGGTTGTGACACCTCAAATCGCGCTACAATTAACCAAATACCGTCACTGCACACCTCAAAGTGTGCGTCCTATGACCCGTTAGTCAATCTAAATACCTGATTATCATTAATAAATCAATTTCCCAAATCTTGGAATTTTTCCAATTCCCATTTATATATCAAATTTATTCACATTACACTAGACATCAAGTCCCGGGGTGAGCCCTCAAATCAGAAAATCAAAAACTCAACTTGTATAATTTTGTATTCACTGTTCGTTGTTCACTGTTCACAGCGTCATGACTCACTCCGCCATGAGCACCCCTACGGCGTGACATAAAATGTGGGGTGTGGGTGGCTCACTGGTTCAGACGCCATGGGTGACGCCATGGGTGTTATTCCCTATGGTGTCCCTGGCAATGTCTGAACCAGAGACGCACTAATTAGGATTTCGGATCCCCTAGCTCGTCGTCGCGATCCAAACTCGTCCTAACCTCTCACACATCATCATACCAACCATAATCCATCGTAAAACCCCAACGAAACTCGTCCAAGACAAAAATCCCGATAAATCCTGTCAAAAATCCCATAATTTGAAAAATTCATAACAACATCTCAACGAATTCCTCAATAAATAAATCAAACCTCAAAACTATAGCAACACACTCAAAGCTGGTTTGCTCAAATCCCATTCTCGAAACCCACATCAAAACACGAACTTTTATACCTGAAACGTAAAGAACGAAGAGAAAAGTGAGAATCTAACCTTTGATTGTCGGTTGCTCGTAGTTTGGTGGTCCAAATGATCTCTTGAAACTCATCAAACTCTCCACCACACTTGGATTTTCAAATTTAGAGATAGATGAGAGAGAAAAAGGTGGTGAAATGAGGTCAACCCCTAATTTATATAGTCTCAACCTTGATCAATTGTGTTAGGACATACCTAGGTCCATCTTGTGGAAAAGATTGAGTCAAGAAGTCCATCCCTTGTTGACTTAGGTGGGTGACTTACCCTTGACCTCATCCTTTCTCATCAACATGACCAAATTCCCGGGCGTTCTCGCACTTGGTTCTGTGCGTAAACTCGCGTATATCGCGTACTCTCGCGTCACGAACGACTATATGGCGTTTAATATTAATTATTCAATGCTTTTTAATCATTTTCATGTGTGTATTACCACCCGACCTAGTGTATTATCATTCGCCTACGTGGCAATAATTATATAAATATATACATTGTGATGCAATCTAACATAATTACATACAAACATTGCATATAATACAAAACAACACACAAATTGGTCTATTTACCTACTCTAGGCGCGCCTTAGCTTAGCTGCGGGGTCCACGGGGTGTTGAGCTATCATCCACGTCTGCAAACACATCATAATAACGGCTTAATTAAAATTAGGCCGTTACAACTACTAAGTCACTCCTACTTATTATGGATAGGCGTCGAGATGAGAGCATGGATGCGCTTCGAGATGCATGTCGACATGAGACAGGAATAGAGAGTGATATGGTAAGTCCTAACTTATGATTAAATATCTAATTTAACGTGTCTATGGTTGAATTTTAATGTTTAATTTGGCCCAAGTTGTAGGAAAAATCAACAAAAATGTATGCAACTAGATAAAAAAGTTGAATATATATACAAACACTTAAAGCCTCCTTCTCTATTTTACATGCTCACACTATACTTGTCAATTTAAGGGAGGTGAAGGGAGGATGGAGAGCTATATTGGAACGAATTTAAAATCTAACTCGTGCCACGTGCCATTTTAGGTCGTACGTGGACCTCTTGTCGTGATACATGTGAACAATTCTCGGTAGTCTACACTAAGGTATATTATTTTTTGTTGGTGTTTTGTGTTATTATTTATTTACCCGAAATTAAATTTCAATGTTTCAAACATATGATGGCGTTTGAGTGACAACATTGACGCGGAGAAATGGGTTCGGCTCAAGGAAATGCGATTTTCGAGAGTCGAGGCGAACTGTGGTCAGTTATTTAGTTATTCGGGGGACAAATTGAATAAAATCACTGACAAAACACAATAAACTATAATTATTAAGATGTGGTACGACAAATTTGGTTAAGTATGGTAAGAAAATTGGTGAATGAGAGGTTGGTATGTCATAGACGAAGTTAAGACATATGGGGTTTAGTGTGACAAAGACCAGTGCTATGGGCGTTTTATAAAGTTGAACTATTTTGCTAAGAGTTTGGCTCGATTTGGTGAAAAATTGGATTCAAAATAGGTACCTGAAGTTAGAAATCGTCAAAATAAGAATTTATGGGAATTAATAAATACAAAGATATTAAGCTGCTTGTCAGCAGCTGAGGGTATATATGTATATATAAAGTTGATCGATTCGTTGTTTTCAAAATAAGCAAATATGCTTCAATGTTTCTAAAACCCTCAACTTCTTCTCTCATACTTGGAGCTCTGCACGTTTGATTTTCATCCGGTTACTCTCTGCAAACTAGTAGATCATTGCAAGACGGTCAGTTTGAGCTAAGTTGTCGCGGTGGAAATGAGGGATTTAGCTCGGAATTGGGTAAAATCTCAATTCAGGGTGTTTTTCCTCAAGTCAATTAGAAATCACATGATTTTTTGGTTTCTTTCACGGGGTTTTCGTAGGAATCGGTATCAATTATTGTGAATTGACGTATTGAGTTGATTTGTGTTAAATTGAGATAAATTTCACTTGTGTGGGATAGGGTTTTTGTGATTTGAAGTGATGTAACTTAGTTGATAACAGTTTTGAATATGTTTTTGCAGTTGATATTGATTTATATAGGGATTTTGGATGAATTAAATATTGGTTTCGATTTAAATTTACTCTACGAACTGTGGAAATAATTGAAAGTTGGTATCGAGTGGTGTTGTGGTGTTTGTTGGCACGATTTGAGGATTTAACTGCGAAAATATTGATTTGGAAAAGTTTTGTTAGTTCAAAACAAATAAAGTTTGCATTGTCAACAGGCCATAATGGAAAAATTCATAACTCCTATGTTTTTTATCCGATTTGAGTGTTCTCAGAGTTTATGGAAAGTATGAAATGTGTACTACAAGTTTCTTTTTGGTTAGTATAAAAAATATTGAGGTTTTAAAGATTAAAAGTTACCCCAAGTTAGCTAGTTGAAGTTATAAATAAATATTTTTGGAACTAGCTCTCGAGCGTACTTTGGTCGTAGTTTTCACGACATTTCGTGATTTGATTTTACTTGAAACTTGACCATAATATAATTGGGTATGCAGGGTAGTTATTGGAAGTGTGTGAGTGTGTAGTAAAGTTGGACACAGGTAAGTAAACTAGTGGGAAAATTTACCGTTATTTCTTTGAGCTTTAATTTCTTATTGTTATTGCTCTATCCTATTTTGGAATTCTATTATCTTGAGTGGTTCAAGGGCAAGTGAGTCAACGTGGCCCCTTAAAGTGTTGGGTTAAACTGGTGCATAAACCAGAGGCCAAGAACTTGGGATGCACACTATTATTGTTTTGGGAACTTGATATACACGAGTTGATCTTTTGGTTCCTATATACGCGGTGGAAATTACTTCACTAGATTGTTGAGAAATTCTGTATTTACATGGAGTTCTGGTTGATGTATGCATACCACGTCCTAAACTCCGAGTTATATGGGGTATTTTATTCCTTGACTCAAACGACTATTGGTTGGGACTACTTGCGTCTTTCTTTTGATTCCTGGACATTTATTATCAATTGATTCAGATTTATTTTTAGTCTTGATTTACTCATGCATTCCCTGTACTTTTTTTTTCTATCGGCATGAATATATACTTGTTTATTTACTTTCAAATATTGTAAACATCCCGCATGGCATTACTTAACCCGGACTCATCATTCTTGTGTTTGATCGAGTGCGGATCCACAAATCGAACAAAGGGAAAGTTCCTCAACTTGGTGATTTTCTTTAAGGATAGCGGAGTTTTCATTCTATCTTTGAACTCAACATAGGTTTGATTTTATATTACTATAATTATATGTTTTGAAACCAGGTTTTGGGAAATGAGAGATCCTAGGCATGGATATGATGATATTCTCTACTATGATATAACTTTTGGTAATGATGTATATATTTGCTAGGTTTCCACATTTCTAGGTTATCCTAACTTATGTCTTGAGGTTGTTTTTATTAGTTTGAGGATTTTAAATGCTACCGCTTATCTCTGAATAACTCACTAATATTAATAACTCTCACTTAAATTATTTAGTAAATGGGAAAAGGTAAGATAAGGCTGACTAGATTTGCGTTGATTATGCGAGAGGGACTCGGGGTTTACGTAAGTGTAGGCCGAGCGGGGTCCAGTTTTAGGTTTATGGAACTGGGGCCGTCATACCAATTAAGAAGAAAAAGCTCAACTCAAGATCAACAAGGACCAAGCTAATTAGTTCCAAACTTTAAACTTTCAATTCATGGTCTTTGAAGACTTATTCGATAAGGTTTCTCTTTCAGACGAGTTTGAAAACCTTTATTTATGGTTTACATATGATTCTTATTTTAGTAAATTTGAACTAATAGATGTGTTTGTTTATGAAAACTAATATCAAAATTGAATTCCCTGCGTTTTTCTTCTGAATTTACTACAAAGAAGTTTCAAAATCATTGGTGTATTATGCAAGTTTTTGACTTTTGAATATATATATATATATATATATATATCTGTGTGTGTGTGTTCTTGAGGTGTTCTTAAGTATTTCTCTTCCATCCATGTTTAAATATGTAAATTTGATGTCTATAATTGAAATGCCTACCTTGTTATGATAGAGGAGTATGTATTGGATCCCTGATGGAGGAAAACAAGGATCCAATGTGAAGGAGAAGGCCATTCCCAAATTGAAAAACCCAAAATCTATTGCACATTTCTAGGTTCCAACGCATTTAGCACGCTAGACGAGCTCAATAGTGTCCTAGGTCTGCTAGGTAGCACATTTTCCTGCAACACTCTAACTTAAACTTAAACTACATAACTTGGTCTAAACCTATACTAAGCAATCTAAACACAATCTAAACTTACGGTCGAATGAACCCAGATCATTACTGCTTAGCCTAATGCCAGTTTCATTTTGTTTAACTATAACATCTTATAGCATATTCCTGTTTCAGAATTTCTTTGCTACCTTTATGCTTTCATATGTTTTCTATTATACTTGAAAATGTGGATAAATACCTCTCAGTTATACTTTTACTTTTATGTACTCAACGTCCTTTTTATGACGGCGGGTATAGATCCGTCGAGTAGTAGATCGAGCAAATAGCAGATCTACGACTACCTCTAAGCCTGTAGCATGCTTCTATTGCATATTTTGTAGGTTTCAACATTTTGTTGTATTTATCTACTTTATGTCTTTGGTATACTTTTCAGATTGTATATATTTCGGTTGAACGTTAGTTCCCCCGATCATACATATGTTTATTGCACTATTCATCATTATTTTGTTATTTATATACATGTCATCGTTCTTTCCTTGTTTCCATGCTTATGATTTATCTTAAGTGCTTCCGCTAAACTGTTAAGACTTTCGCTAAATTCAACAAGTGTTAAAAAGTTTTAAGTAACTCTGAAAATCACAAATACCAAGATTTGAATGATACTTATCTTGAATGCGAAATAACAAGGACAATAGGACAAAAGGTTGACTAATATTGTAACAACCCTAAATTCTAACTCATGCCACGTGTCAATTTAGGTCGTATGTGGGCCCACTTGTCGTGATACAGTTGTCCAATTCTTGGTCATCGACACCGAGAATGTTATTTTTGTACGGTGTTTGTATTATATATTTTATTACCCGCATGTAAATTCCAATATCCCAAACGTTTGAGGACATTTGTGTACGAGCATTGGTGTTGAGAAATGGGTTCAGCTCGAGAAAAACGTGGGTTACGAGTTTCGGGCAAATGGTTGACGAGTAATTAACTGTCCGAGGGACAAATTGAATTAAAACACTGACAAAATGCAAATTAAATAATAATAAATCGATGTATTACGAGCTCGGTACGTTGGTGCGTCCGAAGCATATGACGTGCGAGTCGTGGTGCAGTATGGGTTCGAGAAAGTGAAGTTTCGAGTGAGAAATGGTTGTTCTGAGTGCACGTCACCCATTAGAGTCACAATGTTGAGTGAGTAGTTGGTGGCTGGTGTGAAGGAAGGTCAAGGGATGTTCCTCGGGATACGTGTGTGGGTAATGATGATGAAGGGGTATATATAACCCATCACCTTTTCTCTCCTCACTCATTTTCTTCTCTATCTCTCACGTGACAACGGTGCAAAAGGGCTTGGGGTTTTATAGGTTTTTGATGAAAATTGAAAGCCAAGGATCGACATACTACACATATTAAGGTGAGATCCCGACTCCCCAAGTGATTATCTATGTTTTGACATGTATTTTGAGGGTTTTTGTCACAATGATTTTGGATAATGATTTGGGTTTCAATTTTAATAGGGTTTTTGATGATGAATTTGTGATCATGAGAAGAATTGGAAGATGTTGCTATGGTTGTTTAAGGATTGGAGATTTTTGTGCTATTTTTGTGGATTTTTAAGGATTTTTGGACGATTTATCAGAATCGAGATTTTCGAACGTTTTCGACGAGGTTTGTCGATGGTTTTAGGTATGAATCAACGTCCCTATAAGTTTGGGATAGGCTCACAATGCAGCGACACAAGCCGGGGTTTCAGAAAACCTTGGATTAGTATTTTGTTGTTGACGCCGCGAGGGACGTCGTGGAGCTTTATCACAACACCCAAGGCAGAGACCCTGGGAATTCACGCTTTAAGTGAAGTTGTGGAGGGTATACCCCACGACGCCAATCATGGTGTCCAAGATAGAGGGTCTTAGGTTTCACATTTTAAGTGATGCTGCATGGTTATGAGCCCACGTCGCCACCCTAGACTTAACACTATTCACAGGGCCATTTTTTAGAAATTTTCAGGGATCACTCGGGTATCCAAATGGTTTGAATATGAACCAATACCCCAGAAATCGACCTAATTAAGCCAATGAATAAACTACCAAAAATAGGGAAAATTAAGGTTACTTGACAGGAATTACAATTAAATGAGTATCAAGGAGTTTTAGTCATTGTCGGGACACACGGGAATTCGTAGAAAGTGAGTCGGGACGTGTGAGTGTGTGATTAGCTTGGATCCAGGTAAGTAAACTAGTGAGGAATTTTACAGTTATTTCTTGAGCTTTAATTTGTTGTTATTGCTCTATATATATTCTATTTCTTGGAATTCCTATTAGTCAAGTAACCCAACGACAAGTGAGTCATGGTTACTGTGATTTGTACATAATATGAACGCTTATCAGGGCACTGTTGATATCACCCAATTGAGTGTACGTTGGGGCACTTATCCGGGCACCATGGATATCTTATAGTTGTGATGGTTTAGGGCTAGTAGGCTTGTGTTCTCATCTTGAAATCCGAGTCTGCTAGGCGTTTTTTGCGACTTAACGACCTTTTGGTCGGGACTACTTGCTATTTTTGATTTGTGTTCTAGACTCTCACTTTTTGATTGATTTATTTACAATCTTTATGTATTCATGTGTTCCTGTACTTTTCTTTCGATCTACATGAGTTAAACCATCTTTTTATTTTGAAATGTTATATATATGTCATGTTTAGCATTACTTACCTGGGCTCGTATTTTTGTGTTTGACGGGATGCAGATCCATAGTCTAGCAAGAGGAAGGCTCCACATCTAGGGGATTTGATATGAGGATACGAAACGGCTCTCCTCTTGACTAATGTAGGTGATTATATATTATTGTATATTATTGTTTTGAAACATAGGTTTTATATGGGTTGAGAAATCTTAGGCATGTATATCTTGATGGTATTCTCCTCTTGTTTATTAATGATGATATACATATGAGAGGTTTCCACACTCTAGGTTGTTATGACTAATTTCTTAGAGTTTTCATTTAGTTTGATTTTTATAGCTTCTGTATTTACTTTGAATAACTCACTAAATTTGATTAACTCAACTATTAATTGCTAAAAAAATGGTAAATGGTAAGGAAGGTTGACTAGGTTTGCGTGACTCAGCGAGAATGGCTTGAGAGTCCACTTAAGTCTAGGGAGGGCGGGGTCCAGTTTTAGATTGTGAAACTGGGGCCATCACAAACACGTTGTTAAGCCTTATATGGCTATAATTAGGGCTAAATGATGGGAGTAGGCCAGGCAATGCCCTAGATTAGGGAAGGGGTCATCATAGTTGGTATCAGAGCTAGTGTTCTTGATAAGTAAAACACAAACTTGAATAAAACACAAACCTTAAAAGTGAAAACCAGGCAATCTTTGCCTAGAAACCATTAGTTGCAAAGTTAGCGAATGGTAGATGGGGATTTCTATATGTACATCTTACTTTCTATATGTATATATATATATATTAGTTATCAATATATTAGTTGATACCGAATTTGTTGTTAACGTGTAAACACCGATGGCAGATCCACGCGAGAGCAGTGACGTGGATTCAAGATGTAGTCAAACTCCTACTTTTTTTGAAGACATACAAAGGCTATTTGATCAGGTTTTAGCTCAGGGACAGCAGTTGACCGATTTCATCATGATGATGACTGTTCGCTTTGCTCTACATGCACAAACACCGACTCCCACCACTACTACTACGCCCACCATGCCAGTGCCAGAGTCTCCCACTATGACACCAATGGCTCTAGTGGTGCAGACTTTCCCAATAGTGATAGTTCCTATGACAGAGACAGCCATGACAACACCGTCTCCCACCCCCACATATTCCAACTCATCGGTAGAAGTCCAGTTGGTCAAGGACTTCGTTAGACTCAAGCCAACCTACTTTGATGGACTAAACCATTGTTTTTGAAGTGATGAACAAGAAACCCAAAATCAATGAATTTCTTTAATTGAACATCAAAAAGATGAATACCATAGAGTCATACCTAGATTTCACATGGAGACATTTGAAGTTTGGATTAAGATATCTACACCAGTTAACCAACTCTCTCAGCATAATGGTGTTGCTGAAAGAACAAACAGAACCACCCTTGATAAAGTCAGATGCATGTTGAAAATGGCTCAGTTGCCGAAGTCATTTTGGGGTGAAGCTCTCGGCACTGCTTACTACCTGATGAATCGCTCTCCGTCAGCATCGTTAGAGTTTGATATTCCAGAGAGAGTGTGGTCTGGAAAGGGTGTTATTCTCATTTGAAGGTGTTTGGTTACAAGGCATTTATGCATGTGCCTAAGGAGCAGAGACAGAAGCTTGATGACAAAACTGTTTCATGTATCCTGTTAGGTTTTAAATGTGCAGAGTTTGACTACAAGTTAAAGGATCCTAAAAAGAAAAAGGTTATCAGATCTAAAGATGTGGTCTTTCGTGAAAATAAGACCATTACAAATTTGAAGACATCATAGAGAATCATTGTTGATGATTATGTTACTTTTCCCGAACTAGTTTCTCCTTCGATTAGTGATGTCACATGGGAGGGAAATCTAGTTGAAGAACATGGGATTAATGATGAGCATGCACAGGATGATGTTGAAAATGTGCAACAATCAGATGACGATTCTGAGCAGGGGGAGCAACCTCCTCCACCTGCAGCTACAGAATAACCTCCATTGAGAAGGTCAGAAAGAGGACAAGTTCCTTCTATGAGATACTCAAGTTCTACATTTGTTACAGTTACTAAAGTGGGGGAGCCGGAGAGCTTCCAGAAAGTTTAGATACATAGAGACAAAGCTCGGTGGATGAAAGCAATGCAGTAAGAGATAAGTTCTTTGAAGAAGAACACTTATGAGCTTGATGAACTTCAGAAAGGTAGAAAACCTTTGAATAGTAAATTGGTTACTTGGGACAAGCGTCAGTCTTACACCAATCTGGTGGGACTGAGTTGCTGTTGAGCATTAGATATGTTTGATATCTCCCCATGGGCTGGAGGAATTGTTGGATATGTGTGTAGGCCTAACACATAATGGAGTCCCGCCCATGTTGTCATGGACTTTCTAATTTTTATTAGAAAGATTGAGATCGTAATTAGAAACTGAAATTGGTTTCTTGAATTGGTGAAAACAAAAAGAGGAGAGAAAATAGGCGGTGAAGTCTATTTGGAAAAGAATTAGGAAAGTTTCCTAATTATCAAATTAGTGATCAGAGAGAAAGTAGGAAGTGAAGATATATATAAGTTGACATTGTTGTTCGACTAAAAAACTGAGATACCGGCTATTCTCGGCGTGTGCGCGTTCCAGAGTGTGTTCGCGGTGAATTCTCTAGGGGCTCTCTCTATATTGAAGAACAATAAGATCTTGAATCCGAAGACTCACAACGAAGGCTTTGGTGATTTCTTGGTGTTCAAGAAAAGAGGTGCAATGGTTGGATATAATTGGGGTAGTGTTCTTCGTTCTTAGTGTGATCATTTAAGTTATTGGAAGAGGTATTTTTGTATTACTCAATTGTTGGTGAATCTCATTCAATTGAGATATGTTGTACTCTTTCTTCACATAGTGGATTGTTCGGAGTTTGGCCCGTGGTTTTTACCTCTGATTTGAAGGGTTTTCCACGTTAAATCTTATGTGTCTTATGGTATGTTTATTTTGTGCATTGATCATGGTTTGGTGGAATTTGGTATTCATCCGTTTTATTATTAGAAGTGGTTGAGTAAAACCCCAACACATTTGATCACCAATGTTTATGCACATAATCTTGAACCTTAAGCCCATTTAATCCAAATACATTGTACTGTTAATTAAAGTAAGAAAAATAAGATTTCTTCTAAAATCCAATCCAATGTTGTTTGCAATATCTTAATCAAAAAGTTTTTTCTTAGATTATCAACAACATTCATTGATGGATTGAAGCATAAAAGAATAAGAAATGAAAAGGAAAAACCATGGAGAGAGAGAGAGAGTGAAGGAACACTCGTAGGTTGTTGGTGTCAACCTTCCTTCACGCGCGATTGTGTGATGTGTGAGATTCTGAGAGCATCTCCAATGGTAAATATAGATTGTAGATGTGGATTCTCACCATATCATTAATGTGGAAGGGATGTTCATTCTAGCTGGCATAAATACACATTCAAAGTTTAAAATAGTCTCCAATGGGTAATGTGGATTGCACCTTCTATTTATGAGGTGGCAACTTCTTTTTTAAATTTAATAATTATCTAATTGATTATATTTTATGGTAAGTATTAAACGATTTTATATTTGCGATTATTAAACAATTATATAAATATTATATTTATAAAATACTATCGGTTTATATATAACGGCAACAACTCAAAATAAAAAAAAATTGCTTGTTTGTATTTATATATCCTTTTTTTTCCCAATGTTAATGTGTGAATCCACATTACCATTGGAAAGAGTTTTTAGTTGGGATATCTATTCTATTCTACGTGTCCCACATCTACCTCCAATCTACAGCTCCATTGAAGATGCTCTAATAGTATCAAAATATCCTTAAGAATAATCGAAAAAAGGATACCTTTTTTAAGTAGTATATTTTTTTAACAAGGCTCATATTTAAAAGTAGCATAATTTTTATTTGATCCCGTATTTAAAAAGAAAAGGTCACGTTGAACTGGTTCGAACGCCCGTTGCCAGCCCTAAATTGTTCACCACCACCATCTGTTTTGGCGTCATCAAAGTAGTCCGGCATGACTTAACTTTGAGAAATGGGTATAAGACACTTGTAGTATGACCGTTTCTTGTATGTATTTTGGAAAGTTACAACCTGAAATATATCATAGCACTTAAGAGGCCTTAGTAGACACCAGTATGGTGCTAGCCTAAGCCACTTCAATACTTCAATTAGTAATCAGTAGTATATATATCTAGAATAGATCAAAACAGAA
Organism: Stephania japonica; assembly: GCA_039657345.1. NCBI lineage: Eukaryota > Viridiplantae > Streptophyta > Magnoliopsida > Ranunculales > Menispermaceae > Stephania > Stephania japonica. The sequence goes on from CM077558.1 coordinate 48,496,924, forward strand.
GTAGGAAGCATGCAATGTTGCGTACCACGAATGAGAGAAATTAGAGTGGTGCTAGCCTAATTATACGAGAGGTTCCCCTAAAATACGAGAATGCATGATTCTAAAAATATGCTCTTAGCAAAGGATAGTATATAGAACATCAAAGATTCTCATTACAAGGAAAGCTGTAGAGACATATTTTTCTCCACTATAAACCATACGCACCAAGCAAAAAATAAACAAACAAGAAACTCAGTGGTTTGTGGACACGCTTAACAAGGTGTGGGAAATGAAACTAGAGTACAACAATTAAAAGTGACTACTGTTATGCACTTTCATGCGGATAGAAGGCATTTGTGAGGTGTTATAACCTTGACATAGGCTGGTTGTGAAGTTCTACGAACCTTGGTATAACACCAACAAAAAACAAAGAAACAAACACTACAATACGTCTTCTATTGAGGTCTAACACCAGCATTATCTATTAGCTCATAAAACTTCACTACCATGCCCATATCGAACTTATAACGCCTAAAAATGTCTTCCATCCTCATGACAACATATAACAAGAGTTAGCTTTGTTAACTCCAGTTTCATTTCCCACATTTGTTATGCTTGTCGACAAACCATAACGTTTTTTGATTGTATATTTTGTGTTTGTTGTGTACAAATCCATATTAAAGAAAAATTACCTCTACAACGCTCCTTGAAATCGAAACCTTTGACTTACTATCAACCGCTTTGCAAAATTGACTTTTGAAAGAGGCATCATGGTCTATCTTGTGCTTTTGTATTATGATTGATTTGTGTTGGTAGTGTACGAGAGGTGAATATGTAGGTGTCAAGAATTATAGGTACATGAAGTAAACCTTTTTGTTGTTGGTGGTATTGTTGGTTCGATCGCCACTGCGCTTTCCACTATATATAGGCACATAATTAATTGTGTTTTGTGTTAATATTATATCATTTTGATATGGTATATAATTAAGTAAATCAATACAATATATTAACATTATGACAAGAAAATATATTTGATCCGATACGATAATTATTATATTTTGAAAATATTTTCACCTCCTTCAAGATTTCCATCACATTTCAAAAAGTTTTATTTACTTAATTATATACCATATCAAAATGATTATATTTTTGTCATGCAATTGAAAGATTATACGTCAAACCTTACATTAATTTATATAATGTGTAAATATTCTTAAGCTTTCTTATTTTAAAAAATATATATTTTTATTTAAGAATATTGAGATATCGAATTAATTGGATAGAAAGAATTTTGACGACCTATTAGCTAGCTATAGAATGGACGCTCATCTAAAGCTCAATCTATTTGAAATTCAATAGAGTTAAAATATTTTTATTGACAGTTAAGTACAACTTTTAGATATTATATATAATGTGATTTTACTATGTTATTTGAGAAAAAAAAAATAACCTTTGAAAGTAATGTAATTTTTTATATTTGTTTGAAATTCAACGGATTTGCTCGTAGTTAAAGTAAGTGGGATTCAATTGTCGATAGTTTTTTTTAAAGTTAAAAGTTAAATATTTATATAATATATATTGAATATTTTTTTCTTGAAGTAAAATAGAAATTTCATTACTCATCAATAGCTCAAGATAGAACTATATTGAGTACACTAATTCGTGAATCCTATTTAGTAAAATAGAAATTTTATTAAGTTGATAATTCATATTTATATATATTGGATGTTACTCCTAAAAGACACGAAAAAGTTCACATATTGATTTAATGGTCAACACTTATTTGAAATTGTCACATTTAAATCTTAAAACTATTGAGGTGACATCTAATAATGAATTTAAAAGGCAACCTCGTCACTTGTACATATTCTTACTAAATTCATTATTTAAGTATCAAAGATTTAGGGTCCAAAAGAAATTAAATTAATGAAACAAAGTAGATATGTTATGATATAATAACAATTTCTAGAATATAAAAATAGAAATTGTGAAAGGTAAGTATATTTTAACTAATTTGACTTTTTTTTGTCTAATTCACTTGATATTCGGACTATCCGACTATTTCGAGTCACGCACCGTATAGGTGGGGAAGCTCTTAATATTGTTTTTTCTTCTTTCTCAAGACTCGAACACAGGTCACTTGTTAAGGGACAACAATCCACTTCCAATTGTGCCAACGAACCGTTAATAATTTGACCTTTAATATATAATGTAATTGTCTTAAAAATATAGTTATTATGTCATATATGGATCGAGATTTTTATCCACTTCTAACTAGTACCTTCAGCGGACAGGGCCTAAACATATTTACTAATAGATATTGTCAAGAAACAAAAAAAAACTTCATCTCAAAAATATACTTTTCCATCACACTATAGGCACGGTTGGCCACTTTTGTATTTGTTATTAATAGGAATGACAATTGAACTCATAGGTATGGGTACCTTAAGGGTACTCGAACCTAATAGACAAGATATAACCCAACCAAGTGGCCGATCTATTAACATGGTTGAGCTGGGCTTTACCCCAGCGAGCCATAAAAAAAAACTAAAAAGTTTTATTAATAACAAGGCCCAACAGGAATATAGCGTAACTCAATTTTCTTATTTAGTCCACCAACCCAACAAAAAATAAATAAATAAAATGCCGAAATGTCTTGTACATCCGTGCCATTTTGTGCCATTCGAACCAAATGATAATATTTTTTGATGAAATCAAAATGGTAATGTTATATACCTCATGTATTAATGTTTTAATGTTATGAATTTCTTATTAAAAATTACATTTTTATTTAAAATTTCGTTTGATATATTTTTAATGGTTGTCACTTTTTTTGAGGACTAATGATTTCCACTTTTGATCTTGAAGTGATTAATATTTGTATGAAAAATTTGCAGCTTCAAATCGTGTAGTGTTTTATGTCAATTTTATTGTTTTCTTAACTATTAAAGGAAGTGCTAGCTAGGGAACCCCAACACAAACACGTGGGTCATACGTACACGCACTCGTCATCCGACCATCAACACACCTTGGGATGTTCGGGCGCCTGAGAATCTTTACATATCATATAAATTGATGTATTGTTTGATGTATAATCATTCAATTAATATTGCATGACACAATATTTTTATCTTTTAAATGTAATAGAATCTCATATTGCTTCTATATCTTTAAATTATAAGAAGTGAAATGTAAAATCTAATATGCATGATAAATGTGATTTTTTTTATAAATATGTTGAAAATCTTAAAGGATTTGAAATATATTTTCAAAATATGTAGCATATCGGATCTTGATTTTTTGTCATAATGTTCATATCTCGTATTGATTTATTTAATTATATATCATATAAAAATTGATATACGATTAACACAAAACGCAACTGATCATGTGCCTATAAATAATGGAAAGCGCAACAAAAAGGCTTACTTAATTTCCTTTAGTTTTTAACACCTTCATATTCATGACTCTCACACTACCAACACAAATCAATATTATAATACAAAACCATAACATTGGCGACGATGCCTCTTTCAACAGACACTTTTAGCAACGGCTCATAGAAAGTCACAGATTTCAATTTCAAGGAGCATTGCAAAGGTATTTTTTTTTTCTTCAAATATGGGTCACACCCAACAAACGCAAAATATACAAGCAAAAAATATTGTGGTTTGCCGACAAGCATAATAAAAATGGAAATGAAACTAGAGTACACAAAGCTAGCTTTTGTTATATATGCATCGTCACGAGGATGAAAGACATTTGTGAGGTGTTATAAGTTCAACATGGGCATGATAGTGAAGTTCTATGAGCTAATACATGACACATGCTAATTGAGTACTACAACCGTTGATTAATGAAAACATTTACAGTGGTTGTCATACTTTTATCATCAATTTTATCTTCATCATAACTATCATGCATCAACATAAATATAAGTGAGCACTTGGCCAAAAAATTTATAATCTTGCTTGTACTGTACCAAAATCAATACTTTAGTGTTTGTTTCTTTGTTTTGCTTGTACTGTACTAAAATCAATACTTTAGTGTTTGTCTTTGTTTCTCGTTGGGATCCAACACTAGCGTTTATCTATCAACTCATAAAATTTCACAACCATGCCTATGTCGAGGTTATAACACATCGCAACATTAAAGCCATATATCTGCATAAAAGTGCACAACAATATAGTTCTTTTTTTTGTTTGTTCTCTAGTTTCATCTCCCATACTTTGTTAAGAGTGTCCACAAACCATAAAGTTTCTTATTTGTATATTTTTTTGTTTGTCATGTGTGGTTCATGGTGGAGGGAACTGTGTCTTCACAGATTTCCTTGGAATTAGAATCTTTGATGTTCTAATATCCTTTGCTAAGAGTATCTTTTGATAACTACTCTTATATTTTAGAGGATCCTCAGGTATAAATAATTACTCAATTCCCCCATTTTCAGTATGCAACATCGCATACCCCTACTTGTGTTTTGATCTATTCTATATATCCTATTGATTACTAACTTAAGTATCAAAATGGCTTAGGCTAGGCTAGTACCACACTGATTTCTACTAAGGCCTCTTAAGTGTTATTGTATATTTCAGGTTGGGTTGAGCTTTCTCAAATACGTATAGGAAACGGTCATAGTGTGTGTGTCCTACCCATTTCTCAATTCTCTGAGTTAAATCATATCACATTAAGGTAATGCTAGAGATGATGGTAGTGGACAATATAGGACTGGCAAAAGGTGTTCATACTCATTCGACGCAATTTTTCTTTTTTTTTTTTAAACAACGTGATTTTTCTTAAATACGAGATCATATAAAAAAAAATTATGCCCCTTTAAAAAATGAGTCCCGAGTTCAGCCTTTTAAAAAATGATCTTTAAGATCATATTGCATTTTTTTTGTAGATGAAAACTTCTCTACTTTAATAAGATATTAATGCAATTCTCACTCATTTAATAAGTTTACTCTCATTCCCATTTAGTTTAGAGAATTAAACTTTTGAAGAAGTATGAGAATGTTAATAATGCTTAGAAAGACTCATCTTCATCATCTACAAATATGTGGTATACCCACACGTATGTGGCGATATAATCATAATTAAGATTGATAATTAAGATTGTTATGATCTTAAATGAGTGTTTTGTATATATACTATATATATTTGGTCTCCATTAATGTAGAATTTCCCATGGCATGGGTATATATATATATATATATATATATACATACATACGTGCGTATATATATATAGTTTAATTAGGATTACAAATTGAAGTACATAAATTTCTAATATTTTTCTATGATTAGCAACATGCATATATTATACCTAGTAAACTAATTGCACGGAAAGAGGCACTCGTTATCGCCAACTAAGTTTTTTGAAAACCGTTAATAAGATATTTAAAAGCTTTTATACAAAAACATTCGAATTTAAAGTTTTCTCATGAGATTTGTAATTTTTTTTGCTTTACTTTTCATTAATTAACACAATAGAAGCTTTTGTTTTATTTTTATTTGTCATGACAAAAGATACATATATTCAGTATTATTTGGTTTGTTTGATATGCTTGATATACAAAAAATGTATATGTATCATTTGTCATAAAAAAATAAAAAATAAAATAAAAGCTGTTATTGTGTTGATTAATGAAAAATAAAGCAAAAAATTACAAATCTCATGAAAAGAAATTTAAATTCAAATTTCTATTTATAAAAGCCTATAAGTATTTGGTTTAAAAAAAACCTATGAATATTTATTAACAGATTTAAAAAATTTTAGTTAATGATAACGAGTGATACTTTCCATGCAATTAGTTCACTATGAATGATGCAAATATTGCTATTCATGAAAATGTTAAAAGTTTATAACCTTCAATTTGTAATCTTTTTTTTTTTTTGAAGTGAAATAGAATTTTCATTAATCATGATGGTTCAATACCTTCAATTTGTAATCTTAATTAAGATTATTTACGTGCATATGTATATGTAGTACATATACGAAACACTTATTTAAGATCATACCGATCTTAATTAAGATTATATGCGTGCATATGTATATACATAGTATATATAAAAAACATTTAATTAAGATCATACTGCATCATCTACAAAGATGAAGAGGAGTCGTTCTTAGCATTATTAACATCCACCATGCTTCTTCAAAAGTTTATTTCCCTACACTATATCTCAAGCTCGAGACAAAACAAATGAGATAATTAGATATACAAACTGAATTGTGATGGGGCCGCAATGAATGACCTCGCATGCTCATCCGCTACAAGGCTGTTACGAGATGACAGAGGAGAGTTCATCTCTGGTTTTCAAGTAAAGTTGGGCAGTTGTCCACCTTTGTCAGCAGAAATTTGGGCGTTATAGTACGGAGTTCACATGGCAAAGGAGAAATGACTCAACAAGGTGGTGATCGAGGCAAACTCATTAGAAGTTGTTTCGCTCGTGGATCCTCGTCATACTCTGGTTTTCATGGACTACTAGATCGAGGAAATTCAACGGACTCTTCACCAAATTGAGGGTAGCTACATTAGATACATCCCAAGATGTACTAATGCCTGTGCAGACTTCCTAGCGAAAAATGTGCTCATATTGCAATATCATAGATTAGGCATAGAGCCTCATTGTATTTTCCTCTTGTTAGCACAAAATAAGTGCGACAGCATAGTGTAATTCTCGACCCATTTTTTACGGCCATGTTCCTACCAAAAAAAAAATTAATCACTGATGAAATTAAAGAGCAAATATATTATTTATACTTTGGGTAGAACTACAATAGAGGAAATTTGTGGATTAAGTGGAAATCGTGAAATAAAGAGATTCTATATAACTATTAGATTTGTAAAAGTTAAGAGTGTTGCCTAAACGACATAAAAGTTTTTTTAATTGTAAAAATGAAATCTGGTCTAGGTTACATCTGCAATCACAGAATATCCTACTCTAACAACATAAATTAAAGTTTGACTTTCAAGTTTTACAAACATGAGGAAGATATGCAAAAAGATTTTCCAGCCGTCTTTTTTTAGAAAATATTTATTTAAAATTAAGAAAAATGTCTATTTAATTTTCTCTTATTGAACAATTGATACGATAACTAATCCAGTTATATTGATTTTATGGCAGCCCCACCCCCAAGGTTGTCGTGTCCAGTGATGTTGGCCACGTAGGCTGACCTCATTATTAAGTTAACGAGGCTGACCTCATTATTAAGTTAACTAGTTATTTGTTATTGAGTTGAGTTGGCCATTCACTTATGTATTTACACATGTTCCGTGTTTAATTTGGACGTTACTTGTATTTCTCGCCTTTTAGTCTCGTTAAGCAAGTCATAGCAGTGGCGTGTTGCAGCAGCCTCAAACTCCAATGCAACCTCGGACACCGTCAGGTCGACGAACACATCACTAACCTTTGTCATGTCAGACACTCCTGTATATGAATGGCCATGAATCTATCTTGTTGCTTTCACATTTCTAATAAAAACCTAACTTAATTAATTATTCGCTTATTAATAGTTATGTTGTTTAATTAGTTAAGTTAACAAATTAACATTTAATTATAGCGGAAGTGTTAGTTATATAGCGGTATATAGCGGAAGACTTTAAGTGTGAGTAATTTATGCATGATTTAACAATTCTAAGTAGTGAAAAACCTAGAAATAAGATACCATATATAACTGAAGTGAATAACAAAAAAATATATATATATATATATACATGTATTCGATGTTCTACATTCCCCGACTCGCAACAAAAACATAAATATATACATACTATGGTCAAATACAAGCTAGCGATGCTACAATCTCAGAGGTAGTCGCCTAACACCTCCTTACCCTTACTCCTGCTCGTCGAAATATCTGCACTCGGAAACTCAATAAATACAGTGTCGAGTCCAATAAGTAAAATCTTAAGAGAATTCCACACAACATTCATGAATAAAACAGTTAAACTACTAGACATGCAAGTATGACGTCTGGCAAAAGACAGACATACTCTCATGAATGTAGGCAAGCATGCGTATAAATAGGTAAACAACAGTAAGATAATTGAAGAATGGCATTTAGTAAACAGGTTCGAAATTTAAATAGTTAAATAAGTAACCACTCGAACAATACGAGAAAACCTTGACCTAAGCAGTTCAAAATGCTGATAAAATAGAACAGGAATCCGCGCATATACTTGCAGGCTTACAATGACTAAACCCTAACTATGGTTACCGTGTGAACCATTCCAGATACTATTTCAAGTCAAGGATACACCCTAATTTCCTTCCAATAGTCGTAGATATATTCTATTGTTGTCCACACGAGTGTTAAAACAAATAAACCCGTGCAAGAGATTTAGCCATAACCAATATATAACGCGACCGAATTAGGAGTAAAAAACTCATGTGTGCTGACCTGTAGTCATGTATGAAATCGATATGACAAACAACGCCATGAATTACGTAAAGCATTCCAATGGTTTACCCATCTCAAACGCACGATCTGACCTTGAAAACACTCCGATCCGACTCCAACTCGTTTTCGACTATCACACCATAGTCCCTAAGTCTCTTGAAACCCATTTCAATTGTTTCAAAGTGTATTCAAATTGGTTGAATAGGTTTCAAGTTATTTCTCAAATCAGCCCTTAAGGCTAAATAAAGTTTTAATTTTGTTCTGTGTTGCAGCATAATTTAGATCGTCAAAAACTCCAAATAATCAAAAGCACTTAACTAGAAAGGTTTTTTCTCTATGCCATAGCTTTCCAAAAAGGTTTAGTTTGCAAAGTTCCGATTTAAAACGAAGGAGCTATCGTAACTCTACCAAAACAGCTCAAATTTAAAACAAATCCAACCAGCAATCTTGTAAAAAATTATTTCTCGTAATTTAAAGCTCCAGAAATTGTGATTTTCGGTCATAAGGCATATAACATACCCAATACTAACATACAAGAAGTTCAGTCTAATCCGATAAATATTGAGGGAGTTATTCAAAAAGCATCAAGGTATTATCAAAACTGTGAAATCCATATTTTTCAGATTTAAGCATAAAAGTTGCAGAGTATTTTTAGACATAAAAACATTCGAATTACAAAATATTTCCGTGGGAAAAAGTTGTTCCTCTTTAAGTTAGCTTTCAAATGTCACTAGAATGAGTCCATTTCGATTTGAAATTAGAAAGTTATGACCAAAATACAAAAGCTAGGTTAAAAAGTATAACATGCATGCATCAAGAAACTTCAAGAATTTCATTTGGATTTCAAAAACTAGTTGTAACCATTATTGATCATCAAGTTAAGTTGAAAACTTTAATTAGACAAGAAAAACAGTAGCTTAATCTTAGAAACTCATTTTTGCACAAACGTTCCCAAATTTGAATTCGTTTCTATGAATCGAAAAGGGTGGAAGTGAAGGTGTTGGTTACCTAGGTTTATGACACCTTGATTTGAGCTCCAACTCTGTAACGGCCCGAAGTTAATTCGTCATTATTAATGACATGTTTGCAGACGTGGCAGACAGCTCAGATGCCCGTGGGACCCGTGGATAGGCCAGGGCGCACCTGGAGTTAGGTAAATAGAAAATTTTTGTGCAGTTGTGCTTTAATTTGCGATATTTATTGGTAATTAGGTTATTGGCATCGCGATGTGTGTTAGTTATTGTATTATCGACGTGCGAGATAGTGTGACAGGTATTCGCTCCAAATAGCATGCAGACGCAGGAACCGGGGAACGAATGACAGTGCACTAGGTCGGGTAGTTCAATACATATGGGAAATGATAAAATATAATTAAATATTAATAAGTAATATCGCATATGCATTTGTAGTGCGAGGGTACGCAGGGGACGCGAGGGTACGTGCTGGACTCGGGTATTAGAACGCCCGAGGGTTTTAGTGTTTTGTTGAGCTAAGAAAAGTCAAGGGGAGTTTTCACCATTCAAGTCACACAAAGCTAGACAAATTGATCCTTTAGTGAGCCTTAGGATGAACTTTGGGATAGGCATGTGAAGAGAGATCAAGTTGGAGGTATAAATATCAAGATTTCTCTCAATTCACCACCTTTTCTCTCTCCTCTATCATCTTGGACGAAAATCAAGTGGTTGTTTAGGATTTTGTGAGATTGGGGAGCTCATTTGGAGGTGTTGGAGCAAGTGTTAATTGACAAAAAGGTTAGATCTCGATCCCCATCTCTTTCTTTACAAATCGAACCTATTTTCTTAGATTTTGATGTAGGTTTCAAGAATCGATTTGAGCACACCGGTTATGGGAGGTGTTGATATTGATTTTGGTGTAGTTTTTGAGCATTTGGGTTGGTTTTGTTAAGGTTGTGGGTGGTGTTTTGGAACAAAACTAGGTTTTCAATGGTTTTTGTCAAGGTTTTGGTTTCGGACGAATTTCGTCGAGGGGTTTTGATGGAAAATAGTTTATTGGTGTTTATATGCAATGTTTGGACGAGCGCAGATTGCGGCAACAAGTCGAGGGGGTCCGCAAAAATTCCTTCTGGTTCAGACTCTGCTAATCGCGCCGTGGCCATGGGAGGCCACGGCGCCACCCGCGGCGTCCAAAACAGAGCCAAAACTCCCACATACGGTTTATATCGCATTGTGGGAGCCAAAACCCTAATTAGACAAGAAAAACAGTAGCTTAATCTTAGAAACTCATTTTTGCACAAACGTTCCCAAATTTGAATTCGTTTCTATGAATCGAAAAGGGTGGAAGTGAAGGTGTTGGTTACCTAGGTTTATGACACCTTGATTTGAGCTCCAACTCTGTAACGGCCCGAAGTTAATTCGTCATTATTAATGACATGTTTGCAGACGTGGCAGACAACTCAGATGCTCATGGGACCCGCGGATAGGTCAGGGCGCACCTGGAGTTAGGTAAATAGAAAATTTTTGTGCAGTTGTGCTTTAATTTGCGATATTTATTGGTAATTAGGTTATTGGCATCGCGATGTGTTGTTAGTTATTGTATTATTGACGTGCGAGATAGTGTGACAGGTATTCGCTCCGAATAGCGTGCAGACACAGGAACCGGGAACGAATGACAGTGCACTAGGTCGGGTAGTTCAATACACATGGGAAATGATAAAATACAGTTAAATATTAATAAGTAATATCGCATATGCCTTTGTAGTGCGAGGGTACGCAGGGGACGCGAGGGTACGTGCGGGACTCGGGTATGAGAACGCCCGAGGGTTTTAGTGTTTTGTTGAGCTAAGACAAGTCAAGGGGAGTTGTCACCATTCAAGTCACATAAAGCTAGACAAATTGATCCTTTAGTGAGCCTTAGGATGAACTTTGGGATAAGCATGTGAAGAGAGATCAAGTTGGAGGTATAAATATCAAGATTTCTCTCAACTCACCACCTTTTCTCTCTCCTCTATCATCTTGGACGAAAATCAAGTGGTTGTTTAGGATTTACTGAGATTGGGGAGCTCATTTGGAGGTATTGGAGCAAGTGTTAATTGACAAAAAGGTTAGATCTTGATCCCCATCTCTTTCTTTACGAATCGGACCTATTTTCTCAGATTTTGATGTAGGTTTCGAGAATCGATTTGAGCACACCGGTTATGGGAGGTGTTGATATAGATTTTGGTGTAGTTTTTGAGCATTTGGGTTGGTTTTGTTAAGGTTGTGGGTGGTGTTTTGGAACAAAACTAGGTTTTCAATGGTTTTTATCAGGGTTTTGGTTTCGGACGAATTTCGTCGAGGGGTTTTGATGGAAAATGGTTTATTGGTGTTTATATGCAATGTTTGGACGAGCGCAAATCGCGGCAACAAGCCGAGGGGGTACAAAAAACCCCAAAAATGCCTTCTGGTTCGGACTCTTCTAATCGCGTCGTGGCCATGGGTGGCCACGGCGCCACCCTCGGCGTCCAAAACAGAGCCAAAACTCCCACATACGGTTTATATCGCATCGTGGGAGGTTGGTCTTAGTGGTGTGAGTCACAGCGTCCAACACGCTGCAAGACACACTATGGAGGTGTTGAACACAGTGGCGCCACCGTGGCGTCGGGAACAATAAATGAAATAAAAATTTTAAAAAAATGAGTTTTCTGAAATGGGATTTTAATGTGGTTTATTTGGAGGATTTTAATCAATGTGATAAAATGGACTAAGTTAGTATTTAGAATTTTAGAAAATTGATGGATAATTCTAGTAATCAGGACTTTGATTGATTGATCGGGGATTAGACATGCATTATGGGCGTGATTTGGCAACATTTGGGATTTAGTTGAAATGCGGTTTAAGGTGTGTAGTATCCCAACTGAAATTACTTGAGTATTTACTTCTTTTGACATTTGAATTCAATTTTTGTTACTTCAATACTCTATTCCGGTTATGGTTTAATGAACGGACGTTGAGTTGGGTTCCCTCCATGCCATTCCAGTGTGTATGCCCCACTAGACCATAGCACGTGCTACCAGATCGGTCTTGGTGAATAGCACGACCTGAGTATCACGTTGTGGCATGTGTCGATGCATCGTAGGTTTAACGCTGGCCACCGAGCGGATCCAGATGCTGGCCCTGCTTGAGTCGAACTCACCGACAGTATTTTGTGGAAGAGTCCGAATTATAGTGCTAGTCTGACCCTAGGCTCTAGGAACACACATTGAGCTCTCACTATTATCTATTCATGCGATGAGCGCAGTTGTCTGTATTTATTTCCACATGTTTATTTGATAGCTTTATTTAAATTTTAGTATTTACTTTCAGTATTGCTCACTTAATTTCCTTGAGAATACTCACTCTGGACTCGTCATCTGCCTTTTGTGATAGCTTGAGTGCAGATTCTAGTACAAGTAGAGGTAAAGGCAAGCTTCCAGAGTACCGCTGATTCAGAGACAGATTACCTGACTTGTGCATTTGTATTATATGTATTTGATTTCATTTTGGAAATTTCGGGATGAGAGATATTTGATACCTTGTATATTTTGATATTTTGTGGCATCTAAGGTATTTATGGTTACCATATCGGTTTTTTACACTAGGTTTATAGTTTATATCACATAATTCGATGTTTATTATCTAAGATAATATGTTTTAACACTTCCGCTGTGATAATTTGAGGTTAAAATGATAACTTAACATATAATTAGAGTTCAGTGCAATTTAAGCAGTAAATTGTTGATTAATAAGGTTTAAAAGAAATAAATGGAGGATGTAATCCAATGTGGTACACAGCTATCACTAGTAAGGTAGATTGTGGGTTCACATTAACCCCGTGACGGTCTATTTGAAAAATGGGCCGTTACAAACTCTCCTTAATCTCCCTGGTTTTTCAGCTCAAACGTGTACATTGAGCTCCTCTCTATGCCTTAGATACTCATGTTAGCATGAAGCCTCCCTCAAATTTCACTTGTCCCACTTGAAGCCACTTGTCCCACATAACACCACTTGTCCTATATGTGTGCCACCTGTCCCATATGACGCCACTTGTATTAACTTGTAATTTATATTTATTTGACAATATTACATTAGTGTAACTTCGCCTACCCGATACCCACTTCAACATGCATCCCAAGGTAAACTACTGTTACACCAACTCACCCGATACAACAATGTACACACATACGATGCAATATAATAATATAATATTTTTAACACTGCGCATAAACAACCATCACCAATAAATAACATATTCCCTCGATTCTCATGTTCGAGTCAATCGAGCTGTCCATGTAAGGCCGAATTACGATCGTTAATCCCCGAGACCAACGTTAATCCTAGCTTAATTTATTTGGGTTGTTACACGTGTGTTTCACAAGTATTTTACAGATAATTTAGCAATATAAAGTAAGTGAAAGACTTAAACGACGTGAAACAGTATGGATATATAAGATTTCATGCCAAGTAGCATAACAACTAAATGTGGAAAACCAATAAATGGAGTACCATGTATATAAACAAACTGTTAGATATACATGTGCAAATGTCTCTCATAGTTCCCAAATATACCCAAAAGAAATCAAAATATCAAAAATAAACACGTACGAATAGGTCCCCAGACAATAGGCAATCAAACAATCAAACAGTGGCCAAAGATGCCTTTGCCTCTACTCGTAGATTGATCTGCAACTCGAATTCATAACAAAGACGAGTTAAAGTGAGTAAAATCCTAGAGAAAACCACCAAGCATTCAAATGAAGCAAGCACAATGCTAAATAAACATGTCGAAGTAAAATGGAGCAATAAATAGATCATCATCGCATGCATAAATAGCATCAAGGATTCAAGGTGCGTGTGTACCCATCCCAGATAGACAAGATCAAACTTCTGTATACTCAAATCTCACCAGTGAGTGCCTCCACTGGTCCATTACCCTACAACCCTCACGGTGGTCGGGCTAGTTCTATGACCCATCAACACGTGCACCATTGGATTACAAGTCGGGTTGCCATTCACTGAGTGCATGGGTGCACATGCTATGATCTATTGGTCACTTAACCATCTTACGCAACAAAATAGTGTCAACATTCACAACCAGTGAGATAACAGTGATAATAGCACGATGAAACAAGAATAAAATCAATGTAAATGCTTAAGGTTTGTTTCTCGTGGCTTTACTTACTTTGATCTTGCACTCACAATCCCCCAGACCCCCAATCCAACCCTCACTCGCTTTCGGTACCAAAGCTATGGTCCTTTAGTCCCCTGGGATCAAATTGAAGTGTTTTGAGAGGTTTCATATTGGTTTAATGGTGTTGTGATCTCAATTTCTAAAAACAGTCCCTTAAGAGATTTTGCAGTCTGTATTGTCATTAACACGTTAATGGCTTCATTAGCGTGCTAGTGACAGGTAGCACGTTAGGGGATGACCCTTAACGCACTACTAGCTGTGTTTTCGGTCTTCAACTCTGCTCCAAACAGTTAGTTGTGCCTTCGGTCTCCATTCATCATCGACCCCATCCTCACCTCATGGGTGGTCCCAAACCACCAAAAATAGCTGAGATACACATAATTTCATCAATGTAAAGATCATGCATCCATTAATGAAGAACCCAAATTCAAGACCATTTTGAAAACTCAATTGAATTCATCTCATTATTGAAATTCTTAGAGTATAACATGAAACAAGTCATACATTAATTCACATTTTGATCCCATGAACCTCAATTAACATGCATTAGAAACATTTTTGTTAAGTAAATGGAGTATAAGATGAATTCTTACTTAAAATAGATGATGATTTCTTCAATTTCTTGCTCCTAATCTCTCTAATTCACCCTGAGAATCTGAGATCATGTAAACCAACCCCCTTTCACTCTCACCAGCCCCAAGTTGTCTATGATCTGCATGTAAATAAATCCCACCAAGTCATGCTTTTATAGTTTGCACTTTGAATCCTAACCACTCATCCTTAATCACCTACACATCCTTAGACCATCCAATGGTCTTACTCTTGCAAATCTACACTCTAAGTGACACAAACTTGTACACATCTAGTCTAGAACTCCATAATATAGGATCATCTAAGTGAAGATCAAAGGCCGAGATAAAACAATCTTAAACTATAGGCATTAAATTGATTTAGCCTAAATATATATACATTAAACAACATTTCTATGTTATATTCCCTTGCAGTTTGCCAATTTTTCAAACCATCACCAGACAATAAAACTCAAAAATCGCGACTAAACTGACCGTGAAAAATTGGTTTGGTCAGTTTGGTTTTACAGTTTTCCAATTCCAAAAAAACTTGAAATAGAGAATTACTGCAACATCACATATACCAAATTTTTCTTTGAGTAATTTCTTCAAACACCTAGCATTTTATTGCCAACCGGAATTAACCTAACACAAACCAAAGAATCAAAAATCTAGTAAGAATCAGAAATCTAGTAAGAATGGCGAGAAAAAGGTCATGCGTCAAACATGCCAAATATATATCTCGTTGATATATACTGGATCCTACAATGGATTTGTAGTAGCGGTAAAGACGGGGTCAAACTACAAGAACCAAGTTATTCCTTTAGGAGGTGTGGAAAGGGGAAATCGGGAGTTTTAAGAGTGAACTAGATTAAGAGAAGACAAGAAAGTTAGCAAGCAAGAGTAATCAAGTAGAGAAGTAGAGAATTCAGTAAGAAAAGTGATCCAAACCATCAACTTCACACAACTATCCTATGACAAATACACTGATCATTGACCTAAATAAAGATAGATTGAATGTCGCAATCTAGTGTAGCTATAGAATCCCGTAAGACGTGAATTCCTCGTTCTCCTATTACCGATAGTTAGGGTAAGACCTCTAACTATTACCCTAGACAATTCATATAACCCTAGGCACGTACCTTGTGTTCAACATGATGACCGCTCTAATTCATGATTCATGAAAATACTACACCTAGATAACCGGTACAATAAGCATGTTCGATTCAACCTATGTTTCTAAGATACATGGTCTAAAACTCTGCGAGGGGATTAACGCAACCAGAGTGACCACTTGCCACAAATACGAGTCTTTTGCACAATTACTTATGCATTCGACTCGATGGCGATAGGTCTCAAACTACAACTAATACGAGGGCCCTTCACATCAATCAAGTAATCGACTATAATAGTAAGAACAATACCAAAGAAACTAGAAAACAACAATCAATCAGTGAAATTGAAGAATAAATAGATCTTACAGCGATGAGGAAATCATAGAATAGCCGCGATCGGTCTCTGGCTTGAATCCCTAAAGGATTAGCTGGACATATTGAAGTAATACACCATGTTCTTTTTATTGAAGAAAGACAAAAAACACAAAAACCTTAAAATAATATGTTTGTTGCCTCCGTATGTTCTTCTCCGAACAAAGGATGCCTCTACCAATCTCTCAAAACCCAATTTATAGATGTGTCTTTGTAACGGTTGGAGTGATTTATGCCCATTTGAATGTTTTTATGATTAATGGCATGATTTGTGCATCGAGATTGATTTGGGCATTTTGTGCAGGTTCAAGACACTTGTCATGCTCTGATTTGCCAAAAATTGTGCTCTGCTGAAGTGTCGGAAGCGCATTGGTAGAGGAAGGTGTTGGTGACGTGCTGGCGTGACACGTGGTGCGTGATTGGTGGAAACGGTTAATTGGCGTGATTTGTGGCACGTGATTTATGGAAAAGGCCTGTGAGACGCAGCTGGACCAATAAAATCCCAACACGTGGCAGAATTAAATACTTTATTATGAGAAAACTCTAGCATCCGATTTCTGTAAGTAAATACTCTATTTTGAGAATTTTTTCAGCCCCGAATTCAATTGTGACCTCGGATTCACCTAAAAGTGAGAGATGAGTATAAATTTAGTAGTATTTTGGAGACTTTGACATAAAAAACACACATAAACAAATGGTAAATAATGCATATTAAACGACTTATCAAATACCCCCAAACTTAGGACTTTGCACGTCCCGAGCAAAAAAGTAGATGATACACAATCCGAAAATGCAAACTAAGATTCCTAATACTACAATAACTCAATACTAACCTAGCATGATGAAAGATATGCTTCACTAATCCCATGCCCAATTCCAAGTTAAATGGAGTTACCTTTGGTTTATATCGCCACTAAATCGACTATCTTTTCAATGGAGCCTGGAGTTATGATTTGTTCAGCATTGGAGTCCGGATATTGATAGAAATCACACTTTTCAGAAACTAGATCCCGCCCAAACCAAGACCATCAACTACTCAAAGGTTTTCTAGGTCAATTCACGAAAGCGCACAAGAATGATCTCTTCATGATAGCACATCAACGCTTTTAAGTGTAGAATAGGTGAGAAATGCAACCATACTCTCCACTAGTGTGGATCTAACACCAATGAGGATCAATAGGACTTTCATGGGTTGTCACTTGGCTGGGGTGGGGTATAAAGGAAAGGATATAAGGGAATTCGAAGCATTGAAAAGCTGAAAGCTTAGACTCTCAAAAGATAAGTTATAAGAGAACATGAAGGATTACAAATGCACTTAACTGATTTTTTCTTTGAATTATGTGCAATCCTCACCTTTTTCCAACCACCCGCTCCTGCTCCATTTCCTGCGGATACCGTTTTAGGTGGGACTCTCTATTCATGACTTAATTTTTTTATCATGAATAATTTTCCCTTATTTTGGGTATATAAACAACGCTTCAATCTCATTTTTTGTTCATGTCTCTTTTTAAAGATTTCAAGTCTAAGCCAAGCTTCCAATTAGGTAAGGATAGTATAAGGCTAAGGGTGTAGGTTTTATGTTTGGTTGAAGGAAGTTAAAGTTTGGTTGGCTCGAGGGGGTTAACTGGAGTAATCGCGTTAGGTAGGCTAGAGGTTAAGGGTTATATCAAAGACGGCCTAAATCACTCCCTCAATGGTGGTTCGACCACAAGAAATATGCCTCAAGTAGGTGTCACCCTCGTTCTAGTATCCTTGAAATCAAACTTGGCAAAAGTTTGACCATCTACCCTTTTTAGTATCTAGTACAAGGCCCAAACAAAGGTCTAGCCTCCTATTATGTGATCTCAACAACACCAAACACCGTACCAAAGTGAAGATGTCTCCAAAACCTCAAAAAAAATATCAAGTCTCGAAAGTAGCTTATGCAACTCATCCATAACCAAAGGCATTTAGCAAGGTTTTAGGCAGCTCTAAATGTCCTAAGCTAAATGATCCTAAATGCATCTAACATATGCAACAACATTAAACAGCATGATCCCAGATAACATACTATATGAGATGTCATGAAATGCATGAAGATGCAAAATGATAAGAATGAGACGAGAAAAAGAGAAACACAACCATACATACCATCCCATGGAATACGCAATACTCGAAAAAAATATAACTATTACACCTAATGTCTTGCGCAAATTCGATACCATGCAACTGAAAGTAGTCCACAATCCCTAAAATCACCCCCAAACATATTCCAAACCTTGTCCTCAAGGTTTTTAAAATAAGTGGGAAGGTGACAATCCACAAAGAAATAGAATGACATGATACAAATGCAAAATGTTTAAGTCTCCAATCAAAAGAACATGATTTCAGAATCTGCGCTTCGTCATCTTCTTCGCTACGATCGCCAAGCTTGCCCGACGGAATCAAGGTTTGTGGTTTGATTGGATTTGTCATATTTGTAGTTATTTAAGTGGAATTCGTGGTTTGAGTGATGATTAGATTACTTCGGTGCCGACGAAGCCGATCAAAAGTAAGAAGACAGGAACCAGTGGCCTTCGCAAGTAGGTTTTTGTAGTTCTTTGGTTGATTGTTGAGATTGTTGTTCGGATTTAAGTTTTGATGTGTTTGTTTTGATTTTGGTTTTGGTTGTGTTTTTTTAGGTTAAAGTGTTCAAGGAAGAGAATTACTTGGCGAATTGGATTAAGGTGCGTGATTTCTTAGTTTGTTTGATTACTACTTTGTTTCAATTTGTGTTATTATTATCAATCAAATTTCTTGCCTTTTTTTTATTTGATTTTTCATTGCTTATTGTCCCATTGTGAATTGTGAAGATTGAATCATTTAGAACAAAGTTCTGTCACTGTGACTTGTGGAGTAGAAGCTTTATTAGATTTAACTTTGTTTGACAACCTTGAACTTTTTGCCAAATTTTAGTTTGAATTGTTTGGCATTGACCGATGATGCCCATGAACTGATTGAAATGAATTCAGTCACTGAACTGAATGAGTTGAACTTAACTAGACAATGATGGCAAGAATGAGACTAGAAATTATAGCAAAATGAAGTCAACATTTAGCATTAACCATTTACATAATTAATGGTGCATGCACCAATAATCATTTAACATATAAAGAAAAAATCAAGTCCCAAGATGCAAATGAATGCATGTATAGTTACATGCAGTATATTCACCATTGAGTTGCTAGAAAGTTTCCAATCCTTGGAACCATGGCATGCATCAATAATCATCCTCAAAAATTCATTGATGTGGTCATTTGGTATTTAGCTAAGATAGCCTAGAAAGTTTCCAATTCTTGACCTTGTTCAAGGAACACTTACAGTTTAGTTACTTGCAGTTTATTTACATTTTCTTTCTATTTTCTCCAATGAAAGAAAGGTAAAAGAGCTAGAAAACCAAAAGATCTTTCTAATTTTGATTTTTATATACTGAGCTAATAGTGCTAAAAAGGGTTTATGTTACTGTTAATTTCCTCTTCTTTCTAAAAGTACCCTTTGGTTTTAAAATAGCTTGTAAAAATTATTAACTGGTTATAAAACCTAAGCTTTACTTGCATTGGCATCTCATGTACAGACTGAAGTTAGTTAACTGGTCATAAAACCTAAGCTATACTCATTTCTTCCATTTTTTCTCTTTTTGCTGAGAACTTGTCGTCAATATGAAGTCTTAGATCTGCTTATCAAGAAATTTATAATTATTTTTCTCCAATCCTGCGCTTCTCCATATGCATTTGATGTTAATTCTTTTATATGACTATTCCGACATTCATTAAAAAAAAATTACTGATTCTACTCCATTTAGATGCCTATTTATTTAAGAAAGTCAAGCTCTTGAGTGACATGATACTGTTTTGTCAAGCTCTTGAGATGAAGTCATAATACTATAGCCTACAACAACAATAAAGCCTCAATCCCAAATTAGTTGGGGTTGGCTAATAAAGTCATTATGCTAAAAAAATTAAAAATGGTTTGTTTGTAAGTAATATATGGAACCCAAATATGTACCCATGCCATGAGAACCCCTTAAAATTTGTTGTGCATTTAATAAAATCAGTTGTTGGTCTTTTACTCAAAATTTCTAGTGGAGATGAACTTTCGAGATATAGAACAGATTTTCATGACATCGAGGTCTATTTGAATTCATTGAACTTCTATTCATAAATCCCTTAATGGTCTTTAGAGTTTTAGTTACTTGTTAATTTCCTCTTCTTATCCAAAGCAAATTGGATATGGGAACTTCAACCGCATTTTTAAAGCCTTGAAATGAGTTGATGGCTGCATGTATGCTGTGAAACATAGCGCAAATCAGAAGTGTCAATTTAGTATAGATATGCACCTCCATGAACAATTAGTAGCTCTTGTTTTATGCCTTTTCAATGCTTAGCTTCTGTTTAAACTGAGATTGTTTTTTTCTTTTAAAAAGAACATTCCATGTATGTTATTAGTTGGGAAAAGGAAAAAATAAAATGTAGTTAATTCATATGATTTGAATGAACAATTAAATCTTCTCAACCAATAGAATAACCATATTTGTGCAGGTGCAGGGAGAGATACACTCCCTCATGCATAGACACACTTGTGCATGTCTGTAATTGTGAATAGTTCCACTATTATAATTGTTTATTTAAAGCTCTTGACATGTTATAGTTACCGAATGCATGGATTAGTTACTGAAATTTATGCTAGTTCTCCTAATTCACTTCATCACTTATTAAGTAGTCTCTTCTCTTCTCTAACGTGAATTAAGAAAATAAGTCACTATAGTTTAGCCAAGTGTGAGAAAACATGGGCTTTTCAAGTGTTCAATTGATCGCCAGTTCTTTAGTCTTTCTTGTTGTTTCACATGAATGTGGCGCATGAGCAGTTTGTGCCCGACGTATGCATCTTTGGTGATTCTATTTCTGATGTTGGCAACAATGACTATCTCACTACTCTTATATGATTTAATTGATGATTGCATGTAGGATATCTTATACTAGTATCTTAGTACTGTGATTGCTTGCTTGTTATGTTGATTTTGTTTTTTGGTATGACTTGTGAGTGTAATAGTGATTTGATTGGAAAAATGAATAGATGCATAGCTTCAAAATAAAATTAAAGAAGAACATTTCAACAAAGCTTGTCTCTTCCTTCAATGATCTCGTTCAAATTACTTGATTTTTTTTGTCCTACAAGATCCAATGCAGATACTAGATATCTCTAGCTAGATGTCGTCTTTCAAGACCAAAAATTTGTCTTGATTAATTACATATATAGCTATTTTGTACTTTTCAAAATATTTTAGCACATGATTTTTCTCATTAGTTCTGTCATCTCATGTAGGTTCAGGTTGTAATCCCTGCATTTACTTCTTTCCAAGAAGATTGTGGTTAGCATTTCTTTTTTTTTTTGTGATTTACTTATTCTAGAAGAGTTATAGTGCTGACACCAACAAAAAGTTAAAGACAACTATCATCTAATGTCATTATGCTTTTGCAGCTCGAATTTGAGTTGTATGTGGGGGATGACAATGGTGGAGATGATGGCGAACAGGACATATCCAATTAATGCAACTTCCACTGGTATGTGATTCCTCATGAACACTTTATTTTGATGTAGTTCATCCTGATCCATGTTTTGCTCGTTTTTAGATATGCTTACCCTCTTAAAAACTCGTTTCAATTTTCGTAAATTTTATGGATATTGCCTTTACCGATATTGGTATTTTGCTTCTGAAGAAAATGATCATGTCAGATTCTTTCCTTTAATGCTTGTTTTCTCACATAGGTTAGCTGCACTTTGATTAGTTTGAGACTTTTTTAATGAATTTTCATATTCAATCTGAACTGATAATGTATTATTTGTGGTCTCAAGGAGTGACCAAGCCAATGATGTTAGATTCTTTCCCTTAATGCAAAAATTTCATTCTCATATGCTATGCAACACCTAGATGATTCCTAGATGCTCCCAATGTTGATGTTTTCATTCCCAAACTTGAACACGAGTCATTAGTTAAAAGACAGTAACCAGCTTTTATTTGCCCCAACTAGCTATTGTAATTGCTTTACTTAAACAAATTAAACATGGTTAGCAAAAGCAAAAACCGTCACAAAAGTCCAAATTCTGATACGGTATTTTACATAAGATGATGGTAAAAAACCATGAATTAGTGAGGATAAGAGAGAGGGTGATTGGTGACTATAATGAGTTACTAACTTACTACTATAATGAGTCACTTTCAGTAATAATTTATTATTGAAAGTGATGTTAAGCGTAAGGCTATTTTATTTGTGCTTATTATGGATCCTCATGATCTCTATAAGAGCTACTACAATGCTAACTTGAAGTTATATGTTAGGTGAGTCTTCACCTCAGATAAAATTGATGAACTTCTGCCATAGTACCTAAATACTATTGTTATCTTCATAATAGTATTGATTTAATAAAACATTGTTTGTGAGGTTGTTGATTGGCAAAACAACAAACTAAGAGACCCATTAAGCAAAAGTCATCTGGAGGAAATCCTTTCTATATGTGAAGGTAAAAGAGTTATAAACTTAGCTTTCGCTTAGTGTGTGCTTATTTATTTATTTTTTTGATAACATGTGTGCTCATTCTAATGTGTAGCCTCACTACATCCTTGCAGCTCAAAGATAGATAGGGAAGACGACGTTGAATGAAACAAACTTTAGATCTCATCAAATACTTAGACAGGTTTGCCTCTATTTGCATTGAGTTATTAATCAAATTTTGATACAATATGACTTATTTGTCAGTGGTGCATTCCTGCAGACAGTCGAAAGTTTTGCTAGAGAATTTGTTGGAAATGGAAATTCAAGTACTCTAGCTCCTAGTGTGGTATGTAAAAATAACATATAATTATGGAACATTGAAATATTACCTTATTTCCTTTTTTAACAAAACTGAAAATTACAAAAAAGATTATTGTAATTTTAAAGGAAACAGTTATTGAGGCTCTTATATGTTAGGATTTTTTACAAAAAGATCTGTGTTCAAGATTGATAAAAACAGTCTTGGGTCCGATGTTGTCTGCTTGAAATCTGTTGCGAGCTCTTGCTTCGCTTCTCTGGTTTTCGAAAAATCGACCCTTCATACTCCAAGTCATTATTCGAGAAGAGCTATTGGGGTGAGCAATCTCTCAAAAAACTCACAAAAACTTCAATTTTTGAACTTGTGTTTGATGGGTATGTTGTGATTTTTGTGTAAGTATTTGCCTTTGCTGACAAGTATAGAGGGGCTTATAGCATTGCTTTTTTTTTCAGTCAATAAAAATATCATATGTCCTTGTTTTGGGACTTTCAGGTTGGTTCAGTACTTGATCTATATGCTTAATTATGATGAATTAGTAATAATATGCTTCTTTTGTAAGGAAACAGATGATCATGGTTGTTAAACATGTAATGGAAGATTAATTTGTTGAGAACTTTTCAATATGGTCATGGAAAGACGGTCAATTTTTGGATTATTCCTTATTGCAGATAAATATTTCATCCATTCAATGTTTTTAACTTCCTGATCATTTATATGCTCAACTGGAATTACTGGTTTTGCATCTGCAGATATGGAACATTAATGAACGGAGCCTGCTGCTTATGGAAAGCTAGGATGGACACTCAAATTTGGTGGTGGTTGGTGGCGACGACATCGGTGGAGGAGCATAGAAGGAACAGCAGTAGGAGAGGTGGAGTGGGCACTCGCTTGACTAGTAGAGAGAGATAGGACGAGTTGTTTGATGGATCTGATTCCATGCATTTGATTTATCAAGTTTGGTTTCTGAACATTTATTGATGTGTATCTTTTAATTGTATAAGTAGATTCAATTTCTTTTTTAATAATTATTATTTATTATTATTATTTTGTTTGTAAAAAAAATTATATGTTGTAGGTAACAACAATACTTTTTAAAAAAAAAAAATTGAAAACCCTTTAATGACGGTTTATAGCCATTATTAAAAGTTTTCCTACCAT
This sequence comes from Stephania japonica, assembly GCA_039657345.1. Lineage (NCBI taxonomy): Eukaryota > Viridiplantae > Streptophyta > Magnoliopsida > Ranunculales > Menispermaceae > Stephania > Stephania japonica. Next base: position 48,521,513 of record CM077558.1, read on the forward strand.
TCTGAGCTTTAGATAAGATGACGGTGAAAAACGGTCACGAAAGGCTTTGAGTTTTTACAACTCCTCATAATATGACAGACCTCATGACGGTCAAAAACCGTTATTAAAGGTCTTTAATGACGGTTAAAAACTGTTATTAAAGACCTTTACTGTTGTAGTGTGTTGAGTTCGCTCCCTTCGAGGTAGCTCTGATTTCTTTTCCCTAGGTATTTCTCTCCCTCTATTTAGTTTATTAATGTTGACACCAACAATTATTTGGAATTGTCAGGGAGCGGCAAAAAAAGTTTTGCTAGGTATCTAAAGTCATTGATTTCCATCCACAACATCAAAATTCTTATACTTACTAATACAAGGATCAATGGACCTCAAGTAGACAATCTTATTAAACTGCTAAAATTCGATCGCTCATATTGGGTTGAGGCTCTTGACTACTCAGGCGGTATTTGGGTCTTATGGATGGATTTTCTTAATATCACTATTATCATAAATTGTTTATGTATATCGGGAGGGGAAACCGTGCAGCAGATTGGATGGCGAATTTCGCTGCTCATCACAGTGGACTCATACCATCTTCAACACTGCCCATCTGGACTGACTTATATTATTAGAGATGATGTAAGGGAAGTGTCACTCCCTAGGATATGTCCTTTGTAACTAGGCAAGTAGGACTCATTTTCAATAAAAAAAAGAAGCTAGAATCACATAAGATCTCATGCATATATTTATTTTATTTTTCTTGAAAACACATATATTACTTATTTAAGTTGTAATTAATACCAAAAGGCTATTGATTTGAAAATAAATTACGAAATCAGGTTAGGAATCCACCTTTGTTCTGGTGAAAATAAATTATGAAATCACGTTGGGGAATCCACATTTGATCTGGTAAATCATTAAAATTCGATTAGATAACGTATTAATTAATTGTTCAATAAGAGAAAATTAAAGAGACTTTTTTCTTAATTTAAAATAAATATTTTCAAAAATAAGGCAGCTGGAAAATCTCTTTGCATATCCTCCTCGTATTTGTAAAATATGGAAAATCAAGTTTTTATTTCATTTGGACAACGCTATTAACTCTTATAAATCTAATATTTATATAGAATCTCTTCATTTCAAGATTTCCACTAAATCCACAAATATCCTCCATTGTAATTCCATCCAAATTAATTATAAATAGCCCATTTGCTCTTTGGTTTCATCAGTGATTACTTTTCGAGTTATAAAGTAGAGAAATAATAAACTTTTCAAGCAGCATGGATGAAGTTAATTATTCTAAGAAAGGCTCCTATTCATCATCTACAAAGAGAGGGTATGATCTTAATTAGTGTTTTATATATATATATATACATACATACATAAGCTTGTATATAATAATCTTAATAAAGATTACAAATCGAAGTATATAAACTTATAATATTTTCACGTTGGTATACATTTTTAGGTTAGTTTGATTTCTTTTAAAAATATATTTATATGGCTATTTTGTTTGCTTTATGCAAGTAAAAATATATAAGAGTTAATTAGTTAAGGGCATGTTGGTTATATTAAAGTATCATGCACGTATATGTGTTGAAAAATGGAAGTAGATTTATTTTATGTTAACTCTCATTTTTTAAAATTATACTTATCGCATTGCCTTGAGTTTTTGTTAAATCACATTTTAAATATACACTTTCACATGTTTACATTATCTTAACAATTTTTTAAATTATTATTTATATTTGAAAAGTTTTGATCATTGTTTTTTGAAGAAATGACTCTGTTTATTAAGTATATAGTATAATATGTTTATCTAATGTAGAGCATGTGATTCCTACCAAAAAAATATATATAGAGCATGTGATCTATGAAAAGACAATGAATTCAATAATTTACTTGCTGGTAAGGATAACTTATATAACCTGTCAAGATATAAGGATAATTAGAATAAGTACAACAAATTTACTTTTTTTTTTTCAAGAACAAATTTACTTATTGTAACTATATATGTGCATGTGAATTTTAGGTACGAAGGTAGGAGTACTATGAACCATACTTTATTTATAAATAGTCAAAAAGGTAAATAATATGACAAAAAAATGTGTTTATTTGAATAAAGTTAAAAAAAAAAACTTGTACCAAATAGTAGTACTCCTTCCTACGCGGAGATTGAATCAACTTGGTTGAACCCATATAGCACCACACATCAAACGAATCAGCTAGGTTGAACCCGTGTTCGAATGGTAGCTAGAAATTACAAAAAGAAAAGGAAAGCCACGTGGCATCATTTTGTCATATATCATTTTGCATGTATTACCACAAACCTTTGATTGATACTCAAATGGTTATTTTTGTTTCTTGGTCAAAAGCTGCAGGGAACATTTAAGGAATAACGAGAAAGGCAATGTTGAGATCACTACTTCAGAAACCATAGAAATCGTGCATAAGGTGCCTCGAGAAAATGAAGCCTTGACATCATCATCGTCATCATCATCGTCTTCACTTCTCATACCACCTCCACAAACTGGTCAAAACACAGAATGTCGACACCGACAATTTATCTTCCAAAAGACACTCTTTGCCAAAGATATTAGAACATCAAAAATTGTAATTCCAAGGAAATCTGCCGAGACATATTTTCCACCACTTTTGACCACAAGCATCAAAGAAAAAATTTACAAACAAGAGACACTATGGTTTGTGGACACATTTAATAAGGTGTGGGAAATGAAACTAGAATACAATAAAAGTACATACTGTTATGCTCTTTCTTGCGGATGGAAAGCCTTTGTGAGGTGTTATAACCTCGAGGCAGGTATGGTCGTGAAATTCTACGAGTTGAAGGAAAATGTTGGTGTTGGACCCGAACAAGAGACGCACGACAAACATTACGGTATTGACTTCAATGCAGTTCCAAGCAAGACTATAATTTTGTTCGGCCAAGAGTGCACTTATGTTTATAATAATGATACTCATGTTCAAGATAAAATTGAAGATATCCCCAATAATGTTTTGGTTGATAATTAAATTTAAGTAAAATTATGTTTCAGGTCCTACCAAAAAAAAATAAAAATTATGTTTGAGGAAATATTCTTAGTTTTCATGTTTTTGTCATAAGATAATGCGCATGTCATGGAATCATACTTCTCAAAATCATCGAGATCGAAAGAATTTTCTAATTAAAGCTGTTTATTTTTTTCTCATTATACATATCATATATGTGCATTTTTTTCACATTTTGTATTAAATCAATAACAAATACAAGTGCAGCCAACCACACATATAGTGTGATAGAAAAGACTTTATTTTTTACTTGAGTCTTTTTCATTACATTTTGGCAAAATCTATTAGTAAATACTAGTGAACGGGCACGTGCTGGAAATAGGTGATTATTATCTAAATATAAAGTGATAAGATGTTACAATGACTATGGGGTGTTTGGTTGGTAGGAACTTAGGGTGGGAATTGGAATTAAAGTAAATTTCCATGTTTTCTTTGTAGGAAATTAGAGTTGGAATTAAAAGATTCTAAATTACCATGTTTGGTACAAGCTTGGAATTGAAATTGAGTAGGATTTGGAAATCCTAACTAACTTATTTACATACCTAAACTAAGGCTTCCTCTACTCTTCTTCTACATATACCCTCTCCAATACAACTTTTCTTCCTTCTTCTCCATCAAAATCAAGGTACCATTTTTAATTATTATTTTTCAAATATTAATTATAACATCTAGATTAAAACTCCTCAGCCCAACACAACGACTCCTATGTGGAAGATCCTTTGTGTAGAGGTGATGCGCATGCTAAAGGAGCGCAGTGGTCCTCTTTTGCACACCTCTAGCAGAGGAGCAGCTAGCACGACCGAACTCTCCTCTTGTTTTTTTTTTTTGCAACTTTTTTGAGATTTGTAGATCCTGTAGTTTATGTGTGCACTTATGACTTTGAGTATTTAGTGAATTATAATAATTATTATTATTATTAATTAGTGAATTTTATTCTTCTAATTATGTTTGTTTAATTTTTTTAAAAGGTTTTTTAAGTATAAAACATTTAAATTCTCTAAATAAAATAATTAAATTGTCAAGTATATCATCTCATAGATATATCAAAGAATTTAGTAGTTCTTACTATTAATAAGGTAAATTATTAGAGATATTTTCTTTGAAGTAATTATTAACAAAAAAAATGAATTTCAAATTCCAATCATAATTTCCCTTTCTGCAACCAAACAAATGAATTTAAATTCCTAACAATTTTAATTGCATGGAATTGAATTCTCATGACTTTGAATTCCCGTACAATAAATTCCTAGGAATTAAATTCCCATTACTTTAAATTTCCATCACAAATGCCGGTGTACCAAACACACCCTAAAGTCACATCCAAAGTCACACTAACCCAAGATCTTATCTTATTTAGTATAGTCAACGAGTACGTGCGTTGCACGTAAGAGCTGAAATAGTGTTATTTTTTTCAATATATTGATGGAAGTCTTAAACGAAACCAAAACTTGGATGATGAAATAGTTTATTTGTTTTGAAAGGAAAAAAAATTGTATGCTTATTTTGTAAAATATGTTATCTGCAGGTTTTCTTCTCTAAAAGAAATCAATGATGTGTTATTTCCTTGTGAAGAAAAATTGTATAATTTAAGAAAAATAATGATAATTTATGGAAAAATATATAAAATAGTAAGCTTTCATGCATGTATTAAAACTTAGAAATTAAGCAAAGATCGAGATACTCTTGAGATTTGATAATATCTATTTAAGCCACGCGAGACATATATCCTCTCTAGGTTGTTGATGTGACATCAATCTATAGATATAATCGACATTAGCCATTAGTGAATGAAACCAAGAGTTCATTCATTTCTGATAGAAACTTCAATAGTATTCATTACCCTATCTTAAAATAATTTGCATGGTGTACGTTTGACACAATCAACAACAATGAATATATAAATTCTAAAAAAAAAAAACAATGAATATATAAAATAACACCCATAAAATTATGAAATTAGACCAAATTATATTAGAATCTCACAATTGGAGACATTTGTAGCTTCAACGGTGTTCAAGGTCTAATTTAGATTGTCATTTTAAATTAGAACTAAAATAAAATTAAAAATAATGTCAATATTAACATCAATGGCTTTTGAGCATTATCGCATGTGATGCACAAAATACTTTTTGTTGATGGAAAAATATAATTAACATTGTTTCAATATATTTTTTTACAACCTTTTCCCTTCTTTTACAATATTTTCCCTAGCTTTTATTATAGATACAAAAGATAAATTTGCAAAAAATAAAGTGTATAAGGATCTGCGTGAGTTGAAGACCGCTCCCTAGCGTCATTCTATATGCACCAACATTCTCGAGTGCGAAGTGAGAGCAAATCAATAAAGCCAGACCCAACACTTAATTAAAGTGCCCAATCCTATAAACTTTGAAAACAAAAAAACCACAAAAAGACCAATCACATGGGATGCAACCTTGTCAGAACTGCCATATCTCTTCAAACCGAGGATAGAAAACCAAAATAAACATGTATGAGAGTCACAATCAATATTGTTTCCCTTCCCATTCCATTTAGTGACCTTCCACCCCATCCAAAACTCCATAAGCTCTTGACCTCGTCAATGCACTGACAGGTAGTCAAGGACCAAGAATGGTGGGGACCCAACAATTCGGTATCCTAAAAAAAAATGTGAGTCCTATCGATAGAGCCGCATTCATACATATATAACACATTCAGAAAAACCAGGCGTCCATCTAAAAAAAAAGGCCAGCATAGGTAAAACAATTAGAGCCCATGACATTGAATAGTTATGGATTGTTGCATCGCTTGATTTGCATAGTCCTACGTGGAACCCCGAGTTAGCCCCTGCAAGGTCATCCATTAAATAGTTCTAAAAGATTAAGATCATATATACGACATTAACGTAAATATATACTTATATATTATGAAAGTGCCCTAATTGATAAAAATAAATTACCCAAAAAAATATGGATTGCGCAGATTAATTGCTTCTTTTGATACATTTTTTTTCTTGAAGAATCTTTTAATACATCAATTAATTGCCAAGTTAGAATGAAATGCAACTAAATTAATTATATAAAACATAAAGGTAAATTCACCAAATATATAATGTTCAATGACGACAAATGGCTTACCAAATTGGGCTTAAAGACATTCATTGATGAAACTATGTGGGGTGGTCCAATGGTTAGGTGCTTAGTTTACAGGTGTAAGGTGTTAGGGATTGAATCTTGTAAGTCTCTTTCTTATAAAAAAAAGACATCAATTGATGAAGTATGAAAACCTCCCATATAATAAGTATTGGTTGAACCGATCCGATTTTGAAAAATCCTTCACAAAAAAAAGTAACTGATCAAGCCAATTAGAACAAAATCTAATGTGAAGTGTAATTGCTTCTACTATTGAAAATCTGTTACAGTGAACAACATGGCGGGGATTCGATATTAGAATATCTCTCGGCGGACACGCATGGTTATGCAAAGAGAAGAGATAATGTGTGGTTACACTTAATATTAATTAAATAAGCCACCCGCTTTAGCATGGCTAGATATCCTAATCAAATTCGCATAGATCTCCAAAATGTATTTCTATAAATATATAACAAAAAAAGACAACGAGGATTTAACCAAGATGAGGCCTCGAAACTGAATAGTTATTGTAGTCGGCTTCATCATTGGTGCGCTGCCAGTTTCACAAATCTCTTATTCAAGGCATATTGAAATACATTTTGCTTCAAGTATCGATCAACAAAGGTAGAAAGAAGATCATGTCAATTGTAACAATGATGAAAATATGATATGGTTTTGGCCTTTTTGGTGAAGCAGTGAAAGAGGAAGTGAAGTTTGTTGTATAGATGACCAAAAAAATCTAATTTAAAATTTGAATTGGGATCGAGGAAGTAGTTATTTTTTGGTAGGAACACGTGTGACGGCCCCAAATTTCCAATGCTTTTGGGTACGCCAGGCCTAGACCTGTGCAGGTCCCCGAGTTAGTACTCGGCAAGCCTGACGAGTCTAGTCAACCTCCAATCAATTAATTTAACGATTTATGAAAGAGTTATTGCAAGTTTTACACAGCGGAAGATAAATAAGCTAAACATGTATTAGGAAATAACTCAATCAAAGGGAAATCAGGAATATATATGTGTGGAAAACCCCGTAAATGAGAAATATTCATGTACAATTAATGATATCCAAATAAACAGGTATCTGGTATTCAACTATCTATAATCCCAAGTTCAACAACAAACATGATATAAGAAATCATCATACAAGCAAAAACATATAACCTACTCTAAGGTTCTCAAATCTAGTAGCAAGTCCTCACAAAAAGTCTCCTAAATAGAGCCCCTTACCCTTAGAATGCTATGGTAAATCTGGACCAACCGTTACAAACTAGACGGTGAGCAACTGAGAGAAATCAAAAGTAATGTCTGAATAATATAACAATAATTCATGAAGTATTTATTGGGTTTTTGGGGTTCATACGCAGTGAAAAATTCAAAACAATTTTGAAAAACAAGATCCCAAATAAGTTCCATTAAATAAGATCTACAAAAGTAAACCATACCTTGATTTGTGATTTCCTTATCTGATTGTTTGATCTTCAAGATGTTCAAGCGCGCGTTCTCTATCAGAAATCCACACACAAACGGTGACCACAATTTGGAGTGCTAGCCCCAAGAGAGATAGAAAACGTTTTTCTTTCTCTCCCAAAATCCAGAGATTCAAAAATTGGAAAAACAAAATTCTTATTATGTTTTAGGTATCACCCTTTATTTATATGTGTTGATAAACTCTCACTTAAAACCCTATTCATAATACAACTATTCTATTTATGGTGTTTAAGTAGATTCGTAATATAACTATTGTATTTACATTGTTTAAACAAATTACACATATACCCCTATTAAGTTATCATATAAGGAATCATAAGGGCTTATATATTATGAATTTTATCTTATAAAATTCAACATTCCTGACCATTTGAAATTGCACAAAGCCGTTCTTTGTGTGCGATCCAATAGGTTCATTTGACGTCAGTAGTGAACTAAAACCATTTTGGTACATAAGTCAAAAGTGGTCTCTAACAAGGCATTATGATTACCTAAGTAGCATGAATATCAAAATCGATACAACCTAATGAATAACATATATCATATCCTTTTGTCGTGCGATATCCTTTGATTAAATATAAGGCATGGAAAGTCACCCTTAATGTTCAATCGTACTAGTCTCGATCTTTAGATAGATTGAAAACATCCAAGTGACATTAATCATATCAATTCACTTGGACTTGGCCATTTAACAATCTAACACATCGAGGGATCCGTTGATATCTCTCTCTTTACGAGAGCGACAAATTATTTCTTGATTATACACCTTCACATATTGCTCACATGATAACCAATCACAATCTTTATAATCATCCGGTTAAAGACAACGTTTGATTGTGTCAAATTACCATGTTTCTAATATTGAAGTCTATGGTAATCTCAAATTGAAGGACTAAATGATATACCTATCAAGAGTAATACCTATGACTTCCATGTGGTGTTCTCATAGCGGGTCGGTCCAGTACCTTGTCCTTAACAAGTAATCATGATCTCGATTCGTATCCCTATACGTATAATCATCACATGACCATCAATCAAGACTCACACTAGTCTTAATTCATTATAGTTCCTAGTATAATGACCGACTAGGGACATTTATGATATTTCAACAAATACCCATGGATCTTATTATAAGGTAAATATGCAATCATTTATAATAAAACAACAAATGAAAACCCTTTATTTTATTAACTAAAAACTGTAAGATAAACAATGTTTGTAGATTGACCTAGGGCACATGCTCCAATGGTATTAAACATGGTAGTCTAAATATCATGCGGTAATTTGAAAGACATGAATTTAAATAGATCAAAGTGCATGATAGACAGACAGAAATGATAACAATCGAAATATGCTTGTTCTACGAGTTAAGAGAGGCCATAAGTGGTCTAAAATTCACAACAAATCCTCAACAGCGATGTCGCAACATCGATAACCACAAAAATATCCATAACAATCCAGTACTTGGTATCACACAATCACTAGGGGTGGTCAAATACTCATGCACATGAGTGCCCACGTTTTATCCCTTCTAGTGCAGGTCGCAAGTACCTTAGAGACACACGCGTATACCAAGAACACACATACAAGGAATATGGAATGGAATGTCAACAAGTAGATCATAGCAAACACAACAGAATAATAATGAATCACATGATAATTTCTTAACTGGCTTACTAACGTACACAAGCTTTAGGGCAAGTGTACTTACCTGACAACGCAACACGTGAAAACACACTCGCAATAACTAGCGCGTATCCCCGAGTTCCTGGCTACCTAACAAGATTGGGAAACCCTAATTAATAGGTCTAGCCATTAATTAATTCTAGGTTAAAACCCTAGTGTATTCCCAACATTTTAATGACTTAAAAACTTCAGAAAATCAAATAACTCTCTTGGGTTTTGCCCACACTTTGAATAATAGGCTCTCGGCTCAGTCGTATGTGTGGGTCACATGATGGACTTAAGGACCGGCGGCGTGACCACGACGTCACAACCAATTAACACACGTAAACCTTTAACATGCAACACTCTAACGCATGCAATGTTCAAACACGTATGGACCAAAATATACACAATGTAAGGTTGAAATGGAAAGAATACGTTCACACACCATGCCGTGGTTTTTCAAAAACGTCCATGCAACATTTGTCTTTGACACAAACACAAACACTCTTTCACTTACACACTCAACACAAGACCAAGACCACAAATCACACTATGTAATCTCAGCCTCAAAGAAACCAGGACACCCACATACACTAAACTGAAAGCAATCAACAATTCACCACAAACCCCCCATGGCCAAAACTTCAACCAATTCGACATAAACAAGGAAAAATCACCATAACTAAAACCCAACTGAAACCGAGACTGTCATGGTCACGTGCTGGTGATGTTCGACATCGGGAGGGAGCCACCACAGCATGGGAAGCTGGAGGTACACAACCATGTCGAAATTACATCAACACCCGCGAATAAGAACTCAACATCAACAACATGATAATAATAATTCACCACTGCCACCACTGGTTCGGACACTCCAGGGGTTGCGAGACACCAATAAGAGCTTGGTGAGGTCCCTGACAACTCCCACATGCAATGGTCCGGCCAACAGTGATGCCCAAGTGCGGCAGTTCCGGCGAGACCCAAAACTACAAAAAATTTCGATAAAACAGTGCGCATAACAGGACCTCCACATCCGCTGCGAGGTAAGGTGCTTCGGGACTATCGAGTCTCCGGTGTACCATCGTAGGTCATCTCCGACCAGTCCCACTCATGGAAGCCACCTCCACAGTCGGCCAGAACGCACAAACAGTGAGCAGACACAAAAATAGTGAGAGAAAGAGAGAAAGAGAAGCCCACCTTATTCTGGTGAGGTCCAGCCACCATAGGACTACTGTGGGTCGGTGGCTTTCTCACTAAGGAAGGAGAGAATCAGTGTGATAGAAAGAATAAAGTGTGTTATTTCATGTGGTTGGTCCCTTTTTATAGACCAAAATTCATCACTAAGCACACACACATCTCGAGGTATATCCTTGTCCCCCCTTAAAGCTGAGTCATCAACAATATCTCTTCAATTTGTTCATACAAAGTAACTCGGGTGTTACTTAGTTATATGGCTCCCCGTGTCCAATCAACGCTCCTTGGTACGCATTGCCTTGAAATTTCTCTTGTCGCGTGCGTAGTCTCGCCTTGTCTCACTAAATAATTATTTAAATTTTCCTAATATTAATTTATTTCTATTTTACTGTGTTTTTACTCCCCCGTTTACCTAGGTGAAGCCTCACTCAGACTAACAGTCGCCCAAACGGCTCGAGATTCTATTAGACTACAATACTAATACAAACAACACATAATCATACCTCAGTGTCGACTCCTGAAGTCCGAAATAATGTGCGGTATCACGTAGTCGGGTCACGGTCCTGACAAGTGCAACACAAGTCGAGTTAAATTTTGAGAGTTGTTATAACACGGCTTAAAAAATGGGCTGAGAATTACACTATGCTATCGCATTTATCTTGTGCTATTAAGAAGGAAATATAATGAGGCTCTATATCTAATCTATGAACTCCATACTACAATTTGAGCACATTCTTAACTAGGAAGTCTGCATAAGCATTAGTACATCTGGGGATGTATCTAATGTAGCTACCCTCTATCTGATGAAGAGTCTGTTGAATCTCCTTGATCTGGTAGTTCATGAAGACCAGAGTTTGGTTAGGATCCATGAGCGAAATAGCTTCTAATGTGTCTATCTCAATCATCTCCTTAGTGAGTTCTTTCTCCTTTGCCATGTGGACTCCGTACTATAACGTCTAAACTTTTGTTGACAACAGTGGACAACTGCCCAACTTGACTTGGAAACCCGAGGTAAACTTTCCTCTATCATCTCGTAACAGCTCTGCAGTGGATGAACATGCGAGGTCATTCGATACTACCCCATCACAATATAGTTTTGCTCAACCCTCATTTGGTTTCCTCCATCGTGTGTCCCTTTTAGCTTGCTCTTGAAGACCAACAGTGCGTGTTTGAGCACTACATCTAATTATCTCATATTTTCTATCTTGAGTTTGAGAAATTACTTCCATAACTAACTCCTGGATACCCTTGAAGACAAATTCATTTCTTGCGAACCAAAGAACCCAATACGTGACACCAAACAGGGCCTTCCAAGAAGAGGCACCTTCTTTCAAATTAGAATCCAACCATTCTCTTTGGCTATCACTAAATAAGTTAGGCCTCTGTCTTCCTATTAAAAGATCTTCCCAAACTGTCCTTGCTATAGGAAAATCCTTAACAGCGTGAAGAACCGACTTTGATTCTGCATTACATCTCCTATAAACATCGGAGGTATTAATCTGGCATTTACAACACATGTTAGTAGGGAGGCAATCATGTCTAGCCAACCATAGGAAAGTCTTAATTCTATGTGAACCCTCCCAATCCCATATTGACCTCTAGCCTATATCATCATATTGGATATCTTCATTAGCGATTCGCTCATAAGCCTTCTTAATTGAAAATCTCCCAGACATGTTGTACATCCAGGAGATCCTGTCCAATCCTTTGCTACAGTTTGGGTGAGGAGTGGCCAAGATTTTGTTGCACATCTCACTAGATAGAATCTGTAAAAGCTTTGAGAGGTCTCAATTTCCTAGCACTATGGTATAATGAGCCACCTTATGGTTTATGTCCCTGTCGAAAAGTGAAGTAGTAGCATAGGGTAGGAAAGAGTTCACGTTTTCCACCTACTTCTCCTTCCAGAATAAAGTTCTCCATCCATCTCCAATAATCTTAGTAATGTCTTCCTTGAAGAAAGGCTAAGATTGGCATATACTCCTCCACACCAACAAGGCAGGGTGCCCCGCTCTCAATAAAGGTTCCTCATTTGTCAACTTGCAATATTTCCCTCTCATGACTTGGGCCAATAAGCACTCTTTCTTGGTATAAAAGTCCCAACAGAGCTTCCATATAAAGGCTTCATTGATGTCTCTCATCTTTCTGAACCCTAACCCCTTATGGACTTATTGGAGCACAAGAGCTCTCATCGAACTAGATAGACTTTCCTTTTTTACATCAGATCCCCAGATAAAACTGCGCACTATTTTATCAACTTCATCGCATACCGTTAGAGGGAGTTTTGCGGTCTGCATCTGAAACACATGTATAGATTGAAGACATGCCTTGGCTAGCGTCACCCTCCTTGCTAGCGAGAGTTGTTTCGCTTTCCACCCTAAGAGTCATGCCCTCAATTTATCAACAATGTCCTTATAAGTGTCATTATTCAATCTTCGATGGAGGATAGGAGACCCCAAATATTTTTATAAGTTCTCCGTCATCTGGAAGCCCATCTCACTGCTGATTTGCCTCTTCACATGTGCAACTACATTCTTATAGAAGAAGAGCTTAGTTTTCTGAGCATTAATCCTTTGGCCAAAGCAACTGCAAAATTTTGCCATAATCTTTTGAATTATTTGTACCTCTGGCATGTTAGATTTCGCAAAAAAGAACATATCATCCACAAAGAACAAGTGTGAGATAATGGGACCAGTTCTACCTAGATGAACTCCACGCCATTATTTATCATCAACTGTTTTTTTAATTAATTAAAGGGGCTGGCCCCTAAACCGGGTCTGGCCCCAGTCTAACTAGGTCGATCCCGGTCTGGCCCAACTGGGCATGCTTGGCCCCGTCCAGGGACCGCATGCACAGACACGCATGCATGCATCCCTCCCCTTCCCCAAATTTGCAGAGACGTCCTCTTTTTTTTCAAAACAAAACAACAACAACAACAACAACAACGACAACAACAACAACAATAACTCCTACAATAAACATCATCCTCTATCAACAAATTTCCCAATTCCTTCAATAATAATAACAAAATATCAACTCCAACAAAAGCATTGAGCATAGTGCACCATTACCACCATTAAACCCCAATTTCCAAGTTTGATCTAATGAAATCTAAGTTAGGAAAGATGAATACCTTGCTTATAGTTGTTATATCCTTGAATGTATTTCTTATGTGATGAATTTCTCTTCTTTTAGGTCTAGATTTGATGAGCTCCAACACTGAATTTTTTTTTGTTTGCAAAGGCATGCAAATAATGAATTTCCCACTAAGGTTTTCTTATATATTTATCAACTTCGTCAAGTGTGTATTCACACATCACTAGGAAAACCAAGGGTTTCTAATGGCTCCCAACACTCCACTAAATCAGCCCAAATGACACGCATTTAAACACATTACATAGAGATAGGTGGTCACACATCTCAAGGCATATCCATGATTCTTTAAATTTTTATTAGAACTATATGACTTTCCATTTTGATTTGCATTTATAGATACAACCATAGGTTTATAAAAATATTCCTTTATTTTATATTTAAATAAATTAAGGCTTATCATATAACTAGTTACCCGGTTCCCCAACTCGCACGCAACTCAAGACGTTTCCTCGCGCACGACGAATCGTTGACATTATCGAACTTAATAATTCCGAGTATAAGTTACACATATGTAATACACTAAGCATTCACTACATCAAATATAAAATATACCTTGGCTAAGTGCCTCGATCAGTGCACGTGTCCTAACGTGGGTCCCACGTTGTGGATCAGTGACCCTAATTACGGTCAAACTCTAAGATTATAAATTTGGGTCGTGACACCTCAAATCGCACTACAACTAACCAAATACCGTCACTGCACGCCTCAAAGTGTGCGTCCTATGACTCGTTAGTCAATCTAAATACCTGATTATCGTTAATAAATCAATTTCCCAAATCTTGGAATTTTTCCCAATTCCCATTTATATATCAAATTTATTCACATTACACTAGACATCAAGCCCCGAGGTAAGCCCTCAAATCAGAAAATCAAAAACCCAAGTTGTATAATTTTTTATTCACTGTTCGTTGTTCACTGTTCACGGCGTCATGACTCACTCCGCCATGAGCACCCCTAAGGCGTGACATAAAATGTGGGGTGTGGGTGGCTCACTAGTTCAGACGTCGTGGGTGACACCATGGGTGTTATTCCCCATGGCGTCCCTGGCAACGTTTGAACCAGAGATGCACTAATTGGGATTTCGGACCCCCTGGCTCGTCGTCGCGATCCAAACTCGTCCTAACCTCTCACACATCATCATACCAACCATAATCCATTGTAAAACCCTAACGAAACTCATCCAAGACAAAAACCTCGATAAATCCTGACAAAAACCCCATAATTTAAAAAATCCATAACAACATCTCAACGAATTCCTCAATAAATAAATCAAACCTCAAAACTATAGCAACACACTCAAAGCTGGTTTGCTCAAATCCCATTCTCGAAACCCACATCAAAACACGAACTTTTATACCTGAAACGTAAAGAACGAAGAGAAAAGTGAGAATCTAACCTTTGATTGTTGGTTGCTCGTAGTTTGGTGGTTCAAATGATCTCTTGAAACTCATCAAACTCTCCACCACACTTGGATTTTCAAATTTAGAGATAGATGAGAGAGAAAAAGGTGGTGAAATGAGGTCAACCCCTAATTTATATAGTCTCAAACTTGATCAATTGTGTTAGGACATACCTAGGTCCATCTTGTGGAAAAGATTGAGTCAAGAAGTCCATCCCTTGTTGACTTAGGTGGGTGACTTACCCTTGACCTCATCCTTTCTCATCAACATGACCAAATTCCCAGGCGTTCTCGCATTTGGTTCTGTGTGTAAACTCGCGTACTCTCGCATCACGAACGACTATATGGTGTTTAATATTAATTATTCAATGCTTTTTAATCATTTTCATGTGTATTACTACCCGACCTAGTGTATTGTCATTCGCCTACCCGGTACCTGCGTCTACACGCTAATCGAGGTGAATACCGGTCATATTATCGTGCACGGTCAATAATTATATAAATATATATATTGTGATGCAATCTAACATAATTACATACAAACATTGCATATAATACAAAACAACACACAAATTTGTCTATTTACCTACTCTAGGCGTGCCTTAGTCTAGCTACGGGGTCCACGGGGTGTTGAGCTATCATCCACGTCTGCAAACACATCATAATAACGGCTTAATTAAAATTAGGCCGTTACAAGTACTAAGTCACTCCTACTTATTATGGATAGGTGTCGAGATGAGAGCATGTATGCGCTTCAAGATGCATGTTGACATGAGACAGGAATAGAGAGTGATATGGTAAGTCCTAACTTATGATTAAATATCTAATTTAACGTGTCTATGGTTGAATTTTAATATTTAATGTGGCCCAATTTGTAGGAAAAATCAACAAAAATGTATATACCTCGAGATATGTGTTATCAACCATCACCATATAACTTGTGTCAACTTGTGTGTTAGCAAGATGATTTTAGTGTAGTAGGAGTAATTTATGACCCTTAGATCTCATGAAGATATGTGTATGCAACTAGATAAAAAAGTTGAATATATATACAAACACTTAAATCCTCCTTCTCTATTTTACATGCTCACACTATACTTGTCAATTTAAGGGAGGTGAAGGGAGGATGGAGAGCTATATTGGAACGACTTTAAAATCTAACTCGTGCCACGTGCCATTTTAGGTCGTACATAGACCTCTTGTCGTGATATATGTGAACAATTCTCGGTAGTTTACACTAAGATATATTATTTTTTGTTGGTGTTTTGTGTTATTATTTATTTACCCGAAATTAAATTTCAATGTTCCAAACATATGATGGCGTTTGAGTGACAGCATTGACGCGGAGAAATGGGTTCGGCTCGAGAAAATACGATTTTCGAGAGTCGAGGCGAACTGTGGTCAGTTATTTAGTTGTCCAAGGGACAAATTGAATAAAATCACTGACAAAACACAATAAACTATAATTATTAAGATGTGGTACGACAAATTTGGTTAAGTATGGTAAGAAAATTGGTCAATGATAGGTTGGTATATCATGGACAAAGTTAAGACATATGGGGTTTAGTGTGGCAAAGACCAGTGTTATGGGCGTTTTATCAAGTTGAACTATTTTGCTAAGAGTTTGGCTCGATTTGGTGAAAAATTGGATTCAAAATAGGTACCTGAAGTTAGAAATCGTCAAAATAAGAATTTATGGGAATTAATAAATACAAAGAAATTAAGCTGCTTGTCAGCAGCTGAGGGTATATATATATATATAAAGTTGATCGATTCGTTGTTTTCAAAATACGCAAATATGCTTCAATGTTTCTAAAACCCTCAACTTCTTCTCTCGTACGTGGAGCTCCGCACGTCTAATTTTCATCCGGTTTCTCTCTGCAAACTAGTAGATCATCGCAAGACGGTCAGTTTGAGCTAAGTTGTCGCGGTGGAAATGAGGGATTTAGCTCAAAATCAGGTAAAATCTCAATTCAGGGTGTTTTTCCTCAAGTCAATTAGAAATCACATGATTTTTTGGTTTCTTTCATGGGGTTTTCGTAGGAATCAATATCAATTGTTGTGAATTGACGTATTGAGTTGATTTGTGTTAAATTGAGATAAATTTCACTTGTGTGGGATAAGGTTTTTGTGATTTGAAATGATGCAACTTAGTTGATAACAGTTTTGAATATGTTTTTACAGTTGATATTGATTTATATAGGGATTTTGGATGAATTAAATATTGGTTTCAATTTAAATTTACTCTACGGACTGTAGAAATAATTGAAAGTTGGTATCGAGTGGTGTTGTGGTGTTTGTTGGCGCAATTTGAGGATTTAACTGCAAAAATATTGATTTGGAATAGTTTTGTTAGTTCAAAACAAATAAAGTTTGCATTGTCAACTGGCCATATGGAAAAATTCATAACTCCTATGTTTTTTATCCGATTTGAGTGTTCTTGGAGTTTATGAAAAGTATGAAATGTGTACTACAAGTTTCTTTTTGGTCAGTATAAAAAATATTGAGGTTTTAAAGATTAAAAGTTACCCCAAATTAGCTAGTTGAAGTTATAAATAAATATTTTTGGAACTAGCTCTCGAGCGTACTTTGGTCGCAGTTTTCACGACATTTCATGATTTGATTTTACTTGAAGCTTGACCATAATATAATTGGGTATACAGGGTAATTATTGGAAGCGTGTAAGTGCGTAGTAAAGTTGTACACATGTAAGTGAACTAGTGGGGAAATTTACCGTTATTTCTTTGAGCTTTAATTTCTTGTTGTTATTGCTCTATCCTATTTTGGAATTCTATTATGTTGAGTGGTTCAAGGGCAAGTGAGTCAACGTGGTCCCTTAAAGTGATGGGTTAAACTGGTGCATAAACCAGAGGCCAAGAACTTGGGATGCACGCTATTATTGTTTTGGGAACTTGATATACACAAGTTGATCTTTTGGTTCCTATATACGGGGTGGAAATTACTTCACTAGATTGTTGAGGAATTCTGTATTTACATGGAGTTCTGGTTGATGTATGCATACCACGTCCTAAACTCCGAGTTATATGGGGTATTTTATTCCTTGACTCAAACGACTATTGGTTGGGACTACTTGCGCCTTTCTTTTGATACCTGGACACTTATTATCAATTGATTCAGATTTATTTTTAGTCTTGATTTATTCATGCATTCCCTGTACTTTTTTTTCTATCGGCATGAATATATACTGTTTATTTACTTTCGAAATATTGTAAACATCCTGCATGGCGTTACTTAACTGGGACTCATCATTCTTATGTTTGACTGAGTGCAGATCCACAGTCGAACAAAAGGAAAGTTCCTCAACTTGGTGATTTTCTTTAAGGATAGCGGCGCTGTTCTATCTTTGAACTCGACATAGGTTTGATTTTATATTACTATAATTATATGTTTTGAAACCAGGTTTTGGGAAATGCGAGATCCTAGGCATGGATATGATGATATTCTCTACTATGATATAACTTTTGGTAATAATGTATATATTTGCTAGGTTTCCACATTTCTAGGTTATCCTAACTTATGTCTTGAGGTTGTTTTTATTAGTTTGAGGATTTTAAATGCTTCCGCTTATCTCTGAATAACTCACTAATATTAATAACTCTCACTTAAATTATTTAGTAAATGGGAAAAGGTAAGATAAGGCTGACTAGATTTGCGTTGATTGCGCGAGAGGGACTCGGGGTTTACGTAAGTCTAGGCCGAGCGGGGTCCAGTTTTAGGTTTACGGAACTGAGGCCGTCATATCAATTAAGAAGAAAAAGCTCAACTCAAGATTAACAAGGACCAAGGTAATTAGTTCCAAACTTTAAACTTTCAATTCATGGGCTTTGAAGACTTATTCGATAAGGTTTCTCTTTCAGACGAGTTTGAAAACCTTTATTTATGGTTTACATATGATTCTTATTTTAGTAAATTCGAACTAATAGATGTGTTTATTTATGAAAACTAATATTAAAATTCAATTCCCTGCGTTTTTCTACTGAATTTACTACAAAGAAGTTTCAAAATCATTGGTGTAATATGCAAGTTTTTGACTTTTGAAGATATATATATATATATCTGTATGTGTGTGTTCTTGAGGTGTTCTTAAGTATTTCTCTTCCATCCATGTTTAAATATGTAAATTTGATGTCTATAATTGAAATGCCTACCTTGTTATGATAGAGGAGTGTGTCTTGGATCCCTGATAGTGGAAAACAAGGATCCAATGTGAAGGAGAAGGCCATTCCCAAATTGAAAAACCCAAAATCTGTTGCACATTTCTGGGTTCCAACGCATTTAGCACGCTAGCCGAGCTCAATAGCGTTCTAGGTCTGCTAGGTAGCACATTTTCCTGCAACACTTTAACTTAAACTTAAACTACATAACTTGGTTTAAACCTATACTAAGCAATCTAAACACAATCTAAACTTACGGTCGAACGAACCCAGATCATTACTGCTTAGACTAATGCCAGTTTCATTTTGTTTAACTATAACATCTTATAGCATATTCCTGTTTCAGAATTTCTTTGCTACCTTTATGCTTTCATATGCTTTCTATTATACTTGAAAATGTGGATAAATACCTCTCAGTTATATTGTGACGGCCCTAAATCTCCCGGGGCCGCCCCGTGACCCACGCCTTCGGCCCTCAAGCCCAGCAGCGCTGTCACATCACCGGACACGTCATCACTGCTGCCACGTCCGCAGCTCTGGTGAAGTGATGCTCCGTGTAACTAATCCTACTATATTAAGTTGTCGACACATCTAGCAGATTAGTTGATAATTACAATTATATCATCAGCGGAAGCACTTAATTCATATTTTATGAGAATTTATTTAACCTAAGTAGTGGAAAACCCGGATACAAACACCATGTATATAACTGAGACGAACTAAACAGTAATCCATATACATGTGATAAAGTTATAAAGTCCCCAAAACCCAGCAAATTAGTATATACATACATGATATCAAAACACGAGCTATCAGCAGCAACGGCCTTAGAGATAGTCGCCTAGTATCTCCTTTCCCTTGCTCTTGCTCGTACTAGGATCTGCGCTCAGTTGCCCAACACATACAGCGAACGAGCCCAGTGAGTAAATTCCCAAGAGAAGTCTACACGTTAATCATGAAAAACCACAATAACTGCGAGACATGAATATGACCCTGACGACAGGAATCATATTCCTATGGTCAGCAAAAAAACAAGATATCAAAATAAAACCATTCGATCACACACAAGTAGAAATAACACACCATTCGAGAAATCCGGTCCAACCACGATATCATTTATAAGAAAACTAGATAGAAGTGTGACGGAGTCTAACCAAACTAGATCATACTTCGTAGATTCGGATGCCCCCGGCTAAACACATCAAGCCTAAACCACACCCAAACTACTAACGGTGACCGGAACAAATCACAACCCACCGGACACGTGCACCCCGCTGCTCGGGTAGCTATCCACCGGCTATGCCCAGTACACGCGCTACAACCTAGCCTACTCAATTCCGTACCACGACCATCTCGATTAACCTCCGACAATGTGAACACATCAAACACCGTCCAACACATGATCGCAGTGCATAACATGGCAACCAAAATATGTAACAAGGCGATAAATAAACAAATGAATAAACACATCATTCATATGGACAAACCACGCATGAATTAAAATGTAACATTCTCAAGGGTTTTACGCACTGTAACTACGCACTCCGACTTCCCGACCCGTCAATCCGACCCGCCTAGCTCTCCTATGCCCGAGCTATGGTTCCCAGTCCCTCGAAGTCCATTTATAGTGTTTTATATTATTAATAACACATTTATAATATTATATCATATATTCCATTTTGCATTGTGGTACCTCTTCCGACAATGTCGGGGTTCCAAAAATACCCGAAAAGTCCCGAAACCACTTTTCTACCTTTTCTAAGTTTCTATATTTTTCTAGAATTTTTTCCAATTTTTCGATATTTTTCAATTATTTTCCCTATTTTCCAAAGAATAATATATAATATATAATATATATTATTTAATTTAATAAAAATTTAAAATTTATTTTTTTATTTGGGGAGGGGGGCCACCTGGACCGGTCCGGTCCCAGGCTAGACCGGCTAGCTGGGCCGGTCGGTCCGGCCGGCCGGGACCGAGGGACGCACGCACGCAGCCGCGTGCGTCCCTTCTTCCTCCTGGAAGAAACCAGAACAGAGGTTCCTGGTTCAAAGAAAGAAATTTTTTTTTTTTTTTTTTTTTGACTCTCTTCTTCCCTCCTCTCCATTTCTCTTCAATCTCTACCCATTAGAGACCCTCCAAACCTCAAAATTTCACCACCAATCCACCAAAAACACACTCAATTCCCGATTTACATGCATGTATACAACCCCCACAATTTTCCCAATCACCTCAATTTTCCACAAATTCGATCCCAATAAATGTAATTCATCAAAACCAACTTCAATAACTCTAAATTCATCAAAAACAGTGATGATTTTCAATCAAAAATTCGTTTAAATCTCAACCCACAAAACCCACACTTTTTTTTTCCAAAAATTCACATTTAGATGGTAGAGATTACCTTGGATCGATGCTTTAATGCTCGAATCCTCTCTCCAACGCTCAAATTCTCCCCTGCTCTCCGCTTCGATTTCTCTCACAGAGCACTCCAAATTTCATTGTGGAATTGTTGGGTTTGCATGTCCATCGATCAAAGGGGTATATATACAAGTGGCTGTCTAATCTGCTGTATACACGCATCTCGAGGATTATCTAAGGGTCCTTGATCGCCCTATGTCACTCATCCTCATACTCCTTATCATGACACAACAGCCCTAGTTTTTATCCTGTTGTGCATCTCGAGGATCATCCTATGCACACTGATTTTCCTAGCTACAACCTTAGGAAATATATTAATGCTTTGATTTGGCCTACATACCTTAGGTTTGACCACCAATTTAAACCATAAAATCATATGTAAGGTCACACTTTCTCTCGGCTACCCGACAACCCATGTCTCGTACCCCGGCTACCCGATACCCGGTACCCGATCCCCGACACGCATTTCGGGACATATACCCGACTCGTGACCTTGCCCGATATCAAAGTTCACACGTGCAATGTTTATATTCATAAATTGAGTATTAGTGTTAATCACGATGATTAACGGTTAATTCGGGCGTTACGTATACTTTTACTTTTCTGTACTCAGCGTCATTTTTATGACGGTGGGTATAGATCCGTCGAGTAGTAGATTGAGAAAATAGCAGATCAACGACTACCTCTAAGCCTATAGCATGCCTCTACTGCATATTTTGCAGGTTTCAACATTTTGTTGTATTTATCTACTTTATGTCTTTGGTATACTTTTCGGATTGTATATATTTCGGTTGAACGTTAGTTCCCCCGATCAGACATATGTTTATTGCACTATTCATCATTATTTTGTTATTTATATACATGTCATCGTTCTTTCCTTATTTCCATGCTTATGATTTATCTTAAGTGCTTTCGCTAAACTGTTAAGACTTTCGCTAAATTCAACAAGTGTTAAAAAGTTTTAATTAACTCTGAAAATCACAAATAACAAGATTTGAATGATACTTATCTTGAATGTGAATAATAAGGACAATAGGACAAAAGGTTGACTAATATTGTAACAACCATAAATTCTAAATCATGTCACGTGTCAATTTAGGTCGTATGTGGGCCCACTTGTCATGATACAGTTGTCCAGTTCTTGGTCATCGACACCGAGAATGTTATTTTTGTACGGTGTTTGTATTATATATTTTATTACCCGCATGTAAATTCCAATGTCCCAAACATGTGAGGACGTTTGTGTACGACCATTGATGTTGAGAAACGGGTTCAGCTCGAGAAAAATGTGGGTTACGAGTTTCGGGCGAACGGTTGACGAGTAATTAACAGTCTGAGGGACAAATTGAATTAAAACACTGACAAAATGCAAATTAAATAATAATAAATCGATGTATTATGAGCTCGGTACGTTGGTGCATCCAGAAGCATATGACGTGCGAGTCGTGGTGCAGTATGGGTTCGAGAAAGTGACGTTTTCAGTGAGAAATGGCTGTTCTGAGTGCACGTCACCCATTAGAGTCACAATGTTGAGTGAGTAGTTAGTGGCTGGTGTGAAGGAGGGTCAAGGGATGTTCCTCGGGATACGTGTGTGGGTAATGATGATGAGGGAGTATATATAACCCATCACCTTTTCTCTCCTCACTCATTTTCTTCTCTATCTCTCACGTGACAACAGTGCAAAAGGGCTTGGTGTTTTATAGGTTTTTGATGAAAATTGAAAGCCAAGGATCGACATACTACACATATTAAGGTGAGATCCCGACTCCCCATGTGATTATCTATGTTTTGACATGTATTTTGAGGGTTTTCGTCACGATGATTTTGGATAATGATTTGGGTTTCAATTTTGATAGGGTTTTTGATGATGAATTTGTGATCATGAGAAAAATTAGAAGGTGTTGCTATGGTTGTTTAAGGATTGGAGATTTTTGTGCTATTTTTGTGGATTTTTAAGGATTTTTGGACGATTTGTCAGAATCGAGATTTTCAAACGTTTTCGACGAGGTTTGTCGATGGTTTTAGGTATGTATCAACGTCCCTATAAGTTTGGGATATGCTCACAATGTGGCGACATAAGCTGAGGTTTCAGAAAACCCTGGATTAGTATTTTGTTGTTGACGTCGCGAGGGACGTCGTGGAGCTTTATCACGACACCCAAGGCAGAGACCCTGGGAATTCACGCTTTAAGTGAAGCCGTGGAGGGTATACCCCACGACGCCAATCATGGTGTCCGAGACAAAGGGTCTTAGGTTTCACATTTTAAGTGATGCTGCATGGTTATGAGCCCACGTCGCCACCCTGGACTTAACACTATTCACAGGGCCATTTTTTAGAAATTTTCAGGGATCTCGCGGGTACCCAAATGGTTCGAATATGAACCAATACCTCAGAAATCGACCTAATTAAGCCAATGAATAAACTACCAAAAATAGGAAAAATTAAGGTTACTTAACAGGAATTACAATTAAATGAGTATCAAGGAGTTTTAGTCATTGTCGGGACACACGGGAATTCGTAGAAGGCGAGTCGAGACGTATGAGTGTGTGATTAGCTTGGATACAGGTAAGTAAACTAGTGAGGAATTTTACAGTTATTTCTTGAGCTTTAATTTGTTGTTATTGCTCTATATATATTCTATTTATTGGAATTCCTATTAGTCGAGTAACCCAAGGACAAGTGAGTCATGGTTACTGTGATTTGTACGTAATATGAACGCTTATTAGGGCACTGTTGATATCACCCAATTGAGTGTACGTTGGGGGCACTTATCCGGGCACCATGGATATCTTATAGTTGTGATGGTTTAGGGCTGGTAGGCTTATGTTCTCATCTTGAAATCCGAGTCTACTAGGCATTTTTCTCGACTTAATGACCTTTTGGTCGGGACTACTTGCTATTTTTGATTTGTCTTCTAGACCCTCACTTTTTGATTGATTTATTTACAATCTTTATATATTCATGTGTTCCTGTACTTTTCTTTCTATCTACATGAGTTAAACCATCTTTTTATTTTGAAATGTTGTATATATGTCCCGTTTGGCATTACTTACCTGGGCTCACATTCTTGTGTTTGACGGGATGCAGATCCGCAGTCTAGCAAGAGGAAGGCTCCACATCTAGGGGATTTGATATGAGGATACGAAACGGCTCTCCTCTTGACTAATGTAGGTGGTTATATATTATTGTATATTATTGTTTTGAAACATGGGTTTTATATGGGTTGAGAAATCTTAGGCATGTATATCTTGATGGTACTCTCCTTTTATTTATTGATGATGATATACATATGAGAGGTTTCCACACTCTAGGTTGTTATAACTAATTTTTTAGAGTTTTCATTTAGTTTGATTTTTATAGCTTCTGTATTTACTTTGAATAACTCACTAAATTTGATTAACTCAACTATTAATTGCTAAAAAAAATGGTAAATGGTAAGGAAGGTTGACTAGGCTTGCGTGACTGAGCGAGAATGGCTTGAGAGTCCACTTAAGTCTAGGCAGGGCGGGGTCCAGTTTTAGATTGTGAAACTGGGGCCATCACAAACATGTTGTTAAGCCTTATATGGCTATAATTAGGGCTAAATGATGGAAATAGACCAGGCGGTGCCCTAGATTAGGGAAGGGGTCATCATAGTTGGTATCAGAGCTAGCGTTCTTGATAAGTAAAACACAAACTTGAATAAAACACAAACCTTAAAAGTGAAAACCAGGCAATCTTTGCCTAGAAACCATTAGTTGCAAAGTTAGCAAATGGTAGATGGCGATTTCTATATGTACGTCTTACTTTCTATATGTATATATATAAGTTATCAATATATTAGTTGATACCGAATTCGTTGTTAACGTGTAAACACCGATGGCAGATCCACGCGAGAGCAGTGATGTGGATTCAAGATGTAGTCAAACTCCTACTTTTTTTGAAGATATACAAAAGCTGTTTGAACAGGTTTTAGCTCAGGGACAGCAGTTGACCGATTTCATCATGATGATGACTGCTCACTTTGCTCTACATGCACAAACACCGACTCCCACCACTACTACTACGCCCACCATACCAGTGCCAGAGTCTCCCACTACGAACCCAATGGCTCTAGTGGTGCAGACTTTCCCAATAGTGATAGTTCCTATGACAGAGACAGCCGAGACAACACCGTCTCCCACCCCCATATCCTCCAACTCATCGATAGAGGTCCAGTTGGTCAAGGACTTCGTTAGACTCAAGCCAACCTACTTTGATGGACTAAACCATTGTTTTTGAAGTGATGAACAAGAAACCCAAAATCAATGAATTTCTTTAATTGAACATCAAAAAGATGAATACCATAGAGTCATACCTAGATTTCACATGGAGACATTTGAAGCTTGGATTGAGATATCTACACCAGTTAACCAACTCTCTCAGCATAATAGTGTTGCTGAAAGAACAAACAAAACCACCCTTGATAAAGTCAGATGCATGTTGAAAATGGCTCAGTTGCCGAAGTCATTTTGGGGTGAAGCTCTCGGTACTGCTTACTACCTGATGAATCGCTCTCCGTTAGCACCGTTAGAGTTTGATATTCCAGAGAGAGTGTGGTCTGGAAAGGGTGTTACTCTCATTTGAAGGTGTTTGGATACAAGGCATTTATGCATGTGCCTAAGGAGCAGAGACAGAAGCTTGATGACAAAACTGTTTCATGTATCCTGTTAGGTTTTAAATGTGTAGAGTTTGACTATAGGTTATGGGATCCTAAAAAGAAAAAGGTTGTCAGATCTAACGATGTGGTCTTTTGTGAAAATAAGACCATTACAAATTTGAAGACATCATAGAGAATCATTGTTGATGATGATGTTACTTTTCCCGAACTAGTTTCTCCTTCGATTAGTGATGCCACACGGGAGGGAGATCTAGTTGAAGAACATGGGATTAATGATGAGCATGCACAGGATGATGTTGAAAATGTGCAACAATCAGATGACGATTCTGAGCAGAGGGAGCAGCCTCCTCCACCTGCGGCTACAGAATAACCTCCATTGAGAAGGTCAGAAAGAGGGCAAGTTCCTTCTATGAGATACCCAAGTTCTACATATGTTACAGTTACTAAAGTGGGGGAGCCGGAGAGCTTCCAAGAAGTTTAGATACATAGAGACAAAACTCGGTGGATGAAAGCAATGCAGTAAGAGATGAGTTTTTTGAAGAACACTTATGAGCTTGATGAACTTCAGAAAGGTAGAAAACCTTTGAAGAGTAAATTAGTTACTTGGGACAAGCGTCAGTCTTACACCAATCTGGTGGGACTGAGTTGCAGTTGAGCATCAGATATGTTTGATATCTCCCCATGGGCTGGAGTAGGAATTGTTGGATATGTGTGTAGGCCTAACACATAATGGAGTCCAGCCCATGTTGTCATGGACTTTTTAATTTTATTAGAAAGATTGAGATCGTAATTAGAAACTGAAATTGGTTTCTTGAATTGGTGAAAACAAAAAGAGGAGAGAAAATAGGCGATGAAGCCTATTTGGAAAAGAATTAGGAAAGTTTCCTAATTATCAAATTAGTGACCAGAGAGAAAGTAGGAAGTGAAGATATATATAAGTTGACATTGTTGTTCGACTAGAAAACTGAGATACCGGCTATTCTCGGCGTGTGCGCGTTCCAAAGTGTGTTCGCGGTGAATTCTCTAGGGGCTCTCTCTACATTGAAGAACAATAAGATCTTGAATCCGAAGACTCACAGTGAAGGCTTTGGTGATTTCTTGGTGTTCAAGAAAAGAGGTGCAAGGGTTGGATACAATTGGGGTAGTGTTTTTCGTTCTTAGTGTGATCATTTAAGTTATTGGAAAAGGTATTTTTGTATTACTCAATTGTTGGTGAATCTCATTCAATTGAGATATGTTGTACTCTTTCTTCACATAGTGGATTGTTCGGAGTTTGGCCCGTGGTTTTTACCTCTGATTTGAAGGGTTTTTCACGTTAAATCTTATGTATCTTATGGTATGTTTATTTTGTGCATTAATCGCGGTTTGGTGGAATTTGGTATTCATCTGTTTCATTATTAGAAGTGGTTGAATAAAACCCCAACACACTTGATCACCAATGTTTATGCACATAATCTTGAACCTTAAGCCCATTTAACCCAAATACATTGTACTGTTAATTAAAGTAAGAAAAATAAGATTTCTTCTAAAATCCAATCCAATGTTGTTTGCAATATCTTAATCAAAAGTTCTTTCTTAGATTATCAACAACATTCATTGATGGATTGAAGCATAAAAGAATAAGAAATGAAAAGGAAAAACCATGGAGAGAGAGAGAGAGAGTGAAGGAACACTCGTAGCGTTGTTGGTGTCAACCTTCCTTCACGCGCGATTGTGTGATGTGTGAGATTCTGATAGCATCTCCAGTGGTAAATATAGATTGTAGATGTGGATTCTCACCATATCATCAATGTGGAAGGGATGTTTATTCTAGTTGGTATAAATACACATTCAAAGTTTAAAATAGTCTCCAATTGGTAATGTGGATTGCACCTTCTATTTATGAGGAGACAACTTCTTTTTTAAATTTAATAATTATCTAACTGATTATATTTTATGGTAAGTATTAAACGATTTTATATTTGCGATTATTAAACAATTATATAAATATTATATTTATAAAATACGATTGGTTTATATATAACGGCAACAACTCAAAATAAAAAAAAATTGTTTGTTTGTATTTATATATCCTTTTTTCTAAACTTATCTTTACTTATCTTTCTTTTTTTTTTCTTTTTTTTTGATATCGTGTACTTATCTTTTTTTGTTTTTTGGTATTTATATCTGTTATATACACTATGATATGTACAAAAACACTAAAAAATAAAAGTGAGTAGAACAAAAACAAAAAAACTTAATTACGTAAAGTATATAGTAGTTTCGGTATTTTTTTAGTTTTTAATGAGGTGGCATATCGCACAATGTCTATCACTAGAGGGTGCAGTAGACAGTGTGGGCAGTTATTCGTGCCACATCATCTCCACAGTGTGAATCCACATTACCATTGAAAAGAGTTTTTTTAGTTGGGATATCTATTCTATTCTACGTGTCCCTCATCTACCTCCAATCTACAGCTCCATGGAAGATGCTCTGATAGTATCAAAACATCCTTAAGAATAATCGAAAAAAGGGTACCTTTTTTAAGTAGTATATTTTTTTAACAAGGCTCATATTTAAAAGTAGCATAATTTTTATTTGATCCTGTATTTAAAAAGAAAAGGTCACGTTGAACTGGTTCGAAAGCCCGTTGCCAGCCCTAAATTGTCCACCACCACCATCTGTTTTGGCGCCATCGCGGTAGTCCGACATGACTTAACTTTGAGAAATGGATATAAGACACTTGCAGTATGAACGTTTCTTGTATGTATTTCGGAAAGTTACAACCTGAAATATATCGTAGCACTTAAGAGGCCTTAGCAGACACCAGTATGGTGCTAGCCTAAGCCACTTCAATACTTCAATTAGTAATAAGTAGTATATATATCTAGAATAGATCAAAACAGAAGTAGGAAGCATGCAATGTTGCGTACCGCAAATGAGAGAAATTAGAGTGGTGCTAGCCTAATTATACGAGAGGTTCCCCTAAAATACGAGAATGCATGATTCTAAAAATATACTCTTAGCAAAGGATAGTATATAGAACATCAAAGATTCTCATTACAAGGAAAGCTGTAGAGACATATTTTTCTCCACTATAAACCATACGCACCAAACAAAAAATAAACAAACAAGAAACTCAGTGGTTCGTGGACACGCTTAACAAGGTGTGGGAAATGAAACTAGAGTACAACAATTAAAAGTGACTAGTGTTATGCACTTCCATGTGGATAGAAGGCATTTGTGAGGTGTTATAACCTTGACATAGGCTGGTTGTGAAATTCTACGAACCCTGGTATAACACCAACAAAAAACAAAGAAACAAACACTACAATACGTCTTCTATTGAGGTCTAACACCAGCATTATCTATTAGCTCATAAAACTTCACTACCATGCCCATATCGAACTTATAACGCCTAAAAATGTCTTCCATCCTCATGACAACATATAACAAGAGTTAGCTTTGTTAACTCCAGTTTCATTTCCCACATTTGTTATGCTTGTCGACAAACCATAACGTTTTTTGATTGTATATTTTGTGTTTGTTGTGTACAGTCCATATTAAAGAAAAATTACCTCTACAACGCTCCTTGAAATCGGAATCTTTGACTTACTATCAACCGCTGCAAAATTGACTTTTGAAAGAGGCATCATGGTCTATCTTGTGCTTTTGTATTATGATTGATTTGTGTTGGTAGTGTACAGAGGTGAATATGTAGGTGTCAAGAATTATAGGTACATGAAGTAAACCTTTTTGTTGTTGGTGGTATTGTTGGTTCGATCGCCACTGCGCTTTCCACTATATATAGGCACATAATTAATTGTGTTTTTTGTTAATATTATATCATTTTGATATGGTATATAATTAAGTAAATCAATACAATATATTAACATTATGACAAGAAAATATATTTGATCCGATACGATAATTATTATATTTTGAAAATATTTTCACCTCCTTCAAGATTTCCATCATATTTCAAAAAGTTTTATTTACTTAATTATATACCATATCAAAATGATTATATTGTTTGTCATGCAATTGAAAGATTATACGTCAAACCTTACATTAATTTATATAATGTGTAAATATTCTTAAGCTTTCTTATTTTAAAAAATATATATTTTTATTTAAGAATATTGAGATATCGAATTAATTGGATAGTAAGAATTATGACGACCTATAAGCTAGCTATATAATGGATGCTCATCTAAAGCTCAATCTATTTGAAAGTCAATAGAGTTAAAATATTTTTATTGACAGTTTACAACTTTTTGATATTATATATAATGTGATTTTACTATGTTATTTGAGAAAAAAAAAATCACCTTTGAAAGTAATGTAATTTTTTATATTTATTTGAAATTCAACGGATTTGCTCGTAGTTAAAGTAAGGGGGATTCAATTGTCAATAGTTTTTTTTAAAGTTGAAAGTTAAATTTTTATATAATATACATTGAATATTTTTTTCTTGAAGTAAAATAGAAATTTCATTACTCATCAATAGCTCAAGATAGAACTATATTGAGCACACTAATTCGTGAATCCTATTTAGTAAAATAGAAATTTTATTAATTTGATAATTCAGATTTATATATATTGGATGTTACTACTAAAAGACACGAAAAAGTTCACATATTGATATAATGGTCAACACTTATCTTAAAACTATTGAGGTGACATCTAATAATGAATTTAAAAAGCAACCTCGTGAGTTGTACATATTCTTACTAAATTCAATATTTAAGTATCAAAGATTTAGGGTCCAAAAGTAATTAAATTAATGAAACAAAGTAGATATGTTATGATATAATAACAATTTCTAGAATATAAAAATAGAAATTGTGAAAGGTAAGTATATCTTAACTAATTTGACTTTTTTTTGTCTAAACCACTCGATATTCGGACTATCCGATTACTCCGAGTCACGCACCGTATAGGTGGGGAAGCTCCCAATATTATTTTTTCTTCTTTCTCAAGACTCAAATACAGGTCACTAGTTAAGAGACAACAACCCACTTCTAATTGTGTCAACAAACCGTTGATAATTTGACCTTTAATGTCTTAAAAATATAGTTATTATGGCATATATGGATCGAGATTTTTATCCACTTCTAACTAGTACCTTCAGCGGACAGGGCCTAAACATATTTACTAATAGATATTGTCAAGAAACAAAAAAAAAACTTCATCTCAAAAATATACTTTTCCATCACACTATAGGCACGGTTGGCCACTTTTGTATTTGTTATTAATAGGAATGACAATTGGACTCATAGGTATGGGTACCTTAAGGGTACTCGAACCAGACAAGATATAACCCAACCAAGTGGTCGATCTATTAACATGGTTGAGCTGGGCTTTAGCCCAGCGAGCCATAAAAAAAACTAAAAAGTTTTATTAATAACAAGGCCCAACAGGAATATAGCGTAGCTCAATTTTCTTATTTAGTCCACCAACCCAACAAAAAATAAATAAATAAAATGCCGAAATGCCTTGTACATCCGTGCCATTTTGTGCCATTCGAACCAAATGATAATATTTTTTTAATGAAATCAAAATGGTAATGTTATATACCTCATGTATTAATGTTTTAATGTTATAAATTACTTATTAAAAATTACATTTTTATTTAAAATTTCGTTTAATATATTTTTAATGGTTGTCACTTTTTTTGAGCACTAATGGTTTCCACTTTTGATCTTGAAGTGATTAATATTTGTATGAATGATTTGCAGTTACAAATCGTGTAGTGTTTTATGTCAATTTTATTGTTTTCTTAACTGTTAAAGGAAGTGCTAGCTAGGGAACCGCAGCACATGCAAACACGTGGGTCATACGTACACGCACTCGTCATCCGACCATCAACACACCTTGGGATGTTCGGGCGCCTGAGAATCTCTACATATCATATAAATTGATGTATTGTTTGATGTATAATCATTCAATTAATATTGCATGACACAATATATTTATCTTTTAAATGTAATAGAATCTCATATTGCTTCTATATCTTTAAATTATAAGAAGTGAAATGTAAAATCTAATATGCATGATAAATGTGATTTTTTTTATAAATATGTTGAAAATCTTAAAGGATTTGAAATATATTTTCAAAATATGTAGCATATCGGATCTTGATTTTTTGTCATAATGTTCATATCTCGTATTGATTTATTTAATTATATATCGTATAAAAATTGATATACGATTAACACAAAACGCAACGATCATGTGCCTATAAATAATGGAAAGCGCAACAAAAAGGCTTACTTAATTTCCTTTAGTTTTTAACACCTTCATATTCATGACTCTCACACTACCAACACAAATCAATATTATAATACAAAACCATAACATTGGCGACGATGCCTCTTTCAACAGACACTTTTAGCAACGGCTCATAGAAAGTCACAGATTTCAATTTCAAGGAGCATTGCAAAGGTATTTTTTTTTCTTCAAATATGGGTCACACCCAACAAACGCAAAATATACAAGCAAAAAATATTGTGGTTTGCCGACAAGCATAATAAAAATGGAAATGAAACTAGAGTACACAAAGCTAGCTTTTGTTATATATGCATCGTCACGAGGATGAAAGACATTTGTGAGAAACATGGGCATGATAGTGAAGTTCTATGAGCTAATACATGACACATGCTAATTGAGTACTACAACCATTGATTAATGAAAACATTTACAGTGGTTGTCATACTTTTATCATCAATTTTATCTTCATCATAACTATCATGCATCAACATAAATATAAGTGAGCACTTGGCCAAAAAATTTATAATCTTGCTTGTACTGTACCAAAATCAATACTTTAGTGTTTGTTTCTTTGTTTTGCTTGTACTGTACTAAAATCAATACTTTAGTGTTTGTGTCTTTGTTTCTCGTTGGGATCCAACACTAGCGTTTATCTATCAACTCATAAAATTTCACAACCATGCCTATGTCGAGGTTATAACACATCGCAACATTAAAGCCATATATCCGCATAAAAGTGCATAACAATATATATAGTTCTTTTTTTTGTTTGTTCTCTAGTTTCATCTCCCATACTTTGTTAAGCGTGTCCACAAACCATAAAGTTTCTTATTTGTATATTTTTTTGTTTGTCATGTGTGGTTCATGGTGGAAGGAACTGTGTCTTCACAGATTTCCTTGGAATTAGAATCTTTAATGTTCTAATATCCTTTGCTAAGAGTATCTTTTGATAACTACTCGTGTATTTTAGAGGATCCTCAAGTATAAATAATTACTCAATTCCCCCATTTTCAGTATGCAACATCGCATACCCTACTTGTGTTTTGATCTATTCTATATATGCTATTGATTACTCACTTAAGTATCAAAATGGCTTAGGCTAGGCTAGTACCACACTGATTTCTACTAAGGCCTCTTAAGTGTTATTGTATATTTCAGGTTAGGTTGAGCTTTCTCAAATACGTATAGGAAACGGTCATAGTGAGTGTGTCCTACCCATTTCTCAATTCTCTGAGTTAAATCATATCACATTAAGGTAATGCTAGAGATGATGGTAGTGGACAATATAGGACTGGCAAAAGGTGTTCATACTCATTCGACGCAATTTTTCTTTTTTTTTTAAAAGAAACAACGTGATTTTTCTTAAATACGAGATCATATAAAAAAAAATTATGCCCCTTTAAAAAATGAGTCCCGAGTTCAGCCTTTTAAAAAATGATCTTTAAGATCATATCACATTTTTTTGTAGATGAAAACTTCTCTACTTTAATAAGATATTAATGCAATTCTCACTCATTTAATAAGTTTACTCTCATTCTCATTTAGTTTAGAGAATTAAACTTTTGAAGAAGTATGGAGAATGTTAATAATGCTTAGAAAGACTCATCTTCATCATCTACAAATATGTGGTATACCCACACGCATGTGGCGATATAATCATAATTAAGATTGTTAATTAAGATTGTTATGATCTTAAATGAGTGTTTCGTATATATACTATATATATTTGTTCTCCATAGTAGAATTTCTTATATATATATATATATATATACATACGTGCGTATATATATAGTTTAATTAAGATTACAAATTGAAGTACATAAATTTCTAATATTTTTCTATGGTTAGTAACATGCATATATTATACCTAGTAAACTAATTGCACGGAAAGAGGCACTCGTTATCGCCAACTAAGTTTTTTGAAAACCGTTAATAAGATATTTAAAAGCTTTTATACAAAAACATTCGAATTTAAAGTTTTCTCATGAGATTTGTAATTTTGTTTGCTTTACTTTTCATTAATTAACACAATAGAAGCTTTTGTTTTATTTTTATTTGTCATGACAAAAGATACATATATTCTATATTATTTGGTTTGTTTGATATGTTTGATATACAAAAAATATATATGTATCATTTGTCATAAAAAAATAAAAAATAAAATAAAAGCTTTTATTGTGCTGATTAATGAAAAATAAAGCAAAAAATTACAAATCTCATGAAAAGAAATTTAAATTCAAATTTCTATTTATAAAAGCCTATAAGTATTTGGTTTAAAAAAAACCTATGAATATTTATTAACAGATTTAAAAAATTTTAGTTAATGATAACGAGTGATACTTTCCATGCAATTAGTTCACTATGAATGATGCAAATATTGCTATTCATGAAAATGTTAAAAGTTTTAACCTTCAATTTGTAATCTTTTTTTTTGAAGTGAAATAGAAATTTCATTAATTATGATGGTTCAATACCTTCAATTTGTAATCTTAATTAAGATTATTTACGTGCATATGTATATGTAGTATATATACGAAATGCTTATTTAAGATCATACCAATCTTAATTAAGATTATATGCGTGCATATGTATATACATAGTATATATAAAAAAACATTTAATTAAGATCATACTGCATCATCTACAAAGATGAAGAGGAGTCGTTCTTAGCATTATTAACATCCACCATGCTTCTTCAAAAGTTTATTTCCCTACACTATATCTCAAGCTCGAGATAAACAAATGAGATAATTAGATATACAAACTGAATTGTGATGGGGCAGCAACGAATGATCTCGCATGCTCATCGGCAACAAGGCAGTTACGAGATGACAGAGGAGAGTTCATCTCTGGTCTTCAAGTAAAGTTGGGCAGTTGTCCACCTTTGTCAGCAGAAATTTGGGCGTTATGGTATGGAGTTCACATGGCAAAGGAAAAATGACTCAACAAGGTGGTGATCGAGGCAAACTCATTAGAAGTTGTTTCGCTCGTGGATCCTCGTCATACTCTGGTTTTCATGGACTACTAGATCGAGAAAATTCAACGGACTCTTCACCAAATTGAGGGTAGCTACATTAGATACATCCCAAGATGTACTAATGCCTGTGTAGACTTCCTAGCGAAAAATGTGCTCATATTGCAATATCATAGATTAGGCATAGAGCCTCATTGTATTTTCCTCTTGTTAGCACAAAATAAGTGCGACAGCATAGTGTAATTCTCGACCCATTTTTTACGGCCGTGTTCCTACCAAAAAAAAAATTAATCACTGATGAAATTAAAGAGCAAATATATTATTTATACTTTGGGTAGAACTACAATAGAGGAAATTTGTGGATTTAGTGGAAATCGTGAAATAAAGAGATTCTATATAACTATTAGATTTGTAAAAGTTAAGAGTGTTGCCTAAACGAAATAAAAGTTTTTTTTAATTGTAAAAATGAAATCTGGTCTAGGTTACATCTACAATCGCAGAATATCCTACTCTAACAACATAAATTAAAGTTTGACTTTCAAGTTTTACAAACATGAGGAAGATATGCAAAAAGATTTTCCAGCCGTCTTTTTTTAGAAAATATTTATTTAAAATTAAGAAAAATGTCTACTTAATTTTCTCTTATTGAACAATTGATACGATATCTAATCCAGTTATATTGATTTTATGGCAGCCCCACCCCCAAGGTTGTCGTGTCCAGTGATGTTGGCCACGTAGCCCTACCCCGCACCCCGTTAGGTCTCGCACCCGGCTGGCGTCTGACACAACGCCAGAATTTTCGGTGTGTGCGCTAACGAGGCTGACCTCATTATTAAGTTAACTAGTTATTTGTTATTGAGTTGAGTTGGCCATTCACTTATGTATTTACACATGTTCCGTCTTTAATTTGGACGTTACTTATATTTCTCGTCTTTTAGTCTCGTTAAGAAAGTTATAGCAGTGACGTGTTGCAGCAGCCTCAAACTCCAATGCAACCTCGGACACCGTTAGGTCGACGAATACATCACTAACCTCTGTCACGTCAAACACTCCAGTATAGGAAGGCCTATGAATTCGTCTTGTTGCTTTCACATTTCTAATAAAACCTAACTTAATTAATTATTCACTTATTAATAGTTATATTTTTTAATTAGTTAAGTTAACAAATTAACATTTAATTATATCGGAAGCATTAGTTATATTGTGGAAGACTTTAAGTGTGAGTAATTTATGCATAATTTAACAATTCTAAGTAGTGAAAAACCCAGAAATAAGATACCATATATAACTGAAGCGAATAACAAAATATATATATATATATATATATACATGTATTCGATGTTCTACAGTCCCTGACTCGCAAAAAAAACATAAATATATACATACTATGGTCAAATACGAGCTAGCGATGCAACAATCTCAGAGGTAGTCGCCTAACACCTCCTTACCCTTACTCCTGCTCATCGAAAGATCTGCACTCAGATACCCAACAAATACAGTGTCGAGTCCAATAAGTAAAATCTTAAGAGAATTCCACACAACATTCATGAATAAAACAGTTAAACTACTAGACATGCAAGTATGCGTCTGGCAAAAGACAGACATACTCTCATGAATGTAGGCAAGCATGCGTATAAATAGGTAAACAACAGTAAGATAATTGAAGAGTAGCATTTAGTAAACAGGCTCAAAATGTAAATAGTTAAATATGTAACCACTCGAACAATACAAGAAAAACTTTACTTAAATAGGTCAAAATGCTGATAAAATAGAACAGGAATCCGCGCATATATTTGCAGGCTTACAATGACTAAACCCTAACTATGGTTACCGTATGAACCATTCCAGATACTATTTCAAGTCAAGAATACACCCTAATTCCCTTCCAATAGTCGTAGATATATTCTATTGTTGTCTACACGAGCGTTAAAACAAATAAACCTGTGCAAGAGATTTAGCCATAACCAATATATAACGCGACTGAATTAGGAGTAAAAAACCCATGTGTGCTCACCTGTAGTCATGTATGAAATCGATATGACAAACAATGCCATAAATTATGTAAAGCATTCCAATGGGTTTACTCATCTCAAACACACGATCTAACCTTGAAAACACTCCGATCTGTCTCCAACTCGTTTTCGACTATCACACCACAGTCCCTAATAAGGGTACACACGGATTGCACAAATCCGCGGATCCGGTCTAATTCGAACCAATTATCACTAATTGGATCAATTTTTTGATCCCTTGGACTGGATTGGATTGAAAAACCATTAATCCGGCTGAACTGGATCGAATTACAAATCTTACATTAAAAAATCGCGGATCCAATCCGATCCAATCCATTTAACACATCAATACATACATATATTTTATCATATATAATATAGTAGATTAATTAGTATCAACTCAAACTATTAACTCTAAACTTAAAGATCTAAAAGACTATATTTGTTCTTAACTCTTTTATTATGTTTTCGACCTTTTTATTGTAGGTTGTATGTTCAAAGTACACTTGTTTTGTTCTTTTATGAGGATGTATGGTGAAGATTTGTGGATAACACATTTATTTATGTAGGAACTTATATTTTGAAGGTTATTGTGATAACAATTTTGTGGGAAATATGTTATATATAGATTTGTGGAATGTATGTTGTAAATTTGTCATTCATAAGATATATAATTCTTGTGATTCATTTGATTAAATCTAATTTCATAAATTTTGGATAGAAAAATGTCAATCCGCAGCACTTGATCCAATCCGATCCGCATTTTGCAAATTGGATTGAGTTGGATTGATGAATTATTTGGATTGGATTGGATTGTAATTTTTCAATCCGCAATAATTGAATTGGATTGCGGATTGACCCTAATTGGACTGGATCCAATCAGTGTGCACCCTTAGTCCCTAAGTCTTTTGAAACCCATTTCAATTGTTTTAGAGTGTATTCAAATTGGTTGAATAGGTTTCAAGTTAATTCTCAAATCAGCCCCTTAAGGCTAAATAAAGTTTTAATTTTGTTCTGTGTTGCAGCGCAATTTAGATCGTCAAAAACTCCAAATAATCAAAAGCACTTAACTAGAAATGTTTTTTCTCTATGCCTTAGCTTTCCAAAAAGGTTTAGTTTGCAAAGTTCCGATTTAAAATGAATGAGCTATCGTAACTCTACCAAAACAGCTTAAATTTAAAACAAATCCAACCAGCAATCTTGTAAAAAATTATTTCTCCTAATTTATAGCTCCAGAAATTGTGATTTTCGGTCATAAGGCATATAACATACCCAATACTCACATACTAGAAGCTCAGTCTAATCCGATAAATATTGAGGGAGTTATTCGAAAAGCATCAAGGTATTATCAAAACTGTGGAGTCCATATTTTTCAGATTTAAGCATCAAAGTTGCAGAGTATTTTTAGACATAAAAACATTCGAATTACAAAATCTTTCCGTGGGAAAAAGTTGTTCCTCTTTAAGTTAGCTTTCAAATGTCACTAGAATGAGTCCATTTCGATTTGAAATTAGAAAGTTATGACCAAAATACAAAAGCTGGGTTAAAAAGTATAACATGCATGCATCAAGAAACTTCAAGAATTTCATTTGGATTTCAAAAACTAGTTGTAACCATTATTGATCATCAAGTTAAGTTGAAAACTCTAATTAGACAAGAAAAACAGTAGCTTAATCTTAGAAACTCATTTTTGCACAAACGTTCCCAAATTTGAATTCGTTTCTATGAATCGAAAAGGGTGGAAGTGAAGGTGTTGGTTACCTAGGTTTATGACACCTTGATTTGAGCTCCAACTCTGTAACGGCCCGAAGTTAATTCGTCATTATTAATGTTTGCAGACGTGACGAACAGCTCAGATGCTCGTAGATAACAACTTAATGTGGAAAACCAATAAATAGAGTACCATGTATATAAACAAATTGTTAGATATACATGTGCAAATATCTCTCATAGTTCCCAAATATACCCAAAAGAAATCAAAATATCAAAAATAAATACGTACGAATAGGTCCCCAGACACTAGTCAATCAAACAATCAAACAGTGGCCTAAGATGCCCTTGCCTCTACTCGTAGATTGATCTGCAACTCGAATTCATAACAAAGACGAGTTAAAGTGAGTAAAATCCTAGAGAAAACCACCAAGCATTCAATTGAAGCAAATACAATGCTAAATAAACATGTCGAAGTAAAATAGAGCAATAAATAGATTATCATCGCATGCATAAATAGCATCAAGGATTCAAGGTGCGTGTGTACCCATCCCAGATAGACTAGATCAAACTTCTGTATACCCGAATCCCACCAGTGAGTGCCTACACTGGTTCATCACCCTACAACCCTCACGGTGGTCAGGCTAGTTCTATGACCCATCAACACGTGCACCATTGGATCATAAGTCGAGTTGCCATTCACTGAGTTCACAGGTGCACATACTATGATCTATTGGTCACTTAACCATCTCACGCAACAAAATAGTGTCAACATTCACAACCAACAAGATAACAGTGATAATAGCATGATGAAACAAGAATAAAATCAATGTAAATGCTTAAGGTGTGGTTCTCGTAGATTTACTTACTTTGATCTTGCACTCACAATCCCCCGAACCCCCAATCCAACCCTCACTCGCTCTCGGTACCAAAGCTATGGTCCTTTAGTCCCCTGGGATCAAATTGAAATGTTTGGAGAGGTTTCATATTGGTTTAATGGTGTTGTGATCTCAATTTCTCAAAACAGTCCCTTAAGAGATTTTGCAGTCTGTATTGTCATTAACGCGTTAATGGCTTCATTAGCGTGCTAGTGACAGGTAGCACGTTAAGGGATGACCCTTAGCGCACTACTAGCTGCGTTTTCGATCTTCAACTCTGCTCCGAACAGTTAGTTGTGCCTTCGGTCTCCATTCATCATCGACCCCATCCTCACCTCATGGGGGGTCCCAAACCACCAAAAATAGCTGAGATACACATAATTTCATCAATGTAAAGATCATGCATCCATTAATGAAGAACCCAAATTCAAGACCATTTTGAAAACTAATTGAATGCATCTCATTATTGAAATTCTTAGAGTATAACATGAAACAAGTCATACATTAATTCACATTTTGATCCCATGAACCTCAATTAACATGCATTAGAAACATTTTTGTTAAGCAAATGGAGTATAAGATGAATTCTTACCCAAAATAGATGATGATTTCTTCAATTTCTAGCTCCTAATCTCTCTAATTCACCCTGAGATCATGTAAACCAGCCCCCCTTTCACTCTCACCATCCCCAAGTTGTCTATGATCTGCATGTAAATAAATCCCACCAAGTCATGCTTTTATAGTTTGCACTTTGAATCCTAGCCACTTATCCTTAATCACCTACACATCCCTAGACCATCCAATGGTCTTACTCTTGCAAATCTACACTCTAAGTGACAAAAACTTGTACACATCTAGTCTAGAACTCCATAATCTAGGATCATCTAAATGAAGATCAAATTCCGAGATAAAACAATCTTAAACTATAGGCATTAAATTGATTTAGCCTAAATATATATACATTAAACAACATTTCTATGTTATATGCCCTCGCAGTTTGCCAATTTTTCAAACCATCACCAGACAATAAAACTCAAAAACCACGCCTAAACTGACCGTGAAAAATCGGTTTGGTCAGTTTGGTTTTACAGTTTTCCAATTCCAAAAAAACGTGAAATAGAGAATCACTGCAACATCACATATACCAAGTTTTTCTTTGAGTAATTTCTTCAAACACCTTGCATTTTATTGCCAACAGGAATCAACCTAACACAAACCAAAGAATCAGAAATCTAGTAAGAATGGCGAGAAAGTTTGGCTGTGAAGGAAGATTGCGAGGCAGAGGTCACTCAAGCAAGCGTAAGGTAACCTAGTGGGAGGTAGTGACTCCAACGAGGCAGCAAGGCAGAGGCGAGTGGCAACTCAAGCCAGATCACGAGGTTAGGCATGAAGTCGTGAAAGAGATGAGGAGGGGACCGAAGGGATGTTTCAGCGCCAGTTACGATCGAAGAGGGGGAGAGAAAAGGTGAGGCAAACCAAGTAATTGGGTGGCCCATGGTAAAGTATGGTATTTAGTAGTCATAGGTTTAAACCTGGAGGAAGCAATGTTTCTTTCTTGTTAAAAAGAAAATGAAAAAATGAGGCAAAATTTGGAGTGAAAGTGAACAGAGATGGAAGTTAGGCGAGGGCTTTAAGTCTACGTGAGAACATAATGAGTTTTGTGAGTTGTATTAGTTTTATGGTCGCAGCTACCACAAACTGGGCCCCACTTGACCTAAACCTATGTGGACCCCCAAGCCAGTATTTGACGAGTCAACGTAAGTCTAGTCAACCTTACTTACCACTTAATTGAATACATTATTCATTCACTCATTGTGGTTCACTCTTCGATTTGCCTTAACCCTATCTAATCATCATTCATCCTCAATGTTGGGTGTGCAGCGGAAACATTTAAACCCCAACTTAAAAATAATTTAAAACAGTTTACAACTCAGACAACCTAGATGTGAAAAATCCTGTCCAAAAAACATCTCATGTATATATAATGAACTAAAAATCCAACATAAAGATATACATGAATCACCAAATATTTCAACTCCCCGAAGTCCCCAAAATATCAAATTGTAGGAATACATAGCCAAATATACAACAAAGTAAACACCTACAGAGTGGAAGCAAATGTACTGGCTTTGAGCGTGCCTCTGACGATATCGCCAAGCATAGGTGCCTTGCCCCGACTCATCTGCGGATCTACACCCACCGTCATAAAAAGGACGGTGAGTACAATAAGTAATAGTAAACAACATCAATAGGTATCTCAACATGAATTTTGAGTCCACAATAAGCAACAACTCTATGAATCATGCGATATATATAAAATGATTGAAATAGATAACATTTTACATGATAAATAGATTCAATAAGCTCAAACAACGATAATCAAGTGACGGGGAAATAATCAAATAGGCAGATAGATAGTCTCAATCAAATCGCGGGTCACAAGACCTCCTCAGCTTGCGATTGACACAGCGGCCTCAAAAATTGCCCCTGTTCGATCCACCACGTACAAACCAGTGGGCCCAAGAGTCGCCTCCACTGAACGTACACTATGCTAGGAAAAGTCACAGAAAAAGTCGACTGCTAAATCCCTAACACACTACCAAAGGCAAGCTACAGTCACAAGCCGGATGTTAAATCCTTCCGATAGGCTCCAACGAGAAGCCACAGACTATGCCGGCTGCTAAACTTTTTAAGACTTCTCTCCACAGGTGCACTACCTAAACTCTAGGTCACCTGAGATAGAATGGAGTACAAAAAACTCACATTTCAAGGAATAACCAGTCAAGAAATAGGAAAGAATTTTATATTGATTCTATTGTTGCATTCACTCACCTTGAATCTTGCTAATATCGTTCACCCGTAGCTCCACACGTTTCCCAATGCAAATCCCTAATTGACTAATCAAAGTCCCGCTGACTACTTAATATCCATTTAAGTTCATTGCCGTTAATTTTTTCATTTTATCCAATTTTCCATAATTTATTCATTCTCGTAATTGGGTCGATTACCCAGGTATTGGACTAGTGAACAGTGCCACGCCGCAGGTGGCGCCATAGGTGTCAGAACCCTGCGGCGTCACTTAATCCGTGAAAACATTGTCCCTCTATCCTGGACACTGTGAGTGGCACTATGGGGTATACCGATATACTGATCCACAACGTCACTTAAAACGTGAATTCCTATGGCCTCTGCCCTGGACGTCGTGGGGCTTTGTGCTCCACAACGTCCCTCACAGCGTCGAGACCATAACCTTAATCCCGAGGTTTTTTGAAACTCTGACTCGTCTCGTCACGTTTCGAGCCTATCTAAAACTCATAGGGACGTCCAACCCAACCCAAAACCACTGACAAGTCTTATCGAACTTGTCCAGAAACCCTCAATTCTGATAATTCATCCAAAATCTCCCAAAAATCCACAAAAATCAACAAAACTTCAAACACCCAAAATCACCATAGCAACAACCTCAAATACCCTCATTGATCACAAATTTATCATCGAAACTCCCTTAAAAACCGAAACCTAACTTTGTGCCCCAAAATATCTCGATGAACACTCGTCAAATCAGTGTCAAAACGACAAGAATTGAGAGATGAACCAAGATCTTAACTTGTTTTACGTTGATAATCGCTCCCTTGGCGCTGATTCACATTTGGAATCTACAAAACCACCCCCTATTCACCGATTTG
Source organism: Stephania japonica (assembly GCA_039657345.1). Classification (NCBI taxonomy): domain Eukaryota; kingdom Viridiplantae; phylum Streptophyta; class Magnoliopsida; order Ranunculales; family Menispermaceae; genus Stephania; species Stephania japonica. Next base: position 48,565,316 of record CM077558.1, read on the forward strand.
TTGAGAATGAGAAGTGAGGATGAGAGAGAAAAGTTGATGGGAATCCTTTTATACCCCCTCACTTCATCATTTTCCACACACGCATCTCGAAAACCATCTAGTGGTTCATGTTCACACATCCACCCACTATATTGACTCCATTAGATGACACCTTGACTTGTTCTCTTGATCTTATCTCTCAAAAATATCCATTTTTCAGGCATTTTCGCACCCAGACTGTACCACGATTCGCATTGTCGTGTACCCACTACCGATGTGTCACATAACATTTAATTATTCTATTAAATTGTAGTTTATTAGTGTTTTAGTCTATTTAGTCCCTCAAACTTTCAATTACCCATCACAGTTCGTCCTACACCCATAAGGCACATTTTTCTGAGTCAAACACGTTCCTTAACGCTAACGCGCACTCACAAATATCATCACACGTTTGGAATATTGGAATTAATATCCATGTGATAAATAAATAGTACAAACTACCAGACAAATATAACATAACACGGTGTCAACTCCCGATGACCGAAACAAGTACACCACGGCTAGCTGGGCCCACAATATGACCCTGAAATGACACGTGGCACGAGTTCAAATTTTAGGGTCGTTACAATTATTAGGGTTTAAAATAATAAAAATGTCTACAATGCCCTTAAAATCAACTTCAGTTTGGCGAACCGCGTTTAAGAAAAACAAAAATTGCACAACAATCTGACAGTCGCGGTTTTGAGATTTTTTAAACCATCCCCAAACCTGGAGATTTAGAAACCAGGCCATACTGCGTCGGTCTAATCGATTTGGGCGGTTTTGCAAAAACCATTGCCCACCCCTAGTGATATGGTCTACTTATAGTCTTTTATTAGTACATTCATAGTCCCAAGCTAGTTCCCAACTACCCAGGTGCCGTCTCTACACGTATCTCGATGTGCCCCATAGCTAACAACAACAAGACCATGGTCTCAGTCCCAAATTAATTGGAGTCAGCTACATGGATCAAACTCTTCCATTGTGCTTGATTTTGTGCAATCAATTGTGAGTATTCCAAATCATTCAAATCCCTCTTAATTAATGTATATCGAGTTAACTTTAGTTTACCCCTACCTAGTTGAATTTTTTCAGTGGTAGGGATAGATCGAACATTTTTAATTAATGTGCACCATATCTAACATTTTTTTATTTTTTAAGACTATTGTTTTGATATATATTATACACTAATGTTTTAAAAAAATGTCATATTACTTAAATTCATTTGTAGTTATTTGAGTTAGTATAGTTTAGTCTAGTGTATCCGTATACCACCTACTCGATGCCCGCCTTGACACGCTTCTCGAGACAAATACCTATAGTATAAATTCAAACGAATGAACAATGTATTCCCATACATGCGATGCAATATGATGTAATAAACAATTTAAGCACCGCAATATGACAAACAACAAACAAAAATAACTAATTATACCTAGCCAGACGTGCCCTAGCTTATCTGTGCATCCACGGGAGTTTGAGCTGGCGTCCTAGTCTGAAAATAGAGAATAAAATGACGTTAATAAATATAGGGCCATTACAGATTTGCCAAACCAAAGTGGATTCCCCAACCTGATTTCATTATTTATTTTCACCAAATCAAAGGTTGATTCCCTAACCTGATTTCATCATTTATTTTCACTAGATCAAAGGTGGATCCCTAACAAGGGTTTCATATGTTATGTTAAAATCAATCACCTTTTGGCTATTAATTACAACTTAAATAAATAATACATGTGTATGAGATCTTATCCACCACCAATCTCTTTTGGTCGGTAGTGGGTCTAACATCTTTTCTTTTATGCTTTGTCAAATAAACCATATATCTATTTTCTTAGGTCAAACCATATATCTATTTAGATACTCCCTTCAGGAAAAAAAAAAAATATAAGACTTTTTGCTCAAAACACACATATTAAGAAAACATTAATTTTAAGTTTTGCCTCTCTTTCTCTCCAAAACTCCATATTTTTTTCTTGATTCACTTTTGTGATTTTTATTTTTGAACCACTGTCGATCATCTCTTCGATTAGCGATGGTTCCAATCAAAACCCTTTTGCACTTTGTTCACACAATAAACAACATATCTAATCAGATTTGTGGAGATTGGTTTATTCTTGTTGTTATGCATCTTCATCAACGGTATTGTGTGGATTTGTGCGGTGCGTTGGATTGATCATGTCTTTAGGTTTTATTTGATAGTTAGTTTTCTTTCTTAATTGGAAGTCTTTGATTTTTTCTTCCCTAATTGGAAGTCTTTGATTTGTCTTCTCCTTGTTGAGAAGTTTTAGGTTTTCTTCTTCTCGTTGGGAAGTTTTGTTATTCGTCTTGTTGTTCTAATAGTTTTGTGTATTGTCATGAGTTTCAACGTTGTAGAGAGCACTTCATAATTGTCAAATTGTTTCAACTTCGCATTTAAAGTCAAATTAAAGGCGGATTGTTTGAACAAATAGGATTAGTGAATCAATGTGCTTAATTCTATGTCCGTCTGTATTGAGTCGTGAATCATTAATGAAATTTCAATTTCTCTTCAAAAAACAAAATAAAGAAAACATTAATTGTGAGTTTAAATTACATTCTTACCTACATTTAATTCTTTATTTCATCTAATGTAAGAAAGACAAGTATTTGATTATAATTAAATATTTGAGTTAAAAAATGGGTGAAATAGGTATAAAAGGTACAAAGTTCTCTCGAATTTCGAAAACGTCTTATATTTTTTAAAGTCAAAAAATCTCAAAACGTTATATATTTTTTTACTGAAGTGAGTATAAGGTGATTAGTTTTATCCTTATTGCAATTTGATGCCATCTACGTCAGCATCAATTTCAACGATTGTGTGTGGATTTACATTTATAGCTGTCGAGTTGGTATTTTTATTATATTTCATTTGGTAGTTAGTTATCTTTTCTTATTAGAAGTTTTAGATATTGCATTCACCCAAAGAAAGGTTTGGGATTTTTTTCTTTAGTTAAAAGCTTTTATTTTTCACTATGCTTCTTGCAACGTGTTTGTATATTGTTGTGTTCTAGATGTTTGTTAAGAACTACCACTAATATAATCGCGACAGTATTCTAACATTACAACCGTGGTTTTTCAAAACCAACTATATGGTAGTTGGATGTTCTTATAATTGTGGTTACAATTAGTGAATTAATTAATTTTATTAGTTCTATGTCTGGTCATGTTTTATAAAATGTATCATGCCATAGATGATGAAATTTCTATTTTATTTCAAAAGAAATAAAGGTCTCGTTTGGTTCATTTTATTAACTTCCAGAAAATTTTTCTTCTAGGGAAGTTTAGTTTCTTAGGAAGTTAACCACTAAGGAAGTTGCACTTTTTACGTTTGGTTCAACTTTAAACTTTTTAAAAAGTTCTATATTTTAAAAATAATAAAATAATGTAATTGACATAAATGTACATTACACTATTTTTTGAGAGAGAGATAGATTGTAGGAAATAAAGATAGAGAGAGCATTAAATTAGGGTAAAAGTGACAATTCCCTTTCAAGAAGATAACTCACTCGCCACCTTAAGTGAGTCACCTTCCCCTATGTAGAGGAAGTTGGGGGTCAAACTTTCAGATAAGTTTTTGAAAATATTCAACCAAACAAGGTGAGTTGGAACTTCTTTAGAAGTTATCTCACTTCCTTCAACTTCCCCCCGAACTAAATAAAGCCAAAGATAAGCTAGAAGAGCATAATGATACAGAGAAATGCTTTTGAGTTTTGCCAAAGAAGGTCAACAATCATATCTAGGGCTTGGTTTTGTTTAGCTCTTGCCTTTAGCTTATACCTTGATAACGTAGATGAGTTATATATTATGAAAAGCAAAAAACATGTAGGGAGATCCTAGACTAGACTATACTAATTCAAATAACTGCAAATTCAAACGAATGAACAATGTATTCTCATACATGCGATGCAATATGATGTAATAAACAATTTAAGCACTGCAATATGACAAACAACAAATAAAAATAACTAATTATACCTAGTCAGGTGTACCCTAGCCTATCTGCGGCATCCATAAGAGTATGAGTTGGCGTCCTAGTATGAAAATAGAGAATAAAACGACGTTAATAAATATTAGGCGGCCACAGATTTGCCAAACCAAAGTAGATTCCCCAACCTGATTTCATAATTTATTTTCACCAAAGCAAAGGTGGATTTCCTAACCTAATTTCATGATTTATTTTCACTAGATCAAAGGTGGATTCCCCAACAGGATTTCATAAGTTATTTTCAAATCAATCGCTTTTTGGCTAATCACAACTTAAATAAATAATAGGATATCTTATTCACCCACCAATCTCTTTTGGTCGATAGTGGGTATAACATCTTTTCTTTTATATTTTGTCAAATAAACCATATATCTATTTTTTAGGTCAAACCATATATCCATTTAGATACTCTCTTCGATAAAAAAAAAATATGACTTTTTGCCCAAAACACACATATTAAGAAAATATTAATTATGAGTTTAAATTAGATTCTTACACACATTGAATTCTTTATTTCATCTAATGAAAGAAAGACAAGTGTTTAATTATAATTAAATGTTTGAGTTTAAATAGGGATAAAATAGGTATAAAAAGTACAAAGTTCTCTTGAGTTTCGAAAACATCTTTTATATATATATATATATATATATATATATATATATTTTTGAAAAACCCATAGCTAATTTTATTGCAAATCATTGGCTAGTACATTAATTAGGAACGATGGTACAATACACCACTCACTCCGACCAGACAAAGAACTAGCCTCCCTTGCCACAGTGTGAGCTGGTAAGTTCGCTGATCTTCGCACATAAGAAACACAATAGGACTTCATGTCCGTTAAAATAGAAATGCAATCGTCTATAATAGAATCGAAATATGAGTTATCCCTAGTCTTACTATTGATAGCCTGGACGACCAACACATCATCTACCTCAATGTCTGCACTCGTAACCCCTCTCCTTTTTATCCAACTTAGTGCTTCTCCTATTACTTCTACTACCCGCAGCTCAACCACACCTTTCCACATCCCCCTCATAGCTGCCACGAAACCACCCCTCTCATCCCTCAGGACTGCCCCATATGATGCTACTACCCTATCGACAAATATTGCCATATCTGAGTTGCACTTAACCTTATCTCTCTCCGATCTCCTCCATCTATCCTGCTCCACCTAAGGACTCCCATTCAATCGAAACACATCAGTATGTCGAGCTTTCTTCCATGCCGACAAGTGTTATTTAGCAAAAGCTATAATTTGATACAGTCATTGGCCTTCATTTTTCTATACTACTATACTCTGATTGTTCTAGATATTCCACGCTACAACCACCACTACCTCCATCACCGTTATCGTGTGCTTTTCAGACATTTCTCCCGCACATCAATCGAATGAGACTCGAACTTTTGGATTATGGACCATTCCTAGCTCAGACCAGCATTGCGACGCGACTCGGCAACCTATTAGAGCATTGAGGACATCTTCCACTTCTTCTCCACACACCTTATATTGCACATTCACTTGAACTCTTCTGCTATACAGATTCGTCAATGTCGGTAGCGTATTCTCCACAGCCCTCCACAGAAAATTGTAGACTTTTGGTGGGACTTTCAGTCTCCATAAAAGGTCTTATATTTTTTGAAGCCAAAAATCTCAAAACGTCATATATTTTTGACTTGAGGGAGTATAAGCTTATTAGTTTTATCCTTGTTGCAATTTGATGCCATCTACGTGTGCATAAATTTCAACGATTGTGCTTGGATTTACATTTATAGCTGTTAAGTTGGTATTTTTATTATATTGGTAGTTAGTTATCTTTTCTTATTGAAGTTTTAGGCATTGCATTCACTCAAAGAAAGGTTTGGGATTTGTTTTCTTTAGTTACAAGTTTTTGTTTTTCATTATGCTTCTTGCAACGTGTTTGTATATTGTTGTGTTCTAGATGTTTGTTAAGAACTACCACTAATATAAGAAACCATAAAATTCTTTTTTGATTCACTTTTGTAATTTTTGTTCTTGAACCATCGTCGATCGATCCTCTCAATGATTGGCGGTGGTTCCAATTAAATCTCTTTTGCTATTTGTTCATTCAATAAACAACAGATCTAATCAGATTTGTAGAGATTGGCTCATCATTGCTGTGGTGCATCTTTATCAACAGTGTTGCGTAGATTTATGCAGCGTCCTGGATTGATTTGTCTTTAATTTTTACTTTATAGTTATTTTTCTTCCCTAGTTGTAGGTCTTTGATTTGTCTTCTTATTGGAAAGCTTAGTTATTCTTTTTGTGGTTCAAGTATTTTTATGTATTTTCATGAGTTTCAACGTTGAGAGAGCAGAGCAGTCTCTGATTGTCAAACTGTTTCAATTTCAAAAAAAAAGCCAAATTAATAGCAGTTTGTTTACACAAATAGGATTAGTGAATCAATGTACTTGATTTTATGTCTGGTCCCTGTAGTAAGCCCGAATGATTAATGAAATTTCGATTTTCTTCAAAAAAAAAAGAACTACCACTAATATAATCACGGCAATATTCTAACATTACAACCATGGTTCTTCAAAACCAACTATATGGTAGTTGGATGTTCTTATAATTGTGGTTACAATTAGCAAATTAACGAATTTTATTAGTTTTATGTCTGGTCATGTTCTATAGAATGTATTGAGCCATATATGATGAAATTTCTATTTTACTTGAAGGGAATAAAGATAAGCTGAAATAAAAAAAATTAAGAAAAAGAGCTAGAAGAGCATAAATGAGAGAGAGATGCTTTTGAGTTTTGCCAAAGAAGGTCAACAATCATATTTAGGGCTTTCAGCTCTTGCTTTTAGCTTATATTTTGATGACGTGGATGAGTTATATATTATGAAAAGCAAAAAATATGTAGGGAGATCCTTTTGAAAATCGCGGTGGTTTTGATGGTTTTGGTTGCTACCTAAGCACCACATCATCCAATCACAGAAACACAAAATGCAACCAAACGATACAAAAACAACTCAATTAGTGCCACTTCAACATTAAGCAAGAGTAAAGCTGAACCAACCAGGGCCTACTCCTCTAATCAAGAAGTTTAGCATTATATTTTCAAAGAGACAATTTGCATGACTTGGAAGTGATTTCTTGTACAAATCAAAGCAATTCTCCAAAGGGACCAAAGCCAAAGTAAAACTCCTGACACACAGCTTGTGAGCTAACAACTTCACAACAGCCATTAAGGCTATATATAAAGGTTTATAATAAACCCCCAATGAGCTCTAGATGCAGTGCGAGGACTTGGCATCAAAAAGCTAAGCATGCTTCTCTTGACTACGCTGGCATAAGAACTTGTTATCGTTAAAACATAGAGCTTTGATTTCTTTTTTCTTTTTACCTAGTATGTTTGAAGTGCCTTTTAGAACTCGAGAGAGCAAGCATTGATGGTTTGTTAAGCATAGATTACAAAGAAAACAATCCCAAATCTGTATTATATCTATACAGAGCTCGTTTCTGTGGTAATCTCGGGCTCATTAGGAACATTATTTTGAGCCATATCAATGCTCCTGTGAAGAAGGAAAGTCCCAGATAGGATGGTCACAAATCCACATAGCTGCGTTACAATTTGTGATGCTTTTTGTGAGTCCCAATCCTGAAATTAACATCAATATAACCGATTAGTAGCATAACTTTGTCAATTAAAAAAAAATGAACATTTAAGCATAACTTTTTCTTTTTGGGGAAGTAATAGGCCACCAAATGCTACTTTGGCAAGGGTGAAGTGTTATTGGATGATGTTTACTTTGGCAACTACTCATCCAGGACTTTCTTCAATATGCTATGAACACATAATTATGTATGTGTTGCAAATATAGATCATAAGATAACAAGTTTGAAATGTCTACATAAAGGCTCAAGTAAATTGAATAAATGTCACTCGTAAGCCACCAACCATTGCCTTGGTGGAGTGGTTGGAGCCTACTAGTTGGGTTTTTTTTTTTTTTTTTCAAGGACCTACTTGTTGTTCACTTGAACCTTTATGAGGTTTCAAATTCAAATCTTCTATATAATATTTTCAAGGCATATCTCTTGTGGGGCGGGGTGCCTATTAGGGGTGATTCTGAACATCATTATTATTCATTTTACATCATGCGTGCTAGCGGCTATCTTGTGATATAAATCTTTTTTTTTCTTTTGTTTCATAGTGCTGATTAAATCTTTAATCAAAAGAGATACCGGATTCAATTAATGAAGGAGTATTTAGCATCCAACATAAAACACGAGTGCAATACAAACATTCCATACAGGCACAACTTATGAAAACTAATAAATTAAAAACATAATATTGGACTTCATCTCTGAGTCAATTTTAATGGGCATTGAATATATGAACTAATAAAAATTTTACTCAAATCCATAGTTCAATTGAAACATATAAAGACATGTAAATGGAAAAGATGCCGAGGAGAATGATATAAAGAGATTTTGTACACAGATTAACTATAGGTTCTGACTTCTGCCTCAGAAGGAGATAATTAAAGATTTATGCACTTGTAGTATTCAAAAGACATTTTAACAAATAAAAGGATGATATGTCACTTTAGCAACAACTATGAGGAGTTAATTCAGATGTCTAGGTTTATGAATTACAAAGATCAAGTTCACAGACCTATTGATAAATGGAGGTACATTAACTAGAACTGGAGTATTCTATTCCAAGGACAGTTCAACAGTAGCTTTAGTTGGTTAGAGTGGTGATTTTTCAGTGCCGGGCTTATGATTTCAGCGATATTCGGCTTATATCTTATTCTCTGGAGGCTTCATGAGCCGCTGGTGTCTTTCCAATGGCAATACAGCTTTAAGTTTGTTCAAATTTGTTGTTCAACGGTTAGATTTTGCAGGTTCCGTTGATCTCTGGTCATCTTTATACTATGTATTCCTATGGTAGCCTAATGAAAGGTTTTCTTTGATTGAAGAAAAAAAATAGAGGAACTTAACGTAAAGGAACACAAGTAATGAACGTCACCGTAAACATAATCATACTCGCGAATATGGTGAAAGTCGTGAACATAACGTAGTAGACAGAAGATATGACAGCAGTGTTGATCTCTGGTCATCTTTATACTTTGTATTCCTAAGGTAGCCTAATGAAAGGTTTTCTTTTATTGAAGAAAAATAAATAGAGGAACTTAATGTAAAGGAACACGAGAAATTAACGTCACCTTAAACATAATCATACTCGCGAATATGGTGAAAGTCGTGAACATAACGTAGTAGACCGGAGATATGACAGCAGTGTTGAATGTGTCTAATGCCTGAAAAAGAGGGAATAAAGTTATGATCAATTGTGGTTGTTCTAGATATTTTAAAATGATTGCTAAGATGTCCAGCTGAAGAAATAAAGCACATAAATCATAATTTGCAAGATACAAGAAGCATGGCTACAGAAGCTCAAATGCCTGTCACAAAAACGAATACTACATAAGCTACAACTTATAGTCGCAATCTGTATAGAATCCAATGTCGGTGATGATAGTCTAAATCTCCTTGGAAACACAAGCCATTCACATTAACATATCTCATACAATATAAATAGAACAGGACAGACATATTGAGACAGTTGTGTGTTGAACTCCATAGGTTATGCTACTACCATATTAGTTGAGATTGACAAGCGGACGAGCATTATGTAAATCAAGATAACACTTTTCTTCGGCAATTGTAAATTTAACTGTAATTCGATAAGGCCAATCCCTCAGATCAACTAATGTTCCATGTTTTGACTTAAGTTAGAATAGACTAAAAGAAATTGATTGACACCAGCAATTCTGATCATCAAACCAGAAATCCATCATGTCTTTTTTCCTCTCCATAACTAAAATGTTTGTGTAGTATAGGTTGCGAGATTAAACTTCTAAATGTGATTTGGAGCAATATTTCCGAATACCTTGTTCAAGTAGTTCAACTGCAACAGGCAGCTGAAAACAACCACCACTGTGAAAAACCATGTTTGAAAATATACAAACTGGTTAGACCCTGAAAATGTCAGCTTCATTGCGATTGCCAACGCTTTCACACTCATGACCTACAAAGGAAAAAAAAGGACATGAGAATGTTCATATATAGGAAGTGGCAACCCGAATTTCTACCAGGCTTGATGTGTAGCATACCGTAAGAGATCCCATAAGTGAGCAAATTCCAACATAGATAAGTAGATGAGTTTGCCCATAGCGCGGAGCATAACGGAACATGAGGACAAGTGAAATACACAGAACTACAGAAGTGTAAACTAGAAAACCTGCAAGTACAAAATTCAAGTTAATTTGACTTGGACTATAAGTAAATGCTTTTGGTTGCTGTAGAAGAAACTGGAGCAGGTTGTAGAGCCTGAATCCCAAATTGGTTGAGGTCGCTTATCAACAACAACAACAGTATAGTCTCGATCCCAAATTAGTTGGGGTTGGATCTAACTCTTCCGTTGTGCTCGATTTAGTACAATTGATGTCTGTTTTCCCAATCATTTAAATCCCTCCTAATCAATGTGTCGAGAATATTAACATAATTATTAGGATTGTTATTTAGTATATTTATTCTATTTGTAATTAATTAGAATTAGAAGTAATTAGCTGTATAATCGGTTTTTTAATAGCATTTACTCTGTAAATCAATTAGGATCAATTAGGATCAATTAGTTGCTATTTTTATGTAAAGCATTTACTCTGTAAATCAATTAAGATCAATTAGGATCAATTAGGATCAATTAGTTGCTATTTTTATGTAAAGCATTTACTCTGTAATTTTCTATTTAAACACGCCAAAATGGTGAATAAAAATTATTCCATTCTCATCATTCTTTTCGACTTTATGGTATCGAGCCTAAATGGCTAAACCTACGATGATACCTCTGTATCGATTCTATGAGCTCTATTCGCTCACCCTCAATTCCCTCAACCACTTTGAATCTTTTCAAAACCTTTCCATCACTTCTCACAAGCCGAATGGAAACAATTTCCTACATGGTCCCAATCGGTGAAACTGTTCATTCGAGGCCGTGGAAAATTCGACTATCTTACGGTACCAATGCGAGACCCACTAAGAAAGATGAAGGTTACGCAAAATGGGAGGCGAGAGAATTCGATGATCATGTCTTGGCTCATAAATTCTATGAACTCGAGTGTAGGAAGAACCTATCTCTTCCTACCTACGCTCATGACATTTGAATTTCTTGTGAATGAGACTTATTCGATCTCGGGAATGCGGGACGGTGGTTTGAGCTAAAAACTCGGCTATGGAGGCTAAAACAAGGTGAGAAAAGCTGTCACTCAATATTATACGACTTAAAAACCTTGTGGCAAGAGGTAGATATGTTCGGCGATTATGAGTGGAGTCTGTGCAAGGACGGGGCTTTGTTTCGAAAATGGTGGAAAAAGAACGTGTCTTCGAATTCCTCGTCGGCCTTAATAAGGAATTAGATGAAGTGAGAGGACGCATTCTTGGTCGTGATCCACTACTGAGTACTAGAGAAGTCTTTGCCGAGGTCGAAGAGAGGAGAGCGGCGGACCGTCATGCTCGGAGGACACTCACCAGCTCCCACCGAGCCTTCGGCCCTGTTCTCTAGTCAGCCACCACGCCGCAACGACTGTCGTAGCGATAAAGATCGGCCAATCTGCGAGCATTGCAACAAGCCAGGGCATGTTAAGGCCAAATGTTGGAAGCTGCATGGAAAGCCAGTCGAAAACCCTTCATCTAACCTGAAGCCTCGTGATTCAAAGGGTTTTCATGCCTCATCCGAAGACACTTCCAAAGAGCCGAAATCTGCCTCAGAGACGTCTGCCTTCAGCAAAGAACAGCTAGAGCAATTGTATCAACTAATGAGTTATCATTCAATTGTATCCAACACTCCTAACTCATCATCTTACATTGCCTCTTCTTCTTTAGCTCAAAAAGGTACTTACCCTACAACTTTCACAGCCGGCTCAAAATTAAACCCTTGGATCATAGATTCAAGGGCAACCGATCATATGACTGGTAGTTCCTCCATATTCTCTTCATATTATCCTTCATCTGAAAATTTGAAAGTTAAAATTGCCGATGGTTCTCTAACCTCTATTGCTGGAAAAGGCTCTATTATTATGTCTCCATCTCTTACATTACTAAATGTCCTGCATGTTCTAAAGATTTCTTGCAATCTCATCTCTGTTAGTCGTATTATTCATGATTGCAAATGTATTGCTACAATAACATTTGCTGGATTTGAGTTTTAGGATCCTTGTTCGGGGAAGATGATTGGCAATGCTAAGGAAGTTGATGGACTCTATCACTTGGTCTCGGAAAATCCTTCAGATGAACAAGTTCAGAAACCAAGATGTTTTACTACCTTGTCTTGCAAGAATGGCATAATGTTGTGGCATTATAGGTTAGGCCATCCCAGTTTAATTACTTGAAATATTTGTTTCCAAATCTTTTTAAAAATAAAGACATTTCATTTTTTTGTTGTGAAGTTTGTGAGTTGGCAAAACATCATAGATCTGTTTATCCTTCTTTGAAGTATATGCCATCAAAACTTTTTTCACTCGTGCATAGTGATATTTGGGGCCCTTCAAGGGTAAAAATTGCCTCAGGTTCTAGATAGTTCATCACATTCATTGATGATCACACTAGAGTCACATGGATTTATCTTCTAAAGGAAAAATCCGAGGCCGCAAATGTTTTCAAAACTTTTCACTCTTTGATTAATACTCAGTTTCATACTAATATTCAAGCTCTTAGAACTGATAATGGCCAAGAATATTTTAATGCAATCTTATGTGATTTTTTGAAAGAAAAAGGAATTATTCATCACAGTTCTTGCGTTGATACTCCCCAACAAAATGGAGTGGCTGAGAGGAAAAATAGGCATTTATTAGAGGTGTCTAGGGCGTTATTATTTGCTATGAATGTTCCTAATCGTTTTTGGAATGAAGCGCTCTTAACTGCAACTTATCTGATTAATCGAATGCCTACAAGAGTTCTTAATTACATCACTCCTTTGCAAGCACTAAAGAATATGTTTCCTGAAAATAGATCGTTCACTGATTTAACACCTAAAATTTTTGGTTGCATTGCTTTCGTTCATAGACACTGCCATAATAGAGGAAAGCTTGATCCCCGGGCACATAAATGCATATTTCTTGGTTTTTCACCAACACAAAAAGGGTATAAATGTTTTGATCCTAAATCTGGAAAATATTACGTAAGTATGGATGTCATTTTTTTTGAAAAACAACCTTTTTTTGAAAAAAAACTCAATTCCGGGGGAGAATGATTCTGAAATGAGTTTTTGGGAACAAATATCTTTGCCAAAATCGGTTGAAAATAGTTCAATGGAATCAATTATTTCTGTAACTAATCCTAGGATTTCACAACCTATAAATTCACAACCTCGTGAGACCCAGGTAGAAAACAACTTGGAACCACCTACTGAACTTCGTGTTTATTCTAAAAGGAGGACTCAACCAAGTAATATTCCACCAGCTTCCGAGGTGGGCCAATCATCGGACTCGACCGAGGTCCAAGGTACGACTGCTCTCTCTCCTACTTCTCTTCCAAATTTAGAACCTTCTACAGATTTCTTTGAACCCATAGCCTTACGCAAAGGTGTCAGATCATGTACCACAAAACATCCAATATCCAATTTCGTATCTTATCATAAGCTCTCACCAGATTTCAAAGCCTTTTCCACCAGGGATTATGGATGATGAACTACCTAAGTCGATACATGAAGCTCTAGAGGTTCCGAGATGGAGAGAGGCGGTCTTTGAGGAGTTGAAGGCCCTGAAGAAGAATGACACGTGGGATCTGACCTCTTTACCCGAAGGAAAAAAATGTGTAGGCAGCAAGTGGGTGTTTACCATAAAATACCATGATGATGGCTCAGTTGAGAGATACAAGGCTCGACTCGTAGCACGAGGCTTCACTCAGACATACAACCTTGACTACGAGGAAACCTTAGCTCCTGTGGCCAAACTAAACACCGTACGTGTTCTTCTCTCGTTAGCCGCTAATCTGGATTGGCCTCTCAGACAGTTTGATGTGAAGAACGCGTTTTTAAACGGCGAGCTAGAGGAGGTGTATATGGAAGCTCCACCAGGCTTTGATGAGCTAAAGAAGGATGGCAGAGTATGTAAGCTAAAGAAATCCATATATGGATTGAAACAATCTCCGAGGGTATGGTTCGAAAGATTCATGAGAACTGTGAAACAATGTGGTTACACTCAAGCTCATCAGATCACACGATGTTCTACAAACACAATCATGGTAAAATTGCTATTTTAATTGTGTATGTAGATGACATTGTGATGACGAGAGATGACATAGTAGAGTTGGAGTCACTTTGAAGAACTTCTTATCCAACCGGTTTGAAGTCAAAGATCTAGGACGACTCAAATATTTTCTTGGAATGGAGGTGGCTAGATCCTCAAAAGGAATAGTTATCTCACAAAGAAAATATGTTCTTGATCTCTTGAAAGAGACCGGATTACTCGGATGTAAACCGGTGGCAACTCTGTCGATCCGAATCGAAACTCGAAAAAGAAGATGGTGCTAAGGCTGTGGACAAGAACCGGTATCAGAAGCTGGTGGGGAAGCTAATTTATTTGGCGCATACAAGGCCAGATATTGCATTTGCAGTGAGCTTGGTTAGTCAGTTTATGCATTGTCCATCAGAAAAACACTCCAAGGCTGTTCATCGGATTCTTCATTACTTGAAAGGAAGCCCAGGTAAAGGAATTATATTTTCAAAGAATGGGAGCCGAAGAGTGGAGATCTTCACTAATGCTAATTGGGGCGGAAGTTCTACAGACAGGAGATCTACCACCGGCTATTGCTCCTTTGTCTGGGGCAACTTCGTTACTTGGAGGAGCAAGAAACAACCAGTTGTTTCTCGAAAGCGATGCTTGAGTCCGAGTTCAGAGCTATGGCTCAAGGAGTATGTAAGTTGTTATGGCTTCGGAAGATCTTAGAGGAGTTGAAGGTTGAAGGAGATAAATCGATGAGGTTGTACTGCGACAACAAATCGGCAATCAACATTGCTCAGAATACTGTGCAGCATGACCGGACAAAACATGTCGAAATAGATCGACATTTCATCAAGGAGAAACTGGAAAACGGCGATATCTGCATACCCTTTGTTCCATCATCTGAGTAGCTCGCTGATGTTTTTACTAAGGGACTTTTTACTGCTATGTTCGAAGGGTTTCTATCCAAGCTGGGAATGATCGATATCTATTCTCCAGCTTGAGGAGGGGTTACAATCTTTATATATTCATGTGTTCCTGTACTTTTCTTTCTATCTACATGAGTTAAACCATCTTTTTATTTTGAAATGTTGTATATATGTCCTTTGGCATTACTTACCCGGCTCGCATTCTTGTGTTTGACGGGATGCAGATCCGAAGTCTAGCAAGAGGAAGGCTCCACATCTAGGGGATTTGATATGAGGATACGAAACGGCTCTCCTCTTGACTAATGTAGGTGATTATATATTATTGTATATTATTGTTTTGAAACATGGGTTTTATATGGGTTGAGAAATCTTAGGCATGTATATCTTGATGGTACTCTCCTTTTATTTATTGATGATGATATACATATGAGAGGTTTCCACACTCTAGGTTGTTATAACTAATTTCTTAGAGTTTTCATTTAGTTTGATTTTTATAGCTTCTGTATTTACTTTGAATAACTCACTAAATTTGATTAACTCATGATAAGTGTTCATTTAGGCATAATTTAGTATAAGTTATTAGGATTAATTGGACTATATTTATTATATTTTATGGTGATAAATGCATATTTTAGGAAATTAGTGATTTATTGGAATAATATGAGAATATATATCTAATTATATTTAATTCTCGTTTTTAGGAGAAACGGAGTGCACGGTTGGATCCGGAGCGAAAAAATACTCAAAATAGAGTATACACTTGCGAAAATCGGACACGGAGGAGTTGTTTTGGGCATACACAAGAATAGGTGAAATTGGAATTTAACGTGACACGTGGCGGAATCCCATTGGACCGCCCACGTCATACTGACCTTGCCAACCAATCGCGAGACACCACGTCATCGGCTCGCACGTGCAGGCGCGCCACGCAGCACACAACTCGGCGCCTCGCTCAAGACCGCCCGATCTGCCTCGAGATTCGCGTCAACCGCACTCCCAGATTTTCGGTGATAATCGTGCGCCACGCCCGAGCCACATCACCGCCACGTGTCACGCTCTGGTTCGTCCAAGCCGCCTCGTCGGCAACTCCGACCAACCGAAGACGCGCGCGTCGGCGCCACCTCATCGCGGCGTCGGCAACTCCGGACGTCACGACCAATCGAGCGCGCCACGTCGGCCATTCGCGTCGGTTCCTCCAATCAACGCCCGCCACGTCGGTGACACCGAGTTTTTCAACCAATCACATGCTTTGCCACGTGTCTGAACGCCAAAAATTATTAAAAATAGTTTCTCTCACCTCTAGGGACCGAAATTTAAGAGTATTAATTAGGGTTTTTGGGAGGGAGTCGGGGAGAAGAGGTGTTCCTTCATTTTTCTTCTATTTCTTAGTATTTCTCCCCTCTTCTTCTACACTATGGCCGACTAATTTCATCAGTCCGAACCGGCGGTGGATCAAATCACTCTGTTTGGCATAAAACATAATGTGAGATCTATTTATTTCTTTATTTAATTTGTTTTTCACAAGTAATTTATTTTCTTTGGTATTATTTTGATAATTGAAGTTAAACACTAGTTTAAACTTCAATTCATATGTCAGTGAGTCGTAAGCACCCATGCTTGTGCAATAAGACCACACTAGTGGCAATTGATCATACCAATTGATTAGACCCTTTTGGGATCGATCAAATACCTTAGGGATCTAGGCTAAATCGGGAGCACTAGCGATCCGGTTGTCTAGGTGTAGTGCCTTCACTAATCGATGTAATGCGATCAATGCGTTAAATCTGGAGCACTAGCGATCAGGTTGCGTACTTGGTTAGGAAAGTAGTCAATGGTCGTACCTTGGCTACCGACATCAGGAAGCGCGAGGACCCGCGTACATTACCGGATCTATAACTACACTAAACTACGTGAACCTGCATGCTTTAATTGGATCAAATCTTGTATTTAGAATTATGCCAAATTGAAGAGATTTGTGAAACCAATGGTTTGAATTTGTTCTTTTCCATTTTGATTAATTTATTTACATTATATTCTAATTATTATTTTTAGTAAAATTAGAGACATTTTCATTGAACACTCTAGGTAAGTTTTAAGTTAATAACCTAAGTTAGAAACTTGGTCTTCGTGGTTCGACTCAGTACTTGCCACTACTTCTGCAGTTCTTGTAGTTATTGGTAATTTCATCGGGATATAAATTTATTTTGACGCGCTCGACACGCATCAAATTTTGGCGCTGTTCTTGGGGACCAAGTTTTTTCTTTCTTTGGTTATTTTTGTTGTATTTTTATTTATTATTTATTTATTTATTTATTTATTTTTGTATATAGTCCCTTGTTTCTAATACTTTTGCAGGAAATTTCTCAATGGCTTCCTACTACCAAAATTATGATCGATTCGAAGACTCATACTATCATGGTATGAATGGGGTAGGTATGTCATATAATGGACATCAATTTTCTAACTCGCAATCTTTTATGCAACAGGTCGAGGCTTGTGATTTTTGTGGAGAATCCTTTCATCCCACATATGCTTGTCCTTACCATCCGAGGTATGGAAATCATCACGATTCTAGCTATGCATCGCCACAACCCGACTTCGTATGTCTAGGCCAAGTCCACGGAGTCCTCAACAAAGAACGGAGAACCATTGAAGACATGGAGAAAGATATGATCTCTGACTGGCTTTCTCCAAGCACCAAAAAATACCCCTTTGACGGCTGGAGCAATTCATCATATCAGCAGGACACATATAGTTCCATGCAGAATCAGCCTTCAAGGGATATAATACGGTTTCTTCTAGAGACTGAGCAAGACATGGACCTCACCGAGCAAGAATTGGACCAATGGATTGAACAAAGGGATCAAGAAGCTGAAGAAGAAATAAAGTCAATTCTCCAGAAAATATCAGCTGAGACCATGAGTCCAATCCCATTGGAGAGTGTTGAGGTGAATGAGGCTACACCGATTGAGGACGATTGGAGTGAACCGAGAGGAAATAATTGAAGTTTCCTTACATGAGCCGGACATTAGCATTGCGCGAGAATGAAGCGGGGAAGCCGAGAAAGAAATTGTTGTCATTTTAGAAAGGCGGAGGAACCGCAAAAAGAGAGCAAGGAAGACCAACCTCTCGGTGTTGGTGAAGCCACCCACCCTCCCATGCATATTTGTTAGACCTTACAAGGGGTGGTCATAAAGGAGCGTTTGCGATCTTCTACACGACCGACACCTTTGTGTCGGTGATGATGATGCGATAGATTCATATGTGTTAGAGGTCCCAGATGAGCTCCTAAATCTGAAAGAGGGCATGTCTGATGAATTGGCCAAAGCTATAGATGCGCCATTCGTTGTCGACATCTCGAAAGGAGAGGGCATCACGTGATCAATCACGATGAGTCGAGCTAACGACTTTAAACAAAAGCGCTCTTGGGAGGCAGCCCAAGTTTTATTTATTTATTTATTTATTTTATGTTTTTTTTAGCTTGCTTATTTTTATATTTGTTTAGTGTACTCACCATTATCCCATTTGTGACTATTTTCAGGTGTTTGATGCACTTTTGTTGACACACCGGAGTCGAGAGCCCGATATTACTGCTGAGGTTCTTCGGTATACATGGTTAGTCATTTGGATCTAGTAAGTTCTATGTTTTAGATTATTAGGTTAGTTTTTGCGTCTGCTGGAGGTAATTAGATGTATATTCTCTATATTTCCTAAGTTGAGCATTTTTATCACCGCGCTTCATATTTCATGAGATATTATAGTCCATTAGGTTTTGCATAATCATTTTAGCATGTCATTTCCCCGTTGTTTCTTTCACCTTCATATTCTTTTCATCTCTTTTCTCTTCATTTTGTAGTTTGATATTCTCATTCTTGTTTTAAACCTTGAGGACAAGGTTTGGGATAAGTTTGGGGGTGTTTCAGGTATAGTGGAATGTGGGATGAATGGATTTGCGCATGACAGGTATAACCTTTTCATTATTTTTATGCGTATTTCATGGGTTTGGTAAGTTATGGTGGTGTTTTTCTTTTCTTTTCCTTTCACCTCAATTTTTTTTTATGACATGCTATGCATTGCATCATTTAGACTAATAGTTGTTTATATTAGTTTATACATTTTTGTAGTTATTTAGATGCATTCTTGTTTCTATGCATGTTTAGTTGCATTTAGAGTCACCCGAGACTTTGTTCATGCCTTTGGTTATGGATGAGTACTTTATGGTTGCCTGTTGACTTGAAACTTAGGAGAAATTAGGAGAAACACTCAATCAAGCCGTAGCCCACATTCTTATGATTTGCATGATTAGAGACTTAGTATGTTGGTTGAGCTTGCGCTAGACACCAAAATGGGTAGACGGTCAAAATTGTGCAAGTGATAATATTTTAACCCACATTGGAAATTTTCTTGATTATAGTGAAAGTGAGAAGGGCTAACGGGAGTTTTCTTAATATTGAGAGTCCCACAAGTTTCCATAGGAAATGGAGCGGGGAAACTTGTGGTGGGAAAAAGTGAGAAAATCGGTCCATAGGAAATGGAGCGGGGACCGTGTTAAAAAAAAAAAAAGGAAAAAAAATGGAGAAAGGAATAAAAATAAAAAAATAAAAAAAAGAGAATAAAGGGCGGAAGTTTATGAAAACTCCTCAAATAAAAAAGATTTAGCTCGAGTGCTTTCACTAAAATTAAATGGGATTTTAAACTTGCATGCTTGAATGTATAGACCAAGAAAACCCATGAGTAGTTGAGGGTCTTTGTCTTGACTACATCTTTGTCTTGAAAATGTAATCTTAATTGTGTTTGAGTTGCGGTTCTTGACATATCATAACTCCAAAATTTCTTGAGTGGCTTGTTAGCTTGGCGACTATGTAAACTAAAGGGACTCCATGAATTTCTGAATCGGGTATAAGATTAGTTAAGTCAGCACATATCTATATTAGTAGTCTAGTTTATTTGAGTTTTGTGATTCACTCCTTTGCTCGGGACGAGCAAAGTCTAAGTTTGGGGGTGTTTGATAAGTGTTCATTTAGGCATAATTTAGTATAAGTTATTAGGATTAATTGGACTATATTTATTATATTTTATGGTGATAAATGCATATTTTAGGAAATTAGTGATTTATTGGAATAATATGAGAATATATATCTAATTATATTTAATTCTCGTTTTTAGGAGAAACGGAGTGCACGGTTGGATCCGGAGCGAAAAAATACTCAAAATAGAGTATACACTTGCGAAATCGGACAGGAGGAGTTGTTTTGGGCATACACAAGAATAGGTGAAATTGGAATTTAACGTGACACGTGGCGGAATCCCATTGGACCGCCCACGTCATAAAGCCGCCCAACCAATCGCGAGACACCACGTCATCAGCTCGCACGTGCAGCGCGCCACGCAGGCACACAACTCAGCGCCTCGCTCAAGACCGCCCGATCTGCCTCGAGATTCGCGTCAACCGCACTCCCAGATTTTCGGTGATAATCGTGCGCCACGCCTGAGCCACATCACCGCCACGTGTCACGCTCTGGTTCGTCCAGCACCGCCTCGTCAGCAACTCCAGCCAACCAGAAGACGCCGCGTCGGCGCCACCTCATCGCAAATGGCGTCGGCAACTCCAAAGACGTCACAGCCAATCGAGCGCGCCACGTCGACCATTCGCGTCAGTTCCTCCAATCAACGCCCGCCACGTCAGTGACACCAGTTTTTCAACCAATCACATGCTGCCACGTGTCCTGAACGCCAAAAATTATTAAAAATAGTTTCTCTCACCTCTAGGGACTGAAATTTAAGAGTATTAATTAGGGTTTTTGGGAGGGAGTCGGGGAGAAGAGGTGTTCCTTCATTTTTCTTCTATTTCTTAGTATTTCTCCCCTCTTCTTCTACACTATGGCCGACTAATTTCATCAGTCCGAACCGGCGGTGGATCAAATCACTCTGTTTGGCATAAAACATAATGTGAGATCTATTTATTTCTTTATTTAATTTGTTTTTCACAAGTAATTTATTTTCTTTGGTATTATTTTGATAATTGAAGTTAAACACTAGTTTAAACTTCAATTCATATGTCAGTGAGTCGTAAGCACCCATGCTTGTGCAATAAGACCACACTAGTGGCAATTGATCATACCAATTGATTAGACCCTTTTGGGACCGATCAAATACCTTAGGGATCTAGGCTAAATCGGGAGCACTAGCGATCCGGTTGTCTAGGTGTAGTGCCTTCACTAATCGATGTAATGCGATCAATGCGTTAAATACTGGAGCACTAGCGATCGGGTTGCGTACTTGGTTAGGAAAGTAGTCAATGGTCGTACCTTGGCTACCGACATCGAAAGCGCGAGGACCCGCGTACATTACCGGATCTATAACTACACTAAACTACGTGAACTGCATGCTTTAATTGGATCAAATCTTGTATTTAGAATTATGCCAAATTGAAGAGATTTGTGAAACCAATGGTTTGGACTGTTCTTTTCCATTTTGATTAATTTATTTACATTATATTCTAATTATTATTTTTAGTAAAATTAGAGACATTTTCATTGAACACTCTAGGTAAGTTTTAAGTTAATAACCTAAGTTAGAAACTTGGTCTTCGTGGTTCGACTCCGTACTTGCCACTACTGCAGTTCTTGTAGTTATTGGTAATTTCATCGGGATATAAATTTATTTTGACGCGCTCGACACGCATCAACTCAACTATTAATTGCT
This sequence comes from Stephania japonica, assembly GCA_039657345.1. Taxonomy (NCBI): domain Eukaryota; kingdom Viridiplantae; phylum Streptophyta; class Magnoliopsida; order Ranunculales; family Menispermaceae; genus Stephania; species Stephania japonica. The sequence goes on from CM077558.1 coordinate 48,587,222, forward strand.
AAAAAAAATGGTAAATGGTAAGGAAGGCTGACTAGGCTTGCGTGACTGAGCGAGAATGGCTTGAGAGTCCACTTAAGTCTAGGCAGGGCGGGGTCCAGTTTTAGATTGTGAAACTGGGGCCATCACAAACATGTTGTTAAGCCTTATATGGCTATAATTAGGGCTAAATGATGGAAATAGACCAGGCGGTGCCCTAGATTAGGGAAGGGGTCATCATAGTTGGTATCAGAGCTAGCGTTCTTGATAAGTAAAACACAAACTTGAATAAAACACAAACCTTAAAAGTGAAAACCAGACAATCTTTGCCTAGAAACCATTAGTTGCAAAGTTAGCAAATGGTAGATGGCGATTTCTATATGTACGTCTTACTTTCTATATGTATATATATAAGTTATCAATATATTAGTTGATACCGAATTCGTTGTTAACGTGTAAACACCGATGGCAGATCCACGCGAGAGCAGTGATGTGGATTCAAGATGTAGTCAAACTCCTACTTTTTTTGAAGATATACAAAGGCTGTTTGAACAGGTTTTAGCTCAGGGACAACAGTTGACCGATTTCATCATGATGATGACTGCTCGCTTTGCTCTACATGCACAAACACCGACTCCCACCACTACTACTACGCCCACCATACCAGTGCCAGAGTCTCCCACTACGACACCAATGGCTCTAGTGGTGCAGACTTTCCCAATAGTGATAGTTCCTATGACAGAGACAGCCGAGACAACACCGTCTCCCACCCCCATATCCTCCAACTCATCGGTAGAGGTCCAGTTGGTCAAGGACTTCGTTAGACTCAAGCTAACCTACTTTGATGGACTAAACCATTGTTTTTGAAGTGATGAACAAGAAACCCAAAATCAATGAATTTCTTTAATTGAACATCAAAAAGATGAATACCATAGAGTCATACCTAGATTTCACATGGAGACATTTGAAGCTTGGATTGAGATATCTACACCAGTTAACCAACTCTCTCAGCATAATAGTGTTGCTGAAAGAACAAACAAAACCACCCTTGATAAAGTCAGATGCATGTTGAAAATGGCTCAGTTGCCGAAGTCATTTTGGGGTGAAGCTCTCGGTACTGCTTACTACCTGATGAATCGCTCTCCGTTAGCACCGTTAGAGTTTGACATTCCAGAGAGAGTGTGGTCTGGAAAGGGTGTTACTCTCATTTGAAGGTGTTTGGATACAAGACATTTATGCATGTGCCTAAGGAGCAGAGACAGAAGCTTGATGACAAAACTGTTTCATGTGTCCTGTTAGGTTTTAAATGTGTAGAGTTTGACTATAGGTTATGGGATCCTAAAAAGAAAAAGGTTGTCAGATCTAAAGATGTGGTCTTTTGTGAAAATAAGACCATTACAAATTTGAAGACATCATAGAGAATCATTGTTGATGATGATGTTACTTTTCCCGAACTAGTTTCTCCTTCGATTAGTGATGCCACATGGGAGGGAGATCTAGTTGAAGAACATGGGATTAATGATGAGCATGCACAGGATGATGTTGAAAATGTGCAACAATCAGATGACGATTCTGAGCAGAGGGAGCAGCCTCCTCCACCTGCGGCTACAGAAAAACCTCCATTGAGAAGGTCAGAAAGAGGGCAAGTTCCTTCTATGAGATACCCAAGTTCTACATATGTTACAGTTACTAAAGTGGGGGAGCCGGAGAGCTTCCAAGAAGTTTAGATACATAGAGACAAAACTCGGTGGATGAAAGCAATGCAGTAAGAGATGAGTTTTTTGAAGAAGAACACTTATGAGCTTGATGAACTTCAGAAAGGTAGAAAACCTTTGAAGAGTAAATTAGTTACTTGGGACAAGCGTCAGTCTTACACCAATCTGGTGGGACTGAGTTGCAGTTGAGCATCAGATATGTTTGATATCTCCCCATGGGCTGGAGTAGGAATTGTTGGATATGTGTGTAGGCCTAACACATAATGGAGTCCAGCCCATGTTGTCATGGACTTTTTAATTTTATTAGAAAGATTGAGATCGTAATTAGAAACTGAAATTGGTTTCTTGAATTGGTGAAAACAAAAAGAGGAGAGAAAATAGGCGGTGAAGCCTATTTGGAAAAGAATTAGGAAAGTTTCCTAATTATCAAATTAGTGACCAGAGAGAAAGTAGGAAGTGAAGATATATATAAGTTGACATTGTTGTTCGACTAGAAAACTGAGATACCGGCTATTCTCGGCGTGTGCGCGTTCCAAAGTGTGTTCGCGGTGAATTCTCTAGGGGCTCTCTCTACATTGAAGAACAATAAGATCTTGAATCCGAAGACTCACAGTGAAGGCTTTGGTGATTTCTTGGTGTTCAAGAAAAGAGGTGCAAGGGTTGGATACAATTGGGGTAGTGTTTTTCGTTCTTAGTGTGATCATTTAAGTTATTGGAAAAGGTATTTTTGTATTACTCAATTGTTGGTGAATCTCATTCAATTGAGATATGTTGTACTCTTTCTTCACATAGTGGATTGTTCGGAGTTTGGCCCGTGGTTTTTACCTCTGATTTGAAGGGTTTTCCACGTTAAATCTTATGTATCTTATGGTATGTTTATTTTGTGCATTAATCGCGGTTTGGTGGAATTTGGTATTCATCTGTTTCATTATTAGAAGTGGTTGAGTAAAACCCCAACACATTTGATCACCAATGTTTATGCACATAATCTTGAACCTTAAGCCCATTTAACCCAAATACATTGTACTGTTAATTAAAGTAAGAAAAATAAGATTTCTTCTAAAATCCAATCCAATGTTGTTTGCAATATCTTAATCAAAAGTTCTTTCTTAGATTATCAACAACATTCATTGATGGATTGAAGCATAAAAGAATAAGAAATGAAAAGGAAAAACCATGGAGAGAGAGAGAGAGAGTGAAGGAACACTCGTAGCGTTGTTGGTGTCAACCTTCCTTCACGCGCGATTGTGTGATGTGTGAGATTCTGATAGCATCTCCAATGGTAAATATAGATTGTAGATGTGGATTCTCACCATATCATCAATGTGGAAGGGATGTTTATTCTAGTTGGTATAAATACACATTCAAAGTTTAAAATAGTCTCCAATTGGTAATGTGGATTGCACCTTCTATTTATGAGGAGACAACTTCTTTTTTAATTTAATAATTATCTAACTGATTATATTTTATGGTAAGTATTAAACGATTTTATATTTGCGATTATTAAACAATTATATAAATATTATATTTATAAAATACGATTGGTTTATATATAACGGCAACAACTCAAAATAAAAAAAATTTGTTTGTTTGTATTTATATATCCTTTTTTCTAAACTTATCTTTACTTATCTTTCTTTTTTTTTCCTTTTTTTTTTTTGATATCGTGTACTTATCTTTTTTTGTTTTTTGGTATTTATATCTGTTATATACACCGTGATATGTACAAAAACACTAAAAAATAAAAGTGAGTAGAACAAAAACAAAAAAACTTAATTACGTAAAGTATATAGTAGTTTCGGTATTTTTTTAGTTTTTAATGAGGTGGCATATCGCACAATGTCTATCACTAGAGGGTGCAGTAGACAGTGTGGGCAGTTATTCGTGCCACATCATCTCCACAGTGTGAATCCACATTACCATTGACAAGAGTTTTTTTAGTTGGGATATCTATTCTATTCTACGTGTCCCTCATCTACCTCCAATCTACAGCTCCATGGAAGGTGCTCTGATAGTATCAAAATATCCTTAAGAATAATCGAAAAAAGGGTACCTTTTTTAAGTAGTATATTTTTTTAACAAGGCTCATATTTAAAAGTAGCATAATTTTTATTTGATCCTGTATTTAAAAAGAAAAGGTCACGTCGAACTGGTTCGAAAGCCCGTTGCCAGCCCTAAATTGTCCACCACCACCATCTGTTTTGGCGCCATCGCGGTAGTCCAACATGACTTAACTTTGAGAAATGGATATAAGACACTTGTAGTATGAACGTTTCTCGTATGTATTTCGGAAAGTTACAACCTGAAATATATCGTAGCACTTAAGAGGCCTTAGCAGACACCAGTATGGTGCTAGCCTAAGCCACTTCAATACTTCAATTAGTAATCAGTAGTATATATATCTAGAATAGATCAAAACAGAAGTAGGAAGCATTCAATGTTGCGTACCGCAAATGAGAGAAATTAGAGTGGTGCTAGCCTAATTATACGAGAGGTTCCCCTAAAATACGAGAATGCATGATTCTAAAAATATACTCTTAGCAAAGGATAGTATATAGAACATCAAAGATTCTCGTTACAAGGAAAGCTGTAGAGACATATTTTTCTCCACTATAAACCATACACACCAAACAAAAAATAAACAAACAAGAAACTCAGTGGTTTGTGGACACGTTTAACAAGGTGTGGGAAATGAAACTAGAGTACAACAATTAAAAGTGACTACTGCTATGCACTTTCATGCGGATAGAAGGCATTTGTGAGGTGTTATAACCTTGACATAGGCTGGTTGAGAAGTTCTACGAACCCTGGTATAACACCAACAAAAAACAAAGAAACAAACACTACAATACGTCTTCTATTGAGGTCTAACACCAGCATTATCTATTAGCTAATAAAACTTCACTACCATGCCCCTATCGAACTTATAACGCCTAAAAATGTCTTCCATCCTCATGACAACATATAACAAGAGTTAGCTTTGTTAACTCCAGTTTCATTTCCCACATTTGTTATGCTTGTCGACAAACCATAACGTTTTTTGATTGTATATTTTGTGTTTGTTGTGTACAGTCCATATTAAAGAAAAATTACCTCTACAACGCTCCTTGAAATCGGAATCTTTGACTTACTATCAACCGCTTGCAAAATTGACTTTTGAAAGAGGCCTCATGGTCTATCTTGTGCTTTTGTATTATGATTGATTTGTGTTGGTAGTGTACGAGAGGTGAATATGTAGGTGTCAAGAATTATAGGTACATGAAGTAAACCTTTTTGTTGTTGGTGGTATTGTTGGTTCGATCGCCATTTGCGCTTTCCACTATATATAGGCACATAATTAATTGTGTTTTGTGTTAATATTATATCATTTTGATATGGTATGTAATTAAGTAAATCAATACAATATATTAACATTATGACAAGAAAATATATTTGATCCGATACGATAATTATTATATTTTGAAAATATTTTCACCTCCTTCAAGATTTCCATCACATTAAAAAATTTTATTTACTTAATTATATACCATATCAAAATGATTATATTTTTGTCATGCAATTGAAAGATTATACGTCAAACCTTACATTAATTTATATAATGTGTAAATATTCTTAAGCTTTCTTATTTTAAGAAATATATATTTTTATTTAAGAATATTGAGATATCGAATTAATTGGATAGTAAGAATTATGACGACCTATTAGCTAGCTATAGAATGGATGCTCATCTAAAGCTCAATCAATTTGAAAGTCAATAGAGTTAAAATATTTTTATTGACAGTTAAGTACAACTTTTAGATATTATATATAATGTGATTTTACTATGTTATTTGAGAAAAAAACCACCTTTGAAAGTAATGTAATTTTTTATATTTGTTTGAAATTCAACGGATTTGCTCGTAGTTAAAGTAAGGGGGATTCAATTGTCGATAGTTTTTTTTAAAGTTGAAAGTTAAATTTTTATATAATATACATTGAATATTTTTTTCTTGAAGTAAAATAGAAATTTCATTACTCATCAATAGCTCAAGATAGAACTATATTGAGTACACTAATTCGTGAATCCTATTTAGTAAAATAGAAATTTTATTAATTTGATAATTCATATTTATATATATTGGATGTTACTACTAAAAGACACGAAAAAGTTCACATATTGATTTAATGGTCAACACTTATTTGAAATTGTCACTTTTAAATCTTAAAACTATTGAGGTGACATCTAATAATGAATTTAAAAAGCAACCTCGTCACTTGTACATATTCTTACTAAATTCATTATTTAAGTATCAAAGATTTAGGGTCCAAAAGTAATTAAATTATTGAAACAAAGTAGATATGTTATGATATAATAACAATTTCTAGAATATGAAAATAGAAATTGTGAAAGGTAAGTATATTTTAACTAATTTGACTTTTTTTGTCTAAATCACTTGATATTCGGACTATCCGACTATTCCGAATCACGCACCGTATAAGTGGGGAAGCTCTTAATATTGTTTTTTCTTCTTTCTCAAGACTCGAACATAGGTCACTAGTTAAGGGACAACAACCCACTTCCAATTGTGCCAACGAACCGTTGATAATTTGACCTTTAATATATAATGTAATTGTCTTAAAAATATAGTTATTATGGCATATATGGATCGAGATTTTATCCACTTCTAACTAGTACTTTCAGCGGACAGGGCCTAAACATATTTACTAATAGATATTGTCAAGAAACAAAAAAAAAACTTCATCTCAAAAATATACTTTTCCATCACACTATAGGCACGGTTGGCCACTTTTGTATTTGTTATTAATAGGAATGACAATTGGACTCATAGGTATAGGTACCTTAAGGGTACTCGAACCTAATAGACAAGATATAACCCAACCAAGTGGCCGATCTATTAACATGGTTGAGCTGGGCTTTAGCCCAGCGAGCCATTAAAAAAAAAAACTAAAAAGTTTTATTAATAACAAGGCCCAACAGGAATATAGCGTAGCTCAATTTTCTTATTTAGTGCACCAACCCAACAAAAAATAAATAAATAAAATGCCGAAATGCCTTGTACATCCGTGCCATTTTGTGCCATTCAAACCAAATGATAATATTTTTTAATGAAATCAAAATGGTAATGTTATATACCCCATGTATTAATGTTTTAATGTTATAAATTACTTATTAACAATTACATTTTTATTTAAAATTTCGTTTGATATATTTTTAATGGTTGTCACTTTTTTGAGGACTAATGGTTTCCACTTTTGATCTTGAAGTGATTAATATTTGTATGAATGATTTGCAGTTTCAAATCGTGTAGTGTTTTATGTCAATTTTATTGTTTTCTTAACTGTTAAAGGAAGTGCTAGCTAGGGAACCCCAGCACAAACACGTGGGTCATACGTACACGCACTCGTCATCCGACCATCAATACACCTTAGGATGTTCGGGCGCCTGAAAATCTTTACATATCATATAAATTGAGGTATGGTTTGATATATAATCATTCAATTAATATTGCATGACATAATATATTTATCTTTTAAATGTAATAGAATCTCATATTGCTTCTATATCTTTAAATTATAAGAAGTGAAATGTAAAATCTAATATGCATGATAAATATGATTTTTTTATCAATATATTGAAAATCTTAAAGGATGTGAAATATATTTTCAAAATATGTAGCATATCGGATCTTGATTTTTTGTCATAATGTTCATATCTCGTATTGATTTATTTAATTATATATCGTATAAAAATTGATATACGATTAACACAAAACGCAACTGATCATGTGCCTATAAATAATGGAAAGCGCAACAAAAAGGCTTACTTAATTTCCTTTAGTTTTTAACACCTTCATATTCATGACTCTCACACTACCAACACAAATCAATATCATAATACAAAACCATAACATTGGCGACGATGCCTCTTTCAACAGACACTTTTAGCAACGGCTCATAGAAAGTCACATATTTCAATTTCAAGGAGCATTGCAAAGGTATTTTTTTTCCTCAAATATGGGTCACACCCAACAAACGCAAAATATACAAGCAAAAAATATTGTGGTTTGCCGACAAGCATAATAAAAATGGAAATGAAACTAGAGTACACAAAGCTAGCTTTTGTTATATATGCATCGTCACGAGGATGAAAGACATTTGTGAGGTGTTATAAGTTCAACATGAGCATTGTGAAGTTCTATGAGCTAATACATGACACATGCTAATTGAGTACTACAACCGTTGATTAATGAAAACATTTATAGCGGTTGTCTTACTTTTATCATCAATTTTATCTTCATCATAACTATCATGCATCAACATAAATATAAGTGAGCACTTGACCAAAAAATTTATAATCTTGCTTGTACTGTACTAAAATCAATATTTTAGTGTTTGTTTCTTTGTTTTGCTTGTACTGTACTAAAATCAATACTTTAGTGTTTGTGTCTTTGTTTCTCGTTGGGATCCAACACTAGCGTTTATCTATCAACTCATAAAATTTCACAACCATGCCTATGTTGAGGTTATAACACATCGCAACATTAAGGAAAATGATAATCTAACACACTTTGAGCGCACACTTGGAGCGCACACTTTGTCTTTTAGTCCATTTATGATTATTTCTCGTCTCCCAAGGTGTGGGCCTACATCTAACAAAATACCATAAATGAACTAAAAGACAAAGTGTGCGTCCCAAGTGTGCGCCTAAAGTGTGTCATTTTATCATTTTCCCAACATTAAAGCCATATATCCGCATAAGTGCATAACAATATAGTTCTTTTTTTTTTGTTTGTTCTCTAGTTTCATCTGCCATACTTTGTTAAGCGTGTCCACAAACCATAAAGTTTCTTATTTTTATATTTTTTGTTTGTCATAGTTCATGGTGGAGGGAACTGTGTCTTCACAGATTTCCTTGGAATTATAATATTTGATGTTCTAATATCCTTTGCTAAGAGTATCTTTTGATAACTACTCTTGTATTTTAGAGGATCCTCAGGTATAAATAATTACTCAATTCCCCCATTTTTAGTATGCAACATCGCATACCCCTACTTGTGTTTTGATCTATTCTATATATCCTATTGATTACTAACTTAAGTATCAAAATGGCTTAGGCTAGGATAGTACCACACTGATTTCTACTAAGGCCTCTTAAGTGTTATTGTATATTTCAGGTTGGGTTGAGCTTTCTCAAATACGTATAGGAAACGGTCATAGTGTGTGTGTCCTACCCATTTCTCAATTCTCTGAGTTAAATCATATCACATTAAGGTAATGCTAGAAATGATGGTAGTGGACAATATAGGACTGGCAAAAGGTGTTCATACTCATTCGACGCAATTTTTCTTTTTTTTTTTCAAAAAAACGTGATTTTTCTTAAATACGAGATTATATAAAAAAAATTATGCCACTTTAAAAAATGATTCCCGTTAAAAAATGATCTTTAATATCGCATTTTTTTGTAGATGAAAACTTCTCTACTTTAATAAGATATTAATGCAATTCTCACTCATTTAATAAGTTTACTCTCATTCTCATTTAGTTTAGAGAATTAAACTTTTGAAGAAGTATGGAGAATGTTAATAATGCTTAGAAAGACTCATCTTCATCATCTACAAATATGTGGTATACCCACACGTATGTGGCGATATAATCATAATTAAGATTTTTAATTAAGATTGTTATGATCTTAAATGAGTGTGTTGTATATATACTATATATATTTTGTCTCCATTAATGTAGAATTTCCCATGGCATGGGTATATTATATATATATATATATTGTTCTCCATTGTAGAATTTCCCTATATATATATATATATACATACATACATACATGCGTATATATATAGTTTAATTAAGATTACAAATTGAAGTACATAAATTTCTAATTTTTTTCTATGATTAGCAACATGCATATATTATACCTAGTAAACTAATTGCACGGAAAGAGGCACTCGTTATCGCCAACTAAGTTTTTTGAAAACCGTTAATAAGATATTTAAAAGCTTTTATACAAAAACATTCGAATTTAAAGTTTTCTCATGAGATTTGTAATTTTGTTTGCTTTACTTTACATTAATTAACATAATAGAAGCTTTTGTTTTATTTTTATTTGTCATGACAAAAGATACATATATTCTATATTATTTGGTTTGTTTGATATGTTTGATATACAAAAAATGTATATGTATCATTTGTCATAAAAAAATAAAAAATAAAATAAAAGCTTTTATTGTGCTGATTAATGAAAAATAAAGCAAAAAATTACAAATCTCATGAAAAGAAATTTAAATTCGAATTTCTATTTATAAAAGCCTATAAGTATTTGGTTTAAAAAAAACCTATGAATATTTATTAACGGATTTAAAAAATTTTAGTTAATGATAACGAGTTATACTTTTCATGCAATTAGTTCACTATGAATGATGCAAATATTGCTATTCATGAAAATGTTAAATGTTTATAACCTTCAATTTGTAATCTTTTTTTTTTGAAGTGAAATAGAAATTTCATTAATCATGATGGTTCAATACCTTCAATTTGTAATCTTAATTAAGATTATTTACGTGCATATGTATATGTAGTATATATACGAAACACTTATTTAAGATCATACCGATCTTAATTAAGATTATATGCGTGCATACGTATATACATATTATATATAAAAAACATTTAATTAAGATCATACTGCATCATCTACAAAGATGAAGAGGAGTCGTTCTTAGCATTATTAACATCCACCATGCTTCTTCAAAAGTTTATTTCCCTACACTATATCTCAAGCTCGAGATAAAACAAATGAGATAATTAGATATACAAATTGAATTGTGATGGGGCAGCAACGAATGACCTCGCATGCTCATCCGCTACAAGGCTTTTACGAGATGACAGAGGAGAGTTCATCTCTGGTTTTCAAGTAAAGTTAGGCAGTTGTCCACCTTTGTCAGTAAAAATTTGGGCGTTATGGTACGGAGTTCACATGGCAAAGGAGAAATGACTCAACAAGGTGGTGATCGAGGCAAACTCATTAGAAGTTGTTTCGCTCGTGGATCCTCGTCATACTCTGGTTTTCATGGACTACTAGATCGAGGAAATTCAACGGACTCTTCACCAAATTGAGGGTAGCTACATTAGATACATCCCAAGATGTACTAATGCCTGTGCAGACTTCCTAGCGAAAAATGTGCTCATATTGCAATAAAATAGATTAGGCATAGATCCTCATTGTATTTTCCTCTTGTTAGCACAAAATAAGTGCGACAGCATAGTGTAATTCTCGACCCATTTTTTACGGCCGTGTTCCTACCAAAAAAAAATTAATCACTGATGAAATTAAAGAGCAAATATATTACTTATACTTTGGGTAGAACTACAATAGAGGAAATTTGTGGATTTAGTGGAAATCGTGAAATAAAGAGATTCTATATAACTATTAGATTTGTAAAAGTTAAGAGTGTTGCCTAAACGAAATAAAAGTTTTCTTTAATTGTAAAAATGAAATCTGGTCTAAGTTACATCTGCAATCGCAGAATATCCTACTCTAACAACATAAATTAAAGTTTGACTTTCAAATTTTACAAACATGAGGAAGATATGCAAAAAAAATTTCCAGCCGTCTTTTTTTAGAAAATATTTATTTAAAATTAAGAAAAATGTCTATTTAATTTTCTCTTATTGAACAATTGATACGATATCTAATCCAGTTATATTGATTTTATGGCAGCCCCACCCCCAAGGTTGTCGTGTCCAGTGATGTTGGCCACGTAGCCCTACCACGTCAGTGGCTCTCGTTAGGTCCCGCACCCCGCTGGCGTCTGACACAACGCCAGAATTTTCGATGTGTGCGCTAACGAGGTTGACCTCATTATTAAGTTAACTAGTTATTTGTTATTGAGTTGAGTTGGCCATTCACTTATGTATTTACACATGTTCCGTGTTTAATTTGGACGTTACTTGTATTTATCGTCTTTTAGTCTCGTTAAGCAAGTTATAGCAGTGGCGTGTTGCAGCATCCTCAAAGTCCAATGCAACCTCGGACACCGTCAGGTCGACGAACACATCACTAACCTTTGTCATGTCAGACACTCCTGTATATGAAGGCCCATGAATTCATCTTGTTGCTTTCACATTTCTAATAAAACCTAACTTAATTAATTATTCGCTTATTAATAGTTATGTTGTTTAATTAGTTAAGTTAACAAATTAACATTTAAGTATAACGGAAGTGTTAGTTATATAGCGAAAGACTTTAAGTGTGAGTAATTTATGCATAATTTAACAATTCTAAGTAGTGAAAAACCCAGAAATAAGATACCATATATAACTGAAGTGAATAACAAAATATATATATATATATATACATGTATTCGATGTTCTACATTCCCCGACTCGTAACAAAAACATAAATATATACATACTATGGTCAAATACAAGCTAGCGATGCTACAATCTCAGAGGTAGTCGCCTAACACCTCCTTACCCTTACTCCTGCTCGTCGAAAGATCTCTCGGACACTCGGAAATGCAAGTATAAGACGAGAACTCCACACAACATTCATGAATAAAATAATTAAACTACTAGACATGCAAGTATGACGTCTGGCAAAAGACAGACATACTCTCATGAATGTAGGCAAGCATGCGTATAAATAGGTAAACAACAGTAAGATAATTGAAGAGTAGCATTTAGTAAACAGGTTCGAAATGTAAATAGTTAAATAAGTAACCACTCGAACAATACGAGAAAACCTTGACCTAAGTAGTTCAAAATGCTGATAAAATAGAACAGGAATCCGCGCATATACTTGCAGGCTTACAATGACTAAACCCTAACTATGGTTACCGTGTGAACCATTCTAGATACTATTTCAAGTCAAGGATACACCCTAATTCCCTTCCAATAGTCGTAGATATATTCTATTGTTGTCCACACGAGTGTTAAAACAAATAAACCCGTGCAAGAGATTTAGCCATAACCAATATATAACGCGACCGAATTAGGAGTAAAAAACCCATGTGTGCTCACCTGTAGTCATGTATGAAATCGATATGACAAACAACGCCATGAATTATGTAAAGCATTCCAATGGGTTTACCCATCTCAAACACACGATCTGACCTTGAAAACACTCCGATCCGACTCCAACTCATTTTCGACTACCACACCATAGTCCCTAAGTCTCTTGAAACCCATTTCAATTGTTTCAAAGTGTCTTCAAATTGGTTGAATAGGTTTCAAGTTAATTCTCAAATCAGCCCTTAAGGCTAAATAAAGTTTAATTTTGTTCTGTGTTGCAGCATAATTTAGATCATCAAAAACTCCAAATAATCAAAAGCACTTAACTAGAAAGGTTTTTTTCTCTATGCCATAGCTTTCCAAAAAGGTTTAGTTTGCAAAGTTCTGATTTAAAATGAAGGAGCTATCGTAACTCTACCAAAACAGCTCAAATTTAAAACAAATCCAACCAGCAATCTTGTAAAAAATTATTTCTCCTAATTTATAGCTCCAGAAATTGTGATTTTCGGTCATAAGGCATATAACATACCCAATACTAACATACTAGAAGTTCAGTCTAATCCGATAAATATTGAGGGAGTTATTCAAAAAGCATCAAGGTATTATCAAAACTGTGAAGTCCATATTTTTCAGATTTAAGCATCAAAGTTGCAGAGAATTTTTAGACATAAAAACATTCGAATTACAAAATCTTTCCGTGGGAAAAAGTTTTTCCTCTTTAAGTTAGCTTTCAAATGTCACTAGAATGAGTCCATTTCGATTTGAAATTAGAAAGTTATGACCAAAATACAAAAGCTGGGTTAAAAAGTATAACATGCATGCATCAAGAAACTTCAAGAATTTCATTTGGATTTCAAAAACTAGTTGTAACCATTATTGATCATCAAGTTAAGTTGAAAACTCTAATTAGACAAGAAAAACAGTAGCTTAATCTTAGAAACTCATTTTTGCACAAACGTTCCCAAATTGAATTCGTTTTTATGAATCGAAAAGGGTGGAAGTGAAGGTGTTGGTTACCTAGGTTTATGACATCTTGATTTGAGCTCCAACTCTGTAACGGCCCGAAGTTAATTCGTCATTATTAATGACATGTTTGCAGACGTGGCAGACAGCTCAGATGCTCGTGGGACCCGTGGATAGGCCAGGGCGCACCTGGAGTTAGGTAAATAGAAAATTTTTGTGCAGTTGTGCTTTAATTTGTGATATTTATTGGTAATTAGGTTATTGGCATCGTGATGTGTGTTAGTTATTGTATTATCAATGTGCGAGATAGTGTGACAGGTATTCGCTCCGAATAGCGTGCAGACGCAGGAACCGGGGAACGAATGACAGTGCACTAGGTCGGGTAGTTCAATACACATGGGAAATGATAAAATATAATTAAATATTAATAAGTAATATCGCATATGCGTTTGTAGTGCGAGGAGTACGCGAGGGACGCGAGGTACGTCTTTGGACTTGGGTATTAGAACGCCCGAGGGTTTTAGTATTTTGTTGAGCTAAGACAAGTCAAGGGGAGTTGTCACCATTCAAGTCACACAAAGCTAGACAAATTGATCCTTTAGTGAGCCTTAGGATGAACTTTGGGATAAGCATGTGAAGAGAGATCAAGTTGGAGGTATAAATATCAAGATTTCTTTCAATTCACCACCTTTTCTCTCTCCTCTATCATCTTGGACGAAAATCAAGTGGTTGTTTAGGATTTTGTGAGATTGGGGAGCTCATTTGGAGGTGTTGGAGCAAGTGTTAATTGACAAAAGGTTAGATCTCGATCCCCATCTCTTTCTTTACGAATCGGACCTATTTTCTTAGATTTTGATGTAGGTTTCAAGAATCGATTTGAGCACACCGGTTATGGGAGGTGTTGATATTGATTTTGGTGTAGTTTTTGAGCATTTGGGTTGGTTTGATTAAGGTTGTGGGTGGTGTTTTGGAACAAAACTAGGTTTTAAATAGTTTTTGTCAGGGTTTTAGATTCGGACGAATTTCGTCGAGGGGTTTTGATGGAAAATAGTTTATTGGTGTTTATATGCAATGTTTGGACGAGCGCAGATTACGACAAAAAGCCGAGGGGGTCCGCAAAAATGCCTTCTGGTTCATACTCTGCTAATCGCGTCGTGGCCTCCCAAGGCCACGGCGCCACCCGCGACGTCCAAAACAGAGCCAAAACTCCCACATACGGTTTATATCGCATCGTGGGAGCCAAAACCCTAATTAGACAAGAAAAACAGTAGCTTAATCTTAGAAACTCATTTTTGCACAAACGTTCCCAAATTTGAATTCGTTTCTATGAATCGAAAAGGGTGGAAGTGAAAGTGTTGGTTACTTAGGCTTATGACACCTTGATTTGAGCTCCAACTCTGTAACGGCCCGAAGTTAATTTGTCATTATTAATGACATTTTTGCAGACGTGGCAGATAGCTCAGATGCTCATGGGACCCACGGATAGGTCAGGGCGCACCTGGAGTTAGGTAAATAGAAAATTTTTGTGCAGTTGTGCTTTAATTTGCGATATTTATTGGTAATTAGGTTATTGGCATCGCGATGTGTTGTTAGTTATTGTATTATTGACGTGCGAGATAGTGTGACAGGTATTCGCTCTGAATAGCGTGCAGACACAGGAACTGGGAACGAATGACAGTGCACTAGGTCGGGTAGTTCAATACACATGGGAAATGATAAAATACAATTAAATATTAATAAATAATATTGCATATGCGTTTGTAGTGCGGGGGTACGCAGGGGACGCGAGGGTACGTGCGAGACTCGGGTATGAGAGCGCCCGAGGGTTTTGGTGTTTGGTTGAGCTAAGACAAGTCAAGGGGAGTTGTCACCATTCAAGTCACACAAAGCTAGACAAATTGATCCTTTAGTGAGCCTTAGGATGAACTTTGGGATAAGCATGTGAAGAGAGATCAAGTTGGAGGTATAAATATCAAGATTTCTCTCAACTCACCACCTTTTCTCTCTCCTCTATCATCTTGGACGAAAATCAAGTGGTTGTTTAGGATTTTGTGAGATTTGGGAGCTCATTTGGAGTTGTTGGAACAAGTGTTAATTGACAAAAAGGTTAGATCTCGATCCCCATCTCTTTCTTTACGAATCAGACCTATTTTCTCAAATTTTGATGTAGGTTTCGAGAATCGATTTGAGCACACCGGTTATGGGAGGTGTTGATATAGATTTTGGGTGTAGTTTTTGAGCATTTGGGTTGGTTTTGTTAAGGTTGTGGGTGGTGTTTTGGAACAAAACTAGGTTTTCAATAGTTTTTGTCAGGGTTTTAGATTCGGACGAATTTCGTCGAGGGGTTTTGATGGAAAATGGTTTATTGGTGTTTATATGCAATGTTTGGATGAGCGCAGATCGCGGCAACAAGCCGAGGGGGTACGAAAAACCCCAAAAATGCCTTCTAGTTCGGACTCTTCTAATCGCGTCATGGCCATGGAAGGCCACGGCGCCACCCGCGATGTCCAAAACAGAGCCAAAACTCCCACATACGGTTTATATCGCATCGTGGGAGGTTGATCTTAGTGGTGTGAGTCACAGCGTCCAACACGCTGCAAGACACGCCGTGGAGGTGTTGAAACTGTGGCGCCACCGTGGCGTCGGGAACAATAAATGAAATAAAAATTAAAAAAAAAAAGAGTTTTCTGAAATGGGATTTTAATGGGGTTTATTTGGAGGATTTTAATCAATGTAATAAAATGGACTAAGTTAGTATTTGGAATTTTAGAAAATTTATGGATAATTCTAGTAATCAGGACGTTGATTGATTGATCGGGGATTAGACACGCATTATGGGCGTGATTTGGCAACATTTGGGATTTAGTTGGAATGCGATTTAAGGTGTGTAGTATCCCAACTGAAATTACTTGAGTATTTACTTCTTTTGACATTTGAATTCAATTTTTGTTACTTCAATACTCTATTCCGGTTATGGTTTAATGAACGAACGTTGAGTTGGGTTCCCTCCATGCCATTCCAGTGTGTATGCCCCACTAGACCATAGCACGTGCTACCAGATCGGTCTTGGTGAATAGCACGACCTGAGTATCACGTTGTGGCATGTGTCGATGCATCGTAGGTTTAATGCGACCACCAGCGGATCCGGATCTTGGCCTCTTGAGTCGAACTCACCGACAGTATTTTGCGGAAGAGTCCGAATTATAGTGCTAGTCTGACCCTAGGCTCTAGGAACACACATTGAGCTTTTACTATTATCTATTTATGCGATGAGCGCAGTTGTCTGTATATATTTCCACATGTTTATTTGATAGCTTTATTTAAATTTTAGTATTTACTTTTAGTATTGCTCACTTAATTTCCTTAAGAATACTCACTCTGGACTCGTCATCTGCCTTTTGTGATAGCTTGAGTGCAGATTCTAGTACAAGTAGAGGTAAAGGCAAGCTTCCAGAGTACCGCTGATTCAGAGACAGATTACCCGAGTTGTGCGTTTGTATTATATGTATTTGATTTCATTTTAGAAATTTCGGGATGAGATATATTTGATACCTTGTATATTTTGATATTTTGTGGCATCTAAGATATTTATGGTTACCATATGGGTTTTTTACACTAGGTTTATAGTTTATATCACATAATTCGATGTTTATTATCTAAGATAATATGTTTTAACACTTCCGCTGTGATAATTTGAGGTTAAAATGATAACTTAGCATATAATTAGAGTTCAATGCAATTTAAGCAGTAAATTGTTGATTAATAAGGTTTAAAAGAAATAAATGGAGGATGTAATCCAATGTGGTGCACATCTGTCACTAGTAAGGTAGATTGTGGGTCCACATTGACCCTATGGTGGTCTATTTGAAAAATGGGCCGTTTCAAACTCTCCTTAATCTCCATGGTTTTTCAGCTCAAACGTGTACATTGAGCTCCTCTCTCAAATTTCACTTGTCCCACTTGAAGCCACTTGTCCCACATAACACCACTTGTCCTATATGTGTGCCACCTGTCCCATATGACGCCACTTGTATTAACTTGATAATTTATATTTATTTGACAATATTACATTAGTGTAACTTCACCTACCCGATACCCACTTCAACATACATCCCAAGGTAAACTATTGTCACACCAACTCACCCGATACAACAATGTACACACATACGATGCAATATAATAATATAATATTTTTAACACTGCACATATACAACCATAGCCAATAACGCACTACTAGCTGTGTTTTCGGTCTTCAACTCTGCTCCAAACTGTTAGTTGTGCCTTCGGTCTCCATTCATCATCGACCACATCCTCACCTCATGGGTGGTCCCAAACCACCAAAAATAGCTGAGATACACATAATTTCATCAATGTAAAGATCATGCATCCATTAATGAAGAACCCAAATTCAAGACCATTTTGAAAACTCAATTGAATGCATCTCATTATTGAAATTCTTAGAGTATAACATGAAACAAGTCATACATTAATTCACATTTTGATCCCATGAACCTCAATTAACATGCATTAGAAACATTTATGTTAAGTAAATGGAGTATAAGATGAATTCTTACCCAAAATAGATGATGATTTCTTCAATTTCTAGCTCTTAATCTCTCTAATTCACCCTGAGATCATGTAAACCAACCCCCTTTCACTCTCACCAGCCCCAAGTTGTCTATGATCTGCATGTAAATAAATCCCACCAAGTCATGTTTTTATAGTTTGCACTTTGAATCCTAACCACTCATCCTTAATCACCTACACATCCTTAGACCATCCAATGGTCTTACTCTTGCAAATCTACACTCTTAGTGACACAAACTTGTACACATCTAGTCTAGAACTCCATAATATAGGATCATCTAAATGAAGATCAAAGGCCGAGATAAAACAATCTTAAACTATAGGCATTAACTTGATTTAGCCTAAATATATATACATTAAACAACATTTCTATGTTATATGCCCTCGCAGTTTGCCAATTTTTCAAACCATCATCAGACAATAAAACTCAAAAATCGTGACTAAACCGATCGTGAAAAATTGGTTTGGTCAGTTTGGTTTTACGATTTTCCAATTCCAAAAAAACTTGAAATAGAGAATTACTGCAACATCACATATACCAAATTTTTCTTTGAGTAATTTCTTCAAACACCTAGCATTTTATTGCCAACCGGAATTAACCTAACACAAACCAAAGAATCAAAAATCTAGTAAGAATCAGAAATCTAGTAAGAATGCCGAGAAAAAGGTCATGCGTCAAACATGCCAAATATATATCTCGTTGATATATACTGGATCCTACAATGGATTTGTAGTAGCGGTAAAGACGGGGTCAAACTACAAGAACTAAGTTATTCCTTTAGGAGGTGCAGAAAGGGAAAATTGGGAGTTTTAAGAGTGAACTAGATTAAGAGAAGACAAGAAAGTTAGCAAGCAAGAATAATCAAGTAGAGAAATAGAGAATTCAGTAAGAAAAGTGATCCAAACTATCAACTTCACACAACTATCCTATGACAAATACACTGATCATTGACCTAAATAAAGATAGATTGAATGTCGCGATCTAGTGTAGCTATAGCATCCCCTAAGACGTGAATTCCTCGTTCTCCTATTACCGATAGTTAGGGCAAGACCTCTAACTATTACCCTAGACAATTCACATAACCCTAGGCACGTACCTTGTGTTCAATATGATGACTGCTCTAATTCATGATTCATGAGAACACTACACCTAGATAACCAGTATAACAAGCATGTCCGATTCAACCTATGTTTCTAAGATACATGGTCTAAAACTCTGTGAGGGGATTAACGCAACCAGAGCGACCACTTGCCACAAATACGAGTCTTTTGCACAATTACTTATGCATTCGACTCGATGGCGATAGGTCTCAAACTACAACTAATGCGAGGGCCCTTCACATCAATCAAGTAATCGACCATAATAGTAAGAACAATACCAAAGAAACTAGAAAACAACAATCAATCAGTGAAATTGAAGAATAAATAGATCTTACAGCGATTAGGAAATCATAGAATAGCCGCGATCGGTCTCAGGCTTGAATCCCCAAAGGATTAGCCGGACATAATTGAAGTAATACACCATGTTCTTTTTATTGAAGAAAGACAAAAAACACAAAAACCTTAAAATAATATGTTTGTTGCCTCCGTATGTTCTTCTCCGAACAAAGGATGCCTCTACCAATCTATCAAAACCCAATTTATAGATGTGTCTTTGTAACGGTTGGAGTGATTTATGCCCATTTGAATGTTTTTATGATTAATGGCATGATTTGTGCATCGGGATTGATTTGGGCATTTTGTGCAGGTTCGAGACACTTGTCATGCTCTGATTGGTCAAAAATTGTGCTCTGCTGAAGTGTCGGAAGTGCATTGGTAGAGGAAGGTGTTGGTGACGTGCTGGCGTGACACGTGGTGCGTGATTGGTGGAAATGGTTAATTAGCATGATTTACGGAAAATGCCTGTGAGACGCAGCTGGACCAATAAAATCCCAACATGTAGCAGAATTAAATACTCTATTATGAGAAAACCCCGGCATCCGATTTCTGCAAGTAAATACTCTATTTTGAGAATTTTTTTTGCCCCGAATTCAATCGTGACCTCGGATTCACCTAAAAGTGAGAGATGAGTATAAATTTAGTAGTATTTTGGAGACTTTGACATAAAAAAACACACATAAACAAAGGGTAAATAATGCATATTAAACGACTTATCAAATACCCCCAAACTTAGGACTTTGCACGTCCCGAGCAAAGAAGTAGATGATACAGAATCCGAAAAATGCAAACTAAGATTCCTAATACTACAATAACTCAATACTAACCTAGCATGATGAAAGACATGCTTCACTAATCCCATGCCCAATTCCAAGTTAAATGGAGTTACCTTTGGTTTATATCGCCACTAAATCGACTATCTTTTCAATGGAGCCTGGAGTTATGATTTGTTCAGCATTAGAGTCTGGATATTGATAGAAATCACACTTTTCAGAAACTAGATCTCGCCCAAACCAAGACCGTCAACTACTCAAAGGTTTTCTAGGTCAATTCACGAAAGCGCACAAGAATGATCTCTTCATGATAGCACATCAACGCTTTTAAGTGTAGTATAGGTGAGAAATGCAACCATACTCTCCACTAATGTGGATCTAACACCAATGAGGATCAATAGGACTTTCATGGGTTGTCACTTGGCTGGGGTGGGGTATAAAGGAAAGGATATAAGGGAATTCGAAGCATTGAAAAGCTGAAAACTTAGACTCTCAAAAGATAAGTTATAAGAGAACATGAAGGATTACAAATACACTTAACTGATTTTTTCTTTGCATTATGTGCAATCCTCACTTTTTTCCAACTACCCGGCTCCTTGCTCCATTTCCTGCGGATACCGTTTTAGGTGGGACTCTCTATTCATGACTTAATTTTTTTATCATGAATAATTTTCCCTTATTTCGAGTATATAAACAACGCTTCAATCTCATTTTTTGTTCATGTCTCTTTTTAAAGATTTCAAGTCTAAGCCAAGCTTCCAATTAGGTAAGGATAGTATAAGGCTAAGGGTGTAGGTTTTATGTTTGGTTGAAGGAAGTTAAAGTTTGGTTGGCTCGAGGGGGTTAACTAGAGTAATCGCGTTAGGTAGGCTAAAGGTTAATGGTTATATCAAAGACGGCCTAAATCACTCCCTCAATGGTGGTTCGACCACAAGAAATATGCCTCAAGTAGGTGTCACCCTCGTTCTAGTATCATTGAAATCAAACTTGGCAAAAGTTAGACCATCTACCCTTTTTAGTATCTAGTACAAGGCCCAAACAAAGGTCTAGCCTCCTATTATGTGATCTCAACAACACCAAACACCGTACCAAAGTGAAGATGTCTCCAAAACCTCAAAAAAAATATCAAGTCTCGAAAGTAGCTTATGCAACTCATCCATAACCAAAGGCATTTAGCAAGGTTTTAGGCAGCTCTAAATGTCCTAAGCTAAATGATCCTAAATGCATCTAACATATGCAACAACATTAAACAGCATGATCCTAGATAACATACTATATGAGATGTCATGAAATGCATGAAGATGCAAAATGATAAGAATGAGACGAGAAAAAGAGAAACACAACCATACATACCATCCCATGGAATACGCAATACTCGAAAAAAATATAACTATTACACCTGATGTCTTGCACAAATTCCATACCATCCAACTAAAAGTAGTCCACAATCCCTAAAATCACCCCCAAACATATTCCAAACCTTGTCCTCAAGGCTTTTAAAATAAGTGCGAAGGTGACAATCCACAAAGAAATAGAATGACATGATACAAATACAAAATGTTTAAGTCTCCAATCAAAAGAACATGATTTCAGAATCTGCGCTTCGTCATCTTCCGCTACAGTCGCCAAGCCTGGCGGAATCAAGGTTTGTGGTTTGATTGGATTTGTCATATTTGTAGTTATTTGAGTGGAATTAGTGGTTTGAGTGATGATTAGATTACTTCGATCTTGTGCACAAAGCCGATCAAAAGAAAGAAGACAGGGACCAGTGGCCTTCGCAAGAAGGTTTTTGTAGTTCTTTGGTTGATTGTTGAGATTGTTGTTCGGATTTAAGTTTTAATGTGTTTGTTTTGGTTTTGGTTTTGGTTATGTTTTTTTAGGTTAAAGTGTTCAAGGAAGAGAATTAATTGGCGAATTGGATTAAGGTGCGTGATTTCTTAGTTTGTTTGATTACTACTTTGTTTCAATTTGCGTTATTATTATTATCAATCAAATTTCTTGCCTTTTTTTATTTGATTTTTCATTGCTTATTGTCCCATTGTGAATTGTGAAGATTGAATCATTTAGAACAAAGTTCTGTCACTTGTGACTTGTGGAGTAGAAGCTTTATTAGATTTAACTTTGTTTGACAACCTTGAACATTTTGCCAAATTTTAGTTTGAATTGTTTGGCATTGACCGATGATGCCCATGAACTGATTGAAATGAATTCAGTCACTGAACTGAATGAGATGAACTTAACTAGACAATGATGGCAAGAATGAGACTAGAAATTATAGCAAAATGAAGTCAACATTTAGCATTAACCATTTACATAATTAATGGTGCATGCATCAATAATCATTTAACATATAAAGAAAAAATCAAGTCCCAAGATGCAAAAGAATGCATGTATAGTTACATGCAGTATATTCACCATTGAGTTGCTAGAAAGTTTCCAATCCTTGGAACCATGGCATGCATCAATAATCATCCTCAAAAATTCATTGATCTGGTCATTTGGTATTTAGCTAAGATAGCCAAGAAAGTTTCCAATTCTTGACCTTGTTCAAGGAACACTTACAGTTTAGTTACTTGCAGTTTATTTACATTTTCTTTCTATTTTCTCCAATGATAGAAAGGTAAAAGATCTAGAAAACCAAAAGATCTTTCTAATTTTGATTTTTATATATTGAGCTAATAGTCCTAAAAATGGGTTTATGTTACTGTTAATTTCCTATTCTTTCTAAAAGTACCCTTTGGTTTTAAAATGGCTTGTAAAAATTATTAACTGGTTATAAAACCTAAGCTTTACTTGATTGGCATCTCATGTGCAGACTGAAGTTAGTTAACTGGTCATAAAACCTAAGCTATACTCATTTCTTCCATTTTTTCTCTTTTTGCTGAGAACTTGTCGTCAATATGAAGTCTTAGATCTACTTATCAAGAAATTTATAATTATTTTTCTCCAATCCTGCACTTCTCCATATGCATTTGATGTTAATTCTTTTATATGACTATTCCGACATTCATTAAAAAAAAATTACTGATTCTACTCCATTTAGATGCCTATTTATTTAAGAAAGTCAAGCTTTTGAGTGACATGATACTGTTTTGTCAAGCTCTTGAGATGAAGTCATAATGCTATAGCCTACAACAACAATAAAGCCTCAATCCCAAATTAGTTGGGGTTGGCTAATAAAGTCATTATGCTAAAAAAATTAAAAATGGTTTGTTTGTAAGTAATATATGGAACCCAAATATGTACTCATGCCATGAGAACCCCTCAAAATTTGTTGTGCTTTTAATAAAATCAGCTGTTGGTCTTTTACTCAAAATTTCTAGTGGAGATGAACTTTCGAGATATAGAACAGATTTTCATGACATCGAGGTCTATTTGAATTCATTGAACTTCTATTCATAAATTCCTTAATGGTCTTTAGAGTTTTAGTTACTGTTAATTTCCTCTTCTTATCCAGCAAATTGGATATGGGAACTTCAACCGCATTTTTAAAGCCTTGAAATGAGTTGATGGTTGCATGTATGTTGTGAAACATAGCGCAAATCCGAAGTGTCAATTTAGTATAGATATGCACCTCTATGAACAATTAGTAGCTCTTGTTTTATGCCTTTTCAATGCTTAGCTTCTGTTTAAACTGAGATTTTTTTTTCTTTTAAAAAGAACATTCCATGTATGTTATTAGTTGGGAAAAGGAAAAAAATAAAATGTAGTTAATTCATATGATTTGAATGAACAATTAAATCTTCTCAACCAATAGAATAACTATATTTGTGCAGGTGCAGGGAGAGATACACTCCCTCATGCATAGACACACATGTGCATGTCTGTAATTGTGAATAGTTCCACAATTATAATTGTTTATTTAAAGCTCTTGACATGTTATAGTTACCGAATGCATGGATTAGTTACTGAAATTTATGCTAGTTCTCCTAATTCACTTCATCACTTATTAAGTAGTCTCTTCTCTTCTCTAACGTGAATTAAGAAAATAAGTCACTATAGTTTAGCCAAATGTGAGAAAACATGGGCTTTTCAAGTGTTCAATTGATCGCCAGTTCTTTAGTCTTTCTTGTTGTTTCACATGAATGTGGCTCATGGGCAGTTTGTGCCCGACGTATGCATCTTTGGTGATTCTATTTCTGATGTTGGCAACAATGACTATCTCACTACTCTTATATGATTTAATTGATGATTGCATGTAGGATATCTTATACTAGTATCTTAGTACTGTGATTGCTTGCTTGTTATGTTGATTTTGTTTTTTGGTGTGACTTGTGAGTGCAATAGTGATTTGATTGGAAAAATGAATAGATGCATAGCTTCAAAATAAAATTAAAGAAGAACATTTCAACAAAGCTTGTCTCTTCCTTCAATGATCTCGTTCAAATTACTTGATTTTTTTGTCCTACAAGATCCAATGCGAGATACTAGATATCTCTAGCTAGATGTCGTCTTTCAAGACCAAAAATTTGTCTTGATTAATTACATATATAGCTATTTTGTACTTTCCAAAATATTTTAGCACATGATTTTTCTCATTAGTTCTGTCATCTCATGTAGGTTCATGTTGTAATCCCTGCATTTACTTCTTTCCAAGAAGATTGTGGTTAGCATTTCTCATTTTTTTGTGATTTACTTATTCTAGAAGAGTTATAGTGCTGACACCAGCAAAAAGTTAAAGACAACTATCATATAATGTCATTATGCTTTTGCAGCTCGAATTTGAGCTGTGGGAACATGTGGGGGATAACAATGGTGGAGATGATGGCGAACAGGACATATCCAATTAATGCAACTTCCACTGGTATGTGATTCCTCATGAACACTTTATTTTGATGTAGTTCATCCTAATCCATGTTTTGTTCGTTTTTAGATATGCTTACCCTCTTAAAAACTCGTTTCAATTTTCGTAACTTTTATGGATATCGCCTTTACCGATATTGGTATTTTGCTTCTGAAGAAAATGATCATGTTAGATTCTTTCCTTTAATGCTTGTTTTCTCACATAGGTTAGCTGCACTTTGATTTGTTTGAGACTTTTTTAATGAATTTTCATATTCAATCTAAACTGATAATGTATTATTTGTGGTCTCAAGGAGTGACCAAGCCAATGATGTTAGATTCTTTCCCTTAATGCAAGAATTTCATTCTCATATGCTATGCAACACCTAGATGATTCCTAGATGCTCCCAATGTTGATGTTTTCATTCCCAAACTTGAACACGAGTCATTAGTTAAAAGACAGTAACCAGCTTTTAGTTGCCCTAACTAGCTATTGTAATTGCTTTACTTAAACAAATTAAACATGGTTAGCAAAAGCAAAAACCGTCACAAAAGTCCAAATTCTGATACAGTATTTTACATAAGATGACGGTGAAAAACCATGAATTAGTGAGGATAAGAGAGAGGGTGATTGGTGACTATAATGAGTTACTAACTTACTACTATAATGAGTCACTTTTAGTAATAATTTATTATTGAAAGTGATGTTAAGCGTAAGGCTATTTTATTTGTGCTTATTATGGCTCCTCATGATCTCTATGAGAGGTACTACAATGCTAACTTGAAGTTATATGTTAGGTGAGTCTTCACCTCAGATAAAATTGATGAACTTCTGCCATAGTACCTAAATACTATTGTTATCTTCATAATAGTATTGATTTAATAAAACATTGTTTGTGAGGTTGTTGATTGGCAAAACAACAAACTAAGAGACCCATTAAGCAAAAGTCATCTGGAGGAAATCCTTTCTATATGTGAAGGTAAAAGAGTTATAAACTTAGCTTTCGCTTAGTGTGTGCTTATTTATTTATTTTTTTGATAACATGTGTGCTCATTCTAATGTGTAGCCTCACTACATCCTTGCAGCTCAAAGATAGATAGGGAAAACGACGATGAATGAAACAAGCTCCAGATCTCATCAAATACTTAGACAGGTTTGCCTCTATTTGCATTGAGTTGTTATTAATCAAATTTTGATACAATATGACTTATTTGTCAGTGGTGCATTCCTGCAGACAGTCGAAAGTTTTGCTAGAGAATTTGTTGGAAATGGAAATTCAAGTACTCTCGTTACTAGTGTGGTATGTAAAAATAACATATAATTATGGAACATTGAAATATTACCTTGTTTCCTTTTTTAAAAAAACTGAAAATTACAAAAAAGATTATTGTAATTTTAAAGGAAAGAGTTATTGAGGCTCTTATATGTTAGGATTTTTTACAAAAAAGATCTGTGTTCAAGATTGATAAAAACAGTCATAGGTCTGATGTTGCTGCTGAAACTACTGCAGCTCTTACTTCTGCTTCTCTGGTTTCAGAAAATCAAACCCTTCATACTCCAAGCTCTTACTGAGAAGAGCTATTGGGGTGAGCAATCTCTCAAAAAACTCACAAAAACTTCAATTTTTGAACTTGTGTTTGATGGGTATGTTGTGATTTTTGTGTAGGTATTTGCCTTTGCTGACAAGTATAGAGGGGCTTATAGCATTGCTTTTTTTTCAGTCAATAAAAATATCATTTGGGACTTTCAGGTTGGTTCAATACTTGATCTATATGCTTAATTATGATGAATTAGTAATAATATGTTTCTTTTGTAAGGAAACAGATGATCATGGTTGTTAAACATGTAATGGATGATTAGTTTGTTGAGAACTTTTCAATATGGTCATGGAAAGACGGTCAATTTCTGGGATTGTTCCTTATTGCGGATAAACATTTCATCCATTCAATGTTTTTAACTGCCTGATCATTTATGTGCTCAACTGGAATTACTGGTTTTGCATCTGCAGATATGGAACATTAATGAACGGAGCCTGCTGCTTATGGAAAGCTAGGATGGACACTCAAATTTGGTGGTGGTTGGTGGCGACGCCAACGGTGGAGGAGCATAAAAGGAGCAGCAGTAGGAGAGGTGGAGTGGGCACTGGCTTGACTAGTAGAGAGAGATAGGATGAGTTGTTTGATAGATCTGATTCCATGCATTTGATCTATCAAGTTTGATTTCTGAACATTTATTGATGGGTATCTTTTAATTGTATAAGAAGATTCAATTTCTTTTTTAATAATTATTATTTATTATTACTATTTTGTTTGTAAAAAAAATTATATGTTGTAGGTAACAACAATACTTTTTAAAAAAAAATTGAAAACCCTTTAATGACGGTTTATAACCGTTATTAAAAGTTTTCCTACCATTCTGAGCTTCAGATAAGATGACGGTGAAAAATGGTCACAAAAGGCTTTGAGTTTTTACAACTCCTCATAACATGACAGACCTCATGACGGTCAAAAACTATTATTAAAGGTCTTTAATGATGGTTAAAAACCGTTATTAAAGATCTTTACTATTGTAGTGTGTTGAGATCGCTCCCTTCGAGGTAGCTCTGATTTCTTTTCCCTAGGTATTTCTCTCTCTATTTAGTTTATTAATGTTGACACCAACAATTATTTGGAATTGTCAGGGAGCGGCAAAAAAAAGTTTTGCTAGGTATCTGAAGTCATTGATTTCCATCCACAATATCAAAATTCTTATACTTACTAAAACAAGGATCAATGGACCTCAAGTAGACAATCTTATTAAACTGCTAAAATTCGATCGCTCATATCGGGTTGAGGCTCTTGGCTACTCAGGCGGTATTTGGGTCTTATGGATAGATTTTCTTAATATCACTATTATCGTAAATTGTTCATGTATATCGGGAGGGGAAACTGTGCAGCAGATTGGATGGCGAATTTCGCTGCTCATCACAGTGGACTCATACCATCTTCAACTCTACCCATCTGGACTGACTTATATTATTAGAGATGATGTAAGGGAAGTGTCACTCCCTAGGATGTGTCCTTTGTAACTAGGCAAGTAGGCCTCATTTTCAATAAAAAAAAAGAAGCTAGAATCACATAAGATCTCATGCATATATTTATTTTATTTTTCTTGAAAACACATATATTATTTATTTAAGTTGTAATTAATACCAAAAGGCTATTGATTTGAAAATAAATTACGAAATCAGGTTAGAAATCCACCTTTGTTTTGGTGAAAATAAATTATGAAATCACGTTGGGGAATCCACATTTGATCTGGTAAATCATTAAAATTCGATTAGATAACGTATTAATTAATTGTTCAATAAGAGAAAATTAAAGAGACTTTTTTCTTAATTTAAAATAAATATTTTCAAAAATAAGGCAGCTGGAAAATCTCTTTGCATATCCTCCTCGTATTTGTAAAATATGGAAAATCAAGTTTTTATTTCATTTGGACAACGCTATTAACTCTTATAAATCTAATATTTATATAGAATCTCTTCATTTCAAGATTTCCACTAAATCCACAAATATCCTCCATTGTAATTCCATCCAAATTAATTATAAATAGCCCATTTGCTCTTTGGTTTCATCAGTGATTACTTTTCAAGTTATAAAGTAGAGAAATAATAAACTTTTCAAGCAGCATGGATGAAGTTAATTATTCTAAGAAAGGCTCTTATTCATCATCTACAAAGAGGGGGTATGATCTTAATTAGTGTTTTATATATATATATATATATATATATATATATATATATATATATATACACATAAGTTTGTATATAATAATCTTAATAATAAAGATTACAAATCGAAGTATATAAACTTATAATATTTTCACGTTGGTATACATTTTTAGGTTAGTTTGATTTCTTTTAAAAATATATTTATATGGCTATTTTGTTTGCTTTATGCAAGTAAAAATATATATGAGTTAATTAGATGAGGGCATGTTGGTTATATTAAAGTATCATGCACGTATATGTGTTGAAAAATGGAAGTAGATTTATTTTATGTTAACTCTCATTTTTTTAAATTATACTTATCGCATTGCCTTGAGTTTTTGTTAAATCACATTTTAAATATACACTTTCACATGCTTACATTATCTTAACAATTTTTTAAATTATTATTTATATTTGAAAAGTTTTGATCATTGTTTTTTGAAGAAATGACTCTGTTTATTAAGAATATAGTATAATATGTTTATCTAATGTAGAGCATGTGATTCCTACCAAAAAAATATATATAGAGCATGTAATCTATGAAAAGACAATGAATTCAATAATTTACTTGCTGGTAAGGATAACTTATATAACCTGTCAAGATATAAGGATAATTAGAATAAGTACAACAAATTTACTTTTTTTTTCAAGAACAAATTTACTTATTGTAACTATATATGTGCATGTGAATTTTAGGTACGAAGGTAGGAATACTATGAACCATACTTTATTTATAAATAGTCAAAAAGGTAAATAATATGACAAAAAAATGTGTTTATTTGAATAAAGTAAAAAAAAATCTCGTACAAGTGTAGTAGGGGAAAAATATAGACAATGATCCTATAATGTATAAAGAATACTCCTTCCTACGCGGAGATTGAATCAACTTGGTTGAACCCATATGGCACCACACATCAAACAAATCAGCTAGGTTGAACCCGTGTTTCAATGGTAGCTAGAAATTATAAAAAGAAAAGGAAAGTCACGTGGCATCATTTTGTCATATATCATTTTGCATGTATTACCACAAACCTTTGATTGATACTCAAATGGTTATTTTTGTTTCTTGGTCGAAAGCTGCAGGGAACATTTAAGGAATAACGAGAAAGCCAATGTTGAGATCACTACTTCAAAAACCATAGAAATCATGCATCAGGTGCCTCGAGAAAATGAAGCCTTGACATCATCATCATCATCATCATCATCATCATCATCATCATCTTCACTTCTCATACCACCTCCACAAACTGGTCAAAACACAGAATGTCGACACCGACAATTTATCTTCCAAAAGACACTCTTTGCCAAAGATATTAGAACATCAAAAATTGTAATTCCAAGGAAATCTGCCGAGACATATTTTCCACCACTTTTGACCACAAGGAACAAAGAAAAAATTTACAAACAAGAGACACTATGGTTTGTGGACACATCTAATAAGGTGTGGGAAATGAAATTAGAATACAATAAAAGTACATACTGTTATGCTCTTTCTTGCGGATGGAAAGCCTTTGTGAGGTGTTATAACCTCGAGGCAGGTATGGTCGTGAAATTCTATGAGTTGAAGGAAAATGTTGGTGTTGGACCCGAACAAGAGACGCACGACAAACATTACGGTATTGACTTCAATGCAGTTCCAAGCAAGACTATAATGTTGTTTGGCCAAGAGTGCACTTATGTTTATAATAATGATACTCATGTTCAAGATAAAATTGAAGATATCCCCAATAATGTTTTGGTTGATAATTAAATTTAAGTAAAATTATGTTTGAGGTCCCACCAAAAAAAAAAATTATGTTTGAGGAAATAATCTTAATTTTCATATTTTTGTCATAAGATAATGCGCATGTCATGAAATCATACTTTTCAAAATCATCGAGATCGAAAGAATTTTCTAATTAAAGCTGTTTATTTTTTTTCATTATACATATCATATATGTGCATTTTTTTCACATTTTGTATTAAATCAATAACAAATACAAGTGCAGCCAACCACGCCTATAGTGTGATAGAAAAGACTTTATTTTTTTACTTGAGTCTTTTTCATTACATTTTGGCAAAATCTATTAGTAAATACTAGTGAACGGGCACGTGCTGGAAATAGGTGATTATTATCTAAATATAAAGTGATAAGATATTACAATGACTATGGGTTGTTTGGTTGGTAGGAACTTAGGGTGGGAATTGGAATTAAAGTAAATTTCCATGTTTTGTTTGTAGGAAATTAGAGTTGAAATTAAAAGGTTCTAAATTACCATGTTTGGTACAAGCTTGGAATTGAAATTGAGTAGGATTTGAAAATCCTAACTAACTTATTTACATACCTAAACTAAGGCTTCCTCTACTCTTCTTCTTCATATACCCTCTCCAATACAACTCTTCTTCCTTCTTCTCCATCAAAATCAAGGTACCATTTTTAATTATTATTTTTCAAATATTAATTATAGCATCTAGATTAAAACTCCTCAGCCCAACACAATGACTCCCATGTGGAAGATCCTTTGTGTAGAGGTGATGCGCATGCTAAAGGAGCGCAGAGGTCCTCTTTTGCACACCTCTAGCAGAAGAGCAGCTAGCACGACCGAACTCTCCTCTTGCTTTTTTTTTGCAACTTTTTTGAGATTTGTAGATCCTGTAGTTTATGTGTGCACTTATGACTTTGAGTATTTAGTGAATTATTATTATTATTAATTAGTGAATTTTATTCTTCTAATTATGTTTGTTTAATTTTTTAAAAGGTTTTTTAAGTATAAAACATTTAAATTCTCTAAATAAAATAATTAAATTGTCAAGTATATCATCTCATAGATATATCAAAGAATTTAGTAGTTCTTACTATTAATAAGGTAAATTATTAGAGATATTTTCTTTGAAGTAATTATTAACAAAAAAAATGAATTTCAAATTCCAATCATAATTTCCCTTTCTGCAACCAAACAAATGAATTTAAATTCCTAGCAATTTTAATTGCATGGAATTGAATTCCCATGACTTTGAATTCCCGTACAATAAATTCTTAGGAATTAAATTCCCATTACTTTAAATTTTCATCACAAATTCCAGCGTACCAAACACACCCTAAAGTCACATCCAAAGTCACACCACCCCAATATCTTATCTTATTTAGTATAGTCAACGGGTACGTGCGTTGCACGTAAGAGCTGAAATAGTGTTATTTTTTTCAATATATTGATGGAAGTCTCAAACGAAACCAAAACTTGGAAGATGAAATAGTTTATTTGTTTTGGAAGGAAAAAAAATTGTATACTTATTTTGTAAAATATGTTATCTGCAGGTTTTCTTCTCTAAAAGAAATCAATGATGTGTTATTTCCTTGTGAAAAAAAATTGTATAATTTAAGAAAAATAATGATAATTTATGGAAAAATATATAAAATAGTAAGCTTTCATGCATGTCTTAAAACTCAGAAATTAAGCAAAGATCGAGATACCCTTGAGATTTGATAATATCTATTTAAGCCACACGAGACATATATCCTCTCTAGGTTGTTGATGTGACATCAATCTATAGATATAATCGACATTAGCCATTAGTGATTCTAGAGTGATAGATCAAGCAAATCTTGAATGAAACCAAGAGTTCATTCATTTCTGATAGAAACTTCAATAGTATTCATTACCCTATCTTAAAATAATTTGCATGGTGTACGTTTGACACAATCAACAACAATGAATATATAAATTGTACAAAAAAAACAATGAATATATAAAATAACACCCATAAAATTATGAAATTAGACCAAATTATATTAGAATCTCACAATTGGAGACATTTGTAGCTTCAATGGTGTTCAAGGTCTAATTTAGATTGTCATTTTAAATTAGAAATAAAATAAAATTAAAAATAATGTCAATATTAACATCAATGGCTTTTGAGCATTATCGCATGTGATGCACAAAATACTTTTTGTTGATGGAAAAATATAATTAACATTGTTTCAATATATTTTTTTACAACCTTTTCCCTTTTTTTACAACCTTTTCCCTAGCTTTTATTATAGATACAAAAGATAAATTTGCAAAAAATAAAGTGTACAAGGATCTGCGTGAGTTGAAGACCGCTCCCTAGCGTCATTCTATACGCACCAACATTCTCGAGTGCGAAGTGAGAGCAAATCAATAAAGCCAGACCCAACACTTAATTAAAGTGCCCAATCCTATAAACTTTGAAAATAAAAAAACCACAAAAAGACCAATCACATGGGATGCAACCTTGTTAGAACTGGCATATCTCTTCAGCTTCGAGGATAGAAAACCAAAATAAACATGTATGAGAGTCACCATCAATATTGTTTCCCTTCCCATTCCATTTAGTGACCTTCCACCCCATCCAAAACTCCATAAGCTCTTGACCTCGTCAATGCACTGACAGGTAGTCAAGGACCAAGAATGGTGGGGACCCAACAATTCGGTATCCTAAAAAAAAATGTGAGTCCTATCGATAGAGCCGCATTCATACATATATAACACATTCAGAAAAAACCAGGCGTCCATCTAAAAAAAAGGCCAGCATAGGTAAAACAATTAGAGCCCATGACATTGAATAGTTATTGGTTGTTGCATCGTTTGATTTGCATAGTCCTACGTGGAACTCCGAGTTAGCCCTTGCAAAGTCATCCATACATAAATAGTTCTAAAAGATTAAGATCATATATACGACATTAACGTAAATATATACTTATATATTATGAAAGTGCCCTAATTGATAAAATAAATTACCCAAAAAAATATGGATTGCGCAGATTAATTGCTTCTTTTGATACATTTTTTTCTTGAAGAATCTTTTAATACATCAATTAATTGCCAAGTTAGAATGAAATGCAACTAAATTAATAATATCAAACATAAAGGTAAATTCACCAAATATATAATGTTCAATGACGACAAATGGCTTACCAAATTGGGCCTAAAGACATTCATTGATGAAACTACGTGGGGTGGCCCAATGGTTAGGTGCTTGGTTTACGGGTGTAAGGTGTTGGGGATCGAATCTTGCAAGTCTCTTTCTTATAAAAAAAAGACATCAATTGATGAAGTATGAAAACCTCCCATATAATAAGTATTGGTTGAACCAATCCGATTTTGAAAAATCCTTCACAAAAAAAAGTAACTGATCAAGCCAATTATAACAAAATCTAATGTAAAGTGTAATTGCTTCTACTATTGAAAATCTGTTACTGTGAACAACATGGCGGGGATTTGATATTAGAATATCTCTCGGCGGACACGCATGGTTATGCAAAGAGAAGAGATAATGTGTGGTTACACTTAATATTAATTAAATAAGCCACCCACTTTAGCATGGCTAGATATCCTAATCAAATTCGCATAGATCTCCAAAATGTATTTCTATAAATATATAACAAAAAAGACAACCAGGATTTAACCAAGATGAGGCCTCGAAACTGAATAGTTATTGTCGTCGGCATATTGAAATACATTTTGCTTCAGGTATCGATCAACAAAGGTAGAAAGAAGATAATGTCAATTGTAACAATGATGAAAAGATGATATGGTTTTGACCGTTTTGGTGAAGCGGTAAAAGAGGAAGTGAAGTTTGTTGTATAGATGACCAAAAAAATCTAATTTAAAATTTGAATTGGGATCGAGGAAGTAGTTATTTATTTATTTTTTGGTAGGAACACGCGTGGCGCCCCCAAATTTCCAATGCTTATGGGTACGCCCGGCCTAGACCCGTGCAGTCCCCGAGTTAGTACTTGGCAAGCCTGACGAGCCTAATCAACCTCCAATCAATTAATTTAACGATTTATGAAAGAGTTATTGCGAGTTTTACACAGCGGAAGATAAATAAGCTAAACATGTATTGGGAAATAACTCAATCAAAGGGAAATCAGAATATATATGTGTGGAAAACCCCGTAAATAAGAAATATTCATGTACAATTAATGATATCCAAATAAACAGGTATCTAGTTTTCAACTATCTATAATCCCAAGTTCAACAACAAACATGATATAAGAAATCATCATACAAGCAAAAACATATAACCTACTCTAAGGTTCTCAAATCTAGTAGCAAGTCCTCACAAAAAGTCTCCTAATAGAGCCCCTTACCCTTAGAATGCTATGGTAAATCTGCACCAACCGTCACAAACTAGACGGTGAGCAACTGAGAGAAATCGAAAGTAATACCTGAAGAATATAACAATAATTCATGAAGTATTTGTTGGGTTTTTGGAGTTCATACGCAGCGAAAAATTCAAAACAATTTTGAAAAACAAGATCGCAAATAAGTTCCATTAAACAAGATCTACAAAAGTAAACCATACCTTGATTTGTGATTTTCTTATCTGATTGTTTGATCTTCAAGACGTTCAAGTGTGCGTCCTCTATCAGAAATTCACACACGAACGGTGACAACAATTTGGAGTGCTAGCCCCAAGAGAGATAGAAAACGTTTTTCTTTCTCTCCCAAAATCCAGAGATTCGAAAATTGGAAAAACAAAATTCTTATTATGTTTTCGGTATCACCCTTTATTTATATGTGTTGATAAACTCTCACTTAAAACCCTATTCGTAATACAACATTATATTTATGGTGTTTAAGTAGATTCGTAATACAACTATTGTATTTACATTGTTTAAGCAAATTACACATATACCCCTATTAAGTTATCATATAACGAATCATAAGGGCTTATATATTATGAATTTTATCTTATAAAACTCAACAGTCTTGACCATTTGAAATTGTACAAAGTCGTTCTTTGTGTGCGACCCAATAGGTTCATTTGACGTCAGTAGTGAACCAAAACCATTTTGGTACATAAGTCATAAGTGGTCTCTAACAAGGCATTATGATTACCCAAGTAGCATGAATATCAAAATCGATACAACCTAATGAATAACATATATCATATCCTTTTGTCATGCGATATCCTTTGATTAAATATAAGGCATGGAAAGTCACCCTTAATGTTCAATCGTACTAGTTTTGATCTTTAGATAGATTGAAAACATCCAAGTGACATTAATCATATCAATTCACTTGGACTTGGCCATTTAACAATCTAACACATCGAGGGATCCATTGATATCTCTCTCTTTACGAGAGCGACAAATTATTTCTTGATTATACACCTTCACATATTGCTCACATGATAACCAATCACAATCTTTATAATCATCCGGTTAAAGACAACGTTTGATTGTGTCAAATTACCATGCTTCTAATATTGAAGTCTATGGTAATCTCAAATCGAAGGACTAAATGATATACCTATCAAGAGTAACACCTATGACTTAATCCATGTGGTGTTCTCATAGTGGGTCGGTCCAGTACCTTGTCCTTAACAAGTAATCATGATCTCGATTCGTATCCCTATACGTATAATCATCACATGACCATCAATCAAGACTCACACTAGTCTTAATTCATTATAGTTCCTAGTATAATGACCAACTAGGGACATTTATGATATTTCAACAAATACCTATGGATCTTATTATAAGGTAAACATGCAATCATTTATAATAAAAAAACAAATGAAAACTCTTTATTTTATTAACTAAAAACTATAAGATAAACAATGTTTGTAGATTGACCTAGGGCACATGCTCCAACGGTATTAAACACGGTAGTCTAAATATCATGCGGTAATTTGAAAGATATGAATTTAAATAGATCAAAGTGCATGATAGACAGACTGAAATGATAACAATCGAAATATGCTTGTTCTACGAGCCAAGAGAGGCCATAAGTGGTCTAAAATTCATAGCAAATCCTCAACAGCGATGTCACAACATCGATAACCACAAAAATATCCATAACAATCCAGTACTTGGTATCACACAATCACTAGGGGTGGTCAAACACTCATGCACATGAGTGCCCACATTTTATCCCTTCTAGTGCAGGTTGCAAGTACCTTAGAGACACACGCTTACACCAAGAACGCACATATACAAGGAATATGAAATGGAATGCCAACAAGTAGATCATAGCAAACACAACAGAATGATAATGAATCACATGATATTTTCTTAACTGGCTTACTAACGTACACAAGCTTTTGGGCAAGTGTACTTACCTGACAACGCAACACGTGAAAACACACTCGCAACAACTAGCGTGTATCCCCGAGTTCTTGGCTACCTAACAAGGTTGGGAAACCCTAATTAATAGGTCTAGCCATTAATTAATCCTAGGTTAAAACCCTAGTGTTTTCCCAACATTTTAATGACTCAAAAACTTCAGAAAAGCAAATAACTCTCTTGGGTTTTGCCCACACTTTGAATAATAGGCTCTCGGCTCAGTCGTATGTGTGGGTCACATGATGGACTTAAGGACTGGCAGCGTGACCACGACGTCACAACCAATTAACAACACGTAAACCTTTAACATGCAATACTCTAATGCATGCGATGTTCAAACACGTATGGACCAAAATATACACAATGTAAGGTTGAAATGGAAAGAATACGTTCACACACCATGCCGTGGTTTTTCAAAAACGTCCATGCAACATTTGTCTTTGACACAAACACAAACACTCTTTCACTTACACACTCAACACAAGACCAAGACCACAAATACCAAATCACCACAAATCACACTATGTAATCTCAGCCTCAAAGAAACTAGGACAACCACATACACTAAACTGAAAGCAATCAACAATTCACCACACAACCCCCATGGCCAAAACTTCAACCAATTCGACATAAACAAGGAAAAATCACTATAACTAAAACCCAACTGAAACCGAGACTGTCATGGTCACGTGTTGGTGATGTTCGACATCGGGAGGGAGCCACCACAGCATGGGAAGCTGGAGGTACACCACCATGTCGAAATTACATCAACACACGCGAATAAGAACTCGACATCAACAACATGATAATAATAATTCACCACTGCCACCACTGGTTCGGACACTCCAAGGGTTGCGATACACCAGTAAGAGCTTGGTGAGGTCCCTGAAACCTCCCACATGCAGTGGTCCGG
Source organism: Stephania japonica (assembly GCA_039657345.1). Lineage (NCBI taxonomy): Eukaryota > Viridiplantae > Streptophyta > Magnoliopsida > Ranunculales > Menispermaceae > Stephania > Stephania japonica. The sequence goes on from CM077558.1 coordinate 48,625,216, forward strand.
CCAGCAGCGACGCCCAAGTGCGGCAGTTCCGGCGAAGACCCTAAACTACAAAAAATTTTGATAAAACAGTGCGCATAACAGGACCTCCACATCCGCTGCGAGGTAAGGTGCTTCGGGACTATCGAGTCTCCGGTGTACCACCGTAGGTCATCTCCGACCAGTCCCAGTCATGGAAGCCACCTCCACAGTCGGCCAGAACGCACAAACAGTGAGCAGACACAAAAATAGTGAGAGAAAGAGATAAAGAGAAGCCCACCTTATTCTGGCGAGGTCCGGCCACCATAGGACTACTGTGGGTCGGTGACTTTCTCACTAAGGAAGGAGAGAATCGGTGTGATAGAAAGAGTAAAGTGTGTTATTTCATGTGGTTGATCCCTTTTTATAGACCAAAATTCATCACTAAGCATACACGCATCTCGAGGCATATCCTTGTCCCCCCTTAAAGCTGAGTCATCAACAATATCTCTTCAATTTGTTCCTACAAAGTAACTCGGGTGTTACTTAGTTATATGGCTCCCCATGTCCAATCAACGCTCCTCGGTACGCATTGCCTTGAAATTTCTCTTGTCACGTGCGTAGTCTCGCCTTGTCTCGCCAAATAATTATTTAAATTTTCCTAATATTTATTTATTTCTATTTTACTGTATTTTTACTCCCCCGCTTACCTAGGCGAAGCCTCACTCAGACTAACAGTCGCCCAAACGGCTCGAGATTCTATTAGACTACAATACTAATACAAACAACACATAATCATACCTCGGTGTCGACTCCCGAAGTCTGAAATAATGTGCAGTATCACGTAGTCGGGTCACGGTCCTGATAAGTGCAACACAAGTCGAGTTAAATTTTGAGAGTTGTTATAACACGGCTTAAAAAATGGACTGAGAATTACACTATGCTATCGCACTTATCTTGTGCTATTAAGAAGAAAATACAATGAGGCTCTATGTCTAATCTATGAGCTCTCGTACTACAATTTAAGCATATTCTTAGCTAGGAAGTCTGCATAAGCATTAGTACATCTGGGGATGTATCTAATGTAGCTACCCTCTATCTGATGAAGAGTCTGTTGAATATCCTTGATCTGGTAGTTCATGAAGACCAGAGTTTGGTTAGGATCCATGAGCAAAAACATTCTAATGTGTCTATCTCGATCATCTCCTTAGTGAGTTCTTTCTCCTTTGCCATGTGGACTCCGTACTATAACGCCTAAACTTTTGTTGACAACAGTGGACAACTGCCCAACTTGACTTGGAAACCCGAGGTAAATTTTCCTCTGTCATCTCGTAACAGCTCTGCAGCGGATGAACATGCGAGGTCATTTGATACTACCCCATCACAATATAGTTTTGCTCAACCCTCATTTGGTTTCCTCCATCGTGTCTCCCTTTTAGCTTGCTCTTCAAGACCAACAGTGCGTGTTTGAGCACTACATCTAATTATCTCATATTTTCTATCTTGAGTTTGAGAAATCACCTCCATAATTGACTCCTGAATACCTTGAAGACAAATTCATTTCTTGCGAACAAAAGAACCCAACACGTGACACCAAACAGGGCCTTCCAAGAAGAGGCACCTTCTTTCAAATTAGAATCCAACCATTCTCTTTGGCTATCACTAAAGAAGTTAGGCCTCTGTCTTCCCATTAAAAGATCTTCCCAAACCGTCCTTGCTATAGGAAAATCCTTAACGGCATGAAGATCCGACTCTGATTCTGCATTATATCTCCTATAAACATCGAAGGTATTAATCTGGCATTTACAACACATGTTAGTAGGGAGGCGATCATGTCTAGCCAACCATTGGAAAGTCTTAATTCTATGTGAACCCTCCCAATCCCATATTGACCTCCAGACTATATCATCATATTGGATGTCTTCATTGGCGATTCGCTCATAAGCCTTCTTAATTGAAAATCTCCCAGACATGTTGTACATCCAGGAGATCCTGTCCATTCCTTTGCTACAGTTTGGGTGAGGAGTGACCAAGATTTTGTTGCACATCTCACTAGATAGAATCTATAAAAGCTTTGAGAGGTCTCAATTTCCTAGCACTATAGTATAATGAGCCACCTTATGGTTTATGTCCCTATCGAAAAGTGAAGTAATAGCATAGGGTAGGAAAGAGTTCACGTTTTCCACCCACTTCTCCTTCCAGAATAAAGTTCTCCATCCATCTCCAATAATCTTAGTAATGTCTTCCTTGAAGAGAGGCTAAGATTAGCATATACTCCACACCAACAAGGCAGGGCGCCCCGCTCTCAATAAAGGTTCCTCATTTGTCAACTTGCAATACTTCCCTCTCATGACTTGGGCTAATAAGCACTCTTTCTTGGTATAAAAGTCCCAACAGAGCTTCCATATAAAGGCTTCATTGATGTCTCTCATCTTTCTGAACCCTAACCCCTTAGGGACTTATTGGAGCACAAGAGCTCCCATCGAACTAGGTGGACTTTCCTTTTTACATCAGATCCCTAGATAAAACTGCGCACAGTTTTATCAACTTCATCGCATACCGTTAGAGGGAGTTTTGCGATCTTCGCATCTAAAACACATGTATAGATTGAAGACATGCCTTGGCTAGCGTCACCCTCCCTACTAGCGAGAGTTGTTTCGCTTTCCACCCTAAGAGTCATGCCCTCAATTTATCAACAATGTCCTTATAAGTGTCATTATTCAATCTTTGATGGAGGATAGGAGCCCAAATATTTTTCTAAGTTCTTCGTCATCTGGAAGCCCATCTCACTGCTGATTTGCCTCTTCACATGTGCAACCACATTCTTATAGAAGAAGAGCTTGGTTTTCTGAGCATTAATCCTTTGGTCAAAGCAACTGCAAAATTCTGCCATAATCTTTTGAATTATTTGTACCTGTGGCATGTTAGATTCCGCAAAAAAGAACATATCATCCACAAAGAACAAGTGTGAGATAATGGGACCAGTTCTACCTAGATGAACTCCACGCCATTATTTATCATCAACTGCTTTTTTAATTAATTAAAGGGGTTGGCCCCTGAACCAGGTCTTGGCCCCGGTCTAACTAGGTCGATCCCGGTCTGGCCCAACTGGGCATGCTTGGCCCGGTCCAGGGACCGCATGCACGCACACGCATGCATGCATCCCTCCCCTCCCCCAAATTTGCAGAGACGTCCTCTTTTTTTTCAAAACAACAACAACAACAACAATTCCTACAATAAACATCATCCTCTATCAATAAATCTCTCAATTCCTTCAATAATAATAACAAAATATCAACTCCAACAAAAGCATTGAGCATAGTGCACCATTACCACCATTAAACCCCAATTTCCAAGTTTGATCTAATGAAATCTAAGTTAGGAAAGATGAATACCTTGCTTATAGTTGTTATATCCTTGAAGGTCTTTCTTATGTGATGAATTTCTCTTCTTTTAGGTTTAGATTTGATGAGCTCCAACACTGAATTTTTTTTTGTTTACAAAGGCATGCAAATAATGAATTTCCCACTAAGGTTTTCTTATATATTTATCAACTTCATCAAGTGTGTATTCACACATCACTAGGAAAACCAAGGGTTTCTAATGGCTCCCAACACTCCACTAAATCAGCCCAAATGACACGCATTTTAACACATTACATAGAGATAGGTGGTCACACATCTCAAGGCATATCCATGATTCTTTAAATTTTTATTAGAACTATATGATTTTCCATTTTGATTTGCATTTATAGATACAACTGTAGGTTTATAAAAATATTCCTTAATTTTATATTTAAATAAATTAAGGCTTATCATATAACTAGTTACCCGGTTCCCCAACTCGCACGCAACTCAAGACGTTTCCTCGCGCGCGACGAATCGTTGACATTATCGAACTTAATAATTTCGAGTATAAGTTACATACATACAATACACTAAGTATTCACCACATCAAATATAAAATATACCTTGGCCAAGTGTCTCGATCAGTGCACGTGTCCTAACGTGGGTCCCACGTTGTGGGTCGGTGACCCTGATTACGATCAAACTCTAGATTATAAATTTGGGTTGTGACACCTCAAATCGCGCTACAATTAACCAAATACCGTCACTGCACGCCTCAAAGTGTGCGTCCTATGACCCGTTAGTCAATCTAAATACCTGATTATCGTTAATAAGTCAATTTCCCAAATCTTGGAATTTTCCCAATTCCCATTTATATATCAAATTTATTCACATTACACTAGACATCAAGCCCCGGGGTAAGCCCTCAAATCAGAAAATCAAAAACCCAAGTTGTATAATTTTTTATTCACTATTCGTTGTTCACTGTTCACGACGTCATGACTCACTCCGCCATAAGCACCCATACGGTGTGACATAAAATGTGGGGTGTGGGTGGCTCACTGGTTCAGACGCCGTGGGTGACGCCATGGGTGTTATTCCCCATGGTGTCCCTGGCAACGTCTGAACCAGAGACACACTAATTGGGATTTCGGACCCCCTGGCTCGTCGTCGCGATCCAAACTCGTCCTAACCTCTCACACATCATCATACCAACCATAATCCATCGTAAAACCCCAACGAAACTCGTCCAAGACTAAAACCAAGATAAATCCTGACAAAAATCCCATAATTTGAAAAATTCATAACAACATCTCAACGAATTCCTCAATAAATAAATCAAACCTCAAAACTATAGCAACACACTCAAAGCTAGTTTGCTCAAATCCCATTCTCGAAACCCACATCAAAACACGAACTTTTATACCTAAACGTAAAGAACGAAGAGAAAAGTGAGAATCTAACCTTTGATTGTCGGTTGCTCGTAGTTTGGTGGTCCAAATGATCTCTTGAAACTCATCAAACTCTCCACCACACTTGGATTTTCAAATTTAGAGATAGATGAGAGAGAAAAAGGTGGTGAAATGAGGTCAACCCCTAATTTATATAGTCTCAACCTTGATCAATTGTGTTAGGACATACCTAGGTCCATCTTGTGGAAAAGATTGAGTCAAGAAGTCCATCCCTTGTTGACTTAGGTGGGTGACTTACCCTTGACCTCATCCTTTCTCATCAACATGACCAAATTCCCGAGCGTTCCCGCATTTGGTTCTGTGCGTAAACTCGCGTATATCGCGTACTCTCACGTCACGAACGACTATATGGTGTTTAATATTAATTATTCAATGCTTTTTAATCATTTTCATGTGTGTATTACTACCCGACCTAATATCATTCGCCTACCCGATACCCGCGTCTACACGCTAATCAAGGTGAATACCCGTCATATTATCGTGCACGGTCAATAATTATATAAATATGTACATTGTGATGCAATCTAACATAATTACATACAAACATTGCATATAATACAAAACAACACACAAATTGGTCTATTTACCTACTCTAGGCACGCCTTAGCCTAACTGCGGGGTCCACGGGGTGTTGAGCTATCATCCACGTCTGAAAACACATCATAATAACGGCTTAATTAAAATTAGGCCGTTACAACTACTAAGTTACTCCACTTATTATGGATAGGCGTCGAGATGAGAGCATGGATGCGCTTCGAGATGCATGTCGACATGAGACAGGAATAGAGAGTGATATGGTAAGTCCTAACTTATGATTAAATATCTAATTTAACGTGTCTATGGTTGAGTTTTAATGTTTAATTTGGCCCAAGTTGTAGGAAAAATCAACAAAAATGTATATAACTCGAGATATGTGTTATTAACCATCACCATATAACTTGTGTCAACTTGTGTGTTAGCAAGATGATTTTAGTGTAGTAGGAGTAATTTATGACCCTTAGATCTCATGAAGATATGTGTATGCAACTTGATAAAAAAGTTGAATATATATACAAACACTTAAAGCCTCCTTCTCTATTTTACATGCTCACACTATACTTGTCAATTTAAGGGAGGTGAAGGGAGGATGGAGAGCTATATTGGAACAAATTTAAAATCTAACTCGTACCACGTGCCATTTTAGGTCGTACGTGGAACTCTTGTCGTGATATATGTGAACAATTCTCGGTAGTCTACACTAAGGTATATTATTTTTTGTTGGTGTTTTGTGTTATTATTTATTTACCCGAAATTAAATTTCAATGTTCCAAACATATGATGGCGTTTGAGTGACAGCATTGACGCGAAGAAATGGGTTCGGCTCGAGGAAATGCGATTTTCGAGAGTCGAGGCGAACTGTGGTCAGTTATTTAGTTATCCAGGGGACAAATTGAATAAAATCACTGACAAAACACAATAAACTATAATTATTAAGATGTGGTACGACAAATTTGGTTAAGTATGGTAAGAAAATTGGTCAATGAGAGGTTGGTATGTCATAGACAAAGTTAAGACATATGGGGTTTAGTGTGACAAAGACCAGTGCTATGGGCGTTTTATAAAGTTGAACTATTTTGCTAAGAGTTTGGCTAGATTTGGTGAAAAATTGAATTCAAAATAGGTACCTGAAGTTAGAAATCGTCAAAATAAGAATTTATGGGAATTAATAAATACAAAGAAATTAAGCTGCTTGTCAGCAGCTGAGGGTATATATATATATATATAAAGTTGATCGATTCGTTGTTTTCAAAATAAGCAAATATGCTTCAATGTTTCTAAAACCCTCAACTTCTTCTCTCGTACTTGGAGCTCCGCACGTTTGATTTTCATCCGGTTTCTCTCTGCAAACTAGTAGATCATCGCAAGACGATCAGTTTGAGCTAAGTTGTCGCGATGGAAATGAGGGATTTAGCTCGGAATTGGGTAAAATCTCAATTCAGGGTGTTTTTCCACAAGTCAATTAGAAATCACATGATTTTTTGGTTTCTTTCACGTGGTTTTCGTAGGAATCAATATCAATTGTTGTGAATTGACGTATTGAGTTGATTTGTGTTAAATTGAGATAAATTTCACTTGTGTGGGATAGGGTTTTTGTGATTTGAAGTGATGTAACTTAGTTGATGATAGTTTTGAATATGTTTTTGCACTTGATATTGATTTATATAGGGATTTTGGATGAATTGAATATTGGTTTCGATTTAAATTTACTCTACGGACTGTGGAAATAATTGAAAGTTGGTATCGAGTGGTGTTGTGGTGTTTGTTGGCGCGATTTGAGGATTTAACTGCGAAAATATTGATTTGGAAAAGTTTTGTTAGTTCAAAACAAATAAAGTTTGCATTGTCAACAGGCCATAATGGAAAAATTCATAACTCCTATGTTTTTTATCCGATTTGAGTGTTCTTAGAGTTTATTGAAAGTATGAAATGTGTACTACAAGTTTCTTTTTGGTTAGTATAAAAAATATTGAGGTTTTAAAGATTAAAAGTTACCCCAAGTTAGCTAGTTGAAGTTATAAATAAATATTTTTGGAACTAGCTCTCGAGCGTACTTTGGTCGCAGTTGTTACGACATTTCGTGATTTGATTTTACTTGAAGCTTGACCATAATATAATTGGGTATGCAGGGTAGTTATTGGAAGTGTGTGAGTGTGTAATAAAGTTGGACACAGGTAAGTAAACTAGTGGGAAATTTACCGTTATTTCTTTGAGCTTTAATTTCTTATTGTTATTGCTCTATCCTATTTTGGAATTCTATTATGTTGAGTGGTTCAAGGGCAAGTGAGTCAACGTGGTCCCTTAAAGTGTTGGGTTAAACTGGTGCATAAACCAGAGGCCAAGAACTTGGGATGCACGCAATTATTGTTTTGGGAACTTGATATACACGAGTTGATCTTTTGGTTCCTATATACGGGGTGGAAATTACTTCACTAGATTGTTGAGGAATTCTGTATTTACATGGAGTTCTGGTTGATGTATGCATACCACGTCCTAAACTCCGAGTTATATGGGGTATTTTATTCCTTGACTCAAACGACTATTGGTTGGGACTACTTGCGTCTTTCTTTTGATTCTTGGACATTTATTATCAATTGATTCAAATTTATTTTTAGTCTTGATTTATTCATGCATTCCCTGTACATTTTTTTCTATCGGCATGAATATATACTGTTTATTTACTTTCGAAATATTGTAAACATCCTGCATGGCATTACTTAACTGGGACTCATCATTCTTGTGTTTGACTGAGTGCAGATCCATAGTTGAACAAAGGGAAAGTTCCTCAACTTGGTGATTTTCTTTAAGGATAGCGGAGCTGTTCTATCTTTGAACTCGATATAGGTTTAATTTTATATTACTATAATTATATGTTTTGAAACCAGGTTTTGGGAAATGAGAGATCCTAGGCATGGATATGATGATATTCTCTACTATGATATAACTTTTGGTAATGATGTATATATTTGCTAGGTTTCCACATTTCTAGGTTATCCTAACTTATGTCTTGAGGTTGTTTTTATTAGTTTGAGGATTTTAAATGCTTCCGCTTATCTCTGAATAACTCACTAATATTAATAACTCTCACTTAAATTATTTAGTAAATGGGAAAAGGTAAGATAAGGCTGACTAGATTTGCGTTGATTACGTGAGAGGGACTCGGGGTTTACGTAAGTCTAGGCCGAGCGGGGTCCAGTTTTAGGTTTATGGAACTGGGGCCGTCATATCAATTAAGAAGAAAAAGCTCAACTCAAGATCAACAAGGACCAAGGTAATTAGTTCCAAACTTTAAACTTTTAATTCATGGGCTTTGAAGACTTATTCGATAAGGTTTCTCTTTCAGACGAGTTTGAAAACCTTTATTTATGGTTTACATATGATTCTTATTTTAGTAAATTCGAACTAATAGATGTGTTTGTTTATGAAAACTAATATCAAAATTGAATTCCCTGCGTTTTTCTACTGAATTTACTACAAAGAAGTTTAAAAATCATTGGTGTATTATGCAAGTTTTTGACTTTTGAATATATATATATATATATATGTGTGTGTTCTTGAGGTGTTCTTAAGTATTTCTCTTCCATCCATGTTTAAATATGTAAATTTGATGTCTATAATTGAAATGCCTACCTTGTTATGATAGAGGAGTGTGTATTGGATCCCTGATGGAGGAAAACAAGGATCCAATGTGAAGGAGAAGGCCATTCCCAAATTGAAAAACCCAAAATATGTTGCACATTTCTGGGTTCCAACGCATTTAGCACGCTAGATGAGCTCAATAGCGTCCTAGGTCTGCTAGGTAGCACATTTTCCTGCAACACTTTAACTTAAACTTAAACTACATAACTTGGTCTAAACCTATACTAAGCAATCTAAACACAATCTAAACTTACGGTCGAACGAACCCAGATCATTACTGCTTAGCCTAATGCCAGTTTCATTTTGTTTAACTATAACATCTTATAGCATATTCCTGTTTCAGAATTTCTTTGCTACCTTTATGCTTTCATATGCTTTCTATTATACTTAAAAATGTGGATAAATACCTCTCAGTTATACTTTTACTTTTTGTACTCAACGTCCTTTTTATGACGGCGGGTATAGATCCGTCGAGTAGTAGATCGAGCAAATAGAAGATCTACGACTACCTCTAAGCCTGTAGCATGCTTCTATTGCATATTTTGTAGGTTTCAACATTTTGTTGTATTTATCTACTTTATGTCTTTGGTATACTTTTCAGATCGTATATATTTCGGTTGAATGTTAGTTCCCCCGATCAGACATATGTTTATTGCACTATTCATCATTATTTTGTTATTTATATACATGTCATCGTTCTTTCCTTGTTTCCATGCTTATGATTTATCTTAAGTGCTTCCGCTAAACTGTTAAGACTTTCGCTAAATTCAACAAGTGTTAAAAAGTTTTAAGTAACTCTGAAAATCACAAATAACAAGATTTGAATGATACTTATCTTGAATGCGAATAACAAGGACAATAGGACAAAAGGTTGACTAATATTGTAACAACCCTAAATTCTAACTCATGCCACGTGTCAATTTAGGTCGTATGTGGGCCCATTTGTCGTGATACAATTGTCCAGTTCTTGGTCATCGTCACCGAGAATGTTATTTTTGTATGGTGTATGTAAATTCTAATATCCCAAACGTTTAAGGACATTTTTGTACGAGCATTGGTGTTGAGAAACGTGTTCAGCTCGAGAAAAACGTGGGTTACGAGTTTTGGGCGAACGGTTGACGAGTAATTAACAGTCTGGAGGACAAATTGAATTAAAACACTGAAAAAATGCAAATTAAATAATAATAAATCGATGTATTATGAGCTCGGTACGTTGGTGCGTCTAGTAGCATATGACGTGCGAGTCGTGGTGCAGTATGGGTTCGAGAAAGTGAAGTTTCGAGTGAGAAATGGTTGTTCTGAGTGCACGTCACCCATTAGAGTCACAATGTTGAGTGAGTAGTTGGTGGCTGGTGTGAAGGAAGGTCAAGGGATATTCCTCGAGATACGTGTGTGGGTAATGATGATGAGGGGGTATATATAACCCATCACCTTTTCTCTCCTCACTCATTTTCTTCTCTATCTCTCACGTGACAACGGTGCAAAAGGGCTTGGGGTTTTATAGGTTTTTGATGAAAATTGAAAGCCAAGGATCGACATACTACACATATTAAGGTGAGATCCCGACTCCCCAAGTGATTATCTATGTTTTGACATGTATTTTGAGGGTTTTCGTCATGATGATTTTGGATAATGATTTGGGTTTCAATTTTAATAGGGTTTTTGATGATGAATTTGTGATCATGAGAAGAATTGGAAGGTGTTGCTATGGTTGTTTAAGGATTGGAGATTTTTGTGCTATTTTTGTGGATTTTTAAGGATTTTTGGACGATTTGTCAAAACCGAGATTTTCGAACGTTTTCGACGAGGTTTGTCGATGGTTTTAGGTATGTATCAACGTCCCTATAAGTTTGGGATAGGCTCACAATGCGGCGACACAAGCCGGGGTTTCAGAAAACCCTGGATTAGTATTTTGTTGTTGACGCCGCGAGGGACGTCGTGGAGCTTTATCACAACACCCAAGGCAGAGACCCTGGGAATTCACGCTTTAAGTGAAGTCGTGGAGGGTATACCCCATGACGCCAATCATGGTGTCCGAGACAGAGGGTCTTAGGTTTCACATTTTAAGTGATGCTGCATGGTTATGAGCCCACGTCGCCACCCTGGACTTAACACTATTCACAGGGCCATTTTTTAGAAATTTTCAAGGATCACTCGGGTATCCAAATGGTTCGAATATGAACCAATACCCCAGAAATCGACCTAATTAAGCCAATGAATAAACTACCAAAAATAGGGAAAATTAAGGTTACTTAACAGGAATTACAATTAAATGAGTATCAAGGAGTTTTAGTCATTGTCGGGACACACGGGAATTCGTAGAAGCGCGAGTCGGGACGTGTGAGTGTGTGATTAGCTTGGATACAGGTAAGTAAACTAGTAAGGAATTTTATAGTTATTTCTTGAGCTTTAATTTGTTGTTATTGCTCTATATATATTCTATTTCTTGGAATTCCTATTAGTCGAGTAACCCAACGACAAGTGAGTCATAGTTACTGTGATTTGTACGTAATATGAACGCTTATCAGGGCACTGTTGATATCACCCAATTGAGTGTGCGTTGGGGGCACTTATCCGGGCACCATGGATATCTTATAGTTGTGATGGTTTAGGGTTGGTAGGCTTGTGTTCTCATCTTGAAATCCGAGTCTGCTAGGCATTTTTCACGACTTAACGACCTTTTGGTCGGGACTACTTACTATTTTTGATTTGTGTTCTAGACCCTCACTTTTTGATTGATTTATTTACAATCCTTATGTATTCATGTGTTCCTGTACTTTTCTTTCTATCTACATGAGTTAAACCATCTTTTTATTTTGAATGGTTGTATATATGTCATGTTTGGCATTACTTACCTGGGCTCGTATTCTTGTGTTTGACGGGATGCAGATCCATAGTCTAGCAAGAGGAAGGCTCCACATCTAGGGGATTTGATATGAGGATACGAAACGGCTCTCCTCTTGACTAATGTAGGTGATTATATATATTGTATATTATTGTTTTAAAACATGGGTTTTATATGGGTTGAGAAATCTTAGGCATGTATATCTTGATGGTATTCTCCTCTTGTTTATTAATGATGATATACATATGAGAGGTTTCCACACTCTAGGTTGTTATGACTAATTTCTTAGAGTTTTCATTTAGTTTGATTTTTATAGCTTTTGTATTTACTTTGAATAACTCACTAAATTTGATTAACTCAACTATTAATTGCTAAAAAAATGGTAAATGGTAAGGAAGATTGACTAGGTTTGCGTGACTCAGCGATAATAGCTTGAGATTCCACTTAAGTCTAGGCAGGGTGGGGTCCAGTTTTAGATTGTGAAACTGGGGCCATCACAAACACCTTGTTAAGCCTTATATGGCTATAATTAGGGCTAAATGATGGGAGTAGGCCAGGCATGCCCTAGATTAGGGAAGGGGTCATCATAGTTGGTATCAGAGCTAGCGTTCTTGATAAGTAAAACACAAACTTGAATAAAACACAAACCTTAAAAGTGAAAACCAGGCAATCTTTGCCTAGAAACCATTAGTTGCAAAGTTAGCGAATGGTAGATGGGGATTTCTATATGTACATCTTACTTTCTATATGTATATATATAAGTTATCAATATATTAGTTGATACCGAATTCGTTGTTAATGTGTAAACACCGATGGCAGATCCACACGAGAGCAGTGATGTGGATTCAAGATGTAGTCAAACTCCTACTTTTTTTGAAGACATACAAAGGCTATTTGATCAGGTTTCAGCTCAGGGACAGCTGCTTGACCGATTTCATCATGATGATGACTGCTCGCTTTGCTCTACATGCACAAACACCGACTCCCACCACTACTACTACGACCACCATGCCAGTGCCAGAGTCTTCCACTATGACACCAATGGCTCTAGTGGTGCAGACTTTCCTAATAGTGATAGTTCCTATGATAGAGACAGCCGAGACAACACCGTCTCCCACCCCCACATCTTCCAACTCATCGGTAGAGGTCCAGTTGGTCAAGGACTTCGTTAGACTCAAGCCAACCTACTTTGATGGACTAAACCATTGTTTTTGAAGTGATGAACAAGAAACCCAAAATCAATGAATTTCTTTAATTGAACATCAAAAAGATGAATACCATAGAGTCATACCTAGATTTCACATGGAGACATTTGAAGCTTGGGTTGAGATATCTACACCAGTTAACCAACTCTCTCAGCATAATGGTGTTGCTGAAAGAACAAACAGAACCACCTTTGATAAAGTCAGATGCATGTTGAAAATGGCTCAGTTGTCGAAGTCATTTTGGGGTGAAGCTCTCGGTACTGCTTACTACCTGATGAATCGCTCTCCGTCAGCACCGTTAGAGTTTGATATTCCAGAGAGAGTGTAGTCTGGAAAGGGTGTTACTCTCATTTGAAGGTGTTTGGTTACAAGGCATTTATGCATGTGCCTAAGGAGCAGAGACAGAAGCTTGATGACAAAACTGTTTCATGTATCCTATTAGGTTTTAAATGTGCAGAGTTTGACTACAGGTTATGGGATCCTAAAAAAAAAAAGGTTGTCAGTTCTAAAGATGTGGTCTTTCGTGAAAATAAGACCATTACAAATTTGAAGACATCATAGAGATTCATTGTTGATGATGATGTTACTTTTCCCGAACTAGTTTCTCCTTCGATTAGTGATGCCACACGGGAGGGAAGTCTAGTTGAAGAACATGGGATTAATGAGGAGCATGCACAAGATGATGTTGAAAATGTGCAATAATCAGATGACGATTCTGAGCAGGGGGAGCAACCTCCTCCACCTGCGGCTACAGAATAACCTCCATTAAGAAGGTCAGAAAGAGGGCAAGTTCCTTCTATGAGATACCCAAGTTCTACATATGTTACAGTCATTAAAGTGGGGGAGCCGGAGAGCTTCCAGGAAGTTTAGATGCATAGAGACAAAGCTCGGTGGATGAAAGAAGCAATGCAGTAAGAGATGAGTTCTTTGAAGAAGAACACTTATGAGCTTGATGGACTTCAGAAAGGTAGAAAACCTTTGAAGAGTAAATTGGTTACTTGGGACAAGCGTCAGTCTTACACCAATCTGGTGGGACTGAGTTGCTGTTGAGCATTAGATATGTTTGATATCTCCCCATGGGCAAGAGGAATTGTTGGATATGTGTGTAGGCCTAACACATAATGGAGTCCAGCCCATGTTGTCATGGACTTTCTAATTTTTATTAGAAAGATTGAGATCGTAATTAGAAACTGAAATTGGTTTCTTGAATTGATGAAAACAAAAAGAGGAGAGAAAATAGGCGGTGAAGCCTATTTGGAAAAGAATTAGGAAAGTTTCCTAATTATCAAATTAGTGATCAGAGAGAAAGTAGGAAGTAAAGATATATATAGGTTGACATTGTTGTTCGACTAAAAAACTGAGATACCGGCTATTCTCGGCGTGTGCGCGTTCCAGAGTGTGTTCGCGGTGAATTCTCTAGGGGCTCTCTCTATATTGAAGAACAATAAGATCTTGAATCTCAAGACTCACAATGAAGGCTTTGGTGATTTCTTGGTGTTCAAGAAAAGAGGTGCAAGGGTTGGATACAATTGGGGTAGTGTTCTTCGTTCTTAGTGTGATCATTTAAGTTATTGGAAGAGGTATTTTTGTATTACTCAATTGTTGGTGAATCTCATTCAATTGAGATATGTTTTACTCTTTCTTCACATAGTGGATTGTTTGGAGTTTGGCCCGTGGTTTTTACCTCTGATTTGGAGGGTTTTTCACGTTAAATCTTATGTGTCTTATGGTATGTTTATTTTGTGCATTGATCGTGGTTTGGTGGAATTTGGTATTCATCCGTTTTATTATTAGAAGTGGTTGAGTAAAACCCTAACACATTTGATCACCAATGTTTATGCACATAATCTTGAACCTTAAGCCCATTTAATCCAAATACATTGTACTGTTAATTAAAGTAAGAAAAATAAGATTTCTTCTAAAATCCAATCCAATGTTGTTTGCAATATCTTAATCAAAAAGTTCTTTCTTAGATTATCAACAACATTCATTGATGGATTGAAGCATAAAAGAATAAGAAATGAAAAGGAAAAACCATGGAGAGAGAGAGAGTGAAGGAACACTCGTAGTGTTGTTGGTGTCAACCTTCCTTCACGCGCGATTGTGAAATGTGTGAGATTCTGAGAGCATCTCCAATGGTAAATATAGATTGTAGATGTGGATTCTCACCATATCATCAATGTGGAAGGGATGTTCATTCTAGCTGGCATAAATACACATTCAAAGTTTAAAATAGTCTCCAATGGGTAATGTGGATTGCACCTTCTATTTATGAGGTGGCAACTTCTTTTTTAAATTTAATAATTATCTAACTGATTATATTTTATGGTAAGTATTAAACGATTTTATATTTGCGATTATTAAACAATTATATAAATATTATATTTATAAAATACGATCGGTTTATATATAACGGCAACAACTCAAAATAAAAAATAAAAAAAATTGCTTGTTTGTATTTATATATCCTTTTTTTCCCAATGGTAATGTGTGAATCCACATTACCATTGGAAAGAGTTTTTTAGTTGGGATATCTATTCTATTCTACGTGTCCCACATCTACCTCCAATCTACAGCTCCATTGAAGATGCTCTAATAGTATCAAAATATCCTTAAGAATAATCGAAAAAAGGATACCTTTTTTAAGTAGTATATTTTTTTAACAAGGCTCATATTTAAAAGTAGCATAATTTTTATTTGATCCCGTATTTAAAAAGAAAAGGTCAAGTTGAACTGGTTCGAACGCCCGTTGCCAGCCCTAAATTGTCCACCACCACTATCTGTTTTGGCGTCATCGAAGTAGTCCGACATGACTTAACTTTGAGAAATGGGTATAAGACACTTGCAGTATGACCGTGTCTTGTATGTATTTCGAAAAGTTACAACCTGAAATATATCATAGCACTTAAGAGGCCTTAGTAGACACGAGTATGGTGCTAGCCTAAGCCACTTCAATACTTCAATTAGTAATCAGTAGTATATATATCTAGAATAGATCAAAACAGAAGTAGGAAGCATGCAATGTTGGGTACCACGAATGAGAGAAATTAGAGTGGTGCTAGCCTAATTATACGAGAGGTTCCCCTAAAATACGAGAATGCATGATTCTAAAAATATACTCTTAGATAAGGATAGTATATAGAACATCAAAGATTCTCATTACAAGGAAAGCTGTAGAGACATATTTTTCTCCACTATAAACCATATGCACCAAACAAAAAATAAACAAAAAAGAAACTCAGTGATTCGTAGACACGCTTAACAAAGTGTGGGAAATGAAACTAGAGTACAACAATTAAAAGTGACTATTGTTATGCACTTTCATGCGGATAGAAGGCATTTGTCAGGTGTTATAACCTTGACATAGGCTGATTGTCAAGTTCTACGAACCCCTGGTATAACACCAACAAAAAACAAAGAAACAAACACTACAATGCGTCTTCTATTGAGGTCTAACACCAGCATTATCTATTAGCTCATAAAACTTCACTACCATGCCCATATCGAACTTATAATGCCTAAAATGTCTTCCATCCTCATGACAACATATAACAAGAGTTAGCTTTGTTAACTCCAGCTTCATTTCCCACATTTGTTATGCTTGTCGACAAACCATAACGTTTTTTGATTGTATATTTTGTGTTTGTTGTGTGCAGTCCATATTAAAGAAAAATTACCTCTACAACGCTCCTTGAAATCGGAATCTTTGACTTACTATCAACCGCTGCAAAATTGACTTTTGAAAGAGGTATCATGGTCTATCTTGTGCTTTTGTATTATGATTTATTTGTTGTTGGTGGTATTGTTGGTTCCATCGCCACTGCGCTTTCCACTATATATAGGCACATAATTAATTGTGTTTTGTGTTAATATTATATCATTTTGATATGGTATATAATTAAGTAAATCAATACAATATATTAACATTATGACAAGAAAATATATTTGATTCGATACGATAATTATTATATTTTGAAAATATTTTCACCTCCTTCAAGATTTCCATCATATTTCAAAAAGTTTTATTTACTTAATTATATACCATATCAAAATGATTATATTTTTGTCATGCAATTGAAAGATTATACTTCAAACCTTACATTAATTTATATAATGTGTAAATATTCTTAAGCTTTCTTATTTTAAAAAATATATATTTTTATTTAAGAATATTGATATATCGAATTAATTGGATAGTAAGAATTATGACGACATATAAGCTAGCTATAGAATGGATGCTCATCTAAAGCTCAATCTATTTGAAAGTCAATAGAGTTAAAATATTTTTATTGACAGTTTAAGTACAACTTTTAGATATTATATATAATGTGATTTTACTATGTTATTTGAGAAAAAAAACCACCTTTGAAAGTAATGTAATTTTTTATATTTGTTTGAAATTCAACGGATTTGCTCGTAGTTAAAGTAAGGGGGATTCAATTGTCGATAGTTTTTTTTAAAGTTGAAAGTTAAATTTTTATATAATATACATTGAATATTTTTTTCTTGAAGTAAAATAGAAATTTCATTACTCATCAATAGCTCAAGATAGAACTATATTGAGTACACTAATTCGTGAATCCTATTTAGTAAAATAGAAATTTTATTAATTTGATAATTCATATTTATATATATTGGATGTTACTACTAAAAGACGCGAAAAAGTTCACATATTGATTTACACTTATTTGAAATTGTCACTTTTAAATCTTAAAACTATTGAGGTGACATCTAATAATGAATTTAAAAAGCAACCTCGTCACTTGTACATATTCTTACTAAATTCATTATTTAAGTATCAAAGATTTAGGGTCCAAAAGTAATTAAATTAATGAAACAAAGTAGATATGTTATGATATAATAACAATTTCTAGAATATAAAAATAGAAATTGTGAAAGGTAAGTATATTTTAACTAATTTGACTTTTTTTTGTCTAAATCACTCGATATTCGGACTATCCGACTATTTCGAGTCACGCACCGTATAGGTGGAGAAGCTTTCAATATTGTTTTTTCTTCTTTCTCAAGACTCGAACACAGGTCACTAGTTAAGGGACAACAACCCACTTCTAATTGTGCCAACGAACCGTTGATAATTTGACCTTTAATATATAATGTAATTGTCTTAAAAATATAGTTATTATGGCATATATGGATCGAGATTTTTATCCACTTCTAACTAGTACCTTCAGCGGACAGGGCCTAAACATATTTACTAATAGATATTGTCAAGAAACAAAAAAACTTCATCTCAAAAATATACTTTTCCATCACACTATAGGCACGGTTAGCCACTTTTGTATTTGTTATTAATAGGAATGACAATTGGACTCATAGGTATGGGTACCTTAAGGGTACTCGAACCTAATAAACAAGATATAACCCAACCAAGTGGTTGATCTATTAACATGGTTGAGCTGGGCTTTAGCCCAGCGAGCCATAAAAAAAACTAAAAAGTTTGCCCAACAGGAATATAGCGTAGCTCAATTTTCTTATTTAGTCCACCAACCCAACAAAAAATAAATAAATAAAATGCCGAAATGCCTTGTACATCCGTGCCATTTTGTGCCATTCAAACCAAATGATAATATTTTTTTAATGAAATCAAAATGGTAATGTTATATACCTCATGTATTAATGTTTTAATGTTATGAATTACTTATTAAAAATTACATTTTTATTTAAAATTTCTTTTGATATATTTTTAATGGTTGTCACTTTTTTTGAGGATTAATGGTTTCCACTTTTGATCTTGAAGCGATTAATATTTGTACGAATGATTTGCAGTTTCAAATCGTGTAGTGTTTTATGTCAATTTTATTATTTTCTTAACTGTTAAAGTGCTAGCTAGGCAACCCCAGCACAAACACGTGGGTCATACGTACACGCACTCGTCATCCGACCATCAACACACCTTGGGATGTTCGGGCGCCTGAGAATCTTTACATATCATATAAATTGATGTATGGTTTGATGTATAATCATTCAATTAATATTGCATGACACAATATATTTATCTTTTAAATGTAATAGAATCTCATATTGCTTCTATATCTTTAAATTATAAGAAGTGAAATGTAAAATCTAATATGCATAATAAATGTGATTTTTTTATAAATATGTTGAAAATCTTAAATGATGTGAAATATATTTTCAAAATATGTAGCATATCGGATCTTGATTTTTTGTCATAATGTTCATATCTCGTATTGATTTATTTAATTATATATCGTATAAAAATTGATATATGATTAACACAAAACGCAACTGATCATGTGCCTATAAATAATGGAAAGCGCAACAAAAAGGCTTACTTAATTTCCTTTAGTTTTTAACACCTTCATATTCATGACTCTCACACTACCAACACAAATCAATATCATAATACAAAACCATAACATTGGCGACGATGCCTCTTTCAACAGACACTTTTAGCAACGGCTCATAGAAAGTCACAGATTTCAATTTCAAGGAGCATTGCAAAGGTATTTTTTTTCTTCAAATATGGGTCAACCCAACAAACGCAAAATATATAAGCAAAAAATATTGTGGTGTGCCGACAAGCATAATAAAAATGGAAATGAAACTAGAGTACACAAAGCTAGCTTTTGTTATATATGCATCGTCACGAGGATGAAAGATATTTGTGAGGTGTTAGAAGTTCAACATGAGCATTGTGAAGTTCTATGAGCTAATACATGACACATGCTAATTGAGTACTACAACCGTTGATTAATGAAAACATTTATAGTGGTTGTCATACTTTTATCATCAATTTTATCTTCATCATAACTATCATGCATCAACATAAATATAAGTGAGCACTTGGCCAAAAAATTTATAATCTTGCTTGTACTGTACTAAAATCAATACTTTAGTGTTTGTTTCTTTGTTTTGCTTGTACTGTACTAAAATCAATACTTTAGTGTTTGTGTCTTTGTTTCTCGTTGGGATCCAACACTAGCGTTTATCTATCAACTCATAAAATTTCACAACCATGCCTATGTCGAGGTTATAACACATCGCAACATTAAAGCCATATATCCGCATAAAAGTGCATAACAATATAATTCTTTTTTTTGTTTGTTCTCTAGTTTCATCTCCCATACTTTGTTAAGCGTGTCCACAAACCATAAAGTTTCTTATTTGTATATTTTTTGTTTGTCATGTGTGGTTCATGGTGGAGGGAACTGTGTCTTCACAGATTTCCTTGGAATTAGAATCTTTGATGTTCTAATATCCTTTGCTAAGAGTATCTTTTGATAACTACTCTTGTATTTTAGAGGATCCTCGGGTATTAATAATTACTCAATTCCCCCATTTTCAATATGCAACATCGCATACCCCTACTTGTGTTTTGATCTATTCCATATATCCTATTGATTACTAACTTAAGTATCAAAATGGCTTAGGCTAGGCTAGTACCACACTGATTTCTACTAAGGCCTCACAGATTTCTACTAAGGCCTCTTAAGTGTTATTGTATATTTCAGGTTGGGTTGAGCTTTCTCAAATACGTATAGGAAACGGTCATAGTGTGTGTGTCCTACCCATTTCTCAATTCTCTGAGTTAAATCATATCACATTAAGGTAATGCTAGAGATGATAGTAGTGGACAATATAGGATTGGCAAAAGGTGTTCATACTCATTCGACGCAATTTTTCTTTTTTTTTTAAAACAATGTGATTTTTCTTAAATACGAGATCATATAAAAAAAATATGCCCCTTTAAAAAATGAGTCCCAAGTTCAGCCTTTTAAAAAATGATCTTTAAGATCATATCGCATTTTTTTGTTGATGAAAACTTCTCTACTTTAATAAGATATTAATGCAATTCTCACTCATTTAATAAGTTTACTCTCATTCTCATTTAGTTTAGAGAATTAAACTTTTGAAGAAGTATGGAGAATGTTAATAATGCTTAGAAAGACTCATCTTCATCATCTACAAATATGTGGTATACCCACACGTATGTGGCGATATAATCATAATTAAGATTGTTATGATCTAAAATGAGTGTTTCGTATATATACTATATATATTTAGTCTCCATTAATGTAGAATTTCCCATGGCATGGGTATATATATATATATATATATATATATATATATATATATATATATATATATATATTTGTTCTCCATTGTAGAATTTCTCTCTCTCTCTATATATATATATACATACATACGTGCGTATATATATAGTTTAATTAAGATTACAAATTGAAGTACATAAATTTCTAATATTTTTCTATGATTAGCAACATGCATATATTATACCTAGTAAACTAATTGCACGGAAAGAGGCACTCGTTATCGCCAACTAAGTTTTTTGAAAACCGTTAATAAGATATTTAAAAGCTTTTATACAAAAACATTCGAATTTAAAGTTTTCTCATGAGATTTGTAATTTTGTTTGCTTTACTTTTCATTAATTAACACAATAGAAGCTTTTGTTTTATTTTTATTTGTCATGACAAAAGATACATATATTCTATATTATTTGGTTTGTTTGATATGTTTGATATATAAAAAATGTATACGTATCATTTGTCATAAAAAATAAAAAATAAAATAAAAGCTTTTATTGTGCTGATTAATGAAAAATAAAGCAAAAAATTACAAATCTCATGAAAAGAAATTTAAATTCAAATTTCTATTTATAAAAGCCTATAAGTATTTGGTTTTAAAAAAATCTATGAATATTTATTAACGGATTTAAAAAATTTTAGTTAATGATAACGAGTGATACTTTCCATGCAATTAGTTCACTATGAATGATGCAAATATTGCTATTCATGAAAATGTTAGAAGTTTATAACCTTCAATTTGTAATCTTTTTTTTTTTTGAAGTGAAATAGAAATTTCATTAATCATGATGGTTCAATTCCTTCAATTTGTAATCTTAATTAAGATTATTTACGTGCATATGTATATGTAGTATATATACGAAACACTTATTTAAGATCATACCGATCTTAATTAAGATTATATGCATGCATATGTATATACATAGTATATATAAAAAACATTTAATTAAGATCATACTGCATCATCTACAAAGATGAAGAGGAGTCGTTCTTAGCATTATTAACATCCACCATGCTTCTTCAAAAGTTTATTTCCCTACACTATATCTCAAGCTCGAGATAAAACAAATGAGATAATTAGATATACAAACTGAATTGTGATGAGGCAGTAACGAATGACCTCGCATGCTCATCCGCTACAAGGCTGTTACGAGATGACAGAGGAGAGTTCATCACTGGTTTTCAAGTAAAGTTGGGCAGTTATCCACCTTTGTCAGCAGAAATTTGGGCGTTATGGTACGGAGTTCACATGACAAAGGAGAAATGACTCAACAAGGTGGTGATCGAGGCAAACTTATTAGAAGTTGTTTCGCTCGTGGATCCTCGTCATACTCTGATTTTCATGGACTACTAGATCGAGAAAATTCAACGGACTCTTCACCAAATTGAGGGTAGCTACATTAGATACATCCTAAGATGTACTAATGCCTGTGCAGACTTCCTAGCGAAAAATGTGCTCATATTGCAATATCATATATTAGGCATAGAGCCTCATTGTATTTTCCTCTTGTTAGCACAAAATAAGTGCGACAGCATAGTGTAATTCTCGATCCATTTTTTACGGCCATGTTCCTACCAAAAAAAAATTAATCACTGATGAAATTAAATAGCAAATATATTATTTATACTTTGGGTAGAACTACAATAGAGAAAATTTGTGGATTTAGTGGAAATCGTGAAATAAAGAGATTCTATATAACTATTAGATTTGTAAAAGTTAAGAGTGTTGCCTAAACGAAATAAAAGTTTTTTTTAATTGTAAAAATAAAATTTGGTCTAGGTTACATTTACAATCGCAAAATATCCTACTCTAACAACATAAATTAAAGTCTAACTTTCAAGTTTTACAAACATGAGGAAGATATGCAAAAAGATTTTCCAGCCGTCTTTTTTTAGAAAATATTTATTTAAAATTAAGAAAAATGTCTATTTAATTTTCTCTTATTGAACAATTGATACGATATCTAATCCAGTTACATTGATTTTATGGCAGCCCCACCCCCAAGGTTGTCGTGTCCAGTGATGTTGGCCACGTAGCCCTACCACGTCAGTGGCTCTCGTTAGGTCCCGCACCCCGCTGGTGTCTGACACAACGCAAGAATTTTCGGTGTGTACGCTAACGAGGCTGACCTCATTATTAAGTTAACTAGTTATTTGTTATTGAGTTGAGTTGGCCATTCACTTATATATTTCCACATGTTCCGTCTTTAATTTGGACGTTGCTTATATTTCTCGTCTTTTAGTCTCGTTAAGCAAGTTATAGCAGTGGCGTGTTGCAGCAGCCTCGAACTCCAATGCAACCTCGGACACCATGAGGTCGACGAACACATCACTAAACTCTGTCACGTCAGACACTCCTGTATATGAAGGTCCCACGAATTTGTCTTGTTGCTTTCACATTTCTAATAAAATTTAACTTAATTAATTATTTGCACTTATTAATAGTTATATTGTTTAATTAGTTAAGTTAACAAATTAACATTTAATTATAGCGGAAGCGTTAATTATATAGTGGAAGACTTTAAGTGTGAGTAATTTATGCATAATTTAACAATTCTAAATAGTGAAAAACCCAGAAATAAGATACCATATATAACTGAAGCGAATAACAAAAATATATATATATACATGTATTCGATGTTCTACAGTCCTCGACTCGCAGCAAAAACATAAATATATACATACTATGGTCAAATACGAGCTAGCGATGCAACAATCTCAGAGATAGTCGCCTAACACCTCCTTACCCTTACTCCTGTTCGTCGAAAGATCTGCACTCAGATACCCAACAAATACAGTGTCGAGTCCAATAAGTAAAATCTTAAGAGAATTCCACACAACATTCATGAATAAAACAATTAAACTACTAGACATGCAAGTATGACGTCTGGCAAAAGACAGACATACTCTCATAAATGTAGGCAAGCATGCGTATAAATAGGTAAACAACAGTAAGATAATTGAAGAGTAGCATTTAGTAAACAAGCTCGAAATGTAAATAGTTAAATAAGTAACCACTCGAACAAAGACAAGAAAACCTTTACTTAAGCAGGTCAAAATGCTGATAAAATAGAACAGGAATCTGCGCATATACTTGCAGGCTTACAATGACTAAAACCTAACTATGGTTACCGTATGAACCATTCCAGATACTATTTCAAGTCAAGGATACACCCTAATTCCCTTCCAATAGTCGTAGATATATTCTATTGTTGTCTACACGAGTGTTAAAACAAATAAACCTGTGCAAGAGATTTAGCCATAACCAATATATAACGCGACCGAATTAGGAGTAAAAAATCCATGTATGCTCACCTGTAGTCATGTATGAAATTGATATGACAAACAATGCCATGAATTATGTAAAGCATTCCAATGGGTTTACCCATCTCAAACACACGATCTAACCTTGAAAACACTCCGATCCGACTCCAACTCATTTTCGACTATCACACTACAGTCCCTAATAAGGGTGCACACGGATTGCACAAATCCGCGGATCCGGTCCAATTCGAACCAATTATCACTAATTGGATCAATTTTTTAATCCCTTGGACTGGATTGGATTGAAAAACCATTAATCCAGACTGGATCGAATTACAAATCCTACATTAAAAAATCACGGATCCAATCCGATCCAATTCATTTAACACATCAATACATACATATATTTTATCATATGTAATATAGTAGATTAATTAGTATCAACTCTAAACTTAAATATCTAAAAGACTATATTTGTTCTTAACTCTTTTATTATGCTTTCGACCTTTTTATGTTCAACGTACACTTTTTTTGTTCTTTTATGAGGATATATGGTGAAGATTTGTGGATAACACATTTATTTATGTAGGAACTTATATTTTAAAGGTTATTGTGATAACAATTTTGTGGGAAATATGCTATATATAGATTTGTGGAATGTATGTCGTAAATTTGTCATTCATGAGATATATAATTCTTGTGATTCATTTGATTAAATCTAATTTCATAAATTTTGGATAGGAAAATGTCAATCCGCAGAACTTGATCCAATCCGATCCGCATTTTGCAAATTGAATTGAGTTGGATTGATGAATTATTTGGATTGGATTGGATTGTAATTTTTCAATCCGCAATAATTGGATTGGATTGCGGATTAACCCTAATTGGACTGGATCCAATCCTTGTGCACCCTTAGTCCCTAAGTCTCTTGAAACCCATTTCAATTGTTTTAGAGTGTATTCAAATTGGTTGAATAGGTTTCAAGTTAATTCTCAAATCAGCCCCTTAAGGCTAGATAAAGTTTTAATTTTGTTCTGTGTTGCAGTGCAATTTAGATCGTCAAAAACTCCAAATAATCAAAAGCACTTAACTAGAAAGGTTTTTCTCTATGCCTTAGCTTTCCAAAAAGGTTTAGTTTGCAAAGTTCCGATTTAAAATGAATGAGCTATCGTAACTCTACCAAAACAGCTTAAATTTAAAACAAATCCAGCCAGCAATCTTGTAAAAAATTATTTCTCCTAATTTATAGCTTCAGAAATTGTGATTTTCGGTCATAAGGCATATAACATACTAGAAGTTCAGTCTAATCCGATAAATATTGAGGGAGTTATTCGAAAAGCATCAAGGTATTATCAAAACTGTGGAGTCCATATTTTTCAGATTTAAGCATCAAAGTTGCAGGTATTTTTAGACATAAAAACATTCGAATTACAAAATCTTTCCGTGGGAAAAAGTTGTTCCTCTTTAAGTTAGCTTTCAAATGTCACTAGAATGAGTCCATTTCGATTTGAAATTAGAAAATTATGACCAAATACAAAAGCTGGGTTAAAAAGTATAACATGCATCAAGAAACTTCAAGAATTTCATTTGGATTTCAAAAACTAGTTGTAACCATTATTGATCATCAAGTTAAGTTGAAAACTCTAATTAGACAAGAAAAACAGTAGCTTAATCTTAGAAACTCATTTTTGCACAAACGTTCCCAAATTTGAATTCGTTTCTATGAATCGAAAAGGGTGGAAGTGAAGGTGTTGGTTACCTAGGTTTATGACACCTTGATTTGAGCTCCAACTCTGTAACGGCCCGAAGTTAATTCGTCATTATTAATGTTTGCTGGCGGACAGATGCTCGTAGCATAACAACTTAATGTGGAAAACCAATAAATAGAGTACCATGTATATAAACAAATTGTTAGATATACATGTGCAAATATCTCTCATAGTTCCCAAATATACCCAAAAGAAATCAAAATATCAAAAATAAACACGTACGAATAGGTCCCCAGATACTAGTCAATCAAACAATCAAACAGTGGCCTAAGATGCCCTTGCCTCTACTCGTAGATTGATCTGCAACTCGAATTCATAACAAAGACGAGTTAAAGTGAGTAAAATCCTAGAGAAAACCACCAAGCATTCAAATGAAGAAAATACAATGCTAAATAAACATGTCGAAGTAAAATAGAGCAATAAATAGATCATCATCGCATGCATAAATAGCATCAAGGATTCAAGGTGCGTGTGTACCCATCCCAGATAGACTAGATCAAACTTCTGTATACCCAAATCCCACCAGTGAGTGCCTACACTGGTCCATCACCCTACAACCCTCACGGTGGTCAGGCTAGTTCTATGACCCATCAACACGTGCACCATTGGATCATAAGTCGAGTTGCCATTCACTGAGTTCACAGGTGCACATGCTATGATCTATTGGTCACTTAAACCATCTCACGCAACAAAATAGTGTCAACATTCACAACCAGCAAGATAACAGTTATAATAGCATGATGAAACAAGAATAAAATCAATGTAAATGCTTAAGGTGTGTTTCTCGTGGATTTACTTACTTTGATCTTGCACTCACAATCCCCCGAACCCCAATCCAACCCTCACTCGCTCTCGGTACCAAAGCTATGGTCCTTTAGTCCCCTGGGATCAAATTGAAATGTTTGGAGAGGTTTCATATTGGTTTAATGGTGTTGTGATCTCAATTTCTCAAAACAGTCCCTTAAGAGATTTTGCAATCTGTATTGTCATTAACGCGTTAATGGCTTCATTAGCGTGCTAGTGACAGGTAGCACGTTAAGGGATGACCCTTAGCGCACTACTAGCTGCGTTTTCGATCTTCAACTCTGCTCCGAACAGTTAGTTGTGCCTTCGGTCTCCATTCATCATCGACCCCATCCTCACCTCATGGGGGGTCCCAAACCACCAAAAATAGCTGAGATACACATAATTTCATCAATGTAAAGATCATGCATCCATTAATGAAGAACCCAAATTCAAGACCATTTTGAAAACTAATTGAATGCATCTCATTATTGAAATTCTTAGAGTATAACATGAAACAAGTCATACATTAATTCACATTTTGATCCCATGAACCTCAATTAACATGCATTAGAAACATTTTTGTTAAGCAAATGGAGTATAAGATAAATTCTTACCCAAAATAGATGATGATTTCTTCAATTTCTAGCTCCTAATCTCTCTAATTCACCCTGAGATCATGTAAACCAGCCCCCCTTTCACTCTCACCAGCCCCAAGTTGTCAATGATCTGCATGTAAATAAATCCCACCAAGTCATGCTTTTATAGTTTGCACTTTGAATCCTAGCCACTTATCCTTAATCACCTACACATCCCTAGACCATCCAATGGTCTTACTCTTGCAAATCTACACTCTAAGTGACAAAAACTTGTACACATCTAGTCAAGAACTCCATAATCTAGGATCATCTAAATGAAGATCAAATTCCAAGATAAAACAATCTTAAACTATAGGCATTAAATTGATTTAGCCTAAATATATATACATTAAACAACATTTCTATGTTATATGCCCTCGCAGTTTGCCAATTTTTCAAACCATCACCAGACAATAAAACTCAAAAACCACGACTAAACTGACCGTAAAAAATCGGTTTGGTCAGTTTGGTTTTACAGTTTTCCAATTCCAAAAAAACGTGAAATAGAGAATCACTGCAACATCACATATACCAAATTTTTCTTTGAGTGATTTCTTCAAACACCTTGCATTTTATTGCCAACAGGAATCAACCTAACACAAACCAAAGAATCAGAAATCTAGTAAGAATGGCGAGAAAGTTTGGCTGTGAAGGAAGATTGCGAGGCAGAGGTCACTCAAGCAAGCGTAAGGTAACCTAGTGGGAGGTAGTGACTCCAACGAGGCAGCAAGGCAGAAGCGAGTGGCATCTCAAGCCAGATCACGAGGTTAGGCATGAAGTCGTGAAAGAGATGAGGAGGGGACCGAAGGGATGTTTCAGCGCCAGTTACGATCGAAGAGGGGGAGAGAAAAGGTGAGGCAAACCAACTAATTGGGTGGCCCATGGTAAAGTATGGTATTTAGTAGTCATGGGGTTAAACAATGTTTCTTTCTTGTTAAAAAGAAAATGAAAAAATGAGGCAAAATTTGGAGTGGAAGTGAACAGAGATGGAAGTTAGGCGAGGGCTTTAAGTCTACGTGAGAACATAATGAGTTTTGTTAGTTGTATTAGTTTTATGGTCGCAGCTACCACAAACTGGGCCCCACTTGACCTAAACCTATGTGGACCCCCAAGCCAGTATTTGACGAGTCAACGTAAGTCTAGTCAACCTTACTTACCACTTAATTGAATACATTATTCATTCACTCATTGTGGTTCACTCTTCGATTTGCCTTAACCCTATCTAATCATCATTCATCCTCAATGTTGGGTGTGCAGCGGAAACATTTAAACCCCAACTTAAAAATAATTTAAAACAGTTTACAACTCAGACAACCTAGATGTGAAAATCCTGTCCAAAAAACATCTCATGTATATATAATGAACTAAAAATCCAACATAAAGATATACATGAATCACCAAATATTTCAACTCCCCGAAGTCCCCAAAATATCAAATTGTAGGAATACATAGCCAAATATACAACAAAGTAAACACCTACAGAGTGGAAGCAAATGTACTGGCTTTGAGCGTGCCTCTGACGATATCGCCAAGCATAGGTGCCTTGCCCCGACTCATCTGCGGATCTACACCCACCGTCATAAAAAGGATGGTGAGTACAATAAGTAATAGTAAACAACATCAATAGGTATCTCAACATGAATTTTGAGTCCACAATAAGCAACAACTCTATGAATCATGCGATATATATAAAATGATTGAAATAGATAACATTTTACATGATAAATAGATTCAATAAGCTCAAACAACGATAATCAAGTGACGGGGAAATAATCAAATAGGCAGATAGATAGTCTCAATCAAATCGCGGGTCACAAGACCTCCTCAGCTTGCGATTGACACAACGGCCTCGAAAATTGCCCCTGTTCGATCCACCGCGTACAAACCAGTGGGCCCAAGGGTCGCCTCCACTGAACGTACACTATGCTAGGAAAAGTCACAGAAAAAGTCGACTGCTAAATCCCTAACACACTACCAAAGGCAAGCTACAGTCACAAGCTGGATGTTAAATCCTTCCAATAGGCTCCAACGAGAAGCCACAGACTATGCCGGCTGCTAAACTTTTTAAGACTTCTCTCCACAGGTGCACTACCTAAACTCTAGGTCACCTGAGATAGAATGGAGTACAAAAAACTCACATTTCAAGGAATAACCAGTCAAGAAATAGGAAAGAATTTTATATTGATTCTTTGTTGCATTCACTCACCTTGAATCTTGCTAATATCGTTCACCCGTAGCTCCACACGTTTCCCAATGCAAATCCCTAATTGACTAATCAAAGTCCCACTGACTACTTAATATCCATTTAAGTTCATTGCCATTAATTTTTTCATTTTATCCAATTTTCCATAATTTATTCATTCTCGTAATTGGGTCGATTACCCAGGTATTGGACTAGTGAACAGTGCCACGCCGCAGGTGGCGCCATAGGTGTCAGAACCCTGCGGCGTCACTTAATCCATGAAAACATTGTCCCTCTATCCTGGACACTGTGAGTGGCACTATGGGGTATACCGATATACTGATCCACAACGTCACTTAAAACGTGAATTCCTATGGCCTCTGCCCTGGACGTCGTGGGGCTTTGTGCTCCACAACGTCCCTCACAGCGTCGAGACCATAACCTTAATCCCGAGGTTTTTTGAAACTCTGACTCGTCTCGTCACGTTTCGAGCCTATCTAAAACTCATAGGGACGTCCAACCCAACCCAAAACCACTGACAAGTCTTATCGAACTTGTCCAGAAACCCTCAATTCTGATAATTCATCCAAAATCTCCCAAAAATCCACAAAAATCAACAAAACTTCAAACACCCAAAATCACCATAGCAACAACCTCAAATACCCTCATTGATCACAAATTTATCATCGAAACTCCCTTAAAAACCGAAACCTAACTTTGTGCCCCAAAATATCTCGATGAACACTCGTCAAATCAGTGTCAAAACGACAAGAATTGAGAGATGAACCAAGATCTTAACTTGTTTTACGTTGATAATCGCTCCCTTGGCGCTGATTCACATTTGGAATCTACAAAACCACCCCTATTCATCGATTTGTTGAGAATGAGAAGTGAGGATGAGAGAGAAAAGTTGATGGGAATCCTTTTATACCCCCTCACTTCATCATTTTCCACACACGCATCTCGAAAACCATCTAGTGGTTCATGTTCACACATCCACCCACTATATTGACTCCATTAGATGACACCTTGACTTGTTCTCTTGATCTTATCTCTCAAAAATATCCATTTTTCGGCATTTCGCACCCAGACTGTACCACGATTCGCACTGTCGTGTACCCACTACCGATGTGTCACATAACATTTAATTATTCTATTAAATTGTAGTTTATTAGTGTTTTAGTCTATTTAGTCCCTCAAACTTTCAATTACCCATCACAGTTCGTCCTGCACCCATAAGGCACATTTTTCTGAGTCAAACACGTTCCTTAACGCTAATGCGCACTCACAAATATCATCACACGTTTGGAATATTGGAATTAATATCCATGTGATAAATAAATAGTACAAACTACCAGACAAATATAACATAACACGGTGTCAACTCCCGATGACCGAAACAAGTACACCACGGCTAGCTGGGCCACAATATGACCCTAAAATGACACGTGGCACGAGTTCAAATTTTAGGGTCGTTACAATTATTAGGGTTTAAAATAATAAAAATGTCTACAATGCCCTTAAAATCAACTTCAGTTTGGCGAACCGCGTTTAAGAAAAACAAAAATTGCACAACAATCTAACAGTCGCGGTTTTGAGATTTTTTAAACCATCCCCAAACCTGGAGATTTAGAAACCAGGCCATACCGCGTCGGTCTAATCGATTTGGGCGGTTTTGCAAAAACCATTGCCCACCCCTAGTGATATGGTCTACTTATAGTCTTTTATTAGTACATTCATAGTCCCAAGCTAGTTCCCAACTACCCAGTGCCCGTCTCTACACGTATCTCGATGTGCCCCATAGCTAACAACAACAAGACCATGGTCTCAGTCCCAAATTAATTGGAGTCAGCTACATGGATCAAACTCTTCCATTGTGCTTGATTTTGTGCAATCAATTGTGAGTATTCCAAATCATTCAAATCCCTCTTAATTAATGTATACCGAGTTAACTTTAGTATACCCCTACCTAGTTGAATTTTTTCAGTGGTAGGGATAGATCGAACATTTTTAATTAATGTGCACCATATCTAACATTTTTTTATTTTTTAAGACTATTGTTTTGATATATATTATATACTAATGTTTTAAAAAAATGTCATATTACTTAAATTCATTTGTAGTTATTTGAGTTAGTATAGTTTAGTCTAGTGTATCCGTATACCACCTACTCGATGCCCGCCTTGACACGCTTCTCGAGGCAAATACCTATAGTATAAATTCAAACGAATGAACAATGTATTCCCATACATGCGATGCAATATGATGTAATAAACAATTTAAGCACCACAATATGACAAACAACAAACAAAAATAACTAATTATACCTAGCCAGACGTGCCCTAGCTTATATGTGCATCCACGGGAGTTTGAGCTGGCGTCCTAGTCTGGAAATAGAGAATAAAATGACGTTAATAAATATAGGGCCATTACAGATTTGCCAAACCAAAGTGGATTCCCCAACCTGATTTCATAATTTATTTTCACCAAATCAAAGGTTGATTCCCTAACCTGATTTCATCATTTATTTTCACTAGATCAAAGGTGGATCCCTAACAAGGGTTTCATATGTTATGTTAAAATCAATCACCTTTTGGCTATTAATTACAACTTAAATAAATAATACATGTGTATGAGATCTTATCCACCACCAATCTCTTTTGGTCGGTAGTGGGTCTAACATCTTTTCTTTTATGCTTTGTCAAATAAACCATATATCTATTTCTTAGGTCAAACCATATATCTATTTAGATACTCCCTTCAGTAAAAAAAAAAATATAAGACTTTTTGCTCAAAACACACATATTAAGAAAACATTAATTTTAAGTTTTGCCTCTCTTTCTCTCCAAAACTCCATATTTTTTTCTTGATTCACTTTTGTGATTTTTATTTTTGAACCACTTTCGATCATCTCTTCGATTAGCGATGGTTCCAATCAAAACTCTTTTGCACTTTGTTCACACAATAAACAACATATCTAATCAGATTTGTGGAGATTGGTTTATTCTTGTTGTTATGCATCTTCATCAACGGTATTGTGTGGATTTGTGCGGTGCGTTGGATTGATCATGTCTTTAGGTTTTATTTGATAGTTAGTTTTCTTTCTTAATTGGAAGTCTTT
The DNA here is from genome assembly GCA_039657345.1 of Stephania japonica. Classification (NCBI taxonomy): domain Eukaryota; kingdom Viridiplantae; phylum Streptophyta; class Magnoliopsida; order Ranunculales; family Menispermaceae; genus Stephania; species Stephania japonica. Next base: position 48,658,063 of record CM077558.1, read on the forward strand.
GATTTTTTCTTCCCTAATTGGAAGTCTTTGATTTGTCTTCTCCTTGTTGAGAAGTTTTAGGTTTTCTTCTTCTCGTTGGGAAGTTTTGTTATTCGTCTTGTTGTTCTAATAGTTTTGTGTATTGTCATGAGTTTCAACGTTGTAGAGAGCACTTCATAATTGTCAAATTGTTTCAACTTCGCATTTAAAGTCAAATTAAAGGCGGATTGTTTGAACAAATAGGATTAGTGAATCAATGTGCTTAATTCTATGTCTGGTCCTGTATTGAGTCGTGAATCATTAATGAAATTTCAATTTCTCTTCAAAAAACAAAATAAAGAAAACATTAATTGTGAGTTTAAATTACATTCTTACCTACATTTAATTCTTTATTTCATCTAATGTAAGAAAGACAAGTATTTGATTATAATTAAATATTTGAGTTAAAAAATGGGTGAAATAGGTATAAAAGGTACAAAGTTCTCTCGAATTTCGAAAACGTCTTATATTTTTTAAAGTCAAAAAATCTCAAAACGTTATATATTTTTTTACTGAAGTGAGTATAAGGTGATTAGTTTTATCCTTATTGCAATTTGATGCCATCTACGTCAGCATCAATTTCAACGATTGTGTGTGGATTTACATTTATAGCTGTCGAGTTGGTATTTTTATTATATTTCATTTGGTAGTTAGTTATCTTTTCTTATTAGAAGTTTTAGATATTGCATTCACCCAAAGAAAGGTTTGGGATTTTTTTCTTTAGTTAAAAGCTTTTATTTTTCACTATGCTTCTTGCAACGTGTTTGTATATTGTTGTGTTCTAGATGTTTGTTAAGAACTACCACTAATATAATCGCGACAAGTATTCTAACATTACAACCGTGGTTTTTCAAAACCAACTATATGGTAGTTGGATGTTCTTATAATTGTGGTTACAATTAGTGAATTAATTAATTTTATTAGTTCTATGTCTGGTCATGTTTTATAAAATGTATCATGCCATAGATGATGAAATTTCTATTTTATTTCAAAAGAAATAAAGGTCTCGTTTGGTTCATTTTATTAACTTCCAGAAAATTTTTCTTCTAGGGAAGTTTAGTTTCTTAGGAAGTTAACCACTAAGGAAGTTGCACTTTTTACGTTTGGTTCAACTTTAAACTTTTTAAAAAGTTCTATATTTTAAAAATAATAAAATAATGTAATTGACATAAATGTTTGTTACGTTGTTTTTGAGAGAGAGATAGATTGTAGGAAATAAAGATAGAGAGAGCATTAAATTAGGGTAAAAGTGACAATTCCCCTTTCAAGAAGATAACTCACTCGCCACCTTAAGTGAGTCACCTTCCCCTATGTAGAGGAAGTTGGGGGTCAAACTTTCAGATAAGTTTTTGAAAATATTCAACCAAACAAGGTGAGTTGGAACTTCTCTAGAAGTTATCTCACTTCCTTCAACTTCCCCCCGAACTAAATAAAGCCAAAGATAAGCTAGAAGAGCATAATGATACAGAGAAATGCTTTTGAGTTTTGCCAAAGAAGGTCAACAATCATATCTAGGGCTTGGTTTTGTTTAGCTCTTGCTTTTAGCTTATACCTTGATAACGTAGATGAGTTATATATTATGAAAAGCAAAAAACATGTAGGGAGATCCTAGACTAGACTATACTAATTCAAATAACTGCAAATTCAAACGAATGAACAATGTATTCTCATACATGCGATGCAATATGATGTAATAAACAATTTAAGCACTGCAATATGACAAACAACAAATAAAAATAACTAATTATACCTAGTCAGGTGTACCCTAGCCTATCTGCGGCATCCATAAGAGTATGAGTTGGCGTCCTAGTATGAAAATAGAGAATAAAACGACGTTAATAAATATTAGGCGGCCACAGATTTGCTAAACCAAAGTAGATTCCCTAACCTGATTTCATAATTTATTTTCACCAAAGCAAAGGTGGATTTCCTAACCTAATTTCATGATTTATTTTCACTAGATCAAAGGTGGATTCCCCAACAGGATTTCATAAGTTATTTTCAAATCAATCGCTTTTTGGCTAATCACAACTTAAATAAATAATAGGATATCTTATTCACCACCAATCTCTTTTGGTCGATAGTGGGTATAACATCTTTTCTTTTATATTTTGTCAAATAAACCATATATCTATTTTTTAGGTCAAACCATATATCCATTTAGATACTCTCTTCGATAAAAAAAAAATATGACTTTTTGCCCAAAACACACATATTAAGAAAATATTAATTATGAGTTTAAATTAGATTCTTACACACATTGAATTCTTTATTTCATCTAATGAAAGAAAGACAAGTGTTTAATTATAATTAAATGTTTGAGTTTAAATAGGGATAAAATAGGTATAAAAAGTACAAAGTTCTCTTGAGTTTCGAAAACATCTTATATATATATTTTTTTTTTTGAAAAACCCATAGCTAATTTTATTGCAAATCATTGGCTAGTACATTAATTAGGAACGATGGTACAATACACCACTCACTCCGATCAGACAAAGAACTAGCCTCCTTGCCACGGTGTGGTGGTAAGTTCGCCGATCTTCGCACATAAGAAACACAATAGGACTTCATGTCCGTTAAAATACAATGCAATCGTCTATAATAGAATCGAAATATGAGTTATCCCTAGTCTTACTATTGATAGCCTGGACGACCAACACATCATCTACCTCAATGTCTGCGCACTCGTAACCCCTCTCCTTTTTATCCAACTTAGTGCTTCTCCTATTGCTTCTACTACCCGCATGACTCAACCACACCTTTCCACATCCCCCTCATAGCCGCCACGAAACCACCCCTCTCATCCCTCAGAACTGCCCCATATGATGCTACTACCCTATCGACAAATATTGCCACATCTGAGTTGCACTTAACCTTATCTCTCTCCGATCTCCTCCATCTATCCTGCTCCACCTAAGGACTCCCATTCAATCGAAACACATCAGTATGTCGAGCTTTCTTCCATGCCGACAAGTGTTATTTAGCAAAAGCTATAATTTGATACAGTCATTGGCCTTCATTTTTCTTTTATATTTTGTCAAATAAACCATATATCTATTTTTTAGGTCAAACCATATATCCATTTAGATACTCTCTTCGATAAAAAAAAAATATGACTTTTTGCCCAAAACACACATATTAAGAAAATATTAATTATGAGTTTAAATTAGATTCTTACACACATTGAATTCTTTATTTCATCTAATGAAAGAAAGACAAGTGTTTAATTATAATTAAATGTTTGAGTTTAAATAGGGATAAAATAGGTATAAAAAGTACAAAGTTCTCTTGAGTTTCGAAAACATCTTATATATATATTTTTTTTTTGAAAAACCCATAGCTAATTTTATTGCAAATCATTGGCTAGTACATTAATTAGGAACGATGGTACAATACACCACTCACTCCGACCAGACAAAGAACTAGCCTCCCTTGCCACAGTGTGAGCTGGTAAGTTCGCTGATCTTCGCACATAAGAAACACAATAGGACTTCATGTCCGTTAAAATACAAATGCAATCGTCTATAATAGAATCGAAATATGAGTTATCCCTAGTCTTACTATTGATAGCCTGGACGACCAACACATCATCTACCTCAATGTCTGCACTCGTAACCCCTCTCCTTTTTATCCAACTTAGTGCTTCTCCTATTGCTTCTACTACCCGCAGCTCAACCACACCTTTCCACATCCCCCTCATAGCTGCCACGAAACCACCCCTCTCATCCCTCAGGACTGCCCCATATGATGCTACTACCCTATCGACAAATATTGCCACATCTGAGTTGCACTTAACCTTATCTCTCTCCGATCTCCTCCATCTATCCTGCTCCACCTAAGGACTCCCATTCAATCGAAACACATCAGTATGTCGAGCTTTCTTCCATGCCGACAAGTGTTATTTAGCAAAAGCTATAATTTGATACAGTCATTGGCCTTCATTTTTCTATACTACTATACTCTGATTGTTCTAGATATTCCACGCTACAACCACCACTACCTCCATCACCGTTATCGTGTGCTTTTCAGACATTTCTCCCGCACATCAATCGAATGAGACTCGAACTTTTGGATTATGGACCATTCCTAGCTCAGACCAGCATTGCGACGCGACTCGGCAACCTATTAGAGCATGGAGGACATCTTCCACTTCCTCTCCACACACCTTATATTGCACATTCACTTGAACTCTTCTGCTATACAGATTCGTCAATGTCGGTAGCGTATTCTCCACAGCCCTCCACAGAAAATTGTAGACTTTTGGTGGGACTTTCAGTCTCCATAAAAGGTTTTATATTTTTTGAAGCCAAAAATCTCAAAACGTCATATATTTTTGACTTGAGGGAGTATAAGCTTATTAGTTTTATCCTTGTTGCAATTTGATGCCATCTACGTGTGCATAAATTTCAACGATTGTGCTTGGATTTACATTTATAGTTTGTTAAGTTGGTATTTTTATTATATTGGTAGTTAGTTATCTTTTCTTATTGAAGTTTTAGGCATTGCATTCACTCAAAGAAAGGTTTGGGATTTGTTTTCTTTAGTTACAAGTTTTTGTTTTTCATTATGCTTCTTGCAACGTGTTTGTATATTGTTGTGTTCTAGATGTTTGTTAAGAACTACCACTAATATAAGAAACCATAAAATTCTTTTTTGATTCACTTTTGTAATTTTTGTTCTTGAACCATCGTCGATCGATCCTCTCAATGATTGGCGGTGGTTCCAATTAAATCTCTTTTGCTATTTGTTCATTCAATAAACAACAGATCTAATCAGATTTGTAGAGATTGGCTCATCATTGCTGTGGTGCATCTTTATCAACAGTGTTGCGTAGATTTATGCAGCGTCCTGGATTGATTTGTCTTTAATTTTTACTTTATAGTTATTTTTCTTCCCTAGTTGTAGGTCTTTGATTTGTCTTCTTATTGGAAAGCTTAGTTATTCTTTTTGTGGTTCAAGTATTTTTATGTATTTTCATGAGTTTCAACATTGAGAGAGCAGAGCAGTCTCTGATTGTCAAACTGTTTCAATTTCAAAAAAAAAGCCAAATTAATGGCAGTTTGTTTACACAAATAGGATTAGTGAATCAATGTACTTGATTTTATGTTTGGTCCTGTAGTAAGCCCTGAATGATTAATGAAATTTCGATTTTCTTCAAAAAAAAAGAACTACCACTAATATAATCACGGCAATATTCTAACATTACAACCATGGTTCTTCAAAACCAACTATATGGTAGTTGGATGTTCTTATAATTGTGGTTACAATTAGCAAATTAACGAATTTTATTAGTTTTATGTCTGGTCATGTTCTATAGAATGTATTGAGCCATATATGATGAAATTTCTATTTTACTTCGAAGGGAATAAAGATAAGCTGAAATAAAAAAAAAATTTAAAAAAGAGCTAGAAGAGCATAAATGAGAGAGAGATGCTTTTGAGTTTTGCCAAAGAAGGTCAACAATCATATTTAGGGCTTTCAGCTCTTGCTTTTAGCTTATATTTTGATGACGTGGATGAGTTATATATTATGAAAAGCAAAAAATATGTAGGGAGATCCTTTTGAAAATCGCGGTGGTTTTGATGGTTTTGGTTGCTACCTAAGCACCACATCATCCAATCACAGAAACACAAAATGCAACCAAACGATACAAAAACAACTCAATTAGTGCACTTCAACATTAAGCAAGAGTAAAGCTGAACCAACCAGGGCCTACTCCTCTAATCAAGAAGTTTAGCATTATATTTTCAAAGAGACAATTTGCATGACTTGGAAGTGATTTCTTGTACAAATCAAAGCAATTCTCCAAAGGGACCAAAGCCAAAGTAAAACTCCTGACACACAGCTTGTGAGCTAACAACTTCACAACAGCCATTAAGGCTATATATAAAGGTTTATAATAAACCCCCAATGAGCTCTAGATGCAGTGCGAGGACTTGGCATCAAAAAGCTAAGCATGCTTCTCTTGACTACGCTGGCATAAGAACTTGTTATCGTTAAAACATAGAGCTTTGATTTCTTTTTTCTTTTTACCTAGTATGTTTGAAGTGCCTTTTAGAACTCGAGAGAGCAAGCATTGATGGTTTGTTAAGCATAGATTACAAAGAAAACAATCCCAAATCTGTATTATATCTATACAGAGCTCGTTTCTGTGGTAATCTCGGGCTCATTAGGAACATTATTTTGAGCCATATCAATGCTCCTGTGAAGAAGGAAAGTCCCAGATAGGATGGTCACAAATCCACATAGCTGCGTTACAATTTGTGATGCTTTTTGTGAGTCCCAATCCTGAAATTAACATCAATATAACCGATTAGTAGCACAACTTTGTCAATTAAAAAAAAATGAACATTTAAGCATAACTTGTTCTTTTTGGGGAAGTAATAGGCCACCAAATGCTACTTTGGCAAGGGTGAAGTGTTATTGGATGATGTTTACTTTGGCAAGTACTCATCCAGGACTTTCTTCAATATGCTATGAACACATAATTATGTATGTGTATAGATCATAAGATAACAAGTTTGAAATGTCTACATAAAGGCTCAAGTAAATTGAATAAATGTCACTCCTAAGCCACCAACCATTGCCTTGGTGGAGTGGTTGGGGCCTACTAGTTGGGGTTTTTTTTTTTTTTCAAGGGCCTACTTGTTGTTCACTTGAACCTTTATGAGGTTTCAAATTCAAATCTTCTATATAATATTTTCAAGGCATATCTCTTGTAGGGTGGGGTGCCTATTAGGGGTGATTTTGAACATCATTATTATTCATTTTACATCATGCGTGCTAGCGGCTATCTTGTGATATAAATCTTTTTTTTTCTTTTGTTTCATAGTGCTGATTAAATCTTTAATCAAAAGAGATACCGGATTCAATTAATGAAGGAGTATTTAGCATCCAACATAAAACACGAGTGCAATACAAACATTCCATACAGGCACAACTTATGAAAACTAATAAATTAAAAACATAATATTGGACTTCATCTCTGAGTCAATTTTAATGGGCATTGAATATATGAACTAATAAAAATTTTACTCAAATCCATAGTTCAATTGAAACATATAAAGACATGTAAATGGAAAAGATGCCGAGGAGAATGATATAAAGAGATTTTGTACACAGATTAACTATAGGTTCTGACTTCTGCCTCAGAAGGAGATAATTAAAGATTTATGCACTTGTAGTATTCAAAAGACATTTTAACAAATAAAAGGATGATATGTCACTTTAGCAACAACTATGAGGAGTTAATTCAGATGTCTAGGTTTATGAATTACAAAGATCAAGTTCACAGACCTATTGATAAATGGAGGTACATTAACTAGAACTGGAGTATTCTATTCCAAGGACAGTTCAACAGTAGCTTTAGTTGGTTAGAGTGGTGATTTTTCAGTGCCGGGCTTATGATTTCAGCGATATTCGGCTTATATCTTATTCTCTGGAGGCTTCATGAGCCGTTGGTGTCTTTCCAATGGCAATACAGCTTTAAGTTTGTTCAAATTTGTTGTTCAACGGTTAGATTTTGCAGGTTCCGTTGATCTCTGGTCATCTTTATACTTTGTATTCCTATGGTAGCCTAATGAAAGGTTTTCTTTGATTGAAGAAAAAAAATAGAGGAACTTAACGTAAAGGAACACAAGTAATTAACGTCACCGTAAACATAATCATACTCGCGAATATGGTGAAAGTCGTGAACATAACGTAGTAGACAGAAGATATGACAGCAGTGTTGATCTCTGGTCATCTTTATACTTTGTATTCCTAAGGTAGCCTAATGAAAGGTTTTCTTTTATTGAAGAAAAATAAATAGAGGAACTTAATGTAAAGGAACACGAGAAATTAACGTCACCTTAAACATAATCATACTCGCGAATATGGTGAAAGTTGTGAACATAACGTAGTAGACCGGAGATATGACAGCAGTGTTGAATGTGTCTAATGCCTGAAAAAGAGGGAATAAAGTTATGATCAATTGTGGTTGTTCTAGATATTTTAAAATGATTGCTAAGATGTCCAGCTTAAGAAATAAAGCACATGAATCATAATTTGCAAGATACAAGAAGCATGGCTACAGAAGCTCAAATGCCTGTCACAAAAACGAATACTACATAAGCTACAACTTATAATCGCAATCCGTATAGAATCCAATGTCGGTGATGATAGTCTAAATCTCCTTGGAAACACAAGCCATTCACATTAACATATCTCATACAATATAAATAGAACAGGACAGACATATTGAGACAGTTGTGTGTTGAACTCCATAGGTTATGCTACTACCATATTAGTTGAGATTGACAAGCGGACGAGCATTATGTAAATCAAGATAACACTTTTCTTCGGCAATTGTAAATTTAACTGTAATTCGATAAGGCCAATCCCTCAGATCAACTAATGTTCCATGTTTTGACTTAAGTTAGAATAGACTAAAAGAAATTGATTGACACCAGCAATTCTGATCATCAAACCAGAAATCCATCATGTCTTTTTTCCTCTCCATAACTAAAATGTTTGTGTAGTATAGGTTGCGAGATTAAACTTCTAAATGTGATTTGGAGCAATATTTCCGAATACCTTGTTCAAGTAGTTCAACTGCAACAGGCAGCTGAAAACAACCACCACTGTGAAAAACCATGTTTGAAAATATACAAACTGGTTAGACCCTGAAAATGTCAGCTTCATTGCGATTGCCAACGCTTTCACACTCATGACCTACAAAGGAAAAAAAAGGACATGAGAATGTTCATATATAGGAAGTGGCAAACCCGAATTTCTACCAGGCTTGATGTGTAGCATACCGTAAGAGATCCCATAAGTGAGCAAATTCCAACATAGATAAGTAGATGAGTTTGCCCATAGCGCGGAGCATAACGGAACATGAGGACAAGTGAAATACACAGAACTACAGAAGTGTAAACTAGAAAACCTGCAAGTACAAAATTCATGTTAATTTGACTTCGACTATAAGTAAATGCTTTTGGTTGCTGTAGAAGAAACTGGAGCAGGTTGTAGAGCCTGAATCCCAAATTGGTTGAGGTCGCTTTTAACTGATTTTTTCTTTATCAACAACAACAACAGCATAGTCTCGATCCCAAATTAGTTGGGGTTGGATCTAACTCTTCCGTTGTGCTCGATTTAGTACAATTGATGTCTGTTTTCCCAATCATTTAAATCCCTCCTAATCAATGTGTCGAGAATATTAACATAATTATTAGGATTGTTATTTAGTATATTTATTCTATTTGTAATTAATTAGAATTAGAAGTAATTAGCTGTATAATCGGTTTTTTAATAGCATCTACTCTGTAAATCAATTAGGATCAATTAGTTGCTATTTTTATGTAAAGCATTTACTCTGTAAATCAATTAAGATCAATTAGGATCAATTAGGATCAATTAGTTGCTATTTTTATGTAAAGCATTTACTCTGTAATTTTCTATTTAAACACGCCAAAATGGCTGAATAAAAATTATTCCATTCTGTCATTCTTTTCTGACTTTATGGTATCAAAGCCTAAATGGCTAAACCCTCTGATGATACCTCTGGTATCGATTCTATGAGCTCTATTCGCTCACCCTCAATTCCCTCAACCACTGAATCTTTTCAAAACCTTTCCATCACTTCTCACAAGTTGAATGGAAACAATTTCCTACAGTGGTCCCAATCGGTGAAACTATTCATTCGAGGCCGTGGAAAATTCGACTATCTTACAGGTACCAATGCGAGACCCACTGAGAAAGATGAAGGTTCTGCAAAATGGGAGGCAGAGAATTCGATGATCATGTCTTGGCTCATAAATTCTATGGACTCGAGTGTAGGAAGAACCTATCTCTTCCTACCTACTGCTCATGACATTTGGACTGCTGTGAACGAGACTTATTCTGATCTCGGGAATGCAGGACAGTGGTTTGAGCTAAAAACTCGGCTATGGAGGCTAAAACAAGGTGAGAAAACTGTCACTCAATATTATACTGACTTAAAAACCTTGTGGCAAGAGGTAGATATGTTCAGCGATTATGAGTGGAGCTGTGCAAAGGACAAGGCTTTGTTTCAGAAAATGGTGGAAAAAGAACGTGTCTTAGAATTCCTCGTCGGCCTTAATAAGGAATTAGATGAAGTGAGAGAACGCATTCTTGGTCGTGATCCACTACCGAGTACTAGAGAAGTCTTTGCCGAGGTCAGAAGAGAGGAGAGCCGGCGGACCGTCATGCTCGGAGGACACTCACCAGCTCCCACCGAGCCTTCTGCCCTGTTCTCTAGTCAGCCACCACATCGCAACGACTGTCGTAGCGATAAAGACCGGCCAATCTGCGAGCATTGCAACAAGCCAGGGCATGTTAAGGCCAAATGTTGGAAGCTGCATGGAAAGCCAACCGAGAACCCTTCATCTAACCGGAAGCCTCGTGATTCAAAGGGTTTTCATGCCTCATCCGAAGACACTTCCAAAGAGCGAAATCGCCTCGAGAGACGTGCGCCTTGACAAAAGAACGACTAGAGCAATTGTATCAACTAATGAGTTCTCATTCAATTGTATCCAACACTCCTAACTCATCATCTTACATTGCCTCTTCTTCTTTAGCTCAAAAAGGTACTTACCCTACAACTTTCACGTAGCTCTCAAAATTAAACCCTTGGATCATAGATTCGGGGGCAACCGATCATATGATTTGGTAGTTCCTCCATATTCTCTTCATATTATCCTTTATCTGGAAATTTGAAAGTTAAAATTGCCAATGGTTCTCTAACCTCTATTCTTTGGAAAAGGCTCTATTATTATGTCTCCATCTCTTACATTACTAAATGTCCTGCATGTTCTAAAGATTTCTTGCAATCTCATCTCTGTTAGTCGTATTATTCATGATTGCAAATGTATTGCTACAATAACATTTGCTGGATTTGAGTTTCAGGATCCTTGTTCGGGAAAGATGATTGGCAATGCTAAGGAAGTTGATGGACTCTATCACTTGGTCTCGGAAAATCCTTCAAATGAACAAGTTCAGAAACCAAGATGTTTTACTACCTTGTCTTGCAAGAATGACATAATGTTGTGGCATTATAGGTTAGGCCATCCCAGTTTTAATTACTTGAAATATTTGTTTCCAAATTTTTTTAAAAATAAAGACATTTCATTTTTTTGTTGTGAAGTTTGTGAGTTGGCAAAACATCATAGATCTGTTTATCCTTCTTTGAAGTATATGCCATCAAAACCTTTTTCACTCGTGCATAATGATATTTGGGGCCCTTCAAGGGTAAAAATTGCCTCAGGTTCTAGATAGTTCATCACATTCATTGATGATCACACTAGAGTCACATGGATTTATCTTCTAAAGGAAAAATCCGATGCCGCAAATGTTTTTAAAAATTTTCACTCTTTGATTAATACTCAGTTTCATACTAATATTCAAGCTCTTAGAACTGATAATGGCCGAGAATATTTTAATGCAATCTTAGGTGATTTTTTCAAAGAAAAAGGAATTATTCATCACAGTTCTTGCGTTGATACTCCCCAACAAAATGGAGTGGCTGAGAGGAAAAATAGGCATTTATTAGAGGTGTCTAGGGCGTTATTATTTGCTATGAATGTTCCTAATCGTTTTTGGAATGAAGCGCTCTTAACTGCAACTTATCTGATTAATCGAATGCCTACAAGAGTTCTTAATTACATCACTCCTTTGCAAGCACTAAAGAATATGTTTCCTGAAAATAGATCGTTCACTGATTTAACACCTAAAATTTTTGGTTGCATTGCTTTCGTTCATATACACGGCCATAATAGAGGAAAGCTTGATCCCCGGGCACATAAATGCATATTTATTGGTTTTTCACCAACACAAAAAGGGTATAAATGTTTTGATCCTAAATCTGGAAAATATTACGTAAGTATGGATGTCATTTTTTTTGAAAAACAACCTTTTTTAAAAAAAAACTCAATTCCGGGGGAGAATGATTCTGAAATGAGTTTTTGGGAACAAATATCTTTGCCAAAATCGGTTGAAAATAGTTCAGTGGAATCAATTATTTATGTAACTAATCCTAGGATTTCACAACCTATAAATTCACAATCTCGTGAGACCCAGGTAGAAAACAACTTGGAACCACCTACTGAACTTCGTGTTTATTCTAAAAGGAGGACTCAACCAAGTAATATTCCACCGGCTCCCGAGGTGGGCCAATCATCGGACTCGACCGAGGGTCCAAGTACTGTTTCTCTCTCTCTTCTTCTCTTCCAAATTTAGAACCTTCTACTGATTTCTTTGAACCCATAGCCTTACACAAAGGTGTCAGATCATGTACCGCAAAACATCTAATATCCAATTTCGTATCTTATCATAAGCTCTCACCAGATTTCAAAGCCTTTTCCACCAGGATTATGGATGATGAACTACCTAAGTCGATACATGAAGCTCTAGAGGTTCCGAGATGGAGAGAGGCGGTCTTTGAGGAGTTGAAGGCCACTGAAGAAGAATGACACGTGGGATCTTACCTCTTTACCCGAAGGAAAAAAATGTGTAGGCAGCAAGTGGGTGTTTACCATAAAATACCATGCTGATGGCTCGGTTGAGAGATACAAGGCTCGACTCGTAGCACGAGGCTTCACTCAGACATACGACCTTGACTACGAGGAAACCTTCGCTCCTGTGGCCAAACTAAACACCGTACGTGTTCTTCTCTCGTTAGCCGCTAATCTGGATTGGCCTCTCAGACAGTTTGATGTGAAGAACGCGTTCTTAAACGGCGAGCTAGAGGAGGTGTATATGGAAGCTCCACCAGGCTTTGATGAGCTAAAGAAGGATGGCAGAGTATGTAAGCTAAAGAAATCCATATATGGATTGAAACAATCTCCGAGGGCATGGTTCGAAAGATTCACGAGAACTGTGAAACAATGTGGTTACACTCAAGCTCATCAGATCACACGATGTTCTACAAACACAATCATGGTAAAATTGCTATTTTAATTGTGTATGTAGATGACATTGTGATGACGAGAGATGACATAGTAGAGTTGGAGTCACCGAAGAACTTCTTATCCAACCAGTTTGAAGTCAAAGATCTAGGACGGCTCAAATATTTTCTTAGAATGGAGGTGGCTAGATCCTCAAAAGGAATAGTTATCTCACAAAGAAAATATGTTCTTGATCTCTTGAAAGAGACTGGATTACTCGGATGTAAACCGGTGGCAACTCTGTCGATCCGAATCGAAACTCGAAAAAGAAGATGGTGCTTGGGTTTGTGGACAAGAACCGGTATCGGAAAATTTGTTGGGGAAGCTAATTTATTTGGCGCATACAAGGCCGATATTGCATTTGCAGTGAGCTTGGTTAGTCAGTTTATGCATTGTCCATCAGAAAAACACTCCAAGGTTGTTCATCGGATTCTTCATTACTTGAAAGGAAGCCCGGGTAAAGGAATTATATTTTCAAAGAATGGGAGCCGAAGAGTGGAGATCTTCACTGATGCTGATTGGGGCGGAAGTTCTACAGACAGGAGATCTACCACCGGCTATTGCTCCTTTGTCTGGGGCAACTTCGTTACTTGGAGGAGCAAGAAACAACCAGTTGTTTCTCGAAGCAGTGCGGAGTCCGAGTTCAGAGCTATGGCTCAAGGAGTATGTGAGTTGTTATGGCTTCGGAAGATCTTAGAGGAGTTGAAGGTTGAAGGAGATAAACCGATGAGGTTGTACTGCGACAACAAATCGGCAATCAACATTGCTCAGAATCCTGTGTAGCATGACCGGACAAAACATGTCGAAATAGATCGACATTTCATCAAGGAGAAACTGGAAAACGGCGATATCTGCATACCCTTTGTTCCATCATCTGAGTAGCTCGCTGATGTTCTTACTAAGGGACTTTTTACTGCTATGTTCGAAGGGTTTCTATCCAAGCTGGGAATGATCGATATCTATTCTCCAAAACGAGGAGGAGTGTCGAGAATATTAAAATAATTATTAGGATTGTTATTTAGTATATTTATTCTATTTGTAATTAATTAGAATTAGAAGTAATTAGTTGTATAATCGGTTTTTTAATTGCATTTACTCGTAAATCAATTAGGATCAATTAGGATCAATTAGGATCAATTAGTTGTTATTTTTATGTTGTTAATGTGTCCAAAGTTAGCTAAAAATTATTTTTTCTTTTTTATCACACAATTCATGATTTTTTATCATTCATGATTTTTTAGCATTGTGTACTAAATCTAAAAGGCATTATGGTGTGTCATAAAAACCAGAATAAATAAGGTCTTAGTTCCAAACGATGGCAAGAATACATCTGAGATGAGAGAAACTTCATGTGAAAATTTACCTGGCTCAGTAGCTAGATACCACACTTGCTTAACTGATTCGATGGCTCTTTCTTGTGGAGCATGAAGAACAATAGCAACAGAACCAACCACACATAGAACGCAACCAACAACTCCAAAAATATGCAACCTTTCCTTCAAAATAAAATGAGCTAATACTGCACTGTATAAAAGAGATTTTCAGGGAGATAGTGGAAGTAAAACAAAAACAAAAACGAACAAGAATGAGGCACAAGAAGCTCAGATCTGGACATTGTCCAGCCTTGTACCTAACGATGATGCTTAGAGCTCCTAAGGGAGTAACAAGAACCGCAGGAGCAAAGGCATAGGCCGCGAAATTGGCTATTTCGCCAACAATCACTGTAAATGAATAAATGACTGTATGAGACAGCAACCTAAATTGAGGTTTACATGAATTAGCTAACATAAAAATAAAATCAGCGAAGAACGAACTATATATACGGTATCACCAATGAAGTATGTATTGTCATTAGCCGCTACGTCTAGAAATAATGCTAAAACAAGTTTAATAAGATCTGTTATCAGTGATCCTGCACATCTATTACTGCAAATTTTAAAAAAATTGCATAATCGGCATGGAATAGATCAACTAACAGGCTCTTCAGCTCAGGATTAATTCGACGCTTTTGAGTTCCCCAATGTTCCGACACTTGTTTCTGGCAAGCGAGGTAGTGCAACTAGATCATATGTGATCGGGTTTTGGCGAAAGGGATGATTGGTTTTTCCAGCACATCGATTGAAACAATTCTATCATAAAATGCAGTAAATATTAGACTTACTAGTTATCATCCCAAGCCACCACAAGGGCTCATACAAGTAAGAAAATCCACCCTGGCCTGCAAGCCAAAAACAAAGTTCCACTATAATGTCACTACTACAGTAAGAAAAACAAGCACAAAAGAAGGACCCTATTCGACAAAAACTAATTCAGTGACCTCAAAATGAGAACAGGCCATGACATAAAAAGAGGTCAAATTTACAAGGGAGGAAAGGAATTAATAAAAACAAACCTGCTCTAACGCCGCTTCTCCCTGATCTTTTCAGTCCTTTCTTCTTCGCAATGAAACTAGACCCAATGAATAAGCTAGAAGACAGCGCCAAAACCAGTCCATGAACGTTATCCGATGACACACCCATCAAAAACTTAACCAGAGATCTAGATTTCAATCTTAAACATAAACACACCTAAACCAGATCAATTGAAATCCCTCTCAAGACGGTGAACTTTACGCGGAACAAACTGTCTTTCACTCTCTTCAACTACAGTAAAACTTATCACAATAGCTTAAAATCCCCAAAACAAGACCACATTTTCACAAATGATCCAACTTTCTTGCTCAGTCTTGCATCAAATCCAAAAAAACTGAATACCCATTACACAATGATGGGATTAGATTAATGGGGTTCCCTGAAATCGCAAAAAAATAAGATCTCAATATCCAACACCCATTAAGAAAAAATCAATAATCTCTCTCTCTCTCTCTCACACACACACACAACACAACACATACACTTGATCTTAAACATTAAAAAAGATAACATTTTTTGATGGAGCAAACCAGTATTCTCGTTCAGCCTGTTCAATCTGATTATGCAATGGAGATTTTGTCTTAGACCCAAAATTTTCTCTTCAAGATTGGTGATGTTAGACTTAAAATTTGTCGATGCAAGAACATAGATGAGTTGTTGTAATGGCAGAATCGATGTAACGGTATTTCCGTTACTTGCTGATCCTCCGCGTGGAGAAGTTCTTATGAATATGTGATTCCCTGTTTTACCCTTGGTTTTTGTTCTATCTTCGGTAGTAACATTTGAATTTGAATTGTTGGAACAAATTTAATTTGGGCTTTTTTTGTTTGGTACAAATTCTTGGGCTCATTAATTTAAGCTTCGTAAACCTTATGATCCAAAAAAATGAAAATATAAATAAATAAATAAATAAATAATAATAATATTAATGTAAGATTTTTTTGAGAATAATTTTTGAGATTAATATGAAAAGATTAGTGGCAACAAACCAAGAGAGAAAAGCAGAGTAATTCGGAGTCTTTTTTTGAAAAAATTAATCGGGATAGTTTAGACACACATTCAAAGATGATCTAAATAAAAGATGATCCAAAAATGCTAGTGTTAGAAAACTTGATGAACTGGAAAATAATTTGAAAGTAAATGAGCTAAATTTGGAGAAATTTTGATGTGTTAATTATAAAGTACATCTCTAATGAGATAGATGAGGCGTCACTTACCAAAAGATAAGTTTTGGTTTATATTATAAGGGATTTTTTGTGCTATAAAATATATGATATATAAAAAGTTATTAAATCACATCATCAATGACATTAAAAATTGAATCAAAACATGGAAACATTAAGATTCATGTAGTTTGAACCCACGGGAGATTTGTTGTGCGATAATTCATTTGCATAATAGCAAAGACTAGAAGTTATATCATGGCGCCACCTAAAGTTATTGGGCTAGTTTGATTTATATTAGAGTCGTGCTAAAGACACCCAAATGATTAAGGCACCCTAGTAATTTATCAGGGCACCCCGGAACTTTTACCAAAATGCTCTTTCGTTTAAAGTACGAGCACCCCACCACCAAATCGAATGAAACCCATCTTTTTTCTCTTCCATCACGATATCAAGGCCTCAATATACCAAATCCCCTCACTTTCTTGCTTGTTTAAGGTAGATTTGTTGTTTTATGGTCAAATAATGTGTTTAACTTCAATCCCGTAGTGTTCGGTCACACAGGGTCGTGATCTGTCTTTTGGTCTCGAACGTCCATTATCGATTTCATTATGTAAGTGTCGGTTAATATCAACCGACACCTAAGTGAGATGGACCCTTAGACCACGTAGTTGTGTATCATCGAGACTCCTAGTTTTGGTCTCGATGACCTGTTACCGAGACATTAAGCTATGTCTAAGTTGCTTCCAACTAAAGTGTAATAAAAAGCTACGTTTGTGATTAAACTCGGTTAGAAATAACCGACACATTTTGTTAGTTATCGGTTATAGGGTACCGAGACACTTCAACATAAATACGCGTTCGTGGTTCACCTTCGAAAATGGAAAAAAAACCTCCACAAAAACCATAAAAACTAACTTGTCATGTGCGACGTCCGCCTCCCACTCATTTTTTTCAACCATTAGACTTTAAAAACACTTAAAACTTGTCGAATCTCCGGGCAGCTAGGGATCAACAAACGCGATTAACAATGGCTAGTGCACACTCTTTGATCGACAAACGCGATGTCCGGCACGTGACGGATTGACTTGACTTCATAAAAAAATTGAGTTTTCAAAAGTGGGGTGCCCTAAGAGGGCATTTAAATGGACATGTGAATTGTTGGGTTGGATGAGGGCATTTTTGTCAATTAGTTATAAAACCAGTTTTAATTAAAAATGGTGGGTGCCCTAAGAGCATTGCGAGATGCCCTTAGCACGACTCTTTATATTATAAGGGATTTTTTTTTGCGTGTTGTTTGACACCAACTCTGCACCGACTAATCCACGTTTAGGCATTGTCAGGTCCCATTCTGGGACGGCTTTCCTAACCTAATTTTCCATTCACGAGATTCAATCTCAGGATATCGTTTAAGGGAATGAAAACCTTACCACACGAACCAATTGGTTGTTGGTTATAACTTATAAGGAATTGTTGAGTTAGGTTGAGTTGTATAAAATTTACAAACTCAACTTTTTTATATAGTTAGGATAGTAATTTCTTGGATATGCCCTTTCCAAATTGCATTTGACGTTTATTCTTCTACTTACATTTTAGGGTTCACGGTTTAGGTAAGAGAAATGTTGGATGTGATTTTTTTCAGGCATAAACTCTATACTTTCTTTTTTTTTAAGATGTTAGTGTTGTGATCATTAGTTAAGATTATGATCGACTAATTGGATTGTCAACATGTTGATCAGGTTGTTAATTTAGTAAATGACTCATCCAAAGCATGTTTAAATACTATAATTAAACATGCGAAACAAAGAAATAATACAGACAACTGTAAAAAGGATCATCGCATGTATAAATATAGTGATGAAACAAAGTACGTGCACATAAAACTCACACCAAGTCATACTTCGTGTTTTTCCCCAAGTACAGCCTGTAAACACACCAATGGGTTGGCCTTGGACACTCTAGGTGGTCGGCATAGACCCACGACGCACCCACACAAGCCTACCATACTCGGGTAGCCTATTCACCGGCGTATACCTAGACAAGTGCTATGACTTAGTGGACTCTATGGCCGTAACGAATAAGCACCAGGTGGGGAGTGATCTCAACACCGTAAAGACACCAGGTAGGAGTAACTCCACTACCATAAAGTCACCAGGTGAGAGTACTCAGCCACCGTAAAGCAATAATGAAATGAAGTAAAGAATAAATAGAACTGAATTCAAATAAGTCAAACGGTAAATACTAAAGTGAAGTTCAATTGGGATACTACACACCTCAATACGCACTCCTCGTTCCACAAATCAACCCCCAGTTCAATACCTCCAAATCCCCAATATTACTCCCGGTCTGATTTCTGACTAACTCTCGACTCCAATTACTATTTCGAGACTCCTGGAATTCATTTATGAGGGTTATTAATCAATTAATTGGGTTAAATTATTAGTTAGGCTCATTTTCTTATTTTTCAATTTTTCAGATTCCAGTGAAGCGCGCTAATTCATCTGCGTCATTGTTCATCATCATTTTCCATAGGGCAATTAGCGCGCTAGGTCCACCCATTAGCGCGCTAATCGCTCTCTGGCCAGAAATTTCAGTTCGAAAATCCACATTCCAAACCACTTCATACACTCATTCTTTTGGTTCCAACACCTCCAAAACTCATCATCCACCTCAGAAATACCATTTAAACCCAAATTCATCAAGTTTAAATATCAAAATCCAAGAATCACCAAATTCACATTTCCAAAACCCATTTTCATAACTCACCCAACACCAAAACCAATCACTAGAACACATTCTCCACCTTCATAGCACTCAAAATACACCAATTATCTCCAAAAATAGTTGTGCTACACTCAACCACGGATTCAACACCAACATACCCAAAACCACCACAAATTTGAAAGAACTAAGAGAAGATCATAAATCTCACCTTTTGATCTTGTGGTTGGATGCCCAAAATCACCTTCTTCACTCCTTAAATGTTGTTCTTCTCCTTCTCTTCTCCAACGATTCCCTCTTCCAAGCTCTCTCTCAACACCACACTCTCACTCTCCCTATTTGACCGATCAAGCATATATATACTTGGTTCCCATCAAGTGTGTGCACAAATCTCGAGAATTATCCAAGGGCTACTGATCGCCCTGTGTCACTCCAACTCACACACCCTATCATGACACTCAACACCTTGATTCTCTCCATTGTGCATCTCGAGAATCATCCCACTATTGTTGTTTTATTCTCCTTAACTATAGGTTCATTGATTTCCAATTTGATTTAACTTATAACAATTATCTACCATATTCAATAATTTCTCAAAATTTGTGGGTAAGACCACACTAGTCTCCCGACTACCCGGCACCCCGTGCCTCGAGTCCCGTGTCTGCACGTACCCGAGGCAATTCCTCACTCGTCAATAAACTACATTAACATACATATTGTAATGAAATCTAGCTAATTAGAATATTTTCATCACAATTTACCACAAAAGCATGCAAAACGGACTGTATACCTAGTTCGAGGGTGTTCCGACCTCGCTTTGGGACCCACGACCGTCCTCACTGGCGTTCACATCTGCAATGACGTCATAATTAACGGTAATTTTAAATTGGGTCGTTATAGTTCTTCCCAACTAAATTGAAATTCCGTCCCGAAATTTAAGTTCTTATCAACACTCACCAGTAAATAACTGAGGATATCTTCGTCTCATGGTTGACTCAAGCTTCCAGGTGAGTCCCTCAGTCCCGTGATGCTGCCATCGGACTAACACTTTCAGAATCTCCCTGTTCCTCAAAATCTGAACTCTACAATCCATGATCTCAACAGGTTGCTCTTAATAAGAAACGTCAGGACAAACCTTGATCTGTCTAATATCCACCATCGGTCTCGGTCCTGACTTAGCCAACCTCAACATAGACACGTGAAACACTGGATGAATGCTTGCTAACTCTGCTGGCAACTCCAATCTATATGCTACCGTCCCAACACGTGCTATAACTCTAAACAGTCCAATGATCTCGGTGCTAGTTTTCCCTTGATTCCAAACCTCTGATGACCTTTCCAGGGCGAAACCTTCAAACACACCAAGTCATCCACATTATAACTCAAACCCTCAAGATACCTATCAGCGTACTTCTTTTGTCTATCTTGAGCTGCTTGCAATCTCATCCTAATTTGTCGAATTTTCTTGGTATGATCAACAACCACTTCAGGTCCAATCACTGCCACATCCTCAAGTGTTGCCCAACAAGCTGGTGATCTGCAAGGTCTACCGTATAAAGCCTCAAATGGTGGCATAATAATACTCGCCTGATAGCTGTTGTTGTACGCAAACTCGCACAACGGTAAATACTCTTCCCAAGCACCTCCAAACTGCAAAATGCATGCTCTAAGCATGTCCTCCAATATTCGTATCAATCTCTCTGACTGACCATCTGTTTGAGGATGATAAGCCGTACTGAACTGCATGCTCTCCCACAACTTCGAAGTCAATCTGGGATCTCTGTCAGACACAATAGATAGCGGTACTCCATGTAACCTAACAACCTCTCTCTCAAAAATGATACTCAACTGAGGAAACGAATACTTCATCGATATAGGGATGAAGTGTGCAGACTTTGTCAATTTATCAATAACAACCCACACAGCATCATGACGTCTCGCAGTCTGTGGCAACCCGCTCACAAAATCCATCGTAACATGCTCCTATTTCCACTATGGAATCGGTAGTGGCTGTAACAAACCAGCTGGTCTCATGTGCTCGGCCTTAACTTGCTGACAAATATGACAAGCTCTCACATATGCACCCACATCGGCCTTCATCCCAGGCCACCAAAATAAATGTCGCAAATCATGATACATCTTAGTTCTGTCAGGATGAACTGTATACCGCGAATGGTGTGCATCCTCAAGAATACTATCACGTAGTTCCTGCACCTCAGGTATCCACAACTTGCCCCTGTGTCTCAAACATTGGTCTGAACCACTAGACCAATCTGTGCAACCCAGATCCTGAGCCAGACAGCTGAAGCGAGCAAAATGTTCATCAGCCCTTTGCCACTCAGCGACCCTCTCTAACGACACAACAGGAACACGCATCTGGCAACAGATATGAACATCAGCAAAAGCATCTGACAAATACAACACCGTCGCAGCCTCCAGCAATCCATACTCATGTGTCATCTGCCGCAGCACAGTTTGACTCTCTACACCACTCCGACTCAATGCATCAGCAACGACATTCGCCTTCCCAGGATGGTACTCAATCGCGAAATCGTAGTCTTTCAATAACTTAAGCCACCACCTTTGTCGCATATTCAAATCCTTCTGAGTGAACAGATACCTCAAACTCTGATGATCTGTGAATAACATAAACCGCTCCCCATAAAGATAATGTCGCCACGCCTTGAGTGCAAACACAACTGTAGCTAGCTCTAAATCATGCACCGGGTAATTCTCCTCGTTGGGTCTCAATCGCCTCGATAAATATGCAACTGGATGTCCTTCCTGCATCAACACGCATCCCAACCCAGTTCCGGAAGCATCTGTGTAGGCCGAGAAGCCTTTCCCTGTCTCAGGTAGGGCCAATACTGGCGCAGAAGTCAACCTCCTCTTCAACTCAAAAAATGCTGCCTCACAGTCTTCAGACCATTCAAACTTAACATTCTTCTTGGTCAACCTCGTCATCGTACTGCAATCAAAGAAAAATCCCGCACGAACCGCCGATAATAACCCGCAAGCCCCAAGAAACTACGAATGTCAGCAACTGTCTCAGGTGTCCTCCAATCAATGATCGCTCGAATCTTATCTCCATCAACAGATATTCCTTGACTACCAATGACATGTCCGAGAAGTTTCACCTCTCTCAGCCAGAAAGCGCACTTGCTGAACTTAGCGTACAATCTATACTCCCTCAACGTCATCAAAACATCTCTGAGGTGTCTCTCGTGGTTCTCACGAGTCTTACTGTATATTAAGATATCATCGATGAACACGATCACATAACGATCCAGAAATAGCCGTAGTACTCGATGCACCAAATCAATAAAGATAGCCGGCGCATTAGTCACCCCAAATGGCATAACTGTGAACTTAAACAACCCATAGCGCCTGCTAAACGCCGTCTTCTCAATATCACTCTCCCGAATCCTCAACTGATGATATCCAGATCGTAAATCAATCTTCGAGAAAAAACTTAGCACCCGCCAACTGATCGAATAGATCATCAATTCTAGGAAGTGGGTAACGATTTTGAATCGTCACTTGATTCAGCTTCCTGTAGTCTACACACATCCTCAAAGAACCGTCCTTCTTCTTAACAAATAGGACTGGTGCGCCCCAAGGAGACATACTGGGATGAATAAAACCCTTCTGTAGCAACTCCTCTAATTGGGACCTCAACTCTCCCTGCTCCGACGCTGACATCCGGTATGGTCGGCTATATATCGGTTGCGTCCCCGGAACCAACTCAATAATGAACTCAACTGCTCTAGGAGGCGGTAAACCTGGCAAATCATTTGGGAATACCTTAGGAAACTCACACACTACTAGAACATCCTCTACTCTAACCTCTAGTCTCAGGTCGGGCTCAACCACCGTCCTAAACACCTCCATCTCCTGTGTCGTAGCTAATCGACCTCTGGTAATCGATAAGTCTGACGCCGTCCCAACAAAAGTAAATACCGGAATGCCCTCCATATCAAATACTATCATCTTACCAAAACAATCAATATGCGCGCGATATGTTGCTAGCCAATCCATACCCAATAAGGCATCAAACTCTAAATACTCTAGGACACGGAAGTCACCGGGCAACTAATGTCCCTCAATCTCTACCACACAATTCCGGCATATCCGGTTAGGGTATATCTTATCCCCAGCATCCGTACTGAGGAAAAGATGGGGTCTAAAGTCTCAACCTGTAACCCTAACTGTCCGACCCTACGTCCCGATATAAATGACAAGGTACTACCAGAGTCAAATAATATATGCATGAAGACATCGCATATAGATAACATACACTCGACAAGCTGACGAGTCGCATCACGCTCTGGCTGTACGGCAGTAGGTGTAGCAGCTGCATGAACCCTTTCCCTAACTGGCTCAATCTATGGTCGTGAGGATGAAGCTGACATCGGACAGTTATTCTGTATATGTCCGACCTGATGACATTTGAAACATCGTCGTGTATCCCGCCAATCCGACTGTGACACTATATGAACCTGAGCCCTATCGCGACCCCAATATCTCTGTCCCCTACCACGACCTCCTCCATCTCTAATGCGCTGTCGTGGCTGCTCAGCTGGTGCAGGTACAGCAACGTACACCACCTGCCTCTTATCTCCTCTTTGATGCTCGGAACGCCTATCTCGTCGACCCTGATAATCATGTCTCTATCGATCAGACTGCTCTCTCTGTCTCTTTGGTCTTTGATCAAACCGAGAGCTCTGTCCAGCCCTATCTCCAAGCTCACCCTGGTGTCGTAGATATGTCTTGCGAGCCAATGCCCTGTCATAAACACTCTGTAGCGTCTCCGCACCAGTCGCAACTATCACCCCACCAATCCTCTCATACAGACCTTTGATGAAATAATAAATCTGCAATCTCTCCGTGTTAGCCACATCCATAACATATATCACGAGGTACCTAAATCGATCCATGTACTGTGATACCGACATGGTACCCTGTCGCAATCCCAAGAACTGCTCCCTCAATCGTAATTGCACCTCTGTGGGAATGTACTCATCCAGAAATAACTGTCTAAACTCTCCCCACGTCACTAGCGTACCATGTATGTCAGTGTAGGTGGTCCACCAAACTGCGGCCTGACCCCTCAAAAAATAGCCTGAAATACATGCCTGATCTACCTCGGGTACCTCCAATAACTGGTGTAGTCGTCTGTGCGTCATCAACCACTGGCCGGCAACCTCAGGATCACAGACTCTAGTGAAGTATGTAGGGTTAAACCTCATAAAATCCTTCACCATCTTTGCTGCTTCTGACATCCTACTCCTAGCAGTCGAAGTCCCTATCTGCTGCTCCGTAGTAGTGGGTGTCACTACAGTAGTCTCTGCTGGTACTACCACAGGCTCGACCCTCTCTATAATTGTCTCGACCCGGCCTTTGTGTAGCAACAGTTTCGCTTCGCTAATCTTTGTCTCGAGTGGTAGTAGGTGCAACACGCTCAGTAGTCGGTGCCACTGCTGGCGTCCTCGAACTCCGAATATACTCCATCAACTCGCCATCTGAGCCTGCTGTAATAGCTGCTGCTCCTACTGTAATAACTTCTGCTCAGTCAATCTCTGCATCATGGCTCACAAATCAGCCACGTCACTAGTGGTATGGTCACTAGTCTCTCCAACCTCCTGCTGAGTAGTGGGCGGAGTAGTAGGAGCCTGTCTGTCCATCATAAACTACACAACCAACGTGCAATGGATCAGACTCAGTACATACGCGTATATTATATACTATATAATCAAAACATACGTATATGTATAATTTCCTGAATCTACCCGCCTCGCATCACTTCCCAACTAAGTCTTTAATCATTCACTTGTGGTTTCCACATCTAAGATTTATTTATTGAGTTTA
Organism: Stephania japonica; assembly: GCA_039657345.1. Classification (NCBI taxonomy): domain Eukaryota; kingdom Viridiplantae; phylum Streptophyta; class Magnoliopsida; order Ranunculales; family Menispermaceae; genus Stephania; species Stephania japonica. The sequence continues at coordinate 48,683,188 of CM077558.1, forward strand.
TACTCTTGTTCAATCTCCAATTCCCCAAGGTTTAACTCTGATACCAAATTGTGGCGGTGTCAGAAGTAACTATAACCCACACCTCACTCCCTGGGTTCCTTAAACCTAAGCTCTGATACCAAAATGTGGCGGCCCCAATTTCCACATTGGTCCGCCACGGGAGGCCACGCGGGCCCACGACTGTCCACGTCACCACCAGCTATGTCCCACGCCCAATTATCCATTGTTAATCAATTTTCGGTTAACTTTTGATGTTATGAGTTAACTTTTATTCCTTTAATATCATTTAACCACAATTTACGCAGCGGAAAATTTACTAACAACATAAGATCCAACATGTATATTATGAGCAAAATGCCTAAGTGGAAACCATATCAACTATACATCGTATACATATCATCTAAGATCCTCAAAATCTCAAAATATACAACCTATCTCTCAAGTCCCAAAACCCAATATGAAACGAGTAAATATAAACATACGTACGAGTAGGGCTAGAGCTGTCAATCGATATAGTCCTCAAGCTTGCCCTTTCCCCTGCTGGTACTAGGATCTGCACTCAGCCATCACAAAAAGACAGATGACGAGTCCAGAGTGAGTAATCCCAAGGAAATTCACCAAGTAATTACGAAAGTAAAAGTACTGGAATTTAAAATACTATAATTAAACATGCGGAACAAAGAAATAATACAGACAACTGTAAAAAGGATCATCGCATGTATAAATATAGTGATGAAACAAAGTACGTGCACATAAAAATCACACCAAGTCATACTTCGGGTTTCCCCCAAGCACAGCCCGTAAACACACCAATGGGTTGGCCCTGGACCCTCTAGGTGGTCGGCGTAGACCCACGACGTACCCACACAAGCCTACCATACCTGGGTAGCCTATTCACCGGCGTATACCTAGACAAGTGCTATGACTTAGTGGACTCTATGGCCGTAACGAATAAGCACCAGGTGGGGAGTGATCTCAACACTGTAAAGACACCAGGTAGGAGTAACTCGACTACCATAAAGTCACCAGGTGAGAGTACTCAGCCACCGTAAAGCAATAATGAAATGGAGTAAAGAATAAATAGAACTGAATTCAAATAAGTCAAACGGTAAATACTAAAGTGAAGTTCAATTGGGATACTACACACCGCAATACGCACTCCTCGTTCCACAAATCAACCCCCAGTTCAATACCTCCAAATCCCCAATATTACTCCCGGTCTGATTTTTGACTAGCTCTCGACTCCAATTACTATTTCGAGACTCATAGAATTCATTTATGAGGGTTATTAATCAATTAATTGGGTTAAATTATTAGTTAGGCTCATTTTCTTATTTTCCAATTTTTCAGATTCCAGTGGACTATTAGCGCGCTAATGAGATGAATTAGTGCGCTAATTCATCTGCGTAACTGTTCATCATCATTTTCCATAGGGCAATTAGCGCGCTAGGTCCACCCATTAGCGCGCTAATCGTGCTCTGTCCAGAAATTTCAGTTCAAAAATCCACATTCTAAACCACTTCATACACTCATTCTTTTGGTTCCAACACCTCCAAAACTCATCATCCACCTCAGAAAATACCATTTAAACCCAAATTCATCAAGTTTAAATATCAAAATCTAAGAATCACCAAAATCACACTTTCAAAACCCATTTTCATAACTCACCCAACACCAAAACCAATCACTAGAACATATTCTCCACCTTCATAGCACTCAAAATACACCAATTATCTCCAAAAATAGTTGTGCTACACTCAACCACGGATTCAACACCAACATGCCCAAAACCACCACAAATTTGAAAGAACTAAGAGAAGATCATAAATCTCACCTTTTGATCTTGTGGTTGGATGCCCAAAATCACCTTCTTCACTCCTTAAATGTTGTTCTTCTCCTTCTCTTCTCCAACGATTCCCTCTTCCAAGCTCTCTCTCAACACCACACTCTCACTCTCCCTATTTGACCGATCAAGCATATATATACTTGGTTCCCATCAAGTGTGTGCACAAATCTCGAGAATTATCCAAGGGCTACTGATCGCCCTGTGTCACTCCAACTCACACACCCTATCATGACACTCAACACCTTGATTCTCTCCATTGTGCATCTCGAGAATCATCCCACTGTTGTTATTTTATTCTCCTTAACTATAGGTTCATTAATTTCCAATTTGATTTAACTTATAACAATTATCTACCCTATTCAATAATTTCCCAAAATTTGTGGGTAAGACCACATTAGTCTCTTGACTACCCGGCACCCCGTGCCTCGTGTCCCGTGTCCGCACGCACCCCGAGGTAATTCCTCACTCGTCAATAAACTACGTTAACACACATATTGTAATGAAATCTAGCTAATTAGAATATTTTCATCACAATTTACTACAAAAGCATGCAAAACGGACTGTATACCTAGTTCAAGGGTGTTCCAACCTCGCTGTGGGACCACGACCGTCCTCGCTGGCGTCCACATCTGCAATGACGTCATAATTAACGGCAATTTTAAATTGGGTCGTTACATGTTTCACGTGCTCAAATCATAAGATAAACTTTGGGTGATTTGGTTAAGATATTCTGTTACAACACGAAGATCATATCAGTTATACAGAGCTCAGAATTTGTCGGTTGCAGAGGTTCCGATTCATACTTATCCACAACTAAATGAGAAACAGTTGAAGATTGGTGCAGATTCAGAGAGCGGTTTTGTAACGACCCAAAAATTTGGTTATTTGTGGATGATAATGCATGTATTAGTATATTAGTATTTTACGGGTCTCGAGCCGTTTGGGCTATGTTTCAATTGAGTGAGGTGTCGTCTAGTTAAACGGGGATTTCGGGAACCATTTTAGTGGGCATTATTAATAAACAAAGTCAAATAAAATATATGATCTAAGTTGAGAAAATACAAGGTTAACAATAAAGTATAACTTAGACAAGAGGGAATTTATTTGAATCCCAAGAGTGGGACCGCCTCGAGAAGCGTGTTGAACGCGGGACACGGTGCACCGAGTAGGCGAGAATTTGTGTAACCTTATTGGTAAGTTAATAAAATTAATGTGGTTAATTTAATAGGTTAATATGGATAGGATTGTTAAAGTGACACAAGTGAGTGAGGAGGACCATTGGATGGTCATGGAGATGGGGATATGTGTTAGATTGTGATGAAGAGCCAAATGACTCATAAGGGTAGGCATGTCCAAGGGTTGGGTAAGTTTAAATTCAAGGGCAAAATGGTCATTTCGTCCTAAAACACTTATATAAAACCATTTGTTCTTCCTAAAACCCTAACCACTATTCATCATCTTCCTCACCTCATAGCCGTCACTACCTCTTGCCACGATCGACCACCACCACCACCGATCGCCGGATCTCCCACTTTGACCGGACCACACCGGAGGTCCGAGCTCCCTCTCCGATCTCTCTTTCTCCTTCGTCTCGTCTCTCACGATCACTCACTCTCTCGGCCTCACGTCCACTCTCTCGGCCTCACTCTCGACTGATCCTCCCTCGGCTGGACCGCCACCACCACGGCCTCTTCCCTCGTCGCCGGAGTAGGTAAGTGTGGTACTCTCTTTCTCTCTCGTATTCTCTCTCTCTCACTCACTCTCACTCTCGGTTTTGCCACACTCATGTCTTTCTCCTCTACCTCACGCTACACCAGCCACCTCCTCTCACCTGACCGGTCACCACCGCCACCCTCCTCACTGCTGGAACTACGAACGACCACCGGAGAAGGCTAGGTGAGTCTCTCCCACGGTTCCCTCTCTACCTCCATTGTTTCGGTTTTTTTTCCATTTTTGCCACTGTTTTGATGTGTGGGGATGGCGGGGTGTACGTACCACTGTGTGTACACCACAGTGGGGTGTACACCACAGTGTGTGTACACCACAGTGGTGTACACGACAGTTTTATGTGATATGGATGTTTGGGTGTGACGGTTTTGATTTGGAGGTGTGTATGTGCAACTGTTTTGGTGAAGGTGTGTGTGTGGGGGTGGGCTGTCCTATGTGTGGGGTGGGTGTATAGGTGTGTGTATAGGTGTGTGTGTGTGTGTGTGTGCACACCCCAGGTTGGGGTGTGGGTGTGTGCACTTTAGTGAGATGGTTTTCATGAGATGTATGTGTGTGAGTGTCAATTTACATAACAATGTGTATATGTGGCTGTTTTGGTATGGATTTTGTGCAAGGGGTGTACATGTGTGTACACCACAATGGGGTGTACACAACGGTGGGTGTGTACACCACGATGGGGTGTACACAAGATATGTGTACACCACATTGGGGTGTACACAACAGTTGTATATGCTTAGAATAGTGAAAATGTGTACATAACATAGTTGTACATAATTAAGTAATGTACTAATGAATGTGAACATGGTAAATCACAATGGGGTGCACACACCAGTGGGGTGTGTGTGCACAAGACAGCGGGGTGTGTGAAGAGTTAGTGTGCACACCGATGGGGTGTACACATCAATTGTATGTGTGTGACCATAATGTACATTATTGTAGGTTTAAGAATGAATAAATAAGATTATAAGTATAGACATTGGTATTAAATAAATATGGACTTGTAAAAGGGACCTAAACCACTCATTTTTTATATAAGTCCATAACAAGTCTCAATTGGTGTGTGTATGGGTTGTGTAAAACCCAAAGAAAGTTTAATATGATCAGCACAACCTAAAATCCGAATACATACATAAAATGAGGGGAATAGCTCATATATACCTAAGTCCAATAAGTGTCCACCTATTAAGCACACTTAGGTGAATATAGGCTTGATGCATGGATCCAACAAGAACCCAACCGGACTATAAAGAACATCAATGATGGGATGAGTTCCATTAATTGAATGAATTGAAACAAAGTTTAGGAGAATTATTCTAAAATTAAATACTAATCCTAAACCAATCTTCGGGACTTAAATCGTTGTCAGGTAGTCGAGATACACGGGAAGCGCGTTAAAGTCTCGGAGTGAGTACCGGGTCACGCTAGATCAGGTAAGTACATGCATGCATTGTGTGTATGTACGTTAGTAGACCAGTAAGAAAATGACATGTGATTTATACATCCTCTATTTGTTGCTATTGTTATATTAATCCTTTGCTTGATATTCCATTCCGTTTCCTTGGTTGTATGTTCTTGGCATGAGTGTGTGTCTCGAAGGTATCATGTGGTCCCGCACTAGCTGGGACAACGAGGGTGCCCTCTGCGGGGTAACCGACCACCCCTAGTGATGTGTGTCTTAGATGCTTGGATTCGAGAGGTGTTGCGATGCCTCTCGATTTCACGCTAACGCTAGTGTTGCGACATTGCCGGGGAGATCTTGCGAGATCTTTGCCGTATTCTTTGTGAAATAGACCACTCATGGGCCTCCTTTGAATCTTAGAACATGCAAATATCGATTGTTTATCTTTCAGTCTCTTTATCATGCACTTGATTTATTTACTTTCCAGTTATTTTCTTTCCGCATGATACTTAGACTGCTTTTCTTGTTAAAATCATAAATTACTGTTACATTCTTCTGGTACTACTAGCAATTTTATTCAGTTACTCACCGTCTAGTTTGTGACGGTGGGTGCAGATAGAGTGGAGAGCAGCAAGGGCAAGGGGCCCTGCCTTGGTGATATACTTTGAGGAGTTTCAGGACATCTGAGAGACGTTATAGTAGGTGACCATACTTTGTTTACTGATGTGTATATCGTTTTCATACTTGTTTTGTCGTGATTATTGAACTTGGTATATCTTTATTGAGACTGGTATCATGTATATATGCCTATCGAATTGTACATGAATACCCGGGGTTTTCCACATATATAGAATTCCTAATTTTCCTTTGATTGAGTTATTTCCCTTTATTATAAATTGTTTTAGTCTTCCGCTGTGTATAAATGCAATAACTCTTTCATAAACTACTAAATTGAGTAAATATGAGGCTGACTAGGCTCGTCAGGTTGCCAAGTGATAACTCGGGGCTTGTACGGGTCTAGGCCGGGCGTACCCAATTGCACGGGGAAATTGGGGCCGTCACAGTTGGTATCAGAGCTTAAGGTTATAACGACTTAACTCTTGAATTAAAACACAAACCATTAAGACAGGGGAAGTTAGGAACGGTTGAACTTAGAGTGAAAACCCTATGATCCTGACTTAGAATCCTAGTTGGGGAGTGAGGATGAGTCAGGAAACGGAAACTGAAAACTTATTGGGATAAGTCGGATGTGATGTTTATACATATTACGATTGTTGTGTGTATTATATCGTATCGGTAGCTATCCATTGATCCGAGAAAATTCGTTTTCTTGATTAGACGACGATGGTGGATCAGGCAGGTTCGAGCGACGACAGCGGGACGGCTGATTCTCGATTTATTACTTCTGAGGAGTTTCGCGCTTGGACATAGAGATTTGAGGATCTAGTGAGGTCACTGACGACACCCATTCAAACTACCACGGCACCATTGACTCCGACAACGCCTTTGCCGCCTATTTCTACCACTCAGGGGACGGAGACTCCAGTAGCTACGACTTCCACCGCCCCGATTCCGTTAGCGGCGATTCGAGAGAGCGATTCTTTGCGACAGTACACGGACGAGGCGGAGACACCTCCGTTACGAGCGAGAGATAGTACGAGCGACGGAGACACCGACTACGCCGGTTGCTGCTGCAGAGGTTACTCCCGTCACTACTCCGGTCACTACTTCGGAGAAGAGTCCTAGGGCCACTGTTGAGGCGAGACAGTGGAGAGAATTTAAGAGACACGATCCAGTTAAGTTTTTCGGTGGTACGAACGTGGCAGCGGCGGAGCTTTTCCTGAAGAATCACGAGAAGATTCATACGATTATCGCGACCGAGGATCACATGAGAGCGACGATTTCCTCATCCATGCTTCAGGGAGAAGCTGATGATTTGTGGACTACGATTGTGAGTACCAGAGGCATACCGAGGGACTGGATAGAGTTCAAGACCCAGTTCAAAATGAAGTACTTTCCTCCAACCGTAATGAGAGCCAAGAGAAACGAGTTCACTTCCCTGAGACAGTTAGCGGATGAGTCCGTCATGGAGTACATGGGTCGGTTTTGCCGTTATTACCATATGCTTTGAGGATCGGCTAGCACGGAGGCGGCCCGAGTGTACTACTTTATTGAGGGCCTACTACCCGAAATTGGAGGTGCGATCATTTCGGCCAGAGCCAGGGGACGTTGCGAGAGGACTTATGAGCGGAGCTTGGCTAGGGAGAGTTACTTGAGTATTCACTACGAGAAGATTGAGCCTGAGCGACCCGAGTTGCAGTTCGAGCACCGATCAGGGGGACATGACGGGAAACGAACGAGGAATTTGAACGATGATAGTGGTTCTCGAAAGCGGAAGGTATGTTACCAGTGCGGACAGCCTGGACATTTTCAGAACCGATGTCCTGATTTGTACGAGAACCAACATGATGACGATCAGCTTCAGGCCATCGAGGATGTGCACGTGACGAATGAACAATAGCTGACTATGGTTCGTAATCCTATTGGAGGTAAAGAATTTTCCTGATTATCCCACGACATGCATGGAACCGATTAAATGAAGCTTTAGGTGTTTAAATAGGACGTTGGACGTCATGTGATAGAGTTAGGGTTGATACTGGCTAGAGTGGTACCGCTTAAACTTAGCAGTGTGGTCTAGGATGAGACAGACCTAACTTAGATAAGAACCTGAAAGAGATGGTAAGTTTGGGTACAATGGGTTGCCAAACTAGCCACAAGTACACCTAAAGAGAGGCAGGACCAGACTGGTTGTGATTCATCTTACGATGCATGGACACGTAGTGTACATGGTGGCCACGGTTACAACTTTGTCGAATCTATTTTACTGCCTGGGTATAGATAAACTTGCATCGAGACGCGAGTGGGTTGGGAGGTTTTCACGAGTATGACGTGCGAGTCGCGATCGTAGCGTCTTATGTCGTGATCACCAAGTTTGAGTTGTGGTAGTGGGCGATGTTTGCGATGAGGTCGTGGCATTCCTACCATTTTGGGTAACGGGAGCGGTCTGGAGAAACCGTAGTTGAGTTAGACTGTTTAAAGATGTTGCGACCCGCAGTCTGAAGACCAATAAAAAAAAAATCAAGCTGTTCGAAGTGGCAGGGCCCACAGTTTGGTAGATGTGAAAAGAAAAGGGAGTGGATTTAAGATGTTGTGCTGTTCAAAGAGACTTTGTACAAGTCCGCAATTTAATACCTAATGTCGAGCTGTTGGAAGTGACTCTCGCGAGAGTCCACAGTTGGTCATGGCTTATTGAGTATGCTGACGACTTTGCATTGGTCCGCAGGTTCAACGATGAGGAACGAGCAGTCTGAAGTGACTCTGAGGTAGTCCGCAGTTCGAGATAGAGGATCCAAGCTGTCTGAAGTGGTTGTAAGCCCGCAGTTTGGGCGAGTTGCGAACGGGTGAAGTTCTCCTTATTCACTCGATTTAGAACTAATTTCGAGGACGAAATTCTTGTTAGTTGGGGAGACTGTAACGACCCAAAAATTTGGTTATTTGTGGATGATAATGCATGTATTAGTATATTAGTATTTTACGGGTCTCGAGCCGTTTGGGCTATGTTTCAATTGAGTGAGGTGTCGCCTAGTTAAACGGGGATTTCGGGAACCGTTTTAGTGGGCATTATTAATAAACAAAGTCAAATAAAATATATGATCTAAGTTGAGAAAATACAAGGTTAACAATAAAGTATAACTTAGACAAGAGGGAATTTATTTGAATCCCAAGAGTGGGACCGCCTCGAGAAGCGTGTTGAACGCGGGACACGGTGCACCGAGTAGGCGAGAATTTGTGTAACCTTATTGGTAAGTTAATAAAATTAATGTGGTTAATTTAATAGGTTAATATGGATAGGATTGTTAAAGTGACACAAGTGAGTGAGGAGGACCATTGGATGGTCATGGAGATGGGGATATGTGTTAGATTGTGATGAAGAGCCAAATGACTCATAAGGGTAGCTGTCCAAGGGTTGGGTAAGTTTAAATTCAAGGGCAAAATGGTCATTTCGTCCTAAAACACTTATATAAAACCATTTGTTCTTCCTAAAACCCTAACCACTATTCATCATCTTCCTCACCTCATAGCCTTCACTACCTCTTGCCACAGTCGACCACCGACCACCAGTCGCCGGATCTCCCACCTGACCGGACCACACCGGAGGTCCGAGCTCCCTCTCCGATCTCTCTTTCTCCTTCGTCTCGTTTCTCACGATCACTCACTCTCTCGGCCTCACGTCCACTCTCTCGGCCTCACTCTCGACTGATCCTCCCTCGGCTGGACCGCCACCACCACGGCCTCTTCCCTCGTCGCCGGAGTAGGTAAGTGTGGTACTCTCTTTCTCTCTCGTATTCTCTCTCTCTCACTCACTCTCACTCTCGGTTTTGCCACACTCATGTCTTTCTCCTCTACCTCACGCTACACCAGCCACCTCCTTCGCCTGACCGGTCACCACCGCCACCCTCCTCACTGCTGGAACTACGGACGACCACCGGAGAAGGCTAGGTGAGTCTCTCCCACGGTTCCCTCTCTACCTCCATTGTTTCGATTTTTTTTCCATTTTTGCCACTGTTTTGATGTGTGGGGATGGCGGGGTGTACGTACCACTGTGTGTACACCACAGTGGGGTGTACACCACAGTGGGGTGTACACCACAGTGGGGTGTACACCACAGTGTGTGTACACCACAGTGATGTACACGACAGTTTTATGTGATATGGATGTTTGGGTGTGACGGTTTTGATTTGGAGGTGTGTATGTGCAACTGTTTTGGTGAAGGTGTGTGTGTGGGGTGGCTGTCCTATGTGTATAGGTGTGTGTGTGTGTGTGCACACCCCAGTTGGGGTGTGGGTGTGTGCACTTTAGTGAGATGGTTTTCATGAGATGTATGTGTGTGAGTGTCAATTTACATAACAATGTGTATATGTGGTGTTTTGGTATGGATTTTGTGCAAGGGGTGTACAATGTGTGTACACCACAATGGGGTGTACACAACGGTGGGTGTGTACACCACGGTGGGGTGTACACAAGATCGTATGTGTACACCACATTGGGGTGTACACAACAGGTTGTATATGCTTAGAATAGTGAAAATGTGTACATAACATAGTTGTACATAATTAAGTAATGTACTAATGAATGTGAACATGGTAAATCACAATGGGGTGCACACACCGAGTGGGGTGTGTGTGCACAAGACAACGGGGTGTGTGAAGAGTTAGTGTGCACACCATGGGGTGTACACATCAATTGTATGTGTGTGACCATAATGTACATTATTGTAGGTTTAAGAATGAATAAATAAGATTATAAGTATAGACATTGGTATTAAATAAATATGGACTTGTAAAAGGGACCTAAACCACTCATTTTTGATATAAGTCCATAACAAGTCTCAATTGGTGTGTGTATGGGTTGTGTAAAACCCAAAGAAAGTTTAATATGATCAAGACAACCTAAAATCCGAATACATACATAAAATGAGGGGAATAGCTCATATATACCTAAGTCCAATAAGTGTCCACCTATTAAGCACACTTAGGTGAATATAGGCTTGATGCATGGATCCAACAAGAACCCAACCGGACTATAAAGAACATCAATGATGGGATGAGTTCCATTAATTGAATGAATTGAAACAAAGTTTAGGAGAATTATTCTAAAACTAAATACTAATCCTAAACCAATCTTCGGGACTTAAATCGTTGTCAGGTAGTCGAGATACACGGGAAGCGCGTTAAAGTCTCGGAGTGAGTACCGGGTCACGCTAGATCAGGTAAGTACATGCATGCATTGTGTGTATGTACGTTAGTAGACCAGTAAGAAAATGACATGTGATTTATACATCCTCTATTTGTTGCTATTGTTATATTAATCCTTTGCTTGATATTCCATTTCGTTTCCTTGGTTGTATGTTCTTGGCATGAGTGTGTGTCTCGAAGGTATCATGTGGTCCCGCACTAGGCTGGGACAACGAGGGTGCCCTCTGCGGGGTAACCGACCACCCCTAGTGATGTGTGTGCGGGTACCGGATTCGAGAGGTGTTGCGATGCCTCTCGATTTCACGCTTACGCTAGTGTTGCGACATTGCCGGGAGATCTTGCGAGATCTTTGCCGTATTGTTTGTGAAATAGACCACTCATGGGCCTCCTTTGAATCTTAGAACATGCAAATATCGATTGTTTATCTTTCAGTCTCTTTATCATGCACTTGATTTATTTACTTTCCAGTTATTTTCTTTCCGCATGATACTTAGACTGCTTTTCTTGTTAAAATCATAAATTACTGTTACATTCTTCTCGGTACTACTAGCAATTTTATTCGATTACTCACCGTCTAGTTTGTGACGGTGGGTGCGGATAGAGTGGAGAGCGGCAGAGGCAAGGGGCCTGCCTTGGTGATATACTTTGAGGAGTTTCGGGACATCGAGAGACGTTATAGTAGGTGACCATACTTTGTTTACTGATGTGTATATCGTTTTCATACTTGTTTTGTCGGGATTATTGAACTTGGTATATCTTTATTGAGACTGGTATCTTGTATATATGCCTATCGAATTGTACATGAATACCCGGGGTTTTCCACATATATAGAATTCCTAATTTTCCTTTGATTGAGTTATTTCCCTTTATTATAAATTGTTTTAGCCTTCCGCTGTGTATAAATGCAATAACTCTTTCATAAACTGCTAAATTGAGTAAATATGAGGCTGACTAGGCTCGTCAGGTTGCCGAGTGATAACTCGGGTCTTGTAAGGGTCTAGGCCGGGCGTACCCAATTGCACGGGGAAATTGGGGCCGTCACAGGTTTTACCCCCACATGATTCATGAGATGAATGTGGAAATTTCAGAGGATCAAGACGATCGGATTCTAGTAGTTGTTAGTATTTGGGAGGTCTTGTAAATCATCTATATATTGTGTCAAAGTAATAGAGTCTGTACCTCAGTTTATTTACTTTGTATTGTGAACGTGTTGCTCACTTCTTTGTCAAGATATAAACACCAAAGGGACTTGGGTGTTCCAGTGAGGGGGAGACTTGTATTCCATCAAGGGGAACTCGACGCATCGAGTGAAAGCTTGGGTATTCCAGTGAATGAGAGCCTCATTCCTGCAAGTGGGAGACTTACATAAAGTCCATTATGAAGATGAAGGGTAATGTAGCAAGCTTAGTGAAGGATCACTGGTTCGGGTGTTGCGTAAATCTGTAACTCTTTTATCTTTGTGAATTTTACATCTGAGTGTGGTTTCACAGACGTAGGTCGTGGACCGAACTATGTGAACAATCTCTTGGTGTTCTGGTTTGATTTGTTTTACTGCTTTCATTTACATTCCAGTACTATTTAATTCTCTGTTACAACATACTACATTTCCTGTTGTAACACGCATTGGTTTAGTAATTTCAATTGGTATCTGAGTGGCACTGCTTAAACTATGTTTCTTTACAAACTATAGTGAGGTTCGAATACTAACCATATGTATCAGGGAAATTAGTCAGACCAACCAAAGGTGTGTCAAACACGATGTCATCATTGCTTATCAATGTCAATCACACTTATCAGAAGGTTTGCTTTGAGGGAAATGTCTTGAGAGCGATTCAGAACAAGTATACACTATAGTTTGAATGGACAAAAGTCGAAAAAGAGCTTCATGAATGCAAAGACAAGTTGGGGCATACAAAACCAAGGGGGAAATAGGACTTTGTCTTTTCCTATGTAATGGAAAATGGTACAAACTTCAGTTTATTTTGAATATTTTTTGATTTTATATAAAAAAAAATTAAAAAAATGGAGAGAAAGTACCATTGTTTTTTTATTATCTTATCGTCATTATTATGCTTAACGGATTTTATAATCTGCATGTTTTGATCAAATTATTCATTTTCTTAATTGTGCTTATCTTAATTGTGAGTTGGTGAGAGATTTAAGGTGGTAGTTAGCATCTGAGTGACTTAGTTTATATACAAGGCTAATTGTTCTTTGTTTCTTCGATTTGGGCTGCTCTTTATCTTTTCGATTTAAGATTTCTTCTCATCATCACTCTTGCGTTGAAGTTCTTTTTTTTTGGGATTGTGTTTCTTCTATAATTTTCAGTTCCATAAAGGGATTCAAAACAATCATTATAGATCGACCACAAAGCGCACCTATAAGGGGAGATTCGGTCTCAACTTTATCTTCAAAACCAAATGATGTTCAAAACTATGAAGTTTGATCATTTGTTCCTGTTTAACGAGTGGTTGCTCCATCTGAGCCTGATCAGAAGAATGTTCAAAGCCATGCATGTGAAAAGGATGAGACGACTGCTGGGTTACAACAAGCGGCCACGCTTGTTGTAACAAAAACTTAACTAAGAAGAAATGGGTTTTTTATGCTAATGTTATTGTTTTCGCTGCTACAAAGGTTTTTCATGATCCTACTGTTGCTAATGAACCTCTTTAACCTCCTATTGAACCATCTTAGTCTGTCCGTGATTGTAGTAGTGATTAAGTTCTTCCCAAGCACAATCTGAATGTCATCCCCTTGAAGAATCTAGTCCTCAAGTTGATTTGAATCAGGAATCTAACGAGTCAGTTGTTGAAGGGACTTGCGATGATGTATTGAGCATCATACTGATGTGCTTCATGATGATCTTTATGCTTCTAAATAGTTTAAAAACATTGTCCCTCTTGCTGATATACAGAGGAGATTGAAGAGAAAGAATCTGTTGATTGAAAAACCCTCGAAGAAGCCAAAGACGAGGGATGATAATGTATCCCATTGTCCTATTGCAACAGAGGAAACATTGATCCATGTTGCAATCGATTCTGACTATGTTGATTTGGAGTCTGAGGATGATGTTGTTTTTTCAAGTCTTTTTAACATTTATGCAAGCTCTGTTCCCTCCTTCTCTATGAAGGAGCTAGTATGTCTTCTTCCTGATGTTTGTCATTATGTTATCACAAAGGGGGAGAGTATGTAATTGAGGGGGAGTTATTCTTTTTGAAGACGATTAATTTTGGTAGTGGTTATGTTTTGAAGATACTATGGAGGTGTTTTCTTTTTACTTTATTTAGTATGTTGATATGAAGCTACTTCTGTGAGAAGTTTTCGAGTGTTAGTTCCATCTTAGGTATTCTTGAAGACATTATGTTGAAGATGTTGAAGTCGTTGCAATAAGATGATTTGAAGTTGTTGCAACCGAAATTGAAGTTGTTGATATGTAGAAGTTCATCAGCAAGGCGATATTTTTACTTTTGTAATTTTATTATTACTGACAGAGCACGAGATATGGATGTTTCTTGGAGTAAGGGAAGCAGAGTAGTTTGTATATAGGGGATTATGGATGTAATTTTCTTTCCCACTTTTGTAAACCCAATGGCACAATCACGAGTTCAACCTAGTTGATTCGATGAGAGTGTCACACCACGGGACGATGTGTTTACATCATTGACACATTGTTCATTGTGGGGGCATGGAGGTTTATTAGGAATGATGTGTTTTTCCCCTACTACACTAGTAGGGGTTTTTTTCGACTTTGTTATAGGGAAACATAATGTTTCTCGCCATGTATAGATTTTTACTAGGCTATATAAAATAAAGTGAGTCTGGCTAAGTGCACCCCACCTTTTACTAAGTGCACCCCATTTGTGGCACCCCAAATTCAAAATTTTAATTTCTAAGTGCACCCCATATTTTTACCAAAATACTCTTTCATCCAAATCGAAGCACCCAACTCTGAAACCTTGGTCGAGACATGTATATTAGATTCAACAACATGTAGTCGAGACTTATCCACTAGGCTCGATGTTGTCCAACCGAACCTCTTTGGTGAGATTTCGTTGACAACTATCGACCTAAAGGTTCAATGGTGTAACGACCTAGAAATTTGGCTATTTGTGAATGATGATGTGTATTACATATTTATACTTGTATTTGAGTGACCGAATGATTAAGTCGGTGAACGAGTAGGAAAATTGGGTTACGGGTACACGGGGGATTTAAAACACTGTTAAAATACAAATTAAATGAATTTTTGTATAATTTAAGTAATTATTTATGAGATAAGGCGAAACTACGCGCGTGACGGAGAAATACGGACCGAGGAGTGCAAGACCAATGCGGGAGTCGGATAGTCTCGCAACATACGGGCTATGGGATAGAAATTGTTAAAGTGACACAACATAATGAGGAGAGACATGAGATTGGCATTGAGATGTGTATGTGTGTTGAGATAAGATGATGAGGTAAAAGACCCATAAGGGCAACTGTTCAAAAAATAAGCAAGTGATAACGGCAAAAATGTCATTTTTATTATATATATATATATATATATACAAAACGTCTCCTAACAAACCCTACTATTCATCATCTTCTCCAAACCATCGCCACCTCTCTCCTCCTACTCTCCCCACTCGGCCTCCTCTGAAATCGACACGCCGGAGGTCCGTGAGGTCTCTCTCTCTCTCTCTCTCTCTCTCTCTCTCTCTCTCTCTCTCTCTCTCTCCACTCTCTCTTTCTCTCACGGTCACGCCTCTCTCCCTGGTTCGCCACCGTCGACCACCAACTGCCAGTCCTCGGACCTCTCACCAAGGTAACTCTCTCACCCTCTCTTTCGATATCTCTCTCTTTCTCTCTATTGCTCTCTCTCTCTCTCGTTCTCACTAGTCTTCTCTTCCTCACTGTTGTCCGCCTCTGGCCGTCGCTACCACCATGGTGACGGTGGTCGGGGACAGTCGAGGACTTACCCTCGTGACCCACTCGAGCTCCCATATCCCCGGGAGGCCTATGGACGTTGGATACATAGAGTAGATGTTATCCATTCTCTGTTTTCATGTATTGGTTGTTATTTTATGCCCTCGCCGGAACTGCCATGACCGGGGCGTTGCTGGTCGAAACGCCAAGCGTGGGGGTTGTCGGGGACCTCTCCATGACCTCGATGATGCCTCGCTGCCCTTGTTGTGATCGATTTGGTCGTGTTGGAACTGTTTTAGTGTCTTGAACCTATGTGATGTTGTTGTCATGTTGCGTGAACTGTTTTTAAGTCCTCGTCGAAATCGCTTTAGGGGGCGGCGCCGCCACCGGACCACCAGGACTGGAGGTTGTCGGGGACCCCACTGAGCCTTGGCTTGGGTCCCACAGCCCTCCGGAGTGGTCAATAACAGTGAGGCGAGTGCAAACTTTTGATATTTCATGTTATGTTCATTTCATGGGTGTTATGCTCCTCATCGCCGAATCGTTATCGTGGGCGACGCCACCGCTGTGCCACCATGACCGGGGATGTCGAGTACCAAGCTAAGTCCATGCTTGTGTCTCACGACTCTCGAAGTGGCCTAAAACAGCGGTGTTATTGTTTATAGTATGTCGTTTATGTATTGTATGTGTGTTGTAACTTTCTCATCGAAACCACCCGTCGTGGTGGTACTGTCGTCGACGCGATGACCTGAGGGACCACCGGAGACCTCGCCTTGTCCATGAGGGTGTCTCACAGTCCTCCGAGCGTCCAAAACAGCAGTGGTAATGCGAATATTCGTTATTTCATATGTTTTGTCGTCGAGTGTTTTTTCGAACTGTGTAAGGTTACCAAATTGTAGGGTGTGCCTCTGGCTTTCCTATGCCATGGTTGTACAATATTAATGTCGGATATGATCAATAGATCATCATGACAGTCTTGGTCTTAGTTGGTATTGAGTTATAACGATGATCCCTTATTCATGCCAAATTGATTGGAAGTTCATGTAAGGTTGTGGTTCGGTTGTGGAAAATTGGTATATATAGTTCCAATGTCGGGTATGTATTGTTGTATAGTGTGTCAATCTTTGTTGAAGTATTAGGTATCTCATGACACAGTATGTGAGGGTCATTTTCTGCTTCGATTTTTCTTTAGTATATGCTCATGTTTACGAGTCATTAAAAGGTCATAATGTCGAGGTCACGTCACCGGTTCCTCGAAGCTATGGCGTGACCCACATACGACTGAGTCGAGCCTACGATCCATGAGTAGGCTTACATGTGTCATGTTATCGAGGTTGTGATATCGTAGTCATGGTTATTGTTGTGGTTTTTCAAACCCTGAGAGAGAGTATTCATTTTTCTATCGAATTGTCGAGTTGTTTGAGTCCTTAAAACACTTGGGAATACACTAGGGTTTAACGTAGGGTTTAATTAATGACTCGACCCATTAATTAGAGTTTCCAGCCTTGTCAGGTAGCGGAAAACTCGAGGATACACGTTAAGGACGCGAGAGTATTGTTATTCACGAGTTGCGTTGTCAAGTAAGTACACTTGTTTTAAAGCTTGTGTATGATTTGTAAGCTAGTAAGAAAATGTCATGTGATTCATTATCATTTATTCAAATTCATTATGCTCTATTATTGGTGTTCAATTCCATTCCTTGTTATGTGTTTCTTGACGTAAGTGTTTCGTCTCAAGAGTACTAGGACCTGCACTAGAGGGATAAAACGCGGGCACTCTTATACAGGAGTGTGTGACCACCCTTAGTGACCGTGTGACACCGAGTACTGGGCGGGTGGGTTTGTGTCCCTCCCATCATAGTTGTGTCTTTGTTTGTGTCGATGCCCGGGAAAACCTCGCGAGGTCTTCGCCATTATGCTATGATTTAAACCGCTTATGGGCCTCTTTTGATTCCTTAGAACACACTTGAAATTCAATTAATATCTATTAGTCTGTTTATCATGCACTTGATCTATTTAAATTCCTATCTTTCTATTGCCGCATGATATTTAGACTGCTTTATTTGATACGCCATGAATTATTGTTATCTTCTTCTGACATTATATTCAATTTTCTCAAGTTGCTCACCATCTAGTTTGTGACGGTGGGTGCAGATAGAACGGAGTACAATAAAGGCAAGGAGCCCTGCCTAGGTGACTTTTATGAGGATTATCAGGAGGACCGAGGAGACCATTTAGTAGGTTTTTATGTTTTGCTTAATTGTACATCGTTCATATATATATGTTTTGGGTTAGAGAACTTGGTATTTTTGATGATATTGGTATCATGTATCTTGGCTTATTGAATTGTACATGAATACCTGGGGTTTTCACACTTATAAATTTTTACATTTTCCTTTGATTGAGTTATTTCCCTTATTTTAGTTTATTTACTTTTCGCTGCGTAAAACTTGTAATAACTCTTTCATAAATTGTATAATTGATTGATTGGAAGTTGACTAGACTCGTCAGGTTCGCCGAGTACTGGCTCGAGGACCTGTACGAGCCTAGGTCGAGCGTACCCAATGCGAGGAAATTTGGGGCTGTCACAGGTGGGTTTTGACCGACTTTTCAATTAAAGGTTTAGCAAGTTATGACCGACTCTTCAACTAGAGGTTCGGTGGGTCACAACCGACTCCAATAAAGATTCGGACCTTCGAAGCCGAACCACTCGATGATGCCTACAAATCACAAAGAAGAGAGTGTGTGGGGTGCACTTAGATATTATAATGAGGTGTACTAATCACAGTGAGGGGGCATAAGGGTCATTTTATAGTAAGATTGACTTTTTTTAAGCTTGACTTTTTTTGTGGTGCACTTACTCAATCCAATTTGCAAAATGCGGACCGGATTGGATCAAGTTATGCGGATTGACGTTTTTCTATCTAAAATTTATGAAATTAGATTTAATCAAATGAATCACAAGAATTATATATCTCATGAATGATAAATTTACAACATACATCCCACAAATCTATATATAGCATATTTCCCACAAAATTGTTATCGCAATAACCTTCAAAATATAAGTTCCTACATAAATAAATTTGTAATCCACAAATCTTCACCATACATCCTTACAAAAGAACAAAAAAAATGTACATTGAACATACAACCTACAATAAAATGGTCGAAAGCATAATAAAAGAGTTAAGAACAAGTATAGTCTTTTAGATATTTTAGTTTAGAGTTGATAGTTTGAGTTGATGTTAATTAAGCTACTATAATACATATGATGAAATATATGTATATGTTGATGTGTTAAACGGATTGGATCGGATTGGATCCGCGGTTTTTTAATGTAGGATCCGTAATCCGATCCACTTACCCGAACTCAATAAAGTGTTGTTCCTATCAAAAAAAAAAAAAACTTTTTGGTTTAGCCTATTAAATCTCCAAGTTCTTTTTTTTTTCATTTTTTTATATGTTTAATGTTTTTAAAGTGCCAAATTTTTTTAAAGTGCCGTCACGATCAGATGCAACCGTGCGCGCGTGTACTTGGGCATAAACATATTGTGAGTTAGAAATTTCCTTCAAAAAAAAAAAAAAAAAAAAGTTTAGAAATCTTACTTTCATGTAAATTCTCTTTTCTTTCCCTGTTGTAACAAACAGGATCAAATAACGTTAGACTTAAGCAAAGAAAGAATTTCCTACCCAAAAATAAATAAATAAAAAACAAAGAAAGAACTTGATAATCTACATAAAAAAGCATATTAAGAAACCCTAAAATTCTTTTTTGACTCACTTTTGTGATTTTTGTTCTTGAACCACCACCGATCCTCTCAAGGATCGGTGGTGGCTCCAATCAAATCTTGTTTGCTTTTTGTTCATTCAATAAACAACAGATCTAATCAGATTTGTAGAAATTGGTCCATCCTTATTGTGGTGCATCTTCATCAACAGTGTTGTGTAGATTTGCGCAACGCGTTGCATTGATTTATCTTTAGTTTTTACTTTATAGTTAGTTATCTTCCCTAGTTGAAAGTCTTTGATTTGTCTTCTCCTTGTTGGAAAGTTTTTAGGTATTTTCCTTGTTGGAAAGTTTTAGGTCTTCTCCTTGCTGAGAAGTTTTATTATTCGTTTTGTGGTTCTAATACTTTTATGCATAGTCAAGAGTTTCAACGTTGTAAATAACAATCTCTAATTGTCAAATTGTTTCAATTTCAAAAAAAATGTTAAATTAATAGTTGTTTGTTTGCACAAATAAGATTAACGAATCAATATACTTGATTCTATATTTGGTCCTATATTGAGTCATAAATGATTGATAAAATTTCGATTTCTCTTCAAAAATAAACTTGATAATCTACACTATATGTTTATTATTTATAAATAGATATATTACTATATTCATTATTGTTGGAGTATATAATTTCACATCGAAAATATAATAAGAGTTAGTGTGGTATATAAGTAGTATATATTAAATTTTAGCACAAGTCAATTAATTTTGTGTAAGATGGACACTACCCCTTGTATACCCACATTGTGTGGCCCATAAATTTCTACGTTTATTATTTTAAATTTCATGTAATAACGTTGAAGTTGACTACCAACAACTAATTAATTAAGCAAATGTATGTACGGTACATATGTCACCTAAACATTTATAATTTGAAAAATGATAATCTACCCCACTTTTGGTGCATATTTGAGGCACATTTTATCTTTTAGTATATTTATAGATCTTTCTTGTCTCCCTAAATTATCATTTTCTTTATAATTTTACATCACTTTTTAATTTATTGTCATGCAAATACGAGGAAAACTGTAGATAAAAAATAAAATAAAAAAAACAACACTATAAAAGTAAAAAAGAATTATTTACAAAACCACATCATAAGATTCACAGCTCTACTACAATGTTACAAACTTAAAAGAAATTCAAATAGCTCCGAGTTTATATTCCTATAACAAGAAAAAAGGACTCGGACTCGAGAACATTGAATAATAAGGTTTACGCAACCCATTACACTAGTCCCCCTTTTTTTTTTTTTTATTTTTATGTTTCACAAAAAATTAGCTTTAGACGTTAGATTCTTCTGCTGTGCTCACAAGAATGAACTAGAATAAAAATCAATGTTGGAGCTCATATATACTATTATGTAACATTTTGCTTTGTGACAAAAAAAAAAAGCCTATTTGCTCTTCTGAGTGACTTTATAGCCCTAAATTTAATTTCAAATTGTAAAAACTAAAAAAAATTATACACTAATCTTCTGTATGTGATGTGATATGTAGAAGGGTCTCATATCATCTCTCTAACTATTAACTCTCAACAGACATATTTCACTTTTTTTTTATATCAAAAAATGTCTTAAAAATTAAAAGACTTCAAGCTATAAATTACATAATTGTTTAGACCAAAAATGGCCTAACAAGATTTAACTATAAAGGGGTAGGACACGAGCAGTGTGATCGTCTTGTACTTGGGAGAATTCAACTTGACTCTGCAACACACTAACACCTTAAAGGCTTTAGTACACGTTGGTGTGGTGCCATCCAAAGCCACTCTAATGTTTAAGTTAGTAAGTAGGTTTGTAGCAGATCAAGTGTAAAGTGAGAATGAGTAATGAAGCATGGAATAACTAAATATGGAATATTTGTAGTTGCGATCCGTTGGATGTGCAACACGTGTCACATTAGATTGGTGACACATGTCATTTTCTTTCGTGAATCACAAGGATGGTTGTCGATATGGTTCCACGGATTAATGTTTTCTTATCCAAAGATTCTTGAAATTAGACTTAATCAAATGAATCACAAGAATTATATATCTCATGAATGACAAATTTAAGACATACATTCCACAAATCTATATAAAACATATTTTCCAAAAACTTGTTATCACAATAACCTTCAAAATGCAAGTTCCTACGTAAATAAATATGTCATCCATAAATCTTCACCATGCACCCCACAAAAGCACAAAAAAATTGCACGTTGAACATACAACCTAAAAAAAAAGTCGAAAGCATAATAAAATAGTTAAAAACAAGCATAGTCCTACCAAAAAAAAAAAAGCACATTATTTTAGATATTATAGTTAATTAGAGTTGATGTTCTTTAAGATACTATAGTACATATGATCAAATATGTATGTGTTGATGTGTTAAACGGACTGGATCGGATTGAATCCGTAGTTTTTTAATGTATGATCCGTAATCCGATCCAGTCTAGCTAGATTAGTGATTTTTCAATCCAGTCCAATCTAAGATATCAAAAAATTGATTTAATTAGTAATAATTGGTCTAGATTAGATTGAATATGTGATTAGTATAATCCATGTGCACCTCTACTAAGAGCCTATTAAATTTGAGATACTGCCAGGCCAACGCAAAAAAAAAGAAAGAAATATATATAAACCAGACTACCAGTTACAACTGTTACATGCATTTGAAAAAAAAATTGTATTTATTAGGTTGCGATTTTTACTTTGATGTGAAACATTTAACATCATTTATTTCCAAACTCCAAACACAGTGAGAGAACTCGATTCCTTTCTGTTGCTTGACTGTCACGTGCGCCCCTCCTTCAAGAAAAGATAATGCTTTCGTAATCCTACAGAACACACTTTCTCGTGTCACCTAGATTTGCTTCAAGATACGTGCTAAACGCAATCGGCGAGAATCAAGGGACACAAACAATTGAGTGTCCTATCTAGATTGTATACGGCCAACGCTAGAAATTTCCACTGCTAAAACCAGGCATGTTATTTTCCAACTCCAGGCCTCTCTCCGTTAAGTTTATGCAATTGTCCGCCCTGACCCATGAAAAATGCGTATCTGGCCTTATCGGTTTCAATATAAGTAACAAATTCCATTCCAACTCCAAATGCGCATACACTCTGAGAGAGATAGAGATCAAACCAAGCGCTTTAAATAAATAAATAAAAAAAACTCCTTCTCTCTCTCTGTAACGCTTTCAGATCCGAAACTCCAAAAACCCTAGAAATCACGAACTGAGCGAGCGACCAGATTCGCTGATTTCAGAGGTTTTTCGGTGATTTCGGCGCCTCGCAATCTCCTCCTCATCAGATCGATCGAACCGGAATCCAGGTACGCATCAGGAATCGCTCGCCATCGATGGATCTGCTGTGATTTTCGCTTGTTTTGTTGTTCAGTCTCTTCGATCTCGATTGGTTTGTTGAATTGCTGTCGCGATCTGTGGTTAGGTCACTTCGATTCGCTTGATTTGCGTGGTTGTCGGCAATGGCGGCGTCTCAGGCTCCTGCTGCTGGATCTGTTCCCCCTGCGCAAGTTGTAAGTGATTGGATTAGTTGTTTGGTTTGTTAGGGTTTGGTTTTATGTGTTTTTGGTGTTTGGAAGTGAAGATTTTGGTGTGGTGTTTGATTTTTTGTTGGAGTATAGGTTGCGAATGCTTTCGTTCATCAGTATTACCATATTTTGCATCAATCGCCGGAGCTTGTGTATCGGTTTTACCATGACAGTAGTAAGCTCGGCCGCCCCGGAGCTGATGGCGCCATGAGTTCCATTACAACCATGCAAGTGAGTTGTGCTTTTTGTGCAATTACTATTCACTTTTGATTAGATTACTACAATGTTTGTTAAGTAAGCAAAAGTGAATTGCTAATTGAATTACGAATTACGAATTAAGCGTGTAGAACTGTGGATCATAGTATTGAATCTATTGATTATCTGTATTGTATAGATCAATGGATGTAGGAAAAACCCTAGCTTGACCTCCTATTTACTAATGGGGTGGGGAATGTATGTGTTGATATGCAGGATATTAATGAGAAGATACTGTCTCTTGGTTATAGCGATTATTTGGCCGAGATAAAGACAGTGGACGCTCAGGAATCTTATAATGGGGGTGTTCTTGTGCTTGTGACTGGGTATTTGACGGGCAAGGATGGTGTGAAGAGGAATTTCACTCAATCGTTTTTCCTTGCACCTCAAGACAGGGGCTATTTTGTGCTGAATGATATATTTAGATACGTTGAGGATGATCAATATTACGATGTGAACCATGATTTGGCTAATGGGATTGTTGCTCCGGCGACGCCAGACAATGGTGAGATATTGTTTTGTCGTTTTTGTGTCCGAGGTATATTATTTTTCACATATCTCATTATGTGAGTCAATGATTCGTGCAGATCATTCGCCAGTGCAGGAACATCTGATTCCAGAGCAGCAAGTTCACCCTTTGAATGAGATCAATGTTGAGGAAGTATATATTTCTTCAGACAATGAAGAGGGTTCTGTTGTGGAGGAGGAAGTGCCAGTTTCTGAGGTGGCTGATGAAATTCAGAATGAATCTCAGATTGTGGCTGAGCCCAGCTCTTCTGCTCAAGAAGAGGTGCCTAAGAAGTCTTATGCTTCCATTGTAAGTCTTTTATTTATTACTTAATTACGTAATATAACTTGGAGAATTTCTTTTCTATCTGGAGTAAGCATGAGTAGATGCAAGTGCGGCTGTTGTTTATGGACCAATATCAGTTAGTTCTTTTGTATGTCAAGCTTGGGAATTCCTACTGTTTAAAAAGTATTTTATATTTTTTTTTCCTTTTGAAGTTCTTTTGATTTGTGGGACACGTATTCACTTCTTGCAAATAAATCTAATGTTAGTTTTGGAGCTTATTATTTATTTACTGCAGCTGAAGGTTGCGAAAGAGAGTTCTGGAGCAGTTCCTGCAGTTTCACCTGTTAAACAAGCACCAACAAATCAAGAAAGGCAGGTGGCTCCCCCTCCTCCTCCTCCTCCGGCTTTGGTAGCCGAGCCTCCTGCTTCTACTTCAAATGCTGTTGAAAGTGCTAATAATGATGAAGGAGAAGGTTTGTTGCCTTCATGTTTTTTCTTTGTGTAAAAGTCTTACTGAGGATTTGACTTCCTAATTGTTCCATGGTGGATGTTTATTTGTATTGTGCAGCTGATGGACACTCCATTTATATAAAGGGTCTTCCATTGAATGCGACACCTTCCCAACTTGAGGAGGAGTTCAAGAAATTCGGGCCTATCAAGAGTGGTGGTGTTCAAGTCAGAAGCAATAAGGTTTTATTTCATTGAATAACCTAGTGGGTTTGGTATGATTTCGGTTCCATTGTTGTTCCTCAATATCTATTCTGTTTTTTTTTCTTTTTTTGCAGCAACAAGGATTTTGTTTTGGTTTTGTGGAGTTTGAAGCGGCTAGTGCGGTGCAAAGTGCAATAGTGGTAGTTGGGCATATCTTTGTTATTAAATATGTTTGTTTCTTCTATGTTATTGGCTCTTTAGTTTCAATTATTTATTGATATTTTTCTGCTTTTGTTCTTCCCTTAGTTTTCCTTCTTCCTCACTTTTAGTAATATGGTTGAGCTCCCCTTCATGTCTATTGATATCAAGTGCCCAGTTCATTGCCTCCTTTAACTTTACAAATTCTTTTGGAATTTTGTTTGTTGTTTGAATAACTGCACCAATGTTGTCGTCTAGGTTTGACCACTTATGGTGATTTCTGTAAGAACAACATATTCATATTAAAGTAATGGACAATTAAATTAATCACAATTGGTCTTAACTATCTGTCCATAGTCTGAATTGGTATTGATATTTTTATCTTTCCCCACTGGTTTGTTGGTTGTTTTCTTCTGTTTTTTCTTTGACTTGTATAGTTTTTACTTTTTTATCTTCATTTAAATGATGGAGTTTGAGGTTTTGAGCCAAGTTCCTTGTGGATGGTTTCATGTTTTTAGTGGCTTTTTTGATTTTCCATAACTTCCATGGTAGTTTTTGTTGACAACCCTCATTCTCTTATTCTCTTATGCATTACTCATGGAGCCTCATTGGTTGTTATAGGATTTGATTTTTTACTTTTATGGAACTCTCATCTGGCGGTACTGATTATTTGCATCTCTATCAATTTTAGCTGACATATATCATGGTTTCATCCCGTGGATTAATATCTGTGATGCTTGCATCATATTTTATGATCAACAGCTAGATTTGAGATGCATTTGTAATTAAAGTGTCTTGACTGCTCTTCTTGGAGATGGACAAGTTTTATTCTTCAAATGTTGTGTAATTTTACAGTTGTTTCTGAAGTTTCTAGTTTCTTTTTCAGTGGGTTGAGATTGATTACTTTAAGCAAATGCTATGTTTTCTTCGTTTAAGCTTGCATTCTGTTTCTAATCATACAAAGCCTAATGCTGTCCATCATGAAACTCCTTTTTTTCTCAAAGAAATGCGGTTTTAATTATGATGTGATATTTTGTGCTGTAAAGATCTAGTGGTCCAAATCCCAAGTGACATTTATGCTTCGGGCTCTTTGTCCTTTCTATGTACTGTGTGATTGTTTCCACATATAAAATAAAAAAATCATTGATGTTTCTCTCAAAAAAGGTCACCATCCTTCACCTAGACTTTAGACGTACTCTTTCGTCTTCCTGAGGAGTGAGGACTGAGGATACATAATTTTTTTAATGTAATATCTAGGAAACAGTTCTGCATCATCACAACAAATACCGTACTAGACGTTATTATACTTGATCATAACCATACATCGTCTTAGTGTAGTTGTTGAGACCCATTAGTTGTTAACATGTGCCTCTTTGAAACCACAAGTTGGAATCTTCTAAGTCTCGAGTTGTATGTCTTGTGGAGTGGGGAATGTCTCCTACAGAATGGTGTAGGGTAATTGTAGACACCTCTAGATTTTTTTTTTTAAAAAGAAAAATTTGATTGTTTAGGTGTCATCTCTAGATTCTCTACCACAACACAAATGCTGACCACAACTGCCCAATCCCTTCTAATATTGGATTATGAGTTTTGCCCAATCCCTTCAGCAATTTATCTGGATGGTTCTTTAGCTTTCATCCTTTTTCTGAATGTTGATTTTTTTGGTCTCCAAATTTGAATTTGTGTTTTGCTCCATCCAGGCTTCACCCATTAACATTGGTGGTCGGCAAGCCCATGTAGAGGAAAAACGAGCTTCCAGTTCTCGTGGTAAGTAACGATAAATCTATTGAAAGTTTGTTATTTACTTTTCAGAGTTATAATCTTATTTTATTATTTATGCCCATGAAATAGTACTTATGTGCATGACAGTACATTTAAAGCAGTAATTCGATTGGAATGTATGCAAGTTCAAGCTTGTCATGACTCATGGTCATGGGTTTGTTATGGGCACTGTTGCATTTTAGGGACCTTTCTGGTCATCTTTGTCATCTTTAGTAGGGAAAGCTTTGTCAATCAGCTCGCAAAAAATTGTAGAGGAAATTCCTCTTATTTTTCTCATATACTTTGCTGCCCTTAATGTCTGGCCGCAGCAAAGGAGAACATTTATTCAATTTAGGCTTAGCATCCGGTACGGAACATTATAACTTAGGCACTTGCTTTCAGTCGCATTGTTCACTTTTGCCAAACTTTGACAGATATTGGACCATTGGGTTAGTTTTGTTTCTCCATTTCTTTTTTTTTCATCATGAACTGAAATAGACGTCTTGAATTACTACTGTTTCTAGTTGATCACCTGTTATTCTCTAGATAGTAAGCATTTTCTATGGCCTGCTTGTCTGAATTTGTGTGCTTCCCTATTGCAGTGAACAGAGGTGGACGGTTCCCTCCTGGTAGGGGAAGTGGGTTCAGGAATGATGGTGCCCGAGGGCGGGGAAATTACGGTGGTGGCAGGGGTTTTCCCCGTGGGGATTTCAGTAACAGGAATGACTTCCCAAACAGAGGTGGTGGTGGCAGAGGTGGATCCTCAAACCGTGATGGTGTATACCAGAGGGTTGATAGTAACAATGGCCGCATGAACCGTGCTAATGGTCCGATGAATGGTGCATCCAAGACTGTCGCTCCACGGGTACCTGCTTCTGCTTGAGCGCAGAGTTAAAGTTACTCGTTGATGGATATTGATTCACGTGGTCGGTTCAGAGAGATTAGTTCGTCTGGTGGTTCAGTATATCTTGTGGCGATGCAGGTGACATCTACAATTAATTTTTGAAAGGGTGATTTCTAACATTTTCTTTTCTCTCAATCCTTTGTTAAAAAAGCAAATGGTAGGTAGAGGGTTATAAGGTGATTAGTTGGTTCATGTTTGTGTAGTTTGTAGTGTTATGTCTAGTTTCATTCTGGTGAGATATGATCTGCCCATTTGTGGCTCTCGATAGTTCTTTTCACCATTTTTGAGAGAGAAATGTTATAAGGTAGGCTTTTTATTTTTGAATTTTGAATTAGAAAAAGAAATATTATTAAGCTAGAGTGTGTCGTAAGTTGTGGCATTTTCTCCTTTAATTCTTTAGCAAAGGAAAGCATTGCTTAAGAAAATTGTACTAACAATTTATCTTTGGATCTCTTCGTTTGTCCGATTACCTTGTCAAACTGATCATAATGTTGTTTGGTTTGCCTAGAAGTTGATGTGAATAATCAAGTGAATTAAATTAAGAAAATTGTACTAACAATTTATCTTTGGATCTCTTCGTTTGTCCGATTACCTTGTCAAACTGATCATAATGTTGTTTGGTTTGCCTAGTAGAAGTTGATGTGAATAATCAAGTGAATTAAATTAAGTTAAAATAGGATATAGTTTGATTCATGTGATTGAAATTGAGGATTTGTTGTTGCTGTGACTATGTTAACCTTTTGTTCTCTTGTTGGGGGCCAGAGACCATGTTACTTCTGATTGATTGCAACTCTGAACTTCTGAGCATTGCTTCTGTGGATTTCAAGTGGAGTCCTTTAACTTTTTATTATTATAGGATGCCTCTTCATTGCAAGGCAAACAGGGTCAGGGCTACATTGGCTCGCTGGAGTCTCACTTTATTTAAAATCATTGATTACTCTTTTGGCACATCTTGAAGTTTACGTTTTATGAGTAGGTGTGTGATCGTGGTGTCACTGTAGCATGTCAAAACGGGAGTAGCCAACAGTTATTGGCCAAGAAAAAAATTGGTAATAGAAACAATGTGCGCGTGGTCTCACCCAATTGGCTTGAGTGGTAAGAGACTTGTCCTTGAGTGAGTTCAGAACTTGTGAATAAAAAAAATTGGGTTGGGATAGCTATTTTTATAGAGGGCATTGATAGTGCATGAGCGTGGATTAGTTAGTGTGATTGATGTTAGACAAAAACTCAAAGATGATAAAAACCTGAAATTAATAATGAAAAAAAAAGCATGGGAAAGAGAGACAGTTTGAAATAATTATTGGGGGTTAACCATTTTAAATATCGTTGGAGGCCTCGTTTGGTTTATTTTTGTTAACTTATGGGAAATTTTTTTGTGGCAAGTTAAATTACATGAGGGTATATTTTAGAGAAGTTCATATTTTCATGTTGGTTTGTCAGAAGTTGCAAATTTATAAAAAAATAAAATTAAACATGAAAATTGACATAAATACTTTTCAACTAAGAGAGATGTAGGTAATAGAGATGAAGCATAATTGTGTAGATAACTCTCTTAAGGGTGGTGGGGGAGTGTTGTCTCACCTTGATGGATGGTGGGAGGGTGACATGTAAAGCAATGGCTCCAAAACAATCTAGTTGGAGAGGCCGAAAGACATGGCCAATCATCTAAAAAATGTTGAATACAAGATTAAGATTCCAATACAAAATCTCCATTCATCCCCAAAAAAAAAAATTTCGAGCCCCACGTAAGAACCAAAGCCCCTTGTGGCCTACGGTTATGTAGTCACTTATAAATAAATAAAAAAATAAAAAAGAACAACATCAACAACAGCTTGAAAATAAAGTGATTTCTAAAAAAAAAATTTGCTTACTCTTTCCCGCCTTTCCCTAATCTTAGCTCTTTCAATTTAAAACATTATCATAATTATAAGTAATGAACAAAAAAAATCTGTAACAATGCACAAAGTAAAAATTTTGTAACAGTTGGCTTTGGACTGCTCATTTTGAGTCCATATTAACATTATAGAACTCTACCATCTCAAATTCCTAAACAATGTAGAAAGATCAAAAACCAAAGAACACAAAAATTAAAAAGGGGGTCTGATTTGATTCATTCACCCAAAAGCTGATGGAGTCACAACTATGTGTCTCAACGGATGTGATACATCAGTGCCCCCAGCATGCTTTACAAACTCTGCTGGAGTGAATGAGCTCCCATGGCACACACACATTATGCTCACCTCTGTTCTATTGTACTTGTACAAGAACCCATTGATGGTTTTCCCATTCGGGCCATCCCCGGTCGTCGAAACACATGGCATTGGCGGTAGAGATTGAGTTCTCGGCAATGGCAGCTGTGACGGCTTGGTTTGAGGTTTTGGAGGCTTGTTATTGTTCTCTCCATTGTTTTTTCTCAGCGTCTCAATTGGAAGACTGGGCGCACGATTTCGTTCTTCTATTGCTTTTGTCTGTGCTGGTTGGTTGTTGTTGTTGCTCTTGTTGTTGTTAGATGAGTCTATCTTATTTGTTTGAGTATTTTCTTCTACTAAAACTTGGGTTGGTTGTGTTTGATGAGAGGAATCACTATGTCCAGATTGTTGGCCTTCTGCATTGCTCTTACCAGATGCTTGCACTTGTTGCTGATCTGATTTTGATTCAACTGAATGGCTTGTCTCTCTGCTGCTTAAACCTGTAAAATACAATGTTGACAAGAGATTCTTAGAACTGCTTCATTGCTAAATCTTAATGAATGTGTTTCTTGCAATGAAAACACTACATGCATCTGTCAAGAAAAAATGTAACTAAAGCAAAGTTGAAATGATCAATCCATAATTTTTTTTTTTTCACAAGAATCCTTGACTCCAACACGAGTCAAACCCCCAACCTTGCCACTGGCAAGCGATGCCGCATCCATCTGACTAGAGATGCTTTGATGAGATGACCTATCTTTATAGTTAACCAAGATTCATGAATGAATCAATAAATCTACATATTGTAATCACACATAAACACTAAAATCCAAAAAAAAACTCTCACAAGTCTGGGTGTTGCTTCTCATGGTCAAGAGTAAATTAACTTATTAGATTTGATGGTGCATTCAACTACATATATAGTTCTAATCTTCAGTTGTTTCATGTATAGTTTCTCATCAAACTTACGGTTTAATCATGTATAACCAAACACAAGCCTTCCAAAACAATAGTACAGTCTAAAAACTCAAACAAATCTAAAGATCAGAATATGCTCTCTTGCCAAGCCCAACTGGCCTTGGTGCAATGGGCCTGAGAGTACTCCGGTGACCCCGGACAATCTTGACACGGGAATTGAACTTTTGGACAGTGCGCCTAACCCTCGCAATCCCAAGCTCGCCTTTATGCGAATATGCATTTCAGCACCTAAGTAGTCCAATAATCAATCCATTGTTGATCACCCAATATAATACCTATGTATACAACCGCACTTCCAATACAAACTTATAAGGCATTGAACTAAGAAACATCGATTTCTCAAAACTAAACCTACCTCAACAAACAATGCAACAACAACAACTCAACAAGAACAACAAATCCATAAAAACAATCAAATGCAATGTCAAAGAGAGATTACCATTCAAAGATTCTGATACAGCAGAGGAGCTGCTCACACTCTGCTCCTGCCCTTCACGCCCTTGCACCTCCACTCCCTTTAACGGCCGGCAAGCCACAGGATGAAACACATTCTTCTCTTCCGCCGCAGAACCCGCCGGCGCCGCCCCCGCCCCCGCCCCCGCCGCGGCCGCAGCGGCCCAACAAGGCACCACATGGTAAGGAAAAGGGAACCCATTACTAAATGGCATATACTGGACCGGAGGAAACTGGTGGCAGTGCAATGGGAACACAGAATTCCCCGAAATGGGCGTCTGGTTCTCCTCCTTTTCTTCACAATTGATCCTCTTCAAAGCCGGCTCAGACCCCACCACACCCACAAACCCTCTCCCCCTCTTCTTCTCATCTCTCTTCCTCCTCGCCTCCCGCCTCCTCAAAGCCTGGATCTCTCGCTTCTTCGCCTCCGAATCCAACTGCGCATCCCCCAAGTTCGTCACTTCAGACTTCGCTGCCTCAGATTTCTCATACCTCTTAAAGCACCCACCAAGGGAGAGCCCGAGATTGAGCTCCAAATCCTCGTCCATCGAAGAAACTAAAATATGGGTATTGTAGAGCTCGATCTGTTCTCTAATGGGTCACGAGGGATCGATCTGGAAATGATTTGATTTGATTTGATTTG
Organism: Stephania japonica; assembly: GCA_039657345.1. Lineage (NCBI taxonomy): Eukaryota > Viridiplantae > Streptophyta > Magnoliopsida > Ranunculales > Menispermaceae > Stephania > Stephania japonica. The sequence continues at coordinate 48,715,022 of CM077558.1, forward strand.
GTTTGGTTTGGTGGAGAAGATGAACAGGAATCAGTGAGAAACAGAAATCCTCCCTCCTCTTGAAAAGGGGATTCAAATAACAAGGGTCGATGGCGCAGGACGAGGACACGTGTCGGGTTGAGAGTCGTGGAGGACGGGCGTTTGACACGTAGGAGTTTTTTGTTTCTAGAGAGAGAAAGAATAGAGAGAGAATTGAGCAGTGATTTAGCGCGTTCGACTCTCATTGGTGGACTTGGAGGTGCTTCCTTATTTTAGAGAGAGAAACCTTCTCTCTCTTATCTCATCCCTCTAAAATTCCCTTAATTTCAAACCCATCCTTTTAAGTTTATTGATTATTTCTATTTTTTAGACATACCCTAATTTTGTAAATTATCCAACTACCCCTCCATATAAAATAGTTTTTACTCATCATATCCCACTTTACTAAATATACCCCAATTTTATGAAATTATCCAACTACCCCTTCATATAAAAGTTTTTATTCACCATACCCTACTCACCACGTCGTACTCCAGTCATCTCTCTCAAATCGCACTCACCTAAAATCGATCAAATCCAATGAAATCCAAGTAAAACCACATGGATTCGACGACGTGAGTGCATTCATCATCTCTTTTAGTGTTGATTTCGAGTTTTTTGGATTTTTTTTCTTTTTTAAGTTGTTTTGTATGTGAATTTGTTTTTGGATTTAGAGCTTCAATTTGAGGCTTTGAATCTTGCATTTTGGATACAAAGTTTCGATGAAATCAAAAATATTAAGTGATTTCGAGTAAAACCCACTATTTTTTTGCCATTTTCATGTGTTTTTGAGAATTTTGTAGTTTTTCTTATTGTTCTGGTTGTTCGCAAGTTTCGGACTAACAAAGTCGACACATCTGAAGAGGTGTTAGATGAAAATCGGATCGAAACCTCTTTAGGTTGGATCCCTCAGTCACCCACTAAAACCAAGTTATCTTTACATTATTGGTTGGAGTCGACCGAAACCTCTTTAGATGTGTTGGTCAATTCTTCGACACCACTTCAGCGACTTTGTTCGTCCGACACTCGCATGCTGGGGTGAGGGTGAGGGTGAGGGTGATGGGGTACATGAAGTAAGAAAAGTGGAGTACAATAAGCAAGGGGTATTGGGGTGAGGGTGAGGGTGAGGGTGAGGATGATGGGGTACACGAAGTAAAAAAGTGGGGTACAATAAATTTTAAGAAAAAAAGTGGGGTACACGAATTAAAAATTCAAAACTAGAATATGTGGAGCAATTAGTGGGTTTATTTAGCCGTTCCCTTTTTTATGCTATTTGTAGGACTAATAGAATTAAAATGCTTGTTTAGCTTTTGAAATTAAAATGCTTAGAGAACTACTAGAACTACTATCAAGAAAAATATGGAGGTTGACAACGATCCGATACTCATAAAACGTATAGGGAACACCTAACAATACCGAAAATAGAAAATTCTCAAAAAATATGGCACTGGAAGCAAGGGATATGAGCATTACTTCGGATGTTCTAAGTCCTTATGTGAAGTTTTCTCTAACATGCATAACAAGTTAAATAAACAAATGGAGAACGCAGTGGTGGTGAAACTGATGGGAAGATCGTTAAGCTACATGATGTTTTGCAATAGAATCGTAGTAATGTGGCACCCAAAAGGAGATTACAAAGTTATGGATCTCTCTAATGATTTCTAATTGGTTCAATTTATGTATGCAGAAGATATGGATAGAGCTTTACTCGGAGAGCCATATGAAATCTTTAGCCATGTCCTTTCTTTGCAAAAATGGGGGTAATCTTTCCGAGTGACGACTGCATCAATGTTGAAAGCAGTGGTTTGGATTCATTTTCCATACCTCCCTCGTGAGTATTTTCATGATTCTATCATTTGGGGACTTGAAAATGTAGTAGACGATCGCTAAAGGTGGATTCAAATACTACTACAACTAATAGAGAGGGGATTGCTTGAGCGGCGGTGGAATTAGACTTCTCAAAACCTCTGATGTCAAAATTTAGAATGGAAGACTTTTAGCTGAGGGTGGAGTATAATGGGTTTCCCCACATATGCTTTCATTGTGAGAAAGTGGGCACAGTAACACTACATGCCCTCAAATGACCCGATAGGTGGTGCGCCGCCTTTATAGGCTACCGAAGAGTCTAATTCTGGTTCATGGATGATTGCTCAAATGAAGCCTCGTCGGAATGGAGAAAATGCCAAAAAAGGGAGATGAGAGAATTTAACACGATAATTAAGGAGGAGAAGCATAAATCTTGAGATTTGAATGGAAGAAAACATCAAGGTGTCAAACAAGAAACCAAAAAGATCAGTTTGAATTATTGGCCAACTCGAGTGAACATAATGATTCAAGGTTAAACATTCAAAAGATAACGATACAAGTCAAACCATGATTTTTCAACGAAAAAGGGAACCTCAACTAATCAAGGTCAGCCTTCCAAAATAGTCAATGAAGGGAAATAAAAAAAGAAGAATCTTAAGAATGACACAAACCCAAAAATATGTCCCAAAATGAATAGGCCCAAGGACGAAGGGCCAAAAGGAGATAGGTCTTCCAAGAATGAATCTCCTAAAATAAACCAAGGGTTGTCATGACACATGTCTACCTTAAAGGCCAGTGGGCTTAATATAGAAGATCTTTCATCTAAATTCTTAATCCAAGAGAATGCTTGGAAAATCTCTCCTTTCTAGGACCTTACAAAAAAAGAAGGGATGCAAAGAAAAATAGAAGCCTATGTACCATTCTAATGTATATAAACAGAGGAATTAGTAATTGATATGGGTAAAAAATGCAGTCAAACAAGAATGATGCAAAATGTTGTTAACAATGGTCACAAAATCTTAGCAAATGCTAGTGCAAAATGGGAGTCCCGGAGGCAGAACATGGAAACACAAGAGAAAGACACATATGAGCATATGATCTCAGATGTCGGAGTAACAAGTTAAATGGGTTCAAATGGTGGTGGTCAATAGCTATCGATTTATTATTTACTTTTTATATTTGTTATCAATAATATTACTATATTGGAATTGTCAATAGGGACTAAAAATCCTTTTTTATTACAGTTTTCAAGGAGTTAATGAAGCAAAATAAGTCAGATATCGTAGCAATTTTTGAATCAAGAATCAGTGGTGATACGGTAGATACGGTGATTCAAAGCTAGGGTTTAATAAGTATTGGAAGGAGGATGTGATCGGGTTTTTGTTGGCATATGGCTTTTATGGAATGACCACTCTATTTTAGTAGAAGTAATAAAATCAGAAAATCAATGAATCTTATTCAAATTGAAGCAAGGACTTGAGGAAAGATTGGGTATTGTAATGTATGCATCACCAACAGTAAGCATGAGAAAAAGCCAATGACAGACTTGGAAAACCTTTAGATCCCGGACAAGTGTCCTTAGGTGATCATTGGCAATTTGAATGTGTACCTAACAGTTGATGAAAAGAGTGGGGAGCACAAGTGAACCAATTGAAATGTAGAGAACTTTACGACTTTATGCAAGCATGCTCTTTGCAGGATATGAGCTTTATTGGACTTACATTAACTTGATTCGTGGGCGCCTTCAAAAAGACTTGATCGAGGTCTCTATAATGCAACTTGGATATTGAGATTTTCGGATAGCACTATGTCACACCTTCCTATGACGAAGTCTGATCATCGCCCTCTTTTGTTGCGAACGAAGAGGATAAAGGAATTCTCATTTCAAGAAAAACCCTTTCGATTCTTGGTAAGTTGGATCACCCATGAACGTTTCTCAAAATTTGTTCAATTGAATTAGAATAAAGAGGAGAGCTATACCTTGGTTGTGTCTAATTTCTCTGTGAAATTACAAGGCTCGAATAAATCGGTGTTTATAAATATCTGTTGGAGAAAGAAGAAATTGCAGAAGGAACTTGAAGTAGTGGAACACAAATTAGTAGTAGGCTATACAGGAGCTCTATACACCATAAGGGAGAGTATCCAAAGAGGCTCGAGGAAATGCTAGTCTAGGAAGAATTGATTTTGTTCCAGAAGTTTAGGTCCAAATGGCTCTAATTAGGGACATGAATACAAGTTTTTTCCATTTCAGTATGTTGCACAGGAGAGACAAAACCATATTGAGGGCTATATGTCAATAATGGGCATTGGGTAACAGATCAACTACTTCTTCAACAGTTAGCCTTGCATTTCTATAAGAATCTATACACAGAGGAATAATTTATATTTGCAGGGGTCCCTTGGCCAGTACTATTCTTAGAGGTGTCGAGTGCTGAAAGGACATACATTGCCAAAGCAATTAACCCAACAGAAGTCCGTGATGCTATGTTTGAGATGGAAGCCTTTAAAGCTCCAAGACTAGATGTATACGTCCTATTTTTTCCAAAAGCAGGTGGAATGTTATTGGTGAGTTAGTCATCGATTGTGTGAAGGAATTCTTCACTCATGGCATTCTCCCAACTAAGTTTAACACTCTACTTGTACTAACCCTGAAAACTCACCCTCAACTTGTTTTGCGGGTCTTCGCCTATTAAGTCTTTGTAACGTAGTTTATAAAACTATCAAAAACTCATTACCAGCAGGTTTAAGCCGCAAATGGAGATATGATATCGAGGACACAATCTAGTTTTGTACCTGTCGAAACATCACAAATAATACCATCATAGTTCAGGAGGTGATATATTTAATGTGGCGCAAAACAAGGAGAACGGATGGATTGTGACGACCCCAATTTCCCTCGTGCAATTAGGTACACCTAAGCCTAGCCCCAAGTTGATACTTAGCGAGCCTGACGAGCCTAGTCAGCCTCCAACTAATCAATTTAACAATTTATGAAAGAGTTATTGCAATAGTACGTAGCGGAAAACTAAACAAGTAATGTACGGGAAATAACTCAATCAAAGAGAAATTTATGAATCTATAAATGTGGAAAAACCCTGAGTATTCATGTATAATCCGATATGCATACATACATGATACCAATCTCATCAAAATTACAAGTTTTATAACTCAAAAACAAGTATATAAAATGACATACAATTAAGCAAATAGTAAACCTACTCTAATGATCTCCAAGGTCCAACCGCTAAGTCCTCAAAGTAAATCACCTAGGTAGGGCCCTTTGCCCTTGCTGCTCTCCACCATATCTACACCCACTGTCACAAACTAGACGATGAGTAACTAAAGAAATTGAAAGTAGTGCTGGAAGAATATAACAGTAATTCATAATGTAATAACAAGGCAGTCCTAATTATCATGCGGTAATTGAAAGGCAGGAAAATAAATAAATCAAAGTGCATGATAAACAGACTAATATATAGCAATCGAAAACTTACGTATTCTAAGAATCAAAATAGGCTCATGAGTGGTCTAATTTCATAGCAATACGACAAAGATCTTGCAAGATCTCCCCGGGCAATGTCGCAACATTAGCGCAGCTTGAAATCGAGAGGCGTCGCAACACCTCTCGAATTCAGTACCCAATACACACAAAACTAGGGATGGTCAATTACCTCAGCCAGAGGCACCCTCGTTGTCCCAGCTAGTGCAGGACTACATGATACTTTTGAGACACACTCATGCCAAGAACACACAACCAACAATATAGAATGGAATGTCAAGCAAGAGATCAATTCAACAATAACAATAAATAGATGATGTATAAATCACATGATATTCCCTTACTGGCCTACTAAAGTACACACATACAAAACACATGTGTACTTACTTGACTAATCGTAATCCAGGTACCACTCCGCAACTTTACATGTTTCCCACGAGTTCCCGACCACCTAGTAAAGGTTTGAACCTCGAATATTGGTTTAGGGTTAGTATTTAGTCTTAGGGTGATCCCTATTAGTTTGGTTTAAAAAATTTGTAAAACGGGTCCATAATAGCGTGAAAAACCTTTCTAGTCTAGTGATATGTGGGTCATGCCGTGAGCCCATTAGGCTTGTGGCGGGACCACGGCGTCTTGTACCTCTTGTATGACCAAAACACACACATTACACGACTTACATGGAATCACATACACACAAGACACATATTACTCGCCAAACTGGAAATGACAACACTTTACACGGAATCACTAACTAGAAAGCCCATCAAATTACACATATAATTGGGCCGTTTTAGTTAAACACAACTTGTTTGTTAGACCCTTGTTAGGCCTAAACACATAAGCCCATTTAAAACACAACTAACGCATACACTACACATACAAATCGTGACCATGTTAACACTAAACACATATCACGTTTTACATCAAATAACCAACACACTATATGCACCCCGCACCTCAACGTCTTAACAGTGAGACACGCACACTATACACACCCCACAACAAACCAAAAATGTTTATGCTAGTCGTAATTCACACCACCACCAAACTTACACAAACACCAACATATTTATAGCCAAAACACACAACACTAGCAATCCCAACTGTTGCACATGGGGGGAACATCTACAACCAGTGGCGTCGAAGGATCACCTTTGATCAGCCTCAACCAGGGACAGACCCACCACCCACAGTACAAGCAAAACAGTCAACAATAGTCCCAAAAAGGAAAAAAAAGTAAGTAAAACACTACCCAACAGCTCGTTAGAAAATGCCTCATCCATCGGATGTAAAGCCCTCCTGGAACATCGAGACACACATGGGTTATTTACGCCCAAGTTCCCCGTCAGAGAGACCCCACGGTGACAAAAAATAGTGAGTATGTGTGGGTGCAACAATGAACAGAGGTGAGAGGGATACGAGAAAGACGTGAGAGAGATAGAGAGAGAGAGAGACGAACAGAAAGAAAGGAGGAGGGAGGGATACTTACTTACTCCGGTAACCAGGCATCTCGATGAGTATCCATTACTCCAGCTGTCATCGAAGGCGTGGTGGCTCGTCAGGGGAGGAGGAGAGAGAGTGTGAGAGAGAAAAGAGACGATAGCTGAGAGAGAAGAGAGAGGTCTCTCACTCCGGCGACTGTGGTTCTCCGGCTACCACTGGCCTCGTCGGAGGTCAGCAAGTCTCAGGTGAGGTGAATGGAGAAGAGGAGGAGAGGGAGGTCCGGTGGGAAGGGAGGCCGAGAGTGAGGGGGAGTGCAACCTAAAAAAGATGATGAATAGTAAAGTTAGGGTAAGGTCCCTTATATAGGCCTTATTTATATCTCAAAACCCACACTCATCTTAAGGCCAATCCTATGAAACTCCTAAATGGTGTTGTGTCACTTTAACAATCCCTTATCCCATGACCCGCATGTTGTATAGTTAACAACTCCCACGTACAAACAACGTTCCTTGATCCGTCTTTCCTTGCCCCGACTCTTGTAGCGTGCGTAGTTTCACCGAGTCTCGTGAATTATTTATTTAAATTACACAAATATTCATTTATTAGTATTTTTACTGTGTTTTACTCCCGTTTACCTAGGCGAAACCTCACTCAAACTAATATTCGCCCGAACGGCTCGAGACCCGCATTACACTACAATACTAATGCATACATAACAAAATCATAAAATTACTTCGTATCGACTCCGAAGTTTGAAATACAATCCAGTATCACGTAGCTAGGGTCACGGTCCTGACAAGTGCAACAAAAATCAAGTTAAATTTGAGGGTTGTTATATGGATGACTATAAATATATACCTTGAAAAGGTGTATGATCAGTTAAGGTAGTTCTTCATCAAACAAACATTAGCAAAGTTTCTCATCCTCGAAAGCTTACAACAAAGAATCATGACTTGTATTTCATCAAGTAGGATGCAAATCTTATGGAATAGGTGCTTATCCGACTCTTTCATCCCTTTAAGAGGTATCAGACAAAGAGATTCACTTTCCCATACCTCTTTGTTTTATGTATGGAAGTTATGTCGTAGGGCATTTAGAGAGTAGTGGACAATGGCCAATGGCAAGACATCCGTATGGGAAGATCGGATCCAGTACTATTTCATATTTTCTTCGCAAATGACATGTTCCTCTTTGTGAAGGCCACACCATCTCAAGTTGATGTCATAAGAGGAATTTTGTAGGCTTTAGATCGAGCTCAGGCCAGAGAGTTAATCATCAAAAGTCCAAGATATATTTCTCAAAGAATGTATCAGACAACATGAAGAAGGAGATCACTGATGGAATCAATTTTAGAATGACAAATAATATGGGAAAATACCTAGGCTCCCCATTGTTACATGATAGAGTATGCAAAGACACTTACAAGGGATACCAAATTTTCTTATGCAAATGATACCAAATTTTCAAGCGATTAACTTTGGCGTCTCTATAAACGATACCAAGTTTTCTTATGCAATCAACTCGTTTGTCGGCACACATATGCAATGAGATTGATAAATTGGCTAGGCATTTGTTTGGGAATCTTCAGCTGAGAAAAAAAAATGTATCTCATCAATTGGGATACTTTATGCTTAGCCAAGAACATAGGAGGGTTGAGACTATGAAAGGCTCAAGATCAAAATTGGGCGTTCATACTTAAATTGTGCTGGGAGTTTTACACTCGAGGAGGAATGTCTATGGGTCTGAGTCCTAAAGGGAAAATATTACAGAGGGGAGGAAAGGGAACCAAATGGCTCAAAGACTCGCCTAGTGTTAATGGTTTGGAGCCTAGTGCATGGAAAAAATGTTTTGTTCTGGAAGGATAAGTGGGTGGAAAGTTTGGTAGAACTCTCGCATTACGCTATCAATAATCTTAAGGAATCCGATTGGACGAATATGTGTTCCAGCTTTGTTACGAGTTTGGGACCTGGGACTTTGCCAAATTACATTGGTATTTATCATTTGAGGTATGTGAAAATATTAGAACTATACCAGTTCCTAATCAGTGGAAGGGACCAGACCGGATCAGTTGGATGTGTGATAAGAAGAGTGTTTCTACAATGGCAAAAGCATGTGCCTTAGTCACGGAGACGCACTACCAATTACCACCGAGACATTGAGATTGCATCTGGAATTGGTGTAGCCCTCAGCAGATTCGTACCTTCCTATGGCTTGCTCTACACAATCAACAGCCTACAAATATCTTACGTTGTAAGAGGAATATAAGTGAGAATGAGATTTGTGATCGATGTTGTGAAAATGACAAATCCACTTTACATGTTTTAAGGGATTGTCACTAGTTCGCCAAGTCTGGGAATCCCTACCCCAAATGATATCATCTCCACTCTTCTATACATCAATATTGGTGGATTAACTAGTGCCAAACCTCAGTCAGAAAGACCATCGCAAGAAAGTAATGTTTGGTGTCTCATGTTGGAAGTTGTGGTCCTGGAGTAATAACACTATGTTTGGGAATCGATTTGATACAGGATATGAGGTCAGACGATCCATTATTTACAGAACTGATGAAATCTTTCGTTCGGAAGGTTTGTGGTCGATCTCGAGTTAGGCTCTAGCAAGAAAAAATATTACCATTAGGTAGCACCGGAGGATAGGTGGTTGAAAATAAATTGTGATGGGGCGATACGAGGGGAGGATGAGGAAGCCACAATGACATAAGTGATATGGAAGATGAAAGACAATTTTCGAGTAGCATTTCAAGTAAAGTTGGGTCTATGTTCACCTCTTTGTGTCGAAATATGAGAAGTTAAACATAGCTTGCAACTAGTGTGGAATAAATGATGTAGGAAACTCATTGTGGAGCTAGACTCGCATGAAGCAATTGATCTTATTCTGGAACTCATCACATAGCCAATTAGATCCATTTATTCATGATATTCTAAGGGAGATGAATAAGGAGTGAAGTGTAGTTTTTAGCCACGCATTTCGAAAGAATAATGCTTGTTCAGACTACATGGCTAATGAAGTTTTCAGTGTGACATTAATTTTAAGATTTGGAAACATATTCTCAATCAAATTTTCATGTTGCTTGAGCAGAATATTCTGCAGTTATAAATGTAATCTAAATCGGATTTGGTCTTTGCTAATAAAAAAAATGCTTAGAGCACTAACTTCCTAGCTTCCTTTTTCACCAAAAAAAAATGTTTGGGAGCTCGAACTCACTTTTCAACAAAATAATTAAGAGTTCTCAATTTCACTTGCCTTATGCTTTTATTAAAACTAAATTTTTTATATTGATTATTATTATTTATGAATAAACGGCCTTATAACTTTGTTCTATAAAAAAAGAGAACAAACTTTAATTAGCAGCTAAATCATGTTGCAATAACAAGAGAACTCTTTGTGGAGAATTAATTAACCTTCATATTATCAACTGTCATGGTCAAAGCTTCTTTAGCTAGATGGTCGGCACATATGTTGTTCTCTTGAAAATTATCAATTTACAAAAACAACAACAGTGCAACAACAACAACAACATATCCTTAATTCCAAAATAATTGGATCTGTTATATGGATCAAACTCTTTCATTGTACTCAGTTTTATGTAATTGATGGTGAGTTTTCATCAATTGCATCAAACCGAGCACAATGGAAGAGTTTGATTCATTTCATGAAGAGTGACAAAAGTTTTACGTTAGTTGTCAACTTATTGTAACCCTCTTCTATTTTCCAATAGTAAAAAATGGGTTTGGTCATCCCTCTTCCATTTTTTCATACGGATTTAGGACCTCCTTTACCTATTGGTCATCAAAATCCCCCTCTTTTATCAAAATTTAGACTAACTATGCAGCCCATGTAGTGGACTAGATAGGTAGAGTTATTCAATTTACAAAAGTATTGAATAAATTTAAAGTTGAGATCCATGATTGTCAAGTATTTACCAATTTAGACCTAAAAAAGTCTTGATGTTGTCGGGTAAAGATCTTTTTATGATGTGCATTTTAAATATATAAATAGACATTGATGGTAAATACGTAAAAATATTTAAATAATAAAACGTTAATGAGAATAAATTTTGTCATTCTTCTTTAAATACATTAATTTCTTCATAATCACATGCGCTCAATCAACTTGTACGAATTAACAAACATAAGAAGTTAGGAGTGGTAAAAAAAGAAATAATTACCGCAACAAATATGCTACCAAACAAAAAAAAAAAAGAAAGAAAAATCAGATGGAAGGTCAAATCCAAGTCAATGAAAGTATTCTCCTAATTATCTTAGGTCAACCTCTCTCCACAAGGAGACGACCACAATTTCCAAACTTGAAAGGACGTCCCTATAAATAAAAGTCCTTCGCCGAAATAACGTAAACAAAAAAAGGTTATTATCCTACATTGAATTATCGTCGCTGTTGTTGTTATCTGCTGCTTCGCAGGCCTGCAAAGCTCGAAAAGCCACGTGGAGTGATTAGACTATATGAGTATCAAATCAATGTCAGTTCGACACGTGTCGAAACCGCAGTCCTCTTCGCGACAGTTTTTCGTGATATTGTCGCGTAGCGCGAGCTTGGCGACAGCGACACGTCGGTGTCGAGTGCTCGGCTGTTGGCTATGCGGCTACAGCTGCCGATACGGGATCGCAATCCACATCATTCATATGGCTTGTCGTGGGGCCCACCACAGGCAGCCTGAGCGTTCAAGTCGCTCGACTGACACGCCACGTATCGGTTTCGCAAGGCGACACGTGGGATATTTTTCTGTTATTGATAGAGACAGATGATCTCACGTGAAGGTGGGTTGTGATGGCAACACGTGGATTTTTGACACGTGGAGATTTATTGTTGGTTTGGAACACGTGGCGGTTTGAAGTTGGGGATAAGATGATCTTTTAGGATTTGTGGGGCCACATAACTGGTGTGGATTATGTGGAACCACTAGGCTTGGTTTTTTTTTTTTTTTTATAATTGTCTAGCGAAGTGCACAGCAAAAAAAAAAAAGTTAAACTTAAAAAAAAAAGTTAATCCTACTACTAAATGACTCTTATGTCTCTCACTGTAATTAGTGTACTTTACTATAATTTTTAAGTACACCTCAAATACTTTTTTTTTGTGATTTGTAAACATCATCGAATGGTTCGACTTGAAGGTTCAATTTCTTATTGGAGATTCGGTCGAGTCCACTGAACCTCTAGTTAGATAGTTGATCGGAACTCACTAAATCTTTAGGTCGGCAGTCGTCAACTAAATCTCACCAAGAGGTTCAATTGGACAACACCAAGCATAGTGGATAAGTCTCGGCAACATGTCGCTAACACATAATATAGATGTCTCGACCAAGGTTTTAGAGTTGGGTGTTTCGATTCGAATGAAATGATATTTTAGTAAAAATGTGGGGTGCACTTAGAAATTGAAATTTGAATTTGGGTGCCACACAAAATGGGATGCACTTAGTAAAAAATGAGGTACACTTAGCTAAACTCTTTTTTTGAGAAATGTTGCAATCACGACATAAAGTCACATGAAAAGTCGCATTAGGTCTTTGAGGGTTAATTTTACAAATTGTTATTTAATTTTATAGTTTGTTACACTTTATCACTAAACTCACTTTTGTCCCAAATATATCACTATTCAAAAAATCTTTATAAATTGAGTGAGGAATGTGACGGCCCCAAATTCTACAACCTTAGAATTGGGTGCCACCGGCCTAGATCTGCGCAAACCCCCGAGCCAGTCTCGCTGAGCCACGTAGGCTTAGTCAGGCTTCCTTAACATTTACCATTTATTATGTAACGACCCGTTATTTTAAGCACGGGATTAACAGTAATCCGAATCCAAATTAATCAGAGTTAGGTTCGTGGTTAAGCCCGATTTGTCACGATTAACGTGTGTGTGGGACTGCGTGATGTATTGTGTTTGTTTGGTGTGTATTAGTACATATATGTGAATAATCGGACTAACGAGGAAATGCCTAATACCATGTGTGGGTCATGTGGACACACATGAGACGCGAGATAGCGTTGACGCTCGAGTGTGCTCAGCGGTGGAAATTATGTAATTATAGGCGTAATTATAGGCATATATATATTTATATATATATTATGGATATATAAATATATATTAAATGGAAAATAATAAAATAATGATAATTTGTCAGGCGCGGCGTGATACGCGGGGTTATGAGTGACACGCGTCGGACATACGGTGGTGAGCACGCCCGAGATGTTCTTGTTGGCGTGCCAACCGGAATTTTAGGCGCAAGATATCGATAAAAATATATTTATATATAAATCAGTATATATATAAATATATATAATATATTGGAAAAATGTGAAATTACCATAAAGGGTAATGGAGTAAAGAAAGAAATGAGATAAGCTCAAGGGTATTTTGGTCATTTTTCCACCTTAACCGCCTCATCTCTTCTTCAAAAATCGAAAACGAAGAAGAAAGAGAACGAGAGAGAAGAAGAGAAAACGGGGAGAAGAGGAAGGCCGAGAGGGAAGGAGCCGAGAGGAGGCGAGAGCTCGGGAGTTGATGGAGTCGAGACCGAGGTGAGCTTGTGCTGTTGTTGTTGTGTATCGGCAGTTGTTGTTGTTGAGGTTGAGTGAGCTCGGCCATGGCGGAAGCCATGGCCGAGAGTGGTGAAGGCAAGGGAGTGATCTCCCTTGCCAGTTCGGGTTGGGGTTGAGGTTGAGAGCTAACCCCAACGATGAATCGAAGAAGAAAAAAAAAATAGAAGCAGAGGCGCTGCTCTGTTCGTGAGGAAGGGGATGACCCCGAATCGGGCCGGTTCGGCTCGGTTGAGCGAACCGGTTCGGCCCGTTCAGGGCAATTAAATAAAAAAAAAAAAGAAAAGAGAGAAAATGGAAAAGAAAATCCGAAAATAGGGAAAAATATGAAAAAATAGTATTTTGACCAAACAAATAGAAATTGAGGGATTTCTATGAAAAATGAGAAATTCGAAAGTTAGAGGAGACTTTATACCGGGGTTTTACCTCGAAAAGCGTGAAATGGTCAAAATAGGTTAGAAATTAGGTCCCGAGATGTCGGATTCGAATGAGACTAATTTAGCAGTATTAGAAAATGAATATTAAACTTAAATTGATAAGAAATGGTTTATTTTAGGTAATGGACTGATGTGGAAAGGTTTGAGGACTTTGGAGAGTCGTACAAGTCGGTAAAACATAGAAAGCTCAGGACAAGTAAGTGGGACTCGTAACTTTTATCAATTATGCAATGTAAAATAGTATTATTAGAGCATGTAGTATACTGGACTGGGAATGGGGCAATGTACCGTGATTTGATGATGGTTTTTACAAAAATGTTTTGAAATGAAAAATGGATTCGGAAAGAGGTTTGACGGACGGATCGGCATGGGGTTTGGGAACTGTGGTGGAATTGCTAACCATCACTACGCCCAGCTTGCTTGGGAATTATTCCGATCAATGCTTTCCATTGAGTTTAGCGACTCATTAGTCATAAACCAATTAGATGAGCGGTGATTGGTTTAGTGATGATGAGTAAGTGTGGCTCGGTGTTTTATGAGTTGGCGGCACATTGACAAGAACTGGTTAGATGCCCAAAGGATTGGTTCTTGGATATGTGAGGGGGCGACTCAATGCAAATACGAAAATGTGAAATACAAATCACGGGTACATTGCAATGAACCAAAGAACTTGCATCTCGTTATATATATTGTTTATATTAATTCACATGCTCCCGTAGTTATGCATTGGATTGATGTTGTTATACATTGCCTTGATATTAATTGATAATTGATGGTTGGTATGAGAGTCACTTACTTGAGCATGTAGGAGCTCACCCACCTTAACATTTTCGGTATGAATGTACGCTAGAACTTGGAACTCGGGAAAGGAGAAGACCAGGAGTTTAGTATCTTCTCTACTTGGTGCGATGAGTTTCTGTTATATATATATATTGTATTGCATTATGATTTGTAATTAAATGGGTGGGAATATGAGCTCAATACCGATGTTCAGGCCGGTATTGCATATTTGGTATTTTATCGAAAAAGTTTTAAATTTTCCGCTGCGTTGGTTTTCGTTTGTTTTATATTATTTATTCAAATGAAAATATACAGGTTGTTGTCAGGAAATGTTGTAAGGCTGCTGGATCTAATTAGGTCCGATCTGGTTTACCGGGGCTTAATTAGGGTTTCAGGCCGAACATTCCTTGATATAAATTAGGGGATGTTACATATTAAGTCATTTTAAATGTATTTAAGTGAGTTATTTCGGTTAGTGAGTTATCAGGTTATAGCGGAAGCATCAAAATCTCAAACTAACTCAAAACAACTCTAAGACGCAAGTTAGAATAGCCAAGAGTGTGGAAATCCCGCATATGTATACCTCCATAAGTATACCTGGTCATAGGAGAATCAAATACGGTATACATATCCCAAATTAATTACTCATAAAACCCATATCCCAATGAATCAAAAACATAGACATATAATACAAAGAAACCTACATTGTAGGCAAGAGGAGTCGTCTAATTGCTCTCAACTTTAATCGCCTATTTTCGGTCTTGTTCTCATATCGACCCTGCAGTATGACGTGGCTGTACCCATCGTCATAAAAAGGACGGTGAGTACAGAAAATAACAGTAACAACCAAGTGGAGTTTAAATATAATTTCAAGTGTCAAATAAATAGCTAAACTTATATCACGCAGGAATATCACAAAGATAATACTAAACCGCACGATAATAAATCACTGAGAAATTCACGATAATTGAGTGTCTAAGAAAACCACAGAAAACGCAAGTAGTCCCAGTCGATGGATACCCTACCAAACTCGAAGAAAGTGGGACGTGGTCAACACCCAACAAGCCCTACTCCATGTGACTATGAGATATCCACAGACCCAGATAAAAACCCCCAACGCAAGCTCAATTGGGATATATCAACAACATCCAGATAAGAGCTCATATCGCAGATAAACAGTAACCATGGCTCACTTGCTTTTGGACCACTCATTTGGAAATCCACGAGAAACTACATCAAATAATCCACCACGGAATATATACCACATATGCACAAATGAAATAATATAAATATTTTCACTGGTTTTACTCACAGTACAATGCAACCTCCGCGCCCACTCCGCGCTCGTGGCTTTCACACGCTCCCAAAACAACTTCACACGCTCGTCACCCGCTCATTAAACACTTGGTGATCATTGTTGTTCCAATTTGGCTATGTTAAGGTTTTTATTTCCCTTTAATTGCAGTACCCTATTAATTTCCCTATTTTACCCAAATTTTCTATAATTTTACTCGTTCACTCATTTAGGTCGATTGCTTGGGTATTGGGTCGTATTTGAACCCATTTGGATACCCGAACGGTCCTAGAAAGTTTTTGAAAATTTTATAAAAATTTGTCCCTCTAAATAGTGTTACGCCGCCGGGACACTGTGGCATTTATTGGCATTGGTGGTGTGTCCATTGGGACTTTCTGTTCCAAACACCGTGGGTGACTTCGTGACTCCATTGGTCTGGACGGCGTCCTCACGGCGTGCGGCACTGGGGCTATCTGCCCCAGACGCCGTAAGTGGCATCGTGAGCTGGAATGCTCATGGCGTCACCACGGCGTCCTATTTAAAACGCCTCTATAACGTGGTTTTTGACACCCCCGCTTGCGTCGTTGTGCTTCGACTCTATTCCAACTTCGACCAAACATCCAATACCACGCCAAACCACCCTCGGCTCGCGTTAAAACCCAACCAAATCATTGATTCACGAATCACCCAAAAATTGAAGAAAAACCCCAAAAATTTAGAAAACCTTCAAATCTTAAAAACCACTTCACAAATCATTATTTACTCACCCTATTCAATCCCAATTCATCAAAATAACCCATAAGAATTGATTTTTCAAAATCGTTGTCGAATTCATCGCGACGAAAACACCCAAAATAGGTGTCAAAACGTATAGTAACGCATAGGGAGTCGAATCTCACCTCAAATTGAGTAGTTGGTCGATCCCCGTCGTCGATCCGAGTTCGGAACCATCGAAACCCACCTATTCTTTTCGTTTCCTCACGGTGAGGAGAGAGAGAAAATGAAAGAAAAATGAGAGAAAGTGAAGTTTTCACTATATATATAGTGATGCTTCATCTTTGTATGTTTACGTATCTCGAGGTACATCTTATAGTCTCAAACCACACCAGCCGCAACCCCCTCTTGTGACACACAAGGAGATTGTCTCATTGTCCTTATCCAATTTAACTAAAATTAAACAATCTTCAGGCGTTTCTGCACCCGACATGCAACACAACTCGTACCGTCCCGCACGAATAGAATTTCTAGCGACCCAAACATATTTTTGAATTAATATATTATTATATTTTATTTCTGATCGTTCACGAAAATAGTTTCCCGGACCCGTGTACCCATATTTTTTCAGCTCGATACCCGTTCTTCATGTTATCCAAGGCAAACTCTACTCAATACTTGACGTTACCGTCCTGCCATATAGACTCGAGTATACATCGATAGCACTGTAACGACCCCTGTAACGGCCGTTATTTATAACGCCGTTATTTAATTATTTTTCGAGTAGGACGCCAACCGGGACGGCACGTGGAAGCCGTAGGTAGGCTGGGCAGGATCGCATCTAGGTATTTTATGTATATTGGTTGTAAATTCTATGATGTAATTGATATTATAGTCATCACAGGTGTGTATGTATATTATTATGGCTCGGGTAAGGTTGAGAGCCGGGGTTTGGTCGTGATTGATACGCATGGAGGATACGGTAGTGTGCACGCCCGAGTACACTCGTTGGCGCACACGACGAAATTTTATAAAGGTGGAATATAGGTGAGTGTATATATTTATATATATAGGTAAATTGATATATATATATATGTATATATTAAATCAGAAAATAAAAATAGAAAATGCGAAATTACCAAAAAGGGTATTGAAGTAAATAAGGAAAGAGATAGACATGAGGGGTATTTTGGTCCTTTTCCTAATTTATCCACCTCGGCCTTCGTTTTCTTTTGATAAAGAAAAAAATAGAGAAGAAGAAGAGAATCGAGAAGCCGAGGGGAGAGACGAGGAGAAGCCGAGAGGAGGAGGAGAGCGGGAGTTCGAGGAGATCGAGGTGAGTGATGTTGTGTTATGTTTATGGTTGTTGTGCGTTGTGTGGTGTAGTGGTGAGCTCGGCCATGGCGGAGCCATGTCCGAGAATTGGAATTTGTCGAGGAGGAAGACGACGTGTGGTCTTCCCATTCTCTTAATTCCATTGGAGAGAAAGAAAAGAGAAGAAGGAAAGAAGATCAATCGAAAAAAAATATATATATGCAGAGCTGCTGCTCTGTTCGGCCAGGGGAAGAAGAAAAGGGTGAACCGGGTCGATTCAGTTCAACCGGTTCGGCCTGATTCACACTTAAAACCAGAAATAAAAAAAAGAGAGAAAATAAAGAAAAATGGAAAAGAAAATCCAAAAAAATAGGAAAAATATGGAAAAATAGTATTTTGACCAAATAAATAGAAATTGAGGAATTTATATGGAAAATGAGAAATTCAAAAGTCGGAGGAGACTTTATACCGGGGTTTTTACCTCGAAAAATGTGAAATTGACATAATATGTCAAATTGAAGTTAATTCAATGATAAATAATCTTAGGTACATTTGGGGTGATAAATTGATTTGTCGGTGTTATTGGAGCTAGAACAGTGTTGTTGGAGTGCAAATTGAGGTATGTAAAACCCAATTGAATACCACTATTGCATTTACTTATTCTATTCATTGAGCTTTATTTCTTTGTTCATCTAAATCTGATTGTGATGGGAACGGTAACGTTTCGGCTGTTTTTCGGTGTGTGGGGTTTGTTTTTCTCAAATATAATTGGTGACTAGGATACAGTCAGCGGGGTCATTGGAGTAGGGGATGACCGGGCCACTGATCCTAGCTTCACTGGCGGTATTCATTGCACACCCATTTGTTATCTTTGTGTTGGTATTCATGCAGTTTCCTGTTGAGCAGTTGTCTGCGTTATTTCCTTGATTATTGCATGATTATTTAACACTGCTTATTGGTTTCCATTTATGTTTATAAATTGAAATGCCTGGTGGTTTTCCTTGGGATTTTACTTACTGGACTTGTTATCTAGTTTTTGTGATAATTGAGTGCAGTTCCTAGTACCAGCAAGGGTAAGGAGGTCTTTGGCGATTACATCTGACTTACCACTTCAAGACTTGCTAGTACGTGTGCTGGTACATTTATGGTTTTGATATTTTGCAATATTTTGGGATAGGAAACTTGTTATTACTGTACTTGTATATAACACTGGTTCAGTTAATCGCATGTATGCATGTACAGTCCGGGATTCCACTATAGGTGCACTAGTCAATGCTATATTAAAGTAATTGATTGTATTAAGGTCTTCCGCTGTGAAATGGTATTATATGGATAAAATAATATAAAATTCAGGAACATCACTTCACAGAGTATATGTGGATATAGTGATAGCTGAGGTGGATGGATGAGTGACGTGGCAGGTACTTTTGGAGCATAGGCTGGAGAGGTATCTATTGCACGGGGCGACCCCGGAAATTGGGGCCGCCACAGTTTGGTATCAGAGCAAGGTCGATAGGGCCTTGAATTGAATTATAGAAATGAAAAAGAGCATAAACTTTAAACAAATTAGATGTGGAAACCCGATGAACTGCCTAGAACTTTAGTTGGGAAGTGGGTAGAATCAATATTGTTATTTGATATATGTATTTGTTGTGTATAAGTACATATTATGCGCATACGTATATTGGAAACTACATGGTTACGCAAATCGGTAGATTATCATGGATGGACAGACCCCCTACTACTTCTCCTACTACTCTGCAGGAGGTTGGAGAGCCGAGTGATCATACCAGTAGGGAGGTAGCAGATTTGTGAGCTATGGTACAGAGGGTTACTGATCAGCAGCTACTACATCAGACTCAGATGGTTGAGTTGATAGAATACATACGGAGTTCGCGAGTACCAGTAGTAGCACCTATTGCTGAGTTAGTTGCCGGTCGATGGTTGATGACACATCGACGTTTACATCGCTACTAGAGGTACCGGAGGCAGATCAACCACGTATATCCGGATATTGCTTGAGGGGTCAGGCAGCAGTTTGGTAGACCACCTACATGGACACACATACTACACCAGTAACGTGGGCGGAGTTCAGGCAGATATTCCTCGATGAATATATTCCCACGGAGGTGCAGTTGAGATTGAGGGAACAGTTCTTGAGTTTGAAACAGGGTAATATGACGGTGTCGCAGTATATGGACAGATTTAGATATCTCATGTTGTATGCCATGGATGTGGAAAATACTGAGAGACTTCAGGTCTATTATTTCATCCATGGTTTGGATGAGAGGATCGGAGGTGTTATTGTCGCGAGTGGAGCCGAGACATTGCAGACTGTCTATGATCGAGCATTAGCTTGCGAGACATACTTACGACATCGAGGTGAGCTTGGGGAAAGGTATGGTCAGAGTTCACGTTCAGACCAGAGGCCGAAGAGACGCCAAGATCACTTTGATCGGCCGAGGCAGGACCAAGGTAGACGAGATAGACGTCCAGAGCAGTGGAGAGGGGACGTTAGACAGCCTGTGCATACGGTAGTTCTGAATGAGCAACAGCAACGACACCCTCCGCCGCAGCATCAGGAGAGGCATCATGATGACCGTGACCAGGGTCAGAGAGATCGGGATCATGGTTAGGGATCTGGTGACTGGCGGGTTAAGAGGCAGGAACCGCGTAGATGCTTTAGGTGTGGTCAGCAAGGGCATTTGAGATGAGAGTGTAGAGTACCATCACCTCGACGGGAACAGGGTCTCAATAGGGACAGAGCACATGCACTAGTACAGCCAGATTCAGGAGCTACTCGTCAGCTAGTGGAAGGTATGTTGTATATTTACAGCAGACTTGTACATGCCATGTTTGATTCTGGTAGTACTCTTTCTTTTATTGTTGGACGGTTAGTTGGGGAGTTAGGGTTAGATGTATACACACTTGAGACCCATCTTGTTCTCAGCACGGCTGCTGGGGATAAGATTTACCCTAATCAGATAGTTCATGATGTCATGGTTGAGGTTTCCGGACATCAATTACCAGCCGATCTACGAGTATTGGAGTATTTAGAGTTTGACGCACTCTTTGGAATGGATTGGCTGTCAACGTACCATGTACGGATAGATTGTTTTGAGAAAAGGGTAGACTTTAGTATTCCTGGTTTAACGGAGTTTTCATTGACCGGGACTGCATCGGAGTTACCTATTACCAGGGGTAGATTAGCGACTACTCAAGAGATGGAGGAGTTCGCAGCGATAGTTGAGCCTAAGACTCGAGTAGTTACCCGGATTGAGGACATACCTATAGTCCGAGAATTTGTTGATGTTTTTCTTGATGATTTACCCGGATTACCACCATCTCGAGCGATAGAGTTCATTATAGAGTTGATACCAGGGACCCAACCTATCTCTAGCAGACCGTACCGAATGTCACCTGTGGAGCAGGAAGAGGTTAGGAAACAACTAGAGGATTTGTTGACAAATGGATTCATTCATCTTAGTATGTCACCCTGGGGAGCACATGTATTATTTGTAAGGAAGAAAGATGGATCATTAAGGATGTGTATAGACTATCGGAAGTTGAATCAAGTAACAATCAAGAATCGTTACCCACTTCCGAGGATTGATGATCTATTTGACCAGTTGAAGGGTGCACAGTTCTTCTCGAAGATTGATTTACGTTCAAGATATCATTAGTTGCGGATTCGAGAAGAAGATATTAAGAAGACTGCTTTCAGTACCAGATATGGATTGTTTGAGTTTACGGTATTGCCGTTTGGATTGACGAACGCTCCAGCAGTTTTCATGGATTTGATGCATCGAGTACTGAGACCATACTTGGATCAATTTGTGATAGTTTTTATTGATGATATATTGATATACAGCCGAACGCGAGAAGATCACGAGAGTCACCTTCGATCAGTGTTGATGACGTTGAGGGAACACCGGCTATATGCGAAATTCAGTAAATGTGAATTCTGGATGAGAGAGGTGAAGTTTTTAGGACATGTTGTCAGTGATCAGGGCATCTCTGTTGAGGGAGATAAGGTTAGAGCGGTGATTGAGTGGAAGAGACCGGAGACTGTTTTTGAGATACGGAGTTTCTTGGGTCTAGCGGGTTATTATCGTCGCTTTGTGCGAGATTTTTCTATGATTGCATCACCGATGACGAGGTTGACAAAGAAAGATGTTCCTTTTGAGTGGTCTGAAGAGTGTGAACACGCATTCTTGGAATTGAAGAAGCGGTTAACTTCTGCACCAGTATTGACGTTACCTGAGGCAGGAAAGAGTTTAACTGTTTACACTAACGCTTCAGGAACGAGACTCGGATGTGTTCTGATGCAGGAGGGACGACCTGTAGCTTATTTATCCAGAAAATTAAGACCACATGAGTGTAATTATCCCGTACATGATTTAGAGCTTGTAGCTGTTGTTTTTGCGCTCAAAGCTTGGAGACATTATTTGTATGGGGAGAAATTTATACTTTACACCGATCATCAGAGTTTATGCTATATCTTAACGCAGAGAGATTTGAATATGCGTCAGAGGAGATGGCTAGAGTTGTTGAAAGATTATGATTTCACCATTGAATATCACCCTGGCAAGGCCAATGTGGTGGCAGATGCTCTAAGTAGATGCGGAATCAACAGTCAAGCTAGTAATAATCAAATGAGACTGTTGGAGATAACATTGGTTATGAGCATGGTAGAGGGTACATCGATGAGTGATGTACAGATTTGTGGTCAGATAAGAGTACCGACAGTGTCACTGGAGCGGGTAATCGGGTGTCAGTGGGCTGATGGGCTCTATGAGCTGTTCGACGGGTTGGCATGGGATCCCATGTGCACTGATTGGTCAGAAACATCTGATGGATGCATGCGATACCAGGGAAGACTGTGGATACCTGCGATGTCAGAGATACGGGATGGTATACTGGAGGATGCTCATCGATCATGTTATACGGTTCATCCAGGCAGAACCAAGATGTATCATGATTTGCGGAGATTGTTTTGGTGGCCAGGGATGAAGGCTGATATTGGAGAGTATGTTCGGGGATGTCACATATGTCAGCAGGTGAAGGCGGAACACAGGCGACCTGGTGGATTGTTACAGCCGTTACCCATTCCTCAGTGGAAATGGGAACATGTTACTATGGATTTTGTTAGTGGGTTACCACAAACTTCCAGACGACATGATGCAATTTGGGTGGTAATAGACAGACTGACGAAATCGGCACACTTTATATCCATTTCAATGCGATACACGTTCACTCAGTTGAGCAGATTATTTGAACAGGAGATTGTTCGATTACATGGGGTACCGATTTCCATAGTATCTGATAGAGATCCCAGATTTACTTCGAGATTTTGGGAGGCGATGCAGGAGCAATTTTGCACTAGGTTGCAGTTTAGTACTGCTTATCATCCACAGACTGATGGTCAGTTTGAGAGATTGATACAGATTTTAGAAGGAGACTGACAGGCAGTTGAGGATATGTAGGAGGGTGTTATATTATTTTGTTGGTTATTTTGTAGGTGTATTATTGTTTTATTACCTATGCGACAGGAAACGGTTGATGCGTTCACCGGGGGGGATGTTGATGGAAAATTGATTGAGCACGCGATACACTAGGCCATATCAAGAATTATCGGGTGACGGACTAGGATTGAGCGTTATCACTGGCGGATTTCTAGAGGGATCACTTATGGGCAATGGGCTAAGTGATGCGTACACTAGTGGGGATCCCGACGTACCAGAGTATGGTCTAGACTAGGTCGCGGATGGAATGGCAAGGCCAGCTAAATTCTTTTAGTGTTGCAGTTCATGGTTTGAGGAGGAGGTCTACGCAAATTTCGGGGACGAAATTTCTTTTAGTTGGGAAGAATTGTAACGGCCGTTATTTATAACGCGGTTATTTAATTATTTTTCGAGTAGGACGCCAGCCGGGACGGCACGTGGAAGCCGTAGGTAGGCTGGGCAGGATCGCATCTAGGTATTTTATGTATATTGGTTGTAAATTCTGTGATGTAATTGATATTATAGTCATCACAGGTGTGTATGTATATTATTATGGTTCGGGTAACTTTGAGAGCCGGGGGTTTGGTCGTGATTGATACGCGTGGGGGATACGGTAGTGTGCACGCCCGAGTACACTCGTTGGCGCGCACGACGGAATTTTATAAAGGTGGAATATAGGTGAGTGTATATATTTATATATATATATAGGTAAATTGATATATATATATATATATTAAATCAGAAAATAAAAATAGAAAATGCGAAATTACCAAAAAGGGTATTGAAGTAAATAAGGAAAGAGATAGACATGAGGAGTATTTTTGTCCTTTTCCTGATTTAACCGCCTCTGCCTTCGTTTTCTTTCGATAAAGAAAAAAAATAGAGAAGAAGAAGAGAATCGAGAAGCCGAGAGCAGAGACAAGGAGAAGCCGAGAGGAGGAGGAGGAGAGCGAGAGTTCGAGGAGATCGAGGTGAGTGATGTTGTGTTATGTTTATGGTTGTTGTGCGTTGTGTGGTGTGGTGGTGAGCTCGGCCATGGCGGAGCCATGTCCGAGAATTGGAATTTGTCGAGGAGGAAGACGACGTGTGGTCTTCCCATTCTCTTAATTCCATTGGAGAGAAAGAAAAGAGAAGAAGGAAAGAAGATCAATCGAAAAAATATATATATATATATACAGAGCTGCTGCTCTGTTCGGCCAGGGGAAGAAGAAAAGGGTGAACCGGGCCGGTTCGATTCAACCGGTTCGGCCCGGTTCACACTTAAAACCAGAAATAAAAAAAAAGAAAATAAAGAAAAATGGAAAAGAAAATCCAGAAAAACAGGGAAAAATATGGAAAAATAGAATTTTGACCAAATAAATAGAAATTGAGGAATTTATATGGAAAATGAGAAATTTAAAAGTCGGAGGAGACTTTATACCGGGGTTTTTACCTCGAAAAATGTAAAATTGACATAATATGTCAAATTGAAGCTAATTCAATGATAAATAATCTTAGGTACATTTGGGGTGATAAATTGATTTGTCGGGTGTTATTGGAGCTAGAACAGTGTTGTTGGAGTGCGAATTGAGGTATGTAAAACTCAATTGAACACCACTATTGCATTTACTTATTCTATTCATTAAGCTTTATTTCTTTGTTCATCTAAATCTGATTGTGATGGGAACGGTAACGTTCCGGCTATTTTTCGGTGTGTGGGGTTTGTTTTTCTCAAATATAATTGGTGACTAGGATACAGTCAGCGGGGTCATTGGAGTAGGGGATGACCGGGCCACTGATCCTAGCTTCACTGGCGGTATTCATTGCACACCCATTTGTTATCTTTGTGTTGGTATTCATGCAGTTTCCTGTTGAGCAGTTGCCTGTGTTATTTCCTTGATTATTGCATGATTATTTAACATTGCTTATTGGTTTCCATTTATGTTTATAAATTGAAATGCCTGGTGGTTTTCCTTGGGATTTTACTTACTGGACTCGTTATCTGGTTTTTGTGATAATTGAGTGCAGTTCCTAGTACCAGCAAGGGTAAGGAGGTCGTTGGCGATTACATCTGACTTACCACTTCAAGACTTGCTAGTACGTGTGCTGGTACATTTATGGTTTTGATATTTTGCAGTATTTTGGGATGGGAAACTTGTTATTACTGTACTTGTATATAACACTGGTTCAGTTAATCGCATGTATGCATGTACAGTCCGGGATTCCACTATAGGTGCACTAATCAATGCTATATTAAAGTAATTGACTGTATTAAGGTCTTCTGCTGTGAAATGGTATTATATGGATAAAATAATATAAAATTTAGGAACATCACTTCACAGAGTATATGTGCATATAATGATAGTTGAGGTGGATGGATGAGTGACGTGGCAGGTACTTCTGGAGCATAGGCTAGATAGGTATCTGTTGCACGGGGCGACCCTAGAAATTGGAGCCGCCACAACCCCTATTTTGATCTAGGGCACCGCCCGGCCTAATCCCGTAATTAAACCCTAATTACAACATGTATGACCTAATTACATATTAGTCAGCCTGTACTACCTATATTCTCGTGGATCGAGTTCATGAATAAGTAATTCTTCATCACTACTATATATCACTTTATAAGAATTATCAAATTAGCGTAAGTCTTTAACATATTAGCGGAAGCATTATATGTAAGTCCAAAATGTGGAAACTAGGAAATAACGATCACAATATAAATATGCAATAAACGGCGAACATATAGACAAAGTGAAAGTCAAAAGTCGGGTAAACTAACTCTCGTACCAATTTACAACCCAAGCAAAAGATGTATATAAACATAATACAAAAATATGACTTACATGTACGTCAGCTACATGCTACGAGCTCAGAGGTAGTCGTCGATCTTCTCCTTGCCTGGTCTAGTGCTGCTCGATGGACCTACACCACCGTCACAAACTAGACGGTAAGTATAGTAATATTTAAGTGATAACCGGGAATTCTATACTACATTTCCAAAGTAAAAATATATATTTAAATGCATAATATAGCAGAAAAAAAGGATGTCGAGAAAGTAATGCATGTAAATACCACAATTAACATAATTAGACAGACTGATACAGGCTAAGTCGAGATGATCTACGTCCGATCGGCGGTGAGAACTATCAGCCAGCCTTTTTTCACTATCGTATGAAAATACTATCAACATACTTTATCAATGGCGGAGCCGCACTCTACGTGAATATATATATATATATATATATATATATATATATATATATGCCAACAACCTCATAGTTCAAGCTATGTGATGCCACCCAAGTATGTTGGAGATTATCTAGTGTCCATTGCACGAGATAAGTTAGGCTACGAAGCCCCAAAGGAAATGGAGTACAAGTCCAATTACCACAAATAACCTTAGAGCATGCATGTCTAACATCAATTATAACATAGTCCACAACAAAATATAACATATCAGGAATGGAGTCAATAAAACTATCACCAGGCATCATGCTATTTCAACATTCATTACGAACAAGCAAAGAAAGCATGATGAAAGAACACAAACAATAAGTCAATAAATTGACTGAGAAGCAAAATAATAGGAATGAAATAAAGTAGAGAATTCCCACAGTTTCACTTACAAGTCACATGATAACTATAGTTATATGGCCTCGCGACACTCCGACTAGCATTTTCAAACTCCCAAAACACCTCTAGGTTCCTGAAAGGTCATTTCATATCATTTATTATCTATTTATTTATTTATTTTAATATTTTATTATATATATATATATATATTTTTTTATTTTATTTATATATATATATATTTTTTTTTAGGGGGGTTTGGGCCCCTAAACCAGGTCTGACTTGGAATCGGTCCAACCGGGCCGATCCCCCTCCCTATTTTCTTCAACGGAGACGTTATTGTTGTAGCGACTCTGCTTCTTCTCTTTTTTTTTGAGTTGTTGATCGGTTGGGAGGGGAGATAATTCTCCTGGTCATCTCTTTCCTCGGACGAACTGCTCTTAGCAGTTTGTCCGAGTTCCCGAGCTCCTCCCCACCTCCACCACCGAATCATCACAACAACAACAATGTAAATCAATAACAGCAACACCCAACACAAAATCAACAACAACACGACACTCACCTCGACGTCGTCGTGCTCTCATTCTCTCCTCCTCGGTCTCTCTCGTTGACTCTCATCCTCGGTTTCTCCTCTCTCTCTCGATTTCTTTTGTGCACTGTGTGTGTGTGTCGGTGGTGGGTGGTGGTTTTGTTGACATTTTGGGGAGATCAAATGACCATTTTACCCCTCCAACCTTATCTTTTCCATATAAGCCAATGCCCCATTTGGTCATTTCACAATTTTTTTTCTTCTGATTTTTAAATATATATTTATATATATGTCCAATTCAATTCAATTAATTTACGACTATATGCTACGATCTAAAGTGAATTAATTTAATTATGTTGCATTTAACTAAATTTAGACTTACGAAAAGTCTCTTTTCTCAGTACTTCAGCTCGCACGTGACTCGTGGCGCATCCCCGATCACGTTTACGCGTCGATAGCTGCAAGTATTGACTTAGTTAGCCTACACACATATAAAACACTAGAAATACATCAATACAAATATAAAATTTACCTAAGCCACATGCCTCGGTCTATGTGCGCATCTCATACGGGCCTCACGTCACGAGTTAGTGATCATGATTAAGCAATTAATCAAAATTAGTAAAATTGGTTGTGATAAGTACACGTCATCACCCAGAAATAATATGAATTTTCAGGTCGTTACAAGGAATAAGTGAAAATCAATGTCAAAGCCTCTCATGTGAGATGATAAAGATGTCACTTGTCAAAAAGGCAAGACCTCGGGAGATAGTGGTTCGATTCTCACTGAAGTAAAAAAAAAGAAATGAAAATCAATTTGACCACCTCATTGAAAGTAAATGGGATAAGTGGTAACTTGCCACATTATCACTCACAATGTTAAGTGACTTCCCATGAAGCCCATATGGCACCACGCAAGCAGGGTTTGAATTGTCGATGGAATAGTGACATAGTGATTTTTATCAAACATTTTATAAATTTAAGTTATGTATTTAAGACAAAAATGAGTTTAGTAAAGTATTACAAATTATAAAGTCGGATAATGGCGGATCCATAAAATCATGTTATGGGGCCAATCTTAACTATAGAGGCATGTGCGATTATAGGAGAATCGAGAAGGGGGCAGAAAAGGGCGATGGTCGAAAAATACGTAGGGGTACTATATGAGGTCTCGATGGTTAGGGGTGTTCACCCCCTTGCCTCCCCTCTCTCTAGATTCGCTCTTGAAGTTGGATGATCGTCTTTGAGGTATGCACCTCAAAATTAGGGATGCAAGTGGGACAGAGAATCCCCATTCCCCGTAGGTCAGGATCCGCCTCGATGGGGCAAAAATTTTCTGCCAACTATCCCCAAGGGGCAAGGGATTGAAGAAATTTCATCCCCACCATGCGGGGAGGGGTGGGATGGTATTATTCGTCACCCCATAGGAATTCATCGCCCCACCTTAATATGAAAATTCTTCACGGGGATAATGTAACTAATTTATCAATTATAAATAAATACAACTAAGTTTATCAAGAAAAAACTAATATAACTTAAAATTTATATATAATAATGTAAGTATATTTTTTAAAGTATTTCTATATGTTTAAAAGATTTGAAAAATCAATTTAAGAGTCGAAAAGAAAGAGATTTTAATGATTAGATTTTGTATCTATAATTTATTTAATCTTTTTTTTGTATATTATATAAAAAAAAATAGTGAGGGGCAGAGAATTCTCGTAGGGTGGGGATCCCCATCAGATAGAGAATGGGAGTCAAAAATTTCTCGATAAAAATTTTAAGCGGAGAATCCCCACCTCATCAAAAGTGGGGATGAAGGTGAGATTGCATTCTTCACCTAAATCTACCTCACTCACCTGCATCCCTACTCATACACATAAATTCTTATCATAACATACATGTTAAGGCTATATGATCACTTAAATAATTCTTGTAGACTAATACTTCTTAGAGTGTGATGTTAGTTTTGTATTATGTTTATATTATATTATATTTCTTTGTGCAATTTTAAGTTTTTAAATGGATAAAGCGTCAATTACATGGAATAATCCAATCACAATAATTAGAAACACCATAAAAATATTAAATAAATAATAATTAAAAGGTTTTAAAGTCCGTTTGTTATGTTTTACTGCTCTACTCTTCTAACAAAGTTAGTATTATAGTCCAGTACACCGGGAAATGTTGAGTGTTGTGTGAAATGGATGAGATCAAAAGACCAAAAGTCAACTAAGTCACCCAAGTGAGTTATCAAAGTTGGTAGGTGAAATTGTGAAAAGACCAAAAGGGCAGTAAATGATATGGATAAGGATTAGGGGTATTTTGGTCATTTGACCAAAATACCCAATTTCATCACACCACCGCCACCCATTCTCCATGGCCGATCAAAAAAAAATTGGGAGAAGAAGAGGAATCGATAGAGAAGGAGAGATCGAGGAGAGGAGAGCGACGATTCGCGGAGAGCGTGGGCTCGACGTCGAGGCAAAATCTAGGTAAGAAGTTGTTGATTTCGTTGTGGGTGTTGTCGTTGTCGTTGTTTTTGAATTTGTTGTCAAGGTTGTTGTTGAGGGGATGGTGGATTCAAATGGTGAAAATGGGGGTGATAATGGTGGTTAGATGTATGTGATTGTTGTTGTGTGTTGTTGTTAACTTGATTTGTTTGTTTGCTGGAAATTTCCAAAGAAACACAAAAACGAAGAAGAAAGGAAAACCGAACTGGGTCAAGGTGACCCGACCCGGTTTAGGTCGACGGTCTGACGCGGTTTGACCGGGTCAGACCGGGTTTGACCCAGGTGGACCGTCAAACCTGGTCAAGCCGGGTCGGGTCAGACCCGACCCGCGACCCACATATTATACTATTAATAAAAATTATTTATTTTGATTAAATATATTAAAATTGAAATAAATTCCAGAAAAATAGGAAAAATTCAGGAAAAATTCTAGAAAATTATATTTTCATCAAATAAAGAGAAATTTGAGAATTTCTACGAAAAATGAAATATTCGGAATTTTTGCGAGACGTTATGTCGGGGTTTTTGGCCTTGAAAATGTGAAAATTTGACAAAAATAGCTAGAAATTTGGAAAAATCATAGGAAATTAAGGAATTGATATAAATTGCATCATCATGATTTTTGTACACACGTCCAAGTAAAAACGTGTTGCTCTGTTAGCCACCATTGGATCTAGGTAAGTAAACCACATAGAACACATGCCAAAATATTTCTTGAACTTTTAATTATTTATTGATATTGTTTCAATACTATCTTGTCATTCCATTCCTTTTGAGTTGTCTAAGGCAAGTGTGTCAAGCGTGATCCTTGCAACTCTTATACCGAGTTTATAGACATGATTAATTGTAATGACATATACGGGGTCAAAATACAGCCCTAATCTTTGGTTTCTCACTTAGAATGCTTGCTTGATTAACACTTATAAGTATAGACTGTAAGTTGAAAAAACATTTTGAATGCATCTACTATACAATTAATAATGTAGCTTTCAACTCATAGAATTTAAAAATTTCCAGAAAGTATACTAATCTAATTGTTCTTAATTTCAAATTAATTAAAAATTACATTGGCTCGACCTTTTTATTTTTTTGAGATCAGCTCAACTTAAGTAATGAGTGAAAAACTATAGGCCTTGTTTGGTTTAACTTATGAGCCTGTTTATTGATGATATGACATCGCAATACAGTTGAAAATTAGTATTTGGATAATATGCGATTGGATCTCAAATCGTAGAAAATTTATTTTTCGAATAAGCATCCCTCTCAATGCTTATCAAGATTGCAAATGTGATTTGATAAATTTTTCTAGTTAATATTACTTTTTAAATGAGGAACCAAACACATCAAAGCTTCCTTTGGTTCAGCTTTTGTTTATTGTTTATTACTTATAACTTAAGCAATTATATCATAATTACTTTTGGTATAAACAAATATTTAGTATGTTTGATTCTTCACTTTAAAAAGTACTTTTACTTCTTGTTGTGTCGTCAACCACCATGGATACCAGGTGAGATGATTAAATTGCTCACCTAACCTTCTTTTCAAAACAATCAGAAAGTACATGAAACTAACCTTAGGTCAAGATGACTGTCAAAACATCATCAACTAATGTGCATCTCGACATCAAATGTTGTCTTTGGCGGACATCACATTAAACTCGATTTAAAAAAAAAAAAAAACAAAGGAGATTTTCTTTCTATTGTTCAAGGTAGAAAATAGGGGAAAAAACGAGTTGATGAGCAAATGTTTTTTACTTTAAACTTTTTTTCTCAATAATACACAACTTGTGCCCTGCAAGATATATAACCAACCTCTTTACACAGGTGAAGGGAGCCTCACTAAAAGCTGGCCATGCATGACACTGCAAATCAAAGCAAAAAATAAAACTATCATATATTGAAAGAAAAAATATTGGTAGTCATATGAGAAGGGCATTTGCAAAATGAAGGTATCACCTCTTGACATAGTAATAACAGAAATCAGCCAAAATAAAAGTCTGAACAGTTTCTGCTAGTAAAACCATCGATGGCCACAAGTATCCGCTCCCAAGAAAGTACAGATAATGCCCGCGAGTCTCAATAACCTAAACATGAACAAGAATCAAAAGGAGAACTGAATTTCAAATCTAAAAGATACATTTCAAAATAAAAGAGTATATAGAGAATGGAGATATTGAGATATATTTGTGTATGACTAAATGACTTTGATGAGAAATGAGGTATGTTCAAGAAAACACAATAATCAAGAAACCCTATTCTACATGACAGAACAAAGGGTGAATCTCATTACAAAATGAAGTTTGTATTGTCAGTAAACATAAGCATCTAAAAAGTACTAATGATGTGTTAAAATGGAAATAATTTTGCTCCCGATTTGGTGTAGTGGTAAAGAAAAGGGCACCATAACTGTGGCAAGACAGAGGCCTTGGCCCAATTCTTGGTAGCTATATTATATTCCTTAGTTTCTCCCGAGTTAAGGGGTTGGGGTGCCCGACTAACTCCCATAGGATTAGTCTAACCAAAGGACTGGAGGGGCTGAGAAGGGTTGGGCCACCCATGGTTACAAAAAAAAAATGGAAATGAGTTCTAACTGTTCTATTCAATGAAATACATTAAACAAAAGATAACGTTTTGACATTATCAATAGGACCATCTATATTATTGAGAAATATAATCACTACATCTCAATTCAAAAGTATGCGATTATGATTGATAATGCCAAAAGATAGGAATCATACTTTGCATAAGTAAAAAGGAGACAACAGAGATCTTGTTTCATAATCACCTGATAAAGTATCAGTATATTATGCGAAAAGCAATTGGCAATCTACAAAAAATGCATTATAAACCCAAAAGAAAAATGAAGCCCTTCTTTTATTGGTCCTTGACCCCTAGCTAGTATTTGGTAACCACATTGGGATTTGACTAATCCAAAATTGAGCCAACTGAGGTTCTACGGAGGACTGTAGCTCTCAAACTGAAACCCTGACTAAGGGAATTCGTACATGCACCGAACAATCCAACGGAAAGAACAAATAAATTAAAAACAGAACCATTTCTTTTTGAATGTTGGCATACTTTAAGGAGTGTGCTATTAGAGATGCAAGTGCTAGAAATATGATTCTCATTATGCAAAACATAAATTCACCCCATAGATCTGTTCTTTGGGTCACGGAAGACACCCCCAAAAACATGGGTGCATTACTTTCAATGGCACTCCTAAGTCGTTAAATAGCTATTTCAAAACAAGTACCTCCTCTAATGACTACACTTAGAATTGTAAGGTAGTTTTTGAAGTTCTAGAATTCTTTGTACACAAGTAATAAGAATTAATCAATGACTATCAACAAACTTACACGAATAATCCAATGAGCACATCCGAAGAACCTTGCAACACCTAATGCGAAAACATAGTGACCGGTGAATGTTTCAACCATCTGAAATATGACAATAATAGTTCAAGAAAATAATAATGTGAGGTTAGTGACAATTTTTTTTTTTTTGAATAAAGATTTAACATCAGTAGTTAAGTTGAAGAAAAAAGGAAGAAGAAGACTACCTTAGCATTTTGCATTATTCGAAGTTGAGGCAGCACGGCAACAGATTCCAAGTACACAGTGAAAGCCCAAAACCAACTGGTTACGAATCTTCTTCTCATATATGGGCGCACTAAGAAGGAAAGAATAACTACAGGAATCACCTATAGTACAAATTATGATACATTCAGAAATGCATAATACAAATGATTTGAGGGTTTTCATTACCTCAAGAATCTCTTCAAATGTTTCATGTAGCATGGTAAATTAATCATAGCAAACATCACAGGTCACGGAGCGGAATAAAAAGGCTAATGAACTGGAAGCACTTTTTCCACTATACATAAAAACTTAAGCCAATTATTATAATATCACTCTACCTGTAGACATAAAGTTCCTGAATTCAAACTGGTTTCATAAATGCTGATCAAAGCTTATCATTTCCAGTTTTGTTACATAAGTTTTGTTCTGTTTTCATGATAGCATCACCAAGTGATGAAAAAAAGTAAAAAAGAGAGAATATCAACAATAGAACAAATTGGTTTCATGATAGCATCTCCAACAAATGATTACATAAAATTTGTTCTGTTTTCTTTATTATGATCTTGCTTGCTATCACAACTTATTTTGCTTTATTGAAATATTGCACTCATTGCTTGAAATATATCAATGCTTAAAATTGATACGATACATTATTAGGCTACAAGCACTGAGTAGTAGTATAACTCAAAATTAAAGCAACTTCAGGAGCAGAGAGAATAAAAAAATAAAAAAACATCTTGAAGTACGGTGTTCATAAATGCTGAATTGCTGATCAAATTTATCATTTCCAGTTTGAATAGCAATTAGCCAATTAGCATGTAATAAATCATAACAAGGGCACAATGCAGAACATTGCTCTTACCACATAATATATTGGCATATTGTCAAGTTCTTTGATGTAGGTCGACTTAAGCTTGAACCGCATCATGTAGATAACCCAAAGAGTTGAGATTAAAGTTGCAAAATCAAGCACCACATGAATGTCTTCCTCCAAAATTATGCTGCAATAGAATCTTACAGCTAGGTATATAGCAGTAAGCTCTTGGGACTTCAATGAAAGACCTATAGTGGAAGGTATGAGCTATGAAGAACCAAAAACCTACTTATTGGATGAAAATGAAAATGCAAGACAAAAAAAAAACACGTAAATTTGGTCAAGTTGTATGGGATATACAAAATGCAATAAGGACTCAAAACCATGACTCATCTTCACAACTACGCACATCAACTTTCTTTTTCATGCTTCTCAAAATCATGCACTATATGCACGAATCATCTAAAAAATAACAGAAATTTGACACCCGTTATTTTCAATGGTAGCTCCAATTTAACCACTTTGGCGACATAGGAGTGCGATTTTACTCGAAAAGGCCTTGGTAATATTTGGAAGGTATAACTTACATGGACAATGTTATTAAAAGTTTTCGTACAACAACAAAAATGGGCCAAATGCTTCTGCTCAACTTAATTTAAAGCCGTTGATAGTGGGACAAAAGTTTCCCATAACAAACTTTTTTATGTACTGGCTAGGCTAGTGCCCCGGTGTTAAAAGCTTTAGGTACCAACTGTTTCATCATCGTTACACAACTAGCTAGTAATTTTTTTTGGTCTTAAGTCACCCTGTATCCAAATTATCCGACTACTTCGGGTTTGCCCCCTAGCTAGTAATTATCATTAAATTAGTAGTTGTCAACGTGTCATCATCTAAAATTGGTATTATATTAGGATATGAATACTTATTTGAGTAGAATACATTGTAATTCAAATTATGTGCAAGGGAAGTGATTTTTTGACAACACCAAACTCACACCTTGAAGTCACATCGACCTTGTGAGCCATCCGTGTGCACTTCGGGATACATCGGGAACTTAAACGTACGTATCTTGAGGCGCACACGAATGGCTCCCTAGGCGATGCGAGGTGTGAGTTTGGTGATATCGATCAGAGGCGTAGCCACGTACATGGCTGCACTAGGCTGCAACCTTTTATGTCTCCTTCATACATATAGTAGGACACTAAAAAAATTATAGAAAATACCTAGTCTAGCCCACCCCTCAAATTAATGCTTAGGCTACCCTTGGTCTAGCCCAGAGGAGTTTGAAATCTTGGCTCCACCCCTATTGTCAGTGTAGCACCTCCCTATGTGTAATTCATTGTTATCTAGAGAGTTTTTCACGGTTAATTATATGCATCAACATTTACAATAAACAATTCAATTCTGCGCCTATCAATTCATAGCGTTGCTGCATTCTCTTCCCCTAAAAGTTTAAAAGTTTCTCCATGGCTCGAAATCAAGACCTTTGGTTAATTAAGGGACTCGTGGCATCCCATCATAGCCCTTTGAAATATCATAGCAAACAATTTAGTGAACATCATCCACAAATTCTTAAATCAATTCCCATCAAAACAATACATTATACGAAAAAAATAAAAATAAATAAATAAATAAATAAAATAAAATAATAATAATAATAATACTGACCAGAGCAAGTTTTGTGGGTGGTGAGCTTGTAAATGAGAATCATAGTCCCAATCATGTGAACAGCCTCAG
Source organism: Stephania japonica (assembly GCA_039657345.1). Classification (NCBI taxonomy): domain Eukaryota; kingdom Viridiplantae; phylum Streptophyta; class Magnoliopsida; order Ranunculales; family Menispermaceae; genus Stephania; species Stephania japonica. The sequence goes on from CM077558.1 coordinate 48,751,122, forward strand.
AAGCCACAAAGAAGTGAGAATGGTCTTCACAATAAACTTGAGAGCCACCAACAAACAAACCACAAAAACCACACCAACACATGCTTTCACCTTAATTGATTGCCTCCCAATCCACCCCAACAAAAACACATTCTCAATCTCTTCAATCCCCACTTCCCTCCCTTCCTCCCCATCTCCAATCAATCCAACAACCCCCGAAAAACAAATCAAATTTGATGTTAATTTGTGGAGAAACAAAGAGAGAGAGAGCGTTTTGTTCTGTTTTTTTTACATGCAATCGATGTGTAGCGTAGCTGAGTAGGTGTCAAAGCATTTGAGTTTTCTCCGTTGGATTCGCGCCACGTGTTGACATGTGCGTTGGGATTGTCGAGGAAAATCTTCCAGATTTTCTCTTGTTTTAGTACGGAAAAGAGGGTGATAGAGTGGGTGAGGAGTTAGTTTTGGTTGTTGGGTGTTAGGTGGGACGTGGTTGGAGGGAAGGTCTGATGGTTTTGTTTCGTTCGGAGCGGGTGGGTGTATGGGATCATGTGACGCTTTAGAACCGCCAAATTTGAATATTAATTGAGTCATTGAATGGTTGTTAATTTGTTTCCAAACTGAGTGTTAATTTGATTTGGGGCTATCGGTTAATGAAAATTTATTAATTACGTATATGTTGATTTTTGTACAGTAACCACCTTTAAGATATGGAACGTTTTTGTCACAAAATAAAATCTTCTTTATTTCAAAAAATCTTTTTTCATTTCAAAAAAAAATTCTTAATGAGGTATGCGATTTTTTTTGATTAGCAGGTATGCGATTATCTAGCTAGAATGAAAAGATCAAAATTTTCCATGCAACAACAAAAAAAAAAGGTCCGCTATGTGCACCCCAGTCATTACTCAGAATACCCCATTTACAAAGGCACCTATCAAATTTCTTAGGCACCCCCAAATTGGACAAAAATGCCCTTGAACCATAATGTTGAGGCACCCACCTATTTTGATAACTCTGGTACTGGTTTCCATTTTTTTGAAACCTCATTTCCCACAAATGCACTTGTTCCCATCAAGATTTGGAGGCGAAATCAACTGAATTTCCCATTTTTCATCGTTCTCTCCTACATATTCCTAGTTTTTTCGAGTTGGATAGGATTTTTGGCCAATTGAAGTGTTCAACGACTAGGGTTTGTCGGACGAGTTCGGATTTGGGGTCAGTGTGAAATCGAGAGACAAACTATGACTCTAATGATAGAATTGTTTGGCAATTAGAATGCTCTCTCAACAAACATTTAATTGGAACACACACAACAATACACATGCACATTACTGTATATATAAACTCCAAACAAATAAGAGAAGACAACTTAAAACTTTTAATAAGGGAAGATTGACAAACTAACTATTAACTAAATAATTAAAGCATGAGAAGTATACGTACCAAGCTAACAATCATAAGCACAACCTCACGCATAATCACTGTGAAAGATGCACGCGCGCGTTAGGAAGATCAAGTGACATCAATCGTAAATTTGATAAACAAAATAAGGATGGAAATTCCTACCAAAAAAAATAAAAAAGGATGGTACCTCTCATATATATTGAATAAATAAAGTGTTGTCACTTAACCATAATATAATTAATACAATAAGATTTCCAATTTCTGTATATATGTATTGATTTGGATTTGATCATGCTCTAAGTATATTGATTCATGTGTCATGGTCGTATCATTTTCTGATTGAGGAAAAAATCGGGAGTGCGCTGTCAATAGTAGCACATATATTCAAAATTAAGGGAGGAAAAACAAAGTTCAATGATTTTGATATAAAAAAAAAAAAAAAAAAAAAAAAAAAAAAAAACCAAAGTTCAATGATTTTGTGGATTGCATAATGTAATCTAGCTAAATATTTATTACAATTTAGTCTATAAGAGATTTAGTGAAATAATCCCGATCCACTGGATTTTTGTACCTTTTTTTTTATAAGAAGATTTTTGTAGTTAATTATGTGGGTATGATTAAGATTCATAGTGAAAAAATAATCCGATTTACTATATATTATTATATAATCTTGATTGCCAAGTTGGCTATGTGGGTATCTATACAAAATAAATAAATTTCCAGTCTTACCAAACAACCAAACGACCCTAATGATGATATCAAAAAAGAAAAACCAAACGACCCTAATAAAATTTACATATCCGACCACTAGTTGGAATGACAACATGTATGAGACATTGAAAGTTATAGAGCCATTGTTCAAAGGCTTAATATAACTTTAAAGGCTTAATATAACTTTCAGCTTGACATACTCGTCATTCTAGCACTTCCATTCAAGACTAGTACTTGAAATATAAGTCATGTAGATTCATACTACATTTGATAAACCCTAAACCCTAAACCCCTCTTTTAAAATTATAAATCGTTTTTAAAATTTAATATTTTTAAAAAATAGTGTATTTATTACTTTTACCCATTTTACCCTTATAAAAAACTCAAATATTTATGATTATTCAGTCATTCGATTCATTTAATATTAAAGTATATATGGAAAAATTTACAATGGAGATCAAATATATATCCATACTACGGAGCCCCTCAAAATATATTGTGCATTGAATGCTTTGTGCATTTATATCGGCTCGATTAATGTGTTAAATTTAAATCCAATAGTTCTAAATAGTGTACCCATGACATATATATATAACACTTGTAATTTGGGTACAAAAAAATATTACACTTATAAGTAAGACTAAGGCTGCCCTAATTTGTGTGTATTAGCTAGAACAACTTACTGTATTTTTAACGAGAGGAGCATGTAGGCCTACATCCGACTTCGACCTATTCACGGGCTTGGGTACTCGCCCAAGCCGGTGACTAACGGGTAGGGCTTGGACAAGTTTTTTAGGCCCAAGCCTGTCTAAGCCTGATTTAATTTGGGTTGGGTGTGAGCTTATTTGCAAAGCCCGACCCGATCGACCGGTCTGCCACTAAATTAATATCTCTATTTTCAAAAAAATGTTGGAGATTTCATCAAAAAAAAATGTTGGAGATAAGGCTTGAACTCAAGATCCTCTATATTAATGATTGTTCTTTACCAATATGCTACATCCATCTTTTTATATTTTATTTGTATGTTATATAAATATATACATACTTCAAAAAAAAAAATAAACAATATATACAAAATCTACAAAATACTACACTTTATTTTAATTTTAAAGAAGAAAAATTTTAAAAACACTAATTTTAAAAAATATATATATAATTATTTTTATTAATAAAAAATATACATGAGTTTGATAGGCCGGGTTTGAGTTTTGTAATTTTTGCACGGGCCGAGCTTGGGTCAAGATATAGGACAAAACATAGGTGTTGGACTAGACCTACTTAAGCTTGGGCCTGGCCCAACCCCGATCCCGACCCCGACCCATACCCATAGGTCTAAACGGACTCGAGCTCAAGAGAAGTAGAGAAGTTGGGAAGCCTCGAGCGCAAGATTCATCTCGATACGCGTATCTAGAGAGAGATGTGATGTGAACCGTCCGATTATGAAGCCCCAATTTACTTTCGTCGCTCCTCTCCCGATTTCATCTGCAAGTCCCGAGTGAGTTCTCCCTTTCATCTTCATCGTTTCAGCCTGGTCTTGGAGTGATATATTTCTCTCGATTCGAAGGTTAGGTTTTCGATTTTGAAGATTTGAAGTCCAAGTGTTTGTTGTTCTGATTGTTTTCTTTTTTTTTATGCTTTGCTAGATAACTTCATTTTGGTTGATTTTTGAGTTTTAGGGTTTGGTAATTTAGAATTAGGCTTAACACACCAAAGGTGTGGGGTTCAATTCCTCGCCTCCCTCAGATTTCTTCCATGGGTTCCTTGGTGGGGGCAACTAAGGACGCCCGAGGGACTAATTGGGTCCACCATCAATTTAGTGTCAGTACGTGGCTTTGATACTCTCTGACTATCAAAATAATAATAAAAAAATAAAAAAATGGTATATAATTTATATAGCTTCTTCAATTATGATCGCCACGACTATTCCATACTGGAATCTATAACGTTATGATGCATTATATTTCATCTTGTGCACGACTACCTATCGATGAAGACATGGTAATCCACTGTTTATGCAACTCTTGAATGCCAATAATTCGTGGATGCATGCTCTCGTTGCTTACAGTGGGCAGATTGAATGAATTCCTATGCTTATTGTGTTGTTATAGTCCCTCATTTGTCCTTTTCAAATTCTCCATTTTAGAGTTTCCTCACAAGAACTTGGAATGAAGAAAAACCAAATATTTTCTAGTCAGGTAATTAGTGGTGTGACCATCATGGTGCAATGGCAATCTTATTTGTTTTCTTATGAGAACGTTCCAAATCATGCGTTGGAATTATTATCTTTCTTTTGAATATAGCTTCGAACTTAGGAAATATGTTTTGAACTCATTTCTTATTATGTGTTAAATTATTTATCTATGTTCTTGATGATTGTCTTGACTTGGATAGGATATCAACAAGTTAGGAGTTTTACTAACATGAAGTTGATTGTCTTCGCGATACTCTAAAGTGCAAATTTAAGTTTAGATATTCTCGATCAATTTTGTGTATGTTAATTTTTGCCACTGTTTATTTCTCGTCTAGATACTACAATGTATATTTCTTCTTTGTCATATTTGACCATTCATTTTTTTTTTTTTTTTGAGCTTTAAGTTTTCTGTTTTGTAGTGCACGAATAAATCTCTTCAATAGATATTCACAATTTTGCGCATGCAACACATCTATATAAACATTTTGCCCTGTAAAATTCTAAGCAATGGTGGCTGCATTTTTTTTTCACCAACATCCCAAGAGCTTTATATTTTATTAAATTAAAGAAAGCTCCTTTTATGTCATAGAATTGTTAGCTTAGTGGCTTCTTTTCCCCTTTTTCACAATATTTATTGTTAGAAATCACCTAAAAAACCCCAACTAAATGAGGCGTCTATATCTCTTAAGTTTAGTCTCAAATTCTTCTCAAGCTTTTTAAGGACAAATTATTCTCAAATTTTGATAAAATTAATATCAAACAATTTGGTAACTTCAAGTGTGTAATGTTTAATAAATTTAGATATTCAACTAAATCTGGAACATATATCCTCTAAAAAGAAGTTAGCAAGAAGTTCTTATTTTATTTTATTTCCTTTTTTTCTTTTGAAATCTATATTATAGAATTTTATTTTATTTTGATAAGAAACCAACATATTTGTCACCAACATAAGTCGATCTCCAACCTCCCCTAAACTTGCCTTTGGCAAGTCATACTTCATCCATCTCTCTAGAGATGCTTTGATTAAAATATTATTACAAATTTAAATTAATCATATTTTTTAAAATAATTTAAATTTACGTTGAAGTTTATATTTGCAATAGTTGTTAATTTTTTTAATTTTACATTGATTTATTATTAAATCTATATTCATATAACGCTTGTGAAGCACACCAATAAACACACACAAATATTTTTATGTTGCGTAGTTTTACCATGGTGATTGAGGAAAATACCATCCATGGTGATTTTTTCAAATCACCATGGTAGAATCAAATAAATGTCAGATTTCTAGGATATTAGGCTGACCCCAACTAATTTACAATTGAGGCTATGTTGTTGTTGACTTGTTGTAGACTTGTGGGATATATTTAGTTCCAATCTATCAGTGATCTTTGATGAAGAATTCAAGGCCAGTATAAATTTTGATAGTTAAATGTTGCTATTGCAGTCCACCAGGCTCACCTGTTGGGGAAGATCATTCTCCTGACGAAGCAACTCAAAGGTACGTTGTTGCGTTGTTCCTCGATCAAAATTCTCTCAATAACCAAACCCTAACCTAGCTAGGGTTTCTAGATTATCCCAAATTGTCCCCAATAGATATTGTGACGTGTAATCAGTGTGCTTGCAATTTGCTTTGAATTGACAGTACCTCTGGTTCTGTTTGTTTTTTGGATTCGGTACACCATGAGATAATAAAATTGTTGATAATTGATGTTAGGGCTTTTAATATAAGAATTTGACATGATGTTGCTATACATTGTGAAGTATAAGGTTTGTCTGAAATGTGTGTAGTCTTGATTTGGCAAACCATGTAAAATAGATGTCTTGATTGTTTCATAGAATTAGTGGTTGTTGTTGATGGTCGGTTTGTTTGATTTGAATGTGCAGATTCGTCGCTGTGACCCTGTCTTGCTCATTTTTCGACCTAGATGTCCAAAGTTGCTTATCGAAACTGTCTTAATTTTCTTAATTCCGTTCTTCCTTCAGTCCCCACCAAGCTCCCTTCTAATAGCTTCAAACAAATAGTTGATGATCTCTTCTCAGCCGAATGTTTTGCCGCTGACACCATCTTATCTTGGAACTCTACCTTCGAACAATTTACAGCCACTCGCCGATTCCCACATTCGATTTTCCTCTTCAAGAAGCTCCTCCAATCCTTTTCTGCAAAAGCCAGTTGCTTCACTTACCCACCTGTTCTAAGGGCTTGTACTTTGCTTCGCATGCCAAAGCTTGGATTTAGCCTTCACGGGTATTTGATCAAATGTGGGTTTGGTACTTGCTTTGCTCCTTCTTGTTGTCTCATTGACATGTATTTGGGTTTTGGAAGTGCCCAAGAAGCGTTTTGGCTATTTGAGGAAATGCCTGACAGAGATGCCCCTTCATATTCTTCTTTTGTTTGTAGTTTGGGATCAAAGGGTTTTTATGAGGAGGTTTTGAATGTTTTTGAGGATATGACAAACTTGGGTTTCCTCCCAAATTCAGACTCTGTTTTTTATGCCATCATGGGGTGTATTGAATTGAGAAGGATAGATAGGGGGCATCAATTCACTGTTTTTTAGTTCAAAATGAATTTCCCGCTAATCTTCGCATTAATAATTCATTAATTTCTATGTATAATAAATCTGGGAGGTTGGATTTTGGGCGTCAAGTTTTTAATGATATGCCTGAGAGAGATGTAGTGTCATGGAATTCTATTATCACAGGCTATGCACAGATTGGTGACTGGTCCGAAGCTTTTTGCCTTTTCTTATCAATGAAAAAGGTGGAAAATCTGCTACCAAGTAGAGTTACTTTTATTGGTTTGGTATTGGCCTGTGGCCAAGCTGGTAATCTTTATATTGGAAAGAGTATTCATGGTCATTTGATTCGTTTAGCTATGATGTCAGACTTCCGTTTGGGAACCGCTGTCATGGACATGTATTTGAAATGTGGAGAAATTGAACATGCTCGAGTTATGTTTGAAGAAGAGTTACTGGAAAAAAGTTTGGTTTCATGGAACTCACTAATTGCGGGCTATTCACAAAATGGGTATAGTTATGAGGCACTATTGCTCTTTCAACAGATACTACAAGAAGCGAGTATGGAACCTGATTCAATCACCATTGCAAACGTGATTCCTGCTTGTGCAAGCATGAGAGACTTGCAGATGATAAAATCAATGCACACAATTGTCATCAAGAAAGGACTCAGGTTTGAAAATGACACCGTGTTAGGGACAGCCATGGTTGATGCGTATTGCAAGTGTTCAGATATTGAAACAGCTTCTTTATTGTTTAGTCGCATTAAAAAACCCAGCACTGGTACTTGGAATGCAATGATGTCAGGGTACACTCTAAATCACTGTGTCCACCAAAGTCTGCAGCTCTTTCTCACAATGCTTCTAGGTGATGTTCCATCTGATTCAATCACCATGGTAATTTTATTTCAATCATGTGGTGAACTAGGATCACTTAACTTGGGAAGAATGATCCATGGTTTCTGCCTTTCTAAGGGTTTCAGTTCCCATCTTACTGTTAATAATGCCATGATTGACATGTACATGAGATGCGGGTGCAGGAAAAGTTCACAGTTCCTTTTTAATTTAATGCCTTATAAGAATGTTGTATCATGGAATACAATGCTATATGGGTATGTTAAGGTAAATGATTTTGCCATGGCATTGAAGATTTTTTATGAAATGCAATTAGAAAACCAGCATAAGCCGGACTATGTCACGATGATCCCTGTCATTCAGGCGTATGCTGCCAATGCATTTAATCACGGTGGTCCAATGGTTCATGGTTTAGTTTTGAAACTTGGTCTTCAATCTGATATTTTAGTTGCCAACTCTCTGCTTGATGCCTATGCAAAGAACGGGCTTATAGACAGAGCATGGTCTTTGTTTGACCAAATGGGTTTGTTGAGAGATCAAACTTCTTGGAACGCCATGATAGCTGGATGTGGAATGAATGGGCAAGGGAAGAAAGCATGTGAACTGCTTTTGCAGATGGAAGAGAATGGTTATAAGCCTAACTCCATCACTTTTATCTCATTGCTTTCCTCTTGCAGTCATTCTGGTTTGATTGATGAGGGTTGCAGATATTTCAATATGATGATAACTCAATACAAAATCCAGCCATCTATTGAGCATTGGACGTGCATCATAGATATGTTTGGACGGGCTGGGAGATTAGAAGAAGCATACCTGTTGATTAAAAGTGGAATTGGTTCTGGATCCGGTGGATTGTCCGACTGTGCTGCTATCTGGGCAGCTCTGTTAAGTGCGTGTAGGATGAACATGAATGTTTACATTGGGGAGCTTGCAAGCCAACATCTCTTTAAATTGGCACCGCATAATTGTGGTCATTACTCGTTACTGTCAAATTTATATGCTTTTGGTAAGAGATGGGACGATGCAGCAAATATGCGGGGAGTGTTTGAAGATGGAAGGCTGATGAAGAAACCTGGATTGAGCTTGGTGAATGTGTGATGTGCTCATGTAAGGGAATCTGGATAAACACAAAAGCATTTAGATTTAATATTTTTGAGGACGTTTGACCCCATGGAACACCTGACTGATTTCTGTGAATAATGAAAAGCTCCATTTCTTTGTGCATGAAAAAAATCTATGAGATAGCCATGGACCCCAAGAATGGTGAGCCCTTTTCACCTGGAATTATTTTTTGTACTATCTGCCCAATTCATAAGGAACCTTGACCAATCAGAGCAAGCGGATTTTGTGTGTGTTTTTCGGTGGTCGGGTGGTGGGGACACAGACCAAATCCACGAAACCCAACTTTCATGAAGCTATTTTATGACGTATATTGACTGATTCATTCTTCATCCTTACAGACCAAATCCACGGAGCAGTTTTATAACAAAAGGCATGCTTTGTGGTTTGATATTGAGCATTTCAAAATTTTGCCCCAAACTGGTCATATATGCGTCTGTTTTGGTCCAAGAACCTGACATTAACAAATGTGTTATGGTCACTATTGTCGAGAATTCTTCCCAATTTATAGAAAATTTCACCATTTGAACCTCTTGCTAGATCCCATATTGATAGTCTTTGCTTGTTAATGATTAGACTTAGTGCAAGATCATTTATTGATAGAATCTGCTTGGTAACCTTTTTTTTTAAGTAGGGAGACTATACGTGTATACTCAGTCTTTTCTTTTCCATTGTAATCATATTGTTCATGTAAACTTTGTTGTTTACGAGGTGTGTTGTAGTGTTTTAAGTGTTATTAGTTCTTACGACTTGAAGCTCATTTTTTGAGAAAAATGCCAAATCGATATGCTTTAATCAGAATATGTTACAAATGTTAAATCACATTGCTTTTCTTGATTTACATATACTGAATGGCGTATATGAATTATGGTGTTTGCTGTTGAAATATAGTATAAGCATGTCCATTCCTCATATATTTGTAGGGTCTGTTTCCTTACTTTTCTATTTTATGGCTTGGGAATAAATGGATCTTGTTCTTATGACAGTCCCGTCTTTTTACTAGGTCTTGTTTGGAGCAGCAAAATCAACAGAATAACATAAACAGTAAAAGAGAAGACAGCTCCAATGTCATTCATGGAAGAGTTACAAACAAGTTAGTTTATTTGAACTACCAAGTCGATAATTGTTCTTTCAAATAATGCTTTTGACCATGTGTTACACATGTAAGGTCTTTGCCCGTATTTCATCGTATAATTTGTTGAAACTTTTAAGGTTAATAACTTTTATTTCTGTCCCTCATTTCTATTTGCTGATTTTCTTCTTCATGTTGGCACCACTAATATCTTGTCCCATTCTCAGGCCTGGAATCATTGCCTAGTATTTTGCAACGCAAATACGCAGTAATGCGGAATTTAGATATAAGCTTACAAGGTATGCAGAATTAAGGAATCATTAAATATTTTCTCTTATAGTAGTAGCTATGAAGATTATAAATGATGTATCTTGTTGGTAGGATTTTCTTTCTCTAGTTTCGTGATAGTTCACCCATTGATGTATTGAATGGACATGTACATGGTGGGTTCTTTTAGCCCCACATTTTTCATGTTGCTCGTGATGAAGTGCACCTGTCTTTGTTGTTGAGTAGGCAAGTAGCTAATGCCTAATGGTGACAATGCCAATGTTGCGCCAAAGCATCTCTAGTGAGATGGATGAGGCATCACTTTCCCAAGGCAAGGTTAGGGGTTCGACTCATGTTGGAGTCAAGGGTGTTGTATAAAAGTTGCTGTCATATAAAAGATCCAGTATCTCTTATGAAAATCTAATAAAGGTTCCTCAAAATCAAAGAGTAAAGTCCTTTTTTGTGGTAATTTAGTTGTTGATTTTATTGGAACTCTAAATATTATCAAACAAATTACAATTAATTAAATTTGTAGGAATCTAAATTGCTGCTGTTTAGCCCTTGTAATTCTCCAGCTTCAACTTCTTGTTTCTATTGTGATTTTTATTTGTTGATGTTATTTTCTGTCATAAGAACTAATGCGTGATTGAACTTGATCTGAATAAATCTTTCCTCCTGTTTTCTGTCTCTTCCTCATGTTGAACTAGAAAGCCAGCGTCAAAATGAGCAACGATGTGAACAAGAAATAGAAGAAATTGAAAAAGGAATTAAGTCCAGCACTATTGCAGCAGATGCATCTTCGATTAGATTCTCCGATGATGCTCTTGACGAGCAAAAGCACTGCATCAGGATTGCTGATGAAAAAGTTGCTCTGGCTGGTCAAGCTTATGACTTGGTATTTAACATTGCACATTTATTCGTGATTTAACTATATTCAGAGTTCATAACTTGGTATCTAGCATTGCATATTCATTTGGCTTTAACCATATTCAGAGTTCACTTGTCCTTTCTATGATCGTTCATTTGTTTCTTTTTTTTTTTTGATAGCTAACAATAGTAATGATGTTTTTCATTAAAAAGCTTCTATTTGCTTCCTAAGATATTTCCTTTGATCTGTATACTTCTATGTTTAAATTTCTTCCATCTGCTTGCTTAGTTTAGTTTAAGATGGTCCACCATTTTGTTGTTTATTCACTTAATTAATGGGTCATCATAATTAGTACTGTGACCTGAGATTATTTACTTATTTTAGCCGACTCTTGTGTAGCACAGGTTTTAGCCAACTCTTGCGCAGCTCCCAATTTATTTATTTTTTAAAAGGAAACAAATAGGTATACCCATGTCCATAAGGTGACCTCTTAGGAATAAAGCTAAACCAAGGTTTGCCGTCCAAGAATCAATATGATTCTGACTTTGTTAAAGATTAGTTTGATCTTTGAACCATTCAGATAAAGGATATCCAAACTTTACATGTGGCCAGTCAACTAGAAAAACATGAATTTAAGGGAGCTCTAACATCTGTTATATTGGTTGGTGGTCATGTCCTTCATCTTCAAAATACTGTTCCAACTGAATGACTTGCACAATTGTATTTGTGATCACCCAAGCTCCCTAGCCTTAGCTTGCGCCAAACTATAAAATAAGTCATCATAGTTTTGTGGACAAGCTAGTCTGCAGTGGAGAACTTGCCCATTTAACATCATGTTGGCAATTGAGCACTAAAAAAGTAGATAATCTGATGACTATCCAAAAGCACAGTGCATCATTGTGGTGAAACCATTTCGTATGTAGACGGATACTGCTATATTTCCAGAATACTAAAATTTAAAACTTTTGAGAGTTTCGACCACCTGATGTAATTCACTCGAGAAAACGTGACCTTGCCTAATAATTGAAGTGGGAGAAGGGGTAAAGAATATATAGATCAATAAAGAAGTCAAAGAGAGGCTACAAGAAAATTGACCTAAAGGGTCAAGCGATCGTTAGTTCTATTTACGAGAAAGTTGACTTGAGAGCAACCATAAAATGTATTGGTCCTAGGATTTTGATTGTGTCACTAAATTCTAGCTGGAAGTGATTCAACCTACCAATTTCTTTATGTGATAGATCTCTAAGTTATTTTTTGATAGAAATAAATCTCTAGCTTGTTATAAAGTCTTTAAAGGCAAAAATGAAGGAAAATGGGAAGGATCTGCCGAAAAAACTGAAGTGGATTAAGTACAGTGACATAGATTATTCGAAGAGGATATGAATAGGCAAAACAAACCTTAGGGCACTATTCATTTATCCAAAACCTAGTAAAATGTTTTCTAGTGAATACAGGGATACAAATAAGTGTATTATGTATGATATGAGTTTCCAAGTAGCAGTCATTAGTGCCTAGTCTGTAGTCTGATTTCTGTTATTCATACTGTGATCTGAATCGTGCAACAGGTGGATGCGCATATTCAACAACTTGATCAATATCTGAAGGGTTTTGATGAAGAGCTTAAACGAGGTTGGTTTTTCCCTCCCTTTTCAATCATGTGTTTATTGAATTGGAAAAGCATCTTCTACCTGACTTTCATTCCTTTCATTTACCTTATTTTATACTTATGATCAATTTGGATTATGACAGAGAAGGAGAAGGATGTCGCTGTCACCACATCTGTTGATGATAACACAAAATCTGGAAGGGGTGCTGAAACCAGTAAAGGAGGCCGTAAGAAGTATTCATCTTTCTCACTAATTTTAAATTCTATTTTCTCTTTGTCAAATTGTGGTATTGTTTGATTCTCGAAATTTGAAAGTAGAAGATTGAATTGGGATGCTTGATGGTTAAACTTGTTTTCTACCTTGGACAGAGTTACATGAGTTACCCATTCTGAACCTTGCACAAAGGGTCCTTGGTTTTATTGTTGTTTGACATGCTTTGTTGCATAAAGGCATTTTTCTTATATGCAGAACACGCACTGCAACAGCTGCCGCCGCCGCCGCCGCAGCAGCAGCAGCTGCAGTGCCAGATGCTCCAACTACAGATTTGGACTTGCCAGTTGATCCAAATGAACCAACTTACTGTACCTGCAATCAAGTTAGTTATGGAGAAATGGTTGCTTGCGATAATGCAAACGTATGTATACGGTTCGATTTAAAATGTTTTTCCTTGACAGACATCCATGCTTATGCATATTATTGTTTTTGCTCATGCAATCCTTTTTGACATCTTGTAGTGCAAGATCGAGTGGTTCCATTTTGGCTGTGTTGGTCTAAAGGAAAAACCGAAAGGGAAGTGGTATTGCCCAGACTGTGCTGGTCCGCCAAAGCGTCGTAAGGGCAGATGAGTATAGCATACAATCCAGGCAGGTTCATTCTACGCCTGTGATTCCATGACTGATTCAACCCAAATACCGTATCTGCTGACAGAAATTCGACATTCTAGTGTAAACAATGCTTTGGGAGGAAGTTATTTGGTCCTAATACTCAAGCTGATACATTAAGCTGATCAGAACACATGTTACATTGCTCATGCATTATGGCCTCCTTTGAATTCCTTGCAGACTGGCTTATGAGTGGACAACTATTCATGTATATAGTTTAGGCTCATTTAGTGCATAGCAACTACTCTTTTATATTTTCAGAGGGACTGTTAGAAGAATTTATTTCATCAAGTTGTAAGCACTTTGAATGAAAGATATTCATCATTTGTAAAACCTCCTAAACCTTTTCATTTAAGCTTCAATCCTTATTTCTATAGCTATACAATGATCCAATGAATTGCTAATCCTGTTTAAATTAGTCTAGTATTGTGCATGTGTTTCATGAAATAACTTGTCGAGGGAAATATTTAAACGGAAGGCAGGCGAAAAAGAAACCTCATACCAATCCAGTCAATTGTCTACTCGGTTGGTAATGGTTTCATGATTTTGTTTGGAAATGGTATTACTGTGTGAAGTTTGAACTCTTTACCATTAGAGGTTATTTGAAGAGAATCATATGTACTATTTTCTCATTTGGTAGAATAGATTGATTTCAAAGGGCACCAAAAATACTTCTATAAACTGTTTACGGTAAACACACACATGCCTTGCAACAACATAAGCCTCAATTTTCTCATTTGATACCATTAGACAGTATTTTGGGCCTCCTATTTTTGGCTAAATGCCCAAACCACCCCTCTATCACAAACAGACACACACACCCCATTATTGAAACTACACCCAAACCCATCATTGAGGCCAAATCAACTATGCCCTCCAAACAAAAAAATAATGCTATGAGAGGACGAAAATGCTATGAGAGGACGAAGGTGGAGGAGTGCACGAAACAAGAAGTGAGGTAGGGTGCAACATAACAAAGTGAGGGCATAAAAGTCATTTTCATTTCAGCTTGCCCTTACAAAGCTGGGGTGCCTTTAGCTGCCCAATAAATAAGGAGAAATGCTACTTTAACCAATTTCTAACCTACTTTAGACACTCACATCACCAAATTTGAGATTATTGGTAGTATTTTTTATTTTAACTTTCAGAAATGCTTGAACAACGCCCTTGACAACACAAGTCATTCTCCACCCTCTTACCCATCGGGTTATGCATCTTGAGACGCGTAAGCTCGCATCTCAATATGAAAATGGATGATCAATGTTGGAGATATGCGTTTTGTTGCTCTGTTGTCCACTATCTAAAATATTTTTGTAAAACTTTTTTAGAAAAAATATTTCAATAAATTAATATTGAACTCAAAAAGTAATATAACTAATTTTTAATTTGGTGACGTGAGTGTATAAAGTGGGTTAGAAATTGGGCTAATGTTATCCACCAAAAAAAAGAAATTGGGTTAATGTCATAAATATAGAGTTCGGCTATACGCACCCCAACATTTACTTAGTGCACCCTAAATTCAAATTTCAATTAATGAGGGCACCCCGCATTTTTACTAAAAATACCCCTTCATCTCAACTGAAGCACCAAACTACAAAACTTTGGTCGAAATATCTATTTTAGGTTCGACAACATATGGCAAGACTTATCTTCTAGACTCAGTGTTGTCCAACCGAACCTCTTTAGTGAAATTTAGTTGATAACTGACGACCTAAAAGTTCAGTGGGTTTCGACCTCCTCTCCAATCAAAGGTTCAACAAGCTTTGACCGAATCTCCAACTAGATGTTTGGTGGGCTTTGACTGACTCTCCAATTAGAGATTCAGACCTGCAAGGCTGAGCTTACTCAATGATGTCCTACAAATCATAAGAGAGTGTGTGGAGGATGATGGTGGGGTACACAAAATGAGAAGAAAGGGCGGTGGGGTGCACTAATCATAGTGAGGAGCATGATCATTTTATAGTAAAATTGGTTTTTTTAAATAAAATAGAAATTTTCATTAATCATGATGGCTCAATACATTCGGTAGAACAAGACGAGACATAGAATCAATTACCTTGATAAAAACACATTGATTCACTAATCCTAATTGTTCATCAAAACATTCAACTACCATAGAGTTGATTATGAGAAACTACGATAGTAACAATGGAACATTTTAACAATCAACGACCGTTCTCTTGACAAACGTCTGTAACACAATATTACACAAACATATTAAGACCAAAACGAAAAATAAAACTTGTAACAACACAAACTTCCAACATTGGAAGAAAAATACTTATTGAAAAGTTAACCTAATAAAACTATTAAACCAACAACTGTAAGCGCAAATCCACACACGAACAATAGAAGTGGAGATAAACTTAAATGATGATAGATGCAAACATGGAAGGGGAGCAAGTGATGACGCCAATGATGAATCTGATAGTTGTTTCACGATTGAAATTCTCATATCTGAATAAATATGTGTTTTATTAAGGAAAATGTGCAGTAAACACTCTTATTGGAATCACCACCGATTAAAATAGAAAATCGGTGGTGGTTTACCTATGAATTATAAAGAAATCAAAAGAGAAAAAAAAATTAGGATTTTGGAGGATGCTAGTTTTCATATGTATTCAAATTGATTTTTTGTTAAAAAAATAATTTGACTTTTTTGTTGAAGTGCCCTAAGTAAATGGTGGGATGAGTATAGTCGGGCTCTAAATAAATCAAGGCTAAGGAATAAGAATAGATGCCCATGTTTGAACCGGATGAATTAAACTCGAACCGGCCGTTCCTCATACCCCTATCGTCTCCTCTCCTCTTCGTCTCTCGCCCCTCCCATCCATCGCCAACCCTTCTTCGTCGTCCAACAGCAAGGTTAGCTTCTCTCTCTTTCTCAAACCCTAACTAGGGTTTTTGCAATTCCACAATAATCTGTATCAAAACCCTAACTTTCATGTTTCTTCCTGTACAAACTTCGCAGTGTTTGAATGCAGTCTTGTTTTGTTATCTTGGATTCTTCGATCTCAATCTCTCCAAAACTCTGAATCTGTTGAGGCCTAGCTAGGGCTTCTGCAATTTGACAATAATCTGTAACAAAACCCTAATTTTTTTCATGTGTGTTTGTGTGCAAACCCTAAATTTCATGTGTTTTGTCAATTTGGATTCTCTGATCTCCGAAAATTTTGATGAATTGTGGGGTTTGCTTGTGGAATGTGCGAGTGGTTGATGATGATTGTGTTGTTGATTCTGTTGATCATTAGGGTTTGTATTGATGTGTGTTGATTGTGAAGGGCAGGATGGAAGATTAGGGTTTTGGGGAGAGAGGTCGTGGGGAAGGTGAATTTTGTGGAAATTTTGGATTTTGTGTTGGGGATTCATGGCGGATCGTGTTGGTGGTGTTGCGGCTCCGGGTAGTTCTTCTTCTTCTACTTCTACTTCTTCTACTGCTGCTTCTGCTGCTGTGGCTGTCACAGCTGTTGCTCGGCCGATATGGATGAAGCAAGCGGAGGAGGCGAAGTTGAAGAGTGAGGCAGAGAAGGATGCGGCTGCAAAAGCAGCATTTGAAGCTACTTTTAAGAATGTTGATAAGGGTTCTGTGAAGGAGGAGGTTTCGGATGACAGTGATGCTGAGGACGCGGAGGAATTTGCGAAGAAGAAGCCTTTGGGACCTGTTGATCCTGCGAAGTGCACTGCTGCGGGCACGGGGATTGCCGGTGGTGCAGCATGTACTGCCTCATCATTTGTTGTGGTCACAAAGGATTCTGATGGGAGGAAGATTCCGAATGGCGGTGCTTCTCTTAAAGTGAAAATTTGCCCTGGCGTTGGTGTGGGTGGATCTGACCAGGAAGGTATTGTGAAGGATCAGGGCGATGGAACTTATGTTGTTACGTATGTAGTTCCAAAGAGAGGGAATTACATGGTATATATAGAATGTAATGGAAAACCCATTATGGGCAGCCCTTTTCCTGTGTTCTTTAGTGCCAGTAATGCGGGTGGATTGCTGGGCGTGCCTCCTGCAACGTTGCCTTTCCCCAATCATGTCAACCAGACCATGCCTAACATGCCAAATTATGCGGGTTCTGTGTCTGGAGCATATTCAGGATTGCTGGGAATGATTCCAGGTGTTGTTCCTGGTGCATCGGGAGGGGTGATTTTGCCTGGTGTTGGTTCATCGCTTGGTGAAGTTTGTCGGGAATACCTTAATGGCAGATGTGCAAAAACTGATTGTAAGTTTAACCACCCACCTCAGAGTCTTCTCATGACAGCATTGGCTGCAACAACCACTATGGGGACCTTAAGTCAGGTGCCCATGGCACCTTCTGCTGCGGCAATGGCTGCTGCTCAAGCAATTGTTGCTGCCCAGGCGCTTCAGGCTCATGCCGCTCAGATGCAGGCTCAAGCACAGTCTGCAAAAACTTCTTCTGGTCTGCCTTTTACATAGTAAACCTTCTTTATTTTATTCATTCAATGTGCATTTTGTTTCTGTAATTCTTAACTCTTAAGGTCTCATTCAAAAGTGTTCAGCTAGCCAATACTTTTGGGAATCATTGCCATGCAAAGTTCGTCTTATGATAGTGGTGGAACCGAGGAAAAACTTTTAATAATCATGATTAAAAACTTTTGAGTTCTTAGATAACAAATTATAAACTGTAATCGGAGTAGATGGATTATCAGAATATAAAAGAAACAAAACTTAGATGTTAGAACTTGTGGGTCAGTGTACACATGGAATATAACTAGAAGGTGATGGAGAAACACACTTGTAAGCAAATTAAATTTGGTCATTAAGGCACTTTGAGAGTTGAGTTGAGTTAATTGGGTTCTTTAAAAACTTAAGATTTATTTTGTAGCGTGTCTTCTATATTTACTTATGTAATTTTACCCTTAATATCTATTAATAGCTTTTTGAAAATCTCTGGTGCGGCATACATGACATAACATTTAGTCAAGTTTTGTTAAAATTCAAGGTAATTTTTTTTAACTTTTTGAAAACAATATAGTGCTGTGTAATATATTGAATTATCTTTTGGTGAAAATCTAACAGTTAGAGGCACAAGAAGCTTTTCAGGTGCAAATGTCAAGGGACTTGGTTTGCATATGGAGTTGAAAAGATTAACTTAACTTTCATGCAGGGAGATGAACATGCATTAATTTATGAAATGTAAATAAGCAAATGTACTTATATTATTTATTTGTTCGGTGACCCCGAGACATATGGTTGTCGACTAAACCCAGGCTCAACTTTCAGTTTTTAACCAAAGTCGCTTTTCCAACTAATTAACATTGACTACTTTTATTCGCTTTCTTCATTCTTTTTACTTGTTCATAGCTTAATTAGTGGCAACCATATCTTCCTTTCTTATTTTTGCAAGTGTTGTTTTAGGTTCTCCCTTCTCTGTTTCTCAATCATTGTTATCAATCATTAATGGGCAACTTTTGCTATTGACTTGTCCATTTTATTGCCCAAATCTTCTTAATGAGTATTTTCGCTCATTTTATCTTTAGTTGGCACTATTCTTACCAGTTTTAATATTTTCTTATTGCAGGTTTTATATCTCATTGTTTTACCACACTTTACAACCAAGTTTATGTTATTTATATTTTTTTGAAAAAACAAGTAACACCAAATGCATATTTTTTTTTTTTTTTTTTTTTAACTATACACCCAATTTTTAATAAAACTATTAAGCTTGAAGGTTGAAAGAAGCAAGGATTGCAAGGCATTGAGGCAATCTCGAGGCGATTTCCCTGGCCCAGACGAGGCGGTGCCTAGGCGATTCCTAGGCAGACAAAATAATATTTATTTAGATGCCCTTGAATATATATTTATTTATTTATAGGTCCTTAAATGATATTGATTGTCTATTAGTCAATGTGATTATTATTTAATACTTGTACATTTCAAAAATACTAATAAGTCTTTAGGTCCTAATTTAATATTAATTGTGTAAGATTTTGTTGTTAGGTAGGTATTTTTGTTATCAAACTTAATTATAAATGGCCCCTTCAAATTTTTATAAATTACTTAGAAGGTCACTGCCCGCTTAAGGCGCTACTTAGGCGATCGCTGGAAAGAAGATGACAATATGAACCAAAATGACCAAGTAAATTCAATCTTTACATTGTTAATCTCTTGTATACTTATAGAAAAGCCATCTGTTTCTTTGTAATTAGAAGTAAGGCTCAGTTGGGACTTTGATTTTATTGTTAAAATCTTGAACAATTAGCTTAATGATTATGTTGGTTCTTGGCTTGGGCACCTTTACGTAATTGTTATATATTTATCTCATTTTTTTGGTATTTTCAACATATCCTAATGTTCATTAGCATGTCCACAGAGATTTATGAAGTTGCCAATTCTGTTAATGGGTCATGAGAATGCTAATTAAGACCATCATTAGCCTTGCCGCCAGCATTAATTATGACCATGGCCTTGCAATTTGTTGCTAATGTCCTAATCATTTTCTACTTGTGGCCTTGACACCATTAGTTTATCAATTGATATAGAATTATTACCTTGTTTGAAAATTGGTTCCTAGAGCCTGTCTTGTAGCAACCATAAAATATTAATAACGTGGGAGGTATCTGAAAAGTTACTGCTTTCCATATTCTCTCAAGCAATTGAGCCTCATCTGTGCCAAGCCTCTAGAATTTCAATCCATCCTGAGTGGATCCTAGGGATGGGATCTTAACGGAGCCTCATATAAAACTTGCTTCTTCTTAGTTTTGTTTCTCTTGGATTTTATACACACTTTTAGTCGATCGGTCAGTTCGTCTAATTTGGTTTGAGATTTTTAGGTTTTTGGTTTTAGGTTTGGCTTCTATTTGATAAAGTTGTGATTGTTGGATTTAAAATTGTTGATCGAGTTCTTATTTCCCATTGTTCTGTCCATTATATTTTGCCTGTCATTCTTTCTCATCGTAGTCTATGGTGGTTGATCTTTGTTTTTGCGTCAATTGCTTTCTTCATTTCGTTTGTCTTAAGTTGCTTTTTTTTTTTATTTTTTTAATAATTTGTTTTGGCATGTGTTAGGATCTCCGGACAAATCAGGAAAGGTTGATGCGCTGAAGAAAACTCTTCAAGTCAGCAACCTTAGCCCGCTTCTTACCGCAGAGCAGTTGAAACAATTATTTAGTTATTGTGGCACTGTTGTTGAATGTAGCATAACTGATTCTAAGCACTTCGCTTTCATAGAGTACTCAAAACCGGAAGAAGCAACTGCTGCTCTGGCTTTGAATAACATGGACGTTGGTGGGCGTCCATTGAATGTTGAGATGGCAAAATCCCTTCCCCCAAAGCCAGCCATTTTGAATTCGCCAGTGAACCAGTCTTCTCTACCGATGGTGATGCAGCAAGCGGTTGCCATGCAACAAATGCAGTTCCAGCAGGCTCTTCTCATGCAACAGACATTGACCTCTCAGCAGGCTGCCAACCGTGCTGCCACAATGAAATCAGCTACAGAGCTGGCAGCTGCTAGAGCTGCTGAGATCAGTAGGAAGCTGAAAGCTGAAGGGATAGGAAATGAAGAGAATGAAACTGATCGCAAAACTAGGTATTCTATTTATTTTTGTTGGCATATGGTGAAAATACTGTCATTTTCATTGTCAAGAACCATGAGATGAGATCTGGAAATTATTGTGTTTTAGGAAGGATGGAACTGCATTTCCTGGTTGAAAATAGTTTCTTCAGGTATTTAACATTTAAGCATATAGTGATATTTGTAATCTGTACCAGGAATCTGGACCCTCCATTTAGTGGTTGATAAATTTATATTAAATAGACAATTGTGCAGGATGGTAAGATAACTGCTGGCACATACGACTAGCATGACAGATTATTCCTGTATAGAAGTTCAGCTATTTGGATTAGGATGTCTCCTTTCAATAAAATTTCAATTGTATGCTGAACTTGCTATGGTTTTCATCTACGACTAATTGAGTATTATTCTTCTACAGGTCTCCTTCACCTCCCCGCCAAAAATCAAAATCTAGGTCCCGATCACCCATCAAGTATCGGCACAGCAGGAGGTCTCGCTCTTTCTCACCTCCAACACGCCGCATTAGAGATAGAAGATCCAGGTCACCTTTAAGATCTCACCATCGTAAGAACTATGAAAGTGAACGGCGTTATCATCGGGATGTTAGTGACAGATACAATAGGGATAGAAGACGGGAGCGAGATAGATTTCATGATCATTATTCTTCATCTTCTAGAAGGAGGAGTAGGAGTTTGAGTCCTCGGACTAGAAAATCGTTTAAGGCTCGTTCACCATCACCAAAACGGCGTAGAGAAAGCTTAAGCCCAAGAGCAAGGAAAGAATCACGAGGAAGTTCTAGGTCGCCAAGACATCACCGAGGAAGTAGACCATCTCCAAAACGTAACAATGACAGCACATCATACCACAGAAGGCACTCCAGGTCTAAATCTCCAGAGGGCACATCATACCGCAGAAGACGGTCCAGATCCAAATCTGTTGAAGATACATCAAACCACAGGAGACGTTCGAGGTCTGGATCTGTTGAAGGCAGGGTCCATTCTGGTGGTAAAAGGGACAGAAGTAAATCTGAGAGGATGAAGATAGATGAAAGGAATCCGAGGAATGAAGGAGATGTAGAGAAACAGCAGGTTGGACTTGAGGATTCTAATGTTGAAAGAGTAGATGTGTTGGATTCTTCTGCCTTGATTCTGAAGAGCGCTTTGTCTCAATATGATAAAGATGATAAATGCTTAGAAGATAAAAAAGATGAAATTAAAATTAAGAATTCTGGGCCAGATGGAAATGATTCTGTGAAGTTTGAAATCTTGACAAGTAATGGATCTCATCCGGAGAACAACTTGTCCAATTTTAGTGAAGATAAAAAGTTAGAGGCACGCCCATTCAAATCAACAGGAGGTTTGACTTCTGTGCATGGGCAACCCCTCTCGAGAAGCAAGGACGGAAGAAAATCTGAAAAGCGGTCTGATGATAAGAGGCACAAATCTGATACAAAAACTGAACGAAATAATTATGACAAGGATGGGGCTGATATTGTCCAGAATATAAGCAGGCACGGGAAGTCCTCATCAGAGCACAAAAGACACGAGAAAGTTGAATCGGTAAGAAGGGCAAAAGGTGTTTTAGATGATGATTCTAGGGAAGGTAGGAGGGCATCAGATTATTCGAAGTCAAAATCCCACAGGCATAGTTCCAAGAACTCGGAAGATGTAAGAGGTGGCAGAGATCGACATCGATCAGAAAAAAAGAAACATGAAATCAGTATCATTGCAGAAGACGATGCCTCTGGTGATTCTGATTTGCCAGAATCTAAGGTTAGAGTTGCCTGTTCTCCTATATTGAAGTCTCGTAGGAGTTCATCACCTGCAGAAGATGCAACTAAGGATCCCCAATATAGAAGGTCTAAGGTTGATTCTAACAAGTTTGACAATATCAAAGATCAAGATGATGATGCTGCTGATCCTGAAATATTGGTGGAAGACAAGGGTGCCAATGTGGAGAAGTCAAAAATTTATGGTGCCAGTGCAGCGTTAAAGGTGCAGGAGAATTCATTGGCTCACGAAACCAGCAATCATGGAACGTCAGGTGTGGAAAATCATTTAGTACATGAAAACTCAGTTGTCGAGGGAGAAAGTAGCGGGTGGAGCCAGAATGATAGGCATCTTGACAGTTCATTGATTTCGAATATGGTGGGAGAAAGCACTACAGGTTCTTATATGTTGGAACGCCGTAAGAGTTCAGCATCACCTGTGTTGGGGGATAATTCTGAGGCTCCTATGATCAGTGAAAAGAAAAACCTGCCTAAGTCTCAACTGTATAATGGGTCTATCAGTGACTTGGGAGATCTGTCGGCAGGATACGATGCAGAGCATGGCTTGTATGATGATAATGGAGATGAGATGGAGGAGTAATCAAGACTCCTCCAAATACATATGGGTTCACAGAGTTTGAATTTTTGGGAACGAGCTTGCTTTGTGAAACAAATCGAGCTTTGATATATTTTCTGTTTTATTGCTGGGCGCTGCAGCTTTCTTCATTGTCTTAAGAATAGAACTTTTCTGTTTATCTTTTGCAGGTAATTGGAGAACAGCTGAACAAGTATATACCGATCCAATGGTTTGGCAAAGTTTCTCAACAATTGCCTTGTTGTGCCAAAGACCCATCTTGCTTTGTTTGTAACAAACTTACTTTACTGCCTGATGTATTGTGGGGCTGTTTCCCTCTATTAGGTAGTCAATTCCTTGACCAAAGTGCATTTAGACTTATTTTGGTGCCTTCTACTGCTTTCCTTTTAAACAAATTATTTTTAAGTGTGTCAGAAGGCTTTATTATAGCTAATTGACCTTCCTTTGTAGTATTAGGGGATTTACATCTTTACCAATGCAGGGACTATTGATATGAATAAGTCGCTGCATTGATTTTCGAGGATAATGGTTCTCTGGGAATGTGAACCTGCCTTTTCCATGGACATCTGAATATCTGATAGGGCTTCTTTACTTGCTAGTTGTTACCTTAACTCTTTTAAAGTGTTTGGTTGTAGTAAAGATTGGCATTTGATGAAACCATTATTAAGGTTTCTAATTGTAGGCTCAATTGTGGCCTTGAATGATGTGGTTATGCCTGTCATATGCAAAACATGTGCAGGTGATTGTGATGGGCTCATCTTGAAGTTTCTCAGAGCATGATGCCAGAATTTTTCTTCTCTGATAGTGAATGAAGGTATGGGTGTTATGCAATTGGGCTTATGAGGATATATGACCTATTGATAACTGGGAAAAGTAACATGTTAGGGATTGCAAAATGTACTGATTGTTAGAAAATAGATTTTAGAGAGTCTAGGTTCTTACCATGAATTTTATGGGTTTTGTGGTATCACTCATAACTTTTGCACTCTTGCATTTTTCCCTTTTTTTTTTTTGGTTTTTTTTTTTTTTCTCCTTTCCTTTTGAACTTTCTTTGGTTAGGTAAATACTTTAGGACCGAGTAAAAATCGTGTTGCTGAGTTGATCTTAGGAATGCAGCCGCACCAGGTCAGATTTGGAAAGATAATTTGATTACTTGTGAAGTCGTATCCATGCGAACTGATGAGTTTTACAGGTAAATGTCTTTGTGATTAATGATAAAAGGTCTTAGATTACCAGTCCATTGAGTGCTTTTTTTTCTTCCATTTTTGGTATTTGATCTTGAAATTCGATAGATGAGACGATGGGGAGTATGTAATAGGAGGTTCACAATTTTAGATCCTTTATATAGGTGCTTACCTGAAATTTGTATTTGCATGCTTTTTATATGCATTGGTTGACATTTTCTTAACATATAGGCTTGCCCTTTTTGTTTTTGTTTTTGTTTTTTTTCCTCCCTTTCTTCTTCCCTTTTTCTCCCTCTTCTCTCTTTAATTTCCCCTCCTTTTCCTTTTTCTTTTTTTTTTTTTTGCATATTTGCTATTAGGGTTATATGGAGGAGTTGGAATTGAAGCGACGCTGTGAACGGTATAGCACCTCCCTTTTTACTGCGGGTGGGTTTGACAATCCTTTGTATACCTGTGTATTGCTGCATATCAGATTTTTAGTCACAAGTGTGTCCTTCTGTTAACTCTTGCTTTTAATGTCTTTTAGTATCTTCCAAATGTTGTTTGCTGAATGCTGGCAGCATGTTCAAATGATAAAACTTAGCTTTAGATAGAGCCCTTTTCTCTCCCCTCTTTTTTATGATCATACTTAGATGGAGCATTTACGTCGCCAACGTCTTTATCCTGGTGATTGCTTGGTTGGGAGGTTGAGATGTGCATTGAGGCGTAAAATTTTGTAGTTGTTGGAACTTTGAATTGCTTTTTTCTTTTTGTGATCATTAATAAATCTTCTCTTTATCTGTTTAGCCCTGCGTTTGTTTTTTATTGGTGATCTAGTTTCTACTGCTTTATTTCTTATGCTGTTGACAGCAAACCTCTTTTGAGTCATCTTGGAACAGCAAAATCACTACATAGGTCTGTTGACTGTTCATCCAACATATCAACTTTGGAAACTGTTGATATTTGTTCGCTGCTTGCACATTATGCATGTCTTAGCTGTGTTTTAATTTCATATGCAACTCTCATCTTCGTTGATTAGAGCGTGTCTTTTTTTGTTGAAATTGAAAGTGCCTGAAATTTGCTTGAGTCACAGTTTTTACATACAAATGCATTCTCATCTGCTTTGATAGTTGTGCTTTTGTTCATGTTTTATAGTTCTGATGTTTTCGAATCTTTTAATGGATTCTCTCAAATTGTAAACTCTTAACAAGAAAAAAAGAATGAGTAGTTTTTGTCGGTGCATACTTCTTTACTCCAGCTTTAGCTTTTGTCTATTTATAGTATAAATAGAAAAGGAAATTAGGTTCATCTGAACCTATTAGAGCACCCATAATCAATTTGGTGCAGTGGCTTGTTTGTGGTTTGCTTGAAAATCTGGTATATTCTTGCATTTGGCTTCTATATAGACTTAAAAGGTATTTTGGTTTGAGTAGTGTTACTTGGACTCATGAGTCCGGACTCTTAGGGAGTTTTTTGAAAATTTTTTATTTCAAAGTCATCCTCAAGCAATCAATGACTTCAAAATTATAACTTGTAACACTCCTTTAATATTTACAAAAATCTCAAAAACCTCCCTTTGAGTTCGGACCCTTAGTATCCAAATAGATTTTTTGTTTGGTTTCCCTTGTGTTTAGACGAAAAAAATAGGGAGATGCTAAAACACCTATTGATCTATTTGCGCATCGACATATGTGGGGCATCCGCATTGATGTGCGATGGATGGAAACCTATCACTGGGGCATCGTAACATTCAAAAAAAGATTTTTGACTCTTAGACTTTCCTCAAGCCAATGAATACCTTGGCAGTTAATGATGGAAAAGTGATTGATGTTTGATTTTATGTACATGTGCGCGGCAAGTGCCACATGAGACGAGGCATTCCTATATTCTGTTTCTAGGTGTTAATAATGGGGCGCACTGAGGTGCTCTAGTATGGACAAGTGTTCCTCGTCCGTCCTTCGATTAGATTCAGGATTCATGTGTGCTCAAGAATCAAGGGTAACTGAGTGTATGGTCTGCGTCTTGTTGGGGGCGCCAAAGCATTTTTCATTAATTATATTTGTTGTCATGGTCATGGAGAGTAACATCTTGTGCAATCGACACCACTAAAATTGCATGTCAGTTTTCAGCCACTCTCTCTTATCTTGGGCACTGCAAGGCCCACCTGGGAAACTTTTAGGGCTTGTTTCGTTGAAGTGTTAGCTTAGCTAAGTTATAAGACTGTTGTTTGCTTAGAGTGGTAGCTAAGACGCGGTTGTACTTAAGCTCTTACACTTGTGCTTAACAAATGACAAGGAGAACTTGTCATTAGATAAGCCTAACTCTAAGGGAACAAAAATTTTATTTTTATCCTCTTTAATACCACATCTTCACTATCTGCGTTCATCAACCAATCCTTCATGCCTACAACATTTCTATCCTCTGCCTTCATGCCTACAACATTTCTATCCTCTGCCACCACCACCACCACTGTCGCTTGACCTCCTTCGCTGTCGTTGTTGCCCTTCGCCAGGACACTACCATCTACACCCCAACCCCCCTATCCTCTATTCGCCCGCCGTCGACTCCTTCCACGCCTACCTCGACATCTCCTCCCTCGACCTTGTCGCCTCCACTCGCGCCTCGATCGATACCTCCAACTCTGCCTCCTCGACAAGCCCTCATTTCTCACCACCGTCTACTCTCCCTCCCTCGCCTCCTCGAGAGGCATCTTCGAGTTCCTCGTCAAGAGCGTGCCAAGGTCCATTGCGAAGGCGTTGTGTAGGCTGGTGAAGGGGAACGTTTTGGAGGTCAGTCAAGCGATGGAGAGGGGGTTTGAGATTGAGGAGATGAAGACAGTTGGGAAGGACATAACAGTTTTAAAATAAATCTTACCTAACACAATGGGCTTGAAAGCAAATGAAAGATTAGTTAACCTGTCACTTATGTTAGGTAAGCAAGTGAGGAATGCTTCACTAATTCTTGAAACAAACGAGCCTTTAGTTTATTGGTTAATTGTGACTTTAGCCTCATAAATAAAAAAATGCTAGGGTGATTCACTTTGGACACGCACTTTAGACATGTACTTATTTTTGTCCTTTGAATACTTATTGACTTTTTGTCAGCATAAACATTGATGTATATGTCAAGGGACAACAAGTGTGTGTTTGAAAAGCGAGTCCAAAGTAGTTCACTCAATCATTTTATGTCATTAATATATCATTTTTTTGATAATTTTTTTACAGAGTGGCTAAAAAGACCTCACTTTTTACTAAAAGGACCTTATTACTCTTTGTACCTCATTTTTTTTACTATACAATAATTAAAATCAAGAAAAATGAGAGGATTGAGAGGTGTTGAGGTGAGGTTATTCTTTCGGTTTAGAAAAAAAAATGGGGTATTTAAAGTAAAAAAAAGTAGGGTACAAAGAGTGATGAGGTCTTTTTAACAAAAAGTGTGGTCCGTTTAGCTGCTACTTTTTTTTATTATTATGGTTTGAGTCTTTTCTATTCACTTCGTACTTAGATTCTACTAACCCTACTACAAGAGTCCATCGGACACACCAATCTCATGAGTCATGATGCCGAACTAATAAAGAGAAATCATCAAGGAGGGAAAAAAAGGAATTCGTTAAATTGATCTTTTAAAAAAACGAAATCCTATATCATGAGAGAGTGAGTGAGTTTATTAAGATATGCGGTAAAAAAAAAATAACACTTTAACTCTGACCAAGGCAGATGACTCGGATTCTTGGCAATAATATTATATTTTCTTGTTTTCTTTCGAGTTATAGAGTTGGGGCTTCCGACTAACTTCCATGAGATTAGTCGAACCAAAGTAAGGAGGAGTTAAAAAATGTTTAAACACTCATGGTTATAAAAGAAAGGGTTAAACTATAAAAAAAAATAACACAAACTTCTATTATTTTTCAGAAATAACACGAACTTTCAATTTTTTTTTTATTTTGGCATGGAGAATAATTTGGGGCTTTTGGGTAACGCAAACCGGTTTTTTCATGGTTCACTTGAACCGATTCAACAAAATTTTTTTTTATCTTTTCAAGTTCCCCCAATTTGACATTTTCTCTATCGTAGTAGCGTATTTTTTCTTATTTTTTTATTTCATTGTGTGTATTTGGTTGTGTTTGTGTGTTTCTTTTTTTTTGTTTTTTAAATATTGTGTTTTTTTTTTAATTTTCAAACAAAAAAGATTGTGTGTTTTTTTAGGAATTCAATATTTATTTTTATTTTTTTTAATGAGAAAGAAACAACTTTTCACCCACCGAGGTTTGAACCCACGACCTCATCCTTCCATAACTCATACCAAACCATTGAGCTACCCAAATGGTTGGTTAGTACTGTTGTTTTTTTAAAGAAAAGTGTTGTTTTTTTAACTTGCAAGAAAAAGAAAAAAAAAAACAATTCGTATTGTTGTTATTTTTTAATTGAAAAAAAAACATAAAAAATAGCGAATTTTGATTTTTATTGGCTTGGTTCAAGCAAACCATAAGAAAAGTAGTTTATGTCGTTTAAAAGCCTCAAATTGTTCTTTGTGCCAAAATTGAGAAATTTTTAAAAGTTCATGTTATTTCTGATGAAATTGAAAGTTGGTGTTATTTCTGCAAAAGTGGCAAAAGTTTGTATTATTTTTTATAGTTAATTATAAAGTTTATAATTATTGACTAATTAAACTTTGAACAATGCTCTGACCAAAAAAAAAAATCAATACCTCCTAAAAATTAGGTCAAAATAAAGTTAATATATATATATGACAAAAACTTCCTTGTGCCATGGAAAGAGATCGAATTACTTTGTTAATACTAAAGTAGCTGTAATTTATTGATTAAAAGAAGCAGCTGTTGCTGTTCCAAGACCACTATGTTGGTCTTTATAATAACATTTCTTCCAACACTACTAATTTATTTATTTGGAGATCAACAGCGAATTAACAGGGCGTCTATTGTTCTGATCAAAAAAAAAAACAAAAAAAAAAAAAAAAAAAAACAAAAAACAAAAAACAAAAAACAAAAAACAGGGTGTCTATTGTTTATATTGCCATGCTTTGTATTCTCATAATTGTTGTTTTTAATAAAGAAAACAATAAGAAATTCGGTCAGGTTGCTACAGTGGTAAGGGTGAGCGCGAGTTGTGTGAGTTAAGCGCAAGATGCGAGTTCAATTCCCTGTGGTGTCAAGCTCGATCGTGCCACTGGCCCAACTAAATTGAATATAAACCGTAATGAATAAGACTATTTATCCAAAAAAAAAAACAATGAGACTAGCCGGGAAGGGCCCGGATACACTAAGAATATAATAGAACAAAAAAAAAAAAAAAAAAAAGGGAGAAAACAATAGACAACAAAGATGTATCGAGACTAACAATGAGAAATTATTAAGGCTCTATATTTTTTAAAAAGAAAAAAAAAAAAAAAAAACCACTTCCCACGTGTTATCAATAATAGAAAATCAAGCAAACAGTAATAATCTCTTGGACATTGTCACTTTTTATATATATTGTAATGGAAAATGATAATCTAACACACTTTTGACGTATACTTTGTTTTTTAATCATTTATGCTGTTTTGTTAGATGTGGAGCTCACGCTTGGGGAGACAAGAAATTAAAGAGCTATAAATGGTTAAAAAATAAAGCGTGTGCTCATTATCATCATCTTATTGTAATATTGTAATAATATGCATGCATATCGAAAAGTGAGTGGTTGGTGTGAGTAGTAAGGCTCGGTTCCTGAGGCAAAGTCATAGTTCGAGTGTTGTATGTAAGAAAAAATTGGATTAAGAGAGCTATCCCCAAACCCTATCGGTGTCCCAGTGTGCATGGTATCATCCGTGTTGTTCGATGTCACTTGGCTCCAATTCAATAAATCTATATCTATATCTATATACATATATAAAGGAAAATCTTTTGTGAGGAGCTCTAAGAATGCGACACGTGACATCATGCCACGTCACACTTTCTATTTTTTATTTTTTGTTTCTTACAAATTTTTTTTAGATTGATTTCTTACGGTTTCTTTTTTTTTTTTTATAAAATTAAGTTGTAAAAAATAATCCTAATTGTGTAGGATTGTGTTTATCAACAAAAACAAATCACCATTTACAATTGTGTTACAAACGTGGTTTTTTTAATCAATTAGTTGTTTTAGTTGTTTTTTTAGAGATTTAATGACGTGACATGTTTTTAGAATTTTTTTTGTCAATCTCTTTTAAGATTTTGTTTATTTCTCGGTCTTTTTTAGTTAATTAAATCGTAATTTTTCTTAGATTGATTTCTTACTGTTTCTTTTTTTCATAAAATTAAGTTGTAAAAAATAATCCTAATTGTGTTAGGATTGTGTTTGTCAACAAAACACATCACAATTTACAATTGTGTTACAAACGTGGTTTTTTTAATTAATAAGTTATTTTAGTTGTTTTTTAGAGATTTAATGACGTGGCAAGTTTTTATAATTTTTTTGTCAATCTCTTTTAAAATTTTGTTTGTTTTTCGGTCTTTTTTTTTGTTTTTATTTTATTTTATTTTATTTTTCGTGGAGTGAACGCGAAGATCGAACTAGGGCTCAAGTGTTTTTTCTTTCTTCTTCGTATTGTTGAGAATAGGGGTGTACAAAGGCAATGACATTTTGGAAAAAAAATCAGTTTGCCCATAGTAAAATGTGGTTTGCGCATAGCCGAACCAATTGCTGGGTTTCAAAAAGAAATTGAGTTTTATATAAATACATGCTCGGTTAGTATATGCAAAAAGTTTATATTTTGATATATTAATTCTTATTTTTTCTTATACAAAGAAATTGCCTTTTGGCAAGTAATCTCTCTCTTTTTTTTGGTCTATGGCATGTGATGTCTCTACCATCTCACGACATGACTTGCTTTAATAACTCTTTTTTTTATATTAATAAGGAGTCTTTATAATAACAAAAAGAATAGATGAATGGGTATATATAAATTAATTTTAATAATCACTAAACGACTCTGTATGGGTATTCATATGTATATGATAATCGAGGGTTGGGATAGATATGATAAGGAAAATATCATGGGTAACCACTAAAAGTAAGAGGCAATCACTAAAACGTGTGGGGGTTATTCTTGCCAAACTAAGTATTTACCTAAGGTCAATTGTACTTAGACGTATCTCGAGTCAATAGAAGAGATTACATGGACTATTGATAAATGAGATGATGAATTTCAAGACTCAACATCTATAAAGACATAGTTTATGAGATTTTTCAAAATATTAGCACTTTAGATTAGGGTTGGGCACGAAACCCGATGATCCGACTCGGGTCGGGTCACCCGACTCGGGTGGCGGGTGGCGAGTCGGGTAGAGTGGATAAAAATAAAGAGTCGGGTCAAAATAACTCGACCCGTCGGGTATCGGGTATGATCAAAGGTCACCCGACCCGACCCGACCAACGCATGGATATATATAATAGGGGTCTATGACCCGATGACCCGACCCGACCCGACCCGACCAACGCATGGATATATATAATAGGGGTCTATGACCCGACCCGACCCGATGACCCGACCCGACGACTGTTTTTTTTTTTTTTTTTTTTTTTTCACTTCACTCAATGACCCGACCCGACGATCGCTTTTTTTTTTTTTTTTTTTTTTTTTTTTGAAACCGGGTCACCGATGACCCGACCCGACGACCAGACCCTAAACGGGTCGGGTATATATCAGTCTCCGTCGCTGTGCAGTCGGGTGACGGGTCAGTTTTAGGGTGACCCGATATGAGTCGGGTCATCGGGTGTCGGATCGGGTTGACCCAAACCCGACCCGTGCCCACCCCTACTTTAGATGATGCGACAGTGAAGTGAAAAATTAGGAAAAAATAGACAGTTTTTGAGTTGAACCATTATAAATATTGTTGAGTTGAGCTTATAAATTTATTTTTAATACCAAAGTTTTTTTTAGGCCCTTTTCATTTCAAATATGTGAATTTTGTGCTACATATAATAATTGTTTTTGTGTTTTCAAGGTTTTAAAGGTGATAAAAGTAATTGGGTAATTTTCTAAATGTTATTGAATTTCTTTAAATTTTGGCAGGTAAAAAAGCATATTTTTAAATGTATATTCTCTATTTTCATATATTGTTATTGGCTTTTGAGTTTGTAAGATATTATACAATATCATTTTTTATATTTATTCTTCAACATATTCATGTTTACAATATATTGACTCTTCATTTTGCCCGCGCGTAAAGCGCAGGTCTACGACTAGTTTAATATAAACCCTACTGAATAAGACAATATCTATCCAAAAAAAAAAATTAAGGCAATTTGATTATCAAAGATTATTGAATGTGCAATTATCTATATTCGTAAAAGAATGTTTAGTTTGTAGTACTTCTAAAGATTTAGGACTAACCACACACTCTAAATGGTCATTATGTGCCTTACTGCAATTAGTGCACCCCGCCACCCTTTCCTCTTATTTTGTTCATCCCACCGTCATCCATTTATACTCTCTCTTCTTGTGATTTGTAGGGCCTCATCGAGTGATTCGGCCTTGCAGGTCTGAATCTCTAGTTGGAGAGTCGGTCAGAGCCTATCGAACCTTTAATTGGAGAGTCGGTCATAACCTACCAAATCTTTAGGTCGGCAATTATCAACCAAATTTTACTAAAGAGGTTCAGTTGAACAACACCGAACCTAGAAGATAAGTCTCAACCATATGTCGTTGGACCTAAAATAGATGTCTCGACTAATGTTTTGAAGTTTGGTACTTCGATTGGGATGAAAGGGTATTTTGGTAAAGATGTTGGGTGCCACATAAATTGAAATTTGAATTTGAGGTGTAATCAAAATCTGGGTGCCCTTATAAAAATGTGGGGTGTGTATAGGCGGGCTCTAATTATATGTATGTGTCCACCAAATGATTCCAACATGCAAATCATTCTACTTATAAATGACATCTATGGTATAATTTTCTCAAGATTGTGTGCATTGTAAATTTATATCGCTGTTGGGCGTCTGCCCCCTTTAATTGAAAAAAAAGGTCCAAAATATTCCCACCAACGAAAATGAGTGGCCATTCATGAAATAAAAAAACAAAAAATCGGATCTAAAGGGACCATTTTATGTTTTGAATCTAATCAAGGAGGTCCCATCCATGTCACATATACCCACACACAAATTTGATAGAGTATCCACCACAAATAATAAAAACAAAATAAATTAAAGAAGGGCATTGTCCCATAATATAATTGATTGAAATCTAAAGAAGGCCTAGCTAGCCTATGTAATCCATCCACCAAGAAAAGTGACTTCTATATATAATCTTCTATAGTGATATTCCTTTATGTCTAAGTGATCTAAATTGTACCTTATCTTTAAGTTTTTAAATTGTCTCCTTCAGTTAATCATAGAATTTCCAATCTCATTTTCCTTGCACAATCAATAATCGAATATGGATTTTACAAAAGAAAAAAAAGAATCAAATATGGAGACATAAGGGTTTGCTTCCCACAATGTCACCAAAGTGTATATACAAAGTGATCATGCGTGCGCCCTTGTCACTAGTAAAGACATACTTTTGATTTCCATGTTGGAATTTCTAAACAATATGTCATGTTTCCATTAAAGTTAGAATTTCACAACTTTCATACTTTATTTTTTAACTATTGTTGTTAAGTTTTCATGCTTGGCATATAATATCAAAAAGAAAACTTAGGCCGTGTTTCATTACAAAGAAAATTTTTCATAGGAAAATAATATTTTCTTAAGAAAGTTTTTTCAAGTAAATGTTCATAAGAAAATTTTTCTAGATTTGTTTGATTGCTCATAAGAATTTGTTCCCTTTTGTCAAAAAAAAAAAAATTCTTCCCTCAAAACTCACCAATAACAAGTTTTGAAATAAATATGAGAACTCCTACCAAAAAAAAATGAAAACTTACCATATATATTAACTATATTTTTTTTTATATTTAAAATATAAATTTGATGTGTCTTAATATAGAAACTCTCATTTTCTCAAAAGAAAACTCAATTTGCTCACCATAATAGGTGAGAAAAATAAATGGGCCTTAATATGAAAAATTGGCAATCATCAGAAAATGTTCCGTGAGAAAATGTCATTTTCTCACATAATTGTCATTTTCCTTGGAACATTTTCTTTTTCTGTCCAATCAAACATGACCTTAAGTTTGAAAGTTTTTGCTTTTTTTCTTTTTCTTTTATTTGAAGCAGAAAATACTTTTTTTTTTTGACTTCAATAGGAGTTGAACCACGACCTTCCAAAACCTTATCTATTGGCAAGTGATGTATTTATCATCTCACCAGAGATGTTTCGATAGAAAGTACTCTAGCTTAATTATTAATAAACCTTGATATTGGCTTAATAGATTTTTATCTACATGAATCCGCTAACGTTTCTCCTTAGTTCCATTTTAAAGCTACTGTTCAATTCTAATCTATCAAAAATATAAATAAAATAAAATTACAATGGAAGTGGTTTTTCCTAATCATAATGGTGAAAATTCATGATATAAACATGAATTACCATCAAATGATCAATGGTGTTTTTTCCTAATTAATTATAAAACTACACTTTATGTTTTTGTAACGACCCGTTATAATTTTATCCTGTTAATTAATCAACTTCAGAATAGGACACCAGCTCAGACGCCACATGAACGCCGCAGATAGGCTAGGCATACCTCGAACCTAGGATACTGACTGTATACTGCTGTGAGTTCTTAAATTCTGTGATGCATTAATATTTTTTTTATCATTATTAGTATGATATATTAGTCATCACAGGTGTGCATTGTAAATATACTTGTCGGACGAGTTGTGAGCCAGGGTTTTTAGTTCGGCGAACACGCCAACGCAAGGGTTTATAGCTGTAAGGCCGGGCGTTGGGGTTAGACAAAATTCAATCAATATTATATTAGTATGGTTGAGGGTTTAAATGCAAAAAAATTCATATGTGACTATAGGCTAAATGAATGAATAATAGGTACACTAAGTGTGGGACCGCCTCGGGAAGCGTGCCAGACATGGGGCACGGGTTCCAGTGGTCGGGGAGTTAGTGTGACCGTATTTACAAATTTATGGAATTTATTGATGACTAGAATATGTGTTATGAATTAAATCAATTGGATTATGATAGAATCCTATAGTTTGAAATGAATGATCAGTACACCTAGAATTGTCATCGAGATGCACAATAAGGAAAATTCGAGATACATGGTGTCATGATAAGGTGTCCAGGAAGTTGGTGACACATGGTGTTCAGTGACCGTTGGATTAGCCTCGAGATGCGTGTGCACGTGAGATTTAAAACACACACATATATATATACATTGATCAATCAAATGCATGCAAATCCAATATTTTTTTTCAAACAATTTGAGGGGTTTTGTGAGAGAAATTGAGGTTGGGGAGGGACGAAATTGAGCTTGGAGAGGAGATTGAGCTTCAAAACAATCGATCTAAGGTAATTTATCCCTCACAAACTTGGATTTTTGAATAAAATGTGGATTTTGTGGGTTTGAGGTTAGCTTAGATTTTTAGAGAATTTTATCACTGATTTTGATGAATTCGATGTTATTGAAGTTGATTATGATGATTTACATTGTTTTGGTTAGAATTTGTAGAAAATTGAGATGATTTGATAAATTTTGGGTTTATTTGCATGTATTTTGATCTGAGAATTGGGGTTTATTTTGGTGGATTTGTGGAGGAATTTTGAGGTTTTAGAGGTCTTCAATGGAGTGAGAGTGAAGAGGAATGGAGAGGAGAGAAGAAGAGGCGAAGATTGATGGAAGAAAAAAAAAGAGAGAGAGACGGGTTTCATCTCTGGTTAAAACCAGAGACGAAACCGTCTCTGGGAGGAAGGGGATGCACGCGCGTGCAGCGCGCGTGCGTCCCTTCCCCCCGATCCGGGCCGGACCGGCCCAGGGCCAGTCCAGGTGGGGCCCGCCCAAAAATATATATATATATATATTATATATTATTTTCTGGAAAATAAAAAAATAGTTGAAAAATATCAGAAAAATTTGTAAAAATTCTAGAAAAATATAGAAAATTAAGAAAAAGGTAGAAAAGTAGGTACGAGACTTTTCGGGTATTTTTGGAACCCCGACATAGCCCTAAAGAGGTACCACAACTGAAAAATTGGAAATATAATATAATATCATAAAATTTTATAATATGTTTTCAAAAAGTATAAAACACTATAAATGGGCTTTAGGGACTGGGAAGTCATAGCTCGGACATCGGGGAGCTAGGTGGGCGTACTGACGGTCGGAGTGCATATTTTCGGGTACGTAAAACCCAACTGAACACCACTACTGCATTTACTTATTTATTTCCATAGAGGTTTATTCCTTGAAAATCTGTGATTCAAATGTCTACTGGGACGGTTATGATTTCGTCTATGTATCCACGGGTAGTTGAGGTCGCTGGCTAGGTGTGTAGCGCGTGATCTAGGACTCGGTAGATTTTATCCCGAGTTGGACTCTATTTCACGCGTTCGATTAGCCCACTAGAGCTAATGCCGCTAGGATATAGTCGTAGGGTCGGAGGCATGGGCCACGACCAGGGCTTCTGGTCCTAGTACACACTTAGTGGTTGTGTTCACATCCCTTTGTCTATCAATGTGTTAATATACATGCGATTAGCTTTGAGCAGTTGTCTGCATATTCTCTTTCATTCCGCATGTTTATTTAACACTACTTATTGGCTCTGTTAATTATTTTCATTATTTATGCAAAGTGGTTTTCCTTGGAATTTTACTTATTAGGCTCGACATCTGCCTTTTTGTGGTGGCTGAGCGCAGATCTTAGTACTAGCAGGGGCAAGGGGATCATCGACGATTTCATCTGACTTGCCTACGCCGATGCCTGCTGGTATGTGTGTAGATATTCACATATTTTTTATATTTTGTATTATCTTTTGGGTTGGGAAACTGGATACACACTTGTACTGGTATACATACTATTATAGTTGATCGCCTGTATGCACAGTACAGCCAAGTTTTCCATTATAGGTTTGATCGGTAAAACTTATATATATATATATATATAATGCATTTTGTTAAATTTTAAATTCTTCTGCTGTTAATTCCTTTAAAATGATAAATTAAGTGGCTTTAATGAATTACATGATAACTACCTAAAGTACGAAGGCAGAGAGACACGTGGCAGAGACTTCAGGTGCTGAGGCAGGGAAGTAGTTGGCCACGTGGCGGCCCGGGAAATATGGGGCCGCCACAGTTTTCAAAAAAAAAAACTACACTTTATATATAAGGGTAGGCTTCATTATAGGGGATATTTAGATATGCCCTCCATGTCCATATATCATTGATTTTAATGTACAAACAATAAATTATCTTGGGCCAAAGTATATTTAGTGAGATGGATCATTTGCTAAAAAACAAGGCTTAAGAGGTTGTAAGTTTGACTCCTACTGAAGTTAAAAAAAAGATGCACGATCAGTCTTTAATTCGTCTTTGGTCCGCCCCGAATAGGTGTATCGCACATACACGATCTGTCTCTAACGTATCAGAAACGGATTTTCCGTTGCTATTCGGGTTTTAGTGATGGAGCATAATTTGTTGCTAATCCGTCTCTGACCGGTTTAGCAACGGAATTTGCCCTATTTAACGACGGATTTTTCCATCTCTAATCGGCTCCATTTTTGTAGTGATATATGGAACATGATCTGTATTCATAGTGTAGAAGCGAAAGATGAAGAAAAAACACACACCAATATTCTCTAGAAATTCAATAAAAAAGTGTGTTCATTATCTCCTTATGAGTTACTTATAGATTCTCAAAAGGTATGAATCTATGGATATGTGTCCCTACATGTGTAAAAGAAAGAGATGTGCCTCTTCACATTATGGCTCTACAAATGTAAAATGAAGAGACGTGATTCTTCATACACATGGCTTTACACGTGTCCAAAAACTCTAACATCAACTAAGAGCATCTCCAACCACAATTTGCATATTTTTGTTGCATCAAATTATATTTCTTCTCCAACTCCAACCATCCATCCGTGAACTTTATTTCTTCCCTAAAACTCTTCAACTTTTATTTCTATACTTTTTTTTTTTACTTTTTAACTATATTAATTTAGTAAATTAACTTTGAAAATAAGAAATGCATAAAAAACTATATTTATAGAAAAATATAATAAAAAATTATTTTATTAATAAAATAAAGTAAAATTGGAAAATAAGTAACAAATCAAAAGTCAAAATAGCATTGGTGAATGGTGAAATGCCAAATTAACATTAAAAATGGCACTATTGGAGTGGACTAAGCGCCGTTTTACACATCGAACGCCATTAGTGGAGCACTGGAGGTGGTCTAATTTTACGGAACGAGTATTTAACACTAAAATCGTTGTATTAATGTCTAATAGACTTATAACAGATCAATTACTTAAATGTTGTAGTATTTCCTAAAAGATTGATCAAATTACATACTAGCACAAAAGGATGTTTGAGATCTTTTGTGATTATAGATTTAGAATCACCGTCGATCTTTCTCTTTTAATTGGCGGTAGTTTCAATCATATCTTTTCATATTTGATTCATTTAATAAATTATAGATTTATTTAGATCTGTAAAAATTGACTTTATTTTTGTTGCAATATATGCACATCTCTAGACA
Organism: Stephania japonica; assembly: GCA_039657345.1. Lineage (NCBI taxonomy): Eukaryota > Viridiplantae > Streptophyta > Magnoliopsida > Ranunculales > Menispermaceae > Stephania > Stephania japonica. The sequence continues at coordinate 48,790,275 of CM077558.1, forward strand.
ATTGTTTATAGATCTTTGCGACTGCTGGATTGGTGATTTTCTGCAGATTTTTACATTTAGTAGGTAGTTTGTCTTTCTCTTGTTGGAAGGTTTGAGTTTGTCTTTCCTTGTTGAAAGTCTTTAGTTTTTCTTCCCTTTGTTGGAAGTTTTGTTTGTCATTATGTGGTTTTTGTAGTGTTTGTGTACTGTTTTGTATTCCAGATGTTTGTAGAGAACAGTTCCTGATTGTCAAACTATTTTATTGTTACAGTCGCATTTATAACTGAATTCATGGCAGATAGATGTTCTTCTGAATAAATAGGATTAACTAATCGATGTACTTTTATTAGGACAATTGATTCTATGTCTAGTCCTATATAGAGCCATATTAATGATTAATGAAATTTCTATTTCACTTAAAAAAAAAAAAAACAAAAGGACCTTCGATATCACACCAAAAAAAAAAAAAGAAGAAAAAAGTAAAAAAGAAAAAAGAAATAAAAAAGAAGATCTTTGATATAGTAAATGAGAATTATAGCAGCGTACAGAATTTGCATTCTTGCACCTCAAAACTGTATCAGAGAAAAGATCTTTGACATATATGGTAAACGTAAATTAATTAATGAAAATATACTTATGTACATAACTAGTTTTCTTGCACCACAGGCCTATTCTTTTAAAACATATAAGATCTTCAATATGGTAGTAAAGGTTTAATTGGTTAAAATATCTTCACTATTTATAAATTTTGTTATTATTTTTGAACATTTTTAAATTTTGTTATTATACTCTTATCTTTGTAGATTGTTAAATTTGTATCTCAATTACGTTTTTAACTTAAAATTTTAAGATGTGACATCTTAATTATGAGTTTAAAAACTACATTTTCAATTATAATTATCAAAATAATTATTAAGTTTAAGGCTTAATTTTATTATTTAAGTGTCACATCATCAAATATGGAGTTTAATTAAAGTTGTTTAAGATACAAACTAAACAATTTTTTTCTTTTTTTTTGTCATCAAACTAAATAATTTAAAAATTTTAGGATATAATAAAAAATATCAAAAAGTTACGATATAATAACAAAAGTTGTAAGAGATTATGATATTTTAATTAATTTAGCTTATAACTAGTAAATGAAAATTATATATACCACCGTATATACATAACTTGCATTCTTTGCACCTCAAGACTATCCTCAAAGAAAAAATCTTTAGATTCTAAGAGTTCAGAATCATAAGTCTAAATAGCACTACTCTAAATGTAAATGAAAACTATATGTACGTATGTACTTAATTTGCTTTTTTACACTGGCGTATCCTTGCAGTCCAAAAAAAACATCAAGTTCAAAAAATTTATAATAAAGTTTGTTAGATTAATCATTTTTCAATGAAAATTATATGCACGTAACTCGCTTTTTTGCGCAGTCCAAAAAACATCAAGTTCAATGTCTCGCACAGTTAATTCAAGTCTCCCTTTGACAAAAAACAGTCTACCTTGAACCAAGCTCATCGTTTTAATCGAAAAATTTCACTTGCTTAATTGTATACTGTATATGCTTCGATAATGTCGGACCAAATCCATGTCGGCTCGACCAAAAGTCCAACTCGATCCGTCTCAGTCCCTCCACCGGACCAGCCGCCACACTTACATCATCCCGTTATTGCTAGAGTGACATGCTGTTTACACACCATAATCACAGAAGATGAGTATTAGAGCGACTCACTGCCGACATGTTGTGAACATGCACATTATTTATTTTATTTAAATTTTTTTTAACAATTTTGTAGTCGTAGTGAGTAACCTTAGCACTATCTTAAAGTATAAATTTATTAAAAAAGTAAAAAAAATAAAAAATAGTTTGTGCTCTTAGTAAGTGTCAATAGTAGGTCACTTTAGCATTTCGCATCATGGAAAGGGTTTAAGACATAAAAAAATCCTATTGTACAAGACAACTTAATCCACAAATGATATACCTATCTTTGCGTGCCATATGATGTATACCTCAAGATGCATGCAAGATGAAATAGATGGCGTGTAGATAAGTGCATTTCAGTTTTAGGTTAAATTATTGGGCTGCTAAAGCATATTTCAAAACCTGAACGAGTTGGCCCAACGATAAAAACGAGTTTGGGATTGTGTGGGTTAGGAGCACATTCCCAAATTTAATTTTTCGCAATGTTAAGATTGTCCATGCCACTGAAGTATACTCAAGCTGATTCTACCAAGGCCTCGTGCGAATGGTCAGGTCTCGTTTAAATACCTAGGGATATATATATAAACCCAGCTAAGTGCACCACAAAAAGGTCAAACTAAAAAAGTCAATCCTACTACAAAATGGCCCTTATGCCCCTTACTATGATTAGTGCACCCCACTACACTTTCCTATCGTTTTGTGCACCCCATCATCATCCCTCCACACACTCTCTTCTTGTGATTTGTAGGCATCATCTAGTGGTTCGGCCTTGCAGGTCCGAACATCTTGTAGGAGAGTTGGTTAGAGCACCGAACCTCTAGTTGGAGAGTCGGCCACAGCTTATTGAACCTTTAATTGGAGAGTCGATCGGAACAAACGGAACCTTTAGATTGTTAGTTGTCAACTAAATATCACCAAAGAGGTTCGGTTGGAAAACACTGAGCTTAGAAGATAAGTCTCGACCATATGTCGTCGAACCTAAAATAGATGTCTCGACTAAGGCTTTGAAGTTGGGTACTTCGGTTTGGATGAAGGGGTATTTTGGTAAGAGGCCCGCTATGTGTAACGGCCCAATTAATAATTGTCGTTATTTTATAACGTCATTGTAGACGTGGACACCAGCGGGGACGTTCGTGGGTCTCACAGCGAGGCTGGAGCACGCTCGAATTAGGTAAATAGTTATTTTGTGTGTTGTTTTTGTTTAATTTTGCGATGTTTATGTTAAAATAGGTTAAACGACATTGCGATGTGTATAATTATATTTTAATTGACGTGCGAGATTGTGTGTTAAGTATTCGCTTCGATATGCATGTCGACGCGGGTACCGGGTAGACTAAAAGATGAAATACTAGGTCGAAGAAAATAATACATACATTAAATGAATTAAATGTGACAAAACAGTAAATTAGTGAGCGCCCAGGGACACGTGGGGTCGTGGTCGACATGCGTGGGTTATACGGTAATGTGCACGTCTGAGTACGCTCGTTGGCGCGCACGACGAAATTGTAGGTGCGAAAATATAGGCGAATATATATATTTATATATATATGTAATATATGTATATATAAATATATATATTAAAAATCAGAAAATAAAGAAATAATTGTGAAATGACCAAAAAGGGTATTTGATTGTGAAGAATGATGATTAGAACATAGGGGTATTTTTGTCATTTCACCCCAAAGAAGTGGATAATCACCATCAACACCCACCACAGACACCACATTTCTCCATTTTTTCGATTGACCGAGAAGGGAGCGAAGGAGAAGGAGAAGGAGAAGAGAAAGAGAGATTGGCCGAGAGAGAGAGCACGACAACGTCGAGGTGAGTGTCGTGTTGTTATTAGCTTGATGTTGTCGTTGTTGTGCATTGTTGTTGGGTGTGATGGTTCGGTGGTGTGGTGGGGTGAAGCTCGAGAGCTTGGACGAAATGCGAGAGTCATTCGTCCGAAGAGGGAGACGACAGTCTCCCCTCCTTCCCAATTCCATTAGGAATGAAAAAAAAAAAAAATTGAACCCGGTCCAGGTGGCCCGAACCGGGCTTGACTCGGTTGGGTTGGGTTGGACCCGATTCAGGGGACCAACCCCCATATTAATTAAATAATATTTTTTTAATTTGTTTATTATTTTATTTAAATAAATTAAAAACAGTTTTAAATAAAATAAAATACAAAAAATAGAGAAAAATAGCTAAAAATTCTGAAAAATCCAAAAAAATATTAGAAATTAGAAAAAAGGGTTCATAAATGAGTTTTGGGATTTTCTCGGAATTTTGGCAAGATGTTGTCGGGTTTTTACCTCATAAAACGTAAAATTGACATAATATACCAAATTGAAGCTAATTCAATGACAAATGATCTTAGGTACATTTGGGTGATAATTTTGATTGTCGGGTGTTTATTGGAACTGGACCGGGGTTTATTTTACTGGATGAGGAGTGCGGTTTGAGGTGTGTAGTAACCCAACTGAAATTCACTTTAGTAATTACAGCTTGATTTATTTGAATTTAGTCCTGTTCATTTACTACTCTATTTCCGTATTACTTTACGGTGGTTGAGATCACTCCCCACCTGGTGTTTGTTAGTTGCGAGGGCATAGGGTCCACTAAGCCATAGCATATGTCTAGGCATGCGCCGGTGAATATGCTACCCGAGTATGATAGGCATGTGTGGGTGCACCGTGAATGTACACTGGCCACTTAGAGGTCCAGAGTCACCCATTAGAGGTATCCTCACGGACCGTGCCTAGCGGATAGCCCGAAGTATAGCTTAGTCTGACTTTAATTGTGCACGCACTTTGCTTCATTGCTATATTTATGCATGCGATGATCTTCCACAGTTGCTTGTATTCTTTTGTTTCGCATGTTTATTTATAGTATTTTAAATTTCAGCAGTTTATTTACGTATTTACTTAGTGAATTTCCTTGGGATTACTCACTCTGAACTCGTCATTTGCCTTTTTGTGATGGCTTGAATGTTGATTCTAGTACGAGCCAAGGAAAGGGCAAGCTTGAGGACTACATTGATTGACTGCATTTGCCCTACTCGTACGTTTGTTTTTATTTCCTTGTTTTATGCTGGGTTTTGAGGTATGAGAGATAGATATGACTTGTATATAACTTGTAGGTTATATTTTTGATATTTATATGATGTATATTTTGAGATGGTTTCCACCTTAGGTAATATGCTCATAAAACACCTTGATGATTTTAATTATCCGCTGCGTACTTTGAGGTAAAATGATAATAAAGAATCCAAAGCTAACTTAAATCAATAATTATTAATACATAATTTAAAGTTAGCAAGAATTTGATTATATTGAGTTTAAGAGTGGCCGTGGGACATAGCTGGGTGATGAGTTGGCAGAGCTGTGGGCCCGCGGTGCACGCCGTAGCTGCCGATGGATTGGAGGCCGCTACTTTATGTGCACCTCATTCATCACTCAGGGCACTCCATTTTTTTTTTTCTAATTGCATGTGTAAGGACTCATATGCCATCCAACACAAATCCACAACAAAAACAAAAAAACACAACTTTAGGCACCCCACCACCCCATTTTGATGTGTGACCACCGAACTCCACCACCCTTATGCCCAACCGATCGCGTCATCTTCGTTGACGGTCGGATACAACTTTGGGCACCCCACCACCCCATTATGAGGGTTAGAAGTATGAGTTTTTGTGTGTTTGAACCTTTTTGTGTTTAGGGTTTTCCGCATTTTGAAATGTACTACATACACGAAAGTGTCAGACGCACAAGATCGAGACATCCTCTTATGTCTCGGTCTCATTTCTAACCGAACCTATTGTGAAATGGGTAACTTGATCGATCGGTTACCGGGTACCGAGATGTAACGACCCGAAAATTTATGTTATTTTTGTAAGATGACGTGTACTACTGAGTGATACTCGTGTCTGTTTGACAGGTCGATGATGTCGACAAACGAGTCGAATGGGTTTCGACGGGTGAAATATGGGTATACGGGTCGGGAAAATGAACTTGGTGGACGACTGAAAAATAAAATATAACAATAATAAATTTATGGTCGCCCAGTGACATGCGAGGTCGTGGTCGACACGCGTGGGTCATACGGCAGTGTGCACACTTGAGTATGCTCGTTGGCGCGCACGACGAAATTGTAGGCAAATATATATTTATATATGTATATATATGTAATTATATATATATATATATAAATATTAAAAATCAGAAATTTAAAATGCAAAAGACCAAGAAGGTCTTTGGTTTATTAAGAAAGAGATAAGGTCGAGGGCATTTTGGTAATTTGACTACCCTTTTTATTTAACCTCAAAATCACCACCACCACACACAACCGATCCAAAGACGGAAAGAGAGAGAGAGGTCATTGGAGGAGGGATATCTAAAGCTTCGAGGGGCGATGTCGGCGATTCGGATGTAAGACATTTTTGGTGTTGTGTTGTTGTATGTGTGGTGTGTGCGTGCGGCGGTGGTGGTGATGGTTGAGCAAAGCTCGTTCGAGTTGGGATTGGGGTGAAAGCCAATCCCAACAGAAAGAAAAAAAAAAGAAGGAAATTTCCAGTGAACAGCGCTGGAGAAGATGACCCAAACGGGTCAAACCAGGTCATGGCCAGACCCGGCCCAGTCGGGTCGAACCAGACCCGACCTGGGACCCATCCACTCATTATTATATTAATAAATAATTATTTATTTCAATTAAATATATTTAAAAGGATTTTAATTGAAATAAAATTCCAGAAAATAGGGAAAATTTAGGAAAAATTATAGAAAATTATATTTTCATCAAATAAAGAGAAATTTAGGAATTTCTATAAAAAGTGAAGTATTCGGGATTTTGACGAGGCGTTATGTTGTAGTTTTTACCTTGTAAAGCTTGAAATTAGTAAAAATAGCCAAAAAATTTAGAAAAAAGTCTAGGAAAATATGGGAAGTGGATTTAGAAATCAAGATTTTCCAAATAGGCTCTAACATAATGTAAATAGATAAAAAAAATGATTACCAGGTGCTTAGTGGATTGGTGATAAGCGTGTGGAGTCGTTTTGGTGATGTGTAAGAACCGAGAGTGCGTAGTTACGCGCGGTATTTGTGAGCAAAACCAATTGGAGCTTTTACATTATTTTATTTGTGCATTTAATTGTGCTATTATGTTGGTTGAGTAGTACTTTCTTGTTTGAGCATATCTCTTTATGGATGATTTATTTGTTGAATTCACTTTGGTCATATCTATCCTTGTTGATTTATTGGCTTGGTTTTGATTAGATTCCTTAATAAGTGGTTTATTTGGGTCTAAGTGGATAATATGGTGCTCACGGACTATGTCGTGAGTACACGAACTCTGGACGTGGTTAAACCCGCAGTTTGGGATTGTGATGGTCGTATGTCGAACTGTGTGTGACACTGCGGTGCTCGTATGTAAACTAAGTGTGACCTGGGGCTAAGTGCTTTATTCTAGGCTGCGTTGGGTTTGTGTAGGTCTAGAGTCTGTTTTGGAAGTCAGGTTGTAAACTAAGTGTGGCAACCTGATGGACTTGAGACACTTAGATGCCTTTTCTTTTGGCTTTGTGCTCTTGACACTCATTTATCGTTATTAACTTCGTAATTCACTTATCATGCTATCTTTTATATTCTCCGTGATATTCATGCATGATACTAGTTTAGCCATTTACGTGACATTTGAAATGCTGTTAAGACTCTATTGATATTTTACTCTCTACATCACTGTACTCACCGTCTAGTTTGTGACGGTGGGCAGACCAACGAACAGACAAAGGCAAGAGATTAGCGCTAGGCGATTGAATGCGAATACCACGAGGCGTTCTCTTCTTGTGTATTGAGTATGTTTTGTATTAAGTATCTATATTGTTTTGTTGAACATTATATTATAGGTTATGAGAGATCTTCGACATTTAGTATCTATATTATCGATACTTTTTTTGATTCATATGGTGAATATGATTACGGGGTTTCCACTCCCTAGAATTGTCTTAACCGGTGTGTCTTGAAGTTATTGATTAGTTTGGAGTTTAAGTGCTTCCGCTGTATCTGATAATAACTCACTAATTGATTAACTTCACTTGTAAATACGTAATAAATGGTAAATGGTAAGGAAGGCTGACTAGGCTTGCGTGACTCAGTGAGATTGGCTCGGGGGTTCGCGTAGGTCTGGCCGGGCGGTGCCCAATTCTAGGATTGTGGAATTTGGGGCCGTCACACGAGACATAAGAGGATGTCTCGATTACCAATAACCGGGACATCCTCTTATATCTCGATCTCTTTTATAACCGCACGCATTGTGAAATAAATTACTTGTTCGATCAGTTACCGGGTACTGAGATGTACAACAGAGTCTTGTCCATGCAGTTCTGAGACTTACTCAATAGTCTCGGCCCTGTGTGGACGTATATTACAGGATTGTGGTTGAACTCAGTGATGGGTACATTCCCATAAAAGACAACAACACGAGATAAAGGAACAACAAACTCAACGAAAAATACCCTCGAACCCTATATGATCCAACATCAACCATCTACCACAAGTCATCATTCAAACCTTAACCTCGCAAAAGGCGCAAACACTCACCCTACCCTAAAAACAACAAATTGAGGGGTAAACGAGCAAGAAAATGAGGAGATTTGATAGATTGAAGCGTCGATTTGTGATGAGAACGAGTACGAAAGAAGATTTGGTGGTGGGGTGCCTCACATTGATGAAGAAGGGCCTTTTCGTCTAACTTAGGAGTGTGCCATGAGAAAATTCAATGGGTGCCCTGAGTAATGATTGAGTTGCACATAGCAGGTCTCTTTGGTAAAAATGTGGAGTGCACTTGTAAATTATTGAAACTTGAATTTGAGGTGCCACGTATAAATCGATGCACTTACCATGCTAAAAAAAAAAGAAAGAAAAAAAAATCCTAAGGGCACAGGCTGTCTCTTCACCTTCCTATGGATCGCCCACAAGAATATTAGTTCCAACCACACAGACTTTCACAAAATCAATTTATATCCGTTAGATTACACCAATCTTATATTGTGCTTTTGTGGATGCAAGCTACCTGTGTCTATAAATACTTGAACAAGTGAACTCCAGAGCTTGGTCCGCTCTTCTTCTTGTTGTTGTTGAAACGTAGAGCTTCTTGTTGTTGTTGAAACGCAGAGTAGAGCAAGCGAGCGAGCGAGATGGGCAGTGGCGTGATCTGCGAAATCCGATGCCTCCAATCAAATTCCCCAAAACCCATTGATCATCACTTCAAACCAAATCCGGGTCCCTGTTTTCTCCGCGTTCGATTCACTCCCCAAATCACAAGACCCAATTTTCATCTTCAACAAAACCCCTTCAACACCCCCACAAAACCCCCAATTTCCCTCTACAGATTTCACAGATTCGCTCCAAATTCCTCCCTAAACGATGGTGGATCCGCCGTCGCCGACGCCGACGCCGTGGACGAGGAGGAAGAGGAGCTGAGCTTCTACCAGCTTTTGGGGATCCCGGAGAGCGTGAGCTCTTCCGAGATCAAGCAAGCGTACAAACAATTGGCGAGGAAGTACCACCCCGACGTGTCGCCGCCGGACCGAACCGAGGAGTATACGCGCAGGTTTATACTTGTTCAGGAGGCGTATGAGACGCTGTCGGATCCGACGAGGAGGGCCTTGTATGATAGAGATCTTTCTATGGGGCTGCACCTTGCGTTCTCGGCGCGAAAGCGGTACTCCCATCGAAGCGCCGTTCGATATGGGTTCGATCAGGTAATTTGATTTGGTTTGATCAATTTGATTGATTTTGGGGTTTGATGGGGGGTTTTTGGAAATTGGGGTTTTGGAGTTTTAGTGTTTGATTTAGTTTTTGTGGAATTTGTTTGATAGTAAATTGAGTTTTGTGTTCAAGTTTCGATTTTTTTTTTTTTTAGTTGATGTGTATATGGTAATGAGAGATGTTCAATCAGTCTGTCTTTGTGTCAAATAGAGGAAGTTTTGTGGTTCTTGGTGTGTTCAGTTTCCTAATTTGTTGGACTGTTTGATGAATCTCTGCAGACTGCAGCCTTGAAAAAAAATTAATGAGATTAAATCTGGATCATTTAAGTCTTGGGGTGATGAAATGTAAATATAGAAGCTTGATGTTCTAGAATGCTTGATTGTTTTGAATGATTTTGGTTGAAACATTAGATTGTGTAGAAACTGCGCCAAAAAGTACTGAAAGCTACATCTTTTTATTGGTTCATGTTTCTAATGGTTTGAGGCATGGGATAAGAAGAAACCAGCTTAATTACAACACCCTTGACTCGAGCATGAGTGAACCCCGAATTGGCAAGTGATGCCTCATCCATCTCACTAGAGATGTTTTGACGGGATACTTGGATATTGATAAAGCTTGGTTTATCTCCTCCACATGATTTTAGTTTGCGTTCGTGTCTAGATGCAGTTCCAATCCTAAATCTCCAATTGTGAGGATTATAAGGAACATTTGAATTCTTGGATCTTCTCTTTTTTTGAGTGAATTTTTAGATTCCGAATTTTGTTCTAACATATCATTAAATGCTTCTTGGATTTTTAGGGTTAATATTCGTGTTTTGCAGTCAGATTCCAAGCTGTTAAATATGGTTAAAACTATTATGCCATAGTTGTTGGGCTAATTGTAAAAGTTTTTGGCCCCCCGCATATTCAAGTAGTGCAGTGGTAATCTTACTGCAATCCAACTCCAATCCGACTTTGAATATGTTGGTTTCTCTCAGGTCATGGGGTTGGGGCATTCGACTGACTCTTATGGGAATAGTAAGCCTAAAAAAAATTAAAGCTCGGAAACCCACGATTATCATAAAAAAAAAATTGTAAAAAGTTTTGAAGGTGCAAATTAATGTTCTAACATTTTACTCAATTGGTCTTCTTGGGTTACACAATTAAAAATCATGTATAGTTTCCAAGGAGTTTTCTGGTTAAGACAATTATTATGTGCGAATGTCATTTCAGCATACTACAGCTGTATAACTATGGTCAATACGTAGATAGATTCTTGGTAGTTTGAAAGTTAAGGTTATCAAGTAATTGTTGTTGTTTGAGGGCCTCCTGTCATTTATTGTGTTTGGTCTACGCTTGCTATAATTAACTGTATTATGTGGGTTTTGAAGATTACTCTTTCTTCAATTATGCAACTAAGGTCAATATGTATACATAGATTCTTGGTAGTTTGAAAATTAAGGTTAATCAAGTAATTGTTGTCGTTCAACGCCCTCCCGACATTTATTCTGTTTGATCTTCACATGCTATAACCATATAATGTGAGTTTTCAACAATATCGCAACTAAAGGTCAATATTGTATAGTAATAAAAAACAATATATAGATTCTTGGTAGTTTGAAAATTAAGGTTATCAAGTAATTTTTGTTGTTGGAGGACCTCGCGATATTTTGTTGTGTATGATCTTGAGACTTTTTTCTTTTGACTAGGGGTTTGCGGAGAAAAACGAATGGAGGAGCCGATGGCAAGACCAACTTGCAGGGCTAAAGAAGAAGGGCATGAACAATGATTCACGAGAGAACATGTCGTGGGCTGCTCGGATGCGCAGGCAGAGAGAGGAGTCATTAAGCAAACATTAGGCTAAGAACTCCCTGTATATATACATGAATGAAATGTAGTATTCAGGAATTCTCTTTTGTTAAGAAAGTCATCTTTAGTCTTGAAGTTCATAAGAATGTTGTACAGGAAATGAGAAGTTAATAAAAGTTATTATTCCACTTTGTTATGAAGTTTCTATTGGGAGAATTTTCATGTACACTGTTTGTTTTTTTGCCCTTTTTGCTCCACTTGGACTTGGACTTCAAAATAGATGGCCATGGCCCGTGCTATCTTTGTCAATTGATGGTATACAAATACAGTGGTTACAATGGAACCAACTCCAGTTAAATTGATGAGTTTCGTTAAACCAAACCCTATCTATGTTGTTACAACCCGTGTTGATGAGTTCATTCACCAAAAAAATTGATATACTCATCATAAAAAATAATGCGACTTTTTAAAATTACTTTAATGCTTGGGTTGGTAACGACCTTGCAACATCAACGACTTCAGAGATCATAGAGACAATGTCACAGCGGAATGGGTGAAATGGTAATTGTAGCGACAGACCTGATATAAACATAGCACAAGTGAAGATGATGAGATTGAAAAACAAATTATTGATACAAGGCATGCACGAGGGAGACGCGTTAGGGGGTGGTACTTAAAGAAGATTGTAAACTTTAATTTAAAAAAAATAAAAAATAGATGGGACGAACTTATAATAGATGTTGCTATAACATTAATAGGGTTTTGTTTAACCAAACACTAAATTGATCAGATCAACAACAAATAGGCTTTCATTGACTGCTACCCATAGGGATGCAAAAATATTTGGACTCCGTATTTTTAACATTTTTTTAGAAAAAAATATAATTTTATTTTTTTTGTTAGAAGATGAGAGAGTCAATTGCACCAAATCAAACAACAATTGGTTGCTCAAATGGTTGTGAATAGAAAAAATTAGGTAGCAAGGGAGAACGGGCTCAACAATACCTGAGTGCAGATTAGTTAATGCAATTGGCGTCAATAGCATGTGGAAAACTAAAAAAAATAGTACTCCTATAGTTAAAATTGAATTGGTGAGGTAGGGCTTGCCGGCTTGCTTTGGACTTTATTGGAAAAAAAAACTTAGCGGTTGTGAATAGCAGACATTTAAGTACAAGAAAATAATAATATGAGCACAACACAACATAGTCAAGGAAAAGGTTAATAATCTATATCTATATATACATATATAAATGAATTGTTTTTATGATAAGCCCTAACAACGTGACATATGAGATTATGATGTAATAATTAAGATTTTATAAGAATAAATAAAAAAATAAGCCATTAATATTTCTCGCACTTAAGTAAGGGATAGGATGATGATAAAATACTTATAAATTTTGTGGTTATATATATAGGGAGAATAGCTACTCTATTTTTAGCCAAATCTAATTTATCAATTTTTTTTTAATAATTCTCGATTTTTTTGGGCCTTTATTTTGAGGAGTTTCTATTTTCGATTTTTAGGCTATTTTTTAGGTGTGAAAACGTGCCATTTTATTTTTGGAGTTTTTATTTTCAGTTTTTTTGGCCTATTTTCTTAACATTATGTCTATCTCTCGATTATTTTAATTTTTTTTTGATTTTTTTGTGTTGTCACCGATTATAAGTTTTTTTAGAGCAGCTAAAAGTTCTCTACTTTTTGCTTAGAGGACCACATTCCTCTTTGCTATACAATGGTTAAAATCGAGAAAAATGAGAGGATTAAGGGGTGTTGGGGTGAGGGTATTCTTTACGTTGAAAAAAAAAGGGTATTTTAAGTAAAAAAAAAAAAAAAGGGTACAATAAATAATGAGATCATGTCAAAGCCTCTTAAGTGAGATGGTAAAGACGTCACTTGTCAAAAAGGCAAAAACCTCAGGAGATTATGCATCCATTTCCACTTAAGCAAAAAAAAAAAAAAAAAAAAAATAGTGGGATCCTCTAAGAAAGAAGTGGGGTCTGTTTAGTTATTGTCTCTTTTTTTTTTTCTGTTTTTTGGTGTGTTGTGCGGTTATATTTTAGCTATATAATCTTATAAATATTGCATTTACCCCACGTTTTTGTAAATTATTTCGAAACTACCCCTACCCCTTCAACGACCCTTACTCCATCTCCTACCCACGTACCCTACAGCCAAATTTGTCAGCACCACCCTCTCTTCGATTTTTCGGCCTTACCAAACCCTCAATCAAACTCTCCAGTGCATTTTAAGTCTTTTATTGGGTGGAAGTTCGCTAAATCTGTAGGCGGCAGTGGCCGGTAAAGTCAAATAGCACCGCCTATTCCTTCATCTGCTAAAAGTTTATTAGCCAATTTTTTTGTCCAAAATCTTGATTGGTTTTATTCTCTATATGAGTTTGCAATTATTTGCTCAGTGTTTTTGTGTCATTTGCTTGTTGGGTATACGGTTTAGGTTTTATAGTCTCAATGATGATGGCTACACAGACCGACACAGTCAAAGGGTGTCGGTCACATATGATTGTTAAGTTTAAATATTGGCAGCACTACTTAACCGACATGTGTTTAAAGGTAGCGCTCGATAAAAACCGATAGCACAGTCGGTTTGAATGCCGAAGTAAAGTTCGAGAAGGCCTCCCCTTCCCTGGATGTACCAGCCGTAGATTTACCAGTTGTATCACCCATATTAGCCTACAAGAAACAAGGGAATAATGAATTAAAGTGGGATCAATGTTAAAAATCCAATTTTCAATTCAAAATGATAGGTGACGGCCTAAACAAATCAATAAGTAAATGGCCTTGTCGATCAAAACAGATCGATACGTATCGAATGGTGGCAGACAAAACCGACCGATAAGTAGCAAAGGACAGCGGCCAAAATAGGTCGATAAGTATTGAAGGATAGTGGTCAAAACAGATCATCAACCTTTTTACTCTATCAATCTTGTATGACCTCACACCACATGATTCATGACCGTGAACAACAACTTATAAAAATGATGAAAAATGCACGAAACATAAATAACAAAATTACCTCTTCTTGCTAAATTTCGCTTCGTTTTACAGGGCAAAAGGGAAACCCTAAAAAACGAAAATGGAACAACAAAAACTAGTCAACCAACCACCAAAAAACGAAGAAAAACTGTCAAAACAAAGATAAACAAGTTGATAACGAACTTACCTATTTGGATTTGTACGTGTTGTTTCGCCAGAGTTGGCTCGGTCAGAGGTTAGGTGTGGGGTGGAGCTCGTGATTTTTCCACTCATCACTTTTGGTTTGGTTTTCCCACTCATCACTTTTGGTTCAAAAAAAATTCGTGGGAGTAGAGGGGTATGTGGGAATAACGCATCTTTATATATGGGGCATCAAAGACATTTCACAAGGAGGTTAAAAAATTCAAAAATGGGATATAAAGAGCAAACAGTGGGGTCTGAATAGCCACAACCTAAAAAATTCATAAAGAGGCTAAATTATCTTATCATAAATGACTTCTTTATGATGGGAGTTGTGAAAAATATTTCCATTATTTTGCTCTTGAGTACATCAATTTAACAGTGATCGAATCTCAACAGAAGCAACATCCCAAACTTTGGGTACAACGACTTTGCAAGTACTAGCTTATGAGCAAACTCATTTGCTTGTCTCGGAACATATTGATGATATGTCCAGTTATTGTGCTTCCTCAAAACAGCCTTGCAATCCTTCATGATTTGGCCCAACTCTGATTCATCATCCCCCGATTTTGAATCCCTTGTATCACTGCCTTGGCGTCAAGCTCGAATACAACATTGTTATAAAATAAAACTGTTGCCTAATCTTGGTCGTGAATCCAGCATAAAGCTATTGCATTTAGCTGGGGATGGAGGGAATATTGAAAAGGTGAGATAGAGTTGGTTTGGCTTTTTTTAAAGTAAAACTTAATTAGCTGTGACGAATTAGCAACCATCTTTGATTAATGTGTCGCGACGAACAAGAAAAAGCTTTTTTTTTCATAAGCTGTGACGAATTAGCTGTGACGCGACGAATTAGCAACCATCTTTGATTAAAGATGTGACGAATTAGCTGTGACGAATTAGCTGCGACGAATTAGCTGTGACGAATTAGCAACCATCTTTGATTAAAGAAAAAGCTTTTTTTTCAAACAAGAAAAAGTTAACAAGAAAAAGTTAATTGATTAATGTGTCGCGACGAACATATAATGATGCTTCCGAAGATCTTGATTAGAATTAATGACAAAAAAAGATCTTGATTAGAATACAAAAAAGAAAAATACAAAACAAAAAATAAGATTCTAATATCAATTTGCTTCATTCATAACACCAACTTCTTGAATTACACAATTCGGGAAGAGTTATAAAATTATACGTGCACAATGATATATAAATGTGAGTTAACTTGAAACAGATATTTATCCAAAAAAAAAAAATTGAAACAGATAATATATATTTTTTTTGGTAGGAAAACATATAGTATTACTTAACTCCTTATTAGATAATTTTTGCAAAAAAAAAAAACCTTATTAGATAATGAAAAAAAAAAAAACTCCTTAATTAAGTATATTCCTTGGAGAAATCAATTGATAACTCACTTGGGCCTTGTTTGGTTTATTTTACTAACTTCCAAGAAAATTTTCTTCCAGGGAAGTTTAATTCCTTGGGAAGTTAACCACTAAGAAAGTTGTACTTTTCACGTTTGGTTTCAACTTTGAACTTATTGGGGAAGTTCTACATTTTAAAACAATAAAATAATGTAATTGACATAAATACCATTTACACTATTTTTAAAGAGAGATTGTAAGGAATAAAGGTAGAGAAAGAACATTAAATGAAGGTAAAAGTATCAATTCCCCCTCAGGAAGATAATTCACCCCTCACCTAAGTGAGTTATATTCCCTATGTGGGGCAAGTCAAGAGTCAAACTTCTAGGGAAGTTTTTTGAAATTATCCAACCAAACAAGGTGAGTTGAAACTTCTCTGAAAGTTATCTCACTTCCTTCAACTTTCCTCCGAACCAAATAAGGCCTTGGGGGGAGTTATTTTCCTGATAGAGAATGAACACTTTTACCCTCATTTAATACTCTCTCTCCTCCCTTCTCCTCCTTCAAAAACACTGTAAATGAACTAAATGAGACTAAAGTACTTTTTTTTGATAGATTAGATAAAATACTTTCAACCAAACTTTAGAAAATTTTAAAAACTTCCCTATGAGTCCAGACTGTTAGAGTCCAAACAGATTTTTTGTTTAACTCTAGCACATTATTAATCCAACTTCTTCTATGATATGCATGGTACTCATGCCACATGTACATGCATGTCTTACAACACATGCATGAGAAGCTTATCGAACCATGGCAACATGTTAAGGACAACACATTTGGCAATTATTCAATTCCAACTCAAATTTGAGTTTGAGCCACCCCCGCGTGTCTAAACATATAATGTAACGACCCAAATATTCCCGATCCAACTTACAGGCAATTTAGTAATTTAAATACTAAATGTATGTTGGATTTTCTTTGGATTAGATTATTAGTGATATAGTATAATATCTTACACCTCGAGATGCGCATTTTATGCAGTTTGAAGAGATTTTGAAATATACGCATGTTCCCATTAAGGAAACTCACCAGTGAATAAGATCTGAAAAACTTTTTTTAAACATGAAGAAAGTTATATTCGAGGGTAAGATCTCAAGATTTATGAGATCGCACTAATTAGGGAAAGACTTGTGAAAATTTTCCTGGTCAAAAGTGGCAAGATCTCCAAATTTATGAGATCTTATTAATTAGGGAAAGATTTGTGAAACTTTATTGGTCAAAAGGATTATTAAGTTAAACTAATGAAAACGAGCTCAAAACATATTAAATAGGGAGTTAGACTTAAGGCCCAAATGAGAGGGCACTTTAGTCTTTAACACAAAAGGATGTATACAACTTAACCTAATCCTAGTATATAAAAAGGAAAAGTTGAGTAACCCTAGCCACCATTTTATTGTTCTATACAATTTAGAAAGAGATGTGAGATTAAGGGAGGAGAGCTTGGAATGGTGAGAATGAGTTTTGAGAAGTTAAAGAGATCAAAGAAGTTTCGCGCGAAGGTTCACATCGAGTCCTAGTGCGATAGGATCGAGATTAGGATTCGCGGCGAGTTCAGGTAAGTGGAGAGCTCCGCTCATCTGTTAAATGTGGCTTGCTACTAGTATATTTAGAATCACAATTTTAACTAAAGGACTTGGGATGGGGTTATTGCCTCCCTTGTTTGACTTCATGTAAGGCCTCTTGGGGAACCATACACATATGGTGGAACCAAGTCACCTTACATGCCTAAGGGCCTCTTAGGGAGTTGTAGATGCACGATGGAACTAAGTTGCTCGGGCCTCTTGAGGAGTCGTGGACACACGGTGGAATCAAGTCACCCATACACATTTATTATATTTTTGATGATTGGTCATCAAGGGAAGGCAATGACAAATGGAACAATAGACTTGCATTTATATTATTACTTCCTATGTATCTCACTTGTAACCCCTTTGTATACTAAACTCGGTTTCTTATGTTTTACAACTCTTGAATTCTTTATCATTGTTTAAAATGCTTTTTCGATTATGAAATGCTTACCTTTTATGGAATTTGCTATCATGCTACAAATTGTCAATACTTATCTTGATTTCAAATGCATGTTAGCTTTATTTTGCTTTATAGATATTACCTGCATATATGATATTTGAGCATGGTTCTTCTCTTATTGAGCTCCGTTGGTT
Organism: Stephania japonica; assembly: GCA_039657345.1. Lineage (NCBI taxonomy): Eukaryota > Viridiplantae > Streptophyta > Magnoliopsida > Ranunculales > Menispermaceae > Stephania > Stephania japonica. Next base: position 48,808,248 of record CM077558.1, read on the forward strand.
CTCTTAGCTCACCCCACTTACAATACATATCCACCAACGAGTGCGTTAGATTGGAGACAAGGGAGAGACGAGCTTAAAATCTCTACTTGATGTAAGCTTTGTGTTGATATATATTATGTATATTCAATTTTGAAACTATTAAATCTTGAGTTGTAATTAAAATAAGTCTTTGGATCGTTTGAAACCTACTTATCTTTAGTTGACCCACTTAAGAGTTTTAATAAACGTTGTTTACTTTAAATGAATACGAACTCATGTATAGTTTCATAGATGTTCTTGTGAACTTAAATTTATTAGCTTAAGGATATCTCTTTATATTTATTTCACAATTATTATCCTTTGTTTAGCCAATGTATATTTCGCAGCTTTGTTTGAGAGGCGTGTCAAACTGTTATTTGGGTCTGGTTCAGGTATTGAGCCCAAGTAGCAGTTTGGGCCGGGCGACCCGACTCTAGGTCGAGGGTGGGTCGTCACATATAATGTACATCATAATAATGGTTTAAATGTGTAATTCGGGGGGGTCTCATGCTGTGGCGAATCTAGGGGCGGCCAGGAAGGCCCCCCACCCCTCCCCCTTATAATACCCATATATTTTTATGTTGACCCCGCCCCTCGCTCCCGCCCCCCTACGAATACACCTTTTTGATAGATTATAAATATAGTACGTGAAGTTGTTAATTATATAATGTATTTGGAGTGTCTTGAGTTTATATTTTATAATGTCAATTATGTAATGTATAGTTTTAACAAATGAATAGAAAAACATCACATGATTAGTGGTTCGAGGGTGCTCTAGGAGGCGTGTGAAAGCAGAAATTGAAGTGAAGTGTTCTGATGTATTTCAGGGGAGAATTTGATATATTTTGTTTCCCAGTTTTATAAATATCCCGGCCTCCAGATTACGAGTTTAGCCTAACTAGTTGATTCGGTAGGATGGTGGCACCACACGTGAGGATTGTATTGTCAATGACACACTCTTGTTTTGCAAGGGAAGTATATGTTTTTTTAGGAACGACACATTTCCCCTACTAACCGATATTTTTTTTTACTTTATTTTATAAAAAACACATTGTCTCTCGCCTTATGTATATATTATATTGTCACGGCTCAGATTTCTAATCCTAGATTTTGGCAGTAGTCAGAGTCACCGGCCCGTGACGTGGCTCGATAGTGGGTACACAATGCTACCACTCGGCTCAGAAGATGAGTTATATATTATTCTTGAGTGATGGAGGCCTTGTGTATTGTATTTGTGTACTCTATACCCAAAAATTTTAGATAGTTCGATTATTTTGTTAATTCGACACGTGCGCGGAGAGACGCCTTGAGATGCTTGCAGACGTGGGGCACCGAGTGTCGGGTAGTCGGGGACTAGCATGGGCTAAATATACCAATAATAACTATTAAGGGACTATCTAAATGTGTCAATATGCCTAAGTTAGTAAATCAAATAGATAAACCTATGATTTGGACAAATAAATTGTGGAACATAGATTTTTCTAGTGATGATGAAGATTTGTAGGAATCCTAAACTAAATAGTAACTAGTGAGTGGAGACATGCATTCTTCATGTGTGACAAGTGGCATTGAGAGAGGACACGAGTCCTAGTAATTAACTTAGTTAAATTAAAATTTGGCATAATTAATCCACTTGTTAATCTAAGTATATAAGAGACAAATATTTGTTTCATACAATACGTACACATACATTTAGACAATAGAAAAATGGGGTTTAAGTGAAATACTTGCTAGAAATTCTGGTTTGGGAAAAACAAGAAGGATTATAAGTGTTCAATTTGAAGATCAAACATATGAGGTTCAACTGAAACCCTACGTATGCATTTCTATACTTTCCTTTTATCAATTCTTTATAAATCCAAACATGCATCACAAGAGTTTTGCTTAAATCCGATATGAGAGCCTTTTAAGGTTTGTTTCAATCAAAATAAGGCTTCATTTGAGTAGCCAAGTTAGAAATTCAAGTTATTAAAGTTTTGACCAAATTTTGGTTGCTTTTCTTGAAACTAAAAGTTTGGAATTCTAATCTATAATATGTTTTGATTTTTAGAAACAAATGGAATATTTGGTTTCCATGTGTTTTCCACTCTATTTTCTATAAAGAAGTTCTTGATTTAGTTCATTTTTTAGTAAGTTATGATTTTTCAAAGTTTGCATGTGTTCTTGAAACAAAATCTGAAATTCTGCATGCTACAATTCCAAACCAGTTTATGTGTTTTAGTCATAAGTTTCTCAATTTAAATCAAAATCGACTCATTCTGGTGGCATTGGAAAGTTAACTCAAAGGGGGACAACTTTTGCCTAAAAGATATTGAAATTCGAATATTTTCATGTCTCAAAACCCTCTGCAACTTTAATGTTGATTCTGAATTTTTTGGACTTTAATATTTTGATAATGCCTTGTTATTTAAGGAATAAATCAATCATTTCTTATTGGATTGAGTTCATATTTTAGTATGATGTTCTTGGGTATGTTTTTAGCCTTCTATAAAAATATTGTGATTTTTGGAGCTATGGTTTAGGAGAAATAAATTGTACAAATTTGTTGGTCATACTTCAAAATAGTTTTAAGTGATTGTCGTAGAAAATTCATATATCTCTCGACTTTAATCGGAATTGTGCATTTCTTATAGTTTCGAAAAGCTAAGATATATCCCTAAAAACTTCTTATACCATAATTCTAAATTCAAACATTTTGATGATTGAAATCAACTCACAAGTTGATGTATCAAAATTGTCCTTGTTCTAATAAATTAAAGTTTAACACAAGCAAATTCTTAGGTAGAATTTACGAGGAATAGGACGCGAGTCATGGAGTTTCAAGGTATCAAGAGTCCAGAGAAATTAGGAATTTTACGTACTTTGTAAGTAAATTTGTTGAGGATCTTATCTGCATTTCATTTACATTTCTACTACTGTTTTATGGTTTGTTCGGGGCTGTTGAGGATCTTATCTTATCATGATTTATCCTTGATTCTATCCATTATGTGGATGTCTTCTCATGATTAATTGATTCTCATGATGTTTTGCTTTGGTATGATTAGTTGATTCTATCCATTATGTGGATGTCTTCTCATGATATATACATATATATATATATATTTTTTCTTGTGGAAGTTATTAATTGATCCATTAGTGGAATAGTATACTATTAGTGTAGATGAGTTGTTGGAAATATACTCTTGTTGTTCCCTAATTTGGGTTGGTGGGATGTGTACGACACACAGGGAATGAAACTCGGGGCAGTCACCATTTCCACTAATTAGTGACACTAAGCTACTACATGCGGTTGAAGTGACGTAGTTCATGACCAACAGGGTAATATCAGACTGCACTAGTTTCACCTATCGATTACATGAGGGTCTCGATGACCAATAAGGTGATCTTGGGTGCACTAGTAATACTGACTATTACCTGATGTTGTTTCTAATTATAGTATTTTTCTTGAGTTGTATCGGGGTTCTAAAAATACCCGAAAAGTTTCAAAACCACTTTTCTACCTTTTTCTTAATTTCTTATATTTTCTATAATTTTCTCAATTTTTTTGATAATTTTTTTACTGTTTTCCAGAAAATAGTATATAAAAATATACAAAAATTTAATTTATTTTTAATTATTTTAAATGGGTGGACCCCACCTGAATCGGTTCGGTCCGGTGACGTAACTTATAACCAACAGAGTGGTAACTGAGTGCACCACTAGATCATTACTTCGTCTTGGTTCGATTGTAAATTGTTTAACTGTGGTATCTTCTAGTATAGCCTTGTTTCATTATCTCTTCGCTACTTTATATTATTGATACCTTTCGATATATTTGGAAACGAGGAATAAAATCTCCATGTTTTACTTTCTACTTTACTGTACGCACTGTCCTTTTTATGACGGTGGGTGCAGATCCTTTGACTAGTAGGCCTAGGAAGGAAAAGGTCGACGACTACCTCTGAGCCAGTAGCGCAATCCTGCTTTAGACATTTTCAGTATATTTTTGGGATGATTGGGTTTAGAGAATAACTTCCTCGACTATGATGAATGCATTATCTTATAGTCTTATTTGATATACATGTGATTTATTTCCCTGATTTCCATAGTAGGTGTTTATATGATGCTTCCGCAAATTAAATTAAGTCTTCCGCTGAAAATGTTAAAACTTTAAAAAATTTTAATTAACAAGGAGAATAGGACAAAAGACTGACTGATATGTTGTTAAGTCCTATATGGTTGTAATTAAAGCTTAATGACGGGATAAGGTCGGGCCGTCACATATACCCCTTGAACATACTATGTTATAATAAATAAAGTCTCGTTCCTATAAAAAATTATGTATTGTATATATATATATATAGTGCAATCTAAAAAATAAGCTTTTTTTATATACGTATATAGTAAAAAATAACTTGCACAAATTATATAAAAAACTACAATTCTAAATGGGTCATATAAATACTTGTTGGAATGATCTTGAAGTTTTTTACTTTCACTAGAATTTTACGGATCTTGATTTCGAGTTACAGTCAAAACGTAATAGGCAAAAAACTCTACTAAGGGCAAAACTTTCACTTAATTAGAAGTTATGGGGTTGATTGCAACAATAAAAGCCCTTTTGCAAAACTTAAGGAAAAATATATGGGGTTTATTGTTCGAGAAGGTTAATGGATTTTGTGTTAAAATGTCTATTCCGGTGTCAAATATGGAAGATAAGATAATGGCTTGAGGTCGTTTAAGGTGCAAAGAACAATGAGTTATTATAACCCTTATCATGTTGAGAATTTTATTGTTGTAGTTGACTTACTTGTCGTTAAGATGAATAATCGATTAAGTTGTGAAGCTTCTACACTGTTATTGAGATGCATCGGTTGTCTTAATCCAAAAAATTCATTTTCTATATTTGATAATATGATATGCTTCTTCGATTATCCAAGGTTTATGCTAATAATTTCTCTGCACATGATCATGTAATCTTAGAACACCAAATTTAAGTATAAACTCATGATGTGAGAAGAAGTTTTGTATTCTTAGGTTATAATGATCTTGCAAGTCTTGTTATGAAGATGGTTCAGGCTTCCAAGCATTTGATTTACCGTCTTATCAAGTTAGCATTGATCTTACTAGTAGCAACTACAACTGTTGAAAGAGTTTTCTCAGCAATGAATATTATCAAGACAAGATTACAAAATAAAATAGGTGATGAATGATTGAAAGATTTAATGTGTTATATTGAGCGAGAGTTTTCAAAATATGTACAATTGCAGGATTCAACCCCCTTCACGCTGAATTTAGCGGTATTTTGATTACTATTAATTTATTATACTATTTTTTCTTTACTAGTAGAATTATTTGTTTGAAAAAGTATGTGAAAGTTCGCCCCATAAAATTTTTTTCTAGATTGGCCTCTGGTCTCATGGTTGTATTTGAGTTTTCACGTTTGTAATCTCAAGCCACAGGATCGCGCGTTCAACCTAGTTAATTTGACTTGAATATGGCACCACGAAGGGGTGGAGGTTCAACAATGGCTCGCTCACAGAGTAGGTGAAGGAGTACTTTTAGATGGAACAATAAACTTTTTCCCTACTACATTGGGAGGGTTTTTTTCGACTTAATTTATGGAAAACACATTGTTCGTCTTCTATTTATTCCACAACCCAAAGGTTTAGAAAACACTTCTAGAGAACTTTTTTCTTCACACCACACAAAAATGCCAAAAGTCTTATTTCACTGAATCACCTTGTACATAATTTATTTCACTAAAGCTAGTGGTCGGCTCCATAGTCTCCATATGAGAAATGTAATTTCTTGCTCTGAGGGCGAGGTCTTACATTTCTTAGTTGTCCCCAACACAATTTATTACGTGAATTGATATTATAACTGACCTGGAGCTTTAAGAAATCCATACACCAGGAACAAAATATGTTAGTTTAGAAATCACTTTAAACTATAGCCCCAAAAAATCCCCCAAGTATAGGAGTATACAGGAGCTTAATTGTTGGTGAGAAATGCTATTAAAGATAGAGAAACGTTTAGGGATTTTTAAACAAAAGTGAGACCTGCTTTTCACTATGCTTAGAGAACACCAATTAAGCGGATGATTAGTAGTTTGATGATATAGGGATACTTAGGTAAGAGATCAGGAGCATTCAAGCCTTATAATGGGAAAGTTGTGATTCATTTCTTATCAAAATAAATATATGCTTAAAGAGCAAAACAAAAATTTGAAAGAATTAGAAAAAAATTAAGTAAATTAATAGAGTTGGAGAGGGTCGTGCAAGTTGAAAGAGGAGTGAAATTAAATGGTAACAACGACACAACTGCACCATTATTATACGTTGGCTTGGTGACATGAGGTGTGATCTGACCTCTAATGATTGAGATTGGGGACTTCAACTCTTCTTCTTCAATATTAGCTAGCTAGCTTGTCATCCGGCGAGATGATCAAATGGATTCAATGCTAAAAAAATACTCCATATCAATTACGGATCGTTCACTAGTTTGGCGTGGGTAATTTACTTGAATTCATAAAAAAAAAAAAACAGTTACAAATAAGTTTTTAAATCAATCTTGTCCAACACTTGTATAACCAGACTGTCTCCAATTGGTTCTTAAAAAGTTTTAACTGTCTCCAATAAAATTGGCGTAATGGTAAAGTTATCGCCTGAAGTTATTGAGATGCAATTCATACATGCTTGATTATAAAGAAAATGTCCCATTAGAATAGAACATGTCAAATTCTCACGGCCGCGCCTCGCACGCGTGTGTGACTCCGTGAATTTCCTCCGCTTGCACTAATAATGTCCCCAGCTTAACCACCCTTCAACTTAAGTGTAGTGTTTTATCTCAAACGACATCGGTAATAAATGAGAAGAGTTAATCACTTGTATATATACTTCATTTCGAAGTTTTATTTCATCAATGTGAGACTAACTTTTGGTCTACACGTCTTCAACAAAACATTTTCTTAAAGAAGTTTTCTTGATTAAATATTTGTTCGTAAGATCGTAATAAATTTTTTCTACATGTGTTTGATAGCAAATATAAATGTTTTTTCGTTAAAAACTCACCAACAATATATAAGTCTTGATATAAAAATGAAAACTTACCATATATATTAAATTTATTATATAAATATGAAAACTCATTTTCTCAAAACAAAAGTCAATTTGCCCGCATAATAGGTAGAAAAATATATAAGTCTTAATATAAAAAATTGGTAATCTTGAGAAAATATTCCACAAGAAAATCTTAGCTATCAAACGCAAAAAAATGTGACTATTTTTTACAAAATTTACTATTTTCTTTAGAATATTTTTCTTTTCCATCCAATCAAATAGGGAGGGTCGCGATGAATCTTACCATTTAACTTCGAATATTATGACTTCTGCTCGTTTTAGGGATGAGTCTGGCTAAGTGCACCCTATATTTTTACCAAAATACCATTTCATCTGAACCGAAGCACTCAGCTCCAAAACCTTAGTCAAGACATCTATTTTAAGTTCGGCTACATATGGCCAAGACTTATCATCTAAGCTCGGTGTTGTCCAACCGAACCTCTTTGTTGAGATTTAGTTGACAATTGCCGACCTAAAATTTTGGTGGATTCTGGTCGACTCTCCAATTAAAGGTTCAACATACTGTGACCAACTCTCCAACTAGAGGTTTGGTGGGCTCTGATAGACTCTCCAACAAGAGATTTGGACCTGTGAGACTGAACCACTCGATGATGCCTACAAATAACAAGAAGAGAATGTGTGAAGAGATGATGATGGGGTGCACAAAACTATAGGAAAGTGTAGTAGGGTGCACTAATCACAGTGAGAGCATAAGGGTCATTTTGTAGTAGGATATATTGACCTTTTATTTAAGATTGACTTTTTTTGGGTGCACTTAGCCGGGCTCTTTAGGGATTGAGGAGTTGGACTCAATCTCGGGACTATACATATGGGTAGAACTATAATGGAAACTATAAAAATACCCATGACATGAGAACCTCATTTACAACCATTGGATTTTAATCTAACACATAAATCGATGAGTCATAAATGCACAACATATTTTGAGGGTTCCCATGGAATGGGTATATATTTGGGCTCCATTGTAGAATTTCCCATATATATATATAAAGTTGCACTATATGCACCCCGGTATCCTCTTACGACACCTTGAGACTTTTACTAAAATACCCTAGTTTGTGAAGTAACGCATCACACTACCCAAGACATATGTTAAATTGGTCACGGTCATGTCTGGCCGAGACCCATATTATAGTGTCGACTTATACCAAACAACACTCAAATAAGGTAGTCAAACACCTAACTCGATGGATGACCACCGAGATTATACAAGTGGTCTCGGTGGCCTTGTGCCAAGACGTGTGTATGTCTTGGTTGACACCAACTGACAAACCAATCTATGTCTCAGTCCTATGCGTTCGAGGCCATATGTTTGGTCATTTATCACCATGACTTGAAACGTAATGTCGGTTAATGTAGTGTCGCGCTATAGGCACCCCACCGATTACTCAGGACCCCCGTAAGTACCTCACCAATTACTCTAGGCACCCCAGGCCAAATATGTAATTTTTTTTAGAACCAACATAAATAAAAAGAAGTCAGAATGCCATGAGAGGATACTGAGGTGCACATAGCGCAACTCACACATATATATATAGGGTTCTTCTATAATAGAACCCAAATATATACTCATAACATAATAACCTCTTATAATGTGTTATGTATTAAATGCTTTGTGCATTTATGTCGCTTCAATTAATGTATTGAATTAGAATATATATATATATATACAGTCAAAGTGTGAAAATATATTGCTGACCTAACTAGAAGGGACCCGAAAACAAGTTTCCCTACACCCATCAAAAATGTCGTACTTGCCATCTTTACCGAAAAAGTGTCCCAAAGCAGAAAAAACGTTGGAGCCCAACATTCAATTAATACAGTACTTTCAGAGCATGGCCCGCATACTAGCTAGTACTATATATTGCCAGTGCAAACTTTCTTTTTCTAGTAGAGATTTATCTTCTTCCACGTACTGTTCTAACTAACAATTAATGGTGATCCACATCGACATTGATTGGGGACTCGGGAGGCACAATCGTTGAAGGGAAAATATCTAGAGTTGTCACTTGTCCCTTGTCACTCTCCTATATCATTAAGGGTAGTACTATTTGAACTCGTGAGTTCGAACTCAAATTTTTTTTTAATTTCAAATACACTCTCGAGCAATTAATACAACCATAATCACTTGTAAAATTCTTATTATACCCCTTAAATATGTACAAAAAAATTTAATAACCTCCCTATGAGTCAAAACTCATGAGTCCAAGTAGATTTATTGTATCATTAAAAGAAAAAATATCTAGAGTTGTCTCTTGGCATTCACCCATATCATTAAAAGAAAAAATATCTATTTAATTGAGTACGTACACTATTACTTTTTAATCGAAAAGAAAAAAAACCTACTTCAAAGAAAAAGCGCACGTAAAGTTGTCTTCGTACGTAGGTTTTTAATTGAGTACGACACAATAATTTTTTTTTTTTGGTGAACACACAATCATATAGTTTTTAGTAAAAATACTTTGTTCAAGCTCGATGGTTTTAGACCAAATAAGAATTGAAAGAGCATTTGCAAAAATGTATTTTTCATCTATTTCGTTTGTGCAGAACTTATGTCTTTTCTACTGTCCAAAAGTGTAGAAAACACTTTTAGAGAACTCTTTTCTTTACACCACATAAAAATGCCAAAAGCTTTTTTTTTTTTTTTTGCCAAAACCAAAAGCCATATTTCACTAAATCACCTTGTACCTGATTTATTATCCTTTGATCTCTTGAGACTTCTCATGAGATTAGGGTGATTAAGATATCAGTTATCAAAACTAACTAAAAGTTTATTGGTTTTATTTACAATATATAGAACGCACCCAACAAAGCTAGTGGTCAAGACTTCATAGTCTCTATATGAGAAATGTAATTAGGGCGAGGTTTTATATTTTTTAGTTGTCCCTAACACAATTTATTACGTGATTTGATATTATAACTGACCTGGAACTTTGAGAAATCCATGCACCTGGAACAAAATAGGTTAGTTTAGAAAATATTTTAAACTATAGCCCCAAAAATATCCCCCAAGTTAATTGTTGGTGAGAAGTGTTATTAATGATAGAGAAACGTTTAGGGATTTTTAAACAAAAGTGAGACAAGCTTTTCGCTATGCTTAGAGAACACTAATTAAGTGGATGATTAATAGTTTGATGATATAGGGTTACTGTTACCACCCCAATAAGCTGGATATGAGCATGCTGGGCTGGGCAGCATGATAACTCAGCAAATGACCGAGTTTCGGTGGACTCGGGAGGTTTCGGTGAACTCCAAAGTCGGATTGGGGTTTAGTGCATGGCTCATGCCTAAGTGGGCAAGCCTTGGCACGGACAAGGCTTGGCAAGGTTAGGCACGGGCAAGGCTTGGCAAGGCTGGGCCAGACCAAGGCAAAACGAGGCCAGGCCAGGCCAAGGCAAGGCCAGGCCAAGGCGAGGCTAGGCCAAGGCAAGGCGAGGCTAGGCCTAGGCAAGGCAAGGTACGGGCAAGGCTGAGCAAGGCTAGGCCAAGGCAAGGCAAGGCAAGGCAAGACAAGGCAGGCCAAGGCAAGGCCTTGGCACAACAGTTGACTTTCCTTGACTCGGGCATTGACCCTGGTGAAAGTATGCTTGGTCTCATTTTGGGATGTTTCCTATTGGAGTTGGGGAAACGGCTTAACATCTACTATAAGGGAAGGTGGGCTCTCTCCTAGGGGTGGCATGGGCAACAATGACAAGGAAGGCCCTCGAGCACGCCTTGGGCACCATGCCAAGGCGAAGACCCACGGACCATGGTCCGGCCACCCTGAGCCGGTGGGACTTGACCCCGAGCCCCGATTTAGCACCCAACGTGCCTGGACACGACCAGGCACCATGAGACGCAGTCCCTGTCCCTTAGAGAAGCATGGACCACGTTCCTTAAAACGTGGAAGACCACGTCGAGGTAGTTGGGGAACTACCTTGGTCATGGCCGGGCCATGAGCAAGCCACGTCCAGGCTTGTCCCGAATACATGGAGCATGTGCTAACTGACCAGTAATGGAGGCGGTTACGAAACCAGGTGGCAGCAAGGGAACAAGGCAGTTCGGCAACTGCCTTGACCACTAAGAGAGTGGTGATTTACCAAGTCTATGGATTGATGTACATTGGACATGTATCCTAGTTGGTTATGTAACTACCTAATAGCTAGTCTATAAAGCCAAGGGCTCTGAGCTTGGGGAAGCACAGAGTTCCATAGTTGTAATTCCAATTGAGAGCTAGTAAACGTTTCCTTGTTGCCTATTGTTTGCTGTCCCTTTAATTCGAGTATTGGTGTGCTGAACTAAGGTGGCCCTTAGGCACCGCAGGTTCGATTGAGAGAAAAATTTTTTAGTGAAAAACTTCTCTTTCATTGGCCCTGTGACAGTTACTTAGGTAAGAGATCAGGAGCATTCAAGCCTTGTAAAGTTATAATGGGCAAGTTATGATTCCATTCTTATCAAAATAGTATACGCTCAACGAGCAAAACAAAAATATGAAAGAATTAGAAAATATTTACGTAAATTAAGAGAGTTGGAGAGAGTCGTGCAAGTTGAAAGAGGAGAGAAATTAAATGGTAACAACGACAGTACAAATTGGCTTGGTGACATGAGGTATGATCTGACCTCTAATGATTAAGATTGGGGGCTCAACTTTCTTCTTCAATATTAGCTAGCTAGCTTGTCATCCAGCGAGATGATCAAATGGATTCAATGCTGAAAAATACTCCATATCAATTACGGACCAACTAACTGGATAGTTCACTAGTTTGGTGTGGGTAATTTACTTGAACTCATAATATTCAAGTTGTGGTTCTTTTTTTTTTTTTTAACTTCAGTGGTGTTAGTTTCATAATAGAATAAGTTTATTGTGTATCTTGATATATTACATGTCTCTATATATAGAGATGCAATTACATATAAAAGGAAATATTTAAATAAGGCAGCACATAATCAAGGAAGTGATTTGTGCACGACATAATTACAAGAGTGATTTCACAACATAATTATGAGAGTTATTTGTGCATATTTCCTAATTGTACAATATTCCTTAACACTCCCCCTCAAACTCAAAGTGGATTTGTAGAAATCAACTTGAGTTTGTCAACCAAGGCATGAAAGCGACCAGGAAGATGAACCTTTGTGAGTGCCCCGAACCAGATGCTGACGGACGAAGTGACAATCATTCTCAATATGTTTTGTCCTTTCATGAAAAATATAATTGTGTGCAATTTGGATCGCACTTTGATTGTCATAATGCAAAATAGTAGCAGAAGCATATGTAACCCCCATATCTTCAAGTAACCATCGTGTAACGACCCAAATTAATTTAATCAGAATTAGTGTTAATCGCGAGGATTAACGGGTAATTCGGGCGTTACGTGGACAGCTGGGTTGACTCGGATATGAGTACCCAGGTTATATTATGTTATTTGTGTATGTTGTATGTCTATTATTGTGATCTATTATTGTGATGTGAGAATTTATTATTTATTTATATAATATAAACATTACATGTGTGTAAGTTGACATCGGGCAAGGCGACGAGTCGGGTATATGTCCCGAGGTGCGTGTCGGGGACCGGGTACCGGGTATTGGGTAGCCGGAGTACGGAGCATAGGTTGCCGGGTAGCTGAGTGCTAGTGTAACGCACTTATGAATTTTATATAATTTATTAAGGTGAATTAACCTAAGGTTGAATTAATGTATTAATAGATTAATTAAAGTCCTATAGTTTGATAGGAAAAATTAGCATGCATAGGATAATCCTCGAGATGCACAACAAGGTAATTCAAGGCAAATGTTGTCATGATAAGGTGTCAAGAACTTTGGTGACGCAGGGTGATCAGCGGCTGTTGGATTAGCCTCGAGATGCGTGCACACATTAGATTAGAATAAATGGTATAAATAGTCGATTGATCGAGGTGCATGCAAAACAACATTTTCTCAAACGATTTTGGGAGCTCTGTGGGTAGATCGAAGGACGAATTCGAGCTTTGGGAGAGGAGATTGAAGCCTCAAAATATTAATCTAAGGTAATCTATTCATTCTAAATGAGTATTTTTGAAAAAAAAAACAGTTTTAATTGCTAGAAAATAGGAAAAATATCAGAAAAATTGAGAAAAATTCTAGAAAAATATAGAAAATTAGAAAAAAGGTAAAAAAGTGGTTTCGAGATTTTTCAGGTATTTTTGGAACCCCGATCCAGCCCGGGAGAGGTACCACAACTGAAAAATTAAAAATATAATATAATATCATAAAATGATATAATATGTTTCAAAAAGTATAAAACACTATAAAATGGACTTCAGAGACCGGAAACCATAGCTCGGACATTGGGGAGCTAGGTGGGGCGTACTGACGGGTTCGAGAAGTCGGAGTGCGTATTTTCGGGTACGTAAAACCCAACTGAACACCACTACTGCATTTACTTATTGCTATTCATTTGAGCTATTGTTATTGATAATCTTCGAGTCCAAATCTTATTGGGACGGTCGAGTTTTCCCGTCTATGTATCCGAAGGTTGTGCGGTCGCTTGCTAGGTGTGTGGTCTAGGACACAGTGGTAGAGTCGATGGTACAGACCACGACAGGGCTCCTGATCCTCAGTACACATCTTGGATAGCTGGTGCACATTCATTTGTTTATCTTGTGTTTATATTCATGCGATGAGCTTTGAGCAGTTGTCTGCATTTACCTTCTATTCCGCATGTTTGGTTAACACTATTTACTTGTTTCCATTTATATTCTTAAATTATGATGCACGGTGGTTTTCCTTGGGATTTTACTTACTGGACTCGTCATCTGCATCTTGTGATGGCTTGAGTGCAGACCTTATTTATCAGTAGGGGCAAGGAGATCATGGACGACAAAATCTTTACTCGTCCACTGTCGAGGACCTACTGGTAGGTGTATTTGTATTAAATTGTTTTACTTATGATTATTGGGAACTTGTAGTTATTACATCTTCAGTACTGGTATATAAACATTCACTGATGGCAGTTGTCGCCTATATACTGAGTACTTCCGGGTTTTCCACTATAGGTTGAATAAGTTAGCTTTATATAATGCTCTTTTGGTGATATATTAAAACTTCCGCTGTAAATTGTAAACTACTAAATTAAATGGCATGAAACTTAAGAGTTTTTAAATTAATTGGATAGACGAGTGACGTGGCAGGTGTTTCCGGTGCACGAGCAGGGGAAATGGGAAGCCACGGGGCAGCCTCAGAATTTAGGGCCGCCACACATCGAACCCAAAGTAATTCAGATGTAGCATCTACAAGAGCCTGATACTCAAATTTTATGCTAGAGCGAGATGTTACTGTTTATTTTTTGCTTTGCCAGTATATTAACGCGTTGCCCAAGAAGAAACAATAACCAGTAATAGAACGTCAGTCGGTAGGATCATCAGCTCAACCTGCAACGGAGTAACCTGATAATACCAATGGAGAGTTGGCAGAGAAGTGGAGGCCATGAAATAGAGTACCTTTCACGTGTCGAAAGATGTGGAAAATAGCAGTGAAGTGAGCAGTACGGGGGGACTGACTTGAACTGACTGACAACATGAACAACGTAAGCAATGTCCGAACAACTAACAGTAAGATAAACCAAACTCCCCACAAGCTGATAATATATGGTAGGATCTGAAAGAAGTGTACAATCTGAAGTGTGCAATCTGATGGGGTCGTGTTGTGACGACCCCAATTTCCCCATGCAATTGGGTACGCCCGGCCTAGACCCGTACAAGCCCCAAGTCATCACTCGGCAACCTGACGAGCTTAGTCAGTCTTCAACTTAATCAATTTAGTAATTTATGAAAGAGTTATTGCAATAATAAACAGCGGAAGACTAAAACAATTATAATAAAGGGGAAAATAACTCAATCAAAGGAAGTAGAGGAATTCTATAAGTGTGGAAAACCCCGAGTATTCATGTACAATTCGATAGGTAAATATACATGATACCAGTCTCACAAAAAAAATACCAAGTTCAATGATCCCAACAATGTAAATATAAAACAATATACACATCAGCAAAAGTATAAACACCTATTAAAGAGTCTCTCTGATGTCGCTGTTAATCCTCACAGTAGATCACCTAGGCAGGGTCCCTTGCCCTTTGCTGCTTTCCGATTATATCGCACCCACCGTCACAAACTAGACGGTGAGCAATTGAAGAAAATCGAATGTAATGCCAGAAGAAGATAACAATAATTCATGATAATACAAGTAAAGCAGTCTAAATATCATGCAGTAATAAAAAGACAGGAAATTAAATAGACAAGATGCATGATAAACAGACTAATAGATATCAATCGAAAGTCAAGTGTGTTCCAAGGAATCAAAAGAGGCCCATAAGTGGTCTAAATCATAGCATAACGGCGAAGACCTCGCGAGGTCTTCCCGGGCATCGACACAAGTGAAGGCACAGCTATGACTGGAAGGGACTCAAACCCATCCACCCAGTACTCGGTGTCACACGGTCACTAAGGGTGGTCACACACTCGTGCGCACGAGTGCCCGCGTTTTATCCCTCTAGTGCAGGTCCTAGTACTTTTGAGACAAAACACTTACGCCGGGAAACACACAACAAGAAATGGAATGGAATACCAATAATAGAGTATAACAAGACTGAATAAATGATAATGAATCACATGACATTTTCTTACTGGCTTACAAACATACAAATGCTTTTTAAGGCAAATGTACTTACCTGACAAACCGTAACCCGTAGACACTCTCACGTTCCTAACGCGTATCCCCGAGTTTCTCGCTACCTTCTAACAATTGCCATTGCATCTTGGTAGCGGTTGTACATATCTATAAGGCTCCCATTATATGATGATGGAAGAATAATTCTTTTACTCTATCTGTACATGCTTCTCCAACATTTGTTGCATCTTGCAAACCTTGGTATAGTTCAGATCGAATAGTCTTTTTGTAGTCTTTTAGATACTTCAATCTCAATGATTCAATTTTCACATACATGTCTACTGCATATTATTGTAGAAGACATCCACCGCGAAACGATAATGAGGCCTGATGGCCGGATCTGATATGAAAATGTTAGTTTCTTGTCTTAAATAGTGTTGACTTTTAAATTGTTAACGTTATATTTCTCAATTATCTAACTCCCTCCCTCAATTAATTAGACGTTATAATTAGACATTATAAATAGACGTTATATTTCTCAAAAATAATTAGTAACGTTATAGACGTTAGCGTGATTGAGGAAGTTTGGGGAAGTTACCCTTAAATAATAAAATTTTATTTTATAGTCCGTATGCTACATATTTAACCAACTCCCACGTTCAAACGACGTTCCTCGATCCGTTTTTCCTTGTTTCGACTCTCGTAACGCGCGTAGTCTCGCCTTGTCTCGCCAACTAATTAATTAAATTAATTAAAAATTCATTTATTTGTACTTTTTACTTGTTTTTATCCCCCGTTTAACTAATTGAAACCTCAATCAATTAATATCGCCCGAACGGCTCGAAACCCGTAAAATACTACAATACTAATATACACAATCAAATAATCATAAAATCACTTCGGTGTCGACTCCCGAAGTTCGAAATACTGTTCAGCATTCACGTAGCCGGGTCACAATTCTGACAAGTGTAACACAAGTCAGTTAAAAATTTGGAGTTGTTACAGTCTCCCCCACTTATTAGAATTTCGTCCCCGAAATTTATCTAATAAGTAAGCTAGAATAACGACTCTTCGCAACTCCTAACGAGACCGATAAAAACTCAGAGTGAGTCATTTCTTGACTCCGAACCGTTCGTGACCCTTCAGTGGAGAGACCTTCAGATATTTATAGTCTCCCCGAATCATACTGAAGCTCATTGTGATACTCGACAAGTATTTCTTCTGCCACTATTGGGCACTCTTAAGTCTCAAACAAAACTATTCACAATTACCCAGATGCTATCGAGACCACGAGGAGATCGGGGCAACCACTAACGAAATCCATAGCAATATGTACCCAATTCCATCGAGAAATGGGTGGGGCTGTAGTAGTCCTCTAGGTCGTCAATACCCAGCCTCTACGCGCTGGCATGTCACACGCTCGAAAAACTCCGACACCTCGAAAATCATCCCTGGCCACCAAAAGAATGTCGCATATCGGCGCACATCTTAGGTCAACCCGGATACACAACAAAACTGAAACGGTGAATCTCCTGAAGTACCTTGTCACACACATCAGCCACCAATGGAAACCCCAGTCGCCCGCGATACCTCTTGTAACGGCCCGAATTTAAAATTGCCGTTAATTATGACGTCATTGCAGATGTGGATGCCAGCGTGGACGGTTGAGGGTCCCACAGCGAGGCTGGAGTGCATTCGAACTAGGTATACAGTCCGTTTTGTATGCTTGTTGTGGTAAATTGTGATGAAAATATTAAGTAGTTAAATTTCATTACAATATGTGTGTTAATGTAGATTATTGACGAGTGAGGAATGACCTCGGGGTGCGTGCGGACACGGGACGCGAGGCACGGGGTGCCGGGTAGTCGAGGAAACTACGGTGAGTTTACCCATAAATTTTGAGAATTTATTGAATAGGGTAGATAATTGTTATAAGCGAAATCAATTGGAAATTAATAAGTCCTATAGTAGGCTGAATAAAACAATAACAGTTGGATGGTCCTCGAGATGCACAACAGGGCCATTAGTGTCAAGATAAGGTGTATGGAGTTGGAGTGACACAGGGTGATCAGGAACCCTTAGATATTTCTCGAGATTCGTGCACACACTTGATGGGAACTAAGTATATATATATATATATATGTTTGTGTGTTTTGATCGATCAAATAGGGAGAAGAGAGTGAGAGAGAGTGAAAGAGAAGAAGAGAGAAATCGGTGGAAGGAGGAAGTGAGGATTGTGGAGTTTTTGAAGGTCATTTGGAGTGTTGGAGAGCACAAGAATATCATCCAAGGTAAGATTTGTGACTCCCTCTCAATTCTCTTTGATTTGTTGGTGATTTTGTGGGTGTTGATATGAAATTCGAGGGTTGGTATGGAGCAATTGTTTTTGCTGAAAAAATTGGTGTATTTTGAGTGGTAGGAAGGTGGAGAATGTGATTTAGTGATTGGTTTTGGTGTTGGATGAATTTCTAAAAATGGGTTTTGAAAATGGGATTTTTGGTGATTCTTGGGTTTTGATGTCTAAGCTTGATGAATTTGTGTTTGAATGGTATTTCTGATGTGGATGATGAGTTTTGGAGGTGTTGGAACCGAATTTATGGGTTTATGGGGTGATTGGAGTTCAGAAATTTAAAACTGTAAAAATCTGGACAGACGAGCGCGATTAGCGCGCTAATGGGTGGACCTAGCGCGCTAATTACCCTCTGGAAAACGATGAACAGTGACTTAGATGAATTAGCGCGCTAATTCATCTCATTAGCGCGCTAATAGTTCACTGGAACTCAAAAATTGGAAAATGAGGAAATGAGTCTAAACAACATTATAAACCTATTAATTGATAATTAACCCTCATAAATGAATTCCAGGAGTCTCGGAATAGTAATTGGAGTCTGGGTTTAGTCGGGAATCGGACCGGGAGTATTATCGGGGATTGAAGAAATCGAGCCGGGGAAATTAACTTGTGGGACGAGGAGTGCGAATTGAGGTGTGTAGTATCCCAATTGAACTTCACTTTAAGTATTTACCGTTTGATTTATTTGAATTCAGTTCCATTTATTCTCTACTTCATTTCATTATTGCTTTACGGTGGCTGAGTACTCTCACCTGGTGACTTTACGGTAGTGGAGTGTACTCCTACCTGGTGTCTTTACGGTGTTGAGATCACTCCCCACCTGGTGCTTATTCATAATGGCCATAGAGTCCACTAAGTCATAGCACTAGTCTAGGCATACACCGGTGAATAGACTACCCGGGTATGGTAGGCTTGTGTGGGTGCGCCGTGGGTCTACACCGGCCACCTAGAGGGTTAGGGCCAACCCATTGGTGTGTTTACAGTTGGTGCCTGGGGAGAAAACCCGAAGTATGACTTGGTCTGATTTTTATGTGTATGTACTTTGTTTCATCACTATATTTATGCATGCGATGTTCCCTTTTACAGTTGTCTGTACTTCTTTTATTCCGCATGTTTAAATTATAGTATTTTCAATTCCAGTACTTTTACTTTCGTAATTACTTAGTGAATTTCCTTGGGATTACTCACTCTGGACTTGTCATCTGTCTTTTTGTGATGGCTGAGTGCAGACCCTAGTACGAGCCGGGGGAAGGGCAAGCTTGAAGAGTACATCGATTGACAGTTTTAGCCCCACTCGTACGTATGTTTATATTTATTCGTTTTATGTCGGGTTTTGGGCTTGAGAGAGATAGGTTGTACATTATGATATTTTGAGAATTAGATGAGATGTGTATGATGTACATTGGATATGGTTTCCACTTAGGTATTTTGCTCATAATATACAAGATAAACCTTTATGTTGTTCATTTAGGCTTCCGCTGCTAACTTGAGGTTATAGGATATTAATTGAATCAAATTTAATAAGAATTGGTTAATGATGGATAATTGGGCGTGGGACACAACTGGTGGTGACGTGGACAGTTGTGGGCCCGTGTGGCCTCCCGTGGCGGACCAATGTGGAAATTTGGGGCCGCCACACCTCTAGCATGAGTCTGTCGACCGACTCTTGTCTGGGCAATCTGAACTATCCACCATCTCACTGCACCGCTGGTATGACGCATCGTCTTGCTGTCCCTCGCGCACAATGCCAAATGAAACGGTCTGCAACATCGTTTGACCACGTATATAGGTCATGGTAGTCATCGGCACGTTCGTTGAACTCATCAACTTGATTGCCTCACGTAAACCATGCTCGTAGGTTTTTTGACACACGGCTATCTCCACATCCAATCCTTTGCAGCACAACGCATCAGCAACAACGTTGGTCTTCCTCGAATGCTACGCAAAACGAAAAGTTGTAATCCTTCACGAACTTAGGCCAAGGCTTTTGTGTCAGGTTCAGGTCCCTCTGAATGAATAGGTGCTTCAAGCTCTCAAGATCATTACGTAACTCGAACGAGCATCGTACCGGTGACGTTCCCATATCCTCAGCGCGAACACGATCGCAGCTCACTCCAGGTCATGGGTTGGTCAGTTCTTCTCGCAAACTTTCAGATATTCGAATGCATAAGCGATCTCACGACTTAAATCTTCTCGAAATCAATTGCATCATCGTTTGCTCTAAACACGCGTCCTAAAATCTAACCCTGGGTAACAAATACTCACACGCGATTCAATATCTTAGCAACGTCGACATCCTGTTTCGCTCTACCACATACGCTATCCACAAGGGTCTTAATTTCGTCTTCTCGTATTATAACCCGAACATGAAATGCACCAAATCAGTTCGTACTAAAGGAAACATTAAATCCTAAACTCCATCACGAACTCGCCTGCACTCTGCCTCAACGCAATGAACTCGTTCCTTTTTGCTCGAAGGACAGTCGGCGGAAAATACTTCTAACTAAACTGGGTCTTAAAGTCAACCCAAATCGCTCGGGATGCCTCGGGTAGCAACAATTGTCGTCTACCAATCGTCCGTCTCCCCTTGCAACATTGATGAAGAGATAGTCGCCTTCATGCGCTCCTCAGTAGCGATGATGGTGTAAACCTTCTCGTGATTCTTCAAGAATAGCTCTGCCGCTCTAACGTCGGTACCACCATAGAACTTCAACGGGTCGTGCCTCTTGAACTCTCACCACTACCTAGCCTCGGTAGTGGCTCCCGCACTCTTTGCTGGAGTCGTAACTGAAGTAGTATCAGCAGTGGCAGCAGGTGCAGCTAATGTAGTAGGTATCTCCTTTGCTTGTGTTATCGGCGGTGTTTCAGCCTCAGTTTGCGCAACTGACGCAACAACAGCTCCCTCAGATATCGCCGCTAACGAAATCTGAGTCGCGAACGTCGCAGCAATCGGAATCTCGACTCCCCGAGTAGTATTCGTAGGAAACAACGTAGTCGGGGTAGATGGCGTCGTAGTAGCCTCTGCGGGTGTCCTCGGTAACCGCACTAACTCATCAAATATCTGGTCCTGCGTCGCAGCTCTCTGAGACAATGTACGTATCTCCTCAAGGCATCGTGACAAAATCATGCCGATATCGTCGCTCGGACCTGGCTGATCCGCCATCGTCGTTTGAACAAGAAAATGACTTTCTCATATCAATGGATAGCTACCGATACGATATAATACACACAACAATCATAATATGTATAAACATCACATCCGACTTATCCCAACTCCCCCATCTAAGTTTTTAAAAGGATTATATGGTTTCCACTTTAATTTCAACCATTCCTAACTTCCGCTGTCTTAATGGTTTGTTTTTTTTTATTGAGAGTCAGGTTGTTATAACCTTAAGCTCTGATACCAACTGTGATGTTGGTATCACAATTTTTAGAAAACCCTATACTCTGTCCATAAGATTCTAAAGCCTATGCTCTGATACCAACTGTGACGGCCCCAATTTCGCCATGCAATTCCGGCCTAGACTCGTACAAGCCCCAAGTCATCACTCGGCAACCTGACGAGCCTAGTCAGCCTTCAACTTAATCAATTTAGTAATTTATGAAAGAGTTATTGCAATAATAAACAGCGGAAGACTAAAACAATTATAATAAAGGGGAAAATAACTCAATCAAAGGAAGTAGAGGAATTCTATAAGTGTGGAAAACCCCGAGTATTCATGTACAATTCGATAGGTAAATATACATGATACCAGTCTCACAAAAAAAATACCAAGTTCAATGATCCCAACAATGTAAATATAAAACAATATACACATCAGCAAAAGTATAAACACCTATTAAAGAGTCTCTCTGGATGTCGCGGTTAATCCTCACATAGATCACCTAGGCAGGGTCCCTTGCCCTTCTGCTTTCCGATTTATCTTGCACCCACCGTCACAAACTAGACGGTGAGCAACTGAAGAAAATCGAATGTAATGCCAGAAGAAGATAACAATAATTCATGATAATACAAGTAAAGCAGTCTAAATATCATGCAGTAATAAAAAGACAGGAAATTAAATAGACAAGATGCATGATAAACAGACTAATAGATATCAATCGAAAGTCAAGTGTGTTCCAAGGAATCAAAAGAGGCCCATAAGTGGTCTAAATCATAGCATAACGGCGAAGACCTCGCGAGGTCTTCCCGGGCATCGACACAAGCGAAGGCACAGCTATGACTGGAAGGGACTCAAACCCATCCACCCAGTACTCGGTGTCACACGGTCACTAAGGGTGGTCACACACTCGTGCGCACGAGTGCCCGCGTTTTATCCCTCTAGTGCAGGTCCTAGTACTTTTGAGACAAAACACTTACGCCGGGAAACACACAACAAGAAATGGAATGGAATACCAATAATAGAGTATAACAAGACTGAATAAATGATAATGAATCACATGACATTTTCTTACTGGCTTACAAACATACAAATGCTTTTTAAGGCAAATGTACTTACCTGACAAATCGCAACCCGTAGACACTCTCACGTTCCTAACGCGTATCCCCGAGTTTCTCGCTACCTTCTAACAATTGCCATTGCATCTTGGTAGCGGTTGTACATATCTATAAGGCTCCCATTATATGATGATGGAAGAATAATTCTTTTACTTTATCTGTACATGCTTCTCCAACATTTGTTGCATCTTGCAAACCTTGGTATAGTTCAGATCGAATAGTCTTTTTGTAGTCTTTTAGATACTTCAATCTCAATGATTCAATTTTCACATACATGTCTACGCATATTATTGTAGAAGACATCCACCGCGAACGATAATGAGGTCGATGGCCGATCTCGATATGAAAATGTTAGTTTCTTGTCTTAAATAGTGTTGACTTTTAAATTGTTAACGTTATATTTCTCAATTATCTAACTCCCTCCCTCAATTAATTAGACGTTATAATTAGACATTATAAATAGACGTTATATTTCTCAAAAATAATTAGTAACGTTATAGACGTTAGCGTGATTGAGGAAGTTTGGGGAAGTTACCCTTAAATAATAAATTTTTATTTTATAGTCCGTATGTTACATATTTAACCAACTCCCACGTTCAAACGACGTTCCTCGGTCCGTTTTTCCTTGTTCCGACTCTCGTAACGCGCGTAGTCTCGCCTTGTCTCGCCAACTAATTAATTAAATTAATTAAAAATTTATTTATTTGTACTCTTTACTTGTTTTTATCCCCCGTTTAACTAATCGAAACCTCACTCAATTAAATATCGCTCGAACGGCTCGAAACCCGTAAAATACTACAATACTAATACACACAATCAAAGAATCATAAAATCACTTCGGTGTCGACTCCCGAAGTTCGAAATACTGTCCAGCATTCACGTAGCCGGGTCACAATTCTGACAAGTGCAACACAAGTCAGTTAAGAATTTGGGGTTGTTACACGTGTCTAATGTGGTGGATGCAATATTATTATCAGTGATCACAGAGCGAGAGATCAAATCAGAGGCATATTTCGCTTGTGAAAGATAGTATCCATCAAAAGTAGAAGTGACTTCAAGACCAAGAAAATAGCTAAAGTTACCCAAGTCCTTCATCTCAAAGTGACTTTTGAGATATTGTTGTAAGTTAGAAATTCCAGTTGAGTCATCCCCGGTGATGATCATGTCATCAACATAACGTAGCAGAAGAACCATGCCCCTATCAATTCGTCCAGTAAACAAGGCAGAATCGTGAGGACTCGACTGAAAGCCAAACTGTGTAATAGTGGAACTGAACCTTGCAAACCAAGGTAGAGCTTGTTTAAGCCCATATAATGCACGACGAAGGTGGAAAATTTGTTTTAGAGAACTAGAATAGCCAGGAGATGGACACATATAAACTTCCTCTTGACACGCACCGAACACGTCAATAAAATATATAACCTAAATCAACTATTTTGTAGATAGTAGTAAATGGTCGATTCCACAAAGATTAGCGGTTATTCTAAGGTAAGAAAAATACAAAAAAGGGAAATTGGGGTTTTAGAGATAATGTATGAATACTTTGAAAATAAAGAAATTAAATGAGAGAAAATCTAATGGGAGTGAAAAATTTAGGTATTCAGCTTCACAGTGTTAACCATACAACTGGGATTGATTTCATTAATCGTCGGTTTATGAAAAATATGAAACTAATCTATGATCTAGTGCAGTTATAGACCCGGTAACGCACTTGGTTCCTCGCACTACTTGATATCGACAGCCAAGGTACGACCGTTGACTACTTCCCTAACCAAACACGCACCTTGATCGCTAGTGCTCCAGATTTAATGCATTAGTCGCATTACTTCGGTCCTTAAGGTACTTGACCGGATGGCCAATCGTCACTAATTTGAGTCTACCATGTAAGGACAGACGTTTCGACTTCAATAACAAAGGGTGATCAATCTAATATACATGCACATGCTTTTACATATAATTAAATCTAACCCTAATATTATAAACAGAACTAAAGAAAATAGATCATATAAAAGAATCAATAATAATAAAAATAAATAAAGCTCATTAAGAATTTTCAAGTCGTAGGCTTGATTGATCCACCTTCAACCTAAAGGAGAAACTAGATAGGCATAATTAAACCCTAATTCTAATACAAAATGGAAGTAAAATAAAGAATTCTTTCGTTTGAGATTCTCCTGATATTTAGAGTAATAATTTTAAGTCAGTTGGGACTCCAAATATCCCAAAATCCCCAGTTCCTGATCGCCGCGTCCCGTGGGCACCGTGAGAAATTCGTGAAGACGGTGTGCTGGACGGCGAGATTCCGAAATGTGGGTTCCGCTGGAGTTGAGTTCTAGCCACGTGGCGACGTGGGATTGATGAGGAATTGTTGTGATGACTCGGTGAGGGGTCAGCAATCCAACACGTGTCCAGCAGTGGTCACGCGAGCAATGCACGTTCGCGCGAGAGAAAATGCGAAGGGTTGGGATGACGTGGCGAGAGCTGATTGGCTTGGTGGAGAAGTGATGACGCGCTGATGGGTGGAGAGGATGACACGTGGCGGACTGCAGAGAACGCATTGGCATGAGTCTGCGAACGCCGAAAATCTAGGAGTTGGTATTGCCACGCATCCTGAAGAGAATTGACGAACTGGAAAGAGACACAGCTGTGCTGGGTAACGTGGTGCGCTGTGAGTGGCCAGGCTGCTGTTTCTTGGCAATGTGGCACCGTCTGATTGGCCGAAAGGCTGAGTGTAATGCAGTCCAACCAATGGATGCTCGACATGTGGCCAAAATAGTGAGAAGCTGGATTTGCCATGTAGTAACGTGCAAAGACTCCAATTACTTAACTGTCGGCGCATACTTCGAGAAAGACCCTCCGGCATCTGATTATTGCAAGTAAATACTCAACCCCAAGTATTTTTCTGCTTGGGATCCAATCGTGCACTCCTTTTCACCTAAAAACGAAAGTTAAATATAATTAAATATATATTTTAGAATTATTCCATAAATCACTAAATCCCAAAATATGGATTTATCACAATATAATAAGATAGATATAGTCCAATTACACTCAATAACCTATACTAAACAATGCCTAAATGAACACTCATCACCTTTGCAAGATCACAATTCAGAAAGGCATTTTTAACATCTATTTGAAACAAAGGCAAATGTCTGACAGCTGCTACAGCAGGCAAACTTCGAACAGAGGTTAGGCGGGTTACATGAGCAAATGTCTTTTCGTAGTTAATGTCGTATTCCTGTGTATAGCCTTTAGCAACCAGACGAGCCTTATACCGCTCAATAGAGACATTAGAGCGAGTATTATCTTGTAAATCCATTTGCATCCAATAGGAATCGTATTAGGGGCTAGTTCCACTAAGTCCCAAGTATAAGTCTTCTCTAATGCACACAATTCTTCTGACATTACTTGCTGCCAAAGGGGGTTAGAACTAGTCTCTCTATATGAGGAATGCTCATGTAAAGAAGAAATAGCAGAGAAACAATGATAATCTTTAAGGTAACAGGGAGGTTCAGTTACCCGTTCACGAGGGGGGACATGAGCAGGTACAAGAGTATCAGAGGGGACAAATTCATCGATGACGAGTGTTGGAAGGGGATCACAAAACATTGAGCTCATCTAGAGTGCCTGTAATAGGAGATGGGAAAAACTCGATAAACGAGTTGGTGAAAAATGGTTGAGCATAAGATAGGGAACTGTCAAACTTGGATATGGTAGAAAACATGGTATTTGCCCAAAAAGTGACATGTTTGGATATGCATAATCTCCGAGAAAAAGGATCTCAACACCTATAGCCCTTATGTTCAATTCCATATCTGAGAAAACAACATAGATGAGAACATGGTTCAAGTTTCGTATGTTCAGAGGGGTTAAGAAGAACGAAACATGCACAACCAAAAACCCAAAGATTAGAATAGTCTAGTGGTGTACCAGATAATCGTTCAAAAGGAGAGATGTTCTTTAACACTGGTGTGGGAAGTCGATTAATGGTAAATACACAATTTAAAGCAGCTTCACCCCAAAACATTTCAAGACAGGATACAGAGAGAAGTTTGGCACGTAAAGAGTCTAGGATATGTCAATGTTTCCTTTCAGCTCGACCATTTTGTTGAGAGGTATATGGGCAGGAACGTTGAACAATGGTACCTTGTGGTTTAAGAAATTGAAGAAGGACAAAATCACGATATTCTAAAGCATTGTCAGTACGAAGAATCAAGACTGTACAAGCAAATTGAGTTTTGATCATGTTAGCAAAATCAATATAAGTTTGAGATATTTCAGATCGATGCTTTAAAAAATAGATCTAGGTGAATCTGAAATAATCATCAATGAACAGTACAAAATATCGATAACCATTCACAGTTGAAGTAGGTGTAGGACCCCAAACATCAGAATGAACTAATCCAAAAGGAGTATTATCGATGGACTCGCTAAAACTGAAAGAAAAAACAGATTGTTTTGCTAATTGACAATGCATACAATCAAAAGACTCAAACTTAGAAATACCTAATGATCCATTGGAAATAGGGACTTCGGTGGGGTGGGAAATTTCACCCCCACCATGCGGGGCGGGGCGAGGGTGGTATTACTCATCACCCCGTGGAAATTCCACGCCCCGCCTTAATATGGGGATTCCCCATGAGGATTTGTAACTAAGTTTTCAACTTTAAACAAATACAACTAAGTTTATCTAGAAAAAACTAATATAATTTGAAATTTATATATAATAATGTAAGTATATCATTTAAAGTATTTAAGTATGTTATTTAAAGTATATCTTAATAAAAAAAGTATTTAAAGTATGTGAAGAAAGAGATTTTAATGATTAAATTTTGTATCTATGATTTATTTAATCTTTTTTAGATATTATATCAAAAAATAGTGGGGGTGGGGAATTCCTACGGGGGTGGGGATCCCCGTCGAGTAAAAAATTTTAAGCGGGGAATCCCTACCCCGCTAAAATTGGAGATGGGAGTGGGGATTGCATTCCCCGCCCCACCTGCATCCCTTGGAAACAAGAGTACGATGTTTATTGGCTGATGTATGACCAAGGCGAATATGCCATTGATAGAATGAAAGGGTGTAAATTGCAATAGAGATATGTTTGACAGTAGGTGCGTGTGACGACCCCAATTTCCACAATCCTAGAATTGGGCACTGCCCGGCCTAGACCTACGCGAACCCTCGAGCCAGTCTTGCTGAGTTACGCATGCCTAGTCAGCCTTCTTTACCATTTACCATTTATTACGTATTTACAAGTGAAATTAATCAATTAGTGAGTTATTATCAGATGCAGCAGAAACAATTAAACTCCAAACTAGTCAATAAACTTAAAGACGCACAAGTTAAGACAATCCTAGGGTGTAAAAACCCCGTAATCATATCCACCATATGAATCAAAAGAGAGTATCGATAATGTTCTACATGCCCAAGATCTCTCATAACCCATAACCTCATGTTCAACAAAACAATAGAGATACTTAATACAAAACATACTCAATACGCGAGAAGAGACTGCCTCGTGGTCCTCGCCTTTAATCGCCTATCACTAATCCCTTGCCTTTGTCTATTCGCCGGTCTGCTCATCGTCACAAACTAGACGGTGAGTATAGTGATGTAGAGAGTAAAATACCAAGAGTCTAAACAACTGGTCACACGTCGAACGTGCCAAATATATATCCCGTTGATATATACCGGATCCTACAATGGATTTGTAGTAGCGGTAAAGACGGGGTCGAACCACAAGAACCAAGTTATTCCTTTAGGAGGTGCGGAAAGGGAAAATCGGGAGTTTTAATAATGAACTAGATTAAGAGAAAACAAGAAAGTTAGCAAGCAAGGATAATCAAGTAGAGAAGTAGAAAAGTAGAGAAGTAAGAATTCAATAAGAAAAATGATCCAAGCCATCAACTTCACACGGCTATCCTATGACAAATACACTTATCATTGACCTAAACAAAGATAGATTGAATGTCGTGATCTAGTGTAGCTATAGAATCCCGTAAGACGTGAATTCCTCGTTCTCCTATTACCGATAGTTAGGGTAAGACCTCTAACTATTACCCTAGTCAATTCACATAACCCTAGGCACGTACCTTGGGTTCAACATGATGACCGCTCTAATTCATGATTCATGAGAACACTACACCTAGATAACCGGTACAACAAGCGTGTCCGATTCAACCTATGTTTCTAAGATACATGGTCTAAAACTCATGAGGGGATTAACGCAACCAGAGCGACCACTTGCACAAATACGAGTCGTTTGCACGATTACGTATGCATTCGACTCGATGGCGATAGGTTTCAAACTACAACTAATGCGAGGGCCCTTCACATCAATCAAGTAATCAACCATAATATTAAGAACAATACCAAAGAAACTAGAAAACAACAATCAATCAGTGAAATTAAAGAATAAATAGATCTTACAGCGGTTAGAAAGTCATAGAATAGCCGCGATCGGTCTCCGGCTTGAATCCTTAAAGGATTAGCTGGACATAATTGAAGAAATACACCAAGCTCTTTTTATTGAAGAAAGACTAAAAGTACAAAAACCCTAAAATAATATGTTGTCGCCTCCGTATGTTCTTCTCCGAACAAAAGGATGCCTCTACCAATCTCTCAAACCCCAATTTATAGATGTGTCTTTGTAACGGTTGGAGTGATTTATGCCCATTTGAATGTTTTTATGATTAATGCCATGATTTATGGCGCATGATTGATGGAAAAGGCTGATTGGAGTGATTTGTGGCGCATGATTGGTGGAAACGACTGATTGGAGTGATTTGTGGCGCATGATTGGAGAAAAAGGCCTGTGAGACGCAGTTTGACCAATAAAATCCCAACACGTGGCATAATTAGATACTGGCATCCAATTACTGCAAGTAAATACTCTATTTTGAGTATTTTTCTGTCCCAAATTCAACCGTGACCTCGGATCCACCTAAAAGTGAGAGATGAGTATAAATTTAGTGGTATTTTGGAGACTTTGACATAAAAACACCCATAAACAAATGGTAAATAATGCATAATAAACGACTTATCAAATACCCCCAAACTTAGGACTTTGCACGTCCCGAGCAAAGAAGTAGATGATACACCATCCTAAAATGCAAACTAAGACTCCTAATACTACAATGACTCAATACTAACCTAGCATGATGAAAGACATGCTTAACTAATCCTATGTCCAATTCCAAGTTAAATGGAGTTACCTTTGGTTTATATCGCCACTAAATCGACTATCTTTTCAATGGAGCCTGGAGTTATGATTTGTTTAGCATTGGAGTCCGGATATTGATAGAAATCACACTTTTCAGAAACTAAATCCCGCTAAACCAAGACCATCAACTACTCAAAGGTTTTCTAGGTCAATTCACGAAAGTGCACAAGAATGATCTCTTCATGATAGCGCATCAACGCTTTGAAGTGTACCATAGGCGAGAAATGCAACCATACTCTCCACTAGTGTGGATCTAACACCAATGAGGGTCAATAGGACTGTCATGGGCTATAGCTTGGCCGGGGTGGGGTACAAAGGAAAGGATATAAGGGAATTCGATTGGAAAGCTGAAAACTTAGACTCTTAAAAGATAAATTATAAGAGAACATGAAGGATTACAAATGCACTTAACTGATTATGTGCAATCCTCACCTTTTTCCAACCACCCGGCTCCCTGCTCCATTTCCTGCGGATACCGTTTTAGGTGGGACTCTCTATTCATGACTCTTTTTTTTTCATGAATAATTTTCCCTTATTTCGGGTATATAAACAACTCTTCAATCTTTTTTTTTTTTTTTTTTCTCTTCTTAAGGATTTCAAGTCTAAGCCAAGCTTCCAATTGGGTAAGGATAGTATAAGGCTAAGGGTGTGGGTTTTGTGTTAGGTTGAAGGAAGTTAAAGTTTGATTGGCTCGAGGGGGCTAACTAGAGTAATCGCATTAGGTAGGCTAGAGGCCAAGGGTTATATCAAAGACGGCCTAAATCACTCCCTCAATGGTGGTTCAATCACAAGAAATACGCCTCAAGTAGGTGTCACCATCGTTCTAGTACCCTTGAAATCAAACTTGGCAAAAGTTTGACCATCTACCCTTTTTGGTATCTAGTACAAGGCCCAAACAAAGGTCCAGCCTCCTATTATGTGATCTCAACAACACCAGACACCGTACCAAAGTGAAGATGTCTCCAAAACCTCAAAAAAAAATATCAAGTCTCGAAAGCGGCTTATGCAACTCATTCATAACCAAAGGCATTTAACAAGGTTTTAGGCAGCTCTAAATGTCCTAAGCTAAATGATCCTAAATGCATTTAACATATGCAACATAAACAACATTAAACAACATGATCCTAGATAACATACTATATGAGATGTTACGAAATGCATGAAGATGCAAAATGATAAGAATGAGACAAGAAAAAGAGAAACATAAACAACATTAAACAGCATGATCCTAGATGACATACTATATGAGATGTTACGAAATGCATGAAGATGCAAAATGATAAGAATGAGACAAGAAAAAGAGAAACACAACCATACATACCATCCCATGGAATATGCAATACTCGAAAAAATATATATATATATATATATAACTATTACACCTGATGTCTTGCGCAAATTCCATACCAACCAACTGAAAGTAGTCCACAATCCCTAAAATCACCCCCAAACTTATTCCAAACCTTGTCCTCAAGGTTTTTTTTTTTTTTTTTTTTTTTTTAAAAATAAGCGGGAAGGTGACAATCCACAAAGAAATAGAATGACATGATACAAATGCAAAATGTCCAAGTCTCCAATCAAAAGAACCTGATACTCTGGGCGTCCACTCATGAAAGAACGACACTGTGACGACTCAAACCTGCAAGAGAAGCGGTGAATAAGGGGAAAACAAGGGGACTTGAATAAAGAGAGCTAAGAAATAACTCAATAAAGCAAAAGAAATGAGAATTTGGGCTGCCTCCCAATAGCGCCTTTGGTTAACGTCGTTGGCTCGACTTAATCCGACTTCACCTCAATCGGTATATTCTGGGTTTGTCAAAGAATGACTATCCAGCTCCTGCTGTGGGGAATCCTCATAGAACGACTTCAACATTGGTAGGATACGGTAGCTTACGATTGACGTCAACCTTAGCTGGATCGACTTCCAGCCCCTTAGAAGAAATAATGTGTCCTAGAATCAAGCCTTTATCGACCATGAAGTGACATTTCTCGTAATTCAGGACGAGATTCTTCTCGACACATCTTTGAAAAGTGGCTGGTGCATTGCATAACCCGAAGGACATGTGTCGGTAGGCAAAAGTGCCAAATGGACATGTGAAGGTTGTCTTTTCCTGGTCCTCGGGAGCCACAGGCACCTGGTGGAACCGTGTAGAAGCGTTAAGCTTCCTGTAATCAATGCATACCCGCCATCCGCTTTGGATACGGGTTGGGATTAGCTCTCCCTGAGAGTTGGTGACAACTGTGATGCCTGTTTTCTTAGGTACTACTTGCACCGGGCTTACCCATTTACTGTCAGAGATAGGGTATATCATGCCGGCGTCAAGGAGTTTCAGGATCTCCTTCTTCACGACGTCCATCATTGGCGGATTGAGCCTCCTCTGGGCTTCTCTCGAAGGTTTGGCCCCTTCCTCCATATGTATATGATGCATGCATGTGGAGGGGCTTAGACCCTTGATATCTGCGATGGTCCACCCAATTGCCTCCTTAAATTCCCGGAGAACTCGGATGAGTTTCTCTTCCTCTAATGAAGATAGCTTGGCCGAGATAATTACTGGGAGTATGTCATTCTCGCCCAAGAACATATACTTTAAGTGCTCAGGAAGTGGTTTAAGCTCTAATGTAGGTGCTTTAACCAAAGAGGGTAGAATGGTGGAGTTAATGTGGTGCAACTCCACATAGCAAGCAGTGGGGGACGTAAGTTGGACGGAATCCAACTCATGACAAATCTCCTCTACCCCAGTATCGAGGATGAAGATACCCTCATCTAAAGAAGTGGTGTTAAGATGATGCTCTAACACCACGCGCAACTCATCGGACTCCTTCGTAACGGATGCAGCATCAACGAGTGAGTCCACAGAATCTAAACAACAAACAACTGAGGAGACATCACTAGGGAATCGCATGGCATCATATATGTTAAATTTGATTACCTCGCCATCGAATTCCATAGTCAAAGAGCCATCATGAACGTCAATTTTTGCTCTCGCTGTTTTAAGAAATGGCCTCCCCAACAACACCGAGGATGAATGCGGGAACGATTCATCTTTCATGTCTATGACATAGAAGTCGACGAAACACAAGCTCGTTTACACGAACCAAGACATCTTCAAGAACACCCTCTGGTCTCACTACCGAACGGTCGACCAATTGTATGATGATACCGGTCTCATGGAGTGGGCCTCGCTTTAGATTCTTGTAGATAGACAAAGGCATAACATTAATTGAAGCGCCCGTGTCACACATGGCCTTCTCTGCTCACGTTCCCAATTATGCAAGGCACCGAGAACATCCCGGGGTCTTTACATTTGGGAGGCAACTTTTTCGGAGGATAGCAAAGTGATGATTCCCCCATTTGGACTTTCTCATTGCCTTTAAGCTTTCCTTTGTTAGTGCACGATTCTTTAAGGAATTTCGCGTAACGTGGTACTTGCTTCAGAGCATCCAAAAGCGGAATATTGATTTCCACTTTTCGGAAGGTTTCTAAGATTTCTTTCTCTTCCTCCTTTTTCTTATTCAAGATTAAACGTTGAGGGAAGGGAGGTCTCACGGTGAAGGACTGTGGTACTTCTTTTTTAGACTTTTCCATTTGCTTAGAACGAGACGGAAGTACTTCAAGCTCATGTTCTTCTTTATTAGCTTTTGAGGTCTGACTCCTGGGTCGAGGTTCTTCTAACTCTCTTCCATTCCTAAGAGTGATCGCACTAGCGTTAGCATTTGGGTTGGGATGCGGTTGCGAGGGCAATCGTCCAGGCTCATTCTGTCTTGCCAATTGTTGTGCCATTTGACTCAATTGAGTCTCAAGATGTTTAATCTGGCGATCAGTGTCCTGTTTTTGACGATCTATCTCTTGTTTATGCTGAGCAAAGAGATTTTTCATCAAATCCTCGAGAGAAGAGGCGTTAGAAGATTCTGGCAATGGTTGTCCTCTCGGCACGAAACTCTGGTAATTTCTGTTATGTGGGTTGTAGCTGAGGTTTGGGTGGTTCCGTGTGTCCTGATTGTACGTGTTACTGTATGGACCCCTGGTGTTTCCATGGAACTGATTATTCAAAGCATTAACCTGAGGCGAGTTCTCGAAGAGTGTAGGACACGCATCCGTAGTATGCGCAGTGGCTGAACAAACGCCGCAAGCCTTAACATGCTTTGCGGTGATCGGGGGTAATAAGACGTTCCACCAAGTTCGTCGGTTTCTCAATGGCAAAGTTAGAACTTCCTCCATCGAACTACTCGACTAGACTTGCCCCGCTTTGCCCCATAATGTCGAGATTGATTGGCCATAATCTCGTAAAGCTCCATCATCTCGACGAGTACTGTTCTATTCATGATGTGACCCCCACACACATTATCAACATTTCTCCGTTCCTCGTAAGTCAAACCATCATAATAGTAACGGAAATGCTAATGTCGATCTGGTTATGTTGGGGGCAACTAGCAAGTAATCGCTTGGTAACGCTCCCAATACTTGGTAAAGGGGCTCATCATCATCCATAGAAATGCCAACAATCTGCCGAATAATTTGTGAAGCTCGTGAACTGGAGAAGTAGTGATCTCAGTGAAGATAGATACCATATATCGGCCCAAGTGTGGATAGATCCGGGAGGGAGATAATAAAGCCAATCCTTGGCTTTATCCTTAAGAACAAAAGGAAATGCTCTAAGCATGACAATTTCCTGTTGGCATTCGAAGGTTTTAACGAATCGCAGATTCGTTAAAACTCCTTTATGAAAGATATGGGGTCTTCACCAGGTTTTCCGTAGAAGGTCGGCAAAAGGTTAATGAAGCTAGACCGTAACTCGAAGGTCCCCGTATCCGAGGATAGGTAATGCACAACGGATGTTGCGCAAGAAGGTGTTGCACATTCGAGAGAGGCTTCCCCAGTGTGAGGGGACGATTTGCCGTGCATCGATAATCGCGCGCAGTGCTTGAACAAGGCGATAGCCACCTCGAGGTGGGTCGTCTAAGGGTGGATTATTGCCATGAGGATGATCAAGCACGTGGACGATCGTCGCGAAGACGATCATCGGGGGTGGATCTCTATTATCCATTGATGGGAAAGGATTAGACGAGCTCGAGGCTTGTTGACTCCTAGACTCTCGTTCAAGGCGCTTGCGAGTTCGCTCGATCTCCTGGATCGAAAGGTAGAAGTGGTCTGTGGGGTTAGACCCGAGTCGAACTCCGGTGCATAAAAAAAAAAAAAAAAAAAAAAAAAATCCTAAAGGAAAGGGACTTGGTCCCCGGCAACGGCGCCAAAATTTGGTCACGCGTCGAACGTGCCAAATATATATCCCGTTGATATATACCGGATCCTACAATGGATTTGTAGTAGCGGTAAAGACGGGGTCGAACCACAAGAACCAAGTTATTCCTTTAGGAGGTGCGGAAAGGGAAAATCGGGAGTTTTAATAATGAACTAGATTAAGAGAAAACAAGAAAGTTAGCATGCAAGGATAATCAAGTAGAGAAGTAGAAAAGTAGAGAAGTAAGAATTCAATAAGAAAAATGATCCAAGCCATCAACTTCACACGGCTATCCTATGACAAATACACTGATCATTGACCTAAACAAAGATAGATTGAATGTCGTGATCTAGTGTAGCTATAGAATCCCGTAAGACGTGAATTCCTCGTTCTCCTATTACCGATAGTTAGGGTAAGACCTCTAACTATTACCCTAGTCAATTCACATAACCCTAGGCACGTACCTTGGGTTCAACATGATGACCGCTCTAATTCATGATTCATGAGAACACTACACCTAGATAACCGGTACAACAAGCGTGTCCGATTCAACCTATGTTTCTAAGATACATGGTCTAAAACTCATGAGGGGATTAACGCAACCAGAGCGACCACTTGCCACAAATACGAGTCGTTTGCACGATTACGTATGCATTCGACTCGATGGCGATAGGTTTCAAACTACAACTAATGCGAGGGCCCTTCACATCAATCAAGTAATCAACCATAATATTAAGAACAATACCAAAGAAACTAGAAAACAACAATCAATCAATGAAATTAAAGAATAAATAGATCTTACAAATGTTAGAAAGTCATAGAATAGCCGCGATCGGTCTCCCGACTTGAATCCTTAAAGGATTAGCTGGACATAATTGAAGAAATACACCAAGCTCTTTTTATTGAAGAAAGACTAAAAGTACAAAAACCCTAAAATAATATGTTGTCGCCTCCGTATGTTCTTCTCCGAACAAAAGGATGCCTCTACCAATCTCTCAAACCCCAATTTATAGATGTGTCTTTGTAACGGTTGGAGTGATTTATGCCCATTTGAATGTTTTTATGATTAATGCCATGATTTATGGCGCATGATTGATGGAAAAGACTGATTGGAGTGATTTGTGGCGCATGATTGGTGGAAACGACTGATTGGAGTGATTTGTGGCGCATGATTGGAGAAAAGGCCATGAGAGACGCAGTTTGACCAATAAAATCCCAACACGTGGCATAATTAGATACTGGCATCCAATTACTGCAAGTAAATACTCTATTTTGAGTATTTTTCTGTCCCAAATTCAACCGTGACCTCGGATCCACCTAAAAGTGAGAGATGAGTATAAATTTAGTGGTATTTTGGAGACTTTGACATAAAAACACCCATAAACAAATGGTAAATAATGCATAATAAACGACTTATCAACAACATTTCAAATGTCACGTAAATGGCTAAACTAGTATCATGCATGGATATCACGAAAAATATAAAATACAGCATGATAATTGAATCACAGAGATAACCATGATAAATGAGTGAGCACGAAGCAAAAGAAAAGGCATATAAGTGTCCCAAGTCCACTAGGTTGCCACACTTTGTTTATAACCTGACTTCCAAGACAGATTCTGGACCTACACAAAGCCAAGGCAATCTAGAATAAAACACTTAGCCCCAGGTCACACTTAGTTTGCATACGGGCACCACATCGTCACACATAGTTCAACATACGGCCACTGCAATCCCAAACTGCAGGTTTAACCATGTCTAGAGTCCATGTACTCACGGTATAGACCGTGAGCACTATGTTGTCCACTTATACCCAAACATACCACTCATTAAGGAATCCAATCAAAACCGAGCCGATAAATCAACAAGGATAGATATAACAAAGGGAATTCAAAAATACATAACAACACAATTAAATGTATAAATGAAATAATGTAAAAGCTCCAATTAGTTTTACTTACAAATACCGTGCATAACTACGCACTCGCGGCTCTGACACACCACCAAAACGACTCCACACGCTTGTCACCAATCCACTAAGCACCTGGTAATCATTTTTTTATCCATTTACTTCATGTTAGAGCCTATTTTGAAAATCTTGATTTCTAAATCCACTTACCATATTTTCCTTGATTTTTTTTTTCTAAATTTCTTGGCTATTTTTACTAATTTCACGCTTTACGAGGTAAAAACTACAACATAACGCCTCGTCAAAATCCCGAATACTTAACTTTTTATAGAAATTCACAAATTTCTACTTTATTTGGACAAAATATAATTTTTCTAGATTTTTCCCATTTTTCAGGGATTTTCCAATATTTTTTCAAAATATTATTCAATTTAAAAAAAAAACTATTTTATTATTATTATTTTTTATTTTGGGTTGGATTGAACCGGTCGACCGGGTCGGTCTGACCCGCCCAAGCCAGGGTCGAGTCGGCCCGACCCAGTGGGTTCTTCTTCCCCAAAGTCGAACTAGTGAAACTGGTTCGATTTTTTTCCCTTTTTTTGATTTGTGGTTGGGATTTCCCAACCACAACTTCAATCTAGCCAGGGGAGACTACTCCCCTGCCATCGTCATCCTCGGACGAACTGTGAGCTTCCTCTCCAACCTCACGACAACAACAATGAACCAACAACAACAACAACGACGACACCAACTATCACAACATCAACACTTACCTCACCTCACCAACGCCGCCAATGCTGCTTCCCCGAGCACTCGACCTCATCTCTCGCTCTCTTTCTTCTCGACGGCTCCCTCACTCTCTTCTTCTATTTCTCAATGGTGAGGACCGTGGTGTATGGATATTTTGGAAAGTTGGTCAAATAACTAAAATACCTCTCCATTCTTATCCATTACTTAATAAACAACTTGCCCTTATTGGTCATTTGCATTTAAATTTTTTATTTTTAATATTTATATATATAATTACTTACATATACATATATAAATATATATTTTCCTACAATTTCATCGTGCGCGGCAACGAGCATACTCGGGTGTGTACACTATCGTACGACCCACGTGTGTCGCCTATAACCCCGTGTATCACTCGACGACCATTAATTTATTATTTTATCAGTGTTTTATTTAAATGTATTTCCCCCAGGACACCGTAAACCTGTATTTCGCCCGTCGAAATCCATTCGACACGTTTTCTCGAGGCGATCACTACTCGTTTATTGACGTCACCGCCCTATCACACAGACACGAGTATAACTCGATAATACACATCATCACATAAAAATAACATAAATTTTCGAGTCGTTATAGTATGTGAAGTGATGTGAGCTCAAATAATCATCCCACTTTGATCCTCATTCCCATAAGTTGACTCGTCTGAATGTCCTGTACCTAACAACCAGTGGGAGAAAATAAAATAGTCAATCCTTGGTCACATAATTGGCCAACAGAAATCAAATTTAGAGTTAGGTCAAGAACAAAATGGGTGTTAGGGAGATTTAAACTGGGATTGAATATAGATCCTGAATGGGTAACGAACATGAAGCTATCGTTTGCAGTTTGAATGTTCGAAGAATGAAGTAAAGAGATATTGTTAGACAAAAGAGATAAAGTTGGTGTCACGCGATTACAACACCCCGAATCAAAGAACCAATGTGTGACGACCCCAGTTTTCAAACCTAAATTGGGCCCCGCCCGGCCTAGACTTATGCGAAACCCCGAGCCCGTCTCAACGAGTCACGCAGGCCTAATCAGCCTTACATTACCATTCACCATTCATTTACAAGTTTATCATATTGATTAATGAGTTATTATCAAAATAGCGAAAGCAAAAGCTCAACTAATCAAACAATCACAACCATATAAAAATAAGTCATCTTAGAGTGTGGAAACCCCGCATATGTATACCTCCATAAGTATACCCAGTCAGAGGAGAATCAATTACGGTATACATGTCTTAAAATCACTTACAAAACCCATATCCCCATGTACCAAAAACTTAAACATATAATACAAAGAAACCTACACTGTAGGCAAGAAAAGTCGCCTAACAGACCTCAACTTCAATTGCATATTTCTGGTCCTTTTCCCTTATCAACCCTGCAATATGACGGGGTTGTACCCCACCATCATAAAAAAGATGGTGAGTACAGAAAATAACAGTAACAACCAAGTGGAGTTTAAATATAATTTCAAATATGAAATAAATGGCCAAACTAATACCATGCAGGAATATCACGAAGTTAGTATAGACCGCGTGAAAGTAAATCACTGAAAATTCCTCAATAATTGAGTGTCCAAGAAAACAACGAAAAACGCAAGTAGTCCTGACCAAAAAGTCGTTGAGTCGCGGCAAAAGCTCAGCAAACTCGAGTTCAGGACGAGAACATGGCCTACTACCCTAACCTTTGTGACTATGAGATATCCAAAGACTCGGATAAGAGCCCCCAACGTACACCGTATCAGGAGATATCAACAGCATCCAGATAAGAGCTCATATCGCAGATAAATAGTAACCATGACTCACTTGCTTTGAACCACTCATTCGAAAACCCATAAAAAAACAATGCCAATAATCCACCACGAAATAACTTACAAATGGAATTTAAGGAAACATATTTCACCAAGAAATACTGCTCAATTTAAATGTACAAATGAAATAATACAAATACTCCCACTGGTTTTACTCATTGTACAACGTAACCTTTGCGCAACATTTTACGCTCGCAGCTTTCACAAGCCACCAAAATGACCCGTACGTTCATCACCCGCTCACCAAGCAACTGGTGATCATTATCGGTCCAATTTGGTCGTGTTAGAGTTTTATTTCCCTTCAATTAAAATTCCTTCTTAATTTCCCCATTTAACCCAATTTTTCATAATGTTACTCGTTCACCCATTTGGGTCGATTACCCAGGTATTAGGTCATATCTGACCCCATTTGGATACCCTAGAGGTCCCTGAAAATTTTCAAAAATTTTATCAAATTTTGGTCCCTGTGAATAGTGACATGCCGCCGAGACGCCGTGGTGTACAATGACTTGGACGGTGTCTCGATGACGTGGAGATAATGTTTACTGCCCAACTCGTATGTGAGTGACGTCGTGACCTCATTAGTTGTGACAGCGTCCTCACGACGTGATCCCCTAAAGCTCCTGCCAAAGACGTACGTAGGTGACTCCATGAGTTGGAATACTCAAGGCATCGCCACGGTGTTTTTTACAGAACGCCCCTGAACCGGGGTTTTCAACACCCTTGCTCGCGTCACCGTGCTTCGAGCCTATCCTAACTTTGATTAAACATCCAAAACAATATTAAAACACCCTCAACTCGCGTTAAAACCCGACCAAATCATCGATTTACGGAAATCATCCAAAATTTACCAAAAATTCCCAAACACCAAAAACCATTTCTCAAATCATCATTTACTCACCCTATTCAATCCCAATCCATCAAAATAACTCATGAGAATTGATTTTCCAAAATCGTTGTCCGAATTCATCGCTATGAAAACACACAAAATAGGTGTCAAAACGTTGAGTAAAGCGTAGGGAGTCAAAATCTCACCTTAGATCGCGTTATTGGTCAATCCTCGTCGTTGACCCAGGATCAGAAACGTCGAAACGCTTCTCCTTTTCGTTCTTCACGTAGAGAGAGAAAAGAGAGAAACAAATGAGAGGAAAGAGAGGGTTGACTCGCCTATTTATAGGTGAGTCCCCATCTTGGCCCACTTTCGCATCTCGAGGTACAACCGAAGGTCCATAATCACACTAGCCACCAATCACTATGAGACACACTTGTGTGACTCCTTCCTTGTCCCTATCTAATTTAACTAAAAATTGAACAATCCTTAAGCGTTTCTGCAACCGTCATGCACCACGACTCATACTGTTGCGCGCGAATATAAGTCCTAACGACCCAAATATATTCCCGAATTAATTTATTATTATATTTTATTTTTAGTCGTTCATAAAAATAGTTTCCCAAACTCGTGTACCCGTATTTCGTTCGCCGATACCTATTCGTCACGTTCTTCGAAGCGAACTTCCCTCGCAACTCGACGTCATCGTCCTGTCACACAGACACGAGTGTACATCGATAATACACGTCATCACACAAAAATAATACAATTTTTTGGGTCGTTACACAATGATTATTTAGGTGGCAGATACGGCAGTGGGATGGGAAGGTATCACCTATTTGATGATTGCTTCCAAATCACTCATAGAAAACATTGGAGATGTGTGTGATCCGTCTGTGGCAGCAGCAATAACAGAATGACTAGCATTAGAGGTAGACGTGGACTTGAATGTGCCTTTGGAACGAGGTCGTTGTGCTGAACAATTCGGTAAAATATGACCGTGCTCATAACAATAGTGATATTCAACTGTAGGACAATTAGCGAACAAATGGCCCGTTCGTTTACAATTCTTACAATACGGTGTAGTAGACTTTGACCATGATTGGGTGGTTGCGTATGTAACGACCCAAGTTTAATTCGCCGTTATTTGTGATGTACTGCAGATATGGCGAACAGCTCAGACACCTGTGGGACCCGTAGCTGGGCTAGAGCGCGTCTAGAGTTAGGTAAATTATTGTTTTGAGTGTTGTTTTGACTAAATTTGTGATGTTTATATTAAAATAGGTTAAACGACATCGCGATGTGTGTAATTATATTTTAATTGACGTGTGAGATTGTGTGTTAAGTATTCGCCTCGATATGCGTGTCGACGCGGGTACTGGGTAGTGTAAAAGATGAAATACTAGGCCGGGGAAAATAATACACATATTAAATGAATTAAATATGATAAAATAATAAATTGGTGAGCGCCTAGGGATACACGGGGTCGTGGTCGATACGCGTAAGAGGTACGGTAGTGTGCATGCCTGAGTACACTCGTTGGCGCGCAC
Source organism: Stephania japonica (assembly GCA_039657345.1). Taxonomy (NCBI): domain Eukaryota; kingdom Viridiplantae; phylum Streptophyta; class Magnoliopsida; order Ranunculales; family Menispermaceae; genus Stephania; species Stephania japonica. The sequence goes on from CM077558.1 coordinate 48,850,203, forward strand.
GATGAAATTGTAGGCGCGAAAATATAGGCGAATATATATTTATATATATAGGTAATTTAAAAAATATATATATTAAAAATAAGAAAAATAAATAAATAATTGTGAAATGACCAAAAAAGGTATTTGTTTGTTAAGGAAAAGGATAAGAACTTATTGGCATTTTGGTCATTTCACCCCAAAATGTTGATAAACAGCACCACCGACACCCATTTTTCTCACAATTTTGATTGATCGAGAGACCGAGAAGGAAGAAGGAAGATAGAGAGAGAAAGATATCGTGAGCTTGTGTTAGAGAGGTTGTTGCAAGGAAGCGAGGTGAGTTTTTGTCTTGTTGTTGTTGTTGTGCGTTGTCTCGTTGAAGTGGTGGTGGTGATGGTTCGATTGTGAGGGGTGGAGTCAAGAGCTCGGATGAACTGCAAGAGCAGTTCGTCCGAGGAGGGAGATGTATTGACCCGAAAATTTATGTTATTTTTATGTAATGACGTGTATTATCGAGTTAAACTTGTGTCTGTGTGATAGGGCGGTGACGTCGATAAACGAATAGTGATCGCCTCGAGAAAACGTGTCGAATGGGTTTCGACGGGCGAATTACGGGTTTACGGCGTCCCAGGGGAAAATAAATTTAAATAAAACACTGACAAAATAATAAATTGATGGTCGCCAAGTGATACACGGGGTTATAGGCGACACACTTGGGTCGTATGGTAGTGTGCACGCTCGAGTATGCTCGTGGGCGTGCACGACGAAATTGTAGACAAATATATATATTTCTATATGTATATGTATGTAATTTATTATATATATATACATATATAAATATTAAAAAAATCAAAAATTTAAAATGCAAAAGACCAAGAAGGGCTTTGGGCTTATTAAGAAAGAGGATAAGATTGAGGGGCATTTTGGTAATTTGGCTACCATTTTCATTTAACCCCAAAACCACCACCACCACACAATTTATCAAGAGAAAGAGAAGAAAAGAGAGCCCGAGAGTGAGGAAGCCGCTGAGAAGGAGAGCGAGAGATCGAGGCCGAGTGCTCGGGGAAGCGACATTGGCGGTGTTGACGAGGTGAGGTAAGTGTTAATGTTGTGATTGTTGGTGTCGTTGTTGTTGATTCGTCGTTGTGGTGGTTTCCAAGATTTGTTGTCGAGGTTGTTGTTGAGGGGATGGTGGATTTAAATGGTGAAAATGGTGGTGATGATGGTCGTGAGGTGTTGGTGATCGTTGTTGTGTGTTGTTGTTTTGTAAAAAAAAAAAAAAAAGGTCTCTCTGTTCGTTGGAACGAACAAAAAGCTTCTGTTCATTCCAACGAACAAGAAGCCTAGAACCGGGCCAGGTTAAGGTGACCCGACCCGGTTTGGGTCGACCCAGGTTGACTGGGTCAGTCCGGGTTTGACCCAGTCAGGCCAGTCCTGACCCAACCTTGTCGGGTCGGGTCAAACCCGACCCGCGACCCACCCACAATATTATATTAATAAATAATTATTTATTTTAATTAAATATATTTAAAAGGTTTTAAATTGAAATAAAATTCTAGAAAATAGGGAAAATTCATGAAAAATTCTGAAAAATTATAAAAAATTATATTTTCATCAAACAAAGAGAAATTTGAAAATTTCCATGAAAAGTGAAGTATTCGGGGTTCTTATGACGCATTTTGTCGGGGTTTTTACCTTGAAAAGCGTGAAATTGGCAAAAATAGCAAAGAAATTTAGAGAAAATCAAGAAAAATATGGGAATTGGATTTAGAAATCAAGATTTTCCAAATAGACTCTAACACGATGTAAATGGATAAAAAAATGATTACTAGGTGCTTAGTGGATTGTGACAAGCGTGTGGAGTCGTTTGGTGGCATGTGAGAGTTGCGAACGCGGAGTGCGGTATTTGTGAGTAAAACCAACCAGAGTATTTACATTATTTCACTTGTGCATTTAATTGAGCTATTATGTTTGTTGAGCAATACTTTCTTGTGGATTATGAATTGTTGAATTCCCTTTGTTATATCCATCCTTGTTGATTTATTGGCTTGGTCTTGATTGGATTCCTTAATGAGTAGTCTACTTAGGTCTAAGTGGACAACATGGTACTCACGGCATAGGCCGTGAGTACACGAATTCTGGACGTAGTTAAACCTGCAGTTTGGAATTGCAATGGCCGTATGTTGAATTGTGTGTGACGCTGCGGGGCCCGTATGCGAACTAAGTGTGACCTGGGGCTAAATGCCTTATTCTAGACTGTCTTGGGTTTGTGTAGGTCCAGAGTCTGCCTTGAAAGTCAGGTTGTAAACTAAGTGTTGCAATCTGGTGAACTTGGAACACTTAGATTCCTTTTCTTTTGGCTTTGTGTTTTTGACACTCATTTATCGTTGTTATCTTCGTGATTTCACTTATCATGCTGTCTTTTATATTCTTTGTGATATCCATGCATGATACTAGTTTAGCCACTTACTTGACAATTGAAATACTGTTTAGACTCTATTAGTATTTTACTCTCTACATCACTGTACTCATCGTCTAGTTTGTGACGGTGGGCAGACCGGCGAACATACCAAGGCAAAGGATTAGCGCTAGGCGATTGAAGGCGAGGACCACGAGGTGTTCTCCTCGTGCGTATTGAGTATGTTTTGTATTAAATATCTATATTGTTTTGTTGAACATGGAATTATGGGTTATGAGAGATCTTGGGCATGTAGGACAGTATTGATACTCACTTTTGATTCACATGGTGGATATGATTACGGGGTTTCCATACCTTAGGATTGTCTTAACTGGTATGTCTTGAAGTTATTGATTAGTTTGGAGTTTAAGTGCTTCCGTTGTATCTGATAATAACTCACTAATTAATTAACTTCACTTATAAATATGTAATAAATGGTAAGGAAGGCTGACTAGGTCTGCGTGACTCAGCGAGACTAGCTCGGGGGTTTGCGTAGGTCTAGGCCAGGTGGTGCCCAATTCTAGGATTGTGGAATTTGGGGCCGTCACAGGAGACGACACCTAAGTCGTCTCCTTTCCCTCCCAATTCCATTAGAGAGAGAAAAAAAAAAGAATTTCTGAAACAGAAGTGTTGTGCACACAATGCCTCTGTTGAAGATGATGGGGGGAGCGCGTGCATGCACCCCTTGGGCCGGGCCGGACCAGCCGAGGCCCAACCCAAGTGGGCCGAATCGGGTCTAACTCGGTTGGGTCGGGTCAAATCCGGTTCAGGGGACTCACCCCCATATTATTTAAATAATATTTTTTGTTTTATTTTATTATTTTTATTTAAATAAATTAAAAATAGTTTTAAATAAAACAAAATAGAGAAAAATAGCTAAAAATTCTGAAAAATCCAAAAAATATGGGAAATTAGAAAAAAAATGTTAATAAATGAGTTTTGGAATTTTAAAGGAATTTTGGCGAGATGTAGTCGGGGTTTTTACTTCGAAAAATGTAAAATTGACATAATATATCAAATTGAAGCTAATTCAATGACAAATAATCTTAGGTACATTTGGGTGATAATTTTATTTTCGGGTGATTATTAGAGCTAAACCGGGGTTTGGATTTCAGGACGCAGTGCGGTTTGAGGTGTGTAGTATCCTAACTAAAATTACTTGAGTATTTACTTATTTTGGCATTTGAATTCAATTTCTTTCATTTCAATACTCTACTATGGTTATGATTATATAAGCGGACGTTGAGTGGGGCTCCCTCCGTTCCATTCTTGTGTGTATGTCCACTACACCATAGCACGTGCTACTAGATCGGTCTCGGTGAATAACACGACCCGAGTATCACGTCGTGGCATGTGTCGGTGCGTCGTAGGTATAACGTTGGCTATCGAGCGGATCCAGATACTTGCCTTGCTTAAGTAGAACTCGCCGACAGTATTCTTTGGAAGAGTCGAAATTATGGTGTAGTCTGACCCTAGGGGCTAGGAACACACTTTGAGTTTTTGCTATTATTTATTCATGCGATGAACGCAGTTGTCTGTATTTATTCTGCATGTTTATTGAATAACTTTATTTAAATTCCAGTATTTACTTTCAGTATTGCTCACTTAATTTCCTTGGGAATACTCACTCTGGACTCGTCATTTGCCTTTTGTGATGGCTTAAGTACAGATCCTAGTATGAGCAGAGGCAAGGGCAAGCTGCCTGAGTACTGTTAATCTGAGATTGCCTGACTCGTATGTTTGTACTATATTTATTTTGTTTTATTTTGGGTTTGGGGATTTTCAGATACCTTGTGTATATTGATCTTTTTGTGACTTCAGAGGTATTATGGTTATATATGGGTTTTCCACACTAGGTTTATCGTTTAGGTTACACATTTATAGTATCATTATCCGAGTAAATGTGTTAAAGGCTTCCGCTGTGTGTGAATTTGAGGATTCTATGATGACTTAACATATAATTTGATTTCAATATAACTTAATCAGTAAATGGATAATTAATAAAGTTTAAAAAGATAAAATGGAGGATATAATCCAATGTAGAGCACAGCTGTCGCTGGTAAGACAGACTGTGGGTCCATATCGGCCCCCGTGGCTGTCTATTTGGAAAATGGGTCGTTACAACGAAGACCACTTTCTGATGAAGGGGTGGAATTGACCAAGCTAAGACGAGTTTCTTCAAACAAAATTTCTTTCACAGCTTCATCAAGAAAAGACACAGGATCACGATGCAGGAGGGCCACTCGGACTAATTCATATTCAGGGCGAAGTGCCGTGAAAACTTGAATGAGATGAATGTGGTTTTTGTTAATCTCAGCTTGTTGCAACTGGTTCTAGATTGGCTTAATGAGTGCTAAGAAATCATTGATGGATTGACTAGCTTCTTGTTTCAAACTATTCAAAGTGGTGAACAATTAATAATATTGTGCCAAACCAGAAATTTTGTATCTAACAATCAGAAAATCCCAAATTTCTTTAGCCGTTCCAAAATCAACAAACTGAATATGAATAGAAGAAGTAGATGTGTTACAAACCAGGTGATGATTTGATGATTCTTAATGTCCCAGTCGTCAAGTTGGTCAAGAAATTTAGCTTGTGTTTTTGTGGTATCCTTTTTTGGTTTGGAGTTGTCTCCAGTTACAATTTACCAAAGTTTTTGACCAATCAGAAAACTTTTAATCCATTGAGACCAAAGTGTATAGTTTGAACCATCAATAATCATGGAGATGGGTTATGAGACTTCACTCTTTTCCATTGAAACAATATGTGATAGGCAACGACTGGTGCAGTGACGTGACTTGACGTATCGGATTGTTTTGACGTGTAGGCGATGCTTGGGCAGACATGGATGCGCTGATGAGGTAGACAGAGAGGACAGAGTTGTGTTTCACACAACCAGAATATAGAGTTGTGTCTCACACAACCAGAAAAACCCATAATTAGGGCTCTGATACCATGTTAGTTTCAGAATAGAAAAAGTTTATTGTGTCTCTTGATCTATTACATGTCTCTGTATATAGAGATGCAATTACATATAAAAGGAAACATCTAAATAAGGTAGCACATAATCAAGGGAGTAATTTGTGCACGGCATAAATACAGGAGTGGTAGCATGTAACAACCCCAAAATTTTAAACTGACTTGAATTAAACTTGTCAGGATTGTGACCCGGCTACGTGAATACTGGATGGTATTTCGAACTTCGGGAGTCGACACCGAGGTAATTTTATGATTCTTTGATTGTGTGTATTAGTATTTTAGTATTGTACGGGTCTCGAGCCGTTCAAGCGATTTTTAGTTTAGTGAGGTTTCGCTTAAATAATTTAATTAATTAGTTGATGGGATGTGGCGAGAAAATGGGAGCGGTGAAAATTTCAGAGAAATGCGAACCGAAGAAAGGTAAGGTCAATGTGGGAGTTAAATAGTCTCGTAACATATGGACTATGAGATAAAAATTGTTAAAGTAACACAGCTCGATAAGGAAAGTCACTGGATTTTCATCGAGATGTGTATATAAGTGGAGAAGTGATAAAAGGGTAAAAGACCAATAAGGGCATCTGTTAAAAAAATAGCAAGTGCTAACTTAAGGGTAAAAGGGTCACTTCACATTTGTTAGGTATATATAAAACAAGTAAAACCCTAAAACCCTAAATGTTACTATTCATCTTCTTCTCCCATTAACAACCGTCACTATTCACCTCCTCCCCTTCTCGCCACTGCCACCACGTTCCACCGGAGACGCCGACTCCGACGAGGTGAGGCATTCTCTCTCTGCTCACACGTCTCTCTCTCTCGACCGTCTCCTTCTCCTCTGCTCGGCTATCTTTCCTCTCACGTTCGGCTAGACCATTACCACCGCCATCCACCATGGAGCTGACCTGTAACGACCCGAACTCTACCTGACCCGACTCGAGGGTAATTTAGTGATTTTAAATACTGAATGTGTGCAACTGTGCTTTGTAAATTGTTTAAGTGTGAAAAGTATTGCTTAGGTTAAATAAATATTGGGCCTAACAAGAGTTAAGTGGATGTAAGTGATTTGGAGGCCCATAAGGGCATTTGGGTAAAATAACAAGGTTGTATACAACCCTACTTTAAAAACCCTAACTATATAAGTGTAGTTTTCAAACCCTAGTCACCCTTTTTGGTTGTTTTCTACAAGTTTGAGAGAGAGGAGAGGAAGAGGAAATACCAACCAAGGAGAGGTAATCCCTTGTATTTTTTTCTCTCTTTCTTCTTTTTCTTCTTGTTTGATGTGATTTGGTTGTAAGTAATGGGGGTGGCGGCTCCTAGAGGAGCCGCCGGACTGAGGTGGCGGCGCCACCAGGGCACCGCTGGAAAAGGACAGTGGCGCCGCTGAGGAGCAATGGCACCGCCGCCAGTAAGGGGGTGGGCTTTGCCACCCCATGATGTCGTGAGGAAGAAGGGGGTGGCAACAGCCACCCCACTTCTTCCATCACCACCACCACCACCACCTCCACCGCGGCTGGTTAGCCGCAGTGGAGGGGTCCCCAGTGCTGGCAGCACTGGGGACCACCCTCGGACTCCGGTCTGAGGGTTGGGGATAGGGGGAAGCAAAGCTTCCCCTACCCCGTAACACTAGGGGCGTCTGCCCCTGGTTTTGCACCCCAGGGGCAGACAGGCCCCTGGACTATTCCAGGGGGCAGTCAACCCCTGGGGGGGTTTGGCCTGGTTTGACCAGGGGCTGGAATGGCCCTAGTCAACCAAACAGGGACCCTAGTCAACCAAACAGGGACCAATTGGTCCCTGTTCAACCAAACAGGGACCAAATTGGTCCCTGGCCAAATAATAAATAAAATAAAATAAAATTACGATGGACGTCAGCATTCCGACAAAGCCATTAAATGGCACAACACGTGGGACCCGCACCATTGGGTCCCCAAATATAAATTAATAAGTAAAATACTCAACTTTAAATTGAGTAAAATTCTTATGTAGTGTTGTATGAATTGCTTAGATTCGCGAGGCGGTTCACGTGGGACCCCAAACGCACGAGGAGTCGGTACAGGCATCGCGGCGAGTCCAGGTAAGTGGGGAGCTTCGCTCATGCATTAAATATGGCTTGACTATTAGATAATTAGGAATTCATGTTTTGAATAGAATGAATCGGGTATCGATTGCGTCATGATATTGGTTTGGATCTCTATTATCTATGGAATAGTGAATGCACTATTTTGCCTTTCATATTATTCGATGCCCCAGAATGTTGTGGAGTTCCACTGCGGGCCAATTTAGCTAGTAGTCTTTATTTCGGACGCCCCAGAATGTTTGTGGTAGTTACCACCGAGGGTTTTACTTGACTATTAGAATGCATAAGGTGAATTATTCGAGGGTAGAGGTTTGGAGTTCCATCCTTTGCTACTTGATTGTACTTTGAGACGTGTAGCGGTGACGGCTTGGATGAAACTACTTTTGTTTTGGTGCCATTATTTAGAGGGCGCAACGGCCATTGCGTTTCCACTAGTTATTGTACCAACTTAAAAGTAGATTCGGTCACCGAATCCTTATCAATATCTAGTTTGCATTGAATGAAACAACAGACTATATTAGTATATATCTATCGCATTTCATTTAAATCTTTCATTTGACTTTATATGTATGTCATGTGTAGATTTTTATAAATGAAGAGTGGTGAATACTATCATGCATGAAATGAATGAATGTTTATCATAGGTGTTGTGAAACTTCCATGCTTTTATGTATATTATGATGAATGAATTATGACTTAAAATATTGATACTTAGACTATATGATGTTTAGTTTGGTAATGAAAATTCTATTTATATGTTTCTTTTTAGAAAATGAATCTATGTTCATAACTATGTTGAACATGAACAATATCTATAATTGTGCCTAATCATTTATTCATTTATATACTTATGTTTGGTTATGAATTACCTTTATTTGGTTTTTTACATGATGTGTTGTGAGTATGGATTTGATGTCATGTTAGAACTTGCATGAGTACTAGATAGTACTTGCATATTTAATGTCTGAGCAAGTCTTTCCTCTTATTGAGCACCGTTGGTTCTTTACCTCACCCCACTTTACCCCACAGGTCCATCTACCAGCGCGATAGATAAGAAGGGCAAGGGAAAGGATCTATCTTGAAGTTGCTTTACATGCGAGCCTCGTATAATATTAGTATATTGTTAATATTGATCGTTTTGTAAACCTCGTACGTGGGTTATAACTGAAGACTTAGTTAATAGGTAGTTTTGAGCCTTTATAATATTATTATGAAGTCGTATAAGACTTTTGAATATTATAGATGATAGACCTTATTATGATGTACAAGATAATATGGTTTTATTATGATTATCTTTCACACTCTTTTTACTATATATCTTGTTAGATTGATTATTCCGCAGGTTTATTTAGGCGTGCCAAACCATTATTTGAGCCTGGTTCAGGTATCAGGTTTAGGTAACAGTTTGGGCCGGGCGACTTGACCCTAGTCAGGGGCGGGTCATATGACGACCCACCCCTGACCTAGAGTTGGGTCGCCCGGCCCAGACCGCCACTTGGACCCGATACCTGAACCAGGCCTAAATAACAGTCTGGTACGCCTAAACAAATAAACCTGCGGAAAGTACATTGGCTAAACAAAGGATAATAATTGCGGAATAAATACAAAGAGATATCCTTAAGCCAATAGATTTAAGTTCACAAGAATATCTATGAAACTATAAATGGGTTCGTATTGAGTTAAACTATTAAAACTCCCAAGTGGATCAACTAAAGGTAAGTAGGTTTCAAACTACCTAAAGACTTATTTTAATTACATCCCAAGTTTAATAGTTTCAAAATCGAATATACATGATATATATCAACTCAAGGCTCACATCAAATGAAGACTTCAAGCTCGTTTCTCCCTTGTCTCAATTCTAGCGCACTCGTCGATGAACCTGTATTGTAAGTGGGGTGAGCTAAAAGAACCAACGGAGCTCGGTAATGCGGAAAACCCGCTCAACCATCAAATATGCAAGTAATACCTAATAAGCATGCAAAGTCTAGCATGTATTTGAAAAACAAACAAGTATTCATTAATTATTAACATGATAGCAGGATTTCATAAGAAATAGACTTATAATGAACCATCAAGCACTATCATAAACATAAGATTCGTAAGTCACAACTAAATAGGAATTCATCCTTTCATAACAAATACCACGTATTCATGAGCCATCAAATTGTAACAACAATAATCATGAATAACATTAGAGAGATTGACAAATCATTTCATAATTTCAAACTTTCATACAAATGAGGGGGTTTCGCGAGATTATGTACTATAAAATATAATAATACGATAAGTCGATGTTCCATTCAATGCATACTAGATATTGACAAGAATCCGGTGGCCGATTCTCCTACTCTCAAAGTGATGGAAACAACTAGCTAGCACACAAGCCTTATGTGCCCTCTCGTTTGTCCCATCAAATCAACAGTAGGTTCGTCCAAGCCATCACCGATGCACATCCCTATGTCTCAAGAGTACAAGAGAAGGTAACTCCAACTCATGTCCCTACGTGACATACTTATGAATTCAATTAGTCAAGTAAATCACTCGGTGGTAAACTCCACACATCCTGGGGTGTTAACGACCCTCGGTGGTACCACAACATTCTGAGGTATTCTTTAAGACCCTCGGTGGAACTCCACACATTCTGGAGCCATGGATAACAGTGCATTCACATTCCATAGATACGTAAGTTCGAGCCAATACCACGACGCAACCCATAAATCCCAAGTCTTTAATTCAAATTATGAATCCTAAACATAACTAATAATCATGCCATATTTGATAATTGAGCAAGCTCCCCACTTACCTCCACTCGCCGCAAATCCTAATCTCGATCCTCTCGCGTTTGGGCTCGATGTGAACCGTCTAGCGAATCTAGACAATTTGAAAGAATAATTACTTTATGTATCTACAACTATACAAGTTTAACATTAATTGTCTAGACCTTAGAGATTCACCCTATTTTATAGCTGACTTCGCTAAAGGTCATTCACGACTTTAAAATCGACACTTAAAATTAGAATCGATGATTCGAGTAAAATAGGAATGCGGTGATGTAAAATAAGGAAAATCCGCTAGACTTGGTTTTTCCAACATAAATCGAAGACGTTCGATTAATTGTAATTAAAAAGATCCAAATCACCATACAAGACTCAATTTAGACTTTAAATTCCTAAATGACAATATTCAGTAAAAGTTCACAAATTTATCGAATAAGTTTATTTCCCAAAGAAAAAGATTCAAAGTCCCTTTTTAAATCTCAACACAACCTTAAATGCCATATCCATATCAATAAACTTCAACTGCGTTCAATTTGCTAAAATCATGGAGAAATCCTTTCATGTACCGTCAAACCATGGTAAACAAGATTGATTCATCCATAATACTCGTTATCATAAAACTTAAAAATTTGTATAACCCATTTCAAAACTAGATCTAAGAAAAATTGAACAAACTTTGCAAATCATCAACTCTCATTACCAATACCAACACCAAGACAATAAATCTAGAGAGTATTAGAATCTCACCATGCCTTCAATGGAGTCTTTGACTCAAAATCCTTTCCAAAATCTCATTCTAATATAGATCAAATCTTTCCTTTCTTATTTTTTTTCTATTTTCCTTGCGTTCTTGCCGATGTCGACGCCATCGACCCTTTGATCTCCAAATCTTCAATAAATAATAAAGAAATCAAGGAGGAAAGTGAGGTTGTACATCTCTTGAGCTTGAACTCTCCTCTTGTTCTCCTCCTCTCCATGTGGGTGTTTTATAAAATTGGGGCTAGGGTTTTCTTTGATTTGCTTAAATAGCATTAGTGTTAGGGATTAGGGTTGTGACTATTTACAATTTGTCTAAAATGCCCTTTTGGGTCATAATCTCAAGTGGGCTTTATTATTTAAAATAAAACTTTACTTACTCCCTAATTCATATTTAATTTGACAAGTTTAGAATTATATTTTCACATCAAACACCCAACAGAGACGCTTAGGTGAGCTCCTCCTCCCTCTTTCTTCTCTTTCTCTCTCGGCAGTTCACTCTCTTTCTCACTCTCATTTTTCTCGACCTCCACGCCGTGACAGTTGCTCCTCCCTGAACCGACAACCACCCTCACCATTACGGCGCTGGAAACCTCGGCTAGCCATCGGAGACACCAAGGTGAGTTCCTCGACTGTCTCTCTCATTTTCTCGGTCTCACTGTTCTTCATGTCTTTTTTGAAACTGTTGAAGTTGACGGTGGCCCTGGTTTGGATGGCCAACATTGGTGCCGATCGAGACTAACTGGAGGTCACCCTCCGGCGACTCTGCTGGCCGGAGGTAACCCCATTATGTGCGTTATATGTGGGTGTTTTCTTTCATTTTTTTCTTCTTTCTTCCTTGTTCTTTGCTGTCGAGATGTTTGTTGTTGTGTGTGGAGTGTGTGATGTGTGGGGTGCATACAGTATGGGGTGTTGGGTGGGTGATCATAAATTGTGCTATGTGTGTATGGGGTAAGCGGCCACAAATTGTATTATTTTATGTGTGTATGTTTGACGGTTTTGGGTGTGTGTGTATGCATGGGGTGTACATCTCACTGTGTGTACACCACAGTGGGGTGTACACAACAGTTGTGTGTGTGCATTATGAGAATCAACTAGTGTGTGTAGTTGGGATGTATTTAGTGGGTGATATCTTTAGTGCATGTGTGTATGGGGTGCATATAACAATGGGGTGCACACAACAGTGGGGTGTTGCATGCATATAACAGTGGGGTGTACCAAGTGTGGGGTGTATCAAATGTGGGGTGTGTGACCATAATGTGTATTATGTATGTTTGTGAATAAATAAAAAGATGATAGGTATGGACACTATTTAGAAATGATTATAGGCTTGTGTTAAGGCCCAATAAGGGTCCAATACACACATCTCAACAAGAGTCCAACAAATGGGATGTTTTGTGTATGAAATTGGTGTTGGGCCCAACAAAGGCCCAAAGAAATAGTTTTGGTGTTAAGGCTCACTATCTATGAAAGTATATATATGTTTACACCGTTTTAGCGTGAATATGTGGAATCATGGTTGTGGTGTATATGGGTTGATCGTGAAACGGCACAGTTACACTGCGGGGCCACAGGCTCATGGCATAACCCAAATACGACTCAACTGAAAGACTTTTTCGCAATTGTTTGAGTCACTCAAACTAACTGTTTTAAACCAAGTTTATGAGAATCACCTTAAAACTAAATACTAATCCTAAACCAATATTCGTGATTTAAACCTTTATCAGGTAGTCGAGAAATCGCGGGAAACACGTTAGAGTCTCGGAGTGGTACCGGGTTGTGATAGTTCAGGTAAGTACGTACGTACCTTGTATGTGTGTATGATAGTAGGCCAGTAAGGAAATAACATGTGATTTATACATCCTCTATTCATTGATATTGTTGATTTGATCCCTTGTTTGAAATTCCATTCCATTTTCCTGGTTGTATGTTCTTGGCATGAGTGTGTGTCTCGAAGGTATCATGTGGTCCCGCACTAGCTGGGACAACGAGGGTGCCCTCTGCAGGGGTAACTGACCACCCCTAGTGATGTGTGTACTAGGTATTGGATTCGAGAGGTGTTGCGATGCCTCTCGATTTCACGTTGCGCTAGTGCTGCGACATTGTCTGGGGAGATCTTGCGAGTTCTTTGTCGTATTGCTGTGAGATTAGACCACTTATGGGCCTCTTTTGAATCTTTGAACATGCAAATTTTGATTGTTTATCTATCAGTCTGTTTATGATGCACTTGATTTATTTACTTTCCTGTTATTTCATTTCCGCATGATATTTAGACTACTTTACTTGTTAAATCATAAATTACTGTTACATTCTTCTAGCACTACTTTCGATTTCTTTAGTTGTTCACCGTCTAGTTTGTGACGGTGGGTGCAGATAGGGTGGAGAGCAGCAAGGGCAAGGGGCCCTACCTAGGAGACCTACTTTGAGGACTAGCAGTGGGATCAGGGAGACTTTATAGTATGTGTTTATGTTTTGCTTACTTGTATATCATTTCATACATATGTTTTGGGATTATTGAACTTGGCATTTTTTATGAGACTGGTATCATGTATAATTACTAAATTGATTAAATCGAAGGTTGACTAGGCTCGTCAGGTTGCCAAGTGATGACTTGAGGCCTGCACGAGTCTAGGTCGGGTGTACCCAATTGCACGGGGAAATTGGGGCCGTCACATAGCATATAATCAAGGGAGTGATTTGTGCACAATATAATTACAGGAGTGATTTCACAATATAATTATGAGAGTGATTTGTGCATATTTCCTAATTGCACAATATTCCTTAACAAGTGAGAATCAAACCACGATCTCCCAAGCTCTTGCCTTCTTGGCAAGTGATGTCTTTACCATCTCATCTAAGAGGCTTTGACAATATGTGGTTCTTTTTATCAAAAAAGAAACAGTTACAAATAAGTTTTTAAATTAGTGTTGTCTAAGGTTTAAAAAAAAAATTAATGTTGTCCAACTCTTGTATAACGCGTGTGTGACTCCGTGGATCTCCTCTGCTAGCACCAATATTGTCTCCAACTTAATAACCTTTCAACTTTGGGGTTTTAGCCTCGGTAATACATGGAAGGAGTTAATCACTTGTATATATACTTCATTTCGAAGTTTTGTATCAAGTTGAGACTAACTTTTCGTCCACATATTTTCAACAAAACATTTTCTTAAAAAAGTTTTCTTGATTAAATATTTGTTCGTAAGAAATTTTTCCTACATGTGTTTGATTGCACATATAGGAGTTTTTTCCTTAAAAACTCACCAACAATATATAACTTTTGAAATAAAAATGAAAACTTACCATACATATTAAATTTATTATATAAATATGAAAACTCATTTTCTCAAAACAAAAGTCAATTTTCCCACATAATAGGTGGAAAAATATGAGTCTTAATATAAAAAATTGGCAATCTTGAGAAAATATTTCAAGAGAAAATCTTAGTTATCAAATGCAAGAAAATGTGACCTTTTACAAAATTTACTATTTTCGTTTGAATATTTTTCTTTTCCATCCAATCAAACAGAGAGGGTCAGGATGAATCTTACCATTCAACTTCAAATATTATGACTTCTGCTCGTTTTAGGGATGGGCCCAGCTAAGTGCACCCGATTATGCGTGGCACCATAAACTCAAATTTCAATTTAGAATTGCACCCCACATTTTTACTGTAACGACTCGTTACTTAAGTACGTAATTAGTGTTAACCAGAATGATAAATAATTCGAGTTAGGCTCGTGGTTAAGCCTGATTTATCTCGATTAACGCGTATGTGAATTGGCATGCTGTAATGTATTTGTACGGGCTGTATTAGTATGTAAAAATGAATAACTAAACCAATGAGGGGATGCTTAATACCATGTGTGGGTCATGAAGGCAAACATGAGACGCGAGACAACGTTGATGCTCAAATATGCTCGTTGTAGGGAATTATGTAGTGCGGACGTAATTATAGGCGTAAAGTTAAATATATTTGTATATAAATAATAAAATAATGGTAAATGGTCGGGTGTCGAGTGACACGCGGGGTCACAGGTGAAACGCGTAGGACATATGGTGGTGTGCACGCCTGACGGTCCTCGTTGGCACGCCAACCAGGATTTTAGGCGCGATATATCGATAAATATATATATATATATATATAAATTACAATATATAAATATATATCATAAAAATCAAAAATTGTGAAATTACCATAAAGGGTAGCTGGAAAGAGAAGGAAAGAAGATAGGCTTGAGGGCATTTTGGTCATTTCCAGGTCAACCACCTTTTCTTCCGATAAATTGTGAAATCAGAGAGAAAATGAGGGAGATGAGTGAAGGAGCCAGTAGGAGGAAAAGTAAAGGAGGAGCTTGGGGAGCTGGTACAATGGCGAACCGAGGTGAGTTGTTCAAGTGAGTTGTTATTTTGTTTGCTGTTGTTGACGTTGTTACGTGGTATATTGGGAAGGTTCGGCTATGGCCAAACAAGGAAGAAGAAGCAAGGGAGTATTCCCCTGCTGAGGATCGAACATGGGCTTTGGCTTGGCGAGACCACGATTTGAAAAAAAATAAAAAATTTCAGAACTGCGGAACTGAGAGTTCACGTGAAGAAGATAATGGTTTGGTCCTGAACCGGGTCGGTTCGGCTAGGTTGAGCCGAACTCGGTTCGGTCCGATTCAGGCCTAAAAACCCAAATAAAAAGAAAAAGGGAAAAGAAAAGAAAGAAAATTCAAAAAAAGGAAAAATATGGAAAAATGGTATTTTGATCAAACAAATAAAAATTGAGGAATTTCTATGGAAAATGATGCATTCGAAAGTCAAGGGAGACTTTACACAGGGGTTTTTACCTCGTAAAACGTGAAATGACCAAAATAAGTTAGAAACTAGGTTCCAGGATTCCGAATTCGAGTGGGACCAGATTAGAAATTTTAATAATTGAATATTAGACGTAAACCGATACCAATTGGTCTATTTTAGGAAATGGATCGATGGAAAAGGTTTGAGGACTTCGGGGAGCCATACAAGTCCATAAACATAGGAAAGCTCAGGACAAGTAAGTGAGACTCGTACTTTTTATCAATTATGCAATGTAAAATAGTATCATTAGAGCACGTAGAGTTCAGGACTGGGAATGGGGTAATGTACCATGATTTAGTTTTGTTTTACATAAACTGTTTTGAAATGAAAAATAAATTCGAAAAAAGGTTTGGTGGGACGGATCAGCCTGGGGTTTGGAACTGTGGTGGAGTTACTTTCCGTCACCACGCCCCCAGTGACTTGGGAATTATCCCGATCAATGCTTTCCATTTGAGTTGGCAGCTCATCAGTCATAAACCAATCAAATGAGCAGTGATTGGTTTAGTGATGATGAGGGAATGCAACTCTATGTTTTTATGAGTTGGCGGCACATTGACAAGAACTGGTTAGATGCCCAGTGACTGGTTCTTAAAGATGTGAGAGGGCGACTTAATTCAAATACTGAAATTGAAAGTACGAATCATGGATACATTGCAATAGACCAATGAAATTGCATTTGTTTATGTATTGATTATATTAATTCAAATGACCCTTTTAAATATGCATTGGTTACACGTTGTTATATATTATTCTTTGAATATTAATTGATAATTGATGGTTAGTATAAGAGTCACTTACTGAGTATATAGGAGCTCACCCACCTTAATATCTCTAGGTATGGATGTACGCTAGGAATTGAAACTCAGGAAATGAGAGGATCAGGAGTTTAGTATCTTCTCTACGGTGTAGTGAGTTTCCCTGTTATATATATAAATTGTATTGCTCTTTTACCAAAAAAATTTGTATTGCTCTATAATTTGTAATAATTAAGATGGGAATATGAGCTCAATACCGATGTTCATGCTGATATTGTATATCTTGTATTTTAAAGAAAAAATTTTAAATTTTCCGCTACGTTTGTTTTGTTTTGTTTATTTAATATCAAGATATACAGGTTGTTGTCCAAAATGAATATATGGTTGTTGGCTCTAATTATGTCCGATTTGGTTTACCGGGGCTTAATTAGGGCTTCAGGACGAATATTCTTTAATTGAGGTTAGAGAATGTTACAGTTGGTATCATAGCACAAGTTATAGAGTTTGGGTTAATATTCCTCGACGAAGGTCAAAGGAAGGATTATGATACAGTAAGTATCATAGGTTGAGGTGATCACTTTTGATCGGGTTTCAAAGTGATGTGATGATACTAATGCCGTTTGGATTGGAGTCTTAAGTTATACCTGTATATCAAATAAAAATTTAGGTTAACTGACTTGGAGATTGATATAGTTGTCCTGTCTTACCTAGGAATGAATATGAAAGTCTTATCTCCCATTTATGACTGGGTAAGTCAAAGAGGATTGATGGTGAGGGTTCTTGAGAACCTGGACTTCAGGGATAGCAAGATAAAGGAAGACAGTAGAACGATAATAAGATGGTTTGTATCCATCTATGTCTCATGAGATGCGAAGGTATATATATTGAGGGATAAGGTCTGTGAAACCCTAAATCCTAATAATATAGATATGGAAAGGAGATGAGGTATAAATAACTCTCTCATTGAGTAATCATTAATGGTCTTGATTCTCACTGATATTATTTGATGAGAAATAGTCAGTGTTGAAGGAACGATAGGTCCTGAACTTAGAGACGTATGTCAGGAGAAGTAATATTAAAAGTAAATGAAAAATGGAATGAATGACTTATACTAAACTCAAAGGTGATGAATTACTTTGAGTTGAGTGTATTAGTATTGAGACTAGTTGAATGAGATGAAAAGTCATTCAACGTGAGGTATTAGTGGTAAAAGATGACGAAAATCTAGTTGAGGTTAGATAGCCACTAGTTAATTATACTTCATGAATGATTATAAAGTCTACAATTTCTGATATAGTACTAGTTTATATTAGAATAACAAAAAAGAAATTTATCAGTATGATTATGGGGTAGCCACATATAATAAAAGTAAGGTAAGAAAGAGATTTATTAGTGTTGTTGCGATGTAACCGCACACACTAATAGTATGATAATAAGGAAGCCTGCCAGTATAGTTGGGATATAGTTGCACATACTGGCGGAATAGAAAGAGCTTATTAGTGTTGTTGTGGGTAACCGCACTCACTAATAGAGCAATAAAAAGAAAGGAATGATGATGTGGTAGAACCACACATAAAGAAATGAAATGTGAGGTTACTAGATTGATTTGAATATCAATGTTGGAATATAAGGAAATGGGTTGAGGGTAAAGCTATACTAAAAATGAATAGCTACAACAAGATATGAGAGTTGAAGGATTTGAGAGAAATTTAAGTTGTTGGTCAACTCTATCTTGTTTGAGGAATTATAATCACTTTTAGGGTAGTTGTAAATTGAAAATGAAGTGAAGGGTAAGTTGCAAATACGTAAGCCTAACGTCTAGTAAGGTTAGGGGTAGAGGTTTAATACTAACTCATTTAAGAACTTTCTGGGTGTGGAGGCAGAAAGAATCATAGATTTGACAATCTTTTCATCAAAGATACCTAATATAGGCAAGTAGCATATTATTTGGGGTAAATTGAGAAAAACATAGCAATGAGCTAGTGAGGTGTTTTAAATTTGATCTTTTGGACTGGTACAATCTAAATTGGAGAGAATGAGTTGTCAATAAAGTTAAGGATTGAGAATCCAGATAATGATGTACAATACTGGGAATGAATAGGTAAGCAGTATATCAAGAGGTTAGTATTAATTGCTACCCTTAGATGAAAAATATTAAAATTTATACATTCTATGATTGATAATTCGTAAAAATATAGTAATCACTTGAAATTCAAATGATTTGGGTGTGTAAATTGATAATAGATCTTTAATAAAAAGTCAAGATTGATGAACAAAAAGTTGTGGTGTTATGGCTTCAAGAAGGTTGTTTGTTTGAGTTACTTGGAATCTTATCACAACTTAAGTTAAGAATTCATCAATTACTTAATTTTGATACCAAAACAATGATCAATTCTATTTTACTTTGAGGTATTATGAGAAAATTATGATGTAGATCATAAAAAAAACACTAGAACTCATGCCATGTTTAATAATGGAAAGTTGTAGAGTTGTTGAACTTTATTGAAACAAGTTATCATTAAGTTGACAATGATGATTAACGCAGAGTTGAAGACTTACCAAAAGTACAAGCATTATCGTAGAGTTAGGTGAACTCTGACGATAGATTGGTGTATATCAAAAGTTGTAGGTGCAATGTTAAGTTTCAACTATAAACCACTAAAATATGTGTTGAAGTGTAATTATGAGTCAAATGATTTGACTGAGATTAAGACAATAGGAGAATTGTCTTATCTTCAACTCAAAGATAGAAAAGTAGTAAAATATGAAATAATTGAAGGATACAAACAATACAGAGAGATGTTATATAGTTCTATTGTATATTCAATTAACTCTAGAATGAAAGGAGGATTAGTGGTACATGATACAAAGGATGCCTTAAAGAAAATAAAATTTAGTTTGACTACAATGATTGCTTGATCATACTTGGATTATGAAAAAGTTAAAGGTGTATCTTAATACTTTGATCCAAGTAGTGGTTTGTTAACATAGTGAAACAAGGGATTATAGTAAATACATTTGATATAGTTTAGAGGAACGAATATGAAATAATGGTGTTGGTAAAGTACCAAACTACTGTAAGGCATTAACTAATAATAAAAAGTTGAGAATACGTATTTCAAATGATGGATGAAATGAATTGTAAGAATAAGTCTTAAAGGAAAGACTGGAAAATGATAAGATAGGGATGAAGATCTCAGTGTTAGTATAAATTCAGTTGATTGGATAGGGCATGCAAGTTCATTCATTCATTAAGGAGTTTTGAAATATAGTTGTTTTATGTAAAAATGTTTGAAGGGTATGAATGTCGTTTAGTTATTCCTAAGATTAGAAGATCTTAGAGGAATCACTAAATGATAGATGAAGATTTTGGAAAAACCAGTGAAACTGGTAAAATGTGATTTAAGGGAAGCTTCAAACTATGAGAGTTTAAAGAGTATAAATATGCCAAAGTGAAAGAAATTTAAGGTGAAATGAGTCACCAGAATGTGGAAATGATACATTCACTCTGAGAAAACACCTATATAAAGTGATTGACGATGGTCAAAACTTGAATGGAAGAAAGGGCATGAGATGTAATTATAATAGGAACTTCTCAAAATTATCTTATTAGAGAGATAGAAAAGATTGATGAATAAAAGAAGTCTTGCTGTAATGACCCAAATATTCTCCGACCTGTTTTAAAGGTATTTTAGTGATTTTATACTAAAGTGTGTGAATAAATAAAATTGATATACAAAATTAATCTTAGCAAGACTTGGACTAAGTGGAAATAAGTTTAAATGGGCTTAACAAGGAAATTGGGCCCATAGGGGTATTTGTGTCATTTGGGTTAAATTTGTATACAACCCTACTCTAAAACCCTAACTATATAAGTATAGTTTTCACACCTTAGTCACCCCTTTGTTGTTTTCTACAAGTTTGAGAGAGAGGAGAGGAAGAGGAAACACCCCAACCAAGGAGAGGTAATCCATTTTTTCTTCTTTCTTCTTCTTTTCCTTCTTGTTTGTTTTCTTTTTTTGTGGGTTAATGGGGGGTGGGGCTCCTAAAGAAGCCACCGGACTGAGGAGGCGGTGCCATCAGGGCATCGCTGGGGAAGAACAGCAGCGCCGCTGAGGAGCAGCGGCGCCGTCGTCAGCAAGGGGGGGAGCACATAGCCACCCCCATGAAGCCGTGAAGAAGAAGGGGGTGGCAATAGCCACCCCACTTCTTCCACCACCACCGGCACCGCAGCGGGTCAGCCACGGTGGAAGGGTCCCCAGTGCCGGCGAGCACTGAGGACGACCCTCGGACTCCGGTCCTAGGGTTGTGGAGGGGGGAAGCAATGCCTCCCCCCACCCTGTAACACACCAGGGGCGTCTGCCCTTGGTTTCTCACCTCAGGGACGGACAGGCTCCTGGACAATTCCAAGGGCCAGTCAACCCTGAGGGGGTAATGGTCTGGTTTGACTAGGGGCTGGAATGTCCTTGGTCAACCAAAGACATCCCGACAAAGCGCTTAATGGCACAACCAGTGGGACCTACACCATTGGATCCCCAAAGATAAATTAACAAGTAGAATACTCAACTTTAAATTGAGTTAATTTCTTATGTAGTGTTGTATGAATTACTTAGATTCGCGAGGCGGTTCATGTGGGACCTCAAGCGCACGAGGAGTCGGTGTAGGCATCGCGACGAGTTCAGGTAAGTGGGGAGCTTCACTCATGCATTAAATATGGCTTGAATATTAGATAATTAGGAATTCATGTTTTAAATAGATGACTCGGGTATGGGTTGCATCGTGATATTGGTTTGGATCTCTATTATCTATGGAATTATGAATGCACTGTTTTGCCCTTCATGTTATTCGATGCCCCAGAATGTTTGTGGAGTTCCACCGCGAGCCAAATTAACAAGTAGTCTATATTTTGGACGCCTTAGAATGTTAGTGGTAGTTCACCACCGAGGGTTTTACTTGACTAATAAAATGCATAAGTTGAACCATTCGAGGGTAAGGGTTTGAAGTTCCACCCTTTTCTACTTGATGGTTCTTTGAGACGTGTAGCGGTGATGGCTTGCATTTCCACTAGTTATTGCGTTTCCTTTAGTTATTGTACCAACTTAAACGTAGAGGATTCGGTCACCGGATCCTTACCAATATCTAGTTCGCATTGAATGAAACAATGAACTATATTAGTATATATCTATCGCATCTCATTTAAATCTTTTATTTGACTTTCTATGTATGACATGTGTAGATTTTTATAAATGAAGAGTGGTGAATATTCTCATGCATGAAATGAATGAATGTTTTCCATACGTGTTGTGAAACCTTCATGCTTTTATGTATATTATGGTGGATGGATAACGACTTGAAATATTGATACTTAAACTATATGATAATTAGTTTGGTAATGGAAACTTTATTTATATGTTTCTTCTTAGAAAATAATCTATTTCCATTACTATGATGAACATGAACAAGATCTATAATCATACCTATTCATGTGTTCATTTATATACTTATGATTAATTATGAATTACATTTCTTTGGCTTCTACATGATGTGTTGTGAGTATGGATTTGACGTCATGTTAGAACTTGCATGAGTACTAGGTAGTACTTGCGTATTTAATGTTTGAGCGAGTCTTTCCTCTTATTGAGCACTGTTGGTTCTTTAGCTCACCCCACTTTACCCCACAGGTCCATCTACCAGCGCGATAGACAGGAAAGGCAAAGGAAAGGACCTATCTTGAAGTTCTATTACATGTGAGCCTCGAATATTATGCTATTATTAGTTGTTTTGTAGACCTTGTATGTGGGTTGTAACTTAAGACTTAGTTTATGGGTAGTTTTGAACCTTTATGATGTTACTATGAAGTTGTGTAAGACTTTAGGATATTAAAGATGATAGACTCTTATTATGATATATAAGATAATATGGTTTTATTATGATTATCTTTCACACTCTTATTACCATATATCTTGTTAGATTGATTATTCCGCAGGTTTATTTAGGCGTGCCAAGCCATTATTTGGGCCTGGTTCAGGTATCGAGTCTAGATAACGGTTTGGGCCGAGCGACTTGACCCTAGGTCAAGGTCGGGTCGTCACGCTTGCGCAGGCATATCATCAATTGAAAGGTTGGAATTGATAACTACCAATTCATTTCTTTGGAGTTCAAATGGAGACTGAACTCAGTGAATGAATGAATTAATAGGTGATGAGATTGAGGTGATTGGAACTACTGAATGTATTAGAGATTGATTATGAATGAGAAGTGTCCCGATTAGATGTTTTAATGAAATTGTGCTGGATGTATTAGATTTTGTGATATGATAAGACGTCAGCACCATGATAATTTGAGTTGTAGTTGATGAGAGAAGCTGGTCTGCAAGATTCTTATTAGTGAGAACATATGTTATGTTTGAAATGATTGAGCAAAATATTTGTATGGGAGATGTGAGATGGTAAAATATTATAATATTCTGGATAGAGATCCGAGACTTGCTTCCATTGAGGGAAGAAGTTATTGATATAAATTGAAAACCAGTTTCAATCTCGATACAATATATTTCCTTCGTGTTGACGAAGAGATTGTGTTACTAATCCTAATTTAAAGAGTATGATTGAGTTTGTATTCCATCATGTTAATCACTGAAAGAATCGAGTTATCTGTGTGAGTTCCTATAATGATCTTAGTAATCCGAGGGGTTACAGAATGAGGTATGCTCATTCTTATCCTACCATAGAGCAAACTAGATAATGTATAACTACAATATAAAAGAAATGAGTAATATGATATTAAAAACTATAAGTTGTAGTGTCTCGATTGACGAAATTTATAAGTTTCAAGCAAGTATCAAAAGAGATTGATAAAAATATTGTGTGGTTGACCTTGCCAATCACCGATGGGTGGAATGGAGGTAGGAGACACACATATGTTGACATTATTGTTCATTTATAGTGGACAGAGATAGGAAACATGATGATTGTCGACCTTGCCGTTCAGTCACGTGATGATGGAGGTAGGTGACATGACATTGTTGATATTGAGTGGATTTGTCAACGCTTCAAGTACAACAATCTTTAAGAAAAAGAGCAAATGTGACAAATATCATAGGTTGTTGGAGGTATCAAAAGATCAAATGTATCTTTTGGAAAATCTCACCTATGAACGAACTTAGTAGATTTGGATTGAACTAAATTATTCTTCAAAGTAATGTTGAGATAAGTTTTGTGCTAGTAATCGGTTAGTGCAACCACATATACTAGACAAGCAAGGAATGGGAAAGCTAAGGAACGGAAAATATAATGGAATAGTGAACTCCATTACCCTTCGAAATCATTGGTGACTTGTACATACGTTTAATTTCGAGGACGAAATTGTTGCTAAATTGGGAAGATTGTAATGACCCGTTACTTTAAGCGCGTGATTAGTGTTAATTTGAAAGGTAATTAATCTGAGTTAGGTTTGTGGTTAAGCCCGATTTGTCTCGATTAACACATGTGTGGATTGGCGTGTTGTATTGTGTTTGTATGGACCGTATTAGTATGTATAAATGAATAACTAAACCAATGAGGGGGCGCTTAATACTATACGCAAACTTTCTTTTTCTTGTAAAGATTGTCTTCTTCTACGTGGCTGTTCCAACTAACAATTAATGGTGATCCACATCGACATTGATCGGGCTCGAGAGGCACAATCGTTGAAGGGATATTTTTTTCTTAAATAAAATAAAACTTTGATGAATATTCAATACATTCGACCAAAAAAAAATAGAGTTAATTACTCAATTAGAAAAAAAATAATTTACAAATTCTAGTAAATATATAATTTAAAAATTAATTAATTAAAAGCTACCTCTCATGTAATGTCTAAAAATTTGTGAAATTAAAATTTTTTTTTTGGTGGAAAAAACTTAAGTTATTTATTTTAAAAATAGACTAATTAACCAAACACTTTATTTCGAAACATTTGGTCGTTTTTTTTTCATTTAAAAAAACGATTATAAGTTTTTTTTTTTTTTGGATAACAACCTTTGATTATAAGCTATTAACTAAACACAAATCAATTATAAATGGACGATGGTGACCTAAACATCTATAGTAAAAGATTGGGTGAGACATCATTTAACGAAGATAAGATTGGGGAAGGTTGTGGGCAGGTTCGACTAATGTCGGAGTCAACTTTGAATTTATTGTTCTTGAAAAAAAAAAAACAATCAGTTAGTCTAATTAGACTATTTAAATAAATCCTGACAATGTCAAATGGAAAAAATTAGGTTGGAAGTGTCGCCGTTTAAATGAGTTCTAACAATGCCTGAACATGGATTACTCAACATGATTTTTATTTTTATTTTTTCGGTTTTGATCACTCGATGTCTCAACTAAGCCACTAAAGGAGCTCTTAGTGGCTAATGTCTCTATTCATAAAACTCGAACTCGAGTCACAACTTAATCGACTTGAGTAACGACCCACTCGAGCTAACTAGACGATTGTAATAAGAATATTAGTCACCATGATCGATGTTGCGATAAGCCTAATTTCACGATGAAATCAAAATAATTTAATTTGGATATCGATCGAAGAAAAAAATATATAGAGATGTTTAAAATCGAGGAACATATTGATTTTTAAAAAGATTAAGAAGAGAACTACGTTTATCGTTATGTTTAGACGAAAAAAATTGAAGGATATCATAGAAACAAAGGGATTTATAAGCCTAATAAAAACAAAAAGGTAGGGATTTATGAGCCTAATAAAAACAAAAGCTACCGACGAAAAAAATTGAAGGATATATTTTATGAGCCTAATAAAATATATTGACTATTGAATACTGTAAATGATCAGCTTTAAAAAGACCATCGCTCTCTCCATCCAAATATCTAGTTCAAGAAAATATCTAGATCGAGTTGGCCAAACATCGTACCTAAACTGAACATGGGACGGCCACCCAATGTATTGCTTTTGTCTTCCTAGATTTCAATTGAGTACAACACAATGAACGTGCTCATGTCTGCGATAAGAACGCAGAGCAACTGTATGTGGGACTGACTACCCTCACTGTAATGTCTTTTTGACTTAATGGAATAGTTAATCCTTGTTTCTGAAAAAAAAAATTTGAGTACAACACAATCATATGTTTTTTTTTTTTTTTTGGTAAACGACACGATCATATATACTAAGATAAAATTAACTGATTTACTGTTTAGGAATCCTAATGCGTCTCACATGTCTATCATGACAGTTTAATTTGATGGTTAAAAAACATATTTTTCTACTAAAAATATTTTATTTATAAGCTCGTGGCCGATTTCATGTGAGAAATGTGAGTTCTTGTTCTGGGGGCGTGGTTTTACATTTCTTAGTTGTTCCTGACACAATTTATCTATATATATATATATACTAGTTTCATTACGTGCTTCGCACGAATAAGCCCGCTCGCTACGCTCGTGGGAATTTGGTTAATCTACAACTTATTTTTATTTATTATTTAAAAAATATACTACTTGTGACTTATATATTGGTTTAATTGGCTTTTATTCAATTCTATTCTTAAGGTAATTACCTAAGTAACATCTATTCCAAGATAACATAAAACAAATTTTGATTCTAAATATATCTTAACTCTACAATTACCTAATGTTAATGCATCAACCATGTCAGTAGTTCTACTTATGCAGAGATTAAGTATTGGATAATTGGAACAAAAAAAAAAGTCAATTCACGTATAGCCTCATCAAAATATGAAATTTGACTATGAAATAACAATCACAAAGAAATCTTCGAGTGGTTCAAGTGGCTTCAAATCTGGTTTAAGCGGCTTCAAATCTTTTCTATTATGACACAATATATGTAGTTTGCTTGGATACAAGATCCCAAAAAAAAAGTCAAGAAATTAGAAATATAGAGATTAGAAGCCTTTTAAAATATAAATAAAAACATTACTCCAATCTTAAAAAAGTCTAGATAAGAGAAAAAAAAAACTATATATGTAGTTCCAACACGAAATTTAATTTATAGATATAATTTCAAAGAATAGCCTCTCTTTCTCTCTTAAACAAATATCAACACACACCAAGCACAAACACCCTCAAACCCATCATAACAAACAAGCACAAAAGTTGGTGAAATCAAGCTCAAAATTTGAGATTAGGTCGAAAAAATTCAAAACATATGTTGGGATAGATGATGTTTTATGAATATCACAAGACCGATTTCAGGCAAGGGAGTTTGACAATTAACACAAAGCAAACTCTAGAAGAGCATCAAAATCTAGAGAGTCAAAAGAAAGAGGCAATTTGTGAAAATTATATCTATGGACAATAAGGCCATTGTATTGGTTTTTTAATTAAAATGCACTTCCTAATAACGCCGTCAACAAAGGAACCCTATATCCTATGATCACAACCTACAAACAACAACATAGCCTCGATCAATCCCAAATATCTCATCCCTTAATTGCAGCAATTGCATTACGTCTTGTGGATAACAAATCAATGACTAAATATTAAATATAATCACTACCAAAAAAAATATTAAATATAATTTGTGTGGTTTATGTGAAAATACTTTAACATGGCATTTTTTTCTTGGTGTTATATTAACTGAGAACTACACACATAACACAGTGCGTATGAATCTTAGATTCTTGTGAATTATTCAATGATTCAAAGTCATGAATTGAAAGGGTTCCCAAATTTGAATTACCGGGACATCTATCATATTTATAATTAATCACCATTTCTAAGAGGATGCATCTAATGTGATACGATGCTTTATATAACTGTGAATGAGTAGTGCCTCACTCCACCAATTAGTTTCACATGCACTTTCAAAAATGCTTAAACAACTTGTAAAGGCCATGAGATGGCTTCTAAATTGCAAAAGCAACCATAATATATTTTGTAGAAAAAAATTAGTTCATTTGGTATATCATTGGTTGTGCCCATGCACATTCAACTTTACACCAGAGGAACAACATAGGACTTGGAGATCATAGGAATAGTATCAGCATTAATTTTTTTATTATTGGGTACAACATAGGACTTGGAGATGAAAAACTCCCATTGTGCTAAGATTCAGATGAGAGAAACGAAAGCAGCTAGGGTTGAATTGGAGATGCAGTCGATAGAGATTAATGAAGCTAGGGTTGAAGAGCATTTGTTCATTTACCCATTGATGATTAATTAAACCACTCACCGGCAAACTGTGTCCTCTGTATTTATTGATGATGGAGCAGCAAAGAGAGAAGTGATTGAGTCCACTGGTATCACTGCTGCAACTTTGTAGCATGGTAAGATAGCAAGAAAAGGGAACACATTAAGGCGCCTCTTACTTTAGAGACACCAATAGCCAAAAAAATTTTCCTTTTCAAAAATAACAACTACATAGCCTTAGACCTAAATTAATTGGAGAAGCAAAGATGAGACATGTAGAAACATTGAAAGTTTTCAATGCCCATGCTAGCAGTGGCAACCCTCAAAATCATCTTTGATAGATAAGCAAAAGGGGCTTTAAACAGTTGTTTAATCAATAATTAGACCATAATAAATGAGCTATTAATCTCTTGGTCATCGGACATTTAGCACATGTAAGATCAACAATACCCTAAACTGTTAGCTCATCATGCAAATTGCAAAAGTTCATTTGTGAACAAAGGTTTATGAATTGATTGATGTACAACCCATACCTTATTTATTTTTATCTTAAGAACATAAGGAATGTCTGTGACATGTGTGATGGACTCCCAAGTAAGGATGATCAAAGCTTATTAAGGGAATGACTATATTAGACATTTTTCTATTGTCATAGAATGCCATAAACAGGTGGTGTAGGGCCTTTTGAGAAGATATGAGAAAAGTGTTTAAAATTTAGGTTCTACTCTTGTGGGTAGTTTGGAAGAGTCATGGCCTCTCAAATGCTAATGGGCTTTGAGTGCTTGCTCCTATTGTGAGATTCTTCTCCATTATCAATAAAAGTTCCATAATTCAGTTTGTTCTTCAATTAAGGTTCTGATTCAGGTGTAAGGTCAATGAAAATAAATTTTCATACCTTTTAGTGTTCCTTTAATTTTGCTTTGCTAGATATTGTCACTTACAGTACTCTAACTTCTATTGGTCGCATTGATTTTAAAGACTTCACCCAAGGCTCTCTGTTTAATTTAACAAGCATCACTAACATTGAAGTCTTTTTTCTTTTGATAAGAGGAAAAAAATAACATGAGCACTCTTCATGAATTGCATACTTGATGAAGCTTTTATCAGCTCTAATTATAAATTTTAATCCTATTCAATCATCTAAATTACTAATAATTGTAAAACCCCAATTCCAACTATCATGGAATTCAGTCCAATATTCTCATTGGCATTTCATCAAATAACTTTTAAGCACTCTTCATGAATTGTAGACAGTAGCAACTAAAAGAACAAAAGAGAGATGATCGAAAAGATTGCTCACCTTGCTAAGAACAAGAGCAATTGCAGAAGATGGGTTTGGATGGAATTGCGAGAGAGCTTGTTCTCCTCCTTCGTCAATGAAAGTATTGAAAAGTAGTAGTAAGATTGATGATTCGATTGAAGTTCCCACCCCACCTCAACACTTCACATCTACTTAACTCATCCTCCATTACCATAACTCCATCCACCAGTGCCAAGGTCTTCTCTTCATTCCACAGGTTCCATGCCTAAAACAAACAAGATCGTAACTGTAAATTTACTTTTCAAAATGTATATCAAAGGTGACAAAGGCTAAATAAGATAAAGTACTCACACATCAGGATGCATAGCCCAACAATTACTATTATGGACGCTAACACAACCACAGTATTAGGATACAAGGAAGAGCAGACCTTTCCTTTTTTTGCCCTAGAATCCTTCGAAAAAGTCCTCTAATCTAAAACTCATCCGCAGAACATATATGCTTTATTCTAATAACTACAAAAGCAGACTTGAAGTCATATAAGCATAATGTATTTAAAATTTCTTCGCTCACGCTTCATATTCACATAGGTAAGCAAAAACTCCTTCAACTTTCTAGCATTTTGAAAATTAGCTCTAAGTCACTCTATGAACCACATTATTTTTTTTTGGCCTGAAGCTGAAACACATTGTGTACAATCTAAGCTAAAATCAGTAGTTGCTCAGTGTGAAGCTACTTCAACATGAGAACTATGCTCACATTCATGTCACTGATTATTCCACAACTGCACTACCTACATATATACATAAATTTTTCTACCTTTTTATTTTGTCTTTATACTTTTTTGATTTCCCTAATGCATTGAATGATATTGTTTAGGGGGTGACAACGACTTGGAATCTGTGTCATTGTAGCATTTCCCTTTTGTTTTGGTTAAATTTCAGCAGTATTAATATTCCTATGATTATTACATATATATTATCACTTCATGATACACTAATAAGTTTCTTCAGTATTGTTTAGTATATCTAATCACAAGTTTTATTCACTTCAAAAATTTACAAGACCCACCACTGCTTTCTTTATTAGATGATCAACAGAGAGTATTTTTTATGAAACAGAAAGCACAATCAAATTCATTACTTGTGAATCTACATGACCAAAATAATGTCTTCGGCTGATCGAGGCATTTAATCAAACAATTGATACTCACTCTGAATAGTGCTAGTAACTGTTGTGGCTTGAAGTGCAAGAATTTTTTAGAATCTAATAGTACATATCAAGACAGACCATAAGAACATGGTTTATATTATCATATTTGTAGAATAGAACCAATTAAAACCTAACTGAAACTCTTAGCAATTTTTTAAACAAGTTTATGTTGACGGTTTCGTAGAGTGCTTTGGAGGTGTTCGATAAAACGCTCTTGAGGTTATTAGTTTGATTTCTTTAATATGGGTTTGTATTGATACACCTTGAAATATGCAATCAAATCAATGTTTAGATGGTAATTTGATCTCTAACAACTTACAAGTTTTCCATCAACCATTAAAAATAGCCATATCTATGTAGTCACACCAAATAATACATCCACCAAATAGACAATTCAATCCCTGTTTTTTGGCTTGGCATTCCTTCAAACAATTGGTTGTCATTCTAAGTTTGTAGGTTAAAATCCGTTGTAGGTACACACTGAAAACAAACATCCATTGACAAATCCCGATGTGTATTTTGTTAAAATGTTAATTCTAGGTTTACCAACATCTACTTATCTTCATGAATCGATCAAGACTTGCAGTGAATTTCTCTCTTCTATATCAATAAATTCAACAATATTAATACATCGCAATTTGACGACAAACACACGACACGCTGAAATAATTAAACACAGAGCAACCAACCAGATTTTTGAAGTTCTCATACAATAGAATGATCATAAATTCATACCCCTTTCTTGGAAAGATAAATAATTACAAAACAAAATAGGTGGGCATACCTCTTTTGAGAAAACTGATAAGCCTAGAAGTCGTGAATCCCGCACTGCTCGGTATAAATCAGTTAGGATTATGGGCTTCTACAGATACAAAAATCACCTTTGTGAGATGGTGAATGTTGAAGCCCGTGAGATGTTGAATGTTGAAGGCCGAGAGAAATAAAATCGAAGACATGAATCGATGGTGAAGAGAGAGATCGAAATAAGAACCGCAGAGACGCATATAGATGAACAAGAAGCAATATTCAAGAAAAGAAACCGAATCGAAATAGGAGAACCGATGGAAAAGGGTATATTTGTGATTTCAAGTAACGAAGGAAATGAGAAGTATTGTCACTTTTATTATATTGATAGATATATATATACACTATGCATAATGCCAATCCTAAATTTATGCTCATTCCATATGTGTCCTTAATTCCTTTTTACTTATTAGTTTAAAAAGAAGTTAATTAATAATCATTTGGGGCATTTGTGGAAAAAAAATACACTTATAGTTAGTTTTCTAATTGAACCTTTATTAACTTTTTCTAAATTATCTCCATTTCTCTCTCATACCCATGTATCTCTCCTAACCGTCCTCCTCCCTTACGATTTGCAAAGTTGAAAAATTCAAACACAATTTCTACCATTTTTTATTCTTAAAGATTTTGCATATCATCCATGGATAGAGATCTACATTTATTCCTAAATTTGCAGTTTAACAACAAAGGGGTTGGGCATGTATTGATGATTTTATGCGATTAGTTGCATCAACGTACATTCATGGCAAGGCGCACCAACATGATTTGATTTTGACTAAATGTGATAATTTTTAGTGTTTTTGTTATTATTATATATATATATTGTGGTTGATAATATTAGTTAATTTTGGTTTTCAAAAAAAAAATATTGGTTAGTTTTATTTTTCTTTTTTGGAGGTGAAGGACGATATACTCCCAATTAAGTTCAAAGGCTAATTGATCGATTTGGAAACTTCTCATCTCTATCCATGCGTGATAATTTAATGGGGCAGATCACAATTCATCACGAGTGTGGAGATGCAGAGAAGTTAATTTTCCTATTTACTTTCACTATACATTGACAATCATTTCTATATTAACCTAAGTTGCCAATTAATTACTTCTATATATATTTGGATGATTACACTCTCTGAAAGGCAAATTTTGTGACAAATGAATTGCATGTCTATCTATATATGGAGCAAAACTATAGATTTGGACGCATTAATTAACTAATTGTTTCCATTTTTTCTATTATTTTTGTGAAGGTTCATGCTATTGAAAAGAGAGTCCAAACTACGAAGACTATGGTGAACACGGGCATGTGAAGATGGTGAGAGAGTTTGCTAGATGTTATGGTTTGACTTTTGAAAGAAATGGACGGGTCTTCAATAAAATGGAAGGAGAGCGGGAGGAAAAATGTAATAGTGGGAGGATTAATTAAAGGAGATTAGACAAAATATATTGTAAATTGATGCTGGGGGTTTCATTTTGGGTTCATTTTTTTTTACAAGGTAAAAAATTGAGTTAGTTTTATTTTGGGTTCATGAAGCAACAAAAAATTGAGTTAGTTTTTTTTACAAGGTCTTCAGTCTAGGACATATGATCTATTTGTTAGATACTCAACATATCAAAATCCTTTTATAGTTGAGATAATTATCATTATTTATTAAAATTCATTAATAGATGTTCAAATTTGGTTTTATTTTTTTTCTATTATGTGTTATTATAAATTTTTTTAAAATTCATACCATATTGTTGTTGATTTAGGCGTCTCTCCTACGGAAAAAGATCAGCTGACCATCTTTGGGCAGCGAGATATGCGCACCTACCATGTGGGCGTTGTCCAATGCAAGTGTGATGTGCATCTCGAGGTGCATAGTGTGAGGCCCTTCTGGTAGATGTGCCTAGAAATTTTATTTAGACATTCATTATTTAGTCCAAACACTTGCATAAACGTGACAATGTTATAAAAATAAATTTTCAACCTTTAAATTTCTCAATTGTGACTTTCACAAAAAAAAGAAAAAATTCTCAACTTTGATCATAACATATCTATTTGTTTCACGTGCAACGCACGTGCTCATCAACTAATTACTATATAAAAAAAATCCTCCAAGTATATAGGCCAAAAACTCTACTATGTCCCAAACTTAGTTTAGAGTCTCGATCAACAAAAGATGATCTCAAATCTATCCCAAACTTCACTTTTTGATCTCAATTTTATCCCTACCTAAAATTGTAAAGAACTTGTGCTTACTTGAAAGACCGAATTGATAAAATGAACCTTATTAAGCATCAACATATGAAGTGAATTCCAATTAGTTTTAATAAACTCTACATAAAACATCAAAATTTGTGCTCTATAAGCACAAAATCCTTGTAATTTTCAAAGGGGATAAAGTTGAGGCTAAAAGTAAAGTTTGGGATAAATCTGAGATAATCTTTTATATTGAGATAGATCTAAGACTTAAAACAAAGTTTAGGATATATTAGCATATTTGACCTATATATATACTGGGGTACACAAGAGCTTAATATATTATTTTTTTATAGGAATGAGACTTTATTTTATTAAAACCAAAACTGTACGGATACTATATATATGACGAGAAATATTGTGTTTCCCTAAAACAATATCCAAAAAAACTCCTACCAATGTAATAGAAGAAAATACATCGCCCCCATAAACATGAGAACAATTTCATTTCCCCATGTTGTGACTAGCCAATTATGTTAACTTGCCATAATATGATGCCACATTTTCACCGAATCAACTTAGTCGAGCCCTTAATCATATGGTTGAGAGTACAAAAGTGGAAAATCAAAATTACACCACTGCATCATCCTAGTACATTTTAGGGGGGCCCGTAAAAAAAGTGTCACTTGCCATCTTTAGCGAAAAAGTGTCCCATTAGTGTCCCAAACCATGAAATACGTTGGGATCGAGCGGATAAGATCATAGCTCCTTTGTGACCAGGTCAATTTAATTGTACAATTATTTGTTTCGTTTTGTTTTTTGTTTTATGTTTTTTGTTTTTTTGTCAATGATACAGTTATTTGTTGGCTTCTTCATTAATTAGTTAAAAAATGATAATTTAACACATTTTTAATATATATTTTGACTGTATATTTTTATTTTTTAGTTATTAAGAGTGTTTTGTCAAATAGGCGGCTCACACATTTAGGAGACAAAAAAAAATATAAATAATTAAAGGACAAAAATTTTCGTTCAAAATATGTGTTGAGGATGCGTATTTATTTTTCAAAAAGGTATGTCCAGAAGCGCTAGTGGGGTCAATAGAGTACTTTTGGCCCACCTAGAATGGAGTACTTTTAGAAGACGATCCTCCTATTATTGGTACTATTGCCAATTTGCCAGTGCAATTTTTGTCGTAAACATTGTTTTCTTCTCCGGCTGAAAACATAGAATTTAGAGTGATCCACATCCACATTGACACGGAGTCACAGTCGTTGAAACTGGAAAGGCAAGTTTTATTTTTTCATTTTCTTAAATAAAAGGCTAAAACTTTTATGAATGCTCAACGCATGCAAAAAAAAAAAAAAAAAAAAAAAAAAAAAAAAAAAAAAAAAAAGAGAGAGAAAGAAAAAAAGGTGGTATAAGGGATGTGGTGTAGTAGTTTTGAAGAGGGTCTTAGAACTTTGACTAAGGAAGAAGTAATAAGTTCGAACCTTTAGTTAGTGGTAAAGTCGCTCTCTTAACCTTTGAAAAATTAGTTTGATCCACCATTAGTTCATTATCAGCAGTGGTGGCTCAGGAAAAAAATTAAAGAGAACATAAAACTAATTATACTAATCAAAGTAAATTAATTTACGACTTGTAGCAAATATAATTTAAAAATAATTAAAAGCTGTCTCATGCAATGTCCAAAAATTTTGTGCAAATTAAAATTATTTATTTTTAAAAAGACTAGTTAGCTAAACACATTTTTCATAGAAATTGTGAATATAATAGGATATTGTATTGATTAGAGTAAAGCATGGCAAATTGTATACAAACGGAACACTCTTATTTATAGAGCCTACAAAATAATATACATAGAAACTTATGTGATACAAAGAAAGATTTACACAATCAGTGAGGAAGTTATGCTATACACAATCAATAGGGAAGTTATGCTATACATAATCAGCGAGGAAGTTATGGTATACATATTTAGTAGGGAAGTTATGATATATACAATCAGTTTCTTAACACCCCCACTCAAGCTCAAGGTGGTGGCTACGAAACCACTTGAGTTTGCAAACGAATAAGATAAGGATACACAAAGTCGGGGACAATTCTGCATGGGACACCAAATCGCGACGAACGGATACAAGTAATCACGGACAAAATTGACAAACGGGTATGCATAACAGACAGATCTGCAATAATGTTGCAGTGAACAAGCATAACATGCATTATGAATTGCGCTCGGCGGCATACAGTACATGAGTAACAGGCAGGATTGCACGAGATTGACTCGCACAGGCAGGCAAATAGTCATATTTTGCAACAATGTTGTAGCTAATAGGCAGAATCCCAATAGACAAAATTAGTATTAACTAAGCGGGTACGGAACACAATCAAAACCCTTTTTTTTTAATAAGAAAACATGTCAAAGAAGAAAAAAAAAAACTAATTCAGGACAACAAGTGATATTTTTTTCTTCTTCATGATGAACGAATAAGCATGTTGACGATGCAAAAACTTGAGTACAAGGAGGGATGAACAACAAGCACGTATCAATGTATGTGCATGCTTTGATGATCACACGAAAGACTTATTTACGCAGACGCTAGTCAGCATGACTACGGACAGACAGAGTACGCGCACACTAAGAGGAGCGCTAATGGAAAAAAATAACCTAGACAGGCTAGGGCTCTGACACCATGTCAATGTAATAGGAAATTGTATTGATTAGGGTAAAATAAGACAAATTGTATACAAACGGGATGCTCTTATTTATAGAGCCTACAAAATAATATATATAGAAACTTATATGATATAAGGAAAGACTTACACAATATCAGTGGGGAAGTTATGTTATACACAATCAATGGGGAAGTTATGGTATACACAATTAGTGGGGAAGTTATGGTATATACAATCAGTTTCCTAATAGAAACCTTTGATTGTAAAATATTAATCAAACACAAACTTATTTTATAAACTTGGATGATGGCCAAAAGATCTTTGGTGAGATGGGTGAGACCTAACTTGTAAAAGATAAGATTGAGGAAGGTTATGGGTTCGAGTCATGAAAACTAGTTAGTCTGATTGGTAAGGGACGTGCTTCTCCTTAAGTGAGAAATTAATTTTAAATCTTGTTGATGAAACAAATTAAGTTAAAACTTGAAAGTTTCACTCTTTAAATGAGTTTATTGAAAACGAGTGAACATGAATTAGTCAACAACATTGATGTTTTGGATACAACATGATAAACCAAGAAAAAACACTTTTTTTTGCTGATTTTTTGCATAGTGTCTTATACCAACTGCACCGTCTAATCTGCAACCAAGCATTTTTAGCCCCATTTGGATGCAATCCTCCCAAACGAGATGTGTGGGCCCTAACAATAGTCTAGTACAGGGTGGAGCCAGTGATTATGTAGGTTTATACACACTATAAACATAAGAAAGAAGCTTACTTTACACATAAATACGTGTATTATTGTTTTAAAGAAAATGTGTATTATTAAATGTCATGTGAGAAATGTGTTTGATGAATGTTTTTTTTTGGGTAGGAATAGACCCTTAATGGGTCAGATAGCTTTATTCATAGCTAAACAAAGGCTTCTTATTATTGAGAAGTAAACTAATACAAGGTGATACTGAATCAAACAAAATGATCCCTGACCCATTATGTAGGGCTTATTTGGCTAGCCTATCTGCACAACCAATGTGTTGTCGAGGAGTCCTTTGCACTATGGTCTCTCATGTCTGTTGAGTAGTACCTGACCTCCCAAACAAGCCGATTACATTTAGAAGTTGGATTTCACTGGAATCTACTTCCACAATCAATCTCCCTATGTCCCTCTCCCAAACGTGTTTGATGGGTTGTTTTTAAATTGCTAATATTCGTATTTCGTAGAAGCTGTTTAACACCCCTATCAATTAAGTGTTATTAAATGCGAAAAATCTTTTAGTGAATTAAACATGACCCATCGAACACGTTTCTCACATGACATTTTATAACATCCATCTTTAATAGGAGTTTTGAAACCTTTATTAAAAACCAAAATTGTTATAGTGTATAAACTATAATAGTGAAAAAAATAATATTGGTAATAACAAACTAGTAATAATTTTTCAGCTATTATGATAATGAAATTAACATCAACTTATCAATGATGACAAACACATGAGCAATAACTGAAGTTTTGAAGTTTGAAAAAAATGAACAAAGAGGGAAATTGATAAAGCAATAAGAAAAATTAAAAAAGAAATATAGTTACTGAAGTGAGATGGGACATTAAAAAATAAATTTTATCTTTTAAAAAACTTCCCTAACTTAAAAAAAAAAAAAGAAAAGTAAAGAAAATGGGAGTGAATGCATGTTGTTCCCAAAAACATAAATCTGAAAGGGGTTGCTTATTTTCAATTTCTTGTGTGACTTATGCTTTATTTTTATTTTTATTCTTTTCATATTGTGGGGTGGATGATAGAGCCTAGAAGTTGAGAGATATTAGTGGGCTTTTGTTGTTTGTTTGAAGGGAGGTATAATGTGGGCTTTTGTTGTCTATTTGGGCTAAAGAGATTTTGTGGCTGGACTTCATCTATATTCAATAAAATTTATTACAAAAGCTTCTTTTTTCTTTGGGAAATGCAGGGCACCCCTTAACGTGGCTCTGCCACTGGTCCCATATCCATCAAGACTCTATAAAAATATATATATATATATATATATATATATATATATATATATATATATATATAAAAGTGTGAATCTCCCCTCAATTAGTAAAGACCCATATGCTCGTAAAGAAGTGTGCAGGCTTGTTGTGGATAATGTCCATGCCGAAATCAACATTTTCTTTATTCAAGAAACTCAAAACTCAATACATGGCTTAAGGGGAACTATTTTTACAAAACTTTTTTGGTCCGGAGCACTAAGTATCCAAACAGGTCAGTAAACCACTCAGCTGTTGGTAAGAACACAAGAAGTTGATTTGCTTTAAAGGCCAAGTAGCAGTACTCGGACCTCCATAACTGGGCTCCCGAGTTGGGCTTCTCATGGGCCCATTAACAAAATGCCAATCGACGAGAACAGTAGGCGCGAAGCGTCTCTCTCTGTCTCTCTCTCTGTCTGTGTGTGTTTCGATTCATCAACAATGGCGGCCAATTTCTGGGCTTCATCGCACTAGTAAGACTTACGCATTCAACCACGCTGAAAAGCCCTCCCTTTCTCGTCCGAATCGATCCAATTTCGACTGATTTCGGTGCTTTTCGATGCAGCAAACAGCTTCTCGATCAAGAAGACGTGGACGTGGTGCACTCGCCCGACAAGGAAAAGGGGATCACTCTTGAAGAATTCAAGCTGGTTAAGATGCACATGGCCAACTGTACGTTCTCTCTTTTGATCTTCGTTGTTTCGATCCCTAATTAGATCGGATTGTGTGATATTTTATTGTTTGTGAAATTGTTTTGAGGAATTTAGCACATTAGGGTTTTGTGTTAGTGTTTGTGAATTAAAGGAGTAATTTTGCGAAGAACGGTATAAATTGCGCGAAATCGAATGTAATGGAAGAGTTTGATCCATCTAGCTGATCCCAATTAATTTGGATTGTAATGTGGTTATGAGACATTATTTTAGGGCTTTGTTTTGGAGATTTTGAATTAAAGGAGTAATTTTGCGAATTAATGGGTTTGGAAAGCACTATATCAATTGCAAAATTTAATGCAATGGAGGAGTTTGATCCATGTAGTTGACCCCAATTAATTTAGGATTGTAATGTGGTTATGAGACATTATTTTAGGGCTTTGTTTTGGCGATTTTGAATTAAAGGAGTAATTTTGCGAATTAATGGGTTTGTAAAGCACAATATCAATTGCACTATATCCAGCATACTGGAAGAGTCTGAATCCATCTAGCCAACCCCAATTAATTTGGGATTGTAATGTGGTTATGATACATATTTTAGGGTTCTGAGCTTACTTTTTTTTTTCCTCTTTTTGTTTCATTATAAAGTAGTTTCCTGATCATGAATTGCTGTATACAATTTCGTCTTTTGAGTTTTATGCAACCATCAACAAGACCTTACGTGGAGGGACTTGTTACTTTACAATAATTGTTTCAGATATCTTGAGGCTGGCGCAGGTTGTCAAAGTGAGGCAAAGGTTTGATTTCCCCTCTTGTTTCTATGACTTCATACTTTTAAATAGCTTTTACAGTGAAAGCATATGCATTGGCATTGTTGCAGATCTATCACTTATTTTTTGTAAAAGCTTAATGTCAAAAAAAAAACTTTATTTTGTTTCTTTGGTTATTAAACATTGTAAAAGGTATAGTTTTGTTGTCAATTCAAAATGTTACTTCGGCTTATCCACAAAAAATTTTACTTCAGGAAAATGGTTGTGTATGTAGATGTGACTTTCTTTTTTTTTTTTTTTTTTTTTGATAGGAAAGAGACTTTATTCTTAATATAGCTAAAATTATGCAAGGGGAAAAACACTAGTAGGGGTTTTTTTCGACTTTATTTTTAGGGAAACACATTCTGTAAGGTGTATATGATTTCTTATCTGCAAATTAATTGTGCACTATTTGAATGTAATTGATTGCAAAAATTGATTCAAGACATAAGACCTTTATGGGGGTTTTCGAGACTCTTGAACGATATAACTATATTTATGAAAAATATATGTGCTTATAAAAAAATCCAAGCCAGTGAAATTTTGGAAGCATCAAGTTTGGACTTCATGGGTCAGATTTATGAAGATTTGTAACTGCTCTAGAGTTGTTGGGTATCACTAGCTCGAGCATATTGGACTCAGCATTAGAATAAACAAACTTTGGTCCAGTTAACAGATTTTGAAAGTTTTTTTTTTTTTTTAAAAATGTTTGTTTTAAAGATGATTCTCTTGTGAAGGCTCCCAATGAGCTGGCTGTCCAATTCCTATAAATAAAAATGAGCTGGCTGCCCAGTGGTAGAGTGATGTGGGTGAACCTGGAGGTTGTGGGTGGATAAATTAATCCTTAAGCAATTGGAGTTGGAGGAATTTTACTTACAGCTAAGTACACCAAAGCATTCACATTTCTTCGACACTGTTATATATGTGTTGTTTTATGCTTATAGTGAAGTTATCAAAATGAAGGGCATTTGGTTTGTTTATTTGATTTTAATGAATTTAACTAATCATTCTGCAGTACTTTCTACTCATTCCATTTAAAGTATTTAAAAAAAAAGTGAGGAAACGTTCTACTACATCATTCTATGTTTCCTAATCAAGAATCAAATATTCAGGGTTATTGCCACTGCAGTTGCTTACATGAGACGAGTTTATACCAGGTACGGAGCTCATATTCAAATCATGTTGTTTTTCAATTTTTATGAAAATAATTGTGATTTTGTTTATTAGTTTTATTATTCTCTCATGGTTTGCTTAATTTATATGTTTCTATTCATGGAATCATGTCACCGAACTTTCTTGAAATGCTATAAGTGTAATATCTGGATATATGCTACATAGTGGGGTATGTATGTCTGGAAGTTGAGTAGAACCAAACTTTAGTTAGATTTCTGTTTTGTTTACTACAACCATCACACAAATTGGCAGCTTTAACTATTCTGACTTTTTTTGAGGATTTTACTGTTCTGTCTTAGTGTCACATAATCTATTGCTGCTTTTTATAATGGACATAACCCTAAGATTTATGTTGAAATCTCTGCAATTCTGTAGTCTTCTTTTAACTGAACTGGCGACTGCACATATCTGTGTATGATTTATAACAATTCACCATCTTTGGCAGTCCTAATAATCTCATCCACACTTTTTGAGTGTAAAATAGTATCTCAATTTCTTCTTAAATATAATAAGAAGAAGTATCTCAGTCTTTGATGTTATGATAATAAAAGACCAGCATAGAAAAGACTAGAGAGAGAGAGAGAGAGAGAAAGGGTGAACGCAAGGAAGAGAGGGAGAAAGGGGAGAGAGAGCAGAAAAGTAAAAAAAGAAGAAAAAGAACTGGCACGAGGAGTCAAAATTCCAATGCTCCTATCTTAGGTGGGCTGTTTAGGAGTAAGAATAGGATTTTGAGACTGACTAGTTGAATCGTACTTTTTAAAAAATCTACTGATGTTAATGCAATAGCTATGGTATTGATATCTATAAGCGAGATGGGAATTGGAAGTCATAAAGCAGGGGAAGGACAGTTTTACTTGGTTTAAGGTATTGGGGTTAAAGTATCAAGAAATATATGAACTCTGATATATGTGAGAAGCAACAAACTACCCAAAAGATATATATGAACTATGATTACCATAGTTAATGGCATTTTATTTCCTTTTGTATTTATTTTTTATTTCAAATCTTCTATATATATATATATATATATATATATGGATACTATTACCATGGGAACCAAATATATACCCATGCCATGGGTATACTATTTACAACCATTGCATTCTAATCCAACACATTAATCGAGGCGCCATAAATGCACAAAGCATTTAATGTATAACACATTATGAGAGGTTCCCATGTCATGGGTATATATTTGGATTTCATTGTAGAAGAACCCTATATATATATATAAAGGAAGATCTTCTGTGAGGAGATGTGGCATGTGGTGGCACACTTTCTAATTTTTTGAATGTGACACATGGCCTTTTTTAGGTGTTTCTATTTTTGATTTTTCTTTTTTTCCTATATATTTTTTAGATGTTTCTATTTTCGATTTTAGCTTCCGTCAGTTTTTTTAGTTTGTTATGCTTTTTTGATATTTTAGTAATAGCTTTTTTTATATTTTAGGATTTTCGTAATTATCTTTTTTTTAATACATAACCAGTTTTTTATTTGATGAATCAGCTATTTTTTAGGTATTTTGATTTTTTGAGTTCTTTTTGGTTTGGCTATTTTTTTGGTATATATTTTTGGTTTTTCAAGTTTTTTTATTCGGTTATTTTTTAGGTATAGCACAGTTAGGCAACGTATTTTAATCGATTGCTATTTTAATTAGAAAACTATTATGAATTATACCCAAAAACTATTAATAGGTTTTACTTTTCCGTAATACTACTCACATTATTTCTTAAAAAACACAATTACAATACAATATCATTAGTCATTAGCAAATATATAAACACAATTACAATACAATTAGGTGAATATTAAACATGGTATTTTTTTTTTTAAGAAAAAAACATGATTTCAATACAATTCATTAGCAAATATATCAATTTTCTTCTTTTTTAGCTATGAAATCTAATTGTAATCATTTGCTATTTTTTATTGAAAGTTGTAATTGTAATTAAACACAACTACAATAATATCAGGTGAATATTAATCAGAGTAATGTGTAACACAATGAGGATTAAAATGAGTTCGATCACAAATGTGTTCATAAAGTTTTTTTTTTTTAGATCATCTGCTCATTCTAATTAGATTGGATTAGATTAACTAATTTTTGAAGGCATTGTGTATAATTTTGATATTAATGTGTAAATATCTATAAAAAGGAAAAAAGAAACAATCCTGATTATCGAAGGTATTTAAGTCCTAAGTGAACTATTTAACTATGGCAAAAGCATCATCGATGAAATGGATGACGCATCACCTATAGAAATCTATGGGCCCGGAGAGTGTTGGGCTATGCGTGCACATGGTGGGTATACAAATGGGGTTGGAACCCATTTTTGCACAAAACCAATTGACTTGTGCTAAAATCCAATCTACACCACTTTATACCACACCAACTCTTATTATATTTCCAATGTGGGATTATATTCCAACACTCCCCCTCAAGTGCAACTAGGCCTGAACTAGTTGTCACTTGCCAAACACAGACCTACTCTTTATAGGTCCGTAAATATGCTTATGCCTCTTTTTTATAGGCTCTATGTCCATAAACGGGTCTAGAATCCACCGCTAGCCCAATCAGGTCTTCAAATACGAGCCCAGGACCGTTCCGCTCTGATACCATATAGAAATCCATGGGTCCGGAGAGTGTTGGGCCACACGCGCACATCGTGGGTATGCAAATGGGGTTGGAGCCATCTTTACACAAAACTAATTGGTTTGTGCTAGGTTCCAATCTACACCACTTTATACCACACCAACTCTTATTATATTTCCAATGTGGGATTATATTCCAACACCACTCTAATAGCACTGAGGCCTTATGAGTTAAAACCCCACATTTAAAAGAGTTGAAGGTGGTTAAGTTGGGGACAATATCGGTACTGAGGGGAGATCGCCCGCGTGTGCGGGGGTATCTACTTGCGGATGTTGTACCCGCAAGTGAGAAAATTAATATGGTAGCAGAGCATATGGTGCTCGCACCCTTAATCAGACCGAGGCCTTTTGAGATAAAACTCCATATCTAAAGTTGAAAGGTGGTTAAGTTAGAGACAATATCGGTGCTAGCGGAGGAGATCCATGGGCTCACGCGACTTGAGAATTAACATGGTATCAGAGCCGACGGGTCGATTGGGACCTGTTGAGAAAAGGCCCCTTGAATGAATTTAGGTCCAAGGTGGAGTGTTGAGATGTGTGGACCGAAAACTTCGAAATAAAGTATATTAGTGATTGTCTCCACTCTAATAGCATTGAGGCCTTATGAGTTAAAACCCCACACCAAAAAGAGTTGAAGGTGGTTAAGTTGGACAATATCGGTACTGAGGAGAGATCGCCAGCGTATGCGGATGTTGTACCCGCAAGTGAGAAAATTAATATGGTAGCAGAGCATCTGGTGCTCGCACCTTAATCAGATTGAGGCATTTTGAGATAAAACCCCACACATAAAGTTGAAAGGTAGTTAAGTTGGGGACAATATCGGTGCTAGCGGAGGAGATCCACAGGCTCGCGCACGCGTGTGCGCGCGCGCGCCTTGAGAATTAACATCACCGATGTGAATGATTAATTAGAATCTAATTAGCCAATCTCAAGAAATTAGTAAATAATTATTAGAATATGTGCTAATTGAAATTTTTAACTATTATAATTTTACGTTTCTTTAGGTTATCAATTAATGCATGAAGTCAGAGTTGAATATTTTGTTTCATGTAGAAGTATCGGGTCATTACTTACCCCGTTTGAAGTTGAGAGTTATTGTGTTCAAGAGCTGCTACATTTTGCTTTGCACCATTAATTAACGAACAAAGTGATCATTAGAAGACATGTTCAACTAAGTGTTGGTTATAAAGCCCTTAATGTGTTGATTTTCTTTTTTATTTTGTATATATATATATATATTTTTTTTTGATAAAGAAGGTGAACCACTTGAAATAAAGTCGAGTCGAGTTTGTACTAAGTTTGTTCAATTTGTTTAAGTGATGTGCTATTAATGGTTATTTTTGGATGTGATTGAAGCAATTTGGTGGCTTTTTTTAAAGAGAAAACTTTCATTTTTTTTTTCTTTTTCTCATCAAATTATGTTTAATATATATAAAGAAAGATCTTTTGA
Source organism: Stephania japonica (assembly GCA_039657345.1). NCBI lineage: Eukaryota > Viridiplantae > Streptophyta > Magnoliopsida > Ranunculales > Menispermaceae > Stephania > Stephania japonica. The sequence continues at coordinate 48,894,841 of CM077558.1, forward strand.
TAAGGATTAATGAGGTTGCGACACATGGCGTGCTGCGTGCTCTGCGGTCAACTTTCTATTTTTCGATTTTTGACTATTTTTTGGTTATTTATTACGCAATTTCGTGATTCTTATATTTTCGCCTATTTTTTAGCAGAAAACGCTCCATAAAAACTTTTTTTTTTGTACAAATTATTAATGGTGTTCAAGTCGATCACTAGCAATTAAGAAAGGTTGCGTCAAACTTTTTGGATTTTGTTTCTAACACCAACACTAAGAGCATCTCCAATGGTAAGTGTGGATTGTGGGTGTGGATTCTCAACGTGGAGAGGATTTTCATCCCATGTGGCTCAAATAGACATCGAACTTCAAAATAGATCTCCAATGGTAAATGTGGATTTGTGGCTCAATTGATTAGGTGACATTTCTTTTTGTAATTTTATTAATTAAAATGTGAAAATAAAAATCTAAATAAAATAAATAAATATTCAAAAAGGTCGATTATCCAATGTGAACGTCAATTTGAATGTCAAGAAGGGACATTCAAAATAAACAATGGCAATCCACATCAGCTCGACATTCAAAATACACATTCCATTGGAGAGGTTTTTTATATAAACAATGTCAATCCACATCAAACCGATAATCTAATGTGGATTTGTGGCTCAATTGATGAGGTTTTTTTCGCTTATTAAAATCACACTCTTTTTTTTTTTGGTACACGTGACTATTCTTTTATGTATTATAGTTTTTTATATATTTTTATATATAAAGTTTCATGTATGGCTTATATATATTTTGAAGAAATATGGGGCGGTGATGAGGTTGTGGTGAAGTTGAAGAAATTGATGTCATGAAAAAAAAAAAAAAAAGATTTTAGGGGATTGAGGCTAAGGAAATGAGTTGTTAGTCTCGCATGAAGCAGTTGGGGAACGCAACTACTAACAAACAAACGAGATGCGAGCAAAAATGCCTGGAGCAGTTGGAGCTTAGAAGCAAAATTTGACTCCCGACAATTATTGTTGGATGTAAGAGTTTTCTAACAAAATTATCAATGAATTTCATTAAGCCGACTAAAAAAAAGGAAAAAAAAAAACTCCTACGTATATGTACTATTTTATAAATTATTGAGTTGATTTTATAAAGGTTTTTCTTGGTGTATTATAAGCAAGGATTGAAAATTCGATTTCGACTTACAATTCGCCCTCTTGAAAATCAGAATTAATTCGGAGAAGTTTAATTCAACCTGAAGAATTTTATTTAAAATGGTGATAAAATAAAATTCCTTTTCATAGATGCTAAAACAAGTCTAAGTATGCATTTCTACATAAAAAAAACTAACAATTTAACGTTTTGGAGCCATAGATACAGCAATATTTGTGCATTATATTTTTTTTAAGATTATATTTTCTATGTTATATTTTAATTTCAAATTAATGTAGATGAATATTATAGGCATCTTTTATGAACTAATTGTGTTATGTTTTTAGTTGACTGTTGACATGAATAATAATGACAAAATCCTGACATGTGAAAGAAATGAAAAGACATTAAAGAGACACATTTACATCACACAATTGTACATCAACATTAAAAAAGACAAGTCACACAATCGATTAGTTTGTTTGACAAGCTTCCATCATTGGTCTCTTCTCAATATTTCCACCCTTCCTCTTGCTCCTCTCATCAGAGCAACAAAACCCATCTCTATTACTCCCTTTCTTTATGACACAAGCACCTTAACCCAAACAAGAGTCTAGGTAACAAAGGACAGAAGAGTGATGATGAACATTTGCGATTCAAGTCAGTCATATTTCTAGTTCTTGGATGTCGACTGCAACAATTAGGTTAGAGTGAATTTTTCTATTGATTTTTTTTTTCAGTTTTGGCTGGTTTTTTGCCTTAAATATTGAGTTTTTTGTGTTTTATCGAAATGTATCGAAAATTTTGGCGAATTTATGTAATTTTTAAAGTACCTTTGGATTTCGTTTCGACCCCTAAAGAATCGACAAAATTCGCCTAAAATTCGGTGAATTTTGTCGATTTTTCCTTCCTTGATTATAAGTAGCTTTTAATGTGTTTTTTGTAGTAGTTATTGTTTCAATTGTGTGAATTTTGGGCTACTTATAATTATTGTTCTTGTGTTTTTCAAAGTTTTATAGGTGATTAAAGCAATTTGGTGATTTTCAAGAGGATATTGAGTTTCTTCAATTTGGTGATTTGTTTTATAGGTTTTACTCTATTTTTTCTACAATGTTATTGGCTTCATCAGATATTACACAATATCTTTTTATACACTTATATGTTCCTTAATATTCATATTTATAATATATTGACACTCCACCTTGCCAGCACGCGAAACGCGGGTCATCGACTAGTTTTTTATAATTTATGTAAAATTTTTTGGGACTTCTGGATGTATTATTTCTTCTTTTAGCAGTTCTTTTGAATAGAATACTCATATTGTGGGTTGATCTATTTTGTTGCAACGTGTGATATGAGCTCATTCTCTGCGAACATCTTCTGTTAAAATTTGACATTAGCTTGGATTTTTTTCACTTTAATTTATAATTAATAATTTAAAATTCTGAAATTGCAGATTATATCATTTTTAACTATTTGGGTTTTTTGTAATTTTTTTAATCTATTCTTAGTTAGGCAAAAACTAATTAATTCGAAAATTTTGGGTAAGTTGAGTTGAATGGAAGCATCTGGTCCACTTAGCTAACCTATCATAATTTAGGACTGTACTTATAGAAAGTTTAGAAAATGCATAGTGTTGTCTATTGTTGATCATTTTTAACATTTTCAGCATATTTTTCCAGAAAAAGTCTGTCAGAGTATGATCCACGGCTAGTGGCTCCAACGTGCTTGTACTTGGCATCGAAAGCAGAAGAGAGCACAGTTCAGGCTAGACCTCTTGTATTTTACATCAAAAAACAATGTAATTGTTCTTTCCTGCTGCTGATTTCAATTCATCATCCAATCTTTCACCTATTTGATACAATCTTTTGCTAATAATAAGGTGTCGCTTATTGCTTTCTCAGGTTCTGATGAAAAGTACCGATTTGAAATTAAAGATATACTTGAAATGGAAATGAAGATTCTTGAAGCCCTTGACTATTACTTGGTTGTTTATCATCCGTACCGCCCTCTTTCCCTGTAAGTTTCTTGACTTTGATTTGTTTTTCTTCATTTTCTCTCTCAAACATTGATTGAATAGGTTGTAAACGGACTTCTGACTTAAGCCTTTAGTGCAATCTAAGAAGGGATGGCTTTATGTCAACAAGACGTAATTACAATCATTGTTTTTCTCAATTCTTCTGTACAATGCGTAAACGGTCAATAGTTCTCTCATATCATATCACAAATTATCACATGTTTCTATTTATTTCTAATTGAATCAGTAGACATTTCATCTGTCATTGTTTTTCCTAGTCTTCTCTTCTGTAATTATAATCTGTTGAATATGTTATATTTATAATTATTTAACTAATAATTGTAAAATATGCTGATTTCAATCTTATAAAGGGACATTTTTCAATCACTACTTTGATAATTTTACATATTAGACGACCTGTTAAACTATTCTGTTTAGATAATAGTTGTCAACTTTGTGACGAATCCTTGTGTTCTTTTGCATGGCATTTCAATTCAAGGAATTCTGATCCACATGAATCAATATGTTTATTTCTTATATGAACCTTCGGTTAGCTTGGCCTCTTAACTGTTGATGCATCTGTTCTTACAAGTTATACGGCTTCTCAAAAGTTTTCCAATGTAGAAATATTGGGAAAGATTGGGTGCCATACTTTAGACATGTTCATTTTCTACGCAATTGTTGTAGCTCTTTGGCTTAGGAAAAACGATGTGCATGTTCCTTCTTCCTTTATGCATCCAACAGATTTCAATGATTCTGTGGAGAATGTGGGCACTAAATATCTGTCACTCAGTCACTTCAAAAATATTTTACTGTTTCATTTTAATTTGTCGCTCCCTCCTCACCTCCTCTTTTGACAGATTTCTTCAAGATGCAGGGCTCGCAGATATGACTCAATTAGCTTGGTAAGCACTAAATACTGAGAACAATCTTTCTTTCGTTTCAAGTCGAGTTGGTTTATCTCCATGACATGAGACATAGACTCCGAAACATTATAAGCTAAAACCACCTAATCTTTTGAAGAAAGTTTGTGGCAAAACCGTATATAAGAATCTCTTCTTGTTTTTAAAATTATTTTTTACAAAAGCTTTTTTTAATAATGAAGACTATAAACACGAGTCATATTTAGAAGAAAAGAAATAATCACGATCGTCATGCATTATTTATTGCTTTATTAAAGCCCTTGTTTCTCATTCTTGTGCTACACAGGGGTCTTGTCAATGATACATATAAGATGGATCTACTTCTCGTCCACCCCCCATACATGATAGCTTTAGCCTGTATATATATTGGAAGCGTACTCAAAGAAAAAGATACCACTTCATGGTTTGAAGAACTCCGTGTTGATATGAATGTGGTAAGCATTTGAAGCAAACTTTCATGTTACTTTTACTTTCTATACACCCAAGTTTTGGAAAATAAATTCCTTTGTTTGAATATTTGATACAAGTGAACTCCATGTCTATAATGCAGCTAGAATTTCCCTGCTCATGACTTGTTTTTTTTTTTTGACACATGACTTGTTTATATGTATGTGGTCTTGAAATGATTTATAATTTTTTTAAGTTGGACCATAGTTTCGAGCTGTGTTTATCAATTGATACCTTGGATAGTAGGTGCTTGTAATGAGAAAACCAATGAAAAAAGACGAAAGAAAATGCTAAAATAGAATATTATCTATTTAAACCTATTGGATTTAGCCGAATTCTACATCAAGAATTTTGCGTGTATGCTAAGTACGCAATGGCTGCCAATACGTTCATAGAGAAAGTATGTTTAGGACCTGTGTTAGTATAGGGTCTATAGGTGCACAAATATCCTTGATAAAACATTTATAGCAATTTGATGAGGAAACCAAAAATAAATTGTTGTTATAACATTAATAGAATGACATTGGGGTTGTCATGAAGTTATAGCAAGACTCTAAGGTTTGGTGGAGAACTGAACACTTGAATTTGTTTCGAATTGCAATTGCAGGTAAAGAACATATCAATGGAGATTTTGGACTTCTACGACAACAACAAAGGTATAACGGAGGATAGAGTCAATGCTACCCTCAACAAACTAGCTTTGAAGCAATGACCTCTACTTGTGCAATATTTATGTTCAGATTGCATCTAGGTATTCTCTCCCTATTCTATGATCATCAAATCGCCTTTTTGTTAAAAGGCGCCGAACAATTTTTATTAGGGGGAATTTATTTACATGGTTATTGTTATTTTGTACTAATTGTAATTTCCATGTCATTAGATGTGTATTATACGTTCTTCAAGCAGTCTTTAAGGTGTCATTGGAGTAATCACTTGTTATTTCTTATTGAAAAGATGAGGTTACAACCACTTTTTTTTTTTTGAACGAACGACCTCCCTAAACCTTGCTTTTTTTGGTGTAGGAAATGACTCTAACAGACTCAACATGATTTCTTAAGATTCCAAATTGTTCAGGTAGTAAAGTGACAACATTTCTATGGCACAAGTACGTAGTGCCATGAGCCTATGAACACTCAAAGTGGGACTTAGGATTAGAACAAGTCAGGTTTTCGAGGGCACCGGCTTGAGAGAGTTTTAACACCCCGAAAATCCGTTCGCATTCATATCTGATCATAGGGTAGCTAGTATCCAAGGATATCTTGCACACCTAGCCCAAGATTTTAAAGGGAATGGAGTGGGCTCACGAAATACATGGTCCTACTCTACTCTGAGTCTGAGACTAGTTGGGGCGAAGCCTTAAATACCCGAATACTATAAAATCGGTATTTGAAAAAAAAAAAAAAAAAATATATATATATTTATATACTTCTATTTATTATGATTTTGAATACATAAAATGAATGAATATTGCATTTGTTTTACTAAACAACATGATTTTTTCAAATGGTAAGTAAATGGATACAAGTAGGACTGAGCTAATTTGACTCGCTTACGACACTCCTTAATCGAAGAGCTGAGTAGTAGATCAATGCAACAGGCAAGTCTAGGCAAGCTCGGGTCGGGCCTGTTGGGTTTTGCGCCGCTAAACACGAACGCCTCTCTATCGCAGATCACACATGAACGAGCGTAGAGATTTGAAGAGCTAGCTTCGAGAGAATACCAAACCCTTTTGTTTCTATCCAAAACGATCTAGAGTATACCAAAAAATTCTAAGTCGTTTCTTAAAACGAAAATAGAGTTTCGACCCCTTTTAAAATCTTCCGTACTTGTATTCTAACTCAAAGCGTCTATTTATACAACCCTTGTATATAGACGGTTAAGTAAATTATAGATATACCCCTACTTAAAGAGGTATAAGTGTAATACACTACAAGGACGTTTTTATGATAAAATTCATTCTTCCGAACCATTTTAAAATCTCGCAAAACCATTTTTAGTGTGCAACCCAATAGGCTCATACAATGTTGGCAGTGTACCAAAACACATTTTGGTATACAAGTCATAAGCGGTCTCTAGCAAGACATTATGACTACCCAAGTTGTACAAAGATCAAATCGATATAACCTAATCAATAATGTATATAACATCCTTTTGTCACACGATATCCTTTTGATCAAACATAAGGCATGGAATTGTCATCCAATATGTTCAATCGTACTAGTCTCGATTTCTAGGTAGACTGAAAACATCTAAGTGACATTGATCAATATCAATTCACTTAGACTAGGCCTTTTAACAGTCTAATACATCGAGGGATCCACTAGATATCTCTCTTTATATGAGAGACAAATTCTATCTCGATTACACAACTTCACCACATTATTCACACAATAACCAATCACAATCTTTATAATCGTCCGGTTAAAGACAACGTTTGATTGCGTCAAATCACCGTATTTCTAATGTTGAAGTCTCTGGTAATCTCAAGTCAGAGGACTGAATAATATACATATCATGAGAAGCAACTATGACTTAATCCATGTGATGTTCTCATAGCGGGTTGGTCCAGTACTTTGTTCCCTAACAAGTACTCATGATCTTTATTCGTATTCATATACGTATGATCATCGTATGATCATCAATCAAGACTCACACTAGTCTTAATTCATTATAGTTCCTAGTATAATAATCGACTAGGGACATTTAGGATATTTCTGTAAATACCCATGGATCTTATTATAATGTAAACATGCAAATCAATTATAATGAACAGCAAATGAAATCCTCTATTTTATTAACTAAAATATATTCATAAAGACTATTAATGGATTGACCTAGGGCACGTTTCCCAATATCTCCCACTTGCTCTAGGGCCAATCATTCATGTATCTAATGCCTAATGATCTAATATGACCATCATGTTTCGCTTGTGGAAGAGCCTTTGTCAATGGATCCGTAATGTTGTCTTCAGTAGGTACTCTGCAAATCTTCACGTCTCCCCTCTCAATGATTTCTCTGATGAGATGAAAACGCCTGAGTATATGTTTAGATTTGTGGTGTGATCTAGGTTCCTTGGGCTGTGCTATTGCCCCGTTATTGTCACAATACAAACAAACAGGGTTAGGAATACTTTGAACCAAACCTAGTTCAGAAATGAACTTTTTGATCCAAATCGCCTCTTTTTTGCATCGACGCCGCAATATACTCGAACTTCTTTGTAGAATCTCGCCACGCCTCTTGCTTCGAACTTTTCCAGCTTACTGCACCCCCATTCAAAGTAAACACATATCCAGACTGCGATCTAAAATCATTTATATCAGTTTGAAAACTAGCATATGTGTAACCATTTACAACTAGATCATTTTCAAAACTTCTATAGACCAAGAACACTTCTTTAGTCCTTAAGTACTTAAGGATGTTCTTTACTGCTATCCAGTGACTCTCACCTGGATTTGACTAATATCTGCTTGTAGTGCTCAAAACATATGATACATTAGGCCGAGTGTATAGCATGGCATACATGATAGATCCAATAGCAGATGCATATGGAGTCTTATTCATACGGTCTCGCTCATCATTTGTCTTAGGACATTGAGTCTTGCTGAGACTTATGCCATGAGACATTGGCAACAATCCTCTTTTAGAGTCTTGCAACCGAACCTATTCAAGACCTTGTCTATGTAAGCACTCTGACTTAGACCGATTAGCCTTTTAGATCTATCCCTATAGATCTTTATCCCTAGGATATAGGCTGCATCTCCTAAGTCTTTCATTGAGAAACATTTCCCTAACCAAGACTTGACGCTCTGCAATGTTGGGATGTCATTTCCAATGAGTAATATATCATCAACATACAGTACCAGAAAAATGACTACACTCCCACTGACCTTCTTGTATACACAAGGCTCATCTTCGTTCTTAATAAAACCAAAATCCTTAATTGCTTCATCAAAATGAAGATTCCAACTCTGAGAAGCTTGCTTTAATCCATAAATAGATCTTTGAAGCTTGCACACCTTCCTAGAATTCTCGGGATGTACAAAACCTTCAGGTTTTGTCATATACACGTCCTCAAGCAGCTTTCCATTAAGAAATGTTGTTTTTACATCCATTTGCCATATCTCATAGTCATAATATGCAGCAATGGCAATTAAAATTCTTATGGATTTAAGCATGGCTACTGGCGAAAAAGTTTCATCATAGTCAACACCTTGAGTCTACCTGAAAACTCTTGCTACAAGTCTTGCTTTGAAAGTATGCACTTTGCCATCCATGTCAGTTTTCTTCTTGAAAACCCATTTACATCCAATGGTCTTACCACCTTCAGGTAAATCAACCAAGTTCCAAACTTGGTTATCATACATGGATTGCATCTCAGAGTTCATGACACTTAGCCATTTATCTGAGTCTAGTCCAGACATAGCCTCCTGATAAGTGGTGGGTTCATTTTGATCCATAAGCAACACATCACGACTATCAGTAATGAGAAATCCGAATCTCTCTGGCTCATGTCTTACCCTACTAGATTTACGTGGGCCTTGTGTCACTTGTGGAGGTTCAACTAGTTCAGAACGTTGTTGAACTTCCAGTGGCGGTTCAGTGTTTATTTGTGATTCTTGAACTTCTTCAAGATTTATTTCTCTCCCACTAATGTCTTTTGAAATAAACTGTTTTTCCATAAAGGCACAATACCGAGCAACAAACACTTTGTTCTCAGGGGGATTATAAAAGTAATATCCTTTTGTTTCCTTTGGATACCCCACAAATAAACACTTCTCAGATTTAGGTGCTAGTTTTTTCTGAGACTTGTCGCTTTACGTAACCCTCACAGCCCCAAATCTTAAGGAAAGACAAACTAGGTTTCTTCCCATACCATATCTCATATGGTGTTTTATCAACCGTTTTAGAAGGAACTCGATTTAGAGTGAAAGCTGCAGTTTGTAATGCATAACCCCAAAAGGATAATGGAAGATCCGCATGACTCATCATAGATCGAACCATCTCTAATAAGGTTCGATTTCTCCTTTCAGAAACTCCATTCCATTGTGGAGTTGCTGGTGGAGTCAATTTGGAGACAATCCCACAATTTCTAAGATGATCATCAAATTCTTGGCTTAAATATTCACCACCTCGATCTGATCGAAGTGTTTTGATAGTTTTACCAAGTTGATTCTGCACTTTATTTTGAAACGTTCGAAACATCTCAAATGATTCAGCTTTATGTTTCATAAGATATACATAACCAAATCTGCTGAAATCATCAGTAAATGTAATGAAGTACTGATAACCTCCTCTAGCCATTATGTTTATAGGACCACATACATCAGTATGTATTAGACCTAATAAATCATTTGCCCTTTCACTATGTCCAGTAAAGGGACTTTTAGTCATCTTGCCTAGTAAACAAGATACGCACGTTTCATATGATTCCAAATCAAATGAATCTAGAAGTCCATCTTTATGGAGATTCGTTATGCGTTTCTCATTTATATGGCCGAGACGACAATGCCAAAGATAGGTTTGATTTAAATCATTTGACTTGAATCTCTTTGTATTTATGTTAAAGACTGGAGTATCAGTGGTCCTTTTCATGCTTAGAATATAAAGACCATCACACAAATCGGCATTTGCATAAAATATTCCTTTACGAGAAATGGAACATTTATTATTCGCAATAATAAAATCAAAACCATCCATATCCAAACATGAAACAGAAATGATGTTTCTGCTCAAGGCAGGCACAAAATAACAATTATTTAAAGTTAAGATAAGTCCACTAGGTAAGACTAAGTCATATAATCCAACAGCTAGGCCAGCAACTCTTGCTCCATTCCCTACACGGAGGATGACTTCTCCTTTCTTCAACTTTCTACTTCTGGTAGTCCCTGCACATTTATACAAATGTGATATCCACATCCGGTATCCAATACCCAGGAATTACTAGTAGATAAATTAATTTCAATAACATAAATACCTGAGGTGGTAGTCGCACTACCCTTTTTCTTCTTTAGATTTTCCAGATAGAGTTTGCAATTTCTGAACCAATATCCAGGTGTGTGACGACCCACCCCCGTGGAGTCGCCAGCGGAGTCGCCATAGTTGGTATCAGAGCATAGGGATTAGAACCCAGGGAAACGTTAGTTTAGGGAAACCTAAGATGTAGGGCCTTTAAGTTTAAAGGTCAAGTTAAATCGAACAAATCAGTGGTATGGGACATTGGTTCAAAGTCAACTTAACACACAATAATGATAAATCCTAGGATGGGATGGGACAAAAGAGATTTGATAAAGATTTAATGTAATGACTATTTGCTACTTTGTGTAATAAATATATCGTTAGATATATAGGTAAATGTCTTTCCTTAATACGTGAAACCTTGGTTCCACGAGTTGGGAATGACAATTAACGACAAAAGAAAGTCGAAGGGAAATCCTCAGAAGATTTCACATGCGCTGTAAGGAAGACTACAACGATTGCTGCAAAAATGGTTATGATAGAACGACTAAATTTAGATTAAAAATTGTATGGCGAGATGCGCCTATACTTAACGATAGAGTGGCAAATAAAGGCTTAAGCAAGAATCGATAGACTTGAAAGGACAATGAGACGCCACGCTAAATACGCAAGATGGAATTGTGAAGTGGTCACATTTTAGAGAAGTAACTCTGACGCCGAAAGCTCTATTAGAAAAATTAAAATTAACGATTATCTTGTTGAAAACAGAAGTAAATGGTCATAGTAAGGATACAAATGAATCTTTGGTTTCAAACAATGATAAGCAAGTTAGCTTGGCCAGGTGGCTGAACTTAATTTAAAATATAGTGGGCACGTATACACTTAAAACTTTTAACTCTCGACTCGATTGAAGATGTGAATCATTGGTCTACAAATTCAATTAAAAAGTTAATACTATGAATTGAGTTTTGTTATTTCATATAATTTATTTTCTTGAAGACTAATTTTTTTTTCGACTGTGTTGGACCATGATTTTTGGATTTCGTTGAGTAGGTGTTTATCACATTTTGATAAGATTTTCAAAGAAACATTCTACTTGTCCGTACAAAGTTTTGGAAAGTGTGAACAATTATAAAAGGAAATAGTTTATTTTCCTTTGGTGTTCAAAAAAATAGATATATATATATACATATATATAAAATAAAAGTAAAATAATGTGAATTGACTTGTACGCATTTCAAGAGTGCGACATCGTAATTTTATCCTTACATAAAAAGTTTTACGAGATTTAAAAGCTTTTCACCAAATGAAAATGCAAAGTATCGTTTGGATCTATGCTACCATTATGAAGTGTTGGAATACAAATTTTCTCGTGGTCGTGATTTATTTTTTAAAGTATATTGACCAAATCGATTCGAAAGAGGTATTACAATTCGTTTGAAATGCGAGAAAGCTTTTAGATGATTCCATAAAAATAAGTTAGATTTAGCTTGAAAAAAAAATCGAAACTTAATATTTTGAAATGGACTTTGATTTGGATTTAACTTCTCGATTGATTGAATTATGACATTCAAGTTTCGATCAAACTTGTGTAAAAGAAAAAAATAAAGCTAAGCTAGTTATCGATAGGTTGAATACTAAATATGAGGACTCAAATTGAGAGTTAGCTCGAAGCGTAAGTACATAATGTAAGAGATAGCGAATGAGAAATTAAAGAATACATTGAAAACTACTCAATGAAAAAATCTAGTGAATATAAAATGTCAAATTAGTACACTCAAAGATGGGTGAGTTACTAAAATTAGGAATCCAATGTCAAAGACTATTTCGATGAAATAGTCATGTGTGAATATCGTGTTTGCCAAGTAGAAAATTTGTAGATGTTGTAAAGACTCAAGATCTGAGGTTAAAATGATATAAATCAAAGGTAACCACTGCAACAAAGAAATTATTCTAACATAATTAGAAGAGAGTTGATTCATAAAGTTGGGGATATCAGGAATTGATAAATTGTGTTCGAAATGAATGTAGAGTATGCAATAGCAGTATCATGACTAAATAATTAAAGGAGGCCCCAAACTAAACGGTATGTATGAGTCATATTAGTAGGTTTTAAAGAGTGTACGACGCAGTTAATAATATTATAATGAACTCGATGATAAGTGAATCATTAAAATCGGGTACACCATTGAAAAGAATATTTTTGATATGATTAGACGTGTGGACTCATAGCTTTTAAGTCAAAATAAAACCTAACCTGATTGGTAGGGGATGGTTGAATGAAAAATGACGTTGAAGAGTAATCGAGGTAAATGATTGTCACATAACCTTAGTCAATAATGACTTGGTTCTTAAAATTAGGGATCCTAGAATAGGATCGACCATGGAAAAACGAATGAGTAAATTGGTGATGAGAAGAATTACGAACTCAAGAGAGACAATATGTATTGCAATAGTACCATATTCAAGAACAAAATTTGTATTCGAAATGGTGACGTCACGAAGAATCATGTTGATCACTTGTGGGAAGTAACTTGTGATCTTTTGAAAAAAATCAAAGATTACATTAAACATATAAACTACCAAACTAAATGGTTGAAAAGAAAGATGAAAGATCTGATCAGTGATAGGTCGACTATTAAAAGTGAGGATCCTAGGTTAGGATCGAACCCCAATAAGATTTATACTGTACAATACGTACGAAACAATTAAGGATGGTGAGGAAATACCCTAAACTAGCAATGAAACATGAATATATAAGTAAAGATCAAATTTCTTAAATTTCACACTGTTAATAATTGTTAAACAAAATGTGTAGTTTACACTTAAAAACCTGAGGGCTTAGTATAAGTTTAAAAGTGAAAGCCTTAATTTGATGGCGTAAGAGAATTTGAGGTTGCAACCCAAATAAGTAAGCAATAGATTTGCAAATGGTTAAGTGTTAAGGATATCAACACATGGAGATAATGCACGAATAATCAAGGTCGACACCGTAACAAGTGACAAGTATAAGCAAATTATGCGACATAAAGGTTTGCCTAAGCATGAGGTCATTTTAAATCAATCCCATGAGAAATCAGTTGATATTCTTATTTTCAAGAATCATTGAATTTAGAGAAAAGGAAGAACACTATGAATGGTTTTGTGCTAAGTATAAGCAAGAAAACCATAAGCTAAACAGTATAAGAAAATTTTCGAAGCAAGTATAAACATAAATTTGGGTACCTTGAATCAAACATTTAATAGCAAGTCATGCAAGGTAAATCTATATGAATTCCATGTACACTGATATGTACTTTATTGTTGGAGTATCCAACAAAACGTATATGAAGTGCGATAATAGTAACACAAGAGTATAATAAATTGAAATGTAAGGGTGAGTTATGAACTTGAAATAACTAGATCGTAGTGTGACACGAGTTCTTAATAACCACATCTAGAGCATAGATTATGTAACTCCCAAGAAATGATGTGAATGTCAGGTTGGAAACATGAAAGCTAAATCACCTTCATTTCTCAGAGAGTGAGGTACTAAACACATTATAAGAGCTAAGAGTTAGCTCAGAAAGATGAGAAAGAACCATTGTATACTAAAAAGGGGTCATGACTAAGTCAACAATGTTTAAAATAGTCACCCAGGATCGTGAGAATTGATCAGTGCGAGGATGCAATACGATAGATGTCCTGAAAATCGAGATATAGTGATAAGAGATCTTGGTATGAAATAAAAAAATAGTGATGCAATGGAGCGCATTCAGATGAATGCTGAAACCTACTTAGAAATAATGACGATATTAAAAATATTCCATAAGATTTTAAAGGTGGAAGCTTGTTGACGTCAATTAACAGTTAAGTGTGACGGAGGAGTTACAAAGTGGATCATTAGTCAAAAGTTGACTTGAATTATGAACCTACAAGAATGAATGTCGATAAACATGTGATGTCAATAATATTAAGGTACTATTCTAGAAAAGAATACTATGTCTGCCCATTTGTAGCCTTCACAAATAAGTCGCGAAGACATGATGAGTCGTTCAATGATATATATAACCGAGATGTTGATAGAGATGGTGTGCTAGTGCTCATGTTATAGCAGACAACTATCCTTGTTTCCCTACTACCAGTTGGTGGTATGGTTTCAATGCCAGATAGGCAGAGATATACGTTGACACAGATATGCACCAAATCATATCTCGGTATGGTTCTACCTCTCTGTAAGTTGAGCGACTTGATCATATATTGCGACTTCGGTGAAGATTATAAAGGACTACATTTAGAACATGTGACGACAGAAGAACTTGGCAATTGGATGATTGTAATTATTTTATTGATGACCTACATAAGGTGGGCTTTACGAATTTTAGTTTGCAAAATGAAAATAAAAAAATGAGATATATTAAAGTCAGGGGTAAAACTTTATTTCATGTGGGGAAACGAGTAGAGCATGCAGGTGAAGATGGCCTCAGTTAAACAATGGGTCGAAAAGAAATCGTTATGGACAGACACCAAACTACGTTGTACTTTACTTTTACTTTCGAGGACGAAAGTTCTTAAAATTGGGGATATTGTAATGACTCAAATTCTCCACCACCTAACCTATGTGTATGTTGGTAATTTCATGATAATAATGTGTTGGGTGTTTAATGTGAAAATACAATTCTAAACTTGTCAAATTAAATATGAGTAAGGGATTAAGTAAACTTTTATTTTAAATAATAAAGCCCAATTGAGCTTAGAACCCAAAAGGGCATTTTAGACAAGTTGTAAATAATCATAACCCTAATCCCTAACCCTAATGCTATTTAAGCAAATCAAAGAAAACCCTAGCCGTAATCTTGTTAAACACCCACGTGGAGAGGAGGAGAGCAAGAGGAGAGTTCAAGCTCAAGAGAGGTACAACCTCACTTCCCTCCTTGATTTCTTTATTATTTGTTGAAGATTTGGAGATCAAAGGGTCGATAACGTCGACAGCGGCAAGCACGCGAGGAAAATATAAAGAAAATAAGAAAGGAAAGATTTGATCTATGTTAGAATGAGATTTTTGATAGGATTTTGAGTCAAAGACTCCATTGAAGGCATGGTGAGACTCTAATACTCCATAAATTTATTGTCTTGGTGTTGGTATCGGCAATGAGAGTTGATGATTTGCAAAGTTTATTCAGTTTTTCTTAGATTTAGTCTTGAAATGGGTTATATAAATTTTTAAGCTTTATGATAACGAGTATTATGGATGAATCAATTTTTTTTCCATAGTTTGATGGTATATGAAAGGGTTTTCCCATGATTTTAGCAAATTGAACGCGGTTGGAGTTTATTGATATAGATTTGGCATTTAAGGTTGAGTTGAGATTTAAAAAGGGACTTTAAATCTTTTCTTTGGGAAATAAACTTATTCGATAAATTTGTGGACTTTGACTGAATATTGTTATTTGAGAATTTAAAGTCTAAATTGAGTCTTGTATGGTGATTTAGATTTTTTTAATTATAATTAATCGAACGTCTTCGATTTATGTTGAAAAAACTAAGTCAGCAGATTTTCCTTGTTTTACATCACCACATTCCTATTTTACTCGAATCATCGATTCTAATTTTAAGTGTCAACTTTAGAGTCGTGAATGACCTTTAGCGAATTCAGCTATAAAATAGGGTGAATCTCTAAGGTCTAGACAATTGATGTTAAATTGTATGTTTGTAGATATTTAAAGTAATTATACTTTCAAATTGTCTAGATTCGCGAGACAGTTCACATCGAGCCCAAACGCGAGAGGATCGAGATTAGGATTCGCGGCGAGTGCAGGTAAGTGGGGAGCTTGCTCAATTATCAAATATGACATGATTATTAGTTATGCTTAGGATTTATAATTTGAATTAAAGACTTGAAATTTATGGGTTGCGTCGTGTTATTGGCTCGAACCTACGTATCTATGGAATGCGAATGCACTGTTTTTCTTATCTATGTTATTCATGGCCCTAGAATGTGTGGAGTTCCACCGAGGGTCTTATTAGCAAGTAAATCTATATGAACACCTCAGAATGTTGTGGTACCACCGAGGGTCGTTAACACCTCAGGATGTTGTGGAGTTTACCACCGGGGCTTTACTTGACTAATTGAATTCATAAGTATGTCACGTAGGGACATGAGTTGGAGTTCCTTCTCTTGTACTCTTGAGACATGGATGTGCATCGATGATGGCTTGGGCGAACCTACTGTTGATTTGATGGGACAAACGAGAGAGCACATAAGGCCTATGTGCTAGCTAGTTGTTTCCATCACTTCAAGAGTAGGAGAATCGGTCACCAGATTCTTGCCAATACCTAGTACGCATTGAATAGAACATCGACTTATCGTATTATTATATTTTATAGTACATAATCTCACGAAACCCCCTCCTTTGTACGAAAGTTTGAAATTATGAAATGATTTGTCAATCTCTTTAATGTTATTCATGATTTTTGTTATTAAAATTTATGGCTTATGAATACGTGGTATTTGTTATAAAATGATGAATTCATATTTATTTGTGGCTTACAAACCTTATGTCCATGATAGTACTTGATGATTCATTATAAGTCTATCTCTTATGAAATCCTGTTACTATGCTACTATTCAATAAATCCTTGTTTGTTTTTCAAATACATGCTAGACTTTGCATGCTTATTAGGTATTACTTGCATATTTGATGGTTAAGCGGGTTTTCCGCATTACTGAGCTCCGTTAGTTCTTTTAGCTCACCTCACTTATATCTCAGGTATCCACGACAGCGCTAGGTTGAGGCAAGGGAGAGACAAGCTTGAAGTCTCCTCTTAATGTGTGTGGCGACCCCAATTTCTGGGGTCGCCCCGAGCTAACAGTTACTTCTCCAGCTCATGCACCAGAAGTAACTGCCACGTCATATCTCTATCCATCGTCTAAGAATCTTCAAATTAGAGCTATTTACTCGTAAGCAACAGCGGAATTCTTGTCTTCATAAAAGAAACATTATATAAAGCTATTTAATTCAATCTATAGTGGAAAACCCGGCTATACTTACATATAGGCGATCAACTATACCAATATATATACAAGTATGGAAGTGGTTGTAGTCTCTCATCCTAAAGTAATACAAAATATCAACATAATACACTAGCAACGTACGTACTAGCAGGTTTCGACGTAGGCAAGACAGATATAATCGCCAAAGATCTTTTTACCCCTGCTGATACTGGTATCTGCACTCAGTTATCACAAAAACCAGATAACGAGTCCAGTAAGTAAAATCCCAAGGAAAACCACCAGGCATTTCAATTTATGAACATAAATGGAAACCAATAAACAGTGTTAAATAATCATGCAATAATCAAGGAAATAACGCAGTCAACTGCTCAAAAGGAAATGCATGAATACCAACACCAAGAAAACAAACTGGGTGTGCAATAAATACCGCCAAATGAAGCTAGGATCAAGTGGCCCATCATACCCTACTCCAAAGACCCCGCTGACTGTATCCTAGTCACCAAATACATTTGAGAAGAAGAAACCCCACACACTCGAAAAAACCGCCGGAACGCTACCGTTCCCATCACAATCGGATTTAGATTGATAAATAAATAAAGCTCAATGAATAGAATAAGAAAATGCAATAGTGGTGTTCAATTGAGTTTTACATACCTCAATCCGCGCTCACAATCCCAAAAATACCCCCGGTCTGATCATCCACTAATTCTCCGACTTAATTTTTACTGTCTCGAGCTTCCTGGGTTTCATTTGTGAAGATTAATGGTCACTTAATGGGTTTATGATGTTATTTAGGCTTATTTCTTCATTTTCCCAATTTTTAAGTTCCAGTGGACAATTAGCGCGCTAATGAGATCAATTAGCGCGCTAATTGATCTTTATCACTCTTCACTCAGCGTGATTAGCGCGCTAATTTCTCCAATTAGCGCGCTAATTACTCGCTGTCCAGAAAATTTTCAAATTTAAATTTTTGACTTCAAACCACTCACAAACCCATAAATTCAATTTTCATCTTTCCACAACTCCTCAATCACCTCAATTACACCATTTAAACATGAATTTCCATAATCAAACACCAAAATCCACAATTTACAAAAATTTCCATTTTCAAACCCTTTTTCAAAACTATTCCAAATTCTTTCAAATTTAAATCAATTTGGTCAACTTCACCTACTACTAACCTTATAGACATCATATCCCAAAAAAAATACAGTATTTAATCCCCCAAATTCATTTGAACCAAAATCATTCCAACAACCCAAGATTCAATAAAAACCTAAGTTAAAATGATTCCATACCTTAAATTCTTGTTATTGATTGCTACAAATCACTCTTTAATCCAGCTTTGATCCCTTCTTCCTCCTTCTTCTCCCACCGATTCTCTCCTCTTCTCAATTTTCCTCTCTTCCTTTTCATTTGATCGGTCAACATATATATATATATATAGTTGGTTCTTCATCAACTGTGTACACCCATCTCGAGGACAATCCTGTAGTCACCAACCACCCTGTGTCACCCAACTCACTAACACCTTATCTTAACACTGGTGACCTCAAACTGCCTTGTTGTGCATCCCGAGGAACATTCAACTGATGCCAATTTATCCAACCACAACTATAGGGCTTTATAATTCCAATTGATTTGATCTATATAAATTTATCATATCTACTCAATAAATTCTCAAAATTTATAAATAGGGTCATACTAGTCTCCCGACCACTCGGCACCCGGTGCCCCGCGTTCCGCTGCACCCCGAGGTGATCCCACACTTAGTGCACCAAATATAATTTTATCCTAAGGTTATATTAAATTTCCATTAAATTAAATCCTCCACCTTAGTCATGCTTAATAAATTTAATCTAATCAAACCCCAACGCCCGCTTTACTACTACTTAGAACCCCGCGTTGGCCTGACTCACACCATGAACCCCGGGCGCTCAACCTCGCCCGACATCAAGTTACACACATGTGATGTTTATATAAATAATAATAATTTCCCATCACAATAACAAACAAACAACATGCACAAATAACATAATACAAGCCTGGGTACTCATTTTCAAATTAACCCAGCTATCCACGTAACGTCCAAATTACCCGTTAATCCTCGTGATTAACACAAATCTTGATTTAATTAATTTGGGCCGTTACAATGTGAGCCTTTATATATATATCATGTATATTTGATTTTGAACCTATCAACTTGGGGTTAAAATTAAAATAGATCTTTGGGTAGCTTGATGTGACGGCCCCAAATTCCCAATGCATTTGGGTACGCCCGGCCTAGACCCGTGCAGGTCCCGAGTCGGTTCTCAGCGAACCTGACGAGCCTAGTCACCTCAAAACATCAAAATTTCACGTTTTATGAAAGAGTTATTGCAATTATAACACAAATGGAAGCAAAAATTATATTCTAATCAAATATTGGGAAATAACTCAATCAAAGGGAAATTAGGAATCTATATAAATGTGGAAAACCCAACATGTTCAGTTCTAATTCAACAAAATGGATTGATGGAATCCACCTCAAAACATATTCCCCAGCCTCCAAAACAATCATATATATATAAACGTCATACAAAAAGAAATAAACATGAGCCTACATCTCGGTACCTCAAGTCCAACTGCTCACAAAAAGTCTCCTAGGCAAGGTCCCTTGCCCCTACTTCTCTCTCTCCTATCTTCGCACCCACCGTCACAAACTAGACGGTGAGTAACTGAGAGAAATCGAAAGTAAAGCCGTAAGAATATAACAAGAATTCATGAAATACAACCAAGGCGATCTAAATATCATGCGGTACGAAAGATAGGAATTTAAATATACAAGAATGCATGATAGACAGATCGAAAATGAAAGCAATCGAAACATGCGTGTTCTACGAGTCAAGAGAGGCAATAAGTGGTCTAAATTCCACAACAATACCACAACAATCCACAACAATATCCACAACAATCCAAGTACATGGTATCACACAATCACTAGGGGTGGTCAAACACTTGTGCGCTCGAGTGCCGCGTTTTATCCCTTCTAGTGCAGTGCCGCATGTACCTTCGAGACACACACTTATGCCAAGAACACACATACAAGGAATAAGGAATGGAAAGCCAATAATTCGATAGTAACAAACACAAAGAAGTGAAAATGAATCACATGATATTTTCTAAATCGGCTTACTAACGTACAAGTGCTTTTTAAGGCAAATGTACTTACCGATCTATCTAATCCGCGTATGACACTCCCGCGACTCCTAACGCGTACCCCGAGTTTTCCGTTACCCGACAAGGTTGGAAACTCGTATTAATAGGTCAAGTCATTAAATTAGCTTCGATTTGACATATTATATCATCTTTTTTATGTTTTTCGAGGCTAAAACCCCGATTACATCTCGCCAACATTTTCGAGAAAATCCCAAAACTCGCCAGAACCATCTTTTTCTAATTTCTCATATTTTCTGGATTTTTCTGAATTTTTCATAATTTTCCCTATTTTTCTGAATTTTCTTTTCCATTTTTCTTTATTTTCTCTTTTTTTTTTTTTATCTAAGGGCGGTTCGGCCGAACCGGCCCTTCTTCTCTAACGAAACAGAGGCGCACAGCGCCTCTGTTTCCAATTTTTTTTTTCATGGATCGATCGAGAGAGGGAGAGGGAGGAAAAGAAATAGAGGGATGGAGAGAGAGATCTCCGGTGAGGGAGTGAACCCCGGTCACCACCATCTCCAGTGGGAGAGGTGGTTTCGTGAGAGTGAGAGAGCAAACCGAGACGAGAGAGAGAAAACCGAGAGGAGAGAGAGATCGAGTGAACACGAGAGAGAGGGAGAGAATGCATACCTCCGGTTGACAAAGCAACTTCCGACGTCCCGGGTCCGATCACCGGCGAGAAGCGTGGCGGTGGTGAGATGAGGGAGAGGGAGGTCGTGAGGAGAGCGAGTGAAGAGAGACCGTGAGGAGAGTGAAGAGTGAGAGAAAGAGATGAGTGAAATGAGAGAGTGAGGAGAGGTTACGTGAGAGAGATGAGTGGGAATGGGGGTGACGTGAGTGAGATGGTGAGATGAGTGTGACGTGAGTGATGGGGTGGGTGGTGAGGTGAGTTGAGTGATGGGGTAAGGTGTGTGTTTGAATATTTAAATGGGTATGATAGTTGTGTCTACCCATTTTTACCGACCCCCACATCTCAAACTTTAACACAAGGGTTCCCCCGACCCATCTTACCTCATCGACCGCATTTTCCCGTCACGTGCACACTTTTACTTTTATCTCACACAATTGAACTATATAATTGTTAAATAATTATTTTAATTATCTTTTTACTATATTTTCTCCCTACTTACCTAGGCGAAAACTCACTCATTTTAAAAATCGCCCAAATGGCTCGTGACACGCATTTAAACTATAATACTATTACACACATCAAAGAATCATAAAATTACCTCGGTGTCGACTCCCAAGGTTCGAAATACAGTCCAGTATCGCGTAGCCGGGTCACGATCCTGACACGTGTCACAAAAGTCAGGTTAAAAATTGAGGGATGTTACACTTGAGTCTTAGTTATTTTTAGTTGATCCATTTCGGAGATTATAATAAACTTGTTTAGTTTAAAGGAGCATGAACAGATGTATAATTTTTATAAATGTTCTATGAATTTAAATCTATTAGCTTAGGATATCTTTTTATATTCTTTTCGCAATTATTATCCTTTGTTTAGCCTATGTGTATTCCGCATGTTTATTTGTTTAGGTGTGCTAGAACATTATTTGGGCCTAGTTCAGGTATTGGGTCTAAATGGCAGTCTGGGCCGGGCGACCTGACTCTAAGTCGGGGACGGGTCGTCACAAGGTGCATGGCAGAAATGACAATTTCCTTCCTTTTCCTTTTGGTGCTTTGAAGCAGGAACAGGCTAGGGCTTGACTTGTCCCACAGGCTTTGCGACAGTGCGAAGCGAGCCTTGCAACTTTAGCCTTGCCTTTGCTTTTCTTCTTCATTCCCTTTCCCTTTTGGACCATCGGCACATTACTAGAGGGTTTCTTGATATTTTGTTCATCAATTTTGAGCATCAAATGCAACTCTAAAATTGATTTCTCCATATTATTCATATTGTAGTTCATCACAAATTGTGAGTAACTCTACAGTAATGAATTTAGAATCAAATCCGTAGCCAACTCTTGGCTTATGGGAAATTCAAGTCTATCAAGTTGGTCAACATAGCCCTTCATCTTCAGAACATGAAGACTAACTGACGCACCCTCAATCATCTTGCAAGAATGTAGATTTTTGACTGACTCGAACCTTTCTAGCCTAGCTTGTTGTTGGAACATTTCCTTCAGCGTTACAGCCATGTCGTAGGCTTCCATTAGTTCCATGTCCTTCTGAAGTTCAGGAACCATAGTTGCCAACATAATGCATGTAACATCAGTAGAATCGTTGACATGCTTATTATGCGCCTCCTTCACAGCTTTCATAGCATTGGCTAGTGGGTCCTCAGGGATCGGAGCATCCAGAACATACAACTTGCGTTCATGCTTGAGAACGATTCTCAAGTTTCTGAACCAATCAAGAAAGTTAGTCCTAGATAGCTTATCCTTCTCAAGGATAGATCGCAGTGACAAGGGATTATTGTTACTTGAAGAGGCCATTGATCTACAATAAAGATTATGCAGAGTTTATTTTAGTATAGAGGAATAGACTCCCACTAAATTAACAACCCTCCTAAAACATACTTTTTATTTAGGGGACTAAATCCATATTTCACCTAATTCTATGACAGCTATGGCATGAAACACAGAACTAGATTATTTAGGTAGGTAACAGTTACCAATTGCATCTTATGTAATTTTAGATACTTTTATGAGATACAAGACATCTTATGTCTTAGCATGTTTTTATCTCATCATATGCCTAAAGTCCAAAACTATTTTGATAGCTTTATTAAGTCGGACCAATTTAAACATTTAGGTAACTCTTACCCAACTTATCTCACTAAGATACCACAATACACCCAACTATGGCTGAAACTATATTAGTGCGATCGAGGCCTTGATAAGTGTTTAAAATTGGATGGCACAAGACTTAAGATTTAATAGAGGGATTTTATTCAGTTTTAGTGATTTTTAAGTAAACAATGAAATATCATATATTTTATTGATTTGTAGAACCACTAAACAATTTAGAAAATTTTATGCTATTCATTAATAGAAGAATTTTCGTGCGCTAGGATTAGTTAGACAATGGTCCCATTGGCCAGTCAGGCCTGGTCAATGACGGGTACAGGCCCGCCCCCTTTTTTTTTTTTAGAAGATGAATCTCAATTCTGAAAATTGAAATTCGCTATAGAAAATCATATTTTTCGTTGATTTTACTATACTAAATTTACCCCTTAATTTATCCAAAATTAAGTCAATTAAAATGTTTTTAATTAACTCGGGTCCACATCTAACTAATCATCTTATCCTAATCCAATTAGGACTTTAGATATTTGAATCATAGCATATCATCAATAACAAACTACTCCATATTTATCTCATATCCAATAGGGATAACGAAACCGATTTTGCATATATCTCCTAATCTAATTTGTTATCTATATTTATCAAATAGAAACTTCATTACAAAATAGATATAACAAGATAAAGAAATAATTTCAAAAATTAATTATTTGCAATTTCGATCTTCATCCAAATAATCACAAATATGTAGTTGAATCATAAACCACTATCTCAATCGAACCTAATCATATTAGTTTCTAATTAACATTCAAAATAGATATACAATTTAAAAACTTAAATTAATGTAACCTAAATATGCATCTTCAATTACAAATTTCATCCATGCATCAATACATGAAAATAAAGATTATACCTAATGGTGTCATGGATCATAGAACAAGAGATTCAATTCATTAAAATTATTCGAATTAACCTAACATGGTTACTTGCATGTACGAAACTGATTTCAATTAAATCACGAATATATGTATCATATACATAAAACATGATAATAAATCTCACAGAAAACTTATGTATATCACATATACATCAACTATTAATATGCTTTCAATCATATATCATAGAAAAACATGCAATGAGTTTAATGGAATCAAACTCGAAGGTTCTGATACCACTGTTGGGTTTAAGGGTTTATGCGCAGCGGAGATTTCAAAACTATTTTGAGAAAAACCCCAACTAGATCCGAATCTGATTCCTTTAAAACACGTTTAAACTATGAAAACTTAATCATACCTCAGTCGTAATGTACCTTTTTGAAGGTTAATCGATCTCTAAGGCGCTGCCAAACACGAACGCCCTCTATCAGCAGTCCACACACGAATGGCGGCCGAAATTTGAAGTGCTAGCTTCGAGAGAATACCAAACCCTTTTGTTTCTATCCAAAACGATCCAGAGCATACCAAAAAACCCTAAGTCGTTTCTTAAAACGAAAATAGAGTTTCGACCCCTTTTAAAATCTTTTGTACTTGTATTCTAACTCAAAGCGTCTATTTATACAACCCTTGTATATAGACGGTTAAGTAAATTATACATATATCCCTACTTAAAGAAGTATCAGTGTAATACACTACAAGGACGTTTTTGTCATGAATTTTATCATATAAAATTCATTCTTCCGAACCATTTTAAAATCTCGCAAAACCATTCTTAGTGTGCAACCTAATAGGCTCATACAACGTTGGCAGTGTACCAAAACACATTTTGGTATACAAGTCATAAGCGGTCTCTAGCAAGACATTATGACTACCCAAGTTGTACAAAGATCAAATCGATACAACCTAATCAATAATGTATATAACATCCTTTTGTCACACGATATCCTTTTGATCAAACATAAGGCATGGAATTGTCATCCAACATGTTCAATCATACTAGTCTCGATTTCTAGGTAGACTGAAAACATCTAAGTGACATTGATCAATATCAATTCACTTAGAATAGGCCGTTTAACAGTCTAACACATCGAGGGATCTACTAGATATCTCTCTTTATATGAGAGGGACAAATTCTATTTCGATTACATAACTTCACCACATTATTCACACAGTAACTAATCACAACCTTTATAATCGTCCGGTTAAAGACAACGTTTGATTGCGTCAAATCACCGTATTTTTAATGTTGAAGTCTCTGGTAATCTCAAGTCAGAGGACTGAATAATATACATATCATAAGAAACAACTATGACTTAATCCATGTGATGTTCTCATAGCAGGTCGGTCCAGTACTTTGTTCCCTAACAAGTACTCATGATCTTGATTCGTATTCCTATACGTATGATCATCGTATGATCATCAATCAAGACTCACACTAGTCTTAATTCATTATAGTTCCTAGTGTAATAATCGACTAGTGACATTTAGGATATTTCTGTAACTACCCATGGATCTTATTATAATGTAAACATGCAAATCAATTATAATAAACAGCAAATGAAATCCTCTATTTTATTAACTAAAATGTATTCATAAAGACTATTAATGGATTGACCTAGGGCACATTTCCCAACAGGGCCTAGGTGGGCTTTTTTTTCAAAGCCCTGTTCAGACCCACCCAGGCCTGAACTTCAATCTATCGTGCCTAAGCGGTTTGTCAATAATTTTTAAAAAGTAAATATGTATAAATAAATATTGAATAAAAATAAGGAAGAATTGTTCTAGCTGTCAGAACATCTATTAGGTGGAGTGTTTCAAATTCGGAGCTTTCTACCTTGAGCATTTTTAAGAAATAAGTAGACCAGTTCACTGGGTCGAGGGCTCGTCAGGCCTGCCCGACATTGACCGAGCTTTGGTTTCAAATTTACTACAAAACTCGACCCAACTCGAGCCTGCTAAAGCCCGAAAATTTAATGGGCGAGCCTAGATTTGTACTTTTTTGTACTTATTTCTCAAAAATGAGATAGAAAGCCGTGAACCTGAGACACTTTACCCCTAATAGGTGTTATAACCATTAGAACAATTCTTTCTTATTTGTTTCCATTCAGTAATTATTATATATAATTCCTTTATTAATATATTGACCCAATCAAAGTCCTACCCACACGGGCTTAGGCGGGCTTGGGGCGTGACAGATAGAGGTTTGGGTCTGGGCGGGTCTGGACAGGGCTTTGAAAAAAACCCCACCTAGGCCCAACCTGAACCTGTGCATTGCATTAGTCTAGAGATAAGTATAAAAAGTCTACCACATGTCCAATGCGAGTCGGGCCCAGGCCAGGCTTGAGCTAAAGTAGTTGAAATTCAGGCCCACCCATTAAATTGTCGAGCTTTAGCGGGCGATATGATCCATGGAGAGATGTTTCTTAGAGTCCAAGTTTTGTTATTTTTAGTAATTTCTTAGAGTTCAAGTTTTGTTATTTTAAGAAATTAGAAGTTAATTAGAAATTAGGAAGTTTACTTTTTTCTTAAGTTTCTATTTTCAAGTCATTATGTAAGCCTATATAAAGGCATTTCTACTAGGAAAGTTTTGAGTATTGAGATCTATGTGAAAGAGCTTGCACCATTGTTGGTGGTCTTATCAAGTTTCTTGTGAATTTGTGGCGTTCTAGATCTTATCAAGCATTCTTACTTGTGGCGATCATATCTAACGAACTTATTGAGCAATCTTTGCTTGTGGTGTTCCAATCTATCCATCTTCTTTTTTTGTTTTTTGTTTTGTGTGATTTGAATTTGGAGTCCAAGCGTTTCACTATCCGTCTCGCATCAGGGAGCGGGGCTTTGTAGTAAATTTGAAACCTAAGCCCTACTAATGCGGGCGGGCCTCAACCTAGTGAATTGGTCTACGGAGTAGTTGACCTGTTCAAGTAGTAGATATGTTCAACAAGCGAGTTCGGGTTGGGTCTATACGAGCTTTTTTTTAAGCTCTTGTCCAAGCCCGCCTAAGCTCAATATGGGCTGGGCTTGGGTTTTTTATTATCTCCTTAAAACTAAATATATTTCTCAAGTTTTGACAATTACATAACAAGAAAGAGTGGCAATTGCCAAACTAGTCTTATCTTGCATTTGCTCGACCAATCTTGACAAGATAAGTATGTATAAGTACGTATTAAACGTGACGAGACATAATTTTTTTGAAAATGCTAGGATCATACTCCTACAACTCACACCCCCTATCAATCCATGTTTTAACTTTCGAAATGCGTAAGATCACATCTCAAAGTAGACAAGGACGATTAGATGGAGCGATGTTAGTTGGAGTGTGAGAGGTAGGAGTGTCATTATACCACCATCCTATTTCTTTTACTTAACAACACACGGCACATGGAAGGGTGTAGCATAAAGTCACGTATCCCGATAAAATTGATTGACAATAAATCGAACGGTCTTGATTGGCGTATCAACGAAAATCCCGCCCACTCAAGTCTTCTACTCTCGCATGAACTCTGCTTCTCTCCCAACACTTGTCTCCTACAAATACTCTGTTTTTCCGAACCCCCCTCTCTCTCTCTCTGCGCTCTCAATTCAATCAATCAACTTGACCGATCGCCCAAATCGATCGATCGCCCAGAAATCATGTCGCCTCCCTCTTTGTCTTCCTCTTTGTTGCCGAGCGATTCGCCAATGGAGGAGGGAGAATTGGTCGATGCAATGCCAGAGAGTTATCAGAGGTGATACATGATGTTCTTTTTCTTGTTCTTGTTCTTGGTTTTCTTGTTTATTGATGATGATGTGAAGCATTGGTGTTCTGTGATTGGATTGGGTGTTGGGTGTTGTTCTTGTTTTGTGATTGGGTTTTTTGGTTGATTACGGGAGAAGAGAAAGAGAATCTGATCTTAGGCGTTTGATGATGCTCTGTTCCACTCTGTTCATACGTTTTGGTCTCTGTTTTGAGTACTGTTTTAGTGACAGTTGTGTTGTTTCTTGCATGACTAGTTAGATTTTCTTAGTGTTGTCCTTAGGGTCTTGTTTGGTCTGGTACCTAAAAACGGTTTCTTACTGTTTTCTTTTATATTTTGTTTCTTGATTCTTACGTTTTAGACTTTTAGTTGTCTTCTTTTTTGGGTGGGATTGGAATCAGAAGATTTTCAGTAATCTTGGTGAAGAGAAGAATTTTTTTTTTAATCTTTGTATTAAGTTTTTGAAGATTTTAACAAACTCTAAACCTTAAACCTTGATTTTTCGAGTTTCAAAAGAAACGAAGCCTAACAAATTGTTGGCGTTCTATTTTCTTTTTTTTTGAAAGGAAAAAGAAAAATTATTTGATGACATACTTGCGACATACAATTGTGGGCGTCCCTTGAATTTGTTTATCGATTTGAGGTATATCTAAAATGCATCAATAAGTGCATGTCAAAAGTTAATTACCATAACATTTTTCGATAAGGAAAGTACTAGAATGACAACTATGTTACATCCATACGGCCTCAACATACATATTATGTGTTATTGCAATTAAACATTTGTTCTCTTTTTATTAAATAGTAAAAGAGAGGTTGGTATTTAAAAAAAAAAAAAAAAAAAAAAGAGAGTTGGTCATCGGTGCAGTTAACCGCATAATTAAAACATGGGCAAGAGTGTCATTTAAACCCTCGTGTCATTTAAACCCTCAATTAATGCATTCCGATTAAAACATTGGCAGGAATGTCATTTAAACCCACAACTAATGCATTGTGTGTTTACAACTTAGTATTATATTATTGACCCCGAGAGAGTAAAAAGATTTTTCTCTTGTTTTAAATTCAAGAAGTGAGCCTGCACCAATCAAATTTGTCAAGGCATCAAGGATTTTATATCATTCATCCATCTCAGTATTTTCATGTCTCACTGCGATTCAAGAAAGATAGAAATTATGCTTTTTTACTTTTAAAATCTAACATATCTAACTGATGAGAAATTTCATCAGTGAGCCTCTGCAGAAGAAAAACAATGAGACCAAAGTAGACACTGATGAACAAGACCTTCTATGTCATGAAACTTTTTCTTCTTCTTTCATGGCCGAGACTTCAACCCCTCTGAATGAGTTTGACAGCGGAATTACTTCAGCAAGTACACAAGCAACACTGGAAGGCGGTTCGCTAAGCGCAACTGCAACAACAAATGATAGAGCGCGGTTGATGGCACAAACAACAGTGGAAGGCAGTTCACCGAGCGCAACAGCAGCGGCAAATGATGGAGTGCAGTTGATGGCGGAGAAGAGGCTGTTGTTCAGTAAGACAATGTCCAGCAGTGATGTAAGTTGGTTGAACAGGCTAGTGATTCCGCGAAAGTACTGCGAGGAGTATTTCCCTCCTATAAAAATGAAGGAGAATGGCAAATACAACTATCACACGCTCAATTTCATAGATATGAAGGAAAACACATGGGAAATGAAGTGTGTCTATTGGCCTAAAAGCCAAAGCTATGCCTTGACAAAAGGATGGAAAGCCTATGTCGAAAAACACAACCTGCAGAGCAATGATATAGTGAGGTTCTACGAAGACGACACATCGAACTGCTTTGCCATAGCTCATTTCAGACCCTATAGCATCAGGTTGTTCGGGAAGGACATCCCAGTTCTAACTTCCAACACAAATGTAGGAATTGATCCTACTTGTAGACAAAATCGTCGACGTAAGAAACCCAGAAAAGCTTCTCAGCCACAGCTTGATAGTAATAAAAGAGAAGACCAGCACCCGGGGCTTGATAATATTAAAAAAGAAGACCAGGAGCAGCAACATGAGAATAAACTTTCCTAGTTAAGCACCAACCAAGCTGATTTTTTGCATATATCATACATAGATTTAACATAATAGGAGTATAAGACAATGAGTAGAAGAGATTATGTATAAAAGTGTATGATAGAATTTGTTTTACATGTAATGAGAGATTTCAGAGTGCCTCAGATATTTCTTTAACATTGATACAACAGATTCAGATTGAGAAGTCTTGCTAGCAGTTTTTCATATAAAATTTCAGTATTAGAAGCAGTAGACTATATCGCCATTCAATTGATTTCAACTTTTAATTGTCTCACATTTGATGCAGAAATCAATAACCGCATACATAGCTTCGCACTTTTAGAACAGCATACTCAGCTCATGGCTAATAGTGTTTTTATCAGTTCCATCATTGGTAAAATTAATTGAGATTCACAATATTGTGTTTGCTTACAGTAACTGTAAACTTCCAATTAGTAGAATACTGTAATCAATAAGGTAATATACTTACAATGGTAATAAATAATAGAATAGGTGAGAATGGCGTTTTTTTTTATAATCGCGAACATTCTATAGAACATAATGTAAGTCATTGAACAGGAAATTAATCTCAAGGGAAAATGCATTCTTAGCCTTTCATTCTAGTAATGTGAATACGAAATTATGCAGACTGATAAAAGCTACTATAAATATCAATTATGCGACCCTGCACTTGCCCAGTTACCCCCACCATGTAAATGGCACCACACAGATAGTAAGGTTTTTCATCTAAGCAAATCGAGCAGTGGGATTATCTCAAAAAAAAAAAAAAGTTGCATTATTTTGAAGAGGTGCATTTCTGCAATACCAGTGACAACTACTTCTTTAATTGTATAACAGGCTTAACAGCACAAGGCACGTGTTTGTCGAGCTTTTTCAATGCCTCAGACAACTACTTTCTGATTATAAATCTTACCAACCAAAAAAATACAGTGTGTTCAATAGAACTTTTTAAAGGCTACAAGATCACAAGAATCAAGTGCAATGATTGTATACCCAGTTTCAGAAGGATGAAGGCAGCAATTCACTCAATGTTCTTCCTTTTGTTTTTCTTCGCCAATTTCTTCTCTGCAAACAAAGCAGCATGCATCAGTTGCGAAGCTCAATTTCTTGCATATATGAATCAGGCATATTGATACTTCAATGTCTACTTATGTCACCAAAGTTAAAATGGAAAAAAAGAAAGGTGTACCCCATAGAAGTTTATACAGTGAGTACAATTTTTCTCGCAGAGAACACGAAAAAGGAGCAAAATCTAATATAAGTTAATTAGGAAAAAATGAAATTTGGGAGAAATAAATAAGGTCGAAAGACCACAATATTGTCCTACTCATGAACCACACTCAAATAAACTTACCAATCTCTCTTATATAAACCAAAACTATAAAACTTCTCATAATATAAGTATCAACCATAACTAGAATTATAAAACTAAGTATAACCACTAATGTTTATGATTCAAATGATAAGTATATTCATCTTTTTGAAAAACATGTAGATTTATTAGACTTTCTAGAATGACTTATTTTTGTCAAATACAATTTCCTCGAATTGATGGATCCTAAAGAAGACGTGTGTGGTAAAGAAGTTAGTCCGTTCACATCGCCCACTTAATTGAGCGCAATGAAAGAGTTTGATCCATGTAGCTGACCCCAACTAATTTGTGATTGAGTGCAATGGAAGAGTTTGGATTGATGGGTCCTAAAAAAGACGTAAACAAAATAAGGAGCAGGAGGCGAATAACGGTATTTCTAATCTAAAGCAACAACAACATCAAAGCCTTAATCCCAAATTAGTAGGGATCCCCTACATGGATCAAACTTCCTGATCCGCTTGATTCAATGCTCTTGATGGCAGGCAATTGTAAAGCATTATGTTCTTATTCTTCCAACCTTTTAAAATCTGTCAATTTTTCCTTCCAATGCTATGATTCCAAATGTATGATTATTTCCCCCAAATTCTTTTTTTTTTTTTTCCCTCAAGAGAAGCAAACACAAAATTCTACCAACATCATTGAAAATTTGCATTGCCAACTAAAAGTTTACATTTAAACATCATACTTACCCAGTTTCCTCTTGGCTTCGGATTTGGCAAAAAACTCCACCCATTCATCAGTCATCACAAACACTGCCTCCCCATCATCTTCTTCCACTTCTTCTTCAAACCCCTCCACCTCCAACAACCTGTTCAACCAATCACACAAGCAACACCCACTTCAATTCAAAAACCCCCATCAATTTACCAACCACAATCCACTCTCAAATCTCAAAAAACACCAAACAAACTCATAAAGACAACATCTTTTAACCAAATCTTCAATACCCATATCCAAAATCCACAATAGCTTCAAAAAAAAAAAAAAAAAACGCTAATTAAACCATATTATAAGGAAAAGATATTAAATTTGGGATACGCAATTTGCGAAATGAGAAAAAACTTACTGGGTATCTTCAGTAGGAAGTGATTGTTTGATTTCTGAGGCTACAAGGTGTTGGGTGTGGGTGGAGTTGTTGGGTAGCAGAGGAATGTGAAGAGGAGGAAAAGGAGGGTGGATATGGAGGTGATAGTTTGGGATTGGGAACCAATGAGGGCTGATTGTGAAAAGTGGGGGTGGGGGTGGGGGTGGGGGTGGGGGTGGGGTGGTGGTGGTGATGTTGAAACCAATGATGGTGGTGGTGAGGAGTAAGAGAGTTGAAGGGATGGGGTGGAGGGTCAGTGGTAGCCATGATTGATTAATTGAATGAATGTTGTTGAATGCATAGTAGTGTGTTGAAGAATATGTACAAGTACAACGTTAACGTAGTGGAGTCAGACGGTGATAGAATGACGTCTCTAGAACTCACAGTTCAAGGCACACCCTTTATCCAACTGTTAGTGTTCACAAGATACAAGTTTATGCATCATGATTAGGGGTGGGCAGCGGTTTTCAAAAAACCACCCAAACCGCCCAAACCGACCAAACCGCACGGTTTGATTTGGTTTTTGAAGCTCGCGGTTTGGTCGCGGTTTGGAAAACGACCAAACCGCAGATTCACGGTTTGATCGCGGTTTTCATTTTGAGAAACCGCGGTTTAACCATTTTGGTAAATACAAACCAAAAACCATAAAAATTAAAAAAAAAACCACAAATCTCACATCTTGGTAAATACAAATCAAACCGAGGGCATTTTACTTGTCGTTTTTTCATTTTGGCTTGTCTTTGTTTTTCATTTTTGCTTGCTTTTTTTTTTTTTTTTTTTGGCTTGTTTTTTTTTTTTTTTTGGCTTATCGTTTTTTTTTTTTTTGCTTTGGTTTTTTTTTTCCCGAAAATAAATTGCATGAAAACCGCGAAACCAAACCGACCAAACCGCGCAAAAACCGCGGTTCGGTTTGGTGCTTGGTTTTGGTGATCTATGCGGTTTGGTTGCGGTTTGGAAAATCATCAAACCGTAGACCCTCGGTTTGGTCGCGGTTTGGTGGTTTTCCAAACCAAACCGCGGTTTGCCCACCCCTACATGATGTTCAAAACACGATTGAAAAAGGTGTGTCTTGGGGTGTACATTCTAAAATACCCCTTTGTCTCAATCAATTATAAATGTTATCTTGCTTTTTTGTGCTTTGAACTACTCCTTTTCTTAATGTTTTCCTTCACTTTTGCTCCGATTTGATCAAACCCTATGAGTCTCATAGTGATATTTATACGAGTTTAGTAGGTTTTGATACAATTTATTGATGTTCTTTCTTTACGTTGTTCGTTCATCGAGTTTCTCGATAACTTGGAAGTAGTTTGTTCATTCAACAACATAAGGCGAGAGCCTAAACATTTATTTTAAGTTCGACAACATAGGGCTGAGCATAATTCTTCATTTTGATGTTTTCTTGCCAAACCTCCTTATTGAAACTTAGTTGAAAATTGTAAATTGAAAGTTAGTGAGCTCCAAATGACTCTTCAAAAAAGGTTTGATGAGCTCTGACCGACTCTCTAATTAGAGTTTCAAAACTGTAAGGCTGATCCACTCGAGAAGTAAAGATTTATGACTTGAATTCTTTCACTAATTAATCTTCTACCATCCTAAAAAAAGTAATCCACGTACTACTATTTTTCTTAAGAAAAGCAAAATTCACAGTGCTCCTACAAAATTACAGGAGTGAGTAGTGTTATGACGAAAGTAGGTTCATGAAACAAGAGGAATAAGAGCAAATTGATGCACAAAACAAAATGCAGTGAGAGACACAAGTGTCATTCATGATGAGTCATTCAAAATGACACCCACTTGAATCACTAGCTTGCTCTTATGGATAGGTGGGGTACCTTTGGTGCGACTTTTTTTTTTTTTTGTTTTTTTGTCTCCCATTGCCATCTAATGTTAATTGTAGCATCTATTGTATGCTCGGATCCATACCCAAATATGGAGCCAAATAGCAGGATGTCATGTGTTGTAGTTCAAGGCAGCTATAAAAAACATAAGGATGGTGTTAGAATGACACTTCTAGAATGGACATCCAACCATCTGTGTCCATTTTAAGATGTGAGCTTACACCTATTAAAGACTCAAAATACGGTTGGACGGAGAGGAAATTCAAAAAATTTAGTAATAGGTAGCCTAAATTTAGATGTAGCCCCGTTGACCAATCTTAAAAACAAAAAAGAAAAAACCAAAAGGCACATAACCCATGCTCTCGCCCTCCCTAAAACACAAAGGGACCCATGCCTTCCTAGCCCCGTTCAAGAAATGTGGCTCCGCCCTTGCCATGCCATATGGATGGGTCCAATTTTTTTTTGATTTTTGATGTGATATCTAACAAATCAATTAATCTACGTTTTAATATTGTCGAACTTTATATAGAGCCGCGGCCCTTCCAACTCAACTTTTTTTCATTCGTAAGACTTAAATTCCGAGACTTTACTTAAATGAACCAACTCCTTACCGGACCAACATGTTTTTGGTGGCTCCCATTATTTTCCATCCACGGAACTACTAAGAGTCCAGGACCAACCAACCAGTTAGTCTGCCCAAGTCCGCTCCATCTTGATATTGTCCAAGCCGAGGAGGAGCATCACATCTCACATACACTGAGCTCCATCACTCAATTGCATTGTTTCCCATTCCCAATTGATTCAAACACTGCCCTCTCCTCCCTTCGCGAGTTCCGTATTTTGGGTGCGGCTTCCGATTTCCAAATCTTACACTGTCAAGTTCCAGATTTTTTTGGACCCGTTTTCAGAGGAGCTGGATTGTATAAAATTATAGGTCACTGTTTAATCTCTTCTCCTCTCTTTTTCTTATCACAGTCTAAAATTATAGTGCCTTTTTATCACAGTCTAATTATAGTGCCTTTCTTCGAGAAGTCCATATGGCAAATGCTTTGATGACGTGGATAATTACTTACGAAAAACAAAAAAAAAAAGTAAGAAGATGTTTTTGAGAATTGCACTTATTGTAATAATTTTGGTTGTCATGTCAGCACCACGTTAGCCAATCGCGAAAGACATAAAATGTAATCAAACGGTACAAAAGTTGTTTATTAAGTGTCGCATCAACAATAAGCAAGAGTATAAGTTGAACCAAACGAGGTCGGATAATGCTAAGGTGACCTACTAGAGACATCCACTACTAGCGCATCTTGATTTTTTAATTTCTTTTATAATTTTTTCCTCACCTCCCACACACCACCTCATTCCTATCTACAACACACACCATCACCCTCCTCAAGTGCAAAATTGTTAAAAAAAATTAAAATATCAAAATGCATGCTGGTAGTGAGTGTCCCTAGTGGGTCAACTTAACATTATAGGTCACTGTTCATTTTCCCATTTTTTTTGTTTCAGCCATGAATGCACTTGAGCTAGCTCCAATTTCAACATGGCTGGCTGGCTAGTTTTAGCATTATTTATTTTTTCTGATGATCAGCTAATAATTTGCTTTCTTTTATATATATATATAACATTGTTTTGGTTTCATCATGGAGCACGTAATTAACAATAAAATTGAATGTTGTTGGAACAAAACAATTTCTCAGTTGAAACCCTGGGCTCACTTATTGTAAAATAGCTATGTTTAGAATGAGAAAATCTGGGCTTAGTGCCATATCCCCAGATTTCGATTTCACTGTTTTAAATGGTATTGTTCATTGTATGTCAATGTTTGAACCCTGGGGTTACTTATTGTAACTTATTAGATCATTATCGACAAAAATTGATATGTACAGGATGGTGGGTGAATATACGATTTCTCACTTAGAATTGGATCAACCAGGAGTTGTAATTATGAATTTAAAGCGATGAACTTCGTATTTGATTATTCAAGAGTTTCCAAAGTCTCTCAATTAGCTAGTTAATTGACTCGCAGATGTGCATATTCTCAAAGTTTATGCGGTATTTCAATAATTGTCTTTGAAGTGGGAATAGAAAGAAACATCTATTTCCGCATTATTTCCTTATATAGTTTGAAATTTGGAGTGAAGTGATAAGTTAAAATTTCATTTAGTTGTTCATAAATAATTTTATTTGGGATTGAGGCTATATCGTTGTTGTTCGTAGATAATTTTATTAGTTTTTAGGTACAATTTCACATTGTTTATTGCACTTTTACCATATTTAGTTCATTTAGATCTTTCTCGTTCATTTAGGTGTTTTTATGGATTTTTGGAGTTTATTATAAGCATTTTCATGGGTAAAAGTCATTAGTCTTGTTTATGTTAGACCAGGGGAATTGCAAAGACTTCAAAGCGTGTAACACTGCCACTTTCCTAAAGGAATTTTTGCTCTCTACACTGTAAGAGTCAGCAAATATCCTAAAGGTTCGATGAAGTATACCCACCTTTCACTTTGCAGTAGTGAAAGATGAAAAACAAGAGCAATTGCTAGTGAATTTCAAGAGATTTCTACTTCCTCCCCAAACCTCCCCTTTTATAGAGCACTGGTCATGACCAGTTGGGGTGAAAATGGGGTCAAGCATTGATGCAATGGAATAATGTAGCAATTAATTCTTTTGCAGTTTCAATAATTTCTTAATGGAGAGCAGTTTCAATAATTCCTTAATGGAGAGCCGTTTCAATAATTCCTTAATAGAGAGTTGTTTCAACTGCACCCATTAAGCCACTCTACAAAGCCGTTTCAACTGCACCCATTAAGCCACTCTACTAACTATCCATTTAATTTGAAAATGTATAACAGTTTAGCCAATAAATAATAAGTCCGAGGAATCATTTTTTGAGTTTATAATGCATTTGCATGATTTAGCATTGTTTTCCATAGTGTTTTGCATATGTGCATTTTGGCTAGAACCTTACAATTTAGACTAATTTCTTTCGTTTTTGCTTTGTGTTGTAGGCTAATAAGTGAAGAGGAATGAAGTCAGACGAGGAAATGAAGAGTTGCATTATGCATGTGAAGATGACTTCAATGCACTCTAGTGCCTGTTTCAGGCATTGCAATGCCCAAAAATGTGGTATCTAGAGCTTAGGAGGGCACTGTGATGCCCAAAACAGGCACTACAATGCCCAAAGTCGCACCACCAATTTTGAAGTTTGATTTTTGCTTTCTCTTGAGGATCTTTAGATGATTTTTGGTCTTTTTTCACATTGGACATTTAAGCACTTTTAGGCTTTGTATTGAGGAAGAGCATTACTCTTTTAAATGGTTGTAAAGTGGGACTACAGAAATTACAAGGAGGAGAGCTTAAAGAAGTAGAGTTGCAGTTTTTTTAAGAAGGAAAAATAATGTGGATCGTCTCTTCATTGTCTTCTTTGATTGTTTTCCTTGTTTCATACTTTTGACCTAGAGCTAACTTATTAATCTGGAGTTTGGTTGAATTATGGTTTGAATCCATTTCCATGTGTTTTTCATTCAATTTCTTGGTTACTCACGCTCTCTTCTGATTAATGCTTTCAATTGGTTGACCAACTGTTGAATGATATTCGGTTGCTCAGTCGCTCCTAAAAATGTCCATTAGAGGTCTATTTTACTAAGAGGTTTTGTTCTCCACTTTAATGATAAAATCAAATTTCCTTCCCATTTTGTTTTGATTATCAAGAGACTTGATTAGGATACAGTCTACATGCATAGTTCACCATCTGATTACTTGAGAGTATATATCTTTTCATGATCAAAATAAACATAGAAAATATCCCCAAAAAACTCTTACGTTAAATGATTGGATTTTGTAGGAAATTTCTTGATGACACCGAGCAGCACCAGTGCTATGAATCTACGCTCCAGGAAACTTGTAATCTATTCCTTGAGGCATTAATTATTGCTAATTTCTTCTTAAGCTATTTAATTGGCCTTAATGATTGCTAAGTTCAACCTATGATGGCATGCATATATCTTTAGTTTTTGCAATGCCTTAGAAGTCAAGGCATTTCTTGGTAATTTAGATCTCAGCTTGTGTTATGTTTTGCAACAACTTTGAGAGAAATTATTTCTCAATGTATGTGCACAAGAGCAATGATGTTGATGGCTCTGTGTTTTTCTTATTTATTTACTGGAGGCTCTAAAACTTGGCTGATGAAGACCTATCATTTACCTGATGGTTGATAAGGATATGACGAAGCACGCTTGGATTTGCAAATGGGAAAAGCTGTTGAATGGTCGTCATGGGCAAAGGCTTAGAAGAATATATATTGGATTTTTCTCTAGCTTAAACTATCCAAAAAGTGAAGGTGATTGTTTCTCCTTTTCTTCATTCTTGGTTATCTATACAGTTTTGGATGTCCATTCTTATATATACAGCAACTTAAAACTTTGAACACATGAATAATAAGATGCATGAAATTAAGTTCTACTTTGCAATGAGCAGCTCTTTTTTTTAATGGATTTTCTTACTTTTCATACAGTTTAATATTCATGCATGGGCTGGTTTGTAGTGCTTTAATTTGAAGTGCATACCAGTGCTTCACAGGAGCAAAATTAAGTCACTACAAAATACCAGTTCAGCAAATTTCAACAAATCTCGACAGAAACGCAGCACGAGATGATTACATGTATGATTTGTTACATCTTTACATCATCTTTTTTTTTTTGGAAATATCTTGACATGGTCTTTGTGACAACGAAAAAGAAAGAGTAAATAAGGACAAGCTGGAAATTGGAATACCTCAAATTCTATTCATAAAACTGATAAAAAAGAAAATAGTTGATCCTTATGTCATTTGACTGGTTTTCTTGAAACAAGCTTGTTCACTACATTGGCTTTTTGCGGAGTTTCCACATAGCTTTGTACAATATACATTAATGAGATAAAAAGGAAAATATCCTTTTGTCATTAAATCTTATAAATAGATTGGAATTTTACACCCTTGTGAGATTAGTGCATTTTTTTTGGTCAAGTTCTCTTCTAAGATTTATTTTTCTATTTGAGTTGATTTGTGGGTCATGAACAATTCGTTTGTCAATGAATAAATGTTATATATTGCGCACTATAATTGTATGGTTATTGTTCTTTTCCTTTGCCGGTGAACTGGTGGTCCTGGTTCTTTAACTTGTAAGACGCTTAAAGTAAACTACGATTTAGATTTTCTTTTTCTTTTTTATTTTCTGTATTTCAATCATATTTACCGTGACATTCTGAAGGCATCAATTTTTGTGGGACATACTCCTAAAAATTCTGTGTGTAGGCTGCATATATCCCACCAAAAACTGATGTCTTAAGTATCATCTTTCTGTGAATTGTGATATTAGGTTCACTACCATATTTCTAAAGCAACTATATATCCTTATGTTATTTTACACTTTCTTCGGTTACTAATTTTAGGCTGACCATGAAGGTGCGCGCTCTGTCATATAGCACCTCGGATCACAAAGCCTTAGGGAAAGAGTTGAATTGCCGCTGTTGCCAGCATCTGTAAGTTTACACCAGTTAAGTTTGAGAAGAGTGGATAATTGGTCTAGCTTAATGTTCTTCCTCAAGGCATCTTGATCTGAAAATACTTGCTTTTCATTTATTAAACCATGAAATCACCATAATTCAATCCTAATCTGTTAAAATATAACAAATAAATTATCTGTTGACTAGCTGGAAATAATATATGCATTCAACTCGTTCACGAGCACATGCCGGCAGTGTCTACAGCCTGTAATGTTCATAGATTATATCATATGCATACACATCTACATATATATATGAATACAAGCAGAAATGAAATATAGTATACCTTTGAACCATTTAGTAAATGTGAGATTTGATTCTGTTAAAATACAGTAGTTATTAAATTGATATTTCCTCCCCAAGTCAACCAGGCAAAACAAGAATATAATCTTAGCTCGGCTCACATCACATGTAGATCACAATCAAATATCCTGAAACCTTTTCTGTTTAGTTTCTTCAACTCTGGGACATTTGAATATTTCTTGCCATTGCTTTGCTCTGAATCCTGCACTACAATTTGCAGTTGGTGAGATCTGTTTGTCTTGGATCTAAAGAAGACTTCTTCCCAAGAAAACAAAGGATCACAAGTTAAGATGGCTGAAGATATCATTGTGAATGGCGTTGGGGAGATCATCAACAGGCTCATCTCTCTTGGTTTTGATGAGATTGGTCTTCTGCTTGGTGTGAAAGATGAGGTGCAAAGCCTTCGAGGCGTGCTAAACAACATTCAAGCCATGTTGCAGGATGCAGAGAAAAAGCAGGTGGAGCAGGAGACGTTAAGAGTTTGGCTCAATGATCTTAAACAAGTTGCCTATGATGCTGAAGACGTATTGGACGAGATTGCATATGAAGAATTAGGATACAATGTCACCAATAATAAGTTGTCGAACTTTATTTCCTCCTCTAATCCACTTGCAATGCGCTTTTAGATTGCTCATAAAATCAAAGACATTAACAGTGGTTGGAGGGCATTGATAGGAGAAAAACATATTTCGACTAATCACGAATGTGGAGCCTAATCAAAATGATTCCTCCAGCTCTCACCAAATGATTAATGCTCGCGAAACCTCTTCATTTGTGGACGACTTGACTGTGGTTGGGAGGGAAATGGAAAAGAAAAGGATGATCTACTTGCTAATGAATCAAGGGTCAAGCAGTGACAACAACTCTCCTTTTATCATGGCTATAGTCAGTCTTGGAGGTCTTGGTAAGACAACGCTTGCTCAATTAGTCTACAATGACGATCTTGTAAAGAAACACTTTGATTTGAGAGTTTGGGTTTGTGTGTCTAATAATTTTGACACCTCAAATCTCTTTGCTCAAATCATGGAACAGATTTCACGTGGTAGAACTAAACGTGAATCTTCAAGTAAGCAAGTCTTGCAAATTGATCTTGAAAGAGAGCTGAAGGGGAAGAAATTTTTGCTTGTAGTTGATGATGTATGGAACGAAGATCAAGAAAAGTGGGATGATTTTGCACTTCCACTAAAAAAATTTATGGCTATGGGAAGTAAAATCATTGTTACTTCTCTCATATTGTGGCATCAATTGTTGGAGCAAAAGACATATTCCAGTTACAGATGCTCTCTGATGACAATTGTTGGGCTCTATTTGAGAGACGAGCATTTATACTTGGTGAAGCAGAGAAGAATTCCAATTTGGTAGAAATTGGAAAAGAAATCGTGAAGAAGAGTAAAGGCCTCTTGCAGCAAAAGTTCTTGGTGGTTTGATGCACACCAAAAAGGAAGAATGTGAGTGGTTGGCAATGCAGAATGGTGACATTGGGGATGTAACATTTGATGTTACAAAGGTCCTAAAGTTGAGCTATGATAGTTTACCCCCAGCATTGAAGTCGTGCTTTTTATATTGCGCTATATTTCCCAAGGACCATTTGATTTTGAAAGAGCTGTTAATCCAGCTTTGGATGGCACACGGACTACTTGGAGCAGGTGATACTCAAAGAAAAATGGTCTTGGAGGATACAGGAAATACATATTTCAACATTTTGTATTCAAAATCTTTCTTTCAAGAAGCAAATGCAAACAAATTTGGGGGTATGGAATATTGCAAGATGCACGATCTTGTGCATGATCTAGCACAATCCATCTGTGGGTTTGAACGTCAAGTTGTGTGGGAGACTAATAAAGTGAAAGTTGATCTTTCCAAATGTCGGCATGCTTCATTGATTTCAGAAACAACAGTAAAGGAAATTTAGAGTTGGACATATATGCTACCTTGTTCAATTTCAAGTTATTGCGTGTCTTGGATTTAAGCGGTTGTCCACGTTCAAAGTTTCCGTAAGTTTATTGAAATCCATGAGCCCGGAGAGTGTTGTCAGACCTACTATTTTTTAGAGGTGTCTAGAATATGCCTAAGCCTCTTTTCAAAGCTCTAGGTTCGAGCTCCACCGCTATCGTCTTCAAATACGAGCTCGTTCCAATACCATATTGAAATCCATGGGCTCGGAGAGTGTTGGGCCACACGCGCACATGGTGGATATACAAATGGGGTTGGAGCCCATCTTTGCACAAAACCAATTGGCTTGTGCTAGGATCCAATCTATACCACTTTATACCACACCAACTCTTATTATATTTTCAATGTGGGATTATATTCCAACAAAGTTGAAACATCTGAGATATCTTGATCTCTCGTGTACCAAAGTGGGTCACTCGGCTTTACCATCTCCAAACTCTCAAACTGTATCCATGCATTTTCCTTCACGAGCTTCGCCATGATTTGATAAATCTAAGAACATGAGATTTATGCATAGATCAATATGTAAGGTGGAAGAAAATGCCACCGAAAATAGGCCAACTTCATTTCCTTCAAACACTGCCCATTTTTATGGTGCCTGAAATTGATGTCGGACGAGGCAATGCTGAGCTAGAAAGCTTGAACAACCTTTGAGGTTCACTAAGGCTTTACAATCTATGTTGCGTGAGAGAGGGGACTTCGGCTTAGAGAGCTAATTTAATCAAGAAGAGAAACTTGCAAGAATTGATTCTTGATTGGAGTACAAGCGATGGTGGCGGCAATGATGCACTTGTGTTGGAAGAGCTGCAACCTCATTGAAATCTAAAAGAGCTAAAATTCGAAATTTTGGTGGCATTCAGTTTCCTCAATGGATGCCAACTATTTTGGCCTTGCCAAAAAAATTGTTAGCATTACCATAAGTGGTTGTGATCATTGTGAGCACATCCCAAGCTTCACAGAGTTGCCATACAAGACATGGAATCCATGATGAATGCCAAAAGCATGGGCTGTTCAAAGAAAGAAAGCATAGGAGCATCACAATCGTCATGGTCTTATCGCTCTCTCAGAAAGCTAAAGCTCAAAAGATTGGTAAGTCTGGAAGAATGGATGGAAGATGAGGATGGAATTCTATTCCCTTGTTTGGAGGAGATTTCAATCATAGATTGCTTCAATTTGAGAAGGGCGCCGCATATATATATTATATTAAATCATTGGAACTACGTGGCGTGGGTGGAATGGGAGTGGTGTCGATAACAAGCTCGCTCACTTCTCTCATTTCTCTCACCATAACTAACTGTAAAGATCTTGAGTTCCTATCACAAGGCCTTCTACTAGAAAATGAGCTACTGGAAGATGTAGGAGTACATGGGTGCCCTGAACTCCAGAAATTTTCTCTACCAGACGGCGAACCGAGTAATAATAGCCAAGTTCAGGGAATGGATGTTCTTAGGAGCTCTATGCGTCAGTTGAAGATAAGCCAGTGCGCTGCATTGATGTCCTTCCCAGATGTGAGAGGCTTGATTTCTCTCCAAATCTTACACATTTGGAAGTGTCCCTCATCACGCTTTGAGTGGTTTGACATCCGTAGCTGTCCTAAATTGAAAGATATAGGAGGTGGTGATGGTGGTGATGATGATGTTCAACTCTCGTTTCCTTCACTTAACGCATCAATTTTTGGAATCTGGGTTCAATCTCCATGCTTGTTGAGTTTGGGAAGAACAGTGATCTGAGCTGTTTGGATCAGCTCAATGTTGGTGAAAGT
Source organism: Stephania japonica (assembly GCA_039657345.1). Lineage (NCBI taxonomy): Eukaryota > Viridiplantae > Streptophyta > Magnoliopsida > Ranunculales > Menispermaceae > Stephania > Stephania japonica. The sequence continues at coordinate 48,938,834 of CM077558.1, forward strand.
GAAGGCCTGACGGTAATTCCAATTGAGCTTTTTCAAAGCTTTAAGTATCTGCGACATCTTCAGATTATATGGTAAGGTTTTGATCTTGAGAGAGAAGGACAACAAGTACTTGCCTATAGTGTTCAAAAACTAGATATTAGTGGTTGTTGTGCCGTGTCATCTATGGACTTAGGAAGCTTTATTTCTCTTTGTGAATTGAGTATTACTGAATGCAGAGGACTCCGGTGCCTGCAATGGTTGCAATCCTAACCATCCTTGAGAGACTTAGCCTTGGCCAGTTTTCGGAAGAGCTGCATTGCTTCCCATTACCACACACTCTGTGATGATGATGATGGGGAGGAGGATGATGACGATGATGTGATGCGGAGTTAAACAATCCCTTCACCTCTTTCGTACCTTGGAGATTTATGGGTGGTCTACTCTCCAATCTCTGCCTCACCAACTTTGACGCCTTACAACTCTGAAATATCTGACTATAGAACACTTTGATGGTTTGAAGGTATTGCCGGAGTGGCTTGGAAACCTTACATTGCTGGAGAGCTTGTCCATTCACCATTGTCCAAAATCTGATGCAGCTATCTTCTATGGAACAAATGCGGGACTCACCTTGAAAGATTATATGTTGATGATTGTCCCCTCATGAATGAAAGATTTGAACAGCTTCTACACGATACTGAGTGGCCTAAGATGTCCCACATTCAGATTGTATGGATCAATTGATTCACGCCAGGTTTGTTACATACCTAATCTCATCTGTTCCTTCTCTTCTCATTGTAGCACTGATTTATTATGTTCAAATTGGAAAAAAAAATCCACATATTTAACAGCTGGTTCAACAATATCCCTTAGTCTAAATGCCATAGTTTTCTACCAAATCTCACTTATATACTCCCTCCGTTTAAAAATGTAAGTCGTATAAGGTAAAGGGCACAAGAATTAAGACAGTCTTAATTACGAGTGTAATTTACATCTACGTCCTTTGACATTAAATGAATTGAAGAATTTAAGAATCATAAATATTTGAATTGTGCAAGGGTAAAATGGGTAAAAAAATAATAAAACACTCTCGAATTCCAAAAACGACTTACAATTTTGAAGAAGTTTTTGCTTGATCGACTTATATTTTTAAACGGAAGGAGTATATATTATGAGTTGGTGGTGGTATGTGATTTTGTTTTCTAGTTTACATTCTTAACATATGGATCAATGTGCCAAAAAAAAAAATGATGCATTTGCCGTTTGCAGCTGGAGTGTAATAGCATACTCGCCTTGATCGAAGGGTTCAAGTATTTGAAATTAGCACCAACTTTGAATTTCTGCAGTACCGCATTCCATCCATACCCCACTACTAACATTGGGTATGTTAACTAAGCTGTCTAATATGCTCCATTCATGTAATCCTGGCGCTTTCCTTTGCCAATCTTATATTTTCCCAAGTAGTGTTTGTGCATGTGATTTGTGAGTTTTATTCATGTTGCTTGATTTACATTTTTTTTTTTCCGCTTGCATTAATCAGGATTCAGGCATTACTGTTATAATAAGTTTATTAAGTCATAGGAGTTTTATGGACAAAACCAATGCTGACTTTAGAGGGGAAAGCCAAAATCCCATAGCAATATTGAAGTGTTCCTTCCCAAGATTTGGTACTTAAAAGTTGTTGTAATGTGCATAGATATCTTTTTTTTAACTTCTTTTTAGTGGTAGAAGTTCTAGTACACTGTAGTAGACTATTTAATTTTTTTTCATCCTCAAATGTGCATACTTTTGGCTTGTCTTCCACTTTGTTGTAGTTGTGAATTGCGAGCACTTTCTTGCATTTGTAAAGAGACCTGGTTTCATGTAAAAACGACTTAAAGTTGTGGTTTTGTTTATATCAGTGAAAAAGAATTGCATCAAAATGAAAAGAAAAACAAACAAGCAAGCATATTAGTACAACCCAATCTACAAGAAACAAAATGACAACCTTTCTTATTTATGGGGGGCTCTTGAAAATGATGCTTAAAAGAAGTTGAAAGAGTTCCCCTTCATATTTTAATTCAAAATTTTCTATTACGAACAACACCAAAGCCTCAATTCCAAAATTTTCTATTACGAAAAAAGCTTCATATGGTCAGTGATCAGGTTCTACATTTATGTTGGGCAGTTTCTGTTTTATGGTAATAAAATGAAGCTCATGTATCTCATCACTTGCAGGCGATTTCAGATTTACAGAGAGAATTATAGAGTTCTATGCTGGAGCCGTGTCGGCATGTTGTGTCCAAGAATCGGAAGAAGAAATATAACATTACTGATGAATGTGCTGTTTTGTATGAAGTTGCTGAAACATGAGCCAATTGCTGCAGATGGATGTGAGTTATTCGTTGTAATTTAGAGTTGTAGAGTTAATGTGTCTGTGTTTCTCTTATTTACAGGAGGCTTTAAACCTAATGTGACCTGATCTTGCATTCTTTGGTGTTTCAAGACCATAAATCTTATGTAGGCCATGTTCCTTCTATCTTTGTATATATATCACAGTGTAGACTATCTTATGAAAAGAGATTCATTCCCAGATTTTTTTCCTTCTGTTTGTGATCTTTCATGGCTAAATGCGTGTTAAGGTGACAGATAAAGGGTTTGGGGGCTTCTTGATATATCTGATCATTGATGTAAGATTTACTTTTTTTTTTTTTTTTTCTATTCATGTTGTCCTGGTGCTTTCCATTTGTCACTTTCGTATTTTCGCATTTTTGCAAGTAATGCTTGTGATTTTTGGGTATCATTCAAGTAACTTGATTTACTTCTTTCTTTTTGACCTTGAATCGCGAACAAGTACTAAATTAATTTGAAATGGCTACCTTTTTTCCCCTTTTTTTCACTTGCTTTAATCAGGATTCAGGCAGCAGTATTCTGTTATAGGTGTTCTGTGGACAACAAAAACAGGTCTGCTTAAGAACCAAAAAGAAAAGGTCTGCTGACTTTAGAGGGAAAAGCCATTGTATGCATAACAATATTGTAAGCAAGTTTAGCAAAGGTTACAATTTTTCAGATAGTTTTTACCATCAGCAATGGATTGTTCTTTTAGGTCTCCCTGCAATGATTTTTGGTGTAATTATGCAATGGAGATTGCATTTGTCACTCTAACTCAAAGTAAATGAGGATCACGACTGGTTCTCTGTTAGTATTTTGTACTCCACTTCTATGAAATAAATAAAAGTTTTGCTTACAATCAAAAAAGAAAAAATTGAAGTCATGTTCCTTTCTAAAGTTAGGAACTTTGACGGTGCTGTAATGTGCATAGCCATCTATATCTTACTTGTTTCACACTTCATCGTTTGATTCAATAGTTTTGCTTGCCGATGAATAAATAAGCTTTCTTTGTTTGGATGACTCTTGAATTGACTCTTTGAAGAAATTGAAAGAGTTTCACACTTTCACTTCATCATTTGATTTGATTCTTCTATTACAACAGAATCTTCATTTGGCTAGTGATCAGGTTCTACATTATGCTGGATAGTTTCTATTTAACATAATAAAACTGATTTCATGCATCTCTTCAATGGCAGGCGATTGAAGCTTTACAAAGAATTACAGCGAAGTATGCTGGAGCCACAGCTATGTATTTTGTCCAAGAATCTGAAAAATAAATACAACATCAATCATGAGTGTGCGCCTTCCTTTGATATTGATGAAACATGGATCAATGGGCGTGCTTGAAAGTTGGGAGTTTGTTGGTACTTTGGATCTCAGCTTGTGTTACATTTTACAACAACTTTGAGGCAGATGCTTTCCCAATAGTTGTGCCTGAGACAATGGAGTTGATGGCTATTTTGTGTTTCTTTTATTTATTCATAGGAAGCTCAAAGCCATGTAAGTGTACCTTCGCCAATCTTGTGTAATGTCTCTACTTTTCTTCCTCCTTTTCTTCATTTGTGGTCATCTATACAGCTTTGGACAAAAGATTGAGTTCTTATTTTTTTCATTGATAGAATGTGTGCAGTGAAGTTTCTTTTAAAGGATCTTGTCACTCTTTGGATTTTGCAGACCAGAACTAATTTTTGATTAAGGCTTTGTTGGCGTTGGTTTAATTTCCACGTGGAAGGTGCCAACCGTACCGACTAATCAATACTCGGACACTGTTGGACCCCATATTGGGGCTACCCTCCCAACTCATTTTTCCATCCATGAGACTCGAATTTGAGACTTTGATTAGGAGATCACCGAGTCCCTTACCACCTGGACCAATTGGTTGTTGGTAATCTTGTTACTTTTTCAAGGAGTACTATATTTTCATGCAGGTGCTGTGCTTTCCTTAGCCTTCTGGGCAAAAGTGCAAGCTTCAGTCCGTCAGAATCAATGCACTAACTGTTTCCATCTAAAACCACAAACTTCATATTCAATCAAGACTAATTTATGTACTTCCATTAAAAGTCACATCGTTCGAAAAATTTGAATTAATCTTGACAGAAAAACAGCAGGAGATGTTACATATTAACTGCATACTGATAGTTGTGTCTTGCCAAAATATTTTCCCTTTGCTCCATTTTTTTTTTTTTTTTTTTTTTTTTTTTTTTTTTGGTAATATACCTTTGCTCCATTGAAACACCTATCCCTAGTCCCTGCCTTGCATTTTGCGGTCGTCATGGTATACATTTTGAGTGACTTGCCAGACATAATGAATGTTGTCCTCGGCCACACTTGAGATAAGTTTCTTTTTTTTTTTTTTTTTTTTGACAATTTGATTCTTATGATATATGACTAGCCTTTTGACACTTGATAGAATATTGAGTATATGTAAGATTTTGTTCATCCCTGCTGCTATATGCAATGCACTGATGTAGAATTGAAGAATATAAAATTAGTAGCTCAAGTGATTGAATTTCTGCACACGTGATTTTGATCATTTCCTAGTTCTGTTACTCATGAAGTTTCTAATCTGTGATTTATTTTCTTTAAGTGCATCCTTTTTTTTTGTATCTCTGACACAATTTTATGTCAACCAAGCCTATAGCATAATGGAAAAGGCATGCTCTCATCTCTGTGAGCTTGGATGAGCTCGAATGTTCGATTCCCAATATTAAAACATATAAAATTACAATTTGTAAGTACTAGTACTAGACTACTAAATATATAGCCGTTGGTTCTCTGTCAATGTATGCATATGAAATTGGAGTTAACTGCACTCCCAAGATAACACTTAACATGGAGTCCAACGTCCATGGTCTTGGAAGTTGTTAGCTTTGAATTTTGTTACAGTTGCAAGCTCAAGAGCTCTGCAATCTCCATTAGAGTCTGCAGCAGGTGAGATCTGAGTCTGTTTTTAATCCTAAGAAAAGATAGCTGAAGAGCTCATTGTGGGCGGCGTAGGGGAGGTCGTCAACAGGCTCATTGCTCTTGGTTTTGAAGAGATCGGTCTTGTGCTCGGTGCGAGAAGGATAAGATCATCGGCATGCTAATTAACCACGGGTCAAGTCAAGAAAACTCTAGCAGCAGCATTGATCTTTCGATCATACCTATAGTCGGCCTTGGAGGTCTTGGCAAGACTACGCTTGCTCAATTAATGTACAATGATGATGCGGTAAAGAAGCACTTTGATTTTAGGGTCTGGATTTGTGTTTCTACTAATTTTGAGACCACAAATCTCTTCTCTCAAATCCTAGAACAAATTACTCCGGACTATATCAAATGTGAATTGTCAAGTAAGCATGTCTTGCAAAATAATAGCCTTGAAAGCAAGCTCAGTGGGGAAGAGAACAAGAAAAGTGGGACGATTTCAAATTTAAGAAAGTTTGGTGCTTCAGGAAGCAAAATCATCGTCACTACTCGTAGCCGCATTGTTGCTTCCATTGTTTGTCCAGTAGACACATCTCAGCTACAAAGCTCTCTGTCAGAAGATAACCCTAACTTGAGAAAACGAAGAAGATGAGTCGCATCTGAAGAGAAGAGAAGAAGTCTTCTCTCTCTCACAGACCGACTACATATATATATATAGCAACAGTAAAATTACACAAATGTCCTCTCTTAGTTACAACTCATAACAGTAGAATTACATATATACCCTCACATATTTCATACTAATGATTTATCCTAACATCCCCCCTCAAACGAAGGGGTACCGAACGGACACCAAGTTTGTCCCTTAAGTATTGAAACCTAGAAGCAGAAAAACATTTGGTAAAAATATCCGCAACCTGATCTTGTGTTGGAACATGATGAATGCCAAGTTGTCCAGCCAACACTTTATCACGAACATAATGAATATCGAGTTCAATGTGTTTGGTGCGAGCATGATAAACTGGATTCCTAGCCAAAGCTGCTGCACTCATGTTGTCACATCAAATAGTCGGAGGAGCTGAAATGGAAACATTAAGTTCAGTTAGCAAAGACATTAACCATGAGATTTCAGCAGTTACCTGTGCCATTGCTCGATATTCAGATTCAGTGGAAGAGCGAGAAACAACAGCCTGCTTCTTGGACTGCCAAGCAACTAAATTAGGACCAAGGAAAACAACATAACCAGCAATAGAACGATGATCATCTGGTGAAGCAGCCCAATCGGCATCTGAAAAACCTGTAACAAACAACTGCGAACCAGAATGAAATGATATACCCAATGTATCAGTACTTTTAATGTATCGTAAAACTCTTTTTACAGCCTGCCAGTGAGTAACTGTTGGATGTTGCTGAAATTGACTCAATTTATTAACAATAAAAGAAATGTCTGGTCTTGTATGGACCAAGTACTGTAAGCCCCCTAAAATACTCCTATACAGAGTGGTGTCATTAAAAGGAGGACTACCATCTGCATAGAGAGGCTTGTTAATTGAGAAAGGAGTATCAATGGGTTTAGCATTTGTCATACCAGATTTTCTAAGTAACTGATGAATATAAGCAGTTTGAGTGAGGTATAAACCACTGTTATCTCGTCGGGCTTCCATACCCAAGAAATAATTTAGTTCCCCAATATCAGATAAAGCAAAACTATCATGTAATTTAGAAATGAAAAATTGAATAAGAGAAGTATGAGACCCGGTAACAATGATATCATCAACATACACTAAAAGATATAAAACACGAGAAGCTGTCTTTAAAAACAAATAAAGAGTTATCGGCCTTAGAATTAGAAAAACCCCACGAGATAAGAGTGGATTTTAATTTATCAAACCAAGCTCTAGGAGCCTGTCGCAATCCATATAATGCCTTATGTAATCTACAGACATAATGGGATGGACGAGAATCAACAAACCCTTGAGGTTGGTTTGTAAAGACCTCCTCACTCAAAGAACCATTTAGAAATGCATTATTAATATCAAGTTGGCGCAAAGACCAACCAAACTGAACAACTAAAGATAAAATAACACGAATAGTAGCAGCCTTAACAACAGGACTATAGACCTCATCAAAATCAATACCCGAAACTTGTTTAAAACCTTTAGCCACTAATCTAGCCTTATACCTATTCACGAGACCCATCGAATTTCTTTTTATTGAAAAAATCCACTTATTAGTAACAAGATTGTGATTATTGTTGTGGGGAACTAGAGACCAAGTCCCATTTTTAATCAATGCATGATATTCCTTATCCATAGCCTCCTTCCATTTAGGATCTTTGAGAGCTATTTCACACGTAGCAGGAATATCATCCATTTTTACACAAGAATCAATACAAGCAATACTTTCTTTTTACTAATCCCATCCTTAGCTCGTGTTATCATTGGATGAGTGTTAGTTGGTGTATTAACCACTTGGAAGGCTGTATCGACCACATTAGGTGAAGTAGTAGGACTAGGCGAATTCCAATAGGACTCACAGAGGCGAGTCACTCTTGGAGAAGGCCCAGATATAGGACTAGGCGAGAGGCCCGAGAAGATGGTGGTGGACGTGAAACAGATGAAACAGGACATATATTAGGATAAGGTAATGGAACACTTGGTAAATTAGAGACAGAAACAGGTGAAGAATTTAACTGAAACAATTCAGAATAAGGGAAATCAGATTCATTAAACAAAACATTTCTAGTAATAAACACTCGACCAGCAGAATTCATGCATTTGTACCCTTTATGGATAGAACTATATCCAAGAAACAAACACTTTTCTGACCTAAATTGATACTTATGTTTGTTATATGGTCTAAGATACGGAAAACATGCACAACCAAAAACACGTAAAATGGTATAATCTGGGGAATATTTGAACAATTTTTCATACGGAGACTTATTATTTAAAACCACAGTAGGCAATCTATTAATAATAAATGCTGCAGTTTCACATGCATCCCACCAGAATTTCAAAGGTAACTTACTTGCAGCCAACAAAATGAGACTCATTTCAACAATGTGTCGATGTTTACGTTCAGCCCTACCATGTTGTTCATGTGTATGAGGACAGGGGTGTTGAAAAATAATGCCATGTAAGTCAAAATATGGTTTAAAAGACCTATATTCACCACCCCAATCAGACTGAACCCTTTTTATGGTAGTTTGAAATTGGTTTTCAACCATAGTTTTAAAATGAATGAATGCTTTAAGAGCATCAGACTTAAACCGTAATGGATATAACCATGTAAACCTAGTGCAATCATCCACAAAATGAATATAGTAATTGAAACCACCCGGAGAAGTAATAGGAGCAGGGCCCCATAAATCTGTATGTATTAGATCAAGAACATTGTTTGCAATATGAGAAGAAGAAGAAAAAAGGTAAAGCATGTATTTTCCCTAGAGGCGGTGTGAACGAAGTCATGTGCGAGACGAAGTATGCGGAGCGAAGATTATTATGCATAACTTTGTGTTAACACCTTATGTGCGGGATGGCCAAGTCTGGAGTGCCGAGACATTTTAGATCTTTAGAAGAGGTGAGAAAGGCAGTATGAGGAATTTGAGAAGAATTCTTTAATCCAAAAAATTTGTAAAGACCATTGTGAAGACATCCGTGAAGAAGCACCTCATTGGTTCGAGAGTCCTTCACAAAACAATCATTAGAGTGAAACTCTATTAGGACATTATTGTTACGGGTTAACTGTGAGACACTCAACAAATTTTTCTTAATACCAGGCACACACAAAGTATTTGGAAACGATAACCGAGAACTAATAGAAGGTAATAAAGCTTGACCAAATCAGTAATGTTTAAATACTCACCATTACCAACCATTAATGAATTTTTACCTCCATATGGTGTCTTGTTCATCGGTTGAGTGGGATCATGAGTGATATGGGAAGAAGCTCATTGTCCATATACCACGAGTTATCTGTCATGAGTTCGATGGTACCAAAGAAGGAATTGTGGGATTGTTGATGAGCATTGTGTTGAATCTAGCGGGCGAGGAGGAGAGATGACGTTAGATTGGGATCCCATGTATTTCATATCCCCTACGAAGTAACATCTTTAAGCGACAGAGTGGCCAAATTTGCCACATATCGGCATGTAGGTTTAGAATTGTTATTTGTTCTAAACCCTCCACGACCTCTGCCTCTCTTTGCTTTCTACCACGATTTCCAAATCCAAAGGACCCATGTGATTGCCCTTGAGAACTGTTGTTTGAAATCTGGGGAGTTACCAGGATTATTTTTGTTTCCTGATTTATTATTGCCGATTTCATCTCGACCAGAGTGAGCGATGGGGAGACATCCACCGGTGACATTGAATTGATGCCTTGGCTCACTTTGAAATTGGTCTAATGTACTTTCAAAATCAATTAGACAAGATTGAAATTCTTGCCAATCAAGCATATGTACTTGTCATTTGTAGAAACAACGATGATTGGCAAGTATTCAACATCCAAGCCAATCGACAGGTTTGATATTAGATCCTCGGTACTCACGGAGATCCACCATAGCTAGATCATTTGCACACCCTTTCATCATTCGTAGATACTCACTAACTCGTTTTGATCCTTTCTTAGTGGATTGTAGTTGTTTCTGCAGAACATGCACACGTGACCTGTTGCTTTTGCCACAGTGTGCCTCAATGGCGTTCCACAGCTCATGAGCAGTACGACTTAACTTCGGATCAACAATGCTATTAGCTACTTCAGGTGTCATTGCAGTCATAAGCCATCCATACAACATGCGATCTCTACCAAACCAAGATTTTTATGTGCGGATTCGGTGAACCGTCCTCCAGAAATTTCTCAGGGCATGGAAATGTGCCAAATAGAAAGCCATCTAACTCAAACCCTTCAATCACAGGTATTACAGTAGACCTCCATAATAGGAAGTTTGTTTCATCCAATTTGAGTGTTACAAACTGGCTTAGGGAATTCCCAAATGGACCACTTGAAGGTCCTATGCTAGATCCTCGCATCTCATCTGATGAAGCCGGGTACTTCGGAAGAACCGAAGAAGAACCGACTTCACCTAGACCAGATCCATGATCCATCATAGAAGAATCAACCAGAAATACACACTAGAATCGAAATACGTACCTCGAATCTCCAGATCTAGCGTCTGCAACTCGTTAGAGTCGTAGATCTATAACTTCCGTGACCAGATCCTTTATTGTTGCTAGTAGATCTAGCGTTTCTTCAAATCTATCACTGCGTTTCACAAATTCTTCGGATCTACACCGCAAGAACGGATCTTCTCGGATCTACTCCACAACAGAGCGGATCTGCGACTCCTACTCACGAGATTCCTTCATCAACTCGAGTTGATCTATACTTTTGAAGACGAACCTTTCGATCCATGTTTGCTTTTTCAACACGAAACCGTGCGATCTGCAGATCAGTATCGTCACGCTCCGGATACGTATGCTGCTGCCGTTGCGGACACGATGGAGTTTCGTTGGCGTTAGCCTCACGGCTCTGATACCATGTCAGAAGATAACCCTAACTTGAGAAAACGAAGAAGAAGATGAGTCGCATCGAAGAGAAGAGAAGAAAGTCTCTCTCTCTCACAGACCGACTACATATATATATATATATATAGCAACAGTAAAATTACACAAATGTCCTCTCTTAGTTACAACTCATAACAGTAGAATTACATATATACCCTCACATATTTCATACTAATGATTTATCCTAACACTCTCCGATGATATATGTTAGTCCCTATTTGAGAGAAGGGCATTCATGCCCTGTGCATGTAATTTGATCGATATCGGGAAGGCGATCGTAGAAGAAATGCAAGGGTGTGCCTCTTGCAGCCAAAATCCTTGGGGGTTTAATGCACTCCAAGAAAGAAGAAAGGGAGTGGTTGGCTGTACAAAATGGCGAGATTTGCAACGTAACATCTGGTGAAGAACATCAAATTATGAACGTGTTAAAGTTGAGCTACAACAATTTATCCTCAGCATCGAAGTCATGTTTCTCATACTGCGCAATATTTCCTAAGGATTTGTGATTTCGAGGGAGACACTGATCCAGCTTTGGATGACACAAGGACTGCTCACAACTTCCAATACTCAAGGCAAACTGATCATGGAGGATACTGGTAATTCTTACTTCAAAATTCTGTACTCAAAAATCTTTTTTTCAAGAAGTAGAAACGAACAAATTCGGGGAGGTTGAATATTGCAAGATGCACGACCTTGTAAATGATCTAGCGCAATCCATTTGCAGGATGACAGTAGACTTTTCCAAATGTCGCCATGCTTCGTTGGTTTCAGAAACATCAGTAGAAGCCTTAAAAGAAGCAAAAAAATTGCGCACAAGTTTTTCTTCCAATTGGATCAGTTTTGATGGCTCTCTAACAGCTTACATCTAGTACATCACCTAATTTCTCGTCCTTGCGGGTACTAGACTTGAGTAGAAGTAAATGTTCTAAATTCCCTCCTTTTCTCGCTAAGTTGAAACATTTGAGATACCTCGACCTCTCTTACACCACCATCATTTCCTTACCTAAATGGATCACTGGTAATGGTGGGTGCGAAGAAAGATGTTGTAGTATTGGAAGAACTACGGCCTCACCCAAATCTGAAACAGCTCTTGATTCAGAACTTTAGAGATGTTGAGTTTCCTGGGTGGGTGTCGAATGGGTCTGCACTTGCTAACACCGTTAGCATCACAATCAGCGGGTGTGATCATTGCGAGTTGATTCCAAGCTTTGGAGATTTGCCATGTTTGGAGTTATTGGAGGTGGAGTCAATGAGTAATGTGGGGAGGATACTAAGTTCGTCACCATCAACAACACGTTCGTGCTATCGATCTTTGAAAAAGTTCAAGTTGAGATGGATGGACAGCTTGGAATAATGGGTGGAGGACCGGTGCATGTCGATAACATTGAAGAGGACACCTAACCGATTTCCTTCGCTGAAATCATTGAAGTTGGATAGAGTGGGTGGGATGGGAGTGGTGTCGATAGCAAGCACTCTCACGTCTCTCACTTCTCTCGTGATCACAGACTCTGAAGATCTTGAGTTTCTGCTCAAGTGCTGTTATATAGGAATGAGGGAGTGGAGAATGTGAGCAGAAGTAAGTGGACTAACCTCCTAGCTTTTGTTCCTTCGGAATGCGATGGTAATGGCGGAGTGATTGCTGCGAAGAGCACTCTGTGTCTATTCAGGATTGATGGGTGTTCTGCTTTGAAGACTATTCGAGATGCGAGGGGATTGACTTCTCTTCAGGGTATCGAATTTGGTGGCCTTTCAATCACCGTGCTTGATGAATTCACAAAGAACAATAACTTGACGTCTGTCATTAGACTTGATATCAATGGAATTGAAGGCCTAAGAATGCTGCCTGCTGAGATGTTTAACAGCTTCAAGAATCTGCTGAGAGGTGACGATTGAGAAATGCCCAAAATTGGAGGTTTTGATCTTGAGGAGGATCGCGTAGCATGTGAATTTATGGTTGCACTTGTGTTTCTTCTATGGATTTACGAAGTTTTGTTTCTCTACATCAATTGCATATTATCAAATGTAGAGGACTACTGTCCTTGGAAGGCTTGCATTTCCTGACTGCCATCGAGGAACTAAGCATCGGCGAGTTAACGGAGGATCTGGATTGTTTTCCATTATCAATCTATGATGATGATGATGATGATGATGCACGGCCAAACTGTCGCCTCACCTCCCTTCGCAAGTTATACATTACTGGGTGGCCTACTCTCCAAGTTCAGTATCTCACATCACTTAAGTCCCTCTCTATTATATTAAAGTTTGATCGTTTGACGGTCTTGCCTGAGTGGCTCGGAAACCACTCTTCACTTGAAAGCTTGCACCTTTTTGGCTGTTGGAATCTTTCACATTTACCATCCACGTAACAAATGCAACGACTCGCCTCACTCAAGATGCTGAGTATTGATAGATGCCACCAACTGAAGCAAAGATGTTGTCAAAGTTGAAATGCTTCCGAGTGGCCAAAGATTTCCCACATTCAGATTCTAGATGTTGGTGAACAATCTCCTTTATGCATTACATTAGTCCTTTATGATTCATGTTGTCTCATTACTTTCCATTACCATTATTCCTGTAATCTCCTACAATGTTTGCATGCTTTTTGCGAGTTCCTTCGAGTAGACACGCTCTTGGAATGTACTCGAATTCTAAGTCAATTTGAAATGGCTTTCATTTTTTTTCTTTTTCCGAAATCAGGATTCAGTTTGCAGATGATTTTTTTGAACTTCTTAACAACCACATGTGACGTATGTGATCAAATTCAAATGCGAAGCATCCTTCAGTTGAGTTCTAGTGCGCCACCGTCTTTTGGTTTCACTGGGTTTGATCCTAACTACTACAAGGTCAGAACCTTTGCATAGCTACTTATCTCTGTTAATACAATGCTTTGGCAGTCTAACCACTAGAGCATCCTAAAGTTGCTAGTTGCTGTTAGTTTATTACAAGGCTTGATTCAGCTTGATTCGTAAATAAGATTTACAAATTGTTAATTCTTAGTCCTATTTCCGATGGGTATCAAAATTTCGACTAGCTACTGCCGGTTGGTTGGTGTATAATTATGCTCCATCATAAAGCACCGACAGTTGAGAATTGAAAAGCCTTGCAGAAAGAGTATTGCATTGCCTCTGTTGCTAACATCTGTAAGTTTCCTGCGACAAACTTCAAGAACTCTATCATTTCGAGTTTTTGACAAATGCATGCGCTATTTATAAGATCAGATTTAGAAGCCAAGCCTAGGCTATTAGCCTACAAGGTCCTCAAATTTTCTGTTCTTCATCCTATGTTATATCATGATTCCATTTCAATTACATAATGTACAAGCTTTAACCTTCTTCAAAGCGAACCTAGGAATTGATTTCATGGGCTTGATCGTAACTTGCTTTACACCCTAGATTGATAGTACTAATATTTGTTCATTGCATTTTTAGGCCAAGTTCTTCCAACAGCATTTCGATTATAAATTCATTCAATGAATTTTATTGGAATGAAATGTCTGATCAAGCTTCTTCTTTTACGATGGAGAGTCTCTTTACTCTTCAAGAAGAGACCGATAACTGCCATTGCCGGTTGCATCACCGGTTCTTAGCACTCTAGTGGATTTTTAGCAGATGGCTCCTAGACTAAGATTCTGTTGAAGATGTTTCTTTTTCTTTTTTTTTTTCAACCAAATGAGATATGCAATGGGTATTTATTTAGATGATTTTATCCTATATAATCTAGAGATTTTATTGGATCAGTTATAGTTCTTTGAACTGAAAGCAGTGGTTTTCTCCCCTTTTTCAGTGAGAACAGTGGAATTTCTCCCCTCAAAAGTGTACTCTTGCAAGAAACTTGAATTTGTGTACTTGCAACATATATATATAAACTGCAACTTCCCATGTAATTTTTTTTTTTTTATATTTTATTTTATGAGCAGCAACTGTATAATATGAGAACTGGAACCACAATCAAATTCATATTCAATCAAGATTAGTTACATACTTCAGTTAAAGTGCCTAGGTATTAGACAGGAGTGAAATTAAGTCATATAACGAAAGAGCGGTTCGATGAGTTTGAACAAATCCTAACACAAGCAGGAGATGACTACATTCCTACAGTCTTTACTGCATCAGTGCATACTCATGATTGCCCCTTCCCTTCATTGAAACGGCTACTCATAGTCCCCGCCTTGCATTTCGTGGTCGTCATGGTATACATTTCGAGCCACTTGCCAGACCTGAAGGATGTTGTCCTCAGCAACGCTTGAGATGACCCACGGCTCGTTCTGGTTCCATGAGAAATCTGAGATTTTGGCGGTGTGACCGCCATGAGAAAATAGCAGCTCAGGGGGTCCATCCTCAGCTTCACCTTCAGTTTGCTCCTCCCCAATCCTGAAGGCATCAAACCAATGAATAAGTGATGAACAAACATGAACACAAACACCAACGTTTGGATTTGGTTGTATCATATCGACATAATGTACCTGCGAAGGTCCCAGATCATCAGCCTCCTGTCAGCGGCCGAAGAAGCCAATATAGTCTCATGGTGAGGACTCCACTCGACCTGAAACACCTCTTCCCTGAGAGAAACAAAAGTGAGGAATCAGACATCAGAAAATAAGTCAATTCGATTAACAGCACAAAAGTTTGTAAAAGAGGGAATCGACAACATCATGTTGCTCAAGAAACAAGAATGTAACATAAATGAAAATGAGGCGAAGACAATACAAGTGACTGGAGAAACTATGCAATGCTGATGACAGTTTTCGTAAATCAAAGAGATTAAGAGTTGTGTCGGACGAAGCAGTAGCCAGAATCCACTCATTGAATGGGTTGAATGATAGATAGTTCACCTACAAAGCAAAGGAGAAAGCTCGATTAGTACATAACTCAAAACTTTCAGACAAAACCCTTCACAATATAGGATGATGAATGAAGTATCCCAAATGGAGAAATACAAGTTCACAGGTGTAGCAAGAATGAATTTAACACCAGGAGTTAATCACCAATGCATCGAAAGTTAACGGGTAACAATATTTCGATTACAAAGAGAAATTAAAGCAATAAAATTAAAGAGTAATAGACCTCCTAGTATCTTTTTCAATTGTGTCCAGGAATTTCTAGTTAGGAGATCGAAACCAAAAATAGTAAATAAGAGCAAGTTGCAGTACCTCAAACTTCTAGTCATATCAACAATAACAAGTTTGGATAAAGGAGGACTCTGAACCGAGGTCCCAAGCCTATTTTCTATTCCTGAAAATGGGGGAGGGTTGCAATAGGTTGATAGCTAAAACTTTTGTCACTCATTATGAAATGAACAAAACTTCTATTCATAAAACAGATAAAAAAATAAAATAGTTGATTCTTATGACATTGACTAGTTTCTAACACTTAAGTAATAGAACGTTGTAATGTCGATGTTAGGCACGTACAAGATTTTGATAACGGTAGCTGCATATGTAGTGCGCCGTATGTAAAGTCGGTGACAAACATGAGACATACGGTTAAGAATTTAACGCAGGAAAAGAGTGTACATAGGTGAGCTAATTCGACTCACCTCCTTCTCATGAGCTATAATTGAGAATTGCGGTTTATTTGGCGTAGAAGACCGCAAATCCCATATCATCAATCGCCTATCATCTCCCACAGACCCAAACAAATTCTCATTCTTCAAATGCCATGAAACATCCTCAACAATATCCTCATGAGCCTAACAACAACAACAATCAAAAACTGCAAACGAGATCAAAACGAAGCACAAAAACACTTCGCGGCATTCCAAATTACCTCAAACACATTTGCAGCCTCAAGCACTTTATCTTGCGGAGCCGAGGACACATCCCACAAGCATACCCGTGAATCATTGGAGCCACTCAAGAGGTACCCCTGCTTGAGAGGGCTCCAAGACAACCCATACCCCTCTTGTGTATGACCCTTCAATCGCAAATCCGGATCGAAACAACCCCCCTCCTGATCACTATTACAGTTCAACACATAAACATCAGGTCCATTAGTCTTGGCAGCAACAAGATCCGCATTCTGCAGCATCGAACGTGCCCTATTGACCTCTCCATCCACAACCATTTCCCGCGCAATCTCCACCTACAAAAACAAAAAAAAAAAAAAAAAAAAAAGGTAAGAACAATTTAGCTCTGACAGAGGCAAAGGTCATGAGTTCAATTCTTGGCAGCAACATTATATTTCTTTTATTTCTCTCAGGTTATTGGGTTGTGACATTGGGTTGTGACGCCTAGCTAACTTCCATAAGATTAGTCGAACCAAAATAAAGACAGGCTGAAAAAGGTTAGACATTCATGGTTAAAAAACAAAGAAAAAAAAAGTAAGAAGGAATTTGTTCAAGCAGTTGGTGGGCATGTGAAAAGGAAATAGAGCCTTACCCTTGGAAGGTTGGAGGGATCGATATCAGCCGCCGCATCGGTGGAGGCGGGGAGGAGGGCGTTGGCGATGATGAGCGAGTTGGGGGCGCCGTCGGAGGTGTGGGTGCCGAGGAGGAGCTTGTGGGGTGGAGAGGGGAGCCATTGGAGGGTGAGGGAAGGCCATTCGAGGGCGTGGGAGATGACAAGGTCGTACAGGAATGGAGTGTTCTTCTTCCACACTGAGAACTCCTCCGCCGCCGTCTCCACTTCCTTTTCTTCTTCGGCTCTCATTTTGGCGCCTGAAATTGAATTTGTTAGGGAAAGTGGAGGGAGAGAGTGTCATATATGGGACAAGATTTGGGCGTGCGCGCGCTTTATTTAGGAGGGAAAGGACGTTTCAAGTCATACATTGCGGTCCTTTATTTTGACACCAACCTAGTCTAATGTTGTGCACTATATGTTAAGATGCGTGCATTCGTATCCCGAGGTAAAATGCATGAGTCAGTGTCCAAAATGGGATACTTTTACATTTCCCTTATTTATAGTACTCCTTCAATACAAGTTTGCTAACTGTTGGACTGGAAGCATCTCTTTTATTCGGTGCAATGATCATGCTTTTTTTCCTCTAAAAAAAAAAGTTCCGCTAAGTGCCTCACGTTTTACTAAGTGCACCTCATTTTACGTGGCATCGCAAATTTAAATTTCAATTTCTAAGTGCACCCTACATTTTTACCAAAATACTCTTTCGTCTTAACCGAAGCACCCAACTCCTAAACCTTGGTCAAAACATCTATTTTAGGTTCGGCGACATGTAGCCGAGACTTATCCACTACGTTCGATGTTGTTCAACTGAACCTCTTTGATGATATTTAATTGACAACTGCCGACCTAAAGGTTCGGTGGATTCCAACTGACTCTTCAATTAAATGTTTGGTAAGGTGTGAGTGACTTTCCAACTAGAGGTTCGGTGGGCTCAACCGGCTCTCTAACAAGAAATTCGGACCTTCGAGACCGAACCCCTTGATGATGCCTACAAATCACAAAGAAAAAGGTGTGGGGTGCACTAATCATAGTGATGGGGCATAAGGGTCATTTTGTAGTAGGATTGATTTTTTTTTAAGTTTGACTTTTTCTGGGTGGGCTTAGTAAAAGGTGGGTGCTTAGCCATACTAAAAAAAAGTAGGTTTTTTTTGACAAAATAGAATGATTTTTCATTTTTCAGCTCATTACTACATAATATTGTAACATTGATATTACATTAATAGAAGCATTATCCCAATGAGTCACACAAACTCATGATATCGCGTAAGTCTTGTCATTCTATGAACAAACTTGTTTGCTTGATGACATACGTGCACTATCTTCCAATCCGAGTGGCGAGTCACAAAATCCCTTTGCAATAATCCTTTAGTACTTGACCTAATTTTAAGTCGTTCGTGTTCGGTAGTCGCAGTCCTTGAATCACAACATGAGCGTCAAATTCAAAAATCACCTTTGAATAGTCCATTGACTGCACCCATATGCACCAAGTTGAAAATATCCCCTATATATTATTTACATTTGTTTAAGAAAAAAATCAGATCTTCTATTAATCCACCTCAATTTGTCAAGGAAAAAAATAACTAATCTACCCCATCAAAAAAATGAGTAGTCAATCCCAATAAAAATTGAATGAAAACAATCAAAAAGGTTGTCTATTCAATTTTTTTTATGATATGTTTATCATTATTAATATTATCTTTTTCCTCAAAAGATAATATTAATCCCCTTTTCCAAATGAATACCTATTATCTTTGTGTAATAGATTGAAAAAAAAAAGTGTATCAGTTTTTGTTTCATTCAATTATTTGGGCTAGTGTCAAACTTGTTTACATTGGGCCATGCCTAAGAATAACATGCACGCGCAAGTCAAAAAATACTAAACCCAGCTGTGTTTGTTAAACAAATTACAAATGTGGTATAAATACAGTACTGAGATCTTCCGAATTGGTAGATCGAATCAACAAACAATACAAATTCATTAATTGACAAAAGAATGAGATGATTTACAAACTAAGAAATTCCAACAGAATTAATATTTTTCCCTATTTCCTATGAAATCTGAAGGGAAAAAAATAAAAACAGATAAATGAGTATTCTATTTTTTTTTTTTTGGTTAGATCAATGAGTATTCTTTGGCAACTGATCAATATATTTTTATTTAAATTAAATAATTGATTCTTTATCTAATTATAATCTATATTTTTTAGGATTTATTATATTTAAAAAAAGTTCAAAGAAAATAAAATGAAAATAAATTACTCAAAAAAAAAATGATAAAAATATGATACATGGGCGTTACTTTTTATGGGGTGGGGTCCAAGTCATAGATGCGGCTCCCACAATTGAGTAGGGCAAATATTCCAACTTCCAAGAGGTGTGACTTGGTTTGTTAAGATGAGCAAGGGTTTCGGGGCTTGAAGAGGTCTTTTGTGTATACTGTGCCTATTTGGATGCCATGTGTAATGTTGTGATGTCGAGGTTTCATTAATATTAATGTAACAAGTTAGTTTAAAATATATCTAACACACTCTAAACGCACACCTTTATTTTTTAATTGTTTATGATATTTTGTTATATGTGATGTCCACACTTAGAGAGACAACAAAGAACTATAAATAACTAAAAGACAAGGGTGTTCGTCCAAAGTATATATTGTCATTTTATTATTTTCCAAAATATATATCCATCTGGATTAATGCTAGGAAGATGCTACAATGACCCTATAAAGTCACATCATAAAGAATGTAACATGGGGTCAAAGCATCTTTAGTAAGATAGTAAAGACATCACTTCTCAAAAAGGCAAGATATCGGAAGGTCGCGGTTCAACTCTACTGAAGTAAACAAAAAAAAAAGGTAATGCGGGTACGTACGTGAAAATGGGTGTGCATACGTTTTCGAATAACGAGGCGTGTATGTTCTAAAGATACAAACCCGTTTACTTTGGATGTGACTTTGATGAGTCCCCTTGTGCTACAGGGGACCAATACTAAAGATTTATGGGCTCTATACAGGCTGTTAGGACCCGTTTTCCAAATGATTCCCAACCGATCTAGCTCGATCCATGACTCGCCAACCAACTCGATCGTTGAGTTATGAACCGAACTAGTGAGCGTTATTCCAATCTAACTATTATCATCAATCATTATTCATCAAACAACAATATTGGAAAGGTAAATCATAATTTACACCGAATAGTCCCCATTGACTTTCATGCTTGTAAATTCAATTTTATTTATTTTATTTCTGATTCATTTCATTCTACTTTATTTTATTTTTTTAATTGATTCCAAATCCTTCATCGATTTAAACATTTTAATTATGTCAAGAAAACTCGACATAAATATGATCCTGTAAATTTATTTATCAAACACATGGATCTATTCCAAACAATTGTGATCAAACTACTGAATAATTTGAATAGAATCTTGAAAACCTTTATCTAGATTCAAAACAACGAGATCCAAGGATCCTTTGTTCTCCACGCTCTTTCCTTGGCTCTTCTTTCTTCCTCGTGTTTTCTTTCCTTCGACTCCCGTAAGAAATAATTAAGGGATTTCAAAGATTTAAAATCTTTAACTTCCTAAATAATGAGATTTCAAACCGTTACTTTCCATAACGGTCTCATCAATTAATGAGAAATTTAATTCTTACTTTCCATATTAGTTGTAAAAAAGTCAAAAGTGTAGGCCACTCCAAACTCTAGTGCCTCTTAATCTTAATATGTGGGCCCACAAGTTTTTTTAGTGAGTTAGGGTTTCCTAGTTTACACAATTTTGGTATATATGTCTTATTTTGTTTAAAATTAGGGTCGTCACATAGACTATTTGTCTGGCTAGTCCCATGGGCCTTAGAATTGCACAACGAGACCACCAGTCTCCCCAACGTTTGGCTGTCGTGGGGAATCGATACCGAGGTCGTGTGCCTAACCTACAGAACCCTCGCCCTTAAAAAATGAAAACTGCATTTAAAATAGGAAGTCGAATTAAATATGGGAGCAAGAAAGTAGTCTATAACGTGTATCCTAAAAAATAGCCAATGTATCCTAATTCTAATTCAAAATACGAAATAGCGTAGAAGTTGCTAGTTTATTTCCTTTAATTTAGGCCTTAATTAATAGGTGTTTTCCTTTTTAGTCGTAATCTATACATATAAAGAGACCACGTTACTTCTTTGTACGTATCAGCAAGTTAAGACCTTAGGAGATGGAGGTGATGAATAATAGAAAATTAAGCCACAACTTTCTCAAAAAAAGAAAATTAAGCCACAACAATCAATCAACGCAGCATGATGAGATGATGAATACATCAGATAATATAGACGAGAAGTATTTCCCAGAGGAAATCTTCCTAGAAATCCTGATAAGACTACCAGCAACATCTCTCATTCGATTTATGTTGGTCTCCAAGTCATGGCATGCTTTAATATCCGACTCTCATTTTATTAAACTTCATCTCAACAAAGCAGTTCAAGACGACAAATTTGTCTCTCTTGTTCCTTCTGATATTTTTCATCTCATTGACCCTGAGGCTTCTCTTGCATTATCATACCCATTCAATCCTCACGGGGTTGATTTGGATTTCTGTGTCATGGGTTCTTGCAACGGATTATTATTATTAGTAAACAATAGGTACCTAATGGGGGTTTGGAATCCAACCACACGAGAATTCATAAATATACCTTCTCCTGTGCCTCCAATTATGCATTGTTTAGGGGATAATTCTCCGTTCTATGGATTAGGTTATGATTCAAACACGGACGATTACAAGGTCGTCTCGATCATGCAGGATAGATGGGGAGTAGTCGAAGCCAAAATCTTTTCTACTTCATCATGCACTTGGACAACAATCAAAGGCTGGTATACTGGTAATGCTGTTAGCCACATGCCATTTTTTAATTTTGATGATGGTTTTGATAATTCGGAAGGGAAATTTGTAAGGGAAGCTATTTATTGGCTGGGAGAGCTCAATGAGGAGAAAAGAGCGTTAATAGCTTTTAATTTAGAACGTGAAGAGTTCAAGGAGATTCAATTGCCAGAGCCCTCAGTAAATCGTCGTGAATATCATGCAAAATTGAAGGCATGGAGACAAAATCTTTGCTTGTTTACCAGAAGCAAAAGCTTCCCTCACCCATACGAGATATTTGTGATGAAAAGAGACTCGTCGTGGTCTAAGTTATACAGCATTCCAACTGGATCGTCACTGATGGTGATGACGTCGTGGAAGGTAGTGGGGGTTCTAGTGACAATGGCAAGGTTTTTTGCGGGGAGAGCAATGTAATGTAATTCAATACGACCTTGAAAGTGGCATGGTTGAGGAGGTTGGGCATCATGAGTATCATACGATCCTTCAAAATTTCTTGAAAAATGCAAGCAAAAGAGATTTTATACGTACTGCACGTGCATATGTCCCGACCCTAGTCCCAATCAACCATAAACATTCGACATCAACTGTATATCACAAAAAATATCAGTAGCTAGCTAGAACGGGCAAAACAAGAATTAATGTTTGTTATATCAAATATTTGAATGTGGTGATTTATATATGAAAGACAATTTTATGACAATTCAAGCTATTTGGTTCAATGTTATAACTTATTTGTACTTTTTCATGTCAAGAAATATGCAAAATGATATTTTGGATTTTGCAAATTGGAATTAGCTAGAAAATGTTTGCAGCTAATAATTTCTTTCTGCTACAAATGTTTTTTGTTGCAAAATATATCAATTAGCTACGAAATATTTTGTAGTAAAAAATACTATGAGATGCAACTTTTTTGTAGCTAAATATAGATTGGGCTACGAAAAAGTATTTCGAAGCGGATTTGCAGATTTTACAACGAATTTTTTTGTACCCAAAAATGTCATTTGGTTACGAAAATCTTTGTTGCTAATATCAACATTTTGCTGCGAAAAAGTTTGTTTCACAATATCACATTCTGCTACGAAAAACTTGTCACTAATTCCAAGATTTAGCCACGAAAATAAACGTTGCAGCCAAGTGTAAGAATTAGCTACGAAAAAAAATTGTGGGTAATTACCATTTTCAACTGTAAAAAATAATTCGTAGCTAAAAGTTAGCTATGAACAACCAAAACCATTGCATAATATATTTTGCGTTGAGGCTTAGGCTACGAGTGTGCTACGAAAAATTTCATAGCAAATAGTTTTTGTCTACGAAAATAGTGTACATAGGTGAACTAATTCGACTCACCTCCTTCTCATGAGCTATAATCGAGAATTGCGGTTTATTTGGCGTAGAAGACCACAAATCCCATATCATCAATCGCCTATCATCTCCCACAGAACCTAACAAATTCTCATTTTTCAAATGCCATGAAACATCCTCAACAATATTATCCTCGTGAGCCTAACAACAACAATCAAAAACTGCAAATGAGATCAAAACGAAGCACAAAAACACTTCGCGACATTCCAAATTACCTCAAACACATTTGCAGCCTCAAGCACTTTATCCTGCGGAGCCGAGGACACATCCCACAAGCATACCCGTGAATCATTGGAGCCACTCACTACAACAAAAAAGACCTTTCGTGACGATTTTAAACCGTCACGAAAGGCTTTAATAACGGTTTAAAACCGTTACAAAGTCCGTCATATTATCCACTGTTATAAAAGCTCAAGGCGTTTCGTGACGGTTAAAAACCGTCATCTTATGTAAACCCAAAATAACAGAAAAAACCTTTCATGACAGCTTTAAACCGTCACGAAAGGGTTTCCAAACATTTTTTTTTAAAAAAATAAACATTGTTTCCTGCAACGTATAGCAAATTACATATAATTAAATTACATATAATTAATCTGAGCCTTTACATGTCCTTCACCAATGTTGGCAATGTACAATGAGTTTAGGTTTCTCTCTTACAGCATATAAATGCAAACTCATTAACAATTCAACTTATAGCTAAAACTCATTAGCAATCGAACGAGGTGCGGGCGAGGCTGCAAGTACACATTCTTTTCTTCTCTTCTCTTGTTCTGCTTATCCCTGTAATTGCCCCATACAGTCCTATCCACCCAAGCGATGTTGTGAGTATGAGAAAAAAATCAACCAAGCTGAATACGACATTACCAATCATAAATATTCTTACAAGAGACATGTCATTTCATATAGGATAATCAATGTTCAAGTTGTACCATGTCTTTTGATAAGGTAGTATGCAATCCATTTTTCTAACTTAGATTGAATCATTAGTAGTGCTATAGATTAGTGCCATTACTAACAAGGGAAATTAATGAGAGATCTCAGCGTAGGGCAAAATGAGACAATCTCTAAATGAAGTAAAATGAGAAAATTTAAGAGTTAGGGAAACCAGTACTTTCTTGGCTTTATTGGGGGTAACATCCTCTCCATCAATGACTACTGATTAAATGCTCAATAAGCAATGACTACTGATTTCCTCTTCAATCTGATTCTAAGTTTGAAAACATGTCATTTACACATCAGTTTTTTTTTATCGGAGCCTTTATACATATCAATCACTCGATAACCTACAAGACGACTACAGATTAAATCCTCCACAAGCAAGATCAGAATGAAATAAGAGCTAAATAAGATTTGGAACAACAAGGAAGGGGGACTCTGGCAAATGTATTGATGGATCAACCATTAGAAACCCGAGTTGAGTGAGATACTCAAGATCCTGCATCTTTGAGGGATTGGTTTCGGTTGTTGAGATTACTTAGTTGCACTGGCAACTTTTGCTTGAAATCAATCACTACTGCAACATTTATAAACAAAGGATAGAGAGAGATGGTTTCTATTCAATATTTAATCACTCTTGGTCTCCCTAATGGGTAGCAGACTTTATTTTAAACTAGTAATTAATTAGCCCCATCCCTCCTCTCAACTATCTTAAGCTAATGTGTATATAAACATCAAGATTCCATTCAATCCTTGAAAAACAAAAAACAGGGCAGCTGTTACAATTGGCTTCATTAACTGATCAAAAACAAGAAAAGAAAAGATGGGTACCTGTGATCAAGAAGAGCAGAGGTAGAATTATTTTCGGTGATGAAATGCTCTGCTTCTCTCTCTCTCTGTCTATTTCTCTTTCTCTTTCTGTGTAAATTAGTTCTCTTAAAGCCTATAAAGAATGATGAGAAGAACAATAAAAACAAGAGTAAAAAAGTGAAGAGGGTGGGGTGGGTTAAGAAGAAGTAATTGGAGGTGGATGGATGGAGGGAGGGAGGGAGGGAGGGAGGGAGGGAGGGAGGGAGGGAGATACCTTTTGATATTGATACCTTAGGATGGGGGTGTAGCAGTCCAGTCCAGGTGAAAGAAAGCAGCTTGGTGTAGCTTCCATGTGTTCTGCTTTGATGGATGAGTCATTTCTTTCTCTGTTAGTGTTGCTGCCTTGTCCAACACCCTAAACACAATCGATGTAAGTATCATACTTAAACAATGTAAAGGTAAAAAAAAAAAAAAAAAATCTTTAGAACATTTTTGACAACGTCTATACGCTTACCGGAAATTGTCGCTGTGATAAATTTTTCGACTTCCCTTTATAGCAGACTCGGAACCTTCTAACTCATACAACTCATCCCCGTCTGCCGGAACGGATACCTTCCGTTTCTTGCCTGCCTTCCGTTTCTTGCCTGCCGCAACAAATAAAAGCTGCTATGTTCTGATACTTTCTTTGTTTGTCTAGACAGCATTTTGGGCCATGGCTTAACTTGTCAGAACTGATGCTAAAGAGAAGGTGCACGCACCAATTTTTGCATCCCAACCCTCATCTTTTTTTTTTCCAGGAGTTTATAATTTATAGTGTTAGAGTCTATTATTACTTTGATAGTTTGATACAACAACAAGTTCACAGTATTGGACAACTTCAACTTCACCAAAGTTCATAGAATTCAAGTAGCAGTTTCATCATTCAGTTACCTCAGTATTACCATGACAAAATTTGCTAGTTTAGAATGTACCTCAAATAAAACCATAAAAAAAAGACATACCAGCTGATAATGATTCATGATAAGCTGGAAATGTCCTAGAAACAATGAATTGATAGCTTAATAATGAAACTTTAATGTCCTTTCAGATTATTGATTTGATAAAAAAAAAAAAATGGTAAAGGAAGCAGAAATATAGAAGAAAAGTTGAACAAGTACCTCATCCCAATTTAGTGGTTCGCCAAACCATTGATTCTAAAAAATAATGTAAGAAAGTTCATATCAGACATGCAATTGTGGTCACTGGCCAAGCTAAATTTAAAAGCCAATGTTTAACACATGATAATGGAATATTAAAACAACTAAAGTTAAAATCCCTTAAATGGATCTTACCTCAATTCTGCGTAAGACAAAAGCTTCAATTTTAGGAGTACTCTTCAACAGTTCACAAATGGCAAAAAGACAATCAGTAGAAAGCCATGTTTCTGCATTCAAATCCTTTAGATTGTGAAATTGCAAGGACCAACAAGCAGAAGGATTGGAGGCAACCTTGTCACAGTCAGGGACAACAACAAAGGAGTCTATTAGATGATGCATTACTTGCATCTAGCATGAATTATTTACTTGGAATATGAAAGCCAACTTCAAAAGTTTGTAAAGAAAACCAACCAATTGGGTGGCCCTATGGTTTGGTACAGGCTTTGGAAGTAAGAGATCATGGGTTCGAAGGTCAGTGGTGAGCAAGTTGTTTCTTTCTTATCAAAGAAAAAGAAGTTTGTAATGAAAGAAAACATTGTGCACACAAAGTTTTTAACAGAAGAGCAAAGGTTTCAAGGACTATGACTAACAGTCTAACAGGTAGTCTGCTCTTTAGTCTTAAAGAGTATTATAAACCAACCATATATAAATACATGACAAGTACCTGACCACAACTTTTGTGTCAATCAATCATTATCCTCAGCAATAATGAAGTAATGAACAAGACAAGAAGCAAAAAGAATTCATATCAAATTGGTCTCTAATTAAGACAATTTTTTTTTTGTATATATGTATTATGTATGTTACTTACCTGTAGAAGGGCAGACAGAGATGAAGCCACCAAGTGATTCAGTGCTGCCTAATCTTTTCATCACTGAAAAAAATAAATGGTTCTCAAGATAAGATTGGTGTGAGCTGCAGATGAAAAAGACTTGTCAGTGTAAGAGAAGGTGTTAAACTCTTGTGCATAGAAGAAAGTGTGTTTCTGCCCAATCACACCAGCTTGTTCGCAGCTGATCCCATCGAAATAGAAGAAGAAAACAAGCACTAAACCAACGCAGCCCATGTGGAGTTCATATGAAATACAAGCAAACTAAGTTCTTAAGACCATGTAAAGCATATATGATATATGTTATTGCCACTTCACTTCAGAGTGCACTAGTTATAAAATACAAAATGATTCTAAAGCCAAAAGAGAAGAAATATGTATAGAGAGAAAGCTAGAGAGAGGGAGAGATAAACCAGTTCACTGCCCTCCGGGCACCACCAATGTGTCTCTATAAATAAACACTTGAAGTTACACACCATGTCTCTACACTCACACTTAAATGAAATTCACCCAAATTTCGTCCAAATGCAACCCAATCCTGCTCATTGGGCCATTTGCTTTCCCCTGTTTTTTCAACTTTGACATGTAGGTTTGCTTTAGAATAACTATTAAAGATCATTTATGTTGTAGTGATCTTTCTCGCTGAACCAAGTGTTCCTATACTTGTTGAAGCAAGTGTTCCTATACTAAGTTTCTCCCAGCTAAACAAGTCGATAAATTTAA
This sequence comes from Stephania japonica, assembly GCA_039657345.1. Lineage (NCBI taxonomy): Eukaryota > Viridiplantae > Streptophyta > Magnoliopsida > Ranunculales > Menispermaceae > Stephania > Stephania japonica. The sequence continues at coordinate 48,966,767 of CM077558.1, forward strand.
TTTATAAGTAAGAAAGCAAGAGAAAAATCAGATAAATACTATGATTCAAGCCACAGAGAGAGATGAAAAATTAGTACAAATGTTAACAGAATAACAAACAATGATTAAAGAATTACTGGAACACTCACTTGAAGAAGAAGATCAAGACGTTTCAATCTATTCTTGACATCCACAACATGGCTTCAGATTCTGCAAAATCAACAACTATTAGAAAGGCACGGCACAGTGTCTTGGATGTTTTCTCTAACGAGCTCTTGGACCACAAGTACCTAAGAAGTCCAACCATGAATCAATGGCAAAACGATGATCTGACCTTTGATAAACAATCTGTTTCTTCATGAAAGAGGGCAGAATTTGACTACTAGTATAACTTAAGAAACAGCACTCTCATGACAATGTTCAGGAGTACTTCCACAACACACAGGGAATTCAGTGCTAGCCTCTAGCTTTCTCTGTGTGATACATATCTTGGCTTGGACAGACACCAATCAAGTTACCCAACTGCACCTCATTGAGTCTCTCATCTAGAATTCTGCAGTGCCAATCAATGCTACTTCATTCATCAAAAATAAATAAAATAAATAAATAAATAATAAAATAAAAAAAATTATTATTTGTATTTGAACCGTTTAATTCCCAAATCTCAAGTTAGCAAGTTGCATGAAGTAAAATGGAACTAGATGATATCAGTATAGGAGGAGGAGAGGTAGTAATAATTGGTTTGATATTGAGAGAGGCATTTTTGAGAGGTTGAGAGAGGGGGTCACACTAGTGAAGTTAGTGATATTGTTGTGTTAGCTAAGGTTGTCATGTTTATATAGAGGAGAAGAGATTGGGTGTTAGAGATGATGACAATGTGTTGATGTAACAGCTTCTTGGAAATGGACCAATTGGTGATTGGATTTCCACGTAAGTGTAGCTGTGTATATGTGTAAATCTTTAATCAGTACAAATGAAAATAATAGCACTTTCATTTTCTTTAAATTAATATAGTGTCACGCAGCATTTTAATTAATGTACAATTACATATATAATTATAAATGTATTGTCAATATTCTATATAACTATCATAAAAATAGTAGCTATTCAATTTATCCTCGTCACAATTTGAACTTTGTCATACCTATTCTTCTAGATTCATGATTTTTTTTCAATTTTCAACAATATTAGTTGTACTAAATTCACTAATTAAAAGTTGAACTTTGTCTTACCCATTCTTCTGATATACATAAATAAAACTTTTCTAATTTTTCATTATAAAATGTTTACTTTTACTTTAAAAAAAAGCTACAAGATAATGAACGTACTACTGTTGACTTTGACAAGAAAAAAAGCTAGTTGATGTAAAATTACTGAAAAACATTTTTTTTTTGACACTGGGTTGTTAACAAACACCAAGAAACACGAGTAGATATGTTGAAGGCATTAAAACACATAAATTTCAGACTATTCCAATGCATTCAAAACATATAAAAGGACTTTCAAGCACAAGGCAGGCATACCAATGTAATTTATTGCAAAATGCTGCTCCAAATTGTCCTTGGAAAGCATGAAGTGCAGACTCAAGATACCTGCATTGTTACTTTGAACACAAAAGTTGGAATTAAGTTCCCCTTTTTTGTCAAGCTAATGGGTGAAGACGGCAATTGAGGAAGCAAAACTAAGTAATGACAATTGGATATCAACAAACACATACTGATGAATAAAACAGATTTGTCACTTACATGAGGATGTTTAGTGGAAGGCCCAGGGAATTGAATTCATGTACAAATTTCCTTATTGATGCCATTGAGCCGAGGTCTAACTCCAAAAGGTCAACTTTAGCATCAGGTCTTTGTCTGCAACAATAACTAGTCTCACCTTTATTTCCGCTTCAACAAGTTTGGCTGCAGAGGCAAGTTCTTGGATAGATTTCACAAGGGGTTGTACAGATACGCTTGAATCCAACATCTTACCCAATACATCTGTATGCATCTGTACATTATGAAGAATTTTAATCCCACAGTCAGCGTAACATTTTAAGCATATACATGCCAAGCCTTGTAAAAAAAAAAAACTGCATAATCTTATCTATATGGTTATAATAAGAAAGGTTCCGAGCAAAAATGCTTCTCCGCAGATTAGAAATAATGATATCCCCAACTCTAGATTCAGGTATGGTGCTGCATCGATGTCAAGTAACATTAGAAATGTCTAAGATCATACTCAAACCTATAAGATGAATGGCAAACAGGCGTCTTTGAATTCAAAATCCAAATATAATTGGACATGGGTGTTTAGAAAACACACATATATCAACAATTGCTCAAGACATTCATTGTTCAATATACAAAACAGTAACACAATATCTCTCAAAGAACAATCAAAACAATTAACTAACTCACCTTCTCATTCTCTCCACCATTCGAGCCTTCCTTCATCGACACAAATTGATTCAACTGGACCTAATTCAAAAACCTGAAATTCGCACAATCAACAGAAACCCAGAAAACCGAGCACCAAAACCAAATCAAAACAACACAATCACAGCAAAACCAGACACGCCATCACAAGTTCACAACCTGAGCACTCCGAAGATCAACATGAACAACAACATTGCTGAGCTCCGCTTCGTAGTGGAACCTGAGCTGCGCAGTTCCAGATTCGACGACGAACCGCGCTGCTGCCGCCGCCGCTTCGCCGCTCTCCTTCGAGAACGGGAGCTTGGACGCAGAGACGGGACTGAATTTGTGCCGATTCAGCTTCTGCCCTAGCGATCAGATAGCAGAGATTCGGAGACAGAGAAGACGAAGAGGAGAGGGAGCGGTGAAACCCTAACGAACGAAGAGATCGAGAGAAGAGACGAAGAAGTTCGAGAAATCGTTGTGTGAGAGAGAGATCTGAGAGAGAAGGTCGATCGACGCGTTCGAGAGAGAGAGAGAGTCGCGCGAGAGGGAGAGAGTCGCGAGAGAGAGAGAGAGAGTCGTGAGAGGGAGAGAGCAAAGTCGTCGAGAGAGGGGTTTATGGCGCTTGGTTTGGAAAAGACCCTAAGATAACGGTTACCGTCATTCTTTCCTATCTTTAATGACGGCTTTCCTAAATCGCCATTAATGGTTTTGTTATTAATACCCCTTATTGTTGTAGTGACTCAAGAGGTACCCCTGCTTGAGAGGGCTCCAAGACAACCCATACCCCTCTTGTGTATTACCCTTCAACCGCAAATCCGGATCAAAACAACCCCCCTCCTGATCACTATTACAGTTCAACACATAAACATCAGGTCCATTAGTCTTGGCAGCAACAAGATCCGCATTCTGCAGCATCGAACGTGCCCTGTTGACCTCTCCATCCACAACCATTTCCCGCACAATCTCCACCTACAAAAACAAAAAAAAAAAAAACAAAAAGGTAAGAACAATTTAGCTCTGACAGAGGCAAAGGTCATAAGTTCAATTCTTGGCAGCAACATTATATTTCTTTTATTTCTCTCAGGTTATTGGGTTGTGACGCCTAGCTAACTTCCATAAGATTAATCGAACCAAAATAAAGACAGACTGAAAAAGGTTGGACATTCATGGTTAAAAAAAAAGAAAAAAAAAAGTAAGAAGGAATTTGTTCAAGCAGTTGGTGGGCATGTGGAAAGGAAGTCGGAGGTGTGGGTGCCGAGGAGGAGCTTGTGGGGTGGGGTGGAGAGGGTGTTAGAGTTGTAATCTAAATTACATTAGTGTTTGAGTTTAATTAGGATTATGAGTTATTAATGTTTGAGTTTGATTAGGATTTCGAGTTAGAGTATGAGTCTATTTAGGGTCTCCTAGTTGGATTAGGAGTATGTTTATGTGAGTCTATAAATTAGAGTTGACCCCCGCATTGTAATTAACGAGTTTATTTGAGAGATTAATAAAGTGTGTCATTGCGGTGTCTCTAAACCTAACATGGTATCAGAGCAATAGTGAGATCTTGTGATCTGTGTCTTGGTTGTGTGAGAGTTCTTTGAAGATTCAAGAACAGATTTGGGCTTCAGATCTATTCGAGAGATCGAAGCGTGTGACCTTCTTGTTTTGGAAACAAGAAATTTGAGTTGCGTGTTCAAAGAGAGGAACGACGCCTTGAAGTGCGAGAGGTCGATTTCGTTGAAGAAAATCAAATTGCAAAAGCCGGTTTGTTGAAGCGAGAATAGGCGGAGTTACTTAAGATAATTTACTGATGGTAAATTATGGCTACAATGGGTAATGGTCAAGTTCAACCGACACTACCAAGTGTTCGAAGGAAAGAAGTTTGATAGATGGAGCACTCAGATGAGAGTCTTGTTCAGTTTTCAAGACTTGCTCACAGTCGTTGAAGATGGGTTCGAAGACCCAGGGGCCACCGCTACCTCGACACAAAAGGAGCTTCGCAAGAAAGATCAGAAGACACTTTATTTTATTTTGCAAACGCTTGATGATGTGCCGTTTGAGAAAGTGCAACTGGCGAAGACATCAAAGGAAGCGTGGGACACTTTAGAGACGTCCTACAAGGGTGTACAAAGAGCCAAGAAAGTTTGGTTGCAAACTTTGAGGCGGCAATTCGAGTTGATCGAGATGGATGACTCAGAAGATATAGAGAAGTACACTAATCGTGTTCAGACAATCGTCAATCAGTTAAAGATGAATGGCGGAGAAGTCGCTGATCTCGATGTGAACGAGAAGATTTTGCGCACCTTGACCACAAAGTTTGACCACGTAGTCGCTGCTATTATGGAGTCTGGGACCAAATATGAGACCAAGTCAGTTGAAGAAATCATTGGTTCGTTACGAGCACATGAGCAACAAATTAATGAAAAAAGTGAAAAAGTCAAGCATACTGAGCAGGCATTGAAGACTACAATTGTCCCGAAGCTAAAGAAGGATTATGGATTCAACGGCCGTGATCAAGACAACAACAATGGCAGATGCTCGAATAATAATAAGCAGTGGTGGGAGAGAAATAAAGGTCGTGGACGAGACAAAGGTCGCGATCAACAGAGAAATCAGATTCAGTGTTACAACTGTCGCAAGTTTGGGCATATCGCCAGAGACTGTAACACTAAAAAACATGCAAAATCTGCTGCACATGTGTCTTTTGCCCAAGGCGATGATTGTAACCAGACACTGTTTATGGTTTCGTCAGGCCAAGAATGTTCACAAAACTACACGTGGTATCTTGATAGTGGATGCTCCAACCACATGTGCGGTAATAGAGACTTGTTTGACGATTTAGATGAGTCAATGACGACGGAGGTCAAGTTTGCTGATGATAGGAAACTTCCAGTCAAAGGAAAAGGAAGAGTTCTAATTCAGTTGAAGAACGGTGATCATCAGTACATCTCTGATGTTCTTTATGTGCCTACAATGAAAAACAATCTATTGAGTCTGGGGCAGCTTGTAGAGAAAGGGTACACAATGAATTTGAAAGATGGCTATTTATCCATGTTCGACTCTAGAGGTATTGCCATTCTTAAATCTCCTTTGAAAAATAGGTTATTTCAGATTGAGATTAAGACTGGATCTTATCCGTGTTTTAAATCCATTGTTTCTGATGAGTCATGGTTATGGCATCTGAGATATGGTCATCTGAACTTCAAAAGTTTGACGTTGCTCACTCAAAAGAGATTAGTGAAAGGATTGCCTGCTATTCGACATCCTGAGCAGTTTTGTGAAGGGTGTATTTTAGGGAAGCAACACGACAATCATTCGCTTCCGACACTCCGTGGCGTGCCAAATCTCTATTACACTTGGTTCACTCAGATCTTTGTGGTCCTATGCAGACAGCTTCACTAGGAGGGAGTAAATATTTTTTGACTTTTATTGATGACTACAGCAGGAAGATTTGGGTGTATTCTCTTAAGAACAAGTCAGACGTGTTTACTTGTTTTCAGAAATTCAAGGCGTATGTGGAGAAACAAAGTGGACGCTACATCAAGATTTTGAGAACAGATGGCGGTGGTGAATACAAGTCCTCCATATTTTCTGATTTTTGTGATCATCATGGGATCAAGCATGAGATCACTCCACCACATACACCACAACATAATGGTGTTGCAGAAAGAAAGAATAGGACTATTATGGACATGGCTCGTAGCATGTTGAAAGCGAAAGGTTTACCTAATTCTTTACGAAATTTGAAGCGGTTGTATGTTCGGTTTATTTACTTGAATAGGTCTCCCACAACAATGATGTCACATCTTACTCCGAAGAGGCTTGGAGTGGTTACAAGCCAGTGTCGGACATTTAAAAGTGTTTGGATCCACTGCGTATGTTCATGTTCCTGATGCTAATAGGAAGAAATTGGATGACAAAGGCGTGAAGGTCATTTTTCTTGGCTATGTTCCAGGGCGAATTGGAGCATACAAATTTTATAACCCGATTACCAACTCTGTAATTGTCAACAGAGATGTATTGTTTGATGAGGCGAGATGCATGGATTTGGGACACAAAAGGCAAAGGAATTGCTCAATCTGGCTTGTAATCGGGTTTAATGATGAGGCATCTACTTCAACAAGTGGTTCTCCTACCACAGACACTGTTTTGCCTAGTACAAGTATTAGACTCCAGAGTACGAGTTGTGACAACCCGTCCCTGACCTAGGGTCAAGTCGCCCGGCCCAATACCGTTACCTAGACCCGATACCTGAACCAGGGCCAAATAACGGCTTGGTACGCCTAAATAAACCTGCGGAAAAGTACATTGGCTAAACAAAGGATAATAATTACGGAATAAATAAAAAGAGACATCCTAAAGCCAATTGATTTAAGTTCAAAGAACATTAACAAACTATACATGGGTTCCTGCTTATTTACACTAATTAAGTTTATTAAATTTCTAAAGTGGATCAACTAAAGATAAGTAGGATTTAAGCTACCCAAAAATCTATTCTAAATTTAACCCCAGGTTGAATAGTTTCAAAATCAAATATTACAAAATATATATCAACAAAACTCACGTCAAGAGGAGACTTCAAGCTCATTTCTCCCTTGTCTCATCCTAGCGTTGTCGTGAATACCTGAGATGTAAGTGGGGTGAGCTAAAAGAACCAACGGAGCTCAGTAATGCGGAAAACCCGCTCAACCATCAAATATGCAAGTAATACTTAATAAGCATGCAAAGTCTAACATGGATTTGAAAACAACCAAGGATTCATTTATTAATAACATAGTAGTAGGATTTCATAAGAAATAGACTTATAATGAATTAACAAACTATAACAACAATAATCATGCATAGCATTAAAGAGATTGACAAATCATTTCATAATTTCAAACTTTCATACAAAGAAGGGGTATCGTGAGTTTATGTACTATAAAATATAATAATACGATAAGTCAATGTTCCATTCAATGCGAACTAGATATTGGCAAGAATCCGGTGACCGATTCTCCTACTCCCAAAGTGATGGAAACAACCAGCTAGCACACAGGCCTTATATGCCCTCTCGTTTGTCCCATCAAATCAACAGTAGGTTCGTCCAAGCCATCACCGATGCACATCTCTATGTCTCAAGAGTACAAGAGAAGGTAACTCCAACTCATGTCCCTACGTGACATACTTATGAATTCAATTAGTCAAGTAAAGCCCTCGGTGGTAAACTCCACACCCTGGGGTGTTAACGACCCTCGGTGGTAAACTCCACACACTCTGGGGTGTTAACGACCCTCGGTGGTAAACTCCACACCCTGGGGTCATGAATAACAGTGCATTTACATTCCATAGATTCGTAAATTCGAGCCAATACCACGACGCAACCCATAAATCCCAAGTCTTTAATTCAAATTATGAATCATAAGCATAACTAATATTCATGCCATATTTGATAATTAAGCAAGCTCCCCACTTACCCTGTACTCGACACGCCTAAGACCACTCCTTGTGCACCCGGGCTCGATGTGAACCATCGCGCGTCGCTAGACAATTCATACAATATCATATCAATGCATATTCTAATACAAATTATAATCTAAGTCACTAGTTTCAATTTAATTGTGTTTTGGGTTCACTAGTGTGGACCTCGCGGGTCTTTGTGTCGTCCGACCATTCCTTCGGGGTATACAGTACAACACCCCATTTGAAAGTTTGGTACATTTCCTTCATTTACTTATTTTTATTCTATTTAATTCATTTATGTACATATACATATATATATACACATTAATTTATTTATTTATTTGTTTGTTTTTATTTATTTATTTATTTATTTATATTTTTTTAAATTAAAGTCCACAGTTGACCTGGTCAACTGGTGAACAATTGACCGGTTGACCGGTCAACAAAACGGTTGACCGGTCAACTGTCTAGTGACCGGTTGACCGATCAACCAATCCGATTGACCGATCGATGCTTGGGGCCATGGAGGGAGGACTCCCCTCCACGCCACCGCCCTCCTCACCTCCCTCCAGGCGTAGACCCCGCTGGAGGGATCCCAATGGCTGGTCGGAGGGTCACCGCCCTCCGGCCACGGCCGTCGGGAGGCGGTAGTGGAGGAGGAGAGGTGGTGGAAACCACCCCTTTAGCTTTCCCCATCAAATTTCAACAAAAAGGAACCCAAAAAAAAGAAAAAGCTTAAAAGGAGAAGATGAGTTACCTCTTTGTAGATCTCTCTAGTTTACAAGCCCTCAATCACCATGAACCTAACTCCTTATCTAGCTTCCCTTTGTATTCTCCCTCATTCTTCTCTTATTGTATTGAAATGCAATGGAGGCTCTCCAACTCTAACAAAACAAGGTTTATATAGTTAGGGTTTAACACTTAGGTTGTATACAACCTTGATAGGAAAAGACTAAAATCTCCCTTATGGGCCTCCAACTCAATTTCACCATTTTATCTTTTATTGGGCCTAAACACACTAGGCCTTATTTAATTTCGACAAATCAAACAACTTTAAAGTAACACTAACATGCATTTAGTATTGGGATTACTAAATTACCCTGAGTCGGGTCGCAGAAATATTCGGGTCGTTACAATATCCCCAATTTTAGGAACTTTCGTCCTCGAAAGTAAAACAAGGTACACCCGTAGTCTGGTATGTCCGCTCGTAATAATTTCTTCTATGACCCATCGTTTAACTGAGGCAATCTGCACTCGCACCTTCTGCTCATACTCCATGTGAAATAAAGTCTTATTCTTGACTCTACTATCTCAATATTTTCATTTTCCATCCCACTGACCGAAATTCATAAGGTCTCTCTTATAGGTCTCAATAGAATCATTATACTCAACCATTTGCCAAGTTCTTCTGTCATCACTCGTTCTTAAGGTATTTCTTATAATCTTCACCGAAGTCGCAATATACGCTCAAGTCGCTCAACTTGCAGAGAGGTAGAACCATACTGAGATGTGATCTGGTGCCTATCTGTGTCAAGGAATATCTTTGCCTATCTGGCATTGAAACCATACCACCAACTGGTAGTAGGGAAACAAGGATAATTGTCTGCTATAACATGAGCACTAGCACACCATCTCTATCATCATCTCGGTTACGTATATCATTGAACGACTCATCATGTCTTTGCGACTTATCTGTGAAGGCTACAAATGGTCAGACTTAGTATTCCTTTCTAGAATAATACCTTAATATTATTGGCATCACATGTTTATCGACATTCATTCTTGTAGGTTCATATTTCAAGTCAACTTTTGACTAATGATCCACTTTGTAACTCCTCCGTCACACTTAACTGTTAATTGACGTAAACCAGCTTCCACCTTTAAAATCTTGTGGAATATATTTTCTTTTTAACATCGTCATTATTTCTAAGTAGGTTTCATCATTCATCTGAATGCGCTCCATTGCATCACCATTTTTTTATTTTTATTTTTTTCATACCAAGATCTCTTATCACTATATCTCGATTTTCAAGAGATCTATCTTATTGCGTCCTCGTCTTGATCAATTCTCACGATCCTGGGTGACTATTTTAAACATTGTTGACTTAGTCATAACCCCTTTTGGTATACCATGATCCCTTCTCATTTAAGCTAACTCTTAGCTCTTATAATGTGTTTAGTACCTCACTCTCTAAGAAACGAAGGTGATTTAGTTTTCATGTTGCGAACCCGACATTCACGTCGTTTCTTGGGAGTTACATAATTTATGCTCCGGATGTGGTTATTAAGAACTCGTGTCACACTACGATCTAGTTATTTCAAGTTCATAACTCAAACTTATATTTCCATGTATTACACTCGTGCATTACTACTGTCGCACTGCATAGATGTTTTGTTGAATACTTCAACCATAAAGTACAAATCTGTGTACATAAAACTCATATAGGTTTATCTTGTACGACTTGTTACTAAAGCTTTAATTCAAGGGCACTCAAACTCATATTTACACCTATTTCGAGAATCATCTTGCACTATTTAACTTATGATTCATTGTTTATACTTAGCACAGAGCCATTCATGATGTTCTTCCTTTTCTCCAAAATTCAATGATTCTTGAAAATAAGAATATCAATTGATTTCTTATGGGATTGATTTAAGATGACCTCATGCTTAGGCAAACCTTTATGTCACATAATTTGCTTATGCTTGTCACCTGTTATGGTGTCGACCTTGATTATTCGTACATTATCTCCATGTGTTGATATCCTTAACACTTAACCAATTGCAAATCTATTGCTTACCCATCTGGGTTGCAACCTCAAATTCTCCTATACCATCAAATTAGGGCTTTCACTTTTAAACTTATACTAAGCCCTCAGGTTTTCAAGTGTAAATTACACATTTTGTTCAACAATTATTAACGGTATGAAATTTAAGAAATTTGATCTTTACTCATATATTCATGTTTCATTGCTAGTTTAGGGTATTTCCTCTCCATCCTTAATTATTTCGTACGTATTGTACAGTATCAATCTTATTGGGGTTCGATCCTAACCTAGGATCCTCACTTTTAATAGTCGACCTATCACTGATTAGATCTTTCATCTTTCCTTTCAACCATTTAGTTTGGTAGTTTAGATATTTAATGTAACTTTTGAATTTTATCAAGTGATCACAAGTTACTTCTTACAAATGATCAACATGATTCTTCGTGACGTCACCATTTCGATTATAAATTTGATTCTTGAATAGGGTACAATTACAGTACATGTTGTCTTTCTTGAGTTCGCAATTCTTCTTCTCACCAAGTTACTCATTCATTTTTCCATGGGTCGATCCTATTCTAGAATCCTCAATTTTAAGAACCAAGTCATTATTGACTAAGGTTATATGACAATCATTTGCCTCGATTACTCTTCAACGTCATTTTTCATTCAACCATCCCCTACCAATCAGGTTAGGTTTTATTTTGTCTCAAAAGCTATGAGTCCACACGTTTAATCATATCAGGAATATATATATATATATATATATATATATTTAGTGTACCCCTGATTTTAATAATTCACTTATCATCGAGTTCATTATAATATCATTAACTGCGTCATACGCTCTTTACAGCCTACTAATATAACTCATACATACCGTTTAGTTTGGGGCTTCGTTTAATTATTCAGTCATGATACTGCTATTGCGTGCTCTCCATTTATTTCGAACACAATTTATCAATTCCTGATATCCCCAACTTTATGAGTTAACTCGCTTCTGATTTATTTTAGAATAATTTCTTTGTTGCTGTGGTTACTTTTGATTTGTATCATTTTAACCTCAGATCTTGAGTCTTTACAACATCTACAAATTTTCTACTTGGCAATCACGATCTTCACACATGGCTATTTCACCGAAATAGTCTTTGATTTTGGATTCCCAATTTTAGTAACTCATCCATCTTTAAGTTTACTAATTTGACATTTTGTATTCACTAGATTTTCTCATTGAGTAGTTTTTAATGTATTCTTTAATTTCTCATTCGCCATCTCGTACATTATGCACTTACGCTTCAAGCTAACTCTCAATTTGGTTCCTCATATTTAGTATTCAACCTATCGATAACTAGCTTACCTTTATTTTTCTTTTACACAAGTTCGATCGAAACTTGAATGCCATAACTCAATCAATCGAGGAGTTAAATCTGAATCAAAACCCATTTCAAAGTATTAAGTTTTCATTTTTCAAGCTAAATCAAGCTTTTATTTTTTTATTATTTATTATTTATTTATATATATATATGTGTGTGTTTATATATATATATATATCTATTTTTGAACACCAAGGAAAATAAACTATTTCCTTTTATAATTGTTCACGCTTTCCAAAATTTTGTACGGACAAGTAGAATGCTTCCTTGAAAATCTCATCAAAATGTGATAAACATCTACTCAACGAAACACAAAAATCATGGTCCAACAAAGTCGAAAAAAGTAAGTATTCGAGAAAATAAATTACATGAAATAACAAAATTCGATTCATAGTATTAACTTTCTAATCGAATTTATAGACCAATGATTCGCATCTTTAATCGAAAGTTAGAAGTTTTAAGTGTATACGTGTCCACTATATCTTAAATTAAGTTCAACCTACTGGCCAAGCTAACTCGCTTATCATTGTTTGAAACCAAAGATTCATTTGCATCCTTACTAGGATCGTTAACTTCTATTTTCAACAATATATCATTAATTTTAATTATCCTAATAGAGTTTTCGGTGTCAGAGTTACTTCTCTGAAATGTGACTACGTCACAATTGTATCTTGTGTATTTAGCGTGACGTCTCATTGTCCTTTCAAGTCTATCAATTCTTGCTTAAATCTTTATTTGCCACTCTATCGTCAAGTACAGACGCATCTCGCCATACAATTTTCACTCTAAGTTTAGTCGTTCTATCGTAACCATTCTTGCAAAGAAAGCGTTGTAAACTTCCTTGCAACACATGTGAAACCTTCGGTGGACTTCCCTTCAACTTTCTTGTATCGTTAATTGTCATTCCCAACTCGTGGAACCATGGTTTCACGTCTTAAGGAAATACATTTACCTATATATCTAACGATATATTTATATATACAAAGTAGCAAATAATCATCACATTAATTCTTTATCAAGTTTCTTTTGTCCCATCCCATCCTAAGATTTAACATTATTGCGTGTTAAGTCAACTTTGAACCAATGTCCCACACCACTGATTTGTTCGACTTAACTTGACCTTTAAACTTAAAGGCTCTACATCTTAGGTTTCCCTAACCTAACGTTTCCCTAGGTTCTAATCCCTAGGCTCTGATACCAACTGTGACGACCCGTCCCTGACCTAGGGTCAAGTCGCCCGGCCCAATACCATTACCTAGACCCGATACCTGAACCAGGGCCAAATAACGGCTTGGTACGCCTAAATAAACCTGCGGAAAAGTACATTGGCTAAACAAAGGATAATAATTACGGAATAAATAAAAAGAGACATCCTAAAGCCAATTGATTTAAGTTCAAAGAACATTGACAAACTATACATGGGTTCCTGCTTATTTACACTAATTAAGTTTATTAAATTTCTAAAGTGGATCAACTAAAGATAAGTAGGATTTAAGCTACCCAAAAATCTATTCTAAATTTAACCCCAGGTTGAATAGTTTCAAAATCAAATATTACAAAATATATATCAACAAAACTCACGTCAAGAGGAGACTTCAAGCTCGTCTCTCCCTTGTCTCATCCTAGCGTTGTCGTGAATACCTGAGATGTAAGTGGGGTGAGCTAAAAGAACCAACGGAGCTCAGTAATACGGAAAACCCGCTCAACCATCAAATATGCAAGTAATACTTAATAAGCATGCAAAGTCTAACATGGATTTGAAAACAACCAAGGATTCATTTATTAATAACATAGTAGTAGGATTTCATAAGAAATAGACTTATAATGAATTAACAAACTATAACAACAATAATCATGCATAGCATTAAAGAGATTGACAAATCATTTCATAATTTCAAACTTTCATACAAAGAAGGGGTATCGTGAGTTTATGTACTATAAAATATAATAATACGATAAGTCGATGTTCCATTCAATGTGAACTAGATATTGGCAAGAATCCGGTGACCGATTCTCCTACTCCTAAAGTGATGGAAACAACCAGCTAGCACACAGGCCTTATATGCCCTCTCGTTTGTCCCATCAAATCAACAGTAGGTTCGTCCAAGCCATCACCGATGCACATCTCTATGTCTCAAGAGTACAAGAGAAGGTAACTCCAACTCATGTCCCTACGTGACATACTTATGAATTCAATTAGTCAAGTAAAGCCCTCGGTGGTAAACTCCACACCCTGGGGTGTTAACGACCCTCGGTGGTAAACTCCACACACTCTGGGGTGTTAACGACCCTCGGTGGTAAACTCCACACCCAGGGTCATGAATAACAAGTGCATTTACATTCCATAGATTCGTAAATTCGAGCCAATACCACGACGCAACCCATAAATCCCAAGTCTTTAATTCAAATTATGAATCATAAGCATAACTAATATTCATGCCATATTTGATAATTAAGCAAGCTCCCCACTTACCTGTACTCGACACGCCTAAGACCACTCCTTGTGCACCCGGGGCTCGATGTGAACCATCGCGCGTCGCTAGACAATTCATACAATATCATATCAATGCATATTCTAATACAAATTATAATCTAAGTCACTAGTTTCAATTTAATTGTGTTTTGGGTTCACTAGTGTGGACCTCGCGGGTCTTTGTGTCGTCCGACCATTCCTTCGGGGTATACAGTACAACACCCCATTTGAAAGTTTGGTACATTTCCTTCATTTACTTATTTTTATTCTATTTAATTCATTTATGTACATATACATATATATATACACATTAATTTATTTATTTATTTGTTTGTTTTTATTTATTTATTTTTATTTTTTTAAATTAAAGTCCACAGTTGACCTGGTCAACTGGTCCAACTGACCAGTTGACCGGTCAACAAAAACTGGTTGACCGGTCAACTGGTCTAGTGACAGTTGACCGATCAACCAATCTGATTGACCGATCGAGATGCTAGGGCCGTGGAGGGAGGACTCCCCTCCACGCCACCGCCCTCCTCACCTCCTCTCCGGGCGTAGACCCCGGCCGGAGGGATCCCAGCAGCAGCTGGTCGGAGGGTCACGCCCTCCGACCGGCCGGCCGTCGGGAGGCGGTAGTGGAGGAGGAGAGGTGGTGGAAACCACCCCCAGCTTTCCCCATCAAATTTCAACAAAAAGGAACCCAAAAAAAAGAAAAAACTTAAAAGGAGAAGATGAGTTACCTCTTTGTAGATCTCTCTAGTTTACAAGCCCTCAATCACCATGAACCTAACTCCTTATCTAGCTTCCCTTTGTATTCTCCCTCATTCTTCTCTTGTTGTATTGAAATGCAATGGAGGCTCTCCAACTCTAACAAAACAAGGTTTATATAGTTAGGGTTTAACACTTAGGTTGTATACAACCTTGATAGGAAAAGACTAAAATCTCCCTTCTGGGCCTCCAACTCAATTTCACCATTTTATCTTTTATTGGGCCTAAACACACTAGGCCTTATTTAATTTCGACAAATCAAACAACTTTAAAGTAACACTAACATGCATTTAGTATTGGGATTACTAAATTACCCTGAGTCGGGTCGCAGAAATATTCGGGTCGTTACACGAGTGATAGACCACAGAGGAATCCTAGGCTACCGGCTCGCCTTTAGGATTGTCAGATTACCTCTGATGATGCGGTTGACGATGATGGCATTTTAGTTCATTATGCCATGTTTGCAGATTCAGACCCTATTAGCTTTCGTGAAGCCGTGCGAGATAGATGTTGGGTTGATGCTATGAATTCCGAAATCGTGGCTATTGAGAAAAATGACACTTGGGACCTTGTTGATATTCCTCAAGGTCAAAAGCTATTGATGTCAAATGGGTTTTCAAGACAAAAAGGAAATCCAATGGAGAGGTGGAGCGTTACAAAGCTAGATTGGTGGCTAAAGGATATGAGCAGAGGCCTGGCTTTGATTATCAGGAAGTGTTTGCTCCAGTTGCTCGCATTGAGACGGTCCGATTATTGATTGCCATTGCTGCCCAGCGAAGGTGGAAACTTCACCAAATGGATGTGAAATCAGCCTTTTTAAATGGCTACTTAGATGAAGTTGTTTATGTCAAGCAGCCACCGGGATATGTTCAAGAGGGCAGTGAAGAAAAAGTTTATAAGCTGAATAAAGCACTTTATGGCCTAAAACAGGCATCGTGAGCTTGGAATAAAAGGATAGATGAATTCTTTCAGGGTTATGGACTCGAAAAGTGTGCATATGAACATGCTTTGTATGTGAAGATTGATGCTTCTACTGGTACTGTAATGATAGTTTGTCTTTATGTTGATGATTTAATTTTCACTGGAAATGATATCAACATGATCAGAGACTTTAAGGCAGCTATGATGCGAGAGTTTGAGATGACAGACATTGGTATAATGTCATACTTCCTAGGCATTGAGGTAAATCAGCGAGATGATGGCATTTTTATATGTCAGAAACGATATGCAGCTGAGATCTTGAAGAAATTTGAGATGTCTAGCTGTAATCTTGCTTCTACACCCGTGGAGGTTGGTACCAAGTTGTCCAAAACAGACAAGATGCACCGGTTGACTCGACATATTTCAAGCAGATAGTTGGAAATTTGAGATACCTGACTTGCACTAGGCCTGATATTCTTTATGGCGTTGGATTACTCAGTAGATACATGGAGCACCCTAGACAATCTCATTTGGTTGCGTGAAAGAAAGAGAATTCTCGTTATATCCGAGGTACTACTGATCATGGGTTATTTTATTCCACTTCAATGGATAGTTCTTTGTTTGGCTATTCTGACAGTGATTGGGGAGGAGATCAGGATGATCGAAAAAGTACTTCTGGCTATGCTTTTTATTATGGTTCTACTATATTTTCATGGTCTTCGAAGAAGCAGTCTGTCGTTGCATTGTCTACATGTGAGGCTGAGTACATTGCAGCCGCCTCTAGTGCATGTCAGGCTATTTGGTTGCGAAAATTATTATCACAGATTCTTTTTCCGTGTAATGGCCCTACACCAATATATGTTGATAATGTTTCGGCCATTGATTTAGCAAAAAACCCAATTACACATGGCCGGAGTAAGCATATTGATATGCGATATCACTTTCTACGTAATCGTGTCAGTGGAGAATAAAGAGATAGAGCTGGCATACTTGTAGATCGAGAGGATCAAGTTGCAGACTTGTTTACCAAGGCATTGAAGATTGAGTCTTTCATGAAGTTTAAGGCTATGATTGGGGTTTGTCCAATCTGAATTATGGGGGGATGATTTTTAATTTAGATAGGTAATTTAGATTATGGGGGGATGTTAGAGTTGTAATCTAAATTACATTAGTGTTTGAGTTTAATTAGGATTATGAGTTATTAGTGTTTGAGTTTGATTAGGATTTCGAGTTAGAGTATGAGTCTATTTAGGGTCTCCTAGTTGGATTAGGAGTATGTTTATGTGAGTCTATAAATTAGAGTTGACCCCCGCATTGTAATTAACGAGTTTATTTGAGAGATTAATAAAGTGTGTCATTGCGGTGTCTCTAAACCTAACAGAGGGGAGCCATTGGAGGGTGAGGGAAGGCCATTCGAGGGCGTGGGAGATGACGAGGTCGTACAGGAATGGAGTGTTCTTCTTCCACACTAAGAACTCCTCCGCCGCCGTCTCCACTTCCTTTTCTTCTTCGGCTCTCATTTTGGCGCCTGAAATTGAATTTGTTAGGGAAAGTGGAGGGAGAGAGTGTTATATTTGGGACAAGATTTGGGCGTGCGCGCGCTTTATTTAGGAGGGAAAGGACGTTTCAAGTCATACATTGCGGTCCTTTATTTTCACACCAACCTAGTCCAATGTTGTGCACTATATGCTACAATGTGTGGGTTCGTATCTCGAGGTGAAATGCACGGCATCTAATTGAGTTGGTGCTCAAAATGTGATACTTTTACATTTTCCTTATTTATATGACTCCTTTAGTACAAGTTTCAGCACCAAATAACTGTTGGACTAGAAGCATCTCTTTTATTCGGTGTAATGAGCACACTATTTTTCTTATAAAAAAAAGGAGTCTCCCTAAGTGCCCCCCTTTTACTAAGTGCACCTCATTTTGCGTGGCACCGCAAATTCAAATTTTAATTTCTAAGTGCACCCCCACATTTTTATCAAAATACTCTTTTGTCTGAACTGAAGCACCCGACTCCTAAACCTTGGTCGAGACATCTATTTTAGGTTCGGTGACATGTAGCCGAGACTTATCCAATAGGTTATGTGTTATCCAACTGAACCTCTTTGGTGAGATTAATTGACAACTGCCGACCTAAAGGTTCAGTGGGTTCCAACCGACTCCCCAATTAAAGGTTCGATAAAGTGTGAGTGACTCTCCAACTAGAGGTTCGGTGGGCTCTGACCGACTCTCCAACAAGAGATTCGGACATTCGAGACCGAACCCCTCGATGATGCCTACAAATCACAAAGAAAAAGTGTGGGGTGCACTTAGAAATTGTAGTGGGGTGCACTAATCATAGTGAGGGGCATAATGGTCATTTTGTAGTAGGATTAATTTTTTTAAGTTTGACTTTTACTGGGGTGTACTTAGTAAAAAGTGAGTGCTTAGCCGTACTAAAAAAAGTAGGGTTTTTTTTTTGACAAAATAGAATTATTTTTCATTTTTCAGCTCATTACTACATAATATTGTAACATTGATATTACATTAATAGAAGCATTATCCCAATGAGTCAAAACTCATGATATCGTGTAAGTCTTGTCATTTTATGAACAAACTTGTTTGCCATGTGTAATGTTGTGATGTCGAGGTTTCATTAATATTAATGTAACCAAGTTAGTTTAAAATATATCTAACACACTCTCACAACACACACTTTTATTTTTTAATTGTTTTTAGTATTTTGTTATATGTGGGGTCCACACCTGGGGAGACAAGAAAGAACTATAAGTAACTAAAAGACAAGATTGTTCGCCCAAAGTATACGCTGAAAGTGGGTCATTTTATCAATTTTCAAAATATATATCCATCTTGATTAATGCTAGGAAGATGTTACAATGACCTTATAAAGTCACACCATAAAGAACGTAACGTGGGGTCAAAGCATCTTTAGTAAGATAGTAAAGACATCACTTGCCAAAAAGGTAAGATCTCGAAAGGTCGCGGTTCAACTCCCACTGAAGTAAAAAAAAAGTAATGCGGGGTCTTACGTGAAAATGAGTGTGCGTACAGTTTTCGATGCATAATGAGGCGTGTATGTCCCAAAGACACAAACCTGTGCGCTTACTTTGGATGTGACTTTGATGAGCATTTTCCTTGTGCTACAGGGGACCAATACTAAATATTTTTGGGCTCTATGCAGACTGTTAGGACCCATTTTCCAAATGATTCCTGACCGATCTGGCCCGATCCATAACTCGCCAACCAACTCGGTCGCTGAGTTATGAACCGAACTAGTAAGCCTTCTTTCAATCCAACTATTATCATCATTTATTATTCATCAATCAACAATATTGGAAAGGTAAATCATAATTATTAAAATACATCGGATAGTCCCCTTGACTTTCATGCTTGTAAATTCAATTTTATTTATTTTATTTCTGATTCATTTAGTTCTATTTTATTTTATTTTTTTAACTGATTCCAAATCCTTCATCGATTTAAACATTTTAATTATGTCAAGAAAACTCGACATATCTATAGTTTCAAAATAAGATCTTTTAAATTTATTTATCAAACACATGGATCTATTCCAAACGATTGCGATCAAACTACTAAATAATTTGAATAGAATCTTGAAAACCTTTATCTAGACTTAAAACAACGAGATCCAAAGATCCTTCGTTCTCTCCTTGGCTCTTCTTTCTTCCTCGTGTTTTCTTTCCTTCGACTCTTTTAAGAAATAATTAAGGGATTTCAAAGATTTAAAAACTTTAACTTCCTAAATAATGAAATTTCAAACCGTTACTTTCCGTAACGGTCTCATCAATTAATGAGAAATTTAATTCTTACTTTCCATATTGGTTGTAAGAAGTCAAAATATAGGCCACTCCAAACTCTAGTGCCTCCTAATCTTAATCTGTGGGCCCACAATTTTTTTAGTGAGTTAGGGTTTCCTAATTTACACAAACATGGTATATACGTCTTATTTTGTTTAAAATTAGGGTCGTCACACAGACTCTTTGTCTGGCTAGTCCCACGGGCCTTAGGATTGCGCAATGAAACCACTAGTCGCCCCGTCGTTTGGCTGTCGTGGGGAATCGATACCGAGGTCGTGTGCCTAACCTACAAAACTCTCGCCCTTAAAAAATGAAAATTGCATTTAAAATAGGAAGTCGAATTAAATAGGGGAGCAAGAAAAAAGGCTATAATGTGTATCCTAAAAAATAGTCAATGTATCCTAATTCTAATTCAAAATACGAAATAGCGTAGAAGTTGCTAGTTTATTTCCTTTAATTTAGGCCTTAATTAGTAGGTGTTTTCCTTTTTAGTCGTAATCTATACATATAAAGAGACCACGTTCCTTCTTTGTACGTATCAGTAAGTTAAGACCTTAGGAGATGGAGGTGATGAATAATAGAAAATTAAGCCACAACTTTCTCAGAAAAAGAAAATTAAGCCACAACAATCAATCAACGCAGCATGATGAGATGATGAATACATCAGATAATATAGACGAGAAGTATTTCCCAGAGGAAATCTTCATAGAAATCCTGATAAGATTACCAGCAACATCTCTCATTCGATTTATGTTGGTCTCCAAGTCATGGCATGCTTTAATATCCGACTCTCATTTTATCAAACTTCATCTCAACAAAGCAGTTCAAGACGACAAATTTGTCTCTTTTGTTCCTTCTGATATTTTTCATCTCATTAACCCTGAGGCTTCTCTTGCATTATCATACCCATTCAATCCTCACGGGGTTGATTTGGATTTCTGTGTCATGGGTTCTTGCAACGGATTATTATTATTAGTAAACAATAGGTACCTAATGGGGGTTTGGAATCCAACCACACGAGAATTTATAAATATACCTTCTCCCGTGCCTCCAATTATGCATTGTTTAGGGGATAATTCTCCATTCTATGGATTAGGTTATGATTCAAACACGGACGATTACAAGGTTGTCTCGATCATGCAGGATAGATGGGGAGTAGTCGAAGCCAAAATCTTTTCTACTTCATCATGCACTTGGACAACAATCAAAGGCTGGTATACTGGTAATGCTGTTAGCCACATGCCATTTTTTAATTTTGACGATGGTTTTGATAATTCGGAAGGGAAATTTGTGATGGAAGCTATTTATTGGCTGGGAGAGCTCAATGAGGAGAAAAGAGCGTTAATAGCTTTTAATTTAGAACGTGAAGAGTTCAAGGAGATTCAATTGCCAGAGCCCTCAGTAAATCGTCGTGAATATCATGCAAAATTGAAGGCATGGAGACAGAATCTTTGCTTGTTCACCCGAAGCAAAAGCTTCCCTCACCCATACGAGATATTTGTGATGAAAAGAGACTCGTCGTGGTCTAAGTTTTACAACATTCCAACTGGATCGTCACTGATGGTGATGACATCGTGGAAGGTAGTGGGGGGTTCTAGTGACAATGGCAAGGTTTTACTGCAGGGAGAGCAATGCAATGTAATTCAATACGACCTTGAGAGTGGCATGGTTGAGGAGGTTGGGCGTCATGAATATCGTACGATCGTTCAAAATTTCTTGAAAAATGCAAGCAAAAGAGATTTTATACGCACTGTACGTGCATATGTCCCGACCTTAGTCCCAATCAAACGTAAACATTCGACATAAACTGTATATCACAAAAAATATCAGTAGCTAGCTAGAACGAGCAAAACAAGAATTAATGTTTGTTATATCAAATATTTGAATGTGGTGATTTATATATGAAAGACAATTTTATGAAAATTCAAGCTATTTGGTTCAATGTTATATCTTATTTGTACTTTTTCATGTCAAGAAATATGCAAAATGATATTTTAGATTTTGCAAATTGGAATTAGCTACAAAATGTTTGCAACTAATAATTTCTTTCTGCTACGAAGGTTTTTCGTTGCAACATATATCAATTAGCTACGAAATATTTTGTAGTAAAAAATACTATGAGCTGCAACTTTTTTGTAGCTAAATGTAGATTGGGCTACAAAAAAGTATTTCATAGCAGATTTGCAGATTTTACAACGAATTCTTTTGTAGCCAAAAATGTCATTTGGTTGCGAAAATCTTTGTTCCTAATATCAACTTTTTGCTGCCAAAAAGTTTGTTTCACAATATCACATTCGGCTACGAAAAACTTGTCACTAATTCTAAGATTTAGCCACGAAAATAAACTTTGCAGCAAAACGTAAGAATTCGCTACGAAAAAAAAATTGTGGGTAATTACCATTTTCAACTGCAAAAAATATTCGTAGCTAAGAGTTGGCTATGAACAACCATTTGCGTTGTGGCTTAGGCTACGAGTGTGCTACGAAATTTTTCCGCAACAATTAGTTTTTGGCTACGAAATGTCGAGTTTTAGCTATAAATCGTTTCGCAACTAAAGACCATGATCCTTATAGTGGTGTACCCTGATTTTGTTTAGCAAAAGTTTTATTTCTTTTCAATTAATTAATACGTCCAAGGACACACCCAAATTCAAGGAGAAGTTGTGAGTCTTGTTTGGTTTTGGGTTTTATGTTGAATTGTGCTTTTTTTGGGCAATTGGGGTTCGCAGAGGTTTTGTTATGTGGCTTCAAAAAGGGTTTCGATTTGGCGGCAAGTTAATGAGGGAATTGTATGGGTACCCCTATATGATGGTGATATTATTTTAACTATATATGTATTTTTTAAGTACTATGTATATTTGTAGCCTTAAAATTTAGACATACATAGGTTGCCTCCCCCTTAAGGCCAAGTCTGGCTCTGCCCCTATTTGCAGTAATTGTTTCAAGCTTAAAGCTATTATTTTCGTTCCTAAAGCTACTTAGGAGTGAAGTTTTTTCATTGCTAACTTTATTGTTGATAGTCTGTACCTAATAGTTCCCACCAACAAATTGAGTATTTACTGTTAAACAGCTTTTCAACAACGAAGCCATTTGTTGCTGGAACTGTTTTCTGCAACAAAAAGATTTGTTGCTAAGCCCTATTTTACCAAATGAAGCTTTTGTTAACAAGAACACAAATTATTCCTGAAACTCAGGAACTAAAATAAAATAAAATTAATAATGAAAAATGAATCTTTGATATTATAAATATACAAACCACAAGAAAATTAAATTAAATTGTCATAAGTTCATTCTTGGCAGGACCGTAGGAACATTATATTTCTCAGATTTCTCTCCGATTATGGAGTTGAGATGTCCAATTAACTCCTAATTAAGGTTGCAAGTGGGGCGAGGAATCCCTGCCCCCACGGGGCCCCGCACCGGCGGCACGGGGATTCCCCGTATTTTTGCCCCTGCCGGGGTGGGGCGTGGGGCGAAAGTTCACCCCGCATAACGGGGTGGGGCGGGGACGAGGATTACCCTTGCCCCACGAGTTTTCCCTGTAGCCCTGCTCTGTACCCCTCTCCACGGGGAATCCCCATCTCCCTGCTCCATACCTCGCCTCACGGAGAATCCGTTTTAAAAAATGTTATGAGCATGTAGTGAATTATATTTATTCCTTATTTTGCGTTAAGTTTTAAAAAATCATATACATTCGATTTACTATCTAATACTAATTTTTAACTTAATGAAGACAACATTTTCAAAATAAAATCAAATTTAATCTAACTAAAATTTTTTATTAAGACTAAGTTACTATATATATATACTATATATAATGTCAATCCTCCTTATAATCCTATTAATTCAAAATTTAACATAATTCTAACATTGCCCTTAAATGCATTTTTTATATTGGCTCGGGGCAACTTTAAAAAGTAAATAATGTGGGTATCTTTGGAAACTAATTAAAATGTTTTTAATTAGATTTCAAAACGGAAGTTTATTATCTAACTTTTCCTTATTTCAATCCACTTTTCTCTATCTCTCCAATTAAAGCCGGTTTCAAATTCTTTCAATAAAATCTATCAATTCAAATTAAATAGCTTTAACTTTTTTAACCAAAGAATTAGGTGAAAAAGATAACGAAACCGCTTTGTTTTTCTCTACATCACGTGCGGAGCATGTGCCGAGTGACTAGTACTTTATAGATGTAATATGAAAGATATGTTTTATATTTGTGATTAACATAGTAAATGATACACCACTACAAAATATATAATTATAACCAAATTTACCTTACTAAATAATTTATTATAATAAACTATAATTTTAAATCTAATACAACACTTGATTATTAAATATATAATAATACATACTAGAGTCTTAAAATTTGAATATTTAATGTATTTGCAAATCATTCTAATTAAATAGTTCCGATTAATTTTCATGATTTATTAATATAATACAATATATTTAGAAGCCATAAATTAAATAATTATATAGTTTGTTTTTTATTTAGTTTCCTATGTGACAGTAGTATCTAATATTGACAATTGCACTGCCTAATCTACGCTATCAGGCATTATCATTAGATTCCAATTCTCAACTAATAGGTGACTCTTTGAGCTCTCTGTTTTTTTTTATAAGAATGAATTAAGGAAACAACTTGTCTCCATTGGAGTTTGAACTTTGAATGCATTATCTTAGCATTGTTATCAGATCATAATTCTCGAATAAGGGACAACCCTTTGAATTTAATTTGTTTTCATCCACATGACTTGAACTCAAGACCTTAAGAAAGTTGAACCCATTACCACTTAAACCAACTAATTTTTTTTAACTAATTGTTTGTATATAATAAAGTTTTTTTTAGTCAACTATAGAAGTAATTAAATTAATTCAAGTAAGAAATACCAAATAATCTACATATATTTCTTTGTTGTGGTCCTTCAAGATTACCTAAAACACGTGTGAAAAAAACAACTCTAATGGAATGTGCATTTTAATGTCAAGATGATGTGGATAGACATTGTCTATTTTGAATGTCACTTCTTGACATTTAAATTGACATCGATGTTGGATAATATGTCTTTTTAAAATATTTACTTATTTTATTTAGACTTTTATTTTCACATTTTAATTAATAAAATTACAAAAAAAATGTCACCTCATCAATTGAGCCACAAACTCACATCTACTATTGAGACCTATTTGAAGTTTAATGTCAATTTGAGCCACATGGGATGACATCCTCTTCACATTGAAATTCCACGCCCACAACCCATATTTACTATTAGAGGTGCTCTAATAATTCAAGGGTATAAATAGAAATAATTCTAAGAAAAAGAGGTTTGAGGTGGCCTCGACACCCATGGATCTCAAAAAAAAAAAAAAGAAAACAATTTAGTAGAGAGATCATGAACAGTTGTAATTTTTCATGAACAGTTGTATATGAATAGGTGTATGTATTCACATTTTATGACCAAGTGCATGTGACTATTCACAAGAGACATTATTTGTCTATATATAGTATGTATGAAATAGAAGAAGATATCAAGTTTTTTGTTGAGAGAAATTAAACTGTTGCACAAGAAAGGTTCTTTGATTGGTGTGTAATCAAAGATCAATCCAGTTATATCCTGGAGGTGAACCTCTTGAAGCATTCATAAACCGAATTGGAGGAAAATTCGTCTTAGAACATTGCTATATAGTGCAAGCCTCTGGTATGATTTAATTTAGTTCTTTGTAATTGAATTCACGCATGATATATATTATAGTTCAGTGATATGCATATTGTATAATTGTTCCTTCAGAGGTTTCATTAATATTAATGTAACCAAGTTAGTTTAAAATATATCTAACACACTCTCACAACCCACACTTTTATTTTTTAATTGTTTATGGTATTTTGTTACATGTGAGGTCCACACTTGGGGAGACAAGAAAGAACTATAAGTAACTAAAAGACAAGATTGTTTGCCGAAAGTATACGCTGAAAGTGGGTCATTTTATCAATTTTCAAAATATATATCCATCTTGATTAATGCTAGGAAGATGTTACAATGACCTTATAAAGTCACATCATAAAGAATGTAACGTGGGGTCAAAGCATCTTTAGTAAGATAGTAAAGACATCACTTGCCAAAAAGGTAAGATCTCGAAAGGTCACGGTTCGACTCCCAATTAAGTAAAAAAAAGTAATGCGGGGTCTTAAGTGAAAATGGGTGTGCGTACAGTTTTCGGTGCATAACGAGGCGTGTATGTCCCAAAGACACAAACCCGTGCACTTACTTTGGATGTGACTTTGATGAGCATTTTCCTTGTGCTACAGGGGACCATACTAAATATTTTTGGGCTCTATGCAGACTGTTAGGACCCATTTTCTAAATGATTCCCGACCGATCTGGCCCGATCCATAACTCGCCAACCAACTCGGTCGTTGAGTTATGAACCGAACTAGTAAGCCTTCTTCCAATCTAACTATTATCATCATTCATTATTCATCAATCAACAATATTGGAAAGGTAAATCATAATTATTAAAATACATCGGATAGTCCCCTTGACTTTCATGCTTGTAAATTCAATTTTATTTATTTTATTTCTGATTCATTTAGTTCTATTTTATTTTATTTTTTTAACTGATTCCAAATCCTTCATCGATTTAAACATTTTAATTATGCCAAGAAAACTCGACATATCTATAGTTTCGAAATAAGATCTTTTAAATTTATTTATCAGACACATGGATCTATTCCAAACAATTGCGATCAAACTACTGAATAATTTGAATAGAATCTTGAAAACCTTTATCTAGACTCAAAACAACGAGATCCAAGGATCCTTCGTTCTCTCCTTGGCTCTTCTTTCTTCCTCGTGTTTTCTTTCCCTCGACTCTTTTAAGAAATAATTAAGGGATTTCAAAGATTTAAAATCTTTTACTTCCTAAATAATGAAATTTCAAACCGTTACTTTCCGTAATGGTCTCATCAATTAATGGGAAATTTAATTCTTACTTTCCATATTGGTTGTAAAAAGTCAAAAGTGTAGGCCACTCCAAACTCTAGTGCCTCCTAATCTTAATCTGTGGGCCCACAATTTTTTTAGTGAGTTAGGGTTTCCTAATTTACACAAACATGGTATATACGTCTTATTTTGTTTAAAATTAGGGTCGTCACACAGACTCTTTGTCTGGCTAGTTCCACGGGCCTTAGAATTGCGCAATGAAACCACCAGTCACCCCGTCGTTTGGCTGTTGTGGGGTATCGATACCGAGGTCGTGTGCCTAACCTACAAAACCCTCGCCCTTAAAAAATGAAAATTGCATTTAAAATAGGAAGTCGAATTAAATAAGGGAGCAAGAAAGTAGGCTATAACGTGTATCCTAAAAAATAGCCAATGTATCCTAATTCTAATTCAAAATACGAAATAGCGTAGAAGTTGCTAGTTTATTTCCTTTAATTTAGGCCTTAATTAATTGGTGTTTTCCTTTTTAGTCATAATCTATACATATAAAGAGACCACGTTCCTTCTTTGTACGTATCAGTAAGTTAAGACCTTAAGAGATGGAGGTGATGAATAATAGAAAATTAAGCCATAACTTTCTCAAAAAAGAAAATTAAGCCACAACAATCAATCAACGCAGCATGATGAGATGATGAATACATCTGATAATATAGATGCGAAGTTTTTCCCAGAGGAAATCTTCCTAGAAATCCTGATAAGATTACCAGCAGCATCTCTCATTCGATTTATGTTGGTCTCCTAGTCATGGCATGCTTTAATATCCGACTCTCATTTTATCAAACTTCATCTCAACAAAGCAGTTCAAGACGACAAATTTGTCTCTTTTGTTCCTTCTGATATTTTTCATCTCATTAACCCTGAGGCTTCTCTTGCATTATCATACCCATTCAATCCTCACGGGGTTGATTTGGACCATGGGTTCTTGCAACGGATTATTATTATTAGTAAACAATAGGTACCTAATGGGGGTTTAGAATCCAACCACACGAGAATTCATAAATATACCTTCTCTTGTGCCTCCAATTATGCATTGTTTAGGGGATAATTCTCCATTCTATGGATTAGGTTACGATTCAAACATGGACGATTAGAAGGTCGTCTCGATCATGCAGGATAGATGGGGAGTAGTCGAAGCCAAAATCTTTGCAAATTGGAATTAGTTACAAAATGTTTGCAACTAATAATTTCTTTCTGCAACGAAGGTTTTTGTTGCAAAATATATCAATTAGCTACGAAATATTTTGTAGTAAAAAATATTATGAGCTGCAACTTTTTTGTAGCTAAATGTAGATTGGGCTACGAAAAAGTATTTCGTAGCGGATTTGCAAATTTTACAACGAATTTTTTTGTAGCCAAAAATGTCATTTGGTTGCGAAAATCTTTGTTGCTAATATCAACTTTTTGCTGCCAAAAAGTTTGTTTCACAATATCACATTATGCTACGAAAAACTTGTCACTAATTCCAAGATTTAGCGACGAAAATAAACTCTGCAGCCAAATGTAAGAATTAGCTACGAAAAAAATTGTGGGTAATTACCATTTTCAACTGCAAAAAATAATTTGTAGCTAAAAGTTAGCTACGAACAACCAAAACTGTTGCATTATATATTTTGCGTTGAGGCTTAGGCTACGAGTGTGCTATGAAATTTTTCCGCAACAAATAATTTTTGGCTACAAAATATCGAGTTTTAGCTACAAATCGTTTCGCAACTAAAGACCATGATCCTTATAGTGGTGTACCCTGATTTTGTTTAGCAAAAGTTTTATTTCTTTTCAATTAATTAATACGTCCAAGGACACACCCGAATTCAAGGAGAAGTTGTGAGTCTTGTTTAGTTTTGGGTTTTATGTTGAATTGTGCTTTTTTTTTGGTCAATTAGGGTTCGCAGAGGGTTTTGTTATGTGGTTTCATAAAGGGTTTCGATTTGGCAGCAAGTTAATGAGGGATTTGTATGGGTACCCCTATATGATGGTGATATTATTTTAACTATATATGTATTTTTTAGGTACTATGTGTATTTGTAGCCTTAAAATTTAGACATACATAGGTTGTCTCCCCCTTAAGGCCAAGTCTGGCTCCGCCCCTGTTTGTAGTAATTGTTTCAAGCTTGAAGCCATTATTTTCGTTCCTAAAGCTACTTAGGAATGAAATTTTTTCTTTGCTAACTTTATTGTTGATAGTCCGTACCTAATAGTTCCCACCAACAAATTGAGTATTTGTTGCTAAACAACTATTCAACAACGGAACCATTTGTTGCTGGAATTGTTTTCTGCAACAAAAAGATTTGTTGCTAAGCCCCATTTTACCAAATGAAGCTTTTGTTAACAGGAACACAAATTATTCCTGAAATTCAGAAACTAAAATAAAATAAAATTAATAATGAAAAATGAATCTTTGATATTATAAATACACAAACCACAATAAAATTAAATCAAATTGTCCTGTGTTCATTCTTGGTAGGACCGTAAGAACATTATATTTCCCAGATTTCTCTCAGATTATGGAATTGAGATGTCTGACTAACTCCTAATTAAGGTTGCAAGTGGGGGAGGGAATCCCCGTCCCCCACAAGGCCCCGCATCGGCGGGACGGGGATTCCCCACATTTTTGTCCCCACCGGGGTGGGCCACGGGGTGAAAGTTCAGTCCGCATAGCGGGGCGTGGCGGGGCGGGGACGAGGATTATCCTTGCCCCACGAGTTTTCCCTATAGCCCTGCCTTGTACCCCGCCTCATAGGATATCCCCATCTTCCTGCTCCATACCCCCTCACAGAGAATCCGTTTAAAAAAATGTTATGAGCATGTAGTGAATTATATTTATTCCTTATTTTGCATTAAGTTTTAAAAAATCATATGCATTCGATTAACTATCTAATACTAATTTTTAACTTAATGAAGACAACATTTTCAAAATAAAATCTAATTTAATCTAACTAAAGTTTTTTATTAAGACTAAGTTACTATATATATACTATATATAATGTCAATCCTCTTTATAATCCTATTAATCCAAAATTTAACGTAATTCCAACATTACCCTTAAATGCATTTTTTTTATTGGCTCGGGCCAACTTTAAAAAGTAAATAATGTGGGTATCTTTGGAAACTAATTAAAATGCTTTTAATTAGATTTCAAAACGGAAGTTTATTATCTAACTTTTCCTTATTTCAATCCACTTTTCTCTATTTCTCCAATTAAAGCCGGTTTCAAATTCTTTCAATAAAATCTATCTATTCAAATTAAATAGCTTTAACTTTTTTAACCTAAGAATTAGGTGAGACAACGAAACCGCTTTGTTTTTCTCCACATCACGTGCGGAACACATGCCGAATGACTAGTACTTTATAGATGTAATATGAAAGATATATTTTATATTTGCGATTAACATAGTAAATGATACATCACTACAAAATATATAATTATAACCAAATTTATCTTACTAAATAATTTATTATAATAAGCTATAATTTTAAATCTAATATAATACTTGATTATTAAATACATAATAATACATACTAGAGTCTTAAAATTTGAATATTTAATGTATTTGCTAATCATTATATTTAAATAGTTTCGATTAATTTTCATGATTTATTAATATAATACAATACATTTAGAAGCCATAAATTAAATAATTATATAGTTTGTTTTTTTATTTAGTTTCCTATGTGACAGTAGTATCTAATATTGACAATTGCACTGCCTAATCCACGCTATCAGACATTGTCATTAGATTCCAATTCTCAACTAATAGGTGACTCTTTGAACTTTTTTTTTATAAGAATGAATTAAAGAAACAACTTGTCTCCATTGGAGTTTGAACTTTGAATCCATGACCTTAGCATTGTCATTAGATCCTAATTCTCGAATAAGGGATGACCCTTTGAACTTAATTTGTTTTCATCCACATGACTTGAACTCAAGACATTAAGAAAGTTGAACCCATTACTACTTAAACCAACTAATTTTTTTTAACTAATTGTTTGTATATAATAAAGTTTTTTTAGTCAATTATAGAAGTAATTAAATTAATTCAAGTAAGAAATACTATTTATATATATTTAGCCATAATTTATCAATGTGATGATAAAAATTATATATGATCAAATAATTGTGCTTTATTAATTCAGAATAAGAAGGTTTACATTAAGTTTAGAATTAGATCTAATTATACATGTCAAAATTATTTTTATTTTGATAATGTCACATGGATATATTATATGTTATTTTTATAGTTATCTTTTTTTTTATATAATATAAGTTTTTCTTAAAAAAAATACAAGTCTCCCCCTTGAAATACTATTAGCATACAACTGATTAGGAAATTTGCTTTACAGATAATTAGTTGTTAATTAGTATGATTGACTTATCTTGACTAATCATATGAAATTGGTAACTAGTAGTACTTAAATAGAGATGTGTTGTCTGTGCATCAAATAAAGACATAAAAAAGACTGAAGATCGAGGATCAAAATATACACTTATATAAAATTAGTGGGGCGCAGAGAACCCAGCGAGGTGGGGCGGCAAAGTTCGCTCTGCGAGAAATTTTCGAGGATGAATCTCTGCCCCACGCCCAGAGGATACGGGAATGGTATCTTCAATCCCTGCGCTGCCTTGCTCCACTTGCAACCCTAACTCCCATAAGGTTAGTCGAACCAAAGGAGCGGCTTTGGTGGAGTCGGGGAGGAGGGCATGGGCGAGGATGAGGAAGTTGGGGGGACCATCAGAGGTGTGGGTGCCGAGGAGAGGAGGTTGTGGGTGGGAGTTAATTGGGAGGCATTGGACAGTGAGGGAAGGCCATTCGAGGGCGTCGTGGAAGATGGCGAGGTCGCACAGGAATGGAGTGTTCTTCTTTCACTTACTGTTCTTCTTCGGCTCTCATTTTGGCGCCTAAAATTGAATTTGTTGGGGAAATGAAGGGAGAGGATGTTATTTATAGGACGACATTCGGGAGTGCACGCGCTTTATTTAGGAGGGAAAGGACGTACATTGTGGTCCTTTAGATATGGTATGAAGATGTGTGCGCACGTGTTTTAGGTGAATCTCGAAGGACCACAACAAAGAAATATATGTAGATTATTTGGTATTTCCCTTTTGTGAAATAAACCTACTGTTAAAGCTCATATCTAATCTTCCGGCCAGGGCAGTATATAAGGGAAAAAGCTCAACTAACCCATTTTGGACAGTGAAATTAGCTTGTAAAAAAATTTTTAGATAAAGAAAGTTGTATAAATCACAAACACATATGATACTTACAAAAAGAATTGGGATGATGATCATCTATACGTAGCGCTAAAAATGCGACCATCACACAAAAATGCTAACATTTTACCACCCTACAACACGTCAGGCTCGAAAACCCCACGAACTGAGAAACCCCGAAACCCAGATGCATCTAGCCATTTGGTCCTTAGTTCATCCCTTTCAACACTGCATGCTACCCATAAGGAGAAATGGATAACCCCACAACATTAAGACCCAATCCCATCCAAAATAGGCCACCAATTGTTCAAAAGATCATTGAAATCCCATTGTTTAAACAGCTTGCTTGTGGACAACCATTTAGCAATGCTTAATCTGATACTATCCCACACCTCAAAGGAGTCAGGAGGCTTGTTTTAATCACTCTACTTGCGTCAGTATTCATCGACCAATTAGTGATGGACACTGGGTGTATTCAGTACCAATAGACCACCAATCCCACAGTATTTTTTAAGAGCAACTCCAATGGAATGTGAATTGGATGTTAATGTGTGTCACATAAAATTAATTAAATATATAAAGGAGTGAAAAAAATAACTCTAATGGAATGTGCATTTTGAATGTCAAGATGATGTGGATAGACATTGTCTATTTTGAATGTCACTTCTTGACATTCAAATTGACATCGATGTTGGATAATATGTCTTTTTAAAATATTTACTTATTTTATTTAGACTTTTATTTTCACATTTTAATTAATAAAATTACAAAAAAAAATGTCGCCTCATCAATTTAGCCACAAATTCACATCTACCATTGAGACCTATTTTGAAGTTTAATGTCAATTTGAGCCACATAGGATGACATTCTCTTTACATTAAAAATTCACGCCCATAATCCATATTTACCATTAGAGATGCTCTAATAATTCAAGGGTATAAATAGAAATAATTCTAAGAAAAAGAGGCTGAGGTGGTCTTGACACCCATGGATCTCAAAAAAAAAAAAAAAAAAAAAAAAAAAAAAAAAAGTAGAGATCATGGGTGTGTGGGTTCGTTGTTATATTTTAAAAGTTGGTGTATAAATAGCGCATTTGGTCTCTTGTAAACAAATAATAATCTTACTCTCCCTTTTCTTAAGTTAAAGAAATCAATCACGTTGATTTTCACAGTATCGTTGTTGTAACACCCAGATTTAGGTGTATCAAGATAGAGAGGATTTGAAGAAAATGGAGAAATCCAATTATGGATAAAGTCCGTACTGATTTCCTCGCAACATCTCTTTTTAGATATATGCGAAAATAGTGTAGCCCTCACATTTTATAATGCAATATCAAACAACGTTGTTGATAAATACGTTGTCAAAACATACCTATCAAATGCACAATCAACATTTTAGATATATGCGAAAATAGTGTAGCCCTCACATTTTGTACACTACAAGAAAAAAAATGCAATATCAAACAACGTTTGTTGATAAATACGTCGTCAAAACATACCTATCAAATGCACAATCAACAAATAAGAGAATAGTTCGATTTTAAACAAAGTTACACATAGGGATAAGTTGGTTGTTGCATGTATTATTCAATTCGCATAATTTAATAAATCAATACAATTGAATTTTTAAAATTAATAAAATATTAATATATAAATAATGTATTAATTGATTTTTAACTACATATTCTTTAACAACTTCTTTAGCATCTTAAAATGTATTTTTTCTTAGAGAGAGACCTGACCACTCAACTCTAAGTTCAACTTAAGAAAAGAATTTACCTATGTGTTGTACGTATTTCAATCTTGTTCACCCACTTTATCATGTCCATTTCTTATTTGGATGCTTAAATTTGTAGGAGTCAATAGCTAAAGCTGCAACAGTTGAGGAGAATGAGGACAAAATGTATAAGCGGCTTTCTCTAATATTATCAAAAATAGCTGTGTTTGAAACTTAGGTTACAAAACTTTTATGCTATTAGTGTTTTCATTATTGTTCTTATTGCTTTTTCTGAATCATCTTTTCTAATTTTTTGTCTTGGTATTCATTTTACCTACTTAGTAATTAACATTTACTTACAACCAAGTTGATTTCGAATCTCAATTAATTTGAAAGAGTTGAAGACTGACAGACTGGGTAGATCAGATCTAGAATGAGCCACTCACACTGCAAAAGAAATTGTTTTTTTACAATATCTAATAATGTTGTTATAGTAACCTGCCAATGGCCAAATGGTAAGATATTGTGTTTGGGAGTAAAAGGTTTAGGTTCAAATCTTGGGAAAAGCAAATACTTATTTCTTATAAAAAAATAACGTTGTTACAGTAACGGTCATTAAACTTTATCTTAAGTTCTTTTCATTGTTCAAAATTGTAGAATATTCAATTAATATTTAATAAAAGATAATAATAAGTTATAAATTTGAAAAAAATATTTATTTTATAACATTTAACAAATCATTACTTGTAAATTAACAAATATTTATAATATATTGGTTTAAGAAAATAGTTATAATATATTAGTTGCATGCCAATTAACTTTTAACAACATAACTTTTAATAACATATATTAGTGTTTTAAAAACTAATTTTTCTTCTATGCTCAACTTAAAATGTGTCCATCATGACTGATCAAGCTGCATCACCTTATATATGTCGATAATGGTAACTAATAAATATTATATACAACATAAAACTTACTTGCCCTTTTATGAGTTCTTATGTAATGTTGCATATAGATAATAGTCATATGGAGGCAAACAAAGGTATATTGTTCACATTTGATTCAACAAGTTTAAATGCTAACAACGATTTGCATATATTTCATACTAGTCATGACCTGAAGCTCTTACTCTTGTGCTTTTTTATAACATTTATACGTTAGCAAGTGCATTATTCATATCAAAATTTTAATTTTTCTTAGTGCATTATTCAAAGACAACAATGTATGTTTTCCGTATAAGTTATTAAGCTCTGATATAGTTGTTAGTTGTTACTGAGGCGGACAAAGGGGTACGCGTAAGCTTGTTTTTCACAATGCTAGTTTTCTAAATCGTGTTCTCTTCAATTATTATGTTGGTAAATAATTGGAGTGAAAAAGACATTGAATATTTTCTTATCTTTTCCATCGAGAGGGCCTTCATATCTGGTATTTTTCACAATGCCCGTTATTTATGAGGCATTTTCTTGTCTCATGAGGCCATAAAACTTTTTTTTCGCTCTATTGATTTTTGTCTTTTGAAATTGGAAGTGACTAGTGGTTTTTATTTAGTTCCTAATTTGCTAGTTTCACTAGACATGTAGCCTCGTTTGATGTGATGTATTCCATTAACTTTTCATGGATTTGCAGGTTCACTACCTAAGTTTTGGTGTTTTTTTTTTTTTTTTAATTGTTGATCAAGTCTAATGAGGGTAAAGAACGAGTCAATGATCACGTAGAGTTAATAAGATTGACAAACAATCTAATCACAAGAATGACTATGAATAGGAGGTGTTCCGAGTTAGATAATGACGCCGAAGCGATGAGAGAAATGATAGAAGAGATTGTTGTTCGTGTCAAGTATGATAGCATGATTGAGAAGATCATAAAAGAGCACGAAGAGCACCGGTGGACCCAGTTATCGCTATGGTTAGAATTTTTACCGTGTACTATATATTAGTACGTCCAAATTTATATGTAAGCCCAGCTCAAAAAATTTGTTTAGAGCATCTCCAAATGAGACGCTATAATAGCGTCCCAACTGTAAAATAGAGTCTGGTTGTCTCCAACTGGATTCTATTTTGAACTCTAATAAGCGTTCTCTTTTTTTCTTTTGTTTTTTTTTCTTTTTTATTGAGAAAAAATCCTCTATATATTATCTTTTTCAAAAAATATAAATGTATATTTTTTCATAATTTTTAATGATTAAATAATTTATTAAAATTAATACAAATAAATAACAAAAAAGAGTAAAAATATGAAATAGAGTTTTAGAGTAGAATTAGAGTTTGTGGTTAGAGGAGAAATAGAGTTTGATGTGAGAGACCTGTAAAATAAAGGAGAAAATAGAGTTTTGTGGTTGGAGATGTCTAAGTCTATAAATTTAGTTGTGGAGCGGCTCGAGCCCGGCCCACTTATTTGCGACATTGGCGGCGCTTTTTTTTTCTCCACTCAAGCTACACATACTTGTAGGGGTGCACACGGATTGCACTAATCCGCGGATCCGGTCCAATCCTGACCAATTATCACTAATTGGATCAATTTTTTGATCCATTGAATTGGACTGGATTGAAAAATCACTAATCCGGCTGGACTGGATTGGATTACGAATCTTACATTAAAAAATCGTGAATCCAATCCGATTCAGTCCGTTTAGCACATCAACACATATACATATATGATCGTATGTACTTTAGTACCTTAAAGAACATTAACATAAACTATTAACTCTAAACTATAACATCTAAAAGACTATGTCTGTTCTTTAACTCTTTTGTTATGCTTTTAACCTTTTTTTGTAGGTTGCATATACGTGTACTTTTTTTGTGCTTTTGTGAGGGTGTATGGTGAAGATTTGTGGATGACATATTTGTTTATGTAGGAACTTGCATTTTGAAGGTCATTGTGATGACAAGTGTAACGACCCAAATTAATTTGATTGTGTATTAGTGTTAAACACGATGATTAACGGTTAATTCGGGCGTTATGTGGACAGTTGGGTGACGCAGCAGTGGGAACCCAGGCTATATTTATGATATTTGTGTATGGTGTGATGCCTAATATTGCGATGTCGAGTGTATTAGCTATAATTTGTAAATATAAACATCGCATGTATGAACGTTGATATCGGGCAAGGTCACGAGTCGGGTATATGTCTTGAAATGTGTGTCGGGTAGCCGAGGTACAGGACATGGGTTGTTGGGTAGCGAAGAGAAAGTGTGACCCTACATATGATTTTTATGATTTATTTGGTGGTCAAGCCTAAGGTGTGTAGGCCAAATCAAAGTATTAATTCATTTCTTAAGGTTGTAGCTAGGAAAATCAGTGTGCATAGGATGATCCTCGAGATGCACAACAAGGTACATACAAGGGCTGTTGTGTCATGATAAGGAGTATGAGGATGAGTGACACAGGGTGATCAGGGACCCTTAGATCGTCCTCGAGATGCATGTGCACAGTAGATTAGACAGCCACCTATATATACACCCCTTTGATCGATCAAACATGCAACACCCAACAATTCCAACAAAAATTTGGGAACTCCAGAGAGAAAATTCAGACTGGAGGAGGGAGATTCAAGCTTGGAGAGTGGATTCAAGGGAGAGAAAACGTAGATCCAAGGTAATCTACCCTCATTTATTTGAGTTTTTGATAAGAACATGATTTTGTTGGTTAAGAGTAAAAACGGGTTTGCATGTGGGTTTTTAAGCTTTGTCTTTGCTGGATTTGGAGTTTTTGAGGTTGTTTTGGACGAATCATGGCAAATGGGAATGAATTTGTGCACAAAATGAGTGTTTTGGTCGATTTCAGATTTGACACATGCACACTTTGATCCGTCGTTTTAAGTGTAAAAATGTGTTTAAAAGGTGTTTTGAATAGTAAATTGATACTATTGAAGGTTGTATGTAGTTGCATGTCGATTTTGAGGTAATTAGAACGAGTTTTGATCAACTTCTATTTTTGAAATTTCTGGGAAGAGGCGAATTAACGCGCTAATTATGAACATTAGCGCGCTAATTCCTGGGGAAGATGAAGATCTTCGTGCATGAATAGTGCACGAAGCACATGGAATAGATTGAGGGACTTCAGGGACTAAGAATCCATAGCTCGGGCTTTGGAGAGCTAGACGGGTCGGATTGACGGGTCCGAGAAGTCAGAGTGCGTGTTTATAGGTGCGTAAAACCCTTGAGAAAGTTACACTTTAATTCATGCGTGGTTTGTCCATATGAATGATATGTTTATTCATTTGTTTATTTATCACCTTGTTACATATTTGGTTGCCATGTTATGCACTGTGATCATGTGTTGGTCAGTGTTTGATGTATTCACATGGTTGGAGGTTAATCAAGATGGTCGTAGTACGAAATTGAGCAAGCTAGATTGTAGCGCGTGTACTGGGCACAGCCGGTGAATAGCTACCCAAGCAGCGGGGTGCACGTGTCCGGTGGGTTGTGATTTGTTCCGGTCACCGTTAGTAGTTCGGATGTGGTTTAGGCCCGATGTGCTCAGCTGGGGTTATCCGAATCTACGAAGTATGATCTAGTTTTGTTAGACTCTGTCACACTTCTATCTAGTTTTTCTTATAAATGATATCGTGGTTGAACCAGATTTCTTGAATGGTATGTTATTTCTACTGTGTGTGGTCGAATGGTTTTATTGTGGATATTATTTATTGCCAGCCATAGGAATATGATTCCTGTCGTCAAGGTCATATTCACATGTCTCGCAGATTATTGTGGCTTTTCATGATTAACGTGTAGACTTCTCTTGGGAATTTACTCACTGTGCTCATTGCTGTATGTGTTGGGCAACTGAGCGCAGATCCTGGTAAGAGCAAGAGCAAAGGAAAAGAGATACTAGGCGACTATCTCTGAGGCCGTTACTGCTGACAGCTCGTGTTTTGACTACCTAGTAAGTTTGTATATATATATATATATATATATATATTTCATTTTGATGGGTTTTGGAGAACTTTAGAACTTATCACATGTATATGGATTACTGTTTATTTCGTTTCAGTTATATACATGGTGTTTATTTCCAGGTTTTCCACTGCTTAGGTTTAATAAATTCTCTTAAAATACGAATTAAATGCTTCCGCAAATGATGAAATTGTAATTATTAACTAACCTGCTAGATGTGTCAGACAACTTAATATAGTAGGATTAGTTACACGGAGCGTCACTTCACAGAGCTGCGAACGTAGCAGTAGTGATGACGTGTTCGGTGACGTGACATGCGCTGCTGGACTTGCGGGCGGAGGGCTTGGGTTACGGGACGACCCCAAAAGATTTAGGGTCGTCGCAACAAGTTTATGGGAAATATGCTATATATAGATTTGTAAAATGTATGTTGTAAATTTGTCATTCATGAGATGTATAATTCTTGTGATTCATTTGATTAAGTCTAATTTCATGAATCTTTGGATAGGAAAACGTCAATTTGTGGAACTTGATCTAATCCGATCCGCATTTTGCAAATTGGATTGAGTTGGATTGATGAATTATTTGACTGGATTGGACTATATTTATACAAACAGAAAGAGAGACTGTTATGGATATAGCAAGCTGGCTACATGGGGACTCCATGGATCCAGACTTCCTATTATCTATCCTTATGGACCTTCACTATTCGGGAGAGGAGGGGGAGTGCTTCCAGGAGGCACTCTCCTTTTATGACCAGTTTTTCGACTCACAAACTCTTGTCTTCTATTTGTTGGTTGGGACCCGAACTGAACGTTCAAAGTGCATCCAGCAGGAATTGAACCCACGAATTTTCCAATGTTGAGTTGGGCGCTTTAACCATTCAGCCATGGATGCAATCGTCAATCTCAGCGAGTGAACTAGGTTTTGGTATTCCTTCTCGAGCTTCTATTTCTTCCGTTAAAGGAGATTCGGGAAAAGATGGAATAGGAAGACGTGCCACCGCTAAATTGCCAAGTGATGATGTTGATTTCACGGTACTATGTCCCCATTCAACAGCTCCACCACTCTAATATCATCCATTTCCAAGATATCTTCCTAAACCCCTATTCAGGCAAGTTGGAGACCTTGGAGGGCACCCCAGCAGAGTTCTGATTCAAAGACAGAACACGTGCCAATATAAATACCAAATCAACCCTCCCAAACACCAGAACAGTAACTAATAAGACTAAATCCACGTTTTTAATAAGAAATTTTACTCTTGTCCTAGGCTCCTATCATATTTGGGTTTTTGCCAAAACATCATTTTCAATATTAGCCCCCAATATATTTTTTTGTCAATTTAAACATATATCTGCATGCTAAGTTCTCATCAATACTTCCATTTAATCTGGTTATGGCTTCAATCAATGGCATATTGTTCTCACTCTTGCTCACATCAATCTCAAATTTGTTGATGGGAATTTTCACGTACATGTGATACAACCATAACAATTACCTTCTCGTATGTAAGTACCCACTTGCTCTCTAGAATCCACACGTGTTTAATAAGAAAAAAAAAAACCTTATCACTTGTCCTAGGCTCCAATCCACACGTGTTTAATAAGAAAAAAAAAAAAACCTTATCTCTTGTCCTAGGCTCCAATCATTTTTGGGTTTTTGCCAAAACAACATTTTCAATATTGGCCCCAAAATATTTTCTTCTCTATTTAAATTTAAACACATATCTAGATACTAAGTTCTCATCAATATTTCCATTTCATTTGGCTATGGCTTCAATCAATGGCATATTGTTCTCTCTCTTGCTGAAATCAATCTCAAATTTGTTGATGGGAGTGTTTAAAGTGGATACAACCATAATAATTAGCTTCTCGTATGTAAGTACCCACCTATTTTCAATATTAGCCCCCCAAGATATTTTCTAGTCTATACACATATCTGGATACTAAGTTCTCATTAATATTTCCATTTAATCTGGCTATAGCTTTAATCAATGGCATATTGTTCTAACTCTTGCTCACATCAATCTCAAATTTGTTGATGGGAGTGTCTAAAGTGGAAAATTCTCACGTGCATGTGATACAACCATAATAATTACCTTCTCATATGTAAGTACCCACTTGCTCTCTAGAATCCACACGTGTTAAAAAAAAAAACAAAAACAAAAACAAAAACAAAAACAAAAACAAAAAAAAAAAACAAAACAAAACAAAACAAAACAAAAACAAAAACAAAAACAAAAACAAACAAACAAACAAACAAACAAACTTAACTCTTCTCCTAGGCTCCAGTTATTTTTGGGTTTTTACCTAAACAAAATTTTCAATATTGGCCCCAAGATATTTTCTTGTCTATTTAAACACATATATGGATACTAAGTTCTTATCAATATTTCCATTTAATCTAGCTATAGCTTCAATCAATGGCATATTGTTCTCACTCTTGCTCACATCAATCTCAAATTTGTTGACGGGGAGTGTCTAAAGTGAAAAATTTCCACGTAAATGTGATACAACCATAATAATTAGCTTGTTGTATGTAAGTACCCACTTGCTCTCTAGAATCCACAATTTTTTAATAAAGAAAAAAAAAAATTTACTTTTGACCTAGCCTCCAGTCATTTTTGGGCTTTTGCCAAAACAACATTTTCAATATTGGTACGCCATGATTTTTTTTTTTCTATTTAAACACATCTGCATTCTAAGTTCTCATCAATATTTCCACTTAATTAGTCTAGCAAGCTAGCTTCAATGGCAGACCTTAAGAACTATATGATCCGCATATTGTTCTCACTCTTGCTCACATCAATCTTCCTTTCAGACCTTCCACAAGCGAACCCTGTTATCAAGAAGGGCACAGTTGAAATAGCAAAAGAGTTCCTTCCACCGAGTCCTCTACGCCTTCCCATTATTGGGCATCTTCATCTTCTTGGTCCCATCCTTCATCAGACCTTCCACAAGCTCTCATCCACCTATGGCCCCTTAATTCACATCTATGTTGGTTCAGTCCCATGTGTTGTTGCCTCCTCAGTTGAAATAGCAAAAGAGTTCCTTAAGACTCATGTAAGAATTTTGATTTACAAGGCATTAGGAAGAGATTTGAAGTAGCTCGTGTCAAGTATGATAGCATGATTGAGAAGATCATTAAAGAGCACGAAGAGGACAAGAAATCGATGCGTTGCGATGGGTATTTAGGCCGTGAAGCCAAAGATGTCTTGCACAAATTGCTTGATATATCAGACGATAATGATGCCCCGATCAAATTAACCAGAGAACACATCAAGGCTTTTATCTTGGTAAGATCATGAGTATATATGATTTTAGTTTTTCATCTTAAATAAATATTCTTATTTTCTAATGCAGGACCTTTTGGTCGCGGGGACACACACATCCGCCATTACGGTCGAATGGGCGCTGGCACAACTCATAAACAATCAAGATGTCCTTGAGAAAGCGAGAGAAGAGATTGATAAGATAGTTGGAAAAAGACGACTAGTAGAAGAATCAGACATCCCGAATCTCCCTTACCTCCGAGCAATTGTGAAAGAAACACTGAGACTCCACCCTGCAGGACCCGTAATCATAAGAGAATCCGCCGAAGACTACACCATCGGAGGCTATCACATACCAGCAAAGACTAGGCTTTTTGTGAACGTATGGGCCATTGGGAGAGACCCTCAACATTGGGAGAACCCATTTGAGTTCGACCCCGATAGATTCATCGATAACAGGCTAAGCAAACTTGACGTGCGAGGGCAACACTTCCATTTCTTGCCTTTTGGAAGTGGAAGGAGAGGGTGCACTGGAACAACACTAGCATTGCAAGTCGTGCAAACAACACTGGCGATGCTAATTCAGTGTTTTGATTTCAAGATCGGCGATGACACAAACGCAAAAGTGGACATGAAAGAGGGTGAAGGAGTTACTCTCCCAAGAGCCCATCCTTTGAACTTTACACCAATTCCCAGGCTTGATCTATTACCAATCCTTAACTGAAGCACCCTTATGAGAAATTATTTCAAATTGGCGCCAAACTGTTGAATTTTACTTTTAACGACAGTTTTTAAATGTCATTAATAGGCAAATTTCTTGTAGTGTTTGGCGCCAATTTGAAATAATTTCTCATAAGGGTGCTTCAGTTAAGGATTGGTAATAGATCAAGCCTGGGAATTGGTGTAAAGTTCAAAGGATGGGCTCTTGGGAGAGTAACTCCTTCACCCTCTTTCATGTCCACTTTTGCGTTTGTGTCATCGAAAGGAAAGGTGGCATAATCTATTTACTAGCTATTAGAATTTCTATCTTATTTATGTTGTTATTCTCTG
This sequence comes from Stephania japonica, assembly GCA_039657345.1. Classification (NCBI taxonomy): domain Eukaryota; kingdom Viridiplantae; phylum Streptophyta; class Magnoliopsida; order Ranunculales; family Menispermaceae; genus Stephania; species Stephania japonica. Next base: position 49,009,852 of record CM077558.1, read on the forward strand.
TAATAGCTCAATCTCGCGCTTTAGGTATTTGCGTGCCTAATCACGACACTAGTTGCCACTGGTGACCTGAGCTCGATCACAAGTTATTTGTGTAATTATATTGTTATGCCATATGTTTACATCGTACGTTATAGTATTAATTGGTAGTTTCCTTCCCTTTCCTTCTCCTTGCTTCTTATGTCTTATTTGTTGGTGCATATATACCTTGCAAAATAGTCTCGGATAATCCTAAGAAGAGCATCAATATATGTTATTTTTTTGTAATAGGCCAAAGTCCAAGTCATGAGAGAGTGTAGGAGTGAATAGGGTTTTGTTTGGCAACACCATTTGATAATTTAACTGATACCTGATAATCTAGTAGCTGATAGCAGAAAGCTGATATTAATTTAACTAATCAACTGAAAATTGTTTGGAACGATAGTTGATTAAGTAGCTGATAAATGCAAAATAACATAAAAGGATATACGATACAATTAAGTGTATTAATTATATAATCATATAACTAATTATTATAAATAACTTTATATCTTATTTATATAACACAAATTAATAACATAAAATAAACTTACTTTTATATTATGTGAAAAACCAAATTGGATGATTATACATGTATCTTACGCATCATCCACAATTGAGAAGCAATGTTGTTGCGGATATTCTACACTTCAAGAGAAGTCTCTCTGTAGCTTCCATGGTTGGTATCGTCATCAATAACATCTGAAAATTCGTCAAGAGGTACATAATCTGGATGTTGCTCAAGAATATTGAACAAATCATCCTATAGAGCACAATAAGAAAAAGAAGAAATAAATATTGATTCACAATAAATTAAAGAAAGATTGGAGAATACAAGAGGTTACTCATACATCTCTATAGAGCAATAACTGCTATAAGTTCACATGAAGGACTGTTAGTAATCTATATAAGCTAATCTAGAGAACACATATTGCATGTGAAATAAAAAAATAAAAAAAAATCCCATCAACAACCAAAATTAGCACCCTTAACGTTCTACAATAGGGTGAGAAAATCTCAACTGGACTAGAAGTGACGAGGAAAGACAAATCAAGAATTACTTTCATTAAAACTTAAAAGTACTGAGAACACTTGTAGTTTGGGTGACTTATTTGTCATGAATGTAGCTTACTTTCCTATTAAATATCTAGGCCTCCATCTCAAAGAAAGCTCACAGTCAATTAATAACGACAAGTGCATGCAAGGAACTCCACAAGGGTGAAAGGCTGAGTGGTTTTCTATGGCAGGGTTGTTGCTCTCCTAAAACACATTATCCAAAGTTTTTATACATACTGGATTAGCTATTTTGCAGTCCCAAGTGTGGTGGTTAGATAGATATAATCATATGAAAAATGATAATCTAACACACTTTAGGCGCACACTTGGGGCGCACACCACTACAACATTAATGTGTTTTAATAACAAAACCATTAACGACAGTGTGAGAAAACCGTCATGAAAGATAGGAATAATAATGGTAGTCGTTATTATATTGATTATATATATACCGCAAAATAAACACGTCTTCAACTTTCGACTCTCCTACTCGACCTCTCCCACTTCAAGTCGGACTATCACAGTTCATATACCCTTACTCTCACTCTCATAGTTCGACTCTCCCGCGAGACCTCTCCCTCTTGCTCTCACAGGTCGACTCTCCCTCTCGCGAATCTCTCCCTCAAACCCTAATTTCTCTATCGCGAATCTCTCTCTCTCTCAAACCCTAATTTCTCGATCAGATCTCGTGTGATCCCTTCTCGATCAGATCTCAACGACTCAAGGCATCTTGGCTTCCGCTCTTCAGATTTGTGCAGTTACAGGTATAGATCTGTGGTTCTCGTTTTGCTTTCTAGATTTTTTTGTGTGAATTATGGTTTGTGTGATGAATAATGTTGTGGTTAATGAAGAGCAAGCACCAAGTAGTAGCAATAGAGGCAATGATTGATGATTCTGATAAGCATTCGTGAGAGTGTCACCATGAGTGGCGATGAAGGTGTGAAAATGGAGGAAGCGAATATGGAGAGTAGTGTGGTGTTGATGTGGGGTTATCTACCAGGAGCTTCTCCACCGAGGACACCTTTGCTCTCTCCTACCATTGTTAGGAGAGTTAATGGGGATTCCTGGATGGATGTCTCATGGGGGCGGATGTGGTTTCACCATGGCTATTTCAGTCACCTCTCCCATCCATCTTCATTTCTTGCATTCATTCGACGACCAATGCTTTGATTTTTGGGTTTTTAAACCCTAAGCCCTAATCCGTGCACAACGCTCGCTTTATAGTTGGCAGTTGCTCGATCTGATTCTCAAAGCCAATTTTTATTTGCATTTTCTATTGATTTGCTTATTGAATCGTCGGTCCATCAGTTTATTCGCAATGATTGGTAGATCTTTGTTGTTTGGGTGAGGTTTTGGTTCTAATTGTTAGTTTATGGTGAACAAAATCCAGAGAGCTTGCACGGTGTTAGGCGACCTGGCGGCAAAGGCATGTCTCTCTGGGAAGCCCTACAGACGGTCGCTATCATCGAAGGCCAGGTACCTAGATAGGTTTTCAATTCCATTCTCTCCATTGATTCTTCTGTTCAGATCTTCGATTGATTGATTGATTCTGTGGAAATCAGAGTTCTAGAAATGATGTGATGTTTGTGAATTGGATCTGTGATTTTGTTGTGTTGATCTCGTTTTGGATTGGTTTTGGATTGGAATTAGGTATTATGACGAAGAGCAGGAGTACACGGTGTTTCTTCATGCACCGAAGAGGTGGTTCGCTGATTTTGGTATGGGAAACTCGATTTGGGATTCATTGTTCAAATGTATTTCTATGTACATTGTTGTTTTAGTTTTTGAATTTCATTATTATCAATTTGGTGTCATGAGAATAGTAATGGCAATGTATGTAATTAATTTTACAATATAATGTACGAATCTTTTCCAAGTCCCATAAGATACGAGAACGCTGTTTTGAAGTATCTTTTTTTTTAAAAATTTGTCACAGAGGTGTAAGGTTGCGTCTTTGGACTCCGACTTGGGATTGTTTGCCATCAACCACCTCCACATTCAGGTACTATACTGAAGCACTTACACTTTCTTAATTTTAATAATTCTTTATATGAACTATTATTATTTGTTATGTGTTTTGTAGTATTAGCTCACATGTGAATGATATTATGTGTCTTAAAAGTGTGATCAATTCCTCAACCCATTGGCCATTGGCAAGTTTGCTGAGAGCCATCCACCTGCAAGTTAACGCAGGGAGAATTTCCTTCCATTTCAACGCTAGAGGAAACATTCTGCAAATTAATATTATGTTACTATCCTGGTACGGATCACACATTAATGTCTCTAATCCTGGACCGACAGTTTTATGTGATGGCCACAATCCTATTACAGAATGCTGATTTTAGGTCCTGAAGATGACCTTAATGAATGGTCTCGTGCAAATTGTTATAATCCATACTGTGTATACTTTTTCCTTGTGATGTTTGTGAATATTATTATTATTGTTGTTGTTATTGTTCTGAATCTTCTGATAGCATTCTCTTCCTAAGTATTTGATGAACTAGTGCTTCAGTTCAACTCTTTGAATTCGAGAAAGTCTTCATGAATTGATATACTGGGTCTCTACGTCACGTGTATTATTGCATATATATGTCCTGACTTATTTTTTTCTCCCACTTTTATATTTTAAATTCTAAAAAGCATTTGCATATATATGTCCTGACTTATCTACAAACATGTATTATTTTGTTTTTTTTTTTTTGGTATGAGCATGTTTTGTTTCCAAGTGTCTCGTGATGTATGTTCTTGGGATGGCCCCTCTTCTAATTTAGGGCACCGCCCGGTCTAATCCCGTAATTAAGCCCTAATCATAACACATAGGACCTAATTACGAATTAGTCAGCCTTTACTACCTATTTTTCTCTATATTTAACAATTAATTTAATTAGCGAAAGTCTTTATAAATTTAATGCGGAATTCTTAAATATTTTAGTGGAAGTAAATCTTATAATTATAAGTGTGGAAACCAGGAAATAACAATCATCATATATATATGCATATAACGGCGAACATATAAACAAAGTGAAAGCCAAAAGTCGGGTAATCTAACGCTCATCCCAATAACATCCAAAAGATAAAGACATAAGTAAACATAATACAAAAAGTACCCTACATGTACGGGCAGCTACGCGCTCGGAGCTCAGAGGTAGTCGCCGATCTTCTCCTTGCCCGGCCTGGTGTTACTCGATGGACCTACACCCACCGTCACAAACTAGACGGTGAGTATAGTGATATTTAAGTGATAACTGGGGAAATCTAATACTACATTTCTAATTTCACAAGAGGTATTCAAAAGCATATGTAGCTGAAGAAATGCTGAATAAATAATGCAAGTAAATAACAAAGTTAACAGATACACATAACTGACACAGGCTAAGTTGAGATGATCTACGTCCGGTCGGCGGTGAGAACTATCACCTAGCCTTTTCCACTACTGTATGGAGCTGTGCTCAAAATATAATAATAATCTCTCTTTTTTTTCCTAATAACCTCAAGTGGCGGAGCTGTGCTCTACGTATATAAATCATTTATACTTGCCGACAACCCCGTGGCCCATGCCACGTGTGCCACCCAAGTGTAGTGGCGAGTGCCGCAGACCCCGAAAGATCGAAATCCTCGTGAATCTGCGCATCTCATGTGCAATGGACACTAGATAATCCCTACTTTAAATTTCAAGAATATATATCCTACAATGCTATGATTTCAACATAAGTTAGGCTACAAAGCCCCAAAGGAAATAGAATACAAGTCCAACATAACAAATAACCCTATAGCATGCATTTTCTAAATATCCATTAACCATATTTCAAGACAAACATTGAGCATATAAGGAAAATATGGAGTCAATGATATATTAAACAAGACATCATGCTATATCGATATTCAAAATGAATAGAAACAAGGAAAGCATGATGTGGGAAATAAATTAGCTAGTCTAAAAATAGACTGAAAATTAATAAATGACTGGAATGAAATAAAGTAAAGAGTTCCCACAGTTTCACTTACCAGTCAACGCAAGTAGTCCTAGCTATCCGGCCTCCCGACACCCCGACTCGTGCACCCGAACTCCCAAGAATTTCTTTTAGTTCCTGAGGTTCATTTTTATATCATTTTAATTGGTTTAAAGCCACAATAAGTGGATTCATGATAATTAACCAAAATTTAGAATTTTATGTCAATCTTTAATTTTGGCACATTTTCCGAGTTATATCGGGGTACCAAAAACATTCGAAAAGTCTCGAAACCATTTTCTACCTTTTTCTCAATTTCTTATATTTTCTATAATTTTTTTTTAGTTTTTTTTTCAGGAATTTTCCAACTATTTTCCTTATTTTCCAGAAATTAAATTAATATATAAAATATATTATTTATTTATTTTATTAATTTAATTTCTTTTTTTATTATTATTAATTAATTGATAATAATATATTTTTATTTTATTTTATTATATATATATTTAATCGATAATATATATTTTAATTTAATTTAATTTAATTAATTTTTTTTTTTCGTTCGGTCGGGTCCTCAACCCGGGCCGGGCTGGGCCTCGGCTGTGCGCTGGGCTCGGCTCATCATGGGCCTAGCCCGCCCAGCCCCCTGGCCGACCCAGAAGAAGTGCACATGGGCCCAGCCCGTGTGCATCTTCTTCCTCACGCGAACCAGAGACTCCTCTGGTTCGCGTGAGCATGACCTCTTTTTTTTTAATTTCTTCTTTGCTCTTCCCTCTTCTCTTTTCTTTCCTCTCCCAAACCATCTTCAACCTCTAAACTCCAAAGGCCAATTTCAACATCAACAACACAAGTTGCCATAAATTTTCGGATTCAACATGCATGTCTGATTTTTTTTTTATTCCAACTTACACAAACTACCCGAATTTCAATTGTAGAATCGATTTTAAAACTTCATTTTCACCCTAAACCTGACTTCAACTCTAAAAAAAACAGTAAAAACATAATTCTATACCCAAAAACTAATTAGATGGAAATACCCCATTTTTTTTTATCTATTTTAATGGAAAATAGAGAGGTGATGATGGTTACCTTACTTAGATCTTGTGGATCTTCACTCCTAGCTCGAAAATCCCCTCTCAAATCTCTCAAGAACTCTCTCCTCTCCTTAGTTTCGAATTTGATTTGCATGTAAATAGTGAAATCTGATGTATCAAGTTGTATATATAGTGTTGATGGGATCTAGTGTGTATTGCGCATCTCGAGGTAAATCTGATGGCTACTAACCAGGCAGTCTAGCTTCTCATGTGACACAACTTAGGTGACTCCCATCATGGGAGTGTGTGTGGCAGCACGAATCTCGAGGCCTGTCCTAATGTTAGTTTAATTCACAACTATAGGATATTATAATGTGATTTCTTAATTAAATAAACTATAAGTTAAATCGATTAATGTACATTAATCTCATATGGACCATAATTAATTGGTCACACAAATTTATAAAATTTATTTAAGTGGTCACACCGACTCTTAACTACCCGGCACTCGGTGTCCCGACTCGCACGCAACTCGAGGCGCTTTCCCCGTGCGTCGAACGTCGTATTTTTCAACTAAATTAAATAACTTAATTTATGTTAAGGTAGATTTGAAATAAATTGTTATTTCCTAGCCTAGTCTCGCTACCCCGGTAATTCCACTAGGTACTCGTACTTCCACGCACTCCAACGCGTGTCCTCGCTCGCGTCAACTCGTCGTCTATGGTTTGCAAAAATTGACTTAATTAGTCTACACACATACACAACACTAGGCATACACCAGTACAAATATAACATTTACCTCGGTCACGTGTCTCGGTAAATGTGCGCGTCTCATGCGGGCCCCACGTCACGGGTCGGTGATCCTGATTAAGCAAGTTAATCAAGATTAGGAAATTGGGCCGTGACAAATATTCCTAACAAAATCAAAATTTCGTCCTCGAAATTAAATTCAAGTTAGAATTATACCTGACTCGAAAAGGTACGGGAAACGATCTTGCATATAGTCTTCCCGCTCCCAAGTGAGTTCCGAATCGTTGTGGAACTGCCACTTGACGAGCACCTTTGGGATACACTTGTTCCTCAACTGTTGTACCTTTCGGTCTAGGATCTGGATAGGCTGCTCCTTATATGAGAAATCCTCACTCAGGTCAATCTGACTCAAGTCAACTGTCGGTCGTGCGCTTGCCTTCGACTCAACCAGTCGAAGCATCGAAATATGGAAGACCGGATGAACACCTGACATCTGCGGAGGAAGCTCTAACTCGTATGCAGCCTTTCCAACCTGTTTCCTAACTCTGAATGGCCCGATGAAACGCGGTGCGAGCTTGCCCTTCACACCAAATCTCTGCAGACCCTTCCGAGGGGAAACCTTAAGATAGACGTAGGCCCCCTCGGAATAAGTGAGATCACTGTGGTACTTGTCTGCATACTTCTTCTGTCTCTCTTGGGCTGCCTTGAGTTTCTGTCGAATTTGTCGTACCTTTTCGGTGTGATCAACAACAATCTCAGGCCCTACTGTCACTCTATCCTCTTGCTCAGCCCAACACGAGGGCGAGCGACACGGTCTGCCATATAAAGCCTCAAATGGTGCCATCTCAATGCTAGCCTGATAATTGTTGTTGTACGCAAACTCACACAATGGTAGGTACTCCTCCCAAGATCCACTGAACTCTAACACACAGGCCCGCAACATGTCCTCTAGAACCTGATTCAGTCTCTCTGTCTGTCCGTCGCCGAGGATGGAAAGCATCTTTGAGCGAATCGTAGGCGTGTACCGTCTTTTTTGCATACTCTGCCACATCCTGGAAGTATACGTAGCATCTCTGTCTGATGTGATGGTCAACGGTACCCCATGCAGCCTAATGATCTCCCTCTCAAAAAGAATACTCAGCTGATCAAACGTGTAGTGCGCCGCAATCGCGAAAAATGAGCGGACTTTGTAAGTCATCAACTATCACCCAAATGGAATCATGTTTCTTAGTTTGTCCTCGCAACCCTCGATGAAGTCCATGGCGATGTCTTCCCATTTCCATCTCGGAATGGGCAATGGTTGTAACAGTCCTCCAGGTCTACGATGTTCTGCCTTCACTTGCTGACAAATCTCACAATTCCTGATAAACTCTGACACATCCGCTTTCATCCCAGGCCACCAGAAATATCTCTTCATGTCGTGATACATATTAGTCCTGCCTGGATGAACAGTAAATCGGGAATGGTGTGAATCATGATGAATTTCCTCTCTCAACTCCGGCATCTCGGGTATCCACAATCTGCCCCTGAATCTCAGACACTGATTAGATGTCTCTGTCCAATCAACACAATCTAAACTCCGTGCTAACTCCCTGAATTGCTGGTACAACCTGTCAGTCCTCTGACCCTCTAACACACTCTCTGTAGACACGGTATGTACTCTCGTCTGTGCGCAGATCTCAATCCGGGTATCGATAGGAACGTCTGACTGACCTACTATCATCGCTACCTCAAGTAACCCGTACTCATGCGTCATATGACATCTGACAACCTCGGCGTCTCTGGCCAGTCTCCTACTCAGTGCATCGGCGACTATGTTCGCTTTTCCTGGGTGGTATTATAAGGAAAATTCATAGTCCTTCAAGAATTCTAACCACCTGCGTTGTCTCATATTCAGTTCCTTCTGTGTGAAGAGGTACTTTAGACTCTTGTGATCAGTGAAAAGTGTGAATCTCTCTCATACAAGTGGTGTCTCCACACCTTCAGCGCAAATACGACTGCTGCTAACTCAAGGTCATGCGTCGGGTAGTTCTTCTCATGTATCTTCAGCTGTCTCGAAGCATAAGCCACAACTCCGCTACCCTGCATCAACACGCATCTAAGTCCCGTGTGTGAAGCATCAGTGTATACTAGGAATCCCTGTCCAACCTTAGGCAGTGTCAATACTGGTGCGATCGTCAACAACCTCGTCAACTGCTCAAATGCGTTCTCGCATTCCTCTGTCCAATCATACACGACGTCCTTCTATGTCAGTCTAGTCATCGGCGAAGCAATCTTAGAAAAATCCTTCACGAACCTACGGTAGTAGCCTGCTAACCCTAGAAAACTCCTGATCTCCGTCACTGACGTCGGTGCCGGCCAGTCCATAATCGTCTTAATCTTGGCCGGATCTACGGCAATCCCCGTTTCTCCAACAACGTGACCCAAAAACTTGACTTCTGAAAGCTAAAATTCACACTTGCTGAACTTGGCATATAAACGGTGCTTCCTCAACATCTGCAACGTCTCCCTGAGGTGCTGCTCGTGATCCTCCCGTGTCCTCGAATAGATTAGAATGTCGTCGATGAAGACTACTGTGAACTGGTCAAGAAATGGCCTGAATACTTGGTGCATAAGGTCCATAAACACGGCGGGGGCGTTGGTCAGCCCGAATGGCATAACCGTAAACTGGTAATGTCCATATCTGGTGCGGAACGCTTTCTTAGACTGGTCCTCGTCCCTGATCCTAAGCTGATGATACCCTGATCTCAGGTCTATCTTGGAGAAGAGCTGTGCTCCTCTCAGCTGCTCAAACAAATCATCAATCCTCGGTAGCGGGTACTTGTTCTTGATTATAACCTTATTCAGTTGCCTGTAGTCGATGCACAGTCGTAGACTACCATCTTTCTTTTTCACAAAAAGTACTGGCGCTCTCCACGACGACATGGAAGGTGTGATGAATCCCCTTCCCCCATGTCCTTAAGCTGAGCCCTCAACTCCTCTAGCTCCTTCAGGGCCATGCGGTAAGGTGGTATCACGATTGGTTTGGTGCCTGGTACTAACTCGATGATGAAGTCTACGTCTCGCGGCGGCGGTAGTCCTGGCAACTCCTTAGGAAAGGCGTCAGAAAACTCTCTAACGATCGGTATGTCCTCAAGTCGGGGTCCCTGACTCTCTGCTATAGTATACAAGGCTACTAGAGTCTTCATCTCCTCATTACTCGCCAATCTACCTCTCGTGGTATCGAATCTCGGTGTACTACCTCAGTGTACGAACATCGGACGTCCTGGAGTCTCAAATACGACAGACTTACTAAAACAATCTATGTGAGCATGGTATGCTAATAACCAGTCCATCCCGAAGAGAGCGTCGAACTCTAACATCTCAAAGACTCTAAAGTCAGCGGGAAACTCTATCCCACTAATCTCTACTGGAACTCTCTCCACTAGACTATTAGGGTAAACCCTATCTTTAGCGACGGTACTCAATATCAAATGTACTCCAAGGCTAATCGGTGTCAGTCCTAGTATGCCTAACATGCGTCCATAAATGAAAGAAATAGTGGAACCCGAATCAAATAAAACATAAGACTCTCTACCAGCGATAGAAATCGTACCCTCGATGAGACTCCACGTAGCGTTAGTATCTGGTTGTGCCACCATGTGAGCTGCCTCTCAACTCTGTGGTGGATACACTGCTGCTGGCTGTGGACACTCCCTCACCAAATGTCCCACCTGTCCGCACTTTGTAACATGAAACCTGTCTGTCGCCGACCGGACCGTGGCCGTCCCCCGAACCGGAGTCTGTCTCTGTCCCTGACGGGGTCCCTCTCGGCCTCTACCCCTGCCTCGGCCTCTACCACCCTGCTGCTGATACTGTCGTGGTGCTGATGGTGGCGGGAAAGTAAGTCTCTCTGGCGCTGGTAATGCTAGCCTAATCGATTGTGGTGGTAAGGAACGTCCTCTCCCTGAGCTCTGTGCTGACGCGACATAAGACACCTGAGGTACCACCGATGTGAAACGTGAAGTCGTCCCCGATCCCTGAGAACCTCTATCCCATGTCTTAGGTGCCTTGCTACTCCGTCGTCTCCTCTCAAAATCTACGGCCTGCTCTAATGTCAATCTCTGCCCTAAGCCTGCCCTATCAGCTATTACACCAAGGTAGTAGGTCTCGTGGGAAAGTGCACGCTCGTATATCTCGGTAAGTGTCCTAGCGCCCGTGCTGACTACGTGATAGCCAATGTCTGCTCTCAGACCTGCCCCAAAATGATACACATCTCCCAACTCATCTCGGACCAAATCCCCCGCAAACTGCCTCAGATACCCGTATCTGTCTCGGTACTCCATAACTGACTCATCTGCTCTCTGCCTTAAACTCATAAACTCTTTCCTCAACCTCATCATGACTGCGGGCGGGAAGTACTGCTGATAAAACTTGGCCTTAAAGGCCGTCCATGAATCAAAATCTCCATCGGTAGCTATGGTGGTACGCCACCAGACGTCGGCGTCCCTCTGCAGTGTATAAGACGACAAATCTGGGCGTAATCTATCCTCGATCCCCAAAATTCGATGTAGCTTCTCCTGTGATAATATCCATCCCTCAATCTTCTCGAAGTTTCTTTCCCCGTCGAAGTACACTCGCTGAAGGCGAAGAAAATCCTTCACCAGTTGAATCCCTACTGATGAGCCTGAAGGTGTGGGTGTGGGAGTCGGAGTCATCACTGCTACCTCTGTCGTCGAAACGGTCACTACCGGAAGAGTCGGCGTCGCTACCGTGCCCTGAATAATAGGAGTGTCTGCAGTGGGACGCGATGCGCTGGAATGGTGGATGGTGCAGTAGTAGGTCCGGTCGTCGGAAGTGTAGTAGTCGCAGGAGTAGTGGCGACAGCACGAGTAAGTGCGGTGACTTGTGCTGTCATGAAGGTCATGAAATCAGCCATCTGCTGTCCCTGTGCCGCTACTCGATCCGCCAACCTCTGATAGTCGTCGTCTGATGTAGTAGGAGGCTGACTACTACTAGCACCCACATCGCCTATCTCACGTGCATCCGTCATCGTCGTCTGCATGTGGATAATGATTTCCTATCAACTATTACGAAGTCTACTACGTATATACGTATACATATTGTAAAAGATAGCATATATATATACAAATTCCCAACTCACTTTCACTCAATTCCCAACAAAATAATTCCTAGGCAAGGTTCATCTGGTTTCCACTTCTAGGGTGTGTGTTTTATTCAAATTTATGCTTTACTCCTTGATAAATGATCTTTGATACCAATCAGGAAATTGATATCAAAATCCTTATTCAAATTATGCTTTGTCCCTAAGGTTTTAAAGCCTAAGCTCTGATACCAACTATGACGGACCCTCTTCTAATCTAGGGCACCGCCCGGCCTAATCCCGTAATTAAGCCCTAATCACGACACATATGACTCAATTATGAATTAGTCAGCCTTTACTACCTATTTTTCTCTATATTTAACAATTAATTTAATTAGCGGAAGTCTTTATAAATTTAATGCGGAATTCTTAAATATTTTAGTGGAAGTAAATCTTATAATTATAAGTGTGGAAACCAGGAAATAACAATCACCATATATATATATATGCATATAACGGCGAACATATATATAACAAAGTGAAAGCTAAAAGTCGAGTAATCTAACGCTCATCCCAATAACATCCCAAAAGATAAAGACATAAGTAAACATAATACAAAAAGTACCCTACATGTACGGGCAGCTACGCGCTCGGAGCTCAGAGGTAGTCGCCGATCTTCTCCTTGCCCGGCTTGGTGTTGCTCGATGGACCTACACCCACCGTCACAAACTAGACGGTGAGTATAATGATATTTAAGTGATAACTGGGGAAATCTAATACTACATTTCTAATTTCACAAGAGGTATTCAAAAGCATATGTAGCTGAAGAAATGCTGAATAAATAATGCAAGTAAATAACAAAGTTAACAGATACACATAACTGACACAGGCTAAGTCGAGATGATCTACGTCCGGTCGGCGGTGAGAACTATCACCTAGCCTTTTCCACTACTGTATGGAGCTGTGCTCAACATATAATAATAATCTCTTTTTTTTTTCCTAATAACCTCAAGTGGCGGAGCTGTGCTCTACGTATATAAATCATTTATACTTGCCGACAACCCCGTGGCCCATGCCACGTGTGCCGCCCAAGTGTAGTGGCGAGTGCCGGAGACCCCGAAAGATCAAAATCCTCGTGAATCCGCGCATCTCGTGTGCAATGGACACTAGATAATCCCTACTTTAGATTTCAAGAATATATATCCTACAATGCTATGATTTCAACATAAGTTAGGCTACAAAGCCCCAAAGGAAATAGAACACAAGTCCAACATAACAAATAACCCTATAGCATGCATTTTCTAAATATCCATTAACCATATTTCAAGACAAACATTGAGCATATAAGGAAAATATGAAGTCAATGATATATTAAACAAGACATCATGCTATATCGATATTCAAAATGAATAGAAACAAGGAAAGCATGATGTGGGAAATAAATTAGCTAGTCTACAAATAGACTGAAAATTAATAAATGACTGGAATGAAATAAAGTAAAGAGTTCCCACAGTTTCACTTACCAGTCAACGCAGTAGTCCTAGCTATCCGGCCTCCCGACACCCCGACTCGTGCACCCGAACTCCCAAGAATTTCCTTTAGTTCCTGAGGTTCATTTTTATATCATTAATTGGTTTAAAGCCACAATAAGTGGATTCATGATATTTAACCAAAATTTAGAATTTTATGTCAATCTTTAATTTTGGCACATTTTTCGAGTTATATCGGGGTACCAAAAACACTTGAAAAGTTCCGAAACCATTTTTCTACCTTTTTCTCAATTTCTTATATTTTCTATAATTTTTTTTTAGTTTTTTTTTTCAGGAATTTTCCAACTATTTTCCTTATTTTCCAAAAATTAAATTAATATATAAAATATATTATTTATTTATTTATTTATTAATTTAATTTCTTTTATTATTATTATTAATTAATTGATAATAATATATTTTTATTTTATTTTATTATATATATATTTAATCGATAATATATATATTTTTTATTTTAATTTATTTTATTTTATTTTATTATTTTTTTTTGGTCGGGTCGACCCGACCCGGTTCCTGGGCCTGGCCATGCGCCGGGCCTGGCTCGGCTCATGGGCCGAGCCCGGCCCAGGAAGAAGTGCACACGGGCCCAGCCCGTGTGAATCTTCTTCCTCACGCGAAGCAGAGACTCCTCTTGTTCGCGTGAGCAGGACCTCTTTTTTTTTAATTTCTTCTTTGCTCTTCCCTCTTCTCTTTTCTTTCCTCTACCAAACCATCTTCAACCTCCAAACTCCAAAGGCCAATTTCAACATCAACAACACAAGTTGCTATAAATTTTCGGATTCAACATGCATGTCTGATTTTTTTTTTTATTATTATTTTTTTTATTCCAACTTACACAAACTACCCGAATTTCAATTGTAGAATCGATTTTAAAACTTCATTTTCACCCTAAACCTGACTTCAATTCTAAAAAAAAACAGTAAAAACATAATTCTATACCCAAAAACTAATTAGATGGAAATACCCCATTTTTTACTTATTTTAATGGAAAATAGGGAGGTGATGATGGTTACCTTACTTAGATCTTGTGGATCCTCACTCCTAGCTCGAAAATCCCCTCTCAAATCTCTCAAGAACTCTCTCCTCTCCTTAGTTTCGGATTTGATTTGCATGTAAATAGTGAAATCTGATGTATCAAGTTGTATATATAGTGTTGATGGGATCTAGTGTGCATTGCGCATCTCGAGGTAAATCTGATGGCTACTAACCAGGCAGTCCAGCTTCTCATGTGACACAACTTGGGTGACTCCCATCATGGGAATGTGTGTGGCAGCACGAATCTCGAGGCCTGTCCTAATGTTAGTTTAATTCACAACTATAGGATATTATAATGTGATTTCTTAATTAAATAAACTATAGGTTAAATCGATTAATCTACATTAATCTCATATGGACCATAATTAATTGGTCACACAAATTTATAAAATTTATTTAAGTGGTCACACCGACTCTCAACTACCCGGCACTCGGTGTCCCGACTCGCACGCAACTCGAGGCGCTTTCCCCATGCGTCGAACGTCGTATTTTCTAACTAAATTAAATAACTTAATTTATGTTAAGGTAGATTTGACATAAATTGTTATTTCCTAGCCTAGTTTCGCTACCCCGGTAATTCCACTAGGTACTCGTACTTGCACGCACTCCAAGGCGTGTCCCCGCTTGCGTCAACTCGCCGTCTATGGTTTGCAAAAATTGACTTAATTAGTCTACACACATACACAACACTAGGCATACACCAGTACAAATATAACATTTACCTCGGTCACGTGTCTCGGTAAGTGTGCGCATCTCATGCGGGCCCCACGTCACGGGTCGGTGATCCTGATTAAACAAGTTAATCAAGATTAGGAAATTGGGCCGTGACAGTTCTCCAACTATAATTATTTTTCATGCATTTTATTTTCTGTGTCGTAGTTGCCAAACATTATGTCTAGAGGAGTTGTGACAGTTGTTCCAATGTTTTCCATTGGAGTAGCATTAGAACTAAAATTGATTTATGTTCAAATTTCCATTCACATCATGCCTTTGTTCCCCTTATTCAGTATGATAGTTATATTATACTCTTTTACGATTGATGGTTGTTGTTGATACCAATAGTAAGTACTGATGGTTAAATTGGTCAGGCCAAACCTGAGACTCTGGTGAAGGTGATTTCCATTGTAAAGAAATAGTTGGCATTACCAACGGAATCCCGGGTGATAGGCGACTTTAAGTTTGCTGCACTTGAGGCCGATTCCTTGAAATGGTACCACTCTAATTCAATATAGTGATGCAATTCTTCTAATTAGTTTTTCTTTTCTCTTGGTTCTCTGAATGTTGTCTGACATGCTGTGAAAAAGCCGAGGATCAAAAATGAATTTTTTGATTGGGCATGATTGTGGTTTATTTGGAAACTTAAATATCGGGATTTATCTTTACATGGTATCAACAATCAGCTCACTTTCTTTGTTGTAGTCATTCATTATGCTCTTCGTATAGCAGACAGAGAAAGGAAGGCAGTGATATTAAAAAACCAAATTAATATCACTTTGGAAGCTCTGGATTTCATCCTTCCTGATATGCTTTTAATTCTTGTTTCAGGATGGTGGTATTTTGTATAGTAAATTAAAGCATGAATTAGGAACACATGCATATTTTTGAAATTTTCATAATATTTTCTCTCTTTGTGCATGGTGATAGTTCTGGTAAGTTCCCTGCTCTAAGAAGAAGAAAATTTATTGTTGACGTTGCCGTGGATCATGACAGTGTTACAGAGTTTTTGGAAACTCTCAAAAAGGTTTTAGCTCTCAAGGCCTAAAGAGTGCAAGGGTTTTAGCTCTAAAGGGGATTAAGGTATGTGTAATTTCTGTTTGTAGAAGTAGCTCACTAAGATTTGTTACAACTTGTACTTGTGATCACTTGGTTTTTAATTATGTAGTGATTAATCATCTTAGATATAATAGAATTTGCTTAAGGCTTATGTTGGAGAATAAATGGAATCGCGGCTAAGTAATCCCATTTGAACTATCACTAATGTTTTAGGATATTGATAGTGACTATATATTTCAAGAACTAAAATTTGAAGGAAGAGCTGAATCCGAGAAGACCATTTATTGCTATGTTAGTCAACTCTTGAAAATTTAATATTTTTTTCTATTATTTGGATTCATTGCTTGGGAAAATATTTATCACTTGGTAGAGTCTCTCCTAATTTAGAATTGGGTGTTTGCTCGAGATAAGATTTTTCATTGAAGCTCGCAATGCATTAGGACGCATATAACATTTGGAATCAGTTTCAACCATTTAAATATTTAGTGGTTACCAATTTATGCGAAGCTTTTGTTCTTTAGCCTGTGTTATCGTTTTTTTCAAAACCTTTGCTTCTGCAAGTACCATACATTAAAATTTATTATTTGAATTACATTACGAGTTTCTAGGAATTTTGTTTAGAAATACAAGCTGTTATTCAGGTTAACAACTTGGTTGGAATAAACTTATTCTCATTGGTTCCACATCAATTTTTATATCTCGTCCCTTTCTATTCTTTTCTTGTGTTGCTCATTTTTCTTTGTCTAGTTTTGCAATTGCCTTTACTTTCTTAATTAATCTCATTGGTACGCTTGACTTTACAAAACTTATAAACTCAGCATGCATCCGTTGGAGATAAATGTTAATATATATAATGTATCTTACCCCATTTTCAAGTCTTCCTAGATTTCAAGCCTATGAATCTTTGTGTATCATTCAACTGATATTAATTGTTGTGCATTGTATTTAGTCGAGTATAAAGATTGTATTCTGGTTCTTTGGTAAATCTGACTCCAAGAGTCATATCTGTCAAGCCAAAGGAGAATGATCGAGATCAAATTTTCCACTTTATTTAAGTTTACTTAATAATTACTAATTTAGGTTAAGTTATTTGGTTTAGTTGGTGTCGTGCTTTAGCATTTCATTTTTAAAATTATGTTGAAAGTCCTAGAGGTTTTTTTTTTTTTTTTTTTTTTTTTTAGAGATACAAGTGCTTGTGATTGGGATCAAGAGTTTGCTTGAAATAAATAAACAGTCATATCAACTTGATGACATTTTAAGTTGTATCAGAAAAGATCGAAAGAGAATTCTAGAGATTGATGCAGATCCATTAAATTTCAACTTATTTGAACATGGTTATATTTTCAATTATCTAAATGTCTCAAAATATAGAAAGGCACCAAGACAGAGAAATTTTAGATAGCAATTAAACAAGTTGAAAGGAAGAAAACCATCATTGTTGATGGTGCGAACCTTGAGGAAATGGGGTAATACTAGTGAATTCAGCATTGGGTACTTAATACACTAAAAACTATTGGTATAGGTAAGTTGACTTAACTTTTAAGAAGATTTTGTTGTTTCTTTTTCTTTTTCCCCCTCTTTGGTTTAACTTTCTGTTATTTGTTAGGTAGATACTGGTATAATTAAAAGATTTCTACTTGCAGCTCTGATTTTCATGATTCTGACCTGCAGCTCTGATGGGAAGCTTCTTGTTTCATTGGGAAGTGGTGGCCCTCATAGGGTGTGGGATGTGGAGTCATCAAAAGTGGTTGCATCATTATCAAAGGAAAATGTAAGAGATTTTGCTCTATAAATAATTTAATTTTTTCTCATTAGTACTAGCCCTCTATATGCTTGGGGTTCGTTTATCTTGGATTCCACAGGTTAAGCATGTTAACAATGATGTTGCTGACATTGCAAGAGATACAACTGCAGATGAAGACACCCATGATGATCGTTGATAACCACGATTCAAAAAGTTCATTTGATCATCTATGTTTTTTTTTTTTTTTGAAAAAGATCATCTATGTTTGTAATGTTTTAGTGAAGTACTTTGATGATGTTGTAAATTGAATTGAGACTTGCTAGAACTAGAGAAGGAAAGTAGAAGAATTAAGAACTTCTACTACTACAAAGAACTACAACTACAAAGTAGATGAGGAGAAATGAGAGAGTTGAAATGAGAAGTTGTATACAACTTGGTGTGTTTTTACAATGAGGTTGGCATCCTTTATATAGGCCCTTTGGTGATGATGATAAATGTACTTAGACAATGTTTACAAGTAACACATACATCACATGTCATATAACTCTTCACAAGCAACATTGACAATACATGGAATAATGAGTACATTTGATATGGATACAAGTAAGGGCCATGCTTGATACTACCACTCAATGTAAGAGCCATGCTTGACAATGATTAGTCATACAAAGTCTTGATCAATTGTTCATCCATATCATAACACTCCCCCTTGGATGACAATTGTTGAGAGAATGTGCCTCGTTAAAACTTCTACTAGAAAAAACCCTGTGGGAAAAAATTTAGTAAAAGAAAAAGAGTACACATTTCTTATTAATCTTAAGATGAGTATAATATTGTTAGGATTGCCTCATTAAAAAAACCTTGCTAGGAAAACCCAATGGGATAAAACCATAGCTAAGGGAAAAAGAGTGCAATACACTAATCAATAACTCCCCCTCATGTGAACATGGGTAAAACTTGTTCAGTTTCTTTACTTGCAATGTCTTTAAGTTTACGCAAGCCAATATCATATGTAAGCCTTTTAAATGTCGTAGTTGGTAAGGCTTTTGTGAATAAATCAGCAAGATTATCGCTCGATCGGATTTGCTTGACATCAATTTCACCATTCTTCTGAAGCTCATGTGCATAAAAGAATTTTGGTGAAATATGTTTTGTTCTGTCCCCTTTTATGAATCCTTCACTTAATTGTGCAATACTTGCTGCATTATCTTCATATAATATGGTTGGAGAATCTTTTATTGAAGGCAATCCACATGATTCTTGAATATGTTCAATCATGTTTCTCAACCAAACACATTCACGACTTGCTTCATGAATTGCAAGTACTTCAGAATGATTGGATGAAGTGGCAACCATAGTTTGTTTTACTGACTTCCATGATACAGCAATATTACCACAGGTGAATACATATCCTGTTTGAGAACGGGCCTTGTGGGGATCTGATAAAAATCCAGCATCAACATAACCTTGGAGATTCAATTTTACCCCTCTCGAGTAAAATAAACCCATGTCACTTGTTCCTCGAAGATATCGAAAAATGTGTTTAACATCATTCCAATGTCTTCGAGTTGGTGAAGAGCTATATCTTGCAAGTAGGTTGACAGCAAAAGCAATATCGGGTCTTGTACAATTTGCAAGATATATAAGTGCACCAATTGCACTTAAATATGGTACCTCCGGACCAATTAGCTCTTCATTACTTTCTTGAGGTCGAAATGGATCCTTATCCACTTCAAGTGATCTGACAACCATTGGAGAGCTCAATGGATGTGCTTTGTCCATATAAAATCTTCTTAATAATTTTTCAATATAATTTGATTGATGGACAAGTACTCCACTTGAAAAATGTTCAATTTGCAAACCAAGACAAAGTCTTGTTTTTCCAAGTTCTTTCATCTCGAATTCCTTTTTCAAGTATTCGGATGTTCTAACGATGTCGTCGTGGTTTCCCACTATATTTAAATCATCAACATATACAAAGAATAATCACAAATCTGTTAATGATCTTTTAATGAAGACGCATGGGCAAAGCGGATTATTTACATATCCTTCTTTCAAGTAAATAATCACTAAGACGTTTGTACCACATTCGTCCGGATTGTTTCAACCCGTACGAGACCTTTGTAATTTTATAGAATGCATGTTATGAGGTTTTGATTTTATTTCATCGGATATTACAAATCCATCGTGGATTTTCATATATATCTTACTTGTCTAGAGATCCGTACGAGATATCTTTCAGTAACGACATCCATTAAATGCATATCAAGCCCTTCGAGAGACAAAGAAGGCTTATCAAGAACCGAAATGTGATTGCATCTATAACAGAGAGAATATGTTTCCTCATAATCGATGCCAGGTCTTTGTGAGAAACCTTGAGCTACAAGTTTTGCTTTGTACCTTGTAACTTCATTTTTTTCGTTTCTCTTTCGTACAAATACTCATTTATATCCAACAGTCTTTACGCCATCTGGCGTTTGGACAATTGGTCCAAAAACTTCTCGTTTCCTTAACGAGTTTAGCTCTGCTTGGATAGCATCTTGCCATTTTTGCCAATCAGGTCTTTTTTGACATTCGTCCACTGATCATGGTTCTGGATCATCATCATTTTCACATATTTCAAAGGACACATTGAAAGCAAATATATCATCAGGAACAATTTTATTTCGATCCCAAATCTTACCAGAGTTTAAATAATTTATTAAGATCTCATTACTTTCATCTTTTTCATTTTTTTCTAGATGAAGTTGTTCCACATTAGAATCAACTTGTTCTGACAAACCCTTATCAAAGGATTCTTGTGCTTTCTTAGGAGTAATTTGATTTGTATTTATTTTTACTCCCGTTTTCTTTTTTCGAGGAATTGTATCCTTTGAACCAACCGGTCTTCCACGCTTTAAGCGTTTCGTTGGTTCTTGTGCATTTTGTTGCACAGAGACATCAATTCTTGCAGGAGCATTTACAGCTGGAATATGTGATTTTGTCACTTGTTTTGCATCATTAAATGCATATGGTAATTGATTTGCAATTTGTTGCAAATGAATGATCTTTCGAACTTCAAGTTCACACTGATTTGTTCGTGGATCATAATGTGATAAAGTTGATGCATTCCAAGCAATTTCGCGCCATTCCTTTTGAATTGACTTCTTATCTCCCCTAATGGTGGGAAAATTACTTCATCAAAGTGACAATCAGCAAAACGTGCAGTAAATAAATCCCCTGTTAAGGGCTCAAGGTATCTTATAATGGACAATGAGTTAAATCCAACATAAATCCCAAGTTTTCGTTGTGGACCCATCTTAGTTCTATTGGGAGGTGGTATAGGAACATACACTGCACAACCAAAAATTCTTAAGTGTGAAATATTTGGTTGTTGACCTAAAATGAGTTGCATGGGGGAATGTTCATGGTATGCAGTTGGCCTATAACGAATGATAGATGCTGCATGAAGGACTGCATGTCCCCAAACTGAAGTTGATAACTTAGTTCTCATGATTAAAGGTCTGGCAATTAATTGAATGCGTTTGATTAGAGATTCTGCCAAACCATTTGGGTATGCACATGTGGAACAGAATGTTCAATGGTAATTCCTATAGACATGCAATAATTTTTAAATGCTTGAGATTGAAATTCCCCGGCATTATCAAGACGGATGGTCTTGATTGGGTTGTCAGGGAATTGTGCTCTTAACTTAATGATTTGTGCTAAAAGTCTAGCAAATGCAACATTGCGGGTCGAAAGCAAACAAACATGTGACCACCTAGTTGATGCATCTATCAAAACCATGAAATATCTAAATGGTCCATAGTGAGGATGAATAGGTCCACATATGTCTCCCTGAATGCGTTCTAAGAAAACTGGAGATTCCACAACAATTTTACTTGGGGATGATTTAACTATCAATTTACCTTGAGAACAACTAGCACAATTATAATCACCAGCTGAAAATATTTTGTGACTCCTTAAATGATGTCCATGCGAATTATTAATTATTCTTCGCATCATTGATGATCCTGGATGACCAAGCCAGTCATGCCATAAAATGAATGTCTTTGGATCATTAATTTTCTTATTTAAGACGACATTCGTTTCGACATGCCTTATATGAGTAAAATATAATCCAGAGGATAAAGCTGAGAATTTTTCTAACACTTCTTTTTTTCCCATTTGAAACCAATGTGACATAGAGAAATTCTCTATTATTTTCGTTTATGGTTTCAATGTGATATCCATTTTGTCGAATATCTTTAAAGCTGAGTAAATTTCTTCCGAATTTTTTAGAGTATAAGGCATTGTCAACATGAATTATTGTTCCCCTAGGCAACATAATATTTGCTCTTCCAGAGCCATTAATCAAATTGGAGATGCCAGATATTGTTTGAACATTAGCCTCAACTAAGTTCAAATTGGAGAAATATTCTCTTCTTTTGAGGATAGTGTGCGTTGTAGCACAATCAACAAGACATATATCGCCATAATCTGAACAAATAACTTGATGATCCATTTCTACATTGAAAAACAATATGGTATTAAAGAAATACCCTTTTCGTAATAAAATACGAATATCTCAAACTTTTTGGATCATTAGCCAACAAAAGCATGGTAAAATATCACAAAAATATTTGGGTATTGTATATATGACAATATTTAGGCAAAGATAGCCTTTCATACGTGACAAAAAAAATGTCACAATTATGAGCGCTCCTTGTCAATACTAATTTACCCTTTCTAGTGGTGCACCACTTTTTATTTTGACTATCAATGGAATTGTCAATATGACTTTTACCATATCTTTTCACCTTTTCCACCTCCATAAATTTGTAATTGCGACCATGGTCATTATATGCAACATATGCTTCTTAATTTGAAGCTAAACCAATTGGACATGAGTGATATTATATTTATAATATCTTATTATTTTACTCAGCTACCACGAGACAAGGATTCAATCCATAATTAATATTTAATGGATTGACGTGCGCGCTCGATAATTTGTTGCAGTAAATACATCGAGGCGAGCCACGTGGCTTTTATTTGTCTCATCAGTCATATTTCTGCATAGCCTCAATATAGAGGTAATTGAAATTGCAGAATAATAAATGATATTTGACTGATATAAATTTTGTAGCGTGAGACCCAGCCGCTCATTTTGAGCCTTTTGGAGCATCACAAATTTTGGCCTTGATATAGATAGCTCCATGAGGTGAAATGATAATATAAAGTGAAATATTCACTTTTCAAATCTCTAAAGAGTCTAAAGAGATATTTGACGAATAAATATTTATACGCATAGCCTTGCATAGATACTTCATATATAATTTGAGCACCCCATTGCCTTGACAAGTAATTAGTATTGTCAATATTGTTAAGGTAATTAATTCAATTATAATTAAATAAAATCTTTATGAAAATAGGGATAAACTAAATAGTTTTCTTTTTATACAAAATAGATAATATACTATTAAATATATGTTCACAACTTGATTATAAATACGCAAAATGTAATACTTGTATGAGTTGGTGGGACAACCTCCAGGTTGGGTGGCGAGACGAAGTCTACTTAAAACCATGCCTCCTCGAACGGGATAACCCGTCTCTCTTTCAATGTTTAGCTTTACCGGGGACAAGGCTTACCCACTATCAACCCAAACTCATAACACTATTTGCAATATAAAAAATCAAGAATGGAGCATAATTAATCGTTTGTAGTATAGCGAGAAAACTAGTTATGTCACATATTGACTTTTGATTTCTGATGTAGAAGATCGTACAGGACGCAACTACAGAGCATACTTTCGCAATCGGTGACGTTATAATGCATAATATGTTAATAAAGCATGCATATAAAAGTGAAGCAACCAAGATAATATAGAAATAAACCGAACTCATAAAAGTTATACCTTCCTAGCTTTGTCTTCTTAACAAGCCTTCTTGAACTTCAAGATCTCCTTAATGCTAGAGCAAGCTCGTGCTGATAACGTGTTGTAAATTGAATTGAGACTTGCTAGAACTAGAGAAGGAAAGTAGAAGAACTAAGAACTTCTACTACTACAAAGAACTACAACTACAAAGTAGATGAGGAGAAATGAGAGAGTTGAAATGAGAAGTTGTATACAACTTGGTGTGTTTTTACAATGAGGTTGGCACCCTTTATATAGGCCCTTTGGTGATGATGATAAATGTACTTAGACAATGTTTACAAGTAACACATACATCACATGTCATATAACTCTTCACAAGCAACATTGACAATACATGGAATAATGAGTACATTTGATATGGATACAAGTAAGGGCCATGCTTGATACTACCACTCAATGTAAGAGCCATGCTTGACAATGATTAGTCATACAAAGTCTTGATCAATTGTTCATCCATATCATAACAGATGAAACATTTTTTTTTTTTTTCAGAATTCTTGTAATTAACTTGATATACATTGGGATATCTACACATAATATAATTGACTCTTCAGCTAATTTGATTGCAAAATGTGTTTAAAAAGTTATATGCTGCAGATCAGTGCATTTAATAAAAATGAACACCCTTTAATGACGGTTTAAAACCATCATTAAAAGGTTTATTCAGATGTCAACTTTGACATAAGATAACGGTCCAAAACCGTCACAAAAGGTCTTGAGCTTTTATAACTCCTCATAACATGACGGACATTGTGACGGTTGATAACCGTTATTAAAGACTTTTAATGAAGGTTTAAAACTGTCATTAAAGCCTTTTTCTGTTGTAGTGCACTTTATTTTTTAGTCATTTATAGTGTTTTGTTAGATATGGAGCCCACGCATGGGAGAGAAAAAAACTGTAAAGGTATCATGGAAATTATATTAAATCCGATTATAGTCCTTTTAGACAAATCCATGTTGTACATAAAAATTCAATAACCCATTGTCCTCGTAGTCTTTTTTTTTTTGGTAGACTCGTAGTCATTTTTCAATTAAAAAACTGAGACGATCTATTTTGCAAATATATATGTAGCTGACCTTATAATATGAGAGCATAAAGTGCATGAAATTTGAACACATTTAATTTGATTCCTAAAGATCATATGCTCTGCTACTTTTGTGTTAGCTCCAACTATATATACTTCATAATTTTTTTTTTCATGGTTCGAACAAGCAAAGAAAAATCTAATAAGAGCAATAAAATGGATCTTTACATGCATCAGTTCAACTATATCATGTAATTAGTTGACCAAAAGCCTACTATAAAAAGCCCTTAAAAGTTGTGGGATTTTGGAGATGGTGGGAGTTGGTAAGTTTGATTTTGATCTAGTTTTTGCGTACAATTTTTACCTCATTTCTATTATTCTCCCAACTTGATTGTTGGATATAAGAGATGATTGATAGATTATAGTCTTAGAGTTCAGAGACCATAAGACAATCAAAGAAAACTTGCCCACAAATACAAAGCAACAATTATCTAGGGATGATGATATTTTGACATACTTTGCCTGCATACATTCGATACATAATGGTCCAGATTTTCTTGATATATGTATAACACATATCCCAATGAAATTTGGACCATTGTGTAGAACCATATATGGGGCATTAATGATCTATTGAGGCATTGGCAACCCATTTTGGACCTGGGACTCGTATAACTGGTACTTCTATGGTTAGGGATCGCGTTGCACTCTTTATTTTGTTTTGTTTTGTTTTGTTTTTTTTTTTTTTTTTGCTATGGATGAACAATTGACCAAGATTTTGTATGACCAATCATTGTCAAGCATGACTCTTACATTGAGTGGTAGTATCAAGCATGGCTTTTACTTACATCCATATATATCCAATGTACTCATTATTCCATGTATTGTCAATGTTGTTTGTGAAGAGTTGTATGATTTGATGTATGTGTTACTTCTAAACATTGTCTAAGTGCATTTATCATCATCATCAAATGACCTATATAAAGGGTGTCAACCTCATTGTAAAAATATATCAAGTTGTGTAGCTGCCCAAAATCTACATTGGTCTGCTACGGGAGGCCACGCGAGCCCACAACTAGCCATGTAGCTGTCAGCTGTGTCCCACGCTTAACTAACCGTAAATATTCCTTATTCATCAGAGTTCTTAGTATTTATAATACTTAAAAATTCATGCGGAAGCTTTAAAATATCTAAATTCCTCAAGTTAGAGAGCATTAATCCTATGTGGAAAACTCAGTAAAATACACTGTATATAACATAACAAAATGTGATACATACATGTACTGGTACCTAAAACAGTCCCCATAAACCCAAAAATAAGTCAATACAACAAAATAAAAACATACAGGTTGAACTCTGTCGATGGCAAGTCACAAGTAGTCAGCGAGAGTCTCCTTGCTCATAGTAGATCCTGCACTCAATCATCACAAGATGTAGATGACAAGTCCAGTAAGTAAAACCCTTAAGAAACACACTCGAGTGTTTATTTGTTTGACTTTCATTTGATTTCAGCTATTATTGTTTATCGTTGTTTACTCTATTTCCCAAATATATATATATATACTTGCCTATATTTTGCGACTACAATTCCGTCGTTCGCCAGTCCGGTTCCCACGTCAGCGCACATTTCTAGATGACTACCCACACACTATCTCACCCGGTCTAATCAATATAAATCACACTTGCAATGTAATGACTCATAACATAGTCATTATCATCACAGCTAGTCAAACAATCAATCAAAAATACCATTTTCGCCTAATCCAGGCATACCCTAGCCTGTCCGTGGCATCCCCGTGGACCTAAGCTAGCATCCACGTCCGAAAATACGCGAATAACGACCTTAATAAAATTTGGGCCATAACAAGTTGTATACAACTTCTCATTAAAACTCTCTCATTTCTTCTCTTCTTCTTTGTAGTTGTTGTTCTTTGTAGTAGTAGTAGTAGTAGTAGTAGTAGTAGAAGTTAGTAGTCTTCTACTTTCCTTCTCTAGTTCTAGCAAGTTCTCAACTTAAGTTACAAAACGCTATCAACACGAGCTTGCTCTAGCACAAAGGAGATTTTTAAGTTCAAGAAGGCATGCTAAGGAAACAAAGCTAGGAAGGTATAATTTTTGTTAAATAAGTTCAATTTATTTTTATGTTATCATGGCTACTTTCTTTTCATTACATGCACAATTTATATATGCATACTTTATTCATACACTATGCTCTATAACGTCACCGACTGTGAAAGTATGTTCTGTAGTTGCGTCTTGTATGGTTTTCAACATCAGAAATCAAAAGTCAATATGTGATATAACTAGTTTTCTCGTTATACTATAAACGATTACTTATGCTCTATTCTTCATTTTTATAATGCAAATAGTGCTGAGTTTGGGTTGATAGTGAGTAAGCTTTATCCCTTACCCTCCTTGTTTCTGAACAAATCACTGTCGTTTATCTACGCTATCAACGAAATCCCTCCTCGATAAAGCCACTACAACAAATTCGCTCTTTAGCGACAAATTTTTAAGCGACAAATAAGATTTTGTTGCAAAAGCCTATTTTTAGCGACGAATAAACATGTTTGTTGGGAATGCACTGTATTTTTAGCAACAACCATCAATGTCATTGGTAAACATACTCTTTAGCGACGATTTTTACTGTGACAACATGATTTCGTTTCTAAAGCATGATATCTTTTGTAACAACTTGAAAAACTCGTGTCTAATTGTACCATATAGCAACATACTCTATAGTGACATGAAGTTTGTTTCAAATACACTGTAGTTACAAATAAGATTTGTCGCTAAAAATTACCTATTGAAACACATTTTTATGTTGTTTCTAATGTGTTAAATCTTTAGTAACATGTTCCAAAAATTGTTGGTATAGTTAATCTTTAGCGATGACATCTATTATGAAAAAGTTTACCACAAATTAACAATAGCGACGAACAAAAATCGTTGCTAAAGCTTACCAAATAGCAACGTATTTTCACGATGTTTCTAATGTGTTGAGTCTTTAGCAACAATAAGTTCAAAAAACTTGTTGCAAGAGTCACTCTTTAGCAACGATGTCAATTGCGACAACAATTTTATTACACTATAGCGACACAAAATTCGTTGCTAAAGCTTATCGAATAGCAAAATATTTCCACATCTTTTTTATTGAGTTGAACTTTTTTTTATGACCATGGGTGTCCACAGCCTGTCTTCTATGACTAGTCCCACAACACCCTGGTACAGTCAGTCGTTGCGTACCCCAGTAACCCGATTGGAATTGCTAGGGGTAGGAATCGAATCCCCGTTATTGAAGTAAGGAGTGCCATTGTGGAGCCTGACCCACCTCGAGTTCGCCCTTACTATCATAGCAACCTGACTGGGCTACTGAGTTGAACCTTTAGTTTCAACATATTATATATATTATGTCCTTAATTCTTAATTTCTATAATTACCTACATTTTTAACCACTAAGCATACGCGGGTTTAAAAAAAAACACTAAGCAAACGCTAAATAATACTTATTATTCAAATAGATGGTCATTATCCAAACTTGACCCGAATTTATGAAAAATTAGTTTGAATCATTTTTCTTTCAAATCAACATCTATGAACATCAAATGTATAGATGTTTGAGGAATACAATTTTAGTAGATATAGTTTCTATAAGGGGAAATTAGATTCCTTTAAACACTAGCTCAAAAAATATTTTTAGGGCATCTCCAACCCATCAACACTAAAATAGTGTAACATTAACATTATTTTACTGTAAACAAGGATATTAACACTATTTACGTCTCGAACCTATTAACATCATCTTTTACACTATCTTACTTTTTATCATTATTTTATTTTATTTAATCTTTTTCTTTTTTTTTGGTTCATAAAATTTAATCTTTTAGATATTCTAGTTGCAATTTCATAAACATAAAAATGTAATTTCATAAAAAAAACATAAAAATGTAATAATTTCTTCAGATTAATGAAATATGTATTTAATAAACAAATTAATATTTTTTTGGCAGGAAAATTAATATTTTTTTTGTTTAACCATGTAGGGATTTATAATTATTTTTAATGTAGTATTTTATATTTTTGGTATTTATACTGTTTTTAATTATTTGCAATTTAAAATGGTAACATATAATTAATGTTGTGGAACATAAGATGAAATAAGATTTTTTTTGAAAAAAATAATAAAATGAAATTCATTGTTTGTTTATAAAAAAATGTATAATTAATATAATTTAAAAAATAAATAGATAATTAATTAATTCATTAATCACAAGTAAAAAAATAAAATACGTTTTTTTTCTTCAAAAAAAATGGAATACGTTTTTTTTGAGAAAAAAAGGAAAAAAGAAATACGTTAATCACAAGTAAAAATGTCAAAAAACAATACAAAAGATAAATAAGTAATTAATTAATATAATTAGATAATTAATAAATTAAGCTTTTAAGATAAATATAAATATTTTATGTTTTATAGGATAGAGATAAATATGATTATAAAAATGTAAGATAAAAGATAAGTATAGTCGTTTGTTAAAAAAGATAAAGATAAAGATAACTATTAAAAATTAAAAAAAGATTAATGCTTGTTTTTAGGTGTAGTTTATGTAGTATTAACAAAAAAAGTAGTTATTTTTTGGTTAGCACGATCAAAGCCACCTCACACCTCTCTCTCTTTGATTGTATTCTCTTCCAATTAATCAGCGACACGGTCTCTATCTTGGAGTTTTCTTAGTTGAATCTCTCAATCAACTCTACAACTCTTGGAATTTCGACGAGGTATATTCTTGAGATCTTTCTGATTTTTATTGCAAGAAATTAGGGTTTTTTCTTATGGATTTGTTTTATTAGTCAATATTGCTGTGTTATGTGATTGGGCTATTTTTTTAAAACGATTTGGGATGTTGATATGCTATTTTACGATTTTGATCAACTGACAAAGGAGTGGAAGGAGTAAGGAGAACACTTAATTTAAGGTATCCATATTGTTACTTTATTCAATCAAACTTCTGTGAACTGTTAGCTATGGTTTTGGGTTTCTTGCTCTATATACATAGGGGGTACTAGATCAATGCACATTATTGATAAAAAAAAATAGATGTTTAGGGCTAGAGTTGCTTCAAAGATGCATATAGGAAGTGATGTGACAGGGCTAATTTTTGCAGTCTCTATATGCAGTGATACCAAATTATTAAGCTTCTATTTTCATCAATTATATATTTATCAATTGAAAAAGCATTTATGTTTAGAGATCATTAATTGAAGATGCATTTGTGTTTAGTTTTTATATAGTTGTAAACTGTTTTTTTTTTTTTTCATTAAGTATATCTAAGTAGATGTTTTTATTGTTAGGAAAGAAGCACGTATTTATAAAATATATTCATCGATAGGGGCGGAGCTAACTTTAGAGTGTAGTGGGCCAACATTAATGGGTTATTTTTTGGCCATAGTACTACTATATATACATTTAACCAAATGCACAAGGTTATGAATGATTATTATATAATGCATATTGTCTCTTTTAACTTTATAAATGTTTTTTTTTTTACTTCAACATTATGAATGTGTTATTCAATTCTCACAAAAAAAATGTGTTATTCTAAGTTATGTACATACTTTTGAAATCTAGCGAGAGACAATTCAAGATATTTAGATTTTTTTTAGGATTCGATCACCCAACCCCATCACTCGACCGGGTGGGAGTACTATGTCTTCTTCTTTGACTATAAGTGTGATCTGCCAAAATATCTAGTTAACTACTAACTTAGACAAGAATTATGCCAAATAAACATCTCTAATGAAATTGATAAGGTATACTTATAAAAGGCATTACGTCATATTGAAGAGCCAAGGACTTGTTTGAGCTAAGTTAGTTTCTTAAAAATTAACGAAAGAAAAGAAAAAAAATTAAGCAAGAATATCAATCCCAAGCACAAACTCTCACTATTTTGACTTATTAGTGGTGTTATAAATAAAAATCTTATATTAATTTAGTAGCTAAGAAGGTGAAGTATGCATAGAGATATTAAATAAGGTATATGCTAAGTAGTGATTATGCGTTGCTAATATTAGAATTTGAAATAAAATAAATTTAATTTATTAATAATTGACTTTTGGACTATATAACATAGATTGAAATGGGCTCTGTTAATTTTGAAACTCAAGTGCATCAAAAACTCAGGAGGGGGGGGGCAAGCTTACTATTTTATTCATTTACTGGATTGCTTGTAGCATGTAAATGCATAACTAATACTTAGTAGTAAAAATTTAATGTCCCCTCCCACTACATACCTTGCTCCGCCTCTTTCATCGATTGAAGAAGCATTTGTGTTTAGTGATTAATTGAAGATGTATTTGTGTTTAATTTTTAAATAGTTGTTCACTATTTTTTATTAAGTATATTTAAGTAGATGTTTTTATTGTTAGGAGTTTAAATTTGGATAATCAACAATTCATGGTAAAAAATAAGATAAAAAAAATATAATACCTTAAGTTTATCTCACAATTCAACTTTCTTATTATGTGGAATTGTACTCCATCCACTAAACTTAAGCGGAGCAAAGTTTCTTACAATAATTCCACATTCAGTAGCAAATAAGCTTGAACTTTCAACAATAGGTCTTCCAATTTTAGGATCAATAGGCAAAGTTATTGGGTCAGTTAAAGTCACCACCTTCTCAAGCGCTATTCCTTTTAGGACGAGATGAGGATGTTGTACATTAAGATAAAAAAAGTAATTGATTATGATCAAAATTTCTTTAAAGAATAAATTATATACTAATTTTGATCATAATCAATTACCTTTTTTTAAAGAAATTTTGATCATAATTAATTACTTTTATTTATCTTAATGTACACATCCTCATCTCGTCCTAATAAGCGTGGTAGATCAAAAGGAATGGTGCGCTTGAGAAAGTGGTGACTTTAACTGGCCCAATAACTTTGCCTATCGATCCTGAAATTGGAAGACCTATTGATGAAAGCTCAAGCTTATTTGCTACTGAATGTGGAATTATTGTAAGAAACTTTGCTCCTCTTAAGTTTAGTGGATGGAGAACAATTCTACATAATAAGAAAGTTGAATTGTGCGATAAACTTAAGGTATTGTATTCTTTTTTATCTTATTTTTTTTACCATGAATTGTTGATTATCCAAATTTAAACTCCTAACAATAAAAACATCTAATTAAATATACTTAATAAAAAAAATAGTGAACAACTATTTAAAAATTAAACACAAATACATCTTCAATTAATCACTAAACACAAATGCTTCTTCAATCGATGAAAGAGGCGGAGCAAGGTATGTAATGGGAGGGGGTATTAAATTTTTACTACTAAGTAATAGTTATGCATTTACATGCTACAAGCAATCCAGTAAATGAATAAAATAGTAAGCTTGCCCCCCTCCCTCCCTCCCTCCCTCCCTCAGTTTTTGATGCACTTGGGTTTCAAAATTAACAGAGCCCATTTCAATATATGCTATATAGTCCAAAAGTCAATTATTAATAAATTAAATTTATTTTATTTCAAATTCTAATATTAACAACGCATAACCACTACGTAGCATATACCTTATTTAATATCTATATGCATACTTCACCTTCTTAGCTACTAAATTAATATAAGATTTTTATTTATAACACCACTAATACGTCAAAATAGCGAGAGTTTGTGCTTGGGATTGATATTCTTGCTTAGTTTTTTTTCTTTTCTTTCGTTAATTTTTAAGAAACTAACTTAGTTAAAACAAGTCCTTGGCTCTTCAATATGACATACTGCCTTTTACAAGTATACCTTATCAATTTCATTAGAGATGTTTATTTGGCATAATTCTTGTCTAAGTAGTTAACTAGATATTTTGGTAGATCACACTTATAGTCAAAGGAGAAGACATAGTACTCCCACCCGGTCGAGTGATGGGGTTGGGTGATCGATTCCTAAAAAAAATCTAAATATCTTGAATTGTCTCTCGCGAGATTTCAAAAGTATGTACATAACTTAGAATAACACATTTTTTTTGTGAGAATTGAATAACACATTCATAATGTTGAAGTAAAAAAAAAAAAAAAAAAAAAACATTTATAAAGTTAAAAGAGACAATATGCATTATATAATAATCATTCATAACCTTGTGCATTTGGTTAAATGTATATATAGCAGTACTATGGCCAAAAAATAACCCATTAATGTTGGCCCACTGCACTCTAAAGTTAGCTCCGCCCCTGATCGATGAATATATTATATAAATGCATGCTTCTTTCCTAACAATAAAAACATCTACTTAGATATACTTAATGAAAAAAAAAATAGTTTACAACTATATAAAAACTAAGCACAAATGCATCTTCAATTAATCTCTAAACATAAATGCTTCTTCAATTGATAAATATATAATTGATGAACATAGAAGCTTAATAGTTTGGCATCACTGCATACAGAGACTGCAAAAACTAGCCCTGTCACATCACTTCCTATATACATCTTTGAAGCAACTCTAGCCCTAAACATCTATTTTTGATCAATAATGTGTATTGATCTAGTACCCCTGTGTATATAGAACAAGAAATCCAAAACCATAGCTAACAGTTCAAAGAAGTTTGATTAAATAAAGTAACAACATGGATACCTTAAATTAAGTGTTCTCCTTACTCTTTCCACTACTTTGTCAGTTGATCAAAATTGTAAAATAGCATATCAACATCCCAAATCGTTTTCAAAAAAACAACCCAATCACTTAAAAAAAAATATTGACTAATAAAACAAATCCATAAGAAAAAAAAAACCTAATTTCTTGCAATAAAAATCAGAGAAAGATTTCAAGAATATACCTCGTCGAAATCCCAAGAGTTGTAGAGTTGATTGAGAGATTCAATTAAGAAAACTCCAAGATAGAGACTGTGTAGCTGATTAATTGGGAGAGAATACAATCAAAGAGAGAGAGGTGTGAGGTGGCTTTGATCGTGCTAACCAAAAAATAACTACTTTTTGTTAATACTACGTAAACTACACCTAAAAACAAACATTATTTTTTTTTTAATTTTTAATAGTTATCTTTATCTTTATCTTTTTTAACAAACAGCTATACTTATCTTTTATCTTACATTTTTATAATCATATTTATCTCTATCCTATAAAACATAAAATATTTATATTTATCTTAAAAGCTTAATTTATTAATTATCTAATTATATTAATTAATTACTTATTTATCTTTTGTATTGTTTTTTGACATTTTTACTTGTGATTAACGTATTTCTATTTTTTTTCTTTTTTTCTCAAAAAAAACGTATTCCATTTTTTTTTTGAAGAAAAAAAACGTATTTTATTTTTTACTTGTGATTAATGAATTAATTAATTATCTATTTATTTTTTAAATTATATTAATTATACATTTTTTATAAACAAACAATGAATTTCATTTTATTATTTTTTTCAAGAAAATCTTATTTCATCTTATGTTCCACAACATTAATTATATGTTAACATTTTAAATTGCAAATAATTAAAGACAGTATAAATACCAAAAACATAAAATACTACATTAAAGATAATTATAAAGCCCTACATGGTTAAACAAAAAAGATATTAATTTTCCTGCCAAAAAAATATTAATTTGTTTATTAAATACATATTTCATTAATCTTAAGAAATTATTACATTTTTATGTTTTTTTATGAAATTACATTCTTATGTTTATGAAATTGCAACTAGAATATCTAAAAGATTAAATTTTATGAAAGAAAAAAAGAAAAAGATAAAATAAAATAAAATAATGATAAAAAGTAAGATAGTGTAAACGATGGTGTTAATAGGTTTTCGAGACGTAAATAGTGTTAATATCCTTGTTTACAGTAAAATAATGTTAATGTTACATTATTTTAGTGTTGATGGGTTGGAGATGTCCTAAAAATATTTTTTGAGCTAGTGTTTAAAGGAATCTAATTTCCCCTTATAGAAACTATATCTACTAAAATTGTATTCCTCAAACATCTATACATTTGATGTTCATAGATGTTGATTTGAAAGAAAAATGATTCAAACTAATTTTTCATAAATTCGGGTCAAGTTTGGATAATGACCATCTATTTGAATAATTATATATTATTTAGCGTATGCTTAGTGTTTTTTTTAAACTCGCGTATACTTAGTGGTTAAAAATGTAGGTAATTATAGAAATTAAGAATTAAGGATATAATATATATATATATATATATATAATATGTTGAAACTAAAGGTTCAACTCAGTAGCCCAGTTAGGTTGCTATGATGGTAAGGGCAAAGTTGAGGTGGGCCAAGCTCCACAATGGCACTCCTTACTTCAACAACGGGGTTCGATTCTTGTCCCTAGAAATTCAAATCTGATCACTGGGATATGCAACGATTGACTGCACCAGGGTCCTATGGGACAATTCACAGAAGATAGGCTGCGGACACCCATGGTCATAAAAAAACGTTCAACTCAATGAAAAAGATGTGGAAATATTTTGCTGTTCGATAAGCTTTAGCAACAAATTTTGTGTCGCTATAGTGAATTTGTAATAAAATTGTTGTCGCAATTGACATCGTTGCTAAAGAGTGACTCTTGCAACAAGTTTTTTGAACTTATTGTTGCTAAAGACTCAACACATTAGAAACAACGTAAAAATACGTTGCTATTTGGTAAGCTTTAGCAACAATTTATTCGTCACTATTGAGAATTTGTGGTAAACTTGTTGTCATAATAGACGTCATCGCTAAAGATTAACTATACCAACAATTTTTGAACACGTTACTAAAGATTTAACACATTAGAAACAACATAAAAATGTGTTGCAATAGGTAATTTTTAGCGACAAATCTTGTTCGTCACTACAGTGTATTTGAAACAAACTTCATGTCACAATAGAGTATGTCGCTATATGGTACAATTAGACACAAGTTTTTCAAGTTGTTACAAGAGATATCATGCTTTAGAAACGAAATCATGTTATCACAGTAAAAATCGTCGCTAAAGAGTATGTTTACCAACGACATTGACTGTTGTCGCTAAAAATCCAGTCACTACAAGAATCAGCCCAGATAGGGACGAAAAATTCCGTCCCTAATAGCTTGATATTTGGTTGCTAAATGGTTAGAAACCGAATTAGGAACGAAATAAATCGGTTGCCAAAATCGTCGTCGCTAACTGATCAGGGACGGAATTTGAAGTCCGTTGTTAATTAGAAACCGAAAATTCCGTTGTTAATTAGAAACTGAAAATTCCGTTCTTAAAACGGTCTCTAATTAACAACGGATTAGAGACCGAATTTATAAATTCCGTTCCTGAATCCGTCTCTAAACTGGGACGGTTTAGAAACCAAACTCATAGTTTTAAATAGCGTTTATTATGCATTCCGTCCCTGATTAGAAACTGAATCAGGGACAGAATTCAACATTCCAGGAAACAAAAACATTTTTACATTTCAGCACACATCCTGCAATACATTTCATCACACATCCTGCAACACATTTCAAATTTCAGCACACATCCTACAATACATTTCGGCACACATCCTGCACACATCTTGCAATACATTTCAGCACACATCCTGCAACACATTTCAGCACACATCCTGCAACAAATAACCTGCAACAACCTGTGGAAACAAATAACCTGTAATAACCTGCTGAAAACAAATAACCTGCAACAACCTACGAAAACACAAATAACTGCAACAATTTTGTTTATACATTTAAAGCTGTTGAAAACATATCATACAACACAAATAACCTGCTGGGAACTCATTGTACAATAGAAGTTTCACATATAACGTGCTAATGAAACCAAAATAGTTCTAAAAAATATCAAAACAGACATCATATATACATGTGTGTAAAAGTTTCCACCGAAATATCAAAATATATCAAAATATCAAAAAATACCAAAAGATCAAAATATACCAAAATATCAAGTGTATCATATCAAATGTATATCAAGTGTATCATATCAATTGTCTCTGTCAGGTCGTGGTAGGGGATGTGTGTCGGACAATGCATCGATCCACTCTTGCTGCAATGGCAAGTTCGTTTCCTCGTCATCTTCAGGCTCGTACATTCTCAGGCGATAAACATCTTTAGCATCCAAAGCTGGAGTAGGCACCGCCGTCGGTGGAGTAAGAGTCTCCTAGTGAGATGGGCGTGGAGGTGGAGGTGGACGTAGATGTGGACGTGGAGGTGGAGGTGGAGGTGGAGGTGGAGGATGAGATGAGCTCGCTCCAGGATGTCCACCTCTCATACTCTGCATAGTAAAGCTATCTGTTCATGCTGCGTCTGTATTTGATTTTGTTGATCCTCAACGATAGAAGTGAGATGTGAGACATTAGATTGAAGAGTCGCAAAGTCCTGGCTTGACGGGCCCTGAGATGAGCTGGCTCCTGGATCATTGTACCTCCTTCCCGTAGACCCTAACCCGTACACTCGTCCCTTGTGATCAACATCGACGACTTTGTAATATAAATCTGTCTCGTCCATAAGTGGATCATCTCCTGCCTCTTCTGCTGACTGTGACATCTCCTCGCGCATCCTCTGAATCTCAGCCTATAATTGTAATTCAAACATATACAAGTAAAAAACAAAATAGACCTGTAAATTTCACAAGTGGTCTTTGACATGATCATAAAAAGTTCAACGAGAAGATAAAGAAAATGAACTTAACCTGAGAAGCTAAAGAAAATGAACTTACATTGTCCAAACCCTCGTAGTATAATATTAACAGATAACAATAGCAAATACAGAGGCATTAATTAGCTAACTAACTCTTAGATTGATTTCAACAGATAACAGTACCAAGCACATAGTGAAATTCAAAAGCACCATGCATGTAAGTTTCTACATTAACAGAACATTACTTTCAACCAAAGGAGAGAGTGCCATGGAATTGATCTATGAAAAGCATTAAAACAATAAAAGTTAGTACGTAGAGTGCAAAGTAAGATATAAATTCATTTGCTTCTGACCTAAAGAAGGTAAACCAAATGTATCAGGTAGACCACCAGCTTCTTTTGTTTCCTTTCCTTAACAATGTTACATTTGGTCCCAAATAACTAACATTCTCTTTATGATTTCCCTTGTAATTGAGTAAAAACAAGCCCAAATAGGAACAAAGAAGAGACGAAGCTATTGAACTTACAATATATAGAAATGATGTATTGTGGCACCTTTTTTTGATGCCAAGACAACCAAATCATCTATAATTGCAGTAATTCTATCATGGGTATTGAGGAAATCGGAGGGAAAGAGTTGCAATCAAATTTGAGAAAATCATTAATTGCTTACTTTCTATCACAGCTCTTCAGCACTAATTCCATCACAACTTTAGATCTTTTGCAGCAATTAGCTTTGCCATTTAAACGGTAATGTTAATTAATTGTTGTTGCTTTATTCAGCCTTTGTCCCATATTATTTTATTTTATTTTTTTATCAGAAAGATGCATCTATATGTATTTATGTTTCACGTAGTACAAAAAGTATAGGCAGGTAATTTTGTTTCCCTCTTGAAAACAAGAGATTATTTACAAAAACATTACCAAACATTACCAAGTGTGCAAGACCTACATAAGAATATGAGTACTTCATGGACAATTTTGGCACCAATCATGGTGATTCACCATGAGAATCTCCTTCTTTTGACAATATAAATCTCCAATTTTAAGCAGCCTATTTCATAGTCACAGGGAGACGGAAAAAAAAATACTGCCAATGCAGCCTGCTTCTGTAGATGGTCACCAAAAATTGTGTTAAGGATTTGGGTCAGGCAAATCATTCTTTGAGAAAGTAATTGCCAATGCAGCCATTCCTCCTTTTCCAAAATCAAACATCATTTGAAAAGCATGTATTTCTTCAATATTGAAGTATATGCAGGTTTATGGCTCACAAAAAAATTGAGATAAATCCAAAAATTATTGCCTCACATGATGTTCTCTCCTCAATTTTGAAATTGGTGTTTTAAGGAGGGGGAGTCAACAGATCAACTATTTTCTAATGTTCGTTTCGATCTAAAAATTGGGAATACGGAGCAGGATCTGCCCAATTAAAATAAATGATATTTATGGCTTCATTGCCAAAATATAATGCTAGGGAATCCTCCCCGAGAAGGAATAAAGAAATGGGGATTGCTGATAAATAAGACAACATGTAATCAATCTGAAAGGAGAGAAACGGCAGAATTTTGACATCAAGAAGACTAGATGTCAGTTAGAGATTCTCAAAGGTGTTTGTACACATATTTTGATGCATGATCAAACGGGGGCGAGATTTTGGTAAAAGTATAGGCAGGGAATTTTGTTTCCCTCTTGAAAACAAGAGATTATTTACAAAAACATTACCAAACATTACCAAACCTAAATAGCTCGCAAAAATAGCTCCTTAAGATCCCAAAAATCTGTCCCAGCAAAAACCCCCAATTCCTCTCGCACGCTCCTCACCCATCCTTCCTAATAGACCCCTCGAATTGGACCTTCCCGAAATGAGAGGACCAGGTGGGCATACTCAATGCGGTGGGTTGCCCCCATATGTCAAAAGGAAAACCTTGGTGTGCGATTAAACAAACAAAACATACTACTTACTAAACAAGAAAATTAAATTGCTTATTAAATGCCCATGACAAAGAAGAGGGTGAGATGGTGTTAACCCATGACAAGGAAGAGAGTGAGATAGATCGTCTAAATAGATTGATCAAGGTGGCAGTGAGCTTTGCCAAAAAAAAGAAACATCTTCAATAGAATCTGAGTAGAATCTGTGTAGTCTAAGAGCCTTCTGCAAGGCTTCTCAATTCTCAACTGTCAGTGCTTTACGATGTAACATAATTATACACCAACCAACTGGCAGTAGCTAGCCGAAATTTTGATGCCCATCAAAAATAGGACTAAGAATTAACAATTTTTAAATCTTATTTATGGTTGTCGAATCAAGCCTTGTAATAAACCAACAACTAATAGCAACTTTAGGATGCTCTAGTGGTTAGATTGCCAAAGCATATATATTAACAGAGATAAGTAGCTATGCAAATGTTATGACCTTGTGTATGAAAGTTCATTTTGAAAGTTGGTCAGCTTCATGGTTGTAGGGCTAGAATTGACTTTTTGCTAAAATTGTTGTAAGGTTTGTTTCTTCTTCGTTGGTTGAAATTGCTGAAAAAGTTTGTTTTTTTATTCTAAGAAATACATGCGAGAAGTTCTTTTGATTCCTTGAACTCATTGACGAAGTGCACGATAAGTTTCTTGTATATTATTTAATATTTGTAGTAATGGTAAGTGAGAACCATCTCCACATGGATTTTGCAAACTTCTTAAGAAAAGATTTTCCAAGGCATTTATTATTTTATTTAACTATGAAAACTAAAAATTAGATGGGAATTAAAATTACTTATGTATTCTAAAACAGTTATTTAAACTAATGAAATTATACTAAACTAAAGCAATGCAAATTAACTAAATTAACTGATCAAATAAAGTAAATCCATATAAGATAAATATTTAAACAGATATCCAGAATAATGAAGCTTAAACCGTTTTAATTTTTGAACATATTGATTAAAGTATAGTCATATCATCACATCATTAGCACTAAATCATGAAACCCATAATCATGTTTTAGTGTTCTTGGTGATTTTTTATATATTTGTATATGTTTCATGCCTCCATTGGTTTACCAAATTACTAATAAATTTTTACAGAATTTTGTTTTGGGCATAAGACAATTAAAATTTCAGAAACTAGTTATTCAATGAATACTAAATGCTCAATGAACGCTAAGAAAACAAATTGAAATTGTGGATTACTTAGATTATACTTCGTTGTAGTTGCAAAGGTATATGAAGAACAAAGGTATATGAAGAACAAAATGCTCAAACCAAACAAAATTTGCAAATCAGTCTCTAATGCTTATCAAATTTCTAGTAAACCGTAATACTATGAATGTTAGGTAGAAGCTGCCTAATTATGAATATCAAGCTGCCAGTGATTATATCTAGCTACCTCCGACATGAGCCAATAATTGTCAACTACAAGTTTCTAATCAAACTGCAAATATTGGCAAGTATTAGAGTTGTATAACATTAAAGGAACAGGCATTCAGGGAAAGATTTGACCAAAGAGTTGGACAGGATGGTGCAGCAGTAGCGAGAAGAGAAAGCAGCTCATCTCAGGTAGATGTACACGAACACGAGGAAAGCTGGGATTCAGAAAAATCAGGTTGTTTTTCTTATTTCACTTCCTAGTTCTAATTCTTTTCTTCATTTCTCCGTCATATGGAAATCTCAAGTTCCTCACAAAGTTAAGGTTTTCTCTAGATATTTGATTGTACATTCCTAATTTGATTTCTTTGAAAGGAAAATTATTGAATTTCTCTTCCTCTCGCTAGTTCTAGCAGATCAAGATATTCTTTCTAATTGATAATTTGTCTTGCTAGTTCTAGCAGATCAAGATATTTCTACCAGTCAAAGGATCTTCATTTCATAGGGAAGAGATTACAAGTAATAGGGAAGAGATTGTAAGTTAATGAATATGTTTTAAATATAATGTTGAAATAGTGCATCTCTTAATGTCAGTTGTAAACTTGGCATTTCAATAAAACAAAGACAATACTTACATTAACTCTTTCTGACCATGCGTCAATGAAGGTCTGACCATCGTGTTTCTTCGTGTGCACATGAAGGTACAACTCCGATGACGTACGGTCCTCCTCCCCACTTTCTTGCTCTGCAAACACAACATATTATCCATCAACATGTTAAAAAGTTAGAAAGTTAACAAGTTAAAGAGTTAGAAAGTTAGCCACTTAATTAAATTCTAATTCATTTGATTACTTACTAATCGTTCCTCATGAACTAAAAAAGGTATCGATCCACCAGTGTGTTTAGACACGCCTGTGCCCGGCCCTCCTTTCTTAGTCTGCCGATTTTATGACGCTATTTTAGACCTCGCCTTGAAGTCGTCACTCTCCCAATACTCCACATATCTACGCCATGCCTCCTCGGTCACATAAATTGGGCGCTCACCTTTGCTAAGCAGCTTGTTCATCAATGCCTTATATCTCACTTTCGCCTGACGTTCGTAGGCCGCCATAATTTGTGCAGTAATTCGAGGGTCCCAGTCAAAGTAAGTCTAAAAAAGAATAAGTGATTGTTTAGAACAAAAAATCATCCAAATATATTCAAATATGAACGTAAAGTTTGAATTACTCACCTTCCATCTCTCCCAATATATGTATCTCTGATATTGTGGTATATATTTCCATCAGCACCCCTCCGGAATCATGCCTTTCTTAAATGTATCGGTCATCTTCCGGGCACAAACGTCAGAAGGATGTAAGCTGTAAAAAGAAAACTCAGATGCTTAAGTCATATTAGAGATAACGTAAATTATTTGAAAAATGAAATACAACCACATACCTTTTATTCTTGACAGTAATGTGAATCCGAGGCTCATCCCTTTCTCCCGTAAGTTCGGGTGGAGAAGCTGGATCATGAGGCATCTCGACATGTGGGAGCTATCTTGGCGCGGACGATGAGGTACTAGGGTGTGTGGAAGACGATGGTGAATCATGAGTAGCACCTGCAGACGTACCACCTGCATACGAGGAAGGTGTAGAGTGATGAGTGCTAGAGGATGGGGTAGAGTTCTAGGACTATCTAGTCATCGATGCCAACTCTGCTATCCCAGTAGAGATGAGTTGCTCAGTGGGGGGAGATAAGACATCCCTCTGAAGATCAAGTGTACCCTCAATCAACCGAGGTCGTGATGCAGGGCGAGATGGTGGTTCAAATGGAGCCGATCGAATAGCAGGACGTCGGATAACTGATGGTAGGGGTGGTCGACTAAGAGTCAATCCACGTTCAGGGGGTGCTGGAAGAATGTGGTCCTCTTGACGAGGCTGGCGTTGCATGCTCTGGAAACGCCCTCGACCATGGCCACGACCAATCGAAGTCTGAACACGACTACCTTGCCCGATATTTGATGCAGGGCCACGCCCTGATCCAGATCCTGATCGACGGTCTGTCATCTTGATGATCTACAAAAATAAATAAGTAAATTTAATAGAGTGAAAAAAAGTTCCTCATGGAATAAAAATAAAATAGACTAAATGTTACATTTATAAACGTCTCAATCACTTTCACTTGTTTCAACTGAAGTTTGACTTTCGGACGACGAAGACAATTCATCGTCATGTTCATTAACTTCCTCTTCCTCAGTCATGTGTGAACCGGTCGGGTCAGCTAGCGAAACATGTAACCCTTCGTTGCTAACCTCAATGGTAAAAGGGCTAGGTTCATCCTCCTGATATGCTGCATCTCCAACACACACCCTGTCTATTTGGTCAGTAACATTTAACTCCTCGGCATATTTTGGTTGAAGCCTACAAACTGCCAACCATTCATTTTGCTCCCTCCTCAAAGAGGGGTAAGGCAAATAATATACTTGACTTGCTTGCATTGCTAATATGAATGGCTCGTACTTGTTAAATCGACGATTTCACTGGACTTCAACGACCTTCAATGATGGATGAATCCTTGTTCCGATACTAAGTGTAGGGTCAAACCATTCACATTTGAACAACGTTGTACGCTTGTTCCCACTATAGTCCAATTCTATAACCTCAAGGACTTGGCCATAGAAGTCATATGAGTTATGAGCATAGTTGGAACCCTTTACGCACACACCACTATTTTGTCTTCACCTGTTCGCACCATACGTCAGAGTTTGAAACTTGTACCTGTTAACAAGGTACGAATGATACACGGTGCAACGACGAGCTGGACCATAAGAAATATGACGAAT
This sequence comes from Stephania japonica, assembly GCA_039657345.1. Taxonomy (NCBI): domain Eukaryota; kingdom Viridiplantae; phylum Streptophyta; class Magnoliopsida; order Ranunculales; family Menispermaceae; genus Stephania; species Stephania japonica. The sequence goes on from CM077558.1 coordinate 49,053,581, forward strand.
TGTTTCATCACTAACATGACTACGTGCCTAACACATAACACAAGAACAAAAAATTAGTCTTATTTTGTTATCCGTATATGGGGAAAGTCATCACCTAACAAAATATTAATTGATGAGAATTACATATTCATGAAACCAACTCGCAAATTCAAGCTCAAGCCTGGCGTCTACATCTGCGTCGGTGATGTCAGGCACACATTGTCGAAGTTCAATGATGAAAAGCCTAAATCATATGTGTACATTAGAAAACAATTGCATTGAACTATGTTTGTTAATGAGAAGCGACAAAGACATTCATGAAATCACCTTAATTTTAACATTGCAAACTTACTCAATGTAAGGCGAGATTTCGGGACAATTTAGTAGGACATAGGCATGTGCCGCATTGTACTCCAACTCAGTTAAGTATCATTTCTTTGATTTGCCGAATGTATGGCCAGGATAAGTGAAAATAGAGAAATTTCCAACAAAGGCGTGCTAGGTCCGACTCCACCATCATCATTGCGCTGGACTTGCCACCGGGAGGTATTGACATGGTCTTCAAAGTAGTAGGAGCAAAATGAAGTTGCCTCCTCAACCAAATATGTATTGCAAATTGATCCTTCGACCTTCGCTTTATTTTTTACATTGTGTTTCAAATATTTGAGCAACCTAATTATACGAGATAAAGTTAATTACAACATTTAAAAAATTAAAATTTGAATCATCATTGAAATTTTATGTTTTGTTATGTATATCAATATATATACCTCTCAAATGGATACATCCAACGATATTGAACTGGGCCAACAATGGAAGCCTCGTACGCCAAGTGCACGGTAAGATGTTCCATTGAATCAAAAAAGCTTGGTGGAAAAATCTTTTCTAACTTGCACAATATCTGAGGTATGTTTGAGTTGAGGAAGTTCATATCCTCTTTCTCTATACTTCGTGTAGTTAATTCTCGAAAAAATAGACTCAACTCACTTATAGTGAGCCACACATTTTCATCTAGTAGCTCTCGAAATGCGATAGGAAGTAATCATTACATAAAAACATGACAATCATGACTTTTCATCCCAAACATCCGAAGCCTACGAGAATCAATACAATGACCAAAGTTTGATGCATAACCATCCGGGAATTTTAAATCTCTAATCCAATTACATAGCAATTCTTTCTTCCTTTTTCTAGCGAGTAGCAACCTCTAGGATAAGAATTTGTAAGCGGGTCAAAGTTGAGCGAAGGTCGACGACAAATTTCAGCTATGTCAAGCCTCGATTTAGCGTTGTCTTTAGTTTTCCCTGGCACACTCATCACAGTGTTGAAGATGTTGTCAAACACATTCTTCTCTATGTGCATGACGTCTAAGTTGTGTCTGATTAGATTAGTCTTCCAATATGGCAAGTCCCAAAATATACTTCTTTTACGCCACCCAGTAGTCTTAGATATTCTCCCATTAATAGTTGCAGCTCCAACTTCTGTAACCTTCTTCAGCCCCAACTCTTCCAACTCCTCTAAAATTTCTTCGCCTGTTTTCATTGCAGGTGGTCCCTCGGTGATCATCTTCCCTTTTCGAAAACTTCTTTTGTCCTTTCTCATGCTATCTTTTTTCGGTAAGAATCGTCGATGACAATCAAACTAAGACGTCTTCCCGCCATGTTTCAACTGAAACGCATTTGTGTCATCCATGCAATGCGGACATGCCCTTGGGCCGTGCGCGCTCCACCCCGACAACATGCTGTATGCCAGGAAGTCACTGATCATCCACATCAAAGCAACCCGCATTTGAAAATTCGTTCATGTTGAAATGTCATACGTGAGGACCCCGTGATGCCACAAATCTTGTAACTCTTTCATCAAAGGTTGAAGGAAAACATCAATTTGTTGCTTAGGATTCACCGGTCTAGGAACAATAATTGTTAAGAACATAAACTCTTTCTTCAAGCACATGGACGGTGGAAGGTTGTAAGGGGTCAGAATAACAGACCAAGAAGAGTATTGCCGCCCCGATTGTCCAAATGGCTGAAATCCATCTGTACACAATCCCAAACGAACATTTCGAATTTCTTCGCTAAACTCCTGGTTCACTTCATTGAAATGCTTCCACGCCATTGAGTCAGAGCAATGTTGCATCAATCCGTCTCGTGATACATGCTCTACATGCCATCTCATATGCTTCGCAGTAGACGACGGGGCAAATAAACGTTGTAGTCGAGGGGCTAAAGGGAAGTAGTACATTCTCATGTACGGCTGCAAATTCTTGTTGTTTGCACTATGTGGTTGTGGAGTAACATATCTTGACGTCCCACAAAACTTACATGAAGTCAACTCAGAGTCTTCACCCCAGTAAATCATGCAATGACTTGAGCAACAATCGATCTTCTCAACAGGTAGGCGTAATCCTCGCATCAACTGCTTCGTACTATAAAAACTATCGAGTAAGGTGTTGTCGGCCAGTAAACACTCCTTTAACACTTGCAAAATCTCATCATACGCCTTTTCTGAAATATGATGGTGGGATTTTATCGACAATAGTCAGGTCATTGCTGATAACTTAGTGACTGCCTTACAACCCGGCCACAATTTCTCGTTTGCAGCTTGTATCATATCATACAATTGTCGTGCCAATGGATTTGGTGGCTCATCATCGCTATACCAATCAAATGATGGCCCAGCCACGTCGTATACCATCTTGTGGTATGTAGAATACTCACCTTCATATGCGTCTTCTTCGACTGCATCTCTCATAAAGTCAAGACCGTCAATATGGTCATCTGCATTTGGAGTTTCTCCGTGTTCGGACCAACAGTGATATCTAGGAATAAAACCCCACCGACATAGGTGGTACTCCACTGTATCCAAATCGTGGTAAGCAAGATTGCGACATTTTTTATGGTCGAACGGACACCGAATCCTTTTCTTGCTTTGAAATATGGGACAATTATTTTTGGCAAACTCTAAGAACTCTTTTAGTCGTTCAACAAACTCCCATCTCACTAGACCATGTTTGAGACGGTTATACATCCAATCTCGATTTGTGGCCATGATCTAAGGACTTGAGAGAAATTGAAACGTGAAACATTATTCTATAATTAGTTAAGAACACATAAAATATCATTAAAGTTATAAAACAAGTAAATTAATACTTCATATAATTGTTAATTAATTAATAAGAATGGGTAAATCAAAGACAAGAAAGTTTGTCCCAATAATTATTTTTAGTTCTCATGGTAGTAGTACCCATAAACACACCTACAAATACGTGCCCACACATACCGATTAGATGCCAAAAGTCTGATATTGAGTTCAATTCATTTTCTTTCTAAATTGTAAGAAATATTCTTGCCATTTGCCATTTGTCATTTGTCTTCTCCTAGGCTCCTACTGTTCTTGTTTGTGAATTCTGATCTTCATTACCTTGCTGCAGCAGGGCATTAGTCAATAAACTTTTGATATGTTTTTTTTGGATTTCAGTTCCAGTTCCAATTCATTTCGACACCGTTTACTCTAGTGGGGAGGGAACCCTAGACAGGTTGTACTTTTGTCGTCCTTTGATTCTCTTTTGCTAGTATTTTTTTGCTCATTGTTTGGTGTAATATATTAACTTGTGAAAGGAACAGAACATTTGTCTCTATTTTGTTAAAGAAAAAAGCATTAATTGGTTGATGGAAATCAAAACCTATATAACATTGTATTATTAACAAGGACATCTTCTCAGACTCTCTAAATGCCATTGCTCTTATTGCAGAGGATTATACTATAAGTGATCACGAGCTCTTGGCAAAGGATATTAGAAAGCAAACAAGACTCATTTGACACCCAAGTTTCAATCAAGTTCCCCATTCTTATAATGTGGTAGGCAATGCCTTAGCTAGGAATACATTGTTTTCTTGTAAGATGCTCTGTGCCAATTTACTTTTAATCCTTTTTTTCCACGAGCATAAATGAAATGAGAGAAACTAGATTGACTCGGAACAATTCAGAATCCTAAGATTCCAAAATAGCATATTTATCTATGTTGGAACGCTACCATTTAATAGAAATCAAGTGATATTGGACCTACATAGCATAACAGTCCATTTTCACTTTAATCTCCACAGTCTGAAAACAAAAAAAGGAAAAGAAAGAGAGCATTCATCATTATGACGAAAATGATTGCATGAAAGACTGGGAGAATGAGAAAAGAGAAACAAAAAGATCTTCCTATGCAAAGCCAGAGCAAATAGAGAATAAGAATAGAAATCAAAGAAGAAACTAAAAGTTTAAATTGAGGATGAAAGAGTGGGAGAGGTGAGTTATAAATAGTGTGGTTTGGACTACTAAAAAAAGGAGAAATGATGGTACATTTTCTAGAGGAGATGTGTCAAGCACAAGATATGATTTATAAAATGAATAAAGTATGATTGACACAAATAGCCTAAAATCATGCTTAGCTGCCTATATATGATGAAAGTGAAACTAGGCCCTTTTTTAGCTATATTTAAATTTATTTGATGGCTTAATGGGAGATTATATTATAAAGTGTTTGCTTTGATTATAGTTGAGTGGGGGGTGAGCCCTGGTTTCAAATTCTTTGATGGTGTAATAACCCCACCATCCCAACATACTTGTATAGGTCCTATCCATAAAACCAAAGAAATTCAAATCACTAGAACAGAAGACTTTAATCAACTTAAAAAGGGTGTCAATCTAATGGTGTTGTGTTTCATGGACCCAGAATTGGTGCACCCACAATGTGAGACAACACATAATGAGACTCAACAGCTAAAGTACTGTAGGACCTGCACTGTTCCCTCTGTAGACATAAAAAAAAATGTTCCAACATTAAGTAGTTATTCAGTATAACAACTAAACTATATGAATCTAACAATCCTTTTTTTTGTGGTTCTTTGACTAGAGGATTATCAAACTTCCAGTCAAATTAATCTTTCTGAAGGGTGTTTTTGAGAGGTCCTTTGTTGAAATGTCCTAAAGCTTAGGAACCCGTAAAAAATCTCCACTTTTTCTTCACTTTTATGTCAGAAAAAGATTGTCTAATGAGAATGTGAGATAGAAATGAACTTTCTAGGTGCCAATCTCTATGGCTACTAATTGAAGACAAGTAGAATGAATTCTACTAATTTAAGTGTAAACAATCTATGATATGCAATGTATCGATCTTGTGAGTTGGTGAATCTCTTCTAGTAAAGAGTTTAGACTCTTGCATTTTTTCAAGGATGACAATGCGATGGGATTTCTTTGACAAAAAAAAAGACAATGCACTGAGATTTTTAAATCAGTCAGAAAATAACCTATTGCAGTTTTTAATTTTCAAATGTTTCAATGACACGAAATGTTGCATTCCCTATTGTAAGCAAAGTATCTCTTCACAACTCATAAGAATATATGGTTAGTGTATGAAGTGAAGTTAATTGTTGAATGTCCTATGACCAAAAAACCTCAAAGAATATACAGAACCCAATTAATCACGACCCTAGTAGAAGAGTTCTTCACATGGGCACCATTAAAGAAAAAGATAAATCTATATGCTAATTGACAAAAGAAAACACACTGCGCTGTACAAATAATCCAATAGAAAAATATAAGAAGAATATAAAAGCATAGTTTTACAAAAATCTTAAGATTAAAATAAATTAAAGTACTTCTATCATGCATAAAAGCAAAACAAAAATACCTTTGCGTCTCCAAAATCGCACGGTGTAGGGCTCCAATCCAATTATGCAATCTCCAGCTTCAAATCTAGGTGAAAGATTTGTGAAAATTAACCAATCAAGCATAATAGTTGAACTTACTTATTTGCATTGTGTCTATCAAAACATCTATAGCTTTAGCTTTAATAGGAAGCCATAGTCGGATCACACTGATGCCACATTCCAAGCCAAATACATACGACACGAAGGCAATTCAATAGTTGGTTATACTAAAAACAAGTATTGGTCAATATTTATATCAGCTAATTGGCATATGACTCAACTTTAGTCTAGATACATTCAGTCAATGCATAAAATAAAACCCTAATTGAATTAAAGCACATTTAATGACAATGCAGGAAAAAAAAACATAGCCCCAATTAAAGGGGATCCCTTGAATGAGACACAAAATTTAAAATATACAGAAACAGAAAAATCAAATTCTCAATGAATTGACAGAGCAAATTTTGATAGACTTACAAGGCAAGTCCCAAGGCTCACACTTGTTCAAATTCACCTCACCAATTGCCCTGGCATTGAAGTTGCCATCTGAGACCTTTTTTGAGAGGTAGTGAGTTATGAGCTCTTTGTCTGTTGGATGGAACCTGAAACCAAACCCAGGTATGTTTTCCATCTTATAATTTTCCTCCAAAACCCAAATCAAAACACTCAAAAAATTTCTCTCTAAAAAACCTCAAATTCACTACTATTTCAAGAAAAAAATTAAAAGCACTGGAACTCATCAATTATGTCAAAGATTGGTGATATAAGGGAATTAGAGCTGAGTTTGAAAACTTAGCATTGAAGGATGAAGAATTTAAGAGACTTCACATTAGGCATAATGTATAGTGAAATAGTAAAAAGTGCAAGGCAGCTGATGACTCCACTGATAAACTAGATGTAATAAACTGGTAAATGTGGAACAATGAGAGGCGAAATATGATAAATTGCATCAAGGTTGAAAGCAATACAGCTGCAACACTGAAGATTCTACAATTAGAAAGGAATCATGAAAAAAAGTAGATCCGAACAAACCAAGTAGAAGAAGAAAAAGAAGAAGAAGAAGGCTTTAGCTGACACATTAATTAGAAATGATTTAGGAGAATTAGAAAGCAAACAATCCATTGCTCTAAATCAAGCACAATGAAAGAATTCAATCCATATAGTGGCCTCAACTAATCAACTAATTTGGTATTGAGGCTCCGGTGTTAAGGTTTGTCACATTAATTAGCTTAACCAGCTAAGCTATACTTCCCTTCAATGGCTGAAAGCATGTAACCAAAGTTAAAAGACTTCAATCTGTTTACAGTACTGCTTTACAGAAACTTCTTTCTTCATTCACTTCTACAAGTCACCATTAGGAAGTGCAGCCTAGGAAAAGTCCCTATCAGCCAATCTAAAAGTGTATTCATAGAAAGAAAAAAAAAAGATATACCAGTAAATCTTTATACATTTTGTTGTATGACAGTTTTGTTTGTGTTCTGTTCAAAACCACTTGCCGATTTCAGATTGTACAATATACAAAGAACATTTTAAGTCTTTACCAGAAAACTGAGGAAACCCCTTCAAATCAAAATCATCAAATTCAAAAGATAACTCAACACCATAATTTTTCTGCTTCTATAATGCCTTCTTTAACATTGCGCTGTTAACCAATTACTCAAATCTAAATTCTGAGATTAGTAAATGCAGGGATCCAAGTAGAGCTAACTTGGAGAATCAATGATTTTTTTGATATTGAAGATAGATCCAAAATCTCTAGTTTTGCTAAATTAGCAAAATGAGATTCTGATACAACACCTTCGAAGAAATTGGAAGAGAGATCCAAGTAAATCAACTGCGAAAGCTCCCCGATACCACTTGGAATAGTCCCATTAATGTGATTGTTAAGAACAACGAGACTTTTTAGATTCTTAAGATTCCCTATTGAACTAGGTAAAATCCCTGTAATTTGATTTTCCATCATATTTAGACGCTCCAAGCTACTGTTTTGACATTTAGAGAGTTCATCTAGGAACTCGATAACTCCAGTGATAGACAAGTCAGGTTTCCAAGAGCATTGGGAATGTATTCTTTAACGGAAGCATTCAAAAGATGGAGTGTTGAAAGCCGATGAAGCATTCACAAAATGTTAAGACATATTGTTGTTGTGCCCCTTAATAGCTACTAAGACAACCATACAATGTAAAACAAAGATGATGAATTTGAATACAATTTGAATGCCATTGAAGGCTTATCTTGCTAACTCTCTTATGTTCATTTTTCACTCTTGTTTCATTGCATCAGTGGTATCAAAGCCCGGTGTGGTCTTTCTCCATGGTAGGAAATGAGAATGATCAAACCCACCTCATTGGCAGAGTTCAAAGGGTGCAAGCCTTTTGGGCAACTATCAACACTCTCGAACGATGATTTGAAGAGTTTTCTCGAGATTTGATGAGAGCCCTACCATGGGTTCCTGAGATTCCCCCTGAACAAGAACCCCTTATCGACCAAAAGGTTGGAGAAGGAGATTCTCCCATCCTAGCCCACCTACGTCCTGGCCGACGCAGTGGTGATCGTGCTCACAGCGGTCGACCCTATATCTCTTGCCAATGGCCAAGCCAGAGCCATAGCAGAGAGTCTGATTAAGAAGATGTTGATGATTGGATTCCCAAATTTGACATAACTATAGAGGCAAGCCACAAGATAAGAGATTAAGATCGACATCCCATTTTTTGATGGACATCTCCACATTGAGGATTTCCTCAACTGGCTCATAACGGTGGAAAATCTTTTTGAGTAAATGGAAGTTTTTGTCATTCCTTTGACAAAGTGTTGCCGCCGTTCACACAACAATAGCCCCATACATAGAAGAGCATTTCAAAGCTAAATCCACAATATGAATCTTGAGAAGCACAATTTGAGGGGACGACGACGACGACGGTGACGACGATGGTGACGACGACGGCGGGGAAGAGGAGATGGGATGGCGGGGAAGAGGGGACGGGATGGTGGAGAAGACGGGATAGCAGGGCTTAATGTGGTGTGGTGTGTGTAATGGAGGACTAAATTTTGAGGGAAATAAACTTTCCGTCCTTATTCCGTCCCTAAAGATTAGGGACGGATTTAGAGACCAAAACTACTTAGACACGTGGCATGTATTTCCATTCCTAATTCCGTTCCTGATATTTAGGGACGGAATCAAAAATGGATTTATTAGGCGAGAACCACCGAAACGGAATCAGAGACGGAGATTTAGGCGGGATTTTTGTGCGCCAATTAGTTAGGGACAGATTAGGTTCCGTCGTTGATTTTCGGTCCCTATTCCGTCTCTAACCGGTCAACTGCCTCTAAAATCATTTTTCCGTCTCTATTCGGTCCCTGAATACCAACTGCCTAAATTCCATCCCTAAATTCCGCCCTTGATCAAGCCAATTCTTGTAGTGCAGTGCATTCCCAACAAACATGCTAATTCGTCGCTAAAAATAGGCTTTTGCAACAAAATCTTGTTTGTCGCTAAAGAGCGAATTTGTTGTAGTGACAATCCGTGCAGCATTTCGGATTTGAATTCTTCTCTCCGTGAATCTAAGGACGCACTGTCCTCGCTAGCTTTGCACATACAACATTGACTAAGTTCCCCTTCATTTCCCTTCGAGAACCAAAATGCAATGAAGAAAATGGCAAGTATGGGAGCATGGATGAAGAGTAAGAAGACATACAACATTGACTTCAGTATGAAGTTGGACAAGACCATCAATGATGTTCTCAATGATCTCCTCTTTTTTTGAGAGAAAATTGAAGCTTTAAATCACTTAGCTCGACTTCTGGTATGTCAGATAAATAATACATATCATACGACAGGGCAATGGTAGCCATCGAAATGCAATGGTTGAAGCACCAACTATGGTAGCAACAATTTGGGTGGTAACGATGATCCACATCGACCATCCATAATCAGAAACCCCTCCGTAGAACAATAAAGTTAGGAGGACAATTGACCGATAAGTAGCTTGCAGTAGAACCAATGAACACATTATGCAAATTGGCGCCACTGCCGAACTGAGAGGTGATGTGCAGAGAAGGAATTGAGGGTTGTTGATACAAGTATATATGTACCAACTCTTCACTCGACGAATCAAACTTCGTTCTCCGTGCGGTTTGAATCGAAAGTGAACCACCCTTTATCTGGAGACAACATTTTTATTTAATGCTAAACTATTGTACCATAGAATAGCCAACAACATAAACATGCAACATAAGATTATGATGTGTTCCGCAAAAAATGAGAAGATTACTCCTGTACCCATCTATATACAAATGTTAACAAGTGTGACGATGAAGATGCTTAAGGTGTTGGTGTCTGGAACCTCTGCCACGTCACTTGTAGAAGTCATGGCTGAATTGATGTCGAAAAAATGCTACGAACTTGATGAAACTGTAAGTTTGCAGATTGGGGCTAGAGTCTAAATACTCTATCTCCTTAAGACAATAATGCCCCGCAAACATGATCGCGGTTGGTAGCACTTGCCTCCCAAGATACAACAATTACGATCTTACAACTGCAGCACTTCAGAATGTAGGAACAAGTGGACCAAATTGTTGTATTCACTCTATAACTAAAACAGTGTTTTTTGTAAAAAATAAATAAAAAGAAAACGGGACTGACAAAACAGAATTAAAAAAACATATCTTTTCTTTTACGTAGGGAATCTATTTATATACGTACAAGTGTCTATTAAAACGAACACCTTAGTTTAGAAACAAACGCATCAATTTAATTGTGGCTTTTCACGTGCAAACGTACATGACATTTTACTTGAATCCTTCTTTGAAGACAAAACTATAATCCATAAACCATGAATGACTAATTAATAGCCATCGGATCCATGTTGTATTATTCTCCAAAGCATCGAGATTCAAGAATCAAGATGCTTTAAAACATTCATGTACTTCAACCAGCCACGTATGTGTCACTTCCAAAATACATGTATACATCGCATGAATCCACGCACAACATGATTCACGCATATCTAAAACACGATGTCTTGAATTGTTAGCCATTTGTGCAAATCAAGACAATAATAATGTACACACAACCCATTTCCAACAATTTGAATTCCTCAGTTGTGTTCGATAATATGGCCCTGAACAACTCCCGGATTCATGAGTGTTTTAGAGAATTTAAGCCCCTGAAAATTCTCATAGAATCGGCCCATTTTACACTCACATAAGTGATTTCTATTGAAAGTATCCTGCTATACCCAGCATAAAAATTATGACATAAAAATCATTAAAAGCAAAGCTTATCCTCACTAATTTGCAAGCAACACTAAAACATCATAGGAACGGATTGGAATTAAATTCCTAGTGCTACACCAGATTCCATCATTTAGTTGTCCCCTTTTGAATCTAGATCTTGGGATCTCCAGTCAACTAGGTTGGGTATCCACAATGGATCTATTTTGTAGGCTTTAATCCCATTCCCCTCGATAAACAGATTACTTGATCTCTAGGCAAGCCTTTAGTTAACAGATCCGCAAGGTTGTCTTTTGACCTTATATAATCAATGGAAATTACTCCATTCTCAAGTAATTGTTTTACTGTGTCATGTCGTCGATGTATATGTCTTAACTTATCATTATACATTTTATTCGGTGCTTTCGCTATTGCAGACATACTATCACAACGGATACAAATGGTTGACACAGGTTTCTGCCAACAAGGAATATCTTCTAAGAAATTTCTCAGCCATTCGGCTTCTTCACTAGCTTTATCTAAAGCTATGAACTCAGATTCCATGGTAGATCTGGCTATGCACGTTTGTTTAGAAGATTTTTAAGATATGGCACCACTTCCAAGTGTGAAAACATATCCACTTTTAGATTTAGTGTCCTGAATATTTGATATTTAGTTCGCATCACTACATCCTTCTAGAATACCAGGATATTTTGTATAATGCAATCCATAATTCAATGTGTACTAGGGGTGCACACAGATTGGATCCAGTCCAATTAGGTTCAATCTGTAATCCAATCCAATTATTGTGAATTGGAAAAATACAGTCCAATCCAGTCCAAGTAATTCATCAATCCAACTCAATTCAATTTGCAAAATGCGGATCGGATTTGATCAAGTTCCACGGATTGACGTTTTCCTATCCAAAGATTCATGAAATTAGACTTAATCAAATAAATCACAAGAATTATACATCTCATGAATGACAAATTTACAACATACATTTCACAAATCTATATATAGCATATTTCCCATAAACTTGTCATCACAATGACCTTTAAAATGCAAGTTCTTACATAAACAAATATGCCATCCACAAATCTTCACCATACACCCTCAAAAAATATAAAAAAGTGCACGTATATATAACCTACCAAAAAAGGTTAAAAGTATAACAAAAGAATTAAAGAACAAGCACAGTCTTTTAGATATTATAGTTTAGAGTTAATAGTTTAAGTTGATGCTCTTTAAGGTACTAAAGTACATACGATCATATATGTATATGTGTTGAAGTGCTAAACAGACTGGATCGGATTGGATTTACAGCTTTTTAACGTAGGATCCATAATCCAATACAGTCCAGCCGGATTAGTGATTTTTCAATCCAGTCCAATCTAATGGATTGAAAAATTGATCCAATTAGTGATAATTGGTTCGGATTGGACTGAGTCCGCGGATTAGTGCAATCCGTGTGCACCCCTAATATGTACCTTACATATCCAAGTACCCTTATCATTGCTTTCCAATAATCATTACCTAGATTGCTTGCGAATCGACTTAATCGATTTACCGCACATGCTATGTCAGGTCTCATGCATGACATGACATACATTATACTACCAAGTATACGTGCATACTCTAATTGATCTACAGGTTGCTCTTTATTTTTAGTGAGATGTTCATTAACATCCATTGGTGTCTTTATTGGACTTGTGTCATATTTATTGAACTTATTCAATATCTTTTCAATATAATGAGATTGAGACAACACCAATCCATTAGCTATCTTAGAAATTTTAATTCCTAAAATAACATCAACAACTCCCATATCTTTCATCTCAAAATGTTTTGTCAACATTTTCTTTGTAGATTTGATTATAGCTTTGTCATTGCTAATAATCAACATATCATTCACGTATAGGCATACTATCACAAAGCCTTTTAGGTGTGTCTTTGGCACATACATATTTGTCACATTCATTAATTTTGAATCCATTTGACAACATGACATTGTCAAATTTAATATGCCACTGCTTCCGTGCTTGTTTTAATCCATATAAAGACTTAACAAGTCGACACACTTTTTGCTCGTCCTGGTGCAACAAATCCATCCGGTAGTTGCATATATATATATATATATATATATATATATTTTCTTCTTCCAATTCACCATTTATAAATGTAGTTTTAACATCCATTTGATGAATTTCAAGATTGTTTATTGCTGGAATAGAAATTAACATTGTTATGGATGTTATTCTTGTTACCAGTGAATATGTATCAAATAAATCGTATCCCTCTTTTTAGTTAAAGCCTTTAGCTACTAACCTAGCCTTATACTTGTCAATTGAACCATCCGCCTTTAATTTTATTTTAAAAATCCATTTACACCCCAAAGGCTTCATACCGGGTGGTAAATCTACCAACTCCTAGGTATGATTGTGCATGATTGATTCAATTTCGCTATTAATTGCATCCTTCCATAAAAGGAGCTTTGGGTGTAGACATAGCCTTTTTAAACGTTTAAGGTTCACTTTCTAACGTATAAGTTAGAAAATCATGACCAAAAGATTTTGCAACTTTTGTCCTCTTACTTTTTCTAGGTTCATCCTTTTTATCTTGAGGATTTCTACTACTTGCACCATCATTAGTTCGTTTATTAGAACTAGAACTTGGTTCCCGCATATTTTTATTAGGAAAAATATGCTAAAAAAATGGGAAAAATATGCTAAAAAAATGATGCATTTCTAGATTCCATGATTGTATTTACATGTATATCATAAATATCTTATTTAAATACATCATGTTCACACAAATTTGATGCCTTCCAACTCGCATAACCATATGCCTGTCTCGAGATCCCCACTTCTTGTTTTGTCTGCTGTCGACTCAGGTGTCAATCTATTGTCGACTCTACCGTCTCTGCTCCGTTAGTCGCTCTGTCGACTATGTTGTTTCGTTAGTCGTTCCACCGACTATGTTGTTTCATTAGTCGTTCCGCCGACTCAGCTCCATTAGTCATTCCATCGACTATGCTCTGATAGTCGTTCTGCTAACTCAGCTATGTTAGTCGTTCTATTAACTCAGCTTCGATAGTCGTTCTGCCGACTCAGTTCCATTAATCGCTCCGCCGATTATGTTGTTCCGTTAGTCGTTCCGCCGACTCAGTTTCGTTAGTTGTTCCGACTATGTTGTTCCGTTGTTCAGTAATCACGCCCGTTATTTACGTACTGTACACTATCGAGCATAGTTCTATAATGAAAAACAAAACAAAACAAAACAAATCTGATGTTCGTTGTCTTGCCGTGAACTCTGATGTTTGTTTGTTGACTCCGTCGACTCTGCTCTATTAGTCGTTCCACCGACTCTGCTTCGTTAGTCGTTCTGTCAACTCTATCCTCTTTGGTTGTGCAAGACACTCCATTGCCAAGCCGCCTCGCATTCTCCATTTGTCCGCCTACTGCTGCTGCTCCAACCCCTGCGCGTCTGACACCAGCTTTATCTGCCTCACCAACGCATCCCCGTCTGCCCAAGCATTGCCTACATGTCAGCATCTGGTTCGGGCACTCTTCAGCTTTCTTCTTTTTCCTCCTCCAATCAAACGACTGATAACTTCACTAAAACTCATCTTCCGGATCGCTTTCATACCTTAGTTGACAAACTCAAGTTGATTTCTACGAATCCATCTTGAGTTTGAGGGGGGATGTTAAGAAACTAATATTTTGTAACGTCTACACTGATTATGTAATGTCTACACTAATTGTGTAAAGCTCCACGGATTCTGTAATGTCTACAATGATTGTGTAACGCCTTCACTGATTCTGTAACGTCTACCATTCTATAAATAAGACACCATACTGTACATTCGGAATATACAATAAGCTTATTCTATTCTAAAGTAACATTTACTATATTAACCCCTCATTTAATTCATTTTAGCTAACTTACAGAGTTCGGAGTTATCTTCTTAAAGTTAACTCATTGAAGTTAATATTTTCATGTTTAGTTCAACTTTAAACTTGCAGGGAAGTTACAAATTTTTAACAAAAAATTTGGTTTTTAACAAATAAAAGATAAAGATTTAGTTTTCAAAAAAAAAAAAGATAAAGATTTGAATTGACATAAATAACTTTCTAATAATAGAGAGATGAGTAATAAAAGGGTTATTAATGAGATGTAATTGTGTTCATAAATTCATGGAGATAAATTCCAATGGAGGGGAGGGGGAGATATCTCTCGCCCTATATGTAAGTTGGGGATAACTCTATACAAGTTACCTCCCACCGCTTACCAAACAAGGCCTAAGATTTTGGTATTTGGTAGGTATTATAGCACCAAACTCAATTGTAATTAGCCCTTTCAATTTTTTTTAAAATATATAGGACCCCTCGCAGATAACTGTGGGCGGTTTTTCCACAAAATGCCCAGTGTTCTGTACTCCAAGGGTTAGAAATGATGAAAAAGCCCTAGAATTGATTGTTGTAAAGAGCTCTCTGAAAGAATTGGAGATGAAAGACTGCTATGAGTTGGCTTCCATCCCAGATGTGACTGAGGGGATTGACTGATCTCTTGAAAATCTAATGCTTCGTGATCTCTGGAAACTTGAGACTATATCGAAGGGGTTCTAAGCTGAGAAATATTGGTGGTGGTAGTGATGGAAATGGCGGTGGATTATCGTTTCCTTCTTTACGGCGGGTCGATATCAGAGGAATTAGGAAGCTGCCAACGCTACCTGGAGAGCTTTTTCAACTGTTTAAGAATCCGGTATAAGCTCAGAATTAAGGACTTCCTTGGTTTTCCAGGTTTTGATTTTTCGTCGAATTTACAAAGCTTTGATTTTTCCAGACTCAATTCCTTGCAAGGCTTGAAGTTTTTTTTTTTTGATAGGAACAAGACTTTATTTATTATAGTCGTAATCTATTCATATTTACATATAGGCGGGAAACAATGTGTTTCCCATAAATAAAGTCGAAAAAATCTCTACCAGTGTAGTACGGGAAAAACACGTTGTTCCATCTAAATGCGCATCCCACACTCCGAGACAAGCCATTGATGCAACTTTGCCTCTTTGTGGTGCGGCTTTCACACCGAATCAACTAGGTTGAACCCGTGTTCCAGCGGCCGGGAATACAAAAGTGAAAGAAAAAATAAGAGCATTGCTTCCCATTGTCCCTCGACGATATGAAAATGAGTCAAACAATCTCGCCCTCTCCTCCCTTAGTGTGCTAGATATTAATGGGTGGTCTACCCTAACATCTTTGCCTCACCAACTTCAACACCTCACAACATTGAGATTCTTGTGCATACAGGAGTTTGATAGTTTGAAGGCCTTGCTTGAATGGCTTGGAAACCTTACACTACTTGAAAGCTTGTACATTATCCAATGTCAAAATCTGATATCTCTTCCTTCCAAGGAACAAATTCGACGACTCACATCACTCCAGGAGCTGTCTATCACTCTGTGTCCCCTACTGAAGGAAAGAATCACCCGCATCCATGTGGTCCGGAGTGGCACAAAATATCACACATTCCAGTCTTGCATTGACATCAGGTATGCATTTATTGCTTAATAGCATCTTAATACGTATTGCCAATCTTATATTTTGCCTGCAATGTTTCTGCATTTTTGTATATCTAGCTAGTTTTTTATGTTGCAGGTGGTTAATTGGTAGTAGGTCAGAATATAAATACTTGTGTGCTCTATAATCTAGTTGATTGAAATATATGACATTACCTGTAAAACAGTTTATATTGATACACCCTCTTTCTACGAAATTTATAATTTTATTGCACGAGGGGGATGTCTAACAATTGGGTCCTGTTATGGAAGTGCCAACATGATTCAAATATGTTATCTTCAACAGTTTCATGTTTATGGTGCTTGGTAGCACAATCTGGTTCATGGTTTACTCTATATTTTTAATTGATTGAAATAGCAATGAAATATCTTGACCAAACAACAAGCGTCAGTACCAAATTAGTTGGGGTCGGCTACAAGGATCAAACTCATTTTTTGCGCTCAATTTAGTGCAATTGATGGCGTTCTTTCCAATTCCTTTAAATTCTTTCTAATTAATGAGTCCCAAGCTAGCTTCGGTCTATCCCTACGTCTTTGAATTTCTCCAGTTTCTATTGAGTCGAGTTTTCTAATGGGGGCATTTGTAGGTATCCAAACCAGCACAACCTCCTTTCCCTAATCCTTGCGTCAATTGGTGCTACTTCTACTTTTATTCGATCTGTATTTTCTCTTCTATCTATACCAGTTTTACTTTTACCACACATTCACCTAAGCATCATAATTTCGGGTTCATTGGAACAAATGTGACGACTCACCTCGCTCAAGGACTTGTTTATTTCTCTGTCCCATACTGCTGAAAGATGCAACCATGATCCATGTGGTCCAGAGCGTCACATGATATCACACATTTCAGAATTGCGCTTATTTTAACATCAGGTATATATTAATTGCCTAATATCACTCATTGCTTTTTATTGCCCATCCTATTTCTTTCCCGCAATGTTTGGGAATTGTGTATCTAGCTACTAATATATTGCATATGCTTTATTAGTGGAAGATCTGAATTTTGAATCCTTGTATTCGATAGTTGATCAAATTAACTATGTAACATGTAATTTGTGGTTATGTTTATGTTTTTTAAAACTGAATCAATCAGGAGTATTTAGAATTTTAGAATCCAATGGCAAAAATGTGGCATAAATGCCTTGCGTAGGTTTGCTCACACACTATTCACAACATTGTTCGCTCCATTTCTCTTTCTCTCTATTGGGGTTTTATAACTCTCTCTATCTCTCACCTAGGGTTCAAAACTTCTCTCTCTCATATTGTAAGCTTATTTTAGGGCCATGAGGCACTAAGTCTCATGGCCTAGGTTTGGGATTTCAAGGGAAGTTTGACATCAGAGATTTTACCTTTCTCTAATTTCAAATTTGGTTTATGTTTTGATATCTCTCTTGTTATTGTTTTATTACATGATTTGAATTGTGGTTTGTGTAGTCATGAATGCATATGCCTTGATTTGAGTCTATTGCTAGTTCAATCTCTATGCATCCTTAATTGTGTTAAGTGTTGAGCACCAAGTGGCAAGTGGATAACCCAATTTGTATGCTCTCTTTTGGTCTATCTCACATTACAAGAGAGTCTAGGCTAAATCGAACATGCTACTTGTCTCGATTGTCTAGGGCTAGTGATTTCATGAATCTTAATGTGGTTAATGTGTTAAATCTAATGGTGTTGCGCCTAGGGTTGCATGTTCGCTAGAGAAACACCTAGAGGCCTTTCTCTAGTTGTTGGATTTAGAAAATCGAGGAGTGTTATGCTTTTTTGAACTCTGTAGCTAGTTCATTTGAACTAAATCAAACATACTTTTGTAGAATTGAAGACCATCTTGAATCACCATTTCAGATCATAAGACTTCAAAGCTGGTAGGTACTCACCAACTTTTTTCACTTAAATTCTATGTTATTTTTCTCCATGGTCGATTTAGAAATGGTGAACCCATATAGTTGAACTAAAAGCAATGACTCAAATTCATGGAATCTGAATATGTTACCTATTTAGTTCTTTAAACTACAAGTGGTGGTAGAGAGGATGAAATGCTGTTCTCAGTCTAATGTCCTGGAATTGTGTTTTTGTTGTGGGTCATGTTCCATATTTTCGCACATGTATCGATTATAAATCTGCTGGAATAGTTTTATAGCCAAATTCTCTCTTCTTGATGGATAGCGTTTTCTCATCCTATAAGAAGAGACCAGCGATTGCAGGACTGGTTGCGTCTTGGATTTGTAGTTCTTGAGTGGCTTTTTTGCGCAACACGGCCTCTGGACCTTGTGCATTTTTATGAAGATCTTGATGAGATAAGCAAGATGAGCTGATCTGCAGGGAATAGTGGTCGATATTTATGCGAATCTCTTACAAGAGATGTTATTTCAGTACACTTATTTTATTTCTTTGATCATTAACGATAGGCGATTGACATTCATAGTTGGAACTGATAAAAATTCCCCTTGAAGTCTACATGTACCTTATGTTACTGCTCTATGGTGTGATACAATACTTTGGTGTATCTATGAGTATTTGAGATACTGAGACATTGCAATTGCATTGTAAGACCATCTCCAACCACAATACTCTATTTCCCCTCTATTTTACAGTTCAGTCACATCAAACTCTATTTCTTCTCCAACCACAAACTTTATTTCTTACGAGATGAAAGACAATCCAACCAAGTTCACCAGAGTTGGGGCACAAAGCTCTGACCATATTCATCTTGTTAAGAAATTTGATTGCAATTTGTGGTGTCTTCTCCTTGCTGGTAAATGATACGAAGGTACATATGAATGTTCATTTTTAGTTGGGGTAGCCATCTGTCAATAGTTATGTTTTTCTTTTTAGGAAATATCAGCCAAGTTAATAGCAAATATAAATTTAATTTATCATGCTCGATCCACTTCAACTCGGATAGTTAATTCTATACCAACTCTGTTTTCTTTCTGCCCTTTTTTTTTTTTCTGCATTATTATTGCAGGGCTGCAGGCTTTTGTTGGCTTTAACTACAAAAATTAAGTAAAGATCTGGTAGATTACAAACTGTATGGAAAAACAACAATCACTTTGCTGCTTTTCTCTTGTGAATTTGAGTGTTCAAACTTGTTTATTCCGTTTTTAAATTTTTTTTCCCATTTTTGTACCTTAGCCTCTTTCCCACACAAACTCTTCATAATTTAAGTCGAAACGGAAAGAAAATCTACGAACCTCTCAACTTCTTTTTTTTTTTAAATAAAAAATCATAGTTCCTTTCTCATTTGGCTTTGGTGATAATAATTTGGTAGGCGTTTTAGTAATAGGATGTGTAAATGTTTTCTTTGCATTGTTAATAATTTGGAGCAACTAAAAAAGGTGCGGTTCCATTTTATAGCTGGTAGTTTGACTAGATTTTCTAGAACATCGTCACTCGTTGATGATGATAAAGAGTTGAGCAATCTCCTCCCCTCCCTTCGTGAGTTAGAGATAAATGGTTGACCTGCTTTCACGTCTTTGCCTCATCAGCTTCGATGAATATTAATACTGCAATCCTTGCACATTCGGGAGTTTGATGTTTTAAAGGCCTTGCCTGAGTGGCTACGGAGAGCTTTAATGGGGGCGGGAAAATTGCTTTTCTACCAGAGTACGGAACTGAATAAAGGTGGAAAAGGCCTAAGATTTTTGTTTAAGTGGGAACGCTCATGTGAAACGACTATGATCGTCGATATAGTGTATGTAGTAACGGTAATCCTGAGAGGAAGGAATGGGAGCGGGTCCCCACAAGTCACTATGAACAAGATCAAAAATGCCAGAAGCATGATTTGCATTTTCATTAAAAGGTAATGCGTGAGCTTTGTCATATTGACAAGAACTAGAGACACCAAGATTTTGGACATGGACTCTTTGATTACAAGATGGAAGTACTCGACGGACAGTGGATTCATGAGAATGATCCAGACGAGAGTGCCATAGCTTGAAGATGGAGGGAGATGAGGTAGTGGTGAGGGCAGAGAGGTAGGAGGACGGCTTGCACACGAACTGGTACAATCCATCTTTAAGGATCCCCTGATGAAGGACCTTGTGTGTGCGAGCATCCTTGATTAGGCATTTGTTAACATGAAATTCAAGAAAGACATGAGTATCATTAGTAAGTTGAGAGACAGAGATGAGGTTCTTTCTAATGGAGGGAGCACATAAGGTGTTAGGCATTTGCAAGGATGGAAGGACAGAGGAAGTACCAGTGGAAGAAATTGGAATTTGAGAGCCATTACCAACCATGATGCGCTCATTACCTGAGTACTCGGATTCGATTGCTCAGATGTGCAGAGTTAGAGGTAATATGATGAGTGGCGCCGCTATCAAAGAACCAGGAGGCGTCTGGGATGGATGATGGTGCCGCTATCAAAGAACCAGGAGGCGTCTGGGATGGATGTTGTTGTACTGGCTGGTTTGGAACAGACCCCATATAGGAATTGTCACTGCGATGATAGCAAATCGCAGCGATGTGGATGTGGCCTATTTGCCACAGATTTGGCAAGTAGGTCGATTGTTGTTGTTGTAGTTAGGACGACCCCCATTACGTCCGCCTTTGTTCCTGTAACCCCCTCGGAATTGACGCGGATTTGCATTGTTATTGATGCGGCATTGTTAGTGTTGAGCCTTGATCTATTTTGCTTCAAAGGTAAGCAGAGATGCTTGTAGTTCAGGCCAAGTCAGATCTGTCTTCTCTTAAAGCATAGTGGTAATGGGGAGGTATTCTCCGTCCAAGTTGGCGAGTACGCACGAAATCAGGTCGCAAGTTGGATAGGGCGAACCAGCAGCAGAGAGGTTATCTGCAAATTGTTTCATAGAGGATAGATAGTCGATCATCGATTGAGTACCTTTGCGAGTAGTTTGGAGGCTAGCTCTGCAGATCTAAACCTTTGTGCAGTTGTGAGCACCACAGAGGTTTTGGATGGCCTTCCAAGTAAGATGGCAAGTGGTTGCACCGGTAATTTGTTGAGCGATGGTCCCTTCAAGGGAGTTGAGCAAGAAACACAGCAGATAGTTGTCCTTGCTTATCCAGACCTCATAGTCTGGGTTGGGGGTTTCGGCGTCGATGAGCATGGGAGCAGGGCATGGTTTGGTGCCGAGAAGATGGCCTTCCATCTTGACGCCCTTCACAAACGCAAGGATGATGGACTTCCACAGGAGGAAGTTATCATGGCCGAGTTTGATACTCAGGGCTTGACTAAAGGAAGTCCCAAATGGAATAGATGGTGGTGCTTGTTGGAGTGGCCATTTGAGGGGTACTTGTGGATTGGTGGAGCTTTGCGGTTAAGAGGACTCCGTCATGGCGTAGGCCAATGAGGAGGCTCTGATATCATGTAATTTTAGAGATCAGCTTTGTTGCTGGAAATACATGCTCTGTTAGGGTGAGCAGTGTATGAGAGCTTTTATATTCAGTGTGGTCATTTACAGCCATTGATTGGCAATACACGTGTTGTGATCTTGTCACATGATTCTAGCCTTTGTAACATATTTACATATCCTTAGTGATTGTCACATGTGCTCCATACCTATTTGTGTTTGGTGCTAAACATATTAATGTGTATTCCTAACAGCAACTAGAGACGATCCCAAATGGATTCTTAGAGCTTTTGATGGCACTCAGGAAATTGCGCATCGTTTGCTCTCCTAAACTGAAAAATTTTGGTGGCAGCGAATTGGCGTTTCCTTCTCTTCGACTTATAAGTGTTTCCAATGTCCATTCAATCTCAATACTTGGTAAGCACAACACATTGAACTCACTCACTTGGCTCAATGTTAGTAAAGTTCAAGAGCTGAAAACTATACCGATGGAGCTTTTGCAAAGCTTCAAGCATCTCCAACATCTTCAGATCAACAATTGCCCGAGTTTTGAAGGTTTTAATCCTTCGACAACCGAGGAGGAGCCGGACATAAATCCATGCTTTGACTCTGTATATTGGTGACTGTCCTGCTATTTCATTTGTAGACATGCGAGGCTTTACTTCTCTGACGAAAATTGCTATTATTCGATGCCGAGGACTGAAGGCATTGCAGGGGTTACAGTTCCTACCTGTCCTTGAGAAACTGCGCATTGGTGCATTTTCAGATGATCTGCATTATTTTCCTTTACCATGTTTTGATGATGAGAAGTCCTGCAATCTTCTCAGCTCCCTTGATGAGTTGCATATTTTGGGATGGCCTGCTCTCCAATCTGTACCTGATCAGCTTCAACACCTCACAACACTCAAGATCCTGTACATAGGATGGTTTGATGGTTTGACGGTCTTGCCGGAGTGGCTTGGGAACCTTACATCCCTAGAAACCTTGTGCATAGCCGAATGTGAGAATTTGACACATTTACCTTCCAAGGAGCAAATGTGGCGACTTACCTCTCTCGGGAAGCTGATTTCTAATTGTCCCCGCGTGAAGGAAAGATGCGACCAGCATGGAGGTGGTGGTCCAGAGTGGCCCAAGATATCCCACATTCGAGAATTACGGATAGATTAACTTCTGGTTCGTTGCCTAACAAATCTTATTTTTGCCTTCTCTTAACTTTTCAAAAATTCATATTAAGTTTAATGCATATAGACAATCCAAATCATTTTTGTTGAGCTTAATTTGTTACTCTCAGCTACAATTGTCCTAGATTTAGCTGATTTGATTGAATGAATGCTTTGTTTGTTTGTTTAAAGTTGGTATAGCATCATCAAGTTATTTTCTTCCATATGATTAGATCAAAGTCTGCAACTAAAAGATCTTCAAATTGTTTATTATTCCCATAAGGTCACTTGGTCCTTGTATCACATCTACTCATGAATATTATTGAACTTTCTTCTTCTTTTATGTATAAAGACAGGGCTATCTTCCATGAACGAGTTGATGTTGTTAGAACAATTATACTATATGCATATCACTGAACTATAATATATATCATATGTGAATTCAATTACAAAGAACTAAATTAAATCATACCAGAGGCTTGCACTCAATAGCAATGTCTTAAGACGAATTTTCCTCCAATTCGGTGTATGAATACTTCAAGAGGTTCGTCTCCAGGATACAAGTGGATTGATCTTTGATTACACACCAATCAAAGAACCTTTCTTGTGCAACAGTAAAACTTCTCTCTACTAAAAACTTTTTTTTTCTCTTTTTTTTCTTGTTTTTTTTTTCATTTCGTACAAACTATATATAGACAAATAATGTGTCTGTTCACAAAACACAACTGTTCACATACAACCGTTACAACTGTTCACATACGACCGTTACAACTGTTCACATACGACCGTTACAACTGTTCACAACCGTTACAACTGTTCACATACAACCGTTACAACTGTTCACATAATAAGTAATTATGGAATTACTTAATTTAAAACAAAAAATTTATGTTGTGAATTAGCTAAGTTATTTTAACATTAGCCCCTCGGCCCCAAGGCCTAACAAAGACATTAAATATCAAGTATTTAATATATATTAATCAATGGGGAATACCCATGGTCTTTGCCTCCAACCCACATTCACTTAAGTAAGACTTGTAAGTGAAAGATATCTTATAAGGAAAGAAAAAAAAAATGTTTCTTTCCCATGTGGGACTAATATTGGGTACAATACAAACTCACATATAGTTCAACAATACCCCATATTTGTATTGTATCCATCTGAAACCATGACCAAGTTTACTTTGCCAATTCACAAACACAAATTTAAAAAAATATCATTATTTTAAAAATAACATTACTTCAAAACAATTGAGAGAGATTTGAGAGAGATTATCATGTCATGTTACTTAGGAAAGTGTTGTATAGACTTGAACTTACCCTAGTAAGATCATATCGAGTTTACTTCGCGACGCAGTGATGTATGTATCTTGAACTGTTCACTTTTTGTAGTAAACTAAGACAATATGTCTCACTTATGACATGATTACTGATGCACGTTATTCTTTGTTGTTCATTTTGGTCCTGAACATATCCTGGATTCATGATAGTTTTAGAGAATTTAGCCTATTCATTCTCATAAATGCGACCCCACATTTACTATCATATAGGTGACTTATCTTTAATCATTAAATGCAGTATTGCATACCCTAAACTTCTTATCAACACACTTACTTTATCATAGGAACAGGTAATTGTGTGTCCTGTTTGTTAAGTCAAGTCTAACTAGTTTGCCTATTGAACCTAGACCATGGGATCTCCAATCAGCTAGGTTAGGTTTCCGCTGGACTTGACGTACTCTATAGGCTTTAAGCCCATTCCCTCGATAATATCTTCACTTGATCTCTTGGTAAGCCTTTAGTCAAAGGATCTCAATGTTTTCCTTAGACTTAACATAATCAATACTAATTACTCCACTTGTGAGTAATTGTCTTATAGTATTGTGTCGGCGTCTTATATATCTCGACTTACCATTATATATATTGTTCTTAACTCTTGCTTGTGCTGCCATACTATCACAATGTATACAAATTGTTGTGACTGGTTTTGGCCAGCAAGAAATATCTTCTAGAAAATTTCTTAGCCATTCAAATTTTCTTCAAATGCTTTTATCAAGAGCTATGAATTCAGATTCCATAGTGGAACGTGCTATACACATTTGTTTTGTTGATTTCCAAGAAATCGCTGCTCCACCTAATGTGAATATATAGCCACTTGTTGATTTGGTTTCTGTATTATCAGAAATCCAATTTGCATCACTATACCCTTCAATTACAGGTGGATATTTTGTATAATAAAGTCCATAATTTAAGGTATATTTAAGATACCTTAGAACTCTTATTAACGCTGTCCAATGAGCATCATTAGGATTACTTGTGTATCTACTCACCGCTTCTTCGCATAAGCTATGTCAGGTCTAGTAGAATTCATCAAGTACATCAAGCTTCCAATTACTTGAGAATATTCCAATTGATAAATTGCTTCTTCATTATTTTTCTTAAGATGACAATTAGCATCAAAAGGAGTTGGAGCAGGTTTACAATCGAATTGATTGAATCTTTTTAAGATTTTCTCAACATAATGAGATTGTGTGAGGATATAAGCTTCGTTATTCCTTTTGATTTGAATTCCTAGTATTACATCAGCTAGACCTAAGTCTTTCATGTCAAAACTAGAATTCAACATCTTTTTGGTTGACATTATAGCATCTCTACTTGAGCTCATAATCAACATGTCATCAACATATAAACATACTATGACGCAAAAGTTTTTCATTTCTTTAATGTACACACATTTGTCACATTCATTTATTTTGAAACTATTTGCTAGCATAGTATGATTAAAATTTTCATGCCATTGTTTTGGAGCTTGTTTGAGTCCATATAATGACTTAACAAGTCTACGAACTTTATTCTCTTGGCCTTTGACTATGAACCCTTCAGGTTGGTCCATATAGATTTCTTCTTCTAACTCTCCATTTAGAAATGTTGTTTTAACATCCATTTGATGTATTTCCATATTGTATAAAGCAACTATGGAAATCAACATTCTAATGGAAGTTATTATCGAAACAGGAGAATAGGTGTCGAAGTAATCTACACCTTCTTTTTGTCTATAACCTTTTGCAACCAATCGTGCTTTGTATTTATCAATAGTACCGTCAGCTTTAAGCTTTCTTTTGAATATCCATTTATATCCAATTGGTTTGATTCCAGATCGTAAATCAACCAATTCCCATGTATTATTTTGTAAAATGGATTCAACTTCACTATTGATTACTTCCATCCATAAAGGCGCTTCCGGCGAAGACATAGCCTCTCTATAAGTCTGAGGTTCATTTTCAGTTAACAGACTTATAAAATCAGGTCCAAAATTCTTTGGAACCTTAATTCTTTTTCCCCTTCTAGGTTCCAATTCTTGTTCTTGAACCCTTGAAGTGGATGGTTCTTCTAGACTCTCTTCAGACGTCATTTTTCGTGATGAACCATTTTGTTTTTCCTTAAAAGGAAATATATGCTCAAAGAATGTAACATCCGCAGATTCTATGATAGTATTATCACTGATATCTGAAATATGTGATTTAACTACTAAGAATCTATATGCTGCACTATTCTTAGCAAAACCGATGAACACACAATCTACGATTTTAGGTCCTAATTTAGTCCTTTTTGGTAAAGGAATTTGAACCTTTGCTAAGCAACCCCACACTTTTAAAGTTTTGTAAGTGGGTTTTCTCTTTCTCCAAATCTCATATAGAGACTTATCAGATTTCTTGAATGGAACTCTATTCAAGATATGATTTGCAGTCAGTAATGCTTCACCCCCCAAGTTTTGGGGAAGCCCAGAATCATTCAACATAGAATTAATCATATTCTTGAGAGTTCTATTTTTTCTCTCTGCCACACCATTTTGTTGAGGTGTATATGGCGTAGTGGTCTGATGAATAATTCCATTTGTATTACAAAATTCTGTAAATTCAATGGAATCATATTCTCCACCTCGATCAGTTCTTAATATTTTTATCTTTTTGTCAAGTTGATTTTCAACTTCTGCTTTATATATTTTAAATATATCAAAGGCCTCGCTTTTATTCTTGATCAAAAAGACATGATAATATTTACTACAATCATCAATAAAAGTGATGTAGTAGTTCTTTCCTCCTCTTGTAGGATTTGATTTGAAATCACAAAGATCACTATGAATTAAATCTAATAATTCATTTGATCTTTCTTGAACAGATTTAAATGTTTGCCTAGCAAACTTTGATTCTATACAAACTTCACATTTGTGTTTAAAATCAATTTGAAACTTTGGTAACATGTTCAAATGTACCATTTTATGAATTAATCTGTTATTTACATGACCTAGTCTAGCATGCCATATATCAAATGATTCAATCATATAAGCAGAGACATTCATATACGCAGAAACAATGATTCTATTACCAGTGCCATTAACAATTTCGTATAAATCAGTGATTAGTTTTTCTAAAATCAGTGACAAATTATATGCACTCAACTATTGTATGTAAATTAGTGATAACATTAATAAAACACAGCAATTAAAAAAAAATTCGTCTTAGATTGTTAGAACAATTATACTATATGCATATCACTGAACTATAATATATATCATATGTGAATTCAATTACAAAGAACTAAATTAAATCATACCGAGGCTTGCACTCAATAGCAATGTCCTAAG
The DNA here is from genome assembly GCA_039657345.1 of Stephania japonica. NCBI lineage: Eukaryota > Viridiplantae > Streptophyta > Magnoliopsida > Ranunculales > Menispermaceae > Stephania > Stephania japonica. The sequence goes on from CM077558.1 coordinate 49,081,161, forward strand.
ACGAATTTTCCTCCAATTCGGTGTATGAATGCTTCAAGAGGTTCGTCTCCAGGATACAACTGGATTGATCTTTGATTACACACCAATCAAAGAACCTTTCTTGTGCAACAGTAAAACTTCTCTCTACTCAAAACTTTTTATTTTCCTTCTTTTCTTCTTGTTTTTTTTTTCATTTCGTACAAACTATATATAGACAAATAATGTGTCTGTTCACAAAACACAACTGTTCACATACGACCGTTACAACTATTCACAACCGTTACATCTGTTCACATACAACCGTTACAACTGTTCACATAATAAGTAATTATGAAATTACTTAATTTAAAACAAAAAATTTATGTTGTGAATTAGCTAAGTTATTTTAACATTAGCCCCTAGGCCCCAAGGCCTAATCAAAGACATGTTAAATATCAAGTATTTAATATATATTAATCAATGGGGAATACCCATGGTCTTTGCTTCCAACCCATATTCACTTAACTAAGACTTGTAAGTGAAAGATATCTTATAAGGAAAGAAACATTTACAAAAATGTTTATTTCCCATGTGGGACTAATATTGGGTACAATACAAACTCACATATAGTTCAACAAGTTCAACTTAAAGAAAAGAATTTACCTATGTTTTGTACGTATTTCAATCTTGTTCACCCACTTTATCATGTCCATTTCTTATTCGGATGCTTAAATTTGTAGGAGGCAATAGCTAAAGCTGCTACAGCTGAGGAAACTGAGGACAAAATGTATAAGCACCATTCTCTAATATTATCTAAAATAGTTGTGTTTGAAATTTAGGTTACAAAACTTTTATGCTATTAGTGTTTTCATTATTGTTCTTATTGCTTTTTCTGAATCATCTTTTCCAATTTTATGTCTTGGTATTCATTTTTCCTACTTAGTAATTAACATTTACTTACAACCAAGTTGATTTCGTATCTCAATTAATTTACAAGAGCTGAAGACTGAGAGACTGGGTAGATCAAATCTAGAATGAGCCACTCACACTGCAAAAGAAATTATTTTTTTACAATATCTAATAATGTTGTTATAGTAACCTACCAATAACCGAATGGTAAGATATTGTATTTGGGAGTAAAAGGTTTGGGTTCAAACTTTGGGGGAAGCAAATATTTATTTCTTATAAAAAAATAATGTTGTTGTAGTAACCGTCATTAAAAATTATCTTAAGTTCTTTTCATTGTTCAAAATTGTAGAATATTCAATTAATATTTAATAAAAGATAATAATAAGTTATAAATTTGAAAAAATTATTTATTTTATAACATTTAACAAATCATTACTTGTGATTATTACTTGTGATTTTTACAATTAACAAATAGTTATAATATATTGGTTTCAAAAAAAAAATAGTTATAATATATTAGTTGCATGCCAATTAACTTTTAACAACGTGGCTTTTAACAACATATATTAGTGTTTTAAAAATTAATTTTTCTTCTATGCTCAGCTTAAAATGTGTCCATCATTACTGATCAAGCTGCATCACCTTATATATGTCGATAATGGTAACTAATAAATATTATATACAAAATAAAACTTACTTGCCCTTTTATGAGTTCTTAATGTTGCATATAGATAATAGAGTCATATGGAGGCAAACAAAGGTATATTGTTCACATTTGATTCAACAAGTTTAAATGCTAACAATGATTTGCATATATTTCATACTAATCATGAACTGATGCTCTTACTCTTTTGCTTTTTTATAACATTTATACATTAACAAGTGCATTATTCATATCAAAATTTTAATTTTTCTTGGTGCATTATTCAAAGACAACAATGTATGTTTTCCATATAAGTTATAAAGCTCTGATATAGTTGTTAGTTGTTACTGAGGCCACAATGCTAGTTTTCTAAATCGTGTTCTCTTCCATTATTATGTTGGTAAATAATTGGGGTGAAAAAGACATTGAATACAGTTTCTTGGTATTTTCTTATCTTTTCCATCGAGAGGGCCTTCATATCTGGTATTTTTCACAATGCCCGTTATTTATGAGGCATTTTCTTGTCTCATGAGGCCATAAAACTTTTTTTTCGTTCTATTGATTTTTGTCTTTAGAAATTGGAAGTGATTAGTGGTTTTTATTTAGTTCCTAATTTGCTAGTTTCACAAGACATGTTGCCTCGTTGGATGTGATGTATTCCATTGACTTTTCATGGATTTGCAGGTTCACTACCTAAGTTTTGGTTTTTTTTTTTTTTAATTGTTGATCAAGTCTAATGAGGGTAAAGAACTGTTGGGGTTACTCAACAAGAAAGTAACCCCTTCAACTTGAGAGACAGATGAATAAAATTCACTAAGCCACGAACTATACACCAAATCAATTACACCACAAAAAATACAAGATTTAACGTGAAAAACCCTCTAAATCAGAGGAAAAAAAATCATGGGCCAAACTTCGAATAAATCCACTATATGAATAAAGAGTACAAGAATCTCAATTGAGGAAAATACAATATAACTCCTTCAAAGAACTTGAATGGTCACACCAAGATCTTGAAGAAATCCACCCTCAAATTGTACCCTTTCTTGATCACCAAAAAACCACCAAAGACTTCGCTGCGAGTTTTCAGATTCAAGATCTTGATGTATCTTCAATGTAGAGAAAATTGTTGTTGCATTCACCGCCTTGAACGCACAATATAGAAGAGAGAGAAAAAAATTGTCAAAACACACAAAAGCTGCCTAATTAGAAGAATCACCCAAGTCGTTAATTCACTCTAATTTTCTTTCCTATTTTCTCTCTCCCAGATTCCTATTCCACAACCAATTCGTTGCTTTATGTGTTGGACTTTTTCATTTTGTGTGGGGCCCACACAAAAACCAACAATCTCCCCCTCCAACACATGGGGAGATCTCAATCATATTTGATGCTCAATAACAACTCAACCCCACCAACTTGGTGCAGGACTGATGCTTCTCACGGGTCACCACCTTCGTCAACATATCAGCTGGATTCTTATCAGTGTGAATCTTCTTCAGACTCATCTCATGATCATTCACAACTTCTCGAATCCAATGGAATCGGATATCAATGTGCTTAGTGCGGCAATGATAAGTAGCATTCTTGCTCATATCTAGAGCACTCTGACTATCACAGTTCACTGCATACTCATCTTCTTGCTTCAACCCCAACTCTTGAAGGAATCTCTTCAACCAAAACATTTCTTTGCTTGCTTCAGTTATAGCAATATATTCTGCCTCTGTCGTGGACAAAGCAACACACTTTTACAATTTTGACTGCCAAGATACAGCTCCCCCAGCAAAAGTGAACACATACCCTGAAGTAGATTTTCTGCCATCAAGGTCACCTGCCATATCTGAATCTATATATCCCTCCAAAGTAGGGTTTCGAGCCCCCAAAACATAAAGACATCTTCGAAGTACCTCTCAAATATCTCAAAATCCATTTCACTGCTTCCCAATGAACTTTTCCAGGATTTGAGAGAAATCTGCTGACTACACCAACCGCATGAGCAATATCTTGGTCGGGTGCAAACCATCGCATACATCAAACTCCCAACTGCAGAGGAGTAAGGAATATCTGACATCTCCGCTATATCTATAGAAGTAGAGAGACATGATTTCTTGCTAAGTGTGAAGTGATTAACAAGAGGTGTGCTAACTGGCTTAGCATTGTTCATATTGAATCTGCTCAAGACCTGCTCAACATACTTTTCCTGTGACACCCATAACTTTTTGGATCTCCTGTCATGAATAATCTGCATGCCAAGAATCTGTTTTGCCGTCCCCAGGTCTTTCATATCAAAAGAACTAGATAATTCTTTCTTCAAGTTTCCAATCAAGGAAACATCATGCCCCACTATCAACATATCATCAACATAGAGCAACAAGATCACAAGCTTCCCATCTAAAAATTTCTTGAAGTAGACACAATGATCTGCATATGTTCTAGTGTACTCTTGACCCATCATGAAAGAGTCAAATTTCTTATACCACTGCCTTGGAGCTTGTTTCAGTCTATACAAGCTCTTCTTCAACTTGCAAACCAAATGTATTTTTCCTATTACTTCAAATCCTTCAGGTTGATCCATATAAATCTCTTCCTCCAAATCACCATGGAGGAATGCAGTCTTCACATCTAACTGCTCAAGCTCAAGATCCAAGCTAGCAGTCAAACCCAAAATCACTTGAATAGAACTCATCTTCATAACAGGGGAAAAAATCTCATCAAAATCAATTCATTTCTTCTGATTGAACCCCTTCACTACCGAACGAGCTTTATGTTTTACTAGCTTATCTCCATCTGTCTTCAACTTGTACACCCATTTATTCTTCAAAGGTTTTCTACCTTTTGGAAGTTCCACCATCTCATAAGTATTGTTCTTCTTCAAAGAACTCATCTCCTCCTGCATTGCTTTCATCCATTGAGCTTTGTCTTTGTGAATTTGAACTCTCTGGAAGCTCTCTGGCTTTCCCTCTTCTGTAATTGTAATATAATTCGAACTAGGGTACCTAGTAGAAAGAAGCAACCCTTTCTTAGACCCTCTAAGTGAAGGTTCAACTAAAGCTGTTGGTGGAGGAGTTTGCTCCCCCTGCTCAACATCATCAACTGGTTCTGGCACATCAACCCTATGTTCTTCAAATGAGTCTCCCTCATATGTGGCATCAGTAATGGAAGAAAACTCCAATCCTGAAATCTCATCATCATCAACTATGATTTTCTTTGATGTCTTCAAATCTGCTATGGTCTCATATTCATGAAAGACCACATCCCTGGACCTGACAATCTTTTTCTTCTCTGGATCCCATAACCTATAACCAAACTCTGCATCTCCAAATCCCAAGAGGATACACAGAACAGTTCTATCATCAAGTTTTTGTCTCTGCTCCTTAGGCACATGCATAAATGCCTTGCATCCAAACACCTTCAAGTGAGAGTAAGTAACATCTTTCCCAGACCAACTCTCTGGAACATCAAACTCCAATGGTGTTGAAGGAGTGCAATTCATCAAGTAGCAAACAGTACTGAGAGCTTCACCCCAAAACGACTTGGGCAACTTAGCCATTTTTAACATACATCTGACTTTACCAAGGATGGTTCTGTTTGTTCTTTCAGCAACACCATTATGTTGAGGAGTACCCAGAACAGTATTCTCATGTCTGATTCCATGTTCTGAGCAATAATTCTCGAACTCCTTTGAAGTGTATTCTCCCCCGTTATCACTACGAAAGCACTTCAAAGATATACCTTTTTCTCGTTCCACCATCATATGAAACTTCTTGAGGTACTCAAGAACCTGACATTTTGTTCTCAACACAAACACCCAAACCTTCCGTGAAGCATCATCAATAAAAGTAACAAAGTATCTGCCACCTCCCATAGTTTCCACATCAATGGGACCATAAACATCGGAGTATACTAACTCAAGTAAATTTCTTTTTCTTTCAGATGATGAAAAAAAAAGAAACTCTATGTTGCTTATCGAATAAGCAATCATCACAAGGGTTCAAATATTTACCTTTGGTAAAGGGAATGTGAGACTTCTTTGCCAACACCTGCAACCTTTTCTCAATAAGTGACCTAGCCGCCTATGCCACAGATCTTTGAAGAATCATCTTCAATTGCGTTCAGGTCACCTCTAACGGTCTTCAATTGAGTCTAGTAAAGTGTATAGCTCAAATTTCCTTTAGCAACAAAAATTGAGCCTTTGGTGAGTTTCCACTCTTTGCCCCCAAAGATGTTGTAATAACCATCTAGGTCCAAAGCATAAGTAGAAATCAAATTCAGACGCAGATCCGGAACATGTCGCACATCTTTCAGAATTATCGTGCAACCCATATTTGTCTACACAAAGACATCTCTAATGCCAACTATATCTGCAAAACTGTTGTTCCCCATCTTTGCCTTACCAAAATTCCCTGCTCGATAAACAGAGAAGAAATCCTTCCTCAGAGTAGCATGGAAGGATGCTGCGGAATCAACAACCCATTCACTATCTGTATTAGTGACATGACCTTGATTCTCAATTAAAGAAAGCACAACTAAGTCTTCAATTGCATCTGATATAGAAGCCGTAGTATTCTGATCATTTGCTTTATTTTGATTTTTCTCATCATTCTGTTCTCTTTTCCACACTCCACAATAGTTCTTTATGTGTCCTTCCTTGCCACAATGATAACAAGAGAATTTTCCTTTTCCTTGAGACTTGCCTCTAGATTTACTCCGCCCACTCGGACCTCTAGACTGACTTCTGCCTCTATGTTCTGCAGTAGTAACAAGAGCTTGTGAAGTTTCAATGCTTTTTGTGAAGAAACATGTGGGCCCAACACGTGGGACCCACATGCAAGGAAAATGCACTAAACGCGTCCACAAATTTCTCCATTATCGGTGGACGCGTGAGACGCGTTGACCAACGCGTCTCACGCATCTTTGACCAACGCGTCTTTGACCAACGCGTCTTTGGTTGCCTATAAATAGGCCCAACGCGTTAGAACAAAATGAAGAGTAAGCAGAAGCTCAGAGCACAAGATAGCAGTGCAATGTGCAAGTGTGCTCTGTTGTGAGCAAATAGAGAGTGAGTGTTTCTCCTATTATAAAGAGAGATGTTTTCAGTGTTTCTCCTTTATAAATAGAGAGATAGTGTAACACCTACTATTTTTCTCATAGTAAATTCTTCTATCCTTGCCCGTGGTTTTTACCCTAATTTGTTTGGGGGTTTTCCACGTAAAAATCTCTGTGTCCATTTTTTCTTCACTTTTATTATCCCAAATTATTTGTCGTGGTCTTGCTCTATTCGGTCTATTTTTACAACAAGTGGTATCAGAGCCTAATTGAGATAATTTGTAATAGAAGTAATGGCGACAAAGTTCAAGATTGAGAAATTCAACGGGAGTAATTTCTCACTGTGGAAATTAAAGATGAAGGCTATCCTGAGAAAGGATAATTGTTTGGCGGCCATCAGCAAAAGGCCAGCTGATTTCGAAGACAACGCCAAATGGAACGAGATGGACGAGAATGCTATTGCAAATCTTCATCTCGTCACTAGCCGATGAAGTATTGTCAAGCATTGAAGAGAAGAAAACGCCAAGGAGATCCGGGATCACCTTGGAAAATTGTACGAGGCCAAGTCACTCCTTGACAACAAAATTTTTCGAAGAGGAAATTATACACTCTACGGATGGCGGAGTCTACTTGATGACGGAGCACATCAATGCGATGAATACATTATTTTCTCAACTCACATCATTGAGTTATAAAATAGAATCGCAAGAACGTCTTTGAACTTCTCGGTTCAAAGTCTACCGGATTCGTATGATCAACTCATCATCAATCCGACAAATAATCTCTTAACGGATTGTTTAGCCTTCGATGATGTTGCAAATTTGCTTGTTCTAGAAGAAGAAAATCGGCGCAAGAACAAAGAAGACAGTGCGAGCCGATTCACAACAAGTGGAGGCCCCGATCATGTGATGAGAGGAAGATCAACGAACGTGGCCCCAGGTGAGAGTCACAATCATGGTAGATCAAAGTCAAAAAGCAAGAAGAATTTTAAATGCTACAACTCGTGGCAAGAAGGGTCATTTGAAGAAAGACTGTTGGAGTTTGAAAAACTCCGATCCTCAAGGAAATGTGGCTAGCACTTCAAATGATGGAGCTCGCATTGTGTTGCGAGGCGCAACAACAACTAAAAGCAGGAAAAGACTCTCTCGATGTCCGGATTATCGACTCAGTGCGACGTATCACATGACCTCTCGAAGAGAATGGTTCCATCACTATGAACCTATTTTAGGAGGATCTCAGTATACAGTTGTAATGACCATGCTCTAAAGGTTATTGGCATCGGAACCATCATGTTGAAGATGTATGACGAGTGCTCGTTCGCACTATCCAAGAAGTGCGACATGTGGAAGGCCTCAAGAAAAATCTGCTATCTTTGGGACGATTTGATGATCTTGACTGTGAAATCAAAGTCAAGAAAGGGATCATGAAAATCAGTCGAGGAGCGCTTGTACTTATGAAGGGAGAAAAGGTTGCTGCAAACTTGTACCTGCTCATGGGAGAGACTCTTCAGGAAGGCGAAGCATCAGTTGCTTCAAGTTGTTCAAGTGAGAGATCTGCAATGATCTGGCACCAGAAACTTGGACACATGTCCGAACAAGGAATGAAAATCCTTGTTGAGAAGAAGCTACTTCCAGGCCTCACAAAGGTGTCACTACCCTTTTGTGAGCATTGTGTAACAAGCAAACAACATCGGTTGAAGTTTAACACATCAAATTCTAGAAGTAAGGCTATTCTAGAATTGGTCCACTCTGATGTATGGCAAGCACCAGTCACATCAATAGGAGGAGCAAATTATTTTGTGTCCTTCATTGATGATTACCTCCAGGAGATGTTGGGTGTATCCAATCAAGAGGAAGGCAGATGTGTTCGAATCTTCAAAGTGTTCAAAGCGCGGGTAGAACTTGAATCTGGGAAGAAGATCAAGTGTTTGAGGACTGATAATGGAGGAGAATATACTGGCAATGAGTTCGATAGCTTTTGCAAACAGGAAGGCATCAAAAGACAGTTCACTACAGCATACACTCCTCAACAAAATGGAGTGGCAGAGCGGTTGAACGAACTCTACTAGAAAGAACAAGAGCTATGTTGTTAGTACTTGCAGCTTAGAAAAAAAGTTTTGGGTCAAGCAGTCAACACCGCTCGTTACGTAATAAATCGGGCTCCATCAACGGCAATTGAGTTGAGGACACCGATGAAAATGTGGACTGGTAAACCGAGTTGACTATTCAAACCTCCATGTATTTGGAAGTCCAAAGTGTACGCTATGTACAATGCCCAAGAAACTACAAAGCTAGATCCAAAATCCAGAAATGCTTATTCTTGGGGTATCTTGACGAGTAAAGGGGTATCGCTCATGTGGATTCCACTACCCACAAGGTTGTAGTCACAGAGATGTTCTCTTTACGAGAAAGACAAGGTACAACAAATAGAGAAAGATGATAGCATTTCGAAACTACAACAAGATACGGGTGGAATGTGAATCGAACGAAAGGATTCTTCTCAAGCTTCGTACTGAACATGAGGAGAATGAACCGAGATGAACCCGAAGTTCCGTAACCTCGTAGATCATCTCGCACGAGAAACGCACTGACCGGCACTCGAATATATTATGGAAAGCAATGTTGCATACTGTCTTCTAACCGAGGAAGGAGAACCATCAACTCTTCAAGAAGCAATGCATGGCTCGGAAGCATCTCAGTGGACGGCAGCAATGCAGGAAGAAATCGAAGCTCTCCATACAAATAAAACATGGGAGCTAGTGTCATTACCAGGAGGCAGGAAGCCCATTGACAACAAATGGGTTTACAAGATCAAACGAAACAGTGATGATCAAGTGGAGCGGTATCGTGCAAGATTGGTGGTGAAAGGATATGCTCAGAAAGAAGGCATTGATTTCAATGAGATATTTTCCCCTATGGTTCGACTTACAACAGTTCGAGTAGTTCTAGCGATGTGTGCTACTTTTGATCTACATCTAGAACAGCTAGATGTTAAAACAGCTTTTCTTCATGGAGATCTTGAAGAAGAGATTTATATGCTCCAACCAGAAGGATTTGAAGAACAAGGAAAGGAGAACTTGGTTTGTCGGTTGAACAAATCTCTGGTACGGTCTAAAGCAGGCGCCGAGGTGTTGGTACAAGAGATTTGATTCCTTCATAATGAGTCTTGGTTACAACAGACTAAATGCAGACCCTTGTGCATATTGCAAGAGATTTGGTAACAATGATTTCATTGTTTAGCTGTTGTATGTAGACGACATGTTGGTATCAGGCCCCAACAAAGATCGTATTCAAGAATTGAAGGCTCGATTGGCTAGGGAGTTCGAGATGAAGGATTTGGGACCAAAGAAACAAGATTCTAGGGATGCAAATTCATTGAGACAGAAATAATAGAAAGATTTGGCTTTCTCGTAAAAATTATTTGAAGAAGATCTTGCGTCGTTTCAACATGCAAGATCGTAAGCCAATTTCTACCCCACTTTCTATTAATTTCAAGTTATCCTCAAATATGAGTCCTAGCAAAGAAGAAGAAGAGAGGATGGAAATGTCTCGAAAGTTTGTATGCATCAAGATGGGAAGCTTAATGTTCGCGATGATTTGTACACGACCGGACATTGCACAAGCAAATGGGAGTAGTTAGTCGGTACATGGCGAATCTGGCAGAGAGCATTGGAATGTCAGTAAAGAGGATCCTACGATATATCAAGGGTACCTCAAATGTTGCATTATGTTACGGAGGATCGACTTTATTGTCGGTGGATATGTTGATTCGATTATGCAGAGATCTCGATAAAAGCAAATCCACCACTGGATATGTGTTCACACTTGCTGGTGGGACAGTAAGCTGGGTTTCAAAACTGCAGTCAGTTGTGGCTACGTCAACAACAGAAGCAGAATATGTCGCAGCTACACAAGCTAGTAAAGAAGCAGTATGGTTGAAGATGGTGTTGGAGGAACTCGGGCATAAACAAGAGAAAATTACTTTGTATTGTGACAGTCAGAGTGCCTTGCATCTCGCAAGGAATCCAGCCTTTCATTCAAAAACAAAGCATATACGAGTTCAAGATATCACTGCGTTCGTGAGAAAGTGGAAGAAGGAACCGTGGACATGCGAAAAAATTCATACTACGAGACAACCTAGCGATTTTCTGACGAAGACGATCAATGCTGACAAATTTATCTGGTGTCGATCCTCATGCGGCTTGACAGAAATGTAAGCAACATGGAAATAGCAAGGAAGAAAGAATGGTGTGAAGATCTGATTGATTCTCAATCAAATCTTCAAGTGGGAGATTGTGAAGAAACATGTGGGCTCCACACGTGGGACCCACATGCAAGAAAAATGCACTAAACGCGTCCACAAATTTCTCCATTATCGGTGGACGCGTGAGACGCATTGACCAACGCGTCTCACGCGTCTTTGACCAACGCGTCTCACGCGTCTTTGACCAACGCGTCTTTGACGCGTCTTTGGTTGCCTATAAATAGGCCCAACGCGTTAGAACAAAATGAAGAGTAAGCAGAAGCTTAGAGCACAAGATAGCAGTGCAATGTGCAAGTGTGCTCTGTTGTGAGCAAATAAAGAGTGAGTGTTTCTCCTATTATAAAGAGAGATATTTTCAGTGTTTCTCCTTTATAAATAGAGAGATAGTGTAACACCTACTATTTTTCTCATAGTAAATTCTTCTATCCTTGCCCGTGGTTTTTACCCTAATTTGTTTGGGGGTTTTCCACGTAAAAATCTCTGTGTCCATTTTTTCTTCACTTTTATTATCCCAAATTATTTGTCGTGGTCTTGCTCTATCCGGTCTATTTTTACAACACTTTTATCCTTTCTCCTAGTCTCCTCGTCAAAGAGACTATCTCGCACTATGGATGAAGACAAGGCACCGCCTGGAGCAGAATTACTTAGAGACACCACCAAGGTTTCCCAGCTTTCTGGCAATGAGCTCAAGAGTAAAAGTGCTTGTAACTCATCCTTAAGCACAATCTTCATAGCACTTAATTGATTGATCAATGCTTCGAAATCATTCAAGTGCTCTATCATCGACCGCCCATCTTTGTACTTCATATTAACAAGCCTTCTAATTAGAGAAGCCTTGTTCTGAGCCCCTTCCTCTCACACATATTCTGAAATTTTCTCCACAACTCCTGTGCATCAACCTCTTTGCTGACATGGTAATAAATACTGAGATCGATCCACTTTCGAATAGTCCCAGCAGTTTTTCGGTGCAACTTCCTCCAATTAACATCAGATATTTTCTCTGGCTTGTTTTGTCCAAATTCAATTGGATCATATAAATCCTTGCAATAAAGATGATCTTCCATCATCGGTTGCCAAATTGAATAATTTGTAGCCGTCAACTTGACCATATTGCTTGATTTATCATCATCATCCACCATCTTGATTCCCATAAAGATTCCCAGAACACGAACTAACCGCGGCTCTGATACCACTTGTTGGGGTTACTCAACAAGAAAGTAACCCCTTCAACTCGAGAGACAGATGAAGAAAATCCACTAAGCCATGAACTATGCACCAAATCAATCACACCACAAAGAACACAAGATTTAATGTGGAAAACCCTCCAAATCAGAGGAAAAAAAATCACGGGCCAAACTCCGAATAAATCCACTATATGAATAAAGAGTACAAGAATCTCAATTGAGGAAAATACAATATAAGTCCTTCAAAGAACTTGAATGGTCACACCAAGATCTTAAAGAACTCCACCCTAAAATTGTACCTTTCTTGATTACCAAGAAACCACCAAAGACTTCGCCGCGAGTCTTCAGATTCAAGATCTAGATGTCTCTTCAATGTAGAGAAAATTGTTGTTGCATTCACCGCCTTGAACGCACAATATAGAAGAGAGAAAAAAATTGTCAAAACACACAAAAAATGGCTAATTAGAAGAATCACCCAAGTCGTTAATTCACTCCAATTTTCTTTCCTATTTTCTCTCTCCCAGATTCCTATTCCACAACCAATTCGTTGCTTTATGTGTTGGACTTTTCCATTTTGTGTGGGGCCCACACAAAAAACCAACAAGAACGAGTCAATGATCACGCAGAGTTAATAAGATTGACAAACAATCTAATCACAAGAATGACGATGAATAGGAGGTGTTCCGAGTTAGATGATGACGCCGAAGCGACCAGGGAAATGACAGAAGAGATTGTCGTTCGTGTCAAGTATGATAGCATGATTGAGAAGATCATAAAAGAGCACAAAGAGCACCGGCGGACCCAGTTATCACTATAGTTAGAATTTTTACCCAAATTTATATGTAAGCCCATCTCAAAAAATTTGTTTAGAGCATCTCCAATGGGACGCTATAATAGCGTCCCAACTGTAAAATAGAGTCTGGTTGTCTCCAACCGGACTCTATTTTGAACGCTATGTTAGGGTTCTCTTTTTTTTCTTTTGTTTTTTTCTTTTTTTATTGAGAAAAAAATGTCTATATATTATCTTTTTCAAAAAATATAAATGTATATTTTTTCATAATTTTTTAATGATTAAATAATTTATTAAAATTAATACAAATAAATAACAAAAAAGAGTAAAAATAGGAAATAGAGTTTTAGAGTAGAATTAAAGTTTGTAGTTGGAGGAGAAATAGAGTTTGATGTGAGAGACCTGTAAAATGAAGGAGAAAATAGAGTTTTGTGATTGGAGATAGTCCAATCCTATAAATATAGTTGTGGAGCGGCTCGAGCCCGACCCACTTATTTGCGACATTGGCTGCGCTCTTTTTTTTCTCCACTCAAGCTAGACATACTTGCATGGAAACACATACTTAATACTTTTTGGACTTTTGACCTTTTTTAAAAAAAAATACTTTTGAGTTTTGAGGAAGAAAAGTGTTTTTTTTCTTTTTTAAATACATTACGGTATAGGTTTCCAAAAAAAGAAAAATACATTAAGATACACGTACAAGATTTAACGGACTCTTAACATATGTGTTTCGATAGATTCTTCTTGTTGAAACTGACCATAGTTTTTTTTTTACTAGTCCACCACCAACCACCAAACCTATATTTTTTTTCTTGAAGAAAATGAAATTTCATTAATCATTAATGACTCTCAATACATTCAATGGAACAGAAAGAGACATAGAATCAATCATCGTAACAAATTGATTCGCTAATCCTAATTGTTCAAAATAACATTCAATCGTCATAAGGTTGGCTTTCAAGAATTGTGACTGTAAAAATAGAATGGTTTGACAATCAATAACTATTATATTAACAAACGTCTGAAACACGACAGTACACACACACGATATATATATATATATATATATATATATATATATCAATTGAACCATAATGAAAAATAAAACTTTCAACAAGGAAAGTAAATACAAGACTTCCAACGTGGGAAGATAATTTAAACCTTCTAACAAGGGAAGAAAATAACTACTTATTGAAAAAATACTAATGACAAGTACCAACCCCATAAACGTAAATCTATGCACAGTCTTCAGAAATGATGCAGATGTAGAGATGTGATATTTGTTAATAGTGAATCTGATGGCCACAACGGGGATGAAACTAATCATCTCATCAGATTTGAAAAGATCTGAGTTTATCTAGTTAATAAAAGCAAATAAAAGAAATTATTGAAACTACTGCCAATTAAAAGAGAATCGACGATGGTTCAAAAGGTCATATCAAAGAAGAGCACAAAAAAAAAAGGCTATTATAAAAAGATTTTTACTATCTCACTTTAGAGGCTTGGTGCATTATTTGCAATTATCATTGCACTGTAACATTGCCAGACCGTGATTATTTTTGTTGTTTTAATTTTCTATTTATATCAAAGTAGGGCCGAAACTGAATGCATTATTGTATGACAAATTAGACAAACTTAGAAAGATTCCAACGCATTGAGATTGAAAGCTAGGCCCAAAAGATCTTACAACTTTTTCCAGCTTTGGCATGCATTAAGTGTAACTAATAAATTACCGCAGCTCTATTGTGTCACAATAAGTGAATTGGTTTTCCAACATAAATGTTTCTTGCTAGTTGTTTCTATTGTCACTATATCACAGCGGTGAAACCACAAAGTCAAGTTAATTAGCGACTCAAACTTTTAATTATAGAAAGTATTGGCTGTCAGGGTTACCCTAACAAATAATGATTGGATGCGTGTTTATGTGGCAGTTTCTAACTTTCTCGTAGCGCCACATCATCAACTCTTTTGTCAAATCATCAACTTCACTCTAATCTATATATATATATATATATATATTAAGTGAAGACCTTGAGGTGTCAATATATGTGGCAATTTTTAACCTTCTCGTAGCGCCACGTCATCAACTCTTTTGTCACATCATCAACTTCACTTTAAATCTATATATAAAGGGAAGACCTTGGGGTGTCCATGTGGCAATTTCCAACCTTCTCGTAGCACCACGTCATCAACTCTTTTGCCACATCATCAACTTCACTCTAATGGGAATAAAGTAACATCTTGAGTTGCAATGTGTCACCTTTTTCCAATAGTATTTTGCTACGTCCTTAACCTTTTACTATTTGATAATAATTAAATTTACCTTTTACTATTTCTTTACGAGGGCTTTTCAAATTTTAATAAGAAACGGTTATTTGAATTTTGTCAGGTCGTTAACTTTTTACTATTTGATAATAATTAAATTTATCTTTTAATATTTCTTTATGAGGGCTTTTCAAATTTTAATAAGAAACGGTTATTTGAATTTTGCCACATTGTTAACCTTTTACTATTTGATAATAATTAAATTTACCTTTTACTATTTCTTTACGAGGGCTTTTCAAATTTTAATAAGAAACGGTTATTTGAATTTTAAAAACGTTTTCGCTTTCACAACACAAAATCTCTCTCACTTTTCCTTCTCTCTACCAAACGTTTCATCTTCCCATTAATTATATATCTCTAAATTCAGCACTTTTTCTCCTCTCTACTAAACGTTTCATCTTTCCATTAATTATACAATAAAAATAAAAAACGTCCCAACATTAAAAACAAAAACAAAAACAAAAACGTCCCAATACGAAACCTTCCAAATTCCTATTAATCTATAATAAAGAAAAAAATGACTCAATACGAAAAAGCGTTTCCACTTTCACAACACTAAATCTCACTTTTTCTCTTACTAAACGTTCCATCTTCTCATTAATTATATAACCCCAAATTCAACACTTTTCCTCCTCTGTACTAAACGTTCTATCTTCTCATTAATTATATAATAAAGATATAAAAAACTTTCCAACATTAAAAAAACAAAAAACAAAAAGGTCTCAACACAAAACCTTCCAAATTCCCATTAATCTATAATAAAGAGAAAAAAATGACCCAACACTAAAAAACATTTTTACTTTCACGACACCAAATCTCTCTCTCTATATGTGTACTCAAACGTAGTTTATCTCATCTCACATCAATATCAGTTAGGCATATGGGGAGGAGAGGTTTTGGTAGCTGAAGGGAGCGTCTTCATTGAAGGTTGGAGTTTATACTATAAGATTGTCCGATTAGCAATTCATAATTTTGGAGGAGAGGTTTTGAATTTTTCATAACTATTTTATTTTTGATGTTTCTTATATTAACATATTATTACCTTTTAGTTTTGATTCTGATTTTTTTTCTTTTTTATCACTTTCTTTTTCTCATCAAATTTAATTTCATTGGGATTATATATCTTTTATATAAGTTTTCTTTTTTTCACTTTTTTTTTCTTATTAGATTAAGTATTTTTAACTAATATATTGACACTTAGTATTGCGCGAAGCGCGGGATTTCGCCTAGTTATATATATATACCGAAGATTCGAAGGGTTAAGTTTTTTTTGGAGAAAGTAAGTTGCAACTCGAACAGCAAAGTGCGCCAAATATATATATATATTATTTTTTTTTGAAAATTGAATCTCTCTCTCTCTCTCTCTATATATATATAATCACTATTTCTTACTACCACACCAGAAAAAAATCAGTTCTTACATCCAGATCACTATTTCCCATTCTTTCTTATTATTACTAACATACTAAAAAAAGATTTCTCAAAAAAAAAAAAAACTAAAAAAAGATTATCATTTTTTTTTAAATCAGTACTATTTTTATTTACTACGTCCACTAATACACTATTGAAAACTAAGTCACAACAAATGGCACAATGGTCTGAGGTGTGTCCTACGACGTGGTGACTTGCACGCATGCCCGAAATACTAAAATGACACATCCATTGGTCTCAGTAGTTAGTACTCTTAAAGTAACAGGCCTAATTTGTTTCTTATGATTTGTCTAGCAAGTTCCACTGATAATATCAATCCATATATTAGGGTTCAGGCAGGATCATGTATATCTATACAAATAGAAAGAGAGACTGTTATGGATATAGCAAGCTGGCTACATGGGGACTAAGTTCTCATCAATATTTTCATTTAATCAGGCTATAGCTTCAATCAATGGCATATTATTCTCACTCTTACTCACATCAATCTCAAATTTGTTAATAGGAGTGTCTAAAGTAGAAAATTTTGACGTGCATGTGATACAACCATAATAATTACCTTCTCATATGTAAGTACCCACTTGCTCTCTAAAATCCACGTGTTTAATAAGAGAAAAAAAAAACTTAACTCTTGTCCTAGGCTCCAGTCATTTTTGCCAAAACAACATTTTCAATATTAATCCCCCCAAGATATATTCTCGTCTATTCAAACACATATCTGGATACTAAGTTATCATTAATATTTCCATTTAATCTGGCTATAGCTTCAATCAATGGCATATTGTTATCGCTCTTGCTCACATCAATCTCAAATTTGTTGATGGGTGTGTCTAAAGTGGAAAATTTTCACGTGCATGTGATGCAACCATATTATTTACCTTCTCATATGTAAGTACCCACTTGCTCTCTAGAATCCACACGAGTTTAATAAATAAATAAATAAATAAATAAATAAAAACTTTACTCTTGTCCAAGGCTCCAGTTATTTTTGGGTTTTTGCCAAAACAATATTTTCAATATTGGCCCCCAAGATATTTTCTTGTCTATTTAATTACATATCTGGATACTAAGTTCTCATCAATATTTCCATTTAATCTGACTATAGCTTCAATCAATGGCATATAGTCCTCACTCTTGCTCACATCAATCTCAAATTTGTTGATGGGAATGTCTAAAGTGGAAAACTTCCACGTGCATATGATACAGCCACAATAATTACCTTCTCGTATGTAAGTACCCACTTGCTCTCTAGAATCCACGCGTATTTAATAAGAAACAAAAAAAAAACTTAACTGTTGTCCTAGGCTCCAGTCATTTTTGGGTTTTTGCCAAAACAACATTTTCAATATTGGCCCCGAAGATATTTTCTTGTCTATTTAATTACATATCCGGATACTAAGTTCTCATCAATATTTCCATTTAATCTGGCTATTGCTTCAATCAATGGCATATTGTTCTCACTCTTGCTGACATCAATCTCAAATTTGTCGATGGGAGTGTCTAAAGTGGAAAACTTCCGCGTGCATATGATACAGCCATAATAATTACCTTCTCGTATGTAAGTACCCACTTGCTCTCTAGAATCCACGCATATTTAATAAGAAAAAAAAAACTTAACTGTTGTCCTAGGCTCCAGTCATTTTTGGGTTTTTGCCAAAACAACATTTTCAATATTGGCCCCCAATATATTTTCTTGTCTATTTAAACACATATCTGGATACTAAGTTCTCATCAATATTTCCATTTAATCTGGCTATAGCTTCAATCAAAGGCATATTGTTCTCACTCTTGCTCACATCAATCTCAAATTTGTTGATGGGAGTGTCTAAAGTGGAAACGTGCATGTGATACAGCCATAGTAATTACCTTCTCGTATGTAAGTACCCACTTGCTCTCTAGAATCCACACGTGTTTAAAAAGAAAAAAAAAATTAACTCTTGTCCTAGGCTCCAGTCATTTTTGGATATTTGCCAAAACAACATTTTCAATATTGGCCTCCCAAGATATTTTCTTCTCTATTTAATTACATATCTGGATACTAAGTTCGCATCAATATTTTCATTTAATTTGGTTATAGCTTCAATCAATGGCATATTGTTCTCACTCTTGCTCACATCAATCTCAAATTTGTGAATGGGAGTGTATAAAGTGGAAAATTTCCACATGCATGTGATACAACCATAATAATTACTTTGTTGTATGCAAGTACCCACTTGCTCTCTAGAATCCACACTTTTTTAATAAGGAAAAAAAAAATTTACTTTTGACCTAGCCTCCAGTCATTTTTGAGTTTTTGCCAAAACAACATTTTCAATATTGGTACGCCATGATTTTTTTTTTGTCTATTTAAACACATATCTGCATTCTAAGTTCTCATCAATATTTCCACTTAATTAGTCTAGCAAGCTAGCTTCAATGGCAGACCTTAAGAACTATATGATCGGCATATTGTTCTCACTCTTGCTCACATCAATCTTCCTTTTGCGAACCCTGTTATCAAGAAGGGCACACCGCCTTCCACCGAGTCCTCTACGCCTTCCCATTATTGGGCATCTTCATCTTCTTGGTCCCATCCTTCATCAGACCTTCCACAAGCTCTCATCCACCTATGGCCCCTTAATTCACATCTATGTTGGTTCAGTCCCATGTGTTGTTGCCTCCTCAGTTGAAATAGCAAAAGAGTTCCTTAAGACTCATGAGCTCTCTTTCTCTTCCAGGCCAGTGTCTGCTGCAGTTCACTACCTAAGTTTTGGCTCCGCTGACTTCTTCTTTTCTTCATATGGCCCCTACTGGAAATTCATGAAGAAAGTAAGCATGTCTGAACTCTTAGGAGGGCGGACTCTCGAGCAATTACAACACGTTAGGCGTGAAGAAATACATCAGTTTTTGCGGACGTTGTTGATCAAGTCTAATGAGGGTAAAGAAGGAGTCAATGTACACGCAGAGTTAATAAGATTGACAAACAATCTTATCACAAGAATGACAATGAATAGGAGGTGTTCCGAGTTAGATAATGATGCCGTGGAGATAAGGGAATTGATAGAAGAGATTGTTGAACTTACAGGGAAGTTTAACTTATCTGACTTTATTTGGTTATGTAAGAATTTTGATTTACAAGGCATTAGGAAGAGATTTGAAGTAGCTCGTGTCAAGTATGATAGCATGATTGAGAAGATCATTAAAGAGCACGAAGAGGACAAGAAATCGATGCGTGGCGATGGGTATTTAGGCCGTGAAGCCAAAGATGTCTTGCACAAATTGCTTGATATATCAGATGATAATGATGCCCCGATCAAATTAACCAGAGAACACATCAAGGCTTTTATCTTGGTAAGATCATGAGTATATATGATTTTAGTTTTTCATCTTAAATAAATATTCTTATTTTCTAATGCAGGACCTTTTGGTCGCGGGGACACACACATCCGCCATTACGGTCGAATGGGCGCTGGCACAACTCATAAACAATCAAGATGTCCTTGAGAAAGCGAGAGAAGAGATTGATAAGATAGTTGGAAAAAGACGACTAGTAGAAGAATCAGACATCCCGAATCTCCCTTACCTCCAAGCAATTGTGAAAGAAACACTGAGACTCCACCCTGCAGGACCCGTAATCATAAGAGAATCCGCCGAAGACTGCACCATCGGAGGCTATCACATACCAGCAAAGACTAGGCTTTTTGTGAACGTATGGGCCATTGGGAGAGACCCTCAACATTGGGAGAACCCATTTGAGTTCAACCCCGATAGATTCATCGATAACGGGCTAAGCAAACTTGACGTGCGAGGGCAACACTTCCATTTCTTGCCTTTTGGAAGTGGAAGGAGAGGGTGCACTGGAACAACACTAGCATTGCAAGTCGTGCAAACAACACTGGCGATGCTAATTCAGTGTTTTGATTTCAAGATCGGCGATGACACAAACGCAAAAGTGGACATGAAAGAGGGTGAAGGAGTTACTCTCCCAAGAGCCCATCCTTTGAACTTTACACCAATTCCCAGGCTTGATCTATTACCAATCCTTAACTAAAGCACCCTTATGAGAAATCATTTCAAATTGGTGCCAAAGGAAAGGTGGCATAATCTATTTACTAGCTATTAGAATTTCTATCTTATTTTTATGTTGTTATTATCTGTAATAGCTTAATCTCGCGCTTTAGGTATTTGCGTGTCTAATCACGACACTAGTTGCCACTGGTGACCTGAACTCGATCACAAGTTATTTGTGTAATTATATTGTCATCATGCCATATGTTTACATCGTACGTTATAGTATTAATTGGTAGTTTCCTTCCCTTACCTTCTCCTTGCTTCTTATGTCTTATTTGTTGGTGCATATATACCTTGCAAAATAGTCACGGATAATCCTAAGAAGAGCATCAATATATGTTATTTTTTTGTAATAGGCCCAAGTCCAAGTCATGAGAGAGTGTAGGAGTGACTAGGGCTTTGTTTGGCAACACTATTTGATAATTTAACTAATACCTGATAATCTAGTAGCTGATAGCAGAAAGCTGATATTAATTTAACTAATCAACTGAAAATTGTTTGGAACGATAGCTGATTAAGTAGCTGATAAATGCAAAATAACATAAAAGGATATACGATACAATTAAGTGTATTAATTATATAATCATATAACTAATTATTATAAATAACTTTATATCTTATTTATATAACACAAATTAATAACATAAAATAAACTTATTTTTATATTATGTGAAAAACCAAATTGGATGATTATACATGTATCTTACGCATCATCCACAATTGAGAAGCAATGTTGTTGCGGATATTCTACACTTCAAGAGAAGTCTCTCTGTAGCTTCCATGGTTGGTATCTTCATCAATAACATCTGAAAATTCGTCAAGAGGTACATAATCTGGATGTTGCTCAAGAATATTGAACAAATCGTCCTATAGAGCACAATAAGAAAAAGAAGAAATAAATATTGATTCACAATAAATTAAAGAAAGATTGGAGAATACAAGAGGTTACTCATACATCTCTATAGAGCAATAACTGCTATAAGTTCACATGAAGGACTGTTAGTAATCTATATAAGCTAATCTAGAGAACACATATTGCATGTGAAATAAAAAAATAAAAAAAAATCCCATCAACAACCAAAATTAGCACCCTTAACGTTCTACAATAGGGTGAGAAAATCTCAACAGGACTAGAAGTGACGAGGAACGACAAATCAAGAATTACTTTCATTAAAACTTAAAAGTACTGAGAACACTTATAGTTTGGGTGACTTATTTGTCATGAATGTAGCTTACTTTCCTATTAAATATCTAGGCCTCCATCTCAAAGAAAGCTCACAGTCAATTAATAATGACAAGTGCATGCAAGGAACTCCACAAGGGTGAAAGGCTGAGTGGGGTGAAAGGCTGAGTGGTTTTCTATGGCAGGGTTGTTGCTCTCCTAAAACACATTATCCAAAGTTTTTATACATACTGGATTAGCTATTTTACAGTCCCAAGTGTGGTGGTTAGATAGATATAATCATATGGAAAATGATAATCTAACACACTTTGGGCGCACACTTGGGGCGCACACCACTACAACATTAATGTGTTTTAATAACAAAACCATTAACGACAGTGTGAGAAAACCGTCATGAAAGATAGGAATAATAACGGTAGTCGTTATTATATTGATTATATATATACCATAAAATAAACACGTCTTCAACTTTCAACTCTCCTACTCGGCCTCTCCCACTTCAAGTCGGACTATCACAGTTCATATACCCTTACTTTCGCTCTCACAGTTCGACTCTCCCGTGAGACCTCTCCCTCTTGTTCTCACAGGTCGACTCTCCCTCTCGCGAATCTCTCCCTCAAACCCTAATCTCTCTCTCCCAAACCCTAACTTCTCGATCAGATCTCGTGTGATCCCTTCTCGATCAGATCTCAGCGACTCAAGGCATCTTGGCTTCCGCTCTTCGGATTTGTGCAGTTACAGGTATGGATCTTTGGTTTTCGTTTTGCTTTCTAGATTTTTTTGTGTGAATTATGGTTTGTGTGATGGATAATGTTGTGGTTAATGAAGAGCAAGCACTAAGTAGCAGCAATAGAGGCAATGATTGATGATTCTGATAAGCATTCGTGAGAGTGGCCCCATAAGTGGCGATGAAGGTATGAAAATGGAGGAAGCAAATATGGAGAGTAGTGTGGTGTTGATGTGGGGTTATCTACCAGGAGCTTCTCCCCGAGGACACCTTTGCTCTCTCCTACCATTGTTAGGAGAGTTAATGGGGATTCCTGGATGGATGTCTGCGGGGGCAGATGTGGTTTCACCATGGCTATTTCAGGTCACCTCTCCCATCCATCTTCATTTCATGCATTCATTCAAACGACCAATGCTGCTGATTTGGGTTTTTAAACCCTAAGCCCTAATCCGTGCACAACGCTCGCTTTATAGTTGGCAGTTGCTCGATCTGATTCTCAAAGCCAATTTTTATTTGCATTTTCTATTGATTTGCTTATTGAATCGTCGGTCCATCAGTTTATTCGCAATGATTGGCAGATCTTTGTTGTTTGTGTGAGGTTTTGGTTCTAATTGTTAGTTTATGGTGAACAAAATCCAGAGAGCTTGCACGGTGTTAGGCGACCATGGCGGCAAAGGCATGTCTCTCTGGGAAGCCCTACCGACGGTCGCTATCATCGAAGGCCAGGTACCTAGATAGGTTTTCAATTCCATTCTCTCCATTGATTCTTTTGTTCAGATCTTCGATTGATTGATTGATTCTGTGGAAATCAGAGTTCTAGAAATGTTGTGATGTTTGTGAATTGGATCTGTGATTTTGTTGTGTTGATTTTTTGGATTGGTTTTGGATTGGAATTAGGTATTATGACGAAGAGCAGGAGTACGCGGTGTTTCTTCATGCACCGAAGAGGTGGTTCGCTGATTTTGGTATGGGAAACTCGATTTGGGATTCATTGTTCAAATGTATTTCTATGTACATTGTTGTTTTAGTTTTTGAATTTCATTATTATCAATTTGGTTTCATGAGAATAGTAATGGCAATGTATGTAATTAATTTTACAATATAATGTACGAATCTTTTCCAAGTCCCATAAGATACAAGAACGTTGTTTTGAAGTATTTTTTTTTTTTAATAATTCTTTATATGAACTATTATTATTTGTTATGTGTTTTGTAGTATTAGCTCACATGTGAATGATATTATGTGTCTTAAAAGTGTGATCAATTCCTCAACCCATTGGCCATTGGCAAGTTTGCTGAGAGCCATCCACCTGCAGGTTAACACAGGGAGAATTTCCTTCCATTTCAATGATAGAGGAAACATTCTGCAAATTAATATTATGTTACTATCCTGGTACGGATCACACATTAATGTCTCTAATCCTGGACCGACAGTTTTATGTGATGGCCACAATCCTATTACAGAATGCTGATTTTTGGTCCTGAAGATGACCTTAATGCATGGTCTCGTGCAAATTGTTATAATCCATACTGTGTATACTTTTTCCTTGTGATGTTTGTGAATATTATTATTATTGTTGTTGTTATTGTTCTGAATCTTCTGATAGCATTCTATTCCTAAGTATTTGATGAACTAGTGCTTCAGTTCAACTCTTTGAATTCGAGAAAGTCTTCATGAATTGATATACTGGATCTCTACGTCACGTGTATTATTGCATATATATGTCCTGACTTATTTTTTTCTCCCACTTTTATATTTTAAATTCTAAAAAGCATTTGCATATATATATGTCCTGACTTATCTACAAACATGTATTGTTTTGTTTTTTTTTTGGTATGAGCATGTTTTGTTTCCAAGTGTCTCGTGATGTATGTTCTCCAACTATAATTATTTTTCATGCATTTTATTCTCTGTGTCGTAGTTGCCAAACATTATGTCTAGAGGAGTTGTGACAGTTGTTCCAATGTTTTCCATTGGAGTAGCATTAGAACTAAAATTGATTTATGTTCAAATTTCCATTCACATCATGCCTTTGTTCCCCTTATTCAGTATGATAGTTATATTATACTCTTTTACGATTGATGGTTGTTGTTGATACCAATAGTAAGTACTGATGGTTAAATTGGTCAGGCCAAACCTGAGACTCTGGTGAAGGTGATTTCCATTGTAAAGAAATAGTTGGCATTACCAACAGAATCCTGGGTGACAGGCGACTTTAAGTTTGCTGCACTTGAGGCCGATTCCTTGAAATGGTACCACTCTAATTCAATATAGTGATGCAATTCTTCTAATTAGTTTTTCTTTTCTCTTGGTTCTCTGAATGTTGTCCGACATGCTGTGAAAAAGCCGAGGATCAAAAAATGAATTTTTTGATTGGGCATGATTGTGGTTTATTTGGAAACTTAAATATAGGGATTTATCTTTACATGGTGTCATCAATCAGCTCACTTTCTCTGTTGTAGTCATTCATTATTCTCTTCGTACAGCAGACAGAGAAAGGAAGGCAGTGATATTAAAAGACCAAAGTAATATCTCTTTGGAAGCTCTGGATTTCATCCTTCCTGATATGCTTTTAATTCTTGTTACAGGATGGTGGTATTTTGTATAGTAAATTAAAGCATGAATTAGGAACACATGCATATTTTTGAAATTTTCATAATATGTTCTCTCTTTGTGCATGGCAATAGCTCTGGTAAGTTCCCTGCTCTAAGAAGAAGAAAATTTATTGTTGTCCTTGCCGTGGATCATGACAGTGTTACAGCGTTTTTGGAAACTCTCAAAAAGGTTTTAGCTCTCAAGGCCTAAAGAGTGCAAGGGTTTTAGCTCTAAAGGGGATTAAGGTATGTGTAATTTCTGTTTGTAGAAGTAGCTCACTAAGATTTGTTACAACTTGTACTTGTGATCCCTTGGTTTTTAATTATGTAGTGATTAATCATCTTAGATATAATATAATTTGCTTAAGGCTTATGTTGGAGAATAAATGGAATCGTGGCTAAGTAATCCCATTTGAACTATCACTAATGTTTTAGGATATTGATAGTGACTATATATTTCAAGAACTAAAATTTGAAGGAAGAGCTGAATCCGAGAAGACCATTTATTGCTATGTTAGTCAACTCTTGAAAATTTAATATTTTTTTCTATTATTTGGATTCATTACTTGGGAAAATACTTATCACTTGGTAGAGTCTCTCCTAATTTAGAATTGGGTGTTTGCTCGAGATAAGATTTTTCATTGAAGCTCGCAATGCATTAGGACGCATATAACATTTGGAATCAGTTTCAACCATTTAAATATTTAGTGGTTACCAATTTATGCGAAGCTTTTGTTCTTTAGCCTGTGTTATCGTTTTTTTCAAAACCTTTGCTTCTACAAGTCCCAACATTAAAATTTATTATTTGAATTACATTACGAGTTTCTAGAAATTTTGTTTAGAAATACAAGCTGTTATTTGGGTTAATGACTTGGTTGGAATAAACTTATTCTCATTGGTTCCACATCAATTTTTATATCTCGTCCCTTTCTATTCTTTTCTTGTGTTGCTCATTTTTCTTTGTCTAATTTTGCAATTGCCTTTACTTTCTTAATTAATCTCATTGGTACGCTTGACTTTACAAAACTTATAAACTCAGCATGCATCCGTTGGAGATAAATGTTAATATATATAATGTATCTTACCCCATTTTCAAGTCTTCCTAGATTTCAAGCCTATGAATCTTTGTGTATCATTCAACTGATATTAATTGTTGTGCATTGTATTTAGTCGAGTATAAAGATTGTATTCTGGTTCTTTGGTAAATCTGACTCCAAGAGTCATATCTGTCAAGCCAAAGGAGAATGATTGAGATCAAATTTTCC
This sequence comes from Stephania japonica, assembly GCA_039657345.1. Lineage (NCBI taxonomy): Eukaryota > Viridiplantae > Streptophyta > Magnoliopsida > Ranunculales > Menispermaceae > Stephania > Stephania japonica. The sequence continues at coordinate 49,107,526 of CM077558.1, forward strand.
ACTTTATTTAAGTTTACTTAATAATTACTAATTTAGGTTAAGTTATTTGGTTTAGTTGGTGTCGTGCTTTAGCATTTCATTTTTAAAATTATGTTGAAAGTCCTAGAGCTTTTTTTTTTTTCAGAGATACAAGTGCTTGTGATTGGGATCAAGAGTTTGCTTGAAAACAGTCATATCAACTTGATGACATTTTAAGTTGTATCAGAAAAGATCGAAAGAGAATTCTAGAGATTGATGCAGATCCATTAAATTTCAACTTATTTGAACATGGTTATATTTTCAATTATCTAAATGTCTCAAAATATAGAAAGGCACCAAGACAGAGAAATTTTAGATAGCAATTAAACAAGTTGAAAGGTAGAAAACCATCATTGTTGATGGTGCGAACCTTGAGGAAATGGGGTAATACTAGTGAATTCAGCATTGGGTACTTAATACACTAAAAACTATTGGTATAGGTAAGTTGACTTAACTTTTAAGAAGATTTTACTGTTTCATGTTGTTTCTTTTTTTTTTCCCCCCTCTTTGGTTTAACTTTCCGTTATTTGTTAGGTAGATACTGGTATAATTAAAAGATTTCTACTTGCAGCTCTGATTGTCATGATTCCGACCTGCAGCTCTGATGGGAAGCTTCTTGTTTCATTGGGAAGTGGTGGCCCTCATAGGGTGTGGGATGTGGAGTCATCAAAAGTGGTTGCATCATTATCAAAGGAAAATGTAAGAGATTTTGCTCTATAAATAATTTAATTTTTTCTCATTAGTACTAGCCCTCTATATGCTTGGGGTTCGTTTATCTTGGATTTCACAGGTTAAGCATGTTAACAATGATGTTGCTGACATTGCAAGAGATACAACTGCAGATGAAGACACCCATGATGATCGTTGATAACCACGTTTCAAAAAGTTCATTTGATCATCTATGTTTTTTTTTTTTTTTTGAAAAAGATCATCTATGTTTGTAATGTTTTAGTGAAGTACTTTGATGAAACATTTTTTTTTTTTCAGAATTCTTGTAATTAACTTGATATACATTGGGATATCTACACATAATATAATTGACTCTTCAGCTAATTTGATTGCAAAATGTGTTTAAAAAGTTATATGCTGCAGATCAGTACATTTAAAAAAAATGAACACCCTTTAATGACGGTTTAAAATCATCATTAAAAGTGAGTTTTGATCTAGTTTTTGCGTACAATTTTTTACCTCATTTCTAGTATTCTCCCAACTTGATTGTTGGATATAAGAGATGATTGATAGATTATAGTCTTAGAGTTCCTAGACCATAAGACAATCAAAGAAAACTTGCCCACAAATACAAAGCAACAATTATCTAGGGATAATGATATTTTGACATACTTTGCCTACATACATTCGATACACAATGGTCCAGATTTTCTTGAGATATGTATAACACATATCCCAATGAAATTTGACCATTGTGTAGAACCATGGGGCATTAACGATCTATTGAGGCATTGGCAATCCATTTTGGACCTGGGACTCGTATAACTGGTACTTCTATGGTTAGGGATCGTGTTTACACTCGTATTTTGTTTTTGTTTTTGTTTTGCTATAGATGAACAATTGACCAAGATTTTGTATGACCCAATTGACCAAGATTTTGTATGATCAATCACTGTCAAGCATGGCTCTTACATTGAGTGATAGTATCAAACATGGCTTTTACTTACATCCATATATATCCAATGTACTCATTATTCCATATATTGTCAATGTTGTTTGTGAAGAGTTGTATGACATGTGATGTATATGTTACTTCTAAACATTGTCTAAGTGCATTTATCATCATCACCAAATGGTCCATATAAAGGGTGTCAACCTCATTGTAAAAACACATCAAGTTGTGTAGCTGCCCAAAATCCACCTTGATCTGCCACGGGAGGCCACGCGGGCCCACAACTAGCCATGTAGTTGCCAGATGTGTCCCACGCTCAACTAACCATAAATATTCCTTATTCATCAGAGTTCTTAGTATTTGTAATACTTAAAAATTCATGCGGAAGCTTTAAAATATGTAAATTCCTCAAGTCAGAGAGCATCAATCCTATGTGAAAAACTCGGTAAAGTACACTGTATATAACATAACAAAATGTGATACATACATGTACTGGTATCTAAAACAGTCCCCATAAACCCAAAAATAAGTCAATACAAAAAATAAAAACATACAGGTTGAACACTGTCGGTGGCAAGTCACAAGTAGTCAGCGAGAGTTTCCTTTCCCTTGCTCGTAGTAGATCCTGCACTCAATCATCACAAGAGGTAGATGACGAATCCAGTAAGTAAAACCCTTAATAAACACACTCGAGTGTTTATTTGTTTGACTTTCATTTGATTTCAGCTATTATTGTTTATTCGTTGTTCACTCTATTTCCCAAATATATATATATATATACTTGCCTATATTTTTGTGCCTACAATTCCGTCGTTCGCCAGTCCGGTTCTCGCATCAGCACACATTTCTAAATGAATATTCGACACACTATCTCACCCGGTCTAGTCAATATAAATCATACCTGCAATGTAATGAGTCATAACATAGTCATTATCAACACAGTTAATCAAACAATCAGTCAAAAATACCATTTTTGCCTAATCCAGGCATACCCTAGCTTGTCCGTGGCATCCCCGTGGACCTGAGCTAGCGTCCACGTCCGAAAATATGCGAATAACGACCTTAATAAAATTTGGGCCATAAAAAGTTGTATACAACTTCTCATTACAACTCTATCATTTCTTCTCTTCTACTTTGTAGTTGTAGTTCTTTGTAGTAGTAGTAGTAGTAGTAGTAGTAGAAGTTAGTAGTCTTCTACTTTCTTCTCTAGTTCTAGCAAGTTCTCAACTTAAGTTACAACACACTATCAACACGAGCTTGCTCTAGCACAAAGGAGATCTTTAAGTTCAAGAAGGCTTGCTAAGGAAACAAAGCTAGGAAGGTATATTTTTTGTTAAATAAGTTCAATTTATTTTCATGTTATCATGGTTACTTTCTTTTCATTACATGCACAATTTATATATGCATACTTTATTCATACACTATGCTCTATAACGTCACCGACTATGAAAGTATGCTCTGTAGTTGCGTCTTGTACGATCTTCAACATCAGAAATGAAAAGTCAATATGTGATATAACTAGTTTCTCGTTATACTATAAACGATTACTTATGCTCTATTCTTGATTTTTATAATGCAAATAGTGTTACGAGTTTGTGTTGATAGTGGGTAAGCATTGTCCCTAACCCACCTTGTTTTTGAACAAATCACTGTCGTTTATCTATGCTATCAGCGAAATCCCTCCTCAGTAAAGCTCACTACAAAAAATTTGCTCTTTAGCAACAAATTTTTAAGCAACAAACAAGATTTTTTTCGCAAAAGCCTATTTTTAGTGACGAATAAGCATGTTTGTTGGAATGCACTGTATTTTTAGCAACAACCGCCAATGTCGTTAGTAAACATACTCTTTAGCGACGATTTTTACGTGACAACATGATTTCGTTTCTAAAGCATGATATCTTTTGTAACAACTTGAAAAACTCGTGTCTAATTGTACCATATAGCGACATACTCTATTGTGACATGAAGTTTGTTTTAAATACACTGTAGTGACAAATAAGATTTGTCGCTAAAAATTACCTATTGCAACACATTTTTATGTTGTTTCTAATGTGTTAAATCTTTAGTAACGTGTTCAAAAAATTGTTGGTATAGTTAATCTTTAGCCATGACATCTATTATGACAACAAGTTTACCACAAATTCACAATAGCGATGAACAAAAATCGTTGCTAAAGCTTACCAAATAGCAACGTATTTTCACTTTGTTTCTAATGTGTTGAGTCTTTAGCAACAATAAGTTCAAAAAACTTGTTGCAAGAGTCACTCTTTAGCAACGATGTCAATTGCGACAACAGTTTTATTACATATAGCGACATAAAATTCGTTGCTAAAGCTTATCGAACAGCAAAATATTTCCACATCTTTTTTATTGAGTTGAACTTTTTTTTAATGACCATGGGTGTCCGCAGCCTGTCTTATGTGACTAGTCCCATAAGACCCTGGTGTAGTCAGTCGTTGCGTACCCCAGTGACCCGATTGGAATTGCTAGGGGCAGGAATCAAACCCCCATTGTTGAAGTAAGGAGTGTCATTATGAGCCTGGCCCACCTCGAGTTCGCCCTTACCATCATAGCAACTTGACTGGGCTACTGAGTTGAACCTTTAGTTCCAACATATTATATATATTATGTCCTTAATTCTTAATTTGTATAATTACCTACATTTTTAACCACTAAGCATACGTGGGTTTCAAAAAAAAAACCACTAAGCATACGCTAAATAATACTTATTATTTAAATAGATGGTCATTATCCAAACTTGACCCGAATTTATGAAAAATTAGTTTGAATCATTTTTCTTTCAAATCAACATCTATGAACATCAAATGTATAGATGTTTGAGGAATACAATTTTAGTAGATATAGTTTCTATAAGGGGAAATTAGATTCCTTTAAACACTAGCTCAAAAAATATTTTTAGGGCATCTCCAACCCATCAACACTAAAATAGTGTAACATTAACATTATTTTACTGTAAACAAGGATGTTAACACTATTTACGTCTCGAACCTATTAACACCATCTTTTACATTATCTTACTTTTTATCATTATTTTATTTTATTTAATCTTTTTCTTTTTTTTTTGGTTCATAAAATTTAATCTTTTAGATATTCTAGTTGCAATTTTATAAACATAAAAATGTAATTTCATAAAAAAAAAACATAAAAATGTAATAATTTCTTAAGATTAATGAAATATGTATTTAATAAACAATTAATATTTTTTTGGCAGGAAAATTAATATTTTTTGTTTAACCATATAGGGCTTTATAATTATCTTTAATGTAGTATTTTATGTTTTTGGTATTTATACTGTTTTTAATTATTTGCAATTTAAAATGTTAACATATAATTAATGTTGTGGAACATAAGATGAAATAAGATTTTTTTAAAAAAATAATAAAATGAAATTCATTGTTTGTTTATAAAAAATGTATAATTAATATAATTTAAAAATAAATAGATAATTCATTAATTCATTAATCACAAGTAAAAAAATAAAATACGTTTTTTTTTCTTCAAAAAAATGGAATACGTTTTATTTGAGAAAAAAAAAAAAACGTTAATCACAAGTAAAAATGTCAAAAAACAATAAAAAAGATAAATAAGTAATTAATTAATATAATTAGATAATTAATAAATTAAGCTTTTAAGATAAATATAAATATTTTATGTTTTATAGGATAGAGATAAATATGATTATAAAAATGTAAGATAAAAGATAAGTATAGTCATTTGTTAAAAAAGTCAAAGATAAAGATAACTATTAAAAATTAAAAAAAAGATTAATGTTTGTTTTTAGGTGTAGTTTACGTAGTATTAACAAAAAAGTAGTTAATTTTTTGGTCAGCACGATCAAAGCCACCTCACACCTCTCTCTCTTTGATTGTATTCTCTTTCAATTAATCAGTAACATAGTCTCTATCTTGGAGTTTTCTTAGTTGAATCTCTCAATCAACTCTACAACTCTCTTGAAATTTCGACGAGGTATATTTTTGAGATCTTTCTCTGATTTTTATTGCAAGAAATTAGGATTTTTTCTTATGAATTTATTTTATTAGTCAATATTACTTTTTTAAGTGATTGGACTGTTTTTTTGAAAATGATTTGGGATGTTGATATTCTATTTTACAATTTTGATCAACTGACAAAGGAGTTGAAAGAGTAAGGAGAACACTTAATTTAAGGTATCTATATTATTACTTTATTCAATCAAACTTCTTTGAACTGTTAGCTATGGTTTTGGGTTTCTTGCTCTATATACATAGGGGGTACTAGATCAATACACATTATTGTTCAAAAATAGATGTTTAGGGCTAGAGTTGCTTCAAGAGATGTATATAGGAAGTGATGTGACACGGCTAGTTTTTGCAGTCTCTGTATGCAGTGATACCAAACTATTAAGCTTCTATGTTCATCAATTATATATTTATCAATTGAAGAAACATTTATGTTTAGAGATTAATTGAAGATGCATTTGTGTTTAGTTTTTATATAGTTGTAAACTTTTTTTTTTCATTAAGTATATCTAAGTAGATGTTTTTATTGTTAGGAAAGAAGCATGCATTTATAAAATATATTCATCGATCAGGGGCGGAGCTAACTTTAGAGTGTAGTGGGCCAACATTAATGGGTTATTTTTTGGCCATAGTACTATTATATACATTTAACCAAATGCACAAGGTTATAAATGATTATTATATAATGCATATTGTCTCTTTTAACTTTATAAATGTTTTTTTTTTACTTCAACATTATGAATGTGTTATTCAATTCTCACAAAAAAATGTGTTATTCTAAGTTATGTACATACTTTTGAAATCTCGAGAGAGACAATTCAAGATATTTAGATTTTTTTTAATGATTTGATCACCCAACCCATCACTCGACCGGGTAGGAGTACTATGTCTTCTCCTTTGACTATAAGTGTGATCTGCCAAAATATCTAGTTAACTACTAACTTAGACAAGAATTATGCTAAATAAACATCTCTAATGAAATTGATAAGGTATACTTGTAAAAGGTGGTACGTCATATTGAAGAGCTAAGAACTTGTTTTAACTAAGTTAGTTTCTTAAAAATTAAAGAAAGAAAAGACAAAAAAAAACCAAGCAAGAATATCAATCCCAAGCACAAATTCTCGCTATTTTGACGTATTAGTGGTGTTAAAAATAAAAATCTTATATTAATTTAGTAGCTAAGAAGGTGAAGTATGCATAGAGATATTAAATAAGGTATATGCTATGTAGTGATTATGCGTTGTTAATATTAGAATTTGAAATAAAATAAATTTAATTTATTAATAATTGACTTTTGGACTATATAGCATAGATTGAAATGGGCTCTGTTAATTTTGAAACTCCAAGTGCATCACAAACTGAGGGGGAGGGTATATGCTACGTAGCATGTAAATTCATAACTAATACGTAGTAGTAAAACTTTAATGCCCCCTCCCACTACATACCTTGCTCCACCTCTTTCATCGATTGAAGAAGCATTTGTGTTTAGTGATTAATTGAAGATGTATTTGTGTTTAATTTTTAAATAGTTGGTCACTATTTTTTATTAAGTATATTTAAGTATATGTTTTTATTGTTAGGAGATTTAAATTTGGATAATCAATAATTCATGGCAAAAAATAAGATAAAAAGAATACAATACCTTAAGTTTATCGCACAATTCAACTTTCTTATTATGTGGAATTGTACTCCATCCACTAAACTTAAGAGGAGCAAAGTTTCTTACAATAATTCCACATTCAGTAGCAAATAAGCTTGAGCTTTCATCAATAGGTCTTCCAATTTCAGGATCGATAGGCAAGCTTATTGGGCCAGTTAAAGTCACCACCTTCTCAAGTGCCATTCCTTTTGATCTACCACGCTTATTAGGACGAGATGAGGATATTGTACATTAAGATAAAAAAGTAATTGATTATGATCAAAATTTCTTTAAAGAATAAATTATATACTAATTTTGATCATAATCAATTTTTTTTTTATCTTAATGTACAACATCCTCATATCGTCCTAATAAGCGTGGTAGATCAAAAGGAATGGCGCTTGAGAAGGTGGTGACTTTAACTGGCCCAATAACTTTGCCTATCGATCCTGAAATTGGAACACTATTGATGAAAACTCAAGCTTATTTGCTACTAAATGTGGAATTATTGTAAAAAACTTTGCTCCTCTTAAGTTTAGTGGATGGAGTACAATTCCACATAATAAGAAAGTTGAATTGTGCAATAAACTTAAGGTATTGTATTCTTTTTTATCTTATTTTTTTACCATGAATTGTTGATTATCCAAATTTAAATCTCCTAACAATAAAAACATCTACTTAAATATACTTAATAAAAAAATTGTGAACAACTATTTAAAAATTAAACACAAATACATTTTCAATTAATCACTAAACACAAATGCTTCTTCAATCGATGAAAAGGCGAGAGCAAGGAATGTAGTGGGAGGGGGCATTAAATTTTTACTACTAAGTATTAGTTATGCATTTACATGCTACAAACAATCTAGTAAATGACGCATAATCACTACGTAGCATATACCCCCTCCCTCAGTTTTTGATGCACTTGGGTTTCAAAATTAAAGAGCCCATTTCAATCTATGCTATATAGTCCAAAAGTCAATTATTAATAAATTAAATTTATTTTATTTCAAATTCTAATATTAACAATGCATAATCACTACGTAGCATATACCTTATTTAATATCTCTATGCATACTTCACCTTCTTAGCTACTAAATTAATATAAGATTTTTATTTGTAACACCACTAATACGTCAAAATAGCGAGAGTTTGTGCTTGGGATTGATATTCTTGCTTAGTTTTTTTTTTCTTTTCTTTCTTTAATTTTTAAGAAACTAACTTAGTTAAAACAAGTCCTTGGCTCTTCAATATGACGTCCTGCCTTTTACAAGTATACCTTATCAATTTCATTAGAGATGTTTATTTGGCATAATTCTTGTCTAAGTTAGTAGTTAACTAGATATTTTGGCAGATCACACTTATAGTCAAAGGAGAAGACATAGTACTTCCACCCGGTCGAGTGATGGGGTTGGTGATCGAATCCTAAAAAAGTTCTAAATATCTTGAATTGTCTCTCTCGAGATTTCAAAAGTATGTACATAACTTAGAATAACACATTTTTTTTTGTGAGAATTGAATAACATATTCATAATATTGAAGTAAAAAAAAAAACATTTATAAAGTTAAAAGAGACAATATGCATTATATAATAATCATTCATAACCTTGTGCATTTGGTTAAATGTATATATAGTAGTACTATGGCCAAAAAATAACCTATTAATGTTGGCCCACAACACTCTAAAGTTAGCTCCACCCCTGATCGATGAATATATTTTATAAATGCATGCTTCTTTCCTAACAATAAAAACATCTACTTAGATATACTTAAAAAAAAAAGTTTATAACTATGTAAAAATTAAACACAAATGCATCTTCAATTAATCTCAAAACATAAATGCTTCTTCAATTGATAAATATATAATTGATGATGAACATAGAAGCTTAATAGTTTAGTATCACTGCATACAGAGACTGCAAAAACTAGCCCTGTCACATCACTTCCTATATACATCTTTGAAGCAACTCTAGCCCTATACATCTATTTTTGATCAATAATGTGTATTGATCTAGTATCCCCCTTATGTATATAGGGCAAAAAACCTAAAACCATAGCTAACAGTTCAAAGAAGTTTGATTGAATAAAGTAACAATATGGATACCTTAAATTAAGTGTTCTCCTTACTCCTTCCACTCCTTTGTCAGTTGATCAAAATTGTAAAATAGCATATCAACATCCCAAATCGTTTTCAAAAAAACAGCCCAATCACTTAAAAAAGTAATATTGACTAATAAAACAAATCCATAAGAAAAAACCCTAATTTCTTGCAATAAAAATCAGAGAAAGATCTCAAGAATATACCTAGTCGAAATCCTAAGAGAGTTATAGAGTTGATTGAGAGATTCAACTAAGAAAACTCCAAGATAGAGACTGTATCACTGATTAATTGGGAGAGAATACAATCAAAGAGAGAGAGGTATGAGGTGGCTTTAATCGCGCTAACCAAAAAATAACTACTTTTTGTTAATACTACGTAAACTACACCTAAAAACAAACATTAATTTTTTTAATTTTTAATAGTTATCTTTATCTTTATCTTTTTTAACAAACGCTATACTTATCTTTTATCTTACATTTTTATAATCATATTTATCTCTATCCTATAAAACATAAAATATTTATATTTATCTTAAAAGCTTAATTTATTAATTATCTAATTATATTAATTACTTACTTATTTATCTTTTGTATTGTTTTTTGACATTTTTACTTGTCATTAACATATTTCTTTTTTTTTCTTTTTTTTTCAAAAAAAAAACGTATTCCATTTTTTTTGAAGAAAAAAAAACGTATTTTTTTATTTTTTTACTTGTGATTAATGAATTAATTAATTATCTATTTATTTTTAAACTATATTAATTATACATTTTTTATAAACAAACAATGAATTTCATTTTATTATGTTTTTTTCAAAAAAATCTTATTTCATCTTATGTTCCACAACATTAATTATATGTTAACATTTTAAATTGGAAATAATTAAAAACAGTGTAAATACCAAAAACATAAAATACTACATTAAAGATAATTATAAAGCCCTACATGGTTAAACAAAAAAAAATATTAATTTTCCTGCCAAAAAAAATATTAATTTGTTTATTAAATACATATTTCATTAATCTTAAGAAATTATTACATTTTTATGTTTTTTTTATGAAATTACATTTTTATGTTTATGAAATTGCAACTAGAATATCTAAAAGATTAAATTTTATGAACCAAAAAAAATATTAAATAAAATAAAATAATGATAAAAAGTAAGATAATGTAAAAGATGGTGTTAATAGGTTCGAGAAGTAAATAGTGTTAATATCCTTGTTTACAGTAAAATAATGTCAATGTTACACTATTTCCCCTTATAGAAACTATATCTACTAAAATTGTATTCCTCAAACATCTATACATTTGATGTTCATAGATGTTGATTTGAAAGAAAAATGATTCAAACTAATTTTTCACCAAGTTTGGATAAGGACCATCTATTTGAATAATAAGTATTATTTAGCGTATGCTTAGTGGTTTTTTTTTTGAAACCCGTGTATGCTTAGTAGTTAAAAATGTAGGTAATTATACAAATTAAGAATTAAGGACATAATATATATATATATATAATATGTTAAAACTAAAGGTTCAACTCAGTAGCCCAGTCAGGTTGCTATGATTGTAAGGGCGAACTCGAGGTGGGCCAGGCTCCACAATGGCACTCCTTACTTCAACAACGGGGGTTCGATTCCTGCCCCTAGTAATGCCAATCGGGTCAATGGGGTACGCAACGATTGACTGCATAGAAGACAGGCTGCGGACACTCATGGTCATCAAAAAAAAAGTTCAACTCAATAAAAAAGATGTGGAAATATTTTGTTGTTCGATAAGCTTTATCAACGAATTTTGTGTCGCTATAGTGAATTTGTAATAAAATTGTTGTCGCAATTGACATCGTTGCTAAAGAGTGACTCTTGCAACAAGTTTTTTGAAATTATTGTTGCTAAAGACTCAACACATTAGAAACAACGTGAAAATACGTTGCTATTTGGTAAGCTTTAGCAACGATTTTCGTTCGTCGCTATTGTGAATTTGTGGTAAACTTGTTGTCATAATAGATGTCATCGCTAAAGATTAACTATACCAACAATTTTTTGAACACGTTACTAAAGATTTAACACATTAGAAACAACATAAAAAGTGTTGCAATAGGTAATTTTTAGCGACAAATCTTGTTTGTCACTATAGTGTATTTGAAACAAACTTCATGTCACAATAGAATATGTCACTATATGGTACAATTAGACACGAGCTTTTTTGTTACAAAAAGATATCATGCTTTAGAAACGAAATCATGTCGTCACAATAAAAATCGTCTCTAAAGAGTATGTTTACCAACAAAATTGACTGTTGTTGCTAAAAATACAGTGCATTTCCAATAAACATGCTTATTCGGCGCTAAAAATAGGGTTTTGCAACAAAATCTTGTTTGTCGCTTAAAAATTTGTTGCTAAAGAGTGAATTTGTCGTAGTGAAAGTATATACTGTCATTTTATCATTTTCTAAAATATATATCCATCTTGATTAATGCTAGGAAGATGCAACAATGACCCTATAAAGTCACACCATAAAAAATGTAATGTGGGGTCAAAGCATCTTTAGTAAGATAGTAAAGACATCACTTCCAAAAAAGGCAAGATATCGGAAGGTCGCGGTTCAACTCTACTGAAGTAAACAAAAAAAAAGGTAATGCGGGGTCCTACGTGAAAATGGGTGTGCGTACAGTTTTCGACGCATAACGAGGCGTGTATGTTCTAAAGATACAAACCCGTGCGCTTACTTTGGATGTGACTTTGATGAGCATTTTCCTTGTGCTACAGGGGACCAATACTAAAGATTTTTGGGCTCTATATAGGCTGTTAGGACCCGTTTTCCAAATGATTCCCAACCGATCTTGCTCGATCCATGACTCGCCAACCAACTCGATTGTTGAGTTATGAACCGAACTAGTGAGCCTTCTTCCAATCTAACTATTATTATCATTCATTATTCATCAATCAACAATATTGGAAAGGTAAATCATAATTTTCACCGAATAGTCCCCTTGACTTTCATGCTTGTAAATTCAATTTTATTTATTTTATTTCTGATTCATTTCATTCTACTTTATTTTATTTTTTTAACTGATTCCAAATCCTTCATCGATTTAAACATTTTAATTATGTCAAGAAAACTCGACATAAATAAGATCCTGTAAATTTATTTATCAAACACATGGATCTATTCCAAACAATTGTGATCAAACTACTGAATAATTTAAATAGAATATTGAAAACCTTTATCTAGATTCAAAACAACGAGATCCAAGGATCCTTTGTTCTCCAAGCTCTCTCCTTGGCTCTTCTTTCTTCCTCGTGTTTTCTTTCCTTCGACTCCCGTAAGAAATAATTAAGGGATTTCAAAGATTTAAAATCTTTAACTTCCTAAATAATGAAATTTCAAACCGTTACTTTCCGTAACGGTCTCATCAATTAATGAGAAATTTAATTCTTACTTTCCATATTAGTTGTAAAAAAGTCAAAAGTGTAGGCCACTCCAAACTCTAGTGCCTCCTAATCTTAATCAGTGGGCCTACAAGTTTTTTTAGTGAGTTAGGGTTTCCTAGTTTACACAATTTTGGTATATATGTCTTATTTTGTTTAAAATTAGGGTCGTCACATAGACTATTTGTCTGGCTAGTCCGATGAGCCTTAGAATTGCACAACGAGACCACCAGTCTCCCCAACGTTTGGTTGTCGTGGGGAATCAATACCGAGGTCGTGTGCCTAACCTACAGTACCCTCGCCCTTAAAAAATGAAAATTGCATTTAAAATAGGAAGTCGAATTAAATATGGGAGCAAGAAAGTAGTCTATAACGTGTATCCTAAAAAATAGCCAATGTATCCTAATTCTAATTCAAAATACGTAATAGCGTAGAAGTTGCTAGTTTATTTCCTTTAATTTAGGCCTTAATTAATAGGTGTTTTCCTTTTTAGTCGTAATCTATACATATAAAGAGACCACGTTACTTCTTTGTACGTATCAGCAAGTTACGACCTTAGGAGATGGAGGTGATGAATAATAGAAAATTAAGCCACAACTTTCTCAAAAAAAGAAAATTAAGCCACAACAATCAATCAACGCAGCATGATGAGATGATGAATACATCAGATAATATAGACGAGAAGTATTTCCCGGAGGAAATCTTCCTAGAAATTCTGATAAGACTACCAGCAACATCTCTCATTCGATTTATGTTGGTCTCCAAGTCATGGCATGCTTTAATATCCGACTCTCATTTTATCAAACTTCATCTCAACAAAGCAGTTCAAGATGACAAATTTGTCTCTTTTGTTCCTTCTGATATTTTTCATCTCATTAACCCTGAGGCTTCTCTTGCATTATCATACCCATTCAATCCTCACGGGGTTGATTTGGATTTCTGTGTCATGGGTTCTTGCAACGGATTATTATTATTAGTAAACAATAGGTACCTAATGGGGGTTTGGAATCCAACCACACGAGAATTCATAAATATACCTTCTCCTGTGCCTCCAATTATGCATTGTTTAGGGGATAATTCTCCATTCTATGGATTAGGTTATGATTCAAACACGGACGATTACAAGGTTGTCTTGATCATGCAGGATAGATGGGGAGTAGTCGAAGCCAAAATATTTTCTACTTCATCATGCACTTGGACAACAATCAAAGGCTGGTATACTGGTAATGCTATTAGCCACATGCCATTTTTTAATTTTGACGATGGTTTTGATAATTCGGAAGGGAAATTTGTGATGGAAGCTATTTATTGGTTGGGAGAGCTCAATGAGGAGAAAAGAGCGTTAATAGCTTTTAATTTAGAACGTGAAGAGTTCAAGGAGATTCAATTGCCAGAGCCCTCAGTAAATCGTCGTGAATATCATGCAAAATTGAAGGCATGGAGACAGAATCTTTGCTTGTTCACCCGAAGCAAAAGCTTCCCTCACCCATATGAGATATTTGTGATGAAAAGAGACTCGTCGTGGTCTAAGTTATACAACATTCCAACTGGATCGTCACTGATGGTGATGACATCGTGGAAGGTAGTGGGGGGTTCTAGTGACAATGGCAAGGTTTTACTGCAGGGAGAGCAATGCAATGTAATTCAATACGACCTTGAGAGTGGCATGGTTGAGGAGGTTGGGCGTCATGAATATCATACGATCGTTCAAAATTTCTTGAAAAATGCAAGCAAAAGAGATTTTATACGCACTGTACGTGCATATGTCCCGACCTTAGTCCCAATCAAACATAAACATTCGACATAAACTGTATATCACAAAAAATATCAGTAGCTAGCCAGAACGAGCAAAACAAGAATTAATGTTTGTTATATCAAATATTTGAATGTGGTGATTTATATATGAAAGACAATTTTATGAAAATTCAAGCTATTTGGTTCAATGTTGTATCTTATTTGTACTTTTTCATGTCAAGAAATATGCAAAATGATATTTTGGATTTTGCAAATTGGAATTAGCTACAAAATGTTTGCAACTAATAATTTCTTTCTGCTACGAAGGTTTTTTGTTGCAAAATATATCAATTAGCTACGAAATATTTTGTAGTAAAAAATACTATGAGCTGCAACTTTTTTGTAGCTAAATGTAGATTGGGCTACAAAAAAGTATTTCATAGCGGATTTGCAGATTTTACAACGAATTCTTTTGTAGCCAAAAATGTCATTTGGTTGCGAAAATCTTTGTTCCTAATATCAACTTTTTGCTGCCAAAAAGTTTGTTTCACAATATCACATTCTGCTACAAAAAACTTGTCACTAATTCTAAGATTTAGCCACGAAAATAAACTTTGCAGCAAAACGTAAGAATTCGCTACGAAAAAAAAATTGTGGGTAATTACCATTTTCAACTGCAAAAAATATTTGTAGCTAAGAGTTAGCTATGAACAACCATTTGCGTTGTGGCTTAGGCTACGAGTGTGCTACGAAATTTTTCCGCAACAAATAGTTTTTGGCTACAAAATGTCGAGTTTTAGCTATAAATCGTTTCGCAACTAAAGACCATGATCCTTATAGTGGCGTACCCTGATTTTGTTTAGCAAAAGTTTTATTTCTTTTCAATTAATTAATACGTCCAAGGACACACCCGAATTCAAGGAGAAGCTGTGAGTCTTGTTTGGTTTTGGGTTTTATGTTGAATTGTGCTTTTTTTGGGCAATTGGGGTTCGCAGAGGGTTTTGTTATGTGGCTTCAAAAAGGGTTTCGATTTGGCGGCAAGTTAATGAGGGAATTGTATGGGTACCCCTATATGATGGTGATATTATTTTAACTATATATGTATTTTTTAAGTACTATGTATATTTGTAGCCTTAAAATTTAGACATACATAGGTTGCCTCCCCCTTAAGGCCAAGTCTGGCTCTACCCCTATTTGCAGTAATTGTTTCAAGCTTAAAGCCATTATTTTCGTTCCTTAAGCTACTTAGGAGTGAAGTTTTTTCATTGCTAACTTTATTGTTGATAGTTCGTACCTAATAGTTCCCACCAACAAATTGAGTATTTGCTGTTAAACTGCTTTTCAACAACGAAGCCATTTGTTGCTGGAACTGTTTTCTGCAACAAAAAGATTTGTTGTTAAGCTCTATTTTACCAAATGAAGCTTTTGTTAACAGGAACACAAATTATTCCTGAAATTCAGAAACTAAAATAAAACAAAATTAATAATGAAAAATGAATCTTTGATATTATAAATATACAAACCACAATAAAATTAAATTAAATTGTCATAAGTTCATTCTTGGCAGGACCGTAGGAACATTATATTTCTCAGATTTCTCTCCGATTATGGAGTTGAGATGTCCAATTAACTCCTAATTAAGGTTGCAAGTGGGGCGAGGAATCCCTGCCCCCACGGGGGCCCGCACCGGCGGCACGGGGATTCCCCGTATTTTTGCCCCTGCCGAGGTGGGGCGTGGGGCGAAAGTTCACCCCGCATAACGTGGTGGGGCGGGGACGAGGATTACCCTTGCCCCCACGAGTTTTCCCTGTAGCCCTGCCCTGTACCCCTCTCCACGGGGAATCCCCATCTCCCTGCTCCATACCTCGCCTCACGGAGAATCCGTTTTAAAAAATGTTATGAGCATGTAGTGAATTATATTTATTCCTTATTTTGCATTAAGTTTTAAAAAATCATATACATTCGATTTACTATGTAATACTAATTTTTAACTTAATGAAGACAACATTTTCAAAATAAAATCAAATTTAATCTAACTAAAATTTTTTATTTAGACTAAGTTACTATATATATATATACTATATATAATGTCAATCCTCCTTATAATCCTATTAATTCAAAATTTAACATAATTCTAACATTGCCCTTAAATGCATTTTTTATATTGGCTCGGGACAACTTTAAAAAGTAAATAATGTGGGTATCTTTGGAAACTAATTAAAATGTTTTTAATTAGATTTCAAAACGGAAGTTTATTATCTAACTTTTCCTTATTTCAATCCACTTTTCTCTATCTCTCCAATTAAAGCCGGTTTCAAATTCTTTCAATAAAATCTATCAATTCAAATTAAATAGCTTTAACTTTTTTAACCAAAGAATTAGGTGAAAAAGACAACAAAACCGCTTTGTTTTTCTCTACATCACGTGCGGAGCACGTGCTTAGAGTGACTAGTACTTTATAGATGTAATATGAAAGATATGTTTTATATTTGTGATTAACATAGTAAATGATACACCACTACAAAATATATAATTATAACCAAATTTACCTTACTAAATAATTTATTATAATAAACTATAATTTTAAATCTAATACAATACTTGATTATTAAATATATAATAATACATACTAGAGTCTTAAAATTTGAATATTTAATGTATTTGCAAATCATTCTAATTAAATAGTTCCGATTAATTTTCATGATTTATTAATATAATACAATATATTTAGAAGCCATAAATTAAATAATTATATAGTTTGTTTTTTATTTAGTTTCCTATGTGACAGTAGTACCTAATATTGACAATTGCACTGCCTAATCTACGCTATCAGGCATTGTCATTAGATTCCAATTCTCAACTAATAGGTGACTCTTTGAGCTCTCTGTTTTTTTTTTATAAGAATGAATTAAGGAAACAACTTGTCTCCATTGGAGTTTGAACTTTGAATGCATGATCTTAGCATTGTTATCAGATCATAATTCTCGAATAAGGGACAACCCTTTGAATTTAATTTGTTTTCATCCACATGACTTGAACTCGAGACCTTAAGAAAGTTGAACCCATTACCACTTAAACCAACTATTTTTTTTTAACTAATTGTTTGTATATAATAAAGCTTTTTTTAGTCAACTATAGAAGTTATTAAATTAATTCAAGTAAGAAATACCAAATAATCTACATATATTTCTTTGTTGTGGTCCTTCAAGATTACCTAAAACACGGGTGAAAAAAACAACTCTAATGGAATGTGCATTTTAATGTCAAGATGATGTGGATAGACATTGTCTATTTTGAATGTCACTTCTTGACATTTAAATTGACATCGATGTTGGATAATATGTCTTTTTAAAATATTTACTTATTTTATTTAGACTTTTATTTTCACATTTTAATTAATAAAATTACAAAAAAAATGTCACCTCATCAATTGAGCCACAAACTCACATCTACTATTGAGACCTATTTGAAGTTTAATGTCAATTTGAGCCACATGGGATGACATCCTCTTCACATTGAAATTCCACGCCCACAACCCATATTTACCATTAGAGGTGCTCTAATAATTCAAGGGTATAAATAGAAATAATTCTAAGAAAAAGAGGCTGAGGTGGCCTCGACACCCATGGATCTCAAAAAAAAAAAAAGAAAACAATTTAGTAGAGAGATCATGAACAGTTGTAATTTTTCATGAACAGTTGTATATGAATAGGTGTATGTATTCACATTTTATGACCAAGTGCATGTGACTATTCACAAGAGACATTATTTGTCTATATATAGTATGTATGAAATAGAAGAAGATATCAAGTTTTTTGTTGAGAGAAATTAAACTGTTGCACAAGAAATGTTCTTTGATTGGTGTGTAATCAAAGATCAATCCAGTTGTATCCTGGAGGTGAACCTCTTGAAGCATTCATACACCGAATTGGAGGAAAATTCGTCTTAGAACATTGCTATATAGTGCAAGCCTCTGGTATGATTTAATTTAGTTATTTGTAATTGAATTCACGCATGATATATATTATAGTTCAGTGATATGCATATTGTATAATTGTTCCTTCAGAGGTTTCATTAATATTAATGTAACCAAGTTAGTTTAAAATATATCTAACACACTCTCACAACCCACACTTTTATTTTTTAATTGTTTATGGTATTTTGTTATATGTGGGGTTCACACTTGGGGAGACAAGAAAGAACTATAAGTAACTAAAAGACAAGATTGTTTGCCCAAAGTATACGCTGAAAGTGGGTCATTTTATCAATTTTCAAAATATATATCCATCTTGATTAATGCTAGGAAGATGTTACAATGACCTTATAAAGTCACATCATAAAGAACATAACGTGGGGTCAAAGCATCTTTAGTAAGATAGTAAAGACATCACTTGCCAAAAAGGAAAGATCTCGAAAGGTCACGGTTCGACTCCCACTTAAGTAAAAAAAAGTAATGCGGGGTCTTACGTGAAAATGGGTGTGCGTGCAGTTTTCGGTGCATAACGAGGCGTGTATGTCCCAAAGACACAAACCCATGCACTTACTTTGGATGTGACTTTGATGAGCATTTTCCTTGTGCTACAGGGGACCATACTAAATATTTTTGGGCTCTATGCATACTGTTAGGACCCATTTTCTAAATGATTCCCGACCGATCTGGCCCGATCCATAACTCGTCAACCAACTCGGTCGTTGAGTTATAAACCGAACTAGTAAGCCTTCTTCCAATCTAACTATTATCATCATTCATTATTCATCAATCAACAATATTGGAAAGGTAAATCATAATTATTAAAATACATCGGATAATCCCCTTGACTTTCATGCTTGTAAATTCAATTTTATTTATTTTATTTCTGATTCATTTAGTTCTATATTTTATTTTATTTTTTTAACTGATTCCAAATCCTTCATCGATTTAAACATTTTAATTATGTCAAGAAAACTCGACATATCTATAGTTTCGAAATAAGATCTTTTAAATTTATTTATCAGACACATGGATCTATTCCAAACAATTGCGATCAAACTACTGAATAATTTGAATAGAATCTTGAAAACCTTTATCTAGACTCAAAACAATGAGATCCAAGGATCCTTCGTTCTCTCCTTGGCTCTTCTTTCTTCCTCGTGTTTTCTTTCCCTCGACTCTTTTAAGAAATAATTAAGGGATTTCAAAGATTTAAAATCTTTAACTTCCTAAATAATGAAATTTCAAACCGTTACTTTCCGTAACGGTCTCATCAATTAATGGGAAATTTAATTCTTACTTTCCATATTGGTTGTAAAAAGTCAAAAGTGTGGGCCACTCCAAACTCTAGTGCCTCCTAATCTTAATCTGTGGGCCTACAATTTTTTTAGTGAGTTAGGGTTTCCTAATTTACACAAACATGGTATATACGTCTTATTTTGTTTAAAATTAGGGTCGTCACACAGACTCTTTGTCTAGCTAGTCCCACGGGCCTTAAAATTGCGCAATGAAACCACCAGTCACCCCGTCGTTTGGCTGTTGTGGGGAATCGATACCGAGGTCGTGTGCCTAACCTACAAAACCCTCGCCCTTAAAAAATGAAAATTGCATTTAAAATAGGAAGTCGAATTAAATAGGGGAGCAAGAAAGTAGGCTATAACGTGTATCCTAAAAAATAGCCAATGTATCCTAATTCTAATTCAAAATACGAAATAGCGTAGAAGTTGCTAGTTTATTTCCTTTAATTTAGGCCTTAATTAATAGGTGTTTTCCTTTTTAGTCGTAATCTATACATATAAAGAGACCACGTTCCTTCTTTGTACGTATCAGTAAGTTAAGACCTTAGAAGATGGAGGTGATGAATAATAGCAAATTGAGCCATAACTTTCTCAAAAAAAGAAAATTAAGCCACAACAATCAATCAACGCAGCATGATGAGATGATGAATACATCTGATAATATAAACGCGAAGTATTTCCCAGAGGAAATCTTCCTAGAAATCCTGATAAGATTACCAGCAGCATCTCTCATTCGATTTATGTTGGTCTCCAAGTCATGGCATGCTTTAATATCCGACTCTCATTTTATCAAACTTCATCTCAACAAAGCAGTTCAAGATGACAAATTTGTCTCTTTTGTTCCTTCTAATATTTTTCATCTCATTAACCCTGAGGCTTCTCTTGCATTATCATACCCATTCAATCCTCACGGGGTTGATTTGGATTTCAGTGTCATGGGTTCTTGCAACGGATTATTATTATTAGTAAACAATAGGTACCTAATGGGGGTTTAGAATCCAACCACACGAGAATTCATAAATATACCTTCTCTTGTGCCTCCAATTATGCATTGTTTAGGGGATAATTCTCCATTCTATGGATTAGGTTACGATTCAAACATGGACGATTACAAGGTCGTCTCGATCATGCAGATAGATGGGGAGTAGTAGAAGCCAAAATCTTTTCTACTTCATCATGCACTTGGACAACAATCAAAGTCTGGTATACTGGTAATGTTGTTAGTAACGCAGATAAACTCTTAAACAAGAAATAATCCTTAAAGTTTTGATAAAACTCGAAATTGAATAAATTGATAATAATTACAGCCCTAATCATGGCTTTATATAGCCCATTAAAACTTTAATCCTTATACAACTCAAAATGTAATCTTTCTATGAATCAAAAAACCTAATCCTTCTAGAACTCCAAAAATGACTTAAATAAGTAAATTATGAAAATACCCTAACCGAACAATAAAATTAGAAACTCCCGATGAAGGACGAAACAAAGGAATTTACATCCGCAAAACTCAATCCCGGAGAGTGAAGCTCCGGGGACAGCTGTAGAGCATGTAACGCCATTTCCGAAAAGATATTATAATAGTTAATCGGATTTCTGGATCAAAAGTTATGACCTTGTAAAGCATCTGTAACTGCCACAACATCAGTTAGCCACATGCCATTTTTTAATTTTGACGATGGTTTTGATAATTCGGAAGGGAAATTTTGTGTGGGAAGCTATTTATTGGCTGGGAGAGCTCAATGAGGAGAAAAGAACGTTAATAGCTTTTAATTTAGAACGTGAAGAGTTCAAGGAGATTCAATTGCCAGAGCCCTCAGTAAATCGTCGTGAATATCATGCAAAATTGAAGGCATGGGGACAGAATCTTTGCTTGTTCACCCGAAGCAAAAGCTTCCCTCACCCATACGAGATATTTGTGATGAAAAGAGACTCGTCGTGGTCTAAGTTATACAACATTCCAACTGGATCGTCACTGATGGTGATGACATCGTGGAAGGTAGTGGGGGGTTCTAGTGACAATGGCAAGGTTCTACTGTAGAGAGAGCAATGCAATGTAATTCAATACGACCTTGAGAGTGGCATGGTTGAGGAGGTTGGTGTCATGAATATCGTACGATCGTTCAAAATTTCTTGAAAAATGCAAGCAAAAGAGATTTTATATGCACTGCACGTGCATATGTCCCGACCCTAGTCCCAATCAACCATAAACATTTGACATCAACTGTATATCACAAAAAATATCAGTAGCTAGCTAAAACGGGCAAAACAAGAATTAATGTTTGTTATATCAAATATTTGAATGTGGTGATTTATATATGAAAGACAATTTTATGACAATTCAAGCTATTTGGTTCAATGTTATATCTTATTTGTACTTTTCCTGTCAAGAAATATGCAAAATGATATTTTGGATTTTGCAAATTGGAATTAGCTACAAAATGTTTGCACTAATAATTTCTTTCTGCTGCGAAGGTTTTTGTTGCAAAATATATCAATTAGCTACGAAATATTTTGTAGTAAAAAATATTATGAGCTGCAACTTTTTTGTAGCTAAATGTAGATTGGGCTACGAAAAAGTATTTCGTAGCGGATTTGCAAATTTTACAACGAATTTTTTTGTAGCCAAAAATGTCATTTGGTTGCGAAAATCTTTGTTGCTAATATCAACTTTTTGCTGCCAAAAAGTTTGTTTCACAATATCACATTATGCTACAAAAAACTTGTACTAATTCCAAGATTTAGCGACGAAAATAAACTTTGCAGTCAAATGTAAGAATTAGCTACGAAAAAAATTGTGGGTAATTACCATTTTCAACTGCAAAAAATAATTTGTAGCTAAAAGTTAGCTACGAACAACCAAAACTGTTGCATTATATATTTTGCGTTGAGGCTTAGGCTACGAGTGTGCTATGAAATTTTTCGCAACAAATAATTTTTGGCTACCAAATATCGAGTTTTAGCTACAAATCGTTTCGCAACTAAAGACCATGATCCTTATAGTGGTGTACCCTAATTTTGTTTAGCAAAAGTTTTATTTCTTTTCAATTAATTAATACGTCCAAGGACACACCCGAATTCAAGGAGAAGCTGTGAGTCTTGTTTAGTTTTGGGTTTTATGTTGAATTGTGCTTTTTTTGGTCAATTAGGGTTCGCAGAGAGTTTTGTTATGTGGTTTCACAAAGGGTTTCGATTTGGCAGCAAGTTAATGAGGGATTTGTATGGGTACCCCTATATGATGGTGATATTATTTTAACTATATATGTATTTTTTAGGTACTATGTGTATTTGTAGCCTTAAAATTTAGACATACATAGGTTGTCTCCCCACTAAGGCCAAGTCGCTCCGCCCCCCTTTTGTAGTAATTGTTTCAAGCTTGAAGCCATTATTTTCGTTCCTAAAGCTACTTAGGAACGAAGTTTTTTCTTTGCTAACTTTATTGTTGATAGTCCGTACCTAATAGTTCCCACCAAAAAATTGAGTATTTGTTGCTAAACAACTTTTCAACAACGGAACCATTTGTTGCTGGAATTGTTTTCTGCAACAAAAAGATTTGTTGCTAAGCCCCATTTTACCAAATGAAGCTTTTGTTAACAGGAACACAAATTATTCCTGAAATTCAGAAACTAAAATAAAATAAAATTAATAATGAAAAATGAATCTTTGATATTATAAATACACAAACCATAATAAAATTAAATCAAATTGTCATGAGTTCATTCTTGGCAGGACCGTAAGAACATTATATTTCCCAGATTTCTCTCAGATTATGGAATTGAGATGTCTGACTAACTCCTAATTAAGGTTGCAAGTGGGGCAGGGAATCCCCATCCCCCACGAGGCCCCGCACCGGCGGGACGGGGATTCCCCACATTTTTGTCCCCGCCGGGGTGGGGCACGGGGTGAAAGTTCACCCCGCATAGCGGGGCGTGGCGTGGCGGGGCGGGGACGAGGATTATCCTTGCCCCGCGAGTTTTCCCTATAGCCCCCCTTGTACCCCGCCTCATGGGATATCCCCATCTCCCTGCTCCATACCCTACCTCACAGAGAATCCATTTAAAAAAATGTTATGAGCATGTAGTGAATTATATTTATTCCTTATTTTGCATTAAGTTTTAAAAAATCATATGCATTCGATTAACTATCTAATACTAATTTTTAACTTAATGAAGACAACATTTTCAAAATAAAATCTAATTTAATCTAACTAAAGTTTTTTATTAAGACTAAGTTACTATATATATACTATATATAATGTCAATCCTCTTTATAATCCTATTAATCCAAAATTTAACGTAATTCCAACATTACCCTTAAATGCATTTTTTTTTATTGGCTCGGGGCAACTTTAAAAAGTAAATAATGTGGGTATCTTTGGAAACTAATTAAAATGCTTTTAATTAGATTTCAAAACGGAAGTTTATTATCTAACTTTTCCTTATTTCAATCCACTTTCTCTATTTCTCCAATTAAAGCCGGTTTCAAATTCTTTCAATAAAATCTATCTATTCAAATTAAATAGCTTTAACTTTTTTAACCTAAGAATTAGGTGAGACAGCGAAACCGCTTTGTTTTTCTCCACATCACGTGCGGAACACGTGCCGAATGACTAGTACTTTATAGATGTAATATGAAAGATATATTTTATATTTGCGATTAACATAGTAAATGATACATCACTACAAAATATATAATTATAACCAAATTTATCTTACTAAATAATTTATTATAATAAGCTATAATTTTAAATCTAATATAATACTTGATTATTAAATACATAATAATACATACTAGAGTCTTAAAATTTGAATATTTAATGTATTTGCTAATCATTATATTTAAATAGTTTCGGTTAATTTTCATGATTTATTAATATAATACAATACATTTAGAAGCCATAAATTAAATAATTATATAGTTTGTTTTTTTATTTAGTTTCCTATGTGACAGTAGTATCTAATATTGACAATTGCACTGCCTAATCCACGCTATCAGACATTGTCATTAGATTCCAATTCTCAACTAATAGGTGACTCTTTGAACTTTTTTTTTTATAAGAATGAATTAAGGAAACAACTTGTCTCCATTGGAGTTTGAACTTTGAATCCATGACCTTAGTATTGTCATTAGATCCTAATTCTCGAATAAGGGATGACCCTTTGAACTTAATTTGTTTTCATCCACATGACTTGAACTCAAGACATTAAGAAAGTTGAACCCATTACTACTTAAACCAACTAATTTTTTTAACTAATTGTTTGTATATAATAAAGTTTTTTTATGTCAACTATAGAAGTAATTAAATTAATTCAAGTAAGAAATACTATTTATATATATTTAGCTATAATTTATCAATGTGATGATAAAAATTATATATGATCAAATAATTGTACTTTATTAATTCAGAATAAGAAGGTTTACATTAAGTTTAGAATTAGATCTAATTATACATCTCAAAATTATTTTTATTTTGATAATGTCACATGGATATAGTTATATGTTATTTTTATAGTTATTTTTTTTTATATAATATAAGTTTTTCTTAAAAAAAATACAAGTCTCCCCCTTGAAATACTATTAGCATACAACTAATTAGGAAATTTGCTTGACAAATAATTAGTTGTTAATTAGTATGATTGACTTATCTTGACTAATCATATGAAATTGGTAACTAGTAGTACTTAAATAGAGACGTGTTGCCTGTGCATCAAATAAAGACATAAAAAAGACCGAAGATCGAGGATCAAAATATACACTTATATAAAATTAGTGGGGCGCAGAACCCCAAATGAGGTGGGGCGGCAAAGTTTCGCTCTGCGAGAAATTTTCGAGGATGAATCTCTCGCCCCACGCCCGAGGATACGGGAATGGTATCTTCAATCCTGCGCGCTGCCTTGCTCCACTTGCAACCCTAACTCCCATAAGGTTAGTCGAACCAAAGGAGCGGCTTTGGTGGAGTCGGGGAGGAGGGCATGGGCGAGGATGAGGAAGTTGGGGGGACCATCGAGAGGTGTGGGTGCCGAGGAGAGGAGGTTGTGGATGGGAGTTAATTGGGAGGCATTGGACAGTGAGGGAAGGCCATTCGAGGGCGTGTCGTTTTAAGTGTATAAATATGTTTAAAAGGTGTTTTGAAGAGTAAATTGATACTATTGAAGGTTGTATGTAGTTGCATGTCGATTTTGAGGTAATTAGAACGAGTTTTGATCAAATTCTGTTGTTGAAATTTTTGGGCAGCGGCAAATTAGCGCGCTAATTATGAACAGTAGCGCGCTAATTCCTGGGGAAGATGAAGATCTTCGTGCATGAACAGTGCACGAAGCACATGGAATAGATCGAGGGACTTCAGGGACTAAGAATCCATAGCTCGGGCTTTGGGGAGCTAGGCGGGTCGGATTGACGGGTCCGGAAAGTCGGAGTGCGTGTTTACAGGTGCGTAAAACCCTTGAGAAAGTTACACTTTAATTCATGCGTGGTTTGTCCATATGAATGATATGTTTATTCATTTGTTTATTTATCGCCTTGTTACATATTTGGTTGCCATGTTATGCACTGTGATCATGTGTTGGTCGGTGTTTGATGTGTTCACATGGTCGGAGGTTAATCGAGATGGTCGTAGTACGGAATTGAGCAGGCTAGATTATAGCGCGTGTACTGGGCACAGCCGGTGAATAGCTACCCGAGCAGCGGGGTGCACATGTCTGGTGGGTTGTGATTTGTTCCGGTCACCATTAGTAGTTCGGATGTGGTTTAGGCCTGATGTGCTCAGCTGGGGTCATCCGAATCTACGAAGTATGATCTAGTTTTGTTAGACTCTGTCACACTTCTATCTAGTTTTTCTTATAAATGATATCGTGGTTGAACCGAATTTCTTGAATGGTATGTTATTTCTACTGTGTGTGGTCTAATGGTTTTATTGTGGATATTATTTACTGCAAGCCATAGGAATATGATTCCTGTCGTCAGGGTCATATTCACATGTCTCGCAGAGTATTGTGGTTTTTCATGATTAACGTGTAGACTTCTCTTGGGAATTTACTCACTGTGCTCGTTGTTGTATGTGTTGGGCAACTGAGCGTAGATCCTGGTAATAGCAAGAGCAAAGGAAAAGAGATACTAGGCGACTATTTCTGAGGCCGTTACTGCTGACAGCTCGTGTTTTGACTACCTAGTAAGTTTGTATATATATATTTCGTTTTGATGGGTTTTGGAGAACTTTAGAACTTATCACATGTATATGGATTACTGTTTATTTCGTTTCAGTTATATACATGGTGTTTATTTCCGGGTTTTCCACTGCTTAGGTTTAATAAATTCTCTTAAAATACGAATTAAATGCTTCCGCAAATGATGAAATTGTAATTATTAACTAACCTGCTAGATGTGTCAGACAACTTTATATAGTAGGATTAGTTACACGAAGCATCACTTCACATAGCTGCGAACGTAGCAGTAGTGATGACGTGTTCGGTGACGTGACAGGCGCTGCTGGGCTTGCGGGCGGAGGGCGTGGGTCACGGAACGACTCCGAAAAATTTAGGGTCGTCGCAGTTGGTATCAGAGCCTAGGTTTAAGGAGCCTAGGGGATGAAGCGTGGATTATGGTTAGCTCTGATACCGTCACAGCTGGTATCAGAGCAAGATCGAAAATGCCTTGGAATAGATAAGACTAAAGAAAGAGCATAAACTTTAAAACAAAGTAGTTGTGGAAACACGAAGATCCTAACTTAGAATCCTAGTTGGGAAGCGGTATAAGTCGGGTAGAGTAAGGACTTACATGTGTGTTTTGATTTGGTTGTATATTATATATATACGGACTACGTAATAATTCGACGCACGACTTTCGATACAGATCTTGATGGATGGATCGCAAGCACCATCAGGGTCAGGGACTGGTCAAGCGAGGGATCATACTAGAGATGAGGGTATGGATCCTGCAGTTGCAGCGCGACTTGCCGCTCATGATAGACAGTTTGAGCTATTACTGGACATGATGAGAGCTCAGACAGCTGCCATAGCAACCTTCACGACGTCGAGAGACCCGATTGCAGTTGCAGTACCGGTAGAGACAGCAGTAGAGCCTATCGAGATTCAGACACCAGCCTAGACAGTAGCGCATGAGACGCCGACTATTGAGACTACACCAGTAGTGGTAGCAGTGGAGACAGTGACTCCGACATCTTCACCGACAGTTGCGACTGCTACTACGACTACTATTACTCCAGAGTATAGGATGGATCCACAGGCGAGGAGACTGAGGGATTTTCTTAAGTTCCAGCCCACATACTTTTATGGCGGGGGAGATCCTGAGGCAGCTGGGGACTGGATTGTATCGCATCAGCGGCTACACAGGGAGCTGAACACAGAGGAGAGGCACAGGGCGAGACTATCCAGGACGTGTGTGACGGCCCCAAATTTCTAATGAATTTGGATACGCCCGGCCTAAACCCGTGAAGGTCCCGAGTTAGTTCTCGGCGAACCTGACGAGCCTAGTCAGCCTCAAATCATCAAAATTTCAATATTTATGAAAGAGTTATTGCAAATTATAACACAGCGGAAACAATTTAGATATGAATCAATTATTGGGAAATAACTCAATCAAAGGAAAGTCAGGAAATCTATGTATGTGGAAACCCCGAATATTAATGTACCTCAAATGAAAACCAAATAAAATCTTACATGATATTAAATACCTATGATTTCAAGTTCAAACCAACTTTTCGTAGCCTAGGGTGCTCGAATTCAATCGCAAATCCTCATGAAAGTCTCCTAAGCAAGGTCCTTTACACTTCGATTACTCGGATAAATCTGCACCCACCGTCACAAACTAGACGGTGAGCAACTGAGAGAAAATTTAAAGTAATACCAGCATGAAGATAACAGTAATTCATGAACATCAAATGAAACAGTCTAAATATCATGCAAAAATTAAAGACAGGTAATATAATAAGATAAAGGTGCATGATAAACATACTATCAGATATCAATCGAAAACATATGTGTTTTAAGAAAACAAGCGAGGCAGTGAGTGGTCACATCACAGCATACGGAAAGAGGACGCTGGCTCTTTCCGGGCAATGTCGCAACACTCGCGCAGCATCAGAGGGACACAGGCCTCCGAGCGTAAGGAAAGAGGACGCTGGCTCTTCCCGGGCAATGTTACGGCACTAGCACAGCTTGATACAAGAGGGACACAAGCCTCAAGGATCGCATCGACACGCTCACGCCAAGAACACACATACCAAGGAAACAACAAGATAGGAACGTCAACAATGGCAATCAACAAGTACCAATTATCGAAAATGAATTACATGCAATATTCTTACTGGCTTACAATCGTACACAAGCTTTAGGGCAAGTGCACTTACCTGAGCTATCGCGGCCCGTGTGACAACTCTGTGATTCTAACGCGTCTCCCGTGATTTCCCGATTACCTAATAATGGTTTAAATCTTGAATCTTAGTGTAAGATTTAGCATTAAATCACAAGTTGATTTGTACGGGTTTGTATCATTTGTTAGGCTCTAGTTGAACTCAAATATGTGAGCCATTTTATATTGGTAATGTTGGGCCCTTATTGGACCCTAACCCAAGCCCATTTACATTACATTATTTTATTCATAAAGTATCCATACTTCTCCTTTATTATTATTTATTTTATTTTATTTTTATTTGCACACACACACATGATATGACCACCTCACAACTAAGTACACCCCAATGTGAGGTGCACACAACACCTCACTGTTGTGTGCACTTCACTGCCATATTCGTTTTATCACGCACCCAAACTGTGGGGTCCACATGCATATATATACAAGTAATCATATACATTTACCCACTCACACATGGTACACTCCACATCCAATAGTGGGGTGTACAATTTCATCCCGCACCCCAACAGTGGGGTGCACTGTGTTACACACCCAAACTGTGGGGTGTTCATGCACCCACGTACTCACACGTTCACACACTATCATGCACACCAGTTTTCATCACTAAGCAGGACGGCAGCAGCGGTACCCCCAGTCGGTCATGACCGGGGACAGCCACACCGTTCACGGTGTCAGCAGACCGGTGGAGGCGCTGCATAGGCCGAGGGAGTGAGGGAGAGAGACGCCGTGAGGTGAGTGAAGGGGAGTGAGAGAGAAAGCAGCCGGGAGAGGAGGGAGGGGTGCATACCTCGGGTGAGCTCGCCTTCGCTGGTTTTTCGAGCTGGTGTGACCTCCTCGACGGCGGCGACATCGAAGAGGAGGGTGAGGTCGTGAGTGAGTGAGAGAGAGGGGAGTGACGTGAGTGAGAGAGAGTGGTCAAGAGAGAAGACCGAGAGGGTGAGAGGCCGAGAGAGTGAGTGGAGGAGGACCTCCGGTGAGGTCCGGTCGTCCCGTGCCGGTGGTCGGCGGTGGTGCACCTGGGAGGAGGAGAGAGTGGAGTGGTGTAAGAGAGTGAGGACGATGAAGAAGATGAGAGTGATGAATGTGTGTTTATATATATATAAAAGTAATGATGAATAGTACTTAAATAGTAAAGTAGGTAATGTGTTGTCTCATTTTTGGCCTTTCATCTCATCACACACGCTTATCTCGAGGATCATCTCATGGCACTTCATATTACAGCTGTGTTACTTTAACAATCTATCCTATGGACTATATATCGTGTAGTTATCCAACCCCCCGCATTCAAACTTTCTTTGGTCCGATTCAACTCACCATGCGCGTAGTCCCACTTTGTTCCCTTAAATAATTATATAAATTATCTAAAAACCCATTTATTTGTATTTTAACAGTGTTTTATTCCCCCGTTTATCTAGACGAAGACTCACTCAGTCTAAAAATTGTTCGAACGGCGCGAAATTCGAAATAGACTACAACACTAATACATACATCATAGAAACATAAAATCACCTCAGTGTCGACTCCCGAGGTTTGAAACACCGTCTAGTATCACGTGGTCAAGTCAAGGGCCTAACCAGTACAATATCAGTCAGGTTAATATTGAGGGTTGTTACAACGTGCTTCAGGTCTGACGCAGCAGTGTGGTGGACTAACTACCAGGAGACACATGCCGATCCAGCGACTTGGGCGAAGTTTCGAGAGATCTTCTACGATCAGTTTATTCCTATGGAGGTCCGACTGAGGTTGAGAGAGGAGTTCTTATCCCTGAGGCAGGGAAATCGTACGATGCTACAGTATATTGACATCGCTATCTTCTGCAGTTCTCTATGTACATCGCCGGTACCGAGCGTTTGCAGATTGACTATTTTGTTCGGGGGGTTGAGGAGGCGATTGCGAGTGCGATTATGTCGTCCGAGGCTTCGATGTTACAGGATATGTTCGAGAGAGCCTTGACTTATGAGACGTTCCTACTACAGAAGAATGGCATTCCAGTGACCGCGTCTGCTAGAATAGAGAGAGGTCAGGGTTCACGGCCAGATGGGAGGTTGAAACGGCAGCGTAAGGAATCTGACAGAGATAGTAGGAGTGATCGCTAGGACAGTAGACCCAATATGAGGACAGACAGCGAGATCGACAACACAGAGGCGATGAACGAGACAGGAGGACATATAAAGTATCAATACCACAGCAGCAGTACACTCAGGACCAGAGTGGTAGAGATCGAGATTCGCGGGATCGGAGTTGGAATCAAAGAGTTGAGAGTCGACAGTCTGAAGGAAGTGACAGACGTAGATGTTATAGGTGCGGTCAGAGAGGTCACATCAGTGTGGATTGTCGTAGAGCCTCTCCAGCACCAGAGATTCCACAGACGGATGAGAGAGTTCATGTCGTGGCACAGCCGGTCAGAGAGATGACTCGACATCAAGAGCAAGGTACGTCGTAGTTATGTTTTCCTACGCATGTGTTGGATAGAGGTGGATTAGTTCCTTATATATTTGTGCATTTGTGGAAAATTCATACATCCATTGCATCTACGTTAATTAGTTCATTTAGACTATTGCATTCTAGTTGATTTGTTCACTAGGGAATTAGGAAGACTAATTGATTTGTTCACCAGGGCCAGGTTGATGTGTTTCCTTAGGATAGGTTGATTTGTTCACCGGGACCAAAGAATTAGTCAAGACTGGTTGATTTGTTCACCAGGGCCAGGTCGATGTGTTTCCCTGGGATAGGCTGATTGTTCCCTAAGAATTTCAGTTGATTCGTTCACTGAAGGGTTAGAGTTGAGTAGTTCATTTAGATTACGGGTGTCAGGTTGAATAGCGGGTAGTTGCGTCCGCTTTGTGACTCCGAGAAGAGGTATTGGTTACCGTAATTTTGGGGACGAAATTTTCCCTACTTGGGAAGAATCGTAACGACCCAAATTAATTTGATTGTGTATTAGTGTTAAACACGATGATTAACGGTTAATTCGGGCGTTACGTGGACAGCTGGGTGACGCAGCAGTGGGAACCCAGGCTATATTTATGATATTTGTGTATGGTGTGATGCCTAATATTGTGATGTCGAGTGTATTAGCTATAATTTATAAATATAAACATCGCATGTATGAACGTTGATATCGGGCAAGGTCACGAGTCGGGTATATATCCCGAGATGTGTGTCGAGTAGCCAGGGTACGGGACATGGGTTGTCGGGTAGCCGAGAGAAAGTGTGACCCTACATATGATTTTTATGATTTATTTGGTGGTCAAGCCTAAGGTGTGTAGGCCAAATCAAAGTATTAATTCATTTCTTAAGGTTGTAGCTAGGAAAATCAGCGTGCATAGGATGATCCTCGAGATGCACAACAAGGTACATATAAGGGCTGTTGTGTCATGATAAGGAGTATGAGGATGAGTGACACATGGTGATAAGGGGACCCTTAGATCGTCCTCGAGATGCGTGTGCACAGTAGATTAGACAGCCACCATATATACACCCCTTTGATCGATCAAACATGCAACACCCAACAATTCCAACAAAAATTTGGGAACTCCAGAGAAAAAATTCAGACTGGAGGAGGGAGATTCAAGCTTGGAGAGTGGATTCAAGGGAGAGAAAACGTAGATCCAAGGTAATCTACCCTCATTTATTTGAGTTTTTGATAAGAACATAATTTTGTGGGTTGAGAGTAAAAACGGGTTTGCATGTGGGTTTTTTAAGCTTTGTCTTTACTGGATTTGGAGTTCTTGAGGTTATTTTGGACGAATCATGGCAAATGGGAACGAATTTGTGCACAAAAGGAGTGTTTTGGGGGATTTTAGATTTGACACATGCACATTTTGATCCGTCGTTTTAAGTGTAATAATGTGTTTAAAAGGTGTTTTGAAGAGTAAATTGATACTATTGAAGGTTGTATGAAGTTGCATGTCGATTTTGAGGTAATTAGAATGAGTTTTGATCAAATTCTGTTTTTGAAATTTCTGGGCAGAGGCAAATTAGCGCGCTAATTATGAACAGTAACGCGCTAATTCCTGGAGAAGATGAAGATCTTCGTGTATGAACAGTGTACGAAGCACAATTAGCGCACTAATACTTCCCTGAACTGTAAATAAAGATATAAATTTGAGTCTAACTAATTGACAACCCATTTAATTGATCAATAAACACCGGGAATAGATCGAGGGACTTCAGGGATTGAGAATCCATAGCTCGGGCTTTGAGGAGCTAGGCGGGTCGGATTGACGGGTTCGGGAAGTCGGAGTGCGTATTTACAGGTGCGTAAAACCCTTGAGAAAGTTACATTTTAATTCATGCGTAGTTTGTCCATATGAATGATATGTTTATTCATTTGTTTATTTATCGCCTTGTTACATATTTGGTTGCCATGTTATGCACTGTGATCATGTGTTGGTCGGTTTTTGATGTGTTCACATGGTCAGAGATTAATCGAGATGGTCGTAGTACGGAATTGAGCAGGCTAGATTGTAGCGCGTGTATTGGGCACAACCGGTGAATAGCTACCCGAGCAGCGGGGTGCACGTGTTCGGTGGGTTGTGATTTGTTCCGGTCATCGTTAGTAGTTCAGATGTGGTTTAGGCCTGATGTGCTCAGCTGGGGTCATCCGAATCTACGAAGTATGATCTAGTTTTGTTAGACTCTGTCACACTTCTATCTAGTTTTTCTTATAAATGATATCGTGGTTGAACCAGATTTCTTGAATGGTATGTTATTTCTACTGTGTGTGGTCGAATGGTTTTATTGTGGATATTATTTATTGCCAGCCATAGGAATATGATTCCTGTCGTCAAGGTCATATTCACATGTCTCATGATTATTGTGGCTTTTCATGATTAACGTGTAGACTTCTCTTGGGAATTTACTCACTGTGCTCATTGCTGTATGTGTTGGGCAACTGAGCGCAGATCCTGGTAAGAGCAAGAGCAAAGGAAAAGAGATACTAGGCGACTATCTCTGAGGCCGTTACTGCTGACATCTCGTGTTTTGACTACCTAGTAAGTTTGTATATATATATATATATATATTTCATTTTGATGGGTTTTGGAGAACTTTAGAACTTATCACATGTATATGGATTACTGTTTATTTCGTTTCAGTTATATACATGGTGTTTATTTCCAGGTTTTCCACTGCTTAGGTTTAATAAATTCTCTTAAAATACGAATTAAATGCTTCCGCAAATGATGAAATTGTAATTATTAACTAACCTGCTAGATGTGTCAGACAACTTAATATAGTAGGATTAGTTACACGGAGCGTCACTTCACAGAGCTGCGAACGTAGCAGTAGTGATGACGTGTTCGGTGACGTGACATGCGCTGCTGGACTTGCGGGCGGAGGGCGTGGGTTACGGGACGACCCCAAAAGATTTAGGGTCGTCGCAACAAGTTTATGGGAAATATGCTATATATAGATTTGTAAAATGTATGTTGTAAATTTGTCATTCATGAGATGTATAATTCTTGTGATTCATTTGATTAAGTCTAATTTCATGAATCTTTGGATAGGAAAACGTCAATTTGTGGAACTTGATCTAATCCGATCCGCATTTTGCAAATTGGATTGAGTTGGATTGATGAATTATTTGGACTGGATTGGACTATATTTTCCAATCCGTAATAATTGGATTGGATTACGGATTGACCCTAATTGACTGGATCCAATCCTTGTGCACCCCTGCATACTTGTATGGAAACACATACTTAGTACTTTTGACTTTTGACCTTTTTCTAAAAAAAAAATACTTTTGAGTTTTGAGGAAGAATAGTGTTTTTTTCTTTTTTAAATACATTACGATATAGGTTTCCAAAAAAAGAAAAATACATTAAGATACATGTACAAGATTTAACGGACTCTTAACATGTGTTTCGATAGATACTTCTTGTTGAAACTGACCATGGTTTTTTTTTACTAGTCCACCACCAATCACCAATTTTTTTTTTTTTTGAAGAAATAAAAATTTCATTAATCATCAATGACTCTCAATATATTCAATGGAACAGGACGAGACATAAAATCAATCACCGTAGCAAATTGATTCATTAATCCTAATTGTTCAAAATAACATTCAATCGCCATAAGGTTGGCTTTCAAGAACTGTGACTCTAAAAATGAAATAGTTTGACAATCAATAACTATTCTCTTGACAAACTTCTGAAACACGACAGTACATCCAGATCACTATTTCCCATCCTTTCTTATTATTACTAACATACTAAAAAAAGATTTCTATACAAATAGAAAGAGAGACTGTTATGGATATATCAAGCTGGCTACATGGGGACTCCATGCATGGATCCAATCTTCCTATTATCTATCCTTATGGACCTTCACTATTCGATCAGATGACTGTGCATGGTATTCTTCTGATTGCTGTATAAATTCAACTTTACATGGGTCAATTGTTACTTACTTGATGGTTTTGGCTCAGGACCAAATGCACAGAACGGGACTTTAGCTGTTGAATCATCTCCCAATGCCATGAGGCAGTCTGCAACAAACCTCCATGCTTCTCTGCCAGGAAAGCCTGCATCAAATTCAAACATTAGAACGAACCTCTGGAATGGGTCCTCTGCTGGAGCAGTGGCTTCGAAAAGTAAACCCAGTGAATCTGATGCATCACCTCCAGTTGCTCCATCTAGAGTTGTTGGACATGAAGTAGGTGTTCCTAATGCCTTTCTATTCAAGTATGAACCATGCAAATATTTGTGCAGTAACTAAGC
This sequence comes from Stephania japonica, assembly GCA_039657345.1. Lineage (NCBI taxonomy): Eukaryota > Viridiplantae > Streptophyta > Magnoliopsida > Ranunculales > Menispermaceae > Stephania > Stephania japonica. The sequence continues at coordinate 49,143,468 of CM077558.1, forward strand.
ATTTTGTGCTCTTAATCAAGTATGCCAAGTGTGTCTTTATGTTTTTGTTGATCACATTTCATGCTTGGTTTGTGTTTTGAGCACCCGTTGTTGAAATTTTTTGATGATATTCAATAGGTTGCAGTTTCAACTAAAGGACAGCAACCATCCATGTCCCTAATTACCCAATTCTCCCATCCCAGTTGATGTGCCAAGTTTACAATGTTACACTACATGTAAGTAATTAAGCTAAAATGCTGCCATAGTTTTCTCACATTGTCTATTTACTTCATCAAAATGTCTTAGTATTTACGAGTTGTATCGCTGAGTTTTCGCGTTGTTTGATCATCCAGGCTGAGAAAGACACTGATGAAATATATGCCCAAATGACTCTTCAGCCTGTGAATTCTGTAAGATATTAGATTTTACTGTTTTGAGTTTTTAGAACTGAGATAAGTAATAATAGTGTTGTAGAACATTGATAGAATGCTGAACAATTGATTTTTTGGTTTATATTTTTGTGAAGGAAAAGGATGTATTTACTCTTCCGGATTTCGGACTGAAATCGAGCAAGCATCCGACTGAATTCTTCTGCAAGACTTTAACGCGAGCGATACAAGCACTCATGGAGGTTTTTCTGTGCCCTGCAGGGCAGCAGAGAAGTTGTTTCCTCCATTGGTGAAGCTTCACAACTATTTTGATGAATGTTTAAATGGTTGTAATTGAATTATAGTAACACAAACTCTTGTCTTCTATTTGTTGGTTGGGACCCGAACTGAACGTTCAAAGTGCATCCAGCAGGAATTGAACCCACGAATTTTCCAATGTTGAGTTGGGCGCTTTAACCATTCAGCCATGGATGCAATCGTCAATCTCAGCGAGTGAACTAGGTTTTGTTATTCCTTCTCAAGCTTCTATTTCTTCCGCTAAAGGAGATTTGGGAAAAGATAGAATAGGAAGACGTGAATAGGCGATTTCTGATCATCAGAACATTCCGACGGTCACGTTATTTGAAGAATTGTATTTCTCTACTTAGTAATTAACGCATTTTTTATTTGTTTTCAGTTCTCAAGTTTTTTTTTTCTTAGAAATAACACATTTTTAATTAACACACATCTTCATCCATCATATTGACTTAATTATCCGATACTCTTCCCAAAGTTGCACATGGAGATTCGATCGTGATGCCCAACTTGACAAGCAACACTAACTCCAATCACGTGATTCACGTTCCTAGATGAGCTTCCGAAACCCTTATGCCAAGTAGGGGTGGGCATCGGTCTCCACAAAACCGTATAAACCGTCCAAACCATCCAAACTGTGTGGTCTAGTTTAGTTTTTTAAAATAGCTGTTTGGAGGTGGTTTAGAAAACTTGAAAACCGCGATTCTGTGATTTGGTGATGGTTTTCATTTATAAAAAATAATAATTCACCAAATCGCGGTCGGTTTGGTTACAGTTTTGAGAGTTTGCAGTTTGGTGGTAGTTTGTAAAATAGTCAAACTGTGACCTCTTAGTTTTGTGGCAGTTTGAAGATTTTCACTACAAAACTGCGGTTTGCCCACCGCTAAATTGCCAAGTGATGATGTTGATTTCACGGTACTATGTCCCCATTCAACAGCTCCACCACTCTAATATCATCCATTTCCAAGATATCTTCCTAAACCCCTATTCAGGCAAGTTGGAGACCTTGGAGGGCACCCCAGCAGAGTTCTGATTCAAAGACAGAACACGTGCCAATATAAATACCAAATCAACCCTCCCAAACACCAGAACAGTAGCTAATAAGACTAAATCCACGTTTTTAATAAGAACTTTTACTCTTGTCCTAGGCTCCTATCATGTTTGGGTTTTTGCCAAAACATCATTTTCAATATTAGCCCCCAATATATTTTTTTGTCAATTTAAACATATATCTGCATGCTAAGTTCTCATCAATACTTCCATTTAATCTGGTTATGGCTTCAATCAATGGCATATTGTTCTCACTCTTGCTCACATCAATCTTAAATTTGTTGATGGGAATGTCTAAATTGGAAAATTTTCACGTACATGTGATACAACCATAACAATTACCTTCTCGTATGTAAGTACCCACTTGCTCTCTAGAATCCACACGTGTTTAATAAGAAAAAAAAACCTTATCACTTGTCCTAGGCTCCAATCCACACGTGTTTAATAAGAAAAAAAAAAAAAAAAACCTTATCTCTTGTCCTAGGCTCCAATCATTTTTGGGTTTTTGCCAAAACAACATTTTCAATATTGGCCCCAAAATATTTTCTTCTCTATTTAAATTTAAACACATATCTAGATACTAAGTTCTCATCAATATTTCCATTTAATCGATCTGGCTATAGCTTCAATCAATGGCATATTGTTCTCACTCTTGCTCACATCAATCTCAAATTAGTTGATGGGAGTGTCTAAAGTGAAAAATTTCCACGTGCATGTGATACAACCATAATAATTACCTTCTCGTATGTAAGTACCCACTTGCTCTCTAGAGTCTACACGTGTTTAATAAAGAAAAAAAAACTTAACTCTTGTCCTAGGCTCCAGTCATTTTTGGGTTTTTGCCAAAACAACATTTTCAATAATAGCCTTCCTCAAGATATTTTCTTGTCTATTTAAACACATATCTGGATACTAAGTTCTCATCAATATTTCCATTTAATCTGGCTATAGCTTCAATCAAAATGGCATATTGTTCTCACTCTTGCTCACATTAATCTCAAATTTGTTGATGGGAGTGTCTAAAGTGGAAATTTTTCACTCGCATGTGATATAGCCATAATAAATACCTTGTCGTATGTAGGTACCCATTTGCTCTCTAGAAGCCACACGTGTTTAATAAGGAAAAAAAAAAAACTTAACTCTTGTACTGGGCTCTAGTCCTTTTTGGGTTTTTGCCAAAACAACATTTTCAATATTAGCCCCCCAAGATGTTTTCTAGTCTATTTAAACACATATCTGGATACGAAGTTCTCATCAATATTTCCATTTAATCTGGCTATAGCTTCAATCAATGGCATATTGTTCTCACTCTGCTCACATCAATCTCAAATTTGTGGATGGGGAGTGTCTAAAGTGGAAAATTTTCACGTGCATGTGATACAACCATAATAATTACCTTCTCATAATAGTTAGCTTGTTGTATGCAAGTTCCAACTTTCTCTCTAGAATCCACACGTTTTTAATAAGGAAAAAAAAAAATTACTTTTGACCTAGCCTCCAGTCATTTTTGAGTTTTTGCCGAAACAACATTTTCAATATTGGTACGCCATGATTTTTTTTTGTCTATTTAAACACATCTGCATTCTAAGTTCTCATCAATATTTCCACTTAATTAGTCTAGCAAGCTAGCTTCAATGGCAGACCTTAAGAGCTATACGATCGGCATATTGTTCTCACTCTTGCTCACATCAATCTTCCTTTTGCGAACCCTGTTATCAAGAAGGGCACACCGCCTTCCACCGAGTCCTCTACGCCTTCCCATTATTGGGCATCTTCATCTTCTTGGTCCCATCCTTCATCAGACCTTCCACAAGCTCTCATCCACCTATGGCCCCTTAATTCACATCTATGTTGGTTCAGTCCCATGTGTTGTTGCCTCCTCAGTTGAAATAGCAAAAGAGTTCCTTAAGACTCATGAGCTCTCTTTCTCTTCCAGGCCAGTGTCTGCTGCAGTTCAATGTACACGCAGAGTTAATAAGATTGACAAACAATCTTATCACAAGAATGACAATGAATAGGAGGTGTTCCGAGTTAGATAATGATGCCGTGGAGATAAGGGAATTGATAGAAGAGGTTGTTGAACTTACAGGGAAGTTTAACTTATCTGACTTTATTTGGTTATGTAAGAATTTTGATTTACAAGGCATTAGGAAGAGATTTGAAGTAGCTCGTGTCAAGTATGATAGCATGATTGAGAAGATCATTAAAGAGCACGAAGAGGACAAGAAATCGATGCGTGGCGATGGGTATTTAGGCCGTGAAGCCAAAGATGTCTTGCACAAATTGCTTGATATATCAGATGATAATGATGCAGGACCTTTTGGTCGCGGGGACACACACATCCGCCATTACGGTCGAATGGGCGCTGGCACAACTCATAAACAATCAAGATGTCCTTGAGAAAGCGAGAGAAGAGATTGATAAGATAGTTGGAAAAAGACGACTAGTAGAAGAATCAGACATCCCGAATCTCCCTTACCTCCAAGCAATTGTGAAAGAAACACTGAGACTCCACCCTGCAGGACCCGTAATCATAAGAGAATCCGCCGAAGACTGCACCATCGGAGGCTATCACATACCAGCAAAGACTAGGCTTTTTGTGAACGTATGGGCCATTGGGAGAGACCCTCAACATTGGGAGAACCCATTTGAGTTCAACCCCGATAGATTCATCGATAACGGGCTAAGCAAACTTGACGTGCGAGGGCAACACTTCCATTTCTTGCCTTTTGGAAGTGGAAGGAGAGGGTGCACTGGAACAACACTAGCATTGCAAGTCGTGCAAACAACACTGGCGACGCTAATTCAGTGTTTTGATTTCAAGATCGGCGATGACACAAACGCAAAAGTGGACATGAAAGAGGGTGAAGGAGTTACTCTCCCAAGAGCCCATCCTTTGAACTTTACACCAATTCCCAGGCTTGATCTATTACCAATTCTTAACTGAAGCACCCTTATGAGAAATTATTTCAAATTGGCGCCAAACTGTTGAAAACTGTCATCTTTTACTTTTAACGACAGTTTTTAAATATCATTAATAGGCAAATTTCTTGTAGTATTTGGCGCCAATTTGAAATAATTTCTCATAAGGGTGCTTCAGTTAAGGATTGGTAATAGATCAAGCCTGGGAATTGGTGTAAAGTTCAAAGGATGGGCTCTTGGGAGAGTAACTCCTTCACCCTCTTTCATGTCCACTTTTGCGTTTGTGTCTTCGAAAGGAAAGGTGGCATAATCTATTTACTAGCTATTAGAATTTCTATCTTATTTATGTTGTTATTCTCTGTAATAGCTCAATCTCGCGCTTTAGGTATTTGCGTGCCTAATCACGACACTAGTTGCCACTGGTGACCTGAGCTCGATCACAAGTTATTTGTGTAATTATATTGTTATGCCATATGTTTACATCGTACGTTATAGTATTAAGTGGTAGTTTCCTTCCCTTTCCTTCTTCTTGCTTCTTATGTCTTATTTGTTGGTGCATATATACCTTGCAAAATAGTCACGGATAATCCTAAGAAGAGCATCAATATATGTTAATTTTTTTGTAATAGGCGCAAGTTCAAGTCATGAGAGAGTGTAGGAGTGACTAGGGCTTTGTTTGGCAACATCATTTGATAATTTAACTGATACCTAATAATCTAGTAGCTGATAGCAGAAAGTTGATATTAATTTAACTAATCAACTGAAAATTGTTTGGAACGATAGCTAATTAAGTAGCTGATAAATGTAAAATGACATAAAAGGATATATGATACAATTAAGTGTATTAATTATATAATCATATAACTAATTATTATAAATAACTTTATATCTTATTTATATAACACAAATTAATAACATAAAATAAACTTATTTTTATATTAAGTGAAAAACCAAATTGGATGATTATACATGTATTTTACACATCATCCACAATTAAGAAGCAATGGTTGGTGTCATCATCAATAACATCTGAAAATTTGTCAAGAGGTATATAATGTGGATGTTGCTCAAGAATATTGAACAAATCGTCCTATAGAGCACAATAAGAAAAAGAAGAAATAAATATTGATTCACAATAAATTAAAGAAAGATTGGAGAATACAAGAGGTTACTCATACATCTCTATAGAGCAATAATTGCTATAAGTTCACATGAAGGACTGTTAGTAATCTATATAAGCTAATCTAGAGAACACATATTGCATGTGAAATAAATTAAAAAAAAAAAAAAAAAAAAAAAAATTCCCATCAACAACCAAAATTAGCACCCTTAACGTTCTACAATAGGGTGAGAAAACCTCAACTGGACTAGAAGTGACGAGGAACGACAAATCAAGAATTACTTGTTAGAGTTGTAATCTAAATTACATTAGTGTTTGAGTTTAATTAGGATTATGAGTTATTAGTGTTTGAGTTTGATTAGGATTTCGAGTTAGAGTATGAGTCTATTTAGGGTCTCCTAGTTAGATTAGGAGTATGTTTATGTGAGTCTATAAATTAGAGTTAACCCCCGCATTGTAATTAACGAGTTTATTAGAGAGATTAATAAAGTGTGTCATTGCAGGGTTCTATTGCAAACAATTTGAAACAGTTATGCTCAATAGATTATTCATGGCTACAACTGGAAACGGTCAAGTTCAACCGACACTACCAATGTTCGATGGAAAGAAGTTTGATAGATGGAGCACTCAGATGAGAGTCTTGTTCAGTTTTCAAGACTTGCTCACAGTCGTTGAAGATGGGTTCGAAGACCCAGGGGCCACCGCTACCTCAACACAAAAGGAGCTTTGCAAGAAAGATTAGAAGGCACTTTATTTTATTTTGCAAATGCTTGATGATGTGGCGTTTGAGAAAGTGCAACTGGCGAAGACATCAAAGGAAGCGTGGGACACGTTAGAGACGTCCTACAAGGGTGCACAAAGAGCCAAGAAAGTTCGGTTGCAAACTTTGAGGCGGCAATTCGAGTTGATCGAGATGGATGACTTAGAAGATATAGAGAAGTACACTAATTGTGTTCAGACTATCGTCAATCAGTTAAAGATGAATGGCAGATAAGTCGCTGATCTCGATGTGAACGAGAAGATTTTGCGCACCTTGACCACAAAGTTTGACCACGTAGTCGCTGCTATTATGGAGTCTGGGATAGATTATGAGACCAAGTCAGTTGAAGAAATCATTGGTTCGTTACGAGCACATGAGCAACAAATTAATGAAAAAAGTGAAAAAGTCAAGCATACTGAGCAGGCATTGAAGACTACAATTGTCCCGAAGCTGAAGAAGGATTATGGATTCAAAGGCTGTGATCAAGTCAACAACAATGGCAGAGGTTCGAATAATAATCAGCAGTGGTGGGAGAGAAATAAAGAACGTGGACGAGACAAAGGTCGCGATCAGCAGAGAAATCAGATTCAGTGTTACAACTGTCGCAAGTTTGGGCATATAGCCAGAGACTGCAACACTAAAAAACATGCAAAATCTGTTGCACATGTGTCTTTTGCCCAAAGCGATGATTGTACCCAGGCACTCTTTATGGCTTCGTCAGGCCAAGAATGTTCACAAAACTACACGTGGTATCTTGATAGTGGATGCTCCAACCACATGTGCGGTAATAGAGACTTGTTTGACGATTTAGATGAGTCAATGACGACGGAGGTCAAGTTTGCTGATGATAGGAAATTTCCAGTCAAAGGAAAAGGAAGAGTTCTAATTCAGTTGAAGAACGGTGATCATCAGTATATCTCTGATGTTCTTTATGTGCCTACAATGAAAAACAATCTATTGAGTCTAGGGCAGCTTGTAGAGAAAAGGTACACAATGAATTTGAAAGATGGCTATTTATCTATGTTCGACTCTAGAGGTATTGTCATTCTTAAATCTCCTTTGAAAAATAGGTTATTTCAGATTGAGATTAAGACTGGATCTTATCCATGTTTTAAATCCATTGTTTCTGATGAGTCATGGTTATGGCATCTGAGATATGGTCATCTGAACTTCAAAAGTCTGACGTTGCTCACTCAAAAGAGATTAGTGAAAGGATTGCCTGCTATTCGACATCCTAAGCAGTTTTGTGAAGGGTGTATTTTAGGGAAGCAACAAAGACAGTCATTCGTTTCCGACATTCCGTGGCGTGCCAAATCTCCATTACACTTGGTTCACTTAGATCTTTGTGGTCCTATGCAGACAGCTTCACTAGGAGGGAGTAAATATTTTTTGACTTTTATTGATGACTACAGCAGGAAGATTTGGGTGTATTCTCTTGAGAACAAGTCAGACGTGTTTACTTGTTTTCAGAAATTCAAGGCGTATGTGGAGAAACAAAGTGGACGTTACATCAAGATTTTGAGAACAGATGGCGGTAGTGAATACAAGTCCTCCATATTTTCTGATTTTTGTGATCATCATGGGATCAAGCATGAGATCACTCCACCACATACACCACAACATAATGGTGTTGCAGAAAGAAAGAATAGGACTATTATGGACATGGCTCGTAACATGTTGAAAGCGAAAGTTTACCTAATTCTTTATGGGCTGAAGCAGTTGTATGTTCAGTTTATTTACTGAATAGGTCTCCCACAACAGCAGTGTCTCATCTTACTCCAGAAGAGGCTTGGAGTGGTTACAAGCCAGGTGTCAGACATTTAAAAGTGTTTGGATCCACTGTGTATGTTCATGTTCCTGATGCTAATAGGAAGAAATTAGATGACAAAGGCATGAAGGTCATTTTTCTTGGCTATGTTCCAGGGCGGATTGGAGCATACAAATTTTATAACCCGATTACCAACTCTGTAATTGTCAGTAGAGATGTATTATTTGATGAGGCAGATGCATGGACTTGGGACACAAAAGGCAAGGGAATTGCTCAATCTGCTGTAATCAGGTTTAATGATTAGGCATCTACTTCAACAAGTATTTCTCCTACCATAAGCACTGTTTTGACTAGTACAAGTATTAGACTCCAGAATACGAGTGATAGACCACAGAGGATTCCTAGGCTACCGGCTCGCCTTCAGGATTGTCAGGTTACTTCTGATGATGCGGTTGACGATGATGGCATTTTAGTTCATTATGCCATGTTTGCAAATTCAGATCCTATTAGCTTTCGTGAAGCCGTGCGAGATAGATGTTGGGTTGATGCTATGAATCCCGAAATCAAGGCTATTGAGAAGAATGACACTTGGGACCTCGTTGATATTCCTCAAGGTCACAAAGCTATTGATGTCAAATGGGTTTTCAAGACAAAAAGGAAATCCAATGGAGACGTGGAGCATTACAAAGCTAGATTGGTGGCCAAAGGATAAGAGCAGAGGCCTGGCTTTGATTATCAGGAAGTGTTTGCTCCAGTTGCTCTCATTGAGACGGTCCGGTTATTGATTGTCATTGCTGCCCAGAGAAGGTGAAAACTTCACCAGATGGATGTGAAATCAGCCTTTTTAAATGGCTACTTAGATGAAGTTGTTTATGTCAAGCAGCCACCGGGATATGTTCAAGAGGCCAGTGAAGAAAAAGTATATAAGCTTTGAATAAAGCACTTTATGGCTTAAAACAAGCACCGCGAACTTGGAATAAAAAGATTGATGAATTCTTTCAGGGTTATGGACTGGAAAAGTGTGCTTATGAACATGCTTTGTATGTGAATATTGATGCTTCTGCTGGTACTGCAATGATAGTTTGTCTTTATGTTGATGATTTAATTTTTACTGGAAATGACATCAACATGATCAGAGACTTTAAGGCAGCTATGATGCGAGAGTTTGAGATGACAGATGTTGGTCTAATGTCATACTTCCTAGGCATTGAGGTAAATCAGCGAGATGATGACATTTTTATATGTCAGAAACGATATGCAGCTGAGATCTTGAAGAAATTTGAGATGTCTAGCTGTAATCTTGCTTCTACACCCGTGGAGGTTTGTCACGGCCCAATTTTCTAATCTTGATTAACTTGCTTAATCAGGATCACCGACCCGTGACGTGGGGCCCGCATGAGATGCGCACACTAACCGAGGCACGTGGCTGAGGTAAATGTTATATTTGAACTGGTGTATGCCTAGTGTTGTGTATGTGAGTAGACTAACTAAGTCAATTTTTGCAAACCATAGACGTCGAGTTGACGTGAGCGGGGACACGCCTTGGAATGCGTGCAAGTACGAGTACCTAGTGGAATTACCGGGGTAGCGAGACTAGGCTAGGAAATAACAATTTATTTCAAATCTACTTTAACATAAATTAAGTTATTTAATTTAGTTGAAAAATACGACGTTCGACGCACGAGGAAAGTGCCTCGAGTTGCGTGCGGCCGGGAACCGGGTAATTGGCACTTTTGAGAGTTTTATTTTATATTAATATGAATTTATAAAAGATTAATATGCATTATGGAGTTATTAAAATGTATATGGTTCTATGTAATTGAGCAAATCAAATTAGAATCCTATAGTTGGTTGGAAAATACAACACACATAGACTTACCTCGAGATTCGTGTGAGCACACACTCCCATACACTTGTGTCACACATGTGTGTTACAAGGCTGGATTTTAGTGGAGAGTAGGAGCAAAGGATGGCCACAAGATATCATAGAGATTGGATGAACACATTAGATCAAAACCCCCACTATAAAAAAAAACATATTTTCTCACACATTGCTTCATAATGCATGTCTTTGGCTGAAAATTCAGAGTTGTAGAGAACTCTCTTGCTGGAAAACTTGGGAGATTTAAAGGAGTTTTTATAGCACAAATCAAGGGATCAAACACCTCCCATCAAAGAACACCAACTAGGTAACCTTCCTTCCTCCTCATGCATTGAAGTTGTAGTATTTTTGAGTTCAATCAAAGGGGTTTTCTGTGGGGATGATCCTAAAGTGTTTCGATGTAGATTTGATGCAATTTTAAACCTTAATCTCAAACAACAAGTTCCATTTTCGGATATTGTAAGTTTTGCCAAAAAAATAGAATTTTCTTATGATTTCGATTTTGGGAATTTTCGAGCTAGTAAATAATGTTGTTTTTGAAAACAAAGTTCATATTTGGATTCTCCATTGAAAAACACTTGCGATCCCAAAAGAGGTTTCAAAAATCAGTGAGGTTTTGGTTGGATTAAAATTTTCAGTTTTGGGTATGTTTTTGAAGTTCTTGAGTTGTAGTTTACAAATGCATGTTTAATTTTGTTAATTAATGCATATTTTAATTTTAGAAAATTTGGTAAGACATCAACATGGCGTCAACGGGTCGTCGATGGAGCATCGAAGCCGGTCGGCGCGCGCGCGAACACACCAACGAGTCTTTGGTTCGGCCAACATGAGTTCTTGGCCGAACCAAGACACTCCTAACGTGCGTTCGGCACAAGCGGAAAGCTTGTGCTTGAACGCACAAGTTAGGAGGTGGTGGTGAAGGCCCAAGTCCATGTATATGGGCTTGGGCCATTCAAAAAAAAAAAAAAAAAAAAAAAAAAAAAAAAAAAAGTGCATCCATCTTATGAAAAGCTATTCTGTTGGTGCTTAGTTGCCCACTTCTAAATTTCGGTCACTGGCTTCTTAGGAGATTGAGATCTTTGTTCTTGTTTGAAATCCCAAATGGGCTTCAAAAAAAAAAAAAAAAAAAAAAACCATATGCATGTATATGTGCCAAAAACATATATATGTATATGCATGTATATGGGTCAAGTCCATGTATATGGGTTTGGGACCTAAAGTGTATGATGGTGGGCTTTTGTTGTGCACAAATCACATTCATGTGCATAAAATGTGGGCCTTTAATGTGTGCCAAAAGCCCACATGCATAGGGACCTATATAAATAATAATGCTCATATAAAAAAATTATAGAAATTAACTAGAAATTTAGAAAAAAATAATAATAAATAAATAATAAAAAAATAAATAATATACATATATATATATATATATTTATATATGTGTATACATTTATATATATACACATACACATATGTATACATACAAAAATAATAATAATGATAATAATATAAAATATATCTATGTAATAAGTATTAAAAATAAATAAATAAATGATATGAAATGACCTTTCAGGGACCTAGGGGTGTTACGGGATTTCGAGAGCGCTAATCGGAGTGTCGCGAGGTCGGATAGCCGTAGCTATCCCGTGACTAGTAAGTGAAACTGGGAACTCTTTACTTTATTTCATTCCGAGTCATTTATAAATTTCACTATTTGTAGACTAGCTAATTTACTTCCCACATCATGCTTTCCTTGTTTTTATTCATATTGAATATCGATATAGCATGATGCCTTGTTTAATATATCATTGACTCCATGCTTCCTTATATGCTCAATGTTTGTCTTGAAATATGGTTAATGGGTATTTAGAAAATGCATGCTATAGGGCTATTTGTTATGTTGGACTTGTGCTCTATTTCCTTTGGGGCATTGTAGCCTAACTTGTGTTGAAATCATAGCATTGTAGGAAATATATTTTTGAAAACTAAAGTAGGGATTATCTAGTGTCCATTGCACACGAGATGCGCGGATTCACGAGGATTTCGATCTTTCGGGGTCTCCGGCACTCGCCACTACACTTGGGCGGCACACGTGGCATGGACCACGGGGTTGTCGGCAAGTATGAATGATTTAAATACGCCGAGCACAGCTCCGCCATTTGAGGTTATTACAAAAAAAAGAGAGATTATTATCATATGTTGAGCACAGCTCCATACAGTAGTGGAAAAGGCTAGGTGATAGTTCTCACCGCCGACCGGACGTAGATCATCTCGACTTAGCCTGTGTCAGTTTGTGTATCTGTTAACGTTGGTATTTACTTGCATTATTTATTCAGCATTTCTTCAGCTACATATGCTTTTAAATACCTTTTGTTTAAATTGGAAATGTAGTATTAGATTTCCCAGCTATCACTTAAATATCATCATACTCACCGTCTAGTTTGTGACGGTGGGTGTAGATCCGTCGAGCAGCACCAGGCCGGGCAAGGAGAAGATCGGCGACTACCTCTGAGCTCCGAGCGCGTAGCTGCCCATACACGTAGGGTACTTTTTGTATTATGTTTACTTATGTCTTTATCTTTTGGGATGTTATTGGGATGAGTGTTAGATTACCCGACTTTTGGCTTTCACTTTGTTTATATATGTTCGCCGTTTACTTGCATATATATGGTGATCGTTATTTCCTGGATTCCACACTTAGGCTTTATAAAAAAAAAAAAAAAAAAAAAAATTTCCGCTAAAATATTAAATACTTCCGCTAAATAAAATAATTGTTTAAACAAGAGAACACATGTAATAAAGGCTGACTAATTCGTAATCGAGTCCTATGTGTCGTGATTAGGGCTTAATTACGGGATTAGGCCGGACGGTGCCCTAAATTAGAAGCGGGGCCGTCACAGTTGGTATCAGAGCTTAGGCTTTAGAACCTTAGGGACAAAACATAGTGTTGAATAATGATTTTGATACCAATTTTCCTGATTTGTATCAAAGATCATTTATCATGGAGTAAAGCATAAATTTGAATAAAATACACACCCTAGAAGTGGAAACCAGATGAACCTTGCCTAGGAATTATTTTGTTGGGAATTGAGTGAAAGTGAGTCGGGAATTTGTATATATATATGCTATCTTTTCAATATGTATACGTATATACGTGGTAGACTTCGTAATAGTTGATAGGAAATCGTTATCCACATGCAGACGACGATGACGGATGCACGCGAGACAGGCGATGTGGGTGCTAGTAGTAGTCAGCCTCCTACTACATCAAACGACAACTATCAAAGGTTGGCGGATCGAGTAGCGGCACAGGGACAGCAGATGGCTGATTTCATGACCTTCATGACAGCACAGGTCACCGCACTTACTCGTGCCGTCGCCACTACTCCTGCGACTACCACACTTCCGACGACCGGACCTACTACTACACCATCCACCATTCCAGCAACTGCGTCCATACCAGACACTCCTATTATTCAGGGCACGGTAGCAACGCCGACTCTTCCGGTAGTGACCGTTTCGACGGCAGAGGTAGCAGTGATGACTCCGACTCCTACACCTACACCTTCAGGCTCAGCAGTAGGGATTCAGCTGGTGAAGGACTTTCTCCGCCTTCAACCAGTGTACTTCGACGGGGAGAGAAACTTTGAGAAGATTGAGAGATGGATATTATCACAGGAGAAGCTACATCGAATTTTAGGGATCGAGGATAGACTACGCCCAGATTTTTCTTCTTATACGCTACAGAGAGATGCCGACGTCTGGTGGCGCACCACCATAGCTACTAATGGGGACTTTGAGTCATGGACGGCCTTTAAGGCCAAGTTTTATCAACAGTACTTCCCGCCGGCAGTCATGATGAGGTTGAGGAGAGAGTTTATGAGTTTGAGGCAGAGAGCAGATGAGTCAGTTATGGGGTACCGAGATAGATACGAGTATCTGAGGCAGTTTGCGGGGGATTTGGTTCGAGATGAGTTGGGAGATGTGTATCATTTTGGGGCAGGTCTGAAAGCAGACATTGGCTATCACGTAGTCAGCACGGGCGCTAGGACTCTAACTGAGATATACGAGCGTGCACTTTCCCACGAGACCTATTACCTTGGTGAAATGGCTGACAGGGCAGCCTTGGGGCAAAGATTGACATTAGAGCAGGCCGCAGATTTCGAGAGGAGGCGACGGAGTGGCAAGGCACCCAAGACATGGGATAGAGGCTCCCAGAGATCAGGGGTGACTTCACGTTTCACATCGGTGGTACCTCAAGTATCTTATGTCGCGTCAACACAGAGCTCAGGGGGAGGACGTTCCTTACCACCACCACTGATTAGGCCAACATTACCAGCGCTAGAGAGACTTGCTCTTCCGGCACCATCAGCACCACGACAACAGTCACGTGGTTTTCAGAGTGGAGACAGTGAGTCACGCGGACAGAGACTATGTTATCGTTGCAGACAGTCGGGACACATTGCTGCATACTGTCCACAACTAACGAGTACGAGTAGGCCACGTGGCGAGGGACATAGGTTATGTTACCATTGTAGGCAACCAGGGCATACCGCTGAGTATTGTCCTCAGTTGACGTGCATGTCACTTAGTGATGCACACCCGCTTTGCGAGAGAAAGCCCACGTTGATGCGGCTCCGGATCCCGAGCGACGCGACAACCTATGGGGGGTATGAGTTATTTTGCATCTTAGCGTGATTTTATTGTGTTCGGTCTGTAGTTTATGTTCGACCTGAGTGAACTCTAGGTAAGTCTGAGTTAGAATAGACTCTAGGTGAGTCAGTTGTAAATGGTGACTCTAGGCGAGTCGGAAATTAGCGGTGGCACTAGGTGAGTCAGACTTGGGGAGACTCTGTGTGAGTTAGTTAGTAGAATATGCTCCATGTGAGTAGTGGTGAAGAAATTTGTGTGAATACCCCCTTCGAGGTATGATAGATATTTAGTTGTGTGCGACGACTCTGTATGAGTCAACTTCCGAAGGGGAGGAGCAAACTATGTGTGATACTCCTAACTCTGTGTGGGCCCCGACTCGTGTGAGTCTTAACCTTTGAAAGGATATCTTGCTGTGTGCAGTGACTCTGTGTGAATCAATATTTCAGAGTGGCGGACGAGGCTGTGTGCTAGGACTTGTGTGGATCTAAGGGAAAAGGGGTTGTGTGCCAGGACTCTGTGTGAGTAAGAATAGACTGTGTGTCAGTACTCTGTGTGAGTTTAGACTCGTGTGTGTGAGAGTAGACTATGTGACAAAACTCGTGTGAGTCTAGACTCTATGTGAGTCGAGTAAAGCGTGTGCATAGATTTATGTGAGTCCGGGTTTTGTGTGAACTTGAGCGAGTCACATGTTTTGACTTTAGGTGAGTCTACGGTTTGACGGAAAATGATATCGAAATTTGTGTGCACGAATTCCATGTGAATCCGATGTCTATCTTATCACTCTAAGTGGGTCCGTAAATTCAAGCAAGATATTGAGCCGTGTGCGTATTCGTATGAATCCGATATTTGCCCCGAAAGGATTACGTGTGAGTCCGTAATTTACGGAACGACCATATACTAGTTAGGTTAGTTGTGTGCCCACCAGTAGAAAGTTAGTATCACAAATTCATGTTGGAACAGGTCCACGTGAGTGAGGTTAAAGGGATGGGGAAAATAGTTACATCCCTGCGGTGTGCGCTTTAGTAAGGTTCCTCGAGTTAAATTTAATTTCGAGGACGAAATTTCCATTTTGTTGGGAATATTTGTCACGGCCCAATTTTCTAATCTTGATTAACTTGCTTAATCAGGATCACCGACCCGTGACGTGGGGCCCGCATGAGATGCGCACACTAACCGAGGCACGTGGCTGAGGTAAATGTTATATTTGAACTGGTGTATGCCTAGTGTTGTGTATGTGAGTAGACTAACTAAGTCAATTTTTGCAAACCATAGACGTCGAGTTGACGTGAGCGGGGACACGCCTTGGAATGCGTGCAAGTACGAGTACCTAGTGGAATTACCGGGGTAGCGAGACTAGGCTAGGAAATAACAATTTATTTCAAATCTACTTTAACATAAATTAAGTTATTTAATTTAGTTGAAAAATACGACGTTCGACGCACGAGGAAAGTGCCTCGAGTTGCGTGCGAGCCGGGGAACCGGGTAATTGGCACTTTTGAGAGTTTTATTTTATATTAATATGAATTTATAAAAGATTAATATGCATTATGGAGTTATTAAAATGTATATGGTTCTATGTAATTGAGCAAATCAAATTAGAATCCTATAGTTGGTTGGAAAATACAACACACATAGACTTACCTCGAGATTCGTGTGAGCACACACTCCCATACACTTGTGTCACACATGTGTGTTACAAGGCTGGATTTTAGTGGAGAGTAGGAGCAAAGGATGGCCACAAGATATCATAGAGATTGGATGAACACATTAGATCAAAACCCCCACTATAAAAAAAGCATATTTTCTCACACATTGCTTCATAATGCATGTCTTTGGCTGAAAATTCAGAGTTGTAGAGAACTCTCTTGCTGGAAAACTTGGGAGATTTAAAGGAGTTTTTATAGCACAAATCAAGGGATCAAACACCTCCCATCAAAGAACACCAACTAGGTAACCTTCCTTCCTCCTCATGCATTGAAGTTGTAGTATTTTTGAGTTCAATCAAAGGGGTTTTCTGGGGATGATCCTAAAGTGTTTCGATGTAGATTTGATGCAATTTTAAACCTTAATCTCAAACAACAAGTTCCATTTTCGGATATTGTAAGTTTTGCCAAAAAAATAGAATTTTCTTATGATTTCGATTTTGGGAATTTTCGAGCTAGTAAATAATGTTGTTTTTGAAAACAAAGTTCATATTTGGATTCTCCATTGAAAAACACTTGCGATCCCAAAAGAGGTTTCAAAAATCAGTGAGGTTTTGGTTGGATTAAAATTTTCAGTTTTGGGTATGTTTTTGAAGTTCTTGAGTTGTAGTTTACAAATGCATGTTTAATTTTGTTAATTAATGCATATTTTAATTTTAGAAAATTTGGTAAGACATCAACATGGCGTCAACGGGTCGTCGATGGAGCATCGAAGCCGGTCGACGCGGCGCGAGCAGCACCAACGAGGTGCTGGTTCGGCCAACATGAGTTCTTTGGCCGAACCAAAGACACTCTCTAACGTGCGTTCAAGCACAAGCGGAAAGCTTGTGCTTGAACGCACAAGTTCGAGGGTGGTGGTGAAGGCCCAAGTCCATGTATATGGGCTTGGGCCATTCAAAAAAAAAAAAAAAAAAAAAAAAAAAAAAAAGAAAAAGTGCATCCATCTTATGAAAAGCTATTCTGTTGGTGCTTAGTTGCCCACTTCTAAATTTCGGTCACATCTTCTTAGGAGATTGAGATCTTTGTTCTTGTTTGAAATCCCAAATGGGCTTCAAAAAAAAAAAAGAAAAAAAAACCATATGCATGTATATGTGCCAAAAACATATATATGTATATGCATGTATATGGGTCAAGTCCATGTATATGGGTTTGGGACCTAAAATGTGTATGATGGTGGGCTTTTGTTGTGCACAAGTCACATTCATGTGCATAAAATGTGGGCCTTTAATGTGTGCCAAAAGCCCACATGCATAGGGACCTATATAAATAATAATGCTCATATAAAAAAATTATAGAAATTAACTAGAAATTTAGAAAAAAATAATAATAAATAAATAATAAAAAAATAAATAATATACATATATATATATATTTATATATGTGTATACATTTATATATATACACATACACATATGTATACATACAAAAATAATAATAATGATAATAATATAAAATATATCTATGTAATAAGTATTAAAAATAAATAAATAAATGATATGAAATGAAATGACCTTTCAGGGACCTAGGGGTGTTACGGGATTTCGAGAGCGCTAATCGGAGTGTCGCGAGGTCGGATAGCCGTAGCTATCCTGTGACTAGTAAGTGAAACTGCGGGAACTCTTTACTTTATTTCATTCCAGTCATTTATAAATTTCAGTCTATTTGTAGACTAGCTAATTTACTTCCCACATCATGCTTTCCTTGTTTTTATTCATATTGAATATCGATATAGCATGATGCCTTGTTTAATATATCATTGACTCCATGCTTCCTTATATGCTCAATGTTTGTCTTGAAATATGGTTAATGGGTATTTAGAAAATGCATGCTATAGGGCTATTTGTTATGTTGGACTTGTGCTCTATTTCCTTTGGGGCATTGTAGCCTAACTTGTGTTGAAATCATAGCATTGTAGGAAATATATTTTTGAAAACTAAAGTAGGGATTATCTAGTGTCCATTGCACACGAGATGCGCGGATTCACGAGGATTTCGATCTTTCGGGGTCTCCGGCACTCGCCACTACACTTGGGCGGCACACGTGGCATGGACCACGGGGTTGTCGGCAAGTATGAATGATTTAAATACGCCGAGCACAGCTCCGCCATTTGAGGTTATTACAAAAAAAGAGAGATTATTATCATATGTTGAGCACAGCTCCATACAGTAGTGGAAAAGGCTAGGTGATAGTTCTCACCGCCGACCGGACGTAGATCATCTCGACTTAGCTCAGTGTCGGTTTGTGTATCTCGTTAACGTTGGTATTTACTTGCATTATTTATTCAAAGCATTTCTTCACTACATATGCTTTTAAATACCTTTTGTTTAAATTGGAAATGTAGTATTAGATTTCCCCGATTATCACTTAAATATCATCATACTCACCGTCTAGTTTGTGACGGTGGGTGTAGATCCGTCGAGCAAAGACCCGGCCGGGCAAGGAGAAGATCGGCGACTACCTCTCGAGCTCCGAGCGCGTAGTAGTCGCCCATACACGTAGGGTACTTTTTGTATTATGTTTACTTATGTCTTTATCTTTTGGGATGTTATTGGGATGAGTGTTAGATTACCCGACTTTTGGCTTTCACTTTGTTTATATATGTTCGCCGTTTACTTGCATATATATGGTGATTGTTATTTCCTGGATTCCACACTTAGGCTTTATAAAAAAAAAAAAAAAAAAAATTCCGCTAAAATATTAAATACTTCCGCTAAATAAAATAATTGTTTAAACAAGAGAACACATGTAATAAAGGCTGACTAATTCGTAATCGAGTCCTATGTGTCGTGATTAGGGCTTAATTACGGGATTAGGCCGGACGGTGCCCTAAATTAGAAGCGGGGCCGTCACAAGGTTGGTACCAAGTTGTCCAAAACAGGACAAGATGCACCGGTTGACTTGACATATTTTAAGCAGATAGTTGAAAATTTGAGATACCTGATCTGCACTAGGCCTGATATTCTTTATGGCGTTGGATTACTCAGTAGATACATGGAGCACCCTAGACAATCTCATTTGGTTGCAGCAAAGAGAATTCTGTGTTATATCCGAGGTACTACTGATCATGGGTTATTTTATTCCACTTCAATGGATAGTTCTTTGTTTGGCTATTCGACGTGATTGGGAGGAGACCAGGATGATCGAAAAAGTACTTACGGCTATGCTTTTTATTATGGTTCTACTATTTTTTCATGGTCTTCGAAGAAGCGATCTGTCGTTGCATTGTCTACTGTGAGGTCGAGTACATTGCAGCCGCTAGCTCTAGTGCATGTCGTTATTTGGTTGCGAAAATTATTATCACAGATTCTTTTTCCGTGTAATGGCCCTACACTAATCTATGTTGATAATGTTTCGGCCATTGATTTAGCGAAAAACCTAGTCATACATGGCCGGAGTAAGCATATTGATATGCGATATCACTTTCTACGTGATCAGGTGGCGAATAAAGAGATAGAGCTAGCATACTGCAGATCAGAGGATCAAGTTGCAAACTTATTTACCAAGGCATTGAAGATTGAGTCTTTCATGAAGTTTAAGGCTATGATTGGGGTTTGTCCAATCTGAATTATGGGGGGATGATTTTTAATTTAGATAGGTAATTTAGATTATGGGGGGATGTTAGACTGTTCGTCGTTGCTGTGGTGTGGTGATGAGCTCGGCCATGGCAGAGCCATGGCCGAGAATTAAGAACCCAACTGAGGGTGGAGACGGCAAGGGAGTGCTCTCCCTTGCCAAACTGAATTGGGGTTGGGGTTGGAAGCCAACCCCAATCGATAATAAAAAAAATTCCTCAATTGGAACAGAGCTGTTGCTCTGTTCCAACGAGGAAAAAGAGGGCATGTTCGGCTCGGTTGAGCCGAACCCTGTTCGGTCCGGTTCAGGCCGAACCAAACCAAATTGAAAAAAAAAAAAAAACTGGAAAATTCATAGAAAAATTCATATAACATAGGAAATTTTAGAAAAATTATATTTGGATCAAATAAATGAGTTTTGGGATTTTATCGGAATTTTGGCGAGATGTTAACAACAACAACAAGAAGAAACCAACCACACCACTCACCTCGACGTCTCAACCACACGATCTCCTCGAACTCCCGAGCTCTCTTCCTCCTTCTTTTCTTCGTCCGTTTCGTCTCTCTTCTCTATTTTTTCGATTTATCGAAGAAAAACGAAGGCGGTTTATGTGGAAATGACCATAATGCCCTTGTGTTCATCCACTTCTCTTAAACAACCAAATACCCTTTTTGGTAATTTCACAATTATTTATTTATTTTCTGATTTATATATATATATATATATTTATATATATACATATATTTTTTAAATTACATATATATATATAAATATATAGCCGTCTATATTTTCACGCCTACAATTTCGTCGTGCGCACCAACGAGCGTACTCGGGCGTGTACACTACTGTACCACCCACGCGTGTAGACCACAACCCCGCGTGTCCTTAGGCGCCCACCAATTTACTATTTTATCACATTTAATTCATTTAATATGTGTATTATTTCCCCCGGCTTAATATTTCATCTTTTAGTCTACCCGGTACCTGCATCGACACGCTTATCGAGGCAAATACTTAACACAATCTCACACGTCAATTGAGATATAATAACACACATCGCGATGTCATTTAACCTATTTTAACATAAACATCGCAAATTGTAACGACCCAGCCCAGCGCCCAGGCTACCACTGGACCATTGGCTCCATGGGGGCGCACCCCACTGGCATCGCTAGTTACGAGCGAGGTGGTACCAAGCCCTACCCCATCCGTCTCCCCCGCGGTCTTTCGCCTCCTCGACTCAAACTGGGTCCTGAGGGATAAGATTCCAGGTTTCACGAGTCGAGTACCACTGAGCTGGTTCAGCACGAAGGCACCGGATCCCATCAGAACTCTGCAGTTAAGCGTGCCTGAACGAGAGTAGTACTAGGATGGGTGACCTCCTGGGAAGTCCTCCCAGCTCGCGGGTTCTCGACTCGTGAAACCTGAATCTTATCCCTCAGACCCAGGTTCGAGTTGAGGAGGCGAAAGACCGCGCGGGGGACACGGATGGGGTAGGGCTTGGTACCACCCTGCCTGTGACTAGCGATGCCAGTGGGGTGCGCCCCATAAAGTCAGTGGTCCAGTGGTAGCTTGGGCTAGGCTGGGCCGGGCCGTTACATAAAAGGCGCCTTTTATGTAACGGTTTATGTAGCGACTCAGCCCAGCACCCACACGGTCTTTCGCCTCCCTCGACTCAAACCTGAGTCCTGAGAGATAAGATTCCAAGTTTCACGAGTCGAGTACCACTGAGCTGGTTCAGTACGAAGGCACCGGATCCCATCAGAACTCCGCAGTTAAGCATGCCTGAGCGAGAGTAGTACTAGGATGGGTGACCTCCTAGGAAGTCCTCCCAGCTCAGTGGTACTCGACTCGTGAAACCTGGAATCTTATCCCTCAGGACCCAGGTTTGAGTCGAGGGAGGCGAAAGACCGTGTGGGGGGACACGGATGGGGTAAGGCTTGGTACCACCCTGCCTATGACTAGCGATGTCAGTGGAGTGCGCCCCAATGGAGCCAGTGGTCCAGTGGTAGCCTAGGCTGGGCTGGGCTGGGCCGTTACACAAATTAGACAAAACAACACTCAAAATAACAATTTACCTAACTCCAAGCGCACCCTAGCCTAGCTGCGGGTCCCACGGGTATCTAAGCTGTCCGCCACGTCTGCAATACGTCACAAATAACGGCGAATTAAATTCGGACCGTTACAATTCTTCCCAACTAGGTAAAATTTTGTCCCGAAATTTAAATTAAACTTAAATACTTACTGGTAAATAAGTGGGGATACTGTTGTTGCATGGTAGACTCGAGTTCCCAGGTGAGTCCCTCAGTTCCATGATTTTGCCAACGAACTAAAACTTTCGGGATCTCCCTGTTCCTCAAAGTCGAAATCCTCCTATCCATGATCTCTACAGGCTGTTCCTCAAATGACACGTCTGGTCGCACCTCAATCTGACGTACATCAATCATAGGTCTCGGTCCTCACCTAGCTAGCCTCAACATGGATATGTGAAACACTGGATGTACCCTCGCAAACCGTGGCGTTAACTCTAAACGGTTTGCCACTCTGCCGACACGTTCCTCAACTCTGAATGGTCCAATAAACCTTGGTGCTAATTTCCTCTTAATGCCAAATCTCTGATGACCCTTCCAAGGTGAAACCTTCAAATACACCATGTCTCCAATCTCGTAGCTCAGATCCCCGTGATACCTATCTGCGTATTTCTTCTGTCTATCATGCGCTGCTTGAAGTTTATGTCTAATCTGCCTCACCTTCTCAGTGTGATCCACAAAAACCTTAGGTCCTATAGCCGCTGTATTCTCTGGTGCCGCCCAACATGCTGGTGACCTATAGGGACTACCATATAGTGCCTCAAACGGTGGCATCCCGATACTTGTCTGATAATTTTTGTTGTATGCAAACTCGCACAACGACAGATAATCCTCCCACGATCCACCAAACTGTAAAATACACGCCCTGAGCATTACTTGTGGCAGGTAATGATTTCTCGGTTTACACTGATGCGTTAGGCACTGGGTTGGGTTGTGTGTTGATGCAGGACGGACATCCAGTGGCCTATTTATCGTGACGATTACGACCACATGAGGAGAGTTATTCAGTTACACAACTGAGCACTATTTTCAAGAGGGCTATACTAGTGGTTAGCACTCTGGACTATATAAGTCTCCTGAGAAAGAGACCTGTCGTATACCTGAGCCAAAGTAGTCGCTCCACTGGAAACAACTTTGGTAATTATCCTCTCATTCACTCCACGAACAAAGTAATATATCTGTAATCGGTCAGTCCCTGCCACATCCATAGAGTATGACAATAAATATCTGTACCTTTCCATAAACTTAGCCACAGACATATCACCCTGAATCAGTGTCAAGAACTCCTCTCTCAATCGAATCCTGATCTCCATAGGTATATACTCATCCATGAACAATGTTCTGAACTCAACTCGAGTAGTAACTGCAGGATGTGTCGCTTTATAGGTGGTCCAACATATAGCAGCTGCAGATTACGCTACCTCGCGATCATCGCGTCTATCCCGATCATCCCGATGATCTCTGTCACCTCTACGACCCTCATCTGATTGCCAATCACCTCTACCTCTACGAGGTCTCTGGCCCTGTCCCTGTCGACCCTGATCTCTCATTTGTCTCTTCGGCCTCTGATAATCAGTAAATCTGACGTAGCTCCGACAAATGAAAATTCTGGAATCCCCTCGATGTGAAATGTCACCGTCTTACATAAACAGTCGATCTGTGCGTGATACGACGATAACCAATCCATACCGAACATCGCGTCAAACTCGAAGTACTCTAATACTCTAAAGTCAGCTGGTAACTAATGTCCCTAAATCTTAACCACACAATCCCGGCAAATTCGGTTAGGATAAATCTTATCCCCAACTGTCGTGCTGAGAACAAGATGTATATCTAAAGTCTGTGCACCTAACCCTAATAATCCTACCATATGTCCAGATATAAAGGAAAGTGTGCTGCCGGAATCGAACATAACATGCATAAAAGTATCACAGACAGATAACATACCTTCAACAAGCTATCTGGTTGCCTTCCGGTCTGGCTATGTAACCCCAAAAACAGCTGTTTGGGCCTTATCTCTGGCCTGATCAGTGTAAATCGAGAAACCCTTTCCTGCCAAAGGTAATGCCAAAACTGGTGCATAAGTCAATTGCATCTTTAGCTCCCAGAAAGCATCCTCACACTCCTACGACCAGTCAAATATGACATCTTTCTTGGTCAACCTCGTCATTGGCGTCGCAATCAAGGAAAAATCCTGTACGAATCGCTTGTAATATCCTACCAGTCCCAAGAAACTACGAATGTCCGAAACCGACTCAGGTGTCCTCCAATCAATGTTAGCCCGAATCTTGTCACCATCTACTGATATACCCTGATCGTTGATGACATGCCCCAAAAACTTCACCTCACTCAGCCAAAACGCGCACTTGCTGAACTTGGCATAAAGTCGATGCTCTCTCAGCGTCACCAACACCTCCCTGAGATGTCTCTCATGCTCCACACGAGTCTTGCTGTAAATTAGGATGTCATCGATGAAAACTATGACGTATCGATCCAAAAACGGTCTGAGCACTCTGTGCATCAAGTCCATGAAGATCGCTGGTGCGTTAGTTACCCCAAATGGCATGACTGTGAACTCAAACAATCTATAGCACGTGCTAAAAGCCGTCTTCTCGATATCACTCTCCCGAATCCTCAACTAATGATAACCCGATCGTAAATCAATCTTTGAAAAAAACTTAGCACCCTCTAGCTGATCAAATAAATCATCGATCCTAGGAAGTGGATAACGATTTCGAATTGTCACCTGATTCAGCTTAATGTAGTATACGCACATCCTCATAGATCCATCCTTCTTCTTAAAAAAAAGAACTGGTGCGCCCCAAAGAGACATACTGGGATGAATGAAACCCTTCTGCAGCAACTCCTCTAACTAGGACCTTAACTCCTCGTGCTCGGATGCTGACATCTTGTACGGTCGGCTATATATCGGCTGCGTCCCAAGAATCAACTCAATAATGAACTCAACAACTCTAGGAGGTGGTAAACCTAGTAAATCATTGGGGAACACCTCAGAAAACTTACACACTCCTGGAACATCCTCCACTCTAACCTCCGGTTTCAGTTCTGGCTCAACTACCGCCATAAATGCCTCCATCTTCTGAGTCGTAGCTAGTCGACCTCTGGTAATTAGTAAATCTGACACAACTCCAGCAAACGAAAATTCTGGAAGCCCCTCAATGTGAAATGTCACCGTCTTACTAAAATAGTCGATATGTGCGTGATACGACGATAACCAATTCATACCGAACATCGCGTCGAACTCCAAGTTTTCTAATACTCTAAAGTCAACCGGTAACTGATGTCCCTCAATCTCAACCACACAATCCCGGCAAATTTGGTTAGGATAAATCTTATCTCCAGCTGTCGTGTTGAGAACAAGATGTGTATCTAAAGTCTGTGCACCTAACCCTAATAATCCTACCATATGTCTAGATATAAAGGAAAGTGTGCTGCTAGAATCGAACATAACATGCATAAAAGTATCACAGATAGATAACATACCTTCAATAAGCAGTCTGGTCGCCTCTTGGTCTGGCTGTGTAACCCCAAAAACAGTTGTTTGGGCCATATCTCTGGCCTGATCAGTCTGTGATGGTACTGGCGCTGGTCTGGTACACTCCGCCACAAGATGTCCCACTTGACCATAATGATAACAAGTTCGAGTGTCTGATCTTCCAGTAGTCCTTGGACTTTGTGCCTGACTCTGGCCTCTCTGATCTCGACCTCTATCCTGCCTCTGCTGCTGTCTCGGCCGATCAACTGATGTAGAGGCCGCAGAATACGCTACCTCGCGATCATCGCATCTATCTCGATCATCCCGACGATCTCTGTCACCTTTGCGACCCTGATCTGACTGCCAATCACCTTTACCTCTACGAGGTCTCTGGCCCTGTCCCTGTTGGTCCTGATCTCTCCTTTGTCTCTTCGGCCTCTGATCAAACCGAGAACCCTGAGCTGAATGACTCTACTGACACCGCAGTGCATTCTGAATATCCAATCTACTAGCACTCTGTACTATATAAGTCTCATGAGAAAGAGACCTGTCATATACCTGAGCCAAAGTAGTCGCTCCACTGGAAACAACTGTGGTAGCTATCCTCTCATTCAGTCCTCGAACAAAGTAATATATCTGTAATCGGTCAGTCCCTGCCAAATCCATAGAGTAGGACAATAAATATCTGTACCTCTCCATATACTCAGTCACAGACATATCGCCCTGAACCAATGTCAAGAACTCCTATCTCAATCGAATCCTGACATCCATAAGTATATACTCATCCATGAACAATGTTCTGAACTCAACCCAAGTAGTAACTGCAGGATGTGTCGCTTTATAGGTGGTCCATTATATAGCAGCAACAGATTTCAAGCAATAACTAGCTAATCTCGGTTTATCCACCTCATCAACCAATAACATCTCATGTAATCTCTCATGAGCCAATAGCCACCTCCCGGCTATCTCTGGGTCTCCGGCTCCATGAAAGTATCCTGGAGAGAATCTAAGATAATCCTTCAACTTCTTCACCTCCACTGTCATCAAACTCCCTGATGAAGACGCTATAGCTGGCTGCTCAGTTGTCGAAAGAGTCACAACTAATGCAACCTCTGTTGGAACAACCACTGGTATAGCCCTCTCGGCATGTGTCTCGGATACTGCAGCCTGCCCCTGAGTCTCAGCAGTAGTGGGAGCAACAACTGCTGGAGTAGTAACTAATAGTGCAACTATAACTTTAGTAGAGCTGTCACAGTCTCACGAATCCTCAATAAATCCAACAAATGTGCGAACCTATCATCCACTGTCCGCACTAACGACTCTAACGTCAATGTCCGCCTAGCAGGATCGCTAGTATCCTCAACCTCTGGCTCAGTCGTACTTGAAGGCTGCCCGTCCATTGGTATTTGCATCAAAGAACGTGCCTCAGTACGAATATACGTGTAACGTAAGTAATATACGAACAAAAACATAACACGTATATCCCTGATTTCTACCCATCTCTCATTGCTTCCCAACTAAGACTTTAGGCAATTCCTTTGGGTTTCCACATTTAAAGCTTATTCAATAGGTTTATGATCAGGTTTTCCTCAAATTCGAGCCCTAGGTTTTCCTAAACCTAGGCTCTGATACCACAATGTAATGGCCCATTTTCCAAATAGACCGCCACGGGGACCAATGCGAACCCACAGTTTGTCTTTCTAGCGAAAGTTGTACTCTACATTGGATTATATTATCCAATTTGTCTTTTTAAACCTTATTAACTGTCCATTTACTGATTAAATTGCATTGAAATCAAATTATATGTTAAAGCATCCTAAAATCCTCAATTTAACACAGCGGAAGCCTTACTAATACTTTAACTCGAATAATAATACTATAAATGTGTAACCTAAACCAATAACCTAATGTGAAAAAATCATACACAACATAAATACCTCTGAAGTCACAAAAAGATCAATATACAAAAAGTATCTCAAAATCCCAAACCCATAATAAAACAAAATAAATATAATACAAACGTACGAGTCAGGAGATCTCAGATCAACAGTACTCTGGCAGCTTGCCCTTGCCCCTGCTTGTACTAGGATCTGCACTCAAGCCATCATAAAAGGCAGATGACAAGTCTAGAGTGAGTATTCCCAAGGAAATTAAGTGAGCATTACTGAAAGTAAATACTGGAATTTAAATAAAGTTATTAAATAAACATGCGAAATAAATACAGTCAACTGAGCTCATCGAATGAATAAATAATAGGAAAAACTCAAAGTGTGTTCCTAGCCCCTAGGTCAGACTACACCATAATTCGGACTCTTCCATAGAATACTGTCGGCGAGTCCAACTCAAGCAAGGCAAGCATCTAGATCCGCTCGATGGCGGCGTTACACCTACGGCGCACCGACACACGCCACGACGTGATACTCGGGTCATACTATTCACCAAGATCGATCTGGTAGCACGTGCTATGGTGTAGTGGACATACACACAAGAATGGAACGGAGGGAGCCCCGCTCAACGTCCGCCCAAATAATCATAACCAAGAATAGAATATTGAAATGAAAGAAATTGAATTCAAATGCCAAAAGAAGTAAATACTCAATTAATTTCACTTGGGATACTACACACCTCAATCCGCACTCCACGTCCCAAAAATCAAACCCCGTCTAGCTCCAATAATCATCTGACAATCAAAATTATCACCCAAATGTACCTAAGACCATTTGTCCTTGAATTAGCTTCAATTGGGTATATTATGTAAATTTTTCATTTTTTTTTAGATAAAAACCTCGACAACATCTCGCCAAAATTTCAATAAAATCCCAAAACTCATTTATTTGATCCAAATATAATTTTTCTAAAATTTCCTATTTTATATGAATTTTTCTATGAATTTTTCAGTTTTTTTTTTTCAATTTGGTTTGGTTCGGCCTGAACCAGGCCGAATTGGGTTCGGCTCAACCAAGCCGAACCGGTCCTCTTCTTCCTCGTTGGAATAGAGCTGTTGCTTTGTTCCAACAAAGGAATTTTTTTTTGATTATCGATTGGGGTTGGCTTCCAACCCCAACCCCAATTCGGTTTGGCAAGGGAGACCACTCCCTTGCCGTCTCCACCCTCAATTGGGTTCTCAATTCTCGGCCATGGCTCCGCCATGGCCGAGCTCATCACCACACCACAACAACGACGAACACCACAACAATAACAAACCAACCACACCACTCACCTCGACGTCTCAGCCACACGATCTCCTCGAACTCCAGAGCTCTCCTCCTCCTTCTCTTCTTCGTCCTTTTCGCTCTCTCTCTTCTCTGTTTTTCCGATTTATCGAAGAAGAACAGGTGGTTTATGGGGAAACGACCAGAATGCCCTTGTGTTCATCCACTTCTCTTAAACAACCAAATACTCTTTTTGGTAATTTCATAATTATTTATTTATTTTTTGATTTATATATATATTTATATATATACATATATATATTTTAAATTACATATATATATATATATATCCACCTATATTTTTGTGCCTACAATTTCGTCGTGCGTGCCAAAGAGTGTACTCGGGCGTGCACACTACTGTACCACCCACGCGTGTCGACCACGACCCCGCGTGTCCCTAGGCGCCCACCAATTTACGATTTTATCACATTTAATTTATTTAATGTGTGTATTATTTTCTTCGGCCTAATATTTCATCTTTTAGTCCACCCGGTACCTGCATCGACACGCATATCGAGGCGAATACTTAACACAATCTCACACGTCAATTGAGATATAATTACATACATCGCGATGTCATTTAACTTATTTTAACATAAACATCGCAAATTAGACAAAACAACACTCAAAATAACAATTTACCTAACTCCAGGCGCACCCTAGCCTAGCTGCGGGTCCCACGAGTGTCTGAGCTTTTCACGCTACGTCTGCAATATGTTACAAATAACGGCGAATTAAATTCGGACCATTACAATTATTGTCTTAAGGAGATAGAGTATTTAGACTGTAGCCTTAATCTGCAAACTTACAGTTTCATCAAGTTCGTAGCATTTTTTCGAATCAATTCAGCCATGACTTCTACAAGCGACGTGGTGGAGGTTCCAGACACCAACACCTTAAGCATCTTCGTCGTCACACTTGTTAACGTTTGTATACAGATGGGTACAGGAGTAATCTTCTCATTTTTTGCTGAACACATCATAATCTTATGTTGCATGTTTATGTTGTTGGCTATTCTATGGTACAATAGTTTAGCATTAAATAAAAACGTTGTCTCCAGAAAAAGGTTGGTTCATTTTCGATTCAAACCACACGGCGAACCAAGTTTGGTTTGTCGAGTGAGGAGTGTTGTTGAAATAAAAAAACTATGACACACTTGAACGTACATAAGCTTTTTCAAATGAGTGCATTTTATTGATGAGTGACAACACATATAAATAGCTACATTACATAGAGTAAATTTCGGATAAACACAACCACTACTAGCTATTCTATAGGAACAACTACCCACTAAATGTTAGACTAAATCAACACTAGTCTTATTCTCACAACAAATTAACTACTCATAATCTACTAGCTAGACCAAATCAATAGCCACATTTATTCTCTAACCAATTAACTACTCACAACATAAGTGACTTGGTCAAATACTTTGAATCACACTTCATCAGTCCCCCTTGATTCAAAGTTGGACACTCCAAGCAAATTTCTAAAGAAGCTAAACTTCTCAAGGGACAAAGCTTTTGTAAGTATGTCTGCCAATTGCTCATCTGTGCTGCAGTACTTCACATCTATCTCCTCCTTTGTAACAAGATCACGAATGAAATGATGACGCAACTCAATATGCCTCGTTTTGCTGTGAAATGTTGGATTCTTTGTCATGGAGATAGTTGCTTTGTTGTCACAAAATATCTCTGTTGGCCCATTTTGTTCTTGTAGAAGATCAGCCAAGACTCTCCTTAACCAAATAGCCTGACAAGCTGCTGAAGTAGATGACACGTACTCTGCTTTTGAGATTGATAATGCCATTGTTGCTTGCTTCTTTGAGCTCCAAGTGATCACCCTAGATCCAAGGAAACATTAGCTGAGATGTTTTTTCTATCATGCAACGAACCTACCCAATCACTATCGGTGAAACCACACAATCTAAAATTCACAACTTTAGTGTACCAAATACCATACTCCATGGTTCCAACAACATAGCGCAAGATTCGTTTTGCTACCCCAAAATGAATCTTTGACGCATAAACATGAAAATAACACCAACTGAAAATGCAATATCTGGTCGAGTGTTGGTTAAGTAAATCAAACCTCCAACCAAGCTTCTGAATAGCTTAGCATTTGATGAAGTGTGATTCAAAGTATTTGACCAAGTCACTTATGTTGTGAGTAGTTAATTGGTTAGAGAATAAATGTGGCTGTTGATTTGGTCTAGCTAGTAGAATTATGAGTAGTTAATTTGTTGTGAGAATAAGACTAGTGTTGATTTAGTCTAATATGTAGTGGTTAGTTGTTCCTATAGAATAGCTAGTAGTGGTTGTGTTTATCCGAGATTTACTCTATGTAATGTAGCCATTTATATGTGTTGTCACTCATCAATAAAATACACTCATTTGAAAAAGCTTCTGTAAGTTCAATTGTGTCATAGTCTTTTTATTTCAACAACAAATTTGGTATCAGAGCATTGGCTATGATCCTTTGGGCAATTGTGTGACACCTTGTCTTTTGAGTGTGAAAAAGTAAAATATAAATGCTTTAATTGTCATCTCGTTTTTTAAAAAAGTGAGAGACAGAGAGTCATTATTATGACAGGAGTAGGGTTTTCTTCTTCACAACCATTTGCAGGTTTTTTCTCTTCTCAGCCATTGCTGCCCATCTTCAATAGAGAAAAGTATGAGTTTTGGAGCATCAAAGTAAAAACTCTACTCATCTCAAAGGAGTTGTGGGATCTGGTGGAGTATGGGTTAGTTGATGTTCTCGATCCCACTAATGAAGAAGAGGACAGATTGAAGAACACAAGAAAGAAAGATACTGAATCATTGTTCATTCTTCAACAAGCCGACCATGAGTCCATCTTCTCACGGATTGCAGCGACAACAACGTCAAAGCAAGCGTGGTCTATTTTGCAGAGGGAGTTTCAAGGTGATTCAAAGGTCATCGCAGTGAGATTGCAATCTCTATGGTGTGACTTTGAAACCTTGTTGATGAAAAATGGCGAATCTGTGGCTGATTTCTTGTCAAGGGCAATGGGAGTCGTCAGTTACATGCGTTCATACGGAGAACAGATTTTCGATGCGACGATTGTTACAAAGCTACTGAGAAGCTTGACTCCAAAGTTTGACCATGTGGTTGTTGCCATTAAAGAATCTAAGGATCAAACGGTCCTTTCTGTTGATGAGTTGCTTGGGTCTCTTCAAGCACATGAGTCAAGAATCAACCGATCACTTGAAAAGAATGAAGATAAGGCCTTTCAAGTGAAAGAACCAGCCAACAAACATGGAGGAAATAACCATGCAACCAGCAGCAGAGGTCGATGAATAGGTGGATTTCGTGGCCGTAGTCATTGCTATAGCAGAGGCAGAGGAAGGAATGCTGGTCAGTGACAAAACAACAAGCAAGGAAACACAAAGAATGGCGTTCAATGTTACCACTTCAAGAAGTATGGGCACATCAAAGCTATCTGTTGGTACAAAGACCAACAAATCAATTTTGCAGCAGAACCTGCAGAAGAAAACAAGCTTTCATGGCTTGTTTTGATGATGGCCAGAGAGCAAGTGATCTATGGTTCATAGACAGCGGGTGTTCAAATCATATGACTAGCACCAGATCAATGTTCGAGGAGCTCGATGAAACTCAAAAAATTAAGGTACAGCTTGGCAACAAGAATGAAATGCAAGTTGAAGGAAGCGGCTCATTAGGCGTTAACACTCTTTATGGCAGAGTAAGAGTGTTGGACAATGTTCAATTTGTGCCTAATCTTGGGTACAATTTACTGAGCGTTGACAACTAATGGCGAGCGGGTAATCCATAGTGTTTGATGACAAAGCTTGTGTCATTACAAATAAGAAATAGGGGAAGGAGGTTCGCATTGGTATGGCTTCGAACAAGATGTTTCCCTTGGATGTCTCTAACATCCAAATTTTGCTCTTGCTGCAAAAGTAGATGATGACTTAAAGCTTTGGCATTTACGATATGGGCATCTCAATGTCAAGGACTTAAAGCTGCTAAGTGGCAAAGGTATGGTTCATGGGTTGCCTAGAATTAATTCTATTAGGTTATGTGAAGGGTGTATTTATGGCAAACAAACTAGAAAGTCTTTCCCTTCAGAAAAAGCTTGTAGAGCTTCAAAATGTTTAGAATTAATTAATGCTGATTTATTTGGCCCTATGCAAACTAAGACTTTGGGTGGGAGTCGATTTTTTTGTTATTCACTGATGATTTTAGGAGAATGAGCTAGGTGTATTTTCTAGAAAGCAAATCTGAGACTTTTGAAAGGTTTCAAAAGTTCAATGCCTTCGTGGAGAAGCAGAGTGGTTGCCATATCAAAACTTTTCGCACAGATAGAGGAGGAGAGTTTGTATCGAAAGAATTCAATCAGGTTTGTGAAAAGAATGGCATCAAAAGGGAGTTGACAACTCCTTACACTCCCGAGCAAAATGGTGTTGCGAGCGGAAGAATCGAACCATTGTAGAGATGGCACGAAGCATGTTGAAAGCAAGCGGCCTTTTAAATGAATTTTGGGCAGAAGCAGTGGCGACTTCTATCTACTTATTAAACATCTCCTCAATCAGAGCCGTCATGAATCAAACTCCACATAAAGCTTGGTGTGGAAGGAGACCCTCTGTAAGTCATTTAAGAGTTTTTGGTTGTATTTCCTTTGCTTTGGTTAATTCTCAAGTTCGTCAAAAGCTTGATGAAAAATATGAAAAATGTATTTTTGTTGGATATTGTAATCAATCCAAAGCATATAGATTGTATAACCCTCTTAGTGGGAAGATTGTAATTAGAAGGGATGTAGTGTTTGATAAAAACACACGCTGGAAGTGGAGTGAAGACCAAGTCCAACACAACATTCTTGCACCCTTGGCTGCTGAAATCTTTGCAAATGAAGAACATGAGCCAACTCTTTCAAGCTCTGCCACTACTCCTTCAACAAGCACATCAACACCTAGCAGAAACTCTTCTACCACTCTTGAAGAATCATCAGATGAGACACCACCAACAAGGTATAGATCACTAACTGACATTTATGCTTCTTGTTAGTTTGCACTCACTGTTTCATATCCTATTAATTACGGAGAGGCGGCTGAAAAGGAAGAGTGGAGAAAAGCAATGGAAGAGGAAATGAAAGCTATTGAGAAAAATGAGACATGGGAAATTACTGATTTTCCAGAAGGTAAAAATGCAATTGGCTTGAAATGGGTGTTCAAGACAAAGTTTGCAGCTGATGGTAGCATATTGAAGCACAAAGCTCGGTTGGTGGCGAAGGGATATGCACAACAATATGGCATTGATTTTGAAGAAACTTTCTCTCCGGTGGCTCGATTTGAAATATTGCGGCTTATCCTAGCATTGGCAACACAATTACAATGGATGGTGTATCAGTTCGATGTCAAATCGACATTTCTTAATGGTGAGTTACATGAGGAAGTCTATGTAGCACAACCCGAAGGTTTTGAAAAAGGCAATGAAACAAAACTGTACAAGTTGAGAAAAGCTTTGTATGGCTTGAAGCAAACGCCACAGGCTTGGTATAGCAAGATTGATGGGTATCTTCAGAAAATGGGTATACGAGGAGCGAGAATGAGCCTACCTTGTATGTCAAAAAGGAAGGTAAATCTGATTTCATCATTATTTTCCTTTATGTTGATGATATCATCTACACTAGTTCATCTAGTTCCCTTTTGAATAAGTTTAAATCTCAAATGATACACGAGTTTGAGATGTCAGATATGGGGTTGTTACACTATTTTCTTGGTCTTGAAGTTTCTCAAGTTGAATATGGAGTTTTTCTTTCACAAAGGAAATATGCCAATGATCTTCTCAATAAATTTGGCATGTCAAATTGCAAGCCTGCAGCTACACCCATGAATTCAAATGAAAAATTGCAGCTTCAAGATGGTGCAGAAATGGCAGATGCTATTGAAATCCATGAGCTTGGAGAGTGGGCCACACGCACACATGGTGGGAATACAAATGGGGTTGGAGCTCATCTTTGCACAAAACCAATTAGCTTGTGCTAGGATCAAATCTACACCACTTTATACCACACCAACTCTTATTATATTTCCAATGTGAGAAAATATTCCAACACTCCCCCTCAAGTGCAACTAGGCCTGAACTAGTTGTCACTTGCTAAACACAGACCTACTCTTTTTAGAGGTCTGTAAATATGCCTAAGCCTCTTTTCATAGGCTAGGTCCACAAACGGGTTTAGACTCCACCGTTTGCCCAATCAGGTCTCTTCAAATACGAGCCCATGATCGTTCCGCTCTGATACCATATTGAAATTCATGAGCTTGGAGAGTGGGCCACACGCGCACATGGTGGGTATACAAATGGGGTTGGAGCTCATCTTTGCACAAAACCAATTGTATTGTGCTAGGATCAAATCTACACCACTTTATACCACACCAACTCTTATTATATTTTTAATGTGGGATTATATTCCAACAAATAGTTGGTACATATATACTTGTATCAACAACCCTCAATTCCTTATTTATAGAATGGTAGACGTTACAAAATCAGTGGAGGCGTTACACAATCAGTGTAGACATTACAGAATCAGTGGAGGTTTTACACAATTAGTGTTGACGTTACAGAATATTAGTTTTTAACATCCCCTTCAAACTCAAGATGGATTCGTAGAAATCAACTTGAGTTTGTCAACTAAGGTATGAAAGTGACCCGCAAGATGAGCTTTAGTGAAGATATTAGTCGTCTGATTGGAGGAGGAAACAGAAGAAAGCTGAAGAGTGCCCCAACCAGATGTTGACATGTAGGTGATGCTTGGCAGACGGAGATGCGTTGGTGAGGCAGACAAAGCTAGTGTCAGATGCGCAGGGGTTGGTGCAGCAACAGCAGGCGGACAGAATGGAGAATGCGAGGCGGCTTGGCAGTGTTGTGTCTCGCACAACCAAATAGACAAAGTCGACAGAACGACTAACGAAGCAGAGTCGGTGGAACGACTAACGGAGCAAAGTCGACGGAGTCAACAAACAGACATCAGAGTTGACGACAAGACAACGAACATCAGATTTGTTTTGTTTTGTTTTTTTTTCATTATAGAACTATGCTCGATAGTGTACAATACGCAAATAACGAATGCGATTACTGAACAACGGAACAACATAGTTGGAATGACTAACGAAGCTAAGTCGACGGAACGACTAACGGAACAACATAGTCGGCGGAACGATTAATGCAACTGAGTCGACAGAACGATTATCGAGCTGAGTCAACAGAACGACTAACAAAACTGAGTTAGCAAAACGACTATCAAGCAAAGTCGATGAATGAATAACGGAGCTGAGTCGGCGGAACGACTAACGGAACAACATAGTCGGTGGAATGACTAACGGAATAACATAGTCGGTGGAACGACTAACGAAACAACATAGTCGACGGAGCGACTAACGGAGCAGAGACGGCATAGTCGACAACAGATCGACACCAGAGTCGACGGCAGCCAGAACAAGAAGTGGGGATCTCGAGACAGGCATATGGTTATGCGAGTTGGAAGGCATCAAATTTGTGCGAACATGGTGTATTTAAATAAGATATCTCTAATATACATGTAAATACAATCAAGGAATCTAGAAATGCATCATTTTTTAGCATATCTTTCCCATTTTTTAGCATATTTTTCCTAATAAAACATGCGGGAACCAAGTTCTAGTTCTAATAAATGAACTAATGATGGTGCAAGTAGTAGTAATCCTCAAGACAAAGAGGATGAACCTAGAAAAAGTAAGAGGACAAAAGTTGCAAAATCTTTTGGTCCTGATTTTCTAACTTATATGTTAGAAAGTGAACCTTAAACGTTTAAAGAGGCTATGTCTACACCCGAAGCTCCTTTTATGGAAGGATGCAATTAATAGCGAAATTGAATCAATCATGCACAATCATACCTGAGAGTTGGTAGATTTACCGCCCGGTATGAAGCCTTTGGGTGTAAATGGATTTTTAAAAGAAAATTAAAGGCGGATGGTTCAATTGACAAGTATAAGGCTAGGTTAGTAGCTAAAGGCTTTAACCAAAAAGAGGGATACGATTTCTTTGATACATATTCACCGGTAACGAGAATAACATCCATAAGAATGTTAATTTCTATTGCAGCAATAAACAATCTTGAAATTCATCAAATGGATGTTAAAACTGCGTTTTTAAATGGTGAATTGGAAGAAGAAATATATATATATATATATATATATATATATATATATATATATATATGCAACTACCGGAAGGATTTGTTGCACCAAGACGAGCAAAAAATGTGTGTCGACTTGTTAAGTTTTTATATGGATTAAAAAAAGCACAGAAGCAGTAGCATATTGAATTTGACAATGTCATGTTGTCAAATGGATTCAAAATTAATGAATGTGACAAATATGTATGTGCCAAAGACACACCTAAAGGCTTTGTGATAGTATGCCTATACGTGGATGATATGTTGATTATTTAGCAATGATAAAGCTATAATCAAATCTACAAAGAAAATGTTGACAAAAAATTTTGAGATGAAAGATATGGGAGTTGCTAATGTTATTTTAGGAATTAAAATTTCTAAGATAGCTAATGGATTGGTGTTGTCTCAATCTCATTATATTGAGAAGATATTGAATAAGTTCAATAAATATGACACAAGTCCAATAAAGACACCAATGGATGTTAATGAACATCTCACTAAAAATAAAGAGCAACCTATAGATCAATTAGAGTATGCACGTATACTTGGCGGTATAATGTATGTCATGTCATGCACGAGACCTGACATAGCATGTGCGGTAAATCGATTAAGTCGATTCGCAAGCAATCCAGGGAATGATTATTGGAAAGCAATGATAAGGGTACTTGGATATGTAAGGTACACATTGAATTATGGATTGCATTATACAAAATATCCTGCTGTTCTAGAAGGATATAGTGATGTGAACTGGATATCAAATATTCATGACACTAAATCTAAAAGTGGATATGTTTTCACACTTGGAGGTGGTGCCATATCTTGGAAATCTTCTAAACAAACGTGCATAGCAAGATCTACCATGGAATCTGAGTTCATAGCTTTAGATAAAGCTGGTGAAGAAGTCGAATGGCTAAGAAATTTCTTAGAAGATATTCCTTGTTGCCAGAAACCTGTGTCAGCCATTTGTATCCATTGTGATAGTAGGTCTGCAATAGCGAAAGCGCCGAATAAAATGTATATTGGTAAGTCAAGACATATACGTTGACGACATGACACAATAAAACAATTACTTGAGAATGGAGTAATTTCCATTGATTATATAAGGTCAAAAGACAACCTTGCGGATTCGTTAACTAAAGGCTTGCCTAGAGATCAAGTAATCTGTTTATCGAGGGGAATGGGATTAAAGCCTACAAAATAGATCCATTGTGGATACCCAACCTTGTTGACTGGAGATCCCAAGATCTAGATTCAAAAGGGACAACTAAATGATGGAGTCTGGTGTAGCACTAGGAATTTAATTCCAACCCGTTCCTATGACGTTTTAGTGTCGCTTGCAAATTAGTGAGGATAAGCTTTGCTTTTTATGATTTTTATGTCATAATTTTTATGCCGGGTATAGCAGGATACTTTCAATAGAAATCACCTATGTGAGTGTAAACTGGGTCGATTCTATGAGAATTTTCAAAGGGGCTTAAATTCTCTAAAACACTCATGAATTTGGGAGTTGTTCAGGGCCATATTAACGAACACAATTGAAGAATTCAAATTGTTGGAAATGGGTTGTGTGTGCATTATTGTTGTCTTGATTTGCACAAATGGCTAACAGTTCAAGACATCGTATTTTTTAGATATGCGTGAAGCACGTTGTGCGTGGATACATGCGATGTATACATGTATTTTGGAAGTGACACATACGTGGCTAGTTGAAGTACATGAATGTTTTAAAGCATCTTGATTCTTGAATCTCGATGCTTTGGAGATTAATACAACATGGATCCGATGGCTATTAATTAGTCATTCATGGTTTATGGATTATCGTTTGTCTTCAAAGAAGTTGGATTCAAGTAAAACGTCATGTACGTTAGCACGTGAAAAGCCACAATTAAATTGATGCGTCTGTTTCTAGACTAAGGTGTTCGTTTTAATAGACACTTGTACGTATATAAATAGATCCCCTACGTAAAAGAAAAGATATGTTTTTTTTTATTCTTTTTTGTCAGTCCCGTTTTCTTTTTATTTATTTTTTTTAAAAAAAACACTATTTTAGTTATAGAGTGAATACAACAATTTGGTCCACTTGTTCCTACATTCGTAGGATCATGATTGTTGTATCCTGTGAGGCAAGTGCTACCAATCGCGATCAAATGGGGTGCACTTCCTAAAAGTGGGGTGCACTTAGCCTGGGACTCAATTTTTAATATGCATTTGATCCCTTGGTCTATATTTCATCCCTGAAATTTTGAGTTTTTTTATTCTTTTAGTTGCTATACTTTAAAATTTTTTATGCTTTCGAAAAAATTAAGTTTTGTTTTAAATTTTTATTGATTGAAGTGAGTCATCCAATTTAGCAATATAAACTGTTTTGCTCTTCTTGGTCCGCCACGTTATTAGCGAGATTTAAATAAACATTTTTATGAAAGTATATTTTTATAAAAGTTCATGGACCAATTCATATGTAAAGTTTAAAGACTAAAAATATAAAAAGTACAAAATGATATAGGACGTCCAAATGATGGATTTTTTTTATTTTTTTATAGGATGGTTTTAGTTATCAAGCTTAATTATGTAATGTGATATCTATTGCATTTCACTTGTTGAAATGTTATAATAGGTTGGCTTACCCTCTTATGCGATAATGTGCCTTTTGGGCTTCAAAAAAATAAAATAAAATTAGTATCTCATATTCTACTAGTTGTCAATTACGTCTAGTGTTGCAAGTGGGGTGGGGATTTCCCGCCCCCACGGGGCCCCACACCGGCGGGGCGGGGATTCCCAGCATTTTTGCCCCTGCCGGGGTGGGGCGCGGGGCGGGGCATGCCTTTGGCCCGCGGTTTTCCCCGCAGAACTGCCCCGTTTCCCGCCCCGCGGGGAATCCCCGTCACTTCGCCCTACATCCCGCCTCGTGCCCCGCCCCGAGAGGAATCCCCGTCGCCGCGCCCCGTACCCCGCCCCATACCTCGCCACACGGGGAATCCCCGTCTCCTTGCCACGTATTCCGTCCCACGAGGAATCCATTTTAAAAAACTAGTCAAAATCTCGCGCTTCGCGCGCGGGTAAGAGTAAGTGTCAATATATTAGTTAAAAAAATAATTAACTTAATGAGAAAAAAAATTAAAAAAATAATCTTACTACATAATCTCGAACAAATTTTAAGTGAAGAATAATATCATTTAATTTTTTTTGTAGCAAAATTAGGGAATATATGTCTTGAAAGTTTAAAAACTTTTTGCATATGGTTATACAAAAATATAATCCTAATAAAATTAATTTGATGAGAAAAAGGAAGTGATAGAAAGAGAAAAAAAAAAAACTTATGTAAACATTGGTGAAATCCCAATTTAATACTTTATGAATAGAAGCTATATTTATTTTGAAAAATGATTAATTAAAATTTTGTTGCCACAATAAAGGATATATAACAAATTGACATCTTGTTGAATAAACTAAAAAAAGGGAGGTCATTGATCTAAACAATGCACACAGAGATTGACGATCAGTATATGTCATTTTTAAAATATTTTTGTTTGCTCTTGAAAAGAAAAATAAAAAAGAGATCAAAATAAAAACTCAAAGGAAAAAATCTGAATATAAAAAACACCGAAAACCAAATAGCTATCAAAAAGTCGAAAAGAGCAAAAAAGAAGTTGAAAAAAAGTAAAAAAATGTTATGGTAAAAAAGTGCGGCATAAGTAAACTTCAAATATACAAATAAATTTTGTTGAGACAGTGAGGATATATAATAAAAACATATGATCTTGTCAAATAAACTTAAAATTGGAGATCATAAATCTAGGCAACACTTACCAGAGATGTCAACCAATACATATCACTTTTTTAATCATTTTGCTATTGGAATTTTGATTCAATCCTAAAAAGAAAACAAAAAAAATCAGAATCAAAACGAAAAGTAGAAACTTGACAATAATGAATATGTGTTGGAAGATATATATTCTCAACATGTGAAAAAACGCATTAAAATATGTTGTGGCTTGTTAGCATAGTTTGTTATTTTGTACCTATACGCCGCATAGTTTGTTATTTTGTATCTATATGCTACATAGTTTATACTTTTGGGTTTTGTATATATATGCCACCTGCTTTATATTTTAAAAATATATAAGAATGCTCTTATTTATGTGTTTGTTGTTTGGAATGAAATGAAGCTTTTTACTTGTGTTTAAAGTTGAATCTATTTGTATTTACTATTTTCTTTCTTGAGGACAAAGTCCATTTTCTAGTTGTGTTCAAAGTTAAAATGTAACTTATTTATTGATGTGGTAAATATGTCATTACAAGTGATCCTGAATTAATAAAGAAAGGACATTCAATAGTCCATTTTCTAGAAAGACGTCAAACATAAACCATTAAATGACTGCGACATCTTTCATATGTCTCGCACAAGATTCCCATATACACCATCGAAGTATCGAACTCCCGCCTTGCAATTTGGTCAACAAGCATCACTCTCTACCAGTGGGGCGCAGGGATTCCCGCGCCCGGTGGGGAATCCGGCGGGGTAGGGCGTGGGGCGGCAAAGTTTGCCCCACAGGGAATTTTTGAAAAAATTCCCTGCCCCGCATCCCCGCGGATGCGGGAACGGTATTTTCAATCCCCAGCCCGCCTCGCCCCACTTGCAACCCTAATTACGTCCACTCCACCATAAAATCAAATGTGAAGTAGAGGAATTTAAAAACGTAAATACGTCACTTTTTATTATAATTAATTAAATTCGAGCAATCCTCAATACACATCTCCTCCAAACAAGGGAACATCACCTCCTCTTCTAACCATTCTTCCAAGTCTTGCAACCTTTTCAGGTTGAGTTTTTTCAGGGAACGATATGAAGACATTGTTGGAACAATTATACTATATGCATATCACTGAATTATAATATATATCATATGAGAATTCAATTACAAAAAACTAATTAAATCATACCAGAGGCTTGCACTCAATAGCAATGTCCTAAGACGAATTTTCCTCCAATTCGGTGTATGAATGCTTCAAGAGGTTCGTCTCCAGGATACAACTGGATTGATCTTTGATTACACACCAATCAAAGAACCTTTCTTGTGCAACAGTAAAACTTCTCTCAATTAAAAAACTCTTTTTATCTATACTTTTCTTTTTTTCTCTTCATATTTTTTTTCTCTTCATTTTGTACATGCTATATATAGACAAAAAATGTGTCTGTTTACAACCGTTACAATTGTTCACAACAGTTACAATTGTTCACATAATAAGTAATTATGAAATTACTTAATTTACGACCGTTACAACTATTCACATAATAAGTAATTATGAAATTACTTAATTTTCAACAAAAAAATTTATGTTGTGAATTAGCTAAGTTATTTTAACATTAGCCCCTCGGCCCCAAGGCCTAATCAAAGACATATTAAATATTAAGTATTTAATATATATTAATCAATGGGGAATACCCATGGTCTTTGCCTCCAACCCACATTCACTTAACTAAGACTTGTAAGTGAAAGATATCTTATAAGGAAAGAAACAAAAATGTTTCTTTTCCATGTGGGACTAATATTGGGTACAATACAAACTCACATATAGTTCAACAATACCCCACATTTGTATTGTATCCATCTGAAACCATAACCAAGTTTACTTTGCCAATTCACAAACACAAATTTAAAATTATCATTATTTTAAAAATAACATTACTTTAAAACAATTGAGAGAGATTATCATGTCATGTTACTCAGGAAAGTGTCGTATAGACTTGAACTTACCCTAGTAAGATCATATCGAATTTACTTCACGACGCAGTGATGTATGTATCTTGAACTGTTCACTTTTTGTAGTAAACTAAGACAATATGTCTCACTCATGACATGATTACTGATGCACGTTATTATTTGTTGTTCATTTTGGTCCTGAACATATCCTGGATTCATAATAACTTTAGAGAATTTAGCCTATTCATTCTCATAAATGCGACCCCACATTTACTATCATAAAGGTGACTTATCTTTAATCATTAAATGCGGTATTGCATACCCTAAACTTCTTATCAACACACTTACTTCATCATAGGAACAGTAATTGTGTGTCCTGTTTGTTAAGTCAAGTCTAACTAGTTTGCCTATTGAACCTAGACCATGGGATCTCCAATCACTAGGTTAGGTTTCCGCCGGATTTGACTTACTCTATAGGCTTTAAGCCCATTCCCTCGATAATATCTTCACTTGATCTCTTGGTAAGCCTTTAGTCAAAGGATCTGCAATGTTTTCCTTAGACTTAACATAATCAATACTAATTACTCCACTTGTGAGTAATTGTCTTATAGTATTGTGTCGGCGCCTTATATGTCTCGACTTACCATTATATATATTGTTCTTAGCTCTTTTGTCTTTGCCATACTATCACAATGTATACAAATAGTCATGTATGGTTTTGGCAAAGGAATATCTTCTAGAAAATTTCTTAGCCATTCAGCTTCTTCAACTGCCTTATCAAGAGCTATGAATTCAGATTCCATAGTTGAACGTGCTATACACGTTTGTTTTGTTGATTTCCAAGAAATCGCTGCTCCACCTAATGTGAATATATATCCACTTGTTGATTTGGTTTCTGTATTATCAGAAATCCAATTTGCATCACTATACCCTTCAAGTACAAGTGGATATTTTGTATAATAAAGTCCATAATTTAATGTAT
Organism: Stephania japonica; assembly: GCA_039657345.1. Lineage (NCBI taxonomy): Eukaryota > Viridiplantae > Streptophyta > Magnoliopsida > Ranunculales > Menispermaceae > Stephania > Stephania japonica. The sequence goes on from CM077558.1 coordinate 49,187,237, forward strand.
ATTTAAGATACCTTAGATTTTCTTATTAATGCTGTCCAATGAGCATCATTAAGATTACTTGTGTATCTACTCAGCCTGCTTACTGCATAAGCTATGTTAGGTCTAGTAGAATTCATCAAGTACATCAAGCTTCCAATTACTTGAGAATATTCCAATTGATAAACTGCTTCTTCATTATTTTTCTTAAGATGATAATTAGCATCAAAAGGAGTTGGAGCAGGTTTACAATCGAATTGATTGAATCTTTTTAAGATTTTCTCAACATAATGAGATTGCGTGAGGATATAACCTTCGTTATTCCTTTTGATTTGAATTCCTAGTATTACATCAGCTAGACCTAAGTCTTTCATGTCAAAACTAGAATTCAACATCTTTTTGGTTGATATTATAGCATCTCTACTTGTGCTCATAATCAACATGTCATCAACATATAAACATACTATGACGCAAAAGTTTTTCATTTCTTTAATGTACACACATTTGTCACATTCATTTATTTTGAAACTATTTGCTAGCATAGTATGATCAAATTTTTCACGCCATTGTTTTGGAGCTTGTTTGAGTCCATATAGTGACTTAACAAGTCTACAAACTTTATTCTCTTGGCCTTTGACTATGAACCCTTCAGGTTGGTCCATATAGATTTCTTCTTCTAACTCTCCATTTAGAAATGTTGTTTTAACATCCATTTGATGTATTTCCATATTGTATAAAGCAGCTATAGCAATCATCATTCTAATGGAAGTTATTCTCGAAACAGGAGAATAGGTGTCGAAGTAATCTACACCTTCTTTTTGTCTATAACCTTTTGCAACCAATCGTGCTTTGTATTTATCAATAGTACCGTCAGCTTTAAGCTTTCTTTTGAATATCCATTTATATCCAATTGGTTTGATTCCGGATGGTAAATCAACCAATTCTCATGTATTATTTTGTAAAATGGATTCAACTTCACTATTGATTGCTTCCATCCATAAAGGCGCTTCCAAATAAGACATAGCCTCCTATAAGTCCGAGGTTCATTTTCGCTTAATAGACTTATAAAATCAGGTCCAAAATTCTTTGGAACCTTAATTCTTTTCCCTTCTAGGTTCCAATTCTTGTTCTTGAACCCTTGAAGTTGATGGTTCTTCTAGACTCTCTTCAGCCGTCCTTTTTCGTGATGAACCATTTTGTTTTTCCTTAAAAGGAAATATATGCTCAAAAAATGTAGCATCTGCAGATTCTATGATAGTATTGTCACTGATATCTGAAATAAGTGATTTAACTACTAAGAATCTATATGCTGCACTATCTTTAGCAAAACCGATAAATACACAATCTATGGTTTTAGGTCCTAATTTAGTCCTTTTTGGTAAAGGAATTTGAACCTTTGCTAAGCAACCCCACACTTTTAAAGTTTTGTAAGTGGGTTTTTTCTTTCTCCAAATCTCATATGAAGACTTATCAGATTTCTTGAACGGAACTCTATTCAAGATATGATTTGCAGTCAGTAATGCTTCACCCCACAAGTTTTGGGGAAGCCCAGAATCATTCAACATAGAATTAATCATATTCTTGAGAGTTCTATTTTTTCTCTCTGCCACACCATTTTGTTGAGGTGTATATGGCGCAGTGGTCTGATGAAAAATTCCATTTGTATTACAAAATTCTGTAAATTCAATGGAATCATATTCTCCACCTCGATCAGTTCTTAATATTTTTATCTTTTTGTTAAGTTGATTTTCAACTTCTGCCTTATATATTTTAAATATATCAAAGGCCTCGCTTTTATTCTTGATCAAAAAAACATGACAATATTTACTACAATCATCAATAAAAGTGATGTAGTAGTTATTTCCTCCTCTTGTAGGATTTGATTTGAAATCACAAAGATCACTATGAATTAAATCTAATAATTCATTTGATCTTTCTTGAACAGATTTAAATGTTTGTCTAGCAAACTTTGATTCTACACAAACTTCACATTTGTGTTTAAAATCAATTTGAAACTTTGGTAACATGTTCAAATGTATCATTTTATGAATTAATCTGTTATTTACATGACCTAGTCTAGCATGCCATATATCAAATGATTCAATCATATAAGCAGAGACATTCATATACGCAGAAACAATGATTCGTCTTAGATTGTTGGAACAATTATACTATATGCATATCATTGAATTATAATATATATCATATGAGAATTCAATTACAAAAAACTAATTAAATCATACCAGAGGCTTGCACTTAATAGCAATGTCCTAAGACGAATTTTCCTCCAATTCGGTGTATAAATGCTTTAAGAAGTTCGTCTCCAGGATACAACTGGATTGATCTTTGATTACACACCAATCAAAGAACCTTTCTTGTGCAACAGTAAAACTTCTCTCAATTAAAAAACTCTTTTTATCTATACTTTTCTTTTTTTCTCTTCAGATTTTTTTTTTCTCTTCATTTTATACATGCTATATATAGACAAAAAATGTGTCTGTTTACAACCGTTACAATTGTTCACAACAGTTACAATTGTTCACATAATAAGTAATTATGAAATTACTTAATTTACGACCGTTACAACTATTCACATAATAAGTAATTATGAAATTACTTAATTTACGACCGTTACAACTATTCACATGGTCTTTGCCTCCAACCCACATTCACTTAACTAAGACTTGTAAGTGAAAGATATCTTATAAGGAAAGAAACAAAAATGTTTCTTTTCCATGTGGGACTAATATTGGGTACAATACAAACTCACATATAGTTCAACAGACATACCACTGCCCATGCTTTTCACTCTCATCATTGACTCTATATTCAGTTTCTCCAAACATGGCAACTCCGCGAAGCTTGGAACGTGCTCGCAGTGATCGCAACCATCCATATTGATACTAATGATATTAGGCAAGGCTAGACCACTTGACACCCAATGAGGAAACCGAGCACCTCCGAAGTTTTCAATTGATAGCCTCTTTGGAAATCGTCGTCATCACCAATACTTGTACTCCAACCAAGAATCAGTTTCCTCAACCCTCTCTTCTCAATTAAATTAGCTATCTTTGCCAACCTTGCTTCTTTTACGTGACGTAGATCATAAATCTTCAACGATCCTCGAAGATCATTCAAGTTTTCTAGCATTGCAATCCCGCAACCAGCATCCGCTTCAGAGACAACACATATGGGCAGTGTTTGAAGGAAATGAAGTTTGCCAATTCCTTGTGGAATCTTCGTCCATGTTGTATGTTGAAGAAGGTACAAGTGTCTCAGGTTCTTTAGATTTGTTAGATCTTCTGGAAGTTCATTGAGCATGTAACACCATTCTAGTTTCAGAGTTTGGAGATTGTAAAGCTTAGTGACCCAATTTGGTAATGACTTGATGAGAGTCTTGGAGAGGTCGAGGTACCTCAAATGTTTCAACTTACCAAGTGAAGGAGAGAAATCTGAACATCTGCAACTTCTCAAATCTAGAACACGCAATGACTTGAAATTGAAGAATGATGTGGATCTCTCCACAACTAGATGATCCCAAATAGATAAAATTGTGCGTGCCTTTCTTGCTTCTTTCAAGGCTTCTATCGGTGTTGCCGAAAGCAATGAAGCATGCAGACATTTTGAAAGACCTTCCTGCTTTCTATTAGGTTCCAGATCGCAAATAGATTGAGCTAGATCGTGTACAGGATCATGCATCTTGCAATGTTTTATCTCACCATATTTGCTTGTTTCTGCTTTCTTGAAAGAAAAATTTTGAATATAAAATGTTGAAATATTTATCACCTAATTCCTCCATGAGCAATTTGCCTCGAGTACTAGATGTTGCAAGCAGTCCTTGCGCCATCCAGAGCTCAATCAACAACTCCCTCGAAATCTTATGATCCTTGGGAAATATAGCACAATATGTAAAACACGACTTTAGTGTTGGCGATAAACTATCATAGCTCAGCTTTAGAACCTTCATAATCTTATTTTCTTCATTCAATGTTGTATCCCCAATTTCACCATTTTGCAAAGCCAGCCACTCACATTCTTCTTTTTTAGTATGCATGAAGCCACCTAGAACTTTGGCAGCTAGAGGCACTCCCTTGCATTTTTTCGCAATTTCTTTTCCAATTTCCACAAAATTGGAAGTTTTCTCTGCTCCTCCTGGCATAAATGCTCGTCTCTCAAATAGAACCCAACAACTATCATCAGATAGCATTTGTAACTGAAATATGTCTTCAACTCCAATAACCAATGCAACAATATGGCTGCGAGAAGTAACAATGATTTTGCTTCCTGTAGCACTAAATTTTTTCAGTGGAAGCACAAAATCGTCCCACGATCTTCATTCCAAAAATCATCAAGTACCAGCAATAATTTCTTTTCCTTGAGTTGGCATTCCAGATTATTTTCCAACACTTGTTTACTTGATGATTCAGGTTTAGTACAGCCTGGGATTTGTTCCAAGATTCGAGCAAAGAGATTTGTGGTGTCAAAATTACTAGACACACAAATCCGAACTCTTAACTCAAAGTGTTTTTTTATAACATTGTCGTTGTATGCAAGTTGAGCAAGCGTAGTCTTACCAAGGCCTCCAAGTCCGACTATAGGTATGACTGAAAGATTGATGTTGCAGCTTGTGATCTCTTGGCATGACCCATGGTTGATTAGCATATTGACTATCCTTTCCTTGTCCCCCTCCCTACCAACCACAGTTGAGTCATCCACAAATGAAGAGGTTTCTCGAACATTAATCATTTGATCCTGGCAAGACGAGTCATTTTGATTAGGCTCCAAACTGAACATGTTCTTTCTCTTGTCAATGGCAGCCAACCTCTCATTTATGCCTTTGATTTTATGAGCAACCTCAAAACGTAGAGTAACTCCATTAAAGGATGATGAAATGAAGCCGCACCCTTTGATATTGTTGTTGATGATAATGCTTTGTTGCAGTTCTTCATAAGCAATCTCGTCTAGCATCATACACAACTTCTTTAAGGCCCCTCTCCACTTGCTTTTCCTCGGCATCTTCCAATACAGCTTGGATGTTGTTTAGGACAGCTCGAAGATTTTGCACCAAGCACAAGACCGATCTCTTCAAAACCAAGAGTGATCAGCCTGTTGACGATCTCCCCCACGCCACCCACAATGAACTCTTCAGCCATCTCCGAACCAAAGCCAGAAACAGATCTCACACACACACTCACTCACTCACTCACTGTCTGTAGGTTGTAGCAGACCGCAGAGCAAAGTAATCTCTCAAGAAGTATAATTCAAAACTGATTACCAGTGTGGAAGAAAGAAACTAAACGGACAAACACTTTGCAGATGGATAGTGGCCTGCATGTGAACAAAATGTTAGTCTCAGGCAGGTGACTTCAATTTCATATGTTTATAAGACTGACAAAACCAATGTCATAAGAAATTAGTATAAGAGCATTTTTTGCTTTCGACGAGGTGAGTGCACTAGCTGAGGAAAGTGAGCTATGTAATGCCGTTTATAAGCTCTAGTTAGCACCTAGTATTTTTTAATCATCCAAGTATAATTTCCTACCAAATCCAAAGCTTAACATAAGAGCTCTGGGGCATGTTTATTTTGATTATCCAAGAATATAGAGTGTTCTCAAGTAATCAGATGCTTTGGTGATCACAAAGTGAACTAAGCAGATAAAAAAGAAATTACTCTATATCCCAAAACAAAAGGATAGAGAACCCAATGGGATTGAGGCTATTTGGTTCTTGTTGTTGTAGATAAGGAACCAGCATAGGTGAAGAAAATGTAAATCATCAAAACAACTAATTATGAAATGAAGTCTTATTTTATTTCAGAGTTTCAGATCATGAAATTAAGACAAGCCTCTCTCATAACTCACCATAATGCGAAGGCACTAGAATTGCTTTCAAAATTAAGTGTTTTAGAATATATAATACTGAAGGCAAACACATATGTATTGGAAAAAACAATAAACATCCTTTGCTGATAAGAATAAGAGACAAGAACACACATTTTAAGGAGAATCCCACATTCCCACTTCTTAAGGTGAAAGAACTAAGATCAATGTGAACTCTAATCTAAATAGCATCACTTATTGAAAGATCACACAAATAAAATCACTGCAGATCAACTCCTCTTGCTTATCTCACCGGGTCGCTGGGCAATAAGAAAACTACAACATCTTCATCCAAAGCTGAGTGGTCTAGAGGCCTTTTTGCTCCAACACCACTTGAGTTGAGATCCAAATATCAAAGATGCCACCAGCGCTGGCAGTAGTCAGTCTCTTCTTAATGAATGAAGAGGCGCCCTCAAATACAAGGAGAAAATATGGCCATCATCTCCTTACAACGGGAATATATAATCAAATAATCGATAAATGTGCTGGAAGGTGGAAAATGACCTACAAATGCATTGAGATAAATTTTAGCGGTACTGAAGGCGTAAAAAAAACTGTGGTTAAGCACATGCGAAGTTAATTCTTTAGTGCTCTTCCAAGAAGGTTGAAGCTTATACATCATTTGAAATTGTTTCACAATGAGTACAAGTAATATTGGATTAATAATAAGTAAACAAATAGTTAGAAAACCTTGTAGCAGCTAGAATTAAACCCAGCGAAACCAAAAGAAAGCAGACATAGTAAAAAGCAACTAGAGGATGCTACAGCCTCAGCACAGGTGGTTGTTGAAACGCCAAAGCAAGAGGATTCTCAAATCACGATAATGGAAACTCACAACTAGCAGCAATGGTGATAATGCATCCATTTCCACAAGGCTTTACAATTCAAATGTGCGCTATATGATGAAGAACCTACAGAAATCAACAAACAGTACTTAGTTCTTTTTATGGGAGTTAAGCAAAGCAACCGATCGAGTAAAAAACACAGTAAACTAATTCATTAGTGCATAGCACCTCAAATGTTGCAGTGATGACATTATTTGCATACCCAGCTAAACGGAGAAAAAAAGAAAAAGAAAGAAACATTACGAAGAATGAACTATTTATTCTTCTAAGATATGCTGGAACAAAAATTAGTGAAACAGAAATATATCATAGACAACAAGAAGGCAGCTTGATGATGATGTAGCCTGTGTTTTTTTTTATCAAATAATGAGATGTTAGAAAAGAAGTTTGAGCACACCTCAGTAAGTAATCAATCAATTGGTAAGAGACTTCAGAACTCTTGAATTAATGTCGAATTGTCAATTTGAAGTCCATAGCACCATCTCTAACTCCTGCTGGTTTATTTATTTTTTAAGTTAAAACTGAAAAGCTGTGATTTCCGAGAAAAAGAAAAAAGAAAAACTAAAACATGTAGCACATAAAAGATCTAAGAGTTTTAACTAGAGCAGCATCATAGCTATCTACCTCCACAAGCCTTTGAGTACTAAAACATCATCTTAAAAATCAATTCATTGATGAAGAAAAGAATTTGAATGTAGTAAAGGACTAACAATGCTAGAAGAATAATTAATCATTTACTGATCTAACAAAACATGAAAAAATCAAGAAAGAGCAGATACTACAGAAAGTAAGATCACGATGAGATTATAACCTGATGTTTCAGTTGGGATACAATTATAACTGGTTTATCCCAAAATACGTTCTATATGATGGATTGGACACTACAAAATTCACTACCTTTTTTAAGGATTGAAAGCAAGCACACAGCCACACAGTAAATTCATTAATGCATAGGAGCTTGCATCCAATCTAGCTCTCAAATCTGATTAATTCTTACCCAGCAGAAATAGGATTAAGATTTATTCCATATTTTATAAAATCTTAGTTCCAGTTGTAAGAGTTGAAAACCTTAGGAATCAACAGCAAGCAACTTGCAGATACTACAATCAAGCACAAAGCTAGTAATTAAATTAATTGAGTAGTTCTCTCTATTCGGGCCTGACGACAACTGTAATAAGAATAAATGATTTATAGGCCTACAGAAGCTGGAATTAAAATTGGTGAAACAGAAAGAAAGCAGAGGAAAAAAGAATGAGGCTTCATGATCCTCCACTCTTGATCAAATTATGAAATGCTAAGAAGCTTGAACATACCTGTACAAGTACTCAACTGATTGGCTAGTGACAATGGAAACTCTTAAATTATTGTCGAATGCCAAATTAGTGGCTACTAATTCACCGTTTCTAAACTACTAGTTGATTCATTTCTAAGGGAGAAGCTATGATAAATAAGGATAAAAAATTAAACATATAAGGCCTAATAGGCAAATATATCATAACCTAACGTTTCAAGGTTTTTGCAAAAAACCTAACGTTTTAGTTTTTGCAATAACATCCTAACCTTTTGATTTCAATCAAATTGTATCTTTGCTTGTAGTTATTATGTGTTAAACCACAATTAAAGTGATGAATGATCATTAGATTGCATACACATTGGATTATATGAAATAATATTCTTAATTGTGTCCATAATTTTTTTATATTTTTAAGTGTAATTTACTTAAAAATATGAAGTGATGATACAATCTACAAGAAATCAAAAGGTTAGGATATTTTTGCCAAAATCGAAACGTTATGATATTTTTGAAAAAAACTTGAAACGTTAGGATATATTTGCCTATTAGGCCAACATATAAATATGTACATGGTAGGATGCTTAGGTGGATGTGTGGTAAAACTCGTATAGATGAAATACAAAAATTTAAAGAAAAATAGGAGTAATACCAATTGACACAAAGATTAGGAAAGGGCAGTTGTGGTGGTTTAGACACCTGCAAAGACGGCTTATAAATGTCCCCCACTAAAAAACTTGACTCAATAGAAATTGAAGAAATTCCACTAAGTAGGGGTATACCAAAGTTAACTTGGGATGCATTAATTAGGAGGGATTTGAATAGTTTAGAATGTACACCATCAATTGCACTAAATCAAGCATAATGGAAAAGTTTGATTCATGTAGCCGACCCCAATTAATTTGGGAGTGAGATTATGTTGTTGTTGTTGTTGTACATGGTGAGAAACGATGTATTTCCCTAAAAAAAAAACACTACCCTACCAGTGTAGTAGGGGAAAGGTCAGGCAATGACTTACTGGGCGTGTGAGAGAGGTCAAGACCGCTTAAATATTCTAGGAGCACCTAGCACCTAGCTAGTAATTTTGAAGGTGAAGTTGTTGTGTTAATTGTGTAGGGAGAGATCCTTTTAGTTAACTCTCTGTTATCCTTTCAGCTCTAAAGTCTCATCGTTCAGACAGTCGACATCTCCAATTTACAGTCCTCAGTCCTCGCGGCATATTTCGAGAAGTTATACCGCGCGCCTTGCCATTCTCTTTTTGGCGAAGGAAGAATGCTAGAACACGCACATCCCTAGCAAGATCCCCCAACCCACACATCCAACCATGTTTGAATCTCGAGATGCACAAGATCGCATCTCGAGGTGAGCATGGAAGATTTGATAATGGCTGTGTTTTAGAGAGCGTGTCTTCGAGGAGTATCGCTCTAGTAAGAAGTCCGCACATTTGGTCAATGAATTTTTAATGTGTATTTGATCCCTTGCTCTATATTTCATCCCGAATTTTTTTTATTCTTTTAGTTCCTATACTTAAAAATTTTTTATGCTTTCAAAAACATTAAGTTTTGTTTTAAATTTTTAGAGTATGGCGAAGTGCACCTCAAAAAAAATCAAACTTAAAAAAAAATCAATTTTACTACGAAATGACCTTTATGATCATTGTTATTAGTGCACCCCACACATTCTCTTCTTTATGATTTGTAGACATTATCAAGGGGTTCGGCCTCGAGGTTCGAATCTCTTGTTGGAGAGTCGGTCGGAGCCCACCAAATCTCTAGTTAGAGTGTCGGTCACAACTTGTCAAACCTTTAATTGAGTCGGTTGGAACCCACCGAACCTTTAGGTCGGCAGTTGTCAACTAAATCTCACTAAAGAGGTCCAATTAGACAATACCGAGCCTAGTTGATAAGTCTCGGCTACATGTCGTCGAATCTAAAATAGATGTCTCGACCAAGGTTTTGGAGTTGGGTGCTTCGATTCGGATGAAATGGTATTTTGGTAAAAATGTGGGGTGCACTTAGTAATTGAAATTTGAATTTGGAGTGCCACGCAAAATGGGGTGCACTTCCTAAAAGCTGGGGTGCACTTAGCTGGACTCAATTTTTATTGTGTATTTGATCCCTTGGTCTATATTTCATCCCTGAAATTTTAAGTTTTTTTATTCTTTTTGTTGCTATACTTAAAATTTTTAATGCTTTCGAAAAAATTAAGTTTTGTTTTAAATTTTTATTGATTGAAGTGAGTCATCCAATTTAGCAATATAAACTGTTTTGCTCTTCTTGGTTAGCCACGTTATTAGCGAGATTTAAATAAACATTTTTATGAAAGTATATTTTTATAAAAGTTCATGGACCAATTCATACGTAAAGTTTAAGGACTAAAAATATAAAAAGTACAAAATGATATAGGACGTCGAAATGATGGATTTTTTTTTATTTTTTTATAGGATGGTTTTAGTTAACAAGCTTAATTATGCAATGTGATATCTATTGAATTTCACTTGTTGAAATGTTATAATAGGTTGGCTTACCCTCTTATGCGATTAATGTTCTTATGTGATTAATGTGCCTTTTGGGCTTCAAAAAAATAAAATAAAATTAGTATCTCATATTCTACAAGTTGTCAAGTACGTCCAGTCCACCATAAAATCAAATGTGAAGTAAAGGAATTTAAAAACGTAAATACGTCACTTTTTATTATAATTAATTAACTTCGAATATATAGATATGTATGCTTGCGTAACATAGCTTATCCTCATCTATGAGGGCTCGATCCTAGCTTATTAATTGATTATTACAAGCATACCATACCAACACACACATATATAGGTTGACCAAGCAAACTATGCTCATGATCAACTACATATACATACCAACTTCAAACTGACGAGTACGTATAATAATATGCATAGTGCAATTGATTATTAATTAGTCCTCCTCGTCAATTGCTTGGAACGAAATCAATGAGGCTCATGTGACGCTTAAGGTCCTCAAACACGAATGCCATATAAGTGCATGCTTCTTCTTCAATGATTGCTCGAAGTATGAGCTTATAGTTGATCCCTTCAACTATTTGAATTTCACCTTTAACCACTTCTTCGAATTTCAGATGCGTGTGGGCTTGCTTGTTGTGCTCGTTCACTGCGAATCGTCCGATCGCCTCCACTTCCTTCACATCCTCTATAGGTTGCCATCCTCCGGGTTGAGGAATATAAGTCTGTATTTTTGCATGTTGAAGAAGAAACAATCAATATATTGACAATCTAATTAAAACATATACATATAATGCTTGTAGTTAGCATAGATAAATGGACATGCTATTTAAGCATGTCACTATATCTGTTTTTTACATTTTATAAGTACTTATCCATATAAATAAAACATAAACAAGTACTATATTAAGTATTATATAGTGACCTACAATGAGGAAGGTGAAGGACTTGAGGACCCTCTGACCGTCGAGACCCTCATACAGGTCCGCCAAGTAAGAGTGCATCGGCCCTCCAATTCCATTGATAGCACGCACGACGAGCATGTAATTCCTCCCAGCAACGATTTGAACCTCGCCCCTAACAAGGTCTATGAACATGAGGTGAGTGTGGGCTTGCTTGTTGTGCTCCTCCACCGCGAACTTCGCAAGGTCGATCGCATGCAGATCGTTCACATCAATGGGCTCGTAACCACCCATGCGAAGAAAAACAGTTCCCTTGCCTGCCATCTTCAAAAACTAATTATTTGTATTTAAGAGCAGCTACTTAATCAAAATTAGGTTTGATGTATATATCGATGTGGTGAAGTGCATGCTTTGTGCTTCTCTCAATTTATAGATCGATGAAGCATAATGTCATATAATTATAATATGTGGTGAATTCAAAATTATGTGCGGTTTATTCATTTAGGGACAAGCACGTGGTCAGCCGTGCTGAAAAATTTACATATATAATCTAAAAAATACAATGAAAATGATTGGGTGACAATGACATATTTGCTGCACATATAGTTCTAGGGATTTGTTTGGATCGGTCATCCTGATAATTTGTGTAAATTAATTGGGTGATTCAATAGTATGGTATGAGATTTGAAAGTAAGAGGAGATAGATTCAAACTTTCGTGGATGCAAAATTGTTTCTTTCCTATAAAAAAATAGAGATTATTAATTTGTATGTAAACATTTCGATGCGTATCCAAAGGACCTCAACAATAATATAGCAAAGTAAACCTTAGATCATAGTATATAAATAATAAGAGAAGATATCTCATTAGATTAGTCAAACCAAAATAAGGAGGGGTTAAAAAATGTTTCAACAACCCAAGTTATAAAAAAAAAAAAAAAAAAAAAAAAGACGAGAAGACGATTGAGCTACTCATTTTATCATGTGACAGAATATAAGAAATATGTACTTCATTACACAATTTGATTTAATATCAATGATGTAATTCCTAATTTTCACACGTACCTACCGCTTGTTTGTCCATATCTATTCCAGCTGATATAATCCCTACTGTTAATTATTCCCTCAAGTCATAATTATATGATTTTTAAAAAAAATTCATTTCAATTAATATAAGACATTTTACAATTTCAAGACAACTTTTATCAATCCTACCCTTAAGCATTTAATACTAATTTGATCTCAATAGTTTAATTAATGCATTTTTTTTTCTATCAGTGATAATATAGTAACCTCAACATGTAATTAAAAAGCTTTCCTTAAAAATTGTATTTTGTCTAAAATGTCATATAATTATGACTAGAGAGAGTAAATAGTAAACACGTTGAATGGAAAACTAATATATATTTCTTGTTGGTCCTGGAATTTCCAACCTAATCTTCGGACACAAGAATTCCGTAATTTATGCAATTTAAATGAGTTCACAAGTACCCACCACTTGTCTCTGTCCATACATATTCCAGTTTATGGACTTTGTTTATACATACGATCTTCGAGTTTCCACATTTTTAAGTTTTAAAAACATTCTTAAATTCCGCTGTAAATTTAATTGATAATTTTTTTTTTTTTTTTTACTCTGAAAGCTAAAGATGAACTAGATAGGTTGCAATACCTATTCAAAATTATTGACTAAATCGTCATCATATCTAGTTGGATTTCAAGGTTAATGGCGGATTCCTATTGAATATGCTAATCTATCCAAAGCTTTGCTTGAAGTCTAATCTCGTATAAAAGATTGTCTGCAACTATCCCGAACTTCACTTTTGATCTCAAATTTATTCCCACCCAAAATTGTAAAAAAAACTTGTGCTTTATAGAAGAACAAATTGATAAGATAAACCCAATCAAGTATCGACATATATAGGTGTTTCTAATTAATTTCAACAAAATATATTGAACTCTAAATAAAACATCAAAATTTGTGCTCGATCAATACGCACAAATTCCGTATGCTTTTGAGTGGGGATAAAATGAAGACTAAAAAGTAAAATTTGGGATAGATATGAGCCAATTTTTTGTTCAAGATAGATATGAGACTTCAAATAAAGTTTGGGATGGATTAAAGCTATTTAGCTTTCTATTTTGGGATTAGCGGCAGTCACGTCCTGCCCCCTTCTTGCCGAGAAATTAGAAGAGTAGGGTGGAACATCATTTGGGCTTGGCCGAATGGGCCCTCTTTTCTAGAATAGTTCGGAGAGAAAGAAGGTATAAAATTCGTTAGGCCTTCTAAAACAATTCGAAATCCATCCATTACAAAGCAGTTGACTTTTTTTATAAGTCGTTTTCAGAATTCGAGAGTGCATTTAATACTTTTTTTTTACTTATTTTGCCCTCACACAACCTAAACATTTATGATTCTTCAATTTATTTACCGCCAAAGGATGCGTAACGTAAATTACACTTGTAATTAAGGGGGGCGTATTCAATTGAAGATTTGAATGGATTTCAAAGGATTTATTTTGTGATTGATTTTGATGGAATTTGTGGACTTAGGTGGATTTGTATGAAAATTTTTAATGATTTTGATGGATTTGAAAGAGTAACTTTCCTAGATTGCAATAGAGTTTTATAAAATAAGTCATAAGTGATGCATTGAACGAAGAAGATCCAAAGGCCTTTTAAAGGCCTCGTTATATTAATGGAGATAATGGTTGCGCAACTCGAGGAATATGTAACGGCTACGACTTAACATAGCCCTATTACTAGTAACCTTCCTTCTCAATCGAACAAGGTTTTCCTCTCCAATCATTGTGAGCCCAATTCATAAGCTAACACCTCATCTTCAAGTTCAAATCTTCTGCGAACTAGTCGATCATCTCGCGAAAAGCAAAATCACAAGCCCCAACTCTTATTACCTCCGTGAGAAGTGGAACTGCAAGCCCTAATGATCTTAGAGCAAACAACAGAGAAAGGAAAGTCGACTCCACTGTAGGTGAAGAGGTGGATGACGCGAAGAGAAGAGAGAGTCGACTGAGCGGAGAGTGGAGAGTCACAACTAGGGTCGGAGAGACTCGGGAGAGAAGCATTGAATGAAGAACTCCACTGAATTGGAGATCTTCTTAAATCCTTTAAAATCTCAACTCTACCCATGTGAGAATTCTAGATACAAAATGTGTATAATTTTGGAAGAAAATCCATCGAAATCCATCATATGCCCCAAATCCACACAACTCATTAAAAAAATTAAATACCCATGAATGGTTAAAAACTCCACACGAATCCTTTCAAATCCAAATTAAATACCCATTGATTTATAGAAACATCATCAAAATCCTTCGAACTACAAATTAAATACCCATGGGGGGAGAATTCAAAGTTTTTCATAATCCTTGTAAATTTTCAATTGAATACACAAGGCTATCTTAATTTGTCTGTGTTTTTTATTGTCAAAACGACTTAGATTATTGATCGAAGGAGTAATTGACTAGTTGTTATCAATATGAGGATTTTTTTTTATAGTAAACAAGGAGATTTTTTTGAAGGAATGGAGACGAGCTCTAGAAAGTTATATTACTAGAAAAGATATTTACACTAAACCAACTGTATACCCACCATACCAAAGCCACGTAGACTTGTATCTAACTCATAAATCCTCATGTCAAATCTTTCAGGTGAGATGATAAAGACATCATTTAAAAAAGACAAGATCACTTCGATTCCCATCTCAAAAAAAAAAAAAAAAAAAAAAGAAAAAGAAAAAAAAACTCATGAATCCTCACACAAAACATGCTCCTTCAAAGGCAAGAAAATAAAAGTCATCGCCATCATAGAGTCAATACTCTCATTCGTTAAGCTCTTCCCACGATCACACAAGACAAAGAAAGAGCTACGAATAGAAGGGCCAAGCCCAATAGGAAAAACAATACCAAAGAAACCACACCAAAAACCTATAGTGGTCTAGTTGCAAGGTCCATTGCAATTTTTTTTTGTTTAGTAAATTTTTTTGATAGGAACAAAACTTTATTTTATTATAGTCAATATATACAATATATACAAAAGAATGACAAATAAACAAGGTGTTTCTGTTTAGTAATTTATTTATTTTAGTCTGTTTTTAATATATAGCAAGAAGTAGTTGTTATTTAATACCAAAAAAAAAAAAGGTTATCAATATGAGATTATCTAATCAGATGATCTCTCTGAATTAGTCTCAATATTGAACGAAGTGTTGGAAATAAAAAAGTAAAAACAGCTAGAGTAATCCCCACCCAATTTCAATTAGTTGAGATGAAAGACAAAGACTAGTAAGCTGCATTTTTGAAATCCAGTATCAAAGTTACCTTGGTATTTTGGAGAACTCACTCACTTTCAAGCTAAAGCCAACGTAAGTAGGTATATATGTTGGAAAATGATAATCTAACACACTTTGACGCACACTTTGTCTTTTAGCATATTTATGACTCTTTTTTATCTCCCTAGATGTGGACCCCACATCTAACAAAATACTATAAATAAGCTAAAAGATAAAGTATGCACCCTAAGTGGGCACCAAAAGTATGTTAGATTATCATTTTCCATATATATTAGTCTCCAAACTCTTAAGATTTGGATCAGACCTACACATACAAAACCCTTATACATGGTATCAAAACCCAACATGGCTTAACAGTTACGAAAGATATAAGGTACAAGTATTTAAAGTCCAACAAAAGAAATGGAGACCAAAAAAAAAGAAGAAAAATAGAGACCTCCAAGAAGAAAAAAGCTTACAGGACTTGGAAATAAAACAAGCCTAGGGTATATCATAGGAAAGGGGAAGGACGGAAGTTGAACAGTAAGGGCTAAATCAATTGGACTTGGGGGAGAGTGTCAAGCATAAAAAGTACATATAGCAAAAACTTAAACCTTATATGATGATTTAGGCCCACAAACTTGAACCTTATTAAGTCACTTTAAATAATAGGCCAAACTTTATAATAGCACATGAAATAGACTTATATATATGTGAGTCCAAATAATTCCAACAAAGAAACCATGGGATCGAATGAGATCAACTCGTTCATGGAAGATAGCCCCGTCTTTATACATGAAAGAAGAAGAAAGTTCAATAATGTTTATGAGTAGATGTGATACAAGGACCAAGTGACCTGATGAGAATAATAAACATTGAAGATCTTTTAGTTGCAGGACTTGATCTAATCATATGACAGAAAATAACTTGATGATGCTACAACTTTAAACAAACAAACAAAGCATTCATTTAATCAAATCAGCTAAATCTAAGACAAATAGCTGAGGGTAACAAATTAAGCTCAACAAAAATGATTTGGTTTGTCTACATGCATCAATAAACTTGATATGAATTTTTGAAAAGTTAAGAGAAGGCAAAAATAAGATTTGTTAGGCAACGAACCAGAAGTTAATCTCTCCGTAATTCTTGAATGTGGGATATCTTGGGCCACTCTGGACCACCACTTCCATGCTGGTCGCATCTTTCCTTCACGCGGGGACAATTAGAAATAATCAGCTTCCCGAGAGAGGTAAGTCGCCACATTTGTTCCTTGGAAGGTAAATGCATCAAATTCTCACATTCAGCTATGCACAAGGTTTCTAGGGATGTAAGGTTCCCAAGCCACTCTGGCAAGACCGTCAAACCATCATATGTACAGGATCTTGAGTGTTGTGAGGTGTTGAAGCTGATCAGGCACAGATTGGAGAGCAGGCCATCCCAAAAAATGCAACTCATCAAGGGAGCTGAGAAGATTGCAGGACTTCTCATCATCAAAACATGGTAAAGGAAAATAATCCAGATCATCTGAAAATGTGCCAATGCGCAGTTTCTCAAGGACAGGTAGGAACTGTAACCCCTGCAATGCCTTCAGTCCTCGGCATCGAATAATAGCAATTTTCGTAAGAGAAGTAAAGCCTCGCATGTCTACAAATGAAATAGCAGGACAGTCACCAATATACAGAGTCAAAGCATGGATTTATGTCCGGCTCCTCCTCGGTTGTCGAAGGACTAAAACCTTCAAAACTCGGGCAATTGTCGATCTGAAGATGTTGGAGATGCTTGAAGCTTTGCAAAAGCTCCATCGGTATTGTTTTCAGCTCTTGAACTTTACTAACATTGAACCAAGTGAGTGAGTTCAATGTGTTGTGCTTACCAAGTATTGAGATTGAATGGACATTGGAAACACTCATAAATCGTAGAGATGGAAATGCCAATTTGCTGCCACCAAAATTTTTCAGGTTAGGACAGCAAATGATGCGCAATTTCCTGAGTGCCATCAAAAGCTATAAGAATCCATTTGGGATCGTCTCTAGTTGCTGTTAGGAATACACATTAATATGTTTAGTACACAAACACAAATAGGTATCGAGCACATGTGACAATCACTAAGGATATGTAAATATGTTACAAAGGCTAGAATCATGTAACAAGATCACAAGTGTATTGCCAATCAATGGCTGTAAATGACCACACTGAATATAAAAGCTCTCATACACTGCTCACCCTAACATAGCATGTATTTCCAGCAACAAAGCTGATCTCTAAAATTACATGATATCTGAGCCTCCTCACTGGCCTGCGCCATGACGGAGTCCTCTTCTCCGCAAAGCTCCACCAATCCACAAGTAACCTCTCAAATGGCCGCTCCAACGAGCACCACCATCAATCCCATTTGGGACTTCCTTTAGTCAAGGCCTGAGTATCAAACCCGGCCATGACAACTTCCTCCTGTGGAAGTCCATCATCCTTGCGTTTGTGAAGGGCGTCAAGATGGAAGGTCATCTTCTCTGCACCAAACCAAGCCCTGCTCCCATGCTCACCAACGCCGAAACCCCCAACCCAGACTATGAGGACTGGATAAGCAAGGACAACTATCTGTTGTGTTTCTTGCTCAACTCCCTTGAAGGGACCATTGCTCAACAAATTACCGGTGCAACCACTTGCCATCTTACTTGGAAGGCCATCCAAAACCTCTATGGTGCTCACAACCGCGCAAAGGTTCAGATCTGCAGAGCTAGCCTCCAAACTACTCGCAAAGGTACTCAATTGATGACCGACTATCTATCCTCTATGAAACAATTTGCAGATAACCTCTCTGCTGCTGGTTCGCCCTATCCAACTTGCGACCTGATTTCGTGCGTACTCGTCGGCTTAGATGAAGAATACCTCCCCATTACCACTGTGCTTCAAGAGAAGACATATCTGACTTAGCCTAAAGTACAAGCATCTCTGCTTGCCTTTGAAGCAAAATAGATCAAGGCTCAACACCAACAATGCTCACTTCAACAACAATGCAAATTCGCGTCAATTCCAAAGGGATTACAGGAACAGAGGCAGACATAATGGGGGTCGTCCTAACTACAACAACAACAATTGACCTACTTGCCAAATCTGTGGCAAATTAGGCCACACAGCTGCAATTTGCTATCATCGCAGTGATAATTCCTATATGGGGTCTGTTCCAAACTAGCCAGTACAACAACAAACTCAAGCTCATTCATTTGCCTTCATTGCTGCACCATCATCCATCCTAGACGCCTCCTGGTTCTTTGATAGTGGTGCCACTCATCATATTACCTCTGACCCTGCACATCCGAGCAATCAATCCGAGCACTCAGGTAATGAGTGCATCATGGTTGGTAATGGCTCTCAAATTCCAATTTCTTCCACTGGTACTTCCTTTGTCCTTCCATCCTTGCAAATGCCTAACACTTTATGTGCTCCCTCCATTAGAAAGAACCTCATCTCTGTCTCTCAACTTACTAATGATAATCATGTCTTTCTTGAATTTCATGTTGACAAATGCCTAATGAAGGATGCTTGCGTACACAAGGTTCTTCATCAAGGGATCCTTAAAGATGGATTGTACCAATTCGTGTCCAAATCGTCCTCCTACCTCTCTGCCATCACCACTACCTCATCACCCTCCATCTTCAAGCTATGGCACTCTCGCCTGGGTCATTCTTATGAATCCACTATCCGTCGAGTACTTCAGTCTTGTAATCAAAGAGTCCATGTCCAAAATCTTGGTGTCTATAGTTCTTGCCAATATGGCAAAGCTCACGCATTACCTTTTAATGAAAATACAAATCGTGCTTCTGGCATTCTTGATCTTGTTCATAAGGACTTGTGGCGACCCGCTCCCATTCCTTCCCCCTAGGATTATCGTTACTACATACACTTTATCAGCGATCAAAATGGTTTCACATGGGGGTTCCCACTTAAACCCCATTCCTTCCCCTCAGGATTACCATTACTACATACACTTTATCGGCGATCAAAATGATTTCACATGGGTGTTCCCACTTAAACAAAAATCTGAGGCCCTTTCCACCTTTATTCAGTTCCGTATTTTGGTAGAAAAGCAATTCTCTCACCCCATTAAAGCTCTCCGTAGCCACTCAGGCAAGGCCTTTAAAGCATCAAACTCCCGAATGTGCAAGGATTGCAGTATTAAGATTCATCGAAGCTGATGAGGCAAAGACGTGAAAGCAGGTCACCCATTTATCTCTAACTCAAGAAGGGAGGGGAGGACTCAACTCTTTATCATCATCAACGAGTGACGATGTTCTAGAAAATCTAGTCAAACTACCAGCTATAAAATGGAACCGCACCTTTTTTTGTTGCTCCAAATTATTAACAATGCAAAGAAAACATTTACACATCCTATTACTAAAACGCCTACCAAATTATTATCACCAAAGCCAAATGAGAAAGGAACTATGATTTTTTATTTAAACAAAAAAAAGAAGTTGAGAGGTTCGTAGATTTTCTTTCCGTTTCGACTTAAACTATGAAGAGTTTGTGTGGGAAAGAGGCTAAGGTACAAAAATGGGAAAAAGAATTTAAAAACGGAATAAACAAGTTTGAACACTCAAATTCACAAGAGAACAGCAGCAAAGTGATTGTTGTTTTTCCATACAGTTTGTAATCTACCAGATCTTTACTTAATTTTTGTAGTTAAAGCCAACAAAAGCCTGCAGCCCTGCAATAATAATGCAGAAAAAAAAAAAAAAAAAAAAAAAGCAGAAAGAAAACAGAGTTGGTATAGAATTAACTATCCGAGTTGAAGTTGATCGAGCTTGATAAATTAAATTTATATTTGCTATTAACGTGGCTGATATTTCCTAAAAAGAAAAACATAACTATTGACAGATGGTTACCCCAACTAAAATGAACATTCATATGTACCTTCGTATCATTTACCAGCAAGGAGAAGACACCACAAATTGCAATCAAATTTCTTAACAAGATGAATATGGTCAGAGCTTTGCGCCCCAACTCTAGTGAACTTGGATGGATTGTCTTTCATCTCGTAAAACGCCTTACAATGCAATTGCAATGTCTCAGTATCTCAAATACTCATAGATACACCAAAGTATTGTATCACACAATAGAGCAGTAACTTAAGGTACATGTAGACTTCAAGAGGAATTTTTATCAGTTCCAACTATGAATGTCAATTGCCTATCCTTAATGATCAAAGAAATAAAATAAGTGTACAGAAATAACATCTCTTGTAAGAGATTCGCATAAATATCGACCACTATTCCCTGTAGATCAGCTCATCTTGCTTATCTCATCAAGATCTTCATAAAAATGCACAAGGTCCAGAGGCCGTGTTGTGCAAAAAAGCCACTCAAGAATTACAAATCCAAGACGCAACCAGTACTGCAATCGCTGGTCTCTTCTTATAGGATGAGAAGACGCTATCCATCAAGAAGAGAGAATTTGGCTATAAAACTATTCCAGCAGATTTATAATCGATGCATGTGCGAAAATATGGAACATGACCCACAACAAAAACACAATTCCAGGACATTAGACTGAGAACAGCATTTCATCCTCTCTACCACCGCTTGTAGTTCAAAGAACTAAATAGGTAACATATTCAGATTCCATGAATTTGAATCATTGCTTTTAGTTCAACTATATGGGTTCACCATTTCTAAATCGAACATGGAGAAAAATAACATAGAATTTAAGTGAAAAAAGTTGGTGAGTACCTACCAGCTTTGAAGTTTTATGATCTGAAATGGTGATTCAAGATGGTCTTCAATTCTACAAAAGTATGTTTGATTTAGTTCAAATAAACTAGCTACGAAGTTCAAAAAAGCATGACACTCCTCAATTTTCTAAATCCAACAACTAGAGAAAGGCCTTTAGGTGTTTCTCTAGCCAACATGCAACCCTAGAAGCAGCACCATTAGATTTAACACATTAACCACGTTAAGATTCATGACATCACTAGCCCTAGACAACCGAGACAAGTAGCATGTTCGATTTAGCCTAGACTCTCTTGTAATGTGAGATAGACCAAAAGAGAGCGTACAAATTGGGTTATCCACTTGCCACTTGGTGCTCAACACTTAACACAATTAAGGATGCAAAGAGATTGAACTAGCAATAGACTCAAATCAAGGCATATGCATTCATGACTACACAAACCACGATTCAAATAATGTAATAAAACAATAACAAGAGAGAGATCAAAACATAAACCAAATTTGAAATTAGAGAAAGGTAAAATCTCACAAATTCATTGATGTCAAACTTCCCTTGAAATCCCAAACCTAGGCCATGAGACTTAGTGCCTCATGGCCCTCATGGCCCTAAAATAAGCTTACAATATGAGAGAGAGAGAAGTTTTGAACCCTAGGTGAGAGATAGAGATAGATAGAAAGAGTTATAAAACCCCAAGAGAGAGAGAGAAATGGAGTGAACAATGTTGTGAATAGTGTGTGAGCAAACCTACGCAAGGCATTTATGCCCCATTTGTGCCATTGGATTCTAAAAAACATAAACATAACCACAAATTACATGGTACATAGTTAATTTGATCAACTATCGAATACAAGGATTCAAAATTCAGATCTTCCACTAATAAAGCATATGCAATATATTAGTAGCTAGATACACAATTCCCAAACATTGCCGGAAAGAAATAGGATGGGCAATAAAAAGCAATGAGTGATATTAGGCAATTAATATATACCTGATGTTAAAATAAGCGCAATTCTGAAATGTGTGATATCATGTGCCACTCTGGACCACATGGATCGTGGTTGCATCTTTCAGCAGTACGGGACAGAGAAATAAACAAGTCCTTGAGCGAGGTGAGTCGTCACATTTGTTCCAATGAACCCAAAATTATGATGCTTAGGTGAATGTGTGGTAAAAGTAAAACTGGTAAAGATAGAAGAGAAAATACAGAATTTCGAATAAAAGTAGAAGTAGTACCAATTGATGCAAGGATTAGGGAAAGGAGGCTGTGATGGTTTGGACACCTACAAATGTCCCCGTTAGAAAACTCGACTCAATAGAAACTGGAGAAATTCAAAGACGTAGGGACAGACAGAAGCTAGCTTGGGACTCATTAATTAGAAAGAATTTAAAGTAATTGGAAAGAACGCCATCAATTGCACTAAATTGAGCGTAAAAAATGAGTTTGATCCTTGTAGCCGACCCCAACTAATTTGGGACTGACGCTTGTTGTTTGGTCAAGATATTTCATTGCCATTTCAATCAATTAAAAATATATAGTAAACCATGAACCAGATGGTGCTACCAAGCACCATAAACATGAAACTGTTGAAGATAACATATTTGAATCATGTTGGCACTTCCATAACAGGACCCAATTGTTAGACATCCCCCTCGTGCAATAAAATTATAAATTTCGTAGAAAGAGGGTGTATCAATATAAACTGTTTTACAGGTAATGTCATATATTTCAATCAACTAGATTATAGAGCATACAAGTATTTATATTCTGACCTACTACCAATTAACCACCTGCAACATAAAAAACTAGCTAGATATACAAAAATGCAGAAACATTGCAGGCAAAATATAAGATTGGCAATACGTATTAAGATGCTATTAAGCAATAAATGCATACCTGATGTCAATGCAAGACTGGAATGTGTGATATTTTGTGCCACTCCGGACCACATGGATGCGGGTGATTCTTTCCTTCAGTAGGGGACACAGAGTGATAGACAGCTCCTGGAGTGATGTGAGTCGTCGAATTTGTTCCTTGGAAGGAAGAGATATCAGATTTTGACATTGGATAATGTACAAGCTTTCAAGTAGTGTAAGGTTTCCAAGCCATTCAAGCAAGGCCTTCAAACTATCAAACTCCTGTATGCACAAGAATCTCAATGTTGTGAGGTGTTGAAGTTGGTGAGGCAAAGATGTTAGGGTAGACCACCCATCAATATCTAGCACACTAAGGGAGGAGAGGGGGAGACTGTTTGACTCATTTTCATCATCGTCGAGGGACAATGGGAAGCAATGCTCTTATTTTTTCTTTCCCACTTTTGTATTCTCGGCCGCTGGAACACGGGATCAACCTAGTTGATTCGGTGTGAAAGCGGCACCACAAAGAGGCAAAGTTGCATCAATGGCTTGTCTCAGAGTGTGGGATGCGCATTTAGATGGAACAACGTGTTTTCTCCTACTACACTGATAGTGGTTTTTTCGACTTTATTTATGGGAAACACATTGTTTCCCGCCTATATGTAAATATGAATATATTACGGCTATAATAAATAAAGTCTCGTTCCTATAAAAAAAAAAAACTTCAAGCCTTGCAAGGAATTGAGTCTGGAAAAATCAAAGCTTTGTAAATTCGACGAAAAATCAAAACCTGGAAAACCAGGGAATTCCTTAATTCTGAGCTATACCGGATTCTTAAACAGTTGAAAAAGCTCACCAGGTAGCGTTGGTAGCTTCCTAATTCCTCTGATATCGACCCGCCGCAGAGAAGGAAACGATAATCCACTGCCATTTCCATCACCGCCGCCACCAACATTTCTCAGCTTAGAACCACTTCGGTATCGTCTCGAGTTTCCAGCGATCACGAAGCATTAGATTTTCAAGAGATCAGTCAATCCCCTCAGTCACATCTGGGATTGAAGCCAACTCATAGCAGTCTTTCATCTACAATTCTTTTAGAGAGCTCTTTACAACAATCAATTCTAGGGCTTTTTCATCATTTCTAAACCAGTACATGACACTGGACATTTTGAGGCAAAACCGTCCACAGTGATCTGCGAGGGGTCCTAAGTATTTTTAAAAAAATTGAAAGGGCAAATTACAATTGAGTTTGGTGATATAATATTTACTAAATACCAAAATCTTAGGCCTTGTTTAGTCAAAGGTGGAGGTAACTTGTATAGAGTTATCTCCAACTTACATCTAGGGTGAGAGATATCTCCCCCTCTTCTCCATTGGGATTTATCTCCATGAATTTATGAACACAATTACATCTCATTAATAACCCTTTTATTACTCATTTCTCTATTATTAGAAAGTTATTTATGTCAATTCAAATCTTTATCTTTTATTTTTTTTGAAAACTAAATCTTTATCTTTTATTTGTTAAAAATTTGTTACTTCCCTGCAAGTTTAAAGTTGAACTAAACATGAAAATATTAACTTCAACGAGTTAACTTTAAGAAGATAATTCCGAACACTGTAAGTTAGCTAAAATGAATTAAATGAGGCCTTGCTATATTAAATGTTACTGAAGTACCTAGTTTTAGAATAGAATAAGCTTATTGTATATTCCGAATGTACAGTATGGTGTCTTATTTATAGAATGGTAGACGTTATAGAATCAGTGAAGGCATTACACAATCAGTGTAGGCATTACAGAATCAGTGGAGGCTTTACACAATTAGTGCAGACATTACACAATCAGTGTAGACGTTACAGAATATTAGTTTCTTAACATCCCCCCTCAAACTCAAGATGGATTCGTAGAAATCAACTTGAGTTTGTCAACCAAGGTATGAAAGCGACCCGGAAGATGAGTTTTAGTGAAGTTATCAGTCGTTTGATTGGAGGAGGAAACAGAAGAAAGCTGAAGAGTGCCCCGAACCAGATGCTGACATGTAGGCGATGCTTGGGTAGATGGGGATGCGTTGGTGAGGCAGACAAAGCTGGTGTCAGACGCGCAGGGGTTGGTGCAGCAACAGTAGGCGGACAAATGGAGAATGCGAGGCGGCTTGGCAGTGTAGTGTCTTGCACAACCAGAGAGGATAGAGTTGACAGAACGACTAACGAAGCAGAGTCGGTGGAACGACTAACAGAGCAGAGTCGACGGAGTCAACAAACAAACATCAGAGTTGACGGCAAGACAATGAACATCATATTTGTTTTGTTTTGTTTTGTTTTTTTCATTATAGAACTATGCTCGATAGTGTACGGTACGTAAATAACGGGCGTGATTACTGAACAACGGAACAACATAGTCGGAACGACTAACGAAACTGAGTCGGCGGAACGACTAACGGAACAACATAATTGGCGGAACGATTATTGGAACTGAGTCGACAGAACGACTATCGGAGCTAAGTTAATAGAACGACTAACATAGCTGAGTTAGCAGAACGACTATCAGAGCATAGTCAATGGAACGACTAATGGAGCTGAGTCGGCGGAACGACTATCGGAGCTAAGTTAATAGAACGACTAACATAGCTGAGTTAGCAGAACGACTATCAGAGCAAAGTCGATGGAACAACTAATGAAGCTGAGTCGGCGGAACGACTAACGAAACAACATAGTCGGTGGAACGACTAACGAAACAACATAGTCAACAGAACGACTAACGGAGCAGAGACGGTAGAGTTGACAATAGATTGACACCAGAGTCGACGACAGACAGAACAAGAAGTAGGGATCTCGAGACAGGCATATAGTTATGCAAGTTGGAAGGCATCAAATTTGAGTGAACATGATGTATTTAAATCAGATATTTCTGATATACATGTAAATACAATCATGGAATCTAGAAATGCATCATTTTTTTAGCATATTTTCCCATTTTTTTAGCATATTTTTCCTAATAAAAATATGCGGGAACCAAGTTCTAGTTCTAATAAACGAACTAATGATGGTGCAAGTAGTAGAAATCCTCAAGATAAAAAGGATGAACCTAGAAAAAGTAAGAGGACAAAAGTTGCAAAATCTTTTGGTCCTGATTTTCTAACTTATACGTTAGAAAGTGAACCTTAAACGTTTAAAAAGGCTATGTCTACACCCGAAGCTCCTTTTATAGAAGGATGCAATTAATAGCGAAATTGAATCAATCATGCACAATCATACCTGGGAGTTGGTAGATTTACCGCCCGGTATGAAGCCTTTGGGGTGTAAATAGATTTTTAAAATAAAATTAAAGGCGGATGGTTCAATTGACAAGTATAAGGCTAGGTTAGTAGCTAAAGGCTTTAACCAAAAAGAGGGATACGATTTTTTGATACATATTCACTGGTAACAAGAATAACATCCATAACAATGTTAATTTCTATTGCGGCAATAAACAATCTTGAAATTCATCAAATGGATGTTAAAACTACATTTATAAATGGTGAATTGGAAGAAGAAATATATATATATATATATATATATATGCAACTACCGGATGGATTTGTTGCACCAGGACGAGCAAAAAGTGTGTCGACTTGTTAAGTCGTTATATGGATTAAAACAAGCACAGAAGCAGTGGCATATTAAATTTGACAATGTCATGTTGTCAAATGGATTCAAAATTAATGAATGTGACAAATATGTATGTGCCAAAGACACACCTAAAAGGCTTTGTGATAGTATGCCTATACGTGAATGATATGTTGATTATTAGCAATGACAAAGCTATAATCAAATCTACAAAGAAAATGTTGACAAAACATTTTGAGATGAAAGATATGGGAGTTGTTGATGTTATTTTAAGAATTAAAATTTCTAAGATATCTAATGGATTGGTGTTGTCTCAATATCATTATATTGAGAAGATATTGAATAAGTTCAATAAATATGACACAAGTCCAATAAAGACACCAATGGATGTTAATGAACATCTCACTAAAAATAAAGAGCAACCTGTAGATCAATTAGAGTATGCACATATACTTGGTAGTATAATGTATGTCATGTCATGCATGAGACCTGACATAGCATGTGCGGTAAATCGATTAAGTCGATTCGCAAGCAATCTAGGGAATGATTATTGGAAAGCAATGATAAGGGTACTTGGATATGTAAGTTACATATTAGGGGTGCACACGGATTGCGCTAATCCGCGAACTCGGTCCAATCCGGACCAATTATCACTAATTGTATCAATTTTTTAATCCATTGGATTGGACTGGATTGAAAAATCACTAATCCGGCTGGACTGGATTGGATTACGGATCCTACGTTAAAAAGTTGCAAATCCAATCCGATCCGGTCCATTTAGGACATCAACACATATACATATATGATCGTATGTACTTTAGTACGTTAAACTATTAACTCTAAACTATAATATCTAAAAGACTATGCTTGTTCTTTTACTCTTTTGTTATGCTTTTAACCTTTTTTGGTAGGTTACATATACGTGCATTTTTTTTGTGTTTTTTGAGGGTGTATGGTGAAGATTTGTGGATGACATATTTGTTTATGTAAGAACTTGCATTTTGAAGGTCATTGTGATGACAAGTTTATGGGAAATATGCTATATATAGATTTGTGAAATATATGTTGTAAATTTGTCATTCATGAGATGTATAATTCTTGTGATTCATTTGATTAAGTCTAATTTCATGAATCTTTGGATAGGAAAACGTCAATCCGTGGAACTTGATCAAATCCGATCCGTATTTTGCAAATTGAATTGAGTTGGATTGATGAATTACTTGGACTGTATTTTCCAATCCACAATAATTGGATTGGATTACAGATTGAACCTAATTGGACTGGATCCAAACTGTGTGCACCCCTGGTACACATTGAATCATGGATTGCATTATACAAAATATCCTGGTATTCTAAAAGGATATAGTGATGTGAACTGGATATCAAATATTCAGGACACTAAATCTAAAAGTGGATATGTTTTCACACTTGGAGGTGGTGCCATATCTTAAAAATCTTCTAAACAAACGTGCATAGCAAGATCTACCATGAAATCTGAGTTCATAGCTTTAGATAAAGTTGGTGAAGAAGCCGAATGGCTGAAAAATTTTTTAGAAGATATTCCTTGTTGGCAGAAACCTGTGTCAACCATTTGTATCCGTTGTGATAGTATGTCTGCAATAGAGAAAGCGCCGAATAAAATGTATAATGATAAGTTAAGACATATACATCGACGACATGACACAGTAAAACAATTACTTGAGAATGGAGTAATTTCCATTAATTATATAAGGTCAAAAGACAACCTTGCGGATCTGTTAACTAAAGGCTTGCCTAGAGATCAAGTAATATGTTTATCGAGGGGAATGGGGTTAAAGCCTACAAAATACATCCATTGTGGATACTCAACCTAGTTGACTGGAGATTCCAAGATCTAGATTCAAAAGGGACAACTAAATGATGGAATCTGGTGTAGCACTAGGAATTTAATTCCAATCCGTTCCTATGATGTTTTAGTGTTGCTTGCAAATTAGTGAGGATAAGCTTTGCTTTTAATGATTTTTATGTCATAATTTTTATGCTGGGTATAGCAGGATACTTTCAATAGAAATCACTTATGTGAGTGTAAACTAGGCCGATTCTATGAGAATTTTCAGGGGCTTAAATTCTCTAAAACACTCATGAATCTGGGAGTTGTTCAGGGCCATATTATCGAACACAACTGAGGAATTCAAATTGTTGGAAATGGGTTGTGTGTACATTATTATTGTCTTGATTTGCACAAATGGCTAACAATTCAAGACATCATGTTTTAGATATGCGTGAATCATGTTGTGCGTGGATACATGCGATGTATACATGTATTTTGGAAGTGACACATACGTGGCTGGTTGAAGTACATGAATGTTTTAAAGCATCTTGATTCTTGAATCTCGATGCTTTGGAGAATAATACAACATGGATCCGATGGCTATTAATTAGTCATTCATGGTTTATGGATTATCGTTTTGTCTTCAAAGAAGTTTGATTCAAGGAAAATGTCATGTACGTTTGCGCGTGAAAAGCCACAACTAAATTTATGCGTTTGTTTCTAAACGAAGGTGTTCGTTTTAATAGACACTTGTACGTATATAAATAGATCCCCTACGTAAAAGAAAAGATATGTTTTTTTTATTCTGTTTTGTCAGTCCCGTTTTCTTTTTATTTATTTTTTTTAAAAAAAATACTGTTTTAGTTATAGAGTGAATACAACAATTTGGTCCACTTGTTCTTACGTTCTGAAGTGCTGCAGTCGTAAGATCGTGATTTTGTATCCTGGGAGGCAAGTGCTACCAATCGCGATCATGTTTGCGGGGCATTATTATCTTAAAGAGATAGAGTATTTAGACTATAGCCTCAATCTGCAAACTTACAATTTCATCAAGTTCGTAGCATTTTTTTGACATCAATTTAGCCATGACTTCTACAAGCGACGCGGCGGAGGTTCCAGACACCAACACCTTAAGCATCTTCGTCGTCACACTTGTTAACATTTGTATACAGATGGGTACAGGAGTAATCTTCTCATTTTTTGCGGAACACATCATAATCTTATGTTGCATGTTTATGTTGTTGGCTATTCTATGGTACAATAGTTTAGCATTAAATAAAAATGTTGTCTCCAGAAAAAGGGTTGTTCACTTTCGATTCAAACCGCACAGCGAACCAAGTTTGATTCGTCGAGTGAAGAGTTGGTACATATATACTTGTAATAACAACCCTCAATTCCTTCTCTGCACATCACCTCTCAGTTCGGCAGTGGCGCCAATTTGCATAATGTGTTCATTGGTTCTACTGCAAGCTACTTATCGATCAATTGTCCTCCGAACTTTAGTGTTCTACGGAGGGGTTTCTGATTATGGATGGTCGATGTGGATCATCGTTACCACCCAAATTGTTGCAACCATAGTTGGTGCTTTAACCATTGCATTTCGATGGCTAGCATTGTCCTGTCGTATGATATGTATTATTTATCTGACATACCAGAAGTCGAGCTAAATGATTTAAAGCTTCAATTTTCTCTCATGAAGAGGAGATCATTGAGAATATCATTGATGGTCTTGTCCAACTTCATACTGAAGTCAATGTTGTATGTCTTCTTACTCTTTATCCATGCTCCCATACTTGCCATTTTCTTCATTGCATTTTGGTTGTCGAAGGGAAATGAAGGGGAACTTAGTCAATGTTGTATGTGCAAAGCTAGCGAGGACAGTGCGTCCTTAGGTTCACGGAGAGAAGAATTCAAATCCGAAATGCTGCACGGATTGTCACTACAACAAATTCGCTCTTTAGCGACAAATTTTTAAGCGACAAACAAGATTTTGTTGCAAAAGCCTATTTTTAGCGACGAATAAGCATGTTTGTTGGGAATGCACTGTATTTTTAGCGACAACAGTCAATGTCGTTGGTAAACATGCTCTTTAGCGACGATTTTTACTGTGATAACATGATTTCATTTCTAAAGCATGATATCTCTTGTAACAACTTGAAAAACTCGTGTCTAATTGTACCATATAGCGACATACTCTATTGTGACATGAAGTTTGTTTCAAATACACTGTAGTGACAAATAAGATTTGTCGCTAAAAATTACCTATTGCAACACATTTTTATGTTGTTTCTAATGTGTTAAATCTTTAGTAATGGGTTCAAAAAATTGTTGGTATAGTTAATCTTTAGCGATGACATCTATTATGACAACAAGTTTACTACAAATTCTCAATAGTGACAAATAAATGTTGCTAAAGCTTACCAAATAGCAACGTATTTTTACCTTGTTTCTATTGTGTTGAGTCTTTAGCAACGATAAGTTCAAAAAACTTGTTGCAAGAGTCACTCTTTAGCAACGATGTCAACTGCGACAACAATTTTATTACAAATTCACTATAGCGACACAAAATTTGTTGCTAAAGCTTATTGAACAGCAAAATATTTCCACATCTTTTTCATTGAGTTGAACTTTTTTTTATGACCATGGGTGTCCGCAGCCTGTCTTCTGTGACTAGTCCCACAGGACCCTGGGCAGTCAATCGTTGCGTACCTCAGTGGCCCGATTGGAATTGCTAGGGACAAGAATCAAATCCTCGTTGTTGAAGTAAGGAGTACCATTGTGGAGCCTGGCCCACCTTGAGTTCGCCCTTACCATCATAGCAACCTGACTGAGCTACTGAGTTAAACCTTTAGTTTCAACATATTATATATATTATGTCCTTAATTCTTAATTTCTATAATTACCTACATTTTTAACCACTAAGCGTACGCGAGTTTCAAAAAAAACCACTAAGCATACGCTAAATAATACTTAATTATTCAAATAGATGGTCATTATCCAAACTTGACCCAAATTTAAGAAAAATTAGTTTGAATCATTTTTCTTTCAAATCAACATCTATGAACATCAAATGTATAGATGTTTGAGGAATACAATTTTAGTAGATATAGTTTCTATAAGGGGAAATTAGATTCCTTTAAACACTAGCTCAAAAAATATTTTTAGGACATCTCCAACCCATCAATACTAAAATAGTGTAACATTAACATTATTTTACTGTAAACAAAGATATTAACACTATTTACGTCTCGAACCTATTAACACCATCTTTTACACTATCTTACTTTTTATCATTATTTTATTTTATTTAATCTTTTTCTTTTTTTTTTGGTTCATAAAATTTAATCTTTTAGATATTCTAGTTGCAATTTCATAAACATAAAAATGTAATTTCATAAAAAAAAACATAAAAATGTAATAATTTCTATAGAATAATGAAATATGTATTTAATAAACAAATTAATATTTTTTTTGGCAGGAAAATTAATATTTTTTTTTGTTTAACCATGTAGGGATTTATAATTATCTTTAATGTAGTATTTTATGTTTTTGGTATTTATACTGTTTTTAATTATTTGCAATTTAAAATGTTAACATATAATTAATGTTGTGGAACATAAGATGAAATAAGATTTTTTTGAGAAAAATAATAAAATGAAATACATTGTTTGTTTATAAAAAATGTATAATTAATATAATATAAAAAATAAATAGATAATTAATTAATTCATTAATCACAAGTAAAAAAATAAAATACGTTTTTTTCTTCAAAAAAAATGGAATACGTTTTTTTTGAGAAAAAAAGGAAAAAAGAAATACGTTAATCACAAGTAAAAATGTCAAAAAACAATACAAAAGATAAATAAGTAATTAATTGATATAATTAGATAATTAATAAATTAAGCTTTTAAGATAAATATAAATATTTCATGTTTTATAGGATAGAGATAAATATGATTATAAAAATGTAAGATAAAAGATAAGTATAGTTGTTTGTTAAAAAAGATAAAGATAAAGATAACTATTAAAAATTAAAAAAAAAGATTAATGTTTGTTTTTAGGTGTAGTTTACGTAGTATTAACAAAAAAGTAGTTATTTTTTTGTTAGCACGATCAAAGCCACCTCACACCTCTCTCTCTTTGATTGTATTCTCTCCCAATTAATCAGCGACACAGTCTCTATCTTGGAGTTTTCTTAGTTGAATCTCTCAATCAACTCTACAACTCTTGGGATTTCGACGAGGTATATTCTTGAGATCTTTCTCTGATTTTTATTGCAAGAAATTAAGGTTTTTTCTTATGGATTTGTTTTATTAGTCAATATTGTTTTTTTATGTGATTGGGCGGTTTTTTTAAAACGATTTGGGATGTTGATATGCTATTTTACAATTTTGATCAACTGACAAAGGAGTGGAAAGAGTAAGGAGAACACTTAATTTAAGGTATCCATGTTGTTACTTTATTCAATCAAACTTCTTTGAACTGTTAGCTATCAAATTTCTTGTTCTATATACATAGGGGGTACTAGATCAATACACATTATTGATCAAAAATAGATGTTTAGGGCTAGAGTTGCTTCAAAGATGTATATAGGAAGTGATGTGACAGGGCTAGTTTTTCAGTCTCTGTATGCAGTGATACCAAACTATTAAGCTTCTATGTTCATCAATTATATATTTATCAATTGAAGAAGCATTTATGTTTAGAGATTAATTGAAAATGCATTTGTGTTTAGTTTTTATATAGTTGTAAACTATTTTTTTTTTCATTAAGTATATCTAAGTAGATGTTTTTATTGTTAGGAAAGAAGCATGCATTTATATAATATATTCATCAATCAGGGGCGGAGCTAACTTTAGAGTGCAGTGGGCCAACACTAATGGGTTATTTTTTGGCCATAGTACTACTATATATAAATTTAACCAAATGCACAATGTTATGAATGATTATTATATAATGCATATTGTCTCTTTTAACTTTATAAATGTTTTTTTCTTACTTCAACATTATGAATGTGTTATTCAATTCTCACAAAAAAAAAGAGTTATTATAAGTTATGTACATACTTTTGAAATCTCGAGAGAGACAATTCAAGATATTTAGATTTTTTTTAGGATTCGATCACCCAACCCCATCACTCGACCGGGTAGGAGTACTATGTCTTCTTCTTTGACTATAAGTGTGATCTGCCAAAATATCTAGTTAACTACTAACTTAGACAAGAATTATGCCAAATAAACATCTCTAATGAAATTGATAAGGTATACTTGTAAAAGGCAGTATGTCATATTGAAGAGCTAAGGACTTGTTTTAACTAAGTTAGTTTCTTAAAAATTAACGAAAGAAAAGAAAAAAAAACTAAGCAAGAATATCAATCCCAAGCACAAAGTCTCGCTATTTTGACGTATTAGTGGTGTTATAAATTAAAATCTTATATTAATTTAGTAGCTAAGAAGGTGAAGTATGCATAGAGATATTAAATAAGGTATATGCTACGTAGTGGTTATGCGTTGTTAATATTAGAATTTGAAATAAAATAAATTTAATTTATTAATAATTGACTTTTGGACTATATAGCATAGATTGAAATGGGCTCTGTTAATTTTGAAACCCAAGTGCATCAAAAACTGAGGGAGGGAGGGAGGGAGGGGGGCAAGCTTACTATTTTATTCATTTACTAGATTGCTTGTAGCATGTAAATGCATAACTAATACTTAGTAGTAAAAATTTAATGCCCCTCCCACTACATACCTTGCTCCGCCTCTTTCATCGATTGAAGAAGCATTTGCGTTTAGTGATTAATTGAAGATGTATTTGTGTTTAATTTTTAAATAGTTGTTCACTATTTTTTATTAAGTATATTTAAGTAGATGTTTTTATTGTTAGGAGTTTAAATTTGGATAATCAACAATTCATGGTAAAAAAATAAGATAAAAAAGAATACAATACCTTAAGTTTATCGCACAATTCAACTTTCTTATTATGTGGAATTGTATTCCATCCACTAAACTTAAGAGGAGCAAAGTTTCTTACAATAATTCCACATTCAGTAGCAAATAAGCTTGAGCTTTCATCAATAGGTCTTCCAATTTCAGGATCGATAGGTAAAGTTATTGGGCCAGTTAAAGTCACCACCTTCTCAAGCGCACCATTCCTTTTGATCTACCACGCTTATTAGGACGAGATGAGGATGTGTACATTAAGATAAAAAAAAGTAATTGATTATGATCAAAATTTCTTTAAAAAAAAGTAATTGATTATGATCAAAATTAGTATATAATTTATTCTTTAAAGAAATTTTGATCATAATCAATTACTTTTTTTATCTTAATGTACAACATCCTCATCTCGTCCTAATAAAGGTGGTAGATCAAAAGGAATGGCGCTTGAGAAGGTGGTGACTTTAACTGACCCAATAACTTTGCCTATTGATCCTGAAATTGGAAGACCTATTGTTGAAAGCTCAAGCTTATTTGCTACTGAATGTGGAATTATTGTAAGAAACTTTGCTCCGCTTAAGTTTAGTGGATGGAGTACAATTCCACATAATAAGAAAGTTGAATTGTGAGATAAACTTAAGGTATTGTATTCTTTTTTATCTTATTTTTTTACCATGAATTGTTGATTATCCAAATTTAAACTCCTAACAATAAAAACATCTACTTAAATATACTTAATAAAAAAATAGTGAACAACTATTTAAAAATTAAACACAAATACATCTTCAATTAATCACTAAACATAAATGCTTCTTCAATCGATGAAAGAGGCGGAGCAAGGTATGTAGTGGGAGGGGGCATTAAATTTTACTACTAAGTATTAGTTATGCATTTACATGCTACAAGCAATCCAGCAAATGAATATAATAGTAAGCTTGCCCCCCCTCCCCCCTCCTGAGTTTTTGATGCGCTTGGGTTTCAAAATTAACAGAGCCCATTTCAATCTATGTTATATAGTCCAAAAGTCAATTATTAATAAATTAAATTTATTTTATTTCAAATTCTAATATTAGCAACGCATAATCACTATGTAGCATATACCTTATTTAGTATCTCTATGCATACTTCACCTTCTTAGCTACTAAATTAATATAAGATTTTTATTTGTAACACCACTAACAAGTCAAAATAGCGAGAGTTTGTGCTTGGGATTGATATTCTTGCTTAGTTTTTTTTCTTTTCTTTCGTTAATTTTTAAGAAACTAACTTAGTTAAAACAAGTCCTTGGCTCTTCAATATGACGTACTGCCTTTTACAAGTATACCTTATCAATTTCATTAGAGATGTTTATTTGGCATAATTCTTGTCTAATTTAGTAGTTAACTAGATATTTTGGCATATCACACTTATAGTCAAAGAAGAAGACATAGTACTCCCACCCGGTCGAGTGATGGGGTTGGGTGATCGAATCCTAAAAAAAATCTAAATATCTTGAATTGTCTCTCTCGATATTTCAAAAGTATGTACATAACTTAGAATAACACATTTTTTTGTGAGAATTGAATAACACATTCATAATGTTGAAGTAAAAAAAAACATTTATAAAGTTAAAAGAGACAATATGCATTATATAATAATCATTCATAACCTTGTGCATTTGGTTAAATGTA
This sequence comes from Stephania japonica, assembly GCA_039657345.1. Taxonomy (NCBI): domain Eukaryota; kingdom Viridiplantae; phylum Streptophyta; class Magnoliopsida; order Ranunculales; family Menispermaceae; genus Stephania; species Stephania japonica. The sequence goes on from CM077558.1 coordinate 49,223,513, forward strand.
TATATAGTAGTACTATGGCCAAAAAATAACCCATTAATGTTGGCCCACTACACTCTAAAGTTAGCTCCTCCCCTGATCGGTGAATATATTTTATAAATACATGCTTCTTTCCTAACAATAAAAACATCTACTTAGATATACTTAATGAAAAGAAAAAAAAAACATTTTACAACTATATAAAAACTAAACCCAAATGCATCTTCAATTAATCTCTAAACATAAATGCTTCTTCAATTAATAAATATATAATTGATGAACATAGAAGCTTAATAATTTGGTATCACTGCATACAGAGACTGTAAAAACTAGCCCTGTCACATCACTTCCTATATGCATCTTTGAAGCAACTCTAGCCCTAAACATCTATTTTTTTTTATCAATAATGTGTATTGATCTAGTACCCCCTATGTATATAGAGCAAGAAACCCAAAACCATAGCTAACAGTTCACAGAAGTTTGATTGAATAAAGTAACAATATGGATACCTTAAATTAAGTGTTCTCCGTACTCCTTCCACTCCTTTGTCAGTTGATCAAAATTGTAAGATAGCATATCAACATCCCAAATCGTTTTAAAAAAACAGCCCAATCACATAAAAAAGCAATATTGACTAATAAAACAAATCCATAAGAAAAAACCTTAATTTCTTGCAATAAAAATCAAAGAAATATCTCAAGAATATACCTCGTCGAAATCCCAAGAGTTGTAGAGTTGATTGAGATATTCAACTAAGAAAACTCCAAGATAGAGACTGTGTCACTGATTAATTGGGAGAGAATACAATCAAAGAGAGAGAGGTGTGAGGTGGCTTTGATCGTGCTAACAAAAAAATAACTACTTTTTTGTTAATACTACGTAAACTACACCTAAAAACAAACATTAATCTTTTTTTTTAATTTTTAATAGTTATCTTTATCTTTATCTTTTTTAACAAACAACTATACTTATCTTTTATCTTACATTTTTATAATCATATTTATCTCTATCCTATAAAACATAAAATATTTATATTTATCTTAAAAGCTTAATTTATTAATTATCTAATTATATCAATTAATTACTTATTTATCTTTTGTATTGTTTTTTGACATTTTTACTTGTGATTAACGTATTTCTTTTTTCCTTTTTTTCTCAAAAAAAACGTATTCCATTTTTTTTGAAGAAAAAAAACGTATTTTATTTTTGTACTTGTGATTAATGAATTAATTAATTATCTATTTATTTTTTATATTATATTAATTATACATTTTTTATAAACAAACAATGAATTTCATTTTATTATTTTTCTCAAAAAAATCTTATTTCATCTTATGTTCCACAACATTAATTATATGTTAACATTTTAAATTGCAAATAATTAAAAACAGTATAAATACCAAAAACATAAAATACTACATTAAAGATAATTATAAATCCCTACATGGTTAAACAAAAAAAATATTAATTTTCCTGCCAAAAAAAATATTAATTTGTTTATAAAATACATATTTCATTATTCTATAGAAATTATTACATTTTTATGTTTTTTTTATGAAATTGCATTTTTATGTTTATGAAATTGCAACTAGAATATCTAAAAGATTAAATTTTATGAACCAAAAAAAAAGAAAAAGATTAAATAAAATAAAATAATGATAAAAAGTAAGATAGTGTAAAAGATGGTGTTAATAGGTTTGAGACGTAAATAGTGTTAATATCCTTGTTTACAGTAAAATAATGTTAATGTTACACTATTTTAATGTTGATGGGTTGGAGAAGTCCTAAAAATATTTTTTGAGCTAGTGTTTAAAGGAATCTAATTTCCCCTTATAGAAACTATATCTACTAAAATTGTATTCCTCAAACATCTATACATTTGATGTTCATAGATGTTGATTTGAAAGAAAAATGATTCAAACTAATTTTTCATAAATTCGGGTCAAGTTTGGATAATGACCATCTATTTGAATAATAAGTATTATTTAGCGTATGCTTAGTGGTTTTTTTTTAAACCCGTGTATGCTTAGTGGTTAAAAATGTAGGTAATTATAGAAATTAAGAATTAAGGACATAATATATATAATATGTTGAAACTAAAGGTTCAACTCAACCCAGTCAGGTTGCTATGATGGTAAGGGCGAACTCGAGGTGGGTCAGGCTCCACAATGGCACTCCTTACTTCAACAACGGGGGTTCGATTCATGCCCCTAGCAATTCCAGGTACGCAACGACTGACTATACCAGGGTCCTGTGGGACGAGTCACAGAAGATAGGTTGCGGACACCCATGGTCATAAAAAAGAAAGTTCAACTCAATAAAAAAGATGTGGAAATATTTTGTTGTTCGTTAAGCTTTAGCAACGAATTTTGTGTCGCTATAGTGAATTTGTAATAAAATTGTTGTTGCAATTGACATCGTTGCTAAAGAGTGACTCTTGCAACAAGCTTTTTGAACTTATTGTTGCTAAAGACTCAACACATTAGAAACAACGTGAAAATAAGTTGCTATTTGGTAAGCTTTAGCAACGATTTTTGTTCGTCGCTATTGTTAATTTGTGGTAAACTTCGTCATAATTGATGTCATCGCTATAGATTAACTATACCAACAATTTTTTGAACACGTTACTAAAGATTTAACACATTAGAAACAACATAAAAATGTGTTGCAATTGGTAATTTTTAGCGACAAATCTTATTTGTCACTACAGTGTATTTGAAACAAACTTCATGTCACAATAGAGTATGTTGCTATATTGTACAATTAGACACGAGTTTTTCAAGTTGTTACAAAAGATATCATGCTTTAGAAACGAAATCATGTTGTCACAGTAAAAATCGTAGCTAAAGAGTATGTTTACCAATGACATTGACGGTTGTTGCTAAAAATACAGTGCATTCCCAACAAACATGTTTATTCGTCGCTAAAAATAGGCTTTTGCAACAAAATCTTATTTGTCGCTTAAAAATTTGTCGCTAAAGAGCGAATTTGTTGTAGTGTAGCTTTACCAAGGTGGGATTTCGCTGATAGCGTAGATAAACGACAGTGATTTGTTCAGAAACAAGGAGGGTAGGGGATAAAGCTTACCCACTATCAACCCAAACTCATAGCACTATTTGCATTATAAAAATGAAGAATAGAGCATAAGTAATCGTTTATAGTATAACAAGAAAACTAGTTATATCACATATTGACTTTTGATTTCTGATGTTGAAGACCGTACAAGACGCAACTAGAGAGCATACTTTCACAGTCGGTGACGTTATAGAGCATAGTGTATGAATAAAGTATGCATATATAAATTGTGCATATAATGAAAAGAAAGTAACCATGATAACATGAAAATAAATTGAACTTATTTAACAAAAATTATACCTTCCTAGCTTTGTTTCCTTAGCATGCCTTCTTGAACTTAAAGATCTCATTTGTGCTAGAGCAAGCTTGTGTTGATAGCGTTTTGTAACTTAAGTTGAGAACTTGCTAGGACTAGAGAAGGAAAGTAGAAGACTACTAACTTCTACTACTACTACTACTACTACTACTTCTACTACTACAAAGAACGACAACTACAAAGAAGAAGATAAGAAATGAGAGAGTTTTAATGAGAAGTTGTACACAACTTGTTATGGCCCAAATTTTATTAAGGTCATTATTCGCGTATTTTCGGACGTGGACGCTAGCTTAGGTCCACGGGGATGCCACAGACAGGCTAGGGTATGCCTGGATTAGGCAAAAATGGTATTTTTAACTGATTGTTTGACTAACTGTGATGATAATGACTATGTTATGACTCATTACATTGCAAGTGTGATTTATATTGACCAGACCGGGTGAGATAGTGTGTTGGGTATTCATCTAGAAATGTGCGCTGACGCGGGAACCGGACTGGCGAACGACAGAATTGTAGTCGCGAAAATATAGGCAAGTATATATATATATTTGGGAAATAGAGTAAACAACGAGAAACAATAATAGCTGAAATCAAATGAAAGTCAAACAAATAAACATTCGAGTGTGTTTCTTAAGGGTTTTACTTACTGGACTCGTCATCTACCTCTTGTGATGATTGAGTGCAGGATCTACTACGAGCAAGGGCAAGGAGACTCTCGCTGACTACTTGTGACTTGCCATCGACAGAGTTCAACCTGTATGTTTTTATTTTGTTGTATTGACTTATTTTTGGGTTTATGGGGACTGTTTTAGATACCAGTACATATATGTATCACATTTTGTTATGTTATATACAGTGTACTTTACCGAGTTTTCCACATAGGATTGATGCTCTCTGACTTGAGGAATTTACATATTTTAAAGCTTTCGCATGAATTTTTAAGTATTACAAATACTAAGAACTCTAATGAATAAGGAATATTTATGGTTAGTTGAGCGTGGGACACAGCTGGCAGCTACATGGCTAGTTGTGGGCCCGCGTGGCCTCCCGTGGCAGACCAATGTGGATTTTGGGCAGCTACACAACTTGATGTGTTTTTACAATGAGGTTGACACCCTTTATATAGGTCATTTAGTGATGATGATAAATGCACTTAGACAATGTTTAGAAGTAACACATACATCAAATCATACAACTCTTCACAAACAACATTGACAGTACATGGAATAATGAGTACATTGGATATATATGGATGTAAGTAAAAGCCATGCTTGATACTACCACTCAATGTAAGAACCATGCTTGACAATGATTGGTCATACAAAATCTTGGTCAATTGTTCATCCATAGCAAAACAAAATAAAGAGTGCAAACACGATCCCTAACCATAGAAGTACCAGTTATACGAGTCCCAGGTCCAAAATGGGTTGCCAATGCCTCAATAGATCGTTAATGCCCCATATATGGTTCTACACAATGGTCCAAATTTCATTGGGATATGTGTTATACATATCTCAAGAAAATCTGGACCATTATATATCGAATGTATGCAGGCAAAGTATGTCAAAATATCATCATCCCTAGATAATTGTTGCTTTGTATTTGTGGGCAAGTTTTCTTTGATTGTCTTATGGTCTCTGGACTATAAGACTATAATCTATCAATCATCTCTTATATCCAACAATCAAGTTGGGAGAATAATAGAAATGAGGTAAAAATTGTACGCAAAAACTAGATCAAAATCAAACTTACCAACTCCCACCATCTCCAAAATCCCACTCACTCTGAAGTTTAACTTTCAAGGGCTTTTTATAGTAGGCTTTTGGTCAATTAATTACATGATATAGTTGAACTGATGCATGTAAAGATCCATTTTATTGCTCTTATTAGATTTTTCTTTGCCTGTTCGAACCATGAAAAAAAAAAATTATGAAGTATATATAGTTGGAGCTAACACAAAAGTAGCAGAGCATATGATCTTTAGGAATCAAATTAAATGTGTTCGAATTTCATGCACTTTATGCTCTCATATTATAAGATCAGCTACATATATATTTGCAAAATAGATCGTCTCAGTTTTTTAATTGAAAAATGACTACCGAGTCCTACCCAAAAAAAAAGACTACGAGGACAATGGGTTATTGAATTTCTATGTACAACATGAATTTGTCTAAAAGGACTATAATCGGATTTAATATAATTTCCATGATACCATTTAACCCGTAGACACTTCATACAAGAAGCCACCCACCAAGCCTGCAGCTTCAATAAGAACGAGGCGTCACACATTTCATTGAACCTTTTCAGATCCAATAACCCACCTTCTTTTGGTTGCAAATGTGTGATTGGGAAACTTGATCAATATGATTAGGAAAATGATAATTTAACACACTTTGGGCATACACTTTGGGCACATACTTTATTTTTTAACCATTCATAATTTTTTTGTCTCCCAGACGTGAGCCTCATATCTAACAAAACACCATAAATGACTAAAAAATAAAGTGTGTACCCCAAGTGTGCGCCCAAAGTTTATCATTTTCCATATGGTTATATCTATCTAACCACCACACTTGGGACTGCAAAATAGCTAATCTAGTATGTATAAAAACTTTGGATAATGTGTTTTATGAGAGCAACAACCCTGCCATAGAAAACCACTCAGCCTTTCACCCGTGTGGAGTTCCTTGCATGCACTTGTCGTTATTAATTGACTGTGAGCTTTCTTTGAGATGGAGGCCTAGATATTTAATAGGAAAGTAAGCTACATTCATGACAAATAAGTCACCGAAACTATAAGTGTTCTCAGTACTTTTAAGTTTTAATGAAAGTAATGTTAGGTTTAGAGACACTGCAATGACACACTTTATTAATCTCTCTAATAAACTCGTTAATTACAATACGGGGGTTAATTCTAATTTATAGACTCACATAAACATACTCCTAATCCAACTAGGAGACCCTAAATAGACTCATACTCTAACTCGAAATCCTAATCAAACTCAAACACTAATAACTCATAATCCTAATTAAACTTAAACACTAATGTAATTTAGATTGAGGTTTTTATCTAAAAAAAAAACGAAAAATTTACATAATATACCCAATTGAAGCTAATTCAAGGACAAATGGTCTTAGGTACATTTGGGTGATAATTTTGATTGTCGGATGATTATTGGAGCTAGACGGGGTTTGATTTTCGAGACACTGAGTGCGGATTGAGGTGAGTAGTATCCCAATTGAAATTAATTAAGTATTTACTTCTTTTGGCATTTGAATTCAATTTCTTTCATTTTAATATTCTATTCTTGGTTATGATTATTTGGGCGGACGTTGATCGGGGCTCCCTCCGTTCCATTCTTGTGTGTATGTCCACTAAACCATAGCACGTGCTACCAGATCGATCTCAGTGAATAGTACGACCCGAGTATCACGTCGTGGCGTGTGTCGGTGCGCCGTAGGTGTAACGCCGGCCATCGAGCGGATCCAGATGCTTGCCTTGCTTGAGTTGGACTCGCCAGCAGTATTCTGTGGAAGAGTCCGAATTATGGTGTAGTCTGACTCTAGGGGCTAGGAACACACTTTGAGTTTTTCCTATTATTTATTCATGCGATGAGCTTAGTTGCTTGTATTTATTTCTGCATGTTTATTTAATAACTTTATTTAAATTCCAGTATTTACTTTCAGTAATGCTCACTTAATTTCCTTGGAAATACTCACTCTGGACTCGCATCTGCCTTTTGTGATGGCTTGAGTGCAGATCCTAGTACGAGAAGGGGCAAGGGCAAGCTACCAGAGTACTGTTGATCTGAGATCTCCTGACTCATACGTTTGTATTATATTTATTTTGTTTTATTATGAGTTTGGGATTTTGAGATACTTTTTGTATATTGATCTTTTTGTGACTTCAGAGGTATTTATGGTTGTGTATGGGTTTTTCACATTAGGTTATTGGTTTAGGTTATACATTTATAGTATTATTATCTGAGTAAATGTGTTAGTAAGGCTTTCGCTGTGTTAAATTGAGGATTTTAGGATGCTTTAACATATAATTTGATTTTAATACAATTTAATCTGTAAAATGGATAGTTAATAAGGTTTAAAAAGATAAAATGGAGAATAAAATCCAATGTAGAGCATAGCTGTCGCTGGTAAGACAGACTGTGGGTCCGCATTGGTCTCTGTGGCGGTCTATTTGGAAAATAGGTCGTTACAATAATGTCCCGCAAACGTGATCGCGGTTGGTAGCACTTACCTCCCATGATACAACAATCACGATCCTATGACTACAGCACTTCAGAACGTAGGAACAAGTGGACCAAATTGTTGTATTCACTCTATAACTAAAACAGTGTTTTTTAAAAAATAAATAAATAAAAAGAAAACGGGACTGACAAAACAGAATAAAAAAAAACATATCTTTTCTTTTACGTAGGGGATCTATTTATATGCGTACAAGTGTCTATTAAAATAAACACCTTAGTTTAGAAACAGACGCATCAATTTAATTGTGTCTTTTCACGTGCTAACGTACATGACGTTTTACTTGAATCCAACTTCTTTGAAGACAAACGATAATCCATAAACCATGAATGACTAATTAATAGCCATCGGATCCATGTTGTATTAATCTCCAAAGCATCGAGATTCAAGAATCAAGCTGCGTTAAAACATTCATGTACTTCAACTAGCCACGTATGTGTCACTTACAAAATACATGTATACATCGCATGTATCCACGCATAACGTGATTCACGCATATCTAAAACACGACAACAATAATGTACAAACCAACGTGATTCACGCACAACGTGATTCACCGCATGTCTTTAACTGTTAACCGTCTGTGCAAACCAAGACAACAATAATGTACACACAACCCATTTCCAACAATTTGAATTCCCCTTGAACAACTACCAAATTCATGAGAGTTTTAGAAAATTTAAGCCCTTGAAAATTCTCATAGAATCGGCCCAATTTACACTCACAAAGGTGATTTCTATTGAAAGTATCCTGCTATACCCGACATAAAAATTATGACATAAAAATCATTAAAAGCAAAGCTTATCCTTACTAATTTGCAGGAGACATTAAAACATTATAGGAATGGGTTTGAATTAAATTCCTAGTGCTACACCAAACTCCATCATTTAGTTGTCCCTTTTGAATCTAGATCTTGGGATCTCCAGTCAACTAGGTTGGTATCCAAAATGGATCTATTTTGTAGGCTTTAATCCCATTCCCCTCGATAAACAGATTACTTGATCTCTAGGCAAGCCTTTAGTTAACGAATCCGCAAGGTTGTCTTTTGACCTTATATAATCAATGGAAATTACTCCATTCTCAAGTAATTGTTTTATAGTGTCATGTCGTCGACGTATATGTCTTGACTTACCATTATACATTTTATTCGGCGCTTTCGTTATTGCAAACCTACTATCACAATGGATACAAATGGCTAACACAGGTTTCTGCCAACAAGGAATATCTTCTAAGAAATTTCTCAGCCATTCGAGCTTCTTCACCAGCTTTATCTAAAGCTATGAACTCAGATTCCATGGTAGATCTTGCTATGCACGTTTATTTAGAAGATTTCCAAGATATGGCACCACCTCCAAGTGTGAAAACATATCCACTTTTAGATTTAGTGTCATGAATATTTGATATCCAGTTCACATCACTATATCCTTCTAGAACAGCAGGATATTTTGTATAATGCAATCCATAATTCAATGTGTACCTTACATATCCAAGTACCCTTATCATTGCTTTCCAATAATCATTCCCTGGATTGCTTGCAAATCCACTTAATGATTTACAGCACATGCTATGTCAGGTCTCGTGCATGACATGACATACATTATACTGCCAAGTATACATGCATACTCTAATTGATCTACAGGTTGCTCTTTATTTTTAGTGAGATGTTCATTAACATCCATTAGTGTCTTTATTGGACTTGTGTCATATTTATTGAACTTATTCAATATCTTCTCAATATAATAAGATTGAGACAACACCAATCCATTAGCTATCTTAGAAATTTTAATTCCTAAAATAACATCAGCAACTCCCATATCTTTCATCTCAAAATGCTTTGTCAACATTTTCTTTGTAGATTTGGTTATAGCTTTGTCATTGCTAATAATCAACATATCATCCACGTATAGGCATACTATCACAAAGTCTTTAGGTGTGTCTTTGGCACATACATATTTATCACATTCATTAATTTTGAATCTATTTGACAACATGACATTGTCAAATTCAATATGCTACTACTTATGTGCTTGTTTTAATCCATATAAAGACTTAACAAGTCGACATACTTTTTGCTCGTCCTGGTGCAACAAATCCTTCCGATAGTTGCATATATGTATTTCTTCTTCCAATTCACCATTTAAAAACGCAGTTTTAACATCCATTTGATGAATTTCAAGATTGTTTATTGTTGTAATAGAAATTAACATTCTTATGGATGTTATTCTCGTTACCGGTGAATATGTATCAAAGAAATCATATCCCTCGTTTTGGTTAAAGCCTTTAGCTACTAACCTAGCCTAATACTTGTCAATTGAACCATCCGCCTTTAATTTTCTTTTAAAAATCCATTTACACCCCAAAGGCTTCATACCGGGCGGTAAATCTACCAACTCTTAGGTATGATTGTGCATGATTGATTCAATTTCGCTATTAATTGCATCCTTCCATAAAAGGAGCTTCGGGTGTAGACATAGCCTCTTTAAATGTTTAAGGTTCACTTTCTAACATATAAGTTAGAAAATCAGGACCAAAAGATTTTGCAACTTTTGTCCTCTTACTTTTTCTAGGTTCATCCTCTTTATCTTAAGGATTACTACTACTTGCACCATCATTAGTTCGTTTATTAGAACTAGAACTTGGTTCCCGCATGTTTTTATTAGGAAAAATATGCTCAAAAATGGGAAAAATATGCTAAAAAATGGTGCATTTCTAGATTCCTTGATTGTATTTACATGTATATCAGAGATATCTTATTTAAATACACCATGTTCGCACAAATTTGATGCCTTCCAACTCGCATAACCATATGCTTGTCTCGAGATCCCCACTTCTTATTCTGCCTGCCGTCAACTCTGGTGTTGATCTGTCGACTCTGCCATCTCTGCTCCGTTAGTCGTTCCATCGACTATGTTGTTTCGTTAGTCGTTCCACCGATATGTTGTTCGTTAGTCGTTCTTCCGACTCATGTTGCTCAGTCGTTCCGGACTCTCGAGCTCATTAGTCGTTCTATCGACTCGCTCTCGACGATAATCGTTACGCTAACTCGACTCGTTAGTCGTTCTGTTGACTCAGCTCCGATAATCGTTCAGCCAACTCAGTTCCATTAATCGTTTCGCGGACTATGTTGTTCCGTTAGTCGTTTCGACGACTCAGCTTCATTAGTCGTTCCGACTATGTTGTTCCGTTGTTTAGTAATCACGCCCGTTATTTGCGTATTGTACACTATCGAGCATAGTTCTATAATGAAAAAAAACAAAACAAAACAAATCTGATGTTCGTTGTCTTGCCGTCAACTCTGATGTCTGTTTGTTGACCTCGTCCACTCTGCTCCGTTAGTCGTTCCACCGACTCTGCTTCGTTAGTCGTTCTGTCGCCTTTGTCCTATCTGGTTGTGCGAGACACAACACAGCCAAGCCGCCGCCTCGCATTCTCCATCTGTCCGCCTGCTGCTGCTGCACCAACCCCTACGCGTCAGCACCAGCTTTGTCTGCCTCACCAACGCATCTCCGTTTGCCCAAGCATCGCCTACATGTCAGCATCTAGTTCGGGGCACTCTTCAGCTTTCTTCTATTTCCTCCTTCAATCAGACGACTAATATCTTCACTAAAGCTCATCTTACGGTTGCTTTCGTACATTAGTTAACAAACTCAAATTGATTTCTACGAATCCATCTTGAGTTTGAGGAGGGATGTTAAGAAACTAATATTCTATAATGTCTACACTAATTGTGTAACGTCTACACTAATTGTGTAAAACCTCCACTGATTCTGTAATGTCAACACTGATTGTGTAACGCCTCCACTGATTCTGTAACGTCTACCATTCTATAAATAAGACACCATATTGTACATTCTGAATATACAATAAGTTTATTCTATTCTAAAACTAGGTACTTCAGTAACATTAACTAAATAGTTAAGGCCTCATTTAATTCATTTTAGCTAACTTACAAAGTTCGGAGTTATCTCCTTAAAGTTAACTCATTGGAGTTAATATTTTCATGCTTAGTTCAACTTTAAACTTGTAGGAAGTTACAAATTGTTAACAAATAAAAGATAAAGATTTGGTTTAAAAAAAATAAAAGATAAAGATTTGAATTGACATAAATAACTTTCTAATAAGAGAGAGATGAGTAAAAAAAGGGTCATTAATGAGATGTAATTGTGTTCATAAATTCAAGGAGATAAATCCCAATGGAGGGGAGGGGGAGATACCTCTCACCCTAGATGTAAGTTGGGGATAACTCTATACAAGTTACCTCCCACCTCTAACCAAACAAGGCCTAAGATTTTGGTATTTAGTAGGTATTATAGCACCAAATTCAATTGTAATTTGCCCTTTCAATTTTTTAAAAATATTTAGGACCCCCTCGCTGATCACTGTAGGCGGTTTTGCCTCAAAATGCCCTGTGTCATGTAAAGGGTTTAGAAATGATGAAAAAGCCCTAGAATTGATTGCTGTAAAGAGCTCTCTGAAAGAATTGGAGATGAAAGACTGCTATGAGTTGGCTTCAATCCTAGATGTGATTGAGGGGATTGATTGATCTCTTGAAAATCTAATGCTTCGTGATCGCTGGAAACTCGAGAAGATACCGAAGGGGTTCTAAGCTAAGAAATATTGGTGGCGGCGGTGATGGAAATAGGCGGTGGATTATCGTTTCTTTCTCTGCGCGGGTCGATATCATAGGAATTAGGAACCTACCAACGCTACTTGGTGAGCTTTTTCAACTGTTTAAGAATCCGGTATAGCTCAGAATTAAGGAATTCCTTGGTTTTCCAGGTTTTGAATTTTTCGTCGAATTTACAAAGCTTTGATTTTTCCAGACTCAATTCCTTGCAAGGCTTGAAGTTTTTTTTTGATAGGAACGAGACTTTATTTATTATAGCCGTAATATATACATATTTACATATAGGTTCCCATAAATAAAGTCGAAAAAACTCTACCATCTAAATGCGCGTCCTACACTCCGAGACAAGTCATTGATGCAAGTTTGCCTCTTTGTGGTGCCGCTTTCACACCGAATCAACTAGGTTGAACCCGTGTTCAGCGGCCGGGAATACAAATGTGGCGGCCCCAATTTCCACATTTGTCCTCCACGGGAGGCCACGCGGGCCCATAACTGACCACTCAACCACCAGTTGTGTCCCACACCCAATTATCCATTATTAATCAATCTCCAGTTAACTTTGATGTTATGAGCTATCATTTAACCATAAATTACGCAGCGGAAGATTATATGAACAACATAAAGATTTAACCTGAATTTTATGAGCATAATACCTAAGTGGAAACTATACCAAATGTACATCATACACATATCATCCGAGATCCTCAAAATATCAAAAATATACAACCTATCTCTCAAATCCCAAACCCAGCATAAAACAAATAAATACATATATACAAATAACCAGGCGTATAAGAGAAGTAGTTTATGTCTTCAGCCACAGATAATCTTTATGTGTCTCCTTGTCCCTGCACATATCAAATCCTGCACTCAAATCACCCAACACATATGGTGACGAATCCAGTGAGTAAACTCCCAAAGAAAACCATCGAGTAAATAATAAACAGATTCAGAGGCCAATAACTAACGTTAGCTACACATGCAAAGAGTATGGGCAGCCATAAAACCCTGCATGTGTAGGTAACAAGCATGCAAGATGATCAACGAATAATCATACTGAAATCAATATGCTCAACAGCAATTCCGATAAAACCAGACAGAAATAGAACGCATGCTCACAAACTATATCATACTTCGTCAATCCGAGTGCCCAGAGGAAACACATCACACCTGGGATCCACCCGGACCACTAACGGTGACCGGAAACACTCACGATCCACCGGACACGTGCACCCCGCGGCTCAGGTCGCTATCCACCGGCGGCGCAAGTACACGTACTACAATCTAGCATGCTTGATCACGTGCCACAACCGTCCCGACTAAACTCCGATTATGAAAACAAATTCACACCGACCAATATCCGGACCAACACATGATCCCCACGATGAATATGAATTTCAAGAATAATAAATATTCAAGAATTTAAAGAATTAAATACTCAAATGTGTTTCGTTGGGGTTTACGCACCTATATCGCACTCCAATTATCCAAATCAAATTTGAATAAATGCCCAACAAATCAAAATTACCACCCGAATTATACCTAAGATCATTTGTCATTAAATTAGCTTCAATTTAATATATTATGTCAATTTTTCATTTTTCGAGGCTAAAACCCCCGATTATATTTCGCCAACATTTCCAAAAAAATCCCAAAATTCCTTTATTTGATCAAAATATAATTTTTCTAAAATTTTCCTATTTTATATGAATTTTCTATGAATTTTCTAGATTTTTATTTTTTTTATTATTTTTTTTTCAAAACTGTTTTTTTTATTTAATTAGGGGCGGTTCGGCTAACCGGGTTCGGCTCAACCGAGCCAAACCGGCCGGCTGGCTCAGGGCCGAACTTCTTCTTTTCTCGTTGGAACAGAGCATTTCTGCTCTGTTCCAACAGTTCTTTCTCTCTTTTTTCTTGAATCGGGAAAGGGAGAGGGAGAGGGAGAGGGAGAGGGAGACGACATGGGTGTCGTCTCCCCTCCTGACGAATCGCTTTTGCGAGCTCGTCCGAACTCCTAAGCTCCACCCCCTCCACCACCGATCCACCACACCATCACACCCACCAACACATACAACAACAACAACAACAAAAACAACACAACACATCAACTCACCTCCTTCGCTTTGCCTCTCCTCCTCGTCGATTTCTTCTCTCCTCTCTCGGTCTCTCAATTTCTCTCCTCTCTTCACTTTCGATCGATCGAAATGGTGAAATTGTGAGAAATGTGGTGTCGGTGTTGTGTATATCAACAATTTAGAGGTGAAATGACCAAAATGCCCCTATCCATATCCACAATCCTTTACAAAGTTCATACCCTTTTTAGTCATTTCACAATTATTTCCTTAATTTTCTGATTTTAATATATATATATATATACATTAAATTCCTTATCTACATATATATATATATAAATATATATATATATTCGCCTATACTTTCGCGCCTAAAATTTCGTCGTGCCCGCCAACGAGCGTACTCGGGCGTGCACACTATCGTACCACCCACGCGTGTCGACCACGACCCCGCGTTTTACTAGCTGCCCACCAATTTATGTATTTTATCACATTTAATTCATTTAATGTGTGTAATATTTCCCTCAACCTAAAATTTCATCTTTAATCTACCCGGTACCCGCGTCGACATGCATATCGATGCGAATACTCATCACACAATCTCACACGTCAATTTAAAATATAATTACACAGATCGCGATGTCGTTAACCTATTTTAACATAAACATCGCAAAATTAACCAAAACAATACACAAAAACTATTTACCTAATCCAAACGCACTCGTTCGACCTCGCGCTTTGTGGAACCCACGAACGTCCACGCTGGCGTCCACATCTCTAATGACGTCTTAAAATAACGGCAAATATTAATTGGGCCGTTACAGTTCTTCCCAACTAAATTGAAATTTCGTCTCGAAATTTGAGATAACTAATATCTCGTCTCAAAGAACTGCAACGTAGATA
Source organism: Stephania japonica (assembly GCA_039657345.1). NCBI lineage: Eukaryota > Viridiplantae > Streptophyta > Magnoliopsida > Ranunculales > Menispermaceae > Stephania > Stephania japonica. The sequence goes on from CM077558.1 coordinate 49,238,745, forward strand.
CAATTTCCTATCAGGTCCACCAACCTAAACAAATGTAGCCAACCTAATCAATCACTATTCCACTAACACTTTTGATGAACTATTCAACCTCTAACTTTGGTAAACAAATCAACCTCAACCTAGGTGAAGAAAAATCAATCTGCCAATGGTGAACCGATCAACCAGTCGTCCACTCACTCCTGGTGTACAAATCAATCCCTGGTGAACTCATCAACCAGTCCCTGGTGACCACAATCGACCAGTCCCTGGTGAACCACATTAACCAATCCCACAACAACCAGTTGCAAATGGACTCCTGGTGAACTAATCAACCAGTTTCATAACCTCCTGGTGAACGCATCTACCAGTTTCACAACCACCTCCTAGTGAACACATCTACGTACTAATCTCACAATCTCACATTAACCCTAGTGAACACATCCACTAGAACATGCTAGTTCAAAAATAAACTAACCAGCCTATATGCAACGAATGCATGAAAAAGGACTAGTAAAAGAATGCACCCTACTCATGTTATCGGGTCGTCTCTCTGATTGGCAATACTATAATGTGAACTCTCTCCCCGGTCTGTGGAATCTCTTATGCTGGAGAGGCTCCAGGGCAATTCACACTGATGTGACCTCTCTGTCCGCACCGATAACACTTACGTCTGTCCCTGACTCCAAACTGTCGGTCTTCCGAGCGCTGACCCCAACTCCGGTCCCTCTGATCCTTGTATGTACGACTGTCTCGACTGATGTATCGGTATAGGTACAATCTCATGTACCACCTGGCGATCGTCATTATTGAATTGATCATCAGTCTGGTCCTGGTCGTCTCGCGACTCCAATCTATCTGGCCGTCATCATAGTCGTACTGATCATCCCTCGAATCACGATCGTCACTGAAATCATGATCCAATTGCAAATCATCTCTGGGTGTATGATGATCTGATTGCTCCTCGCTCTGCAGCAAATATGTCTCGCGAATCAGCTATCTCACTATTGGTATGGTCACTAGTCTCCCCAACCTCCTGCTGAGTAGTCGGCAGAGTAGTAGGATTCTGTTCGTCCATCATAAACTGCACAACCAACGTGCATTGGATCAGACTCAGTATATATATACACGTATAATATGTAATACACAAACAAAACATACACGTATATATATAATTTCCTAAATCTACCCGCCTCGCATCACTTCCCAACTAAGACTTTAATCATTCACTTGTGGTTTCCATCTCTAAGATTTATTCATTAAGTTTATGCTCTTGTTCAATCTCCAATTCCCAAGGTTTGACCTCGCTCTGATACCAAAATGTGGCGGCCCCAATTTCCACATTTGTCCACCACCTAGGCCACGCAAAATGCCCCCAATTTTTCCACTCAACCGCCCACACCGACCGTGTCCCACGCCTAATTATCCATTATTAATCAATCTCCGGTTAACTTTGATGTTATGAGCTATCATTTAACCATAAATTACGCAGCAGAAGATTATATAAACAACATAAAGATTTAACCTGAATTTTATGAGCATAATACCTAAGTGAAAACCATACCAAATGTACATCATACACATATCATCCGAGATCCTCAAAATATCAAAAATATACAATCTATCTCTCAAATCCCAAACTCAGCATAAAACAAATAAATACATACATACAAACAACCAGGCGTATAAGGGAAGTCGTTCATGTCTTCAGTCACAGATAATCTTTATGTGTCTCCTTGTCCCTACACATATCAAATCCTGCACTCAAATCACCCAACACATACGGTGACGATTCCAGTGAGTAAACTCCCAAAGAAAACCATCGAGTAAATAATAAACAGATTCAGAGGCCAATAACTAACGTTAGTAACGGCCCGACCACAGCCACGCGAGCAGGGATCCATCGGCACACACCACGCAGCAGCTCCACGGGGCGTACCCCACCCAGCACCGCTAGTCGCGAGCGAGGTGGTACCAAGCCTACCCCATCCGTGTCCCCACACGGTCTTTCGCCTCCTCGACTCAAACTGGGTCCCGAGGGATAAGATTCCAGATTTCACGAGTCGAGTACCACCGAGGCGGGAGGACTTCCCGGGAGGTCACCCATCCCGGTACTACTCTCGCTCGGCACGCTTAATCGCGGAGTTCGATGGGATCCGGTGCCTTCGTCTTGAACCGGCTCGGTGGTACTCGACTCGTGAAATGCGGAATCTTATCCCTCGGGACCCGTGGTTTGAGTCGAGGAGGCGAAAGACCGCGTGGGGGGGACACGGATGGGGTAGGGCTTGGTACCACCGCTGTGACTAGCGGTGCGTGGGTACGCCCCCGTGGAGCCGGTGCCGGTGGTGTGTGCCCGATGGATCCACTGCGCGGTGGGCTGGCTGGCTGCCGTTACATAAAAGGCGCTTTTATGTAACGGCCCGGCCCTTTCGACCCGACCACTCGCGGTGGATCCACAGGCACACACCACCAGCACCACGGCTCCACGGGGCGCACCCACCGGCACCGCTAGTCACAGTGGGCGTGGTACCAAGCCCTACCCCCATCCGTGTCCCCACACGCCTCTTCGCCTCCTCGACTCAAACTCCGGGTCCCGAGGGATAAGATTCCGTATTTCACGAGTCGAGTACCACTGAAATTTGTTCAAGACGAAGGCACCGGATCCCATCGAACTCCGCAGCTAAGCGTGCTCGAGCGAGAGTAGTACCGGGATGGGTGACCTCCTGGGAAGTCCTCCCGCCTCGGTGGTACTCGACTCGTGAAATGCGGAATCTTATCCCCATGACCCAGACCTGTTTGAGTCGAGGAGGCGAAAGACCGCGCGCTGCACGGATGGGGTAGGGCTTGGTACCACCCCGCTCGTGACTAGCTAGTGCGGGCTGGGGTACGCCCGTGGAGCCAAGCCGCCGTGGTGTGTGCTGCTGGATCCACTCGCGGCGGTGTGGCAATGGCCGGTCGACCGTTACATTAGCTACACATGCAAAGAGTATGGGCAGCCATAAAACCCTGCATGTGTAGGTAACAAGCATGCAAGATGATCAACGAATAATCATACTGAAATCAATATGCTCAACAACAATTCCGATAAAACCAGACAGAAATAGAACGCAAGCTCACAAACTAGATCATACTTCGTCAATCCGAGTGCCCAGAGGAAACACATCACACCTGGGATCCACCCGGACCACTAACGGTGACCGGAAACACTCACAGATCCATCGGACACGTGCACCCCGCGGCTCGGGTCGCTATCCACCGGCGGCGCAAGTACACGTGCTACAATCTAGCATGCTTGATCACGTGCCACAACCGTCCCGACTAAACTCCGATCATGAAAACAAATTCAACACCAACCAATATCCAGACCAACACATGATCACGATGAATACGAATTTCAAGAATAATAAACGCAAGAATTTAAAGAATTAAATACTCCAAATGTGTTTCTGTTGGGGTTTACGCACCTATACCGCACTCCAATGATCCAGTCCAGCTTGAATAAATGCCCAACAAATCAAAATTACCACCCGAATTATACCTAAGATCATTTGTCATTAAATTAGCTTCAATTTAATATATTATGTCAATTTTTCATTTTTCGAGGCTAAAACCCCCGATTATATCTCGCCAACATTTCCAAGAAAATCTCAAAATTCCTTTATTTGATCAAAATATAATTTTTCTAAGATTTTCCTATTTTATATGAATTTTCTATGAATTTTCTAGATTTTTTTTTTCAAAACTGTTTTTTTTATTTAATTTGGGGCGGTTCGGCCGAACTGGGCCGAACCGGGTTTGGCTCAACCGAGCCGAACCAGCCCGGTTCAGGGCCGAACCGGCCCCTTCTTCCTCGTTGGAACAGAGCAGATGCTCTGTTCCAACAGTTCTTTCTCTTTTTTTTTTCTTAAATCGGGAGAGGGAGAGGAGTTCGTCCGAGCTCCTAAGCTCCACCCCGCCACCACCGATCCACCACACCATCACACCCACCACCACACATACAACAACAACAACAAAAAAAAACAACACAACACATCAACTCACCTCCTTCGCTTTGCCTCTCCTCCTCGTCGATTTCTTCTCTCCTCTCACGGTCTCTCAATTTCTCTCCTCTCTTCACTTTCGATCGATCGAAATGGTGAAATTGTGAGAAATGTGGTGTCGGTGTTGTGTATATCAACAATTTAGAGGTTAAATGACCAAAATGCCCCTATCCATATCCACAATCCTTTACAAAGTTCATACCCTTTTTAGTCATTTCACAATTATTTCCTTAATTTTCTGATTTTAATATATATATTTATATATATATACATTAAATTCCTTATCTACATATATATAAATATATATATTCGCCTATACTTTCGCGCCTAAAATTTCGTCGTGGTTGCCAAAGAGCGTACTCGGGCGTGCACACTATCGTATCACCCACGCGTGTCGACCACGACCCCGCGTTTTACTAGGCACCCACCAATTTACGTATTTTATCACATTTAATTCATTTAATGTGTGTAATATTTCCCTCAACCTAAAATTTCATCTTTAATCTACCCGGTACCCGCGTCGACACGCATATCGATGCGAATACTCATCACACAATCTCACACGTCAATTTAAAATATAATTACACACATCGCGATGTCGTTAACCTATTTTAACATAAACATCGCAAAATTAACCAAAACAATACACAAAATACTATTTACCTAATCCGGACGCACTCCAGCCTCGTTGTGGAACCCACAAACGTCCACGCTGGCGTCCACGTCTGTAATGACGTCATAAAATAACGGCAAATATTAATTGGGTCGTTACAACAAAAGTGGGAAACCCTAATCTTTTGTGTGTATGTTGTTCTTCTTGCTCCATTCTCGTTTTCGTTCTCTCTTTCATAGTAGTTTTCTTCACGTCCTTTCTTTTCGTTGATGCTCGTTGTTCGCCTTCTCGATTTTATGGTTTTGTGCATTATCTTCTTCGTGGTTCGCTCCTCTATTTTGTGATTCCTTTATGATATCTCTTGTTCGTCATGCATCTCATCACAAGAGAAAGGTACGTGTCAGTTTTTTGGTTTTATGTTTCTCCTTTCTTTATGTTTCGACTTCTTTGTTTATCTGCAAGTCCCTCTTTGCTTCGACTCTCTTCTCTGCTTCTCCATCTTCTTCGTTTCTTGCATCATAGTCCCCCCTTTGTTGATGCTTGTTTCATTCTTTCTTTTAATTTTTTTTCATGGTTCTGATGCGCGTCCTTCTTCAGATCTGTGCGTTGCGGATCTGATCTTTATTCATTCTCCTTTGTTATGCATTCATCGCCGTTGTTGTCTCCCCTGCACGCGTCATCACCACTCTGCTTTTGTTGTGCTTGTTTTTTTGTGTTATGAGTTTAGTGTTCTTTATTCGTTTGGTGGTGTCTCTCTTTACTCATGCTCACCAACATCTTGCCCTGTATCTTCTAAACTTGTTTGGTTTCAAATTGCATCATCAATTTATATTACCAATTCACCACCAATGTGTCCATCATTGTGCGACCATATTCTCCCCCTTCTTAACTTTGTCTTGTCGGACGAACCTTTCGCAGTAGCGCTGTGTGCGTGCTTCTCATCGGTATGTCGTCGTTACCGGCTTGTTGTTGTCGGACCGTCGCCATTGTTTGCTACATGAACTTTTTGCAGCAATTCTTGTGTTCCTGTGTGTGTGCTTCTCGTTGACCCTTCTTCATCTTTGTCGTGCTGGACAACTTTTCGCAGCAGCTTTGTGCGTGCTTCTCATCGGTATGTCGTCGTCACCAACTTGTCGTTGCTGGACCGTCACCACTGTTTGTCGGATGAACTTTTCGTAGCAGTTCTTGTGTTCTGTGTGCGTGCTTCTCGTCGGCTCTTCTTCATCCCCTTATTCGTCGTCATTCTTCGTTAGACGGTTAAATTCGTGGTGCTCACTGCTTCTACTCATCATCGTGTTTTTATGCCACCAAAGTCATTATTATTATTTTCGTTCTAGTCAGTTATTATCATTTAGTCTATTTATTTTAGTGTATTAGTTGCAAACTCAAGAGTTGATTCACCTTGAGTTTGAGGGAGGGTGTTAAGGTATATTGGGTATTTAGGGTTTGGCCCTTTGGGCCCATTATGTGTAACTATATATATTGACCTATTGGTCCTTAATAAACAATTCAAACTTTTTCCCAAAACCTAACACTTCTTCACCAACAGTGGAGTCGACTCTCCTCTCTCTGTTGTTTGTTGATCTGAGATCATTAGGGCTTGCGGTTCCACTTCTCGCAGAGGTGATGAAAGTTGGGGCTTGTGATTTCGCTTTTCGCAGAAGATCGACTGGTTTGCAAAGATTTGAACTCGAAGATGAGGTGTTAGCTTGTGAATCGGGCTCACGATGATTTTGGTGAAGAGGAATAGCTAGCTTGTTCGATTGACAAGAAGATGAATAGTAACAAGGAAGATGCTAGAAGGACACCCGAAAGTCACACTCCAAGTCACACCCTAGTCACGTGGCATGTAGGCTTCATGTTAAAATGGGTGTTAGGCACGAAGTTTTTGGTGCACAACATGCAGAGTGTGTATCTTGATGCGCGAATGGATGGCTATTAAAGATGCGGGTCCGCATACCCCGTCACTAGAGTGTGACTTAGGGTGTGACTTTGGAGTGTCATTCTAGCGTTTTTCTAGTAATAAGGCTATTTTAAGTCATAGCGGTTAGATATTCCTTGAATTGTGCAACCATCATCTCCACTAATATAAAGAGGCCTTTCAAGGGCTTTTGGATCTTCTTCGTTCAACGCATCACTTATGATTTATTTTTTAAAGCCCTACTACAATCCACCCCAAGTTCACAAATTCCATCAAAATCAATCACAAAAAAAAATCCATTCAAATCTTTAATTGAATATACCCCCCTAATTATAAGTGTAATTTACATATACATCATTTGACATTAAATGAATTGAAGTATCATAAATGTTTGGTTGTTTAAGGGAAAAATGGGTAAAAAAAAGTAATAAATACACTCTCAAATTCTGAAAACGATTTATAATTTTGAAAAGGGTTTTTGCTAGAACGACTTATATTATTGATCAAAGTGAGTACTTTGAAAAAAAAAAGTCAACTACTTTGTAACGGATGGATTTCGAATTGTCTTCAAGGGCCTAATGAATTTTATACCAACCTTCCTCCGAACTATTCTAGAAAAGAGGGCATATTCGACCAAGCCCAAATGTTGTTCCAGCCTACTCTTCTAATTTCTCAACAAGAAGGGGCAGACTATGACCATCGCTAATCCCAAAATAAAAAGCTAAATACCTTTAATCTATCTCAAACTTTATTTGAAGTCTCATATCTATCTTTGAACAAAAGATTGTCACAAATCTATCCCAAATTTTATTTTTTAGTCTCCATTTTATCCCCACTCAAAAGCATAAGAAATTTGTGCTTATAGATCGAGCACAAATTTTGATGTTTTATATAGAGTTCAATACATTTTGTTGAAATTAATTAGAAGCACCTCTATATATTGATGCCAGGTGGAGATAAATTTGAGATCAAAAAGGAAGTTTGGGATAGTTGAGACAATCTTTTGTTCGGGATTAGACTTCAAAAAAAGTTTGGGATAAATTAGTATATTTGGCCAAATAGAAATCCACCATCAACCTTGAAATCCAACTACTTCAGAGTGATATGATTAGTAGTTTGTTGTTTTGAATAAGTATTGCAACCTATCTAGTTCATATTTAGCTTTTAGAGTAAATAAAAAAATTTATCAAGTAAAGATTTACAGCAGAATTTAAGCGTGTTTTTAAAACCTAAATGTGGAAACTCGAAGATCGTATGTATAAACAAAAGGTGATAAACTGGAATATGTATGAACAGACAAGTAATAGGTACTTGTGAACATTAATGAGTTTTTTACCCCATTTAAATTGCATAAATTATGGAATTCTTATGTCCGAAGATTAGGTTGGAAATTCCAGGATCAACAAAGAAATATATGTTATTTTTTTACCCATTCAACGTGTTTGCTATAAATTAACAGTAGGAATTATATCAGCTGGAGTAGATATGGACAGACAAGCGGTAGGTACTTGTGAAAATTAGGAATTATATCATTGATATTAAATCAAATTGTGTAATTAAATATTTCTTATATTCTGTCACATAATAAAATGAGTAGCTTAATTAATTGTCTTCTCATCTTTTCTTTTTTTTTGATAACTTGGGTTGTCCGAACATTTTTTAACGCCTCCTTTTTTTTGGTTTGACCAATCTCATGTGACACTTTCTATTGTTATTTATATACTATGATCAAAAGGTTACTTTGCTACGTAGTTGTTGGGATTCTTTAGATACACATCGAAATGTTTACATATAAATTAATAAATTTTTTTATAGAAAAAAATAATTTTTCCTACCAACAAAAAAAAAAAAAAAATTGCACCTATAAAGTTTGAATCTATATCCTCTTACTTCAAATCTCGTAATATACCATTGAGCCACAAATAATCTGAATGACCGATCCAAAGAAATCCCTACAATTCCTACCAAAAAAAAAATCCCTACAATTATATATGCAGCAAATATGTCGTTGTCACCCAATCATTTTCATTGTATTTTTTAGATTATATATGTAAACTTTTCAGCACGGCTGACCACGTGTATTTCGTGCATTGAGATTATTAGTGTGAACCAGAGACGAAATACCTTGGTGTGGTCATGGGCCTATTGTCGTATGCATCTCACAAGGCATTTTATGGGGCTTTAATGTGATTTTTTATGGGTCGGATGAGATAGATGGTAGGTTAATGGTTTGCTTTTAACGTGTAGGCCGGGTAGTTAATTTGTATTAGGACCATCACTATTGTAATCTGCTTTTCCCCACTTTTGTACATCCCAGCTTGCACGACGCGGGTTCAACCTAATTAATTCAGCTTGACTACAGCACCGTGTGGTGACAAGCTCAGCATCAATGGTTGCTACCATTACGGGGGATTGAGGTATTTATATAGAGAAATACGATGTTAGGGTTTTTTTTCGACTTTGTTTTAAGGAATCACAATGTTTCTCGCCATGTACAAACATGTACATATATTTTTGACTATATAAAATAAAGTCTTGTTCCTCATCAAAAAATAAATAAATGAATAAAACGCACATAATTTTTTTTTGGTAGAAAAAATGCACATAATTTGAATTCACCACATATTATAATTTTTTTTTATAAGAAATAAACATTTGTTTCTCTTAAGGTTTGAACTCATGGCCTTTTACTCATAAACATTATACCTTATCATTGGACCATTCAATTGATTGGTAACCACGTATTAATTATAATTATCTGTCGACATTATGCTTCATCGATCTATAAATTGAGAGAAGCACAAAGTGCACTTCACCACATCGATACATCAAACCTAATTTTGATTAAGTAGCTGCTCTTAAGTACAAATAATTAGTTTTTGAAGATGGCAGGCAAGGGAACTGTTTTTCTTCGCATGGGTGGTTACGAACCCATCGATGTGAACGATCTGCATGCGATTGACCTTGCGCGCTTCGCGGTGGAGGAGCACAACAAGAAAGCCCACACCCACCTCATATTCATAGACCTTGTCAAGGGAGAGGAACAAATCGTTGCTGGAAGGAATTACAAGCTCATCGTTCGAGTTGTCAATGGAATCGGAGGGCCGATACACTCTTACTTGGCACAGCTGTATGAGGGTCTCGACGGTCAGAGGGTCCTCCAGTCCTTCACCTTCCTCATTGTAGGTCACTATAATACTTAATAGTATCGATAAGTACTTATAAAAAGTAAAAAACAGATATAGTAATGACATGCTTAAATCATACTACTGTCACATGTACCTACGCTAACTACAAGCATTATACGTATATGTTTTAGTTAGATTGTCGATATATTGATTAATTTACTGATTGTTTCTTCTTCAACATGCAAAAATACAGGCTTATATTCCTCAACCCGGAGGATGGCAACCTATAGAGGATGTGAAGGAAGTGGAGGCGATCGGACGATTCGCAGTGAACGAGCACAACAAGCAAGCCCACGCGCATCTGAAATTCGAAGAAGTGGTTAAAGGTGAAATTCAAATAGTTGAAGGGATCAACTATAAGCTCATCCTTCGAGCAATCATTGAAGAAAAACCATACACTTATATGGCACTCGTGTTTGAGGACCTTAAGCGTCACAAGAGCCTCATTGATTTCGTTCCAAGCAATTGACGAGGAGGACTAATTAATAATCAATTGCACTATGCATATTATTATACGTACTCGTCAGTTTGAAGTTGGTATGTATATGTAGTTGATCATGAGCATAGTTTGCTTGGTCAACCTATATATGTGTGTGTTGGTATGGTATGCTTGTAATAATCAATTAATAAGCTAGGATCGAGCCCTCATAGATGAGGATAAGCTATGTCACGCAAGCATACATATCTATATATTCGAAGTTAATTAATTATAATAAAAAGTGACGTATTTACGTTTTTAAATTCCTTTACTTCACATTTGATTTTTATGGTGGACTTGACGTACTTGACAACTTGTAGATTATGAGATACTAATTTTATTTTATTTTTTTGAACCCCAAAAGGCACATTAATCCCATAAGAGGGTAAGCCAACTAGGATCACCGACCCGTGACGTGGGTCCCGTATGAGATGCGCACACTGACCGAGGCATGTGGCCGAGGTAAATGTTATAATTGAACTGGTGTGTGCCTAGTGTTGTGTATGTGTGTAGACTAATTAAGTCAAATTGTTTACAAATCATAGACGCCGAGTTGACACGAGCGGAGACACGCCTTGGAGTGCGTGCAAGTACGAGTACCTAGTGGAATTACCGGGGTAGCGAGACTAGGCTAGGAAATAACAATTTATTTCAAATCTACCTTAACATAAATTAAGTTATTTAATTTAGTTGGAAAATACGACGTTCGACGCACGGGGAAAGCGCCTCGAGTTGCGTGCGAATCGGGACACCGAGTGCCGGGTAGTTGAGGGTCGGTGTGACCACTTAGATAAATTTTATAAATTTGTGTGACCAATTAATTATGGTCCATATGGGCTTTATGTACATTACTCGATTTAACCTATAGTTTATTTAATTTAGAAATCACATTTTAATATCCTATAGTTGTGAATTAAACTAACCTGAGGACAGACCTCGAGATTCGTGCTGTCACACACTCCCATGATGAGAGTCACAAAGTTGGTGTCATCAAGAGAACTGGACTGCCTAGTTAGTAACCCTCGGATTTGCCTCGAGATTCGTAACACACACTTGATTTCACAAACACATATAAATACCACAAGATGAGTGGGTTTCTCATTGATTTCCCAACCAAATTTCATGCAAACACAGTGATCCGAGAGAGAGGGGAGTCCAGGAGAGAAAGGAAGAGAGAGTCATCGGAGACGGGGAAATCGAGAGCTCGAGGTGCGGCAGCGACGTCAAGGCGGAGGTGAGTTTGTGTTGGTGGTGTCGTTGTTATTGATGAATGTGGCTCTCAGTGATGGTGGTGACGGGGGGAGTGGACGAACTGCTCTTGCAATTCGTCCGAGGAGGGAGACGACATGATCGTCGTCACCCCTCCCTCCCATCTTGATTTCGATCAAAAAAAAAAAAATTGGGGGTGGCTCGGACGAACTGTGACAGTTCGTCCGAGGAAGGTGATGGCAAGGGACTCCCCTGCCATCCCAAATCGAAGTTGGGGTTGGGATCTTTTCCAACCCCAACTCAATAAAAAAAAAGGAAGGGCTGCTCACGCGAATCAGAGGAGTTCTGGTTCGCGTGAGGAAGAAGATGCACACGGGCTGGGCCCGTGTGCACTTCTTCCCGGGCGGGCCGAGCGGGTCGAGCTCACCACGGGCGTGCCGACCGGTGCCCTGGCCGAGAGTCGGGTCGGGTCCGACCCGACCCGACCCAAAAAATAAAAAATAAATAATAAATAAAATAAATAATAAATAAAATAAATAATAAAATAAATATATATATATAATATATATATATATAAAGAAAAGAAAGGGAATAATACCAAATAAAAAAAAAAAAAAAAAAGAAAAGAAAGATATAAATAATATATATATATATTTATATATATGCATCTGTTATATATATATATATATATATATATATATGCAAGTATACATATATATAGGAATATACATACATGTATATATGTATATGTATACATAATATATATACATGTATGTACACATATATATACACATACACCTATGTATATATATACGTATACACATATAGGTATAAATATAAAATAATAATAATAATATAGGATATATATCTATATAATAATAATATTAATAAATAAATAAATAAATGATATGAAATGACCTTTCATGAACTTAGGGGTGCTTCGAGAGTTTGGGAGCGCTAGTGTCGGGAGGCCGGATAGCTAGGACTACTGCGTTGACTTGTAAGTGAAACTGTGGGAACTCTTTACTTTATTTCATTCCAGTCATTTATAAATTTTCAGTCTATTTGTAGACTAGCTAATTTATTTCCCACATCATGCTTTCCTTGTTTCTATTCATATATTGAATATCGATATAGCATGATGCCTTGTTTAATATATCATTGACTCCATGCTTCCTTATATGCTCAATGTTTGTCTTGAAATATGGTTAATGGATATTTAGAAAATGCATGCTATAGGGTTATTTGTTATGTTGGACTTGTGCTCTATTTCCTTTGGGGCTTTGTAGCCTAACTTGTGTTGAAATCATAGCATTGTAGGATAAATATTCTTGAAATCTAAAGTAGGGATTATCTAGTGTCCATTGCACACGAGATGCGCGGATTCACGAGGATTTCGGTCTTTCGGGGTCTCCGGCACTCGCCACTACACTTGGGCGGCACACGTGGCATGGGCCACGGGGTTGTCGGCAAGTATAAATGATTTATATACGCAGAGCACAGCTCCGCCACTTGAGGTTGAAAATTTTGGTTTGTTTTGCTTGCAGCAACAAAACAACCCTCCAAATTTACGTGGCAAGAAATGCAAGATATTTGATTGGTTGTGTACAAGCAAGTTAGTCGGCGAAGGAGAGATTGAAACTGATGATCCTATGCATCTTGTGGACGGCATACCTATTGGAGGAGGTGCTTACTTGGTGTATGTAGAGAGGGTGTTTGAACCCAATACTTTCTTGTGGAGGAATCAAAACAATTGGACAACATTGGACAATGCTCTTGGAGAAATAATTCCATGGCCGAAAGAAGCTGTCGCGGTTATTTTTACTTAAAACAAGTAAGTCTCCCTAATTGTATTGTTTACTTTGGTAGAGGTAGAACACATATATGCTTAATTAATCCATTTGTTTAATTGGTTGTCCTGTACCTTTTCATAATACATACTTTATTAATGTAGCTAAACATGTTTGTTGTTAATTAAGTGGTTGCCAATGCTCTAGTTGTTGCTGCTGCTATTGCCTTAGGATTACATGACTTATCTGTTGTTGCTGCTGCTATTCATATTTCTATTTGATGAATGACATTTCCCTTCATTTGCAGGTATGTGCTATATATATATATATATGTTGCACCTTCACAATTTTTCTAACTATTTTTTTAACTCACACCTCACAATGAAATAATTGATCAACTATTTGTTGGAATGGCAGTGGAAAACAAGTCTTGGATTAGCGTTTCAGATTGACTGCTGCTGCTGCTGCTATTCATATTTCTGTTACACTGGTACTTTCTTCGCGTGTACATATTATGATGTTTGATATTCTTCTTATGTACTTGGTGTTCTGTAAGTGCACTTGTATGATCAACTGGCATTTCAGTGAGCTCTTCATTTCTAGCCAGCTAGTTTATCCTAATTAATTAAGTGTGGCATATACATATGTATGTTCATTTCTATGCCTCTGCAACTCCTCAGCTTGACGATCTTCTCAAACATGTTGCTCAAGAGGTCTTCTAAAAGTGGGGAAAATGCTCTTTAAAATGAGATGAACTGACCACATTTTTGGATTTGCTGGTGTCATATTTCATTCTCTTCTTAAATTCGGAATCCTATTAGAATGCTACTTATTTTTATTGTATTTTAGAATGAGATAAACTGACCTTATTTTTAGATTTGCTTGAATGAGAGCACAGGCACATTCATTCACACAAAAAACTTTGCTTTGAGGGTATTATTAATGACTTCTTGCATCTGCCAAAACATGTCGCATAATCTCATGCTGCATTCCTTTTCTCTGAACTGGAAGTACTTGTGGTTAGGTGCTTTATTTATCTTTAGTTTGATTGATCGGAATAGTAATTGTTCTTCCTATTGATCTAGAAGTGTGAAAAACTGGAGAAAAAATCATTGAATAAAATAGATGCTCGGAAAGATAAAGTACATTTACTGGTTGGCATCCTTGAAAACATGTTTAATTGGCAATTAGAAACAAAGTTCAGTCTAGTTATTCTTCCTATTATTTCTTTTCAAATCTTTCAGCTTTCTGAAGCATCTCTAGCATTCCCATGGCCCCATAATTCAACATAGGCATGACAGAAAAGCACTACCAACGTGCCTAATCATCAATATATCGGTGGTGTAGGCTCAGATGGTCGAACTATGGCTCTGGGCAACCTGGTCACAGAGAAAGTCATGGGTGCATGAGACTTACAAAAATGCAGGTACGGAGTTTATACCTATGCACCCATAAATCTGCTATATATTCTAAACTGCTGTGTAGGTTGCTGCATTGATGATAAAGGAAATAATAATGAGAAAAACAGTGCAGGATTTTCAAGTTAAAGGATTCTCTTATAAATTTTTTTTTATACATTTGACATGCTTCTATATGGTACTGCTAAAATTTTTGCAGTTAATTTCCTAACTTATATGACAGATGTCTGCGAAAAGGAAAAAAATTCCCCTAAAAGACAATGACTTGCCTGATTATTTTATTTTATTTTATTCCAGCCATCTCTTGATGTAGAAACTATGAGTTAAATTATTGTGCTTATGATGAGATTTATTGATTGATTGCAGAATGACTTTACGGGTGCCTCACGTTTTTGATTATTTTCAAGATGAGGTTTACCTAGGTAAGCTTTCACATTATGAAAATTACATGTTTGAAATAAGGATATATACATTCAGATAAGAGTAATTATGAATGGAAGAATTAAGAAAGAGTGCAACATTTCTCTGATGTAGACAAGAGGAGACTTGAACTTGAAACCTACGGGAGCGGTTAAAATATTTAGTACTCCTGTTCAAGTCTTCTACTTTATCCAACAACTGTTGCCCTTGCTTGGGGTTTTCCCTTGAAGCCTAGGTTACAAAATGTTTTGTAATAGTATAGATATCTACTTAATATTTTGTTAGTTGTTTTGTGGAATTAGGAAATGTGTGTTGCACTAAATCGAGCACAATGAAAGAGTTTGATCTATGTGCCGACCTCAATTAATTTGGGACTGAGCCTATGTTGTGGAGAATTAGATGTGCAGTGAGGCAAGAGTTAAGAGTTAAGTCGTTGCTAGGTTTTGTTGACTGGTTTCTCAAGTGGTATCCGATGCCACGTGCTCAAAAACTGTTGTGCTCTTTACAGGGGGTGGCCCTCTTAATCTAATATTGGGGATGATGATATTATTTATTGTTTGATTGTTCTTCATTTATTACAGCATACATTTACAAAAGAAACTGAAAATTACTGATATGACAACATGAACATTAATTCAGTCCTGCATGCAGGTTCATCATCTGATGAAGGAAGGATGGCAGGTGAGACTCCTCAACACACCAAGTCATGAAACGAATGCCTGTTCTAGGCTTTGGAGGCAAGCAGGGAATCCAAATGGTTGAAAAAGAAATTGATGATGTGGATGCCAAAATTGGTGACCGTTGGAGAATACTCGACGGGTACATAAACATTCTTCAGATATATTTTCCTAGTAAATGACTACTCTTTGATACAGAAGAGAGTCCCCAACTCAGTCTAGATTTTCCACTCCATACAATTTTTTCCAACTGTAACAATTGAGAACTACTTGTCCTGAATGAAACTTTATTGGTTTTCCAGTGAAATGCATTTTTTGCTAGTCTTTTCCCTTCTTCGCCATTTATTTCCCTCAAATTGCTTTGTCAATTGTTGTATAGGTGTTTGAAGCAGACGATGAAACTACAAAACACATAATTGAGGATGTTGCTGCTGTTGCAATCTCTACAGATTCAGGAGAAGAAACAGTCAAAGAAAGCTCCAAGAATAATGAAGTCTTGTCAAACGAGGTACATTAAGATGATCCCTGATCCTTGAAACCATTTTTCTTGTTACTGCAAATTGTCATTAACAAGTGCTAGTTTTTTCTATTATATAACAGCTATCTGGTTTACAGGTGTGTGAAGGACTTGAGGTAAATCATGAGAGAGAGGAAGCTGAAAAGTTAATGAAGGATCGATGGAGGTGACAGTGCCACAAACCTTTCTACAGCATTTTCCAAAGAAGAAACAACCAACATTGCTTCTGCCACTGACATTGCTACCCGATAAGTGATCAGCTTCATAGGGACGATGTCGAGAACTTAAAGGGCGTAGCACAGAAGATGATGCTCTAGCTTTGGTGGCTGCTTTCACTGCCTCCTTGGAGTCCAACTTTGCAAGCTGCCATGCACTGATTACTGATGAGGGTTTGGCAGAGGTGGTCTTGGTGGCTGAGTGGCGTCTATGGACCAAGCTCTTATAGGGGCATATTTTTCACTCTTTCTCTATATTTCAACACTTTGATGAAACATTTTTTTCAGAATTCTTGTAATTAACTTGATATACATTGGGATATCATCACATAATATAATTGACTCTTCAGCTAATTTGATTGCGAAATGTGTTTAAAAAGTTATATGCTGCAGACAAAGATCAGTACATTTAAAAAAAAAAAAAAATGGACACCCTTTAATGACGGTTTAAAATCGTCATTAAAAGGTTCGTTCGGTGTCAAATTTGACATAAGATAACGGTCCAAAACCGTTATAAAAGGCCTTGAGTTTTTATGACTCCTCATATCATGACGGACATTGTAACGGTTGTGAACCGTTATTAAAGGTCTTTAATGACGGTTTAAAACCGTCATTAAAGCCTTTTTATGTTGTAGTGTTATTATCATATGTTGAGCACAGCTCCATACAGTAGTGGAAAAGGCTAGGTGATAGTTCTCACCGCCGACCGGATGTAGATCATCTCGACTTAGCCTGTGTCAGTTTGTGTATCTGTTAACGTTGGTATTTACTTGCATTATTTATTCAGCATTTCTTCAGCTACATATGCTTTTAAATACCTTTTGTTTAAATTGGAAATGTAGTATTAGATTTCCCAGCTATCACTTAAATATCATCATACTCACCGTCTAGTTTGTGACGGTGGGTGTAGATCCGTCGAGCACACCAGTAGGGCAAGGAGAAGATCGGCGACTACCTCTCGAGCTCCGAACGCGTAGCCGCCCGTACACGTAGGGTACTTTTTTGTATTATGTTTACTTATGTCTTTATCTTTTGGGTTGTTATTGGGATGAGTGTTAGATTACCCGACTTTTGGCTTTCACTTTGTTTATATATGTTCGCCGTTTACTTGCATATATATGGTGATCGTTATTTCCTGGATTCCACACTTAGGATTTATAAAAAAAAAAATTTCGCTAAAATATTAAAGACTTCCGCTAAATAAAATAATTGTTTAGACAAGAGAACACAGGTAGTAAAGGCTGACTAATTCGTAATCGGGTCCTATGTGTTGTGATTAGGGCTTAATTACGGGATTAGGCCGGACGGTGCCCTAGATTAGAAGCGAGGCCATCACACCAACCTATTATAATATTTCAATAAGTGAAATCTAATAGATATCACATTGCATAATTAAGCTTGTTAATTAAAACCATCCTATAAAAAAATAAAAAATTCATCATTTGGACGTCCTATATCATTTTGTACTTTTATATTTTTAGTCCTTAAACTTTACATATAAATTGGTCCAAAACTTTTATAAAAATATACTTTCATAAAAATGTTCATTTAAATCTCGCTAATAACGTGGCTAACTAAGAAGAGCAAAACAGTTTATATTGCTAAATTGGATGACTCACTTCAATCGATACAAATTTAAAACAAAAGTTAATTTTTTCGAAAGCATAAAAAATTTTAGTATGGCAACTAAAAGAATAAAAAAACTCAAAATTTCAGTGATGAAATATAGACCAAGGGATCAAATACACATTAAAAATTGAGTCCGGCTAAGTGCACTCCAGCTTTTAGGAAGTGCACCCCATTTTGTGTGGCACCCCAAATTTAAATTTCAATTACTAAGTGCACCCCACATTTTTATCAAAATACCATTTCATCCAAATCGAAGCACCCAACTCTAAAACCTTGGTCGAGACATCTATTTTAGGTTCAGCGACATGTTGCCGAGACTTATCAACTAGGCTCGATGTTGTCCAACCGAACCTCTTTGGTGAGATTTAGTTGACAACAGTCGACCTAAAGGTTTGGTGGGTTCTGACCGGCTCCAATTAAAGGTTTGACAAGCTGTGACCGACACTTTAACTATAGATTTGGTGGGCTCCACCGACTTTCCAACAAGAGATTCGCACCTCGAGACCAAACTCCTTGATGATGCTTATAAATCATAAAGAAGATAATGTGTGGGGTGCACTAATCACAGTGATCATAAGGGTCATTTTGTAGTTGGATTAATTGTTTTTGAAGTTTAACGTTTTTTGGGATGTACTTAGCCGGACTCTAAAAATTTAAAACAAAACTTAATTTTTTTGAAAGCATAAAAAATTTTTAAGTATAGGAACTAAAAGAATAAAAAAAAACTCAAAATTTCAGGTATGAAATATAGGCCAAGGGATCAAATACACATTAAAAATTCATAGACCAAACGTGTGGACTTTTTACTAGAGCTATATCCTTCGACGACACACTCTCTAAAACACAGCCATTATCAAATCTTCCATGCCCACCTCAAGATGCGATCTTGTGCATCGCGAGATTCAAACATGGTTGGATGTGTGGGTTGTTCTAGCATTCTGCCTTTGCCAAAAAGACAATAGCAAGGTGCGCGGTATAACTTCTCGAAATATGCCGCGAGGACTGAGGACTGTAAATTGGAGATGTCGACTGCTTAGAGCTGAAAAGATGACAAAGTTGGTGAGGAAGAGAAGAGAAGATTGAAGCCCTAGCGACGAATAACAGAGAGGTAACTAAAAGGATCTCTCCCTACAGAATTAACACAACAACTTCACCTTCAAAATTACTAGCTAGGTGCTAGGTGCTAGGTGCTCCTAGAATATTTAAGCGGTCTTGACCTCTCTCACACTCCCAGTAAGTCATTGCCTGACCTTTCCCCTACTACACTGGTAGGGTAGTGTTTTTTTTTGGGAAATACATCATTTCTCGCCATGTACAACAACAACAACAACAATAACGTAGCCTCACTCCCAAATTAATTGGGGTCGGCTACATGGATCAAAATTTTTCATTGTGCTTGATTTAGTGCAATTAATTCCAAACCATTCAAATCCCTCCTAATTAATGCATCTTAACTTCGGTATACCCCTACCTCGTCGAATTTCTTTAGTTTCTATTTAGTCAAGTTTTCTAGTGGGGGGTATTTATAGGCCGTCTTTGCAGATGTCTAAACCACCGCAACCGCCCTTTCCTAATCTTTGTGTCAATTGGTATTACTCTTGTTTTTCTTTAAATTTTTGTATTTCATCTATACGAGTTTTACCACACATCCACCGAAGCATCCTACCATATACATATTTATATGTTGGCCTAATAGGCAAATATATCCTAACGTTTCAAGTTTTTTGCAAAAATATCGTAACGTTTCGATTTTGGCAAAAATAACCCAACCTTTTGATTTCTTGTACATTGTATCATCACTTCATATTTTTAAGTAAATTACACTTAAAAATATAAAAAAATTGTGGACACAATTAAGAATATTATTTCATATAATCCAATGTGTATGCAATCTAATGATCATTCATCACTTTAATTGTGGTTAACACATAATAACTACAAGCAAGGATACAATTTGATTGAAATCAAAAGGTTAGGATGTTTTTGCAAAAACTAAAACGTTAGGTTATTTTTGCAAAAACCTTGAAACTTTAGGTTAGGATATATTTGCCTTTTAGGCCTTATATGTTTAATTTTTTATCCTTATTTATCATAGCTTCTCCCTTAGAAATGAATCAACTAGTAGTTTAGAAACGGTGAATTAGTAGCCACTAATTTGGCATGTGACAATAATTTAAGAGTTTCCATTGTCACTAGCCAATCAGTTGAGTACTTGTACAGGTATATTCAAGCTTCTTTTTTAGCATTTCATAATTTGATCAAGAGCGGAGGATCATGAAGCCTCATTCTTTTTTCCTCTGCTT
This sequence comes from Stephania japonica, assembly GCA_039657345.1. NCBI lineage: Eukaryota > Viridiplantae > Streptophyta > Magnoliopsida > Ranunculales > Menispermaceae > Stephania > Stephania japonica. The sequence goes on from CM077558.1 coordinate 49,259,139, forward strand.
TCTTTCTGTTTCACCAATTTTAATTCCAGCTTCTGTAGGCCTATAAATCATTTATTCTTATTACAGTTGTCGTCAGGCCCGAATAGAGAGAACTACTCAATTAATTTAATTACTAGCTTTGTGCTTGATTGTAGTATCTTCAAGTTGCTTGCTGTTGATTCCTAAGGTTTTCAACTCTTACAACTGGAACTAAGATTTTATAAAATATGGAATAAATCTTAATCCTATTTCTGCTGGGTAAGAATTAATCAGATTTGAGAGCTAGATTGGATGCAAGCTCCTATGCATTAATGAATTTACTGTGTGGCTGTGTGCTTGCTTTCAATCCTTAAAAAAGGAAGTGAATTTTGTAGTGTCCAATCCATCATATAGAACGTATGTTGGGATAAACCAGTTATAATTGTATCCCAACTGAAACGTCAGGTTATAATCTCATCGTGATCTTACTTTCTGTAGTATCTGCTCTTTCTTGATTTTTTCATGTTTCGTTAGATCAGTAAATGATTAATTATTCTTCTAGCATTGTTAGTCCTTTATTACATTCAAATTCTTTTCTTCATCAATGAATTGATTTTTAAGATGATGTTTTAGTACTCAAAGGCTTGTGGAGGTAGATAGCTATGATGCTGCTCTAGTTAAAACTCTTAGATCTTTTATGTGCTACATGTTTTAGTTTTTCTTTTTTCTTTTTCTCGGAAATCACAGCTTTTCAGTTTTAACTTAAAAAATAAATAAACCAGCAGGAGTTAGAGATGGTGCTATGGGCTTCAAATTGACAATTCGACATTAATTCAAGAGTTCTGAAGTCTCTTACCAATTGATTGATTACTTACTGAGGTGTGCTCAAACTTCTTTTCTAACATCTCATTATTTGATAAAAAAAAAAAAAAAACACAGGCTACATCATCATCAAGCTGCCTTCTTGTTGTCTATGATATATTTCTGTTTCACTAATTTTTGTTCCAGCATATCTTAGAAGAATAAATAGTTCATTCTTCGTAATGTTTCTTTCTTTTCTTTTTTTCTCCGTTTAGCTGGGTATGCAAATAATGTCATCACTGCAACATTTGAGGTGCTATGCACTAATGAATTAGTTTACTGTGTTTTTTACTCGATCGGTTGCTTTGCTTAACTCCCATAAAAAGAACTAAGTACTGTTTGTTGATTTCTGTAGGTTCTTCATCATATAGCGCACATTTGAATTGTAAAGCCTTGTGGAAATGGATGCATTATCACCATTGCCGCTAGTTGTGAGTTTCCATTATCGTGATTTGAGAATCCTCTTGCTTTGGCGTTTCAACAACCACCTGTGCTGAGGCTGTAGCATCCTCTAGTTGCTTTTTACTATGTCTGCTTTCTTTTGGTTTCGCTGGGTTTAATTCTAGCTGCTACAAGGTTTTCTAACTATTTGTTTACTTATTATAAATCCAATATTACTTGTACTCATTGTGAAACAATTTCAAATGATGTATAAGCTTCAACCTTCTTGGAAGAGCACTAAAGAATTAACTTCGCATGTGCTTAACCACAGTTTTTTTTACGCCTTCAGTGCCGCTAAAATTTATCTCAATGCATTTGTAGGTCATTTTCCACCTTCCAGCACATTTATCGATTATTCGATTATATATTCCCGTTGTAAGGAGATGATGGGCATATTTTCTCCTTGTATTTGTGGGCACCTCTTCATTCATTAAGAAGAGACTGCCTACTGCCAGTGCTGGTGGCATCTTTGATATTTGGATCTCAACTCAAGTGGTGTTGGAGCAAAAAGGCCTCTAGACCACTCAGCTTTGGATGAAGATGTTGTAGTTTTCTTATTGCCCAGCGACCCGGTGAGATAAGCAAGAGGAGTTGATCTGCAGTGATTTTATTTGTGTGATCTTTCCATAAGTGATGCTATTTAGATTAGAGTTTACATTGATCTTAGTTCTTCCACCTTAAGAAGTGGGAATGTGGGATTCTCCTTAAAATGTGTGTTCTTGTCTCTTATTCTTATCAGCAAAGGATGTTTATTGTTTTTTCCAATAAATATGTGTTTGCCTTCAGTAATATATATTCTAAAACACTTAATTTTGAAAGCAATTCTAGTGCCTTCGCATTATGGTGAGTTATGAGAGAGGCTTGTCTTAATTTCATGATCTGAAACTCTGAAATAAAATAAGACTTCATTTCATAATTAGTTGTTTTGATGATTTACATTTTCTTCACCTATGCTGGTTCCTTATCTACAACAACAAGAACCAAATAGCCTCAATCCCATTGGGTTCTCTATCCCTTTTTTTAGTATATCCGTGGATGTCCGAACCGCTTTTTGGGATATAGAGTAATTTCTTTTTTATCTGCTTAGTTCACTTTGTGATCACCAAAGCATCTGATTACTTGAGAACACTCTATATTCTTGGATAATCAAAATAAACATGCCCCAGAGCTCTTATGTTAAGCTTTGGATTTGGTAGGAAATTATACTTGGATGATTAAAAAATACTAGGTGCTAACTAGAGCTTATAAACGGCATTACATAGCTCACTTTCCTCAGCTAGTGCACTCACCTCGTCGAAAGCAAAAAATGCTCTTATACTAATTTCTTATGACATTGGTTTTGTCAGTCTTATAAACATATGAAATTGAAGTCACCCTGCCTGAGACTAACATTTTGTTCACATGCAGGCCACTATCCATCTGCAAAGTGTTTGTCCGTTTAGTTTCTTTCTTCCACACTGGTAATCAGTTTTGAATTATACTTCTTGAGAGATTACTTTGCTCTGCGGTCTGCTACAACCTACAGACAGTGAGTGAGTGAGTGAGTGTGTGTGTGAGATCTGTTTCTGGCTTTGGTTCGGAGATGGCTGAAGAGTTCATTGTGGGTGGCGTAGGGGAGATCGTCAACAGGCTGATCGCTCTTGGTTTTGAAGAGATCGGTCTTGTGCTCAGTGCAAAATCTTCGAGCTGTCCTAAACAACATCCAAGCTGTATTGGAGGATGCCGAGGAAAAGCAAGTGGAGAGGGGCCTTAAAGAAGTTGTGTATGATGCTGAAGATGTGCTAGACGAGATTGCTTATGAAGAACTGCAACAAAGCATTATCATCAACAACAATATCAAAGGGTGCGGCTTCATTTCATCATCCTTTAATGGAGTCACTCTGCGTTTTAAGGTTGCTCATAAAATCAAAGGCATAAATGAGAGGTTGGCTGCCATTGACAATAGAAAGAACATGTTCACTTTGGAGCCTAATCAAAATGATTCGTCTTGCCAGGATCAAATGATTAATGTTTGAGAAACCTCTTCATTCATGGATGACTCAACTGTGGTTGGTAGAGAGGGGGACAAGGAAAGGATAGTCAATATGCTAATCAACCATGGGTCATGCCAAGAGATCACAAGCTGCAACATCAATCTTTCAGTCATACCTATAGTCGGACTTGGAGGCCTTGGTAAGACTACGCTTGCTCAACTTGCATACAACTACAATGTTATAAAAAACCACTTTGAGTTAAGAGTTCGGATTTGTGTGTCTAGTAATTTTGACACCACAAATCTCTTTGCTCGGATCTTGGAACAAATCCCAGGCTGTACTAAACCTGAATCATCAAGTAAACAAGTGTTGGAAAATAATCTGGAATGCCAACTCAAGGAAAAGAAATTATTGCTGGTTCTTGATGATTTTTGGAATGACGATCGTGGGACGATTTTGTGCTTCCACTGAAAAAATTTAGTGCTACAGGAAGCAAAATCATTGTTACTTCTCGCAGCCGTATTGTTGCATTGGTTATTGGAGTTGAAGACATATTTCAGTTACAAATGCTATCTGATGATAGTTGTTGGGTTCTATTTGAGAGACGAGCATTTATGCCAGGAGGAGCAGAGAAAACTTCCAATTTTGTGGAAATTGGAAAAGAAATTGCGAAAAAATGCAAGGGAGTGCCTCTAGCTGCCAAAGTTCTAGGTGGCTTCATGCATACTAAAAAAGAAGAATGTGAGTGGCTGGCTTTGCAAAATGGTGAAATTGGGGATACAACATTGAATGACGAAAATAAGATTATGAAGGTTCTAAAGCTGAGCTATGATAGTTTATCGCCAACACTAAAGTCGTGTTTTACATATTGTGCTATATTTCCCAAGGATCATAAGATTTCGAGGGAGTTGTTGATTGAGCTCTGGATGGCGCAAGGACTGCTTGCAACATCTAGTACTCGAGGCAAATTGCTCATGGAGGAATTAGGTGATACATATTTCAACATTTTATATTCAAAATTTTTCTTTCAAGAAAGCAGAAACAAGCAAATATGGTGAGATAAAACATTGCAAGATGCATGATCCTGTACACGATCTAGCTCAATCTATTTGCGAGTCTGAATGTCAAGTCGTGAGGGAAACTAATAGAAAGCAGGAAGGTCTTTCAAAATGTCTGCATGCTTCATTGCTTTCGGCAACACCGATAGAAGCCTTGAAAGAAGCAAGAAAGGCACGCACAATTTTATCTATTTGGGGTCATCTAGTTGTGGAGAGATCCACATAATTCTTCAATTTCAAGTCATTGCGTGTTCTAGATTTGAGAAGTTGCAGATGTTCAGATTTCTCTCCTTCACTTGGTAAGTTGAAACATTTGAGGTACCTCGACGTCTCCAAGACTCTCATCAAGTCATTACCAAATTGATTCACTAAGCTTTACAATCTCCAAACTCTGAAACTAGAATGGTGTTACATGCTCAATGAACTTCCAGAATATCTAACAAATCTCAAGAACCTGAGCCACTTGTACCTTCTTCAACATACAACATGGAAGAAGATTCCACAAGGAATTGGCAAACCTCATTTCCTTCGAACACTGCCCATATGTGTTGTCTCTGAAGAGGATGCTGGTTGCGGGATTGCAATGCTAGGAAACTTGAATGATCTTCGAGGATCGTTGAAGATTTATGATCTACGTCACGTAAAAGAAGCAAGGTTGGCAAGGATAGCTAATTTAATTGACAAGAGAGGGTTGAGGAAACTGATTCTTGGTTGGAGTACAAGTATTGGTGATGACGACGATTTTAATGTGCTGGAAGAGCTACAGCGTCACTCGAACCTAAAGAGGCTATCAATTGAAAACTTCGGAGGTGATCGGTTTCCTCATTGGGTGTCAAGTGGTCTAGCCTTGCCTAATATCATTAGTATCAGTATGGATGATTGTGATCACTGCGAGCACGTTCCAAGCTTCGCGGAGTTGCCATGTTTGGAGAAACTGAATATAGAGTCAATGATGAGAGTGAAAAGCATGGGCAGTGGTATGTCTTCATATCGTTCCCTGAAAAAACTCCACCTGAAAAGGTTGCAAAACTTGGAAGAATGGTTAGAAGAGGAGGTGATGTTCCCTTGTTTGGAGATGTGTATTGAGGATTGCCCGAATTTGAGGAGGGCGCCACACTCTTTTCCTTCGCTTAAATCATTGGTGTTAGATGATGTGGGCGGGACGGGAGTGGTGTCAATAACAAGCTCTCTTACTTCCCTCGCCTCTCTCACCATTGGTGAATGTGAAGACCTTGTGTTGCTATCAAAGGCCTGCTTGCTGAAGAACCATCAACTTGAGGAGGCAATTGTCTATGACTGCCCTCAACTCCAAGCTTTTGCTCAAAATAATAATGGGGAAGAAGTCGACGTCGTGGAATGCAGTTTGCAGGAATTGAAGTTGGGGGGCTGTCCAAAGCTGAAAAAACTATAGGAGGTGGACTCTCATTTCCTTCTCTTTGGCATATCGAATTCTGGAACCACCCTTCCCTCTCCGCGCTTGTTGAGTCTAGAGAAAACAATGACTTGAGCTTTGTCACTGGACTCAGTATCAAGGAAATCAAAGACCTGACGACACTGCCTCTAAGCTTCTTCAAAACACCAAGAATCTGATAGATCTTTGGATCAAGGCCTGCATTAAGTTAGAAGGATTTGAACAAGCAATGACTCCTAATTGTATTGAGAAATTAGTTATCCAAGATTGTACACTATGTCTTCAATGGATCTACAAGGCTTTGCTTCTCTTCGCGAATTGGTGATCACCAATTGCAAAGGACTCCAGTCCTTGCAAGGCTTGCGATTCCTAACTGCCCTCGAGAATCTGTGCCTTGGTCCATTTTTTGAGGACCTGCATTGCTTCCCATTGCCAATCAGTGATGTTGATTCTGCAGAGTCCAACCATCCATTGGCGTCTCTTCATTCGATCGAGATTTGTGGATGGCCTACTCTCATATCTCTGCCTCATGAAGTTCAACATCTGGGGACCCTGAAATGCCTTCACCTAATGAAATTTGATGGTTTGTCGGCATTGCCCGATTGGCTTGGAAACCTTACTTCGCTTGAAAGCTTGAAATTGACCATCTGTGTAAATCTCACGCGTCTTCCCTCCGAGGAACAAATGCAGCGACTCACCTCACTGCGAGAATTGCACCTTCATCATTGTCCTCAATTGCTGAAAAGATGCCAACAGAAACCACCTGGTCCAGAGTGGCCCATGATATCTCATATTCCACACTTAACAACGTGAACTTCTTGAACAATCTTGTCTTCTTTTTATCATTTTTGGCCACCATTGCTTAGTTACTGATGATGTGTATTCTTCTGTATTCGCAGAGTTTCGTTGGAATGAAAGCAACCAACTACAGTCAACCAGAAATTGTAAGATAAGGTATCAAGGTGACAACTACTTTGCCATTTTACATTTTATATATACAAGTTCCTGATGTTATATCTCAAAGCAAATTACAATGGAGGAGCTGTGTACTCTCCATGCCGGCCTATACAAATAATTTTATATACAAAAAGAATGCAAAATTTCCATGTTAAAGAGCTTTTTTTGTTCACAACTACATTATGACTTTAATCTGAAAGGGGCTGAGGCGGTCTGGACGCCCATGGATCTCAAAAAAGAAAAACGTTACAAGCTATTTGCCTGATGGTTGCAGTTGCTTTGCACTCGTTAAGCCAACTAACTATTGCTGATTGCGCGCTTGTGTAGGTCATGTGCTTTTTTGTTCAGATCTTTCATTGATGAGTACATGCATGAGGTGATGCCTCTAGAATCCGAAGGCTTTTTGAGGTCTCCAATGCTTTCTTGGAGACATCAATGGTGGATGGACCCTGGATGAGATAGTAGCACATATCCAAAACAATTTGCATCAAGGTAAAGAGTATATCCATTTTGCCCGTGGAATTGATAATCTAACACACTTTGGGCACGCACTTGAGACACACACTAATGAGTGTTCATTTAGGCATGATTTAGTATAGGATATTAGGAGTTAATGGACTATATTTATCTTGTTTTAAAGTGACAAATGTTTATTTTATGTGTTTCAGGAATTTTACATGAGTTCAACGTTTTTAGAGCAAAAGGCGTATTATGAACTTAATTCACAAATGTTTGGTTCAGAGGGCATAACTTATCACATCCGAAGTCAGAACGACTAGTTGTTGATCTCGTTGGAAAGAAGACTTTGAGATGAACATTTTCACCTCTCACAAGCATCATTTGGATTTGAAGTGGCTCAAAAGAGTGGCACACAGTTGGCAAAGTTTGGCTAAGTTCCTTAATGACCCCTCTTAAGTATAAACTTCATCATCTCAAATCCAAATGACTTTCATTTCCTTTTTTGGAAAGTAGACTCCAAGCTGAACATTTTCATGTCTCACAAACCTCTTCATATTTGGCCTCTAAGTGGTCCAAAATCGCGTTGCAAAGCAGAGGAAAAAACACGCCATGAGGACGCTCTGCTTCACAAATTCTCACGGCGCCGCCACGGCGTCGATACCTGAAGACTTGAAATTTTGGAATTTTTACCTACTTTTTGGGATTTTATGTTTTTAATCCACTTTGGGGTGTTCTTATAAATACCAATAGATTCTAATTCAAAAAGAACTTTTGTTTTACTTTCGTTTTGCATTAGAATTAGATTTTTAATTATGTCTAGCTATTTTCTCTTCTAAGTTGAAGATGGATCGGTCAAGTTTTGCGACTTGAGAATCATTTATAAGGTTTATTTATTTTTAATTATTATTGATTCTTTTCTATAATTTATTTCCTTTGATATTGTTTATAATATTATGATTAGATTTAATTGTGTATAAAGGCCTGTGCATGCATATTAAGTTGATATCTTTAGTCATTGAAGTTGAAACGTCCGTCCTTACGCGGTAGACTCAAACTTTGTGACAATTGGTAATCCAGTCCACTACCTTAGGGATGTAGGCTAAATCGGGAGCACTAGCGATCCGGTTGTTTAGATGCAGTACTTCATGAATCGAGGTAATGTGGCCAACACGTTAAATCTGGAGCACTAGCGATCAGGATTGTGTGTTTGGTTAGGGAAGTAGTCAATGATCATACCTTAGCTGCCGACATCAGAAAGTGCGAGGAACCGAGTGTGTCACCGGGTCTATAGTTGCACTAGATCATAGATTAGTCCACATCTTTTATAAATCGACAATTAATAAATTAAATCCCAAGTTATATTGTGAAGATCATGAAGTTGAATACTTAGACTTTTCACTCCTATTAGATTTCCTCTCATTTAATTTTAATATTTTTAAAATATTTATATATTATCTCTGAAACCCCAATTTCCTTTTTTGTATTTTACCTTAGAATGACCACCAATCTCTGTGAGATCGATCATTTACCACTATCTACAAAATAATTGGTTTAGGTATATATATTTTATTGACTTGTTCGGCGCGCGTCACATATTTTGTTTTTTAGCCATTTATGACTCTTTATTGTCTCCCGAACGTGGGGCCCCACATCTTACAAAATATCATAAATGACTAAAAAACAAAGTGTGCGCCCAAAGTGTGTTAGATTATCATTTTCCATAAATTTTTATTCGAGACCTAATCCTACTTCCTGTTGATTTAATTTGAAGGTTCTGCTTCATCATCTTATAGCACATATCGTTAATCGTAGCTGCTGCGGGAAGGAGAGGCATTGCAACTGCTGCCAGGATCTGCAAGTCTCAATCACCATCTAGTTTGAGAGTTCTACTAGTACAAAAAAAATAAAAAAAAAAAAATAAAAATTTGACTTGGATATGGGAGATCATTTTCTTGATCTTTTCTGGAATTCCAACTATTGAAAACTGCTATTGAAATTTCATTAAAATCTGTCGACGAAATCTTTGACAGACGTGCATCATTCATGATTCATGGCATCATGGAAAGTATTAGTTTAATCTACAAATAATATAGCTTTATAAAAACTTATTGGAGGTCAATTATTTACAAAAACAAATAAAACTTGAGCTGGCATTTCAATAATTGATGATATAAAATCACTTCATTAATGAAGTCAAAGAAGCATTGGATTGACAACCTTGGGATTAAGGGAACAACACTTATTTACTTGGAATCCTTGAATACATTGTCAACAATTTTAATAAAAATGTGCAGGGTAACTCTTTTTTTTTTTTTGGATACAAGGCCAAGGGTAACTTACATTTACTATTCTCATCAGACTTATAAAATAATCTGTCACTGAGTTGCTCTCTTTAAACATCTTCTTTTTTTTTTTTTTTCCCTTTTTTTTTTTTTTTTGAGAAACTCTTTAAACATCTTCTTAACTGCAAGAAGGGGAGGAGAACAGAACAAACAAATTTTCAATAGTAACCAATGAAAAAGAAAATAAGATAAAATAAACTAGTTGGAACTTGGAATGAAAGAGTCTGCTGCTAGCTCAAGGTGATTAAAACTGTATCAATTTTCAAAGTCAAACATCTTGTTCACATGTTTTAGCCAAAAAAAAAAAAAAAAGTTCTTCACACCTTGTACCTTTCATTTCATCCACTCTGGCCATTGGTTTTGATTTTTTTTGCACCATTCCTCTGCTCTACAATCTGCATTGTAGTGATCTGTTTGTGCTTTCCGTTCAGTGAAGTTCTCTAGAAGAAGAAAAAAATATCATATTTAGATGGCTGAAGCTATCATTGTGAATGGAGTTGGAGAGATTGTCCAGAGGCTGGTCTCTTTTGGTTTCAATGAGATTGGTCTTATGCTTGGTGTGAAAGATGAGTTGCAAAATCTTCAAAGCATCCTAAACAACATCCAAGCTGTGCTGCAGGACGCGGAGAAAAAGCAAGTGGAGCAGGAGACATTGAGAGTTTGGCTTAATGATCTTAAACAAGTTGCATACGATGCGGAAGATGTACTAGACGAGATTGCATACGAAGAATCACGACGCAGTATCAAGAACAATAAGGTGTCCAACCTGTTTTCCTCTTCTAATCCACTTGCTCTCCGTTTCAAGATCGCTCATAAAATTGAAGACATTAATAAGAGGTTGGGTGATATCAACAAGAGGAAGAACATGTTTCAATTGATTTCTTCTGCCAGTGGAGAGCATGACACAAATGGTTCTTTCAACTTGGATCAAATGAATTTTCGAGAAACCTCTTCATTGGTGGATGACTCAACTGTGGTTGGGAGGGATAGTGACAAGGGAAAGATAGTTAATTTGCTACTTGGCCGACGGTCTTCTTGCAACACTAATAACCAAGAGGCCACGGGAAGCAATATCGCTCTTTCGGTCATACCTATAGTTGGTTTCGGAGGCCTTGGCAAGACGACGCTTGCTCAACTAGCATATAATGATGAAGTTGTGAAGGAGCACTTTGATTTGAGAGTTTGGATTTGCGTCTCAAATAACTTCGACGCCACAAATCTCTTCGCTCAAATCATAGAACAAATATCTCCAGACATTTCCGACTCAAGATCTTCAAGTAAGCAAGTCTTGCAAAATAAGCTTGAAAGGTACCTTGCGGGGAAGAGATTTCTGCTTGTGCTTGATGATCTATGGGACGAAGATCAAGAAAAGTGGGATGACTTTGTTCTTCCATTTACAAGATTTGGTGCTATAGGAAGCAAAATCATCATCACTACTCGTAGTCATGTTGTTGCGTCAATCACCGGAGCGCGCAACACGTTACAGTTACAAATTTTATCGGAAGAAAGTTGTTGGATTTTATTCGAAAGAAGAGCATTTATGCCAGGGGGAGCACAAAAAACTTCCAATTTGGTGAAAATTGGAAAGGAAATAGTTAAGAAGTGCCAAGGCGTGCCTCTAGCGGCGAAAGTCCTAGGAGGTCTAATGCACTCCAAGAAAGAAGAAAGAGAGTGGGTGGCTGCACAGGATGCTGAAATTTGGAATGTAACATCTAATGGTGAAAATAAGATTATGAAGGTCTTGAAGTTGAGTTACGATAACTTACCCTCAGCTCTAAAGTTGTGTTTTTCATATTGTGCTATATTTCCCAAGGATTATTGGATTTCGAGGGAGTCATTGATCCAGCTTTGGATGGCTCAAGGACTACTTGGAGCAGCTTCTACTCGAGGAGATCATTAATCATGGAGGATTTAGGTAATTCCTATTTAAATATTTTGTATTCAAAATCCTTCTTTCAAGAAGCAAAAATGAACAAATTCGGGGAGGTAGCATATTGCAAGATGCATGATCTTGTGCATGATCTAGCACAATCCATCCGTGAGGCTGAATGTCAAGTTGTTGGGGAGACTAATAGGATGAAGATAGATCTTTCCAAATGTCGACATGCTTCTTTGAGTTCATCAACAATCGTGAAAGCTCTGAACGGGGCCAAAAATATTCGGACGGTTCTTAATTGTCGAGCTGGTGATTTTTATGGTTTAATGTTTTCCAAATCTTGTACATTCGACAATTTCAGGTTACTACGTGTACTAGATTTGAGTTACTCCAATTTTCATTTGTGTCCTTCACCTGGTAAGTTTAAGTTGATGCATTTGAGATACCTTGATCTCTCTTTCACATGGATTCAGTCATTACCAAAGTGGGTCACCCAACTTTACAATCTGCAAACATTGAAATTACATATTTGCTTCGAACTTTCCGAGCTCAATCTGACAAATCTAAAGAGGCTAAGACATTTGTATGTCGATGAAGGTGCTTATCGGAAGAAAATGCCACAAGGAATGGGTGAACTGTACTTCCTTCAAACATTAACACTTGTTGTAGCAGGAGAAGAGGACGGTGGACGCGACATTGCTATGCTAGAAAATTTAAACGATCTTCATGGTTCATTGGAGATGTATGCTCTACATCACATAAAGGAAGCAAGCACAGCTAGGAGAGCTAATTTGAACGGGAAAGAACACTTGCGCGAACTAGTTCTTGATTGGCACAGTAGCGTCCGTGGATCCTGGTGTTTAGATATTGATCTACGCAGTAATGATCGTGGAGTCTGGCGTAAACTGCTTGATCGACGCAGTACCATTTGTAGCGATGATGTTGTTTCAGTGTTTGAAGAGCTACGGCCTCACTCAAATCTGAAATGGTTGTCTATTAAAAATTTTGCAGGCGCTCGATTTCCTCAATGGGCGTCTAGTGGCTCGGCACTTCCCAACTTGGTCAGTTTATGCATAAGCAAATGTGGTGGCTGTAAGCACATCCCCAGCTTCGGCGAGTTGCCTTGTTTAGAGGCGCTCGAGATAAAGGATATGAGAGATGTGAAGCGCATGGGAGGTTCATGGGATGCATCACAATCATCATTGGCATTGTATCCTTCTTTGAAAAGGCTCCATCTTTGGAGGATGGGAAGTTTGAAAGAATGGTTGGAAGATGCAGTAATATTCTCTTGTTTGGAGAGATGTCCATCAAGAACTGCCCCAGTTTGAGGAGGGCGCCTCATTTGTTCCCCTCGCTTAAATCATTGGAACTAGACAATGTGGGCGGGAAGGGAGTGGTGTCAATAACAAGCTCTCTCACCTCTCTCGCTTCTCTCGCCATAACTTCCTGTGAAGACCTTGAATTCCTATCAGAAGCGATGCTGCAAATGAACCAGCAATTGGAAGTTATGCATGTAACAATGTGCCCGAAACTCCGATATTTTCTTCCTTTAGATGATAGCAGAGAAGTTCAAGAAATGATGGTTGTCAGAGAGATCTTTGCATGAGTTGGAGATAAATGAGTGTGTTGCTTTGAAGTCCATCCCAGACGTGAGGGGTTTCACTTCTCTCCGAAAGCTAACCATTAACAGGTGTCCGCAACTGGAGACCATACCAAGGGGTTCTTAAGCTCCCTCGTCTCCCTCGAGAACCTGTATATCGGTGGTTGTCTCAAGCTGAATCAAAACATGAGCGAAAACGGTGAATATTTGTTTCCTTCTCTTCGGCGCATCGATTTTTCCTGTCTCAAGTCCATCTCTATGCTTGTGGAGTTTGGGAAGAACAATAACTTGAACTCTATCACTCAACTAAAAATTAGTCAAATTGAAGAGCTGACGACGCTTCCAGCTGAGCTTTTTCAAAGCTTTGTTTCTCTTCGCGAATTGGAAATTACTGAATGTAGAGAACTCCAGTCCCTACAAAGCTTACAGTTCCTAACTGCCCTTGAGAGGATGAGACTTGGCCCATTTTTAGAGGAGCTGCATTGTTTCCCATTACCAATTGAGTCCAACAATCTCCTCCCTTCCCTTCAAAAGTTGGAGATATTCGGGTGGCCTACTCTGAAATCACTGCCAGATCAGCTTCAACGCCTCACGACACTCAAGTCCCTGGGAATATATTACTTCTATGGTTTGACAGTCTTGCCGGAGTGGCTCGGAAACCTTACATTACTTCAAAGATTGTACATTGTCAAATGTGAAAACCTGTTGAGTCTCCCTTCCAAGGAACAAATGCAACGACTCGCATCACTCAACATGCTAAGTATTGATGGTTGTCTCGAGTTGGAGACAAGGTGCATGCAACTCAATAGTCAGAGTGGCGTAAGATATCCCATATTCCAAATGTACAAATGTCTCTTTCGAGGTCCCGGTGACATACTCCATAGTAGTTCACCCAGTCATTGTTATCTTCTTTTAACAACAGGTATTATTCCTATTCTCTTATTTTGTTCTTTTTTTTTTCGGTCCATATCACCCGGTATCCGGTATCTGACTAACCGACTAATATGGGCTCACTCCAAGTAGGCCCTTTTTTGTACAACTAACGAATTTAAGTTACAAGCTGTGTGTATGCCTGAGTGCAGTTGCTTTGCACTCTGATCGTCTGATTCATATTATTATCTCATTGCTAGCTAAGTAGCTATCCTTAATTTTGAGCAATTCCGCAGTCGATAACAAAGTTTATAATCTACTGCTTCTGCTAGATTCAACTGATCGATTTGTTTAAGTCAATGGTGTTTTCGAATCCGATCATTATAAATATTCCTGCTCATTTTAAAAATTGGCTTCGAACTACTGCACGTAGTGTCATTGATAATGCCATTGCTTTCTTGTACAAGTTCCTGATGCTATCTAAATAATACAAATTGCAGGTTCAAAGAGCTTTAATGTACACAAACTATGTGCCTGAATGCAGAAACCAATGCTATACAGCTTCCTGATCAAGTTGCTTTGTCTGCTGTCGTTGTTCATTGCATTTGTCGGAAAGAGACAGGAAAGAGACAGGCGGCCAAGTTTTATTTTTGTGATGGAAGGCGCCTATTTAATTAGTCACCGAGAAGAGACTGACAACGGCAACAAGAAGACCTCTAGCTAGACAACTCATATTGTGATGAAGATGTTTCATGTTGCTGTTTTGTTTCTGCCCAGTGGCCACATAAAATAGGGAACAGGAGTTGATCTGTAGGAACTAATTATGATCTTTATTTGTGTCTCTTTTTCAAGTGATGCTAAATCAATTTTGTACTTTGTTTACTTCTTTGATCTTGAAACAGTGGTCTTTCTGCTTTCAAGTGTGTTTCTTTGTGCCATTCTCATAAGCTAAGGATGCAATATATGTTGTTTATACAAACGCCTCAATTATGTATCATTGGCCTTCACTTTTTTAAACCTTTTTTTCTGTAGTAATGGGACCCACTACGAGTGGAATCTCTTCTTGCCAAATAGATTCCCTATTCCTTTCCAAGAGGAAAAAGAGGCATTAATCACTCTACTTAACCAAGTTAAAATTTCCCCCAATGTTCTAGACAAGAGAATTTGGGCCTTAGAATCTTCCTGGTCTATTTACATGTAATTTCTTTTTTAATCACTTGATTGATCATCCAAATGTGTTGATGCATCAAGCTTTCAAGGGACTTTGGAAGGCTATTTTTTCACCCAAAATTTAGGTTTTTTGTTGGATAATGTTACATGGTGGTTTGAACACTTGTCACAAGTTACAGTGGAGAATGTCATACTTATACTTGTCACCTAGTTGTTATTTATGTATGATGAACAATGAAACTGTGAGTCATCTATTGTTTCAATGTGATGTAGCTTGTCAAGTGTGGAATAGATGGGAACTTTTCTCAGGTGAGGTGTATCTAATCCTAGATCATTGGAAGGAGTGGTTACTCTTCTAGAAAGACTTGAAGGGAAGAGCAAAAGGAAATACATCAGTGGAGCGGTTGTAGCTTCTGTTCTTTGGATACTTTGGCTTGAAAGAAATGTTAGGATCTTTGAAGGAAAGACCAATACAATTGAAAAGATTTGGGAATTTGGGAATCTTCAAGATTATTGGCGGCAAGATGGGTTTCATCAAGTAAATTCAACAAAGGGTACACTTTCACCATTGGTTTTACCATTGGCAATGGATTATATAGTAGGTTCTTTGTTTGTTTTTGTCTAAATTTACATCTTTCTTGTTTTACAATCACATCAAAAGTTGTTATGGGTGGATTCATGTTAAGATGGTTGTATTGGTCCTATTGGAGCATCACTTCATGACTGGTGAGGACTGCTGCTCCTCCATCTTTTTGTACTAATCTATAATTCCATCATATATATATATATAAGTGTTGTTTACTTAAAAAAAAAAAAAAAACTATATGCATTCAGAAACACTTCAACCATGAAAACATCTCTTTAATTGATCTCTAGTGTCTTTGCATTATGAAGATGCTTATACAAACACTACATGATATGAAACTCCTTTAGTCTCCGGCACACACCATTGCCGGCGGCACCTCATCCATCTGCCAAAACATGGTTCTTCTTGCGTGATTTCTTTTCAATATCTGAATGAAGAGTGTACGCTTTGGAGAGACGAAAATGAACACAGAATAGTGAGGGAAAAGTTGGTTAAAATCCAAACCTATCCCAAATTTAATTTCCAAGGTTTTAAGCTTAAGAAAGTCGTCAGGGAAGTATTTCTATGTACAAAAGTTCACCAGAATATATATGAGAATTCAAGTCATCAAGATAAAACTGATTGAATTGGAGCAGTGGAATTAATCGATGCATCCTTAACCCGACCAAAGGTGCCGGATTTTGTGCCAATCAATATCTGATGTACGCAAATCTCGCCGAGGACTCCATGAGCTACATTTGATGTGATTGACTATGTTCCGAAACGTGTACTGTATGTGGTCATTCAAACCAGGAGAAACTTTCCAGAGTGTTATGAGCAATACCTGTAGCACATATCCCAATCAAATCTACACAATTGTATAGCAAATATATGTATCAAAAAACTGTTAAAAGTATCGGGTTCCATACACATATGATCAGGATCAGCACCAACAGCACAACAGCTGCCTGCAAGTCACAATGTTAATTTTAAATTGACAGTGTACAGACAGTAACCGAGTGTGATGCATCCACGCACAGCATGGGAGCATGTCATCAGAAGAAATCATGTATTAGTACAAATTATTGTTCTATTTGAGCATTTGAGCATGAATCTTTAATCTATTCTACTAAACAATTTGTCGAATAAGAAATTGTGGATCTGCCTGCAGTCCACCTGGAGATTATCCTAAATTTTCATTACTAAACTTCATTTAAAAAAATCGCTTTCGATGCTTTTCTTCTATTTAACCAATTGAAAGGCATGCATGTTACTTTCTGCTTATAGTTAAAATGAATGGACATCAAGTGTTCTAATTCTTAGAATTATCTTCTCCTAGGAGCCATTGAATCATTTGTATGATTTTTTTATTTTTTTTTTTTTTTTATTGTGAAATTAGTAGTTCCACAGCTACAAAGAACTCATCATTACCTATTTAAAGCGCACATCATCTAGAAAGCAATAGAAAAAATCAAGGATAACTTCACTACCAATGTTTTCCTCAAATATAACAGCGAAAGGCATAAATATTAGATGAAACAGAATTAAATCATACCTTCTCTGAGGACGAGAAGTACTTCTGAGGAAGATTCCGTTCAGCACGCATGAGGGAATATCGCAGCATGTCAAGTGTAGAGACCTCAATTTCCAAGTCACTATTATCTGCATATTATAAGAGGACATTTCAATACATGCATTATGTCAACTATTCTAGATACAAATCGTAATTTTTGGCAATAAAAACGGAGAAATATTTCCATTGAGACAAAACAGGGAAATATTTCAAAAGAGTCTTGCTAGTGTAACCCACATTTGGCACCGACCTCCTTAGATGCCGTCCAAATAACCTTGAGATGCATGCGCGCATAACGAGGTGAAAAATGGACGGTATCCAAAGAAGTCGGTGCCAAATGTGGGTTACTCCAGCATTTTTCATTTCAAAATGATAGATAACCTGGAATGTCAAAAATTTGTGTAGCGGGTGGAATCCCGAGTGATTCTCCCAAATGAATGCGTACACGAGCACGATCCAATCGAGAGAGTAAATCACCATGTGTGATGACAACAACTGGTTTATTATCTGCAATGTTTCTTTCATAAGTGACAAACTAGGCAGTACTACCATCCAGTGCATTCATTAAAATAAAATTTAAAAAAAAAAAAAAAAAAAAAAAAAAAACACTACAAGTATTTATGCACCACAAGAACTTTCCTTTTCGTTGAGTCGCTTTATTAGTGCAAGGACAAAGTACGGCATATAACAAATATACGGACACACCAAATTAAACAAGTTGCATTTAACATCAACTTCACAAGGAGGCTCAAACTTTCATAGACATATTTGTATAAGAAATATAACAAATTAACACACCAAACAAGCTTTTCCTTCGGACCAAAAAAAGGGGGGAGAAAGAAAATCTATTACTTGCAAAATAGAGTAACAATGTAACTCATAATTGAAATCTGGTTAGTTTAATAACTGAACAATCACTTCGTGTCCCAAAAGGATCACTTCACAGTTAGAAAATTTTCTTTCCTTGTATTAAACACTAAAATTGGCTATTTGTGAAGTTAAAAGGCTCGAGTATAAAGCAAATAGGTTAAATACACAGCTCCTAAGACTTCCAAGGCACTGGTATGAATCGTACTAACCAAGTAGATACCTCACTGGTTTGGTATCTGATCACTCATTGAGAGGTTGGGGATTCGTGTATCAATGGATGCAAGTTCATTTCTTTTTTATCAACCAAGAAAAAGAATTTATGAATGGTTGATTAAGAGTAACTTTAAAATGGAACATATTTGCTTCACTCAAACTACTTAATGTGCATTGTTGTATGCGAAGATTTTGAGGTCCTCAAATGAAAATGATTCAAATTACCCCAACCTTATTTAACAGAAATTCAACTTTTTTGTGAGTGGTCTTATTGCAACCCTTTTGTCTATTTAGGTCCTTTTGAAATTCTCCGGCTGCCTTGTTAGGAACCAAATTTTCCATTTTCCATACTGGAGTCAAAATATGCAGATAAAGAAATTACTCGACAAATAAAAAAGATACAAAATCTTGTCAGATATGGAGAAACATAAAAAGAATTAAAGAAAAAAAACATGGTGATAGAGTAAGGTTCGAAAAACATCTGCAATATAACATGAAAATATAAAATTAACAGCATTGAGGAGTTAAACCTTTAAATGATAGGTATGGGCATCTGAAAGTTTCTGCAAGCAAGTGCATGGATCGTGCATCATCCACACCATCAATGGATTTTAGAACTGAAAGTCCATTAATAACGAATATAACAAAATCAACCCTTCTTGGCTCACAGAAGCAAAACCAAAACACCGCCTGCCACGCTCTACATAATATACTCTTTATCATACTTGCATTATCAGAGTCTCTGTTCAGAAAATAGTTCAAGATGCCCGAAAACTGTAACTTGTTGACAAAAAAAAAAGAATCATCAAAAAACAAAGCAATTAGGTATAAGGCTCACATGAACACCGCTTCCCCATGGCGAACTCCTTTTTCATCCATCTATTGATCATTTTAAAGTTTCCAGATGAACTTTCAGATAAACTGCGCGTATCATAGAGGCAAATGGAATTTGAACCTCTAGGAACCTTGTACTCCTGAAGAAAGCAGGTCCCATCTTCAGAAGATGAATTATCTGCACATCACCAATGAAAGTTGTTTCTACCAATTGAGTCCTTTATAAGCAATGTAGGAAAAAAATATTAGTAAACCAACCAAATCTTTTCTTTCAAGAGAAATGCAATGAACAAAGTTGAAAAACATACAAAATGGCAAGTCAGAATTGACTCACATGACACTTGAGCCCTATCTAGTATCACTTTTTCAGTGTCTAATATCCTTGAAATTCGGTTTACGAGTGTACTCTTCCCAGATCCTCGTGGGCCAATCAGTACCAGAGTTACAGTCTTTGGTACAACGTAATCCCTCATTTTCTTGGAACCCACATTGTCAAGCCATTCTCCAGGTTTATAGCTGCATGGTTACACATAAAACATGAACCGCAGTCAAGTAGCATCATAATTCGAAAGCACCAAAACAATGGACACATTATATATTAATGGAATTAGAAATAGAATTGGTTCATTTAAAATTAGCAATTACAAATACAAAGCTCAAGTACATAAATGACCATAGCATAAATGAAACTTAGGTAGATGTGTGGTAAAACTCATAGAAATAGAATAAGAAATATAGAAATTCAAAATAAGTAGGAGTAGAACCAATTAACACAAAAATTAGAAAAGGTAGTTGTGGCAGTTTGGACACCTCTACAAATGGCCTATAAATCCCCTCACTAGAAACTTGACTTGATAGAAATTGAAGAAATCCAACAAATTCGAGGTAGGCTAATTTGGGAGACATTGATTAGGAGAGATTTAAAGGATTTGGAAAGCACGCCATCAATTTCACTAAATCGAACACAATGGAAGAGTTTGATCCATGTAGCCAACCCCAACTAATTTGGAATTGAGGCTTTGTTGTTGTTGAATACAAAATGCATGACCACAAATAATAGTTCTACTTAAGAGTCTATTAACCAAGATTAGTCAAAAACCTTAGTGAACCAAGCATGATCTAGGGCTGAAAAAAAGATCAAAATAAAATAAAATAAGGGTCATAAATATTCTATAGTCGAATCCAATACAACCTTTGAATAAGCATTATCTTGCTCAAGCATCGAAATCATTAAAATATGAAGCTGGCTATGACTATCTACGATTACTACAAGAGGGCAAACAGAGAATTGCTATTCAATTGCGAGAACATCATGACTTGAGCAATCTTTTGATATTGACCGTTTAGTGTGATCCAGCACCGGCAATACACATATATGCAAAATTAAGATAGTTATTTCGATAATAAAAGACGTGCAATAGTCTCAATTAGATCGCACGATCTCCTAAATTCATTGAAATGTGACCACCAATGGTTCCAAGAATCACTCAAGCTGACCCCAAAAAAGTACTTCTACTCAACATAAGATAAACCTTTCAAACATACATAACTTTATGAAAAACAAAAAAAAGTGCAAGATTAACCTCGCAAAAGTAAATGTGTAGACCTCAAAAAAAAATGAGCAACAACAAAGATGAAATTAACACTACCTTAGAATCAATTTCTTCGCATCTTCTATGCTTCCGACTCGCGACGACAACGCCTCGTAACCTCTCATTATTTCTCCATGAGCCTTCTCTCTTCTCATCCTAAGAATCTCAGAATCCGAATATAGGGTAGACCCCAGACCATCCACATTTTTTATTCCATCAAACCCTTCAAACTCAAATCAAAACTATCCCTAAATCAAGAAAAACCCATGTTGTAGATTCCGCCAAAACCCCTTAAACTACAAAAACAGATGAAAAAACAGAGCAAACAGAACAGAAACACTGATCTTACTTCTGTGTATGATTCATTGAAGAAAACCCATCTGGGTATTCCATATTTTGATCCAAATCTGACTTTTCTTCTGTGAGTTCAAAAAGGATACTCTTAAATTCAAAAAAAAAAAAAAAAAAAAAAAAAAAAAAAAAAAAAAAAAAAAAAAACTTAAGAAAAACTTAAGAAAAACCAAGTAGAACTTAAACTCATGGCTAGAGGTGCCCCACCCTTATAGTCCAATGTTCCTCGACTCTGAATTAATCGGGCCTTCCCTCAATACCTTGACAACAATCATAAAAATAAAAAATAAAAAAAGAACACATATTGGTGTTATGTTACCTTGAGAGAGAGTAGAGGATGAAATCCCACCACCACCCATTGCGATTTGTTTTTCAATCTAAATTTCCTCTTTTAGTTCAATTCTGTCTTCAGTTCTATGAAGTTCGAAGGATCAAACATGCAAGTTTCTGTAGAGGAGGATCGTGAGGAAAGATGTGATCTGGCTTCACGACAGAACGCCACGTGGCACTACGGTGACGTCTTGGTAGATTTGGGCCGTTGGATTGTGAGGCCAGGGAGATTTAATAAGCCATTGACATCTTACGTGTCGCATCAGTTGTTGAATTCGTATACATCAGTTCCTTAATAAAACGATCTTCTCTTATACAATTTATATTTGACATTGTCGAAAAAAAAAATACTAGATAAGAAATTCTTTTTTAATTAAGCTGCTAAAACTAAACCTCGTCAGAAGGGCAAATGTTTATTAATCCATTTGCAACCTTTTAAATGGAAAGCTTAAACTCCATTATATTTGTCGAATAAGAATCGTAGCTTGTTATACCTAGAATGTAACTAAATGAGTTTCAAGTGCTGGAATTACATAACAACATAACTTTAATCCAAAATTAGTTAAAATCGACTACATAGATAAACGAGTCTGGTATCAACAAATGTTTTATTAAAGCTATTAAAATCAAACCTCATTACAAGGGCAAAGGTTTAATCATTTGCTTAATTTTGTTACAGTTATTTTAGTACTAAAGGAGTATACTGCTTAATCAATTACTCTTAAAAGAGTACACTGCTTCATCATTTTCCTTTAAAAAAATACATACATGTGTACACTTGAAAATACAAGTTCCCGCACTAACAGGTGTATTACGGTGGCAAATAAATGAGCACAAGGTTATGAATTCAATTTTTGATAACTACATTATATTTCCTTAATTTTTCTCAAGATTGAAACACCCAACTAACTCCCACAAACTAGAATATAAACCATTTTAAAATCACCCTGACTTGGTCCTCAAGGCTATTGAGAACAATGAGGGCCAACTCAATTGACTTGAAAATATATATAATATCAAAACTTCTTTCTGACTTAAGTTGCATTACTCAAAAATATATACATACCAATCAGCACAAAGCGTTACAGAAACAGCTTTTCAGCGGATTACATGTGCAGTAAATTAACATCCAATACCAACAGCTTTTCAAAATTACAATTCGAAGAAAGAACTGTTTGAAATAAAAAGAAATAAAACAGTCAAGAAGATGAAAGAGATCACAACATAGAAGTTTCAGAGCAACCAAAGATGAGATTTATGTCATAGAGGCAAATGAAATGACAGGATTCGGAAAAACAAAGCTTACAAAAAGAACACAGAATAAATGAATGAGACTGCCTCTTACTATTTCTTTCCCTCTATTGTACATTTCTTTTAAGATAAGGTTTATATGATACAAATCAAAATTGTGTAGTGGAGTAACAAAACCACTCCATGTCTGTTTTCTTTCATTATCAATTAGAAGAGCACCTAAAGCATAAAAAAATGAGGATTGTTGAATTGCACAAGCTTTTTTTTTCAGCCTTCTACCTTTGAGCCAGGTACCATCTGTAATCTACTAGGCATTTGGAGTGTGCAGTATGCGGCACGCATGGTCTTGCAATGTCTAAGATGGTCATCCAGGATTAGTAGTTAACGAAGATGATTAAAAATCCTTCTCTCTAATCCAAGTTATCCAATGAATCACCGACCTACTGTGGCAAGCACAGCAGCATTCCGTGTATAACCGTTCTAAGGCACAAAGCAGTGCTTGCTACAATGGTCAGCTGAACTCACACCTGAAAGAACAGGGAATACAATGACAAGAATGCAAACAGAGAAATGGACAGACTAACCATCTTAAGACCAAAGTGCCGCCGTGGACCTTGCACAGGATCCACTTGAATCTCTGCTGTAACGGAGATCAGAAGGACACTCCACTCATTGCAACTCAGTAAGGAATGACATATGGCAGAGCACAAATATCATCAGATTCCATCTGAATAGCCTTATCCCATACTTGGGGTTTCTCAACGACCAAGGATGGCATGTGCTTGTGCTGCTTCGTTTCATGGCTGTTACTACTGAACAACCACTCCTGATCATCAAATTCAGACCATTCGCCCATCTTGGGCACCGAAAGTACATGCTTTAGGTACTTGGAATCTGGATGAGGTGGTTTTGTGGGTGCCACACCATTCTCGCTAGCTTTCGCAGCCGTGGAAGATGAATTTAATAGCTTAATATCAGACGTCTGACCCGCTATCAGATCGTTAACCTTGCATTCCTTTTTATCTATCACAAAGTTATTAGCTCCCAAGTGCATACTGGAAGCCTGCTGTAAAGGAGTTTGGCAATTCTCCAACTTCCTTCCATTCTCCACAAATGGTTGAGAAAATTCTGGCTTTGGCAATTTATTAGGCCGAACATCATTGCCTAAAAAAAAATCGCAAAAGAACCAACATTAAATTCCCAATAAGTTCAAGCATAACAGAAATATCATGCCATAAAAACCGCGAGTCATTGAAATCAAATATTAACCACAGACTGCAGAGGTTAAAAGCAAATGAAGCAAAATTACTAAATATACAAAGCAGAAAATAGTGAAGTGCGGAACTAGCCTCTGCATACCTCAAAACCATTTTTCAGAAAACACAAACCATTATTATTCAAAAGTCATAATAGTTGGATGGTGATAGAGATTCGCCACAGTAAGAGAGAGGGGCTCACCATGTAGAAACCCATTTGCCTCGTACTCCTTCCTTTTCTTGAGATTTACCGAGGTAACAAAATTTTTATCACCTTCCACGGAAGCATTCAAGGACTTTAAATTCTCAGAAGTTACAAGATCACCCTTGGTAATGAACAAGGGCTTCACACTCGGGGTGGTTACAAGGTCTTTGCCACCTCTTATTATGTCATTTCTTTTATCACTGTTCGCCTTCTCCGTCTTTTTACCCTTCTCCCTGCCTCTATCGTCTCCTTTGCTGTTCTTTTCTCGGCCTTTTTCCTTGAGCCCATTGCCTTCTTTATTATCACGCCCCAATTCCTTATTCTTTTCTTTCCCTTCCATCTTTTTCTCAACCTCCTTCCCCACCTCTTTTGCCATTCCAACTCTTCTTTGGTCCAAAACAGCAAAATTATGGACCATTGCATTCGCCATTCCACCATCCTCGTCTCTTTTTCTTTTGTTATCCTTCTTCCCGTCGTCTCTTTTTCTGACTTTGCTTTCTTTCCCTTGACCCCTGCTGGCAATATCCTTGTCCACAATCCCGACCATCCCCTCAGCTCTCCTATGGTCAGAACTGGCAATGTTCTCAACCATGTAACTTCTGGTACCACCCCCTTCATTACCAATCCTCTTACACAACTCCTCCACAAACTTTGAATCCTTGATCCCCTCCACATTCTGCATCTTCTCATTAACCTCCCCTCCATTATAAACATGCAACTTTGCTTCATCCGAAGCTGCTTCTTTTTTATTCTCATTGCATTCATTGGGTTTATCCTTTTCCCTGCTCTTTTCTTTCTTCTTTTCTCTGCGCTTTTCTTTTCGTTCTTTTTTATCTCGTTTTTTATCTTTGCTTCTCTCTTTATCCTTCTTTTCTTTACCTTCCTTTTTGTCCTTCTTGTCCTTCTTATCCTTCTTGTGCTTTTTCTCTTTGTGCTTCTCCTGAAAATCAATTTCCTGTCAGCAGCAGTACAATCAACCAAAAGAGAAAGACGAGATCTTCTCTTAAAACCAAATACAAGATCATTTTTTTGAGATCAAATGCAAGATCATGTTGAAACTGAAGAAAATATAAGAATTAAAAATCTCACTTCGAACAGATGATTTTAGGAAGCATTGGCTTTGAATAATAAAAATTAATGTGAAGACACCAAACATTACAAATTAAAACATCAGCCATGAGAACCAGCGCCTCAGCTTTTCAACAAATTAGCATATGCTTATTTGGAAGCAATAAGGGATAAGATAAAGAGAACGCAAAGTGAAACAGGAGCTTGACAAAAAAGAAGGGCAATAATATTTACAAGAGGCAAATTAAGAAAATTAATTTGAACATCATGAAAGAACTAAACATAATAATTTACAATGGCGGTGAAAACCAACTAAAAACCAAAAACAAGGACAATGAAGAAAGAGGATTGTTACATGTACGGATATACATGGTATAAAAATTCTTTCTAAATAGTCAATCTTTGTCAGAGAGGAAAAGAGAGCACAACATAAAACCAAAAACAAGAACAATGAAGAAAGAGAGTGCAATTGTCTAAGAAAGCTAATTAATCAAAATCCATGGGTTTTGATCAAAATCCATGGGTTTTGATTAATCAAAACCCATGGGGTTTTAATTAATCAATATTTAAAACCCCGTTACTTGTCACAACAAAAACATATTCTATTTTCTGCAAGTAAAGAAAAAACTTCTGTAAATTTAGCACAACTATGAGTTTGGTAAGGTCCTTTTCTCAGAAAACCATGGGTATAGCAAGCAGTAACATGAGTATTAATTTTTCTTTTTTTTGTCAAAGCAGCATGAGTATTGCTTCAGAACATAAACTGATCATCGACCAATTCAGGTTTCTTCCTTAGGTGGAGGGGGGAGGCTATGAATTTAGAAAATGAACATTTTTTGAATAAAATTGATAATAATCCCAAATGAAGGAGCCCACCCTTGACCCCAACCACAGTTTGAAATCTCCCAACAAAACTGCAAAGCATGAAATAAAGGTAATCACAAACCAAATCTTAATTATCCAAACCACGCTCAGGTAATGAAGTAGCAAAATATGACTAATTATGATTTGCACTTATGGGTTTGCCTATATCCCCCGATAAAATAATTGAGAAGACCAACTGTTCTTTGTTACTTCCAGGTTTGTCTACTTCTTACAGCTCCGGAAGTATAACATGGAAATTTCAGCATATCATCCAAGTAGATTGATGTCTCGAGAAAAAAGCGGCTACACGGACCCCACTAATTGCTCCACATACCCCAGTTTTAAATTTTTAATTCATATACCCAACTTTTTACTTTGTACCCCACTTTTTTTTCTTAAAATTCCAAAAATACCCTTGCTCACTGTAGCCTACTTTTTTATTTCGTGTACCCCATAACCCTCACCTCAATACCCTTGCTTAGTGTACCCCCACTTCTTTACTCCGTGTACCCCATCCCCATCACCATCACCATCACCATCACCATCACCATCACCCTCACCCTCACCCTCACCCTCACCCTCACCCTCACCCAAACCCAAACCCAATACCCTTGCACATGGGTGTCGAACGAACAAAGCCGACACCTCACCTCTAAAGAGGTTTCGGTTGACTCCAACCAATAATGCGAAGATAACTTGATTTCGATGGGTAACGGAGGGATCCAGCTCGAAACCTTTTTAGAGGTGTCGGCCCGATTCGTCCAACACCTCTTCAGAGGTGTCGGCTCTGTTAGTCCGAAACTTGCGGGCAAACAGAACGATAAAAAAACTTCAAAACTCTCAAAAAAATACATGAAAATGGCAAAAAAAAAGTGGGTATTGCTTGGAATCACTTAATATTTTCGATTTCATCGAAACTTTGTACCCAAAATGCAAGATTCAAGCCTCAAATCAAAACTCTAAACCCAAAAAATTCACAAACAAAATGACTCAAAAAAAAACCCAAAAAAACCTCGTAATTGGCACTAAAAGTGATGAATGCACCACGTCGTCGAATCCATGTGGTTTTGCTCGGATTTCATCATATTTGGCCAATTTTGATGAGTGCAATTTGAGAGAGGTGACTGGGGTACGGGGTGAGTGGGTATGGTGAGTAAAAAATCTTTTATATGAAGGGGTAGTTGAGAAATTTCACAAAACTAAGGTACATTTAGTAATTAGTGGGGTATGGTGAGTAAAAACCCTTTTTATATGAAGGGGTAGTTGGGTAATTTCTTAAAACTGGTGTATGTGGAGCAATTGTTGTGGTCCTTTTATCAGCTCCCAAAAGAAAAGGATAGAAAAGAAGCTCCAACATTTTAAAGCCTCTGCTACTAACCGCATGAAAATATTTTGTTGTCATAATCCTCAATGACCCCTGTCACAAATCAATAAAAGATGTTGCTGAAACTTCCTCACGAAATGCACTCAATAAGCAAACACATTGAAAAACAGCCCCCGACCGTTAAAATCATGCTCATCACACAAAGTACCAGGTTCTCAATCAATTCCTACAACTTAAGTTTAAGATGCCAATCACTCTTCATGGACAAACAAATAAAAGAATTTTCATCCCAAATATTTCAATAAATGGGGAGATTTTGGCTTGACAACTGGATAGATGGAGAAAACATTACCAATTATCATTGGGTAAAATCAATAACTGGACCCATTGTCTCAATTCCTCCAACAAAACAATGAAGAACTAGTAATGCCAAACACTTGCCCAATCCAGGATTATAGGAGAATGAGAAGATGAGCATATCTAAATGTAAATTGCAAATGTGATGCATACAAGACAAATTCTTCTATGCTTGTATTCCAATCCATTTGACATAACATTCATTAGAGCTTTCAACCACAACAGGAAGACAATTTCAATGAAAAAAGGAAAAAGAATGTGATGATATACTAAAATACTGACTCGTCACCCAATAACTGTAAGTGGCCTGGTGCTCACATGAAAACAAATACAAATTATACAATAGAGGTCCTGCAAAAGAAGTCACCAAACTAATTTATGGCTCCATCATGGTTTTTTTTTGGTAAAATTGGTGAGAATTTCTTGGAGCGTCTGCTCACTCAATTTTTTTGCAAATGAATTGTGGTTGAGGTGGCACAGATTCATGAGTGGATAGGTAGAGACCCGAGGTGTTAATTGAAAAATTGTACTCTTAATCTAACAGTGACATGACAGCAAGGAAGAAAGGAATTAAAATTGCATACAGTCATGGGTTCAGTCTGCACATTATGGAAGAAGCACGATGACAGGATTTCAACAATGTTCTGTGTGATATCAACCAAGTGCTGAACAAGCTTACTGCCATGGGTGCTAATAGTGATTGGAAAGATTTCCCCTTGCAAACTGGAATAGGGAATGGTGATACATCATACATAACACAACTAAATGATCATTTCAATGTATAAGGTGGGATTTAGGATGGGCATACTATTCTCCCATTCTAATATTAGTATTTGTTCTTAGATTTTAATATGAATAGGAGTAATATTTTTGTCCCAAAAGAGAACCAAAACGAAATCATCATTTTTTATCAGAAAGAACTAAATCATCATTCACCAATCATGTGATTGCATTCGGAATCATTTGATTTCGATACTTTTTTAGATTGAGAATATAATTCAAAAGCATCTTTCCCATTAATTGGTATTCAAATGCATATTTGAAATTATCATAATTCTCTCATCCGTCAAATAATCGAGCAACCAAATTATATGCAAAACTTGAAAATGCAATCACCAGCACATTTTTCAATCCACCGACATAAAAACTCCATCAAAAGCAGCTCTTTCAGCTAAAAAATATGAAAAATATAAAATCAAGAATCAATAAATCACAATGACATCAATAGATCAAATATAAAATGAAGATACATAACAAACCAAGACAGAGAAAGAGAGAGAGGCAAAGTCTCATTTATAGAGAAAGGATTATCTCCAAAACATCAAATCTCGATTTCTAATGGTGAAAGGCCTTATTTTATATATACTCTAATAGCCAATCTAAAGAGAAAACTGACATCACAAAAAAAATGGAAACAAACAAAAAGTTAAAAACAACCAAAAATGTGTAAATAAAAAGATAATTCAAGCCATGAATCTCGGTTTCATACGAACTACAATGGCATGCGGAAGGATGATTATCTAGCCCCACAGTAAAAATATGCATCTCCTAATAATGCCCAACCTCAAACCTCTTTCTCTAAGCACGATTCTTGGTTCAAAGAAGTTGAATAAATCAACTTTATAGGATTTCTTTCAATCTCAAAGAAAAACAAAATATCAAAAGAAAAAATTAAGGAATTATATTCCATCACATATGCTCCATATCTTTGTTCCCCTCTTTGGAGTGATAGACGCAAGTTTCATGGTACTGAAATTCCTTGAACTTCTCCGAACTTCCCAAATTATTTAGTTTTTTTTCGAACACCAAAATAAAAATATATGCAAACAAAATATTACAAATTTTCAAAATGAATAAAGAAAAAAAAAAAAAAAACCTGATTTGTAAATTCTAATGATAACTTATAAGGAAAAGATATTACAATTGATAGCATTTTTTCAAAAGTTAGCCCCACTTAATAGAACCACATTGGATAATGAATAGTAAGAAATGATGTCGAGTATAATGAATCAATTCTAACTTATATCCCGAAAAAAAAAAAGAACTAACATTTAAAATGATCAAAACTATTAACAATGAAATATAAAAACTATGTTTCTCAAAAAAAAAAATGAAAACTTTATATTACAAATAGAGCGAGAGAAGACAAGAAATGTTATAAATAACATGTTTCTTTAATGAGTTTTGACAAATTTAGACTATTAGAATCTTGCTAGCACTTAGATGGACTTTCATTGTACTCTCCTTGCTATCAAAATTTTGCAAAAAACTCTAATCGAACTAGACTTCCCCCAATTACTTTCAAATTTCAAGTGACCGAAGTCATAGGGGAAGTCGAGTTTTTGGTTCATGTATAAGACTTTAGATTGCATTGGCAAAATTGATCATTCACCCAAGCATAAATTAATAATTTTCAAATTCCTAGACAAAGTGAATCATCATCTTCAAGAAGCTTCATAATCACTAACTCCAAAATACTTTCTTAATTATTTATTCATATGAAGATTATGAACTTAAAAAATGTGAAACAGCAAATTTGTATTATCAGCAAACATTAAATAATATTGAAAACAAGTGAGTGGATGGACCCAATCACCGGTTATGTTGAGTTGATGGGAATGAATGTACGCATGATTTTTGTATTGTATTTAGAATAATGCTCCTCGTTCCTGTTGAAAATGTAAGTCGACCTCTTTGTACGATCTAATCTTGAGGGTACACACTCCCTTTGGGTTGTATATATTTTCTACAACTCATGAAGTTTTTTTACTACCGTTTTTTTTTCATTAAAAAAGAAAAAAAGAAAAGAAAAAACAATTGAAAATAAGTTTATAAGTATCATCATCCTCAAATCATCTAGCTCCTACCAATTGCATCGTAGAAATTTACAGCAATGTTTACTACCATATCTAAAAAGCATCTTCATTGCATCCTTTATGAAAACTTCATATCAATCTCAGTAAATTGAATTGAGTTTAGGTATAATCTTTTGCTTACTAAATTGATTGCTTCTCAAAGCACCAAATTATATTGATCAGTCTGACCACTTTCAATAATGTGCTTTTTTCCCTTACTTCAACTTTGGGTTGGAATCTAAACACCTCTCTAATTGACTTTTCAATCTTCACTCTTTTTGCAGTTTCTCTCATGCCACTGCATGAACTAAAATGGAAGGCATGTGCATATTAAAAAAGACAATCCACTTGGGGATTAAAATTAAAACCACCCAAACAAAGCATGAATTAGTTATGATACACCACAAATTCATAAATCTAAAACTACCACTTTTAATTAACAAACTATGACCCATGACTTGCACAAAGTTGAATATAAACCATGAAATCCAACAATCATTCAATTTTACACTTATAAGTGAGTCCAAAGCTATGCAATAAAGATGACATTTCACAATATGACAGAAGAATCTCATGTGTGCACAATCCTTCAAACAAATTACATTTTCCTGAAATGGTTTGTTATTAACACTGTTGATGGATGTTTTTATCTGTATGTTGTTAGAAAAACAAATTCTAGCTTACACAGCAAAGTACAAGATGAGGACTTACTATTCAAATTCACCAAAGACTTTGGTCATCCATTTGAGAATACTTCAAAAAAGTCCAACCAGACATTGTGAATAGTTGTAAATTTCTACTCCACAGAGAAGCATGAAAATTCTTAATGTTGTTTAGATCTAAGTAACATCAAGAAATAATAAAGAGACCATTCATAAAAATACACTTTGTTATAGGAATAACAACCTGATATAAGAAATGAAACTGTTGATACTCAAAAGTTATTGAGAGACTATCTATAAATTCTATGCTTTTCTCATCTACAGTGGACTTATCAGCTAATTACAAATTATTCATGCATCAGGCATTCTTTTTTTCACTTTAATTTAAGATTCATTCTCATTTCAATGGTTTTAATTTTTAAACCTTAAATTGCATGAAACATAAATCAAAAATTCTTTCAGAAGAGTTTCTATCTCCAAGAACTTATTGCAAAATTGAAGGTACCTCTATCAACATAAAAAGTTCTAGGGTTTTTGAAAATGAAATTTCATACAAGACAAGCAATCCCCCAGCTAACAAACAACAAGCAAAAACTTAATGTAATTTCTATAGAAATCGTTTAATCTCTTCTTCTACAAAACTCAACCATAGTTCAAGAAAAAAAAAACTATGAGAGAATAAATAAACAATGAATGGAGCCACACGTTCAATTTACATTAATTAACTGCTAAGTGCAAACAACATTGCATAACCAAATCATTCCTACAACTCACTGAAGAACTTTGAATGAAGTGTGATAGCCAATGCCCTAAGCCCAAAACTTAACATATCATGATTAAAATAAATGTACATCTCTATTATGAGAACTCGGGAATGACTGAACAGACAGCCTTGATGTTTAAAATACGATTTTTGAATACTCCCTCACATCACCCACCCCCACCTGGCCACCAGGGCAAGAAGAAAAGAAAAAGAATCCGGACAATTTGTAAACAATATATTCAATATTTTTCAATATGAATTGACCCAAAGAAAAAGGTTGATCATTCATGCAGAGAAAAAGGTTGATCATTCATGCAGACCTAACTTACTCTGCCCTTCAATTTAAGCTAGAGTACCTGTGTCAGTACGGCACTTAAATATATTTAGACACGCCATTTTAAAGTTTTGTGGATAGAAGATTCAAAGTTTTAATAACAACATAGCCTCAAAGTTTTAATGATAAGCAAAAAAAAAAAAAAAAGAAAGAAAAACTCCTTGTGTGATGGAAGATCATAAATATATATAGGTTATTATGAATACATCAGCACAACAAGCAAATATATCTATCTAAGCATCTATTTCCAAATTTTTAACAGTTTTTAAGAAGTCCCTATGTCCTAAAAATTATAAAATAGGCTCGTTCAACCTTTAGACACATGCCCATACCTGAAACTTGTACTCGAGTCTATGTAACATAGATGTAGACCGTAATCACTGCTGTTACCAACAAAACTAAAAAATGAAACCTTGCCTCTACGAATGAGCTTAACTGCTATAAGAGAGAACAATAATTCACTATCCTGAAACATAAATACAAGTGAAACGCCCAATAGACTGATATTTTAATGAGATATACATTCTCATGTACTATAAAAGAACAAGCAAAGCATTGTATTGAATACTGTGCTTGACATTTTCATTTTGTCACTAAATGGTTAACATTACACCCGTGTCAAGGACTTCAGGACCTCAAGTAATTGGATGTGGGCTAGCAGTTTTGGACATTCAAAAGGATAGCAACAACCATCCCTAGGAATTGGGAATAACAAGCTCTAGTTCCTATGGGAAAAGAGTTTATAAACTTATCACCTCATAAGTCCACTTTTCAGTTCCCATAAAAGGAATTCAATGGATATGGCTTCGAATATGTTATACGGAATTAGATCAAAGCAAAGAACCAGTAAATGCATTGATTGAAGGTAGAAGATAAACCTTTGTCAGCAAGTCAACATCATCAGTTCTAGCCTTCTTTTCATATCCTGGAGGTGGAAACGGGAAGCAGCGAGACATTGCACGAGATCAAAGAATCTGCAACTTGAGCTCCTTCCACCAGTGCCAAATTCTGAACTAGTTTCCAAATGCTCAGGTCCGAAAATTGAACGGGCCAAAAACTTTGCTCCTGTCCATGCACCATGACCCTGTACTCATTTCCAGCTTAAATACAGCTCTACAACGATCAACTCAAACACCTAACAATAAAAACAATTCTAATAACCCCAAAATAAGTCTCTTTCAGTGTTACTGTAATAAGATCCAAAGGGCAATATTGGTGAGATTGAGCACCCAAGTTTCCAAATCTACTCTAACTTGCTAAACTAAAGCTCCAGCTGATCTAAAACAGTGGGAACACCATAAAAGCACAATCAAGTTAATCCAAAAGGTTTCCTGAGAAATGAAGAGTGTCAACTGAAATCCGATCTCCCGCCTTCCGGCCCGCGACAATAGAGAACCATCACTAGTGTCATGGGCATTCACTGATTCAGATGACAATGATGATCAAGCTCAAATCTTTACAACAATACTCAACCCAACCACTCCACTCAATCAAATTCTAAAGTGCAATCCTCTTCCATGTATCACTAAATCTACCATCTCATCAAAGTGCAACCAAAATTGTCGATTCTCGATTCCAATCACTGAATCCACCACCCAAAATCAATCCAAAACCCCACTGATTGGGAAGAAGTGGTCTCAGATTACAACGTGAAAACCACAATCCCACCAACAATCATCCAATCCCCTCAATCCGCCCAATGATCTTAACCCTAACAACACTGAAACACCACCAATTAGACGACAAAGATGCCTCCGCTGACGATCCAACCAGAAACAGAACCCTAGAAACAAATCCACCAACACACAACAAACCAACTAAGTACATCACAAAAACCCAAATAGCAAACCCTAATAATCAAAACAAAACCCCCAAATTTCACAAAGAAAACAAGATTTTTTCAAGATCGATTTTTGCAAACAAAACCCTCGATTCAAAAACGTCGAAACCACCAAATCTTCGCAAAAACACAACAGAAACCCTAGCTTTCCCTCTCAATCGCTCTCCGATTTACCTTGTCAGCTACAAATCGAACATTGTAGGACAAGAGAGAGGGATCTCTTCGTGAATCTCTCACTCTCTCTCTCGCTCGCTCAGTGTCTCTCGATTTCGATTCTTTTAGGGTTCGTGTTCTTCTTCGTCACTCCCAAATTAGGGTTTTCGGTGTTTCGTGGTTCGGAAGTCCACACGCAGTGGCGGTGATGGTTGTGGCGCTGCCTCTCTCTCTCTCTCTCTAACGACGAAGCACAGCCGAGAAGGCGAATAGAAATCTATGTTTGTGTGTCCAAGGCCTTTATATATAGGGAGAGTTGGGCGTTTAGAGAGAGAAACTAGAGAGAGAGAGAACACTACTGCTACTAAATAGAGGTGACGTAAATTATTTGAAGCTTGTCCCTATGAAATATGTGGAATTAGTGTTTGGCACACACTTTAGGATTTAGGTTTTAACGCTTTTTGTTTTTTTTGGTAAAAAAGACCATGTTATATTGGGTTGGTGTGTTAATTTTGCATTTGGAGAGTTCATGTATATCTAGAAGAAGCCCATAATTGAAACTACGAATTTAACTCAAAAACAATTAGTACATACCTGCGTATTGTGTATTTTGATGTGTATGTATCTTAAATTGTGTCGCACGAGGTGCGGACTAGTGTGTGTTTAAGTTAAATTTGTAGGTTACAAAAGTATTTTCTATATCTACATATGTACTCTAAGGGACACTCATAATTATAGATATTGTATAAGTTTGAAGTTAATATTTGAGGAATGTAAGAAAATACTTTGTAAATAAGTGTTGGAACTAAAAAATTTAGTTAGAATTTTTTTAAAAAAAATTTAGTTAGGATGATATTTTTTTAATATAAAAAATTTTAATTGTCAAAAGACATAAAGGAAGTAAAAGAGATAGGGGATCAAAATTTATATGAGTACTATATGGTTATTAGATGTATAATTAAAATAGTTGGTTGACTTCATTATGCCTAATTTCGCAATAAATTTTTATAAAATATTTACTATGAAATTACAAAAATTAAAAAATTGTTCTAATTTTATTATTTTTCTATTTAAAATATAATAATTCAAACCAATAAAAGACTAGAGGGGCTTCCTACCAAAAAAAAACTAGAGGGGCTAAAGTTTAATTCCTTGCATTTAGGAAGGACCATAGTCGAATTTGGTATTACAAATAGGAATGTGGTTTTTAGGGAATATATAAAAAGTAGGGATTGGGAATCATAACATTTTCAATGCGGTAAAAAAAATATAAAGTGAAATAATAGAGCCCGAGGTGAGAGCAGCATGTGGCATGGTTCCCTGGCTGGTCCACCGTCTCTTTATTAGACACGTGGCAGCGGAACCCTATGGGATTTCAGTGTTGAGAAACAGATCTGTCCATACACGTGGCGGACCAGGATTCATTGATCTGGTGTAGTTGGGTGGTGGCGATTGGCTCCACCTGCTCTAGCGTGTTCTGGTCTGGGGCGACTCATGTTTGCAAAGATACAAGTTTGTGCTCTTGTGTGGTGTGGCAGTGCCATTTGTAATTGTCTTGTTTCGTAGTAACATTTTTAGGGCACTACTACTCTAACAGTCTAACCCACTCGGTAAAGACACGCATTTGTTGGTAACCCTTCAATGTGCATTGAGGCACGCCTATATGTACGTATGCAAATATCAATGAAAATCAAGGGACACTAACAAATGTGCGTCTTTAGTAGTAAAAAACAAGTAAAAACTAAGGTAGCCCACCCCACTAAGAAACAATTAAATATTATTCATTGTCACTCAACTCTCTTTTTTTTTTGATTTCCCACGTAGTGTCTGTTGCAAACCGCTCGACTAATCTATGCTCAGACGCAATCGCTCACACAACTCTTTAATTGTTCATGACTTTAGTTAGAAACAAAAACTGTCATAACCCTTGAAAAAAAGTAAGATAATATGTACATATATAGAAAAATGCTAAAAAGACATCGCAAAGCACACAAGAACATAATTTGGGTGATCAACTCGTTTGTTTTGCACTAAAATATTACTATACTCACATCTCTGAGGCGCATATGAAAGACTCATGTGGTTCGATGTGTGTAGAAACGACCCCTTAAATTTAACTAGTGACATGTGTTACATTTCAGGACTGTGACTCGACTATCATGATTGTCATATTGTTTAAGCTTCAGGAGTCAACACAAAGGTATATTTTATTTTTATGTGATGTTGTATTACTATGTATATCCGAATGTGATTATCGAATGTCCTAGTGCGCGATTTTATTTTGTTTATCTCACCGGATTTACGTGAGGTTTCACCTAGGAAAACATGATTACACATATTTTCAAGTAAATTTTAGGTATTTTAAACACAAAAAATGATAATTATTAGATTATTGGAAAATAATAAATGAAATAAATAAATAATATGTGAATAAGCTTTGATCACTAGATTGGACATTTGTACGCGACTTACGAGTTGCAATGCTGTGTCAAGTACTGGAATACCTATGAATGAGATAGTTGTACCCAAGGAAAAGGATAAGAACAAAGACAAGTTACTAAACCAAGTCATAAGAGTTGTTGGATAGCCTTGTGGAAAGTCATGGATTTGCATCGAGATACGTGTATGCTAATTGATCAAAAAATGAGTATAAAATATGGAAAAGTGCGAGTTGACTCCAAACCTCTCACAACATAACTCAACAAACACATACACAACTTAACACGCCACCACTGATCAAATATTGGAGATTGGGAAGGATTTCTTGGTGATTTTTGCAGGATTGAAGGCATAAATTGATTGAGCACCTAGGCAAAATGAGATCTCGTCTTTCTTTCGATTTTGGGCATTTTAAATGTGGTTTAGGGGCGTTTGTTGAAAACCCAACTTTGGGAGTTGTCTCCATTGAATATGTGAATTTGTCGGGATAAGGTAGTGATCATTTATGAGGCTTGGTGTGGGTTTTTAATTGTGATGAAAGTGGTTAATACCATTAATGAATTTTTTGGTATTTTATTGGGGTTTTGATAAAATTGGTGAATCATTGGACGTTTTTGGTATGATTGGTGAAATTGGTGAATCATTTGGTTTTTGGTATTTTATTTGGTTAATAGTCGAGGTCCTACGACGATGGAGTAGGCTCGGAACACGACGATGCGTGTTGGGGTTGTCGAAACCCCAGGAATTCAATTCATGCTAAGTGTAACGGCCCAATTTTCAATGGCCATTATTGATGATGAAATTACGGACGTCGATGTCAACGAGAGACGTTCGTGGGTCTCATGGTGAAGATGGAGCACGAGCGTATAGGGTTTACAATCCGTTTTGTGTGCTCTTGTGGTGAAGTTGCGATGTATAGGTCCAAATTAGTTAATTACATCACAAATATGTGTGTTTATACTTTTCATTGACGAGTGAGTTGGTGTGACGAGTATCCGATGCGTATAGCGGTATACGCGATACCGGGAGGCTTATGATTAGCACACTAGGACGGGGGACTAAATACACCTAATAAATGATAAAATTCATTAAATAATTCATAATAAATGATGTTGAGATGGTTGGTACCGTCGTTGTGCGTGAACGGCACCGAGTGAGGTTCGGAGCTGGGTATTGAAATGCCCGGGAGAGCATATAATCGAAGCCATGTGAATAGAGACAAAGAGAGTCGTATGGGACAGTTTTGGCATGTTGTGGAGACTATTTGACCTCATCTTGGTCATCCAAACAAGTCTTGAGATTGGGTGTAAGTTGAGATGAAGAGATATGTATATATATATTGATTTTTCAATCTTTTTGACCACTTTCTCTCTCCATCCTCATGTTTGGACAAAAATGAAGGAAAATGGAGGGTTTTGGAGGTGTTTGACTTGATGATTTGAAGAGCTTGTGAATGGGGAATCAACAAACCAAGGTTAAATTCTTAATCCTCTCTAATTGCTCTATGTTTTGGTACAACTTTTGTGGATTTTCATAGTGGTTTGGATATGGGTATATACCCATTATTATGGGGTTAGTTTTAGTGTTGTGGGTATGGTGTTGATGCTGTTGTTGTGGGGTTTGAAGGCTACAAACTATTTCTGGATTACTGGAATTCTGGGCAGAAATTGCCCAACGCACTGGCCAGAAGCCCTAGCGCACCGCAGCTTACGGGGATGAGGACGACGCCTGCCACAAAGGCCAGTGCGAGACGAGGCCAATATTAAGGTTATTTTGGATATTTTGACCCTACCACATGTCTAATTCAATGGTAATACACTAAAAACAACAAAATAAATTAAGTAAACAGAGTCGGGTATTGGGCGCGCATTCCGAGGCAAGAATGGGATTAGACCAGGATGGATACTGGGTAATTGAAGTGCGGTTTGAGGTGTATAGTATCCCAACTAAAATTCACTTTAGTACTTACTGCTTGATTTATTTGAATAATGTCTTGTTTATTCAATAATCTTTTATTCGTAATGCTTTACGGTGGTTGTGTTCATCTCCACCTGGTGCTTATTCATTGCGAGGGCATAGGATCCACTAAGCCATAGAATATGTCTAGGCATGCACCGGTGAATATGCTACTTGGGTATGATAGGCATGTGTGGGTGCGTCGTGGTCTACATCAGCCACTTAGAGGGTCCAGGGTCACTCGTTTGAGGTATCCTCACAGTCGTGCTTGGCGGATAGCCCAAATTATGGCTCTAGTCTGACTTTGATTGTGCACGCTTTTGATTCCTCTACTATTCATATTCATGCGATGATTATCCACAGTCGTATGTATTCTTTTGTTCCACATGTTTATTTATAATATCTTGATCACTGTAACTTTACATTTTGTATTTACTTGGTGAATTTCCTTGGGATTACTCACTCTGGACTCGTCATCTGCCTTTTTGTGATGGTTCGAGTGCAGATACTGGTACGAACAGACGGAAGGGCAAGCTAGGGGATTACTTGTGATTGATTGCATACAGCCCTACTCGTATGTTTGTTTATACTTATCATTTTATGCTGGGTATGGGTTGTGAGATTTACATTTTAGTTTGTGTAACGGCCGTTATTTATTAACGTCATTATTGTTATAATTATTTCAGATTTGGACGCCAGCTCAGATGACATGTGGATGTCGCGTATGGATTAGGCGGGGTTTTGGGATTTGTAGATTTGACAGTGTATGTTGGTTGCAAATTCTGCGATGCAATTGGTATTATAGTCATCACAGGTGTTTATGTATATTATTTTGGTTCGGGCAAGGTTGAGAGCCGGGGTTAGTCGTGATCGATACGCGTGGGTGGTACGGTAGTGTGCACGCCCGAGTACGCTCGTTGGCGCGCACGACAAAATTATAAATGCAAGAATATAGGTGAGCGTATATGTTTATATATATAGGTAAATTGATATATATATATATATAAATATATACATATTAAATCAGAAAATAAAAATCAGAAATGAAAAATTACCATAAAAGATATTGAAGTAAATAAGGAAAGAGATAGACATGAGGGGTATTTCGCTCATTTTCCCTAAACTATCACCACCTTCATTCTCTCGATAAATTGAAAGAGAGAAACAGAGAAACGAGAGAGAGACGAGGAAGGAGGGAAAAGGAGGAGGAGAGCTCGAGAGTTCGGGGAGCTCGTGACGTCGTGACGTCGAGGTGAGTGGTGTTGGTTTACTTTTGTTGTTGTGGTATACTTTGTGTGGTGGAGGTAGTGGTGAGCTCCCCACCCTCCTAATTCCATTGGGACCAGTCCGAGGAGGGAGACGATATGTGTCGTCTCCCCACCCTCCTAATTCCATTGGAGAAGAAAAAATAAGAAGAAAGGAAGGAGGAAGAACGAAGAAAAAAAAAGAACTGTGAATACAGTTCTGTTGGAGAAGAAGGTCGTGAACCGGGCCGGTTCGGCTCAGTTCACACTAAAAAAAAAGAAAATGGAAAGAAAATCCAGAAAAAATAGGAAAAAATATGAAAAAATAGTATTTTGACAAAATAAATAGAAATTGAGGAATCTCTATAAAAAATGAGAAATTCAAAAGTCGGAGGAGACTTTATACCGGAGTTTTTACCTCGAAAAATGTAAAATTGATATAATATGTCAAATTAAAGCTAATTCAATGATAAATAATTTTAGGTACATTTGGAGTGATACTTTTGATTGTTGGATGTTTATTGGAGCTAGACTGGGGTTTGGATTTTGGGGTTGTTGGAGTGCGAATTGAGGTATGTAAAACCTAATTGAACACCACTATTGCATTTACTTATTTTATTCGTTGAGCTTAATTCTTTGTCAATCTGAATCCATTTACTATGGGAACGGTAGAGTTCCGGCTGTTACTCGGGTGTGTGGATTGTTTTGGAGTATATGGTGACTTAGGACACAGTTAACGAAGCCATTGGAGTTGAGTACGACCGGGCCACTGGTCCTAGGTTCACTGGGGTAACTGTTTCACACCTAGTTTATTTTCTTGGTGTTGGTATTCATGCATTTCCTTTTGAGCAGTTGCCTGCGTTATTTCCTTGTTATTGCATGACTATTTGACACTATTTATTGGTTTCTATTAATATTCCTAAATTGTAATGCCTAGTGGTTTTTCTTGGTGTTTTACTTACTGGACTCGTTATCTGGTTTTTTGTGATAACTGAGTGCAAATCCTTGTACCAGCAAGGGTAAGGAGGTCATTGGCGATTACATCTGACTTACCACTTCAAGACTTGCTAGTACGTGTGCTGGTACATATATGGTTTTGATATTTTGTAGTATTTTAGGATGGGAAACTTGTTATTACTGTACTTGTATATAACACTGTTTCAGCTAATCGCATGTATGCATGTACAGTTCGGGATTCCATTATAGGTGCACTAATCATACTATATTAAAGTATTTGACTATATTAGGGTCTTCCACTGTGAAATGGTAATATATGGATAAAATAGTATGAAATTCAGGAACATCACTTCACAAAGTATATGTGGATATAGTGAGGAGGTGAATGAACGAGTGACGTGGCAGGTACTTCTGGGGTATGTGCTGGAGAAGTACCTGTTGCACGGGGCGACCCTGAAAATTTGGGGATGCCACAGTTTGTATATGACTTTGAGGTATAATATTTTGATATTTTGATAATCACATTTGGCTTCTATATATAGATTACATTTTGATATGATTTCCACATTAAACTAAATGGTATTTAAATTGCTAAATAGTATCATTTGATGATTTGAGACTTTTACTATATGATTTGAAGTTAAATGATAATAACGAGTCCATAAGCTAACTTGAAACTATAATTAAAGAAAACGTTATTAAGTTAGCAATAATTGATTGGTAAGGAGTTATGAGTGGCCACACTGGATGGTGAGTTGGTAGAGTTGTGGGCTCGAGGTGCACGCCATAGCGGCCGATGGAATCGGGGTCGTTACACTAAGGGCGTCGCGAGTGGTGCCGTGGAATACAAATCTCCACGGCATCGATCACTATGTCCAAACCAGTGTGGACATGCTGGTGACACTTTAAGTGACGTCGTAAGCGCTTGTTCTTGGTGGCGTCACTTGCAACGTCCAATCCTGAGAGACCCATTCTAACTCTTTAAGTGACATCGTGGAGGCCTAAGCGTGGTGGCGTAACCCACGACGTCCTGAACTGTAAAAACTAAATTTAAAAAAAAAATATTTTAAAACTTTTTGGAAAACTTTAGGGATTAATGTAGGGACATAATATGATTATAATACAACCAGATTAGGTCTAAATAAATACTAGGAATTTAGGAAATCAATTTGGACGGATTAGAAGCGGGATGAACGATTTTCATGTCGATTGAGTGAGTTAGTAAGGCAGTTAAGGAAATGGAAAGTAATTCATTTTTCCATATTTCTTATTTTCCATTGACATGAGCTATTT
This sequence comes from Stephania japonica, assembly GCA_039657345.1. Lineage (NCBI taxonomy): Eukaryota > Viridiplantae > Streptophyta > Magnoliopsida > Ranunculales > Menispermaceae > Stephania > Stephania japonica. The sequence continues at coordinate 49,301,264 of CM077558.1, forward strand.
ATTGAAATTTCATTCTTTATATTCCTTAATTGAGTGTCTACGGTCTAAGTGTGTCGAGAAGGTACTCATAGGATTTTGGTTAGTTTGGCCAACATAAACACTACTTGCAAGGGATGCGGCTACCCAACCTAATGTGATTCTTCCTTGAGTAATGAATTATTGTGGTTTTTAGACGCTTAGTTACCTCATTTGAATCAATAGGCACTCGAATATCATTAAAATATTTATCAGTCTGTTTATCATGCAAATTTGTGTTATTTATCTGTCTTTAAATACCTGCATGATCTTTTAACCATTTTTCAAATATTCTTAAATTACTATCTATATCTTTTTGGAATTACTTTCAATTTATCCTATGCTTATTATGTAGTTTGTGACGGTGAGTGCAGATCGAGCAGAGACTTGCAAGGGAAATGGATTGTTGATTAGTGACTTTCTCCAATGACTCTCGAAGTGATTTATTTCCTTGTATCACTGTATATTTTGTCTTTTTTATTGTGATTATTATACATTATTGTTTTTGATAACATTGGGTACATTTGGGATCTAGTGACTTAGGATATCATGTGCTATCTTTTTGTATATTGTTGGTTGCTAAATATGCATATTTATCCATTATTTCGGGATTCCACATTATAGGTTGACCTAACTATGTTTAAATTGAGTTATTTAAATTGTTTCAGGTTCAATTTTTTACGAACATTTATAAATATCATAACCTAATAACTCAACTTTTAAATTGTTCAATTAATGAGGAAAGAAATATTTGAGGTTGACTAGACCTGCGTTGACTTCGCGAGTATGGGCTCGGGGGTCCATGTAGGTCTAGGCCGATGAGGCCAGTGTTTTGATGTACATTCGCGATGTACGTTAAGGTCCTACATTCACACACACACACACACACCTATATATATATATATATAAGATAATTTTAGTAAGCTAGTTTTTGTGCAGTTGGTTATGTGTCACTACTTGAATAATGTTCCTCTTGAATATGTTCTTTGATATATATAATCTTAACTTGATTAAGATTGACCTATGCTTTAGCTTAGGCCTAGCCTAGGGCATTCCAAATTTTCAACTCCACCCCTAGTCTTTAGTGAGTTTGTTGGAAGTTAATAATCTCACGTCGAAATATAATAAAAATTGATGTGGTGTATAAGTTGATATATTCGATCTTATAACAAGTTAATTAAATTTGTGTAAGATGAGATTCAACCTCATTTATATATTGGAAAATGATAATCACAAACTTTGAGTGCACACTTTGTCTTTTAGCCTATTTATGATTTTTTTTTGTTTCCTTAGGCATGGGCCCCACATCTAACAAAACACCATAAATAGGCTAAAAGATAAAGTGTGCGCTCAAAGTGTGTTAGATTATCATTTTCCTTATATATTTACTTATGCATATAGCTTAACATTTTTCAGGCTCATAAAATTTTACATAATTACAAAAGTATTTTTATATTTTTAATTAAGGGAACAATAGCTAAGAAGCGAACCATTTATTTCATGATTGTGGATTTTATATTAACTCATACCACTTTGCTTTTTTTACTTTGCATTTATTTTGAGATTTTTATTAAATATACTTATTTTATGAGAAAATGATAAAAAAAAAATAATAATAAAAAAACTCATAATTTGAGTGGGCTTGGTGGGGCTTAAAAGCCCAGTCCCAATTAACCTCGACCTAAAACCTATTGGCCTGCCCAATGAACACAGGAATATGCACAAACCTCTAGTGAAATTCAACGACGCTGCAAGAGGTCAAAGTGAGTCTTCATTCATTATTGGACAATGTATGAAACTAGGATATTAGAAATAATTTAGAGTTAGGATTTTCAAAATTGTAAGTTTGATTTATTGATTAAGATTTTTGTGTTTAAATATTTAACTAAAAGCAAGACGTTGGTTATATATAAGTTGTTTAGGATTAGAAAGTTGAGTTACGTCAGGTTTATAATATCACATGGTAATGCTTAATGCTAGCTATTGCATTCTAAATTAAGTTTGTCTTATAAAAAAAATAATAAGTTTATGTGTTTTGTGAAATAAAGAAATTATATTTTAGGGTAATGCTATATACTATATACATACATTTTGTGATATAGTTGTTGGGGGTCCTTTAGAAATGTTCTTTGACAGATGTGCGCACAACCCAATTTCAAGAGATAGGAAGTGATCCCATTGAGATTAAAAATTTTAGCTTATAAGTTTAGAGCGAAAACTCTAACCTAGGGGGTATATTTAATTAGATGATTTGAATTGATTTTAAAAGAGTTCGAGGATTTTGAAATTGAGATGTATTTAATTTGAATTCCAAAGGGTTTAATGAACTTTTAAAAAGTGAAGGGGCATTCAATTACGATTTTAATGGATTTTAATGGATTTCTAAAAAGTCTTTGTGTATTTAATTTTTAGACACATTAAAATTTTGATGGATTTTAATGAATTGTGGTGGGTTTCTATTCACAAATTGTACATAAAAAAATCCCACATCTACCTATGAGATTTAGATGGATTTTGGATCAAGTCATTTAAAATCCATCAAATTCTATGAAATTCAAGAAAATCCATTATATAAACAAACCATAGATTTGTCAAATTGAATACACGCCTTTCTTTAGCATTTTAGAATAGTCATCCATTCTCAAACTTAAACCCACACATAAACTAGTCTATCTACACTCTCTTATGACTCGGACTGATCCATATACAAAAGTTTGTCATGGCATCAGAGTGGGACTAAAGATTTAATGGTCCAAGTAGATTGAAATCTAATAACAATGGGAGCTAAAATAATTTGACAATAAAAATATAAAATATAAAAAATAAAAAATATAAAAGTTGAACTTTTATGGCGAGTGTTAGATATAGGAAATAATCCCACATCAACTAATTGAGAAAAAATAAAGCTTGCACGTTTGGAGTGGAACTCCAACTCTTCTTGATATTTTGGAGAAAAAATATAAGTATAAATTTATAATAATGTAAATTGATTTTCTGAAATAAAACTTACGACAATTGCCACAAAGTTCATCTTTCTTCATGGGGTTTCAGTCTCGAAGCCCAGTCATATCCAATAATATATTATATATATGAAACCTCGATCTATATATTAGGTTAAAACAACTCTAGTTCAAGATAAAGGACGTACATTTGAGGCTATGGCCAATCTCTTTGTATTAAATTTAAGAAAAATATTAGGATGACCGGTGATAGGGCACTCATGATGAACATCCAATAATGGTGTTCATCCATCGTGCAATTATATGTGCACACATAATTCACGATGCGCAAATGGATGGACACCATCACCAAATGTTCATCCTAGGTGTCCTATCATTAGTAACTGTAGCAAAATCATATATTTAAATTTAAATTTGAACACATTTACATCAATTTTTGGAAAGTAACAGTAAATCACAAAAGTTTATTTCCCTTGAAGCCTTGTAGGTGTTTAGAGATAGATGAGGCTCCATTTGTTAAAAGACAATATTTAGGGTTCTTTGGAGTCCAACTTTTTTAAAGTCAAAAAAAAAAAAGTAAATTGCAATAGCTTTAAAAAAAATTAAAATGAATTCACATGAAACGGTATATATTTGTTAAATGGAAAATATTAGAATGACACCCCCAAAGTTACACTATGTGTGACATGACGTGCGGGACCGCATCTTTAATAGTCATTCGTGCATGTCTCGAATACACACCTCACGTGTTATGCACCGAAAACTTTATGTCTAATATCTATTTTTACAAGGGGCCCACGTACCATCACTAAGGTGTGACTTTGAGGTGGCATTCTAGCATTTTCATTATTAAATTCAAAGTTCAAAGTCCACCCCACCATTTACTGAATGCACCCCCAAAAAAAGTCAAACTTAAAAAAAGTCAATCCTACTACAAAATGACCCTTATGTCCCTAATTGTGATTAGTGCACCCATTACAATTTATAAGTGCACCCAACACACTCTTATTTGTGATTTGTAGGCATCATCGAGTGGTTCGACCAAAATCTAATTTGTTGTTATGTATGGCGTAATTAAAGACGTGGATGACAACTCGGACGCTCGTGGACCTCGCATCTAGTTTAGGGCTCGCCAGTATAGGTAAATAGACCATTTTGCATACTTTTTTGTTTATTTTGTGATGTTTATATTCAATTATATCAATTTACATCGCAATGTGTGTATTTGTGTTATTTAGGTCGTGCGAGGAAGTGTGACAGGTTTTTGCACTCGGAAAGCATGTCCACGCGAATACCAAGTAGGTAAAGTTCGGGTACACTAAGCCTGGGGATAGTATACATATAATAAATGACTAAAATACATTAAATAATTAATAATAAATCTCATTTAATTGTTTGGTGGCTTGATGTGTGCGACGGCGCAGAGTCATGGTACGGGTGTAGGAACACCTACTAACTAATTATTGGTTGCAAACGAGGATAAGGTCAAGGACCAAGTTATGCATCCTAATCACTTTAGGTTGGACTTTTGGACTAAATAAAAGCCATAAATCATGCTTTGAGATTTGTAAATATTTGACAAAAATACTCCAAATTTTCAACACTTATCACCTTTTCTCTCTCTTATCTTCAAGAAATCCGAAAATTAGGGGTGTTATGAGGGTTTGGTGAGCTTGTGGAGGTGATTTGGAGGAGTTAGGATTGGAGAATTCATCAACAAAGGTTAGATTTGTGATCTCCTCGTCATTTTCTATGTTTTGGTTGTAATTTTGGTGGTTATTGAGTTAGGAGAAATTGGTGTTTTAATGTTGAGTTTAAGTTGTTGAAGAGGTTATGTGATGGTGTTGTTATTGTTGTTGAAGAAGTAGAGAAAGAAAAAAAAATAGACGTTCTATTCTTTGTTTTTGAGAAAATGGGGAGAAAAAAAAAGACATTCTGGTTGGGTCGGGTCGGACCCGATTCAGAAACCCACTCCATATTATTTAAATAATATACATTTAAAAAAATTAATTAAAAACAGTTTAAATTTAGAGGAAAATATGAAAAATGGTTAGAACATTATAGAAAAACTTTTAAAAAATTCAAAAAAATGTGAGAAATTAGAAAAGGTGTTTCAATATGAGTTTCGAGACTTTTTCGAGCATTAGTCAAAAAAAATCATAAAAATGTTTTTATTTTTATTGTCAAAATATAAAATCAATTAATTTGACACAAAATCATAAAAAAATATTTATCCAGACACTAGGAACTTAGGAGACTATAGTCAGGTGTCGGATGCACATCCCGAGTCGTGAGCGAGATCAGACCGGGGATTGTTTTCGAGATGCGAGCGCGGTTTAAAGTGTGTAGTAACACAATTGAAATTCACTTTAAGTATTTATTGCTTGATTATTTAAATTCAAGTCCTATTATTCATTTACACTTGTTATTTGGGTATTTATTTACAGTCGCTTGAGTTTACTCCCACCAGGTTATTCTATGGAGTTGGCATGTGACACACTATACCATAAACATGTGTTTTATAGGTATATCGGTGGATTGTCAACCCGATTGTTGATTTCTTTATGCACATGTCGGTGCGTCGTGGTCTACATTGGTCACTAAGCGAACTCGGGATTTCAATCAGTTCGAGTTTACTCGCTGACAGTGTCTGGGTGATAGTCCAAAGTATGGTGCTAGTCTGACCTAGATCTTACACGCATTTTGATTCATTACTATTTGATATTCAAGCGAGGGTCCTTCCTAGTTGTCTGATTCTTTTCTTTCACATGTTTATTTAAATAGTATTTTAAATTTATAACATTTATTTATATTATTTACTCGGTGAAGTTCCTAGGGATTACTCACTCTAGGCTCGTCATCTGTTTGGTTGTGATGCTGGAGTGTAGACCCTAGTACGAAGCGGGGGAATAGCATGCTTAAGGACTTCCTTTGATCGACTTCCCTACTATTGACTCATACGTTTGTTTATATTTCATGGTTTTATGTTGGGACGGGACATAAGTGACATACTTGACTGTACATGACATATTTTGAGATTGTTTTTGATATTTTGAAATACTTGGATCATTGTATACATTGATGGCATTTTGGTTGAGCTTCCGCACTAGGAAAATGCTCAATGCCATGATTTATTGCTTTATTTTGATGATAACATGATTTAAAATCTTCCGCTAATAATATTGTGATAATAAACAGGTGAAATTGAGTCCATTAGCTAACTTGATAATATATTAAGGAGAATAAGATATAAGTTAGCAGTATTAGGGTTAATAATTGGTACACGGTGCGCATGGAACACAACTGGTACGAGTTGTGGCAGGGTTAATGTGGGCTACGATGCATGACATTACGGTCTCGAATTTTGGAGTCGTCATCACATCGAAGGTCTAAATCACTTGTTGGAGAGTCGGTTATACCTTGACGAACCTTTAATTAGAGAATTGATCGAACCTATCGAACATTTATGTCAGCAGTTGTCAACTAAATCTCACCCAAGAGGTTCAGTTGGACAACACCGAGCCTAATAAATATATGACGACCCCAGTTTTCAAACCTAAACTGGGCCCCGCCCTGCCTAAACTTATGGAAAACTTCGAGCCCATCTCGATGAGTTACGCAAGTCTAGTCAGCTTTACATTACCATTTATCATTCATTTACAAGTTTCAACATTGATTAGTGAGTTATCATTAATATAGCATAAGTAAAAGCTCAAACTAATCAAATAATCACAGCCATATAAAGATAAAACATCATAGAGTGTGAAAACCCTACATATGTATATCATCATAAATGATCACTCAAAGGAGAACACCCAATAGATATACATAACCAAAATCTCTCACATACCCAAAACCCATGTTCCAAAACATCATATACATATATAGACAATAATACAAAAATCACCTACTCAGACAAGTGGAAAGGCGTGCTCTAGTATCCTTAAAGTAACTCCCTAAGCTTTGGTGCATTCCCCTTATTGACTATGGACACATTATGTTAAACACAAGAATGATGAGCCCAGGTAAATAACACCAAACAAAACAATAATATAGCATTTCAAAATAAATAAACATCACTCCACATTCATGCTAATAGAAATAAAGGATATAGGACGCAAGAAATGTATAAGACTGTAAATAAATCAATCGAAAAGTGAGTGTCCGAGTAACAAATAGAATAGTAAGGAGTCCGACAACAGTCGTTGAGTCGAGGTAAAACCTACAAGACTCGGGTTCAGGACGAGAACACAATCTACCAGTCATAACCCTTGCGATTATGAGATATCATAGACCCGGATAAGAGCCCCCAACTCCTCCCTCAACTGGAAGATATCAACTAAGTCTATATAAGAGCTCATATCACCGAGAGAACATAACCAATGAATCCTTACCAATGGACCACTCAACCAAACAACAATTCAAGAAATAAAGTGATAAACAAAGCAATAACAACAAATTAAAGCTCAAAAAATAACTGTAAAAAGTTCTCACTGGTTTACTTACTTGTAATCCAACTAATTACGCACTCAACGAATCCCTGACACATCTCTTGACCTCCCGTGTCTCGTCAATGTTAAAAACCCCTAAAATACATTTACATTAAATTTTCATTAATTTCCCTCATTCTATCAATTTTTCCATAATTTTATTCGTTTACCCATTTTGGTCAATTACCCGAGTATTGGGTCGTATTCGGACCCATTTGGATACTCGAGATCCCCGAAAGTTTCCAAAATTTTTATAAAATTCATTCATGTGAACAGTAACATGTCGCTAAGACATCGTGGTGGCGTCTTCCCTTGGGGTTTTTGCTAAAACGTACGTGGGTGACGCCGTGAGTTAGAACACTCACGGCGTCACCACGACGTCTTTTGCAGAACGCCTTTGAACTGGGATTTTCAACACCCCGGCTCATGTCGCTTGCTTCAAGCCTATCCCAACCACGACTACACATCCAAATACACACCAAACCAACCTCGAATTGTTTCAAAACCCGACCAAAACACTAATTTGTCAAAATTACACAAAATTCACTAAAAATTTCCAAAAATTCAGAAAAATACCAAACACCAAAATCACTTCAAAATTCCTACTTTGATCACCCCAATGTCTCCTAATCAATCAAAACAATTCATAAAAATCAACTTCCCAATTCGTTGTCCGAATTCATCGTGACAAAAACCCACAAAACACTACCAAAACGTAATTACCGACGTGGAGAATTTAGATCTCACCTTAGAACTCACGCTGATCGCTCCAATTGCGCCGAATCAAGTTGAGAACCACGAAAACCCACGTTGCTTCGTCACGTTGAAATCATTGATGATAAAGAGAAGAAATTGGATGAGAGAGAAAAGTTGATATGAGGTATATATACCTCTCTCAGGATCATCCAATGACCACTATCTCCATCAACTGTGACACCAAATCATGACTTTAATATGTGAATCCCTTGAGGTTTTTCTCGCATCATCCAATGACCACTATTTGGTCCATCCATCAACTATGACACCAAATCATGACTTCATCCACGCCGGTGTCCACGTATGAATGACGTCATAAAATAACAATTTCCTTATTTTGGTTTTATAATCAACACTCACCAAAGTGAATAATCGAGGATATCTCTGTCTCATAGTCGACTCAAGCTCCCAAGTGAGTCCCTCATCCCGTGATGCCGCCATATATGAAACATCTCAACGGGTTGAATCTCAATGAAACATCCTAATATCCAATATCCACCATCTGCCTCTGGTCCCCGACTTAGCTAACCTCAACATAGACATGTGAAACACCGGATGAACGCCTCTCAACTCTCACGGCAACTCCAATCTATATGCTACTGTCCCAACACGTGCTATAATTCTAAATGGTCCAATATATCTGCTAGTTTCCCCTGATCCCAAACCTCCGATGACCTTTCCAGGAAACTTTCAACTATACTAAATCATCCACATTATAACTCAAGCCTTCAAGATACCTATCGGCGTACTTCTTTTGTCTATCTTGAGCTACCTGTAATCTCATCCTAATTTGTCAATCTTCTCTGGTATGATCAACAACTACTTCAGTCCAATCATCCCACGTCCTCGTGTTAACAAGCCGGTGACTGCAAACTACCGTATAAAGCCTCAAATGGTGACATACCAATACTCGATACCTGTATGCGAACTCGCACAACGTAAATATTCTTCCCAAGTACCTCCAAACTGCAAAATGCATGCTCTAAGCATGTCCTCCAATATCCGTATCAATCTCCCTGACTGACCATCTGTCTGAGGATGATAAGCCGTACTAAACTGCAGTCTCGTCCCAAACTGCTCCTGCATGCTCTCCCACCGTTTCGACGTCAACCTGGGGTCTCTGTCAGATACAATAGATAGCGGTACCCCATGTAGTCTAACTATCTCTCGCTCAAAAATAATGCTCAACTGAGGAAACGAATACTTCATTGATATAGGGATGAAGTGTGCAGACTTCGTCAATCTATCAATCACAACCCACACAGCATCATGAAGTCTCACAGTCTGTGGCAATCCGCTCACAAAATCCATCGTAATATGCTCCCATTTCCACTGTGGAATCGGTAGTGGTTGTAACAATCCAATGGTCTCCCGTGCTCGGCTTAACTCCGCTTGAAAAATATGACAAGCTCTCACATATGCACTCACATCGGCCTTCATCCCAGGCCACCAAAATAAACGTCGCAAATCATGATACATCTTAGTCCTGCCAGGATGGACTGTATACCGCGAACGGTGTGCATCCTCAAGAATGCTATCATGTAGTTCATGTACCTCAGGTATCCACAACTTACCTCTATATCTCAAGCACTCGTCTGAACCACTAGACCAATCTGTGTAACCCAGATCCTGAGCCAGACAGCTGAAGCGAGTAAAATGTCCGTCAGCCCTTTGCCACTCAGCGATCCTCTCTAACGATACCACAGGAACACGCATTTGGCAACAGATATGAACATCAGTAAAAGCATCTGACAAACACAACACCGTCGCGGCCTCCAGCAATCCATGCTCATGTGTCATCTGCCGCAGCACAGTCCGACTCTCTACACCACTCCGACTCAATGCATCAGCAACTACGTTCGCTTTCCCAGGATGGTACTCGATCGCGAAATCGTAGTCTTTTAGTAACTCGAGCCACCTTCTTTGCCGCATATTCAGATCTTTTTGAGTGAATAAATATTTCAAGCTCTGATGATCTGTGAATAACATAAACCGTTCCCCATAAAGATAATGTCGCCAAGCCTTGAGTGCAAACACAACTGCAGCTAGCTCTAAATCATGCACCGGATAATTCTCTTCGTGAGGTCTCAATCGCCTCGATAAATATGCAACTGAGTGTCCTTCCTGCATCAACACGCATCCCAACCTGGGGTCATCCGTGTACCGAGAAGCTTTTTCCCGTCTCGTAGTGCCAACACCGAAAAATGGTCGTAATACTCGGTGCATCAAATCCATAAAGATAGCCGGTGCATTAGTTACCCCAAATGGCATGACCGTGAACTCGAACAATCCATAGCGCGTGCTAAACGCCGTCTTCTCGATGTCACTCTCCCGAATCCTCAACTGATGATAACCAGATCGTAAATCAATTTTCGAGAAAAACTTAGCACCCGTCAACTGATCGAATAGATCATCAATCCTAGGTAGTGGATAACGATTTCGAATCGTCACTTGATTCAGCTTCCTGTAGTCTATGCACATCCTCAAAGAACCATCCTTCTTCTTAACAAATAGGACTGGTGCGCCCCAAGGAGATATACTGGGATGAATAAAACCCTTCTGCAACAACTCCTCTAATTGGGACCTCAACTCTCCATGCTCCGACGCTGACATCCTGTATGGTCGGCTATATATCGGCTGCGTTCCCTGAATCAACTCAATTATAAACTCAACTGACCTAGGAGGTGGTAAACCTGGCAAATCGTCTGGAATACCTCCGGAAACTCACACACTACTGGGACATCTTCTACTCTAACCTTTGGTCTCAGGTCTGGTTCAACCACCGTCCTAAACGCCTCAATTTCCTGTGTCGTAGCTAATCGACCTCTAGTAATTGGCAAGTTTGATGCCGTCCCAACAAAAGTAAATACTGGAATGCCCTCAATATCAAATACTATCGTCTTACCAAAACAATCAATATGTGCGCGATATGTTGCTAGCCAATCCATACCTAATAAGGCATCAAACTCTAAATACTCTAGGACACGAAAGTCGACAGGTAACTGGTGTCCCTCAATTTCTACCACACAATTCTGGCATATCCGATTAGGGTAAATCTTATCCCCAGCAGCCGTACTGAGGACAAGATGTGAATCTAAAGTCTCAATAGATAACCCTAATTGTCCGACCCTACGTCCCGATATAAATGACAAAGTACTACCTGAATCAAATAATACATGCATGAAGACATCGCATATAGATAACATACCCTCGACAAGTTCGACGAGTCGCACCTCGATCCGGTGCATTGCGACAATAATAGGTGTAGTAGCTGCATGAGCCCTCTCCCTAACTGGCTCAGTCTGTGGTCGTAAGGGTAAAGCTGACATCGGACAATCTCTATATATATGTCCGACCTGATGACATTTGAAACATCGTCGTGTATCTCGCCAATCCGACTGCGACACTATATGAACCTGAGTCCTATCATGACTTCGACCTCTCTGTCCTCTACCACGACCTCCTCCATCTCGCACATGCTATCGAGGTCGCACCAAAGGTGCGGTGTACAAAGAACGTACACTACCTGCCTCTCGTCGCCTCTCTGATGCTCGGAACGTCTATCTCATCGACCTTGATAATCATGTCTCTGTCGATTAGACTGCTCTCTCTGTCTCTTTGGTCTTTGATCAGACCGAGAGCTCTGTCCAAACCCATCTCCAAGCTCACCCCGGTTTCGTAAATACGTCTCGCGAGCCAATGCTCTGTCAAAAACACTCTGCAACGTCTCCGCACCGGTCGCAACTATCACCCCTCCAATCCTCTCATCTAGGCCTCGATGAAATAGTAAATTTGTAATATCGATCCATGTATCGTGACACCGACATAGGGTGTCGCAGCTCCAAGAACGCTCCTTTACAACTTTTAAATTATTATTTATTTTGTATTTTGTCGTGTGTTTTAATTTATTTAAGTCCCATGAAATCCTTCACCATCTTCGCCGCTTCGACATCCTACTCCTAGCGCCGAAGTCCCTACTTACTCCTAATTACTCTTTCTATAATCGACCCAACGTTTGCTCGAAACCCCATCCGTTATTTCACTTAATACTCGAGCCAAACCATTCACAATCAAAACATACACGTATATATATAATTTCGAATCTACCCGCCTACCAACGCATCTAAGTTTTATTCATCTCTTGTTCACTCAAACGTTCTCGTATGTTTGGGACATTGAAATTAAAATCATCGCAATTTAGGTAATATAATATAAATTATTATTTATTTTGTATTTTGTCGTTGTTTTCATTCATTTAAGTCAAACAAAAACCGAACACAAATAACATACCTCGGCGTCGACGATCGTGACTTTAGACTTTGTATCACGACAAATGGGCCCACGTACGACCTAAATTGACACATGATACAAGTTAGAATTTAGGGTTATTACAAATAAGTCTCAGCTATATATCGTCGAACCTTATATAAATGTCTCGACCAAGGTTTTGGAGTTGGGTGTTTCGGTTCGGATGAATGGGTATTTTGATAAAAATGTGGGGTGCACTTTGAGATTGAAATTTTAATTTGGGGTGCCACGCAAAATGGGGTGCACTTAAACAATGGGGTGCACTTAGTTGAACTATAAATTGATTGACACCTTCACTTCTTAAAAAGCTAACTAAAATTATCAAAGTCTCTAAGGTGTGATGTTTATCACTTGTCAAAAAGATAATACATCGTGAGATCGTGGTTCAATTCCCACTTAAGTCAAAAAAAACCGACTAAAATTACACTTGACATGGATTTTTTCCTAAAATTATCAAAGAAAATGTTTGAGGTAGATAGTAAAGAAGCCCATTTCGATACATTGGTGATTGTGTGTCGTTCCCATACACCTCGCACACATATCTCGAGGTGTATTGACATCACATGATCACAATGTACCCAAGTAGGTGTCTTTACCATGTACCCTTAGCATCTTCTAATTATTACCAAATAAAAAGGATGGAACTTCTCTAGTTCCTCCCGATATCTAACATCGAGATAAGCATCATATATCTAACATATAATTCAAAAGATATATTTACTTAAGGAAACCGTTTTCCTTGGAAGAAAAAAATGACAAAAGTTATTATCTAGAGTATACGTGTTTTTAGATGAAGAAAGTATACATGGGGACTTTTTGGAACCATTTAATATGTACATATAGACCATCCATGATCCATGTTATACATATTATTAATTTCTACATGTAATATTCACCTGAAATACAAACAAAGTGCCCTTCGAACAATTATGTGCACACATCTGTTAAACAAGGGTGGCTAGGTGTCCAAATGTGTTACGCAGGTGGCGGTGGCTAACAATACAATAACATTCAAAATTTTGAAGAGTGAATCTCTTGAAAATGTACAACTGGTGCAGGTAACCTTTAGCGTGTGGGCCTTAATTTTGAAAAAGATGATCATTTAGTGAATGAAACTTAGGGGACAAGGATAAGGGCGAGTTCCACACCAAGTCACCACCTTAATATTATTATTATTATTATTTTTTAAGAAATGAACCATTTGTCAAATTTATGGTAAGATGATAAAGAAATTACTTGTAAAAAACATAAAGTTTCGAGAGGTCGTGGTTCGACTCTTACTTTTTTTTTTTTTTTTTTCAAACAACATACGTATTTTATTGCAAGTCTTTCTCAAGTATATTTTCAAGGAACGAGGTACAATAGATCACTTGAACCGACCAAACAAAAAATTAACTTCCCTAACAATAGTATGAGCCGCTAAATTTGCTGATCTATGAATATAAGAAACATGAAAGGACCTCAAGTTCATTAACGATGCTTTACAATTACTCATTATGGAACCGTAATAAGAAAAATATGTAGAACCCTTCCTTAATGCGCAGACAACCACTTGAGTATCTACTTTAATAGTCCTATGAAGGAGACGTATTTCCTTGAGCCAACTAAGAGATTCTTTAAGTCTCAGTGTTTCTGCCTCTGATGGGTCAAGTACTCCTTCTATACATTCCCCCATTGCTACCACAAACACCCCTACTGAGAAGAAAGAAATTTTTTAAAATTTTTTTTGCACCCATCAGAGTTTGAACCGATCTCTTACTCTAAAAATTCATACCAAACTATTGAGCCACCCAAATGACTATCACCTTTTTATTATTTTGTTTGTGAGTTTTTTTTTTTCTATTTCTTTTTTTTTTTTGGGGGGTCATTTCATGTAAATGTCCAAACTAGGACTGTTTCTGAATTTGGCAAATGTCGAACAAATAATTAATCAAGTGAAGTTGACTCTTCCAACAGAGTCTCTCTTCTACCCACATTATATTCCGAATATTGGTTGTGTTTAGGGAGCAATTTGGCCTTTCTTTCATTGAATCCAAATTTTGATTATGTGCTCTTATCACTCACTTATATACGTTGCTTAAATGTTAAATCAGACATCATGTCTTACATGCATACAAAAAATACCTCAACAAAGTGTTGTGAGTTTTCCGCATTATTTATGATTTAAATCACCACTCGAATACTTCGTTAATCATTTTAATTTTTCAAACAAAACTATATATAAAAAAAAATACTACATCCTATTGAGCCAATGGAAATTGACATTAAGGGCATTTCTTGAGAAGATTGTGTGGTTTGGATGGCAAAACATGCCTTTGACTTCAATTTCGACACTCAAGTGATTGAGAATATGCCTCATGGTTTGCAAATCATTCTAGTTAAATGTATTTTTGGCGTGAAGTTTTTTTTTCACAATGGTGTAAAGTTTCTTAGAATGCACACTGTAATTACCTTTTTTTTTTGTAATTCTTTCTTTCGACCTCCGTCTAATATTAAAAAGGCATTTCTTCAAAATAGCAATTGTTAAATATAGGTGAAAAAATTGGTCCAACAAAGTCGTTGTGGTATAGTGGTAAGTATTTCCGCCTGTCACGCGGACGACCCGGGTTCGATCCCCGGCAACGGCGTGTTTTATTTTTTGTCAACTAATTTTTAATGGGCTTGGGCGTCGACCATCTCACATAATTCAAATACAGTCATGGGCCAAGCCAGCCCATTATCTATAATCAAAGATTGGGCTTGGTCTTTTAAGAGTCCACCAAATAATTCCAGCATGATATTGTCATTGTGGTTAAAGATTAGCACTCTTCTTGCTAATAAAAAAGAAGAAGAAAGATTAGCACTCTTATAAACTTTTAAGTGTGCCAAATTGCAAAGTGCGTCTGATGCGCACCTGGGCTCTTTTTTTTGTAAGAGAAATTGAAATTTAATTAATTATTTATAGCTTAATATATGACAAGACATAGAATCAAATATATTGATTTGCTAATCATATTTGTTCAAACGAACTACATTACTTTGGATGTGAATGCGATTGTGAAATTGAAACAGTTTGATGATCAATGACTACTCTCTACAACGTTAAAACTCATAACAATACACACACACCACTAAAACCTCATAACGAATAACAAAACTTCTCAACGAAGAGAATAAAACTTAAAACTTCATAACAAGGAGAAAACAAATCAAAGACTTCCACCAAGGGAAGAAAAACTATCTATAAAATAAAAAAACTAAAAACAAAATCAATCCAGTGTGCCGCACAAATTCCGATAACATCATTGATGAAGATGCACCGCAACAAGAATGGACCAATCTCCACAAATTTGACTAGATCTATAGTTTATTCTATGAGCAAATTGTAAAAGAATTTGATTGGAACCATCATTGATCAAAGAGGAGGATAGACAGTGGTTCAAAACAAAATTACAAAAGAGAATAAAGAAATATTATTTTAGGGTTTGCCCTGGGCTCTAGCTTATAAATTTTATAAGTGTGTCAAGTTGCAAAATGTGTCTGATGTGTAGCGAATGCACTAATGATAATAACCTAACACTATACTACAATTACTTAGGATCGAACCCACATGGATTGAATCAACAAAATAGACGTGTTTTACGCCTCGGGCCTAAAAACCTTAGCCCAAACCAACTCACTATATATATGCGGGCATATACATAGGCCCAAGCCCGCCATGTCAAAAATACAAAACCTAAGCTCAACCCACAAGGCCATATATAAAATATTTAAATATTAAAAATGTAATAATAAATAATTTATATTCAATTAATAAATTTTTATAAACTTTTTCAATAAATTTTGTGTTTCTATCTATATTATATATTCTTTTGTTATGAATAGAAAAAAGTAGCTATTTGGTAAGGATCACCTTGTGTTCCAAAATTAAATCCCACCTATAACACTAATTATTTTTAAATATTTTTGTCACTTACTTGTATTTTGGTTGTGTGACGACCCCAAATTTCTAATGCATTTTGGTACGCCCGGTCTAGACTTATATAAGTCCCAAAGTCGGTACTCAGCGAGCCTAATCAACCTCCAATAAATTAATTAGACATTTTTATGAAAGAGTTTGTGACGGCCCCAATTTTCCCGTGCAATTGGGTACGCCCGGCCTAGACCCGTGCAGGCCCCAAGTTATCACTTGGCAACCTGACGAGCCTAGTCAGCTTTCGATTTAAACAATTTAATAATTTATGAAAGAGTTATTGCAATAATACACAACGGAAGACTAAACAGTAAATAACAAAGGAAATAACTCAATCAAAGGGAAATTAGGAATTCTATAAGTGTGAAAAACCCCGGGTATTCATGTACAATTCGATAAGAATATATACATGATACCAGTCTCACCAAAAATATCAAGTTCAATAATCCCAACAATATAAGTATGAAACAATATACACATCAGCAAAAATATAAACACCTACTATAGTCTCTCTCGATGTCGTCGTTAATCCTCACAAGAGATCACCTAGGCGGGGCCCCTTGCCCTGTCGCTCTCTCTCCACCCTATCTCGCACCCACCGTCACAAACTAGACGGTGAGTAATCGAACAAAATTGCTAGTAGTACCGAAGAATGTAACAAGTAATTTATGATTATAACAAGAAAAGCAGTCTAAGTATCATGCGAAAATGAAATAACAGGAAAGTAAATAAATCAAATGCATGATAAAGAGACTAATAGATAAACAATCGATATTTACATGTTCTAAGATTCAAAAGAGGCCCATGAGTGGTCTATTTCACAGCAATACGGCAAAGATCTCGTAAGATCTTCCCGGACAATGTCGCAACACTAGCGCAGAGTGAAATCGAGAGGCATCGCAACATCTCTCGAATCCAGTACCCAGTACACACATCACTAGGGGTGGTCAGTTACCCCTGCAGAGGGCACCCTCGTTGTCCCAGCTAGTGCGGGACCACATGATACCTTCGAGACACACACTCATGCCAAGAACATACAACCAAGGATATGGAATGGAATATCAAGCAAAGGATCAATACAACAATAGCAATAAATAGAGGATGTATAAATCACATGTTATTTTCTTGCTGGTCTACTAACGTACACACATACGAGGCATGCATGTACTTACTCGACTAATCGCGACCTGGTATTCACTCCGAGACTCTAACACATTTCCCGTGTTTCTCGACTACCTGACAACGAATCAAACCCCGAATGTTGTTTTAGAATTCGTGTTTAGTTTTAGGGTGATTCCCATAAACTTGGTTTAAAAACGATTAGTTAGAGCGACTCAAACAATTGCGAAAATGTCCTCCAATTGAGTCGTATTCAAGTTACGCTTGAGTACGTGGTTTTAAGATGCCAATACGGTGTTTTTTCTTTTTATGACACAAACCCATATACACCATACCAATGAACTAATATATTTACACTAAAGACATATACATACAGAATGTATCCACGTTCCATGCACAAAACAAAACCACTTGTACACACACCGCACACTTTGAAACACACATACACGTGATGGGCTTCTCATACATACTATGCAGTTTTACAAGAAAACTTGTACATATGGGCTATTCTTTTAGTATGGAAAAGTTAGTGGGCTTCTTTTGGGCCTTCACTATTAAGGCCCATGAATAATGTTCATCTTCCTCCTCAAAACAAACTCCATTGTTACAACGTTCTCCTTCCTCACGCATCCGAGACTCACATAACCTCCAACATCTCAACTGTGACATACACCATACGCACCCCACACCCCAATTGTGAGGTACACACATGTGACGGCCCCAATTTCCCCATGCAATTGGGTACGCCCGGCCTAGACCCGTACAGGCCCTGAGTCATCACTCAGCAACCTGAAGAGCCTAGTCAGCCTTCAACTTAATCAATTTAGTACTTTATGAAAGAGTTATTGCAATATTACACAGCGGAAGACTAAACAATATATAACAAGGGGAAATAACTCAATCAAAGGGAAATTAGGAATTCTATAAGTGTGGAAAACCCCAGTGTATTCATGCACAATTCGATAGGTAATTATACATGATACCAGTCTCATCAAAATACCAAGTTCAATAATCCCAAAGCATGTATATATATAAAAACGATATACATAAAAGCAACACATAAAGAAACCTACAAAGTAGTCTCCAAATCCAGTCGCTAAACTTCACAATAGATCACCTAGGCAGGGTCCCTTGCCCTTGCTGTTCTCCGCCCTATCTGCACCCACCGTCACAAACTAGACGGTGAGTAACTGAATAAAATTGAATGTAATGCCAGAAGAAGATAACAGTAATTCATGATAATACAAGTAAAGCAAGTCTAAATATCATGCGGTATTAAAATGACAGAATTTAAATAGACAAGGTGCATGATAAACAGACTAATAGATATCAATCGAAATTCAAGTGTGTTCCAAGGAATCAAAAGAGGCTCATAAGTGGTCTAGTCCATAGCATAACGGCGAAGACCTCGCGAGGTCTTCCCGGGCATCGACTCAAACGAAAGCACGCTATGATCGGCAAGGGACTCGAACCCCAAGTACTCGGTGTCACACGGTCACTAAGGGTGGTCACACACTCGTGGCCACGAGTGCCCACGTTTTATCCCTCTAGTGCGGTCCTAGTACTTTTCGGACAAAACACTTACGCCGGAATCACACAACAAGAAATGGAATGGAATACCAATAATAGTGAATAACAAGACTCGAATAAATGATAATGAATCACATGACATTTTCTTATCGGCTTACAAACGTACAAATGCTTGTGGCAAATGTACTTACTCGAACTATCGCGACCCGTGTGAAAACTCCGAGATCCTAACGCGTCTTCCGAAACTTCCCGATTGCACGATAAGGTTTAAATCCCGAATGTTCTTTTAAGGTTAGTATATTTTTTTTTAGGATGTTTCTCGCATGTCTAGTTCAAATATTTTTAATTAAGTGACTTAACCATTGTGGATCAATCCATCTCTATGGTTATTGTCCTTTTTACAAAACATATCCATCTTTAGGCTCTTGTTAGGTCCATTTATCAAGTTTATACTCACATAAGTAATCTCTTTGTGTGGACCCTTTTTGGGTTTAAATCCATAAGTCCATTTTCATATTTTATGTCTTTGTCTTGGGCCTTAACACCACCCATTTACACATTATTTGTATTTGTTATGGGCCTTATATATACAAGATGTGTGTTGGGCCCTTAATGGTTCTTATTGGGCTTTAATATAAAACCATAATTTGTATTCAAAATATCCATACACTTTCCTTGTTTTAATTATTCACACACACCTACATGTATGCACATGCACACACACACCACGTCACACACACGACGCACATACGCACATACGCACACACCCCACACCCCACCAAATCTGTGCACACCATAGCCTATTCACACACTCCAAAAATAGTGAGAAAAACGTGAGAAAGAGTGGGAGAGAGAGAGAGAAAAAGTGTCCGTGAGGTGAGAAAAAAAAAAAATAAAAATAAAATAAAAGTGTTGTTTACAAGATTCGATCCTTGGTCACATGCTTCATTAACGTCCTTCACTATCAACTACACCAACAAGCCAATTTTATTTTATTTTTTTATATTTTTTTTTAATATATGATACACCCCACCATTCACACACACCACGATTTCAACAACAAACTAACAACAAGTGAGGTGAGAGAGAGAGCACGAGAGATCGAGAGACCGTGAGGTGAGAGTGGTTACCTTCGGCTAGGGTGGCTTTCCGGGGATTATTTAACTCGTCGGCGAGAAGAGAAGGGTGGCGGTGGTGGTGAGATCAAGAGGAGAAGGAAGTGAATAGTGTAGGGTTTGCAACCCACATTTTGTATATATATTAGCCAAATTACCATTTTACCCTCCTCTTAACACTTGTTCATTTTTAACTCCTTTGCCTTTATGAGTCATTTACTTTTCTATTTATTTCTCTTTATTGCACATTAAAGTGTGTAACCATTATATTTATTTCTCTTTATTACACATTAAAGTGTGTAACCATTCTATTTATTTCTCTTTATTACACATTAAAATGTGTAACCATTTTATTTATTTGTACTTTTTACTCGTTTTTCTCTCCCGTTTAACTAGTCAAAACCTCACTTAATTAAATACCGCCCGAACGGCTCGAAACCCGTAAAATACTACAATACTAATACACACAATCAAAGAATCATAAAATCACTTCGTGTCGACTCCCGAAGTTCGAAATACCGTCCGCATTCACGTAGCCGGTCACAATTCGACAAGTGCAACACAAGTCGGTTAAAAATTTGGGGTTGTTACAGTCTCCCCACTTATTAGAATTTCGTCCCCGAAATTAATCTAATAAGTAAACTAGATTAGCAACTCTTCGCAACTCCTAACGAGTCCGATAAAAACTCAAAGTGAGTCATTTCTTGACTCCTAACCGTTCATGACCCTTCGGTGGAGAGACCTTCAAATATTTATAGTCTTCCCTAATTATACTCGAAGCTCATCGTGATACTCAACAAGTATTTCTTCGCCACTTCTTGGGCACTCTTAAGTCTCAAACAAAACTATTCACGACTACCCGAGATGCTATAGTAACCACGAGGAGATCGGGGCAACCACTAACGAAATCCATATCAATATGTTCCCACTTCCATCAAGGAATGGGTGGGGCTGTCTGTAGTCCTCCAGTCGTCGATGCCCGGCTTTACGCGCCGGCATGTCACACGCTCGAACAATTCGACACCTCGGAACATCATTCCCGGTCACCAAAATAATGTCGCATATCGGCGCACATCTTAGTCGACCCGGATACACAACCAAACCGAAACGATAAATCTCCCGAAGTAACTCTTCACAAGCATCGACCCCAATGGAATCCCCAGTCGCCGCGATACCTCTAGCATGAGTCCGTCGACCGACTCGCCTGGGCAATATGAATTATCCACCATCTCATTGCACCGCCGGTATGACGCATCGCCTTGCTTTTGTCCCTCACGCACAATGCCAAATGAGACGGTCCACAACATCGTTTGACCACGTATCGGGTTCGGTAGTCGTCGCACGTCCGTGATCTCATCAACTCGAATGCCTCACATAAACCACGCTCGTAGGTTCTTTAACATATAACTACCTCTCGCATCCAATCCTTTGCGGCGCAATGCATCAAGAACAACGTTGATCTTCTAGTATCCACAAATCAACGCATATAATGTTTATATCTAGTTCGTACCTCTCCCAAACCGTGGGCTTACGATCGCTTCCAGACGAGCTTAGATCCTCTTTCTCGAACTGTGGACTACCTCAAAGTCACTTGAGACGGCTCGTTCATCATCATCGCCGAATTGCAAACCAATGCATAGTCACTTCGACATACTCAATAAGCTATAACCAATCGTGAACTCTCGCGAATGTCACTTCCAACAGCTTGATTTTATCTCAGTCTTCAGACTGTAGGTCCCAACCAATTCAAACAACCTAATTCAACTACGGTCTCTCTAGACCGCTCCCGTTTTCCCAAAATGGTAGTAATGCCACGACCTCGTCGCAAACATCGCCCACTACCACGACTCAAGCTTGGTGATCACGACGTAAGACGCTACGATCGCGACTCGTACGCCATACTCGTGAAAACCTCCCAACCTACTCGCGTCTCGACGCAAGTTTATCTATACCCAGCAAGAAAATAGATTCGACAAAGTTGTAACCGTGGCCACCATGTACACTACGTGTCCATGCATCGTAAGATGAATCACAACCAGTCTGGTCCTGCCTCTCTTTAGGTGTACTTGTGGCTAGTTTTGGCACCCATTGTGCCCAAACTTACCATCTCTTTCGGACTCTTATCTAAGTTAGGTTTGTCTCATCCTAGACAACACTGCTAAGTTTAAACGGTAATACTCTAGCCAGTATAAACCCTAACTCTGTCACATGACGTCTAACGTCTTATTTAAACACCTAAAGCTTCATTTAATCCGTTCCATGCATGTCATATGATAACCAGGAAATTTCTTTATCTCCGTTAGTATCACGAACCACTATAAGTTATTGTTCATTCGCCACGTGCACATCCTCGCACAAATCAGTACATCGTTTCTAAAAATGTCCAGGCTGTCCGCACTGGTAACACAACTTCCGCTTTCGAGAACCACTATCATCGTTCGGATTCCTTATTCGTTTCTTTGATATCCTTCCGATCAATGCTCTAACTGCAACTCTCTGCGCCAACGCATGAAGGTTCTCTACGCAACGTGTTAACGACTTATCGTTGTTGTTACTAAATCTAGCCTGTTCCGCCCTCGCTATCTAACAAAGAAAGCGAGTTCTCGGATCGGCGAATAACTATCGATACCATATAATACATCACATAAACATACTTATGCCAATAAGTTTTCAGTTTCCATTACCCAACTCATCCTCACTCCCCAACTAGGATTCTAAGTCGGGATCATAGGGTTTTCCACTCTAAATTCAACCGTTCCTAACTTCCGCTGGTTTAATGGATTGTGTTTTATGAATTTCAATCAAGAGTCCGGTCTTTAGAACCTTGTGCTCTGATACCAACTGTGATGTTGGTATCACAATTTTTAGATAACTATATACCATGTCCCTAAGATTCTAAAGCCTAAGCTCGATACCAATCATGACGGCCCCAATTTCCCCATGCAATTGGGTACGCCGACCTAGACCCGTACGGCCCCGAGTCATCACTCAAAGAACTCCGAAGAGCCTAGTCACCTTCAACTTAATCAATTTAGTACTTTATGAAAGAGTTATTGCAATATTACACAAATGGAAGACTAAACAATATATAACAAGGGGAAATAACTCAATCAAAGGGAAATTAGGAATTCTATAAGTGTGGAAAACCCCAGGTATTCATGCACAATTCGATAGGTAATTATACATGATACCAGTCTCATCAAAATACCAAGTTCAATAATCCCAAAGCATGTATATATATAAAAACGATATACATAAAAGCAACACATAAAGAAACCTACAAAGTAGTCTCCAAATCCAACCGCTAAACTTCACAATAGATCACCTAGGCGGGGTCCCTTGCCCTTGCTTTTTCTCCGCCCTATCTGCACCCACCGTCACAAACTAGACGGTGAGTAATCGAATAAAATTGAATGTAATGCCGAAGAAGATAACGGAATTCATGATAATACAAGTAAAGCGAGTCTAAATATCATGCGGTATTAAAATGACAGAATTTAAATAGACAAGGTGCATGATAAACAGACTAATAGATATCAATCGAAATTCAAGTGTGTTCCAAGGAATCAAAAGAGGCTCATAAGTGGTCTAGTCCATAGCATAACGGCGAAGACCTCGCGAGGTCTTCCCGGCATCGACTCAAACGAAAGCACAGCTATGACTGGCAAGGGACTCGAACCCCAGTACTCGGTGTCACACGGTCACTAAGGGTGGTCACACACTCGTGGCCACGAGTGCCCACGTTTTATCCCTCTAGTGCAGGTCCTAGTACTTTTCAGACAAAACACTTACGCCGGGAATCACACAACAAGAAATGGAATGGAATACCAATAATAGTGAATAACAAGACTGAATAAATGATAATGAATCACATGACATTTTCTTACTGGCTTACAAACGTACAAATGCTTGTGGCAAATGTACTTACCTGAACTATCGCGACCCGTGTGAAAACTCCGAGATCCTAACGCGTCTTCCGAAACTTCCCGATTGCCTGATAAGGTTTAAATCCCGAATGTTCTTTTAAGGTTAGTATATTTTTTTTTAGGATGTTTCTCGCATGTCTAGTTCAAATATTTTTAATTAAGCTGACTTAACCATTGTGGATCAATCCATCTCTATGGTTATTGTCCTTTTTTTACAAAACATATCCATCTTTAGGCTCTTGTTAGGTCCATTTATCAAGTTTATACTCACATAAGTAATCTCTTTGTGTGGACCCTTTTTGGGTTTAAATCCATAAGTCCATTTTCATATTTTATGTCTTTGTCTTGGGCCTTAACACCACCCATTTACACATTATTTGTATTTGTTATGGGCCTTATATATACAAGATGTGTGTTGGGCCCTTAATGGTTCTTATTGGGCTTTAATATAAAACCATAATTTGTATTCAAAATATCCATACACTTTCCTTGTTTTAATTATTCACACACACCTACATGTATGCACATGCACACACACACCACGTCACACACACACGACGCACATACGCACATACGCACACACCCCACACCCCAAACCCAAATCCGTGCACACCATAGCCTATTCACACACTCCAAAAATAGTGAGAAAAACGTGAGAAAGAGTGGGAGAGAGAGAGAGAAAAGTGTCCGTGAGGTGAGAAAAAAAAATAAAAATAAAATAAAAGTGTTGTTTACAAGATTCGATCCTTGGTCACATGCTTCATTAACGTCCTTCACTATCAACTACACCAACAAGCCAATTTTATTTTATTTTTTTATATTTTTTTTTAATATATGATACACCCCACCATTCACACACACCACGATTTCAACAACAAACTAACAACAGTGAGGTGAGAGAGAGAGCACGAGAGATCAGAGAGACCGTGAGGTGAGAGTGGTTACCTTCGGCTAGGGTGGCTTTCCCGGGGATTATTTAACTCGTCGGCGAGAAGAGAAGGGTGGCGGTGGTGGTGAGATCAAGAGTGGAGAAGGAAGTGAATAGTGTAGGGTTTGCAACCCACATTTTGTATATATATTAGCCAAATTACCATTTTACCCTCCTCTTAACACTTGTTCATTTTTAACTCCTTTGCCTTTATGAGTCATTTACTTTTCTATTTATTTCTCTTTATTGCACATTAAAGTGTGTAACCAT
Source organism: Stephania japonica (assembly GCA_039657345.1). Lineage (NCBI taxonomy): Eukaryota > Viridiplantae > Streptophyta > Magnoliopsida > Ranunculales > Menispermaceae > Stephania > Stephania japonica. The sequence continues at coordinate 49,326,633 of CM077558.1, forward strand.
TATATTTATTTCTCTTTATTACACATTAAAGTGTGTAACCATTCTATTTATTTCTCTTTATTACACATTAAAATGTGTAACCATTTTATTTATTTGTACTTTTTACTCGTTTTTCTCTCCCGTTTAACTAGTCAAAACCTCACTTAATTAAATACCGCCCGAACGGCTCGAAACCCGTAAAATACTACAATACTAATACACACAATCAAAGAATCATAAAATCACTTCGGTGTCGACTCCCGAAGTTCGAAATACTGTCCAGTATTCACGTAGCCGGGTCACAATTCTGACAAGTGCAACACAAGTCAGTTAAAAATTTGGGGTTGTTACAACACACACCATCACACACCCCACACAACTCACACATCATGGATTACATTAACCCATCACCCTAACCGAACTCACTGTCAACAATTTAAACACCTCACTGTTGCACATGGGGGGGTCATCTCCGGCCAGTGGGATCGTCGGAGAGCCACCTCCGATCAGCCTTGACTAGGGACAGACCCACCAGGCCACAACAGCCCTAACAAATAGCCAAAATAGTCACAAAAATGGCAAAAACAGTGGGAAAATGGAAGAAACAAAACAATGGAGATAGAGAGAGAACCGTAGGGGAGACGCTCACCTAGCTATCTCCAGTGATTGTTCGTGGTTCCAGCAACGTGGTGGGTGGCGGTGGTGACTGGAAAACGAGAAGGAAATCAGCCGAGTGTGAGAGAGAAAACATGGACTGCCGAGAGAGAGAAGAAGGGAGAGAGAGAGAGAGAAGCTCGTCTAAGCGTGTTCCGATGGTGGTGGAAAGGTAGGTTGTCGTGGTGGGTGGCGATGGTCCAGCCGAGTATGAGGGGGAAAGAGATTTACACAGTCGAGAGTGAGAGTAAACTGCCGAGACGAGATGAGGGAGAATGTGAAGCCGAGAGGGAGAAAGGGAGAGAGAGGACGTCCTCCCCGTCGACGGTGATCTTCCGGTCACCTCTGGCCTCGTCGGGGTCGGTGGTTTGGTGATGGCAGTGGGGGGAGAGTGGGAGGAATGAACAGTGACGGCAGTTGGATGGAGGAGATGATGAATAGTCTACATTAGGGTTTTATGGTAAAAACGTTTTTATATAAGTGAATTAGGATGAAATGACCCTTTTGCCCTTGAGTTTAAAACTTGCACATCCCTTGGACAGCTACCCTTATAGGTCATTTTGCCCATCATCCTATTTTAACACACATACACATCTCCATGCTCATCCAATGGTTCTCCTCACCATATTGTGTCACCTTAACAATCTTATCATATATTAATACATTAGATTAATTTTATTAAATTATAAATAAGGTCGCTCAACTTCCCGCCTACTCGGTACACAGTGTCCCGCGTCCGACACGCTTCTCGAGGCAGTCCCACACTTAGTATTCAATTAAGTTTCCTCATGTCTAAGTTATACTTTATTGATAAAATTGTATTTCCTCAACTAAGGTCATATATTTCATTTGACTTTGTTTATTAATAATGTCCATTAAAACGGTTCCCAAAAACCCCGTTCAACTAAGCGACACCTCACTCAATTAAAATATAGCCCGAACTGCTTGAGACCCGTAGAATACTAAAACACTAATACACAAAGTCAACGAATCATAAAATTACCTCGGTGTCAACTACCGAAGTTTGAAAAACTATCCAAAATCCACGTAGCCGGGTCACAATCCTGACACGTGTAACACAAGTCAGTTAAAAATTCAGGGTTGTTACAGAGTTATTACAAGTTTAACGCAGCGAAAAATAAATAACTAATAATAATATGGGAAATAACACAATCAAAAGAAAATTAGGAATCTAATATGTGAAAACCCCGAAACATTCATGTACAATCAATGTGACACAAGAATAACGTATGCATGATATACAACTCATAATGATCCCTAGTTCAATGGTAAAAAACCATGTATATAAAGCATCATATAATCCAATAAAACAAATAATAAACCTACTTTAAGGTCTGCAAATCCAGTCGCTAAGCTCCTCACAGGAAGTCACCTAGGCAGGGCTCCTTGCCCTTCCTGCACTCTGCTCTATCTGCACCTACCATCATAAACTAGACGGTGAGTAACTATAAGAAAATTGAAAGTAATGGCAGAAGAATATAACAATAATTCATGATTCATAAAGTAAGACAGTCTAAATATCATGCGATAATTGAAAAACAAGAATTTAAGTAGATTAAATGCATGATAAACAGACTAAGAGATGTCAAACTAAAACATGTTTGCTTTAAGAATCAATAGAGGCCATAAGTGGTATGAATCATAGCATAACGACGAAGACCGCGCGAGGTCTCCATGGGCATCGACACAAGCGAAGGCACAACCATGATAGGAGGGACACAAGCCCTCCAACCCAGTACTTGGTGTCACATGTTCACTATGGGTGGTCCCACATTTTTGTACAAAAGTGCCTACGTTGCCCACTAGTGTAAGGCCGAGTACTCTCGAGACAAAACACTTACGCCAATAATACACAACAAGGAATAGAACATAATGCCAATAATAGATTAATTTGCAAAGCAAAATAAATAGATAATGAATCACATGGTATTTTCTTACTGGTTTACAAATCATACACAAACTTATAGGCTATTGTACTTACTTGACTAACATATCCCGACACCACTCTGCGACTCTAACGCATTTCTCTCGGGTTCTCGACTACTAGACATAGGTTAGAACACAATTAATGGGTTTAAGGTTAATATTTAATCCTAGGGTAATTCCCATTGAAATTGGCTTTTGAAAACAGTTCGATTATGGGCCCAAAATAGTATTAAAAAGCCATGAAATAACTCTCTGGTCCAGACGTATACAGGTTACGCCATTGGCCCATAGGCGCATGGCATGACCACGTCACCTAATGGACACATGCACACACACAAAAACTCTCCCAACTCACGTCGTGGTGTAATAATACTCAAAAACGACTCACACGGTGGTAACAACCAAAACATAATCCCAACGCCTTGTAGACGTCGTGCATGTGTAGGCTTGGAAACGTCCCATGCATACCAGAGAACAAGATTTCGTACTCCACAGACGCCATGAAGATCATACACTTGAAAATGTCTCCTGCAGCGTATTCTCGAAATTAAAGTTCGCAACTCATACTCCAACTACGCCGCGATGTAAACAAACCATGAAAATGCCTGATAAAACATAAAATTGAATTCATAACCAACAAATCATACTTGGTACACGCCGTGAGAAGAAATCATACGAAAGCTTCTCTCACGACCAGATTCTGAAATCACCAAAACAAAACACCCTGTCACGTCGTGAGAACGTTATGATAAGCAAAACAACACAACGCCTTGGCGGCGTGTAGTTTTCTAGTTTTTGTTCTATGCATAAGTGCTTGGCGCCACGAGATACCCACTCACACAACGTCCTCACAACGTCATAATAAAACCAAAATACCAGAATTACTGAACAACAATTCGACAGTAAACATCACGCCACTCTTTGAAAATCATCAATAACATATCATTGAACCAAAAACCATCCAAAAATCGACTTTGGATCATCACAAAAACATCGGTAATGTTCAAGAATTTAAGATCTCCCAATTTATTAATAAATCAATAAAGAAAGCAACAAAACAACATTAAACAACAACACCTGACATTGGTGCTATGTATTGATTGCTCCGGAGGTTGCTAAGACACTGATGAGACACTAGAAACGTCTCTGGCAAGCTGCCCATATCATGGTGAGGACTCAACAACAAATTAATCAAACAAAACCTAAAAACAGGGAGAGAAATAAGAATAGACATCTCACCTAAGAACTCCGCGTGATAGATTGGACTTCCGGAGAACCTCCAGTGTCCAAAATCGCCTCTGGTGGCTAGCTTGTTCACCAAGCAAGAGAGAGAGGAAAGAAGAAAATGAATAGTGAAAAGGGGATCAAATGGTGAAGTTGTCCTTATATAGGCCCACTTATCATCTAATTATATGCACACATCTCGAGGCGAATCCATCAGCTCTCCCCTTTGGAGTGTCCACAAGTCTAACTCTTTATATTGACTCCACTAAGTGACTCGGGTGTCATTTAGTTATCCAGCTCCCATGTTGATCCCACGTTCCTCGGCCACGAGATACCCACTCACACAACATCCTCACGGTGTCATAATAAAACCAAAATACCAGAATTATTGAACAACAATTCGACAGTAAACATCACGCCACTCTTTGAAAATCATCAATAACATATCATTGAACCAAAAACCATCTAAAAATCGGCTTTGGATCATCACAAAAACATCGGTAATGTTCGAGAATTTAAGATCTCCCAATTTATTGATAAATCAATAAAGAAAACAACAAAACAACATTAAACAACAACACCCGGCATTGGTGTTGTGTATTGATTGCTCCGGGGGTTGCTAAGACACTGATGAGACACCAGGAACGTTTTCGGCAAGCCGCCCATGTCATGGTGAGGACTCAACAACAAATTAATCAAACAAAACCTAAAAACAGGGAGAGAAATAAGAATAGACATCTCACCTAAGAACTCAGCGCGATATATTGGACTTTCGGCGAACCTCCAACGTCCAAAACCGCCTCTGGTGGCTAGCTTGTTCACCAAGTAAGAGAGAGGGGAAAGAAGAAAATGAATAGTGAAAAGGGGATCAAGTGGTGGAGTGGTCCTTATATAGACCCCACTTATCATCCAATTATACGCACACATCTCGAGGCGAATCCATTTGCTCTCCCCTTTGGAGTGTCCACCAAGTCTAACTCTTCATATTGACTCCACTAAGTGACTCGAGTATCACTTAGTTATCCAGCTCCCATGTTGATCCCACATTCCTCGGCCCATATTTCACCACCAATCGACTCGTCACGCCCGTTGTCTTGTCACGTCCCGATAAATTATTATATTAATTATTCAAAAAATCATTTATTAATGTTTTCTGTATATTAACTTCCCCGTTTACCTAGGCGAAGTCTCACTCAGACTAAACAGTCATCCAAATGACTCAAGACTCATATTAGGCTACAATACTAATACAAACATTACAAAAATAAAAAATTACCTCGGTGTCGACTCCCGAAATTCGAAATACCGCAAAGTATCACGTAGATTTGAGGGTTATTACATGTAGGCCTGGGGCGAGTTTGGGTTTTTTAAGGTGGTCCAAGCCCAACCCACTTGAAAGTAGGCTTAACTGGGCTTGTGCTCGAGTCGAGTTTTTCTTAAAAATGACTACCAAAGCTCGATAATTTGTTCGCGAACTTGGGTGGGCCGACGGATATCCAAGCCCATGATGAGGTCTACAACAAACCATATTAAACAAGAAAATGTAATACTAAAAAGTAATTAATTAAATTGAATACTTCATGATTTTGGTCCTTAATCTTCAATATTTTGTTATTGTTTTATTGTGTAGGGTGTTTAGGTTTGCATCATACACAATTCATAGCTTTGGTCGAGCTAAAAGACATTTGGATATACTTGAGGTAATCTAGCATGATGCTCGAGTCCCTTTAAAATTGATGTGGAAGCAATTTGTCGTCCCCTAGTGATTTTACTCAACTCAAACTTAAATTAGTCGAAGTCTTGTGATATTAGCTTTGACAAAAAATAAAATGAAAAAAAGAAAAAAAATAAAATAAAATAAAATTAGGATATGGACCCAGTATTGTCACCTAGAAAAGACACACATTTATCGACGTCCATCCATGCGTTGGAGATGCATACAATGGTCGCTAAAAATCGCGGGCAGCCAAATATATGCGTGTCGTTGGTTCATGCCTTTCACGGCTTACCGTAGCATTTTGCTTAAGTTACAACTTGATGCCCTAATTTCTAGCCACGTGGCGTCATACCCACTAAAGACGTCATTTCCTCCTATACCATTTCAACACCATAAACCTTTCCCCGATATTTCGACGCCGACGTGGCTACCGACCTTAAACCCTAGCTGTATATAATGCCTCCGCTTAAACCCTACCAAGTCGCTTCGCTTCTCTTTCGCTTCTCAGACTCCCTCGGTTTCATCTCTCTCAGGTATCAAACAAACCCTAGTTTTTGTACCAAGTTCAGTCCTTTTTGTTACTCTATTGTGGTTTTTAGGGATTGATTTGAAGAGTATTGTTGTAGATCATGATCGGTCCGACTTAGAAACTTGCTTGATCTGCAGTTTTTGTTTTGATTAATCATTTCAATGTTATTGTTGCGGTTGTTTTGCCGAAATGCCCAAGGATTGCAAGGCGCCGAGGCGATCCTAAGGCGGCGGTGCCTAGAAAATATTTAGTTAAAGCTCCTTGAGTTTTTATTTTATTTTTTAGGCCCTTGATTAACTATAACCTTTTATTAGTCGCTATATAATCCATATTTAATATATACTTTAAGGATACCGGTAAGCGGTTAGTCCTTATGTAACATTAATTACGCTAAGATTTTGCTGTTTGGGATACCGCGAGTGCCGCCTTGTGAGTTGTGGTCATTGGAAATGCCCATACTTATGTTGGGTCTCTCTTAAATGGAAGATAGATGTAAACGGAGCGCGCACAAAGTAAATGTATGGTGTTTACATGAATCAGAATTAGGTCTGGCAAAATCTTGTCTAGACCTATTGGCCCTGTTTTGTACAACTCTGAGTAAACGGAGCTTGCATAAAGTTCGACAATTACTATACGTCTGTCACTCTCAACTGCATAAATTTAGTGGAATGGAAAACATTGATCCCGATTTTTTGTTGTTGTACAGTGAACTTGCATTCTGGCTTCCTAAATGTATTTTCTTAGAGGTTTTTTTCCTTTTCCGGATTGCTCGCATTTTCTTTTACTTGAGAAACTGATGGACAAGTATCATTTTCATTAGTCTGAAAGAAGAAGCAGAATGGCCTTTTCGGGTAGATTCGGGAGTCTTATGAGGCAGATCACGTCTCAAAATGTAGTATCGAATGGACAGATGTCAGCGCCTTCTATGCTTAATGCCATTAGGTGTATGTCAAGCACAAAGCTTTTCATTGGAGGTATGCGTACAGTTCTCTTTTTCCATGATTTAGAAAGTGACGATGATGCTTTTATGCCCATAGAAAATCATTTAATTTTTTCTGACTAGGTCTTTCATTTGGCACTAATGATCAGTCTCTCCGCGATGCATTCTCTAGCTTTGGTGAGGTGGATGAAGGTGAGTTTTATTGCTTACGAGCTTGTTGCGTGGTAAATTTCTAATTTTTTTTAGTTTCTATACTCGTGCTGCTGAAACAGAGATTCATTTCTTAGTGTCTTCACGAACGTTCAACTTGCATCAATTCTTGAACAGATTTCTATATATTCTTTCTAGTCGCAAAAATCTTATTTGAGCCATATCTCATTGGATTAATTGATGCAGCTAGAGTTATTACCGATCGGGAAACGGGGAGGTCAAGGGGATTTGGGTTTGTAAACTTTACTACTGAGGATTGTGCTAAAACAGCAATGTCATCCATGGACGGTCAGGTATCAATCAAGAGTCAGTCTCATTTGTTTTCCCATGGTATGCATCTAATGCTTTATTTGACTATATTTTCTTTCTCTACAGGAACTAGAGGGGCGAAACATTCGTGTTAGCTTTGCTAATGACAGGCCACCTCGCTCAACTGGTGGTGGTTATGGTGGTGGTGGTTATGGTGGTGGCGGTTATGGTGGTGGTGGTGACGGCGGCTACTAGCGTGGCGGTGGAGGAAGAGAAGATGGGTACTAAGGACTTACTTTGCTAAGCTTCTCAGCCGAGTTGTATCTGCTATTTGGATACACTTCATGATTTCTTTTGTGGCACTTAGAGTAATGCTTTCTTTGAACTGGTATTGGTTAATGTTAAGCATCTATTTTAGTTTAAGTTGTGAGGTACTTTTCATTCTATTCAAATGCATTGTAGACCCCTTTTTTATAATAGAAAAAAATGATTGATAATCTGAAGCATGTTTTGAATCCTATATGCCATTAGTTTTATTGTTAGACCTGTAACATGCATTGATTGGCTAAGCATATGTATATTTGATGTCTCTTTTTTTCTTTTCAGAGAATGTCTCTCCTTTTACTTTTAATAGTATGTTGTGTTTATTGGAATCCATGAAACTGTGAAGACATTTAGTTGTATTTGAGCTGAAAATGAATTGATTGTGATAGGACAAGGGGGCTTAAGGAACCATTTTTCTATTATATTTCATTGTACCGTGTCTTCTCTATTACAAAGAGAGCTGTGTAGAATTCATGAATTGCAATTCAAATTTAATACAGCACTAGCGAAGTTGTGCTGTGTACTATTTTGATTCCATTTATTGGCAACATATGGTATGAACTGTCCTGTGAATTCTGAAAGTTGATTGACGGTTCAAATAATTAAAGGGACGAAGATCTTCATCTGGGGGATCTGCAAGAGTCCATGGTTTGGTTTTCAAAATGGAAATTAAAGAAAAAGATTGTTAGGCTTTGATGCATCTAATGACATCATTATAAGTTTTTTCCAATTCTTTTTTTTTTTTTTTTTTTCTTCTTCGATCTAAACCCCTTGTATTTAGACTATCTAATTACTTTATGTTTGCCTTGAGTCGCACACCATTTTGGAGAGAGGAGCTTCCAACGTTGATATTTTCATTTTTTGGACTTGAACTTGAGTTGCTAAAGGGACAATAACTCCCTTCTATTTGTGCCAACCAATACTTAGTAGTTACATGAAAGTGGTCAAGATCTAGTCTATCTCATGTTTCTTTCTTTGAGTTAGGCTCTAGTGTTTTTTATTTAGTTAGAATTAGTTTCCACCTACATGCAGTAGCTGTTGCTATTGTTGGGGTAGTTGTCCCTGTTGTTGGGTGTTTGTCCATGCCTCAGTGTTGGGGTTAAAGTCGCACTATTGTGTTTTTGGAATTTGTTACGTGTTTCATTGTTGTAAGATCTATTTGTAACAAATGTTTATCCGATTGGACTAAGAAATAAATAAATAAATTTTTTTTTGGTGAAAATAAATTGTTGTTTTTTCTAATTCTAGGTTTGGGGAATTATGTGCTAGTTTAGGCCTAAAAAAAGGTTGGGGAATTATTGTGACAAAAGGCGAGATTTGGAAAATTGGAATGTTCAAGCAAATGAGCTTGGCCCATTTCGTTAAACTATGAATATAGCATATGAAGCACACAAAGGCCCATACAATCATATGAAGTACTTGCCAACTATCAGTTGGTAAGACCGGTTCATGGGCTAGGCTAGGGCGTAAGAAACTTAGATCAAACTCAACCCACTGTGTGTATATATATCTATCAATATAATAAAAGTGAGAATACTTCTCATTTCCTTCGTTACTTGAATTCTCTATTTTACCCCTTTCCCTAATCCATCGATTCACGCCTCTTATTTGGATATCTCTCTTCACCGTTCACGCCTCTTATTTCGATCTCTCTCTTCACCTTATTTCGATCTCTCTCTTCACCGTTCACGCCTCTTTTTTCGATCTCTCTCTTCACCGTCAATTCACGTCACTCCTTCGTCGCTTTTTTCATAGCGTTCTTTGCTATTCAATGTGAGCAGAGTTCATTGATGATGCGCTGGTCACAGCGTTCTTTGCTATTCAATGTGAGCAGAGTTCATTGATATTCAATGTGAGCAGAGTTCATTGATGATGCGCTAGGGAGTGCGTGCAAGATTATCAATCTAGATTTGAGGCGTTTCTTTGGAGGAGACGAGACTGAAGCAAACACAAGAAGAGTGGTTGGAACATAGTAGGTATTTCAGCATTCTTTCTATTTAGGCATCTACTTTGATTTTTTTACCAATAATTTTACTACAATGGTTGAATGCAGTGGCTATATGTCTCCTGAGTATGCTGCACACGGGCTTTTCTCAATGAATCCTAACATATGCTTGAATCCTATTTCTCTGATTTCTCTACCTATTTCTCTGATTTCAACACAAAATCGAATCCTCCTATTTCGTGAAATCGAATCCTAATTTGGTTCTATTTCTCCGATTTCATAATTGAGTTATGAATCCGTTATGAAACCGTCACTCAAGATTTTCTTTCCTTGTATCCATCCCAAACAGGGTACCGCCTGATTCTTCAATTTCTTTTCTGTGCCTCTCTTGTCTCTTGATTGTGAGAATGCCCTAGCACGCCCCTAGCACGCTGATCGGTCAATCTTGTCTCTCTTATGCCTCTGGCTGCCCATGATCTCCCTATCAGTTGCAGGTATCTCCCATTCTCTCTCTCTCTCTCTCACCCAAATCAAACTTTCTCAATTTGGAGTTATTTCAAGGTGCCTTATTTGAAGCGTCAATCTATCAGTCGTTGTTGCAGATTTGGGTTTATCATCCTTGGAATTTTTTTTTCTTAATCAAGACATTAAATTTGGAATTTAGTCTGTGTTGTTATTATGCCTATTCTTTTATGATTGATCAATGTCTTAATTGCCTGGTTTTCATGGGTGAGAATTGATAGTAGAGAAATCTTAACCAGCTTCTCTGTCTTAATCTGTCTTAATTGATTAATGCAAACTTCATAATCTATACTCTATTTTTCTCAATAAATTCATTTTTATGTTTATCGACTCTAATGAATTGGTATTGACGTGTGAGCCTGAGAATTGACTTAAATTATTGAAGAAGTATTGCCAATTTCTTTATCATGCAACTCAAGGAGATTTTTTTTTGGGACATGCTCAAACTTGGATGTCTCAAACATTCATGTATTCGTTTAAGTAAAATGGTGGTTTCCTGCATATAAAATAAACTTATTATATGGTTTCAAAAAAAAACTTATTATAAAATTTTTGGATCTGGTTTAATAGTTTTACATGCTTTAACGTTATTTATTTCCTTGGTAAAAAAAAAGTTATTTATTTGCACAAGTCTCTTGTCTCCGAATCTCTTCCATAGGTAAAAATAGGGAAAAACCTAATTTGGAGACTTTTCATCGTGTTTGGACTTTGCTCTCCTCCCTCTTCAAAAGGTGAAAATCTCAGACTTTCCTTCTTCTTTCATGTCTTTGATTTATTGGGTATATCTGTTCTTAGCAAATCGTGTGTGGGATGTTGTGAATCTGTTCTTCAAATCTCGCAGTGGGTATGTTAGGGTTTTTGATGGTACTGTTCTTCATGAATGTTGCTAACTCGAATGAATCACAGTTGCGGAAGAGGAGTGTAGGCTGTGACTTGTCAATTCTCTGAATCAAAACTTCAAGAGTTGTAAAGAAGATGGTATGTTGCCTTTTTGTTTTGATTCCTTTGTCTCATGTCATGTTTTTTTTGAATTAATGTTCCGATTGTTGGGTATTTGTGGTTTAGGGTTTTTTTTTTCTATTTGATTCTTTAAAGCTTTTCTCTTTTCCGTTTGTGTTTCTGAGTTTTCAAATTTGTATGGTTTTTAGTAGTGAATTATAAATTAAATTCAAAGTACTGCAGGAAATAAATACTATTCTAGAGTCAACGGGAAAAAGTATTACATAATTTTCTTTAGTTGATTATCCAGTTGTTTTTGATGATTTTTATCACAGCACGAGAGAAATAAATGAAGAACTAGACATCGTTGTTGATAGTAATGACTTGGAGGCTGCATCAAAGTTGAATAGTGCCCAAAAATATGCATATGATTCTATACTTGATAAAGTTTTCAAGAATGAGTCGGCTTTATTTTTCGTAGATGGTCCGGGGGGAACAGGGAAAACCTTTTTATACCGAGCAATATTAGCGAAGGTCAGATCCAAGAAAAATTGCATTGGCAACTGTATCGTCAGGTGTAGCAGCTTCATTATTACCTGGAGGTCGGACTGCACATTCTAGATTTAAATTACCAATAAATATTGAAGGAAATAGAACATGCAACATTAGCAAACAGTCAATGTTAGCAAAATTACTATTAACCACACACTTGATAATCTGGGATGAAGCACCGATGTCAAATAAACAAGTTATCGAAGCATTAGATTCTATGCTTAGGGACATAACGGATAATAACACACCTTTTGGAGGAAAAGTGGTTGTTTTCGGTGGTGATTTCAAGCAGGTGCTCCCTGTAGTACCAAAAGGCAGTAAGCAACATGTGATAAACTTGACACTGACTACTTCATAAATTTGGCCTCTGTTAAAGAAAATCAAGTTAGTTGAAAACATTAGAGCAAGACTTGATCCTGAATTCTCTAAATTCATACTTCGGGTTGGTAATGCTACAGAAGAACTTCCAGGAAATCTCATTGCCATACCTTCAAACATCATTATGCCTTTTGTCGATGACAATGTCTCTTTGGATAATTTGATTACAGCTGTGTATCCCAATTTGAATGAGTATACAATTAAAAGTAGTGCAATGTCAAGTCGTGCTATTTTGACAACGAAGAATGAATTTGTTGACGAAGTCAATACTTTATTGATTCATCGGTTTCCTAGCGAAGTTTTTAGATATTACAGTTTCGATAAAGCTATTGATGAGAACATCAGTTCTATAAATCTGGAGTTCTTAAACAGCTTGTCCTTAAGCGGCTTCCCTCCACATGAGTTGATACTAAAGAAGAACTGTCCAATTATGCTCTTGCGTAACATTAATCCATCAGAAGGGTTATGTAATGGAACTCGATTGATTTGTCGAAAATTCGGAAAAAACGTTATTGATGCTGAGATTGTAATAGGTCATTATAAAGGAAAAGGAGTTTTCTTACCAAGAATTCCTTTTATTCCTAACAATCAAGATAAAACACCATTCAAATTCAAGAGACGACAATTTTCCATTCGATTGTGCTTCGCAATGACAATAAATAAAGCACAAGGACAAACATTGGACTTTCTTGGAGTTTATTTACGAGAACCTGTATTTTCACATGGTCAACTTTATGTTGCGCTATCACGTGCTACAACAGCATCTGCCATCAAAGTTCTTGTCAAGCCTTCTTATAATAGTAATCAAACAAATCGAACCAAGAACATTGTCTACAAAGAACTGTTGTCTCTCGTGAATGTTACTTCTGTCGAACCACTTTAGTTCATAGGTGAGTTAAAGAACAAATAACTTGAAACCAGGTCCTACTCCAATTTCTTGTTTCTATTAAAAGTAAAAGTTGGTTTTCTTTGCTTTTTTCCTCAAGCCTTTTTTCTTTACTTTACTGGAGCTAATTTTCAAAATGCTAGAAAGTTGAAGGAGTTTTTGCTTACCTATGTAAATACGAAGCGTGAGCGAAGAAATTTTAAATACATTATGCTTATAAACAAGATGGTGGCAACTAACATCAATAGAAATAAAGAGCTAGATATTGCAAAACAAGTTGATTATCAATACAATCTCTTTGTATAAATAATGTCTTAGCCATTTTTTGATTGTCATCTTGGTCTAATGTTACAAAACAAGTTGACTAATATTTAAATTCATGGTCTATTGGTCATTGGAAATGCGTCATTCTATGCTTTGATTGCTTATCCATCATTTTGAATGTTATTTGTTTTATAAGTAAAAGGTAGGCTTAGAGTTTCCATCTTAAGACCAAAATTTTCAAGATCAAGGTTGCTTTCTTTAACAATGCGTATCAGGTACTGATTCTAACTTTTGCAGTTTTTTGATATGCTAATTAATTTCTTGAAGTGTCATTGGATTTTCTTATTGAAAAGGAGGTGTAATTGGATTCTTAGTTGAATGTTGATCTTTTCACCTTGTGTATGTAAGGCATTTCTGATTTGTGGATAAATGCTAAGTGTTAACTATATGATTGAGCATTGGCCTAAACTGACTATTAATGGGGTATCATAGGACCATAAAATTGGTAGTCTGTATAAGCCTTCCATACGATGATCATTTGTATAGATTGATGTGTATGACTTGTGACCTTTTTTGGTATGTTTAATAATCTTCAGTTAGCAGATTTGGAACCTCCTTATCCGAGGCCAAAGACATCATGTTTCATACGTGCACAGTTGATAGAATAATCAAATGTAGTCTTACACGCCTCGGAAAGGTTCTTCTTACTCTATTTCATTCTCTATTTCCTGTAATGATCTTTGTCACTTGTTTTTGCTAAATGAAAGCTTGCTTTTATATTGGTTTTGAAAGTTTGTAGTCTATGCTCTTATTTTGGGTAGAATGTTGAATGTTCATTGGTTGTGTGTACTTAGTGATTGCCTTGAATGTTCTCTTATAAATAGTTCATGCTAACTTTGGCATGAATCAATTTTCTTAGTTCAACCGAGCACAATCGATAACGCCTATTGAACTAATCACTTAAGCTCACCAAACAGTCTTGAGTCTTGAGTTCACCAAATCAATGCTACTATTTGGTTTGGAGACAACCACCATCTCCCCGCATCGGGGCACTTTAATGACCAATGCTGACTTCTTGCGGCTAGAATCGCTTGATACTTCCACGCTTGCCATTTATGGTAGTACTTCTCTATTCGCTCTCTCGGATTGCATCACCGTTGTTGTTGGCGCTATTGATGCCATTCCCCTGGTATGTTTTACATTTGTATCTCTTTCTACAAATTAAGTAGTGGCTTAAACTTCATATTCCAAGATAATGATTTAAGGATAGAGAACTCCAAAAGTCGAGAAAAACACTAGCATTGAACCACCATAAATAATGGTGAGAAAACGCATAAGAGAGGTTTCACTAATTGGACAAGAATAAGAAGCAAGAAAAATTTAGTCATCGATTATACAAGATGTTCAAGTTAATGATACTTTCCAAGGAAAAGATCAAATATCTGCTCAAACTCATGCAAGAAAGTCCATTCCCGATCGCTCTGATCGCATGAGTTTGAGCGAAAGATGTATCAATTCCTAAAGCCATTGCTTATAGAAGCCGAATCTCCCGAAAATAATCAAATTTGCATTGCAGTTCAAACTTAGATCAACGCCAAAATATGAGCTGACCATTTTCACTAGAAGAATTATGTATTTCTTCATTAAAGCAGGCCTCAAATAGTCAAATGTTGATAGAGAACATGGAACAAACAATACTCCACCACTAGCACTCACCAGTCACCATTACGCATTTCTATAACACAATTTTTTTGGTTTCTTGGGTCAAAAAGATGAACTTGATTATCTCTCTCATCCTTGACATGGCAGAAGGCTATTGGCTAAACATCCCAAATCATGCGAGTGAGATATGAAAAACATGCTTTGACTGTTTGACACAATACTACATCCTATTTCTGATGAAGAATAACCAATCACAAGATTCGCACAAAACAATCTCATGACGTGGCAGAAGGATACTACCTAAAGTTCAAACCTTTCTGAAGGTAAGATGATGGTCACTATTTTTGCTAAGAATCACATTCTATAGCTAATCAACCTCAGATAAATATGCAATAAATCAGTAATGAGAATATTTAGATCATGACACTAAAATCAGAATTTTGACAATTTATTGCACACTGATCAGCCATTCGATGCAAGATAATTGTGAAGACGGATGTCAAGAGTCAAGACATACTATGGATCTCCCGCTTTAGCACCTAAGGCGATAATTGTGAGGCTGCAATCCACCTTGAAATATAACATTCCTATTTAGAAGGAAATGTTTGGGCGTAACGCTTGCGCCAATAGACCCTAAGAAAGATATTAGGATTAGTATAGCCTCCTAGGAAGATAATAGATCGACATCATACCAGGACTTGGTACTATATCAAGCGTCCTACCTTCATCACACGACTCAATAAATTTCATTGCGTCCCGAGTAGTTATATGCTCCATAACAACTTTCAACTTGGGCAGCTTCTGAACTAATAGCGTCAAAACTGTATCAATGAAAACTTTCTCCTGATCAAATATGTTAACCTCGGGATCAGTGACTTCCCCATGGACCTGTACAAGGGAGAAGGCCAGTTTGGCCATTGTCATTTTTAAAGATTAAAGAACAAATTAAGGCATAACGAATATATGATAGATGTATAATGGAATGATACTTCCACAGTTACCATTTGTGGTAGTACTTCTCTATTCGCTCTCTGGATTGCATCAGCTGTTGTTGGCGCTATTGATGCCATTCCCCTGGTATGTTTTACATTTGTATCTCTTTTTACAAATTAAGTAGTGGCTTAAAATTCATGTTCCAGTATTCCACCTTATTCACAAGTCTCCATTTCTTAATTATACGTCGCAAACAGGTTCCTAAGGTGCTACAACTCGTGGGTCTTGGATACAATTTAGATTGTTATGAATTGTGTTCTTAATTGATTTACTACTATGTGAAAATGGTGTCAGAAAATGTATCTCTTTTAATATTGTATCTTTCTGCCTAGATGAATTTTGCCGAAGATGTTCTTAGTTATCTGTTTTCACTAATGAATGCAACAACATAGTCTCAATCCCAAATTAGTTAGGGTTAGCTACATGGATCAAACTCTTTCACCGATGAATAATGTTTAATTTCTTCACCATGCAGGTTTCGACGTGATTGGTGATTCAAAGTATTCCAATGGTGTCAACTGGGGTTGCATGCTTAGAAGCAGTCAGATGCTCGTTGCTCAGGTACAGTATTGGTTTGGTACCCTTTACCCCTAATTCCAAATGTTTCTTTTTTGTTCTTCTTCCTTTTTTTTGAATGTATGTTCAAATGTAAGATCTTACTTTTTGGACAAATTCCTCATAGGTTGAGCTGATGATTTGCTTGTTTATGATTCAGGCATTACTCTTTCATTGCTTGGGTAGATCATGGAGAAGGCCGTTGGAAAAGGTAAGGTAAAACGTATACTCATTCAGATGCTTATTTTTCAATCAAGGATATTAAGAAGGCATGTTTATAATTTTGTCATTAAGGAAAAGATAATTGCAATCAAATTTGGTTGGGTAAATACTCACTCTTTGTTACTTGTTTGTACAGCCAGTTGACAAGAAGTATGTTGATATCTTACATCTCTTTGGTGATTCACAGTCATCGGCATTCTCCATACACCATCTTCTTCAAGCTGGAAAGCAATATGGAAAGCAATATGTATTTTCTTGTCACCTCACAAACAGAGAATTCTAAGCAGTTGCAACCTATTTGGTTGATTGGATGGTTGTGTTTCAACATTCTGCTCAAGATGAGCATCTTTGTGCTAGAGTTTTATGTGATTTTCACTTGCAGGCTCATTTTCTCCCCCTCTTCAGCTTTATCATGCCTCTTCCTACAATTCATTTGTAAAACCCTTGCACATGCCAAAATTAAGGTTTTCTTGTTGCTTTTTGTTCCTAAAAAAATCAGCACGTGTGCTGTTCTCCAAAGAAGAATGCCTTTTGCCTATTTGTCTTCCTGTTGGTACATGTAGTGTCTGTGTGATGAAGTTTTCATCAGCTGGACTTTTGCTCAAAACTTTATGAAGGCTTTGCTTCATCTTAAAGAATCAGTGGAGCCCTGTCCTCACGGTGAACACATCAATGCTATACTTACGAGCTCTCCTCTCTACACCCGAACCTAAGGATTCACAAGATGCAGTGGTGGCACAACAGGTTCTCGATTAACATAAATGATTGCAATGGAATGGTATTATTCTTTCATTAATCAATGAATGATAGAGCTCAACATTCTGGAATTACAATTTCTCAAGCATAACTGCAACTAATTGTTGTTCAAACTCTTTATGCACTCTCTATTTTCGCTCGTTTTGACGTCCTGCTTTACGCGCGAGTGTTTACTTTATTAGTTTTTTGTTAAAGGACTATGCTAAAGTAACACATTTATGCATCATCTATTAACATTAATTATTTCTTTAATTAAATTCCCGCGAGCGAAGCGAGCGGGCATAGTCGTGCGTAGCACGATAATGAAACTAGTATATATATATATATATATATATATATATATATATATATATATATATATATATGTGGGGGCTTACATATAGGCTAGGCTAGGATCTAAGAACCTTAAATCAAATTCAACCCGCTATATGTATATATGGGGGCTTACCTATAGTCCCAAGTCCGGCTCACGTTAAAAACAAAAAGTCCAATTCCAACCCACAAGCTCATATATAAATATATAAATGTTAAAAATATAAAAATAAATTATTTATATTCAATTAATAAATTATTTATGGACTTTTTAGATAACTTTTGTGTTTTTATCCATATATTATATATTCTTTTATTATGTATAGAAAAAAAGTGGTTCAAATGGCAAGGATCACCTAATGTGACCATTGTGTTCCAAGATCAAATCTCACCTATAACATTAATTATTTTTAAATATTTTAGTCACTAACTTGTATTCGGGCACGAGCTTTAACTTTTTAAAGTAGTCCAAGCCCAACCCACTTAAAAGTGGGCCTAACTGGGCTCAGGTTGAGATTTTCTTAAAAATAACTACCAAAGCCTGATAATTTGTTTACGGGCTTGGCGTGGGCTGAGCGGGTACCCAAGCTTGTGATTAGGTAGGGGATTCGGGAGCACTTGAGTGATGGTTTAATTTAAATCTCATGGATGGAGCAAATAAGTTGGGAGGGTTGGATCTTTTGAGGGTCCAACAACACCGAGTATGTGGATTAGTCAGTGTGGTTGACACGAATTACTTCTATATGGGTAACAAAAGAGATTGTATGGAGTACTTTGGACAGATCTTGTGGGTGTGCTCACGATGCACAAATCAAAGGATGTTACCAATTGTGTAGCTAGCTTATGCATGCTAATTAAACATTTTCCCACATTAAATAATATATATATATATATATATATATATATATATATAAATAGCTACATAGGAAAATAAAACAAAAAAAAAAAAAAAAAGATCGGCCTTTTTCATATGATGAAGCTTGTGACGTTAGTCTTCCACTGAAAGCGTCACTTGTACCGTGTGAGCTACAACAGCCTTTTCAGATATCACAACCAGCTAGCATTTTTGCAGGTCAATCAAAGGAGCCCTTTAGCTAGAGACTCTCTCAGTGCCGAGGGACCACCGCAAGACATTAATTAATGTCTACATCACAACTGCTCATGCTTGGAAACAGTTCTTAACCACATTTCCATTATGGGAATAGAGGTGGATAGAGCCTTTATTGTTGGTTTTCCATGTGAGCTTATCTTAGTTAGTGGTGCTAAGCTAAGCCAACTACCATATGATTCTCATCTTGTTTCATTCAATTCTATGAGTCCAAAATAAATAATGACTTTTTGAATTTTGACTTTTAAGCATGTTACTGTTAGTTTGAGTTGCTACGAATATATAGGTTCAGGGTATTTACTCCGCTCAATTTAATGCAGACTTGAGAATTTATTCTATAAAAAATATTCGATTCCTTCTAACATGCTATGTGATTGTCTCGCATACAATTGAACTCGTACTTGTTTGAATCCTTTTATTAGACATCCACCTCAATGAGCAATCCAATAAATTTCATTGCAAGTCTAACAGGTAGTCTAATTAACCAACTAAGTTGGACTATCTTACGTATATATCAAACAGTGTCCCGGTGCAATGACAAGTTTTACTAGTTGTTCACATGTGCCTTTTTGAGGTCAAATGTTCGAATCAATCACTTTTTCAATATACAACTATCATGATGTATGTTTCAGCTGTGAAATATTCAGAAGTAATCATCGACACCACATTATCAGAGAGAAAAATAAGTTTGGCTACCACGAAAAATCAAACATAGGATCTCTATCTTCCTAAAGGAAAATGTTTGTAATTAAGAACTGTTGCCCTAAAAGGATTGATAGGAGGCCTACAAAAAGAAAGGACCTCTAAAGCATTTAGGCCGGCCTAACAACCGAAGAGATTTAAATTCTGTACTTTTGAAACCAAAATTCCCCAAGTTAAACCAATTTGCACATAAAAACTACTGGTTGGTTTCTCAGTGTGCTGAAAGGTTCCACAGGACTCCTATTAAAGGGTGCCAAATTATTGAAAGATATTTAGTGAGGACTGAGGAGTACTGAAAGATTGTGTCGGCAAGATCACTGTATTGTGGAGGCCAAAGCTTTATGTATAAAAGGGGATGTATGATTTGATAGTGGAAGGTTGATGCGGACCTATGACCCCATTACACTTGGCCTTAAGGGCTTGTTTGGTCACACATCTTTATCACTCAACTGCAACAAAATCATAAAGACAAATGCCAATGACTTTGCATGGTGTCCCTTCTTATCCGGAGTTATGGCACTTCTTTATGTGGGCAGTGACTGACCTTTAATTAAGTCTAGCATCTCTTAACTCTAATTGGTCTAGAGATATCAGTTGTAGAAGCTACGCATTTAGAGAGAAGAAGAAAGGGTGCGTATTCATTTCCATCTCATAATGTAGGGTTTACATTTGAATTTTCATTATGAGTGCTCAAATTTGAACTTCACTACCAATTGAGTGTCAAAATGTAGGTGGTTTCCCAAATCATGCATGTTTTATTTTCTTTGGAACCACCGTTTTTTAGGGTGGTTTTGAGAAGTCATAATATTTACTTTCTTTGAATCAAAGAATGAGGGCAATGGAAGAGCGCGAAAAATAATCAAGTCTACTCAGGGGAGAAACAATTATATGAGCGTACTATAGAGGTGTTGATGATCATTACCAAGGCAAGAACAGAGGTACGACAATTGCATAAGAGTTTTACAACCTTTATAGTATGTCATAAGGCAGGACTACCCCTTTGTATCAATTCAAATGTAAATTTTATTTCAATGCTTAATTTTTATTCGTTTCTTTTTTTTTGGTGCTTGATGCAAAGGTAAATCACTATAACTAATCCTAACTAACCTTCACATGACTTAATTAATGGTGGAATATTTCTCTCAGCATGATTTTCTCTATATAAAATGGTACAACACTTCCACAATTCTTTAAAAATGATAGCTCTAAATTGAAGTTGATTAATTGCAAGGAAAATGATAATCTAACACATTTGAGCGCACACTTTGAGCGCACACTTTGTCTTTTAGCCCATTTATAGCTATTTCTTGTCTCCCAAAGTGTGGGCCTACATCTAACAAAATACCATAAATGAACTAAAAGACAAAGTGTGCGCCCCAAGTGTGCATCCAAAGTGGGTCATTTTATCATTTTCCTAATTGTAAACCTGGTCGGGTTACTAGGATGGTAAGGGCGGACGTGGAGGTGGGTCAGGCTCCATATTAACACTCCTCACTTCAAGGGCGGGGGTTTGATTCCTGCCCTTAACATTTCAACTGGGCCACTGGGGTAAGTAACGACCGACTGCGCCAGGGCCCGTGGGACTAGTTGCGGACATCCACTGTCATCAATAGCCAAGCATTAATAGTAACATTATAGCATAGCATTCCTATCTATGATTTTTTTTTTTTTTCTTTGTGTGTTTGTTGTGTGTCAAAGCCTATCTATGATGTATTGAAAGGGCAACTTTTGATTTAACACAAAAAAAAGGCAACTTTTGATCCAAATTTCTGACAATTGCATATTGAAATACAAATTCATTAAATTCTTGGAGCAGTTGAAACAAAAACAAAAACAAAAGGAATTTTTTTCACAATGGGAGGCCATTCCCTCTGCAGTAGCAGTACCATATTACCAATTAATTGAAGCCCCACACACATCGGGACCCTCACTCACAATATGTTATAATGAATCTCGCATAAACTGCATGTATACTTAACTGAAACAACTGCCCTTATATTCTGCTCATGTTTGCGCCCCAAACGCGGCCTTATTTAAGATCTGATCATCCCACCCTCCTCGTGGTGGATGGAAGCTGGAGAGTGGGTTCCGGTTTATCTTGTCATCTTCTTGGAATTGGAACTCACTGTACTTGGTCCGCGTGCCATTTTCTTGATTCCCACTTAGTTTCTCATACTTTTTTTTTGATAAGATTTAGTCTCTCTCTTTTTTTAGCTTCACTACAAATCGAAGCACGATCTTTCGAGTTTTTATCTTTTTAACAAGTGGTATCTTTATCATTTTTTTTTTTAAAAATCTTTACCATTTTCTTGATTCTCATTTAGTTTCTCATGTTTTTTTTTGGTAAGATTTAATCTCTTAACTTTTGTATTTATATATTGTTTTGATCGGTTCTTTTGTATTTATATATTGCAATTTAACATGTTCATCTATGATTAAACAAATAGGGTGTACCACTTAAGCACGATTAAAGTTTTGATGATCTGGTTCAAAATAGTAAGAATTTTTTTTTTGGTTACAAAAGGCCCTATGACCGACTCATAATTACAATTACATTGATAAAATTTGGCCATAGAGCCACATTTTTCTTGCTCTAACAAGAGCTAAAAAATGATATAATGTATACATTTTTGAGAAAAAAACTAAATGCCTTGTTCTGAGTGCTACATATTATCACATGTGTATTCTCTTTGCTTACATTAATTGCTCATTCTAAATATTCCACGTCCACAATTTTTTAAAATAAAATAAGAATCCAAAAACTATAAAAAAAAAAAAACGTACATAAGTAACATTGGAATAATCAATCCAACCGACCCAGTTTTATTCGATTTATATAAAACATTGAAGCAATAGGTCAACTATTGTTAGGGATGCAAGTGGGGCAGGGAATCTCTATTTTCTACAGGGATTTGCTCTGATGTAGTGGGGATTCTTCATCAACTATCTCTCACGGAGTGAAAGATGGGGGGATTTCACCCCTATCATGTAGAGTGGGGCGGAGGTGGTATTACTCATTACCCCGTGGGGATTTCCTATCTTGTGCGCCTTAATATGGAGATTTACACGGGATAATATAACTAAGTTTATCAACTTTAAACAATTACAATTAAGTTTATTAA
Organism: Stephania japonica; assembly: GCA_039657345.1. Lineage (NCBI taxonomy): Eukaryota > Viridiplantae > Streptophyta > Magnoliopsida > Ranunculales > Menispermaceae > Stephania > Stephania japonica. The sequence continues at coordinate 49,349,324 of CM077558.1, forward strand.
AAAAAAACTAATATAACTTGAAATTTATATATAGTAATGTAAGTATATAATTTAAAGTGTTTGTATAGATTCAAAAGCTTTGAAAAAATGACTTATAGATCCTACCAAAAAAAAAAATGACTTAGAGTCATGAAGAAAGAGATTTTAATAATTAAATTTTGTATCTATAATTTATTTAATCTTTTAAAGATATTATATCAAAAATAGTGGGGGTGGAGAATCCCCGCAGATGGGGAACCCCGTCCGATGGAGAATGGGGTTCGAGCGGGTTACCCTCATGAGATTGTTGTTCTCCTTGGGAGGATGTTGTTCTTAGCTTAAATAGATTTTAATATCTATTAGGTAGCGGCTAAAATGACTTCACTTTTTGCATGACTTCACTTTTTGCTAAAAGGACCCCATTACTCATTGTACTTCACTTTTTTATTATACAATGGTCAAAATCGAGTGAATACCCCCCGACACCCTTTAATTCTCTTTTTTTTTTTTTTTTTTTTTTTTTTTTAACTATTTTATAGTAAAAAAATGAAATACAAAAAGTAGGATACAAAGAGTCAGCAGATCTTTTTAATAAAAAGTTGGGTTCTTTTAACCGCTCTCTATCTATTATCCTCGTTTTAACACGATTGGGACCCTCAAACACTTTGGATCTACAATTTTATATCGATTTGAAGAGCTGTCCAATGGTTTAGATTGGTCAACAACATGAACATATTGACCTTGAAGATATTTTTTAATTATGAGTTTGTAAGCTTGATGAGATGATCCCTGTTATCAATGACAATGAGTTGACTCGGAGCAATTGTTGGAATATATATTTTTACATCGAAAATATATAAAAGTTGGTGTGGTATATAAATGATGTAGATACTAGACCCTAGCACAAATTAATTGATTTTGTGCAAATATGGGCTCCAACTCTATTTGTATACCTACGTGTGTTTATGTGGCTCAACACTCTCTAGGTCCATAAATTTCAATTTGGTATCAGAGCACATGGTTCAATGAGACATAAAAGCAAAAAAAGAGCCCCTTAGATCATGTGACTTTCGGTCCATGGGGAGTGTAGAAGATGTGTAGTCCAAAAGTTAGCCCCACATTAGAAAAATAAAACTTCGAAATGAAGTACATAGTGGATTGACTCCTCCCCATGCTAACACGAGGGCGATCTATCTGAGTATTTAAGTTCTCTGCAAGGGTGTCGCATTATCTCTCTCTCTCTCAACAGATTAACCAAAACTGCTTGATGGGAGTCGACAATGCTTTCACCGCCGGCCCTCTCCCCTCTCCCTCTTTCGATAATCCTAATCCTTCATTCACCCTCTCCTTACTTCTTCTCCCCTCTGTTACCTCACACCATCACCACCTCCTACTTTGCTTCTACACATACCACCACCGCCGCCTAACTTTCTTCCACCTCCCCTCCACTTGTGTCTCTTCCTTCTTGTCCTTCTGCGTTTTCCCCCGTCTCATATCTTCTCTTCTTCATCTCGATAGCGTTAAACCCTAGATCTAGATCTACTTTGCAATATGGGTTTTTTTTGTTGATATAGAGTGTAACGGCCCCAATTCCACAAATCTAAAACTGGACCCCGCCCGTCCTAGACTTAAATAGATCTCGAGTCCCTATCGTACAGTCAACGTAAATCTAGTCAGCCGTACTTTACCTTTTCCCATTTACTAAATGATTTAAGTGAGTTATTCAGAGATAAGCGGAAGCATTTAATATCTCCAACTAATATAATAACCTCAAGACATAAGTTAGGATAACTTAGAAATGTGGAAACCTAATAAATATATTCGTCATTACCAAAAGTCATATCACAGGAGTGAATATCATCATATCCATGCCCAGGATCTCTCATTTTCCAAAATCCAGTTTCAAAATATATAGCACTATAATACAAAATAGACCTATATTGAGTCCAAAGATAGATCAACTCTGTTATCCTCAAAGTAAATCATCAAGCTGAAGAGCTTTTCCTCTTATTGATTGTGGAACTTCACTCAGTCAAACACAAGAATGATAAACCTCAGGTAAGTAACGTCAAGCATGATGTTTATAGTATTTCACAATAAATGACAGTCAATATTCATGTTGATAGAAAGAAAATGATAGGGAATGCATGAAAAAATGAAGACTAGAAATAAATCTGAGAGCAATCGATAATGAGTGTCCAAGAATCAAAAGGAAAAGCGCAAGTAGTCCCGACTTAGTGAAATAGTCGTTTGAGTCCAGGAGAAACATCAATAAACTCTTTTAGAGTCAAGGCAATTCACCATCCTATCTCAGAGTTTAGGACGCGATATATCACATAGTCCTAAATCCAAGCGAATGTAGAATTCCTCAGCAATCTAGTGAAGTAATTCCCACTCTGTATGTATATAGGAATCAAAAGATCAGCTCGTGAATATCAAGTTCCAAAAAGTAACTTGCATACCCCTAAATCTCAAGGATCACGTTGACTCACTTGCCGTTAGACCACTCAATCAGAATAGAGTTCCGAAACAAGACAGAGCAATAACAAAAATAAATTAAAGCTCAAAAAAATAACTATAAATTCCCCCACTAGTTTATTTACCCGTGTCCAATGCTAACACGTACTCACACTGATAAGTGTTCATTTAAGCATAATTTAGTGTAAGTTATTAAGATTAATTGGACTATATTTATTTTATTTTATGGTGATAAATATATATTTTAAGAAATTAGGGATTTATTGGAATAATATGAGAATATATATCTAATCATATTTAATTTTCGTTTTTAGGAGAAACGGAGTGCACGGTTGGATCTGGGGCAGAAAAATACTCAAAATAGAGTATTTACTTGAAGAAATCGAACAACGGAGGATTTGTTTCGGAGTATACGTTAGAGTTGGGTAATTGGAGTTTCGCGGTGCCACGTGTCCGCTTTTGATTCATCCAGCATGTACAACTCGCCACATGTCGCGCTGTCATTGGCCGAGCCGCGTCACACAGAACGTTCCAGCCAATCAGGAGACGCCACGTCGCCTCACACATATAGCTCCACCAATGACCCATGCCACATCATCTGCCATAGTCAATCACAGACTGCTATGTGAACAAGCAAGTTTCTTCTCACCTCAGTTGCTCGAGATACGCATTAGTACGAACTCCCATAATTTCGGTGATAATCGTGCGATTTTTTCCGCCAATTCAGTGTTGGGTTTTGGGGTTCATGCGCAGCGGAGATTACAAAACAATTTTGACAAAAACCCCAACAGGATCCGAATCTGATTCCATTAAGACATGTTTAAACTATGAAAACTTAATCATACCTCAGTCGCAATACCTCTCCGAAGGTTAATCGATCTTTAAGGCGCTGCCAATGACGAACGCCCTCTACTAGCTGTCCACACACGAACGGCGGCCGAGATTCAAAGTGCTAGCTTCGAGATAATACCAAACCTTTTTGTTTCTCTTCAAAACGATCCAGAGGATACCAAAAACTCTAAGTCGTTTCTTAAAACGAAAATAGAGTCTCGCCTTTTAAAATCTTTCGTGCTTGTATTCTAACTCAAAGCGTCTATTTATACAACCCTTGTATATAGACGTTTAAGTAAATTACACATATACCCCTACTTAAAGAAGTATAAGTGTAATACACTACAAGGACGTTTCTGTCATGAATTTTATCATATAAAATTTATTTTTCTGAACCATCTTAAAATCTCGCAAAACCATTCTAAGTGTGCGACCCAATAGACTCATACAACGTTGGCAGTGTACCAAAACACATTTTGGTATACAAGTCATAAGCGGCCTCTAGCAAGACATTATGACTACCCAAGTTGTACGAATATCAAATCGATATAACCTAATCAATAGTGTATATAACATCCTTTTGTCACACGATATCCTTTTGATCAAGCATAAGGCATGGAATTGTCATCCAACATGTTCAATCGTACTAGTCTCGATTTCTAGGTAGATCGAAAACATCTAAGTGACATTGATCAATATCAATTCACTTAAACTAGGCCTTTTAACATCCTAACAGATCGAGGGATCCACTGATATCTCTCTATATGAGAGGGACAAATTCTATCTCGATTACACAACTTCACCACATTATTCACACAGTAACCAATCACAACCTTTATAATCATCCGGTTAAATACAACGTTTGATTGCGTCAAATCACTGTATTTCTAATGTTGAAGTCTCTGGTAATCTCAAGTCAGAGGACTGAAAAATATACCTATCATGAGAAACAACTATGACTTAATCCATGTAATGTTCTCATAGCGGGTTGGTCCAGTACTTTGTTCCCTAACAAGTACTCATGATGTTGATTCGTATTCCTATACGTATGATCATCGTATGATCATCAATCAAGACTCACACTAGTCTTAATTTATTATAGTTCCCAGTATAATAATCGACTAGGGACATTTAGATATTTCGTAAATACCCATGGATCTTATTATAATGTAAACATGCAAATCAATTATAATAAACAAAATGAAATCCTCTATTTTATTAACTAAAATGTATTCATAAAGACTATTAATGGATTGACCTATGGCACATTTCTCAACATCTCCCACTTGCTCTAGGGCAATCATTCATGCATCTAATGCCTAATGATCTAACATGACCATCATGTTTTGCTTGTGGAAGAGCCTTTGTCAATGGATCCGCAACGTTGTTTTCGGTAGGTACTCTGCAAATCTTTACGTCTCCCCTCTCAATAATTTCTCTGATGAGATGAAAACGCCCGAGTATATGTTTGGATCTGTGGTGTGCTTTAGGTTCCTTGGCCTGTGCTATTGCCCCGTTATTGTCACAATACAAACAAACAGGGTTAGCAATACTTGAAACCAAACCTAGTTCAGAAATGAACTTTTTGATCCAAACTGCCTCCTTTGCTGCATCGGACGCTGCAATATACTCAGCTTCTGTTGTAGAATCTGCCACAGTATCTTGCTTTGAACTTTTCCAGCTTACTGCACCCCCATTCAAAGTAAACACATATCCAGACTGCGATCTAAAATCATCTATATCAGTTTGAAAACTTGCATCTGTGTAACCATTTACAACTAGATCATTTTCAAAACCTCCATAGACCAAGAACACTTCCTTAGTCCTTCTTAAGCACTTAAGGATGTTTTTTACTGCTATCCAGTGACTTTCACCTGGATCTGACTGATATCTGCTTGTAGTGCTCAAAGCATATGATACATCAAGCCGAGTGCATAGCATGGCGTACATGATAGATCCAATAGCAGATGCATATGGAATCTTATTCATACGGTCTCGCTCATCATTTGTCCTAGGACATTGATTCTTGCTGAGACTTATGCCATGAGACATTGGCAACAATCCTCTTTTAGAGTCTTGCAAACTGAACCTATTCAGTACCTTGTCTATGTAAGCACTCTGACTTAGACCGATTAGCCTCTTAGATCTATCCCTATAGATCCTCATCCCTAGGATATAGGCTGCATCTCCTAAGTCTTTCATTGAGAAACACTTCCCTAACCAAGACTTGATACTCTGTAATGTTGGGATGTCATTTCCAATGAGTAATATATCATCAACATACAATACCAGAAAAACAACTACACTCCCACTGACCTTCTTGTATACAAAAGCCTCATCTTCGTTCTTAATAAAACAAAAATTCTTGATTGCTTCATCAAAACGAAGATTCCAACTCCGAGAAGGTTGCTTTAATTCATAAATGGATCTTTGAAGCTTGCATACCTTCCTAGAATTCTCAAGATGTACAAAACCTTCAGGTTGTGTCATATACACGTCCTCAAGCAGCTTTCCATTAAGAAATGTTGTTTTTACATCCATTTGCCATATCTCATGGTCATAATATGCAACAATGACAATTAAAATTCTTATGGATTTAAGCATGGCTACTGGCGAAAAAGTTTCATCATAATCAACACCTTGAGTCTGCCTGAAACCTTTTGCTACAAGTCTTGCTTTGAATGTATGCACTTTGCCATCCATGTCAGTTTTCTTCTTGAAAACCCATTTACATCCAATGGTCTTACCACCTTCAGGTATATCAACCAAGTTCCAAACTTGGTTATCATACATGGATTGCATCTCAGAGTTCATGGCACTTAGCCATTTATCTGAGTCTGGTCTAGACATAGCCTCCTGATAAGTGGTGGGCTCATTTTGATCTATAAGCAACACATCACGACTATAAGTAATGAGAAATCCAAATCTCTCTGGCTTATGTCTTACCCTACCAGATTTACGTGGGCCTTGTGTCAGTTGCGGAGGTTCAACTGGTTCAGAATGTTGTTGAACTTCCAGTAGCGGTTCAGTGTTTATTTGTGATTCTTGAACTTCTTCAATATTTATTTATCTCCCACTAGTGCCTTTTGAAATAAACTGTTTTTCCATAAAGGCACCATACCGAGCAACAAACACTTTGTTCTCAACGGGATTATAAAAGTAATATCCTTTTGTTTCCTTAGGATACCCCACAAATAAACACTTATCAGATTTAGGTGCTAGTTTTTCTTAGACTTGTCGCTTTACGTAAGCCTCACAACCCCAAATATTAAGAAAAGACAAATTAGGTCTCTTACTGTACCATATCTCATATGGTGTTTTATCAACCGCTTTAGAAGGAACTCGATTTAGAGTGAAAGCTGCAGTTTGTAATGCATAACCCCAAAAGGATAATGGAAGATCCGCATGACTCATCATAGATCGAACCATATCTAATAAGGTTCGATTTCTCCTTTCAGAAACTCAATTTCATTGTGGAGTTGCTGGTGGAGTCAATTGAGAGACAATCCCACAATTTCTAAGATGATCATCAAATTCTTGGCTTAAATACTCTCCACCTCGATCTGATCGAAGTGTTTTGATAGTTTTACCAAGCTGATTCCGCACTTCATTTTGAAACGTTCGAAACATCTCAAATGATTCAGCTTTATGTGTCATAAGATATATATAACCATATCTGCTGAAATCATTAGTAAATATAATGAAGTACTGATAACCTCCTCTAGCCATTGTGTTTATAGGACCGCATACATCAGTATGTATTAGACCTAATAAATCACTTGCCCTTTAGTCATCTTGCCTAGTAAACAAGATACGCACGTTTCATATGATTCCAAATCAAATGAATCTAGAAGTCCATCTTTATGGAGCTTCGTTATGCGTTTTTCATTTATATGGCCAAGACGACAATGCCAAAGATAGGTTTGATTCAAATCATTTGACTTGAATCTCTTTGTATTTATGTTAAAGATTGGAGTATCAGTGGACTTTTTAATGCTTAGAATATAAAGACCATCACACAAATCAGCATTTGCATAAAAAATGCCTTTACGAGAAATTGAACATCTATTATTCGCAATAATAAAATCAAAACCATCCATATCCAAACATGAAACAGAAATGATGTTTCTGCTCAAAGCAGGCACATAATAACAATTATTTAAAGTTAAAATAAGTCCACTAGATAAAACTAAGTCATATGATCCAACAGCTAGGGCAGCAACTCTTGCTCCATTCCCTACGCGGAGGATGACTTCTCCTTTCTTCAACTTTCTACTTCTGGTGAGTCCCTGCACATTTATACAAATGTGAGATCTACATCCGGTATTCAATACTTAGGAATCACTAGTAGATAAATTAATTTCAATAACATAAATACCTGAGGTGGTAGTCGTACTACCCTTTTTCTTCTTTAGATCTTTCAGATAGAGTTTGCAATTTCTAAACCAATGTCCAGGTGCATGGCAGAAATGACAATTTCCTTCCTTTTCCTTTTGGTGCTTTGAAGCAGGAACAGGCTGGGGCTTGACTTGTTCCAGAGGCTTTGCAATAGGTGCAACAGCAGCCTTGGCAACTTTAGCCTTGCCTTTGCCTTATGTCCTTCTGAAGTTCAGGAACCATAGTTGCCAACATAATGCATGCAACATCAATAGAATCGTTGCCATGCTTATTATGCGCATCCTTCACAGCTTTCGTAGCATTGACTGGTGGGTCCTTAGGGATCGGAGCATCCAGGACATGCAAATTAAGTCAATTAAAACGTTTTAATTTACTCGGGCCCACATCTAACTAATCATCTTATCCTAATCCAATTAGGACTTTAGATATTTGAATCCTAGTATATCACAAATAACAAACTTCTCTATATTTATCTCCTATCCAATAGGGATAATTAAGCCGATTTTACATATATCTCCTAATCTAATTGTTATCTATCTTTATCAAATAGAAACTTCATAACAGCATAGATATAACAAGATAAATAAATAATTTCGAAAATTAATTATTTACAATTTCGATCTTCATCCAAATAATCACAAATATGTAGTTGGATCATGAATTACTATCTCAATCGAACCTAATCATATTAGTTTCGAATTAACATTCAGACTTATACAATTTAAGAAACTTAAATTAATGTAACCTAAATATGCATACTGAATTACAGAGATTTCATCCATGCATCAATACACAAAAATAAAGATTATATTTAATGGTGTCATGGATCACAGAATACGAAATTCAATTAATTAAAATTATTTGAACCTAACATGATTACTTGCATGTATGAAACTGATTTCAATTAAATCACGAATATATGTATCATATACACAAAACATGATAATAAATCTCATAGAAAACTTATGTATATCACATATACATCAACTATTAACATGCTTTCAATCATATCTCATAAGAAAACATGCAATGAGTTTAATGGAATCAAACTCAAAGGCTCTGATACCACTGTTGGGTTTTGGGGTTCATTCGCAGCGGAATTTTCAAAACTCAAAGGCTCTGATACCACTGTCATCCAACATGTTCAATCGTACTAGTCTCGATTTCTAGGTAGACTGAAACATCTAAGTGACATTGATCAATATCAATTCACTTAGACTAGGCCTTTTAACAGATCTAACGATCGAGGATCCACTTTGGATATCTCTCTTTATATGAGAGGGACAAATTCTATCTCGATTACACAACTTCACCACATTATTCACACAGTAACCAATCACAACCTTTATAATCATCCGGTTAAAGACAACGTTTGATTGCGTCAAATCACTTTATTCCTAATGTTGAAGTCTCTGGTAATCTCAAGTCAGAGGACTGAAAAATATACCTATCATGAGAAACAACTATGACTTAATCTATGTGATGTTCTCATAGCGGGTTGGTCCAGTACTTTGTTCCCTAACAAGTACTCATGATCTTGATTCGTATTCCTATACGTATGATCATCAATTAAGACTCACACTAGTCTTAATTCATTATAGTTCCCAGTATAATAATCGACTAGGGACATTTGGGATATTTCTGTAAATACTAATGGATCTTATTATAATGTAAAATCAATTATAATAAACAGCAAATGAAATCCTCTATTTTATTAACTAAAATGTATTTATAAAGACTGTTAATGGATTGACCTATGGCACATTTCCCAACATTCAGTTACCACGTGGCAGCTCCTCATTGGTCCGAATCCAACCTATCATAGCGCAACACGTCAACGACGCACAGTTTTTCCACCAATCATCTCCTGCCACGTGTCACGATACTAAAAGACTACCAAAAATTACGAAAATTGATTTTTCTTATCTCCAGAGACTAAATTCGGGGTATAAACATATATTAGGACTTAGATTAAAGAAGAAGAGGATCTATTTTATTTTTATTTTATTTTTAGTTTAGTTTAATTATGTCTAGTTAGTTCCTCCATTTAGGTTGAAGGTGGATCAATTATGCCTACGACTTGGGAATCCTTTATCAGGTTTATTTATTTTTATTTTTTATTGATTCTTTTCTATTATTTATTTTTTTTGGTATTATTTAAACAATTGAGGTTAAACACTAGTTTAAACCTTGATTTACATGTCAGTGAGTCGTAAGCATCCGTCTTTATACGACAAGACCATATTAGTGGCAATTGATTATACCAATTGATTAAACCCTTTTGAGACTTGTTAAATACCTTAGGAACCTAGGCTAAATCGGACACACGAGTGATCTGGTTGTCTAGGTGTAATGCATTCACTAATCGAAGTAATGCGACTAATCTGGAGTACTAGCGATCATGTTGCGTGTTTGGTTACGGAAGTAGTTAACGGTCATACCTTGGCTATCGATATTAGGAAGTGCGAGGAACTGAGTGCGTCACCGGTTCTATAGCTGCACTAGATCATAGATTAGTTTCATACTTTTCATAAACCGACAATTAATAAAATCAATCTCAAATTGTATGGCGAGACTGTGAAACTGAATACCTAGATTCATTCCCATTAGATTATCGTTCCATTTAATTTCTTTATTTTTAAAATATATATTTTCTCTAAAACCCTAATTTTCCTTTTTTGTATTTTTCTTACCTATGAAAGAAACCAATTTCTGTGGGATTGACTATTTACCGCTATCTATAAAATAGTTGGCTTAAGAAAAATATATTTTATTGATGCATTCGACGCGCGTCGAACGCGTCAATAAAATATATTTTTCCTAAACCAACTATTTTATAGATAGCGGTAAAAGGTTGATCCCACAGAGATTGATGTCTTTCTTAGGCAAGAAAAATACAAAAAAGAAAAATTAAGGTTTTAGAGAAAATATATAAATATTTTAAAAACAAAGAAATTAATTGAAAATGAATCTAATGGGAATGAATCTAGGTATTCCGTTTTACAGTCTCGCCATACAACTTATGATTGAATTTATTAATTGTCGGTTTATGAAAAGTATGAAACTAATTTATGATCTAGTACAGCTATAGAACTGATAACGCACTCAGTTCCTTGCATTTCCTAATCTTGATAGCCAAGGTAGGACCGTTGACTATTTCCCTAATCAAACACACAACCTGATAGCTAATGCTCCAGATTTAACGCATTGGTCGCATTACTTCGATTCGTGAATGCATTACACCTAGACAACCAGATCACTCATGTGTCTGATTTAGCCTAGATTCTTAAGGTATTTAACCAGCCTCAAAAGGGTCTAATCAATTGGTATGGTCAATTGCCACTAATGTGGTCTTGTCACACAAGGACGGATGCTTACGACTCACTAACATGTAAATCAAGGTTTAAACAAGTGTTTAACCTCAATTGTTCAAATAATACCAAAGAAAATAAATAATAGAAAAGAATCAATAATAATTAAAATTAAATAAACCTGATAAAGGATTCCCAAGTCGTAGGCTTGACTGATCCACCTTCAACCTAGATGGAGGAACTAGCTAGACATAATTAAACTAAACTAAAAATAAAATAAAAATAAAATAGATCCTCTTCTTCTTTAATCTAATCCCTAATATATATTTATACCCCAAATTTAGTCTCTGGAGATGAGAAAAACTAATTTTTGTAATTTTTGAAAGTTTTTTTGCGTCGTGACACGTGACTGGAGATGATTGGTAGAAAAACTATGCATTGCAACGTGTCGCGCTGTGATAGGCTGGATTCTGTTGACCGGCAGACATAGCGACGTCTGATTGGTTGAGTTTATTGTTGATGATGTGCTAGAGTGCTGATGAGGCGCCACGTGTCGATGCGTTAGTAGCTGGAAGGTAAGCTGTTAACACGCTGGACCAATAAGGAGCTGCCACGTGACAGCTAAATTGGCGAAAAAAATCGCACGATTATCACCGAAATTCTGGGAGTTCGTGTTGATGCGCATCTCGAGCAGCTGAGGCGAGAAGAAACTTGCTTGTCCACGTGGCAGTCCGTGATTAGCTATGGCAGATGACGTGGCATGAGGTCATTGGTGGAGCTATATGTGTGAGGCGACGTGGTGTCTCCTGATTGGTTGGAACGTTCTGTGACGCGGCACGACAAGGACAGTGCGACACGTGGCGGGCTGTGCATGCTGGACGAATCAGAAGCGGACACGTGGTACTGCAAAACTTCAATACTCAACTCTCGCGTATACTCGAAACAAATCCTTCGGTATCCAATTTCTTCAAGTAAATACTCTATTCTAAGTATTTTTCCGCCTCGGATCCAACCGTGCACTCCGTTTCTCCTAAAAACAAAAATTAAATATAATTAGATATATATTATCATATTATTCCAATAAATCCCTAATTTCTTAAAATTTGCATTTATCACCATAAAATAAAATAAATATAGTCCAATTAATCTTAATAACTTATACTAAATTATATCTAAATGAACACTTATCAAACATGCTTCCAATAACTACCCTACATACCCAATTATATTACGGTCAAGCTTTAAGTGAAACTAAATTGCGAAACATCGTGAAAACTGCAACCAAAGTACGTTCAAGAGTTAGTTCCAAAAATAGTTATTTATATCTTCAACTAACTAAGTTGGGGAACTTTTTAACCTTGAAAACTTCAATATTTGTCATACTGGCCGAAAAGAAACTTGTAGTACATATTTCGTACTTTCCATAGACTCCAAGAACACTCAAATCAGATAAAAAACAGAGGAGTTATAATTTTTTCCATATGGCCTATGGACAATGCAAACTTCATTTGTTTTAAACAAACAAAACTTCTCCAAATAAATATTTTCGCAGTTAAATCCTCAAATTACGCCAACAAACATCACGAAACCATTCGATAGCAACTTTTAACTATTTCTACAGCCCGTTGAGTCAATTAAAATCAAAACCAATCTTTAATTCATCCAAAATCTCAATATAAATCAATATCGATTGCAAAAACATCTTTAAAACTGTTATCAACAAAGTTGCATCACTTTAAATCACAAAAACCCTATACCACACTAGTGGAATTTATCCCAAATTGACAAAAATCAACTAAATACATCAATTCACAACAATTGATACCAATTCCTATAAAAACCCGTGAAAGAAACTGAAAAATCACGAGTTCTCTAATTGATTTGAGGAAAAACACCCCGAAATGAGATTTTACCAGATTTCGGGCTGAATCCCTCGTTTCCACCATGAAAACTTGGCTCAAATTGACCGTCTCGCGATGCTCTATTGTTTTGCAAAAAGAAATTGGAAGAAAATCGGATGTATAGAGCTCCACGTGTGAGAACCTTAGTTGAAGGGTTTCGTTTCAACGAAACTAAACTCTCTGTTGAAAAAAAAAAAATGAGTCGATCATTCTGTATGTTTCCTATATATATAAATTAATGTCAGCAGCTTATTTTCTTTTTATTTATTAATTCTCATAACTCCTTATTTTGATAGTTTTTAACTTTCAGTGCCTGTTTTGAATCCGATTTTTCAACAAATTGAGCCGGACTCTCAGCAAAACTGTCCATCTTCATAAAACTCCCATAACACTGGTCTTTGTCACACCAAAACCTCATGTCTTAACTTTGTCCGTGACATACCAGCCTTTCATAGACCAATTTTCTTACTATATTTAACCAAACTTGTCGTGCCCCATTTAATTATTATATTTTATAGTATTTTGTTAGTGTTTCTATTTAATTTGTCTCCCGGACAACTAATTACGCAACCACATTTCGCCCCGACTCCCGAAAATCGCATTTCCTTGAGCCGAACCCATTTCTCCCTGTCAATGCTCTCACTCAAACGCCCTCAATCGTTTGGAACATTGGAATCTAATTTCGGGTAAATAAATAATATTACAAAACACCAACCAAAAATAACATATCTCGGTGTCAACTACCGAGAATTGTTCACATGTATCACGGCAAGAGGTCCACGTACGACCTAAAATTACACATGGCACGAGTTAAATTTTAGGGCCATTATATAGAGCTTGATGATGGTTTGGAAGGGGGTGAGTCCAATTTTTTATTGAAGAAGAAATATATTGAAGCTTTAAAGGAGCTTGACGACTCCACTGTTCAACGAAGATTTAGCAATGATTGTTGTTGCTGCCATCGTCGTCTCAATGATGTTGATTTCGGTCTTCTTCGCTAGGAGGTTTTTAGCTTTTTTTAAGGTGTTGTTGGCTCTTTTAGGGCATTTTCGAGTCTATTTCTTTTTACTTCCTCTTCCTTCTATGTCGTATGTGGTGTTAGTGTCTAGTAGATTGTAAATTAGGATCTGTGTTTCCAATTTGCAGCTGTGGTGCTGCTTGTTTGTCTTCTTTTTTTGTCGAGGCGATCTCTTCGGACACCGACGTTCTTTCCCACCCACCGCGTTTTCATGGTCTTCGATGGTGGTGGTTGAGTTGAGGTCATGTTGCCTCTAATGGTGCGTTGCCTGCACATTGGCCCCTTCAATGGATACTTTCCCTCCGTAGGGAGGTTGTTGTCCCCCTTATGGGGTTGTTGCCCTCCTAATTCATGAGGTTGGTGTTCCATGCTTAATGGATTGAAATGTCTATTATCGTTGATGTAATAGATTGGTGTACCCGTTTTGGGTAATAGGAGCATTAATGCAACAAATTTGACAAAAAAAAAAAACTAGCACGTGGAATTTGACTTAAAACCCCACACCTATGAGATGAAGTAGTTAAGTTAAGGACAATATCGGTACTAATAAAGGAGGTCCACGGGCTCGCTTGAGCGGTCGTGAGAATTTAAAACCAGTTACTTGTAAATCTTCTCAAACGATTCATAGTCTTTTTTTTTCTTGACTTCAAAGGACAAATTAGTATTACTTTCTCTGATTTACCCCCCAAAAGAGAAACTCTAAAAATAATAATTAATAGATTAAATGATAATAAGGAAAAGAAGGAATTGAAAATGGATTAATGGAATTATTTTATTGCACCAGTTCCATATATATATATATATATATATATATATATATATATTTTGAAACCAGTTCCATATTTATTTATTTACTTAACTTTTTTTTTCATAAAACGAGTTTTTATATGCCAATCCAAAAATGTATTACAAAGTACTATATTTTTTTTTCGGTGAAGTACAAAACTATATTTTCAGTGATTAACATTTCAATCATTCCCTGGTTTCAAAAAAAAAAAAAAAAAAAAAAAAAAAAAAAAAAAATCAATCATTCCCTATAATTACGTTTTACTAAAACTCCTTGTGTATAAATATTTACTTCTTAAAGGATTGGTACCCATTTTACGATGCTTAAAGTGAGTTACTTGATCAAGATCCTTATTAAAATTAGGATCCGTAATTTTTTTTTTTACTTGAAATTAGGATATATGTTAAGTCAATTGTGAGGGAGAAGCTATCTAAAATCAACAAGAATGATGTTCTACACAACTAAGCAAGTGTCAAGCCTTTAACCATACCAAAATTAAACGTTAACAACGAGTCTTTAGGGCGTTTGGTCAAGTGGTAAGTTCATTTTCTAATACATTAACTTAGACAAATGTGTTGAGTTTCAAACCTATCTACTTCTTTCTTTCTCCGATTTTTCTCGAATTTTTTAGTGGGAGGAACTAAGGACCCCGAAGAGATTAATCAGTCCACCATCAGTCTAGCGTCAGCGGGGGTTGGTTGAGAATCCTTGGCTAAAAAAAAAAAAAAAAAAAAAACTTTTAACAAGAAGGCATAAATCTCTAAAATCAAGACAAGAAGCAAGGTTTGAGCTACTTAGCAACATAATTTTTACTTTGGGATGAATACAAGAAAACAACCAAAGTTTGAGATAATTTCAGTTTATTTTCCTTAAGAAAAAATCCATGACATTAACATAATTCGTGGTTTCATGACAAGTGAGCAAACCACATGCGGGCGCTGGAAGAATCGAATCAAAACAAAAGCAACCACGTGCATTTGTGCGGGCATATAATGCAAGGCCCAGTAAAAGCATTTGGGATAAATTTAGTAAAGTACATCGTAATCATTCTTCCCAAAATTGAGTTTCACTAAATTTTGCTTGGGTGCGCATACAAGAGCATCTCCATCTCCAATGGGAAACGTGAATTGGTGAAAAATGTGTGCTGTTGGGCCCCATCCGCGCTGAGTGCGTGAGCACGTGGATTTCTGCCACTACCGATATTGTCCCCAACTTAACCACCTCAACATTAGGTGTGGGGTTTTACTCTAAAAGGCCTCGGTACTATTAGAGGGGAGGCAATCACTAATATACTTCATTTATAAGTTTTATTTTCTAATGTGGGACTATTATTTCGGTCCACACAACCCAACATCTCCACCTTGGACCGAAATCCATCCAAGATGGGCACACCGCATGATCCGTTGTCGCTACCATCTCGAGGGAGAGCAACTCGAGGCACACATGCGACCACTAACAGACATGCCTTGTCCCAGCCGCACCATCGGCTCTGATACCACTTGTTGGGGTTACTCAATAAGAAAATAACCCCTTCAACTTGAGAAACAGATGAATAAAATCTACTAAGCCACGAACTATGCATCAAATCAATCACACCACAAAGAACACAAGATTTAACGTGGAAAACCCTCCAAATTAGAGGGAAAAACCACGGGCCAAACTCCGAATAAATCCACTATATGAATAAAGAGTACAAGAATCTCAATTGAGGAAAATACAATATAACTCCTTCAAAGAACTTGAATGGTCACACCAAGATCTTGAAGAACTCCACTCTCAAATTGTACCCTTTCTTGATCACCAAGAAACCACCAAAGACTTCGCCGCAAGTTTTCAGATTCAAGATCTTGATGTATCTTTAATGTAGAGAAAATTGTTGTTGCATTCACCGCCTTGAACGCACAATGTAGAAGAGAGAAGAAAAAATTGTCAAAACACACAAAAGCTGGCTAATTAGAAGAATCACCAAATTCCTTAATTCACTCTAATTTTCTTTCCTATTTTCTTTCTCTCAGATTCCTATTCAAACTACAATTTGTTGCTTTATGTGTTGGACCTTTTTTTAATTTTATTTTGTGTGGGGCCCACACAAAAACCAACAATTCAATATGTACGTTATGGATGTCACAGGAAATCCAAAAAGTCATGGGTGTCACAGGAAAAGTATGTTGAGCAGGTCTTGAACAGATTCAATATGAACAAGGCTAAGCCAGTTAACACACCTCTTGCTAATCACTTCACACTTAGCAAGAAATCATGTCCCTCTACTTCTATAGATATAGCGAAGAGGTCAGATATTCCTTACTCCTCTGCAGCAGGGAGTTTGATGTATGCGATGGTTTGCACCCGACCAGATATTGCTCACGCAGTTGGTGTGGTCAGCAGATTTCTCTCAAATCCTGGAAAAGTTCATTGGGAAGCAGTGAAATGGATTTTGAGATATTTGAGAGGTACTTCGAAGATGTCTTTATGTTTTGGGGGCTCGAAACCTACTTTGGAGGGATATACGATTCGGATATGGCGGGTGACCTTGATGGCGTAAAAATTTACTTCGGGGTATGTATTCACTTTTGCGGGGGAGTTGTATCTTGGCGGTTAAAAATTGCAAAAGTGTGTCGCTTTGTCCACGACAGAGAGCGAATATATTGCTATAACGAAGCAAGCAAAGAAATGTTTTGGTTGAAGAGATTCCTTCAAGAGTTGGGGTTGAAGCAGCAAGATGGGTATGCAGTGAACTGTGATAGTCAGAGTGCTCTAGATTTGAGCAAGAATGCTACTTACCATTGCCGCACTAAACACATTGATATCCGATACCATTGGATTCGAGAAGTTGTGAATGATCATGAGATGAGTCTGAAGAAGATTCACACTGATAAGAATCCAACTGATATGTTGACGAAGGTGGTAACTTGTGAGAAGCATCAGTCCTGCACCAAGTTGGTGGGGCTGAGTTGTTATTGAGCATCAAATATGATTGAGATCTCCCCATGTGTTGGAGGGGGAGATTGTTGGTTTTTTGTGTGGGCCCCACACAAAATAAAATTAAAAAAAAAAAGTCCAACACATAAAGCAACAAACTTGAGTTTGAATAGGAATCTGAGAGAGAGAAAATAGGAAAGAAAATTGGAGTAAATTAAGAATTGGGTGATTCTTCTAATTAGCCAGCTTTTGTGTGTTTTGACAATTTTTCTTCTCTCTTCTACATTGTGCGTTCAAGGCGGTGAATGCAACAACAATTTTCTCTACGTTATAGATACATCAAGATCTTGAATCTGAAGACTCGCGGCGAAGTCTTTGGTAATTTCTTGGTGATCAAGAAAGGGTACAATTTGAGGGTGGAGTTCTTCAAGATCTTGGTGTGACCATTCAAGTTCTTTGAAGGAGTTATATTGTATTTTCCTCAGTTGAGATTCTTGTACTCTTTATTCATATAGTGAATTTATTCGGAGTTTAGCCCGTGGTTTTTTCCTCTGATTTGGAGGGTTTTCCACGTTAAATCTTGTGTTCTTTGTGGTGTGATTGATTTGGTGCATAGTTCGTGGCTTAGTAGATTTTATTCATCTGTTTCTCGAGTTGAAGGGGTTTTTTCTTGTTGAGTAACCCCAACATGTGCCACATAGGATGAAATTGACATTGAAACAAAAAATACATTCTCCAATGCAGATGTCTATTAAAATGTAAACTGACGTTGCAACATTAACGTCCACATTGAATGTCTATTTCTAGACATTTTGCACCACAATGTCTACTTCTAGACGTCTTCTACCCAGAATGTCTAGATCTTAACATTTAAACTTGACATTATTATTGCCACGTCAGCTCACGTGCTAATAAACATTTGCATTTGAGAGTATTTTTTTTATTTCAATGTCTATTTTATCCTACGTGGCATACGTGTCGAATAGCAACAATGCTAATTCTTAGTGATTTGTATTTTCTCTTTTAAGCTGGTTAGTTTGTTTCACCTTCATTAATTGATGTGATATTCTAAGAACTAGCATTGTTGCTCTTCCACACGTATCCATCAAATTGAAGCAAACAACCTCATAAAAAGTTGTGCAAATAGTCACAATAATCCTAAACTTTCACTTTTGTGTCAAAATAATCTTAAACAAATAATTGTTTAAGTAATCCATAACTTTATGCTTTGTGTCAATTATAGCCAAATTACTTTTTTAGACAAATTAATGTTTATGTAGCACATAAAATTAGTAAAGTTGTTTTTTATGAGGTGATTTAAATTTTAAGAAATAAAAAGAGTTGATTGTAAATCTAAAACATTAAAACCCACAAGGACAAACAATTAGTTTTATATGGATCAAACCCAAAATTTGAGAGTAATTTGATGCAAAATTTAAATCACCTTTACTAATTTCACATGTCACGCCTCAATTTCTTTAAAAAATGTAATTGGGTCAAAATTGATACAAAACACTAAGTTTAGGATTACTTAGACACAATGATTAGTTTAATATTATTAAGACACAAAAGTTAAAATTTGAGATTATTGTAACTATTTGCCCTAAAAAGTTTTATAGTAATTGCTAATTTTAAACGAATGAAATACTTCATTAATATCCTAATTCAAGCCTAAATTCATTTCTCTTTCTCTTATAAAAAAAAAGCCCAAATTCATCAAATCATACCAATCAATTGGTTGGCCCAATAGTTTAGTACGAGATTTAAGAGCAAAAGTCATGGGTTCAAGCCCAAGTAGGGGCAAGTTATTTCTTTGACATATCACAGTATATTGCCTCAGTCTCCAAGTATACGTTCCATAAACACCAAAAAGACTAGAAACCAACATATTATAATTAAGCAACATAACGATCCAATCAAAACAAAAGCAACCAAAACGAGAAGTCACTAAGATCTTATATGAACCAAATTAAACCAAATATGGATCGATTAAACTTACTACGCTAATTAAGATACTAAATCCAACTCAAGAGAACCAGTATATATGCACAAAAATAGTATGCCGTGCCCTCCCAATAAAAAATAAAAATAAAAATAGCATACCGTTGTAAAAGGAAGCACTATATATAAACCACTTTAATTATGAGTCTACTTTCTACTTTAACAACAGTTAAGTATTATAATTAGTAGATTGACTTCAAGCAACAACAAAGAACACACACTAATAAAAGCCAACACCAATCATACCAAGTTACCAAGAATAATGTAAGCAAGAACTAGAAGAATCCAATCCAAATGATCATCTCTTTTATTCATCCTTTCTTTTCTCTATCTTCACATATCCCGAAATCTAATCAACGGTTGTCCACCCACCACTTTTGGCAGATCCAACCAATAATAAACATTACATACAGATTACAACCACCACTACCACCACCACCCCCAATACCATCTTACCTTATTCCCTTCCCCCCTTTATAATTTCTACAAATTACACATCAAACAGTAACAAGAAAAAAACCCAAAAAAGTTTTTTCTCCATATGTAAATATCAATAATAAACACTAACTAGTAATAATCAAAGTAAAAATGATGAAATTATGAAATTATAAGATTACTGTTCAGGCCTCAGTCCTCTGTGGTCTCAGATCCCCGTTTTGCCCTCGTCTGCACCCCATAATACCCAACATACCACTTGACGAACTTCCTGAGCCCAGTCGCCAAATCCGTGGTGGGCTTGTACCCAAAATCCCTATACGCCAAGCTGACATTCGCGTGGGTGAACGGCACGTCCCCATTCCTCGGCATCTTGACGACGCGCTTCTTCGCTTTCACTCCCAACAGGTCCTCCAATATCCCCACCAACCTCCCCACCGTCACCGGCGCCGTGTTCCCCAAATTGTAGACCCTCAGCTGCGCCGGCCCCCTCTTCCTCCCCCCGCTCCCCGTGCTCTTCTCCGCCGTGTCCAGCGCCCCCAGACACCCCTTCACCACATCGTCAATGTAGGTGAAGTCTCTCGCCACTTCCTCCCCATCATTGGTCTGGTACACCGTGATGGGCTTCCCGTTGAGGATGTCCTTAGTGAAAAAAAAGTACGCCATGTCCGGCCTCCCCCACGGCCCGTACACTGTGAAGAAGCGCAGGGCCGTTAGGGAGAGTCCGTAGATGTGGTTGTATGTGTGGGCGATCTCTTCGCCGGACTTCTTCGTCGCGGCGTAGAGTGACGCCGGCTGATCCGTGGTGTCGTCTTCAGTGAACGGAGTCTTTTTGTTGAGACCGTAGACGGATGAGGATGAAGCCCAGACTATGCTGGGTTGGGGGCTTAGAGACTTGGAGGTTTCCAACAAATTAACGAATCCAGCTATGTTGGATTGGATGTAGGAGAGGGGGTTCTGCAGAGCGTAGCGAACCCCGGCTTGCGCGGCGAGGTGGAGGACGTGGGAGAAGTGGGCGACGTCGAAGAGCTTGGCGAGGAGGGGGCCGTCGTTGAGGTCTCCTTCGACGACGAAGACGCGGTGGCGGTTGAGGAGGGACTGGCGGGAGCGCTTGAGGGAGACTTCGTAGTAAGAGTTGAAGTTGTCGAAGCCGAGGACGCCGTCGCCGCGCTTTTTCAGGGCGAGGGAGCAGTGGGTACCGACGAAGCCCGCGGCGCCGGTTACCAGCACGGAGAGGCCGTTGTGGCGGCGGGGGGCGGCGGAGAGGCGGACCTGCTTCTCCCAGGCGGGGCCGCCGAGGGAGGAGGAGGAGAGGAGGCGGTGGGGTTGGGGGTGGGAGGATTGCGGGGTGGTTGGGGGTTGAGGTGAAGAAGAATAGGAGGAGGAGGGCCGCGAAGAGGGTCAAGCGGAACAACAGCTTGGAGGAGGCGGCGAGGAGGTTGGTGTGGTTCACTCGCCGGAGGTAGCTGTTGTAGCGCTCCAGCTTGGAGGTCTTGCTTGTGTCCGGCGGAGACTGCAGGGATCCACCACTGCCCATTTTATTCATTTTATCTGACTGATGAAGGACTACTCGATCTGGGGGGTGTCCTAAAGAGAGGGGGAGAGAGAGGGAGGGATATAAAGGGGGTGGAGGAGAGAGAGAGTGGGTAGAGAGAGAAAGAGAAAGTGGTGGGGTACAGTGAGAAGGGGTGTCGGTAGAGAGAGAGAGAGAGGGGGGGCACCGTCATGTTGAGGTTGATGAATGATGAACATCTTCTTCGTAGCTTCCTTTATCGCGTTCTTTCATTTAATCAGTGTTTCGTAGTTGTTGTTGTTGTGATAGTAATAGAGATCAGATAATGATGGGGGAGTGAGCTGGTGAAAAGATGGTGAAAAGAGTAAGAGGTGTAATACTGCTCACGTAAAATAAAGATCACTTTTTTTGTTACCGGAAATGCCCTTGGGTAGTGGTGAAATTACAATGTTTTGTTTTGTTGTGGGTATGTGTAGAGATGGGATGAGTGAATTATGGGCAGTTGGATTGGAGATTTTTTTGACCAAATTATCAAACGCGTGAGAGGAATATGCCGCCTGTTTGGCCACTTGCTCCAGGGAAGTGGAGTGTACATGGTTTAGGAAATCAGGTTACAGTAGGAAATTAAACAAAGAAGATAATCGAACACACTTTCAACGCATATTTTGGAAATAAATATTTTTATTTTTTAATTATTTATAGTATTTTATCATATTGGGGCTTACACTTAAAAAGACAAGAAAGAGCTATAAATGATTAAAAGATAAGGTTGTATGTCCAAAATGTGCATTGAAAGTGGATCATTTTATCATTTTTCATTAAACAATATGATAAAGTAAAATATTAGAATGACCATAGCTATGTCACATCTGTCAGAAGACACGTTGACACATATAAGTCGCGAATGTAATTAAAAAAAATAGTAATTAAAAAAATGTCCAAAAAATATATGCGCAAAAAAAAATTGGTGCGCAAAATAATGCAAATTGCTAGATACATTCCAAAAAACTTGGTGCCTATAGAAATAAGCTGCATTGAAAGATTTTCTTAGAGAAATATAATAAATGATAAGTAGGATTTTTTTTTTTAAAACTCAAACACATATATTTACCAAAAAAAGTGGATATATGTATATAAACAATCGCTTATAAAATGTAATATAGTAGATTGGCAAAAAACGTTAAAAATCAATCACATCAAAATAATAGAAACAAAATAATGTTGATATGCCATAAAACTAAATTTAACTAAAGCCAAAATATTTCTGTAAAAAAAAATTGAGTTTTTTTTTGGTGGAAAAAAATTGAGTTTTAAGCTTTTATAAAAAATAAAACTTTATAAACTCAGACACATTTTAAGTTTTTATGTTATCGAGCATTAATTACTTTATTTTAAAAAATTATTGTCAAATTAACTAATAAAAAATAGTAATCCACATTATGCATTAGAGGACATTTTTAGAGTTAGAATATCTATTTGGATCAAGTAGGATGGCATTCCTCCACATTGCTGACATGACATTAATCCACATCTACAATCCACATTTTGCATTGGAGATGCTCTAATAAGTGTGAAATTAGGATTGGAATGGAGAATTTGAGTTCAACGTACTCTTAGGAAGGAAATAGATCAACAGATTGGATGGCAAGCCATGAGAGACGTCTTGAGATTGGCACTGACTATATTCTATTGTCATCGAATGGAATATTGTGGATAATGTACAGAATTTGTGTCCTTTTATTATTTTACATTAGACATGTCTAATAAAAAAGTTATTATTATCATACTAGGTTTATGACTGTGCTACGCACGGTTGAGTCCGCTTGCTGCACTCGTGAAAATTCTTTCTTACAATTTGTTTTTATTATTTTAAAGTCCGTTTACACAAATTACATATATATGTTTTTTCAATATGAATTGATTTTTTATATTCATATAAGGAAAAAAGTATAATAGATTCATCAATTCTTAGGTTTTTTTTTTTACTAAAAAAGCATAATATAGTAAATAAATTAAAAAAACATGATACGTGTATGTAAAGCTATATCAAGAGAACTGACATATTATTTGTTAATAATAAATAATAAATATTAAATTTTATATATTGTTAAGTTCGGTAGCCAACCACAATTAATTTGGGACTTTAATACATAATCAAAACATGTTGGAAGCTTGGGAAAAAAATTGGAAGCAACAATATACAACAAATTCATCAAAATTATAATGATTTACAATGTTAAACACACACACAAGTCCGACACTGATGAACATTTTGCCTGAACAAGAACCCATGTAAAGCACCATAGAAGCCACACATAAACCAAATCAAGTGCTATAAACGGATGGTCCTAACAAAATTGTCAATTCTTTTATTATCTCCTCAGGATTCGTACTGACCAGATTATCGACAACATTGCCCGACCTCATCAACAAGAAAGCAGGCATGGACTTTATCTCCTTTTCTTTGCCACTCCATAAAATCCCACAGAGACACATTTGTTTTCGTTAGTTCATGGAAACAAATTCATGATTGATTATACATCCAAATTAACGAACAAAGTAATAATTAGACATATAATACAAAAACTTTAAAGTAAAGTTAAATATTTATTCAAACACAAACCAAACAAAGTAATAGTCAGACATATAATACAAAAACTTCAAAGTAAAGCTAAGACTTTATCAAACACATAAGCTACAAAACTGGACTCAATTGCAAATGGCAATTAAAATTGCAGAAATAATTCACCATCCAAGTTCCAAATGCTCACTTCACCAGAAGAAGTAAATGTAAAAGCCGGAGTCTGCATGTGTCAAGGGGGAAGAAGGAAAAGAAAAAAAAAAGGTTGTTCAGCTGTTAGTAAATAAATTTTGCATGGTTAAAATGTATAGCGAAGAGATGTACTTCGTAGTGTTCCACAAATTTGAATACCTTGTTTAAAGATTTAATGCATATTTAGACACATAAATCATATGATTATTTGAGTTAGTGCAAATTCAATTTAATCATCTTTTTTTTTTTCAAATTTTGTTTCTCCATATCCGTATGGAGGTGATTAATGGTATCGATTGTTGGGGTTTTTACTCAACCCCTTCTAATAATGAAATAGATGAATAATAAATTCCACCAAACCACGATCTATGCACCAAATCAACACACCACAAGACACAAAAGATTTAACGTGGAAAACCCTCCAAATCAGAGGTAAAAACCACGGGCCAAACTCCGAACAATCCACTATGTCAACAAAGAGTACAAGATATCTCAATTTAATGAGATTCACCAACAATGGAGTAATACATAAAATACCTCTTCCAAGAACTTAGATGATCACACTAAGAACAAAGAATACTACCCCAATTGTATCAAACCCTTGCACCTCTTTTCTTGAACACCAAGAAATCACCAAAGCCTTCACCGCGAGTCGTCGGATTCAAGATCTTGTTGTTCTTCAATGTAGAGAGAAAACTTTAGAGAGATAATGCACATATACCCCTATGCGCACACCAAGCCGAACTACTCGTTGACTTCTCTAGAATACCTCTTATTTTTCTGTCTCCTAGTCGCACAACAATATCGACTCATATATATTTCTTCACTTCCTATTTTCTCTCTCTGTCAGATTCCTATTCAAACTCCAATTTGTTGCTTTATGTGTTGGACTTTTCTATTTTTGTGTGGGGCCCACAAAAACCAACAATCTCCCCCTCCAACACATGGGGAGATCTCAATCATATTTGATGCTCAATAACAACTCTCGGCCCACCAACTTGTGCAGGGGTGATGCTTCTCACGAGTCACCACCTTCGTCAACATATCAATTTGGATTCTTATCGGTGTGAATCTTCTTCGACTCATCTCATGATCATTCACAACTTCTCGAATCCAATGGTATCGAATATCAATATGCTTAGTGCGGCAATGATAAGTAGCATTCTTGCTCAAATCTAGAGCACTCGACTATCACAGATTCATCGCATACCCATCTTCTTGCTTCAACCCCAACTCTTGAAGGAATCTCTTCAACCAAAGCATTTCTTTGCTTGCTTCATTATAGCAATATATTCTCGCTCTCGTCGTGGACAAAGCAACACACTTTTGCAATTTTGACGCCAAGATACAAACTCCCCCTGCAAAAGTGAACACATACCCCGAAGTAGATTTTCTCGCCATCAAGGTCACCCGCCATATCTCGAATCAGTATATCCCTCCAAAATAGGTTTCGAGCCCCCAAAACATAAAGACATCTTCGAAGTACCTCTCAAATATCTCAAAATCCATTTCATTGCTTCCCAATGAACTTTTCCAGGATTTGAGAGAAATCTGTGACACACCAATCTGCGTGAGCAATATCTGGTCGGGTGCAAACCATCGCATACATCAAACTCCCAACTATGAGAGGAGTAAGGAATATCGACATCTCCGCTATATCTATAGGAGTAGAGGGACATGATTTCTTGCTAAGTGTGAAGTGATTAGCAAGAGGTGTGCTAACGGCTTAGCATTGTTCATATTGAATCTGCTCAAGACACTGCTTCAACATACTTTTCCCGTGACACCCATAACTTTTTGGATCTCCCGTCACGAATAATCTGCATGCCAAGAATCTGTTTCTTAGGCCCCAGTCTTTCATATCAAAAGAACTCGATAATTCTTTCTTTAAGTTTCCAATCAAGGAAACATCATGCCCCACTATCAACATATCATCAACATAGAGCAACAAGATCACAAGCTTCCCATCGAAAATTTCTTAAAGTAGACACAATGATCTGCATCTGTTCTAGTGTACTCTTGACCCATCATGAAAGAGTCAAATTTCTTATACCACTGCCTTGGAGCTTGTTTAAGTCCATACAAGCTCTTCTTCAACTTGCAAACCAAATGTGTTTTTCCTGTTACTTCAAATCCTTCAGGTTGATCCATATAAATCTCTTCCTCCAAATCACCATGGAGGAATGCAGTCTTCACATCTAACTGCTCAAGCTCAAGATCCAAGCTAGCAGTCAGACCCAAAATCACTCGAATAGAACTCATCTTCACAATAGGGGAAAAAATCTCATCAAAGTCAATTCCTTTCTTCTGATTGAACCCCTTCACTACCAAACGAGCTTTATGTTTTACTAGCTTATCTCCATCTGTCTTCAACTTGTACACCCATTTATTCTTCAAAGGTTTTCTACCTTTTGGAAGTTCCACCAGCTCATAAGTATTGTTCTTCTTCAAAGAACTCATCTCCTCCCGCATTGCTTTCATCCATTGAGCTTTGTCTTTGTGAATCTGAACTCCCCGGAAGCCCCTCTGGCTCCCCCTCTTCTGTAATTGTAACATAATTCGAACTGGGTACCTAGTAGAAGGAAGCAACCCTCTCTCAGATCTTCTAAGTGAAGGTTCAACTAAAGCTGTTGGTGGAGGAGTTTGCTCCCCCTGCTCATCATCATCAACTGGTTCTGGCACATCAACCCTATGTTCTTCAAATGAGTCTCCCTCATGTGTGGCATCAGTAATGGAAGGAGACTCCAATCCAGAAACATCATCATCATCAACTATGATTTTCTTTGATGTCTTCAAATCTGCTATGGTCTCATATTCATGAAAGACCACATTCCCTGGACCTGACAATCTTTTTCTTCTCTGGATCCCATAACCTATAACCAAACTCGCATCTCCAAATCCCAAGAGGATACACGGAACAGCTTCTATCATCAAGTTTCGTCTCTCTGCTCCTTAGGCACATGCATAAATGCCTTGCATCCAAACACCTTCAAGTGAGAGTAAGTAACATCTTTCCCGGACCAAACTCTCTCTCGGAACATCAAACTCCAATGGTCTTGAAGGAGAGCGATTCATCAAGTAGCAAGCAAGATCTTGAGAGCCTCACCCCAAAACGACTTGGGCAACTTAGCCATTTTTAACATACATCGACTTTATCAAGGATGGTTCTGTTTGTTCTTTCAAAGAACACCATTATGTTGAGGAGTACCGAACGATCTTCTCATGTCCGATTCCATGTTCGAGCAATAATTCTCGAACTCCTTTGAAGTATATTCTCCCCCGTTATCACTACGAAGGCACTTCAAAGATACGCCTTTTTCTCGTTCCACCATCATATGAAACTTCTTGAGGTACTCAAGAACCTGACATTTTGTTCTCAACACAAACACCCAAACCTTCCGTGAAGCATCATCAATAAAAGTAACAAAGTATTTGCCACCTCCCATAGTTTCCACATCAATGGGACCACAAACATCTGAGTATACTAACTCAAGTAAATTTCATTTTCTTTTAGATGATGAAGAAAAATAAACTCTATGTTGCTTACCGAATAAGCAATCATCACAAGGGTTCAAATATTTACCTTTGGCAAAGGGAATATGAGACTTCTTTGCCAACACCTGCAACCCTTTCTCACTCAAGTGACCTAGCCGCCTATGCCACAAATCTGGTGAAGAATCATCTTCAATTGCGTTTAGGTCACCTCTGACGGTCTTCAATTGAGTCTTGTAAAGTGTATAGCTCAATTTTCCTCTAGCAACAACCATTGAGCCTTTGGTGAGTTTCCACTCCTTGCCCCCAAAGATGTTGTAGTAACCATCTAGGTCCAAAGCATGAGTAGAAAACAAATTCAGACGCAGATCCGGAACATGTCGCACATCTTTTAGAATTACCGTGCAACCCATATTTATTTGCACAAAGACATCTCCAATGCCAACTATATCTGCAAAACTGTTTTCCCCATCTTTGCCTTACCAAAATTCCTTGCTCGATAAACAGAGAAGAAATCCTTCCTCGGAGTAGCATGGAAGGATGCTGCAGAATCAACAACCCATTCACTATCTGTATTAGTGACATGACCTTGATCCTCAACTAAAGAAAGCACAACCAAGTCTTCAATTGCATCTGATATAGCATAGTAGTATTCTGATCATTCGCTTTATTTTGATTTTTCTCATCATTCTGTTCTCTTTTCCACACTTTACAATTTTTCTTTATGTGTCCTTCCTTGCCACAATGATAACAAGAGAATTTTCCTTTTCCTTGAGACTTGCCTCTAGATTTACTCCGCCCTTCGGACCTCTAGGCCGACTTCGCCTCTATGTTCTGCAGGTAGTAACAAAGAGCTTGTGAAGTTTCAATGCCTTTATCCTTTCTCCTAGTCTCCTCGTCAAAGAGACTATCCCGCACTATGGATGAAGATAAGACACCGCCTGGAGCAGAATTACTTAGAGACACCACCAAGGTTTCCCAGCTTTCTGGCAACGAACTCAAGAGTAAAAGTGCTTGTAACTCATCCTCAAGCACAATCTTCATAGCACTTAATTGATTGATCAATGCTTCGAAATCATTCAAGTGCTCTATCATCGACCGCCCATCTTTGTACTTCATATTAACAAGCCTTCTAATTAGAGAAGCCTTGTTCGAGCCCCCTTCCTCTCACACATATTCTTGCAATTTTCTCCATAACTCCTGTGCATCAACCTCTTTCTTGACATGGTGATAAATACTTGAGATCGATCCACTTTCGAATAGTCCCAAATGGGTTTTTCGGTGCAACTTCCTCCAATTAACATCGATATTTTCTCGGCTTGTTTTGTCCAAATTCAATTGGATCAAATAAATCCTTACAATAAAGATGATCTTCCATCATCGGTTGCCAAATTGAATAATTCGTAGCCGTCAACTTGACCATATTGCTTGCTTTATCATCATCATCCACCATCTTGATTCCCACAAAGATTCCCGAACACAAACTGATCATGCGACTCGATACCACTTGTTGGGGTTTTTTACTCAACCCCTTCTAATAATGAAATAGATGAATAATAAATTCCACCAAACCACGATCTATGCACCAAATCAACACACCACAAGACACAAAAGATTTAACGTGGTTTTTACCTCTGATTTGGAGGGTTTTCCACGTTAAATCTTTTGTGTCTTGTGGTGTGTTGATTTGGTGCATAGATCGTGGTTTGGTGGAATTTATTATTCATCTATTTCATTATTAGAAGGGGTTGAGTAAAAACCCCAACATCGATTAACATTGTTTTTAACTTGTTTTCTTTATTATCATATTTAGACAATTCGATCTCTTTATAGAATTAATTATGACATCCAAGATTACTTGTACTTTAATACTCTACCTTACAAAAAATAAAATCCGAATTTGTGACCTCTAAAAAAACTCAAGTAAACAACTAACTAATTGTAGATCCGAACAATTCTCCTAAACAAGTAATAAAAAGTATATTTACGATAAAAAAAAGTAATAAAAAGTTGAAAAATATATATTACTCATTCTTTCCACGTGTTAATAAAAAGAAATATGTTTGCGTGTGGGGTCATTTGTCCAAAGATAAGAAAAAAATATGGATCTCATCTTCCTACGTGAAAAAATAAAAGAAAAAAAAATACAATAAGATAGGCTGTAAGGTTACAGCTTTAAGTCGTGACAGATAAGAGGAATAATAATTCAACTTGGAAGAGAAAAAAAAATGTTTGTAGCTTTGAACTTTGCGGCTGAATGAACTGTAAAATGAAGACGGGACGGTTTTGGTAGTTTCTGCAAACACGTGAGGTCATTTTAGTCATTATGTATGCAGAGACAAGAGGCTGGATTTTGTTGATCAAGAAAATCAGGGTGTTTAGCACTTTGGATTACATGCGTACCGTTACACAATAATTAGGTTTGTTCCCAATTATATTAATTATATAATTAAAACTTTCTCAATTATGCTATTTAATTAATCTGTTTTCCAACATGTTAATTGATTAAGTGTGAAGATAATGCTCTCCCACTACCTTTACGTAGGTGCAGTGACTCCAACGATAGTTTTTTGTATATTGTAATATGGATATAAGAGTTCTTGATCATTATCAATAAACTTTATTGTGCTTTGATCAAAAAAAAAACTCTCCTTGTATATATTCAAGCTTGAATAATTTTGTCAAAAATGTCTGACGAACACTAAAAGGAATATATTTAGATGAAAAATGATTGGATAATCCGTTTTAGACTCTTGAAATGGGCAAGTGTTCATTAATTTGTGCATACACAAATCAATGTATATTTAAAGAACACTAATAATTGAGTGTCCATTTCAACTGTCCAATGGGTCACCCTAGCACTACACTAAACAAATTGAGGTAATTTTTTCTTTTTGGTATAAATAAGGCTAAAATTGGCCTAATTTTTACAATGGAGACTATCCAGCAGTAGCATCAAGGAAATAGAATTGGGTTTTACATCCCAAATCTCGGATTCATTATTGAATGCCTCCTTGCCAAATGATCCACGCGTTATTCTCCTTAAATGTGTGATGGACTTCCACCCGCCAATCCCTCCCTATTTCCTTCCAGATGTCAGCCACCGGATTGAGGTAATTTCAAGACTTCAAGTAGTGGTTAATTCCAGGTACTCATCGATCAACCATAATAATGTCAGAAGAATGTGATGTGCCATGGTTAATTAGCGTTTGAATTAACTACCTTTTCTCAACAAGTAGAAGTATAGAGTAACTATTATAGTATTACTATATAATTAGCATGCGAATAATGATTTTTAAGAGACAATATTAATTTGTAGTAAATGTAAAGTAAGATTTTTTTGACCAATTGAATAGTTTAATAGTTTGGTATGAAATTTGAAAGTAAGAGGTCATGTTTTCAAACCTTGGTGGGTGCAAAATTATTTTTTTCTATAAATAAAAATAAAGTAAGATTTTTTATGGAAAAATCTAGTAGGTGTAATTAGGTAAAAAAATTAAAATGTATGAACAAAGAAGTAATAAAACATATAATTACCAATCAACCCTTCCTCAAGTAATTGGGGGAATTTTGTTAACTTTTTTTTTAGTTTTTCTATGTAATGTTTGGCGCATCCGCACCAACTAATCTATGCTCAGGTACTATCGGATTTTATACTGAGAGACGAATTTTGTCAACTTTATTTTAATTCGTCAACTTTATTTTGAGGTGTAATCTAACTAAATCAATTTTGTGGTGTTATTAGACTGATTGCGTAATGATTGTTACTAAAAGTAATTATTCAAGATTCAAGTTCCAGCCTAATCACTATTATCTTGAGGTGCTGTTCTAAGGGTTGCCCTGCCATATAGACATTGGTTCATTGCATTTCAATGGTTGTAAGAAGTAAGAAGTTGACAACGAAAAAGGCTATAGTAGTAGAGTCGCATCATATATACTCGCCATTTTATTATTTTGGGTGATGCATGTATACGCACCATCAATATGTAAAACAAAAATGAAATTTCTCATTGCATTCATGTGATATCCCAAGCCTGAAGTCCCATCCAACTCATACACGTCACTTGCTTCGACTTATTTGAATTTCCTTATGTTATTATATTTTTTTTTGATCGAAACGAGGCTTTATTTTATATAGCCCAATAAAAATTATGCATGGCGAGAAAAAAAAAGTTGAAAAAAAACCTACCGACGTAATAGAGAAAAAAATACTTCGTCCCTAATAAACCACCATGCCCCCACAATGAGCAATGTGCCAATAGCTTAAACACATCGTCATGTGGTGTGACACCCTCACTGAATCAACAAGGTCAAACCCGTGATTGTGCCACCGAAATTACAAAAGTAGAAAAAGAAAATCACATCCATGTTCCCTTATACAAACTACCATGCTATCCTCACTACAAGAACCATCCATACCCCCACCCCTTTTTATTCATCAACCCTCTATCCTTCTTCATTCGCCATGGAGAATGTGTTTCCAGTCCCCACTTAATAGTGTACATGTCAAATGTTTGAATTTCCTTTTTTTATGTCCACAAAGAAAGCTGTACATTAAGAAACAGAGTGCTGAACCAACTAAGCGGGTAGCTCATAGTAGCAAAACCCTTGACTTGTGTCTTGTGTGGAACATTTAATTAAACCAAGAGCTTAAAACTCATGAAAAAAAAAGACTAGCTTAAAACAAGGACTAGTAGTCTAGTAGTGGCTATGAATGTGCCCCAATATTCATCAAGGGACATTCAATGGTAGTAGCACCATATATCTGTCATTTACTCTAATTGATTTACAAAATTCTCAAGGACTATTCAAGGAACTCCTTCAAATTACTTGTAGATTTTGAACGTTTGAAGATTTGTCCACACGAGATGAGGCATTGGAGAATCAATGGATGAGTGTCGGGATTAGTGGAATGTATAATTAAACGTGGAAAATATTTTCTTTTTTTTGTTACAAATTAAAAATATTTTCTTTTGTGATAATAAATCAATTTTTGCCTCTCAAACTTTCTAAGAGGAGATTTAAACCTTCAATCTCATGTATGTGTTAATGTATACCAAACTATTGAAGCTACCAGCTAGTTACTGTTAATTTAAAAAATGCTTTAAAGAAGGTGTACATTGCAATCTAGCCAAAAATGTTGTAATTGGAGATGGTAGGTTTATCACCAACGACGAGTTTAAAATAGTCATATAAAGTATGAAAAATAGGTCTGTTTCCACTATAATTAATGTAGTTAGATTAATAAGTGGAAAAGGAACGAATGAATAAAAAAGATTGGAGAATGTAAGAGGGATTTTATACTTCTATTAAAAAATTAAATCATAAACCCTATTACCTCAATAGCTTTCCAATTTTCCATAAAGAAGGCATACGATTTACCAAAAAATATAAAATAAAGAAGGCATACGAGTTCAGAACACATCTCTTTCAAAACAAAAACAGAACAAGAAACAAACCAACAAACTTGATTATGACATATATAAAGAATCGCTCCAAACAGAAATAATGATGTGGCTATGATCACAACGCAGTTAATTCACTCCATTGAAGCGAGAGCTCGTGAAGTGCAACTAGCTTATGATGCATTCAGAGATGGTAAGGCTTTGCTGATGCGAAGGAAGAATGATTGATAGGATGGTCTTGTCCTCCTCCAGAATGGATTAAGATAAACTCTGATGGATCCCTTACCAACTACGGAATTCATGGTGAATGGCTTGAGGGATTTAATTTACTGCAAACCTGGGATCATGTTCCATATTGGAGGCTGAACTTTGTGCAGCGATATGTTAGCCCTACAACATGCTTGGGATCTCGGATATTGAAAAGTATATTTAGAGATTGATAACTTGGGAGTTGTGATAAGCATTTAGAGATTGATAAAAACTTTTTTTAATTTCAAATACACCCTTGGGAAACAACCATAATCACTTATAAAATTCTTATTATACCCCTTAAAAATTTAAAAACCTCCTATGTAGTGATAAGCATTAACAGCAGGAAGAGATTGACGAAGAAATGTTGGGGTTTGATGCCTCTTTGTATTTTCCAATTACTTGACCGAAGGTGGGAAGTGAGAGTTCAACATATTCATCATGAAGGGAACATGGTTGTAGATTGGATAGAGAACTACGCATGTAAAATGACTTATGGCTTTCATTTTCTTTAATTGTTTCTTCCGGATATTACTCTATTTTAGAGGATGATGTAATTAAGAGGGGTCTCTTTCTCATTTTTTGTTAAATAAACTAAGCGTCTAGCCTCCTTTTAATCAAAAAAGAAAAAAAAAAGAATTGCTCCAAACTCATTAAATTAAGGGTCAAATTGTAACTTTTACAATTATCTAGAAAAGAAATAAACAAAGTTCTATATTTCAATACAGGAAAAAAAAGAAAAAAAAACATGGATAAACATGGATTTTTTTTTTTAATGTTTGGCTCCCTGATGTCAGCTAAAGAGATTGCGTTTGTGGTTCACTCAACAACAAATGACTGTTATCCGAGTCCGATGATCTCTAATTAGTAAACTTAAAACACACAAAGGCTTAGTTGAACTAAAATAAGGAGGTGTTGAAAAATGATCAAAGATGATTATTAACAAAAAAAACTTAAGTAGCACCATTTCTTCTTAATAAATAATTTATATGAATCAAGAAGAGTTACCTATTTTTGTTTAGAAGAGGCATCACTTTGCTAGAAGGCAATGCTTGGAAATGGTTGGTGCAACTCTCCCTAAAATGAATCATTTTTTGAAAACCCCTAAAATAAATTAGAGTTATCTATTTTCCAAAATAATATATATAAAAATAAGAAAAGAGAGAAGCATTACTTATTTGTTTTTCTTTTTTGAGAGAAAGAAGCGTTACTCATTAATTGGCCAAGGTTACAATATGGTCATTGGTCACAT
Source organism: Stephania japonica (assembly GCA_039657345.1). Lineage (NCBI taxonomy): Eukaryota > Viridiplantae > Streptophyta > Magnoliopsida > Ranunculales > Menispermaceae > Stephania > Stephania japonica. Next base: position 49,384,066 of record CM077558.1, read on the forward strand.
TAAGTCCCAAAAGTAAGACTTACCAAAAGGAATAGGAAAATGCTGAGGCCTCAAGGAAAATAACCAACCATGTGACTTTTGGATTCTTGTATATATATACACCGCTCGTATCGTCAAATTTGTACATCACGTGGACAACGTAATGGGGCCGCTGTCCGGACATGTTTCCGTGTAAGTCAAGCAATAAATATACATAAAAATCAAGGCTATTTTTTTTTTCAGAAAAAATCAAGGCTTCTCTTACAATGTTTCACAATTTACATTAATAAATGCTAGGAAACAATGCGGGTTCGCTAGTAAATCTTATTTTGTTTTGGGTTATGTTATTTTGTCCTCCGCCCAAATAGGCACAACTGACATGTACTCACTTAGAGCATCTTCAATACTAATATAGGTTTAAAGCATGTATTGGTGATAAATTATGGATGTGAATGAGAAGAATATTTATTCTATGTAGCATTAAATAGATATTTAAATTTCAAAATAATCTCTAATGGTAACGTAATTTAGACCATGATTATATTTTTCTTATATCATCATGATTGTGACTTTATTTGTTTTCGTGTAGATAATGCATTTATTTTTGTCTTTTTCATATTTCTTTAAGGGCTATTATGATTTTTTTCTAACTAAAAGTGATGACGTGACAGTGGAGAGCGATGTCTACCACAATATCTACTTCTATACATTATAGTAGCACCCTTTATTTAGATTTTTTGCCACATCAGCTAAACATTAGCAATCTATAGTTCATAGGAGAACATTTTTTGGGTTAAATAGATTGTACCCTTGGTAGATCATTTTCATCCAATTCATAGTCCCATTGGATTAATGTATGTGATATACACATTGTCATGCATATAAGCACATCTTGATGTGACAATTAAATGGCGTCAACATGAGCATGTTTTTGTTGAGGCACAATAATATTAATTTTAATAATTTTAAGGTATTTAGATCACTAGAGTTAAAAAAAGGGTGGCGGTTAGGGTTTTGAGCATTAGTTTTTTTTTTGTGATTCTTTAGTTAAAACCACCGCCGATCTTCCCTTTCAATCGGCGATGGTTCCAATAACAATTTTTATTTTTATTTATACAATAAAAGTCAATCTATTCAGATATGAGATGTTCAGTTTCATTTAACTTGCAACAATTGTCAGATTCATCATTAGCACCACTTGCCTCTCCTCTGCTATCATTTAATTTCGTCCACACTTCTATATGCTCATGTATGGATCTGTGCTAGTTGTTTGTTTGATACTACGTTTTCTTTTTCAATAAATTGTTGTATTCCTTTATTGAAAGTTTGTGTTTGTCTTCCCTCATTGAAAGTTTTTGTTCATCTTCCTTTATTAGAAGTTTTATTTTCCGTTATGATTCTATATTGTAGATGCAAAAGACAAGCGTATAAGTTGCACATAAGTTTGTAAACTTTCGCAACATCGATTTGATCTCATATCAAGGAGAAGGAAAATGTTGCTATTGATATAATTTCATTGTTAAATCAGATGTAATAACAATTTCTATGAATGAAAATATCTTTTTGTCAAAAAAAGGTATTTAGACCATTATCCCTGAGTAAATTATGATCCGAGAGATAACTTACAAGAATTTGAGAACTAATCTTGTTTAGCTGTCTAACTTGCCTACAAGTTATCTCCAACTTAGATATCTATACCTTTCCCCTACCATAGAGAGTTATCTCTTAAGAGTTGTGTACACAATTACCCCACATTAATGATAACCTTTTTATTACTAATACCTTTTTATCTTATTTGAAAGCTATTTATGTCAATTCATATTTTATATTGTTTAAAATTTTCAAATTTTCCTATAAATTTAAAGTTAAATTAAACATGAAAAATATGAATTCCAAGGACTCCAAACTAACAATGCAAGTTGACAAAAACAAATCAAATGTGGCATAATTTTGGACTCAAAAGGTTCTTTTTATTCTCATGGCTCAAACTTAAGACACCTCATTATTAAGAGAGAAAGAGATTCACAACAACATTTTCCTTCTGTTTTTATTTTTATTTTGTCTAAACTTCACTACATTTGAATGACCATTCTAATTTAGGTCTTAGTTGTGAACTGTGTAAATGAGGTAGGTTTCAATGTTGGTGTCTCAATTCGTAAAATTTGAACTCAATTCGCTAGTTAAGAGACGAGTCTCTTCCCGTCGTGCCAACTAGCCATTGGTATTATCCTTCTGTTTTATGTTTGGTTTGATTTTTTATTTTATTTTATTTTTATTTTTCATGAATGTTTGTTTTGATTGATTATATAGATGTTGTGGTGGTTTTATTATGGATCGTGAGTGGTGAGTTATAGTAAAACAATGGTGCCATATGTGGAACGCGTTGTGCCACATCACGAGCTCCATCAATCGCCTTCTCGAAGTGACCACGTGGCTTGCTCCCACCAGAGCTTGTCGGTGATTCGTCCAGCTCACCCCCACTCAATCACGCTGCGCTACGACTACTTCCCGCCGTTTATCTTGTCGACTAAACATTTCAAGTTCACCATGGTTAACGGCTCATACCATCAATTTCACCCGCGACACATACCTTTTTGATAAACTATGCATATATAGGAGAAGTTGTTAATATGATGTATTTAGAGATTTTTAAGTGTATATTTTATCACGCCAATTACCTACTAAATTCAATCTAAAAAATAAAGTTTTTTTATTTATTTTTATTTTTTATATAATATAGTTAAGTAAAAATTTACAAAAACTATATTTAAAAAACTTACAATTCTAAATGGGTCATATAAATACTTGTTAGATAAGTCTCGAAGTCTACTTTCACTAAAATTTTACGGATTTTAATTTTTAATTGCAGTTAAAAAGTTATGGGCAAAAAATTTGACTACGGGCAAAGCTTACACTTAATTAGAAGTGGATAGCTACTTATTTGATATAAACTGGAATAAGAGGTTGGAGGTTTAAGTCTCAATAAGAGCAAAATTGTTTCTTTCTTATAAAAAAAATTACTGACTTATGAGATGTAGTTAGTAATTTGAAGGTCACGAAAAATCAAGATTTTTTTTTTTTTTTCAATGGAAATCGAACCACGATCTCCCGAGGTCTTGCCTTTTTGGTAAGTGATGTCTTTACTATCTCATCTGATAGGATTTGGCCAAACTTAAGATTTGTTAGTTTCTCTTGAATTATAAAATTATTGGAAGTACTTAACTCGGTTTTGTAAGAATATCAGTCAAACCTAAGATAAAAAGGTCGGAAGAAAATTATTTCTCCGACGATTATAATTAAGATGATACACTAAAAACACACCTTAAAGTCAAGCATTTACAAGACACATAGTTTTTTGAAAATAAATAAGACCATATATGATTACAGAGAAAATGTTCCATAGAAAATAAAGTTTTCTTAAGAAAGTTTTCCTAAGCAGATGTTTATAGGAAAAAAATTTTGTGTTTGACTCACCAACAAGAAGTTTTGAAATAAATATGAAAACTTACCATGTATATTAAATATATTAATTTTCATATTTAAAATATAAGTTTTTTTTTGATAAAAAATATAAGTTTAATGTGTCTTAATATGGAAACTCGCATTTTCTCAAAAGAAAACTTAGTTTGCATACCATAATAGATGAAAAAATATGTTAGTATTAATATGAAAAATTGGCAATCGTGAAAAAATGTTTTACGAAAAAATTTTGACTATCAAACATAAGAAAATGTCATTTTCTCACAAAATTTATAATTTTCTTTGTGTGTGTGTGTGTGGGGATTAAATTAATGTACGTAGTTGGAGCCTGAGGGAATGTTAAGCTTGTCCCACCTCATGATTTACATGTGTGGAAAGAGGGCAAGTACACACACATCTCCACCCTAGCAATTGATAAAGAAGGGCATGTCCTACTGCGTTGCCTCTATTCCTGACTTTCTTTTTCTCCAATATTCAATTTTGGCCCTACTAACATGGGCTGGAATCTCATGAAACAAAGACTTCAGTTTTGTTTCTATTACAGGCATTTCTTTTGTAAAAGAATAATAAAGAGAAGATCCACTATAAATCATTTTGTTTTTTTTTTTTCTTAAACAAAAGAGAGGAAAATATTCAAGATAGATCTTAAAATGTATTAATGAGAATGAGAAAGTTAGGTTGGATGACAAAACATAAATTTATATGCAAGTGTGCATATACAAATTGAAAGGTCGGAATGATCCACATATCTGCAACGACTAATAAGGATTCGAAAAACGTAATTTGATTTTCAAAGATATTTGTACTAGCTAGTCAAATCTATATCAGTTAACAAGTACAACTGTTATTAATAAAATGTAGCAAACATAACTGCTGACCTGATTCATGAGAATTAATATAATGAGTTTGGAGAAGAAAGTGGTAAGAAACACTTAGGAATGTTTGACATATAAATCTTTGAAAAAATTGTGTTGGGAATGTGTGAACTTTAAAAAAAAATAAAAATTTGAGAGCGAGAAGAGCCCATGTGAGAGTGCAAAAGTGAGAGAGATGCGGGTGATGATGAAGAATAGCCCTCAATGGAGAACAACTAGTGTGGCATCTTTGACAAGGAAGGCATGGGACCAACTTCAAGCCCTTAGAAACAAAAAAATTAATTAGTCAGTTAAAAATGTGTATAAAAAAAAAAAAAGGGCCATACACACCTAACTTCTTTCATATGTATGGCATTTAAGCAATAGTATGGTTTTTGTGGATCAACGAAGTGTTAGCAATGAGTACATAGGGACATTGCCCCTCACAACGCGGGGTTGCGTCGTATATGAAAATGTGTGTGTGTGTGTGTGTTTTTTACGGTGGAAATCGAACTACGATCTTTTGAGGTCTTGCCTTTTTGGCAAATGAATCTTTACTATCTCACATGAGAGGCTTTGACATCTGAAAATGAGTTTTAGTGGTGTTGCTATTAGTTATCATTGGCGTATTTGCACAAATTCTTTGGATCATTAGTTTAGGAGTTGGAGGAAGACCACCCGATACCCGATCCCGATCTCGTTTCACATACCGAACTTGTACACTCGCATCACTCACGTATATAAAACATTTTATATTATTTATTTATCATATTTTATCATTTATTGTATGTATATAAACCTCCTGGTCTAGTGTACTAACCATTCGCCTCCCCGGTATCCACGTCTACACGTTACTCGAGGCGAATACTCATCACACTGTTTCACTTAACATATACGATATAAACACATAATATTGTGATGGTAATAAATTAATTTGAATAATAACATTGCAAAACATAGCAAACAACACATAAAATGGACTATATACCTAATCGGGCATGCTTCGACCTAGTTGTGGGGTCCACGAGTGTCTAGCTGTCGTCCACGTCTGTAATGATGTCATAAATAACGAAATCAATAATTGGGTTGTTACAAAAACAGAAAACTGTGCTCATTGCATGGTTAAATAATAGAAAAGCCCAAAATGTGTGTTCCTAGAGCTTAAGGCCAGACTAGCACCATACTTCGAACTCTTCCACAAGCACTACTAGCAAGTAGCACTCAAGCAAGGTCAATTTTTGGATCCGCTCGGTGGTCGACGTAGCACCTACTACGCACTGAGACATGACCCAACGCGATCCTCGGGTCGATCTATTCACCGAGATCTCTGTTAACACGTGTTATAGCCTAGTAGACATACACACGAGAATGGCATGGAGAGAGAGTCTCAACGTTCGTCCACATCGATACCACAACGAGAAACAGAATAATGGAATAAACAGTATTGAATTCAAATGCTAAAAGTAAGTAAATACTCTAGAAATTTTAATTGGAATTCTACACACCTCAAACGGCTTTCAAACTAGTCAAATCACACCTCCAAATGCGTGCTCAATAGCTAGTCAATTAATTCCAAATCCTGATAATAGAAAATACATTTTTTCCATGTCTAATTCTATCATATTAAACCACAATATACCCGGTATTGATCCCTTGGAATAATCCCCAAATCGGCTAACCATCCTCAAACAAATCTCCATTTAAACCCAATTCAAAAAATTTATTTTTAATTTTTATTTCATTTTCCACATTGGTCTGCCACGGGAGGCCACGCGAGCCCACAACTGTCCACGTCACCGCCAGCTGTGTCCCACGCCCAATTATCCATCATCAATCAACCCTTATTAACTTTGATTCTTTTAATATCACATAACCTCAAAATTAGCAGCGGAAAATTAAATGAACAACATAAGATTTATCTTGTATTTCATGAGTATAATACCTAAGTGGAAACCATACCAAATGTACATCATATACATCTCATCTGATCCTCAAAATATCAAAATGTACAACCTGTCTCTCAAAGCTCAAAACCCAATATAAAACGAGTAAACATAAATATACGTACGAGAAGGGCTAGAGCTGTCAATCGATATAGTCCTCAAGCTTGCCCTTTCCCCGGCTCATACTAGGATCTGCACTCAGCCATCACAAAAAGACAGATGACGAGTCCAGAGTGAGTAATCCCAAGGAAATTCACCAAGTAATTACAGAAGTAAAAGTACTGAAATTTAAAATACTACTATTTAAACATGCGGAACAAGAGAAATACAGACAACTGTAAAAAGGACCATCGCATGCATAAATATAGTAATGAAACAAAGTACATGCGCATAAAAATCAGACCAAGTCATACTTCAGGTTTTTCCCCCAGGCACCGCCCGTAAACACACCAATGGGTTGGCCCTGGACCCTCTAGGTGGTCGGCGTAGACCCACGACGCACCCACACAAGCCTACCATACCCGGGTAGCTTATTCACCGGCGTATGCCTAGACAAGTGCTATGACTTAGTGGACTCTATGGCTGTAACGAATAAGCACTAGGTGGGGAGTGATCTCAACACCGTAAAGACACCAGGTAGGAGTAACTCCACTACCGTAAAGTCACCAGGTGAGAGTAATCAACCACCGTAAAGCAATAACGAAATGAAGTAAAGAATCAATAGAACTGAATTCAAATAAGTCAACGGTAAATACTTATAGTGAAGTTCAATTGGGATACTACACACCTTAATACGCACTCCTCGTTCCACAAATCAAACCCCCGGCTCAATACTTCCAAATCCCCGATATTAGTCCCGGTCAGATTTCTGACTAACCCCCAACTCCAATTATTATTCCGAGACTCCTGGAATTCATTTATGAGGGGTATTAGTCAATTAATTGGGTTAAAATATTAGTTACGCTCATTTTCTTATTTTCCAATTTTTCAGATTTCAGTGAACTATTAGCGCACTAATGAGATGAATTAGTGCGCTAATTCATCTGGCGTCACTGTTCATCATCATTTTCCAGAGGGTAATTAGCGCGATAGGTCCACTCATTAGCGCGCTAATCGCGCTCTGTCCAGAAATTTCAGTTCAAAAATCCACATTCCAAACCACTTCATACACTCATTCATTTGGTTCCAACACCTCCAAAACTCATCATCCACCTCAGAAATACCATTTAAACACATATTCATCAAGTTTAATCATCAAAATTATATTTTCAAAACCCATTTTCAGAAAATCACCCAACACCAAAACCAATCACTAAAACACATTCTTCACCTTCATAGTACTCAAAATACACCAAATTATCACCAGAAATAGTTGCTCTACACTCAACCACGGATTCAACATCAACATGCCCAAAACCACCACAAATTTGAAAGAACTAAGAGAAGTTCATAAATCTCACCTTTTGATCTTGTCGTTGGATGCCCAAAATCACCCTCTTTGCACCTTAATCGATTGTTCTTCTCCTTCTCTTCTCCAACGATTCTCTCTTCCAAGCTCTCTCTCAACACCACACTCTCACTCTCCCTATTTGACCGATCAAGCATGTATATATATATACTTGGTTCCCATCAAGTGTGTGCACAAATCTCGAGAATTATCTAAGGGTTCCTGATCACCCTGTGTCACTCCAACTCCATACACCTTATCTTGACATTGATGACCCTGTTGTGCATCTCGAGAATCATCCAACTGTTGTTATTTTATCCACCTTAACTATAGGACTTATTGATTTCCAATTGATTTAGCTTATATCAATTATCTAACCTATTCAATAATTTCCTAAAATTTATGGATAAGACCACACTAGTCTCCCGACTACCCGGCACCACGTGCCTCGTGTCCTGTGTAACAGCCCAAATTAATTAAATCAGGATTTGTGTTAATCACGAGGATTAACGGGTAATTTGGGCGTTACCTGGATAGCTGGGTTAACTTGAAATGAGTACCCAGGCTTGTATTATGTTATTTGTGTATGTTGTTTGTTTATTATTGTGATGGAAAGTTATTATTATTTATATAAACATCACATGTGTGTAACTTGATGTCGGGCGAGGTTGAGCGCCGGGGTTTTGTGGTGTGAGTCAGGCCAACGCGGGGGTTTGAAAGTAGTAAAGCCGGGCGTTAGGGTTTGATTAGATTAAATTTATTAAGCAAGACTAAGGTGGAGGATTTAATTTAATGGAAATTTAATATAACCTTAGGATAAAATTATATTTGGTGCACTAAGTGTGGGATCACCTCGGGGTGCGTGCGGAACGCGGGGCACCGGGTGTCGAGTGGTCGGGAGACTAGTATGACCATATTTATAAATTTTGGGAATTTATTAAGTTGATTTGGTAATTATTATAAGCTAAATCAATTGATGTCAATAAAATCCTATAGTTGAGCTGGATTAATCAGGACCCTTTGGATGTTTCTCGAGATGCACAAGAGGGTCACCAGTGTCAAGATAAGGTATTAGTGAGTTGGAGTGACACAGGGTGAACAGTGATCATCAGATTTGCCTCGAGATGGGTGTACACACTTGATCAATATCAACTATATATATACATGTTTGACCGATCAAACAATGAAGAAGAAGAAAAATTAAGAGAGAAGAGGAGAGAATCGGTGAGAGGGAGAAGTAGGAGAAGTGGAGGATCAAAAGCTGGAGATTTGAAGGGTGATTGAGGCGTCCAACAACAACAACAACAAGATCCCAAGGTATGATTCATCAAACTTGGATGATTTATGAGATTTCGGTTTTGTTGAAGAATTTGAGGAAATTCGAATTTGTGGAGTGTTAAATTCTGTAATGGGTTGAGATTTCATGCTCATAAGCTTGGTTTATGTGGTATTGATGATTTGAGCAAGTTTGAGGGAATTTGGAATAGTTTTGGAAAGTGGGTTTGAAAACGTGATTTCCATGATTTGTGGATTTTGGTGTTTGATTATGGTAATTCATGTTTAAAGGGTGTAATTGAGGTGATTGAGGAGTTATGGAAAGATGGAAATTGAATTTATGAGTTTGTGAGTGGTTTGAAGTCAAAAATTTAAATTTGAAAATTTTCTGGACAGCGAGCAATTAGCGCGCTAATTGGAGAAATTAGCGCGCTAATTGGAGAAATTAGCGCGCTAATCACGCTGAATGAAGAGTGATAAAGATCAATTAGCGCGCTAATTGTCCACTGGAACTTAAAAAATTGGGAAAATGAAGAAATAAGCCTAAATAACATCATAAACCCATTAATTGACCATTAATCTTCACAAATGAAACCCAGAAGCTCGAGACCGTAAAAATTAAGTCGGGGAATTAGTGGATGATCCAGACCGGGGGTATTTTCGGGGTTTGTTGAGCGCGGATTGAGGTATGTAAAACCCAATTGAACACCACTATTGCATTTTCTTATTCTATTCATTGAGCTTTATTTCTTTGTCAATCTAAATCCGATTGTGATGGGAACGGTAGCGTTCTAGCGGTTTTTTCGGGTGTGTGGGGTTTCTTCTTCTCAAAATGTATTTGGTGACTAGGATACAGTCAGCGGGGTCTTTGGAGTAGGGTATGACTGGGCCACTGATCCTAGCTTCACTGGCGGTATTTATTGCACACCCGAGTTGTTTTCTTGGTGTTGGTATTCATGCATTTCCTTTTGAGCTTGTTACTGCGTTATTTCCTTGATTATTGCATGATTATTTAACACTGTTTATTGGTTTCCATTTATGTTCATAAATTGAAATGCCTGGTGGTTTTCCTTGGGATTTTACTTACTGGACTCGTTATCTGGTTTTTGTGATAACTGAGTGCAGATACCAGTATCAGCAGGGGTAAGAAGATCTTTGGCGATTATATCTGTCTTGCCTACGCCGAAGCCTGCTAGTACGTATGTTGTTAGTGTATTATGTTGATATTTTGTATCACTTTGGGATGAGAGACTACAACCACTTCCATACTTGTATATATATTGGTATAGTTGATCGCCTATATGCAAGTATAGCCGGGTTTTCCACTATAGATTGAATTAAATAACTTTATATAATGTTTCTTTTATTAAGACAAGACTTCCGCTGTTGCTTAAGGATAAATAGCTCTAATTTGAAGATTCTTAGACGATGGATAGAGATATGACGTGGCAGTTACTTCTGGTGCATGAGCTGGAGAAGTAATTGTTAGCATGGGGCGACCCCGGAAATTGGGGCCGCCACACCTGTGTCCGTACGCACCCCGAGGCAATTCCTCACTCGTCAATAAACTACATTAACACACATGTTGTAATGAAATTAGCTAATTTGTACATTTTCATCACAATTTACCACAACAAGCATAAAAAACGGACTGTATACCTAGTTCGAGTGTGTTCCAGCCTCGCTGTGGGACCCTCGACCGTCCTCGCTGGCATCCACATCTGCAATGACGTCATAATTAACGGCAATTATAAATTGGGCTGTTACATTTTCTGACTCAGATGTCGTGAGCGACATCGTCGTGCCTCACGGTGTCTTTGACGTCGTGGCTTACGCCGCCACAAGCCCACCCCCACGACGTGACTTATAACCTAAGGTGTGGGTTCGGACATCGCTGGTGATGTCTTGGGGGTTTACTCCCTATGACGCCCCTAGCGGTGTCTGAACTAAAGATGCTTCCTAGGGTGTTCGAGCACCCCGACTTGTCATCGCGGTCCAAACTCAAACCAACCTCTCACATATCCTCATATCAACCAACCCTCATAAAACCTCGATGAAAACTCATCCGAGATGAAAACTCGACAAAACCACCAATTTTCCTTCAAACTCATACCAACAACGACACATCAACAAAGCCTCACTTATTGCTCCAAATCCAACCTCTAAACCATAGCAACAAAATTAAGGCTGGTGTACTCGAATTCCATTCCCGAAATCCACGAAAAAAATACGTCCGACACGTAGATAACGAAGAGTAGAGCGAGAATCTAATCTTTGGTCGTCGATTGCTCGTCATTTGCACCCTAGAAATCCACAAAACCATTGCTCACAAGCTCCAATTTCGTCCAAGAGAGAGTGAGGAGAGAGAAATGGTGGTAAATGATACAATTTTTGACTATTTATAGTCTTAAGGTCATCCAAAGTGTGTGCATATCTTAATGCCTCATCTTGTGGTTTTTGTTGAGTCAAATAGTCCACAAAATGGTGAATTGAATGGGTGACTTCAACCCTTGACCTTATCCTTTCTCATCAAACAACTAAACCCTCGGGCATTCCGATACATGACTCCGTGCCGCAACACGTCTCTCGCGTACACCTACGGTCCAAACCAACTACACGACGTTTATTATTAATTACTTAATGCATTTTAATCATTTTCATTTGTGTATTACTAGTTGACCTAGTGTACTGTCATTCACCTACTTTGTACTCGCATCAACACACTAATCGAGGCAAATACGCGTCACACTGTCTCGCACGATCAATTACAATATAAATACATACATTGCAATGCAATCTAACATAATTACAGACAAACATCACAAATAATGCACAATAACACACAAAATAGCTATTTACCTAGCTCGGGATTTTGTCCTAGCTGCTGGGGTCCACGAGCGTCTGAGCTATCAGCCACATCTGCAAACACGTCATTATTAACAAGTAATTAAAATCGGGCCGTTACATTTTCATTCCTATTTTCATCCCCACTACTCAACCTCGAGTCAATAGTTAAGAGAAGATAACTCGTTTCTAATTATGCAAACCGATCGCGTTGGTTAAAAAACACACTTCTTAAACAACACTTGGATTTTTTTTTATTGGAAGGAAAAAATTTTGTACCTACTAGGGTTTGAACCCACAACCTATTACTTTCAAATTTCATACCAAATGATTGGGCCACCCAATTGGTTGGTTAACAACATTTGGATTTTGGAATCATATTACAAATTAAGACCATTTAAATTAATGGTTTTAAATTAATTTCAATTGATGAGAAATCTGAGAAACACATTTCTCGTTCTTGGCCTTGTTATTATTTTTTCTTATCAAATGTTCTTGGCCTTATTAAGACCATTTGAGGAGGGGTGACCAACTGATGGGATAGCGGAACCATATCATTTGGAATCGCTACATAGAACAAAACAAAACATTTAAATTAATTGTTTAAAGCATAAATTATATGTCCGCAAGGGATTGCATGCATACCTCGTGAATTTTGTGCTCTCAATTAAAATATTCTTTTTTTTTCTTTTTATTAGTTTGTTTGGTAGAAGAAAAGAAGAAAATATTGGCTTCTAAAGATTGATTAATAATGCTTTTTTGTACGTCATAGCGTCTCTACTGCATTACTGGATTCACTTGAAAAGGGCTCTGTATGAAGTTCCATCCGTCCATTAACTAAAGGGGCTCTAGCTAATCACGCACAAATCGACACGCACCTACCTACGGCCCTTAATCAACCAGAGGCACATCGAACAGATACTAACAAGTTTGTGTCATTTGGGCGTTCCTTTCTTAGGTTACAGTATAGCAGGGCCCTTGTTTATTAATGCTCAAAGGAAATTCTCTTGATAACATTTTCTTTTGGTCGATCTTTCAACCTTAATTTGGTATCCAGATTACTCTAACTACTCTAAGTCCGAGTACTATATCGAGCGGCCAGGCACATGCAGAGGGTAGTCCTTTCGACAACGATCTCTCTCCATGCATGCACACAATACGATTAGAATCCTACTTGTGTTGAACGGGTGCTATCAATTTGCATTTTTCTTTGTATTTAATAAGGTTATACCTTCTTGCATTATGGGGTGCATTAGTTATACTTCCCCCATGGCCCATCACCTTTGGTGTTCATTGGATGCGCCTCGAAACAAATGGTGCTATAAGTTTCGAAGCACATTCGTGACACACGACTTCTCCATCACTAATACGTCACCAGGACGTGCTTTTCTTTGGTGTAAGCATAATAGTCGCTCTCAAACTTAAATTTTTATTTGGATAAGTGGACTCAAAGTTGTCTCATTGAACTTTATAATATAGCAAGATTAGACATCATGAAAGGGAACTTAAGAAAAGAAATGTAGTAGAGCTTAATTCTCCCAATCCACACTGGCTTCTATTGACTTAAATATTCATCAAATCGTCAAGTACTATATCTATCCTGCTATTAAAGCTTTTCAATCCACATTGAATGGTATGTGATAGATTAGGAGATGAAACATTGTCTTGTTAGATGAAATTCAAACCATTGTTGGTCCTTTTGATTCCAAAACACTAATAAAATATTCTAGCCTATGTGGTGGACAAGGCCTGAGTCGCCTGACTTTCCATTTAATCCCTTTTTTATACCGTTTTAGAACATTTATATTCTTTATCTCAACAGACGTTTCTGACTGCTAAAACCCTCTAAAGCCTCCCATGTTACAATATCAAAATAAAGCCCGTTTTACTGTTTACCTGTATGAGCAATTGAGACTCGATGCCCCCTAACCCAAAAATCTCAAGTTCAAGTCCAAATTATCGTAACAAATTGTGTTGAGAGACCCTACCCCTTCTGAGTCCGAAATAAGGTTAGTTAGGACTAAGCAATGCAATTGGCCTGTGGATACTCGGTGGCATAAAGAAAAGACTTTTTATTGCTATTTAACTATACATAAACACAATTACATATGCTAAAAAGAAATTTAAAATTCCAGGATGTAAGAAACAGTGGCAACTTTCAAAGGATTATGTTTTTACAATATCTGATTTACAATCAAGAAGCATAACCTCCTTAGGTTCCTCTCACAGTTTACACCTCAACGTACTCCAATTTTAATTCAATAAGTTTTTAAGGCATTCTCTAGTAGCATCCCCTCACTGTGATTGCAATGCATCCGTAATTCTTCTCCGACGAATGGGATCATTGAATAGTGGACTTAAGTATATAGAGAGATCAACCCTTTTTTTTTGCACAGATATGACCCACCATTCTTTTCAAGATGATGGGAATATCTTTACATAAATTGATTGATTGTTATGCTTTTATATTCTCTCCTTGCCCCAATTTTTTTTTTTTTTTTTTGATGAAGCCTTGCTCCATGTTTTGGTCGTTAACTATGTCAGGAAAGCTTCGAAGAATCTGTTATAAGATAAAGATAAAGTGATTAATAAATGATTTCAAAAAAGAAAAGTGATTAATAAATATGGGGAAATGATTTTTTGACTTCACCGAACTTACACCCCAAAGCCACATCCGCCTTGGGAGCTTTGTTCGTGTGTGCCTCAAGACACACAGCCCGTGTGTAATGCACCGAGATGTGCACATGCATCTCAAGGCACGCACAGCTTCCAAGGCCGATGTGACTTTGGGATATGAGTTTGGCGATGTTAATGTAGCATTTCCCATAAATATGTAAGCATAAATGCAATTATACTCAATTAGAGAAATTCATTTTACCTGATAAAGGTGCCAAGAAACAAAAGCATCTGTAGCGGCATACTGGAGTTGCCTCGTAGACAGTATTTCGATTTCCCAATTCCCCAATCTAATTCTTTGTGGTTTTTCAAGCTGCAACAATTCACAACAGGAATATCACAAGTCAGCTCACATGATTAGCTCATTTTAATCAAATTTTATTACATGCAAAAAACACAATCTTGATAAAAGAAGAGGATGAGACTTGAATGAACTACAATGGAGGAATGCTTTTAAATTAATCTTCGGCAAAAAGAACTTAGAGGAAACATGAAAACAAGAAAACGAGGAGAAATTTCATAACTACATGTTACAAATTATAAACTTTAGACAGGAATAATACAGAATTAAGGACTGACATGGATTTAATGTAAGGATGCATAGGTTCTCTGCTATTTTATTTTCAGTGGTTCAGTGGATGTTGAGGACGTGTAGCAGTTGGTCAAGAATTGGTTCTCAATAAAATTAGAGTCGCGTTATGTGCATCCGACAAACTCTTAGGGCACCCCATCGATTCACATTAAATTTTGGTTTCATAGGGAAATGTCATATTTGCCCTCCCAACCCAAACGATCCACATTCTCACTATTTGACTCTTAACATGCCCATCCCTTATAAACTCTCCTGCGCACCCCACTCTCTTGCCCAACCGATTCACATTCCCACCAATTCACATGTCTGTCGCCCGCCACACATCGCGTTTGTCAATCAAAGATTGTGCACAAACCTTGTAAGTCTTTGATTCCACGTTTTTGTGTAGTTTAATCATACAAGTTCAATGGTTTTTTGTGGTGACGATAGTGTTGGTTTTGTAT
This sequence comes from Stephania japonica, assembly GCA_039657345.1. NCBI lineage: Eukaryota > Viridiplantae > Streptophyta > Magnoliopsida > Ranunculales > Menispermaceae > Stephania > Stephania japonica. The sequence goes on from CM077558.1 coordinate 49,399,599, forward strand.
TGTAGGTTTGGTGAGTTTTAAGCGTTTTTAGGTCTGTTGGTTGAAGAACATGAGTGGGAGTCGGACGACGCACACGATAAGGTTAGTTTTTATAATTTTTTTCTCATTTCCGAAAGTAAACCACGAACGCGACTGTATTGATCACACATGACCGAGACATATTGTAATGTCTTGGTTGAAGATAACCGATACTCCAATTAAAGTATCAGCTGTTCGTAACCGAACCTGTGTTGCCATTGGTTTGTAAGTGTCTCAAACATATGGTACTGAGACTATAAGAATGGTGTCGGACATATGGTACCAAAACCCTTTATTAAGTTTCAGACTTGTCGTACCGAACAATATTGCTTTAAAGATTTTTTGGACTTTTCATACCGACTACTTATGATACACAATTTTTTCTTGCAAGAAGTGCCATCTACACTTGTTTTTGAAGAGTTTAGTAATGATTTCACTCGAAAAGAACCGTTCCCCATCATATCATCGGTGACCACATCGTACGTCTCCCAACATGGTATTGTATTCACGATGCATACTTCCGTTCACTATCATTGAAAACATAATCAAGTACATCATCATCACCACTACCACCTCCAATTGTTATGTAAAAGAGCTCTCCGAGACATTGTAATCTTCGTTGAGGTCCGTGTCGGCATTCTCGAGTCGAGGAATGCCGACACGAACCTCGATTGAGATTATAGTGCGTCTCAGAGCTCTGCTTCATATACAGTTAGACGTGACAATGATGGTGATAATGAATGGAAGTATGCACCGCGAATGCAATATCAAGTTGGAAGACGTGTTCCAACACTAGATGTGTTCATCGATGATACTACGTGGGAACGGTTAAAGAAGAAGATTCACGGCATGGTTAGATTTTTGGAAACAGTACACTTCCCGGAAAGACAAGCACAGTAACCAAGAATCATGTAAGAAAATCAAATAAAACCAGTTAGTGAAATGTATCGACAACCTACTACGACACATAGCTTAATGTCTCGTTAGTTGATAACTGAGACCAAACTACTAGTCTCGGTAATGCGTGGTCCATGGGCCCTTCTCACTTATGTGTTGGTTGTTCTCAACCGACACTTAATAGTATTGACAATGGAATTCCAAGACCAAAAGAGAAATCACGGCCCTGTGTGGCCGAACATCACGGATTTTCAGTTAAACCCAGTGAGGTGTACATTTCCATGAAACACAACAACAAAACAAGATAAATGAACAACAAATTCAACGATTGTCCACGATTCAACAACCCTAAACTTGAAGTCATCACACAAACCCTCACCGCTCTAAATGCTTATACTACGCACAAAAACACTCACCCAGCCCAAAAAACAACAAACCTTTGGCAAACGAGCAAGAAAATGAGGGAATTTGGTGTATTGAGGCCTTGATTCGTGATGGAGGGAGACCGGGTTTCGCACAGGGCCGTCGGGTGCCTTGATCATGGGGTGTGCATGATTCAAATACAAAATGAACGAAGGGGCATTTTGGTAAAAGTCTCGGGTACCTCAACAAATTGCTTGTCGGGGTGCACATAGCGCGACTCTAAAATTAATGCTAAAGATTAACATTTTTTTTTTCTTTTTTGAAAATGGAAAAGAAAATCTCTCCTAATATGACAGTAAGCGTAAACAGAGATAGAAATAGTTCTTTCTCAAATTATTGCAGGATTTCAGCTGAATGGTTGGGTTTCAAAATAAGTTGGTTGGCTAAGAGAAAAAAACAAAGATGAAAATACCTAATAAAATCGGCATTAGTTGGAAAAAAAACAAAAATGAAAAGGAGCCATGAGAAGAAAAGACAGCTGTTAACTATATAAATGAAAAGTTTAAATCCAGCTTATTGCTAAAGATAATAAAAATATTTTATAACTATCTTTGCTGCTATGATACCACAGGAAAATAGATGGCAAAACACGAATAAGACTAAAGGAGAAAATTGAGGCGACTGAATAGAGATATTCAACCTCACATACTTTTTTCTTTATAACTAAATCAAGGAAAAGCCTTCCAAGTTTCCAACAACTACATACAATAAATGTATCAGAAATGAGAATGCTTAGGTGGATGCTCAGGGAAAGGCACTTGTGGTGGTTTGTACACCTACAAAGGCCTACAAATGTAGGGGTGGACCGGAGCTAACTTGGGAGTTGGGACGCATAAATTAGGAAGGATTTAAAAAAAAAACCTTAGAGGGCTAGAGAGAAGTTAGGGTGGGCGATTGAGAGTCAAAGCAACTCCAATTCCGATCCCCTCTGTTTTGCCTAGCCCGCTGATCAATCAATGCAGATATATGGCAGCAACTCAAAACTTCCAACTATAATATATATTTATATCACTACGCAAATAAAACTTCCATCTAGAATCTATATTATATCACCAAGCAAATAAAAAGGTAATACGCCAAAGATGGAGCCTATGATGAAATATGTAAGGCCTTGCATTCAAATATGATAAATTTATAATCAAATAGATTACTATCTTCCATTCAATAGCATGTATACATCACGATTCACTCTAACACTAAACCAAGTATCGGCACCATCAAACAAGAGCATAAAACGAAAAATAAATAAATTCCACAAACCCATCAAAATAGAAAAGCGGAAAACATCCCAGAGAACTAACCTTCTTGCAAGTAAGCCTTTCAGTCAAAGAAGCAAGGCCCCATGTTTTGGGATCTCCCCTAATTTTTAAGTCTGCTATAGAAGACAAGTCTTCAACTGAATTGACACACACTTCATAATCCTTCAAAATTTTGACAACATCATCCGCTATGCTAACTCCCACCTTCACAAGTGTTGAGCATCATCAATAGATTAGATATAGAGCACAAACCAATCTTCATCAAAATCTTCACAAAATTGAATATTGAAGAAATTGAATCTCGCAAACCTTCACATATTTAGGGTCCTCAAGAAGCGATTGCAGAATGGATGGTATTCCAGAATGAATTATGTGCATCACATAACAAGTACTAGCATCTACGCAAATTTGCATCACTGCAGCCTTCCTTGGTGCAACTCCTGTTGGTTTGTGGTACTAATACGCATTAAAAATATATAACCCATTTACAATTTCAAAATATATTTATATTTTAAAAAAATAGAATAACTAATTAGAAACTACAAATTATTTGTCTCTAAGTCTAAAGTAGTTGAATCTGAATAGCTAGGTCCTAAGTATAAGTTTACATACTTGTTATTAAGCCTATAATAGATAGAAGTTCATAAAGCTCATACTCCGTCACAAGCCCTACTCTATAAACTCACTTTATTAAGTCTTTAGTAACCCTAGTCTCCTTCTCCAACTCACTAGGTCACCTGCAATAATTCTTCACTCTCCATCACAAGGACATTTGCATACGACTCAATAAATCCGGTATGGGACCAAATATAAAATAAACTCTTTTTTTTTTTTTGCTCAAAAACGAAACCAAATGCTACACCATTGAGATTTCCGAGAGGAACATTAATAGAAGGTTAAATTGCTGATGAACACAAAATGTGACCACAACAACAACATAGCCTCAATCCCAAATTAATTGGAGTAGACTACATGGATCAAACTCTTCCATTGTACTCGATTTAGTGCGTACACAATTTAGTCTTCATTTTGCAAAACCAGATAACATTCCAAATATTTGTTCTAGTCATTCCCAGTGTAAAGCCTTTCAGCTCGCGGATTCAAAATGCATAGCAAAATAGCCTTTAAAAACACATTGCCCCATCTTTAAACTCCCTCTTGGCTTATGCATTCTCAATTTCTCATCTTTAAACACATTGCCGCCGCCACGGCGAACAAAACCTAGTCTGATTTGTTAAACTATATATATGTATATACCTTTCTGAAACGTTGGTTTCCACTCTATATCGAACCCCAACGCGACCGGGCCGTCCAAACCACCTCCCTTAGATTGAATAATCCCCAAAAGCTCCGCCGTCGCTTTCTCAACTTCCTCCACAGTTCTGCCGTAGACTACACGACCTTCGAATTTTATCACAGGGTTCCATCCAACCGGATAAGCTGATGAGTAATCAACAAACTCAACTCGATAAGATCATAAAAAAAAAAAAAAAAAAAAGCCAATCGTGACGAAACAAGCGAAGATTACAGTACCATGTATAGGGAGTATCATAAGAGGAGTGGTGGTGTCGTGAGCGATGGCGTTTCGTTTTCTTTTGCGTTTTCTTTGTTTGGCCGTCGCCGAAGACGACTCTGCGGCGGGTTCCATTTTTGGCGGTTGTTGGTCTGCGATTGTGGAGTCCATTTCGAAAACCTAGATCGCGCGGACGGAGTCGTCGAGGGGAGTTTGAGTGAGACGACGAGGCGTCACTCAAATCTCTACGAGGTCATGTGCTTGATTCTAAAAGAGATGCGTGCTCCTATTAAAATACAGATAAATTAATACACTATTGAAGTGCCCTCGTACACAATTTACATAGCCGTGCTCTTCTAAAAAGGAAAAATCCTAAGATGACAATCTTATGTCACACTAAATGATAATGAATGGTTCATGCAGCTTTGAAATACATGTATTACATGAGGTGCATGGAATGTGAAGTATAAAGGAATGGAAAGCATGGTGTAGAAATAAATAAAGAGGCTTGCTATTTGCGCACCATTTCCCTTACACACCAATTGAAACGTCACTAACCATATTCTAACTACACGCCACAGACACCACCTTCAACATACATCACCACCCCCTCCAACGCCACTCCAGTAACTCCACCATCTCCCTCTGCACCTATCTACGTGTAGTCCATTTCAACACACGCATTTTAAGGTGCACCGCATGAGCTCAAACATGCACGTGTCTTTACTAGGTTAAGATAGTGGATTATTCTAGCATTTTTTAAAAATAAAAGGCTGAAGAGATTATAATCCCTGACTTTTTCTATTTTAACTCGGTTTTATCACAAATCTACATACCATCTTCATTTCCCCTGCTTAAGGGTGTACACGGAGCGGAACCGATCTATTTAAGGTCAACTCGCTACTCGATTTAATTATTGCGAATTAAGAAATTTTAATTCGATCCAACTCGTTTAATTTTTCAATCCGATTCAATTCAATTAATAAAATGCGGATTTGATTGAATCAAGTTCGTGAATTGCCATCATATATTTATCTCATAATAAAAAATATGCTCATTGGTTAAGAACAATTCCATAATCGTTAAACAACATAAAATAAAGTGTATGATTATACAACAAAATGGACTTGATTCAACTTAATACAAAAAATATATGACCAAAATTAAAAGTTGGGCTAAAAAAACTAAAAGTTATAGTTCAAAAACTAAATAATACAACAAAAAAAGATCAAAAATTGGTAGATAAAACAACCATTGAGCTTAATTCTCCTATTTCTTCAAATCTTCATGATTTATAAACGTCATTCATCTATTTTCCTTAAGATTAGAAGCCATTGATGAATCTCAATGATTTGGGAACTATATTTATTTATAAGGTTAGAATTATATGTATATAGTATTGCAAATCAAACCGGATTGAATCTGTAGATTGTACGTGTATAATCCGCAAGCCAATCCAATCCATGCGGATTAGCAATTTTGCAATTCAATCCGGTCCAATTAATTATAAAATTCGATCCGATTCACAATAGTTGATCGAACCGGATTAGATCCACGGATTACTGGGTTCGTGTAAACTGCCCTACTACACTCAACCATGTAGTAAGTGGTCATAATAAAATACTTTTTATTTTTACTTCAACTGTGCATAAAACACAATAAAAAAAAGGCCTAAAAACCCAATAAAAAAATGCAAACATAAATTTTAAGTATTAAGATTTAAGGACAGTGACAACTTTTAAAATACTATGTTCTTACAATAATCTGATTTACTATTTAGGAGTACAAACACCCCAAATTCCTCTCATAGCTTACAACTCAACTGACTCCACTTTGAATTCAATACAGGCATTCTGTTGTGATATTCCCTCACTGTAAATGCAATACATCCAGAGTCTTCTCTGATGAATGAGATCATTGAATAGTGCCTCAGTTTATAATGATCCACCTTTCACTTCAAGAACAACGAGGTCATCTTCAAATAAATTAATTATTATGTTTCATTGCCTTGCTCCCCAATTAATTTGGGGCTGAGGCTACGTTATTGTTGTTTCATTGTCTTGCTCTATGCTTTGATCATGTACTATGTCAGGAAGGCTCTGAAGAATCTGTTTACAAAAAAGAAAATAATAAATATGTATGTATAAATACAGTTATACTCAATTAGATAAATTCCCTTTACCTGATAGAGATGCCAAGAAACAAAAGCATCTGTAGCAGCATACCGGAGTTGCTCCAAAGACAAAATCTGAACTTCCCAGTTCCCCAACCTAATTTTGTTTGGTTTCTCAAGCTGTCACAGTTCACAACAAGGAGTATCACAAGTCAGCTCAATAGAGTAGCTCATTTTAAACGTTTCCATATATGCAACCAAAGCAAACTTGGCAAACAAGAAGATTTGACTCCAATGAGATCCATTCAATAATATTCCGATGGAGGAATGCTTTTAAATTATAAAATAGAAACAATTTTAGACAAGAATAATACAAAATTAATAAGGAAAGCCAAACAAATTTAGTTCAAGGATGTGTACTTTGAAGACGCTTATGTCTCTAGTTCTGTGATATTTAAGTGATTCAATGGCTGTTTAAGGACATGTAGCAATCTTAAGCACTCTGGTCAAGAACTAGTTCAATAATAGCTAGCTAAAGCTGGAGAGTAGAACCCTTCTTTTGGAGAATAGAAACGAAAATTTCTCCTAACACGAGTCAAGAGACTCAAGACAGTAAATTGTAAATGGAGAAAGAAATAGCTCTTCACAAATCATTGCAGCTATTCAATTGGGTTTCAAAAGAAAGTGGGAAATATAGATGTGCTTGCTAGGTTAGTGCATTTCTCAATCAAAATATCTGATAAATTCAAGGCATTGGTTGGAAAAAAAAAAGAAGAAGAAGAAGAGAAGATGAGAAGAGAAAAGGAGCCAATAATGAGAGGAGAAAACTTAAAAGTTGGTATCCAATTTGTTGTTAACTATGTGAAGTTAATGTTATTAAAAATGTAGATTACAACTCAGGTAATTGAAATTTGAAATCCAACCTATTGCTAAAATAATAAAAATATTTTTTAACAACCTTAAAGGAATTGTTGTTAGTTTGTTACAATACCATAGAAAGTAGATGCAAGACACGAATAATAGAAAATTGAGGTGACCAATAAGAGATATTCGACCTCACATACTTTTTCTTTGCAACTAAATCAAGAAAAAAACCTTTCCTCAAAAAAACTAAATCAAGAAAAAGCATTTCATAAAAGATTTCAAAATCATATTTGCCAACTATCAAACAGGCTTCAAATTCTGATGGATACATTGCTACTCGGATGGAAATAAAATCCCTTTTGCATTTCAATATTTGAGTTCAATCATCCTTCAAAATGCATTTCCATGTCAAGATGTTGATGCATGATTTGTCAATGCAGATAACACCAACAAGTTTTCACTTTTAACTACCATCTATACCATATTGCTGAGAAAATAAAATGGTAATATGCCAAAAATGGAAGCTAAGATGAGATATCAAAGAGCCCGCATTCAAAGACGTTAATTAGATAATCAAATAAATTACTATCTTATTACTATCTTCCATAGCAAACACATATCTTCACGAGTCAATCCAATGCTAGACAATATTGGAACAATCAAACAAGGGCATAAATTGAGGAAAAAAATAATTCCAATAAGTTAACTCATCAAAATAGAAAAGTGTAAAACATCCTAGAGAACTAACCTCCTTGCAAGTAAGCATTTCTGTCAAAGAAGCAAGGCTCCAATTTCTTGGATCTCCCCTAACTTTTAAGTTTGCAAGAGGAGACAAGTCTTTAACTGATTTAACACAAACTTTATAATCCTTCCAAATTTTGACAGCATCATTGGCTATGCTGACACCTACCTTCACAAGTATCGAGCATCATCAATGGATTGGACATAGAGCACAAACCAATCTGCATCAAAATCTTTCACAAAATTGAATACACAAGAAATTGAAACTTGCAAACCTTCACATATTTAGGGTCCTCAAGAAGTGACTGCAGAATGGATGGTATTCCAGAGTGTATTACGTGCATTACATAACAAGTACTGGCATCTGCACAAATTTGCATTACTGCTGCCTTCCTCAGTGCAACTCCTGTTTGTTTTGTGGTATTAATAAGTGTTAGTGTCGAGATCATCAGTTAAGATTGTGATCGACCAGTTAGATTGTCATTTTGGTAAATGACTCACCCAAAGCATGTTCCACGTGCTCAAATCAAAAGATAAACTTTGGGTGATTTGGATGAAGATACGTAGTTGCAACATAATGCGGATGGCGCGGTTTCAACTGAACCTTTGAATCAGTTTGTTACAAATTTGGTCTTATCTACAACCAACTGAGGAGCAATTGAAGATATGCATGGAAGATTAAGTTGCAGTTTAGAGGTTATCACCACGTGTTTAATATTTGAAGATGGAGATTGGGCAGATCTTAAATATGTTGTTAAGATATGTAGTTAGGATTTTGTGTCTTTCATCGGTCTATATAATGTACCAAAGTTGATAGAGGTTGTATCCCTGTTAACTTTGTATTGTAAACGTGTTGTTCACTTCTGTCAAAATGTAAACCCTAAGGGGACTTAGTTGTTCCAGTTAGGGGGAGCCTCACAGTGCAAGTGGGAGACTTATATTCTATCGAGGGGAGCTCGACACGCCGAGTGAAAGCTTAGGTATTCCAGTAAGGGAGAGACTCACCGTGCAAGTATCGGGAGACTTTCGTAAAGTCCATTGTGAAGGTGAAGGATAGTGTAGCAAGCCTAGTGAGGGATCACTGGTTCGGTTGTTGCGTAAATCTATAACTCTTTTATCCTAGTGGATTTTACATCTGAGCGTGGCCCCGTAGATGTAGGTCATGGACCGAACTGCGATACCAAGTTTTTGGTGTTTTGTTTTGATTTAATTTTTTGCATACTTTATTTTAAGTACTTGCATTAGTTTATGTTTCCCAATTACAACCAGCATTGTATTTAGTTGTAACCACGAACGGTTATCTAAATTTGAAAAAAAAGGAACATATAATACCTAGTTGCTCACTTGCTCTCTCACTTAATAGACTATGAAATAATGTTTTTACTAAGTTATAACATCTCTTAAAATTTTTTCACAAACACTCAATAAATCCGACCCATAACATTTTTTTGCTCAGACAATAACAAATTTCTACTCCATTGAGACTTCTTATCAATGCCAAATCAAATGTTGTGTGCTATCTGTTTTCCTGACTTGTGCATTCTAAGTTATCTTCCAATCCATGAATACAATAATAATTCAGTCGTGGTAAGCAAAAACTAGTCTTATTCTAAAACTAACCTCTGCGAAATGTGGGTCTCCACTCTATATCGAACCCTAACGCGATCGGGTCCAAAACATTCCCTTTAGATTCAATGCTCTCCAAAAGCTCCATTGTGGCCTTTTCAACTTCTGCAACAGTTCTGCTGTAGACAACACGGCCTCCAAACTTAATCGCATGGCACTCTCCATTCAGATCGGCTGCGTAATCACAAATTCGCATTAGGAATTTCAAATCTCTTCAACTCAATCAGTAGCTTTGATGAAATGAGCGAAGATTGATGTACCTTGTTTGGAGGATGTTCTTCGGCTTTCCCAATCGGGCAGACGGCGGGAATCTCGAGGAGGAGGGGTTTCGTAGTGAGCGCAGGTTCTTCTTCTTCCTCTTCGTATGGCGAATGACTCTGCGGCTTCGATTTCTTGCAGTTCTTCGGCGGAGATTGGGCGTTCCCAATCTGAGATTAATGTCGATTCCATTTCGAAAACCTAGATCGCTCGAACGAACAAATCAACGAGGTCGTCCAGATCCGAAGTGATATGATTGAGAGAGTAAAGTGAAGTTGGTCGACACACGGGCGGGAATGAATTTTACTTTTGAAATTGAAAAAAACGAAATAAATGTGAAATCTCAAATTTGCTTGTAAAGTACTTTGTAATTTGTATCGTGGATCACCACCTTGTATACTTGTAGTAAGGTGTCTAGTGCTGATTACGCGTACTTTTTATTTTTTTGTTTTTATTTTATTTTATTTTATTTTGGTCTCTCATTTATTGTCTAGCGAATGCACCGAATAATTCACGTTTGGAAATTATTGGGCTCCATATCTGGGGCGACTTTCTCAATCTAATTTTTTTTATTCACAAAACTCGAACGCGAGACCTTGCTTAAGAAGACTAATGTACGACATACATTAGTAAATAAGAAGTTTTTAAGTAAATTTCACCTTTACATAATGGGTTACTAGTAATTGTATTATAAAAATGAGACTCCTATAACGTGTCATACCTCAACTAACATCCTCCTATCCGATTGTATTTTGAATCTCGAGATATATAAACTCGCACTCTGAGGTTGACACGGTCACAAGGACGATTGAGTAGCGGTGTTAGTTGTTGTGGAGTTCTAGAGGTTCAGTTTAGCACCGTCCATTGTATTATAGGAGTATTGTTTTTATCATGTGATTGTTGCAAGTCAAATTGATTAGATTTGATCATTTGAGTCATAGTATGGTTATATCCGATAGATTAAGATATCTAATCCCCGTTCAGGCCAATCTATACGAATTGTATCTACTAGAATTGAAACTAGTTTAACTAGCTCAAACTATGGATGTGCCCTATCACCAGTGAGTCTAAAATTGGCTTTCTATTGTTAGAGATACGAGGAAGTGTTAACAAATCACCAAGGTAAAAGGAAAATGATAATCTAACACACTTTGAGCGCACACTTTGTTTTTTAGCCTACAAAAAAAATGATACATAACTAAAGAAAGTCGAATCGACACATCACATATACAAATTTGCATAAAATTAATTGAAATTTTAGAGAATTGGAGAGTTATCTCATAATTTTTTAAATAAACTATATATCTTTTAAAAGTTTAAGTTACAACATGGGTGTCTCCTTAAAAAAATTGAACTTTTTTTCTTTTTTTTTTCAAAGAAACTCGTGAAAAATACGTGAGCCTTTTAAGTAGGTTATAAGATAAACTTTAAAATATATATTTTTTTCAAAATATATATACACATTAGTTAAAATATAAATAAAGAGAATATTTTTTTAGGTAGGAGTCTTAGGCGGTTACCCTTCACACCCCAACCCAGGCATGCCCCTACCCAAGAACAAGAAATTAGCCTCCCCTGCCTGAACAAAAAGGAAAGAATGACGAAAAACCAATGCACACGTGTATATCCGACGGTTTCCACACTCACTCAGTCCCACCAAAATGCCGCGGAAGCAAAGAGGGCGCTAATCCCCATTTCGAACGGAACGCGAACGCCCTTGTTCCTATTCTCCTCAACTTCACTCCACCACTGCATCGAACCCGCGATCACATGAACGATGAGCACAGTAGACAAGATGCTGATCAAGGGCATCCGAAGCTTCGATCCCGAGAACAAGCACGTCATCACCTTCTTCAAACCCCTAACCCTAATCGTCGGCCCCAACGGAGCTGGAAAAACAGTAACCACACATTCACAAATCACTCTCTCTCTCTCTTTCTCTCATTCATTCAATCAATCGCTTAATCGATTTTGTTATGCAGACGATCATCGAGTGCCTGAAGCTCTCCTGCACTGGCGAGTTGCCCCCCAACGCGCGCTCCGGCCACAGCTTCATCCACGACCCCAAGGTCTCGACTTGATCTCATCCGTTGCAATTTTCGGTTGATTAGAGTTCCCGATGTGTTTGTGTGGCGATTTTACTGATTTTGGAGTGTTTGATTGTAGGTTAAGGGGGAGACGGAGACGAAGGGGCAGATAAAGCTGCGGTTCAAGACCGCGGCGGGGAAAGATGTGGTTTGTATCAGGTCGTTCCAGTTGACGCAGAAGGCGTCCAAGATGGAGTATAAGGCGATAGAGAGCGTCTTGCAGACAATTAATCCTCACAGTGGAGAAGTAAGGTTTCTATTTGAGTTACGCCTTAAGTTTTCGAGAGTGTCCTTATAAATGTGTAGTAGTTTTGGATTAATAGAGTAATAATTGTGTGAAGATAGTTTCTTTCTTGTTTGTCGAATTGTCGACGTGTTTGGAAGGATTTGGTCGAGTGAAGGTGGCGGTGGAAATCATGACTAGTTAGGCTAATGAGAATCATGAGTTAAAACAAAAACAAAAGAAGGGTGAAAAACAGAAACGGTCATGGATTGTGAAATAGTAGGATTCTACAACTACATGAACCTACTTTATTGGATTGCGATTCTATCATATTGGCAACATTGATAGGATTTTTTTTTAAGAAAAACACTCGAGAACTTTAAGTGCTCTGTAAGCATCTTCAACACGGTGAGTATTTTGCTTCATTTCGTACCCAATTATACATCTTGAATTCGCAGACCCTAACCCATTTAGCTTCATGCATTCCGTATGCCTCTTCCCATTTTCCTTCTTTGGGTTCCTCATTTAATGGTTTTAGTTCATATATTTCATTATTTTAGTGTTTTGACTGTCCCCCTATTGTTTAGTTAGTCCTTTTTATTTTTATCTAGTTGTTTTTTTATTAGTGGTGCACTAGAACGTTTTACGACCTTAGTTTGATCCTTTTGTTGCAGCCTTTCCCACTTTAACACTTGAATAAAGTAGAATAATATTTTGTAGGTCTAGGTTAATTCCTTTATTTAAGAGCGAGGCCGCCATATATATGCTAACATGGATAGAGAAGTTCCTGGTTTTAGATGAATTTGTTCTACTTTTTTGACTGGATTGCAGAAAGTTTGCCTCAGTTATAGATGTGCTGATATGGATAGAGAAATTCCTGCTCTAATGGGTGTATCAAAGGCTGTCCTGGAAAATGTTATATTTGTGCATCAAGATGATGCAAACTGGCCCTTACAAGATCCAGCAACTTTAAAAAAGAAGTTCGACGATATCTTTTCTGCCACTCGGTATTGATCAGTGCCAACTTGCTTTTGAATCAATACTTTCATTTCTATTTGTTATTGTTGTTATTATTATTCTATATTATTATTTTGATTAATACTAAACACCCATATTTTATGTAGGACTATGGATCTATGGTTCTAATGAGGTCTTGTGCTATCTTACATATCATCTGTTGTTGCTCGAGAAGCATGCTTTAATTACAATCACACTAATGCAAATTATTAGTGCATTAATGCAAAACTAAGATTTTTGCCAAAAAAAAAGAATGCAAAACTAAGATAGGATTCTTTGGCATCATGAAGCCAAAACATTTTTTGGAAATGTTATTGTGCCTGCTTCTTATCCTTTACAAGTTGAAGTATGTATGATTATTTAACAATGGGCAATGATAAGGTTTATTTAGAGTTCTTAGATTTTTATGATCTTTTTAGCATTCCCTTTGTCATCATTGTGAATTATTTGCATTACTTACTCTAAACTTATTGTTCATTTCATGAGCAGTCTTGTACATCCACTTAATTGTTGGATTCTTATGATCTTATGAATAAAACAATATCTTGTTTTTGAAATCTTCTATAATTGCTTATGTTAATAATTTTTTTAAAATTACAGTCTTCATGAGAAAAAGAGAAAAGGTAAAGTCTTAGAATGTCAGTAGCACTACAAAACACAAACGTGGCAAAATAATAGGTGGAGAAATTAGTTTGGACGACCGTAAAACCAGTTATTTGAGTTTGACAATTATGTGTGCTTGAAGAATTTTAAAGTTGACTATTAATTTATTGCAAAAGTAAACTCGATCTCTTACTTGTTGCTGTGATCTAATTAGATTGTTCACGTGCTCTTCAACTATTATACCGACAATAAACCATGGATTTGATCAATTTTCAAGTGGTTGTTACAATTTTTTTTCCTTTTTTTTTTTTTTTGAGGTCAAGTGGTTTTTACCATGTTAGTTCCAATAATGAAATTCTTATTTGTGAAGATGGCAAAAATCTAGTTTTCTTTAGATGAGCAGTTGATCCGTATGCAATTCTCAAGCCTAGATCAGATCTACTAACTTTTTCAAGAGGAATTTTTATTCCATGGGTCTAGTGCAAATTTGCTTTAAATCAAGATGAGTGGATGAATTTGACCCATGTAGCCGACCCATTAATTTGGGATTTTGGCTTAGTTGTTGGTGCCGAGTCTAGTTTAAATTCTGTAATGTTGGTTTGACAATTTGCTAGAGCTATAATTGTCATTTAACAATGAGAGACGGGAGATAATTCATAGAATGAAAAGCAGGCACAGTTTAATTTATCTAATGTGCTGTAGTACATGACCAATGTATCCCATTTTGAAAGAGAAGTTTTTTGTAAATGGTAGTCAGGCCTGATAATTGAATTTATTGTTAGACAACATAGAAATGACATGTTAATTGACGATGGTTGCATGAATGAGAATACTGAGATTGCTTTTTGGTTTACCATCGATGGATAAATTCCTTAATGAACTAAACGGTTGGTACTTTGCCAATCAATAGCAAAATCAGTTTATTAGTCATAAAATTCTATTGTGACTGAGATGCAAATAACAAGTTGAAAGGCGCTTAAAATGTTGAAGTGCTCCCTAGGCCAATAATTTCTTGTTGCACTTTCAAGTGAAAATTTGGAATATATATATATTTTTTTCATTAAGGTTTATGTTTGAGATAAAGACTGATTTCATGAGTGATCTTGGAAAATTCTGAGTGACCTGCATATTGCATGAAAATTGACTAGAATAAACAGTCAAGTTCAAAATGAAATAATTTTGACATTTCACAGACATGCTGTGTTACATTTTGAGTCGTTCTTTGTATAGCTTGCCTTTTGTTCTAACCTTCATGTCTTTTGAAATTTGAGTTAGATACACAAAGGCCTTGGAGGTCATAAAAAAGCTTCACAAGGATCAGGCACAGGATATAAAATCATATAAACTGAAGTTGGAGCATCTTCAAACTCTGAAGGATGCTGCATACAAGGTTATGTATACATGAATATTAATTTTAGTCTATAGCTAAACTCATTTGCTCGTTCACCTTTCTAATCAAATGTTAGCTCCCAATTGATAGATTTGTTAGACAATTTACAACGTGTCTAGTTTTGGCATGCCAGTCTCTATATCTTTATGACTGTTAAGCTGAACTGCTTTCTTGCTAGCATTTCAACTTATTCTTTTTTTTTTAGAAAGATACTTTATGCTCATATATATGTATATATATCTAAGTAAAATAATAAGTACCAATAATGAAAGATTCCTTCGTTACTTGAAATTTCACTTTTACCCTTTATATAGTTTTATGCTTAAATTAATCTTTAAATTTCATATCCTACTCTTTCTATTTTTGTTTCCGAATTGATTAATAAATTGGTGCATTGACCGGTCGACTTACCAAAAAAAAGAAAAAAATTGATTCCCTCTCTCTCTCTTCATGTTGAAGTACTTATGGCCTTCACATTTTCTAGTCTCTAATACAACTAGGAAATGACTAGTTGCAGTTGTACTGTTTATTTGAACTAATGATACACATCAATTTGAGAGATCAATGCTTTTTTTTTTTTTTTTTGGTTTGGTTTGGTTTGGAGAGATCAATTCACACATTCAGTTCTAAGAATTATAGTAACAACAACAATGGCAATAATATTAAAAATCAAGTAGACTAAAGAAATTTGAAAGCTTTCAATTCTGAATCAGACAGATCAAGAGATCAGGCTATAACTCAAATATTAAAACAACTTAAAATGTTCTTTGTCTGTATCAGATTTATGATCCTAAGCAATAAAGATAAACAAATGGCAATTAACTTACAAAGGAACAAATTGACTCTACCCTGTTACTTGCCCATTACTTAAAATTGTGAGCAGACGCAAACCTTTTTGTCGTTATTTCTGTACGAATCCAAGAATACTATATACGGAGTGTCAAGGAAGAAACTCCATCTTTTATGTACATTTAAGCTGCAAATGCTGAATTCAGGCCTCTGAAATCAGTTAGATATGTCATAGATTCATTAAATAGCAACTCCAAATTCAGGGGTCAAGGGACCAAGTTGAGGATTTGCATAAAAATAATCCTCCTCCTTTGGAAGTCGTGGTGAAACTGTTCGCCTTCCGGGCTGCCCCTTTCGATGCTCATGCATGCTTGGAATGAGAACTCTTCCCATGAAATTGTTTGACTTTGGAATTTATCCAAAGGATCCACCAAACCTTTTCGTTTCAACTGATATGTTGTTTTGAACCCCAAGTACCTGATAAAAAGCATAAAATGCAATAAGCTGAGGACACCAAAATAACTCACCAAAACCAATTTAACAAAAAAATTCGCATCATACTGAAGATAACTATTGAGAAAACTTCATTTATGCTCTCAAAAAATCGCATTATATTAAGATCAACAAATCATGTCAATATTTGTCAATAATTTTATGCAGTTAAAGAAATGACAATCCTGAAACAACTTAATTACGCATATGAGGAGGATCCAACCAAGAGTTATTCTAACATAAACAGTTAGTTCCAAGACATGAATTCCCCAAGACAACTTAGCTAACAATTAATAAAACATGCACTAGGAACTGGAAAGTGTGTAAACCATATAAATGATCGAAGAATTGGAGAATGGAAGAAACTAGAGAAAAGAGAGAGACTTGAGATGCCCCTCGACAAGTTTTGCCATCTTTCCATAGTAAGTAGGAATGAAAAATCACTTGCAAGGGAAACCATGTAGTCTAACGCGGCCATCTAAGTTGAGTGATTCTGAAAAGGTTGGAGATCTTCCTCACTTGAAAGCATCTCTTTTGTCGCTTGCATTTCGAGAACATGATAAGAAAAGAATAACAAATCTAATCTTCTTAAATTATATAATTTCGATCTTGAATACCACTAAAACTGCACTTTCTGCCACTTACAAGTTTTGGAAATTCAGCTCGAAGTGCAACCAATCTTCTCTCACCCCCATATATTTCACCAGCAGCAATGTATATCCAAGCATTTTTGTCAATGCCCAATCCTTTTAATATCAATACAGTTTTCTCTGGTGTACATTGTCCTTCCAGTCTCTTTTTCTCCGGATCAATTTTCTTCTCCTTCCACCATGAAATTGCATATCTGTCATCCATCGACACATGTAAACATTACTAAATTACGATTTTTAATATATACAAGAAATGATGATATCAGTCTTTCAAAATTACTTAGCCACTTTTATACCACTACAAGTAAAAATGTATTTTACAAATTGTTAATATATAATTTGTCAAATTATGTTAAATACATAATTATATATAAGTAATATTTTTAAAATAAATTATAGATATTATGTTGGTTGAGGCATGATTAAGTTTGTATTAGTTAATAAATCATTAAATGTGGATTTTCAAATTACTAGAATATTATAATATGTCAATTATATATTGCTTTAAGTTTTAACAACTTAGCCTTCAACAATACTAATTTAATTATTGTGTTAATTAGAAACTATTTTTTCCTTAGTGTATGCAAGAATATTAACACGAAACAAAAAAATATATGTCTCAAATGGTGACCTTCACATCAAGAATTCATTTCAAGAAAGGTCTCCTTCATGTAACTCTATCTATAAAAATTTCAAAATAGTTTAGATATGAATTTTAAGTTAAATATTTAGTAATTATGTCAAATTCATAATCATATTCAAATTAAGGGGACATAAAATGGAAGCCTGTATTTTAAATTTTTTTTTTTAAGAAAACAAAGTGGCAATACATCAACACAAATTAAGTAGAAATCCACCTTTTTCTTGTTAGCTCAACGGCCTCAGTTGCCGAACAACCGCGAGTACAACTAGAAAATGATAGCATATCCTTTTCTTATCTCAGATGTAAGACAATGAAGGAACCACTTCTCTAGAGAATTGAAATGAGCTTGTTCCCTGTATCCTTACTATGAGGTGCAAATCTCAATGCTTCATAATTAACTCGGCTACGCAATTTTTGAAGTTCAACAAGAACGCCATTGTTTACAATGCTAGTATCAGCCTTGGTAAAGTAAATCACTTTATGCTTACGAAAAAGCGGTAGGATCTGCAATCGAAATATGGTGTATATGAGCCAGTGCATCCAAAGGCTTAAAACTAGGTTTTCATTAATAGAAAAGGGCAAGTTATATTGCCTGTACCCATGTGAGGTAGTATTGTTTTCTTGACTAGCTTCTAGGAGGCATAGAAAGGACATAAACATTACTTCTCATTCGAGGAAAAGAGTGAACAATCCTCACTTCATCTCTTACAGAATTGATGAAGTGCTCTTAATCAAATACGCCTTTGAAATCACTGCAAAAATGAAAGGAAAGAAATTCATGATTGATAGAATAACTAAAGAATTGCATCCATAAGATAGTACAAGTCTATCTACTTCCAATCTGTTTTGGACCTCACAAGTCTTTCCAAACAATTCCAACTAGCGAGCAAACATGACGAATCAAATAGCGAAGAAAACACACCTTGTATCGGTCCAAAACGATGTTTTGTCAAGCCTTGGTACCAGTAAAGTAAGATTAAGGTAACATGCGATAGTCACCATATCACAGATCTACAAATAAAGAAAGCAAACCAGTACAATATTCATCTAATTTAGATATAGTGATTAAACTATATATATATTTCTATATACGCGCTATGCATGTTCAAGCCAAGGGGTAATTGTTATTGGCACTAAGCATAATGCAAAATTTACAAACCCCAACACACATTTGATTCAGGCCCCCATTGCAAGATACTCGTAGAAATCCATTGCTTTTGTACCTCCCTGAAAGAGAATGATTCAAGCACTTCTTAGTCAATACTTTCAAACAATCTGTATAATTTTGGATTATGAGAACTATTGAGGGGACAAGAGAACACTTGAGAGGAGAGAACACCAAATCTTCAATAATGCTTAGAGGAAAACCATTTTGTTGTTAATAGAACGAGTTCAACAACAACAACAACAACAACAATGCTTCAATTCCAAATTAGTTCGGGTTGGCTGCGTTGTGCTTCGATAGAATGTTCAAGTATAAGCAAAATACGCTGTTAACTACTAAACAGGGGCATAAAAAATATCAATGTTTTGCTAGTGCATGGAGATGAGAAATAGGAAATAAATTAAGCAATAATGACTTAGTGTTGTCATGCATTAGGCTAATTCTTGCACTTACAATCCCCTAACTTGATCAAGATTTTCCATGTAGCAAATCAATCACATCGGTGCCCATTAATTTGTAGTCTCAAAACTCAATTTGACTAGTCGAGGCAGTTAATCTTAAATACCAGGCAAAGAGCACCCAAAAATCAATAACACGAGAGACTAATTGTTTCATCTATCATTGCCCTTAATAGAAGCTCCAACCAAAGGAACTCAACCATAAAAGTAATGCATCAAACTAAACCTTGATACTTTTAATCATGCAACTCCATCAATGCCCATCACCCCCATAAACTTAAAACTTGCGCCTCGGTCTCGAAAAGTGAGACCAGGCAAGGAGTAACCAAAAATCAATGACATGAGATGCTAATCGTTTTCATCCATCACTGCCATGCATCAACACAAAATTCTTAAACAATTAACTGATCATAAAAACTATGATCCAGCAAACAAGCTTCACAATGCAGTCATATTCTTGTAAAAACAAAGACCTAATAGGATAAAAAAGGAACACATCACAAGCTGAAGACTCCTGAAAAAAAAAAGAAAAGAAAAGAAAGATGATTAAAGAACTCAATCAGGGTCGGCTAATGGTGAAACAAGAAAACCATTGCTTTTTTACAAAAAAAAAAAAAATTGTTTTTGTATTTCCCTACAAAAGAATGGTTCTTGCAGTTCTAGTATCACTTATAAACTATTAATGTAATTTCAAATTATGAGAACCATTGCTAGGACAAAGGAGCAATAGAGAGGAAAGAACACTAAATCCCCAACAAATTAAGTTGGTAGCAAGAATAATGCTACAACAAAGCCTTAAAGGCTATGCAAGGTTTGAAAATTAGGATTCCTATTTTACTATTTGTTGAAGTTAACCGAACGAGTGGGCTAATGAAATATTCAAACAACAACACGTCCTCAATCCCAAATTAGTTGAGGTCAGCTACATGGATCAGACTGTTTCATTGTGTTTTGCTAGTACAACAATTTCTAATCTATAACACTTCGGGGTCCATAATTTAGCAACCAATTACTAATCCATAATTTATTTGATCTAATGGTTTCTCAACCTTTTTTGAAGGCAACGTTACCACACCCACATTGGAAATGAGATTTTTTTTATTAACCATGGATATCCAGGCACTTGTTTGACTATTTTCATGGCCTTGAGATTGCTGAAAGAGGCCACCAGTGGCCCAACGTTTGGTTGTCGTGGGGAATCGAACTCGAGACCGTGCACCTAACCCATATAGTCCCTCCTTCGCCCTTACCACTAAGCCAACCCATCTAGGTTACATTGGAGATGAGAATTAGAAATTCAGAACAAACCTTAGACAATGAAACTCAACCCTAAAAATCATACATCAGGCTAAACTTTTTATATCCAATTCTTAAACCATATACATCAAAAATTTCAAATTTCAAAACAATAACATCAATGCCCAACAACCAAATTAACAAAGAAATCAAGAGACTCACTACGGGGGCGCAACGGGGGATCAGGCTCGACAACCACTGGGACTGGAATCGGGACCGGGGCTGTGACCACGACGGCGACATTGGGATCCTCATCACAAGGAGAGCTCGACCACTTGTGTAGGAGAAAAGATACCGTTGTGTAGCATTGTGGTTGAATAATCGAGAGTGCACCACACCGCCCATAATATCAAAACCACTACAAAAAGCCACACCGAGAATGTACCGCTTCTACTATGACTACAACAACTGCTACTCTTCTTCATCACTACTAACATAGGTCTTTCCATCGATGATGCTCTCTTTGAAATTTTTAACGGCTTAGATATTGACTATCCACTAACATATATAGTTGTTATTGATAGATTGTTACACACTAGTGGCGGGACCTATAAATTCGACTTGCAACAACCCATTTGGTTTGTGTTTATTTTGAAGAAATGATTCAAACAAGGGTAAAACTCATTGAATCCTATTTAGTAAGTAAATATGTTACCAAAAAAAGGAATAATATGATTCCCCATAAAACAACCATTTTTTTAGGGTAGATTAAGCGAAAATTTTTTTTTCTAAGCCAAATTTCTTTTTATAATATAATTAATAAATAAATATTATTATAAAATATTAAATAAAGTATACAACCACCAAAAGCATCATTGGAATAGTTATGACTCTATTGAAGTAAAAAAAAAAAAAAAATGAAAATGAAGCGATTTCAAGTCCGGATGAAGGAGAACTTCGAAGCCAATTTTTAATGGGTAAGGGAGGTCTCAAACCCATTTTTTACACCAGAAAAATAGGGGAGGGAGACCCAAGCCAATTCGTTATTTAAAAAACAATGAAGCTTGATAGAATTGTTGAAATAATAAGGAATTCTGAACTTTTATCTACACTTACCTTTATTTTATTATTATATAACCAACACAACAATAACTCTATGTTATACACATAAATACCAAATTTTAATTTATTTCAATTTACTATGTATCTATACTAATCCACGTGCTCTACTCGATTTATTGTATATAGATTAATTTACTTTGACAAATAGCACAAATAGAAAAGACATTCTTCGAGCTTCCATTGTCACAATTTTTTGCAAAATTTACAACAATAGATTGTCTTCCCGCGAGCGGACTCCAACGTGCGTAGCACGTATAACAACTAGTGTGTGTGTATATATATACATGATGATTAGGAAAAATCAGCATGGATGTTGTTTTTTATTTTTAACCATTGGATTTAAATTCAATGGTCAAAAAAGTTTCTTGGTGTTAGTGCACAGATTTACGACTCATTATTACAACTATCAAAATGGCCATTGGTGTTAGTGCACACACACACATGTGCCCACTCACGCACACAACATTCCAAGAACATTCCATTTTTTTATAGCTATCAAAACGGCTCATTATTATAGCTGTCGAAAACAATCGCTATCTCCATTCTCCAACATGTCACGCTAAACTTTACATCAAAGCGCTACATTCCAAGAATATTCCACTTTTTAAATCTTTTTAATGCTTTAAACTATTAAAAGCGGGGCCCAATACTACCTAGAAAAATTGAAAGAAAAAACATAATTTTGCTCCAAAATGGTGCAAAAGCTACAACGCGGTACTCTTGCATTGCCTCATTTTGGTGTTGATTGGAAGTCTTCCTTTTGTTTATAGGTTCTAAATTAATTTGATTTAAGTTTCAATTATTTCTATTAGCTCTCCTAACCTAAGTAAACTAACGACTAAGTGCTTGTATCACTTTGGGTACATGATGGGGTTCGATGGCAATCTGTCCAATAAGAACTAATTAATAGTTATTGTGTCGTAAAATGACTGTATAGAACTCATTCTTTATTTTTGCCATCTAACTGTTGTTCCATAACCAAATCAATTAGTCTTTTTCTTTCTGAATTATGAAACTTAACTTTTGGTTAACGATTGAAAAGATTTCCATTAAAGTTTGTGTTGTAATTTCCTTCGGTTTGGGTGTATTAATTTCAGTGATCTTGTATTCATTTAAAAGGTTCAAAGTGCTTCAGAAAATAAGGTTCGAAGCAACTCCTTTTGTTCTGATTTTAAAAAAAAAACTTCTTTTGCAACTCATCTAGTAGCTGAACTGCTTTGAAGATGGTGATGCTTTTTTTTTTTTTTTTTTAATAGTTCCTTTCTTTCTGTTCAATGTTGTCATTTCTCATCATCATTACCACTATTGCAGTAGAGAAGATTTATACTTATTTTCCTAAGCTCTTAAGGAGGACTATCTATATTCTGCCTTAGTTATACATATATGAGAGATATACGACTAATTTTTCAGGATTTTAACCAATGGTTCTTCCTTTCAGCTCCGAGAAAATATTGCAGAAGATCAAGCTAAAACTGAATCTCTTAAGGGTCAAATACTAGAGCTAGAAAAAAACATTCAGAAGGTGGAAACTAAGATACAGCAAGCAGAGACAACTCTGAAGGATCTGAGGGGTCTCCAGGACCAGATTTCAACAAAAACTACCACTAGAAGCACTTTGTTTAAGCTTCAGCAGGCACAGTATGCTGCTCTTTCAGAGGAAAATGAGGGTTAGAAAGCTTGCCATATGCACTTCTATGTCTGTATAAATGTTTATCTTCTTGTGCTTTCACTGCTTGGGTGTGGATCTTTATGTTTCAGATGTTGGATTATCTCTCTTTTTAGTGTAAGAAAGTGGAACTTGGGTTTCTTGACTACCAACTTTTATACTCACTGGATTTTTTTCTCCAGACACTGATGAGGAGTTAAAGGAATGGCAAACCAAGTTTGAGGAGAGGATTGCACTTTTAGCATCTAAAATTAGCAAGCTAGAAAGGGAGATGAATGATATGGAAACGAAAAGTTCATTCCTTATCCATACGATCAAGGAAACGACCCGAGAGACGGGAAAGCTTCAACATGAGGCAGATGTAATGTTTGTAAAGTTTGTGCATTTGTTGTTATTGAACTAGTATATTATGTGCTAATAATATATTATTTTGGTTCAGGCTCATATGTCTTTGAAGCATGATCGAGATACCGCCATACAAAGGCTGTTTGTGAAACATAATTTAGGTTTTCTTCCAACTATCCCCTTCAGTGATGAAATTGCTTTAAACCTCATTAATCGAGTCAGAAATAGGTTGACAGATCTTGAGAAGGACTTGACTGATAAAAAGGTAACTGCTGTCTTGCTTTCACCATACTCTTCACTGTTCATATCTTTTGCTTAATAGTTATGGAGTTATATGTCAGAAGAATCTTCTGGTTATGGGCTTATAAGTTATTGAGGTTCATGGAACCAATTTTTCCTTGTCATTACTTTTTCTAATGCACCGAGAAGTTTTTGATTGTTTAAAGTCAAAGATCAGACAAATTGGTTTGTGGCTTCCCATCTGAATTATTAGTTGCATCTTTTGAATAGTTTCTGCTCGATTCCTGTCCTTTATAGTTGAAGACTATTGTTGTGTTATACTGTTGCTCTAACGTAATGTGTTGTTAGGTAGGTGATTGCTGTTTGCTATTGAAAACTTCTGTTTTCAAGCATAAATGTCAAATACACTGTTTATCACAATTTTCATGTTGCTCTAATGTCGTCCCAAGTTAGTCGAATGCTATTGATGTATTCTATTTTCAAGTACAAGTGTATGTTATTTATTGCAAGATTCAAACTATTTCAACTTTTCTTTACTATGTTGGCTCTTAATATTCTATTTTTATCTTACTACATGATTGAAATGTACTTGATAGAGTACCGACACTAGGGTGAACGAGAGGGTCGCCTTGGGGTATTTTATTGATAATGGTCGGAAAAATCAGCTGATTGCGACAGGGAGATATGGGCCAAAACCTATTTCCCAGAGGAAGATACAAGCATCTCCTCTACCCAAGACCGAAGTCTCTAATTACAAATAACTTCTCAGATACCCAGGAGAGAGACAACTCTCCTTTATATACCCATCTAGACCCTTCTCTCTGTGACTCTACTAGGACACTCACACACACCTCACACACTCACTATGCGCTGTACATCACGCCTCACTTGCCTCTATTGACTCGAGCTCAGTCGTTGCTTCCACTGATGTCGCTGGCCCACTTGTGTTGGGGTTTGATTCCCTGCTCCCTTTAAACTTTCTCACATGCACCTTACCTAAACGTTGTGGGCCTGGGTGCCTAACAATACTCCTTCCCAAAAGACCCACCTTGTCCTCAAGGTGGAGTTAAGGAAATTGCCGCTTCATGTGGTGAACCAGTTCCCAGGTGGCCTCCGATTTCGGGATAGATGCCCATTTAACCAGCACTTCTGGATCGGCAGAAAGGAAACGATAGGCGAGAATTGCCTCCATCACTGCTGGAATTGTAAGTGAATCCGAAGAGAAAGGGGTAAGCCCATGGAAACTGGTGTGAACCACACTGCGGGTTTGAGTTGGGACACATGGAACACCGGATGGATGGAAGAAGGTGGAAGATTCAGTTCATAAGCCACTGGTCCCACGCGAGCGAGGATTTTATAAGGCCCAAAAAACTTGGGACTCAGCTTCGCGTTAGAACGGCGAGCCACTGATTGTTGGCGATAGGGTCGCAGCTTCAAATAGACCAAATCACCTACATCGAAAACAACATCACGGCGGCCTTTGTTGGCTTGTTGCTTCATCCTATTATGGCTATTAACAACTGGTCACACAGCTCAGTTTAAGAGAGATCATGAGCGCGCAGCATGGATTCGAGATCAACATTGGATGAGGGGGGTAAAGACCCAAAACGCAGCAGAGGTGGGGGTTCACGGCCATACACAATCTTAAAGGGGGAGCAGTTTAAGGAGGAATGAAAAGTGGTATTGTACCAGTATTCAGCCCACAACAGCCACAAAGCCTAATTCTTCGGTCGCTGATGGATGAAACAACGTAAATAAGACTTCAAGCATCGGTTAACGACCTCCGTCTGACCGTCGGGCTGCGGGTGGTACGCGGTACTGTGGTGCAATTGGGTGTGCTGGAGACGAAACAGTTCACGCCAAAAACTGACTAAGAAAGATCTTGTCGCGGTCGTTGACGATATTGGCTGGAAATCAATGCAGGCGCACCACCCCTTGAAGGAAGACCTCTGCGACTGTCTTAGCTGAATAGGGGGTCTTGAGGGGAAGAAAATGAGCATATTTACTGAGGCGATCCACCACGACTAAAATGGAGTTTAAACCCTTAGAATTTGGTAGGCCTTCGATGAAATCCATCGAGACATCCTCCCAAACAGCCATAGGGATAGGCAGAGGTTGAAGGAGATATCGCGGGGATAGAGTCTCATATTTGTTCCTTTGGCACACATCGCAAGCCGAGACAAAGGATTTGATGTCCGTCTTCATACCAAACCAGAATAATTCAGCAGAGATGCGCTTGTATGTTTGGAGAAACCCCCCATGGCCACCGATAGGACTAGAGTGGAACTCAGCAAGCAGTTTCGTCTTCAAATTGGGGGTAGCTGATAACACCAATCGATTTTTGTAATGCAACAAGCCATGAACAAATAATTTGTAACAGTTTATGATATCATGATATTGTAACAGTTTCTGGTTCTGCCAAGTTTATCAATTGGATGACTACTTTTGTTACAAACATTTGCTACAACTACTGTTTAGTAAATGGAAAAATCAAAAGTATGTCACTGGATCACTATCCTTTTAAATTTAGTGTCTATTAGATCTCACAACTATGGACATTCATTAGGAGCAAAACTTCCCATCTTATTGCTATATGAAATATGCTTTTACATGGCAGATATCCCTCTGCCATGCGTTTCTACAGAATCAAAGAGTGTTATTGCATTTTCTTACTGTTAATGTCAATACAGTTTAAAAAGGAAATAGAAGTTCCTAAGGGGAACCACTTCAGATATCTAGGATCAATCATACAAAATGATGATAATATTGAGAATGATATCACACATAGTCCAAGCTGGATGGAATAAGTAAAGGAGTGCAACAGGTGTGATTTGTGATTGAAATATTTCTACCAAGTTAAAAGGAAAATTTTATAGGTTGCAATTTGGCCAGCCATACTTTATGGAAATGAATGTTGGGCTGTAAAGAAACAACAAGTACATAAAATGAACATAAAGGAAGTGAGGATGCTTAGGTGGGTCACGGGTGTGTATTAATAATCGTAAAGATAAAATAAGAAATACATAAATTCAAACAAAAGTTGAAGTAGCACCAATTGACACAAAAGTTAGGGAAGGGCGGTTGCTGTGGTTTGGACACCTCCAAAGACGACCTACAAATGCCCCCCCCCCCCCCCCACTAGAGAACTCTACTCAATCAAAATCGAAGAAATTTGACGAGGTAGGTGTAGACTGAAGCTAACTTGAGACGTAGGAAGGATTTAAATGATTTGGAAAGCACACCATCAGTTGCATTAGATCAAGTGCAATGGAAGAATTTGATCCATGTGGCGACCCTAACTAATTTGGGATTGAGGCTATGTTACTTGTAATGTCAATATGGTCTATGCTGGCCTTTTGATCGTTTTGTTTTTTTATAATCAAAGTAGCTTTTGAAGGTATTTGAACCCCATGGATGGTGACAGTGGCATTTAATATCTTATGTCGTACAATTGTGTTTTCAGTGAGTTTATCAGATCTTTATGACTTTTTAGTCAGTCTTTTCTCCATTCAAGTTGAAAGTATTCATTACCTTTGTTGAAGCATCATGTTCCTTCTACTAGTTTCCCACCTGCATATAAGTGAGTTTTAAATAATTCTTCTTTCCGCTCTTCATAGGGAATTTTGTTGTACTTCCAGCCACTTTAAACAATCTATTCTTTTTAAGATTACTTTTATGATTGTTATGGTAATTTGTTCTTCCAGAAATCCAATGAAATGGAGCTCAATGCTTTATGGGCTAGCTTTGTAGCTGCAAATGAACGCTATAGTGAAGTAGAAGCTCAGAAACAGGCTAAAGCCGTGATGAAGGTTTGTGTTTGGCATTGATATATCTGAGTCCATCTTCTGTTAGAATTGCTTCTTAAGAATGGACTACTACATTTACTCATAACTCTGTACAGGCAGGCTTTTTAAAACGTATCAATGACAAAGAAGATGAGCGGGATCTTGCTGAACATCAACTTTCTAACCTTAACCTTTTGCACATTGATGAAAGGGAAAAGAATTTGGTAATTGATCCGCTTCATACTATTTTTTGGAGGTTTCGTTCTTTACTGTGCATGAACCTACCTTATATGGATCCATATATTTATATATTTGCATCGAAAATCCTTGCAGCAAATTGAGGTTGAGAAAAAGACACTTCAGATTGCAGAAAGAGACTTTGAGTCAAACATACAGCAGAAGAGGACTGAATTATTTCACTTGGAGCAAAAAATTAAATCTCTATATAGGGAGAAAGATGTCATGGCTAGTGATTCAGAGTACAGAGTAAAATTGGATCTGAAGAAGGGTGAACTTGAAAGCCGAAAGAAGAAGCATAAAAAGATGCAAGCAAACTTTAGTCTTTTCCTTCCTTTTGGTGTTTTTTTAATTTTTTTAATTTTTTATGTTTTGCTATTTGACTGGTCTTTTTAAGTTGATTGGATTGTGAAGCTAAATTTTGGTTGATTTCAGAATGGATGAATGCAAGGACAGAATCAGGAGCGTCTTGAAAGGGAGGCTTCCCTCTGATAAGGATTTGAAAAAGGAAATCACTCAAGCTCTAGGGTTGTCCTTTAATCTTTTAGCTCAAGTTCTATTTCACTGTCAATAATTATTCCAAACGTTGTTTCTTGCGTTCTAAGTCTTTAGCTAGTAGTCCATTAAAGCTCGAGTAAACCACATGCATGACTTGAATGGAGATTTGTCCAGAAATTTTCACGCGTTTGTTTAACTGTCCGAGAACATGATTTACTAGCAAGTTTAGCTTGCTTAAGCACTATTAGCTCTTGAGAG
The DNA here is from genome assembly GCA_039657345.1 of Stephania japonica. NCBI lineage: Eukaryota > Viridiplantae > Streptophyta > Magnoliopsida > Ranunculales > Menispermaceae > Stephania > Stephania japonica. Next base: position 49,428,215 of record CM077558.1, read on the forward strand.
TAATTTTTAGCTTCAGATTAGTTAGTTGACAACTTTTTAGGCTACATGGGATGTTTGCAACAAAACGATTGAAGTCATTATCCTATGACAGGATTAGAACTAGTCTAGCTAAGTGCTTGTCCTGTAGCCTGGTAGGCATGTCTTGTGACTTCTGGGGGACATGCATTTCTAGTACATTATTAGAGAGTCTACAAGAAGCTTATGGCAGTTTATTGCTTATAACTTATCAGATTCGAAGTGGGTTGTTACTGACTGATCTTGTTTATTTGAACTTGGGTCTGACTTTGGTGTAGGTATGAGTAGTCTATAAATGATGACCAATCTACATATCTTTTATCTCTGCAATCAATGACAGCAACATCAGTTATGACGGATCTACCAGTTTGGATAAAAAAAATGTTTCGTCTTGTGTGTGTCTAGGAATTAAGTTCTCGACCTTTGTGGAACTGGTCAACTTTCATATCTTCAACGTTATGCCATGCCATGATAATAAATTTGACTCTTTTATGTCAATAAAGCAAGCCCAAGCTTCTGTAGGAAATTTTCCTTTTGATTACGACATAACTGTTATTTGTGTGGCTGTTAGTGCATAATTATTTTATAACTTGATTTTCCTTGGCTAATTTCTAACTTGACATAAGTTCCTTTCAATCAGTAGCGTTCCGCGCTTAACTAAGTCTTGATCATCTAGTTTCCTGTTTGTTCGTCGTCTGTCTCTTTTTTTTTTTTTTGATTTTTCAATGAGGTGTTATATTTATTATATTTATTTTCATTTTTCTAGATTCTCATGTAAATACCATAATTGAAGAATTTGTGGAAGAAAAATAATACAAAAATTGCTTGGACAAACTATTCAAAAGAGTGATGTGCTCATGTTACTACATCCAGAAACATACTTTTAGAATAATTCGATCAATGCCAGTATTCCTTATTCTTTGGTGATCCAAGTGTTGTGATCAGTCTTTTGCAAAGGGTGTTTTGACTTGAGTATTTGAAATTTTGAAGTCCCAACTACAATTTGTCTCTGATTTAAAGTTCTATATTATGTGATAATATTAGCCCAAGTGCAAATTTAAAGTTTCTTGACTCTATTGGGTGTCTTATATACGAATTGAGTTTTAATATTATTCAGGATTTTTTTCGGAACTGTAGTATGATACAGTTTGGAATGGTTTGGGGAGGACTGAAGTTAAATTGGGATGCATTAATTATGAGGGATGTGAATGATTTGGATTGCTTACCATCAATTGCACTAAATTGAGCACAATGGAAGAGTTTGATCCATGTAGCCGACCCCAATTAATTTTGGCGTGCGGCTATGTTGTTGTAACTGTAGTATGATTCAGTTTCGATATTCTATTATAAATAGTTAAATACCCATAACTTGCTGTTTGGGTGGGACCACCTTCATAGGCAGGGTTTTGGGTGAGGATTGCCAATTTGCTTACGGTAGGAAACTAGAAATAGACTTGTATAATTGAGTGAAGCCAAGATAGAAAATGATCGAGAGCGCAAGGAGAGTGACAAGAGAGAATGTTTTTTCACCCTGTAATTTTTAAATTTAAATGTCTTATCTATCTACAATTTAGTGATATATTGTTCAACAATGCGATAATTGCTCGTCTTGATTGTGTATATTGAAAACGTTTGCTCTTTATGATTTGTTTGGTTGAGTTTCATTCCTCTGCTTATTATAAAGCTTTTATCCAAGTTACTTTAAAATACCTTATCAATTTACTTATTTGTTTTGAGGTCAGATCTTATTATTCTTACTTTGAGTAAAATCTGTTGAAGCCCAGACCAAAAAGAAAAAGCTCAGTTGGAGCCATATTTTATATTAGAAATAGGGACCCCAGTTTTTACAAAGCGTTCTCCTTTTAATATTTTTTCTTCGGATTATATGCCCGTTAAAGCTCTTTGCATTCTTTTGGGTGATATTTAAATAGTTGTTTGATGTAGCGGTAAAAAAAATAGTGAAGCAATTTTGATTTTAATGTTTATTTATTCATTCATATCTTTTGATGCAGAAAAGTGAGGAAAGAGTATGATGACTTGAACTCAAAATCTGTTGAGGCTGAAAAGGAAGTGAAAGTCACCCAGCTTAAGATACAAGATGCCCAAAATAGTTTGTCCAAATTACAAAAAGATATGGATGGTGAGTCATACAATTATGCTTGCCTTGAACGAAATAGTTGATGAACATCCTAATGCTTCCTATTCAAATGCGATAGAGATGGAATTGTAAATTGTAGCAATAGACTTTTTTTTAAAATCTCGTTTTCTTAGACTATGCAAGAATTTGTCGAGCACCCACACATCCACACACATTGAATGCTAGAATGTTGTACCTTAGGAAATAGTCATATCTTTTCAGTTTTACCTCCGACTCCTCATTGGTTCTTTATTCTTATGTTATATGTACAAGAATTTTATCCTTTGTTCTCCAATTAGTTAATTATTTAGTTATTTTTGGGGACAAGGGGATATATTCCATTTCATATTTCATTGGATGATTTTTTACTACAACACTCTACTTGCTTATGCAGTATAAATTGAGTGGTTTTGATTTCTTCTCATACGTTTGGTAGATGGATGCTTATATTTGCACATAATCTTGGTGAGAGTGGACAACCTTGCATCGCGATTGCAAGGCATCTTCTAGGCGTTTTGGTGCAAAACTGCCTAGGCGGGTAGACTAGGCAGATGGTGTCCTTTAAAGTAATTTTTAAAAAGTCGAATGGTCGAATTGCAATTATGTTTGTTGATATGAATACCTACCCAACAACAAAACCTTAGCACAATTATTGCTATAGAAGGACCTATAGGCTTATTAGTATTCTTGAATATGGATCACACTAATTACAACAACAACAACAAAGCCTCAATCTCGTACTAGTTGGGGTTAGCTACATGAACCTTATAATAAGAGTCGATGTGGTTACTGTAGTATATAAGCGGTGTAGATTGAATCCTATCAAAAGCCAATTGATTTTGTGCAAGATGGGCTCCAACCCCATTTATATACTCACATGTGTGCGTATGTGGCCCAACACTCTCCGGGCCCATGGATTTCTATATGGTATCAGAGCCCATGGTTCGAATGAGACCAGAAAAAAAAAACCCATGATCATATGACTTTCGGTCCATGGGGGAGTGTTGAAGATGTGTGGACCGAAAGTTAGTCCCACATCGATTAAATGAGACTTCCAAATGAAATATATAAGTGATTAACTCCTCTTAACTAATACCGAGGCCTTTTGAGATAAAACCCCACACCTAAGAATTGAAGGTGATTAACTCCTCCAAACCATTGCAATTGCTCTTCTCTAATCTTTGTGTCAATCGGTGATATTCCAACTTTTCTTTAAATTTTTGTATTTTTTATTCTATCTTCACGAGTTTTGCTATAGATCCACCTTAGTATCCTCATTTTCCACTGTATTCATTTTATGTAGTTGTTGTTTCTTTACCGCCTTACATTTCTATGGATCATACTAATTAATGAACACTTAATGCTACTTAAGGATCTATAAATAAATATTGGCTAAATGATAAAAAATATCTTAATCTTTACAAGTTATATCAATTATATTCAAACCTTTGGAATTTATCAATTATATCCTAACCTTTTCGATTTAGTATCAATTCTATCCTCAACAAATATGACTCCATTTTTCCTTCATAATATGTGCCCACATCTCTTCAACTTTCTTATAACACCCTTTAAGGATTCATGATAAATATGTCTTCATGTATATTATACACATAGTTGTGTGTACATATATATTCCTACTCAGAATCACATACATAATTTAGGTACTTAGTCCTTTTATCAAATTAAATAACTATGAATAACCTTCTAATAAGTTAATTTATGTCATTTTCATATGAATAACACATAATTTTTAACTTATTATGGGTGATCTATGAATAACTAAATTTTAATTAGAGTATTAATGTATGATATATTGATTTATAAATTATTATTTTTGTGAGTTTTCATAAACATAATTCAAACATGGGGGATTAAAAGATTTTGATGTAAATTGATCAATGTGGATGATTATTAAAAGAAACGTTAGAAGATTTAAGTTGATTTCAAAGAAAAAGTACCCCAAATTGATTGCGGATAGACTTGATACTAAATTGAAAGGTTAGGATATAATTAATAAATTTCAAAGGTTAGGATATAATTGATACAACTTGTAAAGGTTAGGATATTTTTTTATATCATTAGGCCATAAATATTTGATCATTTATGGTCCTCAAAATAATTTTTTTTGTTGCCTAGGCAACACCTCGCCTAGTTCTGATACACCACTTCGGGATTGCTTTGGTCCTTGCAATGGGCTTCTAGAAGTGGTTGAGTTTTGCCTTTTACATCTGTTGCATCTTTAATATATTGGAAAGCTCCTATACCAAGCCACATATCAATCTTGGTGTTACATGAAAGTACTTTTAATGTTAATTCTATATACATGTAATTGTCATTACTTTTGAGCTATTTCTTTTTCATGATGTAGCTAGGAGAAGATTTGTTGATTCAAAGCTTCAGTCTCTAGAACTTCATTCTTCTACTATTGATTCTTTTCCTGAAGTCTTGCTTGAGGCTACAAATAAAAGAGATGATCGGAAAAGGTTTGGGATTCTTCTCACTTATGAATGAATCGTTTTGAGGTTTTTGCATTAAGGATAAGGTTTTAGAGTTTCTTGGCATTACATGCAGCAAGTACAACATGGCAGATGGTATGCGGCAAATGTTTGAACCTTTTGAAAGAGTGGCACGGGCACGTCATTTCTGTCCTTGCTGTGATCGTCCTTTCACTCCTGAAGAGGAGGATGAGTTTGTTAAGAAGGTATTCTGATGGTTCAATTCGCATGAGCAATTTGCAAATGATTATCAGCTTTTGTCCTCATAGAAGCTACTGAAACAATGTGATCCCAAATCATTCTCTTGACAAATTGGTTGTCATGTTTGTTATTTCAGCAAAGAGTGAAAGCTACAAGTTCTGCAGAGCATCTGAAGGTTTTGGCGGTACAATCTACAAATGCAGAATCACATTTCCTACAATTAGACAAGCTTCGTATAGTACACGAGGAATACTTGAAACTTGGCAAGGAAACAATTCCGCAGGTGGAGAAAAACTTGAAGGAGCTCAATGAAGATTTGGATGAAAAATCACAGGCGCTCGATGATGTACTACTCTTTTATGCTATTTTCTATTTAATAAGGGCTCCAATTGTTTATTTGTGTTGACATTTCACCTTGTCACAGGGATGTCGAAAGGACCCGAGTCTCCTGTCAGCTGTTTTTTGTAATTTTTTTTTTAAATTTATCTTTCTGTATTTAATCTTTTCTTGTCATTTGTACGTTTTTTGCCATTCAGGTTGTTGGTGTTTTAGCTCAAATAAAGTCTGAGAAAGATTTGGTCGAAACCTTGATCCAACCTCTTGAAACAGCTGACAGGTTTTTGCTTGAGATGCGTGGTTTACAAGAGGAAATTGATGATTTGGAGTCCAAGCTTGATGCTCGAGGGCAAGGTGTTAGAACTATGGAAGAAATCCAATCACAACTTAGTTCTTTGCAGAGCTCAAGGTGCCTTTCTCTAAATGAGTATTACTTTTGGCCTGGAATTCCTTGTTGGAATGCTTTGATTTGCTTATATTTTAATTGTTTTACCGTTAGTTGGTAAGTTTTGAATGATTGGCGTTTTCCAAAAATGCTTGGTGAACATGTATTTTTTCTCATTGATTTGAATCAGTGAACTTAGGGATCTTTTCTTTTAAATCTGCCAAAGTTTTTGGTATGGTATCAATTGGCGGAGTAGAACTAGTAGAGTTGAATTGCTTTTATTTCATAAGAATTGGGTTGAGCCTATCAGTTTTTATTGTTGATACTGAAGAATTGGGTGGACACTTTGTTCCTGCTCATGCAACTACCCCACCTCTTTTCTAAAAAAAAATAAAAATATGAAAAAAGTGAAAAAGAAATCCATAGGAAAAGAAAAAAATAAAACAACTACGTGTTACCGTCTTGACATCCCTATAACTTATTTGTTATATTGGTGTTCATTTCCAATGTTATTTTACTCAGAAGTTTTCCTTCTGTTTTGGCAAACAGAGATACTTTGAACAATGATTTGCAGAAGCTATGGGAAGAGCAAACTTACATGAATAATGATCTATCTAATATCCAGATGCGGTGGCATAGTTTAAGGGAGGAGAAATCAGAGGCTTCTAATACGCTGCATAAAGTGAAAAAAGCGGAGGAAGATCTCGAACGCTTAGCAGAGGATAAAACACAAGTGGAACTTGAAGAGAAGGTATTTATTGAAACAGTATTGCATTTTCCTTGTTTGCTTGAGTTTCACTAGTGGGCCATGTAAACTAAATTTCTTTCTCATGCAAGTTTTGTGGGATACGCAATCTTCTAGGTGGTGCATATTCATGGACATCTATTCCATTGTGATTGTTATCCTTGTGCTGCATTTTAAGCTCAAGTTTTTCTTTATACTTTTGAGGTTCAAACTTTGCCAGCACTGCGTTCGTTGGTTGAACATCTTGAGGTAGCTTATTTCATTTCTTGGTTTCATCTCATTGCCTGAACATATCTACTAGATTAATTGCCTCTAGGCTCTAGCTCTCCTTTTATGACCCTCACAACTTAAAAATGTTTTCTTTTTGTCGCAAACCTGAAAAATGTGGCAAACATAAATGCTGAACTAAAATCAGATGGCAGAAAAATTTTGCTGGAGACTGAAGAATACTGGACTGAGGTTTTAGTGACCGAAGATAACAGATAGCCGAGATCGGAACTGAAAATTATAAACACTTTGCAATTTGCAACTGTCTTTCTTCAAATGAAAATCCCCTTTTATGTTTTTTGTCCTGCGTCTGATGAAGTGGAAGAAAATTAAACAGATTAAAGATAAAAATGTATTTCTGAATAAATGAATTATTTGAAGTTCTGATTGTACACTGAAGCGCCCATCTTAATTTTTCCCGCTGCATGAAATATCCATTCAGTGCTGGGTCGAGTGCCCAACAACAACAACAGCAACAACAGAGCCTCAGTGCCCAGCTGTAGTATATAATTTTTTTCCTCCCTAAAAGGACTAATTTATTGAGAACTATTGATTCTGAGAGTAGAATAGTTTGATTGGTTTTATTAGCTTATTCATCATTCTTTTTCTTTCTTGTATTAGATAGAAAGAGGCATTATTTTTTCTACTAAGTAGAGTGGAGGAGAATCTTCTATAAAGCACAATCAAGAAACAATAACAAATTGTGTTAATACATTAAACATGCAACTAGAGCAAGCTAATGCCTAAATTCAATGGGATTGTTTCGTAGTAGTTTTGCAAAATTATGTCATGAATACTGCAGCTGAATGCTAGAATAGTCTCATGATAATAAAGGTAGAGAAACAAAGGAAGGTATAACATCTTTGTTTGGCTGCTGTAAGAACCACTTTGCCTCCATGTTATGAATTCTGTTGGCTTATCCCTATTTAGGCTTGAGTTATTAGTCTACCTGTCTGAAATGATATTTGGTTTAGTGATGTTACAGTTCATGTTATTTGAAATGATGCTTTTTAGCTTTTCATTATATAGAATTGTTCCGCACAATATCTATATGTACATATGTTTAGGATACTTTTGAAGTTGGTGAGTCTTTTTTGTTAGATTTTCAAGTGCACTTCTTTGAATTTTGATTCATATTTTAAATGATAACTAGCAGTAACTCTAGTTGTTTATAAGCTTATTCAGACCAATCTTTGTCTCCCTACATTTTGTGTTGGACTTACAACTTGCATCCTTTATACTTGTGCTCTTTCACATTTATGTGCATGATCTCTTTCACAGGCTTTACTAGAAATATAGACCTTTTTGTCAAGAATATTGAGCTTTTTTTAATTACTCACAAATGTTTAGGTTTGATTCTGAAAAACAACGATCATGCTCTCACATTAGTGCCAATTTGGGAGTACGAAAGTTGTTTCTTACCCAAAAGCAAGTGCTATAGTGACTTTTGCTTAAGAAATGAGGCTAAAGCCCCTTACACTGCTGACCAGATAGAGCTGTTTGTCAATAACTTTAGCTTTAACTAACGATATTGGGAAATTGTACAGATTACAACCAAGGGCCAATATACATTAGTTCATAATGTTTTTTCCTTCATTTACGTTTAGTGTTGTATTCAATTAAAACCTAAGGTTGGAACTTATGTGTATTATAACTTATTCTATTTTATAATGATCTTTTCTTTCATGATCATAGTCTCCATATGTTCCCTATTGGGAGCCTCTTCTGAGGGCTGGCAACGGAGTTGTGAGTTCTTTAGTTTCAAAATGATGTGGGTTTTCTACCAAATTCTTTTTTGGTGAATTTTGGTAAATATTGGCTTGTATTCCGGTTTGAAATATATGTATATTCTTTCTGTGGATATAAGATTGTGGTTGGTTGTAGGCTAGGATTAAGACCTTTAAATTGAGTTTGCATTTACCTCCAAGTAAAAGTTTGCATGGGCCTTGATGTCAAATCCATCATATGAATTGATTGATAGGCAATATTTAGTATCTTGAAAATGCATTTTTAAATCAAATCATGCTTTACTTCATTTCTTGAAACAGCATCTGGTGGATGCTCTTGTTCCTTTGTCCAAGGAGAAAGATAAGTTGCTACACGACCATAAGGACTTGAAATTCAAACTTGAGAAAGAATTTGATGAGCGGGCAGAACTTAGAAGAAGCTATCAACAGGAAGTTGAGACACTTCTTGCCATCGCTTCTAAAATTAAAGAGTAATGCCAATGACCAGTAAACCAATTACATCTTTTTTCAGTTGATCTTTCATTGATTGTTATCCTTAATGTTTTGAGAATTAAATTCAGGTACAAGGATTCAAAGAAAGGGGAAAGGCTTAAAGAAAATCAAGAAAAACTATCCTCTTCGGAATCTCAACTCCAGAGTTGTGAGGCTAGGAAGCAGGACCTTTCAACCGAACTGAACAAAAGTAAAGAACTAATGAGGAATCAAGATCAACTAAAGCGGAATATTGATGACAACTTGAATTATAGGAAAACAAAAGAAGAGGTAGATGAGCTTACAAGTGACATAGAATCACTTGAAGACAGAATTGTGAAAACTGGCGGAGTTTCTACTTTTGAAGCTGATTTGAAAAAGTATATGCAGGAAAAAGAGAGACTGCGTTCTGAGGTAATTAAAATGCATGCACATTATGTTATTTTGATGCATGCAAAGGCAGTCACCAAAGATGGGTAAAATCTGCTTTTTAACTCCGATGTGATAAGTTCCATTGTCTCTACGCATGCTCAACTTTTGACTGAAAATCCATAAGCATTAGTTATTCATTGTCATCTCATCTGCAATTCTTCTACAATAATTGCGGCCATCCTATGCATCTCTCAATTTAATATACATACCATATCCTAGATTCATCTATTATTTATTTATATGTTAGTCTATTTTGTATATTATAGTCTATTTTGTATCATAATCTATTCCATAAAATAATGCTTGTTTACAAAGGATCTTTTCCCACTCAGTTAATGCTCGTGAACAAGACTGTCATTTCTCTAGGGTGCAATGGAATTTGAAATCTGACTGATCTATTTAATTTGACAATTCTGTAACATTATGTACTTTTTAAATTAAAGTGATTTTTTCACAAACCGGTCTTTGATTTTTCTCTTGGGGATAAGTTTTACGCTCATGATTCTTATACAGACAAGGTATGTTGGTTTAATGTTTCCATATTTCATTCCCAATTTCTCATTTCAATTTTTGAAATCACAAAGACTACTTTTCAAATTTCAAGTCACACCATATGTTACTGGTAAGGTATGTTTAGTTGGTCTCAAATAGTTGTCGGTGCACTTACCAAAGAAAGCATTGGCAAGTATTGCTACAGTTTTTTGGTCCTGTAACAAAAAAGTGTTACAGGAAATGACAAAAAAGTGTAACAGTTCTTGGGAGTATATTCTGGTGTTTACTTATTTAAAGGAAATGACAAAAAAGTGTACTAGGAAATGGTTAAATTGTTGTTGTCTATAAAACTGACCGATGAAATGCATCTTGACTCCGGCCTGGGATTTTCCTGGTAAATTTAAATGAAAATAAGGAACCACAATTCATTAATAGGCTTCATGTTGTCCTTTTCTCCTTGACAGTTGCATCTGTACTCATTAATGAATATAATTTAATTACTGTTCTGGATCATTATCTCCGTCCTTGTAAGTATTAATCTACAGTCTGAAAAGCTATATGGATGTAGTACTTTTTATTGTTGGTAATGTAGTCCTAAAACTCTAAATTTTGACTTTTGTCTATTTCTTTTAGCTTGACAGGTGTCATGGAACTTTATCTGTTTATCAGAGTAATATTTCAAAACATAAACTTGACCTTAAACAAGCACAATACAATGACATTGACAAGCGGTACTTTAATCAACTAATACAACTAAAGGTATGCTATTCTTGTTTATAGGCTGGTCTCTTGTGCTCCATTTTTGTTGTTGAATATTGACTGAGCACTCGTATTTGCAGACTACAGAGATGGCAAATAAAGACTTGGATAGATACTATAATGCACTTGATAAGTAAGCTCATGAAAATACTTCTTTCTTCACTCTCTATAGTGTGTATGATTTGGTTTAAGTAAGCCTTGGTGTGAGTTTCACTTTTTCTTTGGTGGTGATTGTGGATTGTTATTTGATTCATTATTCATCCTTGATCCATTTTTAATTTCAGTGCATCATTTATGCAGTACTGGATATGCTTATGTTTCATAATCATAAAACATGCATGATAAGTTTGCATACATTTTATTGTTTGCAGTGTACAGGGAGGACACATTCATGCTAGGGGGGCCATCCCCCCCTCAAGTTTTTTGGTCTAGCTAGCACCATGTTTACACATATCCAAACTTGCCTCATCACTCATTGAATAAATCCCTAATTGGCCCCCCTCGGTCATTGATTTTCAATTTGAAAATTTATTAACAGACCCACTTTTGACACTTGGTCGTTGTATTTCTTTGGTTTTTGCATCGAGATATTTGCTTACATGTATCAAAATGTATCTAAAAGACCACAACAACTATGTGTGATAAGGAGTTATCCTAGAATTTTCTTTTGGTTTTCTTGCCTGGAGCTTTTTTTGAAAGAGAAATTGGTCTCCCCCCTCAAACCAGAGGCTTCGTCCGCCCCTGACGGTACTTAAGTTAGGAGTAGTATTATTATTAAAATTCTTACGTATGAACAAGGAGGCAACCCTTATGCTTTTTATTTAGAAGTAATTCAATTACTAGTTTTGTCTAATTAATCATTCGAAAAAATGGGAGTCTCAGCAAATTGTGGAAGTAGATTCATGACATTCTGCACTTGGAGATAAATCTGTGGAGAGAAATATTTTTTACTTTATGCACCAATTATGTTGAACATTTCTTTTTTCTGCGAGTCAATTATTTCTCATAGTTATTCATTTGAAGTTTCTAAGCTTTGCAGTTCACTGTAATACGATGTTGGGAATATTACACTGGCAAATTGATGTATTTCAAGTGTGAGAGTAAGCTTTTTTATGAATGGTGTTCTATGTTATAGGATGTTATTGAAAACATTTGAAAAATTGAATTTCTGTGAACTCTTTTTGTTTTTACCTAAAGTTCCTTGCACGATTTCTTCAAGTTTACATTGACAAATCACAAGAATGGTCTTTGTCTTTGAAAAGCAGATGGGAGCCAAATCCTTTACTGCTTTGAAATTTATAAATTTCCAAGTAAATATGAATACAGTTTATGGATGGATTCAGGGTTCACTTTTATTGGAGGTCTATCAAAAAATTTGATCTTCCATTATGCACCAGAATTAGGTCCGCATTGCCTTCTTTGCCAATGGTTGTTGCAGTCGGGAGTTACCTATGAGCTTTTGAAGCTGTCGCAAGATGATTCTTATGTCAAATATGTTTATACTACTGAAGTATGAATTAGCATGTGTAGGTTTGATTTAAGTTATTGATTGGAACAACTCATATTAGTTAGACTTAGTTTGTGGACTTGAGTTTTGATGTATGATGTTTGTTAGGCCTTCTGAAATGATGAAATATTGAATTCTGAACTTTACTCTCCAATCCTACAGTTTTGGATTCTCTTACTTGGTTCACAATAGTAAAATGCTACTCATGGTATATATACTGACTGTTAGACCATGAGAATTGGTGAGGCACAACTTTATTAGGAATCTTGTAGTGATGAAGTTAATAAAGGATGGTTGTAATAATGACACGTTTTTCTAGGAAAATTGACCATTTCGGGAGAACTTTAAAGTTAATTGTTGGCAACATTCCGGTCCTTGGTGCTTGCTGATTTATAATTTATTATTTTAGAAATATTGATAAGGAGTGCAGGTCCTGGTTTATGTTGTCATACTCATGCTGTTGATGCATATATCTCTTAGGCTCTTAATAAACATGATTTCAACTGCTCTATATGATATTGTGTTTACTATTATGAGTGGTTAATCTTTATGAGATAAATAATTCCTGTTTTAGGGGTCGAATGAACATATGTATAAACACAATTAGTTTAAATCCTGACCTGATTGTTGCCTCTGTTTTTAGGGCGTTGATGCGCTTTCACTCAATGAAGATGGAAGAAATAAATAAAATTATACGGGAGCTGTGGCAGCAAACATATCGGGGACAGGACATTGATTACATTAGTATTCATTCTGCTTCAGAGGGTGCCGGAACCCGGTCATATAGTTATAGGGTTGGACGAATGCTTCCTGTGCACCATTTTATTTGATTATTGGTTCTCTAGTTGTTTCCCTAGATTATTGATATTTCAACTTAAATATGCAATTTGCAGGTTCTCATGCAAACTGGTGATGCAGAGCTGGAAATGCGAGGAAGGTGTAGTGCTGGCCAGAAGGTGAGCATGTGCAGTAAGCTGAATTTTTTGGTCTTTAAAATAATGTGGAGAAGAGTACGAAAATAGAATATAAAAGAATGATTTAGGATGACAGAATGATTTTCAAGAGTCCAACAAGTGGAATTACCAACACTACAGAAATAATGTTGAAATAATTACAACATATTTGGGGCAAAAAATAGACTACCCTAAATGTTTGCTGCTCACTTTATCATTAGGAAACTATTGGAAATTCATCGTTTGGGAATAGTTTGGTCCACAAAAAAAAATTTATTGATTAGAATTAGAATGAATACAACTTGAAGATAAACTGAGTTATGAACTGAAGATGCTGATGTAATTTTTTGCAGCGAACAGGTATAAATTAGAATTATTATTAATACTTAAAAATGCTCCAACGAGACCGTTTTAATTATGACATTTCAATTATCCATTAGAAGATAGAAATTATTGATTCTAAAATTACTGTAGGACAATCTAGTTCATGTGCTGGAGTTTTATCTAAAGGTTTAACTATTTATGGTCAGATTTTTCCAAACATATATTTGTCTACTATATGTTCACTTTGCACTTACTCTAGTGTAATAAAAATAATTAATATGCTAAAAGATCACTTGTGTGATTTCCACCATTTTTTTTTTACTTATTGTGATCTTCCAAAATTTCCTTTTTTATGTATGTGAAATATGTTGTTGGGATATTAGTCTTACATTTGTTCAGTTCAAGAGCTCCTTTGCTGCGTCTGAGAATTCCTTAGACTTGAGTAAGGTGGTGCTGAACTGATCGTGCAAAACTCGTTTGTTTTGTTTTTTTATTCGAACCCACGACTTCCCGAAACCGCGTCTTTGAGCAAGTGATATCTTATCCATGTCAGCAAAGATGCTTTGGTTGCAAACTCGTTTGTTGAGATCCTTGAGAGAGGCGTCACTGTTTGGCGGCATGCTTTTGGTTTTGGACATGTCTTTGATATTTGGACTTTAGAGAATAAACTCACGTTTGGTTAGCTCGAAAGTTCTCTAATCCTTATGTGGGTGAGGGTGGGCTGGGATGTTGAATTGACATTGTGAATGCCCATTCCAGTGGATGTATATTGTGATACGTGGAGGAGTCCATGTGACAGTAGACCAGTGCAACGGCGGTCCCGGGCTGGGCCTAGGTGGGTTTTTTTTTTTCAAAGCCCTATCCAGGCCTGCCCAAGCCCAAACTTTTTTTAGTCGAGCCCAAGCCCGTCCAAGCTAGTGCGGGCCGGGCTTAGATGGGCTTGTCAATAATTTGTAGAAAGTGAATACGTATAATAAATATTGAATAGAAACAAATAAGGAAGAGTTGTTTTAGTGGTTAGAACATCTATTAGCTAGTGGAGTGACTCAAGTCCAAATCTATCTAGCCTCACTTTTTAAATATTTTTGAGAAATATGTATAAAAAATCTATCACATATCCAACACGGGCCGGGTCCGGGCTGGGCTTGGGCTAAAAGTGCAAACCTAGGCCCGCCTATTAAATTGTCGGGCTTTGGCGGGCCCGGGCCGGGCTTTCTATTATATTTGAAACCCAAGCCTGGCCAATGTTGGGCGGGCCTGGCGAGCCCCCAACCTGGTGAACTGGTCTATGTGACAGACTTCAGGTAGCTTGTTTAATGAGCTGTTGAAATGTGACCATAAGAATGCGAGATCAATCCTTCAGACTGGATTGACAAATGAGACCTTAAGCATGCAAGGTCAATCCTTCAGACTTCAGGTCGCTTGTTTGATGTATATTACTGCTTACGTTTGCTATACAGTTCTTGGGGTTCTTTGGACACATTGAGATTACACGTGAACATCTTAGTGCAAATTCTAAAACATCTAACAACTATGTGTCAAGTGCATGTATGAAAGCATCAATTTTGTTCCTTCCAGGTATATAAACAGCCCTTTGGACAATACTGACATGGTGATCTCCATTTGTGCTGAGTTGCTCTTTTATAGGCTTCAGACAAATTGGACCAGTAAATATTTGATAAATGTGTTACTTTAAGATTGATTGCTTATGTAATCAAAATGAATTGATTGCTTATGTAATCAAAATTAAGTTTCAGCACACATATTGTTCCCTTGAACATATGGAACTATGAATTTCTTGAAGGGAGACCAGTAAACTAGAGATCATAACTGCTATATAGATGGAACTTTACATTTGGATTTTCAGTTCTACATCTTGAAAAACATGGATGGCGATTTCAATGTACCGATATTTGATTGTCGTGAAATTGTGGTGGTGGTAAATTGGATCATTATTTAAACGCATATATACGAACCTCATAGAAAAAGGCATTCTGTCATCTATTGATTTAGCAGGTGTATAGATTTCATTCCAGAGAGTATTTTAAATGTGCTTCTACTTTCTAATTGTTGAAATATGTAATCAAAAATTAAAATTTAGCTCATCATACTGTTTTCCTACAAAAATAAGGAGGTTTGCTTTTCCTTGGAAAGCAGCCAGTGAACTAAAGATCGTAGCTACCATAAAGATGGATTTATATATTAGAACTTTCTTTTGATCAAAATATATTTGAACTTTCAGGCCTATGCCTTGAAAAACATGGTAACATCACTAGCTGAAATTCAGGCTAGTTATGGGGGTAGTGAATTGTATTAGGATCTAAAAGTATATATACAGAATATACCATATCCATAAAAAAGTGTTGCTGCAGAATGTTTCTACTTAATGTCTAAATGGTGATTTTTAAGAAATACATGTGGCAATTGTATTAGTGTGGTTTCAGTACAATGGATCATTCATCAGTGATTAGAAACAAAAATGATCTTAGTTACTAATCTCTCTATCTATTTGTTAAAACTATCATAATCTTCTTCTCAGACTTTTCTGTTGAACAATTGATGCACAATTTCTTCTTATTAGTATATTTCTGTAGGTATGGTGCTATATTCTTATTAAAGTAAAAATGAATACATGGTGTTATGTAGCATCTTGTAAAACAGTCAGATTTATTGTCATTATTTTGTACGTTACTGTAGCTTTCAATTAAGCAAGCATGAAGAAACATTGATTGTCCATCCATTATCAGGTTCTGGCTTCTCTCATAATACGGTTGGCATTAGCTGAAACCTTTTGCCTGAACTGTGGAATACTCGCTCTAGATGAGCCGACTACAAACTTAGATGGACCAAATGCTGAGAGCCTCGCTGCAGCTCTTCTAAGGTATTCTATATGATCATTTAACCTTTCCCGATAATTGTACAGGTGTAGGAATGGGTGGAATTCACTAACGAATGCGTCTCCCCATTTTCCAGAATCATGGAGGACAGGAAAGGTCAGGAGAATTTTCAACTAATTGTAATCACCCATGATGAGCGCTTCGCTCAACTAATTGGTCAACGCCAACATGCAGAAAGATATTACAGGGTAACCAAGGACGAAAAGTAAGTCCTCCACAGTTTAATCTTAGATCCTTTTTTTGGCTCTTAATTTCACTTCTCTATTTTGTCTGAAACTGTTTGTTCCTCTCAGTCAGCATAGCATAATCGAGTCTCAGGAGATATTTGATTGACCATGAACGCGAGAACCATTTTGCACAATTTGTCAAAGCCAACAGCAAGAAACAAAATTACTCTGGCATTCAAAAGCCTCATCGGATTTCTCAGATTCACTGCAGTTTGGGCCATATTCTTCTATCTCAATGTTGCGCCCTAGCAGTATGGATGGCTAATTCAGACCATGTGGGATGACCTACGTTCTGCTTCTGGATCTTACTGGAAGCACTGGAATGATAACCCAGGAAACTGCTAATGCTAAATCATTGCATATATGATTTGCTTACGGTTTGGAGACCCATTTGCCGGCAAAGGGAAGGTTATACCTTTGAGGTCCTTTTTTAGGCAATGGTGTTACTGAATGGAGGAGATGTATGCATGAGGGGTCTGCAGAATATGAAACGTTATGCTTGGCCCTTAGGCCCCTTACAGTCAAATGTATGTAAATTTTATGTAATTTTGACAATGCTATAGCTGGGAAAACTTGCTATGTGAATCAAAATGTCGTGTTACTTGTTTCTCTGTTCTGTAGTTCTGGGTTTGCCCTGATCTTTATTAGCACCAAATGCTCAAAGTTTATTTGTTTTGTTTATCTATTGAGTAACTACTGTAAGCTTATAATACCTACTAAGTGTTTCGTCCTGTTATATAAGTTTGATATACTAAAAATTACAGGCAACTGTTGTTTTCTCTGCAGGGAAAAATTTGTTGTGTTTGAAAGAAGCATAATTTAAACTGCTCTGGAAGGGGTGGTGTAGTGTTTTAAATTGTTTTTTGTTGCAATTATATAATTAGTTCTTGTTCCAATTACAGTATGTGCGGATGAGTTTGCATCATCATGGATGTACAACTAATTTTCAAAACGTAATTGCATAAAATATTAACAGGCGGACCCTGTTTAAATTTGGTTAATAAATTTTCCTTGCAAAAGTATCAAACATAAAACAATGTCGGGAAATTTAACATTATATTTTGTATTCCATGGTAGATTACAACAACATTATAGCCCTGAGTCCTGAATTAATTGGAGTTGGCTACATAGATCAAATTCTTCAATTGTGCTCGAATTAGTGCAATTCATGGTGAGTTTTTTAAACCATTCAAATCACTCTTAACTAATGAATCTCAAGTTAACTTCGATCTACCACTACCTTGTCGAATTTCTTTAGCTTCTATTGAGTCAAGTTTTTTAGTGGTTGTATAGGTCGTATTTATAGGTGACCAAACTATCGCAATCGTATTTCCATCATCATTGTCAATTGGTGTTATTTCAACTTGTCTTTGAATTCTTTTTGTTAGATTGTATTATTATTATTATTATTATTATTATTATTATTATTATTATTATTATTTTGAGTGAGTAGATTGTATTAGATTTTTCAATGTTCCAATGATTTAATATTAACCATTTTTTTAATAAAATGTCATTTTATTTTTTTATATATCCTAAATGTTATGTTGCTCTACTTTTTGTTTTGATACAAAATTTTATGTTAAATGCATCATGTAATATATATTGGTAATGCATTTTAATCATATTATTTTACGACCAATAATTGTTTTTTAAGATAGTAAATGAATATTTTTTTTTTCGGAAAGATATTAAATGAATATTGTTAAATGGTATTTTTTTGATAAGGTTAAAAATTTTTTTAAGGTTAGGTAAAATATTGTTAAACCTTAATTAATATTTAGTAATGATATTATAATAAGCTTTATAATATTAAGAAATGATAGGAAATGTAAAATTAAAGAATTTGCCATCAATATGTAAATAATTAAATGTTGTTTTCTTAAAAATATATTTTCCTACTAATTAGAAAATCATTATACAAATCTTTAATAACAAAAAATGTGCTTTAAAAAATGTCTTTAATAACATCACCTAATATTGTAAAAAGATATATATTAATCATTGTATTTTTAATATAAATGTAACCTTGATGTTTTTTGAAACTTAACCTTTATATAAGTAGTTGACTTGATAAAAAAAAATGTAAATCTTAACATTTATATACTTCTGAAGTAAAAAAAAAAAAGTATGACATGCCCAAATTTTTAATCTTAGATTTTGGCCGTAATCGGGGTCACTGACTCGTTATTTTCGATAGTTCACTAATTATCATTTTTCAGTGTTTAATTATCTGTTTTATACCCTAAATTTTTGTTTTTCCTAGCCAAATTTCACACAGAAATCTGTAGCGATTTATAAATGAAAACCACGCACTAGGACACACAGAGTTCTCATTTGGGTATAAATAATAATATAAATATCACTAAAAAATAAAATATACCTCAGTGTCGACTCTCGAGGCTTGAGTAATATGACAAATCACGATGGTAGGTCACGGTCCTGTAAACATACGACACGTGTCACCAATTAAATTTGAGAGTCGTTACACCATCCTTGCATGCATTTCTGGATAGCCAAAGGAGGATTTTAATCTGGAAATCGAAGGTTGGGGCTAGAGGATCAAAGGTTGAGAGCTTAGGACTAAGATCCGTCAACTAGCAGGCTAGGCAAAGAGAAGATTGACGACTATCTATGAGCTTTCGGTATACGGGCTATCTTTGACTGGCGTAGGTTGTTTTGATATTTTTTTATTATACTGTTATTATGTCTTGATACATTTAGGTTTACATGCTGTGTGTAGTGATTAGTTTCCCCAACTTTTTAATGTCTACCACATTGTTATATTCGCCATCTTATTGTTTATTCATGCGATCGTTAATTCCTGATTTCTACACTTAGGGTTGAATTTTGATTACTTCCGCATATCTGTTAAGACTTTCGCTGAATTGTTAATAATTCAAAAATGAGACAAGTGTATTATTTATCCTAAACTCAAGTAAGTTAGTGAATTGGTTAGAAATGCTGACTAATACGTAGTTAAGTCTTACATAGATGAGATTAGGGCTTAATTACGGGATTAAGCCGGGTGATGTTGTATTTAAGGATTTGGGCCATCACAAATGTGCACCCAAAAACTATACCTAACTATCTCAGCACTGACAATCGACTAATTGTCAGTGCTGTAGTCAGCTTAGTCTATTAGTCAGCTGTACCAAACAACCAATAAAGACATAACAATTGTCTGGTACAGTCAACTAAAGAAAGAAAAAAAATTAAGGAAAAGTTTTTATGTGGGCCCCACGTCTGCTAACTAGATAAGGCGTCCATTCTGAGTATCCATTTTGGTGCATTCTAGCACTTCCCTAATAAATTAATGAATTTTCTATTTCACTTTTAAAAATAAACTGTATAATTGTTGGGAATGCTAGAATGACAAGGGAAAACCCATATCGAAAGTGACATCAGCCACTATAACGTCCACCCAACTCCACCCCGTGTTAATGGGCCTTTACACCATTGCAAGAAAAAAAAAAAGCCCAAGGAGCTTCCAGTAATTTGACTTTGAAAAGGTCGGAGACGAGGTGGGCCCCACGTTTTCTCTGTTCCTTGCCTGCCACTCCATCCATCATTATTTTATTTCAAAATTAATTACCATTTATTATTATTATTATTATTATTATTATTATTATTATTTTATAGTTTTCTTGGGAGGTTGTGTTAAACAATTGATTCCTTGTTTTGGCTTCTTCTTCTTCATCTTCTTCAAATCCCTCTCTAATGGCGACGACGATCAAAATCTGACTCTCTCTCCCTCTCTCTCAAAACCACACCTTTCGTACTGCTCACATTTGAAATCTCATTAGCCATCCCTTCCAACCTCTCCTTCTCTCCATCCATTCATGTTCGTCACTATCAATGCGTGAGTCTCTCTCTCTCTCTCTCATGTGATTTCTGATAGTTCAATTTTGATCCTGGAAGCTTTGGATTAGGTTTTCATTTTGATGTTTTCATGTCTTGTTGAGTTGAAATGTTGTAAAATTGTTAAACTGAGTTTTGATTGGCTCGTTTGCTGTGGTTTGTGATGGATCATCAATCGCTTGTGACTTTCTGGAAGGATTTGGAATGCGGAATTCAATTTTTTGATTGATTTCGGCTCGTTTGATGAGAGGATCTGTATTGCGAATTTGCGATGCTATGTGATTACGTTTGTTTTGCTTTTGTTTCTGATTAATCAGATGTAGTGTTTGATTTTTTATGGTTGTTTTGGAGGAGTACGGAGATTTCTGTGGTTTTGGATAAAAAAGAGAAAACTTGTTAATTTGACTTGTTCATGTGTTGTGAAATTTGGGATTATGGTTTGATTTTGGTTTGAGATGATCAATTAGCAGGTAAAAACCTAGAATTGTTGAGAAGCCCTTTGAAAAGATATATATATAAAAAAAAAAGATAGTCAGACTTTATCTTGAAGCAGAAAAGAGCAAGCTTTATTATGAACAAAGCTGTTACCTCTTGCCTTTAGGGGAGTTGGTCGAGTGGTAAAGTTCGTTCTCTAATAGGTTGACTAAGGCAGATCTGTTGAGTTCAAAACTTACCCATTTCTTCCTTGGGTTCTCTATTGGGGGCAACTAAGGAACCCCAAGGGATTAGTTGGGTCCACCATCAGGTCGGTGTCAGCGACGGTGGGTCGGATACCTTTGGCTATCCAAATAAAAACAAAGCTGCTACCTCCTGTAGAGTTTCAATTGACACTTTATTCATTGAGAGCGAAACTTCTCCCCTGAAAGAAGGAAGCTTAATTTTTTGTGTTATTACTGCCATCATCTTAGCAATTGGTGCTATTTGACTCCTCCTTAGAGGTTTCCATCTTTAATTTAAATTACTATCTTACCTTATGTGAAAAGGAGTCTCCAATAACATACGAATATATTCGATAAGAGAATTCTTCTCCTTTTAGGTGCGTGCGACCTGGGTACGTATGTATACTTTTTGTTGCCATTCTTGCATACTCTCTTAAGCTATCTTCTTAGAAAATCAAGAACACGGGAAAGTACTTGTCGACTTCTGCACTTGTAAAAATTACAGATTCATGATTTTCTTTTTTAGCTAATAATCTTTTATGGTTGTTTTACTTGTGTCTAAGAAGATTTGCTATGAATTACAAGATTTGCTATGAATTACCTTGTGACATATTTATAAACTTCATTTATGTGATTTTAGTTGTTTACTTGGTTGCAAAAACTATGGTTAATGGCGTATTGAGGCGTGTCTTTTTTTTCTTTAGCTTTACCCTGTGTTTCCGCTTGGTTTCTCACTTTTGTTCTTTCATTTGGTGTTAGTGCTTTGTTTGTTTTCTGTTGCTTTTGCTTTTCACATTCAAGTTGTCTAGTTATTGGAATATTTTTGCTAATTGCTATCCTTCTTTACAGCTCAATTGTCCCAGTTTTTGACAGCTGGGACATCATACAATAAATGTTGCTGAAGTGCGTTAGTTCTAAGGGAATTCTTCTCCTCAATTTGAATTTTTCTTTTACAGTTTTACCGGACCTATTGCAGATTATACGGGAATTTGATAGATGACATCAGTTGATTGCAGCTTTTAGAGGCTGCATTTAAGCATGTCGTTCATCTTCTGGGTGATGCTTAATCACACCTACCATGAAAAGTGGGCTTTTCACAACGACAGACACTCAATAATTGACGATTGTTGTAACCGTTACGTAAAAGCAATTAACAGGAACTGCAATCCCAGCGTGATGGCTTGCCCCTCTCTCTTGCCTGAGATCCTTTGAGCACATTGCTAGTTTTAATAACGGTTAAAACTTCAAATAATGGAAAGGTAAGTGATATAAGAGGTGAAATTCCTAATTTGTCATCATTTAGTGCAAGTTTCAATTTACCGTGTCTTACTTTGTTGCAGATGGGTGCAAGTTTCAATTTACTGTGTCTTACTTTGTTGCAAATGGTGTAATGTGTTTCAGATATAGAATCATGGAAGAGCTAGGTGATGGTACTTGTGGAAGTGTATATAAGGCGCTCAATGTAGATACAAACGATTTTGTAAGTAGCAAACTTTCGCCATTCACACATAAATTTTTTTTTCATCAACATTTAAAATCTTGACTGATGATATATGCTCATTAGGTTATAACTATTATTTATGATGATTGAAATAATAGGCATGTCATCTAAATTCACAACTGGATATAATGAATATAAAGATCTTGATTTTTGTTTATTCTTTTGTTAAATAGTCTAGTAAATACAACTAATTTGGGTTTGAGGCTTAGTTATTGTGTTTTATTAAATACTGTATTTTCTTAGAATCAAATCTAATTATTGTTTGTAAGTTCTGTTTATTTTTCAAATTTTGTTCAGAGTTGTATTTTTAGGCTCATTTGGGTTTCTTACAATCTTCCTAAATGATTGCTTTTTTTGTGATTTCGAGAATTACAACTATATTACTAAACAATACATTTGCTATTATGAAGGTGAAGCTTTAAAGCCTTTTATGGTTTGTGTTATCTACTTGTTGATGCATGTATTGAAGCTTTTTTGGCTGTGACATTAATAGGTTGCAGTGAAGAAAATGAAGAGAAAGTTTTACTCTTGGGAGGAGTGTACGAATTTACGTGAAGTTAAGGTCTGTTGCGATTTAATTTCGTTTATTGTTCAGACTTCTTTTTTTTGTTTTACATGTTGAATGTATTGCAAACTTTAATGGTTAGTGGTTACACTTATCTTGAAAGCCATTAATTTAAAATGACTTTTGTTTTGCAGTCACTTTGTAAATTGAGTCATCCTAATATTGTTAAGTTGGAGGAGATTGTTCGGGAAAACCATGAGCTCTTCTTCATATTTGAACACATGGTGAGGCCATGGGATTTTACATTGAATGAGGAAATTGGTTTTATATGGTTCTGATTTTGAACTTACATATTGATTCATACTTTCTTCAGGGTCCATTGATTGGTTCTTTTCGTTCTCTGTTGATATTTCCTGGATAATTGAAGTTGTTGATCATACTAATTGTAATGCTAATGTCGGTGCTTTGATGCCATTATAGGCACTGGGTTTTAAAAAACTTATCTCGTTAAGATTAAAAGCTGGGTGTTATTTCTACATCATATACTTCTATGATTGGTGAGAAGAATGGTTGTTGCAGTACCCAAACTTCCTTTTTAGGTTTCAGTTGAATTTCAAATTTCAATCAATTTGATAAAGTTTGGGCAGGCTTATTTGTGTCCACAACACCCTAATGCTGGAGTGTCTTAGGAGCTATGGTTGTTATCAATTACAATCTTGAATCAGAAACAAAACCAATTTGACAATTGGTGAATTGAATGAAGATTCGAATTGATGAGTTGAGAGATTAATTTTCATAGTATGAATCGTTGCATATTGTACTTTTTGGGTGTTGAATGCATTGCTTGTCAAAATTCTCGAGGACTTCTGACCGTTAAATTTAACCCATTCACTTTCAAACCCAATTTGGCAGGAAAATAATTGGTTCTTACTTTATCTAAACTCATGTATCCAGGAATTTAATCTATACCAGATCATTAGAGATCGTCGAAGTCCCTTCACTGAAGAAGAGATACGCAGCCTTATGTTTCAGGTTTTGCAAGGACTTGCTTATATGCATAGAAATGGATATTTTCATCGGGATTTGAAGCCTGGTATGCTAATATTGATGTGCTTATTTCATTAACTTTTTCTTCAGAATATTTATAATGAATTCTTAGATTAATCTGCTATGTTTTGAAGAGAATTTGCTGGTGACAAATGGCATTGTAAAGATTGCTGATTTTGGACTGGCTAGAGAAATAACATCGAAGCCTCCATTCACTGATTATGTTTCTACACGCTGGTAAGTCACATTCAGCTGCATGACCTTAATTTCCTGAAATACTTATCTAATTGTTATCTAAACTAATTTTGAGTTCCTAGTGTCACCTGCCACATGATTATAATTTGTATGCAAGGTACCGAGCTCCAGAAGTGTTGTTACAATCGCCATGCTACACACCTGCAATTGGTAGGCTCTGTTCTGGCATCTATTTATTGCATTTCTTGATCGATAAATGGTCATCGTGGTTTTCTGTGTTGGATGGAATTTTTCTTTGCTTTTCATCTGTTGCATGTTCTTGTGATAATTATAAAAATTATATTTTACACTGCAATCGACATGTTTTTATTTGGGTCGCGCTATGTGCTACCCACTCATTACTCAGGGCACCCCGTTTACAAGGGCACCCAATGTTTTTCTCGGGGCACCCCGAAAATGGACGAAATTGCCCTTGTCTCTCAACGGAATGCACCCCACCACCGAATCAAATAAAAATCAAATTGAACCCTCCTTTCCCTGCTTCTGCCCTCGCTCCCATTACGAATCAAGACCTCAATCCACCAAATCCTCTCATTTTCATAAAAATGTACCCATAATTGGGTTTAACCACAATCCTGTAGTGTTCGGCCACACAGGGCCATGATTTGTATTTTGGACTCGACCGTTCATTGTCGAGACCATTGAGTAAGTGTCGGCTAAGCTCAACTGAGTGTCATAATAAGTTATGTTTGGAATTAGTCTCAGTTGGTAGTCATTGAGACCTTTTGACATCTTTCGGTTGTACCATACCGAGACTTTGATTGAAGTATTGGTCATCAGAAACTGAGACAACATAATGTCTCAGTCCTGTGTCACTAAGACATTCGTGTACGTGGAATACCTTCGGAAATGGGGAAAAAACATAAAAAGACATTGAAACTCACCTCCCCGTGCGTCGCGTCCACCCCCTTGCATTCTCTTCATCCATTGAACCCTAAAAGCACCCAACGAGGCGCCGATGGGGTGGGTGCGCTGGAATAGGAAGGAAGAGTTGGTCGTTTGGGTTGGGAGGGGCATTTGAGTCTTTTCAAATTTGAAAGAAAAAAATGGGGTGCCCTGAGTAATGATTGGGGTGTACATAGCGCGACCCCTTTTATTTTCCTTGTGATTAATCCACAAACTTTTGCTAGGTGAATGAATTAGAATCTCCCCTGAATTTAGGCTATAGGCTTACTTTTCCTGAACTTCTGCTAATCACGCGGCGCCTAATCATAATTAATAAGCTCACTAATCCCGCTTGGGAATTGGTTACGAGATGTTGTTACAGAAGAATGCTATGTCACAATCCTTTATAGTCTACCATGTGATGCAGAAGTACTGCTTCTAGAAAGTTTAAAGATTACAAATAGTAATCAAGTTAACTCATAATAAAAGATTTGGGTGCCCTTGACGAAAAGTGTGCATTAACCACATTAAACCATAAGAAAAGATATGGATTATTCTAAAAGCTGGGAACAAGGCATTACAATGTGGTTGATAATGATCTCTTGCTTCTTCTAAATTGATAACATGTTCATGCTTCATTGCTTACATCCCTAGAGGAAAATGGAGTCCCTAGTAACAAAAAGAAAAAGATCTCCTTTAAGATTTTAGAATGAACCTTTTGCTGTGCTGTGTTTTAAAGTTAAGTTTTTAGATCATTTTGCTGAATTAAGTTCTTTTCCTCTCAATTAGCGAGAGTTAGCTATACGAAAAGAGAATTGTATTGTGTTAGCATGAGAAGATTTCTCTGGTATTTTATTGCTTTTAGCTGAAATTGTGCAAGTTGTTTTTTGCAACTGCTGATGTTTCTTTGCCTGCTAATTGAGTATAACATGCAGGGACCTCTTCACTCTTATAAATTAATATTGAAAGAACCATGTTCATTGCACCTGTGAAGCTCAGCCATTTACTCTGGGCAAGATGTTTAGTATAATTTTGGGTGACATTCATGTTGGTGTTGTCAGGCGATATTTTTTTATTTAATTCAAATACACCTTCCTTTTTGTGATTACAAGTATATGTGTGTGTGTGTTGTACTTCCTGGACTTCACATATCTACATGTGTGCAACAATTGGTGCTTTTTTGCGCGTATTACTTCTTCATGTTTTTGGGTTTGGTTCTTGTTTCCTTTTTCGCTGGGTTTATGTAATGCTAATTCAATAGATTTTTTTTTTCAAAGATAACTTACTGTTGTAAATTTTTTACAGACATGTGGGCTGTTGGTGCAATTTTTGCTGAGCTCTTCATGCTGTTTCCTATGTTTCCGGGTCAGAGGTAGTTTAAGACTTCATATCTTTGGTACCATGCAAGATGAAAGTTTTACATAACCCTTTGAAGGTTTTCTATTACACTCTTTTGCATTGACATATAAGTTTAACTACACTTTGTTCCCAAGAGCGACTATTGAGAGCTTAATGCAATTATGTGTGACTGTGATAGCACTAAATAAGTTGATGCATTAGTGCATCATTCATTCCCTTTAGCCTTGTAAGGAAATTTGTCATATGTGAAGCCTTTTCCTTTGTTGGAAATTTGGTATAGAAATTTTTAGCCATGTAAGTAAATGACTTATATACTGCCTTACAGCCAGAAATACTGATTGGTTCACCCCTTCTTTTATGATAGTAAGTACAGGTTTGTTTTATATGTTTTTGTGAGAGGTGGACAAGAAACTACTCATCTATATAACTGACCTGACACAATTCTAGAAAGTTAGTTGGATCGTGTCAGCATAGAAATGATTTTTCTCCTGCTTCCATTCAATCTAAATAGGACCTGATGGCTGTAAATACACGGGGCTGTGCATTTTGACAAATTTCCCCATGCTCATTATTTTGCCAAACCTAGTTTAGGGTCCACAGTGAAGTTCAACTTATGAAAGTCAACTGGGTTCCTTCCTACATTTGAAATGTTTAGCGATGAAGTTTTGCTATATTCAATTTAGGTGCTCTCCCATTTATTCTTTTTGTTAGTCATGCTACTTATTTCTTCCATTTGCAGTGAGATGGATCAACTTTACAAAATATGTTGTGTTCTTGGCACTCCTGATTGGACTGATTTGCCTGAAGGAATGAACCTTGGACGATTGATTAACCTTGGAGTTTCAGAGGTCTGTGCAAATGTTCATGCAATTTATTTGTACCACTGATGCTTGGTTAACTTCAACACACATACCTGTTTCCTGTAGATTGCTCCTACCAATCTTTCAGACGTCATTCCTAATGCCAGTTTGGAAGCAATTGATTTGATCACAGTGAGTTTGAGTAACAATTTCTCTTATCCTAAGAGTCATTCCTGCATGTAAGATAACCTCTTTGCCATGCAATTAACAGCAACTATGCTCATGGGACCCACAAAAGAGACCTACTGCAGAGCAAGCTCTACACCACCCTTTTTTCCATGTATGTGTTCTTGTGTTTGGCAATGTTTCTTGTTTTCTCAACTTAATTTGGTGATTTACCAAGTCTTGCCACTTGGATAGGTTGGACGATGGGTTACTCCTCATCTCCAGGATTCCCGCATGTCCAAGCCAAACTACAATGGTATGGTCCTATGAACATGGGTACCCCTTTAGCATAAATATTGGAGAGGGATTATGCAATAAATAACATGTTTGATTTTTCATTAGGAGCAAATCCTAAGCTTGAGTTGAATTTATGGGACTTTGGTAGCGAATCAGATGAGTGCTTTCTAGGCTTAACATTGGCAGTTAAGCCTAGCGTTTCCAGCTTTGGTGAGACTTTCTGACCCTTTAATTATTTATGCTATCTCATTTTTTTTTCCCTTTTCTTTTCTTTTCTTTTGTTTTTTATCTCTTGTTGACTAAGAATAAAGATAGATATGTCCTAATAAAAGGGTGATTATATTCAGGAATAGGAATAAGAAGTCTGATAAAAATGAGTACAATGGAGTTAACTTTGGTTCAATTTCAGTATTTAATAGCAGTGGTAACTGGTAACTGAAATTTTTTTTACACATGTCAGCTGAGTGGAAGCTATATATCAAGTAATATCCTAAATTCGCTAGATCCTCGTACGTCATACACTATGATTTTAGTATTCATACAATATTGCAAAATTTAATGAACTTCTCATAGGTTTGGTGGAAATTTTATGTGTTACTATATACTTAGGAAAATGATAATCTAACACACTTTGAGCGCACACTTGGAGCGCACACTTGGAGCGCACACTTTGTCTTTTAGCCCATTTATGGCTATTTCTTGTCTCCCAAGGTGTGGGCCTACATCTAACAAAATACCATAAATGAACTAAAAGACAAAGTGTGCGTCCCAATTGTACGCTCAAAGTGGGTCATTTTATCATTTTCCATATACTTATACCTGAGATCTCAATGTTGGAACTTGGAAATTTACATGTGATTGTGCTTTTGACTGCAACGGCTAACCCGGTAAATCTGAATTGAGATGGTAGTGTATTGTTGCTGATGCTTTACTCAATTGATTTAATAATAGTTAGATTATATTTAACTTGTACAAATTGTATAACTATGTGTTTATAAGTGTGGACAACATACATGGATGATGTCTTCAGATTTTAATGGTTGCTTTCCGTTTAGGTAAAAAATAATGTACTTGTTTTCTAATTTTCAATTCCCCTTGATTGTTTTTTAGAATTTTCTTAGTTTCTACTTTCTAGTTTTTCCATCATTGGATAACACTCTTAAACACTGCTTTTGTGTGCTCCATTATTGGTCTTTCATTGGGGCTGAGTTGGCATCTAAGTACTTGCAGTCCTTTGCAATTGTGTGACCTAAGTTTCAAACCTTCTTATCTTGGTGGTTCTATATAATCTGGTTCTGATTATTGTTATCCATTCATTTGCAATTGCAGATGTGGTCCATCAAGGCGCTCAAAATTCTAGGGAGGTGAGATTATTGTGGTTATGGAAGCAATGAGTGTATTTCTTGGACCTGAAGTTTTGGTTTATTTGTGCTATGTAGAGGATGGTCTATAAGCTTTTTTAGTCTTATTTCTTTTAAAATGTAACTAGTCAATGAGAGATTATAGTTGTTTCTTTTGTATTTCATAATCAGCGAACCTTTAAAATGCAGGAAATCCTGTTTTGCTCAGGTTTACAGGATCACTTGCATCAGTCAGGTATCAAGTTACTGTCAAATCCCAAAGTATTTTCCTTCAGAAATCACTAGATTTTAGGCAGTGCTTGAGAGATTTAGCTTTAGTGTATAGTTTTATTGATTATGTCGAAAATTAATTGTTTTGCGTAATTTTTTGTTTAAATTGAAGTCGGGCGTGCACGTGTGTATACACATAATGGTGATTAAGAAAAGATCACCATAGATGGATTTTTATTGAGATCCGATGGATTTTATATTTTCTTGATTTGAATTCATGCATTTAAATGTTTTTAATTCCCTTTCTTAAGCAACTTCAAACCCCGATTCCACTTGTTTCTCATTGATGCTATTACAACAATTATATAGAAATGGATGGCTTAATTGGCAAATATATCCTGACCTTTTAATTTTGATAGTGATGACCTAACATTTTTATTTCTCTCAAATTATATCCTCAGTTGACATTATTTTGGTGCGTTACACTTGGAAATTTGAAAAAAAATTGTATATGCTTGGGACTGGGAGTGCTATTTCATATGATGCAATGGGCACATCATCAAGTGACCCTTCATCATTTTCATTTCTGTTGATGCATAATAATGGCAATAGAAGACATAATTTTCAAAGAAGTTGGGGTATTTTTGCCTAAATCAAAAGTTTAGGATATTTTTGTATAAACCTTGATATGTTAGGATGTATTTGCCTATTAATCTGAAATGAATTGTATGAATGGGAAATATTTCATCCGTAACATTATATTGTGTCACTTAGAGCAATAATATATTACTTGACTGCAAATTTTACGTCTCATATCTCTAATTGCAGCGAAATGTCATGCTAAGCGATTGGGGTTCTGCAGCTGCCAGAATTCTCCGTCTCCATCTTTTCGTCCCTTCAGCTTAATATCCTAAACATCGTGCTGTTTATCACCACTTCGTTGCTCTTCTGGTATTGTCATTACTTATGATTGTTGTAAAGATAATTGGAGCTGATCAATCCTGTCAAAACTTGAAAATATTTATATCGCCTTGCAATATACTTGATCTGTTGAAGAGGCACTGAATTGACTTGTATGTTAACGGGGGCCAGTCGTTTTTTGTGGCTGTGTCATGCCTCTCTTTGTAAGATAGATTTTGAAAATATGAATGGAATTGTTTTGGTAGCTGTATCAAGGCTACCTATAAGTTGAATGCTTGAATCTCGGTTGCCTTTTCGCCCTTATTCTTGATTTGGTACTTAAAAAGTTCTTGCTTTGTGACTTCACAATCGTTCATCTATTTTGCAGTATTTGATGTTTGAAAATTTGAGTTTGGTTTCTGAATTTGCTGAGGCTGATCTGATGATGTCTTCACTATTTGAATCTCAGCTTTGCTTAATCAGC
This sequence comes from Stephania japonica, assembly GCA_039657345.1. NCBI lineage: Eukaryota > Viridiplantae > Streptophyta > Magnoliopsida > Ranunculales > Menispermaceae > Stephania > Stephania japonica. The sequence goes on from CM077558.1 coordinate 49,458,898, forward strand.
CTATGACGTCTTTAGTTATGTGAATGAACCTTCTGTTGCAACATATATCAATAATTTAGTCCTCGTTTGGCTCATTCGGACCTCTCCCTTCTTGGGCTCGAAGGTGATGTTTGTGTTACTTTCCTTAATCCCTTGAGGGAAGTGTACTTTCTCTCACGGGGAATGCATCACCTCATTTTTCAAGAACTACAAAACCTGAATTCCAATTAGTTGAGGTCAAGTTGGCTACATAGATCAAACTCTTTCTTGTCGCCCAATAAGTGAAAGTAAAATTGTTACATTTGCGTCCTTCCCACTTACCTTACCTACCCAAACATGACAACATAGAGGAGCCTTTGGTTTAATTGGTCTCTTATTGATCTTCTGTTTATTTATCAAATTCAATTATTCAAATTTTAAAACAGTAAAAAATTGGCAAAGGCAGTCAAGTGGAACTGCTAAACCCTACCCAGGATGCTCATCATTCGATAACTATTCTGTCCTTCTCTCCATCCTTCAACGTACGTACATGTGAAGTATCTTCCTGGTTCATTCCTAGGGAACAAATGGTTAAAAAACGACTGCCGTTGTTTGGGAATTTGGGAGGGAATGCTGTTAATTCAGCCTTAAGAGGTACAGGTGGTTGATGAAGGATTAAAGAGAAATAGTAGCTACTCCAGATTCACGAGGGAATAAAAAAATTTGAACTCATAGAGAGATTTTTAAATTTTTTACAAATATCAAAGGAGCGTTACAAGTTGTTATTTTAAAGTCATTTATTGTTTGAGTATGATTTTAAAATAAAGAAATTTCAAAAAATTTCAAAACCCCTAAACCCTAGACTCTAAAGAGTCAAAATAACACTAAATTGCTGGGTGGAGAGGACAATTAAGATGGTATTGGGTGGGTAAAGTGAAATGTGTTTATTTCTTGTAACATCGATCTCCAGATTCATGTTTCTTCCCTCAAAGAAGTGAAGTGCGTTTATTTCTGTTGAACCAGATGTAGCAGAGGGCAATACAAATTAATTCTGCATCTTGCTGTGGCCAGTGGAGAGGAGTAGCTATAGGCTATAGCTGCAAAAAGGTTTGCTAGCTCTTTGTTGTTGAATAAGTCAGAGGCATCAATTTTGGTCACCATTTACATTTACTGTGTTTCCATTATTGACGCGCTTGCGTTATTGACTAGATAGTGCCTTAGTGCATAACACAATCACCCTAGAAAGACCTTCATTTTTGGGGGGAATGTTTATATTCCACCACCATTTACATGAACTTACTCACTCAGTGACGAAGAAGCACAATTAAAACCAACAATTTTTATGGCCTGTCGATCCATCTCTCAGTTGAACTATAGCAGTAACGAAATTAACATCCATAGGTAACACATTTTTTTTAAGAACAAATAGGTAACACAGATTTTTTGACTTCATTATTCCATTTTCTGTTCACTGAAATAAGAACTGCAACTTTTGAGATCTGATCAGGAGGAGATATTATTTCCTTCATATTATAATTCCTTGGAATCCATCCATTTATCCCTGAGATTATGAACATTTTGCCTATTGCCAATTCTCCATATCAGACCTTTTTTACCCATATAAAAGACACTGCCATAGATATGAAACATTTGGTGCCAGTAACAAAAAAGAACCAACTCCACAACTCTCATTTTACCTCCCTAATTTACTGTCAAAGCATAGAAAACCCAACAAGAATTAGAAGCTCTGTGTTTCTAGAGAGGTGTAAAGTGTGATTGATCCACACTATATAGCGCGGCTTGAGCATGAAAAACAAGTTTACAACCCATTCATTGGTCATGTAAGGGTGATACGCGATCCAATTCAATTCGGTTCAATTATTGCGAGTCGATCAAATTCTATAACTAGTTGGACCGAATTAAATTGCAAAAATGTCAATCAACTCACGGATTTTACATGTATAATCCGCATATCCAATCCGGTTCGATTCGCAACATTTAAAAGAAAACCTAATGAAAACTACAATTCATTTCTATTTTTTTCCTTGTTTGTGTAAATGGGGGATTTAAATGAATGACAAATTCTGTTCAACATATTATTTTTTTTCTTTTTGTGTCAAGTTATAAATCTCTCTTGTTTCTAATTTTAGGTCAAATGGATAAATGACCTTAATGACTCGTGAGGATTTGAAGAAAGAGGAGAATCGAGCTAAGTGGTTCCTTGTCTACCAATATTTAATTTTCTACTTTGTTGTATTACTTAATTTTTGAAGTCCAACTTTTGGTTTGGTCATATAATTTTTGTATCGTTGAATTAAGTCTAATTTATGGTAAAACCATGCACTTTGTTTTGGGTTACTTAATCAGGGTTTATTATGGCATATATGAATGTTATATTTATTTGAGTTTATGTAATTGTTCTTAACCAAAGTGTATATTCTTAATTATGAGAGAACTATGCGATGACAATCCACAAACTTGATTTGGTCCAATCCGCATTTTATTAATTGAGTCGAACTAGTTTGACAAATTAAATGAATTGGATCAAATTTAGATTTTTCAATCCACGATAATTGGATCGAGTTACAATTTTTCCTTGAATGGATCGGATCCAATCTGTGTACACGCTCCTACTTGTGCCAATTCACTCAAAAAGAAGAATTAAAACACAGATACACAGATAAATAAAGAAAATAGAAATCAACTTGTAAAGAACTGATCTTTTGGGTTCCAGAATCCAAAATGTAAAAGCCATAAAAATTTATTACCAATGCACTTTGCAATACACTATTTGTAAGCTAAATCAACATCCTTATGGTATTGGTGCACTGTAAATCCTTTCCAACAGAAACAATTGAAATGTAAGAAACATTGGTGGTGTTTTTTATAAAAAAAATGAATACACCAATCAAGTGCTCCAAAAAAAAAAAAAAAAATGTAAGAAAGATTTGGAGCAGTGAAAAGGTCATTAATAATAGCTCAGAGTCGCAAACAAGAAAATAAACAAGGAGACATATGGGTAGCACATAACATAGCTCTATTGTACTGAAAAATGCCAAAAAAAGGGATAGGCAAAAGTGTGTGGTTCCCTTATAAACCAAAAAACAACAATGATAGAAGCATGAAAGCAAGACAGCTGCTCCAATTGCCTGTCAACCTAATGGTGCATACTAACATAATTTATAAACCAAAAACAACCATGACAAGAGCATGAAAACAAGTATACAACCCATTAAGTGGTCTTGCCAATTCACTTAAAAAATGAATTGAAACACAAATGCGCAGATATATAAAGAAAATAAAATAGAAATCAAATGCGTACAATCCCAACATATTCTCCAACCAAGATCAATTACCAAAACTCTTGCCCCTGTTGAATGATTTCTTTGGCCTTTTCCTGTCAATCTCTCAAAGATAGGCTTCAATCTAATTAATGACCCAGAATTATACCAGAGGTATAACAAATATGTTCGGGGGTATAAAAAAACTTATGAGCGAGAAGGTTATACTCCATGTACGTAAACCAAAACTAGGCGGCAGAGAAAAATCTAGGTTTCTCGATAACTTTACGCTGTTTGTTCTCGTCACTAACATGATTAAAAGAACACTTGATAGCTCTGCTAGTATCCTCAACGTGAGTAGATCTATCAATAGAGGAATGCTACGGTGACTCACTACAGACACTCCTATGAGCACGCACCTTGATTTTTTTATTTTATTTTAATTTTTTTTAACAATTCTGTAGTCATAATGAGTGTCCATAGTGGGTAACCTTAGCATTATTCTCAAGCACAAAATTGTAAAAAGAGTAAAGAAATTAAAAATCAAGGTGCGTGCTCTTAGTGAGTGTCAATAGTGGGTCACTTTAGTATTTTTCCTATCAATGCCTCGCAGGTATGATTGTTGGAAAAACTATCATGAGGAAAGTTGAAAATGCAATTAGAGCTGAAGGCAGCGCCTGCACCCATGCTACCCATGCTATTCCTCTCCTTTGTCATGCTACTTAGCTCGAAATTGAATTTGTAAATACAGTGGTAATATAAGAAAGGCTACCATAAGACAAGTTTAATACAACCACCTAGACCAACATTTCATGTCTGACAATATGTGCAGTTATTGTTTGTTCCCAACACCACACAAAGTTGGTAATAGCGGCTTTAAGCACTGTAAGCACATTAGAACACGTACCTTCGAGGAGGAAGGATATATTATATGGTATTTGTGGTTTGTCGACACAAATTTGCGTTCTTACACCAGAAACCATGCACTTTTTTTGCATGTCTTTTGGGATTCCATGTGGTAACGAGTCTCTTTCTTTGCTCCCAGGAGGGGATTTGCTAATGTCGAGAAGCTAATGTTGGCAATGTCTACCAATAGCAACGCACCACGTAGACAAAATAGATGTACTTTTACATTTTTACCCTCCTCCCTTTTAATTTTTTGTTCACGTGGCGTGTTGCTATTAGTAAACATTACTAACATTAGCTTCCCAACATTAGCAAATCCCTTTCCGCTCCCAGCTGGTTTTGTAAAAAAAGTGAGATGTGTTGTGATGTGTGGACCGAAATAATAATCTCACATCGGATAAGTGAAACTATTGAATGAAGTATATAAGTGATTGTCTCCCCTCTAATAGTATCGAGGCATTTTGAGATAAAAACCTCACACCTAAAAAGATGAAGGGTGGTTAAGTTAGGAACAATATCGGTACTGGAGAGATCAATGGCTCGCGGAGAAGTGCCGCAGGCGGCCGCTGAGAGGTGAAAGAAGCAATGCTTATGCGTTCTGATCTTTTTGCTGGTGTATAGGTTTTGATTTAAGTGAAATGTTGGATGCGGTTACTTCACAGTTTGACCAACTGAGGGCCGTACAATTTCAGGATGCTATTAACAGGGCAATACCTAGGAGAACTTCCCAGAGAGTCTTTTGATACTTCCCTATCTAGTCATTCCTAGCTCAGGGAGCCAGATGAACTATCAAATGCAACTCCTAGAGTTCATCGGCAGCTATTGGATGATGAAACTAGAGCTCTTCATCCACACACCCACATGCCCATGGTTTGAACGATTGATGGATGTTTTGTCTATAATACAAGCAAAACTGAAGTTGAATGGTTTGCATTTGACAATGATGAATTTTGTTGTTAGTTATCCAGTTAACTACTATGGTCCATAAATAACCATTGATAGAAGTTTTACAACTGAGACATTGGCATCCAAAAATTTGAACATTAGAGCTCATCCAATTATAGGGATTCTCAACATGGAAGCCATTTTGCTACAACTATTTTGAGCTTTGGCTCTGGCTATCATTTTGTTTTTTTGGGTCCATTCTAGTTATCATTTTGAGCTGTTTAAAATGCATAATTTTTGACACGAATGCCTGCAAATTCAATGTAGCAGCACCAAAATCACGCGTTTTATGTAGTGTCTTAAATCCAATCAGTCTCTATTTATTTGTTTTCCTCTCTTGTTATATATTTATCCGGGGTTTGTGTTGAAACGAGAATCCTAAGCCCGGTCTTGTTTGCTTGTTTCAGGCAGTCGAAGCTACAAAGAACGTAGAGGTGGGCAACAAAGACCTTTCTTGAGCTATTGAATGCAATCGCAGCGGCAGGACCTTTACTGTGCTCTTTTTCCTTGTCCTCAGCGGCATGACCTTTACATCCTTACAACCTTTTCTTACATTGCGGGTATACTATCCGAATTGGACAAAATTCGCGACAGAATGAAGTATGGCATGGGTGGCACCAAGTAGGCCATTGATGTTTTGGATGATGGAGCATCCCATATGTTAAAAGCAAGAAAGGGGATTCTATGGAGGGCGCGTAATTTGGGATGAACAAAATAAAATAATTTTTCAGAAATAAGGATCGGCATTGGTGAGACACTTGGTAGGAAATTAAGAGGATGGCCGTGGCAGTACTATCGGGTTTAAAAGATTTTAAAGCGTGGCAGTGGAGGGAACTAACGGGACATTGGGGGATTGATTGCATAGGTGATGAAAATAGAGTCTTTTGGTGGTTTTTGTTTGCTACATAGTTGTTATTTTCTTCTCTTTTCCTGTCTGCTGTACTTGGTTCGATTTGGCGAAGATGTCTTTTTCGAGAGCCTACTGAAGTCACTGGGCATTGCCCTTGTCGAAATCGACATAGTGGTGCGCCCAACTCAGTTCCAGCTTTGGTAGAACAAGATGATGCCTCGTCCATCGACACCAGAGATGCTTTGGCATGAGATCCCTGTATTCATGTTTTGGTGGTACATCAACAAAAAAAAATGTATACAAATCATGTTAGATTAATGTATGTGCAGGAAATTTGATTGAGATTCAAACGTTCTCCTTTACATAAGCAACAGCATCCATGTAATTATTCCACAAATCCACAATTATTCTACAAATCATCTCAAAAAAACCTTTGAAAACCTCAAGAAACTCCCCACACATTCCACTAAGAGCAGTTTTTGCCATGCCAACTAGTCCTACTGTTGCATTGGTGCCTAAATAAGCTGACCCTGACAAGATTTCAACAAGAAGATCAAATACAAGAGAAATTAAAAAGGAGATTCCCCCCATTAGAAGCTCCATTAAATTCTCAAAAATCTCCTTAATTAGACTCGATAAAAGCCAAATCACAATGTTAGTCGCTCCACCAGGTACGCTCAACGCTTGGATAACTAGTGCAAGAAAATAATGTAGCAGTTTCAGAGTCAAGCAAGAGATAATATTTGCCAAAGAACTTAGAGCACTGAATAGGATTTTCAGTAAGAGAACAGCCATGAATTTCGGTCTCCGATAAACAAAACAAACTGAAAGAAGAAGGATATGTTCTTGTTTAATGAAGCATTGATATATGCCTTGCAACCTTGATGGAAATGCATATAAGAAGTTAGATTCATTTTCTTCTTACAATATGATTTGTTTGTTGAGTTTTGTGTTTGGTTCAATTGGTTGGAACTATTAAATTGATATGTATAGTATTATATAAACGACTATAGATGTTGCCTTCACATCTCCTAAAGCAAGAAGTCAAGTTTTATAAGTAAACAAAAGATATGATATTACTGTTATATTTCTTTAAGGGGATTAGGTTTTGGATTCTCAAACTAAAATAGTTGATGCATCTGCCACTGGTGGCAAGCCTTCCCAACCTGCCTACTTGGTCAATACACTCTATATGTCAACACGCAACGTTTGTAGCACAAACAATACAAAATTTGAGGTTTATACAAAAGATTCACCTTATTAGTGGCATATTAAGTTAGTATGTTAGGAATTATATGAAATCAAGTCATGAAATTTTAAATTGAAAGACTTCATTAACTATAACTAAAATAACAAGAACATAGAAGTTCAAGAACTAATGAGACCGTTTTCTTGCGAAGAATTTAACAATTTTTTCTTTCAAGAAGTGAAGAATTTAACAATTATTGTTGTTGAGAGAGCCAAAGGTTTTATAACACAACCAAATATTTTCTGCCCATGGGGATCTGAGCGATTCTTCATGTTGCTTATACTGAACTTCCCTTATGGATCATCGAACCATTGCGCATTTATGCAAGATGTGGAGAAAGATTTGAATGGCCAATTCAAAAAGCAATTGGCAATAATGTTTATGGCAGAATGAATCATCTCAATGAGGCAAGAAGTGTTGGATGATTAACATCAAGCTCTATTCAAATATATTGCAAGCAAATTTTAACTACAAAAATTCTCTATTCTAGTTTTAAATTAAAGAGACAATGCAATTAACATTAGAATCAATTAATCAAACATTCTCTCTAATGTATCTTATTGCATTCATGTAATTATTCAACAAGTCCACAACAATGTTCCAAATCATATCTGTCACCCCTTCCATAATTTCAGGGAGCTCTTTAAACATCTCATCTAGTGCAGTTCTAGTTTTCTCCAAAAGTTCTGAAATTCCATTGGTTCCCACATCGACTGCTCCAGCCATAGCTTCTTTAACAAGATCAAAACAACTGGAAAGAAGAGATTTCATTCCCTCCATTAGAAACTCCCAGATATACCCGCCGATCACCTCAATGAAACTTCGCAGAAATTGTGCAACACTGCTAATTGCTCCGCGAGGCAGTGCTCCTATATGGATTAACTGCACAACAACACGAGCCAGTCCCGAAAAAATTATGCCAGATGCGATGTCAATCAATGAACTGATGGTAAAAAACAAGGCTTTCAGTAGGAAAGCCACCATGCTTTCCAGGCCTTCGATGGCAGAATTGGAGAAGCTAGAGGTGGAAGGAGACCCGGTTTTATTTTACTACGTCGATGACTTACGCTTCAAGCTAAGCACGCAACGTTCCATGAAGCAGGTCTCTTCTCTCTTTTCTTTTTTTGAATTTCTTGTTCCTTTCATGGTTAGCATAATTTAGTTGGACGGTTTGAATATTAATAACCTAATCTATATAGTATTTGTTTGCTGAATAAGAGAGCAGCAGTTGATATGCTCACATCTTCTTAGGAAACACAAGGGAAGACTTTTGTAAATGAGACTAAGTCATACATTATAATCTAAACAGCCATTATATATGCAATCTAACCATTCCCTCTTCTTTCTTCTTCTTAATTAAGATTGGTTGTTTAGTAAAATTGATTGAGGATCTGGCGGTCTCGATTGCTTGATTAGATGATCCACCACTCTTTTATTGGTCGCGAAAAACACCAATATTGTAGGTAAGGGACACATTAGAGTGTTGTAAGAATGACCTTAGCTATCAAGTAAAGTGAGAAACTAGCTTGGATTCCTAAATTTCAAGGCAAGAACAACAGCTAGTGAAAAAGTTCATTTCATGAAGTATGCCCAGAATGGACATAACTTATGCAAATAGGAAGTAATTCGCTCACTAAGTTTATGATAACATCTTTGGTTAAATAAATATATAACCCTAAAGTTGAGAGACCCTGCAACCAATGAAGAGACAAAATGCCAACAGGGTCTGGACTTTCACATACAAAACTTTGGGGAAATGTCATAGAAAAGACCTTGCAAGTATTCAAAATATTGTCAATGGAATCTGCTAAAGGATACATCATCTCCTATTATTAATCTTATATACTATCAACTATCATTATTTTATTTGATAACCATTTTTATTTGGATCAGTGATTACATCATATTGTCTGTTTGTTTGTCAATTATGAGCATTCCGTGCTACTATTGGTAGAAGAAACAAAATCAGATGATTGAACTGTAGGTTATGGATATGGTATGATTATTTGTTCTGCCTAGTTGACACCATAATATGAAGCATTGATTCTCTCAACTACTGTCTAAAAAAATAATATCTGATATGGGCAAAGCACCTGAAATGATAAATACACATATATGTACATATCCATTGCACACAAACTGGATGAGGTAAAGATTTTCTTCTCTCTGCATCTAAAATGTGCATCTGCAACTTAAACAACTCTGACAATAGAATATAAGGAAAAAGATGCAACTTTAACAATCCAAGTTTCAAATTCAATGGACTGAACAAAGAGAGATTCATAAATCTATATATTGCTTTTTCATACTATACACAATGGCTTTTATACTTTGAAGAGTTTCTCTAAACAAATTTAGTAATGAATGCTATGACCCCTGCTAACGATAATTCGCAGATACCACACTTCAAAACCAGAGTTTCCTACTAATCTTTTTACATGGCACCATTTCCCTTCGGCTTGTTCTCTTTCAATCTGTACACTGAGTCCACATATCTTTCAACATCCCAGAGAAAGGAACCGAAGGCAACTGCTTCCAATACTAATCTCTCTAGGCCTGAAAATGTGAGGATAACCAAATCATCGTCGGCCTCAAGATCACCGCCACCAGCCTCTTCATTTCCCACAAGGGCCCATGTGTGCTGCTCGATCACATTCACAGCTTCCTTGGAGTAAATTCGAGCACATCTCTGCAGAGTTTCCGAATCAAAGCCCATGACATAATCCCTCAGCTTTTCTAGTTTCCGTCCACACCTGCGAGATTCTTGACACAATGATGTTGATCTTCCGTCAGTTGACTCGCCAACAACTGCCACATTCTCTGATCCACGATGTTGAAACCTTGAGAGTGCAGGATGAACGCCATATCTGCGAGGTAGTAGAGGAAGTCCTTCATCGCCCATGAGGAAACTAGACTCGAACTTATGCCTCAAGGAGGCAGACTTGAGAAAGTATCCATACATTATCGATGCCGCATAGACTCGACCAAGCTGAAGTCTAAGCATTGGAGTTGTGTTCCATTTGTCCTCAACATTAGTTCTTCCCCTTAAACCAAGAATTGTGGAAATATGTTCCTTTATCATCTCCTGCACCTCGCTACTGTGAATGGATTGAAGCTCCCTATCCTGTGATGGCCAAGTCTCTAACCGGCCATTTCGAATGCAACAAGAGAGCCTTGGAACCATGGGCACTCCTATCTCGGAGAATTTGTGAACGATTGACAAATAAGTGATATCTTCCACAGCAATTTGACATTCATTCTCTTTCATTTCCGCAATTCTCCTGGTGTTCATTAGACATAAGTTCAGTCGAGCACTTGAGACACCATTACACAGATACTATCTCAACAATTACGGATAACACGAAAAAGAGAGTTTTTAACAGTTTCAAATCTAACCAAATAAGCTCATGTTTTTCATTGAATGACAAGTTGAAATTAGAACAGGCGAAACCACAGGAGTCATTGACACTCATGTTCTCTCACAGCTATGAATGATTATTGTGATGGGTATTAAGAGGCCAATTCATTGAAAGACTACTAACAACAAAAAAATTGTAACCAAACAATACAGTTAATGAAAAACTAGATGTAAACCAAGATTAAAGCAATAGAATTTGCAGACAACATCTGAATCAATTGACAAAACGACAGGCTTGCCGAAATCTAAGAAACCGACCTGTGAAGGCAAGACTCCCTAGAACCAAAGCTGCGTCTCTTACGCGCCACAGCTCCATCTCTATCAGAAGCTAATAGATCTAGCTGTTCTGTGACGGCAAACGGAAAGAGATGGCGCTGGTTCTGCAACAGCGTGCTCAGAAACTTCCCAGCGTAAGATCTCGGCGCCAGCGGCGTGCCCACTCCACTGAAGTTGCAATTGCTTGAAGATTCAGCACTTGCAGCAGCAACAACAATTGACTTACTAACTCTACTATTAGGTAAATTGACACAACGATAAAGCCGCCGAGATTCAGAAACCTTGAGGTCTATTCTATTCTGCAAACACACAAGAACCCACATAACAACAAACACAAACAATTAGCTATCATTCTAGAATTGCCCTAGATCACAGAAACAACAAAACCTTAGATAAATTCCCATCTCAGTTTCAGTGCTCACTCAATTAGATTCAATTGGGTCTGAAATATCAAAACCCTAAACGAATCCAGTCCGGATCTAGAAATTCCGATTGAGAACTACTCAACAAAACCCCCAAAATCTCAGCTCACCAAAAACCCTAAAATCTGAACACCAAGATTCAATCTTGGACTCAAATTCAGGGGATTCAACAAAGGAAAATTTAGGGTTTCGGATTGAAGCAGCAAATTAAACTACCAAAATCATCAGAAACCCCAGCCCCTATCAAAAAACCCTAAAAAAACCTGAAGACCAAGATCCAATTTTGGGCAGAAATTAAGACAATTCAACATATGAAACATTAGGGTTTCGTATCGAAACGCCAAATAACACTACCAGCACCATCAAAACCCAAACCCCACCATCAATTCACCAAACTATCTGATAAGACCAAAAACCCTAAATTCCAACCACTACCCAATTCGAATAAACCGAAAATGAGAAGGGGAGAACGAGATCGAACCTTGAATGAAGATCTGGGCGAGCCGGAGAAGGAAATCTGCGCAAAAACCCCACCGAATTGTGACTTCCCCGCCACGGGCAAGGCGTCGATCGAAATGGGGGTTCTCTTGTAGCACCCACAACAGTCCATTAAACAATCAGACACAAAACACAAACACAGACACAAACACGAACACAGAACGAACTTCGAAGAGCAGAAATGAAGAACGCAAGCAGAGAGAGAGAGAGAGAGAGCGAGAGAGAGAGAGAGAGATGTGAAGGTTGTTGCTGTGGTGAATAAATAAAGAAAGAATAAATGAATGGTGTGGCTGAGGGGTGTGGGCCGTGGTGGGACGGAGTGAGTGAGAAAGATGAGATGAGATGAGACCGACAACTTCAACTGTGCAGTGAGAGAGGAACTAAAATAAAAATGGGGAGTAAGAAATTCAGGATAGGAACGCCACATAGATAGGCGGGTTTGATCAGAGCTGGATCCGGGGTGGATCTGGGGTTGGACCCCAGATGTTTTGTCTGTGAATCCATCGTCATTCCTACTCATCAAATCACTCAAGTCCACTCCTTCTACAATAGGTTCCAGTTGGCCGGGATGGTAAGAGATTCAGTTCCGTAGTGCTAGTAGAGTTGTTGAGATGTACTTTTTGATGATCAAAATTTGTTATTAAACTCTAAATATGTGATATTTTTAATTTTATTTTTATGACTTCACTGATAATCGAAGTACAATTTTTTGAGGTCTTGCCTTTCTGACAAGTGTTCTGTTTATCATCTCACCTGAGAGACTTTGACATGTGATATTTTTATTAATTGATCACTTTCATGAGATAGATTATTCGATTGGCTCTCATAGAATTAGTGAGCAAAATAGCTCTTTAATAAATTTTTTCTATCTAAAATGCTTTTTTTATTAATTTGCTTGAAAGTTTTGAGGTCAAAGAAGTCTTAGGTTTACTTCTCTTATTGAAAGTTTTATGGGCATACTATCTAGAACTATTGGATTTAAATTCAACACATTAATCGAGATGACATAAATACACAAAATATTTAATGCACAACACATTTTGAGGGGTTTCCATAACATGTGTATATATTTGGTCTTCATTGTAGGATTTTCCTTTATGTATTATCAATGTGTTTCAACATTGTAGAGAACAATTCCTGATGTCACAATGTTTCAATTTCAACATTAGCGAATCAATATATTGTTATTAAGGAAATTGATTCTATGTCTGGTCTTGTATCGAACCATGAATGATTAATAAAATTTCTATTTTTTTCAAAAAAAAAGAAAAGAAATTTGGTCGGTACATAGTATTGCTCGACTAATCTAGCACTAAGGAAGAGTAAGACCATATATACGAAGAACAACTTGATAAAAAGTAATTTTAAAGTTTCTTAATATGAAAGGCTCGAGAACGAAGCCTACTATGCATGTTATATCTTATAACAATCCTCATGGCTATAATATTTTTACTTTAATTGTATGCATTATAACTCAATCACCTAAGCTTGAAACTAACTCATTTGGATAAGAAATTGAAATCAAGTTGGATTAGTTCACATTTTAAGCCTTGACGTGGAATGATCTCAAGTATTTGATTATATAATGGTAAAGAGATTAAAGTGAACTTGATAGAGAGAAAAAATAACACATACTTTTTTTTGAAGCCATAATAAAAAATACTACTTGTGAAGTTTGCAAAAGAAAAAGTGATAGTTGCCACATCACTTGAGATAGAGAGGGGGGTTACTAGAAGGAAGGGAGAGAGTGCGTGTCTTCATCTAAAGAAGGGATATAATTGTCCAGTATTGAAATTTATGGCCCGGAGAGTGTTGAGCCACACAAACATATGAGTCCATCTTTACACAAAACTAATTAACTTGTGCTAGGATCCAATCTATATCACTTTATACCACACCAACTCTTATTATATTTTTAACGTGGAATTATATTTTTAGAGGTATGTAAATATGCTTAAGCCTCTTTTCATAGGCTCTAGATCCACAAATTGATCTAGACTCTATCGCTAGCCCAATCAAGTCTTCAAATACGAGCTCAGGATCATTTCGCTCTGATACCATATAGAAATTCATGGCCTGGAGAGTGTTGGGCCACACGGTGGGTATATAAATGGGGTTGGAGCCCATCTTTGTACAAAACCAATTGACTTGTGCTATGATCCAATCTACACCACTTTATACCACATCAACTTTTATTATATTTTCAATGTGGGATTATATTCCAACATCTAGTTTGTTATTTGAAAATTCAACTTTTTGATCAAAGATCGTCGAGAAAGACTTTTTGATACAAATAAGTCAACAAATTTATAAAGTTTCTAGAATAATTCAAAGATCATGATACTCAAAATACATATATAACTAGCGTCTGGCTTTCAAATTTTCAATGTACTTACTATATATTCCATATCAGCATTTGCGGTTTGTTTGTCCAAAAAAAATGCACGTCTTATCCAAATGAAGAAAATGAAACCTAACTATTTTTAATTGACATTCAATTATTTATTTATTAATTTTTTTTTGGTAGGAACATTCAATCATTTTACTAGTGCATAGCATTATCTATCTGAAAGTCATCTCTTATCTCAATTTAGATAAAGCGGAAACCACATAGAACATTTTTGTGACAGTAATCCTTTCTCATATTGTTAATGTTACTTGATGGCTTCCTTTTAGTTAACATTACTTGAAGTTTTAAAATGCTTCAAGGTTTTATTTTTGTCAAAATGTGACTACATAAAAGAAGTTGTAAATGTGGATATCTCTTCAAATAGTATTGAAGTCTTTATGAGTAAAAACCTCGCACTTGAATTAAGTCAGGGATTATATCAATACAGGCTCGTGGAGACCTAGGTGACAAATTAATATAATATAAAAGCCAATAGGTTTTTTTTTTTTAGGTAGGAACACAGCCCAAGCAAATCCAACAATTTAAGTGTCTTTATAAACAACTATTGAAGTGTCGACAATTTAGAATTATGCATTTGCAGCCTTGCTACAATTCTTGAGATCAGAGATTCTCTCCACAAACCATATATTTTCTTAAGGTAAATCTGCAAACGAAACTGTGGACGTTGTCTCACTTGTCTGTGTGTCGAAACTGGATTGCCAATCCCACCAACGAACCCGGTTTTCCACCCACCGGTTTGGAGCTCGTGATCAGCCGGTTCAATGGTTGACCGATTCAATGTACAGCCCACGCGGGTGGCCCCACAACTCCCGACATGACTGACACGCGTCAGCCACACAAACTCGCTAAACCCGTCGGTGCGTGTACGCAGGTCTGGATACACGTAAGCATAGCTTCTAGAACAATGTTACGGCATTTTCTCATTTGTCAGCTCCTATTTTGGTAACAAAAAATCTGACTAAGAGGGAGGTTTTAAACTTGGAAAATGCTTTAGTGACAACCGGACCCACAAAGTGTATAATAAGGTGTTTCTAATTAGGTCACTTTAATTAGGGGTTTTTTTGTTGTATAATATGTGTTACATTAAAAAATTAAGAAAGTATTAAATGTCTTATTTTTCATTTTAATTTTATTTTATTTAGTTAATGACACCACCAATTCATTTTTTTATATAATACATATAATAAATGAAGTTATTTATGGGAGAGCAATATAATTTTGTTATAAAATCTTAATAGTAATTAATCATCGCCGTAATACTTTTGCACAAGTTAAAATCTGACAGTTAATATGGAACGAAATGAGTATTTCAAAATCATTTATTATTCGTAGATAATTTTGAAATAAAAAAGTTCTAAAAACCTCCATAAGGTACAAATGGCATTTCTCAATCGGTTGGCAAGCGAAATAGACTGTTTGCCCTTTTTTGTTGTCAATGTTAGTTGTTACCGTTAAGTAATGTGTAAGGCTGTTTGGGATGTGCTGAATTGGAGAATTCATTAAGCAAGAACTGTACTGATGCAGGGATCATTTCCTACCTCAGTCGAGGTTGATCTACATTATCATATGCTGCTGGGACTAAGGCACATTAATAGCTCATGATTTGCGCAGTTTGATACCTCTCTCTCTCTCTCTCTATATATATATATATATATATATATATATATATATATATATATATATATGTAATGAGTATGTGAGAGATACATTGATGAAAATAAATACAAAATTAATAGACGCCTTGAAGGCCTTTGCTCTACTTATTCCTCATCTCGTTGTTCCCTTTTGCTCTCTGCATCAATTGGTATTAGAGCTCGTTGAAGCTGCATATCAATGGCAGACAGTAAGAATGATGGAACTGTTGAGAAATGTGCCATAGGTTAATACATTAATAGTCTTTATGAATACATTTTAGTTAATAAAATAGAGAATTTCATTTGTTGTTTATTATAATTAATTTGTATGTCTACATTATAATAAGATCCATGGGTATTTACAGAAATATCCTAAATATCCCTAGTCAATTATTATACTGGGAACTATAATGAATTAAGACTAGTGTTAGTCTTGATTGATGATCATACGTATAGAAATAGGAATCAAGATCATGAGTACTTGTTAGGGAATAAAGTACTGGACCGACCCTCTATGAGAACATCACATGGATTAAGTCATAGTTGTTTCTCATGATATGTATATTATTCAGTCCTCTGACTTGAGATTACTAGAGACTTCAATATTAGGAATACAGTGATTTGACGCAATCAAACGTTGTCTTTAACCGGACGATTATAAAGGTTGTGATTGGTTACTGTGTGAATAATGTGGTGAAGTTGTGTAATTGAGATAGAATTTGTCCTTCATATAGAGAGAGATATCCAGTGGATCCCTCGATGTGTTAGACTGTTAAAAGGCATAATCTAAGTGAATTGATATTGATCAATGTCACTTGGATATTTTCAGTCTACTTGGAGATCGAGACTAGTATGATCGAACATGTTGGATGACAATTCCATGCCTTATATTTGATCAAAAGGATATGGTATGACAAAAGGATGTTATATACATTATTGATTAGGTTGTATCGATTTGATCTTTGTACAACTTGGGTAGTCATAATGTCTTGCTAGAGACCGCTTATGACTTGTATACCAAAATGTATTTTGGTACACTGCCAATGTTGTATGAGCCTATTAGGTCACACACTAAAAATGGTTTTGCGAGATTTTAAAATGGTTCGGAAGAATGAATTTTATATGATAAAATTCATGACAGAAACGTCCCTGTGGTGTATTACACTTATACTTCTTGAGTAGGGGTATATGTGTAATTTACTTAACCGTCTATATACAAGCATTGTATAAATAGACGTTTTAAGTTACAATACATGGATGAAAATTAAGGGCTGAAACTCTAATTTTCGTTTTAGAAATGAATTAGGGTTGACTAGTACGTTCTGAATTGTTTTACAGAGAAACCAAACGTTTGATATTCTCTCGAAGCTAGCACTTTGAATCTCGACTGCCGTTCGTGTGTGGACAACTAGTAGAGGGTGTTCGTCATTGGCAGCGCTTTAAAGATCGATCAACATTTTGAAAGGTATATTGCAACCCAGGTATGATTTACTTTTCATAATTTAAATGTTTTAATGGAATCAGATTCGGATCCTGTTGGGGTTTTTTTCAAAATTGTTTTGAAATTTTCGCTGCGTATGAACCCCAAACACCATCAGGAACCCACCCTATTGGCGATGATCAAGGGGTGCAGGCCTTATAAGCAGCTGTTGCAGCCATCCAACGATGACTGGATGAAATGTCACTTAGTCAGAACTGAGCCCCTGCTCCATATCCAATCCATGTCGCAGAATCAGAAATGGGGGCAGGAAGGTGTTAATGTAGCTCCTCGTGGTCGTCACCACCAAAGTCCAGGGAGAGGGCGCAGAGGTCTTCATGGAAGGGGTGCTGCCCCCTTTCAAGCCCACCGACCACCACATAATGCGTCCGATTCTGATACAGAGGAGGAAAACCATCCTGTGGGTCGGAATCACCAACGACATGGCCACTACCACTACCAAAGAGGAGATATCCCGGAATACAAGATGAAGATCGACATCCCATTTTTCAACGGCCACCTCCACATCGAGGACTTCCTTGATTGAATACAAAATGTCAAAAATTTTTTTGAATACATAAAGGTCTCGGAAGAATGCCAAGTGAAGCTCGTCGCCTACAAACTCAAAGGGGGAGCCTCGACTTAGTGGGAACAACTACAGTCCAATCGTCGTTGTGAGGGTTTGCCTTAAAATGCAGAAATACTTAAGGGCTCCCTTCCTCCCGACCAATTACAAGCAGCTCTTATACCACAAGTACCATCAATGCTCGCAAAAAGGGTCGATCCGTAATCGAGTATACTGAGGAGTTCTACCAATTGAATGCTCATAACAACTTAATGGAGTCCGAGGCTTATCAAGTTGCTAGATACATTGGAGGTCTTCGCAAGCCCATCCAAGACCAAATCGCCGTGCATCCTGTTTACCATCTATTGGAGGCAGTAAGCCTTACGCTCAAGGTGGAGAGCCAACTTGCTAGACCCTAACCAGATCTGGATACCTCAGATACCCACTTTGTAACGACCTTAATTTAATTTGCCGTTATTTATGACGTATTGCAGACATGGCAGAAAACTCAGACACTCGTGGACCTACAACTCATATGGTTGCAACGTCGAAGTGAGGTGAGTCTTTTGCTGTTGATGTTGGCGTTGTTATTGTAGGCGCTGTTGTTGTGGGTGTTGTTGAGTTTAAAGAAATCAGTGTTTTTAATGGTGGATTAGTGATGCTTGGTATTGGTGTTGGTGTTGTTGATGGATTGTTGAAGAAAAAGAAAGAATGAATAAAAAGAAAAAAAAAAAAATATTGAACCAGGGAGCTCCTAGTTCGAATTGGCGAATAAGGCCTCTTAGGCTGGGTCAGGGTCGGGTCGGGTCAGACCTGACCTATTCTTTATATATATATATATATATACTAATACTAGCTTTCATAACGTGCGGTGCACGTGCTTCGCACATGAATAACGAATTATTTTTATTAAAATTAAGTTAAATAAATAAAACAGAACTAAAACAACAAACAATAAATCAATTTTTTTGAAGAAACATAAATTTTATTAATCATCAATTGCTCTCAATACATTAATGGAACATGACGATACATATAATCAATCATCATACCGAATTGATTAGCTAATCCTAATTGTTCAAGAGACATTTAGCCTCCATAAGGTTGACTTTCAAGAATTGCGACTGTAATAATGGAATAGTTTGACAATTAGGGACTATTCTCTTGAGAAACGTTTGAAACACGACAATACACTGATACATCACTCAAACCAAAACAAAAAAATAAAACTTATGACAAGGGAAATTACACAAAACTTCCAACAAATGAAGATAATCTAAAACTTCCAATGGAAGGAAACAACTATTTGTGATAAAAAGAAAAAAAAAACTAATGACGAGTACTAACCCCATAAATTCAAATCAACGCACAACCTTTGAGAAGAATGCAAACGTAGAGAAGTGATCATTGCCAATAGTGAATCCGATGGCTGCAGCGAGGATGAAATAATCAACTCATAAAATCTGAAAAAATCTAAGTTTATCTGATTAATAAGAGACAAAAGAGGTTATTGGAACCATCGCCGATCAAAAGAAACGATCGATGGTGGTTCAAAATATAGAAACAAAAAGGAGAACCAAAGAAAAAAGTTTTTAGAGTGGCAACTATAGCAAAAACCCAAATGTCTTTCTTTTGTTCAATTGCTTCATAAAACTGATTAAGGTAATGATGTTGCAATGGGTTTACAAATTATTCTATATGTAAAAATCAATAATTCGGATATCAGAATTTAAGGCACGAATTAACCTAAAAAACCTATGGAAGTGAATGGTTAATTGGACAACTATTGATCAACACATATTTCATCTTCTACAAATTTCAAAATTTTAAAAAAGTAAATTGATAATAGAGACGGAGTTTAGAATGTCAACAATAGAGTAGTGTCACCTCAACAAAATTTTAAAATACCTTTGGTTTTCTAAACCTCGACCAAAATAATGATAAGAGATAAATACTGATATCTTTTATTTTCAAACCTAAACATCTCTATCTTTTTCCAGATGATTCATAGTAGTGACAAATTAAAGAGCACGTCTCAAATAGGACATCTATTAAGGAATTCAAATTGCTCTATGAGTTACCTAGTGGGATTAAAGAATCGGCAATGAAGTATGCAAATGTTTTCAAAATAGGACCATAAAGGGAACCACTCGACCATTGATATAAAACCCAAATGTGATGATCTTATGATTTCTTTAAATCATCGGACGTCAAGAATATAGACCATTAACGACCATAAGCCAAGCATATTAAGGATTTTAGAAGTGTAACGACCATACCTTGGATAGATCAAGAGATACTTTCAAGAACCTCTTCTCTCAAAACTTCATAAACAAGTGAAATGGAGTGGCATACATTCTTGAACTTGAAAAACCTATTAGAAGTTCCTCAAACAACACAAAAAATGACATGAAACATATCAAATTAGGGCAAGGAAGAAAAAACATTGTGAGAGAGGTTAAAAATAGAGATTGATTCGATGAGGGCAGAGATACCGGAGAAGGAGTTCAGCGAATGGATGATTGAAGAAATTGATTTCGAGTTGAATGATATCAAATGCAGTTTTGCTATTCAAGTTTGTTAGATTATTTTTTCTTTTTACCTATCAATGGGAATCAAAATATTGCAAGAATTTTCTTAAATAAGAACAAAAAAAAACTTCTTGTCAAAAAAAAAGGAGCTAATTTAAGGTGTTTGTCAATTCAAATTAAGAGGAACAATACACCAACTTTTCATGCCTAAAAGTCCAACTATTGAGTATTGCTATGGAGTTAAAACTCAATAAATCATTAAAAAAAAAGGTTGATACAAGTATGCAACGCCTAGTGGGCGCGGCATTAAACTAAATTCCCAAACCATTAAGGCCTAAAAGCTGCAAATTCTAAAACCTAGGGGAGGAAAATAAGTCATTCTCAGCAAGTTAAAAGATAAGATAAAGCCTCTTACTGTACACAATTTGTCTGATTTGGCTTTTACTCTACGGTACCATTTAGGCACTATGATTAAAATGATAACATCTCCATCAATGATATTTCTCGGAAATTGATCCACCAGTTTTTCATCATCTCCTATCAACCCAGCTTTGAAGACCCATTAACTAACACTACACATAGCAATTGATTTCAACGTCCTCTTAACCATTTCTTACACAATCCCAAGGGCTTGTTCCACCAACCCATCCGTAGGAAAGCTGCCGTACTAGAAGTTTATAACTTACAACGTCAATTTCAATAGTCCTGAGAAAACTCAAAGCAGTTTGTAATCGACCCACTTCGCATAAAAAGTGAATCAGTAGATTGTAAAAAAAAAGTAAACACCCATGATTTCACCCCACAAGACACTATTTCCGAATGAACATCCCATACCTGATTAACCAAACCAGAGGCGTTGAACTTGTGCAAGAGTGGATTCCATAAATGAAGGTTTGGGATCAAAGCGTGCTCATTCACAGAGAAAAACGTTTCAGTTAATCCACCATACTTCAAGTGTTTAAATTTGAATCAGTTTGTAGAAGAGGAATTGGTAGAGGGATGGGTCTTCGAAAGTGATGTTTTATGAGAATGTCTGATTCAACAAGGGATTGAAAGTAAGGAAATCATTCCATGGGTTGATAGATCAATAATACTACTGCCTACACGTAAATAAGGCTTTCAAATTGAATTGAGTTGAGAAAAAACAACTTATTGTAAATACTCATGGGAGTTTAATGTTTTTTTTTAAACAATTAAATTACTAAATTCAACCTAATAGTATTAATCTTATTCACATGCTACTGAAAATCAACTTATTATTAAAAACAGAACTCATGTTTTAGTTCAGTCCAGAAAACTCACTCACCCTGATATTAATGTTGGTTAATCCTTACCATAAGTAATTAAATTGATACGAAACAGATGTTCCAACAATCTCCAAAGAGAAAGGGTTGGGATTAAATCTTACAGAGAAGAGGATTCACGAGTCTTCAAATTGCTCATTGTACAAAGCCCTAGTTTATCGCATTAGAGAGAAGGGCGATTTGTAAGGAATCGTAGGAGTTGTTGTCGAACAGGGAGAACTCAATAGGAGTTGTTTGTACGAGAGATAAGCTTGAATTGATTTGGGAAAGAACATTGTACACGATTTATAGAGCGCGCGAGAATTTGGAGTTGTTGGTGGAAGAGGAAGAGGTAGGAAGTGTTACCACCCCAATAAGCTGGATCTGAGTATGCTGGGGTGGGCAGCATGATAACTCAGCAAATGACCGAGTTTCGGTGGACTCGGGAGGTTTCGGGGGACTCCAAAGACGAATTGGGGTCTAGTGCATGGCTCATACCTAAGTGGGCAAGACTTGGCAAGGTGTATACTTAAGTGGGCAAGGCTTGGCAATGTCTAGGCAAGGCTTGGCAATGTCTGGGCAAGGTTTGGCAAGGCGCTCCCTGGTGCGAGCACGGAAGCGACTTGGGCGAACTTTAGCGAAAGCTTGGCACATACCTTGGCACGGGGCAAGGTACTCCCTGATGCGAGCACAGCGGTGACTTGGAGAGAGCACGTGTAACGACCCGAATATTTTTGCGACCCGACTCAAGGTAATTTAGTAATCCCAATACTAAATGCATGTTGGTGTTACTTTAAAGTTGTTTGATTTGTGAAAATTAAATAAGGCCTAGTGTGTTTAGGGCCAATAAAAGATAAAATGGTGAAATTGAGTTGGAGGCCCATAAGGGAGACTTTAGTCTTTTCCTATCAAGGTTGTATACAACCTAAGTGTTAAACCCTAACTATATAAACCTTATTTTATTAGAGTTGGAGGGCCTTCATTTCATTTCAATGCAACAAGAAAAGAATGAGGGAGAATACAAAGGGAAACTTGACAAGGAGTTAGGTTCATGGTGATTGAGGGCTTGTAAACTAAAGAGATCTACAAGGAGGTAACTCATCTTCTCCTTTAAACTCTTTTTGTGGTTCCTTTTTGTTGAAAATTGATGGGGAAAAACTAAAGGGGTGGCATAGTCCAACGTCATCGGCGAGGGCGGCGACATTCCCGTCCGTCGTCGCCGCCGCCGCCACCAAGAAAGAGGGGCGCCACCAAGGGCACCCCGAGCAAGCCGAGAAGAAAGGGAGAGTGGAGCACCACCCTTTTTCCCCCTTTTTTTCCCTTTCACCCGAGCTTGAACTGCCCAGCGCCTCCAGGGACGTTATGCCCCTGGTTTGAAACCAGGAGCAGAACGGTCCCTGGTTTGAAAGCAGGGACAGAACGGTCCCTGGACTTATCCAGGGACCGGACTAGCCCATGGACCGATCAACGGTCCAGGCGATTGACCCTGGACCAGTTGACCAGGGTCAACTGACCCTGGACCTTAATTTCAAAAAAAAATAAAAATAAATAAATAAATAATGTGTATATATAAATATATATGTATATGTACATAAATGAATTAAATAGAATAAAAACAAGTAAATGAAGGTAATGTACCAAATTTTCAAATGAGGTGTTGTACCGCATACCCTGAAGGAAAGGTCAGACGACACAAAGTCCCGCGGTGTCCACAATAGTGGATCCAAAACACAATTAAATTGAATTTAGTGACTTAGATTATAATTTGTATTAGAATATGCATTGATATGATATTGTATGAATTGTCTAGCGACGCGCGATGGTTCACATCGAGTCCCGGGTGCGCAAGGATTGGTCATAGGCGCGTTGAATGCAGGTAAGTGGGGAGCTTGCTCAATTATCGAATATGGCTTGATTATTAGATAACTAGGAATGCATGTTTTGAATGTAACGACTTGGGAATGGGTTGCGTCGTGATATTGGTTTGGATCTCTATTATCTATGGAATTGTGAATACATTGTTTTGCCTTTTATGTTATTCGGTGCCCCAGAGTGTGTGGAGTTCCACCGCGGGCCAAATTAGCAAGTGGTCTATATCTTGGACGCCCCAGAGTGTGTGGTAGTTAACCACCGAGGGTTTGCTTGACTAATTGAATGCATAAGGTGAATTATTCGAGGGTAAGGGTTTGGAGTTCCATCCTTTGCTACTTGATGATTCTTTGAGACGTGTAGCGGTGACGGCTTGGATGAATCTATTTTTATTTTGGTGCAATTATTTAGAGGGCGTAACGGCCATTGCGTTTCCACTAGTTATTGTACCAATTCGAAAATAGATGATTCGGTCACCGGATCCTTACCAATATCTAGTTCGCATTGAATGGAACATCGACTTATCGTATTATTATATTTTATAGTACATAATCTCGCGATACCCCTCATTTATATGAAAGTTTGAAATTATGTAATGATTTGTCAATTTCTTTAATGCTATGCATGATTATTGTTGTTAAAATTTGATGGCTTACAAACCTTATGTCTTTGATAGTACTTGATGGTTCATTATAAGTCTATTTCTTATGAAATCCTGCTACCATGTTAATATTCAATAAATCCTTGGTTGTTTTTTTTTAAAATACATGCTAGACTTTGCATGCTTATTAGGTATTACTTGCATATTTGATGGTTGAGCGGGTTTTCCGCATTACTGAGCTCCGTTGGTTCTTTTAGCTCATCCCACTTACATCTCAGGTATTCACGACAGCGCTAGGATGAGACAAGGGAGAGACGAGCTTGAAGTCTTCTCTTGATGTGAGTTTTTGTTGATATATATTATGTATATTTGATTTTGAAACTATTCAACTTGGGGTTAAATTTAAAATAGATTTTTAGGTAGCTTAAATCCTACTTACCTTTAGTTGATCCACTTTGGAAATTTAATAAACTTATTTATTGTAAATGAGCAGGAACCTATGTATAGTTTATTAATGTTCTCTGAACTTAAATCAATTGGCTTTAGGATATCTCTTTATATTTATTCCGTAATTATTATCTTTTATTTAGCCAATATGTTTTCCGCAGGATTATTTGTTTAGGCGTGCCAAACCGTTATTTGGGCTTCGTTCCGGTATCAGGTCCAAGTGGCGGTCTGAGCTGGGCAACCCGACCTTAGGTCGGGGGTGGGTCATTACAGTTGGTATCAGAGCATAGGGATTAGAACCTAGGAAAACGTTAGGTTAGGGAAACCTAAGATGTAGGGCCTTTAAGTTTAAAGGTCAAGTTAAGTCGAACAAATCAGTGGTATGGGACATTGGTTCAAAGTCGACTTAACACACAATAATGATAAATCCTAGGATGGGATGGGATAAAAGAAATTTGAAAAAGATTTAATGTGATGATTATTTGCTACTTTGTATATATAAATATATCGTTAGATATATAGGTAAATGTCTTTCCTTAAGACGTGAAACCATGGTTCCACGAGTTGGAAATGACAATTAACGACACAAGAAAATCAAAGGGAAGTCCGCAGAAGGTTCCACATGTGTTGCAAGGAAGTGTATAACGCTTTGCTGCAAGAATGGTTCTGATAGAACGACTAAACTTAAAGTGGAAATTGTATGGCAAGATGCGCCTATACTTAACGATAGAGTGGCAAATAAAGACTTAAGCAAGAATCGATAGACTTGAAAGGACAATGAGATGCCACGCTAAATACGCAAGATAGAATTGTGACGTGGTCACATTTCAGAGAAGTAACTCTAAAATTAACAATCCTAGTAAGGATGCAAATGAATCGTTTGTTTCAAACAATAATAAGTAAGTTAGTCCGGCCAGTGAACTTGAAAAACTTAATTCAAGATATAGACGTCAAGTATACTTTTAAAACCTCTAATGCTCGATTAAGAATGTGAATCATTGGTCTATAAAATCGATTTGAAGGTTATTACTATAGATCAAATTAAGTTGTTTCAGGTGATCTATTTTTATCGAAAAATGATTTTTCGACTATATTGAACCATGATTTTTGTATTGTCTTCGAGTTGATGTTTGCCGCATTTTATTGAAGTTTTTATGGAAGGATTCCACGTGTCTTTACAAAATTTTAAAAAGGCAAACAAGTAAAAAAAAAAAAAGAAACCATTTATTTTCCTTGGTGTTCAAAAGATAAAGCGAATAGACTCATACATATTTCAAGAATTTAACGTTGTAATTTTAATCCTTACATAAAGAGTTTTACTGAATTTCAAGGTTTTTGATTTGATAAAAATGCAACGTATGTTTTGTGTCTATGTCACCATTGTGTGTTTGGAACACAAAATTTACTTACCGTTATAGTTTACTTTTGAATTACATCGACTAAATCGATTTGAAAGGGATTTTATGAATTGTTAGAAAATACGAGAAGAATTTCAGATGATTTCTATAAACTAAGTCTAGCTCGATTTGAAAAGTGGTTTTGATGAAAATTTGACAGTTTTAAAAAAAAGGTTTTGATTCGGATTTAACTTTTCGATTTATTGAATTATGGCATTCAAGTTTCGATCGAACCTGTGTAAAAGAAAAATAAAGCTAAGCTAGTTATCGATAGGTTGAATACTAAATATGAGGACCCAAATTGAGAGTTAGATCGAAGCGTAACTACATAATGTACGAGATAGCGAATGAGAAATTAAAGAATACAATGAAAACTATTCAATGAGAAAATCTAGTGAATACAAAATGTCAAATTAGTATACTCAGAGATGGGTGAGTTACTAAAATTGGGAATCCAAAATCAAAGACTATTCCAGTGAAATAGCCATGTGTGAAGATCGTGTTACCAAGTAGAAAATTTTAGATGTTGTAAAGACTTAAGATCTGAGGTTAAAATGACACAAATTAAAGGTAACCACTGCAACAAAGAAATTATTATAACATAATTAGAAGAGAGTTGATTCATAAAGTTGGGGATACTAGGAATTGATAAATTATGTTCGAAATGAATGGAGAGTACGCAATAGCAGTACCATGACTGAATAATTAAAGGAAGCACCAAACTAAACGGTATGTATGAGTCATATTAGTAGGCTTTAAAGAGCGTACGACGCAGTTAATAATATTATAATGAACTCGATGATAAGTGAATCATTAAAATTGGGGGTACACCAATGAAAAGAATATTTCTGATATGATTAGACGTGTGGACTCATAGCTGTTGAGTCAAAATGAAACCTAACCAGATTGGTAGGGAATGGTTGAATGAAAAATGAAGTTGAAGAGTAATCGAGGCAAATGATTGTTATATAACCTTAGTCAATAATGACTTGGTTCTTAAAATTGGGGATCCTAGAATAGGATCGACCCATGGAAAACGAATGAGCGATTTGGTGATGAGAAGAATTGCGAACTCAAGAGAAACAATATGTATTGCAATAGTACCATATTCAAGAACAAAATTTGTAATCAAAATGGTGACGTCACGAAGAATCATGTTGATCACTTGTGGAATTAACTAGTGTTTTTTTTTTTATAAAAGTCAAAGATTACATTAAACATATAAACTACCAAACTAAATGGTTAAAAGGAAAGATGAAAGATCTGATCAGTGATAGGTCGACTATTAAAAGTGAAGATCCTAGGTTAGGATCGAACCCCAATAAGATTTATACTATGCAATATGTACGAAACAATAATTAGGGATGGTGAGGAAATACCCTAAACTAGCAATGAAACATGAATATATGAGTAAAGATAAAATTTCTTAAACTTCACACCTTTAACAATTGTTGAACAAAATGTGTAGTTTACACACTTGAAAACCTGAGGACTTAGTATTAGTCCAAAAGTGAAAGCCCTGATTTGATGATGTAAGAGAATTTAAGGTTACAACCCAGATGGGTAAGTAATTGATTTTCAAATGATTAAGTGTCGAGGATATCAACACATGGAAATAATGTACGAATAATCAAGATCGACACCGTAACAAGTGATAAAAGCATAAGCAAATTATTTGACATAAAGGTTTGCCTAAGCATGAGGTCATTTTAAATCAATCCCATGAGAAATCAGTTGATATTATTATTTTCAAGAATCATTGAATTTGGAGAAAATGAAGAACACTATGAATGGTTTTGTGCTAAGTATAAGCAATCAATCATAACCTAAACAATGTAAGATAATTCTCGAAATCACCTTGAATATGACTACTGTTGATTCGAAACATGAAAGCTAAGTCACCTTCGTTTCTCAGAGAGTGAGGTACTAAACACATTATAAGAGCTAAGAGTTAGCTTAGAAAGATGAGAAGGGACCATTGTATACCAAAAGGGGTCATGACTAAGTCAACAATGTTTAAAATAGTCACCCAGGATTGTGAGAATTGATCAGTGCGAGGACGCAATATGATAGATCTCCTGAAAATCGAGATATAGTGATAAAAGATCTTGGTATGAAAAAAAAATGGTGATGCAATAGAGCGCATTCAGATGAATGCTGAAATCTACTTAGAAATAATGACGATGTTAAAAATATTCCACAAGATTTTAAAGGTGGAAGCTTGTTTACGTCAATTAACAGTTAAGTGTGACAGAGGAGTTACAAAGTGGATCATTAGTCAAAAGTTGACTTGAATTATGAACCTACAAGGATGAATGTCGATAAACATGTGATGCCAATAATATTAAAGTATTATTCTAGAAAGGAATACTATGTCTGCCTATTTGTAGCCTTCACAGATAAGTCGCAAAGATATGATGAGTCGTTCAATGATATACGTAACCGAGATGTTGATAGAGATGGTGTGCTAGTGCTCATGTTATAGCAGACAACTATCCTTGTTTTTCCTACTACCAGTTGGTGGTATGGTGTTAATGCCAGATAGGCAGAGACAATCTTTGTCACAGATAGGCACCAGATCACATCTCAGTATGGTTCTAACTCTCTGTAAGTTGAGCGACTTGAACGTATATTGCGATTTCGGTGAAGATTATAAAGGAATACCTTAATAACACGTGACGACAGAAGAACTTGGCAAGTGGCTGAGTATAATGATTCTATTGAAACCTATAAAAGAGGCCTTATGAATTTCAGTCAGTGGGACGGAAATGAAAATATTGAGATAGTAGAGTCAAGGATAAGACTTTATTTCACGTGGAGTATGAGCAGAAGGTGTGAGTGCAGATTGCCTCAGTTAAACGATGGTTCATAGTAGAAATCGTTACGAGCGGACACACCAGACTATGGGTGTACCTTACTTTACTTTCGAGGACGAAAGTTCCTAAATTGGGGATATTGTAACGACCCGTCTGTCGCCTTGCTGTCCCTCGCGCACAATGCCAAATGAGACTGTCTGCAACATCATTTGACCATGTATCTAGGTCATGGTAGTCATCGGCACGTCCGCTGAACTCATCAACTTGGCTGCCTCACGTAAACTACGCTCGTAGGTTCTTTGATACACGACTACCTCCGCATCCAATCCTTTGCAGCGTAACGCATCAGCAACAACGTTGGTCTTCCTCGGATGCTACGTAAAACGAAAAGTTGTAATCCTTCACGAACTTAGGCCAAGGCTTTTGTGTCAGGTTCAGCTCCCTCTGAATGAATAGGTGCTTCAAGCTCTCAGGATCATTACGTAACTCGAATGAGCATTATACCGGTGACGTTCTCATATCCTCAGCGTGAACACGATCGCAGCTCACTCCATGTCGTGGGTTGATCAGTTCTTCTCGCAAATTTTCAGATATTCGAATGCATAAGCAATCTTACGACTTAAATCTTCTCGAAATCAATTGCATCACCGTTTGCTCTAAACACGCGTCCTAAAATCTAACCTTGGGTAACAAATACTCGTATGCGATTCAATATCTTATCAGCGTTGACATCCTGTTTCGCTCTACCACATACGCTAACGGTCTCAATTTCATCTTCTCGTATTATAACCCGAACATAAAATACACCAACTAGTTCGTACCAAAAGAAACATTGATCCCTAAAATCTATCACGGAATCGCCTGCGCTCTGCCTAAACGCAATGAGTTCGTTCTTTTTCGCTCGAAAGACAGTCGACTGAAAGTACTTCTAACTAAACTGGGTCTTGAAGTCAACCCAATCGCTCAGGATGCCTCAGGTAGCAACGATTGTCGTTCACCAATTGTCCGTATCCCCTTGCAACATTGATGAAAAGATAGTCGCCTTCATGCGTTCCTCAGTAGCGATGATGGTGTGAACCTTCTCGTGATTCTTCAAGAACAGCTCTGCCGCTCTAACATCGGTACCACCATAGAACTTCAACGGGTCGTGCCTCTTGAACTCTCTCCACTACCTAGCCTTGGTAGTGGCTCCCGCACTCTTTGCTGGAGTCGTAACTGAAGTAATCTCAGCAGTGGCCGTAAGTGTAGCTAATGTAGTAGGTATCTCCTTTGCTTGTGCTATCGGTGGTGTTTCAACCTCAGTTTGCGCAACTAACGTGACAACAGCTCCATCAGGTATCGCTGCTAACGAAATCGGAGTCGCGAACGTCACAGCAATCGGAATCTCGACTCCCCGAGTAGTATTCATAGGAAGCAACGTAGTCGGGGTAGATGGCGTCGTAGTAGCCTGTGCGGGTGTTCTCAGTGACCGCACTAACTCCTCAAATCTCTGTTCCTGCGTCGCGGTTCTCTAAGATAATGTACGTCCTCAAAGCATCGTAACAAAATCTTGCCAATCTCGTCGCTCTGACCTAACTGATCCGCCATCGTCGTTTGAACAAAAAAACGACTTTCTCGGATCAATGGATAGCTACCGATACGATATAATACACACAATAATCGTAATATGTATAAAGTTAAATCCGACTCATCCCGAACTCCCCCATCTATGTTTCTAAAAAGATTATAGGGTTTCCACTCTAAGTTCATTCATTCCTAACTTCCGCTGGTTTAATGGATTGTGTTTTATGAATTTTTTTAATCAAGAGTCAGGTCTATACAACCTTGGGCTCTGATACCAACTGTGACGGCTCCAATTTCCCCATGCAATTGGGTACGCCCGGCCTAGACCCGTACAAGCCCCGAGTCATCACTCGGCAACCTGACGAGCCTAGTCAGCCTTCAACTTAATCAATTTAGTTATTTATGAAAGAGTTATTGCAATAATAAACAGCGGAAGACTAAAACAATATAATAAAGGGGAAAATAACTCATTCAAGGGAAGTAAAGGAATTCTATAAATATGGAAAACCCCGGGTATTCATGTACAATTCGAAATGCAAAGTTACATAATACCAATCTCATCAAAATACCAAGTTCAAATATCCCAAAGCATATATATATAAAACGATATACATAAAAACAAAACAAAAGAAAAACCTATAAAATAGTCTCCAAATCCAGCCGCTAATCCTCACAATAGATCACCTAGGCAAGGTCCCTTGCCCTTGCTACTCTCCGCTCTATCTGCACCCACCGTCCCAAACTAGACGGTGAGTAACTGAATAAAATCAAATGTAATGCCAGAAGAAGATAACAGTAATTCATGATAATACAAATAAAGCTGTCTAAATATCATGCGGTAATAAAATGACAGGAATTTAAATAAACAAGGTGCATGATAAACAGACTAATACATGTCAATCGAAAGTCAAGTGTGTTCCAAGGAATCAAAAGAAGCTCATAAGTGGTCTAAATCATAGCATAACGGCGAAGACCTCGCGAGGTCTTCCCGGGCATCGACACAAGCGAAAGCACAGCTATGACTGGAAAGGGACTCGAACCCATCCACCCAGTACTCGGTGTCACACGGTCACTAAGGGTGGTCACACACTCGTGGCCACGAATGCCCACGTTTTATCCCTCTAGTGCAGGTCCTAGTACTTTCGAGACGAAACACTTACGCCGGGAAACACACAACAAGAAATGGAATGGAATACCAATAATAGAGAATAACAAGACTGAATAAATGATAATGAATCACATGACATTTTCTTACTGGCTTACAAACATACAAATGCTTTTTAAGGCAATTGTACTTACCTGAACTATCGCAACCCGCGAAACAAACTCTCGTTCCTAACGCGTATTCCCAAGTTTCCCGCTACCTGACAAGGTAGGAAATTCTAATTAGTGGGTCGAGTCATTACTAAACCTAGGTTGAATACCTTGGTGTTTTCCCCAATGTTTTTATGATTCGAACAACTCGATGCAAATCGACTGAAAGATCAAACGAAACACAACTCTTTTATATTTTTGAAAATCATACCATAACTCGAAATAACCATGTATTCGAACACTCAATACACATCTATACTAAACAAATACCCGACCCTTGTATATTCTTACGTATGCATGAATTCGAATCACCAAATCATGTATTCATGCCATGAGTTTTGAAATGAAATAAACTCAACACAAAATAATGAAATCCCGATGACAAAAACACATGAAATAACACATTCATGTTTAATAAAGTTTAAGCAAAATGGCTGAATGCCTTTTCTCCTTGAGATCTTTCTCTTTAAATAAGAATAACGTACAGCCTAAATTTGGCAACAAAATATACAATTAATGTAATTGACTATACAATTAATGTAATTGACTATATAATTAATGTAATTGACTATTGCTAATAATTCCTTAATTAGTGTCATAAATCAATGCCATTAATATCGTTTACTACCGCGAGGAAACCATGCATGAGCACGCAACTCCAACATAAACTCGTTCTCACACACGACGTCCTATTAATTCAAATGATTTCAATAGAACATTCAACCTAGATTGATAAAACCTTGACTGAAAACTCAACACCAACGTCATCAGCAAACAATGATCGAAACACGAAACCACGCAACATTGATAAGAAATTACGACAAATCCGATCATTTACTCAAAATTAAATCAATAAACTATACAACGGAATCACATGACATGACGACACGAATAAAAAATCCTCGATATGATGAATACATTTCCACTTTCATAGATTATATTTTTTTAACATAAACTTTTCTTCTCTTTCTTCTTTTCTCTTCTTTTTTTTATATGGTACACCCCATCATGCATCCCATGTACACCAACCCACCACCAAACCATCATGCATACACCCAAAACAATTACAAAAATCCACCTAAAATCATGAACACATGAACCCGAGAGACAAGAGAGGAGGAGAGGTTCACCTAGGGTGGGACGTGGAGTCTCCGACGGCGAGGAGGTGGCAGCAGTGACGTGAAGCCGAGAAGAGGAGGGGAGATGTGAGGCTGAGAAGAGGAAGAGATCCGAGAAAGAGAGAGAGCAACAAGAGTGAGAGAGGAGAGATCGTGAGTGAGAGAGAGATCGCGTGGCCGAGAGAGAGAGAGAGAGATGGATAGCCGAGATGAAGAGAAGGAGGGTGAGCGGCGGTTTCGTTGGAGAAGAAGGTGAATAGTGTAGGGTTTCTTTATTTGTTGTTATATTTATATGGTCAAATGACCTTTTTACCCCCAATTTACTTCCTACACAATTTTTAAACCATTACCCTTATGGGTCTTTTTACTTTTCTATTTATTTCTCTTTATTACACATTAAAGTATGTGTGTGTTGTCACTTGCATGACTCTCCACCTCAACATACCCGCATCTCGAGGTCAATCTCATGGTTCCTCACCATTGAACTGTGTTAATTTAACAATTCCAATTCCATAGACCATATATTGCGTAGTTAACTAACTTCCGCATTCAAACGACATTCCTCGGTCCGTTTTTTCTTGTTCCGACTCTCGTAACTCGCGTAGTCTCGCAAATTAATTAATTAAATTAATTAAAAATTTATTTATTTGTATGTTTTACTTGTTTTTCTCCCTCGTTTAACTAGTCGAAACCTCACTCAATTAAATATCGCCCGAACGGCTCGAAACCCGTAAAATACTAAAATACTAATACACACAATCAAAGAATTATAACATTACTTCAGTGTCGACTCCCGAAGTTCGAAATACTGTCCAGTATTCACGTAGCCGGGTCACAATTTTGACAAGTGCAATCACAAGTCAATTAAAAATTTGGGGTTGTTACACGTACCTTAGCAAAAGCTTGGCACGTGCCCTGGGCACGAGCAAAGTCATGCCTTGGCATGGACCAGGTCATGCCTTGGCAGAGACCATGTCATGCCTTGGCACGGGCAAGGCAAGACATTGGCACAATTGACTTTCCTTGACCCTGGCGTTGATCCTGGTCAAAGTACGCTTGGTCTCATTTTGGGATGTTTCCTATTGGAGTTGGGGAAACGGCTTAACATCTACTATAAGGGGAGGTGGGCTCTCTCCTAGGGGTGGCATGGGCAAGAGTGACAAGGAAGGCCCTCGAGCATGCCTTAGGCACCATACGAAGGCGAAGACCCACAGACCATGGTCCGGCCACCCCGAGCCGGTGGGACTCGACCGAGCCCCGGTTTAGCACCCAACGTGCCTGACACGGCCAGGCACCACGAGACGCTGTCCTTGTCCCTTAGAGAAGCATGAACCACGTTCATTGAAACGTGGGTAGACCTAGTCGAAGTAGTTGGGGAACTACCTTGGTCATGGCCGGGTTATGACCAAGCCACGTCCAGGCTTGTCTCGAATACATGGAGCATGTGCTAATTGACCCAGTAGTGGTGGCGGTTACGGAACCAAATGGCAGCAAGGGAACAAGACAGTTGAGTAACTGCCTTGACCACTAAGGGAGTGGTGTTTTACCAGGTCTATAAATCAATGTACACTGGACATGTGTCTTAGTTGGTTATGTAACTACCTAATGGTTAGTCTATAAAGCCAAGGGCTCTGAGCTTGGGGAAGGATATAGAGTTCCACAGTTGTATTCCCAATTGAGAGCTAGTAAAAATGTTTCCTTGTTGCCTATTGTTTGTTGTCCCTTTAATTCGAGTATTGGTGTGCTGAACTAAGGTGGCCCTTAGGCACCACAAGTTCGATTGAGAGAAAAATTTCTTAGAGAAAAACCCCTTTTTCATTGGCCCTGTGACAGGAAGAACGATATGACTCCAACTTAAAGATTGAAAGGGCACAATTGACTATTCCTACGGTTCACTCAGAGAAATCCCGCGCTTCGTGAACGGGTAAAGTTAAGTGTCAATATAATAATTGCAAATAATTAATCTAATAAAAAAATTTTTAAAAAGTGATAAAAAGAGAAAAAAGAGAAAATGATAAAAAGAGAAAAATAAAAAACTTATAAAAAAATATATTCCTAATTAAATTAAATTTGATAAGAAAAAGAAAGTGATAAAAAGAGAAAAAAATAAGAATAAAAAACCAAAGGTAATCGGACAATCCTATAGTATAAACTTCAGCCTTCAACAAAGACACTCCCTTCAGCTACCAAAACCTTTTCTCCCAGATGCATAATTGACATTGATGTGAGATGAGATGAACCACATTTGAGTACACATAAAGAGAGAGAGAGAGAGCCACATTTGAGTACAGAGAGAGAGAGATTTGGTATCATGAAAGTGAAAATGTTTTTTAGTGTTGGGTCTTTTTTTTCTCTTTATTATAGATTAATGAGAATTTGGAAAGTTTTGTGTTGAGACGTTTTTATTTTTTGTTTTTTAATGTTGGGATTTTTTTATCTTTATTATATAATTAATGAGAAGATGGAACGTTTAGTAAAGAGGAGGAAAAATGTTGAATTTGGGGTTATATAATTAATGAGAAGATGAAACATTTTGTAAAGAAGAGAAAAATAGAGATTTACCAAAAAAAAAGAGATTTACCAAAAAAAAAGTGAGAGATTTGGTGTTATGAAAACGGAAACGCTTTTTAGTGTTGAGTTTTTTCCTCTTTATTGTAGATTAATGGGAATTTGGAAGGTTTCGTATTGGAACGTTTTTGTTTTTGTTTTTAATGTTGGGACATTTTTTTATCTTTATTATATAATTAATGGAAAGATGAAACGTTTAGTAGAGAGGAGGAAAAATGTTAAATTTGGGGATATAAAATTAATGGGAAGATGAAATGTTTAGTAGAGAGAAGCAAAAATGAAAAAGATTTGGTGTTGTGAAAGCGGAAACGTTTTTAAAATTCAAATAACCATTTCTTATTAAAATATAAAATTCAAATTGTAAAAGGTTGACGACGTGACAAAATACTATTGGAAGAAAGTGACTCAATTAGTAAAAGGTTGACGACGTGGCAAAATACTACTGGAAGAAGGTGACATGTGGCAACCCAAGATGTTACTTTATTCCCATTAGAGTGAAGTTGATGATGTGGCAAAAGAGTTGTTGTGGTGAAATACTATTAGAAGAAGGTGACACATGGTAACCCAAGATGTTATTTTATTCCCATTAGAGTGAAGTTGATGATGTGGCAAAAGAGTTGATGACATGGCGCTACGAGAAGGTTGAAAATTGTCACATAAACACCCAAGGTCTTCCTTTAATATATATAGATTATAGATATATAAACCGAAAAAGAAGAATAAAATTTGGAAAAATTTCTGAAAATGGAAAAAATCCAAAAAAAATTATATTTTGACCAAATAAATAGAAATTTATAAGTTTCTATAAAAAGTGAAGTATTCAAAATTTTGGCGAGACTTTATGTTGGGGTTTTAGCTTCGAAAAACCTGAAATTGGTGAAAATTACAGAAAATCATAGAAAATTTAGAAAAATCAGAGAAAATATGAGAAATTTGAAAATGAGTAGAAATGTGAGTTTCGAGACTTTTTCGGCAGTTGACATCCTGGTATAACTGAAAAAGTGTGCCACAACTAAAAATTGGAATAAATTCTAATTTTTGTTGTTAAAATATGAAATCAATTAATTTGATAATATATCAGTTAAAAATGGTTTATTCAGACACCAGGGGATATAGGAGACTATAGTCCAGTGTTGGACACGCATCACGAGGCATGAATGGGATCGGATCGAGGTTTGGTTTTCGGGACGAGGAATGCGATTTGAGGTATGTAGTATCCCAACTGAAATTTCTTGAGTATTTACTTCTTTTGGTATTTGAATTCAATTTCTGTCTTTCAATACTCTATTATTGGATTGTGGTTTAATGGGCGGACGTTGGCGGGGCTCCCTCCGTGTCATTCTAGTGATGCCCATTAGACCATAACACGTGTGTCAAGGAAATTCGGTGAATAGTTCGACCTACAAAGTACGTCAGGACATGTGTGGGTGCATCGTAGGTATTACGCCGACCATCTAGCGGATCTAGATACTAGCTCTGCTTGAGTTGGACTCGCCGATAGTACTCTATGGAAAAGTCTGAATTATTGTGCTAGTCTGGCCTTAGGCTCTAGGAACACATTTTGAGCTTTCACTATTATCTATTCATGCGATGAGCGCAGTTGCCTATATTTATTTCTGCATGTTTATTTAATAGCTTTATTTAAATTCTAGTATTTACTTTTAGTATTGCTCATTTAATTTTATTGGGAATACTCACTCTGAACTCGTCATCTGCCTTTTGTGATGGCTTGAGTGCAGATTCTAGTACGAGTCGGAGCAAGAGCAAGCTATCGAAGTACAGTTGATTCAGAGATAGCCTGACTTGTACGTGTGTTTTCATTTTGGGTTGGGGATGAGAGATACTTTGATACCTTGTATATTTTTGATATATTGTGACATATGAGGTAATTTTGGTTATCATATGTATTTTCCACATTAGGTTTATGGTTTATATCACACATTATTACAATTATTCATATATGAGTTTATGTGTTGTAAGACTTTCGCTGTGATAATTTGAGGATTATATGATGACTTGACATATGATTAGAATTCAATACAATTAAATCAGAAAATTGTTGATTAGTAAGGTTTAAAAGGATAAAATGAAGATTATAATATAATGCGGAACATAGCTGTCGTTGGTAAGACAGATTATGGGTCCACATTGGCCCCTTGTGGCAGTCTGTTTGGAAAATTGGCCGTTATATTTTGGTATCAGAGCGAGGCTTTGATGAGTCCTAGGTTTCTTAGACTCGAATTTGAGGATAAATTGATTATAAACCTGACGAATAAGCTTTAGATGTTGAAACCCAAAGGAATTTACTAAAGTCCTAGTTGGAAAATGGTGTGAGATGGGTAGAAATTAGGGATATACGTGTTATATTTTTGTCTGTATATTACATACAATACACATATATTTATTTGAGGCTTGGACGAGAGGATCGCGAATGTTGTTGTTGTTGCTGGAGGAACACACACATTACAGGAGGTGTTTGACAGGGCCCTTAACACACGAAACATATTTGACGCAGAAGGCCAGATGACTAACATCTTTGTCGCAGTAGGCATAACTAACGTAGAGTTCTTGGTCTGATTAGAGGCCAAAAAGACAGAGGGAAGATCAGGGCTAGCAGAGATAGGGCCAGAAACCTTGCAAAGGTGATTGACAGTCAAATCAGGGTCATAAAGGCGACAAAGATCATTGGGATGATTGGAACAGACTAGATGATCGCGAGGTAGCTTATTCTACGGCATCTTCACCAATTGATCAGACTAAAGGGTCAGAGGACTACTGGCAAATCAGAGAGTCACACTTGTTATCGTTGTGGTCAGGCAGGACACATTATTGCTGATTATACCAAACCAACACCAGTACCATCACATACTGATCGGACCAGATATACGACCCAGAAAGCTGCTTTTGGGGTTGCACAACCAGATCGGGAGGTAACCAGACAGCTAGTTGAGGGTATGCTATCTGTTATGGTACTTTTATACATGTCATGTTTGATTTAGGCAACGCACTTTCTTTTATATCTGAACGTATGGTAGGAGTGTTAGGGTTAGATGCACAGACCTTAAATACACATCTTGTTCTCAGTACGATAGTTGGGGATAAGATTTACCCTAATTGAATTTGCTGGGATTGTGTGGTTGAGATATATAGACATCAGTTACCGGCTGATTTGAGAGTATTAGAGTACCTGAAGTTCGACGCGGTACTCGGTATGGATTGGTTATCATCTTATCACGCATATATCGACTGTTTCAACAAGACGGTGACATTTTACATCGATGGGATTCCAGAGTTCTCATTTACTGGAGTTGCGAC
Organism: Stephania japonica; assembly: GCA_039657345.1. NCBI lineage: Eukaryota > Viridiplantae > Streptophyta > Magnoliopsida > Ranunculales > Menispermaceae > Stephania > Stephania japonica. The sequence goes on from CM077558.1 coordinate 49,497,609, forward strand.
AACATTACCTATTACTCAAGGCAGACTAGCGATGTCGCAGGAAATGGAGGCACACACGACTATGGTTGAGTAGGACAGTGATTAGGGTAGAAGATGTCCCGGTTGTTTGCAAGTTTGCATACATATTTCCTGAGGATTTGCCAAGATTGCCACCACCGAGAGCTGTAGAGTTTATCATTGAGTGGATTCCGGGGACTCAACCAATTTACAACAGGTCGTATAGGATGTCAGCATTGGAACAGGAGGAGTTGAGGACCCAGTTAGAGGAGTTACTACATAAGGGATTCATTCACCCTAGCATGTCACCTTGGGGAGCTCTAGTTCTTTTTATGAAGAAGAAGGACAGCTCAATGCGGATGTGTGTGGACTACAAGAAGTTGAATCAGGTGACGATTAGGAACTATTATCCACTTCCCAAGATCGATGACTTGTTCGATCAGTTGGCAGGGGTTAAATTCTTTTCGAAGATTAACCTTAGATCGGGATACTGTCAGTTGGTAGTATTAGCGTTTTATTCCGCCTTTAATTGAAATCCCCTTTAACTTTCCACTTTACACAAGTTTTTTCAAAATTTTACTCGTTATGTTTTTGGATCGATTTTTCAAGCATTGGGTCGTATTTGGACCCGTTAGAATACCCGAGAGATCTCCAATCCGTTCTAAAAATACCCATGGTTACTATTACGGATGCCGCCTCGACACCATGGGGGTTCCCTCGACGGCGTTTCAGTGGCGTGGGGCAGGGGAGCCCACTACCCCAGACACCGTGGGTGGTGCCTTGGGGCAGGAGAGCCCACTTCCCCTGACACCGCGGGTGGTGCTGTGGGGCTAAAGCCCCACGATGCCATGTGCGACGTCGTGCCTAATACGCCTTTGTCAAGGATTTTTTGCACCCTCGACTTGCGTCGCCGTGATTCGAGTCTATCCCGACCTTGCCGGGACCTCAATACTTATCCAAAAATGCCCTCAGACCATACAAAACGTCCGAAATAGTCGCTGAAAAACCCAATACAAAAATACTTCGAAAAATCCTCAAAAATTCGCCAAAAGTTCGAAACTCCTCCAAATCGATAACGACTTTCATAAAACATGTGTTGATCATCGTGGGAATCACCAATTAGGATTGCAAGTAGGCAGGGCGGGGCAGGGATTGAAGATACCGTCCTCGCATCTATAAGGTACAGAGCAGAGATTTATCTTTGAAATTTTCCTGCGGGGTAAACTTTGTTGCCCCACGCCCCGCCCCGCCGGATTCCTTGCGGGGCGCAAGGATCCCCGCGCACGACTAATTTTATATAAGTGCGTGTTTTGATCCTCAATCTTTAGTTTTTTATGTCTTTATTTGATACATATACAACGTGTCTCTACCTAAGTACTACTAGTTCCCAATTTTATATGATTAGTTATGATAAATCAATCATACTAATTAACAATTATTTGCTATCAATCAAAATTTTTAATCAGTTGTATGCTAATGGTATCTCAAGGTGGAGACTTGTATTTTTTAAGGGAAACTTATATTATACAAGAACGATAACCATAAAAATAACATACAACTATATCCATGTGACATTCTCAAAATAAAAATCCTTATGACATATATAATTAGATCTAATACTAAACTTAATATAACCTTGGTTTCAAAAAAAAAAACCTTAATGTAACCTTCTTATTCTGAATTAATGAAGTACATTTATTTGATCACATATAATTTTTATCATTACATTGATAAATTATGGCTGAATTAATATATATAAATAATATTTCCTTCTTAAATTAATTTAATTACTTCTATAGTTGACTAAAAAAATTTATTATATACAAACAATTAGTAAAAAAAATTAGTTGGCTTACGTGGTAATGTGTTCAATTTCCCTTAAGCAAGGTCTTAAGTTCAAGTTTCGTAGATGAAAACAAATTAAGTTCAAAGGGTTACCTCTTATTCAAGGATTAGGATCCAATGGCAATGCTAAGGTCATGGATTCATAATTCAAACCCCAATGATGACAAGTTGTTTCCTTAATTTTTTATTACATAAAAAAAATTCAAATGGTCACATATTAGTTGAGAATAGTGATCCAATGATAATGTTTGATAGTGTGTATTAGGCAGTGCGGTTGACAATATTAGGTACTACTGCCACATAGGAAACTAAATAAAAAATAAACTATATAATTATTTAATTTATGACTTCTAAATGCATTGTATTATATTAATAAATCATGAAAATTAATCGAAACTATTTAGTTAGAATGATTTGCAAATACATTAAATATTCAATTTTTAAGACTATAGTATGCATTATGTATTTAATAATTAGGTATTGTATTAGATTTAAAATTATAGCTTATTATAATAAATTGTTTAGTAAGGTGGATTTTGTTATAATTATATATTTTGTATTGGTGAATCATTTATTATGTTAATCGCAAATATAAAATATATCTTTCATATTACATCTATAAGTTTATATAGTAATTTAGTCTTAATAAAAATTTTAGTTAGATTAAATTAGACTTTATTTTGAAAATATTGTCTTCATTAAGTTAAAAATTAGTATTCGATCGTAAATCGAATGCATATGATTTTTTAAAACTTAATGCAAAATAAGAAATAAATATAATTTACAACATATTCGTAATATTTTTTTTAAATGGATTCCCCGTGGGACAGGGTACGGGGCGGGGTAACAGGGAAAACCTGTGGGGGAAGGGTAATCCTCGTCCCTGCACCGCCCCGCCCATGCAGGGGCAAAAATGTGGGGAATCCCCGCTCAGCAGGTGCGGGCCCCATGGGGGACAGGGATTCCCCACCCCACTTGCAACCCTATCACCAATACGTTGAGAGCTTTGATCAAATCCGAAGTCCTGAGGATTTGCCGCGACAAACGTGGCCGAAACTCATATTAAAACGTAGGAATTGACGAGGTGGTTTCAGATCTTACCTCGAGTCGTCGTCGAAATGTCATCTCTGGTGGTGCTCCGGTCACCTCCTCCACCAACATTGGGAGTTTTCTTGGAGAGTAAGAGAAGAAAAAGAGAGAAAATGAGATGAAGTGAGAGAAAAGAGAGGTGTTAGGCTTTAAATAACCCCTCTCATCATCCACTTGCACGTACGCATCTCAAGGCACATCCAACACTCCTTGCATAAGCTGTCCCATCAACTCTACCACTCCATATGTGACTCCAATAGGTGACTTGAGCTCCACACTTGGTCATTTTCCAACTCAGCCTTAGTCTTTCCGGACTCGAACCTTGCCGCGACTCGCCCTTCGTGCGCAAATAGAGATACTAACGAGTCGAACATTTTTCTCATATTAGTGTATTGTTTTATTTTATTTTTCGGTCATTTATTAAGTTCATTTCCCTAGCCCGTGTACTCGTAATTTGTCCACCGATACCCATTCGACATGTTTTCCTAGGCGAACACTGCTTGTTTATCGACGTCACCGCCCTGTTACACAGACACGATTATAAATCGATAGTACACATTATCACACAAAAATATCATGAATTTTCAGGTCATTACAGCCTTGAAGATTAGGACAATAAAAAATCATCAGATCATCATTTGGCTTTGTACCACCTTGAGCCCCTCTATTCATACTCAATTTGTTAATTTTTGATATATTAAAAGAAATTTGGGATTTTTCTACTGTTTGATACAAAACTTTTAGTTTGGTACAGTATTATTAGTTGTTCACTACTCTCAATGATTTGAGTCAAGAACCCAGTCCTTCCATCAATAATTTTTTGGCACTCATTCAATCGATTTGGAACCAGTTGCAACACTCTTAGATTAGCAAAGATCGTTTTCATCTCATTCAGGTTCTCATCATGGCTCTTCACCCTGAATATGAATATGTTCGGGCGACCTTATTGCGTCGTGATCCGTTGCCTTCTCTTGATGCAGCTGTGCAAGAGATATTGTTTGAAGAAACTCGGCTTGAGTTAGTCAAATCATCCAATTCCTCAGAAGTTGCTCTTGCCCTAACGCCATCACATTCAAAATCTGCATCACTCTCTTGTAAGAATTGTAAAAGTACGAGTCGTTTATTTACTTCTTATCCTACAATTGAGTGTCGATATTGCTATGAACGTGGCCATATTTTTTCGAACTGCCCAACTCGACCACTTCGTCCCAAAGGCTCATCCAAGTCTACATCTAAGATCGATTCTTTCGTTGTTGTTGTTGTGTCTGATGAGTTCGCTTCCTCTCCACTCATTTCTGTATATGATTTGGAAGCAATCATTAAACAAGTGATATCTCCCAAAACCACCTCCCTATCTGTCACCTCAGGTAACTCTTAGTTTATTGATTTGGGGTGTTGTAATCACATGACCTTTCTCTCATCTCTTCTCTCTAACAGTAGTTCTATAACGACCCGAAAAATATTGTATTTGTGGATGATGATGTGTTCTAATATTGTATTTGTGGATGATGATGTGTTCTACTTATTTATACCCGTGTGCAAAATATATGAATTTTATCGTCGAATTTATGGGTTAAGTTCGCCTAGGAAAACGAGTCGAGACGGATTCCTGGGCGAATTACAGGTAGAATAAACACATAAAATGATTTATTAAAATTATTAGAAAAATAAATAATAAATTGGTGGGAATTTAGTGACACGCGTGGGTCATAAAGTAGTGTGCACGCGTGAGTGTGCTTGCCGGCGCGCATAACAAATTAATAGGTATAAAAATATAAGTGTGTGTATATATAAGTCAGAAAATGTGAAAATGATAAAAGAGGCATTGAGTTTATAAAGGGATTGGATAATGATTGGAGGCAAAATGGTCATTTGACTATCCTTAAAATATCAACAAATATCAACACCTACTGACATGCACCACTTTTCACCATTTCTCAAAAACCCAAAATCGAAGACGAGAGAGAGATTAAGGGATCGAGGGATTGAATGAGGGGAGTTTGCTGGATCGATAGAACGATTGAGGTGAGTGTTGTGTGTTGATTTTGTTGTTGTGCATTGATGTTGTTGTTTGTTGTCGTTGGTGGTTGTGGTGCCATGACCAAAGACGGAGAGGGCAGGGGAGACTACTCCCCTGCCGAATCGATTAAGGTTGGTGTTGGAAGCTAACCCCAACAAATTGAAAAGAAAAAAAACTAGAGTCTGGATTTTTTTTTAAGGAAGAACCCCCCACCCCACTGGACCAGGCCAAGGTTGGGTCGAGGGTCAGACTCGACCAAAAAAAAAAAAAAAAAAAAACAAATTCTAATAAATAGAGAAAAAATCCAGAAAATAGGAAAAAAAATCTAGAAAATAATATTTTGACCAAATAAATAGAAATTTATGAAAAGTAAAGTTTTTGGGATTCTTACAAGACTGTGTCGCCGTTTTCTTACCTCGTAAAGCGTGTAATTGACAATGTCGCCCAATTTTTCTCAAACTTTTTGGGCCTATCTGGAGTTCCCACTGGTCCGAATGAGTCTAAAATTTTTCTATAAATATTGAAATGGATTCCCACAAATTGATGATTTAAATTGGGGTTTATACTATTAAACGAAGTGTTTAAACTCTAACACGACCAAACTTGACCTAATTGAATACCAAGAACACAACGGACTGGTAACGAGGGTTTTGGGGTTGGTTTTAGACATGTAGAAGCCGCGAGGGACGGATTTCGCAATCGATTAAGGTAGTTAGTAAGTCAGTTGAGGAAATATGTAGTAATTTATTTTTCATTTATTGTTGATCCTTATCAAGACCTTTTGTTCTTTTTTTCCCTGAAAACTAAGACCTTTTTGTTCTAATTTTGTGAGTTGTGTGCTAATTATTATGTTTTTTTTAATATATTTTTTAAGCTTTCAAAGGTGATTTAAGTAATTTAGAAGTTTTGGGAAAAAATTAGACTTCTCCAAACACGAGCTCAATTATAGGTATGTAAAAATCAACTTTTGAGTTTATATATATATATATAAACTACTAATACGATACATTATTTAGATTAAAAACCCATAATCTATATTATATCACAAATTAATCAGGAACTTCTGCTCTCTTAAACTACTAATACGAATCTAAGTAGTCTGATTAGAATCCTGACGAGACTCAAAAGACTTGTAAAATAGAGAGAGTACGTGCGAGCTTCCAAATAGCATTCTAGGAATTACGCCTGCCGTTCCACATGGGCATTTCATCAAACATTGATGGAGCATCCGAGATTACGTTTTTGTTGTTAAGCCGAAGAGTAAATTGGTGTATTGTTGTACGTTTCGGGAATTTAGGGGAGAAATTATGCTTTGGAACTTGGAAGGATTAAGTAAAATCTATATTAGGTTTCACCGTTTCAGTTTTTCTTGAGGAAATAAATTAGGATTTTCTCGCTCAAAGGGTTGAAGGGAGATAGTGCATCAAGCTCTCAGATATCCCAGATGGGGGAACCCTAGGAGAGCTGCCGACTCCAACTACCGTCCATGTACGATCCATACTAGATCTGACCAACTACCCATCCTACCTCCTCTACGTTCTTGACAGCCCATCTTTGTCTCAAAATCTGATTACATAAAGGGGCAAAATAGGGAGTTCAAGTAACCAAGGAAAGGAGAAGTATTCTCACTTTTATTATATTGATATATATATATATATATATATTGTTGTAAATAATGTGGATTGACAACTTTACACATTCCACCATTATGTGAGTGGTTACACATTCCACCATTATGTGAGTGGTTACACATTCCACCATTATGTGTGAGTTGTTACACATTTCACCATTATGTAATTGTAACTTATGATCTTTGAAGGGCCTATATAAAGAGGTTCCACCTATGTAATGATATATCATATTGGAATGAAAGTTCTCTCTATTTCTCCCCTATCTCTTCTCTTGTTATCTTTCTAGTTCTTTATCTTTACCTTTCTGGCTTTGTCTTTAATTAGTTTACAACACGTTATCAGCACGAGCTTGCTCTAGTATTAAGGAGATCTTGAAGTTCAAGAAGGCTTGTTAATGAGACAAAGCTAGGAAGGTATAACTTTTATGAGTTAGGTTTATTTCTATATTATCTTGGTTGATTCACTTTTATATGCATACTTTATTCATATACTATGCATTATAAAGTCACCGATTGCGAAAGTATGCTCTGTAGTTGCGTCTTGTACGATCTTCTACATCAGAAATCAAAAGTCAATATGTGACATAACTAGTTTTCTCGCTATACTACAAACGATTAATTATGCTCCATTCTTGATTTTTTTATATTGCAAATAGTGTTATGAGTTTGGATTGATAGTGGGTAAGCCTTGTCCCCGGTAAAGTAAAGGGAGACAGGTTATCCCGTTCGAGGAGGCATGATTTTTAAGTAGACTTCGTCTCACCACCCAACCTGGAGGTTGTCCCACCAACTCATACAAGTAGTACATTTTGCATATTAATAATCAAGCTGTGAACATATATTTAATCGTATATTATTTATTTTATATAAAAAGGAGAACTATTTACGTTATTTTTTTTTCAAAAGTATTATACTTGATTGAATTTGTGCCATAATATTATTGACAAAAATCACATATCAAGGCAACTAGATACTAAAATTATAAAGCATCTATGCAAGACTGTGTGCATAACACTAATATTTATTCGCCGAATATCTCTATAGAGATTTGAAAAGTGAATATTTCACTTTATATTATCTTTTCACCTTATGGAGTTATGAATATAAGCACCAAAATTGGTGATGCTCCAAAAGGCTCAAAATGAGCAGCTGGGTCTCACGCTACAAAATTTACATCAGTCAAATATCGTTTATATTTCTGCAATTTCAATTACCTCTATATTGAGGCTATGCAGAAATATGACTGATGAGACAAATAAAAGCCACGTGGCTCGCCTCGATGTATTACTGCAACAAATTATCGAAGCGCACGTCAATCCATTAAATATTAATTATGGATTGAATCCTTGTCTCGTGGTAGCTGAGTAAAATAATAAGATATTATAAATATAATATCACTCATGTCCAATTGGTTTAGCTTCAAATTAAGAAGCATATGTTGCATACAATGACCATGGTCGCAATTACAAATTTATGGACGTGGAAAAGGTGAAAAGATATGGTAAAAGTCATATTGACAATTCCATTGATAGTCAAAATAAAAAGTGGTGCACCACTAGAAAGGGTAAATTAGTATTGACAAGGAGCGCTCATAATTGTGACATTTTTTTGTCACGTATGAAAGGCTATCTTTGCCCTAAATATTGTCATATATACAATACCCAAATATTTTTGTGATATTTTACCATGCTTTTGTTGACTAATGATCCAAAAAGTTTGAGATATTCGTATTTTATTACGAAAAGGGTATTTCTTTAATACCATATTGTTTTTCAATGTAGAAATAGATCATCAAGTTATTTGTTCAGATTATGGCGATATATGTCTTGTTGATTGTGCTACAACGCACACTATCCTCAAAAGAAGAGAATATTTCTCCAATTTGAACTCAGTTGAGGCTAATATTCAAACAATATCTGGCATCTCCAATTTGATTAATGGCTCTGGTAGAGCAAATATTATGTTGCCTAGGGGAAAAATAATTCATGTTGACAATGCCTTATACTCTGAAAAATCCAGAAGAAATTTACTCAGCTTTAAAGATATTTGACAAAATGGATATCACATTGAAACCATGAACGAAAATAATAGAGAATTTCTCTATGTCACATTGGTTTCAAATGAGAAAAAAGAAGTGTTAGAAAAATTCCCAGCTTTATCCTCTGGATTATATTTTACTCATATAAGGCATGTCGAAACGAATGTCGTCTTAAATAAGAAAATTAATGATCCAAAGACATTCATTTTATGGCATAACCAGCTTGGTCATCCAGGATCATCAATGATGCGAAGAATAATTAATAATTCGCATGGACATCCTTTAAGGAGTCACAAAATATTTTCAGCAGGTGATTATAATTGTGCTAGTTGTTCTCAAGGTAAATTGATAGTTAAATCATCTCCAAGTAAAATTGTTGTGGAATCCCCAGTTTTCTTAGAACGCATTCGGGAGACATATGTGGACCTATTCATCCTCACTGTGGACCATTTAGATATTTCATGGTTTTGATAGATGCATCAACTAGGTGGTCACATGTTTGTTTGCTTTCGACCCACAATGTTGCATTTGCTAGACTTTTAGCTCAAATCATTAAGTTAAGAGCACAATTCCCTAACAACCCAATCAAGACCATCCGTCTTGATAATGCCGGGGAATTTCAATCTCAAGCATTTAAAAATTATTGCATATCTATAGGAATTACCATTGAACACTCTGTTCCACATGTGCATATCCAAAATGGTTTGGCAGAATCTCTGATCAAACGCATTCAATTAATTGCCAGACCTTTAATCATGAGAACTAAGTTATCAACTTCAGTTTGGGGACATGCGATCCTTCATGCAAAGATCTATCATTCGTTATAGGCCCACTCGCATACCATGAACATTCCCCCATGCAACTCATTTTAGGTCAACAACCAAATATTTCACACTTAAGAATTTTTGGTTGTGCAGTGTATGTTCCTATACCACCTCCCAATAGAACTAAGATGGGTCCACAACGAAAACTTGGGATTTATGTTGGATTTAACTCATCATCCATTATAAGATACCTTGAGCCCTTAACAGGGGATTTATTTACTGCACGTTTTGCTGATTGTCACTTTGATGAAGCAGTTTTCTCACCATTAGGGGGAGATAAGAAGTCAATTCAAAAGGAATGGCGTGAAATTGCTTGGAATGCATCAACTTTATCACATTATGATCCACGAACAAATCAGTGTGAACTTGAAGTTCAAAAGATCATTCATTTGCAACAAATTGCAAATCAATTACCAGATGCATTCAATGATGCAAAACAAGTGACAAAATCACATATTCCAGCTGTAAATGCTCCTGCAAGAATTGATGTCTCTGTGCAACAAAATGCACAAGAACTAACGAAACGCTTAAAGCGTGGAAGACAGGTTGGTTCAAAGGATACAATTCCTCGAAAGAGGAAAATGGGAGTAAAAATAAATACAAATCAAAATACTCCTGAGAAGCACAAGAATCCTTTGATAAGGGTTTGTCAGAACAAGTTGATTCTGATGAGGAACAACTTCCTCTAGAAAAGGAGGAAAAAGATGAAAATAATGAGATCTCAATAAATTATTTAAACTCTGGTAAGATTTGGGATCGAAATGAAATTGTTCCTGATGATATATTTGCTTTCAATATGTCCTTTGAAATATGTGAAAATGATGATGATCCAGAACCACGATCAGTGGACGAATGTCAAAAAAGACCTGATTGGCAAAAATGGCAAGATGCTATCCAAGCAGAGCTAAACTCGTTAAGGAAACGAGAGGTTTTTGGACCAATTGGACAAACGCCAGATGGCGTAAAACCTGTTGGATATAAATGGGTATTTGTACGAAAGAGAAACGGAAAAAATGAAGTTACAAGGTACAAAGCAAGACTTGTAGCTCAAGGTTTCTCACAAAGACCTGGCATCGATTATCACATTTCGGTTCTTGATAAGCCTTGCAGTCTCTGAAGGGCTTGATATGCATTTAATGGATGTCGTTACAGCATATCTGTACGGATCTCTAGACAGTGAGATATATATAAAAATCCCTGATGGATTTGTAATATCTGATGAAATAAAATCAAAACCTCTTAACATGCATTCTATAAAATTACAAAGGTCTTTGTACGGGTTGAAACAATCCGAACGAATGTGGTACAAACGTCTTAGTGATTATTTACTGAAAGAAGGATATGTAAATAATCCGCTTTGCCCATGTGTCTTCATTAAAAGATCATCAACAGGATTTGTGATTATTGCTGTATATGTTGATGATTTAAATATAGTGGGAAACCACGACAACATCGTTAGAACATCCGAATACTTGAAAAATGAATTCGAGATGAAAGAACTTGGAAAAACAAGACTTTGTCTTGGTTTGCAAATTGAACATTTTTCAAGTGGAGTACTTGTCCATCAATCAAATTATATTGAAAAATTATTAAAAAGATTTTATATGGACAAGGCACATCCATTGAGCTCTCCAATGGTTGTCAGATCACTTGAAGTGGATAAGGATCCATTTCGACCTCAAGAAAGTGATGAAGAGCTAATTGGTCCGGAGGTACTATATTTAAGTGCAATTGGTGCACTTATGTATCTTGCAAATTGTACAAGTCCCGATATTGCTTTTCTTTGTCAACCTACTTGCAAGATATAGCTCTTTCACCAACTCGAAGACATTGGAATGGTGTTAAACACATTTTTCGATATCTTCGAGGAACAAGTGACATGAGTTTATTTTACTCGAGAGGGTAAAATTGAATCTCCAAGGTTATCTTGATCTTTGGATTTTTATCGAGATCCCATAAGGCCCGTTCTCAAACGGGATATGTATTCACCTGTGGTAATACTGCTGTATCATGGAAGTCAGTAAAACAAACTATGGTTGCCACTTCTTCCAATCATTCTGAAGTATTTGCAATTCATGAAGCAAGTCGTGAATGTGTTTGGTTGAGAAACATGATTGAACATATTCAAGAATCATGTGGATTGCCTTCAATAAAAGGTTCTCCAACCATATTATATGAAGATAATGCAGCATGTATTGCGCAATTAAGTGAATGATTCATAAAAGGGGACAGAACAAAACATATTTCACCAAAATTCTTTTATACGCATGAGCTTCAGAAGAATGGTGAAATTGATGTCAGGCAAATCCAATCGAGCAATAATCTTGCTGATTTATTCACAAAAGCCTTACCAACTACGACATTTAAAAGGCTTACATATGATATTGGCTTGCGTAAACTTAAAGACATTGCAAGTAAAGAAACCGAACAAGTCTCACCCATGTGGACATGAGGGGGAGAATCAAAAGGAGTTGTTGATTAGTGCATTGCACTCTTTTTCCCTTGTCTAAGGTTTTTTCCCACTGGGTTTTCCTAGCAAGGTTTTTAATGAGACAATCCTATCAATATCATACTCCATATCAAGATTGATGAGAACAATGTACTCTTTTTCCTTTTCTGGATTTTTTCCCACAGGGTTTTTCTAGTAAGGGTTTTAACGAGGCATATTCTCTTAGCAAGTTGTCATCCAAGGGGGAGTGTTGTAAATAATGTGGATTGACAACTTTACACATTCCACCATTATGTGAGTGGTTACACATTCCACCATTATGTGAGTGGTTACACATTCCACCATTATGTGTGAGTTGTTACACATTTCACCATTATGTAATTGTAACTTATGATCTTTGAAGGGCCTATATAAAGAGGTTCCACCTATGTAATGATATATCATATTGGAATGAAAGTTCTCTCTATTTCTCCCCTATCTCTTCTCTTGTTATCTTTCTAGTTCTTTATCTTTACCTTTCTGGCTTTGTCTTTAATTAGTTTACAACATATATATTTGTCTATGTTGAATGATTTATTATTGACTTCTGGTTCATGTTGAATGATTTATTATTGACTTCTGGTTCATCTAAGATTTCACTTAAAAAGAGCTCATTTTTTCTATCAAATTCACTTTTTATTTAATATATGATATTTTGCCTTGCTCGCCTGCGAAGCGCGCGATGCCGACTAATTTTTTTTTATATATATATATATTAAAATCATATATATATATATATATTCATTAAATTGAGTAATACAATGAAAGAGTTTGATTCATACAGTTGACTCAACTAATTTGGGATTGAGGCTTTATTATTGTTGTTGTATTATACATTTTTATTAATAATTTTACCTGGTGTATGCTACACCTTCAAATTATATATTCCTTTAATTCTAGTATTCTAAATGATATACAAGTATTGTAGCATACAAGTGTGTCTAATTAATGATAGATATAATAATCACCCAAAAAAAAAAATAATGGATCGACCTTAAATCTGCTTGAGTTTGGCTATTGTTTAATTATTAATTAAGCTTGAGAAAAATGAAAAAAAAAGGTTTACCTATGTCATTTACTGTTTGGTTGAGCAAAAAAAAAAAAAAAATAACTGTTTGGTTAGATTTTTTTTGGTGGACGTTTGGTTTAGATTTCTTGACAATATTGTGTGTGTACAACAGTAATATAATTTGATAACAAAACAATCAATGAGGGTATGTAATGTCCGTCATTAAAAAGGGTCAATAGTGAAATAATAAACCACTAAATCAAAACCTCCTCACACTTCGACTCTCTCTCTCTCATCCCGCACTCACTCTCTCTCTTTCTTGCAAAAAAACTCGTTAAGAGCATCTCTAATGATGCCATGGATTGAGGTAGAAATGAATTCACTTAGGATACAATTCACATCCAACTCAATAAGTAGTCTCTAATAGGACCATAAATTATGAATGTCTATCTTATGTGACAGAGAATCAATGTAGAGGGTGTCTACCATAATGTTTACTTCTAGACATTGTGATCTATTGCCACATCATCAATTGTTTGTTACATAAATTCAAAAAGTTACAATCCATGGCCTAAATTCACATTACCATTGGAGATCATTTTGAAATTTGAATGTCTATCTAATGTCACATTGGATAGACATTCTCCCCACATTGATAACAAGACATCAATCCATGATCTAAATCCACATTACCATTGGAGATGCTCTGAGAATCCACACCCACAATCTATATTTACCATTGGAGATGCTATAACTCTTCTCGATCAGATCTCTCTCTCTCTCTCTCTCTCTCTCTCTCTCTCTCTCTCTCTCTCTCTCTCTCTTTCTTTTCTCTCCATCTTCGATTTGACCTCACCAGATCTCTCTCACATCTCTCGCGCAACCTCGCCTAATCCCGCACGATAGATCTTAGAGCATCTCCAATGGTAAATATGGATTTTGATGGTAGATTCTTGCCACATCATCAATGTCGGAGATGTCCAGTCTAGTTGCCATCAATACACATTCAACGTTTAAAATTTATGGATTGCACCTTCTATCTATAAGGTGACAACTTTTTTTTAAAAATTAATAATTATCTAACTGATTATATTTTTTTTAGCAAGTATTAAACAATTTTATATTTGCGATTATTAAACTATTATACAAATATTATTTTATAAAATACCATTGTTATTCTTTTTTTTTGGGTAGGAGTACTATTGTTATTTATATATAACGTGCAACAGCTAAATAATTAGCTTGTTTGTGTTTATCTTTTTTTTTAAAACTTATTTGTAATTATCTTATTCTATATATGATTAGTAAAAAACTAGAGAAAATAAAAAATGGAAAGTATGTTTATTTAAAAACAAAACGCAATGTATATTACGAAAAATTCAGATTATGCACCCTCTAGAAATAGAGGGTGTAGTAAATAACGTAGATGATTATTTGTGCCTCATCAACTCCACATGTGAATCTATATTAGTTTTTTTGGTTGGGATTAGGGATTCAGGTTGGGTGAGTTTGGGGCGGAGAATGCAATCCCCACTCTATCCCCACTTTTGGTGGAGCGGAGATTTTCTGCTTAAAATTCTCTACCGAAAAATTTTTCACCCCCATTCTCCACTCGGCAGGGATCCCCACCCTGCGGAGATTCCCTACCCTACTATTTTTTGATATAATATTTTTTAAAAAATTAAATAAATCATAGATACAAAATTTAATCATTAAAATCTCTTTCTTCACATACTTTAAATACTTTAAATAATATACTTAAATACTTTAAATAATATACTTACATTGTTATATATAAGTTTCAAGTTATATTAGTTTTTTTTTAGATAAATTTAGTTGTTTTTGTTTAAAGTTGAAAACTTAATTACATATCCCTGTAGAGAATCCTCATATTAAGGCGGGGCAGGAAATTCCTATGGGGTGACGAGTAATACCACCCTTACCTGTCCCGCATGGTGAGGATGAGATCCTCCCTCCCCCATCCCTTGGGAGTTAGTTGGCTGAGAATCTCCGCTTCATTGAGGCGGATCCCTGCAAGGAATGGGGATTTCCCTACTTGGGATATCCTATCGTGCCCTAGCTTTATGGCGATTCGCGGAATGATGATACACAAAGATATGTGTTGGATCTGTGTTCGTGCGAGCTTCGTCCGATCTCATTTCTAGGGTATGGGATCCTTTCAATCTCTTCAATTCCTTCAACCATCGTTCCTCGTCTCTTTCTACTCCGACTAGTTCGATCTTTGCTGCCATTGTTTTGTGTTGAACTAGTCTGAATCTGGAATGCGAGCTTCGTCGAATCTAATATCTAGGGTTTCAGATCGAGATCTTTCAATCTTTTTGATCCCTTCCAACAATTAATCCTCGTCTCTCACTGCTCCATCTTGTTCGTTGATCTCTGCTGCTAACGATTTGTCTCTGAATCAGATTGTATGCACAGTCTATTGATTGCGTAACTTAGTTGCTCAATTTGCGTGTGGTGTTCACTTTTAGTTCATGTTTGCTTGTTAGATCTGATAATCCGAGTTTACTTTCGTGTTTTGTCGATAAAAATTGGTGTTTATGTGTTTTTTTTTTTTTTTTTTTCAAATTAGGGCATTGGCTACTCTTGGAACTGTTCTGTGAGGATTTGAGTTTTGTATTTGGTCATTGATGAAGAGAATTGAAGTTATGGTGTCAATTGATGTGGTCTGATATGGGGAATGGCTAATACAGAGAAGTTGAACTCGATCAATGTTGATAATTGGTTGTAATTGTGAGGTGGTAACATGCATTAATTTGGTATCATTTGGTACCAACACATTTTTAAAATCAAGATGGCATAGTTAAATTAATTAGTTGTATGTCAAACACTAATTAACAATACCACCGATGGTCAAGGTCTAACATTTTCTACGTGGATGAACATGATATGAATCTCGTGAAATACATAATAAATGCGAGATCTTTAGTAGATGTAACATGGTAAAGGTTATCCTTTTAAATGCATTTACAGTCTATGTTATAGTTCTAATTAAGTTTCAAACAAATTTCGTATGTGTATAAGGTTTTTCTTATGTGTTATTTAAGTAGCAAACTAGCAATAGCACCAACAAGTCAAAGTCTTTTACTAACTAGTGTTATTTAAGGCATCGGATTTGATGCTTTTGATTTAAATGTAAATGGTTTTCCTACTCTTTCATAGATACCTTTAGGGTACCTAGGTGGCATATGTATATGCAAGTGATCAGTCATTAATAAGACCTAGGTTTTTAAAATGTTGTTTATCTTTATCAAATATCACTACTCTATCTTTATATTCATGTATAGAATAGATACTTATTTATTATTTTCTAGAGATCAAGAATGGACCATATTGGCATATGCATATGCACATCTATATCTGTGTTTTGGTGTGTATGTATGCGTGTATGTGTATCTTTACACACGCACACACACATGTAGACACACATTCATGAAGATAGATGCAATTGCCTTGTGAAAGAAAGTCAATTATATTTCGTTAGAGAAACTCATTTGTATTTTCTTGTATACATCTTGCCTAGCTTTCTTTTTGTTTATGTTTTTGTTTGGGTACCTATTGGCAATAGTTGGCTATTTAGTTTTCCTCGAACTGTAGAAAATATGGATTTGGTGATTGTCATTTGTCACTACAACAAAAATCTTATTTATTTCATATGACTTCTGCCAGTTTTGTGTATTTTATTCTATAATGTTTAGAATGATCTTTCTGAATCTTCTCATGGTGATTGTTAATGAGTGATTTGGGGTATTAGTAATCTAAAGCTGGTTAAACATGGCTAAGTTAAATGTGTAGGAAATTGTACGCTAATACATTTACCTTTATATCTTCACTATGAACTATCTATTTTCACTTGGTTTTTTCCCTGCATGGTCTTTTGTTTTTGGTTTCAACCAATTGGCTTTTTGTTATTGTTCATTTTCATTGTTGTTTTAATCCTGAAAGGAACATTTGCAGGGGAAATGCTCTGAAATACATAAATAGGTAGGCTCATGTGTTATTCTTTTTATCTCAAATTGATTATATGCTTTGCTTTGATTTTAATTTAAAAGATGTTTAAAATGGTCTACTGAAACCTCTGGTCTCTGCAGGTTTATTTTGATCTTATGAGAAGCTTCTGAATGCATTTTGATGACTTATTTGCGGAAGGCCTGACATCAGCTGTTGAGATTGGATTGGGGCCTTCTGGTGAGCTAAAGTACCCTTTATTTGCAAAAAGGATGAGATAGAGATCCCGTGGTATTGGCAAGTCTCAAGTATTTAAGTTAGCCCACATTTTATAGTACCACTTATAATTAGTATAGTTTCATGAAATTTATCCTCAATAAAGCTTCTTTTATAACAGGAATTGAGTATTGATTGGATTTACTTCTTTTTTAAACAGGTATTCGACTTCTCTTCCTTTCAAGTTGTATCATTTCATTTTGATTGTGATCTAAAAATTTTAGAGGGCTTTGATCAATTTCGTTTTTGTGGTAGATGCCTCGTCTAAGAAAAAGAAGGTGAGTTGTTTCACAAGAGTCTGGTTTTTTTGAGATTACCCTAACTGTTGCTGTAGTTATAATTTGGGTTGTCAGAAATCACCATTTGCAGCTTAACACCAAGCGATGAATTTGATTACTTTTGCAGTTCTTTCTGCATAATATGTGCATCTTATAGTATTTTGTGCCCTGTACAATATTGTAAGTGGTGCTTTGGACAATGCTTCATCTAGTAAGTATTAGTTTCTAAGGGTCTGATAAGTTTGCCGACTTTATATCTTTCTGAAGCTTCTCATGGAGATATTTCACTTTTTATTGCTGTAGGTTTTTTTTTTTCAAATATGTTAGTGAGTTTTTCAACTAGTTTTATCATCTGTGGAGGACTTCTTCCTATACATTGATAATCTTACTTGATCTGTCTTGTCTTCATTGAGATTTTTTCAAAATTGTTATGAATTTGTGATGATGCGTAGCGTTTAAAAATGCAGGCTTGCGGCCTAAATTCAAAATTTCCTTTATTGATGCCTATGTAGGTTATTTGATATGTGAAACCTATTCTGTTTTCTGCAATCTTTTTCTTTGCAATTCTAGTTTGATTGGAGAAGACAATCTCCAGCTCTTCAGGGAGTCATTAGAGAAGGTTCACCATTAGGTGAGTACCAAGTTTATGAGTGTTTTCTATCAATTTGTCTATTCTTGATTCTTATATGGATTCTATTCCTAAGTTGTTATCTATCTTATCTATTCTATCTTATCTATTCTTATGTCGATTCTTATGTGTTCTTGAAGCTCTGAGTCAAACTATAGACTTTTTTATTCATAATGTACAGTCAGTGTGTTGGCGCTTACTAAATAGTTGAAACTGAACTTGTCTCACTGATTCATGACCTCTCTGTTATGCAGGTCAAAAATGGATAAGAACATTCAAAATTATACAAGGCCATGTAGCATTGATAATTATATAAGCTATCAGAAGTCAATACTTTTTATCTTCCAGTTCTAGTGAACTTCATTTTCATTGGCTTTGAGGCTTTGATGGAAAAGGTAACCTTGGTCTCACTTATTTTACTACTGTATTGTTATCTTATGTTTGGTGGATCATGAACCAGTTTGATGGTTTTTGTTTGTTATATTCAATAACTTTACTGTAAAAACCTTTATTGCATTAAGGACACACTGGTGAGCTTTGCGTGGTTTAAAAAGGGCAAATCACTCGTAAATCTATTAATTAAAAAGGGCAAATCAGTAATTTTATTCTTACAACTTATAAATCACAAATTCTACCATCAATTAGAATTGGCGCTTCGATTTGAGCTTGGGAAGTAATAGAGTGTAAAGTAAAAAACCTAAGACAAAAAGACCCAAGTTACACAAAATCATTGGTAAGTACTCTCTCTTTCTTGATTGCTTGATGGCGACTGTTCCCGTCAATACCAAGACTAGAGTACCACTCATAACAGTCATACCAATTCTCATCTCATGATTTCTAATGAATAGCGCTGGGAGTAAAGTGACTAGTGCAACAATGCCATAAACAACTGCCGTCACAAGAGCCATAATACCTACACCTTGAGAGGGACTCAACCCAGCCACGTGGTCAGTTCTTGATAGAAAATTGCCCCATACTTGTGAGACAGTGGTGGCCATAGCAAAAACAATGCTGATAATGAATAAAATGGTCATGCTAGTGCTTGTGTCACAACCCAAATGGCTGCATTCATGGCAGCATGCAGTGCTACACCTTTTTTTGTGTCACGAAACTCTACTTGTTGAGGGGTGACCGTGACGCTCTCGCCCTCAAGGGCGATGACCTCCACTACAACCGTGCCCTCAGGGGCGACCTCCACCACATCCGCGACCTCCTCGGAGACCTCAACAATATCTGCCCTCTCATGGATAGGGGTAAAAGACTCTGCATCAGTGCTGCAATTCGCCATTAACGGTAGTCTCTTAATTCGCAATGGTGAGTAACAACAGTTAGAACCTGGGGTGATGGAAGCTATAGTTTGGTATATATAATTTTTTTGGAATTAATTAACAATATCGCGAAAGATCTTGGCTGCGTCCAAGCCGCGTATCCGTGTTTCGAGTAGTTGGGGGATGTGGTGGAATTAACTTTTAAATGGAAAGAAATAATTTGGAGATATGGTTACTTATTAATATCCCTATTTGGAATGTAACTTTTAAAAATATATAATAAAATCAAGTTTGCTTAGATGTGGTTAAATTGTGTCATTGGTCTGTTAAAGAATGAAAGATGATAAGAGTAAATTTTCAAAGTAAATCAAGCTTGCTTATAAGTGGGTCAAAGGCTTATTTTAAGAGCTTACACTTCTCATTTCAATTAGATCACTGAAATTAAGCCCTAACCAGTTAAACAACAAAATTATACAAACAGTACAAAACAAAAGAAGAAGCTCATTCAATAAAATTAATTAGAATTTTTTCCATTAATCCTACTCTTAATTATTTGGCTTGGCAACTGTGATTGGAAAATTTAAGAAGAGTTGTAGCGATCTGATTAACTTTTTCATTGCTTTTGATACATGAGTTAAGAGTTATTAACTCAATTCAGTCACTGAAATAAGAAAGAAGAAAGTTACCAATTGATTACTTTAGAAGTTTTTTTTATTACTTTCAATAATAAGTGGTTTCAACATGAAGGAAATGCACAACCCTAATTGATTGTTTGGTGGACGTTTGGTTTAGATTTCTTGACAATATTGTGTGTGTACAACAGTAATATAATTTGATAACAAAACAATCAATGAGGGTATGTAATGTCCGTCATTAAAAAGGGTCAATAGTAACTTATTATTGAAAGTAATAAAAAAAACTTCTAAAGTAATCAATTGGTAAATAAAAAAAACTTCTAAAGTAATCAATTGGTAACTTTCTTCTTTCTTATTTCAGTGACTGAATTGAGTTAATAACTCTTAACTCATGTATCAAAAGCAATGAAAAAGTTAATCAGATCGCTACAACTCTTCTTAAATTTTCCAATCACAGTTGCCAAGCCAAATAATTAAGAGTAGGATTAATGGAAAAAATTCTAATTAATTTTATTGAATGAGCTTCTTCTTTTGTTTTGTACTGTTTGTATAATTTTGTTGTTTAACTGGTTAGGGCTTAATTTCAGTGATCTAATTGAAATGAGAAGTGTAAGCTCTTAAAATAAGCCTTTGACCCACTTATAAGCAAGCTTGATTTACTTTGAAAATTTACTCTTATCATCTTTCATTCTTTAACAGACCAATGACACAATTTAACCACATCTAAGCAAACTTGATTTTATTATATATTTTTAAAAGTTACATTCCAAATAGGGATATTAATAAGTAACCATATCTCCAAATTATTTCTTTCCATTTAAAAGTTAATTCCACCACATCCCCCAACTACTCGAAACACGGATACGCGGCTTGGACGCGGCCAAGATCTTTCGCGATATTGTTAATTAATTCCAAAAAAATTATATATACCAAACTATAGCTTCCATCACCCCAGGTTCTAACTGTTGTTACTCACCATTGCGAATTAAGAGACTACCGTTAATGGCGAATTGCAGCACTGATGCAGAGTCTTTTACCCCTATCCATGAGAGGGCAGATATTGTTGAGGTCTCCGCGGAGGTCGCGGATGTGGTGGAGGTCGCCCCTGAGGCCCCTGAGGGCACGGTTGTAGTGGAGGTCATCGCCCTTGAGGGCGAGAGCGTCACGGTCACCCCTCAACAAGTAGAGTTTCGTGACACAAAAAAAGGTGTAGCACTGCATGCTGCCATGAATGCAGCCATTTGGGTTGTGACACAAGCACTAGCAGCCGAAGAGGAAATGAAGGAGATGACCATTTTATTCATTATCATCATTGTTTTTGCTATGGCCACCACTGTCTCACAAGTATGGGGCAGTTTTCTATCAAGAACTGACCACGTGGCTGGGTTGAGTCCCTCTCAAGGTGTAGGTATTATGGCTCTTGTGACGGCAGTTGTTTATGGCATTGTTGCACTAGTCACTTTACTCCCAGCGCTATTCATTAGAAATCATGAGATGAGAATTGGTATGACTGTTATGAGTGGTACTCTAGTCTTGGTATTGACGGGAACAGCCGCCATCAAGCAATCAAGAAAGAGAGAGTACTTACCAATGATTTTGTGTAACTTGGGTCTTTTTGTCTTAGGTTTTTTACTTTACACTCTATTACTTCCCAAGCTCAAATCGAAGCGCCAATTCTAATTGATGGTAGAATTTGTGATTTATAACTTGTAAGAATAAAATTACTGATTTTCCCTTTTTAATTAATAGATTTATGAGTGATTTGCCCTTTTTAATTAATTTTAAAGGTAAGAAAAATACTGATTTGCATTTTTGATTAATTTTGCGTTTCTACCCATCTTCACTCCTGTCTTGCCCTTCACTCTTGCTCAGTGGCTAACTCATGCTTAGGGGTGGGCACGGGTCGGGTTTGGGTCGACCCGACCCGAAACCCGACGACCCGAGTCATATCGGGTCTATGTGCAACGGACCCGACACCCGACCCGATAGGCAGAATATCGGATATATACCCGACCCATTTAGGGTCGGGTCGTCGGGTGACCCGCTTACCTCCAAAAAAAGATCAGATGGAAAAGCAGTAGCAACTAGCAAGGCATAGTTTCTTTTGTGAGACGTCTAGTGGGCTTGTTGTGAAGACAATTCAAGGTTCTTGTTCTTTGATGTTTAAAATCAATGGATCGGAGAACCAATTATTTACGTTTACGAAATGCATATCTATCTATTTGTTTTCTTTGTATGGCTTTTTTTTAACCAATTGATTAAGGAATTGAACCAATTGATTAAGGGATTGAAAAAATTAGAGAAGAAGAAAGAAGGTTAAGTACCTTGGTGTCGAGAGGCGATGAAGAAGATGATGAAATCGAAAAGGATGAAGAAGATGATGCAGTGGATGTGGATGTGTGCAGCACGGCAGCGCCTGCAGGCGGAGGTGAGGCGAATGGAGGATGAAGAAGATGATGCAGCGAATGTGTGCAGGGCTGCAGTTGGAGGTGCACCGAAGCAGGAAGAAGATGATGGTGGTGGCGGATAGCGCGGATGGAGGACGCTGGATGTGTAGCGGATGGATGAAGAAGATGATGGTGGATAGCAGCGGAGTCGCGAAAGGCGGAAGCAGTTGAAGTTGAAGTCGCGGATGGATGAAGAAGATGTGGACGAAGAAGAAGCTGCAGCAGAACGAAGAACTGAAGAGTGAAGAAGCAACAACAACAGTTAGGGCTTGGGTTATTTCATTTATTTGTTGTTGAAGTTGGGTCGGGTCGGGTTGGGTTCCCTGTTACTAATTACATAACACCCAAATCCGACCCGACACTCGACGGGTCGGGCTTTTTTGACCCGACTCTTTATTTTCACTCACTCTACCCGACCTGCCACCCGCCACCCGATTCGGGTGACCCGACCCGAGTCGGGTACTTGGGTTTCGTGCCCAGCCCTACTCATACAAACTTATGAAAGACAAACTAAATCAAGGGATGCACATAAGTGCATGTTGTTCCTTAATCACAAAAGCATTTTCCAATTTGAAATTAAAATAGAAAAGACTAAAGTTCATATTTATGATAAATCTGATCATTTGTAATTTATCATTTTTTTATTGAAAAGGGTGTGATTAGTAGTTTTACATATATAATAAAAAGTACAAAAAAACAAGACTCAAAGCAAATGAAACCCTTTTTGAAACATTAATATAATTATAAATCAACCATTGTAGTATTTGGATTCTATCGAGGTTCCGCTAGCAGGGTCTAATCTCAATACAACCACAATGCAAGTGATTAGATTAATGGCGGCATCCCTGCGATTTCAAACAAGGCCGTCTGTACACATTAGACGGCATTGATCCACCATGATATGAGACTTCATGGTCTGGCAGAGCAGCTTCAACAGCATTAATATTATTGTTGCTCACCAACATCAAAAACATGATCATCACTGCCAACAACACCAAAACCTTTCTCATGAGACCCGCCATTTCAATGACCAATCAATTAAGAACGTCCTCCTGAGTTTAATTTCTTTTTGTTCACTTTTTTCTTTCTTTTTTTTTCTTTTTGCTTTTGTTGGAGCAGATGTGAATGGCTCTATTTATAAGGTTGTAGAGAACAAATTAGCTATATATAGCACAAAATTGTTTGCTTTGCTTAGGTACGTAGTTTTAGAACTTTGCGTGAATGCGCATTAAGGAGGTGCATAGTCGTGGTAAACCAATAAATTAAAACTTATGGTGGAGAGTACATCATTCATTTATTTGTATATACATTAATTAGGAAAATGTACGTTAGGGTGACATTCTTTTCCTACAATATTGTTCAGGTCGTTTGAATCTTGTATTTATATGTACACATCTTTTCATGTATATCCTTTTCTTTTTTTTTCCTAGATGCCTCCCATTAATTTTCGAGGGCACAATTCTTTTTAGTGATGAATAAAACTGCGGGGAGTAGTGCCTCCCAAACAATTAATCTCTTATACTATAAGAAAACTTTATTTTGATTTATGAACTGAATAAAGCATTTTCTGATTTTGTGATGATTTTTCACTGTAACGTTGGTATCACAATTTTAGACAACTCTATACTCTGTCCCTAAGGTTCTAATCCCTAAGCTCTGATACCAACTGTAACGCTGGTATCACAATTTTAGACAACTCTATACTCTGTCCCTAAGGTTCTAATCCCTGGGCTCTGATATCAACTGTAACGTTGGTATCACAATTTTCTAAGGTTCTAATCCCTAGGCTCTGATACCAACTGTAACGTTGGTATCACAATTTTAGACAGCTCTATACTCTGTCCCTAAGGTTCTAATCCCTAGGCTCTGATACCAACTGTAACGGCCCCTATTTTAATCTAGGGCACCGTCCGGCCTAATCCCGTAATTAAGCCCTAATTACAATACATATGACCTAATTATGTATTAATCAGCCTGTACTACTTATTATCTCGTGGATTGAGTTCAGGGAATAGAAAATCCCCTATCACTACTATTCATCATTTTATAAGGATTATCCAATTAGCGGAAGTCTTTAACATATTAGCGGAAGCATTTTATATAAATCCTAAATTTGGAAACCAAGAAATAACGATCACAATATAAATATGCAATAAACGACGAGCATATAGACAAGGAGAAAGTCAAAAGTCGGATGAACTAACTCTCGTCCTAACAAAACAACCCAAGCAAAAGACGTATATAAGCATAATACAAAAATATGACCTACATGTACAGCAGTTACGTGCTACGAGCTTAGAGGTAGTCGCCGATCTTCTCCTTGCCCGGTCTGGTACTGCTTAACGGACCTACACCCACTGTCGCAAACTAGATGGTGAGTATAGTGATATTTAAGTGATAGCCGGGGAATTCTACACTACATTTCCAAGTAAAGACAAATATTTAAATGCATAATATAGCAGAAAAAGGTGTTGAGCAAGTAATGCATATAAATATCACAGTTAACCAAATTAGATAGACTGACATAGGCTAAGTCGAGATGATCTACGTCCGACGATGGTGAGAACTATCAGCCAACCTTTTTCCGCTATCGTATGGAGATACTCAACATACTTTGTCAATTTCGAATATATATATATATATATATGTATAAAACTTGCCGACAACCCCGTAGTTGAAGCTACGTGATGCCACCCAAGTAATAGTGGTGAGTGTCGGAAACCCCGAGGTCCAGTGACCCCGTGAATCTACCCATCTCTTGTGCAATGGACGCTAGATAATCTCCAACTTTTGTTTCAAGGATTTTCATTTCTAATGTTCTACGATATCAACAATAAGTTAGGCTATGAAGCCCCAAAGGAAATGGAATACAAAACTAATTACCACAGTAACCCTAGTGCATGCATTTCTAACATCAATTAAAACATAATTCACAACAAAATATGACATATCAGGAAAAGGAGTCAATGAAACTATCACAAGGTATCATGCTATTTCAACATTCAATTAGAACAGAGCAAGGAAAGCATGATGGCAGATTACTAACAACAAGTCATCATATCGACTGAAAAGAGAAATAACATGAATGAAGTAAAGTAGAGTTCCCACAGTTTCACTTACAAGTCACAGGATAGCTATGGCTATCCGACCTCGCGACACTCCGACTAGCACTTCCGAACTCCCGTAACACCCCTAGGTCCCTGAAAAGTTATTTCATATCATTTATTTGTTTATTTATTAATATTTTATTACATAGATATATTTTATGTTTATATATACCTATGTGTATATGTATATATATACATACATGTGTATGTATATATGTGTGTGTGTGTGTGTGTTGTAAACTAATTGAAGGCAAAGCCAGAAAGGGTAAAGATAAAGAACTAGAAAGATAACTAGAGAAGAGGTAGGGGAGAAATAGAAAGAACTTTTATTTCAATATGGTGTATCCATTACATAGATGTGAGCTCTTTATATAGGCCATTACATGAATGTCAAAGATTATAAGTTACAATTACATAATGGTGGAATGTGTAACCACTCACACATAATGGTGAAATACAAATGGTTTGAATAGGAAGAGTTTAAATAATTTATTGAGATCTCATTACTTTTTACATATTTCAAATGACATATTTTACATATTGGTGGAATGTGTAATCATCTTTTTTACATATTTCAAATGACATATTAAAAGCAAATTTATCATCAGGTACAATTTCATTTCGATCCCAAATCTTACCAGAGTTTAAATAATTTATTGAGATCTCATTATTTTCATCTTTTTCATCTTTTTCTAGAAGAAGTTGTTCCTCATCAGAATCAACTTGTTCTGACAAACCCTTATCAAATGATTCTTGTGCTTTCTCAGGAGTATTTTGATTTGTATTTATTTTTACTCCCGTTTTTCTCTTTCGAGGAATTGTATCCTTTGAACCAACCGGTCTTCTACGCTTTAAGCGTTTCATTGGTTCTTGTGCATTTTGTTGCACAGAGACATGAATTCTTGCAGGAGCATTTACAGCTAGATTATGTGATTTTGTCACTTGTTTTGCATCATTAAATGCATCTGGTAATTGATTTGCAATTTGTTGCAAATGAATGGTCTTTTGAACTTCAAGTTCACACTGATTTGTTCGTAGATCATAATGTGATAAAGTTGATGCATTCCAAGCAATTTCGCGTCATTCCTTTTGAATTGACTTCTTATCTCCCCCTAATAGTGGGGAAATTGCTTCATCAAAGTGACAATCAGCAAAATGCAGTAAATAAATCCCCTGTTAAGGGCTCAAGGCATCTTATAATGGACGATGAGATAAATCCAACATAAATCCCAAGTTTTCGTTATGGTCCTATCTTAGTTCTATTGGGAGGTGGTATAGAAACATACACTGCACAACCAAAAATTCTTAAGTGTGAAATATTTGGTTGTTGACCTAAAATGATTTGCATGGGGGAATGTTCATGGTATGCAGTAGGCCTATAACGAATGATAGATGATGCATGAATGACTACATGTCCCCAAACTGAAGTTGGTAGTTTAGTTCTTATGATTAAAGGTCTGGCAATTAATTGAATGCGTCTGATAAGAGATTCTGCTAAACCATTTTGGGTATGTATATGACAATATTTAGGCAACATAGGCTTTCGTACGTGACGAAAAAAAATATCACAATTATGAGCGCTAATTGTCAATACTAATTTACCCTTTCTAGTGGTGCACCACTTTTTATTCTGACTATCAATGAAATTGTCAATATGACTTTTACCATATCTTTTCACCTTTTCCACGTCCATGAATTTGTTATTGCGACCATGGTCATTATATGCAACATATGCTTCTTAATTTGAAGCTAAACCAATTGGACATGAGTGATATTATATTTATAATATCTTATTATTTTACTCAGCTACCATGAGATAAAGATTCAATCCATAATTAATATTTAATGGATTGACGTGCGCGCTCGATAATTTGTTGCAGTAATATATCGAGGCGAGCCACGTGGCCTTTATTTGTCTGATTAGTCATATTTCTGCATAGCCTCAACATAGAGGTAATTGAAATTGCAGAATAATAAATGATATTTGACTGATATAAATTTTATAGCGTGAGACCCAAATTACATTTTGAGCCTTTTGGAGCATCACCAATTTTGGCCTTGATATAGATAGCTCCATGAGGTGAAATGATAATATAAAGTGAAATATTCACTTTTCAAATCTCTAAAGAGTCTAAAGAGATATTTGACGAATAAATATTTATACGCAGAGCCTTGCATAGATGTTTTATATATAATTTGAGCATCCCGTTGCCTTGACAAGTAATTATTTCCAGTGATATCAAGAACAATAAATTCAAGTTTTTGAAGGTTTGTCATAGTCTTCAAATATGTCAAAAAAATTAAGTAAATAAAAAAACATACGATTAAATATATGTTCACAACTTGATTATTAATATGCAAAATATACTACTTGTATGAGTTGGTGGGACAACCTCCAGGTTGGGTGGTGAGACGAAGTCTACTTAAAAACCATGCCTCCTCGAACGGGATAACCCGTCTCCCTTTCAATGTTTAGCTTTACCGGGGACAAGGCTTACCCACTATCAACCCAAACTCATAACACTATTTGCAATATATAAAAAAAAATAAGAATTGAGTATAATTAATCGTTTGTAGTATAGCGAGAAAACTAGTTATGTCACATATTGACTTTTGATTTCTGATGTAGAAGATCGTAGAAGACGCAACTACAGAGCATACTTTCGTAGTCGGTGACGTATAATACAAATTGTATGAATTAAGTTATAAATGAAATAAAACTAAAATAATGGTGCCTTTATATTTCATCAATAAAGAAATAAAACTCAAAATGAACGTTTCATGTCTTTTTAGAAATTCTAGCATGGAATTCACCCGTAAAATATTTATGAGGCATTTATTGCAATAATGGAGAGGAATTCAATGTTCTCCTATCTTTTAGGAAACCTAACTATTGTGTAACGTTTTATTCCATAGTAAACACTTTCAAAACTGTTAAATGCATTTATTCTTAAGAAAATTATTCATCTTCCTCAATTAATCTTAAGAAAACATCAACGAAATTGGGAAGCCAATACCAACACATCATCACCTACACACTTGATCGCCATATTAATTTGAACAATGAAAATTATTTTTCATTAATTTGGGATTTGTTATATGGGTAAAAATATGGGCCATATTAAGGCCAAAGAGATTTGATGGGAGCAATCCCCAACAACATACATGTTTGATTGATGTGTTTTCATGTTGGGTTTCAACTTTTAAGAAAATTGAGAACCAAACCAACCATAGATATTCACGGTTACCTTAAGAAATTAACAAACACAAACACATAAGAAACTATGAAATCAAAAATGATATTTTGTTACCTTCAAATCTTTGTTACCAAGACAATGACCTCCTTCCAAGCTTTGTCTCCTTAGAAGCTTTATGTATCTTTGATTAGACCTCCTTGTTGAGAGCAACATCGCGCTGATAACATGTTGTAAACTAATTAAAGGCAAAGCTAGAAAGATAAAGATAAAGAACTAGAAAGATAACAAGAGAAGAGATAGGAGAGAAATAGAGAGAACTTTTATTCCAATATGGTGTATCCATTACATAGATGTGAGCTCTTTATATAGGTCATTACAAGAATGTCAAAGATCTATCAATTTTCTATCAATTTAATAAAAGTGAGAATACTTCTCTTTTCCTTCGTTACTTGAAATAACGAATATACCCTTTTCCCCTTTTCTGTAATCAGTTCTCCTATTTCGCCTCTTATTTCGATTCCTACTCTTATTTCAATCTCTCTCCTTCTAACTCCTCCATCGATTCACACCTCTTATTGCGATCTCTCTCTTCACCATCTCACGCCTCTTATTTCAATCTCTCTCTTCACCATCGATTCACGTCTTCGATTTCTCTCGACCTTCAACATCTCTCTCGGCCTTCAACGTCTTCGATTTTGTGATT
Organism: Stephania japonica; assembly: GCA_039657345.1. Lineage (NCBI taxonomy): Eukaryota > Viridiplantae > Streptophyta > Magnoliopsida > Ranunculales > Menispermaceae > Stephania > Stephania japonica. Next base: position 49,527,057 of record CM077558.1, read on the forward strand.
TCTCTCAGCCTTCAACATCTCTCTCGGCCTTCAACATCTCTCGGCCTTCAGCGTCTTCGATTTTGTTTCTCAAAAGAGGTGCGTCCACCTTGATAGTGTATTCTTTTAACCTATGTGAAGTATTTGTGCGTCTCCTGACCGCTCTCCAGCATCCCCATATCGATAGGACCAAGCATCCCAATCATGCGTGCTATCTGCATTACCAATCCATCATTAAGAAAAAGTACCTGCAGAGTTAAAAGAGCTTGAGAGGGAGAAAAAATTCTCAAAATCGCAAATCCACCATTAGGAAATACTAAATGAAAAGGCATAGCTACTAGATATTTTCAACCCATGACTATGAATGCATTAAAAATCGAAAAAGTGAGACGAGGTGAAAAACTCACGTCTCCGGAACAAAGCTCAGCCATGATACACCCTAAAGACCAAAGATCCATCTTTTGATCTTATGAAAGAAAGTCATTTTGATTTGGGTGATTACATTGATTAGTTTTTGTCTTTGATTAATTTATGAATTCTTCAAGTTCTCTATTTTTTTTATTCATGCAAATCAGAATGTTGGACTTATGGTTGGTAGTATGTGGTTTGACTAGATTTAATGGCGTTCTGATGATTTTTGTATTTGTAGAAGCCCATAATCCTAACTGATTTATACCGAGCAGTGCGGGGTTCACGGCTTCTAGGCTTGTCAGTTTTATTAAAAGAGGTATGCCCACCTATTTTGTTTTGTAATTCTTTATCTTTCCAAGAAAGGGGTATGAATTTATGATCATTCTATTGTATGAGAACTTCAAAAATCTGGTTGGTTGCTCTGTGTTTAATTATTTCAGCGTGTTGTGTGTTTGTTGTCAAATTGCGATGTATTAATATTGTTGAATTTATTGATATAGAAGAGAGTAGCTACGACGGATTTTAGCCTACAAACTTAGAATGACAACTAATTGTTTAAAGGAATGCCAAGCCAAAAAACAGGGATTGAATTGTCTATTTGGTGGATGTATTATTTGGTGTGACTACATAGATATGGCTATTTTAAAGGGTTGATGGAAAACTTGGAAGTTGTTAGAGATCAAATTACCATCTAAACATTGATTTGATTGCATATTTCAAGGTGTATCAATACAAACCCATATTAAAGAAATCAAACTAATAACCTCAAGAACGTTTTATCGAACACCTCCAAAGCACTTTACGAAACCGTCAACATAAACTTGTTTAAAAAATTAGACATTTTTAGAAGATATACCAATGCAAATTGTTTGATGTCAGTCACTCATTTCTTATGTTTGTTTTAATAATTTGTTTAGTGTTATTAAGCCGACAATGCGATCATTGGCTGGAATGGCTATCGAAGATGTTGATCCAAGGTTACTCAACTTCCTAACAATACTTTCTTATCATTTGTGAATTCATTATATACTTTTTATATGTGTTTTGTAAACACGTAAATCTAACGAAGTTTTGTATATTATATTAATCTATTTAACACAATGGAGTTATGAGAAAGGCTAAAAATAGTTTGCGTAGAGAGGTAGATAGGTCAAACCGTTTGTCCATGACAAAAGAGGAAAAGCAGAGGAGACGATCACGTCAAAGACAACTATATAGGGAAAAAAAAGAGACGAATGCAACGGGTATGTGCCAATTATCTTTAACTTGAAAAAATGTATTAGTTTAACTTCTATAAAAAGTTATGCCACTTGATCATACATAAGTGTTACAAAAGGTTGTGACTATTGGTTAGAGAGTAATACATCTTTATTCAACAATTAGAAACTTAGTTTGCTTTGACCTTTTCTGTTGGTAATATAGGATAAAAAAATACACAAAGATGTTCTGTGGCAATGGATTTTGATAACATAGTACGTTCAGCAGATATATTACCATCTGTAGCCTCTTGTCAAAATTGTGGTGCTCAAAGATTCGTTCATCACAAATTTGAAGAGGTCAGGAAACTTGCAGCTGAGCTATGTGGCTGTGTCCATCTCAAAGTATGTACTCTCTTAGAATTAATAAGTTTGATTGTCTGTGTTGTCACATGTCATACGTAAAGAAATGAATGACTTTTACTTGGTTTAGTCCAAATCGCCTATAAATGGATACATGGATATTTCTATTATCATGCTGTGCATATGTGCTTGTGAGTCCTGATTAATTTCATTCTAATTCTTATGGGCTGGTGGTTGACTTCATCTGTATTTTAATGCAGATTTTGAACAAGTTGTTGGAATGAGGTGAACCATCAATCTCAAATAACAATACATAATAAATTAAACAAAGGTCGACGTTTCATTAAATTCAATTTCTATACTTTTTACTGTATTGCAGGTTCTGGATTTGGATCTTCTCCATACTTTTCATCTTTTTCAATGCACATGGTAGGAGTTCCTGCTATGAAAATATGTGCCTACTGCACTAGCTCACATTAGACCCTTTTGCTCTAATTGTTGATCACTTGATTACCTGCAGGGTTTTATAACTATTTCTAGCTTTCCCTTCATTCCTTTGCTGATCAAGATGCTTCCCTTGAGAGTTTTTAATGATCTAGGCTCCTCTGTGGTGTATGGTCACGTTCTCAACCAAATAACTACACGTGGTATTTACTTGTACTTTGTACAGCCGTTCGTTTCTTTAGTCTTGGGTTTCCAGGCAACATTTGCAGTAACCGTTCTTGGTTTGGACACTACATTCTATGAGTGGGAATGAATTTAATTTGGTTGACCAGATGAAACTTCACCTAATAGCTTTATTTTATTCGCTTACCTGTAATTTATCTACTTTCGTGCTCAAGATGAACTATCTATGTTATTTTTTTAATTGTGTAAGACTTCGAAGGAAGAGGTTTCATTGTGCGTAGTCCCATTAGCATTGGAGACCTCTTACTGGAGAGGTACATGTGTTGCACATTAATTCCACTTATTTAGCTGGACCTGCCTCACTGTCTTATTTATTTGTACTGTGGTTTTATTGGTTTCCTTTGCTAAACAGGGCATTTAATGAACACAAATTTGAAGAGGTCAGGAAACTTGCAGCTGAGCTATGTGGTCATATCTATCTCAAAGTATGTACTCTCTTAGAATTAATAAGTTTGATTGTCTGTGTTTTCACATGCCATACGTAAAGAAATGAATGCCCTTTACTTGGTTTATTCCAAATTGCCTATAAATGGATACATGGATGTTTTTATTATTATGCTGTGCATATGTGCTTGTGAGTCCTGATTAATTTCATTCTAATTCTTATGGGCTGGTGGTTGACTTCATTTGTATTTTAATGCAGATTTTGAACAAGTTATTGGAATGAGGTAAACCATCAATCTCAAATAACAATACATAATAAATTAAACAAAGGTCGATGTTTCATTAAATTCAATTTCTATACTTTTTACTGTATTGCAGGTTCTGGATTTAGATCTTCTCCATACTTTTCATCTTTTTCAATGCACATGGTAGGAGTTCCTACTACGAAAATATGTGCCTACTGCACTAGCTTACATTAGACCCTTTTGCTCTAATTGTTGATCACTTGATTACCTGCCGGGTTTTATAACTATTTTTAGCTTTCCATTCATTCCTTTGCTGGTAAGGTAAATAAAATAAAAAGTTATTGCTTTGGCTTCAGCTGATCATGAATGTATTTATCCAATGCAGATGGTACTACTGGTAGGGACAAAGCTAGAAGTTATCACAATCAAAATGTGTTTGAAGAAGCGAGAATAACAACACAAATTTATGTCGTTCACTTTAACATTCCCAATGAAGCCCACGGATAATCTATTCTGGTTTGGTCGACCTCACTTGCTTCTCCATCTCATCCACTTCATCTTATTCCAATTTAGTACTGATGGTTATTACTTTTAATGATAATTCAGGTAATTGAGGATGTTGGAATGGCTATGAAAATTCAATTATCTAACCTTGGAAATGTCAATACAATCTTTGCAGCGTTGTTCAGGTTTTACATCAATTGACTTATCTGGGACATGCCAAATGGTAAGTCATTATTTGCTTGAAATTGTTCTTACTTATCCAATATATAACTTTGTGTGTGCTTCATCATTTTTAAAGCATTGTTGTCATATATATATATATATATATATATATATATATATATATATATATATATTTTCTTCCTCTATTGAACAGAGCGACGAGAACCCACTTGTGTGAGAATATTGAAGCATAATGCTGCAGAGCATCACTCGGACAGCGGGGGAGTGTTTTTAACATTCTCTGCTGCATTATATTTCTTCGGTAGATATCCATAAACAGGAATGTACATTATTTTTATTTTTTTTTCTTTTCACTACTGTCTATAAAGAGACTGAGTTTGAGTAGTGCCCGCTCTTATACCAATTGAAATTATTGAACCAAATGCGTGTTACAACAGGACACGTAATATGTTGTAACAGAGAATTAAACATTGTTTGAATATAAATAAAAGCAGTAAAGCAAACCACAAGACTAGGAGATTGTTCATGCAGTTTGGTCCACAACCTATGTTTGTGGGGTACGCCTACATGTAAAATCTACTATGAACACGTACGATCTACATGACTCCTTTAGTGACTCCCTCACTGAGCTCCTACTAGCATCTCTATACGCTACTCTGGACCTTACACATAAGTCTCCCACTTGCAGGAATGAGACTCTCCCTCACGCTAGCACCCAAGTCACTTTGGAGCTTTACAACTCGATAAAGAAATAAGTCAACACATACGTTCACTATACAAAACAAAGTTAAAAGAGATGAATCAATGAATGAATCCATACTCTCTACTTTGACACACACACACACACACACACACACACATATATATATACATGATTTACAAGATTCTCAAATCCTAATAACTACTAGAATTCGATCGTCTTGATCCTCTTGCACTTCCACATTCTACTCATAAAACATGTGGGCAAAATCGCTTTATGAATTTGCATCAATCTTCAATTGTTTCCCGTTTGGTTGTGGATAAGCATGAATCGAAACCATCCATAATTGCCAGATTTTGTGCTCTGCTATAACATATCTGATCTTCGTGTTATAACATAATATCTTAACCAAATCACCCAAAGTTTATCTTCTGATTTGAGCAAGTGAAACATGCTTTGGATGAGTCATTTACCAAACTAACAACCTGATCGACATGATGACAATCCAACTGGTAGATCACAATCTTAACTAATGATCACAACACTGACATACTCTTTTATGCGTTTCTGATTTATCTAATTGGAAAAAGAGAGATCTTATTTCCTTTAATTCTTTGCGGTGCGAGACTTTCCCTCTCTATTCTTTTAGTTTTCAAAGTAATTAAGGTTATGTAGGAGCAATCCTTGATTATAGGAATCATATTGATTGATTGAACCAAATAAATCACATTGATTGATTGAACCAATAAATGATTCAATCAATCAATCACAAATAAATCAGGGATTCATTGTAATATTTTCATAAATTCATTTGTATGTTTGTGTATATAAACACATTAAATTAATAGAAAATATAATGCCTCTCAGCAAATTTCAATTTTATCAGGTTTGGATTTCAAAGATTTGGGTTAAGCAAGAAAATTATATCTCTCAACTCAATACAAGTTAATCCATGCCTCATCTTTTGCTAATCGGTTTTGTGTTCTATGTGACTTCAACATTCCTTTTTTTTGAATTAGATTTTTCAGTTTGGTTTTCTTTCAGTTTTGATTGATGTTCCTAGGTACTTGAATGATATTGGAGACATCTTTTTGTTTTAATTTAATCATTGAGTATAAAGAATTTTTCAAAAAAAAATTGAGTAAAAAGAAGAAGGGTGTGCCCAATGTGTCGTGTATGAAGAGAAAATAGTAATTGGACAAAAAAGAGAGAGACAATGAGTTTGTAACCAAAAAACAAGAGAGAGTGAGTTTCGAGTCTTTGGACTGATTTTTTTTCTCTTAAAAAAAATTAGACACCAAGTAAACGGAACTTAACCAAGACTTAACGCCAAGTTTATTGGAAGGACCGAGTTGGAGTGGGTTGGGGAGTTTATGGACTAAGTTGACCCTAGTTTGACTTTAGAGACTGGGTTTGCAACTTGGTGAGAGTACATGATCTAAATTGGCCTTTTTGCCACAAAATGTGTATAATGAAAGATAAATTTATTCATAATCATAAAGATTCTAAAATACATACGTACTAACTTATTTTTTTATCAAAAGAAACACGACAACAACGACAACAACAACAACATCAACAACAACTAAAATTGAGACATTTTGGATAATATTTTGGCTCATTACCACTTAGCATGGTTACATTCAATCTTACACGTCTCTTCTTCTTCTTCATAAAACGCGTGGAAGCTACCTTCCCCATTTAACCATGCTACGTCGCACCAGAAAAGAGTTTTACCATCAAGCCTGTTGCGTAAAGTCCAATTAAAACTATTTTTTGGATAAAGATGATGCACGCCGATATCGTTGTCTTTAGATGTGCAATGAGCAACGAATACTGAATTTCCATAAAGCTCGTTCATTACTTTAATAGTAATAGCATCATAAAAGCAACCATATGTAGGCTGGTCGATTATTAACACCAAAAAAACTAATGAAAATGAGGCACTTACCCTCATATTGTATCTTCACAATATTATAAGAAAATTTTCGACTTTTGAATACTCACTTAACCTCGCTTAAATAGAGAAGTTTTTAGGGTTTTTGTTAATTTTAGAAACAAAATTATGTATTTGAAATTCCATTTAATGTGCACTTATTGACTGAAATCGAATCAAATTGATAACCATATGATTTTGCTTACAATTAAAACTATAAATACAAAACCCCTAGAAGCATTTTTCTTTCTGAATTCGAGATCCTTTTGTGATTCTTTTATTTTAATAATCAACGATAAAGTTTTCAAAAAAAAATCGTCAGTACACTTTTCTTTTGATATGTGATGGTTCCAGTAAGAATTGATCTTTACTTTGTCATTTATGATAATAATTTAAACCAAGAAAGAAAGTGTCAGCTAGTAGAAAAAAGATGGTGCAAATCTAAAATCAATCCAAAAAAAGAAAGTGTGAGCTAACATATATATATATATATATATATATATATATATATATATATATATATCTTGTTTCCTATCATCCTCTGGTATGCAAATCAAGTATTTAACACCAAGATAGAACGTACACGTTAAGAGCATCGATCATGGGATTATCTTTTTTTGAATTAAAAATATAAATTTCATTAATTGTGATGGCTCAATACATTCAATAGAATATAATGAGACAAAGAATCAATTACCTTGATAAAAATACATTGATTCCCTTATCCTAATTGTTCATTATAACATTCAACTACTACAAAGTTTTGAAAAAAAAAAAATTACTACAAAGTTAATTTTAACAATCAGTGATTGTTCTCTTGACAAATATATAAAACCATGATCGTTCGCGCAGTATGTGGATGAGTTGGTGTTCGTGACACATGGCGCGCGGCGAATGTTGCGAAAATTGTGTGGTGGCGTGCTGTTGTGAGCTTGTTGCGACGACACGTGGCGTTTTGTTGTGACGCGCGTTTGCGGAAATGGGCTTGGAGGTGTGGACGACGTGGCACGGATTGATTGGAGGTGTAGAGTGAGGAGGTGACGTGGCGGACTGTGATTCGCTGGGACGGCTGTGCTGACGTGGCTGGACCAATAGACACTCGATACATGGCCAACTCTTGTGTATAATCCGAAACAGACCCTCTGGTATCCAATTTCTACAAGTTAATACTCTATTTTGAATATTTTTCTACCCCGGATCCAACCGTGCACTCTGTTTACTTGATTTCTCCTTTTCCACGCTCATTTCACTTCGTTTCCGCACTCTAAGCTCGTAGAGCTTGTCAGACCTGAAACATGACATTTGTCACTATGAATTGTGAGAATATAAGTCCCAAACACGTTATATACAATGCTATATAGTGCATGATTTATGCACTTATTATTCATCTACCATTATTCAAGTTCATCTTAGCTTCTATTGCTCGTGGCACTTATAATTGTTGTTTTAATAGTTTTTGTCCTGTTTGAAAGTTTGTGTTTGTCTTGTCTTGTTGGAAGTTTTATTTTCCATTATGGTCATAGTATGTTTATGTATTGGTGTGTTCCATATGTTTGTCAAGAGAATAATCACTAATTGTCAAAATCATGTTGAGTTTTGGGGTTCATGCGCAGCGGAGATTACAAAACAATTTTGACAAAAACTTCAACAGGATCCGAATCTAATTCCATTAAAAACGTTTAAACTATGAAAACTTAATCATACCTCAGTCGCAATGTACCTTTCTGAAGGTTAATCGATCTCTAAGGAGCTGCCAACGACGAGCGCCCTCTATCAGCAGTCCACATACGAACGGCGACCGAGATTTGAAGTGCTAGCTTCGAGAGAATACCAAACCTTTTTTGTTTCTCTCCAAAACGATCCAGAGCATACCAAAAACCCTAAGTCATTTCTCAAACGAAAATAGAGTTTCGGCCTTTTAATCTTTCGTACGTGTATTCTAACTCAAAGCGTCTATTTATACAACCTTTGTATATAGACGGTTAAGTAAATTACACATATACCCCTACTTAAAGAAGTATAAGTGTAATACACTATAAGGACGTTTCTGTCATGAATTTTATCATATAAAATTCGTTTTTCTTAACCATCTTAAAATCTCGCAAAACCATTCTTAGTGTGTGACCCAATAGGCTCATACAACGTTGGCAGTGTACCAAAACACATTTTGGTATACAATTCATAAGCGGCCTCTAGCAAGATATTATGACTACCCAAGTTGTACAAATATCAAATCGATACAACCTAATCAATAATGTATATAACATCTTTTTGTCATACGATATCCTTTTGATCAAATATAAGGCATGGAATTGATTCAACATGTTCGATCGTACTAGTCTCGATCTCCAAGTAAACTGAAAACATCCAAGTGACATTGATCAATATCAATTCACTTAGACTAGGCATTTTAACAGTCTAACACATCGAGGGATCCACTAGATATTTCTCTTTATATGAGAGGGACAAATTCTATTTCGATTACACAACTTCACCACATTATTCACACAGTAACCAATCACAACCTTTATAATCGTCCGGTTAAAGACAACGTTTGATTGCGTCAAATCACTATATTCCTAATGTTGAAGTCTCTAGTAATCTCAAGTCAGATGACTGAATAATATACATATCATGAGAAACAACTATAACTTAATCCATGTGATGTTCTCATAGCGGGTCGGTCCAGTACTTTGTAACAAGTACTCATGATTTTGATTCGTATTCCTATACGTATGATCATCGTATGATTATCAATTAAGACTCACATTAGTCTTAATTCATTATAGTTCCCAGTATAATAATCGACTAGGGACATTTAGGATATTTCTGTAAATACCCATGGATCTTATTATAATGTAAACATGCAAATCAATTATAATAAACAACAAATGAAATCCTCTATTTTATTAACTAAAATGTATTCATAAAGACAGTTAATGGATTGACCTAGGGCACATTCCCCAACAAATCAACTTCGTAATAGTTTTTTTTTTTTTTAAATTTGTAGTAGTTGAATGTTGTGATGAACAATTAGGATAAGGGAATCAATGATCTTTTATCAAGGTAATTGATTCTTTGTCTCGTTCTATTCTATTGAATGTATTGAGCCATCGCAATTAATGAAATTTATATCTTTAATTCAAAAAAAGATAATCCCATGATCGATGCTCTTAACGTGTACATTCTATCTTGGTGTTAAATACTTGATTTACATACCAGACGATGATAGGAAGCAAGATATATATATATATATATATATATATATATATATATTAGCTAACACTTTCCTTTTTTTGATTGATTTTAGATTTCCACCATCCTTTTTTCTACTAGCTGACACTTTCTTTCTTGATCTAAATTGTTATCATAAATGAAAAAATAAATATCAATTCTTACTGGAACCATCACAGATTAAAAGAAAAGTTTACTGGTGATTTTTTTTTAAAACTTTACCGGCGATTATTAAAATGAAAGAATCACAAAAGCATCTTGAATTCAGAAAGGAAAATGTTTCTAGGGGTTTTGTATTTATAGTTTTAATTGTAAGCAAAATCATGTGGTTATCAATTTGATTCGATTTCAGTTAATAAGTGCACATTAAATGGAATTTCAAATACATAATTTTGTTTCTAAAACTAGCAAAAACCCTTAAAACTTCTCTATTTAAGCGAGGTTGAGTGAGTATTCAAAAGTCAAAATTTTTTTTATAATATTGTGAAGATACAATATGGGGGTAAGTGCTTCATTTTCATTAGTTTTTTTTGGTGTTAACAATCGTCCAGCCTACATATGGTTGCTTTTATGATGCTATTACTATTAAAGTAATGAACGAGCTTTATGGAAATTCAGTATTCGTTGCTCATTGTCCATCTAAAGACAACGATATCGGCGTGTGTCATCTTTATCCAAAAAATAGTTTTAATTGGAATTTCTGCGAAAGGCTTGATGGTAAAACTCTTTTCTGGTGCGACGTAGCATGGTTAAACGGGGAAGGTAGCTTCCACGCGTTTTATGAAGAATAAGAGACGTGTAAGACTGAATGTAACCATGCTCAAGTGGTAATGAGCCAAAATATTATCCAAAATGTCTCAATTTTAGTTGTTGTTGTTGTGTTTCTTTTAATAAAAAATAAGTTAATACGTATGTATTTTAGAATCTTTATGAATATGAATAAATTTATCTTTCATTATATACATTTTGTGGCAAAAGGACCAATTTAGTCCATGTAATCTCACCGAGTTGCAAACTCAATCTCTAAAGTCAAACTAGGGCCAACTTAGTCCATAAACCCCCCAACCTACTCCAACTCGGTCCTTCCAATAAATTTGGCGTTAAGTCTTGGTTAAGTTCCATTTACTTGGTGTCTAATGTTTTTTAAGAGAAAAAAAATCGGTCCACTTGAAACTCACTCTTGTTTTTTGGTTACAAACTCATTGTCTCTCTCTTTTTTGTCCAATCTCCATTTTCTCTTCATACGCGACACATTGGGCACACCCTTCTTTTTACTCAATTTTTTTGAAAAATTCTTTTTACTCAATGATTAAATTAAAACAAAAAGAGATGTCTCCAGTATCATTCAAATACCTAGGAACATCAATCAAAACTGAAAGAAAACCAAACTGAAAAATCTAATTCGAAAAAAAAGGAATGTGGAAGTCGCATAGAACACAAAACTGATTAGCAAAAGACGAGGCATGGATTAACTTGTATTGAGTTGAGAGATATAAGTTTCTTGCTTAACCCAAATCTTTGAAATCCTAACCTGATAAAATTGAAATTTGCTCAAAGGCATTATATTTTCTATTAATTTAATGTGTTTATATACACAAATATACAAATGAATTTATGAAAAATATTACAATGAATCCCTGATTGATTTGTGATTGATTGATTGAATCCTTTATTGGTTCAATCAATCAATGAGATTTATTTGGTTCAATCAATCAATCAATATGATTGATTCGTGATTGATTGATTGAATCCTTAATTGGTTCAATCAATCAATATGATTCCTAGAATCAAGGATTGTAAATGAGCTACTTGCTTTAAGATAACCTTGTGTTAGATACTAGAGTAAGTTACTTAGCTTGTTGGTTTTCATTATGGGAGAAAATCTGGTTGTATCCTTAACCATGGAAACATATTAATTTGACTGGTATATATCTAAAACGGTATGTTACTTGAAGACTATGATATATACCTTATAATGTGTAGGGGTACTCTAGCTTTGTAGATTCAAGATCATGCCCTACAAGGATCCTTGCATTTACCCCCAAGGAATGAATGTTCCATATTGGTTTGTAATTGCATAGGAATTCTTGAATCTTTATTAGAACTATCTTTAGAGGCATTGCATCTTGCAGGTAGTCTAGATGAATACTTAATCATGTATTTGTTTTTTATCTGCAATGCTATCAAGCCACAACTCAAGTTTTTGTTCAATGAGCTCTTGAGTAAGTCACTTGGGAATTTCTTTTTTATCTGCAAAAATAATTTCCTACCTTCCAACCTTCAGGACAAGGCGGCGGGGGGGGGGGGGGGGGGGGTTATACAAAATATGAGCTAGCATTTAATCTGTTAAGTAGTTAGTTGGATAAGTTGTTTCAAATCTTAATATCATGACCATATAAATAGGAAACTCTTACATCTATAAGGCAAGAAAAGTGTTTTCTTCTATACTTCTGTATTACATTCTCTCTTCCTATGTTTGTACTATTTTACACACACACACACACACACACACACACACACACACATACACACATACACACATACACACTGAAATCTTAGTCGCTCTCCGTAAGGCTCAAACTACTTATATAAATTTCATTCTTTTAACCTAAGCTTGTGTTTAATAAAATTAATCTTGCGTGATCACGACTATTTCTTAATGGAACTCAGTTTTGCCCTTTGGCTTGAGTTTTCATATTTCTTATTGCTATTAATTGTTCTCCTAATCACTGAAATCACTCTCTCGCTCGCAAAACTTGTGAGTTATTTTGTTTCTTTTATACTTATTGACGCTTATAAGCCTGAGTTGTTTTGTCTTCTAAATTGCTTATGAAATCAAAACCATTAGCTTTTCTAAGTGGTATTTAATTCTTGGGTTCTCTTATTTATTGAACTGTTTTATCACTTGAGCAAGCCACTTGGAAATCTCTATCTTTATCTCCAAAAACGAGTTCCTTCTTTTCATCCTTCAGAATAAAGTTATTGTTACGAGGGAGGAATTGATGGATGAAATTATACAAATATCATGAGCTAACATTTGAGTTTGTAAGTACTTAGTAGTTAAGATATTTAATTTTAGGGATTTCATGTTTTTTTTTTTTTTTTTTTTTTTTTTTTTTTAGACAGACAGCAAGTGACTTTAAATGTGCTTGGATTCTAAGTTACCCGTATTTACTGGAGTTTTATGAGAAGTGTGAATGTGTTCTTCTCTTTGTTTTAAAATTGGTAGGCATTTTAACAAATTACTTAATCAAATTTTAGATTGAAGAAATTCAAAGTGAAGCTCAATCAATAGATTTCTTAAGATTGTTTTTTCTTAATAATTTGGGCCATAATTAAAATCCGTTTTCAAGGTAAAACAAGCATATCAATGTTATATAGCAATTCAACCCTAGCTTTATAAAATCACTCTATCATAGCTTCATAAACAATTTAAAAAAAATTCTACGGAAACGACAAAGGGGCTTGTGAGTCTAAATATGCTGAATCTTTATTGCATCAAGATGACAAACTGTTTTAAATTTGTTATCTATAAACTCCAAGAAGGTTTTCAGTTTTGCAGAGATTTTAGTGCCATAAGAAGCATATTTCACTATCAACTTGATACAAGGGAGTTTGGCGAACTATCTGATGGTGGAGAAATTTATGACTCTTTACAACAATCAATCAACTTTGATTCAGAGTTGATGCAAGATTACAATTTTTTCTGTGTAGGCCGCACTCTATGCAGCTCCATATATTACTATTAACATGCCTATAAGGATTAGGTGTATGACTCTTTTCTTTTGTTACACATTATTTTTCTGTGTTAGATGAAAGTCTAAATACAAGTTACATTTCTATTGATGGATTTTTGTCCAGAGCCTTATGAAAGTAGAGGTGAATATTATGGGGCCTTTATGATTATATTCATATGACTTTTAAATCAATTGACTTTTAAATATAATGGGGCCTTTAAAATTAGGTGTACGACTCTTTTCTTATGTTACTTTTTTCTCAATCAAAACTGATCGAAATGCTTTGAAACCCTATCATGCAATTGCTCCGGATCTCCCTCGTCACTTCTCATGCCTTTCGGCATTTAAGTAAATCTTTTTTCGCATATATCAATCTCTCTACAACCTGGCCTCTCTCAAGTCTCACGCAATCATCCTCTCCTCGCCCATCTCTTTATTAGATCGATGTCTCACAATCGCTTGACACAAAGAAAGTCGAAAATGAGGAAATTGCTAATTCCTGTTGTGCCCGACAGCAAAGTCTCGCATATTTTTAATCTTTCAATGTAGATCTCTATTTTCTATGCTTTATCTACTTTGCCCTAATTTGATTTATTTTGGTGTCATGGGATGAACTTTTGTTAAGTTTTTGAGTTCTCAAACGTCAGTCACATCTTTCCAGTTTGGAATTTTATGAGAGCAAAGGTTCTTGAAACTATCTCTCCATCCATTCACGGTAAGCTTGCCCATGATGTTCAATGAATTCTATAAATCATTCTTTCTTTTGATTTTATCAATCTGGATACTTTGCATGCTTAGTCTATCTATTTGTGAAATAGACCAATATTTCATAATCTTATTCTCTTCTAAGATTGTAAAATTGAATATTGAATTGATATCGGGAGTTTTTAAACATTACAAATCATACAGATTGAAGGTTGGTTCAGCTGATAATAAATAATTAAAATGCTACTTTGATGGCGATCAGTTTCAGGTTTTTTGCCCGAAAATATGAATTTTTTGTTATTAGCTTACTGGTTTATCTATTCGACTAACCTTTAGGTTTAACAATTGTCTGTTCTAGCTTTTAAGTGACTTGGTTTGGATGTTTGAATCTATTCTTGATCATGACCCGAGTCTAATCATGAATGGATGGTTCAAATCATCAACTATGTTTTCTATGGTTGGTTCATGAGTATGTATTGCACAAGGTAGTCTTCTTCTATTATTATCTTGTTTATGCTCTAAAATCTAGGTATTATTATTTTGTGATATCTAAGTTTAATTTTGATATATAAGTTTAAGTCCATTGTTTAATTTCTCGTCAATGCGCCCTGGCAAAATTTAGTTATCACAAGCACTTGAATGTAGTTGTTTGTACTTTCATTGTGGTTGAAAATTTGTGTTAATTGTGGAGCTATGAACCTTCATCTCGTTCCAACTGGATGAATGATTTAACCTTCACTACTCTTTTTTTTTTACTTCAGTGGGAATCGAATCACGACCTCCCGAAACCTTGCCTTTGATGTATCTACCATCTCACCAAAGATGCTTTGACAATAAATCTATATATCGATATATCTTTATCTCTTTAGTAACTCTCTCTTTGATCTCCAAAATCAGAGCAAGATCAGCCATTGGTGGATACCACTGTGAGAATCGAAGCCCTAAAAGCACTTTGTCTAGGTTTGGGTTTGATGTGTTCTATTGTCGTTCGTCTTTGATTTGTGATTTATATTATGTTTTGAATTGAGCTTTATTGATTTGTGATTAGGTTTCGATGTTGATTAATTCATGTTTTGTGTTTTAGGTATTTGGATGTATTTTTTTATGGTGTTTTTGTTCGATCGCGTTTTTAGGTTCTGAATTGAGTGACATTCGCGCCAAAAGGAGTTCTAGAGATTTCTAGGGTTAGGTTTAAATTGTGTTTTCTTTGCTACTTTGGGTTTTTGCAGTTAAAAGTATATGTTGTGATAACAATTATTAGGTAGTGGAAAGTAAGAGATCAGCAATGGAACATGTGCTTGCTGCCAAGGACGCAATATCACACATCACTAGAAAATATCCAGATTTCATCGAAGCCATTTCGTTGTTAATAAAGGTGGTGTGCATGCGGGCGTCTGCCATGGATGGACTTGTTTTCAATACTTTGTTAGAACTTCAGCCATGAAGGATGTAGAAATCTTCACAGTGCTTCCTTAAATTTGATTTTTAATGTATTCATGAGTTTCAAACAAGATCATTAATTTTTTTGATTGTTGCCATAAAACTTGGCTTTTTTTCTATGGATAAATGGGATAGGAATTGCACAACCACTGTAGGATGAATGATCATTGAGGGATTCTTGTTGTTGTTGTTGTTGTTGTTTTTTTTTTTTTTTTTTTTTGTCTTTTTTAATACGTATTTCAACATAACAACATTGAGAATCCAAACCTTAATAACAAAAATAACACATGCCGTTATTTTCCTTACATTTGATATATAGTTATGTTTTTAAAATTGTAAAATCTTTTCAAAAAATCTATTTAGACTCTTAGAGTTCGGACTCATAAGTGTTTTTGAAATTTTTTCAAATTCTAAAAGAGTGTTAAAAGTTGTTATTTTGAAGTCATTTATTGCTTGAGGATGACTTTGAAATAAAAAAAATATCAAAAACCCCCTTTGAGTCCGAACTCTAAAAGAGTCCAAATAGAACTACTCAAATCTTTTTTTGCCAATTCTTATCTTATATGGGTACAATGCTTGTAGGCACTTATCGCGCTGACATTCTCCACTCTTGGATCTAAATTTAATTCTTATTGAATAGTAATTTAATCAAACAGAATCAAACAATTAGGGATTGGAAATTACAAAAATAATATTTTTTTTGAAATAAAAATAGATATAATTTTTGAATGATTATGTATTGTGTAAACAGTACTGGATTAAAATTAACTTGAAGACTTGAAGTTGATGTTCTAATCCAACAAATTTGTATCAAGACTAGGCTAGGCTACACGGTTAAACCAGTGGTTTGAGACTTTGGTGGCACTCTCGACAGGTCTCGTTCCAGGAACATTTTGTAGTCTTAGTAAAAGAGGAAAGAACATTTTGTAGTCTTAGTAAGTACGAAGGGTTAAGGATTTACTCGGTGTGAGATATCACATGGTTCATATCCTATTAAAAGCTATTCTTAAAGTTATATATCAATCTATATATGATTGCTGAGATGCCTTAGTATAATATATTTATACTAAATTTACATTATTTATTTAATTAAATTTTCACGAGCGAAGCGAGCGGGCTTAATTGTGCATAGCACATTTACATATATATAATTTCATTACGTGCTTCGCAAGGATGAGCCTGCTTGCTACGTTCGCGGGAATTAATTTAGTTACAAAATCATATTTTTATAATTCATAAAGTACGATTCCAATTATATTAGTAAACATAAAAATAGTCGAGAAAAAATGGAAAAAGGAAAAAAATCTATAAAACAGCTGAGAAAAAACAGAAAAAAGGGAAAATAGAAAAGTAAAAAAAAAACCCTATAAAATAGGTATTTTTGATTTCAAGTATATCACATGTTTTACTCAAATACATGAGCAATGTGTCCAACAACAACTGAACTTGTAATATTGATATGAATCAAATAATTAAAGTTGAGATTAGAGACTGAAAGAGTTGAGAACCAAACGCAAAGTCCAAAAGGGTAAAATAGGTACTTCCTTACAGTTGATATTCACACTTTTAATATATAGATAGATATGAATATATATATATATATATAAGAAAATTTTACAATGAAGACCAAATATATACTCATGTCATGGGAACCCTCAAAATATGTTGTGCATTAAATGCTTTGTGCATTTATGATTCATCGATTAATGTGGTTGAATGAGTTGTCGATCATGCATATATGCACACCCAGACGAACACCCAGTTGGTTTTTTAATTTTGGTAAAAAAAATTTAACCGAAGCGAATTAACTTTAATTCTTTTTTAATTTCGAAAGAGCCCTCATTGTTGCTTGTCGGACAGTCAAGATTAACTTTAATTCTTTTTATCAAAATTAAAAAACTGACTTCGATTTAGAGAATTTTAAGTTTTGAAGCAATATGCATGTTGGAATTTTTTTTTTTTAGTCTATAAATACATACGAGTCATTTTTTTTTTTGGTAGGACATACGAGTCATTTTTTTAAGGAGTCATTTTTATTTTGGTTTTTTTACTTCATTGTTTTTTTTTCTTTTCTTTTGGTAGGATTTTTTTTTTCGGGTTTATGGCTTAAGTTAGGAGCTTTAGTCATGACTTGGGAAGTCATTAACGCTTTGCCATCCTAACTCTTTTTTTTATTATTTCAATGTTTTTTTTCGTTTTTTTTTTTTTTGTTTTTATTAATGCATGGTCCAAGTCCGAGGGTACAAATCCCCTCCTGTACATATCTGTAAAATTTTAATTAATAAAACTCATAACATTGTCTCCTTTGCCAAAAAAACAAATTAAATCACTAACTCACCTTTATGCATACTAGTGACGTAAAGCTGATTGTTTTCGACTAAAGAAAAATTGATCAAACATGCAATACCCTAAATTTATTTGCATTCCTTAAAAAGTCAATTCATGGATGTATTCAAACTCTGAGATCATAATTATACATCACAAACTAAACACACAACAAATATTGCATCTACAAATCAACAAAAGACTCGGAATAGAAAATGACCAATTTCAAAAGTAAAGTACACATTAACGTACAATGGGTTAGTCTCTAATGGCAAGATACTTGGGACTGACGTGTCTTTGCATGAACAACCCATTTAGCAAATTCCCTTCTTTAATGCTAGCATGAAATCAACACACATGAAAAAATACCTCCAAACAAAAATCAAA
This sequence comes from Stephania japonica, assembly GCA_039657345.1. Classification (NCBI taxonomy): domain Eukaryota; kingdom Viridiplantae; phylum Streptophyta; class Magnoliopsida; order Ranunculales; family Menispermaceae; genus Stephania; species Stephania japonica. The sequence goes on from CM077558.1 coordinate 49,545,473, forward strand.
AGTGAAAAAGAAGAGGAACAATATATTTGAACCTACAATAAATGTATAGAGATCTATTATAGGTAAAGAAAAGTAGAGAACAAAATGAGAAGAGCATATATTCCTTGCAAATCAAAACTCGTTGTAGACTTCTCAAGCACAGTCCACCTTTTGTCAAACGTTGTTGAGATCAAAGAAAATTCTGACATTCATATTAGAGTCGTATGAGCAACCCATTCAACAAACTCCCTTCTTTAACACCACCATGAAATCAACACACACATGAAAAGTAACTTTCAAACAAAAATCGAAAGTGAAAAAGAAGATGAGTCGTTTATTTGAACCTACAATAAATGTCTATGTCATGGCCCAATTTTCTAATCTTGATTAATTTGCTTAATCATGATCACTGACCCGTGACATGGGGCCGCGTGAGATGCAGACATCGAGAATCCGAGAAATTCTAGAAAATTTGTAAAGTGTGTTCATGCATGGTTGAATCCGAGAAATTCGAGAATTTCTCTATTTTTGAAGTGTTTTCTGAGTTGATTTTAGTTCCTATGAGTCTTGCATGTGTTGGTGAGCGAATTAGTGGCGTCCAAAACCCCCAAAACGCCAAAATTTCTAGAGGAAATTCTGGGTTTTCGTGTAGCTAGCGCTTAGTGCGCTACCTATTTTGGGGATGAAGATGGCATTGTTCACTCAAGAATAGTTAGCGCGCTAATCGTGCATATAGCGCACTAATTTTACCTAGCGCGCTGGACAAAATCCCCAGTGCGCTAAGCACTGTTCACTCAAGAACATTTAGCGCGCTAAGCGTTCTTCATAGCGTGCTAATAATCCCTAGCACGCTAGGTGACCTCACTAGCGCGCTAGGTAATGTTTACAGCCTAAATTTAAAAATAAAATATTAAAAACACTAAGTTGACCAACCGGGTATACGACCTATATAACAGACACACACCGACCCTAAATATTATCTGAACATACCAGGACTTATGAGAGTGTACCAAGAGTCTGGGGACGCGGGTATCAGAGTCTCGCGAGGTCGGAACTACTGCAACAACCAACTCAGCAACTGATGCTCATGTCAGTACTGCAACTGACGCAAACATACAAGGAATTCCAGACACACAGGACCGGAGTAGCATGTTTTTGGAAGTTATACAAGTCGCGACGCTAGTGATCATAAGCTGGGGATTGCCGCAGAGGGAGATTGCGGAGTCGTTTCTGATGAAATAATCCAGATTGAATAAACCAAACAGAACTGATGTTGGAGTTGGGAGCACTTGGGCTCTGATCTGGGCTTCTGCAATATTGATCAACAAGGTTCATCTACTAGAATTGTTACCAAAACATTGATGTCAAGTTTTTAGTTAGGTACTTATTAATGTCCCTAAATGGATTGTAACTTTTAAAGATATATAATAAAATCAAGTTAGCTTAGATGTGGTTTAATTTTGTCTTCGGTCTCTTGAATAAAGAAAGATGATGAGAGTAAATTTTTGATGCAAGTCAAGTTTGCTTATAAAAGGTTGAATTGCTTATTTTAAGAGCTTGCATTTCTCATTTCAATTAGCTCATTGTAAGCAATAATAACCTATAAAACAACAAAATTATACAAACTGTACAAAACAAACAAACAAAAAATAAGATTACACAAGCCACTACAGTTTTGTGATTAATTAGTTGCTAGACAATAATTTAATTTTTCAATAAGGAAGGAACCTCCTTAGTCCTGATATTCTCTAACAGAGTAATCTTTTTCACTTTAGGTTCTCACACATCAACATCATGACTTCCTGTTAGAAGCTAGCTTATTCAATTAAATTAATTATACAATTTCTACAGCCAAAATCCTTATTAAGCTAATTTATGTAATTACATGCACAATTAAGAAAAATTAAACTAAACCTGCAAGCATAAATAGTGGGGCAAATTTAAGAAGCAAATATTTTTAATCTACTCATTCAGTTGAGTGAAGAAAGTCACTCATGAAGACTTTTAAGAGCATATTCTTGAAGTGTTTCCAAAGAAAAGAGGACACTAAAGAGTTGGTTCTATGTTTTTCACATGAACTAACTTATTCGGAAAAGAAGTATAACTATAAATTAAGGGAGCGGCTAAACGGACCCCACTAATTGCTCCTTATACCTTAGTTCTAAATTTTTCTTCGTGTACTCCAATTTTTACTTAGTATACCCCACCTTTTATGTTAAAATTCTAAAAATATCTTGCTTATTGTACCCCACTTTTTTACTTTGTGTACCCCATCAACCTCACCCCAATGCCCCTTGCTTATTGTACCCCACTTTTTTACTTCGTGTACCACATCACCCTCACCCTCACCCTCACCCTCACCCCAATATCCTTGCACGTGAGTGTCGGACGAACAGAGCCAACACTTCTGAAGAGGTGTCGAATGAACCGGGCTGACACCTCTAAAGAGGTTTCGGCCGACTCCAGCTGATAATGCAAAAATAACTTGGTTTCAGTGGGTCACGAAGGGATCCAGCCAAAACCTCTTTAGAGGTGTCGGCCCGGTTCGTCCGACACCTCTTCTGAGGTGTCGCCTTTGTTAGTTCGAAACCTGCGACCAGAATGATAAAAAAAACTTCGAACTCTAAAAAAATACATGAAAATGGCCAAAAAAATAGTGGCTTTTGCTCAAAATCACTTAACATTTTCGATTTCATCAAAACTTTGTACCCAAAATGCAAGATTCAAGCCTCAAATCGAAACTCTAAACCTAAAAACAAATTCACAAAGAAACTCAAAAAAAGAAAAAAAAAAAAAACTCCAAAAAACCTCGAAATCGGCACTAAAAGAGATAATGAATGCGTCCACACGTCGTCAAATCTATGTGGCTTTGCTCGGATTTCGTCGGATTTGGCCAATTTTTGGTGACTGCGATTTGAGAGAGGAGACTGGGGTATGAGGTGATTGGGTATGGTGAGTAAAAACCCCTTTATATGAAGGGGCAGTTGGACAATTTCACAAAACTGAGGTACGTTTAGCATTTAGTGGGGTATGGTGAGTAAAAATCCTTTTATATGGAAGGGTAGTTGGGTAATTTCGCAAAACTGGGTATGTGGAGCAATTGATGGGGTCCTTTTAGCCACTCCCAATAAACTTAATACTTGGAGCAAGAGGCCAGACATAGATCAAGGAATTGCAAATCATCAGGAAGGAAAACAATGATAAACCAAAGCTGTAATTGTGTGAATGGCACTGATGCGGATCCTAATTCCATCTCTTCTTCTCCAATGCCTATAATCGGCTTATATGTTGCAGGAGCCACTTTGGTATGTTACTTCTTATTTCTATGGATATCTTTCTTGGTTTTCGAAGCTTCCGCCATAGAAAGAAATGGTTGCCTTGTCTTCTCTTCACACTAAATTCAGCCACACTAGCAGTTCATGCTGTGGCTACAAAACTCCCCGTGAACCTCACCTCTTTAATGCATAGCGCTCTAGATCAGTTATCTAAACTTACTTCTTATGTGTTTGTATGGCTTTCCTCAGGCCTTCTCTCGGGCTTACTTCGTATTCTGAATGCATATCCAACATGAGTTCTCTTACCATATTTGTGATCACTGCCTTGATCAATGTTTGTATTCAAATGCGCACTGGCGTGTTCGCTTCGTTCAAAGCAGATCACATTGTAGTTTTGTGTTGCATGATTATATTGAGACGTGGATAAGCACCACGAAAGCTGATGATGTGAAAGACTCATCCTCTTTGGTCATTAAAGACTCCATCACTAAGACCGAAATTGGCTTGCTATAAAGATTAAAAGCGTGTTACTTGTTTGGCTACCAAAAAACCTCTCAATTCAATGTTTCGAGGCAGATAAGCGGTTGTAATAGTTGCAGTTAGCATTTTTGTGCAGCTGTTTTGTTACGAGAGACATTTCCATGTTTTGTTTCTAAAGAGTTGGAGTTTTGCAAAGGACGCTCTGATTACAAATGGTCAATGCAGGTTATAGTGGTGAGCCAAACCATTATTGTTCTTGTCATTTCTGTCCATGGCTAAACATCTATTTGTAGATGAACTTTCGCTAGAGTCTAGCCCTTGTTGGTCTCCTTCATATATCTTGACATTTATCCTGCATCCTTTTACTATCACAATTCACTGATAGAATACTAATACCGATCTATTGATTTGAGAATTCAACAACGATAGAATACAAAAGTAACTCAGAGAAGAGTCTTAAAACTCTCCCTAACCCCTCACTCTAAGAGTGTCTAATTACATTCAAATTCCAAGATCTGTAATCTAACTAACTCAACCCTATTTATACTATTTCCTTCACATTTACTCTATATGACCTAGATGTGGGATCTTAACATTCACCTTCTCCTTTTCCTGTGTTTCTCACATCCTCTTGACGCGGATAGTGATTTCTGGGAAAAAGCAAGTGAATTAGTTGATGATGGGGCATTGTGTAACTTTGGTGATGAGCCTAAAGATGGAGTTGAAGTTGAAGACATGACTAAAGAATGCAAGGCCCTAATTTCAAGTGAAACATGGGAATTGGATGAGTGGGCGTTCAAGAAAGGTGTGAAGGAGATGATGAGAATGATGTTAATGAGCAAAAGCAAACTCCCAATACATCTCATCCAACTCCTTCACAAAACTCGTCTCAAGTGTCTCTCGCAACATTTTTCAGAATCGACATCTTCCAGGAAGCAAGGAGTACCAGATAGTTCAGTTTTGATATTTTTCCTTGCAAAAATCATCATGTTGTTCATCCCACCATCGATGCGTCAATGTATATATGACTCGTTGAAAGATTTATTTTTGGCAACCAATGTACAGTAGTAATGGAATAAACTTTGAAAATAGTTTTGATTATGTGTGGTCTGATTACTACTTTGGCTTTTTGAATGATGATGAGAAACCTAAGCCAAAAGAAGATTTTCATTCTCATCAAATGCAGTTGGACCAAGCACTTGAGATCGTAAGAGATGTGAAGCTCAAATCAGAGAAGGCGGGATATCATATCGATCAATCATTGAAGAAAGAGATTGATATGATCTCGGAGTTCATAGAAAGTAAAGCTTATGCATCGATGGAAGATTTATATTGAGACATGGAGCAATTATTTGTCGATATGATAATGGAACTGCTCCAACTCTCAGCTATCGTGCTCAAAGAAATCGTTGAAAGCTCCCGCGAAGACTTGGAAGAGAAAGTGAAAGAAGCCTTCAAGGTAGTAAGCAAATTCGAACAATTAAAGGACTTGGATGCATTGTTATTTCTAGATGGAACAAATGCTAATGCGGAGGGTGAGGACAGAGCTACACTGGAAAACAATGCCAATGTCACTACTGCAACTGATGCTGATTTACAAGGAATTCCAAACACACAAGACCCGATCGAGATTTTTGCAGAGGGAGATTATGAAGGTCATCTCGTTGTTTTCGATGCTACACAAGATGATGAAATAAACCAAATAAAAGTACTGATGTTGGAGTTGGGGGGGGGGGGTGCTTGGCTTCAATTCACTATAATTGTTACCAAAGGATTAATGTGCTTTTTTGTTTTTAGGTACTTATTAATATCCCTATTTGGAATGTAACTTTTAAAAATATATAATAAAATCAAGTTTGCTTAGATGTGGTTGAATTGTGTCATTGGTCTGTTAAAGAATGAAAGATGATAAGAGTAAATTTTCAAAGTAAATCAAGCTTGCTTATAAGTGGGTCAAAGGCTTATTTTAAGAGCTTACACTTCTCATTTCAATTAGAGCACTGAAATTAAGCCCTAACCAGTTAAACAACAAAATTATACAAACGGTACAAAGCAAAAGAAGAAGCTCATTGAATAAAATTAATTAGAATTTTTTCCATTAATCCTACTCTTAATTATTTGGCTTGGCAACTGTGATTGGAAAATTTAAGAAGAGTTGTAGCAATCTGATTAACTTTTTCATTGCTTTTGATAAATGAGTTAAGAGTTATTAACTCAATTCAGTCACTGAAATAAGAAAGAAGAAAGTTAACAATTGATTACTTTTGAAGTTTTTTTATTATTTTCAATAATAAGTTATAGTGGTTTCAACATGAAGGAAATGCACAACCCTAATTTACCAAATTGATTGACTATTATAAATTCATGAAAAAACTAGCCCTAATTTACACGAAATTGAACGATCCCTATGATTCTCAAATTGGAACAACAATTCGATATCCAAGCACTGACGATAAATCAAACACTCAATTGAATTCACAATAAACATAGAAATCAATACAACAACGAAAAATCACCTGATATAATAGAGCAACCAATTCACGAATCTGAAACCACACGTAGAGCACTTCCGCCATGGAAACCACACATCAGCACTGAGACCGCGCGAAATCGAATGTGAATGAAATCAAGGGCAAAACAGGAATTTCATCATGGTATAGATCACCCAAAATTCAAGACTTAATAACCAACTACTCCGGGCTAGTCGGCCTAGTAAAGGGTAAAGCTATCCCAACTCAGTTTCTGCATTTGTGGAGTCTTTGCTTCAAATTTCTCTTTAGAAAAATTTTGGTCCCCATTCCTCTCACAACGGGGATCTCCACCCCTTTTCACATAATATCTAAAAAAAACATTATATGTACAAATTTGAAATCATTAAAAGTCTTATTTTTGCAACTCTAAGCCGTTTTTCGAAGTTTATGTGAAGCATTCACTATACAAAAAAAAGAAAATATAAAATTTAATGATTTTGATGCAATTCCTATAAAAAAATAGTCCTCTCAAGATTTTATGAGCCAGGTCGCCTGTGCAATGTAGAGTAAGTTAGGATTAAGCATATTGATCAAGGCGTCGTGTCCCAGTCGCTAATCAGAAGAGAGGAGGTTGGTATGGGAAACTTCGACTTTTTCCCAAGTAAATATTTTGAGGTGGCCTTTGTGACAAACAACTGAAAGCAAATGGTTGTATGTCACAAGCATCACTCAGAATTATTTATCTAAGAATAAGTCCAAAAGCTTTGTCAGGCCAATTTCCTCCTTTTGGTGATCGGGTCATGGTACCTTGACCAGTTTGCCTAAACATAAGGGACACAAAGCGAGATGACACAGGCTGACTTCATGGTCTGATCAATCATAATGCTTGGTGTATTTTATAAGTTATTTTCGAAATGGGCTGCCTGATTTAGAGTGTCAGGTCACATGAATTGAAAAAGGATAAGTTAGAGAAAAAAAGATGCTTCCAATGGTTCTCAGGTACTATGGTTCCCAAAGATAGAGAGGGCTTCGCTTAGTAAAGTAATGAAAACAAATTAATTAATTAAGTTAATTAATTGTGGTAATCCCACTTGCGTATAATTTCAAAGATGATGTCCCTTGCTATCTTGTCTCTGTAATCACTATTAATGTTAAAAGTTGGAAGGCCCTTAATTATGGTCGCTTATGTCTCCTATTTTAATTTGTCCTTTTTTTGGATAAAGGAAGTTCTATATTAATCTTTTGTTTTGGGTCAATAAGTTGTATTAGCCAAATATGTTTGATTACATGGTCTTTAGACAAGACGCTATGATCATTGGGTGGAGTTCGAGTCTTGCCTACTCCTTTCTCCCTCCTATTTGTCCCTTGGGTTCCTTGGTGGGGGGCAATTAAGGAGCCCCAAGGGACTAGTCGAGACCACGATTAATCCAGTGTCAGCAGCGATGGCTCGGATACTCCCCGCTATTAAAAAAGAAGAATGGTGAAGTCTTCCATTCATGAATAACACCTCACACATATGATTAGCTGAGTTGAGCTGATTCATCTTCAATTATAATCTTAATTTGGCATGCTAGCCCAAGACAGGGCTTTCAAATGCATAACATTTCATACACTAATGAAGGCCATAATCAGATCATAAAACATTTCACTTTAGGTTCTCACACATCATGACTTCCTGTTGAGAAGCTACCTTATTCAATTAATTAATAGTTTCAACATATTTGATCACACATTCTGATGAAATTGAATTAACTTATATAATCACACTTAAGAAACTAGAGCTATACCAAAAAAAAAATTTAAGAAACTAAACTAAATCTGAAAGCATAAACATGGACCAAATTTAATTATGAAACAAATATATATTCATCTCTTCTCAATCACTTGAGTGAAGAAAATCTCATGAATTAAGATCAGTGTTAATGTTAGACTACGTTCATTGTAACTGATTGCAACTGAATCTTTATGAGCACGTTATCACATTCTTATAACTAATTCAGTTGTAACAATCTCCTATTCTTCCTCTCTCACATGCAAATTGTAATCTATAAATATGTGTAATACAAACATATTCAAGTGTTGAGTGTCACTTTGTTTAAGTTAAGAGCATGTTCTTTAATTGTTTCCAAAGAAAAGAGGGCACTAAAGAGTTGATTCTTTGTTTTCTACATGAACCAACACACTCAGAAAAAGCAGTACTAGAACTATAAATCTAACTCTAAAGAGTTGATTCTTTGTTTTCCACATAAACCAACATACTCAGAAAAAGCAGTACAGGAACTTCAAATCTGACACTAAAGAGTTGATTGTTTGATCCTTCGTTTTTCACGTGAACAAACTTATTCAGAAAAGGAGTATATAAAAATAAATCCAACTTATTGCATGGATTATATAAAGAAAGAAATTTCAAATCAGCAGAAAGGTAAACAATGAGTAACCAAACCTGTATTTCCAACTCGTCTACTTATCCAGTGCCTCTAATCGGCTTATACATTACAGGAGCTAATTTGGTATGTTTACTTGCCATTGCTATTGATATCTATCTTGGTTTCTGCTATAGAAAGAAATGGTTACCTTGTCGTCTCTTCACACTCAATTCAGTCACACTCGCTGTTCTTTTCGTGGCTACAAAACTCCCAATGGACCTCAACTCTTCAATGCCTAGTGTTGTAGATCAATTATCTAAACTAACCGGCACCACCTTCATATGCATCTGTATGGCCTTTCTCATGCCTTCTCCTGGGCGCACTTCATTTTTCGAGTCCATATCCAACACAATTTCCCTTGCCATATTTGTGATTGTGTTTATCAATATTTGTATTCAAATCCACACTGACGTGATCACTTCATTCAAACCAGATCACATCATAGTTTTATGTTGCATAATTGTGTTGCTCTCAGAGCTAGGAATAAACACCAAGGCGGTTAATGATGAAAATGAAAAATCTCGCGATATTAAGCACTATGTCAAAAGGTGTGGAAGGAGCTTGCTAGAAATATTGAAATGGCGTTTCTTGTGTGGCTACCTGAAAAATACACAATTTGTCGTATCGAGGCGGTTAAGAAGCTCTACTAGTTGCGTGATTAGCATTGTTTGTGCAGCAATCTTATTGACAGATTTTTCAATCTCTTGTTTTCAAAAAGGTGGAGTTTCGCGACAGACAGTCTGACTACAAATGGTCAATGAACGGCATAGTTGTGAGCTAAATCATTAATGTTCTTGGCATTTATCCTGTATCCTTTCATTATCACAATTCATCTTCTCTTGTTCTTGTGTTTCTCACATCATCTTGATGCAGTTGGTGATTTCTGTGAAAAAGCAAGTGAATCAGTTGAAGGGACATTGTTTGACTTTTGTGATGAGCCTAAAGATGGAATTGAAGTTGAAGACATGAATAAAGAATGCAAGGCCCTAATTTCAAGTCATGAAGCATGGGAATCGGATGAGTGGGCATTCAAGAAAGGTGTTAAGGAGATGATGAGGTTCATGAGCAAAAGAACACTCCCAATACATCTAATCCAACTCCTTCACAAAACTCCTCCATCTCAAGTGTGTCTCTCATGACATTGCTTCAGAATCAACGTCTTCCAGGAAGCGAGGAGTACCAGATAAGTCCCGTTTCGATATTTGTCCTTACAAAAATCATCTTGTTGTCCATCCCACTGTCGATGAGTCAATGTATATACGACTCATTGAAAGATTTCTTTGTGGCAATTCAATACATTAGTAACAAAGGAAATAATAGAGAAATAAGCATTCGAACTAATATTTTTGAATACGTGTGGTCTGCTAATTTCCACTTTGGCTTCTTTAATGATGATGAGAAACCTAAGAAAGGAGAAGACTTTCAATCTCAAATGCAGTTGGACCAAACACTTGAGATCATAAGAGATGTGAAGCTCAAATCAGAGAAAGAATGTTTTATGCATTCTCTATCATTGAAGGAAGAGATTGATATGATCTCCGAGTTCATAGAAAGTAAAGCTTATGCATCGATCGAAGATTTATATCGACACATGGAGCAATTATTCATCGATATGATAATGGAACTGCTCCTTCAACTCTCAGCTATTGTACACAAGGAAATTGTTGAAAGCTCCCGCAAAGACTTAATTGGAATAAAAAGTGATAGAAGCCTTGAAGTTAGTAAGCATATTTGAACAATTAAGGGCTTGGATGCATTTTCATTTCTAGTTGGAACTACTACCATTACAACCAACTCTGCAACAAATTCTGATGTGGAGTGGGAGGACAAAGCTACATTGGAAAACAATGCCAATGTCACTACTACAGCTGATGCTTACATACGAGGAATATTGAACAGCCCTCTTGAGGTTTATGCAGTGAGGGATTATGAAAGTCGTCTCATTGTTTCCGAAGATGCGCAACATGAGATAATCCAGATTGAATAAACCAAGCAGAACTGATGTTGGAGTTGGGAGTTGTTGGGCTCTGATCTAGGCTTCTCCGATATTGATCAGCAAGGCAGACCATTCTGTTCATCTACTTGAATTGTTACCAAAGAAGCATTAATGTCTCTATATTGATATTTGTTTTTAATTTTTTTGGTCCTTATTAATGTCCCTATTTGGATTGTAACTTCTTTTTCTTTTAGTCATTTGGATTGTAACTCCTAAAAACATATATAATAAATTCAAGTTTGCTTGGATGTGGTTGAATTCTTTGCTCTCCTAGAGAAAGGATGATCATAAGAGTAAATTTTCAAAGTAAATCAAGTTTGCTTATTTTAAGATCTTACACTTCTAATTACAATTAGCTCATTGAAAGCCCTAATTAACATGTGAAACAACAAAATTATACAAACTGTCAAAATTATATATGTTTGGTTCTCACACATCATGATTTCCTGTGAAAAGCTGGCTTTTTTCAATAGAAATTATATAGTTTCTACTTTTTTTATAACCATAGGTGTTTGAACATTTTTCAGCCCCTGCTTACTTTGATTCGACTAATCTCATAGGAGTTAGTCAGACGCTCTAACCTCATAACTTAGGGAAACTAAGTCCCCAATCAGAGTTTTTTGCCACTCGCCACACCCCTTAGGGGCTAGTTTCTACATATTTAATGATCAGACATCCTAGTCAATTCATTATTGAATTAATTTATATATTTACATACACAACTGAGAAATTAAATAAATCTGGAAGCATAAATAGGGGGCCAAATTAAGAGCATACGCTTTAATTGTCTCGAAAGAAAAGAGGACACTAAAGATTTGATTCTTTCTTTTTCACATGAACAAAGACCAAGGAATTGCAAATCATCAGGAAGGCAAACAAAGACAACAACATATCCTCATTTCCAAAAAAGTAGTGGTCGTCTACATAGATCAAACATTCCATTGCACTTGATTTAGTTTCAGAAGCTACACAAAATGAAATAATCCAGATTGAATAAACCAGACAGAATTAATGTTGGACTAAGTAGTGTTTGATTACTTCACTCTGATTTTTGCTTCCCCTTGTTCGGTAAGGCACGCTATTCTATTTAACTTAGATTAATTGCTACCAAAGCAAATACAGATCAAAAGTATGTAACTTTTTTTTTTTTTTGAAGAGCATCAGAAGTAGGTAACTTCATCATTTACGGAAAGAAAAAAAATTTTTTTCCCAAAACCATTGCATTTGAAACAAATTGCAAGTTATTTTTCCAGAACTGATTACATAAATGGTCAACCACCCAACTTGTGATTTATCTTGGAAAAAAAAGTGAAAGAAAACATGGAAACAATTTCTTCGCTTTAAGGGACAACAAGTGAAATCAAAACCAATAATAACCTACAACATTCAGAACCGAAAGAGATGCAGAAAATAGAAGAGTTATATGAGAAACTTAAATTTTCCGATACTTTCCCCCCATGCCTCTTCTTTTGTTGGTTTAGTCCTTGTACTTCATCTCGGACATGAGGAATCCGGGCATGTCAAACGATAAAGAGAACTTCTCGACTGCAGCTTTAAGGTCCTCGATGTCCTTTTTGTTCACTAGACCCTTGTTTGAAGTCTTTCGAGAGCTTGCCGTGCTCCTTTCGAATTTTAAGGCACCTCTTGAAGTCATGGCTGGGGCACCTACACACCAACACAAATAGCAAAAGGTCTTAAAACTGTAATGACCACATGAGAAGAATTCAAATAAACTGATACATTCCCAATAGTAGGAGAACTGGGTTTTAGCTTCTTGATGAAGAGACATAAAAGATGTACAGAACTTAAAAGGATTCACTCTCAAAACTTAGAACTTCCTGGTTCCATAGTTAAATGGAAGTTTGGCAGGTATATCGAATGAACAAGTAAAGCAGACAAGATTCAATTAAATTTGTTTTTGCATCGGGCCAATTCGTTTTCTAAGAGAACAACTACTTACCAATCCAGCAGCCAACGCACTGCTGTCTCCAAAAACAGCATTCTTGTATAACGTTGTGCATGCATATTAGGTTGACTACCCTTAGTCATTAAAGTCGAAACGTCCGTCCTCAGTGGTAGACTCATACTTATGACAGTTGGCCAACCCGTCAAGTACCTTAGGGATCTAGGCTAAATCGGGAGCACTAGCGATCCGATTGTCTAGGTGTAGTGTCTTCACAGAGCAAGGTAATGCAGCCAACGCGTTAAATCTGGAGCACTAGCGATCAGGTTGCGTGTTTGGTCAGAGAAGTAGTCAATGATCGTACCTTGGCTACCGATAATAGGAAGTGCGAGGAACCGAGTGCGTCACCAGGTCAATAACTGCATTAGATCATAGGTTAGTCTCATATCTTCCATAAATCAAGGATTACTGGAGTTATTCCCAAGTTGTATTGCGAAGACCGTGAAGCTGGATTCCTAGATTTTCTTCCAATGCATTTCTTTATTTGCAAAGTTTTCAACGTTTCCAAAAGTTTTACAAAATCCCATGTTTTCTCTTCTCCCCTAGAATCCTAAGTCAGTTACTTAGTCCTTGAGGTTCGACCCCGAGCTTGCCACTCCTGCGGTCTTTTGTAGTTTTCAGCATAGAATCGGAAATTATATTTGACGTGTTACGACGCGAGTCAAATTTTGGCGCCGTTGTTGGGGACTAGGTCCTACTTGATTTAGGTTTTTCTTTTCGTTCTTTTATGCGTAGTAGTCTTTGTCGATCACATTCCACCGAATCCTCTCTACCCTTTGATCCGGAGATCGAAAAGACTTGCCGACGAAACGCTAGAGCAGTGCGCCAACGGAAGCAAGCTTCCGAAGCTACTCATAGCATTTCATATTCTCTAGAAAAATAGAGGTTAATGGCCACAATCCTCCTCGAGATGAGGGGAACAATCAGAATCAAGGGGATAATTAGGATAGGGCACCATTAGGATTGAGGGGATCTCTAATTCCCTAATTTCAGCCACACGCACCTAATTTGATTAACCCTACACGTGTACCAGCACATGATGAGCCCCACATCACCATTGAGATGGAAAACCAGGAGATGCAAATTCCCCTTGCACATCAGCCCCATTGCATTGCATATCCTGCACGTAGGGGTGACTTTGTGCTTAAGTCCAGTTTCCTAAACTTTTTACCCTCCTTCCATGGCTTGGATCGTGAAGATCCGGTGACTTTTGTCAAAGATTTTGATTCCAAATGTTTAATGATGAAACCACCTAGAGCACAGGAAGATGAAGTCAAATTGTTGGCTTTCCTATTCTGTCTTAAAGACAGAGTGCAAGAGTGGTTGTTTTACCTCCCACCGGGATCTATCACTTGCTGGAATGACTTGATTTCAGCATTCTTAAGGGAATACTTTCCCGAATCCCGATCATCTCAGCTTATCTCAGAGATATGTAATATCAAGATGAAAAAGGGAGAGACCTTCAATGACTATTGGAGGAGATTCAAAAGACTAATTTCACAGTGTCCCCAACATGGTCAGAGTAAAACCTCTCTTATCTGATTCCTCTACAAGGGTCTTAGGTCCCTTGAGAAGTGCATGATTGACAACAACTGTGGTGGAGCCTATAAGAAGAGAACAACTGATAAGATGTTCGAGTTGTTCGAATATATGGATAGTCAATCTCGTCAATATGTTGACGATGATGAGGATGAGGAGCCTTCTAGACACATCTTCGGTGGAAGTGGGTCAAGCAGTACTGATAGGAAACTTGACAAACTCACCGATCTCATGGAGTGTTTCCTTACTTTTGGGAAAGCTCAGGCCAAGACTTGGGATGCATTAATTAGGAGGGATTTGAATTGTTTGGAAAGCTCGGACATGAGGAATCCGAGCATGAGGAATCCGATACTTCCCCCCATGCCTCTTCTTTTGTTGGTTTAGTCCTTGTACTTCATCTCGGACACGAGGAATCCGGGCATGTCAAACGATGAAGAGAACTTCTCGACTGCAGCTTAAAGGTCTTCGATGTCCTTGTTGTTCACCGGACCCTTATTGAAGTCTTTCAAGAGCTTGCCGTGCTCCTTCTGAATTTTAAGGCACCTCTTGAAGTCATGGTTGGGGCACCTGCACACCAACACAAATAGCAAAAGGTTTTAAAACTGTAATGACCACATGAGAAGAATTCAAATAAACTGATACATTCCCATTAGTAGGAGAACTGGGTTTTAGCTTCTTGATGACGAGACATAAAAGATGTACAGAACTAAAAAGGATTCACTCTCAAAACTTAGAACTTCCTGGTTCCATAGTTAAATGGAAGTTTGGCAGGTATATCGAATGAACAAGTACTAAAGCAGACATGATTCAATTAAATTTGTTTTCACATCGGGCCAATTCGTTTTCTAAGAGAACAACTACTTACCAATACGGACACCTCCAGGAGCCAACGCACAGCTGTCTCTAAAAACAACATTCTTGTAAAACGTTGTGCATGCATATTAGGTTGACTACCCTTAGTCATTAAAGTCGAAGCGTCCGTCCTCAATGGTAGACTCATACTTATGACAGTTGGCCCACCGGTTAAGTACCTTAGGGATCTAGGCTAAATCGGGAGCACTAGCGATCCGATTGTCTAGGTGTAGTGTCTTCACAGACCGAGTTAATGCGGCGCCAATGCATTAAATTTGGAGCACTAGCGATCAGGTTGCGTGTTTGGTCAGGGAAGTAGTCAATGATCGTACCTTGGCTACTGATTACAGGAAGTGCTAGGAACCGAGTGCGTCACCAGGTCTATAACTGCAATAGATCATAGGTTAGTCTCATATCTTTCATATATCAAGGATTAATGGAGTTATTCCCAAGTTGTATTGCGAAGACCGTGAAGCTGGAGTCCTAGATTTTTTTCCATTGCATTACTTTATTTGCAAAGTTTTCAAAGTTTCCAAAAGTTTTACAAAATCCTATGTTTTCTCTTCTCCCCTAGAAACCTAAGTCAGTTATCTAGTCCTTGAGGTTTGACCCTGAGCTTGCCACTACTGCAGTCTTTTGTAGTTTTCGATATAGAAATCGAAATTTATATTTGACGTGTTACGACGCGCTTCAAATTTTGGCGCTGTTGTTGGGGACTAGGTCCTACTTGATTTAGGTTTTTCTTTTTGTTCTTTTATGCATAGGAGTCTTCGTCGATCACATTCCACCAGATCCTCTCTACCCTTTGATTCGGAGATCGAAAAGACTTGCCGACGGAAAGCGAGAGCAGTGCACCAACGGAAGCAATGGAGGATAATGGCCAACGTTTCATATTCTCCAGAAAAATGGAGGATAATGGCCACAATCCTCCTCGAGATGAGGGGAACAATCAGAATCAAGGGGATAATTAGGATGGGACACCATTAGGACTAAGGGGATCTCTAATTCCCCAATTTCAGCCACACGCACCTAATGTGATCAACCCTACACGTGTACCAGCACATGATGAGCCCTGCATCACCATTGAGATGGAAAACTAAGAGATGCAAATTCTCCTTGCACATCAGCCCCATTGCATTGCATATCCTGCACGTAGGGGTGACGTTGAGCTTAAGTCCGATTTCTTAAACTTTTTACCCTCCTTCCATGGCTTGGATCTTGAAGATCCGGTGACTTTTGTCAAAGATTTTGATTCCAAATGTTTGATGATGAAACCACCTAGAGCACAGGAAGATGAAGTCAAATTGTTGGCTTTCCTATTCTGTCTTAAAGACAGAGCGCAAGAGTCGTTGTTTTACATCCCACCAGGATCTATCACTTGCTGGAATGACTTAATTTCAGCATTCTTATGGGAATACTTTTCTGAATCCCGGTCATCTCAGCTTATCTCAGAGATATGTAATATCAAGATGAAAAAGGGAGAGACCTTCAATGACTATTGGGGCAGATTCAAAAGACTAATTGCACAGTGTCCCCAACATGGTCAGAGTAAAACCTCTCTTATCCGATTCCTCTACAAGGGTCTTAGGTCCCTTGAGAAGTGCATGATTGACAACACCTGTGGTGGAGCCTATAAGAAGAGAACAACTGATAAGACGTTCAAGTTGTTCGAATCTATGGCTAGTCAATCTCGTCAATATGTTGACGACGATGAGGATGAGGAGCCTTCTAGACACATCTTCTGTGGAAGTGGGTCAAGCACTACTGATAGGAAGCTTGACAAACTCACTGATCTCATGGAGCGTTTCCTTACTTCTGGGAAAGCTCAGGCCAAGACTTGGATGCATTAATTAGGAGGGATTTGAATTGTTTGGAAAGCTCGCCATCAATTGCATTAAACCGAGCACAATGGAAGAGTTTGGTCCTTATAGTCGACCCCAATTAATTTGGGACTGAGGTTATGTAGTTGTTGATCGATTAAGGTTCAGAGTTTGATCTTGACCTGAACTTGATGATTATTTTGTTGAATCAGAGTTCCAGTATTCTGAGCTTTTTTTATTTGCATTCAATTGAATGTAAAACGTTCTGAGCTTTTTTTATTTGTATTCAATTGAATGTAAAACCTACTCAAACATTGACAACAATACTGAATCAATCATGCCCGAAAACTTCTTTTTTTGTAGAAATTGCAACTGAAACTTAAATTTGTTTTGGTTTCTTGATCAAATAAGCTAGTGTAATCAGGAATTAGTACTTCAATCAGTATTTGCTGAAATTGGTGTTCTGCCATAATTAGTTTTCTTAATATAGTGAGATCTCTGGCTAATGTGCTAGTTTTATGTAAAATTTTCTATTTTGTCTACATATTGAGTGTTTGTTGTCTATATTTTGTATACAAGTTTCAGTTTGAGGAATGAATGATTAAATGTAGTTATAGGTTGTTGCGCTTAACTTGATGTGATTGACTTGCAGTTATTCAACAAATTTAATGCTCGGAAACCTGCTCAAAACAATGTCTTCACTGGCGTTACAAAGAATCGTTTTTTCATGGGTATTGTGGAAGTAACTATAGTACTGCAGGTTCGAAGACATTCCACTGCACTAGTTTCTTAAGCTTTGCATTTCTTGTTCAAATCTAACATATTTGTTGTTTTTTTTTTGCTATGTGTAGATCGTTATCATTGAGTTCCTTGGGAAAATTTACTTCAACAGTACGGCTGAATTGGAAGTATTGGTTAATCTCAGCTGCCATTGGTTTGGTTTATTCATCGGTATTTTGATTTCTTTATTTTTATGGTTGCATCTCAACTGATCATTTATTAGTTTTTTTAGCCTTTGAATACTGTTTTTGACATTGTTTGATTGGCTCACCGAATTGCTGAGACAAATTTTGTGTAACTAAGACATGGTATCACTCTTTCGTTTAGGTGCTACAGATAGGAAGACTAAAATATATGAAATGCTTAAAAATACAAAGACAAGTTACTGCATGTGAAACCAAGTCTTCTTCAACAAAGACAAGCTCAGTAGCCACTACAAAGGCAGCAATGTTAGTGATCTTGATCAATCAGGTCAGTCACTGCCTCTCAAAATCAGGTATTTATAGGGATTGTGACAAGTTTCAGTATTTAAACTGACGTGATCTTTTACTCTTGATTAACACGTGAATATGATCCTAAAAGAGCCTAGTTACTGGTGAATGTTCTTATATATCTTATTGTAATTTTTCTTGGTATTTCTTCTCATTTTTCTTGAAATTCTATGTTCTTGCAAATTTGTGAGTTGCTTTCAATATCCATTTAGACATAGCAACGATCATCAATGTTTTTGCCGACATTTGGAAGAATATTTCTCTCTATAAGTTGTTTGTTTCTGTTTGGAAATTAAAGCAGTGATTGGCTTTAAATTACCAAATGCAGAATAGATCACTACTTAGTACTTACTGTTCTTTCAATGTGTTTATGGTTATGGTTTTAATTTGTATCTACCATTCACACAAGCATCTCATCTGCAATTGTATTGAATTCAATGATCTGTATAAACTTGATTTGTTCAATGCACTGATTTACAAATTATATTGAATTCAACTTGTTTTGATTTTTTTTTTCCTTTATTGGTTCAAAATTCAAGTTGACGATAATGTAGAGAAGCATCTATGAGTGTCACCAAGTATATAGTGCAGTTTCTTCAACCCTCCAGCATGAGCTTGAAGTCCAACAGTGGGATCAAGCATGCATTATACATGTCACAGAATTGTTGATCTCTTAAGGAATTGTTAGGGACCTTATTTGTAAAACTTTACTTGATAAATATAATTTTTTTTTTAATCTTTAAAAAATTCTTTTTTCAGCTTTTACATTCATTTTTTGAAAAAAATATAAAATATAATATTGATATTTTTATTAAAAAAAACCCATTGGAAAGTCATTTTAGCAAGAAGGTTTTCGATTGCTAAAATTCACTTCTAGCAAGGGAATCCTTCCATTGCTAAAAAGTCACTTCTAGTTAAAAATTTCCATTGCAAGAAGTGACTTCTAGCAATGAAGAAATTCCATTGCTAAAACTTCTAGCGAGAAAAAAAAAATTCATTGCTAATCATGACAAGAAATTACAAATTTTCTTGCTGAAGACCTATTGGGACGACACTTTAGCAACAAAGTTGTCGACAACCTTTATTTCTCACTAAAGAGCATTAGCGACAAAAGTTGAATTTTAGCGATGAAAATTTCTCAACTCGTTCTTTGCACGCTTGATTGCTACTCGAAATTTCTTGTTTACATCTTGTTTTCAGTAGTTTCTTATGATGTTCTGGCCTAGATTTTGGTTTCTATACCAAAGTTTCAATTTTTAACAGTATATACTCTGGAGATTGCTATTGTTGTTGTTGGTTTATTGCTCTTTTAGGTTTGTTTATGTTGATCGGTACCACAATTAGGTTTGCATATACTTTTTTTTTTAAATTATTTTCTTTTTCTGTTATTTGTGTTGTGTGACTACTTTTTAGTAAATATATATAGCTATTGAGTTTTAGAAAAGCAAGTGATTCAAAGTACAATGAGATTAGTTTTACTCGATGTCGTAGATTTTTGGTGTCTCCCGTGTTGTTCGTTACCAGATGACCACGACCTAAGAGTGGGTCTCAATCACACATATTTGAGACTGATAACATCAATCTCAGACCTAAGCAATTGAGATCAGCCTTCAGGTCTCAGTCATGTGATACTGTACAACACGAGCGATACAAAAACCACGAATTGCTCAGATCTATGCATTCTCGAGTTTGAAATGAATTGAAATGGGCTCAAGTGGTTAGAGTTTGTGAAAATTAGTGAGAAAAATGGGGTATGTGTTTTCTTAGAGGCAGAGTATTCGAAGAATTTTTAAAAAAAGAAAAAACTTGGAGTAAGTTCAATAAAAGTGGGGATGGGTGAGTAATGGGAGTGACTTATATGCAGTTTGCTATTGTGGTATTTTTACAAGAAGCCGGCTATGTGCACCCCAGTCAACACTCAGGGCACCCCATTTGCAAGGGCACCCATTGAATTTATCAGGGCACCCCCAAATTGGACGAAAATGCCCTTGAACCCTAAGGCTGAGGCACCCCACCTATTTCGGCTATACCCTAAACCCTAGAACTGGTTTCCATTTTTTCGAAACCTCATTTCCTACAAAAGCTCTCATTGCCATCGTGATTTGGAGGCGAAATCAACTAAATCTCATATTTTTCATCGTTCTCTCCCACATATTCCTGATTTTTTCGAGTTGGACAGGTTTTTTCGCCCAGTTGAAGTGGTCAGCGGCTAGGGACAAGTTCGGATTTGATTTCATTGTGAAATCGAGAGGGAAAGTAAGGTATGTTTGAGTTTTTGTTCGATTTTATGTTCATTTGGTTCGTTTTCTTTGTAGTCGTCTATGAAAATGCTTCAATATCTAGGTTTTCTTGCAAACCCGTAATACTCGGCCACACAGGACCGTGATGTAGTAATTAATCTCAGAAATATCATACCGAGACTTATGAGTACTTCTCGTTTGTATCCAAACGACACTTAGCCCAAATAAAATTTCATTACATTTCGGACACAAGTAACCAAGATTCTTGTTTTTGTTTCGGTGCCAGTAAACCGAAGCTCGTATATTACTTATGCGTAGGTTTAGTCTAGGAGGATAAATATCGATACTTTGTGATAGATCTCGGTTTCGTCATACCGAAACTTTGCCTTAGGTTTCGGTTATGGTATACCGACATTTTTATTTTGCTATCGGTTATGCCATACCGATTCAGTGTTGAAAATATATTTTTTTGGGTTTTTTTTTTTCTGCACAAGAGATTATATGGTTACAATGTCTTTCTCTATCAGATATGGCTCGAGGAAAATGTACTGTTTCTAGAGAGGATGTTGATGGAGAGCCCACGAGACCACAATGAGCACGAGCACAACGAGCGTCGGTTGTGGCTGCTGCTCCTTCTGGTCCTGCAGCTCCTTCTGCTCCTGCTATTGCTCCTTCCTTCGCTCTCCTCTTGCTCCTTCCCTTGTCTTGTCCATAGTAAGAGGAAGGTACATACTGCATCATATCGAAAGGAGAAAGTGCAAGCTGCTGAGGGTGTACGTGGTTGCAGACCGGTGAGGGATAACGTCGAGGATGAGGCATCTCATGTCTCTGTGGGGAGCAGTAGTCGAGGTGGTGCCGATGGGGATAAGGCCCGCAGGGCAGCAATAGAAGAAACCACCACATCCCAACCACAAGTAACTAGGAGTAGTAGCGGTGTTGTTGGTGGGAATGTTGTGGAGCTCGAAGATGACCCATCTGCTCCTTTCCCTGGCGATCCTATTGACCGCTCTTTGTTGAAGAGTTTTAAGGATCATGTTGCGGCAGCAATTTGGAATAATGAGGTATGTAGCCTTTTTTTTGGCAAAATATCAATTCATTTTCAATCAAATTATTACTTTTGCTATTCATATATGATAATGTATTTATGAATTATGTTTTTTTTTTAGCATCGACCGTTGCTTAAGTGCATAAACCACGAGGCTCAAATAGCTGAATGGGATTTGCAATCTTGTCACCCCAACACCCAGGGACTGCAAAGAATCATTCAGAGGTCGGGTTTGGCTCCACTAATAGACTGCTCCTATCGGAAGGCCAATAAGGAGATGATATCAGCTTTTGTCGAGCGGTGGCAGCCGGAGACCAATACATTTCATTTACCATTTAGTGAAATGTCCATCAAGCTCGAGGACGTGGGCATTTTACTGAAGATCCCAATGATGGGCAAGGTGGTGGCAGTTGAGAATTTTTCAAGGTACACAGAGGAGTCCCGCAAGGATGCGATTGAGTTAGTTTCAAAACTGCTCAGGGTTTCTCCTGACGAAGCAGAGGAAGAGGTTAACATTACTAAGGGTCTCACAGTGCGAGTAGTTTGGCTGAAGAGTCATTTTTGCCCACCCAAGTCCAGGTCTTCCAGTACTTCCAGTTCTCCTACTACGTACCCTCCAGTGGAATGCACTGCACGTGCATACTTTTTGTACTTGCTCTCTTGCACCCTATTCGCTGATAAGAGTGGGTCACGAGTTTCAATTTCATTACTGAAGCTTCTGGAGAACTTGGATGAGGTCGGGACTTACGCATGGGGTGCTGCCGCTCTAGCTTATCTTTACCGTCATCTCGGGTCGACCACCGGGTAGAAGTGTCGCAGATTAGGGGTACCTAACTTTGCTTGAGGTACATATTTCTTGTGCATTACTTGTGAATCGGCCAATACAAATCCAGTACTTTTTTTATTTTTGTTGATTCTTTTTTTAGGGATGGGTATAAGAGCACTTCCCACTCCAGCTTGCTGCGTCAAATGCGAAATACATGGACCACCTTCAGCCATGTGTCTCGAGGTGGGTACAGAAACACGAGACGGTAGCTAACGTGGACAAGCTAAGTAGTATTCGTAGGACCTTTGATAGGTTACGACCAAGTGAGGTACTTTGTTTTATTACTTTGAGTTTGATATTCCAATTTATCAAACTTCATATTTTAATATAAATTGTTTGTTTCATTGGTGTTGGTGACGTGGGACCTATATAGTGACATCAGGACAGGCGGTATTGTTCTGCCGATGGCCTTCTACTCTAGTTGTCTGAAATACATGGAAGTTGTGGAGCCATACCATCCGGAGAGGTTCCTTCGATAGCTTGGCCATGTTCAAGGAATACCGCCGTCTCCATATCGCCCCCTTGAAGCAAACCGAGGCCGCACTACAATGAAATACTCGGTTAAGTACTCATTCTAACCGGAGAATTGGGAAATGTGGCGTAGCCATTTACTCTCTGTTGAAGATCGAGGGGAGAAGGCGAGGTTCGAGTCCATGGCTGCACCTGAATATCTGCCATGGTTCACACGAGTTTCACATCCTACCATTGAGAACCCAGCGCACAATGATGACTTCCCTGATACGGTTGGTGATAATGAGTTATTGGAGGTAAGAGCCTTGCAACCATTTGAATTTAAGTTGGTTTATCACATTTCTTTTGTATTATTTATTCATAGTTTCTCTATTGGTTTTGAACAGCGTAATCGATGGGCATTAGATAGCGTATTGGCATGGATAGACTTGCCGGCGGGTATGGCCAAGATGGAGGCTGCTGAGAAAATGGCGAATGATGCCGTGGACTACTTGACGGGTAGGGTCTTGGTACAAGTACCACCACCACCACGACCAACACCACAACACCGAGTGCACCTACTGCTCCTTCACAACATGACAGTACCCCAACCAAAAGTGTGCCTACCCCAAGTTCTATTGAGCCTTCGGTGAGAAAGAATGCCCCTCTGCCCACCCCAAGTTCTAGCCAGCCACCTAAGAGGAAGCCCCCCACGACAACATATGTTAGTCGCAAAGCGAAGAAAGAAAAAAGACTCAAGTGAAGAAACATGTTGTTTGTCTTGTTCATTTGGTATTGTTTAACTTGTTTGGTATTTGATGATGGATGATGTTTAACTTGTTAATTTGGTATTGTTTACCTTCTTCGGTATTGTTCTATTGAATTGATAATGTTTGACTTGTTGGTCATGTTTGAATTGATGTGTTCTACTACTACTATTTGTTGTTCTATTTTTGTCACTACCATGTTTGCAATAAGTTACCACAGAGAAATCCACGGCCACGCAGGAACGAGAACTACTGAGAATTATCGGTTATGCATGACTGTGATTAGTCCATTGAGCTCGGCCGCCTCCATGCAAACATTGGCATATTGGCCAAAATTTATATAGTCTCGGTCATGCACACCCGCAAGTAATGTCTAAATTACGGTCATGTGGTACCGAAACTTATGTATGGTCTCGGTAGTTCATCACCGAGATTATTACGCAACGATTACACATAACGACTCGGCCTCCTATTATCACAATTTTGCAGATAAAATCGGTTACGCCATTCCGTAATTCATGAATTAGTCTCGGCGATGCACAACCGATTGGTAATTAAGGGTCTCGGTTGCATTTGACCGATGCTCACATGCAAGGAACACACATTGAATCGGCCACATACTACCGCAATTATTTGCAGTAAATAGGTTATAATGTTCTCTTACTATGGTCTACTTTTCGGTCATCTGTCACCGTAATTTAGCAAGAATCTCGATGTTATGTAACTGAAGTATTTAGGGAACCTCATTGTTGGCTGCTCACGAACCTTAATGTCCGAGACTACAATGGGTGTCACGGTTCTGTATGTCCGAGACTTGGGGGTAGTTTTCAACCTTCTGTAACCGATCCTTTAATTGAGAGTACAAACTTGGCATATCGAATTTATCCATTCAACAAACATCAATTCAAGTTACAGACATGAACAAAGTACACAAAAGCATCATGCCAAGTTTCGAAGACATAATATTCATTCAACAACATCAATTCAAGTTTGCCGAACATTCCAAAAATAATTTACTATGTGATTTGCTTAAGGCGACGCTAAGTCTATCACGAAGGGCGTGTGTAGATGAGAAGATTGAACCGGGGCTTGTGCTTGGATGTTAATACCAAAACCCCACCCTTGAGCATCAACATTCGCGAAGGTCTTCCACACCAAGAATACAGGGGGAACCGGTGCATTAGGCTTGAATATGACCTGTCAAATGGAGGAGCAACATAAAAGAAAGAATAAGTAACGTGCATTGACATATTAACCAAAATTTGAAACAAACGCTAAAAACTTACCCTAACCCAATGAGTGTCGTTGACATTTGTAATGCCAATAACTACCCGATCTTTCATAGGCGGAGGGGCATTACGTAGAGGAAGAAATGTCATGCAACAACCATATGACACGTTGACAAGCACAACATTAAATGTTGTTGCAATTAGAAGTCCCATGTCTGGAAGGGTCTTCCACTTGTCGGACCTGACATCCTTACCTTCAAAGAATTGAACAGCTCCCTTAACTTGGTCTAAATAACTTCCAAGCAAATCCTTCCAAAACTCTTGGTTCTCTTGTAGTTCATTAACCATAGCTGTTCTAACCCTTTTCCAACCATCTATGTCTAAGAATCTAAGACCGGCGGTAACACAACGGAAGCCACAATTTCCATCGCTATCCACATTTACTGTAGTCTCAACATGTTGAATCCAATCCGGTTGTATAGTGTGAATGAATCCAATCTCAGATACTCCCATAGATGCCCCACGTGTTCGATGTACTTTATTCCTAACTTGTTTTACTTTCCTTCGTGCACTGGCTGCCTCAGCGGGTGTAAGTACATATTCAAAGCCACTTGGATCTCTCGTCGTAGAAGTATCATCTTCCTCAGCTTTCCTTTTCATCCCTCTCTTCCCTTTCTTCATTTTCTTGCTCCCTATAACATAATTACCAAAACTATCAAGACTCGGTCTCCCCCTTGTTTTCACTTTTGCCTGTGGTGCAATACATGACATCGATGAAGGACAACTAATCTCTTTTAGTTGTTGAATAGTCCTAACACACGAATCCTCATCAACGAATGTTTCAAACTTAAACACAACTCTTTGAAGCTCGTCATTCAAGTTATAAGCAGTCCGATTCACTAATGCATCGGGTACCATACTTAACTTCTGCCAATACACATGTATATCTTCAAGTGGTATAGGTGAACCAGCAAAAATATGTACATAAAGCTCGTGTGCACACGGAAGCCCACAAGTGGTACGTAGGTCACAATCACATAAGCTCCGGTCTGTCCCAACATTCACCCCACGTTCAACCTCATTACGAATCAACTTAAGCGCTTTCAGGGATACATAACCCTGCAAACGGTGATACAATCTATCCATATATCCATGTTGCACAACATTCAAACTAACCTCAAACGACGATTTGATCCTGTTATGTTGTATGTCTAACATTCCATGAATTATACTCCACAACGCCTCGAAGTTTGCAGTACATGTGCCGAGATGCTGTTTGAGAGTGGAATGTGCAGACTCAACCCTTTGCGTTGTGGTTTCTCCAAGATGAAAAAGTGGATTTGTCCATGCACGTACAAATCTATTCTTGTAATCCCGTAACCAAGTATCCTCCAAATAATTAAGCAGACCTTTCACATCTGCATACTCAACACGTAAGGTAGCCAACATAAGCTCGAATGATGTTTCGGGCGTAGCATACATCAAATCTGTCCACCTCTTATTGAAGAGTTGAAAGTCATCATTTCGTGCGAACATCTTTTTGGTGTTGGTTAATACCATTTTGTTGATATGCCATGTACAAAGCTGGTGGGAACATCGTGGAAAAACTTCTTTGATTGCATTAATAAGGCCCAATTCTCTATCAGTGACAAAAACACTAGGTGTAGGCCACCCGTCTAGTAAACCTCTCAAAATGTCCAATGCCCATGTGTAGTTGGACATAGTCTCTGAAGATAAAAAACAAAACCCAACCGAGAATGTAATGTCTATCGAAGTGACCCCAACAATCTCCAACAACGGCAATCGGTACCTATTGGTCTTATATGTGCAGTCTATTAGAAGAACGTATGGAAAAGACCTCAATAAGTTGATGGAGTCAGGATGGGACCAAAACAAGTCTGTAACTACATTCGATTCGGGGTCCTTCCTATGCCATGACAGATACATATTGTCTTCCAATAAATGTAAGAGTTGTTGCATTTGAATTCTCCCACCAGCTTCTTTAATTCGATTCCTTTGTCGTGCATTGTATATTGTCCGCAATGTTGAAGCATTGTTCTTATCCCTTTGCCTCAAAGTGTTTAGGATCTGTCGTGGCCTAACATTAGCCTTACTCATCTGATCCAAAATAGTTGCCTCATCCTGAGTCAATCTTCCAGCATATGAGTGCCCTTCCAAGGAATTCGCAGAGTTATGGTTGTGCATGCCACATACCACACTTACATACCAATATGAGTCTGGGTGTTCTTTGAGTTGAATAAGAAAAGGGCACTGACATTTTTTCGTACCGGTGTTTGGTCTTGTGTTGTCCTCTTCCTCTGCGTTTGTCAACTTACGTGGTATCTTCTCAATTAGTTCAGCTTTAGCAATTCCAACTCTTTAGGAAATACCCCTATATGTTCCGGATCTCTCACACGCAATTGTGACCCTTCCCCTACGGCCATTCCCTCCGGCATCAGACTTCTTTGTAACCAGGACAAACTTTCTTGCACGTCCTGTCTCTTGAACCCATTTGAGTGCCTATTTTCTAGTTTGAAATGGTGCCTCCCGTTTGAAAAGATAAGAGATATCTTCAAATGCACTTGTCGATGTTACTTCCTGCAAGAAAAATTCAAATATCATAAGTACTCGGTGTTAAAAGTTAGAAAATCCTTAAAAACGCAATTCTCGGTAGTACAGGTCTGACACGTAAAGGATAGTTTCGGTAGGTCACAACCGAGACTATTCAATATATCTCGACACACGACCACCGAGTCCACTAGCAACCCTTTACATAAAATGTTCGGTTATCTACTACCGAGAATTACGTTTAAGTATCAGTTGTGTGTCGCTGATATATATACAGATATCTCGATCCTGTATGGCCGAAACAATCGTGTACGTGGTACATTTGCATATTGAGAAACCCTAGACCTAAAAAAAACTTTAAAACTCACCTCCAACTGCGTCGATTCATCCTCACTTGGGTTTTGTTCATCCATTGTACACTAAAACACCAAATGATTTGCTCCAAACCCTAAGTAAATGAGAATCATCAAACACCCCCTTTGTCAACACCAAAACACACCAAACGCAAGATTCAAACACTCAAAAACTGAACAATGGATGAGGATACCGACCTTGTATAAACTCTTTTAGCCAATAACGTCGTGACCGATCGTCGACGGGACCGAAGTATAAGGATTGAACGGGATTAACCAAGCTCAAAAATGGGGTGGGTGCCTTGGTAATTTTGATTTTTTGGGTTTTTGTTGTAGATATAGGTTGGAGGGCACATGAGTCATTAAACATACAATTGAAAAAAATGGGGTACCCCGAGTGTTAACTGGGGTGCACATAGCCGGCCTCTTTTACAATTGTCTTTGTGGCACTTTGTAATTGGGCCGCATGTACAGTTATGAGAAGTAAAAAAAAAAGGCAATACAACTGCTTTTTATGCCTTAACAATTTTGTTTTGGTAAGAAAATAGCTAATTCTAATTGTAATACATTTATAATTTTACAATTAAAAATAACCTAATAAAAAACCTAACACAATTAAAATATCGACATATTTAAAACTTCACAATTAATTAAAAACAAGCGCAATGGGCTTCAAAAAAAACAAGCACAATTATAAATAAAGAATAAAGCATTCTTAGATAATTGGTGAACAAACCTCAAAAGCCAATTTGAAAAAGTGACCAACAATTAAATTTCATGTTCTTGATTTATACATAGCCATACAGGGGTTCAATGCAGATAATAGAATTAAGATGTCTTTCGTTAGAGATTATATAATAGATTGATGGTGTTCTTTGCCTTAAGTATATTGGAGATTATATAATAAGTTTTTTTTTTTTTATCTTTTTCTATATTAATTAAATTTATTTTTATCTAATATGCTGACATTTGCTCACGCGGCTTGCCAACTAGTTAAAAATAAATCAATCAACTCTTCTTAGAACATGAGAAATTGAGAATTTATCAACCAATATTCATTCTATCTAGGCGTTGATTAGAGATCGATCAAGAAAGTACTTACATTAATGTATTACATACTTAGAACATGAGAATTTATCTAACCCTAATTCGCACGAAATTGATTGATCCCTATGATTCTCAAATTGGAACAACAATTCAATATTCAAGCAATGACAATCAATCAAAAACTCAATTGAATTTAGATTAAAGTGATAAACATAGAAATCAATACAGCAAAAAAAAAAAACACCTGATATAATAGAGCAACCAATTCAAGAATCTGAAACGTGAAAGAAAGAAGCATAGAGCACCTCTGCCATGGAAACCAGACATCAGCACTGAGATTATTAGCATAGATAACCTCTCCCAACAGTGTTTTTTGTATTCATCGAGTATTCCCATCTTAAATTCCCCATAAAAAAAATTCTGACCACATTTTCCACCCAGCACGAATCCCCACCCTCTCTACTTTTTCACATGATATCTAAAAAATAATACATTATATATAAAAATTTGAAATCATTAAAAGTCTTTTCTTCGCAACTCCACATCGCTTTTCAAAGTTTATATGAAGCATTCACCATACAAAAAAGGAAAATATAAGAACTAATTATTTTGATGCAATTCCTATCCAAAAAAGTCCTCTCAAAAGTTTGTGCCATGTCGCGTCCGTTTTGATTTAGCATATTGGTCAAGGCATCGTACCTCTAGATCGATTATCAGAAGGAGAGGAGGTTGGTATGGGAAGCTTTCAACTTTTTCCCAGATGAATTTTTTTGAGGTGGCCTTTGTGACCTCACCTCTTCAATGCCCAGTGTTGTTGATCAATTATCTAAACTTACTGGCACCACCTTCATATGTATGGCTTTCCTCATGCCTTCTCCTAGGCGCTTCATTTTTCGAGTCCATATCCAACACAATTTCGCTTGCCATATTTGTGTTCTCTGTGTTCATCAGTATCTGTATTCAAATCCACACTGACGTGATCACTTCATTCAAAGCAGATCACATAATAGTTTTATGTTGCATGATTGTGTTGCTCTCAGAGCTAGGCATAAACACCAAGGCGGCTAGAAATATTGAAAGGTGTTTCTTATGTGGCTACCTGAAAAATACACAATTTGTTGTGTCAAGGCGCTTAAGAAGTTCTACTAGTTGTGTGATTAGCATTGTTTCTGCATCTATCTTATTGACACAGATTTTTCGATCTCTTGTTTTCAAAAGGGTGGAGTATCGCAACGGACACTCTGATACTAATGGTCAATGCACGGCATAGTTGTGAGCCAAACCATTACTGTTCTATACTTCATGCCCCTGCCGTTTTATGCACTCAAGGCAGTTGCCAAATTGTGTAGAAAAGCAGCCAACTGTTGGTGCCAGCGCCACCAGAGAAAAGCAGCGTCCAAATCAGTTGATGGGGCATTGTTTGAGCCTAAAGAAGATGGGTGTGAAGTTGAAGACATGATGAGAGAATGAAAACACTTAATTTCAACAAGTGAACAGTTGGAGTTGGATGTTGGGCATTGACGAATGGCGTGAAGGAATTGGTGAAAATAATATGTATGGACAAACACAATCTCCCCGCCGTACATCTCATCCAACCCCTTCGCAAAACTCCTCCATCTCCAGTTTCTCTGACAGCATTGCTTCAAAATCTGCTTCTTCCATGAAGTGAGGATTACGCGAGAAATCTCCTTTCACCCCTAGTCCTTGCAAAATCACCACACTGTCCATCCCATCTTCAATGAGTCAATGCATCTATGACTCATTGGTTTGTAGATAATACAGCTTATGCATCGGTTAAAGATTTATTTCAAGGATTGGAACAATTATTTGTTGATATGATCCAAGAACCGCTCAGTAAAATGGCAAATATGGTGCTTAAGAAAACAGCTGAAAACTCCCCGAAGACTTGGAACAGAATGCAAAGGAAGCCTTGAAGTTAATAAGCAAATTTGAAGAATTGAAGGGCTTAGATCCATGGTCATTTCAAGTTGGAACCACTACTAAAACCAACTCTGCAACAAATGCTAATGTCAGTACTGCAACTGAAGCAAACATACAAGGAATTCCAGTCACACAGAACCGGATGAGCAGCATGTTTTTTGAAGGTGCAAGCAGCAACACTAGTGATGGTAAGCTCAGGTTTGTCGAAGACAGAGGTTGCGGAAGTCGTCATGTCATTTCCGATGAAGCAATCCAGGTTGATCTCGGCTTCCCCAATTAATATTGCTCGCAGACCAATCTGTTCAATTTACTGTAATTGTTACCAAAACATTGATGTCCCTCTAGTTATTTTTGTTTTTAAGTTAGGTACTTGTTAATGTCCCTACACTACAACAGAAAAAGGCTTTAATGACGTGTGAGAGGGTCGGGAGAGAGAGGTCGTGAAAAATGCAGAGAGGGTCGTGTGAGAGGGTCGGGAGAGAGAGGTTGTCAGAAATGCAGAGAGGGTTGTGTGAGAGGGTCAGGAGAGAGGTCGTGAGAAATGCAGAGAGGGTTCATTTTTTTGTTTTGTTTGGACTATAGATAACTGTAGCCGTTATCTTTGCTACTGTTATTAGCGTATAAATATATCATAGTGCTACTTGGATTGTTACTTTTAATGATACGTAATGAAATCAAGTTTGCATATGGTTTAATTTTGTCTTTGGTCTCTAAAATAAAGATGATGATAAGAACAAATTTTCAGAGCAAGTCCAGTTTGCTTATAAGAGGTTGAATTGCTTTTGCTTTTTCTTTTTCTCTTTTTTTTTTTTTTTTTTTTTTGCAAAAGTTGAATTGCTTATTTTAAGAACTTACACTCATTTCAATTAGGTCATTGAAAGCCATAATTAACCTGTGAAACAACAAAACAATACTAACTGTACAAAACAAACAAAAAAAACAGAATAAGATTACACAAGCTACTTTACAGATTTATCATTAATTAGTTGCTACAGAAAGTGATTTAATTCTTCCATAAGGAGGGCAAATTAAATTTATGAAACAAATATTCCATCTTCTCTTTTCAATCAGTTGAGTTAAAAAAGTATCTCATGAAGACTGTTAAGAGCATATTCTTTAAGTGTTTCCAAAGAAAAGAGGACACTACAGAGAGTTGATTCTTTGTTTTTCACATGAACTAACTTATTCGGAAAAGCAGCAGAACTATAAATTCAACTTACTACTTGGATCAAGGAATCCGACATAGACCAAGAAATTGCAAAACATCATGTAGGGAAACAATGATGAGAAACCAAAGTTGTAAATCTGCGAATGGCACTAACGCGGATCCTAATTCCAACTCTTCTTCTCCAGTGCCTATAATCGGCTTATACGTTACAGGAGCCACTTTGGTCTGTTTACTTCTCATTTCTATGGATATTTTTCGTGGTTTCCGCCTTAGAAAGAAATGGTTACCTTGTCGTCTCTTCGCACTAAATTCAGCCACACTAGCTGTCCTTGCTGTGGCTGCAAAACTCCCAGTGGACCTCACCTCTTCAATGCCCAGTGCTGTAGATCAATTATCTAAACTCACAGGCATCATCTTTATATGCGTTTGTATGGCTTTCCTTGTGCCTTCCGTTGGCCTTACTTCATTTTCCGAAAGCATTTCCAACATGATTTCCCTTTCCATATTTGTGATCACTGTCTTGGTCAATGTTTGTATTCAAATGCGCACTGGCGTGATCACTTCGTTCAAAGCAGATCACATCGTAGT
Source organism: Stephania japonica (assembly GCA_039657345.1). Taxonomy (NCBI): domain Eukaryota; kingdom Viridiplantae; phylum Streptophyta; class Magnoliopsida; order Ranunculales; family Menispermaceae; genus Stephania; species Stephania japonica. The sequence continues at coordinate 49,577,767 of CM077558.1, forward strand.
TTTATGTTGCATGATTGTATTGCTCGCAGAAATGTGGATAAGCACCGCGAATGCCAATGATGTGAAACACTCATCCTCTTCGGCCATTAAAGACTCCATCTCTCATACCGAAAGAAGCTTGCTAGAAAGATTAAAGGCGTCTTACTTGTTTGGCTACCAAGGAAACCCTCAATTTCGTGTTTCGAGGCGGTTAAGTTACGGTAGTAGTTGCATAGTTAGCATTGTTTGCACAGCTATTTTGTTACGAGAGATTTTTCGATGTTTTGTTTCGAAGGAGTTGGAGTTTCACAAAGGACGCTCTGATTACAAATGGTCAATGCAGGGTATAGTGGTGAGCCAAACCATCACTGTTCACGTCGGTTGTTTCGGCACCACCATCAGATTTCTCTCCATGGCTACACATCTACTAGCAGATGAATATGAAGAAATTCCTTCCGAAGATTTGTGCCCTCGCTGGTGGCTTTCATATATCATGTCAATTATCCTGCGTCCTATTATTATCACAATTTATTTTCTCTTTTTCTTTTATTACTGGTCACTTGATACAGATATTAGTCTTCGTCGTTTCTGGGAAAAAGCAAGTGAATCAGTTGATGACGGGGCATTGTGTAACTTTTGTGATGAGCCTAAAGATGGAGTTGAAGTTGAAGACATGACTAAAGAATGCAAGGCCCTAATTTCAAGTGCAAGATGGGAATCGGATGAGTGGGCATTCAAGAAAGGTGTGAAGGAGATGATGAGAATGAGGTTCATGAGCAAAAGCAAACACCCAATACATCATCTCATCCAACTGCTTCACAAAACTCCTCCGTCTCAAGTGTCTCTAGTGACATTGCTTCAGAATCAACGTCTTCCAGGAAGTGAGGAGTACCAGAAAAGTCCCTTTTCGTTATTTGTCCTCGCAAAAATCATCATGTTGTCCATCCCGCCGTCGATGAGTCAATGTATATACGACTCGTTGAAAGATTTCTTTCTGGCGATTCAATACATTAGTAACAAAGGAAATATAATTGAAATAGACTTTGGAAATTATAGTTTTGATTCTGCGTGGTCTTCTCACCTCTTTGGCTTCAAGAAACCTAAGCGAGAAGAAGATTTTCAATCTCCAATGCAGTTGGACCAAGCAGTTGAGATCATAACAGAGCTCGAATCAGTCCACCCATCATGGCAGGAAGTGTTGTGTATGATTTTTTGGTTCATAGAAAGTAAAGCTTATGCATCGGTCGATGATTTATATCGAGACATGGAGCAATTATTTGTCGATATGATAGTGGAACTGCTCCTTCAACTCTCAGGTATCGTGCTCAAAGAAATCAGGGAAAGCTCCCTCGAAGACTTGGAAGAGAAAGTGAAAGAAGCGTTGAAGGTAGTAAGCATATTTGAACAATTAAGGGACTTGGATGCATTTTCATTTCTTGTTGGAAATACTACAACCAACTCTGCAACAAATGCTAATGTGGAGGGTGAGTACATAGCTACGCTGGAAAACAATGCCAATGTCACTATTGCAACTGATGCTGATTTACAAGGAATTCCAAACACACTAAACCCGCTTTTAGAGGGAGATCATGAAAGTCGTCTCGTAGTTTCTGATGATACACAAGATGATGAAATAATCCAGATTGAATAATCCAAATAGAAGTACAGATGTTGATGTTGGAGTTGGGGGATGCTTGGCTCAAGAAGGATTAATGTCCCTATTTATTTATTTTTTTAGGTACTTGTTAATGTCCCCATTTGGAATGTAACTTTTAAAGACATACAATAAAATCAAGTTTGCTTAGAAATTGTTGAATTGTGTCTTTGGTCTCTTAAAGAAAGAAAGATGATAAAAGTAAATTTGCCAAGTAACTCAAGTTTACTATAAGTGGTTCAATTGCTTATTTTAAGAACTCACACTTCTCATTTCAATTAGATCACTGAAATTAAGCTCTAACCAGTTAAATAACACAAAATTATACAAACAGTACAAAACAAAACAAAGCAAAAAGAAGATTACACAAGACACTTTGCAGTTTTGTCATTCATTAATTAGTTGCTAGCTTATGAATTAAATTAAGTATATAGTTTCTATAGACGAAATAATTATTGAATTAATTAATTTATATTATTACGTACACAACTAAGTAATTAAACTAAATCTGCGTGCATAAATAAGGGGCAAAATTTTAGAAGCAAATATTCTTAGTTTTCTCAATCATTTGAGTGAAGAAACTCTCTCATGAAGACTGTTAAGAGTTGATTCTTTGTTTTTTTCACATGAACAAGACCAAGGTTTTGCAAATCATCAGGAAAGAAAAAAAGGAAAAAAACAAAGCCCCATTCTCAAATTAGTAGTGGTCGGCTGCATAGATCAAACAGAAATAATCCAGATTGAATAAGCCAAACAGAAATGCTGTTGAAGTTAGTAATGCTTCCCCTTGTTCAATAAGGCACACTATTCTGTTTTAACTTAGTTTAATTGCTACCAAAGCAAATACAGATCAAAAGTATCCAACTTCAACATTTACTGACTACATAAATAGTCAACCACCCAACTTGTGATTTATCTTGGAAAAAAAGAGAGAGAAAACATGGAAACAATTTCTTCGCTTGAGGGGATAACAAGTGAAATCAAATCCAATAATAGCCTACAACATTCAGAACCGAAAGAGATGCAGAAAATAGAAGAGTTATATGAGAAACTTAAATTTTCCGATACTTTCCCCCATATATGCCGCTTCTTTTGTTGGTTTAGTCCTTGTACTTCATCTCGGACATGAGGAATCCAGGCATGCAAACGATGACGAGAACTTCTCGACTGCAGCTTTAAGATCCTTGATGTCTGACGCGGGCCGAACACGTCAATAAAATATATAAACCTAAACTAACTATTTTATAGATAGCGGTAAAGGGTCGATCCCATAGAGATTGGTGTCTTTCTTAGATAAGAAAAATACAAAAAATGGGAATTAGGGTTTTAGAGAAAATATATAAATATTTTAAAAATAAATAAATTAAATGGAACGAAAATCTAATGGGAATGAATCTAGGTATTCAATTTCACAGTCTCGCCATACAACTTGGGATTGAATTTATTAATTGTCGGTTTATAAAAGATATAAACTAATCTATGATCTAGTGCAGCTATAGACCCGGTGATGCACTCGGTTCCTTGCACTTCCTAATGTCGGCAGCCAAAGTACGACTGTTGACTACTTCCCTAACCAAACACGCAATCTGATCGCTAATGCTCTAGATTTAACGCATTGGCTGCATTGCTTCGATTCGTAAAGGCACTACACCTAGACAACCAGATCACTCGTGTCCGATTTAGCCTAGATTTCTATGTTATTCAACCGGTCCCAAAAGGGTCTAATCAATTGGTAGGTCAATTGTCACTAATGTGGTCTTATCGCACAAAGACGGATGCTTACGACTCACAGACATGTAAATCAAGGTTTAAACTAGTTTTAACCTCAATTGTTCATACAATACCAAAGAAAATAAATCATAGAAAAAAATCAATAATAATTAAAAATAAATAAACCTCATAAAGGATTCCCAAGTCGTAGGCTTGACCGATCCACCTTTAACCTAGACGGAGAAACTAGCTAGACATAATTAAACTAAACTAAAAGAAAATTTAATAATAAATAGATCCTCTTCCCTTTTTAATCCCTACCTCCTAATATATATATATTCCTCAAATTTGGTCTCTGGAGGTAAGAAAAACCAATTTTCGTAGTTTCGGGAGTGATTTTCTGATCTGGGAGTGTTTGGGGCGTTTTGTGCACTTCAGAACACTTGCACTACAAGAATCAGCCCGGATAGAGATGGAAAATTCTGTCCCTAATAGGTTGAGATTTGGTTGCTAAAACGGTCAGCAACCGAATTACGAACCGACTAAATCGGTAGTCTAAAACGTCGTCGTGACTGGTCAGGGGCAGAATTTCAAGTCCGTTGTTAATTAGAGATCGAAAATTTCGTCCTTATTCGTCGTTGACTGTTAATCCGGGCGTGAATAAATTACATGTTCCGACCTTAAAATGGTCTCTAATTAACGACGAATTAGAGACCAAATGTATACATTCCGTTCCTAAATCAGTCTCTAAACTGGGACGGTTTAGAGACCAAACTCATAGATCTCAATAGCGTTTAATATACATTCCATCCCTGATTCGGTCCCTAATTAGAAATTGAATCAGAGACGGAATTCAGCATCCCAGAAAACAAAAATAATTTATATACGTTTCAACCTGCTTAAAACACAAATAACCTTCAACAATTTTTTTAAACCTGCTGAAAACACCAATAACCTGCAACAATTTTTTTTACACATTTAAAGCTGCTGAAAACATATCATACAACACAAATACATACAACACAAATAACCTGCTGGGAACTCATTATACAATAGAAGTTTCACAAATAACATGCTAATGAAACCAAAACAGTTATAAAAAAAAAAAGAAATTAAAATAAACGTCATATATACATGTGTGTAAAAGTTTCCCTAATTAGTTCCTAAAATACATCATTTATATATGTATACCAAAATATCAAAATATACCAAAATATCAAAAGGAATGTATATCAAGTGTATCATATCAAATGTCTCTGTCAGGTCGTGGTAGGGGATGTGTGCCGGAAAATGCATCGATCCACTCCTGCTGCAAGGTCAAGTTCGTTTGCTCTTCATCTTATGGCTCATACATCCTCGGGTGATAAACATCGTTAGCATCCAAAGCTGGAGTAGGCACCGCCGTCGGTGGAGTAAGAGTCTCCTGGTGAGATGGGCGAGGAGGTGGAGGAGGAGGTGGAGGTGGAGGTGGAGGTGGAAGTGGAGGATGAGATGAGCTCGCTCCAAGATGTCCACCTCTCATACTCTGCATCAACATGGACTGTAGTAAAGCTATCTGGTCATGCTTCGTATGTATTTGATTTTGTCGATCCTCAACGATAGAAGTCGGACTTGAGACATTAGATTGAAGAGTCGCAAATTCCTGGCTCGACGAGCCCTGAGATGAGCTGGCACCTGGATCATTGTACCTCCTTCCCGTAGACCCTAACCCTTACACTCGTCCCTTATGATCAACGCTGACAACTGTGTAATATAAATTTGTCTCGTCCACATGTGGATTATCTCCTGCCTCTTCTGCTGACTATGACATCTCCTCGCGCATCCTCTGAATCTCAGCCTATAGATGTAATTCAAACATATACAAGTAAAAAATAAAATAGACCTGCAAATTTTACAAGTGGTCTTATCTCAACTCCTACATGAAACAATACATGAAACAACTGAAGATTAGAACTATATATGTAATTCAAACATATACAAGTAAAAAACAAAACAGCCGAATTATATTATTGTCCCGTTAAGTTCAAAAAACTTGAAAAGGAGGCTTTTTCATTTAAATTTGTCAAAAGTACATTTTACATCAAAAAGAAAAGTTTTCTGACAAGCTTTTTTATGTATATTCAATTCACCATACATATTGTTGAAACTAAAGTTTTATGTTGAATTATAAATACATTTGACAGTGTTTCAGATTTTCAGTTGAATATGAACAACTACAACAGATTTTTTAATCGTTATATATTTATATGCAGGATAATTAATCACTGTCTTGGTCAATGATTATAAATACATTTGTGATCACTGTCTTGGTCAATGTTTGTATTCAAATGCGCACTGGCGTGATCACTTTGTTCAAAGCAGATCACATAGTAGTTTTATGTTGCATGATTGTATTACTCGCAGAGATGTGGAGAAGTGCCATTAACGCCGATGATGTGAAAAGCTACTACTCCTCTACGGTCATTAAAGCCTCCATCACTGAGACCGAAAGAAGCTTGGTAGAACGATTAAAGGCGTGTTACTTGTTTGACCACCGAACAAACCCTCAACTTGATGTTTCGAGGCGGTCAAGTAGCTACAGTTGTTGCATAGTTAGCATTGTTTGCACAGCTATTTTGTTACGAGAGATTTTTCGATGTTTTGTTTCGAAGGAGTTGGAGTTTCACAAAGGACGCTCTGATTACAAATGGTCAATGCAGGGTATAGTGGTTAGCCAATCCATCACAGTTCTCATGGGTTCTTTCGGCACCACCACCAGATTTCTCTCCATGGCTAAACATCTATTAGCGGATGAATTTAATTTTATTTTCGAAGAGTTTTGCCCTGCAGGCAGGTCTACTTCAATGTTCTTGGCATTTATCCTGCATCCCTTCATTATCACAATTCATCTTCTCTTGTTCTTGTGTTTCTCACATCATCTGGATGCAGTTGGTGATTTCTGTGAAAAAGCACGTGAATCAGTCGAAGGGACATTGTTTAACTTTTGTGATGAGCCTAAAGATGGAATTGAAGTTGAAGACATGAATAAAGAATGCAAGGCCCTAATTTCAAGTCCTAAAACATGGGAATCGGATGAGTGGGCATTCAAGAAAGGTGTTAAGGAGATGATGAGGTTCATGAGCAAAAGAAAACTCCCAATACATCTAATCCAACTCCTTCACAAAACTCCTCCATCTCAAGTTCCTCTCATGACGTTGCTTCAGAATCAACGTCTTCCAGGAAGCGAGGAGTACCAGATAAGTCCCGTTTCGATATTTGTCCTTGCAAAAATCATCATGTTGTCCATCCCGCTGTCGATGAGTCAGTGTACATACGACTCATTGAAAGATTTCTTTGTGGCAATTCAATACATTAGTAACAAAGGAAATAATAGAGAAATAAGCATTCGAAATAATATTTTTGAATACGTGTGGTCATCTAATTTGTACTTTGGCTTCTTTAATGATAATGAGAAACCTAAGCAAGAAGAAGACTTTCAATCTCAAATGCAGTTGGACCAAACACTTGAGATCATAAGAGATGTGAAGCTCAAATCAGAGAACGAATGTTTTATGCATTCTCTATCATTGAAGGAAGAGATTGATATGATCTCGGAGTTCATAGAAAGTAAAGCTTATGCATCGATCCAAGATTTATATCAACACATGGAGCAATTATTCGTCGATATGATAATGGAACTGCTCCTTCAACTCTCAGCTATTGTACTCAAGGAAATTGTTGAAAGCTCCCGCGAAGACTTTGAAGAAAAAGTGATAGAAGCCTTTAAGTTAGTAAGCATATTTGAACAACTAAGGAACTTGGATGCATTTTCATTTCTAGTTGGAACTACTATTATTACGACCAACTCTGCAACATATTCTGATGTGGAGGGGGAAGACAAAGCTACACTGGAAAACAATGCCAATGTCACTACTACAGCTGATGCTTACATACGAGGAATACCGAACACACAGAGCCCTCTTGAGGTTTATGCAGTGAGGGATTATGAAAGTCGTCTCGTTGTTTTCGACGATGTGCAACATGAGATAATCCAGATTGAATAAACCAAGCAGAACTGATGTTGGAGTAGGGAGTTGTTGGGCTCTGATCTAGGCCTTTCCGATATTGATCAGCAAGGCAGACCATTCTGTTCATCTACTTGAATTGTTACCAAAGCATTAATGTCTCTATATTGATATTTATTTTTAATTTTTTTGGTCCTTATTAATGTCCCTATTTGGATTGTAACTTCTTTTTCTTTTAGTCATTTGGATTGTAACTTCTAAAAACATATATAATAAATTCAAGTTTGCTTGGATGTGGTTGAATTCTTTGCTCTCCTAAAGAAAGGAAGATGATAAGAGTAAATTTTCAAAGTAAATCAAGTTTGCTTATTTTAAGATCTTATACTTCTAATTACAATTAGCTCATTGAAAGCCCTGATTAACATGTGAAACAACAAAATTACACAAACTGTCAAAATTATATATGTTTAGTTCTCACACATCATGATTTCCTGTGAGAAGCTAGCTTTTTTCAAAGGAAATTATATAGTTTCTACTCTTTTTTTAATAACCATAGGTGTTTGAACATTTTTCAGCCCCTACATACTTTGATTCGACTAATCTCATAGGAGTTAGTCAGACGCCCTAACCTCATAACTTAAGGAAACTAAGTAAATATAATGTGCTACTAAAAATCGAGTTCATGACCACTGCCCCAATTAGAGTTTTAGTGCTCTTTTTTTGCCACTCGCCACACCCCTTAGGGATTCTTTAATTGTTTCGAAAGAAAAGAGGACACTAAAGTGTTGATTCTTTCTTTTTCACATGAACAAAGATCAAGGAATTGCAAATCATCAGGAAGGCAAACAAAGACAACATATCCAAAAAAGTAGGGATCGTCTACATAGATCAAACATTCCATTGCACTCGACTTAGTTTCAGAAGCTACACAAAATGAAATAATCCAGATTGAATAAACCAGACAGAATTAATGTTGGAGTAAGTAATGTTTGATTACTTCGCTCTGATTTTTGCTTCCCGTTGTTCGGTAAGACACGCTATTCTATTTAACTTAGATTAATTGCTACCAAAGCAAATACAGATCAAAAGTATGTAACTTTTCTTTTTTGAAGAGTCTCAGAAGTAGGTAACTTCATCATTTACTGAAAGAATAATTTTTTTTTCCCAAAACCATTGCATTTGAAACAAATTGCAAGTTATTTTTCCAGAACTGATTATATAAATGGTCAACCACCCAACTTGTGATTTATCTTGGAAAAAAAAGAGAAAGAAAACATGGAAACAATTTCTTCGCTTTAAGGGATAACAATTGGAATCAAAACCAATAATAACCTACAACATTCAGAACCGAAAGAGATGCAGAAAATAGAAGAGTTATATGAGAAACTTAAATTTTCCGATACTTTCCCCCCATGCCTCTTCTTTTGTTGGTTTAGTCCTTGTACTTCATCTCGGACATGAGGAATCCGGGCATGTCAAATGATGAAGAGAACTTCTCGACTGCAGCTTTAAGGTCCTCGATGTCCTTTTTGTTCACCAGACCCTTGTTTGAAGTCTTTCGAGAGCTTGCCGTGCTCCTTTTGAATTTTAAGGCACCTCTTGAAGTCATGGCTGGGGCACCTGCACACCAACACAAATAGCAAAAGGTCTTAAAACTGTAATGACCACATGAGAAGAATTCAAATAAACTGATACATTCCCAATAGTAGGAGAACTGGGTTTTAGCTTCTTGATGACGAGACATAAAAGATGTACAGAACTTAAAAGGATTCACTCTCAAAACTTAGAACTTCCTGGTTCCATAGTTAAATGGAAGTTTGGCAGGTATATCGAATGAACAAGTAAAGCAGACAAGATTCAATTAAATTTGTTTTTGCATCGGGCCAATTCGTTTTCTAAGAGAACAACTACTTACCAATCCAGGAGCCAACGCACTGCTGTCTCCAAAAACAGCATTCTTGTATAACGTTGTGCATGCATATTAGGTTGACTACCTTTAGTCATCAAAGTCGAAACGTCCGTCCTCAGTGGTAGACTCATACTTTTGACAGTTGGCCAACCGGTCAAGTACCTTAGGGATCTAGGCTAAATCGGGAGCACTAGCGATCCGATTGTCTAGGTGTAGTGTCTTCACAAAGAGAGGTAATGCGGCCAACGCGTTAAATCTGGAGCACTAACGATCAGGTTGCGTGTTTGGTCAGAAAAGTAGTCAATGATCGTACCTTGGCTACCGATAACAAGAAGTGCGAGGAACCGAGTGCGTCACCAGGTCTATAACTGCATTAGATCATAGGTTAGTCTCATATCTTCCATAAATTAAGGATTAATGGAGTTATTCCCAAGTTATATTGCGAAGACCGTGAAGCTGGATTCCCAGATTTTCTTCCAATGCATTACTTTATTTGCAAAGTTTTCAACGTTTCCAAAAGTTTTACAAAATCCCATGTTTTCTCTTCTCCCCTAGAATCCTAAGTCAGTTACTTAGTCCTTGAGGTTCGACCCCGAGCTTGCCACTGCTGCAGTCTTTTGTAGTTTTCGGTATAGAAATCTAAAATTATATTTGAAGTGTTACGACGCGCGTCAAATTTTGGCGTCGTTGTTAGGGACTAGGTCCTACTTGATTTAGGTTTTTCTTTTCGTTCTTTTATGCATAGTAGTCTTTGTCGATCACATTCCACCGAATCCTCTCTACCCTTTGATCCGGAGATCGAAAAGACTTGCCGATGAAACGCGAGAGCAGTGCGCCAACGGAAGCAAGCTTCCGAAGCTACTCCTAGCATTTCATATTCTCCAGAAAAATAGAGGTTAATGGCCACAATCCTCCTCGAGATGAGGGGAACAATCAGAATCGAGGGGATAATTAGGATAGGGCACCATTAGGGCTGAGGGGATCTCTAATTCCCCAATTTCAGCCACACGCGCCTAATTTGATTAACCCTACACGTGTACCAGCACATGATGAGCCCCGCATCACCATTGAGATGGAAACCAGGAGATGCAAATTCTCCTTGCACATCAGCCCCATTGCATTGCATATCCTGCACGTAGGGGTGACTTTGAGCTTAAGTCCGGTTTCCTAAACTTTTTACCCTCCTTCCATGGCTTGGATCGTGAAGATCCGATGACTTTTGTCAAAGATTTTGATTTCAAATGTTTAATGATGAAACCACCTAGAGCACAGGAAGATGAAGTCAAATTGTTGGCTTTCCCATTCTGTCTTAAAGACAGTGCGCAAGAGTGGTTGTTTTACCTCCCACCGGGATCTATCACTTGCTGGAATGACTTGATTTCAGCATTCTTAAGGGAATACTTTCCCGAATCCCGGTCATCTCAGCTTATCTCAGAGATATGTAATATCAAGATAAAAAAAGGGAGAGACCTTCAATGACTATTGGGGCAGATTCAAAAGACTAATTTCACAGTGTCCCCAACATGGTTAGAGTAAAACCTCTCTTATCCGATTCCTCTACAAGGGTTTTAGGTCCCTTGAGAAGCGCATGATTGACAACAATTGTGGTGGAGCCTATAAGAAGAGAACAACTGATAAGATGTTCGAGTTGTTCGAATCTATGGCTAGTCAATCTTGTCAATATGTTGACGACGATGAGGATGAGGAGCCTTCTAGACACATCTTCCGTGGAAGTGGGCCAAGCAGTACTGATAGGAAGCTTGACAAACTCACCGATCTCATGGAGTGTTTCCTTACTTCTGGGAAAGCTCAGGCCAAGACTTGGGATGCATTAATTAGGAGGGATTTGAATTGTTTGGAAAGCTCGTACATGAGGAATCCGGGCATGAGGAATCCGATACTTCCCCCATGCCTCTTCTTTTGTTGGTTTAGTCCTTGTACTTCATCTAGGACACAAGGAATCCGGGCATGTCAAACGATGAAGGGAACTTCTCGACTGCAGCTTAAAGGTCCTCGATGTCCTTGTTGTTCACCGGACCCTTATTGAAGTCTTTCAAGAGCTTGTCGTGCTCCTTCTGAATTTTAAGGCACCTCTTGAAGTCATGGTTGGGGCACCTGCACACCAACACAAATAGCAAAAGGTCTTAAAACTGTAATGACCACATGAGAAGAATTCAAATAAACTGATACATTCCCAATAGTAGGAGAACTGGGTTTTAGCTTCTTGATGACGAGACATAAAAGATGTACAGAACTTAAAAGGATTCACTCTCAAAACTTAGAACTTCCTGGTTCCATAGTTAAATGGAAGTTTGGCAGGTATATCGAATGAACAAGTAAAGCAGACAAGATTCAATTAAATTTGTTTTCGCATCGGGCCAATTCGTTTTCTAAGAGAACAACTACTTACCAATACGAACACCTCTAGGAGCCAACGCACAGCTGTCTCTAAAAACAACATTCTTGTATAACGTTATGCATGCATATTAGGTTGACTACCCTTAGTCATTAAAGTCGAAGCGTCCGTCCTCAGTGGTAGACTCATACTTATGACAGTTGGCCCACTGGTCAAGTACCTTAGGGATCTAGGCTAAATCAAGAGCACTAGCGATCCGATTGTCTAGGTGTAGTGTCTTCACAGACCGAGGTAATGCGGCCAATGCATTAAATTTGGAGCACTAGCGATCAGGTTGCGTGTTTGGTCAGGGAAGTAGTCAATGATAGTACTTTGGCTACCGATAACAGGAAGTGCGAGGAACCGAGTGCGTCACCAGCTCTATACCTGCACTAGATCATAGGTTAGTCTCATATCTTTCATAAATCAAGGATTAATGGAGTTATTCCCAAGTTGTATTGCGAAGACCGTGAAGCTGGAGTCCTAGATTTTCTTCCATTGCATTACTTTATTTGCAAAGTTTTCAAAGTTTCCAAAAGTTTTACAAAATCCTATGTTTTCTCTTCTCCCCTAGAAACCTAAGTCAGTTATCTAGTCCTTGAGGTTTGACCCCGAGCTTGCCACTACTACAGTCTTTTGTAGTTTTCGGTATAGAATTCGAAAATTATATTTGACGCGTTACGACGCGTTTCAAATTTTGGCATCGTTGTTGGGGACTAGGTCCTTCTTGATTTAGGTTTTCTTTTCGTTCTTTTATGCATAGGAGTCTTCATCGATCACATTCCACCAGATCCTCTCTACCCTTTGATCCGGAGATCGAAAAGACTTACTGACGGAACGCGAGAGCAGCGTGCCAACGGAAGCAATGGAGGATAATGGCCAGCGTTTCATATTCTCCAGAAAAATGGAGGATAATGGCCACAATCCTCCTCGAGATGAGGGGAACAATCAGAATCAAGGGGATAATTAGGATGGGGCACCATTAGGACTGAGGGGATCTCTAATTCCTCAATTTCAGCCACATGCACCTAATGTGATCAACCCTACACGTGTACGAGCACATGATGAGCCCTGCATCACCATTGAGATGGAAAACTAAGAGATGCAAATTCTCCTTGCACATCAGCCCCATTGCATTACATATCCTGCACGTAGGGGTGACTTTGAGCTTAAGTCCGGTTTCCTAAACTTTTTACCCTCCTTCCATGGCTTGGATCTTGAAGATCCGGTGACTTTTGTCAAAGATTTTGATTCCAAATGTTTAATGATGAAACCACCTAGAGCACATGAAGATGAAGTCAAATTGTTGGCTTTCTCATTCTGTCTTAAAGACAGAGCGCAAGAGTGGTTGTTTTACCTCCCACCAGGATCTATCACTTGCTGGAATGACTTAATTTCAGCATTCTTATGGGAAGACTTTTCCGAATCCCGGTCATCTCAGCTTATCTCAGAGATATGTGATATCAAGATGAAAAAGGGAGAGACCTTCAATGACTATTGGGGCAGATTCAAAAGACTAATTGCACAGTGTCCCCAACATGGTCAGAGTAAAACCTCTCTTAACCGATTCCTCTACAAGGGTCATAGGTCCCTTGAGAAGTGCATGATTGACAACACCTATGGTGGAGCCTATAAGAAGAGAACAACTGATAAGATGTTCGAGTTGTTCGAATCTATGGCTAGTCAATCTCGTCAATATGTTGACGACGATGAGGATGAGGAGCCTTCTAGACACATCTTCAGTGGAAGTCGGTCAAGCAGTCCTGATAGGAAGCTTGACAAACTCACTGATCTCATGGAGCGTTTCCTTACTTCTGGGAAAGCTCAGGCCAAGACTAGGATGCATTAATTAGTAGGGATTTGAATTGTTTGGAAAGCTCGCCATCAATTGCATTAAATCGAGCACAATGAAAGAGTTTGGTCCTTATAGTCGACCCCAATTAATTTGGGACTGAGGTTATGTAGTTGTTGATCGATTAAGGTTCAGAGTTTGATCTTGACCTGAACTTGATGATTATTTTGTTGAATCAGAGTTCCAGTATTCTGAGCTTTTTTTATTTGCATTCAATTGAATGTAAAACGTTCTGAGCTTTTTTTATTTGTATTCAATTGAATGTAAAACCTACTCAAACATTGACAAAAATACTGAATCAATCATGCCCTAAAACTTCCTTTTTTGTAGAAATTGCAACTGAAACTTAAATTTGTTTTGGTTTCTTTATCAAATAAGCTAGTGTAATCAGGAATTAGTACTTCAATCAGTATTTGCTGAAACTGGTGTTCTGCCATAATTAGTTTTCTTAATATAGTGAGATCTCTGGCTAATGTGCTAGTTTTATGTAAAATTTTCTATTTTGTCTACATATTGAGTGTTTGTTGTCTATATTTTGTATACAAGTTTCAGTTTGAGGAATGAATGAATAAATGTAGTTATAGGTTGTTGTTGCGCTTAACTTGATGTGATTGACTTGCAGTTATTCAACAAATTTAATGCTCGGAAACCTGCTCAAAACAATGTCTTCACTAGCGTTACAAAGAATCGTCTTTTCATGGGTATTGTGGAAGTAACTATAGTACTGCAGGTTCGAAGACATTCCACTGCACTAGTTTCTTAAGCTTTGCATTTCTTGTTCAAATCTAACGTATTTGTTTTTTTTTTTTGCTATGCGTAGATCGTTATCATTGAGTTCCTTGGGAAAATTTACTTCAACAGTACGGCTGAATTGGAAGTATTGGTTAATCTCAGCTGCCATTGGTTTGGTTTATTCATCGGTATTTTGATTTCTTTATTTTTATGGTTGCTTCTCAACTGATCATTTATTAGTTTTTTTAGCCTTTGAATACTGTTTTTGACATTGTTTGATTGGCTCACGGAATTGCTGTGACAAATTTTGTGTAACTAAGACATGGTATCACTCTTTCGTTTTGGTGCTACAGATAGGAAGACTAAAATATATGAAATGCTTAAAAATACAAAGACAAGTTACTGCATGTGAAACCAACTCTTCTTCAACAAAGACAAGCTCAGTAGCCACTACAAAGGCAGCAATGTTAGTGATCTTGATCAATCAGGTCAGTCACCGCCTCTCAAAATCAGGTATTTATAGGGATTGTGACAAGTTTCAGTATTTAAACTGACGTGCTCTGCTACTCTAAAGATGCTCACTAAATCAATGTGAAGTTGAGACTTCTTTTACTCCTGATTAACACGTGAATATGATCCTAAAAGAGCCTAGTTACTGGCGAATGTTCTTATATATCTTATTGTAATTTTTCTTGCTATTTCTTCTCATTTTTCTTGAAATTCTATGTTCTTGCAAATTTGTGAGTTGCTTTCAATATCCATTTAGAAATAGCAACGATCATCAATGTTTTTGCCGACATTTGGAAGAATATTTCTCTCTATAAGTTGTTTGTTTCTGTTTGGAAATTAAAGCAGTGATTGGCTTTAAATTACCAAATGCAGAATAGATCACTACTTAGTACTTACTGTTCTTTCAATGTGTTTATGTTTATGGTTTTAATTTGTATCTACCATTCACACAAGCATCTCATCTGCAATTGTATTGAATTCAATGATCTGTATAAACTTGATTTGTTCAATGCACTGATTTACAAATTATATTGAATTCAACTTGTTTTGATTTTTTTTTCCTTTATTGGTTCAAAATTCAAGTTGATGATAATGTAGAGAAGCATCTATGAGTGTCACCAAGTATATAGTGCAGTTTCTTCAACCCTCCAGCATGAGCTTGAAGTCCAACAGTGGGATCAAGCATGCATTATACATCCTTGTCACATAATTGTTGATCTCTTAAGGAATTGTTAGGGACCTTATTTGTAAAACTTTACTTGATAAATATATATTTTTTTAATCTTTAAACAATTCTTTTTTCAGCTTTTACATTCATTTTTTGAAAAAATATAAAATACAATATCGATATTTTTATTAAAAAAAACCCATTGGAAAGTCATTTTAGCAAGAAGATTTTCGATTGCTAAAATTCACTTCTAGCAAGGGAATTCTTCCATTGCTAAAAAGTCACTTCTAGTTAAAAATTTCCATTGCAAGAAGTGACTTCTAGCAATGAAGAAATTCCATTGCTAAAACTTCTAGCGAGAAAAAAAAAAAATTCATTGCTAATCATGACAAGAAATTACAAATTTTCTTGCTGAAGACCTATTTGGACGACACTTTAGCAACAAAGTTAGCGACAACCTTTATTTCTCACTAAAGAGCATTAGCGAGAAAAGTTGAATTTTAGCGATGAAAATTTCTCAACTCGTTCTTTGCACGCTTGATTGCTACTCGAAATTTCTAGTTTACATCTTGTTTTTAGTAGTTTCTTACGATGTTCTGACCTAGATTTTGGTTTCTATACCAAAGTTTCAATTTTTAACTGTATATACTCTGGAGATTGCTATTGTTGTTGTTGGTTTATTGCTCTTTTAGGTTTGTTTATGTTGTTCGGTACCACAATTAGGTTTGCATATACTTTTTTTTAAAATTATTTTCTTTTTCTGTTATTTGTGTTGTGTGACTACTTTTTAGTAAATATATATAGCTATTGAGTTTTAGAAAAGCAAGTGATTCAAAGTACAATGAGATTAGTTTTACTCGATGTCGTAGATTTTTGGTGTCTCCCGTGTTGTTCGTTACCAAATGACCACGACCTAAGAGTGGGTCTCAATCACACATATTTGAGACTGATAACATCAATCTCAGACCTAAGCAATTGAGATCAGCCTTCAGGTCTCCGTCATGTGATACTGTACAACACGAGCGATACAAAAACCACGAATTGCTCAGATCTATGCATTCTCGAGTTTGAAATGAATTGAAATGGGCTCAAGTGGTTAGAGTTTGTGAAAATTAGTGAGAAAAATGGGGTATGTGTTTTCTTAGAGGCAGAGTATTCGAAGAATTTTTAAAAAAAGAAAAAACTTGGAGTAAGTTCAATAAAAGTGGGGATGGGTGAGTAATGGGAGTGACTTATATGCAGTTTGCTATTGTGCTATTTTTACAAGAGGCCGGCTATGTGCACCCCAGTCAACACTCAGGGCACCCCATTTATAAGGGCACCCATCGAATTTATCAGGGCACCCCCAAATTAGACGAAAATGCCCTTGAACCATAAGGCTGAGGCACCCCACCTATTTCGGCTATACCCTAAACCCTAGAACTGGTTTCCATTTTTTCGAAACCTCATTTCCTACAAAATCCCTCATTGCCATCGTGATTTGGAGGCGAAATCAACTAAATCTCATATTTTTCATTGTTCTCTCCCACATATTCCTGGTTTTTTCGAGTTGGACAGGTTTTTTTGTCCAGTTGAAGTGGTCAGCGGCTAGGGACAGGTTCGGATTTGAGTTCATTGTGAAATCGAGAGGGAAAGTAAGGTACGTTTGAGTTTTTGTTCGATTTTATGTTCATTTGGTTCGTTTTCTTTGTAGTCTTCTATGAAAATGCTTCAATATCTGGGTTTTCTTGCAAACCCGTAATACTCGGCCACATAGGACCGTGATGTAGTAATTAATCTCAGAAATACCATACCGAGACTTATGAGTACTTCTCGTTTGTATCCAAACGACACTTAGCCCATATAAAATTTCATTACATTTCGGACACAAGTAACCGAGATTCTTGTTTTTGTTTCGGTGCTAGTAAACCGAAGCTCGTATATTACTTATGCGTAGGTTTAGTCTCGGAGGATAAATATCAATACTCTATGATAGATCTCGGTTTCGTCATATCGAAATTTTGCCTTAGGTTTCGGTTATGGTATACCGACATTTGTTTTGCTATCGGTTATGCCATACCGATTCAGTGTTGAAAATATATTTTTTTGGGTTTTTTTTTGCTGCACAAGAGATTAGATGGTTACAATGTCTTTCTCTATCAGATATGGCTCGAGGAAATGTACTATTTCTAGAGAGGATGTCGATGGAGAGCCCACGAGAGCACAACGAGCGTCGGTCGTGGCTGCTACTCCTTCTGGTCCTGCTACTCCTGCAGCTCCTTCTGCTGCTACTGCTGCTCCTTCTGCTCCTGCTGCTGCTCCCTCTACTTGTGTTGTCCGTGGTAAGAGGAAGGTACAGACTGCATCATATCGAAAGGCGAAAGTGCAAGCTGCTGAGGGTGTAAATGGACGCAGACCGGTGAGGGATAACGTCGAGGATAAGGCATCTCATGTCCTTGTGGGGAGCGGTAGTCGAGGTGGTGCCGACGGGGAATGAGGCCCGCAGGCCAGCAATGGAAGAAACCACCACATCCCAACCACAAGTAACTAGGAGTAGTAGCGGTGTTGTTGGTGGGAATGTTGTGGAGCTCGAAGATGACCCATCTGCTCCTTTCCCTGGCGGTCCTATTGACCGCTCTTTGTTGAAGAGTTTTAAGGATCATGTTGCGGCAGCAATTTGGAATAATGAGGTATGTAGCCTTTTTTTTTGGCAAAATATTTCATTTTCAATCAAATTATTACTTTTGCTATTCATATACGATAATGTATTTATGAATTATTTTTTTTTTGTAGCATCGACCGTTGCTTATGTGACGGCCCCAAATTCCCAATGCATTTGGGTACGCCCGGCTTAAACCCGTGCAGGTCCCAAGTCAATTCTCGACGAACCTGACAAGCCTAGTCAGCCTCAAATCTTCAAAATTTCAAGATTTATGAAAGAGTTATTGCAAATTATAACACAGTGGAAGCAATTTAGATATGAATCAATTATTGGGAAATAACTCAATCAAAGGAAAGTCAGGAATTCTATGTATGTGGAAACCCCTCCATCTCCAGTTTCTCTGAAAGCATTGCTTCAAAATCTGCGTCTTCCATGAAGTGAGGATTACGCGACAAATCTCCTTTCACCCCTAGTCCTTGCAAAATCACCACACTGTCCATCCCATCTTCAATGAGTCAATGCATCTATGACTCATTGGTTTGTAGATAATACAGCTTATGCATCGGTTAAAGATTTATTTCGAGGATTGGAACAATTATTTGTTGATATGATCCAAGAACTGCTCAGTAAAATGGCAAATATGGTGCTTAAGAAAACAGCTGAAAACTCCCTCGAAGACTTGGAACAGAATGCAAAGGAAGCCTTGAAGTTAATAAGCAAATTTGAAGAATTGAAGGGCTTAGATCCATGGTCATTTCAAGTTGGAACCACTACTAAAACCAACTCTGCAACAAATGCTAATGTCAGTACTGCAACTGAAGCAAACATACAAGGAATTCCAGTCACACAGAACCGGATGAGCAGCATGTTTTTTGAAGGTGCAAGCAGCAACACTAGTGATGGTAAGCTCAGGTTTGTCGAAGACAGAGGTTGCGGAAGTCGTCATGTCATATCCGTTGAAGTAATCCAGGTTGATCTAGGCTTCCCCAATTGATATTGCTCAACAAGGCAGACCAATCTGTTCAATTTACTGTAATTGTTACCAAAACATTGATTGTTATACATTTTCAAATTAAATGGATAGTTAGTAGAGTGGCTTAATGGGTGCAGTTGAAACGGCTCTGTAGAGTGGCTTAATGTGTGCAGTTGAAACGGCTCTCCATTAAGGAATTATTGAAATGGCTCTCCATTAAGGAATTATTGAAACTGCTCTCTATTAAGGAATTATTGAAACTGCTCTCCATTAAGGAATTATTCAAACTGCAAAGGAATTAATTGCTACATTATTCCATTGCATCAATGCTTGACCCCATTTTCACCCCAACTGGTCATGACCAATGCTCTATAAAAGGGGAGGTTTGGGAAGGAAGTAGGGATCTTGAAATTCACTAGCAATTGCTCTTGTTTTTCATCTTTCACTACTGCAAAGTGAAAGGTGGGTATAATTCATCGTATCCTTTAGGATATTTGCTGACTTTTGCAGTGTAGAGAGCAAAAATTCCTTTAGGAAAGTGGCAGTGTTATACGCTTTGAAGTCTTTGCAATTCCCCTGGTCTAACAATGTAAAGGAATTTTTTCTTTCGTTGCAATGGCTTCAATCAAAGAACTGTCGGCTAACATTGTGAAGTTGGATCGCTTCGATGGAGGCGATTTCCTGAGGTGGCAGAAGCGAGTACATTTCCTGTTGGTGGCTCTTCATCTGGTGTATGTTTTGGATACACCAAAACCTATGGAGTCCGACGATGAAACTATCGAGTAGATCAGGAAGAGGCAGAAATGGGAGACAGATGACCACACCAGCAGAGGTCACATTCTGAACGCCATGAAAGACTCATTGTTCGACCTTTACTATGATGTCTCCTCTGCCAAGGAGCTGTGGCAGAAATTGGAGGCAAGCTACCATAAGGAGGACGCGACAACTAAGAAATTTCTTATATCAAATTTTATTAATTTTAAAATGGTTGATGAAAGGTCTATCACGGAACAATTCCGTGAAGTTGAGAGAGTTAGAAATAATTTCTCTCAACACAATCTTGTCATGGATGAAACAATTGTTGTATCTTCTATTATTGATAAACTGCCCCCATTTTCGAAGGAGTTCAAACGAACTCTTAAGCATAAAAAAGAGGACATATCTCTTGATGAACTTGCTAACCATCTTCGTGTAGAAGAGGATTGTCGCAATCAGTTGAGTAAAAAAAGTCTCTCATGAAGACTGTTAAGAGCATATTCTTTAAGTGTTTCCAAAGAAAAGAGGACACCAAAGAGTTGATTCTTTGTTTTTCACATGAACTAAAAGCAGCAGAAATATAAATTCAAATTACTATTTGGATCAAGGAATCGGACATAGACCAAGGAATTGCAAAACATCAGGAAGGAAAACAATGATAAACCAAAGTTGTAACTGTGTGAATGGCACTGACGCGGATCCTAATTCCAACTCTTCTTCTCCAGTGCCTATAATCGGCTTATACGTTACAGTAGCCACTTTGGTATGTTTACTTCTCATTTCTATGGATATTTTTTGTGGTTTCCGCCGTAGAAAGAAATGGTTACCTTGTCGTCTCTTCACACTAAATTCAGCCACACTAGCTGTCCTTGTTGTGGCTGCAAAACTCCCAGTGGACCTCACCTCTTCAATGCCCAGTGCTGTAGATCAATTATCTAAACTCACAGGCACCACCTTTATATGCGTTTGTATGGCTTTCCTTATGCCTTCCGTTGGCATTACTTCATTTTCCGAAAGCATTTCCAACATGATTTCCCTTTCCATATTTGTGATCACTGTCTTGGTCAACGTTTGTATTCAAATGCGCACTAGTGTGATATCTTCCTTCAAAGCAGATCACATCGTAGTTTTATGTTGCATGATTGCATTGCTCGCAGAGATGTGGATAAGCACCATTTCCACCGATGTGCCAAAATCCTCATCCTCTTGGGACATTAAAGACTCCATCTCTCATACCGAAAGAAGCTTGCAAGAAAGATTAAAGGTGTGTTACTTGTTTTCCAGTGTAGCTATGTCCCCACTCTCCACATTAGAATTTTTTGCAGAGTTGGTTGTAGTAGTAGTGCCAACTAGATGTGACAACGCATCCAAGTTCCTTAGTTGTTCAAATTTGCTTACTAGCTTCAAGGCTACTTTGACTTTCTCTTCCTTGTCTTCGAGGGAGCTTTCAACGATTTCTTTGAGCACGATACCTAGGAGCTGAAGGAGCAGTTCCACTATCATATCGACAAATAATTGCTCCATGTGTTGATATAAATCTTCGACCGATGCATAAGCTTTACTTTCTATGAACCCCGAGATCATAGCAATCTCTTTCCGGACTAAGAGATTTTTATGATACTCTGATTTGAGCTTCACATCCCTTATGATCTCTATTGCTTGGTCCAACTGCATTTGAGATTGAAAATCTTCTTCTCGCTTAGGTTTCTCATCATTATTCAAGAAGCCAAAGTAAAAAGACCAAGTAGAATCAAAACTATCATTTCCAAATTTTATTATGGTTCTATTTCCTTTGTTACTAATGTATTGAATCGCCAGAAAGAAATCTTTCAACGAGTAGTATATACATTGACTCATCGATGGCGGGATGGCCAACATGATGATTTTTGCAAGGGCAAATATCGAAAGGTGACTTATCTGGTACTCCTCGCTTCCTGGAAGACGTTGATTTTGAAGCAATGTCACTAGAGACACTTGGGACGGAGGAGTTTTGTGAAGCAGTTGGATGAGATGTATTGGGAGTTTGCTTTTGCTCATGAACCTCATCATCTCCTTCACACCTTTCTTGAATGCCCACTCATCCGATTCCCATTTAAAACTTGAAATTAGGGCCTTGCATTCTTTAGTCATGTCTTCAACTTCAATTTCATCTTTAGGCTCATTTCTAAAGTTACACAATGCCCCGTCATCAACTGATTCACTCGCTTTTTCACAGAAACCATGTGGACTAATATAACTGTATCAAGTGACCAATTCAAGAAACAGAGAAAAACAATTGTGATAATAAAAGGACGCAGGATAATTGACATGATATATGAAAGCCACCTGCAATGGTAAAACACTTCGGGAATTGGATCAAATTCATCTGCTAATAGATGTGTAGCCACGAAGAGAAATCTTTCTAGCAAGCTTATGACTCATTGAAAGATTTCTTTCTGGTAATTCAATACATTAGTAACAAAGGAAATATAACTGTTATAAACTTTGGAAATGATAGTTTTGATTATGCGTGGTCTATTTACTTTGGCTTCTTGAATAATGATGAGAAACCTAAGCCAGAAGAAGATTTTCAATCTCAAATGCAGTTGGACCAAGCACTAAAGATCATAAGGGATGTGAAGCTCAAATCAAAGTATCACTTAATCGAGAAAGAGATTGCTATGATCTCGCGGTTCATAAAAACTAAAGCTTATGCATCAGTCGAAGATTTATATCAACACATGGAGCAATTATTTGTCGATATGATAGTGGAACTGCTCTTTCAGCTCCCAGGTATTGTGCTCAAAGAAATCGTTGAAAGCTCCCTCGAAGACAAGGAAGAGAAAGTGAAAGAAGCCTTGAAGCTAGTAAGCAAATTTGAACAACTAAGGAACTTGGATGCATTGTCATATCTTGGAACTACTACTACTACTACTACTTCTACTACAACCAACACTGCAACAAATGCTAATGTGGAGGGTGAGGACATAGCTACGCTGGAAAACAATGCCAATGTCAGTGTTGCAACTGATGCTGATTTAAAAGGAATTCTAAACACACAAAACCCGCTCGAGATTTTTGTAGAGGGAGATTATGAAAGTCGCATCGTAGTTTATGATGCTACACAAGATGATGAAATAATCCAGATTGAATAATCCAAACATAAGTACAAATGTTGGAGTTGGGGGATGCTTGGCTCAAGAAGGATTAATGTCCCTATATTTTTATTTTTATTTTTTGGGTAAATCCTATATTTTTTTTAGGTACTTGTTGATGTCCCTATTTGGAATTTATCTTTTAAAAATATACAATAAAATCAAGTTTGCTTAGATGTGGTTGAATTGTGTCTTTGGTCTCTTAAAGAAAGAAAGATGATAAAAGTAAATTTTCCAAGTAACTCAAGTTTGCTATAAGTGGTTCAATTGCTTATTTTAAGAACTCACACTTCTCATTTCAATTAGATCACTGAAATTAAGATCTAACCAATTAAACAACAAAATTATACAAACAGTACAAACCAAAACTGTGAACTTATGAAAAAATAAGTTTATTGAATGAATTGGAATGTACAATATGGTGCCCTATTTATAGAATGGTACATAACTAATTTACACAATTAGTGTAGACGTTACACAATCAGTGTAGACGTTACACATTTATTGTAGATGTTTACACATTTAGTGTATACGTTAACACATTTATTGTAGACATTTACACATTTATTGTAGACGTTACACAATTATTGTACACGTTACACAATGAATGTAAACGTTACAGAATGTTAGTTTCCTAACATCCCCCTCAAACTCAAGGTGGTGGCAAAGAAACCAACTTGAGTTTGCAAGTCAATTCATGAAATCGGGCAGGCAGCAATGCTTTGGTGAAAATGTCAGCAAGCTGATCACGCAAAGAAACAGATGAAAGAGAGGCAATCCCATCCTTAAGACGTTGGCAAATAAAATGGTAGTCGTTTTCTATGTGCTTAGTTCGCTCATGAAAGACATTACTATGAGCAATATGAATGGCACTACGATTGTTGCAATATAGAATGGTCGGAGAGGAGTGAACGATACCCATGTCTTGGAGCAATCATCGAAGCCACAAAAGTTCTGATGTAGTGTCTGCAAGTGCATGATATTCAGCCTCTGTACTAAATCGAGCAATAACTGTTTGCTTCTTACTCCTCCATGAAACCGGTTGTGGAGCGTCTATCAATCGGATCACCAGCCCAATCAGCATCAGAGTATGCACGAAGTGTCAAGGAGGATGATCTCGAAAAAAACATTCCATGAAGTAAAGTTCCCTTGACATAACGAAGAATATGAAGAACAGTTGTATAATGGGTAGTTCGAGGAGTCGCCATGAACTGACTTACAATATGAACAACATGAGCTATGTCAGGTCTAGTGAAAGTAAGATAGACTAAGATGCCTACCAACCGAAGATATAAAGTAGGATCATCCAAAAGGGTTTCGTCAGTGGGTGTGAGTCGAGCATTGTATTCCATAGGAGTAGAAGCAACTTTGCTATCAGAGATACCAGCTTTAGATAGTAAATCAGATGCATACTTGACTTGAGATAGATGATATCCAGAAGCAGAAGTTGAAATTTCCAGACCAAGAAAGTAAGAAAGATGGCCAAGGTCTTTCATTTCAAACTGTTGACTAAGATACTTTTTAACATCTGAAACATCAACAATATCATCTCCAATAATGATCATATCATCAACATGGAGTAACAAGAGCACATATCCACGATCAGTCTTATGAACGAACAATGTATTATCATGTGGACTAGAGATAAAGCCACATTGAAGAATAACAGAGCTAAACTTTGCAAACCAAGCACGAGGGGCTTGTTTCAAACCACACAGTGCTTTCTTTAGTTTGCAAACAGTGTTCAGAGGATGATCATATACCAGAGGGGGTCTATAACGACCCGTTACCTTAAGCACGTGATTAACAGTAATCCGAATATTAATTAATCTGAGTTAGGCTCATGGTTAAGCCTGATTTGTCACGATTAACGCGTGTGTGGATTTGCGTGACGTATTGTGTTTGTATGGATTGTATTAGTAAGTATATGTGGATAATCGGACCAATGATGAGACGCCTAATACCAGATGTGGGTCATGTGGACACACATGAGACGCGAGATAGCGTTGACACTCGAGTGTGCTCGGCGAGGGAAATTACGTAATTATAGGCATAAATATATATTTATATATATTATGGATATATATAAATATATATTAAAATAGAAAATAATAAAATAATAGTAAATGGTTGCGCACAGAGTGATACGCGAGGTCACGATTGACACGCGTAGGACGTACGGTGGTGTGCATGCCCGAAAGTTCTCGTTGGCGTGCCAACCAGAATTTTAGGCGCAATATATCGATAAATATATATATATAAATTAGAATATATAAATATATATAATAAAAATAAGAAATTGTTAAATTACCTTTAAGGGTATGGAGGTATAGAAGGAAAGAAGATAGTCTTGGGGCATTTTGGGTATTTCCCAAGCCAACTGCCTTCTTCTTCAATATATAAATCGAAACAAAGGAAGACGGGGGAGAGTCGAGAGTTGGAAGGAGAGGTCACTGGAGCAAGGGAGAGAACGCGGGAGTGAGCTCGCGTGATATTAGAGTCGAGGAGAGCTCGAGGTGAGATGATGTTGTTGTTTTCTTGTTGTTGAAGTGTCGTTGCCATTGTTGTGATAGTAAGGAGCTCGGCTTTGGCGGAGACGGCAAGGGAGTAGTCTCCCTTGCCAAACCGAGTTGGGGTTAGGAGCCAACCCCAATCGAAGAAGAAGAAGAAAATAAAATAAAAAAATAAAAATAAAAATAAAAACAGAGCAGAACATTCTGTTACATGTGGGAAGACGACCATGAACCGGGTCGGTTCGGCTTGGTTAAGCCTAACCAGATTCGGCCCAGTACAGGCCAAAATAAAAATAAAAAAAAGGAAAAGAAATTATGGAAAAATCTAGAAAAAATAGGGAAAATATGGAAAAATAGTATTTTGAGCAAATAAATAGAAATTGAGGGTTTTCTAGGGAAAATGAGAAATTTGAAAGTCGGAGGAGACTTTATATTGGGGTTTTTATCTCGAAAAATGTGAATTGGTTAAAATAGGTTAGAAACTAGGTCCTAAGATTTCGGATTCGAATGGGACCAGTTTAGGAATGTTAATAAATGAACATGGGACTTAAGTTGATAACAATTGATCTATTTCAGGTAATGGACTGATGTGGGAAGGTTTGGGGACTCCGAGGAGCCGTACAAGTCGGTAAAACAAAGAAAGCTCATAACAGGTAAGTGGGACTCGTATCTTTTATCCATTATGCAATGTAAAATAGTATTATTAGAACATGTAGTGTATTGGACTGGGAATGGGGCATTGTACCGTGATTTGACTTTGGTTTTACAAAAATGTTTTAAATGGAAATGGAATCCAGAAAGAGGTTTGGCGGGATGGATCGACCTGGGGTTTGGAACTGTGATGGGGTGGCCTTCCATCACCGCACCCCTAGAGACTTGGAAATTATCCCGATCAATGCTTTCCTATTGAGTTGGCGGCTCATCAGTCATAAACCAATCAGATGAGCAGTGATTGGTTTAGTAATGATGAGGGAGTGCGACTCTATGTTGTTATGAGTTGGCTGCACATTGACAAGAATTGGTTAGATGCCCAGTGACTGGTTCTCCATGATGTGAGAGGGCAAATGGAAGTACAAATCACAGGTACATTGCAATAAACCAAGGAACTTGCATCTGTTATATATATTGTTTATATTGATTCATATGCTTCTTTAGATATGCATTTGATTCATGTTGTTATCCATTACGTTGATATTAATTGGTAGTTGATGGTTGGTATGAGAGTCACTTACTGAGCATGTAGGAGCTCACCCACCTTAACATTTTCAGGTGTGGATGTATGTTAGGACTTGAAACTCAGGAAATGAGAAGATCAGGAGTTTCGTATCTTCTCCACAGTGCAGTGAGTTTTCCTGTTATATATATATATATATATATATATATATTACATTGCGTTATGATTTTGTAATAATCAGGATGGGAATAAGAGTTCAATACCGATGTTCATACTGGTATTGTATATCTTGGTTTATCGAAAAAGTTTTAAATTTTTCGCTGCATTTGTTTTATTTTATTTATGTAATCTCAAGATATACAAGTTCTTATTAAGATGAGTATAAGGCTGCTAGTGTAACGGCCCCTATTTTAATCTAAGGCACCGCCAGGCCTAATCCCGTTATTAAACCCTAATTACAACACATAGGACCTAATTACGTATTAGTCAGCCTGTACTACCTATTATCTCGTGGATTGGGTTCAGGGAATAGAAAATCCCCTATCACTGCTATTCATCATTTTATAAGGATTATCAAATTAGAGGAAGTCTTTAACGTATTAACGGAAACATTTTATATAAATCCTAAATGTGAAAACTAGGAAATAGCGATCACAATATTAATATGCAATAAACGACGAGCACATAGACAAAGTGAAAGTCAAAAGTCGGGTGAACTAACTCTCGTCCCAACAAAACAACCCAAGCAAAAGATGTATATAAGCATAATACAAAAATATGACCTACATGTACGGCAGTTATGCGCTACGAGCTCAGAGGTAGTCGCCGATCTTCTCCTTACCCGGTCTGAAACTGTTTGACGGACCTACACCCACCGTCACAAACTAGACGGTGAGTATAGTGATATTAAGTGATAACTGGGGAATTTTATACTACATTTCCAAGTAAAGACAGATATTTAAATGCATAATATAGCAGAAAAAGGTGCTGAGAAAGTAATGCATATAAATATCACAGTTAACCGAATTAGATAGACTGACACAGGCTAAGTTGAGATGATCTACGTCCGGTCGGCGGTGAGAACTATCAGCCAGTCTTTTTTCCACTATCGTATGGAGATACTCTCAACATACTTTGTAAATTTCGAATATATATAGGAATAAACTTGCCGACAACCCCGTAATTCAAGCTACGTGATGCCACCCAAGTAATAGTGGTGAATGCCAGAAACCCCGATGTCCAGTGAACCTGTGAATCCACCCATCTCTCGTGCAATGGACACTAGATAATCTCCAACTTTTGTTACAAGGATTTTCATTTCTAATGTTCTACGATATCAACAATAAGTTAGGCTACGAAGCCCGAATGGAAATGGAATATAAAGCCAATTACCACAGTAATCCTAGTGCATGCATTTCTAACATCAATTATAACATAATTCACAACAAAATATGACATATCAGGAAAATGAGTCAGTGAAACTATCACAAGGCATCATGCTATTTCAACATTCAATTTGAACAGAGCAAGGAAAGCATGATGGTAGATTACTAACTGCAAGTCATCAAATTGACTGAAAAGAGGAATAATATGAATGAAATAAAGTAGAGAGTTTTCACAGTTTCACTTACAAGTCACATGATAGCTATGGCTATCCGGCCTCGCGACATTCCGACTATCGCTCCCGAACTCCTGTAATACCCCTAGGTCCTGAAAGATTATAGGTATATA
The DNA here is from genome assembly GCA_039657345.1 of Stephania japonica. Lineage (NCBI taxonomy): Eukaryota > Viridiplantae > Streptophyta > Magnoliopsida > Ranunculales > Menispermaceae > Stephania > Stephania japonica. The sequence goes on from CM077558.1 coordinate 49,606,101, forward strand.
TATATATTATATTTATATATTCATTTATTTATTTATTTATTAATATTTTATTACATAGACATTTTATGTATATATATACATATATATGAAAGGCCAACCCCCCCATTTCTTTTTTGTTACAGCAGCGTCTCTGCATCAACATACATTTTTTTTATTGAAACTGAAATGGGAGGGAGGGGAGACGACGACCATGTCGTCTCCATCCTCAGACCATCCGCTCCCTCGACGCCACCATCAACAACAACAACAACACTACCTTACCTCGTCTTGACGTCGTTGTCGTCTCGATCTCCTCCGATCTCCCTCCTCCGTTGAGCTCTCTCTCTCCCGGACTCTCTCTCTCTCTCGAACTCTCTCCTTCTCCTTCCTTGTGTGCGGCGGTGGTGGTTTTTGTTGGTGTTTTGGGGTCAAATGACCATTTTACCCCTCCAACCCTATCCTTTTCCATATAAGCCAATGCCTCTCTTTGTCATTTCTCAAATCTTTTCTCATTTTTTAAAATGTATATATTTATATTATATATATATAAATATATGTGTCTAATTCAATTTAATTAATTTATAACCATAGGCTATGATCTAATGTGCATTAAGTTAATTACATTGCATTGTACTAAATTTAAACTTACCATTAGTCTCGCTATTCGGTACCCGGCATGTACGCAATTCGAGGCGTGACCCTAACCACGTCTCGATGTCGATGGCTACAAGTACTGACTTAGTCAGCCTAAAACATACAAAACACAAGGAATACATCAATAAAAATATAAAATTTACCTCGGCTACATGCCTCGGTTTGTGTGCACATCTCATGCGGGCCCCACGTCATGCGTTGGTGATCCTGATTAAACAGTTAATCAAGATTAGCAAATTTGGGCCGTGACAAATATTCCCAACAAAATGGAAATTTCGTCCTCGAAATTAAATTCAGGTTAAGGTTCTAACTGACTCGAAAAGGTACGAAAAATAGTCTCGCATATAGTTTTCCCGCTTCCAAGTGAGTTCCGAGTCGTTATGGAACTGCCAATTGACGAGTACATTTAGGATAAACTTGTTCCTCAATTGTTGTACCTTTCGGTCTAGGATCTGGATAGGTTGCTCGTCATGGCGACATAGATGATATGATGAATCTCTTATTTCCCAAATCTTGAAGCTGACTTGTGACGGCCCCAATTTTCCCTTGCAATTGGGTACGCCTAGCCTAGACCCGTACAGGCCCCGAGTCATCACTCGGCAACCTGACGAGCCTAGTCAGCCTCTAATCATTCACTTATACAATTTATGAAAGTGTTATTGCAAATTTTACGCAGTAGAAAGTAAATAAACTAAACATAAGGGGAAATAACTCAATTAAGGGATATATAGGAATTCTATAAATGTGGAAAACCCCAAGTATTCATGTACAATTTGATAAGCATATATACATGATACCAGTCTCACCAAAAACCAAGTTCAATAATCCTAAAATCATAAGTATGAAACGATATACAAATAAGCAAAACATAAAACCTACTAAATAGTCTCCAAGTCCAGCCGCTAATCCTCACAAAAAGTCGCCTAAGTAGGGCTCCTTGCCTCTACTGTACTCAGTTCTATCTGCACCCACCGTCACAAACTAGACGGTGAGCAACTTGAGAAAATCGAATGTAATGCCAGAAAAAGATAACAGTAATTCATGATAACACAAGTAAAACAGTCTAAATATCATGCGGTAATAGAAAGACAGGAATTTAAATAGATCAAGTGCATGATAAAAAGACTAATAGATATCAATTAAATTTCAAGTGTGTTCTAAGGATTCAAAAGAGGCCCATAAGTGGTCTAAATCATAGCATAACAGCGAAGACTTCGCGAGGTCTTCCCGGGTATCGACACAAGAGAAGGCACAGCTATGATGGGAGGGACTCAAACCCACCCACCCAGTACTCGGTGTCACACGGTCACTAAGGGTGGTTACACACTCTTGTACATGAGTGCCCATGTTTTATCCCTCAAGTGCAGGTCCTAGTACTTTTGAGACGAAACACTTACACCGGGAAACACACAAAAAGGGATGGAATGGAATACCAATAATAGAGCATAACAAATATGAATAAATAATAATGAATCACTTGGCATTTTCTTACTGGCTTACAAATCATACACAAGCTTTTAAGGCATGTGTACTTACCTGACTAATCGCAACCCGTGAATAACAACACTCTCGTTCCTAACGTGTATTCTCGAGTTTTCCACTACCTGACAAGGTTGGAAACTCTATTTAATGGGTCGAGTCATTAACTAAACCCTAGGTTAACCATAGTGTTTTTCCCAAATGTTTTAAGGACTCAAACAACTTGACAAATCGATAGAAAACTGAATACTCTCTCGAGTTGAAAACCATAATGTATGTAAGCCTAATCACAAGTCTTAGGCTCGGATCAGTCGTATGTGAATCACGTCATAGCTTCGAGGGTCGGTGACATGTTCACGACGTCATGACCATTCGTCAAACTTTAAACACTATTTTTAAAAGAACGTAATATTAGCATATATGGAAATAACACTAAAACACTCGAAGATAATCACTCGTGTCCAACATCCACTGTCTATTGAAATCATGAATCAAGTATTAAAATTTCTCACACACACAGTGTGTTCATCAACACACAAGACCCTTTACCACTAAGAAGCCAAGTTCATGTATCTTAACAAAACCAAAACCTACAAGTAGACTTAACGACAACCACCACCAAATCTCATTTAAGGTCGAAACCACATGGGTACTGTCCAACGTTGCGAGGGCTTCCTCGGGATGGATTGGCTGGAAAACACCCTGCCTAATTGGAGTTTAAGATGCACATACTCACACAACAATGAAAATAATCGGAATCAATATCAAAATTGAAAATCATAATAAATACCCTTGTCACCACTGGCCCGACTTGCTGGAAAACTGGGAGACACCAATGAAGAATGGCAAGGTCCCCGACAGCCTCCCAGACTCGGCAGTCCTTCCAGCAGTGCCGCCTGTCCTGGCAGTTTTTGACGAAACTCAAAACAGTGACACATTGACAAAACCAGAGCATACCCACTGCAACGCCACTTATATCGTGAGGGGGGCTTCTCCGGGGATGTGGGGACTCCGGTGTACCACCAGAGACCATCCCCGATCATCGAAACCTACCGGAGCAGCGGTTAGGCGTAACGGCAACAAGGACAAAGAGCAAACGTGAAGAGAGAGAGAGAGAGAGAAAGAGAAAGAGAAAGAGAAAGAGTGAGTGAGTGAACTGCCGAGAGAGAAGAGAAGAAAGAGGGAGGAGGAGTTTACCTAAGCGTCTCCGATGGTGGTGGAGAGGTCAGCTCTGTGGTGGGTGGAGGTGGTGGTGGTCCAGCCGAGAGTGAGAGGGAGGGAGGACGTGAGGCCGAGAAGGGTGGCAAGTGAGCAAAGAAGCCAAGAGGGGAGGAGAGGGGGAGAAGGTCTCACCTCGTCGACGGTGGTCCTCCGGTCACTCTGGCCTCGTCGGAGTCGGGTAGGTTGGTGATGGCAGTGAGGGAGAGTGGAGAGGAGAGGTGGCGGTGGTTTGGAGAAGATGATGAATAGTAGGGTTTGTAAACAACACGTTTTGTATATATATAAATCAAAATGACCTTTTTGCCCTTATCTTAACACTTGTTTATTTTTAAAACCTTTGCCCTTATGGGTCTTTTACCTCACCATCTTAACTCAACACGAATACACATCTCAATGCCAATCTCATGGCTTTTCTCATTAAGCCGTGTCACTTTAACAATTTTTATCACATAGCTCTTGTATTGAATAATTAACCAACTTACGTGTTCAAACAACATTCCTCGGTCCGTCTTGCCTTGCCCCGACTCTTGTAGCGCGCGTAGTCTCGTCTTGTCTCGTCAAATAATTATTCAAATTATTCAATAATTCATTTATTTGTATGTTTTACCCCCCGTTTACATAGGCGTAGCCTAACTCAACTAAAAATGCCCGAATGGCTCGAGACCCTTAAAACACTAAAATACTAATACACACAATCAGAGAATCATAAAATCACTTCGGTGTCGACTCCCAAAGTTCGAAATACTGCCTAGTATCACGTAATTGGGTCACGTTCCTAACAAGTGTAACACAAGTCAGTTAAAAATTTGAGGTTGTTACAGTCTCCCCTACTTATTAGAATTTCATCCTCGAAATTTACCTAATAAGTAAACTAAACTAACAACTTTACTGTTCCTCTTCGCAACTCCTAAAGAGACCGATAAAACTCAAAGTGAGTCATTCGTTGACTCCGAACCGTTCGTTACCCTTCAATGGAGAAACCTTCAGGTATCCATAATCTCCCTGAATCATACTGAAGCTCATCGTGATACTCGTCAAGTATTTCTTCTGCCACCCCTGGGAACTCTTAAGTCTTGAGAAAATCTATCCACAATTACCCAGATGCTATCGTGACCACGAGGAGACCGTGGCAACCACTAACGAAATCCATATCAATATGTTCCCAATTCCATCGAGAAATGGGTGGGGGCTGCAATAGTCCTCCAGGTCGTTGATGTTCAGCCACTACGCGCTGGCATGTCACACGCTCGAACAATTTCGACACCTCGGGAATCTTCCCTGGCCACCAAAAGAGATGCCGCATGTCGGCGCACATCTTAGGTCGACCCGGATATACAACAAAACGGGAACGGTGAATCTCCTGAAGTACCTCCTCACACGCATCAGCCACCAATGGAAACCCCAGTCGCCCACGATACCTCTAGTATGAGTCTGTCGACCAACTCTTATCTAAGCAATCTGAACTATCCACCATCTCACTGTACCGCTGGTATGATGCATCATCTTGCTGTCCCTCGCGCACAATGCCAAATGAGATGGTTTGAAACATCGTTTAACCACGTATCTGAGTCCTGGTAGTCGCCGGCACGTCCACTGAACTCATCAACTCGGCTGCCTCACGTAGACCACGCTCGTAGGTCCTTTGACACACAACTACCTCAGCATCAGATCTGTTGCGGCTCAAAGCATCAGCAACAACGTTGGTCTTCCCTGGATGGAACTCAATCAAGAAGTCATAGTCCTTCAAGAGCTCAAGCCAACTGTAACAACCCTCAATTTTAACTCGACTAGTGTTGTACTAGTCACGACCGTAACCCAGCTACGTGATACTAGATAGTATTTCGAACTTCGGGAGTCGACACCGAAGTAATATTATGTTTCCATGATGTATGTATTAGTATTTTAGTCTAATACGAGTCTCGCGCCGTTCGGACGATTTTTAATTGAGTGAGGCTACGCCTATGTAAACGGGGGAGTAAAACATACAAATAAATGAATTTTCTAATAAATGTAATTAATTAGTGTTGAGATGTGGCGAGAAAACGGGCGCGGCGAGACAATTTATGGAGAAATACTGACCGAGGAAATGTAAAATTCATGTGGGAGTTGTTTAATTACGCAACATACGGGCTATGGAATAGAAATTTTTAAAGTGACACAGCCTAATGAGGAGAGCCATGAGATTAGCATTTAGATGTGTATGTCTGTTGAGATAAGATGATGAGGTAAAAGACCCATAAGGGCAGCTGTTTTTAAATTTTGTAAAAGAAATTTTAAGTGCAAATGGTTCATTTCACTTATGATACATGAATATAAAAGAAGTGAAAACCCTAAACACCACTATTCATCTTCTTCTCTCACCAGCCGACACTGTTCACGCACACCTCCCTCTCGTCGCTGTCGTCACCCAACCGGCCAACTCCGACGACGCCAGATAGACCAGAGAACCGTCGTCGACGAGGTGAGTTCTCTCTCCCCTCTCGGTCTCTCTCTATCTCTCTCGGTCTCTCAACTCCTCGGCCTCACGTCCTCTCTCACTCTCGGCGGCCTCCTCTCCCGGCTGGAATAGCCACCACCACCGCCTCCTACTATGTCACCGGAGTAAGTGTGCGTCCCTTCTCTCTCTCTCTCGTTCCTTCTCTTTTTCTCACTCACACTCCTCGGTTTTGAGACTCACCTTTGTTTCTCTCTCGGCCCCATGTTGGCAGCCACCTCCTCTCGACGAACTCTTCACCACCGCCACTTTCCTCGCCATTGGAGCCTCCACGTCCCGCCCTAGGTAAACTCCTCCTCCTCTCTTGTTTCTCGGATCTCACGATTTTCATGATTTTATGTGATTTTTGGGACTGTTTTGGGTGACAATTTGCACCATGTTTTGGGTGACCGGCACTGGTGCCGGCAGAGGCTGACCGGAGGTCAACCTCCGGCGACTCTGCTGGCCGGAGGTGACCTCAAGTGTGGCGATTATTTGTGTGTATATTTGACTGTTTTTGTGTGAGTTATATATGTGTGTTCTCTTTCAATTTTTCTTCTCCTTTCATTTCCTCTTGGCTGTTAAGATGTTGTTGTGTGTGGTGTGTGTTAGGCAGGGCGTATGGTTGTGTGTGTGCACACCCCAGTTGGGGTGTAGGGGGGTACTATGTGGGACTGTTTCAAGGGTATGGTGATATGGACAGAAGTGTTGTGTGACAGTTTTGGTGTGGGTGTTTGTGCACACCACAATGGGGTGTACACAACAGTTATATATGTGTGTACATAGTAAAAATGTGTATATGTGTATGTACAACAGTGGGGTGCACACAAATGGGGTGTTGTGTGCACACCAACGCGGGGTGCATGATAATATGTGGGGTGTCCATAACAGTGAGGGTTTCAAGTATAAAGTGTATGTAAGTAGTTTTATTTTGTGTATGGAACATAGATACATTGTGAATGTGTATGTTCTTGGTGTGAATGTGTTGGTTCATTGGTATAGTGTAACGGCCTAAATTAATTTGATTGTGTATTAGTGTTAATCACGATGATTAACGATTAATTCGGGCGTTACGTGGACAACTGGGTGACTCAGATATGAGAACCCAGGTTATATTTATGATATTTGTGTATGGTGTGATGTCTAATATTGCGATGTTGAGTGTATTAGCTATTTTTATGAATATAAACATCGCATGTGTGAACGTTGATATCGGGCAAGGTCACGAGTCGGGTACATGTACCGAAATGCGTGTCGAGGACCGGGTACCGGGTACGAGGTAGCCGGGGTACGGGGCATGGGTTACCGGGTAGCTGAGTGTTAGTGTGACTCATATATAAATTTTATATGATTTATTAAGGTGATCAAACCTAAGGTTAAATTAATGTATTAATAGATTAATAGAAATCTTATAGTTTGATAGGGTTAATTATGGTGCATAGGATGATTCTCGAGATGCACAATGGAGTGAAACGAGGCATGTGTTGTTAGGATAAGGTGTCAAGAACTTGGGTGACAAAGGGTGATCAGTGGACGTTAGATGGTCCTCGGGATGCGTGTTCGCACTAGATTAAAATCACAACTATATATATATATATATCATTGATGGGTGTTCAACATGCAAAATGATGCATTAGCTCAAATAAATTAGAGAGATCAGTTAGAGATACAGGGTTGGAGAGGTGAATTCAAGTTTTGGAGAGGTGATTTAGGCGTCAAAATGTGGATCTAAGGTAATAAACTCTCATTGCGGTTGAATTTCCATTAAAATGGGTTGTTGATAAATTTGGATTTTTAAGTAAATTTATCATTGATTTTGATGAATTCGGTGTTATTGAAGTTGATTTTGATGATTTACATTGATTTGGATCGAATTTGTGGAAAATTTGAGGTGATTTGGTAAAATTTTGCGTTATTTCATGATTTTTTATCCGAAAATTGGGTTTGTTTTAGTGGATTTGATGTGAGATTTTGAGGTTTGGAGGGTCTCCAATGGATTGAGAGTGAGGAGGAATGGAGAGGAGAGTAATTGCAGCCAAAGAGAAGATGAAAAAAAAAAAAAATTTCCCGAACCAGGAACCTCTGGTTCCTGGTTCTCTCCGTGAAGGAGAAGGGAGCACACGCGCGCGAGGCGCGCGTGTACGTCCCTGGGCCGGACCGGACCGGGCAGTCCGGTTCAGGTAGGGCCCACATTATTTTTTAAAAAAATTAATATTAAAATAAATAATATATATTATTTTCTGGAAAATAGAAAAATAGTTGAAAATATATCAGAAAAATTGGAAAAAAATTCTAGAAAAATATAGAAAATTAGAAAAAGGTAGAAAAGTAGTTTCGGGACTTTTCGGGTATTTTTGGAACCCCAACATTGTCCGGGAGAGGTACCACAACTCAAATTTGAAAAATATGATATAATATCATAAAATTAGATAATGTGTTTTATTAATAATATAAAACACTATAAATGAACTTCAGGGACTGGGGAATCATAGCTCGGATATAGAGGAGCTAAGTGGGTCGAATTGACGGGTCCAAGAAGTCGGAGTGCGTAGTTACAGGTGCGTAAAACCCTTGAGAATTTTACACTTTAAATTCATGCGTGGTTTGTCTATGAAAATGAATGTTTATTCATTTACCGCATTGTTTACTTATTGGATTGCTATGTTTATGCAAATGTGATTATGTATTGGTCGGTATTTGATTTGTTCACAAGGTCGGAGGTTAATCGAGATGGTCGTGGTACGGAATTGAGCAGGCTAGATTGTAGCGCGTGTATCTGGGTGTTGCCGGTGAATTGCTACCCGAGTAGCGGGGTGTACGTGTCCGGTGGGTTGTGATTTGTTCCGGTCACCGTTAGTAGTTCGGATGTGGTTAGACTTGATGTGTTCAGTCGGGGTCATCCGAATCTACAAAGTATAATCTAGTTTTGTTAGACTCCGTCACACTTCCATCTAGTTTTAATTGATATCGTAATTGAATCGGTTTACTCGAATGTTGTTTTATCTTTTAGTTTGTTTTATTTTCACTGTGTGTGATCGTCATATTAGTGGTGAATATTGCTTACGGCCAGCCATAGGAATATGATTCCTGTCGTCAGGGTCATATTCACATGTCTCGCAGAGTATTGTGGTTTTTCATGATTAACATGTAAACTTCTCTTGGGAATTTACTCACTGGGCTTGTTGTTGTATGTTTTGGGCAACTGAGCGCAGATCCTAGTAGGAGCAAGAGCAAGGAAAATGAGGTACTAGGCGACTATCTCTGAGACCGTTGCTGTTGATAGTTCGTGTTTTTGATATCATGTACGTATATTTTGTTTTTCTGGGTTTTGGGGACTTTAGAACCTTATCACATGTATATGGATTACTGTTTATTTCATCTCAGTTATATACATGGTGTTGTCTCCGGGTTTTCCACTACTTAAGCTTAATAATTCTCATAAAATACGAATTTAACGCTTCCGCTATTGTTATCTAAATTTGCCAACTTACTAGATGTTTAAATAAATTAAACAACTAAATATAGTAGGCGCTATTGTTATCTAAATTTGCCAACTTACTAGATGTTTAAATAAATTAAACAACTAAATATAGTAGGATTAGTCAAACGAAGCATCACTTCACAGAGCTGTTGACGTGGCAACAGTGATGATGTGTCTGGTGACGTGACAGGCGCTTCTGGGCTTGCGAGCAGTACGGCGTGGGTCACGGGGCGGCCTCAGAAATTGGGGCCGCCACATATAGTGTATATGGGTTATGTCATAAAAAGAAAACCACTGTATTTGCGTCGTGAAACCACGAACTCAAGCGAAACCCTAACACAACCCAAGTTGAGGACATTCCACAACTGTTCGAGTTAATCTCACAAATTATTGTAAACCAAACTTATAGGGAATACTCTAAGATTAAAAACTAACTCTAAATCAACAATTGGGATTTAAACCTTTATCAGGTAGTCGAGAATTCGCGGGGAACACGTTAGAGTCTCAGAGTGATACCAAGTTGCAATTAGTCAGGTAAGTACATTTTCCCCTAAAGCATTTGTACGTTAGTAAGCCAGCTAAGAAAATATCATGTGATTCATTTTCATTCTGTTGTGTTTGTTATTATCTACTTGTTGGCATTCCATTCCATATTCCTTGTATGTGTGTTCTTGGCATAAGTATGTGTTCTTGGCATAAGTGTGTGTCTCGAAGGTACATGCGACCTGCACTAGAAGGGATAAAACGCGGGCACTAGTGCGCACGAGTGTTTGACCACCCCTAGTGATTGTATGATACCATGTACTGGATTGTTGTGGATATTGTTGTGGTATTATTGTAGAATTTTAGACCACTTATGGCCTCTCTTGACTCGTAGAACACGCATGTTTCGATTGTTATTGTTTCCAGTCTGCCTATCATGCACCTTGTTTATTTAGCTTTCTGTTTTTCAATTCCTGCATGATATTTAGACTGCCTTGTTTGATAATTCATGAATTACTGTTATATTCTCCTGTCATTACTTTCGATTTCTCTCAGTTACTCACCGTCTAGTTTGTGACAGTGGGTGCAGATAGAGCGAAGTGCAGTAGAGGCAAGGAGCCTTGCTTAGGCGACTTTTTGTGAGGATTAGCGGCTAGACTTGAGGAACCCTAGAGTAGGTTATATGTTTTTGCTCATTTGTATATCGCTTTATATATGTATGTTTTGGTTTATAGAACTTGGTATTATTATTGAGATTAGTATCATGTATGTTGGTTTATCGAATTGTACATGAATACCCAGGGTTTTCCACATTATAGAATTCCTAATTTCCTTTTGATTGAGTTATTTCCCCTTGTTATTTACTGTTTAGTCTTCCGTTGTATATTATTGCAATAACTCTTTCATAAATTACTAAATTGAGTAAATAGGAGGCTGACTAGGCTCGTCAGGTTGCCGAGAGATGACTTAGGGCTTGTACGGGTCTAGGCCAGGCGTACCCAATTGCACAACAAAATTGGGGCCGTCACAGTTGGTATCAGAGCATAGGCTTTATAACCTTAGGGACAGAGTTTAGAGTTGTCTAAAAATTGTGATACCAACGTCACAGTTGGTATCAGAGCCTAAGGTTATAACGACTTGACTCTTAATTTAAAACACAAACCATTAAAACAGAGGAAGTTAGGAATGGTTGAACTTAGAAGTGGAAACCCTATGATCCTGACTTAGAATCCTAGTTGGGGAGTGAGGATGAGTCAGGGAATGGAAACTAAAAACTTATTGGGATAAGTCGGATTTGATGTCTATACATATTACGATTGTTGTGTGTATTATATTGTATCGATAGCTATCCATTGATCCGAGAAAGTCGTTTTACTGTTCAAACAACGATGGCGGATCAGCCAGGTCCGAGCGACGATATCGGCATGATTTTGTCACGATGCTTTGAGGAGATACGTACATTGTCTCAGAGAGCCACGACGCAGGACCAGAGATTTGAGGAGTCAGTGCGGTCACTGAGGACACCCGCACAGGCTACTACAACGCCATCTACCCCGACTACGTTACTTCCTACAAATACTATTTTCGATTCCTGCAATGTTCGCGACTCCAATTTCGTTAGCGGCGATACCTGAGGGAGCTGTTGTTGCGTCAGTTGTGCAAACTGAGGCTGAAACTCCGCCGATAGCACAAGCAAAGGAGATACCTACTACATTAGATACACATGCGGCCACTACTGAGACTACTTCAGTTACGACTCCAGCAAAGAGTACGGGAGCCACTACCGAGGCTAGGTAGTGGAGAGAGTTCAAGAGGCACGACCCGTTGAAGTTCTATGGTGGTACTGACGTTAGAGCGGCAGAGCTATTCTTGAAGAATCACGAGAAGGTTCACACCATCATCGCTACTGAGGAACGCATGAAGGCGACTATCTCTTCATCAATGTTGCGAGGGGAGACGGACGATTGGTGGACGACAATTGTTGCTACCCGAGGCATCCCAAGTGATTGGGTTGACTTCAAGACCCAGTTTAGTTAGAAGTACTTTCCGCCGACTGTCCTTCGAGCGAAGAGGAACAAGTTCATGTCATTGAGGTAGAGCACAGACGAGTCAGTGATGGAGTACATGGGTAGATTTATATCATTGTTGCCTTATACTGGATCTGCAGACACCGAGATTGATCGATTTTACTACTTCACTGAGGGTTTGTTACCTACGATTGGAGGTTCTATAGTTACTACGCAGCCAGAGACTTTGCAGATTGCGTATGAGCGGTGTGACGGCCCCAATTTCCCCATGCAATTGGGTACGCCCGGCCTAGACCCGTTCAAGCCCCGAGTTATCACTCGGCAACCTGGCGAGCCTAGTCAGCCTCATATTTACTTAATTTAGCAGTTTATGAAAGAGTTATTGCAATAATACACAGCGGAAGACTAAACAGTAAATAACAAGGGGAAATAACTCAATCAAAGGGAAATTAGGAATTCTATAAATTGTGGAAAACCCCGGTATTCATGTACAATTCGATAAATCAACATACATGATACTATTCTCAATAAAAATGCCAAGTTCTATAAACCAAAAACATACATATATAAAACAATATACAAATGAGCAAAAACATATAACCTACTCTAGGGTTCCTCAAGTCCAGCAGCTAATCCTCACAAAAAGTCGCCTAAGCAAGGCTCTTTGCCTCTACTGCACTCCGCTATATCTGCACCCACCGTCACAAACTAGACGGTGAGCAACTGAGAGAAATCGAAAGTAATGCCAGAAGAATATAACAGTAATTCATGAATTATCAATCAAGACAGTCTAAATATCATGCAGGAATTGGAAGACAGTAAGTTAAATAAACAAGGTGCATGATAGGTAAACTGGAAGCAATAACAATCGAAACATGCGTGTTCTACGAGTCAAGAGAGGCCATAAGTGGTCTAAAATCCACAACAATACCACAACAATCCAGTACATGGTATCACACAATCACTAGGGGTGGTCAAACACTCGTGGCCACGAGTGCCCGCGTTTTATCCCTTCTAGTGCAGGCCGCATGTACCTTCGAGACACACACTTATGCCAAGAACACACATACAAGGAATATGGAATGGAATGCCAACAAATAGGTAATAGCAAACACAATGGAATGAAGATGAATCACATGATATTTTCTTAACTGGCTTACTAACGTACACAAGTTTTTGAGACAAGTGTACTTACCTGAACTATCGCAACCCGTAGACAACACACTCGCGTTCCTAGTACGTATCCCCGAGTTTCCCGCTACCTGACAAGGTTGGAAACTCTAATTAATGGGTTGAGTCATTAACTAACCCTACGTTAACTTCTTAGTACTTCCCGTGTTTTGTAATGACTTGACAACTTAATAACCAATCGATACAACGACCATAAACCCATTGAAACACAACTCGTTTGGATTTTGAATTCACAACACATGTATAAGCCTAATCACACATCTTAGGCTCGGCTCGGTCGTAAATAGGTCACGCTATAGTCTCGAGGACCGACGGCGTGACCACGACGTCATAACCATTCATCGACACGAAAACACAACTTTGATGTCGCCCGACAATTACGATTCAATACGAAACTTAACATGACCATACACCGGCGAGTAGGGAACTCAGGGTGTGGTCCGACATTCGTAGAGTGTCAACACAGCATGGAAAGGCCATGTGCACGCCCTACGTCACGTTGACAACTACTCAACGCAATATAAACAACTCATGCGTATCTCCACCATTACGACTCATCATCATTGATATGGACGCTCCGGGGCTATGAGACTCCATGGCGGGCATGGTAAGGTCTCCGGCAGTTCCCCATGTCATCGCGTCGATGATAGTACCGCCACAACGAGTGGTTTTCGACGAGAATGTTACAACGCGCATAACATTACATAAATGACATAGAATATCAAATAATGCCGCTGTTTTAGGCCACTCCGAGAGTTGTGAGACACAAGCATAGACTTAGCTTGGTACTCAACCTCTCCGATCATGGTGGCACAGCGGTGGCGTCGCCCACGGCAACGGATTTTCGACGATGACTCAAAACAGTCCACACAACATGACAACAACATCACCTAGGTTCAAGACACTAAAACAGTTCCAACATGACCAAATCGACCACAACAAAAACAGCGAGGCATCATCGAGGTCATGGAGAGGTCCCCGACAACCCCCACACACGGTGGTTTGGCCAGCAGGGCCGCCCACACATGCATATTCTGGCGAGAAGTACAAAACAGCGAGCATTTGAAAATTTGATAAAACAGTGAACATACACCCTATGTGACGCAAACGTGGGTGCTCCGGGGATGTGGGGATTTTGGGGCACCACTAGGGACCATCCCCGACCACCCCGACCAGCGTCACGCCTCCGGCGGCACCAAAAACATGACAAAGAAGTGAACAGTCACAAAAACAGTTTCATAACAACAAAGAAAAACAAAGAGAAAAGAGAGAAAGAGTGGAAGAGAGAGAGAGAGAGAAGATCTCCGGCGAGAGAGGTGGATCTCGGCCACCTCTGGACCTCCGACAACCCATGGTGTGCTCGGCCAAGACAGGGAAGGATGGGCCGAGAGTGGGAGAGAGTGAGACCGTGAGTGCCAAAGAAAGTGAGAGAGAACAAAACCAAGAGAGAACTACAAACCGAGAGAGAGTGACGGATCTCCGGTGGGCTCGTCCACCGCTTTGGGGTCCCGGGGACCAGTCTTGGTTCGTCGACGTCGAGGAGAGGTGGAGGGTGGCGGTGAGATGAGGAAGGTGTAGTGAGGCCGTGAGTGAGAAAGGGAGAGAGAGAGAAATGCGTGAGCGAGAGACCGAGGGAGAGGTGGCGAGCCTCCGACGTCGGCTCCGGTGAGGGTCTGGCGAGAGGTGTGGGCGGCTTTGACGAGGGAGAGGGGCGGTGGTGGTTGGAGAGAACATGAGGTGCGGTGTGTGTGTGGAAGGGATGAATGAATAGTGGATTAGGTTTTTGTTTGTATATATATATTTAAGACAAGTGTGAAATGTCTCTTTTGCCCTCCAACTTACTTCTAACCCACCTCAAAACAGTTGCCCTTGTGGGTCTTTTGTCCCTTTATCACATCTCAACACACCCACACATCTCAATGCAAATATCAAGGTTCTCCTCACTCACTTGTGTCACTTTAACAATCCTAACTATATTAACCTATTAAATTAACCCCATTAATCTTATTAAATTACCAATAAAGTTACACAAATTCTCGCCTACTCGGTGCACCGTGTCCCGCGTTCGACACGCTTCTCGAGGCGGTCCCACTTCCAATAAATTTCTTCGTGTCTAAGTTATACTTTATTAATAAAATTGTAGCTTCCTCAACTTAGGTCGTATATTTCTCCGTAAATTGTCTCGCTGCGCCCGTTTTCTCGCCACATCTCAACACTAATTAATTACATTTATTAGATAATTCATTTATTTGTATGTTTTACTCCCCCGTTTACATAGGCGTAGCCTCACTCAATTTAAAATCGCCAGAACGGCGCGAGACTCGTAAAATACTAAAATACTAATACACACAATCAAAGAATCATAAAATCACTTCGGTGTCGACTCCCGAAGTTCGAAATATTGTCTAGTATTCAAGTAGCCGGGTCACAATTTTGACAAGTGCGACACAAGTCAGTTAAAATTTTGGGGTTGTTACAAGCGGAGTCTAGCACTAGAGGGTTATCTGCTTACTCATCCGGAGGAGGACATACTGGTCAGATTAGAGTTCCGATCGGAGGAGCACCATCAGGACAAGAAGAGGAAGAAGAACAGGTGGAATTTTAGACAACTCTATACTCTGTCCCTAAGGTTCTAATCCCTAGGCTCTGATACCAACTATAACGTTGGTATCACAATGTTAGACAACTCTATACTCTGTCCCTAAGGTTCTAATCCCTAGGCTCTGAAACCAACTGTAACGTTGGTATCACAATTTTAGACAACTCTATACTATGTCCCTAAGGTTCTAATCCCTAAGCTCTGATACCAACTGTAACGGCCCCTATTTTAATCTAGGGCACCGGCCGACCTAATCTCATAATTAAGCCCTAATAACAACACATAGGACCTAATTACGTATTAGTCAGCCTGTATTATCTATTATCTCGTGGATTGGGTTCAGGGAATAGAAAATCCCCTATCACTGCTATTCATCATTTTATAAGGATTATCAAATTAGCAAAAGTCTTTAACGTATTAACGGAAGCATTTTATATAAATCCTAAATGTGAAAACCAGGAAATAGCGATCACAATATAAATATGAAATAAACGACGAGCATATAGACAAAGTGAAAGTCAAAAGTCGAGTGGACTAACTCTCATCCCAAAAAAACAACCCAAGCAAAAGACGTACATAAGCATAATACAAAAATATGACCTACATGTACGGCAGTTACGCGCTACGAGCTCAGAGGTAGTCGCCAATCTTCTCCTTACCCGGTCTGGTACTGCTTGATGGACCTACACCCACCGTCACAAACTAGACAGTGAGTATAGTGATATTAAGTGATAACCGGGGAATTCTATACTACATTTCCAAGTAAAGAAAGATATTTAAATGCATAATATAGCATAAAAAAGGTGCTGAGAAAGTAATGCATATAAATATCATAGTTAACCAAATTAGATAGACTGACACAGGCTAAGTCGAGATGATCTACGTCCGATCGGCGGTGAGAACTATCAGCCAGCCTTTTTCCACTATCGTATGGAGATACTCTAAACATACTTTGTAAATTTTGAATATATATAGGAATAAACTTGTCGACAACCCAGAAGTTCAAGCTACGTGATGCCACCCAAGTAATAGTGGTGAGTGCAGAAAACCCCGAGGTCCAATGACACCGTGAATCCACCCATCTCTCGTGCAATGGACACTAGATAATCTCCAACTTTTGTTTCAAAGATTTTCATTTCTAATGTTCTACGATATCAACAATAAGTAAGGCTACGTGTTGGTGTTTGGGGTTCATGCGCAGCGGAGATTACAAAACAATTTTGACAAAAACCCCAACAGGATCCGAATCTAATTCCATTAAAAACGTTTAAACTAAGAAAACTTAATCATACCTCAGTTGCAATGTACCTTTCTGAAGGTTAATTGATCTATAAGGCGCTGCCAAGGACGAACGCCCTCTATCAGCAGTCCACACATGAACGGCGACTGAGATTTAAAGTGCTAGCTTCGAGAGAATACCAAACCTTTTTGTTTCTCTCCAAAATGATCCAGAGCATACCAAAAACCCTAAGTCATTTCTAAAACGAAAATAGAGTTTCGGCCTTTTTTCTTTCGTTTTTGTATTCTAACTCAAAGCGTCTATTTATATAACCCTTGTATATAGACGGTTAAGTAAATTACACATATACCCCTACTTAAAGAAGTATAAGTGTAATACACTACAAGGGCATTTCTGTCATGAATTTTATCATATAAAATTCATTTTTCTGAACCATCTTAAAATCTCGCAAAACCATTCTTAGTGTGCGACCTAATAGGCTCATACAACGTTGGTAGTGTACCTAAACACATTTTGGTATACAAATCATAAGCGGCCTCTAGCAAGACATTATGACTACCCAAGTTGTACGAATATTAAATCGATACAACCTAATCAATACTGTATATAACATCCTTTTGTCACACGATATCCTTTTTGATCAAACATAAGGCATGGAATTGTCATCCAACATGTTCAATCAAACTAGTCTCGATCTCTAGGTAAACTGAAAACATCCAAGTGACATTAATCAATATCAATTCACTTAGACTATGCCTTTTTAACAATCTAACACATCGAGGGATCCACTAGATATCTCTTTTTATATGAGAGGGACAAATTCTATCTCGATTACACAACTTCATCACATTGCTCATATAGTAACCAATCACAACCTTTATAATCGTCCGGTTAAAGACAACGTTTAATAGTGTCAAATCACTATGTTTCTAATGTTGAAGTCTCTGGTAATCTCAAATCAGAGGACTAAAAAATATACCTATTATGAGAAACAACTATGACTTAATCCATGTGATGTTCTCATAGCGGGTCGGTCCAAGTACTTTGTTCCCTAACAAGTACTCATGATCTTAATTCTTATTCCTATACGTATGATCATCAATCAAGACTCATACTAGTCTCAATTCATTATAGTTCCCAGTATATAATAATCGACTTGGGACATTTAGGATATTTCTGTAAATACCCATGGATCTTATTATAATGTAAACATGCAAATCAATTATAATAAATAGCAAATGAAATCCTCTATTTTATTAACTAAAATGTATTCATAAAAACTATTAATGGATTGACCTAGGGCACATTTCCCAACATCTCCTACTTGCTCTAGGGTCAATCATTCATGCATCTAATGCTTAATGATCTAACATGACCATCATGTTTCGCTTGTGGAAGAGCCTTTGTCAATGGATCCGCAATGTTGTCTTCAGTAGGTACTCTGCAAATCTTCACGTCTCCCCTCTCAATGATTTCTCTGATGAGATGAAAACGCCTGAGTATATGTTTGGGTCTCTGGTGTGATCTAGGTTCCTTGGCCTGTGCTATTGCTCCGTTATTGTCACAATACAAACAAACAGGTTTAGCAATACTTGGAACCACACTTAGTTCAGAAATGAACTTTTTGATCCAAACTGCCTCCTTTATTGCATCGGATGCTGCAATATACTCAGCTTCAGTTGTAGAATCTGCCATAGTCTCTTGCTTCGAACTTTTTCAGCTTACTGCACCCCCATTCAAAGTAAACACATATCCAGACTGCGATCTAAAATCATCTATATCAGTTTGAAAACTTGCATCTATGTAACCATTTACAACTAGATTATTTTCAAAACCTCCATATACCAAGAACACTTCTTTAGTCCTTCTTAAGTACTTAAGGATTTTCTTTACTGCTATCCAGTGTTTTTCACCAGGATCTAACTGATATCTGTTTGTAGTGCTCAAAGCATATGATACATCAGGTCGAATGCATAGCATAGCATACATGATAGATCCAATAGTTAATGCATATGGAATCTTATTCATATAATCTCGCTCATCATTTGTCCTAGGACATTGATTCTTGCTGAGACTTATGCAATGACATTGGCAACAATCCTCTTTAAGAGTCTTGCAAACTGAACCTATTCAGCACCTTGTCTATGTAAGCACTCTGACTTAGATCGATTAGCCTCTTAGATCTATCTCTATAGATCCTTATCCCTAGGATATAGGCTGCATCTCCTAAGTCTTTCATTGAGAAACACTTCCCTAACCAAAACTTGACATTCTGTAATGTTGGGATGTCGTTTCTAATGAGCAATATATCATCAACATACAGTACCAGAAAAACAACTACATTCCCACTAACCTTCTTGTATACACAAGGCTCATCTTCGTTCTTAATAAAATCAAAATCCTTAATTGCTTCATCAAAACAAAGATTCCAACTCCGAGAAGCTTTCTTTAATCCATAAATAGATCTTTGAAGCTTGCATACCTTCATAGAATTTTCAAGATGTACAAAACCTTCAAGTTGTGCCATACACGTCCTCAAGTAGCTTTCCATTAAGAAATGATGTTTTTACATCCATTTGACATATCTCATAGTCATAATATGCAGCAATGGCAATTAAAATTCTTATGGATTTAAGCATGGCTACTGGCGAAAAAGTTTCATCATAATCAACACCTTGAGTCTGTCTGAAACCTTTTACTACAAGTCTTGCTTTAAAAGTATGCACATTGCCATCCATGTCAGTTTTCTTCTTGAAAACCCATTTACATCCAATGGTCTTACCACCTTCAGGCAAATCAACCAAGTACCAAACTTGGTTATCATACATGGATTGCATCTCAGAATTCATGGCACTTAGCCATTTATCTGAGTCTGGTCCAGACATAGCCTCCTGATAAGTGGTGGGCTCATTTTGATCCATAAGCGGCACATCACGACTATCAGTAATAAGAAATCCGAATCTCTCTGGCTCATGTCTTACCCTACCAGATTTACGTGGGCCTTTGTGTCACTTGCAGAGGTTCAACTGGTTCAGAACGTTGTTGAACTTCCAGTAGCGGTTCAGTGTTTATCTGTGATTCTTGAACTTCTTCAAGATTTATTTCTCTCCCACTAGTGTCTTTTGAAATAAACTATTTTTCCATAAAGGCACCGTACTGAGCAACAAACATTTTGTTCTCAGCAGGATTATAAAAGTAATATCCTTTTGTTTCCTTAGGATATCAGATTTAGGTGCTAGTTTTTCTTAAACTTGTCGCTTTACGTAAGCCTCACAACCCCAAATCTTAAGAAAAAACAAACTAGGTCTCTTCCTGTACCATATCTCATATGGTGTTTTATCAACCGCATTAGAAGGAACTCGATTTCGAGTGAAAGTTGTTGTTTGTAATGCATAACCCCAAAAGGATAATGGAATATTCGCATGACTCATCATAGATCGAACCATATCTAATAAGGTTCGATTTCTCCTTTCAGAAACTCCATTCCATTGTGGAGTTGTTGGTGGAGTCAATTGGGAAACAATCCCACAATTTTTGAGATGATCATCAAATTCTTGGCTTAATACTCACCACCTCGATCTGATCGAAGTGTTTTGATAGTTTTACCAAGTTGATTCTGCACTTCATTTTGAAACGTTCGAAACATCTCAAATGTAATGAAGTACTGATAACCTCCTCTAGTCATTGTGTTTATAGGACCGCATACATCAATATGTATTAGACCCAATAAATCACTTGCCCTTTCACTGTGTCCAGTAAAGGGACTTTTAGTCATCTTACCTCGTAAATAAGATACGCACATTTCATATGTTTCTAAATCAAATGAATCTAGAAGTCCATCTTTATGGAGCTTCGTTATGCGTTGCTCATTTATGTGCCCGAGACGACAATGCCAAAGATAGGTTAGATTCAAATTATTTGACTTAAATCTCTTTGTATTTTTGTTAAAGACTGGAGTATCAGTGGACCTTTTCATGCTTAGAATATAAAGACCAGCACACAAATCAGCATTTGCATAAAATATTCCTTTACGAGAAATGGAACATCTATTATTCGCAATAATAAAATCAAAACCATCCATATCCAAACATGAAATAGAAATGATGTTTCTGCTCAAGGCAGACACAAAATAACAATTATTTAAAGTTAAGATAAGTCCACTAGGTAAAACTAAGTCATATGATCCAACAGTCAAGGCAGCAACTCTTGTTCCATCCCCTACGTGGAGGATGACTTCTCCTTTTTTCAACTTTCTATTTCTGGTGAGTCCCTGCACACTTATACAAATGTGAGATTCATATCCGGTATCTAATACCCTGGAATCACTAGTAGATAAATTAATTTCAATAACATAAATACCTGTAGTGGTAGTCGCACTACCCTTTTTCTTCTTTAGATTTTCCAGATAGAGTTTGCAATTTCTAAACCAATGTCCAGGTGCTTGACAGAAATAACAATTTCCTTCCTTTTCTTTTGGGTGTTTTGAAGTAGGAACAGGCTGGGGCTTGAATTGTTCCACAGGCTTTGTGACAGGTGCAGCAGCAGCCTTGGCAACTTTAGCCTTGCCTTTGCCTTTGCCTTTACTCTTCATTCCCTTTCCCTTTTGGACCATCAGCTCATTACTAGAGGGTTTCTTGATATTTTGTTCAGCAATTTTGAGCATCAAATGTAACTCTGAAATTGATTTCTCCATATTATTCATATTGTAGTTCATTACAAATTGTGAGTAACTCTCCGGTAATGAATTTAGGATCAAATCCGTAACCAACTCTTGGCTTATAGGAAATCTAAGTCTATCAAGTTGGTCAACATAGCCCTTCATCTTCAGAACATGAGGACTAACTGACGCACCCTCAGTCATCTTACAAGAATTGTGTTCTTGATCTCTCGAACCTTTCTTGCCTAGCTTACTGTTGGAACATTTCCTTCAGAGTTACAGCCATGTCGTAGGCTTTCATTAGTTCTATGTCCTTCTGAAGTTCAGGAACCATCGTTGCTAACATAATGCATGCAGAATCGCTGACATGCTTATTATGTGCATCCTTCACAGCTTTCGTAGCATTGGCTGGTGGGTCCTCACGGATCGGAACATCCAGAACATACAACTTACGTTCATGTTTGAGAACGATTCTCAAGTTTCTGAACCAGTCAAGAAAGTTAGTCCCAGATAGCTTATTCTTCTTAAAGATAGATCGCAGTGACAGGGAATTATTGTTACTTGAAGAGGTCATTGATCTACAATAAAGATTATGCATAGTTTATTTTAGTATAGAGGAATAGACTCCCACTAAATTAACAACCCTCCTAAAACACAGTTTATTTAGGGGACTAAAATCTATATTTCACCTAATTCTATGACAGCTATGGCATGAAACACATAACTAAATTATTTAGGTAGGTAGCAGTTACGAATTACATCTTATGTAATTTTAGATACTTTTACGAGATACGTGACATCTTATGTCTTAGCATGTTTTTATCTCATCATATGTCTAAAGCCTAAAACTATTTTGATAACTTTATTAAGTCGGACCAATTTAAACATTTAGGTAACTCTTACCTAACTTATCTCACGAAGATAACACAATACACCCAGCTATGGCTGAAACTATATTAGTGCGATCGAGGCCTTGATAAGTGTTTAAAATTGGATGGCACAAGACTTAAGATTTAATAGAGGGATTTCATTCAGTTTTAGTGATTTTTAAGTAAACAATGAAATATCACATAGTTTATTGATTTATAGAACCACTAAACAATTTAGGAAATTTTTATGCTATTCATTAATAGAAGAATTTTCGTGCGCTAGGATTAGTTAGACTGCGGTCCCGCTGGTCGGTCAGCGGGCGGTGGTTCCGCTGACCGGTTAGCAGACGGGGAATAGGGGGCAGCACCCCCATTTTTTTTCTTTTTTTTTAGAAGACAAATCTCAATTCCGAAAATTGAAATTCTCTATAAAAAATCATATTTTTCGCTGATTTTACTATACTAAATTTACCCCTTAATTAATCCAAATTAAGTCAATTAAAACATTTTTAATTAACCCGGGCCCACATCTAACTAATCATCTTATCTTAATCCAATTATGACTTTAGATATTTGAATCCTAGCATATCACCAATAACAAACTTCTCCATATTTATCTCCTATCCAATAGGGATAATGATACTGATTTTGCATATATCTCCTAATCTAATTTGTTATCTATCTTTATTAAATAGAAACTTCATAACAAAATAGATATAATAAGATAAATAAATAATTTTGAAAATTCATTATTTATTTTGGATTTTTAAGATATTTGAATCCTAGTATATCACCAATAACAAGATTCTTGATATTTATCTCATATTCTAATTTGTTATCTATCTTTATCAAATAGAAACTTTATAACAAAATAGATATAACAAGATAAATAAATAATTTCAAAAATTAATTATTTATAAATAAGTAATTTCAAAAACTAATTATTTGCGATTTCGATCTTCTTCCAAATAATCACAAACATGTAATTGAATCATGAACTACTATCCCAATCGAACCTAATAGTGTCATGGATCATAGAACACGAAACTCAATTCATTAAAATTATTCAAATTAACCTAACATGGTTACTAGCATGTACGAAACTAATTTCAATTAAATTACGAATATATGTATCATATACACAAAACATGATAATAAATCTCACAGAAAACTTATGTATATCACATATACATCAACTATTAACATGCTTTCAATCATATATCATAAGAAAACATGCAATGAGTTTAATGGAATCAAACTCAAAGGCTTTGATACCACTGTTGGTGTTTGGGGTTCATGCGCAGCGGAGATTACAAAACAATTTTGACAAAAACCCCAACAGGATCCGAATCTAATTCCATTAAAAACGTTTAAAATATGAAAACTTAATTATACCTCACTCGCAATGTACCTTTCTGAAGGTTAATCGATCTCTAAGGTACTGCTAACGACGAACGCCCTCTATCAGCAGTTCACACACGAACGGCGGCCGAGATTTGAAGTGCTAGCTTCGAGAGAATACCAAACTTTTTTGTTTCTCTCCAAAATGATCCAGAGCATATCAAAAACCCTAAGTCGTTTCTAAAATGAAAATAGAGTTTCGGCCTTTTTATATTTCTTTTTTGTATTCTAACTCAAAGCGTTTATTTATACAACCCTTTTATATAGACGATTAAGTAAATTACACATATACCCATACTTAAAGAAGTATAAGTGTAATACACTACAAGGACGTTTCTGTCATGAATTTTATCATATAAAATTCATTTTTCTGAACCATCTTAAAATCTAACCATTTTTAGTGTGCGACCCAATAGGCTCATACAGCGTTGGCAGTGTACCAAAACACATTTTGGTATACAAGTCAGAAGCGGCCTCTAGCAAGACATTATGACTACCTAAGTTGTACGAATATCAAATCGATACAACCTAATCAATAGTGTATATAACATCCTTTTGTCACACGATATCCTTTTTGATCAAACATAAGGCATGGAATTGTCATCCAACATGTTCAATCGTACTAGTCTCGATCTCTAGGTAGACTGAAAACATCCAAGTGACATTGATCAATATCAATTCACTTAGACTAAGCCTTTTTAACAGTCTAACACATCGAGGGATCCACTAGATATCTCTCTTTATATGAGAGGGACAAATTCTATCTTGATTACACAACTTTATCACATTGCTCACATAGTAATCAATCACAACCTTTATAATCGTTCATTTAAAGACAACGTTTGATAGTGTCAAATCACTATATTCCTAATGTTGAAGTCTCTAATAATCTCAAGTCAGAGGACTGAAAAATATACCTATCATGAGAAACAACTATGACTTAATCCATGTGATGTTCTCATAGCGGGTCGGTCCAAGTACTTTGTTCCCTAACAAGTACTCATGATCTTGATTCTTATTCCTATACATATGATCATCGTATGATCATCAATCAAGACTCACACTAGTCTTAATTCATTATAGTTCCTAGTATAATAATCGACTAGGGACATTTAGGATATTTCTGTAAATACTCATGGATCTTATTATAATGTAAACATGCAAATCAATTATAATAAACAGCAAATGAAATCCTCTATTTTATTAACTAAAATGTATTCATAAAGACTATTAATGGATTGGCCTAGGGCACATTTCTCAACACTACGAAGATCCAAGGGAAATGGAATATAAAACCAATTACCACAGTAACCCTAATGCATGCATTTCTAACATCAATTATAACATAATTCACAACAAAATATGACATATCAGGAAAATGAGTCAATGAAACTATCACAAGGCATCATGCTATTTCAACATTTAATTTGAACAGAGCAAGGCAAGCATGATGGTAGATTACTAACTGCAAGTCATCAAATTGACTGAAAAGAAGAATAACATAAATGAAATAAAGTAGAGAGTTCCCACAGTTTCACTTACAAGTCACGGGATAGCTATGGCTATTCGGCCTCGCGACATTCCAACTATCGTTCTCGAACTCCCGTAATACCCCTAGGTCCTGAAAGATTATATGCATATATATTATATTTATATATATTCATTCATTTATTTATTTATTAATATTTTATTACATGGACATATTTTATGTATATATATACATACATATATGTGTATATGTATATATACATACATGTGTATGTGTATATATATATATTTATATGTATACGTATATATATAAAAATATATATATGTATATATTATTTTTTTTATTTTTTTTATTTTTTTTATTTTTGGAATGGGTTTGGACCCCTGGACCGGGTCTGACCCGGTTGGGGACTCATGCACGCACACGCGTGCGAGCGTCTCCCTCCCCCCATTTCTTTGTTGTTGCGGAGACGCTACAACAGCAGCGTCTCTGCATCAACATACATTTTTTTTATTGAAACTAAAATGGGAGGGAGGGGAGATGACGACCATGTCGTCTCCCTCCTCGGACGTCCGCTCCCTCGATGCCACCATCACCGACCGCCACCATCAACAACAACAACAACACTACCTTACCTCGTCTTGACATCGTTGTCGTCTCAATCTCCTCCGATTTCCCTCCTCCGTTTAGCTCTCTCTCTCCCGAACTCTCTCTCTCGAACTCTCTCCTTCTCCTTCCTTGTGTGCGGTGGCGGTGGTTTTTGTTGGTGTTTTGGGGGTCAAATAACCATTTTACCCCTCCAACCCTATCCTTTTCCATATAAGCCAATGCCCCTTTTGTCATTTCTCAAATCTTTTCTCATTTTTTTAAAATGTATATATTTATATTATCTATATAAATATGTGTCTAATTCAATTTAATTAATTTATAACCATAGGCTATGATCTAATATGCATTAATTTAATTACATTGCATTTTACTAAATTTAAACTTACCACAAGTCTCGCTAATCGGTACCCCGGCTTGCTCGCAATTTGAGGCGTGTCCCTAACCACGTCTCAGCGTCGATGGCTGCAAGTACTGACTTAGTCAGCCTACACACATACAAAACACTAGGAATACATCAATACAAATATAAAATTTACCTCAGCCACATGCCTCGGTCAGTGTGCACATCTCATGCGGGCCCCACGTCACGGGTTGGTGATCCTGATTAAGCAGTTAATCAAGATTAGCAAAATTGGGCCGTGACAGCTAGCTCTAATTAGGTCCGATCTGGTTTACCGGGGCGTAATTAGGGTTTCAGACCGAATATTCTCTAATTGAGATTAGGGTCTATTACAGGGTCTCATATAAACTTCTTCAGATATGTGACCATTAAGAAATGCATTTTTAACATCCATTTGAAACAAATGTCATTTCTTTATTGCTGCGACAGCCACAAGACTGTGAACAGAAGTCATTCGAGCCACTGGAGTAAAAGTTTCTTCATAGTCAATTCCGTACTCCTAAGCAAATCCTTTGGCTACTAGTCGTGCCTTGTATCGATCAATGGTACCACTAGCAGTAGTCTTGATTTTGTAGACCCACTTACAGCCGATTGGAGTTTTGCCTAGAGGAAGTGGTACTAAGTCCCAAGTTTTTGTTTTCTCCAAAGCTTGTAATTCATCATCCATAGCTTGTTGCCACAAAGGATTAGTTCTAGCTTCCCTATAAGTGTTAGGCTCATAAAGTCTATAATGGTAAAATTCACAGAGGGACGCTTGAGATTAGGAAGATTGACAACATAAGGTGCAAGATGGGATGGCATCTTAGTTTCACGACGTGACGACCGGATAGTCTCAGATAGAATAGGCGGACTAGACTCAGTTAGAGCAACAGGGACATGACTAGCAGGATCTTCAGACTGGACAATATCTTCATCGGGGACAGGCGGGTGTTCTGCAGCATCAATGGTACCTAAAATATACTGAGAGGAACTGCTAGAATCAACAGTAGCAGGAAACAGATCAACTAATGGATTAGTGAAGTATGACATAGAAGGAGAGATTTGAAATGATGATATCGATGAAAACATTTTATGCTCCCAAAATGTGACATGCCTTGATATTCGAAGGCGCTTTAAGATGGGATCCCAACATCGATATCCTTTGTGTTCAATTCTGTATCCCAAGAAACAACACAAACGAGCATGAGGTTCAAGTTTTGAACATTCGTGAGGCTGGAGGAAAACAAAACAATTAGAGCCAAAAGCACGAAAAAGACTGTACTCAGGGATGCATCCATAAAGTTGTTCAAAGGGAGATTGATTATCGATGGTAGGAGAAGAATCCGATTGATTGTAAAGACAACGATTAGAGCAGCTTCTCCCCAAAAATGCTCAGGACATGAAGCAAAGACAAGAAGAAATCTTGTAGTGTCAAGAATATGTCTTAGCTTTCGCTCAGCTCTTCCATTTTGTGCAGATGTACTTAGACAAGATCGATGAACAATGGTACCATTCATAGATAGGAAAGAAAGAAGTGATGAATCTTTATATTCCATGGCATTATCGGTTCAAAGAACTTTGATGACTTTTGAAAATTGAGTTTTGACCACCTGAGCAAATTTAATGTATACGTCTTGTAACTCAGATTTTCTATGGATAAGATATATCCAAGTAAATCGAGAAAATTCGTCAACAAAGATAACAAAATATTTTGAGCCACCTATTGTTTCAGTTGGAGAGGATCCCCAAATACCAGAATGAACGAGATCAAACAAGGAAGATGACTGAGAATCACTAAGTGTGAAAGGTAAAGCATGGTTTTTTGCTAAGTGACAAGAAATACAATCAATATGCTCTTGCAAAACAGAACCTAACACACTACTAGAAATCAGTTTATTTAAAGGTTGAGAGGAGCATGACCTAGACGCGAGTGCCAAGTGCCAGAAGTGACAACTGCACCACAGAGAGGATTGTTTGAAGACAATTGAAGAGATGTTAGTTCAAATAATCTTCCTTCTTTATGCCCTGTCCCAAGGATTTGTCCCGTCTTTGGATCTCGCACATAACAACCATGAGCGGAAAAGTGAACTTCAAGGCCAAGATCACATAATTGACCAACAGACACAAGATTAAGTGACAAATTGGGGACACAAAATGTAACAGCCCATTTTCCAAATAGAGCGTCACGGGGGCCAATATGCACCCACAGTCTATCTTACCAGCGACAGTTGTGCTCTACATTGGATTATATCCTCCATTTTATCTTTTTAAACCTTATTAATTATCCATTTACTGATTAAGTTGTATTGAAATCAAATTATATGTTTAGTCATCATATAGAAATCCTCAAATTCACACACAGCGGAAGCCTTACTAACACATTTAGTCGGATAATGATACTATAAATGTGTAACATAAACCATAAACCTAATGTGAAAAACCCATATATAACCATAAATACCTCTGAAGTCACAAAAAGATCAATATAAACAAGGTATTTCAAAATCCCCAAACTCAAAATGAAACAAAATATATATAATACAAACGTACGAGTCAGGCAATCTCAGATCAACGGTGTTTTGGCAGCTTGCCCTTACCCCTGCTCGTACTAGGATCTGCACTCAAGCCATCACAAAAGGCAGATGACGAGTCCAGAGTGAGTATTCCCAAGGAAATTAAGTGAGCAATACTAAAAGTAAATACTGGAATTTAAATAAAGCTATTAAATAAACATGCGAAAATAAATACACGCAACTGCGCTAATCGCATGAATAAATAATAGGAAAAGCTCAAAGTGTGTTTCTAGCCCCTAGGGTCAGACTACCACCATAATTCGGACTCTTCCACATAATACTGTCGGCGCGTCCTACTCAAGCAAGGCCGGTATCTGGATCCGCTCGATAGTCGGCGTTACACCTACGGCGCACCGATAAATGCCACGACGTGATACTCGGGTCGTGCTATTCACCGAGACTGATCTGGTAGCACGTGTTATGGTGTAGTGGACATATACACAAGAATGGAACGAAGGAAGCCCCGCTCAACGTCCGGCCATATAGCCATAACCGAGTAGAGTATTGAAATGAAAGAAATTGAATTCAAATGCCAAAAGAATTAAATACTCAAGTAATTTCAGTTGGGATACTACACACCTCGAATCGCGCTTCGTGCCCCGAAAACAATCCCCAATCCGACTCCGCTCATGACTCGAAATGCGCACCCAACACTTGACTATAATCTCCTAAGTCTCTGGTGTCTGAATAAATCATTTTATGTGATTTAATATCAAATTAATTGATTTTATATTTTGACAACAAAAATTAGAATTTTATTCTACTTTTTAGTTGTGGCACACTTTTCGAGTTATACCGGGGTGCCAACCGCCTGAAAAGTCTCGAAACTCATTATGATTTAATTTCTCATATTTATCTTATTTTTTCTGAATTTTTCCATAATTTTTAGCTATTTTTCTCTAATTTTTTGTATTTTTTATTTAAAATTGTCTTTAATTTATTAAAATAAAATAAATAAATAAAAATATTATTTAATTAATATGGGGTGGGTCCCCTGAACCGGGTCGGGCCGGCCTAGTTCGGCCCTCCAGGACCGGGTCAGGGTCGGGCCCGGTCCAGACCCACCTGGGTTGGGCCTGGCCGGTTCGGCCCGGCCTAGGGGGTGCACGCACGCGCGCTCCTTCAAACAGAGGCGTTGTGCGCCTCTGTTTCATCATCTTTTTTTATTTCTCAACAATGGATTGGGAGGGAGGGGAGACGACGCCCATGTTGTCTCCCTCCTCGGACGAAGTGCTCGTGCAGTTCGTCCGAGCCCCCGATCACTACCATCACCACAACACCAGCCACGCCTCACATATCAACAACAACGCCAACAACAACAATAACAATCTCACCTCGACATCGTGAGCTCAATCTCCCTCTTTCCCACGATTTCTCTTCTCTCGTCTCGATTCGGCTCCCTCATTTTCTTCCTCTCTTTCGATCAATTTTGTGATGAAAATGAGGGTGTCGATGGCGGTTATTGATATTTTGGGTCAAATGACCAAAATGCCCCTATGTTCTTATTCTCATCCTTAATAATCCAATGCCCTTTTTGGTCATTTCACAATTATTTTTAATTTCTGATTTTAATATATATTTATATATACATATATATTTTAAATTACATATATATATTCGCTTATATTTTCGCGCTTACAATTTCGTCGTGCATGCCAACGAGTGTACTCAGGCGTGCACACTATCGTACCACCCACGCGTGTTGACCACCACCCCGCGTGTCCCTAGGCGCCCACCAATTTACTATTTTGTCACATTTAATTCATTTCATGTGTGTATTATTTCCCCTGGCCAAATATTTCGTCTTTTAGTCTACCCGATACCTGCGTCGACACACATATCGAGACGAATACTTAACACACAATCTCACACGTCAATTGAAATATAATTACACACATCGTGATGTCGTTTAACATATTTTAACATAAACATCGCAAATTAGTCAAATCAGTACACAAAATAACTATTTACCTAGCTCCAAGCACGCTCTAGCCTAGCTGCGGGTCCCACAAGTGTCTGAGCTGTCGGCCACATTTGCAATACGTCACAAATAACGATGAAATAAATTCGGGCCGTTACACAAAAAGTATTTTGTAATGTCAAATTAGGAGTAGATATCGTTCCTAAGTGACTGACTGGTAGAACAGAGTTGTCAGCTGTGTAAATAACTGGTGCGTGAGAGACTGACTATTTATGTGAAAATAGAGATGACTGTGAGGTCATATGATTGCAACATGCAGAATCAAGATACTAATGGAAAGAAGTACCTAGAGTGGCAAACAATGCATAAGATTTAGAATTACAAGTTTTAGAGTTACCAGTCTGAAGAGATGCTACAAGTTGTTAGAGAGCATTCACAATATTACTTGTCTCCATACTATTGCTTGAGATGTGTCTTCAAACAACAAGAGATGAGTGAAAAAAAAAAATCAGTGCGTAGATGATAAGTACAAGGGGTTGATGCGCTCAAGTAAGTTGCGGTCAGCAATCGAGTAGGGATGCATGTGTCGGTCAAGCACGGACGTGTCGAGTAGAGCGGATTCAGAAAGATCTAATGCAGATAGATCTGATGCAAATGAACAAATGCGGCTGGATGCGGGCAGACTGATGCGGGTGACGCGCTTCACGCAGGTAAGAGGCAATCACGTGTAGGAACGTGTGAACAAACAAGAAAGACAAAGTACGCACACACCAAGAGTGCTAATAGAGAACTATCCTAGATAGGGTAGGGCTCTGATACCATGTGAACTTATGAAAAAATAAGTTTATTGAATGAATTAGAATGTACAATATGGTGCCCTATTTATAGAATGATACATAACTAATTTACACAATTAGTGTAGACGTTACACAATCAGTGTAGACGTTACACATTTATTGTAGACGTTTACACATTTATTGTAGACGTTACACAATTATTGTACACGTTACACAATCAGTGTAAACGTTACAGAATGTTAGTTTCCTAACAAAAACAAAACAAAAAGATTACACAAGACACTTTGCAGTTTTGTCATTAATTAATCAGTTGCTAGCTTAGACAATTAAATTAATTATATAGTTTCTACAGGCGAAATAATTATTGAATTAATTAATATATATTGTTACGTACACAACTAAGTAATTAAACTAAATCTACGTCCATAAATAGGGGGCAAAATTTTAGAAGCAAAATTTGCGTGCATAAGACTGTTAAGAGTTGATTCTTTGTTTTTTTCACATGAACAAGACCAAGGTTTTGCAAATCATCAGGAAGGAAAACAAGGACAATAACAAAACCTCATTCCCAAATTAGTAGGGGTCTGCTGATCAAATTGAAGTTAGTAATGCTTGGCTCTCGTTTATGCTTCCCCTTGTTCAATAAGGCACACTGTTCTGTTTTAACTTAGATTAATTGCTACCAAAGCAAATACAGATCAAAAGTATCCAACTTCAACATTTACTGAAAGCCTAATTTTTTTTTCCCCAAAACCATTGCATTTGAAACAAATTGCATGTTATTTTTCCAGAACTGATTACATAAATGGTCAACCACCCAACTTGTGATTTATATTGGAAAAAAAAGAGAAAGAAAACATGGAAACAATTTCTTCGCTTTAAGGGATAACAAGTGAAATCAAAACCAATAATAGCCTACAGCATTCAGAACCGAAAGAGAAGCAGAAAATAGAAGAGTTATATGAGAAACTTAAATTTTCCGATACTTCCCCCCCATGCCTCTTCTTTTGTTGGTTCAGTCCTTGTACTTCATCTCGGACATGAGGAATCCGGGCATGTCAAACGATGAAGAGAACTTCTCCACTGCAGCTTTAAGGTCCTCGATGTCCTTGTTGTTCACCAGACCCTTGTTGAAGTCTTTCAAGAGCTTGCCGTGCTCCTTCTGAATTTTAAGGCAAAGGGTCACAGCCTGATGGAGGAACTCCGCAATCTGTTCGAAGTCCTTCTCGACCAAACCTCTTGAAGTCATGGCTGGGGCACCTGCACACCAACACAAATAGCAAAACGTCTTAAAACTGTAATGACCACATGAGAAGAATTCAAATAAACTGATACATTCCCATTAGTAGGAGAACTGGGTTTTAGCTTCTTGATGAGGAGACAAAAGATGTACAGAACTTAAAAAGGATTCACTCTCAAAACTTAGAACTTCCTGGTTCCATAGTTAGATGGAAGTTTGGTAGGCATATCGAATGAACAAGTAAAGCAGACAAGATTCAATTAAATTTGTTTTCACATCGGGCCAATTCGTTTTCTAAGAGAACAACTACTTACCAATACGGACACCTCCAGGAGCCAACGCACTGCTGTCTCCAAAAACAGCATTCTTGTTTACAGTGATGTTGCAGAGATCGCATAGCTTCTCAA
Organism: Stephania japonica; assembly: GCA_039657345.1. Lineage (NCBI taxonomy): Eukaryota > Viridiplantae > Streptophyta > Magnoliopsida > Ranunculales > Menispermaceae > Stephania > Stephania japonica. The sequence goes on from CM077558.1 coordinate 49,639,270, forward strand.
CCTTGTTACCTGAGGAAAACATTAACCAATTAAAGTAGTAGAATAATTACTAATTTAGACCAAGCATCAAATTTGAGAGCTGAACTGCTAGTGGAATCTTTACCAGTTAAGCCGAGGGGGCGAAGATCCCACAAAACAAGGTGGTTCTCTGTTCCGTCAGTGACAAGCTTGTAGCCCTTGTTCATCAAGTAGTTTCCAAGGGCAACTGCATTGGCCTTAATTTGCTTGGCATATGCCTTGAAGGCAGGAGTGTTGGCTTGCTTCAAGGCAACAGCCAATGCGCCGATTTGATGATTGTGAGGACCACCCTGGAGAGAAGGGAAAACAGAAAAGTTGATCTTGTCCTCAAAATCATACACAGCGTCCTCGGGTTGACCCTTCTTGGGGGGCTTAGGTCCTTTCCTGTAAAAGATCATACCAGCTCTAGGACCCCTCAAGCTCTTGTGGGTTGTGGTTGTCACCACATCACAAAATTCAAAAGGGTTGGCAGCTTCCTACATGACAAAAAACAAGATCATAATTAACAAGTTTTCCAATCAAGAACCCCGAGAATCATTGAAAATCTCTTTGAATAATAATTAAATAAGAAAGAATAACAACTAGAATTCCTTTTGAGATCAATGAATTCATAGACCGGTTCAATTCAAAGGTGCAGAAATAAAAAGCAACAAGAGAAAATACTATAATTTTGTAAGTAGAGACGACAACCCAGTAACATCTTTATCAAAATACTTGATTGGAATTGCTATTCCCACAAACATACATCCAACATTCTACAACCAAGCTTAACAATAGCATAGCATTATAATTTAACAAATCTAAAAGCAAAGCAACAAGAGCTTTTTAGTAACAAAACTTCTAATTGAAAAGTCCCCCATAAAAGAAGATCCATATATATATATGAAAACTTTCTGAAAACAAGGGTCATTCAGATCAGCACCCAAATCCAAGATTATGCAATCAAGCCTAACAAAAGCAAATTATAGCATCATCATTATAGAATTTACATATTCTATACTGTACTTTTTTTTTCATAAAAATTCTATGCTGTACTTGCAAAGTCAATTCATCCACTTCCCAATTAAGATCTCAGCAACTTGTAGTACCCAATTTAATCCAAGTACCAACAAAACGAACATATGAATTAAAAACCCCAGATCCATAAACCAAACCCAGATCCCGAAACCCCCAAAATGAGAATCTAAACAAGTAAACAACAAACCACATCAAAAACCCAAGTTCACAAGAACCGATACCAGAGCGACGGCAACAAGGCCACATTATACAATCAAGCCTAACAATATCAAATTATAGCATCATCAATTATAGACTATTACTTCAAATTCAATTCTCTCAGATCCCAATTAAGATTTCAGTACTGGTAAACAAACAAAAATATCAAAAACCCAAGATCTATACACCAAACCCAGATCCAAAAACCAAAATTAACAATAGCAAATTATAAAAACATCAATTATAAAATCTGTATATCCTACAATGCACTTCAAATTCAATTCTTTCAGAACCCACTTCTAAACAAACAAAAAACATCAAAAACCCAAGATCTACTAAACCAAACCCAGATCCAGAAATCCTCAGAACCCAAAAAAACCAAATTAACAACAATAGCAAATCATAACATCACCATCAATTACATAATCTACACATTCTACACTACACTTCAAATTCAATTCTTCCAGATCCCAATCAATATCACCATAAGTTATAGAATCTACTTCAAATTCAATTCTTTCAGATCCCCAATTAAGATCTCATCACTTGCAATCAAACCAAAGCATCAAAAACCCAAAATCTACCAACCAAACCCAGATCCCCGAAACCCAAATTAGCAATAGCAAATTATAACATCAATTATAAAATCTATATATCCTACAATGCACTTCAAATTCAATTCTTTTTCAGATCCCCTATCAAGATTTCACCACTTTGAACCAAACAAACCCATCAAATTCACCCAAATTGACAAGAAGAATCTATACCTGCGCCGCGACGAGGCCGCTGATATGCGCCATGTCGCACAACAACAGCGCGCCGCACTTATCCGCCACCGCCCTGAACCTCGCATAGTCCCAATCCCTAGGATACGCGCTCCCCCCACAAATGATCAACTTAGGCCTAAAATCCAACGCCTTCTCCTCCAACTTCTCATAATCAATGTACCCAGTACTCGAATTGACCTTATACGGCAAGCTCTCGAAGTAAATCGATGTTGCCGAGATCTTCTTCCCCCCGGAAGTGTAGTAGCCGTGAGTCAAGTGCCCCCCGGACGGCAGGTCGAGCCCCATGATCCGGTCGTGGGGGTTGAGGAGGGCGGTGTAGGCGGCGAAGTTGGCGGGGCTGCCGGAGTAGGGCTGGACATTGACGCCCCACAGAGAGGGGTCGAGACGGAAGGTTTGGAGGGCGCGGGAGCGGCAGAGGTTCTCGATCTGGTCGATGTACTCGTTGCCGCCGTAGTAGCGGTTTCCGGGCATGCCCTCCGAGTACTTGTTGGTCAGGGCGCTGCCGAGGGCCTCTATGACTGCGAATGAGGTGAAGTTCTCCGAGGCGATCAGCTCGATTCCTCGGCATTGGCGCCGCTTCTCCTTCTCGATGAGGTCGTGGATCTCTGCGTCTACGACGCTGAGTGCGGTGTTGCCCCATTCGTTCACTGGATCCATTGTTGGAGAGATGGATCGACTGGGACAGTAGATCGATAGATCGAGAGAGCGAGAAACGCAGAGAAACGCAGATTTGGTGAGGATGGTTGAGTGTGTTTTAAAGGAGGTTGTGGGAGTGTGAAGTTACGGTTATGTCCTTTGGAGATTTTGGGAGTTAAGTAACGAGGTTGGGATTTGGGAGTAATTACGATTTTGGGCTGGGGTGTGGGGTTAGGAAATGGTTGGTTCATTCTTTGGACCACTGTTTGCGGACTCGAGGAGTTTGATTTTATTATTTCCTTGTCAATATCAAATTAGTCGAGAAGTTTTTTTTTTATTTTTATAATATTTTAGAAATTCTTTCGAATTATGAGCATTTATAGATTCTTTTTTATTATTGAATGGAGTAAGAGAAACCCATAGTTACATATTGGATGCCTTGAAGTATAGACTCCCCGTAGCATCTACACAAAATGATAAAAGTCGGGTCAGATCTATATATCTCATACGATTTTTTATGGCATATTATAAGTTGGTTATTCAAGTTAGAGATACGTGAACAGAAATATAGCCTTACATTAGTTAAGTGTGATTTTTTTGGGTACATAGTTTAGTGAGACTTTGCGTGTTGATCTTTCTCTAAGAAGTAAGTATTGATGTCTTTTAGAGTAAAACGTTATGTGAGCTTAAGGTGGTTAAGTTGGAGATAGTATCAGTAGTTTGGTACTAGTGAGCCATGGACCTACGAATAAAGGCATGGGCGGGACCTCTTATTTCCAAGCCTTATACCAAATTATTGGACCAACTAATTAGATGACAAATGAGCTTGTATTATTAATTACTATAACTATAAGAATTTACAATTGTAGCCAAATGAGATAAGTGGCTTAGTAAAAGATGGTGTTATTTGGAGTTTTTTTAAGTAGGTGTTATTTTGTAGTGTTTGTGTATTGTCATGTATTTTTTTTTTTTTGGTAGGACATTGTCATGTATTCTAAATGTTTGTAGAGAATAACTTCTGATTATCACACTGTTTCAATGTTACAGCCTCATTAATAGTTAAATTCATGGCAAATAGATGTTCTTTTGAACAAATAAGATTAGTGAATAAGTGTACTTTTATTAGAGCAATTAATTTCATGTCTGATCCTGTATCAAGCTATCGATGGTTAATGAAATTTTTATTTAACTTTAACAAAATAAAATTTCCATGTGTTTGAGTTTTGACGAAAGTACCACTAAACAAAATTTAATTGACTTTGTGCCCCATTGGCGGATGCATGGAAGCTCTTTAGGAATAAATGGCTCTGTTTTTTTGACAAAAAAAAATAAAAATAAAAATGGCTCTGTTTTATGCCACGTGGAATTGATGACATTAGATTTCTATTTTTGAATTTGATCAACTCGACACCTACTGGCAATGGAAATTAATATTTGGAAGCGAGAATAATTTACTCTGAGCATCGAGATTAAATACTTAACGACTTACTACTTAAGTGATATACCTTAAGATATGTATGCACATGTATGAAAGTGTATTGCACTTACTCACTTGGAGTCTAAAGTGAGTAATTCAAACCTTTTTTATTAATGTTTGTGACAAATTTGTCCTGTGACTTGTCTATGCTGTGCATGTATTTCCCAATTTAGTTTGTCAATTTTCATGAAGACATAATGGACTCATGCGTTACAAACTACAATTGGTTTTGTTTTTCGGAAAATGTTTAGAGTACTTACTTGTCACGCCTATTTCTCATACTTAGCGATTGTGTGTCATCCGACATACTTCGAAGTGTATTGACGATGACTAATTATTTAATGTAATAAGTAGATGTCACAAATGAGTACTTCTAACATCTCCCATATTTTTTACTTTTCATTTGGATTCAGTGTGAATGTATGCCACTGATTTGTTAACTTGGTTTGTAGTACGTACCATCAAAAAACAATGTATCCTGAGATACGTAAAGAATCTCGATGAACATCAACGCGATCATAAAGCACCATCGAACACTTTTTGATATTACTATAGGACCGACACCTGTGATTTTATTAGGCCAAGAGTTCCACCGACACCGACACTTGTGTTGCACCGTTTACCGTGTAGTTGGGTTATGTTAGCATACACAAGTGCGTACAGTTGAGTAGGTAAGAGTTTTGGTGACAAGGGTGCATTGGACATTTCACCTGCACCACCAACCCTTCAGAATCCAAGTGGGTTGGTCAGTGGTCCTCATTGCAGCCACCCAAAAATAAAAAATAAAATAAAATAAAATAAATATAGATGTGAACTCCAAACGCTACTCAATCCATATATATAATATTTTTTTTGTCAATCAATCTATATATATAATATTTAAAAAATAAAAATAAAGATTTCGTTTGAAAAAAAACAGGCCTAACGATAAAAAAATATCTTAACCTTTACAAGTTGTATCAATTATATCTTAATATTTGAAAAGTATCAATTTTATTCTAACATTTTCGTTTTTGTATCAATTATATCCTCAACTAATTTTTGACACTTTTTCTTTGAAAGCAACATAATTTTCTAACTTTTCTTTTCATGATCATCCATATTGATCAATTTACACAATAAAATTATGTAAGCCTCGTGTTTGAATTAATGTACGAGAACTCACAAAAAAATAATTTATAAATTAATGATACGTTAATACCTTCTTTTTTTTTTCTTGTTAATCGTAAAGCACAAATAGTAAGTTGAATCATGTGTATATGCATATGAAAATAACATATAAAACTTATTAGAAGGTACTCATAGTTGTTTAATTTAACAAAATAATTATGTACTTTAATAGAATTATGTACTTAGATTATATGTATATAATTGAGTAACATATGTAATACACTACTATATGTGCATTATACACATGAATACATAAAATAAAATAAAAATATTAAGTTTTAATGCATATATGAATAAATCTTTAAATGATATAATAAGAAAATTTTAAAAAAATGATGTATGGGCAAAAAAAAGGTATAAATTAGTTGCAAATAGAATTGATACTAAATTCTAAAGGTTAAGATATAATTGATACAACTTGTAAAAATTAGGATATTTTTTACTGTTATTCTGTTTCCAACAAATGGTCACCAATGACCACCTACTCACCTAAGTCCCTTAATTGCAGAGTTGCAGGTGTGCTTTTGTTGCGTAATTGGCACTTTTTTTAGCATGTTCATATAAAGATGATGTCCACAAAGGAGAGGATATTCGAATCATAATGAAATGGAAGATGCTATAGGGGTGTGTAGTAAAGATATACACTTGGATACATTACGATCATACGTCATCGATACACCTTAAGATATGCACGCAAGGTGTATCGGACAACGCATGATCGCCAATATACCAAGTAGGTGTCTTTCTTATGTACCCCGAACATTTTCATATAATAGAGCATGCTATTGTGCTCCAACAGGAATGCGTACAACTAGCATATACTTATTGGTGTTCATGCAATACACATCTCGCGTGAAGTGCGTGTCCGGACACAACAATATTTTCTTACATAATAATCGTTAAATCTTTGATAATATTTAGTTCAATTTTCTTATAAATACTAATGAACGAATCTAAATTTATTATGAAATCTTAATAATCATACAAGCCTTTTATACCGAGAAAGGCGTTTTATGATGAGAATAAGTTCATAAATGTGTTTGGTCGAATATTTTAGTTCTCAGTAAATATTTATAAATGTTGACTTATAATAATTGACTAAGTTTTTCTTTTTAGAAAAACTACGTTAATTCACGTGGAGAGCAAAGTTCACTTCATCACTCGTCAAACAAGTTACAAGAGCACTTTCTTTTTCATTTTTTATTGAATTATTACAAAAGTACTTTCTTTTTCATTTTTTATTGAATTATTACAAGAGTACTTTCTTATTTTCAAAAAGTACACTTCTTTTTTTTTTTTTTTTTTTCTTTTAACTTTCCCCACATCAACCAACTATTGTATACAGAGTATTTGTAGTATTGGTATAGTGGTTACCTCCTTGATATACATTAGGGCATCTCCAATGCATTACTTTAAAATAGTGCAACTTTTGCACTAATATAGTGTGGTTACCTCCTTGATATACATTAGGGCATCTCCAATGCATTACTTTAAAATAGTGCAACTTTTGCACTAATATAGTGTAAAAAGTATTCAAAACACTATTTTTATTTCCAACCTATTACATCAAATTCCACGTCAAAAGAGAATATTCTAAATATATTTATTTTTTTATTTAATTTTAATACATATGTGGTGCCTACAACTCAACAAATCAGAGAAACGAATAAAAAAGACACTTTAAAGTATCCACACCATTTTGGTGTGGGGGATGGCGCTGGGTCCAACTCATCGCCATCATCCAATGTAGCGCCACTTTGCATTGGAGATGCCCTTAGTAGTTATGACGTACTAGTTATTCACGTGACCTCCACGTCTCATGTTTGAATATTCTTCTAATTTTCTGAAGCACATATCTTGTAAAATAAAAAAAATAAAGAAAAAAAAAACTTCCCCACATCAAACACGGCCATAACTGAGACATGGAATCAAAGATGGCTCTTATTTGATAAGGAGCATGAATATTCATATGTAGAAGCAAGCAGACATATGTTCGCATAATTAAATTCTTGGTGTAGGATGCACGTCTGTCTTTGCGTAGAGTATCACAGTACTCTAGATAAATAAACGTTGATTTTAAACATCTATATGGACCGAAATTGATTGGAATTAAAACTCATACTGGTTGAATTCATCATTAACAATACTACATTAATTCGCTTTTAATTTATACGAAGGAAAAGCAAAAGGTATGGTTTACATGTGTATCAAAATGTGGCCTATGTTTGGTTTCAAACAAAAAATATGAACCAAGTCTCGTTCCTATCAATAAAACAAAAGGTATGACCTATGTTTATCATAATTTTTTTTGTTCTAAAATTTAATCATAAGTTGTCACTAAAAAATTGCTTTAGTTGAAGTGCCCTCGGATTGATCGAATCGAATGACCAATAGATTGCATTTGCAAAGGCGCGAGAGCTGGTGAGATTGTGAAAGGGTCGTCGGATGTAGGTGAACCATATCTTAAAGATTTACTATAGTAATTATTAATTCATTATGATTAGGTTGAAAAGCACATCATTTAATTAGAAACTTTGAATTCTCGGCTCCCCCACCAAACAGGCCACCAACTTGATTCCCACATATTTTGCCCGCAAGAGTGGGAACAATTACAATGCAATTATAGTTATATCAATGCAATTTGCTTAATTTAAGAAAACAAAAAAAATCTGTTAACTCTTATAGGGGTTTTTGAAATTGAGTAGTGCTATTTGGACTCTTAGAGTCGGAACTCCTAGGGAGTTTTTGAAAAAAATTTATTTCAAAGTTACCTTCAAGTAATAAATAACTTTGAAATAGCAATTTATAACTCTCATTTGATATTTGTAAAAATTTAAAAATCTCCCTATGAGTCAGGACTCTAAGAGTCCAAACAAATTTTTTGTTTGAAATTTTTACAAATATTAAAGGACTTTTACAAATTGTCATTTCAAATTTATTTATTGCTTGATGATGATTTTGAAAAAAAAAAAAAACTTCAAAAACCTCCGAAGAGGCTATACTCTAAGAGTCCAAATAGCACTACTCGAAAGAAAAAGTAACGCAATCTGGACTCATGAGTAATGCAATGATTTCCAAAGATTAATATTAATTTCAATTTTATATTTTTTGTATTACATCTCAATTAATCGATGAGTAGTTTTTTTTTCTTATACTTCTTTTTTCTTCAAATATATATTTTTAATATGTGTACGGGTTTTGTGTAAGATGCTTTATATTTTTTTTACCTGAGGGAATATTAAATTAAGGAATGGACACCCAAATAAATGAAATTGACTTTTATTAGCATAAATTGGTAATTTATATGTGTATGTACTAGTAAAATACTTACTACATATGCGCACGTCGTGCTCCTTAGTTGCTCCACTTTGCAGCACTATCATATATAAAAATGCGTTCAAATATGTTAAATATAGTAGAAACTATATATCTTATACATCAATGAATTATTGACCAAACGACAACCTTTTTCTTCAAAAAAAAAAAAAAGAAAAAGACCAGATTGATTACAACGTATTTTTTTTTCTTCGTATATTTTCTTACTAATTTTTTAATATGCCTGCGTAAGACGGATTATTTGTATATGAGCTCTAACTCGTGGCGAGGCCGTAAGTAGTGCCTAATTTTATTTTATTTTATTTTTTAATTTTGATTATTGTAGGTGTTTAAATTGCCTTAGCCTCTCCTGATTAAGACCCGACTAATTTTATAGAGATAAGAAGATGTCTCTACTATTACTTGAAAGGTCTAAAGAGAAACAGTTCAGTTCCACAAATTAAACTCATCGCAGTATTAATACTTTTTTTAAAACCACTGCACCACACCTCTTTGAAAGTTAACAACTTTCTAACTTGCCACTGCTTCTAACATTCTCATAACATTTTATTATCGAAAATTTTAACACGTGATACTAAACTCATTGAAGAATTTCCACAATGGCTCACTATAACCATTCATCAACCACACTAGTCCGTGACGTGATGCAAAATAGAGAAGGCTATATGCACACAAGGACATGGCGCGTGACAATTTTCGAACACCTACACCTCGTATTACCGTGCCACACGTGGGCCAAGCCGACACTTCCCACGCTACGCATGACAGCACCACCACGTGATCGCACAAAATATCTCATTTTCTTAATATTTCGTTTCATCAAAAACAAGTAAAAAAAAAAGTGACACCTCGCCCACTCACTTATCCAATCGGGTTTTGTATGCGTAAGCTTACAAGTAAAAACGAATGACAGATTAAAAAGTTATTCAAGCATCGTTCAAAAAAAAAAAACTACTCACTAGTCACTACTATACAGTCACCGTAGTTGCGGTTGTTGGAACACCACTAACCAAGCAAATGAACCTTCGCCACGTGTCAGTTGAAAATAAGTATCCTGTGCTCTGCCGCTGCACATATTACCAAGCACCAAATCCACATTCCACATATGGTATTCACTTGTACTGTTTAAGTAATCGATTGATTAAAGTTCATTATTCCACCTACAATCGACACAATGAGCTCACTCACCAACCCAAAAAGGCCAAACTTGTCTTTTCACATCTCACAACACTAAACTGTGACTTTTCCGTAATTAACGTCTAAATCATGACCAAAAATGAAAAGTGGGACCACCCAAATGAGACTCGGTAGGTCGATTCGCGCCTCGACGTACACGTGGGATTCACACGCACTCCCACGTTATCGTCCGTCAAACTAATTCGCCAATCCTCACCGTCCGATCCTCCCATCCCCCACAACAATCAACCACTCACTGTACTGTTGAGAATTATGGCTCATGAAGATGAGTACCCACATGTCTCGACGTGCATCCAAAGGATAGAAACAACTACGTCCGAAATGTAGGTGCGAAAAGTGAGTCACTATCCTTTTTCAAAACCAAATCTGCATCTGGACCGTCCGTTCCTCATCGTGTAACCTATAAATGACTCACTCGCTAACCTAATTAGCTCGCACACTCTCTCTCTCTCTCGGCCACTCTCATAGTCTCCAAATCTGAGAAATCAGAGATCTCATCATCAGCAGCAGCAATGGCGTTGCTTGTGGAGAAGACCTCGTCGGGGAGAGAGTATAAGGTGAAGGACCTCTCACAAGCCGACTTCGGGCGCCTCGAGATCGAGCTCGCCGAGGTCGAGATGCCCGGATTGATGGCTTGCCGCACCGAATTCGGCCCGTCGCAGCCGTTCAAGGGCGCCAGGATCACCGGGTCCCTGCACATGACGATCCAGACCGCTGTCCTCATCGAGACCCTTACCGCCCTAGGCGCCGAGGTCCGCTGGTGCTCCTGCAACATCTTCTCCACCCAAGACCACGCCACCGCCGCCATAGCCCGCGACAGCGCCGCCGTCTTCGCCTTGAAGGGCGAAACTCTCCAGGAGTACTGGTGGTGCACGGAGCGGGCGCTCGACTGGGGGCCTGGAGGGGGTCCCAATCTGATCGTCGACGATGGCGGGGATGCTACGTTACTGATTCACGAGGGGGTGAAGGCGGAGGAGGAGTTTGCGAAGAGTGGGAAGGTTCCGGACCCGAACTCGACTGACAATGCGGAGTTTCAGATTGTGCTGACGATTATTCGAGATGGGTTGAAGTCCGATCCTAAGAAGTATCACAAGATGAAGGAGAGATTGGTGGGGGTTTCGGAGGAGACTACTACCGGTGTGAAGAGGCTGTACCAGATGCAGATCGCGGGGACTCTCCTCTTCCCTGCTATCAATGTTAATGATTCCGTCACAAAGAGCAAGGTGAGGAGTTGGATCTGATCTGATTAGATCTTGTTTGATTGATTTCTTGATCTGGGTGTGTTTGATTTGATCTGTTTTGAAATGGGTTTTTGTTTTAGATCCAGATCTGGATCTGCATCTGGGAGTTTGGGATTCGATGAATTTAGATCTAACTTTTCATCGTGGCATTTCGTCAAACACTTTCGGTTCTTTTAAAAATCTAACTATTCATTGTGGCATTTTGTCAAACACTTTCAGTTCGATAACCTATACGGTTGCCGACACTCTCTCCCGGACGGCCTGATGAGGGCGACAGACGTCATGATCGCCGGGAAGGTCGCGTTGGTGGCCGGCTACGGAGACGTCGGGAAGGGATGTGCCGCGGCGCTTAAACAAGCCGGCGCGAGAGTCATCGTGACCGAGATTGATCCCATCTGTGCTCTCCAAGCAACAATGGAGGGTCTCCAGGTGCTCACACTCGAAGACGTCGTCTCCGACGTCGACATCTTCGTCACCACAACCGGTAACAAGGACATTATCATGGTTGATCACATGAGGAAGATGAAGAACAATGCCATTGTGTGCAACATTGGGCATTTCGATAACGAAATCGACATACTCGGATTGGAAACATACCCCGGCGTGAAGAAGATCACGATCAAGCCCCAGACGGATCGGTGGGTCTTCCCGGAGACCAACACTGGAATCATTGTGTTGGCGGAGGGACGATTGATGAACTTGGGATGCGCCACCGGGCATCCTAGCTTCGTGATGTCGTGTTCGTTCACGAACCAAGTCATTGCCCAGCTTGAGCTTTGGAAGGAGAAGAACACTGGGAAGTATGAGAAGAAGGTGTATGTATTGCCCAAGCATTTGGACGAGAAGGTCGCTGCGCTGCACCTCGGGAAGCTTGGAGCTAGGCTCACTAAGCTCTCGCCTTCGCAGGCCGAGTACATCAGCGTGCCTGTTGAGGGTCCTTACAAGCCTCCCCACTACAGGTACTGAGAAGCGTTTAAGAGAGATTTTGTAGTGTTGATCAATGTGGTTGGGTTGATGATGGGAAGTGAGAGAGAGAGAGAAAGAGAGAGAGGAAGAGAGAACAAAATGGGTTTTTTTTTTTTTTTTTTTTGAATAAGGTTGTGTTTGTGTTGAGTTTGTAGTTTTAGTAGTAATTGTTGTGTGAGATGCTTAATTGATGATTAGTGGTCTCTATTTCTCTAGATCTCTTTTGTGAGATTTGAGAGTGCATCTCTGTTGCTATCTTTCTTGTAATTCTTGATCAACAAAGACAATTTGCTTTGGCCTTTTTGGCCTCTACCCTTAATTTTGATTGTTTGTTGTTGGATTGATTGAATTGTTGATTCTGAATAGGAAAAATTGGGTGTTCAGCTCTTGTTGTGGATATATGCTAGTTTAGGTTTTCCAGTTATGCGTTTTGGTGCTTGGAAATTTGTAATCTTCATTCCATTAGTGTAATGGAAAAGTTCAATCCATGTAGAGTCCAGCTATTTTAACCTTACTGCAGGCTCGCCTTCATTGGGAGTCCCTTAGATGCCTGTCAAGTTTCATGTCCATGAACAAACATCAATGCATCAATCAAACATCAATGCATTAATCAATTGCCCAAATTAGGTTGATTATAAGCTGAGGAAGATTAATGTGATGATAATAAAAGATCAATTTTCATGAGAACAACGGAGGCATGATGAAGCCTTATCCAACCTACCATCTAAGACCCTCTATCATGGCACAATTGAAGATGGGGGAGAATGTTAGGTAGGTGCTCCGAGGAAAGCCCTGCTAAAATAGAAAGAACAATTAAAACAAACTGCTCCGCTAGGTTTACAAAGAAATTGCCACTGGAGCCACAACATTTGTCATGTAGGCGGGAACCAAACCCACCTAATTAAACAAGTAAAAACACTAAACTTGACCCATATATTGAGAAGAAAATCTTATGTATTAATCCATGTGTTCATGGCTTGATGTACATACAAAGGGGGCCACATTAATTGTAGTAGAATTCTAAGTCGTTGTTGAAATCAAATTACATTGGCTTAACTTGGTTTCCTAGTCTGAAATGGAGTTCTAATTAATTACTGAGTTGTGAATTCCTGGTTTCAGTTGTAATCTGTTTATCCATCAATGGCTATAGAGAAACTACAAATCTCACAAGGAGCAAGTGGTAAGTGGACGTACCTAACTGATCATTGTAGTGAATACACCTAATTGGTTAAAGTAGGTAGACCTATAGAACTTAGTTATTTGAGTCGCCTTCGAATAGAACTAAGAAGTTCACTTAGAGTAGGATTAATATAAATCGAAATCAATATCACTACAAAGAAAAAGTTTTATTGAAGTATATAATGGACAGACCTAACTGATTTATATCCGTGGTAAATTAACCTAATTGATTATAGACCATAATAGACCTAACTGAGTACTTGTTAATTTGTAATAGATCAAGGAATATATATCGAATAGTTTGGTTTTGGTCTTAGTTTCTCTTTCTCTCTCTCTATATATATATATACTAGTAAGTACGCACGTGCGGACGTAAAGTTGATTGTTTTTTACTAAAGAAAAATTAATCAAAGTTTATGTATGAGTGTGACGAAAGATAATTTAAATAGAGTAATTATTTCTTACGAAAAGATGTTATTCAAAATGTAAAATATTTTTTGCATAACGTCTTATCCTATTCCTTCATATAATGTGTTTAAGCAATAACCATTTCCAATTACTTGAATAAAAAAAAAGAAGAAAATGTAACACAATTAAGAACAAAAGGTTTTAAGCATAACAAAATATGTATTATCTCATTGACATAAAAAAACATGACATCATTACTTCAAAATAATATAAAATTGAAGAACATATTCATTCATTCCTAACTAGCTTGTTTTGATCATTACAAAAAGGATGCTTGCAGGCTTTCAACACATCACTAGTAGTGACCTCTCTCTCATTTGAAGTACTAAACCTTTTACTTTTTTATCTAAATGGATGAGGACATATCAACCTGTGTCAGCCTTCTTCTCTTCCCTCTCGCTTCATCTATCTAAAACTCTACTCCTAAAATCCATTTTACTTGAAAAGCCAAATACTAACTTTCGATCTAAATAACTGCAAAAATAAAAAAATAAAAAATAAAAATAAAAATAAAAATTGAGTATATACATGTAATACCCCAAATTTCTTTGCATTTCTTAAAAAGTCAATCCATGAATGTAATCAAACACTAAGATCAGAATCATACATCACAAACTAAACACACAACAAATATTGTATCTACAAATCAACAAATGACTCGAAATAGAGAATGACCAATTTCAAAAATAAAGTACACATTAACATACAATGAGTTAGCTCTAATGGCAAGATACTTGGGACCGACAGGCCTTTGAATGAACAACCCATTCAGCAAATTCCCTTCTTTAACGGCACCATGAAATTGACACACACACACGAAAAGAAACCTCCAAACAAAAATTAAAAGTGAAAGAGAAGAGGAGCCGTTTATTTGAACCTATAATAAATAATAAATGTATAGATATCTATCATAAGGAAAGAAAAGAAGGGAGCGAGATAAGAGGAGCATATGTACCTTGCAAATCAAATCCCACTGTAGACTTCTCAAGTACAGTCTGCATTTTGCCAAACACTTATGAGATAAAGGAAAATTCTAACATTCACATTAGAGTCGTATGAACAACCCATTCCATTCAACAAACTCCCTTCTTTAATGCCACCATGGAATCAATACACACACGAAAAGAAACCTCCAAACAAAAATCAAAAGTGAAAAAGAAGAGGAGCCGTTTATTTGAACCTACAATAAATGTATAGAGATTTATCTTAGGTAAAGAAAAGTAGAGAGCGAGATGAGAAGAGCATATATACCTTACAAATCAAACCTTGTTGTGGACTTCAAGAAACTCTTGAGGTCTAGGCAAATTCTGACGTTCACATTAGAGTCACCGAAAATCTGTCTATATTCTCTCCATTTTGGAAAGAAAATTATTTCAGAAAATTTATGTGCATAGTTTTGAAAAACAATATAGTTACAAATCCACCAAATCCCACGTTTTTAGGAAACCGCCTATTAATTAGGAGCACATTTGAAAAATAATTAAATTTTTCTCCGACCATTTAAATTCAAATGGGCGCAAATATTGTCAAAACTGCCTATTAATTTAGGAAACCGTCTAAAGTAATTTTGATTTAAAATTAATGAGGAGAACCTTTGAAAACTAATTAAATTTTGCTCCGGCCATTTAAATTCAAATTCGTATAAATATTGTCAAAACCGCTTATTAATTTAGGAAACCATCTAAAGTATCTTTGATTTAAATTTAATTATGAGAACCTTTAGAAACTAATTAAATCTTGCTCAAAATTAAATTACACAATTGCGCTTTAACTTAAAATTTTCAAACTCTTTAAAATTCAAATACAATTAAGGACATTCTTGACAGTTTGGTTGCCAAATAGGCTTCACGAAGTATATCTATATCTATATATATATATATATATATATATATATATATATATATATATATATATATATATATGGTCTCTTTAGCTTTTAAACAAGCAACCAAATTAATTCGTCCCATCAAAGAAAGCAACATCTTTATTTGTTCCATCATTGTTGGTAGAGAAGATGTGTTTGAATTTAGGGTGGGGTTCAAAGGGCTAAAAAAAAGCCAAGCAAGAAAAACCAAAGGCCTCCAAAGCCAAGCCCAAAAGCACATCAAAGTCTACAATGGCTAATTATAGTTCTAGGAACAGCATGGCGAGCGGTTCTACAGTACTCACAACAACAATTACAAGCGCTAGTTAATGCTATGTATAGTTTAGAGCTTTTTTCTTGAGAAATGCTTTTGTAACCCACTTTAGACACGGAAGAGGATTTGCTAATGTTGAGTAGTGAGATGGTGGTAATGTTCACTGATAACAAAACGCCATATGTATAATGTATGATGTGTTTTTATACTTTTGTCCTTCCACTTTTACTCTTTTGTACCGTGTTACTTTATTATTTGTAAACATCACCAACATTACACTTCAAATATTAACAAATCTCTTCCGCTTTAGACACCCACTTCGGGCACTTAGTGGGCCCAAATGAATGTCCCTTCATTTGATATGCTTCAAGGAGTGTGTGTGCATAGATGTTTAGCACACAATTCGAGACGTATCACATAGAGGGACATCCACTTAGACTGACTAGATGTCCAAAATTAGTGTCTAAAGTGGGTTACATAGTGCTTGAGCAACGGATCCAGAAATAGAAAGTGCATCAGTTGGTAAAGCATAGTGCTTTCTTTTTCCCCAAAAGATTTGAGGGTTAATTTGTGTATAGAAATATATTTGGACGTATATGCAAAATCGTTACTATAAAATATTTTGTTTGTCGATGTAATTGTTACACCGAATAACATCTTCCCTCAACACTTGTGGCACAAAACATTGTTGATTTTAGACTATGGTGTTAACTTCATTAGTACCACTTTTTATCTTGTAATTGTGGTTACCCATCTATAGCGTCCATTCGCTTTAGGTGCATGATTGGGAAGCACTGTACGCCATTTTCTCGGCATATTGAAATATTTGAATGCTTATGCACCCCCAAAGAGAGCGTTGGGTTTTAGGTAGATGGTGCACAGCCACGGTAATACACTATTTTACTGTGGTAGTTCATTGACCCTAAATCTTATTTTATTAATTTTCTGTGTTTATATCTTTCAACAATTTTTGCTTTTGCTGAGTATTAAACATTAAAATCAATTCAAATGTAATAAAATAATAGATAAAATAAAGATTGTGTAAGAGATCGTGTTGAAGGGTAGAAGAAGAGATCAATATTCAATGCAAAGTATAATGGATTTGTTAGGAGATGCTCACATATAGCCTAAATAGATGAATAGCTAAAACAAAGGACCTCCACCTCACTCATACTAATATATGAAGTGCATGTGATTTTTGGCCCTAAACTTTGAATACAACAAATTAAATGCGAATTAAACACACAATAAGGGTTGCAACCACCTTCACAGAAAGTGTGGCTCCGCCCCTGACCACGGGTGTATACTTAAAGCACATGTCCTTTATATAGGTCATAAATTTCTAATCACTCTTTAACTTTGACTCACAATCCCATTCAAATGCAAATACTACTAAAACAATCAAATCCTACAAAAACTCAAACGTATTACATAGTAATTCGACACAAACTAAAGCCTTAAAGACCTAATTATATTAGGAATTGGAGTTTGAGCAAAAAAAAAAAAAAAAACCCAATAATAATTAAGTAGTCATCAAGAAAGCAATCTTTGTTCGATCTTCATTGGTACGAAAGATGTGTTTGAATTATGGGTGGAGATCAAAGGGCTCAAAAGCCAAGCAAACAAAAAGAAAGGACTCGAAAGCCAACTAGCCAAGCCCTAAACCACATTAAAAGCTGCTTCTAGGAGCAGCATAAAAACAAACAAAGGATTCCCCAGCCAAGCCCAAAAACCACTTTAAAAGGTACTTCTAGGAGCAGCATTGACGCAAGCAGTGGCGCAAGATGCGGTGGTGGGAGTTGCTGCGGTGGCGTATGCTTTGTGTTTTGTTTTGATTAGAAACACTTGTCCACATCTCTGTACACATGGGAGAATGTCAACTTCAAATCAGCCAAAGATGTAAGTTGTATTATTTCACTTGCAAAACATTGGGTTAAGTTAAAACTGCAGGTGTTAAGTCGCCTTGGTTCAACTTGAAGACCACGTTTACATCCCTGTATGTGTTAAGGAAATTGGTTTCGAAGAGAACATTCTTGAACCCCACACAACAACTGATGATGCCCAAGTTTCATTAGTGTCTTGAAGATTCTTCATCTTTGGCTGATCTCAAGTTGAGATTCTCCAATGCAGATTTTCTGTTTGGTCATGTCAATACTGTAATTGAGACCCTCGGAGAATTTGTATTTTTGTTTTCGTTTTCTTTTTGGGACACAATGATAAGGACTGTGAATGTGTACTTGTAGTTGAAGAAGAAACAAAACAACTATCTTTACCTAATAATTGATGAAAACGAATTTATAATTTTTTTGTGTTTCTTGATATATATGTTTTATCCTCAGCAAGATAAACATAGCGATAAACACAAATAAGGAAAGATATACTACATATCAAATATATATATATATATCTATTCCCTTAACACCTTTCAAAAAAATATCCTATATATTTACGCAATCAAAAAGAAAAAAAGTAAAAAAAAAATAATAATAATGATCTGGCGGCACGTATCTATTCATTATAGATGCAGTACTTCGTAAGCACATCAAATGTACAAATAAACTTATTAGCAAAAAAATATATATACAAAAAACTTGAATTGTCAAATTAAGGAATCGGTCCAATCGGAGGTCTGATTCAAATATTTTAAGGGCTAGGCTATTCAGATCCATATGGTTTGATTGGTAGATATTGGAGTGATGAGGGGAGCAGTGATATTCATCCAACCCGACCTCAAAATCAGCGACGTACAAGTGGAGATCCTGATGGGAATTATCAACCTCTACTCCCTAATCGGCTCGGCCGCGGCCGGGCGGACATCAGATTGGATAGGCCGGCGCTACACAATAGTCCTAGCCGCAGTGATCTTCTTCACAGGCGCCATACTAATGGGCCTCGGCCCAAACTACGCCGTCCTCATATATTAATATATGTATATTAATTTAACACACGATTTAATATGTTATGCGTGTCGTATAACTGCGTCAATCTGTGTTAAGGTTGGGGACGTGTCATGTCGTATCAGCCGCCTGAGAGGATTTAATTGGTTAACCCGCAGAGTTTTTTTTTTTTATTTGACAAACCCCTATTGCCATTTCTAAATCTAACCAAAACAAAAAAATCTAATCCAAAAAAAAAACCTTACTAGATAATTATCATATCAATATCCTAATACATGCATCACGTCATGTACCCTTGATAATTAGTTGTGATTTTTTAACAAAAAAAAAAGATTACTTAGTTTTTTTTTTTGAAATAAAAGATTACCAATTAGTTGTGATTATTTAAAAGCTGATTAGTTGAACTATCGGCCGATTAGAATAGGATTATATTTTTTAGATATAGATACAGATATAGATTACTATTACTTAGATATAATTAGTATATCTTTCCTTATTTGTGTTTATCCTTACTTATATTTATAAATAGAGATCGGATAAAGCATCAAGAAACACAAAAAAAAATTATTTATTCCTTTTCATCAATTCCTTATTGATGTACATCTCTCTTAAGGGGAGCGGCCCATGATTTCCATAGTGTGTGCGCCATTGTTACAGTTGTGTTGGTGACGACTTATTAGGTTAAGGTAGCTGTTTGTTTCTTCTTCAACTACATATTCACAGCCCAAAAAGAAAACGAAAACAAAAATACAAATTCTCCTAGGGACTCAGGTCTCAGTTAAAGTATTGACATGACAACAATCCGAACCCCAAACAGCAAATCTGGACTGGAGAATCTCAACTTGAATCAGCCAAAGACGAAGAGTCTTCAAGACACTAATGCAACTTTGGCATCATCAGTTGTCGTGCGGCGTGATTCGAGAATTGTCTATTCGAAACCAATTTCCTTAACACATGCAGAGATGTAAACGACTTCTTCAAGTTGAACCTAGTCGCCTTAACACCTGCAGTTTTAACTTCTCCCAGTGTTCTGCAAAACAAAACATAAATATCTATTCAATTTGAAGATATGCGAAGTGGGAACAACTAATTATGTAAAGGAAAGTGTGTACTAGGGAGAGCTGAGGACCAACATTAATTCACCATCTGTCATAGTTTATTATACATTACATGCTAACATAGCCAAGATTGCAAGTGAAATAATACAACTTACATCTTCGGCTCTTTTCAAGTTGACATTCTCTCATGTGTACATAGATGTGCAACAAAATGAAGCTGATAAATTCATAAATAAATAAAGTCAACCATAAACAGCAAGGAAATGGAGATTCTTAATATAAACTAAAATAAGCAGGCACAGCCTAAAGAAACGAAAGAATACAACAAAAAATTAAAAAATTAAGCACAAACCTTACAGCCATCAAGTATTCCAAACAGCAGGATATGGTCATCATCGTTGATTAGTTTGTGACCTTGATGGCACAAACAGAAATGATCCCACACATGTGACCTGCATACCCATATTTGGTTTGAAATAATAAGGAAGCAGAACTTCTTCAGTACAATAAGTGCAAGATTGTAACCAGTCTCATGAATAAATTACTTGATAAAAGTTCTATTGTGATTCCAACAACTCTATTTTTTTTTTCTTTAAAGATAAAGAACAACCAACGACTTATTTTTTTTAAGAAAAAAGTTGGGAGAAGTTACAACATTGGGAGAACAATGGGAGAATTTAAAACTGCATGTGTTAAGACACCTAGGTTCAACTTGAAGACGTTGTTTATATCCCTGCAGGTGTTAAGAAAATTGCTATCACAGATACACTTCTCGAACCCCACACAAGCAATGATGCCCAAGTTGCATTACTGTCTTGAAGACGTTTACCCCCCTCCCTCTCCCTATTTTTTTTAAGAACAAACAACCTTCCTATTTTTTTTTTTAAGAAAAAGATAGAGAACATACACCATTCCTATCCAAGAAAAAGGAACAAACAACCACTGGCCCCATTGAACCACTCAACAGTCATCTCCCACAAACTCGATCCTCAGGTGTACCATCCCTTTAACCGATTTATCCCATCTAGCACACTGTATGTGCAACAAATTTCACCCTCCTATTTCCCCTACCTCGAGTTGGAACACAAACTCCATATCACCACGGCATAAGCCTTGTACACCCAATAATCTGTTTCTGAAGCAAACAGGAAGTACCTGAAGTTTGTGAATAAAAGAATCTTGAGATCCACAATGAGCTATACAAGTAACTAGGGAGGGGCCATTTCTGCCTACACCTAAACCTCAAAGGCTAATTGGCGACAAACCATATTTCGTGTTAAAGATCTATTTATGTTTATATAGATGGGCTTGTTCACAACAATGTTTATATTTTACGTTCTTGGATCCAGGACGACTGCCAATGATGCGCAGACAAAGCTCTCAAGTCTTGATCAGTTTATCTATTTTTTTACGATTTATTAAGGCTCAATTTTAGGGATGAGCTAGTGGCAACATTTTGGCTTTGAAAAAATGTTTTCAATTAAACTTCTTCAAATCTAATTAAACATACTATGAAGAAATTAGGCCATGATCTTTTCTATAGCACATGTTGAACAGAAAACAAAAAACGAAAAACAACTTGCAATGATTAAGCAGACAACAAATTTGTGAACAGGTTTGCCTCATCTTAATGTACGTTCATTTAGGTCGGTGCTCGAAATTCAAGAATTTTCTTTTTATTGTTTTTTTCATTTGCATTATGACTGATAGATTTTTATCACTCTTACATCCTTTAAATGCCATGTATCATAATACCCTCCAAGTTTTTTAGTTTTTGGCTTTCATATGATAGTAACTGGCAGATACAAATAATTGACCCATTTACTACAGAAAACACGAACAGATGGAATCATAATGAGATTGGCATACTAATATCATCAAAGATTTTATTCTCTATATATATTTCACAATGCCTACCTATGTTACAGTCTTAATCAGAAGTTTTGTTCGTTACTTTCAGTGACTTCTGAGCAATTCCTTTCGCAAGATGCATATTCAGATGTCATTGTAATAGATGAATGTATTATGTGGGAATGAAGCCCTAGGGGATTAATTATTTCAGAATGATGACAACATATAATTCATTTCTGATAGTATTCCACACATATGGATGTAAT
Organism: Stephania japonica; assembly: GCA_039657345.1. Taxonomy (NCBI): domain Eukaryota; kingdom Viridiplantae; phylum Streptophyta; class Magnoliopsida; order Ranunculales; family Menispermaceae; genus Stephania; species Stephania japonica. The sequence goes on from CM077558.1 coordinate 49,661,171, forward strand.
TTAAGATGCCATTGGAATAGATGAATGTATTATGAGCAGTACTACTTCCATGTACAGGGAGATCTCTAACTTCTGATAGTATTCCACACATATGGATGTAATTTAAGATGCCATTGGAATAGATGAATGTATTATGTGGGAATGAAGCCCTAGGGGATTAATTATTTCAGAATGATGACAACATATAATTCATTTCTGATAGTATTCCACACATATGGATGTAATTTAAGATGCCATTGGAATAGATGAATGTATTATGAGCAGTACTACTTCCATGTACAGGGAGATCTCTAACTTCTGATAGTATTCCACACATATGGATGTAATTTAAGATGCCATTGGAATAGATGAATGTATTATGAGCAGTACTACTTCCATGTACAGGGAGATCTCTAACTGTACATATATCAATACTGAACATATCACTCTCAAGTTTATGACACCCTAGCCCATCCATTTTCATCAACCTTCCATTTCTAAGACTAGAAGACAAAGCATAGCTCCTAATCCCAAATCCAAATCATTGAAGGTGTGAAATGATGAAAGCACTTTTTTGGAGTTCCTTTTTTGTTAAAAATGGAGTTCCTTTTCATTAATAAGTTATATAATTTTAAGAAAAAAAAAAAAAAAAACAAGTTATTTACTTTTAAGAATTTCACAGTGGGTTCAAGCAAACACAAAGTTATACCTCTATTCTACACAACAATACCTGAAAATTCATTAATGATTTGAAACATGATGTTACTTTTATCAAATGCTATTTTAGTTCTTTTCTCTAGCAACAAATATAAAACAACCATCTCCCAAGAACCTAAATACACAAACAACAAAAATATACAGAAAACAAAAATACAGAAAATATTACAGAGAGAGATAAAGAGGAAACAATACCAGGAAATCAAAATACTGCCCTCCTCTTCAAGCATTTGGACAAATGAATGCTCCACAACTTCTTTGAGATCAGCCACAGTAGCTGTCTCTAACGTCAGGACATCTGCAGAAACCAAAAATCAAACAATAAAAAAAAATCAAAACATACCAAGAAACATAGAATTGTTAATGTATCAAGAAAACCCAGCAACAAGAACCATACAAAAAGACCCAAAAACACAGATATGCCAATGCATCACAAGAGAACACTAGGAAAAGCCCAATATGTGAGGTGCCATTTGTATTAGACACACAGTAAGATGTGATCAAGGGGTTCATGGGCTTTGATATCTTAATTTCACCAGGGTTTATGGGGATTTGTTCGTCTAACCCTCATTACCTTCTTCCTGTTGTATCAATTCTTTAATGCAAAATCTTGCCCAATAAAATGGACTAGGCACGTTGTCCATATGTTTCACTTACAAACCAGAAGAGAGAAGAAGAGCTTTGGACTTGATAATTCCATGCATCATGCATGTACGATGATCCTATACTTGCATATTTGTATCTCATTTCAGTGTGTTTTCACATGTACAGCTGAAGAACTGTTCAAATAACATAAAAAAAAGAGGCAATCGCAGATCATGTATTCCCAAAACAAATGACATCGCATAATGCAATTCACTAGGAAAAAAAATCAACGAAACTGAATACGACGTCGCCAATCATACATATTCTTACAAGAGATAGGCCATTTCATATAGGATAATCAATGTTCAAGTTGTACCATGTATTTTGATAAGGTAGTATGCAATCCATTCTTCCAACTTAGATTGAATCATTAGCAGTGCTATAGATCAGTGCCATTGCTAACAAGGGGAATTAATGAGAGATCTCTGAGTAGGGCAAAATGAGACAATCTCTGAATGAAGTTAAATGAGAACATTTAAGAGTAAGTCAAACCAGTACTTTCTTGGCTTTATTGGAGTAACATCCTCTCTATCAATCAGCGCGCTTACTTTTATTCTATATCGGCAAACTAAATATAAAATGCCTTGTTGTCCATTTCTTTTATGTTCCAGATCTAAACCGTTAGTTTATATTCTGTGTTTTTTTTTTTTTCGTTTCCCTCTTGGTATCTAAAGCCAATGCACTGACTAATCCATGCTCATGCACTATTGGGCCCCATAAAGGGGTGGCCCTCCCAACCCAGTTTTTTCCATCCACGACTCGAACTCATTAAATTGATTTAGGCGAACCAGGTCCCTTACAACTCGAACCAACGCGTTGTTGGTTCAATGAGTTTACATTCGCACTAAAACATGATATGCACTAGAGAGTTTCAAGCAGAATATATGGGTATTTTGGTGGACAACTTTTTCCCAAACTACGTTTATCTATTTGAATGGACATTTCTAATACTGTCATGTATAAATAAGAAATTTACCATACAATTCATTTTGTTGGACACAATTTATTGTTTTTATATGGCATCGGCCAGTTTAACGAGTTTACATTCACATTAAATCATGATATGCACTAGAGAGTTTCAACCAGAATATATGTTTTTTTTGTGGACAACTTTTTCCCAAGCTACTTTTATCTATTTGAATGGACATTTCTAATACTCTCATGTATCTATAAAAAAGAAATTTACCACACAATTCATTATGTTGAGCACAATTTGTTGTTTTTCTACGGCATGTCAAAGCTTAAACATGCATACTATCTATGATCAAACTTGAAGAGGAGGTTCCCAGCCAAAACAAAAAGTTTTATCTAAATCTGGATTTAAGCATATATGCTCCCGAAAATTTGCTTTTGTTGTCAAGAAATTCGCTTAGAGTGAGCTTCTATTTACCCATTGGATCATCAAAGAGTCCAAGCGAGTGTGAACTCTCAAACAATTTAATTTCTAGTTCTATGCAAAACCCACATCAAGAACTCTTAAAAAAAGAAAACCCCAGAAGCACCCACATAAAAACATCAATGTAGACTGAATTTTAATGATTTCCTCAATATTTATACATTACCTATCTTCTGCAAAACCCACATCAAGAACCCTCACAAAACCCAGAAACATAAACATTAATGGGTAGTGAAATTTAATGCTTTCCACAATTTTTATACATTAATTACTCGTTCTATGCAAAACCCACATCAAGAACCCTTAATAAACTTATAAACAAAAGAAACCCAGAAGCAGAAAACCCATATGAAGAAGCCTTGAAAAAACCCAGAAAGAAAGGAAACCCAAAAGCATAAACCATGAGTGGAGAGTGAAAAATGAAGAAACGAAGGAAACCCAGAAGCATATATAGACAGAAAGAGCACTGCATCAACGTACCGAAACCAAAGTCACCATTAGGATCGACGATGGAGAGATAGCAGAGAGGAGTTTGAGTGATTTTGTTGTAGCTGGAGCGCTTGTTTCGCCAGACACCACCAAGAAACCCCATCGAACGAAATCAACAAAGGCAATAACAAGGGATGTGCATTTCTTTCGAATTTATGGAATTTAGAGATTGGAGATCTGAAAACCTTGAAAGGAAGACCAAGACATTGAACACAGAGAATGTATTTCCCTCTTTTTCAGTCTCTGTTTCAACTTTCAATCTCTGTTACACACACAATACTTGTATTTATAGACGACAAAGTATGGAATACATCCTGACCATTTATTTCTTCTCTCTTATACACGTGTAATATTCCTATTCACTCTCTCAGCTCATACAACATAACATTTGTGACATGTTTTTGTCACAAAAAAAGCATTTGTGAAATATAAATACGAACGACTCAATGGTTGTGTCTAACAAGACACAAGAAATAACATCACATATGTGGCATGCGGCATATTGCCTAGTCAGATGTGTGAAATTTTTGTGTTAGAAAAAGTGACAAAAGTTGGCATTGTGGAATAAGTCACTTCCAATACCTGCAGTACTGTTGCCTGACACAAATGCATGACAAGTATCTGACAAGGGTTCGCTCAAAGTAAGTATGATCTATCAAAAAGGTATGCTTAAACTGCAAGTCGTCACACCTTCCTTTATTGCAACATCATTACATATCACTCTCTCGTTAATACAACAAGTTTAGGCAAGAATTTTAGACAGGAATTCATTTTTACTTTCTAAGTCCTTATCCTTCTATTGTTTGTTTTGAGCAAATGTTCTTTCTCCCCTGTAATGAATGAGCTTTCTGCTCTTATTGAATAGATTGGAGAATAAGGACACTGAGATATCAATGGACAGATAAGTGACTAAAACAATAAAGAATCAAACAAGAGGTTCTGGTTTGATTGTTGCCTCCAATCCTCTTTCCTAACCAATAGAGAATCAAACATTACAGATGAGAGATCAAAATGGTTGTATTCAAAGTGAGACCCATTGATGCAATTTTATTACATCGAAAATTTGAAATAGTATAGAAATCAGAGTTGGAGAGAAAGATGAATGACAAAGTTCAAATGAAAGACTGGAGAATGAAATACTCAATGGAGAGTGAAAATATAAGGGAAGAATGCCGTGACACAAGATTGAAGCTTTTTTTTTTCAAAAGATAAAAGATCGCATGCAAAACTTTAATCTTCATTCAAAACCTCTCGCGATCGCTCCTTTACCAATCAATCAACTGAAGACACAATTGCTTCAGCGAGCACTATATATCTACATTCAAGACCTTTATGATAACTACCCATAACATCATTATAAGGGCAACCACTGAAACAATTATCAAACATTTAGCCAAATGATAAGCTAAATAAAAATGGGAAAGTTGTAAGGTGTGTTCTACAACATAACATTGACTATTAATTCCACCCCAATTTATACATCCAAGCAAAGAAAAAGCAAAATCCCTACAACAAAATGAAATCTAAAAGCATAAACAAATAAAAACTTTAATAGTAATAACACAAGAAACAGAATAAATTCTTATATAAAAAAAATAGAAAATGGGTTTCTATATTAAGACATATTAAATTTATATTTTAAATATGAAAGTTAATATATTGGTAAGTTTTCATATTTATTTCAAAACTTATAGTTGGTGAGTTTTGAGGGAAAAAATTATTATATATGCAATTAAATCAAATTCGTGGAGGAAAATTTTTTATGAACATTTACTTGCGAAAACTTTCTAATGAAAATGTTCTTTTCTTATGAAATATTTTCTTTGCAATCAAACATGGTCATAGATAAAAATGAATATAATGAAAATAATTAAAAAATTAAAAATTATTATGCAATTTTTGATAGACTCGAGGCCAAGAACATCACCATCTTTTTTTTTTTTTCATTTTTCTTAAAAGGAATATATGACACAAGAGATAATTTTTCTATATACCCAATTAATTAGTGTTTTTGAGAAAGGAAAATGATAATCCAACATACTTTGAGCGCACACTTTGTTTTTTAGCCTAATTTTTAGTCAAAAATTACCAAGTTGCTTCAATCAACTGCAAAACCCTAATTGAAAACATAGAGATAGAAAATTAATATATATATTCAATTTTTTTCATACCTAACATAAGGCTTTTAAATTTAAATTATTTGATTAATTTCTAGATGGGATCCCTCATTTCATGCTCGAGTAAGACTGATTATTCGTTAGACTCAGCCAAGAATAAAATAATCTAATTTTGCATTACAAAAAGAAGAATATACAATAACTTAAAAATAAATTTTCTATATACTTACTAAGAGGCATGAGAGAAGAAGGGAAAAACACCAATTTCAAATCAATTTCGGTTCGAGACTTCTTCTTTTTTTGTGGATTCGATACATAATTGATCCTTAATAAATTATGTATCAATAAATGTATTTTAATTCAAACACACGATTTAATATGTTATGTGTGTCGTATAATTGTGTCAATTTGTTCAAGGATTGGTATCATGTCATATCAACCCGTACATAAATGAGTTAATCTTTTCACGCGAGGGGTCAACCCGTAGAGTTTTTTTTGGCTTCAGTAGGAATTGAACCACGATCTCAAGAGGTATTGCCTTTTAAGCAAGTGATGTCTTTACCATCTTGTCTGAGAGGATTTGACAAGTCAACCCGTGGTTTTTTTGTTTTTTTTTGACAAACCCGTTTTGCCATTCCTAAATCTAATCGAAAAAAAAATCTTACTAAATAATTATCACATCAATATCCTAATACATGCATCACGTCATGTACCCTTGATAATTAGTTGAGATTCTTTGACAAAAAAGAAAAAAACGATTACTTAGTTGTGATTATTTAAAAGCTAATTGTTTGAACTATCGGCTGATTAGAATAGGATTAGAATCTTATCTAATTTTTTTTAGATATAGATACAGATATAGATTTACTTAGATATAATAACTAGCATATCTTTCCTTATTTGTGTCTCTCTCTATATATATAAATAGAGATCGGATAAAGTATCAAGAAACACAAAAAAAATATTAATTCATTTTCATCAATTCCTTATTGATGTACATCTCTCTTAAGGGGGAGTGGATAGGCTGCTGCCATCCATGATTCCCATAGTGTGTGTGCCATTGTTACAGTTGCGTTGGTGGCAACTTATTATTAGGTAAAGATAGCTGTTTTGTTTCTTCTTCTACTACATATTCACAGCCTAAAAAGAAAACGAAAACAAAAATACAAATTCTCCTAAGGTCTCAGGCCTCAGTTAAAGTATTGACATGACAAAAATCATAACCCCAAATAGCAAATCTGCATTGGAGAATCTCAACTTGAGATCAGCCAAAGATGAAGAACCTTCACGACACTAATGAAACTTGGGCATCATCAGTTGTCGTGTGGGGTTCAAGAATTGTCTCTTCGAAACCAATTTCCTTAACACATGCAGGGATGTAAACGTGGTCTTCAAGTTGAACCTAGGCGACTTAACACCTGCAGTTTTAACTTAACCCAATGTTTTGCAGAACAAAACATAATAATATCTATTCAACTTGAAGATATGTGAAGTGAGATCAACTAATTATATAAAGGAAATATTGCAACATTCACTATCTGTCACAGTCTATTATAAATGCTAAAATAGCCAATATTGCAAGTGAAATAATACAACTTACATCTTTGGCTGATTTGAAGTTGACATTCTCCCATGTGTACATAGATGTGGACAAGTGTTTCTAATCAAAACAAAACACAAAGCATACGCTACAGCAACAACTCCCACCACCGCATCTTGCGCCACTGCTTGCATCAATGCTGCTCCTAGAAGTACCTTTTAAAGTGGTCTCGGTCTTCCTTTCTAGGTTTTCAGATCTCCAATCTCTAAATTCCATAAATTCGAAAGAAATGCACATCCCTTGTTGTTGATTTTGTTCGATGGGGTTTCTTGGTGGTGTCTGGCGAAACAAGCGTTCCAGCTACAACAAAATCACTCAGACTCCTCTCTGCTATCTCTCCATCGTCGATCCTGATGGTGGCTTTGGTTTCGGTACGTTGATGCCATGTTCTTTCTGTCTATATATGCTTCTGGGTTTCCTCCGTTTCTTCATTTTTCACTCTCCACTCATGGTTTATGCTTTTGGGTTTCCTTTCTTTCTGGGCTTTTTCAAGGCTTCTTCATATGGGTTTCGTGCTTCTGGGTTTCTTTTGTTTATGAGTTTTTTAAGGGTTCTTGATGTGGGTTTTGCATAGAACGAGTAATTAATGTATAAAAATTGTGGAAAGCATTAAATTTCACTACCCATTGATGTTTATGTTTCTGGGCTTCTTTTGTTTCTGGGTTTTGTAAGGGTTCTTGATGTGGGTATTGCATAAGATAGGTAATGTATAAAAATTGAGGAAATCATTAAAATTCAGTCTACATTGATGTTTTTATGTGGATGCTTCTGGGGTTTTCTTTTTTTAAGAGTTCTTGATGTGGGTTTTGCATAGAAATGGAACTCCAAAAAAGAGCTTTCATCATTTCACACCTTCAATGATTTGGATTTGGGATTAGGAGCTATGCTTTGTCTTCTAGTCTTAGAAATGGAAGGTTGATGAAAATGGATGGGCTAGGGTGACATAAACTTGAGAGTGATATGTTCAGTATTGATATATGTACAGGTTAGAGATCTCCCGTACATGGAAGTAGTACTGCTCATAATACATTCATCTATTCCAATGGCATCTTAAATTACATCCATATGTGTGGAATACTATCAAAAGTTAGAGATCTCCCCGTACATGGAAGTAGTACTGCTCATAATACATTCATCTATTCCAATGTCATCTTAAATTACATCCATATGTGTGGAATACTATCAGAAATGAATTATTTGTTGTCATCATTCTTAAATAATTAATCTCCTAGGGCTTCATTCCCACATAATACATTCATCTATTACAATGACATCTGAATATGCATCTTGCGAAAGGAATTGCTCGGAAGTCACTGAAAATAACTAACAAGACTTCTGTCTATTTTAGGAGTTCGAACTAAAAGCTATGAATTTTTGACAATGTCAATGGCATTGTACTGCTTAGGTCGTTGTGTGTCAATGGCTCTGGACTATCCACTTCTATTTTCTCAACAATCCAAACTGAAAAGTAAGACTTAGAAAAATAGAAATGCAGCAAACTGATAAAGACTGTAACATAGGTAGCCACCGTGAAATATATATAGAGAATAAAATCTTTGATGATATTAGTATGCCAATCTCATTATGATTCTATCTGTTCGTGTTTTCTGTAGTAAATTGGTCAATTATTTGTATCTGCCAGTTACTATCATATGAAAGCAAAAAACTTGGAGGGTATTATGATAAATGGCATTTAAAGGATGTACGAGTGATAAAAATCAATCCGTCATAATGCAAATGAAAAAAACAATAAAAAAGAAAATTCTTGAATTTCGAGCACCGACCTAAAAGACCATACATTAAGACGAGGCAAACCTGTTCACAAATTTGTTGTCTGCTTAATCATTTCAAGTTGTTTTTCGTTTTCTGTTCAACATGTGCTATAGAAAAGATCATGGCCTAATTTCTTCATAATATGTTTAATTAGATTTGAAGATGTTTAATTGAAAACATTTTTTCAAAGCCAAAATGTTGCCACTAGCTCATCCCTAAAATTGAGCCTTAATAAATCGTAAAAAAATAGATGAACTGATCAAGATTTGAGAGCTTTGTGAGCGCATCATTGGCAGTCGTCCTGGATCCAAGAACATAAAATATAATCAATGTTGTGAACAAGCCCATCTATATAAACATAAATAGATCTTTAACACGAAATAAGGTTCGTCGCCAATTAGCCTTTGAGGTTTAGGCGTAGACAGAAATGGCCCCTCCCTAGTTACTTCTATAGCTCATTGTGGATCTCGAGATTCTTTTATTCACAAACTTCAGGTACTTCCTGTTTGCTTGAAAGCAGTTATTGGGTGTACAAGGCTTATGCCGTGGTGATATGGAGTTTGTGTTCCAACTCGAGGTAAGGGAAATAGGAGGGCGAAATTTGTTGCACATTGTGTGTGCTAGATGGGATAAATCGGTTAAAGAAGGGATGGTACACCTGAGGATCGAGTTTGTCTTTTTCTTAAAAAAAATAGGGAGAGGGAGAGGGGTAAACGTCTTCAAGATAGTAATGCAACTTGGGCATCATTGGTTGCGTGGGGTTCGAGAAGTGTTTCTTAACACCTGCAGGGATATAAACGACGTCTTCAAGTTGAACCTAGGTGTCTTAACACATGCAGTTTTAAATTCTCCCAGCGTTCTCCCAATGTTGTAACTTCTCCCAACTTTTTTCTTAAAAAAAATAAGTAGTTGGTTGTTATTTATCTTAAAAGAAAAAAAAATAGAGTTGTTGGGATCACAATAGAACTTTGATCAAGTAATTTATTCATGAGACTGGTTACAATCTTGCACTTACTTACTGTAGAAGTTCTGGTTCCTTATTATTTCAAACCAAATATGGGTATGCAGTCACATGTGTGGGATCATTTCTGTTTGTGCCATCAAGGTCACAAACTAATCAACGATGATGACCATATCCTGCTGTTTGGAATACATGATGGCTGTAAGGTTTGTTCTTAATTTTTTGTTGTATTCTTTCGTTTCTTTAGGCTGTGCCTGCTTATTTTAGTTTATATTAAGAATCTCCATTTCCTTGCTGTTTATGGTTGACTTTATTTATTTATGTATTTATCAGCTTCATTTTGTTCCACATCTATGTACACATGAGAGAATGTCAACTTCAAAACAGCCGAAGATGTAAGTTGTATTAATTCACTTGCAATCTTGGCTATGTTAGCATGTAATGTATAATAAACTATGACAGATAGTGAATTAATGTTGGTCCTCAGCTCTCCCTCGTACACACTTTCCTTTATATAATTAGTTGTTCCCACTTCATATATCTTCAAGTTGAATAGATATTTATGTTTTGTTTTGCAGAACGCTGGGAGAAGTTAAAACTGCAGGTGTTAAGGCGACTAGGTTCAACGTGAAGAAGTCGTTTACATCCCTGCATGTGTTAAGGAAATTGGTTTCGAATAGACAATTCTAGAACCACGCCGCACGACAACTGATGATGCCAAAGTTGCATTAGCGTCTTGAAAACTCTTCATCTTTGGCTGATTCAAGTTGAGATTCTCCAATCCAGATTTGTTGTTTGGGGTTCGGATTTTTGTCATGTCAATACTGTAACTGAGACCTGAGTCCCTAGGAGAATTTGTATTTTTGTTTTCGTTTTCTTTTTGGGCTGTGAATATGTAGTTGAAGAAGAAACAAAACAGCTAACTTAACCTAATAAGTCGTCACCAACACAACTATAACAATGGCACACACACTATGGGAATCATGGGCCGCTCCCCTTCAGAGAGATGTACATCAATAAGGAATTGATGAAAAGGAATAAATAATTTTTTTTTGTGTTTATCCTTACTTATATTTATAAATAGAGATCGGATAAAGCATCAAGAAACACAAAAAAAAATTATTTATTCCTTTTCATCAATTCCTTATTGATGTACATCTCTCTTAAGGGGAGCGGCCCATGATTCCCATAGTGTGTGTGCCATTGTTACAGATGTGTTGGTGACGACTTATTAGGTTAAGGTAGCTATTTTGTTTCTTCTTCAACTACATATTCACAGCCCAAAAAGAAAACGAAAACAAAAATACAAATTCTCCTAGGGAATCAGGTCTCAGTTAAAGTATTGACATGACAAAAATCCGAACCCCAAACAGCAAATCTGGACTGGAGAATCTCAACTTGAATCAGCCAAAGATGAAGAGTCTTCAAGACACTAATGCAACTTTGGCATCATCAGTTGTCGTGCGACGTGGTTCGAGAATTGTCTATTCGAAACCAATTTCCTTAACACATGCAGGGATGTAAACGACTTCTTCAAGTTGAACCTAGTCGCCTTAACACCTGCAGTTTTAACTTCTCCCAGTGTTCTGCAAAACAAAACATAAATATCTATTCAACTTGAAGATATGTGAAGTGGGAACAACTAATTATATAAAGGAAAGTGTGTACTAGGGAGAGCTGAGGACCAACATTAATTCATTATCTGTCATAGTTTATTATACATTACATGCTAACACAGCCAAGATTGCAAGTGAAATAATACAACTTACATCTTCGCTCTTTTCAAGTTGACATTCTCTCATGTGTACATAGATGTGGAACAAAATGAAGCTCGATAAATACATAAATAAATAAAGTCAACCACAAACAAAGAAGGAAATGGAGATTCTTAATACAAACTAAAATAAGCAGCACACTTAAAAAGAAACGAAAGAATACAACAAAAAATTAAGCACAAACCTTACAAATCATCATGTATTCCAAACAAATAGGATATGGTCATCATCGTTGATTAGTTTGTGACCTTGATGGCACAAACAAAAATGATCCCACACATGTGACCCGCATACCCATATTTGGTTTGAAATAATAAGGAAGCGAACTTCTACAAGATAATAATAAGTGCAAGATTGTAACCAGTCTCATGAATAAATTACTTGATCAAAGTTCTATTGTGATCCCAACAACCTATTTTCTTTTTCTTTTAAGATAAAGAACAACCAACTACTTATTTTTTTTAAGAAAAAAGTTGGGAGAAGTTACAACATTGGGAGAACAATGGGAGAATTTAAAACTGCATGTGTTAAGACACCTAGGTTCAACTTGAAGACGTCGTTTATATCCCTGCAGGTGTTAAGAAAATTGCTTTCACAGAGACACTTCTCGAACCCCACACAACCAATGATGCCCAAGTTGCATTACTGTCTTGAAGACGTTTACCCCTCTCCCTCTCCCTATTTTTTTTAAGAACAAACAACCTTCCTATTTTTTTTGAAGAAAAAGATAGAGAACATAAACCATTCCTATCCAAGAAAAAGGAACAAACAACCACTGGCCCCATTGAACCGCTCAACAGTCATCTCCCACAAACTCGATCCTCAGGTGTACCATCCCTTCTTTAACCGATTTATCCCATCTAGCACACTCTATGTGCAACAAATTTCGCCCTCCTATTTCCCCTACCTCGAGTTGGAACACAAACTCCATATCACCACGGCATAACCTTGTACACCCAATAATCTGTTTCTGAAGCAAACAGGAAGTACCTGAAGTTTGTGAATAAAAGAATCTTGAGATCCACAATGAGCTATAGAAGTAACTAGGGAGGGGCCATTTCTGTCTACGCCTAAACCTCAAAGGCTAATTGGCGACGAACCACATTTCGTGTTAAAGATCTATTTATGTTTATATAGATGGGCTTGTTCACAACAATGATTATATTTTACGTTCTTGGATCCAGGACGACTGCCAATGATGCGCAGACAAAGCTCTCAAGTCTTGATCAGTTTATCTATTTTTTTACGATTTATTAAGGCTCAATTTTAGGGATGAGCTAGTGGCAACATTTTGGCTTTGAAAAAATGTTTTCAATTAAACATCTTCAAATCTAATTAAACATATTATGAAGAAATTAGGCCATGATCTTTTCTATAGCACATGTTGAACAGAAAACAAAAAACGAAAAACAACTTGAAATGATTAAGCAGACAACAAATTTGTGAACAGGTTTGCCTCGTCTTAATGTACGTTCTTTTAGGTCGGAGCTCGAAATTCAAGAATTTTCTTTTTTATTGTTTTTTTCATTTGCATTATGACTGATAGATTTTTATCACTCTTACATCCTTTAAATGCCATGTATCATAATGCCCTCCAAGTTTTTTGCTTTCATATGATAGTAACTGGCAGATACAAATAATTGACCCATTTGCTACATAAAACACGAACAGATGGAATCATAATGAGATTGGCATACTAATATCATCAAAGATTTTATTCTCTATATATATTTCACAGTGCCTACCTATGTTACAATCTTAATCAGAAGTCTTGTTCGTTATTTTCAGTGACTTCCGAGCAATTCCTTTCGCAAGATGCATATTCAGATGTCATTCTAATAGATGGATGTATTATGTGGGAATGAAGCCCTAGGGGATTAATTATTTAAGAATGATGACAACAAATAATTCATTTCTAATAGTATTCCACACATATGGATGTAATTTAAGATGCCATTGGAATAAATGAATGTATTATGAGCAGTACTACTTCCATGTACAGGGAGATCTCTAACTTCTGATGGTATTCCACACATATGGATGTAATTTAAGATGCCATTGGAATAGATGAATGTATTATGAGCAGTACTACTTCCATGTACAGGGAGATCTCTAACTGTACATATATCAATACTGAACATATCACTCTCAAGTTTATGTCACCCTAGCCCATCCATTTTCATCAACCTTCCATTTCTAAGACTAGAAGACAAAGCATAGCTCCTAATCCCAAATCCAAATCATCGAAGGTGTGAAATGAAGAAAGCTCTTTTTTGGAGTTCCTTTTTTGTTAAAAATGGAGTTCCTTTTCATTAATAAGTTATTTACTTTTAAGAAAAAAAAAAAAAAAAACAAGTTATTTACTTTTAAGAATTTCACAGTGGGTTCAAGCAAACAAAAAGTTATATGGGTACTCTATTCTACACAACAATACCTGAAAATTCATTAATGATTTGAAACATGATGTTACTTTTATCAAATGCTATTTTAGTTCTTTTCTCTAGCAACAAATATAAAACAACCATATCCCAAGAAGCTAAATACACAAACAACAAAAATATACAGAAAACAAAAATAAAGAAAATATTACAGAGAGAGATAAAGAGGAAACAATACCAGGAAATCAAAATACAGCCCTCCTCTTCAAGCATTTGGACAAATGAATGCTCCACAGCTTCTTTGAGACAGCCACAGTAGCTTTCTCTAACTGTACATATATCAATACTGAACATATCACTCTCAAGTTTATGTCACCCTAGCCCATCCATTTTCATCAACCTTCCATTTCTAAGACTAGAAGACAAAGCATAGCTCCTAATCCCAAATCCAAATCATCGAAGGTGTGAAATGAAGAAAGCTCTTTTTTGGAGTTCCTTTTTTGTTAAAAATGGAGTTCCTTTTCATTAATAAGTTATTTACTTTTAAGAAAAAAAAAAAAAAAAAAAAAACAAGTTATTTACTTTTAAGAATTTCACAGCGGGTTCAAGCAAACAAAAAGTTATATGGGTACTCTATTCTACACAACAATACCTGAAAATTCATTAATGATTTGAAACATGATGTTACTTTTATCAAATGCTATTTTAGTTCTTTTCTCTAGCAACAAATATAAAACAACCATATCCCAAGAAGCTAAATACACAAACAACAAAAATATACAGAAAACAAAAATAAAGAAAATATTACAGAGAGAGATAAAGAGGAAACAATACCAGGAAATCAAAATACAGCCCTCCTCTTCAAGCATTTGGACAAATGAATGCTCCACAGCTTCTTTGAGATCAGCCACAGTAGCTGTCTCTAACGTCAGGACATCTGCAGAAACCAAAAATCAAACAATAAAAAAAATCAAAACATACCAAGAAACATAGAATTGTTAATGTATCAAGAAAACCCAGCAACAAGAACCATACAAAAAGACCCAAAAACCCAGATATGCCAATGCATCATAAGAGAACACTAGGAAAAGCCCAATATGTGAGGTGCCATTTGTATTAGACACACAGTAAGATGTGATCAAGGGGTTCATGGGCTTTGATATCTTAATTTCACCAGGGTTTATGGGGATTTGTTCGTCTAACCCTCATTACCTCCTCCTTGTTGTATCAATTCTTTAATGCAAAATCTTGCCCAACAAAATGGACTAGGCACGTTGTCCATATGTTTCACTTACAAACCAGAAGAGAGAAGAAGAGCTTTGGACTTGATAATTCCATGCATCATGCATGTACGATGATCCTATACTTGCATATTTGTGTCTCATTTCAGCGTGTTTTCACATGTACAGCTGAAGAACTGTTCAAATAACATAAAAAAGAGGCAATCGCAGATCATGTATTCCTAAAACAAATGACATCGCATAATGCAATTCACTAGGAAAAAAAATCAACGAAACTGAATACGACGTCGCCAATCATACATATTCTTACAAGAGATAGGCCATTTCATATAGGATAATCAATGTTCAAGTTGTACCATGCATTTTGATAAGGTAGTATTCAATCCATTCTTCCAACTTAGATTGAATCATTAGCAGTGCTATAGATCAGTGCCATTGCTAACAAGGGGAATTAATGAGAGATCTCTGAGTAGGGCAAAATGAGACAATCTCTGAATGAAGTTAAATGAGAACATTTAAGAGTAAGACAAACCAGTACTTTCTTGGCTTTATTGGAGTAACATCCTCTCTATCAATCAGCGCGCTTACGTTTATTCTATATCGGCAAACTAAATATAAAATGCCTTGTCCATTTCTTTTATGTTCCAGATCTAAACCATTAGTTTATATTCTGTTTTTTTTTTTTTTTTTCCTTTCCCACGTGGTATCTAAAGCCAATGTACCGACTAATCCATGCTCATGCACTATTGGGCCCCATACAGGGGTGGCCCTCCCAACCCAGTTTTTTCCATCCACGACTCGAACTCATTAAATTGATTCAGGCGAACCAGGTCCCTTACAACTCGGACCAACATGATATGCACTAGAGAGTTTCAAGAAGAATATATGGGTATTTTGGTGGACAGCTTTTTCCCAAACTACGTTTGTCTATTTGAATGGACCTTTCTAATACTGTCATGTATAAATAAGAAATTTACCATACAATTCATTTTGTTGGACACAATTTATTGTTTTTATATGGCATCGGCCAGTTTAACGAGTTTACATTCACATTAAATCATGATATGAACTAGAGAGTTTCAAGCAGAATATATGTTTTTTTTGTGGACAACTTTTTCCCAAGCTACTTTTATTTATTTGAATGAACATTTCTAATACTCTCATGTATCTATAAAAAAGAAATTTACGACACAATTCATTATGTTGAGCACAATTTGTTGTTTTTCTACGGCATGTCAAAGCTTAAACATGCATACTATCTATGACCAAACTTGAAGAGGAGGTTCCCAGCCAAAACAAAAAGTTTTATCTAAATCTGGATTTAAGCATATATGCTCCCGAAAATTTGCTTTTGTTGTCAAGAAATTCGCTTAGAGTGAGCTTCTATTTACCCATTGGATCATCAAAGAGTCCAAGCGAGTATGAACTCTCAAACAATTTAATTTCTACTTCTATGTAAAACCCACATCAAGAACTCTTAAAAAAAGAAAACCCCAGAAGCATCCACATAAAAACATCAATGTAGACTGAATTTTAATGATTTCCTCAATTTTTATACATTACCCACATCAAGAACCCAGAAACAAAAGAAGCCCAGAAACATAAACATCAATGGGTAGTGAAATTTAATGCTTTCCACAATTTTTATACATTAATTACTCGTTCTATGCAAAACCCACATCAAGAACCCTTAAAAACTCATAAACAAAAGAAACCCAGAAGCACAAAACCCATATGAAGAAGCCTTGAAAAACCCAGAAAGAAAGGAAACCCAAAAGCATAAACCATGAGTGGAGAGTGAAAAATGAAGAAACGGAGGAAACCCAGAAGCATATATAGACAGAAAGAACATGGCATCAACGTACCGAAACCAAAGCCGCCATCAGGATCGACGATGGAGAGATAGCAGAGAGGTGTCTGAGTGATTTTGTTGTAGCTGGAACGCATGTTTCGCCAGATACCACCAAGAAACCCCATCGAACGTAATCAACAACAGGGGAGACGAAATCAACAACAGGGGATCTGCATTTATTTCGAATTTATGGAATTTAGAGATTGGAGATCTGACCCTAAAACCTAAAAAGGAAGACCAAGAAATTGAACATGTATTTCCCTCTTTTTCAGTCTCTGTTTCAATCACAGACACAATACTTGTCTTTATAGACGACAAAGTATGGAATACATCCTGAACATTTATTTCTTCTCACTTATACACGTGTAATAATCCTATGCACTCTCTCAGCTCATACAACATAACATTTGTGACATGTTTTCGTCACAAAAAAAAAACATTTGTGAAATATAAATACGAAGTTTACCGACTTAATGGTTGTGTCTAACAAGACACAAGAAATAACATCGCATATGTGGCATGCGGCATATTGCCTAGTCATGTGTGAAATTTGTGTGCTAGAAAAAGTGACAAAAGTTGGCATTATGGGATAAGTCACTTCCAATACCTGCAGTACTGTTGCCTGACACAAATGCATAACAAGTGTCTGACAAGGTTCGCTCAAAGTAAGTATGCTCTATCAAAAAGGTATGTTTAAACTGCAAGTCGTCACACTTTCCTTTATTGCAACATCATTACATATCACTCTCTTGTTAATACAACAAGTTTAGGCAAGAATTTTAGACAGGAATTCATTTTTACTTTCTAAGTCCTTCTCATCCTTCTATTGTTTGTTTTGAGCAAATGTTCTTTCACCCTTGTAATGAATGAGCTTTCTGTTCTTATTGAATAGATTGGAGAATAAGGACACTGAGATATCAATGGACAGAGAAGTGACTAAAACAATAAAGAATCAAACAAGAGGTTTTGGTTTGATTGTTGCCTCCAATCCTCTTTCTCTAGTGATACATTAGCACATCTGGTCTTTTTTTAAGGTTCTTGACGAGGCCTTTTTCTTGATACATTAACAATTCTATGTTTCTTGATATGTTATAATTTGTTTTTTTTTTTTTTGTTTGATGTTTGGTTTTTGCAGATTTTCTGACGTTAGAGACAGATACTGTGGCTGATCTCAAAGAAGCTGTGCAGCATTCCTTTGTCCAACTGCTCGAAGTGGAGAACCATAGATTGATTTCCTGGTATTGTTTTCTCTTTATCTTTCTCTGTATTATTTTCTTTACTTTTGTTTTATGTATATTTTTGTTGTTTATGTATTGATTTGTCTAGTAATTAGGTTCTTGGGAGATCGTTGTTTTAAATCTGTTGCTAGAGAAAAGAAATAAAATAGCATTTGATAAAAGTAACATAATGTTTCAAATCATTAATGAATTTTCAGCTATTGCTGTGTAGAATAGAGTACCCATATAACCTTTTGTTTACTTGAACCCTCTGTGTGAAAATCATTTCATGAAAGTAAATAACTTTTTTATTTTTTATAAGAAAGAAGCAACTTTTGCACCCACAAGGATCCCACCAAAGTTTGAACCCACGACCTCTTACTTCCAAATCCCATACCAAACCATTGGGCCACCCAATTAGTTGGTAAAAGTCAAGTAAATAAGTTATTAATGAAAAGGAACTCCATTTTTATCAAAAAAGGAACTCCGTAGAAGAGCTTTCATCATTTCATGCCTTCAATGATTTGGATTTGGGATTAGGAGCTATGCTTTGTCTTGTTAGTCTTAGATATGGAAGGTTGGTGAAAATGGGTGGGCTAAGGTGACATAAACTTGAGAGTGATATGTTCAGTATTGATATATGCACAGTTAGAGATCTCCCTGTATATGGAAGTAGTACAGCTCATAATACATTCATTTATTATAATGACATCTGAAATTACATCCATATGTGTGGAATACTATGAGAAATGGATTATTTGTTGTCATCATTCTAAAATAATCCCCTAGGGCTTCATTACCACATAATACATTCATATATTACAATGACATCTGAATAACATCTTGCGAGGGAATTGCTCGGAAGTCACTGACAATAACTAACAAGACTTCTATCTATTTTAGGAGTTGGAACTAAAAGCTATGATTTTTTGATGATGTCAATGGCTTTGTACTAAAGACTTTAAGTTGAATAGGACGAAGACCGAATACGTGCACTGTGAGTTATACTAGACATAGAGATGGAGTAGTAAAATTAGGGAAAGTAGAAGTTCTTAAGCTGAAACACTTTAGATATCTAGGATCAATCATACAAAATGATGATAATATTGAAAATGATGTTATGGATAGAATTCAACCTGAATGGAAGAAATGGAGGAATGCAACAAGTGTGATCTATAATAGCAATATCCTTACCAAGTTAAAAGGAAAATTTTATTGGGTCACAATTACTCCAGCTATGCTTCATGCAAGTGAATGTTGGGCGGTAAAGAAACAACAATTACATAAAATGAACATAGCAGAAATGAAGATGCTTAAATGGATGTGTGGTCAAACTTGTAAAGATATAATAAGAAATACAGAAATTTAAAGAAAAGTAGGAGCAACACCAATTGACACAAAAATTAGGGAAGGGTGATTGCGGAGATTTGGACACCTGCAAAAGACGACCTACAAATGCTCCCACTAGAAAACTCGACTCAATAGAAACTGGCGAAATTCGACAGGTAGGGGTAGACCGAAGTTAACTTGGTATGCATTAATTAGGAGGGACTTGAATGGTTTGGAATACTCACCATCAATTGCACAAAATCAAGCACAATAGAAAAGTTTGATCCATGTAGCCAACCCAAATTAATTTGGGATTGAGGCTATCAATGGCTTTGTAATGCTTAGGTGAATGTGTGGTAAAACTTGTAATGATAGAATAAGAAATATAGAATTAAAGCAAAGTGGGAGTAGCACCAATTAACACAAAAATTAGGGAAGGGCGGTTGTGGTGGTTTGAACACCGCCAAAGATGGTCTATAAATGCTCCCATTAGAAAGCTCGACTCGATAGAAGCTGAAGAAACTCAAGGTAGGGTAGATCAAAACTTACTTGGACACATTGATTATGAGGGATTTTGATTATTTGAAAGGCATACCATCAATTGCACTAAATTAAGAACAATGGTAGAGTTTGATCAATCTAGCCAACCTCGACTAATTTTGGATTAAAGGTACGTTGTTGTGTGTCAATGGCTCTGGACTATCCACTTCTATTTTTTCAACAATCCAAACTGACAAGTAAGAGTTAGAAAAATAGAAATGCAGCAAACTGATTAAGACCATAACATAGCAAGGCACTGTGAAATATAGGGAATATAATCTTTGATGATATTAGTATGCCAATCTCATTTGTATTAGACACAGAGTAAAATGTGATAAATTTTTATACATTACCTATCTTATGCAATACCCACATCAAGAACCCTTACAAAACCCAGAAACAAATTAAAGAAGCCCAGAAACATAAACATCAATGGGTAGTGAAATTTAATGCTTTCCACAATTTTTATACATTAATTACTCGTTTTATGCAAAACCCGCATCAAGAACCATTAAAAAACTCATAAACAAAAGAAACCCAGAAGCACAAAACCCATATGGGAGTTGCTGCGGTGGCGTATGCTTTGTGTTTTGTTTTGATTAGAAATTTACAGAACTCATTCGTCTCGGACCCTCCGGTAATTCTTACAAGTTGTTCAACAAAAACTCTTTGTAAAAATGTACAAGTCGTTCAGAATTCTAAATAACTTCAATTTGTACCTCTTCATCCATTTTTTCCATCATTTAATTGCAACTAAACACTTGTTCACTTTTCCATCATTTAACTGCAACTAAACAGTCGTCCACATCTATGTACACATGGGAGAATGTCAACTTCAAATCAGCCAAAGATGTAAGTTGTATTATTTCACTTGCAAAACATTGGGTTAAGTTAAAATTGCAGGTGTTAAGTCGCCTAGGTTCAACTTGAAGACCACGTTTACATCCCTGCATGTGTTAAAGAAATTGGTTTCAAAGAGACAATTCTTGAACCACACACGACAACTGATGATGCCCAAGTTTCATTAGTGTCTTGAAGATTCTTCATCTTTGGCTGATCTCAAGTTGAGATTCTCCAATGCAGATTTGTTGTTTGGGGTTATGATTTTTGTCATGTCAATACTTTAACTGAGACCTGAGACCCTAGGAGAATTTGTATTTTTGTTTTCATTTTCTTTTTAGGCTGTGAATATGTAGTTGAAAAAGAAACAAAATAGCTATCTTTACCTAATAATAAGTTGCCACCAACGCAACTGTAACAATGACACACACACTATGGAAATCATAGGATTGCAGCAGCATATCCACTCCCCCTTAAGAGAGATGTACATCAATAAGGAATTGATGAAAAGGAATTAATAATTTTTTGTGTTTCTTGATACTTTATCCGATCTCTATTTATATATATATATAGAGAAAAACACAAATAAGGAAAGATATGCTAGTTATTATATCTAAGTAAATCTATATCTGTATCTATATCTAAAAAAAATTAGATAAGATTCTAATCCTATTCTAATCAGCCGATAGTTCAAACAATTAGCTTTTAAATAATTACAACTAAGTAATCGTTTTTTCTTTTTTGTCAAAGAATCACAACTAATTATCAAGGGTACATGACGTGATGCATGTATTAGGATATTGATGTGATAATTATTTAGTGAGATTTTTTTTTCGATTAGATTTAGGAATGGCAAAACGGGTTTGTCAATAAAAAAAAAAAAAAAACTACGGGTTGACTTGTCAAATCCTCTCAGACGAGATGATAAAGACATCACTTGCTTAAAAGGCAATGCCTTTTGAGATCGTGGTTCAATTCCTACTGAAGCCAAAAAAAACTCTACGGGTTGACCTCTCGTGTGAAAAGATTAACTCATTTATGTACAGGTTGATATGACATGATACCAATCCTTAAACAAATTGACACAATTATACGACACACATAACATATTAAATCGTGTGTTTGAATTAAATACATATATTGATGCATAATTTATTAAGGATCAATTATGTATCGAATCGTGTGTTTGTACCTCTTCATCCATTTTTTCCATCATTTAATTGCAACTAAACACTTGTTCACTTTTCCATCATTTAACTGCAACTAAACAGTTGCAGTTGTTCACATCTATGCACACATGGGAGAATGTCAACTTCAAATCAGTCAAAGATGTAAGTTGTCTTATTTCACTTGCAATATTGGCTATCTTAGCATTTATAATAAACTATGACAGATAGTGAATGTTGCAATATTTCCTTTATATAATTAGTTGATCTCACTTCACAAATCTTCAAGTTGAATAAATATTACTATGTTTTGTTTTGCAAAACATTGGGTTAAGTTAAAACTACAGCAGGTGTTAAGTCGCCTAGGTTCAACTTGAAGACCACGTTTACATCCGTGCATGTGTTAAGGAAATTGGTTTCGAAGAGACCCCACAACAACTGATGATGCCCAACTTGCATTAATGTCTTGAAGACTTTTCATCTTTGGCTGATCTCAAGTTCAGATTCTCCAATCCAGATTTTCTGTTTGGGGTTGGGATTTTGGTCATGTCAATACTTTAACTGAGACCCTAGGAGAATTTGTATTTTTGTTTTCGTTTTCTTTTTGGGACACAATGATAAGGACTGTGAATATGTAGTTATAGTTGAAGAAGAAACAAGGCAAAATGTATTTTTTGGTCCTTGAGCTTTGAGTCTTTTATGCTTTTGGTCCCTGAACTTTCAATAGTGTACATTTGGTCCCTGAACTTTCATTGTTATACATTTAGTCCTTGAACTTTTGAGTTTTTATGCTTTTGGTCCCTGAACTTTGAGTTTTTT
This sequence comes from Stephania japonica, assembly GCA_039657345.1. Classification (NCBI taxonomy): domain Eukaryota; kingdom Viridiplantae; phylum Streptophyta; class Magnoliopsida; order Ranunculales; family Menispermaceae; genus Stephania; species Stephania japonica. Next base: position 49,684,005 of record CM077558.1, read on the forward strand.
ATGTTTTTGGAGGAAATTAATTTTTTTCAGCTTTTTTTGGTCTATGTGTGTTGTCCGGTTCAATAAAATAAACCACTTTACCCTTATTGACTAGACAAGCGGCACTTTTGTTGCCCACGTTGGCATAATTTAACACTTTAAATGGTGGAAGGACTAAATGTAGATCTTTGTGAAAGTTCAAGGACCAAATGTGTAGTAATAAAAGTTTCGGGACCAAGAGCATAAAAAACATAAAGTTTAGAGACCAAATAATGGGTTTTGCAAAACAACTATCTTTACCTAATAATTGATGAAAAGAAATTTATAATTTATTTGTGTTTCTTGATATATATACTTTATCGTCAACAAGATAAATATAGGGATAAACACATATAAGGAAAGATATACTACTTATCAAATATATATGTATATATATATATTCCCTTAACACCTCTCAAAAAAATATCCTATATATTTACGCAATCAAGAAGTAAGACAAAAAGTAAAAAAAAAATAAAATAATAATGATCTGGCGGCACGTATCTATTCATTATAGATGCAGTACTTCGTAAGCACATCAAATATACAAATAAACTTATTAGCAAAATATATATATACAAAAAAAACTCGAATTGTCAAATTAAGGAATCGGTCCAATCGGAGGTGTGATTCAAATATTTTAAGGGTCAAGCTATTGGGACCCATATTTTGCTTTTTTTATCCCCTTTTTAAATTTTTATTTCTTTACCCCACATTTTACTCAATTTACCTCAATTTTTTTTTTTAAATTCCAACAATAACGTTATTCACCCCATATAGTCATACCCCATCACCCTCAACCCAACACCCCTCAATCATCTATATTTTTCAGTTTTAGTCATTGCAGAGCACTTGTACTAGATCATCAAGTGTTGTAGGAGTGTTTTTTCATCGAACAAGGTCGGATGTAATCGCGATGTATCCTAGAAACGAAAAAGTGTAGGTAAAAAGACAAAAATATCCAAACAACTTAAAAAATTACGAAATTACCCTAAAATTGAACAATAAAATAAAAACTTTCAATGAAGTCCAAAACGATGAAACTTAGACCCGCAAAACCCAATCCCGGAGAGCAAAGCTCCCTAGGCAGCTGTAAAGCACGAAACGCCGTTTTCGAAAAGATATTATAATATGAATAATTCTTAAACAAATAAATAAATATAGTTATGTCCATACAATAGAGACTATAGTTGATAATTTTTTAAAACTTAAGAGTATTGTTGGTAAAATAAATATGCCACATCATCAAAAAGTAATATAATAATATTTTAATTTAACATCAACCCAATGATTTTTTTAACTAACTAAAAGTAAATTACATGGACTAAAATGCATATTTTTTAAACATCATGGACCAATTTGTAATTTACCCTTGTTGATATCTCACTTAGATTCTTCTTATTGAATGAATTCTTGAAATTGTTTACAATCCTTAATTTAAACTCTTAGTTACTATTTGCATGAATGCCTATATTACGAAGACATGATTAGGGGTGACAAAAAATGTCTAGACCCATTTGTCCACATTTATCCGTTCCCATTTTGAACGGAACATGCTTTTCCTCAAAACAATACATGCTCGGACCCAAAAACCTATATATTTTTAAAACGGGCAAAATTTTCAAAAAAAAAAAACAGTTACATATTTATGGTGATAGTTTAGTATTTTCATATATGTTATACAAATACAAAGTCACAAAACCTAAAGTTGTTTATATTCACCTCATCCGCTCATTTTTACAATTCGAGAGTCACGAAACCGCGATTGCCTCTCTCCTCGTGCTCGTACTTCTCCGACTCTCCTCTCCCATCTCCTGTCTCGAACTTGAAGGTAAGATTGTGATTTTGTGAAGATTTAAGTTGACGCAGTGTAAACGTTCAAACAAGGAAATCAAAGAATCTTTAAAGTTTTCGTAGAGAAAGCGAATTTGATAAATTTGATAATAATCGATAATTCCCTCTACAACCATAAACAAGGCTTTATATAGCTTAGCATAAACCCTAAAATGCAATGTAGGTAACCAAACAACTCAAAAAATTACAAAAATACCCTAAAATTGAACAATAAAATAAAATCTCTGATGAAGTCCACAACGATGGAATTTGGACCCGTAAAACCCAATCCCGGGGAGCAATGCTCACGGGAAAGCTGTAGAGCACGAAACGCAGTAGAGCACGAAACGCCGTAGGGCACGAAACGCCATTTCCGAAAAGATATTATAATACGAATAATTCTTAAACAAATAAATAAATATAGTTATGTTCATACAATAGAGACTAAAGTTGATAATTTTTTAAAACTTAAAGGGTATTATTGGTAAAATAAATATGCCACATCATCAAAAAGTAATATAATAATATTTTAATTTAACATCAACCCAAGAATGTTTTTAACTAACTAAAAGTAAACGACAAGGACTAAAGTGCATATTTTTTAAACATCATGGACCAATTTGCAATTTACCCTTGTTGATATCTCACATAGATTCTTCTTATTGAATGATTTCTTGAAATTGTTTACAATCCTTATTTTAAACACTCAGTTACTATTTACATGAATGCCTATATTACGAAGGCATGATTAGGGGTGACAAAAAATGTCTAGACCCATTTGTCCACATTTATCCGTTCCCGTTTCGAACGCAACATGCTTTTCCTTAAAAAAAATACATGCTCCGACCCAAAAACCTATATATTTTAAAAATGGGCAAAATTTTCAAAAAAAAAACGGGTACCTATTTATGGGGGTAGTTTAGTATTTTCATATATGTTATACAAATACAAAGTCACAAAACCTAAAGTTGTTTATATTCACCTCATATGCTCATTCCCACGATTCGTGAGTCACGAAACCGCGATTGCCTCTCTCCTCGTGCTCGTACTTCTCCGACTCTCCTCTCCCATCTCCCATCACCTCGTCTCGAACTTGAAGGTAAACTTGTGATTTTGTGAAGATTTAAGTTGACGCAGCGTAAACGTTCAAACAAGAAATCGAAGAATCCTTAAAGTTTTCGTAGAGAAAACGATATTTGATAAAATTGATAATAATTGATATTTCCCTCTACAACCCTAAACAAGGCTTTATATAACCTAGCATAATAGGCAATGTAGGTAAAAAGACAAAAATATCCAAACAACTTTAAAAATTATGAAAATACACTAAAATTAAACAATAAAATAAAATCCCCGATTAAGTCCAAAACGATGGAATTTGGACCTACAAAATCCAATCCCGGAGAGCAAATCTCTTGGGACAGCTGTAGCGTACGAAACGTCATTTCCGAAAAGATATTATGATATTAATAATTCTTAAACATATAAATAAATATAGTTATGTCCATACGATAGAGACTAAAGTTGATAATTTTTTAAAACTTAAAGGGTATTGTTGGTAAAATAAATATGCCACATCTTCAAAAAGTAAGATAATAATATTTTAATTTAACATCAACCCAAGGATACTTTTAACTAATTAAAAGTAAACTACATGGACTAAAGTGCATATTTTTTAAACATCAGGGACCAATTTTTGCAATTTACCCTTGTTGATATCTCACTTAGACTTTTCTTATTGAATTAATTCTTGAAATTATTTACAATCCTTATTTTAAACTCTCAGTTACTATTTGCATGAATGTCTATATTACGAAGACATGATTAGGGGTGACAAAAAATGTCTAGACCTATTTGTCCACATTTATCCGTTCCCGTTTTGAACGCAACATGTTTTTCCTCAAAACAATACATGTTCGGACCCAAAAACCTATATATTTTAAAAACGGGCAAAATAAAAAAAAAAAAAAAAAAAGTTACATATTTATGGGGGTAGTTTAGTATTTTCATATATGTTATACAAATACAAAGTCACAAAACCTAAAGTTGTTTATATTCACCTCATCTGCTCATTCTCACGATTCATGAGTCACGAAACCGCAATTGCCTCTCTCCTCGTGCTCGTACTTCTCTGACTCTCCTCTCCCATCTCCCATCTCCTCATCTCAAACTTGAAGGTAAGCTTGTGATTTTGTGAAGATTTAAGTTGACGTAGCATAAATGTTCAAACAAAAAAATCAAAGAATCCTTAAAGTTTTCGTAGAGAAAACGAAATTTAATAAAATTGATAATAATTGATATTTCCCTCTACAACCCTAAACAAGGCTTTATATAGCCTAGCATAATAGGCAATGTAGGTAAAAAGATAAAAATATCCAAACAACTTAAAAAATTATGAAAATACACTAAAATTAAACAATAAAATAAAAATCCCCGATTAAGTCCAAAACGATGGAATTTGGACTTGCAAAATCCAATTCTGGGGAGCAAAGCTCGCGGGACAGCTGTAGCGTACGAAACGCCGTTTCCGAAAAGATATTATGATATTAATAATTCTTAAACATATAAATAAATATAGTTATGTCCATACGATAGAGACTAAAGTTGATAATTTTTTAAAACTTAAAGGGTATTGTTGGTAAAATAAATATGCCACATCTTCAAAAAGTAAGATAATAATATTTTAATTTAACATCAACCCAAGGATACTTTTAACTAATTAAAAGTAAACTACATGGACTAAAGTGCATATTTTTTAAACATCAGGGACCAATTTTTGCAATTTACCCTTGTTGATATCTCACTTAGACTTTTCTTATTGAATTAATTCTTGAAATTATTTACAATCCTTATTTTAAACTCTCAGTTACTATTTGCATGAATGTCTATATTACGAAGACATGATTAGGGGTGACAAAAAATGTCTAGACCTATTTGTCCACATTTATCCGTTCCCGTTTTGAACGCAACATGTTTTTCCTCAAAACAATACATGTTCGGACCCAAAAACCTATATATTTTAAAAACGGGCAAAATAAAAAAAAAAAAAAACAGTTACATATTTATGGGGGTAGTTTAGTATTTTCATATATGTTATACAAATACAAAGTCACAAAACCTAAAGTTGTTTATATTCACCTCATCTGCTCATTCTCACGATTCATGAGTCACGAAACCGCAATTGCCTCTCTCCTCGTGCTCGTACTTCTCTGACTCTCCTCTCCCATCTCCCATCTCCTCGTCTCAAACTTGAAGGTAAGCTTGTGATTTTGTGAAGATTTAAGTTGACGTAGCATAAATGTTCAAACAAAAAAATCAAAGAATCCTTAAAGTTTTCGTAGAGAAAACGAAATTTGATAAAATTGATAATAATTGATATTTCCCTCTACAACCCTAAACAAGGCTTTACATAGCCTAGCATAATAGGCAATGTAGGTAAAAAGATAAAAATATCCAAACAACTTAAAAAATTATGAAAATACACTAAAATTAAAAAATAAAATAAAAATCCCCGATTAAGTCCAAAACGATGGAATTTGGACTTGCAAAATCCAATTCCAGGGAGCAAAGCTCGCGGGACAGCTGTAGCGCACGAAACGCCGTTTCTGAAAAGATATTATGATATTAATAATTCTTAAACATATAAATAAATATAGTTATGTCCATACGATAGAGACTAAAGTTAATAATTTTTTAAAACTTAAAGGGTATTGTTGGTAAAATAAATATGCCACATCTTCAAAAAGTAAGATAATAATATTTTAATTTAACATCAACCCAAGGATACTTTTAACTAATTAAAAGTAAACTACATGGACTAAAGTGCATATTTTTTAAACATCAGGGACCAATTTTTGCAATTTACCCTTGTTGATATCTCACTTAGATTTTTTTTATTGAATGAATTCTTGAAATTATTTACAATCCTTATTTTAAACTCTCAATTGCTATTTGCATGAATGCTTATATTACGAAGACATGATTTGGGGTGACAAAAAATGTCTAAACCCATTTGTCCACATTTATCCGTTCCCGTTTTGAACGCAACATGCTTTTCCTCAAAACAATACATGCTCGGACCCAAAAACCTTTATATTTTAAAAATGGGCAAAACTTTCAAAAAAAAAAAATAGGTGCCTATTTATGGGGGAGTTTAGTATTTTCATATATGTTATACAAATACAAAGTCACAAAACCTAAAGTTTTTATATTCACCTCATCTGCTCATTCTCACGATTCGTGAGTCACGAAACCGTGATTGCCTCTCTCCTCGTGCTCGTATTTCTCCGACTCTCCTCTCCCATCTCCCATCTCCTATCTCCTCGTCTCAAACTTGAAGGTAGGCATGTGATTTTGTGAAGATTTAAGTTGACGCAGCATAAATGTTCAAACAAGGAAATTGAAGAATCCTTAAAGTTTTTGTAGAGAAAACGAAATTTGATAAAATTGATAATAATCGATAATTCCCTCTACAACCCTAAACAAGGCTTTATATAGCCTAGCAGAAACTTTAAAATGCAATGTAGGTAAAAAGATAAAAATATCCAAACAACTTAAAAAATTACGAAAATACCCTAAAATTAAACAATAAAATAAAAACCCCCAATGAAGTCCAAAATGATGGAATTTGGACCCGCAAAATCTAATCGTGTAGAGCAAAACTCCTAGGATGGCTGTAGAGCATGAAATGTCGTTTCTGAAAAGATATTATAATAGTCGATCGCATTCTCGGTTCAAAAGTTACGTCCTCTCAAAGTTGACCCAACTTCATCGACATCATAAGTTCTGATTTTTTTTTTAGTTCTGATCTCTCTTTTTATAGTTTTTCTTTTTTAAGCTTGTTGTGAGTTTTTTTTAGCATTTGTTCTTATCTTTTTTTTTTTTTTGAAATTTAAGTTTTGATCTTTTTTTTGTGGCATTGAAACTTTTATGGTGTTTTAGTCATAAATACTTTTAAGTTCTGCTCTCTTCTTCTTTTTTTTTTTTTTTTTGGCTTTTAAGTTTTGATCTCTTATTGATTTAATTCATGTTTATATGATCATGTCTTGATTTTTTTTTGTCATGTTAAGTTCTATTTTATATTTTTGTAATGTGTCATGGCTGATAGTAGTTTATGTGCATCTATTCATTCAAAGAAAAAAAAGGAAAAATGAGTCTCTAGTTTGGCAAGAGTTTAGTGTTATTCCTCCTAATACTTCAGAATATGCAGACAATAGGAAGAGAGGGGAATGCAACCATTGTGCTGGTGTTTTCTTGGCCGATAGTAATAATGAGACAAATAACATGAACCGGCACTTATCAAGTTGTCTTTCGCGAAATCGTTTTAGTAATTGCAATGTGGGTCAAATGCTATTAGAATCATCAATTACTGGAGGGATTATGCAATTAAGGTCTACAATATTTGAGCCTGAACAACATCGTGAAAACTTAGCCATGATAATTGTCATGCATGAGTTACCTTTCCACTTTGTTGAGTATGACTATGTTAGGTCTTCTTATACACATCTCATTCCTAAAATTAAGAGTATTGCAAGAGTATTACAAGAAACACAACAAAATCAGATGTATTTAAGGTTTATAAAAGGGAAAGGAAAAAACTTTCAAAAAATCTATATGGACTCTTAGGGTGTGTTTGATAGCAAAGAAAATAAAAAAGTTGTGGAAAATTTTCAATTTTTTTGGTGTAACCATTTTTTTTATTGTTTGATAGCTTTGTAACTACCTAGAGAAAAAAACCACACCCCACAATTTTTTTCATTTATTTTCTCTCTTAAAATGAGAGAAAATAAGAAAAGAACGTGGTGTTTTAGGAGAGATAAAAAAGTGGGGCTCACTTTTTTTAACTTATTTGTTAGAAAAAGTAAATGGAGAGAGAAAGATGTGTGTAAATCACTTTTTTTGTCGGCCACATTATTTTTTCTTCTTTAAAATAAAATTTTCTAATGTGCTATCAAACAATTTTAAGAAAATTTGTCCTCTAAAAATCTTCTTGAGAGAATTTTCAAATGAAAATTGTTTTTTCTCATGAAAATTCTCAAGCTATCAAACACACCCTTAGAGTCCGGACTCATAAGGTGTGTTTTGAAATTTTTACAAATATTAAAGGAGTTTTGTAAGTTGTTATTTTAAAGTCATCTATTGCGTGAGGATGACTTTGAAATAAAAAATTTCAAAAACCACCCTAAGAGTCTGGACTCACGAGTCCAAATAGCACTACTCAAAAACTTTTTAACTTGTTGTAATCTCCAACTTGAACTTGAGTCACTAGTCAAAGGACAACTACTTGCTTCTAATTGTCTTGTGCCCTAAACCTTTCAATGCCTACTCTGAAGTATTCAACTACTCTGAAATCGAAAAGGAACATGAATGAAGGGTGACATAGCCAACTCTTAAATCTATCGATTTTAAGACTCCATTGATACCAACATCGTGCTTTCAGTGTCTGGAATCTGTAATGGCGAACCGCGAGAAGGCCCAAAAAGAGACCGAGAAGAGGAAAAGAAAGTCAAGAGAGATGGCCATCTTCGGCAACTACAAAAACTACTACGGCTATCGAGTTCGTTCTACGCCCCGCTCTCTATCCATTGATTGATTTGTGTGAATTTCTTAGTAAACCATGATTGATTTTTCAGGTATGCCGAGATGTCAAGGAAGATCCGAGATTGAATGTGTTTAAGAGAGAATGGTTTGAAGGGAAAGACTGTCTCGACATCGGTTGCAACCAGGGCGTTTTGACCATCAACATTGGTACTATTTTTTACCGCCAAAATTTAACTCTATAGAGGCTTTTTCGGGCCTTCGATTTCATGTCTATGGTTATTTAATCTGATTGTTTATCCAATTATGCAAGATGCGATTTTTTTTAAACCCTAGTTGTTTGTTTGGGAAACAAATGGTTGAAAATGATGTTCATGAGATTTTGATCACTTTTTGTTAGAGTAGTTTAACTTTGTTTTAAAAACTTTATTCAAGTTTTATTTTCTTCTGTCTTAATGAATTGTGTGTGCACTTGTGAATTGTGGCGAAGTAGAACTTAATAGTGTTCCCAGTTGGCGTTTGGAAGGAGGAAGACAACTAACTAAAACCTTGATTACGATTATGAATGTGAATTGAAACGAGAAATGAGTTTGTCATTTGAGATTATTTGATGAAAGTGAACTTGGATGATTCATAAGGTTTTCGTTGAAAGTTAAGATGGATGCTTGGATTCAATTATCTACCAGAATTAAAAAGTGATATTCAAATTATTAACTAATTTTCCAAAATCTTGATTAAGATTTCGTGTGATTGCTGTGGGTCTGGTTTAATTTTGAGCATGAATATTTGGTCTCTCTGCGTTTATCACTTTATATGTGTTTTTTTTTTTTCCTGAGGCATTTTGTCAATGCCTATTTTAAGATATTTCTATTCATGCAAAATCTTCAATCTGGTTTATGCAAGGGATTTCTTAGAAAAAGAGACTTCAATATTAATATTTAATATGTTTACATAAATGATATATAAAGTCAGAAAAGAATGACAGAATGGAATAATTTTTATTCAGCCATTTTGGCGTGTTTAAATAGAAAATTATAGAGTAAATGCTTTACATAAAATTAGCAACTAATTGATCCTAATTAATCCTAATTGATCCTAATTGATTTACAGAGTAAATGCTATTAAAAACCTATTATACAGCTAATTACTTCTAATTCTAATTAATTACAAATAAAATAAATATACTAAATAACAATCCTAATAATTATGTTAATATTCTCGACACTCCTCCTCAAGCTGGAGAATAGATATCGATCATTCCCAGCTTGGATAGAAACCCTTCGAACTTATCAAAAAAAGTCCCTTAGTAAGAACATCGGCGAGCCGCTCGGATGATGGAACAAACGGTATGCGATATCGCCGTTTTCCGCTTTCTCCTTGATGAAATGTCGATCTATTTCGACATGTTTTGTCCGATCATGTTTGCATGCAGATTCGAGCAATATTGATTGCCGATTTGTTGTCGCAGACAACCTCATCGGTTTATCTCCTTCTCCTTCAACCTTCACTCCTCTAAGATCTTCCGAAGCCATAACAACTCACATACTCCTTGAGCCATAGCTCAACTCGGACTCAAGCATCAAGCTTCGAGAAACAACTGGTTGTTTCTTGCTCCTCCAAGTAACTAAGTTGCCCTGACAAAGGAGCAATAGCCGGTGGTAGATCTCCTGTCTGTAGAACTTCCGCCCCAATCAGCGTCAGTGAAGATCTCCACTCTTCGGCTCCCATTCTTTGAAAACATAATTCCTTTACCTGGGCTTCCTTTCAAGTAATGAAGAATTCGATGTACAACCTTGTAGTGTTTTTCTGATGGACAATGCATAAACTGACTAACCAAGCTTACTGCAAACGCAATATCTGGCCTTGTATGCGCCAAATAAATTAGCTTCCCCACCAGCTTCTGATACCGGTTCTTGTCCACAAATTTCAAGACCATCTTCTTTTTCGAGTTTCTGATTCGGATCGACAGGAGTTGCCACTGGTTTACATCTGAGTAATCCAGTCTCTTTCAAGAGATCAAGAACATATTTTCTTTGTGAGATAACTATTCCTTTGGAGGATCTAGCCACCTCCATTCCAAGAAAATATTTGAGCTGTCCTAGATCTTTGACTTTAAACTGGTTGGATAAGAAGTTCTTCAGTGACTCCAACTCTACTATGTCATCTCCTGTCATCACAATGTCATCTACATACACAATTAAAATAGCAATTTTACCATGATTGTGTTTGTAGAACATCGTGTGATCTGAATGAGCTTGAGTGTAACCACATTGTTTCACAGTTCTCGTGAATCTTTCGAACCATGCCCTCGGAGATTGTTTCAATCCATATATGGATTTCTTTAGCTTACATACTCTGCCATCCTTCTTTAGCTCATCAAAGCCTGGTGGAGCTTCCATATACACCTCCTCCTCTAGCTCGCCGTTTAAGATCGCGTTCTTCACATCAAACTGTCTGAGAGGCCAATCCAGATTAGCGGCTAACGAGAGAAGAACACGTACGGTGTTTAGTTTGGCCACAGGAGCGAAGGTTTCCTCGTAGTCAAGGCCGTATGTCTAAGTGAAGCCTCGTGCTACGAGTCGAGCCTTGTATCTCTCAACCGAGCCATCAGCATGGTATTTTATGGTAAACACCCACTTGCTACCTACACATTTTTTTCCTTCGGGTAAAGAGGTAAGATCCCACGTGTCATTCTTCTTCAGGGCCTTCAACTCCTCAAAGACCGCCTCTCTCCATCTCGGAACCTCTAGAGCTTCATGTATCGACTTAGGTAGTTCATCATCCATAATCCTGGTGGAAAAGGCTTTGAAATCTGGTGAGAGCTTATGATAAGATATGAAATTGGATATTGGATGTTTTGTGGTACATGATCTGACACCTTTGCGTAAGGCTATGGGTTCAAAGAAATCGTAGAAGGTTCTAAATTTGGAAGAGAAGTAGGAGAGAGAGCAAGCGATCGTACCTTGGACCTCGGTCGAGTCCGATGATTGGCCCACCTCGGGAGTGGTGGAATATTACTTGGTTGAGTCCTCCTTTTAGAATAAACACGAAGTTCGGTAGGTGGTTCCAAGTTGTTTTCTCGCTGGGTCTCACGAGGTTGTGAATTTATAGGTTGTGAAATCCTAGGATTAGTTACGAAATAATTGATTCCACTTGAACTATTTTCAACCGATTTTGGCAAAGATATTTGTTCCCAAAAACTCGCTTCGAATCATTCTCCCCGAATTGAGTTTTTTTCAAAAAAAAGTTGTTTTTCAAAAAAAGTGACATCCATACTTACGTAATATTTTCCAGATTTAGGATCAAAACATTTATACCCTTTTTGTGTTGGTGAAAAACCAAGAAATATGCATTTATGTGCCTGGGATCAAGCTTTCCTCTATTATGGCCGTGTATATGAACAAAAGCAATGCAACCAAAAATTTTAGGTTTTAAATCGGTGAACGATCTATTTTCGAAACATATTCTTTAGTGCTTGCAAAGGAGTGATGTAATTAAGAACTCTTGTAGGCATTCGATTAATCAGATAAGCTGCAGTTAAGAGCGCTTCATTCCAAAAACGATTAGGAACATTCATAGCAAATAATAACGCCCTAGACACCTTTAATAAATGCCTATTTTTCCTCTCAACCACTCCATTTTGTTGGGGAGTATCAACGCAAGAACTGTGATGAATAATTCCTTTTTCTTTCAAAAAATCACCTAAGATTGCATTAAAATATTCTCGGCCATTATCGGTTCTAAGAGCTTGAATATTAGTATGAAACGAGTATTAATCAAAGAGTGAAATTTTTTGAAAACATTTGCGGCCTCGGATTTTTCCTTTAGAAGATAAATCCATGTGACTCTAGTGTGATTATCAATCAATGAATGTGATGAACCATCTAGAACCCGAGGCAATTTTTACCCTTGAAGGGCCCCAAATATCACTATGCACGAGTGAAAAAGGTTTTGATGGCATATACTTCAAAGAAGGATAAACAGATCTATGATGTTTTGCCAACTCACAAACTTCACAACAAAAAGATGAAATGTCTTTATTTTTAAAAAGATTTGGAAACAAATATTTCAAGTAATTAAAACTGGATGGCCTAACCTATAATGCCACAACATTATGTCATTCTCGCAAGACAAGGTAGTAAAACATCTTGGTTTCGAACTTGTTCATCTCAAGGATTTTCTCGAGACCAAGTGATAGAGTCCATCAACTTCCTTAGCATTGCCAATCATCTTCCCCGAACAAGGGTCCCGAATTCAAATCCAAAGAAATGTTATTGTAGCAATACATTTGCAATCATGAATAATACGACTAACAGAGATGAGATTGCAAGAAATCTTTGGAACATGCGGGACATTTAGTAATGTAAGAGATGGAGACATAATAATAGAGCCTTTTCCAAAGAACAGAGGTTAGAGAACCATCGGCAATTTTAACTTTCAAATTTCCAGATAAAGGATAATATGAAGAGAATATGGAGGAACTACCAAATCATATGATCGGTTGCCCCCGAATCTATGATCCAAGGGTTTAATTTTGAGCCATTTGTGAAAGTTGTAGGGTAAGTACCTTTTGAGCTAAAGAAGAAGAGGCAATGTAGGATGATGAGTTAGGAGTGTTGGATACAATTGAATGAGAACTCATTAGTTGATACAATTGCTCTAGCTGTTCTTTGTTGAAGGCAGACGTCTCTGAGGCAGATTTCACTCTTTGGAAGTGTCTTCGGATGAGGCATGAAAACCCTTTGAATCACGAGGATTCCGGTTAGATGGGTTCTCGGCTGGCTTTCCATGCAGCTTCCAACATTTGGCCTTAACATGCCCTGGCTTGTTGCAATGCTCGCAGATTGGCCGGTCTTTATCGTTGCGTCGGTCGTTGCGGCGTGGTGGCTGACTAGAGAACAGGGCAGAAGGCTCGGTGGGAGCTGGTGAGTGTCCTCCGAGCATGACGGTCCGCCGGCTCTCCTCTCTTCTGACCTCGGCAAAGACTTCTCTAGTACTCGGTAGTGGATGACGACCAAGAATGCGTCCTCTCACTTCATCTAATTCCTTATTAAGGCCGACGAGGAATTCGAAGACACGTTCTTTTTCCACCATTTTCTGAAACAAAGCCCCGTCCTTCGCACACTCCACTCATAATCGCCGAACATATCTACCTCTTGCCACAAGGTTTTTAAGTCAGTATAATATTGAGTGACAGTTTTCTCACCTTGTTTTAGCCTCCATAGCCGAGTTTTTAGCTCAAACCACTGTCCCGCATTCTCGAGATCGAATAAGTCTCGTTCACAAGACGAATCAAATGTCATGAGCCGTAGGTAGGAAGAGATAGGTTCTTCCTATACTCGAGTCCATAGAATTTATGAGCCAAGACATGATCATCGAATTCTCGCCTCCCATTTTGCGTAACCTTCATCTTTCTCGGTGGGTCTCGCATTGGTACTGTAAGATAGTCGAATTTTCCACGGCCTCGAATGAACAGTTTCACCGATTGGGACCATCGTAGGAAATTGTTTCCATTCACTTGTGAGAAGTGATGGAAAGGTTTTGGAAAGATTCAAGTGGTTAAGGGAATTGAGGGTGAGCGAATAGAGCTCATAGAATCGATACCGTAGGTATCATCAGAGGGTTTAGCCATTTAGGCTCTGATACCATAAAGTCAGAAAAGAATGACGAAATGAAATAATTTTTATTCACCATTTTGGCGTGTTTAAATAGAAAATTACAGAGTAAATGCTTTACATAAAATTAGCAACTAATTGATCCTAATTAATCCTAATTGATTTACAGAGTAAATGCTTTACATAAAATTAGCAACTAATTGATCCTAATTAATCCTAATTGATCCTAATTGATTTACAGAGTAAATGCTATTAAAAACCTATTATACAGCTAATTACTTCTAATTCTAATTAATTACAAATAAAATAAATATACTAAATAACAATCCTAATAATTATGTTAATATTCTCGACAATATATAATATGCAAAGTATTAAATAATAATGTCTGTATTTGAGTTTATATATAATATTGAATATTAATATTGAGTTTGCTTAGACAAACATATAAACAATAATAAATAATGTTTGTAACATATAAGTTTTTGAGTTTTTTAAAATTAAATAACAATATGACACTTCCGTGGGTTTTTTAAAAGCCCTTTTTTAAGGAGTCTCTTACATATCTTTTATAAACTAACATGCATATGTGTATGAAGTAGCTTCGGTTTTTAATATATATGGATAATGATGTATTGTTTTCGACAAATAAGAAGAGATAAAATTGGGATGAAAAATTGAATTCGCCGTTCTAAGATTTGGACGCTACCTTAACTAGCGTCTAAAAATTTAGAGTTATTTCTAGCCAAACACAACTTTTTTATTTAAGTAGCTTATAAACTAGTTGATAAGCTAGTTTGTGCTTACCAAACAAAGCCTGAGCAAGAGATGAGGCGAATAGGAAATTAGAACTTTTAAAGACTAGTTTAGAGTCAAAAGCCTTAAAATAATGGAGTAACACCAAAAATATGCATTGTAAATTCACAAATAATAGAGATAAAGATTATTGATCAGAACATTTTAGGTGTATATAGTTGAAGCTTCAAAGAAAGATGAACTACTCTAGATGTTTAGACTCCACCCTAACAAAAGGTTTTACGTATTGAAGATGATATCCCACATAGTGTTCAAGCTGATGAAGTGTAAAAGTCCAATAAATATGATATGTCATTGAAACAACACATACATAACGAGCATAGCTGAGTGATACTTTGATGGATGTGGTAAAAGCCGTAATAGAGATAAAATAAGCAAAAGTCGATTCTTGCGGTTTGAAAGCTTTAAACATGACATGCAAATGTTTCTATTAGAAAGCTCTATAGTGAGAACTCAAAGTTGTAAATTTAGATCTAGGATCACTTGGGATGCATCAATTATGAAAGATTCAAAAATATTGCCAAAGCTGTTTCCTCAAAAAAAAAAAGATTTGTGCTTTCAAAAATAAATAATAAAAAAGATTTGCCAAATCAAACATCTTCCAGTGCGTGACATCAAGTAGTGTGAAAAGTTGGATTGATGAAGTTGACTGGTTTGACCCAAACTTAATTGGAATTTGAGGCTTTGTTGTTGTTGATGATGGTAGATTTTGATTCTTGTCCATTTTTTTCCTTTGAGTTTGGGGTTTTGCATGTAACTTATTGTGTTGCGACCTTCTTTGTCTTTTGGGGGGACCTTGATAGAACACGATGTACGTATGCATATACGTTTGTTTACTTATTCACGTTGACTTGTAATTGAAAAAGGGTTCTATGAAATCCAGAGAGTTGAAAGTTATCATCATGGGCCCTATTCTTTTATATGTTGTTTTCAGACGACATCCTGATGGAAGTTCGAAGAGTCAAATTTTAAACAGAAGCATTCTTTCGTAGGATATTAAATACTTTTTTATCCAGATTGTTTGTATCTTTCTAGTCAATTGATTCATAAAAGCTGGAGTTTGTCTCGTAATTCCTTGTTTAACTGTTAAACTACTGACACTAAACTCCCATGAAGCCATCCCATTAACTTGAGGCAATGACACCAATGTTGGGAAAGTGCAGGGAGAGGTTCATTTACATGCTTTCCATCTTCTAAAAATGTTCATGATCTATCCTTACCTACTAAAGGATTCTTTCAAGCATATTGTAGATTATCAAAAGGTGTTTGTGCCTAATGCTCGGCGCATTTAGAACTCCATTGGACCATGAGTCTCTTTGATAAAGTGAATACAAAGTTCACTCACTTTACCATTTCTTCTAAACTTTGTTGTTTATGATGAAACATGCCATTTGAGAGAGGCCTTGTTCATGTGTATATTGCATAAATAGCCTAAATAATATCTGATAAAATTTACTACACTTTGGATGCAGTTAAACTAATGAAATGATTACTTCTATGAATCATTTAAACTAAGTCTTTTGATAACCTTTTTACTTAAAAAAAATTCTTTTGATACCCTTCTCCTTGTTATAAGTTCATTGATGACACCTCTCAATTCACTAGACTACTATTGATTTTATAATGGCGGTAAGTGGGGTCAGATTCTCAGTCCGAAATTAAAAATGTATAAATGTAATTTTTTAATTGATAAAACAAAGAAATTAAACTAAAGGAAATCAAAAGAACGATTGAAAGCAAATAAGGTGTCGCAAACAATTTGAAGGAAATCTAGACCGAGGAGTGTCACAATGTTGAAATTGTTGTTTAATCATCGATTATTGAAATCATGCTATAATCCATCTTATAAGTAAGCTATACCTCTATGCCTTATTCTCCTATTCTTGATAGTCAAAACTTGTCTTAACTACTTCCCCAGTCGACTTGCAACCTAAACAAGCTCTTAGGGTTTAACGAGTCGACCACATGAGGATTCATAAGAACACCTACTCTAAGCAACCACCACCTAGGCCAGGCTAGTTTTAACCTAGATCTTGCAATCACCTTGGGCTTCTCGAATGGGCTGAATCAATCGATTGTGTTGGGATTCCCAGGCAATTGCACGGGAAAGGGAATCCCAACTAGTGGTGGACTCAATCAAAATACAATCACATATTGCACACTACAAAAACTAATTCATGAGTCATTGGATAAACACAACGAAAGCAAGAATACAAGATTCAAGAAAATCCATCAATAAAACTCAAAACCTCATAAATAAACAATTAACAACTTGGTATTTAACTTCTTGATTAGAAAGTAAAGCCACTCATGGCCATAAAATCCACAATTGTTGAATTGAAAACAATGAAATTTAGAACAAGAATCTCCAAAGAATTACAATCAAAGTAGAAACGAAAGTCTTTGTTAAACTCTAGATAGTTCCTATTTATAGTCTAGGTCTCCCAAGATCCTAAAAGCTACTAAAAATCACGAAATTCCACTCTTTCCTGTATTTCTGCCACCTTGAACACCATGGGGGTCTCTCCTATCTCTTTGGTGTTGATCACGACAGCAGACTGCCATGGTGATTAGTAGTGGTGGTTAACTCGTTATTGCTGTCCTTTATGCGTCGAATTTCACACCGATCATTCCACAAACCAAGCATCAGTCTTACTTAGTGGTGATCCCCTTCCATGCAAGCGTTTTTTCGCAAAAACTCTGTTTTTGGTTTCGTTCCGCATTCCCAATATAACTCCTTAAGTCTAGAAATATACAAAAGATTGGTAAGTAGCGTGAATTTGAGACTTTAAACCATAGAAACATAGAAATTATAGACTTGATATTATCACATTTACGGACTCATCAATAGATGATGCTTGATTTGCTCCAATTAATGTCTTCGTGTAGGCTTGCAGCAGGATGTTAGTAGGTTGAAATGGAAATAGTAAAATGACATTGATTTAAGCTACTAGTTCTGAGTATTTGGCAAGATGAACTAATATAATAGGTTAAATTATTCAACTTGATGTTAGAAGGGTAGTTAAATGTTGGGTTCGATGGTATGATAAACCTGTTTGTATTTTCTTATTATAGTATTTGCCTTCACAGAAATTTGGTGACCTTTATTGTTGATTATCATGTCAAAGTGGACAAAAAAACACCTCAAGCAGATGTTGGATTTTTTCTATGCTAAGATGCTATCTTTTCTTGTTTTACCTACAGCAAAGGCCTTTTCTTGCCGAAGCATGGTTGGAGTGGACATCGATTCTTGTAAGTCTCTAATACTATTTCCTTTCTCATCTCTATCTATCGTTAAATGTAGATTCTTATACATATTCTAAAATCCTAAATTATTTGCTGAATTCTGATCCTGATTTCCTTTTTGTTGTACTTTTAAAAATAGTTTCAGTAGAATACTATTCCCTGGCAGTTGTGCATATCATTTCATTTCTATTGAGTTTTTTAATTTATTTGAAGAGATGTCTATTGAGTTGATTTGGATAAGATTCCCATCCTTAACTAATGTTAGATATTGGTGTTCTTAATGTTTCCCTTTCATACCTTCTCGAGCATTTGCTATTGATATTGTTTCTGTGTCAGGATTCTGTTTCAAGTAGACAATTGTTCTTTCCTCACAGTTTTAGTGCAAAATATCTATCGTCTAAAGTGAATTCTTATATTTTAAAATCTTAAAATTGCACACCAAGTGGGTAGCTCACTGTTATGGTGTGGGGCCTCTTGTGTAAGAGGTTGGGAGTTCGAGCCTCAGTAGAGACAAGTTATGGTTTCTTTCTTATCAATAAAAAATTTTAAAATTATTTACTGAATCTGGTGCTGCTGGTTGTTGCTTTCCAGTTTTTAAGAATATTTTCAAGAGAACAATATACTTGTCAGTTATGCATATTTTTTCAATTTTGTTGAGTTGATTTGATTTAGTAAGACCTTCATGCTTAACTAATGTTAGATATTGGTGTTTTTAATGTTTCCCTTTGACATCTTCTTGTGCATTTGTTATTAAGTGATATCATTTGTCTCTGGAATCTGGATTCTGTTTTAAGTATCTATCAATCATCTAAATGTGAATACGTATGTTCTAGAATCCTAAAATAATTTACTGAATATGGTACTGCTGGGTATAGCTTTTATGTCTCTGATTAAGTTGCACCGTTTCTGTGTCAGGATTCTGTTTTAAAGTGATGCTCTTTCCTCGTGCAGTTTTAGTGGAAAACGCTTATTGGAATCTTAAAAGGATGTCCAAAAGAGAGAGCATAACTAAGCAGTCATCAAATGTTTCTGATTCAGAATTATCTAAGGAGGTGAATAAATGTGGAAATGATTCTCGCACTGCATTTTCTGGTGCAGAAAAAGGCGTCGTTTTAAACGATCTGCTTGAAAGAGTCTCTTTTAGAAAGGAAAATTTTGTGAAAGAATTGTATCAAGAGTCAGAGGCATATGACACTATTCTTTGGTAAGTACTTTTTTGCATGTCTGTTTCATGCATTTTTTATTGTGTTGATAGATTTCTGATTACTCTTGTTTGGAAATTCTTTGTAAAACGATGCTGAGAGTGTGTTTCTAGATTTTAATGCTAACTTTAGTTCTTGTTGTAATTGAGTTTGTATTACTATTGCCCTTTTCATGGTCTTCTGTTCTTGAGAGTAGCATGTATGCTGTTCACTATAAGGGGAAAATGAGGCTTTATTAGTGTCGAGGCTCAGCTAGTCAATTATCCTATTATCTGATGCATTATCTTCGTATGAAGCCTCTGGGAGGAGCAAGAGGTATCAATAGATGTCTTCGCTCTGTCTTTATTAGTTGGTTTTAGATTTCTCAACATTTCACGAGGTGATAAGGGGTGTATTTGACACGCCCCCGTTTAAGATCACTTACTACCGCAAGAGAAAGAAGAGCCCAAGTGCTGTGTAAGAGTGTTCTGTTGACTCAAGCCCTTGAAGGTATAGTTGGTCTAGTCCAAAAAAGTAGGAAATTGGGAGTAAATTGTAATTGTGCATAAATAGAAGTGTGCTGAAGTGTAAAGAGAGACAAATTGGCTAGTTGTTGCTACTTACAGCCTTGTGTGTGGGGGCTGCTGTTTCAGGTTTGTGGGAAGTTGAGGCTATGCTATCTGGACTCGAATATGGTGTTAGGTGTGGGTATGTGTCTAGAGGTAGGACCCTCCTATTCTCTAATTTAAGGACACAAAGACTCGGTAAAAATACCCAAAAAGGTTAGAGAAATATGTTTGCATATATGTAGTAATGTATATTATATATTATTATTTGCCTATAAGCTTATATTCTTTCTTTATTTTCAATTCTTATTCTACATTAGGACGATCTATGTATTATTTTCTTTCTTCTTTTACATATTGAATCTTCTTTATACATAGAGCTTTATAAATGGAGAGTCCAGTTTTCAAGAGTGCTGGACTCATTTCAAGTGTCCGATACGGGTAATTCAGGTTAGATGAGAGTAGTATACTGTATAACTGTAATGGGAGTGAGAGTGAAGAAAATGTCTTTCATGTATTAATAAGTGGGTAAGCAATAGAGAGAACCACCTCTTGAATGTGGTATGTAATTTATCTTCTCTATTTTCATCTTGTATTTGAGTTGTTTACCATTCCATTGGATGTTTTGGTGGATAAGATAATATCATAAACTTTAGTTTCGTTCTTAATTATCCTTGGGATCCACAAGCATCCTTTTGGTTCATGTAAGGGATGGGCTCTTTGAAACTGGATAAAGGCTAGTTTTCTAGAGGATCAACGAGCTTTAAAAATATTAAACACCAGTTAGATTTGGAGCCCATAAAAACATTGCTTATGCACTCCTTTTTGAAGCTGTTAGATTTGGTGGATGACATGTATCTAAGGTTTGCAGTACTTGCTTATGACTTGGCCTTAAATCACCAAGTTCTTTGGTGAATTTGTGAAAGGTGACCTGTACTTCTCCTTCTATTATTCTCAGTTTGCTTATATTATTTATGTTGTCAGACCAAAATATTTCACACAGGCCAAATCATTAATAATCCTTGTCAATTTGGTGGTATCTCAAAATCTTCTCATCTTTTTTTTTGTCTGTCATTGTTTCTATTGCCTATTTAGTTTTCATTTTCCTCTCATTGAGATTGTTCTCTCTTCTCACGTTTTTTTTAACATGTATTAGATTTATATAGTGGTAAAATTATGGGAAGTAGAAGTTCCTAAGGTGGATCACTTTAGATATCTAGGATCAATCATACAAAATGATGACAATATTGATAATGATGTCACACATAGAATGCAAGCTGGATGGAAGAAATGGAGTGTAATTGGTGTGATCTGTGATAAAAATATGCCTACCAAGCTAAAAGGAAAATTTATAGGACCGCAATTAGGCCAACTATTCTCTATGGAAGTAAATGTTGGGCGGTAAAACAACTACATAAAATGAACGTGGTAGAAATGAGGATGCTTAGGTGGATGTGTGGTAAAAGTTGTAAAGATAGAATAAGAAATACATAATTCTAAAGACAATTAGAAGTGGCAACAATTGACTCAAAGATTAGGGAAAGGCGGTTGCGGTGGTTTGGTCGCTACAAAGACGGCGTATAGATGCCCCTATAGAAAACTTGACTTAATAGAAACTGTAGAAATTCGATGAAGTAGGGGTAGACCGAAGTTAACTTGGGATGTATTAATTAGGAGGGATTTGAATGGCTTGGAAAGCTCACCATCAATTGCATTAAATCGAGCACAATGGAAAAGTTTGATCCATATAGCCGACCCCAATTAATTTGGTACAGAGGCTAAGTTGTTGTTGTTGTTATTAGATTTATATTGGTGTTCTCTCTTAGTTGGGTGTGTGTATTACGTCTGTGGGGAAAATAGAAATGCTTGGAAAACTAAGAACATGCTTTAGTATATTGATTCATCTTGTCGATTGTGGTCTTGTAATTTGGATTTTTCAAATATTGAACTATTGTCTTTATTAATTATATATTTGATCATTTCCAATTTGTTCCCATTTTTCGTCTTTGAAATCCATTTGTTTGTTTTATCTCATTATTTTTCATTTGATTTTGTGTCCTTCTTCATTAATGCTTGTGAGTTTTAAGGCTTATACAATTATTTTATTGTTTTGACGTTTGAGGGTAATATTTCCAGCCTTTCAATAATGAAGTCTCATTTTAGACATCACTGTAAGTTTGTAACTATATCATTGGCATATTATCTTACAAGTGCAATATGTGAGAATCATATAGCTGTGTCTCCCTTTCCACTTTTATATTCTGTTAAATATTGTCTCCTGATTCTGGAATTTTCCTAACGCCAAACTTGGGTAGGTGACATAGCTATTTCCCTGTTGTGGTTTGATCATTATACCTCATTTAGCTGATGTTGAAGAGATTTTTGGCTTATTTTTTGCAGTTTGAGTGTGACGAAATGGATCCATTTGAATTGGGGTGATGATGGATTAATTACTTTATTTGCTAATATCTGGAGACTCTTACACTTGGTATTTGTTCTTTTTATCACAAACGGTATTTGTTCTTTTATATATTGAAAATAAAAATAAATAATTTCTGTTGAAAGGGTGCCTTCCTGGTCATTGTATATAATAAAACTGTTATTTTCTTTTGTTTTTTTTGCTGACAAGTATCATTTAACAGGGTGGTATTCTTTTGTTGGAACCACAACCTTGGAAGTCCTATCAGAAAAACTATCAGGTTTCTGAGGTATTTAACATTTTTCTTGATGAAAGGTTCTTTTCATATATTCATTCAACTTTGAAGATCACTTTGTACGACCATAGCTACCTCATTTGGAGGTTAATTCCATCCAGTTGATCTAGCATATGTATGGGATAGCCGCGCCTTTTACACAAGGAGCCCCATTCACTTGTGTACAAACAAAAAACAATTTCCAATATTGGTGTCTATTTAGGATCATTTTACCCTCTTGGACCAGTACACCAAACTCACTTGAGTCAGCGTCTTCTGTTAACTCTGTTGGTGACGACCTGTACATCCATCTCAATGCATAACCTCTCAAGTCCCATAGATTCCAGCCTTTCCATCACATCGCTCAACACTGTTACCTCTGCTATCTTCGGACTTCATAGTCCATCGTCCCAGTCTCGTTGTGGGGAGGCCTATTACAAATCCTCTTTTGTCATTGCAGATAACTGCACCCCATGTCACATAACCATTCTTGTTCGAAAATTGACGCATCAATTTTGCATTTGAACATGCCATTCGTCGGTTTAAACCATGCTGTTTCAGAGATAGGATTCACCATTTGCTGTTGCAAGGACGGATTCAAGAATTTGAGATGGGGTGGGCTAAGGTGTAAAAATTTTCTAATGGGGTAAGCTTGGAGATTTTTTTTTTTTTGTTCGGAAAAATTACAAATATATAGGGGGTTTATAGTGAAATGCCCTGGGCTACAGCCCAGGGCATTTCACTACTAGATCCACCCCTAACTGTTGGAATTGCTTGCCCCGTGCCTCAGTCCACTCACAAAGCCATGCCAGCCCTGCCTGAGAAGCAAAGGAGAGATCCGTGTTTTCATTTATCCACATCTTGTGGTTCCTGTGATTCCTAATGCTCCATAAAAACATGGCAATCTTCTTGATGCTCTCAGTTGAAGAAATTTTCAGAACATCAAAAACCAGTTCTTAATCTACATATTCTCCTGCAGCCTCTTCAAGCGGTCGACCTCAAACCACTGTCACTTCACTTTCACGCACTGCCCAAATAAATGATCAATAGATTTACTGTATCTTCTGCATAACACAGAGTCTCAATAGGCATACCTCTATGTTGGAGCATCTCTTTGATTGATAAACAGCCCCTTAATAAGCGCCAAAGGAAATGCTTTACCTTGATGGAAACAACAACTTCCAAAGGCTCTCCAAGTCACCATTAATAATCCCAAAGTCTGCATCATTGCTAGAATTGATGGCAGCTGTATAGCTCGAGTTCACCTAATACTCCCCGGTTTTGCTATGGTGCCAAACAATTGTATCAGCACCTCGACTACTTGGAGGAATTTGGCAAATTTGTTGTGCAATTAGGAGAAAGAGATCCCTGATAAGTTCAACATCCCATTCCCTTCTGAATGGGATCATCAAATTGTTCACACACATCTTCCAGCCCTTCACTGCATTCAGTTGAGACTTTGAATCCATTCTTATTTCTCAGCCAAGCATCCCTCCAGACACCCTTCCTGCAGAATTTCTCTGCATGCCAAGATACCCCTCCATGAGAAGCTCAGATTATGTCCCAAAGTTGCTTCAAAGAGATCCCCTCGGGAAATATTTTGCTTTGAAAATTCTCAAAACCAGAGAATAAGGAAGGTTAATGACCCGCCAGGCTTGTTTATCCAGCATGGCCAGATTAAAGTTATGGAGATCTTTAAATCCTAGCCCAACTTGTTCTTTCCTTGCACAGTTTCTTCCAACATACCCAGTTAAAGGTTCATTCAGCACTCCAAGTTATAATCTGTCCCCTATGTGGTCCATGTGGTTCAAAGAATTCTCTCTCTCTCTCTCTCTCCTTTTTTTTTTTTTTGTTGTTGTTGTGTTATACATATATTTTGAGATCCGGCTTTCCTTACGGTCTAGTCCTTGTGGCTTAGGAGCTGGCTGTATGGCACAATGTCTCGTTTGACATAATTCTAGTAGGGTTTGACCGCCCAATGTAGACATGCTAGGCATAAACACATCCTAATCCATTGAAAGGTTTAAGACTACCGTACCATATCGCGTCTTTTTGCCTTTTTGTTCCATGAACCAAGATTATGTACGTC
The DNA here is from genome assembly GCA_039657345.1 of Stephania japonica. Taxonomy (NCBI): domain Eukaryota; kingdom Viridiplantae; phylum Streptophyta; class Magnoliopsida; order Ranunculales; family Menispermaceae; genus Stephania; species Stephania japonica. The sequence goes on from CM077558.1 coordinate 49,708,599, forward strand.
CATTGGTGTTTGATGCAACTTTGTATTATCCTTGGATTGGTGTAGTGAGCATTTGTGTTTCGTTCTTTGCAGACTGCTAGTTTGAATTACCACAGCATTCAGTTTCACCCTTCTCTCTTTCAGGAAATACTTCTGGACAAGGTATATTCTTACTTTGCTTTTGCAATTATAGGTAATTTAAGCGATGCATTACCCTTGTTCCTTTTTTGTTTTTCCATTTGATACCGATTAGTTCCTTCATGATGCTTCAACATTTTAGATGCTTGCAGATTGGGTTTAGAATGGTGGAGAACATTACTGAAAGATTGCCAGGCAGTGCAGCTGGATTTGATAGGCCAATCTTTGCTTTCCAAAAGTGATTCATAGATTAGGTGTAAAACCAATTTACTCGTGTCTCAGAAAATTTTTTTTCCATTAATGTGGGTCTTGCAGATCAAGAGCTTTGATTTGCTGCCGCTGTATTTGGTGCAGGTAAATTTTGGCATTGAAATTTGAAACGATATTTTTATGCAAAACCAGCGTTGAGAACTCAAATTATACAAGTATTGTTTCCACAACTTGAAATATCTTCTAACCTAGACCGTGTCACTTTCTCACTCGTGCGGTTTCAAATGCATGCAACCGTGAGGGAGCAGAAATATCTTGTTGGAGTTATCCTGAATCTGTAATTTCGTTTTTCATTGTAGATTGAGTTTGTAACTGGAAATCTTCTCACAACCTGACCTTGTCAATGTGATATGCATCCTGAAACAAATTATTGGTGTGCCGTGTGCTTGCTCAGACAGTGAATGATTCTGATTGGAAGATCCCTTGTGGGTGGTGTCCTGGTAGGGGGACGATGTCAAAATTTGAATCATGTACAGGATGATCTTAAAATGTAATCCGTGGTTAGTTTTTAAATTGTGTTTTCACAGTAGTTTTTTGTTCAAGAATTTTAATTCAGGAGTTGAGTAAAGGTGGTGTTTTAAGTTAGATGTGTAGGTTTCTTGAAATTGTGGTGTCAAGTATTATTCTGACTATTTCATAGACTTCACTTCAAGGATGTCCAAGCGAATTGAACTCCAATGGGAGCAAGTTGATTCTTTCTTATAAAAAAAAAGATGTCCAAGTGAATTAGTAGGTTTCGATAACTTAAATACACGGTTGCTTTAGAGTTGTTTATTTCTTTTATATCTTTAATTAGTTTGATTTGCTTGGTTATGTGTTGACTGTTGAGGTTTGATTGCACACAATCTCATTAGTGTTGGATACGTCAGGATCAAAAGTAAGTCGCATGCTGAATTTGTGTGAATTCATAATGAAGTATATAAGTGTGGATCTCATCTCAATTAGTATTGAAACCTTATCGAAACTTTATCGAAGGTGGTTAAGTGGGATGGTATCTTGAATGTGCACACACATCAATTAAATGTAGCAGATGCAAATGTATTTTGTATAAAAAATGTCACTAGTCATGATGTATTGGGCTTAATTAGTTAAAATATGATAACCTTTTATAACTTTTATTTTTTTTTAAGAAACCTTTGGTATTATATCTCCAAAAAATCTGTTTGAACTTTTAGAGTCCAGATTCTTAAGTGGGTGTTTGTAATTTTTACAAATATCAAATGACTTTTACAAGTTATTATTTCGAAATCATTTATTGCTTGAGGATGATTTTGAAATTAAAAAATCTCAAAAACCCTCTAAGAGTTCAAATAACACTACTCATATATCTCAATCTTTTAAAATTTGTTATTAAATGCTACCCTTTATAAATTAAACAGTTTAATGGGTAAATAGTCAAAATAAAAATCACACATCTTCATTTGGGAAGTGCTAGAATGTACCATATGGAAAGTGGAAACCAAAAATAAAATCACACGTTTTCATTTGGGAAGTGTTAGAATGTACCAAAACGGACACTCAGAACGGCACCTTATCTAGTCAACAAGCGTGGGGTCCACATAAAAAATTGTTTTCTATGATTTTTTCTTGCTTTAGTTGATTGTACCAGACAACTGTTATGTTTTGATTTGTTGTCTGGTACAGCCGATTGACAGACCAACTAACTTTAGCACTGACGGTCAGTCGATTGTCAATGCTAAGTCAGTTGGGTGTAGTTTTTTGGTGCCCATTTTCATTTATAGTAATTGGTGTGGTACTCTCCACTTTAGCTTTAATATTGAGAGGACCACCAGGGGCGAATCTAGTAGTAAAATGCTTTGGGCTATAGTCCAGGGCATTTTACTACTAACCCCCTATACCTATGTATTTATTTCACATAAAATAAAAATATTCTCCAAGCTTAGCCCACCCCATTAAAAGATTTTTGTATCTTAGCCCACCCCATGTCAAACATAAAATATTAAAAAAAACAGAGAGAAAAGGTTAGGTTCATTTTTTTCATTTAATAAAGAGTAAAGAGGTGTGGCAAAAACAAAGCTCATCAAGGTTTAGTATTCAGTTAATTAAACTTTTGTTATTATTATTATTTTTATTATTAGCTCCTCTTCATCTTCAATTAAAGCATATAAGATTCTACTCTAAATTTGGTATCCCTATATTTCTTATTCTTGTAAATATATTGTTCTTAGTTTAATATTTTTGTCAATCACTTGCTTTAATTTTTTATTTTTGAAATAAAAATATAAAGTCTCATCCATATAGCAAACCCCAACTAATTTGAGATCGATGATTTTGTTGTTGTTGTATTAAAGAAGTGAAATGAAAATAACAGTTAGCTAAGTTAGATAAGTCTCATATGATCAATTATTGCACCTCAACCAATTATCCATTTATATATATAATCAGGCCGAATCTTGCATCACATAAAAGTTGCTTTGGAACCAATGGAGCAAGTTAATTAGCTAGCTAAGTTAAAATATATCAATTACTTTATATCACTGTCTAATCTATAAGTTTGACTTACTATAGTTTCTTTAACACGGGACAAGTTATTAGTAAATTTAAATTTGAAAACATTTGGTTTCTTTTTATCATGAACTAAGCGACGATGTAGGGAACTACATTATTAATTTGTTAAAGAAAAGTAACATTGATAAAAAAATATTTTTTTTGTTTATATATATATATATATATTATTTAGCTACTTAAGTCTAGCCCAGGGCTCCTCAAAATTGTGGATTCGACCCTGAGGACCACCAACCACGCCGTCGACAAATAATGCTGTTCGTTCTTGTTTGAACTTATAAGATGTTGGGTGTCACGCACTCTCCACATTTTACATCAGCTTTCGAGCCAGGAAGGACCACTGTCGACTTCTCTCTTTCATGTTTTTCTTAAAAAAACCTGTCCTTGAGATGTGAACATATATGAGGCAATAGTTGATGTTCTAAGAGCTAGTGGATGTCTACTAAGCTGTCTATGTGCACACCCATATATTTTCCCAATATTCGTACTTGGTGATATGGGTTCGAGTTCTAAGAGCTAGCTTCAATAACAATATATGTGAATTCAAAAGTCCGATCGAAAAACCACATGTAATTCCGACCAAAAAAATAAAATATACAAATTTTTTTTTTTTTTTTTTTTTTTTTTTTTGAAAACTGCTCAACTTATTTTATTTCAAATCACTAACCAATACATCAATGAGAAATGGTGGTACATAACACCACTCATTTCGATCAGACAAAGAACTAGCCTCCTTAACCAAAGTGTAAACTATTAAGTTCGTTGATCTATGCACAAAACATACAAATTTTAGCTTAATTAGGAAAACAATTTTATTTTCTTATATATATTTGAATAGAATTTTTTATTATACATACTCACAAGAAGCAACCTCCGCCCCCTTGATTAAAAGGCATTTTTTTTTTTATCTCAGTTACTTTTTTTTTTTTGATATCATCTCAATTACAAGTTCTTAAAGAGTAATTTTAGTTTTATTGAAGTATAGCCGACAGACCTAATCAATTATAATAGTGGATGTTTATAGAACCTTTTTGAGTCGCGTTTGAATAGAACTATGAAATTCAGTTAAAGTAGGACTAGTATAACTCAATCAATATCACTACTAGAAAAATGTTTATGAAATACAGTGAACAAACCTCACTGCTCATAGTCGTGATAAGCCTACTGGTTTTAGAAAGAGTAGAGTTAATACAAATCAAAATCAATATCACTACAAGGAAAAATGTTTTTAAGCTGCGAAATAGTATGCAGCAAAAAAATATAGCGGTCTTCCAATTTAATACGTTTGTAGGCTCAAGTTTATCGTTGAAACCAAATTATATAGATGAGTTTCTAAATTGACGTTTCATGTATATCCACTAACCGACTAACGGGGTGCATGCGCATGGAGTCAACTAATGTGGAAATCTTCAATTTAATTCCTTTCCTTGAAATACACACTGTATTTCCTTACCATAATTAGTAGAGTATATTGTAATAGAACAAGGACTCAAGCAATAAATAATTTAGAAATAACAATTTGTAACACTTCTTTAATATTTTTAAAATTTTCAAAAACTCTCTTATGGTTTTAGTCTCTCTCTCTCTATATATATACATGTGGAGATAACTGTCTCGCTATCTGTTTTTATCATATAAACTAGTGAAAGTGAATAGTGTCTCTTCTCTTTAGCTTGAACAAGCACCCAAATTAATTAGTCTCATCAAGAAAGCTTTGTTCGATCATTGTTGGTGGAAAGATGTGCTTGAATTTAGGATGGAGTTCAAAGGGCTCAAAAAAAGTCAAGCAAGAAAAAACTACAAAGGCCTCCAAAGCCAAGCCCAAGAGCACATCAAAGGCTACTTATAGTTCTAGGAACAGCATGGCGATCAGTTCCATAATATTCGTACCGACAGGCGGTGGTGGAGGCTGCGGTGGTGGTGGTCATCACGGTGGTGGAGGCTGTGGTGGCGGTGGTGGGGCCTGTGGTGGGGGTTGTGGTGGCGGCGGTGGTGGTGGGGGCTGTGGTGGCGGTGGCGGCTGTTCTTAGTTTACAAATTTGTGTTTGGTTTTGGTTCTAATAAGCATTAGACATTGAAAATGATAATATAACACACTTTGGGCGCACACTTGAGGTACACATCTTGTCTTTTAACCTATTTATGACTCTTCTTGTCTATCTAGTCGTGGGCCCCACATCTAACAAAACATCATAAATAAAATAAAAGACAAAGTGTACGCCTCAAATGTGTATTCAAAGTGTATTAGATTATCATTTTCCTAAATATATATATATAGGTTTATTTTTTTGTCAAAAGAACATATATTTTATATAGTTTTTTTTTTGACTTAAATGGGAATCGAACTATGATCTCTCAACATTTTGCCTTTTTAATAATTGATGTATTTACCATCTCACCTGAGAGGGTTAGACATATATTTATATATAGTTAATACTACGTTGGTAAATTTATATTTAGGTCTTTATTATTATTATTATTTTTTACTTTAGTAGAAATCGAACCATGATCTTTTGAGGTCTTGCCTTTCTGGCAAGTGATGTCTTTACTATCTCACCTGAGAGACTTTGACATCTATTTTTTATTATTTTGTTTAGTGAACAAGTTTATGAGATTTTATTTTTCGGTAAGAAAAAACTGGTCCATGTGATTAATTAGGGAACAATGTGATAGTCAAAATAGGTCGAAACTTGCTTTGAGCAACGTATTAATTTGTGTATATATCTAAACGTCTTACAAAATAATTACAATAATTTTTTTTTTTTTTGAAAAAAAGATTTTGCTTTGTTAATATATAATTGTTACATGGAATAGCATCTTCCCTCAACACTTGTGGCACAAAATATTGTTGATTTTAGACTAAAAAAATGTTAAGGTGACCCACTACGAATACATACTACGAACACGCACATTGTTTTTTTTTTTTTTTTTTTTTGACTAAATTACCCCGCCTCACACACACCAATGATGTTTATGTAGAGAGCGCTTGTTCGTGCCAAGTTTTCATAGACTATGGTGTTAACTTCATTACTTGTAGGTACCCCTTCATCTTGTGATTGTGATTACAACTGCAATTACACACTCATTACATGTGTCTTGAAACATTGTTTTGCCCGATTCTTTTTTGATTTTTCTCTCTTCATTTAGGATCTTAAATAGTCGTCGATCTTCATCTCTTTCTGTTTTATATGTTTAATAAAGTCTAGATCTGAGAAGATTGGATCTACTTGTTGTGGTACATCTTGCTCAATGCTCATTTTTGGATCTGTACAATTGTTGGACTGGTCCTTATTTTTAGTGTCATTTTAAAGTAGTTTGTCTTCCCTTTGTTGGAATTTGTTATTCGTGATGTGGTTATAGTAGGTATTTGTGTATTGTAATATATTTTAACGTTGTGGAGAACAGTCCCTGATTGTCAAACTGCTTCAATTTCATAATTTCATTTACAACCAAAATGATGGCAGAACAAAAAAGATTAGCCAATTAATAAACTTTTTTATTCTATATCTGGTCTTGTACCGAGTCATTAGTGATTAATGAAACTTCGATTTTTCTTTCAAAAAGAAAGGTGTCAATTTTCCTTAGAAATTAACGCTTTTTTTAAAAAAAAAAAATTCTTAAGAAGAAATTTACACTTCCTTGTTTGCCAAGGAACCCCTAACCAAAATATAATGTCTAAATTAATTCTAAATCTTTTAGTAAGTTAGAATAATTAAATATTTTTAAGTATCTAATTTTTAAAAAATAGAAAATTTAATAATGTATGTCTTTATCTATATCTATATCTATATCTTCTTCTATATATAAAGGGAGATCTTCTGGAGAGAGTTAATGAGAGCGTGACATGTGGCACCTGTTATTTTTAATTTTTATCAAATATAATACTTTTATATAATCTATACTATATATAATGCCAATCCTATTAAAATAAAAATAGTCATATTGACAAAAGTACCCTTAAATATTAATATTTCATTGGATGGAGTTTATTTGAAAAAAATAAAATTAAGGGTATTTGTGTAAATTTTGCTTAACAAACATAAAATATGTTTGAATTTAAAATTGATAACCGCTCCCACGATTTATTTTGAAAAAGATTTACAAAGTGAAAGGAATTAATAGTTTAATTTGTTTTGGGCTTCAAAAATAAATTTCAGCTTCGTTTGGTTTATTTTACTAACTTCCAGGGAAGTTTTCTTTTAACGAAGTTTAATTTCCTGGAAAGTTAACCATTAAGGAAGTTGCACTTTTCACGTTTGGTTCAACTTTGAACTTTTTGGGAAGTTTCACATTTTAAAAATAATAAAATAATGTAATTGACATAAATGCCCTTTACATTGTTTTTGAGAGAGAGATGGTAGGGAATAAAGGTAGAGATAAAGCATTAATTAGGGGTCAAACTTCTAGGAAAGTTTTTTTAAAAATATCCAACTAAACAAGATGAGTTGGAACTTTCTTGAAAGTTATCTTACTTCCTTCAATTTCCCCCCGAACCAAACAAAACCTTCGTTTAAAAATAGAATCAAGGGAATAGAGGGAACGGTTTAGAGAGAGAATCAAGGGGGGAGAGGGAGAGAAAGAATGGGTGTTTTTCAAAAAGTAGGGTTGGTTTACTTTAAAATTCATTAAATATGGTAAATTTCTTTAAAATTTCAACAATAATGTATATCTTCTTTAGAAGATGCGTTTTTGAGGATGATGTGGCGTGACGTAGCGGTGGTTGGTGAGGTGGCAATCCCAATTGTATGAATGGCTCATTTTGAAAAGGAGTCATTCATACATTTCATATTTTGTATGAATGACTCATTTTCAAAAGGAGTCATTTATAAAATTGGAATTGTGACGTGGCGTGGGTGTGTGAGTGGTAATTCCAATTGTATGAATGACTCCTTTTCAAAAGGAGTCATTCATACAATTAGAATTGCAACACACATCCACTGCCACCCACCGCCACCCGCTGCCATGTCACACACCCACTGCCATGTCACACTGTATGCATTTCATAGTTTGTATGAATGACTCATTTTCAAAAGGAATCATTCATACAACTTATATTTCCTTATACTTGTGACGGCCCCGCTTCTAATCTAGGGCACTGTCTGGCCTAATCCCGTAATTAAGCCCTAATCATGACACATAGGACCCGATTACGAATTAGTCAGCCTTTACTACCTGTGTTCTCTTGTTTAAACAATTATTTTATTTAGCGGAAGTCTTTAATATTTTAGCGGAAATTTTTTTTTTTTATAAATCCTAAGTGTGGAGTCCAGGAAATAACGATCACCATATATATGCAAGTAAACGGCGAACAGATATAAACAAAGTGAAAGCCAAAAGTCGGGTAATCTAACACTCATCCCAATAACATCCCAAAAGATAAAGACATAAGTAAACATAATACAAAAAGTACCCCACGTGTACGGGCAGCTACGCGCTTGGAGCTCAGAGGTAGTCGCTGATCTTCTCCTTGCCCGGCATGGTGCTGTTCGACGGACCTACACCCACCGTCACAAACTAGACGGTGAGTATAGTGATATTTAAGTGATAACTGGGGAAATCTAGTACTACATTTCCAATTTAACAAGAGGGTATTCAAAGCATATGTAGCTGAAGAAATGCTGAATAAATAATGCAAGTAAATACTAACGTTAATAGATACACATAATTGACATAGGCTAAGTCGAGATGATCTACGTCCGGTCGACGGTGAGAACTATCACCTAGCCTTTTCCACTACTGTATGAAGCTGTGCTCAACATATAATAATAATCTCTCTCTTTTTTTTCTTTTATAATAACCTCAAGTGGCGGAGCTGTGCTCTGCGTATATAAATTATTTATACTTGCCGACAACCCCATGGCCCATGCCACGTGTGCTGCCCAAGTGTAGTGGCGAGTGCCGGAGACTCCGAAAGATCGAAATCCTCGTGAATCTGTGCATCTCGTGTGCAATGGACACTAGATAATCCCTACTTTAGATTTCAAGAATATATATCCTACAATGCTATGATTTCAACACAAGTTAGGCTGCAAAGCCCCAAAGGAAATAGAGCACAAGTCCAACATAACAAATAACCCTATAGCATGCATTTTCTAAATATCCATTAACCATATTTCAAGACAAACATTGAGCATATAAGGAAGCATGGAGTCAATGATATATCAAACAAGGCATCATGCTATATCGATATTCAATATGAATAGAAACAAGGAAAGCATGATGTGGGAAATAAGTTAGCTAGTCTACAAATAGACTGAAAATTTATAAATGACTGGAATGAAATAAAGTAAAGAGTTCCCACAGTTTCACTTACAAGTCAACGCAGTAGTCCTAGCTATCCGGCCTCCCGACACTAGCGCTCCCGAACTCTCGAAACACCCCTAAGTTCATGAAAGGTCATTTCATATCATTTATTTATTTATTTATTAATATTTTTATTATATAGATATATCCTATATTATTATTATTATTTTATATTTATACCTATATGTGTATACGTATATATATACATAGGTGTATGTGTATATATATATAACAGATGCATATATATAAATATATATATATATTATTTATATCTATTTTTTTTTCTTTTATTCTGGTATTATTCCCTTTCTTTTCTCTTTTTTTTAATATATATATATATTATACATATATTTATTTATTTTATTATTTTTTATTTGGTCGGGCTGGGTCGGGTCGACCAGACCCGGTTCTGGGCCGGGCTCGGCTCATGGGCCGAGCCCGTGTGCATCTTCTTCCTCACGCGAACCGAGAGACTCCTCTGGTTCACGTAAGTGAGGACCTCCCTTTTTTTTTTTTTTTTTTTTTTTTTTTTTTTTTTTTTTTTTTTTTTTTTTTCTTTTTGCTCTTCCCTCTTCTCTTTTCTTTCCTCTCTCAAACCATCTTCAACCTCCAAACTCCAAATGCCAATTTCAACATCAACAACACAAGTTGCCATAAATTTTCCGATTCAACATGCATGTCTGATTTTTTTTTTCAACTTACACAAACTACCCGAATTTCAATTGTAGAATCGATTTTAAAACTTCATTTTCACCCTAAACCTGACTTCAATTCTAAAAAAAACAGTAAAAACATAATTCTATACCCAAAAACTAATTAGATGGAAATACCCCATTTTTTTACCTATTTTAATGGAAAATAGAGAGGTGATGATGGTTACCTTAGATCTTGTGGATCTTAACTCCTAGCTCGAAAATCCCCTCTCAAATCTCTCAAGAACTCTCTCCTCTCCTTAGTTTCAGATTTTAATTTGCATGTAAATAGTGAAATCTCATGTATCAAGTTGTATATATAGTGTTGATGGGATTTAGTGTGTATTGCGCATCTCGAGGTAAATCTGATGGCTACTAACCAGGCAGTCCAGCTTCTCATGTGACACAACTTGGGTGACTCCCATCATGGGAGTGTGTGGCAGCACGGATCTCGAGGCCTGTCCTAATGTTAGTTTAATTCACAACAACTATAGGATATTATAATGTGATTTCTTAATTAAATAAACTATAGGTTAAATCGATTAATGTACATTAATCTCATATGGACCATAATTAATTGGTCACACAAATTTATAAAATTTATCTAAGTGGTCACACCGACTCTCAACTACCCGGCACTTTCGGTGTCCCGACTCGCACGCAACTCGAGGCGCTTTCCCCGTGCGTCGAACGTCGTATTTTCCAACTAAATTAAATAACTTAATTTATGTTAAGGTAGATTTGAAATAAATTGTTATTTCCTAGCCTAGTCTCGCTACCCCGGTAATTCCTCTAGGTACTCGTACTTGCACGCACTCCAAGGCGTGTCCTCGCTCGTGTCAACTCGTCGTCTATAGTTTGCAAAAATTGACTTAATTAGTCTACACACATACACAACACTAGGCATACACCAGTACAAATATAACATTTACCTTGGTCACATGTCTCGGTAAGTGTGCGCATCTCATGCGGGCCCCACGTCACGGGTCGGTGATCCTGATTAAGCAAGTTAATCAAGATTAAGAAATTGGGCCGTAACAATACCCTTGCCCACCTATATTAAAAATACTACACATACATCAATCCAAACCATACTAAAATACATATTGGGTGGGTTCCACACCAAATCGAGATGCATATAGATAACTTAAATACCAATGTGTGTTTTGATATGTCCATGCAGGATTCCTCAAACATAATACCATTTTCATTGAATTCTTCTACTAATTAATTTTTCAAGTACACAACATGACGAAATTAACAAAGTCATATACAGGTCAAAACGTTTCACTCATAACCCATATCTAGCATAAAATGATAAAAGTAAACAAACGTACCAGTATGGAAGTGTACAGTCAAATCATAAGAAGTCCGCGAATGTCTACGATGGTGTCCATGTCTGCAATGATCTCATGAATAACGACAATTAAAAATTAGGCCGTTACAATACATGTAAGAGAAAAACAAATAGCAAAAAAAAATCGAAGAAATATACAAATCCAAGAAATTATCATGACATGAAAGAAACTCATACAAAGGTGTGATGTGGTTCTATCGACGTTGATGTTGCTCCTCCGTGTGGCAAACCGGTCGCACTCTATTTCGACGTGGATTTCTCCGTGCTTATACGTCCGGCTGAGTCTGTTGAACTCGATGACTCGACTGAACTTTTTCCTCGTGTTGACTCGATTGACCTCTACTACCAGTGCTATCAAAGATAGGGGTTGAACCATTCCCACATACTGACTTCCTGTATGTGGTAGGGTGAAAGGAACATGAGGTGGCATGCCTAATAAGGGCATGAATGAGCCATCTCCACGATATGAAATATTGTAATTATAATATGGCGGAGTAAATGGACTTGGCATGTATGAAGGCAATGAACCATGCATTAAATGTGTAGGCATTCTATGGTCCATGTAGGAAGATGATGGCCCAGGATCATATGGATTAAAATGATAAGGATGAACACTCATGCTCAGTGTCCTAGGCAAAAACATATAAGCATCAGGTTGCGTTGGGGCAACAAAGGAGAGTACCCATAAGAAGTAGGGCGGGTTAGAGGTGGTGGATGAGAATGTCTGCTGCTCTCACTAACAGTCTCTGACGTTCTTGGTGTTGGACGAGTTGGAGGTGGTGGAGAATAACGTCTACTGCTCTCACCCAGAGTCTGAGCCGTTGTTTTTCTTCTCCTCCCTCTATCTGTTAGGCTTTGATCCTCTTCTTGTTGTTCTTCCTCTTATTCTTGAGAAGCTTTGTCATCTATTTCTGGCTCAACTACATTTTCATCATTCCATATAGTAGTCATTTGCCGTTCATCCTCATCTAAGATTTTGATGCCTTCATGTAGAGCAGCAATGCCTTGATCGATCCCGTCATCAATGAACACTCGCTCCAATTGACGCACAAATGTAGACTGATATACAAAAAAAAGCAGTGTTAGTTAACAATTTTAAATATGACTCATGAGGATAACAACATTATAGTTTTAAGGTTACCGAAAATTCGCGTAGAGCCCCGTCATGTCTAATGTATCGTCTGGTGATAGATTTGTACCACCTCATGTACTCTTCCTGATCATGTTCCCTTTCTTATTCTATTGTGGCTATAGTATTACCACGATTTTCCCACAACTCCATGTATCTTCTGTGATACACTGCCCAATTTTTTTGAGGGTGTCCTCTCAATTGGACGCGGTGCAGACGTGTGTCGAAATTACAGTGAGGTGACACAACTTGTGTCAGCTCGAACTGTCTCATGACCCTTTCCGGTCTATGCACTCAACTATATGGAAACAAATTAAAGGACACGTCGAACGCCAGCTCCCATGACCTTGAGTACATAATTGTGGAAGTGACTCGATGATATCAGCATATGGTTGCCACTCCACGACATTCTCTCTTTGCGTGTCAAGTGCATCACGAAATGATGATAAAACGTGTGTGAAAGTCCTAGTTACCGAAAATGGAACTATCCATCTGTATACAAAACAATAAATTAGTCATAAATTAAAAAGACGCAATGAATAATTAAAAATAATATGAGAAACATTTTTATTACCGATATCCCAAAGGAACGTCATTGGGCATGTATACTCCATCACATGTTCGTGGTCGAGCTCTAGGAACAGGCATGTGCGTTAGTGCTATAAATGGAAACCTATCTCAGGCCCATAGTTGTATAAGAATTGACGCACCAGCGACTTCGTGCGCACCAGAGTGAGATCCACGACACAACTCCTTGAATAAATATGCCAAACATGCACTTCCTCAACTATACTGTCTAGCTGTTTGAAGGTCCTCGAGCAACGGAAGAAACATCAAATGTACATATCGGTTCGTCTTGTCAGCGAACACACAACCACCAATAAGTTGTAGAACGTACGAACGAACATAACGTCGAACCATTTCCTCATTGATGTCATCCTCTATAGGTGGCACATTTTGTTCGAGCCATGAAACAAAAACTCTATTCCCATAAAGGTCAAGTGGTTCAGGTCTTGCACCAAGTAGTCTTTCACCTACCGTGGGATAGTTGACATCTGTACTTCCAGTCACAGGCATACCATTAATCGGTAACCCGAGCTGAATTTCAACGTCTTGGAGTGCTATCGTACACTCGCCACAACGCATGTGGAACGTATGTATCTCTGGACGCCATTCTCTTAATGAAAGCGGTGATTAAAGCCCAATCAAGTTTAAAAAATCCTACGTGTGAAACCCCATAAAAGCCACTTGAGCGTAGGTAAGGGATCATTCGAGAATGGTAATTCACCCGTCGATCAACGACACCTCGTCTTCTTCGCACGCGCATCGAATCATGTACCTTACAATTAAAAAATATGTCAATATATATATATATATGTATTATACGTTTTTGCATAAATATTAGGCGCATACATGCTAAATGTATATACCTGACCCCACTAGACTTGCGATGATCTGTGTGTAGATTGGAGGCGTAGAAGAGAAGGATCAGATGGTCCTAGTTCCATGTGTACTCGCTACAACTGTGTGATTAGAGAAATTGGTATAGTAGTTTTAAAAGTCACAAAAAATCATTAGTACGAGTTATAACATTAACAAATATCTATCTATTACTTTATGTAACATATCCGAATACTATATTAATATAAATGTTATGAAATTACTAACTGACAACGTTTACAAACAAAATACAAATCCTCTCATTGGTTTGGATTGGGGGGTTGAGCTTTTGATGGACAATTTTTTTTTGTTATGACCCTCTGCATGACAAAGATTGCAATGGTTCCTCCTAGTAGGGACTCGACCACGATCTCTATTCAGACATGTTGTTCGTTTATGTCCTTCTTGATGATATATGCCACATCGCAAGGTCCTCGAAACATTAGAAAGATCCATCTCATTTTGCCTTCGTGTTCCCTTTGGTCTCCCTCGACCACGTCTACACCTAGGATCTGGTAAATTTTTCGTCGCAAAAGTCGGCCAATACTTCTTATCGGGGATGGCTTTAAATTGAGAGGAGTAGCATCGTGCGTACACGTCCATCTTGTAGTATGGCTCAATAAATTGTGTATAATCAAGTCGAATAAGGGCACATGCAGCTAACACTTGTGAGCAAGGGAAACCAAACGATTGCCATTTATTGCAGCCGCAATACCAGTTCTTCAGGATAACAATTTGTGTATTGTTGCCTTTATGCATGCGATCACCAGTGTCGCGATTTATCAATTTAAAGTAATGTCTCCTTGCAGATTGTTCATAATGTGCAATTTTATCCATGACATATTTCGTGTAATTGAGCCCGTGCGAGATTGCTTCATCGATTTCCTGCTTGCATCGGTTGGTGTACGTTACCAACCTGTAGTAAATCATTTGAACCATTGCTGTTATTGGCAAGAATCGTGCCCCTTTCAATACACCGTTAAAACATTCTATAATGGTAAGATAATGTCTTGTCAGTAATATCAGCACAGTGAAAAAAATATAGGATAACAAACATGTAACATCCCTTGATTTTTAACCTGACTTGTATGATACGTGTTAGGACCGTGACCCAGCTACGCGATACTGGACTGTATTTCAAACCTTGGGAGTCGACACCGAGGTAATTTTATGATTCTTTGATGTGTGTAATAGTATTTTAGTCTAATACGTGTCACGAGCCATTCGGGCAATTTTTAAAATGAGTGAGTTTCCGTCTAGGTAAACGGGGGAGAAAAATACAATAACCAACATAATTAAAAGAATTATTGAATAATTTAATTATTTATTTGTACGAGACAAGGCGAAAGTATGCGTGTGACAGAGAAATACGGACCGAGGAGGCAAGACGGGTCGGGAAAAAGTTGTTGGAAAACGCGAGTGTTGGATAAATACACAACAAATGTACCATGGTGTAGGATTTTTAAAGTGACGCAGTTCAATAATGGAGCATCATTGGATTAACCTCGAGATGCATGGTTAGGTGGAGATGAAGGGCCATGCTTGAGACAACACCCCACCTAACATATTGTTCACCACTATTCACACCATACCCATTTGATTTTAAAAACACACCCACCTCCTCTCTCCACCACTCTCACTCACGATTCTCTCTCTCACTTTCGTCACTCCCTCTCACCCTCACTCGCTAATGGCCTCCTCCCCTCTTCCTCCTCGCACCAGCCCCGTTCTCGCCGGTGACCGAACCGCCTCGCCGGAGCAAGGTATACCTTCTCTCTCTCTCTCTTGGTTTGTTCACTCCCTCCCTCACGATTTCTCTCATCTCTCGGCCTCCCTTTCTCTCAATCCACTCACCTCTCAGCTGGGGTGTTCATGCCGGTCGTCGGAGATCCAGTGGTGGCTGGGAAAACTCATCGGAGGTGGGTTTATCTCTCTCTCTCTCGTACACTCTCATGCTCACTCTTTCGGTCTCTCTCCTCTCGGTTTTCTTTCTCTCCTACCTCGGGTTCTCTCTTCCTCTCACTCTCTCACGCCACCACCTCTCTCACCAGAGATGGTGGTGGTCGAGGCCACCTCCCTCATCGGAGATCTCTCTCTATCTCTTTATTTCTTTCTCCCTCTCTTTCTCTCTTTTCTCACTATTTTTATTGTTTTGAAACTGTTTTTTTGTGTGTGTGTGTGTAGTGAAAATATGATGGTGTGTGAGTGGATGCATGTGTTTGCATGAACATCCCACAGTTTGGGGTGTGTGACACTGTGCACCCCACTGTTGAGGTGCGAGATGAAGTTGTACACCCCATTATTGGCTGTGGGGTGTACCATGTGTGAGTGGGTGAATGAATATGGGTACAGGCATGAATATGCATGTCACCTCAGAGTTGGGGTGCATGATAAGACGTGTATGGCACCGGGGTGCACACAACAGTGGGGGTGTTATGTGCACAAATCAGCGGGGTGCACACAACAGTGGGATGTTGTGTGCACCTCACAGTGGGGTGTACTTAGTTGTGTGGTGGTCATATCATGTGGGTGTGTAAATAAAATAAAATAAAAATAAAAGAGAAGTATGGACACTTTATAAACAAAATAAAATGATGTAAATGGGCTTGTGTTAGGGTCCAATAAGGGCCCAACATACTAATATAAAATGGGGCCATAACAAGTAAATAATTTCGTGGAAATAGGCTTACATATTTGAGTCCAACCAGAGTCTAACAAATGATACAAACCCATACAAATTAACTTAAGATTAAATCCTAACCCTTACACTAATATTCAAGATTTAAACCTTTATCAGGTAGCGAGAAACTCGGGGATACGCGTTAGGAGTCGCGGGAGTGTTGTACGCGGATTACGATAGTCCAGATAAGTACACTTGCCTTAAAAAACATTTATACGTTAGTAAGCCAGCTAAGAAAATATCATGTGATTCATTTTCATTTCTTTGTGTTTGTTATTATCAAATTATTGGCATTCCATTCCTTATTCCTTGTATGTGTGTTCTTGGCATAAGTGTGTGTTTCGAAGGTACATGCGGCCTGTACTAGAAGGGATAAAATGCGGGCACTCGAGTGCACGAATGTTTGACCACCCCTAGTGATTGTGTGATACCATGTACTGGATTGTTGTGGATTGTTGTGGTATTGTTGTGGAATATAGACCATTTATGGCCTCTTTGACTCGTAGGGCACACATGTTTCGATTGCGTTTATTTTTCAGTCTGTCTATCATGCAACTTGTTTATTTAAATTCCTATCTTTCTATTCCCGCATGATATTTGGACAGCCTTGTTTGTTATTTCATGAATTACTGTTATATTCTTCTGGCTTTACTTTCGATTTCTCTCAGTTGCTTACCGTCTAGTTTGTGACGGTGGGTGCAGATAGGGCAGAGTGCAGTAGGGGTAAGGAGCCTTGCCTAGGAAACTTGTTGTGAGCGACTAGACTTGAGGTACTGAAATGTAGGTTCATGTTTGTTTCTGTTTGTATGACGTTATATATATGTATAATTGTTTTGGAACTGGGGATAGGACTTTGAGGTGGATTTCATTAGTTCATTTTATTGAAATATATCAGGGTTTTTTTTCCACATTTATATAGATTCCTAATTTTCCTTTGATCGAGTTATTTCCCAATACTTGAGTAATATGTAATTTGCTTCCGCTGTGTTATAATTGCAATAACTCTTTCATAAATTTTGAAATTTTGATGATTTGAGGCTGACTAGACTCATCAGGTTCGCTGAGAACCGACTCGGGACCTGCATGGGTCTAGGCCGGGCGTACCCAAATGCATTGGGAATTTGGGGCTGTCACAAAACATAACTACTATCGATTACATACAAACCCCATTAGAATTCATCCATCCGTACCACAGGCCTCCATCATGCGATTGAGTCCAGAGTTCCTTGAGAATGACATTCACATATTGAAGACATTGAGGAGTTCCTGATGACAAATAAGCAAAACGCTTCATGCATGCATCAAATTTCCTCATTTGATGTTGACCAGCAGCTCGAGAAAGGATGTTCTTCAACGATTCATTTTTGAAATTCGTATTAAAATTACTGGTCAAATGTCGCAGTCAATAACGATGGTATCCTCTTGGTGGACAAAAACCATTTGCTGGTATGTTAACAGCCTCAAGAATGCCAGAGTGACGATCGAAAATAATACAAATACCATCTCTATCGGTCACGTGTTTGCGCAACATCCTCAAAAACCACCTCCACGAGTCTATTGATTCGTTTTTCGCAACTGCAAATGCAACTGGAAGTAGATGTCCATTACCATCAACAGATAGGGCAATCATTAGCTTACCACTGTATTTGCCATACAAGAATGTCACGTCAATCTGTAGAAGAGGCCTACAATGCTTGCACCCTTCGATTGATGCTTCGAATGTGAATAACACACGACGAAATTGAGGATGCTCCGTCCTGATCTCATATGCAGCCCATTGTCTATGTGACCACTCAATCTTTGTCCCTGTGCTCTTATTATGTACAACTGCCAACCATCTTGGTAACTTAGCATATGATGCGTCCCAATCTCCGAATGCATTTGCAACTGCTTTCCTTTTAGCATCCCACATTCGCTTGTAGGGAACTTCATGTCCGTATTTTAGCTTAATCATTTCTACTAAGGCCTTGATAGTAATACCCTGATCTATTTGGACAACGCTTTGTATCTTACGTGCAAGCATGTTGGCGTCGAGTTGGGCATGGCTGTATTCTATGCCGGGATTTATACAGCTGTGCGGCTCGTCTAATTGAGTGATCTCCCACAATTGTTTCTTCTTTCGCAAACAAGCACATAGACGCCATATAAGGTTGTAGTTAACTCCATAACAAGGTATTAACAATGGTTGTTAACATATCATATTTTGATCGCATGCTGCAAGTCTTTCTTATTGTCAAAACACATTCCTCTTTCTAACTCAAAATTAGGCATGTCTCATCCAGTTGAATGATGAGAATGTTGGGTCACAGTTGAATTAGCCACTTCCCAATCAATCTCATTATATACCGGCAATGGTTGGTAAACTTCTTCATCGCTTGCTTCTTCCATGTACTCCTCCTCGTCAATTGCAAATTGCTCATCATCTTGAAAGTTTTCCGCCCATAGAGGTTCGTAGGTTGGGTCGTCTATAACAACATTTATATTTTTCCAATTAACAGATGGTGCAGCATCCTCGAGGGGACATACGTCCTCGTCAATGTCGTTGTCGTAGTCCTCATTAAGGTCATCACTGGGGGCACTAATGTCATCATCAATCGGAGTAACAAATCTATCTTGAACAACATCACCTATAGGTGATTGCATACGTAATCTTTCCATCATTGATGTAGGGCATGTCATGCCCACATTTTCTTCTACCACTTGTGAATGTACAGTAGAATTTTGAAAAGGCTCGATTGGCTCAAAGGTTAAATAAATCTCTACCTTTGCTGATAATAGTAGATTCATCACTGTTGACCACATCAACTCGAAGTGGATCTCGTCTTGCAATGACACGGGGATAAAATATTGTAAACCTGATGGATGGGTTATTAAGTGACGATACGTCATCATAATGAGAGTCTCAGTGGACGAGATACAAAATGCGTTATACACGTGATCCATCAACTCATGTTTACTCATTCCAAACTCAGGATCATTAATGGGGGTCTGCTGTACTCGATGCCTTGCGAAACCTTAACAATTTCTCCGTATACATAAAATTGAAACGGGATGTTCCTACGTTCCATGACCTACATAATTTACCGCATTGATAATGTAAAAAAGATTACATATATATCAAGCGAAAAAATGATCAAAATGAGGATTTGACGCGCGATCGAAGTTTTCAAAAAATCCTCATCAAAGATTATTCTTGTTCCTATATCAAAATGGAGCATCTTGTAGTAATTTTTCAAAATGATTTAAATTTTATCCTAAGGTTATTTAAGGAGCCTCTTGGGAAATGAACGAGTCCCTTTTAAGGAACTTAGTATCGACTGAGTATTCAATTTTCTTAGAATCCCATCTTGAGAAAGGGAACGAGTCTATTCTAAGGAACTTAACTTAGATTTAGATCTATACATAGAGAAAGTTGAGTGCAATGAAAAATGCAAGCACAGTTTAGGGATACACTCGATTTTCAAATATATTTGGAGTCTTTTTATCTTTTTGTTTAGGTATTAGAAAATACATATCATATTCAATTTCAAGTAATGTTTATATTGGTAGTTCCCCACCTGATTTTTTCATTATACGATAGCTGACCGAACAATTGGAAATGAATGTATCCGGACGGGGCAACACCTATGGTCTACTGTCAGCACTAGAGAGCAGAGTGAGGACACATGTGAATGCAAGATTAGGTATTTTGTTAGTGATGTTGTTGGAGATGGTGAGGAGACTAATAATGTATGCAAGAGGGTCGATGAGGGGAGGAGGGAAGGGTGTGGAGATGGTGCGGGTGTGCCCAAGAGTGTTGATGTATCTATTTTTAATTTTTGAAAATTATTTGGTACATTTTACACGTGAGTGGCAAATGAAAATCAAAATCCATCACAGAGATGCAAATCAAAATATTCAAATACAGTAGAATTTTGAAAATGCTCGATTGGCTCGAAGGTTAAATAATTTTGTACCTTCGCTGATAATGGTAGATTCGCCACTGTTGACCACATCAACTCGAAGTGGGTCTCGTCTTGCAATGACACGGGGATAAAATATTGTGATTACATATAAAATAGATTATATATATATCATGCCAAAAAATTATCAAAATAGGGATTTGAGGCGTCACCGAACTTTTGATAAATTTTTCGTTAAAGATTATTCTTGTTCTTATATCAAAATAGGACAGCTTATAGTAATTTTTCAAAATGAAAAATGCAAGCACAGTTTAGGGATACACTTGATTTTCAAATATATTTGGGGGAAATTTGACAAAATAGCTCCAAATGGACCCCAATAATGAAAAATAACTCATGTTTTTCAGATTTGGTTTTTTAGCCCAAATCTAGTGGTGAAAAGTCTTTTCTACCCTTGAAGTTTTCAAAACACATCAAGCTTATACGGAAGAGCAAGGGATATTTATCTTCTCCACCAAGATCATGCTTTATCTCTCTCTCTCTCTCTCTCTCTCTCCCCTGCTTACACTCTACATATATACGTCTCTATACTCACCTTCTCTTCATCCTCTCTCTCTCTGCACTCTCGAAGGTCTTCTTTTCTCTCCCTCTCCGTGTTACATTAGTTACTTTGAGCACTCCATGTACAAGTGATTTCGATTTGACAAAGAGGAAGATGGTGCCTAGGGTATTTGGCCGGTGAGAAGTCTTATTCATGTTTGGATTTTGCTTGAGAAGTTGTTGTTCGAGTTTGGGTGTGAGGAAGAGAAACGGAGGTTTGTTTTTCACTTTAACTTTGATTTAATTTATAATGGAAGAAGTTGAGACTTCTTGAACGGTTTTTGTTTGATTTCTAGGTTTTGATTCTTGTTTTATGTTGTTTGTTGGTTTCAATTAAACGAGTTGTGATTCTAGGGTTTATGATTCTTTTTGACTCCTTACAAAAGTGGGTACTCCAATTTGAGAGGTTCTCTATATGAATGATTTTACAAAAAATGGAGATTTTTTAAGCAACAACCATACCCAAAAGTCTTGTTATGCCTGTCTTAACGCCAAAAACGATCGACATCATACCAACAAAAATTTTCTCATGCTTGTGTTAACTCCAAAAAGGACATATCAACCTAGATCAAATGTCATTAGCCACTGCCAGCTTCTCAACAAATCAGTTAAACTCTAACCTAAAAACCTTGTTTTAGACCACCCACTTGTATATATATCACGTATTTATCACGTATCAACCTTATTCGTGTAAAATGTGCCAAATAATTATCACGTATTTATCACTACACACAATAAGCTATGACAACCACTACAAAAAATTAGTTTTTCTATAGGTTTAACATTTGTAACATTTTGTTAACTACAATGTTATGCTAATGCTACAACATCCTTTAATAGCTATTTAAAAATAAAACATTTAAATTACACACACCATGCAATAAACACATGCTACTTAACCACATTTTCTTAAAAAAACTATTACACTATAAATATATTAAATAAATAAATAAATTTTTGTTCTTACTATTTTCCTTCCGGTTTGTTCTTCAATTTAATATTTCTTGACCTACAAATAATTAATATTCCCAATGAAAAATAAATAAATTTAGTTATTTTATTCAAATGAAAACTAAACAACAAAAAAATATTCATAAAAAGAATAATTAAAAATATTGGTTCTCTCGGCTAAACGTTTCCCAAACACTGAACGTTTGCTAAATACACGCAAACACACACACTCTCTTTGCTCTCATTTGTAAACCGAAATACACACAGTCTCTCTCGGCTCACACACTTAGCTGTTCCCTCTCTCTCTCTTAGCTAACACACTCAACCCAAACACACACACACACACACACACACTCTCCTTCTCTCTCTCTCTCTCTCTGTTCATACACACTCTCTCCCCCTCTCTCTCTCTCTTTCTCACACTCTCTCCCTCTCTATCTCTCGGCACACTCTCTCCCTCTCTTTCTCACAACACACTCTCACCCTCTCTCTCACACTCTCCCCCTCTCTCTCTCACGGCACACTCTCTCCTCCTCTCTCTCTCACGACACCTCTCACCCTCTCTCTCACTCTTTACCTCTCTCTCTTTCTCTCTCTCAAGACCCTCTCTTTCACCCTCTTCATGTCACTCTCTACCTCTCTCTCTCACGGCACCTCTCTCTCACACTCTCTACTTCGTCACGGCACCTCTCTCTCTCTTTCTCACACTCTCTACCTCTCTCTCTCTCTCTCTCACGACACCTCTCACCATTTCTCTCACACTCTCTCCCTCTCTCTCTCTCTCTTACTGGCACCTCTCACCATCTCTCTCACACTCTCTCCTTCTCTCTCTCTCTCTCTCGCTCACATACTCTCTTCCTCTCTCTCTCTCTCACTCTCTCTCTCTCTCTCTCTTTGTTTCCTCCCTCTCTCTCTCTCTCTCTCTCTCTCTCTCTCTCTCTCACACACTCTCTCTCCTCCTCTCTCTTTGTTCCCTTTTTCTCTCTCGGCTCACACACTCTCTTCCTCTCTCCTCTCCCTTTCGGTTGTTCTCACTTTGTCTCTCTTGGCTCACAAACTCAATCCAAACACACACACACACTTCTACTTACACTGCGCTTTGTGTTCGCCGCCGCTGCTGCCTCCGTTCGCCGTTGTTGTTGTCTCTCTCGATCTCCCACACACTTTCTTCCTCTCTCTCGCACTGCTGCCTCTCTCCCTCTCACTGTCGGTTTCCTCACTGCCTCTTTCCCTCTTTTAAACATTTAAACACCCCCCACCATCCCCAATAAACATTCAACCCCCCCCCCCCCCATTGAAGACCCTAGGTCGTCGATAGGGGGTTGTAGGGGGTGTTTGCAGAGATTCTCTGCATGCAGAGAATCTCTGCAACGCGCATGCAGGGTGGAGGACAAGAATTGCTCTTTTTCGAAATGCGCGATTCGTGTCCTCCCATGTGGCAGCCACCTAACAAGAATGGCGCCTTTACACGTGGCGCCACGTAACACGAATAGTGCCTTTTGTAAAGGCACCATTCTTGTTGGCAGATGATGTGGCGCCACATCACACGAATGGCGCCTTTACAAAAGGCGTCATTTGTATTGGTCAGATGACGTGGTGCCACGTCACACGAATGGCGCCTTTGCAAAAGGCGTCATTCGTGTTGGTCAGACGACGTGGTGCCACGTAACACGAATGACGCCTTTTGTAAAAGCACCATTCGTGTTGGTCTGATGACAAGGTGCCACATAATACGAATGACGCCTTTACAAAAAGTGTCATTCATGTAACACCAACGTCCAAAGCTAATTACGCATTTTCAAAAGGCGATATATTGTAATTAAAGAATAAAAAAAATCAATAATTTACGAATTTTAAAAAAAATAACCGTACGGATGTAATTTTTTCTGGTAAGATATTACTCTCTCCAAATCTAAATGTGTGACGTTTTTGACAACTTCACGATTCTTAATAAATGTAATAAATAGCTCCAATTAATGAATAAAATGGTATGAAATGACCAAAATATGTCTCTCATCTTTTAATAATAAAAATGTCTCTCATCATACTAGCAGAGGAGTAATTTTTAACAAGTTCGTATATCTCAACATAAGGGTAATATAGGAAGTTTAGTCATTAATGTTCATTGCATTGTTATTGCAAAAATGACAACTAATTTGAAAATTAAGTTTTCAAAAAAAATTTTGAAAAATAAAAACTTCTAAAAGGACACTAATTATTGTGAAAGGAGGAAGTAATAATGTAACATTCCATTCTTTTGTAACGTGTGAGATATATATATATATATATATATATATATATATATATATATATATCATCTTTTATGTCCTTATGTCTTTTATGTCCTTAGTAGTGACCATGTGTTCTCTCAATTCAATTATATTCATTTGTTCTTTTCGAGAGTAGTCTATATAGGAGTGTGTGTCAAAGACTCAAAAATGTGTTTCACTGCAAAGGGGTTAATTACACACATGGTCCTTCAGTTTTATTGATTGTAACACTTTAGTTACAAAACTCTTCTTCGTAACAATAAAATCACTTAATTTTACAAATTATTTCAATAAAGTCACTTTAGTTATTTTTCGGTTAAATTCAGGCGAATGTGCACACGTGGCACATGATGCAGCTTTTGAGAAATGACTGAAATGCCCTCGGTTCAAACACCCAATCTCTGAGCCCCCATTTCTCTCACAATCACGATACCTCATCTTTTGTAATTATAATTTAGCTTTTCTTTTTCAAGTTCAGATTTAAGAATGGTATCACATTGATTTAAGATCTTAGGATTTCATGTAAACCTTGTGGGTGATAGGGGTCATAGGGTGGTACCCAGATTGTGGAATTAGTGAAAGAGTGAGTGGATTTGCCCAATCAGATCTAGAAATGTTGCCATTGCAGGACAATGAGGTTCTGGGTGATGGTGGTTTGGAGTAGATAGGAAGAGGAAATGTGGTTTGTGGAGGAGAGATTGTGGTGGTAGTGGTTTTGTTTGGGTAAGCAGAGAAGCATATGGGCTTTTGCAAATGAGAGATTAGGCAGTGCAGTACATTGTTCATCTTCTTATGATACATTTCTCCACAAAAATGACACATTTCAGCAACCATTTGATAAATCTCGAACTATGCAAAATTTATTTATAATGTCCACGGTTTATGCCACATCATCACATTTTCCTTCTTAAAATCCATTAGGCGCCACATGTCCAAACTTGCCAGAATCTCAATCAGGAACTTATCGGAGTGATTTTGGTAAAATTATTTGTAAAGTTAAGTGATTTTATCATTACAAACAAAAGTTACGTGACTAAAGTGTTACAACCAATAAAACTAGGTGACTATATGTAGTGAAGCAGATGAGCTTGGAAGAGAAGCCCAAAAAACCAACAAAGGATAATTCTGTTAAAATTTATGATTCAAATTTTATGTTATGAGTACAAAAGTGTGTTAGTTGGTACATGAATGTGTAATAGGTAGTTATAGATAGTTATATGAGGATGTGGATTAGACATATTTGTGTAGTGGTTATAGTGGTGTGAATTGATCATGTTGACCACGTATTGGGGTGTTTACATATTAGCTATAACTATGTGTGTGATGAGTGTAAACATTAATCAATCAAGGAAGTAATGTAATCCATTAAAGAATGGTCAATTTCACTTACTTTTTTTTTAATTTTATTTTTAAAAAAATCAACATTCACATACTCGCAAACAGAAGAGCAAGAGCAGTAGTGTTCGTAACTTAGACATTTCCACTATGCCTGCGACGACGACGACGATGATGATGACGACGCCGCCGACGACATCCAATACTGCTGCAGGGGAGGATGCTGTGTTGGTGGTGGCGGCGGATGCGGTGGCGGTGGTGGCGGAGGATGTTGATCTTGAGTTCCAAGTTTGGTTTGCATAAATAAGGTTTAGTACGTAGGCACGTGTGTTTTTTATTATTGTTAGTACTTGGTAGTAATAGTAATATTTGTGGGGATATCTACTTGAAAGTTGAAACTTATTACTATTATTATTATTATGCAACTCATGATCAATGGTAACTGGTAAGTTAAACTATATATATTCCAACTAAGTTATTTTACTTAATAATTCTCTCAATCACTTTTTAAGTTCATATCTAATTAAAATTTGAAAAGTGTTTGGTTAACAAAAGGGATATCAAGTATGATATCTAGGTGAGCCAGACTATTCCCACGTGACACCGGGTGCAATCAGCCTGAGTGTACTTTAGTAGGAATCAAAAATCATGTTATAGCAAATAGTACTACAACTACTAATAAAAATGGTAGAACTTGATATAAATCCTTCAAGTATTTGAACTCTTATTTATCTTTCAAAATGTAGAGACCAAATCACCATGGAAATCAGCACTTGATCAAGAGAAGAAAAAAACTTGAAAAAATATCATTATAGTTCTATTTTTACTCACCTTCACTAGCATCTCATAAATCCATTAAACATCAACAAATGAGTAGTAGAACAATTAAATGACCATATATAGTTTGGTGATTTGATGATTTTCTTTGAAGATTGATAAAGTACACAAGAAGGTTAATGGGTGACAATGACAAACAATTAATGAATACGTACTTCAAAATAAGAACCAATAGTTACAATCACATTTAATGCCACACTCTTAACCTAAAACACACCCAAATCTTTCATTTCAATTTCATAAGAAAATCAAAACCTCACCTTACCATTTTTTTTTTTTTTTTTTATTTTTTTTATCAAAGATCAAATTTGGTCTAGGTTACATCTGTAACTGTTGGATATCCTGCTCTAGCAATATGAAAATATGATTGGGAATATGTTTCCAAATCTTAAAATTAACATCACACTGAAAAATTTTCTTGGCCATGTGGTCTGCACAAACATTATTCTCTCTAAATGTGTGGTTGAAAACTACACTCTACTCCTTGTCCGTCTCCCTTAGAATATCATGAATAAATGGATCTCGAAATTGATTTTGTGTTGGGTCCAAAATAAGATCAATTGCTTCCTGCAAAACTGCGAGTCTAGCTCCACAACGAGTTTCCTACATCCTTTATCCCACGCCAGTTACAAGTCATATTTAACTCCCCATAGTTCGGCGCAAAGAGATGAACACCGACCCAACTTTGCTTGAAATGCTGCTCAAAAATCGTCTTTTATCCCTCGTATCACTCATGTCGTTGTGGCTTCCCCATCCTCCCCTCGCACCGCCCCATCACAATTTATTTTCAACTACCCATCATCTGGTGCTACCCAATGACAATGTTTTCTTCTTACTAGAGTCTGGCTCAAGGTCGACTACAAACCTTCCTAACGAAGGATTTCATCAGTTCTGTAAATAATGGATTGTGTGACCTCATATCCTGTATCAGATCGATTTTTAAACATAGTGTTATTTCTCCAGGACCAAAGCTTCAAACAAAAGACACCAAACATTACCCTCTTGCGATGGTCTTTCTGACTGAGGTTCGACACTAGCCAATCCATTAATATTAATGTATAGAAGAGTGGAGATGATATCATTTGGAGTAGGGATTTTCAAACTTGGCGAGCTAGTTGGCAATCTCTTAAAACATGTAAGGTGGATTCGTCATCTTCACGACATCGATCACAAATCCCATTCTCTCTTATATTCCTCTTACAACACAAGACATTCGTAGGTAGTCAATTATGTAAAGTAAGTCATAGGAAGGTACGAATACGTTGAGTGTCACTCCACTTTTAGATGAACTCCCAATGTCTCAGTGGTAATTGGTAGTGCGCCTTCGTGACTAAGGCATATGCTTTTGTCACTGTAAAAACACCCTTATTATCATACATCCAACTGATCCAGTCCGGTCCCCTCCGCTAATTAGGAACTGGGATAGCTTTGATCTTTTCACATACCTCAAATGGAAAATATTAATGTAATTTGGCAAAGTCTCAGGTCCCCAAACTTGTAACGAAGCTAGACACATGCTCCGTCCAATCGGATTTCTCAAGGTTATTTATGGTGTAATGCGAGAGTTCTACTAAATTCTTCACCCATTCATCCTTCCAAAACAAAACATCATTTTCATCCCCTAGGCTCCACGTGAGTCCTGATTTGAAAATCTCTTAATTGTTTCTCATGTTTCTCCAAACTATTTACGCTGGTCGAGCCTTCGAGCCATTTGGTTCCTTTTCCTCCCCTCTGCAATATTGTCCTTTTAGGACTCGGACTTGGAGACGTTCCTCCTCAATGTAAGACTCCCAACACAATTTAAGTATGAGCGCCTAATTTCGGTCTTGAGCCTTCCGTAGTCCCAGTCCTCCTCTGTTCTTGGCTGAGCATAAAGTATCCCAATTGACAAGATACATTTTCTTTTTTTAGTTGAAGATCCCCAAACAAATGTCCTAGCCAATTTATCAATCTCATCGCATATATGTGCCGGCAAACGAGTTGATTGCATAAGAAAACTTGGTATCGCTTGTAAACATGCCTTCAGAAAAGTTAATTGCCCTGCCAACGATAATTGTTTAACCTTTCAACTCGATAATTTGCTTCACACCTTTTCAATTATTTCCTTGTAAGTGTCTTTGAATACTCTATCATGTAACAGTGGGGAGCCTAGGTATTTGCCTAGGTTATTTGTTATTCCAAAATTGAACTGATCTCCTTCCTCATATTGTCTGATAGATTCTTTGAGAAATATATCTTGGTCTTTCGGTGATTGACTCTCTGGTCTGAGCTTGATCCGAAAGCCTACAAAATTCCTTTTATAACACCAACTTGAGTTGGGGTGGCCTCCTCAAAGAGGAACATGTCATCTGGGAAGAAAAGATGAGATAGTATTGGCCCCGATCTTCCCATACGGATGCCTCACCATTGACCATCGTCCACTGCTCTCTGAATGCCCTGCGATAGAACCTCCATACATAAAACAAAGAGGTATGAAGAAAGTGAATCTCCTTACGTGATACCTCTTGAAAGGATGAAAGACTTAGATAAGCACCTATTCCATAAGATATGCATCTTACTTGATGAAATACAAGTCATGATTATTTGTTGTAAGCTTTCAGGGATGGGAAGCTTTGCTAGTGTTTGTTTGATGAAGAACCACTTTAATCGGTTGTACGCCTTTTCAAGATCTATCTTTAAGGTCATTCATCCGCTCCTTCCTGTCTTACGCCGCATTGAGTGTATTACATTCTGATTGATGATAGTATTGTCTGTGATGTTCCAACCAAGTATAAAGCTAGATTGCATCCTCAATATCCATCTCTTCATTTGCGACTTAAACCTGTTGGCAATGAGTTTTGTGATAGTTTTATAAACTACATTGCAAAGACTTATTGGACGTAGACCTACAAAACAAGCTGGAGGGTGAGTTTTTGGGATTAGTACAAGTAGAGTGTTATTCAACGAAGTCGAGAGAATGCCATGAGTGAAGAATTCTTTCACACAATCGATGACTGACTCGCCAACAACAATCCACCATTTTTGGAAAAAAATAGGGCTCCATCCGTCTGGTCCTGAAGCTTTAAAGGCTCTCATCTCAAACATAGCATCACAGACTTCTATTGGGTCAATTGCTTTGGCGAGGTGTGTCCTCTCATCATCCGACACCTCTGAGAATAGTATCGGCCAAGGGACCCCTGTAAATGTAAATTCTTCCTGTGTATAAATTCTTGTAGAACTGCAAGGTCGATTGTTGGAGGAGTAGATGATCTGTTACCCAGTGTCCATTATTGACATATATGCCCTAAATATAGTCTTGTCTTCTCCTGTGCAACATACTAAATTGGAAGAATCGTGTATTCTTGTCCCCTAGTTGGAGCCATTTGGACCTAGACTTCTGGAACCAAATCAGTTCTTCCTGGACTAGTACTTCCTCGAACCTCCTTTGGATACCCTCCCTTATGGTGTATAGAGTTTCTATAAGGCCTACTACTAGTTTGTGTTACACTACTTCAAGTTCCTTCTGCAATTTCTTTTTTCTCCAGAAGATATTCTCGAACACCGATTTATTCCAGCCTTGCAATTTCAAAGAGAAATCAAACGCAGCCAAGGTATAGCTCTCCTCTTTATTCCAATTCAATTGAACAAATTCTGAGAAGCATTCATGGGTAATCCAACTTATCAAGAATCGAAAGGGCCTTTCTTGAGATGAGAATTCTTTTATCCTCTTCGTTCGCAACAAAAGAATGCGATGATCAGGCTTCATCATAGGGAAGTGTGATATAGTGTTATTCGCAAATTCCAATCTCCAAACTGCATTACAAAGAGCTCGATCAAGTCTTTCCTGAAGGCACCCACGGATCCAAGTAAATTTAGGCCCAATAAAGTTCATATCATGCAGAGAGCATGCGTACATAAAGTCGTAAAGTTCTCTACATTTTGATTGGTTCACCTGTGCTCTCGCACTCTTTTCATCAGCTATCAAGTACACATTCAGATCGTCAATGATCACCCAAGGACAGCCATTCGGGATCTGAAGGTTTTCTAAGTCTGTCCTCAAGCTTACTGTTGGCGATGCATACACTACAGTACCCGATCCTTCTTCAATTCCTTGCTTCCATTTGAATAAGATCCAACGCTTTTCTGATTTTATTACTTCTACTGAAATAAAGTGGTCATTCCACAAAGGACATGCTACCAAAAAAGCCGATCGTATCCTCCTTCCAACACTTACTAAACCCCAACTTTTGAATTACCGCATCTGCCATATCACCACTGATTCTCGGCTATAAAACTGCTACGATGTTTGCCTTATTTTGCTTCATTATCTACTTAAAAGCCGTAATAATAAGAGAATTTTTTGCCCATTGGCAATTCCAAGATAGCAATAACATTGATAGCAAATTTAAAAAGTAACTAAGAAACCGATAGCTTTTGACCACCACTATTTGAACCTGGTTAATTGGTTACTCCATCATCTGAGATCATATGCTCATATACTTTTTTCTTTTGTGCTTCCATTTCCTGCCTCTGGGACTCTCATTTTGCACTAGTTTCTGCCAGGATTTTGTGACCATTATTGACAGCGCTCTACATCATTCCTGTTCGACTGCATTTTTTACCAATATCAGCTGATAATTCCTCTGTTGAGATACATTTGAATGGTATAAAGGCTTCTACTTTCCTTCGCATCCCTTCTTTGTTTGTGAAGTCCTGGAAATGAGGGATCTTTCATGCATTCTCTTGGATTGAGAATTTAGATGAAAGGTCCTCCATGTTAGGCCCACATGCCTTTAAGGTAGATGTGGGCCCTGACAGCCCTTGGTTTGTTTTAGGAGATTCATTCTTAGAAGGTTCATCTCCTTTTGGCCCATCACCCTTGGGCCCATTCATTTTTGGGACATAATTCTGGGTATGTCTCAAACTCTTAGGATTCTTCTTCTTTTCTTTCCCTTCATTGACTATTTTGGAAGCTTGACCTTTATAGGTTATAGTTCCCTTTTTCATGGAGAAAATTATGGTTTGACTTTTGTCGTTATCTTTTGAATTCTTGACTTCCACATCATTTAATTCACTTGAGTTGACCAATAACTCAAACTGATTTTTTTGGTTTCCTTGTTTGACACTTTGATGTTTCCTTCCATTCAAATCCCCAGATTTATACTTCTCCTCCCTTAATTCTCACCCTTGATTCTCTCCTCCCCTTTTTTGGCAATTTCTCCATTCCGACGAGGCTTCCTCTGAGTAATCATCCATGACCCAAAATTAGAATCTTCAACAGCTTGTGGAGGCGACACACCACCTCCTGTGTCATTTGAACTCTTCTTTTCCATGACTACAAACCTTTGGGGATCCTTAAGAGCATTAAGGGGCATGCAGTGTTACTGTGCCCCATTTTTCCACAACGAAAGCATATGTAGGGAAGTCCTTCATACTCCACCTTCAGCCAAAAGCCTTCCACTGTAAATTTTGACATAAGAGGTTTTGAGAAGTCCAATTCCACTGCCACTCGAGCAAACCTCTCTATGTTAGCTGTAGTAGCACTTAAATTCACCTTAAGCGACCATCCCACTACATTTTCAAGTCCCCAAATGATAGAATCATGAAAATACTCATGAGGGAGGTCTGGAAAACGAATCCAAACCGTTGCTTTCGTTATTGATGCAATCGCCACTCGAAAAGATGGCCCCCCATTTTTGCACAGAAAGGACAAGGCCAAGAATTTCATATGGCCCTCCAAGTAATGCTCTATCTATATCTCCTACACACATAAATTGAACCAAATAAAAATCATTAGAGAGATCTAAAACTTTGTAGTCCCCTTCAGGGTGCCACATTGCTACGATTCTATTACATAACATCTTGTAGCCTAACGATCTTCCCATCAGTTTCACCGCCACCACGTTCTCCATTTGTTTCCTTAACTTGCTATACATGTCAGGAGAAAACTTCACCCAAGGTCCTAGAGTATCCGAAGTAATACTCATATCCCCTACTTCCAATGCCACATTTTCTGAGAATCTTTTGTTTTCGGCATTGACTAGACGATCCCTGTACGTTTTACAAGTATCTGGATCGTCGTCGACCTCCATTCCTGTTTCTTTGGCTCGACAAAACTACGCGAAGAAACTCCAAAGTTTCTCTCCCACGTTCACCTTCAAAAGTGTTTTCGCTTTCACAACACCAAATATCTTACTTTTCCTGGGTCATTTTTTTAATCTCCCTTCTCTTTCCAAATTGTGTAGAACAACAAAATGAAACCTCACCTTACTTTGACACAACATGCCCTTCGTATCCTGTATTCCACCAGTGACTTTGGTCTATAGCATAAATATTACCTCTGTTGTAGCATTTATGAGATGTCCTTCATATCCTTTATTGCCTTAGAATAATACAGGGTCATTTGACTTTAGAACCACCACCTTGGCCCCATTCATATTCCCCTCTTATATATAGGGAGAGGTTGCTAAACCAATAGCGAAGTGCCATGCATACAATGTACTTTCACACTTTTGCCCTCCCTAAAATATATTTTTAATCTTTTGTACAGTATTGGACCATTGGTAATGTATAAGTGTACCAACGTCATACAAGATATTAATGTAGCATTCCCTTGTTAGAAACTTGTGAGATAAATTAGCTCTTCATATCTCTATCTCTTCTCACACTCACTCATCTTTCAAGTCCTCAGTACTGATCATCTTCTCTCAATTTATTTCATCAGTCTTCTTGAGAGTTCTATGTAGGTGAGTGTGTTTGTGTGTGTGCGCATTGTGTCTCAAAATGTGTTTTACTGCAAAGGGGTCCAAAACCAAGCAGAAGAGCTTGAAAGAGAAGCCAAAAAAACTAACAAAGGACAAGTCCTCGCATACTCGCAAACAGAAGAGCAAGAGTAGTGCTCGCAACGTTGATAATGGCTCTACACCTACCATTATGACCTCCAGTGCTGGTGGAGGCTGCCACGGTCATGGTCATGGCTGCGGCGGCAATGGTGGCGGTGGAGGATGAGGTGGTGGCGACGAAGGACGTGGTGGTGATGGTTCTTGTTGATCTTGGAGTTCAAGTTTGGTTTGCATAAGGTTTAGTAGCCATGCATGTGTGGTGTTTGTGTGTTAGTTTTAATTAAATTACTCTTAGTAAGTTAGTAGTAATTTGGCCATGGGGATATGTACTTGAAACTTATCATACTATTGTATAACTCAATGGTAAGTTAAACTATTCCAACTAAGTTATTTTATTCTCTATTGTCACCCTTCCAAATTATGCCACTTTTTAAGTTCATATATCTAAACTGTTTCAACATCTAATTCATTCCATTCATGATCTGAAAAGAGTTTGATTTACAATCACATTCCACAAATCGCATTTTTAGTTCTACAGTTTTCATTTCAGTTCATGAAGAGTTATGCTACTTCATCTAGACCATAGTTTTCATCATGAACCATGTTATATATATAGCAAATGGTACTAAAACTACTAAAAAAATGGTAGAATTTCATATAACGCCTTTTAATTAAGTACATTGCCCTTTATCATTTAAAATGTATAAAGCAAATCAACATGGAAATCAGTAATTGATCAACAGAAGAAAAAAGCTTGAAAAAATTAGGATTATAGTTCTATATATATATATATATTTTTTTTTTGATAGGATACAGTTCTATATTTCCTCACCTTCATAAGCATCTCATAATCCACTAAACATCAACAAAAGAGTGATAGAACAATTAAATTACCATAGTTTGGTGATTTGATGATTTTCTTTGAAGATCGATTAAGTACACAAAAAGGGGCTTCAAACATGACCCAGAATTTTCATCCAGATCAACCCAATCAGACATTTAGACAACAAAAAATGCCAAAATGGGTGACAATGACAAACAATGTAACCACATACTTCAAAATCAGAACCAACAGTTACAATCACATTTGATGCCACCAACTTAGCCTAAAACACACCCAAATCTTACATCACAATTTCATAAGAAAATCAAAACCTCGCCTTTGACACAACATGCCCTTCATATCCTTTATTCGATTGGTCTATAGCATAAATCTTACCTCTTGTGTCGCATTTATGAGATGCGCCCTTCATATCTTTTATTGCCTAAGATTAATAAGGGTACTTTTACACTTTTGCCCTCCCTATTTTTAATCTTTTGTGCACGTGGCATATTGCTAATGGATAAGTGTACCCCCCTCCTTATAGTGTAACTTCTCACGATAAACATGGTAAGATATTGATGTACCATTCCCTTGTTAGAAACTTGTGAGATAAATTAGCTCTTCATCTCTCTCATCTCATACTCACTCATGTTTTAAGTCCTCAGTATATAGTGATCATCTTCTCTCAATTCAATTCATTAGCCTTCTTGCGAGTTCTCTGTAGGTTTGTGTGTGTGTGTCACAAAATGTGTTTCACTGCAAAGGGTTCCAAAACCAAGCACAGGAGCTTGGAAGAGAAACCAAAAAAACCAACAAAGGACAAGTCTTCGAATCCTCGCAAACAGAAGAGCAAGAGTAGTTCTCGCAATGCAGACAATGGCACTATGTCTACCATGATGACCACTATGATGATGACCTCCAGTGCTGGCGGAGGAGGCCATGGTCATGGTCATGGCTGCGGCAGTGGTGACGGCGGTGGAGGAGGAGGGTGCGGTGGCGGTGGTGGAGGATGCGGCAGCGGCAGCGGAGGATGTGGTGGTGGTGGTTCTTATTGATCTTGAGTTCTTCACGTTTGGTTTGCATAAGGTTTAGTAACCATGTGTGGTTTGAATGTAGGTCTTAGAATCTTAGTAAGTTCGTGGTAATTGTGGGGATATGTACGTGAAACTTATCATACTATTGTATAATTCAATGGTAAGTTCAACTATTCCAACTAAGTTATTTTATCTATACATATGATCCATTCCAAATTCTCTATGTTTAAATCATTTCATTCATGATTTTAAAAGAATTTGATTTGCAAAATCAAATCTGCTAACAATCACATTCCACAAATTGCATTTTTAATTCAAGAAGAGTCCTGCTACCTCATCTAGACCATAGTTTTCATGAAAGGGCATAACATGTTGTACAAAACAATGTTACATACATAGCAAATAGTACAACTACCACTAATTAAAATGGTAGACCATTATTAAGGGTTTTGAACTCGTTCGTCTTTTTTTTTTTTTGGGTGGAAAATCAACATGAAAATCAGCACTTCTTTGAAAAAAAGCATCAAAAAATGGCACTATAGACTATAGTTCTGTTTTTCCTCACCTAGTTAGCAGCTCATAATCCACAAAAACACATCAACAACAAAAGAGTAACAGAACGTTGGATGACCATAGTTTGGTGATTTGATGATTTTCTTTGAAGATTGATAAAGTACACAAAATGGGTCTTCCATGAAACCCAAATCCAAGACAACAAAAACAACAAAAAAAAATGTTAAAATGGGTGACAAATAATGAAACCCACATACCACATTCACATACTTCAAAATCAACATTTTATGGCACCCAATTAACTAAAACACCCAAATCTTTACATCACAATTTCATAAGAAAATCAAAACCTCACCTTACTTTGACACAACATGCATTATTGCTCCATAGCCCTCCAAATCTGCACCAAATGCGGCATTTGAGTCATTTCCCTCTACACTCAGATATCATTTCACACCCTCTATGGTAAGGATTGGCATTCCCC
Organism: Stephania japonica; assembly: GCA_039657345.1. Lineage (NCBI taxonomy): Eukaryota > Viridiplantae > Streptophyta > Magnoliopsida > Ranunculales > Menispermaceae > Stephania > Stephania japonica. The sequence goes on from CM077558.1 coordinate 49,744,683, forward strand.
ACTTGATGACAATTGTAGTAGGGAGCCCCAGGAGTTGTGCAAGGCACAAAATCTTTTTTAAGGCTCTGGTAGCTGATATACTTCTTGGGTTGCATCAACAACACCCTTTTGTTGATCTCTGAATCCATCTCCATCTCTGACTCCATCACATTTTCCCATAAACACAAGCCCTTGTTCCCAATGCAAGACCTCTTCACCATGACTTCCATACCCTTGTTTCCAAGTGAAGTAGATTCAAAAACAGGTACACCATTGCATGTAAAGATCTGGGTGTGCAACAAAATGAGGAGATTGAAAAGGATGAGCTTGTTTTCCATGGCTAAAAATTTGGGGGTTTTAGGATTCCTTTAGGGTATTGTTGTTGGTTTTGTAGTGTGGTTTTGTTGGGTTTCTTGGTTGTGAAGAAGAGTAAAGTTTAGTTTGTGCATTTTTAAGGGAGGCATTGATAATGGTAGAACCAGTGGTCTCACCTACTCATGCCTTTGAGTGGGTTAATGGGCATGACCAGCTAGCTAATGCTGCCCAAGGACTTTAATGATGGTTAGCTTGTGAATGACCCTACCCATTATTCAATGCATTTTATGCTTTTCAGCTAGTCTCATCACTGGTCCCAATTGTTAATGCATCCTTGTGACCAAAGGAAAAATTTTGCTTCCCTGTTCTTTTTGGACATTTCTCAGTGCATCTCAAATGCTTGCAATGTTGCAACTTTTACACTATTTAAAAAAAAAAAAACACACAAAATATTATTCTCATCTCCAACCGAAAAATATAAAATCTCACAACAAAAAAAATATTCCAAATATCTTTACTTTTTTTATTAGTTTTAAATATGTCACACAAAACCAAAAACACAAACTTTTTCTTTTTTTAAAAAGGTGAGTCACTTGACACCACTTTGGCACAACTATCGTATATGGCGCGGTATTGTAACATAACGTCATATTAGCACTTGATTTGGCACTGAATTCTCCAATCCAGTGCCAAATCAATCTATGCAGCGCCCATATGGCGCTACATTGGAGTTGGTCTTAGTGACTTTTTGTTAAAGTCCGTGAGAAGGCTCTTGCAATGATTTGGACATATCCAAAGGCACTGTCTCGACCCACCGGAAACTAAGGAAATTAAGCAAAGTAGGAGTGGGTGGACCTAAACCAAGTTAGGGCGCATTGATTAGGAAAGATTTCAAGAATTTGAAAAACACATCGTTGAGTGCACTAAATTGAGCGTAATAGAAGAGTTTGATCCATGTAGATAATCTCAACTAGTTTAAAATTGAGACTTTAATGTTCTTAATATATACTAGAGAAAGTAAAAGAATTATGAACTTGGTGTTTGTGTGTTCCCTATTGTTTTAGATTAGAAGCAAGTCATTCATACAAAACATACATTGTTTTATTATATTTAGATGTAACCTCTATGTTCCTGCAGAAAAGAACTTTACATTCTTCCTTCTAGGAATGTGGATCACGTTGAGAAGGACATGTTAGGGAAGATTCAACTCTAGCTTAAATGTATGACTTGATAAAACTAATGGAAATGGCAAAAGAAGATGAATCAGATGATAATAATAAAGCAAGTATTTTAGAAGCCTAAGACTATGGAGATATGGAACCTCACCTATCCCACTAGCTTCTGCCCATAACACGGATAATTTTCATCATTGCTTGTTATGATGGATGGGTCATGGGTGATGTTTATTATTTGTTTCAAAGCAAGATAATTTTTTCTTGAATGCCATTTAAGCTACATATGTATCAAATATTCCAAAGAGCTTGGAATCTGAATTAGGGAATCCTTGTCACTGTTAAAGAAGGAATATGCTTTGAGAAATAATTTCTCACAAGGACAACTGTGATGGAACCAAGCTTAACTGTTTTAGATATGTTTTAAGGAAAAATGAAGCTTAATAATCTAGTTATAGTTTCTTCTCCTTGTCTGAACAATTACTATATTCCTCACGCTCATGACTAATATCATTGAAGAGATGAACTTGAACCGAAGTATAGCTTCATCATCAAAGGTTGAAATGATCACTAATAAAGAATTAGACCAAACGTAAAGGATACATTCAAGGAGAGGAATAGTTTCGATACAAATTTCACAAGGAAAATTGCAATGGAGTTTTCATTCTGTAAGTGCCAAATCTTGAATCAAAGTAGATAAACAAGATAGAATGAATATATAATAATCAGTTCTTAAAGGAGTAATTCACAAAGAAATACAAGTGAAAAACAGTTAACGTTCAGATATACTGTAACTGCCAAGGAATGTTACTGAAGAACCTTTTGTCACTGATATCTCCAACTCATACAACTTCAGATGGTCCAGCAAACTTCTTCTCTAGGTGGGAAAGTTTATATACTTTAGATATTTAAATCTAAATATTGACAAGATTCAAGAAAAAAGACCACAAACAAATCTACTTATCTAAAGGTCAACATTTCAAAATCTTCCTTAACTCAAGATCATGGCTCCCCTTTCACTGGCCATCTTTTCCATCTACTTCCCAAAGCAACCTCTTTAGAGCTTCCAAAGCTCTTTGGTCAGTAAAGAGCTTCAAAAGGTCAACATTTCAAAATCTTCCTTAACTCAAGAACATGGCTCCCCTTTCACTGGCCATCGTTTCCAACTACTTCCCAAAGCAACCTCTTTAGAGCTTCTAAAGCTCTTCACTGACCAGTAAAGAGTAGCCTAAACCTTCAGAGTACAGTAACACACTCATCAAACTAATCTGTAAAATGTAAAGAAAACACATATAGAGAGAGGTCGTGCAAGGTGGTTCCATTTATACTAGCAATAGAGATCATCTAATAGAACAATTCTTTAAAAGACAAAATCCGTTTAGATTTTTTCAATATCATGCTAATAGAACTACAGAGTGCATAATCCTGCTATTTATTTTAAAAGTAGCCAATACATGTAATATTTCAAAATGACCTTATTCTCATTCACAGATAGGTCAAGTATGACACTTTACTTTGATCATACAACGTGATTTCTCATATCAAGAGTTTGTGTGGTGTGAAAACTTATAAGTAATTAACAGCGGTAGTACTCGTCCATGGGAATTTAGCACAAAATAAGAAACTTATCTACAAGCACCCAGAGTGCTCATATAGAAAGTTGCTTCATACCTTGTCTACTATTCCACAACCTCCCAGGTCCTGCAATCCTTTCTTCTTGATCATCAGAAGAATTGCCTCTGAAAGAAGAGCTGGTTTCTTCAGTATCTGAAGAACCCGGTCTTTCTGTTAGAAACTGTTCCCAGAATACATCATTGACTCGACCTTGAGCAGGAGGATGCCCTTGATTACTGATTGGGGCCTCCTCTTGAATAGGTTTCACTGCATTGTCATTTGCTGGATTCTTGTTGTTTGAAAGCACTCCGAGATCAGCTTCTTTTCCATTAGCATTAGCCTGCGAGTCATTGCATGTGAAAAATTCTTGACACATTTGGGGCTCTTTACCAGAACCGTGATCACTGTCAGTTTGCAATGCGGATGAAGCAAGGCTCAGACTCAAATGGCAGGTGATATGGCCATCACAATCATCCATAGAGTCCAAATTACTAGATCTCAATGGTTGTGAGAACGATCCATCGTTTCCCAACGCAAAAGATGTACAAGTATCGGATACATCTACTGCTTCTGGTACAAATAGAAGTCCTTGCGCTCTCGCATTTCCATCATTTTGATCTACACAGGATGTTTGCTTAATTGGGCTAACTCCGTCCTCATTGCAGCTCTGGGCACTTGAAGCAAGCATGTTACTGTCACAAACAGCTGGTGATAATGCAAGCTTCAACTTATTACAGAAATCCTGGGGACAGATATTTCCAAGATCAGGCTTCGCTGTACAGCTATTGTTGTCAACAAAACTAGTTTCTTCATCTTCATGAATGCAGTCTCCCTTGGGCAATCTCCTTTTCTTGTTAAGTGCCATGAAATCTATAGACGTGTCTGCGGCCATTCCAATCAAATTCTCCACAAAACTAGGGTTATTCACTGCCTTTGCCAAAAAGCTGATCAATTTAAATTGCCTCTGCTCCATGTCCTGCACTCGATTCTCCAAATCATCCAACTGCGTCTTCGTTCCAGATTGGTGCTGTCTGACCCTCCAAACATTGGTTTCAAGGGCACTCTTTTCCGTCGAAAGCTTTTCGATTTCTTCATCCAAGGCGGCCTTTTCAGCATCAGCCAATGATCCGGGTGGGTGACTATGACTATGAATTGGCTTTCTCCTATGAATATTCTTAAGCAAATGCTTCTGATCCTTCACAAAATCCTCATTTGCAAACTCCCATTTCTCCGGATCAATCTTCCGAAACCCCTATTGATACACAACAACCAAAAAGTTCCTAAAACCAGTTCCAATCTCCAAATCCCAATACCCCACATTTCCCATATCAAGATATCAATCCCACAATTATTGCAACAAGTTTCCGCATCAATAAGCACGAAGTTGCATAAAATTTTCACAGCAAAACAACCCTAATTCTCTTCATTGCACACATCAAACATGAAAATCACCACAAAATATCAAAAATTTATGAAAAAACTACACAATCACCGAAAACACCCATTCAATCAAAAACATGAAAATCTAAAATCTATTCATCAAACCAATCACAAACCCTAATTTAAAGACCAAAACAACCCTAATTCTCTTCATTTCACACACCACACATGGAATTCAACACAAAAGATCAAAACTTTATGAAACAACCACACCATCACAACACCCATTCGATCAAATACATGAAAACTAAAATCTTATCATAACATCAATCATAAACCCTAATACTCATACCAAAACAACCCTAATTCTTCTCTTCATCTCACACACCACACATGCAATTCAACCATAAAGACCAAAACTTTATGAAACCACTCAATCAAACAATCACCAAACAACCAATTCAATAAAAAAAAAACAATCAATAAGCCCTAACTTGCACCAAAAACCCTAATTTCCATAACAAAGCAACCCTAATTCTCTCCATTTATCACATCCCACAAGAAATTCCACAAAAGATCAAAACTTAACGAAACAGCCACACAATCACACAATCACCAAGCAAGCAATTCAACAAAACAATCAAACAAAAACACGAAAGACTAAAACCTAATCATCAAAATCAATCACTCACATAGGTGTTGAGTTGCCTTATGAAGCTGGAGAAATTGTTGTGCTTGAAGTAGCTGGGGAGGAGAACCCTAGCGAACTCTGGCGGGTTCCACACAACGAAGCTCTTCTTCCCCGAACTCCACGACACGATCTCGTCCGTCGTCGCGTCGTCCACCATCTCGTACGTCTTCAACAGGAACGGCGCCGGCCCTCCGCCTCCGCCGCCAGCGCCGCCGCCATTGGCGCCGTCCATTGGAAACCCTAGCGCGGATCTCGAGACGGAGAGGCAGGGGCTCGGATGGGTGTGGTGTGGGTGGTGTTGGTCGCGCTGTTTGGTGAATTGGAGAGGGTGGATGCTGGAGACGAAGACTTGGTAGTTGATGGATCGTCTGAATATCCGACAGATCCAACGGTGGTCGGCTCTCTCACACTCTAGAATTTTCGTTCGTTTTCTATATTCTTGGGCGAGAGTGGTGGGATTGGCGTTGATGGTCCTTGAGATGCGCTGTGAGATGGAGAATGTTTTGACTTGTTGCTAGATCTTGCACGGTTGGCGCTGCACTTGGCAGCCAAACTTGACTTTCAACATGAGTTTTATTACTTATTTAGGGAGTGACTGGGATGCACACTTATGGAGAAAGCATCTCCCGTGTAGATGGTGTACTTTCTTATCAAAAGACAACGTCTTGAGAGGAAGCTGTGCAACTCTCATTAAAGTAAAATAAAATACGCACTTTTGACACTAGTTTTAGCACTAACCCATTCGACTGTTGGGTGATGCACCTTGTAACATTCACATATATCGAGGTATATCGTACGGTATCTAATTGAGTTCATGCTCAAAGTGACTTACGAAGCACCTCTTCATTTTTATTGACTAATGTCCCAATACCAAAAGAAAAACAGTAGAATGATAATGCCAAGTTGCATTAGCAGGTCGTATTGAGTACAGAAATTGTCGATGCGGCTTTTATAACACCTTAAATTTTAAGAGTTCCGCTAAGGGCATCCAACAATCCTTTCAAAGCACTTCCGTTATTTTTAATTAAAATTAATTTTATAATCAATTGACAAAAATACCCTCATACAACCCAACAAGTCACAATCCCATTTAAATGCCCTCTCAATGCAACTCACTTTTGAAAACTCTATTTTTTCACAGAGTCAAGTCGATTCATCACGGGCTGGACATCACGTTTGTCGATCAAAGAGTGTGCACTAGCTCTTGTCAATCGCTGTAACGACCCAAATTCTTCACGACCCAACCTATAGGTATTTTGATAATTTTATGATAAAAATATGTTAGGTGTTTGATGTGAAAATATAATTCTAAACTTGTCAAATTAAATATGAGTTAGGGAGTAAGTAAAGTTTTATTTTAAATAATAAAGCCCACTTGAGATTATGACCCAAAATGGCATTTTAGACAAATTGTAAATAGTCACAACCCTAATCCCTAACCCTAATGCTATTTAAGCAAATCAAAGAAAACCCTAGCCCCAATTTTATAAAACACCCACATGGAGAGGAGGAGAACAAGAGGAGAGTTCAAGCTCAAGAGATGTACAACCTCACTTCCCTCCTTGATTTCTTTATTATTTATTGAAGATTTGGAGACCAAAGGGTCGATGGCGTCGACATCGGCAAGAACGCGAGGAAAATAGAAAAGAAAATAAGAAAGGAAAGATTTGATCTATGTTAGAATGAGATTTTGGAAAGGATTTTGAGTCAAAGACTCCATTGAAGGCATGGTGAGATTCTAATACTCTCTAGATTTATTGTCTTGGTGTTGGTATTGGTAATGAGAGTTGTTGATTTGCAAAGTTTGTTCAATTTTTCTTAGATCTAGTCTTGAAATGGGTTATACAAAATTTTAAACTTTATGATAACGAGTATTATGGATGAATCAATCTTGTTTACCATGGATTGACGGTACATGAAAGGATTTCCCCATGATTTTAGCAAATTGAACGCGGTTGAAGTTTATTGATATGGATTTGACATTTAAGGTTGAGTTGAGATTTAAAAAGGGACTTTGAATCTTTTTCTTTGGGAAATAAACTTATTCGATAAATTTGTGGACTTTGACTGAATATTGTCATTTGGGAATTTAAAGTCTAAATTGAGTCTCGTATGGTGATTTGGATTTTTTTTAATTATAATTAATTGAACGTCTTCGATTTATGTTGGAAAAACCAAGTCTTAGAGGATTTTCCTTGTTTTACATCACCACATTCCTATTTTACTCGAATCATCGATTCTAATTTTAAGTGTCGATTTTAAAGTTGTGAATGACCTTTAGCGAAGTCATCTATAAAATAGGGTGAATCTCTAAGGTCTAGACAATTAATGTTAAACTTGTATGGTTGTAGATACATAAAATAATTATTCTTTCAAATTGTCTAGATTCGTGAGACGGTTCACATCGAGCCCAAACGCGAGAGGATCGAGATTAGGATTTGCGGCGAGTGCAGGTAAGTGGGGAGCTTGCTCAATTATCAAATATGACATGATTATTGTTATGCTTAGGATTCATAATTTGAATTAAAGACTTGGGATTTATGGGTTGCGTCGTGGTATTGGCTCGAACCTACGTATCTATGGAATGTGAATGCACTGTTATTCATGGCCCTAGAATGTGTGGAGTTCCACCGAGGGTCTTATTAGCAAGTAAATCTATAAGAATACCTCAGAATGTTGTGGTACCACCGAGGGTCGTTAACACCCCAGGATGTGTGGAGTTTACCACCGAGGGCTTTACTTGACTAATTGAATTCATAAGTATGTCACGTAGGGACATGAGTTGGAGTTACCTTATCTTGTACTCTTGAGACATAGGGATGTGCATCGGTGATGGCTTGGACGATCCTACTGTTGATTTGATGGAACAAACGAGAGGGCACATAAGACCTGTGTGCTAGCTGGTTGTTTCCATCACTTTGAGAGTAGGAGAATCGGTCACCGGATTCTTACCAATATCTAGTATGCATTGAATGGAACATCGACTTATCGTATTATTATATTTTATAGTACATAATTTCGTGAAACCCCCTCATTTGTATGAAAGTTTGAAATTATGAAATGATTTGTCAATCTCTTTAATGTTATTCATGATTATTGTTGTTACAATTTGTGACTTACGAATCTTATGTCTATGATAGTACTTGATGGTTCATTATAAGTCTATTTTTTATGAAATCCTGCTACCATGCTACTATTTAATGAATCCTTGTTTGTTTTCAAATACATGCTAGACTTTGCATGCTTATTAGGTATTACTTGCATATTTGATGGTTGAGCGGGTTTCCCGCATTACTGAGCTCCGTTGGTTCTTTTAGCTCACCCTACTTACATCTCAGGTATCCACGACAGCGCTAGGTTGAGGCAAGGGAGAGACGAGCTTGAAGTCTCCTCTTGATGTGAGCCTTTGTATATATAAATATATATCATGTATATTTGATTTTGAAACTATCAACTTAGGGTTAAAATTAAAATAGATCTTTAGGTAGCTTGAATCCTAGTTATCTTTAGTTGATCCATTTCGGAGATTATAATAAACTTGTTTAGTTTAAAGGAGCATGAACAGATGCACAATTTTTATAAATGTTCTATGAACTTAAATCTATTGGCTTAGGATATTTTTTTTATATTCTTTCCGCAATTATTATCCTTTGTTTAGCCAATGTGTATTCCGCATGTTTATTTGTTTAGGCGTGCCAGACCGTTATTTAGGTCTGGTTCAGGTATCGGGTCTAAATGGCAGTCTGGGCCAGGCGACCTGACTCTAGGTCGGGGACAGGTCGTCACAATCGCATTTATCAATCCGTCACCGCCTGGAGATTCGACGACTTTTAAGTATTTTTAGAGTATAATGGTTGAAGAAAATGAGTGAGAGGCGGACGTTGCACACGACAAGTTAGTTTTTATCGTTTTTGTGGGTTTTTTTTTCCATTTTTGAATATTGAACCACAGACGTGAATTTATCAGTCACACAGGACCGAGACATGTTGCTGTGTCTCGGTACCTTATAATCGATAACTAACAAAATTTGTCGGTTATTACCAACTGAGTTTAATCCCAAACGTAGCTTTTTATTACACTTCGGTTGGAAGCAACCGAGACATAGCTTAATGTCTCGGAAACGGATCACCAAGACCAAAACCAGTAGTCACGGTGATAAACAGCCACGTAGTCTAAGGGTCCTTCTCACTTAGGTGTCGGTTGATAGTAATCGACACTTACACAATGGTATCAGTAATGGATGTTCAAGACTAAAAGACAGATCACGACCCTGTGTGACTGAACATTACGGAACTGAAATTAAACACATCGTCCGACCATAAAAACAATAAATCTACCTTAAACAAGCAAGAAATTGAGGGGATTTGGTATATTGAGGTCTTGATGTCGTGAGGGAAGTGAGAAAAGAAAGGTTTCATTTGATTTGGTGGTGGGGTACTCGCACTTCAAACGAAATGACATTTTGGTAAAAGTACCGGGGTGCTCTGATAAATGGCTGGGGTGCACTAATCAGCGGGGTGCCCTGAGAGGATTGCGGGGTGCCCTTAGTGCGACTCAATTTTAATTACAGCCCCGACTTGCGTCTTATATGTGTTGAACATTTTCAAAACAACAATGAAATGTGTTTAGTCCCACTTGGGATAAAAAGTTCCACTTTAAAGAGTATATATACTCTTGCACTACTCTAAGTGTTTTAAAAATAAAACACTAGAGGTATGCAATGTAAACCGCACGCACGCGACGCGGCGCATATGGCGCATTTTAGGTGCACTTATTGTAACGGCCCGTTATACTTATAACGCCGTTATTTAACTATTTTAGATTAGGACGGCACGTGAACGCCGCAAATAGGTTAGTTATGATCCGAATTTAAGTATTTACTGTATATTGGTGTTTTCCTGAGTTCTGTGATGCATTACAATTATTATAGGGCGATATTAATCATCACAGGTTTGTATTTCTGAATTCTTGACCGGGCGAGGTTGAGCGCCAGGGTTCTTTGTTGTAGAATGCACCAACGCGTGGGGTTCGGTAGTTGTAGGCCGGGTGTTGGGGGTTAGATTGGAATTAAATAATAAAAAAATGTGACTATGGTTGAGGATTTAAATTAAGGGAATTTAAATATAACCTTAGGCTAAGAAAATGAAAATTTCATAGGTACACTAAGTGTGGGACCGCCTCGGGGTGCGTGCCGAACACGGGGCACGGGGTGCCAGGTAGTCGGGGAGTTAGTGTAACCTTACTTACAATTTATAGCAATTATTTTTGAGGGCTTAGATAATTTATATAAGTTAAATCAAATGATATCAATAAAGTCCTATAGTTGTAGCTGGATAAATCAGCATACCTAGGATTGTTCTCGAGATGCATAACAGGGAGATTTGAGGTAGCTAGTGTCATGATAAGGTGTCAAGAAACTGGAGTGACACAGGGTGATCAGTGACCACAGGATGTTCCTCAAGATGTGTGCACACAATAGATCAAAAATCATGGTTGATCGATCAAAGGAACAAGTAAAAAGAGTAAAATTTGGAGAGAAATCCGTGAAGAAGAGGAAGAAGATCATCAGCTGGAGTAGGGAGAGATTTATTGCAAGACATCCAACAACAAGAATTAAGGTATTGATTCACCAAAACTTGGGTTTTGGAAAATTCTGAGTTGTTGAATGATTTGAGGTTCAAATGAATTTTTGGAGAATTAAACACTGTATTTTTGAGATTTCATGCTCATAAGGTTGGTATTATGTGATTTTGAGTGATTTGGATCAAATTTGAGTGAAGTTAGATGATTTTGGAAAAATGGGTTTTGAAACGTGAATTTTTGATTCTCTGTTTTGGGTGGAAATTCGGGTTTAATCGGTGTTTTGGAGAGCAATTTGATGTTATTGATGTTGGGAAATGTGCCCTAGGTCAATCCATTAACAGTCTTTATGAATACATTTTTGTTAATAAAATAGAAGATTTCATTTGCTGTTTATTATAATTGATTTGCATGTTTACATTATAATAAGATCCATGGGTATTTACAGAAATATCTTAACTGTCCCTAGTCGATTATTATACTGGGAACTATAACGAATTAAGACTAGTGTGAGTTGTGACGGCCTCGAATTCCACAACCCTAGAATCGGGCGCCGCCGGGCCTGGACCCGCGCGAACCCCCGAGCCAATCCCGACGAGTCGCGCGGGGCCAGTGAGCCTATCATTACCATTCAATCGTTTATTAATCATTTGAGAGTGAAGTCAATTAATTAGCGAGTTATCAAAGTAATAAGCGGAAGCAATTAATCTCAACTAATAAATCAACTTCGAAAGCTCTAAGTTAGGACAAAAACCTAGGGTGTGGGAACCCCGTATATCATATATATCATGTAAAGCAAAGAGAGAATCATCTAAGTCATAATGTCCAAAAAGATCTCTCAACCCATAACCCCATATACAAAAAAAAAAAAAAAATATAAGTAGCTAATACACCAAAATGTCACCTATATCAACAGAGGATGGCCGCTCAAAGTATATCGCCTAACTGCGTGGTCTTTCCTTTGCTGGACTGTGGATCTGCACTCGGTCAAACACAAGAATGACGAGTCCAGGTAAGTAACGCCAAGCAGGAACAACAATAATTACAGTATTTCGAATTTAAATAAATGAGCAGTCAATTCATGCAGATAAAAAGAAAAGAACAAGGAGCGCATGAATATATAAAGACTGTGAATATATAAATAAGCAATCGAAATTGAGCGTCCCGGAATACAAGGGAAAGGCACAAGTGGTCCCGACCAATTAAAGTCGTTAGGCCGAGGACAAAATCTCCTCAAAGGCTAGGAGTCGAGGACGAGAATCTCCTCTAAGACCCTACGCGAGTGCGAGTCCCCAAAGAATCTGGTGGAGAACTCTCACCCCGTATATGTCATTACAATTAATCATGTATCCCCAGCCGTAAACTCCGGTATAATACACCGCGAGCCCGAATTTTGCAAGGATCATGCTTGACACACTTGCCTTAGGACAACTCAAAAGGAATGGAATGACAAGATAGTATTGAAACAATATCAATAAATAATTAAAAGCTCAAAAATATTGTGGTGTTCCTCACTGGTTTACTTACCTCGATCCAAGCTAATTCGCGCTAACACGGACTCCGACACGCCCCTTACGGTCCCCGTGTGCACAATAATCCTGATAACGCAATTTATATCAATTTCCTCAATTTCCTATGATTTTTTTCAAATTTCTAGCTATTTTGGCCAAATCTCACGTTTTCCAAGGCAAAAAAAACCCCGACAAAACGTCCCGTAAAAATTTCGAATATTTCAATTTTCTTAGAAATTCCCAAATTTCTCTTTATTTGATGAAAATATAATTTTCTAGAATTTTCTAGAATTTTTCCTGAATTTTTCCTATTTTTCTTGAATTTATTTCAATTAAAATCAATTTTAATATATTTAATTGAAATAAATATATATTTTTTATTAATAAAATAATATGTGGGTCGCGGGTCGGGTCTGACGTGTCAAACCGGGTTTGACCGGGTCAAGACCGGTCCACCGGAGTCGACCCGGTCTAGCCCGTCTTCATCTTCTCTCTCTTGTTTTTGGAAATTCCAAAGAAACAATGAGACGTCTCTTTTTTTTTTTTGACAAACAACAACAACATAACACCAACACTCAACATTCACCTCACCATCATCATCACCACCATTTTCACCATTTAAATCGACAATCTCTTCAACGACAACCTCGACAACAAATTTCGAAAACCACCACAACGACACACCACAATGAAATCTATAACTTCTTACCTCGATTTCGCCTCGACGTCGCGTCTACGCTCTCCGCGAATCGCAACCTTCCTCTCCTTGATCTCTTCTCTCGGTCGATTCCTCTCTTCCTCCCAAATTTTTGATCGAAAATGATGATTGTGGAGACGGCAGTGTGATGAAATTGGGATATTTTGGTCAAATGACCAAAATACCCCTCACCCTTATACATACCCTTTACCACTTTATTGCCCTTTTGGTCTTTTCACAATTTTACCTACCAACTTTAATAACTTACTTGGGTGACTTAGTTGACTTTTGGTCCTTTGTTCTCATCTATTTCAAACAATACCCAAAGTTTTCCTCGGGTATTCTCGCACCCGACTCATAGTACTAACTTTGTTCGTCGCGTCACCACAGATGTACCGACGTAACAAACGGACTTTACAACCTTTTAATTATTATTTATTTAATTTTTTTGTCAGTGTTTCTAATTAATTTGTTCCCCGAACTACCAACGCTCGTACACAACGCCTTTACCCGTTAAAAACTTAAAATTGCACAAATGGAATATAATATAATACAAACATCATACAAAGCTAACATACCTCGGCGTCGACGTCCGAGAATTGATGACTGTACCACGGCTTGGGCCCACGTATCACCTATTTTGACACGTGGCATAGGTTAAATTTTTAGGGTCGTTACATGAGTCTTGATTGATGATCATACGATGATCATACGTATAGGAATATGAATCAAGATCATGAGTACTTGTTAGGGAACAAAGTACTGGACCGACCCGTTATGAGAACATCACATGGATTAAGTCATAGTTGTTTCTCATGATATTTATATTATTCAGTCATTTGACTTGAGATTACCAGAGACTTTAACATTAGGAATACAGTGATTTGACACAATCAAACGTTGTCTTTAACCGGACGATTATAAAGGTTGTGATTGGTTATTGTGTGAATAATGTGGTAAAGTTGTGTAATCGAGATAGAATTTGTCCCTCTCATATAGAGAGAGAGATATCCAGTAGATCCCTCGATGTGTTAGACTGTTAAAAGGCCTAGTCTAAGTGAATTGATATTGATCAATGTCACTTGGATGTTTTCAGTCTACTTGGAGATCGAGACTAGTACGATCGAACATGTTGAATGACAATTTCATGTCTTATATTTGATCAAAAGAATATCGTGTGACAAAAGGATGTTATATACATTATTGATTAGGTTGTATCGATTTGATATTCGTACAACTTGGGTAGTCATAATGTCTTGCTAGAGGCCGCTTATGACTTGTATACCAAAATGTGTTTTGGTACACTACCAACGTTGTATGAGCCTATTGGGTCGCACACTAAGAATGGTTTTGCGAGATTTTAAAATGATTCAGAAAAACAAATTTTATATGATAAAATTCATGACAGAAACGTCCTTGTAGTGTATTACACTTATACTTCTTTAAGTAGGGGTATATGTGTATTTTACTTAACCTTCTATATACAAGGGTTGTATAAATAGACGTTTTGAGTTAGAATACAAGTAGAACGAAAAATTAAAAGGCCGAAACTCTATTTTCGTTTTTAGAAACAACTTAGGGTTTTTGGTATGCTCTGGATCGTTTTGGAGAGAAAAAAAAGGTTTGGTTTTCTCTCTAAGCTAGCACTTCAAATCTCGGCCGCCGTTTGTGTGTGGCTGCTGATAGAGGGCGTTCGTCGTTGGCAGCGCCTTAGAGATCGATTAACCTTCAGAAAGGTACATTGCGACTGAGGTATGATTAAGTTTTCATAGTATAAACGTTTTAATGGAATCAGATTCGGATCCTATTGGGGTTTTTCTCAAAATTGTTTTGAAATTTCCGCTGCGTATAAAATGCCAAAAACCAACAATTGAGGTGTGTGTGTTGTTGTGGGATGTTTGTGAGGAGTTTAGGAACCAGAAACCCAGAAATTCATTTTTGGAATTTATGGGCAGCGTGCAATTAGCGCGCTAGGTGATGAACACTAGCGCGCTAATCATCGCTGGGGAAGACGATGAACAGTGCCAAGATCAATTAGTGCGCTAATTGATCTGGATAGCACGCTAATATCCCCTGACTTTAAAATTTAAATATGAAATTGAGCTTAACTGATCATAAATCAAATTAATTGACCAATAAACCCCGAAATTAGATCTCAGGAGTCACATAACAGTAGTTGGAGCCGGGGACTAGTCGAGGATTAGACCGGGGGTATTTTCAGGGTTTTGAGCGTGGTTTTAGGTACGTAAAACCCAACTGAACACCACTACTGCATTTACTTATTGTTTATTTTAGTTGAGCTGTTAATTCTTGAAAATCTTTGAGTCTATTTCTTACTGGGACGGTTGAGCTTTCCCGTCTATGTATCCAGGGGTTGTTGAGGTCGCTTGGGAGGTGTAGCTTAGGACACAGTGGTCGAGTCGATGGCGTAGGGCACGACTGGGCTTCTGGTCCTAAGTTCACATCTTATATAGCTGGTTCACACCCATTTGTTTATCTTTGTATTTACATTCATGCGATGAGCTTTGAGCAGTTGTCTGCATTTTCCTTCTTTTCCACATGTTTGATTAACACAATTTATTGATTGTCATTTACACTTCTTAAATTATAATGCATGGTGGTTTTCCTTAAGATTTTACTTACTGGGCTCATCATCTACCTCTTGTGATGGCCTGAGCGCAAACCTTGTGTATCAGTAGGAGAAAAGAGGTCAAGGGTGACACATCCTCACTTGTTCACTGTCGAAGACCTACTGATATGTGTGTTGGTATTAAATGGTTTTACTTATTATTATTGGGAACTTGTGACTATATCATTTTTCAGTACTGATATATAAACATGCACTGATAGCAGTTGTCGCCTATATACCGAGTACTTCCGGGTTTTCCACTATATGTTGAATCAATTAATTTTATGCCACGATATTTTGGTAATATTAAGATTTCCGCTGTAAATTGTAAGCTACTAAATTAATTGGCACGAAACTCAAGAGTGACAGGTAAAATGATGGACGAGTGACGTGACAAGTACTTCTGGTGCATAGGCTGGGGAAGTACCTGTTGCACGGGGCGGTCTCGGAAATTGGAGCTGCCACTTTGCACGAGGCACGTGCGCGTGTGTGAATGTTGACTAACCATGGTAAAATCTTCTTTTCTTTCTTTTTACCATGTCTGTAAATTTTGGATTTGTTGTAAATGGGCAGTTAATTGACCCACTTAAATGGGTAGTTACGAGACCCATGTTAGATATTTTCAAAAGAATTTATTGTAATTAAGTGGGTAGTTAATAGATCCAATAAATGAGCAGTTACAAAACCCATTCAACAAATTAAAGTGGAGCAGTTACAAATTGACCACTCAATTAATATGGAGCGGTTATCATTTGACCACTCAATTGATAACGATCCACAATCCCACTCCTTTCTCTAACTATAAGAAGAGAGGCATGGGAGTAAGAAAGGACATGACATAAAATATAAAAGCCAAAAACCACACAGCATTTGTTCTGGTTCGATTTTTACTATTGTCAGTGCAAATCGGGACTTCATAGTATCCTATTGGATCTTTGCTGGACTCTGGCAATAGGAGTGCAAAGTTTCCTTTAGGGAAGTGGCATTATTACACGCTTGAAGTCATTGTTTATCACTCTGATCTAACAATATAAAGGAAATTTTTCGTTGTTGCAATGGCTTTGATCAAGGGACTGTCGGGGAACATCGTGAAGCTCGATCGCTTCGATGATGGAGGAGATTTCCTGAGGTGGCAGCGCATGCATTTACTACTGGTGGCATTTCATGTGATGTATGTTCTGAATACACCTAAACCTGTAGAGTTCGGCGATTGTGAAAATAAAGTGTGTAGATTGCTTGGTCATCAAAATAAAGTGTGTAGATAGTTAAAATCATTGTATGGATTAAAACAAGCACCAAAACAGTGGCACAAGAAATTTGACCAGGTTATACTTGCTAATGGATTCAAAATAAATGAATCTGATAAATGTCTATATAGCAAGTTTGATGGAAAAGGAAATGGTGTCATTATCTGTCTTTACGTAGATGACATGCTAATTTTTGGAACTGACTTAGAACAAGTTCAATTGACCAAATACTTTGTTTCAAGTAAATTTGAAATGAAAGATATGGGGCAAGCAGATGTCGTTCTCGGGATTCATATTGTAAGAAATGAGGAGAGTATAACTCTTAACTCAATCTCATTATATTGTGGAAATTCTCAATAGATTTAATCATATGAATTGTGCTCCTATTTCTACCCCACTAGACCTAAGTCTTGAGCTAGTGAAAAACACTGGCAATCCAGTTTTACAACTGAAGTATTATAGATTAATTGGATGCTTAATGTATGCAATGACATGCACTACGCTGGATATTGCCTTGGCAGTAGGCAAGTTGAGCAGATTCACAATTAATCCAAGTGAGTTGCACTGGTTTGTAATCCGAAGAGTTTTGAAATACTTGAAGAAAATAATTAACTATGGCTTATGCTATAGTGGATATCCTTCAGTCTTAGAAGGATTTTCAGATGCAAGTTGGATTGTGAAAGATCAAAATCATGCTTCTAGAAGTGGGTGGATTTTCACACTTGTTAGAAGTGTTATCTCGTGAGCTTCAAAGAAGAAAACTTTAATGGTTGGCTCCACCATGGAATCAGAGTTTATTGCGTTGCCATCGGCTTCAAAAGAAGCTGAATGACTATATGAATTATCATACGAGATACTATTGTGACCTAAACCGATAGCTCTAATCTCTATCCATTGTGATAATGAGGCCACATTGACAAGGGCTTATAGTCAAGTGTACAATAGTAAATCTAGACATATTGGATTGAGACACAGTGGTGTCAGAGAATTGATAACAAATGGAGTTATCACAATTAACTATGTGAGATCTAGTCAAAATTTGGTAAATCCACTTATAAAAGGATTGTCAAGAGACTTAGTGAATAAAACATCAAGGGGGATGGGTCTCAAGCCCATGAATTAAAGTTACCTATAATGGAAACTCAACTCGACACTTAACATTACGTTAGGTCTTGAATTCAATGCCGTCAAAGTTCATTATAAGAGTGACTGTGAGCACTAAATTTTAATAGTCATCCCAAAGTTGTTAGTGCTTGAAACCTGCATGTTAAGGAAGGAGGATGAGATGACCTCTTAATAGTTTTCTAAAGGTGCTTAAATTGAGGGGGTACTAGAATTGAGGCTATCTATGTGAATGTGAAGTGCGGCCGCTTCAAAGAGTTCAAGGGCTTGGCTGCGAAAACATTCACGCAAGATATGAGACACAAGACTAATGTTAAATGTGTCAAGAAATTTATGGCAATGTGCAGGTGCATGTTATATGTGTGACCTATTTATGCTACATATCAATTAGAATAATTGGTTCAAAGTTTATCTAAAATGTGATTATGATATGATGTAATGAACTTTTCACAAATTAGTGGTTCAAATCGCAATATACCATTATTTATACATATAAAGTTTAAAGTGTTATTGGAACAATGATGTGACAGCTCCAATTTCCCCGTGCAATTGGGTACGCCCGGCCTAGACCTGTGCAAGCCCCGAGTCATCACTCAGCAACCTGACGAGCCTAGTCGGCCTTCAATTCATCAGTTTTAACAATTTATGAAAGAGTTATTGCAATAATACACATCGGAAGACTAAACAAATAAAATCAGGGAAATAACTCAATCAAGGGAAATATAGGAATTCTACAAGTGTGGAAAACCCCGAGTATTCATGTACAATTCGATAAGTATATATACATGATACCAGTCTCATCAAAAATGCCAAGTTTAATAATCCCAAAACATATGTATGAAACGATATACAAATCAGCAAAACATAAACCCATACTATAGAGTCTTTGATCCCACTGCTAGTCCTCAAAGTAGGTCTCCTAGACAGGGCCCCTTTCCCTTGCTGCTTTCCACCCTATTTGCACCCACCGTCACAAACTAGACGATGAGTAACTGAAGAAATCGCTAGTAGTGCCAGAAGAATGTAACAGTAATTTATGATTTTAACAAGAAAAGCAGTCTAAGTATCATGCGAAAATGAAATGACAGGAAAGTAAATAAATCAAGTGCATGATAAACAGACTGATATATAAACAATCGAAATTTGCATGTTCTAAGATTCAAAAGAGGCCCATTAGTGGTCTATTTCACAGCAATACGACAAAGATCTCGCAAGATCTCTCCGGGCAATGTCGCAACACTAGCGCAGCGTGAAATCGAGAGGCATCGCAACACCTCTCGAATCCAGTACCCAGTACACACATCACTAGGGGTGATCAGTTACCCCTGCAAAGGGCACCCTCGTTCTCCCAGCTAGTGCGGGACCACATGATACCTTCGAGACACACACTCATGCCGAGAACATACAACCAAGAAAAAGGAATAGAATTTCAAATAAGGGATCAATTCACAATATCAATGAATAGAGGATGTATAAATCACATGTTATTTCCTTACTGGCCTACTAACATACACACATATAGGGTACATATGTACTTACTTGACTAACGCAACCCGGTACCACTCCGAGACTCTAACGCGTTCCCCGCGAGTTTTTGACTACCTGATACAGGTTTAAATCCCAAATGTCGATTTAGAGTTAGTTTTTAGTCTTAGAGTATTCCTTATAAGTTTGGTTTACAATAATTGGTGAGATTAACTCAATCAGTTGTGAAATGTCCTCAACTTGGGTTGTGTTAGGGTTTCGTATGAGTTCATGGTTTCACGGCGCAAATACGGTGGTTTTCTTTTTATGACATAACCCATATACACCGCAACTAAAGACACCCCATACCCAACTGTTATATGTATACACACATGATATGTGCACATATTCACCATACACACATACACATTTTTATTATGCACCCACATATACAACTGTTGTGTACACCCCCATTGTGGTGTACACACAGTGTACACCCCATGAACACCACCCATACCAAAATCGTCACTCAAAAGGTGCAAGGTGAGCAAAAAAAGAAGAGAGAAAGGACAGCCGAGGTGGCTCACCTTGGTGTCTCCGGTGGGTGGCCGAGGTTTCCGGTGCCGTGAGGGTGAGGGTGGTGGCGTTCCAGGCAGGGGGCGAGCTAGTTCCGGTGACGTCCGAGAGCATGAGAGAAGAGAATGAGTGACTGCCACGAGAGAGAAAAGAAAAGAGAGAGAGAGCACGGACTGAGAGGGAAGAGGAGTTACCTAGCTCTGGTGACGTAGTAGGAGGCGGTGGTGGTGGCTGTCCAGCCGGGAGAGAAGGCCGCCGAGAGTGAGAGAGGACGTGAGCCCGAGGAGTTGAGAGAGAGGGTGAACCGGCCGAGAGTGTAAACGAGAGAGAAAGGGAGAGAGTGAGACGTTGTCCCGATCTCCGGCCACCTCTGACTTCGTCGGAGTCCGGTGGTCGGCGAATGGCAGTGGGGGGAAGAGTGGAGAGGAGGAAATAGTGACGGCTTTGAGAATGGGAGAGATGATGAATAGTGTAGTAGGGTTTTTCTTTGTTTTTGTTTACATATATGACTCAAATGACCATTTTACCCTTGGACTAACACCTGTGTATTTTCAAATCCCATCAACACATCAAAACATAAACACACCTCTCGATGTCAATCCCATGGCTCCTCACAATTGGGCTGTGTCACTTTAACAAATTTGAATCCCATAGCCCGTATGTTGCGTAATTATCCAACTCCCGCATCGATTTTGTGCACCTCGGTCCGTATTTCTCCCAATCTCGGTTCGTCGTGCCCATTTTCTTTCCATATCTCATAAAATATTTTAATTAAATTAATTAAAATTCATTTATTGGTACTTTTTATTTGTTTTTATCTCCTGTTTAATTAGGTGAAACCTCACTCAACTAAAAATTTTGCCCGACTGGCTCGTGACCCGTATCATACTGTCATACTAATACATGCAACATCATCCACAAATAACCAAATTTTTTTTAGGGTTGTTACGGTCTCCCCAACTAACAAGAATTTTGTCCTCGAAATTAGCTCTAACTCGAGTTAATAAGGAGACCCAACACCCATTCTCACCTCTTCCAAACTGCGGCTTAGAGCCGTTTCGGATAGCTTGGATTATTTCTCGAACTGCGGACTACCTCAGAGTCACTTCACACAGTTCGTTCCTCATCGTTGAACCGCGGACCGATGCAAAATCACTTCAGACAACTCAATAAGCTATGACCAACTGTGGACTCTCGCAAGAGTCATTTCCGACAGCTCGACATCAGGTATTGAACTGCGGACTTGTACAAAGTCTCTTCGAACAGCACAACAGCTTAAATCCACTCCTTTTTCTCCACATCTACCAAATTGTGGGCCTTTGCCACTTCGAACAGCTTGATTTTTTTTGTCTTGGCCTTTAGACTGCGGGTCACAACCTTTTCAAACAGTCTAACTCAACTACGGTCTTTCAAGACTGCCCCCAATTCCCACTAGTGGTAGGAATGCCAACGATCTCGTCGCAGACATCGCCCACCACCACGACTCAAGCTTGATGATCACGACCTAAGACGCTGCAATCGTGACTCGCACGCCATACTCATGAAAACCTCCCAACCCACTCGCGTCTCGACGCAAGTTTATCTATACCCAGGCAGTAAAATAGATTCGACAAATTTGTAACCGTGGCCACCATGTACACTACGTGTTCATGTATCATAAGATGAATCACAACCTGTCTGGTGCTGCCTCTCTTTAGGTGTACTCTTGGCTAGTTTTGGCAACCCATTGTGCCCAAACTTACCATCTCTTTCGGACTCTAGTCTAAGTTAGGTCTATCTCACCCTAAACAACTCTTTTAAGTTTAGACGACACTACTCTAGCCAGTATCGATCCTAACTTTGTCACATAATGTTCGACCTCGTAATTAAACACCTAAAGTTTCATTTAATCGGTTCCATGCATGATATATGCTAATCAGGAATATCCTTTACCTCTGGTAGGATCATGAACCACCATCAGCTGCGGCTCAGTCGCCATGTGCACGTCCTCAATGGCCTGAGGCTGATCGTCATCCTGCTGGTCCTCGTACAAATCAGGACATCGATTTTTGAAATGTCCGGGCTGTCCGCACTGGAAACACACCTTCCGCCTTCGAGAACCACCATCATCGTTCGGATTCCTCGTTCGTTTCCTGTCATGTCCCTCTGATCGATGCTCTAATAGTAACTCGGGTCGATCAGGCTCAACCTCCTCGTGGTGAGTACTCAAGTAACTTTCCCTAGCCAGACTCCGCTCATATGCTCTCTGTAGAGTCTCTGGCTCGGTAGTGACTACTGAACCTCCAATGGTAGGTAGCAAACCCTCCGTGAAATAGTAGATACGATCGATCTCTGAATCTACTGATCCTCAGGCATAAGGTAACAATTGGATGAACCTACCCATGTAGTCCATCACCGACTCTCCTATAGACTGCCGCAGAGAAGTGAATTCGTTCCTCTTCGCCCGTAACACTGTCGGTGGGAAATACTTCTGGTTAAACTGGGTCTTGAAATCGATCCAGTCTCGCGGAATGCCTCGGGTAGTGACAATGGCCGTCCACCAATCATCTGCCTCCCCCTATAGCATAGATGAGGAAATCGTCGCTCTCATATTATCCTCAGTCGCGATAATAGTATGAATCTTCTCATGGTTCTTCAGGAAAAGCTCAGCCGCTGCTACATCTGTACCACCGAAAAACTTAACTGGATCGTGCCTCTTAAATTCTCTCCACTGCCTCGCCTCAGCAGTGGCCCTGGGACTCTTCTCCGGAGCAGTGACCGGAGTAATGACTAGAGTAGTCTCTGCAGCAGCTACTAGCGTAGTCGGTGTCTCCGTCGCATGTACTATCCCTGTCTGTAATGGAGGTAACTCGGCCTCGGTCTGTGTACCTGTCGCAACATTTGCTCCATCGGGAATCACCGCTAACGGAATCGGAGCCGTAGATGTCGCAGCAATCGGAGTCTCCGCTCCCCGAGTGACAATAGGTGGCAATGGTGTAGTCGGAGTCGATGGTGTAGTGGTAGCTGGTACGAGTGTCCTCAACAGTCGTATTATCTCCTGTAGCTGCTGGTCCTGCGTAGCGACTCTCTGTGTCAAGGCATGTACATCATTCGTGCTAGCATATCGTGTGCCGAAAGTGCCACTATAGTCGCTCGGACCGGTCTGATCCGCCATCGTCGTTTGAATAAAGAAACGAATTTCTCGGATTAGTGGGTAGTTACCGCATACAATATATTACAAACAACAATCGTAATATATATAAACATCACATCCAACTTATCCCAACTCATCCCTTCAACTAAAGTTCTAATTAGGATCGAAGGGTTTTCCACTCTAAGTTCAACCATTCCTAACTTCCGCTGGTTTAAATGGATTGTGTTTTAAATCAAGAGTCAGGTCTATATAACTTTGCGCTCTGATACCAACTGTGACGACCCCAATTTCCTTGTGCAATTGGGTACGCTCGGCCTAGACCCGTGCAAGCCCCGAGTCATCACTCAGTAACCTGACGAGCCTAGTCAACCTTCAATTCACCAATTTTAATAATTTATGAAAGAGTTATTGCAATAATACACAGCGGAAGACTAAACAAATATAATCAGGGAAATAACTCAATCAAGGGAAATATAGGAATTCTATAAGTGTGGAAAACCCCGAGTATTCATGTACAATTCGATAAGTATATATACATGATACCAGTCTCATAAAAAATGCCAAGTTTAATAATCCCAAAACATATGTATGAAACGATATACAAATCAGCAAAACATAAACCCATACTATAGAGTCTTTGATCCCGCTGCTAGTCCTCAAAGTAGTTATCTTAGACAGGACCCTTTCCCTTGCTGCTTTCCACCATATCTGCACCCACTGTCACAAACTAGACGGTGAGTAACTGAAGAAATCGCTAGTAGTGCCAGAAGAATGTAACAGTAATTTTTGATTTTAACAAGAAAAGCAGTCTAAGTATCATGCGAAAATGAAATGACAGGAAAGTAAATAAATCAAGTGCATGATAAACAGACTGATAGATAAACAATAGAAATTTGCATGTTCTAAGATTCAAAAGAGGCCCATGAGTGGTATATTTCACATCAATACGACAAAGATCTCGCAAGAACTCCCCGGGCAATGTCGCAACACTAGCGCAGCGTGAAATTGGGAGGCATCGCAACATCTCTCGAATCCAGTACCCAGAACACACATCACTAGGGGTGGTCAGTTACCCCTACAGAGGGCACCCTCGTTGTCCCAGCTAGTGCGGGACCACATGATACCTTCGAGACACACACTCATGCCGAGAACATACAACCAAGAAAAAGGAATAGAATTTCAAACAAGGGATCAATTCACAATATCAATGAATAGAGGATGTATAAATCACATGTTATTTCCTTACTGGCCTACTAATATACACACATACAGTGTACATATGTACTTACCTGACTAACGCAACCCGGTACCACTCCGAGACTCTAACGCGTTCCCCTCGAGTTTTCGACTACCTGATAAAGGTTTAAATCCCAAATGTCGATTTAGAGTTAGTTTTTAGTCTTAGAGTATTCCCTATAAGTTTGGTTGACAATAATTGGTGAGATTAACTCAATCAGTTGTGAAATGTCCTCAACTTGGGTTGTGTTGGGGTTTCGCATGAGTTCGTGGTTTCACGGCGCAAATACGGTGGTTTTCTTTTTATGACATAACCCATATACACCACAACTAAAGACACCCTATACCCAACTGTTATATGCACACATACATGATATGTGCACATATTCACCATACACACATACACATTTTTATTATGCACCCACATATACAACTGTTGTGTACACCCCCAGTGTGTGTACACCCCACTGTGGTGTACACACACTGTTATGTACACCCCACTGTGGTGTACACACACTGTTGTGTACACCCCATTGTGGTGTACACACAGTGTACACCCTATGAACACCACCCACACGAAAACCGTCACTCAAAAGGTGCAAGGTGAGCAAAAAAAGAAGAGAGAAAGGACAGCCGAGGTGGCTCACCTTAGTGTCTCTGGTGGGTGGCCGAGGTTTCCGGTGCCATGAGGGTGAGGGTGGTGGCGGTTCAGGCAGGGGGCGAGCTAGTTCCGGTGACGTCCGAGAGCATGAGAGAAGAGAATGAGTGACTGCCACGAGAGAGAAAAGAAAAGAGAGAGAGAGAGCATGGACTGAGAGGGAAGAGGACTTACCTAGCTCCGGCGACGTAGTAGGAGGCGGTGGTGGTGGCTGTCCATCTGGGAGAGAAGGTCGCCAAGAGTGAGAGAGGACGTGAGCCCGAGGAGTTGAGAGAGAGGGTGAACCGGCCGAGAGTGTAAACGAGAGAGAAAGGGAGAGAGTGAGACGTTGTCCCGATCTCCGGCCACCTCTGGCTTCGTCGGAGTCCGGTGGTCGGCGAATGGCAGTGGGGGGAAGAGTGGAGAGGAGGAAATAGTGACGGCTTTGAGAATGGGAGAGATGATGAATAGTGTAGTAGGGTTTTTCTTTGTTTTTGTTTATATATATGACTCAAATGACCATTTTACCCTTGGACTAACACTTGTGTATTTTCAAATCCCATCAACACATCAAAACATAAACACACCTCTCGATGTCAATCCCATGGCTCCTCACAATTGGGCTGTGTCACTTTAATAAATTTGAATCCCATAGCTCGTATGTTGCATAATTATCCAACTCCCGCATCGGTTTTGCGCACCCCGATCCGCATTTCTCCCAATCTCGGTTCGTCGTGCCCAATTTCTTTCCATATCTCATAAAATATTTTAATTAAATTAATTAAAATTCATTTATTGGTACTTTTTATTTGTTTTTATCCCCCGTTTAACTAGGCGAAACCTCACTCAACTAAAAATTTTGCCCGACTGGCTCGTGACCCGTATCATACTATCATACTAATACATGCAACATCATCCACAAATAACCAAGTTTTTTTAGGGTCGTTACAAATGATCTGTATATTTTGAAAATGGCAGGGGATTGTTGAACATTTTCAAAACAACAATGAAATGTGTTTAGTTCCACATGGGATAAAAAGTTCCACTTTAAAGAGTATATACTCTTGCACTACTCAGAGTGTTTAAAAAGAAAACACTAGAGGTATGCAATGTGAACTGCAAGCACGCGACGTGGCGCATATGGCGCATTTTAGGCGCACTTATCACTTTGCACGAGGCACGTGCGCGTGTGTGAATGTGGACTAACTATGGTAAAATTTTCTTTTCTTTTTTTTACCATGTCTGTAAATTTTGGAGTTGTTGTAAATGGGCAGTTAATTGACGCACTTAAATGGGCAGTTACGAAACCTATGTTAGACATTTTTAAAAGAATTTGTTGTAATTAAGTGGTAGTTAATGGGCAGTTACGAAACCTATGTTAGACATTTTTAAAAGAATTTGTTGTAATTAAGTGGTAGTTAATAGACCCAATCACTGCAACATTAAGGAGTTTTGATATCAGAACAATGGATGACGGTGTGAAAAAACCGATAGGAAAGAAAACTTTCGATGACGGTTACCATCATTATAGGGATATATATATATACCAAAAAAAAATAAACCCGACTTCAACTCTCTCTTTCGACTCTCTCTCATGAAAACCAAAACCCACTCTCCTAAAACTTCACCAGATCCGACCTTCTTCGCATCGACCGATCGATTTCAATTGGCACCATATTTCAACACCAGATGTCTCTCTCAATCTTCGATTCGACCTCACCAGATCACTCCAGATCTCTCGCATTGTAAAGGCGACTCAAGGTCCTTCGCTTCTCCTATTCAGATTTGTGCTATTACAGGCATGGATATGTAGTTTTCGTTTCGCGTTCTAGATTTTTTTGGTGTGAATTAGGGTTTGTTTGATGGATGCTTTGGGGGTTTAGCAGAGCTTTGTTGTTTGGGTGAGTTTTTGGTCTTAATTGTTGATTTCTGGTGATATATTGGATGATTTTGAAGTTTGGTGTGATTTTGATTCATGCATTTGATTTGATTGATCGATTCTTCAGAGTTAGGGTTTAGGGTTTGGATTGCGACGCGCAAACGCCACATCAATCCTCCCCCAAAGATCCAAATCTAGGGCAACTGATATTCAGTTGCAAGTTCAGCGCTGATCGCAATTCCAGATCTCGGTCAATCATTCTTTTTTACCAAATCTAGCTTTTTACTGATATGGTTAATGTACATTTTGTTGATTACCGAGTGTATGATGAAAGAATTCATGTTTGGTCAAACTTCATAATCCTCATAGCTCAGAAAAACTGTTTTGCCAAATTCAATGTTTAAATTGTACATCTTATATTATGAAACCGTCATGGCTCGATCGGTACATTCAATAGAATAGGACTAGACGTAGAACTAGTTGTGCTAATGAAAATCATTCATGTTTGGCTGGCTTTGAAACTGCAACTGCAACATTGAAACATTGAAACAGTGTGTGTGACCATATGATCAAAACAATTTAAACAGTTCACCTATATATTTTTGGTTTCTATTTACTTTTGGTGGGTAACCCAAGAAATTGGACTGATCTGGGGGCATGATGAGGCAGTAGATTTTTAAATACCTGAAGATCTGGCTATGGAGATTGATGTGTTCGATTCAATATGTGGACATATTTATATATGTTTCAGTTGCTTTGTACCATGTGTTCTGTAAATATTTTTATCATAATTGTTTTTTCTTTCATCTAAAGCAGTTCTTTAAAGGAATGCCTGATTATAAAGAATAAATGTTGCTTAAAAAAAATTCTTCTCCATCTATGCCGCCTGATCTTAGTCAAACCGACTAACCGAAACAAATTAAGTGATCTTCTCAACTTCCAAACCTGCCAT
The DNA here is from genome assembly GCA_039657345.1 of Stephania japonica. Lineage (NCBI taxonomy): Eukaryota > Viridiplantae > Streptophyta > Magnoliopsida > Ranunculales > Menispermaceae > Stephania > Stephania japonica. Next base: position 49,772,497 of record CM077558.1, read on the forward strand.
TGATCCTACCATCCCATGTGCTCTGATTTGTTTTTTATTGTCATGCTTTGATTCCTTTCAGCATCTCCCCTCTTGTCCTGTGACTATATTTTATGGATTCCAATCTTTGTTTGAATTATTGCTACTATTGTTATTAACACTAAATTAGTTGACTACTTGTTGTCGATTATGGGATTTTAATTAGCAACTGAATATCGGTTGCCTAACAGTCCCTTGAAGCTGATTCATGCATTTGATGTGAGAGAATACTTTGCAGTATGTTATGCTCTGTTTGTGTAAACACTTGTTTGATATTATTTGAGTAATAGACGTGTTGTTTTCTTTTCAAATTTGTCCCTCAAAATTGTGTTAAGGTAATCTACCATTTTAAAATTTTAAAATGTTTTCTATTTGTTATGATATGGATGAACAATTGATCAAGACTTTGTATGACTAATCATATCCAGCATGACCCTTACTTGTATCCATATCAAATGTACTCATTATTCCATGTATTGTCAATGTTGCTTGTGAAGAGTTGTATGACATGTGATGTATGTGTTACTTGTAAACATTGTCTAAGTACATTTATCATCATCACCAAAGGACCTATATAAAAGGTGCCAACCTCATTGTAAAAATACACCAAGTTGTATACAACTTCTCATTTCAACTCTCTCATTTCTCCTCTTCTACTTTGTAGTTGTAGTTCTTTGTAGTAGTAGAAGTTCTTAGTTCTTCTACTTTCCTTCACTAGTTCTAGCAAGTCTCAATTCAATTTACAACACGTTATCAGTACGAGCTTGCTCTAGCATTAAGGAGATCTTGAAGTTCAAGAAGGCTTGTTAAGAAGACAAAGCTAGGAAGGTATAACTTTTATGAGTTCGGTTTATTTCTATATTATCTTGGTTGCTTCACTTTTATATGCATGCTTTATTCATATATTATGCATTATAACGTCACCGATTGCGAAAGTATGCTCTGTAGTTGCGTCTTGTACGATCTTTTACATCAGAAATCAAAAGTCAATATGTGACATAACTAGTTTTCTCGCTATACTACAAACGATTAATTATGCTCCATTCTTGATTTTTTATATTGCAAATAGTGTTATGAGTTTGGGTTGATAGTGGGTAAGCCTTGTCCCCGGTAAAGCTAAACATTAAAAGAGAGACGGGTTATCCCGTTCGAGGAGGCATGGTTTTAAGTAGACTTCGTCTCGCCACCCAACCTGGAGGTTGTCCCACCAACTCATACAAGTATTACATTTTGCGTATTTATAATCAAGTTGTGAACATATATTTAATGGTATATTATCTATTTTGTATAAAAAGAAACCTATTTAGTTTATCCCTATTTTCATAAAGATTTTATTTAATTATAATTGAATTAATTACCTTAACAATATTGACAATACTAATTACTTGTCAAGGCAACGGGATGCTCAAATTATATATAAAGTATCTATGCAAGGCTATGCGTATAAATATTTATTCGTCAAATATCTCTTTAGACTCTTTAGAGATTTGAAAAGTGAATATTTCACTTTATATTATCATTTCACCTCATGGAGCTATCTATATCAAGGCCAAAATTGGTGATGCTCCAAAAGGCTCAAAATGAGCGACTGGGTCTCACGCTACAAAATTTATATCAGTCAAATATCATTTATTATTCTGCAATTTCAATTACCTCTATATTGAGGCTATGCAGAAATATGACTGATGAGACAAATAAAAGCCACGTGGCTCGCCTCGATGTATTACTGCAACAAATTATCGAGTGCGCACGTCAATTCATTAAATATTAATTGTGGATTGAATCCTTGTCTCGTGGTAGCTAAGTAAAATAATAAGATATTATAAATATAATATCACTCATGTCCAATTATTTTAGCTTCAAATTAAGAAACATATGTTGCACATAATGACCATGGTCGCAATTACAAATTTATGGACGTGGAAAAGGTGAAAAGATATGGTAAAAGTCATATTGACAATTCCATTGATAGTCAAAATAAAAAGTGGTGCACCACTAGAAAGGGTAGTATTGACAAGGAGCGCTCATAATTGTGACATTTTTTTGTCACGTATGAAAGGCTATGCTGCCTAAATATTGTCATATATACAATACCCAAATATTTTTGTGATATTTTACCATGCTTTTGTTGACTAATGATCCAAAAAGTTTGAGATATTCGTATTTTATTACGAAAAGGGTATTTCTTTAATACCATATTGTTTTTCAATGTAGAAATGGATCATCAAGTTATTTGTTCAGATTATGGCGATATATGTCTTGTTGATTGTGCTACAACGCACACTATCCTCAAAAGAAGAGAATATTTCTCCAATTTGAACTTAGTTGAGGCTAATGTTCAAACAATATCTGGCATCTCCAATTTGATTAATGGCTCTGGAAGAGCAAATATTATGTTGCCTAGGGGAACAATAATTCATGTTGACAATGCCTTATACTCTGAAAAATCCAGAAGAAATTTACTCAGCTTTAAAGATATTCGACAAAATAGATATCACATTGAAACCATGAACGAAAATAATAGAGAATTTCTCTATGTCGCATTGGTTTTAAATAGGAAAAAAGAAGTGTTAGAAAAATTCCCAGCTTTATCCTCTGGATTATATTTTACTCATATAAGGCATGTCGAAACGAATGTCGTCTTAAATAAGAAAATTAATGATCCAAAGACATTCATTTTATGGCATGACCGGCTTGGTCATCCAGGATCATCAATGATGCGAAGAATAATTAATAATTCGCATGGACATCCTTTAAGGAGTCACAAAATATTTTCAGCTGGTGATTATAATTGTGTTAGTTGTTCTCAAGGTAAATTGATAGTTAAATCATCCCCAAGTAAAATTGTTGTGGAATCCCCAGTTTTCTTAGAACGCATTTAGGGAGACATATGTAGACCTATTCATCCTCACTGTGGACCATTTAGATATTTCATGGTTTTGATAGATGCATTAACTAGGTGGTCACATGTTTGTTTGCTTTCGACCCGCAATGTTGCATTTGCTAGACTTTTAGCGCAAATCATTAAGTTAAGAGCACAATTCCCTGACAACCCAATCAAAACCATCCGTCTTGATAATGCCGGGGAATTTCAATCTCAAGCATTTAAAAATTATTGCATGTCTATAGGAATTACCATTGAACATTCTGTTCCACATGTGCATACCCAAAATGGTTTGGCAGAATCTCTAATCAAACGCATTCAATTAATTGCTAGACCTTTAATCATGAGAACTAATGTGACGGCCCCAATTTCCCCGTGCAATTGGGTACGCCCGGCCTAAACCCGTGCAGGCCCCGATTCATCACTCGGCAACCTGACGTGCCTAGTCAGCCTTCGATTTAATCAATTCAGTAGTTTATGAAAGAGTTATTGCATTAATACACAGCGGAAGACTAAAACAATTATAACAAAGGGAAATAACTCAATCAAAGGGAAATTAGGAATTCTATAAATGTGGAAAACCCCGGGTATGCATGTACAATTCGATAGGCATATATACATGATACCAGTCTCAATAAAACTATACCAAGTTCAATAATCCCAACAAAACAAGTATGAAACGATATACACATCAGTAATCAAAGTATAATCACCTACTATAACGTCTCTCAGATGTCCCGAAACTCCTCAAAGTATATCACCTAGGCGGGGCCCCTTGCCCTTCGTCTGCTCTCCACTCTATCTGCACCCACCGTCACAAACTAGACGGTGAGTAACTGAATAAAATTGCTAGTAGTACCAGAAGAATGTAACAATAATTTATGATTATAACAAGAAAATCAGTCTAAGTATCATGCGGAAAGGAAATAACTGGAAAGTAAATAAATCAAATGCATGATAAAGAGACTGAAAGATAAACAATCGATATTTTGCATGTTCTAAGATTCAAAAGAGGCCCATGAGTGGTCTATTTCACAGCAATACGGAAAAGATCTCGCAAGATCTCCCCGGGCAATGTCGCAACACTAGCGCAGCGTGAAATCGAGAGGCATCGCAACACCTCTCGAATCCAGTACCCGGTACACACATCACTAGGGGTGGTCAGTTACCCCTGCAGAGGGCACCCTCGTTGTCCCAGCTAGTGCGGGACCACATGATACCTTCGAGACACACACTCATGCCAAGAACATACAACCAAGGAAAAGGAATGGAATATCAAGCAAAGGATCGATACAACAATAGCAATAAATAGAGGATGTATAAATCACATGTTATTTTCTTACTGGTCTACTAACGTACATACATACGAGGCGTGCATGTACTTACTTGTCTATTCGCGACTCGGTATCACTCCGAAACTCTAACGCGTTTCCCCACAAGTGCTCAACAACCTGATAAAGTTTTGGAATCCCGAATATTAGTTTAAGGTTCGCATTCATTCTTTATGTTGTACCTATTGTATTAGGCTTTGATTGTAATGTGTATTGGATGTGTTGGGTTCTCATTATATTGTGTGTTGAACCCTTATCACAAATCCATATTCATTTTATATAAATGTCTATACTTAAAAATCTTGTTTACTTACTCTTAAATCTATAATAATGTACATTAGGGTCAAATACACAAATTTATGTGTACACCCCACTGTGTGTACACTAACATTTCTCACACCTCATTGCCTTGTGCACACACCCCCTTTGTGTGTGCACCCCACTTTGTGATTTACCATGTTTGCATTTATTAATACCTTACTTTATTATTTAAGAACTATGTCATATACCCCTTGTCACTATTCCAAACATACACAATGTTGTGTACACCCCAATGTGGTGTACACACACACGCGCGTCTTGTGTACACCCCACTGTGTGTGTACACACCCATTTGTTGTGTACACCCCACCGTGGTGTACACACAAAGCGATGAGATGTGCACCCCTTGCACATACACACTTAAAGCCGTCACACATACACATAAAATAATGAAATTTGTGACCACACACTCCACACACACAACACCGTTTATGATCACCCACCAAAGTGCACACACCCACACCCCAACCGGGGGTGTGCACCTACACACCCCACACCCCCATATATATAACAGTCACCCCACCTACACACCTTCACCAAAACGTTGCACAACATAACCATCAAACAACCACACCTATCCACTCCAACATAACCACATATGGGGTCACCTCCGCCGCGGATGTCGCCGGGAGGTTGACCTCCGGTCAAGACCGACGGCACCAGCCGGCACACAAGGACAATGACAAACCGTCACATATACAGTTTAAAAAACAAAACAACTATATATATACATATGGCAGTGAGATCGAGAGAGTGAGAGGCAAGAGAGGAGGAGCTCACCCAGAGTCGGACGTGCTGCCTTCGACGACGAAGGGGTGGCGGTGGTGACGAGCTCCCCGTGAGATGGTGGCTGCCACACACGGGATCGAGAGAGCACAAGTGTGAGTTTTCAAAATCGAGAAGGAGCGTGAGTGAGAGAGAGAAAACACGAAAGAGAAAGAGAGTACAGCACTTCACCTGCTCCAATGACACGAGGGAGAAGGCCGTGGTGGTGGCGGTCCAGCCAAAGGATGGGAGCCTGTGGCGTTAGAGAGGGTCGAGAACCGAGAGTTGAGTGAGAACCGAGAGTGGAAACGAGAGAAAGAGAGAGATCGGAGAGAAAGAGAGGTGGAGCTCACCTCGTCGGGGTCCGTGACGCCGGTGGGAGGCGGCGGCAGTGGCGAGAATGGTGGACGTGAACAGTGACGGTGGTGGTTGGGGGAGATGATGAATAGTGCACATTAGGGTTTTAGGGTAAAAACGTTTATATATATATGTGTTTTAGGACGAAAAGACCATTTTGCCCTTGAGTTTAAACTTGCCCAACCCTTGGACAGCTACCCTTATGAGTCATTTTGCTTATCATCCTATTCTAACACATGTGCACATCTCTATGCCCATCCATTGGTCCTCCTCACTCCCTTGTGTCACATTAACAATCCTATCCATATTAACCTATTAAATTAACCCCATTAATTCTATTAAATTATCAATAAGGCTACACAAATTTCTCGCCTACTCGGTGCACCGTGTCCCGCGTTCGACACGCTTCTCGAGGCGGTCCCACCCTTGGGATTTAAATAAATTCCCTTATGCTTATGTTATACTTTATTGTAAAAATTTATTTTCCTCAACTTAGGTCATGTTTTTCATTTGGCTTTGTTTATTAATAAAATCCACTAAAAGGGTTCCCGAAACACCCCGTATAACTAGGCGACATCTCACTCCATCAAAATATAGCCCGAACGACTCGAGACCCGTAAAATACTAATATAATAATACATGCATTATCATCCACAAATAACCAAATTTTTGGGTCGTTACAACTAAGTTATCAACTTCAGTTTGGGGACATGCAGTTCTTCATGCAGCATCTATCATTCGTTATAGGCCTACTGCATACCATGAACATTCCCCCATGCAACTCATTTTAGGTCAACAACCAAATATTTCACACTTAAGAATTTTTGGTTGTGCAGTGTATGTTCCTATACCACCTCCCAATAGAACTAAGATGGGTCCACAACAAAAACTTGGGATTTATGTTGGATTTAACTCATCGTCCATTATAAGATACCTTGAGCCCTTAACAGAGGATTTATTTACTGCACGTTTTGCTGATTGTCACTTTGATGAAGCTATTTTTCCACCATTAGGGGGAGATAAGAAGTCAATTCAAGAGGAATGACGCGAAATTGCTTGGAATGCATCAACTTTATCACATTATGATCCACGATCAAATCAGTGTAAACTTGAAGTTCGAAAGATCATTCATTTGCAACAAATTGCAAATCAATTACCAGATGCATTTAATGATGCAAAACAAGTGACAAAATCACATATTCCAGCTGTAAATGCTCCTACAAGAATTGATGTCTCTGTGCAACAAAATGCACAAGAACCAACGAAACGCTTAAAGCGTGGAAGACCGGTTGGTTCAAAGGATACAATTCCTCGAAAAAGGAAAACGGGAGTAAAAATAAATACAAATCAAAATACTTCTGAGAAAGCACAAGAATCCTTTGATAAGGGTTTGTCAGAACAAGTTGATTCTGATGTGGAACAACTTCTTCTAGAAAAAGATGAAAAAGATGAAAGTAATGAGATCTCAATAAATTACTTAAACTCTGGTAAAATTTGGGATCGAAATAAAATTGTTCCTGATGATATATTTGCTTTCAATGTGTCCTTTGAAATATGTGAAAATGATGATGATCTAGAACCACGATCAGTGGACGAATGTCAAAAAAGACCTGATTGGCAAAAATGGCAAGATGCTATCCAAGCAGAGCTAAACTCGTTAAGGAAACGAGAGGTTTTTGGACCAATTGTCCAAACGCCAGATGACGTAAAACCTGTTGGATATAAATGGGTATTTGTACGAAAGAGAAACGAAAAAAATGAAGTTACAAGGTACAAAGTAAGACTTGTAGCTTAAGGTTTCTCACAAAGACCTGGCATCGATTATGAGAAAACATATTTTCCTGTTATAGATGCAATCACATTTCGATTCTTGATAAGCCTTGTAGTCTCTGAATGGCTTGATATGCATTTAATGGATGTCGTTACAGCATATCTGTACGGATCTCTAGACAGTGAGATATATATGAAAATCCCTGATGGATTTGTAATATCCGATGAAATAAAATCAAAACCTCATAACATGCATTCTATAAAATTACAAAGGTCTTTGTACGGGTTGAAACAATCCAGACGAATGTGGTACAAACTCTTAGTGATTATTTACTGAAAGAAGTATATGTAAATAATCCGCTTTGCCCATGTGTCTTCATTAAAAGATCATCAACAGGATTTGTGATTATTGCTGTATATGTTGATGATTTAAATATAGTGGGAAACCACGACGACATCGTTAGAACATCCGAATACTTGAAAAAGGAATTCGAGATGAAAGAACTTGGAAAAACAAGACTTTGTCTTGGTTTGCAAATTGAACATTTTTCAAGTGGAGTACTTGTCCATCAATCAAATTATATTGAAAAATTATTAAAAAGATTTTATATGGACAAGGCACATCCATTGAGCTCTCCAATGGTTGTCAGATCACTTGAAGTGGATAAGGATCCATTTCGACCTCAAGAAAGTGATGAAGAGCTAATTGGTCCGGAGGTACCATATTTAAGTGCAATTGGTGCATTTATGTATCTTGCAAATTGTACAAGACCCGATATTATTTTTTCTGTCAACCTACTTCCAAGATATAGCTCTTCACTAACTCGAAGACATTGGAATGGTGTTAAACACATTTGTTGATATCTTCGAGGAACAAGTGACATGGGTTTATTTTAATCGAGAGGGGTAAAATTGAATCTCCAAGGTTATGCTGATGCTAGATTTTTATCAGATCCCCATAAGGTCCGTTCTCAAACGGGATATGTATTCACCTGTGGTAATACTGTTGTATCATAGAAGTCAGTAAAACAAACTATGGTTGCCACTTCTTCCAATCATTCTGAAGTACTTGCAATTCATGAAGCAAGTCGTGAATGTGTTTGGTTGAGAAACATGATTGAACATATTCAAGAATCATGTGGATTGCCTTCAGTAAAAGATTCTCCAACCATATTATATGAAGATAATGTAGCATGTATTGCACAATTAAGTGAAGGATTCATAAAAGGGGACAGAATAAAACATATTTCACCAAAATTCTTTTATGCACATGAGCTTCAGAAGAATGGTGAAATTGATGTCAAGCAAATCCGATCGAGCGATAATCTTGCTGATTTATTCACAAAAGCCTTACCAACTACGACATTTAAAAAGCTTACATATGGTATTGGCTTGCGTAAACTTAAAGACATTGCAAGTAAAGAAACTGAATAAGTTTTACCCATGTTCACATGAGGGGGAGTTATTGATTAGTGTATTGCATTTTTTTCCCTTAGCTATGATTTTATCTCATTGGGTTTTTCTAGCAAGGTTTTTTTTAATGAGGCAATCATAACAATATTATACTCATCTTAAGATTAATAAGAAATGTGTACTCTTTTTCTTTTGCTAGATTTTTTCCTACAGGGTTTTTTCTAGTAAAAATTTTAACGAGGCACATTCTCTCAACAATTGTCATCCAAGGGGGAGTGTTATGATATGGATGAACAATTGATTAAGACTTTGTATGACTAATCATTGTCAAGCATGGCCCTTACATTGAGTGGTAGTATCAAGCATATCCCTTACTTGTATCCATATCAAATGTACTCATTATTCCATGTATTGTCAATGTTGCTTGTGAAGAGTTGTATGACATGTGATGTATGTGTTACTTGTAAACATTGTCTAAGTACATTTATCATCATCACCAAATGGGCCTATATAAAGGATGCCAACCTCATTGTAAAAATACACCAAGTTGTATACAACTTCTCATTTCAACTCTCTCATTTCTCCTCTTCTACTTTGTAGTTGTAGTTCTTTGTAATTTTTTGTAGTAGTAGAAGTTCTTAGTTCTTCTACTTTCCTTCTCTAGTTCTAGCAAGTGTCAATTCAATTTACAACCCTATTCTTTATGTTGTCCCCTACTAATTTAGAATTGAACTGTATATTTTTTGCGAATGTTTGGGCAGGTTGTGGCATACTTAGAAAAAATGGGGCGACGCAATAATAAGAGAAAAGGTGTAGTTGAGGCGCGTGAGGGAGAGGTAAAAATAGAAAAGTTCAATACATTATTTTTATAAAAATAATTATATTTTTATGGTGGCACTAACAAATTCGTAAATTGTTATTAGAGTTTCAAAAAAGCACACAAAAGGGTCGAAATTGATAGACGAGTTATCGAAGCATTATTAACTCGGGACCCAAATGCCGGTGTAAGGATTGGAGCTTCACCTAGGCCTGCACATTCGGTTTCAGCTTCATCTCCATGTTCGCCTCGAGCTCCATCTTCACCTCCATCTCGAGCTCCATTTGTAGCTCCTTGTGTGCCATCTCGAGCCTCATCTCGAGCTCCATTTGTACCTCCTTCTCATATACCATCAACAGCTCCATCTTCAGCCCCATCTCGAGCTGAATCTGCTGCTCAAGCATCAACTTCATTAGGCGTTTATCAGTCAAGAGAGAGTGCCACTCAACATGAAGGTAGACCAAAAAAAAAAAAAAAAAAAAAAAAAAAAAAAAAAAAACAAGAGAGGTGCTTTCTACGTGGTGAAATAATGTAAGATTCTTGCTTGCTTTCTACGTGGTGATGTGTGCTTGCCAAATCGCGATGGTTCATGAAAATGATGTGTGCTGTGCAGAACCAACAACATTTTATAATATACAATGCATTGCTCTGATCAAGTTACTGGGCAAAGTTTTAACTATACAAAAGCGCGGCGCACAAGTCGTCATATATTTCAATTAGCCACAGAACATCATCAGTATCAGCTCTCTATTCTTCACAAATCTAAGTATCTTCGAGTCAGCTTTTGTACAGGCCCTGAACTTTCTCTTACGAGCTGTCTGATCGATTCGACCTACCGGAGAAACACATGTACTTTACTTATGACCTCTAATGCTACCGGAGTCAACATTTTATATTGTAAAAATTGTAAATTTATTTACTCTTTTGGTTGCCTTGAAATCTTGATGCAATGAGAGTTTTTAGATTCAAACATAAGAATCTACTTTGGCAGATTTGATGTTGTTGCTCTGTGAGTCTGTGACTGTGAGTGAGGCATTTCTTATCTCTGTTGAAACCACCCTCTTTATCTGATCTACAATTATGGGGGAAGAGATGGCAGACACTCTTGAGGATGAAGTTGAGGTATGCCCATTTTAATTCAATCATAAATTGAGATGCCCATTTGATCAATTTGCGGTTTAGTATTCGGTTATGTCGTTTGATCGATTCGATCTTGCATTCTCATGTAATATAATGCTGGTCTGCTACTACATGGTTGTGGTTTTTCGGTTTACAGGTGAAAGGATCAACTGCTGGAGCTGAGACTCCTATGAATGCATCAATTTCGTTTGGCAGATTTGAGAATGATCTGTTGTGTTGGGATAGATGGTCTTCGTTTTCGCAGAATAAGTACTTAGAATAAGTTGAGAAGTGTTCGACGCCGGGTTCACTGGCCGAGAAGAAGGCATATTTTGAAGCTCATTACAATAACAATGACTTACTGATCAAATTATGAAGGTCTGGTGCAAAATCATTGTGCAGATCAATGCCGCTCAACAAATTCCTCAATTGGCCAAGTCCAATTGGTACGTCAAGTAGGATCATTGAAGCAGTATCTTAATAGGCAGTTCTCATTGTATTTCTTGTATATTGAGCCTCACTATGTATAAGTAAGTTCCAAGGTGTTCTAGCTTTTTGTTTTGTTTCTTTTCTTCTAAGACAACTAAGTGTGGCATTTACTTCTTATAAAAGTTCAAATGAATAACTTTGTGAACTAATTTTATGTGTAGTAGTGGTAATGGTTTATATATGTTGCAGGGAAAAAATTATTTTGCAGGAAAATAACGGTCATTTTTTTTAAAAAAATTGAAAACTCTTTCGTGACGGTTTTAAACTGTCACGAAAGCCCAAAAATTCAATACAATGTTTTAGATAAGATGACGGTTTTAAACCGTCACAAAAGGCCTTAGGCTTTTGTAACGTCGCATAACATGGCGGATTGCGTGACGGTTTTAAACCATCACGAAAGGTTATTTATGTTGTAGTGAATAAATGAACAGTTACAAAATCCATTCAACAAATTAAAGAGGAGCAATTACAAATTGACCACTCAATTAATGTGGAGTGGTTATCATTTGACCACTCAATTGATAACTGCCCACAATCCCACTCATTTCTCTAACTATAAGAAGAGAGGCATGGTTGTAAGAAAGGACATGGCATAAAATACAAAAGCCAAAAACCACACAGCATTTGCTCTGGTTCAATTTTCACTATTTTCAGTGCAAATCAGGACTTCATAGTATTCTATTGGATCTTTACTGGACTCTGGCAATAGGAGTGCAAAGTTTCCTTTAAGAAAGTAGTATTGTTACACGCTCGAAGTCATTGCTTATCACTCTGATCTAACAATATGTAAGGATTTGTAATTGATAATAATAATTTGAAAATTCCTCAATTTACTTATTGCTTAAAGCAGAGGAAGGTAATGGAGAGTAGTTTTTTTTTTTTTTTTTTTTTTTTTTTTTTTTTTTTGTTTTTTTTTTTTTAAGGTAATGGAGAGTTCATTTAGTGTGATGTGATTTCTCGAAGAAATATTTTAGTTTTTAAAATAGATATGATTTGATCGTGACCTGTGAGTCCATTTTGGTATAATAAAAGTTTAATTATTGTGGAAGAAAAATTGAGATAATGAAGAGTAGATTGATGATGCGATATATGGTTTAAACTCAAAATATATAGGTACAACCATTAATCATGCCCTTAATAATCACTTAATCTTCATACTTCTTGGGTGTTATTTGTGATGATGGTAGTGATTGGATGAATGGTTTTGGGACTAACTTTGGAACTTGATCATGCTAGTGATCGGCTGAATGGTTTTAGGACTAGCTTAATTTAATTGGAGCGTTGAATGGTTTTAGGACTTTCTTGTGTTTGATGTAGAGCTTCGGGGGACATTATTGAGGTTGCAATTGGCTTGGAGTATGGTTTTCTTCTTCTTTTTGTAATTATTTTTAGTTTCTCATATGGTGTTTGATCCAATCGCACCGATTAACCCACGCTTGTCGAACCCTGTATAGGAGGCGGCCCTCCCAATCTAGTTTCTTCCATTCACAAGACACGAACTCAAGACCTTACTTAAGAGTTAAGAGGATCAATTCTCTTACTACTTAGGCCAATCAATTTTGGTTTTGAGTACAATATTTTAGAAGGTAGTGTTGGATATGGATAATAAGAATGCGATAACAAACTTGCAATAACGTAATCGGGCTATCAATAAGAGCATCTCCAAATGTGGATTGGGGGCATGAATTCTCAACGTGGAGAGGATGTCCATCCCATGTGAATAGCATTGAACTTCAAAATTGGTCTCCAATGGTAGATGTGGATTTGTAGTTCAATTGATAAGGTGACATTTCTTTTCTTAATTTTATTAATTAAAGCGTGAAAAAAATCTAAATAAAATAAATAAATATTTTAAGAAGATCGATTTTCCAACGCGGTTGTCAACTTGAATGTCCATAATTGACATTCAAAATAGACAATATTTATCCACGTCGGCTCAATATTCAAAATGCATATTCTATTGGAGAGGTTTATTCACTCCAATGTCTATTAAGTCCACGTCGGCTCTGTTCTTCTTCTATTTTTTTTTTTTTTTAATCAATTGGGGTTGGCTCCCAACCCAACCCCCAACCATTAATCACCTCGGCAGGGAGACAACTCTCCCTTTCTTCGTTCTTAGTTCGGCCATGGCTACCATGGCCGAACCTCATCAGCCACACATCAAATTATCACACTTTATATAGTGATCTTATAGGTAGGGTTTATTTTATATTGTCTCTTTTCATAACTTAAGTCAGATCCACGAAAAGTCGAGTGCGCGTCAGGTGAGGTATAAACTTATGAATAGATATAGATTAAAGTTCGCCCTCGTAAATAAATTTATGGTTCTTCTACTAGATACGACCGACAGAGATTGATGTTATTCTCATTGAAGAATGAAAACATCGATGTTATGAGTTCAATACATTCATAAAAATTCTCAAAAATCTTATTCATTATTGTCATTCGGTTTATGTTCTCTTAAATTTTCAAAGCTTTGGCAACCACTTTGGCTTTTGAGAATTTAAATAAAAAAAAGCACATGAGAGCAAATCAAAACCCTAGACCACAAATTCCTCCATTAAACCAACCACCAATACCAATCTCTACTACCGACACTTGTAAATCTTCTCGCAATCTCGGTTGTACGAATTGGGCGGCAAACTCTTGGAGTACGGCTGGCCGTTTCTGCCGTCAAACACCGGCCCGTCTTTATTTAGAGGGGCGTAGCCGATTGTCTTTCCTCTACCTGTTAGGGATCTTCTGATCAATGTTCCAAACACTAGCGGCTTCCTCAATTGAAATTGAGACTTTTTTGTTGTTATATAATTTTTTTAGTCGACCAAAAATCTAAAAAAATGTAAAACTGTTAATTGCATATGCTTCAGTTTTTTCAGTAGTCCGTTGTTCCAATTAATCAATTGAACAACTAGAGAAGTTATGCCGAATTAACAAAGGAAGTGATCATTATATCACAACTATAATTTGAGTTCTGAAGTACTTAATTAAGATAGATCTTTGGTCACACACATACGTTAAACCCTAACAAATAAGATAAACAAGAATTCATGTAACCAAGTACCAGACAAAGCTATTAATTAATTAATTGCTTCAAAGAAACTTTTAAGACCAAAGACTCGGGCTTAAAAGGGGCCGGAGCTCTAGTTTCTTGGTTCTCCTGTAGCTGAATTCAAGAATCCTTGCTCTTTGGAGAGTACAGTAGGATAAAAGTTGCATGCATAAGCAAATAACATTAACAATAATTCACATAACCAAAGTACTTGACAGAGCTAAATTTAAAAAATAAACATAACAAAAACTTTTAAGTATTAGCTACCAACACTGGTGTACCTCCCTCCTCTCCATTGAGGTTGTTGGTCTGATCACTAGCACCACTAACGTTATTGGTTTGATCACAACCATTATTGTCGCTGCCATTAGCCACATCCGCGTTGCTTTGATCTTTATTACCACTAGCCACATTGGGCGGAGTAGTTGCTGTTGGAACGACATTAACTGCAAAACAAAGCTTGTTTTGAGCATCTCTAAAGCACCAAAGCTGCAATGACAAAACCTCTGGCTTCAATCTCCGCTCCTTAACATAACTATTCCACTCCCTTGTAAACACAGTTTTTTTCACACTCTGCCACCACTTCAACAACATGGCCTTCTCCCACACACCTCCCTCTCCATCCACCACCTGAACATACAATCCTTGCCCCGGTGCGTCCCCTGCCTCCGTCCCCTGATCATCATCTTTCTTGTTCTTAGAATTCTCTGTCACCCGGATAGCCCGATTTTCCTCATCGCTGCAGAAGGCCGTCAACTTTTCGGTGGTGCCCTTGGGGAAGAACAAACGGTTGTGGTGTGTACTCGTGTCGGTTACCTCGATCTTCTTCTGCCCCAACCATACCATCCTCCTCTTCATGAACGACTCGTTGTTGTTGTCATCTTCTTTTCCGTCGTTCATGTCCATCATCTCTTTGATTTTTCGAGCCATTTGGTCCGGCATTGGGGGACCGCGATCGTCTTCATCCAATACATGGACAAGACTATTATTGTTGTTGTTGTTTATCTTCTTATTTTTCTTCTTCTTCGCGACATCCTTGATCTTTTCTTGCTCAATCTCGTCTTTATAGTTACATATCAAGTAGACCATAATATGGTGACCGTAGACTGTGATGAAATCCTCCTCCCCTCTGATGCTCTCAGCCTTTCTCTTACGCCGCTTTGATCTTTCTCTGCTCTCCATTGCTAGCTCTGTAAATCAAATTAATTGGAGTTTGCAATTATATACCGTTTACAGTTTATTATACATGTATATATATGTCAAGGGAATTGATTTGAACTAGAAATAGAGATTGTTTTTGTAAAGCAAAAATAGTAACTTTAATTTAGTAGTTGGAGTTGGAGTTGGAGTTGGAGTTGGAGTTGGAAACTCAACAACAATTCCTCCTATCCTCAAACACTGCCGTAAAGAAATTATACGAGAAGGTAAAATTCAACAACTTGGGCAACAAACACACACTCCTCGGCACCACTCCCGGCAACATATTATGCGCCACATTCAGCTGCTCCAGCTCCACCATCATCAACTTGTTAAAACTCACATCCTCCGTGGAACCTATTGTTCGCTAAAACGATAACAGACACCGGCGACTTCCCCAAGTTGTCAGGCAGATCGAACACCAATTAATCGGTTGTGGTTGATGAAGATCGCGTCCAGATCTTTGTCGAATACTTCTTTCGACAGGCCGGCGTTTGGCGGTGGAAACGGCCAGCCGTACTCCAAGAGTTTGCCGCCCAATTCGTACAACCGAGATTGCGAGAAGATTTACAAGTGTCGGTAGTAGAGATTGGTATTGGTGGCAGTGACGTGATCCGAACTGCCGAGCAGTTGCCGAGGCAGAGGAGATGGAAAAGAAGAAGGAGAAGAGATGAGGAGAAACGGAGGATGAGTCGACCTTCGCAGCAGCGAGGCGCCATGATTCAATTTTGTTGACATGTTGTGTGGAATTTTATAAGAATCTGAGAATTGGAGGTAATGACTTCGGTAGTTTTCGAGTGTTGGATGAGTGAGTGAGTGGGTGTCGATGTTACGAGATGCTTTTTGCCTTTTGGTTTTAGTGCACTATTTTTTGAGAATGCTTGGAGGCAAATGAAAACCTCACCTTTTTTTAACATTCTTCATAAATAAGAATCAAAATGTAACCTTAGATAGATGATTGATCAATAATCAAATGTAACATTTTAACCCAGGGGTTGTGGCGTGATGGCATGGATCATGCCACCCTTAACATTTTTCTAACAATGAAGATAATTTTAGGTGCCAAGAACCTGTTTGATGCAATGCTTAATATGATTTCTTTTTTCCCTTTTTTTTCTGTTTTAATTGAAAATTCTCTTTCACTGTTTTGTGCAACTTAGCAATTTATACAAGTAAATTTAATTCTTCTGATGATTATTTTTAATTTAGTTTTATTAGATTAATTACTTAATATGTGGTGGCTCTACTTGATCTCCTTTTGGTTTATTGTATGCCAAATTAGCTTGCTAGGTTTGAAACATTGTTAATGGGTATATACAATTAGCGCCCTATCTCTGTCTCTAACTCTACTAGAGAAAAAATTTATATATATATATATAGTGGAAATTCTCATTTTATATCTGAACTTCAGAGGTTTCCTTCAGCTTCTCTGAATGAAAAAATCAGAGATCTCTTTATCTATTTATATGTATGAATGAGTTAGTTACATGAATCAGCATCGCCTTAAATGTATAATAGCCTAACTGACTCTGTTAGGACATTTAGTACAATAGTTACAATGGCTATAACAGAAAACCGTCTCACCACTTTGTTTTCACACTCACTCTCTATTGCAAATCTTCACTCTATTCATACTTAATGATTTGATCTAACATGTTGTCTTAGCATATATAATTACTAAGCAAACAACATTTTCTTCAATTGAACTTCTGCATTTCATGTAAACTAAGTTCAATGAACATGCCAACATGGTAGTCTATACAAACATACACTACAGTATCACTAGATTTATTTTCTAGTGGTCTGGCTTTTCCTTTTCTTCATGAAATTGATGAGTGGAATTACGATTAAGTTTTTAGCAAGTAGTTTTTTCTCCTCTAAATTTGTTCCGGAACTGTAAAATCTATGAGATGAAGTAGAAAGGAGTTGGAGTTAATTATTGTTCTTCTCTTTAAAACTAGACTTTGTTGTAGAAAATATAGAGTAAATCTCATTTAGATCCAGAAAAAGAATATATAGATCAATAAGGAAGCTAATTCCTCTAGAGAGCATTGGCATGTGTATACATATGTAGGGAAGTTTGGTTTTCAATGATCATGTAATTTTGTAATGATTGAATTACTTTGGAAATAATGCAGCCTTTGTTTGTCCCAAAGGAAAAGTGGCAGACCGTATACATATGTGAAAAGTGTGGTTGAACTTTATTTCATCTCCCCATCTAAGAACTGAGGGAGCCATTGAATCCTCCTCTCTGCATAGTTGTCAATAAAACCTCTTTGCAAATTCTTTCTTTTACTTACGCAACAAACTTTGTGTGTTTTTTATCTAAGTATTTCTGTACTTTTCTTCTTCTTACAAGATGAAGTGCTATTTTGGATAGAGAGCCACCACTAGAAGTGCTTGACATATATTTTAAAACGTAATATAAAAGGCTTAGTGATTTTGACTAGTACATTTAATTTTGTTTTATTGTGTGAGTGATGCAATTGGGGTGTGAAGAACCTGCATCTGCATTTATTGATCATTTAAAGCATCTGAGGCAGAGTGTGAATCAAAAGATTCAATTTTGATGGTCTTTTAGATTAACACAATCTGATTTGTATTTTAGGGATACAATAGGTGCAATAGTTGCAGGTTGCTTGAATGGTTGTCGTTTGTGGTGGGTTTAGGGCTTGATTTTGTGTGATCTTTGGAAAAACTTTGATCTTTCTGTAATGTGTTTGTCTCTTGTTGATGCAAGATTTGATCTTTCAACAAGAAACTTTGTCTCATCACTTTGTTCGAGGGACATGTTATGCAGAATGTTTGGCCAAAATGATCAAAGATCAATGCCGAGTACTCTCAAATCTCAATTGAGATTTTGCAAGTTTGATTTGAAGTTCTCTAATTAAAGTGGAGAGCTTGTCTGAAAAGAACAAAAAGTTAAAACTTTTGGCGAACCTGGGCTACTCACTAGATTAGGCTTCAAGCCTTCAATTAATAATAATATTAGATAGATGGGGTATGTGTCTCATAACATAGTTATAATTTAGTATATTGCAAGCTAGTACATATACACACCAAGCACCTTTCTTTTCCTGTAAATTTTGGTTTGGCGCAGGCTATATAGTTTTGATCACACAATTTCTTTTGGTATCATTTTCAACTGAAAATGAAGTGATTAACACACACAATAAGATATGAGAAATCATTTTGCTTCATAGTTCTTCAAGATTGTTGTTACCATTACTTGGTCGATCTTTCTTGTTGAGTCTCTTTCTTTTAAAAGTGTCCTTCAAATATTTGATATGCTAGCCAAAACATTTCAGGTCCAAATGCTTCAATTGTGGAGGTGACTATTTTCCTTTATGCTGCTCAAAAGGCAAGATCTGCTGATGCTCTTTTGTATAAGATTCTGCTATTATTTATCATAATTGTCATTGATATGATTATAAATATATGAGATTCATGCTAATTGCTATATGCTCTTCATCTATGTTGTTTGAGGTTTGGTTTGCATGTATTTTGATGATAGTTTTCCTAATCATCTTGTGTTTTTTTTTTCTTTTTGTTTTTTTTTTAAAATATCTGCAGACCGTTGTCATTATCTAGGTGCTGCAACTTGGCGTCTTACAATTTAACTCCACCCTTCCGGTAAACCTTTCCTACTTCTTGAGTGATTTATGTTTGTTTACGAGTTTTTGTACTTGAGATGCTGATGATCAGTTTTAATCTAATCAAAATTATTGTGTTTTCTTCTTAGAATATGCTTTAAATACTTTAAGACTAGTAAATGTAAGAAATGATTCTCACTATGGAAATGGTGATTTGTTATTAGTGACTCAATTGTTTGATTATATTACAGGAAATTGAGATGTAGTGGATGTATCTGTTTTAACAATTTGTTCTCTTATGTTGTAAAGGGATCAAAAGAACTATTTGCATTCTTAATCTGTAGATACCAGTACTCATTGAAGAAACTCAACCTCCATGGGTTTAGGGTTTAGGGTTTAGGGTTATTTTTTTTTTCAGAAGTTGTATAATTTTGATACTGGTGTTTTGTGCGTGAAATCAATAAGTTACCATGTCTTGTGAAATTAAACGGAAATTAGAATAAGTTAGTTTCTTATAGTGATATATAGTAAATTAATACTTCATCTTTTATGTTTTTATCTTTAGTGCTAATGAACCTTGTCTCTTCGGAGACATCCGAGAAAAAGTACTAATGAACCTTAAATATCTGGCAATGTTTCCCATGGTTATTGGTGTTATGCAACAGGCATTGTGCACTTAAGCTTCTGATTTGGCCATCATCCATTTTGACTCATTGGATGTTTTTGAGCATCTGTCTGGTGTTGTCTTTCACTATGATTTACTTGACAATGTTACTTTCTTCCATTGGCAAAGTTAAGTATACTAACTTTCATTGTCAAACTTACAGTTCACTTGGATTTTAGTGCTTCAATCTGTCATTGAATTTTTAGATTGGCCGGTCTTTAGGTATCATGATATTCACTCCCGCTGTGGTTTTCAATCTTCTATCCGAGTTTCCGATTTTGAGTTAGATTAAAGATTTGTAACATATATAGTTGGGGAAGCCTTATTTGTTTGATGGGATTTTGTTAATGAATGAAAGATAAAAATGAAATTGTTGCTTTTATTTAGGAACATTACTTTCAAAAGAATTGAAACCTTAATTGATAGTGGTAAGCCTTAGATAAGGCAGTGATGTTATTGAGGGGCTTGATTTTGGATAAATACTAAAGAAAGAAAGTGGTTCCAAGAGTTGTTAGGCATTGCAAGTGTGAAGTTCTTTCTTTTAATTTTAGTGGATTTATCATTGGTCTCAGCTGGCTTATTGTATTTATAATATCTTAATGGAGTCATTTCTGTTGTTTCCTTTCAAAATAATGGAAGAGAAGGGTACCCTTACAAGACTTAGTTGTGTGTTAAATAAAATACATGAGAATCAATGTATATGGTATTTTTATTAAGGGAACTGAAGGTATACATACTTGATTTTGCTAGCCTGGTATGGTAATTAAGTGATGTGCTTCTGTTTAGGCTTTATATCTAATTGAACTTCGCTTATTATGTTGCGAAAAATTTTGTTTGAAGTGAGGTTTATGCTGGCCCATTTCATTTTCCTTCTCTTACGTCTCTTAATGGTAAATTTGGACTTGTCCGTCTGGTCCTGTACGCTAGAATCAGTGATAAGTAAAGACTTTATGCTAAAATCTTTGCTTAAAATGGCGCCATGTTAATTTCTTCAATGACAGGTAAAGCCTGTGGTAAAATCTAAGCACTTTCTATAGCTGTCTCATTAAGAGCAACTCCAATCAGACTCCAATATAGAGTTCCAACTGTATTTTACAGTTCGTGTTACTCCAATCAGACTTCAAATCCAACTCTATTATTGTGTTTAGCGAGAATGAAACACCAAATTTAATGATCCATTGTAGCACAACGCTATAATAGCGTTGCATTTTTTATTTTTATTTTTATTTTTAACTTTTTAAAAGTTTTAAATTTATTATATTTATTTCAGGGTTATATAGTATAAATATGTTTTCTGATTTTTTTATTAGTTAACTAATTTATTGAAATTATTATGAATAAATAAGAAAAATGAATAAAAATTGAAAATAGAGCTTTGGAGAAGTAATAGAGTTTGATATGGTAGAATTGAAAAATGGAGTTTTGTGGTTGGAGATGGTCTAATGAGAAGTGTAGGCAATTAGGCAAGTTGTATATAGATTTTCCTTGAGGTTTTCTAGACATGTTGTATCGATAGATATTTTTATATCAAGAGTCTGCTATTGTGACCCACAAACTTAACTAAGAAACAACTACGTAAATAGATGCATCTCGTTTCTAGGTTAAGTTTATGGATTATAAAAACATGTTACTTTATACTAATTATAACTTATTTGGGAAAAACTTATTATTAAAAATATCTTAACCTTTCAATCAATCTAGGAGTATTTACAAAAACATTATAAACATGGATAAAAAATCATAAATCTAAGTGAAAGTGCATCTAGCACAACTTCTAGCCTCCAAGGGATATGGAGATAATTAAAAGAAAGGAAAATTTTTTGGTAACCAACTCTTGACACGGACAAATGGGCATTGAGTTGGTTATCGTGAGATGTGTTTTATATACCTATTAAGGTGTATTGACTCACTTGGTAGGAGTCCAAAGTGAGTTGGGAGGGATGCTCTTATATGGGGCTCAATAGCGCCCAAACTTAGATTATGAGTGCAATGGGAGCTGGACATCACGTGGGAAACCAATAAATAAGTAAATAAATGCATTCAATGCAAGCAGTTGTAGACAGATAGGGAAATTTATTACAACTTTCTTACGAGTCGATTCACATGAGAAAGTGAGTCGACTCACACACAAATTTAAACAAACAATACGCATTGACAACATAACAACCTCGACACTTTGAAATCAAATGAACACTAGACCATGAGCTTCTCCAATCAATCAACCAAACAACGTTAATAATAATGACCTCTATGGATCAATTACCTAAGCCGGTGGCCCGGCACAGGTAGATCGGTGTGCAGCCTCGGCTATACGTCCTCGCTGGCAATTTCCTCGAGTAAGGCTGGCCACTTAGGCCTTGGAACGGTACCTGGTCTCTATTCAATGCAGGGTAGCCAACAAAGCGTGGCTTTTGAATTGTGAAAAGCCTCCTGTTGATCTCCGACTCCATCTGCATTTCAAGATCTTCTTCATGACCGCATTCCGCGATCGATCCGTTGCAAGGTAACGTTGTGGTCGGAGGTGCTGAGCAGTTGCTGAGGTTGAGGAGGAGAAACAAAAGAAGGGAGAGCAGAAGAAGTAGAGTTGATGAGGAGTAGTGGAGGATCGGATGGTCGTGGTGAGACCTCATGATTTGGTTTTGTGTGTCTCAATGTGATCTGACGATGTTCAGCAATTGGTTTGGTGGTGGTGGCGTTGGAGAAAGTATTTGCGAAGCTGAGAATTGGAGGGAAGGGTTTTTGTGGGTTTTTTGGGAGTGTGGGTGGCTGTCGGTGTTGTCAGTTATGCGATTGTGATTGATCATGAACCAATGTTCACGTGATATTTTTACTGTCCGTGATTAGCTAGTTTATTTATTTATTGGGAAGGCTAGGCTATGTTTTCTTTTTTTAATTATTAATATAGGAAAATACTCAAATAACAGTCACACAAAAGTTACATCAAGCAATATGAGTTGTATACGCGACCTCGACGTTCGTATTATGCATTGAAATTTGTGTATGCTACATCTTGAGGTATGTATGGATGGCTCGTGCGGCCATATGTTGAATGCTACTTTGTGATGTCATTCTAGCATGCAAGATCCTTATTATTATAACATGCTATATTGGACATCAATTGCACTTATTAATCATGCTCGATGTTGTCTTTGTTTTTGTCATATAACAATTGGACAAGTCTCATATGAAGTGTTTAAAATAAAAAAAAAAAAATTAAAAATATACTTAAAAAGTTAAAAGTTATTAAATCACATAATCATCACCTGCATTAAATAGAGAGTTAAGAGAAGTAATTTTGATACATTGGTCCAGTAATAATACATATAGAGACCTAATTGTGCTTATATTTTAGACTATATTCTGCTTAATTACACGTAGATATTTTTTTGAAGTAATTCTTAGATGAAAAATTAAAATTGAGATTTGCGAGAATATCTAAAGAGTTACTTGATGATTTTAATTGGAGAATGAAATTAATATAATTACATGATGGGTCCTATAACACAATGTGCACTTGATTGCACTTTTATTAATGCGGTTGTGGGTGTGGACGGGTTGTTGTTGGTTTGGGTGGAGGGCATGGTATGAGCAGATGAATAATTGAGCTTTTTATTAATGGAGTAGGTGAGGGATATTGATTGAATATTTTCTTAATAGAAAACTGTCCTACTTAATTTCTTACAAAATTAGGTTATGTTTGGCAAGCACAAGCTAATTTTTGTAAGTTGTAATAATCTAGTTTATAACTATTTTGAACCTAATATATAATATTATTTGATTAGCTAGGTTACTTAATTAAACTAATTCAAAAATTTCGGACCGGTAGCTGTCAATTTATATATTATAATTAAGCTACAATTTTATCTTTTTAACTTCAAAAAAGCTAATATTTTTGTTTTTAAAAATCTTTTAGCTAGATTAGTGTCTAACTAGTTTTATGAGACACGGTACTCTCCCATTCACAATATATAAGTCACATTTTTAAAATTCTTTTTTTGTTCCAACAACCTTCTTGCATTTTTTTTTTTTTTACTTCAGTGAGAATCGAACAACGATCTCTCGAGATTTTGCTTTTTTGGCAAGTGATATCTTTACCATCTCACCTTATTGCATTACGAAATCAAAGGTGCAATATCTAATGGACTCGTATGGACAAGCTAAAATGTAACAAATAATGTGGAACGGAGGGAGTATTAGACTCGTGCATCTAAACAATTGCCGATACTCTGTTTTCTCTATTGATCTAATATTGGATCTAAAAAAAATAATGTAATATTTTATAACTGCAGATTTTTCATGAATTAATTAAAGATGAGGTTTGCCAAAAGGATATCTAGTGAGATAGATGAGGCATTGATTACCAAAAGACAAGGTTTGGGGATGTCGTGGTTTGACTCCCGTCAATTTAAATTTTAATGGACTTTTGAAGTAACTGTTAATAAATTACTGATGATCTTCTTTTGGATGAAAATTATTGATGAACTTTGACAATTGACACTATAATAGGGGACTCCGATGTTATAGTCACATAATGGTTGGAGTCTATTAAAGGACACATCCAAGTATTGTACTCACATCGCAATTTTTGGAGAAAACCACAACAAAATCTTTGCATTAGTGGTTAGGGCGGATTAGAGCGGCAGTAATGGGCCTTGGAGCATCCACGTCTATAAGCATTGGATTCAGGGGGCAGGCACTGACCTGAATAAGAGGCACCCGGCTTGCCACCATTGCACGCCGGCTGATCAGGCTTCAACGATCCGTAGCCAATCATGCGACCCTCGGCAAGGAACCTCCGGCTTATCTCCGACTCCATCTCCATTCCCGCTCCCTCGCCGCATTCGCTAATTGTGGATTCATTGGTACATGTATGACCACCACTGCTGCTCATGGTGGTGCTATAACTAATGCTCATTTTTGTTGAAGCATGGATGTTGTTAAGGAGAAGTAACATAGATAGCAAAAATATGAGAGGATGGGAAGAGAAGTATGGGAATTTGTTTGAACTACTTCCCATGTCTTCCTAGTGATCTAGCTTCTCCTGTAGTTCAACTTTGATCTCTAATGAATATATGTTTGTTTGTTATAATACTATATATATAAAGCTTGAGATGCCCATTGAGGAGTGAGTGGATGCTATGCTGGAGAAAGGAGAGTGAGCTAGTGGAGAGCACTTGATTTGTTTAATTAGTAGATACAACAAGCACACAATTTTTGACTATGTATTATGTATATACATAAAATATAGTATATTAAAAGGAGACATCTATGGCTCTATGTTACACCTAACGCTTCATACACATGTGACCCAAGACATGTTTAATTAATGGCTTTAATTTAATTTGGAGTTTTATTGCAACTTATATAATTAGGGGTGTCCCTCAATAGCATTCTTCTTTTATTTAATTAACATGCATGTTCTTCTTTTGTCAAGATGTATGTAACAGGTTCTGGTTGTTGGATATTCTGTCACCACTTCTATAATTTGTTAGCGTCAGGACATGTACACAAAAGAAACAAAATACGTCAAAACAAAAGAGGGTAGGTATCTCGTCAAAGCCTCTGAGGCTCAATTCTCAATGATGTCAACAAAAAAAAAAAAAAAAAAAAAACAAATGAGTGTATCTACCTAGCTAGCTGGCATTATCTCAAGAGGCCCGCTATGTGAACTCAATCATTACTTAGGGCACCCTATTTACAAGGGCACCCATCGAATTTCTCAGGGCACCCCTGAGTTAGATAAAAATACCCATTCTTCATCAATGTGAGGCATCCACCACCAAATCTTCTTTCACACTCCTTCTCATCACAAATCGACGCCTCAATCTACTAAATCTCCTCATTTTCTTGCTCTTTTACCCTTCGATTTGTTGTTTTATAAGGTTGGGTGAGTGTTTGCGGCATTTGCGAGGTGAGGGTTTGAATGATGACTTGTGGTAGATGGTCGATGTTGAATCGTATAGGGTTCGAGGGTGTTTTTCGTTGAGTTTGTTGTTCCTTTATCTTATGTTATTGTTGTCTTTCATGGGAATGTACCCATCACTAAATTCAACCACAATCCCGTAATGTTCGGCAACACAGGGCCGAGACTATTGAGTAAGTCTCAGAACTGCATGAACGAGACTCTGCAGTACATCTCGATACTTGGTAACCGATCGACCAAGTAACTTATTTCACAATGGGTTAGATAATTAAAGAGACCGAGACATAAGAGGATGTCTCGGTTGTTGGTAACCGAGACATTCTCTTATGTCTCGGTACCTGGTAACCGATCTAACAAGTTACCCATTTCACAATGGGTTCGGTTAGAAACGAGACTGAGACATAAGAGGATATCTCAGTTGTTGGCAATCGAGACATCCTCTTATGTCTCGATCCTGTGCATCCGACACTTTTGTGTATGTGGTACATTTCAAAATGTGAGAAACCCTAAACACAAAAAATTCAAAATACATCAAAACTCATGCTTCCAACCCTAAAAATGGGGTGGTATGGTGCTCAAAGTTGTGTCCGACTGTCGATGAAGATGACAGGATCGGTTAGGAGCACAAGGGTAGAGTTCGGTGGTCACACATCAAAATGGGGTGGTAGGGTGCTCAAAGTTGTGTTTTTTTGTTGTTGTGGATTTGTGTTGGAGGGTATACGAGTCATTACACATAATTAGAAAAAATGAGATGCCTTTAGTGATGGCTGGGGTGCACATCGCAGGGCCTCATTTAATTCTTGACACATATATACATAGGAAAAAATTACATCCGTACCGTATATATAGTTTTAAATTCGTAAAATACAGTTGATTTTTTTTTATTATGAAAATAATGTGTTGCGCCTTTAGTAAAGGC
The DNA here is from genome assembly GCA_039657345.1 of Stephania japonica. Classification (NCBI taxonomy): domain Eukaryota; kingdom Viridiplantae; phylum Streptophyta; class Magnoliopsida; order Ranunculales; family Menispermaceae; genus Stephania; species Stephania japonica. The sequence goes on from CM077558.1 coordinate 49,799,126, forward strand.
GTTATTAGGCATGGTATCAAATTACACGAATAACGCCTTTTGTAAAGGCGCTATTCGTGTAATGGCGAAGGTGATGTGGATGCCACGTGTACATGAATGGCGCTATTCGTGATGTGAATGACACGTCAATCATGAATAGCGCCTTTAGAAAAGGCGCCATTCGTTCCACGTGGATATAACGTGGACTCACTCTACATGAATAGCGTCTTTTCAAAAAGCGCTATACGTGTAGATAGTCGCCATGTATATATCACGAATTGCGCCTTTAGTAAAGGCGCAATTCGTGTAGATAGTCGCCACGTATATATCACTAATTTTTAATTTTTGTTATTCATGATGTCATTGCAGACGTGGATACCAGTGTAGACATTCGCGGACTTACTTGCGATCTGACTGTGGACTTCCCTACTGGTACGTTTGTTTATTTTTATCGTTTTATACTGGGTGTGGGTTATGAATGATACGTTTTGACCTGTATATTACTTTGTTAATTTCGTTGTGTTGTGTACTTGAAAAATTAATTGTTAGAGGAATTCAATGAAAATGGTATTAGGTTTGAGGAATGCTACACGAGCATACCAAAACACACATTGGTGTTTAAGTTATCTATATGCGTCTCGATTTAGAGTGGAACACATCCAATATGTATTTTAGTATGGTTTGAGTTGATGTATGTGTAGTATTTTTAATATAGGCGGGCAAGGGTATGGAGAAATATAAGTTGTATGAATCATACAAAATATGAAATGCATGAATGACTCATTTTGTAAAGGAGTCATTCATACAATTGAAATTGCCACCTCACACACCCACGCCACGTCACATTTCATGTATGAATGACTCCTTTACAAAAGGAGTCATTCATACAATTGAAATTGCCACCTCACCCACCCACCGTCACGTCACACTCAATAACGCCTCTAGTAAAGGAGAAATACATTTTTTTTGAAATTTTAAAGAAATTTACCCTATTTAATAAATTTCAAAGGAAACCAACCTTACTTTTTGAAAAACCCCATATACATAGTACTAATTATTTTTATTTTTTTTCTACTAAAAAAATTGTTTAAAAAAAAAAAAACCATATAGCTAGTAGCATTTTTCAACCATATATGGTGCCAATTAAAGCCTGCCAAACATGGCCCAACCCATCAAGCATGTTTATAATTGTTAAAGGAAAATACTTTTGTAATATAGGAAAGACACGTACAAACAACACACTTGTTTGGTAGCTCTTAAGCAGTAGAAAAATAGAAATGCAAAGTTTTGAACAAGATATAGTGCCTTCAATGAAGAAGAAGTTTAGAGAGTTATGATGCGATACGTTACAGTAGTTGGTGAGGTTAAGGCATCTCCATATGACCTTTGAAAAATTGGGGAAACCAAGCTGCTTAGAAATGCCTCAGTTCCCCCTCAATAAATTTTGAACATTTAGGGCAAATGATTCAATGTACTTGATTCAATGTCTGGTTCTGTATTGAGCCATTAATAAAATTTTAATTTCTCTTCAAAAAAAAAAACAAATTATAGGATTTGGATGCCTAACAAATTAAGATATGCCTTAAGGGCATTGGTCGAGGGGAAAATTTGTTCTCTAATACGTTGATTATGGCAGATGTGTTAAGTTTGAAACCTACCCACTCCTTTCTCTTCCAGACTAATTTCTTTCTTGGGTTTTCTAGTGGGGGAGCAACTAAGGATAAGTCGGGTTCACCATCAGTCCAGTGTCGGCGAGAGTTCAAAAAGAATCGAAAAAAAAAATAATAATTAAATGATAAGATCCAAAACATAAATATATATATATATATATATATCTTTTTGTCATTTACAAAATATAAGATTACAATTAGATCCAGAAAAGACACATTAGAAACTATATATGTAACAGACGAGTTATATTGAGATGAAGAGAGACTATAATTACTATTAGTATTCCCTGCACAAACATTTTAATTAAGCACCATACATTTTTTTGGATAAGAAAGAAACCATGATCGACTTGCTAACCGTGATGCTCAAAACTCCCGACCTCCCACCCAAGTAACCCATACCAGACCGTGAGTCATCAACATGGTTGGTAAAGCACTCACCATACATAGATAGATCACACATTAATTATGTAAGAAATCATGATACATAACATCAATCAATAATGAACCAAATCCTCTGATCCTGTCAAGGATTGTGCCTGCATAGTTTATTTTGGTAGCATGGTCTAGGATAAACCTTGTTTGCTGCTTGACCCGAACAGGATTTCCCACCACAGGCACCCTTGTCTCGATTTAAAACAGGATAGACGATTGTTTTGTGAGGTTGTCCAAGTAATAATCTGTGGCTTATCTCAGACTCCATGAGCATCTCATGCTCTTCATTGCACTCAGCAATTGAGCCATTGCAGAACTTGCTGCCATGCATTCCAAGATCCAAGCTTGTTGAAGGTGAAATAACAAGAAATTGTAGTAGTGGTAGTAGTAGGAAGAGTAGTATTGGTTTGGTGAGAAGGGGAGTGAAGGGAGAATTTCTCTTGGAATGAGATGTGGATGCCATTGCTTTTGGAGTTTGGAATAGGAAGATACGTAGTAAGTGATTGTTTCTCATTAAAAGGGCTCCCCTCCCACCTTGTTTTTAATTTATTATGTATGTGACTTGTTGGTACCACTACAGCTTTTCTTTAATGCATTGTCTGATGTGTACTCTTTATTTTAGTTTAAATTAATAGGATTAGATGCAAAACTACTGTTAATTATCTACCAAAAAAAAACTACTGTTAATTTTCTTTATGGTGTGTGTGCGATTTATTTTTTAGATAAAAAATAGCAACATGTGGACAATGAACAATTTCAATAGTTATTGGATAAGGTAAATAGTCATAATAATCTCAAACTTTCACTTTTGTGTCTAAATAATCTTAAATTAATAATTATGTCTAAATAATTTCAAACTTTATTTATTGTGTCAATTTTTGCCCAATTACTTTTTTTAGACAAATTGATGTTGATATGACATGTGAAATTAGTAAATTTTTCATGAGGTTGTTTAAATTTCAATAAATAAAAGGGGTTGATTGTAAGTTTAAAAAAGTACCCACAAAGACAAATAATTATTTTCATGTGGATCAAACCCAAAGTTTGAGATTCTTTTGATGTTAAAATTTTAACCATCTCATTTATATAGCCAGCAATTTTTTTTTTTTTTAAACTATTTAGCTAGCAACTTAATTTAACAATTTCATATGTCACACTTTAATTTGCCTTAAAACGGTAATTGGGCCAATATTGACACAAAACATAAAGTTTGAGATTATTTAGACACAATTATTAATTTAGAATTATTTAGACACAAAAGTAAAAGTTTGAGATTATTGTGACTATTTGCCCTATTGGATATGTATAAACGACCCATAAATTTTTGCCAGCTAGTGCAAGTGTACATGGAAATTCGGCTTACAACTGTCCTAGTTAGAAAATTCGATTTAATAAAAAAATAATGTAAGGAAAACCAAAGCTCATTTGAGACACATTAATTAACAAGGATTTAAAGGTTTGGAAAAGCATACCGTCAAATGCACTAAATTAAACACAATGAAAGAGTTTGATTATGCAACCATTTCTAACTGATTTGAGATTGAGGCTTCTTGCTATTGTTGTTGTTACTAGCTAGTGCAGTTGTGGCAAGTTTTACTTTTTTTATTTTTATTTTTATTTTTATTTTTTATAAGAAATAGAAGCTTTAATAATCATTATTAATGACTCGGTATAAGAACATACATAGATTCAAAAAGTACTAAGAGCTACCATTATTTGTTCAAAAGAACTGCTATTACTTTGACTGTAAATGTAATTGTGAAATTGTAATAGTTTGACAATCAAGTACTGCTCTCTGCAACGTTGAAATACATTAAAATATACAAACATCCGTTAAAACCATATGACGAATAATAAAACTTTCTGACGAGGAGAAAAAAACTTAAAATTTCTCGACAAGGAGAAGACGAATTAACAAAAAATAAAACTAATTAAAAATAAGGTCCAACCCAAAAACCGCACAAATCCAAAAATGAGGGTTGAGGAAGATGTACCGCAACAAGTAGATCCAATTTTTACAGATCTGCACTTTGTTGAACACATATAATAAGGAGAGATGAAGATTGAAACCATTGCCGATCAAAAGAAAAGATCGACGATAGTTCAAGAGTTAGAATCAAGAGAAAAAATTCAAAAAAGATTTTAGGGTTAGGATGAGCCACAAACTCATTTTTTTAGGACGGCAGGTTTTACTTCTAAAGGCCTTAGGTCATAATATTTGTGGAGAAATCCAACACTTATATTCTTCATACTAGTCAATGTTAATCAAAAGCTTATAAATGCAGCGCTAAGTTAGTACTATATGTCATGTGAAGTTGCAGTGATCTAAGGTGGGATCCAATTAATTAAGGCGGTGAGGTTATAGGTTGAGTTAATAAATAGTCATGTTTTCTACATGTGGCGCTTATCTTCATGTCAGACTAACGCAAAGAAGCTCTACCGACAATACTAGTCTTCTTTTTTGTAAAAAATAATACTAGTTTTAAGTACCAATGTGACCCAACTCAACCAAATGGAAGCAGTTAAATGGACCCCTAACTCAATCATACCCTAATCTTACTAAATTTATCCCACCATTTTTTAAAAATTTCAAAAATATCCTTATTTAACCCATGACCCTCATCCTCACCCCTCACCCCTCACCCTTACCCTCACCCTATCACTCTATAGTTCTCTTCGTTTCTCAGTTTCTTGACATTGTAAAGCAATTATATTAGGTCAAAAGTGATATAGAAATGTTTTTTTTTGTTTGTCAAATAGGTTGGATTTAGTCTTTGCTCTAAAAGTGAGGAAGTGTCACTTGTGAGTTTCGATCACACATGGTTTAGATCTTTTTAGAGGTCTCAACCAGCTCCTATCGAACTTTGAAGAAGTCTCGGTCTTATTCTTAGTCTCAGTATGAGCCAGCTGAGACTTTCAAATAGGGCTGGCAAAATGTGTCCAGTCCCGTTTGGCCCGTTTTGTCCGGTCCCGTTTTAAACGGGACCGGACAATTTTTTTTTGACAAACATACGGATCGGACAATATTTTTTGTCCGTTTAAAAATACGGGACCGGTCTGGGCAAAAATTTAAAAAAAAAATACCCGTTTGTGATTAATTTGAAGGGTATATTTGTAATTTCACTGTTAAAATTGTGTCATGAACTTTTTTATGTAGTTGTTGTTGATGCATGAGGTGAAGATATACTTTGATAATTTGGATTTTGGACTATTGAGAATTTGAGGTGATATCTCTTTTTTTTTAAAAAAAACTTTTGTGATGTTTATATTGGAAATTAAAAAATTGTGATATTATGTATTTATTTTTTGGTAATTGGTGATTTGTAGTTGTAGACTTGTAGTTGTAGTTGAGGGGTTTTTTTTTAAGATAATTGATAAACAAAATATTTAATCATCTTTAAAAAAAAAACGGGCAAAACGGGTCCCGTATGTTTTACAAACATACGGGACTGGACAAAAAAATAGTGCCCGTTTTGAAAACGGGACCGAGACCGGGCACCAAATTTTTGGATTTTTAAAATAGGTGTCCAGTCCCGTTTTTGTCCGTTCCCATATTTTTGCCAGCTCTACTTTCAAAGAGGTCTCGGTCCTATATGTCTAAAACCCACAAGCGACAAGACGAACAAAGAAGTTTCAAAACTTCAAAAAAACATGAAAATGACAAAAAAAATAGTAGATTTTACTTGGAATTGCTCGATATTATTGATTCCATCATTATTATGTGCCAAAAATGTGAGACTCAAGCTCAAATTAAAACTCTAAACCAAACAACAAAATCATAAATACTATTGACTCAAAAAAGTAAAACCAAAATCTAAAAATAGTCAAGAAAAAAGATGAGGAATGCCTCCATGATGTCGAATTGACATAGTTTCACTTGGATCTCGTCAAATTTGAAATGGAAGTGGGAGTGCAATTCGAGAGAAGGGTGATTAAGGTATGAAGTAAGTGAGGTGAACGGAGTATGAATGAGTCAAAACTCTTTTACATGGAGAGGCAATTGAGACATTAAATTTTTGTGAAAATGGGATACATTTAGTAAGACCTGTGCAATGGGCCGTATTGTACATGAATGATATTTTTTTATATAAATGTAAATAAATATATGTTAATTTGTGGCTTGGAGATTCGAACCCATGTCCTCTTTAGATTTTCTCCGAATTCTAACCACTACAACACCATATTCTATTAATTGTTAAAACTTATTAAACATATTTAGTTTTTACAAAATAATAATAAAATAAATGTTGACCCGCCTAAGCTCGACCCATACGGGTATGGGCCCATGCTATTAGTTGGGCCTGGACGGGCTTGGAAAGGCCTTGAAAAAAAAAGCCCACCTAATCTCAATCCTGGATCATCCAAGCCCGCCCATTGAATAGATCCAGTAAAAAGTGATGTCCATTTAGCGGCTTCTAAATAAAGCTTGTATGATGAAGTGTGTCACATTCATAAACTTGACATATTTAATTGCTTTTTTCAATTATTATGAAATAAAAATAGAGGGAATTAGAAGTTATGGAAAATGATTAGATGACAATATTTGATACAAAGTTGTTAGTCCCCTTAAATTTTGCATTGAGATTCGCGCGAGCGTGCTTTGATGAATATCTAAAAGACACCAACAAGTACATACTATGTAGTACTGAATATATGAAAAAGAGTCACCAATGAACAGGTATAGCTCAAGTGGCTTGGAGTCCCTTCAGAGAGCCAAAGCTCCTTATGAGCTAACTACGATTCGAGTCTAGAGTAGTTGGTTAGTCTGGATACCGGTTAGTTAACACAAAAAAAAGTGCGTCTAACAAGCATTATCGGCTAAAATAAGACGTCTCTGAAAAAAAATTACTTGTACAACGCATGCTCTTATTTTAGGTTGTACATGACAGCAGAGAGAGAATGGTTGACAGAACTCTAAACACGCCATTGGGATTTATGTAAATTTTATTCTCATAACTGAAATCGGACAACCAAATAATACAAAATACACTGTGATAGAGAAAATGTACATTAATTAAAAACACATTAACTAAACACGCACAGAAGAATTAACTAGAGTTCCTGCATTTCTAATTTTCTTTTAGCAGAACAGATAAAGAGAGAGAGAGGCTATTAATTTCTATGAGTCCTGTTCCTTCATTCCCTGCACAAACTTCTTAAGCACTCAAAATCAATTTGAGATTTTCAAGCCAGAATGAAAAACTACCACAATACAGTGATAAGTTGCTCACTTTTTTCCATTAGGCATGTTTTTTCTGCATTTAGACACTGAATAGCAAGGTCTCATGTAAACGTTTGCTCGCTGACCTAAACAGGTTCCACTAATAATACAGACTGGTTTGTTTGCGTTTAAGGTCTGTAGTTGATGGTTCGAGGATGTGGTGCGAATAATAATCTGTGGCTTATCTCAGACTCCATGAGCATCTCGTGCTCTTCATTGCACTCAGCAATTGAGCCATTGCAGTACTTGCTGCTATGCATTCCAAGATCTAAGCTTGTTGAAGATGAAATAACAAGGAATTGTAGTAGTAGTAAAATTAGAAGTACTGGTTTGGAGAGAAGGGAAGTGAAGGTAGACATGCTTGCCTTTGCTTTGGAGTTTAATTGGAGATGCGCTATGACTTCTTCCGATTAAGCCTCTACTAGCTACTGATGGTTTTTCATTGGAAAGGCAGCTCCCTTTATATTGCGTGAATTGAAATCCCTATTAAATACAACATCATATTCTCAATCCCAAAATTAGTTAGAGTAGGCTACATGGATCAAACTCTCAGTACTCAATTTGGTGCAATTAATGGTGTACTTTCTAAATTATTTAACTCTCTCTTTATTAATGTATCTCAAGATAGCTTCGGTCTTCCCATACTCTGTCGAATTTCTACGATTTCTAACTTTCTATTGAGTCAAGTTAAGTAGGGCATTTTTGATGCATTGTCTGATATGCCCTTTATTTTCAGTTGAAAATAGTTTTAGATGCATAGGTGTTGATACTTTTAATGATTACATTTTATGTAATAGAAAATAGGCACACGTGGAAAAAAAAAACAATGTTAATTCAGCTAATTAACTTCTTCCAGATTTCACTTTGGAAGGCCTCTATCCCTATATTTGTTAAGAAATCTACACTAAAATTCTTTATTTTAAAGTCATTATTAAACATTGCAGGACTTGTGCATTTATGCCGCATCGATTAATTTATTAAATTTAAATTTAATAGTTCTAAATAGTGTACTTATGACATGAATATATATTTGGTTCCCATGATTTATGTATTGGATTTAAATCTAATGGTTATGGTTCTAAATAGTATACTCATGATGACATGAGTATACATTTGGTTCCCATGACAGAAGTACCTATATATATACATGTATATATTTTTTCCCTACAATTTTTTTTTGTCAAATTTGTTGCATTGACGTTTCTCACACCCAAAGAGATACAACGACTATTGTATCTCTATAATACTTAAAAGGAAAACAATATATATCTCAATTTTCCTACCAAAATATATATATATATATATCTCAATTTTCAAGCCCTTATTATGTCCCTCAATTATTATTATTATTAGACAAGCTTATCAATATTTCCACGTCATGGGAAGTTGCAGTGAGTTAAGGGTGCTTTTGTAAGGGAACAATGGTGGGATCCAAAGGTGCGGGGTCTTAATTTCCACATGTGCTGCTTATCTTCATGTCGACTAATGTAAAGTAGCTCTACCACTCCGTACATCCATTGGCCGGTCCTTGGTCGCTTGTACTCTTCTAGCACCAATGTGATCCAACTCAACCAATAATTCAATAATTTTGTCTTTGATGAGAGAGTGCAAGAATACAATCCAAATGGATCATTTTCATAAACTAGACATTTGTTTTCAATTTTATACATAAATGATCAAAACTATCATGAAATAAAAATAAATGGAAAATGTTAAGGTGGCCCACTGTATATGGACACTCAATAAGAGCACGCACTATGATTTTTTTTTTTTACATTTTTTTTTCTTTTTTTTTTTTATAATTTTGTGGCTAAGAATAATGCTAAAGTTACCCACTACAGACACTCACTACGACAACAAATTAAATTGTTAAAAAAAAGAAGGTGTGCACTCATATATAAGAGTATTCGTAGTGAGTCACCTTAGCATTGCTCAAAATAAATAGAGTCAATTAAGAAAGATTGTCGTGGCAAACTTTTGAACATGGACTTGATGCAAAGTTATTGGTATTCATTGATGAAAAACGCTAGAATGACAATAAACAAGTTACACCCCAACACACTTTGACCTACAAGAGGCCTTCATGTGGCCTCAACTCACGTGTTATACATCGGGATCTGTGCGCCCACATCCTGAGTTGGAAACTAATGGCTTTTATAGGCCAATGTGTGTTGGGATGTGACTTCCTATTGTCATTGTAGCAGTTCTCTTCATTGATTTATGTATCGAAATGCGCCTGTGCACTCGATGTGCGTCTAATCTAATAGACACCGTCAACTATTTAAGTATGAAGCAAATGGATGCATCAAAAGTATGTAACCTACACATGCTTTGATTTTATGTTCGACATAACACTTACATGGAGGTTATTTTTACTTGAAGTGCTTGAGAAACATGTCTTAGGATTTGTAATATTATTCTCCTCACTGAAATTGTACATCATTTTTTTTTTTGTACATAAAGTTGTACAACATTTTATTGAGTGGAAGATGGTGATGCATTCAAGCTTAAGGTTCCAACATAATCCGTAGTTTAGCTTCATCTTCTTATTAAAAAGATACACTACTAGTTAGGCAACAATGTCCCATATGAAGTTAATATGACTTTAGTTAGGCATTGTAGCAAAATGCAGACACATATACTGATAACAGTTAATAAAACTTGAATCCAGCTTCAAAAAAAATAAAAAATAATAACACTAGAATCCCCTCTATGTATTCAGCATTATGTGCAGAAAGAATCTCATATGCGTAGCATCGTAATATTTATTCTACTTGAATACATACACTTCCCATATTAGGCCAAGCAAGACAGTGGAATTAATTAGTCTTGACAACCGCGACGACAACAAAGCCTCAGTTTCAAATTAGTTCAGGTCCGCTATATGGACCAATCCTACGTTCCCATCAGATAGATACAATGCTCGACTACAATCTAAAATAATAGTAAAGATCCAAGTAATCTGTAAATAAATAAAATCACATGTACCTGGAGCTCTGGAACTTCATGTTGCAATTCTTGTCCGTCTTTGGTCTAAAGATCACCATGAAGCCAGTTTGCAAAAGCCCGCCAAACATGGCCTAGCCCATCAAGCATGCTTAATTATTAAGAGGAAATTTTTTTTGCAACCTAGAAAAGACATGCATTTGTTTGGTGGCTTTTAATCTTGAGTGCACACGCATCCGTAGGCACATTGACTGGACGTCGATAACTACATGTCGATTGTTCATGTCTTTACCAGTAACAGACTTACAGTAGTACGGTTATTAGTAAACACTACTTTAGATGAAAGGTTACTACAAGAAATTAAAGTTTTTCTTCCCACAAGCATAGACTTTCCACAACTCTCAAAGAAACTCAATTTTGTTCAATTTAGAGGGACACCAACAATTGAGTGTCCTAAACAGGTCACCCTAGCACTACCCATAACATAATAGAGAAGAATTAATTAGAGACGAAGAAGAAATCATGACATAACATCAATTAATGAAGAACTAAATCCGCCTCTCCCAAGTAACTCTGATCCTGCCTAGGAAATCAGGAGCCCCCCCTGCAACCTTTACTTTTGAAACATGGTCTAGTATACCTGCTGTTTGCTTGGTTCAAACATGATTTTCCATTTACACCACAGGTGCCCGTGTCTGGCTTGAGAGCACGATAGGCGAGTGTCTTCTGAGGTTGTCCAAGTAATAATCTGTGGCTTATCTCAGACTCCATGAGCATCTCATGCTCTTCATTGCACTCAGCAATTGAGCCATTGCAGTACTTGCTGCTATGCATTCCAAGATCCAAGCTTGTTGAAGGTGAAATAACAAGAAATTGTAGTAGTAGTAGTAATACAAGCATTGGTGTTGTGAGAAGGGAAGTGAAGGTAGACATAGACATGCTTGCCTTTGCTTCGGAGTTTAAGTGGAGATGCTATGACTTCTTCAGATTATTTAGCCTCTACTCGTGATGGTTTTCTCATTAGAAAGAGAGCTCCCTTTTTGTTGTGTGAATTGAAATCCCTATTAAATGAATGAGATATATATAGAGAGTAGGGGTGGGCAGCGGTTTTCAAAAAACCGCCCAAACCGCTCAAACCGACCAAACCGCACGGTTTGGTTTGGTTTTTGAAGCTCGCGGTTTGGTTGCGGTTTGGAAAACGACCAAACCGCAGATTTACGGTTTGGTCGCTGTTTTCATTTTGAGAAAATCGCGGTTTAACCAAACCGCGGTTTCCTACTTGTTGAATTTATTTGTTCTAAACTTCTAATCTATTTGTTTTTGTTGTAACTTTAGATATGATCTTGAATTTTTAACTTTGATTGGGTTCATTTTGATGAATGATTGGTTAATGGGTATTGATTAAATGAGGATTATTGAATGTGGTGCGGCTGCCACCGCCATCGCTTGTTTTAGTGTTTAGGCTTGCTTGATTTATTTTTTTTGCTTGTTTTTTTTCATTTTTGCTTCTTGTTTTTTCATTTTGGCTTGCTTTGTTTTTTCATTTTTGCTTCTTGTTTTTTTTTGGCTTCTTTGTTTTTTTTTTGGCTTGTTGTTTTTTTTTCTTGTGGTTTTTTTTTCCCGAAAATAAATTGCATGAAAACCGCGAAACCAAACCGACCAAACCGCGCAAACCGCGGTTCGGTTTGGTGCGGTTTTGGTGATCTGCGGTTTGGTTGCGGTTTGGAAAATCACCAAACCGTAGACCCTCGGTTTGGTCGCGGTTTGGTAGTTTTCCAAACCAAACTGCGGTTTGCCCACCCCTAATAGAGAGAGCGGTGAAAGATACCCAATATGGTACTACCATCAGCTTTTCTTTCCTTTTTATTTTTTTTATTTTTATTTTTAGATCACCTGGCATCCGGACTAACCGACTACTTCAAGCTTCCTCTGGGTCGGCCCATAACTAAGGTAATGAGTTGTTAGCGGCTGACGTCTCCATTGGTAGGACTCGAACTCAAGTCTCAACTTAAGGGACCTGAGTGCCGAACCACACGAGCCAACCGACCGTTGGTCATTACCTTTTCGTTTGATGCATTATTTGGAATACCCTTTATTTTTAGTTGAAAATAATTTTAGATGCAAAGGTGTTAATATTCTTATTTGTTAAGTGTTTTTGGGTTTATGAAAAAAAAAAAAAGAAAGTGTTTTTGTGTAGGCTTATTTGTTAAATTTATGTAATAAAAATAGGAACATGTGAAAAAGAAATTTAACAATATAGTAGCCTCAAGATCTTTGATATCAATATTAAGGGAATGGTCTCCAATTCAATTAGTTAACACATTTACCAAAAAAAAAAAAGTTAACACACGTACGGGTATCAATTCAGAACGCCTCGATCGCTATATTTGTTAAGAAATTTTTTTTTGATAAGGTATTTGTTAAGAAATTTACAATTATATTCTTCATTTTAAAGTCATTATTAAATAATATAGGACTATACTTAATTCACATCTCTTGAAAACGTAAAAGGAAAACAACATCTCAATTCTCAAGCCCTTATTATGTCTCTCAAATTGTTATAATTGAACAAGCTAATCAATATTGTCACAACAGAGGTTTTTATTTTATTTTATTTTATTTTTATTTTCAGAAAATGTAATTAATCTTCATTGAAGTCACTGTAGAGGTTAGTACTACATATATGTCATGTGAAGTTGCACTTGCAGTGAGTGAAGGGTGATTTTTAGGAGGGAAGAATGGTGGGATAGCTGAGGTCATAAGTTGAGATTATTGTTATTAAGCCTTATTTTCTACATGTGCTGCTTATCCTCATGTCCACTAAAGTAAAGAAGCTCTACCACTCCGTACATCAATAGGCCTAGGTCATTTGTACTCTTCCCGTGCCAATGTGATCCAACTCAACCAATAATTCAGTACGTTTTGTCTTTGAAGAGAGTACAAGAATACAATCCAAATGGATCATTTTCAGCAACTTGGCATATTTGTTTTCAACTTCATACATAAATTGTGATGATCCCAGTATTACAACCATGAACTAGGCCCGCTCCACTTAAACTTAGACCCCTGAGGCAACTTTGCAAAGTCAATACAAGCCTAATCAGCCTTCCTTACTATTTATCATTAATTAAATAAGGATCAGGCTATTCGAACTCCACTTTTTGCTCCGTTCACCTCACCCTTGTGAAATGACCTAACTACCCCTCCATATAAAGGGTTTTTACTCATGTATACCCCAGTCATCCCTTTCTCCAATCGTACTCTAACCACCAATCTAAATCCGACAAAATTCGAGTGAAACTCTATCAATTTGACGTCGTAGGTGCATTTTTTATCATGTTTAATGTCGATTTTGTAGTTTTTTTTCCTTTTTAAGTCAGTATTATTTGTGGTTTTGTTGTTAGGTTTAGGGCTTCGATTTGAAGCTTAATCTTACATTTTGGGTACAAAGTTTTGATGGAATAAAAAATATGAAGCGATTTTGAGCAAAACCCACTATTTTTTTTGTCATTTTCATGTATTTTTTTAGGAGTTTTGAAAAAAAATTGTTCGTTCTTGTTGCCCGCGGTGTTCGGAAACACAAGGCTGCAAACTTTTAAAGGGTGTCTGCGACGACCTAGTTCCCCATAAAATTGGACCCCCGCCCGGCCTAGACCTACGTGGACCCCCGAGTCCTTACTCATGAAGTCTACGCATTCTAGTCAGCCTCAAATCCTCAAGTACATCGTTACATTATTAATTTAATGTGAAAGTTATAGAATTATAAAGTTATCAAGAAATTCACAGCGGAAATTACTATAATCAACTATAACTATAAAATGGAAATCATGAATAATAGACAACCTAATCATGTGGAAACTCTAAGAAATGGATAAATACATGCATGTCTGGTGATCAAAGCTATACAAAGCGATCATACATGATATCCCTAGTCTCTCAAACCCCAATACATGTCCCAATGTTTAACAAAACATAATATACAGTAATCACAATCAAAAGAACAAAAACCTACTGTGAGTAAAGGAAATGATAGCTCCAGATTCCTCAGAGGATATCATCTAGCATCAGTTCCTTCCCCTTGTTCGTCTCTGCTCTATCTCTATCTCTATCTCTATCTCTATCTCTATCTGCACCACCATCACAAACTAGACGGTGAATGCTTGAAAAAGATAATGTAATGCTAGAAGAAACTAAACAATAATTCAAGATTTCTCAAATAAATAGTCAAATATCATGCGGTATTGAAAGGCAGATAATATAACAAATAGCATGATAAACAGACTGACAAGCTGAACAATGAAGTTTGAGTGTCCACAGAATCAAAGGAGGCCCATAAGTGGTCAATATCAATGCAGTACAACAGCACCACATTTAGAGTCACAACAGTGACGAACAAACCATAAACACAGCAGTGCCCAAACAATCCAGTACTCGGGGTATCAACCACTATCAGTGGGGTGGGACAACACACTAGCAGGAGTGTTCACGCTTACCCACTAATATAGACCCATGAGTACTTTCGTAACACACTCACGTCAAGACATTCAACCAAGGAAATAAAAAATGGAATTCCAACAAAAGCTCAAGTCAAATAGAAATGACAATATTGGAAAATGAAATAGTGCATACTTTCTAACTGGCTTACAATCGTACGATAATGTACCTACCACCGTAAACCTCGATCATCGCGAATACTCTAAGTCGGTCCACTCGAATTCTCAAAGCCTGTCAATTCACCAAATTTGTAAATCCTATTAATATCATTCTAATTTACCCAATTTTTCATAATAATTTAATTAGTGTGATTGAGTTGATTTCTGGGGAATTGGGTCGTATTTGGACCCAATTAGATACCCGAGAGATCCCCGAAATTTTTTAAATTTTTTAGAAAATTAACCTCTGTTAACAGTGTCACGCCGCCAAGTCGTCGTGACAATTTTGTACTAGACAGCGTCCCCACGACGTTTTTCCTCTCTGCTCGAGACACCGTGAGTGGCGCCGTGGGAGATTACTCATCACGGCGTCCTTCGCGGCGTGTTCAACAGAACACATACACCTGGGTTTTTCGAAACCCCGACTCGTTTCGTCGCGTTTCGAGTCTATCCCAAACCTTTAAGGACGTCCATGGCAACTTAAAAGGCAACTCGCTTTGTGTCGAAACCCCAACAAAACACCTCGAACCCCAACAAAACACCTCGATTCGAAAAATAACCCGAAATTCTTCAAGAATTTCAAAAAATTCCAATTCACTTTAAAACCATAAATCAACCACCCATTCATCAGTAAAACACTTAATTGCTCCAAAAATCATTAATCAAATTCATTTCTCAACATTTTTTCGAAAATTCATCCGACATCGTAGCAACGAAAACCATAAAATTGACGCCAAACTGTGCACAAACACGAGATGAGTGAAGATCCTACCTTTTTACACGTATTCGGTTAATCCCCGACGTCGCAACGTGTCCGAAATCACCGAAACCCACACCGTTCCTCATTCTCACGTTGAGAAAAATGAAAAATTGGATGAGGAGAGAGAAAAATTGGTTTTTATACTAAGCTCTCATCTCTACACATGCACAGATCTCGAGGCACATATTGTGACTCCCTTTCATCGCATCCAATAACTCTAACACAATTGCAAGACTTCAACCTTAAAACCATTCAGTTTCTCGTTCACAACACGCGTTCCCGAACTCGTTTCAACTTTTAACCTGCACCGCGTACATTCCTGGACATAACCTTGCTCCCACATTTTATTTAATTATTTCTTTTTTTGGTAATTCACTAATTACTATTTTTTGGTGTCTAATTATCCGTATTATACCCTAAATCTCCGTTTTTCCTAGCCGAATCTCACACAGAAATCCGTAGCGATTAATAAATCGAAAACCATGCACTAGGACATACAGAGTTCACATTCGGATATAAATAATAATACAAACATCACAGAAAAATAAAATATACCTCAGTGTCGACTTTTGAGGCTTGAGTAATATGACAAATCACAACGAGTAGTTCACAGCCCTGTAAAACACAACACGTGTCACCAATTAAATTTGAGGGTCGTTACAGTCTTCCCAACTTATTAGAATTTCGTCCTCGAAATTTATCTAATAATTACTCAAAATAACGACTCACCTGAATCGAATAAATGAGGAAAATACTCACGCATATAAGATTCTAACTCCCAGGTAAACTCCTTGTTCCGTGATACTGCCACCTGACGAGTACTGAAGGTATTTCCTTATTCCTCAGTATCTTGACCTTCCTTTACACAATCTGAAGCGGCTGCTCCTTATAAGTAACATCATCGCGCAAATCAATCAGACTCAGATCTACCATAAGTCTTCTTCCCTCACTTGACATGTCTAGTCGAAGCATGGAAATATGAAAAACTGGATGGACTCCGGCGAGGTGAGGCGGCAAATCCAACTGATAAGCAACCTTGACGACTCTCTTTACAATCCTGAAAGGACCAATAAACCTAAGCGCAAGTTTCCCCTTGATTCCGAACCTCTTGTGACCCTTCAAAGGTGAAACCTTCAAATAAACATAGGCTCCCTCATCGTACTGCAACTCGTCATGATACTTGTCATAATACTTTTTCTGTCTCTCCTGAGCACCCTTCAATCTCTGACGAATCTGTCGTACCTAATTCTCAATATAATCAACAACAATCTCAGGCCCAACTGTCAATGTATCATCAGGCTCCGCCCAACAAGATGGTGATCTACAAGGACTTCCATATAGTGCCTCAAATGGTGCCATGCCAATACTAGCCTAAAAACTGTTGTTGTACGCAAACTCGCACAAATGAAAGTACTTTTCCCAAGATCCTCCGTACTCCAATACACACATCCTGAGCATATCCTCTAACATCTGAATCAGTCTCTCGGACTGTCCGTCTGTCTGTGGATGATACGTCGTACTCAAATCAATCCTCATGCCAAACTGAGCCTGCATACTCTGCCATAGCAATGACGTAAACTGCAGTCCTCTATCTGACACAATAGACAATAGAACTCCGTGTAGCCTGACTATCTCACGCTCATAGAGAATACTCAATCTATCAACTCTGTGTGTAGTGGATACCAGAATGAAATGTACAGATTTCGTCAGTTTGTCCACAACTACCCAGATACTATCATGTTTGCGAGATGATTGAGGCAAACCACTGACAAAATCCATAACAATGTGCTCCCACTTCCACTGTGAAATGAGAAGAGACTGCAACAATCCTCCTGGTCGCCTATGCTCAGCCTTCACACGCTAGCATATCTCACACGCTCGTATAAACTCTGAAACATCGGCTTTCATCCCCGACCACCAGAAAAGACGTTGCATATCAACATACATCTTGGTCTGACTTGGAAGAACAGAAAAACGCGAACGGTGAGCCTCCTGAAGTATCTCAGTGCGCAAATCAACCACTAATGGAATCCACAGTCGTCTTCGATACCTCAGACACACGTCTGTCGATCGACTCCAGTCTGGATAATCTGAACTATCAGCCATTTCACTGAACCTCTGGTACAACTCCTCAGTTTGTTGTCCCTCATGAACTACCTAAAGTGAAATAGTACGCATCCTCAACTAACCACAAATTTGTGTCCTGGTAGTAGCTGGCACATCAACTGAACTCATCATCTCAGCTGCCTCGAGTAACACATACTCGTGAGTCATGTGACACACAACTACCTCACTATCAAATCATCTCCTGCTCAAAGCATCAGTAACTACGTTGGCTTTCTCAGGATGATACTCAAACGAAAAATCATAATCCTTCAGGAATTTTAACCAATGTCTATGTCTCAGATTCAACTCTTTCTGAGAAAATAAGTATTTCAAGCTATTGTAATCAGTGAAAAAATTAAACCTCACACCATAGAGGAAATGTCTCCAAATCTTTAACGCAAATACCACGACATCTAACTCTAAATCATGCATGAGATAATTCCTCTCATAAACATTGAGCTGTCGAGATGCATACACAATCACCTTGCCCTTCTGCATCAAAACACAACCAAGCCCAACCTTTGACGCATCGGTATAAACTACCAAATCCTTCCCTGTCTCAGGCAATGTAAGAACTGGTGCAGTAGTCAGCTTCTCTTTCTGAGTAGAGAATGTTGTCTCATAACGCTCATCCTAGTCAAACTTCACATTCTTCTGAGTCAATCTAGTCATCGGTGTAGCAATCCTGGAAAAATCCTGCACAAAATGACGATAATACCCACCTAAACCAAGAAAACTGCGGATCTCTGTTACTGTAGTCGGAGTAGGCCACTCAACTATAGCTCTAATATTCGCGGTATCCACAGAAACACCGCTAGCTCCAACAACATGACTCAAAACTCTGACCTCTTGTAGCCAAAATTCACACTTACTGAACTTGGCATACAACCGGTGGTCCCTTAAAGTCTGTAGAACTATCTGGAGATGTCCTTCGTGATCCTCACGAGGCCTGGAATAGATAAGGATATCATCAATGAACACTGTGGCGGCCCCAATTTCCGGGGTCGCCCCGTGCTAACAGTTACTTCTCCAGCTCATGCACCAGAAGTAACTGCCACGTCATATCCTATCCCATTATCTAATAGTCTCACAATTAATGTTATAAATCCATAACGGCGGAAGCCTTGTGAATTATCACAAATGTGTTATATTAGTTTTCATTGTCCATCCTATAGTGGAAAACCCGGCTGTACATGCATATAGGCGATTAACTAAACAGTGTTATATACAAGTACAGTTATGATAGGTTTCCCCATCCCAAAATACTACAAAATATCAAAACAATATATATATACCAAGACACGTACTAGCAAGTCTTGACGATGATAAGTCGATGTAATCGCCAAGAACCTCCTTACCCTCGTCTGGTACCAGATCTCACTCGGTTATCACAAAAACCGGATAACGAGTCCAATAAGTAAAATCCCAAGGAAAACCACCAGGCATTTAATTTATGAACATAAATGGAAACCAATAAACAATGTTAAATAATCATGCAATAATCAAGGAATTAACGCAGTAACCGCTCAAATGGAACATGCATGAATATTAACACTCGAAACAAATGGGTGTGAACCAACTACATAAGAAGTGAACTTAGAACCAAAGGCCCTGTCGTACTCTACTCCCATGACCCCGCAAATCGTGTCCTAAGTCACAATTTCTCCCAAGCGACCACACACCCGAAGGAAAACCCATCGAAACTTCACCGTTTCCATCAATAATAGATTCAGATTAACAAAGAATTTAAAGCTCAAAGAACAAACAAATAAATGCAATAGTGGTGTTCAATTGGGTTTTACATACCTCAAGCCGCGCTCAAAACCCCAAAAATATCCCCGTCCTGGTTTTCCTCAATTCCCGATCGAAATTACTGTTTTGGACACTCCCGAGATTCATTTATGAGGGTTAGGGTCAATTAATTTGATTATATTGTTATTTAGGCTCATTTATTCGTTTCCTTATTTTTTTGAGTTCCAGTGGACAATTAGCGCGCTAATGAGGTAAATTAGCGCGCTAATTTATCTCATCACTATTCATTATCGTCTTCATCAATGTGATTAGCGCGCTAATTTCTCCAATTAGCGCGCTAATTGCTCGTCGTCCGAGAAAATTTCCAAATTAACATCTTGAATTCCAAACCACTCACAAACCCATAAATGCAATTTCCATCTTTCCATAACTCCTCAATCACCTTAATTACACCATTTAAACATGAATTACCATAATCAAACACCAAAATCCACAAATCATGGAAATCACATTTTTGAAACCCATTTGCAAATTTACTCCAACTTCACCAAATTTCAACCAATCCACTAAACTATATATCACTAGACTTTTGAACACAAAATCTCAACTAAAAATTCAGTGTTTGATTCCCCAAATTTCGTTTGAACTAAATCATCCAATAACCCAAATTTTCATGAAAATTCAAGATAAAATGATTTCATACCTTAATTCTTGTTATTGATTGCCACAAATCACTCCCTAATCCAGCTTTTATCCCTTTTTTGATCTCTTCTTCCTCCTCTCCCTCCAACCGATCTCTCTCAATCAACCTCACTCTTTCAACCCATCTTGACCGATCCTCATGTATATATATACTTGATTTTAATCAAGTGTGTGTACAAATCTCGAGGACAATCCTATGGTCCAACATCACTCTGTGTCATTCCAACTCAAAAACACCTTATCATGACACCAATCACCTTAAATGTGCATCTTGAGAAGCATCCAAGTGTTGCTGATTTATCCAACTTAACTATAGGATTTTATAATTCCTATTTGATTTAACTTATAACAATTATCAAATCAATTCAATAAATTCTCATAATTTGTAAATAAAGCCCCACTAGCCTCACAACCACTCGGCACTCCGTGTTCCGTATTCGACACGCTTCCCGAGGTGGTCCCACACTTAGTGTAACTAATTAAATTTTAGCCTAAGGTTATATTAACTTTCCATTAAATTTACTCCTCAACCTTAGTCATGCTTAATAACTTAATCTAATCAACCCACCAACGCCCGGTCTCACAGCTCTCGAACCCCCGCGTTGACCTGCCTCACGACACAAACCCCGGCTCTCAACTTGCCCGATGAGATAAAATAACACACACCTATGATGACTTTCACACAATTGATATAAAAACTTCATAGAACTTGCCAACCATTAAAAATCAATCAGTTACCTAAGTCAGTCTCAGGTCTGGTCTCTCCACCGCTTCCACGTGTCATCTGAGCTGGCGTTCTAATCTGAATAATTTAAAATAACGGCGTTAATTTATAACGGGCCGTTACAAACACAATCACAAATTTATCCAGATAAGTCCTCAGTACTCTGTGCATGAGATCTATAAACATAGCTAGTGCATTAGTCAAATTAAATGGCATAACCGTGAACTGATAATGGTCGTATCTCGTACTAAATGCGGTCTTCTCCCTGTTTTCAACCATAATCCTGAGCTGGTGATAACCTGATCTCAGGTCTATCTTCGAAAACCACTTCGCTCTTTTCAACTGATCAAACAAATCATATATACGAGGAAGCGGATACTTATTCTTCACCGTTACTCGGTTCATATGTCTGTAGTCAATGCATAACCTTAGGCTATCGTTTTTCTTCTTCACAAAAAACACCGGTGCACCCCACGGTGACATGCTAGGATGAATAAATCCCAACTCTAGCAACTCATCCAACTGAGTCCTAAGCTCCTCCAACTCTCGAGGTGTCATCTTATATGGCGGTAAAGAAATGGGTTTAGTCTTAGGTACTAAGTCTATGATGAAGTCTATCTCTTTCGGCGGTGGTAGTCCTGGTAAATCGTCAGGAAAAACATCGGTGAACTCACACATTACTGGTACATCATCAATACTGGCCTCCAGTCTCTTAGCAGTGCTCATGACACTCGCAAATGTCTCAATCTTACCACTAGTAGCCGCTCTGCCCCTGGTGATAGGTAATAGCGCCGTTGTACCCTGAAATCTAACCTCCGTACCATCTGCCAATGGAATCGTGATAATCTTCTCACAACAATCAATATTGGCATGATAAGCTCCTAACCAGTTCATGCCTAACAACGCATCAAACTCTAATACTCTAGGAACTCTAATACCCTCTATAACTACTGAACAATCAACACATAACAAGTTCAGATATATCTTATCCCCAACCGTTGTGTTAAGGATTAAGGGTCTACTAAGCCTAATGGGTTTCAACCCTAATGCATCTACCATGCGTCCAGAAATAAATGAAACTGTAGAACCTGAATCAAACATGGTATGCATCAATGTACTGCAAATCAAAGACATACCCTCTACGAGATTACGAGACGCTCCTCGGTCAAATTTCAACAAAGAACTCCGAATCGTCTCCCATTGTCTTGTTGATGATGTTGTGGCTGAGCTCTAGTCAACAATGGACACTGAAGCTGTAAATGTTCGATCTGACCGCACTTGTAGCAAGTACTGTCTCCCGTGAACCAGATGAAACCTGCCCCTGTGATTCTGTGGAGGTCTATGAGTCTGACCAGACCTTTGAGTTTGTGACTGTCCAGATCTCTGTGTCTGTGTCTGAGTCTGTCCACCTCCTCTACTAGTATCCCTACTCTCAAAATACTGCCTCTGCTGCTGTGCAGTCTAGTAGCATGTGGTGGTCGACCAGTGAAACTCTGGGCTCTACTGTCCCTGAAACCCTGCCTGCCCTCCCTCCTCTTCTTATCCTAACGGTTATCGGAACGTGTCTCCTGCCTAACAGGTCTAATCTCATCTGGATGAGTGCATAGATATCCCTCCATAGCCAAGCTCCTCTCATAAGCTCGTTGTAAAGTCTCTAGCTCTGTGGAGATTACGACACCTCCAATGTCAGACAATAACCCCTTTGTGAAGTAATAAACTATATCAGTCTCATTGTCTACTGAACCCCTAGCATAACGTAACAATTGCAGATATCATCCCATATAATCCATAATAGATTCATCTCTGAGCTATCGAATCGTGGAGAACTCATTCCTCTTCGCTCTCAGAACTGTAGGAGGAAAGTACTTCAGGTTGAATTGAGTCTTGAACTCTATCCAGTCCTTCGGAACCCTTCTAGTAAACATAATCGTTGTCCACTAGTCATCAGCCTCCCCAAACAACATCGATGATAAAATCGAGGCTCGCATATGCTCATCTGTCGCAATGATGTTGTGAACCTTCTCGTGGCTCTTCAGAAACATCTCAGCAGCCACCAGATCTGTACCCCCGAAAAACTCCTTCGGGTTATACCTTTTGAACTCCCTTAACTATCTAGCCTCAGCTGTGACTCTAACACCTCTCTCTGCCATTATATCAGTCTGAGCAAGAGGTATGAAAAGCACTACCTCTGCTTGTACCAGTGGTAAGACAGTAGTCTCCAGTATCGCTGCAATCATCCTAGGAGCAGTAGATGTAGCGATAATCGGTGTATCCATCTCTTAAGTAGCAGGAACTCCTGAGGTAGATGGTGGTGATGGTGTAGCAGCAACTGGTGTCCTCAAAATCCTCAAAATCTCCTCTAACCTCTGATCCTGAGTAGCAACTCGTTGTGTCAATGCCTGAAAATTCTCGACATTGATATAACATATAGAATCAAGTTTTACTTTTCCCCAACTCACCTCACTTCCCAGCTAAACCTTAATTCAGGATCATAGGGTTCCACTCTAGGTTCCAACTATTTCCTATTTTCGCTGGTTTGTATTTTATGATGGTTGTAAGGTAAATTAAGAATCAGGTACTACAACCTTATGCTCTGATACCAACTGTGACGACCCCAGTTCCCTATAAAACTGAGCCCCACTCGACCTAGACCTACGTGGACCTCCGAGTCCTTACTCGCGAAGTCTACGCATCCTAGTCAGCCTCAAATCCTCAAGTACATCGTTACATTATTAATTTAATGTGAAAGTTATAAGATTATAAAGTTATCAGGAAATTCGTGATAAGTGTTCATTTAGGTATAATTTAGTATAAGTTATTAGGATTAATTGGACTATATTTATATTATTTTATGGTGATAAATGCATATTTTAAGAAATTAGGAATTTATTTGAATAATATGAGAATATATATCTAATTATATTTAATTTTCGTTTTTAGGAGAAACGGAGCGCACGGTTGGATCCGGGGCGGAAAAATACTCAAAATAGAGTATACACTTGTAGAAATCGGACACCGTAGGGTTTGTTTTGGGGTATACACAAGAGTAGGTGAATTGGAGTTTTTGAGATCCACGTGTCGCATCCCCATTAGTCCAGTTGCGTCACACACAGCCGCTCAGCCAATCCGCACCTGCCACGTGTCAGTCAACTCGTCACAGCACGCCACGTCGCCTAGCCAAGATGCTCCTCACCTCCGCCGTTGATTCTCCTCGGGATGCGCGACAGCACCAACTCCCAGATCTTCGCACAAACTCGTGCGATTTTTCCCGCCTATTTAGCAGCCACGTGTCCGCTCCTGGTTCGTCCAGCAAGGCGATCGACAACACTCCAGCCAACCAGGAACCGCCACGTGTCACCGCCTCCTCACACAGCACGTCACACACCAGTTTCTTGGCCTATCAGACGCCGCCACGTCAACCACGCGCGTCAGCTCCTCCAATCCACTGCTGACACGTCAGCGACACCAGTTTTTCACCAATCACAGCCTGCCAAGTGTCCTGGACGTCAAAAAACTCCCAAAAATTATGAAAATTAGTTTTTCTCACCTTTAGAGACCAAATTTGGGGTATAAATACATATTAGGACTTAGATTAGGGGGACGCTTAGTTTTACTTTTTTGTTTAGTTTTATTATTTTATTTTTGAACTAGGGTTTGTTTTAGTGAATCACCTTCAACTAGGTTGAAGGTGGATCGGTCGAGCCTTGTGACTTGGGACTCCATTAGGAGGTTTATCTATGCATGATTTTATTGATTCTTTTCTATGATTTATTTTCTTTGGTATTGTTTGAGCAATTGAGGTTAAACACTAGTTTAAACCTTGATTTACATGTCAGTGAGTTGTAAGCACCCGTGCTTGTACAATAAGACCACATTAGTGGCAATTGACCATACCAATTGATTAGACCTTTTTGGGACTGGTTAAATACCTTAGGAATCTAGGCTAAATCGGGAGCACTAGCGATCCGGTTGTCTAGGTGTAGTGCATTCACGAATCAAAGTAATGCGACCAATACGTTAAATCTGGAGCACTAGCGATCAGGTTGCGTGTTTGGTCAGGGAAGTAGTCAACGGTCGTACCTTGGCTGCCGACATTAGGAAGTGCGAGGAACCGTGTGCATCACCGGGTCTATAGCTGCACTAGATCATAGGTTAGTCTCACATCTCTTATAAACCGAGGAATAATGGAATCGTTCCCAAGTTGTTTGGCATAGACCGTGAAACTGGATACCTAGGCTTTTAATTTCTTGTTCTTCTCTTCTCTCCCTAGAAACCTAAGTCAGTAGCCTAGTCCTTGAGGTTCGACCCCGAGCTTACCACTACTGCAGTCTTTGTAGTTTTCGGTGTAGAATCGGGAATTATATTTGACGTGTTACGACGCGCATCAATTCGCAATGGAAATTACTATAATCAACTATAACTATAAAATGGAAATCAGGAATAATAGACAACCTAATCATGTGAAAACCCTTAGAAATGGATAAATACATACATGTCTGGTGATCAAAGCTATACAAAGCGATCATACATGATATCCCTAGTCTCTCAAACCCCAATACATGTCCCAGTGTTTAACAAAACATAATATACGGTAATCACAATCAAATGAACAAAAACCTACTGTGAGTAAAGGAAATGATAGCTTCGAGAGTCCTCAGAGGATATCACCTAGCATAAGTTCCTTCCCCTTGCTCGTCTCTGCTCTATCTCTATCTCTATCTCTATCTGCACCACCATCACAAACTAGATGGTGAATGCTTGAAAAAGATAATGTAATGCCAGAAGAAACTAAACAGTAATTCAAGATTTCTCAAATAAACAGTCTAAATATCATGCGGTATTGAAAGGCAGATAATATAACAAATAGCATGATAAATAGATTGACAAGCTGAGCAACGAAGTTTAAGTGTCCACATAATCAAAGGAGGCCCATAAGTGGTCAATATCATTGCAGTACAACAACACCACATTTATAGTCACAACAGTGACGGATAAACCATAAACACAACAGTGCCCAAACAATCCAGTACTCAAGGTATCACCCGCTATCAGTGGGGTGGGACAACACACCAGTAGGAGTGTTCACGCTTACCCACTAATATGGACCCAGGAATACCTTCGTAACACACTTGCGCTAAGACACTCAACCAAGGAAATAAGGAATGAAATTCCAACAAAAGCTCAATTCAAATAGAAATGACAATAATGAAAAATAAATTAGTGCATGCTTTCTAACTGGCTTACAATCGTACGATAACGAACCTCAAACCGTAAACCTCGATCCTCGCGAATACTCTAAGTCGGTCCACTCGAATTCTCAAAGTCTGTCAATTCACCAAATTTGTAAATCCTATTAATATCATTCTAATTTACCCAATTTTTCATAATAATTTAATTAGTGTAATTGAGTTGATTTCTGGGGTATTAGGTCGTATTTGGACCCAATCAGATACCTGAGATATCCCCGAAATTTTTCAAAATTTTTAAAAAATTAACCTCAGTGAACAGTGTCAAGTCGCCAAGAACGCCATGACAATTTTGTACTAGATGGCGTCCCCACGACGTCTTTTCTTATTTTCGTTTTTTCCTCTCTACTCGAGACGCCATGAGTGGCGCCGTGGTAGATTACTCCTTACGGCTTCCCTTGCGGCGTATACAACAGAACACCTACTCCTGAGTTTTTCGAAACGCCGGCTCGTGTCGCCACGTTCCGAGTCTATCCCAAACCCTCAAGGACGTCCATGACAACTTAAAAGCTAACTCGTTTTGCGTCGAAACCCCGGCAAAACACCCTGATTCGAAAATAACCCGAAATTCATCAAAATTTTTTGAAAATTTCAATTCACTTCAAAACCATAAATCAACCACCCATTTACACTTAATTGCTCCAAAAATCATTAATCAAATTCATTTCCCAACATTTTCCTGAAAATTCGTCCGACATCGTTGCAACTAAAACCCACAAAATTAACGTCAAACTGTACACAAACACGAGAGGAGTGAAGATCCTACCTTTTTACACGTATTCGGTCAATCCCCGACGTCGCAACGTATCTGAAATCACCAAAACCCACGTCGTTCCTCCTCGTTCTCATGTTGAGAAAAATGGAAAATTGGATGAGGAGAGAGAAAAGTTGATTTTTATACCAAGCTCTCATCTCTTTACATGCACAGATTTCGAGGCACATTTTCTGTCTCCCTTTCATCCCATCCAACAACTCTAACACAATTACAAGGCTTCAATTGGTGACTTCGACCTTAAAACCATTCCGTTTCTCGCTCACAACACGCGTTACCGGACTCGTTTCAACTTTTAACTCGCACCACGTGCGTTCTCGATCATAACCTTGCTCCCACATTTTATTTAATTATTTCTTATTTTCTGGTAATTCGCTAATTACCATTTTTGATGTCTAGTTATCTGTATTATACCTTAAATCTCTGTTTTTCCTATCCGAATCTCACACAGAAATTCGTGGCGATTAATAAACCGAAAACCATGCACTAGGACATACAGAGTTCACATTCGAGTATAAATAATAATACAAACATCACAGAAAAATAAAATATATCTCAGTGTCGACTCCCGAGGCTTGAGTAATATGACAAATCACAATGGGCAGGTCACAGTTCTGTAAAACACAACACGTGTGACCAATTAAATTTGAGGGTCGTTACAGTGTCAGATGCAAAGGACCGACATTTCTTAATGTTTAGCTGACACCTCTAAAGAGGTCTCAGTTAGATCCTTCCGTCACCCATTCAAACTGAGTTTTCTTCACAATCTAGGTCGGATTCAACCGACACCTCTAAAGAGGTGTCAATCGAATCCGACCATTACCCCTTTAGAGGTTGTGGTCAGAGTTGGTCGAGCCTTGTGTGACTGAATTGTGCGAGCGACACTTTTTCATTTCTATGACACATCGCGACCACATACGACCTTGTTCAATGAAAAAACACCCGTATAACATTTAGTGATCTAGTATAAGTGCTCTACAATTACTAAAACCGAAAAATATAGATGATTGAGGGGTGTTGGGTTGAGGGTGATGGGGTATGGGGTGAACAAGGATATTGTTGGGATTTTGAAAAATAATTGGGGTAAATTAAGTAAAAGGTGGGGTAAACGAAGTAAAAATTAAAAAAAGAGGTAAAAAAAGCAAAAATGTGGGGTCCAAATAGCTTGACCATTAAATAATTTAAGTGAGAGTTATGCGTATTAGTGAGTTATCAAAGTACAACAGTAGCAATTAATCCTCAAACTAATCGAATAAACTCTAAGACACACGTTAGGACAACCTAGAGCGTGAAAATCCTGCATATGTATACCATCATCACATGTCAAATCAAAGGAGAGCTAAACATATAGTACAATAGGCCTACTAAATAAGCGAGAGGAGATCACCTAGTTGTCCTTAACGTCAATCGTTTATTGCCGGTTCATTACACTTGTCTATCCTGCAGTATGACAGGGTTGCACACACCGTCATAAAAAGGATGATGAGTACAGAAGATAACAGTAACAACCAAATGGAGTCTCAACATAATTTCAAATATCAAATAAATGGCTAAATGGGTATCATACATGGATATCACAAAGATAATAAAAGACTGCATGATAAATAAATCACTGAGATATCAACGATAGATGAGTGTCAAAAGCACAAAGCAAAAAGTCATCTAAGTATTCCAAGTCCATCAAATTGCAACACAACGTACACAATATGACTTCCAAGATAGATTTTGGACCTAAACAAACCATTAGACAGTTTAGGATGAATCACTTTACCATAGCCCACATAGAGTTCAACTTATGGTCAGACTACTAATCCTTAAACTGCAGTTTAGGCACGTCTAAAATTCGTGGTCACAATGGTGAAAGAGATAACAAAACAGTTCACCGCACCCGTGACCACTATATCGCCCACTTAGATCCAAAGGACCACTAATTAAGAATTTCAAGGAAAACAAAGCCAATAATCCACCAAGGATAGAAATCACAAATGGAATCCAAGAAATCATATTTCACAAGAAATCACTGCTTAACAAAGACAACAGCTTAGTAAATGTACAAATGAAATAATGTAAATTCTCCGGTTGGTTTTACTCACAAATCACCACGTGAAATTCCGCGCTCGCTGCTCTCACACGTCACCAAATCGATCGCGTGCGCTCGCCACCAGTTTACTAAGCACCAATAGATTTATATGATTGTTCTTTATCTTCTGCATCGTATACAACCAACCAAATTTGAGCATACTTTTCGGGATTTTCAGAGCATTAGATCACCTTGAAACTAATTCCAATAACTTCCCTTTCATACCCAATTATATTATGGGTTAAGCTTCAAGTGAAATCATATCATGAAACCCCATGAAAATTGTGGCCAAACTACGCTCGAGAGCTAGCTCCAAAAATAATTATTTATAACTTCAACTAGCTAACTTGAGGTAACTTTTTAATCTTGAAAACCTCAATATTTGTTATACTACCAAAAAGGAACGTGTAGTACACATTTCGTACTTTTTAGAGACTCCAAAACACTCAAATCGGATCACAAACGGAGAAGTTATGAATTTTCCAACACTGCCCATTGACAAGACAAACTTCATATATTTTGAACTCAGAAAACTTCTTTAATTCAGTATTTTCGCAGTTAA
Organism: Stephania japonica; assembly: GCA_039657345.1. NCBI lineage: Eukaryota > Viridiplantae > Streptophyta > Magnoliopsida > Ranunculales > Menispermaceae > Stephania > Stephania japonica. The sequence goes on from CM077558.1 coordinate 49,828,733, forward strand.
ATCCTCAAATCTCGATAATCAACACCAGGAAATCCCTCGACATCAAATAAAATATATTTTCATAGCCCGTGGAATCAAATTTGGATCAAAACCAATATTCAATTCATCCAAAATTCCAATATAAATCAATATCAACTATAAAACATCTTCAAACAGTTATCAACTGAATTGCATCAACTCAATTCACAAAAATCCTATCCTATGCCAGTGGAATTTATCTCAAATTGACGCAAATCAACCCAATACATCAATTCACAACAATTGATACTAATTCCTATGAAACCCTCGTGAAAGAAATCGAAAAATCACGAGATTTCAAATTAAATTGAGGAAATATGCTTTGAATTGAGATTTTACCAAATTTCAAGTTGAATCCCTCGTTTCCATCGCATAAACTTGGCTCAAACTAACCGTCTCGCGATGCTCAACTATTTTGTGGAGAGAAATCGTGTAAAAATCGGATGTAGGGAGCTCTGTGTCCGAGAGGAGGAACGAAGAGGTTTAGGTTTCAACAAATCTAACGATTTGTTTTTGTTTACATACACACACACACACATATATATATATATAAACCCTTAATTTCTTTTTATTTATTAATTCACGTAAATACCTATTTTAATGTGTTTTGACTTCCAATCCAATTTTCACCAAACTGAGCCAAACTCTCGACAAAACAATCCATCTTTATAAAACGTCCACAACACTGGTCTTTGTCAAACCAAAACCCCAAAAATCTTAACTTTGTCCACGAAATACCAAATTCTTATAAATCAATTTAACCAATAATTGACTTGTTTCACAAGCATTTCTGCGCCACCACGACTCACACAGGCACGCGCGAATGAAAAACACTAACAACTGAATACATTTCTAAATTAATTAATTATCGTATTTTTTTTTGGTCATCCACAAAAATCATTTCTTAGACCCGTGTACCCATATTTTATTTGCCCGATACCCGTTTGACACGTTTTCCTAGGCAAATTCTACTCGTAACTCGACGTTGCCGTCCTGTCACACATACACGAGTATCAATAGATAATACAAGTCGTCACACAAGCATAACATATTTTTCGAATCGTTACATAAACGATCAAACTATCATGAAATACAAATAAATAGAGTCAATTAAGGAAGATGATTGAGTGGCAAACTTTTGATACATGACCAACATATGCTTTGATATTATGTTGTACACAACAAATGGAGGTTATTTTTACTAGAAGCGGTTGAGAAACAGCTCTTATAGAATTTGTAATATTATTCTCATACTGAAATTGTAAATCATTTTATTGAGTAGAAGATGATGCATTCAAGGTTCTTACATAATCCATAAAATTAGCTTCATCTTCTTATTAAAAAGATACACTAGCTCAACAATCTAACCTTCATAGTCGTATTAGATCCAGATATCAGAAGTGCAGTCGCCACCAGGATACCTCATCTCATGCGCCAAAGATGGACCCTCAGGCTCAAATGCGAAATCAACGAAGAAGTTTGGATTTATTTTCAGTCCTCCATTCTCAGTGTCGACGTCAATCTGTAGCATATGAGACCCTTTCTCAATTAGCTCGGGATAAAACTGGTGATCCCAAGGGCTGAAAAGTGAGTTCGTGACGTAGAGACGCTTCCCATCCAGGCTTAACTGGATCATCTGAGGACCTCCCCTCAGTCGATTTCCCTGAAACAATGGAAATTGCAGTTTAGTTCATTTCGACGCTAACGAATCTCCTCAGAAATCAATTAATATGACTTTAGTTAGGCATTTTAGCAAAATGCACACATAATAACACTTGAATCCAGCCTCAAAAAAAAAAAAAAAACAACAACAACGCACACACACACGCTTCAATCCCTCTATGTATTCAACATTATGTGCATAGTGGAATTAACTAGTCTTGACCACCATGACAACAACAAAGCATCAGTTTCAAATTAGTTCAGGTCTGCTATATGGACCAATCCTATGTCCCATCAGATCGATACAACGCTTGACTACAACATAAAAAATAATAGTAAGGATCCAAGTATTCTGTAAATAAATAAAATCACATGTACCTGGATCTCTGGAACTTCATGTTGCAACTCTTTTCCGTCTTCGGTTTCTATGAATACATTGGTTCCCTTCTGAACCAGGCCCCAACCCATACTTGGCCGGTCAGTACAGGTTTCTGCGGATTTTCAATATTATACTGTCTAAGATCACCATGAAGCCAGTTTGCAAAATATAGATAGCGGTCGTCGAGAGAGATAAGAAAATCAGTTATCAGCCCTGGCATTTCGGGCAGAATCCAATTTTTCACCTTTAGTGGTTGCACGGTGACTGCAACCTGCAGTATCAACTTAGGAGTCAGGAAATCGAAATATACAAACCCATGAATGTCAAGACTCAAAATAAATAATGCATCTCTATAGTATTGCTACTCTTGCCAATTCCCTATCTAAAAAGGGACTGGGATGTAACCAAATTGCAAGCAGCAAGATGGTTTGCCACCAGCAAATTTGTTGCCGGATCTTCTTTCTATGGTTGGTCTACCAACGGAAATCGCAGTAATTGTTTCCGTGCTTTTTGAAGTTTAATGGTTATTCACTACTCTATTAACTATGTAATCTGTAGAGGACTGCCAACGCTGGTCCTCTATTGACTTCATTAATCAATGAATTTTTAGTTTCCAAAAAGACATGGACCATAAAAATAAAAAGTAAACACAAAACAGAAAGAATGAGAGAAGACAACTACCTCGTGATTCCACGATCCATCTGGAGTCTTGAAAAATCTCACCATGGTGCTTGAAAGTGCACATCCTACATATCCTATATCTCTGGCAGGATTGTGAAGGAATCTTATCTGCAAACAAATGATATGTTAAGAAACCTAGTGTGCTAAAGCAATACAATGTGGAGAAAAGAGAAAGAAGGAGACCCAGTGTTTGTTTTAGGATTTTATAACAGATTCAACCATTCTCCTCAAAAACTGGTTTAGAAAAGTGTAAATCTTGAAGAATAATTGAAAGTTTATTGTCAAGTTTTTTACTTTTTCAGTTCAAGCTTCAAAGAAGAAAAACGTTCTTGTTGGACCTAGCTATACCAAATGGAAATCACTTGATTTGTTGTCTTTTCGATTTCGAATATTCAAAAATCGAAAGATACTACACCAAATGTGATCTAGGATTCACCACAACTCTTAAGATTATAAAACAAATTATATGGTCAATCATACCTCTAAGGGTATAAGGCCAGTATTGCCCAGATCCATTGTTTGTTTCAGCTCACCATCTGGCCAGCTGTAAACATATAGATGTCTTCCATACAGACCGTCAGAAACGTGTTGAGGGTTAAAGCCTTGGGTGAATGCAGCTGGAGCTCCCCAGGATGAGCTGATCATCGTCTTATGGCGAGGTTGATACCAGAAGTCATATCCAAAGAGAGGACTATGACCCGGTTTCTCCCACCTGAATATAATTATCCATGCTAGAGCAATTAGACAATATGATGTAAACAGCAAGTAAATACTCATCAATTTACCCAACAGACTACACTGTAATAGTTAACATCCATGCCAGTAAAATTGGCATTTTACAAGCAGCACATTCTTAATTGGTTCTATATAAAGGTAGTTTCAGCATTACACTGCAATTGACATTCACAATTATGCACGAAAGAAACCCAAAAGGAAGATGGGAGAAACATCAAAAATTACTTAAAAATCTAAAGAAGAGTGTTTCAAATATTGAACTAGATAAGCTTATCAGAGAGGTATGGATCATAGGACTGCATTGCATAGTAAGGAAGCTCTATCACAAAAATATTAATGAACTTTGTGGATCAAACAAAGAGGAACGTTCAAGACAAGAATGGAGCTTGGTTTAAAGTTTTCAACTATTAGTTATTGAGAAATTATTGTAGCATCGAAATGCTATGAAGCCGGATAACGTTCCATATAACGCTAAAAATGAAAGAAGCAAAAGGACAACATAAAGAACAAATAGCAGGGTACTAGGAAGTGAAGAAGGAAGAAGTTCTACCAATACTGTTGCATCAAAGTTCTATTTCATAACTGTCTGAAAATAATAAGAGACAAACCTCCCCTTCACATTGAAATTTGAGTCAAGAAGAAGAAATCCATTGCCCTCGGCATTCCCATCCTTATCTCCGAGGCAGGATACCATGATATCTCCAGATGCAAGGCAATGTGAAGTGTGAGGATATGCCAATCCTGTCTTCTGAATAATATCTTCAGGCTCAACCACTTTATGCAGTGAAGGGGCCTTTGGATTTCCCTTGGTGTCAATCACATAAATGCGTCCAGATCTGAAATCGAAAACGTACAACGCGGTTCATAATTTTAAAATATTTAACGGAAGCAACCAATGATAACATCAACTCTTGAACATAGAAACAAAAAGTTAGTAATTTTAACACCGTCTGGTGCATAAACTAATTTTAAGCCTATCTATTGAAGGAAATTCTTTTGAAAGATTATTAAAGCAATTTAAAATTAACAAAACGATACAAGACCCAATTGAAAGTAAACCCTGACATTCAAAGTTCACAGACTTGAAAAAAAAAAAAAAAGTAAATGCATGGAATAAGAAAGTAAACCAAAAGGTGGGAAAATCACATTCATACGCGACAAAATCAATCAAAATCAACCAAAATAATTCAAGATAGATGACCCGTTTTCGTCACAGTCAATTTACTTTACGAATATAAAATGCAGTCCAATAACATAAGAAGGTTCAATATCTTACACCAATGATGGCAAAACAAGGAAACGCCGATCAGCTGAAGCATCTCCATGGCAGGAGCTGCATGAATTCCATCCAGAATGATGCAATTCATCATCCAAATAAGGGACCGGCAGTCTATGAATGATTTTTGAATAATTAGGAGACGATGGATCAACGTCTACAGTAGCCAAGTAATCAGGTTTCTTTCTCCCAGTTCCTGTGCATAAGAAGACGTCATCACAAATTAATACAATTGTTTTCAGGTTTCATGATTTCCTCTTTCCTTTCCTTTTATTTTATTTTTATAACCAAGGGTATCCCAAATTAGTTAGGACTTACTGATTACGAGAGATATATAGGATTTTCAAAGCACACCATCAATTGCATTAAATTGAGCGCAATGGAATAGTTTGATCCATGTAGCCGACCACAACTAATTTGGTATTGAGGCTTTGTTGTTGTTGAGCAACCTAATTATTTGGTATTGGATGACGGAATCATACAGGATTATCTAGAGGGTCGTGTCCCACACGCCTAACAAGAAGCGCAACCTCAAATGATGGGTGCCTCATATTAATTTATTCATAACAATGATATCCCAAATCATTCAAAACAATCAAATTCTATCTTAAAAATCTCAAAACCATGACCTAATCTTCTATAGTTTTATCACCACACTTCCATTAATGATCGTCTCTTCAATGCCCAATCAAGATTATATTTTTCAGAGCCCCCTCATTTTCAATATTACTCTTCTCTGATTTCATCTCTACCTGATTAATTAACCTATCTTACCCTATCTTACATTTTTACACCAAAATTTGACAAACCCACCTCGAATTGAAACCTCGTCAACTGATTCAAAAACCCCATATCACAAAACCCATCAAAATCCAAACACAACAACAATTGGATTAACCAACCTGAATAAACGCATGTGACATAGATGATCGCCTCTCTGGGTCCCCCCATCGCCTCCACCGGAGATGCGTACCCCGGCCCCCCTTGCAGCACCCTCCGCCGCCCTCCGCCGCCACGTGTTCCGCTTCCACGGTCGCCGCCATGTCGATCCTCTCTCGCTTTCTCTCTCTGAGAGAGCTCTGTTTTATGTTGCTCTGTTTTTTTTTTTTTTTTTCTAAGAAGAGAGCGCGAACATCTGATTTTAGTGTCCTCTGTTTTGGGCCTTTTGGCCCGTGAAGTGTGGGGTTTTATCGAGTGGTCGCGCGGGAGTCGTGAAGCGGAGAGCGTAGATCGTGTGCGTCTAGGTGGGATGTACCTGGATGAGAGGATGGACGGTGGGGATTCACTTGGACGCGTGGATCATTTTGGGATCTTCGATGTCAACGCTGGAGGACGAGATAAGATTTGTATCGCTGTCCGATGTGCCGTCTCTTGGATGAATATTGGATACTTCGTTCGACTTTTCACGTGTGATGATTTGGCATCAATGACTTTTATTTCATTTATGGGTTTATGGGATTGGTCCATGACTCCATCTCATCTCATATAAGGAAAATTGATGATTTTTTTTGATATAATAAAAACTTTTATTTGATTAACGGGATTTGTCCATTGTATAATTTGTATGTAAATACTTTAAACTATAAATAGTTTGTGGACTAATTAATTTTATGGCAGTATTATCATTTCTCATGATAGTGATTGTTACCTGATTATTATCGAAGTAAATCTGTAGAGCTTCGAGTTGGCAAAATTGCAATAAAATTGAGATAACATATAGATGGCTTTATTTGGTTCAATTTATGCTCTTACTTATGCTAACGTGATACTCAATAAATAATTTTTGTACCGTTTGGTTGCATTTTATATTTTTTGTGATTGGTTGGCATGGCACTAATGCACCAATCAAAACTACCATAATAAGTGCGATTCATAAAAGTAACTCTCTACATGTTTTTTACTTTTTATAAACACTTATCTACTAAACAAAATATAAGCTAAAAGCAATAGTTAAATCAAACAGGGCCATGCCAAACTCCTATTAAAAAAAAACGATAATCTAACACACTTTGGATGAACACTTTGAGCGCACGCTTTGTTTTTTAACTATGAGGAGATAAGAAAGAGTCATAAATGACTACAAAATAAAGTGTGTTAAATAACGCAATAGGCAAGAAAGGCAAAAATAGAAAAAAGAAAATAAAATGATTGGAGGGAATAAAATTTCTTTGAGAGTATAGAAGATTATGAGGATAAGACCAGATGATCATTTCTTTATTTTTGCAAGTCTTGATTATGGCAATCACGATTGATTAAAATTCAAAAAACTCTGTAAGAAAATAATGTATAACGTCGGGACGATTTCATAATTTCTATCATATTCTATCACATGCATGACAACACAGTGGGTGATAATTATAGTCTTCGCCTTGACCAAAAAAAAAAAAAACAAACAATTGTCGTCTTCGAAAACTCAACTTTCAATTCATATCAACCTCGTAGACTAATCACCATAGGGACTTGTGAATTAAACCAAAAAAAAAAAAAAAAAATCACAACCACCAGACCACGTGAATATATATTGAACTCGTGCAATGTGTCTGACTGATTCCAGTAACTCAGCAGTCAAAAATACGAAGCTCTTTGAGCAACTGCAGATCCAAAAAACTTGCTAATGCTCCTTTCCCCTTAATATCTTTTGCCTGCAAGAACAAGTATATCAATAGATAATGCCAACTTCGATCCCTAGTTAGCAATCACAAAATGGCACCGCATTGGGAGATAAATTCAATTATTTAATGGACATACCGTTCGAATGAGTTGATCACAAGAATGGAAGTCCAAATTGACAACTCTTCCTGCTAGAACTTGCAATATGACGATGCCGAATCTGTAGATATCAGTAGCAGCAGTAGGCTTGGCAGTGGTCATATGCAAAGTAGCAGCCTACTCTCTTAGCTTTAAGATCCACCGACACCGTTTCTTGATCCTTAAAATCCAGCATTTTTGCCAATCCAAGATCAGAGAGCTTGACTTCCGTATTATTTTTTAGCAGGATATGAAAGCTGCCAAGCAAAAAACATAACTGTAACTCGCACACATAATCTCATATACGTATATACATGTGTAGTTGATGTCGAGTACACAATAAAACAATCGTCTTTGATATGCTACTAAAGGATTTTAACGTAGCATTGGATCGTTAATTAGTCACCTTGATGGCTCCATGAACAATGCAACCATCCGGATGACTATGGAGTAATTTGTATGCGAGAGCACAATCTCTCAAAATCTTGACTCTTGTAAACAATGTGAGAACTTTTCCTATAAGGGGACATAATCAGAAGTAAATAGGTATATAATTAGTTTAGAAATTAGAATAAGTGAAGAAAGAACTGGAACAATGAAGGTTAGTAGCTTATATACTTAGCAGATGATCTCTGAGATTTCCATTGGAACAATATTCATAGACCAGAAAGTGGTTGTCACTTACAACACTGAAGCCCAACAGGCGAACTAGGTTGCAATGTTGAATTCTCGACACGAATTCCACTTCTCTGATATCAGGGAAGAGAATCTTACAGTTCTTGTACACATACTTTACAGCGACCCTCTTTCAACCAGGTAAAATGCACTTGTAGACACAGCCAACACTTCCTTCTCCTAATACGATAGCGCGTTGGCTGCCGGAATGTTGGCTGCAACAATATATGGCCTTCTTGATTTCAGCTTCTGAGAATTTATAGAGGTCAGGCATCTCATGACCTTCAAAATAGAAAATGTAGGAGTAGCAAAAATATTAGCCTAATATCTTCATCTTTGATTCATAAACACCTTCATTAAGTTGTGAAAACATTCTGTTTTTTTAGTTAGCATTCTATTTATTTTATTGAAGGACTATGCATATGTTTTCACTTTCATAGGTAAGCATTTAATAGGAATGAAAGAGACTTTTGCGCATGGTAAAACAGTGACACAAAACCCCTATTTGATTATGATAGAGACATCACAAAACAGTCATGTCATAAGGCCGTTCAATCATGTGAATTTGCGAAACACAGTTTTGATAAATTCATGAAATAAAGCTTTTAAATCTCTTATCCTACAGCAGATATCAGAAAGCAAATCAAATGAGAAATTAACCTGGAGGATCAACTGGCGCAGCACAGAGGCAACGTTTGACCTGCTTGAAAGGCATAGTTCCAAGTAGAAGCACAAGCTATGGTTTCTCTCTTGTTTAGTCCTCTCCATGCCATTCTTAACTGCTCAGGAACATATATAAAACAAAGATAAACAGGCAATGGAAAGATTTTGTATGCGTGAGAGAGAATATCCTCATAATATACAAGCAATACATATGTTTCTCACCTATAAGCCGTGGTATCCAAAGTTGATATGTAGTCATTTTCTGAGGAATAAAATAGGAAACATACAGGAGGTTTATATTATGTGAAAGCAGTCAGTATAAAAAGAATGAACAAATGTCGCAACTTCAAACAAATTAATGTGCAAATCCTATAGACATACAATAGAATTGATGTCCATATTCAGCTAATTGCGCTAATTCTTTCTCTCATACATTTTTACTGTATCAGAGACTTCAACATCTAGCCATAACTCTTCACCATTAGGATTTGATACTCTGCAAAAGTCAAATCTTGAAATCCTAAGCAATGATTCAAATACTTTTTTTTTCTTCAATTCCTACAACTATAAGAGAGGGAGCGGAACTATATTAACATGGCTTACCCTCTACAAAGACATGACACCAATCTTCTCCGCCAGTGCCTTCAACTGCACAAATATGCCTAAGACGATCCCAATATTTCACAAAAAACAAAAGGTTCCACTACTTTAATTAATAGTTTTCCAACTTTCTCACATGAAGGCCATAACATAAACTACATACTAAGCTAGTTTAACACATTCAATTGCCAATACCTTGCTTGATGTTCTCAGGCTCCAGACTTGGGCATGGTTCACCAAAACCATGGCTATTAATTAAAGGTAACCCCTTCAGCTTTATGAGAAAGTATGACCGGAGACAACATAAAACATGACTAGTATCAATCAAGTTAGGCTGATCAATCATGTTGTGAAAGTTGTGATAAACAGTATACCTTCATGTAATCAAAATCTGACATTAGAAATCAATTCAGAATGAGAAATCAACCAGGAAGATCATCTTTTGCAGCTCAGAGGCAATAGAAGGAAATCTGAGTATATGTGAATGTCCTTGGAAGGCAAGCAATATAGACACTTCTCTTCAAGAAGTCATTGAGTCGAAACATCACACCCTTTTCCTACAACTGGAAAAAATACAAAACGATTATTAAAGGCTAACTAAAAATACAACTAAAACTTTTTCCAAAAAAAAAAAAAAAAAACAACTAAACCAGCACTTCATCTTGTACTACCACTGCTTTTGAGTTCAAAGTACTAAACAGGTGACATATTTAGATTCCATATATATGCTCACACAAAAGCTGTAAAAAGTACCAAGATAAAATACTAAGCTAATTTAATGTTCAAGCAACCAAACCTTAAAAGGGTCTTTGATATCAGCAATGTATCAAGAGTTTTGGTAAGGATTTGTCCGATTTAGCCACACATAGAACAACAATATGCAAGATTGATTCCACCAATTTGAAGCCACGCGTCAACAGAGAATCTACAAGATCCTTATTCTTCATACATCTTTGCCTGTATGAAGAATATGCATGCTAGTTAGCACATTGACAGAAGCAATGCCTTTATCTTCTTTTTTTCTTTTTTTCTTTTCGATGGGAAACAAAACCTATCAATGATTTTTTATTTTTTTTTAAAAAAAAGCCTAACACAACGTCTAATTAGCTAGCATGGCGTGATCATACTCTTGTACATAGACAAATACAAACAAATACAAACATACCATTCTAATGAATTGATCAAAAGAATTTAAGCCCTCATTGTAAGTTCCAGTTCTGTTCAACCTTGCAAGATAAAGATGGCAGAACCGTTGTAGACATTATTTCCAGAGTAAGATCAGCATTTTTCTTCTATCTCCAACATCTTTTCCGACCCAAATCAGAAAGCACGCTTCCTCATATTATTTTCAAGCAAGATGTTTGAAAGAATGCTGCAAGTGAAAAAACAGAAAAAAATTGCCAAGTGAGATGAAATGAACATATATCAAGGAATAGAAAATCAGTTCAAAAGCAATTGTATAATTTCATCACCTTGATATCTATCCATGCACAATGAAATCATCTGTGTGATAAACCTTTGAAATTCATATAATCAGAATATGATGTCAGAAATCGATTCAGGATGATAATTAACCTGCAGGCTGCAGAATCATCCCGTGCAGCAAACAGATGCAATCTCTTTTACCCACGATTATTTGCGTTGCCTGCAAGAACGAGATTAGATGCTAGTTAGCACATTCGACAGATGCAAGTTTATGTAATTCCATAATATAATAATTGAAAGGCCAAGTAAAATCCAACTGAAAACAACATTTCATCCTCTGCTACCAATGTTTGGAATTAATGTTTTCTGATGACATGGGAAAAGAATTGTTTCAAATTAATAGATGTTTCTTTTTGTTCATACTCTAGAAGAGAATCAATGAGTCCAAATGTCAATAAGCCTGCTAAGAGAGTTTGAAAACTCATAAATTATTGTTGAATATGGTGATTCCATGGCTACAGTTTCACCATTTCACCATTGATATTTACAAATATATGTAAGGGTGTGTGTTAATTTGAAATCCAGTAATATATGGTGATTGATTCAATAATAATTAATGATAAGCAGATCTGGTGGTCACTTCAGATGGATGTATTCCAAAGAAAAAAAGAAAAGTAATGATGCAGAGCCGCCATGCAAACATATTTATTGAAACGTGCAGGTTACGTACCTGGTCCAATCAATCCATATATCTGGAATATGGGAAATCTTGGGCCATTCTTCTCCATCTTCGCTGCAACTTTCCTTCAAGCCTGGACAATGATCAATAACCAATTTCTGGAGCAAGGTGAGTCGTTGCATTTGTTCCTTGGAAGGTAGATGCGACAGATTCTTAAATTCCTTAATCGACAATTCTTCAAGTGATGTAAGGTTTCCAAGCCACTCCGGCAATTCTGTCAATTTCGAGAAGTCCCGTATTTGGAGGAATTTGAGGGTAGTGAAGCGTTGGAGGTGATGAGGCAGAGATTCAAGAGCATCCCACCCATGAATCCGTAACTCGCGAAGACAGGGGAGAATAAGGGGATTGTTGGACTGTAATGATGATGCATCATCATCATTGGCACTGATTGTTAATGGGAAGTCATTCAGCTCCTCTGAAAATGGACCAAGTAGCAGTTCCTGAAGGGCAGTCAGGAATTGGAAGCCTTGCAAGACTTGGAGTTTTTCACAGTCATGAACTATCAATTCACGAAGAGAAGGAAGGGTTGACAAGTCAATAGATGAGATCTTTGGGCAATAATAAATATACAACTTGTGAAGAGAAGGAAGGGTTGGCAAGTCAATATATGAAATCTCAGGGCAATCATAAATATACAACTTGTGAAGAGAAGGAAGGGTTGGCAAGTCAATAGATGAGATCGCATCGCATTCATAAATCGTCAACTCCTTGAGGGAGGTGAGTCGTAGCATTTGTTCCTTGGAAGGTAGTTGCCTTAGATTCATACACTTTGTAAAAATCAATTCTTCAAGTGATGCAAAGTTTCCAAGCCACTCTGGCACCATCGTCAAACAATTGAATGATTTCATCTCCAGATACATGAGCCTAGAGAGGTGTTGAAGCTGATTGATCTCCACTGCATCATCGTCCTTACTGTAGGAGAGATGAATCGTCAGTTTTTGAAGGGTAGTCAGGAATGGTAAGCCTTGCAAGGCTTGGAGTCCTCGACAGTAGGTGATCTGCAATTCACGAAGAGAAGCAAAGCTTTGGAAGTCAATAGATGAGATAGCAGGGCATTCATGAATCTCCAGTTCTTGAAGGGCAGTCAGGAATGGTAAGCCTTGCAAGGCTTGGAGTCCTTCGCAATTGAAGATCCGCAATTCACGAAGAGAAGCAAAGCTTTGGAAGTCAATAGATGAGATAGCAGGGCAATAACTTATCTTTAAGGTGTGACAGCACGGGTGGACTAGTTGTTGTTGTGTCGTCGTTGAAATATCAAAACCTTCAAAATAAGGGCATTTATTGATTTCAAGATGTCGGAGATGGTTGAAGCTCTGTGAAAGCTCGATACGTTTCAGTTTACTCCAGCCACCCACTCGAAAGCTCTTAAGGAAGACAAGGGAACTCAAAAACCCCTTCCCTATGGGCTCCAGTTCTGGACAATTCGAAATTTTAAAAAATCCCTTTGCGTAGGAAAAATAACTATCATCTATCACCAATTCGCGAAGAAATCTATTGGGGAGGATCTCATCTGCTACTGATGCTGATGCTAATCCCTCGTCCCGGAAAGCTTTCAGTTTGGGGCAATTCGATATAACAACAGCATTCAATTGGCTATTGTTACTCACTAGACCTTCTTGGAGGTATTCAAGGTCTTTGCACTTTGTTATGGTGAGAGAAGTGAGAGAGGTGAGAGAGGATGTTATTGACACCACTCCCATCCCACTCACATTTTCCAAGTCCAATGATTTGAGCGAAGGAAACACATGCTCCGGTGTTTTATTCAAATCGGGGCAATCCTTGATCAATAACTTCTCCAAATAAGGGAACATCACTCCGCCTCCTTCCAACCATTCTTTCAAATTGGCCATACTTCTCAGCTCCAGCTCTTTCAGTCGATGCAACCCGCCGAAGCTCGGAATGTGCTCGCAGTGATTGCAGTTGCTCAACTTCATCCTCACCAAGTTGGGAAGGTCTGAACCGCTTGACACCCACGCTGGAAATTTAACTCCTCCAAAGCCTTCAATTGATAGACGTTGCAGATTTGTGTGAGGTCGCAACACTTCTAACATGAGTAACTCATCTCCATCATCACCAACAGAAGAATCTCCATCCCAATGAAGCCTTAGTTCCCTTAAGCTGCTCTTCTTGCTTAGAATCCCTTCCTTAGCTAAGTTTGCTTTCTTCACGAGGCTCAGGCGATAGATGTCCAACTCACCTCGAAGGTCATTTAAATTTTTCAAAACTGAAATCCCACATCCACCGTCTTCTTGGCATGCCGCAAATAATGGCAATGTTTGAAGTTGATGCAGTTTACCCAATGCTTGTGGCATTTTCTTCCATTTTTTGTGATCATCTATGAACAAATGTCTCAGCTTCTTCAACTTTATCAAATCTTCAGGAAGCTCAGTAAGCTCGCCACACTTAATTAATATCAAAGTTTGCAAATGATAAAGCTGAGTGACCCACATTGGTAATGACTTGATGCTTGTGTAGGAGAGGTCGAGGTATCTCAAGTGTTTGAAGTACTTACAAGATAAAGAAGAGAAATCAGAACCTCTAAAGCCACTCAAATCTAGGACTCGTAGTGACTTAAATTGGAAAAGTGTACTCCTTCTAGGCACTTCAAGCGTACCTCCATCATCCAACTCTTTAGAAGTCGATTCCCAACCAATAATTGTACGCACCTTTTTTGCTTTGTGCTGCAAGACTTCTATTGTCGATAGTGAAATCATCGAAACATGTCGACATTCGGAAAGGTCGGCACTCGTCACGCTACTTTCCCCCAAAACTTGACATTCAGGGCCTCTAATGGATTGAGCTAGATCATGTAGATGATGATGCATCTTGCAATGAGTTACCTCCCCATATGTGTTCATTAGTGCTTCTTGAAAAAAAGATTTTGAATATAGGGTGTCGAAACATATCATACCAACATCCTCCAAGGTCGGTTGGCATTGAGAACTAGATGCTTTAAGTAATTCTTGCCTAGGTGCTTCAAGTAGCCCTTGCGCCATCCAAAGTAGGACCAATAATCTCGTATCAATCAAATCATCCTTAAGAAATATTGCACAATACGAAAAACATGCCTGCAGAGCTGGGGATAAATTATCGTAACTTAACTTTAACACATTCTTAATGGGATCTTTCTTGTTTAAAGTCCAAATTTTATCATTTAGCACATCCAACCATTCTCGTTCTTCTCTTTTGGACTTCAACAAACCACCAAGGACTTTTGCGGCTAGAGGCGAACCATGACACTTCTTAGAGATTTTTTTTCCGAAGTCTACCAACTCATCAGTAGTCTTGAATGGTCCTCCTCCCTTGAGTGCTTGACTTTTAATGAGACCCCAACAATCCTCACCGGATAAGCCCTTTAATTCATGCATTTGAGATCCTGTAACAGATAATTTTGCTTCCTGAAGAAACAGAGCGTCCCAATGGAAGCACAAAATCTTCCCACTTGGTTAAGTCTTCATTCCAATCATCATCGAGTACAAGCAAAAGTTTTTTCCCCAAGAGTTCCTCCTTCCTCAGCTGGGTTTCAATAGCAGCCAGCAAGACTTGCTTACTTGATGTTTCTGGCAAAGTATTGCTCTGATCGACCTGCTTTAAGAATTGGTAGAAAAGATGAGTGGTTCTAAAGTGAGTAGAAACACAAATCCAAACTCTCAATTTGAAGTGCTTGGTAACAGCATCATCATTGTATACTAATCTAGCAAGTGTGGTCTTGCCAAGGCCTCCAAGACCGACAATAGATATGACAGGAAGAGCAATAATGTCGACGTTGCGAGTATTCTGTTGATGATCATCAGTACTGCTGCAGCTGCTGCTTGACCCGTCATTGATGAGCTTTTGAATGATCGTTTTCTTGTCATCCTCCCTACCCAAGACAATGGGTTCCTTCATATGTGAATATGTTTCTCGATCGACGTCGGCATAGCCAGGCGAACCGGTCTGCGGATTAGATTCTAATGGTACTAGTTGATGCTGCATCGTCGCATTCTTGTAAATGTCATCCAGCCTCTTGTTGATGGCTTTGATTTTATGAGCGATCTTTCCGCGTGCTATAAGTAGTTTGGGATTGAGCCATCTGGGTACCTTCTTCTTCTTGTTGTTGTCGTCGTCGTCGTCGTCGTTGTTGAGAGTATACTTGAGTTCTTTATAAGCGACGTCGTCCAGCACGTCTTCAGCATCATAAACCACTTCCTTGAGTTGATGAAGCCAGTGTCTCACCGCCAATTGCTCCACTTGCTTTTTCTCTGGCATCCTGCAACACAGCTTGGATGCCCCTCAGGACAGTTCCAAGCTTTTTCACCTCATCTTTCACACCAACCACAAGACCGATCTCTCCAACAACAAGAGTGAGGAGCCTGTTCACCATCTCCCCCGCGCCAATGGCGTATTCACCCATCTATCTAATTTCTAGAGCCACGGATGAGATATTGAGATCGATGTGAAGAAACGAAATCAACGCAAAGTCGTCTCCTTCAAGAGGATGGATTAATAATTCTTCTCCCAATTCAATTATTGAAGGCCTTGTGAGTTACTGCATTGAATTATTGCAGACCTACTTCACTTCAGAGACAGTACAAATTTTTTCATGTGAACTACCGGGAGCCGTAAATGTCTTAATCATATTTGTTGTGATGTTCATGAATGGTTCAGAATATTACAACGATTTCAATCACTGAACTGTTGGGGACCTGACTTTTAAGGCACGCGGCGCACGCCATTAGGCCCACTACATTGTGTCACTGCTGTTTTTTTCCATTGAATTCCAGCAGATGCTACTAAGCTTGATCTTTTTTTTTTTTTTCATGTCAAAGTATTAAGCTTGATCTTTAATCAGCTACTTTTTGAAAAAAAAAAAAAAAAAAAAACGCGTCTCAAATCGCTTACCTTTTTTAGTTTTATTTTTCCTACTTTTCTAAATTAGCTTTTTTTTTTTTAGTAGTCCTACTTGGCCTGGCCTGCACTAATTTTCATAATTTTCTCTTTAATGGATACATGCATCTACCTCACCTTTTCTTTTCTTCACATGTGATGTGAACAAGACTGACATGAGTAAGTCAAGCCACTCAATAATTCACGTTTGTCAGTATTTTTTCTTTTATCAAATCACATCTCAATATTATACTTCCTTTTTACTTAAGTATTAGGAGAATAAAAAAATGACCTATGCTACCACACACATTTTAAGCACATACTCTTGTCTTTTAATCATTTATAGTATTTTGTCATATGTGGAGACAAGAAATAGCCATAAATAACTAAAAGACAAGTGTGTGTGCTTAAAATGTGCGTTGAAAATGCGTCATTTTATTATTTTTCTAAGTATTAACCTTCGCTCCACATTAATTTGATAAGTAGTCATCTACATTAGAGGTTGAGAATTCGAATCTGTCCACACGTGCTAGGTAAGTTAGTTTTTGTAAAGCATGTGGTATTATTGTTAATGCAATTAAAATTTGTATATTATTAGGGCAAATTGAAGTTTTTTCTATTTTTTTTTTTTTTTTTTTTTTTTTCTCTTTTTGATGGGAGACAAAACCTATCAAGGAATTTTTATTATAAAAAAGAGCTTGACACAACGTCAAATTAGCTGGCATGACGCGATCATAATCTTGTTAATAAACAAATACAAACATACCATTCTAATCAGTATATCAAAAGCATTTAAGCCCATTGTTAAGTTCCAGTTCTGTTCTACAGATGCCAGAACTGTAGTAGACATTACTACTAGAGTAAGCTTAGTATTGATCTTCCATCTCCAATATCTTTTCCGACTCAAAACAGAAAGCAAGCTTCCTCATATTAGTTTCTAGCAAGATGTTTGAAAGAATGCTGCTAGTGAAAAAACAAAAAAATGTCAAGTGAGAATAACATATACCAAGAAATAGTAAAAAAAAAAAAAAAAAATAGAAGCAATTGCATCATTTCATCACCTTGATATCTCTCTGTGCACAATTATTGAAAAGCTAAGTAAACATCCAATTGAAAACTGCATTTCATCCTCTGCTACCAGTGCTCTGAGTTCAAAGAAGTAAATGACATATTTAGATTAATTCTACTACCAATGCTCTGAAAACAGCACTTCATGCAATTCCGTGGCTACAGTTTCACCATTTTAACTACAGATTTATTCAATTAATAGTAACAACAACAACTAGTAGCATTAAAGGAGAGAAAGAACACATGACATAAAAATGTAATGGGCGTGTCCAATCTATCCTTATCTTTGGAATATGAAATATCTTGGACCACTCTTCTCCATCCTTGCTGCATCTTTCCTTCCACCGAGGACAATTATTAATCTCGAACTCCTTGAGGAAGGTGAGTCGTTGCATTTGTTCATTGGAAGGTAGCTGTCTTAGATTTTCACAACTGTATATCTTTAAGATTTCAAGTGATGCAAGGTTTCTGAGCCGCTCCAAAAATTTCATCAAACTCGAGAAGCTCCATATCTGGAGGGATTTCAGAGATTGGATAGCAGGCCACCCATAAATCACAATTCGCGAAGGGACTTGCAGTGAAGTCACTGTAGAGGTTAGTACTACATTTTTTTCAGAAAATGTAATTAATCTTCATTGAAGTCACTGCAGAGGTTAGTACTACATATATGTCGTGTGAAGTTGCACTTGCAGTGAGTGAAGTGAAGGGTGTTTTTTGGGAGGGAAGAATGGTGGGACCAAGCTGAGGTCATAAGTTGAGATTGCTGTTATTAAGCCTTATTTTCTACATGTGCTGCTTATCCTCATGTCCACTAAAGTAAAGAAGCTCTACCACTCCGTACATCAATAGGCCCTAGGTCGTTTGTACTCTTCTGTTGCCAATGTGATCCAACTCAACCAATAATTCAGCAAGTTTTGTCTTTGAAGAGAGTACAAGAATACACAATCCAAATGGATCATTTTCAGCAACTTGACATATTTGTTTTCAATTTCATACATAAATTGGGAGGATCCCAGTTTTACAACTCTAAACTAAGCCCTGCTCGATCTAAACTTATATGGACCCCTGAGGCAACCTTACAAAGTTAATGTAAGCCTAATCAACTTTCCTTACTATTTACCATTAATTAAATAAGGGTCAGACTATTTGGACTCCAATTTTTGCTCCCTTCACCTCACCCTTGTGAAATGACCCAATTACCCTTCCATATAAAGGTTTTTACTCATGCATACCCCAGTCACCCCACTCACACATACTCCAGTCACACATTTCTCCAACCGTACTCTTACCACCAATCCAAATTCGAAATAATTTGAACAAAACTCCATCAATTCGACGTCGTAGGTGTATTTTTCATCTCGTTTAATGTCGATTTTATAATTTTTTGAATTTTTTTCTTTTTAAGTCGGTATTATTTGTGGTTTTGTTGTTGAGTTTAGGGCTTCGATTTGGAGCTTGAATCTTACATTTTGGGTACAAAGTTTTGATATAATCAAAAATATAAAGCGATTATGAGCAAAACTCACTATTTTTTGTCATTTTCATATTTTTTAGGAGTTTTGAACAAAAATTATTCTTCTTGTTGCCCGCGGTGTTCGAAAGCACAGAGTTGACAACTCTTAAGAGGTGTCTGTGACGACCAATCGGGAATAATAGACAACCTAATCATGAGAAAAACCTAAGAAATGGATAAATATATGCATGTTTAGTGATCAAAGCTATACAAAAGCGATCATACATGATATCCCTAGTCTCTCAAACCCCAATACATGTCCCAGTGTTTAACAAAACATAATATACAGTAATCACAATCAAAAGAACAAAAACCTACTGTAAGTAAAGGAAATGATAGCTCCGAGAGTCCTCAAAGGATATTACCTAGCATCAGTTCCTTTGCCTTGCTCATCTCTGCTCTATCTCTATCTGCACCACCATCACAAACTAGACGATGAATGCTTGAAAAAGAGAATGTAATGCCAGAAGAAGCTAAACAGTAATTCAAGATTTCTCAAATAAAAAGTCTAAATATCATGCGGTATTGAAAAACAGATAATATAACAAATAGCATGATAAATAGACTGACAAGTTGAACAATGAAGTTTGAGTGTCCACAGAATCAAAAGAGACCCATAAGTGGTCAATATCAATGCAGTACAGTAACACCACATTTATAGTTACAACAGTGACGAACAAACCATAGACACAGCAGTGCCCAAACAATCCAGTACTCGGGGTATCACTTGCTATCAGTGGGGTGGGATAACACACCAGCACAGAGAGTGTTTACGCTTACCTACTAACATGGACCTAGGAGTACTTTCGTAACACACTTACGCCAAGACACTCAACCAAGGAAATAAAGAATGAAATTCCAACAAAAGCTCAATTCAAATAGAAATGGCAATAATGGAAAATGAATTAGTGCATACTTTCTAACTGGCTTATAATCATACGATAACGTACCTCACACCATAAACCTCGATCCTCGCAAATGCTCTAAGTTGGTCCACTCGTATTCTCAAGGTCTGTCAATTTACCAAATTTGTAAATCCTATTAATATCATTCTAATTTACTCAATTTTTCATAATAATTTAAGTAGTGTAATTGAGTTGATTTATGGGGTATTGGGTCGTATTTGGACCCAATTGGATACTCGAGAGATCCCCAAAATTTTCTAAAATTTTTCAAAAATTAGCCTCTGTGAACAGTGTCACGCTGCCAAGAAGCCGTGACAATTTTGTACTTGTGACGGCCCCAATTTCCCCGTGCAATTGGGTACGCCCGGCCTAGACCCGTTCAAGCCCCGAGTTATCACTCGACAACCTGACGAGTCTAGTCACCTCATATTTACTCAATTTAGCGAGTTTATGAAAGAGTTATTGCATTTATACTCAAATGGAAGACTAAAACAATTATAATAAAGGGAAATAACTCAATCAAAGGGAAATTAGGAATTCTATAAATGTGGAAAACCCCGGGTATTCATGTACAATTCGATAGGCATATATACATGATACCAGTCTCAATAAAGATATACCAAGTTCAATAATCCCAACAAAAACAAGTATGAAACGATATACAATCAAGAAACAAAGTATAGTCACCTACTATAGCGTCTCTCAAATGTCTGAATCTCCTCAAAGAATATCACCAAGGCAGGGCCCCTTGCCCTTGCTGCTCTCTACTCTATCTGCACCCACCGTCACAAACTAGACGGTGAGTAACTGAATAAAATTGCTAGTAGTACCAGAAGAATGTAACAGTAATTTATGATTTTAACAAGAAAAGCAGTCTAAGTATCATGCGGAAAAGAAATAACTGGAAAGTAAATAAATCAAATGCATGATAAAGAGATCGAAGGATAAACAATCGATATTTTGCATGTTCTAAGATTCAAAAGAGGCCCATGAGTGGTCTATTTCACAAAGAATACGGAAAAGATCTCGCAAGATCTCCCGGCAATGTCGCAACACTAGCGCGAGCGTGAAATCGAGAGGCGTCGCAACACCTCTCGAATCCAAGATACCAAGACACACATCACTAGGGGTGGTCGGTTACCCCCGCAGAGGGCACCCTCGTTGTCCCAGCTAGTGCGGGACCACATGATACCTTCGAGACACACACTCATGCCAAGAACATACAACCAAGGAAAACGGAATGGAATATCAAGCAAAGGATCAATGCAACAATAGCAATAAATAGAGGATGTATAAATCACATGTCATTTTCTTCGGTCTACTAACGTACATACACACAAGGCATGCATGTACTTACCCGTCTATTCGCGACTCGGTATCACTCCGAAACTCTAACGCGTTTCCCACAAGTTCTCAACAACCCGATAAAGTTTTGGAATCCCGAATATTAGTTTAAGGTTTGCATTCATTCTTTATGTTGTGCCTATTGTATTAGGCTTTGATTGTAATGTGTATTGGATGTGTTGAGTCCTCATTATATTGTGTGTTGAACCCTTATTGCGAATCCATAATCATTTTATATAAATGTATATACTTAAAAGAAATCTTGTTTACTTACTCTTAAATCTATAATAATGTTCATTATGGTCACACACACACAATTGATGTGTACACCCCAATGGTGTGTACACGAAGACTTCACACACCCCATTGTCTTGTGCACACATACCCCATCGGTGTGTGCACCTCACTGATGATTTACCATGTTCAATGCATTAGTATATTATTTTATTCTTAAAACCATGCTATTCATTTATTAATAACTTTATTATTCAAAACTATGTTTATACATATTGTCACTATTTCAAACATATAAAATTGTTGTGTACACCCCAATGTGGTGTACACACAACGCGTCTTGTGTACACCCCACCGTGGTGTACACACCCATGTTGTGTACACCCCATTGTGGTGTACACGAGTGAGATGTGCACTCCCTTGCACATACACACTCAAAATGTCATACATACACATAGAATAATCAAATTTGTGGCCACACACTCCACACACACATAGCACAATTTATGATCACCCATTCAAGTGCACACCCCCACACCCCAACCGGGGTGTGCACATGCACAAACTACACCCCCATACATATATCACCACCCCACACACACACATTTTCCAAACAGTTGCACATACACACCTCCAAATCAAAACCGTCACTCACAAACCCAAATCGTTACACATTCACAAAACAATCACACACACAACCGCCACATCTAGAAGTCACCTCCGCCAGCCGGCGGTGTCGCCGGAGGTCGACGTCCGGTCGATACCCACAAAACAAGGCGAAACACACCTCAAGCAGTCCCACAATCCATTCGAAAATACGTGAAAACGGTGGGTAGAGGAGCACAAAACAGTGGAGAGAGAGAGAGAAAGAGGGACGGTCGAGCTCACCTTGGTGTCTCCGGTGAGTGGTCGAGGTCCCCAGCACGGTGGTGAGTGGCGGTGGTGACTGGAGACGAGAGGGAAATCAGCCGAGAGTGAGAGATAGAACATGGACTGTCGAGAGAGAGAAGAAGGGAAAGAGAAGGAGAGAAACTCACCTCGACGTCACCGGTGGGTGTTTGGATGTTAGGCTCGTCGATGGTGGCGGTGGCGGTCGTCCAGCCGAGGGTGGGACGACTGTGACGTGAGAGAGAGACGAGAACCGAGAGTTGAGTGAGAACCAAGAGTGAAAACGAGAGAAAGAGAGAGATCGGAGAGAAAGAGAGGTGGAGCTCACCTCGTCGGAGTTCGTGACGCCGCCGGAGGCGCGGCGCGATGGCGAGAGAGGGAGGACGGTGAACAGTGGCGGTGGGAGTGTGGAAGAGATGATGAATAGTGTTTTCAGGGTTTTAGGGTTTTCACTTCTTTTATATTATGTATCATAGATGAAATGACCCATTTTGTGACGGCCCCAGCAACCACAAACTGGGCCCCGCCCGGCCTAAACCTACGTGGACCCCCGAGCGCGTCTCCAACGAGTCAACGCAGGTCTAGTCAGCCTTAACTTACCAATTACTCATTACATTATTCACTCACTCACCCTGGATCACTATTTTTGATTCACCTTAACTCTATCTAATCTTTTATCCTCAATTATAGTTAGGTGTGCAGCGGAAATGTTTTTAACACCAACTTAAAATAATTTACTACTCAGTCAACCTAATGTGGAAAATCCTGTCCAAACAACATCACATGTATATAACAAATCAATCGAAAGCCCAAAATAAACATATACATGTATCAACAAATCATGTTTAACTCCCCAAAGCCCCAAAATATCAAAACAAATGGATACATAGCCAAAATATACAACAAAAACAACAACTCACCTCTTCACGATCCCGCGCTCACCTCCTCTTGATCTCTTTTTCTTCCTTCTCCTCCTTCTTCGTTTCGATTTCTCGGTTCTTCTCTGCGTTTTTTTTTTTTTTTTTTTTTTTCGATTCATCGAGAGAAAGAGAGAGGACGGTGATGGTTATCAAATTCCCATGTAAAATGACTATTTTGCCCCTCAAGTCTATCCATTTCCCTTCTTTCCTTCAATACCCTTTTGGTAATTTTGTCTTTCTGATTTTTAATATATATTTATATATATATATATTAAATCCTTATATACATATAAATATATATATATATACTCACCTATATTTTCGCATTTAAAATTCCGCCGTGCGCGCCAACGAGTGTACTCGGGCGTGCACACTACCGTATCACCCACGCGTGTCGACCACGACCCCGCGTGTCACTAGGCGCCCACCAATTTACTATTTAATTACATTAATTATTTTCATTTATAAATATCAATGTTTTTATTTCATTTTCGTCCCACGGACTCTCAAATACTCATTTAACGCGTTCTTTCGTACCGAACTTGTTCAACGGTACTAACGCACACTCACCACGTCCTTACTCATTTGGAATATTGAATTTAATGTTCGGTAATAAATAAATAATACAAATCACCAAACAAACATAACATACCTCGGTGTCGACTCCCGAGGACTGAAACAAGTACACCATGGCTAGTTGGGCCCACAATACGACCCTGAAATGTCATGTGGCACGAGTTAGAATTTTAGGGTCGTTACGGTCTCCCCCTTATTGAGAATTTCGTCCTCGAAATTAAACGAACGTATAGGGTAAGACTTACCGGAATCAAAACAAGTAAGGAAATGCTTGCGCATGTAAGACTCCAATTCCCAAGTCGGTTCCTCATCCCCATGATCTTTGCGCCACTTGACGAGAACGAGGGAATTTCCTTATTCCTCAATACCTTCACCTTCCGTCCATAATCCGAATAGGTCGCTCATCGTAAGTAATGTCTTCTCTCAAATCAATCTAACTCAGTCCACAATCGGTCGTTTGCCTCTCTCTCGACCTATCCAATCGAAGCATTGATATGTGAAATACAGGGTGAACTCCTGCTAACTGAGATGGTAACTCAAGCTCATACGCCACCTTGCCTATTCGTTTCTTCACTCTGAACGGACCTATAAACCTCGGCGCAAGCTTACCCTTGATCCCAAATCTTTTGTGACCCTTCAGTGGAGAAACCTTCAGATATACATAGTCTCCCACCTCATACTTTAACTCGCCATGGTACCTGTCATAATACCTCTTTTGCCTTTCCTGCGCACCCTTCAACCGAAGTCTGATCAGTCGTACCTTCTCTGTGTGATCCACTACAATCTCTGGCCCAATCACTGCCACATCCTCTGGCTCTGCCCAGCAAGATGGAGATCTGCACGGCCTGCCGTAGAGTGCCTCAAACGGTGCCATTCCAATACTGGCCTGATAACTGTTATTGTAAGCAAACTCACACAGATGAAGATACTCCTCCCAAGAACCACCATACTCTAAAATACACATCCTCAACATGTCTTCCAACACCTGAATCAGTCTCTCTGACTGTCCATCGGTCTGTGGATGATAAGTCATCGAGATTCAACTTCGTGCCAAACCGTGCTTGCATACTCGCCAAATCTGCGACGTAAATTGCGGCCCTACATGACACACGATCGACAATGGCACTCCATGCGATCGCACTATCTCTCTCTCGTACAAGCTCGCTAACCTATCCACTCGATGTGTGGTAGAAATCGGTATGAAGTGCGCCGACTTTGTCAATCTATCCACAATCACCCAAATATTGTCATGTCTGTGCGCGACCGAGGTAACCCATCGCGAAATCCATAGCGATATGCTCCCACTTCCAAATGAGGAATGGGAAGCGGCTGCGATAATCCACCAGAGCCTCTTATGCTCGCCTTTAACTCGCCGGCATATCTCACAACCTCTAACATAATCACTAACATCGGTCTTCATCCCCGCCACCAAAACAGACGACGCATATCAAGCATACATCTTGGTCCTACCGGATGAACCGAAAAACGTGAGCGGTGAGCCTCCCGGAGAATCTCGTCACGTAACTCGACCCACTAATGGAATCCACAGTCTCCTCTAAATCTCGGGCGAAATCGTCGACCGACTCCATTCGGGTGATCGAACTCGAGCAAACTCACTGTACCTCGATCTCGCTCATCGACCGTCGCCCATCAAGTACACTCGAATAGAAACGTGCGAGTCCTCAATCGCCCACAAATCAACACTCTAGTGCTAGTCGGAATATCAACAGAATACATCATCTCGAACGCCTCGAGAAATCCATACTCATGTGTCATACGACACGTCACAACCTCCGAGTCAACCCCTCTTCGGCTCAATGCGTCGCCTACGACATTAGCCTTCCCGGGTGATACTCCAACGAAAAATCATAATCCTTGAGGAACTCTAACCACCGTCTCTGTCTCATATTAAGCTCTCTCTGAGTGAAGAGATACTTCAAACTCTTGTGGTCAGTAAACAACACAAACCTCTCTCCGTACAAATAATGACGCCAAATCTTCAGTGCAAACACCACTGCCGCCAACTCCAAGTCATGTGTAGGGTAATTCTTCTCGTGAATCTTCAGCTGTCGGGACGCATAAGCTATCACTCTACCGTCCTGCATCAAAACACAGCCTAAACCGACCAAACAAGCATCGGTGTTCACCTCAAAACCCTTCCCTGACTCAGGTAATACGAGCACTGGCGCGGTAGTCAATCTCTCCTTTAAAGTCTGAAAAGCCTGCTCACAACTATCATCCCACTGAAATCTGACTTCCTTCTTCGTCAACTACGTCATCGGTGCCGCAATCTTTGAGAAATCCTGCACAAATCGTCTATAATAACCAGCCAATCCCAAAAAACTCCGAATCTCTGTCACTGAACTCGGTGTAGGCCAATCAACAACTCGCTCTAACCTTAGCGGGTCTGCGACACTCCGCTAACTCCGACAATATGACCTAGAAATCCAACCTCTGTAAGCCAAAACTCACACTTACCGAACTTGGCATACGATCCCATGCTCCCTCGGCGTCGCAAGATCGTCTGAGGTGCTCCTCGTGCTCCTCACGAGTCTTAGAATAAATCAAAATGTCGTCAATGAACACTATAACAAATCTATCCAAATATTGTCTCAATACACGATGCATGAGATCCATGAACATTGCGGGGGCATTCGTCAACCCAAACGGCATAACGGTAAACCGATAGTGCCCATATCTCGTGCGAAAAAGCCGTCTTCTCTCTCTCGTCCTCTGCTCTAATCCTCAATCGATGATAGCGGATCTCAAATCAATCTTCGAGAACCACTGCTGCTCCGGTCACTGATCGAACAAATCATCAATACGAGGTAATGGATACTTGTTCTTCATCTGTCACCCGGTTTAATTGCCTATAGTCGATACACAATCTCAGTTTCCGTCTTTCTTCTTCACAAACAAGGCCGGCGCACCCCAAGGTGACATACTCGGGTGAATAAAACCCAATTCCAACAACTCATCTAGCTGTGATCTCAGCTCCTCCAACTCCTTAGGAGCCATCCGGTACGGTGGAATTTATATCGGTTTGGTTCCAGGAACCAAATCAATAATGAAATCAATCTCTCTCGTCGGTGGTAACCCGGGAAGCTCTGCTGGAAACACGTCCGTAAACTCGCACACAACTGGTACCTCATCAATCTTTGCCTCAGCTCTTCCTACCGTACTTAAAACATTCATAAACGTCTTAATCTCACTGCTCGTGGCTACTCTACCTCTGGTAACTCTCAACTGAGTCGCACCGCCACGAAAAGTAAACTCTGGCTGTCCGAGAATCTGAAATGTGACCGTCTTGTCGAAACAATCAATCTGTGCGTGATAAGAACCTAACCAATCCATGCCTAACAATGCATCAAACTCCAGAAACTCTAACACTCTAAGATCTATTGGTAACTCATGCCCCTCTATCTCTACAATACAGCGCTCACAAATCATGTTAGGATAGATTTTATCCCCAACAGCTGTGCTAAGAACTAGAGGTCTCTCTAGTCTAACTGGTCTTAACCCTAACTCATCAACCATGTGCCCAGAAATAAAGGAAACAGTAGAACCAGAGTCAATCATAACATACATCAAATGACCACAAATGTAAATCATACCCTCAACGAGATGTCGAGTCGCTTTGGGTCCGCTCAAACAACAACATGTGCACGTTCCCTCGTATGTTGCGACGTGGTGCTACTCTCTCTGCTTGAACATCAACAAGTCGTGGACACTCTCTCGATGTAATGTCCCGTCTCGTCCACATCGATGGCAAGCTCCCGCAGTCTCTCTGTCGAAACTCAGTGGTCACATGGGCACTCTCTCGACAAGATGACCCATCTGTCTACACCTATAACACGCTCCAAGCGAGTCTCTGTCTTGAGTAATCTCGCCTACTCGATCCCGACGACATCTGTCCCTGCTTTGTACACTACCCCTACCTCTGCCTCCACCATCTCTGGCTGCACTGCAATCGCTGTGGTACCGGTGGTGGTCGATCAGGGTAACTCGTATCTGAGTAAGTGTGGTGACATATGTTTGAACTGGCTGCGAAGACTGTGCGACTGAAGCTACACTCTGAGCTCTGCCAGACTGCTGAATTTGCCATCTATTCCTCTTCCTCCTGCCCCCTAAACGGCCTTGTCCCCGCTCATCCTGTACCTCACGGGGCTGATCATATCCCCGCGGGATGTGTCCTCAAATATGCCTCCTCGCCAAACTACGGTCATAAGCATCCCGTAGTGTAGGAGGTAGAGTAGTGACCACTTGTCCCTCCAATAGGCGGTAACAAGCCTCGGTAAAATAATAGACCTGATCTCTGTCTCGGTCAGCTACTCCATCAGCAAAAGAAGGGAAAGAGAAGGAGAGAAACTCACCTCGACGTCACCGGTGGGTGTTTGGATGTTAGGCTCGTCGATGGTGGCGGTGGCGGTCGTCCGGCCGAGGGTGGGACGACGTGACGTGAGAGAGAGAGACGAGAACAGAGTTGAGTGAGAACCAAGAGTGAAAACGAGAGAAAGAGAGAGATCGGAGAGAAAGAGAGGTGGAGCTCACCTCGTCGGAGTTCGTGACGCCGGCAGACGCGGCAAAGCGGCGATGAGAGAGGAGGACGGTGAACAGTGGCGGTGGGAGTGTGGAAGAGATGATGAATAGTGTTTTCGGGGTTTTAGGGTTTTCACTTCTTTTATATTATGTATCATAGATGAAATGACCCATTTGCCCTTACACTCTCACTTGTCCAACCTTTGGCCAGCTACCCTTATGGGTCATTTGGCTTATCCCCTTGATCTAACACATGTGCACATCCCTATGCCCATCCAATGGTCCTCCTCACTCACCTGTGTCATTTTAACAATTCCATTTATAATATCCTATTAAATTAACTCCATAAATAAAAATAAATTACCAATAAAGTTACACAACTTCTCGCCTACTCGGGGCACCGTGTCCCGCATTCGACACGCTTCCCGAGGCGGTCCCACTCTTGGGATTTACCAAAAAAAAAAATGAATTTCCTCATGCTTTTACTATACTTTATTGTAATAATTTATTTTTTCTCAACTTAGGTCATGTTTTTCATTTGGCTTGTTTATTAATAAAATCCACTAAAATGGTTCCCGAACACCCCGTCTAACTATGCGACATCTCACTCAATTAAAGCATAGCCCAAATGGCTCGTGACCCGTAGCACACTATAATACTAATACACAAAGCCAAAGAATCATAAAATTACCTCGGCGTCGACTACCGAAAGTTGAAATACCGTCCAGTATCCACGTAGCCGGGTCACGATCCTGACACGTGTAACACAAGTCAGTTATAAAAATTCGGGGTTGTTACAGTACTAGACGATGTCTCCACAACGTTTTTTCTTATTTTCATTTTTTCCTTTCTGCTCGAAACGCCGTGAGTGGTGCTGTGGGAGATTACTCGTCACGGCGTCCCTCGCGGCGTATTCAACAGAACACCTACTCCTGAGTTTTTCGAAAGCCCTGCTCGTGTCGCCGTGTTTCGAGTCTATCTCAAACTCTTAGGGACGTCCATGAAAACTTAAAAGCCAACTCGTTTTGCGTCGAAATCGCGATAAAACACCCCGATTCAAAAATAACCCAAAATTCTTCAAAAATTTTCAAAAATTTCAATTCACTTCAAAACCATAAATCAACCGCCCATTCATTAGTAAAACACTTAATTGCTCAAAAAATCATTAATCAAATTCATTTCTCAACATTTTTTCGAAAATTTGTCCGACATCTTCGCAACGAAAACCCACAAAATTGACGCCAAACTGTGCACAAACACGAGAGTAGTGAAGATCCTACCTTTTTACACGTATTCGGTCAATCCCCAACGACGCAACATGTCCAAACCCACGTCGTTCCTTCTTGTTCTCACGTTGAGAAAAATGAAAAATTGGATGAGGAGAGAGAAAAATTAGTTTTTATACCAAGTTCTCATCTCTTCACACGCACATATCTCGAGACACATTTTATGTCTCTCTTTCATCCCATTCAACAACTCTAATACAATTACAAGACTTCAATTGGTGACTTCAACCTTAAAACCATTCCGTTTCTCACTCACAATACGCGTTACCGGACTTATTTCAACTTTCAACTCGCACCGCGTGCATTCCTAGACATAACCCCACTCCCACATTTTATTTAATTATTTCTTGTTTTCTGGTAATTCACTAATTACCATTTTTCAATGTTTAATTATTTGTATTATACCATAGAACTCCGTTTTTCCTAGACGAATCTTACACAGAAATTCATGGCGATTAATAAATCGAAAACCATGCACTAGGACATACAGAGTTCACATTCGGGTATAAATAATAATACAAACGTCACAGAAAAATAAAATATATCTCAGTGTCGACTCTCAAGGCTTAAGTAATATGACTAATCACAACGAGCAGGTTACCATCCTGTAAAATACAACACGTGTTACCAATTAAATTTGAAGGTCGTTACAGTGTCAGACGCAAAGGGCCGACATTAAGGCCGACATCTCTTAATGTTTGGCCGACACCTCTAAAGAGGTCTCAGTTAGATCCTTTCATCACTCATTGAAATTGAGTTTTCTTCACAATCTCAGTCGGATTCAACCAACACCTTTAAAGAGGTGTCGATCGAATCCGACCATTACCCCTTTAAAGGTTGTGGTCAGAGTTGGCCGACACATTTTCATAGGTGTCACCCTTGTACGACCGAATTATGCAGGGGACACTTTTTTATTTCTAGGACACATCGCGACCACATACCACCTTGTTCAACGAAAAAACACTCGTACAACACTTGATGATATAGTAAAAGTGCTCTACAATTACTAAAACCAAAAAATATAGATGATTGAGGATGTTGGGTTGATGGTGATGAGGTATGGGGTAAGCAAGGGTATTGTTGAAATTTTGAAAAAATAATTGGGGTAAATTAAGTAAAAGGTAGGGTAAATGAAGTAAAAATTTAAAAACGAGGTAAAAGAAACAAAATGTGGGGTCTGAGTAGTCTAGCCCTTAAATAATTTAAGTGAGAGTTATTCATATTAGTGAGTTATCAAAGTATAATAGAAGCAATTAATCCTCAAACTAATCGAATAAACTCTAAGATACACGTTAGGACAACCTAGAGCGTGAAAACCCCGCATATATATACCATCATCACATGTCAAATCAAAGGAGAGTTAAACATATAGTATACATGTCCCAAGATCTCTCACAAAACCCATAAACCGAGTGTATCAAAAATATATACACATAATACAATAGACCTACTAAATAAGCGAGAGGAGATCACCTAGTTGTCCTTAACGTCAATCGTCTATTGCCGGTTCATTACACTTATCTATCCTGCAGTATGACAGGGTTGCACACACCGTCATAAAAAGGATGGTGAGTACAGAAGATAACAGTAACAACCAAATGGAGTCTCAACATAATTTCAAATTTCAAGTGATGCAAGGTTTCCGAGTCATTAATAGTATGTTTCGTGTCCCTTCAAAACTCATAATTGTGCGCAATTTTTTTGCTTCTTTCAAGGCTCCTGTCGTCTTAGATGAAATTAATGAAGCATGTCGACATTTGGAGAGGTCTGCCTTCATCTCATTACCATCGCCTATAATTTGACATTCTGACTCAGATATAGATTGATCTAGATCTTTACAAGATCACGCATCTTGCAATATGATACCTCCCCAAATTTGTTCATTTGTGCTTCTTGAAAGAATGACTTTAAATACAAGCTGTTAAAATAGGTGGTACCTTTTTCCTCCTTGGTGAATGCATCTCCAGTACAAGATGCTCCATGAAGTCCTTGTGCCATCCACAACTGGATCAACAACTCCCTTGAAATCCAATGATCCTTTGGAAATATTGCGCAATACGAAAAACACAGCTTCAATGTTGAGGATAAATCGTTGTAACTTAACTTTAATACCTCCATAATATGATTTTCTTTGTCAATAGGTAAATTCCAAACTTGAGCATTTTGCACGGCCAACCACTCCCGCTCTTCTTTTTTGGATTGCATCATATCACCAAGGATTTTTGCGGCTAGAGGCACTCCCTTGCACTTCTGGCTGATTTCTTTTCCAATTTCCACAAACTTAGAAGTCTTTGTTGTGTCAAAATGATCAGAAACACAAACCCAAACCCTCAAATCAAAGTGCTTCTTTACAACACAGTCATTGTATGCTAGCTGCGCAAGCGTAGTCTTGCCAAGGCCTCCAAGTCCAACTATAGCTATGATCAAAAAATTAATGTTGCTACTAGTGATCTCTTGACAGTTATTGTTGCTTGTTGACTCGTGGTTAATCAGCATAACGACTATCTTATCCTTGTCACTCTCCCTTCCCACCACAGTCGAGTCATCCACGAATGAAGATGTTTCTCGATCGTTAGGAATAGTGTTGGACAAGGAGCCATTTTGATTAGGCTCCAGATTGAACATGTTCTTTCTGTTGTCAATGGCAGCCAACCTTGCATTTATGCCTCTGATTTTGTGAGCAATCTTAAAACGTAGTGCAACACAATACACTGTAAACCAAAAAGTGTTCTCACTGCAACACAATAGCCCAAGAGGGGAACTAGGTTACAATGTTGAACTCTGGACATTAATTTCTCTTCTCCAATTTCAGGGGAGCAAGCTTGCAACTCCTTTACACATACTTTATAACCCCCTTCCACTAGCTAAAAATACCTCGACACAGCCAACATTTCTTCCCCTAGTGAGACAGCCCGTTGGCTGCCAAAATGGTGGGTGCAACACTATAAAGCCTTTCTTGATCTCAGCTTCTGAGAACCAACAGAGATAACACAACTTGTTTCCTTCTAATAAAAATTGTGAATGCAACCAAATTATTAGCCTTAAATCATCATCTATGGTTAATGATTAACACCTACATTAAGATGCCAAATATCTAATCATCAATAACTTTTTTTTTTTTTTTTTTTCATTTACAAGATTGCCAAGTTTATAACTGACAACAAGAGTAGCACTATTTTAACATTGCAATTAGAGAAACATAGCTTTTTATGGTAATTTGGAAGTTATGCCTACTTCATTATAAAAATACTTCGTCAAGAAAGAGTAGGTTCTTTTTCTTTCTTAAGTGGAACTGTTTCATAAATATATAGATTATCGGGGAGGATCTTCTTGGCGGTGAATTAGGCTTTCAAGAACTTGTTATAAATATAAGATTTTTCTTTTTTCTATAGGAAACTACTTTTGTAGTAGTTAAAAGGTTTTACACTTAAAAAAGCTTGAATATCAAAGAGACGGATAAGAAATGAAAGAAAACATAATAACAATGATGCATTCTCTCGACTCAAAGATCTTGGAAAGGAAACTCATGCACAATGGCTCTCTAGTTCCTCGCCCACTTATGCTTAATATTTAACCATGAATGTACTTTTGTCCTCACAAATGTAAGAAAATCTTGATGTCCTAGTAAAGGGATACTAATCAATTTTCTCACTTTCATAGCTAAGCAAATAATAGGAATGGAAGAGATAAGAGACCCGGACTTGGGCTAATGACCAAGTATAAACAGCGACAACACAAAACATGACTAATACAACGCCTAATTAGCTACCATGACGTGATCATATTCTTGTAGATAAACATGCACAAACATACCATTCTAATGAGTGGATTAAAAGCATGTAAGTCCACATTGTTAAGTTCCAGTCCTGTTCAATCTTCCAGAAGTAAGCTCGGCATCGATATTCTATCTTCAACAACTTCACCGACCCAAATCAGAAAGGAATCTTCCTCGTATTAGTTTCAAGCAAGATGATTGAAAGAACACTGCAAGTGAGAAAATTTCCATATTAGACTAACATATACCAAAAAATTGAAAATCAATTGAAAAGCCTTGGTATCATTTCATCACCATATATCTCTCCATGCTGGCACAAAGATATCATCTGAGAAATGGAGAGGATTCAGTTCAAGAGCACAACTTCTAAAGATCTCAATTCTTCTAGACCCGTCTCAGGATAGGTACCTTCATTATCCTACAACAAGAACATAATTCCAGAATCATGATTGAAGGCTAAGTAAACATACAACAGAAAAGAGAAAACATCACTTCATCTTCTACAACCAATTAATGCTCTGAATTCAAATAAATAAATGACATATTTAGATTTCATTCATTTGAATCTGTATCTTCTGATTGTACACAAATATAGGCCAAAAACCAAATGAGAACGAATCTGTATTTTCAATGGTGACAGACCAACCTTTTTTTTAATTAAGAAAGAGAAATAGCTGCAAATAGATATATGTTTTTTTTTTTACTATTCACTCTTACAAGAGAATTAATACATCTAATAAAAGAAATTGTTGTAATGACTAATCTTTCGGAACTCTTGAATTAATGTTGAAATGGCAATTCCGTGCCTAGAGTTTCACCCTTTCTAGCTAGCTTTTTACTAATTTCAATTGCAAGCAAGAAGCTACAAACACTTAGAAAAAAAGAGAGAAAGAAACACCACATATGACATAAAAATGAAAGGCATCTGTCTAGTTATAAGGAGAAAAACATTCATTCATGAAAGAAAGCTAAGCTGGTGATTAGTGCAAAGAAGAATAATTAATGTTTTGCATATGAGACATCTGTTTCGAGCACAATGAAAGAGTTTGATTGATGCAGCCGACCCCAATTAAATTTGGGAATGAGGCTATGTTGTTGTTGTTGTTGTTGTTGTTGTTGTTGTTGTTGTATGTGATAGTTGTAACAGTTGGAATGCATTCTATAAGTAGAGCATCTCCTACAGATGAGACTAAAATTAGGCATTCAGCCATTCTGAATAATACAAAGAAAGAAAAGCTAATGAAGTAACAATTGCTCATCGAAGACAATAAAATAAGGAAACCTTTGGTGAAAATGCATTCACCGAGTCATACAAACTTTTTGACAAAAACATCATATCTACTCATATAGGGTATACATACGATACGTACATACACGATAATAATAAAGATTCAAATCTGGAATATGGGAATTCTTGGGCCACTCTGGATTATCCCCATCCCATTCCCAGCTGCATCTTTCCTTCAAGCGGAGACAATTATCAATATCAATATGAAACTCCCTGAGGAAAGCGAGTCATTGCATTTGTTCCTTGGAAGGTAGGTGTCTCAGATTCTCACTCCCACATCCCCAAGCTTTCAAGTTATGAACGGTTTCCGGGCCACTCTGGCAATTCCTTCAAATTTGTAAAGTAGGATTTCTGGAGGGATTTGAGCGTTGTGATGCTATACAATTTTCCCAGGGATGTCAATTTCCATACTTTCATAGCCAAGCAAACAGAGGCAACACAATACATGATTGGCATAAAATCAAGTTTGGTCGATCAATCATGTTGAGAGTTGTTAGAATTTGTAGTTATCTTAGCTATGGTTACACGGTTGTAACTTCTTATTTGTTCTTATCTTTGTTTGATGTGTTCTTTATCTTGTAGGTATTTATATATTCAAGTAGGTTGTACTTGTGATTTATCTCATCTAATGAAATTCAGTTCTTTAGAAATTAAGATGGTATCAGAGCTAGGTTATGGTTAATCTCTTGTTTTTCCTTTGTTTTGGCCGACTTCCTCGGCTTCGTCTCCGTGATGCTCCTTTCCGCGCAATTCTCGTTCTTGCTTCCGTCTTGCTTATGTTTTGTTTTGTTTTATTTTTGTTTTTCTGTTTTTGTTGCCTTTGCTTTTGCTTGACCGCATCAAACACCTCTGCCCTGCCGTCTGATCTTTCTGTATACCGTGACATCTATGGTCGTTGGTCACTTGTGCATCCAACCTATCGTGATGTTGTTTCACCCATTGCAAACACCACCCGTGTTGTTGCTACTCGCTGTCTATGCATCTCGCGCGCACATCTACTTGCCTCAGCCCGTCCGTGCGTCTCATCCTCAAATCATGTTCATCCTCCCGATCCATATGGCCCTGCATCACAAGCCCATTTTCATTCGCATGCAAGAGTTTTGTGATCATCTGCAAACTGCTCTACGCATTGTCTGTTTTCCTACCTGTCGTCGACTCTGTTAACTCCACTATCTGTTTGTTGACTCCGTCGACTCTGCTCCATTAGTCGTTCCGTCGACACTGCTCCACAAGTCGTTCAGTAGACTCTGATGTTCCGTTGTCTGTTGTTATGTTGTTCTGACTTTGCCAAATCTGAATTTGTTTTTGTTGTCTTGGATGGTCGTTGATCTGCTCCGCAACGAATCTTAGATTTGTTTGTTACTAATTCAATTGGCAACCTCAAGTCAGGTTTACTGATTCAATAGGCAACCTCAAGATGGTTTTCTTGAACCATCTTGAGTTTGAAGGGAGGTGTTAGAATTTGTAGTTATCTTAGCTATGGTTACACGGTTGTAACTTCTTATTTGTTCTTATCTTTGTTTGATGTGTTCTTTATCTTGTAGGTATTTTATATATTCAAGTAGGTTGTACTTGTAATTTAACTCATCTAATGAAATTTAGTTCTTTAGAAATTAACAAGTTAGCCATGTGATAAACCTTTGAAATTCATATAATCAGAATATGATGATATCAGAAATCAATTCTCAGGATGACAATTAACCGGCAGGCTGCGGAATTATCCTGTGCAGCAGACAGATGCAATCTCTTTTACCCATGTATATTAGCACATTTGACAGTTGCGAAGTAAACATCCAACTGAAAACACAGCATTTCATCCTATGCTACCAATGTTTTTGGACTTAATGTTTTTGCCGACAAGGCGGGAAAAGAAATTGTTGCAAATTTATAGTTTTTCTGTTCACAGTTTTGAAGAGAATCAACCTGTCCAAATGTCAATAAGCTGGCTAAGAGAGTTTGAAAATCTTGAATTAATGTTGAATATGGTGATTCCATGGCTGCAGTTTCACCATTATGGCAATCACGATTGATTAAAATACAAAAATCTCAATGTAAGAAAATATTGTATAAGGTCGGGACGATTTCATAATTCTTATCATATTCTGTCACATGCGTGACAATACATAGTGGGTTACAATTATAGTCTTCGCCTTGACAAAAAAAAAAGAAAAGATAATCATAGTCTTCGATAACTCAACAATCAATCCCCATCAAAATGTGCAGATCTGTAACAAAAAAAATGTTATATTATCATTAAATTAAGAGGCCTGCTATGTGCACCACAGTCATTACTCAGGGCACTCCATTTACAAGGGCACCCATCGAATTTCTCAGGGTACCCCTGAGTTAGATGAAAATGCCCTCCTTCATCAATGTGAGGCACCCACCACCAAATCTGATAAGTTGTTATTTATGCATATTATATATAGTTTATTTATATATTTTAGTGTTGATTCTCCGAATTATGGGCCCAATTATCTCTATTTGTCATTTTCAGGACTTTTGGGGTGCACGGTTGGATCCGGGGCAAAAAAATACTCAAAATAGAGTATATACTTGAAGAAATCGGATACCGGAGGGTTTGTTTTTGGGTGTACACAAGAGTAGGTGAATTGGAGTTTCGGATGGCCACGTGTCGCATCTCCTATTGGTCCGGTCCGTCACATGTTCGTGTCCCGTGTCCGTCCACATCATCCGCACGCGTGTCGCTCAACCATCACGCTCGCGCCATGTCGCCCGTCCCAACTCTTCAACGCATGCCATGTCACTCTCCAGCCATCCTCTCTCCCATCCTCATCGATTTGCCTCCTCGGATCCGCGCATCGATCTTGAACTCCCGATATTTTTCGACTCCACGCATGCTCGCGTTCTCACGCCAATTCAACCCCCACGTGGCGCATTTCCTGGTTTAGTCCAACGAGACACACGCGACGGCGGTCCAACCATTCATGCACGCGCCACGTGTCGTGTCGCGCTACACTCACAACACGTCACGCGATCTCCTCTCCTCCAATCCACGTGCGCCATGTCACTAGCGTTAGCAAATTCGGCCAATCACGCTGTGACACGTAGCAGAGTCCAGAAAAACACCAAAAAATAGCCACAGATTGTCCTCGGCGCACGTGTCATGCACCAAACTCGAAAATAGGCATTGGGGACCAAAATTTAGGAGTATTAATTAGGGTTTTTAGCGAGAAGTCGGGATCTATTGTTTTCTTCTTTTTTCTCGTGTCTTCTAGTATTTTCTCCTCTTTTTCTACACTTTGTTTTTAGATTTTAATGGAGTTTATAACAACGATGGCCGGCTAAACTCATCAGTCTGAACTAGAAGTGGATCAAATCACTCTTTTTGGCATCAAAACATATGTGAGATCTATTTTATTATTTATTTAATTTGTTTTTCATAGTATTTTATTTTCTTTGGTATTATTTGAACAATTGAAGTTAAACACTAGTTTAAACTTCAATTCATATGCCAGTGAGTCGTAAGCACCCGTGCTTGTGCGATAAGACCACACTAGTGGCGATTGACCTTACCAATTGATTAGAACTTTTGGGACCGGTTAAATACCATAGGGATCTAGGCTAAATCGGAGCACTAGCGATCCGGTTGTCTAGGTGTAGTGCCTTCACTAAAGCCCATAATGCGACCAATGCATTAAATCTGAACACTAGAATCGGGTTATGTTTGACTAGGGAAGTGGTCATTGTCGTACCTTGACATCGAGATAGGGAAGTGCGAGGACCTGCGTACATTACCAGGTCTATAGCTACACTAATTTACTATGATTTGCATGCTTTGATTAGATTGAGGACCATGTGTAAAATTATGCCAAATTGAGGAGATTTGTGATACTGATGGTTTGGATTGTTCTTCCCCTCTTAATTGATTTATTTACTTTATATTTTAATTATTGTTTTTAGTAAAATTAGAGATTACTTTTGTGAACACTCTAAGTTAGTTTTAGTTTCGTACCCTAGGTTGAAAACTTGGTCTTCGTGGTTCGACCCGTGCTTTCCACTAATGCCAGTTCTTGTGGTTATTGGTAATCTCATCGGGACTATATATTTATTTTGACGCATTCGACACGTCAAATTTTGGCGCTTGTTCTTGGGGACCAAGTTCTTTTTTACTTAGGTTTTTTTTTTATTTTTTTTGTTCACCTGTATGTCCCATGAGTCTTCGTCGATCGTTGTCCATTGGATCTTTACTCCTTTTGATCCGAGAGATCGAAAAGACTTGCGTCGAACTCAAAAGAAACTAGGCGAGAGGAACCAATCCTCAAGTTCAACCGAACGACGAGCAAACCCCTCCGATGGCCGACCACATTGGGAACCCACATGCACACGTTGCACCACGTGAGGGACGGGAGGAACCCCTAGTTATTCCTCCCCAACGGTTTGTCGCACCAAATGAACCACGTGCACCGGTGGAACAACAAAGGCCCGCACACACCACCATTCGACCAAAGAGTGGTTGATCCTCATCCACAAAGGCCACAAGCTAACCCTTGGGCACAACCTCAGGCCGACCATCGCATTACCATTGGGATGGCGAATGATGGGATACAGGATCTCCTAGCCCATCATCCACATTGCATCGCATACCCAGCCCACAGGGGCAATTTTGAGCTCAGATCAGGTTTCATTAACCTGCTCCCCATCTTTCATGGACTGGATCGTGAGGATCCAGTCACCTTCATCAAGGACTTCCATTCTAAGTGTAGGACCATGATTCCCCCTCGAGTCGATGAAGACAAAGTCAAACTCTCCTTTTCCTTTCTGCCTAAAGGATAAAGCTCAAGACTGGCTCTTCTATCTTCCCCTGGTTCCATTACAAATTGGAACGACATGATTTCTGCATTCCTCAAAGAGTTTTTCCTGAATCTAGAGCTTCCCAACTTACTAGAGAGATATGTAGTATCAAAATGAAACGGGGCGAATCTTTTGGTGATTATTGGGGTCGTTATAAGCGCTTACTTGTGCAATGCCCTCAACATGGCCAAAGCAACCTCTCCATTATTCGTTTCTTCTATATGGGACTCACACCATTGGAGAAACGGATGATTGACAATGCCTGTGGAGGTGATTACAGATGTAAGACCACCGAGGAAATGTTTGATCTGTTCGATTCTATAGCAAGTCGATCGCGTCATTACATTGATGACGAGGATGATGGACCTTCACGAAGTCTTTACGATGGAATAGGGTCAAATTCTACGCCATAGCAAGCTTGATAAACTCATCGATCTCATGGAGCGATTCCTCACCCTCGAAAAGCTCAAGTTAAAGCTTGCGGCTTTTGTACGACCAAGGACCACTCCACGACTCGTGTCCTACCTTGTTCGAGAACGAGCAAGCGAACGCTTTAGGTGGCGGATTCTAAGGACCACCGAGGAATCAATACGGCAACAATTTCAATAACACTTATAATCATGCCGTTAAAAGCCCCTATTTAAGTTATGGGCCACAAAATCGAACTTCTCACGGTTTGTTCGAGGGGACAACCTCTCCTCCACAACCCCAACCCGCTCAGAATTTGGGGTCTTTAGAAGAAATGATGAGGACACTCATTGCTAGTCAAGATAGATTCTCTAAAGAATTGACCCAACTAAAAAATGAAACCATCACGAGTCATGCTTCTAGCATTAAAAGTCTCGAGGTGCAATTAGGGCAATTGGCCTACTGAGTTGGGCGTACGGATGAGAAAAGACAGGCTTCCTTCTCAACCGCACCCGAATCCAAATGCGAATGTCAATGCTTTGTCACACTTAGCGGCGAGAGAGTTGGAGGAGGCCCCTAAAGACCCTAAGCCTAAAGAGGCGCCCCTAATCCAAGGAAGTCGAGCGGAGCTCGAGGTTCAACCGTCTCACACTTGAAACGGTTAGACTTGGATAAGGAAGCACAACCTTCTCTTAAGATTCTACCCCCGTTCCCTCAACGCCTCAATCAACATAAAAAGGTGGGAGAAGAGAAGGAAATTCTAGAAATCTTGAGGAAAGTGGCGATAAACATCCCACTTCTTGATGCCTTAGCACATATGCCCCGCTATGCTAAGCTGCTCAAGGACTTATGCACCAATAAAGGTCGTCTCAAAGGCAACGAGAAAATCACTATATGTGAGAACATCTCAGCTATCCTACGCTAAAAGTTGCCCACCAAGTGTGAGGACCAGGGCATGTTCACTGTCCCTTGCACAATTGGTGAAGTTGAGATCCAGAAAGCTATGTGCGACCTCGGCGCCTCTATCAATGTCATGCCACTATCCATATATGAGACATTGAAGGCCGGCCCCTAAAAGGATACTTGGGATTGTCATACATTTGGCGACCGATCGTCGTTCGTCTGTGGGTGTCTTGGAAGACATCCTGGTGAAGGTTAGTGAGCTCATCTTTCCTGCCGACTTCTATATCATCGATATGAAGACTTACGCCATGCCCCCATTTCTCCTCGCTCTTGCTTGGCGGCCTTTCCTTAAGACCGCCAAGACCAAGATTGATGTTCACAGTGGTGCTCTGACCATGGAGTTTGATGGTGAACTTATTAAGTTCAACATCTATGATGCGATGCGCCATCCCTGCGATGCCTCTTCTATGGTGCTTGCCTTGGACAGTATGGACACACTTGTCCAGGATACCTTTCTCGTGAAAGGTGATGATATGAAAGTAGTGTTAGAGAATCATCTCGACACCGATTTCTTGCGAAAGCAATGTTTCATCCTCGATACTGAGATCGAGGAGCTGATCTCCGAGTTGGACTCTGCTCCACTCTATTTTCCCACCCTAGCTTATCTCGACTTACCTGCTTCGAACTCTACACTTCTCCCCTCTATGGTGCGAGCACCCACACTGGAGCTCAAACCATTGCCCACCCACCTTAAATATGTGTTTTTAGGTGAGAATGATACATTACCAGTGATCATCTCCACCAAACTCACATTACCAGAGGAAGAGAAGTTGATTCATGTGCTTCAAGAGTTCAAAGAAGCCCTAGGGTGGACGATTGTTGACATCAAAGGTCTTAGCCCTTCCACATGCATGCATTAGATACATATGGAAGAAGGGTCTAAACCTTCACGAGAAGCACAACGGAGACTGAACCCACCAATGATGGATGTGGTTAAAAAGGAGATTCTTAAGCTCCTTGACGCTGGGATGATCTACCCGATCTCCGACAGCAAGTGGGTCAGTCCCATTCAGGTGGTTCCCAAGAAAATGGGGATCACAGTGGTCACAAACTCACAAGGTGAGTTAGTCCCAACTCGCATCCAAAATGGATGGCGAGTTTGCATTGATTACAGGAAGCTCAATGCTTCCACTAGGAAAGACCACTTCCCATTGCCTTTCATCGATCAGATGTTAGAGCGTTTAGCAGGCAGGTCTCACTATTGCTGTTTGGATGGGTACTCTGGTTTTCACCAGATTCCCGTAGCACTGAGGATCAGGAAAAGACCACTTTCACCTGTCCTTTTGGTACTTTTGCTTACCGCGCATGCCATTTGGGTTGTGCAATGCACCTGCTACTTTTCAGAGGTGTATGATGAGCATCTTCTCTGACTTCGTTGAGCACTTCATCGAAGTATTCATGGATGACTTCACCGTTTACGGTGATTCATTCGATCTTTGCCTTAGTCACTTGACTAAGGTTCTTCACCGATGTATCCAGAAGAACTTGATCCTCAATTATGAGAAATGTCATTTCATGGTGGATCAGGGTCTTATCTTGGGTCACATCGTATCTGCTAGGGGTGTGGAGGTAGACCCGGCAAAGATTGAAGTAATTCAAAAATTGCCTTACCCCACGACAGTGCGAGAAATCGATCATTTCTTAGCCATGCCGGTTTCTATCGGCGATTCATTAAGGATTTCTCCAAAATTGCACAACCCCTCTGTCGCCTTCTTCAGAAGGACGTGCCTTTCGATCTTGATAAGGCATGTAGGAGTGCATTCGATGCGCTCAAAGACTCTCATCTCTCTCCCGGTGATTCGAGCTCCCAACTAGGAGCTACCTTTTGAGATTATGTGCGATGCCAACAACCACGCTGTGGGTGCTGTGCTTGGGCAACGAGTCGGGCGCGCTTCTCACGTCATATACTATGCTTCCCGAACTCTTGATCCTGCCCAACTGAATTACACCACTACAGAGAAGGAACTTCTAGCTGTTGTCTTCGCCTTGGAGAAATTTCGGCCTTATCTCTTAGGAACTAAGGTGGTCGTCTATTCTGATCATGCTGCCTTAAAGTACCTTATGGCCAAAAAGGAAGCTAAGCCTCGTCTCATTCGATGGATACTCTTGTTACAAGAGTTTGACATCGAGATTAAAGATAAAAGTGGTGCCGAAAATCTTGTTGCTGACCATCTCAGTCGTATCGAGAATGGTGAAGCACCTGTCCCGCTACGAGATGATTTTCCTGATGAACATCTCTTAGCAATTTCTGAGGAACTCCCTTGGTTTGCAGATCTGGTAAACTACATTGTTACACGAGAGTTTCCACCTCATCTTACGCGAGCCCAGAAGGATAAAATTCGGAGTGATTCCAAATACTATGTATGGGATGACCCATACTTGTGGAGGTTTTGCTCAGACCAGGTTATTCGTCGATGTGTCTCCCAGACGGAGACGCAATCTATATTGGCATTCTGTCATTCATACGCCGCGCGCGGCCATTTCGGTCCACGTAGGACTGCTATGAAGGTCTTGGAGAGTGGGCTCTACTGGCCCACCATTTTTCACGATTCATACATATACTCCAAGACTGTGCCAGATGTCAGTCGACTGGCACCCTGAGTCATAGGAATCAAATGCCACTGACCTCGATCCTATTCTATGAGATTTTCGATGTTTGGGGAATCGACTTCATGGGGCCATTTCCACCGTCACATGGTTTTCTTTATATCTTACTGGCGGTGGACTACGTGTCCAAATGGGTGGAAGTCAAAGCCACTCGCACCAATGATTCGTCAGTTGTATGCGATTTCCTGAAATCACGAATTTTTCCAACTTTTGGCGCTCCACGGGCTTTGATCAGTGATCGAGGTACCCATTTCTGCAACCGCATGGTTGAAAATCTCTTGCGTAAGTATAATGTTACACACCGTACGTCTACGACCTATCATCCTCAGACCAGTGGCCAAGCGGAGGTGTCAAACAGGGAGATTAAAGCCATTTTGGAGAAGACCGTAAACCCGTCACGGAAGGACTGGAGCACGCGCCTTGATGATGCAGTATGGGCTTATCGAACGACGTTTAAAACGCCAATCGGAATGTCTCCGTATCGCTTAGTTTTTGGCAAATCGTGCCACTTGCCGGTCGAGTTAGAGCATAAATCTCTATGGGCTGTCAAACAGCTCAACATGGAACTTGATGCAGCCGGCAAAGAGAGAAAGTTGGACCTCCAAGAATTGGAGGAGATCCGAAATGATGCCTACGAGTCCGCTCGAATTTATAAGGATAAAACCAAGGCGTTCCACGATCGCAACTTATCTCGTAAGACTTTCGTAGTCGGCCAAAAGGTCTTGCTTTATAATTCCAAATTAACTCTCCATCCAGGGAAGTTGAGGTCACGATGGCTCGGACCTTTTGTTGTTACTGATGTGTTTGGACATGGTGCAGTTGAGATCAGGAGCCAGGATACAGGGAAAGTTTTCAAGGTGAATGGGCATCGACTGAAGCCGTTCTATGAGAACTTCCCACAGCACGAGATCGAGAGCGAGACTCTAGCAGTTGTAGAGTACCTTGACTGAGAGAGAGTCAGACTGAGTCGAGCCAATGACGTTAAAAAAAGCGCTCTTGGGAGGCACCCCAAGCTTCTATCCCTTTGATTTTATTTTAGTCTTTTCTGTGGTATTCTTACTATTATCTCCTTGTGATTTTTACAGGTGTTGCGACCTCTG
Source organism: Stephania japonica (assembly GCA_039657345.1). Lineage (NCBI taxonomy): Eukaryota > Viridiplantae > Streptophyta > Magnoliopsida > Ranunculales > Menispermaceae > Stephania > Stephania japonica. The sequence goes on from CM077558.1 coordinate 49,873,429, forward strand.
CCTAGCACACTGGATTTTGAGAGCCTGGTATTGCTCTGACGGCTCCTCACATGTCTATACGTATGGTTAGTCACATTGAGATCTGGTAAGGTTACCCATCTTCTTTTCGTTTGTGGATTTAGGATTAGTGTCAGTCTTATGCATGATTTTGTATCATTTCCTTGCTTCTATATCTATCATGTTCTTTTACCATCTTGTGTGTGTTCATGTATGCCTCCTAACCTGTTTTGAACCTTGAGGACAAGGTTCGAAATAAGTTTGGGGGTACTTTAGGACTTGTGGATTGAGTTGGATGGTGTTCTATGCGAAAGACCACAGGTGAGATCGTTTAAATTTTTTCAATTATATGCGGTTGTCGGATGGTATTGGTGGTGTCTGATATCTATTGTTCATTCATTTCTTCCATTTCTTTTCCTTCCATATCTCACTTTCTCATTTCACTAGGAGTTGATACACGTTCATGCATGTTTTCAGTGTAGTCTATATTGTCTAGAGTCGCCCGAGATTTTGTTTCATGCCTTTGGTTATGGATGAGTACTTTATGGTTGCCTGTTGACTTGAAACTTAGGAGAAATTAGGAGAAACACTCAATCAAGTCGTAGCCCAGCATTCTTATGACTTCATGATTAGAGACTTAGTATGTTGGTTGAGCTTGTGCTAGATACCAAAATGGGTAGACGGTCAAAATTGTGCAAGTGATAATATTTTAACCCACATTGGGAATTTGCTTGATTATAGTGAAAGTGAGAAGGGCTAACAGAGAGTTTTCTTAATATTGAGAGTCCCACAAGTTTCCATAGGAAATGGAGCAGGGAAACTTGTGGTGGGAAAAAGTGAGAAAATCGGTCCATAGGAAATGGAGCAGGGACCGTGCTACTTGAAAAAAAATGGAGAAAAGAATAGAGAAAAAAAAAAAAAAAAGGAATAAGGCGAAAGTCTATGAAAACTCCTCAAATAAAAAAGATTTAGCTCGAGTGCTTTCACTAAATTAAGTGGAATTTTAAACTTGCGTGCTTGAATGTATAGACCAAGAAAACCCGAGTAGTTGATAGTGTTTGTCTTGACTGCATCTTTGTCTTGAAAATGTAATCTTAATTGTGTTTGGGTTGCGGTTCTTGACATATCATAACTCCAAAATTTCTTGAGTGGCTTGTTAACTTGGCGACTATGTAAACTAGAGGAACTCCATGAACTTTTGAATCGGGTATAGTTTAGTTAAGTCAGTGTGTAGTTATAGTAAGAGTCTAGTTTGTTTGTTTGTGTGTCATTTACACCTTTGCTCGGGACGTGCAAAGTCCTAAGTTTGGGGGTATTTGATAAGTTGTTATTTATGCATATTATATATAGTTTATTTATATATTTTAGTGTTGATTCTCCAAATATGGGCCCAATTATCTCTATTTGTCATTTTCAGGACTTTTCGGGTGCACGGTTGGATCCGGGGCGGAAAAATACTCAAAATAGAGTATTTACTTGAAGAAATCGGATACGGAGGGTTTGTTTTGGAGTGTACACAAAGTAGGTGAATTGGAGTTTCGAATTGGCCACGTGTCGTCCCCCCATTCGCCACGATCCGTCCACGTGTCGCATACCCATTCGCCCACCACCTCGCACACATCGCTCAACCAATCCATCGTCCACGCACGCCACAACATCACCTTTCCACGTCACTCTCCACTCTCCGCCATCCTCTCTCCCATCCTCGTTGATCGATCCTCGGGATGCGCATCGGCACGTCTCCCCAGATCTTCGCACGACTTCGCGCGAACGTTCGCGTTCTCCACTCAACCGCCACGTGCGCATTCTGTTTGTCCACGCATTCGTCCAAGCGACGGCACCGCCTCTCGGCCAATCACGCTGCGCACGTGTCGGCGCCTTCACTCACAACACGTCACGCGATCTCCTCTCTCTCCTCTCCCAATCAATCCGCGCTGCGCGTCACGTCGCACGCTCTTTTTCAGCCAATCACACTGTGACACGTGGCAGAGTCCGAAAAAAAACAAAAAAATAGCCACAGATTGTCCTCGACGCACGTGTCATGTACCAAACTCGAAAATAGGCATTGGGGACCAAAATTTAGCAGTATTAATTAGGGTTTTTAACAGAGAGTCGGGCATCTATTGTTTTCTTCTTTACTCAGTGTCTTCTAGTATTTTCTCATCTTTTTCTACACTGTGTTTTTAGATTTTAATGGAGTTTATGACGACGATGGCCGGCTAAACTCATCAGTCTGAACCGAAAGTGGATCAAATCACTCTTTTTGGCATCAAAACATATGTGAGATCTATTTTATTATTTATTTAATTTGTTTTTCATAGTATTTTATTTTCTTTGGTATTATTTGAACAATTGAAGTTAAACACTAGTTTAAACTTCAATTCATATGCCAGTGAGTCGTAAGCACCCATGCTTGTGCAATAAGACCACACGTGGCAATTGACCTTACCAATTGATTAGAACCTTTTGGGACCGGTTAAATACCATAGGGATCTAGGCTAAATCGGGAGCACTAGCGATCCGGTTGTCTAGGTGTAGTGCCTTCACTAATCGAAGTAATGCGACCAATGCGTTAAATCTAGAACACTAGTGATCAGGTTGCGTGTTTGGTCAGGGAAGTAGTCAACGGTCGTACCTTGACCATCGACATCGGGAAGTGTGCGAGGACTGCGTACATTACTCGGGTCTATAGCTACACTAATTTACTATGATTTGCATGCTTTGATTAGATTGAGGACCATATGTAAAATTATGCCAAATTGAGGAGATTTGTGATACTGATGGTTTGGATTGTTCTTCCCCCTTTTTGATTGATTTATTTACTTTATATTTTAATTATTGTTTTTAGTAAATTAGAGATTATTTACGTGAACACTCTAAGTTAGTTATAGTTTAGTTTTGTACCCTAGTTGAAAACTTGGTCTTCGTGGTTCGACCCCGTGCTTGCCACTACTTGCTTCTTGTGGTTATTGGTAATCTCATCGGGACTATATATTTTATTTTGACGCATCGACACGCTCCAATCCTCAAAATGGGGTGGTGGGGTGCCCAAAGTTGTGTCTGACTGTCGACGAAGATGACGAGACCGGTTGGGAGCACAAGGGTGGTGGAGTTCAGTGGTCACACATCAAAATGAAGTGGTGGGGTGCCCAAAGTTGTTTTTTTTTGTTTTTGCTGTGGATTTGTGTTGGAGGGCATATGAGTCATTACACATATAATTAGAAAAAAAATGAGGTGCCCTGAGTAATGACTAGGGTGCACATAGTAGGCCTCTAAATTAATTAGAATAATAAAAAATGTTAGATATGCATTGGGTCCTGCACGATTCTTTATTGAAGGTGCACCTCTCAGTTGATGATGAGGTCGCGTGTAATTGATGTTTTTTTTTTTCTTTTTCTTTTTTAAAAAACATGATGTTTCAACTTTCAATTCATATCAACCTCATAGACCAATCACCTTAAGGACTTGTGAATTAAACCAAAAATAAATCACAACAACAATTACTACTACTACTACATACCAGACCACATGGAATATATATTGAACTCATGCAATGATCCAATTATATGAACTGGAGCCTGATGATCGCAAATCACAACATACCATACATACAAACGAAATTTAAAAAAATAATTAAGCTTCAAGATATGTTTTATGGGATGAAAATTCTATTTGCCATAGCATTAAACCTTACATATAAGTCACATAATTGCCAGCAAGACTTTGGTGGAAAAATATGTTAGATTTTCCTAAATAATCTCTATTAAATATTGTGACCCATATTATGTTTATGTATTCAATTGAATGGGCCCACAACTTGATGGTAGTTTGGGCATATTAGTATTTAGAGTACGGAGATTAATTCCCTCCCCTCTCTCTTCATAAAGTTACGAATCTAATAACAGTAAAACAGTTATCTAAATAAGATTCGTTTAAATATCAAAGGGTCTCACCATCAAGGAATACCAACTTACTGCAGAAGGCAGATAGGGGAAAACACACATTCACATTGATCAATGGAAGGAGGTAAGTGTTTGTTTATTTTATTGATGAATCAAAGTGTTATGTAGATCATTAAAGCATGATTACAAAACATACTCCTCCAAGCTTTATCCAGCACTGGGAAAACCATGTCTATCGTCGGACGATCTTTGCTTGCTTTCGCTACACAGCACACACAATGTGTCTGACTAATTCCAGTAACTCGCAGTCAAAAATACGAAGCTCTTTGAGCAACTGCGGATCCAAAAAAATTGCTAATGCTCCTTTCCCCTTAATATCTTTTGCCTGCAAGAACAAGAATATCAATAGATCATGCCAACTTCGATCCCTAGTTAGCAATCACAAAATTGCGCCGCATTGGGAGATAAATTCATTTATTTGATGGGCATACCGTTCGAATGAGTTGATCAGTAGAATGGAAGTCCAAATTGATAACTCTTCCTGCTAGAACTTGCAATATGACGATGCCGAATCTGTAGATATCAATTGCAGCAGTAGGCTTGGCAGTGGTCATATACTCGGGGTCCAAGTAGCCACCTACGCTCTTAGCTTTAAGATCCACCAACACCGTTTCTTGATCCTTGTAATCCAGCAGTTTTTGCCAATCCAAGATCAGAGAGCTTGACTTCCGTATTATTTTTTAGCAGGATATGAAAGCTGCCAAGCAAAGAACATAACTGTAACTCGCAAACATAATCTCATATACGTATATACATGTGTAGTTGATGTCTAGTACACAATAAAACAATCGTCTTTGATACACTACTAAAGGATTTTAAGATAGCATTGGATTGTTAATTAGTGTTGAGATGTGTGGACCAAAATAATAGTCCCACATTGGAAAGTAAAACTTCAAAATGAAGTATATTAGAGATTGTCCCCCCTCTAATAGAACAGAGGCATTTTGAGTTAAAACCCCACACCTAAAAGATGAAGGGTGGTTAAGTTGCGGGGGGGTAATAGATGCTGGAACGTTGGCTGCAACAATATATGGCTTTCTTGATTTCAGCTTCTGAGAATTTATAGAGATCAGGCATCTCATGACCTTCAAAATAGATGCTGGAACGTTGGCTGCAACAATATATGGCCTTCTTGATTTCAGCTTCTGAGAATTTATAGAGATCAGGCATCTCATGACCTTCAAAATAGAAAATGTAGGAGTAGCAAAAATATTAGCCTAATATCTTCATCTTTGATTCATAAACAAATGTAGGAGTAGCAAAAATATTAGCCTATTATCTTCATCTTTGATTCATAAACACCTTCATTAAGTTGTGAAAACATTCTGTTTTTTTAGTCAGCATTCTATTTGTTTTATTGAAGGAAAGGACTATGCATATGTTTTCTCACTTTCATAGGTAAGCATATAATAGGAATGGAGGAGATTAGAGACTCCTGACTTGAGCATGGTACATCAAAACAGTAGCTAGTAAACCTCCTTTAGCTTTAAGACTGAGTATGACCAGAGACAACACAAAGCACTAGCATCAATCAAGTATGGCCGTTCAATCATGTGAATTTGCGACTAGTGACACAGTATTTGATAGATAATCAGTCATGTCATGAAATAAACCTTTTAAATTTCTTATCCTACAGCAGATATCAGAAAGCAAATCAATAAAGAAATTAACCTGGAGGATCAACTGGCGCAGCACAGAGGCAACGTTTGACCTGCTTGAAAGGCATAGTTCCAAGTAGAAGCACAAGCTCTGGTTTCTCTCTTGTTTAGTCCTCTCCATGCCATTCTTAACTGCTCAGGAACATATATAAAACAAAGATAAACAGGCAATGGAAAGATTTTGTATGCGTGAGAGAGCATATCCTCATAATATACAAGCAATACAGATGTTTCTCACCTATAAGCCGTGGTATCCAAAGTTGATATGTAGTCATTTTCTGAGGAATAAAATAAGAAACATACAGGAGGTTTAGATTATGTGAAAGCAGTCAGTATAAAAAGAATGAACAAATGGAGTTTACGAGCTATACTTCTATCTTCTGAAATATTTGGGTCCTCACAGTCAAGCTTACTGCAATGGTATTAGCTTTTTTGCTTTACAAACAGAATAAGCTTCCTTCAAAATAAAATTCTTCCTCGGATTATTTGCTTATCCACATATCAAGTTGGAGTAATTGTTCCAAATGTCGCAACTTCAAACAAATTAATGTGCAAATCCTATAGACATACAAGAGAATTGATGTCCATATTCAGCTAATTGCGCTAATTCTTTCTCTCATACATTTTTACTGTATCAGAGACTTCAACATCTAGCCATAACTCTTCACCATTAGGATTTGAAACTCTGCAAAAGTCAAATCTTGAAATCCTAAACAATGATTCAAATACTTTTTTTTTCTTCAATTCCTACAACTATAAGAGAGGGAGCGGAACTATATTAACATGGCTTACCCTCTACAAAGACATGACACCAATCTTCTCCGCCAGTGCCTTCAACTGCACAAATATGCCTAAGACGATCCCAAGATTTCACAAAAAACAAAAGGTTCCACTACTTTAATTAATAGTTTTCCAACTTTCTCACATGAAGGCCATAACATAAACTGCATACTAAGCTAGTTTAACACATTCAATTGCCAATACCTTGCTTGATGTTCTCAGGCTCCTGACTTGGGCATGGTTCACCAAAACTATGGCTATTAATTAAAGGTAACCCCTTCAGCTTTATGAGAAAGTATGACCGGAGACAACATAAAACATGACTAGTATCAATCAGTTAGGCTGATCAATCATGTTGAGAGTCAGTTACTTTTGACACACATTACTTGGTTGATAATAAGCCTTGTGAAAGTTGTGATAAACAGTATAACTTCATGTAATCAAAATCTGACATTAGAAATCAATTCAGAATGAGAAATCAACCAGGAAGATCATCTTTTGCAGCTCAGAGGCAATAGAAGGAAATCTGAATATATGTGAATATCCTTGGAAGGCAAGCAATATAGACACTTCTCTCATAGAAGTCATTGAGTCGAAACATCACTCCCTTTTCCTACAACTGGAAAAAATACAAAACGATTATTAAAGGCTAACTAAAAATACAACTAAAACTTTTTCAAAAAAAAAAAAAAAAAAAAAACCTAAACCAGCACTTCATCTTGTACTACCACTGCTTTTGAGTTCAAAGTACTAAACAAGTGACATATTTAGATTCCATATATATGCTCACACAAAAGCTGTAAAAAGTACCAAGATAAAATACTAAGCTAATTTAATGTTCAAGCAACCAAACCTTAAAAGGGTCTTTGATATCAGCAATGGATCAAGAGTTTTGGTAAGGATTTGTCCGATTTAGCCACACATAGAACAACAATATGCAAGATTGATTCCACCAATTTGAAGCCACGCATCAACAGAGAATCTACAAGATCCTTATTTTCTCCTCTCCCCTCAATTACATCTCTGCCTGTATGAAGAATATGCATGCTAGTTAGCACATTGACAGAAGCAATGCCTTTATCTTCTTCTTTTTTTCTTTTTCTCTTTTTTTCTTTTTGTCTTTTTTTCTTTTCGATGGGAAACAAAACCTATCAATGATTTTTTTTTTTTTTTAAAAAGCCTAACACAACGTCTAATTAGCTAGCATGGCGTGATCATACTCTTGTACATAGACAAATACAACCATACCATTCTAATGAATTGATCAAAAGAATTTAAGCCCTCATTGTAAGTTCCAGTTCTGTTCAACCTTGCAAGATAAAGATGGCAGAACCGTTGTAGACATTATTTCCAGAGTAAGCTCAGCATTTTTCTTCTATCTCCAACATCTTTTCCGACCCAAATTAGAAAGCACGCTTCCTCATATTATTTTCAAGCAAGATGTTTGAAAGAATGCTGCAAGTGAAAAAACAGAAAAAAATTGCCAAGTGAGATGAAATGAACATATATCAAGGAATAGAAAATCAGTTCAAAAGCAATTGTATAATTTCATCACCTTGATATCTATTCATGCACAATGAAATCATCTGTGTGATAAACCTTTGAAATTCATATAATCAGAATATGATGTCAGAAATCGATTCAGGATGATAATTAACCTGCAGGCTGCAGAATCATCCCGTGCAGCAAACAGATGCAATCTCTTTTACCACGATTATTTGTGTTGCCTGCAAGAATGAGATTAGATGCTAGTTAGCACATTCGACAGATGCAAGTTTATGTAATTCCATAATATAATAATTGAAAGGCCAAGTAAAATCCAACTGAAAACAACATTTCATCCTCTGCTACCAATGTTTGGAATTAATGTTTTCTGATGACATGGGAAAAGAATTGTTGCAAATTAATAGATGTTTCTTTCTGTTCATACTCTAGAAGAGAATCAATGAGTCCAAATGTCAATAAGCCGGCTAAGAGAGTTTGAAAACTCAAAAATTATTGTTGAATATGGTGATTCCATGGCTACAGTTTCACCATTTCACCATTGATATTTACAAATATATGTAAGGGTGTGTGTTAATTTGAAATCCAGTAATATATGGTGATTGATTCAATAATAATTAATGATTAGCAGATCTGGCGGTCGCTTCAGATGCGATGTATTCCAAAGAAAAAAAGAAAAGTAATGATGCAGAGCCGCCATGCAAACATATTTATTGAAATGTGCAGGTTGCATACCAGGTTCAATATATGAGTATATGTGGAATATGGGAAATCTTGGGCCATTCTTCTCCATCTCTGCTGCAACTTTCCTTCAAGCCTGGACAATGATGAATAAGCAATTTCTGGAGCAAGGTGAGTCGTTGCATTTGTTCCTTGGAAGGTAGATGCGACAGATTCTCACAATCCATAATCAACAATTCTTCAAGTGATGTAAGTTTTCCAAGCCACTCGGCAATTCCGTCAATTTCGAGAAGTTCCATATGTGGAGGGCTTTGAGGGTTGTGAAGCGTTGGAGGTGATGAGGCAGAGATTGGAGAGCATCCCACCCATTAATCCTCAACTCGCAAAGGGAGGGGAGAATAAGGGGATTGTTGGACTGTAATGATGATGCATCATCATCATTGGCATCGATTGTTAATGGGAAGTCATTCAACTCCTCTGAAAATGGACCAAGTAGCAGTTCCTGAAGGGCAGTCAGGAATTGGAAGCCTTGCAAGGCCTGGAGTCCTTTACAATAGCTAACGTCCAATTCACGAAGAGAAGGAAGGGTTGGCAAGTCAATAGATGAGATCACAGGGCATTCATAAATACACAAGTTGTGAAGAGAAGGAAGGGTTGGCAAGTCAATAGATGAGATAGCAGGGCATCTCTCTATCATCAACTCCTTGAGGGAGGTGAGTCGTAGCATTTGTTCCTTGGAAGGTAGTTGCCTTAGATTCTTACAGTTTTCAAAACTCAACTTTTCGAGTGATGCAAAGTTTCCAAGCCACTCCGGCACCACCGTCAAACAATTGAAGGAAGGTATTGTTAGAGAGTTGAGCGTGATGAGGTGCTGAAGCTGATTGATCTCCACTGCATCATCGTCCTCACTGTAGGAGAGATGAATCTCCAGTTCTTGAAGGGCAGTCAGGAATGGCAAGCCTTGCAAGGCTTGGAGTCCTTCGTAGTTTCTGATCCGTAATTCACGAAGAGAAGCAAAGCTTTGGAAGTCAATAGATGAGATAGCAGGGCATTCATGAATCTCCAGTTGTTGAAGGGCAGTCAGGAATGGTAAGCCTTGCAAGGCTTGGAGTCCTCCGCAGTTGGTGATCCACAATTCACGAAGAGAAGGAAGAGTTGGGAAGTCAATAGATGAGATAGCGGGGCATTCATCAATCTCCATTTTGAAGGGCGATCGGGAATGGTAAGCCTTGCAAGGCTTGGAGTCCTTCGGGCGTTGGCGATCCATAATTCACGAAGAGAAGCAAAGCTTTGGAAGTCAATAGATGAGATAGCAGGGCACGAACTTATCTTTAAGGTGTGACAGCACGGGAGGACTAGATGTTGCTGTTGTTGTTGTTGTTCAGCCGTCGTTGAAATATCAAAACCTTCAAAATAAGGGCATTTATTGATTTCAAGATGTCGGAGATGGTTGAAGCTATGTTGCGAAAGCTCGATCATAAATTTCAGTTTAGCACAGTCAATCACTTCCAAGCTCTCGACGGAGAGAAGGGAACTCCAAAACCTCTTGGGTATCACCTCCTCCAGTTCTGGGCAGCTCCTGATCTCCAGCTTTTGAAGAGAAGTGAAGCCCCTCACGTATGGAATAATGGATTTCAAACCTTTACACATTAGTATCTTCAATTCACGAAGAGAACTAAATCTTCTCAAGTCGATAGAAGAGATAGCAGGGCAATAACTTATCTTTAAGGTGTGACAGCAGGGGAGGACTTCTTCTTCTTCTTGTTCGCTTTTTCTCAAACTATGATGGGCAAACCCTTCGAAATTAGGGCAATACATGATTTCAAGTTCACGGAGATGGTTGAAGCTCTGTGAAAGCTCGAAATGTTTCAGTTTACTCCAGCCACCCACTCGAAAGCTCTCAAGGAAGACGAAGGAACTCAAAAACCCCTTCCCTATCGACTCCAGCTCTGGACACTTCGAAATTTGAAAATATCCCTCTCTTGCGTAGGAAAAAGAACTATTATTTATCACCAATTCGCAAAGAAATCTATTGGGGAGGATCTCATCTGCTGTTGATGCCGATACTAATCCCTCCCCCCGGAAAGCTTGGAGTTTGGGGCAATCTGATATAACAACAGCGTTCAATTGGCTATTGTTACTCACTAGCCCTTCTTGGAGGTATTCAAGGTCTTCGCAGTTTGTTATGGTGAGAGAAGTGAGAGAGGTGAGAGAGGATGATGTTATTGACACCACTCCCATCCCACCCACATTTTCCAACTCCAATGATTTGAGCTTAGGGAAACAATGAGGCGCTCTTTATCAAATCGGGGCAATCCTTCAATCGATAACTCCTCCAAACAAGGGAACATCACTCCGCCTCCTTCCAACCATTCTTTCAACTTGGCCATGCTTCTCGGCTCCATCTTTTCGGTCGATGCAACCCGCCGAAGCTCGGAATGTGCTCGCAAAGTGATTGCGCTTGCTCATCTTCATCCTCACCAAGTTGGGAAGGTCCGAACCGCTTGACACCCACGCTGGAAATTTAACTCCTCCAAACCTTCAATTGATAGACGTTGCAGATTTGTGTGAGGTCGCAACACTTCTAACACGAGTAACTCATCTCCATCATCACCAACGAAGAATTCCATCCCAATCAAGCCTTAGTTCCCTTAAGGCTGCTCTTCTTGCTTAAAATCCCTTCCTTAGCTAAGTTTGCTTTCTTCACGAGGCTCGAGCGATGGATGTCCAACTCACCTCGAAGGTCATTTAAATTTTTCAAAACTGAAATCCCACATCCACCGTCTTCTTGGCATGCCACAAATAATGGCAATGTTTGAAGTTGATGCAGTTTACCCAATGCTTGTGGCATTTTCTTCCATTTTTTGTGATCATCTATCAACAAATGTCTCAAACTTCTTCAACTTTATCAAATCTTCGGGAAGCTTAGTAACTTGCCACACTTAATTAATATCAAAGTTTGCAAATGATAAAGCTGAGTGACCCACATTGGTAATGCCTTGATGCTTGTGTAGGAGAGGTCGAGGTATCTCAAGTGTTTGAAGTACTTACAAGAGAAAGAAGATAAGTCATAACCTCTAATGCCTCTCAAATTTAGGACTCGTAGTGACTCAAATTGGAAAAGTCTACTCCATCTGGGCACTTCAAGTGTATCATCCAACTCTTTAGAAGTTGATTTCCAACCAAAAATTGTACGCACCTTTTTTGCTTCGTGCTGCAAGACTTCTATTGTCGATAGTGAAATCATCGAAACATGTCGACATTCGGAAAGGTCGGTACTCCTCACGCTACTTTCCCCCAAAACTTGACGTTCAGGGCCTCTAATGGATTCCCCAAAAACTTGACATTCAGGGCCTCTAATGGATTGAGCTAGATCATGTAGATGATGATGCATCTTGCAACGAGTTGCCTCTCCATATGTGTTCATTTCTGCTTCTTGAAAAAAAGATTTTGAATATAGGGTGTCAAAACATATCATACCGGCATCCTCCAAGGTCGGTTGGCATTGAGAACTAGATGCTTTAAGTAGTTCTTGCCTAGGTGCTTCAAGTAGCCCTTGCGCCATCCAAAGCTGGACCAATAATCCTGTTGAAATCCAACCATCCTTGGGAAGTATTGCGCAATACGAAAAACATGCCTGCAGAGCTGGGGATAAATTATCGTAACTTAACTTTAACACATTCTTAATCGGGTCTTTCTTGTTTAAAGTCCAAATTTTATCATTTAGCACATCCAACCATTCTCGTTCTCCTCTTTTGGACTTCAACAAACCACCAAGGACTCTTGCGGCTAGCGGCAAACCATGACACTTGTTAGAGATTTTTTTTCCGATTTCTACCAATAACTCATGATCAAAAGTCTTGAATGGTCCTCCTCGCTTGAATGCTTGACTTTCAATGAGACCCCAACAATCCTCATCGATAAGCCCTTCAACAGATACAAGGCTTGAGCTCCTCTAACAGCAGATGCAACATTGCGGTCCCGCGAAGTAACAATAACTTTGCTTCCTGCAGAAACAAAGTCCTCCAATGGTTGTACAAAATTTTCCCACTTTGTTTCGTCTTCATTCCAGTCATCATCGAGTACAAGCAAGACTTTCTTCCCATCTAGATGCTTTTGAAGTTCCTTATGCAAGACTGACTGACTTGATGATTCTGTCTTAGTATTGTTTTCATTGATCTCATTTAGGATTTGAACGTAAAGATTTGAGGTTCTAAAGTCAGCAGAGACAAAAGTCCAAGCTCTCAAATCAAAGTGTTCCTTCACTTTAAGATCGTTGTATACTAACCGAGCAAGTGTGGTCTTGCCAAGGCCTCCAAAACCGACAATAGGTATAACTGAAAGGGCGTCGTTGTTAGTTGACCCGTCATTGATGAGCATTTTAATTATCTTTTCCTTGTCATTCTCCCTCCCGATCACAGTGGAGTCCTTCACATGAGAAGCGGTTTCTCGATCGACGTCCCCATAGATCTGCGGATTAGATTCTAATAATGGTACTAGTTGAAGCTGCATATTGGCATTCTTGTAAATGTCATCCAGCCTCTTGTTGATGGCTTTGATTTTATGAGCGATCTTTCCGCGTGCTATAAGTAGTTTGGGATTGAGCCATCTGGGTACCTTCTTCTTCTTGTTGTTGTTGTCGTCGTCGTCGTCGTTGTTGAGAGTATACTTGAGTTCTTTATAAGCGACGTCGTCCAGCACGTCTTCAGCATCATAAACCACTTCCTTGAGTTGATGAAGCCAGTGTCTCACCGCCAATTGCTCCACTTGCTTTTTCTGGGCATCCTGCAACACGGCTTGGATGCCCCTCAGGACAGTTCCAAGCTTTTTCACCTCATCATTCACACCAACCACAAGACCGATCTCTCCAACAACAAGAGTGAGGAGCCTGTTCACCATCTCCCCCGCGCCAATGGCGTATTCACCCATCTATCTAATTTCTAGAGCCACGGATGAGATATTGAGATCGATGTGAAGAAACGAAATCAACGCAAAGTCGTCTCCTTCAAGAGGATGGATTAATAATTCTTCTCCCAATTCAATTATTGAAGGCCTTGTGAATTACTGTATTGAATTATTGCAGACCTACTTCACTTTAGGGACAGTACAAATTTTTACATGTGAACTACCTGACATTTAAGGCACGCGGCGCACGCCACTAGGCCCACTACATTGTGTCACTGCTGTTTTTTCCATTGAATTCCAGCAGATGCTATTAAGCTTGATCTTTTTTTTTTTTCTTGTCAAAGTATTAAGCTTGATTTTTAATCAGCTACTTTTTGGAAAAAAAAAAAAAGTACCAAACGCGTCTCGAAATCTATTTTCTTACCCTTTTTTTTTAATTTTTCATATATTTTTTTTTAATTTTTCTAAATTAGCTACTTTTTTTTTTAGTAGTCCTACCTGGCCTGCACTAGTCTTCATAATTTCCTCTTTAATGGATACATGCATCTACCTCACCTTTTCTTTTCTTCACATGTGATGTGAACAAGACTGACTTAAGTCAAGCCACTCAATAATTCACATTTGTCAGTACTTTTTCTTTTATCAAATCACATCTTAGTATTATACTTATTTTTTACTTAAGTATTACGAGAATGAAAAAATGACCAGCCACGCACACTTTGGGCGCATACTCTTGTCTTTTAATCATTTATAGTATTTTGTCATGTGTGGGGTCCATGCTTGAGGAGACAAGAAAGAGCCATAAATGGCTAAAAGACAAATGTGTGTGCTTAAAATGTGCATTGAAAATTGATCATTTTATCATTTTCCTAAGTATTAGGCTTCGCTCCACATTAGTTTGATAAGTAGTCACCTATGTTAGAGGTTGAGAATTCAAATATGTCCACACGTGCTAGATAAGTTAGTTTTTTTTTTTAAAGAAAAAAGGAATTCCAAAACAGGTTCTTTGTAAAGCATGTGGTATTATTGTTAATGCAATTAAAATTTGTATATTATTAGGGCAAATTGAAGACAATGGGGTGTTCTTATTTATAAAGATTTGCAATGCAAAAATAAGAAAATAAATTAGAAGATAAAATAGTAACACCGTAAATACCATAAATGTAACGGCCCAAATTTTATTAAGGCCGTTATTCGCGTATTTTCAGACGTGGACGCCAGTTCAAATCCACGAAGACGCCACGGACCGGCGAAGATATGCCTGGTCGGGCGAAAAATATTATTTTTGATTGATTGTTTGACTAACTGTGATGATAATGACTAGGCTATGACTCATTACATCGCAGGTGTGGTTTAATATTGACTAGACTGGGTGAGATTGTGTGTCGGGTATTCACCTAAAAATGTGTGCGGACGCGGGAACCGGACAGGCGAGCGACGAGAACACTAGGCCAGAGAATGCGTTTACTTTGAGAAAAATAAAATAAATTTGACAAAATAGTAAATTGGTGAGCGCCTACTAACACACGGGGTCATGGTCGACATGCGTGGGTGGTAAGGTAGTGTGAACGCCCGAGTATGCTCGTTGGCGCGTATGATGAAATTGTAGGCGCAAAAATATAGGCAAAAATATATATTTATGTATATATATATATATAAAGATATATATTAAAATCAGAAATTGAGAAATGACTAAGAGGGGAATTAGTTTATTAAGGAGGAGGATAAGAATGAAGGGGCAAAATTGTCATTTGACCCCAAAATTTGTCAACAATACCCCACCGCCACCATTTTCTCACCATTTTGATCGAGAAGGGAGAGAAGAGGAAGGAGGGAAAGAGATTGGCCGGGAAGGAGATTGAGAGATCGAGTGCTTGGTGGGAAGTGGTGATAGAGGTGAGTTTGTTGTTGTTGGTGTTGTTGTTGTTGTCGTTGTCGTTGTTGTGGTATTGGTAGTGGTGGTGGTGGTGGTGGTGGTGGTTTGGGGAGCTCGGACGAACTGCAAGAGCAGTTTGTCCAAGGAGGGAGCCCCTCCCTCTTAATCCATTAAAAAGAAAATTTCATCGAACCAGGGAGTTCCTCCCTGGTAACTCCCTGGTTTGATTGAAGAAGAAGGGGGCACACGTGCGACCCGCACGTGTGCACCCCCGACCCAGACCCAGACCCAGACGGCCGATTGGGCTGAGTCGGCCCTGACCCAGACGGCCGGTTGGGCCAAACCGGGTCCAGCCGAACTGGACCCGGTTCAGCCCAACCAAAAACCAATAAAAAAAAAGTTTTAAATTAAATAAAAATTTGAAAAATATGAAAAATAGCTAGAAAATTATGGAAAAATTCTGAAAAATCAGAGAAAATGTGAAAAATTAGAAAAGGGTTGAAAAAGTGGATTTCGAGACTTTTCGGGAGATTGGCACCCCGGTGTAACCTGAAAAGCGTGTCACAACTAAAAATTGGAATAAAATTCTAATTTTATTGTCACGTTATAAAATCAATTAGTTTGATACTAAATCACATAAAATGGTTTGTCCGGACACCAGGGACTTAGGAGACCATTGTCGGGTGTTGGGCGCGCATCCTGAGGCGAAAGTGGGATCAGACCGGGACGAATATCGAGTATTGGAGTGCGGGGTGAGGTAAGTAAAACCCTTAAGAAACACATTCGAATGTTTATTTATTGGAAAATGATAAGCTAACACACTTTCAACGCACACTTTTGGCGCACACCCTTGTCTTTTAGCCGTTTATGGTATTTTGTTAGATGTGAGGCCCACGCATGGGGAGACAAGAAAGAGCCATAAATGGCTAAAAGACAAGAGTGTGCGCCCAAAGTGTACGTTGAAAGTGGGTCATTTTATCATTTTCCTTATTTATTTGATTTCATTTGATTCCAACTATTTTTGTTCATCGTTGTTTACTCTATTTCCATGTGCTTACTTATGTTGCACGGTTGGTTTTTTCATTCACCGCCGGATCTTCTAGTTTACTCTGTGATGTGTGGGCGGACTTGGGTAGGCTGGACAATAGGGACAGAATAAGGGTTCGGACCGATGAGGGGGTTGGAGAAGCCACCGGGGGAATGTCGATGTCTGGATTAGGGTTTAGTCCTGCTACACGACACACATCCATTATTGGTGTTTATCGATGTTATGTATGCATGCGTCTTAATTACAGTTGCCTGTTTTACTGCGCATGTTTATTTAACAGTTTATTGACTTCTATTATTATAAATGTTGGTTTGTGTACTTCTGGGTTTTACTCACTGTGACCTTGCAGACTCTTGCAGACTACCTGTGACCTTGTCACCGATGGAGTTCGACTTGTATATTTTTATTTTGCTATATTGACTTATTTTTGGGTTTATTGGAGTAATTGTTCCAAATGTCGCAACTTCAAACAAATTAATGTGCAAATCCTATAGACATACAAGAGAATTGATTGATGTCCTTATTCAGCTAATTGCGCTAATTCTTTCTCTCATACATTTTTACTGTATCAGAGACTTCAACATCTAGCCATAACTCTTCACCATTAGGATTTGATACTCTGCAAAAGTCAAATCTTGAAATCCTAAACAATGATTCAAATACTTTTTTTTTTTCTACAATTCCTACAACTATAAGAGAGGGAGCGGAACTATATTAACATGGCTTACCCTCTACAAAGACATGACACCAATCTTCTCCGCCAGTGCCTTCAACTGCACAAATATGCCTAAGACGATCCCAAGATTTCACAAAAAACAAAGGGTTCCACTACTTTAATTAATAGTTTTCCAACTTTCTCACATGAAGGCCATAACATAAACTACATACTAAGCTAGTTTAACACATTCAATTGCCAAAACCTTGCTTGATGTTCTCAGGCTCCTGACTTGGGCATGGTTCACCAAAACCATGGCTATTAATTAAAGGTAACCCCTTCAGCTTTATGAGAAAGTATGACCGGAGACAACATAAAACATGACTAGTATCAATCAAGTTAGGCTGATCAATCATGTTGAGAGTCAGTTACTTTTGACACACATTACTTGGTTGATAATAAGCCTTGTGAAAGTTGTGATAAACAGTATAACTTCATGTAATCAAAATCTGACATTAGAAATCAATTCAGAATGAGAAATCAACCAGGAAGATCATCTTTTGCAGCTCAGAGGCAATAGAAGGAAATCTGAGTATATGTGAATATCCTTGGAAGGCAAGCAATATAGACACTTCTCTCCTAGAAGTCATTGAGTCGAAACATCACGATCCCTTTTCAAAAAAAAAAAAAAAAAAAAAAACAACTGAACCAGCACTTCATCTTGTACTACCACTGCTTTTGAGTTCAAAGTACTAAACAAGTGACATATTTAGATTCCATATATATGCTCACACAAAAGCTGTAAAAAGTACCAAGATAAAATACTAAGCTAATTTAATGTTCAAGCAACCAAACCTTAAAAGGGGGTCTTTGATATCAGCAATGGATCAAGAGTTTTGGTAAGGATTTGTCCGATTTAGCCACACATAGAACAACAATATGCAAGATTGATTCCACCAATTTGAAGCCACGCGTCAACTTAGAATCTACAAGATTCTTATTTTCTCCTGTCCCCTCAATTACATCTTTGCCTGTATGAGAATATGCATGCTAGTTAGCACATTGACAGAAGCAATGCCTTTATCTTCTTCTTCTTCTTCTTTTTTTTTTTTTTTTTTTTTTCGATGGGAAACAAAACCTATCAATGATTTAAAAAAAAAAAAAAAGCCTAACATATCGTCTAATTAGCTAGCATGGCGTGATCATACTCTTGTACATAGACAAATACAAACATACCATTCTAATGAGTTGATCAAAAAAATTTAAGCCCTCATTGTAAGTTCCAGTTCTGTTGAACCTTGCAAGATAAAGATGGTAGAACTGTTGTAGACATTATTTCCAGAGTAAGCTCAGCATTTTTCTTCTATCTCCAACATCTTTTCAGACCCAAATCAGAAAGCAAGCTTCCTCATATTATTTTCAAGCAAGATGTTTGAAAGAATGCTGCAAGTGAAAAAACAGAACAAAATTGCCAAGTGCGATGAAATGAACATAGATCAAGGAATAGAAAATCAGTTCAAAAGCAATTGTATAATTTCATCACCTTGAAATCTCTCCATGCACAATGAAATCATCTGTGTGATAAACCTTTGAAATTCATATAATCAGAATATGATGTCAGAAATCGATTCAGGATGATAATTAACCTGCAGGCAGCAGAATTATCCCGTGCAGCAAACAGATGCAATCTCTTTAACCCACGATTATATATGTTGCCTGCAAGAACGAGATTAGATGCTAGTTAGCACATTCGACAGATGCAAGTTTATGTAATTCCATAATATAATAATTGAAAGGCCAAGTAAAATCCAACTGAAAACAACATTTCATCCTCAGCTACCAATGTTTGGAATTAATGTTTTCTGATGGCATGGGAAAAAAATTGTTGCAAATTAAAGTTTATGCTTCAGATGCGATGTATTCCAAAGAAAAAAAGAAAAGTAACGATGCAGAGCCGCCATGCAAACATATTTATTGAAATGTGCAGGTTACATACCAGGTCCAATCTATGCGTATTTGTGGAATATGGGAAATCTTGGACCATTCTTCTCCATCTCTGCTGCAACTTTCCTTCAAGCCTGGACAACTATTAATGTACAATTTCTGGAGTAAGGTGAGTCGTTGCATTTGTTCCTTGGAAGGTAGCTGCGACAGATTCTCACAATTCCCAATGTACAATTCTTCAAGTGATGTAAGGTTTCCAAGCCACTCCGGCATGACTGTCAAATTCGAGAAATTATCTATCTAGAGGGATTTGAGGGTTGTCAAGCGTTGGAGGTGATGAGGCAGAGATTGGAGAGCTGCCCACCCATGAATCCATAACTCGCGAAGACAGGGGAGAATAAGGGGATTGTTGGACTGTAATGATGATGCATCATCATCATTGGCACTGATTGTTAATGGGAAGTCATTCAACTCCTCTCGAAAATGGACCAAGTAGCGGTTCTGAAGGGCGATCGAATTGGAAGCCTTGCAAGACCTGGAGTTTTCCACAGACATTAACTGTCAATTCACGAAGAGAAGGAAGGGTTGGCAAGTCAATAGATGAGATAGCAGCGCATTCATGAATCTCCAGTTTTTGAAGGGCAGTCAGGAATGGTAAGCCTTGCAAGGCCTGGAGTCCTCGGCAGTTGGTGATTCGCAATTCACGAAGAGAAGCAAAGCTTTGGAAGTCAATAGATGAGATAGCAGGGCATTCATAAATAGTCAATTCTTGAAGGGCAGTCAGGAATGGTAAGCCTTGCAAGGCTTGGAGTCCTCGGCAGTAGGTGATCCGCAATTCACGAAGAGAAGCTAAGCTTTGGAAGTCAATAGATGAGATAGCAGGGCAATAACTATGATGGGAAAACCCTTCAAAATTACGGCATCCATCTATGTGAAGTTCACGGAGATACTTCAAGCTCTGCGAAAGCTCGATACGTTTCAGTTTACAACAACCGTCGCCATCCACTTGAACGCTCTCAAGGAAGATGAGGGAACTCAAAAACCCCTTCCCTATCGACTCCAGTTCTGGACACTTAGAAATCCTCAATATTCCTTCTCTTGCGTAGGAAATACCACTCTCATCTATCACCAATTCGCAAAGAAATCTATTGGGGAGGATCTCATCTGCTGCTGATGCCTCCTCTTCGAAAGCTTTCAGTATGGGGCAATTTGATATGAGAACGACATTCAATTGGCTATTGTTACTCACTAGACCTTCTTGGAGGTATTCAAGGTCTTTGCACTTTGTTATGGTGAGAGAAGTGAGAGAGGTGAGAGAGGATGTTATTGACACCACTCCCATCCCACCCACATTTTCCAACTCCAATGATTTGAGCGAAGGAAACACATGCTCCGGTGTTTTATTCAAATCGGGGCAATCCTTGATCAATAACTTCTCCAAACAAGGGAACATCACTCCGCCTCCTTCCAACCATTCTTTCAAATTGGCCATACTTCTCAGCTCCAGCTCTTTCAGTCGATGCAACCCGCCGAAGCTCGGAATGTGCTCGCAGTGATTGCAGTTGCTCAACTCCAACCTCACCAAGTTGGGAAGGTCTGAACCGTTTGACACCCACGCTGGAAATTTAACTCCTCCAAAGCCTTCAATTGATAGACCTTGCAGATTTGTGTGAGGTCGCAACACTTCTAACACGGGTATATCATCTCCATCACCGCCACCAATACATGAACGCTCCTCCGACACACCTTCATCACCAACAGATGGACGCTCTTCCAATACAAGTGAGTCATCACCCTCATCACCAACAGACGAAGGTCTATCCCAATGAAGCCTTAACTCACGTAAGTTTCTCTTCTCGCTTAGAATATTGGCTACCTTGGCTAAGCTTGCTTCTTTCACACGACACAGACAATGAATGTCCAATGTACCTCCAAGGTTGTTTAAGTTTTTCAATGCCGTAATTCCACGTCCAGCATACTCCTCACTTGCCACAAAAATTGGCAGTGTTTGAATCTGATGCAGTTCACCAATTGCTTGTGGCATTTTCTTCCATTTTCTATATTCATCTATGTACAAATGTCTCAGTTTCTTTAGATTCATCAAATCTTCCAGGAGCTCAGTAAGCCTGTCACACTTGATTAATCTCAAAGTTTGTAAATGGTAAAGTTGAGTGACCCACGTTGGTAATGACTCGATTTTCGTGTATGAGAGGTCGAGGTATCTCAAGTGCTTCAACTTACAATGTGAAGAGGAAGGAAAATTACGACATTTACTGTGGCTCAAGTCTAGTACACGCAACAACGTGAAATTAAAGAATGTGCTAGCTCCAGTCATCAATAGTGTCCCTTCAAAACAAATAATTGTGCGCACTTTTTTTGCTTCTTTCAAGGTTTCTACTAGCGTTTGTGAAATCAATGAAGCATGTCGACATTTTGAAAGATCTACACTATTCTTATTACTCTCCCCCATAATTTGACATTCATATTCACAAATAAACTGAGCTAGATCTTGCACATGATCGTGCATCTTGCAACGTGATACCTCCCCAAATTTGTCCATTTTTGCTTCTTGAAAAAAAGATTTTGAATACAGCGTGTTAAAATAAGCCTTACCCTTATCCTCCATGTCGGATGCTTCTATAGTCGTAGATGTCGTTCCAAGAAGTCCTTGAGCCATCCAAAGCTTGATCAACAACTCCCTTGAAATCCAATAATCCTTTGGAAATATTGCACAATACGAAAAACACGACTTCAACGCTGGGGATAAATCGTCGTAACTCAACTTTAACACCTCCATAATTCGATTTTCTCCGACGTCTAAATAAGGCAAATTCCAAATTTCAGCATTTTGCACGGCCAACCATTCCCACTCTTCTTTCTTTGACTGCAATAAACTACCAAGCATTTTTGCAGCTAGAGGCACACCCTTGCACTTGTTTGAGATTTCTTTTCCAATTTGCTCCGGATTCCAGGTCAGTCCTCCAGGCCTAAATGCTCGTTGTTGGATTAGGGTCCAACAATCATCATTAGATAAGCCTTTTAATTCATACCTGCTGTCTTGATCAGCTCCTGCAACCGTCATTACAACATTTTGGCTGCGACAAGTCACAATGATCTTGCTTCCGGCAGCACAAAACTTTTTCAATGGTGGTGCAAAATCTTCCCACTTTTGTTGTTCTGGTTGTTCAATCCAGACATCATCAAGCACGAGTAGGAATTTTTTCTCCCTGAGCTTTTTCTCAAGTTCAATCACCAAACCTTCCTTACTGGATTCAAGTATGGCACCACCAGAAATTCTTTTTAAGATTTGGGTGAAGAGACTTTTGGTGTTAAAATTATCAGAAACACAAATCCAAACCCTCAAATCAAAGTGCTTCTTTACAGCATCGTCATTGTAGGCAAGCTGTGCAAGCGTAGTCTTGCCAAGTCCTCCCAGTCCGAAAATAGCTATGACGCTAGTGATCTCTTCATTAGTTGATCCGTGGTTAATTAGCATGCGGACTATATTTTCCTTGTCATCCTCCCTCCCAACCACATCTGAGTCATCCACGAATGAAGTTGTTTCTCGATCAATGCCACCACCAGCAGCAGGAGCAGCAGGGTTATTCTGATCATCAGTAGGCTGGAGGTTGAACCTCCTCTTTCTGCTGTCAATGTCAGCCAACCTCAAATTTATGGCTTTGATTCGGTGAGCAGTCTTGCATTGCAGTATAGCTTTTTTAATAAAGGAGAATGAAATGTAGTAGTAGCACCCATTGTTAACGTTGTTGTTGTTGATGATGATGTTCTGACGTCGCAGTTGCTCATAAGCAATCTCATCAAAGACATCTTCAGCATCATACGCCACTTCCTTGAGTTTCCGGAGCCAATCTTTGATCCCCTCTTCCTTCACTTGCTTTCGCTCGGCATCTTGCAAGTTGGCATGGATGCTGACGAGGGTAGCTTGAAGACGTCGCACATCACGCTTCACACATAGCAGAAGGCCGATCTCATCAAAAGCAAGAGAGACGAGCCTGCTCACTATCTCCTCTGCACCACGCACAATCAGATCTTCAGCCATCTTAAGTTGATGAGAAGCAAAAACACAAGCAGGCAACGTAGGTATGTAGCTAGATCTATCGATCGGTCAACAACGTTTACACAGTGAAAAAGAAGAAGATATCCAAATTACGTATGGGGGAAAGAGAATCTTCACAGCTGTATTTACAATATCTTAATGTACATACGATGTTTCTTTTTTCTTTCATGATTTTCCTCTACAATCAGTACTTTTTCATTCAACGTACAATATCTTTTGGTGATTAAGAATCATAACATGAGCTTATCAATTGTTACAAGTAACTTAATTTTCCTTCATTATACACTTCTAATGAATACATTTTAAAATATTGAATCACTTACAAACTCCAAGGAGTTGCATAACATAAGAATTTTTTTGTTTTTTTTTTTTTGATAATTGAGGGTATCTAGGTCCCCCACCAGTTGCCGATGGCTACATTATTGGGTCCTGACAACTCTCTCGAGCCGAGGGATTGCAAGAAGTTGTCACCCTTCTCCTCAGGGATGCACAGAGGTGCGAATGGGGAATCAAACTCGCAACCATGTGCCCAATCCACACAGTTACGAGTCCGCTCTTACCGCTGCACCAATCCATCCTTTGGTTGCATAACATAAGAATTCATTAATTTACATTTAGATTGAAAGTGATGAACTTATTGCAAAACCAAATCCTTCAACAAAAAATGCAAATGTAATGAAAGTATAAGCCTTAAAATCATCTTCTGTAATTAACACCTACATTCAAACACGAAAAAGTTTCTTCTCTTCCAAAACTTTAGGAAGCAAAATGACCAAAATGCTAGGGTCCATTCATGACGCAGCGATGCTACACAATTTGCCCAAGGATATTAATATAGCAAAGCAATAAGAATATCAAATTTAGATCCATCAGTAATTATTTTATTTCTATTACAAGATTAACAAGTTTATAGCTGATAAATTTTAATTGGCAACTAATATCTACAGTATTTATTTAATATGTGACGATTCCACCTAATGGATGGTGGTGGCCAAGATCGACATTTTTATAAATTTTAATTGGCAAGTGGTATTTGTTTAAACTTAAATCAGCACTGGAATCTAGAAATAATTTAAACTGGGCAGCAAACACCACCAAATGGAATCCAGATACATATCTTATTATGTTTCCTCTATGTTTTGTCATTATGCAACTTAGTGGTTGAAGCTTGCATGAAATTTTTTTTACTTAAAAATGAGTGATGAGCTGGTTTATCGGTCTAAACTATAAACTATACTATGAATTTATGAAAGAAAAAAAAAATGTAATCCTTTGAAACCTTGTGTAATTGAATAGGAAGATTTCACAAAAAATGATATTTATTTCACGCTCATAGAGCTTATCTTTGCCAATGCAATATCAGAAGGCTTGGGCACCATGTGCATATTTAGAGGATGTTCGAGAGTTGCCAAGTAAAGAACATAATAACAAAAGTTTCTTTTGTTTGTTTATCTGTTAGTATTGTCTTTGTTTTATTGAAAGGAAAATGCTATTGTAACCCAATTGTGACACGCGCCTTCTACGTTCACCTGACGTGTCAACAATTGGGTCCCATCAACTCACCTTCTTTTCATTGTCGATTCAAAGCAAAAAAAAAAAAATAGAGTCGCGTCACTGATAGCCGACTGATGTGTTGACTTGTACGGCTGTCAGTGACGGCAGCAGTCAACTGCTCCAAAATTTTGAATCACGCGCCAAAACAAAACCAAACTCCTCTTTCCCAATTTGATCTAACATTTTCGACTTTGGTTCTTCTTCTTCTTCTCTCGAGATTCGAGTTTTCGAGATGTTTTTCGAATCACAAGAGCACAATCACCAGACCACTATTACAGTCACACAATCACCAGACCACTGTTACAGTCGACTAAAGTTCTTCTTCTGAGAGTATGGGGTTTCGAGAGATTTGATTCTCTTCTTTGTCTTACGAATCACAAGAACATAGTCACGGGACTACTATTACATTCGACTAAAGCTAGGTTTTGAAGTTGTACAAGGTCCTTACAACAGTAAGGTGAGTGCATATTTGATTCCTTTTGTCTCTGGAAAAGGGTTTCTTATTGGGTCCATGTGTCTCATGTGTTAATGATGTGTTGCTACATTTAGTACTGGCAGTTCTTTGGTGGATGGGTGCATTAGGGTTGGCTAGTGACCATGTGTTTAAAGTTTTACCATGGATTTATTACTTGACTACTTAAGTTGTTACACGTGGTTTCGCCATGAATTTATTGTTCTACCACTTGAATAGTCTCATGTTGATAATGTGCTTATAAACTACAGTAATGGTAGTGACAAATGTTACATACACCTCAGTAACTGTTGGAACAAATGCATTTAGGGTTGTCTCCTCATACATTTAGTCGACTAGTGAAGGGAGTTGTAATGTGGTAAACGTACTATACACAACCCTAATGGTTCCACATATCCATGGTGAAGTGTGGTCTGCCTGAAATATAGGCCTAACATAGATGCTCCACCCCCGCCCAAAATGTTTATATGACTGTAAATATTAATTTCAGCAAACAATTTACACATTTAGTCGACTGCTTAGGCCCAACATAGACGCTTCACCCCTGCCCAAAATGGTTATATGGTTGTAAATATTAATTTCAGCAAACAATTTACACATTCAGTCGACTGCTTAGTTAAGATGGCTTACTTAAAGAAGTGATTGAATACTATATTTGGATTATTAGATTGTTGCATTGCTTATTGCTCCATTTATCATGATAAATTTGTGCTTCATTAAAGACATTTTACAGGCAATAATGTCACCTACAGACTTACTCACAAACTCACCTAGGGCACAACAACATTCACCTAGTGATCAAGGAGACGAGGTGGAACCCATAAATAAAGCGGGTGGAAAACATAGATAAAGAGGTTGTCGATAACTTGAATGTAGAAAATGATAACAATTATGATGATTTTGTTAGTGATAGTAGTAGTGTTGGACT
This sequence comes from Stephania japonica, assembly GCA_039657345.1. Classification (NCBI taxonomy): domain Eukaryota; kingdom Viridiplantae; phylum Streptophyta; class Magnoliopsida; order Ranunculales; family Menispermaceae; genus Stephania; species Stephania japonica. Next base: position 49,899,470 of record CM077558.1, read on the forward strand.
TGACTCTACTAATGCGATGGCCCCTGAAGTAGGAATGGTTTTCGACACTATCGATGAGGTCAAGTTATTATTTAGTGAATATGCAAACAGAATGGGTTTTGCTACCAAAGTGAGGTCCACACATTGTCGAAATGGTGTGACTTGGAAACACGTACTTACATGTGTGATGTAGCAGCCCCAAATTTCCACATTTGTCCGCCACGGGAGGCCACGCGGGCCCACAACTGACACGTCATTGCCAGCTGTATCCCACGCCCAATTATCCATTACTAATCAATTTTCGGTTAACCTTGATGTTATGAGTTAACTTTTGTTCCTTCAATATCATTTAACCATAATTTACGCAGCGGAAGATTTACTAATAACATAAAGATTCAACATGAAATTTATGAGCATAATACCTTAGTGGAAACCATTTCAGATATACATCATATACATTTCCTCTGAGATCCTCAAAATATCAAAAATATACGACCTATCTCTCGTATCCCAAAACCCAACATAAAACAAGTAAATATAAACATACGTACGAGTAGGGCTAGAGCTATCAATCAATGTAGTCCTCAAGCTTGCCCTTCCCTCGACTCGTACTCGGATCTGCACTCGAGCCATCACAAAAAGACAGATGACGAGTCTAGAGTGAGTAATCCCAAGGAAATTCACCAAGTAATTACGAAAGAAAAAGTACTGAAATTTAAAATACTATAATTAAACATGCGGAATAAAGAAAATACAGACAACTGTTAAGGGATCATCGCATGCATAAATATAGTAGCAAAGCAAAGTACGTGCACAGTAAAAATCAAGCTAAGTCATACTTCGGGCTTTTCCCCAGGCACGGCCGTAAAAACACACCAACGGGTTGACCTTGGACCCTCTAGGTGGTCGGCGTAGACCCACGACGCACCCACACGAGCCTACCATACCCAGGCAGCCTATTCACTGGCATATACATAGACAAGTGCTATGACTTAGTGGACTCTATGGCCGTAATGAATAAACACCAAGTGGGGAGTGATCTCAACACCGTAAAGACACCAGGTAGGAGTAAACTCCACTACCGTAAAGACACCAGGTGAGAGTACTCAGCCACCGTAAAGCAATAAGGAAACGGAATAATGAATAAACGGAACTGAATTCAAATAAATCAAACTATAAATACTTAAAGTGAAGTTCAATTATGATACTACACACCTCAAATCGCACTCCTCGTTCCACAATTCAAACCCCCAGTCTAATACCTCCAAATCCCCGATAATACTCTCGGTCTGATTTCTGATTAAACCCCGGCTCCAATTACTATTCCGAGACTCCTGGAATTCATTTATGAGGGTTAATGATCAATTAATGGCTTCATAATGTTAGTTTGACTCATTTTCTCATTTTCCAATTTTTGAGAGTCCAGTGAATAATTAGCGCGCTAATTGATCTCAATCACTGTTCATCATCTTCTTCACTCAGCGTGATTAGCGCGCTAATTTCTCTAATTAGCGCGCTAATTGCTCGCTGTCCAGAAAATCTTCAAATTAAAAGTTTGAACTCCAAACCCATAAATTCAATTCCCATGTTTCCATAATACATCAATATCCTCAATTACACCATTTAAACATGAATTACCATAATCAAACCCCAAAATCCACAAATCATGGAAATCACGTTTCAAAACCCATTTTGGAAAATCCTCCAACTCCTCTCAAATTGAATCCAAACATTCAAAATCATAAACTACTAACCTCATGATGATAAATTTCAACAAAATACAGTGTTTAATTTCTCTCTAATTCGAATTTTCACAAATTCAAACCCACACCAAAAATCTCACAAAAACCCAAGTTTGGTGCATCTATACCTTTTGATCTAGTTGTTGGATGCCACAAATCACTTTCTTCACTCCTTAGTGGTTGTTCTTCTTCTTCTTCTTCCCACCGATTTTCTCTTCCAATCTCTCTCAAAACACACTCTTCCTCTCCTTTGTGTGTGTGCCCATCTCGAGAACAATCCAAGGGCTCCTGATCACCCTGTGTCACTCCAACTCCATACACCTTATCATGACACTTACTACCTTGATTCTCTCCATTGTGTATCTCGAGAATCATCCAACTGTTGTTGTTTTATTCAGCTAACTATAGAACTTATTGATTTCCAATTTGATTTGGCTTATAATAATTATCAACTCTATTCAATAATTCCTCAAAATTTGTGAGTAAGCTCACACTAGTTTCCCGACTACCCGGCACCCCGTGCCCCGTGTCCCGTGTTCGCACGCACCCCGAGGAAATTCCTCACTCTTTAATAAACTACATTAACATACATATTGTAACGAAATATCTAATTTGTACATTTTCATCACAATTTACCACAACAAACATACAAAATGGACTGTATACCTATCACAAACTCGTTCCAGCCTCGCTGTGGGACCCACGTATGTCCTCTCTGGCATCCACATCTGCAATAACGTCATAATTAACGGCAATTCTAAATTGGGCCGTTACATGTGAAGGAAGGAAAAAGCAGAGGGAAGAGCTTAATTCAAATGAACAAACAATCAAGGACTAGTTGTAAGACACAAGTGGATGTTCGTTTAGTTACAGACTCAAAGTGGAACATTACAAAGGCGTTCCTCGAACACAATCATTTAGTCAACCCGACGAAGACTCGATTCTTCAGATGCAACAAAGTGATTCCCGAAGCAACTAAAAAAAGACTGAAATTAAATGATAGTATTGGGATCCCAATATGCAAATCATTCATGGCTGAATCAGTTCGTTCAGGTGGTATTGAGCAATTGACTTTTGGGGAGAAAGATATAAGGAACCATGTAGAAGCAGCACGACGACTGAGACTAGGGGTTGGTGATGTCGAGGCCTTACTACAATATTTTTTGAAGAAACAAGAACAAAATGTTAATTTTTTTCATGCATTTAAACTTGGGGACGAAGGGCACCTCAGGCATGTATTTTGGGCAGATTGTAGGTCGAGATCTACATTCAAGTATTATGGGGATGTGGTCACATTTGACACTACGTACTTGACCAGCAACTATGACATGTCGTTTGCACCCTTTGTTGGTGTGAATCATCATAATCACTCAGTGTTGATGGGATGTGCTTTATTGGCGGACGAGACTGTAGACTCTTACGAGTGGTTGTTCAATACTTGGAAGGCATGCATAGGTGGTGAGCCTCAAGCAATAATAACTTATCAGTGTCCTTCAATTGTAAAAGCGATTGGCATAGTGTTCCTTAATGCAAGACACATACTATGCTTATGGCACATCATGAAAAAATTGCCGAAAAAACTTGGAGGTCTACTCGATAAAGATCGTATCATTTGGACTCTTAAGAAAACAGTTTATGATACACTTACAATCGAGGAGTTTGAGAAGGGTTGGGCTGATATGATGGAAACCTATACATTCAAGGATTGTAGTCGCCAATGGTTGTGCACACTTTATGATATGAGGGAAAAATGGGCTCCGGTATATGTTAAAGATACATTTTGGGCTGGTATGTCTACTACCCAGAGAAGTGAAGGGATGAACATTTTTTTTGATGGGTATGTCGGAGCTAAGACCACACTTAAACAATTTATCAGTCAATATGGCCTTGCCCTAGATAGAAAATATGAGAACCAAGAGATTGCAGATTTTGAATCATTTCATAAAGAGAGAGAGAGAGAGATTTAGTTTTTAAAGTCCCATACGAGCGCCAACTTTACAAAATATACACAGAAAATATCTTTAAAAAGTTTCAGGTAGAAGTTTTGGCGGTGTTAAATTGCAAAGAAAAAAAAAACAGCAGAAGTGGACAATTTCCATACTTATGAGGTATCTGACATTTGCAGTTCAGATGATGAAAGCGAAGATGTCAGTCAGAGAACTTATACAGTGACATACAACGAAGCTTTACAGGAGGTGTGTTGCATATGTCGATCGTTTGAGTTTAGAGGAATACTTTGTTGTCACGCTCTGTGTGTTTTACGTGAAAACGACATCATGCGAGTCCCCTCACACTACATTTTGGATAGGTGGAAAAAGGGTTTTAAGCGTGTGTTTGGAAAAGATAATAGTCTAGTTGAGTTAGACAATAGTGCATCCACTATTTTATAGCGATATGATGCAATCATAGCACGTTGTTCCCACATGGCTGAGTTTGGTTGCACGTCAATTAAGAAGTTGAAGTTGGTTTTCAGAACTATTGAGAAGTTGGAGGGCAATCTGTTTGAAATGAAAGATGATGACATTCGATCGAAGGTGCCATTTGCCACATCAGCTGCCCCTGCTGAACAAAAACAAATGAAGGAGCCAATACACAAACGACGTGGGGGAAGGCCTCGAGAAAACGGAAGCAAGCCACTGTACGAGCTGAAACAAAATGGCAACATGCAACACCTGATAGAAACTGGCAACCAACAACAACAAATGGTGAATCATGATAATGAAAAACTACCAGTTAGAAATAACAACAAAAAGCAAAAATTGGTGAAGCATGGCAATAACATGAAACAGCCGGTGGGAAATAGTAACAACAAACAACGGCTCGTGATGACTTTCGAAGTAAAGAAAAACTGGGTAATTTGTTGTATTATACAGTAATATTAAACATGGATACCTTCCATTGTTTTTATTCATTTCATTTAACTTAAATATTTGGTGTAGGTGAAACGGAGAGGCAAAAGGCAAAAAGTGATAGAGGAATCAATTGGATGTCAATTGGGATGTTCTAGTATAAACATAGAAGACACACCTGTTCTACTCGACACTAACAATTGGACTAGACCATTACTTTCCCAAGATTTCTTCGAAGGACTTATCCAACTACTAAGATGAATAAACTACTCTCTTTTTATGCTTGAGCATGAGATTTTATATGAAAACTCACTATTCATTTTTTTTCCTACTAATATTGTCATGGAACATATTGTTATTATTTTGTGGTCATGGCATATGGCTAGTGTTCGTTTTGTCTTGATATTATTGTGATGGAACCTATTTGCGTTCGATGTGTTATCTATTGTAGGTTTATGTTCCACATTCATAATATGTTACAGTCAGTCTATGTTAATAATGTATGTTCTTGAAACTATAAAATTGATGCCACTTAATCTTGTATTATTTCAGGGATACCCAGATTTAGTAAGATAATATTGCATCGTTGGAGCTACCATGATGAGGTACTTATCTTACAGAATGACTTTAAGTTGAATTCGAATTTTAATTATCCATAATCCTTTGTTTTTTAAAGTCTCATTTGTATCCATAACCATAATTTTTTGTTATTTAAAATTCCATGATGACGAGACTAATTTTGTTGGTTCAATTTTATGGTTACTATGACTAAGCTTATGGTGATTGCCACATATATATCATTTAGGGTATTTTACTTAGATTTTCTTTGTTACCATGTTTGAATTTTCAAGGTCTTAATTTACCATGTTTTGTCATTCATTAATGCAAGATTGTATATCGTCCCTTGTATAACTATATAAAGTTGACTTTAGGGTTTGGAGTGTTTAATAGGATTTATTATGTGGTGTGAGAGTTCATTACTTATCTAATTACCACCGCCCACTACATTCAATCAACTACCCTGCCCTTCCATTACTGCCACAACTACCCACCCACATCACCCACTACTCCCATCATCTCCCTTCCCCTACCCACATTGCTCACTCACTACTCCCATCAGCTCCCCTACTTCCCTGTAACTCACATCTCCCACCTCAACAACAAAACCACAACTTCATATCTCTGCCTTAGTCGACATTCCTCAAACCCTAACAATGGCCAAATCGAAACAGTAGAAAACCAACACCCCTTCTACCCCTCGTGAAGGAAGACAAACAAAGTAGAAACAAAAGAAAGGTGAGGAGTTACTCATCCTAAAAAAGAGAAGGGGAATGCTAATTTAATGTTCAAGCAATTGTCTTTTGCTAATATTCATTCTAGACCAATTATATACCACACCAACTGATGTGGGATTATATACTCATAATTAACATTTTCAATAAATGGTGTACTTCAAATTTTGGCCTTACCTAAACTATGCTTGTGCCACTACTGAAATCTCCTACTTTGGAATTCATAGATAGTTTAAAGAGTTCTAGCTAAAAACATATAGGGGTTCACATGAATTGCACTAATCCGCGGATCCGGTCCAATTTAAACCAATTATCACTAATTGGATCAATTTTTTGATCCCTTGGACTGGATTGGATTAAAAAATCACTAATCCACTTGGACTAGATCGGATTACGGATCTCAAACTTAAAAACCGCAAATCCAATGCGATCCAATCTATTTATTACATCAACACATATACATAGATCATCATATGTACTATAGAATCCCGAAGAGCATCAACTCAAACTATCACCTCTAAACTATATAGTATCTCAAAGTTTTTACTTGTTCTTACCTCTTTTATTATATTGCAGATATTTTTTTTTGTGGATTATGTTGCAATGCGCATTTCTTTTGTGCTTTTGTTTGGTTATATGGTGGAGTTTGTGGATGACATTTTTATTTATGTAGGAACTTGCATTTTGAAGGTTCTTGTGATGACAAATTTGTGGGAAATATGCTATATATAGATTCGTGTGGTGTGTTTTGTAAATTTGTCATTCATGATATGTAAAATTTTTGTGATTCATTTGATTAAGTTTAATTTCATGAATCTTTGGATAGGAAAACGTCAATCCGTGGAACTTGATCTAGCCCAGTCCACATTTTGCAAATTGGATTGATTTAGATAGATGAATTATTTGGACTGGATTAGACTACAATTTTTCAATCCGCAATAATTAAATTGAATTGTAGATTGACTCTAATTGGACTGGAACCAATCCGTGTGCACCCCTATGAACATATGTAGTTGTTAAATCAAATTCACTCTTCTATATATATAAACACTTTTTTTTTTATGAAAGGCAAACATATCAAAACTTGTTTATACCAAGAACATCTTTTTTTTTATGACACCAAGAACCTCATTAACAAAGTAATTCTTTTTTTTTTTAATCTCAAAATGATAATTTCGTTGAAGTCGGGACACTAGAATTACATCAAGTCATTGGAGCAAAGTAATTCTTAACCCAAGTCATCGGAGCAATTCGTAATGGATGTTTCTTTTTCTTTCATGATTTTCCTCTGCAATCAGTACTTTTTCATTCAACGTACAATATCTTCTGATAATTAAGAATCATAACATGAGCTTATCAATTGCTCAAGAAACTTAATTTTCCTTCATTATACACTTCTAATGAATACATTTTAAAATATTGAATCACTTGCAAACTCCAACGGGGCTGCATAACATAAGAATTTTTTTGATTTTTTTTTTTGATAATTGAGGGTATCCAGGCCCCCCACTCGCAGCCGATGCCTACATTATTGGGTCCTGACTACTCCCTCGAGCTGGGGGGTTTGCAGGAAGTTACCACCCGTCTCCCCAGGGACGCGCGGAGGTGCGAACGGGGAATCAAGCCCGCAACTGTACATCCAATTCACACAATTACGAGTGCGCCCTTACCGCTGCACCAATCCATCCTTTGGTTGCATAACATAAGAATTCATTAACTTACATTTAGATTGAAAGTGATGAACTTATTGCAAAACCAAATCCTTCAACAAAAAATGCAAATGTAACAAAAGTATAATCCTTAAATCATCTTTTGTAGTTCATGATTAACACCTACATTCAAACACGAAAAGTTTCTTCTCTTCCAAAAATTTAGGAAGGAGAATGACCAAAATGCTAGGGTCGATTCATGACGCAGCAATGCTACACAATTTTCCCAAGGATGTTAATATAGCAAAGCAATAAGAATATCAAATTTAGATCCAAGAGTAATTATTTTATTTCTGTTACAAGATTGCCAAGTTTATAGCTGATAAATTTTAATTCTACGGTATTTATTTAATCTGTGAAGATTACACCTAATGGATGGTGGTGGCCTAGATCGACAATTATAAATTTTAATTGGCAAGTGGTATTTGTTAAACTTAAATCAGCACTAGAATGCAGAAATAATTTAAACTGGGCAGCAGACACCACCAAATGGAATCCAGATACGTATCTTATTTTGTTTCCTCTATGTTTTTCGTCTGTTTTTCAGTCAGTATTGAAATGCCAAGTTTACAGCTAACATTAAGAGGTGCACTATTTCAGCAGTAAATTTAAAGCGTTAGATATAATTTAAAACAGATAAACTCTTATGTGATTGGGAACTAGAAATCAAAAAGGTAAACAGATGAGTTGAAATCAAGGTGATGAACTGAATTGAAAGAAATAGAGAGCAGTGCACGAACAAAGGATTTCTTTCAGAAGACAATTTCTGCTATTCAATTCTCAATAAACTTCACTTGAACAAAGAACAAAAGAAATATATATTGGCTTTTTGGCATGCTCCAATAATCACTTTCATAGCCTAACAGTTCTAACTGAAGACGATTATGCATAACAACTCTCACTCGTCAATTACACTCGTAAAGGAACTCGGCACTCTACTGTAATTTTTGGAAGTTATGCCTACTTTTATAGTAAGAAACTAAGAATACCGAGTAATTTTTTTTTTTCTTAAGGAGTACTATTTCACTTTCACAAAATACATATTTTATGGTCACATAACAAAAGTTTCCATGGTGATGCAAATGTAAGAAATTATGGGTGATTTAGCAAGGACTGTGCATAAATTTTCTCATTTGATACCTAGGCATATAATAGGAATGGAAGAGATAAGAGACTCCTGAGTTGAGCATGGTTCATCAAAACAGTGGATAGTAAAGGTCACCCCTTTAGCTTTTAAGACTAAGAATGTTCGTTGTCAAAAAAAATAAAAAAACACTAAGAATGTCTAGAGACAACAAATAACACTACCATCAATCAAGTAAGGCCAATCAATCATGTTGAAAAGTTGTAATGTGCAATAAACCATTGAAATTGTTATCCACGAAATCCAATATCGGAGAGACATGCGAGAATTAAGGTATTTTAGATTTTAAAGACAACTGTTGTATAAACCAACCAACACTGTAATTACTCTACCTTTGAAAATTTACCTAAATATAATAGATTTTATGGAAAAGATCAGTATGAAAAGAAAGAAGAAATGGTATAAAAAAAAAAAAAAGCAATTTGGACCTTCATGCTTACTGTAATGATATTAGCACTTTTTTCTAAACAAATTCAGGTGTATAATTTCATTTACAAATAGAATGAGCATCCTTTAATATAAAATTCTTCCTTAGATCATTTGCTTATCCTCAAATCAAATTGAAAGAATTGTTTCAAAATCGCAACTTCAAAACAATATTCTGTTCATTCTATGCATAATGCATTCCCTCACATTTTTTTTCTGTCTCATAGATGCATACAAGAATTAAGGATATACAAATCTGATAGATTCAAGAAACAAACATGATGAAATGAAGAAAGAGCAATTACGACAGAAAATACATAGTTGATGCTATGACTAGAAGCTACACAGTGGACACATTCTTCAAGTAGACAAACTCTTATAAATGGCGGTAAAAATGAACATCATTTTTTTATGACACCAAGAACCTCATTGACAAAGTAGATTATCAGATATTGTTGTCAACAAAGCCTAAAATCCAATACCACACACGGTGCGGCACCAACCTCATTAAGGACAACAACCCTAACAAGGGACACCAACCCACACCACGGGGGGACAAAAACCCCACAAGTAGTAACTAAGTAGTTTGATAAGTGGTCATCTAAGCTAGAGGTTGAGGATTCATATCTTCCTGCGTGTGTGCGAGGTAATAAATTTGTTTCCTATTAAAAAAAATGAATTCCAAAATAGGTCCTTATTTTTAAAAGCATGTGGTAAATTATAAAACATAAAAAGAGGGCAACAACATCATGTTAAATCCAAGAAACTCATCACCAAGTTCTTAAAACGGTCATCACATTTTTCATATATGATGTTTCTTTTTCAAGGTTTTCTTTGCAAATACTACTTTCCATTCAACAATTACCTTCTGATAAGTAAAAATCACAACATGTACTTCAAAAAAAAAAAAGAATCACAAAATGAGCTTATCAATGGTTAACAAGAAACTTTTCCTTCATTAGACATTTCTGCATGCATAATACAATATTAAAGAAAAGTGGAAAAAAAAAAACCTCTACTTTCAAATTCCTGACAATACATTGAATCATTTACAAACTCCAAAAGACTGCATAAGCATTCATTTACATTTTAATTGAACTTATTGCAAAACGAAATAGCTTAATCTATCCAAAACTTAACTGAGAATCCCAAAAAAGTTTGGGATAAATTAGGCTATTTGGCCTTTTCTATATAAGTCAATCCACTAGAACACTATTCTTGAATTTTTTTTGTTCATACAGACTGAATTACTAAGCTAACGCATCATATATAATATAATAGAGGCATAGTAATTGGGGAGATACAAAATCAACATTCAAATGCATCCCTTATACTGAAATGCCGTGTTGCTCATATGTTGAGGATCCATATAACTGATGGTTCCCCTAACACATCTGCAAAAACTTTGTGCTCCTCCATGTTAGGCATCATAACTATCCCAAAATCGGATAGCTCGGACTCCATACTCTCTAACAGAATAATGTGATTAGCTGCCAAAGAAAATAATAGTCTGTCACTACTGCATCACATTCTAAATTGAACAACATGATTGTTGGATTAAAAAAAAGAAGTAAAAAGTAAGGACACAAAAACTATACGATTTAATTAATTATGTTCTAGAAGTTCAAAGTAACAGAAAGATTTCATAGAGTAATTGTTAGTGACCTAATTGTTGTAATGGAAGCGGAAGTTTGTCTAGCTCGAAAAATATCACAATCAATACGTTTGTCTAGCTCGAAAAACATCATATTAAACATACACATTTAAACAAATAGAAGCAGGAATCTATGAGAAGAGAGAAGTAAGAAGATAAGCCTTATATATGTTTTTTCCTTTCCTTGAAGTGATGAAGATCAAAGATGATATTCATAAAAAAAAATGGTTTTTTCTTTGTTTCTACAGCCTCTATGCTTATATACTTAATTTGCATAAAGCATACAAATGAACTTTCACATTAATGATCGGCGTGCAAGAGGACAAATATAGCAAAGGTGCATGAAAGATCTTCTAAGTTTCAATTAGTATGGGACCTAGCCACGCTTGTTATTATGAAATTTGTATCCGTTCTATATCTGAGGTCCTCAATAAGAGGTAAATCAGCAAACCTAGTAATCACTTCATTTTCTAACAGGATTTCAGTTTTATATGTTGTTAAAAAGAAACTTCACATTCTCTTATGCCACCACTCATAAGGTCCTAATGACATGAAAGGATTGTAAAAGCCACTTCGGCCCCTCGAATATCCACATAAAAAGAAGATGTCTCGAATGTCATGTTAGATGGTATTCGTTCTTTATAAAAACCCTGAGAACAGGAAATGTACCAAAGCTACCTAGTTTATACCTTCCATTTCTCACTCTAAAGATCGTAAACTAAGTTCTAATAACAGTTTTGACACTATATATGTTGTGTACTCCAAGTTTTCGCTTTTCCTCTGGATTCTAAGTGGGAACATTAGTTCCTCTGATATTCACACTAGCTACATCACACAAGTACCATTCTAGTACAGACGGCAAACATATCACCAGTTATAACAAGTAAGAGATCCCACTTGCTTGAAAACTGAGGAATCGAGAAACTTTTCCGTCAGAAGAATTTTCTACATTCACAATACATAAAAGATAAAAAACGAAAAAAAAAAAAAAAAAAAAAAAAAGTCTAAATGCAAATATCTAACAAACAATACACTGACTAATTTACATACTCCCAATGTTCTCATTAAGATTGAGCTAATTGAAAACGAAATCCTTCATCAAATGATGTGCTTCTCCCTCGTATAAAAACTTGGAAACATTTATGTGAGGTTGGATGCGAAAGCGGAACATATCGACATATTAAACCAATGTCCCATACACAGCTAATTTCTAACTTCCAACTTTCTGGATCCATCTCTATTTTATGAAGTCTCTAAGACTTGACAAGCATCCCTTGTTCTTCAAGATGGAGTATAATAATCTCAAGGTTTTTTAACCTATAGCTTCAACTTAGTAATGTGATACCAAGGCAAGGTAGAACTTTTCTACAAGGTTTCATCTATAGACTATAACTTATATGCTTTATACATCCTTCCCCAGTAGTTTTCCCCATTTGTTCTAGCTTTTTTTTTTTCCAATAAAAGACTTCTTCTTGTATAATTTTTGTTTACCAAGACTTACTGAGCTATCACGGCATGATAGAAGCATAGTTGGAGGGATGGAAAACCGAAATTCAAAACTAGCGCATGCCTTAAACTGAAACTACATCCAGTGATTTGGACTGCGGTGATGCGGCCTTGCTCGCAGTCATCTGCATAAACAAATAAATAGACATTAGACAATAAAATACTTTTTTTTTATTAAGTGACAAACCAAACTTCGGCATAAAAAGTGAAAAGCAATTATTTGAATCTTACCTTGTACATTTCTGTATTTTTCCACGCTCTATCCATCTCTTGGAAAACGTCATGAACTGTTGGACGACCATCACTTGACCTGGCTACACATAGTACAGCAAGTTTTAAGATTGATTTGAAATCTTGTTCGTTGAGGTTTCCATTCAACCGTTGATCTTCAAAATCCTTCAGTGGTCGTTTCTCCATCATGACATCTTTCGCCTGCAAAATTTAGAAGGCATTTAACATGAAAAACTCACACGAACACAAGCAGAAGTATGGTTTTCTATTAAGATACACCCAAATATATATACCTTCCTCGTCAATTGGTCACGTGCATCAATGTCCAATTCAATGACTTTCTTCCCTGATAGAACTTGCAAGATGACAATACCAAAACTATAGATGTCACTGGCGCAAGTAAGTTTGGCATTACTCATATATTCAGGATCCATATAGCCTATGGTTCCCCGCACATCTGTGAACACCTTGCTTTCTTCCATATTAAGCATCTTAGCCAACCCGAAATCTGAAAGCTTGGATTCCATTTTCTCTGTCAGAAGAATGTTTGTAAGCTGCAAAACAAAATACTAGAGCACGTTACAACTGAAGCGTGGTTCTAATTGAACACGATGACTGTAGAAAAAAAAACTGTATAATTTGAGATAAATTCTCGGAGATAAACTGAATGATCGACCTCATAGACCTCAAGTGATAGGTAAGATCAATAAACTTAACATACTCACCTTGATATCTCTATGAACGATGCAACCATCTGGATAACGATGAAGAAATCGCAATGCCTGAGCACAATCTCTCAAAATCTTAACCCTCATATCCCAAGAAAGAGCAGAGTTGTTTCCTGTAATGAGTACAACATTAGATAGTAACAATTAATTGTGTTAAAAAATGACATAAATGGTCACCGAACTCACTTAAAAGATGTTGAGCAAGATTCCCATTCTTACAATACTCATAGACTAGATATTGCTCCCCGCCTTCAGTACAGCAGCCTAATAGGCAAACCAAATTTGGATGTCGGATTCTTGAGAGGCCTTCTACTTCTCTGCTGAAAGAATCAGACTTGTTGTTCTTGAATATGTGCTTAATGGCAATTAACTGCCCACTAGGAAGAACACCTTTATAGACACAACCAGCACTTCCGGCACCAAGGCTTATCTTGTGGTTGCTAAAGTTTATGGCATTCTCAATCTCGTATCTTGAGAAGCTATAAAGGCCAGACCACGAAGAAATTCTACCCTCTTCAAAAATAAGAACAGAAGTGTTAGGAGCAGAAAAAGTTCTATTACAATAGAAAAAAACATCTTACCAAAAATATAATAATAAAGAAAAAAGAAGTCTTTTCTATTAGTACCTTCATCAGTTCTTGAATGCTTCTTCCTTGTCACAAATTTGATGAGTACAATAACCAGAATTAAAGCCATTGTAGCCGCTATAATTGCCAGTAATGCTTTTGCCACAGACGCTGATGAACCAAAGAGATCAATAAACATCAACTAGTTAATTTATCACTGAATGCTAGATATGGATTTTGGTGGATAATTGCTTTTTAAAATAAAAAGGAAATCCATCAGTAACAGTTGAATTAGAATATTTGGAGTTTTGAACTCTATTAGTACAAGTATTAATAATGCACCTCTCGGTAATGCAATGGGAATAGATCAAAACTCGAAACTAATAGAATAAAAGACGTTACAACTGCTTCCTAATCATATCACTGTTGCTCTAGAGTTTTACATGAAACAATAATGAACTTAATTAAATGGTTATTCACATTACGTTATTTCCTTGGTTTCTCCTAAGACAAGGGGTTGGGGCGCCCGACTAACTCCCATGGGATTAGTCGAACGAACGAAAGGAGGGATTGAAAAAGGTTCGGACACCCATGCTTATCTCAAAAAAAAAAAAGATAAGAAAATGGTTTGTATACATGTAGTTGTAACATGTAGCATTAGTAAACATCCCTCTTAGCATTAACTTAAAATTACATAGTTAATCAGAGCACTGTTTCTTTATCGTCCAACATTCATGTCAATGAAGTTGTCTGCTGATCTAAAATGCTTTTATAGATTTTCCTTTCAACTTCACAATGATGAATCGGGCCTCTTGTTTGATGGGGGCAATCCATCACTTAGCCTCACCTACTTTATATCTATAACTAAAACCATGAACCATTTCTCTCTCTTAACTGAAGTTTTAACTTTCTTGTAATTTAGAGAGTTTGCTTTAAATATTCAAACATGCTCTAGTTTCTAGTATTTTTCAACTGTATATGAAGCGTTCTACACATGTCCAAGTCTATCCGAATCTAAAACACCAAGATTATTGAATAAAAAGACATTCCTAATTTCAAATAATAAAGTAATTTAAAGGTAAGAAGTTAAACTTACATTTAATTGTGATTTCTCCCATCCCTGCAAACACAAAACAAACAAACAAATTAAGAGTTGAGAAAGAATGCTGTGAGATCGTATTGTTTTCCTATTCTCTATACAACTTTTGTTAGATGATCACTTGGGTACTTCTCAGGTAGGAGCTCAATAATGACTAACGTTCATGTTGAAAGTCAATCAAAAGAAGAATATGTAATCAACAAATATGAAATTGATAGGAAAGAGACTTAAAATCAAAATGATTCCCAAGCTCTAGATCTAACATCATGTTTCAAAATTACTTGGCACTAGAGTTATTGCTATCATAATCTTAATAACATGTGTTAACTAGTTTCTAAGCTTGGCCATACATGTTAGATAGCCACAAGATAATAAGTTCGGCAGAGCAAGCTTTAGAGTGACTTTGCATTCATGTCAAGAATAAGAATATTATAGGAAATTGTTGGATCTATGTTGAAGAAGCATTATTTTCCTTTTCTTTGTCTTGGGGACAAGTGAAGAATATATCAAGCAAAAAATGATATAACATCTGGTAGCGACAAGCTTCTATTGAAGAAAAAAAGAAGACATACAGTATACACATCTACAAAAGTTGTGTTGTAAATCTTTTTTTTGCAATTGGAGCAAAATTGTAAGTTAGTGCATATTGTATAGGTACAACTAAGATGCTCTTTCCACAAAATCCACTTTGCTCACTATTGCATCCGACATAGATGCCGGAGTTCAAGTTAAAGACAATAAAAGGTTCATTTAATTTACCTTTTTCCTCATTCTGTTAATGTATGGAATGAATATGAGCTTAAATGAGGAAAGTGTTCGAACTTGGCTCACACTCTGAGGTCTATTTAGTTCGAAGTCTAGTACTTAAGAATTTATGTTATTAGAAATTTTGTTCGGTTTTAGATTATATTTTTGCGTGTTTTAGTTACATTAAGCGTATGCCTATTGGGAGTTTGTACAACGACATCTTGATTAGTTTGTCTATTGCCAGTTCCAATAAATTTAAGTTCGAGTGTTTCTTCAACCAGAAAAAAAAATTAAAAAAAAAAAGTTTGAGTATTTGTATTTTGAGCCCCAATTAATTTGGGATTGAGGCTATGTTGTTGTTGTTGTTTGTGTTTTGAGTTGATTGTGTCCCGCCGTGTCTGTTATGAGAAAAAGCATTCAGCGTCAACTTCGCAAATACCAAGATGTCTATGGAGGCTTCTCATAGAAATGCTTCATTAAAATCAAGTAATTAAAGAATGTTCTTCCGAGACAGTTAATTTATTTCAATTTAATTCAAGAGACAAATAAAAAATCAAAAGCTCTTAAAAACTTACCCTGTCTTTCCAAAGCATTCAAGCAGCTGTAGAAGTCACCAACCCATGAAGGGTCACGAATATGAGCGGTTGCTGCAGATGTGGCAACAAAAACTCCACAAATCTCCCTTAAAGTCATGTTCTTGATGTTGCCGCGCTCGAGCATTAAAAAATCCGTAGCCTCTATGATTGCATTGGTGCAATTCCTGCATCTATCATTGAAGGAAGGATCAAAGGTAGAACAATTGTCTGAGATGAACTGAAACTGATTGGGATAGTTTGTTTTGAAGTATGACAAGGTAAAGTTCGAGCATCCGCTGCTTCCTTGGTAGAAACTTTCAAAACCACATGAATGTATAGAAACAGATTGTTGGGGGTGGAAAGAGTTGTTACATCCTCTCCATTCATCTTCAGTAAGGAAAATTGTGTCTGTCTTGTTGGCATGAAGAGCAAGGGCTTGAGATATCTCCTTTAGTCCATTCCGACAACACCGAGACATCTCGAAGCCATCCCACGTAATAATTTTATCTTTCTCATGAACACATTCACCATCTCTCACATATGGGTATTTATAGAAATCTAAAGGGCAAGCTGCCAATGTCACAAAATAATGGGATTTAAACTAATGATTTAGAAAAAAAAAAAAGTTAAATCTATGAGCTTGCTCACATACATGCATCTACAGTCTCCTATTCAACTCAAATAAAACATTTACAGTATGATGATTTCTAACAATAGTAAAAGCAAGCATGAAATCGTCCAACCTTTGGTTCTTACCCAATTTTCAATAATATCTAAAACAAAAGTGTTCAATAACTTAATTTAAAAAGTTTGCAGGTATCATCGGAAATGAAGAAAAATGGAATAACAAGTACTCTCAATTTTTTCATCAAAAAAAAAAAGTATTCTCAGTCCAAAACAACCTCAACTGAAAATCAATTGGGAAGAAAAGAATTTAAAAACTATAATTCAAAGGGATTGCTGAATCAGTAAACATATATGTACACATCAATTTTCTCTAATTCAATTCCAACCAAACCTTTACAGTATAATAATTTTTAACAATTCTTATAGCAAACATAAAAGTCATAGCATTCCAAACCTAAATTGTTACCCAATTTTCAATAACTAAAAAAAATAAAAATAAAATCGACAGAGCTTGATAACTTCAATTAAAAACTAATGGGCATCATGATTATCATCTGAACTCCAAAAAAAAAAAAGAAAGAAAGAAAATCAATTGAAAATCAAAAGAACAAGAAATTAGTTCAAGGGCAGAACAAAACCTGAACCCCCAACATCAGGGGCAGCCCAGTTGTGAACTAGACTGAACAGCAGCAATGCAAGCACAACAGTGAGTTGCAAGTTTGATAGACATCTAGTTGTCATTTTCTTCATCAATCATTCAAACCATTTTTTAAGTGAACATGTAAATAAAACAACACGAGAGGATGCAATTCAGAGAAATTTTTGAAAATGAAGAGTGGAATTACAGCTATATAGGTAAATTCACCTAGTATTGATCGAGTTGGAGATGGGTATTCCCAATTTTTTAAAGGGAAAGCAGGCTTGTCTGCTTGGTGTTTGCAGCCTACTCCATTGGAGTTTCCGAGAAATTTTTTGAATATGCAAAGGAATATTTTTTTGTGATCATATCATACCCAGATACAAATCAATGTCACATATTAGAAGCAAAAAAGCTGGTCAAGGCACAAACGTTACATGAGTTAAATACATATTAGTGTTTTGTGTTCTTTTTTTTTGGTAATGTGTAGTGTGTTTTTGGGTGTAATTTGCCTGGTATCCAGACTATCTGACTACTTCAGGTTCGACCCGAGTCGTGCATCATATCGGTGAGAGGAGCTCCCAACGTTGGTGTTTCCATTCCCATGACTCAAACTTGAGTTACTAGTTAAGGGACAACAACCTGCTTCCAATGTCAGAGCTCCCAACGTTGGTGTTTCCATTCTCAAGACTCAAACTCGAGTTACTAGTTAAAGGACAACAACCTGCTTCCAGTGTCAACCAACCCTTGGTAATGTAAAGTGTTTGGTGTTCTTCGAATATATGTATGTATTGCAAGTTAGGATGCATGCCTGGCATATAATTGGTAGTAATACTACTAATCCGGAGAAACGCTCTCCCAACAATTGTTTGCTCTATCCACGAGACTTGAACCGAAGACCTTACGAAAGGAATGTTGAATATACACCTTCCACAGGAGCCCACCACTTCATTGACGACTAATATTTCTTTGAAAACATGGTTCTGGATGTGAAGATCTAGCTAGAGATGCGACTCTAAGGCCTGTAGAAGACTTGTATGGAGCATCAGAGGCATAGTGCAATCCGTCCAGAATTGGCCTACTTGGGCAATTGTGCAAACTGATGATATTGAATCAAAACAAAGACATACAAACAAGCTAATACAAAACTACATATTTCTGCAACCAAAAAAAAACACTGTATTTCTACAAATATTTTTGATAGAGATTCAGAAAGGCTTAAATATGATCTTGGGGAATTATTACACTACCATAAGCTGAATCGCTGGTCTATTTGCTTCTCCGACAGCATTGCCATATCAAGAATCTGATTACAAGGAGTTGTAGTTTGATTTTGTTGGGTTTTTATTCACTTATTTTCTAGCAGCTTGTGTTTGAATTTAATGAACACGGATTGATTGATCTAAACTAGAACAACTTAAAACCTTAGAAATAAAATTTTAAGATAAAACTTAGCATCAAAGTTACAATAAAAAAGGCTTACCTACAAAAAAGGGAAAGAAGAAAAGAAATAATATATTGACTTACAATTTTACAAATAATAAGTACATTACATGCTCAGATAACTTATTTGAAGAAAAGCGTTCTCACTGCATAACTTATTTGAAGAAAAACGTTCTCACAGCATAACTTATTTGAAGAAAAACGTTCTCACAGCATTGCAAGTTTACTTGCCGAAGAGTTGCGCAATCTGATCGCTGTACAGAGCCACCACTTTGTCTCTCCTTATTTTCATGGTGGGAGTCATGAGACCACTTTCAATCTACAATGCAATATATGCATCAAATTAAAGCAGTCTTCAATAAGTAGATGAGTAACAGATATACGTGAGGAGATTCAATGATGCTGCAGGGAAGAAATTACCGTGAAGGGTTCCTCTACAACTAAAATTGGCCCAATTCGGAAAGAGCATTCCGAGGTCCTGCAAAGTGCAAAGTTATAAAGATCGTTACGCAATCATCAATCACTCCTTATGTCCGCAGTAGGTTTATCTTGGGTACCAAAGCCATTTTCTTTCTTTGCAGAGCAAGTTTTTAAGTTATGTATAAGAGAATGAACAAATGCTTAGACAGTCTAAACGATAATGTGTAGGAAAAATATTTTGGAGGAAGGACTAAGTACCACTTGTGATGATTTCTCCATATTCAGAATGTCTAGTCAGTGATAATGCATTATCGAAAAGAAAATGCTAGAGATAGAGGTGGGAGGTTGATTTTTTTTAACATCAGCAGTGCGGATGAAAGGCTATATATGTTTAATGCCCATACTCATGCATCTTGGTTGTTACAAAGTTCTTCGACAGAAAATGGCATTGAGATAGCCAAAACAATGAAAGAAAATTTGTCAATTAGGCGAGTTGCTTTCGATATGATGCATATATTTCATATAAATGAAATCCCCAACAGCTGCTTAGGATTGAGTGGTATCATATCAAGAAGACAAGAAAAAACTAATCGGAATGACTGTTCCAGTGCAATCAATTGTAAATTCATCAAATGGAAAATGTGAAAAAAGATACTCTTCATGCACTCTAACTGAAACACTCAGCTGGAAAAATGTCCTATTGACATCAAGACCACATGGTTCAATCTCAATGTTGGGGAATTTCAACAACTTACCAGGTCCTTAGTTCTTCATGTAAAAGAGTTGTCATTTTCTCCTTACTGAGTTCAGCAGCACCGTCATCTATAACGGATGACTTCTTTGCTTCAGCTAACATCTCTTCTTTATTTGGAACAATTATAGCTCCCACTCGCCGTTGGTCCTGTAGTACAGCATAGTATGTAGTCTCAACCTTGAAATAAATAATACAACATGTCTATTGCATTGATCAAGAAGATTCATAAAACATGTCAAGTGAAAGGGTTCCAAAAAAACATGTTAGAATATCTCAAGCTTTACCTGGCCAATTACTACAATTTGGTGGATTAGTTTACTTCGCATAGCTGCTTCCTCAAGCTCTGATGGTTCAACATTTTCACCTGAATAACAATTTGAGTGGGATTACAATAATAAACAAACTTGAACACCTAAAGAAAAGACTCGTAGTTGCAATTTCTAGCTATGGAAACTCAGCAAATCATTGAACTGTCCATATCATGCAGGATTTTAAGAATGAAAAAGATTTAGTTATTGATATTGACAGTCACATGACATGCATTTGTGGTGCTTATCAAAGGAGCAATATTGGTCACATTTTCTATATATACACTAAACAATTTCAAATATATTCAAGGACATGATGTCAACATCATTACCATTTTCCAAAAGTAACATAAACTATGTAAAGATTTTTGTTGTTTGGTAGGTATTATAGCATCATACTCGATTATAATTTTCCCCTTAAATTTTTTTAAAAAAAATTTATTTAAGGGCACTGCCTTCCTAGGCGGTTTTGCCTCAAAACACCTATAGGCAACCGCCTAGGTGTCGCCTTGCAATGAGCCGGAATAGAATTCAAGAACATAGACAAACTTCTGTGGTGTAGTTTCTTTCCTGTTGCCTTTGGCATTGATGCGTTCGTTTCTTTCCTACACGAGTTCATAGTCATCCATCATCATTCCTGCCTTCCTAGGGTCTAATACCTTTTCGTTTCCTTCGATCACAATTATTTTTTAATATCCAATGCTATTCATCCATTTCATTGAGAAAACAGCATGGTTTGAAAATTCACCAAACTTTGGCTAACTTGCAAAGTTTCGCCTGAAACTGAGACATGTTTTGCATGAAAATGAGGAAGTGAAACTACGTGGTGATATAAAACTTGCAAAGTTTCGCCTGAAACTTTGACATGTTTCGCCAAAATTCAATCGACTTCGATGGCTTCCATTGAAACCATTAAAAAAGAGACAAAAAATTCAAGAATTCGAAGAAATCAACGAAGTTTTAGGAGATGTTTGGGGAAGTTACCAAAGTTACCCCTAAATAAAATAAAATTGTAAAACTAACTTCTTTTCACATCAAATAGCAAAAAGGTCAAAATTTATCATATAAAACAATATAAAAATAAATATTAATATCACGTGTGCTGCGAATTGTGTGTTTATTGCAAAATAACTATTTTAAACAATTGTATTGTGATTATTATGCATCATTGTTGTATGATTAAGTATATTTCTAACATCTTAAAAGAGAAATTTGAGTTTTCTAGCATTTAAAGAAATTTCATAATTTCCTTACACCGGCGAGTTGATGAAATGCAAAGGACATAATCAAATACAAAAAATAATTCCTAACTTATGTTGAATAATTGCTTCTCAAATATGTGAACTAGAAAAGGATTATCGGTTCCAAATGTTTAATTAGCATCTTGATCTATACCTGTTGTAAGGACTATTGTATCCTTGGCACGTCCCTCAAGAACAATAATCCCACCACAATGACGGCTTCTCCCTAGTGAATGGTGAGGGGCAATCCAACCAATGTCACCGGTATTTAACCAGCCCTCGTCATCAAGGACTTGTTTGGTGGCAGAAGGATTCTAAGACAAGAAATCAATATATTACAAGGAAAATACATCCAATGCAAAAAAAAAAAAAAAAAAACCAAAACAAAACAAAACAAAACACTCATGGATCTTTATCATATAATTCAAACAAAAATATGTCAACAAAAGTGTAACTCATCTTGTTCGCTATAAGAACCACATAGAGAGGCGCACATCTCAGAAACATGACATATCAAATATTTTGACCACAATCGACAATGTATACGTAGTATCTTCTATTGTTAAGAAATGCATTAGTTAAATTTATATAACAAAGTATAACAAATAGGCACTAAAAAATCGAGCAAATAGGAAACTGCAACTGAATTAACTTAAGATTTAAGAGAAAACATATCTTCAAGTGATGCTAAAATATGTAAAATACAGAGCTTTGGTTGCTGAATATCTTTCAAAACAGAATTGTTCAGTAAAATCAATTTGATGGGATTCACATCCTTAACACAAGGGTTCTGACTTCCGAACTTCCCGCCATGTCCCATTGTGCAAATCAAATCCAAAAGAAGTAGGTAAATAAACATCTGATGTTAGTACAGAAGTCCAGCTATGAGATGGTTGAGATGGTTCAATATTTTTATGTGAAGGAAATTATGGAGAACCAATCACAGAGAAAAGTAATAAGGGACAAGTTTTATATGGCACTTATGCTACATGGAACAGTAACCTCAAGTTATGATAAGGATTAAGTTACCTTGTAGTACCCTTTCATTACTTGGGGTCCTTTTACTATTACAATTCCCTTTGAACCAGCTGGAAGAACTTTAGCAGTTTCTGCATCTACAACTTGAATGTCGGTATGTGGTAGAGGATGCCCAACTGAACCAAGAACCTTCAAGGGTTAAATCTGCGATGTCAAGCCATATATACCTCTCTATCTGGAAGTGAGTAATTGTAAAATCAAAAGTAAGGAAAACAATGGAATCCGAAGAATAAAAGAAGCAGCAAGAAGTAGAATAAAGAGATATAGCAATACAAATAATGAACTAACAAATTACCAATACAGAAAGACTATTCAGCAGTATGATAGATCCCTGATCAAGGGTATTTTGGTCCCAATCACCATCAAAACTCAGAATGTTTATAACCATTAACTCACCCCTATTTATAACTCCCAAGTCCTACCTATGTAACTTAAATATTTGCTTACTTTGACCAACCACCACATTGGTCTGGGTTCATATCCATCCTCCAAGTTGTCCCATTATTGGTCTGGGTCGTCTCACAGGTTGGGTGTCAGTATTGTTGGTTAAAGGGTGGATAATGTGTAGTAGGTTTATATGATCAAAAAAAATCTTACATTGCAGTAAGGCCGACGAGCAGCTATGACAGGAGATGACTCGGTCAGACCGTAACCATTTTGCAACTTCACACCAATTGCCTACATGTGTAAATCTTACAGTATGAGATGCCTTCAAGGAAAACCAGTCAATGTAACATGCATAGCATCTCACCTCAAAAAATCTGTCAACGTGTGTTGGCAGACTACCGCCACCACTGATACCAGCCTGTTCATTGTCAGAAATATAACTTGTTTGCCAAACACTGAAAAAAAAGCCTAATTAATAAATAATAACTTTGTAAAGTTCGAATCAACCTTAGATATTCCAATTGCAGATTGAATTTTGCTATAGATGAGCTTCTTTCCCAACATATGTAACGGCCATAAAATGGCAGCAATAACTCTTGCCCACAACCAATCGACCACGGAAGCAAGTATTGGATGTTGCTTTGGGTTTTTAGTAAGAAACTTCCCCTACAAAACAGGTTGAAATCAATTTTATGGAATGCACTTACATTATCTGTTGCCCAATGACAATATAAAAACACGAAGCACTCAGGTTGGAAGCAAAAAGATGGTTCTAAACTCAAGATACAAAGAACTGTACAGAGATATTGAGAGCAGCCCCATCAAAATGGAAAACAAGAAAAGAAAAGAGAATAACAAAAACTTGTTTCAATGAGCAGCAACAAGTTGGTGAAAAATAAATATGCAGTCAGCAGCCTCATAAAGAAAAATAAAATAGATAATCCTTTTGACTTTGTTCAAACCTCATAAACCCTCTTCATCTCCATATACATCAAGCTGGTCTTGATTAAAGTAAGTGCAACAAGCTTCCGCACGGTGGATGATGTTGAAATTTGTTTCTGGATTCCACTGAGAAAAAAATAAAAGAAATAAGATACTAACAAATGTTTCTCAGTCAACTGGTTGGCGTACTATAGATAAACCGAAAGGGCATGAAATATGAAAACCATATATGACATATTTTTATTTATACATACGAGAAACAGATGGCCGAAGGCTTTGATCATGCATAAGGGCATGGGCATGGCTGCTTCCAAAAGTTGAAATGATATTTTAGTCTATATGGATAGTATGCTTGACTTGCATATTTACCAGATAACTCATGAATATAGAATTAGAGTAACAAAACAGTACAAGCAATAGCGTGAAGGCTTGAGATCCTTTGTTAAAGCTACCCCTTTTTCTTTCACTATGAGATCCCCAAGGAACAGTAACTGTCAAGGTTTTATGTTTGTCACGCATCACCCTCATAAAGAAGGTAAAATCCGAGCATCAGAGTAGAACATTTGCTCATCAAACCAGCTCAACGTGTCAATATACTTCCTTGGTAAGCTTACAGTTAAAACCATTTAAGAAGTGGGCAGGCCAAGTTCCTAGCTCTACGAAAAGATGTGGGATAAAAGTGAAAACAATAAATGAGATGAAAAAGGTTTGGACTCCCATGTTTGTCAAAAAAAACAAAAAATTGTTAGGACTTACACTGGGAATGTTTCTACTCTTTTCTGTGAGTTCTTCTTGATAATAAACCTTAGGCCAGAGGAGGAATCCAAAACTCGTTTTTAATCTTCTTATGGTAACTGAATTCTTTTTAAGATAATTCAAAATTGATTTCTTCAAACGACTTATTCTCATTTGAAGCTCAAGTTTTCTGATAAACTTTTGGCTCTAAGAAGGATGATTCATAGGATTTTATATGTGTGTGTGTTCGTGAAATAAAAAAGGAGACGATCTCCTAATGCATCTCATAACTGGTGCAACTTGTGCAAGATATCAAATCATCCATTCATTTTCTCCTTTCCTAAAGTATCTCGAGGAACTAGTAGAAA
Source organism: Stephania japonica (assembly GCA_039657345.1). Lineage (NCBI taxonomy): Eukaryota > Viridiplantae > Streptophyta > Magnoliopsida > Ranunculales > Menispermaceae > Stephania > Stephania japonica. The sequence continues at coordinate 49,924,617 of CM077558.1, forward strand.
ACACTTTTTGATAAGTTGAAACCTTTGTGGGTTACTTTTAGATGACGCACGTGCAAACCCTTCAACTCTTTTCTTTGATAACTATTGGTATCCGCACCCTTTGGGTACGATTAATCCCATAGGATCAAGTCGGCCCTGCCAAACCCTTCTACTTTATTTTGTCAAAGATCACAACTAGAAGAAAGTGATGCAAAACAAAAAGAAAAAGAAAAATTCCCATCATTGTTTGATTTAGTTGTAATGAAAGAAAGTACTAGAGTTCATTCTAAATTTCCTCGAAGAGAAGTTCAAAGGTGTTTCCTTATTAAACATCATTCAGGGGATCATTGGATGTAAATTTTAGTTTATTTTCTAGAGGAATTTAACCTTTCTTTTCCACCAATACATCACCCATTTTCTTATGAAATCAGTTTTCCAAGACAAATAAAGAATGGAATTGCAGGCTTTATTTGCTGAGCCTAAACAGCACCAAAAGCATGAAGACGATCATGGTTCTGCATCATTCCATATTCAATGCTAAAGCATATAGTACAAGTTTCCTTCATATTACAAAACAAAGAGGCATATTTTCTTTTACTAATGCAAACAAGCAAACAAAAGAGCCCATCTTGCATAAAACCAATTGGCTTGGGCTAGGATTCAATCTACACCACTTATATATCACACCAACTCTTATTATTTTTTCGATGTGGGATTATATACTCTAACAAGTATAATAAGTTATAATATTTGATTCAACAAAAAATAGCACTTACCTGTATAGTGTCTCGTATACCAATGGAACAGAAATAAGGTAATGTGGTTGATAATGATGCAGATCTTCCTAACAAGAACCCCAATGAAATATAAGAACTAAAGATTATTCTATGATGTTTCATGCAATAATGTGAAAAAATAGGCGTGTCCGCTTGAGCACAATCAGAAAAAGTCACAAAAACCATTACATATTAAGTGTTATTCAAGCAAATTCCTAAAATACAACTACAGTACTGGTCACCACAAAGATGAATCATCTTAGTCAAGACAGCACTAGTCAAACTTCCAGCTCAACAAAATAAAATTACAAAAAGCAAAATAACAAAAAAGGTGGAAGAAAGAGAAGGGGAATGGACAGTAGTATAAGCAAATACTTTCATCAAAAACCGTACATTAAAGTGAGATGCTAAGTAAAAGGAAATGAGAAAAGAAAGAATGAAAGAATGTACCTTCAAGTTCTTGATCGTTGTGTATACTTGCTCAACCCCATATGTGAATGTGAAATACTCACAGGCACGTTCATAAGCATGCCAAGGTGGGAGCATGCTTAAAAATCTATCACCAGCTTCTGCAGGTACAATGTCCCACAAATTCTTTATCTAAACAATTAGCAAGTAACATCGGTATCAATGAGTTTTCCGTTGAGATAGAAAAAGAAAAGGATGAGAGATGGTCTGGCGAAGGAAACAGAATAAGGTTTTCCCAATTTAAAATGGTAAAGTCAAAATTTTTCAAACAAATTTCATATAGAGAAAGAAGTTTCATCAATTGTAATGTTGCTTAATAAATGTTTTGTTGTGAACGAGCCTTGGTACTGCTCAAATTAAAGTTGATGTAAAAGTTGTTGATACAGCTTTTACATCAACTAACGATATAACATGATATTGCCACTTAGGAGTTTGGCCAGCGGGAGTTCTTGGATTCAAGGCACGTTGCCTACTCACATGTTTGGTCCTCAAATTCTCTTCTTTCTCTCTTCCAATACTCCATGTGCACAGTGGAATTGCAAAAAGGGAAGGTGTCGGAAGAGATTAATATTTACTTTTAGCTCAATACTTAACAACTATTGCTTTTAGGTCATTCGGTGATCCAACAAAAGAGTCTACGAGAACCAGATTTTCAGGGCATTTAGCAAAAGGTCGGGCATCAATTAAGTGAAGAAGGATATTACTCAAACAATAGGGAAAAGGGGTTCATACCTGGTGCAATAGATTTCGATGTGTAAGCATTACACCTTTTGGTATGCCAGTTGTTCCACTAGTATAAACAAGCGTAGCAACGTCATCAGAGCTTATGGGTTCATAAGTGTAGTTTTTGTCTGTCGAAACAAATCAACTATTTAGAAAGGTTTGAACTTACAACCAAAACTCACAATCTTAAACATCACTGAAAAGAACAAAAAAACAAAAGGAGGTAAAAAGAAACTGTAAGGTAATACATGGGTACATGGAAAGAAAACACCACCAAGTGACAATATTTCTATTGTTGAAAAATAATAGCTTATTGAATCAAACAACAACAACAACAACAACATAGCCTCAGTCCCAAATTAATTGGGGTCAGCTATATGGATCAAACTCTTCCATTGTGCTCGGTTTAATGCAATTGATGCTGAGCTTTCCAAACCATTCAAATCCCTCCTAATTAATGCATCCCAAGTTAACTTCGGTCAACCCCTACCGCGTCGAATTTTTTCAGTTCCTATTAAGTCAAGTTTTCTAGTGGGGGCATCGGTAGGCCGTCTTTGCTGGTGACCAAACCACCGCAACCGCCCTTCCTTAATCTTTGAGTCAATTGATGTTACTCCTACTTGTCTTTGAATTTCTGTATTTATTATCCTAGCTTTACGAATTTTACCATACATCCACCTAAGCATCCTCATTTTTGCTACATTCATTTTATGTAATTGTTGTTGCTTAACCGCACAACATTCACTTCCATAGAGCATCGCTGGCCTAATTGCAGTCCTATAAAGGCCTCATTTGGTTCATTTTACTAACTTCCAAGGAAGTTTAATTTTCTGGGAAGTTAACCATTAAGAAAGTTGCACTTTTCACGTTTGGTTCAACTTTGAACTTCCTGGGAAGTTTCACATTTTAAAAATAATAAAATAATGTAATTAATATAAATGCCTTTTACACTGTGTCTGAGAGAGATTGTAGGAAATAAAAGGTAGAAAGAGCATTAAATGAGGATAGAAGTATCCATTCCCCCTCAGGAAGATAACTCACTCACCCCCCCAAAGTGAGTTATCTTCCCCTATGTGGGGGAAATTAGGGGTCAAACTTCCAGGAAATTTTTTTGAAAATATCCAACTAAACAAGGCGAGTTGAAACTTGCCTGGAAGTTATCTCACATCCTTCAACTTCCCCTTGAACCAAAGAAGGCCAAAGTTTTTCTTTTAACTTGGTAGGCATATTTTTATCACAGATCACACCAGTTGCACACCTCCATTTCTTCCATCCAGCTTGGATTCTATGTGTGATGTCATTCTCAATATTGTCATCATTTTGTATGATTGATCATAAATATCTAAAGTGTTTCACCTTAAGAACTTCTACTTCCTCTAATTTTACCACTCCATCACTTGATGTCACGTATTTCTGAACTTACAGTGCATGTATTTGGTTTTTGTTCTACTCAACTTAAACCCTTTAGATTCTAATGTATTCCTCCAAAGTTCTAATTTCCTATCCACTCCATCTCTTGTTTCGTCCACTAAGACAATATCATTTGCAAATAACATACACCATGGTATATCATCTTGAATATGCCTAGTTAGTTCGTTCAAAACTAGCGTAAAAAGATATGGGCTTAAAGCCAATCTTTGATGTAGTCCTATCGTATTGTGAAATTCTTTTGTAGTTCCTTCGAATGTCTTTATACTAGATACTACTCCCTCATACATATCCTTAATCGTGTTTATGTATCTAGCATGCACCCCCTTTCTTTCTAGAACCCACCAAAGAACATCTCTAAGAACGCAATCGTATGTTTTTTCTAAACCTACAAATACCATATGAAGATCCTTTTTCATTTCTCTATATTTTTTCATCAATATTCTTACAAGGAAAATTGCATCCATAGTTGACCTTCCAAGCATGAAACCAAATTGGTTATTTGACATTTGTTGTTTCTCTTTTTAGTCTATTGTCAATTATCCTCTCCCAAAGTTTAATAGTATGACTCATAAGTTTAATTCTCCGGTAGTTTGAACAACTTCGAATGTCTCATTTGTTTTTGAAGATCGGCACAAGCATGCTTCTTCTCCAATTTGGCATGCACTTTGATTTTAAAATTTTGATGAAAAGTTTTGTTATCCAAGTTAATCCAATTTCTCCTAAGCATTTCCAAACCTCTATGGGTATTTCATCAAGGCCATATACTTTCCCTATTTTCGTCTTTTTCAATACCTCTTTGACTTCCGAAATTCTAATATTGTGTGTATAGTTTACATTTCTTTCTTGGTGTGGGTTTTCATCTACTATGATATCAACTTGGCCATCATTAAATAAACTATCGAAGTAGTTTCTCCATCTTTCCTTAATATCATCTTCGCGCGTTAAAATATTTTGATTTTTGTCCTTAATACATCTTACATGGCTTAGGCTCGTTTCTTTTTATCTCTTGTATATAAATCTTCCATGAAGTTTGTTTTAGATTGACTAACTACTTTTTTAGTTTGTTTTCTAGCTTCTCTATATTGATTGTACGCATCTACATCTTGACACCTAGGTATCTTCCTATACATCTCTCTTTTAGTCTTAATCTATGTTACCTGGACTCGGGTGTGGGTGTCGGGTACCTGTATAAGTCTAAAGGTCAGATCCACCTATTCTCTAATTTAAGGACACGGAGACTCGGCAAAAAGTGTCTAAAACTTGCGTGACATATGCTTATATATATGTAATAACATATATTACATATATGTAATAGCTTATACACGTATATTTTTTCTCATTTTTCATTTCTTACTCTACACTAGAAAGTTCTTGTTAAGTTTTTTTCTTTATTCTCTTACATTTTAAATCTTTTTATACAAAGAGCTCTTCAAATGGAGTATCCATGTCTTTTGAAGTGTCAAACTCGTTTCAAGTATTCGACACGGGTACTTTGGGTTAGTGTGAAGGGTTCGGGTAACATAGGTCTTAATTGTTTTTTGGACATCCTCGTTCCACCACCATGTTTCCTTCTTTAGTGGTCCCAAACCTTTAGATATACCTAACACGTTTGATGCTACTCTTCTTATGTAACTACTCATTTCTAACCACAATGTATTAGCATCTAGAACGAGATTCCAAACGTTTTCTTTTAATACTTTTTCTCTAAACCCTACTTGTTTACTATTTTTTAGGTTCCACCACTTTATTGTAGGGTATTTGTCTCTTTTATTCCTATTAAGTCGTCGTTTTAGCTTAATATCAAGTACTACTAACTTATGTTGGGTAGTAAGCGCTTCACCAGGTATTACTTTGCGGTCTCTACAAATTTTTCTATCTATTTTTCTTGTCAGAATAAAATCTATTTTTCTTGTTATAACCACTACTAAAAGTAATTATGTACGACTCTCTTTTCCTAAAACTAGTATTTGCTAAGACAAGGTCATACGTTGAAGCAAATTCTAATATTGATTCTCCTTCTTCATTTATAGTACCACAATCAAAACCTCCATAAACTCTCTCGAACCAATCATTACTTGCCCCAACATGCCCATTTAAATCTCCTCCAATAAAAACCTTCTCATCTAATTATATACCTCGCATAAATCCATCTATATTGTCCCAAAATTTGCGTTTGATGCTATCATTCAATCCTACTTGTGCATAAGCGCTAACTATGTTAATTTTTTCGTCTCCAATAATTAATTTAACTAGGATCAATCTATCTCTCATTCTCTTAACTTCTACGACCTTATCCTTATAATCATCATCCACAAGAATTCCTACTCCATTGCATTTTCTATCTATACTAGTGTACCACAACTTAAACCCTGTGTTCCCTATTTCTTTACTCTTTTCTCCTACCCATTTTGTCTCTTAAAAGCAAGCAATATTGACTCTCCTTCTAATCATAGTATCAACTAATTCCATTGACTTCCCTGTAAGTGTTCCTATGTTCTATGTCCCTAAACGAATTTTTTCTTCCTTTTGTGTTTGTTTTCCTTTTCTATTCTAGTTTGTCTAAAAGATCTGGTTTCATTATCTACGATTTTGTTTTTGTTTTCGTGGTCGTTTTGAACTAGCTTTTTTACCCACACTCATCCTCTGTGTGGGAACCCTTGCTCATTTTTCTTCACATCCGGGCGGCAATGTGAAATAACTAGCTTCTTTACCCACACACATCCTATGCGTTGGAACCCTTGCTCATTTATCTTCACAATCAGGCGGCGACGTGAAACACACCCTTGCTCATTTTTCACTACACATGGGCTCCGATGCAGCGCGTCGCTAGGTGGGAACACCCCAATGTTTATATTTGTTTGATCCATTTCATGAAAAGTGACAAAAGTTTCACACTGACTGTCAACCTATCGCAACCCCCTCCATTTTCCAAGAATGGAAAATGGGTTTGGGGCCTCCCTTCCCCATTTTTTCGGGTACGAAAAAAAAAATGGGTTTAGGACCTCCCTTACTCATTGGGCGTCAAAGTCCTCCTTTATCCGGACTTGGGACCAACTAAGCAGCACACAAAGTTTTTTTTTTTGAAGAAAAATAGAAGTTACATTAATCATTAATGGTTCGGTACAGGATCAGACATAGAATCAAAAAGTACATTAATTAACTAATCCTATTTGTTCAAAAGAACTGCCATTACTTTGGCTATGAATACGATTATGAAATTGAAACAGTTTGACAACCAAGGACTACTCTCTAGAATGTTGAAATACATTACAATACACAAACACCGGCTAGAACCACATAATAATAACAAAACTTCCCAACAAGGAAAAGAAAATCTAAAACTTCCCGACAAGGAGAAGAAAATCTAAAACTTCCCAACAAGGAGAAGATAAAATCAAGACTTCCAACAAAGGGAAGACAAACTACCTAATAATAAAACTAAAAACAAGGACCAACCCAATCACCGCACAGATCCAAAAACGAGTGTTGAGGAAGATGTCGCAACAAGGAGATTCAATCTTCACAGATCTGAAAGGATCTGCACTTTATTGAACACATAGAACATGAAGAGATAAAGATTGGAACCACCGCCAATCAAAAGAGAAGGTCGGCGGTGGTTCAAGGGCGCACAAAGTGTTACATAGGTGGAGTTCGCTTATTGCATCAATTTTTTATTTTTTTTATTTTTTTTAATATATATATCCCCATTACCATGTGAATGTAATGGACAAAACACATTGAAAATTTACACTTTTCAAGTAGCACTCAGAATTGACACATTTTCAAAGCAATAGAAAGCATATGGGTTCTAGAGTAACTATAAAAAATATAAAAAAGTTATTAAAAAAAACACTGCAGAATGAACAAAGACATGCAGAGATATGTAATCATGTATTCCATGTCAATGTTAAACTCTTGGGATATTGATCTGAGAATAGACAAACAAAAAAGAAAAAATAAAAATTAATCAAAGCTACTCTAAAACTTAATGCCAAAAATCGCACAGATCATGCCATTCATCTTGACAGCCAAAAGCAAGCAGCTGACCTTATGGAGCAATTTTATTGGCAAAAATACCGCATTATCAGATCACACGTTGAAGGACGTTTTGAGTCAAAAACATTAATATAGGAAGTTCTCAATAAGAACTTTGCTAAGAAATGTATCTTTACCCTTTTCATGAGAATCAGACAAAGCTTTACGGCTATCTCGTCCCAAATCTATAATATCCCTGTAGTCAAAAATAGCAATGTTCTCCATCCCGGCACTCTCTAGACTTGATTTCTCTCCCCAAAGTAGCACAACAAATCTTATAAGTGCCTTAGAAATAAATGTTTCAGAGACCTTATTGAATAAGTCTGGATTGTCCACAATGAGAGCAACGCTGTGAAGCCACAAAAGCCGAAAAAGATGGGAATTATCAGGTAAGTTTTTTTTAAGTTTTAAAAGAAATAGATGTAAAATTTGATTAAATTTAAAAATAAAAATAAAAGCAAAAAAATTGTTTTATAGAACTGAAAAAAAAATAGAATTGTTCTTTTCACTATTATTAGTAACAAGAAACATTCTTCAAAAAGTGGGTCAACGAAAAGCAAAAAGATTAAGAAAACGAACAGATACATGCAAATATAAAATATGTACCGGCCTTCACAGAGTTGATCAATATGAAGGCATTAACATCGAGAATGAAAGAGTAGAGCAATTAACAAATTCCACCTAAAACTAACTTGTGGTTCAAGGATCATTTTTGATTCAATTGGAATATAAGCCAAGAAAAGCAATAGAAAAGCAAAAGTTTTGAATATGCAATGTGTAACTGCAGTAAGATCAATTGAGAAAAAATAAAAGACCAATTAGAGGAAGAAATTCAGTATCAGTCAGGCATTTTATAAATGCATATTTCAAGAAGTAGGTTCTTAATTAGAAATGGTCCTCAATGATACACGATCATGGATTTGAAGTAGGAATATTCCTGTCATAATGTGAAGTAATATAATTCAACAAATATTTTCTTTCTTACAATTTTTTTGGTCTCTAATGAACGTGTTCAAACCACTGCCACCGCCCTTCGTTAATTTTTGCGTTGATTGGTGCTACTCCCAATTTTCTTTGAATTTCCATAATTCATATCTTTATGTTTACCACACATCCACTTAAGCATCCTCATTTCTACTCCACTCACTTTATGTGTATGGTGCTTCTTTACAACGGAAATTCGCATCCACTAAGCCAAATATTTCAGTAGACAATCATTATAAATTCCTGAAAAGCATGAAATGTCAATATTCTACTATTTTGATGTTGAATGACACAAAAATTTAAAATAGACTAGCTTTTTGCATTTTTTAAACTTTATCTCGCTTCTTAAATTCTTTTTTTTATCCAATTTATTTCTAATTTCCAAATCAATATGAGTTTATCACCGAATTTTTATAGAGATTGGCCCAAAATCAGAACAAACTAGAAGTTGAAATAAAAAAAATTGTTCCTCAAACCTTTCAGAATGATTGTATACTTGTAGTAACTCTTCAACCGATGACCTTGTTCCTCGTACCACATTAATTGCTCCAGTTGCCATAATTCCTGTCAACATCAATTTAAATATGAAATTTTTTGAGTTTTACCACAAAAAATCAACAAAATATGTTTGCTTACTTCAAGAAAAAAAAACATATGTTTGCTGATGTGCTATTTGAAGATAAATGTGAAGATAAATACTGATAGCCTTCCTTGTACTTCTTCAAAAATCCAACCCCAATGCTACGGCAATTAGAAAATTCTTTTTCAGTAACCTCTTTTACAAGCTAGTTGAGTGAGTGAGAAATATGGAGTTTGCAACGTGTGCATATAAATCAAATAACCTTTCATATGCCTATGATGACTACGATCCTCTATTGATTCCATCAGACATAGAATCATAGATTATGAAATTTGTCAAAGCAGTGATAATGTTGCAACATTAGTACGTACAAGGCATGTGAAAACATCCAACAGATATAAGCAAGAAAGATCAGGTAAGAAACAAAGAAGCCTTTTAAAGATATTTGAAGAATAAGAAATACCTTGATCTGCAACTAGCCATCTGGATGAATTGTCAGCAAAAAGAGAAACCTTTTCCTCTGGTTTCACTCCAATCACTCTTAACCCTTCACAAAATTCCAAAATTTCCCTCTCAAGCTGCCAATTTTTGCAGGAAGGTTAATTTTAAAGCTTGTCCACAAAAGTATAGCAATGTATACTTTCATACTCCAGCCATCAAATAACCAACCAACCAAATTAGTAACTCCAATCAAAAAATGTGTCAAATAGAACAAATATGTATTGTCATGTTCCCTGCTCCAAAGGAAGGATAACACCAAAGGTTGAACAAGGTCTACGTCCGATTAGGAACCCTTACAGTAACAAGCATCAATTGCAGTCATTGATCTTATCTCATGCTCAAATTTTAAAATTGAATGGAGCGTCAAGATTTATTCACCCCAACTGAACACTTGAACAGTTGGGGTAGCCTATCATGGTGCAAATCGCAAGCTGGAATCGAACATAGACGTTATGCCAAGTGATCTATTAGCACTAGCTATCTTTTAAAGAATAAAGGGTCTTCATCTTTCTTGACTAAAATTATTCTACTAACTCTACTTGCGAACTATTTGTTCTCCAAATCCCAATTCAAATCAAATCTCACGCTTTTAATAGGAGCACAGCAAATTTCATAAATTATTCGACCAGATGCCTTGCCTCCTTGCATATATTAAGAGGAAGGGTCAAGGAACTGCCATAATCGCGTGGCAAGTAAGGATCCAACAACATGTGTAGCACATACAAGACTAAAGCTTGCCATCAAAGGATTGCAACGTCTCCAAGCTCCTAAAAAAGATATGCAAGCTCTAATCTTCAAGCATGTTGTAACAAAATTGAGCATAATTATGTACAAGTTAAGAGACTACTTAAAATACTCAAGGGGTGCTAGTGCCCCTTACAAGACCTCATGCTTACATGGGGAAGCTTACGAGATAGCACTTATCTGAAAATAGATTTCTTTCTAAATAAAAATTGGATTAGACCCAAAGTGATACAACAGCGTCAATAAGAAGAACTTGCAACTCATATTAGTTACAATTTTACACAAGTCTTGCTAGTCATGTTTTCATGAGAGCATGTTCATCTTGTCCAAGTGAGCTTCAAGAATTCTGTTATTGCTATCAATATTTAGCATCCTTCTTTAATAATTGAAAAGATTTGGTTATAAATAAGTAGAAAAAAAGGTCAAAAAAGAGAAAAACCATGAAAGGTCTCGCAAAAGTGACATGAAATTTGGTGATTATTACTCAAACTTAACACTGATATCACCCTTACGCAACGGTAGAACATATCATGTGCTTTGGTAAAAGAAAAGCAATATAACTTAACAACTAGACATCATATAACTCTCAAAAATAGATCAAATGAAGTGTGTTTGCGGATTTCATTAACAAAGTGAAGTTGCTAAGCTAGAGAAGAAACAGGGGCCTGAATAAGCACATGGGAATCTTCTCTGGTTTATTTCATTTTATATAAACATACATTATGGTCTTTACCCCTCAGAGCAGCAAGCAATAGCACCATTGGGCCACAACATACAAACTTATGGACAAAATAATGGGATAGCTGATGGCTCTAAAGTTTCCATAGTAGAGTTTGGTTTTAAGCTTTGGGACTTGAGAATGTAACAAAGCAAATACAATCAAAATCTTTAAAAGGTAGTAATAAGAAAGGGTTTGAGGGGTTTTCTACCACATTACCAAGTGACTAGGCCAAAAACGGAACAAATGAAACAGTCATTGGTAAGAACTATTCTTTCTCTCAATTGCGAATTTTTTTGGGAGAAACAAGTAGTTTGATGAGAAACGATTATGAGAATCAAAAAAAAACTGACACTAGATCTAAATTAACTCTCATTACATGGGCAAGCGTTGGCTATGCATTCCTGAAAACAAATTGTTAACTACACCATATATAAACTTACAAAAGCAGAATAGACTTCCCTTTAAAATTAGAATTAGACCAAGAGTGCAAGAGAAAAACCAATTAACAAAAGTATGTTAAGTAACACAAGAGCAAAGTCATCTACAAAATCATTATGACAAGATCCCATATATGAATAGAAATAAAGAAGAAGGCCACAACCGTAACAAATTAGAATTATCAAGTCTTAAAAATATTTTTTTTAAACTATCTAATTCGGAAATAAAAGTAGAAAAAGAATAAAAACAAGCGACTATCTAACCACAACACTATTAAAGGCATGAAGCATGTGATATTGGAGAAGTTGAAAATTTCGTTTCATCATTCATCCAGATTAATATATAGAAGTAGAACAAGAAAGCATCACTAGAATCTTGTTTATTCTGATGTTGCTATTGACAAAGCTCAGTAAAATGAAGAATACAAGAAAAAACCCAGGAAGGAGGAAACAGGTGTTCCCTACAGTATGTTATATGAAAAGGAAATGTAAGGCAAAGAAGAAAAAGATGTGTCCAACAGTCGAACGTGTGGCAAGAAGCCTTAAATCAATATCTACAGTTATTAGGGCCAAAGAAAACTTCATCAAATGAAAACCAGAATACTAAACAAAAAGGAATATTATTCAAGCAGTGCAAGAGATGATCAAAAGAAACAAAATACGCTAGAAAGTATGGATTCTGAGTTAACAGATTTTCAGTCACGAGTTCTAACCATTAAAAAGGTCTATAAACAAAACATAGCCTCAATCCCAAATAAAAGGTCATAAAAAATAAAAATGTTAAACCGCAACTTAGAGAAACATTCAAAACAAATTCTTTTTCAAAGTTTGTGAATACTCTTAATTCTTAAATGGCAAAATGTGTTGTCCTTATAGATTAATGCAAGCAAAGTCAAATCGAAGTTTCACAATGTGCATATAAACTGCTCCAGAAAAATTAGAATCCTCCAAAATTCAACAGAATCGCAGTCCTCTTAAACAAAGAAAACCAACGCTCTTTTGCAAAAAAGCTACAAAAATACATAGCTTCAGACAATTTCATTTTCTTATAACCAAGATTTAAAATTTAGTGAGACACAATTGAAGTGGTTTGCCGTGTAAAGATTAAACTTTAAGGTGATGCAAGTTACAATTTGATGTTTTTGCAGTAATTGTGTTTGAGAGGCACGAGATTCTACCAACCATATAATGGTGAAATTCTTACCTGCTTATAAGTGAACTTTGAAGGTGGCTCATGATATGGATCAACCACTGCTGTTCGATCACCATATTTTTCTGCAGAGGACCTCCAAATATCAGGAACTGTCGTCCACTCACCAGATTGCAAAGCGTTATCACTTGAAAGCAACGAGCTCTCTAGAAGAGGGGAGTACTTTCTTAGTTGGAACTCCACCTACAGTATTTGAGGAATTTGAAATTATAACATAACCTTTAAAGGCTTGAGTTAGTTTCATTAGGAGTATGTCGTACAAGTAACAAATAACATAAAGAAAACTATCAAATAACATGCAAATCAGACTAAAATGAATACCCATAAAGTTTCTCCTTTCATTCCAAAAGTGCAGTACGGAAAATTGCATAAGTATTAGTCATGTCAAGTATATGGAATAGGGGATGATGAAAAAGAGCTACATATCAACACTCAATAGCTTCGTCGCCTTTTTTTTTCTAAGAAAGAGATGGCACAGAAATAATAGGCAAGTTGTCTTTGCAATGTCCAGTAACATTTTAAATATACCGCATAATTTTCCTTATCATAATTTTGAAAAAAGGTTGTCAAATCCTTTTTACCGATCACGTAAAACAAGTGAATGAGATCACCAGTTCTCATGTTAAAAAAAAATAACTAGGGATGCCTTTCACGTCGAATATTGTCAAAGCCACAGTTCCTCGTTTGATTTGCTAGAACACCTAAGAGTATACAAAAACATGATGGTTAATTGCAGATATTTAAGACCTTAAATAAAACCCTTCCATGTAAAGACAACGTACTCAAGCAAAGGCGCTCCAAACTCCTAATGAAAAGACTCAAGAGCTAGAAGAAACAGCTTAGTAAATTACCAATATATAAGAGGGACCGTCTAAGAATGTAATTCCTCATAAAGAACACTGCCTAGCCATGCACACCAAATTGGCTAAGGAGGTGAATGATTGTATGTTCAGGCACTCAATAGAACACTCATATAATAGCAATTGTCTACTAAATAACAAATCGGGTTCTCAAGGGTAAGCAACCAGTGAGTTATAATTATTCACTAATGTATTCACCAATTGGATAAATTTCCAAGTTCATATAACTAACCAAAACTGGCATCAGATGGACACCATGGGGCAAAGTTTCTATTAGTAGCAATTGTCCCAGCTATGACAGTTTTTGTTTCCTACAAAAGTAACCATTACCCATCTGAACTAAAATTTGGTGTATAAGGTGTCAAAATTAAATATAATGGTTAGTTCTTCCAAAGTGTCCGACTGTTCTATAAAAATATTTAAGAATGCCTATAGGTCCCCCATTAAAACAGCAGCATAGCCTCAATCCCAAATTAGTTGGAGTCAGCTATATGGATCAAACTTTCCATTGCGCACGATTTAGCGCAATTAATGATGAGCTTTTCAAATCATGTAAATCCCTCATAATTAATGTGTCCCAAGTTAGTGCTTGAAAATTCCTGGACAGAAGTAGGAAACCACATAAATAAAGGTCCCCAATCTAGTAGTCTGTTCCTTCAAATTCTCTTGGGCATGGATTAGTAGACTGAGAGTTTGGCACTTCAATCATTTTACTTCAGATTAGATGCTGCCTTCAATTGGTGTCGAAGTGACATGGCTGGTTATTTTGAAAATCCTAACAAATTCATAATTCGCAAAAAAGGATAACCAATTAAATCAACTGGTCATCAAATAGACAATTAATATGGGACGCGAGACTAACAAACAACAATAGCTATTCAATAACCATGAGCCACTTTGGGACAATCACCAACTCTAGTAACCATTACCAGACTAGACATTAATTTACAATTACCAGGATTCAAGTCATTCGACAGTGTTCAGTCACTAGTAAATAGACTCTCTTTTTTTTAATAACCGGGGGTATCTGAGTCGCTGAGTCACCACCTCCTACCCCCTTACACCAGACTGATGGTGGACCCAACTAATCCCTCAAAGCTTAGAAGGGCCCCCTGCCACTAACCCAGAGTTCTAAAGTCGAAATAATACAGTTGTTACGAATCGAGCCCATCACCTCTGACTTAGTCAAGAGTACTAATGCCCTCTTCTACACCACACCCCTTTGGGGCATTAAATAGACATGACTATGACTTGGCAATTTGACATCAAAAAGTTCAATCATTACTTGGAAATTCCAAACTACAATAACAAAAACAAAGTACAATCACCTTTACACGCTCAATCCCAATCACAAAGCTTTCCATATTCGCTAATCCAAAACAAGCAAATTTGGACTTCGCCATCCACAACAAAACAAAATCAGACCTAATTTGGCAAATCAATGAAATTCAAACAGGTTTGCGCGCCACTCACACTGGATTTGCAGCAACGTATCCGAGGTCGAGAGCCCTCGCCTCCTCCGCATCTCCTCCACACGATCTCTCCACGCCGCGTCAATCTCCGAAACTCGAGGACCGATCGACGGTCCACGGCGCTGCAAGCGAGTTCACAACGCAACGACAACATCGCCATTCGAACACCGATCGAAACGATGGTCGACGAAGAAATAGTTCGATTGGAGCTCGAAGTCTCCGCAGTGAATCAGACGAAGCGATTAACAAATATAAATACCCATTTGTCTGGTTCGATTAGGAAGATCGGATTATTGTTGACCTGCCACGTGTCGGCAATCCGTTCGTTTGGGTCCGTACGTCAGTTACTGGTGGACCATGTGATCGTATACGCATTTCTCTTTGGGGACTACGATGATGACATTGATTGTTACTAATGCTCTCACTTGCTTAGATTGTACAACGAGATGTGCAAGTGCGAAACTCGGTGAGAGTCTGCGAACAATCACTTTCCGCGCAATAAGTAGCTGAAAAAGAATGGTCATATTGATATATGTTGTGTAGTTGGGGATTGTTTAGAGTTGTCGATTCTTACACCGAGATATGTATTTAAATTTTTTAATGTGTATCTAAGAGGCTCCAACAAATTTGCAGTAAATGTTGGTATACAAGGACTTCAATAAAATAGCTTTAAGGTCTGTACCATTAGATTAAGGGCCCCGCGACGTTGAGACCGAGGTGTGCAATATTAGTTGCCGAAGTTCATCTCTAGAGACGATAGTACATTTCAGTTTTTTTTTTTTTTTTAAATCAAACCACGATCTCCAAAATTATAATACTTTTCAATTAGATGGATTTCAATTAGGAAAATGTTATAATGACAATTAATGGTATTACATACCTCAACACATATTTGCCTATAAAAGTCTTTCATGCAGTCTCGACTTACGTGTTAGCACTGAGATATGTACGTAACCCATATTTTGAGATAGGCATAGATGATTCTTGTAGACTAATATGTATTATAATGTGACTTGTCATTGTTATTGTAGCCCTTCCTCTTCAATTAATGTTAACAAGATGGAAAATGATTTTATCAAAAAAAAAAAAGAAAACAAGATGGAAAATGATACAGGAGTGTGAAAAGGGGACAAAACACCAAAAATCTCACCATTTATACATGGGACCTCATCCACAACAACCATCACTAAGGCTCATCCAAGGGTGGAGAATCATTCCATCTAACAAACTTCATTGAGTGGCTTTAGTTGACTTGGTCCCTTGACCTTATCTTATGCTCAACACAATACTAGATTCCTCGGGCATTCTCATATTCGGACCGCACCATGACCGCACCGTCGTGTACTCACAGACTTACCAACATGCTAGACACGTTCCACGTTGTTTAATTATTATACTAATTTATATTTTGTTAGTGTTTTTAATTTAATTTGTCTCTAGGACAACTAATTACCTGCCATCAGTTTGCTTGGCACCCGTAATGCACTTTTTTCTAAGCCGAACTCATTCTCTAACACCAACATGCACACACAAACGTTCTCACACGTTTGGAACATTAAAATTTTTATTTGGGTAATAAAAATAAATAATACAAACAGCAAACAAAAATAATATACCTTGGTATCGACGACTAAGAAGTGTGGATACGCGTATCATGGCAAGTAGGCTCATGTACAATTTAACATGACAAGTGGCACGAGTTGGATTTTAATATTATTACATTCACGTTCTCTACTCTATTACTCTTCTCTACTTTTTCGTGTAGTTTCTAGTTTATTTTTTCATTGCTTTAATTCTATAAGTTCAGGTTCCAACTTAGTTTACAACAACCCTAACATCTTTTTTTTTTTTTTTGGTTACAATAACTTTTAATCATAACAAAAAAACATTTATTCTCGAAAAAGGAATAGACACGAAAAGTGAAATTAAATTAAATAAAAAAGGCTGCAACGGCTCTGGCCTCTGGACAAGCACCCAACGTCTCTTTGGACTTTTTATAACCTTTATAATCTTTTCGTTGCCAATAATTACCTAAAAGAAAACCAAGCAAAAAAGTGAGCCACTTACCACCAAAATTAACCCATCCAACCATTGAAATACCACACTTGCCCTCACTACAATGGAATATGTGAGCCAAAAGACAACATTACTCAAGGACAGACTAGCCAATCCACCTTGAAAGAAATTTCTATACAAAAAAGGGATGTCTGTCCCCCACTCGTCTCACACTCTACACTATCAAAAGATAAAAAGTAAATTAAAGCAACGAATCCAACACTTCTTCGACTTCTTCGAAGTAGTTCAACTCCCTCGCCAGTGAGTGAGTGAGCGAGAGACTTCTGTTTGGGCTTTCTCTCAAATAACAAATCTCTCCTACAGTAGGCGCTCTTTCTGCTCCCATATCTTTATTCCATATCCAAATCACCGTGTTTTCTGCGTTGCTTCTCCCCTGCTTTCACTCCCCCTTTAAATCCCCACTCTCAACAACCTCACAAATCACCTACAACTGCAGAGCTCAGAAACCCACCATTATCAACAAAATGGGGTGTCTTCTCTATCTACTTCTCTCATGCCTCCTCTGTCTCTCAAGTAAGTTCATTTATCTTTTTCTTTTTTTTCAATTTTTATGACAATGCATGGGGTAGTGTTCGTGGTGCTAAGATTTTAAGCTCCCTTGAACTAGATTAAAGGTATGTAGCATGTTCCCTCGTATAGTAACCCACATTTGGCATTAACATAATTCCATTCAAATCATCTCGAGATGCCTATGCGCGTATCATGAGGTTGAAATAGACGGCATTTAAAAAGGTTGATGCCAAATTTGAGTTATTCTAACATTTTTCAATAATAGATGCATTTTGAGGTACAGTCAAGGGTAGTCATCATGTATGTGGCGTTGCATGTATTTGAAACTGCCTCGCCCCATTTGACAAAAAAAAATGAAAAAAAAAATTGCCTCGACCCCTCCCGATCTTGTTTGAACTGCCTCGCCCCTTCCCATAATAAATCCCGTGAGGGCTAGGAATGAGCCCATACTACTAACTCAAATGTTGAACGTAAATGGTGCAAACTGTGGCGAATTGAACCATCACCTCTGCCATAGCGATCAATGATTTCATACAATTAACTTATTTCTATGTTTGATCCACAGATGCAGAGATCTCAAGCAAGATCGGGATCAACTACGGCCAACTGGGCAACAACCTCCCTCCCCCATCACAATCAATCCAACTAATCCAATCCCTCAACGCCAAGCGCGTGAAGCTCTACAACACCGACCCCCAAATCCTCTCAAACCTCTCCAACACCGACCTCCAAGTCTCACTAATGCTCCCCAACGACCTCATCTCCAACATCTCCTCCAACCAGACCCTATCCGACCAATGGGTCCAAACCCACATCCTCCCCTTCCACCGTAACGCCCGGATCCGATACCTCCTTATCGGAAACGAAGTCCTCAGCTACTCCGCTACCGACCGAGACAAGCAAACCTGGTACGACCTCGTCCCCGCAATGTACCGGATCAAGCGCAGCCTGAACGCCCTCCAAATCCCCAAAATCAAACTGGGCACCCCCCTCGCAATGGACGTGTTGGAGTCCTCGTTCCCCCCCTCGAACGGAACGTTTCGGTCCGATATTTCCGAAACCGTGCTGACACCACTGTTACGGTTCGTGAACCGGACGAAATCGTTTTTCTTTTTAGATGTGTACCCGTACTTTCCGTGGTCGGAGCACTCGGCGCAGATTAGCCTCGACTACGCGCTTTTTAGAGGGGGGAAGGATGGCGCTAATCTAACGTACACCGACCCGGGCACGAACTTAACCTACACGAACTTGCTTGACCAGATGCTTGACTCGGTCAACTTCGCGATGACCAGGCTGGGGTTCCCGCACGTGCGGATTTTGATATCTGAGACTGGCTGGCCGAGTAATGGCGATATTGACCAGATCGGAGCGAATATTTACAACGCTGCCACTTATAACAGGAATCTGGTCCGTAAGATAACGGCGAAGCCGCCGTTAGGGACGCCAGCGAGGCCGGGCGCCGTTATCCCGACGTTTATTTTTTCGTTGTATAACGAAAATATGAAGCCCGGACCGGGGACGGAACGGAACTGGGGGCTGTTGAGGCCTGACGGCGTTAGGATGTATGACGTGGACTTGACGGGGAAGATGACGGAGGGCGAGTACGCGCCGTTACCGGCTGGGGAGAATAACGAGAAGTACAAGGGGAGGATATGGTGCGTGGTGGCACGTGCGAGGGGGATGGGGGAAGTGGAGGCACGTGCGGGGGCTTTGGGTGATGCCGTGGCGTACGCGTGCGGGCAGGGGAACGGCACGTGCGAGGCGCTGAGGCCTGGTGGGGAGTGTTACGAGCCGGTGTTACTGGAGAGGCACGCCAGCTACGCGTTCAATTCTTATTGGGTGCAGCTCAGGGAGACCGGCGCGACGTGCTTCTTCAATGGGCTAGCGGAACAGACCACTGAGGATCCAAGTGAGTTTGACGATTGATTTGTTTTGTTCCGTTGGATTTGCTTCGAGATGCGTGTTTTTTATTCTTATGTTTGGTTTTTGTTTTTGTACTGTAGGTCATGGATCGTGCAAATTCCCAAGCGTGACACTCTGAAGCAGTTGACGACTTTACTTTACATTTGTAGGGTCACAAAATAAATACGTTGTATACCTTTTTTTTTTTTTTTTCATATTGTGTAATTCTTGTCAATTTAGTAATCGGAAAAGAAAAACCAATGCTTCTAAATTGGTGCTAGCTAGTGGTACTCTTTTGCAACGGCTATGTGTTTTGTGGAAAAGTGACTAGCAACGGCTAGTGCACATATTTGAGTTGGTAATGATGCGCACGTTTATAAATCAGGAAAGGTATTTAAGGCCTTAAATATTGGTAGCTGGCACCGCGTTCGCCTCATGAAAAGCGACTTTTTTTTCATCAAAAGATAAAAGGAAAAAAAATTCTTCTTGATTTGGTTGCTAGACTTTTAAATGAGTAGTGTTATTTATGTTGTGAAGTGTGGATGACCATGCATGTACACCAACATATTATGTAGTTATGTACTTCTCATAGTCTATGTATTGTCATGTTCTTTGTAACCATTTCAATGTACATGGGGTGTATGTTTTAGTCCCACATTGCTAAGGCACATTTGTCATCATACCAAATGGCCTATATAAAGGATACTAACTTCATTGTAATAGCACACCAAAGTTGAATGAAAACTTCTCATTCCAACTATCTCATTTCTTCTCTTCTCCTTTGTAGTAGTAGAAGTTCTTAGTCTTCTATTTCCTTATCTAGCTCTTAGCAATTTTCAATTTATTTTACAACACGTTATCAGTACGAGCTTGCACTAGCATTAAGGAGATCTTGAAGTTCAAGAAGGCTTGTTAAGGAGAAAAAGCTAAGAAGGTATAACTTTTGTTATTTAAATAAATTCAATTTATTTCTAAATTACCATGGTTGTTTCCTTTTATTACATGCATAACTTCTATATGCATACTTTATTCATATACCATTATAACGTCACCGATTGCGAAAGTATGCTCTGTAGTTGCGTCTTGTACGATCTTCTACATCAGAAATCAAAAATCAATATGTGACATAACTAGTTTTCTCGCTATACTACAAACGATTAATTATGCTCCATTCTTAATTTTTTTTATTGCAAATAGTGTTATGAGTTTGGGTTGATAGTAGGTAAGCCTTGTCCCCGGTAAAACTAAACATTGAAAGGGAGATGGGTTATCCCGTTCGAGGCGGCATGGTTTTAAGTAGACTTCGTCTCACCACCCAACCTGGAGGTTGTCCCACCAACTCATACAAGTAATACATTTTGCATACTAATAATCAAGTTGTGAACATATATTTAATCATATGTTATGTTTTTACATAAAAAAAAGGGAAAACTCTTTTATATTAAATTTATTTTCAAAATTCTTTTCAACCATAGTTTGCATTTGTTACCTTATTATAATTCTTGTCATGATAATTCTATGCAAGGCTGTGTGTTATACATAATCATTCGTCAATTTCTCTTTGGAGATTTGAAAAGTGAATATTTCACTTTATATATATTTTCACCTTATGGAGTTATACATACCAAAAGGGTAATGCTCCAAAAAGCTCAAAATGAATTTTTGGGTCTCATGCTACAAAATTTAATCACTCAAATATTAATTATAATTTCACAATTTTAATTACCTCTATGTTGAGGCTATGTGGAAATATGACTGATGAGACAATAAAAGGAAGGTCACGTGGTCCGACTCGATTTATTGTTGCAACAAATATCGAGTGCGCAAGTCAATCCAATAAATATTAAGGATTGATTTCTTGTCTCATGGTAGCTGAGTAAAATGATGAGATATTATAAATATAATATCACTCCCGTCCAATTAGTTCAGCTTCAAATTAAGAAGCATATGTTGCATATGATGATCATGATCATGGAAAAGGTGAAAATATCAGGTAAAGGTCGTATTGACAATTCCACCAAATTTTGGAATAAAAAGTGGTGCACCACTACAAAGGGCAAATAATTATTGACAATGAGCGCTCATAATTGTGACATTTTTTTAGTCATATATGAAAGGCTATTTTGCCTAAATATTGTCATATATATGCGCGAGTATTTTTGTGACCTTTACCATGTCTTTAAAATCAAAGGCAAAATATTATGAATATTATCATGACTCTTTTTCTGATTTGTCAAACATTATTTGTCCAGATTGATCAACAAATCATGTGTTCAAGTCATGAACCAAATAAGAGCGATATGTGCCTTGCTGATTGTGCTACAACGCACACAATTCTTAAAAACAGAGAATATTTCTCCAATTTGAACTTAACTGATGCTAATGTTCAAACAATATCTGGCATCTCCAATTTGATTAATGGCTCTGGAAGAGCAAATATTATGTTGCTTGGGGGAACAACAATTCATGTTGACAATGCCTTATACTCTGAAAAATCCGGAAAGAATTTACTCAGTTTTAAAGATATTCGACAAAATGGATATCACATTGAAACCATAAACGAAAATAATAGAGAATTTCTCTATGTCACATTGGTTTCAAATCGGAAAAAAGAAGTGTTAGAAAAATTCCCAGCTTTATCCTCTGGATTATATTTTACTCATATAAGGCATGTCGAAACGAATGTCGTCTTAAATAAGAAAATTAATGATCCAACGACATTCATTTTATGGCATGACCGGCTTGGTTATCCAGGATCATCAATGATGCGAAGAATAATTAATAATTCGCATGGACATCCTTTAAGGAGTCACAAAATATTTTCAGCTGGTGATTATAATTGTGCTAGTTGTTCTCAAGGTAAATTGATAGTTAAACAATCCCCAAGTAAAATTGTTGTGGAATCCCCAGTTTTCTTAGAACGCATTCAGGGAGACATATGTGGACCTATTCATCCTTACTGTGGACCATTTAGATATTTCATGGTTTTGATAGATGCATCAACTAGGTGGTCATATGTTTGTTTGCTTTCGACCCGTAATGTTGCATTTGCTAGACTTTTAGCACAATTCATTAAGTTAAGATCACAATTCCCTGACAACCCAATCAAGACCATCCGTCTTGATAAATGCCGGAGAATTTCAATCTCAAGCATTTAAAAATTATTGCATGTCTATAGGAATTACCATTGAACATTCTGTTCCACATGTGCATACCCAAAATGGTTTGGCAGAATCTCTGATCAAACGCATTCAATTAATTGCCAGACCTTTAATCATGAGAACTAAGTTATCAACTTCAGTTTGGGGACATGCAGTCCTTCATGCAACATCTATCATTCGTTATAGGCCCACTGCATACTATGAACATTCCCCCATGCAACTCATTTTAGGTCAACAACCAAATATTTCACACTTAAGAATTTTTGGTTGTGCAGTGTATGTTCCTATACCACCTCCCAATAGAACTAAGATGGGTCCACAACGAAAACTTGGGATTTATGTTGGATTTAACTCATCGTCCATTATAACATACCTTGAACCCTTAACGGGGATTTATTTCTTGCACGTTTTCTTTGATTGTCACTTTGATGAAGCAATTTTCCTACCATTAGGGGGAGATAAGAAGTCAATTCAAAAGAAATGGCGCGAAATTGCTTGGAATGCATCAACTTTATCACATTATGATCCACGAACAAATCAGTGTGAACTTGAAGTTCAAAAGATCATTCATTTGCAACAAATTGCAAATCAATTACCAGATGCATTTAATGATGCAAAACAAGTGACAAAATCACATATTCCAGCTGTAAATACTCCTGCAAAAATTGATGTCTCTGTGCAACAAAATGCACAAGAACCAACGAAACGCTTAAAGCGTGGAAGACCAGTTGGTTCAAAGGATACAATTCCTCGAAAGAGGAAAACGGGAGTAAAAATAAATACAAATCAAAATACTCCTGAGAAAGCACAAGAATCCTTTGATAAGGGTTTGTCAGAACAAATTGATTCTGATGTGGAACAACTTCCTCTAGAAAAAGATGAAAAATATGAAAGTAATGAGATCTCAATAAATTATTTAAACTCTGGTAAGATTTGGGATCGAAATGAAATTGTTCCTGATGATATATTTGCTTTCAATGTGTCCTTTGAAATATGTGAAAATGATGATGATCCAGAACCACGATCAGTTGACGAATGTCAAAAAAGACCTGATTGGCAAAAAATGCAAGATGCTATCCAAGCAGAGCTAAACTCGTTAAGGAAACGAGAGGTTTTTGGACCAATTGTCCAAACACCAGATGGCGTAAAGCCTGTTGGATATAAATGGGTATTTGTACGAAAGAGAAACGGAAAAAATGAAGTTACAAGGTACAAAGTAAGACTTGTAGCTCAAGGTTTCTCACAAAGACCTAGCATCGATTATGAGGAAACATATTCTCCTATTATAGATGCAATCACATTTCGGTTCTTGATAAGCCTTGCAGTCTCTGAAGGGCTTGATATGCATTTAATGGATGTCATTACAGCATATCAGTACGGATCTCTAGACAGTGAGATATATATGAAAATCCCTGATGGATTTGTAATATCCGATGAAATAAAATCAAAACCTCATAACATGCATTCTATAAAATTACAAAGGTCTTTGTACGGATTGAAACAATCCGGACGAATATGGTACAAACATCTTAGTGATTATTTACTGAAAGAAGGATATGTAAATAATCCACTTTGCCCATGTGTCTTCATTAAAAGATCATCAACAGGATTTGTGATTATTGCTGTATATGTTGATGATTTAAATATAGTGGGAAACCACGACGACATCGTTAGAACATCCGAATACTTGAAAAAGGAATTCGAGATGAAAGAACTTGGAAAAACAAGACTTTGTCTTGATTTTCAAATTGAACATTTTTCAAGTGGAGTACTTGTCCATCAATCAAATTATATTGAAAAATTATTAAAAAGATTTTATATGGACAAGGCACATCCATTGAGCTCTCTAATGGTTGTCAGATCACTTGAAGTAGATAAAGATCCATTTCGACCTCAAGAAAGTGATGAAGAGCTAATTGGCCCGGAGGTACCATATTTAAGTGCAATAGGTGCACTTATGTATCTTGCAAATTGTACAAGACCCGATATTTCTTTTGCTGTCAACCTACTTGCAAGATATAGCTCTTCACCAACTCGAAGACATTGGAATGGTGTTAAACACATTTTTCGATATCTTCGAAGAACAAGTGACATGGGTTTATTTTACTCGAGAGGGGTAAAATTGAATCTCCAAAGTTATGCTGATGCTGGATTTTTATCAGATCCCCATAAGGCCCGTTCTCAAACGGGATATGTATTCACCTGTGGTAATACTGCTGTATCATGGAAGTCAGTAAAACAAATTATGGTTGCCACTTTTCCAATCATTCTGAAGTATTTGCAATTCATGAAGCAAGTCGTGAATGTGTTTGATTGAGAAACATGATTGAACATATACAAGAATCATGTGGATTGCCTTAAATAAAAGATTCTCCAACCATATTATATGAAGATAATGCAGCATGTATTGCACAATTAAGTGAAGGATTCATAAAGGGGGACAAAACAAAACATATTTCACCAAAATTCTTTTATGCGCATGAGCTTCAGAAGAATGGTGAAATTGATGTCAAACAAATCCGATCGAGTGATAATCTTGCTGATTTATTCACAAAAGCCTTATCAACTACGACATTTAAAAGGCTTACATATGGTATTGGCTTGCGTAAACTTAAAGACATTGCAAGTAAAGAAACTGAACAAGTTTCACCCATGTTCACATGAGGGGGAGTTATTGATTAATGTATTGCACTCTTTTTCCCTTAGCTATGGTTTTATCCCATTGGGTTTTCCATGCAAGGTTTTTAATGAGGAAATCTTAACAATATTATATCCATCTTAATATTTATGAGAATAGTGTACTCTTTTCTTTTACTATATTTTTCCCACTGGGTTTTTCTTAGTAAAAGTTTTAACGAGGCACAATCTCTAAGCAAACGTCATCCAAGGGGGAGTGTTGTGAAGTGTGGATGACCATGAATGTACACCAACATATTGTGTAGTTATGTACTTCTCATAATCTATGTATTGTCATGTTCTTTGTAACCATTTCAATGTACATGGGGTGTATGTTTTAGTCCCACATTGTTAAGACACATTTGTCATCATACCAAATGGCCTATATAAAGGATACTAACTTCATTGTAATAGCACACCAAAGTTGAATGAAAACTTTTCATTCCAACTATCTCATTTCTTCTCTTCTCCTTTGTAGTAGTAGTTTGTAGTAGTAGAAGTTCTTAGTCTTCTATTTCCTTATCTAGCTCTTAGCAATTTTCAATTTATTTTACAACAATTTAGAGTCTTAAAGTTCGGACTCCTAAGGAGTTTTTAAAATTTTTTTTATTTCAAAGCCATCTTTAAGCAATAAATGACTTTGAAATAACAACTTATATCTCTCTTTTGATATTTATAAAAATTTCAAAAACCTTTTTATGAGTTTGGACTCTAAGAGTCCAAACAAATTTTTTGTTAATAATTAGCGAATTTAGCAGCTCACACTTTGACGAGAGATGTTAGTTCCTTGTTTAGTCGAAATTAATGATATTATGTACTACCATTTCTCATTGATGGCTAATGATTTGAAATAAAATTAGCTTGTTCAAAATTTTTTTAATCAAATTAATAACAAGATATAATTAAGAAAAAAAAAAGAAAACTACTAAACTGTGGACATATTGCGGGTTGTAAATAACTTGTAACTGTAGTAAGGAGAAACTACATATATTATAGCTCTGACTTAGATAGAAGTTATGAATTGCAGTACCTGCTTTATATTCTATTATAGTTTTTTCAGGTTATAAAGTTGACGAGCATAAGAAACTTCTATAAAATTAATTGAATAAAAATAAGTAGGAGCTGGATTAGATTTGAACACTTAAAAATATCAAAGACATAGAATAAATAAAAAAAATTAATAATAAATTGGTACGCAGTAATAAAGAACTCACTTTTTCTTAAATAAGGTCTTAATTTTACGTTATTCTTAAAGTTGGGACGGTTGACCATATTTGAAGTTAGAACGATGGTCGAATGTGATTTGTCAATGTTGTAACCAGACATCACACGAGAAAAAGATAAAATAAAATTGGTACGTCTTCTTGAATTTTTATTATTTTATTATTTTATTTTATTTTATTTTATTTTTAACAGGTCAGCTTGAATGTTTGGTGTAGCATTAGCTGCATAATGTGTCAATCTGTAATACACAACTAACCCCCCGCGTTTTAAGTTCTTATATACGGTGTTGTCACATATATATATATATTTTGTTGTAAAATAAATTGGAACTTACTAAGAGCTAGATAAGGAAATAGAAGACTAAGAACTTCTACTACTACAAACTACTACTACAAAGAAGAAGAGAAGAAATGAGATAGTTGGAATAAGAAGTTTTCATTCAACTTGGTGTGCTCTTACAATGAAGTTAGTATCCTTTATATAGGCCAT
This sequence comes from Stephania japonica, assembly GCA_039657345.1. Lineage (NCBI taxonomy): Eukaryota > Viridiplantae > Streptophyta > Magnoliopsida > Ranunculales > Menispermaceae > Stephania > Stephania japonica. Next base: position 49,951,576 of record CM077558.1, read on the forward strand.
TTGGTATGATGACAAATGTGCCTTAGCAATGTGGGACTAAAACATACACCCCATGTACATTGAAATGGTTACAAAGAACATGACAATACATAGACTATGGGAAGTACATAACTACACAATATGTTGGTGTACATGCATAGTCATCCACACTTCACAACACTCCCCCTTGGATGACGCTTGCTTAGAGATTGTGCCTCGTTAAAACTTTTACTAAGAAAAACCCTGTGGGAAAAATATAGTAAAAGAAAAGAGTCCACTATTCTCATAAATATTAAGATGGATATAATATTGTTAAGATTTCCTCATTAAAAACCTTGCATGGAAAACCCAATGGGATAAAACCATAGCTAAGGGAAAAAGAGTGCAATACATTAATCAATAACTCCCCCTCATGTGAACATAGGTGAAACTTGTTCAGTTTCTTTACTTGCAATGTCTTTAAGTTTACGCAAGCCAATACTATATGTAAGCCTTTTAAATGTCGTAGTTGGTAAGGCTTTTGTGAATAAATCAGCAAGATTATCACTCGATCGGATTTGCTTGACATCAATTTCACCATTCTTCTGAAGCTCATGCGCATAAAAGAATTTTGGTGAAATTTGTTTTCTTCTGTCACCTTTTATGAATCCTTCACTTAATTGTGCAATGCATGCGGCATTATCTTCATATAATATGGTTGGAGAATCTTTTATTGAAGGTAATCCACATGATTCTTGAATATGTCCAATCATGTTTCTCAACCATACACATTCACGACTTGCTTCATGAATTGCAAGTACTTCAGAATGATTGGAAGAAGTGGCAACCATAGTTTGTTTTACTGACTTCCATGATACAGCAGTATTACTACAGGTGAATACATATCCCGTTTGAGAACGGCATTATGGGGATCGATAAAAATCCAAAGATCAAGCATAACCTTGGAGATTCAATTTTACCCTCTCGAGTAAAATAAACCCATGTCACTTGTTCCTCGAAGATATCGAAAAATGTGTTTAACACCATTCCAATGTCTTCGAGTTGGTGAAGAGCTATATCTTGCAAGTAGGTTGACAAAGAAAAAATATCGGGTCTTGTACAATTTGCAAGATACATAAGTGCACCAATTGCACTTAAATATGGTACCTCCGGACCAATTAGCTCTTCATCACTTTCTTGAGGTCGAAATGGATCCTTATCTACTTCAAGTGATCTGACAACCATTAGAGAGCTCAATGGATGTGCCTTGTCCATATAAGATCTTTTTAATAATTTTTCAATATAATTTGATTGATGGACAAGTACTCCACTTGAAAAATGTTCAATTTGCAAACCAAGACAAAGTCTTGTTTTTCCAAGTTCTTTTATCTCGAATTCCTTTTTCAAGTATTCGGATGTTCTAACGATGTCGTCGTGGTTTCCCACTATATTTAAATCATCAACATATACAGCAATAATCACAAATCCTGTTGATGATCTTTTAATGAAGACACATGGGCAAAGCGGATTATTTACAGATCTCTTTCAGTAAATAATCACTAAGACGTTTGTACCACATTTATCCGGATTGTTTCAACCCGTACAAAGACCTTTGTAATTTTATAGAATGCATGTTATGAGGTTTTGATTTTATTTCATCGGATGTTACAAATCCATCAGGGATTTTCATATATATCTCACTGTCTAGAGATCCGTACAGATATGCTGTAACGACATCCATTAAATGCATATCAAGCCCTTCAGAGACTGCAAGGCTTATCAAGAACCGAAATGTGATTGCATCTATAACAGAGAATATGTTTCCTCATAATCGATGCCGGTCTTTGTGAGAAACCTTGAGCTACAAGTCTTACTTTGTACCTTGTAACTTCATTTTTTCCGTTTATCTTTCGTACAAATACCCATTTATATCCAACAGGCTTTACGCCATCTGGCGTTTGGACAATTGGTCCAAAAACCTCTCGTTTCCTTAACGAGTTTAGCTCGCTTGGATAGCATCTTGCCATTTTTGCCAATCAGTCTTTTTTGACATTCGTCCACTGATCGTGGTTCTGGATCATCATCATTTTCACATATTTCAAAGGACACATTGAAAGCAAATATATCATCAGGAACAATTTTATTTCGATCCCAAACCTTACTAGAGTTTAAGTAATTTATTGAGATCTCATTACTTTCATATTTTTCATCTTTTTCTAGAGGAAGTTGTTCCACATCAGAATCAATTTGTTCTGACAAACCCTTATCAAAGGATTCTTGTGCTTTCTCAGGAGTATTTTGATTTGTATTTATTTTTACTCCCGTTTTCCTCTTTCGAGGAATTGTATCCTTTGAACCAATCGGTCTTCCACGCTTTAAGCGTTTCGTTGGTTCTTCTGTGCATTTTGTTGCACAGAGACATCAATTCTTGCGCAGATCATTTACAAATTGGAATATGTGATTTTGTCACTTGTTTTGCATCATTAAATGCATCTCAGTAATTGATTTGCAATTTGTTGCAAATGAATGATCTTTTGAACTTCAAGTTCACACTGATTTGTTCGTGGATCATAATGTGATAAAGTTGATGCATTCCAAGCAATTTCGCGCCATTCCTTTTGAATTGACTTCTTATCTCCCCCTAATGGTGGGAAAATTGCTTCATCAAAGTGACAATCAAAGAAAACGTGCAAAAATAAATCCCCTGTTAAGGGTTCAAGGTATCTTATAATGGACGATGAGTTAAATCCAACATAAATCCTAAGTTTTCGTTGTGGACCCATCTTAGTTCTATTGGGAGGTGGTATAGGAACATACACTGCACAACCAAAAATTGTTAAGTGTGAAATATTTGGTTGTTGACCTAAAATGAGTTGCATGGGGGAATGTTTATGGTATGCAGTGGGCCTATAACGAATGATAGATGCTGCATGAAGGACTGCATGTCCCCAAACTGAAGTTGATAACTTAGTTCTCATGATTAAAGGTCTGACAATTAATTGAATGCGTTTGATCAGAGATTCTGCCAAACCATTTTGGGTATGCACATGTGGAACAGAATGTTCAATGGTAATTCCTATAGACATGCAATAATTTTTAAATGCTTGAGATTGAAATTCTCCGGCATTATCAAGACGGATGGTCTTGATTGGGTTGTCAGGGAATTGTGCTCTTAACTTAATGATTTGTGCTAAAAGTCTAGCAAATGCAACATTGCGAGTCGAAAGCAAACAAACATGTGACCGCCTAGTTGATGCATCTATCAAAACCATGAAATATCTAAATGGTCCACAGTGAGGATGAATAGGTCCACATATGTCTCCTTGAATGCGTTCTAAGAAAACTGGGGATTCCACAACAATTTTACTTGGGGATGATTTAACTATCAATTTACCTTGAGAACAACTAGCACAATTATAATCACCAGCTGAAAATATTTTGTGACTCCTTAAAGGATGTCCATGCGAATTATTAATTATTCTTCGTATCATAGATGATCCTGGATGACCAAGCCGGTCATGCCATAAAATGAATGTCTTTGGATCAATAATTTTCTTATTTAAGACGACATTCGTTTCGATATGCCTTTTTCAAATAAAATCCAGAAGGTAATGCTGAGAATTTAAATTTTCAGATGAAACAAATCATACTGAATAACTTCTGGATAAGACATTGACAACATTATAGTTGTACCAGATATTGCATAAACATTAGCCTCTGCTAAGTTTAAATTCGATAAATACTCTTTATATTACAATGTACATGAAGTACAATAAGCAAGACATGCGTTATTCGCCTTTATTTAGCTCATAATTTGAACACATCTTAATGTGTCAATACTTAATTGAGCTATTTTTAATGGTAAAATTCATAATTTTTTGCCTTGATTTTGAAGGCATGGTAAAGGTCACAAAAATACTCGGACATATATATGACAATATTTAGGCAAAATAGCCTTTCATATATGACTAAAAAATGTCACAATTATGAGCGCTCATTGTCAATAATTATTTGCCTTTTGTAGTGGTGCACCACTTTTATTCCAAAATTTGGTGGAATTGTCAATACGACCTTTACTTGATATTTTTACCTTTTCCACGTCCATAAATTTATTGCGATCATGATCATTATATGCAACATATGCTTCTTAATTTGAAGTTGAACTAATTGGACGGGAGTGATATTATATTTATAATATCTCATCATTTTACTCAGCTACCATGAGACAAGAAATCAATCCTTAATATTTATTGGATTGACGTGCGCACTCGATATTTGTTGCAACAATAAATCGAGACGGACCACGTGACCTTCCTTTTATTGTCTCATCAGTCATATTTCCACATAGCCTCAACATAGAGGTAATTAAAATTGTGGAATTATAATTAATATTTGACTGATTAAATTTTGTAGCATGAGACCCAGCCGCTCATTTTGAGCTTTTTGGAGCATCACCCTTTTGGTATGTATAACTCCATAAGGTGAAAATATATATAAAGTGAAATATTCACTTTTCAAATCTCCAAAGAGAAATTGACGAATGATTATGTATAACACACAGCCTTGCATAGAATTATCATGACAAGAATTATAATAAGGTAACAAATGCAAACTATGGTTGAAAAGAATTTTGAAAATAAATTTAATATAAAAGAGTTTTCCCTTTTTTTTATGTAAAAACATAACATATGATTAAATATATGTTCACAACTTGATTATTAGTATGCAAAATGTATTACTTGTATGAGTTGGTGGGACAACCTCCAGGTTGGGTGGTGAGACGAAGTTTACTTAAAAACCATGCCACCTCGAACGGGATAACCCGTCTCCCTTTCAATGTTTAGCTTTACCGGGGACAAGGCTTACCCACTATCAACCCAAACTTATAACACTATTTGCAATATAAAAAATCAAGAATGGAGCATAATTAATTGTTTGTAGTGTAGCGAGAAAACTAGTTATGTCACATATTGATTTTTGATTTCTGATGTAGAAGATCGTACAAGACGCAACTTCTTAGCTTTTTCTCCTCAACAAGCCTTCTTGAACTTCAAGATCTCCTTAATGCTAGAGCAAGCTCGTGCTGATAATGTGTTGTAAAATAAATTGGAACTTACTAAGAGCTAGATAAGGAAATAGAAGACTAAGAACTTCTACTACTACAAACTACTACTACAAAGGAGAAGAGAAGAAATGAGATAGTTGGAATGAGAAGTTTTCATTCAACTTGGTGTGCTATTACAATGAAGTTAGTATCCTTTATATAGGCCATTTGGTATGATGACAAATGTACCTTAGCAATGTGGGACTAAAACATACACCCCATGTACATTGAAATGGTTACAAAGAACATGACAATACATAAACTATGGGAAGTACATAACTACACAATATGTTGATGTACATGCATGGTCATCCACACTTCACAACATATATATATATATATATATATATATATATATATATATATATATATATATATATATTACGTGGTACGCGATAACCACTTGTCTTCCAAATCAATTAAAAATAAATAAACAGACAAGTGTTACTCAAATGAAAATATATAAGTTTGGACAGCTTGGATGGCAACCGCCACAATCAATCATTTGGGCTCGACAGAGATAATGACATGCTTTATTTAAGGTCGTGTCCAGATGTCTGAACAAAAAAAAAATCTAAGGATTATTCAATACATATAAAATGTTTTAAATCCTACAATAAATACAAAGTATTACATGTTGGTCTGCATCATGTACATGCCTTCCCTTCATGTCAAGCACATTGATTGAATAAGAACTAATCATGTCCTAACATTATTAAGTCACATCGCTTTAGGGTTGTTAAGAATAAGTTTTGTACGAAGAGATTTTATTGAGGAACAAGATTTAACAAGCATAAACGCATCAATACATTAAATAAATATAAATAAAAAAAGCATAAACACACCAATGAGAGCGGGGTCGCTAGGTAGAAAGTAAACACAATCAAGGTTCAAATCTTAACGTGTGCATGCTAAGACTAGAAGAGCAACTTGTAGTTGTGTATGACAATACCTAAACTTTAGATTAGTCGAGAGTTCATTGAGCTTCAAATATCGAGGGGCCGAAAAACAAAAAAAGAAAAAAAATGCACCAATACATAAAAGTAGATATACTACTATTCACAGATGTGATCTCAATAGATGCTTAAACATTTCATTACTTGTTTCATGAAAATGATATTCAAAGCAAAGATTTGTATTGGCATATAAGATAGAGATGGCACATAAACTACTTCTCAACAGTTTCAAGATCTGGTGACATCAGATCAGTCTCTCATAAAGATAGCTCCATAAAGGGACAGTTGTTGAGAGCTCAATGAAAAATAAATCAATCTCATACATCACCAAAGCAAAGATCTTCATTTTTATTGAAAGGCAAGCACAACATGTGCAGCACCACTACCTGCTACCTTTGAAAAGGACCCTTGTTTGCAACATCACAACAGGGGCTTTTTATATGCTCTTTTCATTGTACTTCCATGCAATATTACCTAGACTCGGGTGCGGATGTCGAATACGGGTATGAGTCTAAAAGTCGGACCCACCTATTCTCTAATTTAAAAACACAGAGACTCGACAAAAAGTGTCTAAAACTTGCGTGACACCTACATTTTTTTTCATTTTTCATTTCTTACTCTACACTAGAAAGTCCTTGTTAAGTTTTTTCTTTATTCTCTTACATTTTAAATCTTTTTATACAAAGAGCTATTCAAATGGAGTATCCAGACTCGTTTCAAGTGTCCGATACGGGTACTTTAGGTTAGAGTGAAGGGTCTGGGTAACGTAGCTTTCATGTGAGAATCAAAGACTTTTCCAGCTTAATAAAATAACAGTTCAAGTTCATAGAATCAGAAAAACATACGCACAGACAGCTCATATTCTATTTAGACCAGCTTATGAGCACTTTTTTGTAAGAAAAGAAAACTGAGATATTTTATCATACTGACCTTTTCAGCAGCTAGATCTTTGCTGGCAAAGAGATTGCAACACCTGCACTTTCATACAGCCTGAAATGAAGATTTACATGGAAAATGTCTGCTAGAGGTTTTGATAATATGCATAATTGAAACAATGAATCAGTCTAGACACAAATGTATTTTGATCAAATAACTTGTTAACAAGTGAAAAGACAAAGAAAGAACAACAAACAATTCTATCGCTGTATTTCTAAATTAGCTTCACCATTGAAGCCGTGGCAGCACTCCGGCAGCTTTTTACATCAGCCTCAGACCAATGAGATACTCATGACTCTTACCTCTTCCGAGATATGCCAAGAAAAAGGTCATCAAACAGTATTTGAAGCAAACAAAATGCAATGCCTAGATCAAACAATGTCGAGTCAAATAAGCATGTTTGCTTGAGAACCAACCAGAATGTATAGATGAAAGCCACACTCAATTTCTTTTTTTCTCATTATCGGCCATCCCGTGATTGAAATGAGTCCGCCATCCCTGTTGGCCTACCGGGTATGCTAGATTGCGTGCTATCAATGTTATCATAGCGAGAATAATCAGCAGTCATTGAACTTCCTTCTCCTGCTTGCCATCTTTCAAGAACTTGAGGAAGGCTCATATGCATGTCGAAACTCAAGCCATCATCATACTCATTGTTAGAAGGTTTCCATTGTTCAACAAGAGGTCCCAAGACGTTTACTGCATGACCCATATCTGGCCTTTGAGAAGGCTCCCGTGCAGTGCAGTGTCCTGCAAGCTCGGTGACCTTACAGATGCTTATATAGGTATCGTCATCGGGATCAACTGTAGAGTCAATTGCTGATCTGATTTTCTCCTGGCTGATTAGGATCCTTCGGAACCATGTGACAAGATGAGATTTCTCCTCCGGCATGTTTTCATCCAGAGCTTTCCTTCCCGTTATCATCTCCATTAAGACCACTCCAAATGCGTAAACATCAACCTTGGTGGTAACTCTTCCAGTTGCTACAAGAAGATAAACCATTGCACAATCATATTAATATTGGATAAAGATTGAAAACAACATTTATACTGAATGCCCAAAAAAGTAGGCCAAAATATGAAGTCAGGTTGTAACTACTATATTTTTCTAAAAATGTGAGTAGATTAGTTATCCAACCTTCAACACTCAATTATCTAAGATCTTAAACTAGGTTTGATTATGAAATAGTGCCAAAAAAAATACAATTGTCTCAATAGAGTGTTCGCATGGCATAGGAGATAAAAAAAAAATCCAAGCAGATTGAAATCTAATGGAAACTAACATAAACAAATAAAATAGCACAATGTCTAGACAATAAAAGAACATAATTCATAAATAAATGAGAGGCTAACCTAACCAAAAAATACAACATAAAATCAAAGATATGCTCACCAGCATATTCGGGTGCAAGATATCCAAATGTCCCGGCCAAGCGTGTTTCAACAGAGTACTTCCCATCGGGAGCATTCTTAACGAGACCAAAATCAGCAACCTTTGCCCTCATGTCATCACCAAGAAGTATGTTTGAGGGCTTCAAATCTCGATGGATGAAACTTTGTTGTGCCAAGCTGTGTAAATACTCAACACCTCGAGCCACATCCAGTGCTATACTCACCCTTTGCTTCCAAGTAAGAGGGGTGAACCCTAAGTCACGGTACTCGAATAAATGTTGAGCCAAAGTTCCTTGTGGCATATACTCATACACCAAAAGTCTTTCATGGCCATTGATGCAGTAACCTAACAATGCAACCAAATGCCTATGTCGGACCTTTGTGAGAACAGCAATCTCTGCCTGAAACTCATTCAAACCCTTTGTTCCCATTAACGTTGACTCCATCCTCTTCACAGCTATCCGAGTCCCGTCATGAAGGACCCCTTTGTACACAACCCCAAATCCTCCTCTACCCAATATATTCTCTTCACTGAAGTTGTTGGTTACTTGTCTCAGGACTTGGATCGAAATAGCAACATTGCCTCCATCAGCGAAATGGGCATCACTATTAGCATCACTGCTCTGACTATGAATATCAATGTTGACCGCACCATACCCATTAGTGCCATTACCACCTCCGCCCATGCCATTACTTGTCATTGGCTTTTCGTTCTGAGGATTTCCAGAGATCCGACCAAACTTCCCGTGATGCTTCTTCTTGTAAAGCTTGTAAGTCACTATGGACACAACAGCGACAAAAACTAAAACAGCAATCAATGCGCCTGCAATCACCCCACCAGACACAGAACCCCTTGAATTCCCATTAGGCGAAGTCGAGTTGGCACTAGAACCTGAATCCCCACCGGCCTTTCCACCTCCCCCAGAACTCGGATCAGTCCCCAGCAAGGGATTACCAAGCTTTTTCACATTAACACCTGGTGGAAAATTCGGTACCTTGCCCGAAAGATTATTATTCGAAACATCAAGAACTTGGAGCTGACCCAAACTAGTCAAACTATCCGGTATCGGACCAGTAAGATTATTATCATTCAACAACAAACTTCTCAAAGACGTAAGATTAGCAAATGCCGGTGATATCGTCCCTAAAAATCCCCGCTTCGCAAAGTTAACTACAACCACACTCTTCCCATTAGTATCACAAGTAATAAAACTCCAATCCTGACAAGGGTCATTCCCATTCCAAGACTCAGCCAAGTTACTAGGATAACCCAATGCCCCAGCAATTTCTAACAATGTCATGACTTCTGGGGCACAAGGCCCAGGCTTATCATTACAAAACTTGTTAGTAGTCCCTAAATCAACATTCACGCCGCCACGGAAAACCGGCACAGGCCCTTGCAACTTATTGTTAGCTAATGAAATATTTTGCAATCCAGGAAGTGATGACAATGATGGAGGCACAACACCAGTTAACTGATTGTCTCTAAGTTGCAAATCAAACAAATTTGGGGAGTTTGGAAAATCAGGAATTGCACCCAAAAACAAATTCTTGTGAAGCCATACCTGCTTAAGCTGTGGCATCTTCCCAATCACATCAATCTCCCCAGACAGCCCCAAATCCTGATTGTTCAGCCACAAATTCCTAATCCCAGATCCGGCAAACGACGCCGGCAAAACCCCAGTAAGATTATTGTATGATAGCCTCAAATCCTGAAGACTCGGCCATTTGTCAAACACGTCCGGTATGGAACCAACCAAATTGACATTGCTGGCGTACAATGTGACTAAACTGGCAGATTGGGTGAGCTCTTCGGGGAATGCCCAGTTACCCAAATCGGGATTGTTACTGATACTCAATGTTTGGAGACTTGTGAGGCCATCGAAGGCCTTGGCGGGCACGGAAGTGAAGTTGTTGTTGTCCAAGAAGAGATTTTGAAGACTGCCCATGTTGGCAAAACTGGGCAATGGCCCAGAAATCTGGTTGTCCTGAAAAGAGAGGGACTGAATCTGGGTGAGCAGATTGAGATCTGGGGGGAGAGTGCCGGTCACGGATCTCGAGGCGAGTTTGATGAGGACGACGGACCCAGATCGACAGGTGACTCCGTCCCATTGACACGGATCTGGGCCGGACCAGCTTGGTGGGGTTTTTTGGAGGGACTTGGCGAGGCTCTTCATGACTGAGGCGTCATCGCCGAGTGTTGGAGATGCGAAGATTGCAATACAGAGATAGAGTGATGAGATTGTGATGATGATCCCCAGACCACTCATTCTGGGATTACACAGAGATTTGGGAAGTTAGAGACAGAATGTTGGTTTGTTGGCCTTTGTTTGTGTGTTGAAGAGGTGGTGTGGTGGTGTTGGTTTTGGAGAGACGGTGAACAGAGAGAATGATTTTGTTTGGACAATTCTTAGTGACTCAATTTCCACACACGCCAATCGGTGCCCTTGGATTTTGCATCTATGGTGGTGGGTATCTAAAGAACTTAAGTCAATCAACCAACGAGGGTGTGGTGCATTGGCAAGAGACATATCACCTATAACAGATTAAAGTTTCCACCATTAATTAACGCATCTCTAATACCTTGCACCAAAATATAATAACAAGAAAATACTAAATTTTATAAAAAAAAAAAAGAATATTTCAAATATCTTTATTTTTTTATTAGTTTTAATATTATAACAAGAAAATACTAAATTTTATAAAAAAAAAAGAATATTTCAAATGTCTTTATTTTTTTATTAGTTTTAAATATGTCATGTAGGGTTCACACAAAATCAAGAACTTTTACTATATATGGCGTGGTACTGTAACACAACTCTGTATTGTTGTGTGATTTAGCACTGGATTGGAGAAAATCCAACGCCAAATCAATCAATGCGTTAATATAGTGCTGCATTGAAGTTGATCTTAGTGGTTCTACCAACCTCGAATTTGAGACTAATCAAAGTGAAGACTCGAATACTACTGAACATCGAAATATTAATTCGTAAGTGGGTGTGCTACCGAAGGTTTAAATACCATAGTTCTCAAATTAAAAAAAAACAAAAAAAAAGTGCGTGTGAAAAGTGAGTGTTGTGATTTAGTTAGTTTAGCATACTCTATTTTTTGATGTGCTGTTCGATTGGTGGCTTCGCTGGCATGGGACGCGTTTGAGTGGAAATTACTAAAACGGGTTTCTGGGATGGGTTGATTAAGATGGCTGATGCGGTTAAATAATTTGACATGTGTTAGTAAATTAGGTTTGATTAGCTAATTTAGCTGGCGTGGAAGGTGAGTGGAGTGGAGGTGGTGGATCTATCCGGCTTTCGAGAGTAGGGGATCGAGAAGGTCTGTAGATGATCCCGGGATTTCTCCATGATTTTGCGGGTCGAAGGAAAACTTCCTTTATTAATTTGAAAAAGCACAGAGATCATATATGGCAAGGAAACATCAACAATAGCAAGAAAAAGAGGCTTTAATTTCTAATTAGTTGAGGGACCTGGTTTCATAAAAAAAAAAAAAATAGTTGATAGATCTTTTTAAAAAAATAAAAAAATGAAATAAAATTGATGCATTTGAAATTATTTTAGGTTTTTTTAAAATAAATATTTCATTAATCATTAATAGCTTGATACAAAACCATGTCTAAAATAAAAAAAGTCCATTAATTCGTTAACTTTATACTTGTACGATTGTGAAATTAAAACAGATTGACAATTAGGTATTGTTTTAACAATATCTAAAACACATGACAATACACAAGCATCATTATAACCACATAATGAATAACAAAACTTCAACAAGAGAAGATAACTTAAGACTTCTAACAAAAGAAAACAAATTTATAAGAGAAAACAAACTACCTAAAGATAAAAATTAAATAAGAGCACTAAGTAAGCTGCTGCATAGATTCGCGAACAATCATTGAGGAAGATTTATACTACAAAAAAGATCAAATCTTCACTGCAATTTATTAACAAAAAAATATAGAGAGTTGTACTGATAGGAACCACTGCCGATCAAAAGAGAAAATTAACGATGATTGTAGCAACCTGTAACAACCCTCAATTTTAACCCGATTAGTGTTGCATTGGTTAGGACCATAACTCGGCTAAGTGATACTAGACAGTATTTCGATTTTCGAAAAGTCGACATCGAAGTAATATTATATTTCCATGATGTGTGTATTAGTATTGTAGTTCATTACGGGTTTCGAGCCGTTCAAGCAATTTTTAGATTGAGTGAGGCTTCACCTAGATAAACGGGGGAGTAAAACACTGTTAAAATATAAATAAATGTATTTTTGGATAATTTAAATAATTATTTAAAGGAACAAAGCGAGATTATGCGCGCGATGAGTCGAACCGGATCGAAGAATGTTGTTTGAATACAGGGAGTTGGATAGCTACGCCATACAGTCTATGGGATATAGGTTGTAAAAGTGACACAACTCTAATTTGAGGAGTCATGGGATTGACCTCGAGATGTGTATGTGTGTTGAGATGAAGGGTCATTAATGTGACAACATACACCTACTTTACTATTCACCTACTATTCATCATCTCCTTTATATATATACATACCTCACACTCTCACCAACCGACTTTCCTCTCTTTCACCACTCCTTCACTCTTCTCCTCCTCCCTGGTGCACCACCGTCGACCACCGGCTCTGGACAATCAGACCTCGCCGGAGGTCAATGTATCTTTCATTCTCTCTATTCCTTTCTCCCTCTCTTGTTCTCTCTCTCTCTCTCTCTCTCTCTCTCTCTCTTTTGTTCCTCTTGGTGGTGCACCCATCTATTGGGACTGGTTCAAGAGAGTTAGACCGGGATGGGGCTGCTGTCGTCGGTGACGACCAAAGGTAGTCATCGAAGGTTCTCCTCCACTCTCTCTCTCTCTCGATTTTTCCCCCCACTATCACGACAGTTTTGTGCACTGGTGACGCGTTCCGCCGCTGCTAAGTTGGACTGCCATGACCTGGGGACTGGTCGAAGACCACTTGACGGTGGCTCACCGAAGTCTCGACAGTCCAAGAGCCTCCAATCTCGTGGCACAAGTGTGGGACATTGGTTTTTATCATTGTACACTATTTTACCTTATTTTTCAAACTATTTTTTATTGGGTTTGGAGCGGGTGCCGGAGTCGCTGTGGTGGTCGGGTACGATTGTGGGTGGGCCCACCTGGCCTATCAGAGATCCTACAACCCCGAAGGGTCGATAGATTTGCGTATATATGTGTTTGAATCTCAGTTTTTACAAGTGGTGTTGATGTGTTTGTGTTGAACTATTTTTAATTGTCTCGCCGGAAAATGCCTCAAGGGGCGGCGTTGCCGTTGGACCACCAGGACTGGAGGTTGTTGGGGACCCACCAAGCTTTGGCTTAGGTCCCACAGCTCTCCGAAGTGGCCAATAACAGTGAGACGAGCACGAGTGTTTGTTATTTCATGTTCATGTCATGTCACGTTGGGATTATACTCCTCGTCGGAATCTGCTACCGTGGGCAGAGCCACCGTTGTGCCACCATGACCAGAGATATCGAGGACCAAGCTAAGTTCATACTTATATCTCACGACTCTCGGAGTGGCCCAAAACAACGACGTTGTTATTTCTTTATGTCATTCATACATTTTATTTGTGTTGTATTTTTGTCGCCAGAAACCGCGTTCATGGCAGCGCTGCCGTCGACGCGAAGACATTGGGGGATTACTGGAGACCTTACCATGTCCGTCATGGAGTCTCACAACCCCCAGACCGTCTCTATTAGTGGTGGTGAACTTAGTGAACGTCATTTCATGTGTTGTTATTTTTACGCACCTCGTCACAAATTATAGTGTATGGTCAGCATTGTTGCCGAACGCCATGACTAAGGAAGTGTCGGGGATCACACTAAACTCTCGTGTGTGTCCTATAACTCCCAGAGCATCCACATATATAGTGACGAGTCGTTGTAATGGCGAATTCATGGGTGAGTACTTCTTATCACGTCGAGTGATCATTGACGTGACGTAGAGCATGCCTACGGCTTTTCCATGTCGTTTGTCATTCTACGGACGTTGGACCACACTCGCGAGGTTCCCTACTTGCTAGTGTATGGTCATTTTGAGTTCTTATTGAGTCGTTAATGTCGAACAATATTGATATTATGTTTTTACGTTGAATGAACGGTAGTGACGTCGTGGTCACGCCGTCGACTCTCAAAACTATGGCGTGACCTATTAACGACCGAGCCGAGCCTATAATTCATGATTTTTGATGTTGATATCACAGTCGTGGTTATTATTGCGGTTTTCAAACCCGAGAGAGAGTATTCATTTTTCTACTAAATTGTCGAGTTGTTAGAATCATTTAAACCGTTGGGAAAATGCTAGAGTATCAACCTAGGATTAGTTAATGACTCAACCCATTTAATTGGAGTTTTCGACCTTGTCAGGTAGCGGGAACTCGGGAATACGTGCTAGGAATGCGAGAGCGTTACGCGGGTCGCGATAGTTCAGGTAAGTATACTCGCCTACGTGTCTGTGTATGTTAGTAAACCAGTAAGAAAGTCTCATGTGATTCATTATCATTTATTGTTATTCTTGCTATTATCCATTGTTGGCATTCAAATTCCCTTATTTGCTTGGTATGTGTGTTCTTGGCGTAAGTGTGTCGATATAGTATCATATGGCCCGCACTGGTTGGGGAAACTTGGGTATTTCCTACCGAAATTACTGATACCCACAGTGTTGTGTGAACCTAGGTACTGATTGTGAAGGTGTCATGTGACTCATACCAGTTGGGGAAATGCGAGCCACTCTCTACAGGAGTGCTTGACCACCCCTGGTGTTGTGTGAACCTGGGCACTAGATTGTTGTGGTTATTGTTGTGGATTTCGACCGTTTATGGCCCTCTGTTGACTCTTAGAACACGCATGTTTTTGATTGCTATCATTTCAGTCTGCCTATCATACATTTTGATCTATTTACATTCCCGCCTTTCAATTACAACATGATATTTATACTGTTTTATTTGATATTCATGAATTACTGTGAAATTCTTCTGGCATTACTTTCGATTTCTCTCAGTTGCTCACTTTCTAGTTTGTGACGGTAGGTGCAGATATCCTGGAGTGCAGCAAGGGCAAGGGCCCTCTACTTGGTGATTTCCTCTGAGGACCTCTCAGAGTACGCGACTTAAGGGTTAGGTTAGATTGGTTTATGTTTATTGTTGATTGTATGATGTTTTATATATATGATATTGGTTATTGAACTGGGGATCATTTTTTAGACGGATACCATGAATATTCGAGGTTTCTACACACACACACATATATATACATAAACTTCCTGATTTTCGTTTGACTGAGTTATTTCTCAATACTTGTTTAGTGTTCCACTGCGTATAATTGCAATAACTCTTTCATAAACTGTTAAATTGATTAATTGGAGGTTGACTAGGCTCGACAGGCTCGCTGAGTACCGACTCGGGACCTGCACGTGTCTAGGTCGAGCGTACCTAAATGCATTGAAAATTTGGGGTTGTCACATGGCCCCAAAATCCGAAGCCCTCCATGTCTTACGTCATAGACCCACAACCTTACCTCTACCAGCCTGGTCGTTCCACGCGTACTAAATCATCTGTCAATCATTTTGTAGCTAACTATTCTCAAATCATATTATATCAGTTAGCTTATGGACTTCAAATCATCTGTTAAATATTAAATAATTCAACAGAAGACTTAAGCAATAAATCATCATATCCATAAACTGTAAATTATGTGAGAGTATTATTCCTAACGTGGAAACCACATCAATAATCATCATCATATATAACATCAATCATGCCTAGTCAAAATGTGGCAGCCCCAATATCCGGGGTCGCTTCGTGCAACATGTACCTCTCTAGCCCATATTCCAGAAGTACCTGCCACGTCACTCATCCATCCACCTCATCTTTCATGTCCTAATTTCATGCCCTTTTAATTTAGTAATTCAACATTTTACTGTTTTAAAGTTTTACAGCGGAAGCCTTAATATCACCAATTTAGCCTGACATACAATTAATTTATTCAACCTATAGTGGAAAACCCTGAAGTACTCAGTATACAGGCGACAATTGCTATCAGCGCATGTATATATACCAGTACTGTAATTCTATGGTCTCAAGTTTCTAATAATAACAATTTAAAACAACTTAATACCAACAAACATACCAGTAGGTCCTCAACAGTTAACAGGTGAGGATGTGTCGCCGTGACCTCCCTGTTCCTACTGATACCCAAGGTCTGCACTCAGTTATCACAAGAACCAGATAACGAGTCTAGTAAGTAAAATCCCAAGGAAAACCACCATGCATTATAAATTAAGAATGTAAACAGAATTCCAATATAGTGTTAAATAAGCATGCGAGAAGAAAGAATAATGCAAGCAACTGCTCAAAGCTCATTCGCATGAATATAAACACTAAGAAAATCAAATAGGCGTGAACCAGATAACTAAGATGTATACCTAGGACAGAAACCCGGTTGTGACCTACTCCAACAACCCCAGGACTGTGTCCTAGGCAATACACCTAGCAAATGACCACACAACCCCAGATACATAGACGGGAAACCTCCTCCGCCCCAGTAAGAATAGACTCATAGATGATCAATAATTTACAGCTCAAATGAATAACAAATAGTAAATGCAGTAGTGGTGTTCAGTTGGGTTTTACGTACCTCAATCCACGCTCACAAACCCCGAAAATACCCCCGGTTCGACCTTCGATTGATCCCCGACTCCAACGACTGTCCTTGGACTCCTGAGACCTAATTTCGAGGTTTATTGGTCAATAATTTGGTTTATAATCGATTTAGGTTCAATTTCACCAAATTACATTCCAGAGGGTCATTAGCACGCTAATGAGATCAATTAGCGCGCTAATTGATCTTGATCACTGTTCATCATCATTTTTCCAGAGGGTAATTAGGGCGCTAGATCCACCTATTAGCGCACTAATAGTGCTCTGTCCAGCTTTTCCAGATTCAAATTTTTGGATTCCAAACACCTCCTAAACCATTAAATTCGATTTCCACACTTCCCACATACCTCAATGATACCAAAAACATCATTAAACACGAATTTATCGAGCTTAAACCTCAAAATCAAAGAATCATAAAAATCACATTTCAAAACCCATTTGATCAAAATTATCCAATTTCTCTCAAACTTGATCAAATACTCAACCCATATCATACCAAGCTTATGAACATAAAATCTCAACCAAATACAGAGTTTAACACTTCAAGAATTCGAATTTCCTCTGTTGTGCATCCCGAGGAACATCCAACTGATGCCAATTTATCCAGCCACAACTATAGGACTTTACAACTCCAATTGATTTGGCCTATATAAATTGTCAAATCCACTTAATAAATTCCTAAAATTTATAAATAAGGTCACACTAGTCTCCCGACTACCCAACACCCCGTGCCCCGTGTCCGACACGCTTCCTGAGGCGGTCCCACACTTAGTGTACCAAAATAATTATATAACTTAGCCCAAAGTTATATTTAAGTTTCATTTTACTAACTCCTAAATTAGGGTCATGCTATATTGTTTAACTCTAATCAACCCCAACGACCGACCTCACAGCTTCCGAACCCTCGCGTTGGCCTGATTCACGCCACTAAACCCCAGCGCTCCACCTCGCCCGACATCAACTTACACACATGTGATGTTTATATAAATAATAATAATTTTTCCATCACCATAATAGACAAACAACATGCACAAATAACATAATAAAACTTGGGTACTCCTATCCGAGTCCACCCAGCTGCCCACGTAACGCCCAAATTATCCGTTAATCCTCGTGATTAACATTAATCCTGATTTAATTAATTTGGGCCATTACTAAAAACACCAAAATGACCTAAATAAGTCATATACAAGTCCATATGTCGCTCAAGTCCCCAAACCCATCATAAAACAAATAAAATAAACAAGCATACGGGTAGGGAGTAGCTGATCAATCAGAAGAAATCCTCAAGCTTGCATTTCCCTCGGCTCGTACTGGGGTTTGCATTTAGCCATCATAACAAAACAGATGTCGAGTCCAGAGTGATTAATCCTAAGGAAATTCAAAGAGTAAATAATATAAATAAACGCTGGAATCAAAAGACTATTAAATAAACATGTAGAAGAAAAGAATCAGGCAACTGGGAAGAACCATCACATGTATATCCAATAACAACACCATACTTCATACTATCGCCCAAGCACCGCAAGTGAGCAACCTCAAACTGACTGAAATCCCTATTGTCCGCTCGGTAGCCAGTGTAGACTACGACACACCGACATGTGAATAGAAAAAATCAGCAGTCAGGTTGACAATTCATCGACATACTCCTATAACGCATGATATGGCCTAGTGTGCCACAATGCCAACATAATAGAATAAACGCAGCAGGAGTAAACTCAACCGACCATAAAAAAATACTGGAAAGTAGAGTAAATGAAACAACTGGACATGAATTCAAAAAATTCAAGCAATAAATATTCAAATGAATTTCAATTGGGTTACTACACATCTCAATTCGCACTCCACTAATGCCAATACCAATGCACTCCTTATCCGCATAATAATTACCCGTCAATTCAGCTTAAAACCTAAATTTTTTGACAATTCCAATCAATTTCCTAAACCTCAAAAATCATTATTAAATACCAAATCCTCGATAAAACACACATTGAGCGATTTAAATGGGTTTTATAAACCCCAAGATATACCCACAAATTTTTCCAATTTTATTTAAAATTTATTGTTTGTCACTGTTCCGGACGGTGCCACAGGCGCCGCCGTGAACAAAGCTTCAACGGCATGCCCCATGACGTCCATGGAATCGTGACAGACGTCATCACGGTCACACCCCCATGGTGCCATATAAAGTGTGGGTGGTGTTTCGTCACTGGTTTGGACGACGCGTCTGGCGGCGTCTGAGCCAGAGAACATTTTCTGGGGTTCTCGGACCCGTCAGCTCGTCATTGCGGTCCGCGCTTGTCCAAGTCACTCACGTAACGTCTAAAATACCTTAATCTATCAAAACCCCCTTGATGAAAACCGTCTGAGGCGCAAACCTCGGGTTTTCATGCAAAAACGGTAAAATCCAATTGAACTTCATAGCAACACAACAAACAACACCAAAACACTCTTGTTTCATCAAAATCAAATATTGAAACCTAGATATCAACACTTTCGTGGCTGGTGTACTCGACTCACACCCCCAGAAACCTCGTCAAAACCCGATAAAATAGGTCCAAATGTTCTTCAAAACACTCACAAACCCTAGCCTCTCACAAAATTTTCGTCCAACACCAATAGAAGAGAGAGAAAAGGTGATGAGATTTGGATTTTTGACTTTATATACCAAAATTTTCACCTTTTATATTACCAATCTGAAAGCCAATTTTTGTTGGCCAAGATATGGTCAAATGGTCTTCCTTTAATGACTTATATGTGTGTATTTGTTACATACTTGTTCCCTTACACACATCCTTCTCTTGACAACCACACCAATTCTCGGGCATTCCGACACTTGGTCCCGAACCGTTTCACCTGTATAATGCGTACACTCGTGTAACTCACGTATATACGTAATTTAATATAGATTATTTAGCATATTTAATAATTTATTGTGTGTATGTTAACCCTCAGCCTAGTGTACTAACCATTTGCCTCCCCGGTTCCCACGTCTACACGCTACCTGAGGCAAATTCTCGTCACACTGTCTCGCTCGGCATATACAACATAACACACTACATTGCGATGCCAATAATCTAATTGAAACAATTACATCGCAAATAAAACAAAAAACATACAAAAACGGACTGTATACCTATATCGGCGTGCTCTGACCTAACGACGGGGTCCACTCGTGTCGAAGTTGGCGTCCACGTCTGCAACCACGTGTCAATAATAGAAAATTAGATTTGGGCCATTACAATGGTTCAAGATCTTGAATCATAAGACATAACTAAAAAAAGAGCTGCTAGGGTTTGCAGTCACCACTTTCATTTAGGAATCTAAAAAGTTTCTTTGATAAAAACAAACTTGCCTCAGAAATCAACAATCTCTTCAAAATTATTTTAGGTTCATCTCAATGTTATTGAATTTATTTCTTTTTTACCATATGGAGTTTTTGAACTAGTGCATTTAGGGATGGTTATTGGACATGTTCAAATTAATAGGCATTTTACAATTTGTCTTTAAATGTGTCTGAATCATTTCTATAGTAGAATAATTACGATTGCCCAAAATCTAACATCTTTTTTTTTCTCTGATAACTGTGGGTATACTCGGTTTTTTTTTTTCCGCAACTAATCCCATAGGGCCCTAGTGCAGTCGATCGTTGCGTACCCCAATGGCCCAATTGAAATTGCTAAGGGCAGGATTCGAACGCCAGTCATGTTGTAAGGAGTGCCTTACGAAGCCGACACACCTTTACGCTCGCCTTACTATCCTAACAACCCGACCAGGTTCAAAATCTATTTCTTTCACTAAGAAGTGGTTCAAATCTCATGAAATATATACTAAATGTTATAAATTATGTTAATTTATTCAATCAAAGTTTGTCATGGATTTTAGTAGAATAATTTAAGCTCTATTGGTTTGTAGTAACCAACCAATGTTTTATGGGTCTATTGTGATTAGTTATATATGTCAAACCAGTAGACCTTAGTAAGTTTATAATTTAAGCTTGTATTCCTTTAATTTATTTTTTAACTCATGAGCTTGTATAAGATGCTTATTAGGGGAGGACTTTAATCATGCTAGTCAACAGGTACGTGCAATGTTAAGCCTATATTTACGCATTATTTAGTTTAGTATTTCATATGTTATCGGACTTTAAGTCTTAGTATTACAGTGACAAACTCTTACTTTTGATAATTTTAGGTTCTTAGGACTTAGAACAAGAGTATTAGGTGAAAATGGGGCTTAAGGAAAAAATGTGAAGTTTGGTATTACGCGACACCAAGTTGACTAAGATTCAGTCAATTCCATACCGACCCATCTTTAGTATAAAGGATATAACTCCTTCAATTCTTATTGAAATGACTTGTCGTTTCTTCCATTGGACACTATACTTAGAGCTGAACGTTTTTATATCTCACAAGCATCGTCAAATTCAGCCTTTATGTGTCTAGAAATCGCGTTGCAAATTGGCGTTGCAGAATTCACGTCGTGGGTCATGTCGCCAATACAAATTCTTGCATAAGCCTTTTACGATGCCTGAAGTAAAACCTTACTGTTTCCCACGCCACCATCCACGTCGTGGCTTCAATAGGGGTGGCGTCCCTCGAGACGCCTGAAACAAAAACTCAAAAATTACTATTTTTTCAAACTTTTTAGGTTGAAGCCCACTTTAGGGGTTTTATAAAAATAGAGACTAAGTTGTTCTACGTTTTTGATCTCTTATTTATCAAAGAACTCATAGAAGAATTGTGTTTTGTTCAATCATGTCCAACTAAACTCATTGATTTAGGCCAGAGGGGGATCGAACAAGTTGTTGGCGACATAGATTCATTGTGAGATCTTTCTGATTTATATTTAATTGTTCTTATTCTATATTCTATTTCTTTTGACATTATTTTGAACCTAGGGTTAGATTTAATTGTATGTGAAGGACTATCACATTTTGTCACGGCCCAAATTTTCTAATATTGATTAACTTGCTTAATCATGATCACCGACTCGTGACGAGGGGCCCGCATTAGATGCGCACACCTACCGAGGCATGTGGCTGAGGTAAATTTTATATTTGTATTGATGTATTCCTAGTGTTTTGTATGTGTGTAGGCTGACTAAGCCAGTATGTGCAGCTATCGACGTCGAGACGTGGTCAGGGACACGTCTCGAGTTGCGTGCAAGTCGGGGTATCGAATAACGAGACTTGCGATAAGTCTAAATTTAGTAAAATGCAATGTAATTAAATTAATGCACATTAAATCATAGCCTATGGTTATAAATTTATTAAATTGAATTGGAAATATATATATATTTATATTATATAAATATATAATATAAATATATATATATTAAAAAAAATCAGAAAGAATCAGAAAAGAATTGTGAAATGACAAAAAGGGGCTTTGGCTTATTAAGAAAGAAGATAAGATTGAGGGGTAAAATGGTCATTTGACCCCCAAAATATCAAAATCACCACCACACACACCACACACACCACCGATACACCTTCCTCACTAAACCGAAAGAGAGGGAGAGAGAGAGAGTTCGAGCGAGAGAGAGAAAGGAGAGATCGGAACTGGAGACCGAGGGATCGAGGCTAGGAATTGAGCTCAGATGAGAGGATCGGAGGTAAGGCATTATTGTTGTTGTTGATGTTGGCGTCAATGTTTTCACTGTTGGTGTGTTGATCGGTGTAATGGTGATGGCGGTGATTGGGGTCTCGGACGAACTGCTCTTGCAGTTCGTCCGAGGAGGGAGACGACGACCGTCGTCGTCTCCCCTCCCAATCCCTCTCAAATAAAAAAAAAAAAATTTTGAAGAAGAAGAGACGCTGCTGTGCGTCTCTGCTTCTCTATCACAGTGAATGGGGGAAGGGGAAGGGAACGCACGCACGCGTGTGCGTGCGTGCGGTCCCTGGACCGGTTAGACCGAACCGGGCCAGACCCGGTTCAACGGTCCAAACCCCCCAAAAATAATTAAAAAAATAAAATAAATAAAAATAAATAAATAAATAAAAATAAATAAAAATAAAAGTAATAGTAATAAATACTATATATATGTAATGTATATACATACATGTATATATGTATATGTATACATAAAATATACATGTATGTATATTTATATATACACATACACATGTATATCTACAAAAAATAAAATAAAATAATAAAAGAAATAATAATATGTATATATATGTATACATACATATACATTTATATATATACAAATGCACATATATATGTATATATCTACATATACACATATATGAATATATACATAAAATATATTTATGTAACAAAAAAATAAGTAAATAAGTAAATGAATGATATGAAATAATCTTTCAGGGACTTAGGGGTGTTACGGGGGTTCGAGAGCGCTAGTCGGAATGTCGCGAGGCCGGATAGCCATAGCTATCCTGTGACTTGTAAGTGAAACTGTGGGAACTCCCTACTTTATTTTATTCATATTAAATTCTCTTTCAGTCAATTTGATGACTTGTTATTAGTAATCTACCATCATGCTTTCCTTGCTCTATTCAAGTTGAATGTTGAAATAACATGATGCCTTGTGATGATTTCATTGACTCCTTTCCTAATGTGCCATATTTGATTATGAATAATGTTATAATTGATGTTAGAAATGCATGCATTAGGGTTATTGTGGTAATTGATTTGTATTTCATTTCTTTTGAGGCTTTGTAGCCTAACTTATTGTTGATATCGTAGAACCTTAGAAATGAAAATCCTTGAAACAAAAGTTGGAGATTATCTAGTGTCCATTGCACGAGAGATGGGTGGATTCACGGGGTCACTGGACCTCGGGGTTGTGACGGCCCCAATTTCCCCGTGCAATTGGGTACGCCCGGCCTAGACCCGTGCAGGCCTCGAGTCATCCCTCGGCAACCTGGCGAGCCTAGTCAGCCTTTGATTTCATCAATTTAGTAATTTATGAAAGAGTTATTGCAATAATACACAGCGGAAGACTAAACAATAAACAACAAGGGGAAATAACTCGATCAAAAGGGAAATCAGGAATTCTATAAATGTGGAAAACCCCGAGTATTCATGTACAAATCGATAAGCATATATACATGATACCAGTCTCATCAAAAATATCAAGTTCAATATAAGTATGAAACGAAATACAATTCAGCAAAAACATAAAACCTACTAAATGGTCTCCAAGTCCAGCCGCTAATCCTCACAAAAAGTCGCCTAAGCAGGGCTCCTTGCCTCTACTGCACTCTGCTCTATCTGCACCCACCGTCATAAACTAGACGGTGAGCAACTGGAGAAAATCGAATGTAATGCCAGAAGAAGATAACAGTAATTCATGATATAACAAGTAAAACAGTCTAAATATCATGCGGTAATGAAAAGACAAAAATTTAAATAAACAAGGTGCATGATAAACAGACTAATAGATATCAATCGAAAGTCAAGTGTGTTCCAAGGAATCAAAGGAGGCTCATAAGTGGTCTAAATCATAGCATACGGCGAAGACCCCGCGAGGTCTTCCCGGGCATCGACACAAGCGAAGGCACAGCTATGATGGGAGGGACTCGAACCCACCCACCCAGTACTCGGTGTCACACGGTCACTAAGGGTGGTCACACACTCCTGTACATGAGTGCCCGCGTTTTATCCCTCTAGTGCAGGTCCTAGTACTTTTGAGACAAAACACTTACGCCGGAAAACACACAACAAGAAATGGAATGGAATACCGATAACAGAGCATAACAAGACTGAAAAAAAATGATAATGAATCACATGGCATTTTCTTACTGGCTTACAAATCATACACAAGCTTTTTGAGACAAGTGTACTGTAACAACCCCAAATTTTTAACTGACTTGTGTTGCACTTGTCAGAATTGTGACCCGGCTACGTGAATACTGGACAGTATTTCGAACTTCGGGAGTCGACACCGAAGTGATTTTATGATTCTTTGATTGTGTGTATTAGTATTGTAGTATTTTACGGGTTTCGAGCCGTTCGGGAGGTATTTAATTGAGTGAGGTTTCGACTAGTTAAACGGGGGAGAAAAACAAGTAAAACATACAAATAAATGAATTTTTAATTTATTTAATTAATTAGTTGGCGAGACAAGGCGAGACTACGGGAATTACGAGAGTCGGAACAAGGAAAAATGGACCGAGGAATGTCGTTTGAACGCGGGAGTTAGTTAATTACGCAACATATGGTCTATGTAATTGGATTTGTTAAATTGACACAGTTCAATGGTGAGGAACCATGAGATTGACCTCGAGATGTGGGTGTGTTGAGGTGGAGAGTTATGCAAGTGACAACACACACACACTTTAATGTGTAATAAAGAGAAATAAATAGAATGGTTACACACTTTAATGTGTAATAAAGAGAAATAAATAGAATGGTTACACACTTTAATGTGCAATAAAGAGAAATAAATAGAAAAGTAAAAAGACCCATAAGGGTAGTGTTTTAAAAGTGTGTAGGAATTTAGTTGGGGGTAAAAATGTCATTTGGCCTTATATATATAAAAAAAAAGAAGAAAACCCTACACTATTCACCTCCTTCTCCAAACACCCACCGCCGCCACTTATCTTCTTCCTCCCTTCATCTCTCTCGTCGGTCTCCCACTCGGTCTCCCCTCGCCAGAACCTTCACCGGAGGTCCGCTTTCTCTCTCTCTCTCTCCCACTCTTTCTTACGTTTTTCATCGTTTTTTTTAATTTATTGTTGTTTTGGTTTCGCCGGAAAACGCCAAGCTTAGCGGCGCTATCGGCGGACCGCCGCACCAGGGGAGGTTGTCGGGGACTAGATCTCGCCCATACTAATGTCCTACAACCCTCCGGTGTGTCCGAAATCCAGGTTGCGTTTTAAAATAGTTTTATTATTTCATGTGATTGTTTTTGTGTTTTATTTTATCTTATTTTTATTCTTTCTTTTGCCGTAAAATCGCATGTTTGAAAGGATTTGCTGGTTGAACCATCACTGGTGTGGGGGTTATCACGGATCTTGCTCATGTCCTCGATGGTCTCTCGCGGTTTTGGTTCATCTAAAATACTATTAATATTGTTATTTTGACGAATTACTTGTTACGATTTTTATTAAACAATTGGACTCGTTGTAGTTTCTTAATAATGTTGCGTGGTTTCGTGTTTTGATCATTCTTTGTCGATGACGTCGGTGTTGAGTTTTCAGTCAAAGTTTTGTCAATTTGGGTTTGATTTACCGATTGAATTGTCGAGGTTTTCGAGTCATTTAAAAGGATGGGAAAATGTGAAGGGTATCGACCTAGGATTAATTAATGCCTCGACCCATTAATTAGAGTTTCCAACCTTGTCGTAGCGGAAAACTTGGGAATACGCATTAGAAACGAGAGTTTATTTCGCGGGTCGCGATAGTTCAGGTAAGTACATTTGCCACAAGCATTTGTACGTTTGTAAGCCAGTAAGAAAATGTCATGTGATTCATTATCATTTATTCAGTCTTGTTATTCACTATTATTGGTATTCCATTCCATTTCTTGTTGTGTGATTCCCGGCGTAAGTGTTTTGTCTCGAAAGTACTAGGACCTGCACTAGAGGGATAAAACGCGGCACTCGTGCGCACGAGTGTGTGACCACCCTTAGTGACCGTGTGACACCGAGTACTGGGTGGATGGGTTTGAGTCCCTTTCCAGTCATAGCTGTGCCTTCGCTTGTGTCGATGCCCGGGAAGACCTTGCGAGGTCTTCGCCGTTATGCTATGGTTTAGACCACTTATGAGCCTCTTTTGATTCCTTGGAACACACTTGACTTTCGATTGATATCTATTAGTCTGTTTATCATGCATCTTGTTTATTTAAATTCCTGTCATTTTTATTACCGCATGATATTTAGACTGATTTACTTGTATTATCATGAATTACTGTTATCTTCTTCTGGCATTACATTCGATTTTATTCGCTTACTCACCGTCTAGTTTGTGACGGTGGGTGCGATAGGGCGGAGAGCGCAAGGGCAAGGGACCCCGCCTAGGGGATCTATTGTGAGGATTAGCGGCTGGATTTGGAGACTATTTTATAGGTTTCCTTATGTTTTGCTTTTATGTATATCGTTTTATATATATATGCTTTGGGATTATTAAACTTGGCAAATTTTGATGAGATTGGTATCATGTACCTTTGCATTTCGAATTGTACATGAATACCCGGGTTTTTCACACTTATAGAATTCCTATACTTCTTTTGATTGAGTTATTTCCCCTTTGTTTTAATTGTTTAGTCTTCCATTGTTTATTATTGCAATAAGTCTTTAATAAATTACTAAATTGACTAAATTGAAGGTGACTAGGCTCGTTAGGTTGCTTAGAGTGATGACTCGGGGCTTGTACGGGTCTAGGCGGGCGTACCAATTGCATGGGGAAATTGGGGCCGTCACGATTGGTATCGAGCCTAGGCTTTAGGATCTTAGGGACATGCTATATTGCTATCTAAAAATTGTGATACCAACGTCACGGTTGGTATCGAGCATAGGCTTTATAACCTTAGGGACGAGTTTAGAGTTGTATTAATATTGTGATACCAACATCACAGTTGGTATCGAGTTTAAGGTTATAACGACCGACTCTCAATTTAAAACACAAACCATTAAGACAATGGAAGTTAGGAATGGTTGAACTTAGAGTGGAAACCCTATAATCCTTTTAAAAACCTAGATGGGGAGTTCGGGATGAGTCGGATTTAAATTTGTATATATTATGATTGTTATGTGTACTATATGGTATGCGATAGTTATGTGTTGATCCGTAGTATTCGTTCTCTTGGTTCGGACGACGATGGCGGATCAGACCGGTCCGAGTGACGATAGCGGCACGTTTGGCATACGATATGCTAGCGCGGATGATGTGCACGCCTTGACACAGAGAGTCGCGACGCAGGACCAACAGCTACAAGAGATGTTACGACTGCTGAGGACATTCGTACCAGCTACCATTCCAACATCGACTTCGACTACACCATTACCCCAACTACGTTGCTTCCTACGAATACTACTCGGGGAGTTGAGATTTCGATTGCTGCGACCTTCGCGACTCCGATTTCATTAGCGACGATACCTGAGGGAGTTCTTGCGTCAGTTGCGCAAACTGAGGCTGAAACACCGTCGATAGCACAAGCAAAGGAGATACCTACTACATTAGCTACACCGATGGCCAATGCTGAGTCTACTTCAGTAACGACTCCATCAAAGAGTGTGGGAGCCACTACCAAGGCTAGGTAGTGGAGAGAGTTCAAGAGGCACGACCCGTTGAAGTTCTATGGTGGTACCAACATTAGAGCGGCAGAGCTATTCTTGAAGAATCACGAGAAGGTTCACACCATCATCGCTACCGATGAACGCATGAAGGCGACGATCTCTTCGTCAATGTTGCCAGGGGGAGGCGGACGATTGGTAGGCGATAATTGTTGCTACCCGAGGCATCCCGAGCGATTTGGGTTGACTTCAAGACCCGGTTAGTTAGAAGTACTTTCCGCCGACTGTCCTTCGAGTGAAAAGGAACGAGTTCATTGCGTTGAGGCAGAGCGCATGCGAGTCCGTGATGGAGTTTAAGATTCAATGTTTCTTTTGGTACGAACTGGTTTGGTGCATTTCATGTTCGGGTTATAATACGAGAATATGAAATTAAGACCCTTGTGGGTAGCGTATGTGGTAGAGCGAAACAGATGTCGACGCTGCTAAGATATTGAATCGCGTATGAGTATTTGTTACCCAGGGTTAGATTTTAGGACGCGTGTTTAGAGCAAATGGTGATGCAATTAATTCGAGAAGATTTAAGTCGTGAGATTGCTTATGCATTCGAATATCTGAAAGTTTGCGAGAAGAACTGATCAACCCACAACCTGGAGTAAGCTGCGATCGTGCTCGCGCTGAGGATATGAGAACGTCACCGCTACGATGCTCGTTTGAGTTACGTAATGATCCTGAGAGCTTGAAGCATCTATTCATTCAGAGGGAGCTGAACCTGACACAAAAGCCTTGGCCTAAGTTCGTGAAGGATTACAACTTTTTGTTTTACGTAGCATCCGAGGAAGACCAACGTTGTTGCTGATGCGTTGCGCTGCAAAGGATTGGATGCGGAAGTAGTCGTGTGTCAAAGAACCTACGAGCATGGTTTACGTGAGGCGATCAAGTTGATGAGTTCACGGACGTGCGATGACTACCGAGAACCTAGATACGTGGTCAAACGATGTTGCGAGTCTCATTTGGCATTTTGCGCGAGTGAAGAAGATGATGCGTCCTACCATGCGGTGCGGTGAGATGGCGGATAGTTTAGATTGCCCGACGAGTCGGTCGACGACTCATGCTAGAGGTATCACGGCGACCGGGGTTTCCATTGGTGGTCGATGTGTGTGAAGAGTTACTTCGGGAGATTCATCGTTTTGGTTTTGTTGTGCATCCGGGTCGACTAAGATGTGCGCCGATATGCGACATTCTTTTGGTGGCCAGGGATGATTTTCGAGTTGTTGGAGTTGTTCAAACGTGTGATGTTCCAGCGCGTAGAGGCTGGGCATCGACGACCTGGAGGACTATTACAGCCTCACCCATTTCTTAATGGAATTGGGTATATTTGGATATGGATTTCGTTAGTGGTTGCCCTGATCTCCTCGTGGTTACGATAGCATCTAGGTAATTGTGGATAGTTTTGTTTGAGACTTAAGAGTGCCCAGTAGTGGCAGAAGAAATACTTGTCGAGTATCACAATGAGCTTCAGTATGATTCGAGGAAACTATAAATATCTGAAGGTCTCTCCACTGAAGGGTCACGAACGGTTCGGAGTCAAGAAATGACTCACTTTGAATTTTTATCGGACTCGTTAGGAGTTGCGAAGAGTTGCTAATCTAGTTTACTTATTAGATTAATTTCGGGGACGAAATTCTAATAAGTGGGGAGACTCGTAACAACCCCAAATTTTTAACCGACTTGTGTTGCACTTGTCGAAATTGTGACCGACTACGTGAATACTTTGGACAAGATTTCGAACTTCGGGAGTCGACACCGAAGTGATTTTATGATTCTTTGATTGTGTGTATTAGTATTGTAGTATTTTACGGGTTTCGAGCCGTTCGGGAGGTATTTAATTGAGTGAGGTTTCGACTAGTTAAACGGGGGAGAAAAACAAGTAAAACATACAAATAAATGAATTTTTAATTTATTTAATTAATTAGTTGGCGAGACAAGGCGAGACTACGGGAATTACGAGAGTCGGAACAAGGAAAAATGGACCGAGGAATGTCGTTTGAACGCGGGAGTTAGTTAATTACGCAACATATGGTCTATGTAATTGGATTTGTTAAATTGACACAGTTCAATGGTGAGGAACCATGAGATTGACCTCGAGATGTGGGTGTGTTGAGGTGGAGAGTTATGCAAGTGACAACACACACACACTTTAATGTGTAATAAAGAGAAATAAATAGAATGGTTACACACTTTAATGTGTAATAAAGAGAAATAAATAGAATGGTTACACACTTTAATGTGCAATAAAGAGAAATAAATAGAAAAGTAAAAAGACCCATAAGGGTAGTGTTTTAAAAGTGTGTAGGAATTTAGTTGGGGGTAAAAATGTCATTTGGCCTTATATATATAAAAAAAGAAGAAAACCCTACACTATTCACCTCCTTCTCCAAACACCCACCGCCGCCACTTATCTTCTTCCTCCCTTCATCTCTCTCGTCGGTCTCCCACTCGGTCTCCCCTCGCCAGAACCTTCACCGGAGGTCCGCTTTCTCTCTCTCTCTCTCCCTCTTTCTTACGTTTTTCACTTGTTTTTTTTAATTTATTGTTGTTTTGGTTTCGCCGGAAAACGCCAAGCTTAGCGGCGCTATGGGCGGACCGCCGCACCGGGAGGTTGTCGGGGACTAGATCTCGCCCATACTAATGTCCTACAACCCTCCTGTGTCCGAAATCCGGTTGCGTTTTAAAATAGTTTTATTATTTCATGTGATTGTTTTTGTGTTTTATTTTATCTTATTTTTATTCTTTCTTTTGCCGTAAAATCGCATGTTTGAAAGGATTTGCTGGTTGAACCATCACTGGTGTGGGGGTTATCACGGATCTTGCTCATGTCCTCGATGGTCTCTCGCGGTTTTGGTTCATCTAAAATACTATTAATATTGTTATTTTGACGAATTACTTGTTACGATTTTTATTAAACAATTGGACTCGTTGTAGTTTCTTAATAATGTTGCGTGGTTTCGTGTTTTGATCATTCTTTGTCGATGACGTCGGTGTTGAGTTTTCGATCAAAGTTTTGTCAATTTGGGTTTGATTTACCGATTGAATTGTCGAGGTTTTCGAGTCATTTAAAAGGATGGGAAAATGTGAAGGGTATCGACCTAGGATTAATTAATGCCTCGACCCATTAATTAGAGTTTCCAACCTTGTCAGGTAGCGGAAAACTTGGGAATACGCATTAGAAACGAGAGTTTATTTCGCGGGTCGCGATAGTTCAGGTAAGTACATTTGCCACAAGCATTTGTACGTTTGTAAGCCAGTAAGAAAATGTCATGTGATTCATTATCATTTATTCAGTCTTGTTATTCACTATTATTGGTATTCCATTCCATTTCTTGTTGTGTGATTCCCGGCGTAAGTGTTTTGTCTCGAAAGTACTAGGACCTGCACTAGAGGGATAAAACGCGGGCACTCGTGCGCACGAGTGTGTGACCACCCTTAGTGACCGTGTGACACCGAGTACTGGGTGGATGGGTTTGAGTCCCTTTCCAGTCATAGCTGTGCCTTCGCTTGTGTCGATGCCCGGGAAGACCTTGCGAGGTCTTCGCCGTTATGCTATGGTTTAGACCACTTATGAGCCTCTTTTGATTCCTTGGAACACACTTGACTTTCGATTGATATCTATTAGTCTGTTTATCATGCATCTTGTTTATTTAAATTCCTGTCATTTTTATTACCGCATGATATTTAGACTGATTTACTTGTATTATCATGAATTACTGTTATCTTCTTCTGGCATTACATTCGATTTTATTCAGTTACTCACCGTCTAGTTTGTGACGGTGGGTGCGATAGGGCGAGAGCGGCAAGAGGGCAAGGGACCCTGCCTAGGGGATCTATTGTGAGGATTAGCGGCTGGATTTGGAGACTATTTTATAGGTTTCCTTATGTTTTGCTTTTATGTATATCGTTTTATATATATATGCTTTGGGATTATTAAACTTGGCAAATTTTGATGAGATTGGTATCATGTACCTTTGCATTTCGAATTGTACATGAATACCCGGGGTTTTTCACACTTATAGAATTCCTATACTTCTTTTGATTGAGTTATTTCCCCTTTGTTTTAATTGTTTAGTCTTCCGCTGTTTATTATTGCAATAACTCTTTAATAAATTACTAAATTGACTAAATTGAAGGCTGACTAGGCTCGTTAGGTTGCCGAGTGATGACTCGGGGCTTGTACGGGTCTAGGCCGGGCGTACCCAATTGCATGGGGAAATTGGGGCCGTCACATGTACTTACCTGAACTAATCGTAACCCGTAGACAATACGCTCGCGTTCCTAGTACGTATCCCCGAGTTTCTCGCTACCTGACAAGGTTGGAAACTCTAATTAACGGGTTGAGTCATTAACTAACCCTAAGTTAACTTCTTAGTACTTCCCGTGTTTTGTAATGACTTGACAACTTAATAACCAATCGATACAACGACCATAAACCCATTGAAACACAACTCGTTTGGATTTTGAATTCACAACACATATATAAGCCTAATCACACATCTTAGGCTCGGCTCGGTCGTAAATAGGTCACGCTATAGTTTCGAGGACCGGCAGCGTGACCACAACGTCATAACCATTCATCGACACGAAAACACAACTTCGATGTCGCCTAACAATTACGATTCAATACGAAACTTAACATGACCATACACCGGCGAGTAGGGAACTCAGGGTGTGGTCCAACATTCGTAGAGTGTCAACACGAAAGATGGAAAGGCCATGTGCACGCCTACGTCACGTTGACAACTACTCAACGCAATATAAACAACTCATGCGTATCTCCGCCATTACGACTCATCATCATTGATATGGACGCTCCGGGGCTATGAGACTCCATGGCGGGCATGGTAAGGTCTCCGGCAGTTCCCCATGTCATCGCGTCGATGATAGTACCGCCACAACGACAGTGGTTTCGAGCGAGAATGTTACAATGCGCATAACATTACATAAATGACATAATATATTAATAATGCCGCTGTTTTAGGCCACTCCGAGAGTTGTGAGACACAAGCATAGACTTAGCTTGGTACTCGACATCTCCGATTATGGTGGCACAGCGGTGGCGTCGCCTACGGCAATGGATTTCGGCGATGACTCAAAACAGTCCACACAACATGACAACAACATCACCTAGGTTCGAGACACTAAAACAGTTCCAACATGACCAAATCGATCACAACAAGAACAACGAGGCATCATCGAGGTCATGGAGAGGTCCCCGACAATCCCCCACGAGCGGTGGTCCCGAATAGTCTTTGCTATATGCGGCTATTTCCGGCGAGAAGTACAAAACAGCGAGCATTTGAAAATTTGATAAAACAGTAAACATACACCCTATGTGACGCAAACGTGGGTGCTCCGGGGATGTGGGGATCTTGGGGCACCACTAGGGACCATCCCCGACCACCCCTGACCAGTGCCACCGCCTCCGGCAGCGGCAAAACGTGACAGCAGTTAAAACAGTCATGAAAACAGTTTTATAACAATAAGGAAAAACAAACCGTGAGAAAAGAGAGAAAGAGTGAAAGAGAGGGAGAGAGGAAGATCTCCGGCGACAGAGGTGGATCTCAGCCACCTCTGGACCTCCGACAACCGGTGGTGAGCTCGGCCAAGGTAGGGAAGGATGGACCGAGAGTGGGAGAGAGTGAGACCGTGAGTGACAAAGAAAATGAGAGAGGGAACAAAACCGAGAGAGAGTACAAACCGAGAGAGAGTGATGGATCTCCGGTGGGCTCGTCCACTGCTGGGGTCCCGGGGACCAGTGCTGGTTCGTCGACGTCGAGAAGAGGTGGAGGGTGGCGGTGAGATGAGGAAGATGAAGTGAGGCCGTGAGTGAGAAAGGGAGAGAGAGAGAGAGAGAAATGTGTGAGTAGAGACCGAGAGAGAGAGATGACGAGCCTCCGACGTCAGCTCCGGTGAGGGTTCCGGCGAGAGATGTGGCTGGCCTGACAAGGGAGAGGGGCGGTGGTGGTTGGAGAGAACATGAGGTGCGGTGTGTGTGTGGAGGGGATGAGTGAATAGTGGATTAGGTTTTGTTTGTTTATATATATATATATAAGACAAGTGTGAAATGACTCTTTTGCCCTCCAACTTACTTCTAACCCACCTCAAAACAGTTGCCCTTATGGGTCTTTTGTCCCTTTATCACATCTCAACACACCCACACATCTCAATGCAAATCTCATGGTTCTCCTCACTCACTTGTGTCATTTTAACAATCCTACCTATATTAACCTATAAAATTAACCCCATTAATTTTATTAAATTACCAATAAAGTTACACAAATTCTCGCCTACTCGGTGCACCGTGTCCCGCGTTCGACACGCTTCTCGAGGCAATCCCACTTCCAATAAATTTCTTCATGTCTAAGTTATACTTTATTAATAAAATTGTAGCTTCCTCAACTTAGGTCATATATTTCTCCGTAAATTGTCTCGCCGCGCCTGTTTTCTCGCCACATCTCAACACTAATTAATTACATTAATTAGATAATTCATTTATTTGTATGTTTTACTCCCCCGTTTGCATAGGCGTAGCCTCACTCAATTTAAAATCGCCTTACCGGCGCGAGACTCGTAAAATACTAAAATACTATTACACACAATCAAAGAATCATAAAATCACTTCGGTGTCGACTCCCGAAGTTCGAAATACTGACCAGTATTCACGTAGCCGGGTCACAATTTTGACAAGTGCGATACAAGTCAGATTAAAAATTTGGGGTTGTTACAGGGGTTTCCGGCACTCACCACTATTACTTGGGTGGCATCACGTAGCTTGAACTACGGGGTTGTCGGCAAGTTCTATTTATATATATATTCAAAAATTTACAAGTATGTTGAGAGTAACTCCATACGATAGTGGAAAAAGGCTGATTGATACTTCTCACCGCCGACAGGACATAGATCATCTCGACTTAGCCTGTGTCAGTCTATCTAACTCGGTTAACTGTGATATTTATATGCATTACTTTCTCAGCACCTTTTTCTGCTATATTATACATTTAAATATCTGTCTTTAATTTGGAAATGAAGTATAGAATTCCCTGGTTATCACTTAAATATCACTATACTCACCGTCTAGTTTGTGACGGTGGGTGTAGGTCCGTCAAACAGCACTAGACCGGGCAAGGAGAAGATCGACGACTACCTCTGAGCTCGTAGCGCGGAGCTGCTATACATGTAGGTCATATATTTTTTTGTATTATGTTTTATATACGTCTTTTGCTTGGGTTGTCTTGTTGGGACGAGAGTTAGTCACCCGATTTTTGACTTTCACTTTGTTATATATATATATATGTTCGCCGTTATATGCATATATATATGGTGATTGTTATTTCTTGGTTTCCACACTTATAATTATAAGATTTACTTCCACTAAAATATTTAAGAATTCCGCATTAAATTTGTAAAGACTTCCGCTAAATAAATTAGTTATTAAATATAGAGAAAGAAGTAGGTAGTACAGGCTGACTAATACATAATTAGGTCCTACGTGTTGGAATTAGGGCTTAATTATGGGATTAGGCCGGGCGGTGCCCTAGACGAAAATAGGGGCCGTTATACATTTATATTAGGTTGATCACCCATTGTTATTGAGTCGAAGCATCTATTTTTATGCGATAGACTCATCCAAGTAATAATTGCCGATTAGATAACCCTTTTTGGTATCGGTCAAATGCCTTAGGAATCTAGGCTAAATAGGGACCACTAGCAACTCGATTGTCAAAGTGCAGTGCCTTCATAAAACTATAATATAACCACCTTCATCTTTTTTCTTTCAGAGTCAAACTCACAACCTCCATAAAATTTTGCTAACAAATGCCTGTACCATATCACAAGAGATGCTTTCGCAACAAGGGAAAAAATAAATTAGGAGTGCGTGTGATTGTTTTTTCATGTACTTAATCTCAAATCCAACACTGCAAAAAATGTAATGGTTGGTATTGTGAAACTACTTTAAATAAAACAATTGAAGATTTTGTTTTTCTTGAAAATCCTGTATAGAACAACTTCGTGTCCAAACAAGTAACAGCCAAATTATTGTCCTTGTGCACAGAGCCCTTACTAAGTCCTAACCAACCATTTCTTTGTAATTTCTCTTTTTTCCGTTTTTTATTACAACAAGAAAGTAGGGGTAGACAAACCTCAGTTTAGTGATAAAATTCATTAAACTGCCACCAAATCGAAGATTCACGGTTTAGTCATTTTGTAAACTACCACTAAACCGCGAACTCTAAAAATCACAACCAAACCAATTGTGGTTTGTGCAGTTTGAACGGTTTGATTTGACGGTTTTACTATTACATTTTTAACAAAACAAAAACTAGCATACATT
Source organism: Stephania japonica (assembly GCA_039657345.1). NCBI lineage: Eukaryota > Viridiplantae > Streptophyta > Magnoliopsida > Ranunculales > Menispermaceae > Stephania > Stephania japonica. Next base: position 49,988,220 of record CM077558.1, read on the forward strand.
CAATTTCATAGATATCCCTCAAAACAATATACAATTAATCCATCAAACAAAAATCACTTCCATTGAAAAGCAATCAATAAATTAGTACCAAATTCACAATCAAGCACTACAACTTGAATCTCAAAAAGAAATGTCTGATCATTGATATCAATAAGGGTGACAAAAAAAACCGGATGGAAACGGGTCTGGACACACCTAATAATGACTTAAAATAGTGTCCGGACCCATACCCATATTTTAAAATGGACATCTTTTTTTGTCCGGACCCGTATTTTTATAAAACATACCAGACCCTTTTTTGTCCGATTTTATTTTTAAATATGATCAAATGCCAACAACCAATTGGCCCAAGTTGTAAGAGTCACCTCTTAGATGGGGCCTGACAATGCTCGAGCGTGATTAGTCAGTACAGTTGGAACTAAACACTATATTAAAAAAAAAAAAAAAAACTGCTAAGGGTAATCCAATCCAGTTATATATGGTCAAAACAACATCTAATTTGATTTCCAAGATTGTAAAATCGCAGTTGGATCCAATCAATTTATTTATTTTATTCTATTTATGAAGAAATAGATATTTCGTTAATTAATCAACAATGGTTCTCAATACATTAAATAGAATATGACGAGATATATAATCAATTAATTTGGTACATTGATTCCCATTTACTACAATTTGCACCATCAAATGAGATTTAGATAATGCTTTTCTAACCCACTTTGGACACTCACTTTAGATACTTAGTGGTCCAAGTGGGTATTCCTTTATGTGATATACCTCGAGAAAAGTGTGCATATTTCTTAAGGTGTACCGCACGATTGAACATCCACTTAGACCCTCTAGGTGTCCTAAATGAGTTACTCTAGCATCTTCACGAGGAAAGCTGTTATGGTATTTAAACAACAGTATAGTACCATAACATTCAAGCAATACAATATTAAATTTTTAATGCATAATTAATGACTATACATTATGTAACGCTAATCAAGGAGCTTGACTCGGCAATATGCATCATTTTGCTAATTTTACACACATTCTTTAAATCATCATATCTTATGATTATTAAAATGTCTTTGTCAATAAGAATACTTTTAGTCAAATTATTAAGCATATTTATAGCTGAGGTGATCGGTGCCGTTGCGCGTAGAACAATAAGCAGATGTGATGCATAAAAATTACAAAAGTCAACACATATAAGACTTGAAAACGTTTCCAAAAAAAGATACTGGCTAAGTACACTCCATCATTTATTAAGTGCACCTGATTATACGTGGTACCTTAAATTTAAATTTCAATTTATAAGTGTACCCCATATTTTTATCAAAATACCCTTTCATCTGAACCGAAGCATCCAATTCTAAAACTTTAGTCGAGGCATCTATTTTAAGTTCGACGACATATGACCGAGACTTATCCTCTAGGTTTGGTGTTGTCTAATCGAATCACTTTAGTGAGATTTAGTTGATAACTGTCGATCTAAAGGTTCGCCGATTGACTCTTCAATTAAAGGTTCGGTAGACTGTGTCCGACTCTCCAACTAGAGATTCGTTGATATTTAACTGACTCTCCAGCAAGAAATTCAGATATGTGAGGTCGAACCACTTGATGATGCCTTCAAATCACAAGAACAAAGTGTGTGAAGGGATGATGATGGGGTGCACAAAATGAGAAGAAAGTATAATGGATACATTAATTACAGTGAGGGCATATGAGTCATTTTGTAGTAGGATTGACTTTTTATTAAGTTTGACTATTTCTAATATACACTTAGTAAATGGAAGTTTGCGGAAGTATGGTAGCCAAGGGATTCTGGTGCGATGACTTGCGTTGGATCAGTTTTGATAAGTGATATGAAGTTCAAGCTCTATTTATATGGGGTTCATTTAAAAACCCAAGTTCCTCAACAAACCTTGAGAAAGGGCGCTTTTACAGTCGTATGCCTAATGACCCTACCACCAACCTTACCACGGCTGACTTAGACTTTAAAAAATAAGTTTGTGGTAAAATAGCTCGAAGTAAATGTCAAGGTTTACAACTCATAGGTGTGGGAAAGTCTTACTCCTCCTTTTTTTTTTTTTTTAGAACAAAAAAAATCTCTCGGGAGAAGAGAACAGTGAGAACTCAAGAACGGGAGAAAGTTGAGAAAAGAGATAATGAAGGTTGACGACGATCCGGATGCTTGTAAAACGTATAAGGATCGTCTAGTCAATGCCGAATATAGAAAATTCTCAGAAAATGTGGTACTGGAGGTAGGAGATATGAGCATTACTTCAGATGCTCTAAGTCCCTAGGTGAAGTTTTCTCCTAACCTGCATAGCAAGTTAGAGAAACAAATAGAGAACGCAGTGGTGGTGAAACTGACGTGAAGATCGTTAGGCTACAAGATGTTTTGTAATAGAATCGTAGCAACGTGGCACCTTGAAGGGGACTACAGAGTTATGAATCTCTCTAATGATTTTTATTTAGTTCAATTTATATGTGCAGAAGATATGAATAGAGCTTTACTCGGAGGGCCATATGAAATCCTCGGCCATGTCATTTTTGTGTAAAAATGGGGGCCATCTTTTCGAGTGGCGACTGCATCAATATCGAAAACAGCGGTTTGGATTCATTTTCCAGACCTCCCTCTTGAGTATTTCCATGATTCTATCGTTTGGGGACTTGGAAATGTAGTTGGACAGTCATTAAAGGTAGATTCAAGTGCTACTACAGCTAACAAATGGGGAGTTTGCTCGAGTGGGGGTGGAATTGGACTTCTCAGAACTGCTTATATCAAAATTTAGAGTGAAAGACTTTTGGTTGAGGGTGGAGTATAGAAGGCTTCCCCACATATGTTTTTATTGCGAAAAAGTGGGGCACAACAACACTGTATGCCCCCTTAATGCTCATAAAGATCCCTAAGGTCCGTAGTCAAGGAAAAGAAGAGTTTAAATGACACGGGGGTGGTGCGCCGCCTCCGCAAGCTATCGGAGATTCTAATTTTGGGTCGTGGATGATTGCTCAAAAGAAGCTCGTTAGAATGGAGAAATTACCAAAAAGGGAAGGAGAGAATTTAGGGCGAGAATTAAGGGAGGAGAAGCATGAATCTAGGGATTTTAATGGAAGGAAACATCGATGTGTCAAACAAGGAAACCAAAAAAATCAGTTTCAATTATTGGTCAACTCAGGTGAATTAAATGATTTGGAAGTCAAGAATTCAAAAGATAACAACAAAAGTCAAACCATAATTTTCTCCACGAAAAAAGAAACCTTAACCAATCAAGGTCAGGTTTCCAAAATAGTCAATGAAGAAAAAGAAAAGAAGAAGAATCCTAAAAGTGTGACACATACCCAGAAATATGTCCTAAAAATGAATGGGCCTAAGGGTGATGGGCCAAAAGGAGATGGGTCTTCAAGAATGAATCTCTTAAAATAAGCCAAGGGTTGCCTGGGCTCACATTTATTGTAACGGCCCAGCCCAGCCCAGCCCAGCGCCCAGGCTACCACTGGACCACTGGCTCCACGGGGGCGCACCCCACTGGCATTGGCTCCATGGAAGCGTACCCCACTGGCACCGCTAGTCACAGGCAGGGTGGTACCAAGCCCTACCCCATCCGTGTCCCCCCACACGGTCTTTCGCCTCCCTCGACTCAAACCTGGGTCTTGAGGGATAAGATTCCAGATTTCACGAGTCGAGTACCACTGAGCTAGTTCAGCACGAAGGCACCGGATCCCATCAGAACTCCGCAGTTAAGCGTGCCTGAGCGAGAGTAGTACCAGGATGGGGCGCCTTTTATGTAACGGCCCAGCCCAGCCCACCCGCAGGTGGATCCACAGGCACACACCACTGGCATTGGCTCTATGGGGGCGCACCCACGCACGCTAGTCACGGGTAGGGTGGTACCAAGCCTACCCCATCCGTGTCCCCACACGGTCTTTCGCCTCCTCGACTCAAACTTGGGTCCCGAGGGATAAGATTCCGTTTTCACGAGTCGAGTACCACGAGCTGGGTTCAAGACGAAAGCACCGGATCCTATCAGAACTCCGCAGTTAAGCGTGCCTGAGCGAGAGTAGTACCAGGATGGGTGACCTCCTAGGAAGTCCTCCCAGCTCAGTGGTACTCGACTCGTGAAATCTGGAATCTTATCCCTCAGGACCCAGGTTTGAGTCGAGGGAGGCGAAAGACCGTGTGGGGGGACACGGATGGGGTAAGGCTTGGTACCACCCTGCCTGTGACTAGCGGTGCCAGTGGGGTGCGCCCCCATGGAGACAGTGCCAGTGGTGTGTGCCAGTGGATTCACCTGCGGGTGGGCTGGGCTAGGCTGGGCCGTTACATTTACCTTAAAACCATGTAGGCATAACATGGAAGATCTTTCATCTAAATTTCCAACCCAAGAGAATGCATGGAAGATCCCTCATTTCCAAGACCTCACAAACAGAGAAGGGATGCGGAGGAGAGTAGAAGCTTTTGTACCATTCCAATGTATCTCAGCAAAGGAATTAGCAGCTAATATAGGTAAAAAAACGCGGTCAAACAGAAATTATGCAGAGCGCAATCAACAATGGTCATAAAATTCTAACAGAAGCTAGTGCAAAATGGGAGTCCCAGAGGCATGAAATGGAAGCACAAGAGAAAGACATATCTGAGCGTATGATCTCAGATGATAGAGTAACCAATTAACCAGGTTCGAATGGTGGTGTTCAATACCTATCGATTTCTTAGTTATTTTCTATATTTGTTATCAATGTTATTACTATCTTAGAGTTGCTAAGGGGTCAAAAATCCTCTTTTTATTACGATTTTTAAGGAGTTAATGACGCAAAATAAAACGGACATCGTAGCAATTTTTGAGCCAAGAATCAGTGGTGATACGACAGATGTAGTGATTTGTAAGTTAGAGTTTAGTAAGTGTTGGAAAGAAGATGCAATCGGCTTTTCTGGTATCATATGGCTTTTGTGGAATGACCACTTTATTTCAGTAGAAGTAATAAAATCAGAAAAGAAATGGATCTTATTCAAATGGAAGCAAGGAATTGAAGAAGGATTGGGTAATGTAGTGTATGCATCACCAACAGTAAGCCTGAGAAGAAGCCTGTGGACAGATTTGGAAAACCTTCAGATCTCAGACGACTGTCCTTGGGTGATCATTGGCGATCTGATTGTGTATTTGACGGCTGATGAAAAGAGAGGGGGAGCATAAACAAATCAATTGAAATGTAGAGAACTTTACGACTTTATGCAAGCATCCTCTCTGCAGGATATGGGCTTTATTGGGCTTAAATTCACTTGGATTTGTGGGCGCCTTCAGGAAAGACTTGATCAATCTCTCTGTAATGCAGCTTGGAGATTGGGATTTCTGAATAGAACTATACCACACCTCCCTATGATGAAGTCTGATCATTACTTTCTTTTGTTGCGAACGAAGAGGATAAATGAATTATCATCTCAAGAAAGGCCCTTTAAATTCTTGGCAAGTTGGATCACCCGTGAACGCTTATCAGAATTTGTTCAATTGAATTGGAATAAAGAGGAGAGCTATACCTTAGCTACGTCTGATTTCTCTTTGGAATTACAAGGCTGAAATAAATCGGTGTTCGGGAATATCTTTTGGAGAAAGAAGAAATTACAGAAAGAACTTGAAACAGTGGAACACAAATTGGTAGTAGGCCCTACAAAAGCTTTACACACTAGAAGGGAGGGTATGCAAAGGAGGCTCGAGGAAGTGCTCGTCCAGGAAGAACTGATTTGGTTCTAGAAGTCTAGGTCCAAATGGCTCTAATTAAGGGATAAGAATACACGATTCTTCCATTTGAGTACGTCGCACAAGAGGAGACAAAACTATATTGAGGGTCTATATGTCAAAAATAGGCACTGGATAACTGATCAACTACTCTTCCAACAGTTGGCCTTGTAGTTTTACAAGAATCTATACACAGAGGAAGAATTTACATATACAGGGACACACCTCGCCAAAGCAATTGATCCAATAGAAGTTCGTGATGCTATATTTGAGATGGGAGCCTTTAAAGCTCCAGGACCAAAAGGATGGAACCCTATTTTTTTTCAAAAGTAGTGGAGTGTTGTTGGCGAGTCAGTCATTGAGTATGTAGAAGAATTCTTCACTCATGACATTTTCCCAACTTCGTTGAATAACACTCTACTTGTACTAATCCTAAAAACTCGCCCTCTAACTTGTTTTGCAGGTCTTTGCCCGATAAGTCTTTGCAACGTAGTCTATAAAACTATCACAAAGCTCATTGCCAATAGGCTTAAGCTACAAATGGAGAGATGGATACTGAGGATACAATCTAGCTTTATACCTAGTCAGAACATCACAGACAATACCATCATCGTTCGAGAGGTGATACACTCGATGCGGCGCAAGACAGGAAGGAGCGGATGGATGGCCATAAAGATAGATCTTGAAAATGCATACGATTGGTTAAGGTGGTTCTTTATCAAATAAACACTAGCAAAACTCCCCATCCCTGAAAGCTTACAATAAAGAATCATGATTTGTATTTTCATCAAGTATGATACAGATATTATGGAATGGGTGCTTATCCGAGTCTTTCATCCCTTCAAGAGGTATCAGGCAAGGAGATTCACTTCCTCATACCTCTTTTTTTATGTATGGAGGTTCTGTTGCAGGGCATTCAGAGAGCAGTGGACGATGGCTCATTGGCAAGGCATCCGTATGGAATGATCGTGGCCAATACTATCTCATTTTTTCTTCGTAGATGACATGTTCCTCTTTGCTGAGGGCACCCCAGCTCAAGTTGGTGTCATAAGAGGAATTTTGCAAGCTTTCGGATCAAGCTCAGGCCAGAGAGTCAATCACCAAAAGACCAAGATATATTTCTCAAAGAATGTATCAGACAACATGAAGAAGGAGATCAGTGAAGGATTCGATTTCAGAATGACAAATAACCTGGGCAAATACCTAGGCTCCCCCCGTTACCTGATAGAGTATGCAAAGACACTTACAAAGAAATAATTGAAAAAGCACGAAGCAAACTATCGAGTTGGAAGGTGAACCAGTTATCGTTGCCAGAGCGATTAACTCTGGCGAATGTGTGTATACAAGCGATACCAAGTTTCTTTATGCAATCAACTCGCTTGCCGGCACACATATGCGATGAGATTGATAAATTGACAAGGACATTTGTTTGGAAATTTTCGGCTGAAAAAAAAAAGAAAATGCATCTCGTCAATTGGGATACTATATGCTTAGCCAAAAATAGAGGAGGACTGGGACTACGGAAGGCTCAAGATCAAAATTAGACGTTCATACTTAAATTGTGTTAAGAGTTTTACACTAAGGAGGAACGTCTCTGGGTCCGAGTCCTAAAAGGAAAATATTGCAGAGGGGAGGAAAGAGAATCGAATGGCCCGAAGACTCGACCAACGTCAATGGTTTGGAGAAACATTACAAATAATTGGGAGATCTTCAAATCAGGACTCACGTGGAGCCTAGGGGATGGAAATGATGTTTTGTTCTTGAAGGATAAGTGGGTGGAGAATTTAGTAGAACTTTCGCATTACGCCATCAATAACCTTGAGGAATCTAACTGGACGGAGCATGTGTCCAGCTTCGTTACGAGTTCGAGGACCTGAGACTTTGCCAAATTACATTGGTATTTGCCATTGGAGGTATGTGAAAAGATCAAAACGATGTTAGTTCCTAATCAACGGAGGAGACCGGACCGGATCAGTTGGATGTATGATAAGAATGATGTTTTTACAGTAGCAAAAGCATATGCCTTAGTCACAAAAACGCACTACCAACCACCGAGACATTGAGATTTCATCTGGAAATGGAATGACCCTCAACGAATTTGTACCTTCCTATGGCTTGCTCTACACAATTGACTGCCTACAAGTGTCTTGTGTTGTAAGAGGAATATAAGAGAGAATGAGGTTTGTGATCGATGTCGTGAAGATGACGAATCTACCTTACATGTTTTAAGGGATTGTCAACTAGCTCGCCAAGTTTGGAAATTTCTATTCCAAATGATATCACCTCCATTATTCTATACATTAACATTGGTGGATTGACTAGTGTCGAACCTCAGTCAGAAATACCATCGCAAGAAAGTAATGTTTGATGTCTCCTATTGGAAGTTGTGGTCCTGGAGAAATAACAATATGTTTGAGAATCGATCTGATACAGGATATGAGGTCAGACGATCCATTATTTATAGAACTGATAAAATTCTTCGTTCGGAAGGTTTGTGGTCAACCTCGTGCCAGGCTCTAACAAGAAGAAAACATTGCTATTGGGTAATACCAGAGGAGGGGTGGCTAAAAATAAATTGTGATGGAGCGGTAAGAGGGGAGGATGGGGAATCCACAACGGCAGGAGTTATACGGGGGATGAAAAGTGATTTTTGAGCAGCATTTCAAGTAAAGTTGGGTCGGTGTTCACCTCTTTGCGTCGAACTATGGGGAGTTAAACATGAATTGCAACTGGCGTGGGATAAAGGATGTAAGAAACTCATTGTGGAGCTAGACTCACAGGAAGCAATTGATCTTATTATGAACTCAACACAAAGCCAATTTCGAGATCCATTTATTCATGATATTCTAAGGGAGATGGACAGGGAGTGGAGTGTAGTTTTCAACCACACATTTAGAGAGAATAATGTTTGTGTAGACCACATGACCAAAAAAGTTTTTCACTATGATGCTGATTTTAAGATTTGAGAACATATTCCAAATTATATTTTCATATTGCTAGAGCAGGATATCCTGCGATTACAAATGTAACCTAGATCGAATTTAGTCTTTGCTAATCAAAAAAAAAAAACTACAATGTCACACCCAAAGTTACTCCATATGATGTGATGTGCGAGCTCGCATCTTTGGTAGCTATATATGTGTGCTTCGTACATAAACATCGTGTGTTATGCATTATGAACTAGGTACCCAACACCCATCACTAAGGTGTGACTTTGGGGTGTCATTGTAACATCTTCCTTAATATAATCTTATTCTTGTAACCCATCATTCTATCTAAACTAAACTAATTAATTATTTCAAAACAAAAAAAAAAAACTAAACTAATTAAATATAAGCATATTTTGTTTGGTATATGACTAATCTAGGCATCTATATTAATCTCATTAATTCACTACAACTTCTAACCATTACTTTGGTGCAATGGTTGAGGCGTTTGTCCCTCACTGCCTCCTTAAGGTCGTCCCCACCAGTTTAGATCTTCCAATTTTTAAGATAGGGTCACTATCTAAACAACAACAGCAACAACACTGCCTTTGTTCCAAATTAATTGGGATCGACTATATGGATCAAAGTCTTCCATTGTGCTCGGTTTAATGCAATAGATGGTGAAGTTTCCAAACCATTCAAATCCCTATTAATTAATGCATTCCAAGTTAACACTTCAGTTTATCCCTACCTCGACGAATTTCTCTAGTTTCTATTAAGTCAAGTTTTTTAATGGGGGCATATGTAAGTCTGTCTTTGTATGTAGGTCACTATCTAAAAAGAAAAAAATAATAATAAAAAAAAAACTCCAAGAATGCAAGGTAACTTAGCCATATGGGCTTAAGAGAAACTCTATTGGGCCTACAAGTATATGTTGATGGGCCTTAGGTTGTTTTTGTTTCAAGGCCCAGTTAAAATAAACTATGAACTCAAAAGTTCAAACCACTGCCACTTTCTGACCAGAAAAAACCGCTACCAATTATTATAGGAAAATCATAATCTAACACACCCTGTTTTGGGTACACACCCTTATTTTTAATTATTTATGGCTCTTTCTTGTCTTCCCAAGCTTGACATTGGGATTGTGTTAGATTATCATTTTCCTTTATTATATATTGCATCTGTTTAACTACTCACATTAAGCTAAGACACATCACATTAATATTATCAACTGAAGCAACCCCTTATTATACACACAAACTAGTGTATGCATCTGTTTAACTACTCAAATTAAGCTAAGACATATCACATTAATATTAACAACTGAAGCCCCCTTATTATACACACAAACTAATGTATGCATCCCCTACCAATCCTAAAGAAATTAAACTTCCAAGAATGGTTTTCACATAAATTAACCATAGAACCTTTTTTCACAAACTTTAGTTGAAACAGCACCAACTAATTTAACATCTACACCTGAGCCATAGCAGCAGCAACAGCACCACCACCAGAGCCCTTGTTCCTGTTATGATGAGTAGTGTCATCAGAGTTCCACCCATGTTTAGTCACATCATACTTCTCCCCATCTCCCCAAAGTGCATAAGCCTCCTCACCATGCACAGCATCATCACCTACCAACAATTGCTCTTCAGGCATCCTAAGAGGAACAACTAGTCTTATCACCAAGCATATGATCGATGTTGCAACGACGTTCCATCCGATGATGAATGCGGCTCCTACGAATTGTTTGAGGAGTTGCATCCCTCCAGAGCCACCGTAGAAGGCGCCTCTGGAGTTGGTGACTGGGAGGAAGAGAGCGCAGAGTTGCGGCTCGGCAAAGAGACCGGTGGTTATGCCGCCTAGGAAGCCGGCGACGGCATGGGTGTGGAAGACACCAAGGGTGTCGTCAACCTTTTGGAGGAGTGTTGATTTTTTGTGGACAACCATCATGGTGTACCAAGGGATGCTGCCTGAGAGAAGTCCCATGACTATTGCTGCCCATCCTTGAACAAGGCCTAAAAGAAATAAAATGAAAATTTAGATCATATATATTTTATACAAAACAAGCTAATAAATTATGTCTAAGAACTCCTTAATTAGCAATAGATTTGCCAGGTTATCGAATTCAGTCATTCTTTTAATTTGCTGTTGATTTATGATAACAGTAAGGTCAGTGGATCCACGTGATAGCAACAAGAAAATAACCTCTTGATTTTAGGGGGAAAATACTATATATTAAAAACTAGTTTTGTAAAAATTTATATTCAAATTAAAGATGAACCCTGTGCAAAAGAAATTACTTTTTGTACTTTTATATACCACTATTTGTTTTTTTTGAAGCCCTTTTACCACTATATTGATTTACTAAAATATGTTGCTTTTTTTTTTTTTGGAGTTGGCTTTTTTTTAAGTGCAAAAATAAACCTCCCACATTTCAAACTAGCCATAAATTAATTGGAAAATCATTTATAAAAACTTGTCTGTATAGTAGTGAGACAAATTAACTTTTAATAAAGGTTTCAATTCGGCTTCAAAATGAAATAGTGGTTTCAATTTCAAACTCTATTAAAGGAGTTGTTTCTTTCGGCTGAAAAATTTTACCTTTCTAAGTTTTTTTTTTTTGATACCATTTTACCTTTCTAAGTTGATTGGGCTCGAGTTCGATTAGACTAGTTAGTTCCTAATAAACCTCCTACTACAATCTCATATTGAAAAATAAATAAATAAAAAAAATATATAAAAAAACTCTTTTATAGTGAAATGTAATTAAATTTTGCTGTTAAGGTTGTCATGCTTAATGCTTAATGTTTAATGTCTGTTTTAAGAGTATCCAACCAAAAACAAAAAAAAAACAAAAATGTCTATTTTAAGAGTACATATTTTTTGACAAGTTTGAAGTAGTTAGTAGATATTAAGAAGTCTCGGATATGAAAACAAACGAACGGGTTCATGATCTAGTGGTCTCACCTGCACCGGGAGTAATGCACACGAGGCCAGTGATCATGCCTTGGACGGCCCCGATGACAGAAGGCTTCTTGAAGAAAATGACATCAAGGGTTGTCCACACAAGTAGGCTAGTGGCAGCACAGATGTTGGTGTTAAGGACAGCCATTGATGAATCAATGTTTGCTGAGTAAGGACCTCCACCGTTGAATCCAGCCCACCCCATCCACAACAGACCTGCACCAGCTAAGGTCAACAGTACGTTGTTTGGGGGGAACCTCTCTCTGTCCTTCGTCAATCTTGGGCCCACCTGTTCAATTTAAATCAAATTTATTTCTTTTTTGGTACAAATTTGAATCAGTTTTGTCATAATATAGTACTTTTAATATATCCTCTCTTTGAAAAATAAAGGTATGCAATTTATGATTAAAATTAGCAAATTATATATAGAAATATTTTTTTTTTGGGCAAATATAGAAAGGTTTTTATTAGAGCATAAGAAAAACTTTTTAATTTACAGTGTAACCAAAAGTTTATATATTATTAGATATCAAAACATCTTTAGAGAGATTGACGCGTCATCCCTTGCTAAAAAAAGGATTTAACTTTAAGAAAGTTTTGAGTTCGACTCCTACTTAAGTCAAAAAGAAAAAAGTGTATTTATTAGTTAAACATATGTTATATCATTATAAAGGAAAACACAAGAATAATCGGACCTTTGGATATTGAGTAACAAGAAGCAAATTAAGGAGACTAAAATGATCATTAATTTATAAGTCTATACCAATCTGCGGCCCACGGCCCACCTATGAAAATAAAAATTAAGAGCCATGTTATTGATATGCATAGTGAATCAGTGATCATTAATTGATTGATTGTGTATTAATTACTACTATAGTTTATAAATACCAAAAATTCCTACAATATTAAAAAGTCAAGATGAACTAAACCGGCTGATATGGAAAATGAACTGTATGCTTGGATGTTTGTGTGTGGAGTCGGTCAATATGAAATTGATTTGTATGTCATTACTTGTGGATCCATATGCGTGACAAGGGCATGCATGTCAGGTTATGTATTTTGATGTATTTTGTTTTAATTAATTACTTTTGGAATGATTAAGGAACTATTCAAAGATTCTGTTGTCCTTTTCAAAGTATGAAGGCTAGATTTGGAGTTAGTGATGCACATAGAGAGCAAAGTTTTGAAGAAAAACAAACAGATTAACCCAACAAAAGATCAAATATATACTGTAATTAATTATTTCACGTTGAAGTTTTGGTTCGATTGTTTAATACATTGTGTATGCCAGTATGCGTGCAAAAAATCAGCTGTAAAAAAATAAAAAATGACATAAACAATAAATTAGAATGACGTAAAGTATTCCTACCAAAAAATAAAATAAAATGACGTAAAGTATCGTGATATAAGGTACATCTAATTATAAATTAAGATCTAACTTGTAGTTGAAGTTCTAATTAATGATGTCAGCCTGATAGGACTAAACAATAACCAAATACATTCAATAGGATCAATAGCTTGCCTATCAAAACATCTTAGGCCTTGTTTGGTAAGAGGTGGAGTTATCTCTCGAGAGATAACTTGTAGGGAGTTAAAAACTAATCTTGTTCGGTTAATTAACTTCCTTGCAAGTTATCTCCAACTTATATCATAAAGTGAGAGATATCTCTTCCACCCCGTCAAGAGTTATCTTCTAGGAGTTGTTGACACAATTACTTCTCATTAATGACCCTTTTATTACTCACCTCTCTCTTATTTGAAGGCTATTTATGTTGATTTATATATATATATATATATATATATATATATATATTTTGAAAATTTACAACTTCTCTGTAAGTTTAAAGTTCAACCAAATATGAAAATATTAACTTCAAGGAGATAAAACGAGGCCTTAATTACTAGTTTAATTTGTTGAATACAGTTTCCCACCACCTATATTGCACACATTGCGTTAAAAAAAGTGTATTAGAAAATCGGAATCAATTCCCTGTCTTTTTCCCAACAAAAATTGTTGTGGTTACTATATGTTAAGAGTTAGTAATTTAGAATTAGGCTTTACATATTAAGATTTATATTTAACTAGTTGGCATCCTACTCTTCATGCGCGGACAAGACTAAGTATCAAAATATTATATAAAAAAACGTTGAAAAAAAGTGTAAAAAGAATTATTATGCAATATTTGATATAAACTCAAAGTCGCTCCATTTAAGCCTCTCAACAATTAATAAAAAAAAAAATATTTGCAAACACTACATATTTACAAATCTACACAAAACAATTAAATATTTGCAATAGTGCATAGAAATAGTCTTTAATATAATTTTAAAGGGCAATGGATCGAAGAAATTTGATATATAAGTTTCAAGAAAATAGTTAAAAATCTTAATTAATAGCTATTTTTGTGTTCAATCGGCTAATAAATTTTTTCTCTTTCGTCTTTAAACCTATAACTTCTTAAACCTTACTTATTGGCTAGTGACATCTAATCCATACCAAAGATGTTTTGGCAATGACTGATGAAAATTTAATTGTGTTAAAACTTTATTCAGATAATTTGATACTAAAATAATCGAAGTAATATTTTAGAAGGAACATATATAGAAATAAAAAAAAGTTAAAAATATCATAAATAAGTTTTTTTTTACTTCATGAGTGAGAGCCGAATCACGACCTCTCAAAACCTTATCTTTTGGCAAGTGATGCATGTCTCTACCATCTCACTAGAGATATTTTTACAATTTGATACAATAAATAAGTCAAAATAGTAAAAAAAAACATAGATCAATTTGATACAATTTTTTTTAATACAATTTTTTTTTCTTAAAAATAGCATAAAAATATATAGATAGATATCGATATCGATCAATTTGATACGATTTTTTTTTATAAGAAAGAACATCTTGCTCCATAGGGGTTTGAACCCATGGCTATTTACTCCTAAATCTCATACCATACCGTTACGCCATCTTTGCAATTATTTACTCAATTTGATACTATTTGTAATACACAACAATTACAATTTGTTTACATATTAGGATTTATATTTAATTAGAAGATTGAGCTAGATTAGGATTATGCAATATTTTTTGTTGTCTAAATAGGATTATGCAATATTTGGCTATACAAAACGTTGCCCATGTAACTGATGTATAAACATCAAGATTTAAGCCTATCGATCAACATTAGTAAATAATCTCAAATGAAATTGACAGGAAAATACACAAGCTTCCTTCTTTAGGAGCCTTTGGCGAGCTCCGGATACGCTGGGAACTACCCACACGCCATGTCACCCTAAGTGTGACTTTGGTTGTCCTTAAATACAACTCAAATTATGTAATGTGCATGATTCGATAGAAACTCGATACTATCAAAGAATTGGCTTAATTTTGTGCCTTCGCTTACAAAACTCCAATTAATTGATCACAACAATCAGAAAAAAAAAAGAAGAAGAAAAAAGGTAAAACAAATGAAATAAAGGAAGGATCAATTAAAACAATCAAGGGTGTATAGATTAAAATTAGTTAAATAATTAGCAAAAAATTAAGATATAAAATCAACAGTACTTACCCAATAAGCAGCAGTGAATCCAGCAATCCCTGATGAGAGATGAATAACATATCCACCACAGTAGTCGATAACCCCCCAGTGGTACAAGAACCCACCACCCCACAAACTAAAGGCACCAACAGTGTAAGAAAAAGTTAACCACAACGGCACAAACATCATCCATGCCTTAATATTCATCCTCCCAAGCAATGACCCTGCAATCAACACCAAAGTAATCCCAGCAAACACACACTGGAAGTACACCACCGTCGCCATAGGATAGAAAGGCGCCGTCACGGTGGTCTCCACTTCACCATTCGAATAGTACTGGGTAGTCGCAGGCAATCTCGCTTGTCGTATCAAAAAGTCTTGACCCAATGCCGGCCCGGCCTTGCCCCATAAGGGCAAGAGTTGGTCCCCGAAGGACATCTTATAGGCCCAGGTGACCCAACATAGTAGGACTGCCGCAAAGGCGTACAGGGCCATGAAGGCAGAATTTACCGCCCACTTTTTTTTTACTATGCTTCCGTAGAGAATTACTAGGCCGGGTACGCATTGTAGCCCGACTAGCGTCGCGGCTATCATCTGCCATGCGTTGTCCCCCTTGTTTAGCCAATCCGGCACCGCTGCCGACTTGTTTTGGTATGCGATTGGGGTGAAGTTTGACATCGCTGCGGCGGGGGACGTCAAGACCAATTCACTCGGACCTTAATCTCTCTATGTCACAAACTATGTGTGAAGAGAAGAGGCGTTGAAGAAAACTAGTGGGGAAGGAGAGAAGGTTTTTTTTTTTTTTTTGGTTGAAAGAGAGAAGGCTTTTGGTTTTATAGGGAGAATAGAACTTTCAATTTGAAATGGAGTGTGTCTCTCGAGGTGCATCCGACGTTCCTTAAAGAAGCCTAGTTGGGAACGTGAAGGAGAGGTGAATCTAAAGATTCCAAACTAATTTCCCCTCCCAAGATTCATGCCTCGTTACGTTTGTGTTTTGACTATTGTACCCTTGATTCTAGTTGAAGTCATATAGAGCAGTTTTGATTGAAGGGCAAGTGACGTAATTTTTGGGATATTTTAGTGGAGATTCGTCAAGGAAGTTTTAAGATTCAGAAGTTGGTTTTGATTTGGCCAGTTGGCGATAGCTGTGTAAGAGTCATTAATGTATGAAATTAGTCAAGCTTGATTTTTACAGGATTTGTTTTTAACACGGGAATGGAAACGAAAAGTCATTTGTTGATAGAAACAAATTGAAGGCTTTAATGGTTTTTTAGGCAACGAGAATTAAAGAGAAGAAGCTCAAGATAGAAATGACAACCAATCGATTTACTAATTAATGCGAGGGGCTCATTCATTGACATATGGCAATTTGACATAGGTACTTTGCAGGAGATTTGGTAACTTATTTATTTATTTATTTTTTAACTTGACTGAATCACGACGTTCCGAAGTTTTACTTTTTTAATAAATAATGTCTTTATCATCTCACATCAGACTTTGATGAGACTTGGTAATGTTGGAAAGGTGATGTTGGTATGTTTACTACTAGCATACTTAGCGAAAAAAATAATTGTACTTTTACACTTTTACCTTCGCCACTTTTAATATTTTATTCATGTGGCGCATTGTTATTAGTAAACATTACCAACATTACTTTTTAAACATTAACAAATCTCATCCATGTACTTTACACCTTACATCAAGCCAATCAGGCAATCAAACATGTTCATATATTTAAGACGCACCTTTTTTTAAAAGAAGTTTAACACCAAAAATGTATGTTTGTAATTCTTAAAAAAACCTATTCATAATATAACTTCAAAAAATAAAATGGAACAAAAGAAAAGAGTATGATCGTGCTTTCTTTTTTTATTTTTTATTTTTGGCAGGCTTGGTTCATATTTTCAATTTCTTGATAAATGTTATTTTCGTGAAAACTATTCCTTAGGAATTTATATAACTTCTTGAAAAGTTCATAGTTGTATGTTTGATTGAAATTTGTACTTAAAAATTGAATATTTAGAAAATAATGAATTGATGTGATTTACTAATATCATTTAAAAGAGAAAGAAGGTGTATAACATGGGTAATCTTGTCCATTTTTTTTTTGAGAGTATAAGGTCATAAAAGGAACCAAAAAAATTACTTTATTTCACTGTCATACTCAAGAAAATATTAATGCCTAATGCAGTCTCGAGTCTTGTCCAAAGTTCAGCTCATAGACTTTGCTTAGGACTCCTTAATTTAGCTAAGCAATTGACGCAAAGATTATTCTATTAGAAGATGTAATGAACGATCACGCTCTTTTGAAACCAGTTCCTTTATGAGTAGTAGATCTGATGGTGTCACTTATGTTATAGATTCGAAGAGCTCTAGCTAGTCCTATCTAGTAGTAAGAAAAGAAGTGGTCGAGCACTTGGTTCCTTTAAGTATTAGTTTTGAGTTCGAGCCTTGTGTATATAGTCCTCTGTATTGGAAGAATTAAAGCCCCTTTTGGACCCGCTGTGACTCAAACCTAGATTAGTCTATTAATCTAAATGACGAGTGGTTTACACAAAAATAATGACATCAATCACAACTTTCATATCTACGTAGGCTTGAGCCTAGGCTTTGATCCGTTGCTTATTTCCCTCCCTAATCGCTTGCTATTACTTTGACATGGTTAGAATGGTCAGACTTTCGATTCGTCGTTAGTCCCTCGTGAATGGTGATAAATATTTTTTGGTTGCTATTTTTCCGACTTACTTGTGTGGCAGATGTCTCTGAAAAAAAATGTATGAATGTGTTTTTTTTTTTTCTTTAAGTGGAAGTAGAACTCAGGATATTCCTATAATCTTGTCTTTTGACAAGTGGTGCATTTACCATCGTACTAGAGATACTTTAACAAAATATATAAATGTGGTTGTGTGTGTCTAACATTTGAAGTAAAAAGCAAATGGTGTTGTCACATATTAAAGGGAGAAATCCGGACTCGAACTTAGGTTCCTTGTAATTTTTTTAGTTAAGGAATTGAAGTCAGGTGTTTTGCAGGGAATAGACTCCAACAAGTTCCTTGTAATTTTTTAGTTAGGGAATAGAAGTCAGTTTTTTTTTTTTTAAAAGAAAAATTACTTGGTGCAAGCCCTACCTATTAAGAGACATTTTTTGTCCTAATTACAAGTTTCAAAGAGCAATTACAAGCTTATGAAGCTAATGGACATGCAAAACTCGTTGACCCATATAATTCGGTGGTCATAATAAATTCATAGAATTTAAGTGAGCCTAGTGAACCTACGGGCTTGCATATTTACCCTGGTTAAAAAACAAATAGTATATATTAGTAGGAAAATGCTACAATGCACCCTTCTAGAAAAGCACACCACCAATCCGACCATGTTTCAATCTCGGGATGCGTATGTAGCGACCCTAAATCTCGAGGCCCACCACGTATGTGGAAAACCCATAATCAAAGCATTATATATATCAAGATCAAAAGCCTCTAAATATACCAATATACATGTCATGTTTCATTAAAGTCCCCATATCCGAAAAAGAAAAAACCAGAATAACGAAAATACATGTACAAGTTGGGCATCGATATCTGATATCACAAATAGTCTGCAAGTTTTATGTGACGGCTCCAATTTCTTCATGCAATTGGGTACGCCCAGCCTAGACCCGTGCAAGTCCCCGAGTCGAATCTCGACAAACCTGACCAGCCTATTCAACTTTCGTTCATTTAAATTATACACTTTATGAAATAGTTATTGCAAGTTATACACAACAGAAAGTAAACAAACTATAATAATGAGAAATAACTCAATCAAAAAGGAAATTCAGGAATCTATAGATGTGAAAAACCCCCGAGTATTCATGTATAGTCAAATAAGAGAAATGAACAAGTACATGATACAAATCTTAATATAATCCCAAGTTCAATGACTCAAAACATGTATATAAAACAATGTACAATCAAGCAAATAATAGACTTACTCTAGTGGTCTCCAAAGTTCTGCCGCTAAATCCTCAAAGGAAATCGCCTAGACAGGGCCCTTTGCCCTTGCTGCACCCCACCCTATCTGCACCCACCGTCACCAACTAGATGGTAAGTAACTGAAGAAATTGAAAGTAGTGCTAGAAGAATATAACAATAATTTGTGATTTAACAATAAGACAATTCAGATATCATGCGCTAATGGAAAGAGATAGCCAATTAAACAATTAAAGGAGCATGATAAACAGATTGATAGATAACAATTGAAAGCATGCGTATTCTAATAATCAAAAAAGGGTCATAAGTGGTCTAATTTCATAGCATACGATAAAGATCTCGTAAGATCTCCCTGGGCAATGTCGTAACACTAGCACAACATGAAATTGAGAGGCATCACAACACCTCTCGAATTCAGTACCCAGGTACACTCAACACTAGGGGTGGTCAGTACCCTTACAGGAGGTACTCACGTTGTCCCAGTTAGTGTGGACCACATGATACCTTCTCGACACACTCTCGCCAAGAACACACAACCAAAGAATAGAACGGAATGTCAAGCATGAGATCAATTCAACAATAACAATCAATAGAGGATGTATAAATCACATGATATTTCCTTACTGGCCTACTAACATACACACATACATAGCACATGTGTACTTACCTGACTAGTCGCGACACGAAACCACTCCCGCGAACCTAGTCCGTTCCATTTGATTCCCAACTAGAACAATGGTTTACCCAATAGATAGAGTTTATGGTCAATTTATAATCCTAATTAACCCTAAAAAATTACTACAAAGTTTTGGTAAGAATAATAAAAAATTTGGAAAAATGACGCTCTAGTTGAGATGTCGCCGGACCTGAGGGTCACGACGTCCTCACGGCGTCTGTAAGTTTTTTAAACACACACAACGCCTCTGGACAACACGTCGTGGGAGATGTCGTAGGGAAGTTCTTCATGGCGGCTGTAACGACCGAAATTCTCCACGACCCAACTTATGGGTATTTTGGTAATTTCATGATAAAAATATATTGGGTGTTTGATGTGGAAATACAATTCTAAACTTGTCAAATTAAATATGAGTTAGGGAGTAAGTAAAATTTTATTTTAAATAATAAAGTCTAATTGAGATTATGACCCAAAAGGGCATTTTAGACAAATTGTAAATAGTCACAACCCTAATCCTTAACCCTAATGCTATTTAAGCAAATCAAAGAAAACCATAGCCCCAATTTTATAAAAACCCACATGGAGAGGAAGAGAACAAGAGGAGAGTTCAAGCTCAAGAGATGTACAACTTCACTTCCCTCCTTGATTTCTTTATTATTTATTGAAGATTTGGAGATCAAAGGGTCGATGGCGTCGACAGCGGCAAGAACGCGAGGAAAATAGAAAAGAAAATAAGAAAGGAAAGATTTGATCTATGTTAGAATGAGATTTTGGAAAGGATTTTGAGTCAAAGACTCCATTGAAGGCATGGTGAGATTCTAATACTCTCTAGATTTATTGTCTTTGTGTTGGTATTGGTAATGAGAGTTGATGATTTGCAAAGTTTGTTCAATTTTTCTTAGATCTAGTCTTGAAATGGGTTATAAAATTTTTTAAACTTTATGATAACGAGTATCATGGATGACTCAATATTGTTTACCATGGTTTGATGGTACATGAAAGGACTTCCCCCATGATTTTAGCAAATTGAATGCGGTTGAAGTTTATTGATATGGATTTGGTATTTAAGGTTGATTTGAGATTTAAAAAGGGATTTTGAATCTTTTCTTTGGGAAATAAACTTATTCGATAAATTTGTGGACTTTGACTGAATATTGTCATTTGGGAATTTAAAGTCTAAATTGAGTCTTGTATGGTGATTTTGATCTTTTTAATTATAATTAATGGAACGTCTTCGATTTATATTGGAAAAATCAAGTCTTAGCGGATTTTCCTTGTTTTACATCACCACATTCCTATTTTACTCGAATCATTGATTCTAATTTTAAGTGTCGATTTTAAAGTCGTGAATGACCTTTAGCGAAGTCAGCTATAAAATATGGTGAATCTTTAAGGTCTAGACAATTAATGTTAAACTTGTATGGTTGTAGATACATAAAGTAATTATTCTTTCAAATTGTCTAGATTCGCGAGACGGTTCACATCGAGCCCAAACGTGAGAGGATCGAGATTAGGATTTGTGGCGAGTGCAGGTAAGTGGGGAGCTTGCTCAATTATCAAATATGACATGATTATTAGTTATGCTTAGGATTCATAATTTGAATTAAAGACTTGGGATTTATGGGTTGCGTCGTGGTATTGGCTCGAATCTACGAATCTATGGAATGTGAATGCATTGTTATTCATGGCCCCAGAATGTGTGGAGTTTACCACCGAGGGTCGTTAACACCCCAGGATGTGTGGAGTTTACCACTGAGGGCTTTACTTGACTAATTGAATTCATAAGTATGTCACATAGGGACATGAGTTGGAGTTACCTTCTCTTGTACTCTTGAGACATAGGGATGTGCATCGGTGATAGCTTGGACGAACCTACTGTAGATTTGATGGGACAAACGAGAGGGCACATAAGGCCTGTGTGCTAGATGGTTGTTTCCATCACTTTGAGAGTAGGAGAATCGGTCACCGGATTCTTGCCAATATCTAGTATGCATTGAATGGAACATCGACTTATCGTATTATTATATTTTATAGTACATAATCTCGCGAAACCCCCTCATTTTTATGAAAGTTTGAAATTATGAAATGATTTGTCAATCTCTTTAATGTTATTCATGATTATTGTTGTTACAATTTGTGACTTACGAATCTTATGTCTATGAAAGTACTTGATGGTTCATTATAAGTCTATTTTTTTATGAAATCCTGCTACTATGCTACTATTTAATGAATCCTTGTTTGTTTTCAAATACATGCTAGACTTTGCATGCTTATTAGATATTACTTGCATATTTGATGGTTGAGCGGGTTTTCCGCATTACTGAGCTCCGTTGGTTCTTTTAGCTCACCCCACTTACAATACAGGTTCATCGACGAGTGCGCTAAAATTGAGAAAAGGGAGAAACGAGCTTGAAGTCTTCATTTGATGTGAGCCTTGAGTTGATATATATCATGTATATTCGATTTTGAAACTATTAAACTTGGGTTGTAATTAAAATAAGTCTTTAGGTAGTTTGAAACCTACTTACATTTAGTTAATCCACTTGGGAGTTTTAATAGTTTAACTCAATACGAACCGATTTATAGTTTCATAGATATTCTTGTAAACTTAAATCTATTGGCTTAAGGATATCTCTTTGTATTTATTTCGCAATTATTATCCTTTGTTTAGCCAATGTATTTTCCACAGGTTTATTTGTTTAGGCGTGCCAGACCGTTATTTGGGCCTGGTTCAGGTATCGGGTCCAAGTGGCAGTCTGGGCCGGGCGACCCGATCTTAGGTCGGGGACGGGTCGTCACAGCGGTGTGTTTATGAAAAATAGTTCTGGCCTATATGTTGTATATGACGTCGTGGGATATTTCTTCTCTGCGGCGTCGTGGCGGCGAAATTACGGAACAATATGGTGACGCTGCCAGGCTCAAACTGGTCACGGTGTTCTGGGAACGCCTCTATCTAACATGTATGCGAGTGATGCCGTCAGTGCAGTGAACTATGCAGCATCCTCGTAGCGTGTCGTGGGATAGAGCATGAGTATTCTTCGACGTTTTGGGAGACTCCGCCACACACAATAAGTGTGCGGCATCTCCACGGTGTCAAGCCTGGTTTGAGAACTATAACAACTTTAGAACATGAAATCCACAATAGCCCCACAACCAATCATCAAAACCTTTCTCCGGGCATCAAGATCAATTTGAACCTACTCTAATCATCGCGGTATGCCCGGATTCCACCAATTTATCAAGATACATGAAAACCGATTAAAACACCCAACTCAAACACAACTAAACATCAACCAAAAACACCAGCTCAACGCGTTGCTCGCTCCGGGGGTTACCAAGACACCGGTGGAACACCATGATCATCCCCGACAAGCTACCCTTGATCATAGCAAAGATACAATAGCAAACTAAACAACAAAAATCCAATAATAAAGAAGAGGAAACAACTCTAAAATCTGAACAAAAGAAAGAGAAAAACAAAGCGTCTCACCTTAAATCCGGCGAGAAAAGGGACTCCGGCGAGGATTCTGGCCGTCCAGTACCACCCCCCTATGGTGGCTTGTTCCTTAAGCAAGGAGAGAAGAAAGGAGGAGAGGAGAGGAAAGAGAAGAATGAGAGAAATGAGGGAAAAGTGATGAGAGGAGCCTTATATAGGACCCCTTTTTGATCAACTCACACACATTTATCTCTAGGTAGATCCTACCCTTCCATTTTAAGCTGTCCAACACTCCTAACTCCACTTGTGGACTCCCTTAGGTGACTCGGGTGTTACTTAGCTATTTAGCTCCCATATTGATCCTGCGCTCCTCAGCCCAAATCGCACCACAACCCGTCATTTGTGTGCTCGTCGTCGTGCCCATGTTCTGACTCAAATAAAATATTATAATTATTATAAAAATCTATTTATTTAGGTTTTTTCTGTGTTTTTAACTTCCCCATTTTCCTAGGCAAAACCTTACTCAGACTAATGGTCGCCCAAACGGCTCGAGACTCGTATTAAACTATCATACTAATACAAACATCACATAATCATAAAATTACCTCGGTGTCGGTTCCTGAAGTCCGAAATACTCGACGCATCACGATAGTCGGGTCATGGTCCTGACAAGTGTAACACAAGTTGGGTTAAATTTTGAGGGTTGTTACATTTTCATTTGCCCCTACTCGTCCCGATCAGTGCTCAAGCCATCACAAAAAATAGATAACGAGTCCAGAGTGAGTAATACCAAGGAAATTTAATGAGTAATTACATAAATAAATAAAAAAATACATAAAACTATTAAATAAACATGCAAAATTTAAAAAATAGGTAAATGTGCTCATCGCATGAATATATAATAAACATGCTCAAAATGTATGTCTAAAGCTAAAGTTAGACTAACACCATACTTCGAACTATCACTTGAGCATTACCAGTGAGTAAACTCTAACATGACCAGTCTCTTGATCCTTTCAGAGGCCGACGTAACACCCACGATGCACCGACATGTTAACTCAGGTCGAACTATTCACCGAGACCCCTGGTACAATGTGCAATGTAATTCACACCAGAATGAAATAATTGAATAAATAGACTAGAAAACAAATATGAAATAATAAATACTGAAGAGAATTTCAATTGAGTTACTACACACCTCAAACTGCTCTCCAACTAGTCCAAATTGTCACCCACTCCTCCATACGCATGCCCAGTGCCCTTCAGTGATATCTTAATTCCCACGTAATCAATTTAATACCTTAATTAGGAAACCCTTATTCGAATGTATATAAGAATTCCCATATTTTTGTATTCATTTGACACCTGGTATAATCCCTAAGATATGCTCATAATAGGCCAATTCATTTAAACTAGGTTGTATTTTTTTTAATTAAATTCCCCTGGTCCGACACTATGGGTAACGCCGTCGTGGGTTGAACCCCATGGTGTCGCCTACAACTTGACACCAGAGGCAACCAATGCCCTAGCCTGGCCCCATAAGTTGATCCTCACGGCGTCGCCCACGGCACCAGACTAGATACCCTTTTGATCCTCTCGGGACCCCTCAGCTCGAGCCGCCGCAACTCGAACCTGTCTCTACCTCTAATGGTTGTCCATATCAACCATAAAAATCATCAGACATCGATCAAACTTGATGAATTCTTCCAATACGAATAATTTTCGACAAAACATCGATAATTCTTCAAAAATTATAGAAACAACAACACCAACCAAACCACAAGTATTGGGCCAAAATCAACCTCGAAACATAGCAACTTGTTGGAAATCAATATGCTCAACACACATCCCTGAAACCTACGTCAAAACCTGAGAAAATGTACCCGAAACGTAGAAAATGACAAGGAGAGTGTGAATCTGACCTTTGACTATTGATTCCTCGCCAAACGCTCCTCCAAATCACCTCTCAAAGTTCACAAAACCCTCAACCACAACACCAAATTTTGGATTTGAAGAGTGATGAGAGAGAAAAGGTGGTGAGTTGACTCACAATCTACCTTCTATACTCTAATGATCATCTAATGTCTTGGGCCATCCCTAGGATCATCTTGTGGACAATATTGATTAAAAAATTTCAGCTTAAAGTGACTTGAATGGGGACTTGGTCCCTTGGACTTATCCTACTCTTACACAAACACTTGAATCTCGGGTGTTCCAGTACTCGACTTTGCACTGAAACTCGTGCCATTCGATTTCAACAATAGCCCTAACCAACTGAAAGACATTTTATATTAATTATTAAATGCATTTTATTCATTTATCATGTGTACTATTTCCCAACTCAGTGTATTGTCATTCGCCTACTCGGTACCCACGTTTACAAGCTAATCGAGGTGAATACCCATCACACTATCTCACTTGGTCAATAACGATACAAATACACACATTGCGATGTAAATTAATATAATTAAATATATACTCTCAAATTAGGCAAACTACACACAAAAACAGTCTATTTACCTAATCCAGACGTGCTCTGACCTAGTTACGAAGTCTACGAAAGTCTAACCTGACATTCACGTATTAAAATATACAATAACAATGGTTTAATTAAAATTGGGCCGTTGTAGTTCTTTCCAACTAGGTGAAATTTCGTCCTGAAATCAATGTGCTCAACACACATCCCCAAATCCTATGTCAGAACCAGAGAAAATGTACCTGAAATGTATAAAATGACGAGAAGAGTGTGAATCTAACTTTTGGTCGTTGATTCCTCGCCAAACGCTCCTCCAAATCACCTCTTAAAGTTCACAAAACCCTCAACCAAAATACCAATTTTCGGATTTGAAGAGTTATGAGAGAGAAAAGTTGGTGAGTTAACTCATAATCCACCCTTTTATACTATAATGATCATCCAATGTGTTGGGTCATTCCTAGGATTATCTTGTGGACAAAATTGATTAAAAAGGTCCTGCTTAGAGTGACTTGAATGGGGACTTGGTCCCTTAGACTTATCTTTCTCTTACACAAACACCTGAGTCTCGGGTGTTCTGGTAACTGACTTCGCACTGAAACTCGTGCCATTTGCATTCAACAACGGTCCTAACAACTAAACAACATTTTAGATTAATTATTAAATGCATTTTATTCATTTATCATGTGTATATTATTTCCCAACCTAGTGTACTGTCATTCGCTTACCATGTACTCGTGTTTATATGCTAAACAAGGCGAATACCTGTCACACTATCTCACTCGGTCAATAATGATATAGATACATACATTGCGATGTAAATTAACATAATTAAACACATGCATTGTAAATTAGGCAAACAACACACATAAACAGTCTATTTACCTAATCGGAGCGTGCCCTGGCCTAGCTGCGGGTCTACGAAAGTCTGGGCAAGCATCCACGTCTGAAAATATGTAATAGTAATGACTTAATTAAAATTGGGTCATTACAGCGTAAGCTTACATCCTGAGGTGGAAACAGATGGTTTGATTAGGGGTGTGCCTTATAGGGGTGTCATTATAGCGGTGGCAAAAATTCAGGTCTGAACGGGTTCGGGTGGACACATATGGTTTGATGATAGGTAATACATGTAGTTTGTGACCCACCACTAGGGGTGGCAAAAATTTGGGTCTGAATGGGTCCGGGTCTAGGTAACCCCTACTATAAAGAAGTAAACTTAGCGTCCAGGCCCGACCCGATTTTAAATTCGGACGAGATTTGTTTGTCCAGATCTGTTTCGCTTGAAATTTGGGTTTTCTGACTGTCCTAAATTTTCACAATTGTAACGACCACAGTTCCCCATAAACCTGGGCCCTGCCTGTCCTAGAACGACGTGGACCCCTGAGACCATACTCGCGAGGTCAACACATGCCTAGTCAACCTCAAATCTTTCTTTCCTTATTAATTGAACTATTTTAAAGTTGAGTTATTGGATTATGTCATTTTCAGGTCGTTCGCAGCGGAAATAAACTATAATCAAACTAAATAACTCAATAAATAGGAAATCCAAAACAACCTAAAGTATGGAAACCCTGAAAACAACTAGATAAACATGTATATCTGGTGACTAACAGTAAAGAAAATGATATTACAAGATATTCCTAGTCACTCAATCCCAAAATTGTGCCCCATTGTTATCAGAAACATATTATACAATAATCACATGTCTGAAAAGCAGAACATACAGTATAACAGGGAAGAAATCGCTTCGAGAGTCCTTATAGGAAGTCACTAAGCATCGGTTCCTTTCCCTTTCTAGTCTCTGCCCGATCTGCACCCACCGTCATAAACTAGACGGTGAGTATGTGGTAAATTGAAAGTAATGCAGAAGGATATAAACAGTAATTCATAAATAATTGAAAAAACAGTTTAGTAATCATGCAGGTATTCAAAGACAGATAAATAACGCAAGGTGCATGATAAACAGCTTGACCAACATTCGCAACGATATCTGATTGCCTATTGATTCAAAAGAGGTACTAAGCGGTCGAAACCACAACAATCCACAACAATCTAGTACTCAGGGAAGAATCACATTATGTTGGGTAGCCGCACCCCGTAGGCGATGTTCACGTTATCCCAACTAGCCAAAAACTTAGGAGTTTCTTCCTGACACACTTATACCATAAAATACTCAACCAAGGAATTTAATGAATGAAATCCCAAGAAATAGCTCATGTCAATAGAAACAACAATAATGGAAAAATGAATTACTATGCATTTCGTAACTGACTTATTGACTTATCCTAGTCAACACAAAAACTCTTATCCTAGTCAACTTAAAGTGTCGAACCTTTTTGTGTCTCTGGTTTGGACGTCGTGATTGATGCCATGGGACTTAATGCTCCACGGCGTCGCTCGTGGCGTGAAACTCAAAATATATATCTGGAGTTTTTTGGAACCCTGGCTCATGTCGCCGCATTCTGAGCCTATCCCAAACTCATAAGAATGTTCATTACTACTCAAATCTATCGACAACCTCGTCAAAAATGTTTGAAAATCTCAGTTTCGATAATTCCTTCAAAAATTTCCCAAAAATCCTCAAAATACCAACAACTCCCAAATCATCAAAACCACCATATCAACACAATAAATCCATTCCATTGAGCACAAATTCATCAATAAACTCCAATAACATCGAAACCTCAAAAATGTTGTCCGAAATCACTGTGACGAAAACTAGTGAAATTACCATCAAAACGTAGATATTCACGTGGGGGAGTCGGGATCTCACCTTAAAACACGTTGTCGGTCGATCCCTGAAGTTGCTCTGAGCTCGAAACCTACGAAACCCTCACTTCAATCCATTCTTACGTTGAGAAGAGAGAAAATGAGAATGAGAGGAGAGAGAAAGTAGGTGGTCACTTATATACCCATCTCTTCATCATCACTCACGCACGTATCCCGAGGCCATCCTAGGGTTTCTCTTCAATCCAGCCCAACCACCTTGATTCCAACTTGTGACTCTGATAGGTGACTTGAACTTCACAACTTAACCATTTCTCGCTCAAACCTCATGTTCCCGGACCCATACCATACCACAACTTGCACGTCGTGTGCTCTCGGACATATCAACGTATTCGCATATTAATTATTTATTTCATTTATTATTTTCCAATAATTCACTAATTATCATTTTCTGTGTTTAAAATAGCCAATTTCGCCCGTTTATCTAAAAATTTATGTTTTTCCTAGGCGAAATCTCACTCACAAATTTGGTACGATAAACAAAACAAAATCACGCACTAGGACATACAATATTCACATTCGGGTATAAATAATAGTACGATCATCACAGAAAAATAAAATATACCTCAGTGTCGACTCCCGAGGCTTAAACAGTATGACAAGTCACGATAGTTAGGTCACAGTCCTAAAACGGTACACTTAGCACGAATTAAGTTTAAGAGTCGTTACAACAAACTTGAAAACTAACCTCTTCAATCGAAAACCTATTCAAATGTTGAAATATACACATTTTTTTGAGAAATTATTTAAATATACACATTATAACATCATGTGATGTAATTTGAAAAAGTAATTTAAAATTTATGTAATTAAACATTTAATATCAATAAATAATTATTCAAGTATAAGAAAAATAAAATTTAATTCATTCTACAATCAAAAATATCTTTAGTACATTAAATTCTATATATATTTGAGTAGATTAATGTTTGTAAATATAATTAATAAGTAACAAGTGTTTAATATACTCTTCTATTAAAAATATTTTTAACTTTATTTAAAATTTAATATGGGCCCAGGTCGAGTTTGAATTTTCAAAGACTTGTCCAGACTCAACTCGATTTTAAATTTGAACAAAAAGTCTTTGTTCAGACTCGACCACGATTGTTAAACCATTATCCAAGCCCTTTTCATTTTGGGCCGAATAAAACTGGGTGGACGGACACTAAATTACTATCCCAGCCCACCGCACTTAGTTAGGTGGCACATTCTGAAGATGTGATCTCACGTGTGTTTAGGGTTTTTTTATTTATTTTTTCCATGGAGAAAGGTGTGTTAATTAGGTAACAACTTAACAGTACTGGTATTTTTCTACTTGTATTTGGTCCGGCAGACAAAAAAGTGGAAATGAAACTCATAAGTTTAAAGCAAAAGTGTTCTAAGCTTTTGACTCACATTGATTCTTCCTCTTTCACTCTCTCTGATCACTCTCTAATCACGACTGGTTTATAACTCCCAAGGTAAGCACTCCTGATCAGTTACTCCTCAATCACTCAATTAGGGTTTGTAACTTGAAAAGAAGAAATTGTTTGCTAATATGCATCATGTGAGCACCTAATTAAAATTCTTGATTGTGTGTTGAGTGTTGTTATATTACACACATTGTTGAGGTGCACAAAAGGACTGACATTGTTTGAAAAGGGGCACAATGCACCCAACGTGATCATACACGCGGTCAGTCAGATAATTCATTCCTTCATTGCTGAGAATCGACAAATTCTCTTTTTGGGTTTTGGGGGTTGGTTGTATTCTGTCTTTGGCTATTGCTAAAATTGGGTCTATTGCAGCTCTGATGGCTCTTGGTATGTTTGTTTGGAGTTCGATTATGAGTTCGTTACGTTTTTGAAGAATTTTCTTTTGACGAATGATCAAGAATGGAACTTTAGATAACCTGGATGGGTTGGCCCGCTGGTAAGGGTGAGCTTGGGTTAGGCACATGGTTTCAGGTTCAATTTACCCGCTGTGTCAAGATTGTCTGGGCTGGGTATGCTCAGTCCGATTGCACTAGGGCCTCGTGAGAATAGTCAGCCGTGTTTGGATACCTATGAATATAAAAAAAAGAATGAAACTTAAGATTAAATAGTCTTATAACTTTATTTATTTATTTATTTATAACCATGAGCGTTTAAACCTTTTTCAACCCCTCCTTACTTTGGTTCGACTAATCCAATGGGAATTAGTCTGGCGCCCCAACCCTATAACTCGGGGAAACCAAGAGAATATAATGTAACTACCAAGAATCGAACCCATGACATCTGCCTCAGTCAGAGCTTTAGTGCTCTTTTATATGCCACTAGACCATATCCTTTAGTGCCTGTTATAGAGTTTTTGTGCCTGTTATAGAGTTTTAGTGCTTTTTTATATGCCCCCCCGCGCGTGCGTGTGAGCGCCTATTCCAACCTCCTTATTATTGTCAACACTCTTCCGGCCCAAAAAATATGCTGGAAAAAAAAAACTCAAAAAATAAATTTCTTTATATATGTTTTTAACATTGTTAAATGAAACTTGTGTCATAGATTCAAATTTTGATGGGTGCAAAAGTCGTTTCTTTCCTATCATTTTTTTTTTTTTTGGTAAAAATCACATTATTTTTACTAAGTTTGAATGAGCCATATATATAAGCACTTGTTGTAAAGATATTGAAGCTTAGTTTCACTAACGAAACTCAATTTCGAGTTGCGGTTTGAAGTTATAGCCAAAATGCACATTTAATTAAGGATGATAAAACTTACATTTATTGCGAAATGTCTTTGTAAAGATAAGGTTAAAAAGCTCTCAAACCTCTTTTTTTTTTGGAAGAAACCTCATTTTTTTGTTGTTTCAACTTTCAAGTCATAAAATAATGAAGTGAAAGCCTCAGAGGAGGAAAAATAATTGAGAAGTGATCTAATGTTCTTTTTATTTAATAAAAAATTACAAAACTAGCTCTCTTCTCATAAAATCTTGCTTGTATCTAATTACTTTATATTGCAAAACATTATGATTATTAGTTTATTACTCGATTTTTAATTTTCCTAGCCTTTTTATTTGGCAAATTTTTTTTTCTATATAGCCTATCAGCCCTGCCCAAGTCTGATATGGCTTGAAATTGGAGTCTAGGTAGACCCAACTCAACCTTGTCTTCGGTAATTTTTTATTAAAGCCAACTAACTCATTTTGAATTAAATGCCAAAATATTTTACAAGTTCTATCAGGGAGCAACCTAAGCCGATAAATGCAAATTTATACTTGCTCGTTAAATTATCGGGCTTTAATACGCTTGGATATGGTTGGTTCTATATTGGTCTTACAACTTAAGCTCGATGCACATTGAGTGCACTGAGCTAATGATCGAGTACATATAGATCTAGGTAAAATTCGCCCCCT
Organism: Stephania japonica; assembly: GCA_039657345.1. Taxonomy (NCBI): domain Eukaryota; kingdom Viridiplantae; phylum Streptophyta; class Magnoliopsida; order Ranunculales; family Menispermaceae; genus Stephania; species Stephania japonica. Next base: position 50,020,086 of record CM077558.1, read on the forward strand.
TAACTAAGTTTTCTAGTTCCGCCACTGGTTGTTATACTTCTTAATTTGTTATGTTGAAAGCGTGATTTGGTAGAATCATATTTTTGCATGACAATGATCAATCAACAATTCTTCAATCAAGCTTTTTGAGGGTGTCATTATGGTTTTTAGGGATTTGAATTTAAAGGGCTTACTCTATGACTGAGGAAGATAGTGTTTTTAATGATGGTGGTGGCTTCAAGAATGTCTACCATCTCTTTCTTTGTTTGTTCCTATTCGAGAACAATGTGCATCATTCGAGCTCTGATCATCCTACACAATTGGTTCTTTTTCCCGAATTTTTATTTTAGCAAAGGATTTTTCCATGTCCTAACAAGGGAGTTTTTTCTTCAATTTTATTTTCACGGAAGAAAGTTTAATGAGCACTTGAGACTTGATATCGGGGTCGCTGGTGAGTTGCGCTCCACTTTTTTTGATGAAATTCTTAAGACACTTAATTTTATAAATTGATTAAACCTTTTAAATGTATGATGATAACAAACCCAAAGAAAAGAACAAAAGAAATATGCGCAGAAAAGCCTTAAACTCGATTTTCTTGACTTTTTTTTTCCAGGATTGCAAACTTAAACTCAATTACCCTCGAAGCTTTTCATGTGTTATGCGTGTCTCATATCTTTAGCTTTTCTTATTGTTATTATGTTATTGTGAATTATGAGGGAGATTGGATGTAGTCACTGTTATCCTTCAAATATGAATCAATCTTGGAAACTTAATTTATTTATTGTAACTTCTTTAAATCTCATTGAATTATGAGTGAGATTGGATGGCACAAAAAGGATTTTTGGTAACAAAGGGCTGCCTCTCTTTCTCTCCAAATTTATTTATTGTAACTTAATTTACTTTTATAAATTTTTTTATAGTAACTTAATTTACTTTTTTGAGTGAGATTGGAAACTTAATTTACTTATTGTGACTTCTAATTTTTTTTTTTTTCTTGATTCACTTTTGTGATTTTTGTTCTTGAACCACCGCCGATCCTCTCTTCGATTGGCGTGGTTCCAACCAAATCCCTTTTCTACTTTGCTCATACAATAAACAACATATCTAATCAGATTTGTGAAATTGGTCCATTCTTGTTGTGGTGCATCTTCATCAACAGTGTTGCGTGGATTTGTGTGGCGCGCTTGATTGATCTTGTCTTTAGTTTTTATTTTATAGTTAGTTTTCTTCCCTAGTTGTAGGTCTTTGATTCGTCTTCTCCTTGTTGGGAAGTTTTGTTATTCGTTTTGTGGTTCTAATAGTTTTGCGTATTGTCATGAGTTTCAACGTTGTAGTGAGCAGTACTTGATTGTCAAATTGTTTCAATTTCGCATTTACAACCAAATTAATGGCAGATTGTTTGAACAAATATGATTAGTGAATCAATGTGTTTGATTCTATGTTTGGTCTTGTATTGAGCCATGAATGATTAATGAAATTTTGATTTCTCTTCAAAAAAAATCTCATTGAAATTTAAGTCTTTTCCTACTTTACAATTTTGAGTTGATTCTTTCTTAAATAACTATATCTCAAGCCATCAAATTAAAATTTATAAGTTTGCAGTATCTGTACTAATTTTGAAGTCATCGTGGAAGAATGAAATTGGTTTGATGAATACGTCTTATACTTGATTTTGCAAAAAACCATTTTTTTTTGCACGTATGTGGATTAATGAGCATGTCCCCTCAAGAAATTCAGTGATGGAAAATGTTTTAGCTCTTAATTTCCTGCAATTATGAGCATTATGTCTCTAAAGGAGCATTATTAAATTGTAATTGAGTTTTTTGGCGAAAGGAATATTTATTATTTTTCCGTTATCACCCCAACTAATTTGGGATTGAGGCTATGTTGTTGTTTTTTGCTTTGCGTCATAGTTTGGCTTTGTTAATTTGGAGATTAAGGCTAGAGGCTCCACATATTCTATGTCATTATTTTTCTATCTAATATATAACATTCCTTGTTTGGTATTTCCTACACCAGTCCGATGGTTGTAAAAACTGGTCTTCTTGTTTGGTAATTCCTAGTATGATGCAAAACTCTTTGAATCGATAGTTGCTATTGATTAGAAGTTTGATGATTGAGAATTTGAGATGTAGTTTGACGAACCTTTTTTTTTTTTCCCCCTGTAGGAGTGACCAACTTAAAAACACAAAATGTTGTAACTACCCCACCATTAGTTGTCAAGAATATTGGTTGATTGTTGGTTGATGTAAATAATTGGCTTCCAAGATAAAACACACACACACACACACTTATAATATAGTATGAAATATGAAGCAAATACAAAATAATTAATGAAAATTTTCAGTAGTTTGTGCTCAAGAAGACAATTTATAGTGGAATGTTGACAATTTAACTGGAAACCACCTAGATTGAATATATGTTGTCTTCTTTTTGGCCCTTGTTTGGTTGTGATATCGTAAAAGATCCATTATGAAGTATTTTTTTTTTCTTCCTATACTTTTTTTTCCCTATGCAAGTTCAGAAACTCTTGATTCTAGGTTGCTGAAGTCTCGCAAGAGACTAATTGTTATGACAATACCACCAAATCACTTTACATTTTATATTTTATTTCTCATAGTATATCTTTGGCATTGTAGGCAATTAGACTTCTATTGATATCTCTAATATTTATCATTCGTTACTCATTCAAAATATTTAGCACACCAACCAAGTGTGTGGCCCAATGTTTTTGTATGTGGTATTATTGCAAGAGGAGTGGTTCGAGTCCCGTAGGGGACAAGAAAAGTTGGTTTCTTTCTTATCATAAAAAATATATTTAGCACCATTTTACCCTTTTTTGAATCTTTTGGTTTCGTGCTCGAGGGATTGCTACAACTTTGTCGTAGATGTATGTGTCAAAGTTATGTCACCAAATCACTTTAAATTTTATAGATGTCATACAAAGGACCTCTTTTTTTAGATGTAGTGTATGGTATCTCATGATAACATTTCAACTAATTATTTTTTGAATTATTATTATTTATTGCTGCTTTCGATATGATACAGTGCTAATAATTGATGGTTATTTGTAGCAATGGAAGATAACAATATACAACGACAAGAAAGAAAATGTTGTGAAGATGCAATCAAATCAAAAATAGAATACACTAATCTACGGCGAAGAAATTCTTATGCCGAGTTGCCTGAAGAAGAAAAGGAAAGAAGAAGAAAGCTAAGTAGAGAGGCTTACAAGCGACGTAAATTATTAAAAGGGGAAATTTCAAAGTTACTTCAAAGAAAAAATGTGGAATATGAATGTGGTAATTGATTGAAATAGCTTGTGCATTTTCCTTCATTTTAAATATATTTCTTTTCTTTTTTTAATAACCTGATTGTGGACTTGAACTCATAACCTCTTACACCCTTTACTTCATACCATACCATTGGACTATTCTCTTTATTGGTTTACTAATATTTATTTTTAATTTTTATTAAGTGATTTCAATAAGTATGTTTTTCTTTTTTTAGGAACGGAATCAATGGCTATAGATTGTGCTGAAAAAAGGTTAACGCCAAATGGAATGTTAGGTGAAAACTTGGAAAGAGGTAATTGTTTATTATTATTATTATTTTAAATAGGATGAGTGGTCCAATTGATATTTACTTTAATTCTTGAAAGACCTTGTAATTAATATTTATTTTTGAACAGGGTCAATGTCAATAGAATATATTAATGCAGAGGAAGTAATTATGACAAATGAAACAATGATCATGAATGTGGAACAAGTTTCATTCTCGAACAAGGTATGTCAAAACTAATACATTTTTATAAATGATTTAATGTTTTGATTTATTGAATTGTAATATTGATATATGATATCCACACTTTTTTGCATTAAATTGCGAACATGTTAGGAGTATTCTGATATTGTTTATTTGTCAAAACATAATAACATGTGATGGCACACATTTGGTATCAAACTTGTATGTTTTCTATTCGTTTTTGTGGCCCAACTTCTCTTAGTGAAAATCTCGTCATGTTTTTCATGGATTAATGATTCAAATTTCTCTGCACCTTTTTTTGGAAATTTTTAGTTTCTTGCAATTTGTTGAGTTCATTTTCCAATATTGTTCAATTGTTTTGATTTTATGTATTTTGACATATAGTTGGTTGAATAAAGTGGTTTTGTTGTCTCTTTTTTCAAGGTTTGATCGGATTGAAGAGTTACTGAATGTAGGGATTAGTTTTATTGAAGAGTTAGTCATGTCTTATCATTGATTAAGTAATAATTTAATCAAATAGTAAGATTTGATGTTCCTTATGTTTGTTTTGCTTTATATATACTATATATGTTAGATTTATTTTTATTGTTTGTTGTGTATGGTTTAGGAGGTTGTGGAAATTGATAGAAATGGTCAAATGGAAAAAGGCACGACTCGCTGTAAGATTATTTATAGTAATTATTTTTTGCGAACTTTTGTTTTTGCACTATGTTATTAGTATCATGTGCTTGAATTTAATAAAATTTATTTTGTGGATAGTGATTTAAGAAACTATTGTATTGGTCAAATGTCATGCTTGTCAGAGGAAATCTTATAGATAGTGTTAGTGACAGATTGTTTAGTGGCATATGTGAAAGTCCATATACATTACTAGAACCAACAATGTGTGAATATTGTCATGTTAGAAAACGAAGCACGCTTGTATCAATCTTCAAAAACAAAGGAGACATTGGTCGTAAACTATCGAGGAATTAAATTTATGAGTTATACTATGAAACTTTGGGAGAGGATAATTGACAATAAGCTAAGAAGAGAAGCAACAATATCAGAGAATTAATTTGGCTTCATGCCTGGAAGGCAGGGCCGGTCCTAAGTATTTAGGGGCCCAGGGCGAAATTATAATTTGAGGCCCCTTATTTATAATTAAATACTTGATAAACAAAATGCACTTCACATACATAAAATTACTTCAAATGATGCAAGTAAAATTAACAATACTTCGAAAAAGAAAGTAAAGTGTAACGACACTTACAAAATACAAAGGAGAGAAGAAATCGACCAACGGTTGATTGACATAATTGAAAGTCGGTTGTTGTCCTTTAACTAGTGACTCAAGTTTGAGTCTTGTGGATATAAACACTAATATTGGGAGGTTTCCCCACCTATACAATGTGCAACTCGAAGGGAACTGAAAGTAGCCGGATAATCCAAATACCGAGTGATTTAGACCAAGAAAAAATGAGAGGACAAATCACTAAATGTCTAAGATGAGAAAATAAGTTGAAAGGGCTTAGCTTTTTTAAAGTGAAATGAATGACTCAATAGAGGAATAGACATAAACAACTTATAACTAACCAAGTGGTGGCTTAATAATTTATTATGTGGTATTGATGTAAGAGGTTGGGGTTTCAATTTCTAAAAGGGAGCAAGATAAATTAGTTTCTTTTTTATAAAAAAAATATACAAAAATCTTTATAAGTAGCATTGCATTACATAAACAACCATAATTCTTAATTAAAACAAAACTTTTCTTTGTATATATAATTAATTTGTTTTAAAAAAAATGGGGCTCCATTAGGGGCGGATGGCCGCACTCGCCCTTGTTGAGGGTTGGTCCTACTGGAAGGTCAACTATGGAGCAATTTTTCTTGTAAGAAGATTGATGGAAAAATACAGAGAAAAGAAAAAGGAATTTCAAATGATATTTATAGATATAGAAAAAGTATATGACGGGTTCCTAGAGATGTTCTTTGGTGGGTTCCAGAAAGAAAATGAGTACATGCTAGATACAAAGACATTATTAAGGATATGTATGAAGGAGTAGTAACGAGTATAAAAATATTTGGAGGAACCACAAAAGAATTTTTCATTACAATAGGACTACATCAAAGTTGGCTTTAAGCCCATATCTCTTTACCATAGTTATGGATTAACTAACTAGGCATATTCAAGTTTATATACTATGGTGTATGCTATTTGGAGATGATATTGTCTTAATGGATAAAACAAGAGATGAAGTTAATAGGAAATTCGAACTTTGGGGGAATGCATTATAATCCAAAGGCTTTAAGTTGAGTAGGTTGAAGACCGAATAAATGCACTGTGAGTCTGTGAGTTTAGAAATACTAGACATCGAGATAATGAGGTGGTAAAATTAGGGAAAGTAGAAGTTCTTAAGATGAACCACTTTAGATATCTAGGATCAATCGTACAAAATTATGACAATATTTAAAATGATGTCACACATATAATTCAAAATAGATGGAAGAAATGGAGTGCAATAGGTGTGATCTGTGATCGAAATATCCCTACTAAGTTAAAAGGAAAATTTTATAGGACAACAATTAGGTCGGCTATGCTCTATGGAAGTGAATGTTGGGTAGTAAAACAACAACAATTACATAAAATGAACGTAACAAAAATGAGGAGGCTTAGGTGGATGTGTTGTAAAACTCGTAAAGATAGAATCAGAAATATAAAAATTCAAAGAAAAGTAGGAGTAGTACCAATTAACACAAAGATTAGGGAAGGGCGATTGCGGTGATTTGAACTGTCAGGACCCAATTCCCAAATGAATCCCGACTGGCCTAGCCCGCTCCATAACTCGCCAACCAACTCGGTTGTTAAGTTATGAACCAAACTTGTAAGCCTTCTATCAACACTAACTCTTTATCATTTAGCAACAATTGAGATTTAATAAATGAATCATAATCGCAGTGGAATATTATTAAATAAAACTTAATCAAAGTTTTGACATAAAACTATTTATGGCCTTCAAAAGTTCTCAACTAGAATAATACCTCTCTAGTTCAAATTATTCAAATCCCAACCCTATTATATATAATAAATATAAAAAAAAAACGAGGTGAGTGGTTCGATCTCAAACCATACCAAATCAGAAATCAGAAATACTCCTCTAGACAACCAGAGCTACTACTTTCTCTTTGTCGACGCTCGACGAAGAACCTGTGGGGAAAAAATGTTGGGTGAGCACAAATAGTTCAACGGTGCTCCGTAAGTTGGGTTAAGTTACTGGCATTATAAACATTCCTTTTTTTTTGAAGAATGAACAAAATATTTAATATGACGAAAGGAATAAACAAGAAGGTACATAAATGAAGTATATAACAATGCATTAAAATGTGCAAATTCTAGACATGTATGAGCTACTGTGATAGGCTTCTCAAACACACTAAAGTTCGTGAAGGTTGACCCTACTATGGCCGTAGCGGTGTTAACACTCCATTCCCTTACACTGTGTAAGATTCACCTGTCACTAAGCCCACATCTCGTCCAACTGGACATAACACCTACTACCAAAATTTATTGAGAATATTGGATCTTATTCTTATTCTCAATTATTAAATATTCATTCTGGGCAACTGCCTTATGTTGTTTTCCCTTGTACGGTCCAACTGTCTCGAACTCCTGGGCGAACTGGTAGCATCTAATGCAAAAGACTCCTAGCGAGCTCCACTAAGTTGTCTATAAACAATGTCTAACAATGCACCCCGATCTACTCACATGACTTACTTACATGATTTCTATCATATAGTCTAGTAGAGAGGTAAATAATCATAAAGCTAATAACTTAAATCCCAACTTACCTGGTATGTTAATTTCAAAATGTCTAGTTGGCACTCACGAGCGTACTCCGAAGTTCAATCAACCTAACGCGAGGAACTGCAAAGATCGCTTCTCTCGTTCCCCTCTCGGCTCTCTCTTGATTTTGTGTCAAGCCTTTCCGTACACGTTTATTGTTTTAAAAGGAGATCAATCAAGATCCTAAATTTACTCCCCAAATCACGCCTTCCTTAATTCTCTCTTGCGTTTCCTTTCCCTTAACTCTTGTAGAAAACAATCAAGGGGTTTCAAGTCTTAAAATCTCTAACTTACTAAATAATGAGATTTCAAACCATTACTTTCTGTAACGGTCTACTCAATTAATGGGAAATTTAATTCTTACCTTCCATATTGATTTGTTCAAAATCAAAAGTGTTGTCCACTCTAAACCCTAGTGCCTCCTAGTCTTAATCTGTGGGTCCCACAAGCTTTTAAGTGAGTTAGGGTTTCCTAGTTTACACAAACATGGTATATCTTATTTTGTTTGAAATTAGGGACGTCACATGAACACCTGCTAAGATGGCATACAAGTGCCCCCACTAGAAAACTTGACTCAATAGAAATTGAAGAAATTTGACGAGGTAGGGTAGACTGAAGTTAACTTGGGACGCATTAATCAATTGCACTAAATCGAGCACAATGGAAGCGTTTGAATAATGTAGCCGACCCCAATTAATTTGGGACTTAAGCTATGTTGTTGTTGTCGTCATGCTAGAAAAGTTGTCATTGAGACGAAGGGATTTTGTTATTCAAATAGTGAAAGTAAACTTATTAGCAATGATGTGTCTGATTGTTTATTTTAATTTTTTACTTCAGATTTAAAAGAATCTAGGCATTTCATGAAGTATATTCGTGCGAAAAACAATTGTTTTGCTTTTACATCAATGGGTGTGAAGAATGATAAGAGTGTATGCAATAATGATAAAAGTATACATATACATTTCGAGGACAAGGTCAGGTTTATCACTATATTAATCAATTATCTCCCAGTAATGAATCACTGTCGTATTTATAATTTTATTTCTCCGATACAAAACATGAGATTATAAATCGAGTGTTTATTTTTGATAATTTTGATGAAAAAAATATTGCAAAAGGCTATTGATATCATGGAAATAAACTAATATTATTCATTTTTCGAAGCTCGCAAAATTTTCACCCCTTAGATAATCGTGCGATATGTTTAAAGGCTTATGCTAGTCTTGTTCAAAGGGTTTTCAATTTACCTAAAATGTCCCAAGTTGTTGCCGTTTGGGTAGAAAGTAATAATAGTTGAGAGGCAACAAAATGTAATATCATTGTTTTTAGTCATGGTGGGCAATCACATTGAGTCCAATAAGACATGTTTAAACATTGAGTCTTATAAGACCTGTTTAACAGGCGGACCTAGGCCGGGTCGGGTCGGCCCTAGGCGGGCTTTTTTTTTTCAAAACCCTGTCCAAGCCCGCCTAGGCCCGAATTTCGATGGCGGGCCCAAGCCTGCTCTGTCCTGGTATGGGTCGGGTTTGGGCGGGTGTATAGGGGCTTTTTATTATTTATTTAAAACTAAATATATTTTTTAAGTTTTAATAATTACACCACAAGAGAGAGTGGCTTGGTGGTTTGAAGTCGCATAAAATAAGTGGAGGACCCAGGTTCGAATCAAATAAGTGGAGGACCCAGGTTCGAATCTCACCTGTCATTAACATAAAATTTTTAAGGGATAGAAATTGTCATCCTTCAAGGCGGTTTGGGCATGGACCCAAATCATAAAACCCAGGCCCACCCATACGCTTTGTCGGGTTTAGGCCGGGCCGGGCTTATCTTGCATTTGCAAAATCCAAGCCCAGCCCATGTTGGCGGGCCTGGCCTGGGTCGGGCGGGTGTTCGACCAAATGAACAGGTCTAATTATTAAAATTGTTATGATCAATACCCTTTTTATTTTCATATGGAGAAAGTGGTTGGCATCAAAGAATTCATAAATGGAAAAGAGATCAAAGAGGTGTAGGTTCTATTGAAGACGATCTGTCGAATTCACCTATGTTAGAGTATATCAATGAGGTTCTTCATGAGGAGGGAGAAAGTAACACGTGATAATTTGTTTTTTAGGTTTTCTTGTTGTGAATGCCATAGTTTCATTTGTTGCATGAGTCTTTTGTTATTAATTTAAAATTTACCATAGTCTTGTGTTCTTGTTCGTAGGTGTGATTTCAAAGCATTAGAGGTGTATCCTTTTTTGCAGGGAATATTATTGTTATAAGCTTCAAATTAGATTACCAAGTAAGTTAGCTTTGTTGCATAGGATTTGAATTGCGGGGAGAGAGATGCGACTAAAGTTGGTCGTTGAGTTAGAAACATCAAGATTGGATTTTATTCGCAATAATGAAAGAGAGATTCACGCCGAATTATATTAAAGTATAATTGACTGTTTTAAGGTTGTGGAAAGAGATGCGACTAAAGTTGGTCGTTGAGTTGTTTTTCAACTTCTATTGGTGATCCTACAAATATGTGAAAAAAGTATATTGGTTCAATGACGTTAGTGCAACGCATTGGAAGGCCAAATATTTTATTTTATTTTTATTTTTATTTTATTATTATTATTTTTTTTAGGCCAAATATTTTTTTGATTATAACTTGCAATCCAAATCGGGTTGAGATTTTTGATATTAAAAATGAGGTACAATGACCAGGGCCAAAACAAAACCTTGAAAACTCCTTTTTTTGTTTGAAAACTAAAGAGAAATCAGAATAAGAGACCTTGAAAACTTTAAAGGTAAAAATTGAATTTTTTATTTTTTTAATTTTTTTCTACAATTTCTTTCAATTAAAAGCTTCTTTTTCAAGTCATCTCTTTCTTTTCTTTTTAAGGTTATTCAGTTCAGTTTTGAAGTATTAGCATAAGATGTGAATAGCGGGGACTTCATTGATGCCTATCATATTTTCAAGTTTGGTGTTAGTGGCAGGGACTTAATATTTAGACATCTCATATAACCTCTCAATGGATGGCCGGTTGGGAGCAAAGCAACTCTATTAATAATCCTGATCATCAATTATTTTCATTCGATGAAAGCTTGCCTACATAGAAACCAATTCTTAGACGATGATAATTGTTGTGGAGAAAATCGCGCTTTGTGGGAATTAGATATCCCGCTCATGGGTGTACTTGGAAAACAAATTTATTTCCTCTTTTGTACAATGTAATGCTATTGCGACTTTTTTTTTTTGAATCCATGGAAAAAATTAAGAATTCAATAGGTTTTGACCCCTATTTAAAATTAACGTGTTGCTTATAAATTAGTATTGAGTTTAATGTTCAATATAACAAACTGATTCTTATATTCTCCTATCGTTGTTGTATTTGAAGCTTCAATTGATTTATTTGCCTTTTTGTTGATTCTCTCTTCTTTTTTGTGCTTTTCAAGTCGTGATGGTGGTGCAACATTTTGATATGCTTGATTCTTTGCCTTTATTTTTTAGGTTCAGTTTTTGAGACTTCAATGGGCCACAGTTCTGAAGAAGATTCAGATATAAGTGAGTCGGAAGTCAAGGAATATGGTGATGTTTGCTATGAAGCCTTAAAGAATGGAAAACACAAGGTGAAGCTGTCAGATAGTAATTTTTGCAGTTGCCCGTTCTGTCTGGGGAAGAATAAACCAATCTACATGTACAAAGCATATCTTCTTCAACATGCTTATTGGGTTGCTCAAGGTTCCAAAAGTAGAAGCAATAAACAGAAAGCCAACCATCTTGCTTTGGCCAAATATTTGGAAAGTGTTCGTGCACCTATGGGGTCTTCATCGTCGCCTAATGATGAGAAAGCATCTCCTATGGATAAACAAAAAGATGAGCTTTTTGTGCATCCATGGACAGGCATTGTTGTTAACCTTCCAGGTGAACAACATGATGGAAGATACGAGGAGGAAAGTGGATCTAGGCTTAGAGATGAGCTAACGAGCAAAGGGTTCAACCCTGTGAGAGTTCTTACTTTGCGGAGTAATGACCTTGGACATTCAGGAAAAGCAATAGTGGAGTTCAATAGAGACTGGTCTGGGTTTAATAACGCAATATCATTTGAGAAATACTTTGAAACTAGTCACCATGGAAAAAAGGATTGGTATGCAAGAAAGTCGCGTGGACCTAACCTCTATGGTTGGGTTGCGAGGGAGGATGATTATGATTATGAAGGAATTGTTGGAAACCATCTTCGTAAAAATGGGGACTTGAAAACAATTGCCGTTATTGTCTCAGAAGAAGGGTTTAAGACAGATGAGCTGGTGGAAAATCTTGCTACTACAATAGAGGATAAGGATAGGCATTTGAAAGAATACGAGTATAAGTACAATGAGACGCATATGTTTTTTATAAATCTGATGCACGAGAATGATCAACTGCATGAGAAATATAAGAAAGGTAAACTGTAGTTGGATTTGAAGAGATGTGTTTCTATTCTTTATAGTTTCGTAGACATGCATGTCGTTTGTTAAGAATCTTTTGATCGTTTCAATATCTTCTCTGAAATGAATACAGAAGTTTGAGAATGCTTTTTATCATATCTGAAAGTGTAAATGAACATGTTGTTGTCTTTCATGAAAGAACTTGGTGAGAGCTATGATAGTGTAGTCAATCGAGCTTTAGTAAAGTGAAAGCTATATAATGTAACATATTCTTTGTTTGTGAAAATATATTTTTATTTTTATAGGGAGTAAGAGTAGCATATGTGTATTTTTATTTTTTCATTTAATGGATAAAGTTTTGGCAAGTATGCATTGCTTATTTATTATTGTTTCCTTGTCAGAGATAACTCAGTTGCAGCAAAGTTCGAGAGTTCACTTAGAAAAGATTTTGGATGAACATGAGAAGCTTAAATCAAGCTTGGATTCTCAAAGAACAGAGCTTGAGAAGCTTAAATTGGACTTGGATTCTCAAAGAACAGAGCTTGAGAAGCGTTCCATAGAGCTGGAGATGCGTGAAGCCCAAAAAGAAAGTCAAAAGAGAAAACTTGAGGAGGAGAGAGAAAAGGTAATTCACTATTGGCAGACTTTTGTCTATGTATGTTACTTTGCTAGGATGTTGGTGCTAACAGCTAGATGCCTAATGCTAAAATATATTCATGGTCTTCGTGTGATGTAGTGTATTTGTATTTGTAAATTATATCCTTTTCTTGTAATTTGCCTTTTCCTGCTGTTGTTTCTTCTCTTGTTATTCATATTTTTAAACTATTGATTGTAATTAGAAGTACTAGATATTAAATGTTTTTTTTATGATGTTTTTTCTGCATTGCTTTCCTTACAGAATATAACAAGAAATGATTTACTTCATATAATAATCCTACAGTTAGAAAAACAATTGAATGCAAAGCAAGCATTAGAGTTGAAGATTGAAGGGTTGAGGGAGAGTTTTAATGTAAAGAAGTGCATGTGTGGTGATTCTAGTGAAGAGGACTCCAAGGTCAATAAGAAGGTGGTCGAAGATCACAATGACTTGAAAAAGAAAGAAGCTGAGTTGGAAGACCTAGAAGATTTAACTCAAACGCTTATTGTGAAGGAGAGAATGAGTAGAGATGAATTACAGGAGGCTAGGAAAGAATTGATCAACATAAGTCTTTTTCTTTTTTCTTTTTTTTTTTGAGGCTTGCTATACACAAATCACTTAAACTCACACTTTTTAAAAATCTTGACACTTTTACCCTCCCACAAACCACACTCTCTCACCCACACCGCACACACCATCACTACCACCCCCTCCACCTTCACTGCCACCACCACTGCCGCCCTCCCCATGGCCGCTGCCGCTGCCTCTTCCCCCATTGCCGCTGCATCGTCTTCCCCCATATTGTAAATGTTTGACTAATGATCTACACAAGCTGTTAACTCATGGCAGCATAATGCTAAAATAATGGCTTTATATGCACTTATTTATCAACTGTCAGCTATGGTATAGATGTTCTTATTATCTTTACTGCATATGAACTTAAGTTCCTTGATAGAAATTATTGATGAGGCTTTTCAATTCCTTTGGTTTGTAGGGTTTAAGGGAATCACCTTCTACTCGGTCTTTGATTGGAGTTAGGAGAATGGGGGAGCTGGACATAAAACCATTCCAGGAATCTTGCAAGCGAAAGTACTCCTCAATGAAAGAAGCTGAAGAAGAAGCAGTTGTATTGTGCTCAACTTGGGAGGATTACCTTCGAGACCCGGAGTGGCACCCATTTAAAGTCATTGAAGTGAATAATAAGCATCAGGTGTCATTTCAATGCTTCTTTCATGTGATGCTATTGATGCATATATATTAAATGCTTATGGACAGCTAAGAATGCCTTAGTTTGTTCTTTTTTAGTTTTGAAATAAAGTAGATAGACAAAAATCTTTATATGCATGCTTAATGCTTTCTACTTGTTAATGTAGGAAATCATTAATGAGGAGGATGAAAAATTAAAAGAATTGGGAGAATTGGGAGAGGAGACGTATAATGCTGTGATTACTGCTCTAAGAGAAATGAATGAGTACAACCGAAGTGGTAGATATATAGTTCCAGAATTGTGGAACTTTAAAGATGGAAGAAAAGCTACATTGAAGGAGGGTGTCTCATTTATTTTAAGGGAGTGGAAGCTACACAAGCACAAGAGAACAATTTGAAGTGAGGTTTGTGTTAAATAAATTTCATTGTTCTTATATTCTCTAGAATTCTGAGTTCGACGATGTTTATTGGTTGATTTTTGGTAATACTTTTTTTTTTGGATGTAGGGCATCTAAAAGTTGTGTTGCAAAGATGATGGCAATACCTTAAAATGGTAGGAGCAGGCTTTAACAGTTGACATGCTGACATTGAAACTTGGAGTTGAAACTTTATGCCGTTAATATGGTAAAATATTCAGTTAGTCTCTAAAAGCATATGGTCTGATTTCCCATAAAAAACAAAGCATTTGGTCTGATTATACTAGAAGGATTGCTTGTCAGTCGTCTAGCCTCGTGGATATGGGACTCATTTCAAAACTATTGTACAAGTAGCCTTTGTTCACTGTTCATTATGTTATCTTATTCACTATTATTCCATCTTTTCCTTGTAATTCAGAAATATTAGATGTAGTTTTATAACTTATACTTGGTCATTTGGATATATTTTACTTCTTGCATTGAGTAATCGATAGAAGAAACAAGTTCTATTAGTTTAGTTTAGTTTTTTGTTTTCTTGTTTTTTTTCTTCTCAATTGTATAGGCTTGGGATGTAGCTTGAATATTTTGCTTTGCATTAATCAGTTATACCTGTTGTGAATTGAATTGAAACTTGCTAGAACTAGAGAAGGAAAGTAGAAGAACTACTAACTTCTACTACTACAAAGAACTACAACTACAAAGTAGAAGAGGAGAAATGAGAGAGTTGAAATGAGAAGTTGTATTCAACTTGGTGTGTTTTTACAATGAGGTTGGCACCCTTTATATAGGCCCTTTGGTGATGATGATAAATGTATTTAGACAATGTTTACAAGTAACACATACATCACATGTCATACAACTCTTCACAAGCAACATTGACAATACATGGACTAATGAGTACATTTGATATGGATACAAGTAAGGGTCATGCTTGATACTACCACTCAATGTAAGAGCCATGCTTGACAATGATTAGTCATACAAAATCTTGATCAATTGTCCATCCATATCATAACAATACCATGTCTCTACTGGGTTTTTTTTTTTTTTTTTTTTTTTTTTTTGTGAGAAAACCGTGTCTCTACTGTTAATTCAAAGAGATAGTGCTAGACTTGATGAGGAGTGGTGTGCACTTGAAATATGTGAGGCCTGACCAAGGTTCGAAACTTCAACTTCTCTCTACTTTCAATCAGTTAGATTATAGCTTTCAGCTGTCATCTATACTAATTTTTCAGCTATCAGCTAGATTATCGACTAGTGTTGCCAAACAGAGCGTTAATATATCATATTATTTGAAAATATATTATTTTATTCTCATGGGGAGTATAGAGTAGATTTCATATTTATTATTCTATCTCCTGGCTAAAGTTTTCGCAAGAACACATGCTTATTTTTTATTAATTCCTTTTCAGAGATAACTAAGATGTAAAATGTTTGAACTCGGTCGGGTTGGCTTAGTAGTAAGGGCGTACTCGAGATTGTGTGGTAGGTGCACGGTCCCGGGTTTGATTCCCCGCTTGTGCCAAGCTTCGACGAACCACTGGTCAAACTACTTTCCCATTGGGAGATTAGTCAGGCGAAGCTCGGACACCTCTAAGGTTATAAAAAAAAAAAGATGCAAAATATTTTGGATGAACGTGAGAAGCTTAAATCGGAGTCAAATTCTCAAAGAGCTCGAGATGCATATGAAAGAGCTGGAGATGCTCGAGGTCGAAAATGAAAATAAAAAAAGGCAAAACGTATTTTTTGGTCCTTCAACTTTGAGTCTTTTATGCTTTTGGTCCCTGAACTTTCAATAGTGTACATTTAGTCCCTAAACTTTCATTGTTGTACATTTAGTCCCTGAACTTTTGAGTTTTATGCTTTTGGTCCTTGAACTTTGAGATTTTTATGTTTTTTGAGGAAATTAAAAAAATTTTCGGCTTTTTTTGGTCGATGCGAGTCGTCCGATTCAGTAATATAAACCATTTTACTCTTCTTGACTAATCACACAACACTTTTGTTGCCCACATTGGCATAATTTAACACTTTAAATGGTGGAAGGACTAAATGTAGATCTTTGTGAAAGTTCAAGGACCAAATGTATAGTAATAAAAGTTCAGGGACCTAGAGCACAAAAAACACAAAGTTCAGGGACCAAATAATAGGTTTTGCCATAAAAAAAAGAAAACTTTTTGGAGTGCAAAAAAATGTATTTATTGGCACGGGATTTTGTTTATGTATGCTACTTTTCTTGGATGTTGGTGCTAACAGCTAGATGTCTTGCTAATGCTAAAATATTTATGGTTTTAGTGTTTATAAATTTAATCCTTCTTTTGTTATGTACCTTCTCCTGCAGTCATTTCTTTTCTTGCGATTCAAACATTGCTACAACACTAATTGTAAATTTGTGAAGGATGTGGAGCATCTTTCAGAAAATAAAAGTACTGAAGTACTATGTACCAGATCAGATGGGAATGTATGTTTGAAGCCGGCAGAAGATCAAAAGTTTTGCTGTTTTTCTTTTTTTCTTTCTCTTTTCTTTTTTTTGATAAGAAAGAAATCAACCGCCCGGGGAGGCCAAATGGTTTGGTTCAGTAGGAAAAACAATTTGATGGATGCAAAGAAGCCTCGGAGTTGGAGATTGAAGTAGACAGGTGGACAACAAAAACACACATCCTCACACATGATGGCTACGTTCACTTAAAGATACAAGTTTACGCATTTCGAGATGGATAAAACAATGGGTAAATAATAATTACAATGATTAATCACCTCAGAGCACTCTTTAAAATATCGAGACGAACGAAGAGTAGTCGGACAGTTCATATATGGAGTGGCTTAGACCTAAAAAATAATAATTACATTACAATGATTATCATAATACCCTTTTAAATATTTTTAAAATGTAATTTAAAAAAAGTTACTACTCCCTCCATTTCATATTATCTATCACATTAAGGGCTATTTTTTTTTATTCCATAATGTGTCACAATAAGAAATCAAGAAAATATTAAATATTTTATTTCTAATTCTAACCACATTCTACTTACTAGTTAATGACACCACCTATCACCTTTTCTAGTATACAATACATATAATAAATAAGTCATTTATGGGAGGATAATATAATTTTGTTATAAAATCTTTATAAAAATTAATTATCACCTTAATTCTTGTTCACAAGTCAAAATGTAACAGATAACATGAAACAAAGGAATTACATTTGTCAAATGGTTGCACTTTTTAGTGGGGCACTACTTAAGAAAGTTGCCTCAAATAGGCAACCAAGAAAAGTGACAATTTCCCGCTAAGTGCACCGAGTCTCCCATTTCCCCCAAACCAAAGAATACAAGACATCACCACTGTTATCATTTACTATTTTACTATTAATTGATGATTACATTTTTACATATGTTGTCCGGAACAATAAATAATGATACTAATATATATGAATAAACAAGTTTTATAAATAATTACTAACATAATCAATCAACAAAATAAATTTCTAACCGGAGGCTTGCACAGAAGCAATGTCCTAAGACAGAAATTTCCTTGAATTCGATGATTGAATTTTCTTCAAAGATCTGCCCCAGGATACAACCGGATGCCCTTTCGAACCAAAAATCACCAAGTTCAAAAGTCTGTCAAACTGTGATTTTCCTTCTCTCTCAGTAAAAACGAAATTTGAAAAATTATATGTTTCCAGTGTTTTAGTTCTACTTAAATAGAACTTGAGGCACTGGTTCAAAATCAATGTGACTGTTCAAATTCGAAATAACATATTTAACAGTCACACCTGTTTACAACAGTCGCACCTGTTCACAAAAATTAACTACCAATAATTAATTTCAAAAATAAAAATAAAATAAAAATTTATTTGATTTTACAAAGCTAACAAATCTAAGCCCAAAGGCCCAAGGCCATATCTTTAATTTTAAATATATATATATACCTATTACCCAATTGGTGCCAATTTGGACTCTATCTATTGGGTTTCTCTAAAGCAAATATTTAGAGTAGATGTTTATATATAAAGAGTTTATACTCTTTGAAGTGAGCAATGTAAAATTAAAGAGGTTTTTTATTCAAACTCACTTGATACATTTTTCAAGTTCCAAAAACATATATGGTTACAAATTCAAAATTATTACTAAATCTAATTTCAGCTTAAGCGCGCACGCACGCACGAGCGATTGATCGCTCACACTTTCCGTGTTTTCTTCTTCCTCAATTAATCCCTAACAAAACCATCTTCATCGATCTTCTCGCCAACTCACGTTCCCGCTTGTTTGTTGTTGATCTCTCTTGGTGAGTAACTCGAAGTTTATCTACGTTCATTTCATCCGCACTTAGTTGCTTGTTTTTGCTTGTCTTCATTTAGTCAAATTTGAGGTGTTGATGAATGGAAGTGATTTTTAGGGTATATTATAACTTCTTGAAAGATATGCACGCCATTAAGGGCATTGAATTGAGTGGAGTGAAAAAGTTTGATCCGATCATGCTAATTTGGGATTGAGCCTCTATTGGTAATTCTAGGTTATTTTTTTGGAAAATGATTTGGTGATGACCCATTTTGGGACACCCAGAATGGGCATGAGGTTGTTGGTCTCCATTGATTTCTGCATTGATGTTTGTGCCCATACAAATTGATGTGTATTCATGTGTCCAATTCTTGGTGTCCCAAAAAGTCACCCTAGCATTGTTCTAATCTTTTTTCAAGCATAGTTCACATTGGATAGTTCAGAAAAAGATTATAACTTATAAGTTTGGAGTAGAAACTCTAATAACTTTATGTGGAATTTCTCTCAAACCAAAGCCACATGCACAGCTAATCTCTCTATCATACTCTCAAGGAAAATAATACTCTTTTTTTTTTTATAGGAACAAGACTTTATTTATGATAGCCTAGTAGAAAGATAAAGTATATGTAAATATTTACATATTTACATATAGGCGAGAAACAATGTGTTTCCCATAAACAAAGTCGAAGACGGGCAAATAATACTCTTGACTATTCTGCATTTGCATATGGTGTTTTGATCTTGCATCATTGGATTAAATCCCTTGGTTTTGTTTAACTTTGATGGTTTTTGATCTTTGACTTCAAGAGAGAGTACTTAATGAATATGTATGTTGTATTGGTTTTTATCAATTAAGTCTCTTATGTGAGGAAATTGTTGGTTTTCATTAATTGAATGTGTATGCTGTTGAAACAAGCAATCTAAATTATCACAAATCTGAACATGGCATGCATCATAATAAACGAAAATAAGAACTAGTCATGCTGTTCTAATACAGAGACAATAACAAGTAAATCACACAAATAAATTTTACGAGAGGCTTGTAATATGCAATGTCCTAAGACAGATATTTTTCCTTTGATTCGGTGTAGAATTTTGCTAGGAGTTCTGTCCCCAGGATACAACTGGTTGAACTTTGATTAATACACCAATCAAAGAACCTTCAAAATAGCATCAATACATTCTCTCTCAATCCACCAAAAACACATGTATTGTTGTTTCCAAAATCTGTATTTTGTCTATGTTCTTGGACTCTACATTTATAGAGAATTTTCTTTAACTACCTCAACAGTTATTAACTTTATCTAATTCGAATTAAAGCACTCCCTAAGTGGACTTGGACAATTTATTTAACTGGCCAAGTGGACCATTAATGATCTAATTCGAAATCCATAACTGTTGGTGTTTTATTTCAAAAACAAAATCAAATTCGAAAAATATAAAATAAAGTTATAAGTTGGCTAAGTGTTGTATCAAACGAAAGACCCAAAGGCCGAAGGCCCTTGTCAAAGATAGTTTTATAAGGTGCAGCCCCCCATGAGCACCCTATTGGACCACCCCATGGACCACTCCACTCACTACACTCCATTTGTCACTCAAACAGTAAGGAGGTGTGTTGGGTAACATTTGAAGTGACAAACCAAACCTTTCTCTCCTATGTGGGACTGAAGATTTGTTGTCACTTTTACAATACAAACTTATACACTATGTTCAACATGTGCAACTAATGAAGAGCAGTTGTTTTCGTAGTTACCGATGCTGCAAATTCTATATTCTTATTTGTAGTGCATGATTAATAGTCCATTAATTCATGGTGACTTATTTGTTGATTTGTAGTGTATGCCTTGTTTTTATGACTGATAGCTGCATATCATTTTCTTTTCAAGTTAGTTTGTTAATTTCGCGTTGCGTGGAACAAATAAAAATAGTTGCTTTATTAAAAAATTAGATAAAGATGAACGCCATATGAAAAATATTTCTTAACGTGGAATTACCATTTGTAATGTGCATGCTAATATATTAAGTATATCTTTACTGACTTGATGCATCCATAACTGCGCAGTTGGAGTTCCAATTGACTATTTGGGTTTTTAATTTCTTGATTCTGTTTTATTGTTTTACTTTTGAAGTCATAGCCATTTTGAAACGTGTGATTCTTGACCTTTAATTTTGCAGATCCTGTTTTTGAGACTTCAATGGGCCACAATTCAAAAGAAGATTCAGAGATAAGTGAGTCCGAAATCAATGAATATGGTGATGTTTGCTATGAAGCCTTAAAGAATGGCAAACACATGGTGAAGGTGGCAGATAGTAATTTCAATTGCCCGTTCTGTTTGGGGAAGGGAAAACAAATATACATGTTCAAAGAGCTTCTTCAACATGCTTTTGCTGTGGCTAAAGGTTCCATATGCAGGAGCAACAAACAAAAAGCCAACCATCTCGCTTTGGCTAAATATTTGGAAAGTGTTCTTGCACCGACGGGGACTTTATCGTTGCCTAAAGATGAGAAAGCGCCTCCTATGGATAAAGAAAAAGATGAGCTTTTTGTGTATCCTTGGATAGGCATTGTTGTTAACCTTCCAGTTGAACAAAAGGATGGAAGATACGTGGGGGAAAGTGGTTCTAGTCTTAGAGATGAGCTAACAAGTAAAGGGTTCAACCCCGTGAGAGTTAATACTTTGTGGAGTCATGACCTTGGACATTCAGGAAAAGCGTAGTAGAGTTCAATCAAGACTGGTCTGGGTTCAATAATGCAATATCGTTTGAGAAACACTTCAAAGCAAGTCACCATGGAAAAAAGGATTGGTATGCAAGAAAGTCACACGGGCCTAACCTCTATGGTTGGGTTGCGAGGGAGGATGATTATGATTATGAAGGAATTGTTGGAAACCATCTTCGTAAAAACCGGGACTTGAAAACAAATGCCATTATTGTCTCAGAAGAAGGGTGTAAGACAGATGAGCTGGTGGAAAATCTTGCTACCACAATATTGGATAAGGATGGGCATTTGAAAGAATCGGAGTATAAGTACAATGAGACTCATACCTCACTGACGTCACTGAGAAATCTGATGCACGAGAATGATCAACTGAATGAGATATATAAGAAAGGTAAACTGTAGTTGGATTTGAAGAAATATGTTGACAGATTTTATTCTTTATGTTGTTTCTTAGACATGCATGTTATTGCTAAGTATTTGATTATTGTTTCAATATCTTCTCTGAATTGAATACAGAAGTTTGAGAATGCTTTTTTTCATATCTGAAAGTGTAAATGAACATGTTTCATTGCTCTATTATCTTTTCATGAAGGAACTTGGAGAGAGCTATGATAGTGTAGTTAACTGAGTTTAGAAAAAGGGAAAGCTATATAATGTAACATATTTCTTTGGTTGTGAAACTATATTTTTATTTTTATAGGGAGTAAGATCAGTAGCACATATATATGTTGTTGTAGAATAAATGTAACATATTCATAATGGAAGAGTTTGATCAATGTTGGCACTGAAGCTATGTTGTTGTTGTTGTGGAGTAAGATCAGTATAGCATATATGTATTTTTATTTTTTCATTTTCTGAACAAAGTTTTCGCATGTACGCATTGGTTATTTTATTATTGTTTCCTTATCAGAGATAACTAAGATGCAACAAAGTTCGAGAGTTCACTTCGAAAAGATTTTGGATGAACACCAGAAACTTACATCGGGTTTGGACTCTCAAAGAAAAAAGCTTGAGAAGCTTAAATCGGACATGGATTCTCAAAGAACAGGGCTTGAGAAGCTTAAATCGGACTTGGATTCTCAAAGAACAGAACTTGAGAGGCGTAACAAAGAGCTGGAGATGCGTGAAGTCCAAAATGAAAGTGAAAAGAGAAAACTTGAGGAGGAGAGAGAAAAGGTAATTCACTGTTGGCAGACTTTTGTCTATGCATGGTACTTTGCTAGGATGTTTGTGCTAACCAGCTAGATGCCTAATGCTAAAATATTCGTGGTCTTTGTATGATGTAGTGTATTTGTGTTTGTAAATTAAATCCTTTTCTTGTTATTTGTCTTTTCCTGCAGTTGTATCTTCTCTTGTTATTCATATATTTTTTTTAACTATTGATTGTTATGAGAAGTACCAGACAGGGCTTCAAAAAAAGTACTAGATATTAAAGGTTTTTGGATGATGTTTTTTCTTCGTTGCTTTCCTTAGAGAATGCAGCAAGGAATGATTTACTTCATAGCATAATTTTACAGTTAGAAAAACAATTGGATGCAAAGCAAGCATTGGAGTTAGAGATTGAACGGTGGAGGGAGAGTTTGAATGTAATGAAACGCATGGGTGATGATTCTAGTGACGAGGACTCCAAGGTCAATAAGAAGGTGGTCGAAGATCATAATAGTTTGAAAGAGAAGGAAGCTGAGCTGGAAGACCTAGAAGATTTAAATCAAGCGCTTATTGTGAAGGAGAGAATGAGTAATTATGAATTGCGTGAAGCTAAGAAAGAATTGATTAATGTAAGTTTTTTTTTTTTTTTCAAAGCCGAGATTCAATTGCTAGATTTTATTATGTCAAAGCCTGATGATTGTGAAATGTTTGACTAATGTTCTATGCAAGACATTGACTCATTGCAGCATAATAATAGTTAAACAATGGCTTTATACATTTATTTTTGAACAATCAGCTTGGTATTAATGCACTTATTATCTTTAGGGCATATGATCTTGAATTTCTTGATAGAGATTATTGATGAGGCTTCTAAAACCCTTTTGGCTTGTAGGGTTTAAGAGAGTTATCATCTGGTCGGGCTTTGATTGGAGTTAAGAGAATGGGAAAGCAGGACTCAAAACCATTCCAGGATTCTTGCAAGCGAAAGTACTCAATGGCTGAAGCCAAAGACAAAACAGTTTTGTTGTGCTCAAAATGGGATGGTTACCTTCGAGACCCTCAGTGGCATCCATTTAAAGTCATAGAAGTTAATAATAAGCATCAGGTATTTTTTTCATTGATTCTCTTATGTGATCATGCTATTTATTGATGCATAGATATTAAATATATGCTTATGATAGCTAAGCGTGCCTTAGTTGTTTCTTTCGTAGTTTTGAAATTAAATAGACAATCTAAGATCATCATATGCATATATAATGTTTTCTGCTTGTTAATTTAGGAAATTATTGATGAGGAGGATGAAAAATTGAAAGAATTGAAGGGAGAATTGGGAGAGGTAGCGTACAATGCTGTGATAACGGCTTTAACAGAAATGAAGGAGTACAACCCAAGTGGTAGACATGAAGTTCAAGAATTGTGGAACTTCAAAGATAGAAGAAAAGCCACATTGAAGGAGGTAATCTCATTTATTTGAAGGCAATGGAAGTTACGCAAACGCAAGAGAACTATTTAATGTGAGGTTTTTGTTGAATAAATTCCCTAGTTCTAGTATTCTTTAGAATTCTGAGTTCGGCCATGTTTATTGGTTAATGTTGGATTATAGTACTTGTTTTGGATGTTGGACATCTAAAAGTTGTGTTTCAAAGATCGATCATGGCACCACCTTAACATGGCAGAAGCAGGCTTAAACAGGTGACACACTAACAATGAAACTAGCTAATGAAATGTTACGCCTTTAATTCGGTAAAAATATTTTCAGTCAATCACTAAAAGTATTTGGTCTGATTAGTGATTACATTTGAAGGATTGATTAATTGGTCGTGATACAGCCTTGTGGATATTGGACTCGTTATTCCAAAACTATTATGCATGTAACAACTAGTCTTTTTTATGCCAGATTACAAGTGTTAAGTTTCATTACTAGTTTAAATGTCATTAAGTCACCTATTAAAGCCTGCGTATGCCATGTTAAGGTGGTGCTGCCATGATTTTTGCAACATAACTTTTAGATGTCCAGCACCCAAAACGGCTTTAAGACTACCTTTTTTTTTTTATTAGCGCTTTAAGACTATTTGAGTTTCAAAAAATCTGACTCTTTGTGTTTTACTATAATTTCCAAGTTCACCGAGAAAATTAGAGAGATGATATTTGTTTGGCCAGAACATACTAGCTTATTAGCAAACTTTGAAAGCCGTGGAGAGAAAATGTGAGGAAATTTAGTTATGCTTGAAACTTAGAATCTCTATTGAGGCAATTGTTTCTTTCTTATCAAAAAAACAAAAAAAAAAAAAAATACTTAGACCTTAAAAGGGTTGTGTTGTTCTGTTTTTCTTTTGGCTATTGTGGGTGCGTTTCCCTAGGTGAATCCGACGTTTAAGTGAAGATTTGTTTGTTGGGATTAATAAGTTGAAACTAATTTCTCCTCCCAAACATTCATGCCTGGGTACGTGACGAGGCGTTTGTGATTTTGCTATTACACCCTTCATGTTAAGCACTTGAAGAGCATTTTGATTCTTTGAAGGCCAGGCTGGTGATGTATTTTTGGGATATTTGAGTGGCATTCCGTGGAAATTGGTTTTGATTTGGCGCGTCGACTTTATGCAGTCAACTTTCTTTTTTTTTTTTTTTGTATTCTTTATAAATTAGTGGTTTTTAAAGTTTTCAAAAAGAAAAAAAAAGTTGTTTTCAAGGCAACCATATTAAAGAGGGGAAAGTCACAATAGAAATGACAGCCAAACATGAAATATGTTCATACTTCACATTCGACAATTTTGATTTCCTTAAGTAGATTTATCACATAACAACGTAATTTAAAAAAAAAAAGCCAGTTGTTACTTATCAAAAAAATCTAGTCATTTTGACCAAAAAAAAAAAAAAAAGAAGCTAGTCATAACTCATAACATGGTAAAAAAGAACATAAAAATCCCATTTTTTTTGGTAAGAGAAAGAGATAAAACAAGGAATAGGAATGAGCCAGTGACTCTGTGATAATTGGAAAGTATAAAATATTTTGTAAGCAAAAAAAAAGTACAGAAGCACAATAATTTTTTTTTTGGGAAGGGGTAACTTTTTTTTTTTGGACTTAAGTAGGAGTTAAAGCCTCCACCATCTCACCAGATATTCTTTAGCTATTGTGCTTATATACTTGTGCTTTTTTTTATAAAGTATTTTTTTTTTCTTTAAGTACTGCGATGCTTGTTAAATAAAGCTAAAATATATAACTACATACTTATATAGTTATCCGCAAAAATCGATAACTAGTGATATTGTTTTTTTTTTTTTTTAAAACAACTAGTGATATTGTTAGTTTTCACTTTTCATCAAATTGAATGCGGATATCTTATTATGTAATAATTTACTTAGGAGAATTTTTGGCTCTTTAGGAGGTAGGAAGCATTTTTGCCCTAATTACAACGTCACATAGAGTCATGAATTATTTTGTCAAGATTCATGATGAACTTAGATTAGATTTAGATATCAATTATATAATTTTTTAAGCCTATTTATAGATTTAAATTTATATTATGTCATCCAAAAGACTCGGAAATCTATTTTCCTCCTAGAATACCTTACTACTAAAATATTATTCTACTTTATTTTTCCTCTCTTTTTTTGAGGATTTTTTTTTTCTGTTTTACTTAAAAAAAAGGAAAAAAACTCTCATAAAATGATTAGCTATAATTTAAGAGATGCTATATTAACCAAAATTTTAGCTCACTTTTATGCACCATGCTGATTTCTACTAAAATATGAAATATAAAAACTGTCCAAACTTTTCGGAAGTGGACAATATAACCCACATTACACACCTCCCACATTGATAGTTGGTGTTCACCTCGAGATGCATAATAGAGCTAGATTAGAAATTGGGTACCGTTAAGGTAACATTTCTCATAATTTAATTGATTATTATTATTATTATTATTATTATTATTATTATTATTATTATTATTATTATTATTACTCCATCCCTTCTATATTATATGTCACATTAAGGACTCTTTTTTTGTTCCACAATATGTGTTATATTAGAAAATCAAGAAAACATTAAATATTTTATTTCCAATTCTAACCCCATTATTTTTAGTAAATGACACCACCAAACACTTTTTTTTTATACAATACATATAATAAATGAAGTCATTCATAGGAAGGTAATATAGTCTTGTAATAAAATCTTAATGATAATTAATCACCACCTTAATTCTTGTGCAGAAGTTAAAATGTGACAGATAATGTCACATTATGGACTTTTTTTTTTGTTCCATAACACGTGTCACATTAGGAAATCAGAAAAGCGTTAAATATTTTATTTTCAATTATAACCATTATTTTTAGTTAATGACACCACCAAACACTTTTTTTTATACAATACATATAGTAAAGGGTTGAAGTCATTCATGGGAGAGTAATATAATTTTGTTATAAAATCTTAATAATAATTAATTATTACCTTAATTCTTATGCACAAGTCAAAATGTAACAAATACTAGTATATGGTAATTTGGTAATACCCTTAAATTAATGGATTGAAATTATAACCAAATCACAAATGCTTTTCCAGAGTAGCATCCTCTGCTAGTATTCCATTTTTGGTTATTTCCGATTCTGTACGACTCAAAGCACCGCTGCACAACAGTGCGAATCAGCGATCACACTTTCTGCATTTCTTCTTTCTCTCCTTAATTCTCAGTCAATAAAACCCTAACAAATCCATTTTCACTCCTCACTACTTCAACTCCTCTTCAATGGCGTTCGCTCTCGCTCTCGCTCTGTAGCGCGCGCCATCACTCTCGCCGTCTCTTCTTCCACGCTCCGACGCTCGCTCGCTTTCTCCATCGATTCATTCGCCGAGGAATCGCTCTTCGTCGTCAACCTCTGGTTCTAATCAGGTAAGGAACTCGATCGAAGATTGTTTTTACGTGATTGTTTTGGTTCGGTTGTTGTTGTTGTGGTGGTTGTTGTTTGTGTGCTCTAGATTTCGGAGTTTTTGGTGTTGATTTGGTTGGAGAGGGATTTGTGGACGTTCTAAGTAAGATTGTTAGCTTTTGACTCTCAAATGCGTTCTTTGATGTTGAGTAGTGATTTCTGCGTCACTGGAGATGGTTCATTTTCGGATTTGTTCTAGAAACTTGTATGTTAATCGTCTTGGTGAGGAAATGGTTTTCTTAACGAGTGATTCGGACTGAATCGTTGTATATATATGTGAAGATTGAAAGGTGTAACCAGAAATATTAATCTGATGAACAAGCCTAGGAAAACAATTGAAAAGAAAAACTGTTTGTGTTGCTCTGTACATAGTATTGATCAGATGACTAGTTGAGGCTGATTATTCTACTCGATTGTCGCAAGCTCAAGTGACATCATAAAATGTGTTGTTCTTTATCTGAATAGAAGAAACGATGCTCTAGATGATAGGTAATAACTAATACTAATAACTTGACATGAATATCACACTGACTTGGAGTTGTGATGAATGGAAGTGATTTGTAGGTTTTATAACTTCGTCTTGAAATTTCATCAAAAATAACTTCTTCTGAAAGGTAATTATTAGTTCATGGAGTCGATGGTAACTGCTTAAATTTTTTCTAGGGTTGAATCCTTGGTTTTATTTATTTATTTATTTATTTTTTGTTGAAAGATTTTGCACTTCATTATTCTGCATTTGGATGGTGTTTTCATATTGTTTGATTGGATAAAAATCCCTTAGTTTCAAAATGTCCGGTTGTGGTTCAATCTGATGCTTTTTGATATTTGATTGCGAGATATAGTGTCATGATGGAAATTGCAGTGGTTTTTATCAATGAAGAAATTGTTGGTTTTCATTGGACGTGGATGGAACTGAAGAACAGATGTTTTCCTAGTTACTGATGCTGCCAACTATGTTCTCATTTGTAGTACATGATCACCTTTTTAGTCAGATTGGGATAGGGGGGTGGTGGACCTGGAACTGCCCTTATTTTTATTTATATCGCACTTAATTTTAAACATAATCGACAGTTAATAATCCAACCCTGACTGATTTTTTTGTTGATTTGCAGATTATGTTTCTTTTTTCTTTTCTTTTTTAGGTCTGCAGCTTATGTTTCAATTTTATGACTAACAGCTGCATTTTTGTCCCAGGTTATATCTTAGTTTGCATAGCATGAAACTAATAAGTAGCTGCTTGATTGAAAAAATCAAGTAAAGATGAGCTGCATTTGAAAGATCTTGCATACTATGAAATATCCATTTGTACTATGCTAATATGTTAAGTGTATCTTTACTACCTTAGTGTATCTGTAACTACCCATTTGGAGTTCCAATTGATTTACTTACCTTTTTTCTTGAATCCGTGATTATGCTTGATTCTTCACCTTTTTATTTTGTAGGTTCCGTTTTAGAGACTTCAATGGACCACAGTTCAGAAGAAGAATCAGAGATAAGTGACTCAGAAATCAATGAATATGGTGATGTTTACTACGAAGCCTTAAAGAATGGAAAACACAAGGTGAAGTTGTCAGATAGTAATTTCAGTTGCCCATTCTGCCCAGGGAAGAAAAAGCAAACCTACACATACAAAGAGCTTTTTCAACATGCTTCTGGGGTGGCTAAAGGCTCCAAAAGTAGGAGCAATAAACAAAAAGCCAACCATCTTGGTTTGGCTAAATATTTGGAAAGTGTTCTTGCACCTACAGTGTCTTCATCGACGCCTAATGATGTGAAGGCACCTCCTAAGGACCAGGAAAAGGATGAGTTTTTTGTGTACCCTTGGATAGGCATTGTTGCTAACCTTCCAGTTGAACGAAAGGATGGCAGGTACGTGGGGGAAAGTGGATCTAGGCTTAGAGACAAGCTAACGCGAAAAGGGTTCAATCCAGTGAGAGTTCATTGTTTGTGGAGTCACCATGGACATTCAGGAAAAGCAATAGTGGAATTCAATAAAGACTGGCCTGGGTTCAACAATGCAATATCTTTTGAGAAATACTTTGAAACAAGTCACCAAGGAAAAAGAGATTGGTATGCAAGAAAGTCTCGTGGGTCCAACCTCTATGGTTGGGTTGCTAGGGAGGATGATTACAATTCTGAAGGAATTGTTGGAAATCATCTTCGTAAATCTTGGGACTTGAAAACAATATCTGGTATTGTCTCAGAAGAAGGGCGCAAGACAGATACGCTGGTGAAAAAACTTGCCACTACAATAGAGGATAAGAATAGGGACTTGAAAGAAATCGAGTATAAGTACAATGAGACTCACATGTCTCTGAGAAATTTAATGCACGAGAATGATGAACTGCATGATAAGTATAATAAAGGTAAACCGTAGTTGGACTTGAAGAGATATGTTAACTGATTCTATTCTTTATAGTTTATTAGAAATGCTTGTCTTTGTTAAGTATTGGATGATTGATTCAATATATTTTCTGAATTGAATACAGAAGTTTGAGAATGCTTTTCATCATGTCTGAAAGTCTAAATGAACATGTTACATTGCTCTATTATCTTTTCATAAAGGAACTAGGATATAGCTATGCTAGTGTACTCCACTAAGCTTTCAAGGAGGGAAATCCATGAACATATTCTTTGTTTGTGAAAACATATGATTTTATTCTCATGAGTAAGAGTAGCATGCTTAGTTTTATTTTTTTCATTTTCTGGATAAAGTTTTTGCAAGTCCACATACTTATTTTATTGTTGTTTCCTTGTCAGAGATATCTGTGATGCAGCAAAATGCGAGAATCCACTTCAAAAAGATTTTGGATGAACATGAGAAGCTTAAATTGGGCTTGGATTCTCAAAGAGCAGAGCTTGAGATACGTACAAAAGAGCTGAAGAAGCGTGAGGCCCAAAATGAAAGTCAAAAGAGAAAACTTGAGGAGGAGAGGGAAAAGGTAATTCCCTATTGGCAGTCTTTTTTTATCTATGTATGTTACTTTGCTAGGATGTTGGTGCTAACAGATAGATGCCTAATGCTAAAATATTCATGTAATTTGGAGGATGGAGTGAATTTGTGTTTATAAATTTAATACTTTTCATGTTATTTGCCATTTCCCGCAGTTATCTCCTCTTGTTATTCGTACATTATTTAAAACATTGATTGTAATGGATGTGGAGCGCCTTCGATAAGAAAATAAAAGTAATCAGAACTACTAAATATCAGAGGTCTTTATGTGATGAATTTTCTGCTTTTGCCTTCCTTACAGAATGCGGTAAGGAATAACTCACTTCATATGGCAGCTTTGGAGCAAGAGAAGGCTGATAAGAATGTTGTGAAGCTGGCTGAAGATCAAAAGGTTTGCTGTTTTTGTTAACGTGTTAGAAATTGCATACTAAGAGAATGTAATGATTAACAAACAATGTTTGTCTCAATGTTATAATCGATATATCTCAATGTTTGGACTCAGAGAGAAAAAGAGGAGCTGCATAAAAGAATTCTACAGTTAGAAAAGCAACTGGATGCAAAGCAAGCATTGGAGTTGGAGATTGAAGGGTTGAGGGGGAGTTTGAATGTGATGAAGCACATGAGTGAAGATGATTCGGAGGTCAAGAAGAAGGTGGAAGAAATTCACAATAGTTTGAAAGAGAAGGAGTCAGAGCTGGAAGACCTAGAAGATTTAAATCAAACGCTTATTGTGAAGGAGAGAATGAGTAATGATGAATTGCAAGAGGCTAAGAAAGAGCTGATTGGCGTAAGTCTTTGTTTTTCTCAAAGCCGGGACTCAATTGCTATATTTTATTTTGTTTTGGATTGAAGATGGTAAAATGTTTAACTAATATTCTATTGAAGTTGTTGACTCATTGCAGCATAATGGTTAAATAATGGCTTTATATGCATTTATTTTGTAACGGTCAGCATTGGTATTATTGCACTTATTATCTTTAGTTCATATGATCTGGAGTTTCTTGATAGAAATTATAGATGAGACTTTTAAAACCCTATTGGTTTGTAGGGTTTGAAAGAATTATCTGCACGGGCTTTTATTGGAGTTAAGAGAATGGGGGAGCTGGATCCAAAGCCATTTCGAGAGTCTTGCAAGCGAAAGTACTCAATGGATGAAGCCGAAGAAAAAGCAGTTGTATTGTGCTCAACATGGGAGGATTACCTTCGAGACCCGGAGTGGCATCCATTTAAAGTCATAGAAGTGAATAATAAGCATCAGGTGCCCTTTCATTGCTTCTTTCACTTGATACTGTTAATGCATAGATATTAGATGCTTATGGATGGCTAAGAATTCCTTAGTTTGTTCTTTTTAAGCTTTTAAATTAAGTAGACAAACAAGAATCTCATATGCATGTTTAATACTTTCTGCTTGTTAATGTAGGAGATCATTAATGAGGAGGATGAAAAACTGAATGAATTGAAGGGAGAACTGGGTGAGGAGGCGTATAATGCAGTGGTTGCCGCTTTGACAGAAATGAATGAGTACAACCCAAGTGGTAGGTATATAGTTCCAGAATTGTGGAACTTTAAGGATGGAAGAAAAGCTACATTGAAGGAGGGCGTCTCATTTATTTTAAGGCAATGGAAGGCAAACAAGCGCAAGAGACCAAATTGATGTGAGGTTTGTGTTGCAAGTGTTCCCTTGTCTCATATTCTCTAGAATCTTGAGTTCAACTATCTTTATTGGTTGATGTTGGATAGTACTTGTCTTGGGTGCAGGGCATCAAAAAATTGTGTTGCAGAGATGGCGGCACCACCACCTTAACATGGCAGGAACAGGATTTACTGGTGACATACTGTCACTGAAAGTTGGAGATGAAACTTTATGTTGTTAATGTGGTAAGAATATTCCCAAAAGCATTTGATCTGATCATACTTGAAGGATTAATTTTTGGCCG
The DNA here is from genome assembly GCA_039657345.1 of Stephania japonica. NCBI lineage: Eukaryota > Viridiplantae > Streptophyta > Magnoliopsida > Ranunculales > Menispermaceae > Stephania > Stephania japonica. The sequence continues at coordinate 50,052,276 of CM077558.1, forward strand.
CCGAGCCTTGTGGATAGGAGACTTATTTTCAATACTACTGTACATGTGAGGACTAGCCTTTGTTACTGTTCATTCTGCCATCTTATTCTCAATTATCCCGTCTTTTACTTGTTATTCAGAAATTTCAGATGTAGTTTAAAATATATACTTGGCCATTTGCTGACAATTTATTTTTTACATTGAAGAAACATGTTCTCTTAGTTTTTTCTGTTTTTTTTTTTAATCATTCATGACTTAATACATGACCAGACATAGAATCAAACACATTGATTCACTAATTCTATTTGTGTAAACAAATTGTCATTAATTTGATTTTTTTTCGAAATTGAAACAGTTTGACAATTAGGGACTGCTTTCTACAACGTGGAAATTCATAACAATACACAAAAATACTAGAACCACAAAATGAATAAAAAAAACTTTTTAATAAGGAGAAGACAAATCAAAGACTTCCAACTAGAGAAGAAAACTAATTATAAAGTGAAAATTAAAGATAAATTAATCTGGCGCATCACCGCAACAAGGATAGACCAATTTTCACAAACCTGATTAGATTTGTTGTTTATTGAATGAACAAAAAGCAAAAGAGATTTGATTGAAATCACTCTAATCATTGAGAGGATCGGCAGTGGTTCAACAACAAAAATCACAAAAATCACAAAAGTGAATAAAAAAAAGAAATTTAGGGATGGTGTTGTGCACTTGACTTGTAAGATGCCACTTTATAAATCTTAAACACTAAACTTTAGGATAGGCCTATTCACAGAACAAACGCCTTTGTTTCAATTAGTGTTTATATATGAATATGCTGGATGAGATTGTGGCAACTCCATCCTTTGTTAAAGTATCATCTTTTTGTGAGGCAAATAAATCACATGAATAAATGAAGCATTAGATAACACAAGCTGGTTTCTGGCATGGATGTGCTTGAGACTTGAGGCCTACTCTGATCTTACATGGCTCTCAATAACAAAAGGAGTTAGAAACATTGATGATTGAACCAAAAAGTCACTCTAGAACTTGGGCCATCTCCTTCAAAAACTCCATAAGATTCCTATCAGAAGACCCACCACTTCCAACAGCTTTCCTTGCCAAATCCTTCCACTTTTCTGCATTTTGTCTCATCTCTGCTCCTCTCTCTTTTCCCATCACCATCTCCACACACCTTTTAATCTCCTCGCTTTCCACTAGATTTTCTTCTTGTTTGCTCACTTTCACCCTCACCCCTGTCCTCCATACATCTTCAATCAACTTAGCATTGGTCCCTTGGTCTGTCCATTGCGGAAAAGCCACCACCGGAACGCCGACCACCAAGCTCTCCAATGTCGAGTTCCAACCGCAGTGACTCACGAAACACCCAACTGAACTATGTGACAACACTTGAATTTGTGAACACCATGGAACTATCAACCCTTGTTGTTCTTCCTCCCTATTGATACCATCAATTAAACTCTTTATCTCATCTTCTTCTTCTTCTCCTCCTATCGCTTGTGGCCTGAACACCCATAAGAACGGGCGGCTTATCTTGATCAACCCGCTAGCGATCTCTTCAATTTGTTGCCTCTTCAACACAGCTAGGCTTCCGAATGACACATAGACCACTGAAGCCTCATCCTTGGAGTTGAGCCATTGTAGATAGTTGATGCTAGATAGCTCGAAAAGGTCTGCTCCGAAGTGAGTATCGGAAGGGTCATTCCCGTCTAGGAAAGCCGAGGGAACCAATGGTCCTATTGCTTTAATATCAACCTTGCCGTCAAGTGTTTTCAGTGCTTCAGCCTCCAATGCGTCGAACGAATTGATGAGCACTCTCGGCTTGTAATCTTCTCGGTTTAATCCTTGAAATTGCTCTTCGAACATAGTTAGGGAGCTTTTGTAAATGTTTGAGGGGAGGAGAAACGAAGGAAGGTCTCTGCAAGTGAGTTTAGGCAAGCCTGGTAGCTCAACACAACTACACAAGTAGTCTTCTTCATTAGCAACATTTTCTGGCAGAATCTTGTCTTTGTAGCCATTGAAGTAGTAATAGTAGATGCCGAAAACCATAGCAGGCTGAATCCACAGCATAGCTGTTTTAACACCATGTTCACGACCCAGCTCGAGAATCCATGGATATAAGAAACTGCAGATTAAACAAGTTACCGATCGATTAGGATCGGTTGAGAGCGATCGGATGAGCTTGGATAGAGCTTTGGAACCATTATGTTTGAACTCCGACAAGAACTGCTGGGGGTCATCGCCTTGTTGAAACCCATTGTCATAACCATCGGAGAAGGGAGCAAAGGTTATCGGCGAGGCATAATCGGAACAAATACTAGTCGCATTGTTCTTATCCTTGAACATGCGATGGTGAGCAGAGATGCTTGTGACAAAGGTGACTTGAGCTCCTAAGTTTGCAAGTCGCTTGGAGAGCTGGAGAGTTGGATTAATGTGACCTTGAAAAGGAGTTGTGAAGACAATGAAGTGGTTTCTGTGATGAACCATATCTTTGCTATCTCAAGCGGCTCACTATTAGTCCCTACAGAGAGTATGTTTTTCTAATGTGGTGAATGGATTGGTGAGTAGTGCTTAAATAAGAACTTAGACACAAATAAGAGAAGAATTTGAAGTGTTTGTTGACGTTTGTGATGACGAAGAATTTCTTTGGAAGAAGTGTTTGTTTTTTCTCTGCTTAGTTTATTTATTTATTTTTGGTGATATCAGTGGGTGCGCATTACTTATCCACAACCCAGGTAAGTCTCAAAGGATTTTGTAACTACCATGACTCGAACAAAAGATCCTCATCTTAGAGCCTTAGCGCTTGTTTCGCTGTTACTGCGCCATACCAATCAGGTCCATAATTATACTTTTCTTATTATTGACTAACTAATGAATGACTCACTAATTTATAATGGAATTACTTGGGTAAGAGGTTGAGAGTTCGAGACTCGTAATGTGCAAATTGTGGTTTTTTTCTTATCCATAAAAAAAACATCACACTAACAACACTGATCTTCATAGCAAATACATTGATTAATTTGTGTTAGAACTTAAGAATTTTTATGTCGTGTCGTACATGTCTTTTTTGAGAAACACAGATGGTGACCAAGTTTCATGGAAAAGGAAAAAAAAAGAAAGAAAGAAAAGAACTGTCTTAAAGCCATTTAGAAGAAATGTCAACTTAAGTATTGGTTCATCATAGAGATACCATTAATCATAGGAGTTCTTCAAAGTTTTCCTTTTTATATTTCTTTTTTTTTTGGATAAAAACAAGACTTTATTTATTATAACCAAATATGTTCACATTATGTACTCTCTTTACAAAGCTGAGAAACATTATCTTTTCGATAAATAAAAGTAAAAAAAAAAAAACCCTATCATTGTAGTAGAGAAAAAACGCATCGTCCCTAGAAAAAGAATACGCCCCCCACCTTAGAGTGGCTTAGGGCCGATTTTGGGTAGGGCGGGGCAGGCGACCGCCCCAAACCCCCACCCCAAGATAGGCCCCCAAATATCCCAACTCCCTAGCTAATATATTATGTATATAATTTATTTTTTTTTTAAATCTCGTTCCAAAGAAATAATTAATACATTTATTATCCAAAAACAAGTAACACTTTTTATGAAAAATTTAAGTCTAGTGTAACACGTATATGCTTTATATATAAATAGAAATGTGCAGTTCATCAAGTTATTTACATGTAGTAATGATATAAGCATATCAAAAATAATTTGAACAAGTTAATTATATATACAAAATAATTTCAAGTTAATTATATATACAAAATAATTTGTATTACACAAATTATTTTGTAACACAAATTATTTTGTACAAGCATACCACGAATAATAGACAAATTAATTAGTTCTCACGTAATTTTTATTTCTTTAGACATTAAATTATACTATTTATTTTCTCGATAGAAAATAAGTCAAATATAAAAGGTCACGATTTATCTTGTCGCCCTAGGCTCCAAAAATGTTAAAATCAGCCCTGGAGTAGCCAATAAGAAAAGCTTTACATCTCAGCGGTGCTATAGTCACACCGAATCAATTAAGTTGAACTTGCGTTGAAAATGTCTTTTTAACTTTTTTTTCTTGTCATGACAATCTAAACTTTTGATAAGGTAACAAACGAAAGATTGAAAATCTAACTCTATGGTCTACCTTTTTGCACAACTCAATACTATTTTTTCGACGTCATGGATTCAAATCCTTATAATTGCTTGACTACGACTTATTATCCTGAAGATTCAATTCAAAGTATCTTATAAAAAAAGAAAAAAGATTCAATTCAAACTAATTGAATTTATAGCTCACTGAATCAAGCCACGTTTAATTGAGCTAAGGCAAACACTTTTCAAAAAACCCAACAAAAAAAAAAAAAACTAGAAAACTTACTAAAGACTAGCAATAAATTTGGAGTCGCACTGATGGCACCTCGCAATCCTCTTAGGGCACCCCAATACTTTTACTCAAATATCCTTTCGTTTGAAGTGTGAGCACCTCACCACCAAATCGAATATAACCCTTCTTTTCTCCCTTCCATCATAAATTCAAGGCCTCAATATACCAATTTCCCTCACTTTCTTGTTTGTTTAAGGTAGATTTGTTGTTTTAATGGTCGGACGATGTGTTTAACTTCAATCCCATAGTGTTCGGTCACATACGGACGTGATATGTCTTTTGGTCTCGGATGTTCATTGCCGATACCATTGTGTAAATGTCGATTTATATCAACCGACATCTAAGTGAGAAAGACCCTTAGAACACGTGGCTGTGTATCACCGAGACTACTAGTTTTGGTCTCGGTGACCTGTTACCGAGACATTAAGCTATGTCTCGATTGCTTCCAACCGAAGTGTAATAAAAAGCTACGTTTGAGATTAAACTCAGTTAGTAATAACCGACACCTTTTGTTAATTATCGGTTATAGCGTACTGAGACACTATAACATGTCTCGGTCTTGTGTGACTGATAAATTCGTGTTTGTAGTTCACCTTCGAAAAAATTAACTTGTCATGTGTGACGTCTGCCTTCCACTCATTTTCTTCAACCATTAGACTCTAAAAACACTTAAAACTCGTAGAATCTTCGGGTTGCGATGGATCGACAAATGCAATTGACAATGACTAGTGGACACTCTTTGATCGATAAACGCGATGTCCGATCCGCAACGTATCGACTTGACTTCGTAAAAAATAGAGTTTTCAAAAGTGGGGTACCCTGAGAGGGCATTTGAATGGACACATGAATTGTTGGATTAGATGAGGACATTTTTGTCAATTAGTTATAAAACTAGTTTTAATTAAAAATGACGGGGTGCTATAGGAGGATTGCAGGTGCCCTTAGCGCGACTCTAAATCTGCACCAATCTTTGTATCTTTAAAAATTGGAAAAGAGGATTGAGATGCTAAACCCTACTTTAAAGTTAGGATTAGACCTTAAACATTTGTAGATGTAAGTGTTAAACCATTGAGTTAGGTAAAACAGAACAGGACATGTTATAAGAGTACTTGTTGGTACTCTGTACTTAAAGGCCCTAGAGAAGACCCGTGTCATCTATCTTCCCTAGAGAAGACCCGTGTCATCTATCTTGACAATCATTCAATGTACTCACAATGCTATATATAAGAACAGGTCTCACTCTCTCTCTCTGTAAATTAGAGAAGTTGAGAAGATATTTTTCTTTGAGTTGTCTGATTTACAGTAGTAGAGGACTTACGTGCCAAAAAAATCTCAAGGTTTATGACAAAAAAAAGGAAAAAGCTCATGTAATCACTTTAGGTATTGAGATTGGGCAGAGACCTACTTAGTGCTTGTGCAATGTACATTAAGATATGTCCACATATCTCAAGGAGTATCGCATGGTCACTGTGTGAGTTGCGTCTAATCTCAATATTTTGGGTTACCTTCCCAGGCTCCTAAAATAGGGTTAAGCTTCTAGAAAGCTTACCCCAAAGTGAAAAGGAGAGAAAAAATTGTTGCTTAGTGCACATGAGAGTTGGCAAGAAACGGACAACATACGAAGCAGGACGGCAATTTCTAGCCTAATCCACAACTCGGACAGAACACCTTATCCGATAAATTAATCACAAGAGTCAAGAAGATTAATAAGTTTATGTAGTTTAAAAAATGTAATCGATTTCTAGGAAAAAAAAAAGGTGGTATATTATACTTATTTATGTTGCAGATGTGCATTGCATGATTTGCATCATGTGTTTTTATCATTTATTATGTGAATTGATATGCATATTTTTTTTTCTAAAGTGATTCCAACGTGAGTAAAATTTGAGACCTACCCTAACGGCCCCGACCTTGTGTTTCTGACCAGATGCTTCATCCATCTTATTAGAGATGTTTTGACAGAACATAAATATTTTAAGTGAAACATACTATGCATATGAAAAATTATGAATTATTGTTCACAATCAGATAGTTGCTTGGATGATACCTAAGAGTTATAAGTTGTACCTCCCTCACCATATAGGAAAAATTTTGAGCAATGAAGTTTGAGATGTTTTCTAAACTATTTTATTTTATCACAATATTATTGAATTGTTTGAGGAGAAATCTCTAGAATCAGCATCTCGAGTGGCATTCTTAAACAAATAATAAATAAAATAAAAAATAAAAAATCTCAAGTTACATTAATACATCACGATTGGTTGTACAGCCTAATCTCATGAACTCTTAATTTCAAGTGCTTTTAGAGTACATTGAACATTATACTCAAATGATATAACCAATTGTGTTCAACACTCTACTTTTGACCAAAATTTATGATTTAAGGTTTTTTTTATTTCTTTTTTCAAAAGTCTTACCCTAAACAGTGTGCTCTTATACCATGTTAATTTTCTGTTAATGGCCACAATATCCACAAGTGACCTGCCCGCAACACTACTTCGAGGGCCAATAGATCTTTGACTCTCAACCTTAACCACATTCAAAGAACAAAAGAAAGTATTAGTTATTGTTTACTAACCAAGATTAACAAAATTCAAAAAAAGCCTCATCACATATTTCATATCCATTTTTCCACAAAAAAAGTATTTGTTATTGTTTATACCTGCCAAAATTGACAATTCAAGAAAAACCTCATCACATATTTCATATCCACTTTTCCACAAAAACAAGTAAAACTAATTAAAAACAAAGAAAAAACCAATATGAACCACTAGTATTGCATAATCAAACTACTAATCATTGATTCTATTTGACGAAAAAACCTATAAACCAGTCAATCTCTACCCATCTAACCAATGAAGTGGATGATGACGTTGGTTTAGTATGAGGTTACTTAGATAAGAGATTAATTATAAGTTCAAGCCTCATAGTCCAAGTTGGGGTTTCTTTCTCATCAAAAAAAAAAAATCAATCTCTACCCATCTCTTCAAGAAAGGCCACCAAATTCCTCTCAGATCCACCATCTTCCACAGCCTTCCTTGCCAAACCCCTCCACTTCTCAACATTCTTCCTAATCTCCTCTCCTCTCTCCCCCTCTCCCATCACTACCTCCACACACCTCTTAACCTCCTCACTCTCCACAATCTCTTCCTTTCCATCTTCCCCATCTTTCTTAACCTCCACTGATGATCTCTTCACCCTCACACCCGTCCCCCACGCCTCTTCGATCAACTTCGCATTAGTCCCTTGATCCGTCCACTGTGGAAACGCCACCATCGGCACGCCGACAACCAACCCCTCCAATGTAGAGTTCCATCCACAATGACTCACAAAACACCCTATTGAATTATGTGATAGCACTTCAACTTGGGAGCACCACTCCACTATTAGTCCTTGTTCATCTCCTCTATTATTGATCTCATCAATTAGGCTTCTAACATGTTCTTCATCGGCATCGGGCGGAGAATTGGACTCGGACGGTGGAGATGCCCGCCGGAGCACCCATAAGAAAGGCCGGCCGGTGTCTAACAAGCCGCGGGCGATCTCCTCTACTTGCCTCCTCTTCAACACAATTATGCTCCCAAAGGACACATACACAACTGAATTTTCAGCCTTTGTGTTAAGCCACTCTGAACATTTTTGTGAGGACTCAAACATGTCCCCTCCAAAGCAAGTGTCCGACGAGTCCTTCCCGCCCAAATACGCCGACGGAACAAATGGCCCGATTGCGATAAGCTCCACCGAACCATGCAACGCTTTAAGCGCTTCGGGCTCTAACTCATCAAACGTATTGACAAACACTTTAGGAGGTCCAGAATTAGTTGTTGTAGTAGTAGTAGTAGTAGATTTGAAGATCTCAAACTGCTCTTCGAACATGGCAAGAGTAGTCGAAGAGTAGGCGTTGGAAGGGACGAAAAACGATGGAAGGTCTGCGCAAGTGAGCTTACATGGCAATCCAGGCAACTCAACAGCATCAACATCATTGTTAACAACTTTCATGATCTCATCTTTGTAGCCATTGAAGTAGTAGTAATACAAATCAAACACCATTGCAGGTTGAATCCACAAGAATGCTGAGGGGACACCTAGACTACTAGTAGCCACCTCTGCTGCCCAAGACATTAAGAGTGTGTAAACCAAGCATGTCACCGGGCGGGACTCCTCTTCGGAAGTGCGGACGAGGTCGGCGAGAGCCTCCGTGGCGCGGGTCTTGAACTCCGACATGAACTTCTTTCCATCGTCGCCGCTCTTCATGCCGTCGTCGTAGCCATCGGAGAAGGGCAGGAAGGTTACCGGTGAAGTGTCGAGGAGATTGGTGGAGGTGTTGGATATGCGTCGATGGGCAGAGACGGCGAGGAGGAAGGTGACTTTGACGCCGAAGCGTGCGAGGCGCTTGGCGAACTGGAGAGCTGGATTGATGTGGCTTTGGAGGGGGAAGGTGATTACAACACAGTGAGAATTGTGGCTCAACATATTCAAAAGAGACTACTGTGAGTGAGAGATCTAAGATCTAGCTGTGTGCTTGCAACTTGTGTAGAGAAATGAGATTGCAAGATAATGATTTATACAAATGATTTTTTTTTTGTCTTGGGTATAGTATTACCCTGGACTAAGGGGGGTGTATTCAATCTAACCAATTTATAAATTCTTTTAAGTGAGGGATTTTCATGAATTTCATAGATTTGGAAGAAGTTTATTCAAAATCTATCTAAATCTCATAGGTAGGGGTGAGATTTGGTATGTGTATTTTTTGAATAAAAATCCATCAAAATCTTAATGTTTTAAAAAACTGAATACACCTAGACTTTTTTGAAGTCTATTAAAATTCACCCAAATCATAATTGAATACCCTTAACTTTTCAAAAGTCCATTAAAATCCTTTAAAATCCAAATTAAATACACCCTGATTTCAAAATCCTTCATACTTTTTTTAAAATCCTTTCAAATATTTCAATTAAATACACCCCTTAAGAGTTTTAAGGTATTTCCATTCTTATTACTCAAACTCGAGACTTCTAATTAAGAGAAGAGAGATCTGTGTCATCCCATTACAGCACTCTTGATTATTTATACATTGATTTCCGACATACATCCACAGATTGGTGCTCATAGTATAGTTGGAGTGTTTGCAATGCGGGTGACGTTTGAGGTGACGCAAAGGGGTCAATGAATGAGGCCATTGATTAACATTAAATAGTACAAAACAGAATTAGTTAAGGAATATAGCTAGTTGTTTATCAAAAAAAAAAGGAACATAGCAAGTTCAATATTTTTCTTTATGAAAGAAAGAAACCACCGGCCATCAACTTGCCCCTTAAAGGCCCAAACACCCTCTTTCCTTAAGCATGTATGTTAGTTATGTGGGCCTGATTAGTTTACTATTGTATTTTAATAGAGATTTACTATTGTATTCTAATAGGGATTTACTTTCTCTATAAGTATATATATCTCTTTCTGGTGTAAAAAATGTGAGTTGTGAGAATCATGAATAAGATTGTGTTGGCAGCTGTGGGTTTTTTTTCCCTTAGAGGGTTTCCCACATATAAAATTTTTGGCGATTTGTTCTCTTTTTTTTTTTTTTTTTTTTTTTTTTTTTTTTTTGTTTTACTATTGTCATTGCTCTATATCAAAATCTTAACAACTGGTATCAGAGCAAGGTTATTATCAAGTGGGAGTAATGACAGAAGAAAGGAAGTTACGGGTTAAGAAGTTCGACGGTTCGAACTTTTGGAAGATGCAGATCGAAGAGTACTTATAGAAGAAGGATCTCTACTTACCGCTTGGTGGCAAGAACAACAAACCTATAGATATGGACGACAAGGCTTGGGAAATCCTGGATCGAAAGGCTTTGGGTGCGATTCACCTTTCTATGTCTCCATCGGTAGCCTTCAACACCTCCAAAGAGAAGACCACATAAGATGTGATGAAAGCCCTAACACGGATGTATGAGAAACCATCAGCGTCAAACAAGGTATTCTTAATGTAACGGTTGTTCAATATGAAGAAACCTGAAAGTAGACCTATACAAGAGCATATGAGTGATTTCAATACCATCACTAGTCAGTTAGAATCAGTGGGTATTATCTTTGATAATGAAGTATTGGCTCTTGTTATTTTGTCGAGTTTACCCGATAGTTGAGATGGTCTGGTTATGGTTGTAAGCAACTCATCAGGGCCCAATATTATGAAATTTGAGGATGTAGTGGGAGTTCTTCTTGATGAAGATACACGAATGAGAAATAACTCTTCTGATGATGTTTCTAATAGTGCCCTGAATACTGAGGAACGGGGCAGATCCTCAAAGGGGTCGAATGGTCGAGGAAATGGACGCTCACAATCTAGAAGAGGTTAGTCAAGGGGCCCTCAGATGACTTGCTGAAATTGCAAGAAGAAAGGTCATCTTAAGCGTGACTGTAAAGCACCAAGAAAAGGGCAGATGAAAACGACAAAGATAGCAACTCAGTGAATGTCTCAAACGAATCAAGTTCAGATGAAACACTGATCATGTGTTGTGATAGTAAAGATGAATCCTGCTGGATACTAGATTCTGGTGCATCGTTTCATGCTACTTCCAACAGAGAATATTTCCTTAATTATGAGAAGGGCAATTTTGGCAAGGTGTACCTTGGTAATGATGAACCTGTGACATAATCGGTAAAGAGACGTACTGATAGAAATGGAAAATGGGACGCAGTTGAGGTTACAACGAGTTAGACATGTTCCAAAACTTGCTAGAAATCTAATTTCGGTAAGCCAACTTACTGATGATGCAGGTTTTGAGATGAAGTTCACTAAAACATCTTGGAAGCTCATAAAAGGTGTCATAGTAGTAGCACATGGTCAGAAAGATGGTACTCTCTACAGAGTTCTCAATGAAAACTCCATGAATATGGCCTCCTTTGAGGTCAGTGCAAAGGTGTGGCATCAACGCCTCGGGCATATGAGTGAGAAGGGAATGAAGGCAATGGTGTCAAAAGGGAAGTTAGATGGACTGTCATGTGTTGATCTGTCTCTATGTGAAGGTTGTGTGGTTGGAAAACAAAAAGTTGTCAGTTTTTCTAAAAAGGGCAGAACTCCCAAAACTAAAAAGCTAGAACTTGTGCATACGGACGTTTGAGGTCCTTCACATGTATCCTCCCTTAATGGCTCTTGTTATTACATTACTTTCATTGATGATTCGACTAGAAAGCTCTGGATTTACTTTATGAAAAATAAGTTTCAAGTGTTTGAAATTTTCAAAAAGTAGAAATGTCTAGTGGAGAACCGGACAGGTCTAAAGCTGAAATGCTTGAGATCAGATAATGGTGGAGAGTACTGTAACAAGGAATTTGATGAGTACTGTATTATGTATGGCATCAGAAGAGAAAAGACAGTACCAAGGACACCACAACAAAATGGTATAGCTGAGCGTATGAACCGAACCATTATAGAATGTGCTAGGAGCATGTTGTTGAGTGTTAGGCTACTTAAGCAGTTTTGGGCTGAAGCTGTGAATACTGCTGCTTATCTGATCAACAGAGGACCATCTACCGCAATTGATTGCAGACTACCTGAGGAGAAATGGACAAAAAAGGAAGTAAAACTTTCACACTTAATAACATTTGGTTGTGTTTCCTATGTCCATATCAATGCTGAAAATAGGTCAAAGCTTGATGCAAAGTCCAAAATGTGCATCTTGCTGGGATATGAAGTTGATAGTTTTGATTATAGGCTATGGGATCCTGAGAGTAAAAAAGTGATCAGAAGTAAATATGTCATATTCAATGAGGATGTGTTGTATAAGGATAGGATCAAGAAGAAAGAAGAACCAAAAAGATCAAAGTATCTTGAACTTGATGATATCCTCCCTATGATCCTGGTGTTACTGAACACATTGATGAACATGAAGTTCAGGAGGAGCCAATGATACCACTCATTGCACTTCGACGTAAAAGACGAACCATCAATGCTCCAGACCGTTACTCTCCATCCATACACTATTTGTTGCTCACAGATGGTGGTGAATCCAATTACTATGAGGAAGCAATGCAAGTCGAGAATAAGGAAGAATGGAAGAAAGCCATGGTTTGTACAAGACCCGACATTTCTCATGCAGTGGGAATTGTGAGTAGGTACATGTCTAATCCTGGTTCTTATCATTGGAATGCAGTAAAAATGGATTTTAAGGTACCTTGCAAGAATAAAAGATGTGGCACTGTGCTATACAAGTGCAAAAATACATCTGTGTGGCTTTGTTGATTCAGACATGGCTGGTGACATTGATGGTAGGAAGAGTACTACAGGTTATGTGTTTATTCTTGGAAGTGCAAAGAATCTCCAGGTATCAACGTTACAAAAGATTGTTGCATTATCTACTACTGAGGCTGAATATGTTGCAGCTGTTGAAGCGTGTAAGGAGATGACTTGGTTACAGAGCTTGTTGAGTGAACTAGATCATAAGCAAGCGGATTGTCGACTACTAAGCGACAGTTAGAGCGTAATTCATCTGGCAAAGAATTCTGCATTTCACTCAAGGACAAAACATATCGATGTAAGGTATCATTTCATACGAGCTATGCTTGAAGAAGGATCTTTCAAATTGGAGAAAGTACACACCAACAAAAATCCTGCAGATATGCTCACTAAGTCAGTCCCTAAAGAGAAGCTGAAGTTTTGCATAGCTTCTCTTGGCCTTGCAACTTGAAGACGACAAGGCAGCCGCCGCCTGAAGACAATACATGAGAAGGAGATACTACTATACGAGAAAATAATTTTTTATAATCAGCCCCAAGTGGGAGATATGTTAGGTACGTGGGCCTGATTAGTTTAATATTGTATTCTAATAGGGATTTACTATTATATTTTAATAGGGATTTACTTTCTCTATAAGTATATATATATCTCTTTCTGGTGTAAAAAGTGTGAGTTGTGAGAATCGTGAATAAGATTGTGTTGGCGGCTGTGGATTTTCTTTCCTTAGAGGGTTTCCCACATATAAAATTCTTGGTGATTTGTTTTCTTTCTCTTTTTTCTTGTTTTACTATTGTCATTGCTCTTTGTCAAAAATCTTAACAATGTAAGAAATCAACAACTTCACTCCAACACAAGATAGATCAAACTCTTCCACTCCTTTTCCTTATTGTTTTAATGAAATGACGGGCTTTCAACATCCTCTAGAACCTTCTAAATCAATGCATCCGTAATTATTTAGGAAATCTTTGAGGAAAAAAAGACAATTTCCTCAACTGATTTTGTTCACTCATGACAAAGAATTGACAACAAATTCGTGAAAGCAAAATAAATCCCAAAAGTAACGTAATTAACTGTATTAAATTGAGCCAAAACAACATGTTAGATCCATGTCTCTTCAAAAAAAAAAAAAAAAACATGTTGGATTCATGTAGTCAACCCAAGAAATTAATTTGTAAGGCTTTATCTGTTGTTGTTTCAACCAACATTTACAGTGCAGTTAATGATCAGTACAACGGAAGTTATATTCTAACAGTGATGAGGGAGACATCATTATCTACGAATTCAAGATTGCACAAAGATGATATAGTCAACATCTACTTGAAATAATAACAACATATTCATGATTTAATTTAACTAATCATCATCTTCAAATAAGCCGACCCCAACACCAACCAAGTGGATAGTCTAATAGTTTGGTATATATAGTATGTGGAATTGCAGCAAGATGGCGGGACTTCGAGTCCCAAATGGAGCAAGAAAAGTTAGTTTATTTCTTATAAAAAAAAAGTCAACCTCAACTAATTTGGAATTGGGGCACTAAACCAATGCGAGTTACAACAGGAAAAGTAATATGTTGTAACAAAGAATTAAACAGTACTAGAATGTAAATGAAAGCGGTAAAGTAAACCATAAGATCAGAAGTTCGGTCCACGACCTACGTCTGCAGGGCCACGCCTAGATACAAAATCTATTATGAACACGTACGATCTACATGCTAGCATCTCTCTATGCTTCTCTGGATTTCACACAAGTCTCCACTTGCAGGAATGAGGCTCCCCCTCACACTAGCACCTAAGTCCCCTTGGAGCTTTACAACTCGATAAATAAGTGAACACACACGTTTATATATATATAAATGATTTACAAGATTCTCAAATCCGAACAACTACTAGAATCCGATCGTCTTGATCCTCTTTAACTTCCACATTCTTCTTATGAAACATGTGGGCAAAATCGCTATCTGAATCTGCATCAATCTTCAACTATTTCTCGTTTGGTTATAGATACGCATGAGTCGAAACCATCCGTAACTGCCAGATTCTGAGCTCTATTATAACTGACCTGATCTTCGTGTATAACAGAATATCTTAACCAAATCACCCAAAGTTTATCTTCTGATTTGAGTACGTGAAACATGCTTTGGATGAATCATTTACCAAACTAACAACGTGATCAACATGTTGACCATCCAACTGGTCAATCATCACAATCTTAACTAATGATCACGACGCTAACAAAAAGGTCTACTAATGCTACATGCATCTGGAAATATCTCTTCAGATAAGTTTTCAACACTTGCTCTAAATCAAATTAATTGAAACGCAAATTATAACACATAGATGCGCAAGCAGAAATTAAGAAAAACTTTGATATTTAGCACATTAGACATACATATAACATGCTTATAAAAATGCTTTGGTAACAAGGAATTGCGTACCTTAATCTTTCGCTGGTCACCATGCCACATCCTAGATGAGAACCAAACACCATCAACTCCGAACATTCTATTTTATTTATTCAATCTGGATTATTTCTTCTTGTGTAACGTCATACGCAATGTGGCGCGCGCCTCCCTCTCCAGTTAATTTAAGTATGTCATCATGACTTGTTGCACTGCTCATACATTTAAATGGCAAGCTACTGATCTGGTTCTCTGTGTTTGCATCAACCGCAGCGGCATTGCTATTGCTTTCTAGCTATGTTATCCAGACCCTTCACTCTAACCTAAAGTACCCGTGTCGGATATTTGAGACATAGATACTCCATTTGAAGAATTCTTTATATAAAAAGATTTAAAATGTAAAAGAATAAAAAAAAACTTAACAAAAACTTTCTAGTGTAGAATAAGAAATGAAAAATTAGAAAAAATATAGGTGTATAAGCTATTACATATATGTCACGTAAGTTTTAGACACTTTTTACCGAGTCTCTGTATCCTTAAATTAAAGAATAGGTGGGTTCGACCTTTAGACTCATACCCGTACCCGACACCGGCACCCGAACGAAACATAGCTTTCTAGTGCGGCTTCACTACTCCCATCAACCGCATTAGAACTTGGGGCCTTGTACTTGGTTAGGGGCCAGTTCCAGCCAGAAATGACCATGCTTCCAAGTCTTTCAATTCTTCAAATTTGCTTACAACTTCAATGACATGTTTCCCTCTCTTGTCCAATCCTTCGGGGGAGCTCTCAATGGATTCGAAGAGTACGGCGCCTGGAAGTTGACCAACTCCCATAACATATCAACAAATATCTGTTCCAGCTCTCTATATAAATCTTCCATCAACTCAGTATTTATTTTCTATGAAGCTTAGGATCATTACAAATTCTTTACTGATTGATTCCTTCATTCGAGACCTGTCGTTGTCTTTTTTAAGATCTAATCTGCGCTTCACATCGTATATGATATCATGAATTGCTTCGCCCCCCTGCGCTTGAGATGGAAAATCTTCTAGTGTAGCTTGATTAGCTCGAATTTCCCAGAATATACTATTCCAGAAACTTTCAAAACTATATTTATCGAAAGCAAAGAAGTACTTACAACCTGTTTTCTTGTCAATGTACAGAAGGACTGGATAGAATTCTTCTAAGGAGTCATATATACATCGACTTGCGGAAACCGGGACGACCATGGTGATGACTTTTACAAGGACTACTATTGAGAGGAGACATATTTGATCTTTAAGCAAAGTTGCAAGAGGTAATAGAGAAGGAGGAGTTCTATTTAGGAGTTGGATGAGATGACTTGACTCTTTCATCAGTTTGTTCTCCTTTATCAGTCTCAGCATGTCCTTCAACCCTCTCTTCAATACCCAATTTTCTAACCACCTCTCAAAATTCACATTCTATTGGGATGTGTGGACCGAAAAGTTTAGTCCCACATTGGTTATCTATGGCTTCTTGAAGAAGTTCATAAGAGTGGATGTTTATCTCATAGTACCAAGGCCTTTTGGAGTAAAACCCCACACTTAATGTTGAGGTGGTTAAGTTGGGGACAATATCGGTACTAGCGGAGATCCACGTGCCCGCGCACGTATACCCGGATGGGGCCCAACAAGTGGTATCATAGCACCTCTCCAGTATCATCCAAAAGAAGGAAACACTCAAATAATATTAGAATTGGTGAAAAGATGATTTGACAAAATCATGTTGAAGCCAAGTAATATCGCCACAGAATGCCTCAATAAAAATCCGCAATATCTTCATATTTTGTTTCTAGATCTTTAGCGATTAAGAGAAATCTGATGGAGGTTGCTAAACAACACACAAGGATTGTGATGGTCTGAATCCCAACGACAACCCCACATTGACCATCCATAATCCGAAATCTTTTTATGAGACTCCAACTCTTTCGAAATAAAAGATCGAAATATCAATTGTACTAAAACAGCTGCAGAAACAAGGCAAAGCCCAAAAGTTCTTGGACATACAAATTTTCGACGCAACGTTAATCGAGGATTTGAGTCAAAGCAATATATGTAACATGCTTTCAATCTTTATAGCAGGCTCCATTCCGCATTTATGAAATAGTTTCTAATATCATGACGAGGAAAGCTCTTCTCATCATGGAATTCTATAGCAGTAACTCATAGATCTATGAGCAATAACATCATGCAACACAAAATTGTGATATGCTCTGGTTTGAATGAAGTGTTCACCCAGGTGCGCATTTGAATGCAAATATTGACAAGAACAGTGATTGCAAATATTCTAAGGGAAGTCATGTTGGATAGGCATTCAGAAAATGTAGTAACCCCAAGAGAAGGCATAAGGAAACCCATAGAAATGCATATGAAGGTAGTGCCTGTAAGCTTAGATAATTGATCTTGAGCACTAGGCATGGAAGATGTGAGGTCCACTGGCAGTTTCCTGGCCACAGCAAGAATGGCCAGTGTGGCTGAATTGAGGGTGAAGAATCGACAAGGTAACCATTTTTTTTCTATTGCGAATAGCAGCATATATATCCAAAACAATGAGAAGTAAACATACCAAATTGGCTCCTGCTACATATAAGCCAATTATAGGCACTGGAGAAGAGGAGTCGCCGGAATTATGCTCCATGTTGCCATCTGCACAGCTTCTTTGGTTTCTCATTGTTAGTATAGTAGTTTCCCTTCCTGAGTTGCACTTCTCTATACTCCTCTTCATCCACTGGCACGTTAAATGTACAGTTGCATTACTTGTAAAAGCAAATATCAATCACTTATTCTTTTCCATCTTTTCTTTTCCTCTCTAGAAAAAGCAATTTATTGAAGGGTACACTTATTCCAACCTTCTACACTTCATTTTTTTTTTACTTAATGTTATCAAGTTCTTCGCTCCAAAATGTATTATTTTTTCTTTCAAGAAGCTAACAGCATTTTGTTTCTTAAAGTCGACTCCCAATAGATGCATGTGGATCTAGCCTCTTGTGTGTGAAACTACATGTAGTATTGGCGATCAAATATCTTCTTGAAAACTATGTTCATTCTCAATATTTTGGTTCTTTATTGAAGAAGCTTTTCGGGGAATATGTTAGCTAGCTACCTATTAGTAATTACTTTATCAGACAAGTATAATTGTCTCATCCAAATACTTAGTGGTCTACCACACTACAGATGACACTTAATTGTTACATTAAAAAATTTGTCAGCTAATATACTCAACATGTGCATTTTGTGCTGAACATTTGATACCTTTCTAGTTGGGACTAAACTAGGGGTGTCAATGGGGCAAGGAATCCCCATGGGGAATGGGGATGGGGACTTTAAATGAGGATCCTAATTGTGTACATTCATTATATATATTTGTTGTTTCTTTGCTGCCCAACATTCACTTCTATAAAACATAGCTGGCCTAATAGTGGTCTTATAAATTTTCTTTTTAACTTGGTAGAAATATTTCAATCACAGATAAAATGGAAAAACTTAAAAAAAAAAAAAAAAAAAAAACTCGAACAAAAGAATTTTTGTGAAAAACTGTACCTGCATGAAGAGAAGAGGCTTAAAGGAAAGACTGGAATCTGATCACCTCATCACCATAATGAAAATACTCGATCACACACAAAAATCACGGTCCTTACATACCTACCACTTATTTAACATGTGACTTATCTTTCTTTTAAAGTGATTTTCATTTTTTTACAACATGAATTCTATGGTATGTTGGTATCACTTTTTGCAGCATGTATCGTGTTCCAAAACATAAGTTTAAACTTCAACAGTAACAACAATCTTCAATTTATCGTCATATGCTAGAAAAAAACGAGAGAAATAATAGAACCAACAAACACTAGAGATTCATAAATTAGGATACCATAGATCAGCTTTTGTATGCTAACATGTGACTGTGATGGAGGCCAAATCCGATCAGATTCACAGTCAGCAGCTGAGCATTCTTTTCTTCATTTAACAATTCATGTTGTTCTTAATTGTTCTTAATTGTTCCATTTGATGCAGTTGATGATGTGATTAAATATTCTTTAATGAAAAAGAGACCGAAAAATATAAAACCTGGTAAAACAAGACCTTAGTTCCAAATTCACAAAACTAACCAAGGTGAAGAACAAAGATTGACAATATTTTTGGAGATGAGAGTTCACATGGGCAAGGGAGAAATCCACATTTCCATTGACAACCAAAACTCAAAGAAAATAAGAAAAAGATTCTTTCAAGAGTATATTCCATGTTCTGGATTAAAAATACTAAAATAGATTTTTAAGAAGTCAGAAAACATTAACGTCCAAGTAAGATGGAAGGAAGGGCAAGGTATATCTGGAGCTGGAAGAAGAGCATAATAATAGCAAAAAGAACCTTGGCAACCTCTGTCAAAAAGATCACACCACACTGATAGGACTGAACTTAAATTTTCTATCAACCTTCAACATAAGAAACAAAATAGGCTGCACAAGGAATGCAAAAAGGGTCACAAAGTTTGTCAGGACAGATAAAACTTTCAATCATATATCTAGTCTTTATGAAAAATATAATATTGTAGTCTTAAAAAAAAACAGAAAATATTACAGTCTAGATGCATCAGTGTTTACAGATATTGTCTAGCTCCAAAACTAGCATAAAACTAAAAGCACATTAATATTTAACTAATGTTTTGCAAATCAATTAGGCTAGGAGCTAAATAGCAAGTTAATTACAGGACTCCATGATGTCCTACAAAAGGATGTCGTATGGTGCAATTTTTCCCAATTTGGGTATTCCTTTGCGAGCAACGGAAGAGGCACCACATCACTAATTCTGGCATTGCCTAGTCCATTCAGGCAACATTTGTGGAGTACGTGGCAGTTCGTCATTGCGTTTTACTTGGCTTTATGCAGCCTTGGTGTTAGCAGGGCGCGATGTCGGAGTAAAGTAAAAGGAATGTTTATATAAAAAAATGAAATTGTTTAACTTTTGGACTACTACGCAATTGAATTTCAAGTTTCATCTTGGTTGTCTCAGGACAAATCTTTCCAATCTTTCGTCACACTAAGTTGGATGATCCAAATGAAGTATGCATTGGTGTGGAGATATTTTAGAGGGATCACAATTGCAAAACCATAGATTTGTATATGAAAACAGGAAACAAACAGATAACGAAATTATAGCCATCACTGTCTCCAATATAATATTTATTTGAGAAAAGAATAAAGAGATGACGGCACACGATCCATGACATAAAAAAACAACGTAGTCTCAATTTCAAATTAATTGGGGGTCAAATGCATGGAACAAACTCTTCCATTGTACTTGATTTAGTGCAATTGATGGTGAGTTTTCCAAACCATTTAAATTCCTTCTAATTAACGTGTCCCAAGGTCAGGGGCGGATCCAGGATTTTAAGTAGCCCTGGGTTAGACTTAAATACTAATATGTATTTTTTGTATTTGAATTTTTTTAGAACATGCTTTTGTAACGTAAAAAAGACAGGCACTTAGTGACATTCCTTGACTTTCCCCGACATGTGTGCCCGCATGCATTTAAAAATTTCGAAAATATATTAGAAAGTGTTAATTACCTTTTTCTTTAGGGAAGAAAGATGATGTAGCTACCAACTACATTATACCATAACGTTCAACTCGATTGTGATCATGATGGAGATGCAATTCAAATTCCATTAATATGGTGTTACACCAACTACTGTACCACCAAAACTAGCTATTTTTTTTAACTTCAATAGAAATTGAACAAGAACCTCCTGAAACCTTACCTTTTGACAATTGATGTCTCTACTAAAAACTAGCTCATTTTAATTTTCTTTTAATAACAACAATTCAATGAAATAAACACTAAACTTTGCTAAACCTTTTTCTTGTTTTTCCTTCTTATTTATTTATCTTCTCGTAACTTTAGGGGGAGTCAAACTCACGACCTCCCGACTTGCCTTTTGACAAGTGATGTTTTACTTAATTTGTTTTCTTTTATTGATTTTTTTTATTTGGGGTGGGCTAGGCTTGAAAAATCTTATTAATGGATGGGCTAGGCTTTTAAACAAAAAATTTGGAGTGGCCTAAGTATGTATAATGTCGTGGCAGTTGCAGATGCTTTGAGGGGACCGTAACTTTTGATCCAGGAACCTGATTGTCTATTATAATACCTTTTTGGAAATAACGTTTCGTGCTCTACAGCTATCTCTCAAGCTTTGCTATTCGGAATTGGGTTTCGCGGATCCAAATTTTTTCATTTTGGGCTTCATCGGGGGTTTTCTTTTATTTAGGGTATTTTCGTAATTTTTATTGCATTTTGAGTCATAGTAGGATTAGGCGTTTAAGAGTCGTAGAAGGATTACGTTTAGAGTCGTAGAAGGATTAGAGTTTCTAATGGGCTATAAAGCCATGATTAGGACTGTAATCATTATCAATTATTATCAATCTATTCCAACGTCGGTTTTTTCAAAAACTTTAAGGATTCTTCCTTGTTTGAGTGTTTACGCTCCGTCAGTTAGTATCAGAGCGTGAATTCCGTTCGTACTAACGATGTCCGAAGGAAGCGGTGGCATTTCGAACGTTGTTTAGGATGTTGAAGCCTTGTGAGCCAAAGTGAAGGCTAAAGGGGCGGCAATCAGAACCTTGGAGGCAAATCTCGATCAACAATTCCAACGTATAGACGAACATCTTAATGCGGTGATTAACAAATTTGACGCCCTTGGGGTAAATGCCAACAGACACGAGGGTAATGAAGAACAACGTCCAAGAGATTAGTGTTGGGAAATGTGCCCTAGGTCAATCCATTAATAGTCTTTATGAATACATTTTAGTTAATAAAATAGAGGATTTCATTTGTTTATTATAATTGATTTGCATGTTTACATTATAATAAAATCCATGGGTATTTACAGAAATATCATAAATGTCCCTAGTCGATTATTATACTGTGAACTATAATGAATTAAGACTAGTGTGAGTCTTGATTGATGATCATACGATGATCATACGCATAGGAATACGAATCAAGATCATGAGTACTTGTTAGGGAACAAAGTACTGGACCGACCCGCTATGATAACATCATATGGATTAAGTCATAGTTGTTTCTCATGATAGGTATATTTTTCAGTCCTCTGACTTGAGATTACTAGAGACTTCAACATTAGGAATATAATGATTTGACGCAATCAAACGTTGTCTTTAACCGGACGATTATAAAGGTTGTGATTGGTTATTGTGTGAATAATGTGGTAAAGTTATGTAATCGAGATAGAATTTGTCCCTCTCATATAAAGAGAGATCCAGTGGATCCCTCGATGTGTAAGACTGTTAAAAGGCCTAGTCTAAGTGAATTGATATTGATCAATGTCACTTAGATGTTTTCAGTCTACCTAGAAATCGAGACTAGTACGATTGAACATGTTGGATGACAATTCCATGCCTTATGTTTGATCAAAAGGATATCGTGTGACAAAAGGATGTTATATACACTATTGATTAGGTTGTATCGATTTGATATTCGCACAACTTGGGTAGTCATAATGTCTTGCTAGAGGCCGCTTATGACTTGTATACCAAAATGTATTTTAGTACAGTGCCAACGTTGTATGAACCTATTGGGTCGCACACTGAGAATGGTTTTGCGAGATTTTAAGATGGTTCGGAAAAACGAATTTTATATGGTAAAATTCATGCCAGAAACGTCCTTGTAGTGTATTACACTTATACTTCTTTAAGTAGGAGTATATGTGTAATTTACTTAACCGTCTATATACAAGGGTTGTATAAATAAACACTTTGAGTTAGAATACAAGTACAAGAAATATTTAAAAAGGGCCAAAACTCTATTTTCGTTTTAAGAAATGACTTAGAGGTTTTTGGTATGCTCTGGATCATTTTGGAGAGAAACAAAAGGTTTGTTATTCTCTCGAAGCTAGCACTTTAAATCTCGGCCGCCGTTCGTGTGTGGACTGCTGATAGAGGGCGTTCGTCATTGGCAGCGCCTTAGAGATCGATTAATCTTCAGAAAGGTACATTGCGATTGAGGTATGATTAAGTTTTCATAGTTTAAACATGTTTTAATGGAATCAGATTCGGATCCTATTGGGGTTTTTCTCAAAATTGTTTTGTAATCTCCGCTGCGCATGAACCCCGAAACCCAACAATTAGCGTGCTCGAGGCGATGCTCTTATTGCACCAGTGGCTGCAAATGTCAAAGGTCGGGTTACTGGTGGTGACTTTAGTGAGGAGGAGGAAAATATTGCTCTGGCCGAGGATCAGAGCAGACCTGTTAGGAGAGATCAAGGCGGCAGATATAATAACACTAATAATCAGCATAATCATGATTATTATGATGGGGGCGACTTTAGGTTGAAAGTGGATATTCCTAATTTCTCTGGTAATATGAACACTGAGGACTTTGTTGATTGGATCGCCGAAGTAGACTATTTTTTTGAGTATATGGATATTCTACAAGAGAAAAGGGTGAAATTGGTGGCATGTTGATTGAAGAATGGAGCATTTGCCTGGTGGGAGAGGCTGTAGAGTAGGCGCTCCAGGGAAGGTAAACAGCCTGTTCAGACTAGTATAGATTGAAGCAGTTGCTCCAGCGAGATTTTCTGCCTCCAGATTATGAGGAGATTTTGTTTCAGCAATATCAGCGTTGTCGGCAGGGTTAGAGATCTGTTCATGAATATACATAAGATTTTATGCGATTGGCTGAGAGGAATGATTTGAGGGAGAACGAGGTTCATCAGGTCACACGATACCTGGATAGATTGAACTACAAGTTCGAGACAAAATTGGAGTGCAGGTTATAAGGACTGTCACAGAGGCGAAAAATTTAGCTATTAAGGTTGAATTAATGATGCAAGACAGAGGTGGAGGTCAATAGGTGAACCTATGGTAGTGATAATTACTAGAGGAATAATAGTGGAGAGGAAACTTCAAGGAGTTTTGCAGAGCGGAGTAAGTCCACCCAGGGCTGGAATCAAAGTACTGAACGGAAGGAAGATAAGAGACTTGGAAAGAAACCTGCTGAACAGAAAGAGGGACAAAAGACAATCGCAAATCCTTATGCTAAGCCTATTGTGGTCAAGTGCTATTGTTGTGGGCAGACTGGACAAAGATCGAATGAATGTCCTAGTAGAAAGTAGGTTAATGTGATTGAACAAGATGAAGAAGAGGAAGTTTATTGTGGTCTTGATGAAGAGGATGATGATTGTGATGATTATAATGAGGGAGATGGACAGAATTGTGTGGTAAAGAGGCTAATGTTAACTCCTAAATTAGAAGATGGCAGTCAACGACACAAGCTGTTTTGGACGAGATGCACTATTAATGGCCAGGTGTTTGAACTGATCATAGATAGTGGAAGTTGTAAGAACATTATTGGTAGAGGTACAACAGAGGCACTGAAACTGAAGATGGAGAAGCGTCCCAGTCCTTATTTTATAGGCTGGATAAAGGCAACTAAGAAAGTATAGGTGACAGAGCGTTGTAGGGTACCTTTTTCCATTGGTACTTACAAGGATGAGGTGTACTATGACGTGGTAAATATGGATGCCTGTCATCTGCTGTTTGGACGACCTTGACAGTTTGATGTTAATGCACAACACGCTGGGAGAGACAATGTGTATTAATTGGAGGAGGGAGTGACGTTTAACTTGCTTCCTTTAAAGGGGAGTAACCATTCCAAAACTTTTAAAGTGGAGGAATGGTATTTCTTTATAATGACACAAACTGAGCGTGAGATGGACGAAACAGTTAAGGAGTCACAAGTGGTGCATGTGTTGGTGTTGAGACAGATCCTTGTAGGGAATGAGGAGTCAGTTTTTAAGATATCAGGGCAGGTCAAACCATTGCTGGAGGAATTTGCTGAAATTACACAAGAAAAGTTGCCTGCTGGATTACCTCCTATACGCGATATTCAACACCACATTGACCTGATTCCTGGAGCTAGTTTGCCAAGCCTCCCATATTACAGAATGAGCCCAAAGGAGAGTGAGGTCTTGCATGATAAGGTGTAGGAGTTACTGCAGAAAGGGCATATCAGGGAGAGCATGAGTTCATGTGTTGTTCCTGCTCTATGAACGCCGAAAAAGGATGGAAGTTACAAAATGTGTGTTGATAGTAAGGCGATTAACAGAACTACAATTGGATACAAATTTCCCATTCCACGCCTGGAAGATATGCTGGATCGACTAAGTGGAGCTCAAATATTCACTAAGATTGATTTGCGAAGTGGATACCACCAGATTCGTTTTAGGATGGGAGATGAATGGAAGGCAGCTTTTAAGACGAAGGACGGTCTTTATGAGTGAATGGTCATGTTTTTCTGGTTGTCAAATGCCCCTAGCACTTTTATGAGACCTATGAACCAGGTTCTCAAGCCATTTCATGACAAATTTGTGGTGGTGTATTTTGATGATATCCTGATCTATAGTCATTCAGAAGATGAGCATTTAGATCATTTGAGGAGTGTGTTGACTGTGTTGCACGAGAACAAGTTGTATGTGAACCTGAAAAAGTGTACCTTTCTGGCTAAGAAGTTGTTCTTGGGGTTTATTATGAGTGCAGATGGCATTCAGGTGGATGATGAGAAAGTTCGGACAATTAGAGAGTGGCCAATTCCGAAAATAGTGTTTGAATTGCGGAGTTTCTTGGGGTTGGCTAGTTTCTACCGACACTTCATTCAACATTTCAGTAGTGTTGCAACCACTTTGACTGAGTGTCTGAAGAAAGGGAAGTTTCAATGGAGTGATGAGACTGAGTTTGCCTTTGCTTTGTTGAAGGAGAAATTTTGTACTGCCCCAGTTTTAATTTTGCCAAATTTCTCGAAGTTGTTTGAGGTGGATTGTGATGCGAGTGGAGTTGGGATTGGCGCAATTTTGTCACAGGAGAAACGACCAGTAGCATTCTTCAGTGAGAAACTTAGTGATGCTAGGCGTAGTTGGAGTACTTATGATAAGGAGTTTTACTCGGTTGTACGTGCCTTGTGAACTTAACAACATTATTTGGTGGGTCAGGATTTTGTTTTGTATAATGATTGTGATGCTTTGAAACACCTGAATAGCCAGACCCGCATTAGTA
This sequence comes from Stephania japonica, assembly GCA_039657345.1. NCBI lineage: Eukaryota > Viridiplantae > Streptophyta > Magnoliopsida > Ranunculales > Menispermaceae > Stephania > Stephania japonica. The sequence goes on from CM077558.1 coordinate 50,078,376, forward strand.
AAGATATGCATGCTCGATGGACTCAGTTTTTGCAGAAATTCCCATTCAAACTGAAGCATAAGGCGGGAGTTCAAAACAAAGTTGTCGATACGTTGAGTAGGAGAGTTGTTTTGCTGGTGACTTTGAGTAATGAGATGTTGGGTTTGATTGTTTGAAGGAGTTGTATGCTGATGATGTTGAGTTTGGGCAAATTTAGGGTAAATGTAGTGTTCGACAGCCTTGTGACGATTTTCACATTCATGATGGGTTTTTGATAAAGGGTAATCAGTTTTGCATTCCTGAGTCATCTTTGAGGGATAAGGTGATTCGTGATTTACATGGTGGGGGCTTAGCTGGTTATCTAGGCAGAGATAAGATAATTGCTACTGTTATGGAACCTTTCTATTGGCCGCATATGCGTAGGGATGTGACTAAGATTGTGCAGAGTTGTTATGTCTGTCAGACAACCATTGGATATTCACAGAATATTGGTCTTTACACACCTTTGCCAGTACCACAGGATATTTAGGAGGACATGTCGATGGATTTTCTCCTTAGTCTTCCTCGTATTCAGCGGGGTTCGGATTCTGTTTTTATCGTTGTTGACCGTTTTTCGAAGATGGTCTATTTTATTCCTTGCAGGAAGGTTGCTGATGCTCAAAACATTGCTAAGCTCTATTTTGAACAGATTGTCCGTTTGCATGGTGTACCGAAGTTCATTACATCTGACAGAGACACCAAATTTCTCAGTCATTTCTGGTGGTCACTTTGGTACCGATTTGATTCTTCTTTGAATTACAGTAGTACAACCCATCCTCAGATAGACGGACAGACAGAGGTTACCAACAGATCCCTGGGTAATTTGATTCTCAGCATTGTAGGAGATCAACCGAAGAAGTGGGATACTGCGTTGGCACATACAGAGTTTGCTTACAACAGTTCAGTTCATCGTACTACAAGTATGGCACCTTTTGTTGTAATCTATCGGAAAGCACCTACCCATGCTTTAGATTTGTTGACATTACTGAAGGAGAAAGACAAAAGTGTAGCAGCCAAGCACATGGCAGAGAATTGGCAGTCTACTACAGAGGCAGTTCGAAGAAAGATTGAGGTATCTAATGCTAAGTACAAGTAGGCAGCTGACAAGCATCGCAAGGAGAAACTTTTTGTTGTTGGTGATCAGGTTATGGTGTTCCTGCGGCGAAAGAGATTCCCAGTTGGCCAGTACAACAAGTTGCAGTCCAAGAAATATGGGCCGTATTCGATTGAGAGGAAGATCAATGATAATGCTTATGTTGTTGGTTTGCCTACTAATATGGGAATATCAAGACATTTAATGTGGCGGATATTTTTCCATTCTATCCAGATGATGAGCTTTTGTATCCAAAAAACTCAAGGTTGAGTTTTTCTCAAGTGGGAGAGAAAGATGTTGTGACAGTTGTAGATGCTTTGAGGGACCGTAACTTTTGATCCAGGAATCCGATTGTCTATTATAATACCTTTTCGGAAATGACGTTTCGTGCTCTACATCCGTCCCCAGAGATTCGCCCTCCAAGATTGGGTTTCGCAGATTCAAATTCCTTCGTTTTGGGCTTCATCAGGGTTTTATTTTATTTAAGTTATTTTCATAATTTTTATTGCGTTTAGAGTCATAGTAGGATTAGGCGTTTAAGAGTTGTAGAAGAATTACGTTTAGAGTCGTAGAAGGATTAGAGTTTCTAATGGGCTATATAAAACCATGTTAGGACTGTAATCATTATCAGTTATTATCAATTTATTCAAATTTCAATTTTTTTCAAAAACTTTAAAGATTCTTCCTTGTTTGAGCGTTTACGCTGCGTCAATGTATATATTGGGGGTTTCTGAAGAAAAAAAATGTATACATAGGGGTTTACATGTCTCTTGCCCTGGATCCGCCCATGCCCAAGGTAACTTCGGCCTACCCCTACCTCGTCGAATTTTTTCAATTTCTATTAAGTCAAGTTTTCTTTAGAAACCAAATGTCTTTCGAAAGATCATACTTCATATTGAGAGATGCAATATTCAGTATAAACAAGATTCAAAATACACAACACGATGGCGGACTCGAATCCCCAAATCGCAGACGCGATCTCTTTTTTCGCCTCTGACCCTAGAATCGAAAAGTAGCCGTTCGATGACAATATAACGAAGAAACGAACGGACCAACAACAATGTGTGAGAATGAGCAAAAAGGAGTCGTTGTAGAGTATTTGAATTGCCCAAGAATTTTGCCGATCTGTAACGCTTACAAGTCAGAAGTACTATTATTATATTTTTTTGTGTTAACCAGACTAACTAACTACTCCGGGCTCGAGCCGTAGTTTGGCCCATAAGGGAAGACTCATTTGTAGAATTGAACTCGAGTCACTAATAAGAGCCCGTCACTCGAGCAACCCATCTGTTGGTAGTCGAAAATATTAGGCTGTGCCTTAAATAATTAGTTTTTTAAGTCTTTTTTCTTTTTTGGAAAAGAAAATCATAACCGATTTTTTTTATCAAAAATATTGTGTTTAATAATAAGTCAATTTTATTTTATTAATGATTTTCAAAAAAGAACTATTAACAACCTCATCATAATTATTTTATTAATTGTCAAAGCTTATCTGATGAGATGGTAAAGACATCACTTGCTAAAAGGTAAAGTTTTGAGAGGTTGTGGTTTCACTCCTACTGAAGTAAATAAAATATTTTATTAATTCACAAAAAAAATAATCTCACGTGAGAACATAATATTTTAGTTTCTTACTAACAAAAAACATTTTAGTTATTGTGGTGATTTTGACATCTTTAAAATACAGCTTACAAATGTTCTCACTAGAAAACTTAACTCAATAAAAATTCAAGAAATTTGACAATATAAAGATAGACAAAAACTAACTTAAGGGGCATTGAGACTCAAGAGGTATCCAAAGGATTTGAAAAACACAACCTCAATTACACTAAATCAGTACAATGAAAGAGTTTAGTCTTTGTAGCCGACCCATTGCTTTAGACTAAGGCTTTGTTGTTGTACTTTACTGACAAATAATGGTAGTCCAAATTGTCCAATAAACCATCTCATAAGAGGGGAAGTCTATTAACTAAAGTTGGGTTCCATCAATTTTTGGTAAAGTAAGTTGTAACCTCGGTGAAATAGGAGAGAAACGCAGTAGCTTTAATTAGCAACTTCTTTTGTTCTTTTTTTTTTTTTGGTAGGACTACGATCCAAAAAAATGGGGCAATTTTTTTTTTTTTTTTAATTGAGCTTTAAGGTGCCATTATGTTTTAATTTTCAATTTGAATAAGTGTAAGAATGGTAATTCAAGTCTAAATCCACATATTCAATTTTGTTGTCCCTAAATCAGTAATTCAATTCTAAACTATTTACAAGCATAAGATTTGAGATTGAATTCAAATCTTAGTCAAGTTTGACATAGCTTTTGTAAATTAAATCCAAGTGTGTTGCACAAGAAAGACAGAAAAAGAAAAAACAAGTGTCTATTAATTAAGCTTGAATTTATAAACATACAAATCCCTTTACAGGCCAAGGGCTGATGTGTTGGTTACCTCTTAATGGGACAATCTAGTTTGAGTCTGGACTTTAGAGTAGTTGGTTAAGTTTGAATATCAAATGGTCTAGCCCAAAAAAAGAAAAATTCCCTTTAAAGAGCATCAACAACTAGGGGTTCACACGGATTGGATCCGGTCCAATTAGGGTCAATCCGCAATCCAATCCAATTATTGCGGATTGAAAAATTACAATTCAATCCAGTCCAAATAATTCATCAATCCAACTCAATCCAATTTGCAAAATGTAGACCGGATTGGATCAAGTTCTACGGATTGACATTTTTCCATCCAAAGATTTATGAAATTAGGCTTAATCAAATGAATCACAAGAATTATACATCTCATGAATGACAAATTTACAACATACATTCCACAAATCTATATATAGCATATTTTTCACAAACTTGTCATCACAAGAACCTTCAAAATGTAAGTTCCAACATAAATAAATATGTCATCTACAAATCTTTACCATAGACCCCTCCACAAAAGCATAAAAAAGAACACGTTGAACATACAATCTACAAAAAAAAAAGGTCGAAAGCATAATAAAATAGTTAAGGTAAATAAACAGAATAATTCCAAACTTTCAAGTTTTTCTCAAAATAATCTCAAACTTTCAATTTTCTCAAAATAATCTCAAACTTTACTTTTTGTCTCAATTTTATCCCATCTACTTTTTTTTTTAGTTTAATTTGGTGCGAGGTGGCACATTAAATTAATAAAGTTATTGGTTGAGGGAGAGTGTCAATTTAATAAAAGAAAAAAGGGTTCATTTTGAATTTTAAAATTTATAACAAACTATGGAGAAATCAAAGAAAAATAAAGTAAAAAAATAAATAGGATAAAATTGAGATCAAAAGCAGAGTTTAGGTTTATTTTGAGAAAATTGAAAGTTTGGGATTATTTTGAGAAAAACTTGAAAGTTTAGAATTATTTTACCTATTTACCCAAATAGTTAAGAACAGACATAGTCTTTTAGATATTATAGTTTAGAGTTAATAGTTTGAGTTAATGCTCTTTAAGATACTATAGTTCATATGATCAAATATGTATATGTGTTGATGTGCTAAACGAACTGGATTGAATTGGATCCACGGTTTTTTAATGTAGGATCCGTAATCCGATTCAATCCAGCCGGATTAGTGATTTTTGAATCCAGTTCAGTCCAATAGATTAAAAAATTGATTCAATTAGTGATAATTGGTCCGAATTGAACCGGATCTAAGGATTAGTGTAATCCGTGTGCACTCCAATCAACAACTAAGTTTTCTATACTCAACCGAAGCTCAAATCTCGCGCCAAAATACTTCCCCTTCCAACCCACTTTACCCTCCCAACTCCAAAACCCTAAATACTCCATGGAAGCAAAAGCAATCTCAAAGAAACCCTAAATTCACTACAATTCAGACGGTGGAGGGTTTTTTCTCCCGTGTCGAAGATTCAGAGGTGGCGAAAAGATAATTGTGTTTCTCGAATTGAGATTAGGTCAGGGGAATGAGAAGGATTTGGGGGAATTTCTTGATTGGGAGTGCGCGAAAGGATGAACGGAACCGAACGAAACCACCGGAATCATTTAATCCAAATTGAAAAGACTGGATAGGTAAGATCAACATCCTCTTTAGTTAACCCTAGCTGTTAATGAATTTTGTGATATTGGCGTGCTTTCTTTTAAAATTGCAAATTGCGAAAAAGAATGGCAGAGTTTTATACTGATTGAAGTTCAATTTGGTTGTCTATTGATCACAGATGCTTTGAAGATTTTAGCAATAACTTAACTTGAAAGTGCAAGCTTTAGAAAATTTTCCAACCATCTTTATTGTATAGCATTTACCTATGTGAAAAAAAAAAAAAAAAAAAAAAACTAAATTTCAGAATTCGAAACCAAAGCATGAAATAGTTTATTACATGAATCATAACAACGCATAGCTACATAAAAACTTAACTCAGAAGATGAGCAGGCAATTTGGGAAAACTTTGACATTCAATCTCGGAAATAAATACGTATACAAATGATTTAAAAGATAAAGATATATTGAGAAAATTAAGTTGAAGAAATCTAAATGACGAAGGAAGTGTCATATGGATTTAAGTAAAACATGATTGGGAAAGTGCAAAATTAACATGCATCTGTATATGAAGGAAATTTGAGAGATCTGTTTCTTCCATGATTGAGCTCGTGTTTATGAGTTCTCTATAGTCAATGCAAATACTACAATTCCATCCTATCTTTAGACATATCTTCTAAATGCATTTAGATGTGTATGTGATTATGTATAATCGCTATGCAGATCTAAAGACATGATTTGGCTGCAAAGTGCTAGCAAATATAGATTTTCTTCATTAGAAAAATAAATACATAAAGAGAAGAAAAATATAGGTCCTTGTAGGTAACATTCTTGGATAATCACATTGCTAATTAAAAGACTTGACAATTTTGTCTGGTTTATTTCAACCTCAAGTACTTCATGTAGTATTGGTTTTGAAGCAAAGGGACTTGAATCATCTTTCTCTATAGACATTCCAAGTGTGCAGCCAGTGTAGCTACTAGCACTTTCAAACAACATGATCTTCTGGTTCTCTGTTTTCGAAAGTTTGTTTGTGTTCACCTCAATAACGGTGCTGGCATTGCAATTGTTTTCGAGCATGTTTTTTCTCTCACCAACCCTGTCATCATTTGTTACTAAGCTGGTGATAGTCGTTCCAACCAGAAATGATCATGGAATTAAGAAGTCTAGTTGTTCAGTGTACAAACTTCAAGGCATCTTTGATCTTCTCTTCCAAAACTTCATGGGAGCTTTCATTAATTTCTTTGAATATGATACTTGGAAGTTGTCCAAGCGGTTCCTTTAACATGGATTATTTGTTCCATGTCTCTGACTAAATCTTCAATTGATGTGTAATCTTTATATTCTACAAGTTCTAGAATCGTAATAACTGCCATTGGCAGTCTGATATGCGTCGTAGCCTTTGACGTGTTTTCATGTAGATTCCTTATGATCTGGATTACTTGATCCAACTGATTTTTAAATTTAAAACTTTCAGGCTTCAGTTAGTTGAAAAACTTGAACATTTCAGTACAATACCATACTTGTTCTATGTGCATATTAGAGATGGTTTTAGCACTGTTCTTCCATGAATAAAATGAATGACTTTAAAGACTTCTTCAAAAGAGTTCAATATACATGGACTTAGATAAGAGGGGACAGATATTGTAACAAGTTTTGGGAGGATTACCACTGCAATTGGACTTACCTCGTATTCTTGCCTTAGCAATTGCCCCCTCGAACCGTGCTGATATTCGAGCAAAGTTTTGAGAGACATTGATGATGGAGTTCTGCACTGGAGTTTAAGGATATTATTGATCCTCTGTACCCATCTTTTCATCTCCTCCACACCTTTCTTTAATGTCCAGTCATCAAAGTCTCCCCAATAGAATCGACCCTGGCGACTCTCACCATACAACATTTTTCATCTCTTTGGCGATATCTTCAACTTTGTGACCTTCAATGAACTTGTAATTGCAAATGTTGAAATATACTGCTCCAGCATATGATTTGATTGCTTTCCTGAAACTTTTTATTAATATGTCCAAATACGACGCGTCTAGACTCAAAACAGTAATCAAATCAGGAATAATTGAAAGCGGAGAAAAGACTAATTTAATAAAATCATTTCGAAGCCAAGACTTATCACCACAGAACTGCGTGAGAAGGTCGGCTATAGTGTCATCATGTGTTTGAAGATGTGTAGCCATTGAGAGAAATCTGATGGTTGTGCCAAAACAGGCCACTAGGACAGAGATGACTTGGCTTACAACAATAACCCACATTGACCATCCGTAGTTGGAAATCCCTTCGCAGATCTCGAACTCTTTGAAAACAAAAGATAGAAGGATTGTTTCTAGTAAGAAAACTGTGCAGACAATGCAAAGCCCACAAATCCTAGAGTATACTAATTTTCTACATAGATTTAATTGAGGATTTGATTGATAGACATACAAGTAACATATTTTCAGTCTTTGTAATATGGTTCCTCGCCTTCCTGTGTGATAGTTTCTAATTTGATAAGTAGAAGCCTTCTTCTGAAAATCAATATCATCAGCACTGAATCATAACTCCATAAGCAATAGCATCATGTAACTCAAAATTGTAATATGCTCTACTTTGAACGAAGTGATTACGCTAGTGCACATTTGAATGCAAATATTGACCAGAACGGTGCTCACAAATATGCTAAGGGAGATCGTGTTGGATAGGCATTCAGAAAATGTAGTAACCCCAAGGGATGGCATAAGTAAGCTGATCAAGAGCACTAGACATCAAAGAAGTGAGGTCCACTGGAAGTTTAGTAGCCACAGCTAGAATGGCCAGTGTGGCTGAATTAAGGGAGAAGAGACGACAATGCAAATATTGACCAGAACAGTGATCACAAATATGCTAAGGGAGATTGTGTTGGATAGGAATTCAGAAAATGTAGTAACCCCAAGAGATGGCATAAGTAAGCTGATCAAGAGCACTAGAATCAAAGAAGTGAGGTCCACTGGAAGTTTAGTAGCCGCTGCTAGAATTAGTGTGGCTGAATTAAGGCACCAGAGAAGAAATGTTGCTCCAGCTACATATAAGCCCGTTATAGGCACCAGAGAAGAAATGTTGGAATCACGCTCCAAGTCGCCATTCACAAAATTGTTTTGATTTCTCTTGGTTTCCCTCCTTAATTTGTACTTCTCTATGTGCTCTTCTTGATCCAATTGAGACTTTAAATACAGAGTTATCTTTGAGATTTGTTTGGTTTGTCTTAATAAAAGAGGCCATGCCTAACTCTTTTTTCTTCTTTTCATGAAAGCTATGCACAACTTCGTAGAATCTTCTTTTCTTGAGAAGCAATTCATCAAATTGGATGCTCTCTTCTGGCCTTCTTTAGTTGAACCATCAATTGAGAATTTAAGAACAATTCTTTACCCCTTAAAAGTCGTTCCCCCTATATTTGTTTTATATGAAAGTTTAATTAGCCCTCTTGCCTATGTAATTTTATATATGGTATTGGCCAACATAGATTTATTTAAGTGTATGATCAAACTTTTTTTATCTTGAAGCTATGTTCAATTTTTCAAATGAAGCAGGCATCTTTTAGCTGAGTTATGTGAGAAGATCATAAATCATTTTCTTTTAATGTGCTTTGTACCCAAAAACCTGTCTTCAACGCATGCCATTATGTGAGGATTGTTGAGATCAAATCATGAAACTATATAATTATAAACCATATTGCAACATGATTAATTTCCAGTTGTTCATTGAAATGCTTCCGACAACATGTTATTAATTTGCTACCTGAGTTTACAAGGTTTCTATAGAAATACTACAATTCTGTTTTCTTAAATTCTCTTGTATAAGCATTTGGAAGTAATGTACAACACTTAATACTGACTTAAAGACATGACTGCACCACAAAGTACTAGAATGGCATTTTCTTTTAGTGAAACAAACATTAATTACCATTAGGCGTGATTTAAGATAGAGCTATATACCAACAAGAAACAAATGTAGTGAGTGAAGCAAACTTTCTTGGATAATCACATGACTGCTAGTCAAAAACTGAAAACTCTGTTTGGTTTATTCATTCTTACTTCATCTGGCGTAGCTTTTGAAAAAACATGACTTAAATGATCTTGCTCTACTGAGATCAATCCAAATGCATGACCGGTGTTGCTACTGGTATCTTCATACAGCACACTCTTCGATCTGGTTCTCCGATTTTGGAATTCTGTATGCGTTTACATCAATTTCAGTACTGACGTTGCAATTGCTTTCCACTGTAGTTGTTCTCTCACCAACAGTAGCACCATCTGTTACCAAGCTTGTGATAGTTGTTCCGACGGGAAATGACCATGGAATTAAGAACCCTAGTTGTTCAACTTTGCTAATGAACTTCAAAGCATCTTTCACTTTCTCTTCCATAGCTTCAGGGGAGCTTTCTCTGATTTCTTTGAATATGATATCTGGAAGTTGTCCTAGCAATTCTTTTATCATACTGAATATTATTTGTTCCATGTCGCTGAATAAATCTTCAATTGACGCATAATCTTTAGTCTCTATGAATTCTAGGATAATACGAACTACCTTCAATTGTCTGAAATTCTTTGTAGCCTCCGACAAGTTTTCACTTACATGTTTTATGATTTGAATTGCTTGGTCCAAGTCCAACTGGTTTTCAGATTGAAATTCTTCAGACTTAGGTTTGTTGACAAACTTGAAGTCTTCAGTACCAGTCCATGCAGCTTTTAAATGTTTGTATTCACTATAGATGATTTTAGGACTTGTACTTCTAGCAATAAAATGAATGACTTAGAAGACTTCTTTGAAAGAGTCATGTATGCATTGACTCAGAGAAGACGGGATGGAGATAATGGCAATTCTCCCAAGGACAACCAGTACAATTGGACTTACCTTGTACTCTTGCCTGAGTTGTCTCATCAAACTATTTTGATATTCAATCAAATTTGAGAGAGAAACTGGAGTTCTTTGTAGGAGTTTGACAAAACCACTTGAGAATTCGAGTTTGTTCATCTCTGTCCATCTCTTCATCTCTTCCACTCCTTTCCTTAATGCCCAGTCATCAAGACACCCCAGTAGTATTCACCCTGACGACTTTCATGATACAACGTTTTCATCCTTTCAGCGATTTCTTCGACTTCATGTTGATCTATGGGCTTGTTGCTTATAGGGACATCATTCGAGTTGATTTCTTTCCTGAAATTTTGCACTAATTTGTTGAAAGCTATTACAGTTAGAAATAAAATAGCAATCAAATCAAGAATTATCAAAAATGGAGAACAGATTACTGTAATAAAATCATCTTGAAGGCAAGAGTCATTATCAGCGAGTTCCATGATAAGGTCGGGCAGAATGTCATCATCTAACCATTGAGAGAAGTCTAGTGGCAATGCCCAAGCAGCCAACAACTACAGTGATGATTTGGCTCACAACAATAGCCCACATTGACCATCAGTAATCAGAAGTTCCTTGTCTGAACTCCAAATCTTTGAAAACAAAAGATCGAAAAACTGCTTCAAGTAAAGTAGCTGCACAGACGGTGCAAAGTCCACAAATCCTAGCATACACCAACTCCTACAAAGCAGTAACTGAGGATTTGATTCGTAGACATGCAAGTAACATAGTTTCAGCCTTTGAAGCAAGCTTCCTCGGCATCCTGCGAGATAGCTTTTGATGCGGTAAGCAATATAAATGGGTATCATGGGAACCAAGCCATAGCTTTGTGAGCAATAGCATCATGCAACACAAAACTATGATGTGCTCTGCTTTGAACGATGTGATCACACCAGTGCGCATTTGATTACAAACATTGACCAGAGCAGTTATCACAGATATACTAAAGGAAATCATGTTTGACATGCATTCAGATTTTGTAGTGAGCCCAAGGGAGGGCATAAGGAAACCCATAGAAATGCATATGAAAGTAGTTCCAGTAAGCTTGGATAACTGATCTTGAGCACTAGGCATCGAAGTTGTGAGGTCCACCGGAAGTTTGGTAGCCACTGCAAGAACAGCTAGTGTGGCTGAATTGAGGGAGAAGAAACGGCATGGTAGCCATCTCTTTCTACTGCGAAAACCATTACTTATATCTAGAACAATAAATAGCAAACATGTTAAAGTGGCTCCAGCTATGTATAAGCCGATTATAGGCACTGGAGAAGAATAGTTGGAATTATGGTCCGAGTCGCTTCCCATACAATTGCTTTGATTTCTCATTGTTATCTTTCTCGATTTGAGCTTCTCTATAGCACTCTTGATCCTAATGAAATGTTGAATACTTAGTTTAGTTAATGCATCTCTTTGAGAAGCCATGCCCAACTTTTCTTTTTTACTATTGTAATTATGAAAGCTATAAATGATTAACCCTTTAGAATCTTGTTTTCTTGACAAACAATCCTTGATTAAAGCTATCTATTAATCCATTTAGATTAATTTTATATGGTAGTGGCGCAATGAATTTGAAAAAAGTTATGAACGTTTTGTAGCCATTTTCATTTCTTAATTGGAAAATTTATCTGATGAGGGGGGACATCTCTTAGCTAGCTAGTAACTTTATCGGAAAAAAAATTAATCAAAGTTAGTGCTTTAGACACCCCCTCCCTCCTTGTCATAAAATGTGAAAAGATTCTAAAGTGATATATTTTATAATGTCCTTGAGAAAAAAAAAAAAAAATGTCAGTGTTAATTGTTTACTTCTGACATGCTCTACTACCCAAAATTCTGTCTTGGGTAGCATAGCATTCTATCCAGATAGGATTGTTAATTAAATTACTCAACAGAGCTGATTTGAGTGTGATATGTTGTTAATTAAAGTTGGGGTCCATCTCTTTGTGATAATGTATGTACCCTAAGTGAATGTCTAACGTGGAAAGGTGATAGTATGTTGTATTTTTGGTTTGAATGAACTATAAGGTTGGTAATTCAAGTCCAAATCCGAATATTCGAATAATGTGTTGTCTGTGTATCAGTAAATTCAAGGCCAAACTGCATATGTTAACATGAAATTTGAGTCTGAATTCAAATCTAAAGGCAGGTAGTAAATACAAGGCCAAAATTGATGTTACAATGATGTAGCAAACTGTATTGTTTGCTAAAAAAAGGTGTAACCAAATAGTCAATCAAAAAGCTTACTCTCCCTTGGCAAGAAAAACTGGTAAAAGTAGTATTTCCAGGTGAAGGTTTAGTGAAATTAAATACTGATGCTTCTTATGTTGGTTTGCAGGGATATAGAGGCTTCGGCGGGAGGTCTAGTTGTGACATTAATGGAGATTGGTTAGCATGTCTTTACCCACAACAGTGGCTCAGGATCAACGGTGCACTGTGGGAGTGCACTTGGGACTATCTTTGTGCTAGCAAAGAGGATTTAGGGTCATTGAAGTGGAGTTGGATAGCAGATGTGTACTTGCCTACTCGGCAGGTAAATTCAGCGTCCTCTAACGGTAGCTTTCTGATTCATTGGTTTTTGAAAACTTGATCTACTGTGCCTGCTTGATCTGCTTTTGCAATTAATCTTTTTCCCATTTTGTTGGGCTTATTTGCTTTCAAATCATGGATGAAGTTTTATACAAGAGATTGCTACCATTACTGATGCACCTTGCTTAGCATAAAAATTATAACAACGCATAGTTACATAAAAATCTTCAGTATTCAAAATCAAAGCGTGGAATACTTTATACGCAAATTATAACAACGCATAGTTACATAAAAATTTAACTCGGAAGGTGAGTACACAAATTGGGAAAATTTTGATATTTAATCTCAGTAAAAAATTAAGACATATATAGATGCTTTGGTAGCAACTAATTAGAGTTCCTCAATCTTTTGCTCTCTTGTTGCACCATGTGCCAAAGCCTTGATCAGAGCCTATAGAAATCCATGGGCCCGTAGAGTGTTGGGGCACACACGCACTCACATGTGGGTATACAAATGGGGTTAGAGCCCATCTTTGCACAAAACCAATTGGCTTGTGCTAGGATCCAATCTACACCACTTATATACCATACCAACTCTTATTATATTTTCAATGTGGGATTATATACTCCAACACTCCCCCTCAAGTGCAACTAGGCCTGGACTAGTTGTCACTTGCTAAACATAGACCTACATTTTAGAGGTTCGGACAAACATACCTAGGCCTGCTCTTATAGGCTTCTAGGTCCACAAACGGGTCTAGACTCCACTACTAGCCCAACCAGGTCATCAGATACAAGCCCAAGATCGTTCCGCTCTGATACCATATAGAAATCCATGGGCCCGTAGAGTGTTGGGGCACACATGCACACGCATGTAGGTATACAAATGGGGTTGGAGCCCATCTTTGCACGAAACTAATTGGCTTGTGCTAGGATCCAATCTACACAACTTATATACCACACCAACTCCTATTATATTTTCAATATGGGATTATATACTCCAACAGAGCCTAGCTAACACTCAAGTCTGAAGGTTTCGTTTGGTTTGTTCAAACTGGACTATTTCATTTGGTACCATGTATTCGGTGAGAGAGATAGGTAGTCCAAGTAGAGTTGACCATGGGTTTAAGTCCTGTAATTCTTCAAGTATGCTTACAACCTCAATGGCATGTCCTACTCTCTCTCCCCAGTCTTGGAATGAGGAGCTTTCAGTGACTTCTTTGTTTATGATATCTGGGAGTTCACGAAGCGTTTCGCTTAACATATCATCAAATAATTGTTCCATGTCTTTCTGCAAGTCTTCAGTAGATGCATAATTTCTGTTTTCTATGAAACTTAAGACCACAAAAAACTCTTTCTTAACCAAACAACTTCCTCTCCCCTTCTCTATATCTACTTTAATTCACTTCTTTTATGAGATCAATTGTTTGGTTCAACAGCGTCTCTTCACTGTGACGAGGCAGCTTAGTCACGGAATAGTATGAGCCTATCTCATCCCACAACTGTTCCAAACTTCTATCCTTGAAGTATTTGGAACCTGTTTACTTATCATAGTTATCAATGTATTGAAGGACTACGAAAACTTCTTTCATGGAGTCATGTATTCATCGACTTCTAGAAAGTGGCATAGACATGGTGGTAATTTTTGCGACGGCTACTAATGAAAGTGGATATATCTGGAACTTCGCTTTGCTTCCTGTATTATTTAGGTCTCAAAGCAAAGCTGTTAGCATCGTAGATGGACGTTTTCTGCGTAGGATTTGTATGAGCTGATCGGTTGGCACTCTGAGTCTGTTTATGTATATCCGTCTCATCATGCCTGTGATGCCTTTCTTCAATAACCAATCATCCCACACGATCTTTGTAGTAGGCGTAACAGCTTTTCATTGGTGTTTGACATTAACTCTTTGCACTCTTCGATCTGTTCAACTTCACATTCAACTTCAGGTATTAAACCAATTCCTGAAGTCGAAGATGCTCTATCATATGACTCCCGTACTTCCCAGAAACATCTCAGTGATTCGTCATGTCTAACCTCACCTAATCAAATAAAAATGAGTTCCGGTAATATTGAAACCGAAAAAAAAAAAACAAACAGTTATGGTCTGGCTCATCTGTAATCAGAATTCCCTTCACAGAACTCCAACTCTTTAAAAAAAAAAAGATCGAAAAATTGCTAGTGCTAAAACACCTGCACAGACAATGCAAAGTCCAAAACTCCTTAAAGAACGCAAGTCCCTACAAAACAATAATTGAGGATTGAATATATAGCCATACAAGTAACACACTTCCAATTTTCGTAACAAGCCCCTACAGGTCACTCTAAAACAACCTTTAATATCATCAACAGAACAAATCTTTTCCGAATTAATAAGCATAGCCTTAATCCACATATCTCCGAGCAATAGCAACATGCAACATGCAACATGCAACACAAAACTATGATGTGCTCTGCCTTGAGTAAAATGATCACACCAGTGCACATTTGAATTCAAACATTGACTTGAACAGTGATCACAAATATGGTAAGGGCTATCATGTTTGACAAGCACTCAGAATATGCAGTTCGCCCAAGAGAAGGCGTCAGGAAACCCATGCAAATGCATATGAAGAGAATGCTTTCAAGATCTTTCCTTCTTTGCTCCTCTTGTTGATCCAACTAACAAGTCACATATATACAATGTGTAGTACATTTTTAAAATTTCTTGGTTTCTCTGAAGGTGCTATTTTGCTTTCTTCATAAACTTTAATAAAGAGAATGCTTTCAAGATCTATTACAATTTTCTTCTCTTTCACACTTACAAATTGTAAAGTAAAAAACAGCCCCTTGAACCCACCTACTAGGTGTCTATGATGCACCACAAGAATTATGCATGGGAGGTTGTCCCACCATTGATTATCACAAGGATCCAAGTAGGGTTCTGTGTCATAAAGATGTGAGAAACAGTTTGTGAGCAACAGTCATTCATGTAAGGGATTAGAATATCACTTCCTTACTTATGGAAGACATTCAAATGTTCATATATACAAAACTGAAGCGTGTTAAAAGTTAAAACTCAGCATTCAACATGAAAACGTTCTTGACAATCAGGTCTCCTCGAACTTGATAACTTCAAAGACATTTTTTAGCAGCATCTTCATTCTTGACCTGAATATCTCAACGGTTTCATTTTTAAATGTGCTGCAGTACGAAATTCATAGGAAACTTGTCCATTTACATGATCAGTTTTGTCATTCATGCTATTGCTTAATTACTTGTGTTCATTGAACTACAAATTACATGACAAGGAAAAATAGGGTGATCAACTATCTTCCATGATCACTTGATGAATATATAAGTTCTCTATATAAATGCAACAGTTCCATTTTTTTTTTTTCCAAATCATGTACTGTACACATTTAGATATATGTATAGCACTGTTAGCACATACTACATCTCTACATAGATTATTACATCTCACATTCTATAATGTTTTCCTCCAAATATAGCATTTATTACTTATGGACAATAAAAATATATCCCTGTAGCAAACTTTCTTGGATAATGATCACATGGGTAAAAAAAGACTAAACAGTGATTGAAACAACTAAATAAACCAAAACATGTACAGTTGAATTTCCCATTTATTTACATACAGATCATAAATTCAGGAAACGAGCTAGTCATGTATAACTGTAAATGGAACATTTTCAATTTTGTAAAAAATCTCCTTGATCATTCTGGAAGGGTGATTAGATTTTAAATTTTGTTTGATGCAACATAAATTGCATGAAACAAGGATTCATTTTAGATGGTAAAACCTTTATTAACACGCTGTTTTACTTTGGAGGTAAGGCATACGTGCTGTCACTCATCTTCTTACTTTTGTTAGAAGAGTAGGAGATGAAGATCAACCGAGGTAAGAAGAAACCTTTGTTTGATAAAAATTTTAAACTGGCAAATAGAGACATTGATGCTTTAGTAGTTGATGTAAATTTAAATAGAAACGCGTACCTTGATCTTTCGCCTGCCTATTGAACAATGTCTTAACTGAAATCAAAGCAAAGCACCAACAAGTCCAACTCTTCGATAACAATTCCATTCAGTTTATTCAACCTCGATTATTTCATGTTCTGTATGACCAGTACTGCTACTAGTGCCTTCAAACATGTTTCTCTGGTTCTCTATGTTTTGAATTCCACAAGTGGCATTATCATTTGTTACCAAGCTCGTGATAGTAGTTCCAACTGGAAATGAACATGGAATCAAGGACTCTAATTGCTCAACTTTGCTTACGACCATCAAAGCATCTTTTACTTTCTCTTCCATGTTTTCAAGGGCGCTTTCATTGATTTCCTTAAATATGATGCATGGAAGTTTACCAAGCAGATCCTTCAACATATGAACAATTACTTGTTACATGTCTCTATATAAATCATCGACTGAAGCATGTTCTCTACTTTTGATGAAGCACAATACCTTTGCAACTAAATGAAGTGGTTCAAAATGAGATAAAGTGATCAGCCAGTGCTGATATAAAGTTTTTATGTCCCGAATCGCGTTGCCCGCCTCTGTTTGAGAATGAGAATCTTCTGCTTCAGGTTTGTTAAGAAACACAAAGTGTCCAACACCAGTCCATGAATCTCTTAAATGATTATATCCATTGAAGTAGTTTTCTGAACTTGTTTTCTGAGCAATATAATGCAAAACTTCGAAAACTTCTTCCAAAGAGTCGTATACACATTGACTCAGAGAAGAGGGGATTGAGATAGAAATAATTCGTGCAAGGATCACCACTGTAATCGGACTTGTCTCATAATCTAATTGCAAAGTTGTGAAAAAAATATGCAAGAGACTTTTGAGAAGACGATAGAGGTTTACGTGGGAGTTCCAAAACAACTTTGAGTTTGTTCATCTCTGTCAATTTCTGCATCTCCTTTGCACACTTCTTTGATGTCCAATCATATACTTTGAGATTACTTTTAATCTCTTCATACTTGCTATAGCAAATCATGTTTGATAAGCATTCTTCTTTAGGCTTATTGGAACGTGTTCTGCTATGTGAACTTCTGACTTTCCATAGTCGTTTCATTAAATGGACCAAAATATATCCAACTGTCAACAAAACATAAATCAAATCAAGTATGGCCTCGACTGGACATAAGAGTATTACTCTGATAAGATCATTTTGAAACCAAGAAAAATTACTTAAGAAGCGCGTATGATCATCATCATCTATTTCTAGATGATTAGCCATTGAGAGAAATCTGATGGTGGTGCCCGAACAGCCAACAAAAACAGTGATCGCCTGGCTTGCAACAATAGCTATCATCGACCATCTATAGTCGAAAGTGCCTTTACAGAATCCCAACTCCTTGAAAACAATAGATCGGAAAATCACTTCAACTAAAATAGCGGCACAAACTATACAAAGCCCTGAAATCTTACAACATATTGACCTCCTTATTAATGGCATTGATTTATGACACTAATTCTGGAATTATTGGCAAGATTTGTGGCTCCAATTAAGTTATTCTTCTTACTATGTATTTGTATATATTACTTAGAGAATAGTTAGCTAATAGTCAATTACATTAATTGTATATTTTGTTGCCTAATTTAGGCTGTACATTATTCTTATTTAAGGAGAAAGATCTCAAGGAGAAAAGACATTTAGCCATTTTGCTTAAACTTTGTTATGGTATCAGAGCCTGCAATTTTTCTTCTGTTCATCTATTCTGGGCTGTTTTCTGGTTCTTTTCTTTTGTCTTCTTCGTTTCGGGTTGATTTATTATCAACAATTTGATTTTGTAATTTTTCGGTTTATGATGTCTACCGAGAATTTTTCTGGCAAATCTTCGGAGACTTTTGCCATTAGACTCACAGGCAAGAATTATGCTGCCTGGGAGTTTCAGTTTAGAATGTTTTTGAAAGGGAAAACCCTCTGGAATCACATCGACGACAGTTCTTTGGCACCTACAGACGCTAAGGATCTTATGCAATGGGAAACCAAAGATGCTCGCATCATTTCTTGGATCTTAGCCTCTATTGAACCACGTATGGTTAACAATCTACGTTCTTTTGGTACAGTAAAACAAATGTGGGATTACTTGAGACACATATACCACCAAGAAAATATTGCGCGACGCTTTCAACTTGAACTTGAGATCAGTCAATTCAGTCAAGGTAATCTCTCCATTGAGCAATATTATTATGAATTTATTAACCTATGGAGTGAATATTCTGGTATTATCTATTCTAAGGTCTCTCAAGAGACGTTGGAAGGTCTTCAGGCTGTTCATGAAGAAAGTAAGCGGGATCATTTTTTGATGAAATTGAGACCAGAATTTGAGACTGTACGGGCTAGATTGTTGAACAGAAATCCGGTTCCTTCATTAGACATGTGTTGGTGACTTATTGCGTGAGGAACAGAGGATGGCTACCCAAGCTGTTATAAGTGGGCCTAAAGAAACTGCTGCTTTGGTCAATCTGGCTTATGTTGCACAAGGGAGGAATCGAGGGAAAGGACAATCGCAATGCTATAGTTGCAAGGAGTTTGGGCATATCGCACGCAATTGTACTAAGAAATTCTGCAACTACTGCAAACAACAAGGGCACATTATCAATGAGTGTCCTACTCGTCCAGAGAATCAGAAAGCCCAAGCCTTTCAAGCTGTTGTTTCGTCTTCTACAGTTAATGATGGCGTTTTTACGACCGCAAATGCAAATCAGCCAACCCTTACTCCAGAAATGGTACAACAAATGATTCTCACAACATTCTCTGCTCTTGAACTTCAAGGTAACAGTAAGCCTACTACTTTTCCTTGGATTGTTGATTCTGGAGCATCCAATCATATGATTGGCTCAACTAATTTATTACATAATATACGGGAGTATACTGGCACACAAAGTATTGAAATCGCCAACGGCAGTAATCTTCCAATTACAGCCATTGGTGATATTACGCCTTCTTTTCGTCATGTATTTGTTTCTCCTGGATTGTCTACTAGCCTTATTTCTGTTGGTCAAATGGTGGATAATAATTGTGATGTGCATGTTTCTCGAAATGGTTGTCTTGTGCAAGATCAAGTGTCGGGGAAGGTAATCGCGAAGGGGCCTAAAGTGGGCAAACCTTTTTGCTTAAACTTTGTTACTCCTACATGATTGTAATTGGGGATCTGTTTGATAGCCATACAAGTAACATGATTTCAATCGTTGTAAGAAACTTCCATGGCCTTTCTTGTAGTGACTTTTAATTTCTACAGCAATGTCTTTCTTATTCATTTGCATATGCACAGCACTCAACCATAGCTCTGAGAGCAATATCACCATGCAACATAAAACTATGATGTGCTCAAATTTGAAAGAAATGATCACGCCGGAGTGCATTTGAATACAGACATTGACGAAAACAGTGATCACAAATATGGTAAGGGCAATCATGTTTGATAAGCTTTCAGGTTTTGCACTACGCCCGAGAGAAGGCACAAGGAAGTCCATAAAAATGCATATGAAGGTAGTGCTAGTAAGCTTAGATAATTGATCTTGAACACTAGGCATAGAAGTCGTGAGGTCTACTGGGAGTTTTGTTGCGACACCAAAAAGAGTTAGCGTGACGGAATTGAGGGAGAAAAAAGGACAAGGTAGCCATCTCTTTTTATTACGAAATCCAGCATAGATATCCAAAAGAATGAGTAGCAAGCATACCAGAGTAGATCCTGTAACATATAAACCGATTGCAGGCATTGGAGAAGAATACTTGGAAGCATCCAACTCACCATTGATACACCTTTCGTTCCCTTTCTAACGAGGTCGGATTTCTCCTTGTATGTTCCTCTTGATGATTCGACTAGCAAATCACAATATAGATCGAGAAGTAGCATTTCTGGGACTAAAGATGTGATATAACAACGTTTATTACATTAAATTGAATATTTTTTTGGATAAAGTATTAAATTGACTATCTTATGTTTGTAACTTTATTGAAAAGAACAATTAGTCCCCTCCTATTGACTCCTAAATCGTTTGATGTTTGGAAATACAAAATAAGTTTTTTTTTTTTTTCATGTGATTTGATAAAAAAAATTGTTTTCTTCCTCAGTTCCTCTAATTCAACCTAGCAGTGGGTCTTTTTTTTTTTTTCATCAGAGAGTCCTTCTGTTTTGACAAATCAAGAAATGGGTCTTAGAATTTGCATAGCACGCCGCATTGTATTAGCACCCCACATTTTGCTTAACATACCCCAATAAAATATTTTTGGGTATTCTAGCTAGTTTTATTACCCGTGCATGAATAAATATTGGCTTTTCTTCACCCATACCTCATTCACAACCTACAACTAACACCCGCTCTTTCTCTCTTAAATTGCACCCTCACCTCCTGCCACACTTTGGTGAAAAATAGAGTGAAACCACATCAATTTGATCTTGTAAGTTCATTTCCAATTTCCCATCTCTTTTTGAGTAGATTTATAGTTTTGTGGTTGTTTGAGTCAGTTTTGTATTGTTGTTATATAATGTTGTTTAGAGCTTTAATTTGGGGCTCTAATGTGACGACCCAAGAATTTGAACTTGTAATTCTTCCTATCTATCGGGCTTATTTTCGTAATTTCATAGATTATGAATGTGTGGTGTGCTATATATGTAATACCCTAAGTAATGTGTTTAGGTCAATTACTGATTTTCTCTTATGTAATGCCAATTAGTGAATTAAACCTTAAAAGATCCAAATTATGGCATCTTCGTAAATATGTAATATTATTTATTTATTTTTTTTTTTGGTAGGAACACGGTCCAAAAAAAATGGGCTGAAAATTATACTGTGCTATTGCACTTATCTTGTAATAACAAGAGGGAAATACAATGAGGCTCTATGTCTAATCTATTAGCTCCATGCTGTAATTCGAGCACATTCTTCGCTAGGAAATCTGCACAAGCATTAATACATATAGGGATGTATCTACTCCATCTGATGAAGAGTCTGTTGAATCTCCTCGATCTGGTAGTCCATGATAACCATAGTATGACGAGGATCCATGAACGAAACAACTTCTAATGAGTCTGTCTCGATCTCCACCTTAGTGAGTTCTTTCTCCTTTGCCATGTGGACTCTGTACCATAACGCCCAAATTTCTGCTAACAAAGGTGGACAACTGCCCAACTTAACTTGGAAACCAGAGATAAACTCTCCTATGTCATCTTGTAACAGCCCTACAACGGATGAGCATGCGAGGTCGTTCGTTACTGCACCATCACAATTTAGTTTTTCCCAACCCTCATCCGGTTTCCTCCATCATGTCTCCCTCTTAGCTTGCCCTTCAAGACCAGCGGTGCGTGTTCGAGCGCTACATCTAATTATCTCATCTGTTCTATCTCGAGCTTGAGAAATCACCTCCATAACTGATACTTGGATACCCTTGAAGACAAACTCGTTTCTTGTGAATCAAAGAACCCAGCACGTGACACCAAACAGGGTCTTCTAAGAAGAGGTGCCTTCTTTCAGATTAGAGTCAAACCATTCTCTTTGGCTATTACTATAGAAGTTAGGACTCTGTCTTCCCATCAAAAGATTATCCCAAACCGCCCTTGCTATAACCTATTTCCTAAGGCGTGAAGAACCGACTCTGATTCTGCATTACATCTCCTACAAACATCGGAGGTATTAATTTGGTGTTTACAACACAATATGTAGTCTTTTTTTCGGCCCAATATGTAGTGTTGTTTTATTTATTTATTTGTTTTGATTAAATGGAGGGGATACTCTTTTATTATCTATAGACTATAGATATATGTAAATATGTACAAAAATAATTTTGTTCATCTCTGTCAATTTCTGCATCTCCTTCATACACTTCTTTGATGTCCAATCATAAATTAATCTTGAGATTACTTTTAATCTCACTTTTTTTTTGATAACTATGGGTGTCTATATATATATATATATATATATATATATATATATATATATATTTTGTCTTCTCAATTTGCTCCTATCTATATAATTTGTAAAAAGATTTGTCAAGAACTTTCCTCAAAAAAGAAAAAATAATTTATAAAGAACACATAAAATGTTATTAGATTGTACCCAAAAAAAATTTATTAGACGTTATAAAAGGAATAAGAATGTGTAAATCCAACCCAAAAATAGTAGTTATCAAATAATTATTTTACATTTAAAAAGTTTGAGGGAAGTGAAGTTTATTTTTGTGTGTTTGTCTTTTTGTGGTGGCATTTTAGTCTTCTTACGTTAACTTTTTTTTGTTGAAACTTTTTTCTAGTTTAGATAAAAACTTACTAAAGGGACCAACATGCATTTTATAAAACTCAAGGACTAAAGTGCATAATACATAAAACTTTATGAGATATTTTGTATTTTACTCCTCATTTATTAATGAGGAACTTATATAAAAAATGTTTTAGAATAAGAGTTAGCTTTTGAACAAAAAAGGATCCTCTGTATGTGCCTCGAAATACGTGCACAAACAATTTTAGTGCATAGCACACAACTAGGTGTATATCCCAAGGCATACACGGAGTACTCCAAGGTCAATGTGACTCCAAGTTGTGTCTTTGGTGATGTCGAACTATCATTTCCCATAAAAAGAGCTAGCTAGATTTGTTGAATCTATATATGTGTGTGTGTGTAAAGGTGTTATATATATATATATATATATATGTGTGTGTGTGTGTGTGTGTGTGTGTAAAGGTGTTTTTACCATGATTGAATATGTTGACAATTGGACTTAGATCTAATGGACAATATTCCTTCTTGGAACTTCTGCATGCATTTAAGTGCCATTAATGTATCTTTCATAACAACCATTGGATTTAAATTCAATGGTCAACATATTAAATCACTATGGATGGTGATGTTTTTAGATCACCATGATAGAATATAGTCAGATAAAAGAGAAAGTTGTTAGGCAACTATAGAAAGTTGTTGTATTCCTTATTTATGGTATTTAGGTATTACTATATTCGTGTCATTAACTACTTTCCTTATTTGTGTATTCAAAGCTCTATAAATAAGTGCCTCCTTTTGTATTCGATTACCCTAATTAATATAATTTTCTATTACATTAACATGGTATCATAACCTTAATTCTAAGTCTACTTTGGAGTCAACAACTGATTCATGGGTTTTGGTTGATGCTTGTTTCCTCTTTGTTTGTCTTGTTCTGTTAATTTGATTGGTTAGTTTGCTGTGTATACTTTCTGTGGTTGCCTCTTGCGCAACCAATTTGCCTCGTCAGCCGGTTCATCACTAGCCATGTCGTGTTTTGTTTGTGCATTTGTGAACGTCCATCTGTCCGTTGCTCAGGTCATTTTCAATCACAATACTCTATTTTATGTCACATCAAACTCTATTTCTACACCAAAAAAAATCAATCCAAATCCAAATCAATTCAAATCAAACCCTGAATTTAAACAACCACCACTACCTATATTTCGTCCACCAATCGCAGTACCAATAGGTAAAAGTATGTGATGCAAAGATCAAGCACAACCGTGGGGGTGTGATGCAAATATCGATCGAATGGAAGCAAGACCTAAGGCTAGTGTCTTCGTTCTTCTCGTCGAGTGTGTTTGGGTTTTATTTTATTTTTTAAGTAGTGGGGTGCTCTTGCAAATACAAGGGCATTTTAGGAACATAACATTTTGAACAGAATGCCCAAATCCATACTAGAATCGAGCGAATTGATTTTAAATGGACCAGATATGATCCGTGTACACCACTACTTGTTCCGATTGAGGGATTTTCCGTTTCAGTGAGGATTCCGTCCCCATTGACACTCATAACATCAGATTAACATTGGAAATCATGCAACGCCACCTAAAGTTTCGCACGTTTTCCTCAAAAAAAAAAATAGTGTGTGTGTGTTGGTCTTGGCCACATGTATAGAAGGACAAGGTTGTTCACCTACACGCCTGCAACTCATAAATGACCTTTTGGATAAGCATCAAAATATTATTATTTTTTTGAGAAAAATGCGTGCTTCCCAAAATATTATTATTTTACTCGTTTGAAAAACTAAAATGCATGTCAGAATATTTTTGTAATTCAGTGACCAAAAAAAAAGAATATCTTGGAAGGAAAACACTATACCGACAATGGGTATGACTACACATTGGCCCGTAAGAGTTTTTCATACTGTTTTAACTCGCGTGTTATGCACCGAGATATGTGTGTAGCTTATATGTTAAAGTAGTCATAAATAGCTCTTGTGGGTTAATATGTGTTGTGACATGACATCTCATTGTGATAGCACTTCTCATCTTGTAATTAGTCACATCTGATTGGATAAGGGGTGTAGGGCATATCATACGACCAGTTCACCGACAATGATCGCGTTGTTGGATCCCTAGATATGAGCATGAGTCACATATCGAAGTGCATCGTGCGGTTGCACTCATTCAATGCACCTAACTCAAAGTAATGTTGGTCAATTTAAAAGGGAGCGGCTAAACAAATATCAACAATTATTTCATATACCCCAATTTTAGATATTTAACTTTGTGTATCCACTTTTTACTTAGTGTACCTCACTTTTTTCTTAAAATTTTAAAAATACCCTTGCTTATTGTACTCCACTTTTTTACTTCATATACCCTATCACCCTCACCCTCACCCTCACCACAATACCCCTTGCTTACTGTACTCCCCTTTTTTACTTCGTGTACCTTATCACCCTCACCTTCACCCCAATACCCTTGCTTACTGTACTCCACTTTTTTACTTTGTATACCTCATTACCCTCACCCTAATACCCTTACTTGCGTGTGTCGGATGAACATAGCTGACACCTTTGAAGTTTAGAGGTGTCGGTCGAATAGAGCTGACACCTCTGAAGAGGTTTCAGACGAATTGAGCCGACACTTCTAAAGAGGTTTCAGCTAGATCCCTCCGTCACTCACTGAAACTAAGTTATCTTCGCATTATCTGTTGGAGTGAAGAGGTGTCAGCTCTGTTAGTTCGAAACCCGTAGGCGACCAGAACGATAAAAAAACCTTAAAACTCTCGAAAAATACATGAAAATTGCCAAAAAATAGTAGGTTTTGCTCGAAATCACTTGATACTTTTGATTTCATTAAAATTTTGTACCCAAAATGCAAGATTCACGCCTCAAATAAAAGTCATAAACCCAAAAATAAATTCACAAACAAAACGACTAAAAAAACTAAAAAAAAAACCTCAAAATCGACACTAAAAGAGATGATGAATGTACCCACGTCATCAAATCTATGTGATTTTGCTCAATTTCATCGGATTTGGTCTATTTTTGATGAGTGCGATTTGAGAGAGGTGACTGAGGTACGTGGTGAGTTGGGTAAGTTAGATATGGTGAGTAAAAACCTTTTTATATGAAGGGGTAGTTGGGTAATTTCACAATAATGGGGATATGTTTAGCAATTAGTGAGGTATGATGAGTAAAAACTCTTTTACATGGAGGGGTAGTTGAGTAATTTTACAAAATTAGAGTACATGGAGTAATTGTTGGAGTCCTTTTAGCCTCTCCCATTTAAAATAATCATTTTCATCGTCATCGTAACAATCATAAAACAAGTATTCATTGTTTATTCTTTTTTGAATATGGAAATCCATTATTTGCTGCCCCACACACACACATCATGCCATGGGAACTTTAAAATATATACTCATGCATGGAAACCCCTCACCTCAAAATATGTTATGCATTTAATATTTTATATATTTATGACTCATAGATTAATGTTGGGCTAAAGCCTAATAGTTGTAAATGATGTTTCCATAATTTGATATTTTTATAGTTATTATATGGTTTGTATATATGGTGGTCTCTTTTTTCAATCCCAGGGCCTAGCTATGAAACTAATTAAACAAATGTCTACCGATGATTACTAAAAAGAACAAGCTACCCAATTTAATTGGTACAATTACTTGTGTATTGGATAGTTGTAATATGTGAGGTTTCTTAGAGTTGTAAGTTTATAGCTCGCTACTAAATTTAGAAAATTGCTAGAATGGCATCAAAACGCACATTAAACACTTAACCCACGTGTTTTGCATTGCAAGATATGCATATGTCGGCATCGCAAGCGCACACAGACAACTCGATCAATCGAGTGTGTTGCGAGTTAATGTTTGTGCATTATTTGTACTTTGGTTGTTTGTTTGTAAAAAAAAAAACTTAATTACAAATAATAATTGATCTCTCGTAATGCTTACACATGTTTAACTAGGTCTATAAATAGAGAGAAACAGTGGCTTCTTGAAGTGCAAGTGCTTGAGATAATATTAATTGATCGAGTGTTTGAAGTGAGAAATAGAGAAATGGCTGCTTTGAAGGTTGTGATGATGGCTGTGGTGTCGGTGGCTCTACTTGGAGCTAATTCTCTTCCAACAGTAGAAGCTAGAACCCACGTCCCTTCCATTCTCACCACATCTGATCAATCCTTGGAAAATATAGGTTCGATATTAGTAATTGCATGCTCGTCCTGAATAAACATTAATTGGTCAGAAGCTATATATACTCTTTTAATGTGTGTGTGTTTTTTTTTTTTTTGGTTTTAGATCTTAACAATGTTCTTGTCACTGGTTCTACTTTGGATATTGAAGAAGCAATATCTAAGGTCCGTTCCGTCCTAGCCTCGATAGACATAAATGGCAAAGGTATACGTGTACATATATATTAACAATTAATGTATTTTTCTTGTGATAGAATTTTTTTTTTATTTCTTTTTCTCAAAAAAGTTATTTATCTATTTATTGAGAATTCAATTACCCAAACCTCACTAAGGTGGAGCACAACTTTTTTTTTTGGGTACATTGGAGCAAACTTTTCAACTGCACTGCATACGTAATTAGATCCATGTGATATATAAATATGGAAGATGATACATGACACCCCTATGTCACACTGAAGTAAAGTAGCAGGCGGGCTTTATGTGAAAATAGGTGTACGCACATAATTCTTGATCCATAACATGTACATAAGGTGTATATTTCGAGGCATACATGAATGACCGGCTTTCAAAGATGCGAGCCCAAGTGACTTTAATTTGGGGTGTCTTGTAGTATTTTCCTATAAATATTGAAGGAACTTTTGTAATTTTTTATTTTATTTTTCTTTTTTTATAACCGAGGCTAGCTATCCGAGCTACCAGCAGTGACACCTGAGTGGTGGACCTGATTAATCCCTCAAGGGTATTTAATTAAAAGCTGTACGTTTGTGTTAACTGGTGGTGCTGTCTTGTCTCTCACGAATGCAGGAATCCCACCAATTGACTGTGGAGGAGGATTAGCTTGCTGTGATAGTGGGTTCTGCTTGCTGAAGTGCCCTACATTGTGCCGTTGCACAGACGTACGTGAAAATTGCCACGCTGCGTGCAAGGATTGTGTATGCACTAAGTCCATCCCTCCTCAATGCACCTGCATGGATATGACCCCCTATACATATGCAAAGTGCCCTTCCTAATCCAATGCATTACGCATGGTTATTAGCCAGCCAGCCAGCTAGCTAGCCATCAGGTCGATCGCCTAATTAAAGAAGTTTCATCCCGGCACATCACCCTAGTGATGTGGATGTAGAAACACGTTCATCTTATGTTATGTTATTAATAAAGATGGCTACTTATTTAGGTCGTTTCACATCTGATTATATAATTTTTTTGCCACGTCACCTCATTATGGCTTTGAAATGACATTATTGTAGCATATTCCTTAATTATTATCTTATTAGAGGTAATTTCTCTCTTTTATGGGATAGTATTTCTCCCCATTTTAATTAGAATACATAGTTAGTAATTAACAATCAATGTGCCTCTTTAAGCTTAAAAAAAAATTGTATCCTACTTTGCCAGCTATTTCCACTACAATCACTATGCACAAAAACTTTTTTTTTTTAAATATTTAAGAAAAATATTGATATGATCTCAAAAAAAAAGAAAAAATATTTATATTTATTTTTTGAAAAATTAATAAGTTGCCTAGCAAAAAAAAAAAAAAAAAAGGTTCTAATTAAGATCACTTAGACTTGGTCAAGCATGATCCATATAATATCAGGGTAGGGTTATTGATATCTATAAGAGTCTTATTTTATTTTGAAACCGCTATTAAGATTTGAAATTTGCGCTAGAAATACAAATTGTTTTTTTTTTTCTTTTTTCTCAGTGTTGACCACATTGATGAGTCACATTCCGAGTACTGTCAAGACTCTATATAGAAGGCAACCTCTTAACCTAATTTTTTTCATCCACGAGACTTGTTGAACTAAGACTTAGTAAATGTGAGCTTAGGTTAGACATTGTAGTTGGCAATAGCTCCCACTAGCAAAACTTAAAAAAAAAAAGAAAAGAAAAGAAATAAAGAGACCAACCAAGTGGGTGATCCAATAGTTTGGTATAAGATTTGGAAGTAATAAGTCATAGGTTCAAATCTAAGTGAGTGCAAAATTGTTCCTTTCCTATAAAAAAGAAAACAAATAAAAGAGGTAATTTAAAGGGTGGGTTAGTGAGGCACCGTATATATATTTTTATCAACTAGTGCTAGGGGTACACAAAAAACAATTGACGCAATAAATACATGATTGATCCAAACCAATTCTGATTTGGGTGAGGTTAAAAGGCAATTGATTTGGGTTGTGCATCAATGGGTTGATTTAATATTTGAGTTCTACAATTGCATACTCAATCATACCTGAATTGTGATGGCTCCAGTTCCCCCTAAAATTGGGCTCCGCTCGGCCTAGACGTACATGGACCCCCGAGACTATACTCGCAAAGTCAACGCATGCCTAGTCAGCCTCAAATCCTCATAATCATCATTAATTTATCAATTTAGTTAGTTATTGGATTATATCTTTGTCAGGAAAATTCGCAGCGGAAATCAATTATAATCAACTAAATACCTCAATAAAGAGGAAATCAGGAACAACCTATAATGTGGAAACCCTGAGAATGGATAAACATGTAAATCTAGTGACAAAGTATAACAATACGATGATACATGATATCCCTAATCACTCAGTCCCAAAATACACCTCATTGTATTCAAAAATATAAAGTACAATAATCACATGTCAAAAAGACAACACATACTGTGGAGAAAAGGAAATAGCTGCTTCGAGAGTCCTAAGAGGAAGTCACCTAGCATCGACTATTTACCCTTGCATGTCTTTGCTCTATGTGCATCCACCATCACAAACTAGACAGTGAGTACGTGATAAATTTGAAAGTAATGCCGGAAAAACATAAACAATAATTCATGAATAACCAATAAAGCAGTATAAGAATCATGCAGTATTGAAAGGTAGAAAATAACACAAATTGCATGATAAACAGACTAACAAGTATATCAATGATATTTTAGTGTCTATCGAGTCAAAAGAGGCCCATAAGCGATCAATAACCACATCAATCCACAACATAACCACAACCACATCCACAACCATTTCCACATCCATATCCACAACAAGTCTACAACAATCCAGTACTCAGGGTGAAACTCAATATTAGGTGGGTGGATAACACTTTTGCAGAAGTGTTCACGTTAATCCAGCTAATATGAACCCAATAGTACCTTCACGACACACTTACGCCAAAGACACTTAACCAAGGAATATAAGAATGAAATTCTAACAAATGACTCAATTCAATAAAAACAACAATAATGGAAAATTAATTGCTATACACCTTCTTACTACCTTACTAACGTACCTCAAAACATGCAAATGTTCAATTTGATTCTTTAAATCCCTGACAATAATTTAAGCCCAATTTGGTTGAATTAGAGTCATTCAATGACCCCAGATAAACCTCAAAGTTTCCCAAAAGTTTTGCAATTATTTGAAAATTTCTGTTTTACATTATTGCAGACGCCGTGGGTGAGGCCGCCAGGCTTTAAATCCCACGGTGTCACTTAAAGCGTAAAATTTCAATGTCAATGGTTAAGACGCTGCAAGTGACGCCGCCAGGGTTTTGGCCCACGACGTCATTTAAAGCGTCAAACTCCCCAACGTCTCTGGTTTTCACGCCGTGACTGGCGCCGTGAGAGAAAACACTCCACGACGTGACACCCTAAATTTATTTTTGGGGTTTTTTGGAACCCTGGCTCGCGTCGCTTCGTTTGAGCCTATCTTAAAATCTTAGGGATGTCTAAAACAACACCAAACCACCTTCATTTTGTGTTAAAACTCCGACAAAAGCCCGATTCAAAAATTATTTCAAAAATCTCCAAAAATCCTTAAATACCACAAACTTTAAATCATCAAAACAATCATTAAAAGACCCCTTGATCAACCTTTTAATCACCCAAACTCATTAAAACTGAAACCCTAAAATGTCGTCCGAATTCGTCGCGACAAAAATCTACAAAATTACCACCAAAACGTAGGGAATCACAAGAAAAATCGGGATCTCACCTTATTATGCGTAGTTGGTCGATCCTCGTCATGAATCTGAGCTTGAAAATTCATTAAAACCCAACGTCCACAATTTCGTTCATTTGGATGAAAATGAGATAGAGATGAGAGAGAAAAGGTGATGGAAGGGTATTTATACTTCTCACTCATATTTCTTCACGTACGTATCTCGAGGTACATTTTAGGGTCCTCCTTTAGTTCAGTCAACCACTATGACTCCAACTTGTGACTCCACTAAGTGACTTGGACTTCACAATCAAACCATTTCTCGCTCACACCTCGCGTTATCAGACCTGTACCACCTCACGACTCACACGTCGTGCATTCCCAAACACAACAGTGCATTCACATATTAATTAATTATTTATTATTTTACGATAATTCACTAATTATCATTTTTGGTGTTTAAATACCTAAATTATACCCTTTTGCCTAAATATTTATGTTTTTCCTAGGCGAAACCTCACACATAAATCCGTGACGATCAACAAAAAAATCACGCATTATGACATATAGAGTTCACATTCGGGTATAAATAATAGTACAAACATCACCAAAAAATAAAATATACCTCAGTGTCAACTCCCGAGGCTTAGACAATATGACAAGTCACGACAACCAGGTCACGGTCCAGAAACACGACATGTAGTACAAATTAAGTTTGAGGGTCATTACATGAATCAACCATAATCATGCTAATTATTCCTCCAATATATATATATATATAGCTTACATTAAATGTTACTTTTTTTATTTTATCTTTGAACTTTAATTAATTAGCTTTTATATTGGGGAACTATCTGCAATTTATATTTTAATTTTTAAAGGTGAGGAATAATTGTGCTTGAATATTTGTTTGATAATAATATATTTTTGTTGACCCTATCTAGTAATCATATTTATGTTTGGTCATTTTTCAGGTGAACTAAAATTTATGAGTATATGTGCAAGACAGAAGTGTTTTGAAATTTATTTCCTTATTTTTGATATTGTGCTGTAAATTTTCAAAAGTTTGTTTCACGGAATTCATAGTTTTTATACTTTAATTTATAAAATCAATCTAAGGATTGAAACCAACCCAATCTAATCAAGCTAATAGAGTTGGATTAATTTGATTTTGAAGAATGTCAATTAGTTTAGATAAAAAATAAAGACCCGATCTATTTGGTTTAGTTGAGGACAAACCTAATCAACCCAAATTACCCTTTGTACCCCTAACTGCGAAAGAAACCAACTAATTGTCCCACTAGAACTTGAAACCACAACTTCCTGCGCAAATAAATTCATACAAACTTAGTGGGCTACCCACTTTATATGTATCCAATATTATATATGTTGTTTTCTTTAGTTAATGCATCAATTATATATATATATATATATATATATATATAAAGGAAGATATTCTATAAGGAGTTATGTGGTGATAACACATGGCATGTAATGTGGGGGAGGAATCCCCGTTCTTGGTGGGGCCTCGTCCTAGTGGGGCAAATATTAAAATGTACCTCAGTGTCTACTCTCAAGGCTTGGGTAATATGACAAATCACGACTGACATGTCACTTTCTCGAAACACGACACATGTCACGAATTAAATTTGAGGGTCATTACAACCATCTTCATTGGTATTACCTGCTACTGAGGAGATGGATACACCGATTGTAGCGACTACTTTTGCGGCTACTACTACAATTACGGTTGTACTTGAGATAGTAGCCCTACCACAAGTTCATGTTGTACCAACTATACCTCCTGTAGGACTTGTACAGATAGAGATAATGCCTACTACTCCAACATAGAAGGGCACTAAGGCGACTGCGGAGGCCAGATAGTTAGGTGACTTCCGGAGGCATAATCCTACAGATTTGTACGGAGGTACAGATTTAGAGGCTACAGAGAAATTTTTGAGGACTCATGAGAAGGTGCACAATATTATCGCTACTAAGAAGCACATGTGGGCCTCTATTTCATCGGCTATGATTCTAAGAGTGGTTGATGACTGGTGGACTACAATAATAGCTACCAGAGGTATACCCAAGGATTGGGCAGACTTCAAGAGGTAGTTCAACTTGAAGTAATTTCCTCCTACAATGTTGAGGGAGAAGAGGAACGAGTTCACTACCATGAGACAGTATGTTGATGAGTCCATCATGGAGTTCATGGGATGGTACTTATAGGTACTTCAATACGTCGAAGGTGCAGCAGATTTAGACGCCGACCTGGTGTATTATTTCATGGAGGGTTTGTTACTAGCGATTGGAGGTGTCATAGTTTTGACTAAGCCAAATACCTTGCAGAGGGCTTATGAAAGGAGCCTAGCCAGGGAGACTTATCTATGTACTCATCTTGAGGAGGCTAGACCTACTAGACCGGAGACACAGTTCATAGGTCGTTCTGATAGGAAAAGGAAGAAAAATAAGCAGGGCTTCAGGGATAGTAGAGCCCAAAGTGTTGGCTCTGTTGCACCACCACCACAACCAGTTTAGATTGCTCATGTTCCACCTGTACTAGCACCGAGCTTTATTAGTCGACCACCACAGGCTACCCAATCCATGCAGTAGCCACAGAGGCAATACACAGAGAATAGGGATGTGGGTAGAGGCGTTGCAATAATAGTCCAAATCTAATTTTTTGTTATTCAACACGTGGTTAAAGACGTGGACGCTAGCCTGGACGCGCGTGGGCCACACCGTTAGGTCAGAGCACGCTATTATAGGTATACAATTCGTTTTTATATGATGTTTGTTGTAGCGATGTAATTGTTCAAATTAGATTATTGGCATCACAATGTTGTGTGTTATGTTGTATATGTCGAACGAGACAGTGTGACGGGAATTTGCCTCGGGTAGCATGTAGACGTGGGAACCGGGGAGGCGAATGGTTAGTACATTAGGTCAGGATTAATATACACACAATAAATATTTAAATATGCTAAATAATCACTATAATACTACGTGTATACATGAGTGACGCAAGTGTACATGTTGGATAGTCAAAACGGTTCGGGACCAAGCGTCAGAATGCCCAACAATTGGTTTGGTTGTTTAGAACAATTGATAGGATGTGAATACAAAGTCACCATCTAAGTTACATTTTGGATGACCATTTGACCCAAATAGGACCCTTAGATATGGCCTTGGGATGTAGACACACAAGTGATGAGATATTCCATATAAATATCCTATTTCTCTTACTTTCTACCACTTTTTCTCTCTCCTCTCTTCACTTGGACGAAATTGAAGAAAGAAACTAGGGTTTGTGGTGATTATGGAGCTCATTTGGAGGTGTTGGAGCAAGTGTGGATCGATTAAAAGGTTAGATCTTCGATCCCCATCTCTTTCTCTACGTATCAGACCTACTTTCTTGGGGTTTTGACGAGTTTTTCGGAGGTGTGAGTGGAGCACACCAGTTATTAAGGTGTTGCTATGATTTCAATGTTTAGAGTTGAGCAACAATTTATGGTTTTGTTGTGTTGTGTTGAGGTTGTTGTTATGAAGTTGAATGAAAATTTTCGATTTTGACAAGAAAACTCAGGGTTTGTGTTTCGGACGATTTTTGTTGAGGGGTTTTTATAGATTGAGGTATTTCTTATGTTTTGTGAGTGGTTTGGACGAGTGCGGGCCGCGGCGATGAGTCGATGGGGTCTGAGAATGTAACGACCCAAAAATTTAGTTATTTATGGATGATGATGTGTATTACATATATACACGTATTTGAGTGACCGAACGATTTAATCGGTGAACGAGTAGAAAAATTGAGTTACAGGTACACGAGGGATTTAAAACACTGTTAAAATACAATTAAATGAATTTTCTAATAATTTAATTAACTAGTTGGTGAGATAATGCGAGACTACGCGCGCTATGGGAGTCGGGGCAAGATAAGACGGACTGCGGAATGTTATTTGAACACGAAAGTTGGTTAATTATGCATTTCACGGGCTATAGGATTGGAATTGTTAAAGTGACACATCCCAAATAGAAGGAACCATCAGATCGGCCTTGAGATGCGTGCATGTTTTGAGATGCAAACAAGGGGTAAAAGACCCATAAGGGCAATTGATTTGAAGTATGTGTGAAGTAAATTGGAGGGCAAAAGAGTCATTTTACATTTATTCATATATATAAACAAAAGAAAAACCATACTATTCATCTTCTCCTTCGTAGAGCCGCCGCCCACTCTCCTCTCCCCTTTCTCCTACTCAGTCGACACTCTTCCTCTCTCCCCTCGGCCTCACTAGACCCAACCTCGTCGGAGACCTCACCGGAGGTTAGTCATCTCTCTCCCTCCCTCGGTCTCTCTCTCTCACTCTCGCTGTTCTCTTTCGTTTTGACAGTTCTCTCGACTTCCTCCTCTCGGCTGGACATCACCACCACCACCCACCATTGCATTTGGGACCTCCACCACCCACCAAAGACACCTAGGTGAGTTTCTCCTCCCTCCCTTCCGTCTCTCTCTCTTGCCAGTTTCACTTTCTCTCTCTACCAGTCCGCCAAGGTGACTCATTACCTATACTTTTCTCACTCACTTCCAGCCACCGTGGGGTCATCTCCGACTGGGAACTTAGGCGTAGACTACCCAACTAGGTCTCGACGTTCCTGGAGGGCCTCACGTCTGGCAAATGGGTCAATTTTTTTGATGAGAAGGGAGTGTAGTTGCTCACTATTTTGACAAATTTTTAGGACTGTTTGTGACGTTTTTGGGGGTGTATTTGTGGCAGTTGGTGTGGGTATATGTGACAGTTTAATATGGGTGACGGTTTTGGTTTTGGGTGCGTGTGCATGGGGTGTACATCTCACTGTGTGTACACCACAGTGGGGTATATACAACAGTTATGTGTATGCATTATGAGAATTGGGTTATGTGTATATGTAGGGTGTGTATAACTATGGGGTGCACACAACAGTGGGGTGTTGTATGCACATAACTGTGGGGTGCGTACAGAGTGTGTGTGCGCACCACAGTTGGGGTGTGGGGTGTATCAAGTGTGGGGTGTGTGACCATAAAGTACATTATTATGTGTATGTGAATAAATAAAACAAGGAAGTGTATGGACATTTTAAATATTAATTGTGGGCTTGTATTAAGACCCAACTAGGGCCCAACACACTCATTATAATATGAGTCCATAACAAGTTACAAATGGTGTGTTTATAGGTTGTGTAAAGCCCAATAAAGACCCAATAGAATAGGTACAACTTGAGGCCAAGACGAAGGCATAAAATATAAGAATGCGCTTATGTATTTAGGCCCAATACAAGTCCACATAAAAAGCTTATTTATGTGAGTGTAAACTTGATAAATGGGCCCAACAAGAGCCTATAGAGGGATAAATTTTACAATAAGGACAATAACCATAGAGATGGATTGATCCACAATGGTTTGAGTTGTCTTAATTAAGTATATTTGAACTAAACATACCAGAAACATCCTGAGACGAGGTACTAACTCTAAATAAACGTTCGAGATTTAAACCTTTATCAGGTAGCGGGAAACTCGGGGATACGCATTAGGGACGCGAGAGTGTTGGTACGCGGGTTGCGATTAGTCAGGTAAGTACACTTGTCTTAAAAACTTGTGTACGTTAGTAAGCCAGCTAAGAAAATACCATGTGATTCATTTTCATTCCGTTGTGTTAGCTATTATCTAATTGTTGGCATTCCGTTCCATATTCCTTATATGTGTATTTTTGGTATAAGTGTATGTCTCGAAGGTACATACGGCCTGCACTAGAAGGGATAAAACGCGGGCACTCGTGCGTACGAGTGTTTGAACACCCCTAGTAATTGTGTGATACCATATACTGGATTGTTGTAGATATTGTTGTGGATTTCGATGTTGCGACATCGCTGTTGTGGAATTGTTGTGGATTTTAGACCGCTTATAGCCTCTCTTGACTCGTAGAACACGCATGTTTCGATTGTTATTATTTCCAGTCTGTCTATCATGCATCTCGTCTATTTAAATTCCTGTTTTTCCATTCCCGCATGATATTTAGACTGCCTTGTTTGATAATTTATGAATTACTATTATATTCTTCTGGCTTTACTTTCGATTTCTCTCAGCTGCTCACTGTCTAGTTTGTGACGGTGGGTGCAGATAGGGCACAGTGCAGTAGGGGCAAGGAGCCTTGCCTAGGAGACTTGTTGTGAGCGACTGGACTTGATGTACCGAGATGTAGGCTCATGTTTGTTTCTGTTTGTATGGCGTTATATATATGTATAATTGTTTTGGAACTAGGGATAGGATTTTGAGGTAGATTCCATTAGTCCATTTTGTTGAAATATATCAGGGTTTTCCATATTTATATAGATTCCTAATTTCCCTTTGATCGAGTTATTTCTCAATACTTGAGTAATATGTAATTTGCTTCCGCTGTGTTATAATTGCAATAACTCTTTCATAAATCTTGAAATTTTGATGATTTGATGCTGACTAGGCTCGTCAGGTTCACTGAGAACCGACTCGGGACCTGCACGAGTCTAAGCCGGGCATACCCAAATGCATTGGGAATTTGGGTTCGTCACAGAGAACCACAAGAATGTGTTCTAGCTTAGACGCCGCCTGTAACGACCCTAAATTTCACAATCTAAAATTTTGTGCACCGCTCGACCTAGACTTACGTAGACCCCCGAGCCAGCCTCACAGAGTCGACATAAGCCTAATCAGCCTTCCTTAACATTTACCATTTATTCAGCCGTTTTAAATATATTTAAATGAGTTATTCCAGTTAGCGAGTTATCAGGTTATAGTGGAAGTATTAAAATCTCAAACTAACCCAAAACAACTCAAAGACACCAGTTAAAACAACTTAGTGTGTGGAAACCCCACATACGTATACCTCCAAAAGTATAACAAATTAGAGGAGAATCAATTAGGTATAACAATCCCAAAATCTCTCACAAACCTATATCCCAAGGTATCAAAAACATAAACATATAATACAAAGAAACCTACACTGTTGGCAAGAGGAGATCGCCTAGCAACTCTCAACTTTAATCACCTAGTTTCGGTCCTTTTCCTACCATCCCTGCAGTATGACGGGGTTGTACTCACCGTCATAAAAAAGGACAGTGAGTACAGAAAATAATAGTAACAACCAAGTGGAGTTTCAATATAATTTCAAATGTTAAATAAATGGCTAAACTAATACCATGCATGAATATCACGAAGATAATACAGATCGCATGATAGTAAATCATTGAAAATCTTCGATAGTTGAGTGTCCAAGAAAATAATGAAAAACGCAAGTAGTCCCGACCAAAAGGTCGTTGAGTTGCGGCGAAAGCCCAACGGAGTCGAGTTCAGGATGAGACACGGCCTACCAGCCCTAACCCTTGTGACTATGAGATATCCACAGACCCAGAAAAGAGCCCCCGATGTACACCCTATCGGGACCACTCATTCGGAAACCTACAAAAATAGCGTCTATAATCCACCACGGAATAGAGCTCACAAATGGAATTCAAGAAACATATTTCACCAAGAAATATAGCATCCCAATTTAAATGCACAAATGAAATAATATAAATACTCTCACTGGTTTTACTCACTGTACAATGCAACACTCCGCGTTCGCGGCTTCACACGCCACCAAAACGACTCCGCACGATCGTCACCAGCTCACTTAACACCTAGTGATCATTGTCGGTCCAATTTGGCCCTGTTAGAGTTTTATTTTCATTTAATCGAAATTCCATATTAATTTCACCATTTTACCCAATTTTTCTATAATTTTACTCGTTCACCCATTTGGGCCAATTACTCAGGTATTGGGTCGTATTTGAATCCATTTGGATACCCGAGAAGTCCCCAAAATTTTTCAGAAATTTTATAAAATTTTGGTCGTTGTGAACAGTGACATGCTGCCGGGGCGTCGTGGAGTCCAATGACTTGGATGGCGTCTCCACGGCGTGGAGATGAGGTTTCACTATCCAACTTGTACGTGAGTGGCGTCGTGGCTCCATTTGGTCATGCCAGCATCATCACGGCGTGTTCCCTGAGGCCCTGCCTAAGACGTCCACTCACAGCATCACTGCGACGTCTGACACAGAGCGCCTCTGTACCGGGGTTTTTGACACACAGGCTCACGTCGCCATGCTTCGAGCCTATCCCAACTTCGACTAAACATCCAAGACAATGCTAAACCACCCTCGGCTTGCGTCAAAACTCGACCAAACCATCGATTTACGAAAATCACCCAAAAATCCTAAAAATACTTGAAATTTACGACACCTCCAAATCGTCGTCTCCACGTCCTAAAAACCATTTTCGGCTAGCGCAAACCCTTCAAAATCAAGTCGAAAACTAGATGAAAATTGAAATCCCAACTTGGGGTGCAAAAACATTGTAATGACCCTAAAAATTTAGCCTGTGCCACGTGTCAAAATAGGTGATACGTGGGCCCACGCCATGGTACAATCATCAATTCTCGGACGTCGACGCCGAGGTATGTTAGTTTTGTATAATGTTTGTATTATATTATATTTCATTTGTGCAATTTTAAGTTTTTAACGGGTAAAGGCATTGTGTACGAGCGTTAGTAGTTCGGGAACAAATTTAATTAGAAACACTGACAAAAATATTAAATAAATAGTAATTAAAAGGTTGTAAAGTCCATTTGTTACGTCGGTACGTCTGTGGTGACGCGACGAACAAAATTAGTGTTATGAGTCGGG
Source organism: Stephania japonica (assembly GCA_039657345.1). Lineage (NCBI taxonomy): Eukaryota > Viridiplantae > Streptophyta > Magnoliopsida > Ranunculales > Menispermaceae > Stephania > Stephania japonica. The sequence continues at coordinate 50,117,943 of CM077558.1, forward strand.
TGCGAGAATACCTGAGGAAAACTTTGAGTGTTGGTTGAAATAGATGAGAGCAAAAGACCAAAAGTTAACTAAGTCACCCAAGTGAGTTATCAAAGTTGGTAGGTGAAATGGTGAAAAGACCAAAAGGGCAATAAAGTTGTAAAAAATATGGATAAGGGTGAGGGGTATTTTGACCAAAATACCCAAATTTCATCACAACCATCGCCACCAAAGTCGTCATTTTGAGCAAAAAATTTGGGAGGAAGAGAGAAATTGACCAAGAGAAGGAGAAATCAAGGAGAGGAAGGCGGCAGTTCGCGGAGAGCGTGGACGCGACGTCGAGGCGAGATCCAGGTAAGAAGTTATTGATTTCATTGTGGGTGTTGTCGTTGTGGTGGTTTTTCGAGATTTTTTTGTTGAGCGGATGGTGGATTTAAATGGTGAAAATGGTGGTGATGATGGTGGTGAGGTGTGTGTTGATTGTTGTTGGATTGTTATTGTGTTGTTGCAAAAAAAAAAGAGAGAGAACGTCACTGGTTTCAAGCAAGAAAAAAAAATGAATGAGGAAGAAGAAGAGAGAACAGGGTTGGGGACCCGACCCCGATTGGGTCAAACCGGGTTTGACTCGGGTAGACCGGGTCAAACCGGGTTTGACCGGATAGACCGGGCCCGACCCGGTCAGACCGGGTTGACCCGGGTGGACAGGGTCTGACTCGGTCGGGTCGGGTTGGGTCAGACCTGAACCGCAACCCACCCGCATATCATATTAATAAAAAATATTTATTTTGATTAAATATATTAAAATTGATTTTAATTGAAATAAATACCAGAAAATAGGAAAATTCAGGAAAAATTCTAGAAAATTATATTTTCATCAAATAAAGAGAAATTTGGGAATTTCTATGAAAAGTGAAATATTCGGGATTTTTGCGAGACGTTATGTCGGGGTTTTTATCTTGGAAAACGTGAAATTTGGCAAAAATAGCTAGAAATTTGAAAAAATCATAGGAAATTAAGAAAATTGATATAAATTGCATTATCAGGATTATTTTACACACGGGGACCGTAAGGGGCGTGTCAGAGTCCGTGTTAACGCGAATTAGCTTGGATCGAGGTAAGTAAACCAGTGAGGAACACTACAGTTAATTCTTGAGCTTTTAATTATTTATTGATGTTGTTTCAATACTATCTTGTCATTCCATTCCTTTTGAGTTGTCCTAAGGCAAGAGCGTCAAGCGTGATCCTTGCAGAATTTCGGGCTCGCGGTGTATTATACCGGAGTTTACGGCTGGGGATATGTGATTGGTTGTAATGACATGTACGGGGTGAGAGTTTTCCACCAGATTGCTGGGGACTCTGCACTCTTGTAGGGGTCTTAAAGGAGATGTCCTCGACTCCTAGCCTTTGAGGAGATTTTGTCCTCGGCTTAACGACTTTAATTGGCTGGGACCAATTGTGCCTTTCCCTTATATTCCCAGACACTCAATTTCGATTGCTTATTTATTTATTCACAGTCTTTATATGTTCATGCGCTCCCTGTCATTTTCTTTCTATCTGCATGAATTGACTGTTCATTTATTTAATTCGAAATACTGTATTTATTGTTGTTCCTGCTTGGCGTTACTTACCTGGGCTCGTCATTCTTGTGTTTAACCGAGTGCAGATCCTCAGTCTGGCAAAGGAAAGGCCGTGAAGTTAGGCGATATACTTTGAGTGATCCTTCTCTGCTGACATATGTGACTTTTTGGTTATATTAGCTACTTATATTGTTTTGTTTGTACATAGGGTTTGGGTTGAGAGATTTTTTTTTGGATATTAAGACTTGGATGATACTCTCCTTGCTTTACATGGTATATATATGATATAGGGGTTCCCACTGTGACGAACCTTCCCTGACCTAGGGTCAAGTTGCCCAGCCCAATACCGTTACCTAGACCCGATACCTGAATCAGGTCCAAATAACGGCTTGGCACGCCTAAATAAACCTGCGGAATAATCATTCTAACAAGATATATAATAATATGAGTGTAAAAGTTAATCATAATAAAATCATATAATCCTGTATATAACAATAAGATCTATCATCTTAAATATTTAAAATTCTCATACAACTTCATAATAAAAATATAAAGGTTCAAAACTACCCATTAAATAATTTTCAAGTTATAACCCACGTACGAGGTTTGCAAAACGATTAATATTAATAATAAACTAGTATTATATGAGTCTCACATATGAAGACACTTCAAGATAAATCCTATCCCTTGCCTTTCTTGTCTATCGCGCTGGTAGAGGGACCTGTGGGGTAGAGTGAGGTGAGCTAAAGAACCAATGATGCTCAATAAGAGGAAAGATTCGCTCAAACATTAAATATGCAAGTACTACCTAGCACTCATGCAAATTCTACATGACATACAATCCATACGCATAACACAGCATGTAATAACTGAATAAATGTAAATCATAACCAAATATAAACATTTAAATGAACACATAACTCGATACAAGTAAAGGTATTGTTCATGCTCATCGTAGTTATGAAAAATGGATTATATTCTAAGAAGAAACGTTTAAATATTATTTCCATATCTAATTTAGATATTCAATAATTCTATGTATCAATATTTCAAATCGTATTCCAATCACCATACTAAACATAAAAGCCTAACAGTTTTACAACACATTTGATAAACATTCATTTATGTCATGCATAATAATATTCATCACTTTTCATTTATAAATTTACATATGACATACAATTAAAGTCAAATAAAAGATTTAAATAAAATGCGATAGATATAAATATTAATATAAGCCATTGTTCCATTCAATGCGAACTAGATATTGGTAATGATCTGGTGACCGAATCATCTATTTTCGAATTGATACAATAATCAGTGGAAACGCAATGGCCGTTACGCCCTCTAGATAATCGCACCAAAACAAAGATAGATTCATTCAAGTCGTCACCGCTACACGTCTCAAAGAATCATCAAGTAGCAAAGGATGGAACTCCAAACCCTTACCCTCGAATAATTCACCTTATGCATTCAATTAGTCAAGCAAACCTTCGGTGGTTAACTACCACACACTCTGGGGCGTCCAAGATATAGACCACTTGCTAATTTGGCCCGCGGTGGAACTCCACACACTTTGGGGCACCGAATAACATAAAAGGCAAAACAATGTATTCACAATTCCATAGATAATAGAGATCCAAACCAATATCACGACGCAACCCATTCCCAAGTCGTTACATTCAAAACATGCATTCCTAGTTACCTAATAATCAAGCCATATTTAATGTATGAGCGAAGCTCCCCACTTACCTGGACCTGTCGCGACGCCTATACCGACTCGTCGTACATTTGGGGTCCCACGTGAACCGCCTCGCGAATCTACGCAATTTATACAATTTTATATAAGACTACATAAGTATTTTACTCATTTAAAGTTGAGTATTTCAATTTTTAATTCATATTTGGGGACCCAAATGGTGTGGGTCCTACGTGATGTGCCATTTAAGGGTTTTGTCAAGGGTGGGACCCGTCGTCGAGTCCCTCGGAGTGCGCGTGTACCCCTCCGATGAAGTCGTAGAGGGGCTGGGACATTCCAGCCCCTCATTTTACTATTCCAGGGACATTTTAGTCCCTGGTCAACTAATTTGGTTTACTAGTCAACTGGTCTGGTTGACCGGTCAACTGGTCCAACTGACCGGTTGACTAGACTGTCAACAAGGGGAGCACGGGCTCTCCCTTGTTGGAGCCGTGGAGGGGATGGGCCCCTCCGCCCCTCCGGCCTCCGGCGTGGACTACGCCGGGGGGAGGGCTCCAGCGGTTGGCCAGAGGGCCACCGCCCCCTGTCCGGCCACCATTGAGGCGGAGGAAGGGTGGCAACCACCCCTTTCCGCCCCTCTCCACGGTTTATATGGGGTGGGGAAAGAGGAGCCTCTTAGTGGGGCTCCCACCTCCTTCTCCGGCGAGGATGGGCTCCCTTGTGGGCCCCCACTGCCCACAGCAGTGGCAGCGGCGGCGGTGAGGCCGCCGCCCTTGCCTTGATGATGCCACCACCACCAAACCAAAGAAGAAAAGAAGAAAAAGAAAAGAAAAGAAAAGAAAGAAAAGAAAAAGAAGGAAAAACCACTAAAAGATTACCTCCACCTTGGTTATTCAAGCCTCCTTTTCTTCTCCTCCCTCTCCAAGTTTAGGGTTTCAACACAAAAGAGGCTACAACCTTATAAAAGGTTTATATAGATAGGGTTTTAAAGTAGGGTTGCTCACAATTTAACCCAAATTATGTAAATACCCCTATGGACCCAATTTTCTCGTTAAGCCCATTCCAAACATTTTCACTTAGTCCAAATCTTGTTAATATTAATTTTGTGTAACAATTTCATTTGTTCACAATACTTTAATATAAAATTAATAAAATACCTTTAAAATAGGTCAGAGAATATTTAGGTCGTTACAATATCCCCAATTTAAAGAATTTCGTCCTCGAAATTAAATCAAAGTCATACCTCAAGATTTAAAGAGAAATGAAAAATTTTCTATCATGTAATCCTCCCGCTCCCAAGTCAACTCTTGTTCCCCATGAAATTGCCATCGGACTTATACTATTGTGTATTCCTTATTACGTAATTTTCTTATTTTTCTATCCATTATTTGGATCGGCTGCTCATCATATGACACGTCCTCCCTTAGATCAACTTGCCCCCAATCAATCCTCGGTGCGTGTTTATTATGTGCCTTCCTCAACATGGAGATATGAAAAACATCATGTACTCCCGCTAACTGTTGTGGTAACTTGAGACGAAAGGTTACTGGTCCCACCCTTTTCTTGATCTCGAATGGTCCGATGAATCTTGGAGATAACTTTCCTTTTAACCCGAATCGATGATGCCCTTTCATAGGAGAAAATTTCAAAAGCACGAATTCCCCTTCCTTGAATACAACATCTCGATGGTCCTTATCGGCATACTTTTTCTGATGGCTTTGGGCGGTTTCTAGTCGTTGCCTAATAATTTTAATTCTTTCTGTTTGATCATGAACCATTTATGGTCCAAGCAACACCACATCTCCGACCTCGGTCCAAAAAACTAGAGATCTACACGGTCTCCCATAAAGAGCCTCAAAAGGTGCCATACCAATGCTTGCTTGAAAACTGTTATTGTATGCGAACTCGCACAACGAAATGTACTTTTCCCAACTTCCACCGAAATCTAATACACAGGCTCAAAGCATGTCCTCAAGTATCTGGATCAATCTCTTGGTCTGCCCATCAGTCTGAGGGTGAAAGGCTGTACTGAGATTGAGTTGAGTTCCCATCTGGTGCTGAAACCCTCTCCAAAATTGAGAGGTAAATCTCGGATCACGATAAGACACTATAGTCACCGGAACCCCATGTAACCTGACAATTTCATTGACGTACATGCCTCCAAGTCTGTATGTTGAATATCCTATAGAGATAGGAATAAAGTGTGCCGACTTAGTCAAACGATCTACAACCACCCAAACCGCATCATGTCCTTTTTGTGTGTTCGGCAGCCCCGAAACAAAATCCATAGCTATGTGTTCTCACTTCCATTGTGGAATAGGCAATGGTTGCAATAATCCTCCCGGCTTTTGGTGATCTGCTTTTACTAGCTGACATATCTCGCAGTTCTGAATGTATGTAGCGATGTCAACTTTCATTCCCGGCCACTAATACATTCGTTTCATATCTTGGTACATTTTATTGCCTCCCGGATGCACTGTAAACCATGATCTATGCACTTCTTTGAGTAAATCATCTCTCAACTGCCTATGAGATGGTATCCATACTCTGTCTCGGAACCTCAACACCCCGTCACTTGACAATCTCCAATCCTTATCATCAATGTTATCTGCCAATGACCAGTACCGTCCATACTCAAAATCGGCCCTCTGACAGTCAATAACTCTAAACAATGCCACCGACTCCGCTCTCATCTGAACATGCTCTTGACTCTTTATTACATCTGAGTCCTCTACCGGCACTTCATGTATTTGCATTACAACTTCGGACTTTGACTCCAATCAAATACGACTCAAAGCATCTGCCACTACATTCGCTTTTCCCGGGTGATACTCAAGTGTGAAGTCGTAGTCTTTCAAGAATTCTAACCACCTCCTATGTCTCATGTTCAAATCACTCTGAGTAAATAGGTACTTCAAACTTTTGTGATATGAATAAACAGTAAACTTTTCCCGTACAGATAATGTCTCCATAATTTCAAAGCAAACACCACTGCTGCTAACTCTAAATCATGCACCGAATAATTCTTCTCGTGAATCCTCAGTTGGCGTGAAGCATAGGCGATTACCTTCTTGTCTTGCATTAGTACTCCTCTCAATCCAATCCCCGAAGCGTCGGTGGACACTGACAATTCCTTACCGGACTCTAGTAGGACCAAAATAGGTGCGGTGGTCAAACGCTCCTTCAATAACTGGAAAGCTTTTTCACATGCATCACTCCAAACATAAGTAACATCCTTCCGCGTCAACTCAGTAAGCGGTGAAGCAATCGACGAGAAATTTTGCACAAAACGCCGATAATACCCTGCTAGTCCTAGGAAACTTCGTATTTCTAAAGCATTTTTAGGTTGTGGCCATCTAAGGATCGCCTCAATCTTCGTTGGATCTACAGTTACACCTTTCACATTTACCAGATGGCCCAAAAATTTCATTTCGGAAGCCCAAAACTCACACTTGCTTAACTTAGCGTAAAGCTTATGTTCCCTTAATGTTTGCAACACTTTCCTAAGATACTTTCTATGGTCCGACTCAGTCTTAGAATATATCATGATGTGATTGATAAATACAATCACAAACTTATCGAGGAATGGTTTGAAAACACGGTGCATCAAATCCATGAACATGGCTGGCGCATTTGTAAGTCCAAACGGCATCACTGTGAACTAAAAGTGACCATATCGTGTACTAAATGCTGTCTTTGGTATGTCTTCTTCTCGTATGCGCAACTGATGGTACCCCGATCTCAAATCTATTTTCGAAAAGAATCCTGCTCCACTCAGTTGGTCAAATAAATCATCGATCCTGGGAAACGGATACTTGTTCCAAATAGTCACCTTATTCAACTGTCGGTAGTCAATACACATTCTCAAACTGTCGTCCTTCTTCTTCACGAATAACACGGGTGCTCCCCATGGCGAGATACTTGGGGAAATTAAACCTTTCTGAGTCAACTCCTCTAGTTGCTTCTTCAACTCTTTCAACTCGGTAGCCGCCATACGATAGGGTGCCTTATAAACAGGTCTAGTACCGGGAATAAGGTCAATTACAAAGTCAATGTCTCGATGTGGAGGAAGTCCTTAAAGGTCAGAAGGAAAAACATCTGGAAAATCCGTAACAATAGGAATCTTCTCAATTAGGACTTCTTGTCCCTCATTCGACTAAAACATCCAACACAACGCTAAACCACCCTCGGCTCACATCAAAACCTAACCAAACCGTCGATTTATGAAAATCACCCAAAATTTTTAAAAATACTTGAAATTTAAGGCACCTCCAAATCATTGTCTCCACATCGTAAAAACCATTCCTGGCTATCGCAAGACTGTCAAAACCAAGTTAAAAACTCAATAAAAATTGAAATCCCAACTTGGGGTGCAAAAACATCGTGACAAAAACCCATGAAATAGGTGTCAAAATATAGAGAAACGCGTAAGAAGTCGAGATCTCACCTTAAATCGTATAGTTGGTCGATCCCCAACATCAATCCGTGCTCGAAATCTCCAAAACCCTCCTCCTTTTCGTGCTCGAAATCTCCGAAACCCTCATCCTCCTTTTCGTTCTTCACGGTGAGGAGAGAGAGAGAGAGAGAGAGAGAGAAAGAAAGAAATAAAGAAAATGAGAGAAGTAAGGTTTAACTCACCCTTAAATAAGGTGGGTCTCATCTTGGTGTGCTTGCGTATCTCGAGGCACATCTTAAGGTCCATAATCACACCAACCATCAACCACTATAGGACACACTTGTGTGACTCCTTCCTTGTCCCTATCCAATTTAACTAAAAATTGAACAATCCTCAAGCATTTTTTCACCCAACATGCACCACGACTCGTATTGTCGTGTGCGAATATAAGTCCTAACGAACCAACATATTCCCAAATTAATTTATTATTATATTTTTATTTTTTGGTCATTCACGAAAATAGTTTTCCGAACTCGTGTGCTCGTATTTCATTCGCCGATACCTGTTCTGTCACGTTCTTCGAGGCAAATTCCACTCGAAACTCGACATCACCGTTCAGTCACGCAGACTCGAGTATACATCGATAGTACACATCATCACACAGAAATAACATGAATTTTTGGGTCGTCACACCGCCATTCGCGTCGTGGCAATTAAGAGGTCACGGTGCCATCTACGACGTCCAAACTAGAGGCGATGTAACGGTCCAGCCCAGTCCAGCCCACCCGCAGGTGGCTCCATGGGGACTCACCCACTGGCACTAACTCCATGGGGGCGCACCCCACTGGCACCACTAGTCACAAGTAGGGTGGTACCAAGCCCTACCCCATCCGTGCCCCCCCACACGGTCTTTCGCCTCCCTCTACTCAAACTTGGTTCCTGAGGGATAAGATTCAAGATTTCACGAGTCGAGTACCACTGAGCTGGTTCAGCACGAAGGCACCGGATCTCATCAGAACTCCGCAGTTAAGCGTGCCTGAGCGAGAGTAGTACCAGGATGGGTGACCTCCTGGGAAGTCCTCCCAGCTCAGTGGTACTCGACTCGTGAAATCTGGAATCTTATCCCTCAGGACCCAGGTTTGAGTCGAGGAGGCGAGACCGTGCGGGGGGACACGGATGGGGTAGGGCTTGGTACCACCCCGCTGTGACTAGCGGTGCCGCGTGGGGTGCGCCCCATGGAGTCGCGTGCCGGTGGGTGAGTCCCCACGTGGAGCCACCTGCGGCGGGCCGGACTGGCCGGGCCGTTACATAAAAGGCGCACCCAATGGCACTGACTCCATGGGGGCGCACCCCACTGGCACCGCTAGTCACAGGCAGGGTGGTACCAAGCCCTACCCCATCCGTGTCCCCCCACACGGTCTTTCACCTCCCTCGACTCAAACCTGGGTCCTGAGGGATAAGATTCCAGATTTCACGAGTCGAGTATCACTGAGCTGGTTCAGCACGAAGGCACCGGATCTCATCAGAACTCCGCAGTTAAGCGTGTCTGAGCGAGAGTAGTACCAGGATGGGTGACCTCCTGGGAAGTCCTCCCAGCTCAGTGGTACTCGACTCGTAAAATCTGGAATCTTATTCCTCAGGACCCAGGTTTGAGTCGAGGGAGGCGAAAGACCGTGTGGGGGGACACGGATGGAGTAGGGCTTGGCACCACCCTACCTGTGACTAGCGGTGCCAGTGGGGTGCGCCCCCATGGAGTCAGTGCCAGTGGGTGAGTCCCCATGGAGCCACCTACGGGTGGGCTGGACTGGGCTGGGCCGTTACATACTTCCCAGGAGGCCACCCATCCTGGTACTACTCTCGCTCAAGGCACGCTTAACTGCGGAGTTCTGATGAGATCCGGTGCCTTCGTCTGTACCAGCTCAGTGGTACTCGACTCGTGAAATCTGGAATCTTATCCCTCAGTACCCCACTGGCACCACTAGTCACAGGCAGGGTGGTACCAAGCCCTACCCCATCCGTGTCCCCCACACGGCCTTTCACCTCCCTCGACTCAAACCTGGGTCCTGAGAGATAAGATTCCGATTTCACGAGTCGAGTATCACCGAGCTGGTTCAAGACGGAAAGGCACCGGATCTCATCAGAACTCCGCAGTTAAGCATGTCTGAGCGAGAGTAGTACCAGGATGGGTGACCTCCTGGGAAGTCCTCCCAGCTCAGTGGTACTCGACTCGTAAAATCTGGAATCTTATTCCTCAGGACCCAGGTTTGAGTCGAGGGAGGCGAAAGACCGTGTGGGGGAACACGGATGGGGTAGGGCTTGGTACCACCCTGCCTGTAACTAGCGGTGCCAGTGGGGTGCGCCCCCATGGAGTCAGTGCCAGTGGGTGAGTCCCCATGGAGCCACCTGCGGGTGGGCTGGACTGGGCTGGGCCGTTACATACTTCCCAGGAGGCCACCCATCCTGGTACTACTCTCGCTCAGGCACGCTTAACTGCGGAGTTCTGATGAGATCCGGTGCCTTCGTGTTGTACCAGCTCAGTGGTACTCGACTCGTGAAATCTGAAATCTTATCCTTCAGGACCCAGGTTTGAGTCGAGGGAGGCGAAAGACCGTGTGGGGGGATACGGATGGGGTAGGGCTTGGTACCACCCTGCCTGTGACTAGCGGTGCCAGTGGGGTGCGCCCACATGGAGTCAGTACCAGTGGGTGAGTCCCCATGGAGCCACCTGCGGGTGGGCTGGACTGGGCTGGGCCGTTACAGGCGAAACCCCCACCCACGCTTTATATGGAGTCGTGGGTTGTGTGTGCGACGATGCCTGTCGCAGCGACCTGAACGTTGTGAGGCATGTCATGGAGGAATTACACACGGCGGCGCCATTTGCGACGTCCGGAAAAGTGACAAACCATAAATTTATATAAACTTATGAAAATTTGTGAGTATTATTTAGGTGTTTATATAACCCGCTTAAATAGTTTTATGGGTGTTTTATCGAGGATTTGTCGATTATTTATGATTTCTGAGGTTTAGGGAATTGATTAGATTAATTGAGAATTCAGGTTTTAAGCTGAATTGGCGAGTAGTTGATACGTGTTTTATGTATGCATTGAATATTGGCATTAGCAGAGCGCGGTTTGAGGTATGTGGCATCCCAACTAAAATTCAATTGAATATTTATTGCTTGGATTATTTACCTTCTTGTCTAGTTGTTTCATTTACTCTACTTTCCAATATTTATTTACAATCGGTTGAGTTTACTCCCACCAGGTTTATTCTATTGTGTTGGTATTGTAGCCCACTAAGCCATATTATATGTTATAGGGTATGTCGGTGGATTGTCAACCCGATTGCTGATTTTTCCTATTCACATATCGGTGCGCCATGGTCTACACTGGTTACCGACTGGACAACAAGGATTTCAGTCAATTTGAGTTTACTCATTGGTGGTGCCTGGTTGATGGTCCAAAGTATGATGCTAGTCTGACCTAGATCATGCACACAATTTGCTTATCACTGCTATTAGATACACATGCGATGGTCTTTCCTAGTTGCCTAATTCTTTTCTTCCTTATGTTTATTTAATAGTCTTTTGATTCCAGCATTTATTTATATTATTTACTCTTTGAATTTCCTTGGGATTACTTACTCTGAACTCGTCATCTGTTTTGTTGTGATGGCTGAGTGCAGACACTAGTACGAGCAAAGGGAAAGACAAGCTTGAGGATTTCTTCTGACTGATCACTATTCCTTACTCGTATGTGTATTTACATTATATGTTTTTATGCTGAGTTTTGGGATCTTGAGTGATATTTGGATTTGTATATGACCTATTAAGGTTATTTTGATGTTTTGACTAGACATGACATATGTTATGTATATGATAATTTTGATGGGTTTTCCATATTAGAAATGATGCTCTCACATAATTTACAGTACTGTGTTAAAATGATTTATTGATTAAAGTGTTATGCTAAATTACATAGGATATAAACAAATGATTTGAAGTTCTTACGCTAACTTATCTAATTTATTTTAGGAAAGTTAGAAATATTTTGATTGATAGATGGCTTGGTATGCGTGGAACATGACTATACCAGTATAGGTAGGATTGTGGGTCCATGGAGTTTGACGTGGTAGGGTTCAGATTTTTGGGCCGTTACACTTGTAGACACAGAGACCTGTTCAGACACAGACTCAGAGACCTGCACAGAGATGTGGACAGGGATAGACATAAGGGATGTCTTCTAGACTAAGGGAGCAGTGAACTTGCTTCAAGTGAGGTCAGATAGGCCATCTTCAGGGCCAGTGTTCACAGCTAGGCCTAGCTCAGCCACAACATTATTAACAACATAGGGAGAGAGTTCAAGATGTTGAGCCAGATCAGGGAGTTTCCCGTAATCTTGTCGAGGGTATAATTTTGATTTGTGGTACATTAATGCTTACAATGCTTAATTATGGACCTACAGTTTCATTTATCTCTGGACGCATGGTAGATGCATTAGGGTTGAGACCCACTAGGCTTAGTATATCGTTAATCCTTAGCATAACTACTGGGGGTAAGATATACTCAAACTTGTTATATGTTGATTGTTCAGTGGAGATAGATGGTCACGATTTGCTTGCAGATTTGAGAGTGCTAGAGTTTCTAGAGTTTTAAACATTATTATGCATGGACTCTTAGGTGCCTATCATGCTCACATTGACTGCTATGGCAAGTCAGTTACGATTTCATTGTCAGATGATAAGGAGATCAGATTCCAGGGGACAACTACTCTATTTTCGATCACCAAGGGCAAGATAGCCACTAGTAGTGAGATTGAGACATTTGCGAATGTTATGAGTACTGGTGAGAGACTAGTGATTAGTATTAGAGACGTGTTGGTAGTGTGTGAGTTCACTGATGTATTCTCGGAGGACTTACCAGGACTACCACCATCGAGGGAGATTGACTTCATCATTGACTTAGTCCCAGGGACTAAACCTATTTCTATACTGTCGTATAGGATGGCTCTCCAAGAGTTAGAGGAATTGAGGACTCAGTTAGACGAGTTGTTGGAGTTAGGGTTTATTTACCTGAGCATGTCACCATAGGGCGTGTTGGTATTGTTTGTGAAAAAGAAAGACGGTAGCCTGAGATTGTGCATTGATTATAAATAGTTGAATAGGGTGACTATGAAGAACAAGTACCTATTTTCTTGTATTAATGGTCTTTTTGGCCAATTGACAGGAGTGCAATGGTTTTTCAAGATTGACTTGAGGCAAGGTTATCGCCAGTTCAGGATTAGAGCTGAAGACAAGGAGAAGACTGCATTTAGTACGAGATAGAACATTATCAGTTTACAGTCATGTTGTTTGGTTTTACTAACGCACTAGCTATGTTTATGGATCTCATGCATAGAGTACTGAGGGCTTACCTGGATAGGTTTGTGATTGTGTTCATTGATGATATTTTTATCTATTCCAAGATTAGTGAAGGTCACGAGGGTCATCTCTGGGCAGATTTGCAAACTTTGACGGAACACCGGTTGTACGTCAAGTTCAGCAAGTGCGAGTTTTGGCCTCCATAGGTCAGATATTTGGGATATGTAGTTGGAGCTAGCGGATTATCAGTGGATCCCACGGAAATTAGAGCAGTGATTGACTAGCCTACTCCGACTACCATGACCGAGATCCGCGATTTTCTGGGATTTGCTGGTTATTATCGCCATTTTATGTAGGATTTTTCCCGAATTGCTATACCGATGACTTGACTGACTCAGAAGAATGAAATTTTTGACTAGGATTAGAGTTGCGAGCAGACATTCTCTACTCTAAAAGAGAAGCTGACAACTACACTAATTTTGGAATTGCCTGAGTCAGGGAAGGATTTGGTGGTTTATATTGATGCGTCGAAAATTGGTTTGGGTTGTATGCTGATGCATGAGGGTAAGATGATTACGTGTACATCTAGACAACTTAAGATTCATGAGAAGAACTATCTGACACATGACTTAGAATTGGCTATTATGGTATTTTCATTGAAGATTTAGAGACATTACCTTTGTGGTGTGAGGTTTGCATCGTTCACTAATCACAAGAGCTTGAAGTATTTGCTCTCTCAGAATGAATTGAATTTGAGACATATACATTGGTTTGGGTTGTGTGTTGACGCAGGAGGGCAAGGTATGCATCTAGACAACTCAAGATTCATGAGAAGAATTATCTGATGCATGACTTAGAGTTGGCTGCTATGGTATTTTCATTGAAGATTTTGGAGACATCACCTTTATGGTGTGAGGTTCGCATTGTTCACTAATCACAAAAGCTTAAAGTATTTGTTCTCTCAAAAGGATTTGAATTTGAGACATAGCCGTTGGTTGGAGTCCCTAAAGAATTACGATTTTGCACTTGAGTATCATCTTAGGAAGGGCAACGTAGTTTTTGATGCTTCGAGCAAGAGAGGATCGAATGCTGCTGTAGTAGTGTGCCACATGACTCACGAGTATGCATTACTAGAATCATCCGAGATGATGAGCTCAGTTGATATACCTGCTAATACTAGGACATTGATTTATGGTCAGATGAGGATGCAGACCGTATCGATTCAAAGTTTCCTTGAGGGATAGCAATTTAACAAGATGCACCATCGTTTTAGTGAAATGGTCGATAGTCCAAATTGGAGTTGGTCGATAGACTCATGTTTGAGGTTTTGAGGACAAATGTGGATTCCATCAGTGGTTGAGATGTGTACTGAGATACTCCAGGAGGCTCACCATTCACAATTTTCTGCTTATCTGGGTCGGACCAAGATGTACATGGATATGTGACGTCTCTTTTGGTGGCTGGGGATGAAAGACGATGTTTCGGAGTTTATTCGATCATGTGAGATATGCTAGTGTGTTAAGGTCGAGCATAGGAGACCTTGTGGTTTGCTGCAGCCACTTCCTTTTCCATAATAGAAATGAGAGCGCATTGCCATGGATTTTGTTAGTAGTTTACCTCGATCACCTCGCTGACATGAAAGTATTTAGGTAATCGTGGACAGATTGACGAAATCTGCACATTATATACCACTTTTCACTACACACGGAGTTGATAGATTGAGCAATCTCTACGAACGAAAGATAGTAAGGTTGCACGTGTACCATTATTGATTGTGTCAGACAGATGACCTCAGTTTACTTCACTGTTGTGGTAGAGTACACATTTTCGCACCAGACTAGACATGAGTACAATGTATCATTCACAGACTGACGAACAGTCTGAGAGACTGATTCATGTGCTGGAGGGCATGCTCAGGATGTGTGTACTGGGGTACGGAGGATCTTAGAAAGAGTACCTTCATTTGTATGAGTTTGCCTACAACAATAGTTTTTAGGCTAGTATCGGGATGGCACCTTTTAAGGCATTGTATGACAGGCCTTGTAGATCACCATTGTGTTAAGCAGAGCCTAAGGATGCGACTATTATTGGGCCATAGATTATTGTGTATCACACTGAGAAGGTGCGACAGATTCGTCAAAGGCTAAAGGGTGCTCAGGAGATACAAAAGAAGTACTATGACAAGTGTGACGACCCCAACAACCACAAGCTGAGCCCCGCCTGGCGTAAGCCTACGTGGACCCCCGAGCTAGTCTCCGCAGAGTCAACACAAGTCTAATCACCCTTATCTTACCAAATTATTCATTATCCTTATTACTTGTTTGACCTCAACATAGTCAGATGTGCAGTGAATTATTCTCAACAGTAAATTAAACTTAGTTAAATAAATTTAAAACTCGAGGCAACTTATTTGTGGAAAATCCTGTCTAAATAAATATCTCATATATATATATATATATATGATCAACTGAAAACCCAAAAGTAATATATACAGGTATTCTCAATCCCCAAAGACCCCAAAATATCAAAAATGTATGAATATATAGCCAAATATATAACTAAAAGAAACAAAACACCTACAGAGTGAGAGCAAATCAACTGGCTCTGAGCGTGTCTTAGAGGATATCGTCAAGCATAGACATCTTGCCCCGACTCATCTGTGGAACTGCACCCACTTTCATAAAAAGGACGATGAGTACAAAAAGTAATAGTAAAGCAACAACAATAGGGGTCTCAACATTAGTTCTGAATCACAATAAACAAGAATCTATAAATCATGCGATAAGTAATTGGAAATAAACAATAATTTGCATGATAAACATACTTAAATAAGCACAAACAACGATAATTAAGTGTTTGAGAAGCAAACAGGTAGGCGAATAAGTAATCCCAATCAAATTGCGAGTTATAAGAACTCATCAGCTTGCAGTTAACACAGTGGGCCCGAAGGTCACTTCCACTGTCCAACTATGTGCGATTTAGTGGGCCCGAAGGTCACTTTCACTGCCCGCACAATATGCTAGGAAAAACCATAGGCAAGGTCGGCTGCTAAACTCTAACATACTATCGAAAGAAAGCCACAGTCAGATGTTATATGCTAAATCCTTCCGATAGGCTCAAACGAGAAGACACAAACGATGTCGTCTGCTAAATTCGTTGAGATTCATCTCCATTGGTGGACTACCTAAACCCTAGGTCACCTGTACTAGAATGAAGTACAAATGACACGCATTTCAAGAAATAACCAGTCAAAGAATAGAAAAGAACTCATGTTGATGCTATTTCTACCTTTACTCACCTTGAACCATGCAAAAATCGAACTTCTGAGACTTTCACGTGCCTCCAAATTCGTACTCGCGACACAAGTAGATTATGTACCTGGTAGTCATTTGGACCAATTTATATCGTTTTAGATTCTATTTGGAAAAATTTAGATTTTTGAATTTCAAATTAATTTAAAATAGAACATTTATAGTATTTGCACATTTTTCGAGGGGAAATTTCGATGTTAAAATCCTCGAAAAAAACTCAAAACTGACTTTTATAAAATTTTTCTCAAAATTTTATGTTTTTTCCAATTTCTCATATTTTCTTGGATTTTTCTGAATTTTCTAGCTATTTTCGCCAATTTCACATTTTACGAGGTAAAAACTCTAACATAAAGTCTCGCTAAAATCCATAATACTTCACTTTTTGTTGAATTTCATAAATTTCTAGTTATTTAGTCAAAATATTTTTTTTTAATTTTTCCTATTTTTTTTTATTTTTATGATTTTTTTAGATTTATTTCATTTAAAATCATAATTAATTAATTAATTAATTAATTAATTTTTATATAAATAAATAAACTATTATTTAATTATGGGTGGGCCCCGAGCCGGTCAAGTTTGACACATCTGGGTCAGACCAGGGCCGACCCACCTGGGTCGGGCTCGGTTAGACCTAACCTGGTCGGGCCTGAGCCACCCTTACTTGGCACACCAGGGTCGTCTTCTCCAATTGAACGAACATAGTTCCAGATTATGGTTATACCAGACCTCTTAAGCGATTCTAGCAGGGAAGGAGACTCCCCTTTCTTGCCTTCTTCCGCGGACGAACTGCTTTTGCAGTTCGTCCGAGTTCCCTCTCCAACATCGTCAACAATTATAACAACCTACGACAACAAAAAATTGAAAACCTCAAGCTCGCCTTCGTCAACGTCGTAGCTCCTCCTCTGGTTTGATCTTCCTCTGATTCCCACTCTCGATCGACTAATCTCTCTTTCACTGGTTCGATCGAAATGTGAGAAATGGGGGTGTCGGTGGATATGTGTTGATATTTTTTGGGTTTGTCAAATTACCATTATACCCTTCAATTCTTATCCACTTTTTAACCAAGTCAATACCCTTCTTGGTCGTTTCACATATATATATATATATATATATATATACAATTGTATTTCGCGTCTATAATTTTGTTGTGCTTGCCAACGAGTTCACTTGGGCGCGCACATTACCATACGACCTACGCGAGTCGCCCATGACCTCGCATATCACTCGGCATCTACCAATTTATTATTTATTTTTATCTCAATATATATGTATATATATTTACGCCTATAATTTCGTAGTACACGCCAATGTGAACATTCGGGCGTGTACTGTAACGGCCCGATTTTCAATGGCCGTTATTGATGACGTCATTGCGGACGTGGACGCTAGCGAGGACGTACGTGGGCCCCACAGCGAGGTTGGAACGAGTTTGGAATAGGCATACAGTCCGTTTTGTATGCTTGTTGTGGTAAAATGTGAAAAAAAAAATAATAGTAAATTGGTGGGCGCCTAGTGACACGCGGGGTCGTGGTCGACACGCGTGGGTGATACGTTAGTGTGCACGCCCGAGTACGCTCATTGGCGCGCACGACGAAATTTTAGGCGCGAAAATATAGGTGAGTGTATATATTTATATATATATATATATATAGGTAAATTGATATATATATATATATATATAAATATATATGGTAAATCAGAAAAATAAAATAGAAAATGTAAAATTACCAAAAAGGGTATTGAAGGAAAGAAGGAAAGAAATATACATGAGGGGCATTTTGGTCATTTTACCCCAAAAATGTGGATAAACACCACCGACACCACCATTTTCCCTATTTTCTTGATCGAATCCGAGAGAGGGACGAAAGAAGAGGAGAAATCGAGAGATCGAGGTCGGGAGCTCGTGGGATCGAGGCGAACAAGGTGAGTTGGTGTTGTTTTTGTTGTTTTTGTTGTTGTATGTTGTTGGTGTTATGTGGTGGAGGTGGTGGAGAGCTCGGCCATGGCCGAGAATTGGAATTTGTCGAGGAGGAAGACGACGTGTGGTCTTCTCATTCTCTTAATTTCATTGGAGAGAAAGAAAAGAGAAGAAGGAAAGAAGATCAATAGAACAAAAAAAAATTTGAGAAAAAAAAAAACAGAGGCGCTGAACCGCCCTTAAATTGAAAAAAAAAGAGAGAGAAAATAAAGAAAAATGGAAAAGAAAATCCAGAAAAATAGGAAAAATTATGGAAAAATTCAGAAAAATCCAGAAAAATATGAGAAATTAGAAAAATGGTTCACAACTGAGTTTTGGGATTTTCTCGAAAATGTTGGCGAGACATAGTCGGGGTTTTAGCCTCGAAAAACGTAAAAAATTGATATAATATATCAAATTGAAGCTAATTTAATGACAAATGATCTTAGGTGCAATTCGGGAGGTAATTTTGATTTGTTGAGCATTTATTCGAGCTGAACTGGATAATTGGAGTGCGGTATAGGTGCGTAAACCCCAACAGAAACACATCTGGAGTATTTAATTCTTTAAATTCTTGCGTTTATTATTCTTGAAATTCATATCCATTGTGATCATGTGTTGGTCTAGTTATTGGTTGGTGTTGGATTTGTTTTTACTATCGAAGTTTATTCGGGACGATTGTGGCACGTGATCAAACATGCTAGATTGTAGCACCTGTACTTGCGCCACCGGTGGATTGTGACCCGAGTCGCGGGGTGCACGTGTTCGGTGGGTTTGTGATTTGTTCCGGTCACCGTTAGTGGTCCGAGTGGATCTCAGGTGTGATGTGTTTCCACTGGGCGCTCGGATTGACGAAGTATGATCTAGTATGTGAGATTGCATTCAACTTTTGTCTGGTTTTATCGTAATTGTTGTGGAGCATATTGTTGACATTATGATTATTCGTTGATCATCTTGAATGCTTGTTACCTACACATGCAGGGTTTTATGGCTGCCCATGCTCTTTGCTTGTGTAGCTAACGTTAGTTATTGGCTTCTGAATCTGTTATTATTTACTCGATGGTTTTCTTTGGGAGTTTACTCACTGGACTCGTCACCGTATGTGTTGGGTGATTTGAGTGCAGGATTTGATAAGTGCAGGGACAAGGAGACACGTAAAGATTATCTGTGACTGAAGACGGAGACTACTCCTCTTATATGCCTAGTTGGTTGTATGTATTTATTTGATTTATGCTGGGTTTGGGATTTGAGAGATGGGTTGCATATATTTTGATATTTTGAGGATCTTGGATGATATGTATAGGATTTACATTTGGTATGGTTTCCACTTAGGCATTATGCTCATAATTTACATGATAAATCTTTATGTGGTTAGTAAATATTCCGCTGCGTAATTTGAGGTTATATGATATTAAAAGAAATAAAGTTAACTCATAACATCAAAGTTAACCGGAAATTGATTAATAATGGATAACTGGGCGTGAGACACAACTGGCGGTGACGTGGTCAGTTGTGGGCCCGCGTGGCCTCCCGTGGCGGACCAATGTGGAAATTGGGGCCGCCACATGTACACTACTCCATAACTCATGCGTGTCACCCTTGACCAACACATAATATTAAGCGTCCCTTAATTTTTTATTAATTCCATTATAAACTAATTAATCTGATTATTTTTCATAAATAATAATACATTCCATACAAATATTAGACAAACATAAGAAACCTCGGTGTCAACTCTGGAGAGTTAGACAAATACGCCACGACGCCTAGGTCCCACGGTACGACCCTAATATTACACGTGACATGAATTAAAAAAAATTTGGAGTCGATACAACAAGTACCACGACGAATTACGGTATGATGAGGGAGCCTATGTTTATCTGAAGGTTTAACCTCTGAAGGCATTGGTCCATTCAAAGTTTTGAGAAGAGTCTGCATGTAACGGCCCAGCCCAGCCCAGCGCTCAGGCTACCACTGGACCACTGGCTCCATGTGGGCGCACCCCACTAGCACTAGCTCTATGGGGGCGTACCCCACTGGCACCGCTAGTCACAGACAGGGTGGTACCAAGTCCTACCCCATCTGTGTCCCCCACATGGTCTTTCGCCTCCCTCGACTCAAACCTGAATTCTGAGGGATAAGATTTCAGGTTTCACAAGTCGAGTACCACTGAGCTGAGAAGACTTCCCAGGAGGTCACCCATCCTAATACTACTCTCGCTCAAGCACGCTTAACTGCGAAGTTCTGATGGGATCCGGCGCCTTCGTGCTGAACCAGCTCAGTGGTACTCGACTCGTGAAACCTGAAATCTTATCTCTCAAAACCCAGGTTAAAGTCGAGGGAGGCGAAAGACCATGTAGAGGGACACGGATGGGGTAGGGCTTGGTACCACCCTGTCTGTGACTAGCGGTACCAGTAGGGTATACCCCCATAGAGACAGTGCCAGTGGGGTGCGCCCGATGGAGTCAGTGGTCCAGTGGTAGCCTAAGCGCTGGGCTGAGCTGGGCCGTTACATAAAAAGGCTTTTATGTAACGGCCCATCCCAGCCCAGCCAAGCCAGCGCTTAGGCTACCATTGGACCACTGACTCCATAGGGGCACACCTCACTGGCACTAGCACTAGCACCAGCACCAGCACCGCTAGTCACAGGCAGGGTGGTACCAAGCCCTACCCCATCCGTGTCCCCCCACACGATTTTTCGTCTCCCTCGACTCAAACTTGGGTCTTGAGGGATAAGATTCTAGGTTTCACGAGTCGAGTACCACTGAGCTGGTTCAGCACGAAGGCGCCGGATCCCATCAGAACTCCGCAATTAAGCGCGTCTTTTATGTAATGGCCCAACCCAGTCCATCCCAGCGCCTAGGCTACCACTGGACCACTGGCTCTATGACAACGTACCTCACTGGCACTGGCTCCATGGGGGCGTACCCCACTGGCACCGCTAATCATAGGCAGGGTGGTACCAAGTCCTACCCCAACCGTGTCCCACACACGGTCTTTCGCCTCCCTCGACTCAAACCTGGGTCCTGAGGGATAAGATTTCAGGCTTCACTAGTCGAGTACCACTGAGATGGTTCAGCACGAAGGCGCCGGATCCCATCCAAACTCCGCAGTTAAGCGTGCCTGAACGAGAGTAGTACTAGGATGGGTGACCTCTTGGGAAGTCCTCTCATCTCAATGGTACTCAACTCGTGAAGCTTGGAATCTTATCCCTCAGGACCCAATTTTGAGTCGAGGGAGGCGAAAGACCGTGGGGGGACACGGATGGGGTAGGGCTTGGTACCACCCTGCATGTGACTAGCGGTTCCAGTGAGGTACGCCCCCATAGAGCTAGTGCCAGTGGGGTGCGCCCCATGGAGCCAGTGGTCCAGTGGTAGCCTAAGCGCTGGGGAGGGGAAGGGTGGGCTGGGCTGGGTCGTTACATACCCACATGGTCTTTCGCCTCCCTCGACTTAAACTTGGGTCCTGAGGGATAAGATTCCAAGTTTCACGAGTCGAGTACCACTGAGTTGGTTCAACACGAAGGCGTCGGATCCCATCAAAACTCCGCAATTAAGCGTGCCTGAGCGAGAGTAGTACTAGGATGGGTGACCTCTTGGGAAGTCCTCCCAGCTCAGTGGTACTCGACTCGTGAAACCTTATTTAACGACCCAACCCAGCTCAACACCCAAGCTACCACTAGACCACTGGCTCCATAAGGGCGCACCCCAATGGCACTTGCTCCATGGGGGCGTACCTCACTGGCATCGCTAGTCACAGGCAGGATAGTACGAAGCACCATATCCGTGTCCCCTCAATGGTCTTTCGCCTCCCTCGACTCAAATCTGGGTCCGGAGGGATAATGTTCTAGGTTTCACGAGTCGAGTACCACTGAGCTTGAAGGACTTCCCAGGAGGTCACCCATCCTAATACTACTCTCGCTTAGGCACGCTTAACTGCGGAGTTCTGATGGGATCCGGCGCCTTCGTGCTGAACCAGCTCAGTGGTACTCGACTCGTGAAACTTGGAATTTTATCCCTCAGGATCCAGGTTTGAGTCGAGGGAGGCGAAAGACTGTGTGGGAAGACACGAATAGGGCAGGGCTTGGTACCACCATGCCTGTGACTAGCGGTGCCAGTGGGGTACGCCCTTATGGAGCCAGTGTCAGTGGAGTGCACCCCCATGGAGCCAGTGGTCCAGTGGTAGCATAGGCGCTCGGCTGGGCCGTTACATAAAAGGCGGGGGCGCACCCCACTAGCACTGTGCCTTTTATGTAACGGCCCAGCCCAGCGTCTATGCTACCACTGGACCACTGGCTCCATGGAGGCACACCCCACTGGCATTGGCTCCATGGGGGCGTACCCCACTGGTACCGTTAGACACAGCCAGGGTGGTATCAAGCCCTACCCCATCCGTGTCCTCCAACACGGTCTTTCGCCTCCCTCGACTCAAACCTGGATCATGAGGTATAAGATTTCAGGTTTCACGAGTCGAGTACCACTGAGCTGGGAGGACTTCCGAGGAGGTCACCCATCCTAATACTACTCTCGCTCAGACACACTTAACTGCGGAGTTCTGATGGGATCCGGCGCCATCGTGCTGAACCAGCTCAGTGGTACTCGACTCGTGAAACCTGGAATCTTATCCCTCAGGACCCAAGTTTGAGTCGAGGGAGGCGAAAGACCGTGTTGGAGGACACGGATGGGGTAGGGCTTGATACCACCCTGCCTGTGTCTAACGGTACCAGTGGGGTACGCCCCCATGGAGCAAGTGGTCCAGTGGTAGCTTGGGGGCTGGGTTGGGCTGGGCTGGGCTGTTATATAAAAGGCGCCTTTTATGTAACGGCCCAGCCTCAGCTCAACCCAACCCCTTCTGACATCGGACCACTTGCTCCATGGGGGCGTACCCCACTGGCACTGGCTCCCTGGGGGCGTACCCCATTGGCACCGCTAGTCACAGGCAGGGTGGTACCAAGCACTACCCCATCCGTGTCCCCGCAAATGGTCTTTCGCCTCACTCGACTCAAACTTGGGTCCTGAGGGATAAGATTCCAGGTTTCACGAGTCGAGTACCACTGAGCTGGTTCAGCACGATGGCACCGGATCCCATCAGAACTCCGCAATTAAGCGTGTCTGAGCGAGAGTAGTACTAGGATGGGTGACCTCCTGGGAAGTCCTCCCAGCTCAGTGGTACTCGACTCGTGAAACTTGAAATCTTATACCTCATGATCCAGGTTTGAGTCGAGGGAGGCGAAAGACCGTGTGGGGGGACACGGATGGGGTAGGGCTTGATACCACCCTGCCTGTGACAAACGGTACCAGTGGGGTACGCCCCCATGGAGCCAGTGCGAGTGGGGTGTGCCTCAATGGAGCCAGTGGTCCAGTGGTAGCATGGGCGCTGGGTTGGGCTGAGCCCTTACACTGCAAAGTTTCTTATGAGTTGGAGTTGCCACCTCAGGTTGCAGGAGTTCTGTGACGGCCCCAAATTCCACAATCCTTGAATTGGGCACCGCCCGGCCTAGACCTACGCAAACCCCCGAGTCAGTCTCGCTGAGTCACGTATGCCTAGTCAGCCTTCATTACCATTTACCATTTATTACATATTTATAAGTGAAGTTAATTAATTAGTGAGTTATTATCAAATACAGCTGAAACACTTAAACTCCAAACTAATCAATAACTTCAAGACACACTAGTTAGGACAATCCTAGGGTGTGGAAACCCCGTAATCATATCCACCATATGAATCAAAAGTGAGTATCAATACTGTCCTACATGCCCAAGATCTCTCATAACCCATAATTCCATGTTCAACAAAACAATATAGGTATTTAATACAAAACATACTCAATACGCGCGAGGAGAACACCTCGTGGTCCTCGCCTTCAATCGCCTAACGCTAATCCTTTGCCTTGGTCTTGTGTTCGCCGTCCTTGCCCACCGTCACAAACTAGACGGTGAGTACAATGATGTAGAGAGTAAAATACCAATAGAGTCTAAACAGTATTTCAAATGTCAAGTAAATAGCTAAATTAGTATCATGCATGGATATCACGAAGAATATAAAAGACAGCATGATAAGTGATATCACGAAGATAACAACGATAAATGAGTGTCAAGACGAAAAGCCAAAAGAAAAGGAATCCAATCAAGACCAAGCCAATAAATCAACAAGGATGGATATAACAAAAAGGATTCAACAATTCATAATCCACAAGAAAGTATTGCTCAACAAACATAATAGCTCAATTAAATGCACAAGTGAAATAATGTAAATACTCTGGTTGGTTTTACTCACAAATACCGCACGTAACTCCGCACTTGCGGTTCTCACACGCCACCAAACGACTCCGCACGCTTGTCACCAATCTACTAGACACCTGGTCATTATTTTTTTTGATCCATTTACATCATGTTAGGGCCTTTTTTAAAAATAATGGATTTTTAAATCCATTTCCCATATTTTCCTTAATAATAAATTTTTCTAAATTTCTTGGCTATTTTTGTCAATTTCACGCATTTCAAGGCAAAAACCCCGACAAAATGCGTCATAAGAACCTCAAATACTTCACTTTTCATGAAAATTTCCAAATTTCTCTTTGTTTCATGAAAATAAAATTTTCTATAATTTTCCAGAATTTTTCATGAATTTTTCCTATTTTCTGGAATTTTATTTCAATTAAAACCCTTTTTAAATATATTTAATTGAAATAAATAATTATTTATTAATATAATAATAGAGGTGGGTCCCGGGTCGGGTCTGACCCGACCCAACTGGGTCGGTCTGGACCCGGCTGACCGACGGTCTGGACCGGGCAGATCGGACCCGATCCAACTCGGTCAAACCCGGTCGACAAACCGGGTCGGGTCACCTTACCCGACCCGTTTCCTTTTCGTTCCAAAGACTGGAACAACAATTTTTTTTTTTTTTTTTTTTTTTTTTTTTTTTTTTTTTTAGGTGGGGTTTGATCCCTGGACCGACCGGTCCGGTTCGGTTGAACCGGACCGGTTCAATCCGGTTTGGGGGATCAAACCCCCCTTTTTCACACGACGGAACAGAGCGAGAGAGCTCTGTTCCGCTGTAAATTTTTTTTTTTTTTTTTTTTTTTTGTTTGGGGTTGGGATCTCCCAACCCCAACTTCGATCTAGGCAGGGGAGTAGTCTCCCCTGCCATCATCATCCTCGGACGAACTGCAACGCAGTTCGTCCGAGCCTCTTCCCCAACTTAACAACAACAACGAATCAACAACAACAACAACAATGGCACCAACAATCACAACATTCACACTTACCTCACCTCGCCAACGCCGCCAATGCCGCTTCCCCGAGCACTCGATCTCGTCTCCCGCTCTCTTTCTTCTCGGCGACTCTCTCTCACTTTCTTCTTCTCTTTTCCAATGGTGAGGACAATGGTGGGTATGGATATTTTGGAGGGTTGGTCAAATGACTAAAATACCCCTCCATTCTTATCCATTACTTAATAAGTAGTTTGCCCTTATTGGTCATTTGCATTTAAATTTTGATTTTTTAATATTTATATATGTATATATATATAATAATTTGCATACATATACATATATAAATCTATATATATATATTTGTCTACAATTTCGTCGTGTGCGCTAACGAGCATACTCGGGCGTGCACACTACCATACGACCCACGTGTGTCGCCTATAACCCCGTGTATCACTCGGCGACCATCAATTTATTATTTTGTCAGTGTTTTATTTAAATGTATTTTCCCCCGAGACACCGTAAATCCGTAATTCGCCCGTCGAAACCCATTCGACATGTTTTTTTTTTTTTTCGAGGCGATCACTATTCGTTTATCGACGTCACCGCCCTATCACACAGATACGAGTTTAACTCGATAATACACATCATTACACAAAAATAATATAAATTTTCGGGTCGTTACAAGTTCATCTTGTGTTTCATATCTCTATGCTTCGACTTGACAAGTCGAGGGAAAGACAGCGACCGACAGTAGACTTGAGTCAAATTGATCTACGAGATGATATTATTTAGGGAGCGGCTAAACAGACCCTGCCTTGATACCCTTATTATTTACTTTTTAAAGTTGTCCCGATCCAATAAAAAAAATGCATTTAAGGGCAATGTTGAAATTATGTTTAATTTTGGATTAATAGGATTGTAAGAGGATTGGCATTATATATATAGTACATTTTGGTATAGTTTCCACATTAAGTTAAATGTTCATAAAACTTGCTTCTAACAATTACTTTGATGATTTAAGCCTTCTGCATTTTGAGGTATAACATATGAAACAAGTCTATATGCTAACTTGACCCAGTTACTAATGAAAATGTTGCAAAGTTAGTGGTAATTGGTTAGTGATTGAGGTATGAATGCACGTGGGACACAATCAGTTGGTGGTGTGGCAAGGTTGTGGGCCCACAACGCACGCCGTAGCGGCCGTTGAATTTTGGGGCCTTTACACGAGGCGTGTCCCCTCTCTCAACTCGATACCTACAATTGTATAAATCGACTTAGAAAGTCTACACAATACATAATACTAGACATACATCAATACAAAAATATAATATACCTCGGCCACGTGCCTCGATTAGTGTGCGTATCACGGTGTAGATCCCACATTAGTGATCCTAATTAAAGAATCAAAATGAGGTTAGAGATTTGAACCGTGACAATATTATTTTTTCATGTGGGGATCTTCATGAGAAAAACTTTTCATTTGAATAATCCATGTCATACAATAAAATAATTTACTCTAAAAAATAAATTAATAACCAAAATCCATATCAAGCGTTCATACACATCTACCATAAATCGTATATTTCTACGAAAAGTAGTTTTTAAAGTCTAGATGACAAAGACATGTACATGTATGAACCTAATAGCACAATGCTAGAGGGACACCGCTATGAGTCACACCCGGCCCCAACACATGCACCTTTTATCTAATTGTTTATGTTCACCTTGAGATGTGAGATTACACATCTCATTATTCAAAACATGGTTAGATAAGGAAGACGTGCATTAGGATGTGAGTTATAGGGTGTGCGTTCTAACATTTTAAATTATATATATGGTATATCATATTTTATGTAAGTATGTATGTATGTAGTATAAATTTATATAGGGATTCCCTGCTGGGATCTCCAATATTTTTTTCGATCCAAGTTTTCACTCCAACTCGTGGGAAATCAATTTTCCTCATCTTCGCCCATCCCATTTAAATTCTCCCATCCTTATTCTAATTGAGAAGTTTTTTTGGATATCCATTTCCATTGAGAAGTTTTCCAATCCCCGTGAGGGCTTCCGTTCCCATTGACACCCATAACATAATTAACGTTGAAAATCATCTTGGAAGATGTAGGATGATTAGGGGATAGAACACTCATAATAGACACTTAAAAATAATATTTATTTATTTGACATTTAGATTTATATGCACATATATCAATACACGAATAATGAATGGGTATTACTTAGGGGTGGACAGCGGTTTTCAAAAAACCGCTCAAACCGCCCAAACTGACCAAACCGCACGGTTTGGTTTGGTTTTTGAAGCTCGCGGTTTGGTCGCGGTTTGGAAAACGACCAAACCGCAGATTTGCGGTTTGGTCGCGGTTTTCATTTTGAGAAAACCGCGGTTTAACCAAACCGAGGGCATTTTGGTAAATACAAACCAAAAACCATAAAAATTAAAAAAAAAAACCACAAATCTCACATCTTGGTAAATACAAACTAAACTGAGGGCATTTTGCTTCTTTTTTTTTTTTGGCTTCTTTGTTTTTTCATTTTTGCTTGCTTTTTTTTTTTTTTTTTGCTTTTTTTTTGGCTTGCTTTTTTTTTTTTTTTTTTTTGCTTTTTTTTTTTTCCTGAAAATAAATTGCATGAAAACCGCGAAACCAAACCGACCAAATTGCGCAAATCGCGGTTCGGTTTGGTGCGGTTTTGGTGATCTGCGGTTTGGTTGCGGTTTGGAAAATCACCAAACCGTAGACTCTCGGTTTGGTCGCAGTTTGATGGTTTTCCAAACTAAACCGCGGTTTGCCCACCCCTAGACTATTACTACCGAATGTCCATCCTATTTTTTTTTTTTTTTTTTTTTTATAAGAATCCTGAGTATTTTCCAATCATCACTAGCTAAAGTTAGCTACGCACGATTTCCACGGAAAAAACAAAAAGAATAAGATAGTAAGTGCGTGTTGCTCTTAACCACGTATATGAGGACTTGTAAGGGATCAAGGGAAAGGACAAGCTTGCTCCGTAAGTCTGCATCTCATAAATGACCTTTTGGATAAGCATCAAAATATTAGTATTTCTTTTATCTCGTTTGGAAAACTAAAATGCAGCGTCATTAAAAATATTTGTAATTAGTCACGTGTCTCATTGAATAAGGGGTGCAGTGCATATGTCCTATCTAACCGGTAATGATCTTGTTCGATGTCAGCATCTTAATTAGCCTGGCCACATGTGGGCTTGCTCGATGTCAGTTTAATTAATCTTGAGCGCACCTATTTCTTGTCTAAAGACTAAAGTGCGTCGTATCAACCTCATGATTTAAAATGATCAGTTTCATTTAAATAGATAACTTTATAAAACAAGGATGTGCAAACTACAACAAATGATAGGAGCAAACCATCAAAATTGAGGGCTGCTAATGCAACTCATTTATCCAATCTTCTTATCCAATATAAAAAAGAATGCGGGTGTTGGTACCTTTTTTTTTTTTGTTTGCTTCTTTTACACCATCTTAATAAAGTGACTCAATTATCCCTTTATATAAAGGGTTTTTACTTTACCCAATCACCTCACTCACACAAATCCTAGTCATCACTTTCTCGAACCGCACTCTCACCACCAATTCAAATCTGAGTGAAACTCGATCGATTCGATGTTGTATGTGCATTCTTCATCTCGTTTAGTATCGATTTTGTAGTTTTTTAAAATTTTTTTCCTTTTTAAGTCGGTATTATTAGCGGTTTTGTTGTTGTGTTTAGAGCTTCGATTTGGGCCTTAAATCTTACATTTGGATACAAAGTTTTGATGGAATAACAAATATCAAGCAATTCTGAGTTTTGAAAAAAAATTATTTGTTCTTGTTACCTGCGGTGTTCAGAAGCACAGGGCCGACAACTCTTAAGATGTGGCAGACGCAAATGGCCGACACCTCTAAAGAGGTCTCTGTTAGATACCTCCGTCACCCATTGAAACTGAGTTTTCTTCACAATGTCGGTCGTATTCAATCGACACTAAGAGGTGTCGGTCGAATTCGACCGTTACCCTTTTAGAGGTTGTGGTCAGAGTCGACTGACACCTCTTCATAGGTGTCAGCCATGTGCGACCGAATTTTGCAGGCGACACTTTTTCGTTTCTAGGACACATCGCGATCACATCCGACCTTATTCAACGAAAAAACACTCCTACAACACTTGGTGATCTAGTACAAAGTGTTCTACAATGACTAAAACCAAAAAATCTAAATGATTGAGGGGAGGTGTTGGGTTGAGGGTGATGGGGTATGCCCGTATGGGTGAGCAAGGGTATTGTTGAAATTTTGAAAAAAAAATTTGGGTAAATTAAGTAAAAGGTGGAGTAAATGAAGTAAAAATTTAAAAATAAGGTAAAAGAAGCAAAATGTGAGGTCGAAATAGACTGGCCTTGTAAAAAATTAAAATTTATGACCAAAACACCCTAAAAGCAAATGACAACATTGCCCTGACTCCACCCAAACATTCTTTTCATCCCATTCATCCTCTTTTCTTTTCTTTCCACGTAATCGGCAACCTTGACGATTTTAGGAGTACTAAACACAATGTGACTGCCACATACTATTGAAAAAAATACTCAATCCGGCGGAAAAAATGAATTTCATGGGAGTATATGTTGCTCTTGTGTTGTAATAGGTTCCCTGATACTATTAATTGGGAATGATTGAGTTGTATGGGTGTGTAGGCGATGAAATTTTTGTTTGCTATGTCGTGAGAAGGGGTAGTGCTGGTCAGTGGTCACATGGGATATTGTATGGTTTCATTAATTGATGATTTTTTTTTTTTTGATTCGTTTTGGGTTAGTGCACTTCCGTAAAGTCTATTTTAGACAAATTTCAAAGAGGATTTAGTATATGTATATACTTCGCTCATGGTTGAGTATTTGGTTTTCGATCTAACAGGGCTGGAATAAACAAAGATCACCTGATCCGCTTCCAACTGCAAAACATATTAAAACCTAAAATAACCTATAAAAAATTGAATCCAATATATATATATATATATATATATATATATATATATATATATATTTGAGAGGTAAATCCTACGTTTGCAATTAGAATTGAGAGAGGAGAGATTGTTGGGACGCCTCAAGGCGATTGAGACCTATAGGTTTGTGTTGAGAGGTTGAACGTTAAGTGTTTTGGGCCAGTTAAAGTGTTTTTTTTTTTTTTTTCTTTTTTGGTTCGCAGTAGAGTGCTTTTCTTGGATGGTGTCGAGCGTTTCACATGTCCATCTCTCTCACCGCATCTCACAAAAATTCACGATCTCCAACCTCCAACGACAACTGACAACGTAAATTTGCATTTTAAAGGCCACTACCATCATACGAAAGAGTCGATTTCTTCATTTTTTTTGATGAAACATGATGGTTTTTAACTCATTTTTGTATATTTTAATAGGGTTTGAACAAATTTGTTTGTTTTGTAGAGCATTGTTTGTTGATGTTTGGCATCTCTTGACCATACAAAATGGATGACAAACGTCAAGGGGGTGTAAATGTAGAAGACGGAGAGATGTCTCTTGAGTTTTCCTATTTAGTCATTTTTTGTATTTTTTTGTGTTGTCCACCTCTGATTTGGCAACGCAAGACCGATCAAACACGTTAATGGCATAAGGACGCACATTGAGCACACCTTTTTTGCATTGCCCATGTCTTTTTTTTATATATGTAAGAAACAACTTACACCTACCAATGTTTGAACATATAACCTCTTATTTTCAAATCCAATATCCAACCATTGAGCTACGTAATTAGTTGGTGCAAGATATGCATATATCGCATCTCAAGGCACGCATGGACTACTCGATCGAGTCTGTTGCAAATGAATGTCGTTGCATTATTTGTACGTACAAGACCTACCAGGCTACAAATAGTTTGTTTGATTGTTAAAAAAAAAAAAAAACTCAAACAATTATTGATCTCCCGTTGTGCTCGAACGTGTTTAGGTCTATAAATAGAGAGTGACAGTGGCTTCTTGAGGTGCAAGTGCTTGAGATAATATTAATTGATTGAGTGTTTGAAGAAGTGAGAAAGTGAGAAAGTGAGAAATAGAGAAATGGCTGATTTGAAGCTTGTGATGTTGGGTGTGGTGTTGGTAGCTCTACTTGGACCTTCTCCTTCAACAGTGGAAGCTAGAACCCACATCCCTTCCATTCTCACCACATCTGATCAATCCTTGGAAAACATAGGTTCGATATTAGTAATTGTTCTTCCTGAATAAACATATATATGTGTTTGATAGGTCGGAAGTTATATACACATTTTTTTGATAAAAAGAAGCTATATACACATTACAAACGATTAATCTATATATACTCTTTAATGTGTGTTTTCTTTTTGGTTTTAGAACTTAACAGTGTTCTCGTCACTGGTTCTACTTTGGATATTGAAAAAGCAATATCTAAGGTCCGTTCCGTCCTAGCCTCGATAGACGTAAATGGCAAAGGTATACGTGTGCATATTAACAATTACTTGATGTATTTTCGTTGTGATGGAAGTTATTTATTTATTTCTTTGATATTTCAACTACCCAAAACTCACAAAGGTGGAGCACGTGATATATAAATAGGGCTGGCAATTAATACCTTGTTTAGTTAGGGGTAAGAGTTAACTTATAAGAAGTTGAAAATTAATCCCGTGGTTGCTCAACTTCTTTGTAAGTTATTTGTCAATTTACACCATTGAGTGCAAGATATCTCTCCCACCTCCGAGGGGAGTTATCTCTCGGGAGTTGTAGATACAATTACCCTTCATTAACGACCTTTTTATTATATATTTCTCTTTTGTTTGACGGTTATTTATATCAATTTATATTTTTTTATTGTTTAAAAATTTGAAACTTTCATGCAAGTTTAAAGTTGAACCAAACATGAAAATACTATCTCCAAGAAAATAACTCCGAACTAACATTGTAAGATAGCAAAAATGAACCAAATGAGGCCTAATTATGCAAGCCCGCCGGTCTGGAATAAAAAAGGTTCGGACAATGTCTTGATAAAATCGGTCGAATTTAAAACCAATTCAGGTCTAGACAAGGCCTTGAACCCTGACCCGAACCTGGTTTGAATTTTAAATAGAGCTAAAATATCTTTGATAAAAATGCATATTGTGAACTTAGTACTTATAAAATAGATCAGCAAACAATAATTTACTCTAATACACATAAATTAATGTACTAAAGATATCTTTAATTTTTTTAACAAAAAAAAAGATATCTTTGATTTTTTTAACAAAAAAAAGATATCTTTGATTTTAAAATAAATTAAATTTTAGTGTTTTTTATACTAATTACATTAAATTATTTGCAGTAATGTTACAACGATATATTGTTTGCAATATTTGTTGAGACTTTGACGTTACTTTTTCAAATTACAACATACGAGATTATAATCTATGTATATTTTAATATTTTCAATATGAGAAGTAAGTTTTCAAAATTGCGACAAATCCGGACAGATCGAAGTGTAAGCAAATCGAGTATGGACAAGTTAATCTTGACTGAATATAAAACCAAACCGAGTCCGGACAATGAATATACTCTTTATAGTAGGAGTTGCCAAACTTGGACCCGTCCGAACACGAACTTTTGTAACCCCTATATATAAATATGGAAGATGATACAATATCACATCTCAAAGTCACACTGGGGTGACATGACGGGCGAGCTCTATGTGAAAATGTGTGCGCGCTCATAGTTCTCGATGCATATCATGCACATGAGATGTATATGTCGAGACACACACGTATAACTCTTAAAGACGCGAGCCCACAAGTCACGCCAACTGGTGTGACTTTGAAGTGTCATTCTATGTAGCATTTTCTTATAAATATTAAAGGAACTTTAGTAATTTTTTATTTATTTTTATAATCGAGGCTATTTGAGCCACCGCCTCTAACATGGGCGTGGTGGACTCGATTAATCCGAGTGCTTAATTAAAAGATGTACGTACGTTTTGTGTTAATTAACTAGTGGTGCTGTCTTGTCTCTCCCATGCATCAGGAATCCCCCCAATTGACTGTGGAGGAGGATTAGCTTGCTGTGATGTTGGGATCTGCAATGCGATGTGCCCTACATCGTGCCGTTGCCTGGACGTAGGTAAAGCTTGCCACGCAGCGTGCCAGAATTGCGTATGCACCAAGTCTATCCCTCCTCAATGCACCTGCGAGGATTGGACCCCCTATTCATATGGACCGTGCACTTGCTAATCCAATGCATTATGTATATATGCATGGCTATTAACTAGTTAATTAGCCATCACCTCAATAAGTTTCATCGCCTCATATCACCCTAGTGATGTGGGTGTAGGAACACATTCATCTTATGTTAATAAAGATGGCTAATATTTAGTTGGTTTCACATCTGACTATATTTTTTTTTTTTCACGTCACCTTGATATAACTTTAGAGTGTCATTGTAGCACATCTTCCTTAATTATTATCTTAGCGTCACATTATATGGGTACCTTAGAAATTTTTCAGCACATCTCAGGACATTTCCCAAGAATGCCATTTCATTTGAAGCACGAGCACCACACCACCAAATCAAAAGAAACCCTTCCTCTCTCTCTCTCTCTCTCTCTCTCTCTCTCACACACACACACACACTCACACACACACACACTCACACACACATCACGCCATCAAGGCCTCAATATACTAGTATCCCTTCATTTTTTTGCTCGTTTAAGGTAGATATATTATTTTTAGAGTCGGGTGAGTGTTTTTGTGTCCAGTAGAAATGTTTAGAGGTGAGGGTTTGTGTGATGACTTCGAGTTTAGGGTTGTTGTTGGTTGAATCATCAAGCAATTGTTGTATTTATCGTTCATTTATCTTGTTTTGTTATGGTGTTTCATGGAAATGTATCCATCACTTTGTTTAACTTCAATCCCGTAGTATTCAATCGCAAAGGGACGTGATATGTATTTTGGTCTCGGACGCCCATTGCCGATACAATTGTGTAAGTGTCGGCTAATATCAACCAACACCCAAGTGAGAAGAACCTCAAGGCCACGTAGTTGTGTATCACCAAGACTACTAGTTTGATCTCAGAGACCTATTACTAAGATATTAAGCTATCTCTCACTTACTTCCAACCGAGTGTAATAAAAAGCTACGTTTGGGATTAGACTTAGTTGGTAGTAACCGACACCTTTTGGTAGTTATCGGTTATAGGTTACCGAGACATATGTTTATGTCTAGATCGTATGGTACCGATACATTATACTAAGTAGTTTTATTTGGTTTTCTTACATGATTCTTGCGCAGTATGCTTACAACGTCTATCCTTATCAAATTTGGCTCATGGGAAGCCTATCGTTTCCAAAAAAACCCAACCCCTCTGAATCTTCTTCTTCTTTAACCGTTCCCTCGTAATATCATTAATGAACACATCGAGCCTTGTAACAGTCTTCCAACTTGATACTGCATTTGCGGTGCATACTTCCATTCACAATCACTAAAGTCATAATTAAGTTCATCATCACCACTGCCACCTCCAACTGTATATGAAGTAAAGCTCTTCGACACACTGTAATCTCCATCGAGGTCTGTATCATCAATTCGTCGATTCCTCGAGTCATCTGTGACTCGAGGAATAGAAAAAATGATGACAAAGACCTCGATGGAGATTATAGTGCATCGGAGAACTCTGTTTCATATACAGTTAAAGGTGGCAATGGTGACGATGATGAACTTGATTGTGATTTTAGTGATTGTGAATTAAAGTATGCACCATGAATGCAGTATCACGTTGAGAGACATGTGATGTGTTCACTGATGATATAAGGGGAATGGTTCTTTCCGAGCGACGACATTACTAAAGTCTTTGAAAACAAGTGTAGATGTCACTCCCTGCAAGAAAAACCATGTATCATAAGTGGTCGGTATGAGAAGCCAAAAAAAATTTAAAATATGTATCTCTCGGTACTACAAGTTCGATACTTAATAGGAAGTATGGTACCATATGACCAACACCATTCCTATACTCTTAGTACTATGTAACGGAGTCACGTATATTCCAATGGCACCACAAAATCGATTACAAACAACCAAGACTTTGATTGGTGTATTGGTTATCTTCAACCAAGACACTACAAAATGTCTCAGTCATGTGCGACTGATAACAACCCAAATATAATTTTTCATTATTTAATACGTATTCACAGACATGGACACCAGCTCGAACGATTGCATACCCCGCAACTAGGTCAGTGCACGCCCGGATTAGATATACAGTCCGTTTTTTCTTGCAGTTTTGTCTATTTTGTGATGTGTATAATCAATTCTGTTAAATTACATCGCAATGTGTGTGTTTATGTTATTTATCACCGAACGAGACAATGTGTGGGTATTCGCCTCGTGTAGCATGTAGACGCGAATACCGAATAGGCGAGTTACACTACACTAGGCTGGGGGATTATACACACATAATAAATAATCAATATGCGTTAAATAATTAATATTGAACACTGTTTAGATGATTAGTGGCGTGGATGTACGTGGTTGGCATGCAACACTGTGCGGGATCGGATACCAGAACACTTGAGGATTCATTTGGTGTGTGTTGAGAAGGATAAGAACAAGGGACCAAGTCCACACTGGAGTCACATTTGGGCTGAGTTATCAACTAATCTTGGCCATCCAAGAGGCCTGGAGATGCCTACCACCCATGAGATGATGATTGACTATAAAAAGCCATTTTTTCACCATCCCACCACTTTTTCTCTATCTTGGTCTACTCAAATCTGAAAATTTTAGTGGTGGTGAGGGCTTGGTAAAGTTCAAGAACACATTTGACGGATACGAGGAAATCGTTAAATGAGGTTAAATCCGAACTTTCCTCGTAATTCTCTATTTTCGGGTCCCTTTTTACGGGTTTCGACGTGGGTTTTGTCGACGTGAATTAGAGCACATGGTTTTCATTGTGTTGCTATGATTTTGGGGATGAAAATGGAGCAATAATGGAGGAATTATTGGTGTTGTGGTTGTTGTATCCATTTTGTTGGATTTTCAACAATGGAGGAATTGTTGGTGTTGTGGTTGTTGTATCCATTTTGTTGGATTTTCGGTGTTTTTGATGGAAATATTAGGGTTTTCTTTCAAACAAGTTTTGTTGATGGTGTATGATATCTCATGGTTGATATGGAGTTCCATGCGAGGTTGGGACGAGTTCGGACTGCGACAACGAGCCAAGGTGCCCAAAAATCCCAGGAGTGCGTTCCTGGTTCAGACGCTGTCAAAGACACCGTGGGGAACAAATTCCCACGGCGTCACCCACGACATTAAAACCAGGGAGACACCCTGACCTCACGTTTTAGGTCATGTCATGGATACCAACTCGCGGTAGCGTGTGTCATGATGCCAAGGACATTGGTTCACTATCCTGGACATCGTGAATGGCACCGCCACCCACGGTGTCCGGATTAAAAATTGAAAAAATAAATTTAAA
This sequence comes from Stephania japonica, assembly GCA_039657345.1. Lineage (NCBI taxonomy): Eukaryota > Viridiplantae > Streptophyta > Magnoliopsida > Ranunculales > Menispermaceae > Stephania > Stephania japonica. Next base: position 50,154,913 of record CM077558.1, read on the forward strand.
AATAATTGGCCTATTGGGGGTTCACTTGGAGATTTATACAACTTATAATGTAGGTTTAAATGGTGGAATTAACATCGTTAATATGGAATGGAGAATTTCTAAGTTTTGGGATTTGATTAGATTTATCGAAAATTAGGTAATCAAGTTCGTTGGCGAGTAATTGGACACATGATTGGAGGCGTGTGGTGACTGATTGGATTAGTGGAGCGTATTTTGAGGTGTATAGTAACCAATTAAAATCCACCTTGAGTATTTACATGCTTTATTTATAGAATTCATGCCATGTTATTCATTTACTCTTACTTCCATATATTTATTTACGGTTTGTTGAGTTTACTCCCGCCGGATTATTCAGTCGCATTGGCATGTGACACACTAGACCATAGCATATGTTTTAGAAGTATGTCGGTGGATAGTCGACTTGGCTGTTGTTTCCTATTCATATGTTGAGGCTTCGTAGTCTACATCAGCCATCGAGTGGATTTATGGATTTCAGTCAGTTCGAGTTTACTCACTGGCGGTGCTTGGGATAGTTCGAAGTATGGTTCTAGTCTAACTAAGATCCTGCATACACATTTGTTTCACTACTATTTGATATTCATTCGAGGGTCATTTACAGTTGCATGTTTACTTTTCTTCCGCATGTTTATTTAATAGGCTTTTAAATTCATGTATTTACTCAGTGAAGTTCCTTGAGATTACTCACTCTAGACTCGTCATCTGTTTTACTATAATTATGAAGTGCAAACCCCAGTACAAGGAGGGGAAAGGGCAAGCTTGAGAACTTTTTGTGATTGATTTTCTTGCACCTGACTCATATGTTTGCTATTTATTTCTCATTTTTATGTTGGGTTGGGACTTGAGAGATTACCTGACATGTATATGATACATTTTGAGGTACTTTTGATATTTTGATATACATGGATCATTGTATATATTTCTGGTACTTTGGTTGGGTTTTCACACTAGTAGAATGCTCTATGACGTGATTTTACTGTTTTATTTTAATAAATCATGTTTATAAGTCTTCCGCTAAAAATTTAATGATAAATATGATGATAAACAAATGAAATTGAGTCCACTAGTTAGCTTGACAAATTATTAAGGAAAGTGATATAAAAGTTAGCGTTAAAAGGGTTGTTAAATGGTGCACGATGCACATAGGATACAGCTGAGCCGTGATGTGGTAGGGTTTTGGGCCCGCGGCGCATGACGTGGCGGCCTCGGGTTTTAGGGTCATCACAGATAAATTCGCATCAGTAGTTAACCTTCGAAAATGGAAAAGAAAACCACAAAAAAAATCATGAAAACTAGGCTTATCGTGTGCGACGTCTGCCTCCCACTCATTTTGTTCAACCATCCGACCTTAAAAATACTTAAAACTCACCAAATCTCACAAACCCTAAAATACAAAATCCACACTATTGTTGTGAAGAAACATGTGGGCACCACACGTGGGACCCACATGCAAGGAAAATGCACTAAACGCGTCCACAAATTTCTCCATTATCAGTGGAGCGTCTCACGCGTCTTTGACCAACGCGTCTCACGCGTTTTTGACGCGTCTTTGACGCGTTTTTTGTTGCCTATAAATAGGCCCAACGCGTTAGAACAAAATGTAGAGTAAGCAGAAGCTCAGAGCATAAGATAGCAGTGTAATGTGTGCTCTGTTGTGAGCAAATAGAGAGTGAGTGTTTCTCCTATTATAAAGAGAGGTAATTTCAGTGTTTCTCCTTTATAAATAGAGAGATAGTGTAACATCTACTATTTTTCTCATAGTAAATTCTTCTATCCTTGCCCGTGGTTTTTACCCTAATTTGTTTGGGGGTTTTCCACGTAAAAATCTCTGTGTCCATTTTTCTTCACTTTTATTATCCCAAATTATTTGTCGTGGTCTTGCTCTATCCGGTCTATTTTTACAACAATTGTCACCTCAAAAACTATTGAACTTAGATGATCATACCACACAAAACGTGGAATCAGAGACTTACAATTTTCTTCTCTTTTCCCTTTTTTTTTTTTTAAAAAAAAAATCTCTTTGACACTTGCAATTTCTTGGTCTGTGTCATAAAGATATGAGAAACTAAATCAATTGTAGCATTTTTCAATGTAAAGTTTATGAACAACAGTCATACCTGTAAGGGATTAGAATATCACTTCCTCGCTTTTAGAAGATATAAATTCAAATGTTCGTTTATACAAGACTGAAGCATATAATTAGAACTCACATACAGCATGAAAATGTTCTTGACAATCACGTGTCCTCGAACTTCTTAACTTCAAGGACATTCCTTAGCAGCGTCTTCATTCTTAACCCGAATATCTCAACAGTTGAGAATACTGTGACAAAATCATGTAAACATGTATCTAATTTAAATGTGCTGCAGTATGAAATTCATATGAAGCTTGTCCATTAACGTGATCAGTTTTGTCATTCATGCTATTGCTTAATTTCCCATGTATTTACATATATTCAAATCATAAGTTGACCTGCTTTGAATTTGTTCATCTCTGTCAATTTGATCTGCTTCTCCTTCATACACTTCTTTGATGTCCAATCATAAATCTTTAGATTACTTTTAATCTCTCTCTTTTATATATATATATATATATATATATATATATATATATATATATAACCTTTTTCAGCCCCTTCTTACTTTGGTTCGACTAATCCTATAGCAAGTCATGTTTGATAAGAGCATTCGTCTTTAGGCTTATCGGAACGTGTTCTGCTATGTGAACTTCTGGTTTTCCATGGCGTTTCATTAAATGTACAAAAATATATCCAACTGTTAACAAAACATAATAAATCTAGCTTCTTCCTTTATCCAAAAACAAAACATAATAAATCAAATCAACTATGGCCTAAGCTGGAGATAAGAGTATTACTCCGATAAGATCATTTTGAAACCAAGTGAAATTACTAAAGAAGCTTGCATGATCTTAATTCTCATGTATTTCTAGATGATTAGCTATTGAGGGAAATCTGATGGTGGTTCCCAAACAGCCAAGAACTCCAACTCTTTAAAAACAAAAGATCGGAAAATCAACCCGGATGGATTGGCCTAGTGGTAAGAGCAAAGGAGGGAATCTGTGGATTAGGTGCACAGTTTCAAGTTCGATTCTCCACGATAATCAAATGTTGGTGGTGAATCGAACTCAAGACCGTGCGCCTAACCTGTAGTGACGAAGTCCCGCCTTTGCCCTTACCACAAGGCCAAGCTGTGCGAGTTCATATATAGTTGTTGTCTCATCCATGAGATTCGTTAGTGTTATGATATGGATGAACAATTGATCAAGATTTGGATGACCATATTGTCAAGCATGGCCTTCACATTGAATTGTAACATCAAGCATGTCACTTGGTTAAACATGACTCTCACACATTGAATTGTAACATCAAGCATGGCTCTAACACTTCGTGTAACTTATACTCCTATCCAATGTGCAACTACTCTTTCATGCATTGTCAAATTACTTGTAACGTGTTGTATGGCATGTGGTATATGTGTTACTTGTACACATTGTCTGGTACATTTCATCATCATCACCAAATGGCCTATATAAAGGGCATCAACCTCATTATAGAAATACACCAAGTAGTATACAACTTCTCATTACAACTCTTTCATTTCTTCTCTTCTACTTTGCAGTTGTAGTTCTTTGTAATAGTAGTTTGTAGTAGTAAAAGTTAGTAGTCTTCTACTTTCCTTCTCTAGTTCTAGCAAGTTCCAACTTAAGTTACAACACGTTAACAACACAAGCTTGCTCTAGCACAAATGAGACCTTGAAGTTCAAGAAGACTTGCTAAGGAGACAAAGCTAGGAAGGTATAATTTTTGTTAATTTAAATAAGTTCAATTTATTTCCATGTTATCATGGCAACTTTCCTTTCATTTATATGCATCGTTTATGTATACAACTTAATTCATACATTTTGCATTATAACGTCACCAACTATGAAAGTATGCTCTGTAGTTGCGTCTTGGACGATCTTCTACATCTGAAATCAAAACTCAATTTGTGACATAAATAAATTTCTTTTCTCTATACTATAAGTGATTATTTATGCTTTATTCTTGATTTTATAATGTAAAAAAGTACTATGAGTTTGGATTGATAGTGGGTAAGCCTTGTCCCAGGTAAAGCTAAACATTGAAAGGGAGACGGGTTAGCATGGTTTTAAGTAGACTTCGTCTCGCCACCCACCTAGAGGTTGTCCCTCCAACTCATACAAGTAGTACATTTTACGTATTAATAATCAAATTGTGAACATATATTTATCTGTATATTATCTATTTTGTATAGGAAGAAAACTATTTAGTTTATCTCTATTTTCATAAAATTTCAACTTAATTATAATTGAATGTGTTGCCCATTATTGGCAAGAATTATTTGCCAAGGCAATTAAAGCATTCATGCAAGATAGTGCGTCCATTAGCACTAATATTCATTCGTCAATATCTCTATAGAGATGAAAAGTGAATTTTCACTTTATAATATCCTTTCACCTTATGAAATAAACAGTTGGGTCTCAAGCTATAAAATTTAAATCAGTTCGGTATGCATTGTAATACCGCACCGTAATTTTAATTACCTCTTAATTGAGGCTCTGCGGTTATATAACTGATGAGGCAATGATAAATAAAAAAAAACGTGGCATGCCTCGATACATTATTACAACAAAAGTATCCATCGCGTCAATTCATATGAATATTATGAATTGATATCTCGTCATATGGTAGCTAAGTTTATAAGATATCATATGTGACAGCCCCAATTCCACAAATCTAAATTGGGTCCCGCCCGGCTTAGACTTACGTGAACCACCGAGCCAATATCGTAGAATCACGCATGCCTAGTCAGCCTTCCATTATCATTTACCATTTATTAAGAAATTAAAGGTTGAGTTAATCAATTAGCGAGTTACCATAGTTACAGCGGAAGCAATTAAACCTCAAACTAATCAATTAACCTCAAAACATACAAATTAGGACAACCTAGAGTGTAGAAACCCCGCATATGTATATCATCAATAAATAAGTCAGAGGAGAATAATAACAAGATATACATGCCCGAGATCTCTCAAAAACCCAAATCTCAGTGCTTCAAAACAAGTATATACAACAGTACAAAAGAATCACCTATGTCAAACAAGTGGAAAGAACTACTCTGGTATCCTCTAATCAAATCACCTAGCTGTGGAGCCTTTCCCTTGCTGGACGGTGGATCTGCACTCTGTCAAACACAAGAATGATGATCCCAGGTAAGTAATGCTAAACATGACATTAATATAGCATTTCGAAATAAATATCACAAGAATGACGAGCCCCGGTAAGTAATGTTAAATATGACATGAATACAACATTTTGAAATAAATAAAACACTGGTCCATATTCATGCTGATAGAAAGAAAGGACAGGGAATGCATGAATAATTAAGACTATAAATAAATCAACTGAGCAATCGAAAATGAGTGTCCTGAAAACAATAGAGATGCACAAGTAGTTACGACCAAACGGTCGTTGAGTCGAGGTAAACACCTACAAGACTCGGAGTTTAGGACGCGATGCACTTATAACATCTTAAAGTCCACGCAGATGAGATTCCCTGTACTAGTGCAGGTAAGAACCCTCACCCCATATCGAACCAGAATCGGTATCGTGCATCCCGAGTTTATGGCTCTGGCATATTACCTCTAATAACCCTTCCTACCAAAGGATCACGTTGACTCACTTGCCCTCTGATAACTCAAAGAAATAGAATTTCCAAACAGGATAGAGTAATAACAATAATAATTTAAAGCTCAATAAATAACTGTAAAATTCATCACTGGCTTACTTACTTGTATCCAAACTAATTCGCACTCACACGACCTCTGATGTGACTTTGGTGATGTTGAACTATCATTTGTCAAAAAAGAGCTACCTAGATTTGCTGAATTATGAAATTATAAGGAAGATTAACTAGGGAGTAGGGGTGTCAATACGGGAGGGGACAAGACGGGACGGGGATGGAGATAGGGTTACCATCTCCAGTTTTAGGAATTCAACTCTCATCTCCATGCATGGATGAATTTTTTTCTCGTCCCCATCTAATTAATCATCGCGGGATGGAGAATCACTATGGGGAAATATTTTTCCCCATGTAATTTTCCACAAAGAATTTATATATGTGATGGCCTCTCTCATAATTTAGGGCATTGTCCGGCGTAATCTCGTAATTAAGCCATAATTCTATCCACGCAGGACTTAACTACGTATTAGTCAGCTTTTACGACCTAAACTCCTCTTTTCTCGTGTTCAGGATAACTAATACACTAGTCCTACCAGTTTATGAAATTTAGAGTCAATTAAAACTTTTTATTGAATTAATTATTTAGCGGAAGTCTTATTGATAACTTATGCCGAAGTCATTTATAATTATGTGGAAGCCATTTGAATAATCCTAAGTGTGAAAAACCAGGAAACGATATCACATAAGTAATCCTCAAAATACAATAAAATAGTATGACAGTTTAAGTCAGGTCGGGAAACTAATGTTCAATCCAATATACAACTCAAATTGTATGTAAAAGACATATATAACTAATACAACAAAATATGAAAAGACCTACAGTCGACGCAGTGTCGTACCGCTAACTTAGAGATAATCACAGATCTTCTCCTTGCCCGGCCTGCTGGTAGACGACTCTACACCCACCATCATAAAAAGACGGTGAATACTAGAATATGACAGTAATCCCTGATAAAAAGTTTAATTTGCATTTCTAAATATTCAAATGGTATTTAAAAGCATATAAATCGAAAAACTGGAAAATAAACCATATGCGAGTAAATACCAAAGTTAAGTAAGTGATACTAACACTAGACTAAGTAGTGGTGATTTAGGTTCGGTTGGCGGTAAACGGCGTCACTCCAACTCAATAATTATATAGCACGAGGGACTCTAATCCAAGTGTTGCCAGGGACTCTAACCTCGTTGCGTAGATCACCTTAGAGACTCCAACCCCTAGTGTCGTACATTGTTAGGTAACATGTGCGATCCCTAGGGACTTTAGCCCCGAGAGTTGTGCACAACTCGATCGAGTACGTAACCTAAATGCGAAGACTACTTTTTAATTTCAAAAAAATACCAAGTATGGATTGTCAAGGCATAGGAACATCTATACACCTAAACAAATAAGGAATACAAGTCCATTTTAACATTTACAATATATTCACTAGCCTAATAGCAAGCTATTTATCATTCAATTCATAATTAAAATAGCAAGAGATAGACATAGTATAGGGCATAGAATCAATGAACCACATCAAAGGAATGGATATCATGAAAGTAAGACTCATCAAATTAGCATACACACAATGAACACATGATATCATAATACAAATGCAATAAAGTCAAAAGGACTATGCAAGGACAACAATTAACAAAAATGAAATGCCAAATAAAGTTGTCATTGGGTATACTCACAATGCGAGCAAATTCCTAGCTAATCCAACCTCTTGACACCCCAACACGAGTACTCAGATTCTCGAAACACTTCCCTAGGTTCCTGAGGCATTTAGATGTGATTTTGGGTGGTTTAAAGTCAGTTTAGGTAGGTATTAGTTATAAAGTTGTATTGCAGGAAAACTGAGAAAATTATAGAAAAGGTTGTTGTTCAGGTCTTCCAGCACTCCTAACGCGCTGGTTGGAATTGTCCAGCACGCTAAGTGCAGGAACCCAGAGTTTTCTCCTGCAACGTGAATTTGGCCAACTCCCAAGCCTTTGGATCACTGTTCACCTCCACCAGGGTCCAAACACATCCTCCACCATCAAAAGCATACACCGGACGCTTCTTATAACATTCAAACGTCAATTAAAACATAAATTTCCATGAATCAAAGGCATGCATTTTCATCAAACACATGAAGAACAACTTGAAATCCAAATTTTCCAATTCATGAAAACAACACTGATTTTTTGAGAGGCTAGGCAGTATCTTTAGTGTTTTTAAGTGGAAAATCTAAATATGATGTTAGATTTCAAAAACAAACTCATTTTGTAGCTTGAGATTCAGAAAAACCGAAATCATAAAAAAACCCCATTTTTGGCAAAACTTGTAAAATTCGAAATTCAAGTTTGAGGAATGAAATCAGAGCTTAGAAATGCATCAAAACAACCTTAGAACACTTTAACATAATTATAACAGAAAACCTCTTGATTAAAACCAAAAAACCCCAAACTTTGATGCATGGAATTGAAGAATAAGTTACCTAGGTGGTGTTAGTTGGATTCCTAGTTTGATTTCCCAATTCTTGGTGATAAAAGCACTCCTTCAAACTCCCAATTTCCAACCAAGAATGCTTTGAATTTTTCAGTTAAAAGACATGCATTTTGACAATGAACAAGGGGGTTTATGTAGTTTGTCATGTTCATCAACCTTACTTTCGACGTCACTAGGAGATATTACCACCCACATGAACTCCTACACTTACACTTATTTCAACCAAGTGACACAACATATTGACACATATTTCATGGGAGTGTGTGCTGCCACGTATCCCGAGGCTAGTCCATGTGTTGTAGATTTTTAAATTAAAACTATAGCATTTTAATTTGATTTACATTAATACACAACCATAGGCTTATAAATAATTCCTTAATTCATATTAACATTAAATAAGACTTGCCAAACTGCTAACTACTTGGTTCCCCGACTTGCATGCAACTCGAGGTGTAACGACGTAATTAATAATTATTGTTATTTATGATGTCATTGCAGACGAGGACGTTCGTGGACCCCACAGAAAGGTAAGAGCACGCTCGGATTAGGTATACAGTCCGTTTTGTGTGTTTTTGTTGTGTGTTTGTAATGTATATATTCAATTTAGTTAAATTGCATCGCAATATGTGTGTTTATATTATTTATTGACGAGCGAGGTAGTGTGACGGGTATTCGCTGTGTGTAGCGTGTAGACGCGGGTACCAGGCGGCGAATGACTAGTACGCTAGGCCGAGGGACTAAATACACACAAAAAATGATAAAATTCATTGAATAAGTTATTTAAAATGACGTCGAGGCAGTTGGGACTGTCGTTGTGCACGAATGGAACGAATTGCAACGCAGAGCCGGGTACCAAAACACTCGGGGATGAATGGTTGTAGCTATAAGGATGTGGTCAATAGACCAATGTGGGTCAAATTTGTCAACAGTTTGTGAACTTGTTGACTTAATCACAGCCATTAGATGGTGCCTAGGGATGAAAGGGTGTGGTTGGATAACATTTTTCTAAAAATATCCTATTTTCTCACTCTTCCATCACCTTGTCGCTCTCCTCTTATCGAGAAATCCGAAAATCTGAAACTTGTGAATGTTTTGTGAGTTTTGTATGATCATTTGGAGCTTAAGAACTCGAGGAAAGCGAATTCTAAGGTTAGATCTTCGATCACCATCTCCTTCTCTACGATTCGGGGTAATTTTCGGGTGTTTTAATGGTGGTTTTGGTTGTGGATTTGAGCACACCAGTTGATTGAGGTGTTGCTATGGTTTTAATGTTGGTTTTGAGGTTATGAATGGAGAATTTGGTGTTGATGTTGTGGTTTTTTTGGTTTTCTAGCGATTTGTCGAGGTTTTGGTCGAAAAACGCTGATTTTGTGTTTCAGACGCGTTTGGTCGAGGAGTTTTGATGGTTTGAAGTTGGTTTAATGTTTAATGGGTTGTTAGAGTGAGCGCGGATCGCGGCAACGAGCCATGGGGGTTTGAAAACCTAGAAAAACCCCTCTACTGCAGACGTCGCCATGCGCGCTGTGGGATTTAAAAGCTCACGGCGCCACTTGCGGCGTCTGGGACAGAGGCGAAATTTGGGAAATGTGATTGGCATTTTGGGAGGCGCCGTGGAGAAGAAAAATGTGGTGGTGACAGTCACGGCGCCCAGAACGTCGTGGACACACTGTGCAGGATTGAACTCAGCGGTGTTACGGCAGCGTCTGAGACAATTTTGAGACAAAATTTTTAAATAAAATTACCAATTGGGGATTTGCCTAGGGACTTATATAGTCTATTTGGGGTGTTTGAATGATGATTTGGGTTTCGAATTGAGGTTTTCGAGGTATGGGAATTTGTTTGATTGATCAGAAATTGTTGAATTAGGTTGGTTTGACGAGTAGTTGGACACGCATTGGAGGCGTGCATTTGAACTAGGGACGTTAGCGGAGTACAGTTTGAGGTGTGTAATGCCCCAATTGAAATTCTCTTTAGTACTTACTACTTGATTATTTGAATTCTGTCCTTTTTATTCAGTAATCTTATTTCCCGATTGCTTTACTGTTAGTTGAGTTTACTCCCACATAGTGTTTATTCGTTGTGGGGGAATGGGGTCCACTGGGCCATAGCATGTGTTCTACTGACACGTTGGTGAATATGCTACCCGAGTGTGCTAGGTATGTGTGGGTGCATCGTGGGTCTACGTCGACCACCTAAAGTGTGCAGGGTCACAAGTTGGAGGTATCCTCACTGACCATGCTTGGCGAATATCCCGAAGTATGGCGTTAGTCTAACTTTGATCATGCACGCACTTTGTTTCTATGATATTTATATTCATGCGATGATCTTCCACAGTTATCTGTATTCTTTTCTTCCGCATGTTTATTTAATAGTACCTTAATTCCAACATTTTTACTTATGTATTTACTTGGTGAATTTCCTTAGGATTACTCAAACTGGACTCGTCATTTGCCTTTTTATGATGGATTAAGTGCAGATCCTAGTATGAGCAGAGGGAAGGGCAAGCTTGAGGACTACCTGTGATTGAGTACGATTTGTCCTACTCGTACGTTTGTTTATAGTTATCGTTTTGTATTGGGTATGGGTTGTGAGTGATACATTTTAACCTGTATATGACTTGTAGGTTATCTTTTGATATTTTGAGGATCAAACTTGACATATATAAACACATACTAGTTAGCCGGCACATGCTCCGTACGTGATGTAGAGAAACAAAAAGCAATTTTGTTGTTTTTTTAACTTAATTCATTGGTTTAAAAAGTTAACGATATCCTACCAAAAAAAAAGTTAAAGATATTTAATTTGAATTAGCAATTTTTATTGAAAGAATTTAAAATCGCCTTTAATTGGAGAGAGAGAGAGAGAGAGAGAGAGAGAGATAAGAAAAAGTTAGATAAACTTCAGTTTTGAAATCAAATTAAAAACAATTTTTATTATTTTTCAAAGATACCCTCATTATTTACTTTTTAAAGTTGTCCCGAGCCAATAAAAAAATGCATTTAAAGGCAATGTTGAAATTATGTTAAATTTTGGATTAATAGGATTGTAAGAGGATTGGCATTATATATACAGTACATTTTGGTATAGTTTCCACATCAAGTTAAATGTTCATAAAACTTGCTTCTAACAATTACTTTGATGATTTAAGTCTTCTGCATTTTGAGGTATAACATATGAAACAAGTCTATATGCTAACTTGACCCAGTTACTAATGAAAATGTTGCAAAGTTAGTGCTAATTGGTTAGTGATTGAGGTATGAGTGAACGTGGGACACAACCAGTTGGTGGTGTGGTAAGGTTGTAGGCCCGCAGCGCACGCCATAGCGACCATTGGATTTTGGGGCCTTTACACGAGGCGTGTCCCCTCTCTCGACTTGACACCTACAATTGTACAAATTGACTTAGAAAATCTACACAATACATAACACTAGACATACATCAATATAAAGATACAATATACCTCGACCACGTGCCTCGATTAGTGCGCGTATCATGGTGTAGGTCCCACGTTGGTGATCCTGATTAAGGAATCAAAATGAGGTTAGAAACTTGAGTCGTGACAATATTATTTTTTCCTGTGGAGATCTCCTTGAGAAAAACTTTTCATTTGAATAATCCATGTCATACAATAAAATAATTTACTCTAAAAAATAAATTAATAACCAAAATCCATATCAAGCGTTCATAAACATCTACCATAAATCGTATATTTCTACGAAAAGTAGTTTTTAAAGTCTAGATGTCAAAGACATGTACATGTATAAACCTAATAGCACAATGCTAGAGGGACACCGCTATGAGTCACACCCCAATGCATGTACCTTTTATCCGATTGTTCATGTCCACCTTGAGATGTGAGATTACACATCTCATTATTCAAATTAAAACATGATTAGATAAGGTAGACGTGCATTAGGATGTGAGTTATAGGGTGTGCGATCTAACATTTTTAATTATATATATGGTATATCATACTTTATGTATGTATGTATGTATGTAGTAGAAATTTATATAGGGATTCCGTGCTGGGATCTCCAATATTTTTTTCGATCCAAGTTTTTACTCCAACTCGTGGGAAATCAATTTTCCTATCTTCGCCCATCCCATTTAAATTCTCCCCATTGAGAAGTTTTCCAATCCCCGTGAGGACTTCCGTTCCCATTGACACCCATAACATAATTAACGTTGAAAATCATCTTGGAAGATGCAAGGGTGATTAGGTGATGGAACACTTATAATAGACACTTAAAAATAATATTTATTCATTCGACATTTAGATTTATAAGCACATACATGATGAATGGATATTCCTACCGAATGTCCATCCTGATTTTTTTTTTTTTATAAGAATCCTGAGTATTTTCCAATCATGACTAGCTAAAGTTAGTTACGCACGTTTTCCTCGAAAAAAACAAAAAAAAAGATAGTAAGTGCGTGTTGCTCTTAACCACGTATACGAGGACTTGTAAGGGATAAGGGAAAGGAGAAGCTTGCTCTGTAAGTCTGCATCTCATAAATGACCTTTTGGATAAGCATCCAAATATTAGGAAAACTAAAAGGGTAGTGCTATTTGGACTCGTGAGTCCGGACTCAAAACTTTTTTTAATTTCAAATACACCCTCGAGCAATTAATGAAACAACCGTAATCACTTATAAAATTCTTATTATACCCCTTAAATATGTACAAAAAATTTAAAAACCTCTTTATGAGTCCGGACTCATGAGTCCAAGTAGATTTATTGAAACTAAAATGCAGCGTCATTAAAAATATTTGTAGTTAGTCACGTGTCTAATTGAATAAGGGGTGTAGTGCATATGTCCTATCTAACCGGTAATGATCGCTTGGTCATGTTCGATGTCAGTGACTTAATTAGCCTGGCTACATGTGGGCTTGTTCGATGTCAGTGACTTAATTAGCCTGGCCACATGTGGGCTTGTTCGATGTCAGTGACTTAATTAGCATGTGTGAGTTTAAGTAACATATTGAGGTGTATCGTGAGCGCACCTATTTCTTGTCTAAAGACTAAAGTGCGTCAAACGTATCAACCTCATGATTTAAAATGATCTGTTTCATTTAAATAGATAACTTTATAAAACAAGTATCGGCCACTATGTGCAACTACAACAAATTGATAGGGGCAAACTATAAAAATTGAGGGCTCCTAAAGCAACCCATTTATCCTATCTTCTTACCCAATATAAAAAAGAATGCGGGTGTTGGTACCCCATTTTTTTTTGCTTCTTTTACACCATCTTAATAAAATGACTCAATTATCTTCTTATCTAATCACCCCACTTACATAAATCCTAGTCATCACTTTCTCAAGCTGCATTCTCACCACCAATTCAAATCTGAACGAAACTCCATCGATTCGATATTGTAGGTGCATTCTTCATCTCGTTTAGTATCGATTTTGTAGTTTTTTGAGATTTTTTCGGTATTGTTAGCGGTTTTGTTGTTGTGTTTAGAGCTTCGATTTGGGCCTTGAATCTTACATTTGGATACAAAGTTTTGATGGAATAACATATATCAAGCAATTCTGAGTTTTGAAAAAAAATTGTTTGTTCTTGTTGCCTGCAGTGTTTAGAAGCACAGGGCCGACAACTCTTAAGATGTGTCAAACGCAAATGGTCGACACCTCTAAAGAGGTCTCTGTTAGATACCTTCGTCACCCATTGAAACTGAGTTTTCTTCACAATGTCGATCGTATTCAATCGACACTAAGAGGTGCCGGTCGAATCCGACCGTTACCCTTTTAGAGGTTGTGGTCAGAGTCGACCGACACCTCTTCATAGGTGTCAGCCCTGTGCGACGGAATTTTGCAGGCGACACTTTTTCATTTCTAGGACACATCGTGATCACATCCGACCTTATTCGACGAAAAAAAACTTCTACAACACTTGGTGATCTAGTACAAAGTGTTCTACAATGACTAAAATCGAAAAATCTAAATGATTGAGGGGAGGTGTTGGGTTGAGGGTGATGGGGTATGCCTGTATGGGTGAGCAAGGGTATTGTTGAAATTTTGAAAAAAAAAATCTGGGCAAATTAAGTAAAAGGTGGAGTAAATGACGTAAAAATTTAAAAACAAAGTAAAAGAAGCAAAATGTGGGGTCCATTATAAAAAATTAAAATTTATGACCAAAACACCCTAAAAGCAAATGACAACATTGGCCTGTCTCCACCCAAACATTCTTTTCAACCCATTCATCCTATTTTCTTTTCTTTCCACGTAATCGGCAACCTTGACGATTCATAAGATGTTATTTATGCATATTATATATAGTTTATTTATATGTTTTAGTGTTTATCCTTCGAATTATGGGCCTAATTATCTCTATTTGTTATTTCAGGACTTTTGGGGTGCACGGTTGGATCCGGGGCGAAAAAATACTCAAAATAGAGTATTTACTTGAAGAAATCGGACACCGAAGGATTTGTTTCGGAGTATATGCGAGAGTTGGATAATTGAAGTTATGCAGTGCCACGTGTCGCGCTGTCATTGGCCGAGCCGCGTCACACAGAACGTTCCAGCCAATCAGCATCTGCCACGTCGCCCAGTTCCACCAACCCCAGTGCGCCACGCCTCTCTCACAGCTCATCGTCTCGCCTTAGTTGCTCGATTTACCTCGAGATGCGTGCCAACACGAACTCCCGGATTTTTTATGATAGTCGCGCGATTCTTCTCCACCAACTCAGCTGCCACGTGTCCGCTTCCCATTCGTCCACCGCGTCACCCGCTCACCCTCCAGCCACTAAAACGCTGCCACGTGTTCGGTCCAGTCATCACCAACACGTCATCAACAACAGTTTTGGCCAATCAGCGTCCACCACGTCAGCACGCTCCAGTTTTTCAACCAATCACGCTGTGACACATGACAGATTCCAGAAAAACACCAAAAATAGCCATAGATTGTCCTCGACGCACGTGTCACGCACCAAACTTGAAAATAGGCATCCGGGACCCAAATTTAGGAGTATTAATTAGGGTTTTTGGCAGAGAGTTGGGGGATCGATTGTTTTCTTCTTTTCTCAGTGTTTTCTATTTTTTTTCTCTCCTCTTTTTCTACACTTTATTTTTATATTTTAATGGAGTTTATGACGTCAATGACCGGCTGAACTCATCAGTCTGAACCGGAAATGGATCAAATCACTCTTTTTAGCATAAAACATATCTGAGATCTATTTTATTATTTATTTAATTTGTTTTTTATAGTATTTTATTTTCTTTAGTATTATTTGAACAATTGAAGTTAAACACTAGTTTAAACTTCAATTCATATGCCAGTGAGTCGTAAGCACCCATGCTTGTGCAATAAGACCACACTAGTGGCAATTGACCATACCAATTGATTGGAACCTTTTGGGACCGATCAAATACCTTAGGGATCTAGGCTAAATCAGGAGCACTAGCGATCCGGTTGTCTAGGTGTAGTGCCTTCACAAATCGAAGAAATGCGACCAATGCGTTAAATCTGGAGCACTAGCGATCAGCTTGCGTAATTGGTCAAGGAAGTAGTCAACGGTCGTACCTTGGCTGCCGACATCAGGAAGTGCGAAGACCTGCGTACATTACCGGGTCTATAGCTACACTAAATTACTGTGATTTGCATGCTTTGATTAGATTGAGGACCAAATGTAAAATTATGCCAAATTGAGGAGATTTGTGATACTGATGGTTTAGATTGTTCTTCCCCCTCTTGATTGCTTTATTTACTTTATATTTTAGTTATTGTTTTTAGTAAAATTAGAAATAATTTTTTGTGAACACTCTAGGTTAGTTTTAGTTTAGTACCCTAAGTTGAAAGGAAAATGATAAAATGACCCACTTTAGGCGCACACTTGGGACGCACACTTTGTCTTTTAGTTCATTTATGGTATTTTGTTAGATGTAGGCCCACACCTTGGGAGACAAAAAATAGCCATAAATGAGCTAAAAGACAAAGTGTGCGCTCCAAGTGTGCGCCCAAAGTGTGTTAGATTATCATTTTCCAAGTTGAAAACTTGGTCTTCGTGGTTCGACCCCGTGCTTGCCACTACTGCAGTTCTTGTGGTTATTGGTAATCTCATCGGGATATATATTTATTTTGACGCGCTCGACACGCATCAAATTTTGGCGCCGTTGCCGGGGATCAAGTTCTTTTTTACTTAGTTTTTTTTTCTTATTTCTTTTGTGTTCACCTGTATGTCCCACAGTCTTCGTCGATCGTTGTCCGCTGGATCTTTACTCCCTCTTGATCCAGAGATCGAGAAGACTTGCCGTCGGAACTCAAAAGAAACTAGGCAGAGGAACCAATCCTTTAGAGTTCAACTGAACGACGAGCAAACCCCTCCGATGGCTGACCACATTGGGAACCCACATGCACACGTTGCACCACGTGAGGGACGGGAGGAACCCCTAGTTATTCCTCCCCAATAGTTTGACGCACCAGCTGAACCACATGCACCAGTGGAACAGCAAAGGCCTGCAGCACATCGCTATCAACCATTCGACCAAAGAGTGGTTGATCCTCATCCACAAAGGCCACAAGCTAATCCTTGGGCATAACCTGAGGCCGACCATCGCATTATCATTGGGATGGCGAATGATGGGATAGAGGATCTCCTAGCCCATCATCCACACTGCATCGCATATCCAGCCCACAGGGGCAATTTTGAGCTCAGATCAGGTTTCATTAACCTGCTCCCCGTCTTTCATGGACTGGATCGTGAGGATCCAGTCACCTTCATCAAAGACTTCCATTCTAAATGTAGGACCATGATTCCCCCTCGAGTCGATGAAGACGAAGTCAAACTCTCAGCTTTTCCTTTCTGCCTAAAGGATAAATCTCAAGACTGGCTCTTCTATCTTTCCCCTGGTTCCATTACAAATTGGAACGACATGATTTCTGCATTCCTCAAAGAGTTCTTCCCTGAATCTAGAGCTTCCCTACTTACTAGAGAGATATGTAGTATCAAAATGAAACGGGGCGAATATTTTGGTGATTATTGGGGTCGTTATAAGCGCTTACTTGTGCAATGCCCCCAACATGACCAAAGCAACCTCTCCATTATTCGTTTCTTCTATATGGGACTCACACCCCTGGAGAAACGGATGATTAACAATGCCTGTGGAGGCGATTACAGATGTAAGACCACCGAGGAAATGTTTGATCTGTTCGACTCTATAGCAAGTCAGTCACGTCATTACATTGATGACGAGGATGATGGACCTTCATGAAGTTTTTCTGATGGAGTAGGGTCAAATTCTGCCAATAGCAAGCTTGATAAACTCACTGATCTCATGGAGCGATTCCTCATATCGGGAAAAGCTCAAGTTAAAGCTTGCGGCTTCTGTACAGCCAAGGACCACTCTACTGACTCGTGTCCTACCTTGTTCGAGAATGAGCAAGCGAACGCTTTAGGTGGCGAATTCCAAGGACCACCGAGGAATCAATACGACAACAATTTCAATAACACTTACAATCATGCCGTTAAAAGCCCTTATTTAAGTTATGGCCCACAAAATCAGAACTTAAGTTTGTTTCGAGGGGACAACCCCTCCCTCCACAACCCCAACCCGCTCAAAATTCGGGGTCTTTAAAGGAAATGATGAGGACACTCATTGCTAATCAAGACAGATTCTCTAAAGAATTGACCCAACTCAAAAATGAAACCATCACGAGTCATGCTTCCAGCATTAAAAGTCTCGAGGTGCAATTAGGGCAATTAGCCCTACAAGTTGGGCGTACGGATGAGAAAGGCAGGTTGCCTTCTCAAACGCTCCCGAATCCAAATGCGAATGTCAATGCTGTCACACTTCGTAGCGGTAGAGAGTAAGAGGAGGCCCCTAAAGACCCTAAGCCTAAAGAGGCCACCCCTAAATCTAAGGAAGTTGAGCAGGAACTCAAGGTTCAACCGTCTCATACTGAAACGGTAGACTTGGATAAGGAAGCACAACCTTCTCTTAAGATTTTACCCCCGTTCCCTCAACGCCTCATTCAATCTAAAAAGGCGGGAGAAGAGAAGGAAATTCTGGAAATCTTGAGGAAAGTGGCAATAAACATCCCACTTCTTGATGCTTTAACACATATGCCCCGATATGCTAAGCTACTCAAGGACCTATGCACCAACAAAGGTCGTCTCAAAGGCAACGAGAACATCACTGTAGGTGAGAACATCTCAGCTATCCTATGCAAAAAGTTGCCAACCAAGTGTGAGGACCCGGGCATGTTCACTGTCCCTTGCACAATTGGTGAAGTTGAGATCCAAAAAGCTATGTGCGACCTCGGCGCCTCTATCAATGTCATGCCACTATCCATATATGAGACATTGAAGGCTGGCCCCCTAAAGGATACTGGGATTGTCATACATTTGGCAGACCGATCTGTTGTTCGTCCTGTGGGTGTCTTAGAAGACATATTGGTGAAGGTTAGTGAGCTCATCTTTCCTGCTGACTTCTATATCATCGATATGAAGACTTAGCCATGCCCCCATTTCTCCTCAGTCTTGCTTGGTAGGCCTTTCCTTAAGACCGCCAAGACCAAAATTGATGTTCACAGTGGTGCTCTGACCATGGAGTTTGATGGTGAACTTATTAAGTTCAACATCTATGATGCGATGCGCCATCCCTGCGATGCCTCTTCTATGGTGCTTGCCTTGGACAGTGTGGACTCACTTGTCCAGGATACCTTTCTCGTGAAAGGTGATGATGTGAAAGTGGTGTTAGAGAATCATCTTAACACCAATTCCTTGCGAAAGCAATGTTTCATCCTCGATACTGAGATTGAGGAGCTGATCTCTGAGTTGGACTCTGCTCCACTCTATTTTCCCACCCTAGCTTATCTCGACTTACCTACTTTGAACTCTACACTTCTCCCCTCTATGGTGCGAGCACCTACACTGGAGCTCAAACTATTGCCCACCCACCTCAAATATGTGTTTTTAGGTGAGAATGATACATTACCAGTGATCATCTCTACCAAACTCAAATTACCAGAGGAAGAGAAGTTGATTCATGTGCTTCAAGAGTTCAAAGAAGCCCTAGGGTAGACGATTGCTGACATCAAAGGTTTTAGCCCTTCCACATGCATGCATCAGATACATATGGAAGAAGGGTCTAAACCTTCACGAAAGCACAACGAGAGGCCGAACCCACCAATGATGGATGTGGTTAAAAAGGAGATTCTGAAGCTCCTTGACGCTGGGATGATCTACCCGATCTCCGACAGCAAGTGGGTCAGTCCTATTCAGGTGGTTCCCAAGAAAACGGGGATCACAGTGGTTACAAACTCACAAGGTGAATTAGTCCCAACTCGCATCCAAAACGGATGGCGAGTTTGCATGGATTACAGGAAGCTCAATGCTTCCATTAGGAAAAACCACTTCTCATTGCCTTTCATCGATCAGATGTTAGAGCATTTAGCAGGCAGGTCTCACTATTGCTGCTTGGATGGGTACTCTGGTTTTCACCAGATTCCCGTAGCACCTGAGGATCAAGAAAAGACCACCTTCACTTGTCCTTTTGTACTTATGCTTACCGGCGCATGCCATTTGGGCTGTGCAATGCACCTGCTACATTTCAGAGGTGTATGATGAGCATTTTCTCTGACTTCGTTGAGCACTTCATCGAAGTATTCATGGATGACTTCACCGTTTACGGTGATTCATTCGATCTTTGCCTTAGTCACTTGACTAAGGTTCTTCACCGATGTATCCAGAAGAACTTGATCCTCAATTACGAGAAATGTCACTTCATGGTGGATCAGGGTCTTATTTTGGGTCACATCGTATCTGCTAGGGGTGTGGAGGTAGACCCGGCAAAAATTGAAGTAATTCAAAAGTTGCGACTGTGCGAGAAATTCGATCATTTCTTGGCCATGCCAGTTTCTATCGGCGATTCATTAAGGATTTCTCCAAAATTGCACAACCCCTCTGTCGCCTTCTTCAGAAGGACGTGCATTTCGATCTTGATAAGGCATGTAAGAGTGCATTCGATGCGCTCAAAGACTCTCTCATCTCTACTCCAGTGATTCGAGCTCCCAACTGGGAGCTACCTTTTAAGATTATGTGCGATGCCAGCAACCACGCTGTGGGTGCTGTGCTTAGGCAACGAGTCGGCGCGCTTCTCATGTCATATACTACGCTTCCCGAACTCTTGATCCTGTCCAACTGAATTACACCACTACAGAGAAGGAGCTTCTAGTTGTCGTCTTCGCTTTGGAGAAATTTCGGCCTTATCTCTTAAGAACTAAGGTGGTCGTCGACTCTGATCATGCTGCCTTAAAGTACCTTATGGCCAAAAAGGAAGCTAAACCTCGTCTCATTCGATGGATACTCTTGTTACAAGAGTTTTACATCGAGATTAAAGATAAAAGTGGTGCCAAAAATCTTGCTGCTGACCATCTCAGTCGTATCGAGAATGGCGAAGCACCTATCCCACTACGAGATGATTTTCCTGATGAACATCTCTTAGTAATTGCTGAGGAACTCCCTTGGTTTGCAGATCTGGTAAACTATCTTGTTACACGAGAGTTTCCACCTCATCTTACGTGAGCCCAAAAGGATAAAATTCGGAGTGATTCCAAATACTATGTATGGGATGACCCATACTTGTGGAGGTTTTGCTCAGACCAGGTTATTCGTCGATGTGTCTCTCAGACGGAGACGCAATCTATATTGGCATTCTGTCATTCATACCCTGCGGTGGCCATTTCGGTCCACGTAGGACTGCTATGAAGGTCTTGGAGAGTGGGCTCTACTGGCCCACCATCTTTCATGATTCATACATATACTCCAAGACCTGTGCTAGATGTCAGTCGACCGGTACCCTGAGTCACAGGAATCAAATGCCACTGACCTCGATCTTATTCTATGAGATTTTCGATGTTTGGGGGATCGACTTCATAGGACCATTTCCACCGTCACATGGTTTTCTTTATATCTTACTGGCGGTGGACTACGTGTCCAAATGGGTGGAAGTCAAAGCCACTCGCACCAATGATTCGTCAGTTGTATGCGATTTCCTGAAATCAAGAATTTTTTCAACTTTTGGCGCTCCACGGGCTTTGATCAGTGATCGAGGTACCCATTTCTGCAACCGCATGGTTGACAATCTCTTGCGTAAGTATAATGTTACACACCGTACGTCTACGGCCTATCATCCTCAAAACAATGGCCAAGCGGAGGTGTCAAACAGGGAGATTAAAGCCATTTTGGAGAAGACTGTCAACCCGTCACGGAAGGATTGGAGCACGCGCCTTGATGACGCAGTATGAGCTTATCGAACGGCGTTTAAAACACCAATTGGAATGTCTCCGTATCGCTTAATTTTTGGCAAATCGTGCCACTTGCCAGTCGAGTTAGAGTACAAATCTCTATGGACTGTCAAACAGCTCAACATGGAACTCGACACAGCCGACAAAGAGAGAAAGTTGGACCTCCAAGAATTGGAGGAGATCCGGAACGACGCCTATGAGTCCGGTCGAATTTATAAGGATAAAACCAAGGCGTTCCACCATCGCAACTTATCTCGTAAGACTTTCGTAGTCGGTAAAAAGGTCTTGCTTTATAATTCCAAATTAACTCTCCATCTAGGGAAGTTGAGGTCACGATGGCTCGGACCTTCTGTTGTTACTGACGTGTTTGGACATGGTGCAGTTGAGATCAGGAGCCAGGATACAATGAAAGTTTTCAAGGTGAATGGGCATCGACTGAAGCCGTTCTATGAGAACTTCCCACAGCACGAGATCGAGAACGAGACTCTAGCAGTAGTAGAGTACCTTGAATGAGAAAGAGTCAGACTGAGTCGAGCCAATGACGTTAAAAAAAGGCGCTCTTAGGAGGCAACCCAAACTTCTATCCCTTTGATTTTATTTTAGTCTTTTCTGTGGTATTCTTACTATTATCTCCTTGTGACTTTTTACAGGTGTTGCGACCTCTACCTTGCACACTGGATTTTGAGAGCTTGGTATTGCTTTGATGGTTCCTCACATGTCTGTACGTATGATTAGTTACATTGAGATCTGGTAAGGTTACCCATCTTCTTTTCGTTTGTAGATTTAGGATTACTGTCAGTCTTATGCATGATTTTGTATCATTTCCTTCTATATCTATCATGATCTTTTTACCATCTTGTGTGTTCATGTATGCCTCGTAACCTGTTTTAAACCTTGAGGACAAGGTTCGAAATAAGTTTGGGGGTACTTTAAGACTTGTGGATTGAGTTGGATGGTGTTCTATGCAAAAGACCGCAGGTGAGATCGTTTAAATTTTTTTATATATGCGGTTACATGCGGTTGTAGGATGGTATTAGTGGTGTTTGATATATGTTGCTCATTCATGTCATTCATTTCTTTTCACTCCATATCACACTTTCTCATTCCATTAGGAGTTGATACACGTTCATGCATGTTTTCAGTATAGTCTATATTGTCTAGAGTCACCCGAGATTTTGTTTCATGCCTTTGGTTATGGATGAGTACTTTATGGTTGCCTGTTGACTTGAAACTTAAGAGAAATTAGGAGAAACACACAATTAAGTCGTAGCCCAGCATTCTTAGAAATTCATGATTAGAGACTTAGTATGTTGGTTGAGCTTGTGCTAGATACCAAAATGGGTAGACGGTCAAAATTGTGCAAGTGATAATATTTTAACCCACATTGAGGAATTTGCTTGATTATAGTGAAAGTGAGAAGGGCTAACATGAGTTTTCTTAATATTGAGAGTCCCACAAGTTTCCATAGGAAATGGAGTAGGGAAACTTGTGGTGGGAAAAAGTGAGAAAATCGGTCCATAGGAAATGGAGTAGGGACCGTGTTACTTGAAAAAAAAAATGGAGAAAAGAATAGAGAATACAAAAAAAAAAGAATAAAGGCGGAAGTTTTTGAAAACTCCTCAAATAAAAAAGATTTAGCTCGAGTGCTTTCACTAAATTAAGTGGAATTTGAAACTTGCGTGCTTTAATGTATAGACCAAGAAAACCTACAAGTAGTTGATGGTGTTTGTCTTGACTGCATCTTTGTCTTGAAAATGTGATCTTAATTGTGTTTAGGTTGCGATTCTTGACATATCATGACTCAGAAATTTCTTGAGTGACTTGTTAACTTGGCGACTATGTAAACCAGAGGAACTCCATGAACTTTTGAATCGGGTATAGTTAAGTTGAGTCAGTGCATAGTTATATTAAGAGTCTAATTTGTTTGTTTGTCATTTACACATTTGCTCGGGACGTGCAAAGTCCTAAGTTTGGGGGTATTTGATAAGATGTTATTTATGCATATTATATATAGTTTATTTATATGTTTTAGTGTTGATCCTCCAAATTATGGACCTAATTATCTCTATTTGTTATTTTCAGGACTTTTGGGGTGCACGGTTGGATCCGGGGCGAAAAAATACTTAAAATAGAGTATTTACTTGAAGAAATCGGACACCGGAGGATTTGTTTCGGAGTATACGCGAGAGTTAGATAATTGGAGTTATGCAGTGCCACGTGTCGTGCTGTCATTGGCCGAGCCGCGTCACACAGAACGTTCCAGCCAATCAGCGTCTGCCACGTCGCCCAGTTCTACCAACCGCAGCGCGCCACGTCTCTCTCACAGCTCATCGTCTTGCCTTAGTCGCTTGATTTGCCTCGAGATGCGTGCCAACACGAACTCCCAAATTTTCGGTGATAGTCGCGCGATTCTTCTCTACCAACTCAGCCGCCAAGTGTCCGCTTCCCATTCGTCCACCACGTCACCAGCTCACCCTCCAGTCACTAACACACTGCCACGTGTTCAGTCCAGTCATCGCCAGCATGTCATCAACAACAGTTTTGGCCAATCAGCGTCTACCACGTCAGCACACTCCAGTTTTTCAACCAATCACGTTGTGACACGTGGCAGAGTCCAGAAAAAACCAAAAAATAGCCACAGAATGTCCTCGACGCACGTGTCACGCACCAAACTCGAAAATAGGCATCCGGGACCCAAATTTAGGAGTATTAATTAGGGTTTTTGGCAAAGAGTTGGGGGATCGATTGTTTTCTTCTTTTCTCAGTGTTTTCTATTTTTTTCTCTCCTCTTTTTCTACACTTTATTTTTAGATTTTAATGGAGTTTATGACGTCGATAGCCGGCTAAACTTATCAGTCTGAACCTGAAGTGGATCAAATCACTCTTTTTGGCATAAAACATATGTGAGATCTATTTTATTATTTATTTAATTTGTTTTTCATAGTATTTTATTTTCTTTAGTATTATTTGAACAATTGAAGTTAAACACTAGTTTAAACTTCAATTCATATTCCAGTGAGTCGTAAGCACCCATGCTTGTGCAATAAGACCACACTAGTGCCAATTGACCATACCAATTGATTGGAACCTTTTGGGACCGATCAAATACCCTAGGGATCTAGGCTAAATCGGGAGCACAAGCGATCCGATTGTCTAGGTGTTGTGCCTTCACAAATCGAAGTAATGTGACCAATGCGTTAAATCTGGAGTACTAGCGATCAGGTTGCGTAATTAGTCAGGGAAGTAGTCAATGGTCGTACCTTGGCTGCCGACATCAGGAAGTGCGAAGACCTGCGTACATTACCGGGTTTATAGCTACACTAAATTACTGTGATTTGCATGCTTTGATTAGATTGAGGACCATATGTAAAATTATGCCAAATTGAGGAGATTTGTGATACTGATGGTTTAGATTGTTCTTCCCCCTCTTGATTGCTTTATTTACTTTATATTTTAGTTATTGTTTTTAGTTAAATTAGAGATATTTTTTTGTGAACACTCTGGGTTAGTTTTACTTTAGTACCCTAAGTTGAAAACTTGGTTTTCGTTGTTCGACCCCGTGCTTGCCACTACTGCAGTTCTTGTGGTTATTGGTAATCTCATCGGGATATATATTTATTTTGACACGCTCGACACGCATCAACGATTTTAGGAGTACTAAACACAATGTGACTGCCACATACTATTGAAAAAAATACTCAATCCGGCGGAAAAGATGAGTTTCATGGGAGTATATGTTGCTCTAGTGTTGTAATAGGTTCCCTGATACTATTAATTGGGAATGATTGAGTTATTTGGGTGTGTAGGCGATGAAATTTTTGTTTGTTATGTCGTGAGACGGGGTAGTGCTGGTCAGTGGTCACATGGGATATTGTATGGTTTCATTAATTGATGATTTTTTTTTTTTTTATTCGTTTTGGGTTAGTGCACTTCTGTAAAGTCTATTTTAGACAAATTTCAAAGAGGATTTAGTATATGTATATACTTCGCTCATGGTTGAGTATTTGGTTTTCGATCTAACAGGGCTGGAATAAACAAAGATCACCTGATCCGCTTCCAACTGCAAAACATATTAAAACCTAAAATAACCTATAAAAAATTGAATCCAATATATATATATATATATATATATATATATTTGAGAGGTAAATCCTACGTTTGCAATTAGAATTGAGAGAGGAGAGATTGTTGGACGCCTCAAGCTGATTGAGACCTATAGGTTAGTGTTGAGAGGTTGAACGTTAAGTGTTTTGGGCCAGTAAAGTGTTTTTTTTTTATTTTTTGGTTCGCAGTAGAGTGCTTTTCTTGGATGGTGTTGAGCGTTTCACATGTCCATCTCTTTCACCGCATCTCACAAAAATTCACCTTCATCTCCGACGATCTCCAACCTCCAACGACAACCGACAACGTAAATTTACATTTTAAAGGCCACTACCATCGTACGAAAGAGTCGATTTCTTAATGTTTTTTGATAAAACATGATGGTTTTTAACTTATTTTTGTATGTTTTAATAGGGTTTGAACAAATTTGTTTGTTTTGTAGAGCATTGTTTGTTGTTGTTTGGCGTCTTTTGACCATACAAAATGGATGACAAACGTCAAGGGGGTGTAAATGTAGAAGACGGAGAGATCTCTCTTGAGTTTTCCTATTTAGTCATTTTTTGTATTTTTTTTATGTGTTGTCCACCTCAGATTTGGCAACGCAAGACCGATCAAACACGGTAATGGCATAAGGACGCACATTGAGCACATCTTTTTTGTATTGCAAGATACGCATGTCTTTTTTTTATATATGTAAGAAACAACTTACACCTACCAATGTTTGAACATATAACCTCTTATTTTCAAATCTAATATTCAACTATTGAGCCACGTAATTAGTTGGTGCAAGATATGCATATGTCGCATCTTAAGGCACTCATGGACTACTCGATCGAGTCTGTTGCAAATGAATGTCGGTGCATTATTTGTACGTACAAGACCTACCAGGCTACAAATAGTTTGTTTGATTGTTTAAAAAAAAAAAAAAAAAAAAAAAAAAAAAAAAAAAAAAAAAAACTCAACAATTATTGATCTCCCGTTGTGCTCGAACGTGTTTAGGTCTATAAATAGAGAGTGACAGTGGCTTCTTGAGGTGCAAGTGCTTGAGATAATATTAATTGATTGAGTGTTTGAAGAAGTGAGAAAGTGAGAAAGTGAGAAAGTGAGAAATAGAGAAATGGCTGATAAGAAGCTTGTGATGTTGGGTGTGGTGTTGGTAGCTCTACTTGGACCTTCTCCTTCAACAGTGGAAGCTAGAACCCACATCCCTTCCATTCTCACCACGTCTGATCAATCCTTGGAAAACATAGGTTCGATATATTAGTAATTCTTCTTCCTGAATAAACATATATATGTGTTTGATAGGTCGGAAGTTATATACACATTTTTTTGATAAAAAGAAGCTAGATACACATTACAAACGATTAATCTATATATACTCTTTAATGTGTGTTTTCTTTTTGGTTTTAGATCTTAACAGTGTTCTCGTCACTGGTTCTACTTTGGATATTGAAAAAGCAATATCTAAGGTCCGTTCCGTCCTAGCCTCGATAGACGTAAAAGGCAAAGGTATACGTGTGCATATTAACAATTACTTGTTGTATTTTCCTTGTGATGGAAGTTATTTATTTATTTCTTTGATATTTCAACTACCCAAAACTCACAAAGGTGGAGCACGTGATATATAATAGGGCTGGCAATTAATGCCTTGTTTTGTTAGGGGTAAGAGTTAACTTATAAGGAGTTGAAAATTAATCCCGTGGTTGCTCAACTTCTCTACAAGTTATCTGTCAATTTACACCATTGAATGCAAGATATCTCTCCCACCCCCTAGGGGAGTTATCTCTCGGGAGTTGTAGACACAATTACCCTTCATTAACGACCTTTTTATTACACATCTCTCTTTTGTTTGAAGACTATTTATATCAATTCATATTTTTTATTGTTTAAAAATTTGAAACTTTCATGCAAGTTTAAAGTTAAACCAAACATGAAAATATTATCTCCAAGAAAATAACTCCAAACTAACATTGTAAGATAGCAAAAATGAACCAAATGAGGCTTAAGTATGCAAGCCCGTCGGTCTAGAATAAAAAAGGTTCGGACAATGTTTTGATAAATTCGGTCGAATTTAAAACCAGTTCAGGTCTGGACAAAGCCTTGAACCCTGACTCGAACCTGGTTTGAATTTTAAATAGAGCTAAAATATCTTTGATAAAAATGCATATTGGGAACTTAGTACTTATAAAATAGATCAGCAAACAATAATTTACTCTAATACACATAAATTAATGTATTAAAGATATCTTTGATTTTTTTAACAAAAAAAAAAGATATCTTTGATTTTAAAATAAATTAAATTTTAGTGTTTTTTATACTAATTACATTAAATTATTTGCAGTAATGTTACAACGATCTATTGTTTGCAATATTTGTTGAGACTTTGACGTTACTTTTTCAAATTACAACATGGGAGATTATAATCTATGTATATTTTAATATTTTCCATATGAGAAGTAAGTTTTCAAAATTGCGACAAATCCGGACAGATCGAAGTGTAAGCAAATCGGGTATGGACAAGTTAATCTTGTCCGAATATAAAACCAAACCGAGTACGGGCAATGAATATACTCTTTATAGTAGGGGCTGCCAAACCTGGACCCGTCCAAACACAAACTTTTGTCACCCCTATATATAAATATAGAAGATGATACGATATGACATCTCAAAGTCACACTGGGGTGACATGACGGGCGAGCTCCATGTGAAAATGTGTGCGCGCTCATAGTTCTCGATGCATATCATGCACATGAGATGTATATCTTGAGACACTCACGTATGGCTCTTAAAGACGTGAGCCCACACGTCACGCCATCTAGTGTGACTTTGAAGTGTCATTTTACATAGCATTTTCTTATAAATATTAAAGGAACTTTAGTAATTTTTTATTTATTTTTTATAATCGAGGCTATTTGAGCCACCGCCTCTGACATAGGAGTGGTGGACTTGATTAATCCCTCGGAGTGCTTAATTAAAAAATGTACGTACGTTTTGTGTTAATTAACTAGTGGTGCTATGTGGTCTCTCCCATGCATGCAGGAATCCCCCCAATTGACTGTGGAGGAGGTTTAGCTTGCTGTGATGTTGGGATCTGCAATTTTAAGTGCCCTACATCGTGTCGTTGCCTGGACGTAGGTAAATCTTGCCACGCAGCGTGCCAGAATTGCGTATGCACCAAGTCCATCCCTCCTCAATGCACCTGCGAGGATTGGACCCCCTATTCATATGGATCGTGCACTTGCTAATCCAATGCATTATGTATATATGCATGGCTATTAGCTAGTTAATTAGCCATCACCTCAATAAGTTTCATCGCCTCATATCACCCTAGTGATGTGGATGTAGAAACACATTCATCTTATGTTAATAAAGATGGCTACCTATTTAGTTGGTTTCACATCTGACTATATAATTTTTTTTTCCACGTCACCGTGATATAACTTTAGAGTGTCATTGTAGCACATCTTCCTTAATTATTATCTTAGAGTTACATTATATGTGCACCCCGACATCTTATCAGGGCACCTAAGAAAGTTTTCAGCACATCTCAGGACATTTCCCAAAATGCCATTTCATTTGAAGCATGAGTACCACACCACCAAATCAAAAGAAACCCTTCCTCTCTCTCTCTCTCTCTCTCTCTCTCTCTCTCTCTCTCTCTCTCTCTCTCTCTCTCTCTCTCTCTCTCTCTCTCTCTCTCTCTCTCACACACACACACACATCACGCCATCAAGGCCTCAATATACCAAATTCCTTCATTTTCTTGCTCGTTTAAGGTAGATATATTATTTTTAGAGTCGGGTGAGTGTTTTTGTGTCCAGTAGAAATGTTTAGAGGTGAGGGTTTGTGTGATGACTTCGGCTTTAGGGTTGTTGTTGGTTGAATCATCAAGCAATTGTTGTATTTATCGTTCATTTATCTTGTTTTTCTGTGGTGTTTCATGGAAATCTATCCATCACTGTGTTTAACTTCAATCCCGTAGTATTCAACTGCAAAGGGACGTGATATGTATTTTGGTCTCGAACGCCCATTGCCGATACTACTGTGTAAGTGTCGGCTAATATCAACCAACACCCAAGTGAGAAGGACCTTAAGGCCACGTGGTTGTGTATCACCAAGACTACTAGTTTGATCTCAGTGACCTGTTACTAAGATATTAAGCTATGTCTCGGTTACTTCCAAACGAGTGTAATAAAAAGCTATATTTGGGATTAGACTCAGTTGGTAGTAACCGACACCTTTTGGTAGTTATCGGTTATAGGTTACCGAGACATATGTTTATGTCTAGATCGTATGGTACCGATACATTTTACTAAGTAGTTTTATTTGGTTTTCTTACATAATTCTTGCGCACTATGCATACAACGTCTATCCTTATCAAATTTGGCTCGTGGGAAGCCTATCGTTTCCAAAAAAATCTAACCCCTCTGAATCTTCTTCTTCTTTAACCGTTCCCTCGTAATATCATTAATGAATACATCGAGCCTTGTAACACGTCTTCCAACTTGATACTGCATTCGCGATGCATACTTCCATGCACAATCACTAAAATCGTAATCAAGTTCATCATCACCACTGCCACCTCCAACTGTATATGAAGTAAAGCTCTCCAACACACTGTAATCTCCATCGAGGTCTGTGTCATCAATTCGTTGATTCCCCGAGTCATCTATGACTCGAGGAATAGAAAAAATGATGACAAAGACCTCGATGGAGACTATAGTGCATCGGAGAACTCTGTTTCATATACAGTTAAAGGTGGCAATGGTGACGATGATGAACTTGATTGTGATTTTAGTGATTGTGAATTAAAGTATGCACCATGAATGCGGTATCACGTTGGGAGACGTGTGATGTGTTCACTGATGATATAAGGGGGAATGGTTCTTTCCGAGCGACAACATTACTAAAGTCTTCGAAAACAAGTGTAGATGTCACTCGCTGCAAGTATGGTACCGTATGACCAACACCATTCCTATACTCTCAGTACTATGTAACGGAGTCACATATATTCCAATGGCACTACAAGATCGATTACAAACAACCAAGACTTTGATTGGTGTATTGGTTATCTTCAACCAAGACACTACAAAATGTCTCAGTCATGTGTGTCTGATAACGACCCAAATCTAATTTGTCATTATTTAATACATATTTACAGACATGGACACCAGCTCGAACGATCGCGTACCTCGCAACTAGGTCAGTGCACGCCCGGGTTAGATATACAGTTCATTTTTTCTTGTGGTTTTGTCTATTTTGTGATGTGTATAATCAATTCTGTTAAATTACATCGCAATGTGTGTGTTTATGTTATTTATTACCGAACGAGACAATGTGATGGGTATTCGCCTCGTGTAGCATGTAGACGCGGATACCGAATAGGCGAGTTACACTACACTAGGTTGGGGGATTATACACACATAATAAATAATCAATATGCATTAAATAATTAATATTGAACACCGTTTAGATGATTAGTGGTGTGGATGTACGTGGTTGGCATGCGACACAGTGCGGGATCGAGTACCGGAACACTTGAGGATTCATTTGGTGTGTGTTGAGAAGGATAAGAACAAGAGACCAAGTCCACACTGGAGTCACATTTGGGCTGAGTTATCAACCAATCTTGGCCATCCAAGAGGCCTAGAGATGCCTACCACCCATGAGATGAAGATTGACTATAAAAAGCCATTTTTTCACCATCCCACCACCTTTTCTCTATCTTGGTCTACTCAAATCCGAAAATTTCAGTGGTGGTGAGGGTTTGGTAAAGTTCAAGAACACATTTGACAGATACGAGGAAATCGTTAAACGAGGTTAGATCCAAACTTTCCTCGTAGTTCTCTATTTTCGGGTCCCTTTTTACGGGTTTCGACGTGGGTTTTGTCGACGTGAATTGGAGCACATGGTTTTCATTGTATTGCTATGATTTTGTGGATGAAAATGGAGCAACAATGGAGGAATTATTGGTGTTGTGGTTGTTGTATTCATTTTGTTGGATTTTCAACAATAGAGGAATTGTTGGTGTTGTGGTTGTTGTATCCATTTTGTTGGATTTTCGAAGTGTTTGACGAAAATATTAGGGTTTCGTTTCGAACAAGTTTTGTCGATGGTGTATGATATCTCATGCTTGATATGGAGTTCCATGCGAGGTTGGGACGAGTTCGAACCGCGACGATGAGCCGGGGTGCCCAAAAACCCCAGGAGTGCGTTCCTGGTTCAGACGCTGCCAAAGACACCATGGGGAACGACGTCACCCACGACATCCAAACCAGGGAGACACCTTGACCTCACGTTTTAGGTCATGTCGTGGATACCAACTCGTGGTAGCGCGTGTCATGATGCCAAGGACATTGGTTCACTATCCTGGACACCATGAATGGCACCGCCATGAGCAAATCATGGCACCGCCACCCACGGTGTCCAGATTAAAAATTGAAAAAATAAATTTAAAAATAATTGGCATATTGGAGATTCACTTGGGGATTTATACAACTTATAATGTAGGCTTAAATTGTGAAATTGACATCGTTAATATGGAATGGAGAATTTCTAAGTTTCGAGATTTGATTAGATTTATCAAAAATCAGGTAATTAAGTTCGTTGGCGGGTAATTGGACACGCGATTGGAGACGTGCGGTGGCTGATTGGATTAGTGGAGTGTATTTTGAGGTGTGTAGTAACTCAATTGAAATTCACCTTGAGTATTTACTGTGACGGCCCCAATTTTCCTGTGCAATTGGGTACGCCCGGCCTAGACCCGTACAAGCCCCGAGTCATCACTCGGCAATCTGACGAGCCTAGTCAGCCTTCAATTTAATCAATTTAGTAATTTATAAAAGAGTTATTGAAAAAAATAAACAGCGGAAAACTAAAAAATTAAAACAAAGGGGAAATAACTCAATCAAAGGAAGTAGATGAATTCTATAAGTGTGGAAAACCCCGGGTATTCATGTACAATTCGAAATGCAAAGGTACATGATACCAAACTCATCAAAATTTGTCGAGTTTAATAATCCCAAAGCATATATATATATAAAACGATATACATAAAAGCAAAACATAAAGAAACCTATAAAATAGTCTCTAAATCCAGCCGCTACTCCTCACAATAGATCACCTAAGCAGGGTCCCTTGCCCTTGCTGCTCTCCGCCCTATCTGCACCCACCGTCACAAACTAGACGGTGAGTAACTGAATAAAATCGAATGTAATGCCAGAAGAAGATAACAGTAATTCATGATAATACAAGTAAAGTAGTCTAAATATCATGCGGTAATACAAAGACAGGAAATTAAATAGACAAGATGCATGATAAACAGACTAATAGATATCAATCGAAAGTCAAGTGTGTTCCAAGAAATCAAAAGAGGCCCATAAGTGGTCTAAACCATAGCATAACGGCGAAGACCTCGCGAGGTCTTCCCGGGCATCGACACAAGCGAAAGCACAACTATGACTGGAAGGGACTCGAACCCATCCACCCAGTACTCGCTGTCACACGGTCACTAAGGGTGGTCACACACTCGTGCGCACGAGTGCCCGCGTTTTATCCCTCTAGTGCAGGTCCTAGTACTTTCGAGACAAAACACTTACGCCGGGAAACACACAACAAGAAATAGAATGGAATACCAATAATAGAGCATAACAAGACTGAATAAATGATAATGAATCACATGACATTTTCTTCCTGGCTTACAAACATACAAATGCTTTTTAAGGCAAATGTACTTACCTGAACTATTCGCAACCCGGTATTCACTCCGAGACTCTAATACGTTCCTCGTGCATTCTCGACTACCTGATAAAGTTTTGAATCTCGAATATTAGTTTAAGGCTCGCATTTAGTCTTAAGGTGTTTGTTTTACAATCATTTGTTGATTATGATCCAAATCGTTGTGGATTAAACCATCTCTATGGTTGTTCCTTTTTTTACAAAACATAACTCTTGTTGGGTCTATTTATCAAGTTTTATACTCACCTAAGTAAGCCTTTGATGTGAACACTTATTGGGCCTAGATACATAAACTTATTCTTATATTTTACGCCTTCGTCTTGACCTCAAGTTGTATTTATTCTATTGGGCCTTTATTGGGCTTTACATAACCTATAAAACACACTATTTGTAACTTATTATGGACTCATATTATAAAGAGTATGTTAGGTCTTTAACACAAGCCTACAACAATTAACTAAAGTTGTCCATAATTCTCCTTTTCATTTATTCACAAACAATAAAAAAATACACACACCTTACACACACATATACAACTGTTGTGTACACCCCACACATCACACCCCACTGTTATGTGCACACAACACCCTGCTGTTGTGTGCACCCCACTGCTATTTACACCCCATATTTACATGTGTTAATGTCACTTTATTACTTAAAACTATATAATATACATTAATCTATTCTTTTACACCCACAACCATTGTGTACACCCCACTGTGGTGTACACATACATGCTGGTGTGTACACCCCACAGTGGTGTACACATACCCCCATTCATGCACCCCATGTAAACCAACCCACCACCAAACTGTCATGCATACACCCAAAACAATTACAAAAATCCACATAAAATCATGAACACATGAACCCGAGAGACAAGAGAGGAGGAGAGGTTCACCTAGGGTGGGACGTGGGGTCTCCGATGGCGAGGGAGATGGCAGCGACGTGAAGCCGAGAAGAGGAAGAGATCCGAGAGAGAGAGCAACGAGAGTGAGAGAGGAGAGATCGTGAGTGAGAGAGGGAGATCGCGTGGCCGAGAGAGAGAGATGGAGAGGCCGAGAGTGAAGGAGATGGGTAGCCGAGATGAAGAGAAGGAAGGTGGGCGGCAGTTATGTTGGAGAAAAAGGTGAATAGTGTAGGGTTTCCTTGTTTGTTGTTATATTTATATGGTCAAATGACCTTTTTACCCCCAACTTACTTCCTACACAACCTTTAAACCATTACCCTTATGGGTCTTTTTACTTTTCTATTTATTTCTCTTTATTACACATTAAAGTATGTGTGTGTTGTCACTTGCATGACTCTCCACCTCAACATACCCGCATCTCGAGATCAATCTCATGGTTCCTCACCATTGAACTATGTTAATTTAACAATTCCAATTCCATAGACCATATGTCGCGTAATTAACTAACTTCCGCGTTCAAACGACATTTCTCGGTCCGTTTTTCCTTGTTCCGACTCTCGTAACTCGCGTAGTCTCGCCTTGTCTCGCCAACTAATTAATTAAATTAATTAAAAATCCATTTATTTGTATGTTTTACTTGTTTTTATCCCCGTTTAACTAGTCGAAACCTCACTCAATTAAATATCGCCCAACCGGCTCGAAACCCGTAAAATACTAAAATACTAATACACACAATCAAAGAATCATAAAATCACTTCGGTGTCGACTCCCGAAGTTCGAAATACTGTCTAGTATTCAAGTAGCCGGGTCATAATTTCTGACAAATGCAACACAAGTCAGTTAAAAATTTGGGGTTGTTACATTTACATGCTTGATTTATTGAATTCATGCCATGTTATACATTTACTCTTACTTCCAGATATTTATTTATGGTTTGTTGAGTTTACTCCCACCGGATTATTCAGTCGCATTGGCATGTGACACACTAGACCATAGCATATGTTTTAGAAGTATGTCGGTGGATAGTCGACTCGGCTGTTGTTTCCTATTGATATGTCGAGGCGTCATGGTCTACGTCGGCCATCGATTGGATTTATGGATTTCAGTCAGTTCGAGTTTACTCACTGGCGGTGCCTAGGATAGTCCGAAGTATGGTTCTAGTCTTACTAAGATCCTGCACATACATTTGTTTCATTACTATTTGATATTCATGCGAGGGTCATTTACAGTTGCATGTTTACTTTTTTTCCACATGTTTATTTAATAGTCTTTTAAATTCATGTATTTACTCAGTGAAGTTCCTTGAGATTACTCACTCTAGGCTTGTCATCTGTTTTGCTGTAATTATGAAGTGCAAACCCCAGTACAAGCAGGGGAAAGGGCAAGCTTGAGAACTTTTTGTGATCGATTTTCTTGCACCTGACTCTAGGAGTGGGCACGAAACCCGATGACCCGACTCGGGTGGCGGGTCGGGTAAAGTGGTTAAAAAAAAGAGTCGGGTCAAAAAATTCGACCCGTCGGGTATCGGGTCGGGTTTCGGGTATGATCAAAGTAGACCCGACCTGACCAAATAACCCTAAGTAACTAAGCCCCGCCCCCGCTGAGTACTCTGCTACTCTGCTGCCTCATCGTCCCGACTCCCGACTCCCCAACTTCAACTCTGCTGTGCATTCATCCCCTCGCCTCCCTCGCCTCGATCGATCATCGATCATCCCCTCTTCGTCGAGCAGAGTCTCCCTCGCCTTCCTCATCGATCACCCCCTCTTCGGCTCTTCCTGCTTCGGTTCGCTGCACTGCACCGCCATCCGCTCCGCGCCATCCACCATCATCTTCTTCATCCGCCTCACGGCCCTCACCTCCGCCTCACCTCCACACTGCACAAGGCACACATTCGCCGCACACATCCTCCGCGGCTCCGCCTCACCTCCGTCTGTAACTGCAAGTCTGCAATTGCGTTGAAGATCTCTCTCTCTCTCTCTTTCAATCTTCATAGGTAATTGAACTCTTCTTTGAGCTCATGTTCTCGTATTCGAGAGATTTGGGAGAGTTGTAGGAGCAGAAACCCTAATTTAGCCCTAATTTGGTGTCTTTATTAGGTTTTTTATTTCGTATGTGTGTGGTTTTGTTGATTTCATGAACATAACTGCCATCGTTGCCGCTCCACATAACATAACTAATTAAGTGTTTGTTTATATAATTATATAGTATATTGTTTGTGGGAAGAACGATTGATTTATATGGATCTGGATCTTTGTGTTTTTCAATTGCAGTACCCTTAATTAAGTAGGTGTGCAAAACACGGTTTTGGCGCTCATGGAGCACTCCTAATCGTTGTTGTTCATCTTTGTTGATGCATTGATAAAGGCCACCACTTGTATCCTAATTAGTGCCTTGTTGTGCGTGCTCTTGATGAATCTAGTTTTGTGCTGTACAAATTTTTGGCGGGCATTTGAGATGATTGTGCAATGTTTATGTTTTTGAAGAAAGCTTTGAAATTTAATCATGATTGTTGTTGCAAATCATGGGTTTTTTGTTTGTTTTATTTGGTTAATGTTCCCTCATGAGGAAGGTTTGATTTATTTTTTTTCCTTTTTTGATATATTTGGTTGTTGTACAATGGAAGAGTTTGATCCAATTGGGGTTGGCTACATGGATCAAACTCTTCCATTGTGCTCGATTTAGTGCAATAGATGGTTAGTTTTGCATAATTTATTACGGAAAGTAGGGGAGTTTTGATTTTGAAGTTTGAATTGACTTATATTAATATATGTGCAATCATAAAGTTGATTTCTTATAGAAATCAAACTTTCTATTTTTTGTTTGATTCTTCAGATGACATCAACTTATCCACACTCAATTCCAACTGTTTCAACTGAGTTAGACCTTAGTCAAGGTGTTAATCCATTCGACATTCCAACTCCAACTCCACAGCCTCCAACTCCACAGCCTCCACCTCCAAATGAAACTAATGAATCAAGCCTCCCCTCATTACCACCTAATCCGGGTAATAAAAGAAAGAGAACTTCGGAAGCCTGGGATTATTTCACAATCAGAGAAGAGGAGCCTAACAAGCCTAGGGCATATTGCAAATTTTGTCCCAAATCCTATGCATGTCATTCCAAAAGTTGTGGGACCAAAAACTTGATTTTGCATTTGGAGAAGTGTTCGAACCCCAATCATCCGTGGAAAATTGAAAATGAGAGGTATCCTTCCAAGCAAGCAAACCTCTGTTTCTCCTCTACTCATGATGGGCCCTCAGCTGAAAGTACAGTTCACTTGTTCGCAACCACCTATGACTATCACAATTGTAGGAGATTGCTTGCTGGGTTGATTATTTTAGATGAGTTACCTTTCAAGTTTGTGGAAAATGATGGCTTTCGTGATTTTATTGCGGGTTTGAATTCTAAGTTTACCGTTCCATCAAGAAGAACAATTACAAGGGATTGTATGAGTCTTTACTCAATTGAAAGGACGAAGTTGAAGAAGATGTTTCGTAGGTCATCTCAGCTTTTGTGCATAACAACGGATGCATGGCAATCAATACAAAAGATCGACTATATGGTGCTCACTGCGCACTTCATTGATAGTGAATGGAAGTTGCAAAAAAAAATCTTAAACTTCTTTCAAATTCCAAATCATAAAGGCGACACCATTGGGAAAGCAATGGAGAAGTGTTTGCTAGAATGGGGCATCGAACGAGTCTTCACTGTGACAGTTGACAATGCTACTTCAAATGATGTGGCCGTCTCTTACTTTGCGAGGAAAGTTAGGAATTGGGGTGGATTGGTATTAGATGGTGAGTTCTTTCATGTTAGATGTGTTGCTCATGTCTTGAATCTTGTAGTCAAGGAGGGGTTAGAGGAATTGGATTCATCTATTAAAAAGATCCGCTACTTTGTGAGGTATGTGAGGTTATCTTCTGCGCGGACACTCACCTTTAAGACGTGTGTGGAGCAAGAAAAACTTAATACTAATGGTGGTGTTTGTTTAGATGAAAGTACAAGGTGGAATTCCACTTTCTTGATGTTGGATGCTGCGTTGACCTACCAACGTGCTTTTGTGAGAATGGAAGGAGAAGGTGATTATTTGAATTTGGAAAAGATTCCATCTGATGATGATTGGGAAAAGGTAAAGATGTTTGTAAAGTTTTTGAAGTCATTTTATGAAATCACTAAACGAGTTTCAGCTTCCTTGCATGTGACTTCTAATAGATACTTTCAAGAGATTTACTTGGTTTATGGTATAATTCAAAAGTATTGTGAGAGCAATAATGTGTATTTATCATCAATGGCTAGGAGAATGAAAGTAAAGTTCGACAAGTATTGGGGAAATACTGAAAAGACCAATGTTATGTTATATGTACCTATTTTGCTTGACCCAAGATTCAAACTAAAACCACTTTCATATTGCTTTAATCTCATGTATGGGAAAGAAGTGGGTGAAGTTATGACGAAGAAGGTGGATACGACATTTAGGAGGTTGTACGAGGCGTACAAGGCTTTTTCTTCTAAAGACGATGATAATGATAGTGAAGATGAACGAACTCCAAATCCAGACTATCCAGTTAATTTAGAGTTGGATGATATTCCACAATTTGGGCAAATCACACGACATCTTTATGAAGAAGAGAGCAATGGGAATAAGAATGAAGTAGACAAATATTTGGCAGAGATTTGTGAAAAAAATGTGGAGCCATTTGACATCCTAAATTGGTGGAAAGTAAACTCTTCCAAATACAAAGTCATTTCACAGTTGGCGAAAGATGTCTTAGCAATCCCGATTTCTACAATTGCATCAAAATCAGCATTCAGCACCGGTGGACGTGTATTGGATTCTTTTCGTAGTCATTGAACCCAAACATCATTGAGGCCCTTATTTGCACTCAAAATTGGCTCAAATATGGTAGTCCTCTCGATCTTAAAGGGGCTTTAGAAAGTTTTGGCGACCAATCTGGTAAGTTGCTTGTAGAAAGCATAAATTTACTAAATTTCTTACTTGCTACTAAGTGTTAAGTGTTTTATGAGTTGTAACTTGTAAGTCTTAACTCTTTTTTTTTATATTATCTTATTTTCAGGACTTGGAGGTTGAAGGAGAACCATTAGTCTTAGAGGAACTTTGAGTTCTCATCATATTTTGTGTGCTAAAGAGTAGTTCTTGTAAGTTAACCACTAATCATTTATTTTATAAGTTCTCTTTCATTCTCTTATAAGTTGCAACTTGCAAGTAGTACTAACTATATATTTGTTTGTTTCATTTTGTAGTTTTTTTTAGAGATGAAAACTTAAAGTATTGAAGATGGAATCATAGCCTCAACTCTCATGGACGTTGGAGATGAAGAATACTTGTTTTTTTGTGGGAAAGAAGACTTGTTTTAATTATTTTGTGGCTTTTGAAACTATTAATACAACATGTGTTTGTGTATTGTGTAATGTGTATCATGAATGTTATGGGTTGCTTAACTGCATTACTTATGTTGTGAACTTGTGATTGAGTGACTAGATCACTTGACTACTTAATCTTCAAGTGTGTCATCATGCTTTTTCTTTGTACAAAATTGGTTCCTTCTGTTCTCAAAGAAAAGTGAAGATTGTTTTTATTACTTCCCTGTACTTATTTTGACCTGCAATTACCTTTATGACTCAGTTATTTTTCTATGTTTTCAGTCAAGATTGGGAGGCCTGGATATTGTGTAACAAAGCAATATGATTCAGATACAAAACAACGCTCTCTTCTTTTCCAGGTTGAGTGTTGTTCTCTCCTCTTTTTTTTTGACAAGATATGTGAAACATAAAACCATCTTATTCTCATTTAAGGTTGCTTCTTTCATTTATTTAACTCTCCCAGATGATGTGGGTTTCTTTTTCTTCCCTTTATTGGTATCTGGTAATTTGCATGTTTTTAAATAATCTCGTGAGTGCTACCGAGATCAAATATCCAGAAATTGAGGATCTTGCCAAGCCACGACATCGTTTTATGTCATCTTTTGAGCAGGTAGACTTGATAGAATTTTCAAGTGATTCTTTTTATTGCTGTTGTTGTTGTTGTTGGTAACGCAGCAGATGATGGGGTCTGTGCAGAGCTGCTTCTTTGGCCATGGCTTTGTTTGCTAGTGTAGTGAGACCTGTCGAGGGCTTCATCGCCATCGCAGTCTCCATCATCGTCTTCGTCGCCTTGGTCGTGGTGATCGACTGTGTCTTCTTCATCTTTGCTCTCTTGCTGGTACATTTCCTCCACCATGGGTTTCCACAACCTGACCCGGGCATTAATGAACCAATTTTAGACCTGAACCATTGAATGAACATTATAATCAGTGCATACACCAATATGTACATGTATATATAGGTGGGAATTAATGCAATAGCATTCATGTATATATGCTAATTAAAAGGCACCAGTATCTTTTATTTGCAGCTGAGCCATCTTTTGTTCACCCCTTGTTGGAAGCGGTCCCATGGCAAATTTCACCCCAGGCGCCCAAATTCCTCGGCCACCTTTCCCCAACCAACCTCCCAATATTATTGATTAAGGTGGCTCACACTTCTGAATTCAATTCTATCTTTATTAGGAGTTGGCTTTTAATAAACATTTTAATCCCAAAGGTGTATCACAATGGCTGGTATTTTTCAAGGAATTGAGATCTTAAACTGTGCAATTTTGAGTAGGGGCCCTGTCTGAACTCTGAAGTTGATTTTTGCTGCTATGGAGACCCGACCCGACGACGTTGTTTTTTCATGAAACCGGGTCACTCGATGACCCGACCCTAAACGGGTCGGGTTTATATCGGGTCTGCTGCCTGTCGAGTCGGGTTACGGGTCAGTTTTTCAAAGACCTGACATGAGTCGGGTCGTCGGGTATCGGGTCGGGTCGACCCAAACCCGACCCGTGCCCACTCCTACCTGACTCATATGTTTTCTATTTATTTCTCATTTTTATGTTTGGTTGGAACTTGAGAGATTACTTGACATGTATATGATACATTTTGAGGTACTTTTGATATTTTTATATACATGAATCATTGTATATATTTGTGGTACTTTGGTTGGATTTTCACACTAGTAGAATGCTCTATGACGTGATTTTACTTTTTTATTTTAATAAATAATGTTTATAAGTCTTCCGCTAAAAGTCTAATGATAAATATGATAATAAACAAATGAAATTGAGTCCACTAGTTAGCTTGAAAAATTATTAATTATTAAGGAAAGTGATATAAAAGTTAGCGTTAAAAGGGTTGTTAAATGGTACACGGTGCATATAGGACACAACTGAGCCGTGATATGGTAGGGTTGTGGGCCCGCGACACATGACGTGGCGGCCTCGGGTTTTAGGGTCATCACAGATAAATTCGCATCTGTAATTCACCTTCAAAAATGGAAAAGAAAACCACAAAAAAATCATGAAAACTAGGCTTATCGTGTGCGACGTCTGCCTCCCACTCATTTTCTTCAACCATCCAACCTTAAAAATACTTAAAACTCACCAAATCTCACAAACCCTAAAATTCGAAATCCATACTATTGTCACCTCAAAAACTATTGAACTTAGATGATTATACCACACAAAACGTGGAATCGGAGACTTACAAGGTTAGTGCACACTCTTTGATCGACAAACGCGATGTTCGACCGGTGACAGATCCACTTTACTTGGAAGAAAAATCGTGTTTTCGATAATGGGGTGCGCAGGAAATGTGTACGGAATGGGCATGTGAATCATTGGGTTGGGAAGGCAGTTTTGACGTTTGGTTGTAAAACGAGTTTTTAATTAAAAAACGTTAGGTGCCCTAAGAGAATGTCGGGGTGAACATAGCGCGACTCTTATCTTATTAGGGGTAATTCTCCCCTTTTATAGGGTAGTACTACTTCTCCTTATTTTAATTAGAATAGTTCCGCACTTCAATATGCAAAGTATTTATTGCATGCATTTCACTGTTAACATGTTGTAATAGGTTGGTTTTCAAAAATATAGGTTGGTTTATATACCTCTTAATTTTATTTTTTTTTTTACTTTAGTGGGAGTCGAACTACGACCTTCTGAAATCTTGCCTTTTAGCAAAAGATGTATCTACCATCTCACTGAAAATGCTTTGACTTACATCGTCTTAAGTTAGCAACAATCATTGTGCCTTTTTAGACTTTAAAAAGAAATTGTAGCCTACTTTGCCAGTTATTTCCACTACAATCACTACAAGAAGTTTGATTTTAACATTTAAGAAAAATATTTACATGAGGTCCTATTCTGTTAGTTTTGTACATACATCAGCGAACTTCACAGCTAACACTTTGGTGAAGGAGGCTAGTACTTTAATTTGTTTAATCGAAAGAGTGGTGTTATGTACAACCATTTCTCTATGATGTATTGGCAAATGATTTGACATAAAATTAATTGAGTGGTTTTCAAAAAAAAATATTTACACTTATTTTTTTGAAAAA
Source organism: Stephania japonica (assembly GCA_039657345.1). Classification (NCBI taxonomy): domain Eukaryota; kingdom Viridiplantae; phylum Streptophyta; class Magnoliopsida; order Ranunculales; family Menispermaceae; genus Stephania; species Stephania japonica. The sequence continues at coordinate 50,197,621 of CM077558.1, forward strand.
TTAATAAGTCGCCAAGCAAAAAAATTAATAAGTCTAGTTAAGCTCACTTTTTTTGGTCAAAGAGTTAAGCTCACTTAGACTTGGCCTTGGAACAGATATATTGGTGTGTGACTATTGGTACATCCTAAGAGTTTTATTTTATTTTGAAATTAAGATTTGAGCCCGTTTAAATCAAACTTTATTTCTCAAAAACTAAAAACTCTATTATAAGTTTCTCAAAAAAAAAAACCTCTATTGTAAGTTACTCCCATCTCTTTTTTTTTCTTAAAAAAATGAATTTGTAATATTCTTTCTAAATTGCCCATCTCTAACATCTTCCTCGCGTACGCCCTAGTGTTAATAATATTGGAAGATTACATTAAGCTTAAGACAGTATATTTACTTTCTTAAAAAAAAAATAGATGGGGTGAATTTATCAATAGGGATTGTACAACAAAAAGATAGTTTGTTTTAACCAAACTCTTTAAGATTTAAGGTAGGGGTTTCAAACTTGGGCTAGAAAAATAACTTTTTTTGTTTTTTTCTTTTTCTGATCATGTGGTGTCCGGGGTTGGCCACACTGACTAATCACGTTCTGAGTATTGTCAGGCCCTATATAGAGTGCAACCCACTTAACCTAATTTTTTCCATCTACAAGACTTGTTGAGCCCTACATAAAGTGCACCCCTCATAACCTAATTTTTTCCATCCATTAAACTTGTTGATACGTGAGTCAAGACTAAGTGTTAGGCTCGAATTTGGATTCAGTCAAGGAATGCAAAAGATTTGAGAAAATTTGAGATTGGGAGTGCACGAAAGGATCGGTTCAAACATTGATAGTTGTTGATCAAGACGAGAAGAAGAACCATTTTGAGGAAACGACTGCATTGGTGAGATTAGAAACCCCTAATTTTAGTTCTTAATTAATGGATCTTGAGATTGATGTTTAGAAATGCTATGGAGATTCACTAACGAAACAAATTAATAAGAGTACATCATTGAGGATTCAACTTGAAAGGGCCACCACACGATTATGAAACCAAAACATATCATAACAATCACACCCAATAATAAAAACAAAAAAACAAAACAAAACAAAACAAAACAAAAAACAAAAACCAAAATAAACAAAATAGTATCACAATAAGATTAATTTCCAATTGCGCCGAAATACTTTTTGCCTGCATCTCAAGGCACGTTGATGTCCCCTGATTGTTGATTTAGTGTGTAGGTCCAACATACTTATGTCCACCCAAGCATAAGTCTTGCTAAATAAGACTTTCTAATTTAGTGTTTTAGAAAGTGGACATATCAACATCTAATTTTGGAGAAAATTAGCAAATGACCAAATTGTTATAATTCTCTCATAAAGAGAATTGAAAATTAATTGGCAGCAAGAAATTAGGAAGGCCAATTAATACAGAAACTCACGAAATTGGAATTTCGTGAATTGGGGAGTTTTGACTTTATAAAAGAGAGAAGACTTTGAGAGTTCGACTTGAGATAGAAGAAGAGAGGGTTTGTCGACTTCGGGTTCGATAAGAGAAAGTCGACGGGTTGTTCGACATTGTAAAAGAGATTGTGATCATATCTCTAGGGTTCTCTTCGGCGTGTGCACACTCGAGTTGAAGTGCGTGAAATCTCTTTAGGAGCTCTCTCTACATTAAAGAAATAACAAGATCTTGAATCAAAAGACTCGCGATGAAGGCTTTGGTGATTTCTTGGTGTTCAAGAAAAGAGGTACAAGGGTTTAATACTATTAGGGGTAGTGTTCTATGTTCTTAGTGTGATCATCTAAGTTCTTAGAAGATGTATTTTTGTATTACTCCATTGTTGGTGAATCTCATTCAATTGAGATATCTTGTACTCTTTATTCACATAGTGGATTGTTCGGAGTTTGGCCCGTGGTTTTTACCTCTGATTTGGAGGTTTTCCACGTTAAATCTTGTGTCTTGTGGTGTGTTTATTTTGTGCATTGATCGTGGTTTGGTGGAATTTGGTATTCATCTGTTTCATCTTTCGAAAGGGTTGAGTAAAAACCCAACTAGTGGTATCAGAGCTGCGGTTGGATTGTGACTGGGGATTAATTGTGGGAATCGAGATGGATGAGGAAAAATCATTCATGGTCAAGTTGACTTCTTCGAATTATTCTATTTGGCAACCGATGATGGTAGATCATCTTTATTGCAAGGATTTATTCGATCCAATTGAATTTGGACAAACCAAGCCAGAAAAAGTATCCGATGTTGATTGGAAGAAAATGCATAGGAAAGTTGTTGGTACTATTTGAAAATGGGTCGACCATAGTATTTATCACCACATCAGTAAAGAAGTTGATGCACAAGTGTTGTGGAAAAAATTACAAAGTATGTGTGAGAAAAAGGGTGCACAGAACAAGGCTTCTCTAGTTAGAAGGCTTGTAAACATGAAGTACAAAGATGGACAGTCAATGATAGAGCACTTGAATGAGGTCAAAGACTTGGTCAATTAGTTAAATGCCAAGATAGTGTTTTAGGATGAGTTACATGCACTATTACATTTGAGTTCTTTGCCAGACAGCTAGGAAACATTGGTGGTGTCTCTCAGCAATTCAGCTCCAGGTGGTGTTTATCCTTATCCATGGTGCGGGATAATCTCTATGATGAAGAGGCTAGAAGAAAGGATAAGGAGATTGATACTTCACAGGCTCTTGTTACTACGACAGAAGATAGGGGCAGAAGTGAATCAAGAGGCCCGAGATGGCGGAGCAAGTCCAGAGATAAGCCACAAACAAGAGGAAAATTTGCTTGTTATCACTATGGCAAGGAAGGACATATAAAGAGAAATTGTAAAGTGTGGAAAAGAAAACACAATGATGAGAAAAACCAGAGCAAGGCAGATGATCAGAACACTACGGCTACTATATCAGATGCAAGTGAAGAATTGGTTGTGCTTTCTTTTGTTGAGGATCTAGGTCTTGTCACTAATGTAAATAGTGAATGGATTATTGATTCAGGAGCATCCTTCCATGCTACACCAAAGAAAAACATCTTCTCTGTTTATCGGGCAGGGAACTTTGGAAAGGCAAATATAGGGAACAACAGGTTTACATATGTAGTTGGCATTGGAGATGTCTATGTGCAGACAAATGTTGGTTGCACGGTGATTCTGAAATATGTGCGACATGTTCCTGATTTGCATCTGAGTTTGATTTCTACTCATGCTTTGGACCTAGATGGTTATTATAAATCTTGGAGGGGCAAGGAGTGGAAACTCACGAAAGGCTCAATTGTTGTTGCTAGAGGAAAATTGAGCTACACACTTTATAAGACTCCATTGAAGACTGTCAAAGGTGACCTAAACGCAGTTGAAGATGATTTTTCACCAGATTTGTGGCATAGGCAGCTAGGTCATATGAATGAGGAAGGGTTGGAGATGTTGGCAAAGAAGTTTCTAATCCCTTTTGCCAAAGGGAAGATTCTAAACCCTTGTGATGATTGTTTCTTTGGTAAGCAACATAGAGTTTCTTTTTCTTCAACTTCTGAGAGGAAAAGAAATTTACTTGAGTTAGTTTACTCTGATGTTTGTGGTCCTATTGATGTCGAAACTATAGGAGGTGGCAGATATTTTGTTACTTTTATTGATGATGTTTCACGGAAGGTTTGGGTGTTTGTTTTGAGAACAAAGTGCCAGGTTCTTGAATGCTTCAAGAAGTTTCATATCATGGTGGAAAGAGAAAAAGGAGTATCTTTGAAGTGTCTTCGTAGTGATGACGGGGGAGAGTACACTTCAAAGGAGTTCAAGAATTATTGCTCAGAACATGGAATCAAACATAAGAAAACAGTTCCGGGTATCCCTCAGCATAATGGTGTTGTTGAAAGAACAAACAGAACCATCCTTGATTAAGCCATATGCATGTTGAAAATGGCTCAGTTGTCGAAGTCATTTTGTGGTGAAGCTCTCAGTCCTGCTTGCTACCTGATGAATCGCTCTCCATCAGCACCGTTAGAGTTTGATATTCCAGAGAGAGTGCGGTTTGGAAAAGGTGTTACTTACTCTCATTTGAAGTTGTTTGGATGCAAGTCATTTATGCATGTGCTTAAGGAACGGAGACAGAAGCTTGATGATAGAACTGTTTCGTGTATCCTGTTGGGTTTTAGAGATGCAGAGTTTGGCTACAGGTTATGGGATCCTAAAAAAAAAGGTTGTCAGATCTAGGGATGTGGTTTTTCATGAAAGTAAGACCATTACCGATTTGAAGGCATCAAAGAGAATCATTGTTAATGATGATGTTACTCTTCCTGAACTAGTTTCTCCTTCGATTAGTGGTGCCAAACGGGAGGGAGATTTAGTTGAAGAATATGGGATTGATGATGAGCACGCACATGATGATGTTGATAATGTGCAAGAATCAGATGAAGATTCTAAGCAGGGGGAGTTGTACCAACGACCTTCCTAAACCTTGCCTATTTGGTAAGTGATGTCTTATCTATCTCACGAGAGATGCTTTGACGTAAATTTCAGCTCTTATTTTCTAGCAATTACGAACTTCTAGCTAAATAAATACTTACAACATATGAACAAACTTTACATTTCAGTCGAATCCCAACTTTACCATTCATCTTTTTTTTTTCAATTTCTGAAAAAGGAATTTTTACAATTAATTTATTTTATTTGATTATATTGTTGAATATTTTAACCATATATTTTTTTTGTTTTAGTGGAGATTTTAAATTGCTTTCTCTCCTTCCATGTATATATATATCTGGTAAATGTGAGCTTGGGTTAGTCATTGTAGTTGGCAATAGATCCCACTAGTGAATTAAAAATAATAATAATAACTAAATAAATTAGGAGTTAAAGGTGGTGAGGCACTATATATTTTTTTTTTCATCTGTTGCTAGGGGTACACAAAAAAACAATTAACCACTACAAGAAAGTAGCTTTTTTATCACACTATACTTTTTACCGCTCCTTAATATTGTATAAGTGAGTTATTTGTTTACAATAGGTATTACTTGTAGTAGAAACTTTCGTTGACATGAACAAGTTTGTTGTAGATTTGACAGTTGTAGAAACTACATGATTTCAACAACAATAGGCATCCAAACCAACTCTGATTTGGGTTTGATAAAAAAGACAATTAACTTGAGTTGGGCAAATATTTGAATTCTACAATTGCATACTCAATCAGACCCGATTCAACCATAATCATGTTAATTGTTCGTCCAATATATATAGATTCAAAAAAAGAATGTTACTTTTTTATTTTATCTTTGAACATTAATTAATTTGCTTTTATATTGGGGAACTATTTGCAATTTGCATTTCAAATTTTAAAGGTGAGGAATAATTGTGCTTAAATATTAGTTTGATAATAATATAATTTTGTCGGCAACAGATAATAATCATATTTTTGTTTGGTTATTTTTTAGGTGAACTAGAATTTATGAGTTTATGATGCAAGGAGGAAGTGTTTTGAAGTTTATTTCCTTATTTTTGATATTATGCTGTAAATTTTCAGATGTTTCACATAATTCATAGTTTTTATAATAAATTTATAAAATCAATCTAAGGATCAAAACCAACCCAACCCGATTAAGCTAATAGAGTTGGATTAATTTGATTTTGAAGAATCAATTAGTTTGGATTGGTTCAAAAATATCAAATTCTCACGGCTATGCTGCACACACGTGCGCGAGCCTTTGGATCTCCACCGCTAGCACTGATATTGTCCCCAACTTAACCACCTTTCAACTTTAGGTATGAGGTTTTATCTCAAAAGGTCTCGGTACTAGTTGGAAGAAGTTAATCAATTATATACTTCTTTATGAAGTTATATTTAATCGATGTGGGACTAACTTTTGGTCCACACATCTTCAACACTCCTCCATGGACCGAAAGTCATATGATCCAAGAGGTCTTTTTTTCTCCCAGATCCTATTCGAACCATGGCTATGATACCATGTCAAATTCTCTCGGCCGCGACGCACACGTGTGCGCGAGCCCGTGGATTTCCTTCGCTAGCACCGATATTGTTCGCAACTTAACCACCTTTCAACTTTAGGTGTGAGGTTTTATCTCACAAGGCCTCAATACTAGTTGGGAGGAGTTAATCAATTATATATTTCTTTATGAATTTTTTTTTTTACTTCAGTGGGAATCAAACCACGATCTCCTAAGGTCTTGCCTTCTTAGCAAGTGATATCTTTATCATCTCACCTGATAGACTTTGACAACTTCTTTATGAAGTTATATTTAATCGATGCATGTTCATTTTTTATATTATAAAACCCAATCTAAGGTGAGAAGAGTGTGGTGACTAGTTTTACATATGGGTCATAAGTGTGAAAGTGGGGTTCATTCCAAAATGTCAAGGCAAGATGGAGTGTCCACTCTACATTTATAAACCTTATTTTTCTTTGCAAGTAGTCGATGCGGGAGATGTGGAACTATCCCAACATCTCCAACACTCCCCCCTCAAGCACAACTAGGACTTCACCGCAGTACATTAATCAACTATTTTTCTTAGATGTCTACAAGGCCTTTGGATAATGGGTTAATTAAGCCAACTATTGGCTCTGATACTATGTTCAATTTTTATATTATAGTCACCACACTCTCCTCACCTTGGATTGGGCCTTATAATATAAAATTGAACATTGTTGGAGATGTTGGGATAATCCCACATCGACTACTTAGAAAGAAAAAAAAGGTTTATAAGTGTGGAGTGGACATTTCATTTTGCCTTGGCATTTTGAAGTGAACCCCACTTTCACACTTATGACCTATATATAAAATTAGTCACCATACTCTCCTCATATTTAATTGGGCCTTATAATATAAAAATTGAACATGGTATCAGAGCCGATGATTGGCTTAATTTTTCATTGTCCAAATGTCTTGTAGACATCCAACAAAAATAGTTGATTGATGTTATGCGGTCAAGTCCTAATTGGACTTGAGGGGGGAGTGTTGGAGATGATGGGATAGTCTCACATCGACTACTTAGAAAGAAAAAGAAAGTTTATAAGTGTGGAGTGGACACTTCATCTTGCCTTAGTATTTTGGAGTGAACCACACTTTCACAATTATGGGCTCATATATAAAATTAGTCATCATACTCTCCTCACTTTGGATTGGGCTTTATAATATAAAAATTGAACAGGTACTAACTTTCGGTCCACACATCTTCAACAAAAAATAAAGACCCGGACTATTTGGTTTATTAGTTAATGTCAAACCTAATCAACCCAATTACCCTTGTACCCCTAACTGTCTCACGCCTAACTGCCTCACGTTTTATTTTTATCATAATGTATACTATTTTTTTATAAGAAATAAACCAACTAATTGACCTACTAGAACTAGAAACCTCAACTGAAGTGAACTCATATACCAACTTAATTAGTGTGCTACCCACTTTATATGTATACAATATTATATATGTTGTTTTCTTTAGTTAATGCATCAATTATATAGGATACTAGTCTTAGACCCGTGCTTCGCGCGCGGGCAAGATGGAGTGTCTTATAATAATAAAAATGAATATGTTGAATAATAAATATAAAAAATGATTGTGTAGTATCTTATAAAATATACAAATAATAAATATGAGGAGCATAAAATATCATTTGATGTGTATGTGCCACATCATTGGATTCTTGAGATGTGTGTTGGCACATATCGCCAAAATGACTCTTGCACATATGCAAGATCTCAGATACAATAACTCTTATTATTTCCATCACTTGCCCTAAAATTTAGGGTGTTCACCACTGCGAGAATGTCACTTTCAATTATGTATGGACACTGATCTATCCCAGCCAAATACCTAATAATGTTGCATAGCATTATATACTTGAAGTAAGTATGTCTTCACATCTTGGTTTTTTTCTTCTATTTCTTTTCTAAAACTAATTTTAAACTTCTTCCAAAAAAAAATTAAAAAAGTTATACGATGTTAAGTATAAGAAGCTATTGAAAATATATATTAAAAAATTACATCATTAGCATCATCTGAAGTTCTAATATTTTAAAAAATCTCATGATAAACTATGTTTTTTACAGATGTTGAGTCTTGAAATTTATCATCTGCATTTAATATCATTAGTCCATCTCTTCTAGTCACTCGAGATACAGCTACGTATAATTGACCATGTGTGAATACTTGATTTGGCAAGAATAACCCCACACATTTTAGTGATTGTCCTTGAATTTTATTGATTGTCATCGCAAAACATGGGACCAAAGGGAGTTGACGTCTATTTAATTTAAATAGCCACTTTGATTCATTCGGTGACATGACGATTCTTGGAATTGTCACCGTATGACCAATGTTGGCTCTTGATATAATAGTTGTTGTAACAGACTATTTAGTAAGACGCACAATTAACTCCTTGTTCCATTACATAAACCCTCTGTCTGATTAAGATTTCGAAGAAGCATAACAGGTACACCCACTTTTAATTGCAGATCATGATTAGGAACTCGTGAAAACTGCAATTTGTTTAGGAACTTTGTAGGGTACATTAAATCATCATTATTGCTTGATGTTGGGGAGGATTGACATACTGTATCAGAGCTGAAATATGTAGTGCTGTCACCCGGTATTAGATCCATGACAAATTGCTTTAGCTGATGCACAGTTTCATTTTTTGGAGTCAAAATAGCCCGTTCTTTCAAATACGTAGAGTCGTTAAACCTTGCTACAATTGATGGATAAACAGCTTCTACAATGCATTTTACAGGATCTCCATCATGTTGTAGCAATGTATCCGATGGAATTTCTACTGACTCTTTCTCCGGATCATTATACAATGATCCATCTCCAACTTGGAGCAACCAATTGTCAAAAGAAGCCAGCTCTTGTAATTGTGACCACACATTTTCCATGGAAAGTCTCATTTTTTTTTGAGTTCAAAGACATTGCAAAGTTTCCATAAGTAGGAAAAATTAAGTGAAGCTTCGACGATATCACCTCTTCCACCTCTAAGGATAGCAGGCAATATTTGTCTAAAATCACCTCCGAGAACAACCGTAAGTCCACCAAAAGTTTTCTCTGAACTATTCTCATACCTCATTTGTAAAATGTCTCTCAAAGTCCTGTCTAAAGTTTCGAAACAATATTTATTGGTCATTGGAGCTTCATCCCATATAATTAGAGAAGTTTTGCAAAGTAATTCAGCTAAATTGGTACCATGTCTAATTTCGCAAGATGATTCTGCAGAAATATCCAAAGGGATATGAAACCGAGAATGAACCGTTCTACCATTCGGTAATAAAAGAGCTGCTATTTCGGACGTTGCAACTGGTAAAACTATTTTCCCTTCTAATCTAAGTTTTGTAGTTACCGCTTTCCATAAGAAGGTTTTCCGGTTCCACCGTGACCACTTATAAAAAATAGTTGACCCCTTTCATTAGTAATTGAATCAATAATAGCTTCAAATGCTATTTTCTGACATGAGTTCAAAGACGTGTACAATTCTTCATGCATTATTTTCATCTCGTCAATATTGTAATCGAGCTCCTCATTGAGCAATTGATTTCCTACATTCCTAATCAAAGATGAATCTTGACGCGCGCCGAACGCGTCAATAAAATATATAAACCTACACCAACTATTTTGTAGATAACGGCAAAGGGTCGATCCCACAGAGATTGGTTTCTTTCTTAGGTAAGAAAAATACAAAAAATAAGGAAATATAAATATTGCAAAAATAAAGAAATCTAATGAGAGGATAGAAGTCTAGGTATTCAGTTTCACAGTCTCACCATACAACTTGGGTTTGAATTTATTGATTGTCGGTTTATAAAAAGTAGGAACTAGTTTATGATTTAGTGCAGCTATAGAACCGGTAGAGCACTCGGTTCCTCGCACTTCCTAATCTTGATAGCCAAGGTACGACCGTTGACTACTTCCCTAACCAAACACGCAACCTGATCGCTAGTGCTCCAGATTTAACGCGTTGGTCGCATTGGGCTTTGTGAATGCACTACACCTAGACAACCGGATCGCTAGTGCTCCCGATTTAGCCTAGATCTCTAAGGTATTTAACCAAATCCAAAAGGTTCTAATCAATTGGTATGGTCAATTGCCACTAGTGTGGTCTTATTGCACAAGCACGGGTGCTTACGACTCACTGGCATATGAATTGAAGTTTAAACTAGTGTTTGACTTCAATTATTCAAATAATACCAAAGAAAATAAATAATAGAGAAGATCAATAATAATTAAAAATAAATAAACCTGATAAAGAATTTCCAAGTCGTAGGCTTGACTGATCCACCGTCAACCTAGATGGACTAACTAACTAGACATAATAAAAAACTAAACTAAAAATGAAATTGGATAAAATTGGCTCTCGGATCCCGGATACTTCAATCCCTATTTATAGATGTGAGAAGTGTATTTTCGGCCTTGACACGTGGCGTAACTGGATTGGGTGATTTCGGGCTTTGCGACGTGTCAAGACGCGTGATTGGGCGAAATGGGTGTGGCCTACGATGTGGTGCGACTGGATTGGAGAGAGTCTTGGCGTGACGTGCGGTGAGAGGAGCGTGACACATGGCGAAGCGGTTCGTTGAGGTGCTGTCGTGGCGTGAGCTAGACCAACCAGGCGAGGACACGTGGCGAGTGTTTGGGCGGGAAAACGCGCACAAGAGTCGTGCGAAAATCTGGGAGACAGCATCTGCACGCATCTCGAGGCGGATCGACGGCGGATGGGCGAGGCGATGATCTGTGAGTACGCGTGGCGCTGATTCACGTGGGAGCTGCTGACGTGGTGTCGGTCCATTAGGATGCCGCCACGTGTCACGTTAAATTCCAATTTTTCCCTCTCTTGTGTATGCCCAAAACAACTCCTCCGGTGTCCGATTTCTACAAGTGTATACTCTATTTTGAGTATTTTTTCGTTCCGGATCCAACCGTGCACTCCGTTTCTGCTAAAAATGAGAATTAAATATAATTAGATATATATTCTCAAATTATTCCAATAAATCACTAATTTCCTAAAGTATGCATTTATCACCATAAAATAGAATAAATATAGTCCAATTACACCTAATAACCTATACTAAATTATGCCTAAATGAACACTTATCAAACACCCCCAAACTTAGACTTTGCTCGTCCCGAGCAAAGGAGTGAATGACAAAACACAAATAAACTAAAGTATTAATATAAATATGTGTTGACTCAACTAATCCTATACCCGATTCAGAAATTCATGGAGTTCCTCTAGTTTACATAGCCACCAAGTTAACAAGCCACTCAAGAAATTTCGAAGTTATGATATGTCAAGAACCGCAGCTCAAACACAATTAAGATTACATTTTCAAGACAAAGATATGGTCAAGATAAAGGTCATCAACTACTCATGGGTTTTCTTGATCTATACATTAAAGCATGCAAGTTTAAAATCCCACATAATTTAGTGAAAGCACTCGAGCTAAATCTTTTTTATTTGAGGAGTTTTCATAAACTTCCGCCTTTATTCTCTCTTTTTTATTATTTTATTTTTATTTTTTATTCCTTTCTCCATTTTTTTTTTTTTTCAAGTAACACGGTCCCTGCTCCATTTCCTATGGACCGATTTTCTCACTTTTTCCCACCACAAGTTTCCCTGCTCCATTTCCTATGGAAACTTGTGGGACTCTCAATATTAAGAAAACTCCTGTTAGCCCTTCTCACTTTCACTATAATCAAGAAAATTTCCAATGTGGGTTAAAATATTATCACTTGCACAATTTTGACCGTCTACCCATTTTGGTGTCTAGCGCAAGCTCAACCAACATACTAAGTCTCTAATCATGCAAATATAAGAATGTTTGGGCTACGGCTTGATTGAGTGTTTCTCCTAATTTCTCCTAAGTTTCAAGTCAACAGGCAACCATAAAGTACTCATCCATAACCAAAGGCATGAACAAAGTCTCGGGTAACTCTAAATGCAACTAAACATGCATAGAAACAAGAATGCATCTAAATAACTACAAAAATGTATAAACTAATATAAACAACTATTAATCTAAATGATGCAATGCATAGCATGTCATAAAAAAAATTGAGGTGAAAGGAAAAGAAAAGAAAAACACCACCATAACTTACCAAACCCATGAAATACGCATAAAAATAATGAAAAGGTTATACCTGTCATGCGCAAATCCATTCATCCCACATTCCACTATACCTGAAACACCCCCAAACTTATCCCAAACCTTGTCCTCAAGGTTTAAAACAAGAATGAGAATATCAAACTACAAAATGAAGAGAAAAGAGATGAAAAGAATATGGAGGTGAAAGAAACAACGGGGAAATGACATGCTAAAATGATTATGCAAAACCTAATGGACTATAATATCTCATGAAATATGAAGCGCGGTGATAAAAATGCTCAACTTAGGAAATATAGAGAATATACATCTAATTACCTCCAAAGCAGACGCAAAAACTAACCTAATAATCTAAAACATAGAACTTACCAGATCCCGTCAGACTAACCATGTATACCGAAGAACCTCAAAGCGGTAATATCGGGCTCTCGACTCCGTGTGTCAACAAAAGTGCATCAAACACCTGAAAATAGTCACAAATGGGATAATGGTGAGTACACTAAACAAATATAAAAATAAGCAAGCTAAAAAAACATAAAATAAATAAATAAATAAAACTTGGGCTGCCTCCCAAGAGCGCTTTTGTTTAAAGTCGTTAGCTCGACTCATCGTGATTGATCACGTGATGCCCTCTCCTTTCGAGATGTCGACAACGAATGGCGCATCTATAGCTTTGGGCAATTCATCAGACATGCCCTCGTTCAGATTTAGGAGCTCATCCGGGACCTCTAACACATATGAATCTATCGCATCATCATCAACTGACACAAAGGTGTCAGTCGCGTAGAAGATCTGCGAACGCTCCTTTATGTCCACCCCCTTGTAAGGTTTAACAAATATGCATGGGAGGGTGGGTGGCTTCACCAACACGAGAGGTTGGTATTCCTTGCTCTCATTTTGCGATTCCTCCGGCCTTTCTAAAATGACATCAATTTCTTTCTCGGCTTCCTCCGCTTCATTATGCGCAATGCTAATGTCCGGCTCATGTAAGGAAACTTCAATTGTTTCCTCTGGTTCACTCCAATCGTCCTCAATCGGTGTAGCCTCATTCATCTCAACACTCTCCAATGGGATTGGACTCATGGTCTCAGCTGATATTTTCTGGAGAATTGACTGTATTTCTTCTTCAGCTTCTTGATCCCTTTGTTCAATCCATTGATCCAATTCTTGCTCGGTGAGGTTCATGTCTTGCTCGGTATCTAAGAGAAACCTAATTATATCCCTTGAAGGCTGATTTCGCATGGAACTATATGTATCCTGCTGATATGATGAATTGCTCCACCACAAAGAGGGATTTTTTGGTGCTTGGAGAAAGCCAGTCAGAGATCATGTCTTTCTCCATGTCTTTAATGGTTCTCCGTTCTTGTTGAGGGCTCCGTGGACTTGGCCTAGACATACAGAAGTCGGGTTGTGGCGATGCATAGCTAGAACTGTGATGATTTCCATACCTCGGATGGTAAGGACAAGCATACGTGGGATGAAAACAAAAATCACAAGCCTCGACCTGTTGCATAAAAAATTGCGAGTTAGAAAATTGATGTCCATTATATGACATACCTACCCCATTCATACCATGATAGTATGAGTCTTCGAATCGATCATAATTATGGTAGTAGGTGGCCATTGAGAAATTTCCTGCAAAAATATTAGAAACAAGGGACTATATACAAAAATGAATAAATAAATATACAACAAAAAAACCCAAAGAAAGAAAAACCAATCCCCGGCAACGGCGCCAAAAATTGACGCGCGCCGAACACGTCAATAAAATATATAAACCTACACCAACTATTTTGTAGATAACGGCAAAGGGTCGATCCCACAGAGATTGGTTTCTTTCTTAGGTAAGAAAAATACAAAAAATAAGGAAATATAAATATTGCAAAAATAAAGAAATCTAATGAGAGGATAGAAGTCTAGGTATTCAGTTTCACAGTCTCACCATACAACTTGGGTTTGAATTTATTGATTGTCGGTTTATAAAAAGTAGGAACTAGTCTATGATTTAGTGCAGCTATAGAACCGGTAGAGCACTCGGTTCCTCGCACTTCCTAATCTTGATAGCCAAGGTACGACCGTTGACTACTTCCCTAACCAAACACGCAACCTGATCGCTAGTGCTCCAGATTTAACGCGTTGGTCGCATTGGGCTTTGTGAATGCACTACACCTAGACAACCGGATCGCTAGTGCTCCCGATTTAGCCTAGATCTCTAAGGTATTTAACCAGTCCCAAAAGGTTCTAATCAATTGGTATGGTCAATTGCCACTAGTGTGGTCTTATTGCACAAGCACGGGTGCTTACGACTCACTGGCATATGAATTGAAGTTTAAACTAGTGTTTGACTTCAATTATTCAAATAATACCAAAGAAAATAAATAATAGAGAAGATCAATAATAATTAAAAATAAATAAACCTGATAAAGAATTTCCAAGTCGTAGGCTTGACTGATCCACCGTCAACCTAGATGGACTAACTAACTAGACATAATAAAAAACTAAACTAAAAATGAAATTGGATAAAATTGGCTCTCGGATCCCGGATACTTCAATCCCTATTTATAGATGTGAGAAGTGTATTTTCGGCCTTGACACGTGGCAGAACTGGATTGGGTGATTTCTGGGCTTTGCTGACGTGTCAGCACGTGATTGGGCGAGCTGGTGTGGCCGGCTGATGTGGTGCGACTGGATTGGAGGAGAGTCTTGGCGTGACGTGCGAAATGCGTGAGAGGAGCGTGACACATGGCGAAGCGGTTCGTTGAGGTGTCTTTGTCGTGGCGTGAGCTGGACCAACCAGGCGAGGACACGTGGCGAGTGTTTGGGCGGGAAAACGCGCACAAGAGTCGTGCGAAAATCGGGAGACAAGATTCGCACGCATCTCGAGGCGGATCGACGGCGGATGGCTGAGGCGATGATCTGTGAGTACGCGTGGCGCTAATTCACGTGGGAGCTGCTGACGTGGTGTCGGTCCATTGGGATGCCGCCACGTGTCACGTTAAATTCCAATTTTTCCCTCTCTTGTGTATGCCCAAAACAACTCCTCCGGTGTCCGATTTCTACAAGTGTATACTCTATTTTGAGTATTTTTTCGTTCCGGATCCAACCGTGCACTCCGTTTCTGCTAAAAATGAGAATTAAATATAATTAGATATATATTCTCAAATTATTCCAATAAATCACTAATTTCCTAAAGTATGCATTTATCACCATAAAATAGAATAAATATAGTCCAATTACACCTAATAACCTATACTAAATTATGCCTAAATGAACACTTATCAAATCTGGAATAGGCATGCCGTCAATATCTCTTAATGTTTTTCCTACTTTCAGAAGAATGCTCTCAATTTCAAGCAATGTATAATTTTGAACTTCTCTGGAGATAATTGTAGATTTGAGAATTGAAGTCTTCTCCTTTGTAAATGAGGAATCATGTCTTCTGATAATATGGAACTACTATTTTTCCAAACTAGAGATACATCAGCTACCTGAAATATTGTAATCGAGCTCCTCATTGAGCAATTGATTTCCTACATTCCTAATCAAAGATGAATCTGAAATAGGCATGTCGTCAATATCTCTTAATGTTTTTCCTACTTTCAGAAGAATGCTCTCAATTTCAAGCAATGTATAATTTTGAACTTCTCTGGAGATAGCTGTAGATTTGAGAATTGAAGTCTTCTCCTTTGTAAATGAGGAATGTCTTATGATAATATGGAACTACTATTTTTCCAAAATAGAGATACATCAGCTACCTAAAATATTAAAAAAATATATTTTTAAAAATAGGACTTAATTTTTTATTCGGAATCTCAATAATATTTTTGTAAGATTAATGTTTTGCACAAATTTCTTAAACTTAAATTAGTAGATTAACAATTGTGAAACATTAACAGGGGTGTATTCAATTGAGATTTTTATAGACTTTTAGTTACTTTTATTGACTAAAAAAGTTTAGCGGTATTCAATTTAAACTTTTAGAGAGTCTCTAAAAGTTTGGTGTATTCAATGTGAACTTTTAGAGACTTTTAAAAAGTCTCTAAAAGTTTTGGGGTATTCAATTTAAACTTTTAGACAGTCTCTAAAAGTAAGGGGTATTCAATTTGTTTAGAAATTTGGTAGATTTGTGGATTTGGATGACTTTTGGAGACTTTTCACCTAACCCTATATATGTTGAAAGTCTTCTCCATCTCTTTGCCTCCACGAGAAACTTTTGGAGACTTTCTTTTTTCTTCTTCGTGGCCTCTCTCTCTCATCTCGAAATCTCTCTCGCTCTCTTTTTTCTCTCTCGGTCATCTGCGTTCCTCCATTCGACGTTGTCTCGCTTCTCCATCGCTGCCTCGCGTCTCCATCGTTTGCTTCGAGAGGTAACATCCAACGTATCTCTCTCTCTCCCTCTCTCTCGCTTCTCCAACGTCTGGTTCTCTTTGTAATGCATTCATAATGTGTTGCTTCTGTTTATTTGCTTTAATCCTAAACCCAAATATCTATACAAATAAGAGCCTACTTCGAGAGGAGGATTGAGGATTTGGCGAGTGATTGGCCGAGGCAGGCCGTTGGGGACATTTTAATGGCGGTTTCTTGGGTTTTCTTTCTTGTATATACATGGAGAGAGAAGTATGATTAGGGTTTCTGGGTTTGGGAACTGGCTTTACTTGGTGAAATATGAATTGGGTTTTTTGGGGAGGTGGAGAAGGTGATTACAGAGTGGAAAGTTTGGATTTTTATGGTTTTTGAGTACAGATTTGAGTGGTTTTTTATGATGATTCTGTGTAACGGTTTTTTTTTTCACTGTAAAGAATTCTCTGATAATAAATTGAACCTGAATTGTTGTTTTTGGTTTTTTGATAGTCATTGGTTTGATTCAAATTTCTGTTAATTTGGTTGGTCTTGAGCTCAAAAGAAACTAAAGAAATTCGACTTGGAGTTAACTTGGGACACATTTATTCGGTTGCACTGAATCAAGCTCAATAGAAGAGTTTGATTTATTTAGCCAACCCCAATTAATTTGATATTGAGGCTATCTTGTAAAGTAGAAATTCCAATTGTTTGTGAAATTATAGGTTTGTGGTTTACTTAATTTCCTGATCAGTAAAGTATAAAAAGGGAAGTTGTGTTTCTGATTCATGTTTCAAAATGTTGAAGGAGCTGAAACAATATTGTTTTTGCAATCTGTTTAAGAGTTGATTCTCTCCAACTTCTGTGCTTGTGTTTAATGAGAAGGTTTTCTTTTCAAGTGTCATTGTTGCATTGATCTCTTTCACTATGTTTATAACTTCAACACTAATCAAAGAATCAATGTCATTATTGGTTGTCAAACCAGTGGCGTGTATTTACTTTAATCCTTTATGATGTATTGTTTCTTAAAGAACAAAAAAATGTGCTTTTATGTCTCCTTTTTTTATAGTTACATTACAGATGAAGAGGCTTGTGTGGTTTGTCTTTGCATCTCCTGAATTTACACTAATCAAAGAACGTACTTCTCTCTCCACGTAATGCATTCACAATGAGAGCCCTCGAAATCTTCTCTTCTCCCCTTCTCTTCTTTGTGTGGTTTCTCTTTGCATTTCCTGAATTTACAGTAGCTGCCGATAGGAAAACCTACATTGTTCACATGGACAAATCTATGATGCCCAAGGCATTTGCATTATGGACAAAATCCCAGCAAATGTATGCATTAAGGTCCTGGTATCGTGGTTGCATGATTTAATTTTTGTTGGCTGAGTATTGTTGGTGTCTCTGTTTGTCCTTTTTCTTGCATTGAAAAACCTAATCAAACTAATTTTTATATATATGATTATAGTGTGATGGGAGACTCACAAGTAACTGTTGAAAACCAAAAAAAAAAGGAAAAGGTGTGGTAAAATATACTACATGGACCGCGGAGGAGAGCAATGAGTTGCTTAAATTGTTGGTTGATGCTGCAAATCGTGGATGGCGCGATAGTAATGGTGTTTTTACTAAAGCAACCATTGAAAAAAAAATACTTCCTGTCCTTAATGCAACACTTGGATGTGAAAAAAATTTCTTAAATTACAAAAGTCGATGGAAATGACTCAAAGACCGTTATCAAGGCTATGTTGAGCTTATGCGTTGCAACTCTGGATTTGGATGGGATCACGTTACCAAAAAATTCACGGCAAGCAATGAAGTATGGGAGAAATACTTCAAGGTGAGATTTTTAATTATTCCATTAAGATATTGTACCGAAGTATGTATTAACTCTTTTTTGTTTTTGACCATTTTCATCCTAATCAAAGACATTATCAGACGGATACGTTTGCTGATTATGATGACTTAAGGATAATTGTCGAAAATGCAACTGCTTCGGGGAGATACTCGATTGGACTTGGGGATGATACTGATGCTAGGACATTTGAAGTAGAGGAACCTAGTGGTGATGTATTGGAAGATCTTACTTACGACTATGATGCGGAGGCTTTTGTACAAAGAAATGAGCATCAACAGAAAAACCTATATCAACCTCCAACAGTTGGAAGCTTTAATGCGCCTCCAACAATTGAGCCAATGAATTTGGAGGTTCATTCAAGAACTGAAAAGAGGAACAGAGTTGAGAAAGAACGAAATTTAGACTCAAGCAGAAATAATAATTTTCAAATGGATTCTTTGAATAAACTGACAGAAACAATTTCTAGTTTTGCTGATAAGGTTGATAGATTCATGGCTAGAGACCAAGGATGTTGGAAGCTTATTAAGGAAATCCCATATTTGACTGATAGTACTCGTTTCAAGGTCCTCGAGTTGTTGAACACAAGAGCTAAAAAGATTGATTTTATGGAAATGTCTTCTAAAGAACGTTCTAAGTGGATAGCGTTTCAGTTGATAGAATAAGTAGTTATTTATTTTAGAATTTTTTTTGGCTTGCACTTAAAATTTATTATATTATTTTATTAATGACTACATTCGTATTTTATTAGTTAGAGATTGTTTTTTTTTCAGACTCCGCCAGAATGTTGGATTGATGAATAATACTTTGTTTGAAGTTAATAATATTTTTTTAGTATTATTCAATATTGTCCTTGTCGACCATGATTTAAAATTCCACATGTTGAATGTTATATTTTTCGGCATGTTTAATTTTTTTTTTTTTTTGATTTTAGATGATATTATTTACATGATGTCTCATTTAAACATGCAAAGATATAATGAATCAGAGGAAGTGAAAATGGAAGAGAACGAGGTGGAAGAACTAATAGAGATACTTGAATGTTTGTTGGTTTCTATGCAAGCAATTCTACAAACATTGCATGAAGTTATACTTTCTATGTATTGTGAGCCCGTTACACGACCATTAACCAGGCGCTCTATAACTAGAAATGGGTCTGAATACATAGAAACAATATTGAACGAGGATGCAGAACACTTTCGACAAATTTATAGGATGTATCCTGACGTGTTTCGAAAGTTATGCAAAATTATTAGAGAAAAAGCTCTGGTACATGATACACGATTTGTAACTATTGAAGAAATGTTGGCTACATTTTTACTCAATGTGGGTCAAAATTCTCGATATTGTTTGATTCGAAAAACCTTCAATAGATCGCATTTTAGCACCAGCCAAAGTTTCAACAAAATTTTAAGGGCTCTGAATGTAATTGCAGTAGATATGATGGCGAAGCCTAAATCATCTACCCCACAAATCATAAGAGATAGTACAAGATTTTATCGTTACTTCAAAGTAAGTTCTAATTATTGCTAGAGTTGTTATAATAGAATTGATTTTTTTTCTTGTTGTTGTTGTTGATGATGATGATGATGATGTGGTCATTAATTGTTCTTGCTCTTTATTTTTAGGATTGTATTGGAGCTATCGATGGTACCCATATTCCAACAATGATTGTTGGAAATGATAGTAGCAACTATTGCAATCGTCATGGCTTCACTTCTCAAAATGTCTTGGCTGCATGTAACTTTGATTTGGAGTTCATATATGTTCTTAGCAGATGGGAAGGATCGGCGCATGACTCAAGAATATTGACCGATGCTTTATCTAGGAGAAATGAACTTAAAGTACCATAAGGTATGATCTAATTAATGTCAAAATTACTTATTTTTATATTCTGTTATTTAAGCACCACAAGGTATGATCTAATTAATGTCAAAGTACTCTCTGCTTTTAATTTTTATCCACGTGACCCTTTATTATTGATAAACATTATCAACGTTAACAAATTTTATCCCTAAGACTAGCAGTAGCAGGACATCTATTTGTCCTAACGCTACGGGCCAAATTTAAAAGTATGCGCTAATTGCTAGTATGGTACTGCTACTTTTCTTTTTTTTCAATCTAGTATAGTACAATTACTTGTCACAACAACAACAACAACAACAACAACAACAACAACAACAACAACAACAACAATAATAATAATAATAATAATAATAATAATAATAATAATAATAATACTGTTGCTTTTTTAATTCTCAACTTTTTATTTCTTCTCCCCAACCTCTTACGTGATTTGGCTTATAGATCGAAATCACTCGTCGCCCTAGCAGACATAATCTCTATTTTTCTTGCGTACTTTCTTCATTCTCGTTCGCGATCTTACAAATTCGTTAAGTAAACCTTTAGCCTCATTTTTTGACAACTTATTGCGTTGTATTTCTAATTTATTAAAATAAATTATCGTTTTAAAATAAGAGCCAACTAGATTTGGTTTAAGAGCGACTAAACAGGCCTCGCTAATTGTTGCACATACTCTAGTTTTGAATTTTTACTTTGTACATTTCACTTTTTACTTAATGTATCTTACTCTTTTTTAAAAAATTTCAAAAATAACCTTGTTTACTGTACCTCACTTTTTTACTTCATGTACCTCATTACCCTCACCCTCACCCTCACCCTCACCCCAATACTCTTTGCTTATTGTACCCCCACTTTTTTATTTCGTGTACCACATCACCTCACTCCAATACGCTTGCACGCGGGTGTCGGATGAACAAAGTCGACACCTCTGAAGTGGTGTCGATCGAACCGGGCCGACACCTCTAAAGAGGTTACGGTCGACTCTAACCGATAATACAAATATAACTTAGTTTTAGTAGGTGACAGAGGGATCTAGCCAAAACCTCTTTAGAGGTGTCAGCTCAGTTCGTCTGAGACCTATTCAGAGGTGTCGGCTTTGTTAGTCTGAAATCCGCAAGCGATCAGAACGATAAAAAAAACTTCAAAATTCTCAAAAAATACATACAAAATGGTCAAAAAAATGGTGGGCTTTGCTTGATATCACTTAATATTTTCGATTTCATCGAAACTTTGTACCTTAAATGTAAGATTCAAGCCTCAAATTGAAACTCTAAACCTAAAAATAAATTTACAAACAAAACGATTAAAAAAACCAAAAAAAACTTCAAAATCGACACTAAAAGAGATGATGAATGTACCCATGTCGTTGAATCCATGTAGTTTTGCTTAGATTTTGTCAAATTTGGTCAATTTTTTTGTGAGTGCGATTTGAGAGAGATGACAGATGTACGTGGTGAATGGGGGTATATAATGAGTAAAAACCATTTTATATGAAGGGATAGTTGGATAATTTTATAAAATTGGGGTACGTTTAATAATTAATGAGATATAACGAGTAAAAAACCCTTTTATATTGAAGGTTAGTTGGTTAATTTTGATATGTGAAGTAATTTGTCGTATCCGTTTAGCCGCCACCTACAGTTTTCCCTAAAATCGTACGTCTCATGCTCAAACCACTCACTCATAATCAAAGCTTTAATCATGAAAGGAAAATTAACGTTTGAGTAGTGCTACTTGGACTCATGAGTTCAGACTTCTAAGGTGATTTTTGAAAAAATTTTATTTTAAAGTCATCCTCAAGCAATAAATGGCTTCAAAATAACAACTTACAAAACTCCTTTAATACTTGTAAAAATTTTAAAAAACACTTTAAGAGTCTAGCATCTAAGTACCCGTTTGGTTGGAGTTATGTGTAAGGTGTAGGGATTGGCTTAGATAAGCCTGGTCTTTGTGAGAGATGAGAGTTTTATATGCAACCGTTTGGTTCAAGTATAAACCCATAAGGAAAAGTGGGTGAAATGTCTAAAATGCCCCTATTTAATGTAGGCGAGTATTGATCGATGTGAAGAAGAATGTAATCTAGGGTTTTGTCCAAATTATGAGGGCATTTTCGACATTTCACCTCAAAAATTGGGTGAGCTTATCTAATGACAGGGTCCTCCCTGTCATTAGATAAGCTAGTGTATGAGTGTTTATGTAAGCCTGTTGCTTACTTAACACTTCAACCAAATAATGGTCTTACCTCTAAACTCATGCTTAGATAACCTAATACTCTAACTAAACAGGTCATAAGAGTCTAAATAGATTTTTTTTGTTAACCTTTAATCATAAAATTGGGTACGTTTAATCATCAAAGGAAAATTAACGTTGAAGTATGTTACGCAGAAGTTAGTCACGTGTTGGTCTTGGGCACATAAAAAACGAAAGGGATGGGAAGGACAAGGGTTACTTGGCTGCAAGCCTGCAAGTCGATCTGCAACTCATAAATGACCTTTCGGATAAGCATCAATTTTCATACCTCCAATGAATGATGGACACGTGTTAAGATATTTGTAATTAGTCACTGTCTAATTGAGTAAAGGACTTCCGTTGGATTCGCATTCATTTGATGTGCCTCGAGATATCATGTTAATGTTTCAACATTAACAAATCTCATCTCTAACACTACAGGACATCTATTTGTCGTAACGTCACGGGCCAAATTTAAGGGATGCGCTAATTGCTAATATAGTACTCCTGCTTTTCGTTTTTTGTCAATAATATAGTACTCTGTCACAATAAATGACACCTTGAATATTGGTCGTTTACTCGTTTTCATCATCGTAATATTATAAGAGTAGTGCTACTTATACTCATAAGTTTAAACTCTTAAGATAATTTTTGAATCTTTTTTATTTTAAAGTCATCCTCAAACAATAAATGACTTCAAAATAACAATTTACAAAACTTCTTTAATATTTGTAAAAAATTCAAAAAACACTTTATAAATTCGAACTCTAAGAGTCCAAATAGATTTTTTGATATCACAAAACAACATATTCATTATTTTTTATTCTTGTTCTCAATATGGTCCCCCTTTCACGATTTCTCAAATGGTATAATATTAGAAGTTGTTTTTATAATTCAAAAAATCTCTGTTTGTATTGTTATAGTCCAAATTAATAAGGGAGTTTTTCAAATTTTCATAAATATCAAAGAAAAATTATAAGTTGTTATTTCAAAGTTATTTATTGCATGAGAATGACTTTAAAATAAAAAATTTATAAAAACTCCTCTGGACTCTTTTTAATCATGTCTCTCCTCAAGTTAATTGGGATTAATCAAGACAAAATTAAACTTTAGACAGCCTGATAATCTAATAATCTGAAAAAACAATTTTCGAGTATAAACAATAAATAACTAAAATTCATCCTGGTTTCCAAAAAAAAAGAAAAAAAAAAACTAAAATTCATCCTACTTTCCATAGCATTAATTAGCAGGTTTTTGTTAATTTCTTTGCTTGTGAAGTAAAAAGTTAATTAAACATTCTCTCTCTCTCTCTCTCCTCTATATATATGAAGTAAAAAGTTAATTAAACATTCTCTCTCTCTCTCTCTCCTCTATATATATAATATTTCTACTATAAGAACTAAATATATACTCATATCATGAGTACACTATTTAGAACCATTAAATTTAAATCTAACATGTTAATCGAGGCAACATAAATGCACAAAACATTTAATGCACAATACATTTTGAGGAATTCTCATGATATAAATATATATTTGGTCTCTATTGTAGAATCTCTCATACATACCTCTATATATATATATATATATATAAGAGAAATCTTGTACTTTTTTTATTTTTTATTTTTTCTTTCGATAAGAAAGAAATCAATGTCTCTATTGAGTCTCAATCTTCCAATCACTTGTACAAGATACCTCATATCAAATGAGCAACACTTAGTTGGTGCAATATATAATAACTAATAACTCACTTATTGGATAGTCATGATATGTGTGGTAATTTCTTTTAGAGTTGTAAGTTTGTAGCTAGCTGGATACAAATTTGTTATAAATTGCTAAAATGGCATCAGAACGCACATTAAGTGCGCTCTACACTCTTTTAGATCGCAAAATGCATATATCGGCATCCCAATTAAGGTGCACACGCACGGCTCTTGTGTACATGTGTTGATGTGTGTGTGTTCGTTTTTTTTTTTTTTACTTAAGTGAGAATTGAATCGAACTACAATCTCTCAAAGTCTTGCCTTTTGACAAGTGTACTTATCATCTCATATAAAAGGTTTGGACATGTGCATGTGTGTTAAATGATGTTATTCTTACTCTTCCCCCAAATTTATCATGGTATTAATTGTCGATTTACTTAGGATGATAGTATACGGATGAATTTCGGTGCATTATTTGTACATACAAGACCTACAAATAATTTTTTATTGTAGAAAAAAAAACTCACAAAAATAATTGGTCTCTCGTAATAGAACTCGTACGTGTTCAGCTAGGTCGATCTATAAATAGAGAGTAAAAGTGGATTCTTGAAGTAGTGCAAGTGCTTGAGATAATATTATTGATTGAGTGTTTGAAGTGAGAAATAGAGAAATGGCTGCTTTGAAGCTTGTGATGATGGGTGTGGTGTTGGTAGCCCTTCTTGGAGCTTCTCCTCCATCAGTAGATGCTAGAAGTCACATCCCTTCCATTCTCACCACGTCTGAGTCCTTGGAAAACATAGGTTCGATTATTAGCTGCTCGTAATTATTTTTTATTTTTATTTTTATTTTTTTGGTTTCTGCTCCTAATTAATTAAATAATTAAACATGAGACATACTACAAATTTACAATATTTTACAATATTCTTTTAATTAATGTGTCTTTTCCTTTTCTTGGTTTTAGATCTTGACAACGTTCTTGTCACTGATTCGAATTTGAATGCCAAAGCAATATCTGAGGTCCGTTCCGCACTAGATTCATTAGGCATCAACAAAGGTATTAACAATTTATTTTCCTTGTGATAGAAGTTGGAGTATTTATTAATTTAATTATTGAGGGTTCTATTACCCAAACCGCACAATAAATTATGGTGGAGCTAACACAACCGCATTTTCCGAATTGAAAGTTTTTTTTGGGCACATGTCTTTACAAATCTCGCATGCAGGATTAAAGGCCGGCCCGCCATGTGGCTGCGGAGGAAAAGATTGCTGTGATTTTGAGATCTGCACTCGGTCGTGCCCTCCACAGTGTAGTTGCCAGGACGTAGGTGAATGTTGCCGGGCAGGGTGCAAAAAATGCATTTGCACCAAGTCCATCCCTCCTCAATGCCACTGCATGGATATTACCCCCTATCCTCATGGAGTGTGCAACTGCTAATATAAATCAAAATGTATGTTTGTTAGCTAGCCATCACCTCAACAAGTTTCATCACCACACATCACCCTAGTGATGTGGATGTAGAAACACATATGTGCACCATATGTTATATTAATAAAGATGGCTACTTATTAATTAATTTAGTACGTTTGGTATCGACTATGTACAATCCCTCTAGTGTGTGTATATACAAGAAGAGAGAGAAGAGAATGAGAGAGAGAAAGGTGTTGACTGGCTCACACTCATATCTCGAGGTATATCTTGTGGTTTCCTTTTACACCAGCCCAATCACTCTTGGGCACTCACTTGTATGACTCTCCCTTTTGTCTTTATTTTTTTTTTGACTAATAATTAAATTTTCTCGGGCGTTTCTGCTCTCGGCATGCACCACGACTCACATCATCGCGTGCGAACGAAGTTACTAACGACCCGTAAAATTTTTCAAATTAAATTATTATTATATTTTATTTTTCGATCGTCCGCCAAGTTCATTTCCTCGACCCGTATACTTATAATTCTTTCGTCGATGCCCGTTCGTCACGTTCTTCAAGGTGAACCTCACTCACAACTTGACGTCACCGTTCTGTCACACATACACGAGTATACACTGATAGTACATGTCATTACATAAAAAATAATATAAATTTTCAGTTCGTTACAAATGTGTTGTGTTTGAGCATACTTGTAGTGACTGTTGTTGTTAACATATCCATACAATTGTGATCGTATTGTTCCGAGTGGAGCATATCATTATGCTATTTATGTTGCATGATGCTATTGCTCTTTGCACTCCTTTCTGCTACTTACAACATCAATAGCCAAAGGGTGTTCTCAGTTGATCAAAACAAGGATCTCTTCAAAAAAAGGGGAAGGGAGCATGCTTGAGAGGTTGAAGTTGTGCTACTTGTATGCCTTTCACTGCAATCCTCAACTTGTCCTATGCAATAAGGACGTAGATTCGGTTCCTATTAGTGCGCTTTGCATTGTTTCTCCGGTCGTTCTATTGCAAGCTGCGATAAGATGTTTCATTCATAAAGAGATGATGTTTCCATGTAAAGGATCGTCGGATTATGAGTGGTCAATATGGATCATCCCGGAACTCAAATCGCCACTGTTCTAGGCACCAGCATTAGATTGGCTACTCCAATACACTACATGAAACCTGGGCAGAAAATATGAAGATGCAATCAATGGAAATCCTCTATTAGAGCATGGCACAAAAAGTAACTTGGTAGGATTTTCAATTTATCTAATGTATTTGGTGATTATGTTATTGACAATGGTGCCATATGTGATTGTTGGTCGAATATTGATATGGAAACACAGAATTTCGAGCATGCCTAAAGAGAAGAAAACATTGATGAAATAAAGGAATATTTGCATCTAATTACTGAAACTGTGGAAGGTTTGGAAGAATGGACACTGAGGAAAGGAGTCGAAAATATGAAGCAGCGGATGGAATTGAATAGAAACGACGCCGTAATTCCCGAAATCAAGTTGCTTAATATGAGTGATACGTTTTGACCTGTATATGACTTTGTTAATTTCGTCGTGTACTTGAAAAATTAATTGTTAAAAGTATTCAATGACAATGGTATTATGTTTGAGGAATGCTGCACGGACATACCAAAACACACATTTGTATTTGAGTTATCTACATGCATCTCGATTTTGTGTGGAACACACTCAATATGTATTTTAGTATGGTTTGAGTTGATGTATGTGTAGTATTTTTAATATAGACGAGCAAGGGTATGGAGAAATATAAGTTGTATGAATGAGTCCTCATACAAAATATGAAATGCATACAGTGTGACATGGCAGTGGGTGTATGTTGCAATTGCAATTGTATGAATGACTCCTTTTGTAAAGGAGTCATTCATACAATTGGAATTGTGACGTGGCGGTGGGTGGGTGAAGTGGTAATTCTAATTACATGAATGACTCCTTTTGTAAATGAGTCATTCATACAATTGGAATTGCCACCTCACCCATCCACCGCCACATCACAATTCCAATTGTATGAATGACTCATACAAAGTCACATTGTATGAATTCATACAAAATATGAAATGTATGACAAAAGGAGTCATTCATACAAATTACATCGTCAGCTCACCAACCCACCACCACGTCATCGTCAATAACGCCTCTACTAAAGGTGATATACATTATTTTTAAAATTTTTAAAAAAAATTACTCTTTTTAATGAATTTAAAACAAAACCAACCCTACTTTTTTAATAACCCCAAAAACGAAAGGGATGGAAAGGACAAGGGTTACTTGCTGCAAGCCTGCGAGCCTGCAAGTCGATCTGCAACTCATAAATCACCTTTCGGATAAGCATCAATTTTCATACCTCCAATGAATGATGGACACCTATTCTAAAATAAATTACACGTGTTAAAATATTTGTAATTAGTCACGTGTCTAATTGAGTAAAGGACTTCGGTTGGATTCTCATTTATTTGATGTGCCTCGAGATATCATGTTAATGTTTCAACATTAACAAATCTCATCCCTAACACTGTAAGCAGCAGGACATCTATTTGTCGTAACGTCACCGGCCAAATTTAAAGGACGCGCTAATTGTTAGTATAGTACTCCTACTTTTCATTTTTTGTCCATAGTATAGTACTCTGTCACAGTAAATAACACCTTAAATAATGGTCGTTTACACGTTTTCATCATTGTCATATTGAAGGTGAACTCATGAGTCGAACTGTTTTTAGAGTGATTTTTGAAATTTTTTTATTTTAAAGTCATCCTTAAATAATAAATGACTTTAAATTAACAACTTACAAAACTCCTTCAATATTTGTAAAAGTTTCATAAAACACCTTATGAGCTCAGACTCTAAGAGTCCATATATATTTTTTGATATCACAAAACAACGTATTCATTATTTTTTATTTTTTTTCTCAATATGGTCCTCCTTTCACAATTTCTCAAATAGTATAATATTAGAAATTATTTTTATAATTCAAAAAATCTTTTTGTATTGTTATAGTTCGAAATAATAGTGGAGTCTTTCAAATTTTTATAAATATCAAAGAAGAATTATAAGTTATTATTTCAAAGTTATTTATTACATGAGAATGACTTTGAAATAAAATTTTTTTAAAAACTCTTCTGAACTCTTTTTAATCATGTCTCTCCTCAAGTTAATTGGGATTAATCAAGACAAAATTAAACTTTAGACAGCCTGATAATCTAATAATCTGAAAAAACAATTTTCGAGTATAAACAATAAATAACTAAAATTCATCCTGGTTTCCAAAAAAAAAAAAAAAAACTAAAATTCATCCTACTTTCCATAGCATTAATTAGCATGTTTTTGTTAATTTCTTTGCACGGGCCGGTGAGCTAGTGATGTAAAAAGTTAATTAAGAGATGCACATTATATATATATGATAATCGAGGCAACATAAATGTTCAAAGCATTTAATGCGCAATACATTTTGAGGGGTTCTCATGACATAGATATATATTTGATCTTCATTGTAGAATTTTCCATACATACATACATATGTATATATAAAAGAGAAATCGTGTACTTTTTTTTTTTTTTTCTTTCGATAAGAAAGAAATCAATGTCTCTATTGAGTCTCAATCTTCCAATCACTTATACAAGATACCCCATATCAAATTAGCAACTCACTTAGTTGGTACAATATATAATAACTAATAACTCGCTTATTGGATAGTCATGATATGTGTGGTAATTTCTTATAGAGTTGTAAGTTTGTAGCTAGCTACATACCAAATTTGTTATAAATTGCTAAAATGGCATCAGAACGCACATTGAGTGCGCTCAACACGCTTTCGGATCGCAAAATGCATATATCGGCATCCCAATTAAGGTGCACACGCACGGCTCATGTGTACATGTGTTGATGTGTGTGTTCATTTTTTTTTTTCTTTTTATTTCAGTGAGAATTGAATCGAACAACGATCTTTCAAAGTCTTGTCTATTGACAAGTGTTTTTATCATCTCATATAAGAGATTTTGCCATGTGAAGGTATGTTAAATGATGTTATTCTTACACTTCCCCCAAATTTATCATGGTATTAATTGTCGATTTACTTAGGATGATAAAAAAAACCTACAAATAATTTTTTATTGTACATACAAGACCTACAAATAATTTTTTATTGTAGAAAAAAAAACTCACAAAAATAATTGGTCTCTCGTAATAGAACTCGTACGTGTTCAGCTAGGTCGATCTATAAATAGAGAGTAAAAGTGGATTCTTGAAGTAGTGCAAGTGCTTGAGATAATATTATTGATTGAGTGTTTGAAGTGAGAAATAGAGAAATGGCTGCTTTGAAGCTTGTGATGATGGGTGTGGTGTTGGTAGCCCTTCTTGGAGCTTCTCCTCCATCAGTAGATGCTAGAAGTCACATCCCTTCCATTCTCACCACGTCTGAGTCCTTGGAAAACATAGGTTCGATTATTAGCTGCTCGTAATTATTTTTTATTTTTATTTTTATTTTTTTGGTTTCTGCTCCTAATTAATTAAATAATTAAACATGAGACATACTACAAATTTACAATATTTTACAATATTCTTTTAATTAATGTGTCTTTTCCTTTTCTTGGTTTTAGATCTTGACAACGTTCTTGTCACTGATTCGAATTTGAATGCCAAAGCAATATCTGAGGTCCGTTCCGCACTAGATTCATTAGGCATCAACAAAGGTATTAACAATTTATTTTCCTTGTGATAGAAGTTGGAGTATTTATTAATATAATTATTGAGGGTTCTATTATCCAAACCTCACAATAAATTATGGTGGAGCTAGCACAACCGCATTTTCCGAATTGAAAGTTTTTTTTGGCACATGTCTTTACAAATCTCGCATGCAGGATTAAAGGCCGGCCCGCCATGTGGCTGCGGAGGAAAAGATTGCTGTGATTTTGAATTCTGCACTCGGTCGTGCCCTCCACAGTGCCGTTGCATGGACGTAGGTGAATGTTGCCGCGCAGGGTGCAAAAATTGCATTTGCACCAAGTCCAACCCTCCTCAATGCCACTGCATGGATATTACCCCCTATCCTCATGGAGTGTGCAACTGCTAATATAAATCAAAATGTATGTCTGTTAGCTAGCCATCACCTCAACAAGTTTCATCACTACACATCACCCTAGTGACGTGGATGTAGAAACACATATGTGCACCATATGTTATATTAATAAAGATGGCTACTTATTAATTAATTTAGTACGTTTCGTATCGACTATGTACAATCCCTCTAGTGTGTGTATATACAAGAAGAGAGAGAAGAGAATGAGAAAGAGAAAGGTGTTGACTGGCTTGCACTCATATCTCGGGGCATATCTTGTGGTTTTCCTTCACACCAACCTAACCACTCTTGGACACTCACTTGTGTGACTCTCCCTTGTCTTTATCTTCTTTTTGATTAATAATTAAGTTTTCTCAGACGTTTTTGCTCACCACGATTCACATCATCGCACGCGAACGAAGTTACTAACGACTCGTAAAATTTTTCAAATTAAATTATTATTATATTTTATTTTTCGATTGTCCGCCAAGTTCATTTCTTCGACCCGTATACCTGTAATTTTTTCGTCAATGCTTGTTCGTCACGTTCTTCAAGGCGAACTTCACTCACAACTCGACTTCACCGTTCTGTCACATAGACACGAGTATACACTGATAGTACATGTCATTACACAAAAAATAATATAAATTTTTGGGTCGTTACAAATGTGTTGTCTTTGAGCATACTTGTAGTGACTGTTGTTGTTAACATATCCATACAATTGTGATCGTATTGTTCCGAGTGGAGCATATCATTATGCTATTTATGTTGCATGATGCTATTGCTCTTTGCACTCCTTTCTGCTACTTACAACATCAATAGCCAAAGGGTGTTCTCAGTTGATCAAAACAAGGATCTCTTCAAAAAAAGGGAAGGGAGCATGCTTGAGAGGTTGAAGTTATGCTACTTGTATGCCTTTCACTGCAATCCTCAACTTGTCCTATACAATAAGGACGTAGATTCGGTTCCTATTAGTGCGCTTTGCATTGTTTCTCCGGTCGTTCTATTGCAAGCTGCGATAAGATGTTTCATTCATAAAGAGATGATGTTTCCATGTAAAGGATCGTCGGATTATGAGTGGTCAATATGGATCATCCCGGAACTCAAATCGCCACTGTTCTAGGCACCAAAGATTAGATTGGCCACTCCAATGCACTACATGAAACCTGGGCGAAAATATGAAGATGCAATCAATGGAAATCCTCTATTAGAGCATGGCACAAAAAGTAACTTGGTAGGATTTTCAATTTATCTAATGTATTTGGTGATTATGTTATTGACAATGGTGCCATATGTGATTGTTGGTCGAATATTGATATGGAAACACAGAATTTCGAGCATGCCTAAAGAGAAGAAAACATTGATGAAATAAAGGAATATTTGCATCTAATTACTGAAACTGAGGAAGGTTTGGAAGAATGGACACTGAGGAAAGGAGTCGAAAATATGAAGCAGTGGATGGAATTGAATAGAAACGACGCCGTAATTCCCAAAATCATGTTGCTTAATATGAGTGATACGTTTTGATCTGTATATAACTTTGTTAATTTTGTCATGTTGTGTACTTGAAAAATTAATTGTTAGAAGAATTCAATGACAATGGTATTATGTTTGAGGAATGTTGCACGGACATACCAAAACACACATTTGTATTTGGTGTGGAACACACTCAATATGTATTTTAGTATGATTTGGGTTGATGTATATGTAGTATTTTTAATATATGCGGGCAAGGGTATGGAGAAATATAAGTTGTATAAATGACTCCTTTTGAAAATGAGTCATTCATACAAAAATGAAATGCATACAGTGTGACATGGCAATGGGTGTGTGGGTGTGTGTTGCAATTGCAATACAAAAGGAGTCATTCATACAAAATATGAAATACATACAGTGTGACATGACAGTGAGTGTGTGACATGGCAGTGGGTGGCAGTGGGTGTATGTTGCAATTGCAATTGTATGAATGGCTCATTTTGTAAATGAGTTATTCATACAATTGAAATTGTGACGTGGCGGTGGGTGGGTGAGGTGGTAATTTCAATTGTATAAATGACTCCTTTTGTAAAGGGTTCATTCATACAAAATATGAAATATAGGAGTCATTCATACAATTAGAATTGTCACCTCACCCACTCACCGCCACGTCACAATTCCAATTATATGAATGACCATACAAAGTCACATTGTATAAATTCATACAAAATAAAAAATATATGAATGACTCTTTTACACATTCATATAAATTAAATTGTCACCTCACTAACCCACATCGTGAATAACGTCTTTAAAAAGATATGCATTATTTTAAAAAATTTTGAAAAAATTATCTTATTTAATAAATTTAAAAGAAAACCAACCCCAAAAACGAAAGGGATGGGAAAAACGAAAAAATTACATCCGTACGGTAGTTTTTTTTTAAAATTCGTAAATTATATTGATTTACTTTTTTATTCGTTAATTGATGTATATCGTGTTTTGAAAATGCGAAATGGTGTTGACGTGGAACCTCGTCTACAAATGGCGCCTCTACAAGAGGCGCCATTTGTATACTCTGCCACCTCAGTAAAAATGGCGCCTCTTGTAGAGGCGCCATTTTATCCACATCACCACACAACCACGCACACCACATCACCACATCACCACACATACAAATGGCGCCTCTACAAGAGGCGCCATTTTATCCACATCACCGCCACCACACATACCTCACCGCCACCTCACCGCCACCTCACGTCTCCCACACATACCTCACCGCCACCTCACCGCCACCTCACGCTCTCCTACGTTAAGCCCACACCACATCACCACGCACACCACATCACCACGCACACCACATCACCACACATACCTCACCGCCACCTCACATCTCCCACACATACCTCACCGCCACCTCACCGCCACCTCACGCTCTCCCACGTTAAGCCCACACGTATCCACGTTCCACCATATACACACCACGCGCTCCACGTACTATGCATGCACTGACATGCTGACACACACATGAAACACACACACATGAAAGCATGGTCACACATGGAAGCATGGTCATGCATGCATGACCAACTGACATGCATGCGTGACCAACTGACCACGCATGCATGCATGCATGCCGTGGTCACGGCATGCATGCATGCCGTGACCACGCATGAATGTATGCATGTACTGGGTGGGGATGCGAGACTGGCGTACACGAGAGTTCACGGGTGGGCAGAGAATCTCTGCAACCACCGCCCCCTACAACCTACAACCCCTATCGACGACCTAGCCTCATCAATGGCGCGTTGAATGTTTGTTGGGAGGGTGGTGATATTTAAAATAAGTAGAGAGAAAGATGCAGTGAGGTTTTCGTGGTGATAAGAGAGGGATAAAGCAGAGGAGCAGTGAGAAGAGAGAGGAAGAAAGTGTAGAGAGAGTGTGAGGGAGATCGAAAGAAAGAGTGTGTGGGAGATCGAGAGAGGCAACCGCGATCCGCGAAGGTGACGGCTACGGCGACGACGAAGGCGGCAGTGTAAGTGGAAGTGTTTGTGTTTGGCTTGAGTTTGTGAGCGAGAGAGAGAGGAACAGTAGAGGGAGAGAGTGTGAGAGAGAGAGGTGCTAGAGGTGTCACGAGAGAGAGAGGTAAGGAGTGATAGGGTGAGAGTTTGCCGAGAAAGAAAGAGAGAAAGGTTGAGAGTGTGCGAGAGAGGGTGAGGTGACGTGTGAGAGTGTGAGAGATGGCGTGAGAGAGAGAGAGAGAGAGGGTGAGAGTGCCGTGAGAGAGAGAGGGGGAGAGTTTGTGAGAGAGAGTGAGAGGTTGAGAGGTGGTTTGTGAGAGAGAGAGGACGAGATAGTTAGAGAGAGTGAGAGAGAGAGGACGTGATAGTGAGAGAGAGTGAGAGAGTGAGAGAGTGAGAGGTGGTGTGAAAGAGAGAGAGGTCGAGATAGTGACGAGGGGGAGAGTGAGAGTGTGTAGAGAGAGAGAGAGAGAGAGAGCGAGAGTGAGAAAGAGGGGGAGAGAGTGGAGAAGAGTGTGAACAAACAGAGAAAGAGTAGTGTGTAGGTTTGGGTTTGGGATTGGGTTGAGTATGTTAGGTTTACAGAGAGAGGGCGTGAGAGAGTGTTTGTTTTGATGTATTTAGCAAACGATTCTATGTGGGGGAGAACCGATATTTTTAATTATTCTTTTTATAAATATTTTGTTGTTGTTTAGTTTTCATTTCAATAAATTAACTAATTTTTTTTTTCACAGGGAATATTAATCTTTTTTTTGTAGGTAAAGGAATATTAAATTGAAGAACAAACCGGAACAAAAATAGTAAGAACAAAAATTTATTTATTTATTATTTAATATATTTATAGTGTAATAGATTTTTTTAAGAAAATGTATTTATTGCATGGTGTGTGTAATTTAAATATTTTGTTTTTAAATAGTTAGTAAAGAATGTGAACATCATAGTTAACAAAATATTACAAATATTAAACCCTATAGAAAAATAAATTTTTTTTTGTATTGGTGGTCGTAGTTTATTGTGTGTAGTGATAAATGCATGATAATTATTTGGCACATTTTACAAGTGAGTGGCAAATCGACCCAAAGATAAATATTATCTGTGTTATTTATTATCGGTGTTTGATTATTGCGACAAGATATCAATTATAAGTTAGTATTAATGTAGTGTCCGGTGTATATACTATTAGTCGCCTCACCATCTCCAACAACGACAAGAAGGAAAAAATCTTTTACTTACAAATTTAATTTGTAAGTAAAAGTGTTAAAATTGTAAGTAAAAGTTTTTACTTACAAAATGTCGTTGGTAAAAACATCGTAAGAATAGAGTCGTCGGTAAAAGTTTACACTTACAAACGTAATCGTAAGAATAGAGTCGTCGGTAAAAGTGTATAATATGTATTAATAAAATTTCTATTCGTTTTCAATAATATTCATTAATATAACTACATTTTTTATTTGAATATTATTTTGTTTAATTTTTGTGCCTTTCATTATTATTTCACGTTAATTTAATGAGTTTCGTTTTGGTATAAAAAAATTTAATGAGTTAGAGAACTTAAATAAAATACAGTTAAACTTAAATAAAATACAGTTATATATTCTTGATTATTGTTTTGATCAGTTTTTCATCAATTTGATAAACTTTGTCTTATTCGAGAGCCCAAAGCTAGCTAGAGTAGATTTAGCTGGGTAACCAAACAATGTTCCAAAGCTCATTCAACCAACAACTAGAAAGAGAAGAAAAAATAAAGTTAGACAGTTTAAAATTTATTTATAATTTTCTTCATTAAAAAAATTAAAGAAATTAAAAAAATAGAATACAACCTTCAAAAAAGCCATTGGATGTTTGAAGCTTGTAGTGAACATCAGTAACAAAATATGTAATCTCGCATTCACAAGTGTCCTCACTCTGCTCTCTAGTGCTGACAGTAGACTATAGGCGCTGCCCCGTCCGGATATAGTTATTTCCAATTATTCGGTCAACCATCGTACAATGAAAAAATCATGTCACTACTCATCTTTGAATACGTCAGTCCATTCTTTTCCTTCTTCTCTGCCACGACCATGAAAGGAAGTAGCTCACTTGCTAACTCGTGACCGCAATTGATCATATTCGAACTCACTATCTACCACTTGAAGCTTCGATAACTACTGATTAAGAATAATAACATTATAGACGATATATTTAGTAAAAACTATCGTGCCTCAAATCCTCATTTTGATCATTTATTCGCTTGATATATATGTAATTTTTTTACATTATCAATGCGGTAAATTATGTAGGTCATGGAAGGTAGGAACATCCCGTTTCACTTTTATGCATTTGGAGAAATTGTTAAGGTTTCGCAAGGCATTGAGTACAATGAGACCCCATCAATGACCATGATTATTAAGTTTGGAACGAGTAAACATGAGTTGATGGATCACGTGTATAACGCGTTTGATATTTCGTCCACTGAGACTCTCATTACGATGACGTATCGTCACGTAATAGCTCATCCATCAGGTTCACAATATTTTATCCCTGTGTCGTTGCAAGACGAGACCCACTTCGAGTTGATGTGGTCAACAGTGGCGAATCTACCATTATCAGCGAAGGTAGAGATTTATTTAACCTTCGAGCCAATCGATCCTTATCAAAATTCTACTGTACATTCACAAGTAGTAGAAGAAGAAAATGTGGGCATGACATGCCCTGCATCAATGATGGAAAGATTACGTATGCAATCGCCTATAGGTGATGTTGTGCAAGATAGATTTGTTACTTCAATTGATGATGACATTAGCGCCCCCAGTGATGACCGTAACGAGGACCGCGACAACGACATTGACGAGGACGTATGTCCCCTCGAGGATGCTGCGCCATCTGTTAATTGGGAAAATATAAATGTTGTTACGAGACGACCCAACCTACGAACCTCCAGGGGCGGAAAACTTGCAAGATGATGAGCAATTTGCAATTGACGAGGAGGAGTGGATGGAAGAAGCAAGCGATGAAGAAGATTACCAACCATTGCCGGTGTATAATGAAATTGATTGGGAAGTGGCTAATTCTACGCAACCCAACATTCTCATCATTCGACTTTGGATGGGACATGCCTAATTTTCGGTTGGAAAGAGGAATGTGCTTTGACAATAAGAAAGACTTGCGGCATGCCATAAAATTGTGGCATGTTAACAACTTTGTCAATACCTTGTTATGGAGTCAACTACAACGTTATGGGTATTAAAGTGCGAAGTGCGCGCGGAAGTGGGTGCATGTGGCGTCTCCGTGCTTGTTTGCGAAAGAAGAAACAATTGTGGGAGATCACTCGGTTAGACGAGCCGCACGGTTGTATAAATCCCGGCATAGAACGCAGATCATGCCCAACTCGACGCCAACATGCTTGCACGTGAGATACAAAGCGTTGTCGAAATAGATCATGCAATTGCTATCAAGGCCTTGAAAGAAATGATTAAGCTAAAATACTCACATGAAGTTCCCTACAAGCGAATGTGGGATGCTAAAAGGAAAGCAATTGCAAATGCATTCGGAGATTGGGACGCGTCATATGCTACGTTACCAAGATGGTTGGCGGCTGTACATAATAAGAGCCCAGGGACGAAGATTGAGTGGTCACATAGACAATGGGCTGCAGATGAGATCAGGACAGAGCATCCTCAATTTCGTCGTGTGTTCTTCGCATTCGAAGCATCAATCGAAGGGTTCAAACATTGTAGGCCTCTTCTACAGATTGACGCGACATTCTTGTATGGTAAATACAGTGGTAAGCTAATGATTGCCCTATCTGTTGATGGTAATGGACATCTACTTCCAGTTGCATTTGCAGTTACGGAAAACGAATCAACCGACTCGTGGGGGTGGTTTTTGAGAATGTTGCGCAAACACGTGACCGATAGAGATGGTATTTGTATTATTTCTGACCGTCACTCTGGCATTCTCGAGGCCGTTAACACACCAAAGAAATGGTTTTTGTCCACCAAGAGGATACCATCGTTATTGCTGCGACACTTGACCGATAATTTTAACACGCATTTCAAAAATGATTCGTTGAAGACTATCCTATCTCGAGCCGCTGGTCAACATCAAGTGAGAAAATTTGATGCATGCATGGAGCGTTTTGCTTATTTGTCATCGGGAAGTCCTCGTGTCTTCAATATGTGAATGCCATTCCCAAGGAACTCGGACTCAATCGCATGATGGAGGCTGCTGCGGTGGATGGATGAATTCTAACGGGGTTGGTATGTATTCGATAGTAGTTACATTTGTTATCCTATATGTGTTTTTACTGTGCTGATATTACTGACACGGCATTATCTTACCATTATAGAATGTTTTAACGGTGTATTGAAAGGGGCACGATTCTTGCCGATAACAAAGAATGGTGCAAATGATTTACTACAGGTTGGTGACATACACCAACCGACGAAAGGAGGAAATCGACGAAGCCATATCGCACGGGCTCAATTACACGAGATATGCCATGGATAAAATTGCATATTATCAACAATCTGCAAGGAGACATTACGTGACATTGATAAATCGCGACACTTGGTGAGTTTGAGGTGCTCACTTTGGACGTCATGGCGATCGTATGCATAAAGGCAACAATACACAAATTGTTATCCCGAGGAACTGGTATTGCAGCTGCAATAAATGGCAATCGTTTGGTTTCCCTTGCTCACACGTGTTGGCTGCATGTGCTCATATTCGAATTGATTATACACAATTTATTGAGAAATACTACAGGATGGACGTGTACGCACGATGCTACTCCTCTCAATTCAAAGCCATCCCCGATGAGAAGTATTGGCCGACTTTTTTGCGACGAAGATTTTACCAGATCCTAGGTGTAGACGTGGCCGAGGGAGACCAAAGGGAACACGAAGGCAAAATGAGATGGATCTTCCTAATGTTTTGAGGACCTTGCGATGTGGCATATGTCATCAAGAAGGACATAAACGAAGAACATGTCCGAATAGAGATCGTGCTCGAGTCCCTACTAGGAGGAACCGTTGTAGCGTTTGTCGTGCAGAGGGACATAACAAAAAAAATTGTCCATCCATATCTCAACCCCAACCACCCAATCCAAACCAATGAGAGGATTTGTATTTAGTTTGTAAACGGTGTCAGTTGATAATTTCATAACATTTATATTAATATAGTATAACCTTATGTTACGTAAAGTAATAGATACGTATTTGTTAATGTTATAACTCATAGTAATGATTTGTTGTGAGTTTTAAAACTACTCGACCAATTTGTTTAATCACACAGTTGCAGCGAGTACACATGGAACCAGGACCATCTGATCCTTCTCTTCTACGCCTCCAATCTACACACAGGTCATCGCAAGTCCGGAGGGTCAGGTATATGCATTTAACATGTATGTGCATAATATTTATGCAAAAACGTTTAATACACATATATATCGACATATTTTTCAATTGTAAGGTACATGATACAATGCGCGTGCGAAGAAGACTAGGTGTTGTTGATCGACGGATTAATTACCATTCTCGAATGATCCCTTACCTACGATCTAGTGGATTTTATGGTGTCTCACGCGTAGGATTTTTAGACTTGATGGGCTTTGATCACCGCTTTCATTGAGAGATGGCGTCCGAGAGACACATACGTTCCACATGCGTTGCGGCGAGTGTACAATAACACTCCAAGACGTTAAGATTCAGCTCGGGTTACCAATTAATGGTATGCACTGTGATCGGAAGCACGATGTCGATTATCTCGCGGTGTGTGAAAGACTACTTGGTGCGAGACCAACCACTTCACGTAAAAGGGAATAGAGTTCGTGTTTCATGGCTCGAAGACAATGTGCCACCTATAGAGGATGACAAAGAATGAGGAAATGGTTCGACGTTATGTTCGTTCATACATTCTACAACTTATTGGTGGTTGTGTGTTCGCTGACAAGTCGAATCAATATGTTCATTTGATGTTTCTTCCGTTGCTCGAGGACCTTCAAACAATGGACAATATAGTTGGGGAAGTGCATGTTTGGCATATTTATACGGGGAGTTGTGTCGTGGATCTCGCTCAGGTGCGCACGAGGTCGGCGGTGCGACAATTCTTATACAACTATGGGCCTGGGATAGATTTCCATTTATAGCACCAAGGCGTAAGCCTGTTCCTAGAGGTCGACCTCGAACGTGTGATGGAGTAGACATGCCCAATGACGTTCCTTTGGGATATCGATAATAAAAATGTTTCTCATGTTATTTTTAACAATTCATTGGGTCTTTTTAATTTACGACAAATTTATTGTTTTGTATACAGATGGATAGTTGCATTTTCTGTAACTAGGACTGCCACACACGTTGTATCATCATTTCGTGATGCACTTGACACGCAGAGGGAGAATGCCGTGGAGTGGCAACCATACGCTGATGTCATGGAGTCACTTCCACAATTATGTACTCAAGGTCACGGGAGCTGGCGTTCGACGTGTCCTTTAATTTGTTTCCATATAGTTGAGTGGCATAGACCGGAAAGGGTCATGAGACAGTTTGGGCTGTCACAGGTCGTGCCACCGCACTGTGATTTTGACACACGTCTGCACCGCGTCCAATTGAGAGGACACCCTCAAGAAAATTGGGCAGTGTATCACAGAAGATATATAGAGTTGTGGGAAAATCGTAGTAATACGATAGCCACGATACAACAAGAAGAGGAACACGATCACGAAGAGTACATGAGGTGGTACGAGATCTATCACCAGCGATACATTGGACATGACGGGGCACTGCGCGCGAATTCTCGGTAACGTTGAAACTATAATGTTGTTATCCTCATGAGTCATATTTAAAATTGTTAACCAAACACTTTGCATTTTTTTGTATATTAGTCTACATTTGCGCGTCAATTGGAGCGAGTGTTCTCTCGATGACGGGGTCGAACAAGGCATGGTCGCTCTACACATGAAGGCATCGAATCTTAGACGAGGATGAACAAG
Organism: Stephania japonica; assembly: GCA_039657345.1. Taxonomy (NCBI): domain Eukaryota; kingdom Viridiplantae; phylum Streptophyta; class Magnoliopsida; order Ranunculales; family Menispermaceae; genus Stephania; species Stephania japonica. The sequence continues at coordinate 50,238,643 of CM077558.1, forward strand.
AAAGGACTACTATGTGGAATGATGAAAATGTAGTTGCTGACATATAGATGACGAAGCATCTCAAGAAGAAGAGGAAGAACAACAAGAAGAGGATCAAAGCCTAGCGAGATAGAGGGAGGAGAAGAAAAACAACGACGACTCGGACTCAGGTGAGAGCGATGAGACGTTCTTCTCCACCACCTCCAACTCGTCCAACTCCAAGAACGTCGAGACTATTGGTGAGAGCGACGAGACGTTCTCCTTCGCCACCTCTAACCCGCCCTTCTTCTTATGGGTACTCTCCTTTGCCGGCCCCAACGCAATCGAATGCTCATATGTTTTTGCCTATGACACCGAGCATGAGTGTTCATCCATATCATTTTGATCCATATGCTCCTGGGCCATCATCTTCGTACATGGACCATAGAATGCCTACACATTCAATGCATGGTTCATTGCCTCAATACATGCCAAGTCCATTTACTCCGCCATATTATAACTACAATATTCCATATAGTGGAGATGGCTCATTCAGACCCTTATTAGGCATGCCACTTCATGTTCCTTTCACCCACCACATACGGGAAGTCGGTATGTTGGAATGGTTCAACCCCTATCTTTGATAGCACTTGGTAGTAGAGGTCAATCGAGCCAACACGAGGAAGAAGTTCAGATCGAGTCATCGAGCTCAACAAACTCAAATCGACGTACAAGCACGGAGAAATCCACGTCGAAATAGAGTACGACCGGTTTGCCACACGGAGGAGCGGCGTCGACGTCGATAGAACTGCATTATACCTTTGTATGAGTGGGTTGATAGGAGTGTTTTGGGTCTCTTATATGTCATGGAGATGGGGTTGTACATTTGGATGAATGGCAAGAACTATAAATACAAACTCCTAGCCTTTTTGCTTCACATTAGCATGTTGCTTTCAAATAAAAAAATGAAAAAAAAATTCGAGCTATTAGGGACTTTTATTTGCTGGAAATTGTAGTCCTTAGGAGGTTATTCATCATCAAGAAAGCGATCTAGTTATATACAATCAAGCATCAACCTTAAGGTATGCTCATATCCACTTATTTGCATAAAAGTGAGTATACCTGATGATACTTTGAATTGCATAATGGTCATTTGTGTAAATGTTTTTAGGTCTTTTTGGTGTCGGATAGTATCAACGTTTAATTTACGACTAAGTACATCTAATATAACCTAGATTGTCACCAAAGAAACGTCGAGAGATATATATGAGTCCGTTTGCGATAGTTTGGGTGACGAGAGGCCTATTGGACTAGGAATACTTTGCGTGAAAAAGTGAGTATACCGATGATACTTTGAATTGCATTTCATTTCCTTTTATTACTTATTGATTGGCGCCTCTTTGTGACTATATGGTGCCTTTGTACTCTAATATAATGATATTTGTTGATAATCTTTACTCTTTGAACTTGTTCATCGTGATATTGTTTTGTTGATGCTTTCATTGTATCATTTCGTGTGCTCTATGTCTTCATTTGATGTTTTTAATGGTAAATGAGCTTTAAATAGCATGCTATTAGGATTAGAGAATTTATGAATGAGACTATGAACTTTGTACTCGACTTGATTAGTCTATTAGCTTGTCCATATGCCTTTACCATTCTATACGAGTCATTTTTGAATAAATAAAGTAGTGGTTGGTGAAAATAGTGACAACGAACCATGACATACTCACTTAAGTAGGTTTAAGAAATCAAACGTAATTACTAAATTTAGTTACACATTTGTTTATTCATTTCGTAATAATTGATTATGACATTTACATTTGTTTGTAACTTACTCTTCAACCTTAAAAAAGTCATGTCGGCGAAATAGTGCATCGTCATCGGGGGACGGATCTAGTGGACGATCCAATGAGACGATCTCGTGGTCGCAGAGATCGTCCATCTCGCGACGTGGATCGTTCGCTAGTACGATCTCCCGCTGATGATGCTTGAGTCTCAACAATACAAGAAGCGCTCGTTCGTCAACACTTTGCTCGGCGGCAGTTTGCTTACCTTCAACAACTTTTTGTCCAACAACAAATGCGTTCACACCATCAATCACAATTATTTCAAGAGTATCCTCGTCCGCCTTATGCGCAAAGCACTCCCATCGTGGCCCTCTCCTTCAAAGAATCGGGGCCATCTTTATTTGGCCATGATGATCCAACCACTCAACAGGCTTACTCCTCTTTTTTGGCATCGCAACTCCCTCCACCTATCGCTGGGTCACGTTACTTCTACGTAAGCTACCCACGCATCTCCCTCCCATCGCCAGCACTACCAAAGCATGTCCCGATTGCTTCATTCGACTCTAGTATGCATGCCTCCCCATCGAGGAGTCATGATCATGTCGAGCTCGCATCACATTCGTCCAATACTTCAAGCCACCCTTCGAGTGAGCCATCTATTAGTGGTGCCTCCCGTAGATCACAACAAGACGATGAGCCGCCTAGGGCCCCGAGACGTAGAACTAATGATGACCGAGGCGCGGGGCGGGTGTTTTTGACCGTAAAAACTACGAATGAATTGTAAGTCAATGAAATATTATTACGTATATATACTTACGTTTAATGAACTTACTATAATATTGGTCTAACTTTTTTTTTTTTTTGTAAAAATGTAGTGGTACTTTCTTGCATCCGTCATCCGAAGTGTCAAAGCAAATAACGCGGATATATAAATTCGCTTTACATAAGGATGGCTACTTGTTGGGATACGGTTCCTAACCATATCAAGGAGCAATATTTTAACGATTGGGCGGTAAGAGATTTTTAAATAAGAAAATTAAGTTTCGTTTACTTTTACTTAGCATATGTTGAAGACTTGACTTTCTATTACTACGAGACTCATTTCGAGTGGAGACGATCGAGATGATGCTATGGTCGGACATTTGTACGACAGAGCGATTGCCACTCGTTATGCCGACTTTGTTAGTAAGATGGTGAGGAAGCCGACAAAACCATCACATGTATCTCTGGAGGTTTTTGAGCATTACAAGAAGATGCGGTCTACTCCGAATATAAAGCAAAGTCGAACAAGCGAGCCGAAATCGAAGATCGAGAGGTGGGGGGACCTGGTTCGGGTTCGTCTCATGTACACGGAGGTGGAGCCATATCCATCTATGAGCATTCGTTGAGGCGGTATGTTTTTGGGCATACATACATAGATACATACATACATATGTATACATTAGATTCATATAAGTTTCAAACTTAAATTTAAGTTAAACATATTTTATAGGAGAAGGAACTCGGTAGAAAGCCGATCGCTTTGGATTTATGTTTATATCTCCATACAAGGAATCATGATAACGTTACTTTCTTGGATCCTAGAGCGAGGCGATTGCCGTAAGAAACTACTTGACCATAACTCTTTTTTGTTAATTATAGGTATCAATGACTTATATGACTTGTCAATGTTTAAATTCTTAATACAGCGCTATACATGAAAGGACCACAGAGCTTTCACGGTTGCGAAAGACACACTCCAATTGATGAAACAGAATTATATTTGGAGATTGTGCAAATAAAATGATAAAGGCCGGAGATTTGGTCTTGGTTTGGACACCGTCGAGGGTCTAAGATGCGTCGACATGATGAAGTTCGATCTTCTCGTCCTATATTGAAAGATGATGAGTCATTTGACCAATACAATAAGGAATTCAAGGAGATGCAAGCAATAATACTAAAGATGCTTAATGACTCGTCTGTTAATCACGATCAATTGCTTGAAATGCAAGGATTCGGTTCTGCATAAATGCATGGAACAGGGTTTCATGGAGAGATCACCAAGCACAAAAAAGGCAAGATGATGATGATGATGATGTTGATGATGATGATGCCGCTCACAATGACTCAACTACCGAGGATGATGAATGATGATTTCTTTTTCACAACATCCAAAAAGGTTAAATTTTTTGGTTCATTTTTTACTTGATACTTATAAGTTTTTTTTATTAGGAACCATTATAAATCTTATTAATTTATTAGGAACCATTATAGAGACATAAATCATGTAAACAATTTAAGTCTACCCCCTTTGTCTGTAGATTTTATTTGTGATTTATAGAAAATTTTGTAGTTGTTTAAGTTTTGTTTCTATTTGTGTCTAACATGTAGGTTATTGAATGTTCCACAAATTTCTATTTCATTGTTATAACTAAGTCGTTAAGATCCTTAGTATGAGTGCCCTTAGTCATGGAATTGGTTTATCGAATTCGAAATCAAGTAGGAACTCATGTTAATCTTTAGTATATGATCAATATGCTCTGTTTTAGGATTGAAAATATGATTCAAAGTTGTTAGTTATTTTACCGTTGCTTGTAGGACTTAGTCTAATTTAGTTACTCTATTTTTTTGTTGAATAAGTCTAGTTCAGTTCAGATTGTATTTCCTTAATTTTATGATTTGTTGTTAAGTCAAAGCACGTTGGATATGTGTCCACAATTTGCGCTTATTAAAGGTTTGATCAAATGCCAATATAAATGCAATCTCGTTTATGAATAAAACTATCTTCGAGAGTTCTTCTACTTAAATACTTGTATTCGTTATTACTCTTCATTGTTGTTTCTTCTTGAATTCGATTCACATTGCTTCGTCAATCTCACTTGTCTCTGCAACCAAACCGTGAACTCGTAATCTCTGTCTCTCTGTCTTTATGTCTTGATTTCATCGTTTTTCGGTTCTCTTTGTGTGTTCATTTTTGTTTGATTTATAGGAGGCCGACGCGAACGACGGACGGAGAGCTGTGATTTAGGGCTTAATCGGCTTGCGAGACCACCTTTTCTTTGTTGAGATTTTAGGTGATTTTTTTTGTGGTTTGGTTTGGTTTTTCTTTGTCAATTGCAAAATGCAAATGTGTTTCGTTCTCTCAAACTACCTCTATTGATTCTCAATTGAAATTGATTGCATTTGTTTGTGGTTTCGTTGTTTGGTTGGGATGATTGATGGTTTTAGGTTTTTCCCCATAACTCAGTTCTTCAATGAGATGATGATGATGGATCAGTTGATTATTTGTATGCTGTGACTGGAATGGTTGTGCTTATTTGTGGTCTTGGCATAAAGATGATGATGGATCAGTTGATTAGAGGGCCTGGTTTTATGCCTCCTCCTCAAGCTAGGCCCCCAATGGCGCTGAACTTGATCGACCATTCACCTAATTCGAGCAATAAAGTGCAGAAACAGATTGATTACTACTTTAGGTATGGCTGCATTTTTTTGTTGTTGATGGATTTGTGTACATTCTAAACCAAGTTTTTCTCTTTAAATTCTACCTCTGAAGTTTGAGTTGGCATCTTTGTTATTTTGAATTTGGTTTCAGGATATTGCGGTATTGATAAGTAAAATAAATTGTTCCTCCATTGGCCCTTTATCTGCTTGCTACTCCTCTTCCTTGTAAGTCATTCCTATCAGTTTTCAAGACTATTGAACTTTTATAAATTGAATTCCATGAACATATGAATGTATGCTTTATTTTTTGTTTTGTTTTATATGTGTGTGTGTTTTCCTACTCTGTCTATGTTATCATGTTATGATTAATATAAATTCCTTCTTAGTTCTTCCTTTTGTTGGATGGAGCTACATCATGTGCTTAACAGATGACAACCTTCATTCTGCTTGAACTTTTTCATGTCGGTCAAAATGTTTGGGTTAATTGAATCTAGCTCTCTTTATATGAATTGTATTACTTGTGTTGCTTTTCTCAAAAGTTGATTTCTTTCTAGACCTTCATTTGTTGATTAACAAGATTTGTAAAGGTTACGTAGACATGACTCAACCATTCAACTAATAGTTATATAGAATATAGTTGTAGCATAGCAATCAGATAAGCTAAGAAGACATTACACAATCTTTGAACCACTTGTTGTTCGGACAACAGGGAATGGTCTTTTAGTGCCTCTTCCAAATGGACAAATAAGGGTCATTTTAGAGCTTATAAATTCTCTCTTTCATTTGCATCAATCTAACTTAAAGTAGATCCTTGTGAATTTTGTGGCATTTTAGAAGTTGTTGCTATCCCCTCTTAGTTGCTTTGAGCTTCGTGAAGCATCTCGTTGTTATCCTCGGGGCCTCATCTCCTCGAGGACTTTGCTTGTATTCTTGATTGCATAGCACATCTCTTGTTTGTTGTTGGGTCTTATTGGTGAGACGCACAATATTTGGTGCTAATGTTGGTGCTATCTTTCCCGGATGAGAGTGTTGAAAACTTTTGCTTTGTAATTTGTTCGCAACAAACAAACAAAAAAAAAAAAAAAAAAGCTGTCAAAATCATTTTTGGAGAAATCAAGAAATGGATGAATTCTCAGTGTCCACTTACAATTGATCTTACTACTAACTTGCTAAGTTACCATCTAGTTGGATTCTTATACATGGCTTCTCTCATGTAATGCAGGCCATTGGAGCAGCTTTTTGCCCTCGCTCTCGTTTCCATTCCAACCATGAATGTAAGTTTTGATTGTTATATTTTTCTTGTTGCGATTTCATTGATTAAATGTTCTTAATTTTTGCCATCCTAGGCTTTTAGAAGACTAGCAACTTCAATGGATAAATTCTCAAAAGTTGCATCGGAAGAGGTACCAGGGACGTTGTCTTCTCTAAAACTTTCGTGGTCGGAGATTAATGATTTGACTCAACAATTGAGTAAAATAAGGTAAACTTGCTCTTCGATGGATGATTCCTATTTGTCGTGAAGCACATTTTAATTATGTTGAGAGCTTCCTTTTTTTTTCTTCGACATTAAAGGCAAAAGATATCGGGCTCTCGGAATGGAATGAATGGCCGAAGAACATGTCTAAAGGAAAGCGACGAAATCCTAATATGAATTGATCCTCTCATTTTGATCACATGATGTAAGAGTAAAGCGAGATGTGTAATTTGTTGACAGTTGATTGTGAATGTTTTCTTTCTAAGATCCATCATGAACTATCTCATAGTAAGGCATGTTCGTTGTGAACCACCAAGATAAATTAGGTGATATGACAATTGAATTAGGAGCGCAATCCACATCTCGTTAGCATGGGTGCAACTAGCAAGTCAATTAGGCTTTATGAATTGATTAAACAATTATCTTTCTCAAAAACAAGACTTATAGACTTATAGTAGTAATCTGCATGGCATGAGCTAGTTTTTGAAACGCCTGTATTTCATTGCCGTAGTTGCGAGATGTACTGTCGGGTTGCGACACTAGTATCAATCTTTTCAATTATGCTTGTTTTTAATATGAGATAAGGAGAAGCTTTTGATGAAGTAAAATTTCAAGTTGATAACTTGATATCATATGTTTGAGTCTTCTCATAAAGCAAGTTGAGAAGCGTAGAATTAGATTCTTATGAGCGAAGTGATCGCATGTTTCATTTCGGAGTTATACCCAATCACATCATAGCTTAAGCACGCTTTTGGTATGGCAATCTTATCCATGAAAATCAGAGACTAGTAGTAGGCTTTGATGAATTAAACCCCTTATTTTTATTTTTATTTTTTTTCTGAAGTGTCAATTTGGGGTTATAAAATTCTAATTGTCTTGGGTACATTGTAATTAGTAAAAAGGATCTCACAACTTGGCATACTTCTTGAGAGTTACACCGGCATCCTTTGCGTTCTCTGGCACAGCCATGTTGCATAGAAGAGTAACTCTGGATGAAGATAGCAAGGCTCCGTTCCCTGGATTCAGTGGATCATTTATCATGGCACCCTGCCTGATGGACAAGAAGTGGCTGTGAAGGTTGGGTCTGCAACTTCAACTCAGGGAACTCGTGAATTTGAGAACGAGGTAATCAGTTAATGCTTTTATGGTCTAGTTCGTTTGAAGGTTGAACTCTTATTTAGATAGAAAAAAATTAATTCTGCAAACCTGTGGCATTACTAACATAATATGAGTATCATGGTTTTTTTTTTTTTTATTTCCTTTACAGCTAAACTTGCTCTCAGCTATTCGACATGAAAACTTGGTTCCCCTTCTCGGATACTATTGTGAGAATGATCAGCAAATTCTTGTCTATCCTTTCATGTCCAACGGTTCTCTACAAGATTGTCTATACGGTAGTCGCTTCATAGTTCAGTATCAATATTATGGTTGATAGTGTTCATTACTTCATTATATAGTTTTCTCTTACCATATTCTTTCCTTTTAGGAGCAGGAGAAGCATCAAAAAAGAAAGTTCTAGATTGGCCAACTAGAATCTCAATTGCACTAGGTCTTTGCAAGAGGCAAGTAAATGAAGTGGTGTTTGTTTCTTATTCATTCCAACATAATTATATTTCCAATTCCAGGAAGCAAAACAACTATATGCACAATGAAGGAATATGTGCTCATCTCATATTAGCCTTTGTGATGTAGAAGTTTGATATTAATTTTCTGATCTTGTTCAGGTTTATTCTACCCGCACACTTTTGCCGAGCGTGGAGTCATTCATAGGGATGTAAAATCAAGCAACATTCTTCTCGGACCATAGTATGTACGCTAAGGTTGCGGAAAACTGCAGAAAACTGAAAACTCTGAAACTGGAAAACGAGTTTTGTTGATTGGTTTCATGAAATGTGTAGCTATCAATTTGTCGTTTTATTGATTGGTTGTAGAACACTGCGAATTTCTTAATGGAATAATAAGATTGCGAGTGGAATGTAGATTTGTATATTTTCAATTGAAAATGGAAATATAAATTAATTTTGAGCATTTTCAAATATTATTTTTTTTTCAAATTACATTTGATAGGGGTTTGAAACCCCTATGTAATCCTTTGACGATAATATAGAGGTTTCAAACCCCTATAAAGGTTATAGTAATGCTTTGAAATATTTTGAGAACTCTTTTAAAATATTTCAAAACACGTACTAATAATTAGAAGGTGATATGCGAGATAATAGTGACTTGAAACCGATGTTTTTGCACTTGACATAATGTGATATTCCCTCATGCGTCTTGAGAATGAATCTTTCTCGAAGTACTTCTCGTCCTTAGAGAAGAGATGATTTAATTTTGTTTCATATAATATTTATGCATTTCGCCGTTATATTGGAGGACACATTGGTAGTGAAGTTATCCTTGATTTTTTCCTATTGCGCGTTAAATAGGTAATGATGTGTTCTTTCTAGCCGTGGAACTACTAATTCCATCACAAATAAGATAAAATCATACAAATGATTAAATGGGTCCTAGGAGAACATAATTCATCATATCAGTTTCAAACATCTAAATAATTCTAAGACTTTGATGATTTTGTTTGGAAGATGAGAAACTTATCTGTTGTTGTTAGATATTTAGTTGTAACGTAGATGATGAGAAGACCAAGTTTTTTGTGTTCATTAGAGTTTTTGACAAAAATTTAGTTCTTTTTGGGTTGCCATAAATATAAATTTTGAATGAATATATATACCTATTCCAAACCCTCGCTTAGCTCCAATAACACCCGACAAATCAAATTATCACCTAAATTATACCTATTACCTGAATTAAACCCTAAACCTTAAATTAGCTTTCGATATATTATGTGAATTTTACATTTTTTGACGTAAAACCCGAGTGCCAACTTTTAAATTTCTCATTTTCCATATAAAAGCCTCAATTTCTATTTATTTCATCAAAATACTATTTTTTCATATTTTTCTCTATTTTTCTGTTTTGTTTTTCTAATTTTTTCTTTTTTTTCCTTTTTTCTATTTTCTTTTCTGGCGACGGGGCACCCCGTCGTCAATTATTGGCGACGGGAACCCGTCGCATATTTGACGTGGCATGGTGCCACGTCAAATGGCGACCATGCCACGTCAAATGGCGACGGGCCCGTCGCGAAAAAAAAAAGAAAAAAAAGAAAAAGAAAAAGAAAAAGAAAGAAAAAAGAAAAAAAGAAGGAAAAATTGGAAAAAAATCCACGTGTAACGAATGGCGCCTTTGGTAAAGGCGCCATTCGTTACACGTCACCGCCCAACGATCCATTTCGCATTTAGTAAATGCGGAATCCATTACTTTTGTAATTTTAAAAAAATTTAACTTATTTAAAGAATTTTAAAAAAAAATAACGTTACTTTTTGAAATCGGCCGGGAAAAACAAGGGTTACTTGGCTGCAAGCCTGCAACCCTGCAAGTCGACCTGCAACTCATAAATGACCTTTCGGATAAGCATCAATTTTCATACCTCCAATGAATGATGGACACCTATTCTAAAATAAATTACACGTGTTAAGATATTTGTAATTAGTCACGTGTCTAATTGAGTAAAGGACTTCGGTGGGATTCGCATTTATTTGATGTGCCTCGAGATATCATGTTAATTTTTCAGCATTAACCAATCTCATCCCTAACACTGTAAGTAGCAGGACATCTATTTGTCGTAACGTCACCGGCCAAATTTAAAGGATGCGCTAATTGTTAGTATAGCACTCCTACTTTTCATTTTTTGTCCATAGTATGGTACTCTGTCACAATAAATAACACCTTGAATAATGATAGTTTACTCGTTTTTATCATCGTAATATTGAAGTATTGGTACTTGAACTCATCAGTCGAACTTTTAGAGTGATTTTTGAAATATTTTTACTTTAAAGTCACCCTCAAGTAATAAATGACTTTAAAATAACAACTTATAAAACTCTTTTAATATTTATAAAAGTTTTATAAAACATTTTGTGAGTTCGAACTCTAAGAGTCTATATATATTTTTTGATATTACAAAACAATGTATTCATTATTTTTTATTTTTTTTCTCCATATGATCTCCCTTTCACGATTTCTCAAATAGTATAATATTAGAAGTTATTTTTATAATTCAAAAAATCTTTTTATATTGTTATAGTTCGAAATAATAAGGGAGTCTATCAATTTTTTATAAATATCAAAGAAAAATTATAAGTTGTTATTTCAAAGTTATTTATTACACGAGGATGATTTTGAAATAAAAATTTTTTAAAAACTTCATTAGACTCTTTTTAATCATGTCTCTCCTCAAGTTAATTGGGATTAATCAAAACAAAATTAAACTTTAGACAGCCTGATAATCTAATAATCTGAAAAAAACAATTTTCGAGTATAAACAATAAATAACTAAAATTCATCCTTGTTTCCAAAAAAAAAAAAAAAAAAAAAAAACTAAAATTCATCCTACTTTCCATAGCATTAATTAGCAGGTTTTTGTTAATTTCTTTGCACGGGCCGGTGAGCTTGTGATGTAAAAAGTTAATTAAGAGATGCACATTCTCTCTCTCTCTCTCTCTCTCTCTCTCTCTCTCTCTCTCTCTCTATATATATATATATATATATATATATATATATATATATATATATATGATATTTTTATTATGGGAATCAAATATATAATCATATCTTGGGTACACTATTTAAAACTATTAAATTTAAATCTAACATGTTAATCGAGGCAACATAAATACTCAAAGCATTTAATGCGCAATACATTTTGAGAGATTTTCATGACATAGATATATATTTGGTCTTCATTGTAAAATTTTTCATAAATATATACATATGTATATATAAAAGAGAAATCGTGTACTTTTTTTTTATTTTTTATTTTTTCTTTCGATAAGAAAGAAATCAATGTCTCTATTGAGTCTCAATCTTACAATCACTTATACAAGATGCCCCATATCAAATGAGCAACTCACTTAGTTGGTACAATATATAATAACTAATAACTCGCTTATTGGATAGTCATGATATTTGTGGTAATTTCTTATAGAGTTGTAAGTTTGTAGCTAGCTACATACCAAATTTGTTATAAATTGCTGAAATGGCATCATAACGCACATTGAGTGCGCTCAACACACTTTTGGATCGCAAAATGCATATATTGACATCTCAATTAAGGTGCACACGCACGGCTCATGTGTACATGTGTTGATGTGTGTGTGTGTTCATTTTTTTTTTTTTTTATTTCAGTGAGAATTGAATCGAACCACAATCTTTCAAAGTCTTGCCTATTGACGAGTGTCTTTATCATCTCATATAAGAGATTTTGACATGTGAATGTGTGTTGAATGATGTTATTCTTACTCTTCCCCCAAATTTATCATGGTATTAATTGTCGCTTTACTTAGGATGATAGTATACGGATGAATTTCGGAGCATTATTTGTACATACAAGACCTACAAATAATTTTTTATTGTAGAAAAAAAAACTCACAAAAATAATTGGTCTCTCGTAATAGAACTCGCACGTGTTCAGCTAGGTCGATCTATAAATAGAGAATAAAAGTGGATTCTTGAAGTAGTGCAAGTGCTTGAGATAATATTATTGATTTGAGTGTTTGAAGTGAGAAATAGAGAAATGGCTGCTTTGAAGCTTGTGATGATGGGTGTGGTGTTGGTAATGGTAGCTCTTCTTGGAGCTTCTCCTCCATCAGTAGATGCTAGAAGTCACATCCCTTCCATTCTCACCACGTCTGAGTCCTTGGAAAACATAGGTCCGATTATTAGCTGCTCGTAATTATTTTTTATTTTTATTTTTATTTTTTTGGTTTCTGCTCCTAATTAATTAAATAATTAAACATGAGACATACTACAAATTTACAATATTTTATAATATTCTTTTAATTAATGTGTGTTTTCCTTTTTTTGGTTTTAGATCTTGACAACGTTCTTGTCACTGATTCGAATTTGAATGCCAAAGCAATATCTGAGGTCCGTTCCGCACTAGATTCATTAGGCGTCAACAAAGGTATTAACAATTTATTTTTCTTGTGATAGAAGTTGGAGTATTTATTAATTTAATTATTGAGGGTTGTATTACCCAAACCTCACAATAAATTATGGTGGAGCTAGCACAACCGCATTTTCTGAATTGAAAGTTTTTTTTGGCACATGTCTTTACAAATCTTGCATGCATGCAGGATTAAAGGCCGGCCCGCCATGTGGCTGTGGAGGAAAAAATTGTTGTGATTTGGAGATCTGCACTCTATCGTGCCCTCCACAGTGTCGTTGCGTGGACGTAGGTGAATGTTGCCGCGCAGGGTGCAAAAAATGCGTTTGCACCAAGTCCATTCCTCCTCAATGCCGCTGCATGGATATTACCCCCTATACTCATGGAGTGTGCAACTGCTAATATAATTCAAAATGTATGTTTGTTAGCTAGCCATCACCTCAACAAGTTTCATAACCACACATCACCCTAGTGATGTGGATGTAGAAACACGTATGTGCACCATATGTTGTATTAATAAAGATGGCTACTTATTAATTAATTTAGTCCGTTTAACATTGACTATGTACAATCTCTCTAGTGTGTGTATATACAAGAAGAGAGAGAAGAGAAGGAGAGAGAGAAAGGTGTTGACTGGCTCATACTCGTATCTCGAGGCATATCTTGTAGTTTTTTTTCACACCAGCTCAATCACTCTTGGGTACTCACTTGTGTGACTCTCCCTTGTCTTTATCTTTTTTTTTTGACTAATAATTAAGTTTTTTCGAACGTTTCTGCTCTCGGCATACACCACGATTCACATCATCGCGCGCGAACGAAGTTACTAACGACTCGTAAAATTTTTTAAATTAAATTATTATTATATTTTATTTTTTGATTGTCTGTCAAGTTCATTTCTCCGACCTGTATACCTATAATTTTTCTATCGATGCCTGTTTGTCACGTTCTTCAAGGCGAACCTCACTCACAACTCGACGTCACCGTTTTATCACACAGACACGAGTATACACCGATAATATATGTCATTACACAAAAAATAATATAAATTTTTGGATCTTTACAAATGTGTTGTCTTTGAGCATACTTGTAGTGACTGTTGTTGTTAACATATCCATACAATTGTGATCGTATGGTTCCAAGTGGAGCATATCATTATGGTATTTATGTTGCATGATGCTATTGCTCTTTGCACTCCTTTCTGCTACTTACAACATCAATAGCGAAAGGGTGTTCTCAGTTGATCAAAACAAGGATCTCTTCAAAAAAAGGGGAAGGGAGCATGCTTGAGAGGTTGAAGTTGTGCTACTTGTATGCCTTTCACTGCAATCCTCAACTTGTCCTATGCAATAAGGACGTAGATTCGGTTCCTATTAGTGCGCTTTGCATTGTTTCTCCTGTCGTTCTATTGCAACCTGCGATAAGATGTTTCATTCATAAAGAGATGATGTTTCCATGTAAAGGATCGTCGGATTATGAGTGGTCAATATGGATCATCCCGGAACTCAAATCGCCACTGTTCTAGGCACCAGCATTAGATTGGCTACTCCAATGCACTACATGAAACCTGGGCAGAAAATATGAAGATGCAATCAATGGAAATCCTCTATTAGAGCATGGCACAAAAAGTAACTTGGTAGGATTTTCAATTTATCTAATGTATTTGGTGATTATGTTATTGACAATGGTGCCATGTGTGATTGTTGGTCGAATATTGATATGGAAACACAGAATTTCGAGCATGCCTAACGAGAAGAAAACATTGATGAAATAAAGGAATATTTGCATCTAATTACTGAAACGGAGGAAGGTTTGGAAGAATGGACACTGAGGAAAGGAGTCGAAAATATGAAGCAGTGGATGGAATTGAATAGAAACGACGCCGTAATTCCCGAAATCAAGTTGTTTTATATGCATGAGTGATACGTTTTGACCTGTATATGACTTTGTTAATTTTGTCATGTTGTGTCTTTGAAAAATTAATTGTTAGAAGAATTCAATGATAATGGTATTATGTTTGAGGAATGTTGCACGGACATACCAAAACATACATTTGTGTTTGAGTTATCTATACGCATCTCGAATTGGTGTGGAACTGTCACGGCCCAAATTTTCTAATCTTGATTAACTTGCTTAATCATGATTACCGACCCGTGACGTGGGGCCCGCATGAGATGCGCACACCTACCGAGGCATGTGACCGAGGTAAATTTTATATTTGTATTGATGTATTCCTAGTGTTTTGTATGTGTAGGCTGACTAAGCCAATATGTGCAGCTATCGGCGTCGAGACGTGGTCAGGGACACGTCTCGAGTTGCGTGCAAGTCGGGGTACCGAATAGCGAGACTTGCGATAAGTCTAAATTTAGTAAAATGCAATGTAATTAAATTAATGCACATTAAATAATAACCTATAGTTATAAATTTATTAAATTGAATTGGAAATATACATACATATATATATATATACTTATATTATATAAATATATAATATAAATATATATACATTAAAAGAAATCAGAAAAATCAGAAAATAATTGTGAAATGACAATAAAGGGGCATTAGTGTATATAGAAAAGGATAGGGTTGGAGGGGTAAGATAGTAATTTCACCCCAAAAACACAACAAAACCACCCCGCCGCCGCACACAAGAGGGAGAAGAAGGAGAAGAGAAAGGAGAAGAAGAAGAAGAGAAGATCCGAGAGAGGAGAGGTCATCGGAGGAGATCGCGGCATTGGCGAGGTAACTCTTTTGTTTTTGTTGTTGATTGTTGTGGTAGATGTTAATGGTGGTGTTGGTGAGGTTGATGAAGTTGATTTTTTTGAAATCAATGTGTTTAATGGTATATTGGATGATTAATGGTATTGTTGTTGTGTAATAGATTGAAGAAGTGAAGGAAAAAAAAAAAAAGAAAAGAAAAGAAAGAAATCAAAAAAAAAAAAAAAAAAAAAACATGTTGAGGGGGGGGGGAGACGCCCCCAACCGGGTCAGACCCGGCTGGACCGGGTTGACCCGGTCCAGGGGTCCAAACCCCCCAATTTAAAAAAAAAATAAAAAATATATATATATAATAATAATAAATAGTAATATATATGTAATATATATACATACATGTATATATGTATATGTATACATATATATACATGTATGTATATTTATATATACACATACACATGTATATATACGAAAAAATAAAATAAAATAATAAAAGAAATAATAATATGTATATATATATATATGTATACATACATATACATTTATATATATACAAATGCACATATATGTATATATCTACATATACACATATATGAATATATATATATAAAATATATTTAGGGTAAATGACCTTTCAGGGACCTAGGGGTGTCACGGGAGTTCGGGAACGCTAGTCGGAGTGTCGTGAGGCCGGATAGTTAGAGCTATCCTGTGACTTGTAAGTGAAACTGTGGGAACCCTATACTTTATTTCATTCATATTAATTTTCTTTTCAGTCAATTTGATGACTTCCTGTTAGTAATCTACCATCATGCTTTCCTTGCTCTATTCAAGTTGAATGTTGTAATAGCATGATGCCTTGTGATGATTTCATTGACTCCTTTCCTAATGTACCATATTTGATTATGAATTATATTATAGTTGATGTTAGAAATGCATGCACTAGGGTTACTGTGGTAATTAGTTTTGTATTCCATTTCCTTTGGGGCTTCGTAGCCTAACTTATTATTGATATCGTAGAACTTTAGAAATGAAAATCCTTGAAACAAAAGTTGGAGATTATCTAGTGTCCATTGCACAAGAGATGGGTGGATTCACGGGGTCACTGGACCTCGGGGTTTCCGGCACTCACCACTATTACTTGGGTGGCATCACGTAGCTTGAACTACGGGGTTGTCGGCAAGTTATACATATATATATATATTCAAAATTTACAAAGTATGTTAGAGAGTATCTCCATACGATAGTGGAAAAAGGTTGGTTGATAGTTTTCACCGCCGACCGGACGTAGATCATCTCGACTTAGCCTGTGTCAGGACTCTGTGTGAGTGAGAACAGACTATGTGTCAACCTATCTAATTCGGTTAGCTGTGATATTTATATGCATTACTTTCTCAGCACCTTTTTCTGTTATATTATGCATTTAAATATCTGTCTTTAAATTGGAAATGTAGTATTAGATTTCCCCAGTTATCACTTAAATATCACTATACTCACCGTCTAGTTTGTGACGGTGGGTGTAGGTCCGTCAAGCAGCACTAGACCGGGCAAGGAGAAGATCGGCGACTACCTCTGAGCTCGTAGCACGTAGCTGTTGTACATGTATGTCAGATTTTTGTATTAAGTTTTATATACGTCTTTTGATTGGGTTGTTTTGTTGGGATGAGAGTTAGTCACCCAACTTTTGGCTTTCACTTTGTCATATATATGTTCGCCGTTATATACATATATATATGCTGATTGTTATTTCCTGGTTTCCACACTTATAATTATAAGATTTACTTACACTAAAATATTTAAGAATTCCGCATTTAATTTGTAAAGACTTCCGCTAAATAACTTAATTGTTAAATATAGAGAAAAATAGGTAGTACAGGCTGACTAATACATAATTAGGTCCTACGTGTTGGAATTTGGGCTTAATTATGGGATTAGGCCGGGCGGTGCCCTAGACGAAAATAGGGGCCGTTACAGGAACACATCCAAAATGTATTTTAGTATGATTTGGGTTGATGTGTATGTAGTATTTTTAATATATGCGGGCAAGGGTATGGGGAAATATAAGTTGTATGAATGACTCATTTTGAAAAGGAGTCATTCATACAAAATATGAAATGCATACAGTGTAACATGGCAATGGGTGTGTGGGTGTGTGTTGCAATTGCAATACAAAAGGAGTCATTCATACAAAATATGAAATGCATACAGTGTGACATGGCAGTGGGTAGCAGTGGGTGTATGTTGCAATTGCAATTGTATGAATGACTCCTTTTGTAAAGGAGTCATTCATACAATTGAAATTGTGACGTGGCGGTGGGTGGGTGAGGTGGTAATTTCAATTGTATGAATAACTCCTTTTGTAAAGAAGTCTTTCATACAAAATATGAAATGTACAAATGACTCATTTTGTAAAGGAGTCATTCATACAATTAGAATTGCCACCTCACCCATCCACCGCCACGTCACAATTCCAATTATATGAATGACCATACAAAGTCACATTGTATGAATTCATACAAAATATAAAATGTATGAATGACTCCTTTACACATTTATACTAATTAAATTATTACCTCACCAATCCACTGCTATATCACGCCACGTCATCGTCAATAACGCCTCTACTAAAAAAGATATGCATTATTTTTTAAATTTTAAAAAAAATTATCTTATCTAATAAATTTAAAAGAAAACCAACCCCAAAAACGAAAGGGATGGGAAGGACAAGGGTTACTTGGCTGCAAGCCTGCAACCCTGCAAGTCGACCTGCAACTCATAAACCTTTCGGATAAGCATCAATTTTCATACCTCCAATGAATGATGGACACCTATTATAAAATAAATTACACGTGTTAAGATATTAATTTGTAATTAGTCACGTGTCTAATTGAGTAAAGGAGTTCGGTGGGATTCGCATTTATTTGATGTGCCTCGAGATATCATGTTAATGTTTCAACATTAACAAATCTCATCCCTAACACTGTAAGTAGCAGGACATCTATTTGTCGTAACGTCACCGGCCAAATTTAAAGGATGCGCTAATTGTTAGCAAAAAATCTATTTGGACACTAAGGGTCCGGATTTAAAGGGGGGTTTTTGAGATTTTTGTAAATATTAAAGGAGTGTTACAAGTTATAATTTTGAAGTCATTGATTGCTTAAGGATGACTTTGAAATAAAAAATTTTCAAAAAACTCCCTAAGGGTCCGGACTCATGAGTCCAAGTAGCACCACTCAATTGTTAGTATAGTACTCCTACTTTTCATTTTTTGTCCATAGTATAGTACTCTGTCACAATAAATGACACCTTGAATAATGGTCGTTTACTCGTTTTTATCATCGTAATATTGAAGTATTGGTACTTGAACTCATAAGTCAAACTTTTAGAGTGATTTTTGAAACATTTTTATTTTAAAGTCACCTTCAAGCAATAAATGATTTCAAAATAACAACTTACAAAACTTTTTTAATATTTATAAAAATTTTATAAAACACTTTATGAGTCCGAACTCTAAGAGTTCATATATATTTTTTGATATTACAAAACAATGTATTCATTATTTTTTATTTTTTTTTCTCAATATGGTCTCCCTTTCACGATTTCTCAAGTAGTATAATATTAGAAGTTATTTTTATAATTCAAAAAATCTTTTTATATTGTTATAGTCTGAAATAATAAGGGAGTCTTTCAAATTTTTATAAATATCAAAGAAGAATTATAAGTTGTTATTTCAAAGTTATTTATTACACGAGGATGACTTTGAAATAAATAATTTTTAAAAACTCTATTAGACTCTTTTTAATCATGTCTCTCCTCAAGTTAATTGGGATTAATCAAGACAAAATTAAACTTTAGACAGCCTGATAATCTAATAATCTGAAAAAACAATTTTCGAGTATAAACAATAAATAACTAAAATTCATCCTTGTTTCCGAAAAAAAAAAAAAAAAAAAAACTGAAATTCATCCCACTTTCCATAGCATTAATTAGCAGGTTTTTGTTAATTTCTTTCCACGGGCCGGTGAGCTTGTGATGTAAAAAGTTAATTAAGAGATGCACATTCTCTCTCTCTCCTATATATATATATATATATGATATTTTTATTATGGGAATCAAATATATAATTATATGTTGGGTACACTATTTAGAACTATTAAATTTAAATCTAATATGTTAATCGAGGCAACATAAATGTTCAAAGCATTTAATGCGCAATACATTTTGAGAGGTTTTCATGACATAGACATATATTTGGTCTTTATTGTAGAATTTTCCATAAATACATACATATATATATATAAAAGAGAAATCGGGTACTTTTTTTTATTTTTTATTTTTTCTTTCGATAAGAAAGAAATCAATGTCTCTATTGAGTCTCAATCTTCCAATCCCTTATACAAGATACCCCATATCAAATGAGCAACTCACTTAGTTGGTACAATATATAATAACTAATAGCTCGCTTATTGGATAGTCATGATATGTGTGGTAATTTCTTATAGAGTTGTAAGTTTGTAGCTAGCTGCATACTAAATTTGTTATAAAAATTGCTAAATGGCATCACATTGAGTGCGCTCAACCCGCTTTTGAATCGCAAAATGCATATATCGGCATCCTAATTAAGGTGCACACGCAAGGCTCATGTGTACATGTGTTGATGTGTGTGTGTGTTTATTTATTTTTTTTTTTTGACTTCAGTGAGAATTGAATCGAACTACGATCTTTCAAAGTCTTACCTTTTGATAAGTGTCTTTATCATCTCATATAAGAGGTTTTGACATGTGCACGTGTGTTAAATGATGTTATTCTTACACTTCCCCCAAATTTATCATGGTATTAATTGTCGATTTACTTAGGATGATGGTATACGGATGAATTTCGGTGCATTATTTGTCTATACAAGACCTACAAATAATTTTTTATTGTAGAAAAAAAAACTCACAAAAATAATTGGTCTCTCGTAATAGAACTCGCACGTGTTCAGCTAGGTCGATCTATAAATAGAGAATAAAAGTGGATTCTTGAAGTAGTGCAAGTGCTTGAGATAATATTATTGATTTGAGTGTTTGAAGTGAGAAATAGAGAAATGGCTGCTTTGAAGCTTGTGATGATGGGTGTGGTGTTGGTAATGGTAGCTCTTCTTGGAGCTTCTCCTCCATCAGTAGATGCTAGAAGTCACATCCCTTCCATTCTCACCACGTCTGAGTCCTTGGAAAACATAGGTCCGATTATAAGCTGCTCGTAATTATTTTTTATTTTTATTTTTATTTTTTTGGTTTCTGCTCCTAATTAATTAAGTAATTAAACATGAGACATACTACAAATTTACAATATTTTATAATATTCTTTTAATTAATGTGTGTTTTCCTTTTTTTGGTTTTAGATCTTGACAACGTTCTTGTCACTGATTCGAATTTGAATGCCAAAGCAATATCTGAGGTCCGTTCCGCACTAGATTCATTAGGCATCAACAAAGGTATTAACAATTTATTTTCCTTGTGATAGAAGTTGGAGTATTTATTAATTTAATTATTGAGGGTTGTATACCCAAACCTCACAATAAATTATGGTGGAGCTAGCACAACCGCATTTTCTGAATTGAAAGTTTTTTTTGGCACGTCTTTACAAATCTCGCATGCAGGATTAAAGGCCGGCCCGCCATGTGGCTGTGGAGGAAAAAATTGCTGTGATTTGGAGATCTGCACTCTATCGTGCCCTCCACAGTGCCGTTGCGTGGACGTAGGTGAATGTTGCCGCGCAGGGTGCAAAAAATGCGTTTGCACCAAGTCCATCCCTCCTCAATGCCGTTGCATGGATATTACCCCCTATACTCATGGAGTGTGCAACTGCTAATATAATTCAAAATGTATGTTTGTTAGCTAGCCATCACCTCAACAAGTTTCATAACCACACATCACCCTAGTGATGTGGATGTAGAAACACGTATGTGCACCATATGTTATATTAATAAAGATGGCTACTTATTAATTAGTTTAGTCCGTTTCATATCGACTATATACAATCCCTCTAGTGTGTGTATATATATTGATAATGCAACTTTTAGGAGCCTGCCTCCTATTTTCTCAAAAAAATAATATCGACTATATAAATAAACAAGTAATTAATTAATTGAAAAAACAAAATAAACTAAAGACCGCAACTAATTAATAGGTTAATGGTTCAACCAATTCATCGATCCTTGACACGGCAAAAGTTTTCTAAATTAACTACAGTCATGTACGAATAATTTTTTAGATTAATCTATATATATAGGAAAATTTTACAACAGAAACCAAATATATACCCATATTATGGGAACTCCTTAAAATATGTTGTGCATTAAATGTATAATGTATTTTTGTCACCTCGATTAATGTGTTAGATTTAAATTCAATAGTTCTAAATAGTGTACCTATGGCATGAATATATATTTGGTTCTCATGAGATATATATATATATATATATATATATATATATATATAAGTGTCGATCGACCAATTGGCCATTGTGGTAGCTCTCGGTGGATTTCCCTTAATGAAGAGGCGTCTGGGCCTTATGAGACTAGTCTCACGCAAAGGGTGTGGATAAGCATCAATTATCAAAAAACGGTCTAAGGAGAGAGAAAGTTAAGAAGCTACCTCATCTAATCATTTCAATTTTTTACTTTTCTCAATTTTTTTTTTTTGCTATTTATTTATTTTTATTATTGATTGTTTCAAGATATATAAACTACGGGTAAATACATGAAATGAATGGAGTGTAGTACAAGTTTTATTCTCGTTATAAATTTTACCTCTTATCCATTCTTCTTACAATTTACTTGATTTTTTTTTCTTTCCCCTTTAAAGTATCAGAAGAAAAAAGACTACCGTCGTTGTCTTGATTGGCCGATAAAGTTTAAGGTGGCTCTAGGAGTGGCTGAAGATTTATAGAGATGTTAAAGTGACCTATCAAAAGTATCTCATCCATTCAATTGCCATGCTCGATTGCTTTTGTCTTCTCAACTTATTGTTTTTCATTTTAGAGAGGTTTTGGGGTTTGCCAGCTATTAAAAAAATATATTTATATTTGAAAAATTAATAAGTCTACTTTTTTTTGGTACTATTAATTAGTCTACTTAAACTCATCTAGACTTGGCCAAGCATGACCGGTATAATATTAGGATATATAGGGCAGGCCTATGAACAATCTATTAGTGTGGACCTGTGTGGTTATTACTGTATTGAGAGTTTGTTTTTTTGAAACCGCTATTAATATTTGAGGCAGTGGTTTCAAGCTCACGCTGACTAAATACAATTTTTTTTTTTTTTTTAGTTTCTTATGGTGCTCGGCGCTGGCCACATTGACAAATCACGTTTAAGCACTGTCATACCTATATAGGAACATCTCTTTTAACTTTATTAATTTTCATCTACAGTGAAACTGAGAATGTAATAGGAATTGTATTCATTACGATAAAATAGGGCAAAATTGTATAGGGTTGTTCTTATTTATAGAGCAGTATAAAATAATATACATAGAAATAACTGATTTACACAATCAGCAGAGAAGTTATGATATACACTGTAACGACCCAAATTAATTTAATCCAGATTAGTGTTAATCTCAGAGATTAACAGGTTAATTCGTGCGTTACGTGGACAACTGGGCTGACTCGGATATGAGCACTCAGGTTATATTGTGTTCTTTGTGTATGTTGTATGTCTATTATTGTGAAGTGAGAATTTATTATTATTTATATAAACATCACATGTGTGTAAGTTGATGTCGGGCAAGATTACGAGTCGGGTATTTAACTCGAAGTGCGTGTTAGATACGGCTACCGAGTGCCGTGTAGCCGGGGTACGGGACATTGGTTGCCGGGAAGTTGAGAGTTAGTAGGACATAAATTGGATTAATTAAAAAGGTCTATATACTAACTATGGGTATTAATGTGACTATGTATAATTGAATTAAATTATCTAAGGCCTATAGTTTTTAGGAAAAGGTACATACCACCAGATGGACATACTGATGGGCATGGATGTGAGTTACGAGACAGATTAAGCCACAAGTGTGTTACTCAAGAAGCTGGACTGGGCAATCAGGAACCCTTAGATCTTCCTCGGGATGAGTGCGTTGAGGGAGATTAGACCAAGGATATAAATTGAAGGTCATCCAAGAGGGGGGGTGAATTGGGTTACCGAGTAGTTATTGCCCTTTTAAAACTTTATGTGCAAATTACAATTATAATGCACGCACTAACAATGAATATATATGCTATGCAAGTGAATGAGATAGAAGAGATGGAAAGTGACACACAATTTATAGTGGTTCGATCCAATGATCTACATCCAATCTCCCCGGTTAGGATTTTTAATCCCCCACTTATATTGTAAATAAGTGTTACAACCTAAGCACATAAGCGTAGAATGCCTAATTACAATTAGGACTTCCTACATAGTCACAATTAGGATTTATGCCTAGCCTCAACTAGGTCTTCCCCTTTGACTTAGATTCCACTAAGTCTTATAATCATACAATTACAACAAATGGCTAAAAAATAATGAAATACACTTTACAACATAAAGTGGTATCAAATTCAAACACTAGCAAGCCTCCTAGAGCCTAACAACTCTAATGCATGCAAGTATGTGAATAAATGAAACATGCAAATATGTCACTGATTTTGTTGCAAATCCCAAATGTGAAATCGTCTTAAAAATTTAATGTATTAGTGCAAAACCGATTTCAAAGCTAAGAACAATAGTTTAACAAAAATCAAGTTTAAGTGCAAAACTTTTGTTCAAAAATCAGTCTTAGGGTTTGATAAAATAAGTTTAAGTGCAAAACCCAAGATGAAGGTGTTCAAACACACAACAAAAAGATTTTCAATTCAAACACACAAAACTATGTAGATTAAGCACAAGAAAAGATGCTAGAACAAGGACTTTCTTACAACTAAGAAGATGACAAAAGAGATCAGTTTTGAAGAGATTCTTGTACTCCTTTGAATGCCTCAAAAGTGCTGGATTTTAGAGCTAGAGGACAGCCACAAGAATCTTCTTTTTCTTCTTCACAAAAATCAAAGTTGTTCTCTTGTAAGTTTTGAACTTTTTGAGTGTGTTTCTTCCTTGTTGAGACAAAACCATGTTCTTGGTGGTTTTATAGTGTTAGGTATCCCATCTTACCAGTTTATGACCATTTTAGGGATCCAAGGGTCCAGAATTCATCAAGAATTCAAATTAAAGTGTGTTTTTTAGCTTTTTAAAAAACTGTCAGGTATGCAATTAGCGCGCTAATGCTGAGACCTAGCGCGCTAACTCTGTACTTAGCGCGCTAATGATGTCATTAGCGCGCTAACTGCAGGGACCTCAAAATAAATATTTTTGTCTCTTTGTGTTAGCGACCCTTAAACACGTCCGGGACCCAACCGACCCTTATATAATATGTTATACACGTTTGTTATGGGTCATTAAGCCTAATTGGGTGGTCCGGATATTTTTGCAAATCCCGAAAACGAAAAATCACGATTTCATAACGTGCGATGGACTTTTTTACAAATTTGCAGTTTTCTTTTCAAAGACCTTTCAAAAATAAGTTTTTCCTTTTCGAAAACTTCAACAATGATCTCCAATATGCAAATGACCATTGACACATAGTTTCACATTGTTTAAACTCATAGACCTAGTCATGTGTTAAAATTTCATTTTGAAACTTTAAGTAACCTCATGACTTTTGAAAAATTGGTTTAAGAAACTCGATATGCATGGACTAATGCATTTGGCTTGTGTGAAAGAATTTGAATACCTTACATCAAAATTACAAATTGTAGTATGATCTTTCGTCTTCATTCCTTCATAATGTCGAGTCTTGAACTTGTATTGCTTGATTACCCGTGATATGATGTTGTGCATCTTTTAACAAAAACTGAAATGCACTAGATATTTATTAGTACATTTTCACCTTGTTTGTTTCCATCAAAATCTCGGTCGGAGTTAGAGTGACTAACCACTTAGTCTAACAATCTCACCCTTTTTGATGATAACAAACAATGTGAACTTTAAAGTTGTAAAACATAATCTAAGTGTATATCGCATTCATGATTATACATTTCATTTATGCAAGTTCAAACACATCAATATTTTCAAGTTTAACCACATTTTCTCCTCCGTTTGATACCATCAAAAAGTGGGGCCAAGCTCCCCCATAAATAAAATACAATAGAATCAATACGAGAGAAATACACTCCCCTTCACTTTATGCATATCAAGAAACAACAGATAGAAGCGATACACATGCATATACGATGAATCACAGTTAACAGGAAATATCCATATATAAACTCAGAGATACATAAAAAAATTTCATGATATAGATAGCATAAAGCAATGGGAGCATAGTTGTGGCTTAAACATGAGTTTGCAAAAAAAATTTCCTAGATCATCTAAGACTAACATTTTGGAGCCTAATGCTCGCCTAACCATCATATCTCTAAACACTCCTCCGGGATGACGATGACCGACTCGCGGAGCCAAAGGCACGACCATCGCGTGCTCGCACAAATGGTAGCAACTCAGTCTCGATACGACGGAGCCGCGTGTCGAAGGAAGTGAACGTCTCATTCATATAAGTATACAGATACCCTAGCTGGCAGAGACGTATACCGATGATGGAGACATATTCGGTGAAGGGGTGAAGCCGCCAAACGTAGAAGGAGGTGGAGGCTGTGTCGACTCATATTGCTGCTGCTGCTGAGGTTGAGCTGTAAAGTCTTGATCAACTTCATCTTCGCCATCATGTGTATGACGACCCTCCCCTGACCTAGGGTCAGGTCGCCCGGCCCAGACCGCCACTTGGACCCGATACCTGAACCAGACCCAAATAACGGTCTGGCACGCCTAAACAAATAAACCTGCGGAATACACATTGGCTAAACAAAGGATAATAATTGCAAAATAAATATAAAGAGATATCCTAAAGCTAATAGATTTAAGTTCATATACCATTAATAAAATTTTATACATGGGTTCATACTAATTTGAACTAAACAAGTTCATTAAATCTCCGAAATGGATTCACTAAAGGTAACTAGGATTCAAGCTACCCAAAGATCTATTTTTAATTTTAACCCCAAGTTGATAATTTCAAAATCAAATATACATAATATATATACAAAAGCTCACATCAAGAGGAGACTTCAAGCTCGTCTCTCCCTTGCCTCAACCTAGCGCTGTCGTAGATACCTGAGATGTAAGTGAGGTGAGCTAAAAGAACCAACGGAGCTCAGTAATGCAGAAAACCCGCTCAACCATCAAATATGCAAGTAATACCTAATAAACATGCAAAGTCTAGCATGTATTTGAAAAACAAACAAGGATTCATTGAATAGTAGCATGGTAATAGGATTTCATAAAAGATAGATGTATAATGAACCATTAAGTTGTAACAACAATAATCATGCATAGTATTAAAGAGATTGACAAATCATTACATAAATTCAAACTTTCATACAAATGAGGGGGGTTTCACGAGATTATGTACTATAAAATATAATAATACGATAAGTCGATGTTCCATTCAATGCATACTAGATATTGGCAAGAATCCGGTGACCGATTCTCCTATTCTCAAAGTGATGAAAACAACCAGCTAGCACACAGGCCTTATGTGCCCTCTCATTTGTCCCATCAAATCAACAGTAGGTTCGTCCAAGCCATCACCGATGCACATCCCTATGTCTCAAGAGTACAAGAGAAGGTAACTCCAACTCATGTCCCTACGTGGCATACTTATGAATTCAATTAGTCAAGTAAAGCCCTCGGTGGTAAACTCCACACATCCTGGGGTGTTAACGACCCTCGGTGGTACCACAACATCCTGAGGTATTCTTATTGATTTACTTGCTAATAAGGCCTCGATGGAACTCCACACATTCTGGGGCCATAAATAACAGTGCATTCACATTCTATAGATACATAGGTTCGAGCCAATACCACGACGCAACCCATAAATCCCAAGTCTTTAATTCAAATTATGAATCCTAAGCATAACTAATAATCATGCCATATTTGATAATTGAGCAAGCTCCCCACTTACCTGCACTCGCCGCGAATCCTAATCTCGATCCTCTCGCGTTTGGGCTCGATGTGAACCGTCTCGCGAATCTAGACAATTTGAAAGAATAATTACTTTATGTATCTACAACCATACAAGTTTAACATCAATTGTCTAGACCTTAGAGATTCACCCTATTTTATAGTTGACTTCACTAAAGGTCATTCACGACTCTAAAATCGACATTTAAAATTAGAATCGATGATTTGAGTAAAATAAGAATGTGATGATGTAAAACAAGGAAAATCCGCTAAGACTTAGTTTTTTCAACGTAAATCGAAGACGTTCGATTAATTATAATTAAAAATATCCAAATCACCATACAAGACTCAATTTAGACTCTAAATTCCCAAATGACAATATTCAGTCAAAGTCCACAAATTTATCGAATAAGTTTATTTCCCAAAGAAAAGATTCGAAGTCCCTTTTTAAATCTCAACTCAACCTTAAATGCCCAAACCATATCAATAAATTTCAACCGCGTTCAATTTGCTAAAATCATGGGAAAACTCTTTCATGTACCATCAAACTATGGAAAACAAAATTGATTCATCCATAATTCTTGTTATCATAAGGTTTAAAAATTTCTATAACCCATTTCAAGACTAGATCTAAGAAATATTGAACAAACTTTGAAAATCATCAACTCTCATTGCCAATACCAACACTAAGACAATAAATCTAGAGAGTATTAGAGTCTCACCATGCCTTCAATAGAGTCTTTGACTCAAAATCCTTTCCAAAATCTCATTCTAACATAGATCAAAATCTTTCCTTTCTTATTTTCTTTTCTATTTTCTTCGCGTTCTTGCCGTTGTCGACGCCATCGACCATTTGGTCTTCAAATCTTCAATAAATAATAAAGAAATCAAGGAGGGAAGTGAGGTTGTACATCTCTTGAGCTTGAACTCTCCTCTTGTTCTCCTCCTCTCCATGTGGGTGTTTTATAAAATTGGGGCTAGGGTTTTCTTTGATTTGCTTAAATAGCATTAGGGTTAGGGGATTAGGGTTGTGACTATTTACAATTTGTCTAAAATGTCCTTTTGGGTCATAATCTCAATTGGGCTTTATTATTTAAAATAAAACTTTACTTACTCCCTAACTCATATTTAATTTGACAAGTTTAGAATTGTATTTTCCACATCAAACACCCAACATATTTTTATCATGAAATTACCAAAATACTCATAGGTTGGGTCGTGGAGAATTTGGGTCGTTACAATGTGCATCATTGCCAGCATTGCCTTCATCATCATGAGAGAAATTGTAACTGTATTCCAGGTGGTCTGGCGTATCGAAAGGAGCAACTGGAGAGTCTGTAGGTAGTGGAGACTCATAGCCGCCGTAATACTGACCATCCGGAATGGCATCTTCCCGTGTCCACCTTTGCCAGTCACGTATGTAGCGATACTTCATGGCCTTCAGAGTGGCCATGTCAATGGTGTCATAGACAGTGAGGGGATGGCCGCCTAATGCGAGATCCACCTAGGCAGACTCCAAGTAGGATGTGATGATATGTGCATAAGGGAGATGACGACCCGAGCTACACGTGCTCGTCATATAACCAATAATGATATGGGGCAGGCTGAGAGGAATCATACGAATTAGGTGCCCAAGAATAAACATGTCAAGAAGAGTGACATAGTTTTTATTTCCACCTCGCAGAAGAATGACCTTGTGTAGTATCTTATGAGGAAGGTGAGGTAGGAGTTTGAAGTCAGTATCCGTTATACCAGTCGGGTAAACGGTTAAAGTCCTTTTCGGCCGAAAGAAGGAATTAAGTACTTCAAGACGATCAAAGGGCCAACTAATAAATTTGCACACAACCGTAGTGGTAGGAGGGTGCAATGGGAGTTGAAGTCGTTGAGCGAGATTTTCAGGTGTTATCTCAATGGACCGGTTACCAACGACGATCTTAGAACAAAATGGTTCGTTGTTTCAAGATTTGAATAGAAAACTCGAACCAATGGGGGATTATAGTTAGCATTGTCGGCACAAAAAGTGGTCCATCCCGCCGTATCGAAAATCTCCCGAATTGGGAGATGAGCCCTATAAAAATGCGAAATCGACAATGGCGGGCCTTAGGATTTTGGCATCCGTTAGTCGTGGAGCCACCGACTCTAGAACTGATGTAGACTCATGTACGGACTTGGCACGACCCTCACGTTATGGGGCATTTGCCGGAGTGGGGACGGGGTGTGTGGATTCGGATTCACTACTTGAGGACGAAGATGATTGAACGACACGACAGCTAGAGGGACGACGAGAGGACGTGGCTTGGGTAAGACGAGACGTGGTGGGGGCGGTTGGACGGGAAGTGGTGGGGGCGGCCGGTCGGGAAGAGGGACGGTTGGAGGTTTGATGAGTCGACATTGGGGTAAAAAATGAAGAGACTGTGGTGGAGATGACAGCGAAATTGAAGAAATTGACAAAGAGAAGTGAGGTTTTTACCTGAAAATGGCGAGACCGTGGTGGAGATGACGAGAGGAGAGGAGAGATTTGTGAGTTGCTGTGTTTTTAGGGTAAACAATGGGTTTTATACATGTCTGGCCGAACGACATTAGCGCGCTAATGGGTCAATTTGTATTCTGGGCCAGAACAATATTAGCGCACTAATGTCTGGTATTAGCGCGCTAATTTCCTTCTGAAAATTTTTGGTCAGTCTGGTATTAGCGCGCTAATTTCCCTCTGAAAATTTTGGACATAAATTTTTTGAATTTTTGAAATACAGCTCCAATTCACCTCAAATTTCATGGACACTTCACTAACACCATATAAAACGGTTTGGAACAACTAAAGCATGTGTAGAAGGTCCGATTATCGAAACATGCCTAACTCACGTTGAATCTTAGAAAATTGATCTCTAGGCAAAGGCTTAGTGAATATATCGGCTAGTTGATCCTCTGTGGGCACATGGATGAGTTTAACATCACCCTTTTGGACGTGATCACGAAGAAAATGGTGCCTAATCTCAATATGTTTTGTTCGAGAGTGTAACACCGGATTTTTCGATATGTTTATAGCACTTGTGTTATCACAATAAATTTCAGCACACCCAACTAGGATTTGATAATCCTCAAGTTGTTGTTTCATGTATAGAACTTGAGCACAACAACTCCCGGCAGCAACATATTTGACTTCCGCCGTAAATAAGGCCACGAAATTTTGCTTTTTGCTAAACCATGAGATAAGTGAATTTCCTAGCAAATGACAAAATTCGGACGTACTTTTCCTATCAACTAGACTTCCCGCATAATCAGAGTCAACAAAACTTTGAAGTTCGAAACTCTTGGTTTTGTTGAACTACAATCCTAAGTCTTGTGTTTCACTTAGATATCGAAATATGCGCTTTACACATTTTAAGTGTGACTCCTTAGGATCGGATTGAAATTTAGCACATAAGCACACACTAAACATAATGTCGGATCTACTAGCGGTCAAGTATAGGAGACTACCTATCATTCCACGGTAAAGTTTAGGATCTATGGATTTTCCTAGTTGGTCTTTGTCCATTTTGATAGTGGAACTACTAGGAGTGTCACAAGCTTTCAGATTTTCAAATTTGAACTTCTTTAACATGTCCCTCACATATTTTGCTTGATTTATAAAAATGCCATGTTTAGATTGCTTTATTTCCAAGCCTAGAAAGTATGTTAGTTCACTCATCATGCTTGACGCGCGCCGAACACGTCAATAAAATATTTCCTTAAACTAACTATTTGCAGATAGTGGCAAAGGGTCGATCCCACAGAGATTGGTAATCTTTCTAAGATTCTAAAACAAAGAAAAATGGCGGTTTTAAAGAAAATAACTAAATTAATTAATCTAATTACTAATAAATTAAATAAATAAAATAAATATATAAGTTTATGAACAATTAATTTAAATACCTAAGTCTATGGTTCCACAAGACAAAATCAAGATTCAATGGCATATCATGGTCGTTAATCTTTCCCAAAACAATTATTAATTCAAATTCCCCTAGACTAGCTATGGAAAATCGACATCCGCCAGAAATTCCTAATTCCCCTAATCTCGATAGCTAGGACATCCGCCACTAACTACTTCCCTAATTAATGTATAACCCTAGACATCTGCCATAAGATTTAATACATTAACCGCAGTAATAAAGTTCTATGGGAATACTAATCCTAAATAACCGGATCGTGTCCGCTCCCGATTTAACCTAGATTCAATTGTTGCACACTCAAGAACCGAAAGGTTTTGACGGCAATCGGGTGAATGTTTGTTACTTATATTGTCCCAAAAGTACAATTACGGATACTAATGAGTCAATTAACTATAGATTAACCACCTAAAAGCATGCACTGGCCACATACATACCCTAGATTTAAATCATATTAATTAAAATCAACAACAATGAAATAGAAGAAATTAAATTAAATTAAATAATAAATTAAAAGATCTCACAAGTTATGCCATGAATCCATAATCTTGAATTGCTTCAACTCCAACCTAGGCAATCACTTGATTAGCTAAACATAATCTCTATAAAACTCCAAATAAAAATAATGCAAAAGTCTCTTCTAATGAATAATAGATGTTCTATTTATACCTAAGGTCCTAATGTGTAAAACTACTATAAATTGGAGGCTGGTAGAGAGAGAAAACTATTTTTGGGTGTATTTTCGTCCTTGACACATGGCAGCTTCTCATTGGCTGAATTCTGGGCGTTGCTGACGTGTTGGGAGATGATTGGGTGGATTCTATTGACCGGCTGACGTGGCGGGCATTCATTGGCTGGAAACTTGAGACGTGACGTGCTTCTGAGGGTCTGATGACACGTGTCGTTCGCTGAATAGACGGAGCTGGAAGTCGGTGACGAGCTGGACCAGTCGCGGAGCGACACGTGGCGGGTGGAAGAGCTCGGATCAATTCGCGCGAGTTTGTGCGAAGATCTAGGAGACAGCACCTGCACGCATCCCGAGGCAGATCGACCGACTGGAGAGAGGAGACTGCTGTGCTTGTCCACGTGGCGGTAGCTGATGGTGATGACGTTGCTTGATGAATCATGGATCGACACGTGGCTCTCTGGATGAATCACATGATGACACGTGGCACTGCTTGTGTATATTTAAAACGGTAGATCAGTAATGAATTGACCCATGGCAATGTTGGACCCCAATTACCCCAGTGTAGGTGTATATTTCGAGACGAACTCTCCCGGTATCCGAATACTGCAAGTAAATACTCTATTTTGAGTATTTTTCCGCCCCGGATCCAACCGTGCACTCCGTTTCACCTAAAAACCAAAAGTAAATATAACGAGATATATATTTTATAAACTTTAACACTAAACTATATTAAAATAGACTATAGAATCCTATAAATACCGACTTATCAATGCTCATTTCAAATTCATTTGTCATCAATGATGAGAATTCATCACATAAACGTGTGTTGGATGACCCGAAAATGATATCATCAACATAGATTTGAACAAGTAGCATGTCACGTTTTTTGATCAAAATGAACAAAGTAGTATCTAGTGTTCCTTTCTTGAATCATTTCTAAAGTAAAAATGCACTAAGTCTATCATACCAAGCTCTAGGAGCTTGTCTTAGTCCATACAAGGCTTTTTGAAGATAATAGACATGGCTTGGATGTTCATGATCTTCAAAACCCAGTGGTTGTTCTACATATACTTCTTCATGGATGAACCCATTTAGAAATGTGCTTTTAACATTTATTTGGTATAGTAGAAACCCGTTGTAGCAAGCATAAGCAAGCAATATGCGAATTGCTTCTAGTCTTGCTACGGGTGCAAAGGCTTCCTCATAATCAATTCCTTCTTCTTGATTGTAGCCTTGTGCAACCAACCTAGCCTTGTTTCTTACAATTTCACCTTTTTCATTCTTTTTGTTTCTAAAGACCCATTTGGTGCCTATGGTAGTGTGATCCTTAGGTCTAGGTACTAATGTCCATACCTTGTTCCTAACAAAATGGCTTAGCTCTTCTTGCATAGCCATTACCCAAAACTCATCTCCTAAGGCATCATCTATCTTGGTGGGCTCGGTTTGTGACACAAAAGCTAAGTGTCCTTCATCTCTATGTAATGTTGACCTAGTGACTATTCCTTTGTTTGGATCACCTGTGATTTGTTGAGATGAATGGCCAATAAGGAGTCTTGAATTCTTAGGCGCACTTGTTTCGGATTCCTTGCTTACCTCGACCTCTTGACTATTTGAAGTTTGTCTTAGGGTGCCATCATCTTCATCATCAATCCTCAATTTTTCAAAGTTGTGCATTGTCTTAACTTTGGGATCTACTTCATCAAATTTCACATGGATAGACTCCTCTATGATTTTTGGTTGATCTATTAAACACCCTATATGCTTTGCTATGTATAGAGTAGCCTAGGAAAGTACATACCTTTGATTTTGGGTCAAATTTGTGTAATTGATCCTTATCATTTAGAACATAACAAGTACAACCGAACACCTTAAAATAACTTATGTTGGGTTTTCGGCCTTTCCATAATTCATAAGGAGTCTTTTTCACTTGTTTTCGGACATTTACTCTATTTATAACATAGCATGCCGTGTTAATAGCTTCGGCCCAAAAATGCTTAGCTATGTTGTACTCATTTAGCATAGTCCTACACATCTCTTGGAGTGTCTTATTTTTTCTTTCAACAACTCCATTTTGTTGGGGTGTTCTAGGAGAGGATAATTGGTGTGTATAACCTTGTTTAGCACAAAAATCCTCCAAGTTCCTATTTACAAACTCACCACCTCTATCACTTCTAATGATGGTGATTTTGTATCCCTTTTCATTCTCAACTAAAGCACAAAATTTTACAAACACATCAAACACTTCATGCTTATGAGATAGAAAATACACCCATGTATACCTAGTAAAATCATCAACAATGACAAAGCAATATGATTTACCTCCTAGACTTTGTGTTTAGGTGGGTCCGAACAAATCCATATGGATAAGTTCTAAGGCTCGAGTCACATCATTTGTTACTTTCATCTTAAATGACGATTTCACTTGTTTACCAAGAATACAAGGTTCACATTCCTTATCTTTCTTAAATGTGCATTTGGGTAGGTCCTTGACGAGATCATGCTTAGTCAATTTTGACAAGTTTTCCATGTTAGAATGTTCTAATCTACGGTGCCACAACCATGCATCACATTCACTTTGTGCACTCAAACATGAAACATTTTGCATATTCATCTCATCAAAGTTAATGGCATAAATATTTTTATCTCTATATGCGATAAATAAAGTTTCATGCTTCTCATTCCTAACAATGCATTTCGATGATTCAAACATAACATGAAATCCTTTGTCACATAATTGACTAATGCTAAGCAAATTATGTTTCAAACCATCAACAAGATAAACATTAGAAATAGAAAGTGAATTGTTACCGACGGTTCCGAGACCAATAAATCTTCCTTTGTTGTTGTCTCCAAATGTAACCTTTCCACCATCATGCCGCTTTAGTTCAATGAATTGATGTGCATCTCCGATAATGTGTCTTGAGCACCCGCTATCCAAGTACCATGGTGTGCTCTTCCTCGCATCCTACATAATAGGAAACACACTAGATTTTGGTACCCAAACACCTTTGGGTCCGAGAAAGTTAGTGTCATAAATATTTTTAAGTACCCATGCTAGTCTACCCACTTTGGCCTTTTGTAAGGCTCATTTCCCAATCACATGAGACATATTGCACTTTGAGCATCTACGATCATCGTTTAGCAATTTCTTGTAACTTAACAAGTTTGCTCCATAGCCTATGCCTCTTTTGTTGAGTGCACGTCGTTGTGTTCCCAACATCATGTTAAACATTTCTCTACCATTGGTGAACTTATGCACCGTGCTAGTCAAGTCCTCTACTTCCTTGACTAAAGCATCTCTCTCCTCTAGGACTTCATTCAAGTCACTTTGGAGATCATTAATGGTCTCATTTTGTGACTCTATTTCACTAATTGCTATGGTCAAGCTCTTTTTGAGTTGTTTGGTCTTTTTGACCTCCTTTTCCAACTCTTTCCTAAGCTCATCAAGATTTGGAACATCATCCAAATCATCAACATCATCAAAGTTAAAACAGTTAGAATTTACCTCACCTTGTGCCATGAGACAAAGTATTGCCTTCTCACTCTCCGATTCGGATTCCGAACTTGATGATGATGAGTCATCCCAAGTTGCCTTGAAGTTCTTCTTCCCTTTCTTCTTATCCACCACCTTCTTGGATTTGCATTCTATCTTGATGTGACTCGGTTTGCCACATCCAAAGCATATAGTTTCACTTGACTTTCCTCCCTTGCTTCCACTTCTAAACTTCTTCTTGTACCTATCCCGCTTGTACATTACCTTGTTTAGCTTTCTTGAAAGCATTGCTACTTCCTCCTCAAGATCATTTTCGTCACTAGATTTTTCATCTTCAACGACATCTATTGATGCAACCGAGGAGCTATTTGCCTTCAAAACAATCTTTTTTCTTGAACTCTTTGCGCTTCTATTTAATGCTTCTAGTCTAGCTCGATCTTTAAGTTCAAATTCATGGACCGTTAGCTCTCCACACAATGCATCAAATGTATAGTCTCCAAGGTTTTGTGCCGATTGAATAGCATACTTCTTGGCATCCCATTCCTTAGGCAATCCTCTAAGGAATTTATATACTGAGGTCTCTTGATCATAATTCTTTCCAAGATTCTTGATCTCATTCAATAGTTTAGCGAACCGTGTGATGGCGGTGGCTATATCTTCATCGGATCCAACTCGGAAAGTTTCATAGTGCTCCTCAAGAATCCTCAACTTTGTCTTTTTCACTTGCATGGTACCTTCATAGTGTACCTCAAGCTTTTCCCATACTTCCTTGGTCGTTTGACAAGCACTCACTTGGTTAAACTCATTTTCACTTAATGCGCAAAATAAGTGATTCATGGCTTGATCATTTGAGAGCTCACTCTTGATCTCCTCGGTGGTGTACTCTTTCAAAGGCTTGTCCGGTGGAGTGTAGCCACTTTCAATTGCATCCCACAAGAATTTATTTTGTGCTCTTATGTAGAATTTCATCCTTACTTTCCAATGAGCATAGTTGGTTCCAGCAAAATACGAAGACCTACTCGAAGAGTTGCCTTCCCTAAGGCGAGCCGGATCTAAAGTTTGCATCCTTGCACAAAACACTCAAAGATACGTTAGTAACGCTTTGAGCAATAACCCGCTCTGATACCATTGAAGGTCACCTAAAAGGGGGGTGAATTGGGTTACCGAGTAGTTATTTCCCTTTTAAAACTTTATGCGCAAATTACAATTATAATGCTTACACTAACAATGAATACATATGCTATACAAGTGAATGAAATAGAAGAGATGGAAAGTGACACACGATTTATAGTGGTTCGATCCAATGATCTACATCCACTACCTAACCTCCCCGATTAGGATTTTTAATCCCCCACTTATATTGCAAATAAGTGTTACAAGCTAAGCACACAAGCCTAGAATGCATAATTACAATTAGGATTTCCTACCTAGTAGCAACTAGGTAGGAAATCATACAATTACAACAAGTGGCTAAAAAATAATGAAATACACTTTACAACATAAAAGTGGTATCAAATTCAAACACTAGCAAGCCTCCTAGATCCTAACAACTCTAATGCATGCAAGTATGTGAATAAATGAAATATGCAAATATGTCACTGATTTTGTTGCAAATCCCAAATGTGAAATCGTCTTAAAAATCTAATATATTAGTACAAAACCGATTTCAAAGCTAAGAACAATAGTTTAACAAAAATCGAGTTTAAGTGCAAAACTTTTGTTCAAATCAATCTTAGGGTTTGATAAAATAAGTTTAAGTGCAAAACCCAAGATGAAGGTGTTCAAATACACAACAAAATGATTTTCAATTCAAACACACAAAACTATGTAGATTAAGCACAAGAAAAGATGCTAGAACAAGGACTTTCTTACAACCAAGAAGATGATAAAAGAGATCAGTTTTGAAGAGATTCTTGTACTCCTTTAAATGCCTCAAAAGTGCTAGATTTTAGAGCTAGAGGAAAGCCACAAGAATCTTCTTTTTCTTCTTCACAAAAATCAAAGTTGTTCTCTTGTAAGTTTTGAGCTTTTTGAGTGTGTTTCTTCCTTGTTGAAACAAAACCATGTTCTTGGTGGTTTTATAGTGTTAGGTATCTCATCTTACCAGTTTGTGACCGTTCTAGGGATCAAAGGGTCCAGAATTCATCAAGAATTCAAATTAAAGTGTGTTTTTCAGTTTTTTAAAAAAGTTTTCAGGTATGCAATTAGCGCGCTAATGCTGAGACCTAGCGCGCTAACTGCAGGGACCTCAAAATAAATTTTTTGTCCCTTTGTGTTAGCGACCCTTAAACACGTCCGGGACCCAACCAACTCTTATATAACATGTTATACACGTTTGTTATGGGTCATTAAGCCTAATTGGGTGGTCCGGATATTTTTACAAATCCCGAAAATGAAAAATCACGATTTCATAACGTGCGAGGGACTTTTTTGCAAATTTGCAGTTTTCTTTTCAAAGACCTTTCAAAAACAAGTTTTTCCTTTTCGAAAACTTCAACAATGATCTCCAATATGCAAATGACCATTGACACATAGTTTCACATTGTTTAAACTCATAGACCTAGTCATGTGTTAAAATTTCATTTTGAAACTTCAAGTAACCTCATGAATTTTGAAAATTGGTTTAAGAAACTCGATATGCATGGACTAATGCATTTGACTTGCGTGATAGCATTCGGCTTGCATGGACTAATGCATTTGCCTCATTGCCGCTGTTGTGGGCGGTGGGGCCCCACAAGGGAGCCCCATCCTCGTCGGATTGGGGGGGGGGGGGGGGGAGCCCCTCTAGGAAGCTCCTCCTCCCCCACCCCATATAAACCATGGAGAGGGGAGGGAAGGGGTGGTTCGCCACCCTTCCTCCGCCTCGACGGCTGCTGGACAGGGGAGGCGGTGACCCTCTGGTCAGCCGCCGGAGGCCCCCGGCGTAGTCGGCACCGGAGGCCCCCGACGGAGGGGCCCAATAGAGGGGAGCTTAAGCTCCCATCCACGACCCCAACAAGGGTGAGCACGAGCTCCCCCCTCTGTTTGGTCAACTAGACTAGTTGACCAGGGACTAAAATGTCCCTGCAATAGTAAAATGAGGGGCTGGAATGTCCCAGCCCCTCTACGGCTTCATCGGGGGCACACACGCGCACTCCGGGGGACTCGACGACGGGTCCCATCCTCGACAATGCGACATCGAGACCAGGGCTCCAGACGACACGAAACCCGTGGGACCCGCACTAATGAGTCCTTAAAGGTAAATGTGTTAAAGAATTAATGACTTCGTAATAGAATATGCATTGATATGTTGTTGTATGAATTGTCTTAGTGACACGCGACGGTTCACATTGAGCATCGGGTGCGTAAGGAGTGGTCTTACGTGCGCCAAGTGCAGGTAAGTGGGGAAGCTTGCTCAATTATCAAATATGGCATGATTACTAGTTATGTTTAGGATTCACAATTTGAATTAAAGACTTGGAATTTATGGGTTGCGTCGTGGTATTGGCTCGAACCTACGTATCTATTGAATGTGAATGCACTACTTTTCTCATTTATGTTATTCAGGGCCCTAGAATGTTTGTGGAGTTCCACCGAGGGTCGT
Source organism: Stephania japonica (assembly GCA_039657345.1). Lineage (NCBI taxonomy): Eukaryota > Viridiplantae > Streptophyta > Magnoliopsida > Ranunculales > Menispermaceae > Stephania > Stephania japonica. The sequence goes on from CM077558.1 coordinate 50,277,765, forward strand.
TAACGCCCCAGGATGTTTGTAGAGTTCACCACCGAGGGTTTTACTTGACTAATTGAATTCATAAGTATATCACGTAGGGACATGAGTTGGAATTCCTTCTCTTATACTCTTGAGACATAGGGATGTGCATCGGTGATGGCTTGGACGAACCTATTGTTGATTTGATGGGACGAACGAGATGGCACATAAGGCCTGTGTGATAGCTCGTAGTTTCCATCACCTCGAGAGTAGGAGCATCGGTCACCGGATTCTTGTCAATATCTAGTATGCATTGAATGGAACGACGACTTATACGTATTACTATATTTTATAGTATAGACTCTCGCGAGACCCCCCCTCCTTTGCATGAAAGCTTGAATCTATGTAATGATTTGTCAATCTCTTTCTTGCTATAAATAAATAATCATGATATATAACCTGCATGTTATTAATGTAGAATTATGCTATATATTGTTGAATTTTGGTATAAGCTTTTAATGCTATGCATGATTATTGTTGTTACCACTTAATGGCTTATGAATATGTCGTATTTGCTATGAAAGGATGAATTCCTATTTACTTGTGACGTACAAAACCTTACGCCATGATAGTACTTGATGGTTCAGTATATGCCTATCTCTTATGAAATCCTGCTACCATGCTATTATCAAATGAATCCTTGTTTGTTTTCAAGTACATGCTAGACTTTGCATGCTTATTAGGTATTACTTGCATATTTGATGGTTGAACGGGTTTTTCGCATTACTGAGCTCCATTGGTTCTTTTAGCTCACCCCACTTACATCTCAAGTATCCACGACAGCGCTAGGTTGAGGCAAGGGAGAGACGAGCTTGAACTCTCATCTTGATGTGAGCCTTTGTTGATATATATATTATGTATATTTGATTTTGAAACTATTCAACTTGATTAAATTAGATCTTTGAGTAGTTTGAATCCTAGTTACCTTTAGTTGATCAACTTCGGAGATTTAATAAACTTGTTTAGTTTAAATGAGCATGAACCCATGTATAATTTTATTAATGTTCTATAAACTTAAATCTATTGGCTTAAGGATATATCTTTATATTTATTCCATAATTATTATCCTTTGTTTAGCCAATGTGTATTCCGCAGGTTTATTTGTTTAGGCGTGCCTGACTGTTATTTGGGTTTGGTTCAGATATCGGGTCCAAGTGGCAGTCTGGGCCGGGAGACCTGACCCTAGGTCGGGGGAGGGTCGTCACATCAAATCTCTTCATTTTCTTGCTCGTTTGCCCCTCGATTTGATATTTTTTAGGGTGGGTGAGTGTTTGCGGTGTTTGTGAGGTGAGAGTTTGAATGATGACTTGTGGTAGATGGTTGATGTTGAATCGTATAGGGTTCAAGGGTGTTTTTCGTTGAGTTTGTTGTTCATTTATCTTGTGTTGTTGTCTTTCATGGGAATGTACCCATCACTGAGTTCAACCACAATCCCGTAATGTTCGGCAACACAGGGCCAAGACTATTGAGTAAGTCTCGGAACTGCATGAACGAGACTCTGCAGTACATCTCGGTACCAAGTAACCGATCGATCGAACAAGTAACTTAATTCACAATGGGTTCGATTATCAAAGAGACCGAGACATAAGAGGATATCCCGGTTGTTGGTAACCGAGACATCCTCTTATGTCTCGGTACCCGCTAACCGATCGAACAAGTTACCCATTTCACAATGGGTTCGGTTAGAAACGAGATCGAGATATAAGAGGATGTCTCGGCAACCGAGACATCCTCTTATGTTTCGGTCCTGTACGTCCGACACTTTCGTGTATGTGGTACATTTCAAAATGTAGGAAACCTTAAATACAAAAAGGTCAAAACACACCAAAACTCATGCTTCCAACCCTCAAAATGGGGTGGTGGGTTGCCCAAAGTTGTGTCCGACCGTCGACGGAGACGACGGGATCGGTTGGGAGCACAAGGGTGGTGGAGTTCGGTGGTCACACATCAAAATGGGGTGGTGGGGTGCCCAAAGTTGTTTTTTTTGTTTTTGTTGTGGATTTGTGTTGGAGGGCATATGAATCATTACACATAAAATTAGAAAAAAAATGGGGTGCCCTGAGTGATGATTGGGGTGCGCATAGCCGGCCTCATTTTAAAAGAGGATGTGTTAATTGCTCATACATGTCACAATAAATACACCTAACACGTTGAATAATCATTTGTCCCTCTTTCACGATTTCTCATATACTCCGTCCAATAAAAAATATAAGACTTTTTTTTATCAAAACATACATATTAATAAAATATTAATTATAAGTTTAAATTATATTTTTACCCACATTTAATATTTAATTTTATCCAATGATAAAAAAAGTATTTAATTATAATTTAATGCTGAGTAGTGCTATTTGGACTCCAGACTCCTAGACAGCTTTTGGAAATCTTTTATTTCAAAGTCACCCTCAAACAATAAATAACTTTGAAATAACAACTTATAACTCTCCTTTGATATTTATAAAAAATTTAAAAACTTTCTGAGTCTGGACTCTAAGAGTCCAAACAGATTTTTTTTAAATGTTTGAGTTGATTTTAAAAAAAATTAAATGTTTGAGTTAAAATAGGGGTAAAATAGATATGAAAGGTACAAAATTTTCTCGAATTTTGAAAACGCCTTATATTTTTTTAAGCAAAAAAAATTCTAAAACGTTATATATTTTTGTATGGAGGAAGCATATAGCATGAGAAAAAAAATGCAATATACGTTAAGGGTCACTCCAATCCATTGCACTAATTTGATACAAAAAGTGATACTAACACTATTTTTATCTCCAACTCAAGTACACTATTTTTTACACTGAATGGTAATAATTTCAAATCAAATATTATTTTTTATTATTTTCTAATATGTGGACTCCACTAACATTATTATTTGTCATCCCCAAAATATATATTGCTTTTTAAGTTCGGCTAAGTGCACCCCCCCCTCGTTTACTAAGTGCACCCTATTTTGCGTGGTAGCCCAAATTCAATTTTCAATTTATAAGTGCACCCCACAATTTTATCTAAATACCCTTTCATCCGAACCAAAACACCCAACTTCAAAACCTTAGTCGAGACATCTATATTAGGTTCGACGACATATAGCCGAGACTTATCCACTAGGCTCGATGTTGTTCAGCTGAACCTCTTTGGCGAGATTTAGTTGACAACCGCCGACCTAAAGGTTCGGTGGGTTCCGACCGACTCTCCAATTAAAGGTTGGCAAGTTGTGACCGACTCTCCAACTAAAGGCTTGGTGCGCTTCGACCGACTCTCCAATAAGAGATTCAAACCTTCGAGGCCGAACCATTTGATGATGCCTACAAATCACAAAGAAGAGAGTGTATGGAGTGCACTTAAAAATTGTAGTGGGGTACACTAATCACAATGAGGGGCATAAGGGTCATTTGTAGTAGGATTTTCCTTTTATTAAATTTGACTTTTTTTTTGGGTGCACTCAGTAAATGGTAGGGTGCACGTAGCTGGATTCTTTTTTTTTATATATACTCGAGCTATTATAAATAAAGCGTCTTTCCTAAAAAAAAATTATATTACTTTTACGAATAAAAGAATAATTTACTGGTGGGCCCCAATTTATCTTTAAATGGTGCAAAGCTACCATCCTGGTGCCAAATTTCAACCCAAGTGTGCCAAAGTGGCGTTGAGTTGGAGATGCTTGAACGTTTTGTCTTTATTTTTTCTTATCATTTCTCATTAATCAAGAGAAACTCAGCTTGATAAATTTTTGTTAATAAGAAAGAAACATCTTAATTTGCCTTCACCACGGTTCGAACCCATGATCTCTTAATCTTAAATCTCATATCAAATCATTAACCCACCAAATTGATTTGTGACAACTTGATAATTAATAATAAAAAAAGTTAAGTTTTTTTTTGAAACCAATAAAAAAAGATAAGTTAATGTAGTCCCATCACGTGTAGTACCTTTTCAAATCAAGAGTGCTACAACATTAAAGTACCCAATTTTTTTTTTAGAAGAAAGAAATAAATTTATCTCCATAATGAGTTTCAATCTTCCATTCTCTTACACAAGATACCCCATGGCAAATCAGCTACCCACTTTTATTTTTTCGAGACCAAAAGTGGGTAGCTCGTTTGATGGTCATGATGTGTGTTTTCTTATAGTCGTAAGTTTGTAAACAAATTTAGAAAGAGTAGTGCTACTTGGGATCATGAGTCCAGACTCTTAGAGGAGATTTTAAATTTTTTTTATTTCAAAGTCATTCTTAAGCAATAAATTGCTTCGAAATAATAATTTGTAAAACTCGATTTTTTGATGTTTGTAAAAATTTCAAAAATCTCTCATATGAGTCCCATGCAACTCTAATGGTCCAAATAGATTTTTTGATTTAGAAATTGCTAGTATGGCATTATATAGAATACACATTGAGCGCTCGACTCGTGTGTTTTGCATCACAATGCGTATGACGACATTCCAAAGCATGCAAGGTCGACGGCTTGTGTGTGTTGATGTGCGTTGAGCGATGTTATTCTAACAAATTTATTTATTTTTATAAGAAAGGAACAAATTTGCCTCTAACAAAATTTAAACCTATGACCTTTTACTTTCAAATATCATATCAAATCACAATGACTGTTCAATTTGGTTGGTCACTTCCCAAATTTATCCTGGTATTAATTGTCGATTTACAAATGAATTTAATGAATTTAGGTGCATTATTTGTATGAACGTACGTACGAGACCTACAAATTTTTTTTTTCTCAAAAAAAAATAAAATAAATAATTGATCTCTCGTGATAGAACTCGCACGTGTTCAGCTAGATCGATCTATAAATAGAGTGTAAAAGTGGATTCTTGAAGTAGTGCAAGTGCTTGAGATAATATTATTGATCGAGGGTTTGAAGTGAGAAATAGAGAAATGGCTGCTTTGAAGCTTGTGATGATGGGTGTGGTGTTGGTAGCTCTACTTGGAGCTTCTCCTCCAACAGTGGAAGCTACAACTCACGTCCCTTCCATTCTCACCACGTCTGAGTCCTTGGAAAACATAGGTCCAATTAGTTGCTCCTAATTAAATAATTACACATAATATTACAAACAATATTATATTATAATATTCTTTTAATGTATGTTTTCCTTTTTTGGGTTTCAGATCTTGACAGGGTTTTCGTCACCGGTTCTAATTTGGATGGAAATGCAATATCTGGGGTCCGTTCCGCCCTTGCCTCGTTAAACATAAACAAAGGTATATACCCCTACATTTATTAGCAATTTCTGGTTCTAGGCCTCGTTGGTTCATTTTGCAAACTTCCTGGAAAGTTTTCTTCTTGAAAAGTTTAATTTCTTGGGAAGTTAACCACTAATAAAGTTGTACTTTTCATGTTTGCCACAACTTTGACTTCATGAGAAGTTTCATATTTTAAAAACAATAAATAATATAATTGACATAAATGTCATTTTCATTGTTTTTAAAAAAGAGATTGTAGAGAATAAAGATAAAGGAAGAGCATTAAATGAGGATAAAAATGTTAATTCCCCCTTAGGAATATAACTCACTCACCTCCCCTAAGTGAGTTATCTTTCCCTATGTGGGGAAAGTTGGAGGTCAAACTTTCAAAGAAGTTTTTTGAAAATATTCAACTAAACAAGGTGAGTTAATTGGAGCTTCCCTGAAAGTTATCTTACTTCTTTCGATTTTCTCCCAAACCAAATAAGGTCTGTTAGAGCAACCGACTTTAGGCACCGACCCAATCAAATCCCGAGCAAAACACGTCGAGATGTGTGCACACTTATCTCGAGGCAAAAATACACAGTATCCAACTGGGTCGATGTTCAAAGTCAGTGGCAAAACTGGATTACTCCAACATTTATGTTAATCAATATATTTGTGAGACACATCATGATCTGGATGTTTGTGTGTGCATCCCTATGCAAAAATCGATGAACTCCAAAAGGCATGCATTTTCCTAATTAATTAAAGAGTCCAAACTCATTGAGGATTTTTGAGATTTTTACAAATATCAAAGAAGTCTTATTAGTTGTTATTTCGAAATCATTTATTGCTCGAAGGTGACTTTGAAATAAAAAATAGGCAAAACTTATCATTTGGTCCCTGAACTTTGTGTTTTTTGTGCTCTAGGTCCCTGAACTTTTATTACTATACATTTGGTCCTTGAACTTTCACAAAGATTTACATTTAGTCCTTCCACCATTTAAAGTGTTAAATTATGTCAATGTGGGCAACAAAAGTGTTGTGTGATTAGTCAAGAAGAGTAAAATGGTTTATATTACTGAATCGGACGACTCGCATCGACCTAAAAAAGTCGAAAAAAATTTTAATTTCCCCTAAAAACATAAAAATCTCAAAGTTCAGGGACCAAAAACATAAAACTCAAAAGTTCAAGGACCAAATGTACAACAATGAAAGTTCAGGGACTAAATGTACACTATTGAAAGTTCAGGGACCAAAAGCATAAAAGACTCAAAGTTGAAGGACCAAAAAATAAATCCCCAAAAGAGTCCAGATTCATAAATCCAAATAGCACTACTCGTTAACAAAAAATCTGTTTGTGTTAACTATTGGTGCTATCTTGTGTCGCATGCATGTGCAGAGATTCCGCCAATTGACTGTGGAGGAGGATTAGCTTGCTGTGATCATGGGATCTGCACTTTGGGGTGCCCTCCAGCGTGCGAGTGCTTAGACATACGTGAAATTTGTCACGCAGCGTGCAAGAATTGCGAATGCACCGCGTCCATCCCTCCTAAATGCCGCTGCATGGATATTACCTCCTATGGATATGGAAAGTGCCCCGTCTAATCCAATGCATTACGCATGGTTATTAGCTAGCTAGATATATAGCCATCAGGTAGATTGCCTCAAGAAGTTTCATCCCGGCACATCACCCTAGTGATGTGAATGTAGAAACACATGCATTTTATGTTACTAATTAATAAGATGGCTCCTGGTTTAGCTAGTCCGTTTCACATCAACTATATAAATAAATAAAGGCGATTTTACAATGGAACCAAATATATACTTATATTATGAAAACTATATATGTCACCATTGAATTATCATAAAATTTTAATCTAATGGTGAATATGTGTGCATTTAATGTGTTTTGCATTAAATGCACAATAAATACTATATATTTAGGCTCCATGGTAGAAGCACCCATATCCAACAATTAATTAATTAATATAAAATAAAGAAGGCCACTTGGTTAATGGTTCTACTTGTTCATCCATCCTTAACAGAGCAAAAGTTTTATAAATTAACTACAATTATATACGAGTAATTTTTTTCAAAAAATCTGTTTGGACTCTTTGAGTCTGGATTCAAAGGGGGTTTTTAAACTTTTTAAAAATGTCAAAGAAGTTTTACAAGTTGTTACTATTTCAAAGTCATTTATTACTTGAGGATAACTTTGAAATAATTTTTTTAAAAAAAAACCCCATAAGATGTTTTCAAAAAAAAAAACTATGATAAAGACGACAATCAATATCCTCTTATTTTGTTGAAGATTTCCTCCCTCTATTTAAAAATTGAATATATTCTACCAAAAAAAAATTTTGAACACGTTGGAATCAACGGTACGAAAATCAAACCTCCTAATGAAGTTGGTTGCATTGAATAAGCTTGCATTGAATGAAAAACAAAGTATTTTTTATGGGGCTGGTATGTATATATATACACCCATTTATTTATTTATTTTTATAAATTTAAGCCCATACTTTTGTATAGCCCGCATTTTTGTAAATCATTTTTGTATATATACAGATATAAATGAAAGAGTATTTTCTCTGTTCGTTTAGATTTCGTCTGTGAGGCAATTAACAATTCATTCTGATAAGGTGTTTTTGGTGGTCTCTTTCTTTACATAAATCTTCTTCCGTTAAGTTTAATTTTCGTTTTGTTCTAGGTTTAGTTTATGTTTAATGTAGGTTTTGTTTCCTCAGGCGAAATATTTGCCAAATTGAGGTAGGTGTCCTTCTTTTACGGAGGCAGTTCTCCCCCCTTTTATGGTGTAGTTCTCCCTATTTTTATTAAGGTAGTTCTGAACTTCAACATGCAATGTAGTAACGATTTATTGCATATCATTTGTTGAAATGTTGTAATAGGCTGGCTTACCCTCTTAGGTTAGGAACGATGAACGTAACTTTTTACTTTAAAAAAAGAAAAAATTAGTGTGTATGCATTTCGCAAAAAAAAAATGGGATTCAATTCGTAGCCTACTTTGCCAGATATTTCCGCCATAATCACCGTACCAAGTTTCACTTTGATTTTTTTAACATTTAAGAAAATATTTATATTTATTTTTTTTAAAATTAATAAGTCACCTTCCTCTCTTTTTTTTTTTTTTTTTTTTAATTTCTTTTAAAGTCAAACCACGACTTCTTAAAGTCTTGCCTTTTTGACAAGTGACGTATTTACCATCTCACCAGAGATGCTTTGACTCAGCCAAGCATGATCTACATAATATCAGGATAGGGTAGTGTGGTTATAACTATCTTAAAAATTTTATTGTATTTTTACCTACCATTTAGGTGGCTGGTGTTTGGAATAAAAAGTTAAGGGTTCAAATCTTAGGAGAAATAAATGTTTCTTTCTTATAAAAAAAAAAAACTTTATTTTATTTTGAAGCTGCTATTCAATTTGATGAGGTAAGGGTTTCAAACTTGCGATAGATATACGTTGTGTCCACATTGACGAATCACATTCGGGTGTTGTTAGTTCTTATATAGACAACGGTCTACTTAACCCAATTTTTTTAGGCAAAACTCATCTTTTGGTCCCTGAACTTTCAACCTTTTATACTTTTGGTCCTTTAACTTTTAAAACCACACATTTGGTCCTTCAACTTTCTAATTAGTACACACATTTGGTCCTTTTATCAATTGGAAGGTCAAAATTGATTATGTGACTAACATGACCAACCACGTGGCTAACAGGACCAACTACATGGCTAACTAGACTGGTCGATTAAGAGATGGACTAGCCACGTTGCCGGTTCAATTAGCCACGTCATCAATTTCGATCATCCAATTTACATAAGGACTAAATGTACATTAGTGTGAAAGTTGGGGGACCAAATACATAGTTTTTGAAAGTTTAGGGATTAAAAAATTTAAGTTTGATAGATCAAGGACCAAAAGGTGAGTTTTGCCATTTTTTCTATCTACACGACCTCCGTTAAAGATGTTGAATTTTTCCGTCTCGCAGTATGTTACCCGTAAGCGGCCGCCTGCGGCACTTCTCTGCGAGCCATTGATCTCCCCAGTACCGATATTGTCCCCAACTTAACCACCCTTCATCTTTTAGGTGTGGGGTTTTAACTCAAAAGGCCTCGGTGCTATTAGAGGGGAGACAATCACTAATATACTTCATTTAGAAGTTTTACTTTCCAATGTGAGACTATTATTTTGGTTCACACATCTCAACACTCCACCTTGGACCGAAATCCATCCAAGGGGCTTTTGCTCGACAAGTCCCGATCGAACCGTCGGCTCTGATACCATGTTGAATTTTTTCGTCTCGCGGTACGTTATCCGCAAGCGGCCGCCCGCGGCACTTCTCCGCGAACTTAACCACCCTTCATCTTTTAGATGTGGGGTTTTAACTCAAAAGGCCTCGATTCTATTAGAGGGGAGACAATCTCTAATATACTTCATTTAGAAGTTTCACTTTCCAATGTGGGACTATTATTTCGGTCCACACATTCCAACAAAAGATACGAGACCCTTGCCACTGGCACCAATCCGTTGTTAGCCCATAGACCCACTGGGAATAAACCCCCCAAACTCATGAAGAAAGGGAAAATCCGATAGGCGTTGAAGATCCAGATATATTATATTGGTGAAAAATTTCAGTTCTTAATTCTTTATTCTTGTACAATTGCTTTCTGTGATATATAAGTGAAATTAACGAATGTCATTGAATGAGAAAAACTAGTTTACTTTGAGATTTATTGATATTTAGAAATGCTATGAAGATCCATTAATCAACAAAACAAATTAATAATTAAGGATTCAATTAACTTGAAATCAAACAGAAATTCACTGAAAGAAAGAAACTCAGACAAACAATGAAACTGTAGCATATCACAACAATCACACCTAATTGAAAAGAAAAAAAATATCACAACAAGATTAATGTCCAGTTGCGCTCTCGAGGCACATCGATGTCTCCTAATGAGCGAATTAGAATAGATATTGTCATACTATAATATAGTGCTCTTTTAGCATGAGAAGGTTTCTAGACTCTTGAATTTGTGTATTAATGCTTCAAATAATTAAATACAGCAAGTTCTGTTTGAAAACAAATAATAATTCGTCTTTGTTTTCAAAAAAGAAAAAAAAAATTTGTCTTTTTTTTATAAAAGTAATAATAATTTGTCTTATTAAAAATAGAAGAAATAATTGAAAGATTAAAAGATATTGAGGAAGTTTCAACTGACGCTAATCTATGTATCAGGGAAATTTGGGTGATCCATTTTTTTTCCACGGCCGCTTATTTAAATTATAAATTCCATATATAAATGCAAGATTACCATTTTGTCTTAGATCATGTTCCATACACATTTCGAGATATGTATGACACATACATATAATTCATATATCTAAATACATAGTTGTGTTAACATATAATTAATGAAATTCTTCCCTCAAAATAGGACATGATTTTGGATAATTTCAAATCAACAAGAGGAAATACATCACTATTGAAGTAAAGTTATTTGGATGAGTAAATGAGTAAATAAAGACTAGATAAAGTGATCAATAAAGCAAAAATAGTTTCAAAAAATTTAGGATTTCCTCATTTCCCATTTACTTATGGAGAGAGTAAAATTTAGGAAGAGGTCTGATACGACCTTGGGCCCACAACCATTGAAGGTGTATGGCATTGTGGGGTGGGTTAAGCAAGCACGTCATGCATTGTGTGTGTGTGTGTGTGTTTTTGAGAGAGAGTAGTGAGTAATAGAGTTTGTTGTGTGTAATGGAGCCATGTTTGAAGGTGTGCTTTCATACCAATGATAGATTCTCATTCACGAATTACAAAAAGAGGATAATCGCCTTAGAGTTTATTGATACCAGAATGAGAGAGATACAAGCCGGAGCAAGACTCTACCCAATTCCCCAGAGAAAGAGAGGAAATCTCTTCTTAGCCCAAGACCTATGGTCTTCCCACAAAACAGATTTAACAAGATAATATCTCAGCTCCACAACATGACTCGATTACACACAACAGACTCTATTACTAACTACTCTCTCTCTCTCTCTCTCTCTCTCTCTCTCTCTCACACACACACACACACACAATGCATGACGTGCTTGCTTAACCCACCCCACAATGACCCATACACCTTCAATGGCTGTGGGCCCAAGGTCCCATCAGAGTCATATCTAGCTGTGTAAATAATGCATGCTCAATCTTTGCTGCAAACTTCCTTCATCAATTGTTGAAGGGTAACTAGAGTCCAAATCTTGTTTGACGCAGTATATATAGATTATATGACACAAAAATTTAACTTATATTTTATATGCATATTAGTGGGAAATAAAACATACATGCAGCTATTGCTTTTTCCGAGAGAATAGAGAGAAAAGCAACAACAACCAACATTAGAAAAGATAATTTGACTTTCAAAATGAAAAAAAAAAAAAAAATATTGTAATATATACATAGCCGATGTAAATTTAAATAGTAAGGAATGCATACCTGTGCTGCTTCTAGTACCTTAAAACAACATGATCTGCTGGTCGTCTACACTTGGTATCATGTATGTGTTTGCATTAGTAATAGTATCAATAATGCAATTGCTTTCTTGTGAAACTCTTCTCTCGCCGATCCTCTCATCATCGTCTGTTACCAAACTGGTGATAGTAGTTCCAACTGGAAATGACCACGGGATTAAGGGCGCTAACTGTTCAACTTTGCTTAGGAGCTTCAAGCCATCTTTTACTTTCCTTCCCAACTCTTCAGTGGTGCTTTCAATGATTTCTTTGCATATGATGCTTGGAAGTTGACTGAGCAGTTCCTTTAGCATGCTAACAGTTATTTGTTCCATCTCTTTGTATAAATCTTCAATTGAGGCATAAATGTTATTTTCTACGTAGCCCAAGATCGCAGCTACCGTATCCATCTGTGTGGATAAACTAGCCATATCCAGCATTGTTTCACGTCCATGTTTTATGGTTTTAATTGCTTTATCCAACTGGCTTTGAGATTGAGAATCTTCTGGTTTACACATTTGAAGCAGCTCGAATCTTCCGCCTGACCACCAATCTCTTAAATCATCAATCTCATAGAAGCCCACTTCTGTAATTGTCTTCCGAGCAATGTATTCTATGATTTCAAAGACTTCTTCGAAAGAGTCTTGAATACATTGACTCAGAGAAGTAGGAATAGAGATAGTAGCAATTCTTGCAAAGACTACCACTGAAATTGGATTTATCTCGTACTCCTTCAAAGCTGCGAGGAAAGCTGTAAGAGACTCTTGAGAAAGAGGGGTGCTATTCAGGAGTTCTACTATGGCTCTGAGCGTCTTCTTCTCTACCGATTTCCTCATTTCCTTCACGCCTTTCTTTAACATCCAATCATTAATATGGAATTCGCTCTTTTCCTCAAGTAACTTTTTGCACTCTATGGTCATGGCCTCAACTTCAAATTTATCTTCAGGCTTATTGATACGTGCTTTTCCATATGATTTTTGTGCTTGAATTAAACGTTTTGTAAATTTGACCAAAATATTTTTAGCCTCTAAGAAAAGACTGATAAAATCAAATATGATGCCAAACTGAGGAAAGATTACTTTGACAAAAGCATTTTCAAGCCAAGATGCATCATTACAACAAATGCACAGTATATCATCACCATAATGTATTGCTAGATGATTAACCATTGAGAGACATCTGATGGAAATTCCCAAACAGCCCACAAGGATGGTGATGGCTTGGCTTACAACAATAGCCCACATTGACCATTTATAGTCGGAAACCCCTTTACAGAACTCCAACTTTTCAGAAACAAAAGATCGGGAAATTGCTTCTACTAAAACAGCGGCACAAGCCATGCAAAGCCCAAAACTCTTACTACTTATCGACTTTGTACATAAATCAAATTGAGGGTCTTTATCATAGCCATACAAGTAGCTCACTTTCAATCTCTGTGTCAAGCTTCCACGGCCTTTTGTGCAGTGGTATTTAATTCTCTTAGCAAAATATTCCTTATCCTTTTGAAAATTGACAATATTCAACCACAGCTCTGATAGTATTAACACCATGCAACACAAAACTATGATGTGCTCTGGTGTGAACGAAAAAATCACGCCGGTGTGTATTTGAAAACAAACATTGATGAAAACAGTGATCACAAAAATGCTAAGGGCGACCATGTTTGATAAGCATTCAGATTGTGTAGTAACCCCAATAGAAGGCATGAGGAAACCCATGAAAATGCATATATATATGATGGTAGTGCCTGTTGGTTTTTGTGGGCCCCACACAAAAATAGAAAAGTCCAACACATAAAGTAACAAATTGGAGTTTGAATAGGAATCTGACAGAGAGAAAATAGGAAGTGAAGAAATATATATGAGTCGATATTGTTGTGCGACTAGGAGACAGAAAAATAAGAGGTATTCTAGAGAAGTCAACGAGTAGTTCGGCTTGGTGTGCGCATAGGGGAATATGTGCATTATCTCTCTAAAGTTTTCTCTCTACATTGAAGAACAACAAGATCTTGAATCCGAAGACTCGCGGTGAAGGCTTTGGTGATTTCTTGGTGTTCAAGAAAAGAGGTGCAAGGGTTTGATACAATTGGGGTAGTATTCTTTGTTCTTAGTGTGATCATTTAAGTTCTTGGAAGATGTATTTTATGTATTACTTCATTGTTGGTGAATCTCATTAAATTGAGATATCTTGTACTCTTTGTTGACATAGTGGATTGTTCGGAGTTTGGCCCGTGGTTTTTACCTCTGATTTGGAGGGTTTTCCACGTTAAATCTTTTGTGTCTTGTGGTGTGTTGATTTGGTGCATAGATCGTGGTTTGGTGGAATTTATTATTCATCTGTTTCATTATTAGAAGGGGTTGAGTAAAAACCCCAACAAGTGGTATCAGAGCCGCGGTCAGTTTGTGTTCTGGGAATCTTTGTGGGAATCAAGATGGTGGATGATGATGATAAAGCAAGCAATATGGTCAAGTTGACGGCTACGAATTATTCAATTTGGCAACCGATGATGGAAGATCATCTTTATTGCAAGGATTTATTTGATCCAATTGAATTTGGACAAAACAAGCCAGAGAAAATATCTGATGTTAATTGGAGGAAGTTGCACCGAAAAACTGCTGGGACTATTCGAAAGTGGATCGATCTCAGTATTTATCACCATGTCAGCAAAGAGGTGATGCACAGGAGTTATTGAGAAAATTGCAGAATATGTGTGAGAGGAAGGGGGCTCAGAACAAGGCTTCTCTAATTAGAAGGCTTGTTAATATGAAGTACAAAGATGGGTGGTCGATGATAGAGCACTTGAATGATTTCGAAGCATTGATCAATCAATTAAGTGCTATGAAGATTGTGCTTGAGGATGAGTTACAAGCACTTTTACTCTTGAGCTCGTTGCCGTAAAGTTTCGGGAAACCTTGGTGGTGTCTCTAAGTAATTCTGCTCCAGGCGGTGTCTTGTCTTCATCCATAGTGCGGGATAGTCTCTTTGACGAGGAGACTAGGAGAAAGGATAAAGGCATTGAAACTTCACAAGCTCTTGTTACTACTACAGAACATAGAGGCAGAAGTTAGTCTAGAGGTCCGAAGGGGCGGAGTAAATCTAGAGGCAAGTCTCATGGAAAAGGAAAATTCTCTTGTTATCACTGTGGCAAGGAAGGACACATAAAGAAAAATTGTAAAGTGTGGAAAAGAGAACAGAATGATGAGAAAAATCAAAATAAAGCGAATGATCAGAGTACTACTACGCTATATCGATGCAATTGAAGACTTGGTTGTGCTTTCTTTAGTTGAGGATCAAGGTCATGTCACTAATACGAGATAGTGAATGGGTTGTTGATTCTCGCAAAGATCCTTCCATGCTACTCCGAGGAAGGATTTCTTCTCTCGTTTATCGAGCGGGGAATTTTGGTAAGGCAAAGATGGGGAACAACAGCTTTTGCAGATATAGTTGGCATTGGAGATGTCTTTGTGCAAACAAATATGGGTTGCACGGTAATTCTAAAAGATGTGCGACATGTTCCTGATCTCGTCCGAATTTGTTTTCTACTCATGCTATGGACCTAGATGGTTACTACAACATCTTTGGGGGCAAGGAGTGGAAACTCATCAAAGGCTCAATGGTTGTTGCTAGAGGAAAATTGAGCTATACACTTTACAAAACTCAATTGAAGACCGTCGAGGTGACCTAAACGCAATTGAAGATGATTCTTCACCAGATTTGTGGCATAGGCGGCTAGGTCACTGAGTGAGAAAGGGTTGCGGTGTGTTGGCAAAGAAGTCTCATATTCCCTTTGCCAAAGGTAAATATTTGAACCCTTGTGATGATTGCTTATTCGGTAAGCAACATAGAGTTTTTTTTTCTTCATCATCTGAAAGAAAAAGAAATTTACTTGAGTTAGTATACTCGGATGTTTGTGGTCCCATTGATGTGGAAACTATGGGAGGTGGCAAATACTTTGTTACTTTTATTGATGATGCTTCACTAAGGTTTGGGTGTTTGTATTGAGAACAAAATGTCGTTCTTGAGTACCTCAAGAAGTTTCATATGATGGTGGAACGAGAAAAAGGCGTATCTTTGAAGTGCCTTCGTAGTGATAACGGGGAGAATACACTTCAAAGGAGTTCGAGAATTATTGCTCGTAACATGGAATCGGACATGAGAAGACTGTTCGGGTACTCCTCAACATAATGGTGTTGCTTGAAAGAACAAACAGAACCATCCTTGATAAAGTCGATGTATGTTAAAAATGGCTAAGTTGCCCAAGTCGTTTTGGGGTGAGGCTCTCAAGATCGCTTGCTACTTGATGAATCGCTCTCCTTCAAGACCATTGGAGTTTGATGTTCCGAGAGAGTTTGGTCCGGGAAAGATGTTACTTACTCTCACTTGAAGGTGTTTGGATGCAAGGCATTTATGCATGTGCCTAAGGAGCGAGAGACGAAACTTGATGATAGAACTGCTTCCGTGTATCCTCTTGGGATTTGGAGATGCGAGTTTGGTTATAGGTTATGGGATCCAGAGAAGAAAAAGATTGTCAGGTCCAGGGATGTGGTCTTTCATGAATATGAGACCATAGCAGATTTGAAGACATCAAAGAAAATCATAGTTGATGATGATGATGTTTCTGGATTGGAGTCTCCTTCCATTACTGATGCCACACATGAGGGAGACTCATTTGAAGAACATAGGGTTGATGTGCCAGAACCAGTTGATGATGATGAGCAGGGGGAGCAAACTCCTCCACCAACAGCTTTAGTTGAACCTTCACTTAGAAGATCTGAGAGAGGGTTGCTTCCTTCTACTAGGTACCCCAGTTCGAATTATGTTACAATTACAGAAGAGGGGGAGCCAGAGAGCTTCCAGGGAGTTCAGATTCACAAAGACAAAGCTCAATGGATGAAAGCAATGCAGGAGGAGATGAGTTCTTTGAAGAAGAATAATACTTATGAGCTGGTGGAACTTCCAAAAGGTAGAAAACCTTTGAAGAATAAATGGGTGTACAAGTTGAAGACAGATGGAGATAAGCTAGTAAAACATAAAGCTCATTTGGTAGTGAAGGGGTTCAATCAGAAGAAAGGAATTGACTTTGATGAGATTTTTTCCCCTGTTGTGAAGATGAGTTCTATTCGAGTGATTTTGGGTCTGACTGCTAGCTTGGATCTTGAGCTTGAGCAGTTAGATGTGAAGACTGCATTCCTCCATGGTGATTTGGAGGAAGAGATTTATATGGATCAACCTGAAGGATTTGAAGTAACAGGAAAAACACATTTGGTTTGCAAGTTGAAGAAGAGCTTGTATGGACTTAAACAAGCTCCAAGGCAGTGGTATAAGAAATTTGACTCTTTCATGATGGGTCAAGAGTACACTAGAACAGATGCAGATCATTGTGTCTACTTTAAGAAATTTTCGATGGGAAGCTTGTGATCTTATTGCTCTATGTTGATGATATGTTGATAGTGGGGCATGATGTTTCCTTGATTGGAAACTTGAAGAAAGAATTATCGAGTTCTTTTGATATGAAAGACCTGGGCCTAAGAAACAGATTCTTGGCATGCGATTATTCGTGACAGAGATCCAAAAAGTTATGGGTGTCACAGAAAAGTATGTTGAGCAGTCTTGAACAGATTCAATATGAACAATGCTAAGCCATTAGCACACCTCTTGCTAATCACTTCACACTTAGCAAGAAATCATGTCCCTCTACTTCTATAGATATAGCGAGAGATGTCGATATTCCTTACTCCTCTCAGTTGGGAGTTTGATGTATGCGATGGTTTGCACCCGACTGTGATATTGCTCACGCAGCTTGGTGTGGTCACAGATTTCTCTCAAATCCTGGAAAAGTTCATTGGGAAGCGAGTGAAATGGATTTTGAGATATTTGAGAGGTACTTCAAGATGTCTTTATGTTTTGGGGGCTCGAAACCTATTTTGGAGGGATATACAGATTCGATATGGTAGGTGACCTTGATGGCGTAAAATCTACTTCGGGGTATGTGTTCACTTTTGCGGGGGAGCTCGTATCTTGGCAAATAAAATTGCAAAAGTGTGTTGCTTTGTCCACGACAGAGGCAGAATATATTGCTATAACTGAAGCAAGCAAAGAAATGCTTTGGTTGAAGAGATTCCTTCAAGAGTTGGGGTTGAAGCAAGAAGATGGGTATGCAGTGAATTGTGATAGTCAGAGTGCTCTAGATTTGAGCAAGAATGCTACTTATCATTGCCGCACTAAGCATATTGATATCCGATACCATTGGATTCGAGAAGTTGTGAATGATCATGAGATGAGTCTGAAGAAGATTCACACTGATAAGAATCCAACTGATATGTTGACGAAGGTGGTGACTCGTGAGAAGCATCGATCCCCACAAGTTGGTGGGGGCCGAGTTGTTATTGAGCATCAAATATGATTGAGATCTCCCCATGTGTTGGAGGGGGAGATTGTTGGTTTTTGTGGGCCCCACACAAAAATAGAAAAGTCCAACACATAAAGTAACAAATTGGAGTTTGAATAGGAATCTGACAGAGAGAAAATAGGAAGTGAAGAAATATATATGAGTCGATATTGTTGTGCGACTAGGAGACGAAAAAATAAGAGGTATTCTAGAGAAGTCAACGAGTAGTTCGGCTTGGTGTGCGCATAGGGGAATATGTGCATTATCTCTCTAAAGTTTTCTCTCTACATTGAAGAACAACAAGATCTTGAATCCGAAGACTCGCGGTGAAGGCTTTGGTGATTTCTTGGTGTTCAAGAAAAGAGGTGCAAGGGGTTTGATACAATTGGGGTAGTATTCTTTGTTCTTAGTGTGATCATCTAAGTTCTTGGAAGAGGTATTTTATGTATTACTTCATTGTTGGTGAATCTCATTAAATTGAGATATCTTGTACTCTTTGTTGACATAGTGGATTGTTCGGAGTTTGGCCCGTGGTTTTTACCTCTGATTTGGAGGGTTTTCCACGTTAAATCTTTTGTGTCTTGTGGTGTGTTGATTTGGTGCATAGATCGTGGTTTGGTGGAATTTATTATTCATCTGTTTCATTATTAGAAGGGGTTGAGTAAAAACCCCAACAGTGCCAATAAGCTTAGATAACTGATCGTGAGCACTAGGCATTGAAGTTGTGAGGTCTACTGGGAGTTTTGCAGCCACGCCAAAAAGAGTTAGCGTGACAGAATTGAGGGAGAAGAAACGACAAGGTAGCCATCTCTTTCTATTACGAAATCCAGCAAAGATATCCAAAATAATGAATAGCAAACTTACCAAGGTAGATCCGACAATATAAATACTTCACATCAAACACTATAGGTTCAAGGTCAGAACACACACAAGTTGGAGCCCTGATAGAGTCCATCAACAACTTAGCATATGAAAAAACTCTCCTTATCTGCTTGAAATCTCTGTAGCTTTGCAATGCATGCAGAACGGCTAAGCCCTCCGCCATCTCTATTGAAGAGGTTAACCCAATCATGGTCGCTCCTGACTTGACTGTCCTCTCATCTGTTGTGACTAGGATCCATCCAACCAATTGCCATCTCATCTCCCTCTCGGCCAGACCACACTCCTCTCGGCCTCACGTTCTCTCCCTTACCCTCGGCTGTGTCGCCACCCTCGCTGCTGGACCGCCACCCACCACGACAGCTGATCTCTCGACCACCACCGGAGACGCTAGGTGAGCTCCTATCTCCTCTCTCTTTCTTCTCTCTCTCTCTCTCGGCAGTGCACTCTCTTTCACTCTCTCACTCTCATTCTTCTCGACCTCCATGCCGTGACAGTGCTCCCCCTCGGCTGAACCGTCACCACCCTCACCCTCACGGCACTAGAGACCTCAGCCACCCACCTGAGACACCAAGGTGAGCCATCCTTGACTGTCTCCTTTCTCGTTCTTCTCTTCTCACTGTTTTCATGTTTTTTTTAACTGTTGGCTGCGTTGGTGGCCACGGCCTAGATGACCGGCACCGGTACCGGTGGAGGCTAACCGGAGGTCACCTTCCGGCGACTCTGCTGGCTGGAAGGGACCACTATGTATAACAGTTTGTGGGTGTTGTATTGACAAGTTTTGGTGTGTAGTGTATGACATTTTGGTGTGGTTTGGTGTGCATGGGGTGCATGCAAGGGTGTGTGTGTACAACGCTGTGGGGTGTACATAACAGTTGTGTGTGTATGTGTAACTATAAAATGTACATTATTTTATGTGACTTTGGATAAATAAAGGAAGGGATGATAGGATGGATATTTATTTTAAAAAAAACGAGTATGGGTTTGTGTTGAAGCCCAATAAGGGCCCAACACATATTACAATAAGGGCCCAACACACATTATAATGAGGGCCCAACACACATCCAACACACATTACAATAAAAGTCCAATACAATTGGTACAACTTAAAGCCCAAATACATGCATAAAATGAAGGAAATAGCCCATATGTACCTAAGCCAACAAGTGTCCACATATTAAGCCTACTTAAGTGAATATAGGCTTGACACATAGACCCAACAAGAGCCCAACCAAGGTGTAAAGGGCATCAACTATAGTATAGATTATGTTAATTAAATGAATTCAAACCAAGTTTATGGGAATCACCCTAAAACTAAACACGAACTCGAAAACAACATTCGAGATTTGATTCGTTGTCAAGTAGTCGACAAACACACGAAACGTGTTAAAGTCTCAGAGTGAATACCGGGTCACGATTAGTCAGGTAAGTACACTTGCCCTAAAAAACATTTGTATATTAGTAAGCTAGTAAGGAAATATCATGTGATTCATTTTCATTCCTTTGTGTTTGTTATTATCAAATTATTGGCATTCAATTCCATATTCCTTGTATGTGTGTTCTTGGCATAAGTGTGTATCTCGAAGGTACATGCGGCCTGCACTAGAAGGGATAAAACGCGGGCACTCATGCACACGAGTGTTTGACCACTCTTAGTGATTGTGTGATACCATGTACTGGATTGTTGTGGATATTGTTGTGGTTATCGATGTTGCGACATCGCTGTTGTGGATTTTAGACCACTTATGGCCTCTCTTGACTCGTAGAACCCGCATGTTTCGATTGTTATTATTTCCAGTATGTATATCATGCACCTTGTTTATTTAACTTCCTGTCTTTCAATTCCTGCATGATATTTAGACTTCCTTGTTTGATAATTCATGAATTACTGTTATATTCTTCTGGCACTACTTTCGATTTCTTCAGTTGTTCACCGTCTAGTTTGTGACAGTAGGTGCAGATAGGGTGAAAAACAAGGGCAAGGGGCCTTGCCTAGGTGATTTGTTTGAGGACTAGCAGCGGGACCGGGGATATCATTAGTAGGTTTTCTTATGTTTTGCTTATATGTATATCGTTTCATATATAAGTTTTGCATTTATAAAACTTAGAATTTTGATGAGATTTGATATCATGTATCTTTGCATTTCGAATTGTACATGATTACCCGGGGTTTTCCACACTTATAGAATTCCTATATTTCCCTTGATTGAGTTATTTCCCCTTTGTTATAATTGTTTAGTCTTCCGCCGTGTATTATTGCAATAACTCTTTCATAAATTACTAAATTGATTAAATATGAGGCTGACTAGGCTCGTCAGGTTGCCGAGTGATGACTCGAGGCCTACACGGGTCTAGGCCCGGCGTACCCAATTGCACAAAAAAATTGGGGCCGTCACATAAAAGTTCCAATAAGATTTACTAATCGTGCTTATAAGTTTAAGGTTTTGGAGTATAAATTTATGAAAATCTTTAAAATGCCCTTCAGTTTGGTGAACTGCGGTTTTCTAAAAATAAAAACCACCACCAAACCATGGAATTGCATGGTTTAAAAGTTTTCTAAACCAGCCTCAAATCGTGATTTAAAAAATCAGACTAGACCATGCGATTTTGGCGCTTTTGCAGAGACCGATGCCTTTAGATTAAGCTAGATTTGGTGAATTATAAAAGACAAAGTATTATTCGATCACTGAACTTTCAAGATTTTGTTGATTGGTTCTCAAACTTTCATCAACATTTTTAGTTTCCTAAACTTTTTTTCTCTCTATTTTAGTCATTTTGTTAAGTTTTAAGATCAATGATCACAAACAAAATGTTTCACAAGCAATTCACAGGTACTACACAACTGATTCATCAACCTAAGAAATTGATTATGAATCATTTTATTAGTATCTGTTACTTTTTAAACTTGATAAAAAGGCTAAAAGTAAAGGAAAATGAATGTTCATATATCAAAAGTGAACTAATGAAAGTTTGAAAACCAAATAAAAAAACAAAAAAACTGTTTGAACTCTTATAGTTCGAACTCATATGAGGGTTTTTAAAATTTTTACAAATATCAAATGAATTTACAAGTTATTATTTCAAAATTATTTATTATTTGAGGATGACTTTAAAATAAAAATTTTCAAAAACCCCGTAGAAATCTGAACTCAAAAGTCTAAATAACACTACTCATAAAAGAAAAAAATTGTGAGAGTCGACCTAATGATATTTTTGCCATTATAAAATGAAAAGGAAGATTAATATTGAAGGCCATGACATCACTGAAGTCAGTCACGTGTAGAAATGGACGAGGGAAGGTATGGGAAAGACAAGGTTGCTTCGCTGCAATACTGTAATTGACATCCGATGGATAAGCATAAATTTTCGTACGTACAATGAATGATTGAAACCTAATCTAGCTAGTTTGAAAAACTAAATTACACGTGTTAAGATGTTTGTAATTGGTTTTCAAAAAAACAAATAAGATATGAGTAGTGCTACTTGGACTCATAAGTCCGGACCCTTAGGGGGTTTTTTGAAAATTTTTTATTTTAAAGTCATCCTCAAGCAATCAATGACTTCAAAATTATAACTTGTAACACTCCTTTAATATTTACAAAAATTTTAAAAACCTCTCTTTGAGTCCGAACCCTTAATGTCCAAATAGATTTTTTTATTTGTAATTGGTCGGGTGTCACAATAAATACACCTAACCCCTTGAATGATCGCGACCTTTTTTCTTATTATTTTTGGTAGAAATTTGAAAGATCGTTTACATCATCGTAATTAATATCACGTATTTTTTCTTGTTTTTTTGGTAGGTAATATCACGTATTCATTATTTCTAATTTTATTCTTTTTTTTCTCTTCTATTTTTTTTTTTTTTTTAATATGGTACAGGTAGCATGAGAAAAAAATTAAAATAACTAGGTTTGGTTAGACGTTGTTGTCTTTTCTTCAAATTTGAGATTAATTAATAATCAGGACAAATTAAACTTTGGACAGCCGGATAATAATTAAATAATTTAAATAGATAATTTCGAAGTATAAACAGTAAATAAGTAAAATTCATCCTAATTACAGATATTTTTGTTAATTTCTTGGATGGCTCAACTTGTGATAAAAAATTTAAATTAAAAGATGTGTGTTTTCTATATATATATATGTAAGAGAGGGCTACAACAATAACTCCGTGTATTTTTTATTTTTTTTAAAGAAAGATGTTAACTTGTCTCCATCTAGTCTTATATTGTGTTTGGTAACTTTACTACTTAAATGACAAGTTCTTTTCATCAAAAAAAAAAAATGATAAGTTCTCATTAGCTCTTATTTATTTTAGTGTGTTTGTTAACAAAAATGCGAACTCTCTTTTTCAAGAATAGAGCGTTTGATAAACATCCTTAATAATCTCTTATTTTTTTTTAATTTTTTTGGTAGGAATAATCTCTTGTTTTTACTTTATTGTGAGGGCAAATCAAAGATGAATATTACGGTAGCAGTGTCTATCTTCTACATGTGTCTGGAGTGCTTTGCCTCAAGAATAGTCAATTGAAATCTGGTTATCATGTAATTAAAACCATAAAAAAATGGAGTTTTCAAAATTACTAATGTGACTCAGTGAACCCCAACCCATCTCACCCTAACACCGCCACCGTGTTCTCTGTGTTCCTTATGTTCTCTATGGTTTTTCGGCATGCTCGCCGTCAATGGTGTTGCTTAGGGCTTGATCGAGGCGAAGAAGACAGCGAGGTTTGGGTCTTGGATCCGTCGCACACGAGGAATTGTCATCCATCTAGAAGATTCATCGATCAATGAGAAGCGAGCCGCTCATAGCATGAAGCAGCCAATGGTGATGGAAGACAAGGCGATGAAGTTCTTGGGGTAGCGTGTCAATATCAATCTCTCGATTTGTCTTTCTCATTTTGATTAAGTCTATAATGTTTTTGTTGTCTCGGTAGGTTAGTCACCGTTTAGAAACGGTTGTAATAGTTCTAGCGAGGTTCCGTTGCCCCCGAGCAGTTGTGCAGTTTGGTTTAGTGTGTGCGCATGTAGTGGCTCCATGGATGGTTTCTATGAAGTAGTTTGTGTTGTCCTGCTTTAGGAGATTGTTGTCCCTTTCGTGTGATCGTTGCCTTCCTTAATGTAATAAGTTGTTGTACCCAAAAGTTAGGAAGATCAATACAACAATTTGACAAAAAAAAAAGTAATTAAAACACCAATAACAATCGGTCGACATCTGGTCTAAATTCTTGAGATTGAATTTTCGTTGGTTTGGAATCAAGTTGAACAGTTCAAATTAGAAAGAGGAGTTTATCAGATTCAATATTGTAATTGAAACTTGATTGTCGATTGCGGAAGAGTGGTGTTCAGATCTGTGATTATTTGTTCTTGAAGAGTTTAGATCTGAATAGAAGGTTTTGGATCTTCCTTCTTTATTAAGTGTTCAATTTGAATCGAAGTTTTGGAAAATTGGGAGAGGTGGCAGTAGGATCTTAGAGCTTAATGGAGCCGTGAAGCGGCAGTGGGATCTTCGAGGGTGATGAAGTTGTGAAGGGGAGTTGAAAAGAACGGTTTGTACGGACTGCGAATGAGAGTGCGAAAAGGAATGGGGCAATTTTGAAAGGAAAATGATAATCTAGCACACTCACACAATTTAGGCGTATATTCTTGTCTTTTAGTTATTTATGGTATCTTGTCAGATGTGAAGTCTATACTTGGAAAGACAAGAAAGAGTCATAAATAGCTAAAAGACAAGAATGTGCGTTCAAAAGTGGGTCATTTTATCATTTTTCATTTCGCTTAAAGTCTGTGTTGAAAGTGAATCATTTTATCATTTTTCATTTTGAAATTATGAAATAAATTGCTCGCTCTTCACTAGCCGCTTGAGTGGTTTTCCTTTTTTTTTGAATTAAGAAATGATCTATAACTTTTTATTTAATAGCTATTTTCTCTTATTTCCTCTTTTTCATAAATAGATTAGGGAAGGGCGGTTGCAGTAGTTTGATTACTTGCAAAGACGGCTTACAGATGTCTCCACTAAAAAATTTGACTTAATAGGAATTGAAGAAATTCGACGAGGTAGGGGTAGATCGAAGTTAACTTAATATGCATTAATTATAAGAGATTTGAATGGTTTTGAAAGCTCACCATGATCAATTACATTAAACCGAGTACAATGGAAGAGTTTGATCCATATAGTTGACCCCAATTAATTTGGGACTGAGGCTATGGTGGTGTTTGGTAACTCTATTTTAACCTCTTATTACCTTTAAGTCTTATTTAAGAACTTGATTTGGAATAAGTGTGTTTGGGAAAGTAGTTGTTTCCTCTTATTGTGAATAAGTCTTTTGGTGAAATAGAGGAAAAACCTCTTATAAAAAAAGTTAGATTTCTTAACTTTTTTAATAAGTGAGAAAAGCTCTCAAGCGGGAAGAGGTTAGAGTGGCGATTAATTTCATAATCCCCAAATTGCCCTATGTCTTCCGAGTTCGGTCTTCGCTGCTCTCATCTTCCTTGCGCAGTGCAGATGTCCTCTACAACCATTCAATAATCATGAACTTCACAAATTCTGGACTCATCTCTCCGTTCAAATTTAGCAAAACCCCTCTCCTAATTCTCGCAAACCCAGAGCCCCCAACTCTAACACTCCTTTTTGTGTACTTGCAGTTCAAAGCTTGCACAGTGGTGAGCAAGACCTTGAGATGAGAGATGGAGACAATCATCTTGCAATCGTGGTTGCTACAAAACGAATTCAAAATCATTCATTTTGTAATTTGTCCCACACTACTTCATTAATGCCCAATGTTACTGGTTTAAGTGTTAGAGGAATTCATGATCATCACCTTGCTCCTCTCGTTGGTCAACTGATGTGCTTTTTATGCCCTTTTTGCACTGATTTACCAACCTGCCTCCAATTGTTCCCTATATTTTGTGAATTAGAGATTGGGGCTAAAAAATTTACCAATGTTCCACACACTTGCCTATTATGCCGTGATTATGTTTTGTTTGACGAAATGGCAAAGAGAAATAAAAAGACAAAACAAGTGAGGGACATTTGTTCATAGATAATTTTACATTTTTTCTTTGATTGAAATGACATATAAGAAAGAAATAAGAATTCCTTAAATTTGTTCATGATTGATACCAAACGCTATATAAATTATAAGCTCTCATCTAATAAGTTCTTAAATCATGAGTCTTAATAAATAAATGCTAAAATTTTAAGAAGTGGAGTTATCAAACACCACCTATGTTGTTGTTGGCATTCCTCTTTTTAGAAAAAAAAAAGTCTTTTTAACGATAAGAGTTAAAAAAGAAACCTACCAAACACACTTAATCTTCCAATCACATGCACATCAAACGAGTAATATACCTACTTAGTTTGTACAATAACTCGCTTATTGGATGAATAGTCTTAGATCGTCTCCAACCATAATACTTTATTTTTCTCTCTATTTTATAGTTTTGTCACATCAAACTTTATTTATTCTCCAACCACAATCTATTTCTACACCAAAACTCTATTTCTTACTTTTATTTTTTTGTTATTTATTTGTATTATTTTTAATAAATTATTTAATCAGTAAAAAAATTATGAAAAAAATATATTCATACTTTTTTGAAAAAGAAATAATTATTGATAATTTTTTAAATGAAAAAAATAGAAAAGAAATTAACTCTATTATAGAATTGGGTGAATAGTAAATTTGGAGTTCCACTATGCACCCAACTCTATAATAAAAGGGAAAATAGAGTACGATTGAAGTTGTGTCAACTCTATTTTAGAGTTTAAATCTAAAATAGAGTATCCATTGGAGTTGCTCATGACGTATCCACAATACTTAAATGGGACAAGTGATTAATGTCAAATCCACCTCAACGTTTTTGAAAATACGTGGGACCTACAAACTATTAATTGATCTATCGTTATATATGAGTTGCTTGTTCAATTGCAGCAGCAATAAACGGGCCCAATAACAGTTTTTTTATTTTATTTTTTCGTTGATAATAATTTCGTTTTTTTATTTTTGGAAACTTGCATTTTTTTTATGTTTTTCTTTTTTCACTTTTTTTTAAATGTGTTGATTTTTTTTTAAAAAGTGATGTGATGTGATTGTGGGTCTCATAAAATGTATAATACAAGATTTAACCATTGTGCGAGTGAAGTGTAGTAAATAAGAGTGTTATAAAATGATGATGTGACATTCCACTAACCATTATGAGAGTTCAACCATTGTAAATGTCTTTAGGATGTCGCGAATCAATTTCGGTATCCATTATTTGTACGTACAAGACCTACAAATAGTTACTTTTTTTGTAGAAAAAAAAGCTTATAAATAGTCATAATAATTGATCTATCGTTATGTGTGTACATGTTTAGTGTTGGGTTTTGCTTAACCCCTTCGAAAGATGAAACGGGTCAAACTCTGAACAATCTATATGTGAACAAAGAGTACAAGATATCTCAATTGAATGAGATTCAACAACAATGGAGTAATACAAAAATACATCTTCTAATAACTTAGATGATCACACTAAGAACATAGAACACTACTACCAATTATATCAAACCCTTGCACCTCTTTTCTTGAAACCACCAAGAAATCACCAAAGTCTTCACCATGAGTCTTCGGATTCAAGCTCTTGTTGTTTCTTCAATGTAGAAAGAAAGCCTTAGAGAGATAATGTACATACACCCCCGATGCACACACCAAGCCAAACTACTCTTGTCGACTTCTCTAGAATACCCAAATTCTGGTTACCTAAATTTCGGGTCTCTCCCCCTAAAGTCGAATTCTAGTCGACTTCCCTTAAAAACTCTTTCTATTTTCTCTCCGGCCACTAATTCAGTTAGAATAAGAAAATTTTTCTATTTTCTCTCTACTTCTAAAGTCACCGATTATAATATTTCTATTTAATTAAAACTCACATGTGCTCGACATATTAACTTAATGTGTGTGGGCCCACACATCTAACATTTAGGTCTATAAATAGAGCGTAACGGTGGCTTCTTGAAGTGGTGCAAGTGCTTGAGATAATATTAATTGGTTGAGTGTTTGGAGTGAGAAATAGAGAAATGGCTGCTTTGAAGCTTGTGATGATGGGTGTGGTGTCGGTAGCTCTACTTGGAACTTCTCCTTCAGCAGTAGAAGCTAGAACCCACATCCCTTCCATTCTCACCGCATCAGAATCCTTGGAAAACATAGGTCCGATTAGTTGCTCCTAATTAAATGATTAAACATGCATGCTTGTGACATATTACAAATTAATAATATTTTCTAATATTCTTTTAATGTGTGTGTGTGGTTTTTTTGGGTTTTAGATCTTGACAGTGTTCTTGTCCCTGATTCGAGTTTGGATGGAAAAGCAATATCTAAGGTCCCTTCGGCACTAGACTCGCTAGGCATCAACAAAGGTATTAATTAACAATGTATTTTCCTATTAATTAACAATGTATTTTCCTATTTAACTGAGGCCAAGACTAAATATTAATATAAATTTTGTTCGATAATTGATTGAGTATCAATACATTAAATAATTAAATATAAATTTGATGAAGAAAAGTGATGAAAAGAATTAAGAGAACCTATACTATTATATAATTTCTTTTAGTCTTGAAGTTAAGGCAGTATCATATCCAATTTTTTCAACAGAAAAAAGATATGATATACAATTCTTTTAATTTATTTTATATATACCTTCTGAGCCGATGTTTGGAGAAATTAAATTGCATCTTGAAAACTCTTACAAAAAAATTTTTCTCCAAAACCATCAAATTGCTTCAATTGTCTCCAAAAGTCTTAAAAAAAACAACTAATAGCACATATTCACATAATTAGAACAAAAGCACATAGAAAACTGCCTTGCATATACAATATATATACTAGTCTAAGAAATAATAATCACTTTAGGAACTTATACTTTTTCTAATTATACTACTCCATAATCAAAGATTTATAACAATCGTAAATTCACAATACATCTATTTAATAATATCAATATTATTGTTTTTTTTGGAAGGATCAATATTATTGTTTAAAAAAAAAATAGTATCAATATTATCAATGGTGAGGAATTAATTAGAGGTAAAATTCGAGCGTCAATATATTGGATGAAAATATATTTGATATAAAAAAAGTGAGGAAAAAAACTTATTATGTAATCTATGATAAGCTCGAAGCAAGCCAAGAACAATATCATCTAATTTTCCAATAAAATGAATATCAACTCAAGATAATTTTGTTGCTTCCCAATATAAAAAAAAAAATATGTGAACAAAAAAATTCTCAAACTTTGCTTATGTTTCTTAACTCCACCTATACATAATATTATATGCGCTACATAGCCAGTTTCAAGTCGAGATAAAGGAGGGCTTCTAAGCCTATTTTCCATATCAAAAAATGGGGGAGGGAGGTCCCCAAGCCTATTTTCCTTATTGAAGAAATACGTCGGAGAAGGAAGTCTCAAGCCCATTTTTCGTACTTAAGAAATATGGGAGGGTTGTGATAGATGAACAACTAACATAAAGACTTTTGTTGCTTTGAGCAAAATGGAAGAGTTTGATCATGTAGTCAACCCCATCTAATTTAGAATTGAGGCTATGTTGTTATTGTTGATGTTTGCAGGTTTGTTTGTTTGTTTGTTATTTATTTATTAATTTATTTTTAATCAAAACTACTACTTGTGTTTCTTAAAAAAATTAAAGAAATTGACTTTGTATATTATACAGCAGTTAAACAACTTTACTTTAATTTTTTTTAACTTCAACAACTTTTTTTGACTTCAACAACTTTAAATTAATTAATCGTTGTTTTCAAAAAAGAATTAATTAATCGTTAATTCTATTCTAATCAGTTGTGTGGTTATACAAACTTAGGCAAGTTACAAATAGGTTTTAACAAAAAAATAAAGAAAGTTACACTATTTTACATTTACATGGTATCACAACCCTCAGCCCTAACTCCTGGGTTAGTTTTCTTTAGTGGGCACTTCTCTTTCTGTGCTCATACTTTGTCCGATCTGTTCTGTACGTGAGTTAATCCTAATTCATCTGTCCCCCTCTGCTTGTCTGAAATCTGTTTGTTCAACTCTCATCTAGCCAATCCAAGATTTGTCCGTGCTTCTGCATCAGAATGCATAATCCCTCCCTGTCGCTCGAGTACTCTTCGGTCTTGCATCCGAATCTGTCACGCGTCTCCCTCCGTCATCTGCTCGCTGTCCCCATCAAGTTGTGGGCATCTTCTTAATCAGCTCTTCTGTTCATGGGCCTCAAATAAGACCACAACATGAACAAAAAAAAAAAAAAAAAAAAAAAAAAAAGTTGGCACATTTTGCCCGTCTTGACTATTTTGTCTATGCTTTTGTCTCAAGCCCGCCATGGCATAGCTGTCTGCTCACCTACTAGCTTTGCCTAAAAACTGTCGCCTGTTAGCTGCAACGTTGTATACAGTTTTGCCTACTTGCGCTGATCAATACAATTTTCAAATCTTAAAAAAAATAAAATATAACTGTGATGTGTTACAATAGTAGTTATATAGCTACTACAACAGCCAAAGCTAAAAAATAGCTACTTTAAAATATATATATGCAAAAAAATATTCACCAAAAAAAAACCGAAAAATATATTAGACCTGATCGATGGTGTACCTATCTATATAGATCCCGATAAAAAAAATTAAAAAAAGAGAGAAAAAATCGGCAAAATATAAAAAATCTATTGTCAATCCTAATTGTGCTAAACTAATAATAGAAATGAAAAACTAATCAATTGGGTGACTCAATGGTTTGGTATGAGAACAAATTAAGGTGGACCACGACTTTTTTTTCTTATAAGTTATACACGGTATATTACTGTTTCAAAAGAATGAGTTGAAAATTTTGTTCCACAACCCATTACAACGTACAAAAATGGCTAGGGCTCTATCTATTTTGCCAAAATACACCAAAAATAGCATAGCCCTCATAATGCACCCTTCCATACCCGATAAGTAGACCCTAAACGAAAAATTGGGTGCACCATACCCGGTCGAAATCGATTTAAGGCAGCATTTATGTGGTTACTGTTCCAGTGCTATATAATTCGGCCCCAATGGCTAGTGCGATCACTTCAACGGCAAGTTTTGAACTCCTTTGTACCCGTGAGCACCGCATCAGTATTTCTCTTGATGATTTAATTTCCAATACGGAACCCATGGTCGATCAAGATTGGGAAAAATTTGTGAATTTCTTTCATCTCAAATTGCCTAAGTGTGGAGCACGACTTTTTAACTGTGCTAAGTCAACATGATTACACCAACGGATGGTTGACATAACTAAAAACAAGTTGTTGTTCCTTAACTAGTGACTCGAGTTTGAGCCCTAGAAATAAAAAAACTAATGTTGGGATCTCCCTCATCTATACGGTGCGAGACTCGAGGCAAGTTTGAAGTAGTTGAATAGTTCGGATACTAGATAGTTTGTACCAAAAAAAAAAGTAAGCATGGTTAGATCCTTTGTGATAATTGAAGCAACCTGAACGCTATATATTTGTTATACCTCAAAGTCCGCACATTTAATTATCAATGTTTGTGAGATACTCATCAAGGATGCATGTATGTGCATCCCTATGCAAATTAAAATCGATGGATGGACCCTAACACATGCGTGGGTGGGGCACAACTACCACATTTTTCTAAATTTTTGACTTGATTAACACTATTAACAGAAAAATATGTCAAAATCTAACACAGTACGTTGATGCAGCAAAAGTATTTTAATGTTGGGACTTGTGAAGAAAGACAATTTCTTTGTTGAAACTTTTTCATAATTGTCTTTAAAACACACTTTTCTTGCATGCAGGTTTAATGTCCGGCCCGCCATGTAACTGTGGAGGAGTAGATTGTTGTGATAATGAGGTCTGCACTCGGTCGTGCCCTCCACAATGCCGTTGCGCGGACATAGGTAAATGTTGCCGCGCAGGGTGCAAAGCATGCGTGTGCACCAGGTCCATCCCCCCTCATTGCCGCTGTTTGGATATTACCCTCTATACTCATGGAAAGTGTACTGTCTAATCCTATATGCTTAGTTGTTAACTAGCCATCACCTCAACAAGTTTCATCGCCACACATCACCCTAGTGATGTGGATGTAGAAACACATATGTTCATCATATATATGTTATTAATAAAGATGGCTAGTTATTAATTAATTAATTTAGTTTGTTTCAGACTATGTGTACATACTCTTTAAGATAATGCAACTTTCCGAAGTCTCTCTTATTTTCTCAAAAAATATCGACTATATAAATAAACAAATAATTAATTAAAAAATAAACTAAACTAGAGACCACAACTTAATTGGTTTATGGTTCAACCAATTCATCGATCCTTAAATGTTTTCTAAATTAACTGCAATCATGTTCGAATTTATAATTTTCTAGATTAATTAAATAATAAGATAAAGACCCAAAATAAAATAATAAGATAAAGACAACAAACACTGTCCTCTTACATTTTTTTTTTGGATCCACTCCCCAGTTGGTGAAGATTTCTACCTCTATTTAAAAATTGAACATTTTGAAATCAACCGTACGAAAATCACTATTTAAAAATTGAACATTTTGAAATCAACCGTACGAAAATCAAACCTCGAATGAGGTTAATAGTTGTATAGAATAAGCTTGTAATATATACAGTGAAACACACTTTTGAGTGTATATGCATTAAAAAAAGTGTCGGAAATGGGATTCAATTCTTAGACTTTTTTTTTTTTTTTTTGACGGAAAGATATTTTCATTTATATAAATTGCTAACTATTACATCAACATCATAGCATCAACAATCCGCCATTAACACATTGATTTCAAAAAAATCAACTTCATTCAACCTCATCAACATCACCATTAACGTCTACCACAACAATGACAACATCAACAACAAAAACTTACCTCGCCAATGTCGCCGTCTTTTCGATCTTTCGATCTCTCCTTCTCTCTCGGATCTTCTCTTCTTCTTCTCCTTCTTCCTTTTTTTGTGCGGTGGTGGCGGTGGGGGTTTTATTTGGTGTTTTGGGGGTTAAATGACTATTTTACCCCTCCAAACCTATTCTTTTCCATATAAGCCAATGCCCTTTTTTGTCATTTCTAAAATCCTTTTTTTTTTTAATTTATAAAATGTATATATATTTATATATATATGTCATTCAATTTAATTAATTTAGAGCTATAGCTATGATTTAATGTACATTAATTTGATTACATTATATTTTACTAAGTTTAGACTTACCGCAAGTCTCACTATTCGATACCCCGATTTACATGCAACTCGAGGCGTGTCCCCGACTACGACTCGACGTCGATAACTGCAAATACTGACTTAGTCAGCCTACACACATACAAAACACTAGAAATACATCAAAACAAACATAAAATTTACCTCGGCCACATGCCTTGGTCTGTGTGCGCATCTCATGTGGGCCCCACGTCACGGGTTGAAAATCCTGATTAAGCAGTTAATCAAGATTAGCAAAATTGGGCCGTGACAAGGTACTTCTATTATGGAAATCAAATATATATTCATACCATGAGTACGTTATTTTCAACTATTATATTATAATACAATACATTAATCGAGACACCATAAATGCACAAAGCATTTAGTCCATAACATTTTATGAGAAGTTCTCATAGCATGTATATATTTGGGCTCTATTGTAGAAGAACCCTTGTGTTATTCTGGTAGTTACCATATTTATTTGATTAAGACATTTATCTATTAATTTTCTTATTTATATATTATAAGGCTCTATAAATAAGAATACTCCATTGTATAAAATTTACTATTTTACATTTACATGGTATCACAGGACTGAGCCCAAACCCCTGGGTTAGTTTTCTTTAGTGTAGCACTTCTCTTTCTGTGCGCATACTTTGTCCGATCTGTTCTGTATGTGAGTTAATCCTAATTCATCTGTCCCCCTCTGCTTGTCTGCAATCTGTTTGTTCAACTCTCATCTAGCCAATCCAAGATTTGTCCGTGCTTCTGCATCAGAATGCATAATCCCTCCCTGTCGCTCGAGTACTCTTCGGTCTTGCATCCGAATCTGTCACGCGTCTCCCTCCGTCATCTGCTCGCTGTCCCCATCAAGTTGTGGGCATCTTCTTAATCAGCTCTTCTGTTCATGGGCCTCAAATAAGACCACAACATGAACAAAAAAAAAAAAAAAAAAAAAAGGTTGGCACATTTTGCCCGTCTTGACTATTTTGTCTATGCTTTTGTCTCAAGCCCGCCATGGCATAGCTGTCTGCTCACCTACTAGCTTTGCCTAAAAACTGTCGCCTGTTAGCTGCAACGTTGTATACAGTTTTGCCTACTTGCGCTGATCAATACAATTTTCAAATCTTAAAAAAAATAAAATATAACTGTGATGTGTTACAATAGTAGTTATATAGCTACTACAACAGCCAAAGCTAAAAAATAGCTACTTTAAAATATATATATGCAAAAAAATATTCACCAAAAAAAAACCGAAAAATATATTAGACCTGATCGATGGTGTACCTATCTATATAGATCCCGATAAAAAAAATTAAAAAAAGAGAGAAAAAATCGGCAAAATATAAAAAATCTATTGTCAATCCTAATTGTGCTAAACTAATAATAGAAATGAAAAACTAATCAATTGGGTGACTCAATGGTTTGATATGAGAACAAATTAAGGTGGACCACGACTTTTTTTTCTTATAAGTTATACACGGTATATTACTGTTTCAAAAGAATGAGTTGAAAATTTTGTTCCACAACCCATTACAACGTACAAAAATGGCTAGGGCTCTATCTATTTTGCCAAAATACACCAAAAATAGCATAGCCCTCATAATGCACCCTTCCATACCCGATAAGTAGACCCTAAACGAAAAATTGGGTGCACTATACCCCGTCGAAATCGATTTAAGGCAGCATTTTTGTGGTTACTGTTCCAGTGCTATATAATTCGACCCCAATGGCTAGTGAGATCACTCCAACAGCAAGTTTTGAACTCCTTTGTACCCGTGAGCAGCATCAGTATTTCTCTTGATGATTTAATTTCCAATACTTCCTCCCATGGTCGATCAAGATTGGGAAAAATTTGTGAATTTCTTTCATCTCAAATTGCCTAAGGTGGAGCACGACTTTTTAACTGTGCTAATTCAAGATTACACCAACGGATGGTTGACATAACTGAAAGTGAGTTGTTGTTCCTTAACTAGTGACTCGAGTTTAAACCATAGGAATGAAAAAACTAATGTTGGAACCTCCCCCCATCTATACGGTGCGAGACTCGAGGCGAGTTTAGAGTAGCCAGATAATTCGGATACCTAAACCAAAAAAAAAAATTAACCATGGTTAGATCCTTTGTGATAATTGAAGCACCCTGAGCACTATATATATATATGTTATACCTCAAAGTCCGCACATTTAATTATCAATATTTGTGAGATACTCATCAAGGATGCATGTATGTGCATCCCTATACAAATTAAAATCGATCGATAGACGTAAACACATGCGTGGGTGGGTCACAACCACCACATTTTTCTAAATTTTTGACTTCATTAACACTATTGCCAGAAAAATATTTCAAAATCTAACATAGTACGTTGATGCAGAAAAAGTGTTTTCATGTTGGAAAGAAAGACGATTTCTTTGTTGAAACTTTTTCAAAGTCGTCTTTAAAACACCACTTTTCTCGCATGCAGGGTTAATGTCTGGCCCGCCATGTAACTGCGGAGGAAAAGATTGCTGTGATAATGAGGTCTGCACTCGGTCGTGCCCTCCACAGTGCCGTTGCGCGGACGTAGGTGAATGTTGCCGCGCAGGGTGCAAAGCATGCGTGTGCACCAGGTCCATCCCTCCTCATTGCCGCTGCTTGGATATTACCCACTATACTCATGGAACGTGTACTGTATAATCCTATATGCATGGGTTGTTAATTAGCCATCACCTCAACAAGTTTCATCGCCACACATCACCCTAGTGATGTGGATGTAGAAACACATGTTCATCATATATATGTTATTAATAAAGATGGCTAGTTATTAATGAATTAATTTAGACTGTTTCATATCGACTATGTGTACATACTCTTTAAGATAATGCAACTTTTCGAAGTTTGTCTCTTATTTTTTCAAAAAAATATCGACTATATAAATAAACAAATAATTAATTAAAAAATAAAGTAAACTAGAGACCACAACTTAATTGGTTTATGGTTCAACCAATTCATCCATCCTTAAATGTTTTCTAAATTAACTGCAATCATGTTCGAATATATAATTTTCTAGATTAATTAAATAATAAGATAAAGACCCAAAATAAAATAATAAGATAAAGACAACAAACACTGTCTTACATTTTTTTTTTGGATCCACTCCCCAGTTGGTGAAGATTTCTCCCTCTATTTAAAAATTGAACATTTTGAAATCAACCGTACGAAAATCAAACCTCCAATGAGGTTAATAGTTGCATAGAATAAGCTTGTAATATATAGAGTGAAACACACTTTTGAGTGTATATGCATTAAAAAAGTGTCGGAAATGGGATTCAATTCTTAGACTTTTTTTTTTTTTTTTTTGACGGAAAGATATTTTCATTTATATAAATTGCTCACTATTACATCTAATTTAACAATGAAATTACATAAATAGCAGCTATTTCCTACCTTTTTACGCGTATTCGATCGCTCCTCGACGTCGCAACGTGTCCACACAACACCGAAACTCACCTCTCTCATTTCGTTCTCTCCTCACGTTTGAACAAATGATAAAGTGAAGGGAGGAGAGAGAAAAGTTGGTTTATATGTCAATCTCTCTTCTCTTCACACGCGCAAATCACGAGGCAAATTTTGTGACTCCTCTTCATCCCTTCCACCAACTCTAACACAATAAGATGACTCCAATGCGTGACTTCAACCTTAAAACTACCTCATTTCTCACTCAAAAACACTTATTACTGGACTCGTTTCAACTCTCGACTCACACATTCTCGGAGATAACTTCACTCGCACATTTTATTTTATTATTTATTATTTTTGATAATTCACTAATTATCATTTTTCGGTGTTTAATTATCTGTATTATACCCTAAATTTTTATTTTTCCTAACCGAATCTCACACAGAAAATTGTGGTGATTAATAAATGAAAAACCATGTACTAGGACACACTATATTTTCAATCGGGTATAAATAATAATACAACATCACAGGAAAATAAAATATACCTCAGTGTCGATTCCCGGTGCTTGAGTAATATGACACATCACGACAGTAGATCACGGTCCTGTAAAACACACGACACATGTCACCAATTACATTTGAGTGTCGTTACATCTTCCTTCTCCATTCGGTCATTCTTGTTACTGCTACTTGGTTGGGCATTCTCGTCAACTCCAATTCCATTCTTTAGGGCAGAAGTGACCAGGAACCACTGCATTAATGTCGTTGGAGGTAAGGGTATTTATCCCAGTTTGTAGTGTGTCCTTAGTTGACACTCTATTGGCCTGTTTGCTTGGGGTATTATCTTATCTAAGCCTCTGCTTAGAGGTAAGACCATTGTTTGGTTGAAGTGTTAGGTAAGCAACAGGCTTACACAATGTAACGGCCCGTTATTTATTAACGCCATTATTTAGCTTATTTCAGATTAGGACGCCAGCTCGGACGACACGTGGATGCCACGGATAGATTAGGCATATTCCGGACCTAGGATATTGACTGTATACTGTTGTGAGTTCTTAAATTCTGTGATGCATTAATATTCCTTTATCATTATTAGTATGATATATTAGTCATCATAGGTGTGCATTTAAAATATACTTGTCGGGCGAGTTGAGCCGGGGTTTTAGTTCGGCGAACGCGCCAACGCGGGGTTTGGTAGCAGTGAGGCTGGGCGTTGGGGTTTAATTTGATTTAAATTATTTAAACATGCTATGG
The DNA here is from genome assembly GCA_039657345.1 of Stephania japonica. NCBI lineage: Eukaryota > Viridiplantae > Streptophyta > Magnoliopsida > Ranunculales > Menispermaceae > Stephania > Stephania japonica. Next base: position 50,315,669 of record CM077558.1, read on the forward strand.
TTGAGGATTTATTTAATTAAATGTAAATATATAACCTTAGGCTAAGCTAAGGAAATTAATTTGGGTACACTAAGTGTGGGACCGCCTCGGGAAGCGTGCAGGACATGGGGCACGGGGTGCCGAGTGATCGGGGAGTTAGTGTGACCATATTTACAAATTTATGGAATTTATAGATGCCTAGAATAAATTATATAAGTTAAATCAAATTGGAATAAATAGAATCCTATAGTTTGAAATGAATAATCAGTACACCTAGGATTGTCATCGAGATGCACAACAAGGAAATTCGAGATACATGGTATCATGATAGGGTGTCCAGGAAGTTGGTGACACACGGTGTTCAGTGGCCGCTAGACCGTCCTCGGGATGCGTGTTCGCGCTAGATTAAAATCACAACTATATATATATCATCGATGGGTGTTCAACATGCAAAATGATGCATTTGCTCAAATAAATTAGAGAGATCAGTTAGAGATACAGGGTTGGAGAGGTGAATTCAAGTTTTGAAGAGGCGATTTAGGCGTCAAAATGTAGATATAAGGTAATAAACTCTCATTTTGGTTGAATTTTCATTAAAATGGGTTGTTGATAAATTCTGATTTTTGAGTAAATTTATCACTGATTTTGTTGAATTCGGTGTTATTGAAGTTGGTTTTGATGATTTACATTGATTTGGATCGAATTCGTGGAAAATTTGAGGTGATTTGGTAAATCTTTGGGTTATTTTCATGAATTTTAATCCGAAAATTGGGGTTTGTTTTGGTGGATTTGAGGTGAGATTTTGAGATTTGGAGGGTCTCCAATGGATTGAGAGTGAGGAGGAGTGGAGAGGAGAGTGATGGCAGCCAAAGAGAAGATGAAAAAAAAAAAAAAAAAACTGAGACGATTTGTCTCTCGTTTAAACCAGAGACAAATCGTCTCTCTCTAGGAGCGCGCGCGTGCATCCCTTCCCCCGAACTGGGGCCGGGCCGCTGTTTTTTTTTTTTTCATCTTCTCTTTGGCTGCCATCACTCTCCTCTCCACTCCTCCTCACTCTCAATCCATTGGAGACTCTCCAAACCTTAAAATCTCACCTCAAATCCACCAAAACAAACCCCAATTTTCGGATTAAAATTCATGAAAATAACCCAAAGATTTACCAAATCACCTCAAATTTTCCACGAATTCGATCCAAATCAATGTAAATCATCAAAACCAACTTCAATAACACCGAATTCAACAAAATCAGTGATAAATTTACTCAAAAATCAGAATTTATCAACAACCCATTTTAATGAAAATTCAACCAAAATGAGAGTTTATTACCTTATATCTACATTTTGACGCCTAAATCGCCTCTTCAAAACTTGAATTCACCTCTCCAACCCTATATCTCTAACTAATCTCTCTAATTTATTTGAGCAAATGTATCATTTTGCATGTTGAACACCCATCGATGATATATATATATAGTTGTGATTTTAATCTAGCGCGAACACGCATCCCGAGGACTCTGCCTAATGCCCATCGAACACCATGTGTCACTAACTTCCTGGACACCCTATCATGATACCATGTATCTCGAATTTCCTTGTTGTGCATCTTGATGACAATCCTAGGTTTACTGATTATTCATTTCAAACTATAGGATTCTATTTATTCCAATTTGACACTACAAGAAATTTGCCTATTAATGACATTTAAAAACTGTCATTAAAAGTAAAAGATGACAATTTTCAACAGTCATAGAATGGGGGTGTTGTAGAAAGTATTTCCTTACAATGACAACATGTTTAGTGTCATCTTTAACGTTTAATGACACTTAAAAACTGTCATCGTAACTATACAATGACATTGAACAACTATCATAAAAGAGCTTTAACGACAATTTTTAAATATCGTTGAAGCTGTATGACAAATAAAAAAAAATTAATAAAAACTATTCAAATGTATATACAACCTATTAAACAATCAAATTCATTGCGCTAAAATTAAAATACCAACAATATCTAAATTCAAATTCAAATTCAAATAACAATTTCAATATTGTAGCAACTAAAACTACTACATGCACCATGTATTTTAAAAAAAAAAAAGCTACACCATGTATTTTAAAAAAAAAAAGAAACTACGCCATGTAAATACAACATGGTAAGACAAGTACCCCTTCAAATTTGCAACTTTTCTTCTTTGCAACCTGTCCAACAAAAATCAAAAAATCAATAATATTGTAGCATATCTTTTGATCGAAGAACATAGAGGGAAAAAAATTTAAATGAGCCCAACCAAAATGGCAACCCAAAAAGTACCAAATTTTTGTCAAAAACTCTAATGAACACAAAAAATTTGGCTTCTCACCATCTAAGTTACAACTAAATATCTAACAACAACAGATAAGGTTCTCACCTTCCAAACAAAATCATCAAATCATGACCACAATAAACAATCTTACAAACCACATTCAGAATGCTTAAAATTAAGTTAACGAAAGAAATCAACTTTTACATTACGAACATTATCGGATCATTATCGATCAAGTCCAAATGGGATTGGAGAAATGAGAGGAGAGGGAACTAAAAGGGTAGGCTTGGAGAACACAACAAGGGCCACAAGTACCTGTCGAGAGATTTGGGTGTGCTTCCTTATCATTTCAAGCTTTGATTACACAAAGATATGAAATTTGGGAAATTAACAAGTACAGTTGATTCATCAGCTTGCTCTCATTTACAAGTAGTCCCACTTAATGCCTACAACATTTTTTCAAGTTACCCACTTACCTATAATCAGAACACACCAATCTGATGTAAAGGGAAGACAACAACTCACAAATATAACAAAAAAGATATGAAGTTCCAATTAATTCAAAAAAAAATCTCAGTTCAAAACAGAACGGTTGTTTGGGTTGGCAATAGGAACCAACCTCTCGGTAGTGCATCTAATTCAGAGCTCAAACTCCTAGAGAATGGCAATCTGGTCCTGCTCAACCAGTTCGAAAAACCAATTTGGACTAAATACATATATTTATAGTGTTTAGTTCACATAGTCAAATATCTTTGGAGTATAATTTAAAAAAAATATCTTCTGGAATGATTTTTAGACCTTGACATTCGGTATTGTCTGTGTAAGACCCCATAGAACTACATGTAGTGAATCAAGTGATAAGGCATTACATTGATCTTAAATGTCTTCCTATTTCAGAGTAATTATTGAAATGGTGTCAAGGCCTGGAGGAGTAATCTTCTTCACTATAAATCAAAGTAACTAGTGCAGTTCACATGCTATTATGTCAATCTAAAGATCAGGCATATAGGGTAGGGATGAAATAGCACTCAACGTGATATGAACAAAGTTTGCCTAAGCAAGAACTTTTGCCACTAGTAAAGATATTGTGATGAATAGTCTTTACAAATTCAAGTACAATTTGGTATTTTCGGGCTTGGCTACTGACGTTGCAGAAAATTCTAGAGAAGTTACGACATTTTGTGCACAAAAAACATGCAAAAATAGTAACATTGCTTGACTAAGTTACCTATTTTGTTGTGTTGATTCTCCAACATTCTGCTCACTCATCACCCAATGCCAACTCTAGTGCATAGTCATCTCATTTCTGCAAAAATTAGACAAGTATTGGAGATTGCACAGAGTAGCCAAATTGTAACGGCCCAATTAATATTTGCCGTTATTTTATGACGTCATTACAGACGTGGACGCCAGTGTGGACGTTCGTGGGTCCCATAGCGAGACTGGAGCGCGTCCGTATTAGGTAATAGTTATTTTGTTTGTTGATTTGACTAATTTGCGATATTTATGTTAAAATAGGTTAACGGCATCGCGATGTGTGTAATTGTATTTTAAATTGACGTGGGAGATTGTGTGATGAGTATTCGCATCGATATGCGTGTCGATGCGGGTACCGAGTAGATTAAAGACGAAATTTTAAGTTGAGAAAAATGTTACACATAAAATGAATTAAATGTGATAAAATACGTAAATTGTTGGGCGCCTAGGGACACGCGGGGTCGTGGTCGACACGCGTGGGTGGTACGATAGTGTGCACGCCCGAGTATGCTCGTTGGCGCGCACGACGAAATTTTAGGCGCGAAAGTATAGGCGAATATATATATTTATATATATATATATATGTGTATAAGGAATTTAATATATATATATATATAAATATATATATATATATATAAATATATATATATATATATATATATATAAATATATATATCAAAAATCAGAAAAATAAATAAATAATAGTGAAATTACCAATAAGGGTATTGGGGTTGTAAAGGAAAGGATAAAATGAGAGGGGTATTATGGTCATTTTACCCAAAAATTTGGGATACACACCACACCGTCACCACAGTTCCTCATTTTCTCACATTTTGATCGAAATTGAGGAGGAAGAGGAGGAATCGGGAGAAAGGAGGGAAGAGAGAACAAGAGGAGGAGACTAAAGAGGTGAATTGTTGAGTTGTTGTTGTTGTTGTTGTTGTATGTGTTGGTGATAATGGTGGTTTGGTGGTTCGGTGGTTGTGGCGGGGGGAGCTCGAGAGCTCGAGAGCTCGGACGAATTGCGAGAGCAATTCGTCCGAGGGGGAGACGACAGTCCTCTCCCTCTCCCCTCTCCCTCTCCCTCTCGATTCAAGAACATGGAAAAAAAAAAAAAAAAAGAGGCGCCGTTGCGCCTCTTGTTTGGGAAGAAGATGACCAATCGGGTCGGGTCGACCCGCCCGGTCTGGGCGGGCGGGTCGACCGACCCGGTTGGCCGGTCCGGTCCGGTTGGGCCGAACCGGACCGGTGAACCGGGTCCGGTTCACCTCAAACTCAAAAAAAAAAAAAAAAAAAAAAAAAAAAAAAAAAAAAACAGCTTTTGAAAGAAGAAAAAAAAAAAAAAAAATCTGAAAAATTCATAGAAAATTCATAGAAAATAAGAAAAAAAATAGAAAAATTATATTTTGATCAAATAAAGGAAATTTGGGATTTTCTCGAAAATGTTGGCGAGGTATTGTCGGGGTTTTACCTCGAAAAACGTAAATTTGACATAATATGTCAAATTAAAGCTAATTCAATGATAAATAATCTTAGGTACATTTGGGGAGATAATTTGGATTATCGGGTGATTATTGGCGCTAGACGGGGTTTGATTTTCGAGACGAGGAGTGCGATTTGAGGTGTGTAGTATCCCAATTGAACTTCACTTTAAGTATTTACAATTTGATTTATTTGATTTCACTTCCGATTATTCGTTATCTCATTCCATTACTGCTTGACGGTGGTTGAGTTCTCGTAATTGGTGTTTTTTTCGGTAGTGGAGTTTACTCCTACTTGGAGCCTTTACGAGATCACTCCCCACCTGGTATTTATTCGTTACGGCCATAGAATCCACTAAGTCATAGCACTTGTCTATGCATATACCGGTGAATAGGCTACCCGGTTATGGTAGGCTCGTGTGGGTGCGTCGAGGGTCTACGCCGCCACCTGAGGGGTCCAGGGGACAACCCGTTGGTGTGTTTGAGGGTTGTGCCCAAGGAGAGGCTCGAAGTATGACTTAGTTTGATTTTTATGTGCACGTACTTTGTTTCGTCACTATATTTATGCATGCGATGATCTTTCTTTTACAGTTGTCTGTATTTCTTTATTCCGCATGTTTAAATTATAGTATTTTCAATTCCAAGATTTTTATTTCGTAATTACTTGGTGAATTTCCTTGGGATTACTCACTCTGGACTCGTCATCTGTCTTTTTGTGATGGCTGAGTACAGACCCTAGTACGAGCCGGGGAAAGGGCAAGCTTGAAGAGTACATCGATTGACAGTTTTAGCCCCACTCGTACGTATGTTTATATTTATTCGTTTTATGTCGGGTTTTGGGCTTGAGAGATAGGTTGTACATTTTGATATTTTGAGGATCAGATGAGATGTATATAATGTACCGTTGATATGGTTTCCACTTAGGCATTTTGCTCATAATGCTCAGGAAGTTTAGATTAAATCTTTATATTGATAGTAAACATTCCGCTGCGTAAATTGTGATTTAATGATATTAAAGAAACAAAAGTTAACTCATAACATTAAAGTTAATCGGAAATTGATTAAAAATGGATAATTGGGCGTGGGACACAGCTGGCGGTGACGTGGACAGTTGTGGGCCCGCGTGGCCTCCCGTGGCGGACCAATGTGGAAATTGGGGCCGCTACATTTTGCTATCAGAGCCTAGGCTCGGTTTGGAGAGTTAATAAGAGTATAAACTTGATGAATAAATCTTAGATGTGGAAACCACAAGTGAATGATTAAAGGTTTAGTTGGGAAGTGATGTGAGGCGGGTAGAGTCAGGGAATTATACATATACGTACGTTTTGATTGTGTATTACATAGTATACGCGTATATGTACTTGAGTCGATCCATTGCACGATGGTTGTGCGCTTTAGGATGGACTGGACGACTCTACTACTCCGCCCACTACTCACCGAGAGGTTGGAGATACTAGTGATCGCACCACTAGTGACATGGCCGATATGCGAGCTATGATACGAGGCCGATCGAAAGCAGCATTGATTCAAAGAGAGCAAGAAGAGTTGATTGATTATTGCAAGCGTTCGATGGTCGAGCGATGGAGTACATTCGTAGCTCGAGGACGCCAACAAGATAGCACCGATCGCGAGCGCGTTGCACTGCTACCACTCGCACCGCATTAGCACCGGCTATTGCTACACAAAGCACCGGGATCGAGACGATGATAGAGAGAGTTGAGCCTTTGTTGTTGTGCCACCGAGACTACGGTGGTGACACCCACCACTACGGAGCGGCAAGTAGGGACTTCGATCGCCAGGAGTAGGATGTCGAGGCGGCGAAGATGGTGAAGGATTTTATGAGATTTAATCCTACGTACTTCACCGGAGTCGGTGATCCCGAGGTTGCCGGCGGTGGTTAATGACACATCGACGACTACACCGCCTATTAGAGGTACCCGAGGCGGACCAGGCGCGTATCTCGGGGTATTGTTTGAGAGGTCAGGCAGCGGTATGGTGGACTACTTACACTGACATACATTCTACACCATCGACGTGGGCAGAGTTTCGACAGTTATTTCTCGATGAGTACATCCCTACTGAGGTGCAGTTGAGGCTGAGGGAGCAGTTCTTGGGACTGCGACAGGGTAATATGTCAGTGTCACAGTACATGGATCGATTCCGGTATCTCATGATGTATGCCATGGATGTGGCTAACACGGAGAGGTTACAGATTTACTACTTCATCAGAGGCCTAGATGAGAGGATTGGTGGGGTGATTGTTGCGACCGGAGCGGAGACGCTACAGAGTGTTTTTGACAGAGCATTGGCTCGCGAGACGTATTTACGACACCGGGGTGAGCTTGGAGATGGGTCCGGACAGAGTTCTCGGTCTGATCAAAGACCGAAGAGACAGAGAGATCAGCCTGATCGACAGAGACATGATTATCGTGGTCGACGAGATAGACGTTTTGAGCGACGAGAGAGAGATGAGAGGCGGGTAGTGTACGTTCTTTGCACCCGCACTGCACCATTTGAGCGACCACGACGGCGTGTGCGAGATGGAGGGGGTCGTGGTAGAGGACAGAGAGAGGTCGAGGTCGTGACAGGGCTCAGTACATATAGTATCACGATCGGATTGGCGGGATACACGACGATGTTACGAGATGTCATCGGGTCGGACATATACGAGTAATTGTCCGATGTCGCCTTCATCATCACGACCGCAGATTGAGGCAAAGGGGAGAGAGTTCATGCTTCGCTGCTACTACCGCACCTACCGTCGTACACCCGATCGTGATGCGACTCGTCGGCTTGTCGAGGGTATGTTATCTATATGCGATGTTTCCATGCATGTATTATTTGATTCCGGTAGTACTTTGTCGTTTATATCGGGACGTAGGGTTGGACGATTAGGGTTATCTCGTTAAGACTTTAGATCCACATCTTGTCCTCGATGCACGCTGGGGATAAGATTTACCCTAACCGGATATGCCGAATTGTGTAGTAGAGATTGAGGGACACCAGCCACTGTCGACTTTCGTGTCCTAGAGTATTTAGAGTTTGATGCTTTATTGGGTATGGATCGGTTATCGGCGTATCGCACACATTGATTGTTTCGGTAAGACGGTAGTATTTGATATTGAGGGCATTCCGGTATTTACTTTTGTTGGTACGGCGTCGACTTACCGATTACCGAGGTCGATTAGCTACGACACGGAGATGGAGGCGTTTAGGACGGTGGGCGAGACCGACCCGAGACCGAGGTTAGATTAGAGGATGTCCCAAGAGTGTGTGAGTTTCCCGAGGTATTCCCCGACGATTTGCCGGGTTTACCACCTCCTAGGTCAGTTGAGTTTATGATTGAGTTGATTCCGGGGACGCAGCCGATATACAGCCGACCGTACCGGATGTCAGCATCGGAGCAGGGAGAGTTGCGATCCCAATTAGAGGAGTTATTGCAGAAGGGTCTTATTCATCCCAGTATGTCTCCTTGGGGCGCACCAGTGCTATTTGTTAAGAAGAAGGATGGTTCTTTGAGGTTGTGCATAGACTACAGGAAGCTGAATCAATTGACGATTCGAAATCGTTATCCACTTCCTAGGATTGATGATCTATTCGATCAATTGGCGGGTGCTAAGTTTTTCTCGAAGATTGATTTACGATCTGGTTATCATCAGTTGAGGATTCGGGAGAGTGATATAGAGAAGACGGCGTTTAGCACGCGTTATGGATTGTTTGAGTTCACAAATCATGCCATTTGGGGTGACTAATGCGCCGGCTATCTTTATGGATTTGATGCACCGAGTATTACGGCCATTTTTGGATCGTTATGTGATTGTGTTTATCGATGATATCTTAATATACAGTAAGACTCGTGAGGAGCACGAGAGACACCTTAGAGATGTTTTGATGACGTTGAGGGAGCATAGATTGTACGCTAAGTTCAAGAAGTGTGCTTTTTGGTGAGAGAGGTGAAATTTCTCGGACATGTCATTGGTAGTCAAGGAATATCTGTTGATGGAGACAAGATTCGAGCGATAATTGATTGGAGGACACCGAGACGATTCTGCGGACATTCGTAGTTTCTTGGGGCTTGCGGCTATTACCGGCGATTTGTGCGGGATTTTTCGTTGATTGCAAAGACCGATGACGAGGTTGACCAAGAAGAATGTTAAGTTTGAATGGGCTGAAGATTGTGAGGCAGCATTTTTAGAGTTGAAGAGGAAGTTGACTTCGGCGCCAGTGTTGGCTCTACCTGAGACAGGGAAAGGCTTCTCGGTCTATACAGATGCTTCCGGAACTGGGTTGGGATGCGTGTTGATGCAGGAAGGACACCCAGTTGCATACTTATCGAGGCGATTGAGACCCCACGAGGAGAATTATCCGGTGCATGATTTAGAGCTAGTGCTAGCCAGTGTTTGCGCTCAAGGCTTGGCGACATTACCTTTACGGGAGCGATTTATGTTATTCACGAGATCACCGAGTTTGAAGTATCTCGTTCACTCGAAGGATCTCGAATATGCGGCAAAGACGGTGGCTTGAGTTATTGAAAGACTACGATTTCGCGATTGAGTACCATCCTGGGAAGGCGAATATAGTTGCTGATGCATTGAGCCGGAGTGGTGTAGAGAGTCAGACTGTGCTGCGGCAGATGACACATGAGCATGGATTCTTTGGAGGTCTGCGACGGTGTTGTGTTTGTCGATGCTTTTCTTCGATGTTCATATCACGCTGCCGGATGCGTGTTCTGTTGTGTCGTTAGAGAGGGTCGCCGAGTGGCAAAGGGTCGACGGACATTTTGCTCGCTTCACTGTCTGGCTCAGGATCCGGGTTGCACGATTGGTCTAGTGGTTCGGACCGTGCTTGAGACACGAGAGGTAGGTTGTGGATACCCGAGGTGCGGGAACTACGCGATAGCATTCTTGAGGATGCACACCGTTCGCGGTATACGCTTCATCCCGGCGGACTAAGATGTATCATGACTTGCGACGTTTGTTTTGGTGGCCTGGGATGAAGGCCGATGTGGGTGCATATGTGAGAGCTTGTCATATTTGTCGGCAGAGTTAAGGCCGAGCACACGGAGACCAAACTGGATTGTTACGACCCACTACCGATTCCACAAAGTGGAAATGGGAGCATGTTACGATGGATTTTGTGAGCGGGTTGCCACGGATCGCGAGACGCCATGATGCTTGTGTGGTTGTGATTGATAGATTGACAAAGTCTGCACACTTCATTCCTATATCGATGAAATATTCATTTTCTCGGTTGAGCATCATTTTTGAGCGAGAGGTTGTTAGGCTACATGGGGTGCCGCTATCTATTGTGTCCGGACGAGAGATCCCAGGTTGACTTCGAAGTTGTGGGAGAGCATGCGGGAGCTTGGGGGAGAGCTATAGATTCAAGACGCTTATCATCCTCGACAGATGGTCGATCGGAGAGATTGATACGGATATTAGAGGATATGCTTAGAGCATCCATTTTGCAGTTTGGAGGTGCTTGGGAAGAGTATTTGCCGTTGTGCGAGTTCGCGTACAACAACAGCTATCAGGCGAGCATTGGTATGCCACCATTTGAGGCTTTGTATGGTAGACCTTGCAGATCACCAGCTTGTTGGGCAGCACCTGAGGATGTGGCAGTGATTGGACCTGAAGTTGTTGATCATACCGAGAAGATTCGGCAAGTTAGATTGAGATTGCAAGCAGCTCAAGATAGGCAAAAGAAGTATGCTGATAGGTATCTTCAGGGTTTGAGTTATGATGTGGACGACTTGGTATATTTGAAAGTTTCGCCCTGGAAAGGACATCAGAGGTTTGGAATCAAGGGGAAACTGGCACCGAGATATATTGGACCGTTTAGAGTTATAGCACGTGTTGGGACAGTAGCATATAGATTGGAGTTGCCAAATAGAGTTAGCGGCGTTCATCCAAGTGTTTCACGTGTCTATGTTGAGATTAGCTAAGTCGGGACCGAGGCGATGGTGGATATTAGACAGATTGAGGTTCGTCCTGACGTTTCATATGAAGAACAACCCGTTGAGATCATGGATCGTAGAGTTCAGACTTTGAGGAACAGGGAGATTCCGAAGGTGTTGGTACGATGGCAGCATCACGGGACTGAGGGACTTACTTGGGAGCTCGAGTCGACTATGAAACAGAGATATCCTCAGTTATTTACTGGTGAGTGTTGATTATAGCTTAAATTTCGGACGAAATTTTAATTTAGTTGGGAAGAATTGTAACGGCCCAATTAATATTTGCCGTTATTTTATGACGTCATTACAGACGTGGACGCCAGTGTGGACGTTCGTGGGTCCCATAGCGAGACTGGAGCGCGTCCGTATTAGGTAATAGTTATTTTGTTTGTTGATTTGACTAATTTGCGATATTTATGTTAAAATAGGTTAACGACATCGCGATGTGTGTAATTGTATTTTAAATTGACGTGGGAGATTGTGTGATGAGTATTCGCATCGATATGCGTGTCGATGCGGGTACCGAGTAGATTAAAGACGAAATTTTAAGTTGAGAAAAATGTTACACATAAAATGAATTAAATGTGATAAAATACGTAAATTGTTGGGCGCCTAGGGACACGCGGGGTCGTGGTCGACACGCGTGGGTGGTACGATAGTGTGCACGCCCGAGTATGCTCGTTGGCGCGCACGACGAAATTTTAGGCGCGAAAGTATAGGCGAATATATATATTTATATATATATATATATGTGTATAAGGAATTTAATATATATATATATAAATATATATATATATATATATAATATATATATCAAAAATCAGAAAAATAAATAAATAATAGTGAAATTACCAATAAGGGTATTGGGGTTGTAAAGGAAAGGATAAAATGAGAGGGGTATTATGGTCATTTTACCCAAAAATTTGGGATACACACCACACCGTCACCACAGTTCCTCATTTTCTCACATTTTGATCGAAATTGAGGAGGAAGAGGAGGAATCGGGAGAAAGGAGGGAAGAGAGAACAAGAGGAGGAGACTAAAGAGGTGAGTTGTTGAGTTGTTGTTGTTGTTTTGGTTGTTGTTGTTGTTGTTGTTGTATGTGTTGGTGATAATGGTGGTTTGGTGGTTCGGTGGTTGTGGCGGGGGGAGCTCGAGAGCTCGAGAGCTCGGACGAATTGCGAGAGCAATTCGTCCGAGGGGGGAGACGACAGTCCTCTCCCCTCTCCCCTCTCCCTCTCCCTCTCGATTCAAGAACATGGAAAAAAAAAAAAAAAAAAAAAAAAAAAAAAAAAAAAAAAAAAAACAGTTTTGAAAGAAGAAAAAAAAAAAAAATCTGAAAAATTCATAGAAAATTCATAGAAAATAAGAAAAAAAATAGAAAAATTATATTTTGATCAAATAAAGGAAATTTGGGATTTTCTCGAAAATGTTGGTGAGGTATTGTCGGGGTTTTACCTCGAAAAACGTAAATTTGACATAATATGTCAAATTAAAGCTAATTCAATGATAAATAATCTTAGGTACATTTGGGGAGATAATTTGGATTATCGGGTGATTATTGGCGCTAGACGGGGTTTGATTTTCGAGACGAGGAGTGCGATTTGAGGTGTGTAGTATCCCAATTGAACTTCACTTTAAGTATTTACAATTTGATTTATTTGATTTCAGTTCCGATTATTCGTTATCTCATTCCATTACTGCTTTACGGTGGTTGAGTTCTCGTAATTGGTGTTTTTTTCGGTAGTGGAGTTTACTCCTACTTGGAGCCTTTACGAGATCACTCCCCACTGGTATTTATTCGTTACGGCCATAGAATCCACTAAGTCATAGCACTTGTCTATGCATATACGGTGAATAGGCTACCGGTTATGGTAGGCTCGTGTGGGTGCGTCGAGGGTCTACGCCGCCACCTAGAGGGTCCAGGGACAACCTGTTGGTGTGTTTGAGGGTTGTGCCCAAGGAGAGGCTCGAAGTATGACTTAGTTTGATTTTTATGTGCACGTACTTTGTTTCGTCACTATATTTATGCATGCGATGATCTTTCTTTTACAGTTGTATGTATTTCTTTATTCCGCATGTTTAAATTATAGTATTTTCAATTCCAGTATTTTTATTTCGTAATTACTTGGTGAATTTCCTTGGGATTACTCACTCTGGACTCGTCATCTGTCTTTTTGTGATGGCTGAGTGCAGACCCTAGTACGAGCCGGGGAAAGGGCAAGCTTGAAGAGTACATCGATTGACAGTTTTAGCCCCACTCGTACGTATGTTTATATTTATTCGTTTTATGTCGGGTTTTGGGCTTGAGAGATAGGTTGTACATTTTGATATTTTGAGGATCAGATGAGATGTATATAATGTACAGTTGATATGGTTTCCACTTAGGCATTTTGCTCATAATGCTCAGGAAGTTTAGATTAAATCTTTATATTGATAGTAAACATTCCGCTGCGTAAATTGTGATTTAATGATATTAAAGAAACAAAAGTTAACTCATAACATTAAAGTTAATCGGAAATTGATTAAAAATGGATAATTGGGCGTGGGACACAGCTGGCGGTGACGTGGACAGTTGTGGGCCCGCGTGGCCTCCCGTGGCGGACCAATGTGGAAATTGGGGCCGCTACACAAATTAGAGTTTAACACATATTTTAGCATCAATTTGTCATCCATGATATATAGTTTTACTTGAAAATAACCATAATGGGAGTGCAGCAAATAATAAACTTCCTGTTTAGCGGATCATACGTGAATAATCTGCAAGTTACATGTATCCAATATAGATTCATTCATGGAGATAAACATGCAAGTCTCCTGATCATACACAATAGAGTATGTATCTCATAAGCAATGCATCAAAACTAAACTCACCCACATGATGATGGCAAACCCATCTGAAACCACAAAATTTGAACTATAAAACACTTCAAATCATCAACATAGACATTTGTACATATAACTGGTACACAAAATGATTGGCCCAACACAAGAAATGAAATCAACATCATTATTACCATCAAACACAGTCTTCGGCATTTGTGCCGAGAGGACTTGCACCAAGACGCATTCGGTTTTCTACTACACACAACCTTACTTGCCCTGCTCTTCCTAGCATCACCTCCACATATCCATTTCGTGTAAAAGCTCCCATTTGAAGAACACCCACATCTGACTAAATCTAGCTTAGCACGGCCAAGACCGATGTTTCGACATGTCAAAGACATCATTCTCAACCCGCCCAAAACCCCAAATTGAGAGCTCAAGCTCAAACAACACAAAAAAGTCTAAATCTGCTACTACCAATACTAATACCAACACTGTTGTGTGTCTTACGCAGTTTGAAAACATGTCAACAAGGCAGTTTGAGAAGTACCCCAATCAATCAATGTTGAAATAATTGAAGGAGTTAGTGAGATTGGTGAAGTGGGTGTTGAAGTTGAGAGTTTGAGAGGTGCGTCAAGTTCAAATGGGACTGGAGAGAAATGAGAGGAGAGGGAACTAAAAGGGTAGGCTTGTGAGAACACAACCAGGGCCACAAGTACCTGTGTTGAGAGATTTGGGTGTGTTTCCTAATCATTTCAAGCTTTGATTACACAAAGATATGAAATTTGGGAAATTAACAAGTACAGTTGATTCATCAGCTTGCTCTCATTTACAAGTAGTCCCACTTAATGCCTACAACATTTTTTCAAGTTACCCACTTACCTATAATCAGAACACACCAATCTGATGTAAAGGGAAGACAACAACTAACAAATATAACAAAAAAGAGATAGAGTACCAATTAATTCAAAAAAAATCTTAGTTCAAAACAGAATGGTTGTTTGGGTTGGCAATAGGAACCAACCTCTCAGTAGTGCATCTAATTCAGAGCTCAAACTCCTAGAGAATGGCAATCTGGTCCTGCTCAACCAGTTCGAAAAACCAATTTGGACTACCTACTCTACCACAGATTCCTTGAATTCCCCTCAATTAGTAACTATGCTAAACACAAAAAGCAAATGAAGCAGAGAGCAGTTCTGTGCATTTGTTCCCAATCAAAAAGTCAAATAAAATACCGATCAAGAAGCCAAATAAACTATGTTATGATCCTTTTTTTCAACTGAATTGCAACTCTTTACCGAAAAGAACTTATATATAGCATTCACACATATGTAAGCAAACACACACAAGAAATACTTCTAAAATCTAGTATTCATCAATTGAACACTTCAACAGGAGGGTTGTGTGTTTCATTCTTTTTAAAACAATTTTAAATGATTGTTCAGTAAATTGTCATGAAATTTTTTGATGGAAGAGAACATAATTTCATTTATTTCAATTAATATTTCACATGGATCAAGCACTGCATATAGAATCACTACATAATCAATGCCGTGGTTTGCGAGCTATCGGTTATCAATGATTCTTTCGCCTATATATAAATACATGGTCACAGTCTCTGTTCATTCTTGATGAAACAGAGCTGTGAAGTTCTTCTTGAACCTCTGTATCCATGTTTACAATCCTATTTTGACAAACGAATTAAGAGGAAAACCTAGGTTTACAGGCTGATTATCAGATCAACTAAAATCCAAACAACTACGCCAAAATCAAGACAAGCTACAACCAGAACCTTGATTCTACAATGTCCGTTCAAAATCTTCACATAGAAATCACAATCCTCTTCTGAAAACAACACAAACACTCATCCAAAACGCCAAAAAAATTAAATCTCGAAAGAAAATCAGATCCAAACACGAGTAAATCAACCACTGAATTGAACAATTAACTTCAAAAATTACACAAATAAGCAAAGTTAATTTGAAAGTGAAACTGACCTGAGAAGATGGGAGGTCGGAGAAGGCGACGATGGCCAGAGAAGGAGCTGACCGGAGCGAAGCGGAGAAGAGCGGATGGCAGAGTGGACGACAACCCTAGCCGGAGCAGAGAACGATGGTGGAGAGAGAGGCGACGGTCACTTCCAAGGTTAAATCGCCATCCGATCACAAGAAACACGACGAACACGGCGAACACCCCGTTGAGTCCTTCCAAGGTTAAATCGCCATCTCGCTCTGTGGTCTCCTCCAATGGCTGCTCTATATCCGATTTTGGGGATCAAAGAGAGAATCACTTAAGAAATACACACAATCTTGAGAAACATATACCATAGGGTTTAGAAACTCACCACTGCGTGTTCGTCAACTTGGTTTTGACATTTTCGCGAGCTCCGCAGCTGATTTGAGCGCAAATGGCTCAGTAGATCTGAAATTCAACACAGATAACTCACAAATTGGACGAAAACCACATCAAAAACAACAAAAACACTACAGATTGATCGATTGATTGAGCGATTGCGTACTTGGTTGTGAGGATGATCGATGTAGGGTTTGTGCTGTGAAGAGAAACATACGAGAAGAGGATGATCGATGTGAAGAGGAACACATGAGAAGAGGAACACTGCGAAAAGGGTTTGTACTAAAACTTTGGAGCAAAAGGTCTGAAATACCCTTCATTTTTTAGTGGTGAAGGCCAGCGCGAGCGGGACTTTGTTGAACGCAGGCGGTCTAATTTTTTCTTCTTTTTTTTACTTTCAAACCCAACAAACTCTTTTTTTAAGTAATTATCAATGACATTTGTAAACTGTCATAAAAACCTTATAAAAAGTCATCTATCTGAAAAGAAATCCTAAAAGACTTCTTTAATGACAGTTAATTAAAAAAATGTCATTATTTAGTGTTTCAATGATAGTTTTTCTAAAAATGTCATTGAGTTGATGTCATTAAAAGTAGCTTTTGTTGTAGTGTGATTTAACTTATATAATATGGCGGCCCCAATTTCCACATTGGTCCGCCACGGGAGGCCACGCGGGCCCACAACTAGCCACGTAACTGCTAGCTGTGTCCCACGCCCAATTAAGCATCATTATCAATTAATTCAAATTAAGTTAGTCAAGAATTAACATTTTAATATTTGTAAACAAATGCGGAAGCTTTAAAATATGTAAATTCCTCAAATTAGAGAGCATTAATCCTATGTGGAAAACCCAGTAAAGTACACTGTATATAACATAACAAATGTGATACATACATGTACTGGTATCTCGACAGTCCCCATAAACCCAAAAATAAGTCAATACAACAAAATAAAAACATACAAGTCAAACTCCGTCAGCGACAAGGTCATAAGTAGTTTGCGAGAGTCTCCTTGCCCCTAGTCGTAGTAGATCCTGCACTCAATCATCACAAGAAGTAGATGACGAGTCCAGTGAGTAAAACCCAGAAGTACACAAACCAACATTTATAATAATGGAAGCCAATAAACTGTTAAATAAACATGCGCAATAAAACAGACAACTGTAATTAAAACGCATGCATACATAACATCGATAAACACCAATAATGGATGTGTGCCGTGTAGCAGGACTGAACCCTAATCCAGACATCGGCATTCCCCGTGGCTTCTCCAACCCCCTCACCGGTCCGAACCCTTATTCTCGTCCCTATTGTCCAGCCTACCCAAGTCCGCCCACACATCACAGAGTAAACCGTAAGATCCGCGGTGAATGACAAAACCAACCGTGCAACATATGTATGAACATGGAAATAGAGTAAACAACGATAAACAATAATAGCTGGAATCAAATGAAATCAAATAAATAAACACTCGAGTGTGTTTCTTAAGGGTTTTATTTACCTCAATCGCACTCCAATTACTCGATATACGTCCCGGTCTGATCCCGCTCTCGCCTCGGGATACGCGTCCGACACCTGACTATGGTCTCCTAAGTCCCTGGTGTCCGAATAAGTCATTTTATGTGATTTAGTATCAAACTGATTGATTTTATATCGTGACAATAAAAATTAGAATTTTATTCCAATTTTTAGTTGTAGCACGTTTTTCGAGTTACATCGGGGTGCCAACCGCCCGAAAAGTCTCGAAACTCACTTTTCAACTCTTTTTCTAATTTCTCGTATTTTTCTGGATTTTTCTGATTTTTTTCCATAATTTTTAGCTATTTTTTCCATATTTTTCAGAATTTATTTAATTTTAAACTTTTTTTTTTTTATTGGTTGGGCTGAACCGGGTCCGAACCGGACCCGGTTCGGCCCAACCGGCCGTCTGGGTTTGGGCCGGCCCGGCCCGACCCGTTTGGGTCAGGGGTCGGCCCGACCCGGCCCATGGAGAGGGGCACACGTGCGACCCGCACGTGTGCCCCTTCTTCTCCATCGAACCGAACTCTCTCGGTTCGATGGAGGAATTTTTTTTTTTTTTTTTTTTCATTTGGTTGGGGTTGGCTCTCAACCCCAACCCCTCATCTTCTATTGGCATGGGAGACATCTCCCATGCCATATACATCCTCGACGAACCGCCATGGCAGTTCGTCCGAGCCCCCTCCACCGTACACCACACCAACACATACAACAACATCAACACAACAACAACAACATCAACACAACAACAACAACAACAAGCGAACAACAATACCTCGACGTCGTGAGTTCAATCTCTCCTCTTTCCCTCGATTTCTCTTCTCCTTCTTCTTCCTCGGTCGATCAAAATGTGTAAAATGGTGGTGTCGGTGGTGTTTATCCACATTTTTGGAGTGAAATGACCAAAATGCCCCTGCATTCTTATCCACATCATTCACAATCACACACCCTTTTTGGTCATTTCACATTTAATTATTTATTTTCTGATTTTAATATATATTTATATATATATATTAAATTACATATATACATATATATATATAAATATATATTCGCCTATATTTTCGCGCCTACAATTTCGTCGTGTGCGCCGACGAGCGTACTCAGGCGTGCACACTACACTACCACCCACGCGTGTCGACCACGACCCCGCGTGTCACTAGGCGCCCACCAATTTACTATTTTTGTCAAATTTATTTTATTTTTATCGAACTAAACGCATTCCCGGCCTAGTGTTCCCGCGTCCGCACGCATTTTTAGGCGAATACCCGATACTAAATCTCACCCGATCTAAACAATATTAAACCACACCTGCGATGTAATGAGTCATAGTCTAGTCATTATCATCACAGTTAGTCAAACAATCAATCAAAAATAATACTTCCCGCCCAACTAGGCGTATCTTCGCCGGTCCGTGGCGTCTCCGTGGACCTGAGCTGGCGTCCACGTCTGAAAATACGCAAATAACGACCTTAATAAAATTTGGGTCGTTACAGTTCTTCCCAACTAGGGGAAAATTTCGTCCCGAAATTTGTGTAGACCTCCACATCGAACACGAAACCGCAACACTGGCAAAAATAAGCTGACATCGCTATCTCATCCGCGACTCAATCCTAGACCATACTCTGGTACGTCGGGATCCCACTAGTGTACGCATCACTTGGCCAATCACCTAGAACCTATCCCTCTAGGATCCCACCAGTGATAACGCCCAATCCTAGTCAATCACCCGATAGCCCTCGCTATGGCCTAGTGTATCGCGTGATTAATCAAATCTTCATCAACATCCTCCGGTGAACACATCAACCGTCCTCAATCGCGTAGGTAATCAAACAATAGGTACACCTACGAAATAAAACAACAAAATAAGTAAATAAACTTATACGTACCCACAACAGTCTGTCTAGTCTCCTCCCGGATCGACGGTGCAACAACATGGACTCTATCTCCGGCTCCGCACTGGCTCGGTGGTAGTGATGCCCTCCCACAATCCGCTCGGAGGTGTCCAATCTGACCGCAACGATGACAACGACGTGTCTCTGGTCTCCTAACCTGTCTATCCCTGGATCTTTGACCCCAACTCTGGTCCCTCTGATCCTGGTCCTGTCTATACGTCTGTCTCGATTGTTGTACCGCAGATAGGTACAATCTCATGTACCACCTGGCAATCATGATTATTGAATTGATCATCAGTCTGGTCCTGGTCGTCCTCGCGACACCAATCTATCTGCCCATCATCATACGATCGTTTCTCAAATCACGATCATTAATGAAATCATGATCCTGTTGCCAGCGAACTCTGCGTGCTCGAAAATCCCGCTCCCGATCGCTAGATTGATTTCTCTGTCTCTTCGGTCTATGATCGGACCAAGAACTCACCCAAACCCATCTCCAAGCTCAACCCGGTGTCGTAAATACGTCTCGCGAGCCAATGCTCTGTCATAAACAATCAGTAGTGTCTCTCGCACCGATCGCGACTATCACCCCACCAATCCTCTCATCCAGGCCTCGATGAAGTAATAGATCTGTAATCTCTCCGTATTAGCCACATCCATAGCATACATCATGAGATACCGGAATCGGTCCATGTACTGTGATACTGACATGGTCCCCTGTCGCAAACTCAAGAACTGCACCCTCAATCGTAACTGCACCTCGGTAGGAATATACTCGTCCAAAAATAACTACCTAAACTCTCCCCAAGTAGCTGGCGTACCATGTATATCAGTATAGGTGGTCCACCAAACTGCACCCTGACCTCTTAAACAATAGCCTGAAATACGCGCCTGATCTACCTCGGGTACCTCCAACAACTGGTGTAGTCGTCTGTGAGTCATCAACCAACGTCCTGCAACCTCAGGATCACTGACTCCCGTGAAGTACGTAGGGTTAAACCTCATAAAATCCTTCACCATCTTCGCTGCTTCTGACATCCTACTCCTAGCAGTCGAAGTCCCTACCTGCTGCTCCGTAGTGGTGGGTGTCACCACCGTAGTCTCTGCTGGTACTACCACAGGCTCAACCCTCTCTATAATCGTCTCTCGACCCAGTGCGCTTTGTGTAGCAACAACGATCGGTGCTAATGCGGTCTGAGTGGTAACAGGTGCAGCACGCTCAGCAGTCGGTGCTACTGCTGGCGTCCTCGAACTCCGAATGTACTCCATCAACTCGACCATCTCGAGCTCGTTTGTAATAGCCGCTTTGCTCTCCGCGAATCAATTGCTTCTCGGTCAGTCTCTGCATCATAGCTCGCAAATCAGCCACGTCACTAGTGGTATGATCACTAGTCTCTCCAACCTCCGGCTGAGTAGTGGGCGGAGTAGTAGGAGCCTGTCTGTCCATCATAAACTGCACAACCATCGTGCAATGGATCAGACATAGTATATACGCGTATAATATATAGTACACAATCAAAACATACACGTATATAGATTTCCTAAGTCTACCCGCCTTACATCACTTCCCAAATAGAATTCTAGGTATCACTTCGGGTTTCCACATCTAAATTTATTAAATTTTATACTCTTGTTTAACTCCAATTTCCGAGGTTTACCCTCGCTCTGATACCAAAATGTGGTGGTATCAGAGTTAACTATCATCATCATTTTATCCCTTAGGTTCCTCAAACCTAGGCTCTGATACCAAAATGTGACGGTCACCTCACTCCCTGGGTTTCTTAAACCTAAGCTCTGATAACAAAATGTGGCGGCCCCAATTTCCACATTGGTCCGCCACGGGAGGCCACGCGGGCCCACAACTAGCCACGTAACTGCTAGCTGTGTCCCACGCCCAATTAAGCATCATTATCAATTAATTCAGCCTAAGTTAGTCAGTAATTAACATTTTAATATTTGTAAACAAATGGAAGCTTTAAAATATGTAAATTCCTCAAATTAGAGAGCATTAATCCTATGTGGAAAACCCAGTAAAGTACACTGTATATAACATAACAAATGTGACACATACATGTACTGGTATCTCAGACAGTCCCCATAAACCCAAAAATAAGTCAATACAACAAAATAAAAATATACAAGTCAAACTCCGTCAGCGACAAGGTCATAAGTAGTCTGCGAGAGTCTCCTTGCCCCTAGTCGTAGTAGATCCCGCACTCAATCATCACAAGAAGTAGATGACGAGACCAACAGTGAGTAAAACCCAAGTACACAAACCAGCATTTATAATAATGGAAGCCAATAAACTGTTAAATAAACATGCGCAGTAAAACAGGCAACTGTAATTAAGACGCATGCATACATATTCAGTTACTCACCGTCTAGTTTGTGACGGTGGGTGCAGATAGGGCGGAGAGCAACAAGGGCAAGGGACCCTGCCTAGGGGATCTATTGTGAGGATTAGCGGCTGGATTTGGAGACTATTTTATAGGTTTCTTTATGTTTTGCTTTTATGTATATCGTTTTATATATATATGCTTTGGGATTATTAAACTAGACAAATTTTGATGAGATTGGTATCATGTACCTTTGCATTTCCAATTGTACATGAATACCCGGGGTTTTCCACACTTAGAATTCCTCTACTTCCTTTGATTGAGTTATTTCCCCTTTATTATAATTAATTTAGTCTTCCGCTGTTTCCTGATGCAATAACTCTTTCATAAATTACTAATTTGATTAAATTGAAGGCTGACTAGGCTCGTCAAAGTTCTTGAGTGATGACTCGAGGCTTGTATGGGTCTAGGCCGGGCGTACCCAATTGCATGGGGAAATTGGGGCCGTCACAGTTGGTATCAGAGCATAGGCTTTAGAATCTTAGGGACAGAGTGTAGAGTTTTCTAAAAATTGTGATACCAACGTCACAGTTGGTATCAGAGCATAGGCTTTATAACCTTAGACACAGAGTTTAGAGTTGTCTAAAAATTGTGATACCAACATCACAGTTGGTATCAGAGCTTAAGGTTATAATGACCTGACTCTCAAGTTAAAACACAAACCATTAAGACAGTGGAAGTTAGGAATGGTTAAACTTAGAGTGGAAACCCTATGATCTTTTTAGAAATTTAGATGGGGGAGTTGGGGATGAGTCGGATTTAAATTTGTACATACCATGATTGTTGTGTGTACTATATGGTATGCGGTAGCTATGTATTGTTCCGAAGTATCGCTCTCTTGGATTAGACAGCGATGGCGGATCAGGTAGGTCCGAGCTACGACAGCGGAACGGTTGGTTCTCGATTTGTTACTTCGGAGGAGTTTCGCGCTTGGACACAGATTTGAGGATCTAGTGCGGTCACTTTTGACACCTGCACAGGCTACTACGACGCCATCTACCCCAACTACGTTGCTTCCTACGAATACTACTCGGGGAGTCGAGATTCCGATTGTTGCGACATTCGCGACTTCGATTTCGTTAGCGGCGATACCTGAGGGAGTTGTTGCGTCAGTTGCGCAAACTGAGGCTGAAACACCGCCGATAGCACAAGTAAAGGAGATACCTACTACATTAGCTACACCGACGGCCAATGCTGAGACTACTTCAGTAACGACTCCATCAAAGAGTGTGGGAGCCACTACCAAGGCTAGGTAGTGGAGAGAGTTCAAGAGGCACGACCCGTTGAAGTTCTATGGTGGTACCAACATTAGAGCGGTAGAGCTATTCTTGAAGAATCACGAGAAGGTTCACACCATCATCGCTACTGATGAACGCATGAAGGCGACGATCTCTTCGTTAATGTTGTAGGGGGAGGCGAACGATTGGTAGGCGATAATTGTTGCTACCCGAGGCATCCCGGGCGATTGGGTTGACTTCAAGACCCAGTTTAGTTAGAAGTACTTACCGCCGACTGTCCTTCGAGCGAAAAGGAACGAGTTCGTTGCGTTGAGGCAGAGCGCATGCGAGTTCGTGATGGAGTTTAAGATTCAATGTGGGTAGCGTATGTGGTAGAGCGAAACAGATGTCGACACTGCTAAGATATTGAATCGCGTATGAGTATTTGTTACCCAGGGTTAGATTTTAGGACGCGTGTTTAGAGCAAATGGTGATGCAATTAATTCGAGAAGATTTAAGTCGTGAGATTGCTTATGCATTCGAATATCTGAAAGTTTGCGAGAAGAACTGATCAACCCATGACCTGGAGTGAGTTGCGATCGTGTTCGCGCTGAGGATATGAGAACGTCACCGGTACGATGCTCGTTCGAGTTACGTAATGATCCTGAGAGCTTGAAACACCTATTCATTCAGAGGGAGCTGAACTTGACACAAAAGCCTTGGTCTAAGTTCGTGAAGGATTACACCTTTTCGTTTTGCGTGGCATCCGAGGAAGACCAACGTTGTTGCTGATGCTTTTTACTGCAAAGGATTGAATGCGAAGATAGTCGTGCGTCAAAGAACTTATGAGCGTGGTTTACGTGAGGCAGTCAAGTTGATGAGTTCAGCGGACGTGCCGATGACTATCATGACGTAGATACGTGGTCAAACGATGTTGCAGACCGTCTCATTTGGCATTGTGCGCGAGTGACAGCAAGGCGATGCGTCATACCAGCGGTGCAGTGAGATGGTGGATGGTCCAGATTGCCCAGACGAGTCGGTCGACAGACTCATGCTAGAGGTATCACGGGCGACTAGGATTCCATTGGTGGCTGATGTGTGTGAAGAGTTACTTCAGGAGATTCATCATTTTGGTTTTGTTGGGTATCCGGGTCGACCTAAGATGTGCACTGATATGCGACATTCTTTTGGTGGCCGGGGATGATTTCCGAGGTGTCGGAGTTGTTCGAACGTATGACATGCCAGCGAGTAGAGGCTGGGCATCGACGACCTGGAGGACTATCGACCCCACCCATTTCTCGATGGAATTGGGTACATATTGATATGGATTTCGTTAGTGGTTGCCCCGATCTCCTCGTGGTCACGATAGCATCTGGGTAATTGTGGATAGTTTTGTTTGAGACTTAAGAGTGCCCAGGAGTGGCAGAAGAAATACTTGTCGAGTATCACGATGAGCTTCAGTATGATTCGAGGAGACTTTAAATATCTGAAGGTCTCTCCACTGAAGGGTCATGAACGGTTCGGAGTCAAGAAATGACTCACTCTGAGTTTTTATCGGTCTCGTTAGGAGTTGCGAAGAGTCGTTAATCTAGCTTATTTAATAGATAAATTTCGGGGACGAAATTCTAATAAGTGGGGGTGACTATAACAACCCCAAATTTTTTAACTGACTTATGTTGCATTTGTCAGAATTGTGACCCGGCTACGTGAATGCTGGACAGTATATCGAACTTCGGGAATCGACACCAAAGTGATTTTATGATTCTTTGATTGTGTGTATTAGTATTTTAGTATTTTACGGGTTTCGAGCCGGTTGGGCGATATTTAATTGAGTGAGGTTTCGACTAGTTAAACGGGGGAGAAAAACAAGTAAAAAGTACAAATAAATGAATTTTTAATTAATTTAATTAATTAGTTGGCGAGACAAGGCGAGACTACGCGCGTTACGGGGAGTCGGAACAAGGAAAAACGGACCGAAGAACGTCATTTAAACGCGGGAGTTGGTTAACTACGCGACATACGGGCTATGGAGTGGAAATTGTTAAGGTGACACAACTCAAATGAGGAGAGCCATGATATTGACCTCGAGATGTGTGTGTGTGCTAAGATGAGATGATGTGGTCAAAGACCTATAAGGGCAATTGTTTAAGATTGTGTAGGAAATAAGTGGAAGGGCAAAATGGACATTTGACCTTTATATTGTATATATAAACAAACAAAAAAAAACCCGACACTATTCATCTTCTCTACACGCCACCGCCGCCTCTCCCATTTCCACCTCTCGTCCCTGCTCTCACCAGCGACCAGATACGCCTCGTTGGAGTTCCCACTCGCCGGAGGTCGTCTCTCTCTCTCCCCACTCTCTTTCTCTCGGTTTCTCTCATCCTCACGATCTCTCTCTCTCGGTCCTTCCCTCTTGGCCTCACATCTCTCTCGCTCTCGGTGGTCTTCTCTCGGCTAGAACAGCCACCACCACCCCTCATCGACGGCATTTGGGACGACGGATGATCGACGGAGACGACTTAGCCACCGGAGTAAGGGTGCATCCCTTCCTTTCTCTCTCACCGTTTCTCTCTCTCATTCTCTCTCGTTTCCTCACTGGTCTTCACGTCCTCACCGTTGGCCGTCGCTGCCGTGGGTGACGGTGGTCGGGGACGGTCTCTTGTGGCCCACCGGAGTCCTCATATTTCTGGGGAGACCTCTGGTTTGTGATTCATAAGATGTTGTTGTCCATATTTGATTTTTATTGCATGTATTGAAGTTTTGGTTGATCTCGCCGGAAAACCACCTCACCGGCTGCGCCACCGCCGGACCACCATGACCGGGACACTGTCGGGGACCCCACCAAACTCATATGTGGGTCCCACAACTTTAAAAGTGGCCGAAAACAGTTTTATTCCAAGCTAAAGAGTCATTATTTCATGCGTTTGTATGGTGGCGCCTAGCCGAAACCGCCACTTGCGGTGGTGCCTACCGTAGAACCACCACCAATAGAGGTTGTCGGGAATCTCATCTAACATTGGTTGAAGTCCCGCAACCCTTGGTTAAGTCCGAAAACTATGTTATTAAGGTGTTTTGACGTGATTTCATGTGTTGCCGTCGTTGAGTCGAAATTTGTGTATGTTGACGTAATTTTTGAACTGGTGGAGTTTTTTCTTCGGCATTACCCATGCTACGATAACCCTTCTCCCAACATCGGACAACACCAACATAGTTCCATGTTCGTTTGTACATGTCAGTTCGGTTTTCATGAAGAGTTATGTTTGAGTATTAGTTCTCCGATTAAATTGTCATGTTGTTCAAATCATTTAAAACATTGGGGAAAATAATAAGTTTAAACCTAGGTTTAGTGAATGACTTGACCTATTAATACGAGTTTTCGACCTTGTCAGGTAGCGGGAAACTCGGGGATACGCGTTAGGAGTCGCGGGAGCGTTGTATACGGGTTACGATAGTTCAGGTAAGTACAATTGCCTTAAAAAGCATTTGTACGTTTGTAAGCCAGTAAGAAAATGTCATGTGATTCATTATCATTTATTCAGTCTTGTTATGCTCTATTGTTGGTATTCCATTCCATTTCTTATTGTGTGCTTCCCGGTGTAAGTGTTTTGTCTCGAAAGTACTAGGACCTGCACTAGAGGGATAAAACGCGGGCACTCGTGCGCACGAGTGTGTGACCACCCTTAGTGACCGTGTGACACCGAGTACTGGGTGGATGGGTTCGAGTCCCTCCAGTCATAGTTGTGCCTTCGCTTGTGTCGATGTCCGGGAAGATCTCGCGAGGTCTTCGCCGTTATGCTATGATTTAGACCACTTATGGGCCTCTTTTGATTCCTTCGTACACACTTGACTTTCGATTGACATGTATTAGTCTGTTTATCATGCACCTTGTTTATTTAAATTCCTGTCATTTTTATTACCGCATGATATTTAGACTGATTTACTTGTATTATCATGAATTACTGTTATCTTCTTCGGCATTACATTCAATTTTATTCGATTACTCACCGTCTAGTTTGTGACGGTGGGTGCGATAGAAGGTAGAGAGCAGCAAGGGCAAGGGACCCCGCCTGGGGATCTATTGTGAGGATTAGCGACTGGATTTGGAGACTATTTTATAGGTTTCTTTATGTTTTGCTTTTATGTATATCGTTTTATATATATATGCTTTGGGATTATTAAACTAGGCAAATTTTGATGAGATTGGTATCATGTACCTTTGCATTTCCAATTGTACATGAATACCCTGGGTTTTCCACACTTATAGAATTCCTCTACTTCCTTTGATTGAGTTATTTCCCCTTTATTATAATTAATTTAGTCTTCCGTTTTTCGATGCAATAACTCTTTCATAAATTACTAATTTGATTAAATTGTAGGTGACTAGGGCTCGTCGGTTCTTGAGTGATGACTCGAGGCTTGTATGGGTCTAGGCCGGGCGTACCCAATTGCATGGGGAAATTGGGGCCGTCACAGTTGGTATCAGAGCATAGGCTTTAGAATCTTAGGGACAGAGTGTAGAGTTTTCTAAAAATTGTGATACCAACGTCACAGTTGGTATCAGAGCATAGGCTTTATAACCTTAGACACAGAGTTTAGAGTTGTCTAAAAATTGTGATACCAACATCACAGTTGGTATCAGAGCTTAAGGTTATAATGACCTGACTCTCAAGTTAAAACACAAACCATTAAGACAGCGGAAGTTAGGAATGGTTAAACTTAGAGTGGAAACCCTATAATCTTTTTAGAAATTTAGATGGGGGAGTTGGGGATGAGTCGGATTTAAATTTGTACATACCATGATTGTTGTGTGTACTATATGGTATGCGGTAGCTATGTATTGTTCCGAAGTATCGCTCTCTTGGATTAGACAGCGATGGCGGATCAGGTAGGTCCGAGCTACGACAGCGTAACGGTTGGTTCTCGATTTGTTACTTCGGAGGAGTTTCGCGCTTGGACACAGATTTGAGGATCTAGTGCGGTCACTTTTGACACCTGCACAGGCTACTATGACGCCATCTACCCCAACTACGTTGCTTCCTACGAATACTACTCGGGGAGTCGAGATTCCGATTGCTGCGACGTTCGCGACTCCGATTTCGTTAGCGGCGATACCTGAGGGAGTTGTTGCGTCAGTTGCGCAAACTGAGGCTGAAACACCGCCGATAACACAAGTAAAGGAGATACCTACTACATTAGCTACACCAACGGCCAATGCTGAGACTACTTCAGTAACGACTCCATCAAAGAGTGTGGGAGCCACTACCAAGGCTAGGTAGTGGAGAGAGTTCAAGAGGCACGACTCGTTGAAGTTCTATGGTGGTACCAACATTAGAGCGGTAGAGCTATTCTTGAAGAATCACGAGAAGGTTCACACCATCATCGCTACTGATGAACGCATGAAGGCGACGATCTCTTCGTTAATGTTGTAGGGGGAGGCGGACGATTGGTAGGCGATAATTGTTGCTACCCGAGGCATCCCGAGCGATTGGGTTGACTTCAAGACCCAGTTTAGTTAGAAGTACTTACCGCCGACTGTCCTTCGAGCGAAAAGGAACGAGTTCGTTGCGTTGAGGCAGAGCGCATGCGAGTTCGTGATGGAGTTTAAGATTCAATGTTTCTTTTGGTACGAACTGGTTTGGTGCATTTCATGTTCGGGTTATAATACGAGAAGATGAAATTAAGACCTTTGTGGGTAGCGTATGTGGTAGAGCGAAACAGATGTCGACGCTGCTAAGATATTGAATCGCGTATGAGTATTTGTTACCCAGGGTTAGATTTTAGGACGCGTGTTTAGAGCAAATGGTGATGCAATTAATTCGAGAAGATTTAAGTCGTGAGATTGCTTATGCATTCGAATATCTGAAAGTTTGCGAGAAGAACTGATCAACCCATGACCTGGAGTGAGTAGCGATCGTGTTCGCGCTGAGGATATGAGAACGTCACCGGTACGATGCTCGTTCGAGTTACGTAATGATTCTGAGAGCTTGAAGCACCTATTCATTCAGAGGGAGCTGAACTTGACACAAAAGCCTTGGTCTAAGTTCGTGAAGGATTACGCCTTTTCGTTTTGCGTGGCATCCGAGGAAGACCAACGTTGTTGCTGATGCTTTTTACTGCAAAGGATTGAATGCGAAGATAGTCGTGCGTCAAAGAACCTATGAGCGTGGTTTACGTGAGGCAGTCAAGTTGATGAGTTCAGCGGACGTGCCGATGACTATCATGACGTAGATACGTGGTCAAACGATGTTGCGAGACGTCTCATTTGGCATTGTGCGCGAGGGACAAAGAAGGCGATGCGTCATACCAATGGCGGTGCAGTGAGATGGTGGATGGTCCAGATTGCCCAGACGAGTCGGTCGACAGACTCATGCTAGAGGTATCACGGGCGACTAGGATTCCATTGGTGGCTGATGTGTGTGAAGAGTTACTTCAGGAGATTAATCGTTTCGGTTTTGTTGGGTATCCGGGTCGACCTAAGATGTGCACTGATATGCAACATTCTTTTGGTGGCCAGGGATGATTTCCGAGGTGTCGGAGTTGTTCGAACGTATGACATGCCAGCGAGTAGAGGCTGGGCATCGACGACCTGGAGGACTACTGCAGCCCCACCCATTTCTCGATGGAATTGGGTACATATTGATATGGATTTCGTTAGTGGTTGCCCCGATCTCCTCGTGGTCACGATAGCATCTGGGTAATTGTGGATAGTTTTGTTTGAGACTTAAGAGTGCCCAGGAGTGGCAGAAGAAATACTTGTCGAGTATCACGATGAGCTTCAGTATGATTCGAGGAGACTTTAAATATCTGAAGGTCTCTCCACTGAAGGGTCATGAACGGTTCGGAGTCAAGAAATGACTCACTCTGAGTTTTTATCGGTCTCGTTAGGAGTTGCGAAGAGTCGTTAATCTAGCTTACTTAATAGATAAATTTTGGGGACGAAATTCTAATAAGTGGGGGAGACTGTAACAACCCCAAATTTTTTAACTGACTTATGTTGCATTTGTCAGAATTGTGACCCGGCTACGTGAATGCTGGACAGTATATCAAACTTCGGGAATCGACACCAAAGTGATTTTATGATTCTTTGATTATGTGTATTAGTATTTTAGTATTTTACGGGTTTCGAGCTAGTTGGGCGATATTTAATTGAATGAGGTTTCTACTAGTTAAACGGGGAGAAAAACAAGTAAAAAGTACAAATAAATGAATTTTTAATTAATTTAATTAATTAGTTGGCGAGACAAGGCGAGACTACGCGCGTTACGGGAGTCGGAACAAGGAAAAACGGACCGAAGAACGTCATTTAAACGCGAGAGTTGGTTAACTACGCGACATACGGGCTATGGAGTGGAAATTGTTAAGGTGACACAACTCAAATGAGGAGAGCCATGATATTGACCTCGAGATGTGTGTGTGTGCTAAGATGAGATGATGTGGTCAAAGACCTTTAAGGGCAATGGTTTAAGATTGTGTAGGAAATAAGTGGAAAGGCAAAATGGACATTTGACCTTTATATTGTATATATAAACAAACAAAAAAAAAACCCTACACTATTCATCTTCTCTACACACCACCGTCGCCTCTCCCATTTCCACCTCTCGTCCCTGCTCTCACCAGCGACCGGACACGCCTCGCCGGAGTTCCCACTCGCCGGAGGTCGTCTCTCTCTCTCCCCATTCTCTTTCTCTCGGTTTCTCTCATCCTCACGATCTCTCTCTCTTGGTCCTTCCCTCTCGGCCTCACATCTCTCTCGCTCTCGGTGGTCTTCTCTCGGCTGGAACAGCCACCACCACCCCTCATCGACGGCATTTGGGACGACGGATGATCGACGGAGACGACTTAGCCACCGGAGTAAGGGTGCATCCCTTCCTTTCTCTCTCACCGTTTCTCTCTCTCATTCTCTGTCGTTTCCTCACTGGTCTTCACGTCCTCACCGCTGGTCGTCGCTGCCGTGGGCGACGGTGGTCGGGGACGGTCCCTTGTGGCCCACCGGAGTCCTCATATTTCCGGGGAGACCTCTGGTTTGTGATTCATAAGATGTTTTTATCCATATTTGATTTTTATTGCATGTATTGATGTTTTGGTTGTTCTCGCCGGAAAACCACCTCACCGGCGGCGCCACCGCCGGACCACCATGACCGGGACACTGTCGGGGACCCCACCAAACTCATATGTGGGTCCCACAACTTTAAAAGTGGCCGAAAACAGTTTTATTCCAAGCTAAAGAGTCATTATTTCATGCGTTTATATGGTGGCGCCTAGCCGGAAACCGCCGCTGCCGGTGGTGCTACCGGCCGAACCACCACCAATGGAGGTTGTCGAGAATCTCATCTAACATTGGTTGAAGTCCCGTAACCCTTGGTTAAGTCCCAAAACTATGTTATTAAGGTGTTTTGACGTGATTTCATGTGTTGCCGTCGTTGAGTCGAAATTTGTGTATGTTGACGTAATTTTTGAACTGGTGGAGTTTTTTCTTCGGCATTACCCACGCTACGATAACCCTTCTCCCAACATCGGACAACACCAACAAAGTTCCATGTTCGTTTGTGCATGTCAGTTCGGTTTTCATGAAGTGTTATGTTTGAGTATTAGTTCTCCGATTAAATTGTCATGTTGTTCAAATCATTTAAAACATTGAGGAAAATAATAAGTTTAAACCTAGGTTCAGTGAATGACTTGACCTATTAATGCGAGTTTCCGACCTTGTCAGGTAGCGGGAAACTCGGGGATACGCGTTAGGAGTCGCGGGAGCGTTGTACGCGTGTTACGATAGTTCAGGTAAGTACAATTGCCTTAAAAAGCATTTGTACGTTTGTAAGCCAGTAAGAAAATGTCATGTGATTCATTATCATTTATTCAGTCTTGTTATGCTCTATTGTTGGTATTCCATTCCATTTCTTGTTGTGTGCTTCCCGGCGTAAGTGTTTTGTCTCGAAAGTACTAGGATCTGCACTAGAGGGATAAAATGCGGGCACTCGTGCGCACGAGTGTGTGACCACCCTTAGTGACCGTGTGACACCGAGTACTGGGTGGATGGGTTCGAGTCCCTCCAGTCAAAGTTGTGCCTTCGCTTGTGTCGATGTCCGGGAAGATCTCGCGAGGTCTTCACCGTTATGCTATGATTTAGACCACTTATGGGCCTTTTTTGATTCCTTGGAACACACTTGACTTTCGATTGACATGTATTAGTCTGTTTATCATGCACCTTGTTTATTTAAATTCCTGTCATTTTTATTACCGCATGATATTTAGACTGATTTACTTGTATTATCATGAATTACTGTTATCTTCTTTTGGCATTACATTCAATTTTATTCAGTTACTCACCGTCTAGTTTGTGACGGTGGGTGCAGATAGGGCGGAGAGCAGAAAGGGCAAGGGACCCCTGCTGGGGATCTATTGTGAGGATTAGCGAATTTGGATTTGGAGACTATTTTATAGGTTTCTTTATGTTTTGCTTTTATGTATATCGTTTTATATATATATGCTTTGGGATTATTAAACTAGGCAAATTTTGATGAGATTGATATCATGTACCTTTGCATTTCCAATTGTACATGAATACCCGGGGTTTTCCACACTTATAGAATTCCTCTACTTCCTTTGATTGAGTTATTTCCCCTTTATTATAATTAATTTAGTCTTCCGCTGTTTACTGATGCAATAACTCTTTCATAAATTACTAATTTGATTAAATTGTAGGCTGACTAGGCTCGTCAGGTTGCTGAGTGATGACTCGAGGCTTGTATGGGTCTAGGCCGGGCGTACCCAATTGCATGGGGAAATTGGGGCCATCACATTAGACTCTGATGGTCAGTGTAAAGCACAAACTTCTCTCCGTAGAGGTAGTGTCTCAAAGCCTTCAGCGCAAACACAACTGCCGCAAGCTCCAAATCGTGTACGGGTAGTTACACTCATGTGGTCACAATTGCCTGGATAAATAAGCCACTGGTCGTCCTTCCTGCATTAGAACACATCCCAGTCCAGTTCCCGATGCATCAATGTAAACTGTTAACTCCTTCCCTGGCTCAGGTAATGCCAACATTGGTGCAGTCGTCAACCGTTTCTTCAACTTTAGAAATGCCTGCTCACATTCCTCAGACCACTCAAATGGAACATTCTTCTTCGTCAACCTCGTCATCGGTGCTGCAATCGTGGAGAAATCCTGTACAAATCGGCGGTAGTAACCTGCTAAACCCAAGAAACTCCGTATCTCAAAAATAGTCTCCGGTCTCTTCCAGTCAATCACCGCTCTAATCTTGTCTCCCTCAACAGAAATGCCCTGACCGCTGATTACATGTCCCAAAAACTTCACTTCCCTCATCCAGAATTCGCACTTACTGAATTTTGCATACAGCCGATGCTCCCTCAACGTCGTCAACACCGATCGAAGATGACTCTCGTGATCCTCTCGCGTCCGGCTGTATATCAATATATCGTCAATGAAGACTATCATGTATCGGTCCAAGTAGGGTCTTAGTACTTGATGCATCAGATCCATGAAAACTGCCGGAGTGTTCATCAACCCAAATGGTAGCACCGTAAACTCGAACAACCCGTATCTGGAGCTGAAAGCAGTCTTCATGATATCCTTTTCTCGAATCCGCAACTGGTGATATCTCGAGCGTAAATCGATCTTCGAGAAGAACTGTGCACCCGTCAGCTGGTCAAACAGATCGTCGATCCTCGGAAGCGGGTAACAATTTTTAATCGTCACCTGGTTCAGCTTCTGATAGTCCATACATATCCTCAACGATCCATTCTTCTTCCTCACAAATAACACTGGTGCTCCCCACGGTTACATACTCGGTTGAATGAATCCCTTCGCCAACAATTCCTCTAACTGTTTCCTGACCTCCTCCTGCTCCACAGGCGACGTACGATAAGGTCTGCTAGATATAGGCTGGGTCCCTGGTAACAACTCTATAATAAACTCTATCGCCCGTGGCGGTGGTAATCCAGGTAAATCATCTGGGAAAATGTTCGCGAACTCTCGGACTATAGGTACGTCCTCGATCCTAATAGATCCTCCGGTCTCAGGCTCAACAATCGCTGCAAAGTCCTCCATCTCCTGAGCAGTCGCTAATCTACCTCTCGTAATAGGCAATTCGGAGGCGTTCCCGGTCAACGTAAACTCTGGTAAACCAGGAATACGGAACTCTACCTTCTTCCCATAATAATCTATCTGTGCATGGTAAGCTGACAGCCAATCCATACCAAAGAGTGCATCAAACTCTAGGTACTCCAGTACTCAGAGATCGGCTGGTAACTGATGTCCGGCAACCTCAACCATGACATCCCGAACTATTCGGTTAGGTTAAATCTTATCCCCGGCACCCGTGCTGAGAACAAGATGGGTCTCTAGTGTGTGTATGTCTAACCCTAACTCCCCCACTAACCGTCTAGCAATAAAAGATAACGTACAACCCGAGTCAAACATGGCATGAATAAGTCTACTGTGAATGAGTAACGTACCCTTAACTAGCTGCCTGGTAGCTCCTGGATCTGGTTGTGCCACTACATGTACTTTGTCTCTCTCCTGACCCTGCTCTCGTCGTGGAGATGGCACCCGGCAATCCAATTTCAAATGTCCCCTCCGACCGCACCGGAAACATCTGCGTGTCTCCCGTCTCCTAGTCCGCACCTCATCCGATCTCGGCTCCTGACCCCGGTCCCTCTAACCCCTGTCTCGGCCACCCTGATCTCTATCCTGGTGCTGCTGAGGCTGCTACCGCTGCTGTAGTGCTGGAGGTATTGTGTGAACAGGCTGCCTATCCCTATACCGATCCCTGCCATCCTGATGTCTGTCTCTGCCATCCCGGCGGTCATCCCGGCGACCTCTAATAAACTGGTCCTGCTGTCTCTTCGGCCTCCTATCCTGTCGAGAGCTCTGCCCAACCTCCACCTCGGCCGATGCTGTCATAGGAAAACCATTCTTCTGCATCAAGAACGTCTCGTAGGTCAGTGCTCGCTCAAACATCGCCTGAACTGTCGGAGCCCCAGACGATACGATCGCGCTGGCAATGTCATCCCTCACTCCCCGAATGAAGTAGTAGATCTGTAATCACTCTGTGCCAGCGATATCCATCGAGAACTGCAGCAAGTATCGGTACCTATCCATATACTGCATCATACTCCGGTTTCCCTGCCTCAGGGATAAAAACTCCTCCCTCAATCTCAATCGCACCTCCATAGGTATGAACTGGTCATAAAATATCTCTCGGAACTCTGCCAAAGTCACGGGATCAGCATGCGTTTCCTGGTAGTTAGTCCACCACACTGCGGCATCTGATCTGAAACACGTCCCAAATAGTTTCGCTCTAAACCTCTCTTCCGTATTCAACTCCTTGTGTAGGCGCTGGTGCGACAAAATCCAATCTCCTGCAGCCTCAGGGTCTCCTCCTCCATAAAAGTAAGCGGGCTGAAACTTGAGGAAATCCCGTAATCTCCTGGCCTGCGGATCCGTCACATACTCTGACACTACCGTCAGGGTAACCTCTACTGCTGCGGTAGGTGTAGGAATCGGTGTCTCCACTGCTGCTACTACTGGGGTAGTATCGACTGCCTGAACCTTGGGTACCACCGCCTGAGTAAGAGTAACTGCGGTCTCTGTGGGTCCCGTAGTCGCCACTGCTTCCCTAGACATAGCCAATCCAGCCATCATAGTGGACTGTTCTCTCAGTAGTCATAAGATCTCGGCTATCTGAGTCTCATGCGCCGTAACTCGGTCCTCTAAGGGAACTGACGATCCGGAAGCCCTCGCAGTATCACTAGATTGTTCATCCATCGTGTCCAGCATCGTGATGCATGTCCGGATCAGCCTCGTATTTACGTATTCGTATAGTATATATACACAACAATACATATATCACATAACAATCCTAGCTCTACTCGCTTTCTTACTTCCCAACTAAACGTTTTAGGCCGACTCATCGGGTTTCCACATCTAATTTGTTAAGGTTTATGATCTTGTAAAACTTTTTAACAAATTATTTCTCGAAACTCTCGCCCTGATACCAACTGTGGGGGCCCCGTATTTCCCGGGCCGCCCCGTGGTCAGCTACCCCCCTGCCTCAGCTCCGGAAGTCGCTGCCACGTGTCTCTCAGCCTTCGTACTTTAGGTAGTTATCATGTAATTTGTTAAAGTCACTTAATATATCATTTTCAAAGAAATTAACAGCGGAAGAATTTAAAGTTTAACAAAATGCATTCATATATATATATAAGTTTTACTGATCAAACCTATAGTGGAAAACCCGGTTGTACTGTGCATACAGGCAATCAACTATAACAGTATGTATACCAGTACAAGTGTGTATCCAGTTTCCCAACCCAAAAGATAATACAAAATATCAAAATATAGACATCACACGTACCAACAGGCCTCGGCGTAGGCAAGTCAGATGAAATCGCCGATGATCCCCTTGCCTCTACTAGTACTAGGATCTGCGCTCAGCCACCACAAAAAGACAGATGGCGAGCCCAGTAAGTAAAATCCCAAGGAAAACCACCGTGCATAAATAATGGAAATAATTAACAGAGCCAATAAGTAGTGTTAAATAAACATGCGGAAGGAAGAAAAATATGCAGACAACTGCTCAAAGCTAATCGCATGTATATAAACACATTGATAGACAAAGGGGTGTGAACACAGCTACTAAGTGTGTACTAGGACTAGGAGCCCTGGTCGTGGCCCATGCCTCCGACCCTACAACTGTATCCCAACGGCATTAGCCCTAGTGGACTAATCGAATGCGTGAAATGGAGTCCAACTCGGGATATCGTCTACCGAGTTCCTAGATCACGCGCTA
The DNA here is from genome assembly GCA_039657345.1 of Stephania japonica. Taxonomy (NCBI): domain Eukaryota; kingdom Viridiplantae; phylum Streptophyta; class Magnoliopsida; order Ranunculales; family Menispermaceae; genus Stephania; species Stephania japonica. Next base: position 50,352,660 of record CM077558.1, read on the forward strand.
CACACCTAGCCAGCGACCTCAACTACCCGTGGATACATGGACGGAACCATAACCGTCCTAGTAGGAATATAACTCACAGATTTTCAAGGAAATAAAGCTCAATGGAAATAAATAAGTAAATGCAGTAGTGGTGTTCAGTTGGGTTTTATGTACCCAAAAATACGCACTCCAACTTCCCAGACTCGTCAGTACACCCCACCTAGCTCCCCAATGTCCGAGCTATGGTTTCCCAGTCCCTGAAGTTCATGTTCTATTTATTTATTTATTTATATTTATAAAAAAAAATTATTTTTTTATTTGGAGGGCCCCACGTGGACCGATCCGGCTCGGCCCCAGCTCGGGGGAAGGGATGCAGGCGCGCTGCACGCGCGTTTATCTCCTTCCACCTAGAGAGAGACGATTTGTCTCTGGTTTAAACCAGAGACAAATCATCTCTCCTGTTTTTTTTTTTCATCTTCTCTTTGGCTGCCATCACTCTCCTCTCCACTCCTCCTCACTCTCAATCCATTGGAGACCCTCCAAACCTCAAAATCTCACCTTAAATCCACCAAAACAAACCCCAATTTTCAGATTAAAATTCATGAAAATAACCCCAAAGATTTACCAAATCACCTCAAATTTTCCATAAATTCGATCCAAATCAATGTAAATCATCAAAACCAACTTCAATAACACCGAATTCAATAAAATCAGTGATAAATTTACTCAAAAATTAGAATTTATCAACAACCCATTTTAATGGAAATTCAACCAAAATAAGAGTTTATTACCTTAGATCCACATTTTGACGCCTAAATCGCCTCTTCAAAACTTGAATTCACCTCTCTAACCCTATATCTCTAACTGATCTCTAATTTATTTGAGCAAATGCATCATTTTGCATGTTGAACACCCATCGATGATATATATAAATAGTTGTGATTTAATCTAACGCGAACACGCATCCCGAGGACAGTCTAGCGACCACTGAATACCATGTGTCACCAACTTCCTGGACACCCTATCATGATACCATGTATCTCGAATTTCCTTGTTGTGCATCTCGATGGCAATCCTAGGTGTACTGATTATTCATTTCAAACTATAGGATTCTATTTATTCTAATTTGATTTAACTTATATAATTTATTCTAGGCATCTACAAATTCCATAAATTTGTAAATATGGTCAAACTAACTCCCCGACCACTCGGCACCCCGTGTCCCATGTTCGACACGCTTCCCGAGGCAGTCCCACACTTAGTGTACCCAAATTAATTTTCTTAGTTTAGCCTAAGGTTATATATTTACATTTAATTAAATAAATCCTCAACCATAGCATGTTTAAATAATTTAAATCAAATTAAACCCCAACGCCCGGCCTCACTGCTACCAAACCCCGCGTTGGCCCGTTCGCCAAACTAAAACCCCGGCTCACAACTCCCCCGATAAGTATATTTTAAATACACACCTGTGATGACTAATATATCATACTAATAATGATAAAGGAATATTAATGCATCACAGAATTTAAGAACTCACAACAGTATACAGTCATTATCCTATGTCCTGAACATGCCTAATCTATCCGCGGCATCCACGTGTCGTCCGAGCTGGCGTCCTAATCTGAAATAAGGTAAATAACGGCGTTAATAAATAACGGGTCGTTACACATAAATACTCATACACCAGCTTATTTAATGACAGGGGGACCCTGTCATTAGATAAGCCCACCCAATTTTGAGGTGAAATGTCAAAAATACCCTCATGATTTGAATAAAACCCTAGATTACATTCTTCTTCTCCTACATTACATGTCCTTTCGCAGTCGAAACACACAGCCGAAGAAGGAAAGATCAACCACATTTCGATTTCGGTCTTCACATCACCCTCACAACGCCCTCGATTTCGATCTTCAAATCGCCCTAACAACGCCCTCGATTTTGATCTTCAAATCGCCCTCACAACGCCCTCGATTTCGATCTTCACATCGCCCTCGATTTCTCTAGCGGTATCATCTGCTCTCTCCTTCTGGCATGTTCCCCTCCTTGTCTCCACTCTTTACCCTAGCTAACCTTCTTTCTCTCCCTCATTCATTAATGCAATAGTCTGCTTGGAAACTTTATGAGGCGCCATCTTTGTTTCTGTATATGCTTCTTGCTGAATTGTTGAAAAACCAACTAGGAATCTTAACATGAATTAATTATCCAATGAATCGAATGTAAAATTTCTATGCTAGCTTACTCTTTTAATCAGTTCCAAGGGTTCCATAGCACGCCGCATTTCTTTAGTATGTTACACATTGGCATACCCATTGTTTAAGGGCTTGATCTTGCTCTTCCCTATGTAACTCAAATAATTTTTGCCCACTTATTAGTTGCAGTAGAACAACCCCGTATGCATAAACATCTGTTCTTACAGAGACTATGCCATTTTTTGCATATTCAGGAGCAAGATACCTGAAAGAAGTGTTTCTATTATAGGATATATGCATTGAAGAGTTATATGAACTATACTCTTATTAATTCTAAAGTGCATTGAATTGTTTGAGAATTCACAGATTCACAGTATTAGAAAATTTTTGGCAACAGAAATAAAGAGTAGTTGAATCACAAAAATCTTCATCTATCTTTTTAAAAAAAAAGTGTATGTATATATTTTAGGAGAGAGAGAGAGAGAGGGAGTAGTAATTATATCTGATGATTTGTATGAATAATGAAGAAGATCAACATTTCTATCGAAGAAAATAGAGGATCAACATGAGATTAATTAATTACATATATATTGCTAATATGAGAATAATACAGACATTGAGTATTGAGAAAGTAAATGTCTACATATATCCAATCAGTCCTTGCTTTGCCTTGTATTTGATCAATTTGATTAAGATGAAAAATCAAGTTTATGTTCCTTGTAATTGAATTGACAATCTAATCAATTTCTTGGTTGGTGAACCAAACTTCGTCTCTAATGATAGAAAATATCCTAAGCTTTACAAAATGTATCAATTATACCATAACCTTTTTTTTGGTAGGAAATTATATCATAACCTTTGAAATTTATCAATATTAGGGTTTACTGCCTATAAGTATACTACTGGATGTACTTACACACTTTGGTTTACTTTGTGTACATGTATGTTAATGTATTGTCTACTTTGTATACTATGTGCTTGTAACTTACACACATTTTTTGTTTTTTTGGTAGGAGTAACTTACACACTTTGTTTTACTTATAAGTTTTTTTTTCAAGATGGTTTACTTATAAGTTATGTTCTAGTACATGTATTCATAATTATTAAAAGCCTATATAAAGGGCGTCTTCACTCGCAAAAAATACACACCAAGTATTGAATGAAATCTCTACATTCTCTCTAGCTCTCTTCTCTACTTATCTTCCATTATTAGCTCTGGTTCTTTCTTTACTTTCTTGCTTAAGTTCTAGTTTACTACAACTTAGTTTACAACACATTTACTACATTATGTTCCAGTACAACACGTTTACTACAACTTAGTTTACAACACGTTTACTAAACGTCCACAACTTAGTTTATAACACTTTTAACCCAATTTCTAACCAACTTTAAACACTGCTGATTTTGTTTCTTTACATCATCAAATTTAAAATTATTCTACTATTTTTTTATTTAAACTTTGAAAAATGCATGAATAACACGCTTGACCTATTGTGTGATGTATCTCATCAAGGTGAACGCTGACGGTCCATGTTGGGGTAAAATCCTAATTTGGGAGCCCCATATTATAAATATTAGCTAGAAACTTAATATATACTTCATACACTGTAGATTTTCATATAAAGTTTTGATATATGGTCGATATATATAATCATGATTTTGAATTCGGTATTTATGTTGGTGTTGATTCAACTTAAAATATCAATGAGTATGCAATGCGAGGGAGGGGGAGAGAAACTTCGAAGAAGAATGTCATTTTGCCCTACTTAATTACTTCAATTTCTATATTGATTTCTATTCTCCCATCTATTTTCTATATTGATTTCTATATTCATTCTATATTGGTTATTGAACATCGTCACTTGCAATTGTATGAATTGAAATATCGTAGGCATTTATTACAATAGACGAAATAGGCCTTCAGCTTGAGCGGGTTAAGTTGTGGAATATTAGATTGCTCGCACGTCATAATCAATTATTGCAAACGGTGATGTTTGTAATGTGGCATATTATTTATGAGGGTGCGAGGCAACAATTTAAAAGACATCGTTCATATGACCTAAACATTGATAAGAATCGTAAGGCAGTTCATAAAATGGTTTACGACAATGCCAATGACTGCTACAATTTGACACGCATGAACACAATTACATTTGTCAAGTTATGTGACATATTGCGTGAGAGAGGGGGTTGAAAGAGTACAGATGTGTTTTAGTAGATGAGCAAGTTGCCGTTACACTTTGGATCTTGGGGCATAACATACACAATCGTGTTGCAAAGTTCGAATTTTGTAGGTCCAGTGAAACAATTAGTAGGGTCTTCAACAGGGTATTGCGTGCTATTTTGCGTTTGCAAGTTCTACTTTTAAAACGTCCTAAACCAATTGGAGCAGATACCACAGACTTGAAGTGGACATGGTTTCAGGTAATAATAAGAATACTCCTGATAGTTATGCTTACATTATAATTGATTAGAATGTAACTCTTCATACTTTATTTAATTGTGTTGTGTAGGGTTGTGTTGGAGCTATCGACGGGACCTACATACCTATTAAAATTGGTCAATCTCAAAAAGGAAGATATAGAAATAGGAAGGGTGATATCACTTTGAACGTCATGTGCGCTTGTACAATAGATAAGCGATTTAGTTATGTGCTGTCAGGGTGGGAGGGCTCTGCAGCTGATGGTCGTGTATTGCGTGATGCTTTGTCCCGTCCAAATGGCTTAGTTGTTAACCGTGAGACGTACTACCTGGTTGATGCTGGTTATTCAAATAGCGAAGGCTTCCTTTCACCTTACCGCGGACAACGATACCATTTAAGCAAGTTTAGGGGTGTCGGTCGTCAACCAAGAACGCTGGAAGAGATGTTCAACATGCTTCATGCCAGCGCAAGGAACGTCATTGAATGTTGTTTTGGCTTGTTGAAACAAAGATGGACAATTATTAGAAGTCCATCATACTATTCAGTGAAGGTTGCTACACCTATCGTGTTGGCTTGTACATTGCTCCATAATTTCCTTAAGGAAGAGATGCCTGATGACTTGATAGATGAACATTTCGAAAGTGATGCACAGGATGGAGAGGACGATGGTGGTAGTGAACCGGAGAGAATTATGAATGTTGGCTCAACTAATGTGTCGAATGCATTTCGTGATCATCTTGCAACCGCTATGTGGAATAAATGAGACTATTTATTTACAATGTTTTGTTTTCTTAACTATTACACTTCGAAACGTTTGGTTGTTGAACTTTTTTAGAAGGTAAAAAGCTTGCTTGTTGAATTATTGCAAATGACTCTGTAATGTGTATGCTCTTACTTATAATTTTTTTAGAAGGTTATTCTAATTGCAATATATGTGTTTCTCTTATTTTATAGTGATGGCTCCATGCAAGAAGTGGTACGTGGTGTTTAAGGGCAGAGAGACTGGAGTATTCGACTCATGGGTTGCTTGTTCTCACTCTGTCAATGGATACAGTGGGAATAGTTATAAATCATACCAAACATTGGAAGAAGCACTTTTTGCATATGAAAAGTCACTTTCAAGGCCACAAGAACCTTTCAAGACGACACAGATAGATGACTCCAATCATGAGCGTGGAGATATTGAACTTCATGCCACATATGCAGTTCCTCCTCCACCTCTTCCTCCGCTAAGATGGATCTTGGAAGCTCGCAGGCATAAGGGATTGAACTAAAAAATGAGACATTATGCGATGAGTGTTGTAGTTGTACTCAATATTGGGATTAATCTAGAATGACTCTTGAACTTTGTTGTGTACTATATACAATTTCTATTTGGTGTTTCCCAATTATATTTTCTGGTGTGGTGATATTTTATTATATGTTGCTAATGACATGATCTTTTTGGAAGTAATAACTATGAACAAACTCATCAAAAAGGAACCCACGCCAAAAAAATAAAAATAATTTCATTCCAATTGTGGAGGCATTACTATGAATAAAGTAATCGAAAAGGAACCTACACCAATAAAATATAACATCGTTATGAATAAGAACAAACATGAAATAACCAATAATTTCATAAGTTAAACACAACTGCATGCACCACATCTCAGCCACTCCTAACATATATAAAAAAATGTCAATTTGGATGATGGCTAAGGTGTGATAGCCGAAGTGTGCAAAAAAGTAATGTTAAGCCACATAAAATGGCATACACATAGTCTTACTACAAAAACAATCAACAACACAAAATACTTTGCATTGTGATGCAACAAAAAAGCTACATACTAGCAACCATGTCAATAATTATAGATTGTCCAAAAAAGAAACCACAACTTCACATTCACATAACATCTGGGAACATCCTTTGGGGTCAAGCGACAAGAACCCAACCATCAACTCATTTCCTTTCGCCAGCTTTGTTGCATATATGGCCCTTTCAATAGGAGGTATGCCATACACTTCTTCTAATGCTGCCACCACAGCTTCACGCCTATCCTTGTCATCCAAAATAGTTTTAGCGATCTCGATAGTTGATTTTCTAATTTCTACTGCCATTACCTCTGCAGCTTGGAGCATGTGCTCCCCAATAGTGGTGCGAGAATCACTGAATAGCCGTTTTCGTCCCTTACTGGTCGCTCCAGGCGTCTCTGAGCATACGGGCCTAGTGCCAGAACTATCAGCAACATTCACAGTATTTGGTCCACCCGATTCCGAATCACTCAAATCAGCAACAAATTCATTTGTAGGGTTAAGATAATCAGCAGCAGAATGCGCCTCTTCTCCAGTCGCCCTATCACTCCCGAAGATATAACAACACTCGTCATAATAGTAGAAACGCTTGCCGCGCCACTTTTCTGCCTCAGGGAAATTCTATGAGACAAATATCATTAGAAATCAGATGAGATTATATTTGTAATGAATCATTTACTGATGATATAAATTAGTTACCTTTATGTAGTCAACCCATACATCATCGGAGGCGACAATCGTATTAGTTCCATTGTCATATCCAAAACCACTGCATCCATGACGTACGCCAGTAAGGATATCATGGACAGTGGTTCAGTCCTTCTTTAGGGTCTTGACGCGTGACTCTATATGAGGTTTTGCCTTGAATCCGGAACTTGGGCAACTTGCCCTCATCTTTTCCTCTAGGAAGTGTAAGTATCCGGGCTTAAAGCCATTATCAGCCTTGTAAACTCTAGCGTCCACCATCTCTCTCATTGCTTCTACCAATTTTCCCACTTCAAAAATTGTCCATTTACGTCGGCCAACTTTTGAAGGTTTAGAAGCAGCATCCCTTGAAGATTGACAACTTCCCCGCCTTGCAGATTGCAAACTTGTCGACGCCATCAAGTGGAACTATACCAACACCAAATGGAAAGAAAGAATAATGAATAACTAATTAAACTACAATACACAATTAAATAATAATTGGAATACCAAACTTCGCCAAAACATAGTAAACAATAGCAATGTAAAACATCTTAATCAATCTTCAATGTCTCCAACATATTGGTACTAATTCAATATGTAGGTTGTTAGTAGTGGATGTTGTGAGCTCTGAATGGAAATATTGGTACTAATTACATATGCATTTTCCTTCTTTCTTAGGTGAGTACTTCAAACCAGTAATGGATGGACTAGATAACAAGTCATTCTGATGTAAGTACATGAAAATGCGTCTCTAGTATCACTTTTGATGAATTGTTTTGATTTTGATGCTTGCAAGTGGCTTATTGTTTTTTTTTCCTGACTATCTATTATTTCTTGTGCCATTTTCTTGTAGGTTGGGACCTCAGTTCTAAGAGATTACATTTTTGTTCATCTTCAGAAGAATGATGACAAATTTAAGTAGCTCATGTTAGTCTTTGTCCCTTTTCTCTCATTCTCTCTTATATTACTCTGTCTTTCATTATATTCTTTTCTTTTCTTTTTTTATTTATTTAATGAAAATTGTGTGTACGTAGTGCTATCATATTTTTAACATAGTACTATATTGTAGTTTTATGCTGCAGAAGCTTTTTGCACTTGTAGATCATACTATTGCGCCTGATAACATGGATGCTTTGCAAAACCAGGAGGTCCTACTGCCAGGGCATCTGGTTGCAATTTAAAACTTGGAATACCAAACTGTGCCAAAACATAGTAAACAATAGCAATGTAAAACATCTTAATCAACCTTCTTCCTGAAAGAGCATCCCTCTCTTAGCAAGATTTTGCAATCACAAAAAAAAAAATCGAGAACGTGCCAAAGTCGCCTGGTGTGAGATGAGTACTTGGTGTGGACGACGGAGAAGGTGCCGAAGTCGACCTCGAAGACAGTCCGACGGAGGCGGAGTCGACCGCGACCGTGAAGACACTCCTCGCTGGGACGAACTCTTGTGCGTGAGCAGAGAAAGAAGCATGAAAGCTTCAAGTAAATATTCAACAGCAAGCCAATTAAACATGGTGGGTGGTGGTAGGTCAGCCAAAATTAAATAGGGGCATTTTAGACATTTCACCCACTTTTCTTTATGGGTTTATACTTGAACCAAACGACTGCACATAAAACTCCCATCTCTCACAAAGACCAGGCTTATCTAAGCCAATCCCTACACCTTACACATAACTCTAACCAAACAGGTACTATGGATTTTGAAACGAAACAGTTCTGGTTTGTCTCCTCTCTATATCCTCCTCTGCAACGCTCTCTGTTTGAACCCCGCGGGTGGTCCCTAGCGGTTGGAAATGAGTAAGCCAATTGCTAAAGAACTCATGGGCTTGTCGCACGAACTGTTGTAGTTCAACAATTCAAGACCAACTTTAAGGCCATGCGAGTGTGAGGGAACATTGTCCAGCGGGACAACTCCCCTCCCCCTCCCTTAAAAGTAGGTTCATGGGCCTTGTATTGGGTCCAGTTCGAAGTCTCCACACGGATAATTATTAATGATAATGTGAATTTACACTATAAATTTGTGAATGTTGTGAATTGAATTGAGACTTGTTAGAACTAGAGAAGGAAAGTAGAAGAACTAAGAACTTCTACTACTACAAAGAACTACAACTACAAAATAGAAGAGGAGAAATGAGAGAGTTGAAATGAGAAGTTGTATACAACTTGGTGTGTTTTTACAATGAGGTTGACACCCTTTATATAGACCATTTCGTGATGATGATAAATGTACTAAGACAATGTTTACAAGTTATACATACATCACATGCCATACAACTCTTTACAAGCAATGTTGACAATACATGAAATAATGAGTACATTGGATATGGATGCAAGTAAGAGCCATGCTTGATATTACCACTCAATGTAAGTGCCATGCTTGACAATGATTATTCATACAAAGTCTTGATCAATTGTTCATCCATATCATAACACTCCCCCTTGGATGACAATTGTTGAGAGAATGTGCCTCGTTAAAACGTCTACTAGAAAAAACCCTGTAGGGAAAAAAAATCTAGCAAAAGAAAAAGAGTATACATTTCTTATTAATCTTAAGATAAGTATAATATTGTTAGGATTGCCTCATTAAAAAAAACCTTGCTAGGAAAACCCAATGGGATAAAGCCATAGCTAAGGGAAAAAGAGTGCAATACACTAATCAATAACTCCCCCTCATGTGAACATGGGTGAAACTTGTTCAGTTTCTTTACTTACAATGTCTTTAAGTTTACGCAAGCCAATACCATATGTAAGTTTTTTAAATGTCGTAGTTGGTAAGGCTTTTGTGAATAAATCAGCAAGATTATCGCTCGATCGGATTCGCTTGACATCAATTTCACCATTCTTCTGAAGCTCATATGCATAAAAGAATTTTGGTGAAATATATTTTGTTCTGTCCCCCTTTATGAATCCTTCACTTAATTGTGCAATACATGCTGCATTATCTTCATATAATATGGTTGGAGAATCTTTTATTGAAGGCAATCCATATGATTCTTGAATATGTTCAATCATGTTTCTCAACCAAACACATTCACGAGTTGCTTCATGAATTGCAAGTACTTCAGAATGATTAGAAGAAGTGGCAACCATAGTTTGTTTTACGGACTTCCATGATACAGCGGTATTACCACAGGTGAATACATATCCCGTTTGAGAACGGGCCTTATGGGATCGATAAAAATCCAAAGATCGGCATAACCTTGGAGATTTAATTTTACCCCTCTCGAGTAAAATAAACCCATGTCACTTGTTCCTCGAAGATATCGAAAAATGTGTTTAACACCATTCCAATGTCTTCGAGTTGGTGAAGAGCTATATCTTGCAAGTAGATTGACAGCAAAAGCAATATCGGGTCTTGTACAATTTGCAAGATACATAATTGCACCAATTGCACTTAAATATGGTACCTCCGGACTAATTAGCTCTTCATCACTTTCTTGAGGTCGAAATGGATCCTTATCCACTTCAAGTGATCTGACAACCATTGGAGAGCTCAATGGATGTGCCTTGTCCATATAAAATCTTTTTAATAATTTTTCAATATAATTTGATTTATAGACAAGTAATCCACTTGAAAAATGTTCAATTTGCAAACCAAGACAAAGTCTTGTTTTTCCAAGTTCTTTCATCTCGAATTCCTTTTTCAAGTATTCGGATGTTCTAACGATGTCGTCGTAGTTTCCCACTATATTTAAATCATCAACATATACAGTAATAATCACAAATCCTGTTGATGATCTTTTAATAAAGACACATGGGCAAAGCGGATTATTTACATATCCTTCTTTCAGTAAATAATCACTAAGACGTTTGTACCACATTTGTCCAGATTGTTTCAACCCGTACAAAGACCTTTGTAATTTTATAGAATGTATGTTATGAGGTTTTGATTTTATTTCATCGGATATTACAAATCCATCAGGGATTTTCATATATATCTCACTGTCTAGAGATCCGTACAGATATGCTGTAACGACATCCATTAAATGCATATCAAGCCCTTCGAGACCGCTAAGGCTTATCAAGAACCGAAATGTGATTGCAACTATAACAGGAGAATATGTTTCCTCATAATCGATGCTAGGTCTTTGTGAGAAACCTTGAGCTACAAGTCTTGCTTTGTACCTTGTAACTTCATTTTTTTTGTTTCTCTTTCGTACAAATACCCATTTATATCCAACAGGCTTTACGCCATCTGGCGTTTGGACAATTGGTCCAAAAACCTCTCGTTTCCTTAACGAGTTTAGCTCTGCTTGGATAACATCTTGCCATTTTTGCCAATCAGGTCTTTTTTGACATTCGTCCACGAATCGTGGTTCTGGATCATCATCATTTTCACATATTTCAAATGACACATTGAAAGCAAATATATCATCAAGAACAATTTTATTTCGATCCCAAATCTTACCAGAGTTTAAATAATTTATTGAGATCTCACTACTTTCATCTTTTTCTAGAGGAAGTTGTTCCACATCAGAATCAACTTGTTCTGACAGACCCTTTATCAAAGAATTCTTGTGCTTTCTCAGGAGTATTTTGATTTGTATTTATTTTTACTCCCGTTTTCCTCTATCGAGGAATTGTATCATTTGAACCAACCGGTCTTCCACGCTTTAAGCGTTTCGTTGGTTCTTGTGCATTTTGTTGCACAGAGACATCAATTCTTGCAGGAGCATTTACAAATTTGGAATATGTGATTTTGTCACTTGTTTTGCATCATTAAATGCATCTGGTAATTGATTTGCAATTTGTTGCAAATGAATGATCTTTCGAACTTCAAGTTCACACTGATTTGTTCATGGATCATAATGTGATAAAGTTGATGCATTCCAAGCAATTTCGCGCCATTCCTTTTGAATTGACTTCTTATCTCCCCTAATGGTGGGAAAATTGCTTCATCAAAGTGACAATCAACAAAACGTGCAGTAAATAAATCCCCTATTAAGGGCTCAAGGTATCTTATAATGGACGATGAGTTAAATCCAACATAAATCCCAAGTTTTCGTTGTGGAACCATCTTAGTTCTATTGGGAGGTGGTATAGGAACATACACTGCACAACCAAAAATTCTTAAGTGTGAAATATTTAGTTGTTGACCTAAAATGAGTTGCATGGGAGAATGTTCATGGTTTGCAGTAGGCCTATAACGAATGATAGATGCTGCATGAAGGACTGCATGTCCCCAAACTGAAGTTGATAACATAGTTCTCATGATTAAAGGTCTGGCAATTAATTGAATGCGTTTGATTAGAGATTCTGCCAAACTATTTTGGGTATGTACATGTGGAACAGAATGTTCAATGGTAATTCCTATAGACATGCAATAATTTTTAAATGCTTGAGATTGAAATTCCCCGCCATTATCAAGACGGATGGTCTTGATTGGGTTGTCAGGGAATTGTGCTCTTAACTTAATGATTTGCGCTAAAAGTCTAGCAAATGCAACATTGCGGGTCGAAAGCAAACAAACATGTGACCACCTAGTTGATGCATCTATCAAAACCATGAAATATCTAAATGGTCCACAGTGAGGATGAATAGGTCCACATATGTCTCCCTGAATGCGTTCTAAGAAAACTGGGGATTCCACAACAATTTTACTTGGGGATGATTTAACTATCAATTTACCTTGAGAACAACTAGCACAATTATAATCACCAGCTGAAAATATTTTGTGACTCCTTAAAGGATGTCCATGCGAATTATTAATTATTCTTCGCATCATTGATGATCCTGGATGACCAAGCCGATCATGCCATAAAATGAATGTCTTTGGATCATTAATTTTCTTAGTTAAGACGATATTCGTTTCGACATGCCTTATATGAGTAAAATATAATCCAGAGGATAAAGCTGGGAGTTTTTCTAACACTTCTTTTTTCCCATTTGAAACCAATGTGACATAGAGAAATTCGCTATTATTTTCGTTCATGGTTTCAATGTGATATCCATTTTGTCGAATATCTTTAAAGCTGAGTAAATTTCTTCTGGATTTTTCAGAGTACAAGGCATTGTCAACATGAATTATTGTTCCCCTAGGCAACATAATATTTGCTCTTCCAGAGCCATTAATCAAATTGGAGATGCCAGATATTGTTTGAACATTAACCTCAACTAAGTTCAAATTGGAGAAATATTCACTTCTTTTGAGGATAGTGTGCGTTGTAGCACAATCAACAAGACGCATATCGCCATAATCTGAACAAATAACTTGATGATCCATTTCTACATTGAAAAACAATATGGTATTAAAGAAATACCCTTTTCGTAATAAAATACGAATATCTCAAACTTTTTGGATCATTAGTCAACAAAAGCATGGTAAAATATCACAAAAATATTTGGGTATTGTATATATGACAATATTTAGGCAGTATAGCCTTTCATACGTGACAAAAAAAATGTCACAATTATGAGCACTCCTTGTCAATACTAATTTACCCTTTCTAGTGGTGCACCACTTTTTATTTTGACTATCATTGGAATTGTCAATATGACTTTTACCATATTTTTTCACCTTTTCCACGTCCATAAATTTGTAATTGCGACCATGATCATTATATGCAACATATGCTTCTTAATTTGAAGCTAAACCAATTGGACATGAGTATAATATCTTATTATTTTACTCAGCTACCACGAGACAAGGATTCAATCCATAATTAATATTTAATGGATTGACGTGCGCGCTCGATAATTTGTTGTAGTAATACATCGAGGCGAGCCACGTGGCTTTTATTTATCTCATCAGTCATATTTCTGCATAGCCTCAATATAGAGGTAATTGAAATTGGAGAATAATAAATGATATTTGACTAATATAAATTTTGTAGCGTGAGACCCAGCCGCTCATTTTGAGCCTTTTGGAGCATCACCAATTTTGGCCTTGATATAGATAGCTCTATGAGGTGAAATGATAATATAAAGTGAAATATTTACTTTTCAAATCTCTAAAGAGTCTAAAGAGATATTTGACGAATAAATATTTATACGTATAGCCTTGCATAGATACTTTATATATAATTTGTGCATCCCATTGCCTTGACAAGTAATTAGTATTGTCAATATTGTTAAGGTAATTAATTCAATTATAATTAAATAAAATCTTTATGAAAATAGGGATAAACTAAATAGTTTTCTTTTTATACAAAATAGATAATATACCATTAAATATATGTTCACAACTTGATTATAAATACGCAAAATGTAATACTTGTATGAGTTGGTGGGACAACCTCCAGGTTGGGTGGCGAGACGAAGTCTACTTAAAACCATGCCTCCTCGAACGGGATAACCCGTCTCCCTTTCAATGTTTAGCTTTGCCGGGGACAAGACTTACCCACTATCAACCCAAACTCATAACACTATTTGCAATATAAAAAATCAAGAATGGAGCATAATTAATCGTTTGTAGTATAGCGAGAAAACTAGTTATGTCACATATTGACTTTTGATTTCTGATGTAGAAGATCGTACAAGACGCAACTACAGAGCATACTTTCACAATCGGTGACGTTTTAATTCATAGTATATGAATAAAGTATGCATATAAAAGTGAATCAACCAAGATAATATAGAAATAAACCGAACTCATAAAAGTTATACCTTCCTAGCTTTGTCTCCTTAACAAGCCTTCTTGAACTTCAAGATCTCCTTAATGCCAGAGCAAGCTCGTGCTGATAACGTGTTGTGAATTGAATTGAGACTTGCTAGAACTAGAGAAGGAAAGTAAAAGAACTAAGAACTTCTACTACTACAAAGAACTACAAAGAACTACAACTACAAAATAGAAGAGGAGAAATGAGAGAGTTGAAATGAGAAGTTGTATACAACTTGGTGTGTTTTTACAATGAGGTTGGCACCCTTTATATAGGCCATTTGGTGATGATGATAAATGTACTAAGACAATGTTTACAAGTTATACATACATCACATGCCATACAACTCTTTACAAGCAATGTTGACAATACATGAAATAATGAGTACATTGGATATGGATGTAAGTAAGAGTCATGCTTGATATTACCACTCAATGTAAGAGCCATGCTTGACAATGATTAGTCATACGAAGTCTTGATCAATTGTTCATTCATATCATAACAGTGAATTCATTTTGTCTTTCTTCTTTAAGGGCTATTATATATTTTTTCTAATTTCTTCAAAGTGATGATGTGGAAATAGGAAGGATGTCTGCCATAATAATGGATGTACGGGATGTACGGGATTGTGATTGTCTTTGGGTAGAAACCAAAAATCTTCCCTCTCACTCGCTCACTTAGATGATGGCTGCCCTCTCTAAATTGAGTCTTCCCATGACGAACCAGTGAACCTTAAGAAGGCCACCAAATATGTCACCGATGAGATGGAATGAAGCTTGGTTCCAGAGACTCAACGGCAGACCATCAATCCCAATCCAACAATTGAAACCAACCCATTGGGATCTTGCCAATGCATTTCCTCCTCCCATGGGCAGATCTTAGCTATTAGGTCCCCTCCAATAGTTTGAGCGCGTCGGATGATCCGATCGCACCCTAAACCCTAAACCCTAAATAAGTCTAGTTAAGCTCACTTGGACTCATTTTGAAGCCGCTATTGTGATTTGATGAGGTAGGGAGTGCACAAAAGGATCACGGAAATCGGTTCAGCACATTGATGGCTAGATTGGTGAGATCGGAAATCCCTAATTTCATTTCTTAATAAATTCTTTATTTCTTGTAGAATTGGTTTCTGTGTTATGTGAAATTCACAGAATGTCATTGAATGAGAAAAACTAGGTTACTTTGAGATTAATTGATATTTAGAAATGCTATGAAGATTTATTAATCAACAAAACAAATTAATAATTAAGGATTCAATTAACTTGAAATCAAACATAATTACTGAAAGAAATAAAAATACTCAGACGAACAATGAAACCAAAACATATCACAACAATCACACCCAATTGAAAAGAAAAAAAAAAATATCACAACAAGATTTATGTCCAGTTGCGCTCTCGAGGCACATCGATGTCTCCTAATGAGCGAGTTAGAATATATATTGTCATTTTAGCAAGCTACCCTGGAACAAAGAGAAGAAGGAAAAGTTAATATATCATATAATATAGTGTTTCTTTTAGCATGAGAAGGTTTCTAGACTCTGCATTTGTGTATAATACTTCAAATAATTAAATAGAGCAAGTTTTGTTTGAAAACAAATAATAATTTGTTTTATTCAAAATAAAAGAAATAATTGAAGAATTAAAAAATATTGAGGAAGTTTCAATTGACGTGATACTATGTATTAGGGAAATTTTGGGTGATCCATTTTTTTCCACGACCGCTTATTGAAATTATAAATTCCATATATAAATGCAAGATTACCATTTTGTCTTAGATCATGTTCCATACACATTTGGATATATGTATGACACATACATATAATCCATATATCTAAATACATAGTTGTGTTGACATATAATTAATTAAATTCTTCCCTCAAAAAAGGACATGATTTTGGGTAATTTCACATCAACAAGAGAAAACACATCACTATTGAATTAAAGTTATTTGATGAGCAAATGATTAAATAACGACTAGAAAGTGATCAATATAGCAAAATGATCCAAAAAAAAGTTTGAATTTCCCACATATTTATGGAGAGCATAAAGTTAGGAATGAGTCATATCTAGCTATGTAAATATTGCAGCAAACTTCTTTCATCAATTGTTGAAGGGGAACTAGAGTTCAAATTTGACTTTCGTAAAAAACAAAATAAAGATATTGTAATAAATATTATATACATAGCCGATGGAAATTTAAATATTAAGGAATGCATACCTGTGCTGCTTCTAGTACCTTAAAACAACATGATCTGCTGGTCTTCTACACTTGGTATCATGTATGTGTTTGCATTACTAATAGTATCAATAATGCAATTGCTTTCTTGTGAAACTCTTCTCTCGCCGATCCTATCATCATCGTCTGTTACCAAACTGGTGATAGTAGTTCCAACTGGAAATGACCACGGGATTAAGGGCGCCAACTGTTCAACTTTGCTTAGGAGCTTCAAGCCATCTTTTACTTTCCTTCCCAACTCTTCAGTGGTGCTTTCAATGATTTCTTTGCATATGATGCTTGGAAGTTGACTGAGCAGTTCCTTTAGCATGCTAACAGTTATTTGTTCCACCTCTTTGTATAAATCTTCAATTGAGGCATAAATGTTATTTTCTACGTAGCCCAAGATCGCAGCTACTGTGACCATCTGTGTGGATAATCTAGCCATATCCAGCATTGTTTCACGTCCATGTTTTATGGTTTGAATTGCTTTATCCAACTGGCTTTGAGATTGAGAATCTTCTGGTTTACACATTTGAAGCAGCTCGAATCTTCCGCCTGACCACCAATCTCTTAAATCATCAATCTCATAGAAGCCCACTTCTGTAATTGTCTTCCGAGCAATGTATTCTATGATTTCAAAGACTTCTTCGAAAGAGTCTTGAATACATTGACTCAGAGAAGTAGGAATAGAGATAGTAGCAATTCTTGCAAAGACTACCACTGAAATTGGATTTATCTCGTACTCCTTCAAAGCTGCGAGGAAAGCTGTAAGAGACTCTTGAGAGAGAGGGGTGCTATTCAGGAGTTCTACTATGGCTCTGAGCGTCTTCTTCTCTACCGATTTCCTCATTTCCTTCACGCCTTTCTTTAACATCCAATCATTAATATGGAATTCGCTCTTTTCCTCAAGTAACTTTTTGCACTCTATGGTCATGGCCTCAACTTCAAATTTATCTTCAGGCTTATTGATACGTGCTTTTCCATATGATTTTTGTGCTTGCATTAAACGTTTTGTAAATTTGACCAAAATATTTTTAGCCTCCAAGAAAAGACTGATAAAATCAAATATGATGTCAAACTGAGGAAAGATTACTTTGACAAAAGCGTTTTCAAGCCAAGATGCATCATAACAACAAATGCACCGTATATCATCACCATAATGTATTGCTAGATGATTAGCCATTGAGAGACATCTGATGGAAATTCCCAAACAGCCCACAAGGATGGTGATGGCTTGGCTTACAACAATAGCCCACATTGACCATTTATAGTCGGAAACCCCTTTACAGAACTCCAACTTTTCAGAAACAAAAGATCGGAAAATTGCTTCTACTAAAACAGCGGCACAAGCAATGCAAAGCCCAAAGCTCTTACAACTTATCGACTTTGTACATAAATCAAATTGAGGGTCTGTATCATAGCCATACAAGTAGCTCACTTTCAATCTCTGTGTCAAGCTTCCACGGCCTTTTGTGCAGTGGTATTTAATTCTCTTAGCAAAATATTCCTTATCCTTTTGAAAATTGACAATATTTAACCACAGCTCTGATAGTATTAACACCATGCAACACAAAACTATGATGTGCTCTGGTGTGAACGAAAAAATCACACCGGTGTGTATTTGAAAACAAACATTGATGAAAACAGTGATCACAAAAATGCTAAGGGCGACCATGTTTGATAAGCATTCAGATTGTGTAGTAACCCCAATAGAAGGCATGAGGAAACCCATGAAAATGCATATGATGGTAGTGCCAGTAAGCTTAGATAACTGATCATGAGCACTAGGCATTGAAGTTGTGAGGTCTACTGGGAGTTTTGCAGCCACGCCAAAAAGAGTTAGCGTGACAGAATTGAGGGAGAAGAAATGACAAGGTAGCCATCTCTTTCTATTACGAAAACCAGCAAAGATATCCAAAATAATGAATAGCAAACATACCAAGGTAGATCCGACAATGTATAAGCCGATCGTGGGCATTGGAGAAGAATAGTTGGAAGTATCCAACTCGCCATTGACACACCTTTGGTTTCCCATTTTCCTACTCTTCTCAATCAGGTTGGCTTTTTTTTTTTTTTTTTTTTTTCTTCTGTGCTCTTATTCTTCAAACTAACAAGCCAGGTATATATACTATATAGTTGTATCTACTTTTTTTTTCTCTCAAATTTGTTGTTCCTTAAGGAGCCAAACCTTATTTTAGAATCTTTCTTTTTCCAGAAACGTAAATAAGCGAATGCTGTAACGAGCCTTCTATTCTTCCAAAATTAATCACACCCCTGAATATGATGAGATAATTATTCCTTGAGAATAAAAAACTTTGTTAAAGGAGATGTTGCATGTCAAGAGTACATATTTGCTCGATCTTCCAACCTTCTTGATCACCCTAACCAGTTTAGAAGTTAAGTATATGCTTCATAAGGCTGGC
Source organism: Stephania japonica (assembly GCA_039657345.1). Lineage (NCBI taxonomy): Eukaryota > Viridiplantae > Streptophyta > Magnoliopsida > Ranunculales > Menispermaceae > Stephania > Stephania japonica. The sequence continues at coordinate 50,371,976 of CM077558.1, forward strand.
TCCCTACGCATGTGCATGGCGTTAGGAGTACTATTCAATCCTTTTTCAATACCACGATAAAATCGATTGTGTTGTGTGACTTAAGGTGTGTTTGTCATATCCATTTTTCTTGAAACTATATATGTAATGAAATTGTAAGAAAAAAAAAACTGTATATAATTAAAGTTGATCCTGAGTGAGTCAGCAATAAGTTCTTTTCCTCTAAAATGTTCTATATTCTTGAGTCAGTCTTGGGCTAATATAACATGCAATACATGCTTTATTAAAAATGAGATCTTACCTTTATTTTACAAGGGAATATGAGATTTAACTCAGACTTATCAAAATGTGACATTCTGTATGGTATAGGCTTCCAAATCCTTTCTTTCCCCTGGTGTATGTAGGGTTCCAGTTCCTTTTTTTACCCCTTTTGGTTTATAGGGGTTCCAATTTGACATGTAAGACTATATGTCGTTGTATGGCAAATTATACTGGAAGGCAAAACCATATATAAAGGTAATTAAAGACTAAGAAAAATTAGTACAGCGGAGTAATCGAAGAAATATTTTAATTTCCCTCATCCATGCACATAGCATAAATTGAGGATATGAAATGTGGCATATGCAGGGATGTGAGCAAGACACATATACTCTTTTTAGCTAATTTCCTTGATCATTTGTAGATACTAAACCCTTAACATGAACACACTGTTTTACTTGGAAAGTCCTTGTAAAACTAACATGCTGGTACTCATCTTCTCTTTTGTAAAAGAGAAGAAATGCAGCCGATCGTCGTAGGAAAACTAAGTTTATCGAATCTTCAAACTCTCAAATAGATACACTGATGCTTCAGTAATATATATTGACCTACATTCAAATAGAAATGCATGCATGCATTTATCTTTTGCAGCACAATGTGGAAGTCTATATTAGACTAAAGTGCCACCAACTCCCTACACACTTCTGTTTGGTTTATTTAGTCTCGATTATTTCATCTTTTGTAGCTTTCGAAACAGCAGAACAATTTGTTGAGATGTTTGGGCCGAAATAATAGTCTCACATCAGATAAGTGAAACTTCTAAATGAAGTATATAATAGTCTCCCGTCAAATAGTATTAAGGCCTTTTGAGATAAAACCCCACACCTTAGAATTGAAGGGTGGTTAAGTTAGGGACAATATCGGTAATGGGGAGATCAATGGCTCGCGGAGAAGTGTTGCAGCGTCTGCTTGTGGGTAAGGTACCGCGAGATGGAAAAAGTAATAGTTCTATATTGGATAAGTGAAGCTTCTAAATGAAGTATATAAGTGATTATTTGACCAAAAAAAAAGTATACAAGTGATTGTCTCCCCTCAAATAAAATAGTACTGAGGCCTTTTGAGATAAACCCCACACCTAAGAGTTGAAGGGTGGTTAAATTGGGGACAATATCAGTACACCTTCAAAGCCCATGTCCTGTGCCTACCACTAATACCTTCAAAGTTCAAACAGAGTGCTCCGCTGGTCCTTCATGTTTGGAATACGCATCAGTTTCAGTACTGATATTGTCAATGCACACTAACCGTGGCATTATTTGTAACCAAGCTGTTGATGGTCGTTCCCGCTGGAAATGATCATGTAATTAAGGACTCTAACTGTTCAACTTTTCTTACAACCTTCAAGGTGTCTTTTGATAACTGATATTGAGCGCTAGGCATTGACTTTGTGAGGTCTACTGGAAGTTTTGTGGCCTCACCAAGAATAGTTAGCATGACAGAATTTAGGAGAAGAAGTGACATGGTAAGTTGGTAGCCATCTCTTTCTATTACGAAAACCAGCATAAATATCCAAAATGATGAATAGCAAATATAACAAAGTAGATCCTGAAATGTAATAAGCCAATTGCGGACATTGGAGAAGAATAGCTGGAAGTATCCAACTCGCCATTGGCGCACCTTTGGTTTCCCATTTTCTTCCCCTTCCAGTATGAAGTGTTTCTCTTTTCTTTCTTTTTTTTTTTGTCAAATTTGTTCTTCTCTCTAAAGGATCCAATCCTTACTTTAGAATCCTTCTTTTGCTAGAAACTTCAACAAACAGAATGCTTTAAAGAATATAAATTAAAATTATGGTAACTGGCCCTCACTCCTTGTCTCCTTGTCAAGTTGTAAGTAAATATAAAGTAATTTCTTTGGTATAACTACTTAGCCCTTTAGTGATGTAAATATCCTATTTGAAAGTAATTGCGTTCTTCATAAACTTCTATAAATTGCACGGTATAATCAAGAAGTCCACTTGGGCTTGTATACATGCTAATATGCTATATTGTCCAATGCATTATCCTTGTCATTTTTGAAATGCTATAGTTAATTATGCCTCCTTTCCTTGTTAAGATGTGTGAACATATAATTTGAGTTCTTTAACATGATTCAACTGATTTCGTGTATTGTGGTGAGTCCTTCTGATCTACCAGTTGTGCCAATATATATATGTAATGTATAAATTGCCAAAAAAAAAAAAAAAAAGATTCAGCCTCTTTATGTTTACATGAGATTATTTTCGTTATAAAATTTTCAAAGAAGGCTCTGTATATGCTTTGTTATATTCTTGCACAAAAATGTAAATAAGTGATGAGAAGTAAAACGAAATATCCAGATGTAGTTCAAGATATGAGTGATTTAGAAGCTCTCAAACTCATAGTTTGGAATCACCAACTCTATTTGCCAATTCTTATAGAAGTGTTTTTAAACGCTATCCTGCAATAGTGTTTGAAACATTAATTAAAAGTCTTGCTAATCAAAATGCATTATCAACTTAATTTAGACTTTTAGCAAGGAAATATTCCTACAAGGATTGTAATTAGAATTAAACGCTTCAAAATGAAAAGAAATTTCTTTCATATATCCCTACATCAGTACTTGAAATAGTTACAGAAGAAAAGCAGTTGTTCTAACTATTTCAATATAACAGCAGAAGTTTTCAAAAAAAAAAAAACACAAAGTTACAGCAGAATAAAAACAAGTCAATTTTTGTTGTAATTAAATTCGTCTTCTATACACGCTTACATCTGATGCATAACATCTCATCTACACAAAATTCATGATTGTCAATCTGATCAAGAATTTTTATTTATTTTTTTATTTTTTTATTTATTTTATCAGAAAGAAGTATGTGTGTGTGTGTATATATATATATATATATATATATATATATATATATATATATATATATATATATATGTATGCAAAGCAAAAGAATGGGATTGGGAATAGCATCTAGGAAGGAAAAAATTTCCTGCAAGCGTGGTGAAAACTACAAGCCCATTACAAATTTATGTTATGAAAAAACGGAATTAATGCATACCTCGATCTTTCGCTCTCCATTTGGTTTACTCAGTCTACAGTATTTCTTCTTATGCATGACCTGTGCCGCTACTTGTACTTTCAAATGGTGTGCTCCATGCGTCCTGTGTGTTTGGAACTCTACAAGTATTTGCATGAACAACAGTACTGATATTGTGATTTCTTTGTAGTGGAACTCTGTCTCTCTAATATGGTACATGGAACAACAGTACTGATATTCATGAACAACCAGTACTAATAACCGCGGCAACATTTTTCACCACGCTAGTGATGGTAGTTTCAACTGGAAATGACCATGGAATTGATAGGACTCCAATTGTTCGACTTTGCTTACGACCTTCAAGGCACCCCTTTTACTTTCCTTTTCAAGCATTGCTTTGATGATTTCTTCAAATTTGGTACATGGAACTTGGATCCTTCCATTTCTCTGCATAAATCTTCAATTGATGCATAATGTTTATTTCTTATGAAGCGCAAGATCGATCAGCAAGTTGTCTGAATCGATCATTAGCAAACAACTCTAAATCTATACTTTTGATTATTTAAATTGCTTGGTCCAACTGTGTTTGACATTGGAAGTCTTTTTTTGCAGGCTTTTTTTTTTTTTTTTTTTTTTGTCAATAACTTTCCTTAACCAAACAACTATAAAACAGAATTACCAATATATAAATGCAACGAGTCCCTCCACGTAGTGGAAGACTGGGAATGCAGAGCTGCTCTAGCTAATTCATGGGCAATAGTGTTATACTGTCTAGGTACATAATGAAAATCAGGCCTTCCTAATCTAGCTGCTTCCCTCCTAATGTCTCAAGCAATAAGATCATGATCACTGAAATCAGCGGCATTTAGTAGCACCTGGATGGCATTCCTAGACCCTGTACCAATCCATGAATCTCTCAACAGCTAGGCTTCATAATTTCTTTGATCAATATGATACAAGCCTTCAAAGACTTCTTCCAAAGAGTCCTGTATACATCGATCGACTCAGAGAAGATGGGATAGCAATAGTGGCATTTTAATTCTTGAGTGATGCGTAGTATTTGTATTGTTGCACTATTTTCTTTTTCCAAAGCTCTTGGTTTGCTTAGAGGGACTAGCTATTCTTCTTTTGACTTTTGAAAAGAGAGAATTCGTTGTAGCTTAACGTCTGTGTGATCTGCATCGAGATTTGCAAACCACATCCCAAATGTAATTTATACGTGTTTAGAGTAGTCATATCCATTCTTTTTTACCTTAACTGATTGAGAAGTTTAAGTCATTAGTTTAGATATTTACTTTAGAATGGAGTTATTTAATTACATAATTTTGCCTAAAGACATTTAGTTTAAAAATGTATATATGGGACTAAAATAAGGTAGAGAGGGGATAATAGTTGCTCTCTAAAATTCAAGTTTAAAGCCTCAATGAACTTGCTTGGTGCTAAAAGGCTTCATCATAAAAATGTGTCCATTTTTTTGTTTTGTTTTTTGAAGCCTAAATAGGCAATTTCATATTTGCCCTATTAAGAGGCAATCTTGTCTCAATTACAAGCTCACGAGAAGCAATTATAAGCCTACTGAAACTCAATGAACAGACCTAATCACTCAAAGTAGACTTATGAAACTTAGGTGGGTCAACACAGCAAATCCATAAAGCTTAGGTGAGTCTAGTGGCCCTGACGGATCTACATAACTACCAGGATCCATGTGGACCTGAAGATCTACTTATGTGTAAAAGTACTACCTGTTTTACTTTGCCAAAAAAGGTACTTGAATAATAAATATATTTTTTACAATCAAATTGAGAATAAAATTGAAATTATATCATAATCTTTTGAAATATTGAAATTATGTATTTTCTTTTTAGAGTGCTTGAAATTATATCTTACTCTTTATATTGGTATTTATATCCAATATTACTTCAAGCTATAATATAATGGTTATTTATCAAAAAAATATAATGATTATGATATAATTTCAAGAAAAAAATCAGGTTTCTCAAAAGATTAAGATATACCTACAAATGGAAAAAAAAAAAAGATATTCAGCAAAAATAAGATAAAAAAAGATTAGGGTTTATGACGTATTTCGAGGCACATCTCACGGCACAATTTGTGGTGTCAAAATTGTTAAGTAAAATCATTTTCCATCTTTATTTTTTAATGGGAAGTGGGCCCACCCGCTCTCGACAACTGAAGTCCAAAATTCGCGCCAAAAACACTTTCCCTCCATCCCACTTTCCCGCCACCCCAACAAAAAATAGTAAATAACCTCCAAAATCCAAACCCTACACCACTCCATAGAGAGAGAGAGAGAGAGAGAGAGGCGAAGAGAAGCCATGGAAGACAAACCGACCTCAACGAAGCGAAGGCGCCACGCCCCGCCCTCCGCCGCCGCCATCCTCACTCGAAGCAGATCCTCCGAGGCCTTCCACCGCAACAGATCCGGCCGCGCTCGCCCTGACCCCCAACCCTACCTGCGCCAATGCGAGACCAATCGCCAATCTCCATGCCCTAACAACTCGCTCAGCGAGAAACTCGATGGCCTCGGCGTCGACGTCATCGATATCGACATGGGGGTTACTTCCGTCAAGGATCTGCGTTGGAAGAGGGTTTTCTCTCCCGTGTTGGAGATCCATGGAGAAGAAGGAAGCGTTGCCGAGGACAGCGAGGAGGATGGCAAGACTGCGAAGATTGGTATCGATTTAGGGCTAGGTCAGGAGAGGGAGGATAGGGATTTAGGAAATGTAACTATTGTTGAGATTGGGAATACTGAGATGGAGGAATTGGTTCAAACTACGCCACCGGATGACGAAGTGTTGCGGAAATTGGAGAAGAACACGGATCGGGACGCAGAGTGTGGATCGCAGAACGATGGATGCCGTTTCGAAGAAGAGAGGAAGATGAGTAATCATCTCAATGAGAAGAATAGATTGGTAAGATCAGATTTTTACTAATTTTAGCTGTCAATCAATGATTTTTTCCGCGATTGGATTGGAGAATTTATGCTTGTGCAGTCACACAATTTGTTTCTCTCAACTTGCAGGGCGTTGCTGCGTCGAAATCGCGGATGAAGCTGTTTAAGAATCCAAGTTCTTTCAGCTACAGAAGATTGCTTCCATTTCTAATGGATCTTGCCAAGGAAAATTCAAGTAAATTTCTTCTCTTTCGAAGTCCCCTTTTTTTTTTTAACTGATTTAAGTAAAAAAATTGAGAATTTACTTTGAATTTAATTATAGATACTTTGGAAATTCGTCCATGCAAAAAAAATGAGAAGCCTGTGGTCTCTTTAATCAATCAAATTAAGATGGATAATTCATTGGAAAACAATCAGTTTCACGCTTCAGATGCGCCGACTATGCAATCGAATGAGACTATTTCAATGGGCTCGTTTGATGCTGATCCCCCGAATTCGCAATCTCCTGAGCAACCCATCGGCGCAACTCCTGTTGAAAAGATGTTTGAAATGTCCAATGTTTGTGGGAATAGTTGTCCAGTGATTGGCACTCAATTCAATTCACCTGATGAAAGTGCTTCACTTGTGCTACCTAACATGGCAGATGATCCGAGCGAGTCAGAATCAATTCAATACTCTAATGAGCCTTTGAAAGAAAATGATCCACTCATGAAATCCACTGCTTCTCCTTTGTTAATAACTGAGCCATTTTCAGCAATGTGGGATGTTTCGGAGGCCCCTTATAATTCCTCCAAAGTAGTTGAAGATATTGGTGGCAAATCGAAGGGATCTGAGTCTGAGATTACTCCAGATGTGAAGCCTTCAAGTGCATTTTGTGTTGATAAAGATTCAGCGCACATGGAAGTGGATGTTACAGTAGAAAGTCTCTTAAGCAGTGTGACGAGGGGGATTCTGAAGAGACATCCTAGAGGGTGCAGAGGCATATGCAATTGCATCAATTGTGCTTCATTTCGGCTTCATGCTGAGAGGGCATTTGAATTCTCGAGAAATCAGTTGCAAGATGCCGAAGAAGTTGTCGTAGAACTGACGAGGGAACTGTCAGGCTTGCGAAGTCTACTAGAGAAATCAGTTAATGGCAATGAGAGTCATGCTCTCTCTGTTGTCAGTGAGGTATACCATTCAGTAACACTCCTAAATGCATCTCTTTGATTCTTGCCATCAATTGATCAATATATCAATATAATCTCCTAGTTGATGTAGATGGCACATTCTTGGATGATGGTATTTAGAAGTTCTATCGTCGCCTTTTGATGATCAGAAGACTTGCACTTACACTTCCAACTAACAATTTCTATTTTTTCTTATTTCAGATCAGTGAAGCTTGCAGAAAAGCCTCTGGAGCTGAAAATTTGGCGAAAGGCCGGATAAGGGAGATGAAACTTGAACTCGGTATTCACAGTAGAACCACAGTAAGCTATATTCCTCCCTACTCTCCCTCCCTTTTCACCCCTTTAAATCATTGTCCATGATAGTTTCTGTGATAGTGTCTTCATGCTTTTACTAAGCTGGATTTGAACTGTGTGTTTCAGTGCTTGGAAAGGCCAAGGGTCAAGTTTTCTGATGTTGAGCCACTAGTGCCTAAGATTCTGAATTTTGAGACTCAGTTCAAATAATGAGGCAGAAGATATGGATTGACAGGGAACTGTATGTTACGCTAAAGGGAGAAAATTTCAAGGATTGCATTTGCATTGTTAGCAGAGTGGATTCGATCTGGGTGCACATACTGAAGACGGCCTCTAAGAAACGGTGCCTTTCAAAAAGTTTAGGGAGAGCAAAAGAAGTTTACTGTAAAAATGCTTGACAAAATTTTCACGCCAAATGTATTTGAGCTTTCCTAAATTTACTCTTCATTGGCTAGTTCTTGGCACAGTTCGGATAAAGGGGTCTTATTTTCTTAACTTTTATGTTCATATAAATAGATTGAAGTTTCTTATAAAAAAAAATAGATTGAAGTTTGAGATATTCAACTCTGCATGAGTGATCATCACAGGAAAAACTTCAAGATGGAACTCTGTTAAACTTTTAGAGGGTCTCCGAAAGCTTTTTCACCAAAGTTTGAACCAATTTGGCATGCCCTTGATTGATGCATTGATCTGTATATTGAAGTGTACACAAAACTTGATATGGATCTAAAGGACTCCCAATAAGTGTGCGTACGTCAAAATATAAAGACTCTTATAAATATTAGAAAAAAATAATAAAATAAAACATGACTCTTATAAATATATGAACTGAAAGCAATTCATCAATTTTCCCAAGACTTCACTCCAAAGTCAAGTTAAGTTTTCTTAATGATGGACAAAAAAATGTACAAATAAAAGCTTGGATATGCCATGGAACATCCTCGAGGAACTGCATCTTTACATGGAATATGAGTAAAAAGAGAAATTTGAAAAGAGAGAAGGAAGAAGGCTTTTCAAATCAGAATCTTTAAAAGAGGTTTACGGGCTCATATGGTTGCTCTTCCCTATTCTTACTCCCGCAACGGAAATTATAATAGGGGATTGAGAGGCTAGAATGGCAAATATCTACCGAGGTACAACAACGATTGGACCCGAATACGCCGGCCCTTTGGAAATTCTTCAAGCTCTAGCAAATGGGACTAAATTATTTTTCATACTATTTTTTGTTTAAAAATAAAATAAAAATTTTATTAATCATGATGGCTCAATGAATTCGATAGAACAAGACAAGACATTGAATCAATTACTTCGATAAAAAAACACATTGATTTATTAATCTTAATTGTTCATCAGAACATTCAACTTTCATAGTTGATTTAAGAAACTGCAACTGTAACAATGGAACAATTTAACAATCAGTGACTGTTCACTTGACAAATATCTGGAACAGTACACAGACATACTAAGACCTAAACGAAAAATAAAACTTCCAACAAGAAAAGACGATCACAAACTTTTAATATTGAAAGACAAATACTTATTAAAAAGGATAACCTAATAAAACTATTAAACCAACAACTATAAGTACAGATGAACTTGAATGATGATAGATGCACACGAGGGAGAGCAAGTGGTGACTCCAATGATGAGTCTAACAATTGTTGCAAAATTAAAACTCTCAAATATGAATAATTCTATTTTTATTGAAGAAAATACATACAATAAACACTTTTATTAGAACCACTGCCGATCAAATAGCAGATCAGCTATGGTTCACAAAGAAATCACAAATAATTGCTTTCTTTGCTTTTTGGCACTAACCTAATTAATTAATTTACTCTGTCATTTTTCATACTATTTGAAATCCTCCAAACATGTTCCATCCAATACAATTGTCTTAAGGCAATAAAACACCATGAGAATAGAAATTTTCAGCAGTGTGATGCACATAAGTACACTAACAAACTGGGAATTGCATTTACTCTTTTGTGCCTGTGTGAACTCTGACAATTGAAAGAAAAAGAGAGTGTGCTAATATAACTAGCAAAATGTTTCTGCCCCATCCCTTTTTTTTTTAACCATTTTTTCTGCCCCATCTAACTTCCATGAACATTGTAATCGTTGAGTCTTCAATAAGCCTGTGTACTCAAAAGAACCCTTCACAATTCCCATATCTACCCATTTGCCTTATTTTGTGGCAAACCAGCGGTAACATCAAACCCTGGCGGGATGAAAACAACATCATCCCACTTCGACGTAGATTTGCCCTGCAATGTGTATATTCTCAGTTCCCCATAGTAAATTCTCAATAAACAAAAAATTAAAACTTTTTATGAGGGCCATTACCTTCATTCCTTTAAGTACTTCCTCAAAAGTGGCAACCTACAAACGAAAACAAATTGTATCATGGAAACCACCAACTGATGGGGAGGAGGAGCTATTTTGAAATCATACCTGGATATCTCCTTGTCTGAAAGCAGGATTTAACTGCTTTTGCTGTTCAGCAGCTCTTTTTAGTGAATTCTCTAGATCCTCCTGGAAAGTTTACAAAGAATATAGGTTCCCATATAAATACACCCAGATTCATATATAGGTCAAAGTTTTTGTAAGCTTACCTTTCGGAAGAAATATGGCCGATATCTTTTGTCTTCAGCCTTCAAAAACAAGCTCTGGGACTGAGATTAAAAATGATTCAAAACCAAAGTTCAGATGGGTTCGCCAAGAAACCAAAGTCACACAGCGGGAAATGGCAACAAAAGAATAATAACCAAAGATTTAAACTCAAATGCACAAATCGTATATTATTCAAAGCCGCTTTCAGAATAATAATCTCCAAAGGCGTCACGCTTTGGATTTGATAAAAACTGGCTACAACTTTCTCAGGCCATTGAGATTTTCTATTCAGATTTAGAGTTTTTTTCTCCCTTTCAGAGGCTCTCGCATTCTCCATGTCTTGAGTTTTTTTACCCTCTTAGCATTGTTTGGGCCTCTTTCTTGAGTTTGTCAATAAGGCCTCTTCCAAGTTCCAACAAAACGAAAAATATATTCTCAGAAATGTCCCTAGTAAAGTACAAGACTATAAAGACTTATGGTAAACCAAAAATTGTTATCTCCTAGCAAGTTGGTACTTTTTACCAACTATCTACAGTCAATTAAAAATTTAATCATTAGAAAGAGACACCATATTAATGCTTTCAGTATACTTAACGCTGAGGACTTAACAATTGTCAAGGGAATTCTAAACTAATTCATTTTTACAGCATCAACATTACCTTATGTGGCCACTGGACATGGCAAATTGCTCTAGTATCTCTTCATCAGGTCGCATTAATTTTATATCACTTGAAATGAAGACACTTCTATTACAGTTTACTACCATATATGATTTTACATTTTTCACCAACTTAGATATCCATCAGCATGTAAATACAGGTGGGCTGTGCGTGTTGGATTAATTTGTAGACAACCTCGAAGTTCATGCCTGGCATCGTGCAATCCTTGCAAATGCCAGGGATCACATAAATATCAACAGAAAAGTATCCACTTTCATATGGGGGACAAAAGTAAAAGCAGTATCAATGTTGCCGATTGTTCAAATGAAACATTATATTGCAAACCTGGAAAACAGGAACCCCAAAGAAACCCTCGTCATTAGATAGCCCAGCCTGCTCTTTCACCTAAAAAGAAAAAAAGAACGAAATGAAAAAAATAAAAATAAAAAAATAAAAAAAAATAAAATCATGATCGAAGGAACATGTTAAAATAGGTAAAAAAAAAAAAAAAAAAAAAAAAAAAAAAAATATAGGCACAGGAATGAAGAGTTATAAATTCCTTATGAAAAAAAAAGAAAAGAAAAACACAATATATTTTATGTTCTTTATCCTCCTAGTCACCAAGCAGCACATTTTTTCAACAGCAATTTTTATCAGATAATCATAAGTAACTGTTGGAGATAAAGTAACTGTTGGAGATAAGGGAATAATCCTACATAGACTAGATAAAATGAAATACAAAGGTTATAAGTTTGGGAGGGGGAACTCTAACTTGCATTGGCATTTTGGAGACTCCCCCACTTTCAAACTAAAGTCCACGCATTAAACTAGTCACTCTTATACTCTCTCATGACTTGAACTTGGGCCTTTTACAAAAAAAAAATAAATAAAAGTAACATGGGATCAAAGCGCATAGTTCAAGTGGGACCTGAGAGAAAAAGCCCCCTGAATCATATAACTTTCGGTCCATGGGGGAGTGTTGAAGATGTGCGAACCGAAAGTTAGTCCTACATTGACTAAATGAAACTTCAAAATGAAGTATACATAAGAGATAACTCCTCCCACTAGTACAAAGACCTTTTGAGATAAAACCTCACACCTAAGAATTGAAGGTGGTTAAGTTGGGGACAATATCGATGTTAGCGGAGGAAATCCACGGGCTCGCGCACGCGTGTGTGGCTTGGCCAAAGAATTTGACAAGGTATCAAAGCCCAAAGTGGTCTAACAACCCATTTAAAAGATCTAAACTCCAAAAAAAAGAAAGGGCTAGCAAAAACAAAAAATGATGAAGCCAGACCCATGTCGGAAGACCTGTGGCCTCTGAGGTTCGAAAAGAACACAAGCTCAGGCTTATAAAATTGTTGGAAGACCTGAGGCCTCTGAGGTTCAAAAAAGGAACAAAAGGTTATAAGTTTGGGAGTGGGAACTCCAACTTGGAAGCAAGTCACAAGTGATTAGACTGCCACTTGGACTTGAGGGGGACTGTTGGAGATGAGGGAATAATACCACATAGACTAGATAAAATGAAATACAAAGGTTATAAGTTTGGGAGTGGAAACTCTAACTTGCCTTGGCCTTTTGGAGAACTCTCCCACTTCCAAACTAAAGCCCACACATTAAACTAGTCACTCCTATACTCTCTCATGACTTGGACTTTGGCCTTTTACAAAAAAAAAAAAAAAAACTAACAGTAACCTAAAAATCCAACAACAAAAACCGCAAAACCATTGGAGGTTTTGTTTAAACATAAAGCATTCGAGCACCCAAGTTGTACTTCTCATAAGCAACTCATCAAATTGGTAAACTCGGTCTAAATTACGCCGTCATTGCTCGAATATCAAGTTTTTTTTTTTTTTTTTTTTTATACGTGGTATCTAGGCTCGAGCCTAACTATTCCCACGAGGCCCTAGCGTGATTGGCCTGAGCATAACCCGGTATTCCGGACAATCTTGACGCAGCGAGAATCGAACTTGGGACTGTGCGCCTAACTCACACAATCTCAATTACTCCCTTGTCGTAGCGCCAACCCGTAATTAAATATCGAGTTACTCAATTACCATAATTAAATAACAACTCAACTATCAAACCAATCAGTTGGTTGGCACAACTAGAAGTGGGTTGTTGTCCCTTAACTAGTAACTCGAGTTCAGAGTCTAGTGAATGGAAACACCAACGTTGGGGAGCTCCCCCCACCTGGTGTGCAACTCAGGACAAACCCAGAGTAGTCGGTTAGTCCAGATATCAGGCAGTTTAGGCCGAAAAAAACTATCAAACCAGAATCCATAGAAACCAAAATCATGATTATCTCTACTAGTGCAAGCGCTAACAAAAAAAAAGCCACTTACTTTAAGAGCATTCTGAACTTGGGCAGGTTCCGGAATCATCCTAAAGCTAACCCCTTCAAGCTTCAACTGGATAACCTGAAAATCAACCATAAACTCAATCAAATCACCAAAACTTGATTCCCAACACCAAACAAACCACAAAAAAAACACCTTATCAAGCGCGATCTTGACGACCATCGATTTGGGCCCCATTCCCTTGCTCACGGACCTCATATGATCAAGCATCGTCTGCGCATCCTCCCTCGCAAAACAGATGAGCCCCAACGTCTTCTTCGACGGGACCCCGGAGACCAACACGAACTCGTCCGCGGAGTTGCTTAAGACGTACACGCCCACCCCCGCGAGCCTCTCTTCGATTGCGTCGAACGACAGGGCGATGTCGAATCGGTGCTGCGGCTGCGGCGCACCGATTCGGGCCCATAAGCCCTGGTTTTGGATGGGAATGGAGGGGCAATTGAGGGAGGAGAGGGTGGTCTTGGCGTGGCAGATTAGGGTTTCTAGGGTTTGGCGGTGGTGGTGGAGGGGTTTTGAGAGGGTTTGGAGGAAGTCTGTGCATTGGGTTTGGATTTTGGCTAGGGTTTGGTGGAGGTTTATGTTTGGTGGTTTGTTGTTGTTGTTGTTGTTGTTTTTCCACTGTAAGAAGTCCATTTTTAGGCTTCTCAAGCTTGTAGTGAACTGAACCCGATCTATAAGAATACTTGCGGTACAAGTTTCAGGTTAAGGCGGTGAAATGTGTGGAATAAGGTTATGATGATAGTACTTTACATTATTTTTGAAACCTTCTTTGGCGGTTGCTGTCTAGGGCTAATAGCAAAGGGTATCCGAGAATCGAAACTGACACTTGATGAACCGACTAGGAGAAAGGGACACGAGAAATTGAACTCCACACCTGACACCAAAGTGACCATTTCGTCCCTTGAGATCATTAGTGCGATGAGTTAATTTGCATCATCCTACTAATTCTAATGGGGAGCTTTTTTTCCCTTCTAATAATTTTTTTTTTGAGGATTGAGAAAAAGGTTTTTTTTTCATGTGATACATGGCACTAACTGGCAGTTCAAAAGATTCAAAATCGATACCTCATACCGTACCTCTTAAATAGTGATTTTGAGTTCGAGCCTATATGGAGTTTCATCGATGAAAAGAGTCAAAGCCTCTTATAAGCTGACTATGACTCGAGACTAAAGAAGTTAATTAGGCAAATATCAAATGACTCACACCACAAAAAAAAAGACATCCTTTCCACACAGGTGTTGCTCCTCATTTCAGTCAGTTAGTTCATCATTCAGTCAACCAACCAACCAGTTAGTCAACCATAAAGAAAAGTGTTGGAATAACACCCCCATTTTGTGTACCTGGGGATGCGTGTTTTTACGTATCTTGACGTATAATAACAGTGGAGTAGGGGATATTGTGCATTTCTCACTCAAATAGTTAAATTTGAGTCACTTGACTGACAACTTGAGGTCAATGACTAGAGAGCAATAGTAGTTGGAGTGGGCGTAGAATCTTGGTGCTTAAATTGGATTAGAAAATCAATTTCGCGTAGCTTTAAGAGATTTTTTTCGCAGTGCCAAAACATCTCTTATAATGTTTAAAAAGGAAAAGAGCAAGGCCGTTATCCAAACTAGAATTTGATGTCAAACCCACCACTCCCATACAAGGCAGCCAAAACACACAAGCACTTGAGAGAACTCCACGCCCAAATCGCCCGCCAAACCCTCCTCCACCACAACCACCACATCTCCCTCTTCATCCGCCGCTGCGCCGCCCTCCGCGCCCCCCTCCCCTACGTCCGCCTCCTCTTCCACTCGCTCCCCAACCCCAACCTCCCCGTCTTCACCTCCACTCTCAAATTCTTCTCCCTCTCCTCCGCCCACCGCGACGTCCTCTCCCTCTTCCACCTCCTCCGCAGCCGACGCGCCCCCGCCCCCGCCCCCGACGCCGACGCCTTTATCTACCCCATCGTAATCAACGCCTGTCCCAATGCATCATCTGTTGCTTCTGCTCATGCCCATGTCTTCAAATTGGGGTATGGCTGTGATGCATTTGTGCGCAACGCGGTTGTTAATGGGTATCTCAGATTTGGGCTTGTGGGGGTTGCAAGGGAGGTGTTTGATGAAATGCCTGAGAGGGGGGTGGCGGATTGGAACGCGATGATTTCGGGGTATTGGAGGTGGGGGCGTGGGAGGGAGGCGTGTGAGTTGTTTGATGAAATGCCGGTGAGGAATGTGGTGTCGTGGACGGCGATGGTGACGGGGTATGCGAGGAGTGGGGATTTGGAGAGGGCGCGGGGTTTTTTTGAGGGGATGCCGGAGAGGAGTGTTGTGTCGTGGAATGCGATGTTGTCGGGGTATGCGCAGAGTGGGTTGGTGGATGAGGCTATTGAGCTGTTTTTGGAGATGGTGGATGTTGGGGTTGAAGCTGATGAGACGACGTGGGTCACGGTGATTTCTTCGCTTGCGGAGCGAGGGGATCCTCGGCTTGCAAAGTCGCTGGTGGATTCGTTGGACAGTAGGCGTGTGAATTGTAATTGCTTTGTGAAGACTGCACTTATTGACATGTATGCGAAGTGTGGGGAGCTCACCACTGCGCGTCGGATTTTTGATGAGATGGGAACTCATGCCAATGTTGTTTCGTGGAATGCAATGATTTCGGCGTATGCTAGAGTTGGTGATCTTGCATTGGCGAGGAGCTTATTTGATAAGATGCCCAGAAAGAATGTTGTCTCATGGAACTCGATGATTGCTGGCTATGCTCAAAATGGGCATTCATTTCTCGCAATTGAGTTGTTCAAAGAAATGACTTTGACGAATAACTTCAAACCAGATGAGGTGACCATGGTGAGTGTTATCTCAGCTTGCGGGCATCTAGGCGCTTATGAATTGGGGAGATGGGTCATGGATGTCATCGCTAAAAATCGGATCAATCTAAGCATCTCAGGTTACAACGCTTTGATTTCCATGTACTCAAGATGTGGTAGCATGGAAGATGCCGAGAGGATCTTTCATGAGATCACAGGAGTGAGAGATGTTATTTCCTATAATTCGCTGATCACAGGTTTTGCGGCTCATGGATATGGAACTCGAGCCATAGAATTGATGTCAAAGATGAAAGAAGAAGGCCTTGAACCAGATCGGGTTACATTTATTGGTGTATTAGCAGCTTGCAGCCATGCTGGATTATTAGAAGAAGGCCAACATGTATTCAGGTCAATCAAAAGTCCAACTGTAGATCACTATGCATGCATGGTTGATCTGTTAGGCCGAGTGGGTAAATTGGAGGAAGCCAAGAGATTGATAGATGGTATGCCAATGAAAGCACATGCGGGTGTATATGGCGCCCTCCTTAATGCAAGCCACATTCACAAGCAGTTGGAGCTTGGAGAGTTTGCTGCTTACAAGCTTTTCGATCTTGAACCAGAAAATTCGGGTAATTATGTATTGCTTTCTAACATTTATGCATTTGCCAAGAGATGGAAAGAAGTTGACAGGATCAGGGAAATGATGGGAACGCGTGGAGTAAAGAAGACAACGGGATGCAGTTGGGTGGAGTTTGATGGCAAAGTGCATCGTTTTATAGCAGGGGACCAGTTGCATGAGCGTTCAAAGGAGATTTATCATGTGCTTGAAGAACTTGAGAAGAGGATGAGAGCTCTTGGATATATTGCCATTAAAGATTGTGTGTTGAGAGATGTTGAAGATGAAGAGAAAGAGGTTATAGTGGGGACTCATAGTGAAAAGTTGGCCATAGGGTTTGCACTTCTTATGAGTGAAGAAGGAGCGGTGATCAGGGTGGTTAAGAATCTGAGAGTGTGTGGAGATTGCCATGTAGCCATCAAGATGATTTCAAAGTTGACTAGGAGGGAAATACTTGTGAGGGATAACAACAGGTTTCACCATTTCAAGGATGGGGAATGTTCCTGCCAGGATTATTGGTGAAGCCACACTCTTGAGTAGGTCATTTGCTTTCAAACACTTATTTTGCATTGTGTATTGACGAGTTTTTGCATAATTCACGTGTTTATGTAAAGTGCCTTAAAATTACGTTTTTCGTATTGATGATCTGTTAAAAAAAGCTCAACGAGTTGGCAGGGGAAAACTAAATATTGCAGTGAATTCAATGCCCATTGACTGGAAAAGGAAAAAACAAATAAATTACACACACACGTACACACAGACATATCATCCATTGTAACCATCATTTGAGTACATTAACGATGAGAATATGAAGAGGACATTTACCATCATTTGTATTCTTCATCCCATGGCTACTTTGTGATCAATTTTTTGGTTATTCATCTCTTGTTAATCAGTTGACAATTTGACATTATGTTGGAAAATCATTTCCTTTTCATATTCAAGTAGTAATGGATTCAGATTTTGTGGTAACAAATCTGAGTCCAAACCAACAACCGGTTGGTTCAAGTGGTAAGGGACTTGGTCCCCCCTTAAGCGAGGTCTCAAGTTCGAGTCTCGTGGGTGAAAAAAATAGGGTTTGGGAGGGCCGCGCCCCATATGAGGCCCGACAGTACCTTAGTGTGGATTAGTTGATACGATTGTCGCCGGACACCAAGTGGGAAAACCCAAAAAAAAAAAAAAACAAAAACAAAACAACTGAGTCCAATTATAGCAGTTACCTTGTAACTACAATGGATAATGTTTTAGTCAATCATTTTTCCTTAATTTTAGATGTAGGTGTGGCAATTGACCCACTAAGAGCAACCCTTTTTTGAAACCTCATTTGCTTTTCATATAATGAACATTAGTTAGTGCAATGGTTTAGATGTATTTCTATCTTTAGTTTATTGAACTCAACCGTTGTGAGGTTTTTTCGTTTAAACAGGCATTGACCTATGACCAAAAGCAAGTTTATATTCAAGATCTCCACAATCCTAGATTTTTCTTGTGTTAGTTTGCAACTATTGAGCTTGTATGTTAATACTATTGATGGAAATTGTACATGATGCGTCCTTCTCTTTTGGCCAAAACTTATATATTACTATTTTGTCCCCTTTAGTCCTTGAAGCTGAAGGCCTAAAGCTGCCAGAAGAACATGATATCTGTATGATTTAGAGCTTCATTATCATGAAAGCAGCAGGAGAAGGATATTGTATATTCTTGATCCAGTGGGATTCCATTCAGGCCTGTACTACTACATGCACCATGTTTCTTTTATCAATCAGGTATATTTAATGGGCTTGTTTTTATGTTCCAATAAGTTATTTTACGTAACATATTGTATATTTTTTCCAGCTGTAATAAGATTTAACTGCGTGCATTCTTTTTAGCTTCTTTTTATTTATTTAATTTTAATAGTATAATGGTTCCGTAGCATTAATCTTACGGGTCAAGTAACATTAGGGTAAACTCCAATGTGTTGAGGAACAAAAAAAATCCAGAAAACTTATTTCATTTACCATCCTAAAAGCGGCTATTTCAATAATTAGTCTTATTTTTTATTTGAGCTCCTACTGCATGCTATACAATTTTTTATTTTTTTTATTTTTTTGTGTCAAGGCATGCTATACACTTTGAAGCTACTAATGACTAATGGTTTGTTTGTTTAAGTGTAGACAGTGGTGGAACCAAAAGGGGAGCATGGTGGGTGGTCCCCCCACCCTCCTCCTCTCGCCCTAAGGCCTCCTTGTTCTACTTCCCCCCCCCCCCCACCTCTCTTGCTCCCCGGCTCCTCTCCCGCCCCCTTACGGTTGACGCACTTTCTATACACTATAAATATAGCTAAATAATATAGGTGATAATTGAATGAGTCAGAGTGTATTGAGTAGATAATTTATCATTTAAATAATGTATACATAGTTAAATTAAACTAAAAGGTAAGTTTCTTTATGGTTGAGGAATATCGATTATTTTAGTGATAATATAATTCTTTTATTTGACGCAAATCTTATTTTATGTGGTCCATTGAGCTCAATACGAGTCAAGCTTAGTTGGGTCTAGGCAGGCCTAACTTAAGCCTCACTTTCAAAAACTCATTTTTTAGGCCAACAACTCATTTTCAAGTAAAAATATCAAAATATTGTATAAGTTTAACGAGGGTACGGCCTAAGCTGGCAAATGCAAATTAACCTAGGCATGCGCATCAAATGATCGCACTTTAGTGTTCTTGGGTAGGGTCAGGTCTGTATTGTAATTGTTAAAACTCAAGCCAGTTATGATGTCGGGCGCTTGTCGGGTGAGTATCCAAACTTATGAATAGGTTTAGGTTAAAGTTCGCCTCCCTAACTAAATTTTTTGGTTCCGCCATTGAGTGTAGATTGGTCTACTGCTGATTGGTTGGCGGTTTGATATTTAGATATGATAAACAAAAGCTTAACATTTCTTTTGACTAAATCAGTGTGCTCGATGACTTTGTCTTTCTTTTTCTACTGCATGGAAGATTTCTTGTGTCCCATAATCGACAAATACGTTTGACTTGCTGCTACTGCTAGACTCTCCTTTAGCATTGGTCACCTATTACACTTTGCTAAGTATGCATAGCCTTGGAGTTAGTTGACATAAATGACTTCTACAGAAATTTTTTCCAGAAAGGAAGAATTGTAAGGGAACGAAGATGAGAGGAAGAAGCATATGTTAAAGAGTGTTGTTAACTTGTTATAAAAACAGCCACATATATCAATACTGCTACTTATCAATTCTCTTTATTTTCCATTGTTTGGTGTGTGATTCACATGATTGTTTTCAATTAGTTGCAACGCTCCTTTACTTCATTTATTTTTGTCAAGCAAACTGATGTTGATATTGACATTAATATATTGGGCTGGATTATTTGTATAATTAGATATTTGAGCATTAGTGGAGATGAGTTTGAAGAAATTGTGTTCTACATATTCAATTTCAAGATTGTTTGGACTGATTTATTTTCATTCCCTTTTCTTTTGGTATCATGCGCAGATTGATTCAGTTCCTCTTCAAATGAAGTGGATCCATAGTTATTCTAAGATATTGTGGACAATGGACTTCTTGATTCAGGTATGAATGTCACTTTTTTTTTTGTTCTTGCTACGCATTGCACTTTCTCCCATTTAGTTCCTGCAATGGTTTTCCTTTTAGTATGTGGCCCTCTCTCTCAATCTATGGGTTTATTCTATCGTGAATCGTGATTCACAAGCAACAACATAACTTCAGTCCCAAATTAATTGGGGTCGGCTATATGGATTAAAATCTTCCAAAATTGCAGCACACTCCTGTAATTTTGAATGTCTACAATTAATCATGTAGTTTGATTATTTTGTTTTTTCTTAGTAGAAAATAATGATTTTGTGCGAAAATGAAAGGATATTGCATGTTGTGCTATCCCTGATGGACTTTTTGCTTTAGCACATTTCATAGAAGTTTATGAAGGAAATGTTTAAACTTCTATAAAATACGCTATATCAAAAAGTTCATCTGAAAAATTTTATAGGACCGCAATTAGGCCAGCTATGCTTTATGAAAGTGAATGTTGGGCGGTAAAGCAACAACTATTACATAAAATGAACATAGCAGAAATGAGGATGTTTAGGTGGATGTGTGGTAAAACTCGTAAAGATAGAATAAAAAATATAAAAATTCAAAGTAAAGTAGGAGTAGCACCAATTGACACAAAGATTAGGGAAGGGCGGTTGCAGTGGTTTGAACACCTGCAAAGAGGCCCTACAAATGCCCCCACTAGAAAACTTGACTCATTAGAAACTGAACAAATTCGACGAGGTAGAGGTAAGCCGAAGTTAACCTATGATGCATTAATTAGGAGGGATTTGAATGGTTTGGAATGCTCACCGTCAATTGCACAAAATCGAGCACAATGAAAGAGTTTGATCCATGTAGCTGACCCTAATAAATTTGGGACTGAGGCTATGTTGTTGTTGTTGTTATGAAGGAAACGATTACTTATAACTAAGACTGTTGACCACTAAAGAGCTAAATCACGTTAAAGAGTTCACTTTAACCATACATACATCATGAATAGGAGAAGAGAGGACAGTTAGTAACTATGCTTCTCAAAAAGAAATTGCAAGAATAAGAAGATATTTTACAGTTGTACCAGAAACTTTACTTTCTTGGGAAATGATAAAAGGATATATTCATATCTTTATGTCACAGACCCACTTAAGTCCTGGTGATGCTCAACTGGATGTATGCCCCCCTCCCTGAAGTTTCTGGAAAAAGAAATATTCTAAACTGAGGCTTACTTTTTCAGACAAACAAACAAATTTGGAAAGAAAAATAAATAAATGTAAACTATATATGTGATTTGATAGTTTAGGAGCATAGAAGAAGAAGCCACCTGATTAGGAAGGGAAAAATGGGTAACCAAAGGTGTGTCAATGGCAAGTTGGATACTTCCAACTACTCTTCTCCAGTACCTACAATTGGCTTATACATCACAGGATCTACTTTGGTATGTTTGCTATTCATTCTTTTGGATATCTATGCTGGTTTTCGTAATAGGAAGAGATGGTTGCCATGTCGTTTCTTCTCCCTCAATTCTGTCACTCTAACTCTTCTTGGCGTGGCTGCAAAACTTCCAGTGGATCTCACCACTGCAATGCCTAGTGCTCAAGATCAATTATCTAAGCTAACTGGCACCAGCTTCATATGCATTTGCATGGGTTTCTTCATGCCTTCTCTTGGGCTTACCACAGATTCTGAATGCTTATCAAACATGATTTCCCTTAGCATATTTGTCATTACTGTTTTGGTCAATATTTGTATCCAAATGCACACTGGTGTGATTACTTCGTTCAAAGCAGAGCACATCATAATATTGTGTTGCATGATGCTGTTACTTATGATGCTATGGCATTATGCTCCCATGCTCAGTGCCCAAAAGCAAGTCTATGCTGATTTTACTAAATCCCGTTTAGCAAATGGTGATGGCAGCCTGCTAGAAAGATTGAAAACGTGTTACTTATGTACCTTTCAATCAAATCCTCAATTCATGTTTTGTAGGAAGTTAATGTGTCCTAGTACTTCCGTGCTTTGTGCTATTTGTTCAGCAGTTCTATTACAAGCGGTTTTTCGTTATTTTACTTCCAAAGAGTTGCAGTTTTGTGAAGGAATTTCGGACTATAAATGGTCAATGTGGACTATAGTTGTGAGCCAGACCATCACCGTCCTTGTTGGCTTTTTGAGCACCATTATCAGATTAGTTACAGTGGCTGGCCATGTACGAAATGAAGATATCTTGAGAGACTCTTTTGCTTGCCGCTTGGCAGGTGATATTACCTGGTTTGGAAATCCTTTCACCAGAATTGTCATGTGCCCGGTTGGAATCATAGTGAACTTGATTAATGTTTTGGCTGTGGCACCATATTTATTGGTCAGTACTCTAAAAATGTGTTTTAGGGTTGCAAGACATGGAGCATGTTCCAATATTTGCAAACCTAAGGAAGAAGGCGGTATCGAAGAAATGTCCGAAGGGAACAAAATTGTAATGCATGATGGCAGTATTTGGATGCAATACATGGATGATTGGACAATAAGAAAAGGTGTAAAAGACATGAAGAGATGGATAGGGATGAACAAAGCCAAATTCTTAAATCATCTCATCGAACTCCTGCGCAGAACTCCTCCGTCTCAAGAGCCTCTTACTATTACTCTTGAAAATCAAAATGGTTTAAAGAGGCAAGACTACAAAGTTAGTTCCCTTTCAATAGTAGTCCTCGTAAAAGTTGCTGCCTTCTTTATCCCATCTTCCCTAAGTCAATCTATGTTCGACTCCTTAGGCGAAGTCTTTGAATTCATCCATTACATTGACTAGAATACGAGTTTTTCAAGCTTCAACAACAAACTGAAATATATAGATTCAAAATATTTGTGAACTAGCAGCACAGAGTTCGACCTTTCCTTTCGAAAGCCTGATGCTGAAGCCTTTCAATCTACAATGCAGGTTGACCAAGCAATTGAGACCATAGAAAGAGTGAAACGAGGTCTGATGGATGCACATCGTTTTATTGCAGAAGAAGTTAATATGATCTTAGGCTTTGTACTAAGAAAAGCCTATACATCACTCGAAGAGTTATACAGAGATGTGGAACAACTATATGTGGATATGTTAAATGAGCATCTCTCACAACTCCCTTATACCATATTCAAAGAGATCAATGAAAGCTCTGCTGAAGGATTGGAAGAGAGAGTAAAACATGCCTTGCAGGTGGTGAGCAAAATTCAACAATTAGACGGCCTAGTTCGTTGGTCATTTCCACTTGGAACTACGATCACCAACTTGGTAGAGGTTGCTGCCATGGTTGATATGAATAGAGGAACACCTGAAAGCAATAGCAATGCCATTGTCAGCAATGCGAGTGCACTCGTTAATCCAAACGCTCAGAAGCAGCGCCACACGCCATTTGAAGGCAGCCGTAACATACTTCAGTTGACTGGAGAGGGAGATTCAAGTCTCATTGTTTCCAAAGCTATACAAGATGAAATAGTTCAGATTGAATGAACTAAACATACTTCTTTGTATGCAATCAAGAATAGGTCTCTATTTCTTTTATTTCTTTACTGCATTTTAGAGTGGTTGTCCAACTTGGACATTTATTTTGTTATGGTATGTTTTAAGTTTTGATTCCTTTGGTTCTCTTCCAGTTTTATCAATTTGATATATACTGAGTTGATGGTTTATTTTTTTGGTGTGTACCGTTCACAAGCACATGCGCAGGTCTCCCCTCCTCGCAACATGTTCAAAAGGTTGACTTAGTACACCTTACCTCTTCACGCTTACTTAAAAGATCTGTTCAGACTAATCTGAACAGCTTGGGCTTAAGATGTCAAGTTGAGAGAACCGGGAAAGGTGATTTACGAAATTTTGCAACCTTTGAATTATCATGCACTTATGAAATCATTTTTTCATATATAGATATATTTGCAGCTATGGACAATGTCACAACTGTCATTACTAAGATTTCATTGCTTACAGCGACTTCACATGTTATGATTTTAAGAGCACACACACACACACAATGAGTTAGGTACGTACAAGTACAGTTATTACTTTGTTGCAAACTTCTGAACGTTCCCCTTCCATATAAGCTATTTTGTTTTCAAGCTTAGTAGTAAGAATTCTTAATTGAAGAGTTAAGACCCATAAGACCATAACTAAAATAAACTTCTTATTTTCTTGTTTTATTAGTGCATAATATACTGTTGTGTGGCATAACCCATACGATGTATGTGCATAATTGCAGCGCCCCTCATAAGTATTGTTGTCATTTTAGATATGCCATAATATATAGAGCAGTTTTAGAAAATTAAGCTTCCATTTCTCAAAAATAAAAAAAAATAAAAAAAATAAAGGTAATCTTTAAATAAAGTCGGAAAAAAAAAAGAAAAGAAAAATAGACCAAAAAAACTAGGTTGGTCTGCATGTAAATGAATTTTTTTTTCTCAATATTATATATATATGATGTTGTTACTGCAGCTATACCAATTGAGTTGCTTTGCAAGTAATGAAGGCGATCACATTCATTAGCTCAATCATTCTCTATGTGAGAAAGAAAACAGAAATATTAGATAAGGTGGTGGAATAAATAGCAGTAGAAGTACAACTTTTTTGGGGGCTATGTACATAGAAGTGCAACACTATACATATAAATATAGATAATGTTATGCGAAAGCATCTTTCGAGAGATGGATGATGCATCACTTTCAGGAAGGAAGATTTGGGAAGGTCATGTGTACGACTCCCATTTAAGTCAAAATATAGATTAGATATTGGTTTGGATACCTCAAAGTTAACACTCAAAAATCAACTATATGATCATTGACATAAGTTTATGACCATCTAGATGCATGTGTATCTTATCTTATATGGTCCTAGATGCATAAAGGGCTTGATGAGGATTATTTTTTATCAAGTTCTACATGAAATTATAGAATGCTTGTGGCTTGACCCACTTAACCAACAAGTCACAATGCCTATGAAGACATACATAAATGAATAATATTAGGGTCTTAAAGGATGAGGCATGAGGACCATGAGGTTACACCTCGCCCCTCTCATAAGCTCAATAATTTGCTACCTCATAGACAACTATTTCTCCTTTTAAGATTAATATTTGTGGGTCCAACTAACAAAGTAGAATAACTTTAGAAAAAATAGAAAACAGAAATAAAAAATAAGAACTTGTTGCCCATATAAATCAAAGTAAGCTTTTTAATTTGGTCAGTATTATATTTTAAGTCAATAGATTGGCACACGTGTGTCATGTGCATCAAGGATTTTAATACTTAAACTCGCATGATCTACAATACCATATTCACATGCAAATCAAAGCCGGACCACATCTACCATTTCAGCTGATAATTCAAGTACTAAATGTTTTTATATTGATGAGATTAAAAAAAAAAAAAAAAACTAAGGGTTTAATTAAGGTTTTCTTTTGTCAAACAGGGGTTTAAGATCTTACTAAAACTTTTGCACATCCCTTGTTTTATAAACTTTTTCCACGTTGTATTCTTGGTTTATGAATCAATTGCAGCCTGATTTTAGATTTGGAATGAATCGTGAATTATGAATCATGATTGGAGGTAATGTATTTTTCTTAATATATATTGAAGCTGTTTGACAAAAAAAGGGCCTAGTGTACTTAATTCACAAATACTCAAGCCAATTATATTGTTAAAGTTTCGGACCATGGCCCAACTATTATATCCAAAATAAACTTGGATTCAAATTGGACTCCCGACTAAACTCACCCCTTGTCTTTGGACGATTAGCAACTTCAGTTTAAAATTAAGACCTCCACTTAAAACTTAAATTATGTGCTTTTTTTTTAGTATTTTATACGATATTTGACGTCAACTGCATCAATTAATTCATGCTTTCGCACAGTAATAATGTGCCTTTCATGCCACAGCCACTTTACACAAATGTGACGAATGATGTGCGACCTATCATTCAAACACTCCTCACTTGACATCCACACATCTTCAACTCAATAAAACTGAGTTGACTCGAAACGAGTTGAAATGGTCCACGTTAGATGCACAGATTTTCCTGAACGAATCGTGACCGTCCGATCTCTTGAATAACGACGATGGAGCAAATACGATAACGCACGAATATCAGCTAAACGACAAAAGTAGATGTTAGAATGTACTACTTATTATAGTGGGGACCACCAAGGAAGATAACAATGATTAAAATATTCACTTAATTGCAAGAATAATTACGATTTGTTATGATTTAAAAAAGCTTTACTTTCCTACCAAAAAAAAAAAAAGCCTTTACTTAATGGTTAATCCTCACATTCGTTGAATCAGTGCTATGTTTAGTGTGTTCGAACCGAATCGCCACTGCAGTTCGTGGCACCGTGTAATGAGGAAAGGGGGGGTTTTGATACAACCAATCCTTTCTTTTTCTTTTTTCAACACAACTCAGTCCATCCTAAATTAGTTGGGATCGACAATAGTAAAAAAAAAAAAAAAAAACATGAACAGTCTATGGAGATCGAGCTCAATGGCGGAGATTGAGATGCTCCTTAAATATGGCAAAGGCTATATAATTATAGTGTGGCAAGAAGCAATTATTACTAGTTGTTGGAAAAATTGGCCACTATATCACAATTTCTTTTATGAGTTGCAATATATAAAAAAAATTTTCAATCTAAAAAATACATCACAATTTCTTTTATCTAAATTTTGAACTCATATCCTCTTACTTCCAAATCTCATACCATACCATTAGGTCACTCAATTAATTGGTGTAACAAATATTTTTTTTGCACTAGTTTTTAATGTATCACAATTCTTCTAATTTACTTGGACTTATGATCGACTATGTAAGATGTAGGAGATCATCTATATAAGTGGAGCTTTGGTCGTAAAATATTTATTACAAGTACTTTCAAGGAAATGAAAAAGTGATTTTAAGATAATAGATTTTAGATGGCCAAAACATCTCTGGTGAGATGATAAAGATATTATTTGTCAAAAAGACACTCTAATTGAAGTCAAAAAAAAAAAAAAAGATTTTACTCTCCCTTGACAGTACTATGTATTTTGGATTCTATTGGATAATATGTATGCAAAGGTTTCTATGTATAATGATGAGTTATACCCAACAAGTATATATTGCCAATGTGCATGGGCAAAGTATGTAAGATGTCGCATCCAAAATCGGATCAATACCTATTTAGGACGAACAATTCTTTGAGATCGACAATAGTTGTTGTAAGCTTCTTGAAGTTCAACAAGAAATTAAGAGCGTTGCATTGAAGACACCAATTTGGTGAAAATGTACCCCCACTTCAATAAGAGATATACAAGAGAAAAATTGGAAGTTTCGAACGTGTGACTCGAAAGAAGCATACATATGTTAATAGTTAGCGAGTCCCAGGGGCGGAGCTACATAAATGGTTGCCCTAGGCTGTAGCCCAAAGCACCCATGTCCTCATTATGCTTGTAGATGTTTACTAAAAAATTTATAAGAAATACTCATGCTAGCCAAACCCTAAATCTAATGCCTAGACTACCTTTTATCTAACCAAAGGTTGAAATTATGACTCCACGTTGCCAGCAATTACAGAGGCAATGCTTCCAACTTACACATGTTGGAGTAGTTAATATTAATAAACATATATTCATCAAAAAAATATTAATAAGCATATAAATACTTCTTATAAAAATAATCACATAAATATTTAAGAGTTGCGCTAAGGGCATCTCGTAATCATCTCAGGGTACCCCCAACAATTTATCAGGGCACCCTAGTACTTTTACCAAAATACTATTTCGTTTGAAGTGCGAGCACCCCATCACCAAATCGAATGAAACCCTTCTTTTCTCTTTTTCATCACGACATCAAGGTCTCAATACACCAAATTCCCTCACTTTCTTACTTGTTTAAGGTAGATTTGTTTTTATGGTCGGACGATGTGTTTAATTTCAATCCCGTAGTGTTCAGTCACACAGGGTCGTGATCTGTCTTTTGGTCTTGGACGTCCATTGCCGATACCATTGTGTAAGTATCGGTTAATATCAACCGACACCTAAGTGAGAAGAACCCTTAGACCACATGGTTGTGTATTACCGAGACTACTGGTTTTAGTCTCGGTGACTTGTTACCAAGACATTAAGTTATGTCTCGGTTGCTTCCAACCGAAGTGTAATATAAAGCTATGTTTGGGATTAAACTCGGTTGGTAATAACTGACACTTTTTGTTAGTTATCGGTTATAGGGTACCGATACATTATAACATGTCTCGGTCACAGTCCTGTGTGACCGATAAAGTTGCTTCTGCAGTTCACCTTCGAAAATGGAAAAAAAATCCCACAAAAACTATAAAAACTAACTTGTCGTGTGCGACGTCTGTCTCTCACTCATTTTCTTCAACCATTAGACTCTAAAAACACTTAAAACTCATCGAATCTCCGAGCGGCGACGGATCGATAAATGCGATTGACAAGGGCTAATGCGCACTCTTTGATCGACAAACGCGATGTCTGGCTCGTGATGGATCGACTTGACTTCGTAAAAAAATCGAGTTTTCAAAAATGGGGTGCCCTGAGAGTGCATTTGAATGGACATGTGAATTGTTGGGTTGAATGAGGGCATTTTTGTTAATTGGTTATAAAACCAATTTTAATTAAAATGGCAGAGTGCCTTTTTGAGAAAATTGCGAGGTGTCATTAGCGTGACTCATACTTAATCATAATCTGCCTCGATATGATTAAGGCGAATCAGGAAAACGTAATTTAAGCAATTAAAACTCGATTTTTTTTAATAATCTTTCAGGCAGAAAAGATTGGTTTTTCCTTTTGTCAAGACAAAAAAAAGTTGTTACTTGTCTCTGATGGTAGATCCAGTGCACTTCTATTTATTTAATGCAACAGACAGTAATATTTTAAAATCAAATCACAAAAAGGCTATACATTGAAATTAAAGCTTTTGATAAAAGAGGTAGGTGTTTTATTAAGAAAAAAATCTTCCTAACGCACGAATTTTTTTTTTTTTTTTTTTTTTGTCATAACTACTGCAAGAAACTTGAAAAATTGTACAAATCCTAAGAAAATAGCTTGCTGAAATATCTCAAAACATTAAAGGAAAATCTCTTCTTCTTAAAACAAAATCATCAACGAAACCTTCGATGATCTCTTCATATAAACAAACACTAGAGGAGATATTAAACATGTGCATCCACTAGTATTTATCAAATGCCTCCTTAAAGGAGAGCCATTGTGGACTGATGAGTCTATGAGTTGTGACTTTTTTTTACTACTAGTACATTTATGGTCAAAAACATATTTTGAGGCATGTGGTAGGGGCGACCTTCTAACCTTGAGAGATTAGTCTGACTTATTATTAATTTGGTGTTGGTGGCTATGGCTAGGATACCCTCGATTATAAAAAAAAAGAAGCAATTACTAAAGGACAAGAAAAAAGCAAGGCCGGCTTTAGGCTTTTAAAAGGCGAAATTCGAAACTCGGACCTCTTGAGAAAAGTGAAGCTCGTGTTCCTCAAACATTTTTTTAAAGGTGTAAGATAGAAGATATATAATTATAAATTTTTTTTTCTAGGACTGCCAATGGATTTTGTATTCTATTTGCAAAGTTAAAATGTTTTTTATTTTTTTATTTTTTTCATTTTGATTAAGGTATTATTTAGAATTTACTCTTCTTGATTTATTTTACTGAATTAGCCTAAAAAAACTTATCGAACATATATGCTGCAAATTAATCGAATATTAAAGTGCAATTATTTTAACAATGAACTAGCTCTAATATCAAATGAGAAAAAAATATCGAATTAATGAAAAAACAATCACAAAAATCAGGAAATAAGAGTAAAACAACATAACTTCAGAATGAATTTTTCAATGAAAATTAAGCTAAGTTTTTCTTATATAAAAAAAAGAACTGGATTAATCATTTTTATAGCTAGAAGCCAAGAATGAATTTTTGATATAGAACATAAAACTAAATAATATAATTTATAATAGAATGAATTATATAAACGTTTCTATAAATGTGGGCCATTAAAGCATAATTTCAGTAGTCGCTAAAAAGAAAAGCATAATTTTAACTTAAATTTTTTTAAATAATTAAGTTCAAATAATGTTTGGTACATTGAGGATATAAAAATAAAATTTTAAAGATAGTTTCTATTTTTTCTTTCCTTTTTTTGGTTGGCTAGTTTAGAATCTTTATACTTTTCATCAATATTTTTTTTAATTTTTTAATATACCTATAATATATAGGTAAATACAAATGAGATCCTAATTTGAGGCAGGGCCCTAGACGGTTGCCTAACTCATTTTAAAGATGAGCCACCACTAAAATAATTAATCTGTTCAATATAAAAAGGTAGTTATCACCAACCGGTTAGTTCGAGCGATAAGGGGAGGACCGCCTTTGCCGAGAATGAATTAATAGAGCTTGAATGTGAATTGTTCAAAATAACACAACCTGAGAAACTAAAAAAAAAAATGATCTGAATTTATCAACTCCTGAAAACACCAACTTCGGAGTTGAGTCTTTTGAGTTGACTGCACAACAAAAGTCACCTCACTAACAAAGAGAAAAGCTTGACAAAAAAATAAAAACTAACAAAGAGAAAAGCATAAAAAAAAAAAAAAAAAAAAAAAAAAAAAAACACATTGAAAACAACACTAAACAAGAGAGGGCTTGAGAGGGCGCATTGTAGCAGGTACAATTGAGTAAGGTTAGCTGTGAGGCGGGGCCCAGGACTAGGGCTAAGGTGCGCACATGGTGCCCTTGTCACCCTTTCTCACTAATCACTCCCATTCACACTACAAACTTAACAAACACAAAACACAACCCTCCAAACCCAAAACCACAAACACCACCAACTTAAGCAAAACAACAACACATCAAATCAAACCATTCCGATCTCTCCCTCTCCGTGTGTGTGTTTTGTGGGTGTTCTTGTTCTCATCTTTGTTGGGTAGTTGTTAGATTTTAGAGAGATGATGAACAGTTCTTCATCTGTTCATGGAGGTTCTCATGTTTGTAGCAAATGTGGGTGGGCTTTCCCCAACCCCCACCCAAGTGCCAAGAACAGGAGAGCCCACAAGAGGGTCTGTGGAAGAGTTGTTGCTGATGGGTTTAAGCCACATGAGGGGAACAACCCCCATTTGTCAGTCTCAGATGATGAGGAAGATCATGACAAGGGTGAGATTAGATGAGATTAGATGTGTCTACTGTGCTTGATTTGAGTACCCTTTCTTGGGTTCTTGGTTTAATTCATTGTTTTTGTTCTTGATTCTGGGTACTTCTTCTTGGTTTTTGTATTGGTAGGAGAAGAGACAATGAGGGTTATGGAGGAGAAGGGCAGTGGTGGTATTGGAAGGCAAGTTTCTGGTAGATCAGAAGAGGAGTTCTCTGATGCTGTTGCTGAGTTTGTTGATGCTTCTGTTGTTAATCAGAGCAGTGGTGGTGTTCTTGATGATTATGTTAATGGGGCTGACAAGGGTAATTTTTTTTTTCTTGAGTATTGTTATTATTCAATAGATCATGATTTGTGTGTTGGTGTTCAGTCTGACAAATGCGGGCTATGTTAGAAGTTCCTAGATGTCATGTAAGGAGAGCAGATGAGCAGGCATAAATGTGCTTGATTAATAGAATAGAATTACTTTGTGTGTGTGTGCGACTTTGTTATTTTTACTTTTTTAAAAAGAAAAATATTGGGGGCTTTTGAAAAAATGTAATCAAGTGCGTTAAATTGAGAGAAGTCAAAGAGTTTGATTCGTGTTGCCGATGGCAAGTAATTTAGGATTGATGCTTAAACAGTTCTTGGTAATCAAAATTGAAATAGTAATATAGGTGAGAAATAATCTGCAATTGGGGTGGGGGGTTGTGAACATTTAAACACACTAGGATCAATATAATCAATGGTCTTGATGGATTCCTTTTAAGTACTTTAAAGTTTTACTTGTTGCTATATTATGTAATTGCTGACAGTTGGATGGTTTTGCTCTAAGTTATCTTCGAGTATTGTTGGTCATCTCTGAATCAAAATAGATAAAAGAAGCTCCTTGAGATGTTTGTACATGTTTGAGACTGGGTTTTCTTTCAAGTTCCTTTATCCCTCCCCCCCTCCTTATTTCGAACTGTAAAGGTGGAGGCTAACATCGGTTAGTT
Source organism: Stephania japonica (assembly GCA_039657345.1). Classification (NCBI taxonomy): domain Eukaryota; kingdom Viridiplantae; phylum Streptophyta; class Magnoliopsida; order Ranunculales; family Menispermaceae; genus Stephania; species Stephania japonica. The sequence continues at coordinate 50,404,374 of CM077558.1, forward strand.
TTAGTATTTAATCACCACATTGGGAAGTTTTTCTTAGCCTGAGTTTTAATATTTAAGTTCACTGTTCATGTCCAGGATTTTTTCTGGGTGAGTTTGGAAACTAATAATTTGAGTTATTCATGAGATCTGAAAAAAGGTACTGGGAATTGTAATACACTTTCAGATATTTTAATTTGATAAAGAAAGGACCTCAAAAGAAAAATAATAAAGAAAGAGGCTTTAACTTCTTTCGAAAGAACTTATCAAAAAGTAAAAAATCGTTTAAAGGAAAGTTCATCATATGCAATGGTACATTTACATAACACATTCTTGTTGTTGTATTTCCTTCACGAGATACTTTTTGTGTATATTTCAGTTTATATAATTTGTGTCACACATACACACCTCTACACACACATATTTGAAATGGAATCATTAATTTGTATCAAATTGAACAAAACTAGAGTTTGAGGATGAGAATTATAATGCTCCGGACTGTTATTTCTCCAATTTTGCTTTCTTATAGGCGAAAAGATTTTACAAATATAGAAGCCAACCAAAAGAAAATTTCCTAGAAAGGAAGCTTTACACTATATTATGTCAAAATTTTAATCTATTTTCCATCTAATAGCCTAGTGATTATATGACAAACCTAAATCTCCCGAAGATGAAATTTTGCACAAATCTCTAATTGAATTACTCTAAAATCCGATTTAATTTCATTATTTTCCTATCTTGTATGGTTCAACAACTTGTTTACTGACTTCTAACTCTTCTTGGTACCACATCAGGTAAAAAATGGTAACTGTAGTCTATTGACTTTCTGATGAAATTTTTAAAGGTTTAACCATTGATTATGGCCTCCGGGTATGCAGTAGGTGTTGGTAGGGAATTTTTTGATGGTTGCATAAATCAGCAAATTAGCAGAATCATTCTTGTGTTTGGCACTTTGGCATACTAAAGTTAGCTTACTCTTATTCTCTTTCTTTGTCTGTTTAGTTTCATATACACATTATCTGGCTTTGATGCCTCATAATAAGTCGAGGACAACAATTCTACATTTCTCCTCCTACTTCCCTGTGTTGCTTAAAGTATGTGCGTTATAAAAATTTTGATTTAGTGGAACATTGTGTTTAGAAATTAGAAGGTATTCCCTTTGGGAAACTCCAATCACCGATGAAGTTGTTATGGTTTATTGGAAGCAGATGCCTTAATTAGGATGCATCTTTTTCCCTTTAAAACGTTCCTACTATTTATGGTTTATGTTGTGATTCAAGATTTTCTTGTGCAGATATCATAAAACCACTAGAGAGTTATCACAACAGCGAAACAAAAAGTTCTGAGGCTATGGAAAATGAAATACCACTTCCGAAGAGTGAAATGCTATCAAATCCTTCCCCAAGCTCTGAACCAACTGCCTTAGTCTCAGATGTAACAGTTCAATCATCAAATCTCGAAGTGAACAAGGAAGGAAATATTATTGCTTCTATATCCCCTATTGCTGATCCTCAAGAAATTTCACCGACTGTGAATACCCAAAATAGTTTAAATGGAAATTCTCTGGCACAAATTGAGAAGAATGAAAGTAAGAATGGGAAAAGTGAGAAGGATCAAGCTTTATCAACTATTGAAGACTCTTCAATATCCCATGAAATTAATGCTCTGGAAGATTCAGTTCAATCATCTACTCTTGCGTCGACTGAGGAAGGAAGTACTGTTACCTATTCTTTATCCCCTATGGTTGATCCTTTGGAAAATGCACCTAGAGAGAATATCCAAACCAGTGAAAATCCAAACTTTTTGACACAAGTTGACAAGGATGCAGATTCGAAGGGCAATGTGGATAGAAGTTTATCAACTAGTGAAACTTCTTTTGTATGCCATGAAACTACTGGTCTGGAAGATTCACTTGCAGATGATAGGCAAACTAGTGAGAATTTGAATTCTTCATCGCAGATTGTTGAGGATACAGCTATGATGGGGAAAGAGGAACGTGATGGGGGTGAAACTTTTTTGACTCCTGTAGCTTCATTTGATAAAACTAAAAATGAGCCATCTGAGGTGAATCTTAATCTAGGAAAGACGGAGAAGTTTGGCATTGTGACTTCGGATGTTGTACGTCTTGATAGGATTACGGATGTATCGGATGTTAATGACTCAAGAGCAAACGAAGTGGATAGAAGTTTATCTACTGCTGAAGGTTCATTGAATGGATCTGAAACAAAGGCATTGGCAATGGATATTGATCTCTCAAAAGCGGAAGAGCATGCCAAAAAAGTTCCAGAAGATGACACTGAAGGCAATGATGTGAGATCACTCGCTTTTCCTATTAATGACATCCTCAAGCCGGAGCAAGAAAATTCCCGGTCTGAAGCTTCTCTTGGTAGTTGTTCGGGGCCTGCTGAAGCTGAAGCAATGCAACATGTGGGTATTCCTGTTGATGGTGCTCAAGTTGAAGTTGAACCTGTTGGAACTCCAATGGAAGAGGATTCTGCATTGCATGTTAAAGATTGCCAAGATCAGAAACCTGAAGAACTTGTGCTCTCTCAAAGCCTCGAGTGTGATGAAGCAACAACATTTGAGATGTTAGATGATAGTCCTGCCCACGGTGAAGCTTGTCCCGACTCTCTGTCCAACCAATCTGATGGAACTGCCAACATATCTTCTTCAGTTGTGCAAATTGTTGAAGATACAGTTTCAAATGAAGGTACACCAAATGAAAGTGCGGTTGGGCTTGTTTATGCCGAAAGCGAATGTGACCTTTCTGAAGTGAATGGCACAAGCAAAGAAGCTTTGGAATCTAATGTTCTAGAAGGTCTTTCTGATCCTATAATTAGTGACAGAAGAATCCTTCTATATCCTATAGTCAGTGATAAAAGTCCTGCTGACTCAGAGATGAACAAAATGGTTTGCTCAGTTGAGGAGCAAGAATCACATTTCTCCCAGCAGGATTTATCTAGCAAGACACAACCAGAAGCAACTGCAGAACTTTCAGTTGCATCCGATGTTATGCGTTCTAATGTTGATATTGTCAATAATGAGGCAGACAATATTATCTTAAATGATATTATTCATGAAGAAGAGAGAAATGAAAACTCTGATACAACTGAAAAAGGCGTTGCAAAAGCAAATATCGTCGATGATCTCAGCAGAAATAGTGAGTTTGTTTCTGAAGTTGGCAGTTTCTCTCAGATAAAACCAAATCTTGAAGAAATCATGTCCACCCATTTGGATGCCTTCAAGCATTCAGATGGAAGAGCTAGCAATGTGAGCGAGGAAGAAAATAAACCCGAGTCTTCATATGATATTCAGGATTGTCATGGAGATAATCAAATACGAGATGTAAAGAAAAGCATTGATTCAACCATAAGTGAAGCATTTGCGGGGGATACCATGGTTCCTATGGTTTTCACTACTGATGAACCTAATCCGGTCGAAAGAAAATCAAGCAAAGACACCCATGGTGGCTCAGAAAACCCTGAATTCGAAGAATCATTTGCTTCAGCAACAGATTCTGAACCTAATGATCCGAGTTTAAATGTTGCTGCAGACAGTGTTATAAGTTTAGTTGAAGGAGGTAAGATAGATGTTTGTTCTCGAAATTTGGCAGAGGATAGTAATGATCTTAAACAGCAGCCGGAAGCTTCCATGGTTGTACCTCCAGAAGGTTCTATTGATTCTATCAGCCAAACTGATAGCATTGAAGGGCACTGGGGCTCTGTCTCTGGTATGTCTTCTTCCCATCAGTTCATCTATGAAGCTGCATACTAAGCACATTATTTGGTTTGCTGTCCCTTTATATTCATTATCTTTCTTGCATGTTTGTCTGCTGTTAATTTCAGATGGAACTGTTCCTTCATCAAGATATGCATCAGACTCACCATATACCTTTGCAGCTGAAGTTCAAGCCAGGAACAACATGCAATCTTTGAAACAAGAGTCGGTGATCAAAGGCGCTAACAAAGATCAATCTGTCGAGGGCACTGATATTGCCAAGACATGTTCTGCAAACTTGGAAGAACCTGGCAGAGCTGATGGCGAACTCTCTTCTCTTGCAGAAATTCAGACAATAGAAAACCAATCATCGTCTCTACAAGCTGGTACATCTCCTTCTCTAAGTGACGTCTTGTACGAGTCAAAAGGGAAACAGAAGACTGAAGAAGAGATAATCGCGAAGGTTGTGAGTTGGAGTTCCGACAAGTCACGCACTCCCTTGAGAAGCCTCTTGGTCGAAGCAAACCTCGAAAGCAAGCAGAAAACTGCGGGCAATCATGGTCCTCCGACAAACCTTCCAACGCAAAAAGATGAAAGCGTCTCCACAACAAAGGAGGGTCTCTCCAATGTTTCCTCCAGCCAAGCACTTCCTCCTCGTACAACTGAATTATTGATAGACGATTCTGCCAAAAGAAATTCAGTGAAGGAATGGAACTCTCCTGCAAGGCTTCCCAACAACAGAGAAAAGAGGAAACCAAGATACTGGGTACCCTTTGTGTGCTGCTCATCAGTTAATTAGGATCCATTATGCAGTTTGAACTTAAATCTGAGTTCAGACTCATTGAGATAGTACAGATATAGTGAGTAAATAAACTGTTTCTTGTGTGAAGTAGTGAAAGTTTCATGGGCCCTTTGGTTTGAAGTCTGCAGTTCACCGGTCTGTTAATTAGTCTGTAGTACTCGTTTATAATGTAATTTTTTTTTTCTTTTTTCTTATGTAGTATCCAGCGTCAATTGCACTGATTAATCTTTGTTTGGGCACAGTTTGTGTTGAGTAATTATATAGTTGAACAAATCGAGTGTTGTTATTGAGCTTGGATTTTGCTACTTCAACATTATTGCAAGTTCAATGGAAGAGTTTGATTCATGTAACTGACCCAATTAATTTGGGTTTGAGGCTATGTTGTTGTAATATTGCAAGTTCAAGTTTCTGACCAAGCAACTTGAATGAGATATTGTGCGGTTAGTTCAAAGGGTTTTCAGAACTAGTTGATTTTGTCGCAGTGGTTTCGGTGATTACTACTGTGAAAAGACGAGCCTTAGGAGTCTCATTTAGCTGTCACGATTAGTTTACATTGTTGTCTAGTGTTGTACAAAATTATAGAATTCGTTCCAACCCTATAAGGTGTTTGAAGTTGTATTGATATTGCATTGACCAAAACAATGTGATCTCCAGAGGTAAAAACTTGTGGTTGGTTGGTACAACGAAGTAAGTTGTTGTCCGTTAACTATTCTCCAGTTTGAGTCATGGAAATAGAAATGTCAACATTAGGATATCTCCCCATCTATATAGTATGCGATTCTGGGCAAACTCGCAGTAATCGGATTCCTTCCTACAGTTCGGATATCGGCTAAAACCGTTACTGGACCCGGTTGAAGCCAATTGGGTACCAAATCGGCCGAGTCGATACCGAGTGGAAGAGTAGCCAAAGCAAGCAAACGCTCCAAGCATCCACAGAGCTTGGAATTCACCCATGACAAACGCTGCCATGGCTTCTCTAGATTTCATCAACTTCAGATTACAATATACACCCAACAAGAAACCCCACAGAACCCAGAGAGCCAAAACCCCAAATCTAAAAACCCCAACTTTACTCTCATCCAATTCTCTCTCCACGTCTCCATCATCTTCAACATCATCTTCTAAATTGAAGTCTCATGACTACCATTATCACCACTGCAAAACCCCAGAAAATGCCCACTCCACCAAGCACATAACCCATCTTGTGGAGACCTTCCATGAACACCAGAGGCTCAAAAACTTACTCAGGAAGCTCTACAAGAGGGATTCTAGTCCTGTTCAAATTCTCAAACATGAAGGAGATTGGAGCAAAGATGAGTTCTGGACTGTAATCAAATTCCTCAAAGAATCCTCTAGAGCTAAAGAGATTCACCAGGTTTTACCCTTTTCCTTTTTTCCTTTTTCTTTTTAAAGAAAAAAAGGTGTTCTTCTTGTTGTTTCTAATATGGTGTTCTATTTCTAATCGGAAAAATTAACTTGACTCAATAGAAACTGAAAAAATTCGATGAGGTAGGGGTAGACCAAAATTAACTTGAGGAACATTAATTAGGAGGGATTTAAATAGTTTGGAAAGCTCATCATCAATTGCACTAAATTGAGCACAATGGAAGAGTTTGATCCATGTAGCCAACCATAATTAATTTGAGATTGTTGTGGTATCTATGCTCGGGCACTGTCGGCCCCATGCGGGGCAGTGCTCCCAACCTAGTTTTTTCCATCTAGAGTGATTTACATGTTTAGTGTTGATCATTTTTTGGGTGATTGGACTGTGACTGAAAATTTATTCTTGATGTAGGTGTTTGATATGTGGAGTAACATCGAGAAGTCGCGGATAAATGAGGTTAACTATGAAAAGATTTTAGAGTTGTTAGTTGAAGAGGGGCTAATAGAAAAAGTATTGTGTATGGTTCAAGAGATGAAGGATTTGGGTCTTAATGTGTCTTCAAAGGTTTACAATTATGTAATTCATGGGCTAGCTGATGAGGGAAAGTTTGGGGAAGCTTTGGTTTTTCTGAAGGAGATGCGAGAGATGAATTTGAAGCTGCAAACCAAGACCTACAATGGGCTTATTCAGGCTTATGCGAAGCATGGAAAGTATGGTGAGATGAGCAAGTGTGTAAAGAAGATGGAATTGAGTGGATGTTCTCCTGACAGTTTTACTTATAATTTACTGACTATCGGATTTGCGCGGGGTAGATTGCTCACTAACATGGACAGGATGCACCAAACCCTCCTTTCAAAACGAATGCTTGTTCAATCGTCGACTTTGGTTGCAATGCTCGAGGCATATGCTGATGTAGGACTTGTGGAGAAGATGGAGTACATTTACCGAAAGGTCGTGTTCTCAAAGGCAAGATTAAAAGAAGACTTATTTAGGAAAATGGCAAGTGTTTACATACAGAATTATATGTATTCTCGGTTAGATGAGTTTGGAGCTGGTATTGCTTCTCGAAGCAGGTATATCGATCTCGTGTGGTGTCTTCGACTTCTTTCTCACGGTTGTCTGTTGAGCCGTAAAGGCATGGAGTCTATTATTCGGGACATGGAAGGGGCTCAATATCCTTGGAGTATTACCGTAGTGAACACAATGGCACTAGCTTACTTGAAGATGAAAGATTTTAAGCAGTTGGATGTTTTGCTCTCACAGCTTGTAACTCGGAATTTAAAACCTGACATGGTCACTATAGGAGTTCTCTTTGACGCTAATGTAGTTGGCTTTGACGGGACTTGGATTTTCCGAGAATGGAGAAGAATGGGGTTGCTAGGAAGGGAAGTGGAAATGGAAACTGATCCTCTGGTTCTTGCGGCCTTCAGGAAGGGTTCTTTCCTAAGGAGATGTGAAGAGGTGTTCTCCAAGCTTGAATCGAATGCAGCTGAAAAGAGTGTCTGGACTTATAGTGATCTGATTGATATGGTGTTTAAACACAGAGAAGAGAAAGTTCAGGTTGTTGGTAGTGTTGAGAAAGAGGCATAATGTCATCATCAAAGGTTCTGGTGTGCATTTTATTTTAATCTAAGTGCTTTAACAATTGCTATAAGCTTGAAGGGAAACTGTGATCATGAAAAGGGGGAACCAAAATGCTACGTGAAAAGGTTTATGAGGGCTTGTTTCAAATACCAGATCAACTCTGCGCTTTGCATCCATGGTTGCAGTTGGAAGACAAAAATATTTCCAAAGGACTCTTTTCTTATGGCAAGGTATGTCTCACATGTATTTTGATATGTCACTTGACTCACTTCTCCTATAAATAATAATCAGAACAAGTAACGGTCAACCTAGATTGTCATGTATTTTCTTTTCTACAATGTGCGAAAATAGTTTCAAGTAATAAAATTTAGGGAATTTCGATCAACTTTAATTACATAATACCAGAAATGATTTTAAATATCTTAATTACTGAGATAGATGTCGTTAAAGTACATCGCAATGGTTTGAACACATCCAAAGTAGAACTTAAATGTCTCAGTTATAAATCTCATTATGCTAGAAATTAAAAGAATTCAAATATGTAGGAGTGAAGTTCTTCCCCAACTCTAAGTCATGAGAGAGTGTGGACACTAGATTGGCTTTAGTTTGAGAGTAGGTGCGTACTCCAAAATGCCAAGGCGAGTTGGAGTCCCCACTCCAAGCTTGTAAGCCATATTCTTTCTCTCAACTAGTCGATGTGGGATTATTCCCTCATCTTCAACAATAGGGCTAGACCTAGGAGTAGGATAACGTGAAATCCATTAATCATTACAGATTTCCAAATCGCATCATCAGCTGCATTGCGTCGAGCTGAATGAAGACGTTGAATCCTTGTAACTTACCCCAACTAATTTGGACTATATATCTATTCTTTATAAGTGAATTGTGAATGACATATTTTTGTAAGACCAATTTTTACCCACCAAACTTACACGCCAGGAGACTTGAACCATTAACCTCATGTATACAGGTAATATCATACCAGACCATCGGAGCTACCACTTGGTTGGTAGTTTGAATGGGATTTTTAACATTTTGCTGTTGATTTTTAATTATTTATGATAAAATAAAGCTAATAGTATATGAAATTATGATTAAGCATTAGACATTTTTGCTATCTTTTGCCATTAAAATTTTACATTCAGCTGTTATCTTTTATGATTGAATGGAACTAATATTATATGAATTTAGACATTTTTTGCAATCTTTTAGCATTAAATACATAAAAGTTGATGCAATTTGTTATCAGTTATGTTTGCTAAAATATTTGATTTGGTTGGTGGCAACATTGTCTTTGTTAATAAGCTTAAGATCCCTTTTTTATTATTATTAAAAAATTAAGCCTTCTAAAAATTTGAAAAGCTAGAATTTTTCTAAATTCAGGTCTATCAGAAGATTCAGTTCAAGTCACGAATGTATATAGGTTAAGAGTTGGTTCAGATCAATTTAAGATAATCCAATAGTGAATTATATGATTCGCTAATTCAAATCACAATTCAGATTACCATGAATAAGAATTCTTGTTACTTTCTGTTAGTTTCTTTTTTGTTAAGAAATTCTAAAATATTATTTTTAAAAAAAAAGAAATTCTAAAATATCCCTTACAATATATTCTTGCAGTGTCCTTGACCTCTTTTCATTTCTGAAATGCCAATTTGTGTTTTTTTAGAGTTATATCTTCTTTTTAGAGATAATTGGTCCATTGTTTATGCATTCTTTGAATATGAGTTTAATTCCTAGATAAACAAAGACCTTGAGGGTATTGTGTGAACTGTGAAGCACAATGACGTGATTCCAAAAAAGAATAAAATGTAAAAATTGAGCTTCTATTTTTCACAAGCCCTCTTTTTATAGGATTCGCAGACCCTCTAATAAAGCTTTATCAGCCATAAACCTCTGTTTCAAAGAAGCCTATGATATGGAGCAAATCTTGATTTGCATTCAAATCTTTAAAATCGAAAAATGTTTTTATTTTTATTATTATATTTTGCTCTTTATTTCTTATTTGCATTTCAAGATGAAGAAAACAGAAAATGAAATAACGAAGAGAAGATTATGCATTTTGCTTCTCCGTTACTGTAAATTTGGAAGACTCCTGAAAAAACATTTCTATTTCTTCCAATGATGCAACATTCCCAGGTTGGACTCTCTTAGAAGCTATGCTTGGAGATGAGTGAGAAGATACAAGGGACAAAAGTATCCCACTTACCTTGTCTAAATCATCTGGTCCTATAAGCACCTTTTCAGTACACTCCCTCTTGTTATGACCATGAGAACTGCTTGTATATATCTGTGTTCTACATTCCTGCAATGGTTTTGACAAAATGAATGTCAGTAAAAAATATATCTGTATGCAGTGCTAGAAGGGTAGGGCAGCCCTCTTGTAAAAAGGGGGAAAGGATTTTATGAACGTTTCATGAAGATGATTGCGATACAAATTGGTATTCGGCAGCCATCATTAACAAAACTGCTCTATTCTTCATGTACATCTACTGTTAATTAAAGAGCAGGAAATAGACTCAAGATCGCTGACCTGGAACACACGATTGAGATCTGCAATGTGCTCTGCTTTCAGATATCCATAGTTCAGTAGTTCCCTACATAGTTGTGCCAACTCGGTGCTCAAGTTATTGACTGAAATATTTTGAATTATTCTAGAGATGCTGGAGTCATCAAACACAAATTTCATCCATTTAGGCACCTGATCAAGTCTAAGCAATGCAACTGATACATGAGTTAAAGCCTTGTGGTTGTCAGTAAATGATTTTGCTTCCAGACCTGGGGATGCCAAGGATAACACGAGTTCTTCCACGACCTGCCTGCACCATTTAGTATCTCTGATCACTTTCATCTTCTTACTGAGCTTCTCCCACCCCATGATCATGGATAAACAGAGAGCATTGTTTGTTGCTACTCTAGTATCACTGTCAAATACTAGGCCTTCCAAGACAGCCATCACAGACTTCAAGTAGCTCACTGAGCATTTTAACTCGTCAAAGTTTTTATTTATCTGGTCTGAGATTCTTGTAATCAGTTCCAACAAGCAGTATGAAGCGAGTAACTTCACAAGAGGAGAGCCAAAATGCATGAGCCTGCATAAATCATGGCAATGGATGCATATGACAGAAACCGGTTGTTCTAGACCATACTGTCCGAGGAAGAATTGCCAGTCTGGAGTTTCCAGTAGAAGAGCCTGTTGACTGTGGCCGAAAAGAAGTTAAACATGAACAATTCAAGTTTACAAATATAGGTAACAATGATGCAAGCATTGACCTTTGAAGAGAGAAATAGTAGAGTGAAAGCACAGAGATAAGAATTTCTCCAGTGCTAGTTTCTTCATTATGTTCAACTAATGCTGGACCTCTAGAACAGGCTTCTTGAACTATCTTATTAATTGAAGAGGCCAAGGGAGTGCTCAGAAGGATGGATTTTGAAGCTTCTGTGAGTGTTTTGTTGATGGAGTGGTCCAGGATCAAAGAAAGAATACCAAGTATTAGCAGATCTTCTTGATTCGACGCAATTGACTCCATTTTCTTCGTTGAGACTTCCATCAGCTGGAACAAAACGCAGATTCAGTCAAACTTAGAAGCAGCCATCAAACTCGAGTAAATCTAGTTTAAGATCGTTACCTTCATCGACAATGAAAGCCAAGCTTCTTCATCTGTGAAACTTTCTGGCTTTGCTGAGTGTAGAAGATTAAAAATTAGAACCAAGCTGTTCATGAAGATCAGCGGTGAAGAATAGTAGTTTGAATGGTAATGAAGACTCTGGATTGCATTGCCTATGCCATGCATGCATAATTGATCTGAAGCAGTAGGAGATATATTGATGATTAATGTCATGAAGTTCACCAACAGAATAATTTCCTCCTCTTGGCCTTCTTGTAGCTGCTTTAGCAAATTGACTAGTAATGCTGCTCCAAAGTTGCCTCCAGCAGCAACCAACTCGGCAATGGTGTGTATGTTGGTTGTGTGATTATTATGACCATGCACAATTATACCGGATCCATTTCTGCTGTTTAGTCTGCAGAAATCCAGGAACTGGTTGGAAAGGGACTCAATGATCTCTTCCTGCTCAAGCATCCATTTCAATGATATTGGGTGGCTTCTTGCACAAAGCAGATCCCAATCGTTTTCTTTTGCAAGGTGAAATAGAAGCTTTTCAGCTTCCACACTGTAAGGAACCTGGTTGATATTGGTAAGGTTTCTAAATAAGCCATATAGATGTATCAGTTTCATCAATGTTGCAGACCCATCTACTCCAAACAAGATATTACCATGATTAACTAGAATATACTGCTCCAAAGATGCCATTACCTGCGTCTCTTCTGCAAGACTGGGAAAGAGTATCAGAAACTTCAGAATGCATTTGGATTATGTGGTCAAAGAACCAATAGAGCAAGCAGATGAAGGCAAGTCTGGTTCAGTTGCTAACTCAACTTCTGTTTAGTTGTGTTCTAAATTCAACCTTTTTTTACACAATTTTTGCCTTCCTAGATGCTATAAATTTATTTTTACGTAAATGTAGAGATGAATCAATTTTTTTTTTTTTTTGTCAACTAGAGATGAATCAATTGATAACTACTTCACAGTAGGTGAACATTTTACTACTACTTTTGTTGCTTACTTGTTTGAACTTGTTTATAAGTTATCAAGCATAGGTGCACATACCTCTCATCATACAAAGAGCTAGCATATAATATCAGCAGAACTGCAGATTGGCAAGAAATCAAGTTTGAATCATTTGAGCTCTTCTGCCCCAGTAGAAACAGTAAATCGAGAGGATCAGATGGGAGATAAGATGCTGCATCTCTTATCGGTTGCCCAGAATTGTTTCCCAAAATTTCATCGACCATTGAACTCAGCATTAGGTACACTCTCCATTTCATCTTCTCTATAGGAAATAATCCCAAGAGTCCAAAAGATAAGGTGAACCATGACGAGGAAACTAGAATCTCAGTGAACCTTTTGACCTGCGCATTACTTCCCTGCGACATTATTGAATGGAATGTTTCAAGTGCTCCCAGTATAGTTGTCTCACCATGCACTTCATCAAGCGCCATTTTGATCCAAGGTAGCAGATGCGCTTCACATATTTCTATAATGCAGTCTGCCGATGCAGTATCAGACAAGTTTCCATCTGGGTGCTCTATGCAACTGTATGCATACGCTTCTTTTAAGAAGTACAAAGAGTGCAAGAGAACTTCATCAGACTGCTTCATTGGACTGCAGAGACAAGGTGGAATTGCATTTCTTAGTGCTTCTTGGAGTGATTCTGTCAAATTTGTGATTCCACGAGCAGTTGGAGACTTCAGGATGGCCACGAAGATCGAGCATGATATGGTGAAAGCATCGGAAATCATGCCCATCTCACCACTGGTATGCCTTCTGAACATGCTTTTCAATACAAGAACCAGTTCTTCTGCTTGAGAGCTTGATATTATACCAGGGCAATTTGCTATACAAATAGAGATGAGCTTTAACGTATGGGTTTGAACTGGATGGAAAGGCACCTCTGCGACATAGCGTAAGACAGGGATCAGAGTCGAAAATCCAACAGCTAGCCTTTGGCTGAAAGCATGCTCGGCCAGAGATAAAAGGCTCAGAACCCTTATGCATGAATTCACTGCAGCCTCTTTAGTTCCTGTCATCAGCATTATCACCAATATCAGTGACAAATGATGTCAGTGACTGCAATCAAACTTCACGTCTTTTAAATTCACTGAGAACGAGAACTTGAATTCAAACTTACCTGAAAATCTAAGTACTTCGATTACATAATCTGCAATGTTCTGTTCAATTAGGAGTTCGATATGTTTGGTGCCAGTCCCTTCCCATGACAAGCAATGGAGGATTAACTCTAGTGTGCCGATTTGAACTTGGTTATCTGAAGAAAGAAGGGGGCCTTTTATTGCCTCAGCAAACAACAAGATCATCGAAGTCCCGTCTGTTGGGAGTTCTGCTTGCTTAAAGTTATCTGCTTCTCTTTTTCGGCTGGTTCGACTGTCCGCGAACGAGCTCTTAAAATGCTCACTTTGAGCCAACACCGTCAGCAGTGCTGCTAAAGCAAAGAACTTGGTCAGCATTGGAGGTAGCCTGTAGTCTAGTACATGCTTCTAGGCTATTGCACTAGATATTCTATCTCATAACTGAAATTGTTCACCATTGCAGCTAAAAATTATGACACTTGCAGCTCTATCGACGAAATTAGATGATCAACTTGATCAACTTGATATGGGTGGCGGTTAGTGACTCTACCTATACAGTTAATGCGGACCTCATCGCTTTGGGTCTTCATTAGTGTTTCTAAGGACAGATGCAGGATCTTGGGGCAGTGGAGAAGAAAATTATCCGCATTGGTGAGCAGTGATAACCTATACAGCACGAACAGGATCTCCCCTCGAATATCTTCGCTACAGTTATGATCACTGAACAGTGAGAAATTTATCGTGTTGATTGACTTATTTGATGCAGATAGTGAATTAGAAGTTGGTGACTCACCTGGGTAGCTGCAGGCCTGCTGTGAGGTTGGATAGGAGGGCTCCCTTGTCTTTGACTTGTGCGGTGGGATTGTCTATTTCACGACTCAAAAGAACTCCCAAGCAGTGAAGCTGCATCAATTAAGCATACCATTTTTAGTCTTGACTCTTCTTTTTCACTCAAAACACTTGCACAAATTACATTCATCATCAATGCAAATTAGGATTCTTAAACTCGTTCACTTGATTCACTTCTTGAAGCGTTTAGAAACGGTTCAATATAGACTTAGAGAGTAACTAACAATCAGTCGGCCCAAGTAATAAGGGACTCGGTTGTCCACTTGTCCTTCATTGATAATTCAAGCTTTGAGTCTTGTGGATTTAAAAAAAAAAAAAAAAAAAAAAAAAAGAGTTGGGAGGGTCATTTCCTAGCTCTGATTGGTTTAGTCTTTGCTATTGCTTATTGCTGACATGACAATCAATAAGTAGTTTTTGTACTGTTTGGTTTCCATTTTATTTTTTTGTGATTAGTTGACGTGGCACTAATGTAGCACCTAAAACTATCCAAATCACTTCATTTTAAAAAACATCTCCCTACGTATTTTTGTTTTTCATAAAAATATTTATCCACATCATCAAAATATAAGCTGAACCAGGGACCATATAAGGCTCGACATTGCTCAACACAAATTAGTAAGTGGACTTAGTGTTAGCTACCTGGTGAAAAACCAAAATAAATAAATAAAATAATAAATAAAACTCGGAAGTAGTGTAGGACAGGGGTTGATTAAGCTAAGGAGCTCCCGGGAGCACACAGAATGTCGGTCCAACATTTGCGCGGGAATTTTCAAAAACATTGGTAGATCAATAAGGACTTCTTGAAGAAGAAGAAGAAGTTCATCACAAACAGAGTAGCTTCAGCAATCAAACCAACAAAGACTTTGAAATCTCAATTTCGTTACCGAGTAGATCTGGCGACGAGTCCACGCCAACGAACCAGACGACAACCGGTCCGCGATCCGAGCCACAAAATCAACACCCAACCACATCCTCTCCCGCTCACCATCACCACAAACACCGTCACAGAGTCTAGTGACGATCTCAATGGCCTGGCGAGCGACGGGCTCGTCGTCGCAATTACAAATCAGCTGAACGAGAGGAGAGACTAGGAGGCGGCCGTGGCGAAGGCTGATCAGGTTTTGGAGGAATTGAGGATCGGCGAGGGCTTGGGAGAGCTGCAACAGCGCGTAGTGGAGGTGGGAGGAGAGGGAGGTCGGGGAGGAGGCGAGGTTGGAGAAGCAGATTAGGCAGATCATTCCGCCCTCTGAGGTTTCTAGCTGGAGCGAGGCTCTGTGGTGTTGCGAGCATTGCGATGTCGGCGTCGATGATGGTTGTGGTCTGTGGGTTTGGGACTCCGCCATTGTTGGTGGTTGTGCGAAGAACATTTTGAATTTGTGAATTTGTGATGTGTACAGTGTTCTTCGCGGTTTGGGAGATTTATATAGAGTTTTTTGGGTGATCTGGTGGTTCAGGTAGCAAGTTAAGAGGATGGAAACCAATTCAAATTTTCAATCATAGCCATTGAAAGAAATGAAAGTAAAGCTCCGTTTTTTCCCTTTGCTACACAACTTGGACTCCAGGTGTTCAAAAATAGACAACTAAATATTGTGAAAAAAAATCAGAAATTTGTGTTGATTTTTTTGGCAAAGTGCAATGGCCATGCAATGACCCCAACTAATATGAGCTCAAGTTGGTAGGAGGACCACTAAGTGACGGCAAAGCTCTTCCTATACAGTTTTAAAAAGACTTCATACCCAAGCTTCAAATTAAAGACTACTGGTTAAGGCTTCAACTAGAACCCTAAGGTTATGATTTTTTAATAGAACTTGAAAATTTTACTTTCTTATAATTTTTTCAAGTTACAAGATTAGGACACCAGATTAGGAGACCTGTAAGTTTAGTCAAATCTAAATATAACTAGTACGTTTAGTCTGAAAAATATTCGTGCACCCACAAACATTACAAAGAAACCCAACTAACAACAACATATCCTCTATCCCAAATTAAAAGGGATCAACTATATGAATCAAAACTCTTCTATCATGCTCAAATCATGTATTAGTCGAATAAAAATAAAATACAAACAATACTAGAATAAGTTACACCCAAAGTCACATCAAGCACATGAGTCATCCATGCGGCCTCAATGTGTATGCCAACATTTTGCAGCATGCAGAAATGGCTCTTGCACCTGATATGACTTTGAATGTGATTTAGGTTGTAATCGTTCTAGCATTTCCCATATAATAAGAAAGCTAAAAAAGTTTCATACAACCACGAATATTAAAAAAAAAAATCAAAAATTAAAATAATAAATAAAATAACATAGAGCTATTTTTGAGCTCTTTCAACGTCACAACAATCCAACGAAATTCTATGCTAAACTTCAATAGAGTTGTTTTCATATAAGATATATATTTAAGCTTACAAAGTGTTGAACCCCAAAACTGAATTTCTTTTTTTTTTTTTTGGTGATAAACACCAAAACTGAGTTATATACCGCATCACCCAAATCCATAAAGAGTTATCCATGTATGAATGGAACTCAAGAAACAAAAACAAGTACTTGGCTGGGATATAAATTGACTTGTTTTGTTTTCTATTCTTGAACTGTAAGCTCAAAGTTCTGTTTTTGTTGCACACACAAACATATATATCTTCTCTGATGGAACAACAAGAAGGGAAGAAATTAATAAAGAGCACAATCTACTAAACAATCGTCCATCCTATTTGACTATCAAACATTTCCCCCTTGATTCCGAATGAAACTTAACTCACCTTGCATCGGTATCATTTCCCGAGCAAGGAGGATATTATCCCTCAAGATCTCAAAAGAATTGTGAATTCATTTCTTATTTCCATGTAAGACAGAGACGGGGGCCTCTGAATTAAAGAACAACCCGACCGACACGGTGGGGGATGGAGAGGACAAAGAACTCAAGCAAGAGAATTTCAGAGTCGAACAAGATGCGGCAACTCATCTTTCTTGATATCTCATGACTGCACGGCTAATTTTTGAAGGTGCTCGAAGAACACTTGCAGGCTAACGTCATCAGTAAAGATAACGTCCGAACCAGCAGCTACGTCATGGGCAGAGTTATATGTAGCTGATGGATTCAGCTTTGCTAGAAGAAATCTCGCCTGCAGATCGTAGAACAACAGTAAGAAGAAAAACAAAAGTAAAAAAAAAAAAGAAAAAAAAAGAAAGAAAACAGTCAATGGAGGGATAAATCAATTAGGCCAGAAAATAAATCAGAGTTGATATCCAGAAGTCTCAACTTTATTTGTTCTTCTTATAAAAACAAATTTTTAACGTTTAAATAGAAAAGCCAGGTGCAGAAAATCTTATTGCTCCTATGTTCGCCCAAACATTATCGAGTAAGACCAAGCATTGCAGCCCACATTATTAGCCAATCTGTGAAATGCAACAAAGAGAATTTCCCTTCCCCACAACAAATAAAATGCCAAAGATTTTATCAAATACCAAAACTTCCAAAATCTAACTTATTATTAAAAATCCGATGGTTCCCTTTAGCCCCATTATGACCCATAAAAACAAAGACCCATTTATGCAACAATCTCTACCCTTCATGTGAACTTCCACCTCATTATGATACTCGATCATCTGTCCCCAAGATGATATTCAGCAGGATTTCGACATCAGATCAGTCCACACATGAGTGAACTCACATGTGAAGAAGAGATGATTCATCCACCACACTTTCTGCATGATATGCACCAACTTGGAGACCAACAAGAAAAGTTTTCTGCTTTTTGTATTATTTTTTTTCTCTTTATTTTAGATAGAAAACTTAGTTTTTTAATAGAGATGCGAAAAATGAGTATAGAGCAAACAATAAAAAATCCTTCCAAGTTTCAAAAATCACCTTTATGATATCAACCTCATTTCCATGCTTATTGGTGGAGTTAGATCACCAGAAGTACAACTAGACGTGGTTAACTGAATCATGGTTAGACAACATGTTCTTGAATATTGATACATGAAATACAGGGTAAGAAATTTAAAGGAATGATTTCAGACTTAGAAATCAGGATCCCCCGACAAATTGATTTATTTTTGTTGTCCAACAGCATCATATTTCCATTTTTTCTCTTCAGAAAGATTTCACATCAACGTTCAAACAATCAATTTCCATCTTCCCACCAAAAATATTTTCATTTTCTCAAGCATTCAGATCAAACAATGAAAAATGGCAGATTAAGGGTTCCAAAATTATTTACAATGACAATTGCATTTCCTTAATCAATTTATAACCTATGGCTGACAAAGATTAAGTAAGCATTCATATATAAAATAATCTGACCTGGGAACCATGCTGGTCACAAACAACCAATCTTGGAACAGGGAATCTCTCTGAAATTATCGCTCTGGCTTCATCATGAGGAGCTTGCAACAGCTGTGCAAAAGCCTGCAGGAAGAATGATATATTGAAAACATTAGAAGTAGCAACTTCACAAAAATAATTTTATCTTGCTCCGGTTGGGTCACGTTAAAGCATTGTTAAAATATTTCACCATCTTCCTTCAAACAGCACAGCAGATATTACCCATCACGACTAGTTTAGGGAATCAAATGAAGGAAGCAAGTAGCCACCCTCCAAAAAAAAGTGCGAGTAAAACTCTCCAGTCCGGAAGAGGCTGTGTGATAAAATACTCCTTTTGTTTAACATTTGATCACAGCAGTGACCTTAAAATTAAAATGCAAGTGGTCTTTGTGTAGCGATCAACTCTAGCATGCTAACTTTTATAAGCATTTGGTTGGGCATCATACCATTATTATAGGAATCAGTTTATATTTTATCAACTGGCTTCTTTCACACAGAATATTTCTAAAACAACAGCATACTATTTTTTGTGCTATTGTCTCAATAACTCACAAGACAACAGAGTAGTTGTCTAGTAGTTTCCCTTTGGTGTTCAGCCATGCAAAAAGATGGTAGTTTAAAAAGCAACTCCCTCCCCTTGCAGCATGCTTTTTAGTTTCCACTTATGTCTATGGATTTAATACAAAGCCTCAATCCCGAATTAGTTGGGGTACTCTACATGGATCAAAATCTTTCATTGCGCTCAATTTAGTGCAATTAACGGTATGTTTTCCAAATCCTTTAAATCTCTCCCAACCAACACGCCTCAAGTTAGCTTCAATCTACCCCTAGATCGTCGAATTTCTACGGTCTACCCCTAAATCGCCTTTGAAGGTGCCCTTCTAAGTAATTTTTAGAAATTTGAAGGGACTATTTACAATTAAGTTTGATAATAAGAATGCCATAGGAATCACAATAAGTAATAATAGACAATTAGTGTTACTTGAAGACCTATAAATAAATAAATAATTATCTAGGAACCTTTGAACAAATATTATTTTGGTACAAAGCCTCAATCCCGAATTAGTTGGGGTACTCTACATGAATCAAAATCTTTCATTGCGCTCGATTTATTGTAATTAACGGTATGTTTTCCAAGTCCTTTAAATCTCTCCCAACCAACACGCCTCAAGTTAGTTTTAGTCTACCCCTAGATCGTCGAATTTCTATGGTCTACCCCTAAATCGTCTTTGAAGGTGCCCTTCTAAGTAATTTTTAGAAATTTGAAGGGACTATTTACAATTAAGTTTGATAATAAGAATACCATAGGAATCACAGTAAGTAATAATAGACAATTAGTGTTACTTGAAGACATATAAATAAATAAATAATTATCTAGGAACCTTTGAACAAATATTATTTTGTCCGCCTAGGCACCGCCTCGCCTAAACTAGGGAAATCGCCTTGGTGCTACAACTACCTTTCTTTGAATTCCAGTATTCTGTCTTTACATGTTTTACCAATTACCACATCCACCTAAGCATCCTCATTTCTGTTACATTCATTTTATGTACTTGCATTCCTAAGATTTTACTTAAAATTCATGATTTTGCAAACTATAAGTTCTTCGGTTTCCACATTTCAGACTCAAACAAGTTCCCCTTTGCAGACCCAATAGCTTCACAGAAGTAGAGGAAAGCTAATTAAAAGACCAGTCTACATATATTGTTTTTCAACCCAGAGAACTCGAATCAAGTTCCAATCTACCAAAACACCAATTACCAAATTTGGATCTTCCATTTGAAGTCATGCCTCTCTCTTTTAGAATTATATTTCACCATCACCTTTATTTACTTATTGTACCTGCTTGGGAGAGCATTCTCACTGTTCAGAGTATCCTTAGATGAACAGGTCTAATTTAATTTGTCCACAACTGCTTGGATGCGTTTACAGTGAAAAAAAAAATCATACAGATATCTCCTTTGAACACCAACTCAAATAACATATAAAATGTAGGTTTTTTATTTTTTTAATTTTATTTTTTTGAAAACTGGTCATATATGCAACGAATAAAACCCTGAGAAAATCTGGACAACATACCTGATGCTCTGGTTGATTCTGGTAGCCTAAATTCCGCCACTGAGCAATTGTCATTCCATGGAAGATGACTACACTAAAATATGCATCTAATAATAGAATCCGATCAGCAGCAATGGAAGACACATCCAGCAGTGTAGGTGCAGGTGGTGAATTGAACGAATAAGAAATTAGCGAAGGTTGAATCATGACTACAGAATTGGTGACATTCTCTCGGTTTAATAACATCCGGAAATAGGCTGTTTCATCAGGGCTATTATTAAAAACCTGCAAACCAAATATTTGTATACAGGTACATATATATTAAAAGAAATAAGGAAGCAAGAAAACGGGAGAAAAAAAAAAACATTCACGTTAAAAAGTTTGCTAGTAGATTACCTGTACAAATTGTGAACGTCTCAAATTGAAAATAAACTGCGGAAATATTGATAAATTAGGATTTAATGAAAAAGATGATGGATCGTCCTTCCGATAATCACCAAATCGGGAGCAAAGACGGATGAGAGAGCGATCCAACCATCTTGTTGCATCAAAGTCTTCCTGATGAAACATTAAATGAAGGAAGAAATCACTAAACAGAAATGTAAGTCTATTTTCAGTCCAAATTCAGGAATTGCACTGCTCATGCTAGTCAAACTAAACGTTCTTTGACGAGGAAAGAGGAAGAAGAGAATGCATTAAGTAGAAATTTGGCAACAACAGGAATAGCATTGAGATAGGCATTAAAATCCACAACCCAGATAAACTTGACATCATTAATTTCATAATATGAAACAATCCCAAATTTCGTGATATGAATATGAAAAGTAAAAATGTGAAGATGCTGCTGATAGAATTAAGGCAAATTTGAAGGTTTGCAAGGTAGAGAAATGATTTGGAGGGGAATTTTATCATAATGATATAAGCCTGCGAGCTATCTGAATCATGAAGATAGATAACTTGGAAATATTAAGTAATTGAAATTTTGGAGTTATTTTGAAGGTTTAGCCTGAGAGAGGATCCACTCAAGCTTAAGATTAAGTGATTTATACCCCGATTCAAAGTTTGAATGGGTTTATATTCCTCAGGAGTATATGGTGGCAGGCCAATGAATGAAACAAATGGGCATTGCAAGAGACCTCATTAAATCTTGTATTTTTAGTTGGGATCCAGGTTAATATAGCTTTGAGGTAGATTCACGTTTTACGTAACCACATTTTGGAGCTTGCTTTACCTTTAGTTATTTCCACGAGTTGCTCTGTTGTTCATTTTACAATGACAACTAGATTTTCTCATTTGATCCTTGATCAAGAGGTAAGCTTGAGGATAAAATATAAACTCTGGACGAGATAAAAAGAATACAAGATTTTGCTCCTCTTCATAGATCAAATAGTGCACATATAAGTTTATAACTAAAGGAAAAGTAAGATCCAAAAAAGGAGTTAGGATAAAGGTTATTATAGCTTTGAGGTATATTCACGTTTTACGTAACCCACGTTTTGGATCTTACTATACCTTTAGTTTTTTCCATGAGTTGCTATGTTGTTCATTTTACAATGACAACTAGATTCTCTCATTTGATCCTTGATCAAGTAAGCTTGAGGATAAAAAATAAACTCTAGACAGATAAAAAGAATACAAGATTTTGCTCTTCATTGATCAAATAGAGCACACATAACTTTGGACCGGTAAACCATACAAGTTGTTACAGTCATAACTAAAATCTCCAGTAAAACTATGAAAGATACAACAATAAGAAATGGAAGAATCAAGTGAACAAATGAAAATATCTTGCTAAGTCCCACATTCGTTTTGTATACTCTCGAAGAAACACACAGGTACAGCAGCAAGGGCTGACCCTGAGGGCAGCAAAGTGGCTCTCTTAGCTTTTCTAGAAGCCTCAGTTGGTTACATATCAGTACAAGCTTCCATCACAGATTCACAAGTCCAGCATGTCAATAAGGAGGGCACTTTGGGTAGTATTACTTGTTGTTTAAGCAGGAACCTAATTAGGTACTGAGAGAACATATATATAGTGGGGGGCATCTGAGATTTCTTTAAGCAAGTTGAAATTGAATTGAAGAGTCTCAACCTCACGAAATCTGTGGATAGTGTTCTCTTGCTACTGTATTCTTTTTTACTCCTACTAATTGAATGCCCTCCCTGTTTCTCTCCTAATTTTCTTGTTTATTTGCACTGTTTCATTGATCAGTGTAACTGAGCGAGAATCCTATCATATCTACTGCAAGTTTACAACAGTTCACAATTCACATGCAGCATTTTGAACACAAAAAGTTGTATAGGATGAAAATACCTCCATTTCCATTTTCAATGATGCTAATCTTGCCATTACAACTGCAGCAGTCTCCTGGTCAAACCCTGCCATCAATTCCTACAAGAAACATAACTTTTTTCCATTAGTTTTTGCAATGCATCAAGCTGAAAACTTAACAAAATATGAAAACAGCTCAGTTACAGTGAAGGAATGGCGAAATTGGATTCAGCAGGAAATTTTAGGAGAAAAATGAGAAGTTAAACAATAGTATCCTTTAGAGTTGGTGAAGAATTGTGATTTATAAGTCCAATTAACAAAATTGATAGGGTACCACAATATTAGAGTTTTTCACATATCTGACAGCAAATCTAGCTTCTGCCAAGCAGAATAGAGATCTAGACGCTCAAATAAAAGTCTCAAGAGTGGCACATGACTTGATAAAATCTGTTGGTAAGAACAGATTTATAGTTTTGCTGCATCAGATTATATTCTATCCCAAAAAGTATTTGAAAGCATAAAAACTGATTCGGTGATTCCTATAAAGAAGAATAACAAAAATGACAGGAAACAAAGTTATAACTTGGGGTTATTGATTTATTATAGACTTTGTCACATTACATCATACATCAAACCAAAAGTAATCGACATGAATCTCAATAGGCAATCAAGCCAAATTAAGGAGCATTCCATTTAAGAATATGTTCCATAGAAGAGATTGAGACTGAAATTCTTGCATCTACCTCTGAATTAGTAGCACTGTCAATCCATCCTCTAGTAACAGTAGTGACCCGAATCCTCATCTCTCCCCCAGGGTTCTGATAACTGCAATTAAATTTATGAACATGAAACTAAATAACACCAAAACAAGAGGGGTCTACAACGAAAAAGACTAAATAACACCAAAACAAGAGGGGTCTACAACGAAAAAGAACAAGAGGGGTCTACAACGAAAAAGAACTTACTTTGTTATAAATTGTAGGTAAAGTTGTGGATTTAATGTTCCTGGAGGATTTGATTTATCACTAGGAGAAACATCAAAGAAAACTGTGAGACAAGTACTCTTATCAAGGCCACACATCTTCCATGCTGTTGTATTACCCTGTCCAATAACTGTATCGGCACAAGAAGGCCCTTTCTGCAAGATTTGAAATCAGTTACCATTACCAACTAAATCACATATCTTCAGTGAAAGATTCCAGATTTTAAATTGAACAACCTTCTCAAGCGAGGTACATGGCCCGATGATTCCCTGAATTTTGATGTCCTTCGAACAGTTGATCTCAATGGTACCACTGGAAAAAGTTAGATGAACATAAAAATGTTCATCAACATCAATACTTAACCCAAAATACTAACCAAAATACTAATTGCCCAATTATATGTCAAGTAAGAGAACAAACAATAAATCATGGTCATCAAAGTCAAAGCACAAGAGCCTCTATAGTGTTTATAATATGTGAAACCATCTTAGTTCACATGTAGATCACGTTTCAGGGTTATCCCCTATTTTCTTATTTTCCCAAACATACCATTTTTACCAAGCCAATAGAACATGTGAGGTTGTGCAACCAAAAGATGGGAACAATGCAAGAGGATGAGTAAAAGTATTGAAAAAGGACGTGAGCATCACGCAAGGAGATGTACTGAGCTATAAATGTTTATCTGATCTCAAAAATGGAAACTAAGAAATAAAGAAATACATGGAAAAAGGCAGCAACTCACTTAAAGGAAAGACCAAGAGAGTGTTCACCATCCTCAAATATTCGTCTAAACGAGTCTTTGAATACTGAGTGACCAAAACTTTCAGCCAAAACGACAAGCCCACCGGTTCTTTCAACTGCAACTTTCATCTCAGCGACCCCAACCTAATTAAGAAAAATAAGAAAAGTCAAAGCTTTCCATTCATTCACCAATCCAAACAAGATAAGAAAAGTCAATTGACACATATAATTAGATAGAAAGAATTCATTGTAATTGCTTGCGAGAAAAACCAAAACAAAATCTCAAAGTAAAATTAGATTAATGCACGAGGGAAAAAGGCCATTAAAAGTTTAAACAACATAATCCCTCCAACTCAAGTCCCAATTTGGTCGGGAGGCTGGAGTACCAATACCCATAAAAAAAAAGACACAAAGAGCCTAAGAAAATGTAAAGAAATTAAAATTAAAATATAGACTACGACAATCCATTCACCCATGGATATCCTAAGGTTGCACACTTTACTCAAATCCAATATTTCTTGTCAGGCATGGGACATGGAAAGAATCAGGATATTATGCAAGAAAATAATAGTTATTTGTAAGTTGTAACATCCTCAGTCTGGATCAAGGTTTGAAACTTCGACTTCGCCTTAAGCATTTCACTCAAAATTCGGAAGTAATTCGAAGAAGTTAACTTCGACGAGGGAAGTTTATGAAATTTCTTTAAATGCTAAAAAACTTAAATTTCTCCTTAAAAATGTTAGAAATATACTTAATCATACAACAATGGTGCATAATGATCACAATACAATTGTTTAAAATAGTTATTTTGCAATAAACACGCAATTTGCAACACACGTACATTAGTATTTGTTTTTATATTACTTTATTTGTTTTGACTTTATTTGCTACTTGATGTGAAAAGAAGTTCGTTTTAAAATTTTACTTTATCAAGGGGTAACTTCAATAACATCCCCAAATTTCCTCAAAAATTCCGTTGATTTCTTCGAATTTTTGCATTATTTTCTCTTTTTTAATGGTTTCGATGTAAGTCATCGAAGTTGATCGAACTTTGGCGAAACATGTCGAAGTTTCAGGCGAAACTTTGCAAGTTTTACATTGTCATGTAATTCCACTTCCCCATATTCATTATCGACAAACTTCCATCGATGTTAGCCGAAGTTTGGCGAATTTTCAAACCATGCTTTGGATCCTTACATAGAAACCTTCTAGACATGTAACAAAACTAGAAACTTTTACCAAAAACAGTAAATTTTGTAAAATATGACAATTAAACCCAAAAACAAATAATGAAAGTGTTGTGAGAAACCACAAAGAAATTCTTAATATACAATTAAAATGATTAACCCAGAGGAAATCAAACATGGAAGAAAAGCATAAATATTCTTCAAGTAGTTAATTAAGCCTCCCTCCAACAATATTCAATAGAGAGTACCAACTTCAGTTTTCCTTATCAACCAATGGTGGTAAAAGTCACGTGTGGGAAGGCATCAAACTGGACTATCTTATTCTACCACTAAACCGCGTTGGCGTCAACTCCCAATATGATGCCAAGAGTGTCAAATCAATCAAAACCTAAAATATCCACGAAATTTAGAAATCTTGTACAGTTTTTGAGCTTCTAACAATCATCAAAAGTTAAAACACCAACGTCAAAAGACTGCCAATGTGAAGTTCATGTCAAAACTACCGGTATTCTTAGGATGTGCCCCTAACTCCCCAATGACAAGAAAAAGCCTTCCTTTCTATAATTAAAAAAAACTGATAGACAAATCTTTCGTTTCTAGTCAATCAAGCGAGTAAGGCCATATAATGACAAAAAAGTAGAGGTAACTCCTTTAACAAAAAGCATATAATTGCAACTGAAAGAATGAGAAGTGTCGGATAAGTAAAGAATGTTTCAAGTTTCAACACTGTGGACACTATTTGAATATTCAACAAGTAAACCACATAGCATAGAAGACAACTTTATGTGTTCCTCTTGCAGAAATCCATAATACTTCCGCAAACAATGAGAAAATGCAAGGAATAAGTCATTTAGAGCTTGAACAAGAGATACTAAAAAATCTCACTTGGCCATAAACAGACGGGCATACCTCAAATGATTTCTTACATATTGAACAAAAGATTAATTACCAAGAAAGAAAAAAAACAAGTCTCAATAGGAACAATGGAAAAGTAAATGATGCAGTAGAAATTGTAAATTAAAGGACCGACAATCTAACCTGATCAAGTGCAGAAGCGAAAAGATCTAAAACATGACCTTGGCTGACTAGCTGCTTGGAAAGATTTTCATAGAACTTGACAGCTTTATGGAAATGTGGTGCCGCTTCTTTATCAAGATCTTTATGAGAACGTACGGGTTCTGACAGATCTTTTGAGACAATCTGCAAAAAAGTAAGAACACATCAACAACCACATTGAGTAACTGCAGCGATGTCCATGGTTGGCAAACAACGTTTAAAATAACAACTTAACAAAGGTGGCTTATTTATTTCAAATTTAGTATATAAATTCTTAGTTTTATATTTTTATTATTCATTTTAACTCCCCCTATGTAGAACATCTTGTATGAGTTCTTTTAAGGGAATACGAAGAATTGCACATGAAAGGGAGTCGAATGTTGGGGATTATGTCGAGAAATGAAGAGAATAGTAAACTATAAATCTATGCACACCACCACTAAGTACTAACATACATTGTTGAAAATGCTTCAGATTCATGATTGACCAATAATTGGAATTTGAATGCACTAATTTATGGAAGAAAAAGACTGCAAATTGAAGTTAAAACAAATTATTTTCACTGAGAAGAATGTGCAATGAGTGCAGGTGACATAGTTGTGATTAACTAATAACTAGCACATATTAGTGCTCTTCAATCCTTGATCATTAAAATTTTATTCCATTGTACATCAAAGTAGGTTATTGAGTTTTAAGACGGTATTGAAACGTACAATTCAGGGACAAAATCCTCACTTTGTCTTAAAACTCACCAAGCCACCATTGCTAAATTGAACTAAAAAAGTGCTGATTTAATTCTGGTCAATTGCTAAATTAAAGCCATGAACAGATGAAAATTCATTACAATGCAATAATTCACTACACCCATAAAAAAACAAAGAAAGATAAAGGAAGCATCACCGTGCCGGGGCCTTCAGTGCAAGGACCGCCCACTAAAGCAATAATCCGCGCACCAGTCCCAGGTAGGCAAGCGCCAAGTAGCCCGGCCGCCACACTCACAGCCACACCAGTACACCGTGAAGCCCGGTTTCCAGGCTGAACAGGCCACTGATCCGTTTGCAATTCATCTAACAACTACAATCCAACAATCACAAACAACCACATTACCAAATTTACAATAAAATCCAACCAATTCAACACCGAATGTCAATCCAACACCACCAACCGAATCGAGAGTGTACTCGCACTCCGTCGCGGGAAGCAAGAACCGAGTCGCCACACTCCCTCCCCCTCCCGCTCCCGCTCCCGCCCCATTCGCAAACCCCTTCGCGGCGGCCCTCTGCCCCGCAAAAGTCAGCCCTAATTGCTCCAAAACCTGCTCCTTCGTCAACTCCTTGGTCCCCCGAAACACGTAAACCCTCGACATCTCCGAAAACCCTAGCTCGTGAACCTGCACCTGCGTCCCAAACGACACAAACCCTACCAAGGCGTTCTCAGGCAGCAGCCCGATCGCCTGCTTGATCGCCGACTTCACAAACCCTAGCTCCTCCTCAATTAAGCACGTGTCGCACACGAACAAGAAGACCGGTGGCGGAGGCGGTGGCGAATTCCCCATCGCCATGGCAGCGGCGGGTGCGGCGTATTCGGCGGTGGTGTAGTAGAGCTCGGCGGGGGCGTTGTGTTCGGAGATGTTGGCGTAGTGAGGGGGGAACTGGTTGCGCTGGAAGCAGATGGGGCAGATCCAGATCTTGGCGGCGAAGTCGACGCGGGAGTGGGGGTTGAGGACGCAGGAGCAGGACTTGCAGCGGAGGGGGAGGTACGGGAGGGTTGGGATCTGTGCGGAGTGCCGGATTGGGGAGATCGACGCGGCGATCGGGATCACGCACTTGCTCGCTTCGAGCTTGGATTTCGGCCAGGCGTTCCACGTCATCCGCACTCCGTCGAGGCCCTCTGGGTCGTTCGATTGGGGGGCTTCCGACATCGTGATCTGTGTGTGAGGACTGGTTTCGGACTTGGGACTGGGGGAGAAGAAGGAAGAGAGGATGAATTATGAATAAATGGGGGGGTTTTGACTTGTTTTCGTTGGTTTTCTTCAGCTTTCGTCGCTGAATTCGGTGTGGAGAGGGGTGTTGTAGATCGGATGGTTGATGGGTGGAATGGTGACATTTGGTCACGTGGATGACAACTTATTTTAGACTCAGGGTACCCCAATTTTTTTTTCCACTGCAACAACTCATGCCATACAACAAAAATCCACAATAAAAATACAAAAAACAATCATAACCTTGGGCACTCTACCACCCCATTTTGATTTGTAACCACTAAACTTCACCACCTTATGTTTCCAACCGATTTCGTCATCATCATCAACGGTCAGACACGACGTTTTTGGATCAAAGAGTACGTACAAAGTTGGTATCTATCTAATTTTTTGTTTTTGAGAGTTGGAAGCATGGGTTTTGGTATCTTTTGACATTTTTTGAGTTAGGTTTCCCACATTTTAAAAATGTACCACCTACACCGTAGAGGACTGAAACATAAGAGGATGTCTTAATCGTTGCCAACTGAACCCATTGTAAAACGGATTACTTGTTTGATCGGTTACCGAGTATCAAAGCATACTGCAAAGTCTCATTTATGCAGTTCTGAGACTTACTCAATAGTCTCAACTATGTGTGGCTGAAACATTACGGGATTGTGGTTGAACTCAATGATGAGTACATTCTTATGAAAAAGACAACAGCAACACGAGATAAAAAATGAACAACAAATTCAACAAAAAACACTTCAAACCTTATATGATTTAACATCAACCATCTACAGTAAGTCATCATACGAACCCTCAGCCTGAAAACATTGCAAACACTTACTCCAACACCTAAAAGTAATAAATTGATGGGAAAACGAGTATGGTGGATTGATGCATTCATTTGTGATGGGAAGGACTGCGGAAGAAGATTTGGTAGTGGAGTGCCTCACTTTGATATATAAAGACATTTTCGTCCAAATTAGGTGTGTCCAAAAGAAAACAATGGGTGTCGTTGTAAGTGGGGTTCACATGGAGCGGCCCAAAACCTTTTCTACGGAGGGGCAGTAGGTACGGAACTTCACCTCACCTTTTCCACAGACAGCGAAACTGAACTCACTTCCATCTTCTGATTTTGATATGTTTGTGAGTTTGATTTGGGCGTTTTTGTAGATTTACTCTTATAATTTTCATTTTTTCAGCTGAAGTGGATTTGGTGGTGATGATTTGGAAAACAGAGAGGTGTGGGTTGTTTCCTGATTGTGCTCTAAAGCAGTTCATGTGAAAAGCATGATTGATTTTTTGAGGTGTGTTTGATTTCCAAATTTCATTCAATTCATCGATGATGTTGTAAATTCATGATTCAGTGATTGTTAAGCTATTGTTTTTCTTTTTTTGATAACTGTGGGTATCCACACCCAAGTGGGAAGAGACTAATAACACATGCCCCTGGCACCTTCCAAATAAACTGGAAAATCGAGCGGGAGCTGCCACAGTGGCCCGGTCGATGACACCGCAGGAAATTGAAACGGGGTACACGTGCTTAACTCACACTTACCCAACTTCACTTTTACCGCTGTGGCAACCCGATCGGGTTGATTGTTAAGCTGTTGTTAAGTTTAATTGGAAAATTTAAGTTACAGTGTGAACAGATCAAAATTGGTTCTCTCGTTTCAGTTCCTTTTCCCTAGTCATCCACCTCTGTAGAGGAGCAAACAATTTTTTGTTTTTTTGGATTGATTCACTGAAAAACCGGCCACATGACATTTCTGTTAGCAACGTTGAGGGACCAAAAACCTATATGAAAGTTAAGGGGCTAAATATGCTCTAATAAAAGTTGATGGACCAAAATATAAAAAGTGCAAAGTTCACAGACCAAATAATGTGTTTTGCCAATAAAAAATGATCTTATATTCCTCTCTATCTACATTGATTTAGTTTATGTGTTTAATAAAGCTTCCAATGATGCTCGTGTTCGATACAAAATTGGCAATTAATCTGGATAAGCAAATCATCTGATGAAGAATCTTACTTTGAAATAAACTCATTCCACGAGCAAGTAAAATACACAAGTTTGAACTTTGAGTATTTTTATTTATTAACTTTTTCTATACTCTCTGCTGAATGTAGAAATTAATAAGCGTCTCTCCTATCGAACACTGTCTAATAATGTTTGTTATTTGTTGATGCAGATGACTGCAAACAAGGGAGCATCCCCAAATTCCACATTCAGTTTCAGACTTTCAGTTTAAGGCATGCACTAGTTTTGAGTTTTGGTTTTCCATATTCCGTCCAACTATGCTTCTGTCATGTTATGTTACCTCTGCAACTCTTGGTAAACAAAATTTATACATCAATATAGTTTTCTATTGGAATGGTTAAAATAGAAAAAAAGAAACAACAGGTAAGGAAAACTAGGGAAGCATAGACATAGAAGTTCTAGAAGAAGACACCCTGTAATATATAGTTTTCTATAGCATATGCTTTTTCTTGATTTCACCACTTCGGATAGCAGTTTAGATCATAAATGATTAGATATGTTATTTAGTACCTGTTTAGGCTTAAAAAAAGATAGATTTGTTGTTTAGATCATAAATCGGATTCTAAGAGTGATCAGCTTGGGTAGGTTGCTTTG
Organism: Stephania japonica; assembly: GCA_039657345.1. NCBI lineage: Eukaryota > Viridiplantae > Streptophyta > Magnoliopsida > Ranunculales > Menispermaceae > Stephania > Stephania japonica. The sequence continues at coordinate 50,435,616 of CM077558.1, forward strand.
TTCTCACCAAAATAATTCCTTGGAAGTGTAGGCCTGATGTCACGGAATTGGTTCTTGGTGTCGGTTTTTAAACCAATCAATGACAGGAAGAAGAAGAATAAAAATTATGCACTTGAAGAGAAATCAATAATGGAGACCAAAAATTCTTGTTTCGGTTCTCCCAAAAAATCAGCCACACACAAATTAAAAAATAAATCGATTCTCTCTTTTTTTCAACTTAATCAACGTACATAATATATATCAAGAGAAAACCGACTTTAAAGAAATCCTAAAATAACTAGAACTTCTACTTTTAATCTAATCTAAACACTAAAAAATAGTAACTACCTAAATATAGGACTAGATAATTTTGTGTGCACATATCAAACACATATTCTGAAATTCAGGAATGCGCACATAAAAAAAGAAAAATAAAAATAAAAATAAAAATAAAAAATTAGGTAGACCTAAAGCAATAATTTCAACACTTGGGGCCTCATCAGTTGTACCAATCTAATAATTAAAGCGGAACTTATGAAAAAGAAAATGATAAATATAAAGCTAAAGAAAAAGTTTAATGAAGCATAATAATGACATGTAACTTGATAAAAGAGAAAAACTGATTCGGTCTCTATGCATGTGGTCTTGAATTTCTTCTGTGCTGTATTGAGGGAGATCTGCTTCTATTTTCGCATCTCAAGAAAAGAAATCAAAGATGGCTGAAGAGCTCATTGTGGGTGGCGCGAGGGAGATCGTCAAACGGTTCATCTCTCTTGCTTTTGATGAGATTGGCCTTGTGCTCGGGGTGAAACAGGAGGTGCAAAACCTTCATAGTGTCTTATCCAACATCCAATTTGTGATGCAAAACGCTGAGGAACAACAAGTGAAGTTAGGGACGCTGAGAGTTTGGCTCAAAGAACTTAAACATGTTGCATACGATGCTGAAGATGTGCTAGACGAGATAGCTTATGAAGAATTGTGATGAAGCATTATCATCATCAACAAGAACAAGGGGTGCTACTACATTTCATCTTTAGTTAATAGAGTTGAAGTGCATTTTAAGATTGTTCATCAAATGAAAGGCATAAATGCAAGGCTGGCTGCCATGGACAAGAGAAGGAACCAGTTCAAGTTGGAGCTTAATCAAAATAAATCCTCGACATCCGACATAGTTCAAGTTGGAGCTTAATCAAGAGGTTACAAGCGACGACGTCGATTTCTTAATTATAGCTATAGTCGGACTAGGAGGCTTGGCAAGACTACGCTTGCTCGTCTCGTATGCAACGAGGATGTTTTAAAGAAACACTTTGATTTGAGAGTTTGGATTTGTGTATCTGATAATTTCAACGCCACATATCTCTTTGCTCAAATCTTAAATCAGATTGCTTCAAACAAAACCAAACATGAATCATCGAGCAAGCAAGTCTTTGTGAATGGTCTCGAAAGTTAGCTAAAGGGGAAGAAGTTCTTGCTCGTACGTGACGATGATTGGAATGAAAAACAAGAAAAATGGGATGATTTTGCCCTTCCATTGAACGGTTGCTTCAGTTGTAGGAGCGCAACCCAAGTATCAGTTAGAAATCTTATCTGATGATAGTTGTTGGGATCTACTTGAAAGGCAAGCATTCAAGCCTGGAGGAGCACAAAAGACTTTCATGTTTGTGGAGATTGGAAAAGAATTCTCCAAGAAGTGCAAGGGCGTTCCTCTAGCCGCTAAAATCCTTGGTGGTATGATGCACTCTAAAAAAGAAGAACAGGAGTTGTTGGCCGTTTAGAATGCTGAAGTTTGGAATTTATCCAGTGACAAAGAAAATCATATTATGGAGGTATTAAAGTTGAGTTACAATGATTTATCCTCAACGTTGAAGTTTTGCTTTTTGTATTGCACAATATTTCCAAAGGATTATCGAATTTCAAAGGAGTAGTTGATCCAGCTCTGGATGGCACAAGGACTTCTTGGAGCATCTAGAACATGAGATGCATTCACCATGGAGGATAAGGGTAACACCTATTTTAACAGCTTGTATTCAAAGTTATTCTTTCAAGAAGCAAAAATGAACAAATTTGGGGAGGTGACATATTGTAAGATGCATGACCTTGTACAAGATCTAGCTCAATCTATATGTGAGTCAGAATGTCAAATTATAGGTGATAGTAATGAGATGAGAATATAGCTCTCCAAATGTCGATATGCTTCATTAATTTCTTCAAAGACGGCAAAGCCTTAAAAGAAGCAAAAAAAACTACACACAATTATTAGTTTTGAAGGGACACTATTGATGATTGGAGCTAGCACATTCTATGATTTCGCGTTGCTGCGTGTACTAGACTTGAGCCACGGTGAATGTTCTTATTTTCTTTCTTTTTCACATTGTAAATTGAAGCACTTGAGATACCTCGACCTCTCATACACAAACATTAAGTCATTACCGACGCGGGTCACCAAGCTTTACAATTTGCAAACTTTGAAGTTAACTAACCGTGGCAATTGTCACAGGGCCAATGAAAGAGGGGTTTTTCACTAGGAAAATTTTCTCTCGATTGAACCTGCGGTGCCTAAGGGCCACCTTAGTTCAGCACACCAATACTCGAATTAAAGGGACAGCAAGCAATAGGCAACAAGGAAACGTTTACTAGCTCTCAATTGGAATTACAACTGTGGAACTCTATGCTTCCCCAAGCTCAGAGCCCTTGGCTTTATAGACCAGCCATTAGGTAGTTACATAACCAACTGGGACACATGTCTAGCATACATCGATCCATAGACCTGGTAAATCACCACTCTCTTAGTGGTCAAGGCGATTGCTTGAACGCCTTGTTCCCTTCTTGCCACCTGGTTCCGTAACCGCCTCCATTACAGGTCGGTTGCACATGCTCCATGTATTCGGGTCATGCTCGGACGTGGCTTGGTCATGGTCGGGCCATGACCAAGGTAGTTCCCCAACTACCTCGACTTGGTCTTCCACATTTCAAGGGACGGTTCATGCTTCTCTACGGGGACGAGGGGCGCGCGTCTCGTGGTGCCTGGCGTGTCCAGCACGTTGGGTGCTAGCCGGGGCTCGTGGTCGAGTCCCACCGGCCGGGTGGCCGGACCATGGTCCGTGGGTCTTCGCCTTGGCATGGTGCCCAAGGCGTGCACGAGGCCTTGCTTGTCACTTGTTGCCCATGCCACCCCTAGGAGAGAGCCCACCTCCCCTTATAGTAGATGTTAAGCCGTTTCCTCAGCTCCAATAGGAAACATCCCAAAATGAGACCAAGCATACTTTGACCCGAGTCAATGCCCAAGTCAAGGAAAGTCAACTGTTGTGCCAAGGCCTTGCCTTGGCCGTGCCAAGGCATGACCTGGTTTGTGCCAAGGTGTGACCTGGTTTGTGCCAAGGCATGATCTTGCTCGTGCCGAGGTCTTGCCTTGCCTTGCTCGTGCCAAGGCATGACCTGGTCTGTGCCGTGCCACGCCGTGCCCACTAAGGTTTGTGCCTTGCCAAACCTTGCCCGCGCCTTGCCAAGTCTTGCCCGCGCCTTGCCAAGCCTTGCCAAGCCTTGCCAAGCCTTTGCCCAACCTTGCCCGTGCCTTGCCAAGCCTTGCCAACTCTTTGCCAAGCCTTTGCCCAGCCTTGCCAAGCCTTGCCCAGCTTTGCCCAAGCCTTGCCCAGCCTTGCCAAGCCTTGCCCTTGCCTTGCCCAGCCTTGCCAAGCTTTGCCCAGCCTTGCCAAGCCTTGCCCAGCTTTGCCCAAGCCTTGCCCAGCTTTGCCCAAGCCTTGCCAAGCTTTGCCCAAGCCTTGCCAAACCTTGCCTTGCCCGTGCCAAGCCAAGCCTTGCCAATGCCAAGGCTTGCCCTCTTAGGCACGAGTCATGCACTAAACCCCAATCCAACTTTGGAGTTCACCGAAACCTCCCGAGTCCACCGAGACTCGGTCATCTGCTGAGTTATCATGCTGCCCAGCCCAGCATGCGCATATCCAGCTTATTGGGGTGGTAACAGCAAGCTTACTGAGCTCCCTGAAGATTTGAAAAATCTGAAGAAGTTGAGACACTTGTTCATAGATGAGTACGGAAAATAGAAGAAAATGCCAAAAGCAATAGGTGCACTGCATCAACTTCAAACACTGCCATTTATTATGGCAAGCAAAGAGGATAGTGGACATGGGATTTCAATGTTGGAACACTTAAACAACCTTGGAGGTATGTTGGACATTCGTCGCCTATGTCTCATTAAAGAAGAAAGCTCATACGAGAGAGTCAAAATTCTAAACGAGAAGAGCTACTTACGAAAATTAAGGCTTCACTGGGATAGAGAGTCCTTCATTGGTGGTGATCATGGTGGTGATTTACATGTATTTGAAAATTTGCAACCTCACTCAAATCTGCAATGTCTATCAGTTGAAAGCTATAGCGAAGTTGAATTTTTTGCATGGGTGTCAAGTGGTTCAGACCTTCCCAACTTGGTGAGTATGAAGTTAAGCAACTGCAATCATTGCGAGCACATCTCCAGGTTTGGCGAGTTGACTCAACTGGAGAGCTTAGAGATGAAGAACATGAGCAATGTGAAATGCATCAGTGGCAGGGGAGCGTCACAATCATCATATCCTCGCCTCAAAAAACTCGTACTAAGAAGGTTGCCAAATTTAAAAGAATGGTTGGAAGGAATTGGAGTAATGTTCCTTTGTTTGGAGGAGTTATAGATCCAACATTGTCCCAATTTGAGAAAAATGCCACGTGTGTTTCCTTCTTTTAAGACATTGCGTTTAGATAATGTGGGTGGGATGGGAGTGGTGTCAATAACGTCCTCTCTCACTTCTCTTGCCATAAGGAATTGCAAAGACCTTGAATTCCTCCAAGAAGGGCTAGTGAGTAACAATAATCGATTGAATGTCGTTTTTATAGCAAAGTGCCTCAAACTCAAAGCTTTTCAAGAGGAGGGATTAGCACATGAGATCCTCCCCAATAGCTTTCTTCGAGAACTGGAGATATATGAAGGTGGTTATTTGGCCTGAGACGCGGGAGAGGGAATTTTGAAAATACAGAATTGTTCAAAACTCGAGTCAATAAGGAAGGAACTTTTGAGTTCTCTCGTCTTCCTGAGAGCTTTAAAGTGTATGGTTGTGGTAAATTGAAATGTATCGAGCTTTCACATAGTTTCAATCATCTCCCCTATTGTCACAGCTTAGAGATATGGAAATGCCCTATTATCTCTTCTATTCCTGACTTGAGAAGCTTTCCTTCTCTCCTGAATCTTCAAATTGGGGGTTTCTCTCCTGCGCTGAATCATTTCCCATTACCAATCACTAGTGATGATGATGATGCAACTTTACAGTCCAAAAATTGCCTGACGTCCCTTCGCAAGTTATGGATTTTGGGGTGGCCTGCTCTCCAATCTCTGCCTCATCACCTTCAATGCCTCAACATGCTCTACTCTCTCTCTCTCTCTCAATGCGATCCTTCAATTGTTTGACAGTGATGCCGGAGTGGCTTAGAAACTTTGCATCACTGGAGAAGTTGAGTTTTATAAACTGAATCTAAGGTAGCTACCTTCCAAGGAACAAATGCTACGACTCACCTTCCTCAAAGGGTTGCGGATTCGTAGGTGCCCTACTATCTCATCTATTGACTTGCCAACCCTTCCTTCTTCCGTGAATTGCATATTATTGAGTGCCTTGCTATTTCATCTATTAACTTGCAAGCTTTCCTTCTCTTTGCGAGTTGAAGATTAGCAATTGTAAATGACTCTAGGCCTTGCAAGGCTTACAATTCCTGACTGCCCTAAGGAACTTCAAATTGGCCCATTTTCAGAGGAGTTGAATGACTTCCCATTTACAATCAGTGGCAATGCAGTTTGGTCCAATAATCCTCTTCTCCCTTCCCTTCGGGAGTTATGGATTATGGGGTGGCCTACTTTCCAATCTCTGCCTCATCAACTTCAACGCCTTACAACTCTCAAATCCCTCTATATATTCTACTTCACAAATCTAACTGTATTGCCGGAGTGGCTTGGAAACCTTACATCACTTGAATCCTTGTGGATTCAGATTTATGAGAATCTGAGACACCTACCATCCAAGGAACAAATGCAACAATTCACCTTCCTCAAGCACTTGCATATTGATGATTGTCCAAACTTGAGGGAAAGATCCAAAAGCAGAGATGGAGAAGAGTGGCCCAACATATCCCATATTCCAGATTTATTCATATGATATTAGCATCAGGTGCGTGCCCTGAATGTTTCAATAAATTGCAGATATTACCCTTTTTTTTCAATTTTCTGGAATACATAGTAACTGAAACAATGACCAGATCTGCAAATCATTAGTTATTATTGAATCAATCACCACCTTACCTTTCATGAATGAATCTGTTTCTTTCTTTACACACCCCCTTACATTCTTATGTCACAGAATCGCCATATTCAACACCATTAATTCAAGAGTTATCAAACTCTCTTAGCCAGCTTATTGACATTTGGACTGGTTGATTCTCTTCTAATCTGTGAACAGAAAGAAACATCTATTACTTTGCAACAATTCCTTTTCCCTTGTCGTCAAAAAAGAAAAAAAACATAAATTCATCAGAGATAAAACATATATAGTAGAGGATAAAAAGTGTTGTTTTCAGAGCATTGGTAGTAGAATTAATCTAAATATGTCACTCGTTTACTTCTTTCAACTCGGAGCATTGCATGGTAGCAGAGGATGAAATGCAGTTTTCAGTTGGATGTTTACTTTGCCTTTTAACAATTAATTATATTTTGTAATTATGTTCTTGTTGTAGTTTGGGGCAATATTAATTCTTTCACGGGACAGAAGAGTCAAGATTTAATTGTGCATGGAGAGATCTCAAGGTGGTGAAATGATGCAATTGCTTATGAATTTACTTTTTCTTCTTATATGTTAATATGATAGGAAAACTTTTTTCCGCTTGGAGCATTCTGATAAGATCCCCCATTTAGTCATATGGAGTTAGTGAGAAAGAAATAGTATAAATAGGGGTGAGTTAGTGAGATTGGTCATCTTGGAAATTGAATGTAATTTGGGGAACTCTTAGGAGTTTGAGTTGAGAGAGTTTTAAGATTCTTCTCTGGGGGTTACTTTGTGTGTTTGGTCTTGTAATCTTTGTAGTTCTTCCCAAATCAATCGATCTATTTCGGGTATTTTATCATTGGTATCAGAGCACTACATTCTATCAAGAAATGGATTCAAGGTTGATGATGGATGAGATGTTAAGACGTCAGTACGAAATAAAATTAGGGATTGATTGCATATTAGAGATATTCGATAAATGGTCAATTCATTCAGCCGTGATCTCAAAAGATGGAGATCGAGTCGTGATCTCACAAGATGGAGATCGAGTCATGATCTCACATGATGGAGATCGCACATTAAGGAAGTCGGTTCTTTCAGATTCATTCATTGTGTTGGATGACAAGCATGAAGAAATAGCACATCATGTTACACGTGATGCAATTGTTCCCAAATCAGATCGCAAACTGGGCATCCTCTCGGTCTTGGGTGTTCATCCTCTTGTTAGCGAAGTGCAGATGGTGAATCCAGGGATAACTCAAGTGTTGTGGATTCAAGCTCCGCCACTTGTGTTGTTGCAGAAAGTTCCAGATCCGCCAGATTCAGTGGTGTCCGAGTTGATTCAGATCATTGGTGATCCAGATCTAGTGGTGGCTGAGGTGTTTCCGACTGTTGATGTTCTAGATCTGGTGAAGCAACATTTGCTTGGCCTCAGATTGATAGGAAATCGAAGGTCCATGGGTTGTTGCTGCAAATTGACGAGTCTCTACTTCATCCTCTCGCCATCTCGTTGAAGGTTTTGGGTGTTCAACGAATTAGGGATTGTAGAGTTCAACTTCCAGATCCACCAGATGTAACATTGTTGGTGGACAATATGAGTACTTGTTGCGCTACTATTGGGCTCCCACCCTAGCCACCACCACCGTCACCTCCATCAGTGTTCTTCATTCTTGATTCAATAGACCTATGCCTTGGAAATACTTCCATGGCATACTCCACTTCTCATGTCATAGTTGCGGTCGAGTTGAGGAAGATGACAATGATTGGATGGCATGCATCTCGAGGAAATCGTGTGGTCCTCATTACAACACAACATGGACATGTATGGTACAACTCATCCGTATCAGAACTTGATAATCTTGATTTGAAGTGGCAAGCCCACATGAATAAAACGTAGTTCGAGGATCATCGCCAGACTTCAATGTTGTCTACTCCTTTGGGCATGCGTTCTTATTTCACTTCTACGTGTACCACTTCTTTCCTTGACGTCATTTCCTTGCTTTTTGTTCCTCAGTGGGTGCGAGTTGTTGCTTTGTGCCCAAAACTTGGTCTGCTTTTTAGTGTGGATAGGGAGGCTCTCAAATGGTGGTATTCACTTGGAAGCATCAACTGTAGAGATGATATCTTGGCCTTCTTGGTTGTTTTTTGCCTTGTTACCCTGTCATGTCTTAAGGAGGCCATGGTTGCAGTAGTTTATGTCAGATTTGACAGCAGTGGTGCATATATTGATGTTGCATTCCAAGCGTTTGATGATATGTTGCTAAGAGCTTTGGAGTGCCTCACTGCATTAATTTTGTATACAACGGTGAGATTTTGGGCAGAGCTTACTGGTTGTTTGGCTCTCATGGGCAACTTATTTGCTCAATATGATGATTCCACTACAATGCAATTTGAGGCATCTTTTTGTAACATGGGGTGGCTGATGCACTTGGTGCTTCCTTGCACATTAGCCTCATTGAGCTCATTGTTGGCTTTTGGCTTTGTATTGTTGCTCACATGCGAGATTATGAGATAAATTTGGATTCTTGCGTGGTCTCCTGCTTTCGTCTTCTCTCACATATTCCTTATCGGCTTCATGATCCGACATCACTATCTCCTTTGTTGTTTACTTTTCTATGGCCACCTTGTCCTCAAGGTGGATGTTTAAGGGGGGAGTAATGATAAGATCCCACATTTAGTCATATGGAGTTAGTGAGAAGGAAATAGTATAAATAGGGGTGAGTTAGTGAGATTGGTTATCTTGGAAATTGAATGTAATTTGGGGAACTCTTAGGAGTTTGGGTTGAGAGAGTTTTAAGACTCTTATCTGGGGTTACTTCATGTGTTTGGTCTTGTAATCTTTGTAGTTCTTCCCAAATCAATCGATCTATTTCGAGTATCTTATCATATTCTTTCAAACATATTCCTACAAAGTAATACGAGGAAAGCAAGCTTTCTGATTTAAATTGGCAAAGATGTTGGGGATAGAAGATCTATGCCGAGCTTACTTCTGGAAGTCATATTTGCTATACCGGTATCGTTGTCTTACAAGTTGACTGACTTGTGACTTCAAATCGATGGGGAGAGGAGGCTAATAGGGATTTAGAAGATCCTCGGTTGATGGAATCAATCTTGCACATTGTTGTTCTATGAGTGGCCAAATCAAACAAAATTCTTGACAAAACTTTTGATCCATTGTTAACCAATTGGGTGGCCCAATGGTTTGACATGAGATTTAGAAGTAAGAGGTCATGGGTTCAAACCTTGGTGGGTGCAAAAGTTGTTTCTTTCTTAAAAAAAAAAAGCCTTTCAAGGTTTATTTGGTTGCTTGAATATTAAACTAGCTTAGTATTTTTTCTTGGTACTTTATATAGCTTTTGTTTGTAACTTTTAATTATTATTTGATTAATGCACCTGTTGTTGAATAAGGGAGTGATGTTTCGGCCCAATGACTTATAGAAGAGAAGCATCCATATTGCTAGCATTCTAAGATATTCTTGCCTGTTTATCTTTGTTCTATGCTCCTGATCAGAGTTAAAAGTCGCATAAGGTGGAGATAACTGGACAAGAGTGAGCTAACGGAGCTTGTGCTTTTATTTGCATCCATGCTTTTCAAGCAGGTCAAAGATTTCCTTGAGCTGCACAAGATGATCTACCAGGTTAATTTCTCATCTTGAATTATTTCTGTTGGAGATGTGAGAATAATCCCACATCAACATTTGATCCTCTCTTCTACCAACGAGAACATAAACAATTGAACACATCTTTTTCTGCATTTCTGCTGAACCACATGCATCTAATAGCCCACTTGGTCAGCATTAATGTATAGTTGGATCAGATGATTTCTTTTGGAAAATGCTTTTGATAATGTTTGTTCTCTTTAGGAATCAATGTGTTTGACAGTTGTGTACAAGTTTCTGATGTTGTATACATGTTGCATGCAGGTTCAACACATCTCTCTATCAGAATTCAACGAGTCTGATTGCATTCCCTTACAGTTCTCGCCTGACATGTATGAACTCCCTAGTGGTAGGTATGAATTATTTTAATTGAATATGATTGCTTAAGATCTATTGCAATTTCTTTTGTCGATATTTTCTTATATGTATGCCATGCTATGTATTTGAGTAGTGAAAATCGCTAATTTACATGTCTGCCATGTTATTTGTAAACATGATAGAGATGAAATTACTCCACTAAGATGATTCCATTGTCCATGGAGCAGGTGATGAAATGATACAAATTCCTTCTGAATCGATTTTCTTTTCTATTTTTTTTCTCCTATGGTCCTACTTCTTGGTATATGTTGATCTGAGGGCATGTTTTTCCCTTGCAGCGCGCGTACTTTTGAACATCTTGCTAGAAAGAAATGAGGGAAAAGTATTTTAATCCATTGGTAGTTAAACTATATCGATATTTTTAGACTTTGGTTACTTGAATGTTAAACTAGATCGATATTTTTAGACATTGGTAGGTGAATCTTAATGTCACTTATTTACTTCTTTCAACTCAGAGCATTGCCAGTAGAGATGATCAAGTATTGTTTTCTTCGTCAAAAATTAAAAAAAAAAAAAAAAAAAAAAAAATCAAGTATTGTTTTCAGTTGGATGTTTACTTAGCCTTTTAATAATAGTATTATGGAATTATGTTCTTGTTGTAGGGTGAAGTGATCTTTCTCAGGGCAGAAGAGTCAAGACTGTGTTCTTGTCGTGAAATAAAGTCTATTTTGGAGCGTTGAACCCAACCTCTCAAGCCTATTATTAGGGGTATTAACGAATGACGAAGGGCCGAAAGAACCTCTAGGCTTTGTACAAATTCAGTCCAAGAGGATTACTGATTTGTTGTGAATAACCAATGGAACCATTGAAGTGCCTCACCACTCATATAAAAAGAGGCGATTGACAAACGTTGCTCCAGCGGTGTTCGGTGATACAACAAGAACCGTTCAATTTGAAAGAGCCAGCTTAAGGGGTTGGATGACGAAGGAGCCATGGAAAGTGGTGTAGGCAAGAGAGGTTGCTTCTCCAAGCTTGTAAGTTTGAGAACTAAGTCAGATAAGGTCTTTTGGATATTGTCACACGCTAATGCAGTCCTTGCAATTGCATCTGCGTGCTGCTGAAACGACGCCTTATTGGCTTCCTGGTTAGTTTCTTGAAGTTGCATCTGTTCCTGAAGCTTTGCCAACGCCTCCTCGTTAGCCTTTGTGCGTGTAACCATACCATCAGTCATGACTGGGAAGCGTCAATGAAAGCACCAATTGATGCCACCTAATGTTGAGAATAGAGAAAAAATAAAGAGGAACTAGAACCGAATAGAAAGATCGGGGAGAAAAGAATAGAGAAAGGAATTTAGGAGAAGGAAAGGGCTTAGTTTTTTTCATGCCCTGCGTTGTTTCATTCGTCATTTGTATTTATACTTAACATACAAACGAATATCAACTTTGCTGAGATATACTTCTGCTTGATTACATACTAATAGATTAATGCAAATATGACGCAGCGTAAACGCTTAAACAAGGAATAATCCTTAAAGTTTTTGGTAAAACTCGAAATTGAATAAATTGATAATAATTAATAATGATTCATAATGATTACAGCTCTAATCATGGCTTTATATAGCCCATTAGAAACTCTAATCCTTCTACGACTCAAAACGTAATCTTTCTACAACTCAAAACCCTAATCCTTCTAAGACTCTAAAAATGACTTAAATAAATCCTTCTATGACTCAAAATGCATAATCCTTCTAAGACTCTAAAAACGACTTAAATAAAGTAAATTACGAAAATACCCTAACTAAATAAGAAAATAGAAAGTTCTTGATAAAGTCCTAAACTCAATCGGATTCCTGGATCAAAAGTTACGGTCCCACAAAACATCTGCAACTGCCACGCCATCATTCTCTCCCACCTGAAAAAAACTCGTCCTCGAGTTTTCTGGATACAAAGGCTCATCATCTGGATAGAATGGAAAAACATTCGCCACATTAAATGTTTTGGATATTCCCTGATATGCCCTTTCTGCAGCAACTCCTGCACCTTGCCATGCAGGACCTCACTCTCTTTCGAACTCATTCTGTAATGTAGGGGGTTTGGTAAACTGGCGCCAGGAATCAGGCCAATGTGGTGCTGAATATCGCGCATAGGAGGTAATCCGTTTGGCAACTCGTCTGGTATAATGTCAGCAAATTCCTCCAGTAAGGGTTGGACCTGCCCTGGTATCTCAGAAACTGACTCCTTCTCATTCCCTACAAGGATCTGTCTCAGCACCAACGCATGCACCACCTGTGACTCCTTCACTGCTTCGTCCATCTCATGCTCAGTTTGTGTCATTATAAGGAAAGATCGTTCCTCCTCTTTAGAAGTCTTGGAACGGTTACTTGCCTTTAAAGGAAGCAAGTTAAACGTCACTCCCTCCTTCTCCAATTTATACACATTATCTCGCCCATCGTGTTGTGCATTAACATCAAACTGCCAAGGTCGTCCAAACAACAAATGACAAGCATCCATATCTACCACATCACAATATACCTCATCCTTGTAAGAGCCAATGGAAAAAGGTACCCTGCAGCGCTCTGTCACCTACACTTTCTCAGTTGCCTTTATCCAGCCTATAGAGTAAGGACTGGGATGCTTCTCCATCTTCGCGGTGCCTCTCACTGTACCTCTCTACCGATGATGTTCTCACAGCTTCCACTATCTATGATCAGTTCAAACACCTGGCCATTGATAGTGCATCTCGTCCAAAACAACTTATGTCGCTGACTGCCATCTTCTAGTTTAGGAGTTAACATTAGCCTTCTGACCACACAATTCTGTTCCTCATCATAATCATTACAATCATCATCCTCTCCATCAGGACCGTAATAAACTTCCTCTTCTTCATCTCGTTCAATCACATTAACCTGCTTTCTATTGGGACATTCATTCGATCTGTGACCAGACTGCCCACAACGATAACACTTGCCCATAATAGGCTTAGCATAAGGATTTGCGGTTGCCTTTTGTCCATCTTTCAGTTCAGCAGGTTTTTTTCCTGGTCCCTTATCTTCCTTCCGTTCGGTACTTTGATTCCAACCCTGGTTGGACTTACTCCGCTCTGCAAAGCTCCTTGAAGTTTCCTCTCCGCTATTATTCCTCTGGTAATTATCACTACCATAGGTTCGCCGATTGCCCACATATCGATTTCCACCTCTGTCCTGCATCATTAATTCAGCCTTAATGGCTAAATTTTTTGCCTCGGTGATAGTTCTTATAACCTGCACTCCAATTTTCTCCCGAACTTGCAGTTTCAATCCATCAAGGTATCGTGTAACCTAATGAACCTCGTTCTCCCTCAAATCATTCCTTTCAGCCAGTCGCATGAAATCTGCCGTATATTCATGAACAGACCTCTGTCCCTGCCGACAACGCTGGTATTGCTGAAACAATATCTGCTTATAATCTGGAGGCAGAAAATCTCGCTGGAGCAACTGCTTCATTCTATACCATGTCCGAACAGGATGTTTACCTTCTCTGTAACGTCTACTCTATAGCCTTTCCCACCAGGCAGATGCTCCACTCTTCAAACGACACGCCACCAATTTCACCCTTTTTTTCTTGAGGAATTTCCATATACTCAAAAAAATGGTCTACTTCGGCGATCCAATCAACAAAGTCCTCAATGTTCAGATTACCAGAGAAACTAGGGATATCCACTTTCAACCTAAAGTCGCCCCTATCATTATTACCCTTATCATAATAATCATTATTATGCTAATTATTATTGTTATTATATCTGCCGCCTCGATCTCTCCTAACAGTCTGCCCTGATTCTCGGCCAGAACCATATCCTCCTCCTCGTCACTAGAGTCACCACCAGCAACTCGACCTCTAAAATTCGTAACCACTGGTGCAATAGAAGCATCGCCTCGAGCACGCTGATCTCTTGGACGTTGTTCACCATCACCTTCGTGTCTGTTGGCATTCACCCTAATGGCATCAAATCTGTTAATCACCGCATCAAAGCGCTCGTCTATACTCCAGAATTGTTGATCGAGATTTGTTTCCAAGGTTCTGATTGCTGCCTCTTGAGCCTCCACTTTGGTTCGCAAGGCTTCAATATCCTGAACGACGTTCTGAATGCCACCGCTTCCACCGGACATCATTAGTACAAACGGAATTCATGCTCTGATACCAACTGACGCAGCGTAAACGCTTAAACAAGGAATAATCCTTAAAGTTTTTGGTAAAACTCGAAATTGAATAAATTGATAATAATTGATAATGATTCATAATGATTACAGCCCTAATCATGACTTTATATAGCCCATTAGAAACTCTAATCCTTCTACGACTCAAAACGTAATCCTTTTACAACTCAAAACTCTAATCCTTCTAAGCCTCTAAAAACGACTTAAATAAATCCTTCTATGACTCAAAATGCATAATCCTTCTAAGACTCTAAAAACGACTTAAATAAAGTAAATTACGAAAATACCCTAACTGAATAAGAAAATAGAAAGTTCTTGATAAAGTCCTAAACTCAATCGGATTCTTAGATCAAAAGTTACGGTCCCACAAAATATCTGCAACTGCCACGCCATCATTAGGATTACGTTTTGAGTCGTAGAAGGATTAGAGTTTCTAATGGGCTATATAAAACCATGATTAGTGCTGTAATCATTATGAATTATAATCAATTATTATCAATTATTATCAATTTATTTAATTTCGAGTTTTATCAAAAACTTTAAGGATTATTCTTTGTTTAAGCGTTTACGCTGCGTCAGTTGGTATCAGAGCGTGAATTCCGTTCGTACTAACGATGTCCGGTGGAAGCGGTGGCATTCCGAACGTTGTTCAGGATGTTGAAGCCTTGCGAACCAAAGTGGAGGCTCAAGAGGCGGCAATCAGAACCTTGGAGATAAATCTCGATCAACAATTCCAGCGTATAGACGAGCGCCTTGATGCGATGATTAACAGATTTGACACCCTTGGGGTGAATGCCAACAGACACGAGGGTGATGATGAACAACGTCCAAGAGATCAGCGTGCTCGAGGCGATGCTCTTATTGCACCAGTGGCTGCGAATTTTAGAGGTCGAGTTGCTGGTGGTGACTCCAGTGACGAGGAGGAGGATATGATTCTGGCCGAGGATCAGGGCAGACCTGTTAGGAGAGATCGAGGCGGTAGATATAATAACAATAATAATCAACATAATAATGATTATTATGATAGAGGTAATCATGATAGGGGCGACTTTAGGTTGAAAGTGGATATCCCTAGTTTCTCTGGTAATCTGAACATTGAGGACTTTATTGATTGGATCGCCGAAGTAGACCATTTTTTTTGAGTATATGGAAATTTCTCAAGAAAAAAAGGGTGAAATTGGTGGCTTGTCGTTTGAAGAGTGGAGCATCTGCCTGGTGGGAGAGGCTGCAGAGTAGGCGCAGGAAGGTAAACGACGATGGGCGGACGTGGTATAGAATGAAGCGCTTGCTCCAAATGAGATTTTCTACCTCCAGATTATGAGCAAATCTTGTTTCAGCAATACCAGCTCTGTCGGC
Source organism: Stephania japonica (assembly GCA_039657345.1). NCBI lineage: Eukaryota > Viridiplantae > Streptophyta > Magnoliopsida > Ranunculales > Menispermaceae > Stephania > Stephania japonica. The sequence continues at coordinate 50,451,413 of CM077558.1, forward strand.
AGGGTCAGAGATCTATTCATGAATATACGGCAGATTTCATGCGACTGGCTGAAAGGAACGATTTGAGGGAGAACGAGGTTCACCAGGTTACACGATACCTTGATGGATTGAAACTGCAAGTTCGGGAGAAAATTGGAGTGCAGGTTATAAGAACTGTCACCGAGGCGAAAAATTTAGCCATTGAGGTTGAATTAATGATGAAGGACAGAGGTGGAAATCGATATGAGGGTAATCGGCGAACCTATGATAGTGAATTAATGACGCAGCGTAAACGCTTAAACAAGGAATAATCCTTAAAGTTTTTAGTAAAACTCGAAATTGAATAAATTGATAATAATTGATAATGATTCATAATGATTACAACCCTAATCATGGCTTTATATAGTCCATTAGAAACTTAATTCTTCTACAACTCAAAACGTAATCCTTCTATAACTCAAAACCTTAATCCTTCTAAGACTCTAAAAACGACTTAAATAAATCCTTCTATGACTCAAATTGCATAATCCTTCTAAGACTCTAAAAACGACTTAAATAAAGTAAATTACAAAAATACCCTAACTGAATAAGAAAATAGAAAGTTCTTGATAAAGTCCTAAACTCAATCGGATTCCTGGATCAAAAGTTACGGTCCCACAAAACATCTGCAACTGCCACGCCATCAAAATATTCCTAACAATTATGTTAGGGTCAATTGATGTTAGGCGTTAGTTGAAAGGTAGATCTATAAGAGCATTTTCTGATCAGCTGAATACCTCACTGACATGAATAAATGCTGGATGATAAAGAAACAGTGCCATGTGAATGCTAAGGTAGATGCTTACTAATGCGAGATGGTGTGTAATGTAATCTTTTACATGTGAATAAACCATTTCAATAAGTTAATTCTCATTTTTAAAATTCTAACAGAAACAATGGTTTGATGAGGAAACTAGTTGTAACCTCTTTTATGTTTTTTTTGGTTTTGAATTTTGATCTATTCCGTTCGCATTAGCGAGTGGTGCATTCTTAACACTTATGCTAAAATAGTTCAGAACTCCAAATATATTCTAATTGAACTTGTACTGATGGATATTTCCTTCTTTTTTTTAACAATCCATCGAAATCTATATCGAGTATTCAGGGATAAATTAAGTTGTTGATCATTGATCCCTTTGGTTCATCAGCGTCTGTGGCAAAAGCGTTACTGGCAATGGATTTAATTCTGGTTATTGTACTCGTCAAATTTGTGACATGGAAAACTATGAGTTGGTAATCTCACCTAACTTCAATGTATGGAAAACAAGAGTTCGTTACTATATATACAAATACAAGTTTTATTTTAAGAATTATTGTTGATTATGCAATGCTAATTAAAAAGATTTTTGTTTTTTTTTTTTTTATAAAAAAGAACTAACTTATTTTGCCCCCTTTCAGAATTTGAACTCCCAACCTCTTACATCAATACCACATAGCAAATTATTGAGCCCACTTGATTAGTAAGTTGTTTAAGTCTGGTCCTCTATTGAGTCATTCATTTCATTTCAAAAAAGCTAAGTTCTTTCAACTTAATTATTTTTTCATCTTAGACACTTAGTGATTTGTCCTCTCATTTTTTTGTCTAAATCACTCGATATTCAAACCATCTGACTACTTCAAGTTTGCCCCGAGTCGCGCACCATATAGGTGGGGGAGCGTTCAATGTTAATGTTTATATCCACTGTAAAAAAATTGAACCAATGCGTTTTACAATAGGAAACATAGTATGTTGTAATAGAGAATTACACAGTACTTAAATGTAAACAAAAGTCGTAAGGTAAATCACAAGACCAGGAGATTGTTCATGCAGTTTGGTCCAGGACCTAGTCTATAGGGCCACACCTAGATGCAAAATCCACTATGAACACGTACGATCTACATAACTCCTTTAGTGACTCATTCACTGAGCTCCTACTAGCATCTCTCTACGTTTCTCTGGATCTTACACACAAGTATCCCACATGCAGAAATAAAGCTCCCCCTCACACTAGCACCCAAGTCCTCTTGAAGCTTTACAACTTGATAAACAAATAAGTGAACACATACATTTACTATACAAAACAAAGTTAGAAGAGATGAAACAATGAATGAATAACATACTCTCTATTTTGACACATATTTATAGATAATTTACAAGACTTCTCAAATCCTAACAACTACTAGAATCCGATCGTCTTGATCCTCATAAATGTGGGCAATATCGCTATCAAAATCTGTACCAAACTCCAACAGCTTCTCGTTTGGTTGTGGATAAAGATGGAACATAACAAACCACAATTACCAAATTTTGGACTATGTTAAAACTGATCTGATCTTCATGTTATAACAGTATATATCTTAACAGATTGTGATTCTCCAAATTAGCACATTGAATCATTAACTCATTTTAAGACAATTGATAGACAATTATCCATACGACACTAACACACAAGACTCAAACTCGAGTCCTTAGTTAAAGGACAATAACTCACTTCCAATTGTACTAACCAACCATTCGTCGACTTGTCCTCTCCTTTGTATTTTGAAGTGTCATCACACTTTTTACCAATAAAATTCGGAGCACAATCTCCTATCCCATAAAAAAAAATAATAATAATAATAATAATAATAACAATAAAATTGGGGCGGCTTGATTTAGAAGTCGTCTTCTTCACATCACAAGAGAGGTGAGGCATTACTTTTCCACTCCATATGTTTTGATTTTCTTCTTCTTTTAATTTGCATAAACGTTTTTGAGCGTTCGAGAGACCTAGCTTTTAGCTACCTAGCTACCTACCTACGTTGCCTGCTAATTGTGTTTTTGCTTCTCAATCAACTAACTTAAGATGGGTGAAGATCTGATTGTGCACGGTGCAGAGGAGATAGTGAGCAGGCTCATCTCTTTTGCTTTTGATGAGATCGGTCTCCTGGTCGGTGTGAAACGTGATGCCCAAAGTCTTCAAGCTTCCCTCAACAGCATCCACGCCACATTGCAAGATGCCGAGGAAAAGCAAGTGAAGGAAAAGCCGATCAGAGTTTGGCTGGAGGAACTCAAACAAGTGGCTTATGATGTTGAAGATGTGTTTGACGAGATCGCTTATGAACAACTGCGACGAAGCATCCTCATCAACAACAAGGGGTGCTACTACTACATTTCATCCTCCTTTATTACTAGATTTGCACTGCGTTTTCAGTTTGCTCACCGAATCAAACACATAAATCAGAGGTTGGCTGACATTGACAGCAGAAAGAGGAGGTTCAACCTCCAGCCTACTGATGATCAGAATAACCCTGCTGCTGCTGCTGCTGCTGCTGGTATTGATCGGGAAACAACTTCATTCGTGGATGACTCAGATGTGGTTGGGAGGGAGGATGACAAGGAAAATATAGTCCGCATGCTAATTAACCAACACATCACAAGCGTTGTAGGCATATACGGACTCGGAGGACTTGGCAAGACTACGCTTGCACAGCTTGCCTACAATGACGATGCTGTACTCAACCACTTCCATTCCAGGTTTTGGATTTGTGTTTCTGATCATTTTGACACCACAAGTCTCTTCACTCAAATCTTAGAACAAATTCCAGACACTACCAAGCCTCAATCATCAACTAAGCAAGTTTTGGAGAATGCTCTCAAGGAGCAGCTAAAGGGGAAGAAATTTCTGCTCGTGCTTGATGATGTGTGGACTGAACAACAAGAAAAGTGGGAAGATTTTGCACCACCATTGAAAAAGTTTGGTGCTGCCGGAAGCAAGATCATTGTGACTTGTCGCAGCCAAAATGTTGTAATGACGGTTGCAGGAGCTGATCAAGACAGCAGGTATGAATTAAAAGGCTTATCTAAAGATGATTGTTGGACCCTGATCCAACAACGAGCATTTAGGCCTGGAGGACTGACCTGGAATCCGGAGCAAATTGGAAAAGAAATCTCAAACAAGTGCAAGGGTGTGCCTCTAGCCGCAAAAATGCTTGGTAGTTTATTGCAGGCAAAGAAAGAAGAGTGGGAATGGTTGGCCGTGCAAAATGCTGAAATTTGGAATTTGCCTAATTTAGACGTCGGAGAAAATCGAATTATGGAGGTGTTAAAGTTGAGTTACGACGATTTATCCCCAGCATTGAAGTCGTGTTTTTCGTATTGTGCAATATTTCCAAAGGATTATTGGATTTCAAGGGAGTTGTTGATCAAGCTTTGGATGGCTCAAGGACTTCTTGGAACGACATCTAGTACTATAGAAGAGTCCGACATGGAGGATAAGGGTAAGGCTTATTTTAACAGGCTGTATTCAAAATCTTTTTTTCAAGAAGCAAAAATGGACAAATTTGGGGAGGTATCACGTTGCAAGATGCACGATCATGTGCAAGATCTAGCTCAGTTTATTTGTGAATATGAATGTCAAATTATGGGGGAGAATAATAAGAATAGTGTAGATCTTTCAAAATGTCGACATGCTTCATTGATTTCACAAACGCTAGTAGAAACCTTGAAAGTAGCAAAAAAAGTGCGCACAATTATTTGTTTTGAAGGGACACTATTGATGACTAGAGCTAGCACATTCTTTAATTTCACGTTGTTGCGTGTACTAGACTTGAGCCACAGTGAATGTTGTAATTTTCCTTTCTCTTCACATTGTAAGTTGAAGCACTTGAGATACCTCGACCTCTCATACACGAACATCAAGTCATTACCTTCGTGGGTCACTTGGCTGTACAATTTGCAAACTTTGAAGTTAATAAAGTGTGGCAAGCTTACTGAGCTCCCAGAAGATTTGATGAATCTAAAGAAGCTGAGACATTTGCACATAGATGAATATAGAAAATGGAAGAAAATGCCACAAGCAATTGGTGAACTGCATCAGCTTCAAACACTGCCAATTTTTGTGGCATGTGAGGAGTATGCTGGACGTGGAATTACGGCATTGAAAAACTTAAACAACCTTGGAGGTACATTGGACATTCATTGTCTGTGTCGTGTGAAAGAAGCAAGCTTAGCCAAGGGAGCCAATATTCTAAGCGAGAAGAGAAACTTACGTGAGTTAAGGCTTCATTGGGATAGACCTTCGTCTGTTGGTGATGAGGGTGATGACTCACTTGTATTGGAAGAGCGTCCATCTGTTGGTGATGAAGGTGTGTCGGAGGAGCGTTCATGTATTGGTGGTGGTGATGGAGATGATATACCCGTGTTAGAAGTGTTGCGACCTCACACAAATTTGCAACGTCTATCAATTAAAGGCTTTGGAGGAGTTAAATTTCCAGGGTGGGTGTCAAGCGGTTCAGACCTTCCCAACTTGGTGAAGATGAAGTTGAACAACTGCAATCACTGCGAGCACATTCCGAGCTTCGGTGGGTTGCATCGACTGAAAAAGCTGGAGCTGAGAAGCATGGCCAAGTTGAAAGAATGGTTGGAAGGAGATGGAGTGATGTTCCCCTGTTTGGAGGAGTTATCGATCGAGGATTGCCCCAATTTGATTAAAACAACGGAGCATTTGTTTCCTTCGCTGAAATCATTGGCGTTAGAAAATGTGGGTGGGATGGGAGTGGTGTCAATAACATCCTCTCTCACCTCTCTCACTTCTCTCACCATAACAAAGTGCAAAGACCTTGAATACCTCCAAGAAGGTCTATTGAGTAACAATAGCCAATTGAATGTCGTTCTCATATCAAATTGCCCCATACTGAAAGCTTTCGAAGAGGAGGCATCAACAGCAGATGAGATCCTCCCCAATAGATTTCTTTGCGAATTGGTGATAGATGAGAGTGGTATTTCCTACGCAAGAAAAGGAATATTGAGGATTTCTAAGTGTCCGAATCTGGAGTCGATAGGGAAGGGGTTTTTAAGTTCCCTCGTCTTCCTTGAGAGCTTTCAAGTGGATGGGCGATTTCAAGTTGTAAACTTAAACGTATCGAGCTTTCACGAGCTTGAAGTATCTCCGACTTGTGAACTTCACATAGATGGATGCCCATAATTTTGAAGGGTTTTCCCCCCATCTTAGTTATTGCCATGCTATCTCATCTATCGACTTCCAAAGCTTTGCTTCTCTTCGTGAATTGCGGATCACCTACTGCCGAGGACTCCAAGCCTTGCAAGGTTTACCATTCCCGATCGCTCTTCAAGAATTGACGATTTATGAATGCCCTGCTATCTCATCTATTGACTTCCAAAGCTTTGCTTCTCTTCGTGAATTGCGGATCACCAACTCGCCGAGGACTCCAAGCCTTGCAAGGCTTACCATTCCACACTGCCCTTCAACAACTAACGATTCATCGGCCATCGAGATTCATGAATGCTCAAGTATCTGCTTCTCATCTATGGTGCCGACTTGAAACTTTGCATCAAACCTTCCTTCTCTTCACGACTCACCTCCCTCGAGGAGTTGAAGATAGGGATGTGCCTGCAATCTCATCTATTGATTGCCAACCCTTCCTTCTCTGGAAAACTCCAAGTCTTGACTTGTCAAGGCTTCCAATTCGTTAAGTATTGTGAAGGACTCCAGCCTTGCAAGGCTTGCAATTCTTGACTGCTACTTTCTGGTCCATTTTCAGCGGAGTTGAATGACTTCCCATTAACAATTAGTGCCAATGATGATGATGCATCATCATTACAGTCCAATAATCTCCTTATTCTCCCCTGTCTTCGCAAGTTATGGATTCATGGGTGGGATGCTCTCCAATCTCTGCCTCATCAACTTCAACGCCTCACAACCCTAAAATTCCTCTGGATAGAAAATTTCTCGAATTTGACAGTCGTGCCGGAGTGGCTTGGAAACCTTACATCACTTGACAAATTGTCGATCAGGGAATGTAAGAATCTGTCGCATCTACCTTCCAAGGAACAAATGCAACGACTCATCTTGCTCCAGGAATTGTACATTAATAGTTGTCCAGGCTTGAAGGAAAGTTGCAGCAGAGATGGAGAAGATTGGCAGAGATATGGAGATGGAGAGGAAGAATGGCCCAAGATTTCCCACATTCCACAAATACGCATAGATTGGACCTGGTATGTAACCTGCACATTTCAATAAATATGTTTGCATGGCGTAGTTATCTGCATCGTTACTTTTCTTTTTTTTCTTTGGAATACATCGCATCTGAAGCATATGAACAGAAAGAAACCTTAATTTGCAACAATTTTTTTCCCATGCCATCAGAAAACATTAATTCCAAACATTGGTAGCAGAGGATGAAATGTTGTTTTCAGTTGGATTTTACTTGGCCTTTCAATTATTATATTATGGAATTACATAAACTTGCATCTGTCGAATGTGCTAACTAGCATCTAATCTCGTTCTTGCAGGCAACATATATAACCGTGGGTTAAAGAGATCGCATCTGTTTGCTGCACGGGATAATTCTGCTGCCTGCAGGTTAATTATCAGCCTGAATCGATTTCTGACATCATATTCTGATTATATGAATTTCAAAGGTTTATCACACAGATGATTTCATTGTGCATGGAGAGATATCAAGGTGATGAAATTATACAATTGCTTTTGAACTGATTTTCTATTCCTTGATCTATGTTTATTTCATCTCACTTGGCAATTTTGTTCTGTTTTTTCACTTGCAGCATTCTTTCAAACATCTTGCTTGAAAATAATATGAGGAAGCTTGCTTTCTGATTTGGGTCTGAAAAGATGTTGGAGATAGAAGAAAAATGCTGAGCTTACTGTGGAAATAATGTCTACAACAGTTCTACCATCTTTATCTTGCAAGGTTCAACAGAACTGGAACTTACAATGAGAGCTTAAATTCTTTTGATCAATTCATTAGAATGGTATGTTTGTATTTGTCTATGTACAAGAGTATGATCACGCCATGCTAGCTAATTAGACGATATGTTAGGCTTTTTTTTTAAATCATTGATAGGTTTTGTTTCCCATCGGAAAGAAAAAAAAAAAAAAAAAAGAAGATAAAGGCATTGCTTCTGTCAATGTGCTAACTAGCATGCATATTCTCATACAGGCAAAGATGTAATTGAGGGGAGAGGAGAAAATAAGAATCTTGTAGATTCTAAGTTGACGCGTGGCTTCAAATTGGTGGAATCAATCTTGCATCTTGTTGTTCTATGTGTGGCTAAATCAGACAAATCCTTATCAAAACTCTTGGTCCATTGCTGATATCAAAGACCATTTTAAGGTTTGGTTGCTTGAACGTTAAATTAGCTTAGTATTTTTTCTTGGTACTTTTATAGCTTATGTGTGAGCATATATATGGAATCTAAATACGTCACTTGTTTAGTTCTTTGAACTCAAAAGCAGTGGTAGTACAAGATGAAGTGCTGGTTTTAGTTGTATTTTTTTTTTCTTTTTTTGAAAAAGTTTTAGTTGTATTTTTAGTTAGACCTTAATAATCGTTTTGTATTTTTTCCAGTTGTAGGAAGAGGGAGTGATGTTTCGACTCAATGATTTCTAGCAGAGAAGTGTCTATATTGCTTGCCTTCCAAGGATATTCACATATACTCAGATTACCTTCTATTGCCTCTGAGCTGCACAAGATGATCTTCCAGGTTGATTTCTCATTCTGAATTGATTTCTAATGTCAGATTTTGATTACATGAAGTTATACAGTTTATCACAACTTTCAGAAGGCTTATTATCAACCAAGTAATGTGTGTCAAAAGTAACTGACTCTCAACACGATTGGTCAGCCTAACTTGATTGATGCTAGCCGGTCATACTTTCTCATAAAGCTGAAGGGGTTACCTTTAATTAATAGCCATGGTTTTGGTGAACCATGCCCAAGTCAGGAGCCTGAGAACATCAAGCAAGGTATTGGCAATTGAATGTGTTAAGCTAGCTTAGTATGTAGTTTATGTTATGGCCTTCGTGTGAGAAAGTTGGAAAACTATTAATTAAAGTAGTGGGACCTTTTGTTTTTTGTGAAATCTTGGGATCATCTTAGGCATATTTGTGCAGTTGAAGGCACCGGCAGAGAAGATTGGTGTCATGTCTTTGTAGAGGGTAAGCCGTGTTAATATAGTTCCACTCCCTCTCTTATAGTTGTAGGAATTGATGAAAAAAAAGTATTTGAATCATTGTTTAGGATTTCAAGATTTGACTTTTGAAGAGTATCAAATTCTAATGGTGAAGAGTTATGGCTAGATGTTGAAGTCTCCGATACAGTAAAAATGTATGAGAGAAAGAATTAGTGGAATTAGCTGAATACGGACATCAATTCTCTTGCATGTCTATAGGATTTGCACATTAATTTGTTTGAAGTTGCGACCTTTGGAACAATTATTCCAACTTGATATGTGGATAAGTAAATAATCCGAGGAAGAATTTTATTTTGAAGGAAGCTCATTCTGTTTGTAAAGCAAATTGACCAGAGTTTTATTGTTTGACATAAAAAAAAAAGCTAATATCATTACAGTAAGCGTGACTGTGAGGACCCAAATATTTCAGGCGATAGAAGTATCGCTTGTAAACTCCATTTGTTCATTCTTTTCATACTGACTGCTTTCACATAATCTAAACCTCCTGTATGTTTATGATTTTATTCCTCAGAAAATGACTACATATCAACTTTGGATACCACGGCTTATAGGTGAGAAACATCTGTATTGCTTGTATTTTATGAGGATATACTCTCTCACGCATACAAAATCTTTCCATTGCCTGTTTATCTTAGTTTTATATATGTTCCTGAGCAGTTAAGAATGGCATGTAGAGGACTAAACAAGAGAGAAACCAGAGTTTGCGCTTCTACTTGCAACTATGCTTTTCAAGCAGGTCAAACGTTGCATGCTAATTGTGTTTTTGCTTCTCAATCGACTAATTTAAGATGGGTGAAGATCTGATTGTGCGTGGTGCAGATGAGATAGTGAGCAGGCTTGTCGCTCTTGCTTTTGATGTGATCGGCCTTCTACTATGTGTGAAGCGTGATGTGCGACGTCTTCAAGCTACCCTCGTCAGCATCCACACTGCCAATTTTTGTGGCAAGCGAAGAGGATCTTGGACGTGGGATTTCAATGTTGGAACATTTAAACAACCTTGGAGGTACATTGGACATTCATTGTCTGTGTCGCGTGAAAGAAACAAGCTTAGCCAAGGGAGCTTTAAATGAGAAGAGAAACTTACGTGAGTTGAGGCTTCATTGGAATAGACCTTCGTCTGTTGGTGGTGGTGATGGAGATGAGTTACTTGTGTTGGAAGTGCTGCGACCTCACACAAACCTGCAACGTCTATCAATTGAAGGCTTTGGAGGAGTTAAATTTTCAGCATGGTTGTCAAGTGGTTCAAACCTTCCTTACTTGGTGAGCATGGAGTTGAGCAACTGCAATCACTGTGAAAACATTCCGAGCTTCGGCGGGTTGCATCGACTGAAAAAGCTGGAGCTGAGAAGTATGGCCAATTTGAAAGAATGGTTGGAAGGAGGCGGAGTGATGTTCCCTTGTTTGGAGGAGGTATCGATTGAAAATTGTCCCAAGTTGAGGAGAGCGCCTCATTTGTTCCCTAAGTTCAAATCATTGGAGTTGGAAAATGTGGGTGGGATGGGAGTGGTGTCAATAACTTCCTCTCTCACCTCTCTCACTTCTCTCACCATAAAATATTGCGAAGACCTTGAATACCTCCAAGAAGAGCTAGTGAGTAACAATAGCCAATTGAATGTTGTTGTTATATCGAATTGCCCCAAACTGAAAGCTTTCCGGGAGGAGGGATTAGCATCAGCATCAACATCAGTAGCAGATGAGATCCTCCTCAATACCTTTCTTCGCAAACTGGTGATAGATGAGATTGATTTTTCCTTGACAAGAGAAGGAATATTGAGGATTTCTAAGTGTCCAGAACTGGAGTCGATAGGGAAGGGGTTTTTGAGTTCCCTCGTCTTCTTTGAGAGCGTTCAAGTGAGTGGTTGTAGTAAACCGAAACATATCGAGCTTTCACAGCGCTTTATTCTCTTCAGTAGCTGGTGGACACCAACGGCTATCGAGAATTGGAGACGATTTTTATGATCGAGCTTTCGCAACAGAGCTTCAAGTATCTCCGTGACCTTCAAATCGAGATATGCCCTAATTTTGAAGGTTATGACATTTCAACGACACAACAACAACAACAACTAGTCCTCTTCCCGTGCTCTCACACCTAATGATACGTTGGTGCGATGCTATCTTTTCGTGAATTGCAGATCATCAACCGCGGGGGACTCCATGCCTTGCAAGGCTTACCATTCTTGACTGCCCTTCAAGAACTGGAGATTCATCTCTCCTACCGGCCATTAACAATCGGTGAGAGCGATTATGCAATGGAGATCAATCAGCTTCAACACCTCATCACGCTCAAGTCTCTAAGTAAGCTACTAACCTTCCTTGTTTCAGTTTTTTCTTCCCTTACCATACAGCTTTTACAGTTCTAATTGCATTCCTGTCACAGGGAAATTTAAGACTAAGGATTTTAAGGAACTGCGCACTTGGGTTGAAGTTTTTCCATAGATCTAGATGGTTGCATTGTCCATGGAGCCATCAAGGTAACTAGAAAATCAAAAGACTATTTTTCAAGTGTTTTTATGCTCAGGCACAGTTGTATTCCTTACTCTCCAATCTCTGCCTCATCACCTTCAATACCTCATGATTCATAAATCCCTCTCTATCTTATGCTTTAATAATTTGACGGCCTTGCAGATTGGCTTGGGGACCTTGCATCACTTGAAATCTTGCATATCATCTCTTATATAGATCTGATGCATTTACCATTACAGGAACAAATGCAATGGATTTTGCTAATTTGTTTAAATAAGCGTGCATGTTTGGCAATTAGTCTGTGTACAAGTTCTTGATACTGTATATATGTTGCTTGCGGGCTCAATGCTTCTCCTCCTCAAAATTTGACGAGACAGAGCTGAACTCACAAAAAATTGTAGGACCGTAGGAATGACTTATTTCAGTTGAATCTGATTGCTATGATCTATTGCAGTTACTTTTATCTACTGTTACTACTGTTTCTTTTTTATTTTTCACGTAGACGTAAACTATCATTTGTAAGCTCTGGTACTCTACTTAAAAAATATATCCACACTGTAGCTTCTGGCCATAACATCAATTGGGTATTTTCTGTTTTATTTGCTCTTTCTTCATTTCATCATGTTTGATTCTAGAAACTATTAGATCTGTTAATCCTAAATTCTTGTATGTATCTCTGAGACTGCAAAAAAGTGAGCTATTACATAAAACAAATAGAATATTGCTCTGAAGTTAGGACATTGAAACAATTCTTCCAATTTGATTTTTTTTTAAAAAAAAAAATATGAGGGAGAATTCTATGCATTCCTACTAAACCACTGAGAACTTCTTAAATTTAACGATAACCTAGCTCCTCAACCCTATCTTCACTTAATGTATACAATTTAATGAACAAATGTTCATATTACTAAGTTTTACTTCTCTCACCATAGATGAGGATCAAAACTGACAACCAATTGCATTCAACATTAGCCCAGACAAATAAGCATTTGGAGATTGGAATTGAGGGTACTCATCTGTCAACATCCCCTAATTGGCGCTGCGGAACACCTAGTATTATATCCCCTTTATAACATTTTCAAAATCAAACTAGATGATTTAGAAAACAAAATTGAAACGCAGGTCCATAATTGGATTCAAAACAATATACCTATAGAGTTTACATGATTGAATACAATGAGCCATAACAGGAGGAAAAGAACAACAAACAGCTTGTTGTATGCTTAATTAGTACTGTTGTAAGCATCAACTACAACTCCTTAATTGTTTGCCTTTCTTATAGACAAATGCAACGACTAACCTTGATCAAGCAATTGGATATTTGGGAGTGTGACAATCTGGACACCAACCATCCAAGGAACAAATGCAACGACTCACCTTCCTCGAGATTGGACATACATTGGTGTCACCAGTTGTAGGAAAGATGCAGCCAATCAAATGGAGAAGAGTGGCCCAAGATTTCCCATATTCCAAATTTATGCATACATACTTTTTTGTACATAGTCGACACGGAGGATACACAGTCCCTCCATTGTTTTTTAATTCGAGATATATACAACGTTCTGGAGCCAGTCTCCATTTCTCAAAAAAAAAAATTTATGCATACATTAAAGGAGGTATGCACCTTGCATGTTTCAATAAATTTGATTCTGTGACGACTGTGCATCTTTACCTTTTCTTTTTTATTTTGTGGAATACATAGCAACTGAAGCAACGGACAGATCTGTAAATCATTAATTTTTATTGAACCAATCACCATATATTACTGGATATCAAATTGACACTCACCACCTTACCTTTCTTTCATCATTGAATCTGTTTCTCTTTCTTTATAACTACCTAGAAACAGTATCCCTTACATTTTTATGAAACTTTAGCCACGAAATCGCCATGTTCAACATTATTAATTCAAGATTTGACAAAAAAATAAAAAACATTATTAATTCATGAGTTCTCAAACTATCTTAACCAGCTTATTGACATTTGGACTGGTTGATTCTCTTCTAAACTGTTAACAGAAAGATACATCTAATTAATTCGCTACAATTTCTTTTCCCTTGTCCTAAAAAAAACAATTAATTCTCCAGAGATAAAACATTTATAGTAGAGGGTGAAGTGTTGTTTTCAGACCATTGGTAGTTGAATCTTAGTATGTCACTTATTTACTTCTTTCAACTCAGAGCATTGCTAGTAGTAGTAGAGATGATCAAGTATTGTTTTCAGTTGGATGTTTAGTTAGCCTTTTAATAATAGTATTCTGGAATTATGTTCTTGTTGTAGGGTGAACTGATCCTTCTCGGGCAGAAGAGTCAAGATTATGTTCTTGTCGTGAAATGAAGTCTATTTTGGAGCGTTAAATCCAACATCTCAAGCCTCTTATTAGGGCTATAGATTCTCAAATTATGTTCTTGTCGTAGGGTGGAGTGATCTTTCTAAGGACAAAAACGTCAATCGAGTTTTTGTGAAATTATGCCCTTGCACTGTATTTTCTCCATTACGCAAATGATTTCATTGTGCGCGGAGAGGCATAAAGGTGATAAATTATACAATTGCTTTTCTATTTCTTTATATATGTTAATCTCACTTGTCAATTTTTTTTTTCTTTCACTTGCAGCATTCTTTCAAACATCTTGCTAGAAACTAATACGAGAAAGCTTGCTTTCTAGTTTGAATTGGCAAATATGCTGGAGACAGAATATTATGGGAAGCTTATTAATATTGGAATTGATGTCTACTGTTTTGGCGTTGTTATCTTGCGAGTTCAATCAGGACTGGAAGTTAACCATGTGGACTTAAATGCTTTTGATCTACTGATTAGAATGGTATGTTTGTACTCGTTTATTTATAAGATTATGATCAAGTCATGCTAGCTAATTAGACGTTGTATTAGGCTTTTCTTTTTTAAATCATTGACTGAATTGTTTTCCTTCAAAAAGAAAAGAAAGGAAGAGCAAGAGTTTATGTCTACCAATATTGTGCTAATTAGCTTGTAATATCATTCATGCTGCAAAAGACGTAATCGAGTGAAAAAAAGGAGATATTAGTGATTTTATGGAACTACAGGTGATGAAATCAATCTTGCACAGTTGCACATTGCTGTTCTCTGTGTGGCCAAATTTATGCTAAACTTTTACCTAAACCTTGGATCCATCGTTGGTGTCAATGACCCTAAGTTTCTCTAATTGCAATGTTGAGAGTGTAACTCTTGTTGTCAGCTATGAACTTGGCAATCTTGTAAAAGATATAAAGTAATTACAGATGGATAGATATTTGATACAGTATATTCTTATTGCTTTGGTATATTAACATCCTTGGAAAATTGTGTAGCATCGCTGTCATGACCCAAGCATTCTTCTGATCATACTTTTGTTACAATTGCATTTTTTGTTGAAGGAAACAAGATGTGTGATCTCTATTAGATACTCAGGCTACCTCACTTGGGAAGTGTTGACCGTGTCTTGCAGAGTTATTTTGGCTAGTGGAAAGAGGGTTGCTAAAAAGTGTGTGTACAAGAAAAGGGAGTTAATGTGGAAAGTTTGACATAGTGGCATAGTTCGCCTCTAATGGGAATTTCAGGGATTAACTTCTAAGTAAGCTACTAACCTTTCTTGTTGCAGTTCTTTTTTACCTTACTATATATAGCCTTTACAATTCTAATTGTGTTCCTGTCTTAGGTAAAGGCGCAGGCTGTCTTTCATTGTTGTTAAGACTAAAAACTTTGAGTAACTGTGTGCTTGGGCTCCATAGTCATCGAGATGGTTGCGTTGTTCATAGAGCCATCAAGGTGACTAAATAATCGAAAGGCCATTTTTTTTTCAAGTGTTGTTAGGCCAATACACTGTTATATGCTTCTTATATAAAAATATATATATATATATATATATATACAATTATATTCTTTACTTGGCAGCTGTGCCTACTCTTCAGTCTCTGCGTCATGACCTTCAAAAATCCCTCTCCATATTATGCTTTAAGAATTTGGCAACCTTGCGGATTTGCTTGGCGGGGACCTTGCATCACTTGAAAGCTTGCATGTTATCTCTTATACATAGATCTGATGCATCTACCATCCCAGTAGCAAATGCAAGGACTCACTTCGCTCAAGCGATGGGAAATTCCTGGTTGTCCCAACTTGATGGAATGATGCAACAATGTATACGGAGACCGTCCTCAGTGGTCAAAGATATCTTGTATTCCACATTTGAACATACTTTAACATCGTCAGGTATATGTGTATGTTACATGAAAATAGAAATGTTGATCTTTTTTTTTTTGACTAAAAAAAAATGAAATTTGGGCTTTATGCACAAATTCTTGATACTGTAGAACATCTCACGAGACTGGTTTCATTGCCTTCCAACTCTCACGTTCCATATATATGAGCTGAATTCCCAAGAAGCGGTAGGAATGAATTATTTCAGTTGAATCTGATTGCTAAGATCTATTGCAGTTACTTTTATCTACTCTTATTATTGTTTCTTTTTTATTATTCAAGTAGGAGTAAACTATCATTTTTAGTGTCATTTGTAAGAGATGGTCTACTTACAAAATGTATCCACACTGTAGCTTTTGGTCGTAACATCAAGTCATCAACTAGGTATTTTATGTATGTAAATGCAGTACTCTTGAGTTTTTCTTGAATAAAGGGCTAATTCATAACATTAAGCGTGAGGACCAAATTGAACATGTGATTGAAGTATCACTTGTGAACTCCATTTCTGCGTCCTGGTATATTTAGGTAGAATTTTGAATGCAGAGTAATTACAGTACTGTTGGTAGAATTTCACAGCGCTACATGTGAACTTAGGTCTGCTTAATGTCCTTGACACTAGGAAGCCTGTAAATTGTTTCTTCTCAGATGCTCTTAATTTTAGGATAGCAAATGCCTTCATTACTTCAAGATTTATTAGTATATTAGCCTTGTGAAGGGCCATAGTGATTAAAGTAGTACTAGTATGCTACAGAGATGTTTGGCTGAAATATTCTCAGATAGGTCCACCTATATTCTTTGCTGTGAGATATTACTGTCGTTCTAGAGAGAGGGAAGTACTGATTACTGAAATTGATGGCATTCAGACAAATAATATGCTTTCAGCTTTCACTTTCTGGGCATCATACAGAGTTCGTTGATTCGAAGAACATCATCATCATCAACAACAACAAGGGGCGCAACTTCATTTCACCATCCTTCATAAATGGAGTGTTGCACTACGTTTTAAGTTTGATCACAGAATCAATCTGGAAGGTACTCATCCGTCATCGCGTAATTGGTGCCGTGGAACACCTACAATTTGATAATAGTATTTATATTCCCTGTATAACATATACAAAATCAAACTATATTGAATATTCCTTGAATTAAGGAATATAGGAGCAATCCTTGATTTAAGGAATCACATTGATTGATTGAACCAATTAAGGGTTCAATCAATCAATCACGAATCAATCATATTGATAAATCAATCATGGGATTCATTGTAATATTTCTATAAATTTATTTGTAGGTTAGTGTATATAAACACATCTAAATGAATAGAAAGATTGATGTTTTGTGCAATATTCAAAATTCATTATGGTATCAGAGCAAGTTTATACCTGGCTCTGCAATGTCCCTCCCAACTAGAGAGACACAAAGCAATCTATTCTTATATTATAGTATAGAGATTTTCCTATACTATACTCATATTTGTAGTATATGGATGTTTTTCCCATACTATATTCTTTGTGGCTTGGCGAGAAGACAACCGAGGAGTTACTTATCAGACAAGCCGATTGGAAGGATTCAAAAAAGAACCTTCAAATGGAAGCAGTTATTATGGTATAGAGATATTCCTATACTATACTCCTATTTGTAGTATGGTTATTTTTTTCCATACTATAATCTTTGCGGCATAGCGAGAAGACAACCGAGGAGTTGCTTATCAGACAAGTCGATTGGAAGGATTCAAAGAAGAACCTTCAAAACGCAAACAGTCCGAGATTGAGAGCGTCGAGGACCTAATTGAAAGCGTGTTACTTGTCAAGCTGGACATTACAATGAATTCTCCTTGCGCCAACTTGAGGGGGAGTATTGAATATTCCTTGAATTAAGAAATATAGGAGCAATCCTTGATTTAATGAATCACATTGATTGATTGAACCAATTAAGAATTCAATCAATCATGTGATTCATTGTAATATTTCTATAAATTCATTTGTAGGTTTGTGTATATAAACACATCTAAATGAATAGAAAGATTGATGCTTTGTGCAATATTCAAAATTCATTAAACTAGATCGATGATTAAGAAATAAAACAAAATTGAAATGCAGGTCCATAATTGGATGCAAAACAATATACCTATAGAGCTTACATGATTAATTAATACTGTTGTAAATATTTACCTTTCTCATAGACAAATGCAACGACTCACCTTGATCAAGCAATTGAAAATGTCTTGTTGTCCTCGCTTGAAGAAAATATGTGACAATGCCATAGTTTAGAGTCCATAAATTTCACTAGTACTGATATCGTCCCCACCTTAGCCACCTTCAACTCACAAGTGTAAACTACTTGAGTAGATATCTACACTTAAATACTTTTTTATGAAGTCACATTTAACCGATGCGGGATTATATTTTTGTCCAGTGTCCACACATCCCCAACACTGTGCCGAACGTAGAGATAAGCGTATCTCTCCTATGGAACATTGTCTGAGGTTTGTTTATTTGTTGGTGCAGATGACTGCAAACAAGAACGCATATATGCATCCTCACCGTCCACATTGCTGGATGTAGTTTCAGTTTAAAGCAAGCACTAGTTTTGAGTTTTGGTTTTCCATATTCCATCCAACTATGCTTCTGTCATGTTATGTTAGCTCTGTCAATATATATAGTTTTCTATTGGAATGGTTAAAATAGAAAAAAAGAAACAGGTAATTAGGAAAACTAGGAGAAGCATACACATAGAAGTTCTAGAAGAAGACCCCTGCAATATTTTTCTATAGTATCTGCTCTTTCTTCATTTCACCACTTCGTATCTTGTTTTAGATCATAGATCGATCATAAATTGGATTCTAAGAGTGATTGGCTGGGGTAAGTTGCCTACCTTAGAAGGCAAAATGTGAATAAAGAACCATTGATGGCAGAAATAAAGAAAAAGAAAAAGATAAAGTGTAATGAAGCTAGCATAACGTGGCATATAATTTGAAAAAAAAAGAGAGAGATTGATTATTCATCTGCTTCTGTTTTTGCATCTGATCAAGAGTTCTATCCATCTCAGCAAAAAAAAATTCAGAGATGGGTGAAGATCTGATTGTGCGTGGTGCAGAGGAGATAGTGAGCAGGCTCGTCTCTCTTGCTTTTGATGAGATCGGCCTTCTGCTCTGTGTGAAGCGTGATGTGCGACGTCTTCAAGATACCCTCGTCAGCATCCATGCCAACTTGCAAGATGCCGAGCGAAAGCAAGTGAAGGAAGAGGGGATCAAAGATTGGCTCCGGAAACTCAAGGAAGTGGCGTATGATGCTGAAGATGTCTTTGATGAGATTGCTTACGAACAACTGCGACATCAGAACATCATCATCAACAACAATGGGTGCTACTACTACATTTCATTCTCCTTTATTATAAAAGCTATACTGCAATGCAAGACTGCTCACCGAATCAAATCCATAAATCAGAGGTTGGCTGACATTGACAGCAGAAAGAGGAGGTTCAACCTCCTGCCTACTGATGATCAGAATAACCCTGCTGCTGCTGCTGCTGCTGCTGGTATTGATCGGGAAACAACTTCATTCGTGGATGACTCAGATGTGGTTGGGAGGGAGGATGACAAGGAAAATATAGTCCGCATGCTAATTAACCACGGATCTACTGATGAAGAGATCACTATCGTCATTGCTATTTTCGGACTGGGAGGACTTGGCAAGACTACGCTTGCACAGCTTGCCTACAATGACGATGCTGTAAAGAAGCACTTTGATTTGAGGGTTTGGATTTGTGTTTCTGATAATTTTAACACCAAAAGTCTCTTCACCCAAATCTTAAAAAGAATTTCTGGTGGTGCCATACTTGAATCCAGTAAGGAAGGTTTGGTGATTGAACTTGAGAAAAAGCTCAGGGAGAAAAATTCCTACTCGTGCTTGATGATGTCTGGATTGAACAACCAGAACAACAAAAGTGGGAAGATTTTGCACCACCATTGAAAAAGTTTTGTGCTGCCGGAAGCAAGATCATTGTGACTTGTCGCAGCCAAAATGTTGTACTGACGGTTGCAGGAGCTGATCAAGACAGCAGGTATGAATTAAAAGGCTTATCTAATGATGATTGTTGGACCCTAATCCAACAACGAGCATTTAGGCCTGGAGGACTGACCTGGAATCCGGAGCAAATTGGAAAAGAAATCTCAAACAAGTGCAAGGGTGTGCCTCTAGCTGCAAAAATGCTTGGTAGTTTATTGCAGTCAAAGAAAGAAGAGTGGGAATGGTTGGCCGTGCAAAATGCTGAAATTTGGAATTTGCCTAATTTAGACGTCGGAGAAAATCGAATTATGGAGGTGTTAAAGTTGAGTTACGACGATTTATCCCCAACGTTGAAGTCGTGTTTTTCGTATTGTGCGATATTTCCAAAGGATTACTGGATTTCAAGGGAGTTGTTGATCAAGCTTTGGATGGCTCAAGGACTTCTTGGAACGACATCTAGTACTATAGAAGCATCCGACATGGAGGATAAGGGTAAGGCTTATTTTAACACGCTGTATTCAAAATCTTTTTTTCAAGAAGCAAAAATGGACAAATTTGGGGAGGTATCACGTTGCAAGATGCACGATCATGTGCAAGATCTAGCTCAGTTTATTTGTGAATATGAATGTCAAATTATGGGGGAGAGTAATAACAATAGTGTAGATCTTTCAAAATGTCGACATGCTTCATTGATTTCACAAACGCTAGTAGAAACCTTGAAAGAAGCAAAAAAAGTGCGCACAATTATTTGTTTTCAAGGGACACTATTGATGACTGGAGCTAGCACATTCTTTAATTTCACGTTGTTGCGTGTACTAGACTTGAGCCACAGTGAATGTTGTAATTTTCCTTCCTCTTCGCATCGTAAGTTGAAGCACTTGAGATACCTCAACCTCTCGTACACTAACATCGAGTCATTACCGACGTGGGTCACTTGGCTTTACCATTTGCAAACTTTGAAGTTAATCAAGTGTGACAAGCTTACTGAGCTCCCTGAAGATTTAAAGAATCTGAAGAAGCTGAGACATTTGCACGTAGATGAAGATGGAAAATGGAAGAAAATGCCACAAGCAATTGGTGAACTGCATCAGCTTCAAACACTGCCAATTTTTGTGGCAAGTGAGGAGTATGCTGGACGTGGGATTACGGCATTGAAAAACTTAAACAACCTTGGAGGTACATTGGTCATTCATGGTCTGTGTCGCGTTAAAGAAGCAAGCTTAGCCAAGGGAGTCAATATTCTAAGCGAGAAGAGAAGCTTACGTGAGTTAAGGCTTCATTGGGACCTTCGTCTGGCGGTGGTGATGAAGGTGTGTTGGAAGTGCTGCGACCTCACACAAACCTGCAACGTCTATCAATCGAAGGATTTGGAGGAGTTAAATTTCCAGCATGGTTGTCAAGTGGTTCAGACCTTCCTTACTTGGTGAGCATGGTGTTGAGCAACTGCAATCACTGCGAAAACATTCCGAGCTTCGGCGGGTTGCATCGACTGAAAAAGCTGGAGCTGAGAAGCATGGTCAATTTGAAAGAATGGTTGGAAGGAGGCGGAGTGATGTTCCCTTGTTTGGAGGAGTTATCGATTGAAAATTGCCCCAATTTGAGGAGAGCGCCTCATTCGTTCCCTAAGCTCAAATCATTGGAGTTGGAAAATGTGGGTGGGATGGGAGTGGTGTCAATAACATCCTCTCTCACCTCTCTCACTTCTCTCACCATAACAAACTGCAAAGACCTTGAATACCTCCAAGAAGGGCTTGTGAGTAACAATAGCCAATTGAATGATGTTGTTATATCGAATTGCCCCAAACTGAAAGCTTTCCAGGAGGAGGGATCAGCATCAGCATCAGCAGCAGATGAGATCCTCCCAAATACCTTTCTTCGCGAACTGATGATAGATGAGTTTAATAAGCGTATTAAGCGTCATTTGGGGATAAATTTGTCCATCGTAAGAGGAGGAACATTGAGGATTTCCAATTGTCCAGAACTGGAGTCGATAGGGAAGGGGTTTTTGAGTTCCCTCGTCTTCCTTGAGAGCTTTCAAGTGTATGGCTATGGTTGTTGTAAACTGAAACGTATCGAGCTTTCACAGAGCTTCAAGCATCTCCGACGTCTTGAAATCCATAGATGCCCTTATTTTGAAGGTTTTGATATTTCAACGACGACAGAACAACAACAACAGCAGCAGCAACAACAACAACAACAGCAGCAACAACTAGTCCTCCCGTGCTGTCACACCTTAAAGATAAGAGATTGCCCTGCTATCTCTTCTATCGACTTCCAAAGCTTTGCTTCTCTTCGTGAATTGCTGATCACCCACTGCCGAGGACTCCAAGCCTTGCAAGGCTTACCATTCCTGACTGCCCTTCAAAAACTGGAGATTCATGAATGCCCTGCTATCTCATCTATTGACTTGCCAACCCTTTCTTCTCTTCATCAATTGCGGATCACCAACTGCCGAGGACTCCAAGCCTTGCAAGGCTTACCATTCCTGACTGCCCTTCAAGAACTGGAGATTGATGAGTGCCCTGCTATCTCATCTATTGACTTCCAAAGCTTTGCTTCTCTTCGTGAATTGCGGATCACCAACTGCGGAAAACTCCAAGCCTTGCAAGGCTTACCATTCCTGACTGCCCTTCAAGAACTGGAGATTGATGAGTGCCCTGCTATCTCATCTATTGACTTCCAAAGCTTTGCTTCTCTTCGTGAATTGTGGATCACCAACTGCGAAGGACTCCAAGCCTTGCAAGGCTTACCATTCCTGACTGCCCTTCAACAACTGACGATTCGTGAATGCCCTGCTATCTCATCTATTGACTTGCCAACCCTTCCTTCTCTTCGTGAATTGGTCGTTAATCACTGTGGAAAACTCCAGGTCTTGCAAGGCTTCCAATTCCTGACTGCCCTTCAGGAACTGCAACTTGGTCCATTTTCAGAGGAGTTGAATGACTTCCCATTAACAATTAGTGCCAATGATGATGATGCATCATCATTATAGTCCAACAATCCCCTTATTCTCCCCTGTCTTCGCGAGTTATGGATTCATGGGTGGGATGCTCTCCAATCTCTGCCTCATCACCTCCAACGCTTCACAACCCTCAAAACCCTCCACATAGAGAACTTCTCGAAATTGACGGAATTGCCCGAGTGGCTCGGAAACCTTACATCACTTGAAGAATTGTCGATTACGGAATGTGAGAATCTGTCGCATCTACCTTCCAAGGAACAAATGCAACGACTCACCTTGCTCCAGAAATTGGATATTCATCGTTGTCCAGGCTTGAAGGAAAGTTGCAGCAGAGATGGAGAAGAGTGGCCCAACATATCCCATATTCCAGATATATGGATAGATTGGACCAGGTATGTAACCTGCACATTTCAATAAATATGTTTGCATGGCGGCTCTGCATCATTACTTTTTCTTTTTTTTCTTTGGAATACATCGCATCTGAAACGACCACCAGATCTGCTTATCATTAATTATTATTGAATCAGTCACCATATATTACTGGATTTCAAATTAACACACACCCTTATATATATTTGTAAATATCAATGGTGAAATGATGAAACTGTAGCCATGGAATCACCATATTCAACAATAATTTAAGAGTTTTCAAACTCTCTTAGCCGTCTTATTGACATTTGGACTCGTTGATTCTCTTCTAGAGTATGAACAGAAAGAAACACCTATTAATTTGCAACAATTCTTTTCCAATGTCATCAGAAAACATTAATTCCAAACATTGGTAGCAGAGGATGAAATGTTGTTTTCAGTCGGATTTTACTTGGCCTTTCAATTATTATAATTTGGAATTACATAAACATGCATCTGTCAAATGTGCTAACTAGCATCTAATCTCGTTCTTGCAGGCAACACATATAATCGTGGGTAAAAGAGATTGCATCTGTTTGCTGCACGGGATAATTCTGCTACCTGCAGGTTAATTATCATCCTGAATCGATTTCCGATATCATATTCTGATTATATGAATTTCAAAGGTTTATCACACAGATGATTTCATTGTGCATGGATAGATATCAAGGTGATGAAATTATACAATTGCTTTTGAACTGATTTTCTATTCCTTGATATATGTTCATTTCATCTCACTTGGCAATTTTTTTCTGTTTTTTCACTTGCAGCATTCTTTCAAACATCTTGCTTGAACATAATATGAGGAAGCGTGCTTTCTGATTTGGGTCGGAAAAGATGTTGGAGATAGAAGAAAAATGCTGAGCTTACTCTGGAAATAATGTCTACAACAGTTCTGCCATCTTTATCTTGCAAGGTTGAACAGAACTGGAACTTACAATGAGGGCTTAAATTCTTTTGATCAATTCATTAGAATGGTATGTTTGTATTTGTCTATGTACAAGAGTATGATCACGCCATGCTAGCTAATTAGACGTTGTGTTAGGGTTTTTTTTTTTTTTTTTTTTTTTTTTTTTTTTTTTTTTTTTTTTTTTTTTTTTAAATCATTGATAGGTTTTGTTTCCCATCGAAAAGAAAAAAAGAAAAAAAGAAAAAAAGAAGAAGATAAAGGCATTGCTTCTGTCAATGTGCTAACTAGCATGCATATTCTTCATACAGGCAAATATGTAATTGAGGGGAGAGGAGAAAATAAGGATCTTGTGGATTCTGTTGACGCGTGGCTTCAAATTGGTGGAATAAATCTTGCATATTGTTGTTCTATGTGTGGCTAAATCGGACAAAATCCTTACCAAAACTCTTGATCCATTGCTGATATCAAAGACCCTTTTAAGGTTTGGTTGCTTGAACATTAAATTAGCTTAGTATTTTTTTCTTGGTACTTTTATAGCTTATGTGTGAGCATATATATGGAATCTAAATATGTCACTTGTTTAGTTCTTTGAACACAAAAGCAGTGGTAGTACAAGATGAAGTGCTGGTTTTAGTTGTATTTTTTTTTTTTTTTGAAAAAGTTTTAGTTGTATTTTTAGTTAGCCTTTAATAATCGTTTGTATTTTTTCCAGTTGTAGGAAGAGGGAGTGATGTTTCGACTCAATGACTTCTAGGAGAGAAGTGTCTATATTGCTTGCCTTCCAAGGATATTCACATATACTCAGATTTCCTTCTATTGCCTCTGAGCTGCACAAGATGATCTTCCAGGTTGATTTCTCATTCTGCATTGATTTCTAATGTCAGATTTTGATTACATGAAGTTATATAGTTTATCACAACTTTCACAAGGCTTATTATCAACCAAGTAATGTGTGTCAAAAGTAACTGACTCTCAACACGATTGGTCAGCCTAACTTGATTGATGCTAGTCATGTTTTATGTTGTCTCTGGTCATACTTTCTCATAAAGCTGAAGGGGTTACCTTTAATTAATAGCCATGGTTTTGGTGAACCATGCCCAAGTCAGAAGCCTGAGAACATCAAGCAAGGTATTGGCAATTGAAAGTGTTAAGCTAGCTTAGTATGTAGTTTATGATATGGCCTTCGTGTGAGAAAGTCGGAAAACTATTAATTAAAGTAGTGGGACCTTTTGTTTTTTGTGAAATCTTGGGATCATCTTAGGCATATTTGTGCAGTTGAAGGCACCGGCGGAGAAGATTGGTGTCATGTCTTTGTAGAGGGTAAGCCATGTTAATATAGTTCCACTCCCTCTCTTATAGTTGTAGGAATTGAAGAAACAAAAAGTATTTGAATCATTGTTTACGATTTCAAGATTTGACTTTTGAAGAGTATCAAATTCTAATGGTGAAGAGTTATGGCTAGATGTTGAAGTCTCTGATACAGTAAAAATGTATGAGAGAAAGAATTAGTGGAATTAGCTGAATACGGACATCAATTCTCTTGCATGTCTATAGGATTTGCACATTAATTTGTTTGAAGTTGCAACATTTGGAACACTTACTCCAACTTGATATGTGGATAAGTAAATAATCCGAGGAAGAATTTTGTTTTGAAGGAAGCTCATTCTGCTTGTAAAGCAAATTGACCAGAGTTTTATTGTTTGTCATCAAAAAAAGCTAATATCATTACAGTAAGCGTGACTGTGAGGACCCAAATATTTCAGGAGATGGAAGTATCGCATGTAAACTCCATTTGTTCATTCTTTTCATACTGACTGCTTTCACATAATCTAAACCTCCTGTATATTTGTGATTTTATTCCTCAGAAAATGACGACATATCAACTTTGGATACCACGGCTTATAGGTGAGAAACATCTGTATTGCTTGTATTTTATGAGGATATACTCTCTCACGCATACAAAATCTTTCCATTGCCTGTTTATCTTTGTTTTATATATGTTCCTGAGCAGTTAAGAATGGCATGTAGAGGACTAAACAAGAGAGAAACCAGAGTTTGTGCTTCTACTTGCAACTATGCTTTTCAAGCAGGTCAAACGTTGCCTCTGTGCTGCGCCAGATGATCCTCCAGGTTAATTTCTCATTTGATTTGCTTTCTCACATCTGCTGTAGGATAAGAAATTTAAAAGGTTTATTTCATGACATGACTGATTATTAAACATGTACCTAAACCTTGGATCCATCGTTGGTATCAATGACCTTAAGTTTCTCTAATTGCAATGTTGAAAGTGTAACTCTTGTTGTCAGCTATAAACTTGGCAATCTTGTAAAAGAAATAAAGTAATTACAGATGGATAGATATTTGATATATTCTTATTGCTTTGGTATATTAACATCCTTGGAAAATTGTGTAGCATCGCTGTCACGAGCCAAGCATTCTCTGATCATCCTGCTCCTAAATTTTTAGAAGTGAAGAAACTTTTCACGTTTGAATGTAGCTGTTAACCATGAACTAAAGAAGATGATTTAAAGCTCATACTTTTGTTACAATTGCATTTTTTGTTGAAGGAAACAAGATGCGTGATCTCTATTAGATACTCAGGCTCTCTCACTTGGGAAGTGTTGACAGGGTCTTGCAGAATTATTTTGGCTAGTGGAAAGAGGGTGCTATAAAGTGTGTGTACAAGAATTGTAGGATTCAGTCCCCTAATAACAAAAAAAGGGAGTTAATGTGGAAAGTTTGACATAGTGACATAGTTCGCCTCTAATGGGAATTTCAGGGATTAACTTCTAAGTAAGCTACTAACCTTTCTCGTTGTAGTTCTTTTTTACCTTACTATATATCCTTTACAATTCTAATTGCGTTCTTGTCATAGGTAAAGGCGCAGGTTGTCTTTCATTGTTGTTTAGACTAAAAACTTTGAGGAACCGTGTGCTTGGGCTCCATAGTCATCGAGATGGTTGTGTTGTTCATAGAGCCATCAAGGTGACTAAATAATCGAAAGGCTATATTTTTTTTTTAAAGTGTTGTTATGCCAATACACTGTTATATGCTTCTTATTTAAAAAAATAAATAAATACAGTTATATTCTTTACTTGGCAGTTGTGTGTACTCTTCAATCTCTGCGCCATGACCTTCAAAAATCCCTCTCCATAAACCCGATCGGGTTGCTTGGATGGTAAGGGCGAGCGTAGAGATGGGCCAGGCTCCATATTGGCACTCCTTACTTCAATGACGGGCATTCGATTCCTGCCCCAAGCAATTCCAATCGGGCCACTGGAGTACGCAATGGCCGACTGCACCAGGGCCCCGTGGGACTAGTCGCGAAAGACATGCTACGGACACCCACGGTCATAAAAAAAAAAAAAAAAAAAAATCCCTTTCCATATTATGCTTTAAGAATTTAGCGACCTTGCTGATTGGCTTGGCAGGGACCGTGCATCACTTGAACGATTGCATATTATCTCTTATACATAGATCTGATGCATCTACCATTCCAGTGGCAAATGCAAGGATTCACTACGCTCAAGCGATAGGAAATTTCTGGTTGTCTCAACTTGAAGGAATGATGCAACAATGTATATGAAGACCGTCCTCAGTGGTCAAAGATATATTGTATTCCACATTTGAACATACTTTAACATTATCAGGTATATGTGTATGTTACATGAAAACAGAAATGTTGATCTTATTTTTTTTGACTAAAAAAAAAAAGAAATTTGTGCTTCATGTACAAGTTCTTGATACTGTAGAACATCTCACGAGACTGGTTTCATTGCCTTCCAACTCTCACTTACTATATATATTAGCTGAACTCCCAAGAAGCGGTAGGAATGAATTATTTCAGTTGAATCTGATTGCTAAGATCTATTGCAGTTACTTTTATCCACTCTTATTACTGTTTCTTTTTTATTATTCAAGTAGGAGTAAAGTCATCAACTAGGTATTTTCTGTATGTAAATGCAATACTCTTGAGTTTTTCTTCGTCCTGGTATATTTAGGTAGAATTTTGTATGTAGAATTTTGTAGGTAGAATTTTCAAGCTAACACAGAATCTAACAACACCTTAAACATATTATTTGCATCCAAAGTTTTTTTTTGTTAATATTCTCAGATAGGTCCACTTATATTCTCTACTGTGAGATCTTTCTGTCGTTCCAGAGAGAGGGAAGTACTGATTACTGAAATTGATGGCATTCAGACAAATAATAATGCTTTCAGCTTTCACTTTCTGGGCATCAAACTGAGTTTGTTGATTCAAATAACAAATTTAACATGTTTGTATTTACTAGATAAATTTAACATCTATGACTAAGTAAAATACTAGACCTGAAAGTGAAACATGGTTTGTCCAAGGACATTGCCCCTTGTGCAACTAAAAAGTACCATACATAATCAATGGAATGGAAGGAGGTCGCGTGTTCGAGTTTTGACATCTACAATAAAATCATTTTCTGGTGATTTCTCCCAATCAATGGGTTTGGGATTAGTCGTAGCCGAAAAGTGTAGACACCCATAGTTATCAAAAAAAAAAAAAAAAGTAGCAAACAGAATAAGCCCCACAATAATTTTTTTTGTTTGATTCATGTTTGCGGTTGGCTCAACTTCATTGATTTGAATTTATTGTTAGCTTGCTACCCTCCCAACAATCCAAGTGAGGTTTTTCTGCAACGTTCATCTCCTACTACTAATCATATCACCCAGATCAGCAAATGCCCACTTGTGATACATGTACAAGAACAATTAACTGGGTAGTGATATTCCAGGAAGCTCACTATTATGAAATTTAAGATTGGCAGGAATGAATCCTAACATTTCAATCTGAAAAATGATGAACAATTCAAATGTCCAAAATTTGGGATCAAAGCATACAAGGAACTGAAATTCTTCCAATTCTCTGGATCACCCAGATCTAGAAATGCCCAAAAGAGATGGATGATGATGATGAAGACAGCAACAGAGAAACAGTAATGCCTCTCTTTATATCTATCTATCTAGGATGTGAAGAAGAAAAAAGTAGAACAATTAAACCAAATGAATGAATGATCTCACAAAAAAGACGAAAGCAATGATCATGGCTGCTGGTGGGCGTCCATGAATCCAGCATCCACAAGTACCTTCTCCCTCTTAGCCAACTCGACATCCTCATCCACCATCATCTTGACCAGCTCCTGAAACCCCACTCTGGGCTTCCACCCAAGCACCCTCCTCGCCTTACTGGAATCCCCCTGCAGCTCATCCACCTCCGCCGGCCTAAAATACCTCTTGTCAATCACCACGTGATCCCTCCACTCCAACCCCACGTACCCAAACGCCACCTCCAGAAACTCCTCCACCGTGTGCGCCTCCTCCGTCGCCACCACGTAATCGTCCGCCCTCTCCTGCTGCAGCATCAGCCACATTGCCTCCACGTAGTCCCCCGCAAACCCCCAGTCCCTCCTCGCCCCCAAATTCCCCAAAAACAGCTTGCTCTGCAGCCCTACCTTTATCCTCCCCACCGCCCTCGTTATCTTCCTCGTCACGAAATTCTCCCCCCGCCGCGGCGACTCGTGGTTGAATAAAATGCCATTGCAGGCGAACAGACCGTAGGCCTCTCGGTAGTTCACGGTGTACCAATGCGCTGCGCACTTCGCCGCCGCGTAGGGGGAGCGTGGGTGGAACGGGGAGGACTCCGACTGGGGAGGGGCGTGGAACCGAACATCTCCGACGACCCGGCCTGGTAGTACCGGACGTGGGGCCGTGACGTGGCGGAGGAGTGGGAGCGGAGGGCCTCCAGGAGGCGGAGCGCGCCCGTGGCGACCACGTCGGCCGTGTAGTCGGGGATCTCGAAGGAGACTGCCACGTGGGACTGGGCGGCGAGGTTGTAGACCTCGTCTGGGAGGATGGTGTCGAGCCAGCGGCGGAGGGAGGAGGCGTCGGTGAGGTCGGCGTAGTGGAGCTTCATCCGTGCCTTGTGGGCGTTGTGTGGGTCGATGTAGATGTGGTTGATCCGCTGCGTGTTGAAGTTGGATGAGCGTCGGATCAGCCCGTGCACCTCGTACCCCTTCTCTAGCAGAAACTCCGTCAGGTACGATCCGTCCTGCCCGGTGATGCCTGTGATCAGGGCCACTTTCCGCCCTTCGCTCTCTCCACCTCTCTTTTTCCACCAAAAACACCAAACAAAATCAAATCAGACCACAAATCCTAGAGTTTCCAATTTTCGACCATCAAATCACCCACCTTTGAATCGTTGCCGGCCATTTGTGAGCTTGAGCTCTCCATCGTCTCTGTTTGGATTTCCATCTCTCCTCTCTCAAACTCTCTACTCTGCAAGTTGGTCAACCTCTTAAAATGCAAATCTATTTCTCCATAATTAAGACGGTACTGACAATGAAAGGCAAATGCAACTCTATTTCACCTCGTACTGAAACGAAATTGAACAACATCCAAGTATTTACCTAGAAATCGAGTTGTTCTTCTCCTTTCTCTGATGGAAATTAGAGGTGTGTTGCAGAGAGCTGCGACAGAGGCGGAAGCGGAGCTGCGACAGAGGTATCAAAATTGTACCTAAACACAAGCAGATTTCTCCACTGGAACAAAGAACACCAATCAAATCGAGAGAGATCGCCAGAGAGATCTCTCGAGTTTGCAGAGATCTGAGAGAGAGAGAGAGATCTTAATGCATACATATATAGCATGATACGAATAGGTGGACCAGAGTATGCTGCGCTGGGCAACAGGATAACTCAGCAAATGATCGAGTATTGGTGGATTCGGAAGGCTTCGGGGACTTAGGTGACGAATTGGGGGTTCAGTGCACAACGGTTACCTAAGAGGGCACGGCGGTTACCTAAGAGGGCACGACGCGTACCTAAGTGAGCACGGTGTTTACCTAAGTGGGCATGGCGCGTACCTAAGTGGGCACAGTGTGGCACAGCGTGTACCTAAATGAGCACGGGCACGCGTGCCTAAGTGTGCACGGGCGCATACCTTAGCGGGCACGGGCGCGATGCGTTCCTTAGAGGGCACGACGTGCGTACCTAAGCGGGCACGACGCCCCGTACCTAAGTTGGCACGGTGCATACCTAAGAGAGCACGTGCGCGGGCAAGGCGCTCTCCCTGGCGCGAGCACAGCGGCAACTTGGCACATACCTTGGCACGGGCAAGGCAAAACCTTAGCAAGAGCACAGTTGACTTTCCTGGACTCTGGCGTTGACCAGGTCAAAGTATGATTGGTCTCACTTTTGGATGTTCCCTATTGGAGGACCAGGAACGACTTAACATCTACTATAAGAGGGGACCTCTCCTGGGGGTGGTATGGGCAGGAAGGCAAGGGTGACCCAAAAGAAGGCCTTGGGCGTGCATGCCAAGGCCTCGCCCAAAGACCATCATGCAACCACCTCTGTGCCGGTAGGACCCGGACTTAGCCAGGTTCCAACACGTACCCAAGGGTGCCTAGACTCAACTAGGCACCACCAAGCACGACCCTGAAATCAAGGAGCGACCCTAGGCTTGGATGGACCAAGTCAAGCATGGCAGTTCCTAGGCGGTTATGCAACTACCTTGGTCATGGCTTAAAGCATGACCAGGGCACGTCCAAGCAAGTCCCTAGCACATGGAAGATGTGCTTATTGACCAAGTGGTCATGGCAGTTACGAGGCCAGGTGGCAACAGAGGAGGCAAGCAGTTAGACAACTGCTTAACTATATGGGAGTGTGGTGTGGTTTACTTAGTCTTTAATGCTTGTAAAGTAGGACATGTGTCCATTTGGTTATGTAACCACTCCAGGCTGTTTTCTATAAAGTCAACCCTTTATGCTTGGGGAAGCATAAGGTGTTAAAGTTGTAACCCATCAATCAAAGATCAGTAAAGCTCCCCTTTGTGCCTATTGTTGTTTGTTAGTGTGAATTTTGTTGGAGTGTTGAACTAAGGTGGTCTTTAGGCACTACGGAGTGGCATTGAGTGAGAAAAATTTTCTTAGAGTAAACCCTCTCATTAATGACCCCGTGACAGGTAGTATAGTAATTCAAGACCATAATGGTCTTTGTATAAATACCTCAATTAGATCTTGTTCATTGCATCTAATTGTTGTATTTATATACAGACCATACTATACTACCCTTTACATTTCATAATAATCTACCATACTATATGTATGCATCAGATCTGGTGAGTTCACAACAGACATATTAGAGCGAAGGGAGTGATAATGATGAGATCGAGAGAGATCTGGAGAGGCATTTAGCCTTTTTTTAATGAGTAGGTCGCCTAAGTTAATTTGCATTTACGAGCTCGGACCGCCCTCGTGAAACTTACAAAATATTTTGGTATTTTTACTTAAAAAGAAGTTGCCTTAAAAAACGATTGAAAGCAAAGTTTGAATTATGCCCTCCTTAAACCGAGCTAAGCTCAACTTGTATCAGGCTTAGTTGGACCATATAAAATAAGATTTGCATCAAATAAAAACTACTTATATTAAAAATTTTAAATATGATAATAAACTAATAATTATATGATTTGTAATATAAATTAAGGGTCCTTAAAATAATAAGATACTTTAATGGTTTACAAAAATAGAGTTGAATTATCCGTTTTGTTTATAAAACAAGAAAAAAAATATTGAATTGAATTTTTAATGATTTTCCATTCTCCCACATTTTTTCTTAATCATTCAACCTTAAAACAATGAAAATGAGGCAAAGAGCTTTGAGAATTTTATTTCACGCACGTTTCATGATTATATATAATTTTTGTCCTTAATTAATTGAGTTTTTTTTTTCATAACATATTTTAACCCCAACTCAAAATTTACTTCATAATTAATATTTCTCAAACTTTTTAATTGATTAAATGAGCCACTGGATGGTCCTTAATGAATTGGTGCCACTAAGAGTTGGACAGCACAATTAGGAGCCACATAGCCTTCAAGATACGAGTTGCTTACTAAATTACAAGTAAAGTATAAATACCAACGCTTAGTGGTTTTTCCTGGCATTTCCACTCATACTTTTCTCATGCAAATCTAAGTGAGGAAGAAGGGTTGATCAGCTTAATTCCAGAGAGAATTGGAGATTTAGAAACTCAAATTGAAGTCCTCAATATAGAAATCCCTGGGCCCCACTCGGCCTAGACTTACATGAAACTTCGAGCCAGTCTCGATGAGTCACGCAAGACTAGTCAGCCTTTCCTTACCATTTACCATTCATTTAACAATTTAAACATGGAGTTAATCAATTTAGTGAGTTATCAAAGTACAGCAAAAGCAAGCTCTACTCCAACTAAACTGAATAATCTTAAAACACTAGTTAAGACAACCTAGAGTGTGGAAACCCCGCATATGTATACATCAAAACAGTGTAACAAGTCAAAGGAGAGTCAAATACTATATACATGTCCCAAAATCTCACACAAACCCATATCCCAGTGTATCAAAAACATATAAGTACCTAGTACAAAGAAACTTACACTGTAGGCAAGAGGATGTTGTCTAGCAACTCTTAACTTCAATCGCCAAAATTTTGGTCATTTTCACTTGTTGACCCGCAATATCAAGAATGGACAATTTAGCCTATTTTAAACTAAATTATCAAGAATGGATTCTATGCTCATTGAATATCTATTTCAACAAATTTGCAGAGAATCTATAAATTGTGATTGATATATTAAAAAAACTAATAATCCTCACATGCATAGCTATAATTTATGAGTCAACATAAGAGTCAAACTAACTACGCACGATTGGCAAAAATCAGTTTGAACCATTATCTGCCACACCGACTTCATATCTTTGCAATTGAATCTGATATGTAGGTCTTCTTCAGAGGAACCCATTGCATATTCAGATTCTTGATTGAGTACAATTTAAAAATTCCTAATTTGATTTATCAACACTGGCGAAACGAATGGGAGAGGGCAGTGTAAGTGAGTAGTTTGAAAGAGTTGGTAGTGAGCGCAGATAGTAGAGAAAAAAGGTCGATGACCATAGAGATAGAGAGTTGAAGGCGAAAGAGATCAACCAAAGTTAGAGAGCGAGAGTTGAGGGCGGTAGTCAAAATCGGAAGCCAGAAAGTAGCTCGAGAGAGAGATGAGCGATTGAGAGAGAGAGAGAGAGAGAGAGAGAGAGAGAGAGAGAGAGAGAGGGATAGGATGATATTTGGGAGAGGGATTGAGATGGTGAAGGGAGGACGAAAAGTTCGACATCGACAGGGTTTTCATCGATTTTTATCGAAATTAGTAATCGATTACCGAAAGGGGTAAAATAGGGAGTTCAAAGTATTCTCACTTTTATTATATTGATAGATTGATAGATATAAATATAAGTGAGGCCCTAGTTTGATGTAGGGCCTTAGGCAATTTCTTAATTAACTCGCCTTAAGGATGAGCTGCCACTGATTGTAACAAGCATATATGCCTAGATCTGCACCCTTTTAAGTATGACTAATCTTATTGGGTTAAGTTGGTCCTACCAAATTCATTGTCAAGGAGAACCCATCAAGAACTGGTTTCATTGTCGACGCAAAGACTTGAACACACGACCCTTTTCATGTGAAAAAACTTTTATGTAGTACTTACACCACTTCGGCGCCCCTGTTGATAATAATTAAAATGCTCCTCATTAGTTTTTGTTTTTGTTTTTTGTTTTATTCGAAACCACTTGATATTCGACTACTCTGGGCTCAAATAGATGAGGACCACTAAGTGACGACAAAGTTCTTCCTCAAGAGTTTAAAAAGGACTTCGTCTTTTGAGCGAGGTTTCGAGTTCAAGTCTTTGAATGAAAAAAAAAAAACTGAATTAAGAGGGCCACCTTCTATATGGAGCCCAACAGTGCCTGGACATGGATTAGTCGGTGAGGTTACGCTAGACAACACGTGGGAAACTGAAACAGGAAAACTCAAGACGTCTAGTTAAGACGGATGCAATCCTTGCCACCACGTCGACCCTGTGACGGCCCCAATTTCCCCGTGCAATTGGGTACGCCCGGCCTAGACCCGTTCAAGCCCCGAATTATCACTCAAGAACTGACGAGCCTAGTCACCTCATATTTACTCAATTTAGCAGTTTATGAAAGAGTTATTGCATTTATACACAAATGCGAAGACTAAGACATTCATAATAAAGGGAAATAACTCAATCAAAGGGAAATTAGGAATTCTATAAATGTGGAAAACCCCGGGTATGCATGTACAATTCGATAGGTATATATACATGATACCAGTCTCATAAAAGATATACCAAGTTCAATAATCCCAACAAAATAGGTATAAAACGATATACACCTCAACAAAACAAAATGTAATCACCTAATGTAAAGTCTCTCAGATATCCTGCAACTCCTCAAAGTATATCGCCTAGGCAGAGCCCCTTGCCCTTGCTGCTCTCCACTCTATCTGCACCCACCGTCACAAACTAGACGGTGAGTAACTGAATAAAATTGCTAGTAGTACCGTAAGAATGTAACAAGAATTTATGATTTTAACAAGAAAAGCGATCTAAGTATCATGCGGAAAGGAAATAACTGGAAAGTAAATAAATAAATCAAATGCATGATAAAGAGACGAAAGATAAACAATCGATATTTTGCATGTTCTAAGATTCAAAGGAGGCCCATGAGTGGTCTATTTCACAAAGAATACGGAAAAGATCTCGCAAGATCTCCCCGGCAATGTCGCAACACTAGCGCGCGTGAAATCGAGAGGCATCGCAACACCTCTCGAATCCAAGACTACCAGACACACATCACTAGGGGTGGTCGGTTACCCCCAGAGGGCACCCTCGTTGTCCCAACTAGTGCGGGACCACATGATACCTTCGAGACACACACTCATGCCAAGAACATACAACCAAGGAAAACGGAATGGAATATCAAGCAAAGGATCAATGCAACAATAGCAATAAATAGAAGATGTATAAATCACATGTTATTTTCTTATCGGGTCTACTAACGTACATACACACAATGCATGCATGTACTTACCCGTCTATTCGCGACTCGGTACCACTCCGAAACTCTAACGCGTTTCCCCACACGTTCTCAACAACTTTGATAAAGTTTTGGAATCCCGAATATTAGTTTAAGGTTCGCATTCATTCTTTATGTTGTACCTATTGCATTAGGCTTTGACTGTAATGTGTATTGGATGTGTTGGGTCCTCATTATATTGAGTGTTGATCCTTTATTACACATCCATATTCATTTTATATAAATGTCTATACTTAAAAATCTTGTTTACTTACTCTTAAACCTATAATAATGTACATTAAGGTCAAATACACAAATTGATGCGTACACCCCACTGGTGGGTACACTAACATTTCTCACACCCCGCTGCCTTGTGCACACACACCCCGCTGGTGTGTGCACCCCACTAAGATTTTCCATGTTCACATGCATTAGAACATTAATTTATTACGTGGAACTATGTTGTATACTCATTTTCTATCATACCCCATATACAACTGTTGTGCACACACCAATGTGGTGTACACATACAAGGTGTTGTGTACACCCATTGCAAGGTGTACACACCCACCGTTGTGTGTACACCCCATTGTGGTGTACACAAAGTGTACACCCTCACAACATTCCCACTTACATACACTTATGTAAATGGAAGTCCATACACATATAACTCATGAAACACATTCCCATACATCAATTAGGTTGTACACACCCACACCCCAACGGGGGTGTGTACACACACACACTGTGTGCACCCCACATACTTTGAACAGCCACCCCACTCCTATTAATAGCCACCCCACTCATATTAACCAAAACCATTTCATACAAACCCTTTCTCACAATGTACACACATATATATCATAATATAACCTACAAATTAATGGTTGTGTACATACACACTCCCAACTGGGGTGTGCACACGCTGTGTGCACCCCACGTCTTCACACACACCCCACACAACACCCACTTCGCCAAAACAGTTTCACACACATGAAAACCCAAAAAAAACAGTCCACATACCCACCAAAAACATTACACCAAGAGGGTGTATACAAACCGTGACACTCACACACCATACAACACAACAACGCCTCAATTTCAAGCCATAAAACGGACTCACACCCCCAATGTCCCACCGTCCGAACACCAAAAAGGAACATCACACAAGCTGTCCAAACACACATAAAATGACCACCCACTCTTCATACAATACACCACATAAAATCACACCAAAGTGAGGGAGAAACATGGGTCCGCCGAGAGAGAAGAGGGGAAACAAGGTGGAAGAAGCTCACCTAGGCGTCTCCGGGTAGGTGGTGGGGGCTCCAACGCCGTGGTGGGTGGCGGTGGTAACGGTCCAAACGAGGAGGAAGACGAGCCGCTGCAATGGAGGCCGAGAGAAGTAAGGTAACGTATAAGCGAGAGAGAAGAAAGAAAGAGGGGTCACCACACTCACCGCTCCGGTGACGAGGAAGGAGACGGTGGTGGTGGTGTCCAGCCAAGGAAGGAGCTATCGAGAGTGAGGCCGAGAGATGTGAGCCGGCCGAGAGTGAGTGAGGACGAAACGAGAGAGAGGAGAGAGATCGGAGAGAAAGAGAGAGGGTGCTCACCTCGTCGGGGTTTGCGACGCAGCGGCGGGAGGCGCGGCAGAATGCGCGAGAGGAAGAGGGGATGAACAAGTGGTCGTTGAAGGAAGGAGATGATGAATAGTGGCCATTAGGGTTTTAGGGTAAAAATGTTTTTATACTTGTGTTTTAGGACGAAATGACCATTTTGCCCTTGAGTTTTAACATTCCCAACACTTGGACAACTACCCTTATGGGTCATTTGCTCATCATCTTAACTCAACACAAATGCACATCCCTATGCCCATCCAATGGTCCTCCTCACTCACCCGTGTCATTTTAACAATTCCATTCATAATATCCTATTAAATTAACTCCATTAATTTTAATAAATTACCAATAAAGTTACACAACTTCTCGCCTACCCGGTGCACCGTGTCCCGCGTTCGACACGCTTCCCGAGGCGGTTCCACTCTTGGGATTTGAATAAATTCCCTCATGCTTATGTTATACTTTATTGTATTAATTTAATTTTCGTCAACTTAGATCATATATTTTATTTGACTTTGTTTATTAATAATGCCCAAAACGGTTCCCGAAACACCCCGTCTAACTATGCGACATCTCACTCAATTAAAGCATAGCCCAAATGGCTCGAGACCCGTAGCACACTAAAATACTAATATAATAATACATGCATTATCATCCACAAATAACCAAATTTTTGGGTCCTTACAGACCCCTTGGGTGGCTCCTTATTAGGTTTGTTTATTTCATTTTGATAAATGTACTATCATATTACTGTTGCTTTGCCTCAAGTTGTGCACCATCCAAATATTTTGGCACATACTATGGGTACATAAAGGCACATGCTATGCATACATAAAAAAAGGAAATGACTAAACAGACCCCAGTAATTGCTAAATGGACCCCATTTTTGTGAAATTACCTAACTGCCCTCCTTATAAAAAGGTTTTTACTCACTCATACCCCACTCGCCTCTCTCTCTCAAATCACATTCTCGCCAACAACCCAAATTTGACGAAATTCGAGCAAAACCACATGAATTCGACACCATAGGTGTATTAATCATATCTTTTAGTGTCGATTTCAAGGTTTTTTTAAGTTTTTTTTCCTTTTAGAGTCAGTTTTGTTTGTGATTTTGTTTTAGGGTTTAGAGTTTTAATTTGAGGCTTGAATCTTGCAATTTAGGTACAAAGTTTTGATGAAATCGAAAACATTAAGCGATTCCGAGCAAAACCTTTTTTTTATTATCATTTTCATTTATTTTTTCAGAGTTTTTAAGTTTATTATGTTTGTTCTCGTCGCCCACGAGTTTCGGACGAACATAACCGACACATCCGAAGAGGTGTTGGATGAACAAAATTGACATCTTTAAAGAGATCTCGGTTGGATTCTTCTGTCACCCACTAAAATCGAGTTATGTTTTCATTATCGGTCGGAGTCGGTCGATATCTCTAAAGAGGTGTCGGTCTTGTGTGTCCAATACCTCTTTAGAGGAGTCGACTCTGTTCATTTAAAACCTGCGGACGACACTTTTTCTCTTCTAGGACATGACACGACCTAATCTGGTCTTGTTCAACGAATAAAACACTCCTACGACACTTAGTGACCTAGTACAAGTGCTCTACAATGACTAAAATCGAGAAATTGAGAGGATAGATGGGTGTTGGTGTAAGGGTGAGGGTGATCGGGTGAGCAAGAATATTTTTGAAAGCTTAAGAAAAAAGGTAGGGTAAACTAAGTAAGAAGTGGGTATGATGAAGTAAAAATAAAAAAATGTGGTTCGTTTAACAATTACGAAGTCTGCTTAGTTGCTCCCTACAAAATAAAATCACCAAAATAGGATAACTCTATTAGTTATTGCCCTATATCGCATAATTGGGCCGGCCCAACCCAGACTCCGTCACTGCCGCTGTTTATCTAACCCAACAACAACAACAACAACAACAACAACAAAAAAAAGAAGAAACATTCGATCGACCGACGGATCAAACAATGAAATCCTTCGCTACCATACTCTCCGCTTCAGCCCTAACTCTTCTCATCCTCTCAACATCAGGTACGCAACCCAATAACACAAATTCCAATCTCAAAATCAAGCTCAGTTTCCAAAATTTCAGATCAATCGAAGCGTTTTGATCCGAAAAGGTCTCCGAATTCCTCGAAAGGCGTTCGCACCTTTCGATCTGGCTTAGCGTTTCGGATCTCGTAATGGAATCGCTTCTAGTTGTTGCTGTTGAATCGATTTTATCAGAAATGTCGATTGATGTTTGTTGATGTGTTAATGTGTTTATATGATTTCAGTTCTTGCGAAGAAATCTGGAGACGTGAAGGAGCTGCAAATCGGCGTCAAGGTTCGTCTTCATCTCCGTCTTCTTCTCTGTGGTTTGATAATCTCGTTTTCTACTGAATGTGCTGTTTGTTTATTAGATTGTTGATTCTAGGTTTTCATTGCAGTCATTGCATTTTTGTTTTCTAATGCGCGTTAGGTGTTTGTTGTTTGGATTTTGATTTGATATTGGCGAGAATTGGAGGTTTTGAACTAATATTATTTAGGTCTTTAAATTGAGTGCAGTAGCAAGTTTAGTAACACAATTGAATCTTCGAATCACGAGTTGGTGGATAATTGGACTGTTACTCTTTCACTGAGTCTCGGAATGTAATGTGCCATGGCTGGATGTCTTAAAACAGACAACATTTTATGATTCAAGTGGAAAAAGATTAATGACATTAGTTGAAGTAATCGGAATATGTTTGTTTGCTGGTGTTCATTATTTTAATTGGTGAAAGTAGTAAAACAAGATAAGTCAAATATATTATATAGTAACATCAGTTGACACAGATTAGGGAAGGTGGTCGCGGTGGTTTGAACACCTCTAGAGACGGCCTACACCCCCACTAGAAAACTCGACTCAATGGAAACTGAAGAAATTTGATGAGGTAGGGGTAGACTGAAGCTAACTTGGGAAGCATTAATTAAGAGGGATTTAAATGGTTTGGAAAGCT
This sequence comes from Stephania japonica, assembly GCA_039657345.1. Taxonomy (NCBI): domain Eukaryota; kingdom Viridiplantae; phylum Streptophyta; class Magnoliopsida; order Ranunculales; family Menispermaceae; genus Stephania; species Stephania japonica. The sequence goes on from CM077558.1 coordinate 50,491,907, forward strand.
CACCAGTCACCATCATTTGCACTAAATCGAGCACAATGGAAGAGTTTGATCCATATAGCTGATTCCAAATAATTTGGGATTGAGACTATGGCTCTGTTTAACACGCACAAACAAGCTAATCAGCTAGCTTAAGAATTAGTTGGACAAAAAAGTTGGTCTTTGGTTAGCAGCTTGTTTTTTAAATAAGCTTGATGGGGTAGCATTTAGTTCTTGAAACGTCGAATTGTATTTTTTTTCTTCCTATTTTACCTTGATTTCGTTCAACACAATCGCATAGTTGATATGTATCTTTTTTTTTGTTACAATATAATTGATACTTATCTTGTTTAATACTAGTAATTAGCGAAAACTCTTAATATGAAACGTGATTCTTTTCTACACAACGCATATTTCAATTTTTATTTATTAAAAAAGAATATGTTAACAACGAAAAGTACTAAAATGAAATTAACAAACTAACATATATTAACATTATGAATATCAGTGGCATATATATGTTACTTAATATTTTACTTTCAAATAATTTAATGTTGCATATGTAAAAATATTTTTTGGGTCAGCAAAATATTAAGCAAGCTCAAATATTTATATATAATATGATATTTATAAAATCATATAAATAAAAACATTATTCTTTAACATGTTATAATAATGTATAAGCATAATAATTATTTGTATAAGTAATATATTTATTAATTTAAACTTGTCCTCCTATGTCATTTTATATTTATTAACTGGTCAATCGGCTAGTTTTCTCAAATGATTTTACTTGATCAGCTAGATTATTAGCTTTCAACTGTCAACTACTACCTTTTCAGCTATCAACTAAATTATCAGCTTTCAACTAGATTATCAAGATTATCAACTAGTATTGCCAAATAGAGCCTATGCAATGAAATTGATGATGTGCTTTCATCATAATTTGAATATTATCATATCTGGCAAATGCAAAAGTGCTAGGATGAAGAAGCCTAAAGAGTAACATCATGGAGGGGGGATTGATTTTTATTTGAACGAATGAATTTACAGTTCTAGGTAAGTTAGTGGAAAGTGAAGTGAATTGAGGCATCTGTGAAGTACGATAGGTCTTGCATTGTCAAGTTAACTATGTTTTTCACATCTTATATTATCCTTTCTTTGGGGATAAGATCAAGTTACATTGTTTGAAGTGAGATGTGGAAGATCTGAACCATATGGTTTTCACATCTTATATTATCCTTTCTTTGGGTATAAGATCAAGTTACCTTGTTTGAAGTGAGATGTGGAAGATCTGAACCATTTCGAGTCTTCCAGGTTTCTCACTTCAGTTTTCTTCTTTGTAATCTAAATTCTAATTCAAGGTAAAAGTGGATGTTTATAGCCTTAACAAATATTCAAAAGGGTCTCTTAAGTGATTTCCCAATTGTCTTCATTCTTATGAATATGATACTACGATGTGTATTATGCCAGTATTAAAAGGACCTTGGATGTAGATGTATGCACTCACAAATATGACACGAGTGATGTCAAAGATTCATATCTCAATTAAATGCTTATGTTTTGTTTTGTGTTTAATGTGTTAGTCACGACATCCGATTTGCAGACACTAGCAGGTATAGCAAGAAACAATATGCATTTTAAGCGAGGATCATGAATTATGAGTGCATTTTCTGTCCTCACTTGATGTTCTCTTTTTCTATTTGTCCATCCTCCACAGCACAAGCCAAGTTCTTGTGACATTCAAGCTCATAAAGGTGACAGAATCAAAGTTCACTATCGGGTAAGAGTTGTTCAATCTAATGATTACTGATTTGGAAGAGAAAGATCTTGGACTTTACTTGATTTATCTTTGTTGAGAAAATTTAAGAAAAAATAGATCATTAAGAGGAAGTGAAGATTTTAATGATTACTGTTAATAGCCAAATGCATGAAAGTTAGATTTTCTATGTATAGAATATCAATACTCATAAACTACTGTTGACTTTCTATTTTTGATTTTTGATTTTTATCAAATTGATGATGATTGTGATTGAAAGTGCATCACTACACCATCTTCCAATGCAGCTTGACCTAACTCTATCTATACTAAGAGGAGACACTATATTTAGTAACTTTGTAGAGTTTTAGGTTTCATTTGGGAGATTATATCCCTACTTCTACAGTTCTACTAACAGAAAGAGATTAATCGACGTCTCCCAATTTTATTTATTTATTTTTATGGACCTCTATTTGTCTTTGAGGTTGGAAGTAAAGTCGCCAAATGCCCCTTAATTCTCATGCTTTCTATTACTTAATTTCTACTGTTTTACTTGCAGGGAACACTTACTGATGGAACTGTTTTTGACTCCAGCTTTGAGAGGGGTGACCCTATTGAGTTTGAGCTTGGTAGTGGCCAGGTTATTAAAGGTTTGTGATGCCATTGGGCACCTTCTTTTTCTTCTTTTCTTGTGTGGAAGTGGGGGTCAGAGAGATGACCCATGCTTCAATTTCGAGTTTGCATTTTGCGTTATTTCTATTTAATATAAATATATATATTCTCTAATAAGTTTAAACATAAATGCATATGACCAACAACCAGTTGGTCTGAGTGGTAAGGGACTCAATTCCCCTTAAGCGAGGTCTCGAGTTCGAGTCTCGTGAATGGAAAAAACTAAGTTGGGAGGGCCACCCCCCATATGAGGCTTGACAGTGCAGGAGCATGGATAAGTTGATGCTAACATAAATAAGAACCACAAGCAACATTCCTGGTGCTAAACTGCTAACACATGGGTAGGTTTTTAAGGAGATGCTTTGAGGTTCTGAGCCTTTTGGCTAGGTCTTTGGGAATATGCTTTTAGGTTGGATTGTGGTCTTCTTCCTTGCACTACCTATATGAGTGCTACCTCTTGCTAATCCAATAATGGTGAAGGCATAAGGGAAGAGTTCAATTTCTGTGGTTTCTTATCCTTTAGCATGATATGTAGAAACTATGGCTTCATTTAAATTATTGATAGGGAAAAAATAGAAATTTATCTTAGCAGTGGGTATCTAGAATCTTGAACTTCATGAATTGTCCTTTTTAAAACAGTATATTGTGAAATAACTGGATTCTATGCAATTGCAGCAGTTGTTGAAGCAGCAATTGCCTTCTGTATGAGCGACTAAATAAGTAACACTTCATGTATAATAATGTAAAAGATGCAGGTTCAAAACATATTTGTAAATTCAGCAAGTAGATATAAGAATGGATGTAAGCATGCATTTCCTTCTTTTGATGCCATTTTGTGGATAAAGGTTAGTCTGCGAACCTTCAGCCTGTAGAGTTCTTTCAACTTTAGGAGGATTGTTATTATTGTTGAGTCTTTGTGACCATAGATTTCTACTAATGCATACCTATATCTCGTTGGTTTGGTCCATTACTAAGGTATGCCTTTCCAAAATAAAAAGTGATTCTATTAGTGCAAGTCTTTGCGCATTGCTGCCACGATGAATCTTGCATCTAAACTCAATTTTGCTGTCATGGGAGAAAAGCAACACTGAATTATCTACTTCTCCAATAATCATTTTCGCTTTTCTTCACTTGATTATCGTTAGGAATTTCATGTGTGGGTCATCATTTGTATTTTGGCTTGTCATATGACATTTATATGTTGGAACTAAAGAATTGCTGGCGTGTGCGATTTACTTGTTGATGTTCTCCATCTGAAAAAGAAAATTCTTTGCAGGATGGGATCAAGGCCTCCTAGGCATGTGTGTGGGGGAGAAGAGGAAGTTGAAGATACCAGCAAAACTTGGTTACGGAGAACAGGGTTCTCCACCTACGATTCCAGGTATGCCATCCTGCAAAGATTTTACATCACAAATATTAGTTAGAATATTAGGCAGCATTTGGTTTAGAATCTAATAATGATATTTTCACTGTTCCTCTTACATTTTACCAAAAAGTTAGGAACTCTTACAAACCATATTGATTGGATGTTGTAATTTTAGATAAAACCCAAAACCTTTTTTTGGATCTTCATACCATCCAACGCGGACCACATGTTTTGGTATCTCGTACCAAACTCGGCCTTATTCAAAGTGATGTTGATACCTCAACTATGTCCCTCGTGTTACATACTGTAGTTTATGCTTCTTTTCGCAAAAGTCTTCTGTTTCCATGGTAGCAGCGGGACCACGCCATTTGGTCTGCCAGCTGCAAAGGTTGGAATTTTTTGTTCTCTTTCCATTCAAAACGCGGAGAAAATACTTTTGACTTATTGCGTGTTTTGAACTTATGACACTTGTGAGAAATGCTAAGGCTTTCAAGTTTCAACAGTAAATGATAACAGAACAAGAATCTCAATTTCAACAAGTTTCTTGTGTGTTGTGTGTTGTGTGTTTTATCAAATCTTGTGACCTACTTTATTGTGTATGTGCTTATACATATTTTGTGCCTGTAATTGACAGGCGGAGCAACTCTTATCTTTGACACGGAGCTTGTCGCGGTGAATGGGAAACCATCGGTTGGTGGGGAAAGTGAAAACTCTAGTGAATTATAGTCCGCGATATGAACGCGTAAACCCTTTTTTATCTAGGATAATTCTTGACCTTTGCAAGTCTTTATTTTTTGCTTGTAGGTTTACCTATAATCCTAACTAGACTGATATTCCCAAATTTATTTTACACTGAAGATATCAGGTGTTCTACGAATTACCATTAGATTTCTGCTTTGTTGGTAATAGTAATAATTATGATTTTCCCTTTGGTTTTTGAAAATGATTTTAGAAATAATGGTGAAAATGCAAGTATGGTATTTCTAAGATTATTGGAGATTTATTAGTAAACAAAAATGCTACAATGATACATGATTGGTCTTTATTTTGTAGGTTAGATTTTATTTTTGAATTTTGTAGATGGAGCAAATTAGATTATTGTGAGGGATGCTCTCGTGACGGGCTTCTTCTAAGTTCTATCTACATATATTGGCATCATATTTTTATCAAAAAATAAATAAATATTGGCATCATTTTAAATATTATTCAATTAAAAAAAGAAAAAGAAAAATAAAAAAAACTATTTTTGGTCTTAGATTTCTGGTGTATAAAAGCCCAATGGCTTTGATTATTATAGGCTCGCTTTGAGTTGGCTTTGCAATCAAGTTAAAGAGCTTCGAGCAGTTAGTTTCTTCATCCATAGAGATTGAATTTTAGTCATAATTTAAGGAACTTAGGGCTTTATAAGGTTATAATTCAAGTCACAATTTAAGGGACTTTGAACTTTGTTCCAAACAGTTTGAACTAACCAATCATAGGTAAAAAGTCAAGTTAATCTAGTCTTATTTGGTTCATAATAATTTATTCCTTCAAAGAAACCTTAACGTATATAGGTAAATATTACCAACATTACACATATTAACATTACCAAATTTATTTTCATTCCTCCTTAAGATAACTTTCTCTCTACTTGAAATCAAAAAAAAAAAAAAACTCCCTCACTACTAATAGAGTTATCTTTCCTTTTGTGAAAAAGTTAATCAAACAAGATAATAGAGTTATCTTTCCTTTTGTGAAAAAGTTAATCAAACAAGATAAGCTCCAATATGATTCGTGAACATTCAACAATATTTTACATTTGGTCATGAACCACCTAAACTTTAATTGATTAGTAAAAACAAAAGATTCCTATTCTCGACCATAATAAATACCAAATCTATGCTCTCCCTCCCCATCCAACGGCCCCGATCATCCAACTCCTTAATCGGACGGCCCTCCACACGCTTCGCTGGCAAACTCCACCGCTACTCCACTTAGCGGCCAACCTTAAACAACACTCAACCTCCAACCACGTGTTCCCAAAATCCCCACGCCACGCATCTCTCTCGAGATCTTCTTCACGAATCCAACGGCCCAGATCCTCCCTAGATCGAACTAGAAACTCCATTAAATACGGAACAACGAAACGAAACTGTTGTTGGCGAGTGTTGTTCTAGAGGAGTCGATCCTCTAGATTTGATTATGGTCTCTAGGGCTCGCGATCTCGATTTGGGGATTTCGTCGATTCGTCCTTCTAGGGTTCGCGATGATGCTCTCGCTCCAATCCGATGCGCGACTGTTGCAGCAGCAGCAGCATCTCCAACAACAACAACAGCAATTGCAGCAGCAGCAACAGCAGCAACAACAGCTCCAGCTGTTGGGATCGGTTGGGTTTTCTAGGGCTTCGTTCGATGCGGACCGCGACGACGCGTTCGTGCTGCAGTCCGCGGCGGAGGCGTCGCTGAGCTTGAAGCCGTCTTCGTCGTCATCGCAGGCGGCGGAGCGCCGTGAAGGTTCTTATACCTGAAAGCCCCCTTTGATTTTATGGATCTTGATCTTGTTTGTGCTTAGGGTTTCGAGATTTTGTATGTTTTATGATTATAACTGGTAAAGTTGTATTCTTTCTCCCCGTTTTCGCGACCGGGATGGTTCTGTTCTTTGTACTTGTGTTTTGGAAGAATTTTATGAATGAAAGAAAGGTTTTTGCAATGTTTGATCTTGTCCTCGCTGTCATTTTGAGTGAATAATTGGTCATAAAGTTAGCTCTTTTAATCAGTTTGCGGCGATTTACTGCGTTTTAGGTCAAGTGATAGCGACAAATTCAGTTGTTGAACTGCGAGAAGCAATGTTTCTGTTTCAATTTCTGATATTCACACCATGAACAGAATTTGATAATAAAATGCTACTCTCGTTGATGGCCAATCCACCCCACTTTCTCTCTTGTGGTCTAGTGCCACTTGAAAATCTGAAAAGAAAGTTAAGGCTTTTGCTTGGCTGGTGGCCTCTGGCCCTAAGAAGATAAATCCTGTATAATGTGTTACTTCTGTAGTGATGTTGTCTATGTTTTGCTTAGGCAAGAAGATAAATTGGGATTTTCTTTTAGTTTTTGTTGAATATAAAATATGTAGATTCAAAGAAAATTATGAGTAGCACCAATCAATGCAAAAATTAGGAAAGGGAGGTTGTGGTGGTTTGGGCACTTCCAAAGGAGACCTGCAATTGTCCAGTTGCCCTAGGTAGAAAATTACACATAATAGAAATTGAAGAAATTCGATGGTATATGGATGAGTCTAAGATAACTTGGCATGCATAATATAATTAGAAAGGATTTAAAGGTTTGTGAAAGCACACCATTACATGCATTAAATTGAGCGAAGTCAAAAAGTTTAATCTATCTGACCGACCCCAACTAATTTGAGATGGATTGAGGCTTTATTGTTGTATAGTGTATACTTACTAAATATGAGAGGAACGGATAAAGTTTTTCAGTTGTGGTTTGGTCAACCTCTAAGTACAGATTTATTTTCTTTGTGTTAGATAAAAGAAGTCTAGAGTGACAGCAATTGAAAGTGTGTTTTCTTATATTATGTTGTGGGTCACTTTCATCTGTATTAAGTTGCAAAATAAAACTAATCAAAGCTATTTACATCATTGTTGTTATTGTCAATCCCCAATTAATTTGGGACTGAGGCTATGTTTTGACTAGGGAAACCATTTTTTTCTTATTTTTTGTTATTCCATGTATGCCACTTTTGATTTTGTTTTCTACCTTCTTGTTGTTCGCCGTAGTGTCTACCAATGACTTATCTGTATGATAATAGCATTTGTAGTTAAGAAAAACTTCCCACCTGACATGTTTCACTATTGCACTTCTTTGGTAGTTCATTATTAGTTTTCCATTTTGCTAGATGATGTTGTTTACAGATTTTCGTTCTCTTCAGAGTATTATATTAAATTTTTTCTGTTTATGAAAAAAAAAACTATTTCATCTCTTCTTTAGCATTGTGGTATTATTGTTCATTTGTAATAACGATTCTGCTCATCACTTATACTGCCCAGCTTTCCTTATTGCATTCGTTTGTATACATGACTCTATTTATGAAAATTAGAAGTCTCTCCAAGTTGGAAGTATGCTAGGTTTTTAATTTTTCATTTTGCTTTAGGCTTTAGTAGGATTCAGTCCCTCAAAAGGATTTCTTACTTGTACAATGTGAAGGTTTGGAGGTGAACGTTTTGATTTAAAGAAACAACACATACATAAAATGAGTGTAGCGGATGTGAAGTTGCTTAGGTGGATTTGTGGTAAAGCTTGAAGGGATATATTTTAATAAATACAGAGATCTGTTTAAAAAAGAGTAGGATTAGCACCATTAGTGTAGAAATTAGAGAATGACGGTTGTAGTGGTTTGTACTCATCCAAAGATTCAAAGATGACCTCCAAATGCCCTAACCAAAAAACTTAACATGACTGAAAGAGAAGTAATCCAGTGTAGGTTTTGACCTGATATAGCTTTTGATGCATTATTAATTATAAAGGTATTATAAATCTTTGAATGCTCATATCGGCTGCATTAAATTGAGTAAAATGGAAGTGTTTGATCCTTGTGGCAGGCTGGCAGCCCCTACTGATTTGCAACTGAAGTTTTGTTATTTTAGTTGTTGTTGGTCTTAGACTTTGATGCACTTTCGATCCCATGATTCTATCTCTTTGAGCTATACTTAAAAATCTTTTCTCATTATTCATCAGTGCGATGAATCATGATCTCTTACATCTTTTCTGTGGGTTATTGTGGATCAATCACCATTGCAATGCCCCTAGTTCCAGTTTAGTCTTTTTCTTAATTGGTAACACTAATTATTACTTAGCTAAAAGGAGGTGGGTTTAAGTCCCAGTCAAGGTCAACGCATTAAAGCACTCAATGGAGGTCATATATGTCAGCCCATGCACAATAAAAAAGGGTTATATCTGTTAGGAAGAGGACAACACATAACTGGGGGAACTGGAAATATTGCTTGTAATGCAAACTGTTCTCCTACATTGTCAGTTTCTTGTTGTTATTAGTTTTGTCAATTTTTTTGTGAATGCAAACAGAAATTCTTTATTAGATTAGACGACGCATGGGCAATAAAGGATAAATTAATTAATAAATGGTCGGCATTTAAAAACAATTATACGTGCTAGCGTATAACACTAGCAATTTGTATTAATTTTTCAATGCCATATTTGAAATTAAAAGTTCATTCAATTTGCGTAACTTCCTTTTATTTTATTTTATTTTATTTTTTGAAAAAGCTTCCTTTTATTGTTATATCGTTATAATGAGAGAAAAAGTGACAATATTGGTTTCATAATAAATCAGCTTTTTAGACAGTAAGTTCATAAATAAATGGTGATTTGGTTTTAGTTAAATAGTATTTAATAAATGAAGAAGATAAAAGTAACCTAATTTTAATATTCTGAACACGCTTCAAAGAAGGTATTTTTGGTTGTTGGGTGCAAAAGGCTTCATTATCTATTGCCAAATCATCCTCATTATTAATATAGATAGATAATGTTTACCATATATGTTGTTTATGTTTTTTGATCTTAATCAATTTACATACATCATGTCTGATCAATAAATAAAACTTTTGCATATGACAGGCCATATGAAAAGGTTGCAAAGTCTTATGAAGAGGTTCTTTGTGTGATTTTGACTAACAAATAATGATCTTTTGTAAAATGTAAAATATGTTTCATTATTTTTTGTTGGATATTGGTTTTACAGGAGAAACAAATATGCTAACGACCTATTATAAATATTTTTGTCTGCAAGCTACAGATTGTATAGACAAAGAACATAGAGTATGATGAAAAGTGAAAACGAATTTTGCTTTCATTTATATGTTTATTATCATAGTATTTGATATAAATTTTATAAAATCTTGATAATTCTAATACTATTTGATGCGAAAATGCCTACTTTCTAAGGAGAGAAAATATAGGAGAGACATGATTAGTTAGTAATTGAAAATGATAATTTTAAAGGTGAAGACAAATGATACTTGAAATAATGTTATTGAAGTTGGAAAGTGAATGGGTGAAGAGTCTAACAATAAAGTAGAAAAAATGTTGTTGCAATCGTTTTGAAATGTATGTTTTATAGTTTTTCTTTTTCCCCTACACATCCTTTTCGTAACCACACTGGTTTCATTTTACTCAAGAAATATGATGTGGTGTTAACTTTTTCTCAATATATGGCCGATCAGATGATTCCACATTTACTTATTTCTATTAGATTTTGGACATTGATTTATTATTGATAAGATTACAAGAATGACTTTTATTAGTTATATGAGCAAAATGGAGATGAGGGGGATAAGTTGGAAGGCATTATATGATTTTACATCCAAATTCATTGAAAGCTTGAGCAGGAGAAAAGTTAGAAGACTAAGACACCTGGTTCTACCAAAAGGATAAATGTTGTTAAAACTCTTATGGTTGATTATCAAAATGATTTTATGCAGTTAAAACTCTGATGGTTTGATCATCAAAATGATTTTGTTGTCAATTAGTCACAATCCTAAGCAGAGAAAAATTATTCGAGTTTTAATGTTCTTTGACAAATTCTCTTTTATATTTAATTTTAATCATGTTCATCATTTTCACCTATTGTTTTCTATATTTTTATAAAGCTCAATATGTGAGTGTTTTTTCTTGTACTAATAGATTATTTTGATAGAAAAGAAGGAATTGTTGGATGGTCTTGTCTAAAACTTTATTGACCAATTCATGGTTGATACAAACTTTGAAAATTTAGAGCTTAACGTTGTAGGTTTATGGTTTTCAAAAAAACAACTGCAAGTTTATGTGATGGGAAATTTTATAATTTGTTAAAAACTTAAAATTTTGATTTATTTTATACGTTTTATGTGAAGTGTCACTTTTCTGGACGTAGTTTTGCCTTTACTTTAGGGATTCTCCTTGATGCCTGGCTAATGCACCTTTGACTATCTTGATTGATTCTTGGACAAGGTTCTTATGCAAATCAAGATTATGCTGGATCACTAGTTAACATAAGAAAAATATCTTTTAATAAGGTTTTGACATGATTACTCAATGAAAATTCTCCGAAGTTTGATAAAATTAGCTGAATTAATTAGGTTTTTGGACCATCGAATTAAGAATTAGAGGTAAACAAAAGTTTACAAAACTTCCATCGAAGTTGAAGAGTAAGGAAAAGATATATAAATTTCAATTTAATTTTAGGAAAAGTGAAATATTGTTAAAGAGTTAAGTCAAGTTAGAAGATAAAAGACCAAAATTCAATCTCATTTATCACAAATGGATTTTAAAAAACTTTGTTGAAAAAAGATATAATATCTATAATGATCAAATCTATCAAAACTGATGTTTAAAAAACTTAAGATCAAGTATAGATGGATAAAAACACATAATATTATAAAAAAAACATGTTTTTAATGCATTTTGATAATATTTGGATGTTCTTTAACACTTAATTGAAGTTATTTATACTTCTCTTTCGTGTTGAAATTTTACAAAAATTCCCTACGTCGAATTGCACTTCTCCGAATTAATTCTATACTTTACGTGAGCGAAGTAATAGGCGAAGTCGATTTTTCGATCCTTGTATGTTAGTTCAATAAATATGTGCATTCTTAACTGAAAATTGAATGTAGTTAACCCGGCTTGGGTTGCCATGATGGTAGGAGGAGAGCACGAGAAGTTGTTGTAATTGGGGGGACGCGAGTTCGAATTTTGCCTGAGGTAACAGGGTCGGGCCACTAGGTAATGCCCTGGCCGATTGCACTAGGGCCCTGTGGGACTAGTGGAAGACAGGCAGCGGACACCCACAAATATCAAAAAAAAAAAAAAAAAAAATTGAATGTAGTTGATTAAGAAAATCCCAATAGATATGTCTGCAAATAACGTGATTTTTTTTAGCTTGTTGGTTTGAAAATTAAATATGATTAAGCTTCTCTTCATTTTTGTTAAAATTCCATCTCATGCTTTTCTACTGGCTTAAGTGGTGAGTAGGGCATTCGTGAAGCAACGCTAAAGCAATAGAGAAATCTCACCTTTTTTTATATATCAATTTGGCATTTATGGGCTCTATATTGAGCACAATGGAAGAGTTTGATCAATGTGGTCGATCCCAACTAATTTGGGATTGAGGCTATGTTGTTGTTTAGGCATTTCCACTGCTTGATGACTTGGTTTTTACAGTTTAACTAAATTGTAAATGCTTATATTGTTGTTCCTTACTCTGTGTTGCCTCTTGTTTTAGTTGATGAAGACATGCTATTGGCCCTTGCACATCAGAAATACAAGTCAGGGAACTTCAAACAAGCACTAGAGCACTGCAATACTGTTTATGAGAAAAATGCATGCCGCACTGATAATCTTCTCCTTCTTGGTGCAATTCACTATCAGGTTCATTTATTATTTCCTTCTTTTTAAAAAAAAATGTTTTGTTACTGTGCTCTCCTCCTTGTGGAGTTGGATCTTCTAAGCGTACCCTTGTGTTTTGAATCTTTTTCGTTTGATTTTTGTGAAACTGCATCTAAGCTTGGTCTTATTCGGTGCCACTGCTGTTTGCTCTATGTTTTCAGCTGCATGATTTTGACTTGTGCATTGCAAAAAATGAAGAGGCTCTTAGGCTTGATCCACATTTTGCGGAATGTTATGGTAATATGGCAAATGCTTGGAAGGTAAGATCTAGTATTGCAAGTACTTTGGTGGTGATGTAGGTGTGTACTATGTACTGATTTAGCCGTGTGGTAGAAATTCAGATTTTTGTTATTTTGAACAGGAGAAGGGCAACATTGATCTCGCCATCCAGTATTATTTGGTTGCGATTGACGTATGTTACTCTGGACTTAATGTTCATTTTTATTGATTTTCAATTTTGGATTGTAGATTATTTTCTTTGTTCAATGATTTGTGGGATTTTTCTCTGAGTTGGAATTTTTTATTACACCTTAATCAGTGTATCTTAATAAGAAGTGCATATCAGACATTGGTTGAAGCCTCAAATTGCTATCTTCAAGTTGACAAATGTCACTCTTGAATAAAGACTTTTATACTACATACTTACGAATTATGATTGAGAAGTAAGTTGGACTTGCTTCATCAAAAAAAAGTTTGACTTGCTTTATTTAGTTATTGTTTTCTGAAAAACCTGACTCGGCCCTTAGAGTTGGGTATGAAATCCTTGTCGACACTTCCAATGTGAGATCGGACTCAACAACTTGTGGGAGAGAAAATCTCAACAGAGTGAGAGAGAGGAGAAGATTGCAACTTTGCAAGAGAGAAGATTGCGAGAGTGAGAATCTCGGATGGAGGCGAGATAATTAATTTTAAAAATTAGCACTTTAGATTTTACCCCTTGCCCTCCTCTTTGCCCTCATATCTTAACTTCTGAAAAATTGATAATTTTTATTTGTGTTCGAAATGTGAATTATGGGAATAGGAAACCTTTTAGGAGTTATTAGGCATTGAGTCACGAAAATGGTTTTTTGTTCAGTTCTCTCTAAATATTAATGAGAGAATTAATTTTATTAACAGAAAGGATGACGTACTGTTTGTTTAGCAAACTTAGTTATTCACCGTTTTATGTTGGTTCTATATTTACCTCAATTGGAAATGTGAGCGTAATATATTCGTGCATTATTTTTTGGTATATCGAATTTTTTAGCTGTAAGATGGCACCTGTGAATAACTGGGATTTTTTTCTGTTCTATTTCAGCTTCGCCCTAATTTTGCTGATGCTTGGTCAAACTTAGCTAGTGCATATATGCGAAAAGGAAGGCATAATGAGGCTGCCCAGTGTTGTCGCCAAGCTCTTGCCTTAAATCCTCGCTTGGTGAGCTCTCTCATCATGTTTTAAATGGCTCAGAGACATATAAGTTGATTATACTCTTTTCAATTGGTGTAGGTTGATGCTCATAGCAACCTTGGTAATCTGATGAAAGCACAAGGTTTAGTACAAGAGGTAAGTCATCTTGAGTGAAACTATCAATGACTTATCATGGAATCTCTATCCTTCTCTTATACTTTTTTTAATGGGTATGCTTTAATTAAGGGCCTCGACTGTATTAATCCATTACAGTTGAATATTTTGCTGTCGTTAGCATTTTTTTTCTATTAGTTGTTTGTTTAGTAGTACTTGCTTCGATCTTCTTGTTCCTCCCCCCTGAGCGCAAGTTATGACGTTATATAGTGACTTAGTGATGAATGATCTTGTAGTGAATGCATCATTGATATTTACATCCTATTTCAGCTGCCATTCAGTGCCATCATGCCTTTTCGTTTAGTTCTATTGCTTATTGTTCTTCATAATTTGGCTTCATATACAGTCTCCAACAATACGTAAATTCAATCACTGGAATGTGGCATTCCATCATTATTTAGATATTATTATTTTTTTAATAATATAAATGATGTCTGTTTATTCTTGTTTTCTTTAGATGTGTTTTCTGTTATTAAATTCTATTCGCACAGAATATCCTAATTTGCTGGTTTTTCATGAAGTTGTAACTGGTATATGTTTATAGTTCTAGTTTTAATGTATAAGCACTTCCTATGAGTTGTGGCTTGTGTATATATGCATAATCTAAGTCTTCCAACTTCATGCAGGCATTCAATTGTTATATGGAAGCTCTTCATATTCAACCATCGTTTGCTATTGCATGGTCAAATTTGGCTGGTCTATTCATGGAAGCAGGTGATCTTCACAGGGCTGCGCAGCATTACAAGGTACTGGATGCTTAAGTCTCATGCTTGATTGTACTTATTATGTAATTTTACCATTGGTGCGTCTTATACTCTGTGTTTCACCATGTTATGCTCTTCTATTTAAGGATTATGAATATCGTACATGTGTTTTTATCTTTTGCTTCACATTGAATCCAATTTTGTCATATTATCTTATTGCACTTGTACCTGTGACTGTTTCATTAATTGCAGTAATATGACTTTGTGGTTAAGGTGCTTATTTATTTGCAGTTGATAATTCACCAAATTAATTCCTTGCATTTGTTTCAGGAAGCAATCAGGCACAAACCAACATTTTCTGACGCACACCTAAACCTAGGAAATGTGTACAAGGTAAGTTATCATATTGTGTGACAATATGGTCAGGCAGCAACAAGTGCTGGAATGGTATCCAGAGAAAAACAATCTTTTTTCACGTGTTCCAGGCCTTGGGATATTCTCAAGAGGCTGTCGTTTGTTACGAGCGTGCTCTCCAGGTGCGGCCAGACTATGCAGTGGCCTATGGTGAGTACTGTTACTGATTTATCTTTAGTTTCACGAATAGTGTCACAGATTATCATGGCTTGGCATTCCTTTTGTGTTATTATGGTGTGCATGTAGCAGCTTTGTATATGGTTCAAACTGCAAAGTTAACTTTGTCTCATGAATGTCAAATTTGCTTTTATGGTCTGGTGTATCATCCTTTTGGTGTAGATGATCTCAACCATTGATGGAGATACCTTTTCATAATGGAAACTTAACATTGTCTGTATTTGAGGCTTGCTTTATTCTAAATTACGATTTGCTCGTGTCTCACTGGGAAGTCACTATTGACACTACTGTGGCCTTGTGAATTAGACCTAAGTAAGACATTAGTGTAAAAAATGTTATTTTCAACTATAATCATGGTTTCAGATAGGAGATTATCTCTTGATGTATTATCTTGATATTGTTGTCCATTTGATGTTCCACCTGACTAATTTTACATTATTGCATTAAATACATGTATGATGCATTTGAAGTGCCTCTAGCTCTCATAAATAGATGAAGGCTTTCTTTTTAAATACTGTTTTCTTCTTCAGGCAACATGGCTAGTTTGTATTATGAGCGAGGCCGGTTGGATTTGGCAGTTCTCCACTATAAGCAAGCTATAAATTGTGATGCAGGATTCTTAGAGGCATACAACAACTTGGTTAGTTCTCTCTCTGAGCGTGCATGTGCATGTTGGGATGAGCAAAATATTAATGACTATTGTTGTATTGAAAGCATGGAACGCCATCCCCTTCTGTTTTCATTTTAAGTTTTTAACATTCACACATAGTCTAACTTGTTTTGCATCAAAAGGGCAATGCTTTGAAAGATTCTGGTAGAATCGAAGATGCAATTCACTGCTATCGTGTAAGTTTTATTCTTTAATTTTATATTTTATATTCTATTTTATTTTATTCTGAAAACCTCCAAATGCATTGATGTTATTGGGCGGCTTGAACATTTGTGTTTTCTGTTGAGCTGTATTCTGACTGTAGAATTTCTTTATTGGGTACAGTCATGCCTGGCTCTTCAACCTAACCATCCACAGGCACTTACAAACCTTGGGAATATTTACCTAGAATGGTATGAACTCCCATTTTATTTGATGGTTTTAGCAATACAATTAGGTGCTTAAAAATAATTTTTTACAACACATTTCTTGAAGCAGGTATATTTGTAGGGTTTCATATGGTTTGTAAATTTGCAGGAATATGCTGAGTGCTGCAGCAACATATTACAAGGCCACGTTGGCTGTAACAACAGGACTCTCTGCTCCTTTTAGTAATTTGGCTGTAATATATAAACAGCAGGTACTTCAATTTCTTTTTCTTCCTTTTAGTGATTTGGAGGTTTGCTATCTTGGTGGAGTTCTCATATACTCCCGAGACCTGAGTATATTAACTCTATCTTCTGATTGCAGGGAAACTATGCTGATGCCATCTCTTGCTACAATGAAGTTCTTCGTATAGATCCTTTGGCAGCTGATGTGCTTGTCAACCGAGGCAACACATTCAAAGAGATTGGAAGAGTAAGTGAGGCAATTCAGGATTATATCCATGCTGTTACTGTCCGACCAACTATGGCCGAGGCTCACGCCAATCTGGCTTCAGCATATAAAGATAGGTATTACACTAATTTCTGTGATAGAAGCTTTTTGCAAATTTCTGAATGTGTACTGGAGTTCATTACGTTGCATGGATGTCCTGTATTCTTTATGTTTTGCAGTGGACATGTGGAAGCTGCTATAAAGAGCTATAAGCAAGCATTAATGTTACGCCCAGATTTTCCAGAAGCAACGTGTAATCTTCTTCACACATTACAGGTATGTCAAACAATTTATGTCCTTGTTGAGTTTATAGTATGAAGGATTTTATTTAAACTTGTTGGAAGTTATTTATATGATCGGGGAAAAGGCATGTATTTGATGTTTTTGGTTTTACTGCTGAGACATCATTTCAAGCGTATACGATTGAATGCTGTGGTTCAAGAAGCGAAGTAGTTACTAAGTGTTTCTTAATCCTGCTGTATAGTTAGGAGCATTGCCTTCGTTTATCTAAAAAAATATTCCTGCATTATATTATGTCCAGTGCACGTTATGCTTAATTGAATAACTCAGGCATATATTCTTTATGTTTTATTGTTTTTCATAGCCGGTCCCTAATCCGGATAAAGGAGGAGGACTCCGATGCCCAATGGGTAAGGGAGGTCCCAAACTCATTTTCCAATCTTGAAAAATGGAGGAGGGTTGCGGTAGGTTGACAGCCAGCGTAAAACTTTTGTCACTCTTCATGAAATGGATCAAACAAATACCCAATTAATTTGGGATTGAGGCTATGTTGTAGTTGTTTTATTGTTTTTCATGCTGCTGCCTTCTCCATTATATTATGCCAACGATCTATGTGATCCTTTTAGTCATCTTTTGTGGGAATGAGATCCAATTTTGTTCTTTTGAAACACATCTCAATGCCATAATTATCAAGCATTCCATGATGATGTGCTTCATCTTCATTTATTTCTGTGGATTGGGTTTATTGCTCTATTCAAAACCACCAGTGCGTTATTGGATATGTATTAACAATAACATGTCACTCTAGCCGAACTGGTAATCCTCATTGAACTGTACGCATATTGTCAACAGCTCGCACCAATGAGATTTTAATTTAGAACTGATTCTTAAGTATTTGATCCCGCAGGGCTCACATCTTCTGTTAATACTCCATTCACTTGTGTGAGCTACGAATCATTGTTCGCTGTTCTTGATATTTTACATTTTGATTTAAAATGTTTCCAATTATTATTTTTTAAACAACCATGTAGCTTGTATCATTCTGTAATATTCCTTCCATTGTTCCTACTTTGCAATTCCAGGACAGTTTTGAGCTAGTTATTAGGATAAATTGTGCCAGTTTCTTTAGGAATCCTTTATTTTCTTTTCAAAATTTACAGCCTAACTGTTAACTTTTTTTGTGATGCATTAAGTACTTGTAATTCCAGCTTAATTTATCTTTCAGTTTGTTGAGAGTAATCTTCTGTACCATGTCAGTTCGCCCCTAGGATGTTTCTGCTTATCATTTTCTCTAATTGAGATTCATTTGATTTCATGTTAAGGTGGTATTAGCCATATATTCCCTGCAGCCGCTGCGGAAACGTATCTCTGTTGTAATATAATTTACAGGGTTCTCAAGTTTCTTGGAAGTGACAAATTCCCCTTATGATTACTATACCGTGTTGAGCTGTATGCAGCATGTGGGACTTTTCAATGTTATGATGGATAGTTACGGTTAAGAAAATGTTTGGGTTGCGTACTTCCAATATATTCATTTTTACATAGTTGTTGTAGTCTAGGGATGCAAATGGGTCAAATGGGTAGGTAGGGGATGGCGACCTCATCCTCATCCCCATACCCGTACCCGTACCCACTTAAAAGTTCATCACCCATTGAATCCCCGTGGAGATGGGGAATCCCCACGGGGAAAAGCTTTTCCCCATTGAGGATTCCCGTGAGGATTTTCATGGGAATTTTTGCGGGGATAGGGAATCTCCATGAGGAAATTCTTTTCCCCATTGGGGTTCTTGTGGGAATTTTCATGGGGATTTTTACGAGGATGTGGAATCATGTGGGGAAACAATAATATATCAATAGGTTACAAATTCATAAAATAAATAAAATAAAATTCGGAGGATCTTATAAAATAAGGTTTTGCAATTTTTCTCATTTGATCCTAAATTTTGTTCGTACATGTGATCCTAAAATTGTAAAATATTAATATAGTTGCAAACAATTCAAATCAAAACATTAGTTAATCAATTAAATAAATTAAAATTATAAATCTCATTAAGGTTTTTATTGTTGTGTATAATGAGTGTTTTGGGTAGAAAGTATGTAATATTATGTTATATTTATATATAAATATCATATGGTGTATATATTAATAGGAAGATGATATGGTGACATTTCCTGTGACACAAACTAGTCGTACGGCGACGCACGTGGGGCATACGTGTTCAACTTGTTTGCGGTGGTACCCTCCAGCAACCACTTAAAATTGAACATGTGTGCTGGTGCGACCCGTTTGTATCACCAGAAATGTCACCAAATCATTTTACGTATAAATAATAAAAATCATATGGTATAAATTGATATATGGGATCCCCATGGGTAATCCTTATGGGGATACCCCATAAGGATCCCCATGGATATATTTTATTATCCATACCCGTGTGGATATGAGATTTTGTACTCATCCCCGTCCCATACCCATTTAAAATTCCCATTCCCGTACCTGTTAGGGTAAATACCCGTCATCCGGTGGGATTACCCTACCCATTTGCATCCCTATTCCTATTGTAGTCCTTTGATTTGTGTATCAATGTATGTGTGCACTACAATATATGTCCAAAGAACTCCAACTGAGTGTGGCAAATGAATGTATAAAAGTATGTCAACCAGTCACTGTCCTTATCATAATTCATTATTTTATGTTTTGGCATTCTTGCTTGGTATTGTGCTAATGTGTGAAGTTGTGTTCTTTTCTGTTTTCCTCGTAATTTGTGTATCACTTTTCCTTGATGCAAGTCCGTTTATTTATTTATTTATGGTAAATCTGTATTTGGACTCATTAATAGTGGGAATATGTTGTTGCATACTGTTGTATGGTACAGAAGGTTCTTAAGAGCTTTTTAGAAATTCCTGAATGCTTGGAAAGTTGCTTGTTTGGGTGTTTTGTGTTTGCCAGATATTTAAACTGCCTGCAGGTTTATTTATGCATTGTTCTCATAACAGATGGAAGGAATAACCTCTGAACTTATAAAATGATAGGATAACGATACGGAATTACGGACCTTTATTCCTCTGTTTTACTGATTGAGAAAACACCTAATCTTGTAAATTTAATTTAAATTGGTTTTTTCAACTCATGCTTTGTGACTTGCGTCCTTGGATTCCTGGAGTTTTGCAGTCCAAATTTTCACTTGTGTTAGTTTTGTCCAATAATAGAAAATTTGAAAATTGATCTCACAAGTATGTTGTGCAGTGTGTTTGTAATTGGGATGACCGGGAAAACAAGTTCACTGAAGTTGAAGCTATTATAAAAAGGCAGATAAAGGTCTATTCCAGTGCTGTTTTTTGTTGTCTTTTTTCTGTTTTCCTTTCTGGTTGGAATATCATTTCTTAGAAAATGCCTTTGCTTCAGATGTCAGTTCTTCCTAGTGTACAGCCTTTCCATGCAATTGCATATCCCATTGATCCAAAACTTGCCTTGGAAATCAGGTATGCTTAAGATGCAGTTCAGCAAATGACAATCTTATTCTTTGATCATGTATTTATATATGATCACCTAATCTTTTTTTTTTCTTTTCGATTCCATTCCTTGTTATTGTAGTCGTAAATATGCAGCACATTGCTCTTTGATTGCCTCTCGTTATGGGCTTCCTGACTTCAGCCACCCCCCTCCACTACCCATAAAAAGTGAGAGCAGTTGTGGTCGACTACGAGTTGGGTAATTTTCTGTTATTTATATGTTTTCTATAATATGTGTCTCACTGTGTGGTATGTGTCTTTTATTTTCTTTTCTGCTGGGTTTCGCTATTTCTCATTTTACTGGTGTTTTAATGGGAGGTTGCTTTGATGTATGCAGTTACGTTAGCAGTGACTTCGGAAACCATCCTCTATCACATCTTATGGGTTCTGTATTTGGCATGCATAACAGAGAAAATATTGAGGTTTGCAATTGGTTTGAGTGTTTAATTTTTCACTTTTTCAAGGGGTTTGTTTTCTTGTAATCTGTCTCGATAACTCAACGTTTACTGAAATAAAAAAAAAAAAAAAACTCAACTTTTACTGATTCCCCAGGTATTTTGCTATGCCCTGAGTCAGAATGATGGCACTGAGTGGAGGCAGCGTGTCCAGTCTGAAGCTGAGCACTTCATAGATGTCTCTTCTATGTCATCCGATATGATTGCTAGACTGATTAACGAAGATAAGATACACATCTTAGTTAATCTTAATGGTTATACTAAGGTATGCTTTGGTCATATTCATCCCAACTATCGTCTTTTGTTAACTGTTATTGCTATTGTTTGATTATGTTGCTGAATTTTGGTCACCTATGGCTGATTTCAGGGTGCTAGGAACGAGATTTTTGCAATGCAACCTGCACCTATTCAGGTATCCTACATGGGATTTCCTGGGACGACGGGGGCAGCTTATATTGATTATTTGGTCACTGACGAGGTGTGTCAAAGCTTCTGTTCATTATATGTAACCTCTTTTTCTTTATTTTATTCAGTCTGATATATTTTATTATTGCAGTTTGTTTCACCTACATGCTACTCGCATATCTACTCGGAGAAGCTTGTCCATCTCCCACACTGTTACTTTGTGAATGATTATAAACAGGTAGGTGCTTCTTGGTGATAAAACTTCTTGGATTCTTATTCTTGTGCATGTAACTGTGCTTGTCAGTCTCAGGAGATTGTAATCCCATCTTTACGCGCATACAATTTAAGAATCTTATCTATTATGTTTGTCCTTCAATATTTTTATAGTGTCCTTTGCAATTGATGGTGAGCTTTCCCCAACGAATTTGGGAATAGGCTATTTTGTTGTTGTCGCTGTTACAATAGCTGTACTGTCAGGATACAATTTATGGCTGTAATGTTTTTCATTTTCCTCTTATTAGATCATTTTTTATGCAAATGAGAGTAAGTGATCACATCCATGCCAAGTCAGTACTTTGTCGTCCTTTTCTTTGCCCACTGGACTTTTACTATATAATGGCATAATGCCTTAATAATGACATCAGCTTTATATGATTAAGAAGTGCTTTCTTCAGTAGCTTTAGCTAATAATGCTTGCTGCATGTTAGAAATGGATGAATCTTCTGCCTTCTTCTCACATGGTTCTATTTCTCTCGACGCCTTAAATGCTCTGCCTTACTTAAACCCTTGCCTCCATAGCCATAGGATTTAAGTCTAATCTTGTGGTCACATTTGTATGATATTTACATGCCTTGTATGAGGAGTTTGGTTTGGGGTGCCTTGGTTGCAGTCTGAGGCCTTCTGAGAAATTTGCAATGGAAGATTCTAGGATGACCCGTTTTAGGACACCCGGTTGTTAGTGTCAATTCAATGCAAAAACATCGATATGGAAATGAATGGACATCAAAACAGGGTGTCCATTCCAAGTGTACCAAAACAGGTCATCCTAGTATTTTCCATTTGTAACTTACATTGGATGCTTTGGGCTATAGATTTATCATCGTCATCTGATGATGCCGTAAGTTATTATTTGTATCACAATTTTGTATCCGGTTGGGCAAAATGATTTGTGGACTTCCCTTGGCTCCTCTTGTTGATTTGGTCAAATTTTCTTCGTGCATGATCTTCTGTGGATATCTTTAAGTATCAGCTTGCCTTCGGGATTGTTACTCCATTTGGTTTTGTTGAGTATCGGTCTGTTTTCATCTACAATTTATGTTTTAAATAACCATATATATGATTTGCTTCTTGTTCTTGGTTTCATTTTTTGTTGTTATTTCAATCTAATTACCCTAAGCATAGTTTTAATGAAAAGTTGCTTTGTTTTCGTAGAAACATCGTGAAGTACTGGATCCAGTTTGTCGGCACAGGAGATCAGACTATGTATTACCTGAAGACAAATTCATATTTGCATGCTTCAATCAGTTATACAAGATGGATCCTGAAATCTTCAACACTTGGTACCTATGGACTTTACGCTAAAAACTTAATGCATTTGTTTATGTAATTTGGGATCTTGGGTCTTCTAATTACAATTTGTTTAAGGTGCAACATTCTCAAGCGTGTGCCAAACAGTGCACTCTGGCTTCTCAGGTTTCCTGCTGCAGGAGAGACGAGACTCCGAGCATGTATGAACTCATAGTAATTAACTGTTTATTACATGCTAGCAATATTCTTTTATAGGGATTGCAGTTAATTTGAATACTAGTTTTATGGTTTATCTCTAATTTTGACTACTATCTGGTTTATTGGCAATATTACATTCCTAATGGTTTTAACATTTTCAGATGCTGCTGCACAAGGAGTGGATCCAAACCAGATCATTTTCACAGATGTTGCCATGAAAAATGAGCATATAAGACGAAGTGCTTTAGCAGATCTTTTTCTTGACACGTATGATTTTTTTTTTTAAGACTTTGCATTTGTTATTACAATGGCCATATTGGCCGCACTTTTCTTGAGGAAGATTGTCGCGCTAAATAAGTATACTAGTGCTGTGTTTGGCTAACTTATCTGCTATGATTCCAAGCAGACCTTTGTGCAATGCCCATACGACTGGCACCGATGTCCTGTGGGCTGGATTGCCTATGGTGACTTTACCCTTGGAGAAAATGGCTACAAGAGTAGCTGGTTCACTATGTCTTGCCACTGGACTTGGGGATGAGATGATTGTCAACAGGTAATTATCTAGTGCCATCTTGAATAAATTTTTATCTGGTTCAGCTGAGCTTCTGAGGTTGCTGTAGTACGTACTTTGCTTCCCCTTCCATAAATGTAGAGTGGAATTCCTGGTTCATTTGTTGGCGTGGTATCAGTATTTTAGTAACACCTCTTTTCTCACTCTGACGATTCAATCACACTCTGTTAGATGAAGAGAGCTCATATTGTTGTGCTTTTGCTTGCTTTCTTGCAGTATGAAGGAGTACGAGGAGAGAGCCGTTTCATTGGCAATGAACCCGCGTAAGCTCCAGGCTCTTACTAACAAACTCAAAGCAGTACGTCTGACATGCCCGTTATTCGACACTGCTCGCTGGGTAAGTAAAACTGCAATTCGGTTTAGTTAGTAATTCCATATGTCCATATACCCATAGATTCATATACACCACATGATAATTCTTGTGATGAAAACCCCATCTTTGTATGATTCAATTGTGAATGACTTGCGAACCTTCTCATCGAATCATGTACATGTCAAATGACTTGCTCTTTGAATAAACCTTTTCAGGTCAGGAATCTAGATAGGGCATATTTCAAGATGTGGAATTTGTATTGTGCCGGCCGGCATCCACAACATTTCAAGGTCACCGAGAGTGACACAGAGTTCCCATTTGACAGGTAGCAATGAAGGTATAGTCGGATTTGTAGATAATATAAGAGAGAGGGAGAGAGATTGGTGGGACTGTCCAGATGATGCACTTGAGTTTGTAATTTTTTTGTGTTAGTGTGGATGGATGGATGGTACTGTGTGTGGATCCCATGCAGCTTTAGGTACTAAAAATGGGATCATTGGTAGGATTTGGTAGGTATGTATGTTGAAAGGTGTGTGCAAATTGAGAATGCTAAATTTTTTACTGCCTTAGTAGTAAATGGTGAGAAATATGTGCGTAAAAATCACATCATACGATTCCTCTGGTACTTGAGAATTGATAGCTGAAAATTTCAGGTTGCAACTTGCAATGTTGAAAGATTTGATGAAGTTCTCTGTTGTGGACATAGCTAAGGAAGTATGAAATGGTTCGGGAAATGACCTCTTGGTTTTTCTCGTTTTATAGGGTTGGGATGCGCCGTCTAACTTTTGTGGGATTAGTCGAACTAGTTGAATTGAAGTAATAGATTCAAATACCCAATCACCCATGATATGGTCGATAAATATTAGTTTGGTAAAGCAATTTTAACTAGAGTATGTTTGAAGTTCTTTGCGTGATTCTCGGTTACTGCTGGATCAAGGTAGAATTAATTATGGTATATTTTGTAGTGTAGAAAGTAGGCAGTGTAGGTGTGTTTTTATTTGAATCCGAAAACTACTGCATATGAAAAACATTTGCAAGGTGTATGCTAGAGGCTAGAGCTTGATAGGTATTACTGAAAGAATTGTGGTTTCTATAGACATCTTTCTACGCAAGTGAAATTCAAGCAATGTACAAGCAACATGGTACCAAATAAGCCTTTAAAAGAATATGCACGGGAGAGAACTAATGGTATTGTTGGTCAGATGAAAGAATGAGGCCTCAAATTATTTTTTTTCCAAAAATAAATATTTTATTTGAACAATTATACTGCCATTTGATCATTGAAAAGGTTATATTAAAATATTATTTATGTAAGTTTTTTTTTGGATTTCTAACTAAAAATATTTGGCGTCGACTGCAATATTGTAATCTACATTAGGGCACTATTTGTCCTCGCACGTGGCCATCCTATTACAGCTTTTTTCATCAACAACATTAAACTTTGTTGTAAATTGAGATGGAGCTTGCTAGAAGCCAGATAAAAAAAGTAGAAGAAATACTAACTTCTACTACTACAAAGGAGAAGAGAAGAAATGAGAGAGTTGTTTACAACTTGGGGTGTTTTTACAATGAGGTTGGCACCCTTTATATAGGCCCATTGGTGATGATGATATATGTATCTAGACAATGTTTACAAATAACGCATACATCATGTCATACAATACATTACAAGCGACATTGACAATATAATGGTTGATGTACATTGAAAAGGGTTACAAGTTATATGACAATACATGGACAAGTGAGGGTACTATTAGTGAGAAATACAAGTTACATGACTACACAATATGTTGGTGTACATGCATGGTTATCCATACTTCACAACACTCCCCCTTGGATGATACTTGCTGAGAGTATGCCTCGTTAAAATTTCTACTAGAAAAAATCTTATGGAAAAGAATCCAGTAAAAGAAAAAGAGTGCAACGTTATCATCTATTTTGATATGACTAAAGTATTGTTAGAATTACCTCATTAAAAACCTTGCTAGGAAAACTCGGTGGGACAAAGCCATAGCTAAGAAAAAGAGTGCAACACATTGATACACTTTAAGAGAATATATGTCTCATTAAAACTACTACTAGAAAAACCCTGTGGGAAAAATCTAGTATAAGAAAAAGAGTACATTTCTCTTATAAATTTTTATGAGTATAATAATGTTAGAATTGGCTCATTAAAAACCTTGCTAGAAAAATTCGGTAGGATAAAACCATAGTTAAGGGAAAAATAGTACAATTCACTAATCAATTTTGATAATGAGTATAATATTGTTATGATTGTCTCATTAAAAATCTTGTTAAGAAAACCAGTGGAATAAAATCGTAGCTAAGGGAAAAAGAGTGCAATACACTAATCAATAACTCCTTTTGATTCTCCCCCTCATATTGACATGGGTGAAATATTTTATTGTTTGACAACAAATCTTTGCAAACTAAATTTTACTCTTTTGAGTAAGATAAATTAATAAATGGAGAACTATTTTGCTTGAAAAATACTTGACTTCCAAAACAAAGTTACATTTTATTTTTCAAAAATCTTCCATCTTGAATTCATTTTTCAGGTATTCAAATGATATAATGATATCTTCGTGATTTCTCATAATATTTGAGTCATAGACATGTGATGATATTACAATGAAGACATATGGATAATATAGATTACTTACATATTATTTTCAAAGTAAATAATCGTTGAGGTTTTGGTACGTTCATTTGACCAAATTGTTTAAGTTCAACTAGCTTTATAGTGCCACAATTCCATTAGACTATCAGTCCAACAACTTCTCGTTTCCTTAACGAGTTCAGCTCAGTTTGGATAACCTTTTTAATATTTATCCACATACAATTTGTGGTATTAGATCATCATTTTTTTAAAAGGATATTTTGAATCCTTACCAAAGGATTATTTTATTTTATAAAAATACTCCCAACCTCTTTTTCAAGGGATTTATATCCTTTGAACCAACAAACCTTTTACGCCTTAAGCGTTTTGTTGGTTCTAATGCATTTTAATGCATAGGGACATCATTTTATATATGAACCTTTAATGGTGGAACATACGGGGTTGTCACATTTTCATATTAGTAATTGCATCAAGTAATTTATTCATAATTTGTTGTTAATGAATGATCACTTGAACTTCAAGTTCATATCATAATCATAATACAACAATTTTGATGCATTTCAAACAATTTCACGCCATTCTTTTTTAATCGGCTTTATATATCTCCCCCTAATGGTGGAAAAATTGTTTCATCGAAGTGACAATCAATAAAAATTGTTGTAAACAAATCCCTTACTAGGGGCTCAAGGCATTATACAATTGTTGGAAACCAACATAAATAAAAAATTTTCTTTTCAAACTCATTTTAATTTTATTTAAACATATGAAATAAAACATAAACTTTATAATAAAAAAACTCAAATATGAGATATTTCGTTGTTTTTCTAAAATGAATTGTATAGAACTTTAAATGAACTAAATATGTTGTGTCAATGACTTCATATCTCAAAATTAAAATTAGTAAATTTTTTTAAATCAATTGAATGAATTGTCATAGCCAATATAAGTTAAAAATACGTATGCAACTACTTAGCTGATATATAAGTTAAAAATATTTATTATAAGAATGAATAAGCCCATATGTTTCCATACATAAATTATAAGTAGAAAACGAAGGTTTTTACAATAATTTTACTTTGGGATAACTTAACCAACAATTTGCCTTGAGACTTAAAACACGACTGTAATTACAAGTTGATAAACTATTTTAGTTCCGCAATTGATGCCTACACAAAATTTCAATATTATTCGTGTAGCTAATGATCATAGATGATCAAATCGATCATTTCATTTTATGAATGTCATTAGATCATAAGACGACATTTATCTCAATATGCCTTATTCAAGTAAAATCCAGAAGATAAAGCTGGGGATTTAAATTTTCATATGAAACAAAATCATACTGAGTAACTTCTGGATAAGGCGTTGACAACATTATAGTTGTATCAGATATTGCATGAACACTAGTCTCTGCTAAGTTCAGATTCGAGAAATACTCTCTATTTTATATTATATTGTGTGCATAGTACAATAAACAAGATATGCATTATTCGCCTTCATTTAGCTCATAATTTGAACACATCTTAATGTGTCTATTTTATTGACCCATTTTCAATAGTAAAATTCACAATTTTGCCTTGATTTCCAAGGCATGGTAAAAGATAAAAAATATTTGGGTATATATATGACAATATTTAGGCAACATAGCCTTTCGTACGTAACGAAAAATGTCACAATTATAAGCACTCATTGTCAATACTACTTTGCCCTTTCTAGTGGTGCACCACTTTTATTCCGACTTTTAGTGGAATTGTCTATATGATCTTTACCAAATCTTTTCACCTTTTCCACGTCTGTAATTTGTTATTGCAACCATGGTCGTAGTATGCAACATATGCTTCTTAATTTGAAGATGACCAATTGGACGGGAGCGATATTATATTTATAATATCTCAATATTTTACTCAGTTAGCTACCATGAGACAAAAACTCAATCCATAATTAATATTTATTGAATTGACGTGCGCGTTCGATATTTTGTTGCAGTAATAAAATTGAGGCGAGCCACGTAGCCTTTTTATTAGTCTCATCAGTCATATTTCTGCATTGCCTTAACATAGAGGTAATTAAAATTGCAGAGATATAGTTAATATTCGACTGATCAAATTTTGTAGCATGAGACCCAACCGCTCATTTTGAACTTTTTGGAGCATCACCAATTATGATCTTGATGTACCTTACTCCATGAGGTGAAAAGATAATAGAAAGTGAAATATATATACTTTTCAAATTTCTAAAGAGATATTGGGGAAGAATATAAGTGCTAAATGCACAGGTGCACAACCTTGCATAGATGCTTTATACGTAATTTTAGCATTTAGTTATCATGCCAAGTAATTCTTGTCAAAAATATTAAGACAACAAATTGAACTATAGTTGAACACTATTTTGGAAAATAATTTTATAGTAAATATTTTTTCCCATTTTTATATAAAATATATAATATACGATAAAATACATGTTCTCAACTTGATTAATTATATACTTATATACAAATACATTATTTGTATGAGTTAGTGGGACAACCTCCAGGTTGGGTGGCGAGACAAAGTCTACTTAAATACTATGCCTCCTCGAGCGGGATAACTCGTTTCCCTTTCAATGTTTAGCTTTACCAGAGACAAGACTTACCCACTATCAACTCAGACTTATAGTATAATAAGTATTATAAAAATCAAGAATAGAACATAATTAATCGTTTATAATTTTATGAGAAAAACTATGTAACACATATTGATTTTTTATTTCTGGTGTAGAAGATCGTACAAGCCGCAACTACAGAGCATACTTTCGCAATCGTCGTGACACATATATAATGCACTGTGAATAAATAATATTTACTTGATAAATTATTTGAATAACTTAGTTCAAAAAGGATCTTTTAAAGTTATTTCAAAGCTAGAGAGATAAGTTATTTCAAACAAATCAATATGCAGCAATCAACTATATTTTCAATAAATGTTATAGCACCTAGTAAATCTTTACAGCGCATGAAATTCGTCCAAGACTATCGAGGAAGTCTTAATTGACGAACATTGGTTTAAAACTAGAGAGTTGGCTAGCTGTTGCCGTGTATACAAACCATGTATATAAATGTATACATCAACCTTATACACATGATACTCAATTTCAATGAATAAAGAGTAAGTCTATTGTTGGCTAGCTAGTGCCGTATATATAAGTGATTAACAACAAAGGTAAAAAGGATACATGAATTCATGCATAAGAAATGGCCACATTATACAAACTATGAACGAGAAACATTGAATTTATATATGGCGAGTGATGATTACATAAGTTATTTGAGCCATCAACATAGTGGCCCTCCTTAATTGATATTTCAATATTGCATTCAACAATGAATGGCATCAAATTAAGACAACGTATTAATATGATTACCTAAGGTCGAACACCTTTTCTACAATATATTGTTCTTTTACTATATGGTGAATTCAAGTATTTAGGGAGGAGTTAGTTAATGCCTCCTATGGAACCTCCCGTAGACACCAATCTTCTTTGCTCTCTTAAATAAAATATACAGAGAGAGGCTAAGTGTGGGAGCAAGACATTTAGATAAAGGTGCATTAGAGCCAAGGGATGACTTAAAAGAGTGTGTGGATTTTATTGATTAACGAGCTAGAGATGCATGAAACCACATTGGAGAGGATGATTGTACTTTTGTAAAATTTTGTACCTTTCAAACTCTTTGCTGCATATTCTCAAGCATAGCACAATTTTTTTTTCTCTGCGTAGTGAGAAAATGAATATGCATATGAAACCCAAAGTTTATAAATCAAATCAAGTAATACCACTAAATACCGGTACCAAATTTAATTCATTACCTTCCCATAGCTCTATTTCCTTGAGAAATTTTCTTGATCTTAGAGAGCTTCAAGATCTCCTTTATAAGCTCATACCGATAACGTGTTGTAAATTGAGATGAAACTTACTAGAAGCTAGAGAAAGAAAGTAGGAGAAATACTAACTTCTACTACTACAAAATAAAAGAGAAGAAATGAGAAAATTGTATACAACTTGGGGCGTTTTTACAATGAGGTTGACACATTTTATATAGGCTCATTGGTGATGATGATAAATGTACATATACAATGTTTACAAGTAACACATACATCACATATCATACAACATATTACAAGCAACATTGACAATACATAAAAGAGTTGTTGGAAAGGGTTACAAGTAACATGACAATACGTGGACAAGTGAGGGTATTATTAGTGAAAAATACAAGTTACATGACTACATAATATGTTGGTGTACATGCATGATCATCCATACTTCACAGCAAACTTGACCTTTTTTTTGGGGTAGGAAAACTTGACCTTTTTATGTTGGTTGAATCCTTTTTCAAATACCAAACATGCCCTCGCGCTAAAAGTGAAAGTTATTTGTTCTTGTTTGTCTTCAACTCAAAACACGGTTTTTGTTGTAAAATCTCTTTCTTAACCATCTTGTACACAATGTATAAAACAAATCCCATTGACATGAATTTCTAGTCAAATTTAGGTTGTTGAAACTAGTTCAAAGATCGATTTTGAAGTCATGACATCGACAAGTAACATATTAACCACCAAAAAAAATGACAACTTAAATATTTTGATGTGTCTTAAGTACCCTCATTTCAGGATCTTACTCTAAAATCTTACAATTATTTTTGGGAGTGGCTACACGGACCCGCTAATTACTTCACATATCCTAGTTTTGAATTTTTGCTTTGTATACCTCACTTTTTACTTAGTGTATCCCACTTTTTTTCTTAAAATTTCAAAAATACCCTTGCATACTATACTTCATTTTTTTACTTCGTGTATCCCATCACCCTCACCCTCACCCTCACCCTCACCCCAATACCCTAACAAGCAGGTGACACCTCTAAGTGGTGTCGAACGAACTAGGTCGACATCTTTAAAGTGGTTTCGGTCGACTCCAACCAATAATGCGAAAATAACTTGACTTCAGTGGATGATAGAGGGATCCAGCCGAAACTTCTTTAGAGGTGTCGACCCAGTTCATCCGACACTTCTTTAGAGATGTCAGCTCTGCTAGTTTGAAACCCGCAGACGACCAGAATGATAAAAAAACTTCAAACTTTCAAAAAATATATAAAAATGACAAAAAATGGGTTTTGCTTGGAATCACTTAATATTTTCGATTTCATCGAAACTTTATTTATACTCAAAATGCAAGATTCAAGCATCAAATCAAAGCCCTAAACCCAAAAATAAATTCACAAACAAAATGACTCAAAAAAGAAAAAAATTAAAAAAAAACCTCGAAATCAACACTAAAATAGATGATGAATGTGTCCACGTCATCGAATCCATGTGGTTTTGCTTGGATTTCGTTGGATTTGGTTAGTTTTTGGTGAGTGCGATTTGAGAGAAATGACTGGGGTACGAGGTGAGTAGGGTGAGTTGGGTATGGTGAGTAAAATTTTATATGAAGGGGTAGTTAGGTAATTTCACAAAACTAGGGTATGTTTAGTAATTAGTGGGGTATGATGAGTAAAAATCTTTTTATATGGAGGGATAGTTGGGTAATTTCACAAAATTGGGGTATGTGGAGCAATTTGTGAGGTCCATTTACCCGTTCCCTTATTTTTAGTACAAAAACTTGTAAATCCTTGCAAGGATTCAATGTCGAAAGTGGAAATTTGCATAGTCCTGGATTGTCCTCATAAGTATCAGTAGAAAATGTACGTGTGGAATTGTGGAGTGGCATTAGTGAGTTGTTTTCCTTAAAAATTCTGGATAGCAAGGAAAGTGAGGCCGTGTAGCGGCTCTAAACTCCCGAGGCCCACCACGTGATGCCCCACGAACCTACAGGCCTGCCACATCACGACACAATTGTGTCCCACACTCAACTAACTTACTCAATCTCATTCAACCCTCAATCAAGACTATTTATAATTTAAATTAATAATCATTGAACTCAAATCATCTGTGAAAATCATATATAAGCATCAAAGATTTAGCGGAAGACTTATTAGACTAGATTAATTGGTAAATAAAATAAATTTCAAGTCATAGGAGTATCAACCTAATGTGGAAAACCATCAAAATGTGTCATATATATATATGTGTATCCCATAACCTAATAGAAAATAAGAAATAAAATAATAAACAAACGTATGAGATAGGCTGATATCAGTCACAGGTAATCCTCGAGCTTCCCCTTGCCTCGACTCGTACTAGGGTCTATTCTCAAGCCATCACAACAAAATAGATGACAAGTCTAGAGTGAGTAATCCCAAGGAAATTCAATAACTAATTACGGAAATAAATAAAGGAATTCATAAATCTACTAAATAAAAATGCTAAAATTTAAATAGACAATTATGTTCATCGCATGAATATATAATAGACAGGCTCAAAATGTGTGTCCAAAAACCAAGTCAGACTAGCACCATACTTCGGATTATCCCCCAGGCACTGCTAGTGTAACGACCTGAATTTAATTAGTCGTTATTAATGGCATGTGTGCAAATGTGGATGACAACTCAACACCCTATGGACCCCGCAGATAGGCCATAGCCGCTCCGGAGCTAGGTAAATATTGATTTTTGTGATGTTGTGTATTAATTCACAATGTTCTTAGTTAATTAGGTTTATTGGCATCGCAATGTGTGTATTTTATTTATTATTGACCGTTCGAGAAAGTGTGACGGGTATTCGTCCCGATTAGCGTATAGGCACGGTACCGGTAGGCGAATGACAGTACATTAAGTCGAGTAGTCATACACACATGAAAATGATTAAAACACAATTAGTAATTAATAATTAACGTCATATATGTGTTCGCCACGCGAGAGTACGCGAGAGACATGAGTGTATGTGTGGGAGTCGGGTACGAGAACACCTGAATGTTTGGTTATTTGATTGAGCAAGAATGAGTCAAGGGAGGAGTGTCACCATCCAAGTCACTCTAGGCTAGAATAATTGACCCATTTTGAGCCATTATATGTGTAACGACCCTAAATATTTAACCCGTGCCACGTGTCAAAACAGAGTGGTACGTAGGCCCACGCCATGGTACAGTCATCAATTCTCGACCGTTGACGCCGAGGTATGTTAGTTTTTTATGGTGTTTGTATTATAATATATTTAATTTGTAAAATTTCAAAGCTCCCAATGTGTGAGGGCATTTATGTATGAACGTTGGTAGTTCGGGGGGACAAAGTTAATTAAAAACATTGATAAGATACAAACTTTAAGTTTATCAAAATAATTGGTACACAATTCGACTAAGTGCACAAGACACGCGGAGTGCGGCGCGGGTCGAGTCCGAATTGCACAAAGGATGAGGTGGATAGGCCAGAGTGAGGAGCAAATCAACTAAAGTCACCCAATGGAGTTATCAAAATTGGTGGATAGGACTATGAAAAGACCAAAAGGGTAGTAAACTTGTGAAGAGTATGGATAAGGGAGGGGGTATTTTGGTCATTTGACAAAAACCCTCCCCAAACACCAACACGCCACCGCCATCACCATTCTCAACACCCCAAATCGAAAGAGGAAAAAGAAATCGAAGAGAGGAGAGTGGGGATTCACGGAGAGCGTAGACGAGACGTCGAGGAGAGATTCAGGTAAGGTAGTTATTGATTTTCGTAGCGCCATAAGAATTGAATTTATGGGGTTGGAGAGTCACCCCCGCGGCACACGCAGTAGTGTGCTGATTGAGATAAATTAGCGCGCTAATTGATCCACCCTTTAGGTCCAGTCCATACCATCCGCGTCCCCCCTTGGGCGTATAGTATCCCAACTAAAATTACTTGAACATTTACTTATTTTTAGCAATTTAAATTCAATACTGTTATTTCATTACTCTATTTTCCTATTTTGGAGTCTATATAGGATGAACGTTGAGGCTCTCCCTCTGTGCCATTCCGTGTGTATCTACTAGACCATAGCATGTGCGTTAGAGATCTCGGTGAATAGGTTGCCCTAAGGATCGAGTCGGGGCACGTGTAGGTATGTCGTAGATTCCATGCTGACCACCTAACGGATCTAGATACTGACCTTGCTTGAGGGCCACTCATTAATAGTATTCCATGAAAAATTCGAAGTATGATGCTAGTTTAACCCTAGGCTCTAGATACACTTTTATGAGTTTCACTATTATTTATTTTATGCGATGACCACAGTTGTCTGTATTTGATTTTGTATGTTTATTTAATAGTTTATTTAAATTTCAGAATTTACTTTTAGTATTGCTCGTTTAATTTCCTTGAAAATACTTACTTTGGACTCATCATCTGCCTTTTGTGATAGCTTAAGTGCAGATCGAGTACTAGTCATGGCAAAGAAAAGCTCACGGACTACCTATGATCAGAGACTGATTCACCGAACTTATAAGTTTGTATTATATTCTATTTTGTTTTCATTTTGGGGATTTGGGATTGTGAGACATTTCTGGGACCTATACTTGTATATTGATGTCTTGTAACTCTTTTGAGGATATCTTGACTTATATATGATGAATTATGAGTTTTCCACACTAGGTATATGACCTGTTAACATAATTTGATGTTTTTAAATTGATTTAAGTCTTCCGATGTGACTATTGAGGTTAATAATGATGTAATAGTGGTTGTGATTGCATGTGGGACACAACTGGCATTGGTAGGCCAGGTTGTGGGCCCATATTGGCCCCCGTGGCTTTCCGTTGGAAAAATGGGTCATTACAGCTAGCAAGTAAACTCCAATATGGTTGATCTCTTGATCCTCTCGGTGGCCGACGTGGAACCTACGACGCATCGACATTTGCACCGACTTAGACTACTTAAGTCAAATTATCCACCGAGGCCCCTTGTACATATGTTATAGGTATAAAAAGACAAATACACATAGAATAACCCATCGAAAGTAAACTCAACCAGCCATCTATATATATAACCACAAATGGAATAGAAATAACGGAATAAATGAATGGAAAGCAATAAGAAGCAAGTAAATACTTGAGAGAATTTTAGTTGGGTTAGTACACTCCTAAACCGTGCTCTAACTAACTCTACACAATTCGCTCATGCCTCCAAATGTGTCCAATCCCCGTCAATTAATCCTAAATATTTGATTTCCAATAATCCATTTAATTTCTCAAACCTCGAAATCCCCATTTTTCGTTAATATATCAATTCTATCATTTTATATCACATTATTTTCAGTATAAATCTCCAAGAAATGCCCCTAATTAAACATAGTTGAAAATTTTATTTTTAAATTTTATTTGTCTTTTTCGTCTGGACGCCGTGGGTGGTGCCACCGTGAGCAAATGCTCACGACACCTATGCAATGAGCAAACCCTACTCACATCGTCATGGGTTAGACCCCACCTATGCAATCCACGAGGGCAATACTTCACGCCACCAAATCAAATAAAACGTGCACGGTCTCGGTCGTCATGGGTTACTCCCCACGACATCTTTGGTGGCATCCCTGCCAGAAATGCACTCTTCGGTTTTTTGACACCCGGCTCGTCGTCATGGTCCCATTCAACTTCTATGGCTCTCCAAACCAACCATACGGTATGTCCAAATCATGATAAAACTTGTTCGAAATGAAAACCTTGACGATTCTCGTTGAAAACTTCGGTAACACTTCAAAACACCAACTAATTCACAAGTGTTGCTTAATAACACTGAAAAACCATAGCAACACTCCTCAAATCAGTATGCTCGATTCACGTCCCCGAAACTCGCGTCAAAACTCAAGAAATTATATCCAAAAGATAGAAAATAACGAGGGTATAGATATAGCCTTGGTTCGTCGATTCCTCGCCAAATGATCCTTCAAATCACCTCTCAAAACTTACAAAACCCTCAACTTTTGCTTGATTTTTGGATTTGGACAATGGATGAGAGAGAAAAGGTGGTGAGTTGACTCAAAATCTCTTTTTTATACTCAAATGATCATCGTTTGTGTTATGTGAATATCTTGGCACCTCCTAATAGCGTAGATTGGGTCAATTGGTCCACTAAATGTGACATAAATAGGTGACTTATTCTCTTAGTTCTATCCATTGTATGCACAACTCATTGATCCTCTGTCATTTCGGTACCCGACCCCTCACTAAACTCGTGTCATTCACATAACAATCGTGTCACTAATCGACTAAACGAATATTATATCAATTACTTAAATGCATTTTATTTATTTATCTTGTGTGTATTATTTTCCCATCATAGTGTATTGTAATTTGCCCACCTGGTACCCACATCTACATGCTACTCGAGACGAATACCCGTCACACTATCTCGTTCGATCAATATCAATATAAATACATACATTGTTATGCAAACTAACATACAATTGAATATACACTTCGCAAATTAGACAAAACATCACAAAAAATTGCTACTCCCTCTTGTCAAAAATGTAAGTAGTTTAAGGTAAAAAAACATAAGAATTAAGAAAGTTAATTATAAGTGTAATTTACATATATGCCCTTTGACATTAAATGAAATGAAGAATTGAATAATCGTAAATGTTTGGATTGCATAAGAATAAAATGGGTAAAAATAATAAATACACTCTTGAATTCCAAAAACGATTTACAATTTTGAACAAGGGATTTTGCTAAAACGACTTATATTATTGACCGAAGGGAGTAATTACCTAGTCAAGCGCGTCTTAGGCTAGTTGTGGGGTCCATGGGAGTCTGAGTTGACGTCAACGTCTAAAAATATGCAATAATAATAGCTTAATTAAAATTAGGCCGTTACAGGCGGTTAACCGATTTGGAATCTCCACGAAGAGCTTTGTTTTGTTAGAGACCCAATGCTTCCAAATTAAAGATTCCAAATTGACTATGGGATTTTTCTGATGAAGGCATTGCATGATAAGTTCAGTGCAACAAGTGCTTTGAGCTCCCCAATCTCCTTGTATACGAATCTCTCCACGGAGATGATTATTTGAGAGATCAAGGATTTTAAACATTTCCAAGCTTTTGTTCAATGACATGTATTGCTTTTATTGATGATGGGTACTATCACAGACTCGTAGAAGTCCACGGAGAAGTCGACACTGCTAGCAAGCACATTATTAAGAGTACGTTGTATCATACCATAAATGAAATTTATTCCTCTTGGTTGTATTTCTCATGGCTTTTTTAAGCCTGAAAAAACTCTTTAGGTAGGTATCCTAATAACCCGTTAGAAGAAAGGTCCAAAAAATGTAGACTCTGAATTTGTTGATGCTCGAGCATTGTCAGGCATTCATGCTCCATATAGAGGCAGCCTTCCTAACACAATTTTTTCCGTAAACAACACTCGTACTAAAGATCTCTTTAAAGAGAATGGAATGCCCTATCACTCCAACCAACCAGTTGTTGGTAGTGTGACACACTTGTGATACATGCATTTGCTATAAAATTGTTATTGTTCCTTGAACCTTGCGTCGAGATTAATTTTGTAATTTGTAATGCAATTAAAAGAAAATAAAAAGGAGATTAATTTGTAAGCACAAGTTTAACAACTACTTTTTTATTGGTGAATAACGAGATTTAATAACTACTTTGTAGGATGCTTCATTTTAGCAACACGTTCCGAGAAACGCATCCACAGAAGTAGAGTCGGCGGCTGCCCTATGTTGGAACTTGAAAAATCCTTCAAGTGGGTTTGAATAAAAAAAATTCTTTAGTCACACATTGCTCACTTCAAAAAGTACAAACTCTTTATATACAAACTTTTTATATACAAACATCTACTCTAAAGATTTGCTTTAGAGAAACCCAATGGATAGAGTTTAAATTGGCACCCATTGGGTAATAGGTGTACATATATATATAAATATATATATATATAATTATATTTAAAATCAAAGATAAGACCTTTCGACTTTGGGCTTTGGGCTTAGATTTGTTAGCCTTATAAAATCAAATAAATTTTATTTTTTATTTTGAAATTAATTTTTGACAGTTAATTTCGTTATTTTGTGAACAGGTGCGACTGTTGAATATGTTATTTTCGAACTTGAACAAATCACATCGGGTTTGAACCAAGGTTTCAAGTTCTATTTAAGTGGAACTAAAACACTAAAAAATTATTGGATTTCGAATTTCGTTTTTTCTCAGAGAGAAGAAAAATCACAGTTTGACAGACTTTTGAACTTGGTGATTTTTTGTTCTAAAAGGCATCCGGTTGTATCCTGGGGGCAGATCTTTAAAGAAAATTCTATCACTGAATTCAAGAAAATTTATGTCTTAGGACATTGCTTCTGTGCAAGCCTCCGGTTAGAAATTTATTTTGTTGATTGATTTTGTTATTAATTATTTGTAAAAACTTGTTTATTCATACATATTAGTATCATTATTTATTGTTCCGGACAACACCCTAACCCTAAAAGCTCTTTTTTTAGTTTTCTTTCTTAATTCAAGATCTTTAACCATTGTCAATCTTCTCTTTAGATCAACAATAGTTCATTAATCTTCATCTCTCCATGTTTTATGTATTCAATAAAATGCATATCTTTTTAGATCTATCAAGATTGAATCTACTTGTTGCGATACATTTTCCTCAACGCTCGTTTTTGAATCTGTGCGGTTGTTGGGTTAGTCCTTATTTTTAGTTTTTATTTTTAGGTAGTTTGTCTTCACTCTATTAAAAGTCTTAATTTTATCTTCTCCTTGTCAGGAAGTTTTAGATTTTCTTTTTCTCGTAGGAAGTTTTGTTATTCGTTATGTGTTATAATGGGTTTTTTTTTGAAACAATTATAGTTGGTGTTTAATTGTGTATTATAATATATTTCAATGTTGTGGAGAGCAAACCTTAGTTGTCAAACTGTTTCAATTTCATAATCGCATTTATAAACAAAGTAATGGTAGTTCTTTTGAACAAATAGGATTAGTGAATCAATATACTTTTTTATTCTATATCTTGTAGCGGCCCATTTTTCCAATGAACCGCCACGGAGGCCAATGCAGGCCTACAACCTGGCCTACTAGCGCTACAGTTGTATCCCACATGCAATCACATCTACAAATATATCAATAATAACCTCAATTAAATAATAATTTACTGTTTTATTATTATTTTTAAAACCTACTGTTTAAATTGTTAATTAACTCAAATCATCTGTTAGAAATCGTTTTCAACCTCAATAATCACAGTAGAAGACTTAAAACATGACAATTCAAATATTAAAAGCATTAGATCATGTCATTAGCTCGAATACCTAATATGGAAAAACTCATGTATCATCATATAACATAAATAAACCTCAACGTCACAAAATATCAAAAATACAATTCCTAGGATGTCTCATTGTCCCAAATCTTAAAATAAACAATAAATACAATATAAGACAAATGTACGAGTCCGATGCATCAATCTCTGAATACATGTAGTTTGCGAGCTTTCTTGAATTTGCACTCAAGCCATCATAAAAGGCAGATGATGAGTCCAGAGTGAGTATTTCCAAGGAAATTAAATGAGCAATCACGAAAGTAAAATACAGGAATTTAAATGAACTATTAAAAAAACATGCAAAATTTAAAGCAGGTAACTGTGCTCATTCCATGAATTAAATAATAGTGAAACTCAGAAAGTGTGCCTAGAGCTAGAGTCAAACTAACACCATACTTTAGACTCTTCCATAGAGTACTGCTAGCAAGTAGCACTCAAGCAAGGTCAGTATTTGGATCCGTTAGGTGGTCGGTGTAGAACCTATGACACACCTACATGTGTCCTGACGCGATTCTCGAGTCGAACTATCCTCCGAGATTCTCTAACATACGTGCTATGATCTAGTGGACATACACACAGATGGCACGGAGGGAGAACCTCAACATCCGTCCATATAAACACCATAACAGAAATAGAGTAATAAAACAACAATACTGAATTCAAATTGTCGAGAATAAGTAAATGCTTAAGTAATTTCAATTAAGATACTACACACCTCAAACAACACTCCAACTAACCAATCTTGTCCAAATTACGCACATCAAGTGCGTGTTCAATCACCAGTAACCTAATCGAAAGCCTGATACCCGAAAATACCAATTAATTTTTAAAATTCATAATTTCTCCAATTCTCATTTACCCATAAATTTCACATTTTTAAATCCCCATTATATTGGTAATAATCCTCAAATAAATCCCTAATTAAACCAAGTCAAAAATTTATTTTTAAATTTATTTTTTATTTTTTGTCTCGAATGCCTTGGTTTGCGCCGCCGTGAGCAACTATTCACATCATGCCTTACAACGTCCTCGACGTCGTGGCTCACGTCGCCACGCACTCCACCCCCACGACGTGACATAAAGTGCGGATGTGGGAGCTCTCTTGTTTGGACGTCGTAAGTGACGCAGTGGGGGTTTCCTCCCCGTGGCGTCCCTGGCGGAATCTGAACCAGAGATGTTGTGTTAGGGTGTTCAAGCACCCCAGCTCGTCACTGCGCGATCCAAACTTGTCCCCACACTTCATATAACCTCATACCAACTATTTCCAGCCATAAACCTCGATGACACTCATCTGAAACCTAAACCCCAATAAATTCGATAAAAACCCTATTTTCCAACTCGAACTCAAAATGTTAACAATAACACCAACAAATCCTCAATCCATAACCAAATCACTACAACAAAACCATAGCAACACCCTCCAAGCTAGTGTGCTCAGGTACCCATCCTTGAAACCTTCGTTAAACCCGACAAAATCACGCCTGAAACGTAGATATTGACAAGGAGAATAAAAATCTCACCTTTGATCGTCAAACCTTATCGTTTGCACTTCCAAATGAGCTCTAAAAATTTACCAAACCCTATTCATAAGCTTCATTTTCGGATTTGTCCAATGAAGGAGAGAGAAAATGTGGCAAATGATGAGAAATGAGGCTTTATATAGTTGGTTTGTCATCCAATGTGTCCACATATCACAAGACCTTATCTAATGGATCAAAATGGGTTAACGAGTCTTGAAAAATGTGACTTGGGTGGGTGACTCTCCTCCCTTGACTTGTCTTGCTCAACCAAACAACCAAAACCCTCGGGCGTTCCGCACCCGACTCCCATGTGTACACTCACGTCTCTCATGTACCATCGCATCACGCACGACTCTACGTTGTTAATTATTATTTATTAACTACATTTTATTCATTTCCATGTGTGTATTACTACCCAACCTAGTATATTGTCATTTGCCTACCCCGTACTCGCGTCTGCATACTAATCAAGGTGAATACCCGTCACACTGTCTTACACGATCAATGATAAATAAATACATACATCGGGATGCCAATAAACCTAATTAAACATGAACATCGCAAAATAAATGCACAACAAAACAAAAAATTACAATTTACCTAGCTCCGGGCGCGCCTTGGCCTATATGCGGGGTCCACAGTGTGTTGAGCAACAATCCACGTCTGCACACACATCATTATTAACGACTAATTAAATTTAGAAGGTTACGTGTCTACTCCTGTACCAAGCTATTAATGATTAATGAAACTTATATTTTTCTTCAAAAAAAATACTTTCTAGCAATGTGTGTATCATTCAAATTCATATGATTTTATGAACTTTATATTTCTTTTTATATATAGAGGGTCGTTCTTGTCATTTTTTTTTAGGCTTAGAAAAAATTAACGAAAAAGGTAATTATTGGTCGTTAATTATGACGACATGAGATGGGAGCCTTTTATATTCGACTTATTTTCTATAAAAAAATTATACTATTGTTAGATTCATATGATTTTATGAACTTTACATTTCTTTTTATATATAGAGTTTTTTAAGAAAGTGTATGTGTGTGTGTTTTTAAGAAAATAAAAAAATTTTCTAGACGAGCAGGAAAGGGCAAACTTGAGGATTAGCGCTAGCCCTTCTCGTACGTATGTTTATGTTACTCTTTATATTGGGTTTTGGGTTTGAGAGACAGGTTGTACATTTTGATATTTTAGGAATCGATTAAGATATAAAAAGTACTATATGTATTTAAAGATTTTATTAAAGATAATATGATCAATACGTATAACAGAAAAAATTAACGAAAAAGGTAATTATTTTTTGTATTAGACTTATATATCAATTAAGTTGTGTATAAAATGCTAATCGTTCTTGTTTTCGGGTAGTCGTTAATTAGTTTTTAATCAAAATAGTAGTTGAATTTTTGAGTTTATGTATATTACTAAAAAAAATTAATCAAAATAGTAGTTAATTTCTAGAAGAGAAAATATATATTTTATTAATTTATTGCGTATAAAGAGACAAAATGTAGTCAAGTAATGAGATTTAAGAGGAGAGAGTTTTTTTAGACAAAATGGATGTTTCTTAAATAAAGATATTCATATAAGTAGAGCCCACATAATAAGTTGACTTACAAATCATTCATCTAAGATGGGGTCTTCTACAACGCCATATAATGAATTAGGCGACCACGCACATGAATAGGTTTACTTAATTAAAAAACCCATAAATACACACATACTAAAACTCATTAGCTTTTCAAAAAAAAAATATAAAAATAAAAAATTACTACAATAGTAGAATTTGGGGGAGACCGCCCTGCCCGCCTAGCCCAGCCCTCCCAACCCAGCCCTAAAATCGACTCCGTTCAAAAATACGTCACTCTAACATTTTTGTACATGTTTTTGCCCGATAATTTTTAATTAATTATTATTTCCAATTTTTATAAAATAAAACATAAAATGGAAAAAAATGCAGAGAAAAGAACTCCTTTTTAAATTCTTCGTAAGTCACTTAAGTGGGCTTTGATATGTAACTTCTGAAATTGACAACTCTTGTTTTGTTATACCTCAAAGAATGGATTAACTTGTTTTATAGGGACTAGAAATAGTGAAATCTGGCTTTGGTTTAGTGACCAAAGTAGCTAGAACTTGGTTATAAGGAAAGTGATAATCTAACACACTTTAGCAATTCAATTATGTGCAAATCATAGAACTGAGATGGACCATAGTCCAAGTTCACATTTAATTTCATCACATCGAATTTGTTGAAAACTGAAATGAAACACCTAGTGACATGTTTTAAAACATGCAAACACTAATGCCAGTAAGTTTCCTTCCTTGCACTTAAAACAAAATCCAATTGAATAATCCAAGTTTATTATGAATCTTGATAGTTATATACGTGTGGCCATCGAGCCCACTAGACTTGTGACTCACCTAAGTTTTATGAGTCTACTAAATGTCAATAAACTTATAATTGTTCCTCACGAGTTTCTAATTGGCTCAAAAATGCCTCTTTAAATGGTAGAGTTGCTCCTCGTAAGCTTGAAATTTTTTTAACAAAATAAAATAAAAAATAAAGTCCCTTTCTATCTACCCAACCCAATTGCTGTATTTTATTCCTAC
Source organism: Stephania japonica (assembly GCA_039657345.1). NCBI lineage: Eukaryota > Viridiplantae > Streptophyta > Magnoliopsida > Ranunculales > Menispermaceae > Stephania > Stephania japonica. The sequence goes on from CM077558.1 coordinate 50,535,668, forward strand.
CAAAAAAAATTACTGTATTTTATAATCTTTTGAAGTTTATAAAGCGCGGGAAAATAAACTCCCACTTCTCACCAATTAGGCCAATCTCGAGATGAGAACAGAAAGAGAGATTTTAACAGAAACACAGAATTCAAAATCATAGACAAGAAGATCAATGATCGACATTGGAGAATGTTCGATGAATTTCGCAGATCAGTTTGATTTGTTGGTGTTGATTTGCTCTCTTCATTGCGCCTATTACTGTAAGTCTCGCAAACCAATCACTCTACCATTGATCAATATGTTACTTTTTAGCCCTAATTTGACATGTTCATTTCTTTCCCTTTTTTGTTCTCGATTGATTGAAACATTGATGATCTGGTCCCTTCAATGGCGAAAACTATTGTGTGATCTAGTTAGGGTTTCATGTACCATCTTAACCATCTAGATGTTTGCGTCAATTTATTGAATTGACAGTCGATAGGCGATTGATATCTCGTTGAGTAATTGAACTTGTTGATTGGATCATGGATGTTAGTCTTGTAAGTTTCAAGGATGAATTAGTCTTGGAAATCTGCCCTAATTCAACCTCACACTGATCGATCTCTTCGAATTTTGGTGCTACTCTTTAACAAACAAAATTATCACAAACTATAACCCAAGTTGTCGCTCACAATCTAGTCTTTCAGCTATAATCAGATTTAGTATCCAAAAACCTCCAACTTATTCTTGCTATCGTACCAATATTATTTATTGTTGTCCTACCCAAGGGCATTGGTGAGTGGTAAGTTTCATTCTCTAACATGCTGACTAAGGCAAAGGTGTTGAGTTCGAAACCTACCCACACCTTTGCCCTCTGATTTCTTCCTTGGGTTTCTAGTAGGGGGCAACTAAGGACCCTTGAGAGATTAGTTAGGTCCAAGATCAGTCTAGTGTCAGCGACGGTGGCTCGGATACTCTCAGTTATCAAAAAATTAAAAAAAAAAATTATTTATCACATTAAATACTCAATAAAGTGCAGAACAAAGATCTTAAAGTAATAACAATGACAAAATACATTTTTAGCACCTAAAAAAACAAGGTAAAATTACACATTTTGATTTGTCTAATGTACCCTACTTTCAAGATCATACTATAAAACCTTACAATTCTTTTTTTAATACAAAAACTTGTAAATCCTTGCGAGGATTCTATTATCATCTGTAAACATGACAACGGCTATGGAAAAGCCAATTACCACACAACTCCCATATCCCATCAACATGAATTTCCAATCAAACTTGATCGTTGACTCTGCATCTTTTTCATCAGGTGTTGGTAATGACACTAGATTGGCATCAACATGCTGGCACTGCTTTGAAAGTGGAAATCCATATAGTCTTGGATTGCCCTCGTAAGAATCAGGAAAGAATGTGTTGAATTGGTTACCATGTGGAATTACACCAGTAAGCTGATTTCTTGAAAGGTTCATGATAGCAAGGAAAGTGAGGCCAGTTAACTGATTTGGAATCTCCCCGGAGAGCTTGTTTTGTTAGAGGTCCAATGCCTCCAAATTTGAAAGATTTCCAATTGATAATGGGATTTTTCCGATGAAGCGTTGCAAGATTAGTTCAGCGCGAAAAGTGCTTTGAGCTCCCCAATCTTTGCAAGAATTACTCCTTCAAGATGATTGTTTGAGAGATCAAGGAACTTAATGTTGGAGATGTTGGGAAAGTCCCACATCGACTACTTAGAAAGAAAAAGAAAGGTTTAAAAGTGTAGAGTGGACACTCCATCTTGCATTGGCATTTTGGAATGAACCCCACTTTCACACTTATGACCCATACATAAAATTAGTCACCAGACACTCTTCACCTTGGATTGGGCTTTATAATATAAAAATTGAAAACTAAAACATTTCCAAGCTTTTGTTCAAAGACGCATATTGGCCTTTACTAATAATGGTTTGCACTGTTACAAACAAATAGATGTCTGTGGACATGTTAAATTGACCATGGTTGAGAGATATATTTCTCCACAAATGGGATTCATATTGCTACTGATTGCAATTCTCGTGGCTTTCCAACCCTGAAAGAACTCTTTATGTAGATACCCTGAGAACCCATTAGAAGAAAGGTCCAAAAAGTGCAGACTCTGTAAACCATGCTTGGTCTTAGGATATTTGAGAGAACCGTAGAATATGTTCGATCGTAGCGAAAGTACCCCTAACATAGGTAGAGACCCCAACCAACATGGAAATGTATCGTAAATCATGTTGGTTCCTGTTGGAATATACGTATGCACATAAAGTGGTTTGGGTAGTTTTTGTAACTGATTAAATAACTACTTAGTAGTTATCTATATTAGAGATAAATAAGGAGATTGTGTGTATCTCCCAACAAGAATTTTCAACGCACAAACTTTCTTATTTTTCTCTCTAATCTCTGCAAGAGTACTTAGGCTGTGATTATTAGGCATTTTTCTCTCTTGGTGATTTTGCCTGTGACCAGTGAACAAGTAAAGGTTATCTTTTGCTTCCGCTTCGGGTATGTGATTTTATTATTTGATCTTTGGAATTCAACAGTTCCCAAGGCCAAGATTTCAAGATTCTTGCAATTTGCTTAAGATCTTGGTAGTTGTCCTTGTATTTGATTCTCATGCATGATGATACTCACTAAATTGCTTGCATTGTGGAAACTGTTGGATAGGTCTAGCATCTCCAAATTATATAACTTACCCAATTCAGCAGGGAGCTCATGTTCTCAAGTGATCCAAATAGGTAGTTTTTGGCCTGGTCAATGATAACAAGGTTACGAGAGAATCCAAGCTCTTTCGGGATGTTGGAGCTCAAACTTGTGTTTCTGAGACGAAGGACTTGAAGCTTGCTTACGTTTCCTATGGAAGGTGGTATATGTCCTTGAAGTGGATTGTGAGATAGTCGAACTATTCAATTTGTTTGCTATAAAAGTCAACTCTCTAAGTTTGGCATGACTCAAAATTTCTATTGTTATAGGTCCCTCGAACTGATTGGTAGACAGGTAAAGTGACTCAAGTTGATAGAAAGTATTAGGTGAAATCCTAAGAGGAATTAAACCTGCAATGTTGTTGTATGAAAAATCCAAAACAATCAACTTCTGACACTGAAAGACGAAAGCGGGGAACTCAAGTCCAAGGGAGTTACCAGGGATTCTTAGATGTGTTAAGGACGTCATTGATCCATTGAATTGTACCTGCGAGTTTGGATTCTCTAGATGATTGAAGGAAAGATCAAGGTCCCATACTTCTTGGAGATTGCTTATAAGTTGATTAGGAATGGCGCCTGAGAGTGAATTGTTGTAAAGGTTAAGCACACGAAGTTCTCGGAGCTGTCCTATCTCCTTAGGTATAGCACCTATGAAACCATTGTCACCTAGATCAAGAGTGTTTAGATTGAAAAGAGACCCAATTTGATGTGGGATTGGTCCAAACAAGTTGTTGGAGTTGGGATTTAAGGAGGTGAGGTTTGTGAAGATTGAGAAATTAAACTGGTGAAGTGTGCCAGAAGATTGGAGTTTGCGAGACTTATCGTATTAACTCTCCCAAATATGTTGCATTGAATGCCATCCCACTCGCATGGACCATTGTTGCTGCTGTGGATGGAGATGAGCCATGAAGAAAGAGAATGAGAGACCAAACTAGCTCTCCATTGAAGCAGAGCTTCTCTTCACTCTGTGGTACTTTGGCATGATAACTAGTGCTACTGCAAATACATGAAAGGGAGAGAATGAGCACAAGTAATGCTTCCTCTAATATTAACGCTATTCTGGCCATGGTTATAAACTGGAACAAGCTAGTTATAAGTTACAAATGTATGCATGCAAGAACCAGTGGAGAAGTGTATGCATATATATACTACTAAACTATTTGCGTAAAACCTTTATTATTCTACCTATAAGTTGACTTCGTGGGGCCTTTGGATTTATATAAATGAAGTCTAGATATTGAGCTTGTGCAATAAGTGTATAATAGAGTCTAGATTGAATGGATTGCCACTGCAAAGAGCTCAAGATTGACAAAGTTTGAAATAGTCAGCTTGATTGGTGTAGAATGCGGTATTGGAATAAAAATGTAAATGAAAATGATTTTTTTTTGTTACTATTAAAAGTAATGAAATGAAAAAGATAAATTTGTAGTTGAATAAATTGACTGCTAAATTGACCCTCAATGCTATAGGGTGACATACTTTTGATACATACACTTGCTAGACATTTGTGATAAACTGAGTCATGGAGAAGATTTTCTCTTAAAAACTAATCAGGAAACATACTCCTATAATTAAAACAGATTATGCTAACAAGTTTGTTGGTGTCCCCAGACGATTCTATCTCCTATAATTTTCAGAAGCCAACAATTAATTGCCTCCACTGTTTTTTGGAACTGTACATTATTGTTGCCCAAACTTTATTATTCTATGCCTATAACTTAATGCCCTATGCGAGGGGCCTTTGATGCATATGCATCTTTATGACATTGTAAGAGAAGAGGATAGATTGGGAGGAAGGGACTTGATTCTTTCGAATAAAGTCTCAGAATTAAGCCTTGTGAGTAATTAAATAAGTTGGATTGTGAGGACCGCTTTCTTGAAAAGGCCCAATAATTCCGAAGTTTGAAATAGTCAGCTAGATTGGTGTCAAATATCGCAATTCGCGAAAAAAAAAAAAAAAAAAAAAAAAAAAAAAAAAAACTGGTCATTCATTGAATGATCATAAATTGATGTTGCAAAATGCATCAGTATGTCATAATATATATGCACAATTGGATCATAGATTATGATCTGTAACTTCTGAAACTGAAAGCTCTTGTTTTGTTATGAAGACTAAGATCAAGTAGTTGCTCACAAACTCTAATTCTTTCAGTTGTATTTGGATTCAGTATCCTTTTACTCTAGTGTCCCCAATAGCAAAACTGTACGAAAAACTTAGCGTCACCAATTGTAGAGACAACCTCAATGTAATAGGATATCTTATTAGCATCTTGACTTGAAACACAAGAGTATACATGTAGTTGATACCATATAGTGTTGGTAGGCAATACCTTCCTCTATATAGATCTTCACTTTCCTTAATTTTTCTGAAAAAACCAGGACAATAACTTGAAGAAATGACAAAGACAAGTTACATATTTTATCTGTTGAAAGTACCCTGCTTTCGATATCTTACACTACAACCTTACAATTCTATTATAATACAAAAACTTCAAAATCCTTGAAAGGATTCTATTGTCACTCTCAAGCATGGCATAGCCCATAGAAAAGCCAATTACCACGCCACTCCCATATCCCATCAACATGAATTTCCAATCAAGTTTGGTTTTTGATTCTGCGTATTCTTCATCAAGTGTTGGCAATGGTATATTGGCATCGGCATCCTTGCACTGCTTTGAAAGTGGAAACCCGCATAGTCCCGGATTGCCCTCACAGGAATCATTTGAAAATGTGTTGAATTGGGAAAGTGGAATTCTCCCAGTGAAGGCGTTGCATGACAAGTTCAGCGCGTTGAGTGATTTGAGCTCTCCAATCACCTCTGAAATCTCTCCTCGGAAATGATTGTTTGAGAGATCAAGAAATGTGAAGATATCCAAGCTTTTGGTCAGTTGCACATATTGGCCTTTATTCATGAGACCCACTGTCACATAGTTGCTGTACCTCAATGTTGTCTTAAAGTTAAATCTGAGAGTTTCCACCTCTTCTTTAAAATTAGAATCATTGCTGGCGATCCCATTTCGCATGAATTTCCAACCTTGAAAGAATTCTTTCGGAAGATAAGTTTCCAACATTAGAAGGTAAGGGACCTGAGAGATTGTTGCGATGCATTGATAGTATTTTCAAATTCAATAATTGCAAAATCTCTAAAGGTATGGAACCAGATAATTGGTTATTTCGCAGCACAAGGTTTTCCAAGTTTGCCAAGTGACCGATTGAAATAGGCAAGGTACCTGATGGTCGATTTTCACATAGGCTGATATCTATCAAATTGGACAAGTTTCCAATCTGCGAAGGTATAGTTCCAAAGAAGTAGTTTTGACACAAGTTCAAATGAGCGAGTTTAGTCCAATTGGAAAGGAAATTAGGATGAATTTCACCTGAAAATTTATTTGTGCGTAAATTTATTTCAGAGATTTTTGTAAGTAGAGTCAAGGAAAGTGGCAAAGAACCCGATAGGTAGTTATATCCCAAGAATAGCTGGACAAGGTTACTACAGAATCCAAGCTCTTCAGGGATATTGGAGCTCAAACTTGTGTTTCTAAGATTAAAGACCTGAAGCTTGCTGAGGTTTCCTATAAAAGGTGGTATACGCCCTTGTAGTGGATTTTCGGCAGTACAAGAAATCCCAGGTTTGATAAGCGGCTGATCTCATTGGATAAAGAACCATTCAACTTGTTGTCTCTTAAACTCAAAGCTCTAAGTTTGGCATGGCTCAAAATTTCTACTGGTATTGGTCCCTCAAACTGATTCCTAGACAGGTTAAGTGATTCAAGTTGAATGAGATCATTTGGTGAAAGAAGAGTTGGAATAGAACCAGCAATGTTGTTGTTTGACAAATCCAAAGCAATCAATTTGTGACAATGAAAAACAAAGAAGGAAACTCAGTTCCAGGGAGTTATGGTTGAGTGAAAGATGAGTTAATGATGTCATTGATTCATTAAGCGGCATACATGGGTCTGGATTCTCTAGATGATTAAAGGAAAGATCAAGGTCCCATACCTTTTGAAGATTGCTAATGAGCTGATAAGGAATGGCACCTGAGAGTGAATTGTTGTACAGGTGAAGCACCTGTAGTTCTCGGAGCTGTCCTGTCCCCTTAGAAATGAAGCCATTGTGACCCAGATCAATAGTGGTAAGTTTGAAAAGAGATCCAATTTGAAATGGGATTTAGCCAAATAAGTTGTTGGAGTTGAGATTTAAAGAGGTGAGGTTTGTGAAGATTGAGAAGTTGAATTGGTGAAGGGTGCCATTAAGATTTGAGTCTGCAAGATTGATCTCACTAACTCTCCCAAAGGTGTCTCATCGAACGCTTTCCCATTCACAAGGACTCTTGCTGATGCTGTGTTTGGTGACAAACCATGAAGGCAAAAAATGAGAGATCAAACTTGCTTTCCATTGGAGTAGAGCTTCTGCTTCATTCTTTGTAGCTTTTACATAAAAACTAGTACTACTGAAAATTAATACTAGTCATGGAGAGAAATAGCAGTACTAAAACTGGTGTTGTGGCCATGCTTATAAATTTGATCAATCTAGTTATAATTTGCAAGTGTATATATGAATGGAAGAACTAATGAAAAGTATATGAATATATAGGATGCTATTATTACATATATGGCAGTGACTTATAATGTGAAATGCATACTTCTTCTATCCTTGCTCCTTATTGACTTGGAAATTGTTCATTTGTAGGTCACCCTTCACATAAATAGTTAGGGAGGGTACTAAACACATCGTCACATGCGTGCATACAGTTCATACTGTCTTTAAATATGTGGAGACTCTCAGGTGTGATCGTGTTCTTAAGTTTTAAGGTGTCATGGAACTGGATTTATAGTTCATATATTTTGTACAATTTTATGCAAGTACCTTCCTTTTTTTGGTCAAGAAGTCTCCCTGTATGGAAAGTTAAACCAATGAGCAGTTAAGAGATTAGAGAATTGAAAGAGAAAGACAGAAAAAAGTGAGTTTTCAAACTTAAGAGAGATTCCCAAGTAGAAAGTGAGTTTTGAAATTTTTTAGTTCAGAGAAATCCAAGAGAATTAATGTCAAAAGTCACTCTTAAAATATTAGAAGATCTAGGATTGATAGGAGAACCATTTTTGAATGTCGCCTATCGGTTGATTTGTTGGTGCTTTTTTGCATTATTCTTTGCGTATGTTGCAGTAAGTCTTGAAAACCGATCCCTGTACTCAGTTTTATATCTGCTCTGTGTATTTATTATCTATTGATCTATCTGTTTTTTTTTTTTTTTTTTTTTTTGGTAGGAATCTATCTGTTATTTTGTTCACATTAATTTGGCATGTTTGTTTTTAGACAATGACTAGAACAGACACCAAGAAAATAAGTCTCTATTCCAAAGACTCCCAACTAGATCGACCGAATGACATGGTAATCTAGCTAAATGTTATGTTTGATGAGTCTGAATTGAGATTCAAGTAAATCTCAGCATGAATTTGAGAGAAAATGGCAGTGCTATGCTTAGTGCTATGAGCTTTGAACACCTTATTTCACTCGAACAAAAAGAGTATATATATATATATATAGAGATATAACATACTTTTGGTAGAAATTCTAATAGTTAATTTTTTAATTAGGATTCAACTGTAGCGTGATCTTTTTATATAGTGTCTTCTTGGCCACAATTGATACTTGATTGATTATCAATTGTAAACATGGATAGCCTATGAACTTTCAAGTGATTTGCAATATTGAATCAACTCAAATGCACTTTATATTTGATATTGTGCTTCTCCTGCTTTCAATAGTATCTTCCTCTAGATATCCTTTCAAGGAGTCTATTATAATACAAAAACTTTTCGACATAATTAAATGCAAAAGAAGATTTTAAAATGATAATAATGACTCTTTGAGCATAACTAATCTTCTCCAACTCTGATATTTTATTTGAATAAATACAATTGCAGAGATCATTTGCAATGTAATAGGACCTCTTAATAGCATCTTGACTTGAAACACTAGAGTATATATGTAGATACTTAATACCATAGTTACATATTTTGATCTGTCTAAAGTACCCTGCTTTCAATATCTTACACTACAACCTTACATTCTATAATAATACAAAAACTTGAAAATCCATGCAAGGATTATATTATCACTTGTAAAAATCACATAGCCTATGGAAAAGCCAATTGCCACCACACTTCCATATCCGATTAACAGAAGTTTCTGATTAAGTTTGATTGTTGATAGTGGTGGATTGCATCAACATACTTGCATTGCTTTGAAAGTGGAAAACCGCATAGTCCTGGGTTGCCCTCATAGGAATTATTTGAAAATGTGTTGAACTGATTGCCGCATGGAATGGCGTCAGTGAGCTGATTTCTTGAGAGGTTTAACACTTCAAGGAAAGTAAGACCTGTCATCTGATTTGGAATCTCCCCTGAGAGCTTGTTTTGTGAGAGATCCAACGCTTCCAGACTCAAAAGGTTTCCAATAGACAGCAGAATTCTCCCAGTGAAGGCGTTGCAAGACAAGTTTAGCCCGATGAGTGATTTGAGCTCCCCAATCACCTCTGGAATCTCTCCTTGGAAATGATTGTTTGAGATATCAAGAAATCCAAAGATATCCCAAGCTCTTGTTCAGTAATACAAATTGGCCTTTATTCATAACCCCCACTATCGCAAAGTTGTTGTAATGCACAGGTGTTGTGATGTTACAGGTGAGAGTTATTGTCTTTCTCCTCAAATAGGAGTCATTGCTACTAATTACTACTTTTTGCATGGCTTTCCAACTCAGAAACAATTCCTTAGGAATATAGCCTGTGAATTCATTAGAAGAAAGGTCCAACAAGTGCAAATTATGAAAACCATGTTTGGTTTTAGGACATACGAGGGAACTGAAGAATTTGTTGGATCACAATGAAAGTACTCATCAACATAGGCAATGACTCCAACCAGCAGGGAAATGTATCATAAATCACATTGTTTCCAAGGTCTAATATCTCTAACTTCTTACAGTGAGTCAAAGATCTTGGAATTTATCCTTTTAATTGATTCCCATGTATTATAAGACCCTTTAAATTGCTTGCATTTTGGAACGTGTGAGGCAAAGCATGAAAGTGATTTTCATGCATGTATAACATGCTCAATGTGTTGATGTTACTCAATCCATTTGGAACTGGACCTTTGAAGAGGTTGGCAGACAGGTCTAGAACCTCCAAATTTTGCAACATGCCCAGCTCGAATGGTAAGTGACCAGTGAATTGGTTGTTTGACAGATCAAGGGCAAACAAACTTGACATATTTCCAATCTCGCAAGACAAAGGACCTGATAGTTGATTATTTGTTAGGAAAAGTGCTTGTAAATTTGACAAGCATCCAATCTCAAGAGGCAAGGAACCTGATAAAAAATTGTCATCCAGCGAAAGAAACTCCAATTGAGACAAATTTCCAATAGAGAAATGTTAAAGTGGCTCACTATTGACACTCACTTAAAGCACGCACCATGATTTTTATTTTTTTTTACTTTTTTTATAATTTTGTGTTTGAGGATAATGCTAAGGTTACCACTACGGACACTCACTACGACTACAAAATTATTAAAAAACTTAAAAGAAAATAAAAAAATCTAATGCGTGCTCATAGAGTGTCCGTAGTGAGTCACCGTAGCGTTACCCTTTCCAATAAGAGAATGCATTGGGCCAGATATTTGGTTTCAACCAAGGTTTAGTAATACCAAATTCAACAAATGTCTCTCCGAAGGTAAGGGACCTGATAGTTGATTATTTTCTATTCCAAATAATTGCAGATTCGACAGTTGCCCAATTTCTAAAGGTAGAGAACCAGACAGTTGGTTACTTCCCAACGAAAGGTGTTCCAGTTTCGCCAAGCGACCAATTGAACTTGGTAGGGAACCTGATATATGATTTTCAATCAGGTCAAGAGATATTAAATTGGACAAGTTTCCAATCTCTAAGGGAATTGTTTCAGAGAAGTTGTTGTAACTGAATTCTAACACAAAGATTTGAATCCAATTCGACAAATAATAAGAATGAATTTTGCCGGACAATCGATTATGAGACAAACCGATTATAGAGATTTTTGTAAGCGAAGTCATGGAAAGCCGTAATGGACCCATTAGGAAATTCTCTCTCAAGTCAAGATAGACAAGGTTAGTACAAAAACCAAGCTCTCTTTGGGGATGTGGGAGCTTAAGCTTGTGTTTTGGCGTTCTAGGACTTGAAGCATGCAGAGATTTCATCAGCAATCGAGGCATTTTTCCCAGTTTCAATGTTCTAAGTTGTGTGATTCAAGATTTCTAGTGGTATATGTCCCTCAAATAGATTGCTAGACAGGTCAAGCGACTCGAGTTGATTGAAAGCATTTGATGAAAGCTGCACCGGAATTAGGCCTGCAACATTATTGTTTGACAAATCCAAATAAATTAACTTGTGACGTTGAAAATGAAAGTTGGGAACTCATGTCCAAGAGAGTTGTTGTTGAGCCTTAGATGTGTTAACGATGTCATTAATTGATCCATTGAACTGCGGCATAGGCGGATTTGGATTCTTTAGATGATTGAAGGAAAGATCAAGGTCCCATACCTCTTGGAGATTGCTTATAAGCTGATAAGGAATGGCGCCGGAGAGTGAATTGTCATACAAGTGAAGCATCTTAAGTTCTCAGAGCTGTCATCTTAAGTTCTCAGAGCTGTCCTATATATCTCAATTTTTCTATCTTCTGCTTCCCTCTCTGTTGCTTCTATGTAAAAACTAGTACTTTATTGCAAATACTAGACAGGGAGAGAAAGAGCAGTAGTGAAACTGTTGTTGTAGCCATAATTTTAAATTTGATCAAGCTAGTTATCAGTTTATATCTATGTATAAGTGGTTAGCTGCTAAAGTGTTATCAGTAGTGAAACTGTTGTTGTATAAGTGGTTAGCTGCTAGTTATCAGTTTAAATTTGATCAAGCTAGTTATCAGTTTATCTCTGTGTTGTAGCCATAATTTTGAATTCCTCTCTCCATCTAGACAAAGGGCAAATTCGTCCAAAAAAAATTTTGAGAAAAAAAATAATTATTAAAATATGATAGAAATGATTTTAGTGAAACAGTTTATGAAGTTAGTTGATTTATTCGGTATAAATGTAAGTTTAGTTACTAAAGTGTTACAAGTCACTAATTTGAATAACCATCTCTGAAATTAACTCTATTTTTGTTCATACACTAACAACAATCCTATATAAACTATCTCCTTTTTTGTAGAAAAATACTAGAGTAACTCACTTTGGACATTGACTTTTGGCACCAATCCAATCGAATGTTGTGTAATACATGCCGAAATGTGTCTATGCGTATCTCGAGACAAAATGTACGGCATTCTATTGAGCCATTCTATTGAGCCAGTACCCAAAAGTGGGTTACTTTTACATTTTCTTTTTTTAGTCTAACCACTCGTCTAAACTGACTATGTTCGCCTCGAGCCACGCATGTTTTAAGCAACATGGTTTTGAAAAATAAAAAAAGATAACATGGATGTACAATTTTGTTGCAAAATCTCTCTTTTCCATCTTGCATTCGGTAGTTACGATATCCCTCTTTTGCTGTTTTATTAAAATTTTTTCAATCAAGAAAACCTCAACTTCTTTTCTGTCAATTAGATTCGTAATCCTAACTTCACTCGCTCTCTCTCTAAAACCAAATGGGAGACGACGATGACGGGCAATCAAAGAACGTTGTCTTTGTGACGGTGGGCACCACGTGTTTCGATGCCCTCGTTAGAGCAGTCGAAACCCCAGAAATCAAGCAAGAATTGCTGAACAGAGGCTACACTGACCTTCTCATTCAAATGGGTCGCGGATCCTATACACCCACAAAGGTATTCACTTTTTCTTGTACAAAGACATCAAATTTGTGTTTGTTGATGAAGAATTCAAAAACCCCTTTGGGATTTTCGCTGGTTTTTTTAAAAGAATTTTGGGTATTCGTGTCCTTGATAATGAAGAATTGAGAAACCCCATTTGGGATTTTAGCCAGTTTTTGGAGAATTTAATGGGCAATTGATTAGAAGTAGCTAGTTTTTGGAGAATTTTTGGGTAATCGATTGGAACAAGTTTTGTGTTATAATTTTATTTTTTATTTTTTTTTTTTGGTAGTGTGGTGGAGAGGATGGGGGTTTGGCTGTGGACTACTTTACTTTTTCATCAAGCATTGCCCAACACTTGAAATCAGCTTCACTTGTGATCAGTCATGCTGGTAAGGTTTTTTTTTTCAATTTAATTTTTCAGTGGGATTAATAGCAGATGATATGGCTTCAAAAAAAAAAAATTTTAAAAAGCAGATGATATGAAATTATATGTTTTATTTTTTTGCGGGGTTTTCCATGTGGTATATGGCACCAACTACACTGATTAATCCATGCTTGGGCGCTATTGATCTCCATATGTGGCCAACCCTCCCAACCTAGTTTTTCACCCACAAGACTCGAACTTGAGATCTCACTTAAGGTGAATCGAGCCTCTTGCTAAACCGGTTGTTGGTTATTTGTAGTTTCTTATGCATCTAATCATTTGGTGTGCACATGCTCACTGGTCTAAATCTCTGAACAGTTTTGTTAAAGAAAACTGGGAATCAGAATAATTATGTTTGAGGAAGGAATGAAGAAGACTAAGAGTATATTTAGGAATCTTATTGAACTCGCGAAAGAGTCCCAAAAACCAGTTCAATCCTTTGATTTCTCGACTTGAGAGATCGATGAATAGGGACCCTGATGCATATAGATAAGGAACTCATTTTTTATTCTATATGAAGGAAATATCTTGTTGTGTTATAGTCTTCATTTTACCATAATGTTAGAGCATTCAGTATGTTTGCGTGTTTAGTAGATTGTGCGACGAACCAATGGATTGCCCTTTGTTACAACAACAACACAATAACAACATAGCCTCTGTCCGAAATTAATTGGGGTCGGCTACATGGATCAAACTCATCCATTGTGCTCTATTTAGTGCAATTGATGGTGAGCTTTCGATACGATTTAAATCCCTCCTAATTAATGCATCCCAAGTTCTTCCATTTCGAATTAGTGGCAACAAATTTTGTTTCATAGATGTTCAACAGTTCAAGAAGCAAGTACTTGTAAGTGTTTTTAGAGTGGATCAAACTTCGATATTTGTGATTAAACTATTTCCAATTTGTCAAACAGTATCCAAGATGAGCTCCATGATCTGCTACTTGCCACCAATTTACACTTTGAGATCGATTAGTTAACGTCATGAACTTGTTGAGTTGAAGTTTGTTCTGTCTCATTTTCAAACAATTTGATGAGTTGTGGTCCTTTTTGTTGGCTGGTTTTGCTGTCTATGGTATAGTATTCAGGAACTGCATGGTTAAATTTGATGAACCAAGTGCAGGAAGTTTTAATCTTTGCCGTTTTGCTATGTAGTAAAGTTGTTGAAGCTATGGAAGATTTCTAGATAACGTTTTTGAGTTGTAACACAGGGTCGGGAAGTATATTTGAGACGCTCAGACTCGGTAAACCTCTGATAGTGGTGGTAAATGAGGATTTGATGGACAACCATCAGAGTGAACTAGCGGAAGAACTTGCTGAGAGGAAGCATTTGCTCTATGCTCGCCCTCAATCGCTCCATCAGACAATTTCAACCATGAATTTGGAGTCCCTCATTCCCTATCACCCTGGGGATGCCACACCAGTTGCAAAGCTCATAAACAAGTATCTTGGTTTCCCAGACGATTAATGGAAGTGCGAAATGCACTTGTGATGAGAAGTGTTTAATTTTATATAGTTTAGCATGAGTTGTGGCTTCGGCGTGATCAATGTGTATTAATTTTTTAGCTTGATTGTTAGTAATTCAAAGTATGTAACTAACAATGCATGTCGCAGAGCTGTATTTTAGGAGCATTGTGAGAGTGTGTCCAATGCTTTTTGAACATGATCTTACACTGATGATTAATCAAATGGTCTTATAACTTGCAGCAAATGTGACTAAGAAACCTAAAGAATCATTTATCCTTCCCAGATTTGTTATTTTGCATTGCATCTTCTCAACTAGTAATTATTTAATTCAAAACATGACAATTATGTTTGGTTCTTTCTTTTCCCATCTCATTGATTGTCCCATTGTATCAAGCTTGCAATGGGTTTTTTTTTTTTGGAAAATGTTGTGACCCATCAAGGGCACGCAGAATTATCACACATTTGTTGGGGTTCATTGATTGTCGCATTGGATGCGTGCACATGCATCCTGAAATGTATTGAACCAACGTCGACAATTGCATATCGGTTGTACATGTCCATGAGGGGGCATAATAGCATTAGGAACCAATAATTTTTTTGTTATTCATTTTGTGGTTCTAATAGTTTTGTGTATTATCCGAGTTTCAAGGTTGTAGAGAACAATCTTTGATTGTCAAACTGTTTCAATTTCGCATTTACATTCAAATTAATGACAGATTGTTTGAACAAATAGGATTAACGAATCAATATGTTTAATTTTATGTCTAGTATTGTATTGAGTCATGAATGATTAATGAAATCTCTATTTCTTTTCAAAAAAAAGAAGAAAATCAGATAGCCACACTTATGAAAAAAAGAAAGAAATTTACGCACTAATAGGAACAAGTTATCTTTCCAGTAATGAGTAAAACTAAAACAAATTAAAATCAAAAGAATTTTATGAAACAAGTCATCCGACAAGTACAACCAGAAGAATATGAAAATGAAAGATAAATTAAAAATCTGACAAGATATCAAATTCAATAGAGATGCCCATTGGACATGCAAATATACAACAATAAATCCTAAAACTGGCCAGGTTTTGAGGTATATTCTTCTGAGGAATCCCCTGGCCCCTTCAATCTTCTTCGCGAAACCTAAATGAACTTTTGTAGAGTTTTCAACAATAGAACATACAAATCACTTTATCTTGACAGTCAATGACTGAATAAATAGGGCATATGTGAGCAGCTAAATGTAAATTCTGCTCCCAATATAACCTGAGATTCTCGGTCCTGCTTGGCGAACCACAGAAGAACATATAAAATCGATGCACTGCAGCGAAAGGCGGGGGAACTTGGCAATATTGAAGCTCTTGCTGCCCGATCAAGTTATGGCCGGCCGTTTCATGACAGGACTTGAATCTTCGAAGAATTGATGATGGCAAGGGCAATGTCAACTTACCTGCTCTCCAATCAAATCGAGGCCAACGACAAGGAAAGTGATTCCTTGAAAAAGTAAGAAGTAGAAATGAATACCTTGGGCCGACAATAGGCTTCTAGCTGCGGCAGTCAATAGAATAAATGCGAGAGCAAGTTCCTGCCTGTACAAACGGTTTCGCTTCCGTTTAACATTTTTCTTTGTCATCGACTCCAACTTATTGAGTTGGGCAAGGCCTGATTCGGAGGAGGCCCTGTGAAGACCAGTCACTTCTACTTGAGAGACAGCTTCCTTTTCGGCAAAAGCAACCAAGTCTGTCTCTGATGATCGACCCAACTTTTTGGTAACTATCCACTCATAGGAACTCCCAAATCTAAATAGCCCCGATATCATGGCATTGAATTTAGTAACAGACATGGTGTTCTCAAAGAGAAGGTAAGGAACGATGAAAGGGAAGGATCTTGGCGCCGGAAGAATATTCAGGATGGACATGAGGCCAGGGATGTAACATACTACCCAAGCAGGTAAATGAGCTTCTGGAAGGAACATGGTCAGCGGAAGGATGATGCAGAAAAGAGTAAATGAATAGAATGGAAGAATGAGCTTCCGCAGCAAGAAGAACAGGCATATCAAATTGGCTTTCTTTAACAAACTTATCTGTTACAAAAAAAGAAAAAGAGGGAAAATAAATCAATGAACTATAGAAACAATACTACTCTAAAATGAGTCTTTCAAGCTATAGTAACCATAGAGTACTTGATCTTCCTCACCTTTGAACGAAGGACGTCAACAAAACACAAACGAAACAACTGCATTGGACCTGAGTGCCAACGATGTTGCTGTTTCTTGTATGCTTCATAGGACTCTGGGAGTTCACATAGGCACTGCAAGTAAAACCAATAAGATCGACATTAATCACTCACCTCAATGTTACAAAAAACATAACAGGTATCCATCAGCAAACTAACCTTTACATCATTCAGATATATGAATTTCCATCCACCAAGGTGGGCACGGACAGCAATATCCATGTCCTCAACAGTGGTTCGCTCCAACCAGCCACCAGATTCCTCAAGAGCTTTGATCCTCCAAACACCAGCAGTTCCGTTAAAGCCAAAGAAGTTAATGAATACTCCATTAACTTGTTGTTCCACTTCAAAATGGAAGGATAAATTTATATTCTGCAACCTCGTCAGTAGGTTCTCATCCTTATTAACAAATGCCCATCTTGTTTGAACCAATGCTAGATCATCGTTCCCCTTCATAAAAAAATCAACAACAATTACTAAAGCAACATGCAAAAAAGTTAAAACTCTTTCAAATTTCACCTTTCTGAAGTTTAATTTATTTTCTAATGCTAATCTTGGGTCAATGCCGGAAGTAAATTTTATCATTCTAACGTAGCAGAAGTCTTCCAAATTCCAAATTGATTGGTGAATCCACGCACAATCCAATTCAAGGCCAAAGAATTAAACACCAAATTCTCAAAGAGAAGAAATCAATTCTTTATTAAACATAATCAAATCACTCTACAACTATTACATAGTCTTTATATATATAGGCCAAAATTAACTGAAAAATACTATTTCTAATAATAGAAACTTTGCTTCTCCACGTTCCCAACTTACACCCTACATGGAAACATCAACTAAATATAATATTAAAATAAAACTTTCTATTTTATCTAAACCACTGCTATATAAGTTTCCTAATTCAACTCAAATAAAACTAGTACTTAGACTACTACTATTTAAATAAAAGATACCATAGTAATTAATTGCATAATAAAATTAAACAACTAAGAACCCAATGCCATGAACTTTTTGAAACTTGCCATGCGCGCCATACATATAACCGGTCTCCTTTGAACTCTAACAATGTGTTCTTCATCACATTCTCATCACAAATGAAATATACATAAACTCGGGTCCATCATCCTCTTATATTAGAAATAACTGATAAAAGAAAAGGCATGGTTGACTAAGAGCCATGTCAATTCTGCCAAAGCATCTCTAGTGAGATGGATGAGGCAACACTTGCTAAAATGCAAGGTTGGGGGAGGTCATGGGTGCGACTCATGTTGGAGTCAAGTTATGTTGGTTTTTTTTTTATCAAAAAAAAAAAAAAAAAAAAAAGAACCATGCAGTTTGAACCACATGCTAAATGATATGCCAGCAAAGTACCTAGTCTGCACCTTTGTGAGTTTCATGTAAAATAATAGATTTACAATTTACAAAGACTTTACTAAATTTTGTAAACATATTTATTATTTATACATTATTGCTTAATCGTGTTAAGTGAGCAATAAACGAGTTAAGCAGGTTAACATGTAATGACTCGTTTATTAACCGTGTATAAACGTTTTAACTTGTTTATGACCCACACCCACTTAAGCCAAACTCATGATATGTTTATTATGTGTCGTGTCGTGTCGTGTTAATCGTGTCATGACCCAAATTGCCACCCCTACTTATAATTAGCAAAGATATAGACAGCATTAATCTGACAGTTGATTTAATAACAGAGAGTAATGGAAAACTCAGGCAACTTGGAAAAGGCTTATTTTGAGGTAAAAAATTCTTTTCGCTAATTGAAACTGAAGCTATGAGTATTTTTGGCTTGCACAAAGTCTTTAAATATCAGATTTGACTAGAGAGTGGGGTGTTTTATGGTACAGAAGAAGAGGGATAGCTAAGGAAGAATATTCAGAAGACTGCTGACTGCTTGTCCTCTTCGTAAGGTTGCTTTTGTTCTTCCCGAAAAAAATCAACCTATGACTTGGCAAACAAGCAGAGGTTCAAATGGAGTAGACAAAGAGTCAGCTTTAAAGCATTTCTAGGATCTTCAGGTAGGAAGAACCTCGAGAAAAACATACAAACAATGCTTCCGGGTGCTTTGGCTACTTGGCACCAAAAACTAAAGGATAAAATCAAGAAAAAGAAAAAGATAATGCTGTTTCAAATAAATCACATGTTAAATAATGCACACTACTTTATATACTATCATAGGAAATCATAGATCAACCTGACCATTAACAGGTCAATCCTACAATTAGCTCAAAAGTGGAATTATAAATACTGACACCCATTTTTCCAGAAATGAACTTTCAAAATACTTCAAACTTATGGAAGTAGCAATATCATGTCTAGAACTGAGAAGGATCGGATTGATATTGAAAAGGTCATTATTTCATTGTTTCAGGTGCAACTAGTTTGACCTTTTAGAAGGTGAAGGACGCTATTGGGCATCCAACTTATAACTGGTGACCGTGATATGTATTTGTGCCAGACTGCCAGTGCTGAAATTAAGAGCAATCTACTGTTAAAAAGTAATGCTCCCACAGGCAAATATTAATATAAATATGCATATTCAGGGGAGTTTTAGAATCTAAAGAAAATGAGATTCTCCTCCCAAAACATAAGTTTACTTAGTTTCAGTAAGGTAAATGCAAGCAGACATTGAGTTTCAGAAAATCAAATAAAGAACCATCCTACCTTGAAATGAGGAATTGTTCTTTTCAAGAAATCTGGTCCCGGTTGAAAATCAGCATCAAATATTGCCACGAACTCATAGTTCTTTACATAGTCACAGCTCATGGCAGATTTGAGATTCCCTGCCTTATAGCCCGTGCGAATAAGACGGTGCCTATAGAGTATGTGAACACCCTTCTGTTGCCACTTTTGAACTTCAGCTTTGATGAGCAGTTGCACATCCAGATCATCTGAGTCATCAAGAACTTGGACGAGCATTCTATCCCTTGGCCAGTCCATGACGCAGATTGCTGCAATTGATTGCTGATAAACCTGTTCAGCAACAATCTAGTTAATTAGTGAACAATCTTAGCATGTAAATAATTAAAGCCCGGACAAGAATCATTAAATTTTTCCAACACCCAATCCAACGAAAATCTGGCTTCAACATATTCGCAAAGCATATGAAAACTAGCAAGTGAAATTTCAGTCTATTGACTGAACACCTAGCTTGATCTGCTTTGAACTTCAATAATCTTGGGAACATATGTTATTTTAATTTGGTGTATCGGATATTAATAATGTAATTAGGTTAGTATTTGCGAAACCTATCCTGCGTTCCATCAAATTCTAGAAAATATGACTCTCGTGAAGTGTTCGTCTATGAACTCACAATAGAAACATCAACCAAGTGGTAGCTCACTGGTTTGGTATGGGGTGTTTTAGTAAAAAGTTCGAGTCCTAAGGAGGGTAAGATCGTTTCTTTCTTATCAGTAGCTACACATCATGTTTCCAGTCAATGTATAGAAATGCAAAAGGTGAACCAAATTAAGAGGATAGAAAATATAAATCAGGAAGCACCATATGCATTAGTGATTAGTCCAATCACCCAAGAACAAAACTTGTACGACGATATGCATTGTACCATCCATACTTGAAATTATATTAAGAGTCATTTACGAAACTTTATGATAATACCTCTAGGGAATTATGCTTCACTTTGCAACAAATGTTTTCTAACTGCAACTTCAATCATAAATAGTCAACAGATAATAATTATAATTCATTAACCACCCAACAAAGGTGGCGAAGTGGCGCAAGTACTACATGGGGGTTTATTCAATGGAAGGAGGTCATGTGTTCGAGTCTTGGCGTCTACAATGAAACATTTTCTAGTGGTTTTCTCCCGGTCAATGGGTTTGGTGGGACCGACTTGACCCTTTGGGATTAGTCGTACCCGAAGAGTGTGATACCCATAGTTATCAAAAAAAATAATTATAATTCATTAACTCACCCATCACTACGAAGAATATTTTATCGGCGTAGGGAGAATACTATATTATCAGTAGGAAGCAGGGGCGGATGCAAAGGGGGGGGAGGGCGAACAAGGGGGCACCCCCGTTGGTCCCCCGAGACCCCCTTTAGGCACTCCACCCGCGCCTCCGTTAACCCCTTCCCCTTCCCCTTCCCCTTCCCCTTCTTACACGCAGCAGCCCCTCAAACGCTTTCGCCGCCGGCCTATTCTCGCCTCCTTACTATCGACACTTTTCCAGTAGAATAATTGATCATGTTAATTTTTAATATATGTATAGTGGAAACCCAAACAATAAATTTTTGTATGTATTTCTTTTTGAAGCCCAGTTTTTTATGTATTTTGGACTTGAGTTTCGAGTTGCAGTTAGAAAGTTATAGTCAAAATACACACTTAATTAAAGATGATAAAACTTATATTTAATTGTGAAATGTCTTTATAAAGATAAAGTTTAAAAAGCTCTCAAAACATTATTTTTTCTTGTTTCAAATCATAAAATATTTAAGTAAAAACTTGGGCGGAGGAGAAACAATTGATCTAATATATATACTTTTTTTATTAACAAAAAACTATAAAATTATTAACTTTCTCCTCATAAAACTTTGCTTGTATCTTATTAATTTATATTGCAAGTCATTATGATTATTAGTTTACTATTCAATTATGAATTTTTACTAATTACATTTTTTAATTTGATGCAAAAAAATTATTCTATGGCCAACCCAAGTGTGATATGGCTTGAAATTGGGTTATAGGCAGACTAAACTCAATATTTTCTTTTATAACTTTTTTTAAAGCTAACTAACTCATTTCAAAGTAAACACCAAAATATTTTGTAAGTATGCAAGGGCACAGTGTGAGCCGATAAATGTGAATTTAAACCCCATTAAGTAATCAAGCTTTTACAATCTTAATTAAATATATAGGGTCAGGTCTATATTAACATTACGGCCCGTACAAATCAAGCTCAACCCACATTAGGTGGACTGAGCTAATGAGTATAGACCTAGGTAAAATCCGCCCCCTAAATTTTCTAGTTCTGCCTCTGGTAGGAAGCATGATACATTGACAATGAGCCTACAAAATTTACAAACAGATCTTATGGTAGATTCCAGGTTTGTGTTAAACATTCAGCTTCTAGAATTCCAGTTTGCACATCCAAAATACAGTTACTTCCTCAGTTGCAACTTCAATTGCTCGAAATAGTCAACAGAACATAACAATGCACCAACTTGTATGCAAATAAGTATTAGCTTAGCACCAAAAAAAAAAAAAAAGTATTACCTTAAATCAATACTAGCAAATTTTAACATTCCAGGTTTGGTACATTGACAAAAAGCATTTTTTTAAAACATGAATCATGGGCAATAATGAATATAAACAAGCGAAAATCGGGGATTCGAGACCTACATCTTCTTACCTCCCTCTCATTGCACATAGGAATCTGCACAAGCACCATAGGATACTCCTCATTACTCCCACTCTCCACATCTCCATCGAATTCCGCCAAAGCCACCGGCTTAATCCCTTTAAACTTGATCCAGAAGCACCCAAGCATCAAACCAATTCGATCCAACGACTGGATCAAGAACAGAACAATGCACACATTCGCAAGCCCCTGCAACGGCGGCGCAGGTAATTCGACCGAATCCAAAGCCAATTCGCATACACAAGCTCCACCAAACCAAGCACGTCGGCCGAATTCACCGAAGGAGGACTGAAATGCCATCCTTTGAAGTACGCCACAAGCTCAAACACCAACAACACAATCACCACTCCTAAGAACACCTTAATCACTCTGTACAGCTTCGAATCGGACCACGAATCAGAAAACCGCGACGACGACGCGATTCGCCGATTCGCTCTTCGAATTAGAGAGAGCAACCCGTTAAAGATCCAAGCTACGAAGCTCGCCGATTGCTGGAATCTGAGGAGGCAAACCCAGGAGAGCTTGCCGAGCGTTGCGATGGCGGTCCTTCTCCGTCCTCCGATCCTCCTCGGGACTCGCGCCGCCGCGGATCTCGGCGAGGCTAGGGTTTTGAGCTTTGGAGTTGTCGGTGTGGAGGAGGAGGAGTCCGTGCTGGTGTCTCTCCTTCTCCTTGTTCCACCATTCCTGGAATTCGTGGTTCGGTGGACGCGTAGACATCAAATGTGCGATCTGATCGAATCCAACCAAATCGAACCAAATCCCTAGCTTTCTCGCACGATCGATCAATCAATGAACCTGTATCTCTCTCACTGTGTTGTTCGAATCTGATCGATCGATCGATTGCGTGTTGTTCGATCCGACTGTGCAGCTTGAGCTTCGGAGCAGCTCTAATGGCGGAATTTAGCGATTGAAATGTGACAGTAGCAATAAAAAAACAAACAAAAAGCTCCGACGACAAAAAGTCCTACACAGATCGCAACACATTGAGAGACCAAGATTTACGGCTACGTATCTCGATTTATAGCGATGGGCGTTAGTGGATTGTTGTGAGATTTGTGGCCGGGTTTGTATTATTCGAATGGGCTGGTAAATTGTGCCACGTGTGAGTTGGAGGAGTTGGAGTGAATCTTTGGAGACACAGTGGTCAAGGTTTTCCGTTGAAGGGGCACGATGCGTTGAAAGCCGTTTTGGAGTATTCATTGGAGTGCGTCGATGTTGTTGAGATTGTGTGGGGAGTTCTTGATGAGTATCCGACGGAATATAGTTGTTGTGTTTGGATCTTGTTGTCGTATGTATTAGCAATGTATTTGTGTTTTCTTTAACAAATAGCGAGAAATTCGCGTTCGGTGCCATGGTTTCGGTGCTGAAGTCGGTGTCAACGTGGGAGAGAATTTTTGACAGTTGTGTGAAGTTGGTACAATTTATCAATAAGAAATGACCGCGGGTTTGTATATCTCACTGGAAAAATACTAGAGTAACTTAATTTTGACATCGACCCAAATTTAGCACTAATCAAGTCGAATGCCATTCATTTTTGACTTGAGATGCGTGCGTGCATATCGACGTGTTTTGAATGGTATCCGATTGGTCAATGCTCAAAGTAGATGCCAAAATTGAGTTATTTTAGCATGCCTCATCTCACTAAATCTATAGTATGTTTAACTGATGTAAGATTATATTTTAATCCACACATAAATTTTCAATACTCTATATTAGATCAAAAATTCGAATTACATTCAAGACGGTTTCTCTCATGCCCAGTCAAACCATTAGCTTTGATACTATATTAATTTTTATATTAAGGGTATGCTCACACATGTTGGTGCATGCCTGCGTACAATATATGATGTGCTTTTATGCTTTTGCCCTCCTCAGTTTTGTTCTTTTAAACCCTCAATGCTTTGGTATTGGTAGACTATGCTAACTTCACACTTTAAAATTTTACCATATAATTAGGAGAATATAGATCTACGAGTCTACCATGACTGATTATTCACTGCACTTTTTTCTTTATATCGATGATTCACTGCACTTGAAATGCCTGGGATTGCTATCATTACATTAAAAGTGTACATCAACAACACCTCAATTATAAATTAGTTAAGGCGGATTACATCAATCAAGCTATTTATTATGTTCAATTTAGTGCAATTTTATATGTTACTAATAGAATAAACAAATAAATAAAACGTACAACACACTCAATATCAAATACTCCATAGTATAGTAAATTACCACAATGTTTCTTTTGATAAAGACCACGATTTGAATACTATATCTTAGTGATTTAGTACACTAGTTGAACGTAGGGGTGCACACAGATTGCACTAATCCGTGGATCGATTCAATCCGGATCAATTATTACTAATTGAATCAATTTTTTAATCCCTTAGACTGGATTGGATTGAAAAATTACTAATCCGGTTAGAATGGATTGGATTACGGATCCTACATTAAAAAATTGTGGATCCAATCCGATCTAGTCCGTTTAGCACATCAACACATACATATATAATCATATGTATTATAGTATCATGAAGAGCATCAACTTAAACTATTAACTCTAAATTATAATATCCAAAAGACTATGTTTATTCTTAACTCTTTTATTATGCTATCAACATTTTTTTTGTAGGTTGTATGTACGTGCACTTTTTTTGTGCTTTTGTGAGGTTTATGGTTAAGATTTGTGGATGACATTTATTTATGTAAGAACTTACATTTTGAAGGTTATTGTGATGACAAGTTTGTGGAAAATATGATATATATATATAGATTTGTAGAATGTATGTTGTAAATTTGTTATTTATGAGATGTATAATTCTTGTGATTTATTTGATCAAATCTAATTTCATGAATCTTTGGATAGAAAAATGTCAATCCGTGAAACTTGATTCAATCCTATATGTATTTTACAAATTGGATTGAGTTGGATTGATGAATTATTTGAACTAATTGAACTGTAATTTTTCAATCCGCAATAATTGAATTGAATTAAGGATTGGCCCTAATTGGATTAAATTCAATCCGTGTGTACCCCTAGTTGAGCGCCGGTTTTTGTATTTGTATTTAATGCATTGCTCCTGAATTTTTGGGTGAAAGTGCTACGGGACGGATTCAGATAATTATGATTTTCTTGGATGAACATCTTGAGAATCTATATGTATATATATATATATATATATATATATATATATATATATATAAGTTGGAGGAGAGAAAAGTCACATGCTCTCTCCTCGAACATTTTATTTTTAACATTTTCTTAATTTTTCAATTTTTTATTTTTAAGTATTTGAATGGTTGTAAAAAACAACCTCGGTTCCACCCAACAATATAAACTCATCAAAGTGTAAGCATGGTCCCAATCAACTCAATTTTTCAATTTTTTTATTTTTAAGTATTTTAATGGTTGTAAAAAACAACCTCGGTTCCACCCAACAATATAAACTCATAAAAGTGTACACACACATTCGCACACACTTCACAACATGGGAAAGTTCAAAGTTTTCACTTTGTAAACTACAAACTTCTAGCTTGGAAAGAGTTTTGCAATGAAGTAAGTATGATGTATGCATGTATTACTACTTAATAATATGTGTGAAACTCCAAACCAAATGGAGTGTTGTCAAAGTTTTACTCCCCCTATAAATATCACCTCTTATCCATTCTTCTTGCAATCCATATGAACTTTGCTTTCTATGCGCAATTGGTAAGGCAAACTATCGAACAACCTTGCATTTCCTTCCAATGGGATTGGAAAATATTTTTTCATCGCAATTCTGTCTCAGATTTTGTTGTTTGTAATAGGTCTGTCTCAGATTTTTTATTTTTGTGATAGAAAAACTATGTACTTTGTGTTCACGTTTCTATGTATTATGTACAACCTTGCATCTCCTCCTTCAATCCTCTCTGCCACTCAATCAACTCAAGCAAATCCATGTCATCATCATCTCCAAAGCCTTCAATCTCACCCCTCCCCCTTTCCTACTTCACTCCGAGTAAGGTGCAATGCACTTTAGGGGTAGTGCACAAGGTGTTTGGCGCCAACAATGTCTCCAAGCTTTTCCTTTGCATACCTCCTCCCAAGCGTCTTGATGTCATGGTTAGTATATACAATGAAATTTGGCTTGCATTCGCGACCAGGTCTACGACTATTTGTCCACATCTTTGCCCTTTAACAACAGATACACACTCATACTTGAAAATTATTTGTACATAGTGTATTCATATGTACAAAATATACATGCATAATTCCATATATTCATTCTCTTATCAAAAAATTCTATACATTCACTCTTAATTAATAATTCTTAATTTTTGAATTAATATATTTATTTTTAGTTATTTTTTGTCAAATTTTTTAGTTTGTTGAATTATGAGGATGACATAGATTCTTTATGATGCCTTGGTTAATTTTGAGCTTTGAAAGTTGAAAATTTTAAAAATATTTGGCTAGACCTTTGGGCATAATATTAAAGATCCTATATTCATTCTATTTTTCAATTTTTGTGAATTTCATTTTTCAAAATTGTCGGTTTCTCAAAGTTTTTAATATTTATAAGAAATCGAAAGGCCTGTATTCATTCCCTGTGTTCTCTATGTTTTAGGGAAACAAAACGACTCATGATATTAGATTCAATGAATTAAAGTAGTGAATGGTTTCCTACAAAAAAAAAAATAAAATAGTGAAGTGGTTTCCATTAATTATGTTTATTTTCATAATTAATGAATACATTGAACTTAAAAAAGTACGACCAACTTAACATTAGACCTCTTAGAATTTATGTATGGATACATACTATGCACCTCTTAATATTAATTAATGCATTAAACCGGACGGGTTGCCAAGTTCGTAAGGGCGATCTCGAGGTTGTGTGAGTTAAGCGCACGGTCCCAGGTTCGATTCCTGGACCACTGGTCCAACTACCTGGTGGGGGGTCCAATGCCTCCTAGGGGATTAGTTGGGTGGGATCAGATACTCTAAGGTTATAAAAAAAAATTAATGCATTTTTAATCTAAGAAATAAAATCTTATACTTTTTTCTTAGAAATAATAATAAAAAAGTATAATGTAATGTGTTGTACATATGATATGAATTGATTGTTGTCAATTGTATTTTTAATTATAAAACATTACAGTTTATTGATGTAAATTAATTTATTAACTTCTTCATAAAAGATTAATAACCCTTCTGCGTAGGAAATCGACTAGTTACTTAGATAAGTTCAAGAGTCATGATTCATCTCGCTTTAGCTTATTAATATACTCTAATATTACAAGTGTCTTATAGTTGTATTGATATAATGATAGGCTATGATAATGTACAACTAGTAATTAAAAAAGTTTCGTAAAAAAAACTAGCAATTAAAAAAAAAAATAAAAGTTGCGAAAGATAACCTCATATATAGATGACCAAATACTAATTTTAAGTGCATCTTATTATTAATTAGATTAATTACACTTATTAATTAACAGTAATAGTCTATAGACCCATATTGAATCATTGATCATTAAAAAAAAACTTAATCAAATGTATTTTAATAAAATGTCTTATAAAAAAGAATTTAACCCGGCCCATTGTCATTTAAGCTATTGTCTCAATCGAAATTAGCTAGATTAAGAAAAAATGGTAACACTAACATCAATTAATTTATATTACGGTATAAATTAACGTACAAAAGCTTTTTCTATGTCGTAGGACATGTGCCTCAAATCACGCAAATGCTTACGATTTGAGGGAAGTAATCCATCCCAGTCACCAGAAAATAAGTGACACAAAACGTGATTGAAGGACACCTAATGACAAAGAAGTAGCTTCCTTATATTTCGATGTCGCTGTCGATGTCAAGAATCTTAACAGACACCCTGGACTCCATTCATTGCCAGTCCATAGAAAGAGCGCTGGTTTTGTAATTTGGTCTGCCATATATGGCCCCACTGCCGCGTCTACTTTTTCATTATTTCCTTTGGTAGCTAGATTTAATTGCGTCAAAAATCTCACCAAACCATTTTTAGCAAGATAGACAAAGCGTCACTTGTTAAAATATAAAATTTAAAAATCGTAAATTTAACTTTTGTTGAAATAAAAAAAAATTGTATAAAAAATCTCATCTTAGATCACAAATAATTGATCTTAGTGCATGCAGTGACAAATTTACTAGATGTGTTTAATAATTAATAGATCATAAAATCAAATCTTACCATCTAACTTTTGAAATATATTAATTTTTTCTAGTCATGGGGTTTAGGTGATCCACTCGCTCTAATAGGAATAATTTAAGTCCAAGTCAAAAAGGGCCAAAAAAAAAAAAAAACTTGGATCATTTTACTGCTTTTGTAAGTGATAATTGGGTACTGAAATCTACGTTACCGCTAGAAGTTTGGGACTTTTCAAATGGGGAACTGAGATGTGATAATCCGCATTTCGAAGTGTGTCCGAAGGATCTCAATAAGTGTGTAGTAAATATATTTGGCAAAAGCACGTCGTCCTAGCATTGGACTACTTGGTTGCATTTTGTCATTGTTGCGTAGGTGAAGTCTTTTTCTGGGATCAAGGTAACGACAGTGAGAAAAGCAAACATTATGTTATCATTATTTATTTTTTGGGGATCAAGGTAACGGTAGTGCACATATAATTATATATAGGTCATGCACCCGTTGAAAAATAAAAAATAAAGAAAAATCAAGCACTCGGCAACGCGAGATTAGACCAGTTTACTAGGTCGGACACCTGCTCGGCCTGCCCAACTTGAGTCGGGTTTGGATTCTTAAATATACACTAAAACCCCACCGACTCAAGTCCGTTGTTTTATTGGACGGGCTTGGCCTGCATAGTTGAGTCATAAAAACAAAGGTGAGAAGTAAGAAACGAAATCGTGCCAAATGAGTTAAAACAAATATTTTTACCACTAGGCTACTACTCCAACTTAATTATTTTGAATTAATTTAATAGTATTATACCTTTTAGTTCATTGAATTATTTTCAAAAGTTCTCTACTAATACTTTCAAAATTATAAATTTATTATGAACATGCATTGATAAATCTTTTTGTATGGGTTAACAGAAACAACTTCTTACATATTTTACATTTAGGGTATGTTTGATAGCAAGGAAAATGAGAAAAATCATGGAAAATTATCTCATTTTTTATTGTAACTGTTTTTTTTAGTGTTTGATATGTTCATAACTGAACCGAGAAAAAAAACCACACCCTCTTATTTTCCTCATTTTTTTTCTCATATTTTGGCTTGGAAAATCGAGATTTTCTCGCTTGAGTGAATCGCGAATTCGTTTCAACTGGAACGATCTTCTCTCTCGAGTGAATCGAGATTTTCTCCTATCGTCTTCAACTGGAACGATCTTCTCCTCCCAAATCTCTATATAAACTCAATGATCTCCTCAAATCTCACTTTTGCCTCAACGATCTCCTCCATCTTGAGAACTTGAAATTCTCAATTTCCTCTCAACAATTTCCTCCGATCCCTCTCTCTCACCTCATACCTAGCCTCGATTGCAACTCAAGAATGTGAGATTTTCACTTTTGCATGGTCATTGTTGCTGTTGTTACCAACTTTGGATTCAGAATTCTTGGAGACTTTGAAAGCACATAGAGGTACACAACACATTCTCAATTTTATTGTGGTTTCTCACTCAAAATCTGTTTCTTACTTTTGAGGTTGATGCTATTGTGTAGCTTCTTCTCCTATGTGGTTTTGTTTGATGTTGTAAGTTCTTGCTCAGAAAGTGTTTGATTATATGCTTCTATGACATTGTTGTCTAGAATCCCTTTAACATTGTTGTCTAGAAAGAGAAGAACTTATCTTAATGCATTAAAGAACTTCAGTTCTGCTACTACTGCCACAACTTTTCGAGCAAGAAATCAGTGAAGTGATAAGTTTACTATTCATCAAGAAATCAGTGAAGTCTTTGTTGAGTGATTCATTTGTATAAAACAAAAACATGTAAATTTCAGCTGTTCTTGTTGATGTGAACTTGTAGTGGCCTATAACAAAATGTGGTTCTTAGTGGGTTTCATCTGAAATTTTTGTTGAGTGATTCATTAGAATAATTAAAACAAAGACATGCAGATTTTAGCTTTTCTTGTTAATATGAACTGAAATGGCCTGTAAGGGTTGGAGTGGCTTTTAGGCCTCATTGGTGAGCGTATGTAGAAATTTCACCTTCAAATATGGTGGCTTTCCACCTATAGCATGTTCCCTAGAACCTCTGTGAAGTGATGCTCCAATCTTCCCCCTGTACTATCATAACCCGCAAGCCATAAGGTTTTACACAAGATTTCTGTTTACTGACCACCACAACAAATGCAAATGAAAACAAGAAAATATAGATGATGGAATTAGCTTTCACAATCATAAGGAATCAGACAGCAAAAGACAACAGAAACTTAATGAACAACATGGAAAACGAATCATTTTACATTAAGCAAATTGATAGGAAGCTTACAAAGATGAGAGAAATGTCAAGAGAAGATAATCAAACATGGACAGGCATCAAAATTGAAACGAAACTCGTCTTAACTCATACTTATCATGACTTAGTTTTTTCTATCTTACATTCTTATCAAATGCTTTCAATAAACTCTCAAAAGAATGTACTAACATATATAGTTATATAAGTTTCATAAGCAAACGGTTCCTAAAAAATTGATAAACATCATATGTGCTTCTCATCAAAAATACTTGTACACTCACTTAGAACTAATACATTTGTGTAAGAGCCATTTGAATATTAAAATTAGTTCTTCGAATGTCACCCCTGAAGGAAAGAAATTTGAGCGAAATACTTTTGATACATGCATTTCACACATACTGATCATGCCATTAAGGAACCTAAACTCAGGTGCTAGACTGAATTTCCAAAATTCACAAACTTGAAAAAGTATCAAACAAACACTAAATTTTATTTGAGATGAACCCTTGTTATGTTAAAAATAAAAAAGCAGCTTTAAAACCCTACAACTTATTTAAAGATGTAATGCAATTCATACCGAGGAAGGAAGAGAAAAACTAGAAGAGAGGTATTCCTGTGCTTTATGGTGAGAAACATTCATTTCTTGACGCACAAAGGAATGTGAGTCCGCATCAAATAATCACTGGAAAAAATTCTAAATAATACCAGCATTTGAAGCTGTAGCATGCAATGAAGTATAAATAGACAGCAGACATTTACACAACACTAACATTTTGCAGGCAAACGCAGGAAAAAAAAATCAAAGAAATTAAAGCATTTCAAAAGGACATTATATGCAGCTTTAATATTTTTGCTATGGAACGAGCAGGTATAGGGACGATAATTCAGTAACAGCACAATCGTAGATGATATATTAAACACATTTACTCTACTATTTGAGACATTTCCATGCAACATAAAAGTCAAATCATCGTCATAACTATAACATGGTCAACTTATGTTTTGTTATCTTTGTAGGAAATGAGACATTATAATATGGAGAGAATTTGATATATTACATGTAATACATCAATAGAGAGAGCACTACCCGTCATAGAAGACACAAGGAGACAACTTATGAGACATTACTATATGAAGAGAAGTTTCAGTAAATAGTAGAAAATCTATTTATACCATGACTACATCAACAAAAACAACAAATCATCAGTTTAGTTGGAGTCCGCTACATGGGTTCACTTTACCATTTCCAATTGATTTCGTTAAGCAGAACATTCAAACGATAACACTATGACTCAATAACCATTACAAAGAAGCAGCAACCGAAAGTTACAATAAATTGTGCATACATAAACAATAAGAACTGTGAAAAAAATTAAAAATAAATGGCTGATACATCAAGTAGGGCCTTAGTTCTTTCGGATAAAGGTCTCCTTCCT
This sequence comes from Stephania japonica, assembly GCA_039657345.1. NCBI lineage: Eukaryota > Viridiplantae > Streptophyta > Magnoliopsida > Ranunculales > Menispermaceae > Stephania > Stephania japonica. The sequence goes on from CM077558.1 coordinate 50,567,586, forward strand.
ACTGTTTTGTGTTTTGTGCACTTCGTTTGTAGCATGATTCTTTCTAGAAATTCTATGCAGAGCACCCAAACTGTTTTCACTCCTGCATTTGTTTTTTTTTCACTGAAATAAAACCATTTTCTTTCGACTCATTACCTTCCCCTCCACAATAAGTAGCCTGCAACATAGATATCTTCAAGGAAGTTTCATCAGATATTCCAGAATTAGCATTTTTTTTACACGTTATCTCTATTGTACTGCTTCCTTCCTGCAACATAGATTTCTTCGTACTGCAACATAGTTTTCTTCGTACTGCAACATAGATTTCTTTTGTACTGCAACATAGATTTCAACATAGATTTCTTTTGTACTGCAACATAGATTTCAACATATTTCAACATAGATTCCTTCCTGCAACATAGATTTCTTTTGTACTGCAACATAGATTTCAAGGAATTTTCATCAGATATTCCAGTATTAGCATTTTCTTTTGTACTGCAACATAGATTTCTTCGTGGTGTGTCTCTCAAGTTATCTCTTTTGTACTGCTTCCTTCCTAACAAGTTTCCACTTGGTCACTACATAAATTCAAATCCTTGCAGTCATTGCAGTAGCTGCAGAAGGAATTTCTAAGAAATCACTACAATAATCTTGAGTGAAAATTGATAATTGACAACCAGCTTCCTTGGTAGAAATTGGTAAAACACATGAAACTATGGAATAGAAGAAACTAGAGAGTTAAACGGGAAAAAGTAAATAGCATTGTTGTTGATATTCATTGAGCTACCTCATATTTGTAGACTCCCAAATCATGTCCCTGTTGCTTGCATTGTTGTTGATAAGTTTAGATGTGCAAGTGATTCAGATCGAACTTTTTCAGTTTGTGTTAGACCCATATAATACTAAAATGATGCTTCAACTTTTTTAGGGAGCTTATATTTTAGATTTTGTTTCAAGAATTGTTTTACTGTCATATCCTCATTGATTAAATTTACATTTACATAGATGCCCGTTGAAGAAGATAGAAAAAAAGCAGCAACTATAATGATGATGATGTTGCTACTTGATTACCTACGACGTCGTCATTCGCTAAACATACAACCTCGAGTCAATAGAGATGAAGAAAGGAAACTAATATTAAAACGTTTTTACAAAGAGTCTGACAAAAATTGTAAGGAACAATTGCGATTGAAACGAGGTCCATTCAAAGAGCTTTGCAGAATTCTTCGTACACATGGGCTAGTTAATGGACGCAGTGTAAAAGTAAAAGAACAAGTAGCTATGTTTTTGTTGATAGTTGGACACGATAATCGAAATAGAAGGACGAACTTTGAATTTATTCGTTCTGGTGAGACAGTTAGCCGCTACTTCCACGTTGTTACAAGAGCTCTCATCAGTATGTATAAAGACTATGTCAAACCTGCAAATATAAATAATTCTCCACAAGATAAAGAATCAAACCCAAGTGCTTGGTATCACTATTTTGAGGTAATTTATTTTTTAGGATATTTTTTTTTAAGTTTTTCTTGTATATAGCATAATAATAAATAAATTATAATAATTTGTGTGTATAAATTAAATAACTATTTAATATTAGAATGCGGTTGGAGCATTAGATGGAACTCATTTTCCAAAGGCGTACTAATTGAAGAGCAGCGTGCGGAAGTATCGCAATAGAAAAACTTTTACATCCCAAAATGTCTTAGTGGCTTGTACATTTGATATGAAATTTACATACGTACTTGCCTTATTGGGAGGGCTCGGCTCACGATGGTCGTATATTAAGAGATGTTGTTAGGCCAAGTCGAGTAGATAGACTAACTATACCACCAGGTTAGATACATTTGTATTAAAATTATTGTTATTACTTTTTCGTTTTTGTGATACTTTCAACTAGTAACTTTTATTGTGATATCATTTTAATGTAGGAAAATATTATTTGGTTGATGCTGGGTACCCTAATGTTCCTGGATTTTTAGCACCTTATCGTGGTACAAAGTATCACTTAAAAGATCAAGTTGGTCGTACACCTAGCAATGCAAGGGAGTTGTTCAACTTTCGACATTCGTCCTTGCGTAACGTAGTAGAAAGGACAATAGGGCTTCTAAAAAAACGATTTGCATTTTTGAGGCACGAACCATTTTATAACGTTAAAACTCAATCAAGTGTCATTTTAGCATGTTGTGCGATACACAACTTTATGAGAGAAGAAGATCCAAATGATCTATGCGAAGATGAGGAAGATATTCATGAAGATGAAGAAGATGATGATGATTACAAATAAGACATGAAGATTATGTCTCCATACATCATTCTCAAATTTGGGTAGCTAAACGAGATGCATTAGCTGAGTTAATGTGGAATGAGTATCACTAATATATACAAGTTTATTTAATTTTTCTAGATGAAATGATATAATGTTGAGTATATGGGTTAGTAATATAGCTTGTATGAACTTTTTATTACTTGAATTTGATTTATTTGGAACTTTTCTTAATTAATAGATTGTCATATATAGTCTTTTGTCGTATATTATCAAGTTTACCTTTTTTTTTTTGTTAAACATATATACAACTTTGGTATCATCTAAAAATAGTGATGGAAGAATCATTTGGGAGCGTGAAAGTAGTGACAAAGGGGCAATTGCGATGGGACGACAAAATGGATAAAATATTGCTTGAAATTATTTTGGAAGAGTATGGATTGGGCAACGCTTCAAATACTTCATGGAAGCCCGAGGTTTATACTCAAGTGTGCGTAGAATTGCTGAAGCAATTAAAACTAGAGGTGAACCCTTCAAATGTGAAGGGTAGAATCAAAACATTTAGAACCAATTACTTCCTTGCAAAGGAGGTAATTTCTCAAAGTGGGTTCGGATGGGATCCAGATACACAACTTGCCACGGCAGATGTTTTGACTTGGAAAGATTATCTTGAGGTACATTTTTGGTTTTCTTAATTAGAATATACAGTCGTATTATTGATGTATATTAGCTAATTATATATTTTTGTGTGTTGGTGTATATGTTTACATGTAACAGAAACATCCAGAAAAGGAATCATACCGCAGGAAGTGTGTCAGTGTACTACAATGAGTTGTCTATAATATTTGGAGACGATCAAGCAACTGGTAGGAATGCAATGACTGGTAATGAGGCAGACAGAGAGTTGCCTTCTTTGGAAGAAATGAGTGAGTAAAGTTTGTAGAAATAATTATTTATTATTACACTTTTTAGGCTCACATTGCATTTTTAGAAGAAATATATTGCATGACTTATTATTATTATTATTATTATTATTATTATTATTATTATTTTCAGGCAATGTAGAGAAGTCACTTCCAACTAAAGAAGAAAGAGAGGAGGTAAATCGCTCATCATCTAGTTCAAGTCGTATGGCAACAAATGGCCAAAGGATTAAAAGGAAGAAGAGTAGTGACGTTGATCCTAACCAAGGACTAACTCTGCCAACCGACTAGCAGATGCATTTGCGCACACAGATTGCTCACGTCTTCAAAAGGAGCTTCGTAGTATTCCTGAACTAAGTCGAGAAGATATAATGCGGGCTATGCTTTTGTTGGGAGGTGAAGTTAAGGATGCAAATATATTTTTTCAGTTGGACGAAGACTTGAAGAAGGATTGGGTGATCTTATATTTACAGAGGAAATTTTAGATTGATTTTTTTTTTGGGATGGTAGGAAAATTTTAGATTGATTTTGAAAGCGAAAACATTAGTTTTGTTTGAAGAACGTTGAAACATTAGTTATTTTCTTTCATTTATGTTAGTTATCACTTAACTTATGATTCTTTTGAGTTCATTCATGGTTATCAAAGATCGTTGTCAATTAAATTTTGATACATATTATTGATTACTTCATCAGGTACAATACTTGTAAAGTTCTGTTAACTGAAATGAGGTGGATGTGTAATTTGTTTTCTATTGGGCTATGATGGGTGGGGGTTTTGGATAATTGCTCTGGTTTAAGTGGCGATGGTTCTGGGGTCCTCGCATGAGTTTCAATTATTTTATTTTTTTTTGATGAAATCGCATGGTTCCATGATGTACTCATCGAAGTAGATGACGAGATGACTTGTGATTGAGGTAATGTATGTTGATATTTTGTCTCCCAACTCAATTTATTAATTTTTTGTATGGGTTCATGTCAGTATAATGTTTGTGTGATGAGATGGTGTCGACATGGAGGTTTTTAATTGCACAAGCGTGGATGAACACATTGGGATCGAGAGATATCCTTTTTGATATTAAGTTCTCATGGACTTGTTGAATTGTGACTCTTAAGCATGTTTAAATTTGTGGGATTGCGAGAAAATCTAGTAAAAAATTGAAAATTAAAGAAAATTTTAATTTCATATCAAACACTAGAAAATTGAAAAATAAAATTTTCTCGTGTGCAATCAAACAACATTGAGAAATTTTTCTTAAGAAAATTCTCTAAAGAAAATTTGTTAAGGAAAATAATTTTTTCTTAATAAATTTTATTTTGCTATCAAACACACCCTTAGTGAGAAATATATATGAATACATTGATAAATCTTTTTGTATTGGATTATTGATTTAGTGTGATTCATTACTAACTTGCACAGAGTGAGTGTTTGTCATGTCTCGAATTTCTAATCCTTGATTAATTCCTTAATCAGGATCACTGACCCATAACGTGAGACCCGCGTGTGATGCGCACACTGACCGAGGCACATGGTTAAGGTATATTTTATATTTGTTGTGATTTTATGTATAGTGTTATGTAAATATATAGACTAATTAAGTCGGTTCATGTAGTTATAGGCCGAGACGCAAGCGGGAACGTGCCTCGAGTTGCATGCGAGTCGATAGACTGGGTAGCTACACTTGTGGTAAGTCTAAACTTAGTCTAAAGTAATTCAATTAATTTATTTCAAAAGCGTATGGTATTTAATTAATGCACATCAAATATTAAAGTCCTATAGTCAAATTTAATTACAACAACCATTGGACTTGCCTCGTGATATGAGCTAGTACACACTCCCATATTGTTGTGTCAATAATAAAGTGTGTCACCGGAAACTTGGACAACCCAATTTGGAGCCTTAAGATTTTCATTAAGATTTGTTAAGCACACTAGATCTAAACTGTAACGACCCGAAAAATATGATGTCTGTGTGATGACGTGTATTATCTATTTATTCTTGTGTATGTGTGATAGGATGGTGACGTCGAGTTGCGAGTAGGGTTCACCAAGGAAAACGTGAAGAACGTGTATCGGGCATATAAAATATGGGTACACGGGTCCGAAAAATGATTTTGTGGACGACCGAAAAATAAAATACAATAATAAATTAATTCGGGAATATGTTCGTGTGACAACCCTTCCCTGACCTAGGGTCAAGTCGTCCGGCTCAAACCGTTACCTAGACCCAATACATGAACTAGACCCAAATAACGACTTGGCACACCTAAATAAACCTGCGGAATAATCATTCTAATAAGATATATGATAATAAGAATGTAAAAGATAATCATAATAAAATCATATAATCTTGTATATCATAATAAGATCTATCATCTTTAATATTTAAAAGTCTCATACAACTTCATAATAATATTATAAAGGTTCAAAACTACCCATTAACTAAGTCTTAAGTTATAACTCACGTACGAGGTTTACAAAAAGATCAATATTAACAATATACTAATATCATACGAGGCTCACATGTAAAGACACTTCAAGATAGATCCTTTCCCTTGCCTTTCTTGTCTATCGCGCTGGTAGAGGGACTGTGGGGTAAAGTGGGGTGAGCTAAAGAACCAACGGTGCTCAATAAGAGGAAAGACTCGCTCAAACATTAAATATGCAAGTACTACCTAGTACTCATGCAAGTTCTAACATGACACCAAATCCATACTCACAACGCATCATGTAAAAGACAAATAAATGTAAATCATAACCAAACATAAGTATACAAATGAATACATGATTAGGTAAGAGTATAGATATTGTTAATGTTCCTCATAGTTATGGAAATAAATTCATTTTCTAAGAAGAAACATATAAATAGAATTTCCATTTCCAAACTAAACATCAAATAGTCAACGTATCAATCTTTCAAGTCGTAATTCATTCACTATAACATACATAAAAGCATGACGGTTTCACAACACATTTGATAAACATTCATTTATTTCATGCATGATAATATTCACCATTTTTCATTTATAAAATCTACACATGACATACATATAAAGTCAAATGAGAGATTTAAATGAAATGCGATAGATATATACTAATATAGTCCGTTGTTTCATTCAATGCGAACTAGATATTGGTAAGGATCCGGTGACCGAATCATCTACTTTTGAATTGGTACAATAACTAGTGGAAACGCAATGCCCGTTGCGCCCTCTAAATAATGGCACCAAAACAAAGGTAGTTTCATCCAAGCCGTCACCACTACACGTCTCAAAGAACTATTAAGTGGCAAAGGATGGAACTCCAAACCCTTACCCTCGAATGGTTCACCTTATGCATTCTATTATTCAAGTAAAACCCTCGGTGGTTAACTACCACAAACATTCTGGGGCGTCCAAAATATAGACTACTTGCTAATTTGGCCCACTGTGGAACTCCACAAACATTCTGGGGCATCGAATAACATGGACGGCAAAACAATGCATTCACAATTCCATAGATAATAGAGATCCAAACCAATATCATGACGTAACCCATACCAAGTCGTTCTATTCAAAACATGAATTCCTAATTATCTAATAGTCAAGCCATATTTAATGCATGAACGAAGCTCTCCACTTACCTGGATCCGCCACGATGCCTATATCGACTCCTCACGCGTTTGGGGTCCCACGTGAACCGCCTCGCGAATCTAAACAATTCATATAACACTACATAAGCATTTCACTCAATTTAAAGTTGAGTATTTTAATTATTAATTTATATTTGGGGACCCAATGGTGTGGGTCCCACGTGTTGTGCCGTTTAAGGGCTTTGTCGGAATGTTGACGCCCATCGTAATTTTATCCTATTTTATTTTATTTTATTTTATTATTATTATTATTTTTTATTTATTTGGCCAGGGACCAATTTGGACCCTGTTTAGTTGAACAGGGACCAAATGGGTCCCTGTTTGGTTGGCCAGATGCATTCCAGCCCCTGGTCAACCAGGTCCAACCCCCCTAGGGGTCGACTGGCCCCCTAGAATAGTCCAGGGGCCTATCGCCCCTGGGGCCCATCCCAACCCTCGGATCAAGATCTAGTGAGCACTGGGACCCCTCCACCGCGGCTAACTAGCCGCGGTGGCGGTGGTGGTGGTAGTGATGGAAGAAGTGGGGTGGCTATTGCCGGCCCTTTTTCCTTAAGGGTTCATGGGGTGGCAAGAGCCACCCCCTGCAGACGGCGGCGCCGCTGCTCCTCAGCGGCGCCGCTGGTCTTCTCCGGCGGCGCCTCCCCCAGTCCAGCGGCTCCACTAGGAGCGCCACCCCCCCATCTTAACCTACAAACAAATAACACAAACAAGAAAAGAAGAAGAAAAAAAGAAGAAGAAAGAAAGAACGAAGAAGAATAACAAGGGATTACCTCATTGATTGATATTTCCTCTTCCTCTCCTCTCTCTCAAACTTATAGAAACAACACAAGGGGTGACTAGAGTTTACAAAGTTCACTTATATAGTTAGGGTTTTTAAAGTAGGGTTGTTCACAAATTCAACCTAAATGACATAAATACCCCTATAGGCTCAATTTCTTTGTTAAGCCCATTTAAACTATTTTCACTTAGTCTAAGTCTTGTTAAGATTAATTTCATGTATCAATTTCATTTGTTCACATACTTTAATATAAAATTAATAAAATACCTTTCAAATGGGTCGGAAAATATTTGGGTCATTACAGTTCGGGTCATTAGAAATTCCATTCGCGCGCGACGGTGTGAGTCGTGGTGCATGTTGGGCACAAAAACACCTGAGAAAAAAGCCAATTATTTGAGCAAATGAGATGAGGACAAGGGGAGAGTCCCAAAGTGTGTATAAAAGTGGTTGAGGCTGGTGTGTTTTGATGCCACAAGATGTGCCTTGAGATACATAATTCACACCTAAATGAGGACAACCGTATATAAGGGTGAGTCAACTCTCTCTCTTTCTCATTTCTTTCTCTTCTCTCTCCCTATTCACGTGAGAATGAGCTGAGGCGGAGGGGGTTTCACAGTTTTGACGCCAAGGGATCACACCACGATGCAAACAGAGGTGATATCTTGACTCCCCGTTCAATTCTCGTCGTTTTGGCGTTTATTTTGTGTATTTTCGTTCGATTGTTGGATCCGTGGTGGGTCGAGTTTTATGATTTTGTAGTGGTTTTGGATAGGTATCGGGGTCCTTAAGAGGTTGGGATAGGCTCAGAACACAGCGACGCAGGTCGAGGTTGCAAAAAACCCTGGTATTCACATTATGGAAGTGACACCGCGAGAGACGTCGTAGGGATTAAAAGTCCACGATGTCAGTCATGACATTCAAACCAGAGAGGGTTGGTGTTTAACGCTTTAGATGGCGCTACTAGGTTTTTTGACCCACGACGCCATCAACAGTGTGACACTGTTCACCAGAACAAGTTTTTGAAAAATTTCGGAAACCTTGGGACTTCTTTCGAGTATCCAAATGGGTTTGAATACGAACCAATACTCAAGGAATTGACCCAAAATTGTAGAAATGGGAAATATTTGAAAAATGGGGCCGTCACAGTTGGTATTAGAGCCGAAGTTTTAATACTCGACTCTTGATTTAAATCACAATCCATCAAGACAAACTAGCAGAAGTTAGGACAATGGTGGAACTTAGAGTGGAACCCTATGATCTTGAATTAAGTCTTAGTTGGGAAGTGAGGAGAGTTGGAAAATTAAAACTGGACTATGAGTTATTTGACTTGTTGTAATATTATTATCGGTTGATATAGTCTGATTGAGGATACGCTTTTGTGGCAAATTGCGATGGTCGATCAGCCAGAGTCCAGTGGCGGCAGTTCAGAGGATGCTCAACAACGATTAGATAAGATGTCTCAGTTGGTCGTTTCACATGGCCAGCAGCTCGAGGGGATCCTTCGATTATTGAGGGCATAGGCTGTACCAGCAGGACCTGTGGTAGCCGAGGAGGCATAGGTTCAGATTGAGGTAGCACCATCTATACCAATTGAGGATACGTTGATTTAACCTACGGGTACCAGTACTGGGGCGACAACTAAAGCAAGATAGTCTCGCTAGTTTCAAAGACATCACCTAGAGAAATTTCATGGTAGTACAAATCTTGAGGCTATAAAGTGATTTATGAAGAGCCATGAAAAGATCTATGATGTATTAGCTACACCTGAGCATATGAGAGCTTCGATTTCATTAGCATCCATCTTCAGAGAGGCAAACACTTGGTGGCGTACCATAGTTGCTACGAAGGGCAAGCCTACGAACTGGGCTGAATTCAATTAGAGGTTCAACCAGAAGTATGTTCTCCCTGCAGTCCATAACTTGAAGAGGACCGAGTTTCAGAACATCAAACAAATGATTGGCGAGACAGTGATGTAGTACATGGGTCGATACCTGCGACTGATGGAGTATGCCGGGGGCATATATGACACCGATGCTGATCAGGCCTACTACTTTATGTATGGCGTACTAGATTCAAACGGTTCTATGGTGGCGACTACAGCTCCGAGGACGTTACAGGAGGCATACGAGAGGAATATGGCTAGTGAGTCTTTCTTCAGCATGCACGCAGGAGCATTTGTTGCGCCATCCGCACCATCACAGCTGGGAGTCAGTTCAGGAGATGGTAAGAGGAGGAAAAGTCATGATGATGATTATGAGGATGATAACGGGGATATAGCTGCACCACATACATGTTTCATGTCTACAGTTACAGTTCCTTACGCTCCAATAACTAATGTCATTAGGCGATCACCTCAATGAGTATAGACAGGGTAGCAGCAGAATCGTACAATACCAATTCAATTGATTTATTTCAAAAGCATATGTCATTTAATTAATGCACATCAAATATTAAAGTCATATAGTCAAATATAATTACAACAACCATTGAACTTGCCTCGTAATACGAGCTAGCACACACTCCTACATTGTTGTGTCAATAAAGTGTCACTAGAAACTTAGACAACCCAATTTGGAGCCTTAAGATTTTCATTGAGATATGCTAAGTGTGACGACCCCAAATTTCATAATCCTAGAATTGGGCACCACCCGACCTAAACCTACGTGGACCCCAAGCCAATTTCACTGGGTCACATAGGCCTAGTCAGCCTTCCTTACCCTTTACACCATTTATTACGTATTTACATGTGAAGTTAATCAATTAGTGAGTTATTATCAAATAAAGCGGAAGCAATTGAACTCCAAACTAATCAATGAACTTCTAAGACACTAAGCTAAGACAAATCCTAGGGTGTGGAAACCCTGCAACTGTAAACATCATCCATAATAAGTCAAAGGAGAGCACCAATGATATCATACATGTCCAAGATCTCTCATAACACATAATCTCATGTTTAACAAAATAATATAGATACATAATACAAAACATATACTAAATACGCGAGAGGAGACCGCCTCGTGGTCCTCGACTTCAATCGCCTAGCACTAGACCCTTGCCTTTGTTTGCTTGCCGGTCTGCCCACCGTCACAAACTAGACGGTGAGTACAGTGATGTAGAGAGTAAAATACCAATAGAATTTTAACAGAATTTCAAAAGTCACATAAATGCTAAACTAGTATCATGCATGGATATCACAAAGATTATAAAAGATAGCATGATAAGTGAATCACTGAGATAATAACGATAAATGAGTGTCAAGAGCACAAAGCCAAAAGAAAAGACATCTAAATGTCCTAAGTCCACCAGGTTGCCACACTTAGTTTACAACTTGACTTCCGAGACAGAATATGGACCTACACAAACCCAAGACAGTCTAGAATAAGGCACTTAGCCCGTGGTTACACTTACTTCGCATCAGGGCCGGCCCTGTCATTTTGGAGGCCTGGGGCGAACCTTAAAAATGGGGCCTTCTATATAAAAATAAATATATTTTAAAAAAATAAATTAAAGATTAAGTGAGTTATATATGAATAGCATGCAATGAACTTAAAATCAACAATTTTGAAATTAGCCTTTTCCCTCCTCCTCTCTTCAGACTTGGGACCGACAATGAAAAGTAAAACACTTATCACTGCTAGAGTTAAAAAAGGGTTTTGTAACAAGTCAAAATTAGTTAAAAGTATCATAACCTTTCACAACTTTTTTTTATTGTATTCTAACTTTTTGGAATTCGTTATTGTATCATAACTTTTCTATATTAATTGATTTGTATCCTTGTCACTCTTAAACTATAAATTTGATGATGTATGTCACTTAAACGTTGTGAAAGATAATGATACTTTTAACCAATTTAGTCTAGTCGCATAAAGTGACAAAAATGAAAAAATAATGTATAAATAAAAATGATGCTTATACTGAGATAAAAAAGATGTGCCAAAAAAAAAAAAAAAAACAAGCACTAGCATCAAAAATAAAATCGAACAAGTTCAAGACTAATTACTCTTTATTGTAAAGATTTGGCTAACTCATCTTGTTTCCTTTTTTTCTTAAGTTTATCAAAACCTAAGCATATTTTCTATGCATCACGTATCTTACACTAATAAAAAAATTTCTAAGCGCTAAGAAATCTAAACCTTAAAAAAAAATTGATCTAAAAGACTTGAAGGTCTATTGATGAGTACTTCACCGCCACCAAAAATCAATTATTTTTAGGTATAAACAAGTAACAATAAGAACTAAATTATACTAAAAAAAGTAATAGTAGTAACTTAAAAGTATACTAAAAGAGTTTGTAACCCAAAAAGAAGAAATATACCAAAGAGTAGAGATGATGTCACAGAGGAGTGCTCAATTGAAGATCATTGAACAACCAATGATGTGAGACTGTGAGAGATGTTACTGAAAGATATTCTATAGGACTCTTTAAACTTTGTCCTCAATTTGAGGATGATGAGGATTGAGGAGAGATCTTGTGTGAGAGATGTTTTTTTTCAAGTTTGCTGTAAAGAGAGATCTAGCATAAATGTGAGACTTGAGAGATCTAGCGAAGAAGAAGAAAAGACTTTTTGTTTGATTTGACGGGGAAGAGAGAATAGTTGAATAGGTTACGTGTTGAATGGAAGGGGAGTTGAGAAGTCGTAGAGTTGCCGAAGTCGCAGATTTTTTTTTTGGAAGTTTCAACGTATTGTACCTTTAATAATCTATAATTAAATAAATAAAAATATGAAATTACAAAAATACCCCTACTTTAGTGCCAAATGGGGCCTTAATCACTTTGGGGGCTTGGGGCGGTTGCCCACCAGGCCCCCATGCAAAACCGGCCCTGCTTCGCATACGGGCATTGCAGCGTCACACATAGTTCAACATACGACCACCACAATCCTAAACTATTGGTTTAACCACGTTCAGAGTCCGTGTACTCCCGGTGTAAACTGCAAGTACCATATTGTCCACTTAGACCCAGTAGACTACTCATTAGGGAATCCAAACAAAACCAAGCTGATAACTCACCAAGGATAGATATAACCAAAAAGAATTCGACAATTCATAGCCGCAAGAGAGTACAGCTAAATAACATAATAGCTCAATTAAATGTACAAATGAAATAATGTAAGTACTCCAATTGGTTTTACTCACAATATCTGCGCGAAACTCTGCGTTCACAACTCTCACACGCTACCAAACTATCCCCGCATGCTCGTCATCGGTCCACTAAGTACATGTTAAGCATTTTCGTTGCAATTTGGTAGTATTAGCATTTTATTTTGCATTTAATTGAAATCCCTTTTTAATTTTCCATATTTATGTTCGATATGTTTTCATGTTGACTTTTAGGTTCTTGGGTCATATTTGAACCGGTTTAGGTACCCCAAGAAGTTCCCAATTCATTTCGAAGACCCACAAAAGTTTTGGAAAAAAATTGGGTTTCAGGCGTCGCCGGGACGTCGTAAGAGTTTCCCCTTGGCGGGGTCTCTATGGCGTGGGGCGCAGTGTCTCTGCCCCAGACATCATGGGGGTTTTATACCCTACGACGCCTTCACGGCGTGGGGCAGATGGACTCAGCCCCAAACGTATGTGGGGTGCGCCGTGAGGGTTTCTCCCTACACGATGCCCCTATGACGTAGGGACAGAGAGACCACTCTTTGTCCCCATCGCCGTGCCTGGCGCTATGGGGCTAAGGCCCCACGACGTTTGTCGCGGCGCCGCCACCTTAGGGACTACCGGGGGTGTTTCCCTCCCTCGGCTCGCGTTGCCTTGAGCCGATTTGGTCCATTTATCTTCGGGGACTCAACATCACTCCAAAAACACCCTCGACGCACTCCAAAACGTTCGAAATCCTCGACGAAAAACCAAAAACGAAAATCATTCCAAAAATCCTCAAAAATTCACTAAAAATTCGAAACTCCCCCAAATTGAATACCACCTTTACAAATCTCGTGTTGATCGTTGTGAGGATCACCAAAATGTCGAGAGTTTCGATCGAATCCAAAATCTCGACATGGTGTCTAAATTTCTTCGCGACGAACGCGAATAAAACTCGCACCAACTAGGGCTGAGCACGGGTCGGGTTTGGGTAGACCCGACCCGAGACCCGATGACTCGACTCATCTTTGGTCTGTATAAAATGACCTGTCACCCAACCCGCCAGATAAAATACCCGATATATACTCGACCCGTTTATTGTCGGTCGTCGGGTGTCGGGTGACCCACTAGTGCCAAAAAAACAGATGGAAAAAATAATAGCAAGGCAATTTTTCAAGTTTTACCAGTGTCACGTACAACACCTCAAAGTTGTAAGTACAAGACACAACTAATTATCCAGGAACCATAATCAAGATAACAACATATATAGTAATCACTAACTAAATATGAAACAAAAGCTGATGATAACCTGGTAGAAAACATAAGATTACTCCATAAAAAATAACATAATAAATCACCTGAGGTAGCACATCCTTCCTGGAGGTAATTCTCTCAACTATAAGGCTACAAGTCAAGTGATCTAGTCACTCAATCACAACATAAGTAATGTAGTTAAGTAACCCACAACATACATGATACACATGTTGTATTAATAATTTAAAAAGCCACAAAATAATTAAAACAAGTCTTCTTTCCCACAAAAAAAAAGTATTCTTCATCTCCAACGTCTATGAGAGTATGAGACTATGATTCCATCTTCAATACTTTAAGTTTTCATCTCTAAAACAAACTACAAAATGAAACAAACAAATATATAGTTAGTACTACTTGCAACTTATAAGAGAATGAAAGAGAACTTATAAAATAAATGATTAGTGGTTAACTTACAAGAACTACTCTTTAGCATACAAAATATGATGAGAACTCAAAGCTCCTCTAAGACTAATAGTTCTCCTTCAACCTCCAAGTCTTGAAAATAAGATAATATAAAAAAAGAGTTTAGAGTTACAAGATACAACTCATAAAATACTTAACACTTAGTAGCAAGTAAGAAATTTAGTAAATTTATGCTTTCTACAAGCAACTTACCAGATTGGTCACTAAAACTTTCTAAAACCCTTTAAGATCGAGAGGACTACCATATTTGAGCCAATTTTGAGTGCAAATAAGGGCCTCAACAGTGTTCGGGTTCAATGAACTACGAAAAGAATCCAATACACGTCCACCGGTGTTGAATGTTGATTCTGATGCAACTGTAGAAATCGGGATTGCTAAGACATCTTTCGCTAACCGTGAAATGACTTTGTATTTGGAAGAGTTTACCTTCCACCAATTTAGGATGTCAAAGAGCTCCACATTTTTTTCACAAATCTCTGCCAAATATTTGTCTATTTCATTCTTATTCCCATTGCTCTCTTCTTCATAAAGATGTCGTGTGATTTGCCTAAATTGTGGAATATCATCCAACTTTAAATCAATTGGATTTGGAGTTTATTCATCTTCATTATCATCATCATCATCTTTAGAAGAAAAAGGCTTGTACGCCTCTTATAACCTCCTAAATGTCGTATCCACCTTCTTTGCTAGCTTCACCCACTTCTTTCCCATACATGAGATTAAAGCAATATGAAACTGGTTTTAGTTTGAATCTTTGGTCAAGCAAAACAGGTACATACAACATAATATTGGTCTTTTCAGTATTTCCCCAATACTTGTCGAACTTTGCTTTCATTCTCCTAGCCATTGATGATAAATACACATTGTTACTCTCACAATACTTTTGAATTATACCATGAATCAAGTAAATTTCTTGAAAGTATCTATTAGAAGTCACATATAAGGAAGCTGAAACTCGTTTAGTGATTTCATAAAATGACTTCAAAAACTTTACAAACATCTTTACCTTTTCCCAATCATCATCAGATGGAATCTTTGCCAAATTCAAATCATCACCTTCTCCTTCCATTCTCACAAAAGCACATTGGTAGGTCAACGAAGCAGCCAACATCATGAAAGTGGAATTCCACCTTGTACTTACATCTAAACAAACACCACCATTAGTATTAAGTTTTTTTTGCTTCACACATGTCTTAAAGGTGAGTGACCGCGCAGAAGATGACCTCACATACCTCACAAAGTAGCGTATGTTTTCAATAGATGAATCCAATTCCTCTAACCCCTCCTTGACTACAAGATTCAAGACATGAGCAACACATCTAACATGAAAGAAGTCGCCATCTAATACCAATCTACCCCAATTCCTAACTTTCCTCACCAAGTAAGAGATGGCCACATTATTAGAAGTAGCATTGTCAGCTATCACAATGAAGACTCGTTCGATGCCCCATTCTAGCAAACACTTCTCCATTGCTTTCCCAATTGTGTCACCTTTATGATTTGGAATTTGAAAGAAGTTTAAGATTTTTTTTTTGCAACTTCCATTCACTATCAATGAAGTGCGCAGTGAGCACCATATAGTCGATCTTTTGTATTGATTGTCATGCATCCGTTGTTATGCACAAACGCTGAGACGACCCCCGAAATATCTTCTTCAACTTCGTCCTTTCAATTGAGTAAAGACTCATACAATCCCTTGTAATTGTTCTTCTTGATGGAACAGTAAACTTAGAATTCAAACCCGCAATAAAATCATGAAAGCCATCATTTTCCACAAACCTGAAAGGTAACTCATCTAAAATAATCATCCTAGCAAGCAATCTCCTACAATTGTAATAGTCATAGGTGGTTGCGAACAAGTGAACTGTGCTTTCAGCCGAGGACCCATCATGAGTAGAAGAGAAACAAAGGTTTGCTTGCTTGGAAAGATGCCTCTCATTTTCAATTTTCCACGGATGATTGGTGTAACGGCCCAAATAATATTTGCCGTTAATTATGACGTCATTGCAGATGTGGATGCCAAATGAAGACAAATGAGGACCCACAAAAGGAGGATCGAAATGCACTCGAACTAGGTATACAAATCCGCTTTGTATGCTTGTTGTGGTAAATTGTGATGGAAAGGTATAAATTAACTAATTCCATTGCAATATGTATGCTAATGTAGTTGATTGACGAGTGAGGAATGACCTCGGGGTGCGTGCGGACACGGGACACGAGGCACGAGGTGCTTAGGTAGTCGAGGAAACTACGGTGAGTTTACCCGTGAATTTTGGTAATTTATTGAATAGGGTAGATAATTATTATGTGATAAATTAATTGGAAATCAATTGATCCTATAGTTAAGGAGAATAAAACAATAACAGCTTGGATGCTTCTCGAGATGCACAACAGTTCATGAGTGTCATGATTAGGTGTATAAGGTTGGAGTGACATAGGGTGACCATGAACCCTTGGATGCTTCTCGAGATTCGTGCACACACTTGATCAAATGCCAAATATATATACACATGCTTGATCGATCGGTCAAAGGAGAGTGAGAGTGTGAGATTGAAGAGAGAGCTTGGAGGAAGAGAGAAATCGTTGGAGGGAAGAAGAGGAGAGGAAAAACAGCCAACAAGGTGTGAAGAAGGTGATTTGTGGCTTCCTACAACAAGAACCTAAGGTATGGACACATTAAACTTGGATTTTTGTGGAATTTTTGGGTGTGGGTTGGAGCTTGTGGAAATTCGAATTTGTTGGGAATGAAACACTTGGTTTTGTTGGAGTGAGTGTGTATGAAAATGGCATGAGGTGGTTGTGAGTTTTGAGTAAATTTGGGAGAAGTTGGAGGATTTTCCAAAATGGGTTTTGAAATGTAATTTCCATGATTTGTGGATTTTGGGGTTTGATTATGGTAATTTGTGTTTAAATGGTGTAATTAAGGTCATTAATGTTTTATGGAAACATGGAAATTGAATTTATGAGTTTGGAGTCAAAACTTGTAATTTGGAAATTTTCGACAGAATAGCAATTAGCGCGCTAATTGGGGAAATTAGCGCGCTAATCACGCTGAGTAATGAAGATGATGAACAGTGATTGAGATAAATTAGCGCGCTGAACTTAAAATAGATGTCTCCACCAAGGTTTTGAAGTTGGGTGCTTCGGTTGGGAAGAAGGGCTATTTTGGTAAAAAAACATTGTGTGCCCTCATAAATTAAAATTTAAAATTGGGGTGCAATCAGAATCTGGGTGCCCTTATGGAAATGTGGGGTGCGTATAGCCAGGTTCAAACAAATTAGTTATTAGTCATATTAACACGAAGGCAATAACACTACAAAATCCTTATCCAAAAAGAAAAAAGAAAAAAAAAACCACTACAAACTTGAATAATTTGGGAAAACACATTGTATTAGGCCATCTCCAATCACAACACTAAAATGGTGCAACTTTTGCACCATTTTAGTGTAACTTTTACACTAAATTTTTAAACCATCTCCAACCCACAACACTATCTTTTACACTATCTTACTTTATTATTATTTTATTTATTATTTTATTTTTTTCTTAAAAATAATTAAGGTAACTATAGTTATATGTAAAGATAAAAACAAAAAAATAATAATAAAAAAAAATGGCGCGTGAACAGTGACGCACCAAATTGGTGCGGCACTGTAGCTGTGCGCCATCCACGTAGGATGGCGCACAGTCCAACCCAGCGCCATTTTATCTGATGTGGCATCCCAACCAGCGCCATTTTGGCGCTGGTTGGAGATGCCCTGGCCACTCCATTTTGAAGACTCAATTGTCACTGGGTTTATAAGAAAGTACACTATGTAAAACCTCTGGGCTATCCACCCTTTAATCCAAAAAAAAAAAATATAACCAAGGCTCCACCCTTTGAGCATGCCTTCAAATGTTATGGTGGGATTCATCACTATGAAAAGTTAAAGCACGATAAGGATTATGAACCAACCAAGTAGATAGCTCACTTGTTTGATAAATATATGATAACTTGGGTAAAAAGTTGAAAGTTTGAGCCTCACAATATGCAAAATGTGGTTTCTATTTTTCTTATAAAAAAAAAGGTAAGGTTTACAAGATAATTTTGATAGAAAAAACTCAAAAAATGATTTGACAAAAAAAATCGAGAGAATTCTTTTTGTTTTTTGTTTAATTTCTTGATGAACTTTTGAAGATTGTATCACAATTTAAAGCTAGCTTTGTCATTATAAACAAGGACTTTTATCTAAAATCTTCTTTTTTTATTATTTTCTTGATGCTCAGAGCACATAGCTTAGTGGAAATAATCGCCCCTCTCAATTCTCCTTTTCGTTTATGTAAAATAATTTTTTACCATAACAAAAACAACATATCTTCAGTCCCAAATTAAATAGGTTCTGCTACATTGATCAAACTCTTCCATTGTGCTTGATTTAGTACCATTTTTTTCACTAATTAGAAAAGAAAATCATTTTAATCCTTTTTTCCAATCATATAGTTTAATTTTTTTTTTACAAGGAACCATATAATTTTCATGTTTTTGAAACACAACCATATTGATATAGTTTTCATTAACATGATGATGTCACAGACCGTTCAGTTTTCGAAACAAAAATAAATAAAGAAGACGACACGTGAATGAAAACTCTCTCTCTCTACATTTCAAATCTCACACTCTCTAACGGCTACTTCTCACTCTCACTCTCACTCTCACTCTCTCTCTCTCTCTGTCCGATCTTGTCTTCAATAACCAAAAAAACAATCAATTACTCACTCTCTCAATTTCAATTCTAAGGTTTCGTTCCTCTCCCTCTCTCGCTCTCTGCGATTCCTCTCTCAATTCCTCCCCAAAATGAAGAATTACATGCTCCCGAGAGGGGGAATCTTGAGAGAGGCCGCCCCTGAAAACCCTAATTCGCAAATCCCCAATTCCAAGCAGAGATCGGGCTCAAGAAAGCAGAGATCGTCGAAGGAGAACGCGGATCCGAACGCGGTTGCCGAGGTCTCGTCGCCGATGCCGGGGAAGCCGCCGCTGCCGCCGGGGAAGATCCGGAGCCCGCTCCCACCTCGGCCGCCGCCGATTTCAAACCCTAACCCTAACCCTCTGAAGCGGAAGCTCAGTATGGAAGCAGTGGCGGAGAATTGTGTTTTGGGGGGGCCGGATTCGGGTGTCAAGGTAGGGTTTTGAGTTTCGTGGTTCTGATTCTGTTGAAATTTAGAGTTTTGATGTGAGAGTAACCTAGATTCGTCGCGGTGAACGGCACAAATTTGGTTTTTAGGGTTTCTTTTATGTTGATTTTCTTGAAATGGTTTGTTGTAGGTGATTGTGAGGATGAGGCCTTTGAACAAGGAGGAGGAAGAAGGGGAAATGATTGTGCAGAAACTTGGGAGTGATTCGTTGTCGATTCTTGATCACACATTCACGTTCGACTCTGTCGCTGATCCGGTGTCCTCGCAGGTGAGAATCTTCGGTTTCTTTTAAGTCTGGAACTGTGCTTCTATTTAGCTTTTATATGGTTGGTTAATTCTGATTTTTTCTCCTCTTGTGATGTTCTCCAGCAAGATATATATGAATTTGTAGGCGCGCCGCTTGTAGAAAATTGCTTGGCTGGCTTTAACAGCTCCATATTCGCATATGGGCAGGTAATTTCTAATGCTGGTTTTATGTTCTCTTTATGGTGCATAATTTTTTAAGAAGGGTTTAATTTTGATTTTATTTTTCTAGACTGGAAGTGGAAAGACATATACAATGTGGGGACCCGCCAATGCCTTGCTGGATGATAATCTGTCCAGCAATCAGCAAGGATTGACGCCCCGAGTGTTTGAGCAGCTTTTTGCTCGTATAGATGAGGTGAGCTTCTGTCGAATATATGGACTAAATGTTTGATTTCTCATGTCATTATAAGTTAACTATGTTGCACTTCTATGATTAATGCAAGTCATTCTGCTTTACAGGAGCAAATTAAGCATGCCGATAAACAACTTGTGTATCAATGTCGGTGTTCTTTTCTTGAGGTGATAACTTTTCGTATTGATGACATTTCTTTTAATTTGGAAAAGACAGTGATGGCCTTTTTTTGTTATTTGAAGTCAAATGATCCAACACATGTACTTATTAATTATTTATTTAACAGATCTATAATGAGCAAATAACTGATTTGTTGGATCCAACTCTAAGAAACCTCCAGGTGAAAAAACAACTGTATGCTCATGTTCATACATTTATTAATTCTGTTAATGGACTTGTCTAATACTTTGCTGTGGACATTATCTTCCAGATCAGAGAAGATGTAAAATCAGGTGTATATGTGGAGAATCTAACAGAGGAGTATGTCTCTACGATAAAGGACCTGAAACATCTATTGATAAAGGTGCTTGTTTCTGCTTTTGCTTGATATTATATGTATTCATCTACATGAAGAGGGAAATATTTGCATGAAAAATTTATTCAGCATAATTATGCATGTCATTTTAAAATGTTCTCAGTGCTCATGATTTAGGAAATCTTTTGATTTCTTCTTATTATATATTCTAAATGTGTTATACCACTTGAAAGAAAATAAAAATAAGGAAGTATAGGGAAAGATGAAGGATGTTTCTCGAATTCTAGTGATATGGCCAATTGATAATTGAATGTCTTTACTTTGCTCAATGTCTTCAAGACTTCAACTGATCCAAGTGTTCAGTACTCCGGATGCTTTCCTTGTACGATGTACTAATAGTGGGAACTATGTTATATTACTTGGAAGCATTTATTTGGCATGTATAGAATCTAGAGATTGAGTATGTTTTCCATTTTTTCGCTTACCTTGCTTCACATTTTAGATTCATTGAATGAAGACATATGTTTAAAAGTTCTTTGAATGTAAAAGTAAATGTAGCAACTCATAGAAAAAAGCTTCGTTATTATGCTGTTGCTGTGTTGCATTCTTATTAAAGAGCGTCAACTAAAAACATTTCCTCCCTAAGCGTGAACTCATAGGTAGTCTTCATTTGCATAGCATGTGACTATCTAACTAAACAAATTCATTTTAGTGCCTTCTTTGGGATAAATAATTCACATCTTTCTAATGAGGTGTTTTTTGACATTCAAGAACTTGTACAAAGTAATATTAATAAAAAAATGGGAGTGATGCCATTATGAAGAAAAAAAAACATATCTTTTGTTCTAGATTAGCACGTAAGAGGAAGTGGTTATGTCTATCAACAATAACATTATTGGAACTTGGAACATAAAAATCACAACTTTTAACATGCATTGAGGATTGATTAATTAGCATATTTATCGATTCTATCCCTATGATTTGATGCTAAGAATTTGCTTGTAACTAGGTAGTTGTTTTAGATTATTATCACATTTTTTATTCTTTCAGAAAGAAATGATAGTGGTTTATTGATTGTCAATTTAAAGTTAAGATGCACGAGTAAGAACCATGCTTCAAGTGACTGACTGGAAATCTGGTCTTTTCAAGAAGATAAAGTTGAAACTTCTATCATAATGTTAATATTCGTTCTATCTATTCAAACTTTTTTAGAAGATTTATTTTGTTTCATATAGAATAAGTAATAACATTACAATAAATTCTCTTAAAAATGTCATAAATAACTAGAATGAGTAATAACCTTACAATAGTTAAAAATTGAAACAAAATAAGTTCTCTAAAAAATGTCATTAGTGCACATACTAACAATATACAGAATATTATGAAATTTATGTAACCTGGATATGGCTAGTATTCTAGTCAGAGGAGTGCGTTGATCTGACAATAAATCACTTCATAACATAGGTGCCATTCTTTTATTTAATCATGTAGAAATAAGTTCTTCTGTGGACCACTTCTTATGTGAATGAATAAGTAGCTCTTTTACTGTTATCTCAAGTTCCTTCTTCAAATTGATGCTCTATTCAATGTTACAAGATGCCTCAAGTAAAATAATTTGAGGTTTTGCAATACTTGTGCTCCATGATGCTTCAGGGATTGTCAAACAGGAGAACCGGTGCAACAAGCATAAATTCAGAGAGTTCCAGATCACATAGTGTTTTCACTTGTGTTGTTGAGTCACGATGCAAGGTAAATTTGGTTCTTGACTGATTTGAAACATGTTTGGAATTGCCAATTTTGATATTGATTTGTCATTCACATCTAAAAGCATGCATAGATTGTAGTTTACATCATCAGTAAATCAAAGATTGTCTGAAGCCTTAAAATTCTTATAAACTACGAAACTAGATATCTCTTGGAGATTCAAAAGTTTAGGCTTGAGTCTTGGTCTTGAGTCTTGACCTCATTAGAATAAAGTGCAACAGCTTAGATGGAGAAAAAGTGGAAAAGGTTTAGAAAAAGTGAATGATTGAGGGGTTAAACCATTTATTTGATATTAATCTTGTTTGTTATTCTGTTTATTTACAATCGTTATGCATTAGCCTACATAATCTCTATGTGTAGGATTCACCAAACCATGTGATAGGCGATAGCATCAATGAAGTTGAGTATATAAATTATATTTCTTTGCATCTTAGTTACCTTAGTGTATTTATAGTTATACTAACTGAAATATATGTATATCAGAGCATGGCAGACGGTTTAAGCAGTTTCAGGATTAGCAGAATAAATCTTGTGGATCTCGCTGGTTCAGAGAGACAAAAACTTACAGGTGCGGCAGGAGAACGCCTGAGAGAAGCTGGGAATATAAACCGATCCCTTTCACAGCTTGGGTATGATTTTTGTTGCTGAATTTTTGGTGTTAGTCTGCCTTTTAATAATGGTTTTCAGGAACTTCACTAGAACCAGAATGTTGATGAATTATCTGAATTATCCTATGAAATCCCGCAGTTCTATTTTATCTTTCTTTTTATTTTTATTTTTGTTTTATTTTATTTTTTTCTCTGTGTAACAAGTCTAGTAATTGCACTACTGGCATGCATTTCTCGATATTGAGATAGAGTTGGCTTGTCATATCTAATATTTAACATAAGAAACCTTTGCGCCTAGAAGGTGATGTCAAATCAACCCTTGGTGTTGCTTCTGATGGGGTTGAAGAAATTATTTGGCTTCAGGATAATATTAGGCGACCACTTTCCTATCTCCAATTGTTTCGACAAACTAATGCCATTTTCGCAAGCAAAAAATGTTACATTAGAATGTGCCCAATGACGGCAACAGTATAGATTAAACCTGGCAATGGATATCCTTTGGTAGATTGGTTGGGGGGAAGCTGGGCTGATATTATGTACGCAAGAATTAAGATTGTTTTATAGGGTTTGGAAAATATTTGGTTACGGAGTTACCTATCAAAAAAAATAAGGAACTGATTGGTGTGGGAGAAGGAATTGTTTAAAGCTAGAAAAGTGAATGTTCAATTGCTTCATCGGCATTTATCTGATCATTGTTATGCATTCAACAGTTTTCATATTTAATTAGTGCACGACTTCCATCATACTGAGTGATATGTTGGAAGATCAAAGTTACAATTTTCTCAGTATTTTAAAGGTTGCAAGAAGTGACACCAGGAGATAAGAGGCAAATTTTTCTTCATATCCACTTATGCTCAACTGTAGAGGAGTGACATAAAATGGTTACAACAACAACAACAAAGCCTCAATCCTAAACTAGTTGGGGTGAGCTACATCTACATGATCAAATGCTTCCTCTTAGCTTGAATGTGTGCAGTTAATGATGTGCTTCCACAATCCTTTAATTCCTTCCTAATAAATGCATCTCAAGTTATCTTAGATCTCTTCGTAATACCATCGAATTCTTTCAATTTCTATTATCTCGAGTTTTCTAACTAGGGATTTTAGGCTATCTTTGGAGTGGCAAAAAATAGTTACCAGAAAATTTATTAATCATCCTGTTGTTTGGTTATTTTGTTATGATACAACTTGGACCTGTTTTTTAGCAACAAATATTATCACTTCTAAATAAACTCTTTGGGCTAGTGTTTGGTTGATATTTCATTGGACTATGACTTCCTTGTTTCCCTTGTATTTAATTCAATAATTAGTGATTCTGGTGTACATATTCTAGACAACAGAAATTATTTACCTGATTGCTATTCACTGTGGGAATTGCAGGAACTTGATAAATATTCTTGCAGAAGTTTCCCAAACAGGAAAACATAGGCATATTCCATACAGAGACTCTAGGCTGACTTTCTTGTTGCAGGAATCTCTAGGTGGCAATGCAAGACTGGCAATGATTTGTGCTATTTCTCCCGCTTCAAGGTAATACTTTTAGCGCATATTTGGGACAAAATTATTGCATTTGTTGGAATTTAAAATTCATGTGATAAATTTTGCAGTTGCAAGAGTGAGACATTTAGTACTTTGAGGTTTGCACAACGTGCAAAAGCCATTAAGAACAAGGCAGTTGTTAATGAAGTAACTCAGGATGATGTCAATCATCTGCGGGAAATTATACGCCAGCTTAAGGTATAACTTTCCAGAGTCAAAAAGCAACTTTTGAATGTTTAGCCAAAACAAATAACCATCAATTTCTTATTCTTCTTCATTTTATTGTCTTATAAATGCTTTAACAGGATGAGCTCATAAGAATGAAGGCAAATGGAAATTCAACAGACGCTAGTGGAGCCTATTCAACAAGCTGGAATGCTCGGAGAAGCTTAAATCTATTGAAAAGCCTTAATCGACCTATGACACTGCCTCACATTGAAGATGATAGTGACGAGGAAATGGAAATTGATGAGGAAGCTGTTGAAAAGCTGTGTGTTCAAGTAGGTTTACAAGTAGCTAGGCATGGAGGGAATGAGGTTCTGGATGGGAGGGAGATGGATCCTTGTCAAGGTTCGGAGGAAATTGATGTTCAGATGGAAGATTGCCAATTAGAGGTTGACAAGCATGAGAATTATGCAGTTTACTCTGAAAGCCACAAAGAGAACATGGATGATCAAATTGTTCATCCAAATGCCGACATCCTTAATTTTGCATCTGCTTCAGAGACCATTGTAGATGATCCTGCAATCTCACAGCGTCAACAAGTTAACAAAGGATTGGCAGATGAGTCTGTGGTGGAGAATCCAGACAAATTGGAATGTAAATTGTGTGATGAAGGGCCCAAAGTCAATTCTGCAGTAGAAAAACCTTTTGAAATAGTTGCTGATATTCCTGACACAGCTTCAGAAGGTATTTTACCCAATGATTCTCTGAACAGCTCTCCGCACTCTGTGATCCCTTCAAAACTAGAGAGCTCTGAGGTTTCTCCAGTCCTTCAATCTCCTACTTTAAGTATTTCACCACGAGTCAGCAGCAGCAGGAAAAGTCTCAGGACACTGTCCATGTTGTCAGCCTCTCAGAAAGGCCTGTCGAAGGAACAAAGCTTAGGCCAAGAGGCTGCAAGTTCATCTTTTGCACAGCCCTTGAATGATGACCCATCAAAGTTACCCACTCAAAATAGTAGGAATTCACGAATGTCTACTGAGCATTTGGCTGCAAGTCTTCATCGTGGCCTCCAAATCATTGATAACCATCGCCAGAGCATGTCAATGAGATCGTCGTTTAGGTTTTCACTTAGACAGGCAGAATTGAAGCCACTTTCACCTGTTGGCAAGGCTGATGTGGGTGTTCAAACTCTTTCTCAAGGTCCCGATGAGCAGATCAGAGATCCATCCTCCCTTTTATGTAGTGCATGCAAAGGAATTATTCACAATGAAGCCAAAGATGCAGATGAAAACTTAGATTTGCAGTTAACAATCATTGATGGTCCAAACTGCACTGAAGAATCAAAGAATCAAGTGCCCAAAGCAAGTGAAATCAATTTATTCTTTTCATTATAAACAATCTTTGTCCCCTATTTAATGTACTTATGAGTCATTGGCAATTCTTATATTTTCAGGCAGTGGAAAAGGTCTTAGCTGGAGCAATAAGAAGAGAAATGGCTCTTGAGGAGTTTTGTGGCAGGCAGGCTGCTGAAATTACACAATTGAATCGTTTGGTATTGTTCCAGATTCAGTTGCATGAGAGATTTATTTTAATCTTATATTTTTTTTGCTTATTCATTTGTTTTTTCTTCTTTTTATTTTCTTTCTGTTTGCATTTGCAGGTCCAACAATATAAGCACGAAAGAGAGTGCAATGCAATCCTTGAACAGTCACGTGAGGACAAAATTATCCGTCTTGAGAGCCTTATGGATGGTGTTTTGCCAACTGAAGAATTCATGGAGGAAGAGCTAATATCACTAAGAAATGAGTATCAGGTGTGTTTCAATTTCTGCCTTAGTGGTCTGTGTCGTATGTTCTCTCCTTTACTCTTAAAATGCCAATTGATATTATGATTATTTGGAATATAGATTTTGAAGGAGAAGTATGAAAACCATCCTGAGATTTTGAGAGTAAAAATAGAGTTGAAAAGAACACAAAATGAGCTTGACGGATATAGAAATTTTTTTAACATGGGTGAGCGGGAGGTGTTGATCGAAGAGATTGAGAATTTGAGGTGCCAGCTAAAGTACTATGTAGATTCTTCTTCATCTTTACCTGTCAGAAAAAGAAGACCCTTGCTTCAGTTGACGTATTCATGTGATCCTAGTCCAGCTTCTCTGTGTTCTATTCCTGAGTCAGCTGAGGAAAGTGTGGAGGATAAATTTGAACGGGAGAGACGTCAATGGACAGAGACTGAGAGCAAATGGATTTCTCTTGCAGATGAGTTAAGAATTGAACTTGAAGAAAGCCGTTCGCTTGTTGACAAACAAAAGCGGGAACTTGATTCTGAAAAGAAGTGCTCGCAGGAGCTGAAAGAAGCCATGCAAATGGCAATGCATGGGCATGCTCGCATACTTGAGCAGTATGCTGATCTTCAAGAAAAGCATATAGCTTTGCTTGCAAGGCATCGGCAAATGCAGGAAGGGATAGAAGATGTGAAGAAAGCAGCATCAAAAGCTGGGGTAAAAGGTGCTGAATCCAGATTCATTAACTCTCTTGCTGCTGAGATTTCAGCTATTAAAGTTGATAGAGCGAAGGAGAAATTATATTTGATGGATGAGAATAAGGGGCTCCGTACTCAACTGAGAGACACAGCTGAGGCGGTACAAGCGGCTGGTGAACTGATTGTACGACTAAAAGAAGCTGAAGAAGCTACTGCTATTGCCAAAGTAAGTTACTTTGAAACCTCAATTCACCTTTTGCTTGGAATAGTTCTGATTTGCAGTTGACGTATTTCTATCCAAGAAACCATTTGACAAGTTGCACCTAATATTCAACTCATCATTGCAGCCAAGATCTAATCTGATGCAAGTGCTGTCTAGATGATATACATAAATAATTAACTACTAAAATTTTATGTCCTCGAATTCATTCTGTTAAGCTAAAACAAAATGTATAAGACCACAATTAGGCCAACTATGCTTTATGGGAGTGAGTGATGTTGGGCGGCAAAGAAACAACACTAACATAAAATGAGTGTAAGGAAATAAGGATGCTTAGGTGGATGTGTGGTAAAACTCGTGAAGATAAAATAAGAAATACAAAGATTCAAAACAATAAGGAGTAGCACCAATTGATGCAAACATTAGGGAAGGGCATTAGCTGTCACACATCGGTTTCCACACATCCATAGATGGCTTGCTACTATTAGAAAATTAAACAAATAGAAATCGAAGAAGTTCAATTGCATGCCTATGATAACTTGGATGCACTAATTGGCAAGGATTAAAGGATCGTGAAAACATATTCTCAATTGATTAAATTGGGCGGAGTGAAGAGTTTGATCCATCATCCATGTAGCCGACACATAGTAATTTGGAAGTGAGGCTTTGTTGTTGTTTATTAAGTTTTGCAATTTGACTGACATAAATGAACGTAGAGGCATATATTTTTTTAATTATTTCTTAAAAAAATGGAACTAAAACTTTAACAAAAATGCTATCAACTCCAAAGTCCTAATAAAATCATGCCCTATTTTATTGGCATTACATTACTTCCATGTTTCTTTTTGAAAGGAATTATGTTGAGTTAGTATTGTAATTCATGTTAGTATATTTTGTCTACGGACCATGGATTTATTATGACTAATAAGGCAAAAAGATATGGATGAAAATATTGTAGTTTATCTTTTGAAAGTTGTATGGAACAACAACAACGTAGCCTTAATCCCAAATTAATTGGGATCAACTACATGTATCAAACTCTTCCATTGTGCTCGATTTTGTGCAATTGATGGTGAGCATTCCAAACCATTCAAGTCCCTCCTAATTAATGCATCCCAAGTTAACTTTGGTCTACCCCTACCTCATCAAATTTCGTCAGTTTCAGTTGAAAGTTGTATGGAAATCTTTGCTAAACTTGTAGACCTTGGCTGATAGTAAGATTGCTTCACTAAGGCTTGTATGGTAGTAGTATTTCTTAAAATATAAGCCCCTTCTCTTTGAATTCTTATTTGATAAAGATTTAATTAAGGAGAGCTTATATCAAATATAAAATATTTAGTAATCAAAAAGAGATATGAGATTTGAAAGTAATTTTAGTTATTTAGAAAAACAAAATTATACAGTTGAAAGATGTTATTTATTTATTTATGTTTTTTTGTAAAAAATACATCACTTTTTGGTTAAGAGTTGTCTATCTATTTGGCAATTAATTTTCAGCAAAAAGTAGGGAAAACAATACTTACAACGTTTCCTCTATTGATTAAGGATACTTCCCTATAACGTTTTAAAAAGTAACAAATAAATCACTAATTAGTGAAGAGGATATCATCTTTGGCTATTAGAGATGTGCAAAGATGAGGAAAAACAAAACTTACAAGGCACTCCAATATGTGATAACCTCTTATTAGGATATAATCCAATAAGAACTTTAGAGACCCACCTATTCTCTAATTTAAGGACAAGACTCGAAAAAATGTCTAAAACTTGCGTGTGTCTATTTGATAAATTAACCAAATGTAATAGCTTATACACCTATATTTTTTCTCATTTTTCATTTTTTACTCTACACTAGAAACAATTTTTTTCTTTATTTTCTTACATTTAAAATTTTTTTATACAAAGAGCTCTTCAAATGGAGTATCCATGTCTTTTTAAGTGTCCGAATGGGCGTATAATCCAATAAGAACACAGCCTAGCATTTGAAAATCAAATGTTGAGAATTAATGGGTGTATACACAGCCTAGCATGAAAATCAGCAGTATTATTATTACCTTTCAGGCGATGCCTGAAACTAATGCATTATTGCTTAGTTAACTCTATTGCATTAAATGTGTTAATAATGGGAGGCTTTGGAGCTTGTAAAAAAGCACAAAAAATTCAAGACATGAAGGGGCTATTCTTTTAGCCACTTTTCCTAATCCTTTTGTTTAGATGTTTAAAAGAATTGATGCGTACTTTCCAATTTAAAAGAAGTTAAATGACCTGAGACTTCATAGAGGAACAATTTATTCAAGGACTATTTTGCCACACACTCACTGCCATTGTTGTGTTCACGTGTGGGGAAATTCAAAGACCAAGAAAGACTATTAAGATACTATGAAAACTTCTTCTTCTGGTTCTGGGTGTCTATGAATATAGCCGTTCTTTCTTATGATCTGTTTGGATTTACACTTTTGAGTTTGGGCATGTGCCGGCACCCATGTGTAGCTATTTAATTTTGAACTTCTATTTATTTTCTTCTAGTACGTTTTCAGTTTATCACTGGTTTGTTGCCAAGACATCTAATATTATACACACCCATGTTAGAAACTCACACTTTGTTACTTCTTTATGTAGGTTACATAGCAATAGCTGATAGAAAGGACATCTCTCTTTATAATGTCCAATTTAGAAGTTACTTGACTATTTATGATTCAGCATTGATATATTTCATCATTCTTTACTGCCATTAAACTTATCAAATTAGTCCTGTCTGAAGCGTTATCTGATTTTCGTTGCTGCTGTAATCCTTGCCTGCTGTCAAATTTCCATGCAATCCCCAAGAATATCGCCATTGTCGAAAGGGTCACAACTAGACTCGTATAGTGTCTAGAAAAGTAAACACCATGAAGAACCAAGAATTTAGATGTGCATGAAAACACACATTTTAGATGCATACAAAATGAAAGATGACAAGTAAATGATATAGTGGACGGGGATCACAACAATGGCCATCTATATATTCATTGGATCAAAGGCACCCATGTGTAGCTATTTAATTTTGAACTTCTATTTATTTTCTTCTAGTACGTTTTCAGTTTATCACTGGTTTGTTGCCAAGACATCCAATATTATACACCCATGTTAGAAACTCACATTTTGTTACTTCTTTATGTAGGTTACATAGCAATAGCTGATAGAAAGGACATCTCTCTTTATAATGTCCAATTTAGAAGTTACTTGACTATTTATGATTCAGCATTGATATATTTCATCATTCTTTACTGCCATTAAACTTATCAAATTAGTCCTGTCTGAAGCTTTATCTGATTTTCGTTGCTGCTGTAATCCTTGCCTGCTGTCAAATTTCCATGCAATCCCCAAGAATATCGCCATTGTCGAAAGGGTCACAACTAGACTCGTATAGTGTCTAGAAAAGTAAACACCATGAAGAACCAAGAATTTAGATGTGCATGAAAACACACATTTTAGATGCATACAAAATGAAAGATGACAAGTAAATGATATAGTGGACGGGGATCACAACAATGGCCATCTATATATTCATTGGATCAAAGGCACCCATGTGTAGCTATTTAATTTTGAACTTCTATTTATTTTCTTCTAGGACGTTATCAGTTTATCACTGGTTTGTTGCCAAGACATCCAATATTATACACCCATGTTAGAAACTCACATTTTGTTACTTCTTTATGTAGGTTACATAGCAATAGCTGATAGAAAGGACATCTCTCTTTATAATGTCCAATTTAGAAGTTACTTGACTATTTATGATTCAGCATTGATATATTTCATCATTCTTTACTGCCATTAAACTTATCAAATTAGTCCTGTCTGATGATGCATATTCACATTAATTCGTTTTGATCTCATTATCTGAAGCTTTATCTGATTTTCGTTGCTGCTGTAATCCTTGCCTGCTGTCAAATTTCCATGCAATCCCCAAGAATATCGCTATTGTCGAAAGGGTCACAACTAAACTCGTATAGTGTCTAGTTTGATCCAATGAATGATAGATGGCCATTGTTGTGATCCCCGTCCACTATATCATTTACTTGTCATCTTTCATTTTGTATGCATCTAAAATGTGTGTTTTCGTGTACATCTAAATTCTTGGTTCTTGATGAAACACAATGGTGTTTACTTTTCTAAGCCAGCTTGCTATTACTGTCTTACTGTTTTCCAAATTTCTACTTGTTTTTCTATCCAATCTAACTCATAATTTTATTGTGTAAAATCTATTAACATGTTTTTCTTTGCATCTTACAGAACCAAGCCGTCGAGGCAGAGAAAGAAGCTGAGAAAGCTTACCAAGAAATTGACAAGTTGAAAAAGAAACACCAAGAGGAGATCACTACTTTGAAACAATTTCTTGAAGAATCCCGTCTACCAAAGGAAGCACTAAGACCAGTCTATGATGATTCTGTTAGGGTTACCCATGAAGAGGAGTGCCTCAATGCTGGTGATCAGCAATGGCGAGGGGAGTTCGAGCCATTCCACCATGAGGAAGAAAATGGTGAGGGGAGTTCAAGACTTGTGGAGCCCTCATGGTTCTCTGGTTATGACAGGTGCAACATCTAAATTATGCATCAAATTATGTCTGTACTACTTGTGTTTCTGTTACATAGCCAGCACCGGAAGGTGCTACTGTACCATCGGCGATTCTCTCAATCATGTATACCACAGTTCTCACCGTTCGTGAGGACCAATGCGTTTGGTTCTCCTATTGTGCTGTAAGTCTAACTCTTATTCGCCGTTCACCATTTTTTTGTTGTATGATTTGAATGATTGAATGAATGAATGATTCTTTCTTTTCCTTTACGCTTCTATTCGTTTTCTCTGTTTCTTCTTTCATTACTAAACATACACATCATTCTCCCTAAATATTGGGGGGTAAAGCTTTTTTACCACTTGCATAATTGCAAAATTTTTCCAAGTTGTTCTCTATTACTTTGCCTTGACATTTCTGGTCCTTTTGTTCCTGATTTTGCT
Organism: Stephania japonica; assembly: GCA_039657345.1. Lineage (NCBI taxonomy): Eukaryota > Viridiplantae > Streptophyta > Magnoliopsida > Ranunculales > Menispermaceae > Stephania > Stephania japonica. Next base: position 50,600,050 of record CM077558.1, read on the forward strand.
ACCAGAAACTTTTTTATTGTTTTTTTATACTTGTGTGGCACAGAAGAAAGTGTTCAAAGATATCTTGCTTATGCCCTTCATCATCCATGGATTTATTGGAGCTCTGACAAGTGCAACTTGGCCAGTTTTGGAACAGTGAACCAGGTGATTTTAATCTCTTACCAAAGATCTATTCTTTGTTCTTCTTTCAATGTCAAGAGGATGGGGTGCAATCTTTCAAGTGGATCAAAGGAAAATGTAGTTTGAGTGTGCCCCCCTTCCCTTGTGTAGATGGGGAGCAAAAGCAGACAATGCAACTAACAATTGCTTTGGCAGTCTCCTAACATAGAGACCATAAAACAAAGGGCTTGTGGCCTTGTCTTCTCTAACAATGAATGCTCTACTCTGGACCACCTCCTCTCCCTCCTCAAATAGACTTTTGGATAATGAGAAGAGAAACATACATTTGGGTATATATTGAGACTATTAACTAACCCTCCAGCTACCCTCCATTCATTTATTTCTTCTTTTTTATACCCGTAGGTGTTTGAACCTTTTCAAGTTCCTCATGTTACTTTCTTTCGAGTAATCATGTGGGAGTTAGTTAGCCTTAAGGGATATAACTTAGCTACCGCGATTGGAACTCATAACCTCTGCCTTAGTCACAGCTCCACTGCACCACACCCCTTGGGATCATTTGTTTTTTTTATCAAATAGCTTTTTCTTGTATTGTTTTTTTTTCTTAGTGTATAAATAAGATTCACAATTATAGTAGTATCATCATAGCCTGCATAATTGAAGGAGAAAGATGGCTTGAAAATGACAAGGAAAACATTAGCTCAAAAGAAAAAGAAAAATTAAAAGGGCCCATTTGAATAGAGAGATAGAGAGAAGACTTGGAAGGGAAATTATTGTGAAGATTGATGAAAATGGAGGGGAAGAAATGAGCATAATTGTGGAAGAAAGAAAGAACCTTAAGAGTGCATCAAAAAATCTTACAGTGAGCATGTAAAAGTGGTTGGTGGGTTATGATGGTTGGTGAAACAATGATGGGTCATCACAGCTTATGTTTTCCTTCTATACCTTTTAAAATGCTCGGGTGACCTTTTCGGGACATCCCAGAATATACATTGATTTGCCTACGCACAAACATCAATGCAAAAATCAATGGACATCAACAATTGAATGTCTATTTCGGGTGTCCCAAAACTGCTCACCAAATCAATGGAAATCAATCATTTCCTAAATATATATGTCATTCATACCAACCAAACAATAAAAAGTAAAAAATGAAAAAAAAAAAAAAAAAAAAAAAAGTGAAATCAAACAGAGACAAAGTGATATAAGGTCTTGTTGATGCAACCTGATTGTAACAGGGACAGCCTGGTTAATAGACACTTTAATGATCATGATAACACACAAGCAACCGAATTCCATTAATCTCTCCTAACTATTCCTTCTCAAGGGTCCCATTTACTCATCATATGCAGACTTTTCTTAGAACACAATAAGCTTTAGAGGACATTAATCCGTATAAGAAAGATACCCTTAAAAATATCAAATTGTACCAAGAGAGCCTAGGTTCAATGGTAGATTTTGGTAAGTCGTAAATTTCAGACACCCCACATCAAAACCTGGCAATAGCAAACCTCGGCCACTAGATTTGTGTTCTCTAGACACATGATGTATGCCAAAACTAGCTAAGGTTTAATGGTAGATTGGGTTCGATCGAAACCTAACCATAGCAAACCTCGACCACTAGATTTATGTTTCACCTGAAATCTGCCGAAGCTGGCCAAGGTTCTATGGTAGACTTAGGTGATTTGTAAATTCAGAAACCTTAATTAATTAGATTGAAGCTTGACTATATAGCAAACCTCGGCCACTAGATTTATGTTTCACCTGGAATATGCCAAAGCTGGCTAAGGTTTAATGGTGGTGAATCGTAAAGTTAGAAACCTTGGATAGAAACTTGACCATAGCAAACCTCAACCACTAGATTTATATTTCACCTGAAATATGCCAAAGATATAGCTAAGATTTAATGGTAGATTGAGTGAATCGTTTGTCAAGTTAGAAACCTTGGATTGAATCGGACCATAGCAAACCTCGACCATTAGATTTATGTTAAAATATGCTGAAGTTGGCTAGGTTCGATGGTAGACTTGGGTGATCCGTAAATTCAGAAACCTTAATTAATTAGACTGAAACTTGACTATAGCAAATCTCGGCCACTAGATTTGTGTTTCGGCAACTCCTCCCGGATGCCTCAGACACCTTAGATATGCTAAAGCTGGCCAAGGACACCTGAGTTATGAAAAAGAAATCAAGTTCAGTAATTCATTTCTTCACCATTTTTTAACTGACACAAAACTTAACCTGTTAAGTCAACTAATTAGAGAACTCTACACAGGTTTTATTATTTAGAAGACTTTTGTTGGCACTTTTCCATGTTAAGTGACTCTGCACATTGACATTGCAACAGTGGACTGTCTGATGAAAAAGGTTAAACTGTGAATTATTATCTGTGCCAATAAAAGTGTCTGAGAGAGTCTGCTGTTATGACAAGCTTTCATGAAAAGGCTCTCTATTTTGAAAGATTGTCTCTGCATCTCTCCTTCTGATTATTCCTTCTACTTATCCCAAAATGATTTTCTCTTCATGGGGCCTCTTTTTTTTTTTTTTTTTTTTTTTTTTTTTTTTTTTTTTTCTCTTTTTGTTTCCAATGGGTGTTACTGCACTACTGTCATATGGTGATTACATAAATTACTGTTGATAGTAAATTCCGGCTTATGTCAATAGTTTGAAAACAACCTATTTCATAAGTTGATTTTGGTAAAGCCTATATGTTTACAAATTTGTAATTAATTAGAGTATTATTCATTTAAAGCTAAAAATGAATCAATGAGGTAAAGAGTTTGAGTCTCCCTATTTCTTATCATCATTAGAAGAATGTACGTCAAAACTTTTAAAATAAATCAATAATGATCTCGCGGGTACCTTTCGACAACCTTTTCAGTTATAATAATATAAACTCAAAAAAAAAGAAATATTGATGTATTATTATGTCTAGTCAGTACCTCACAATTGACAGTCTGGGCCCTTTGATGTCTTCATAAATTAAAAGAGTGAGAAAAAAAAGAAAGATAAGGGAAAGTTCTGTTGCGAGTGTGATGCATTGCTGTACACAGCAAAGGCAGAGAGCAGAAGTTTCTGATGTTGGTTGGTTAATGAAAAGAACAGGTGCCCAAATTGAGATCTGGATTAAAATACCAAGCATCTTTTCAATTTATTGGACTTTTATGATCCTCTTGCACACTTTCACAGCTGTTTTACAATTACAAGTGCCTCCATAAATCAAGGATTTGAAAGAAAACCAATATTTTCAAGGTCTACTACAGTTGGAAAAAAAATTAAGAAAGAAAGTAAGCATCATCAACTTTGAATTATGAAAGTAATTAAATCAAACTACTGTTAATGACAAAAAAAATTAAGGGTCTTGCAGCATTTGAGCAATAAGGTTTACTAATATATAGTATGACAGATAAGAGAACAAATGTTGCGGTACAGCTCCAGCTCTTCCTCTTCTTCTTTTTTCTTCTTAGAAGCCATGATTGAGTCGTCATCTTACATGTGGTGTAGTAATATTTTGCACCACAGGATGCAATTAGTTCTAGTTTTACAAATGGGAATTTGTAGAACAAATTCTCCAAATAATCGAATTTTCTGGGGTCGAAATGATTAACAAAATGAGGAGAAAAATTAAAAGAAATAAAAGGGTGTGCCTGGTTGAACTTGTAGGATTGATAGATGAGAAGCTTTTTTATGTCACCAGTTCAAGCCAATATTTCTCTATGTACATAGGCCTCCTCTTGTGCTTTTGAAGCCTTAATTGAATTTCATCAGTACTGTTTTAGCGATGATCATAGCTCAACTTTCATGTTGGTTGTTGGTAAAGAGCCTGCAATGGGATAAGTCTTGCATTAGGAATCATAAACTAAGAGTTTTTAATCTCTTAATAACAGACTAAATATTTTCCTAGAAGTTTTTCCTACCATGGAAGCCCTGTGGTTGCTGATTTTGCCCGAAACCCATCTGAACGACGCTTTGAAGATCGTCTTCCCAGAATGCCGCAATCTAGAATTGATCATCATCATAATTAAGATAACTTACTCTTAAAAACCCAAGTGAAAAAATTAAGACCTTGTCCCAGACGAATGTGCATTACCTGAGACGCAGCGTCGGCAAATCCATCTAGATGAGGTAATTGCATGCTTAAGTTTCGACGAAGTACTGTGGCCTCCAAAGGATTCACTGAGCACTGAGTATCTGCTCCATCTGAAATGCCACTTTGTAATGGCAATCCTTGTTGTGGTTGCTGTCCATAATGGAAGGCTGAGGCTGACGAGTCAAGGGGGTAATTGTGCGCGAAAGGCCCTCGCGACGAATGAAGTATCTGAATTTCAATGCAGCCCCCCAAGATTGTCAATATAATGTAAAGCTTTTGTGTGAGGAGCACATTGAGATAAGGCTTAGTTATGAAAACTTACATCCTTTGAGAGCAAACTGTCCATGTTGAACTCCAGCCTAGGATTCACAGTGGCCAATTTCATTGATAGAAACTGCAGAAACAACAGTTGTTGATACAGGTTTAGAGGCAACATTCATATCAATTATCAAATTATCAGAGCACTCAACAAACACTTGTGATTCATCCAAATTTACCTCGACTTGTCGTTGCAGCGACTGCACATAGTTTATGATCTCATCAAGCATAACTGCTTTTCCAGTAACCTGTATGAAGGGAATTGAAGGCCAATTTAGAATTCAAATGCTTGCATTATAAAATCCAAACAAGAAACAATCTGTCAACACAAGTTTTGCAATACCTTGTTACAACCCGGCACGAGATCTTGAAGGAACTTCATTCTTTCGCTGATCTTCTCTCGTCGAACCTGTCGAAAAGAGAGCGAAAATGAAGGTAACATTAGTACAAAAAGTCTGGTATTTTTATGGTAAATCAAAGCTGTTTTTGAGAGAATTTCACAGCTCTTACTCTTTCTGCTAGACTATGACTATCAGTGGCTTGTCCTCTCCTTGCTCTGACATGAATGTAATCCTTTGGAGGCTCTGGCGGCTTCGCATTCTCCTTGGATTGCTTTTGAGCTCCGTCGCCGCTCTTATTATTATTAGTTTCCTCCTTAGCCTTTACTGCACCACCCTTTTCATTCCCAGTACTGCCATCATTTCCTCTACTTCTCTTAGCATTCGAGTCCTCATCTTGAGAGACCTGAATTGAAGATTCATTTTTTTTCATTAAACTACTTAACTAGATAGAATTCACTATGACAAAACTTGAGAATTTTGAATTTGTGAAGTTGAAACACAAACACTCTCACCTTGATATCATTAGCAGCCTTCCCTTTCGACGGAGCTTTCCGCTTCCGGGCATTCCCGTCGTTGGCAGCTCCTCTCGAGGCGGGTTCTCCCCAGGGATGACTTCGGAAGCCGAAGACTCCTCGTGGGCATTGTCCGGCGTCGAAGACCTTGAGAGCCTACTGAATTTCCTGTCTGAAGGTGGAGCAGACCTCAGCTCCATCTCCACGTCCACGTCCACGTTCACCTCCACTAGTCCTTCCTGCAATGGCTCTTGAATGTAATTAGCCATTTGAGATCCAACAACAGCAGTTTTGAGAGACTGATTACTAGAGGCCCTTGAGAGCTTCCCATTTTCAGTTGTAGGAGTGGTGGATCTGTAGGCCAATTCACTCTCATTCAATCTCAATTGCCCTGCTGTTGTTAGTCCTCCTCCCACTCCCACCCCATAATTCCCATTGCCAAAGCATGAGTACCTCGCCGCCCTTTCGGCGAATCCGGGGTCCGTCGGAAAGGGAGCGAGACTAGGATTAGGATGATGAGGAGGATGAGGAGGGACTGTTGTTGAATTCCCTCTAATCTGGTGATCCATCATGGTGAGGTTGAGCTTAGGTGGGGAGTTCAATGGAGTGCTATAACATGAATTATTGGCAGACCCTCCTCCCAAGTATGGCCCTCTCAATGAGTGGGATTGCGGCGAGATCTCGCTGGAGTTGCAGATGCTCCCAAGCTTACCGATTAGTTCCCGGATCACCACGCTGTCTCCCGGTGCCCCCGCTGTGTTGGACGCGGCGGGGGAGGAGACTAGGGAGCTCAGAGCAGATTCAAAGGCAGCACTACTCTGCTGTTGCTGCTGATTTTGTTGGTTCAAGGAATTCTCCCAATTCAGATTGAGAAAGCAATTGGGCAATTGCTGATCTGATGAGCCACAATTCAGCTCACCCACCAATTGCATATCCATCCCTGAAGACCCCAATCCAAAGCTTAATGGATTCGGGGAGCTCCCACTCTGAAAAAACTTGTCATTTTCCATTCTCAAATCTGCCAAAACAGAGGAAAACAGGGGAAAACAGGGGAAAAAGCAGAGCAATTGTTGTTTGAGAGATGAAGAGAAACGCAATTCCAAAGTGGGTAAGGCAGAATTTGTCACAATTTGCTTGAAATTGAAGTGAATTGAAATGGGTTTGTTCTCAATTTGGTGAATTGAGAAGAAAAGATTAGTAGTAGTGATTGTTGATGAATTGTTGTCTTGAACCAAAAGTTTGAGAGAAGAGAAGTGGGGGCTTTGAGATGGAGTTGTGGGGATGTGAGCACTAAAAAGCTACAACAAAAAGGAAAAAATAAATAGACAATTAAAATAATTTCTATTCTTCTCCTCTCTTCTTTGACCTTTTTTTTTTATGAGCCCTGGTATAGTGGCCTCAACACGGATATACACCATGAACACATACTTCTCGATGTCCGTGCTTTACATATCAATATGCATGCATATGCATTATAATGTAAAAAGCAATGGACGCTAATAGGTGCATGTTCGTGTCGTGGCACTAAAATATTTTCTCTTTGTTTTTGACAAAATGCTTAAAGGAATTGCTAGAGTAATTCACTTTGAGACCTAACTTTGGGAACTGATAGTCAGATGTTTGTACAATACATATCGAGATATATTAGTGCATATCTCGATGCAACATGAATGACATTTAATTGGGTCGATGTCTGAAGTGGGTTACCCGAGCTTTTTCCATGCTAGAGTGCATGCATTTTTTGTACATTCAGGTCAGCATGCAATCAACAAACATCATCAATGCTCCTCAAGGTGCATGCACAAGGCACATCCAACGAGACATGTGTCTGACTTGCGTATTCGACTTAGGGCACACTAAGATTTTTCTTTTTTTTAGTCTCCATATGTTTGTTGTTGTTAACTGCATCGACTAATTCTTATTTAGACAATGTCAATCTCTTATCAGGGACATTTTCCCCTTCTATTGCCTTCTATTGCCTCTCTTTCTCTCTTTATTAACTAAAACACTTTCTCTCTCTACCCTGTTGCGCAATCGACGGTGGGGTGATGCCGGGCCTTGAACGTCAAACCAGCTAGTGTCCCCCTCACTCTCTCTCTCTCTCTATATATGCCATGAAAGCATGAAAGAGAGAGGTTTGAAAAGCTTTTTTTTTACTTTTTTTTTACTTTCTCTCTCTACATGGGTAGAGAGAGAAGGGGATAGATAATACACAAATGGGATGAGTTCAGTGGATTTTGGGTATGCTTTTACTGGCTTACAACACAACCCAACTCAACCTCTTTGTTTGGTTTTCATTTTCAATGATTAATAAATCCATGTAAAAGAGCTGGAAAAACTTGAAAAGAATTTAATATTATACATGAATGAATAAAGATAAAGAGAGTTGATGAAGTGACCAATGAATGATGAGATACCCAAAACACCCCAAAAAGAAAAGAAAAAAAGGAAAAATATTATTTTTGTTTTATTTTTTGTATTGTATTGTCTTTAATATTAATATAATGTTAAACTTTAATAATAATAATAATAATAGTATTGTTTTGGAGTATTGCTTCTTTAAAAATCAAAAAATGTGATGAGGTGGGGTTTGCTTTTATTTGTTTAACAGTAAATGCCTCTGGATTGCTGTTGGTGGGCACATGCCACAGTGAAAAAGATACTTCAAGAGGTGGGGGTCTCCAATTCATTCTCTCTCTCTCTCTCACAATGGGATTTTCTTCTTTTTTTGGTGACGATTATTTTAATGTAAGAGGGGCGTATAAGTCAATTACCTTGTTAAAAAAAAATTGAAAAAGATAAATTAAAGAAATTTGATGGCATATATAGATCCAATTTGTAAGATGATTTAGAATGCATTTATTGATAAGGATTTAAATGATTATGAATATATAAACAAATTGAGTAGATTAAAAGAGTTTAATTGATTGATATAATTATTCCTTATTAATAAAAAATTCAGGCTTTTTGTTATTGTCGCAAATGAAGTGTGATTTCTACCAAAATTCCTACTCTTTAAGATTTGAAATACCTTATACTATACACATGACAACTCTAAACCTAAAATTTGCTAGCTTGACCATTTATGTCATCATTTTTTTTTTGATATTTGTGATATATTCAGGTGAGCTTGAATATTCTCACGAAGCTCTAGTGCAATCGATCTAAGCGTACCTCAGTGGCTCAAACAATTTTAACGTAGTAACAACTCAGTACCTTAGATGATCCACACAATCTAAAACTTGTCCTCACCGTTGAGCAAACCTATTTTAATTATTTTGGCCAACATATTGAGCAAGCAAATTAATTAAAAGCTTTACACTGTTTTGCTTATCCATATACTGACCACGCATGCATTTTTTTTTGCTGTCATTGTTTTATTGTATGTATCCTCCGTGTATGAAAAGAAAATTTTCCAAGAAAAAAATGGTGTATACATATCTGTATGAACCACGTTAGAATTTGGGCCTTCCAGAATTTATTGGATCGCCAAATGCGCCATATCTAACGAAGACTTTTTTTTTGAAGTAAAAATACAAATTTCATTAATTATAATGACTCAATAAATTTAATATAACATAATCAGACATATAATTAATTACTCTAATAAAAGTGCATTAATTCACTAATCATAATTATTCAAACGAACATTCAACCGTCACAAAATTGATTTTGAAAAATTATAAGTGTAATAATGAAATAGTATGACAATTAATGACTATTATATTGACAAAAACAGTATGTAACACAAAGCTAGAATAACTAGCAAGTCATTTGAATAAAAACTTTTTATGGTAAAACTTTTTTACTTATGAGAGATTAAAATGATTTAGAAGGGTGCACCATCAATTGTATTGAATCGAAGGCAATGAAAATGTTTGATCGAACTAATTTAAAATTGAGGTTATGTTGTTGTTGTAAACCGTTTAGATGTAACTGTTTATTTTTAAACCATATAGTAATTCATTTAAAATTCTAAAAAGATTAATAAAATGTGCTAACTTCTCAATTATTAGATGGTAAAAAATTATGATATTTTTGTCAATGAAACCAGTAATTATAAAACTTTTTATGATAAAAAAAGGTTGGTTAAAAAGATAAAATAAATAAACACTGATCTGTACTATTCATTTCATAGTAGTTTAATAGTAATATTTTTATTAATTAAGTTGTCGTGCCCAAATCAATCATTTGGATCAAATTCTAGAGTCCCGGTAAACTCGCTTTTGGTCGGGTTTACAAAATTCATCTACTAATAAAAAATTAATATTATTCTTACTTCAAAAAATAAATAATGTTATTCTCTCTTAAAATTCATCTTATCGCGAGAAATTGAATTCTCAAGTTTTTAGTGCTTTACAGCCTTGAGCCTTACGCATCTTATCGTGTCTCTCTCGCAGCATCAAGGGCCTGTTTGGATGTTGAAAGAAAAACAAACTCATACTTGGAAGAAAAAAATCACTGATATTTTGAAATAACTTTAATTTCTCAATTTGCCAAGAAAAAGTTTTTTATGTGTTTTTGTAAATAAAGTGATGAAATTATCATTTCCACAGTTCTATTCTAATTCAATCTTTATAATTCTCCTTAATTTACAGAGCAACTAAAATTTTATTATTATTATTCTTTTAAAACTCCAGCTACAAAGTCTGCTAGTAAAGTCTCATTAAATAGGGTCATAATATGGGTTAGTAAATTTATTTTAATAAAAACTATTAATGCACTCTTTCTTTTCATTTGATTTAATATCATTTATGGCATGCTCAAAAACTGAAAAAAATAATTTTTCTAATTAAAATCAATTATTTTAATATTTGTTTATTTTTTAATCTAAAGCTAATTAAACATGCTTTATTTAAGTCTACATAATCCGTATAAGGGCACACATTTTAAATAATTTTGAAGATTTTTTTTTTTTTTTTGGAAGAGTATGTATGTACAGGACCCGGCCCTTGCAAACAACTCCAACTCCAATTCTTTTGACAGCATTGGATTAATAAACTTCTTCTTTTATCGAAAAAAAAACATTTACAAGTTTATTTTGTATAGTAGTATTGCTTTTACAGTAAAATTCAATTCTCAACCACCATAGAACAGCTACGGGTCAGATGCATGTCTAGCATTTTTACAAGGGAGAACTAGGTTTCAGTCTTGTGGAGTACATAATAAATGTTAACTAGAGCTTTATTTAGTTGACATTTAATCAAGTTCATCATGGATCTTAGTAAAATAATTCAAGTCCATTACAGATCCTTGGAGTTATGGGGGTTTGTCTGGTTCATTATTAGGCTCTATAAGTTTGTAGTAACCCACTCAAATTTTATAGGTCTATTATGATCACTAATCGATTAGGTATGACCACTAATTAAAGATCACTAAACTTGAAATTGCTCTTCATAAAATTATAATTAGGACAAAGATGGGGGGATGTGTTGTTACTCCTTGTAAGCTTAATTGTAATAAATAAATTAAGTGTTCATATAAATAAATCAAGTTTTCAATCCGGCTTCCTTACTCACAAGAGTCAATCAAGTGCCCATGCGACTCTATGACTGTAAAAACCAACATATTGGAATTTGATAGCAAGATTCGATCCATGATACCTATTGATCATCAAACACATCTCGATAACATTACTACCACACCAACTCAAATGTGATCTGCTAGTAGTACTTATTACTATTGAAATATATGTTATGAGCAGTGGGTGGGGGTTGTGTTTGGTGTGAGCATTTTCTTTGTGGCACCACAAAGGGAAGGTGTCTCCTCAATGGTCCTCAATTGTTGGGGCGTTTGTATTTAATTCGTAGAAAAATGACGCGATTTTCTCCTAATTTTTTTTCGACTTTAATTGTTTTTGAGAAACACATTATTTCTCGCGTTTGTAAATTTGTACAATCTTTGTAGATATTGAACTATAATAAATAAAGTCTCGTTCCTATAAAAAATATAGTGATGATCTTAACATATAGATCCTAATGCAATAATCAAACATGGTTAATTAACTTGGCAAAAATATATTATCCAATATATATTGATCTTTAATGAACTGGGTCTCATCTAATCAAATCCTCACCAAACAGTACTAATGTATCCAACCAAATCTTGGTTGTTGCGATTAAGAAGATATGTTTGATTGCAAAAGCTTATATTCTATATACAGAGGAAGCACTAACTGTGTGACTAATTGGGAACGCCTTTTTGTTTACTTTCTTAAATTCATTCACTCTAGCCAAGCAACCATGCTCTAGACCACATGAATTAAAAGTACTCCTACATTCATACTACTCAAAACATGCTAATTACCAACCAATTGGGTGACTCAATGATTTAGTATGGGATTTAGAAGTAAGAGGTCATGGTTCAAACCGCTTGATGGGTGTAAAAAGTTGTTTCTTTTCTATAAAAAAAAACATGCAAATAATTAAAAGCAAATTATATATGTACACAGAGATCTTAACCACTATCAACTCATACTTAACCAATTAATTAATATTTTTTTATGAATTTGTAATCAGCAGTAGTTATCAATGAATGAAATTACGTATATATGCATCTACCAAGAAAATAAAATAAAAAAGAAAGGAATTACATATATATGCTCACCAACTAAATGGATATAGTCGTATGCATATGGCTATCGGTGTAAGCCGGGGGTTTGAGTCTCTACAGGTGCAAGTTAATGGGTGAAAGTTGGTTTCTTTCCAATAAAAAACCACATGTACCCAGGATATATATATATATATATATATATATATCTTTAAATATTAGACTTTATTAATTCATATCCATTATTGGCATAAATTCTACGCAGTTCTTCTTGAGAAAGATAAATTCTACTTAATTATTACGTACTTTATACAACATATATAATTAGCTATATAACTCACCTCGATAACTAATTTTTTTAGAGTTGTCAATTTTTTTCTTTGTTTCTAGTTCAATTTTGCGTGCCCTTTTAGTTTGCAGTTTCAATTTAATTAAGGATCTTGATGCATAAAGCATGTACTTAATTAGTACTCCTCCCTTTTTTCTTTTTTTCTTTTTTTTTTCTTTTTTAAGCAACAAGAATGAAGAGGACATTTATGCATGATTGAATAACAATTTTGTCAACATATTAAAAATTAACGTGTTTTCTTCTTCTTCTTCTTATTTTTTGTAAAGAATTAGTGTTTATGCGCACCTCCAAAAAGGTCACTTATTGTAAACTAGAGGGAGTTGGTTGTATCTTTTTTACACTTCAACAAGACCTTGGCACACACCCTAAAAAGAAATGCAAAAATTGGCTTAACTACATGCATTTACCTAAAAATCATTAAAAGGATATATTTTTGGAATGTATTTACTAATAATATTTTAATACTTTTATTTGTTACCAACTTGATTTAATTAGTTACATATAATATTAGAATAGGTTAGCTAGTGTAAATCTATATACCTATTACATATGTATATATTTCAACCAATTGGGTGACGCGCCAAATGGTTTGGTATATGGATTTGAAAGTGAGAGGTCATGGGTTCAAATCTTGGTGGTGCAAATGTGGTTTCTTTCCTATAAAAAAAATTATATGTATATATATATATATATATATATATTTCCAATAAATTTAAACTCTTATGATGTGTGAATTTCTTATTTTGTATGTTAATTATATCATGTTCATCATATGTTAATTTAGTTACATATCTAATCTCTCCGATTTATCAAATTATATATGAGTTGAATTGATCACCAAAATAAATTGAAAATACAAAATCTCAATTGATTAGCTAGCTCAAGCCATGAATTTTAATGACTTTTTTTTTTTTTTTTTTTATAATTCGTCTGTGGTGTCGAGGTTATCCTCACTAATCTACACACGAGACCTTGGCTCTATCGACCAGAGTGAGACCCAATGGCCCAAACGATCTTGCTATATCGGAAAATAGAAACCGAAGTCATGTGTTTAACTTGCACAACGCGGAATTTGCCCTTACTGTTGTGGCAACCCGTCCGGGTTAATTTTAATGGCATTTGAACTAGTCTTGATTAGGAATATATATATATATATATATATATATATATATTAGTTTCATTACATGTTTCACACGGATGAGCTTGCCGCTACGCTCATGGAAATTTATTCAATTACAAACTATATATTTATAATTCATAAAAGTATGATTCCGATTATATTAATAAACATAAAAATATACATAAATAAATTTAATTTCAAAAAGACATGATTTTTTACCAACGATGACAAGAAGAAAAAAAGAAAAAAAGTTATATATGAAATTAAATCACAGTACATGCTGCTCTTTATTTTTTTGAAATGTACATAAGATTGTCAACTTTGATATATATTTAGTAAAACCGTTTTAACACGTCAAAAATACTCCATAATCAATTACTTATTCAATTGGAAAGATTAATTATATATAATATATTCAATTGAAATGTACCAACGTTTTTTTTTCTCATGAGGTATAGACTATAGTTATTAATTATTGAGTTAAAGTGGAACACTTAATTAATGTTGTATATATAACACGGTTTTAAGATATGAACGACTCAACTCATTATCTCTATCCAATTACAATTACAATGTATAATTTAGTAAATTGGTAAATTAGTAGGTTGAAAAGGGTAATATATTAAATTTGCTTACTATTTTCTTTAAATGTACCTAAGTTTGTCAACTTTGATACCTATTTAGTAAAACCGTTTTAACACGTCAAAAATACTTCATAATCAATTACTTATTCAATTGGAAAGATTATGTAACGACCCAAATTAATTTAATGAGTATTAGTGTTAATCACGATGATTAGCGGTTAATTCGGGCGTTACGTGGACAGCTGAGTGACTCAGATGGGGGAACTCAGGTTATATTTATGATATTCATACATGGTGTGATGCCTAGTATTGCAATGTTGAGTAGAGTAATTATTTTTTTATGTATATAAACATCGCATGTGTGAACGTTGATGTCGGGCAAGGTTACGAGTTGGGTATATGTCCCGAAATACGTGGGGGGATCGGGTACCGGGTATCGAGTAACTGAGGTACGGGACATGGGTTGTCGAGTAGCTGAGAGCTAATGTGACCTCACTTATGATTTATTAGATGGTTTAGCCTAAGGTTGAAAAGTGAATAAATGGATTTATTAAAATCCTATAGGATGGATAGGGAAAATCAGGGTGCATAAGATGATCCTCGAGATGCACAACAAGGTACATACAAGGACTGCAGTGTCATGATAAGGTGTCAAGACTTGAGTGACACAGGGTGATCATTGACCATTAGATCATCTTTGAATAGCGTGCACACATCAAATTAGAACAAACACCTATAAATACACACTTGATCGATGGAGGCATGCAAAACCCAACAATTTCCAAACATTTCTTGAGAATTCAGAGAGAAAACCTGTGGAGGAGGGTGAAATCTGAGCTTGGAGACGTAATTTGGGGATCAAATACTAAAATCCAAGGTAATCTATCCCTTATAAATGTGATTTTTGATAAAAATGTGGTTTATGTGGGTTGAGGATAAAACGGATTTTAGGATGAAATCATCACTGCTTATGCTCAATTTGATGTTATTGAGGATTATTTTGATGAAATATATTAGTTTTACTTGGATTTGTGAGGATTTGTGATCAATTTGGTGATTTCGGATTATGGACACATGCACACTTTGATCCTCTGTTTTGAGTGAAAATCTTGTTTGATTGGTGTTTTGGAAAGGAATTTGATGCGGTTGGAGTGTGTGTGTTGTTTGTATGATGTTGTGAGGAGTTGGGAATCAAATACATTCCTGAATCAGTTTCTGAAAATCTGGGCAGAGCAGACACCTAGCGCGCTAGGCACGCTGGGGAAGATGATGATCTTTCGTGCTCGAAGATCAATTAACGCGCTAATTCCCCTGACTAGCACGCTAGGTACCAGAACCCCAAAAATTTATAAAAATGAAATCGAGCATAATTGATAATCAACCCACTTAATTAACCAATAAACACTGAAAATAGGTCTCAGGACTTTAGGGACTGGGGAACCATAGCTCAGGCATCGGTGAGCTAGGTAGGGCGGATTGATGGGTCTGGGAAGTCGGAATGCGTGTTTATAGGTGCGTAAAACCCTTAAAAATGTTACACTTTAATTCATGCACGGTTTGTCCATGTAAACGAGTGTTTATTCATTTATTATTTATCGCATTGTTACTTATTGGATTGCCATGTTTATGCACTGTGATCATATATTGGTCGGTGTTTTATTCACATGGTCGGAGGTTAATCGAGATGGTCGTGGTACGGAATTGAGAGGCTAGATTGTAGCGCGTATAATGGGCGTAGCTGGTGAATAGCTACCCGAGTAGTAGGGTACACGTGTTTGGTGGGTTGTGATGTGTTTCCGGTCACCGTTAGTAGTTCGGGTGTGGTCTAGGCTTGATGTGCTCAATCGGGGCATTCGAATCTTCAAAGTATGATCTAGTTTTGTTAGACTCTGTCACACCTCTATCTAGTTTTAATTGATATCGTGGTTGAACCAAATTTCTTGAATGATGTTTTATTTCTATTGTATGTGATCGATAAGTTTACTGCGAATGTTGTTTGCTGCCAGCCATGGGAATATGATTCCTATTGCTAGGGTCATATTCGCATGTCTCGCAGGTTACTGTGGTTTTCATGATTTTTGTGTAGACTTCTTTTGGAAATTTACTCACTGGGTTCGTTGTTGTATGTGTTGGGCAACTGAGCGCAGATCCTAGTAGGAGCAAGAGCAAGGGAAAAGAGGTACTAGGCGAAGGGAAAAGAGGTACTAGACGACTATCTCTGAGGTCGTCGTTGCTGACAGCTCGTGTTTGGACTATCTAGTAGGTACATTTTGTTTTGATGGGTTTTGGAAACTTTAGAACTTTATCACATGTATATGGATTACTGGTTACTTCGTCTCAGTTATATACTTGGTGTTTATTTCCAAGTTTTTCCACTACTTAGGTCAAATAAATTCTCATAAAATACAAAATTAAATGCTTTCACTATAATTAACTAATCTACTAGATGTTTAGGAGAATTAAACAACTTAATATAGTAGGATTAGTTAAATGGAGCGTCACTTCACAGAGCTACTGATGTGTCAGTAGTGATGACGTATCCGGTAACGTGACAGGCACTACTGGGCTTGCGGGCGGAGAGCGTGGGTCACGAGACAACCTCGAAAATTGGAGCCGCCATAGATTAGTTATATATAATGTATTCAATTGAAATGTACCTACATTTTTTTTTCATGAGGTATAGACTATAGTTATAATTAATTGTTGAGTTAAAGTAGAACACTTAATTAATGTTGTATACACGGTTTTAAGATATGAACGGCTCAACTCATTATCTCTATTCAATTACAATTATAATGTATAATTTAGTAAATTAGTAAATTAGTAGGTTGAAAAGGGTAACATAGTAAATTTGCTTACCATCGATTTGTTAGGTATTCGTGCTTTTATATATTGTATAGATATATAGTTTTTTCTAATTAAAATTTATATATATTTTATCAAAATATTATAAACAAATAACCCCTTTCCTATAATATATATATATAATTAAATCAGTAAATAAATTAACATATATATCATATAAAGGATCGACAAACGAACAATACTTTTTTTTCTTTTTTTTTTTTCAAAAACGAACAATATAATTTTTTATTTTTAAACCATGAACAATATAGTTATATATCAAACATCATACCATGAGTACTTTGTAGTACTTCACTATTAATTAATCTCTTTGAAACTTTTATTAAGTAGATAATTAAGTTGCTAGCTAGATATGTGCCATAAGTATTAGTATGCTTTTGCAAGGTCAAAATGTGTTACCATGTATACTACTATTTAGTGCTTATTAACCAATTGGGTGGCCCAATGATAAAATATGAGATTTGGAAGTAAGAGGTCATGAGTTTAAACGGTGTGCAAAGTTGTTTCTTTCCTATAAAAAAAATAAAAATTATTTAGTATACGTGCTTATTACAACTATACATTATATAAAAGATATATTAATTCAACAAATTAATTATTACAACTATACATATTATATAAAAGATATATTAATTCAACAAATTAAGGAAACGAAAAAACAAGAATTGTGATAGCTAGCTAGCTAGGGAAGCTTCAACAATTAATAATCTTGGAAGCCATTTGGATAATTGTACGTTGGCAGCTCAGCCTCTTCCAGCTTTTGGAAATATTCAATCCAATTTGGTATTGTTATTTTGCAATAATACGGTAACAAGATGACAATATATCATATGTAACGTACTTTTGTAAGATTGAACATTCCATTTTGCGAATCGACAATGCTCTCCTCATGCATGGTGATCAAAGGTGCATGTTTCCATATCTTAAGATAAACTAATTAATCGACCATGATGTAGACAATTTCTACAAATATGTTATCCAGTACTTAAGTGATTCTCCTAGAATTGTTTGTGCTTATTAAAGATGATGATAGTTGGTTGTGGGATTAAAGATGATGATAATTGGTTGAAGGATTAATTACTTTAGAGTCTAGATCGACGCTTCATCATTTTGTGATTTAGAGCATTCTTAAGACAAAACATATAATATAACTCTAGAAAAAGGATTGTTTCTGAATACCAAAAAAAAAAAAAAAAAGTTTCTGATTTAAAATTTTCAATTAATATTATTATAGAAAATAATCAATCATATGGCCGGTAGCTCAATTATTCGGCATGTGGTCGACATGGGTTTAAGTTTGTAAAAGGTTGGACGTCTCAATGTAAACAGATTAAATTTCTTTCTAATAAAAAAGTCATTGTGAAAAATGTATATACACTTTATAATTTAACTTTTTCACCTGTAAAAGGCACTCCAAGTCAAACCGAAACTCTAGTGAGGCATCATTTGTCAAAGGTAAAATTTTGGGAGGTCGTGTGTTTTTTTCCCACTAAAATCAAAAGGAAAAGTCAAACCAAAACTCTTCTATCCTATTCTCGCGATACCCATGTTTGTTTTTAGAGTCTAATGGATGGAGATAAGAGAGGTGGACGTGGCTACAAGGAGGTAAGTTTTGATGTTTTTTTTTCTCCATTTCCGATTGTATACCACGTACACAAATATCTTGGTCACACAAGACCGAGACATGTTATGCTGACTAGGTTTGTGATCACCATCGATACTTCAATCAAAGTCTCGGTATGGTATAACCGATAGATGCCAAAAGGTCTCGGTGACAACCAACCGAGACTAATCCCAAACATACCTTATTACGCATTCGTTGAGCTTAGCAAACACTTACTTAATGCTCTCGGCAATGGATGACCGAGACCAAAATAACAAATCACAGCCCTGTGTGGCCGAACATTACGAGATTGCGCTTAAACCCAATGATGGGTACATTCCCATGAAATACGACAGCAACAACACGAGATAAATGAACAACAAATTCAACGAAAAACATAAACTTACCCTCGAACCTTAGACGATTCAACATCAACCATCTACTTGAAGTCATCACACAAACCCTCACCCCGCGAACACTTACTAAACCCTAAAAAAAATAAATCAAGGCTAAACGAGCAAGAAAATGAAGGATTTGGTGGATTGAGGTGTTTATTTGTGATGGAAGGGAGAGCGAAAGACGATTTGGTAGTGGGGTGTCTCGCGTTGATGAACAAGGATATTTTTATCTAATTCATGGGTGCCCTAAGAAAAAATGATGGGTGCCCTGAGTAATTATTGGGGTGCACATAGCGCGATCATAAATTAATAATTCATGCATGGCAGCTATATATACGACTGTTACTGTACATAGATGGGCCAAAAAAAATGGCAACGTCGTGGCATCCATGCATTAAACTCCTCAACCACAAATGGGGATCGATTGTGGACCCATGCACATTGCCACACCAATGCAAATTAGGCCAAATTCCCTGGCGCTACGTATATTGATGAAAATGATCAAGATCCACGTGGCAAGATTGGGGCTATGCTATACCCTTTTTTTTTTTGTCAAGTCGGGCTATGCTATACTAGCTAGCTTGTGTGTGTATATGTGATGTAATGGTCAAATATCCTGCACTTTATCGGCCCCATTAATAGTTGATATATATGAGTATGAGTAGAAGGTATATATGTTTGTTTTATAAGGAAGCGGCCATTAATGAAGGAGAGTAAGTTGTTCAAAGGGATATAGCTAGTCCTTAGGGTTCCATGGCTGACCGGGCACAATGCCCATTCAAGCTATAGATGATACAATATCCTTAAGCATTAATGAACATGACCGCCCTTGCCAATCTCATTGGTCAATGATGTGTGCTAGGTCCTTCCCACCTATATATATATCTTTCATAAAAGTTACAATTTTATTTTATTTTTTGATAGAAATACGTTAAAAAATTATAATATTATATATAGAAATCATATGTATTTATATCATGTGTGTGTGTCGATATATATATATATATATATATATATATATATATATATGTATGTATGTATGTATGCATTTATGTATAATTGTTGGATATTTTGGCACGTGCTCAATGAAAGAAGTTAACCTAATTGCTATCTCGAAAAAAAAAGTTTAATTAATTGATAACCAACTTTCGACTGACTTTGGAGCTAGCTCTGATTGGTTCGATTTCACTAAATATGATCAATCAAATACGATTATTGATACATGTAGGATATATCATAGTAACTAAGTATGACAACATAGCCTCAGTCCCAAATTATTGGAGTCTGCAACATCGATCAAATGGAAAATTAACTTTTCCATTGTGCTCGATTTAGCGGAAAGCTAATTAATTAAGTCTACAGTACAACAAACAACAACATAGCTAGTCTCAGTCCCAAATTAATTGAGGTCGACTATATGGGTCAGACTCTTCCATTGTATGCTTGATTTAGTGCTAGCTAATTAGTCTGACAATCTTAATAAAAAAAGGTATGATCTTAATATGTTTTCTTTTTGAGGAAAGGAGACGATGTCATAGTATTTTATTGATGTAAACAAAAAATTACGACCTAGAGGGAATGTGTACCCACTCAGACCCTCTAATGGCAAGTATTGCTCGTTTTGACATAATTGAGGGACATTATTATTGTTGGAACTTGAAAATGCTTCAAGTGAGTTTGAATAGAAAAACTCTTTACTCCCACATCGCTCACTTCAAAGAGTACAAACTCATTATACAAACTTCTACTCTAAAGATTTGCTTTAGAGAATATATATATATATATATATAATTATGTTGAAAATCATAGATAGGGCCTTGGGCCTTGGGGCTTATATTTGTTAGCCTTGTAAAATCAAATAATTTTTTTTTTTTCGAAATTAATTGTTGACAGTTAATTTCGTTATTTTGTGAACAAGTGCGACTGTTGAATATGTTGTTTTCGAATTTGAATAGTCACATTGGTTTGAACTAGTGCTTCAAGTTCTATTTAAGTGGAACTAAAATACTAGAAACTTACTGGATTTCAATTTTTAGTTTTTTCTGAGAGAGGAAGAAAATCACAGTTTGGCAGACTTTTGAACTTGGTAATTTTTAGTTCGAAAGGGCATCCGGTTGTATCTTGGGGGCAGGACTTTGAAGAAAATTCTATCACCGAATTCAAAGAGATTTCTGTCTTAGGACATTGCTTCTGTGCAAGCCTCCGGTTAGAAATTTCTTTTGTTGATTGATTCTGTTATTAATTATTTATAAAACTTGTTTATTCATATATATTACTACCATTATTTATTGTTCTGGACAACAATTATATATACATACATTTACAATCTTAATTATACGTATACATTTACAATGCATATATAAATCCATTAACTAATATAATTAGCAATAACATTACTGCCCAAATAATTGCCTTAATCATCAATAAATCAAATTAAATCGACAAAACCCAACCAATAATAGCCAACTGTTTGGGTGTCAGACTCAAACTCTATAAGATATTTATAAAAAAAAAAAAAAAAAAAGAATACCAATTTATAATAGTAGGTAAAAAGAGTTGGTGAACACACATATGATATTAATCTATATATATGCATTAATGCATGGATTCATATAATATATGGTCAAGATCCAACCACCACTTCAAACACATATAAAATTTTCTTCTCTTAATCTCTTGATCATCTCTTCAATGTGTATACATGGCTCTGACCTCCAACACCGTCCTCTTCTTCTCCACGCATCTTATAATTAAAATTTCACTTCTTCTATTCCATATATACTAGTACTAGTATGTTAAAATTAATTAAAATCATCAATTCGAACTCCAAAGATGTCTCTTTTGTCGGCAAAGAAGCCCAATTAATATCACAATTTAATTCACGCTTCATCAAAGTTTGTAACGTGGTTTCCAATCATTGAATCACACACATCTATGCATTTATCAATTTTTTTATGAAATCATTGACCAATGGAGCCATCTTAACGTGCGTTACTTACATTGGAGAAAGTAAACTACACTGGAGACCTGACAATTTTGCAGGTTTAATTGATATACTAATAATTTACTATGTGTACATACAATTGTATTACTATATGCTCGTGTTATTAAATTGATTGGTTCAGTTTGTTTTTATTTTTGATCTGTTCACTTATATTCACTTGAACCAATTGAAGCAGTAGAAGTGCTGAATTCATCCAATAAAGTTGAGGGAGGAATCATGGAGGGCTGGCTGCCAATGATTAAGAGTTAATAAGGTACATTGTTTTTCCAAGAACATGCATGTCAGTAATTATATGTAAAGCAGGTAAAGTAGTTTGGTTATATATGTGTTTTATATATGAGGATATTGAAAGCATCTTTATTTCTTTATTATTCAAGTAAAAGTAGTTTTTCTAAAAAAATTTATAATAAGAAATAAACAAGTAGATAGTTCACAATGGCATGAGTTTAGCTGTGTTTATAAGAGGTCTCGGGTCGAGTTCGAGCTACAATATGATGGCAAGTTGTGGTTTATTTCTTATAAAAAATATAATAAAAATTAATCAATAACAAGGAAAAATTAATTAAGAAATTGGTTAAATTCATCTAGCAATAATTTTAATTTTAAATAGCAATATTATCAAAAACTTTTTTTTTGACTTTATTGGAAGTGAATTTGCTATATAACAAATTCAGGACTTTACAATGCATGCATATAAAACTTTTTTCTTTTTTTTATAAAGAAAGAAACAATTTGCCTCTGCAGAGGTTTGAACCCATGACCTTTTACTCTCAAACTCCATACCAAATTAACCATTGGCCACCCAATTGGTTACTCTTTTTTTTTTTTTTACTTTTTTTTTTTTTTTTTTTTTTTGCTAATGAGACATGTATTGGTAATGAGATTGAAGTAAACAAACTAAATATTATAATGATTCCTACCAAAAAAAAAAAATATAATGATTAAGATGATTGTTTAATTTGGGTGAGAAATTAATTAACCACTACTCCATGTACCATGATGTTGATCAGAGAGAGGTATAGAGCTTTAATTTGTAAATAAGGAGACAATATTTAATTTGATATGGAATTTGACTTACTGAGATATATCCTCTTAAACTATAACAGATTAAAGCTCTTATCATTACAACATTGATGCTTGTGCTGCATTTCATTGGTTAGGTTAATATTGTTTTAGATCATCCCATCCTTCTAAATTTCCAATATTCATATGAAGATATATATGGCAGCCATTCCATTAATTACTTGTTTCCTCTCAATCCTCAATCCTACTCTCCATTTTAATACTTTATTTGTAGTGGAAATACACAAATGAATTAAGTATAATTTTTCAGTAACACAAATTGCAATGTTCAAAATAGATAAAATTGATGGTTTCAAAAAAATATATAAAACTGATCATAAAAAATGTAGTTCGTGCTAAAATAATTAATTGCAAAATAATAAAAAGCAATCTTGTTTTTGCTAAAAATAAATAAAATTAGGTCAGCCTATATATGCATGTATATATGCACTTGGACATTACATGCATATTTTATTTGATCATATAATAAACTAAAACCAGCGATGAGTTGCTGGATTTGAAGTATAACTTTCTTAAAGGAAAAAAAAAAAGAAAGAAATTTTAAAAAGAAAGAAAGTGAAAGACAATCTAACAATGTGAATGCTTTACATGCAGTAGTACACACACAGCAGCTTGAAAAGATTAATTAATTAAACTGGTTAATTTACACATACATTTAATGGAGGTATATATATATATAGCAGACACGGTTGTGTAAAATGTGGATTCATGTTTTCTTCATCATTGGCTAATATTGATTATAAGTGCAAGGCAACTCTCCCTCTTGTACATAATTTATATGCAATTAATTATAATTTCATGTACTAGCTTGACCAAGCTAGCTATTCTTCCTTTTTTTTTAATTATATTAATTAATTGTGAGTGTATATATAACCAAATATAAACCCTTGTCATGGATACACTATTTAAAATCATTGAATTTAAATGCAATACATTAATCGAGGCAACATAAATGCATTGTGCATTTAATGCACAACACATTTTGAGGGGTTTTCATGGCATAAGTATATAATTGGTCTCCATTGTAGAATATATATATGGGACCAAATAATTGGGCAAACAACACAAAGTTTCATGTGGTGTCAAAACAGTTTGCGGATAAGCTCAAGTGGTGGAATACCCACATTTTTGGAAATATTTTTCTGAGAAAGAAGAAGTAACAGTGGAGGTTGGAGAAACTTGATCGAAGCCTGGCTAGAGCCTTCTCAACAAACATGCACAATCAGAGAACTGAACTACAAAAACAACTTAAAGATGTTCTTCTCCAGGAAGAGATATTCTGGTACCAAAAATCTAGAACCAAATGGCTTAAGTTTGGAGATGAGAACACCAGATACTTTCACTATAGTACAATTACTAAGAGGAAAAGGAATCATATTATGGCATTAAAGAACGAAGATGGGGAATGGGTGAATGATCAGGAGACCCTCAAATCAATGATAATTCAATTCTACAACAAACTGTACCTTGATGATGGTATGCGACCTCCTTCACTTAGTTGGAACCACAAATTTTCGACCATGCTACCTGCAGACTAGAACAATTTGATGATGGTGGTTGATAAGCAGGAAGTCCGGAATGCACTTTTTGATATGAGGGCTTATAAAGCTTCTGGCCCCGATGGTTAGAGTCATATATTCTTCCAGTCACAATGGGAGGTGGTGGGTGATACAGTTACTACTACAGTGAAAGACTTTTTCTCCAATGGAGTTCTCTCACCTGGTTTAAACGATACCCTACTTGTTCTCATCCCAAAAACTATTTCCCCTGAGTCTTTTTCATCTCTTCGACCGATCAGTTTATGCAATGTTATATATAAACTTATTACTAAGCTAATTGTAAACAGGTTGAAGCCCTTGTTAAACAATATGGTGAGCAAGAATTAATCGAGCTTTATCCCTGCAAGAAATATGTCTGATAATACTATCATTGTACAGGAGATCATTCATTCAATGAGAAGGAAATCTAGTCGTAAAGGTTGGCTAGTCATCAAAATTGATTTGGAGAAAGCATATGATAGACTACGTTGGAGTTTCATTGAAGAAACTCTTGTTACTGCTGGCTTTCCTAATGTGTTGATCGACAGAATTATACATTGTATATCTACACCAAACATGCAAGTGTTATGGAATGGAGGCATAATAGAGGCTTTCTCGCCATCCAGAAGAATTCGCCAAGGAGACTCCATCTCACCTTATATCTTTGTTCTCTGTATGGTGATGTTAGCTCATGGTATCCGAAAAACGGTTGATGATAAAGAATGGCGCGGAGTTCTTCTAGGTAGAACTGGTCCCATGATCTCTCACTTGTTCTTTGCGGATGATATGTTCATTTTTGCGGAAGCTAACATGTCACAAGTACAAATAATTCAAAAGATTATGGCAGAATTTTGCAGTTGCTCTAGCTAAAAGATAAATGCTCAGAAAACAAAGCTCTTCTTCACTAAGAATGTGGCTGCACATGTGAAAAGGCAAATCAACAATAAGATAGGCTTCCAGATGACGGAGAACTTGGGAAAATATTTGGGGCCTCCTATCCTCCATCAAAGATTGAAAAAGGACACCTACAAGGACATTGTTGATAAATTGAGGGCACGACTCTCAAGGGTAGAAAACGAAACAACTCTCACTAGCAGGCTAGGGACGCTAGCCCAAACATGTCTTCAATCTATACATGTGTTTCAGATGCAGACCGCAAAACTCCCTCTAACGATATGCGATGAATTGATAAAAATGTGTGCAGTTTTATCTAGGGATTTGGCATGAAAAGGAAAGTCCACCTAATTCGATGGGAGGTCTTGTGTTCTAATAAGTCCCTGGGGAGTTAGGGTTTAGAAAGGCGAGGGACAACAAAGAAGCCTTTATATGGAAGCTCTGCTAGGACTTTTATACTAAGAAAAAGTGTTTATGGGCCCAAGTCATGAGAGGGAAGTATTGCAAGTTGACAAATGAGGAACCTTCTTTGAGAGTGGGGTGCCCTACCTCGTTGGTATGGAGGAGTATATGCCAATCTTGACCTCTCTTCAAGGAAGGCCTTACTAATATTATTGGAGATGGATGTGGAACTTTATTTTGGAAGGAGAAGTGGGTGAAAACGTGGACTCTCTCCTACCCTATGATACTACTTCACTTTTTGACAGGGACGTAGAGCAGAAGGTGGCTCATTATACAACGACATCAGGAAGTTGGGACCTTTTGAAGCTTGCATAGATTCTACCTAGTCAGATGTGCAACAAAATCTTGGCCACTCCTCACCTTAATAGTAGTAAAGGAATGGACAGGATTTCCT
Organism: Stephania japonica; assembly: GCA_039657345.1. NCBI lineage: Eukaryota > Viridiplantae > Streptophyta > Magnoliopsida > Ranunculales > Menispermaceae > Stephania > Stephania japonica. Next base: position 50,626,271 of record CM077558.1, read on the forward strand.
GGATGTACAACAAGTCTGGGAAGTTTTCAGTTAAAAAAACTTATGAATGAATCGCCAATGAAGATATCCAATCTGATGATACATGCTGAAGGCCAACGTGGGATTGGGAGGGTCCGCAGAAAATTAAGACTTTCCTATGGTTGGTTAGACATGATCGCCTCCCTACTAACACGTTATGTTGTAAACGTCAAATTAATACCTCCGATGTTTGTAGGAGATGTAATGTAGAATCAGAGTCGGTTTTTCACGCCCTTATGAACTGCCCTATAAAAATGACGGTCTAGGATAATCTTTTGATGGGGAGACAGAGTCATAACTTCTTTAGCGATAGCCAAAGAGAATGGTTGAACTCTAATCTGAAAGGAGGTGCCTCTTCTTGGAAGACCCTATTTCGTGTTATGTGCTGGGTTCTTTGGTTCATAAAAAACAAGTTTGTCTTCAAGAGTATCCAGGCGCCAGTTATATATGGAGGTGATTTCTCAAGCCCGAGATAGAACATGTGAAATAATTAGATGTGGCGCTCGAACACGCACTGCTGGTCTTGAAGGGCAAGCTAAGAGGGAGACACGATGGAGGAAACCGGATGAGAGTTGGGCAAAACTGAATTGTGATGGGGCAGTGACAAACGACCTCGCATGCTCATTTGTTGTAGGGCTGTTACGAGATGACAAAGGAGAGTTCATCTATGGTTTTCAAGTCAAGTTGGGTAGTTGTCCACCTTTGTCGGCAGAACTTTGGGCGTTATGGTACGGAGTCCACATGGCAAAGGAGAAAGGACTCACTAAGGTGGTGATCGAGACAGACTCATTAGAAGCTGTTTCACTCATGGATCCTCGTCATACTCTAGTTTTCATGGACTACCAAATCGAGGAGATTCAACGAACTCTTCATCAGATGGAGGGTAGTTACATTATATACATCCTCAGATGTACTAATGCTTGTGCAAACTTCCTAGCGAAGAATGCGCTCGGATTGCAGTATGGAACTCATAGATTAGACATAGAACCTCATTGTATTTTCCTCTTGTTAGCACAAGATAAGTGCGATAGCATAGTATAATTCTCGACCCATTTTTTGGGTCGCGTTCCAACCAAAAAAATATATATACCTATGCCATGAGAATCCCTCAAAATGTGTTGTGCATTAAATGTTTTATACATTTATGTCGCCTCGATTAATGTGTTAGATTTAAATCCAATTATTCTAAATAGTGTAACCATAATATGGGTATATATTTGATTCACATGGTAGAAGTGCCCTATATATATATTCATTTTCATATAAAGTTAATTGATATGAAAACTAATTGGTGCTATAAAGCTAATTAAGCTTAGTGATCATGTACGAATAAAACACTATATATAGTAGAAATTGTTTCTTCCTCGCGGTTCTTTGTCGGGGTTATTTTTTTATAGAAAATGCTAGCGTAACTTTTGATGCGACACGCAAGTTGTAACTGGGCGTGTGCCTTGACTTTTGTCGATGTAGATGTGTGCACACATCACGAAGCACATTAAAGGGACACACAAGTGTGTGCATGCCTAACCTGTGTGTTGCTTCAAAGTTATGCCAACTAGGGGTGCACACGGATTGCACTAATCCGCTGATCCGGTCCAATTCGAACCAATTATTACTAATTAGATCAATTTTTTGATCCCTTGGAATGGATTGGATTGAAAAATCACTAATCCGGCTAGACTGGATTAGATTACAGATCCCAAATTTAAAAATTGCGGATCCATCAGATCCAATTCGTTTATTACATTAACGCATATACATATCTCATCATATGTACTATAGTATCTCAAAGAGCATCAACTCAAATCATTAACTCTAAACTATATAGTATCTCAAATACTTTGCTTGTTTTTACATTTTTTATTACACTTTATACATTTTTTTGTGGGTTATGTTGCAATGTGCACCTTTTTTGTTTTTTTGTTTGGGTATATGGTAGAGTTTGTGGATGAAATTTTTATTTATGTAGGTACTTGCATTTTGAAGGTTCTTGTGATGACACATTTGTGGGAAATATGCTATATATAGATTTGTGGGATGTACGTTGTAAACTTATTATTCATGATATGTATAATTTTTGTGATTCATTTAATTAAGTTCAATTTCATGAATGTTTAGATAGGAAAACGTCAATCCGCGGAACTTGATCCAGTCCAGTTCGCATTTTGTAAATTGGATTGATTTGGATTGATGAATTATTTAGACTGGATTGGATTGCAATTTTTCAATCTGCAATAATTAGATTGGATTGCGATTGACCCTAATTGAACTAGATCTAATTCATGTGCACCCCTAATGCCAAATTCTCCATTCTCCATTTTTTATAGACTTCTTATTAGGTTGCAATTTTTTTTTTTACTTTTTTTTTTCTCTATTTTAACTTAGTTAATCTTTGATATATGTTTTTGAGTCAATTGATAAAGCTGTCCGTATTGAGATCTTATTTGTATAAATATGTCAAAAAGAGTTTAGTATAATTTAACGCAATATATATGTCATTATTATTACATCATCCTCTTGAATAAAATTTTGATCTTATAATTTGTCTTATTAATAAGGGTGCGCTAGATTTACTCATACGTAAGCTGATATGCATGCTTCATAGAATTGAATGTCCATATCAATTCAAATTAATAAATAACAAAATCTAAAAAACTAATAAACAATACTACTAAAAAAATCTGGTGGCCCAACTAGAAGTGTACCCAAGTACGAGCCTTGAGAATGAAAACGCGACATTGGAACTCCTTGATCTCTCCAATTAAGAGGCATGACTCGAGGCAAATTTTGGTGTTGTCAAATAGTTTAGATAGCGAGTGACTTAGACCGAAATAAATAAGTAAATAATTTATATTTATTCATTTTATATTTTGAAATCATATGTTTATTTAGTTAACTGGTATATATTTTATGCCTACCGTTTTTTTTTTACCGTGTTTATGAAAAGAAGAAAAGAATATATGTATATTTTTTCTTTAGTGATAATTAAGTGAAAAGAATATAGGCAAAACATAATGTCGATGAGATAGATGAAACATATCATCATTTGACAAAAGGCAAGGCTTAGGAGGTCAAGAAGAATAATTATAATTAAGTGAAAAGAATATATACAAGGCATGATATCTGATGAAATGAATGAGACATCATTTCGCAAAAGACAAGGCTTGAGGAGTCGTGAGTTTGACTTATTTTGAAGTAAAAAAAAGTTAAGATAATATATATTAAACTATTCACTCATTACAAGAGAATTAATTGTTACTTGTAAGGTACCAAAACATTGTCGGTGAGATGGATGAGATATCACTCATTGTCATAAGGATTAGGGAGGTCGTGGGTTCGACTAAAAATAAATAAAAAACGGGACTTATTTATAATATATTAATGAGATCTTTATCAAAAAAAATGATTAACGAGATAAGTATTATTCATAATATTAATGGGATAATTAATATTTATATAAATAGTAGAATGCGGTGGCCAAAATTTTTTTTTTTTTTACCAAGAAAAGCAAAGTTTAAATATTGCGGATCTAGTTGGCCCATAATTATTTGATATTTTGTCCTTTTTTTTTTCTTTTTTGTCTGGTAAGAAAGAAAGCACAACTTGCCCTATACAAAGATCGAATTCCCAACCTTTTGCACAATGACTCTGACTCAATATCAAACCGGTGAGCTATTCACATGGTTGCAAATTATATAAAGACCTTTTGCAACCCACTATACTTATATTAGTGTAACTAAATAAGTGTTTGTAAGTATGCGTAATGTGTCTATAATAGTGTAAGTTGTGTGTGTAAAGTGAGTGTGTCAAATGGAGTGTTATGATGATATCTCGAGATGTGTATGTAAGAGAGATCAGAGTACCATCATGTAACTATTTGAGATTTCTATAAATAATAAAATCACTCACTCCTCTCGTCATTGAAAGAGAGTGAGACTTTCTCTTCGTCTCCTCTACAAACTATATTCAATCTTCTCTGAAGATCAAACATGGTATCAGAGCGCTCTTGGCTCGTGCTACTAAAGATGGATCCTGTATAGATGTATATTTTGTGCTTGATCTGTGTGTTAGGGTTTCGATTCTTGTTCTCCAAAAATTCAATGCGACAATAAGCAACAACAAATCAAGATTTGGTGTTAGGGTTTCGGTTCTTGTTCTCCAGGATTTTGAAGCGACAATCAACAACAACGAATCTAGATCTGGTGCGATTTGAGAAGGGTTTATTCAGATCTGGTATGTATAAACATAAGAGAGTTCGATCTGTGTATTTTGTGTTATTTTGAGTAAGATCCGTGATGCGTCTTATCAGATCCATAGTTTTGGTGATGTTTTTACTCAGATCTACTTAGTTACGGTTCAGTTCTTGATAGATATGTGAAGAATCAAGTAAGATATGAGGATATGGAGAAAGGTTCATCATCACATGAAGTAGAGGTGTCCTCGATGGAGTTCATTGGTCATCAAGGGAACACGATGAACCCTAATGCTCCTTTCGGTAACTATTTTAGCCAACTTGTTGTTGTTAAGTTGAATGAAACGAACTTTCTTCTTTGAAAAACTACTTTTATACCATTTATTGAAGATCATGACCTAGATGGCCATCTATTTGGAACATTACCATGTCCGGAGAAATACTTGGATGATGGATTTGTGAGTCTTATTTATAAAACATGGTTTGACAGAGATAGGGTGTTATTTGGATGGCTCATGACAGCTCTTACACCTGATATTGGTACATCGGTTGCGATTTCAAATAATCCTCTTCGAACGGCTCATGAGTTGTGGATATCGATTGAGGCTCACTGTGGAACAAATAATAGATCTCAGATTCAAGTGTTAAAGAAATAGATCCAAGGCACAAAGAAAGGAAATATGAAGATGAATGCTTACTTACGGAAGATGAAAAGCTTAGCAGATAGTCTTGCTATTGCAGGAACACCTATTGGCATTAAGGATTTGATATCCAACTGTCTGTGTGGTTTGGATGTTGAGTACCTGCCAATGACTGATGTTCTACAACGATATTCGAGTCTTACTTGGAAAGACTTTCAGGCATCGCTGATGAGTTTTGAAACTACGTTGGATCAGCTACATCTTAGTCAGGCTGTGAATTCCTTGAGTTTGCATGATTCTACTCCAATAGCTAATTCTGCTGAAGCGAAGAATGTTGGAGGTAAAGCTGGATGGTAACAATACTGGTGGGTCTTCTCAGAATACATCTTCTGGCAATGGTCAATCCAATAATAGAGGATCCAAAAATGGTATTAGTTCTCGAGGTCGTGGTGGTAGGAACAGAGGAAGAGGTGATTTTTATTTCAATAATGTTAACAAACCAACTTGTCAAATATGTGGCAAATTTGGTCATTCTGCAGATGTTTGCTATTTTCGTGCATATATGAAGTACATGGGGTCACAACAACAACAACTTCCCTCTCAACAACAGGTGAGGTTCACTTCACCACCTCCATAAACTCAGACCTCATTATATGGAACTTCTGAATCAGTCCCCGATACATCATGGTACATGGACAGTGGAACGTCGTCTCACATCATAGCTGATTCATCTCAACTGCATAACTGCTTGCCTTATGGAGGTAACAAATCTCTAATGGTTGGTAATGGTAGATACCTTCCCATTAAATCTACTGGTTCTGCTTTACTTCCTTCATTTAATTCAAGATTAATTTTTCATAATACATTATATGTTCCTAGTATTAAGAAGAATTTGTTGAGTGTGTCTTAATTGACTAGAGATAATAATGTTGTGATTGAATTTCATCCTGATGTTTTTCTTGTGAAGGATATCAGAACCAGTGAAATCTTACTTCATGGGTCTATCCACAACGGATTATATATATTTTTTAGACCTAAGGTCTCCTCTTCTGATACACATATTGTTTTTTTTTTGCCTCTAATAAAGATTTGTTAAACCTGTGGCATTTCAGACTTGGACATCCAACACAGAAAGTGTTGCGTCAGGTTGTACACAACCATTTGAATTTTCCTCTTTCTTCAGTACTTGATTTTTGTTCATATTGTCCTATGGGCAAAATACATTCATTACCATATTCTACATCCGATCATATTGCTTCTCATGTTTTGGATTTAATACACACAGACTTATAGGGCCCCGCTTCAGTTACCTTTACTGATGGATTTAACTATTATATTCATTTCATTGATGATTGTACTCGTTTTACTTGGGTTTATCCTTTAAAACTAAAATCAGATGCTATTCATGCATTTTCTTATTTTAAAAAGTTAGTAAAAAGTTAGTTTGATACTACTATTAAAGGTGTTTTGTAACGGTCCAGCCCACCCGGAAACACACCACAAGCCCACTGAACTGCACAGGTAGTGTGCCCACCCGCAGGTCCGCACACCATCCACACCCCTCATGTGTGGTCTTTCGCCCCCAGATTCGAACCTGCGCCCTGAGGGATAAGTACACAAGTTTAGCGAGTCTGGTACCATTGAGTTGTCGAGGACTTCCCAAGAGGTCGCCCATCCCAGTACTACTCTCGCCCAAGCACGCTTAACTGCGAGTTCTGATAGGATCCGATGCATCCGTACTGGACCAACTCAGTGGTACTAGACTCGTTAAACCTGTGTACTTATCCCTTAGGGCGCAGGTTCGAGTCTGGGGGGCGAAAGACCACACAGGAGGGGTGTGGACCTGCGGGTGGGCACACTGCCTGTGCGGTCCAGTGGGCTTGTGGTGTGTTCTCGGGTGGGCTGGGCCGTTACATAAAAAGACGCCTTTTATGTAATGGCCAAGCCCACCCGCAGGCCCATTGGATTGTACAGGCAGTGTGAGCCATGGACCGCAGCCACTCCCACACTATCTGGCTTCCCCAAGCCAGCCTTTCGCCCCCGAGACTTGAACCTGCTCCCTGAGGGATAAGTACATAGGTTTAGCAAGTTTGGTACCACTGAGCTGGTTCAGTACGGATGCACCGGATCCCATCAGAACTCCGCAGTTAAGCGTGCTTGGGCGAGAGTAGTATTGGGATGGGTGACCTGGCTCACACTGCCTGTGTGGTCCAGTGGGTGGGCTGGGCCGTTACATGTTTAATCTGATTGGGATGGAGAATATCAACCTTTTAAACCTTTACTTGACCAAAGTGGTATTATTTTTCAACATTCTTGCCCACACACACATGAACAAATGGAAGAGTTGAACATAAACATAGACATATTATTGAAATGAGTCTAATTTTATTAGCTTAAGGCAATCTTCCATTTAAATTTTGGTGGGATGCATGTGAAACTGCTATTTTTTTTATCAATAGACTTCCTACAATAGTTTTAAAAGTTTTATCCCCTTAAAATAAATTGTTTTCTATTAAACTAGATTACAATATTCTTAAAGTTTTTGGGTGTGCTTGTTTTCCCTATTTGCGACCATATAATAGTCATAAATATCAGTTTAGAACTAAAAAATGTATTTTTTTAGGTTATAGTTCTCATCATAAGGGATATAAATGTTTACATCCATCAGGTAGAGTGTATATTTCATGAAATGTGTTGTTTAATGAACATGAATTTCCTTATTCTTCTTTGTACTCTAATAAGTCTGCTACTTCTTCCGTTGTCTCTGATTGGAATTCTTGGGTTTGTTTATCTTTTCCTCCTTCATGTCCTACTTCTGTTTGTCCTTCATCTCATTCAATTTTACGTAGTTTGTCTATGTCTCTTTCTTCTAATTCCTCTGTGTTACCTAGTCCAATTGAGACACCCATTGAGCTAGTTATTGGTTTTCCTATGATTTCTCCTAATGCTAGTGATACTCATAATATACATCATATGATTACAATGGCTAAAGATAGAATTAGTAAGAAAAGGGTATTTGTAGCAAAGACAGTTGAGTTCCAAGATGATATTCCCACTTCAGCTGAAACAACTCTCAAACATCCTAAATGGAAAGAGGCTATGGATAAGGAGTATTAGGCTTTAATTAATAATGGAACTTGGTCTTTGGAACATTCATCCCTACTCAGAATATTGTAGGTAATAAGTAGATTTTCTCTTAGAAAAAGAATTCTGATGGTTTTATTAATAGATACAAGGCTAGATTAGTGGCAAAGGGTTTTAAAAAATTCATGGTATTGATTTAGGAGAAACATATAGTCATGTTGTTAAAGCATCAACTATTAGAGTTATTTTGTCTCTTGTTGTACAGTTTGGGTGGTCTCTAAGGCAACTGGACATTAATAATGCATTTTTAAATGGTTCATTATGTGAAGAAGTTTTCACTAATCACCTAAAGGCTATATTGATTCTACGTGTCCTTCTCATGTCTGTAAACTGCATAAAGCTTTATATGGACTGAGACAAGCACCTAGAGCATGGTTTGACAAATTACGAAACACACTTCTCTCTTGGGGTTTCTATAATTCTAAAGCTGATAATTCTTTGTTTGTTTGTAGTTCTGGTAATTCTATTTTATACATCTTAGTGTATGTTGATGATATTATTGTTACTGGTTCTCATACTTATGTTATTTAGTCTTTTATTTCTAAACTACATGTTACTTTCGCTTTGAAAGACATTGGTGAAATTAGTTATTTTCTTAGTATGGAAGCTAGAAGAGAGAAGGGTACATTATATCTTATACAATCTGGTTATATTAAACGGTTGTTACAAAGAGGTGGAATGCTCAATTGTAAGCCAATTGACACTTCTCAATTGGCAAACCCCTCTATGCAGATGGTGGACCTATATTTCATGATACTACTATGTATAGAAGTTTATTAGGGGGCTTAGAGTACTTGGTCAATACTCGATCGGACATTGCTTTTTATTGTTAATAAGTTAAGTCAGTTTTAACAATTTCCTACTAATAATCATTAGCAAGCTCTTAAACGTGTTCTTCGGTATCTTAAGGGAACTATGGATATTGGTTTATGTTTTAGACATGTTGCTACAGGATTTTATGATTCTGATTGGGCTGCATCTCCTGATGATCGCCGATCAGTAGTAGTTATGTTGTTTTTCTTGGTTCTAATCTTATCTCTTGGCAGTCCAAGAAACAACATGTAGTTTCTAGGTCTAAAACTGAATCGGAATACAGGGCATTTGCTCAAGTTACTGCGGAATTGGCTTGGTTACAGTCTCTTCTTGGTGAACTACAAATTCATTTACCTGCTCCTCCTACCATCTGGTGTGACAACATGAGTGCAACAACCTTAGCTAAGAATCCTGTGTATCATGCTCGTACAAAACATATTGAACTCGATGTTCATTATGTCCGTGATAATGATCTTGCAGGTAAACTTTCTGTTCTTCATATTCCGACTGCAGATCAGGTTGCGGATATCTTTATAAAGGCCTTCACAGTGTCTCGGTTTGGTTTTCTCAAGGACAAACTTAGGGTTGCTCGGTTAGCCCTGCGTTTGAGGGGGGATATTAGTGTAACTTATTAAGTGTCTGTAAGTATGTGTAATGTGTCTATAATAGTGTAAGTTGTGTGTGTAAAGTAAGTGTGTCAAATGGAGGGTTATGATGATATCTCGAGATGTGTATGTAAGAGAGATCAGAGTACCATCATGTAACTATTTGAGATTTCTATAAATAATAAAATCGCTTACTCCTCTCGTCATTGAGAGAGAGTGAGACTTTCTCTTCGTCTCCTCTACAAATTATATTCAATCTTCTCTGAAGATCAAACAACTCACCTAAACTATATAAATTTTTGAGTTTATTATAAAAATATAATCAATCATGATAACACACTCAAATTGCTTTCTATGAGTTTTTAGTTAAACAAAATAGAAAAAAAAACATACAAATAAATGGAAGCCCATCTAATTATTCACACCGTATACCTATCAAATATACATCGCTCCTTCTTAAGAAATTCAAAGTGAAAATATATTAATTTATTATATTTTCTTAAGAGATTTTTTTTTTGGTGGTTAGAGGATTTTCTTTGGGTGATTTATTAATTTATTATATATATATGCGTCCAAGATGTCTCGGTTATATTATAATTAGTTGAGTTCAAAGAGAGATCGAGAGACGCAGTGTTTCCGGGTCATTGCTTCCTGAAAACATTCTGTGACCAAACAAAACCAAAACTAGGCATGCCCATACCTTGATTTTTTCGCTTTTTAGTTACAGATCGTTTTTTTTTAAATTTTTAAATTTTTATTTTTTTTATGTATAAATAATTAAGTATCAAAAACTAAGTATGATGAGCTAATATAATATTAAATAAACACTATACGTCAAAAATTAACAAAAAAAATTAAAATAAAATAACAATGAACACTTGCCTAAGTCAGCGAAAAAGCTTTAACTGGGGCAACACATTTAAAGGAATTCAAAATAATACGTATATATAAGAGTAGTATCGTATAATATAACATTTTTTTTTTATTATTTCAATGGAACTCCAACCACTAAAACTCACAAACTTCCCAAACTTTGTAAACGAAGCCTCACCATCCATCTTACCATCTTTTGGTGCATGTATGTAATAACTTAACATGATTTAATTATAGAAAGAAAGTTTAATACTCCCTCCGCTGGGAAATTCCGTAGCACATTGCCTAGCCAAATTGGCTATGAAAAATAATGTTATGAAAAATAATGTATATGGTAAATGGACGGATGCTATCCCAATAGGCAAACATCTGTACTCTCGGATCTTTGATGATGAAATAAAATCTATGTTCGATTTCGGGCTTTTACCAAAAAAAAAAAAAAAAAAATCTTCCGATAATAAATATAAAACTTTTTGCTCAAAACACACACACACACACATATATATATAAAGAAAGTATTTTATCAAAAATAAAGCATAAAGTGTAAGTTTAAATTACATTCTTAGCCACATTTAATTATTTATTTCATCCAATGAAAGAAAGACAAGTGTTTAATTATAATTAAATGTTTGAGTTAAAATACGGGTAAAATAAGTATAAGAGATACAAAATTTTCTCAAATCTCGAAAACGTCTTATCTTTTTTGAAGCCAAAAAATCTTAAAATGTCATATATTATTGACCGGAGGGAGTATGTTATATCAAATCATCATTTACATTAATTAAAGGTAGCTGCTAAATGGACCCAAATTTTTATTAAACGACAATTTTGAATTTTTACTTTATGTACACCACTTTTTACTTAGTTTACCTCACTTTTATTTTTCAAATTCCAAAATACGCTTGCTCACCCATTAACCATACCCCGCTTTTGAAGAAGTGTCGTATGCGGGTTTTTGAAGAACCAAGAAGACACCTCTAAAGAGGTGTTGGACACATAGGGCCAACACCTCTAAAGAGGTTTTAGACATACAGGGTCAATACTACTTCTTTAGAGGTCTCGGCCGATTCTAACCGATAATGCGAAGATAACTCGGCCTTAGTAGATGACGGAGGGATCCAACCGAAACCTTTTTAGAGGTGTTGGCCCTGTGTGTTTGACACCTCTTCAGAGGTTTCGGCCTTGTGAGTTCTAAACCCGCGGGCGACCAGAATGAACAAAAAAACTTCAAAACTCCCAAAAAATATATGAAAATGGTAAGAAAAAAATATTAAGTTTTGCTCTGAATCGCTTAATATTATTGATTCCATCGAAGCTTTGTACCCAAAATACAAAATTTAAGCTTAAATCGTAGCCCTAAACTAAAAAGTAAATTCACAAACAAACAACTCAAAAGAAAAAAAAAATCTAAGAAAACCACGAAATCAACACTAAAAGAGATGATGAATGCACCCACGACGTCGAATCCATGTGGTTTTGCTTAGATTTCGTCGGATTTAAGTTTTTAATAAGTGCGATCTGAGAGAGAGGTGAGTGGGGTTTGAGTGAGTGAAAACCATTTTATGTAGAGGGGTAGTTAGGTAATTTCACAAAACTGGGGTTCTTGTAGCAAAGATTAGGGTCCTTTTAGCCGCTGCCTTAATTAAATAAAGCTAATTGAATATGTTTTCTTACGAGAAATCGAAATTTCATTAATCATTCATGGCTCAATAAAGGACCAAGCATAAAATCAAGTACATTGATTTGCTAATCCTATTTGTACAAACAAACTGCCATTAATTTGGTTTTTTTTCGAAATTGAAACAGTTTGACAATCAGGGATTGCTCTCTACAACGTTAAAATTTATAACAATACACAAAAGTACTAGAACCACAAAACAAATAACAAAAGTTCTCAACAAGGAGAAAACAAATCAAAGACTTCCAACTAGGTAAGAAAATTAACCATAAAGTAAAAACTAAAAACAAATCAATCCAGCAAGAAAATTAACCATAAAGTAAAAACTAAAACAAATCAATTCAACGCGCCGCACAAATCCACACAACACCATTGATGAAGATGCATTGCAAATAAGATGGATCAATCTCTACAAATCTAATTAGATCTGTTGTTTATTGAATGAATAAAGAGCAAAATGAATTTAATTGGTACCACCGCCGATTATTGAGAGGATCGACAGTGGTTCAAGAACAAAAATCACAAAAGCGAATCAAAAAAAGAATTTTAGACTTTTGAATTAATTGAATATGTTAAATCTATTTTTTTAGTAACAGTGGGTATCCAGACTCTTTGTCTGACTAGTTCGACGGGTCCTGAGATTACGCAACGAGACCACCGGTGGTCTGACGTTTGGTTGTCGTGGAGAATCGTTGCCAAGGTCGTGTGCCTAACCCACACAACCCCGTCATCACCCTTACTACTAGGCCACACACTTTCGAGTTGTTAAATCCATTTTACTCTCAAATTGAAATAATAGAAATATAATAAGTAAATTGGACATGACATATGTGTTAGTTGGTTTGAAACTGGTCAAGTTGGGCTCATATTTAAGACAATAAATCTAAAACAAAAGCCCATCTAGTGCACCAATTAACAAGAGTCCAATTTTAGGTCAAATCTCTTAACTGCAAAATTATGAAGTGTTAATGATACAATTAGTAAAAATATATATTGACCTAAATATTAATTTTAATTTCTTCCAATCATGCCAGTCAAACTCACCAATTATGCAAGATGCATGTGTACTGATCACAGCACATGAAACTTAACTAAAATATTACTGCAAAAATAATATTTTGGAGGTTTTATTTTTTGAAAACATATTTTGAAGTTTGACTCTACATATATTAGATGGAATCTCTATATATATACATATAGCATATAGCGTTGAAGTAGTGAACCGACCATTTTTAGTTCTTTGACTAGCTGCTTGTTCAAATTAATTAACAGCTAGAACTAGCTGCTTCTGTTGCAGCGCCTGGTTGAGGCGTAGTTCATTCAATGAACACTTGCGTTTTCCGTGTTGAAAATACGTGAGAAAAATCAAGTACGTACCTCGCCAAACACACCAGCCAGCTTAATCGCATATATTAGATTTGGTACGATCAACCTAAGTGTATCTCAGTAGCCCAAATAATTTTGGTGCAATAGAGAATAGCAAGCTTAATTATATATATTAGACCTCACAAGTTACATATTTTTTTTTATTTTATTTTGGTAGGACGAGTTACATATTTAATTATTCCTATATAATGATATAAATTGTCAATTTATAAATAAGCCTAGCTATGAGGTTTTGATATAAGAAACCAACTTCATCACACTCGAACGCACAACTTGCCTAAGTGACCACGTCATTTATTCCAATATATACATCGACGTTATAGCTATATAATTTCTTTAATTTTATTTGTTTTTCTATTTATTGAAGGCTTTTACCTAATAAACCATTTAATTAGTTATCATGTAAGTGCAACTGTGCAAAGTTACTAATACAAATCATTAATAGTTCACAACAACAACAAAAAATCATCTCTTCCTTATCAAAAAAAAAATCAACAACAAAAAAATGGTTCAATTAAACCAAAGAAAATATATATGTATCCTAGTTATCTTTTTTGATAGGATCCTATAGTTATCTTTTTTATTCCTTTCTTCTTTTTCTTTTTAATTTTGACTGAAGAGAGTAAGCTTTAATCAACACGACACGTCAACAGTGTAACTCAAGATCTTAGTTGAAAGCATAGTAAATGGATATATATATGCGCACGATATAGTTAATTGAATCTGTATGATCGATGTGATAGTCTACAATCTACATATGTAAAACACGTACGTAAAACAAGAAGCCAGTCAAAGAAATAGCTAGTCTTCGATGCATGTAAAGTAATTAATTAACTATGAAGGCATCACCACTTTGAAAATCTTCCTTATATATCAAACCGCCAACCAAGATTACTCTCAAAAGTTGACGAGTGCATGCATGCATGCAAAGTATATTCCACATATTAATTGTTATGTATGATCGACGTTAACATTTTAATGTACATGGAACGAAATATGCAGCTAGCTAGCTAGTATAGCTTGCTAGCTAGAAGGCTAATGTAACAAATGTAAAGAGGAGATGAGATATATGTCTTGTCTTAACCTAAGAGTATTAATGTAGTAGCTACCTACGTTGAACAATTAATTCAAACTCAATTTTTGGGTCTCAAAAGCCTTTTAACCTTCTTCTGGTGGGATTAATTTGACATATAGCACATGTTATAATATGTATAGTCTAACCAATGATGATTGTACACATAGTGACTATGTTATGTGCATACAACTACAAGGTTCATCATTTTTCAGTAATACATTTTGTGTGCTATGCATATACATCTGCCACTTCCAAACAGTGGATATGCAATGTGTGCCATACATGCAGCTCACGGGTTAGGTAAATCTTGAGAATTTTACGAGGATGTATAAAAATGTAAAATAAGTATGTAAGCTTTTTACCAGAAGAGAAAATAATATTTTGCCAAAAAAAGAAAAAATTAAAATTAAGAGTAATTTTTTTTTTTCTTAAAAAATTTAACTACAATATAGAGATGTTAAATAAGAGTCATGTTTGTTCCATGAGCTTGAATTTAGAGAATAAAACTAATAATAGTGAAATTAACAAGGTTCAAATTTCACGGAACACATAATAAATGGTACCTTTAATTAATTTTAAATTTAATATAACTTTATCGTGCATTTTAATTTGTTAGTTATGCAGATACGTTGAGCCCACTATGTAGGCTTTATTTCATTGTGGCTCATTTAGGTGATCATGTGTTTATTATGACTAATTAGGTCTATTCACTTACTGTCATGCAGTAGATTTAGAATTGCTATTGTGAGTTTGTAACTGTGACAAAAACACGTCTTAAGAGGGTGCTCCACAACGTGGAGTCCATGTACATAAACTTGTGATAAAACATTTATTGGGATATGTGCGATATTATACATTTCCATGTATCACACGGTTTCCAATTTTAATTAGCTTGTGACTTATTTGACAAGAAAAAGAAAAGAAATAGCTTGTGACTTTAGTGAGTGGTTGGTAAATGAAATTGAAAAAACAAAAAAAGGACAGGGGGCCTTGCCTATTCCAAGTCACCAATGATTGTTGGACCCACAATTTTATTTTTTATTTTTGATAAGAAAGAAACAATTATTTAAAAAAAAGAAAGAAACAATTGCCTCCACTAACAACATTTCCAATAGTAAATGTGGGGGAAAAAGGGGATTTCAGCCCCTAAACTATGGGTGCATGGAGAATTACCCCTTAAAGTGAAGTCCAAAGGATTTCAACTCTTAAACTAAAAAAAGTTGAGGATTTCAACCCTCTGTTAAGTTTTCTATCATCTCACCGTTATTTTGCTTAAGTGGTGTGATGAGATGAACAAAAAGTGGGACCCATATATTTTAATTGGCAGAAAAGAAAAACATAATGTACGTATATTTAGATAAAAAAAAATATTTTTGTATTTTTAAGTAAAAATATTTATATCCGTTATGCGCACATGTACTCTAATTTGTTGAAACAATGGTGGGTCCCACATGTGTAGTAAAATATTACTCTCTCTGGTCAATAATTTAAGTTGTTCTAGCAAAAACTCCTTGTTCAAAATTGTAAGTCGTTTTCGAAATTCGATAGTATATTTATTGCTTTTTTACTCATTTTACTCTTATGCAATCTAAACATTTATGATTCTTCAATTTATTTAATGTCAAAGGACATATATGTAAATTACATATGTAAATTACACTTGTAATTAATGCTCTCTTAATTCTAGTGTTTTTACCTTAAATTATTTATATTTTTTACATGAGGGAGTATAAAGTAGAAAAAATATATTTTATGTGATAAAATAGGTTGATATGTGGTAATAAAGAGAGAGTGGGGAGTCAAGTGTGACTCTTAAAACACATCTTTTTTTAAAATGCGATTTTTTATCCACACGTATTTTTTTTAATTTATAAACTATTTTTAAAATTAAAAAATTGGTATATTTTAACTATAAAATATTTTTATAGTGCTTAACATCTATTTTTTGTAAAAAAAAAAATTATAAAAAAGTACTTAAGTTGAGTTGAGCCGGACTTGACTTCCCACTCTCCCTTATTACCATCGACCCATTTTACCTCCTAAAATTTTTTTTTTTTTTAGTTTACAATATTTTACTACACATGTAGGACCTACCATCCTTCCACCGAATTGGGCCACATGTGCACATATATAACGGATAGAAATATTTTTGACATTTTTTTATCTAAATATATGTATATAGAATGTTTTTCTTTTCTACTAATTACAATATGTGGGCCCACTTTATGTCTACCTCATCACGTCACATAAGCAAGATAAGGATGAGATGATGGAAAACTTAACCAAAGGCTTAAATCTTCAACTTTTTTACTTTAATGGTTGAAATCCTCCTTACTTCACTTTAAGGGGTAATTCCGTACACCTATACTTTAGAGGCTAAAACTCCCTTTTCTCGTAAATGTGGATTGTGAGTGTGGATTCTTGTCACGTTATCAACCCAGAGAGGATGTTCATCCCATGTGATCTAAATAGACATTGATTTTGAAATAGGTCTCCAATGATAAATGTAGATAGCACCTTCTATCGACAAGGTGGCAACAATAGTTTTGTTTAAAAATATTAAATTACAAATAATTATTATATAGTTAATATAAAACCCATGGTTTTGTATAAAAAAAAAAGGTTATATTTGTTTCTGAACAAAATAAAATCATATTTGTGACAAAAAAACAAAAAAAATTTTGAAAACACAAAAAAACAGTTTTGTATCGTTATATCTTTATGTAATCAATAGCTGTAGTGTTTGCATTTATCTTTTTTTTCTTTCTCAAACTTATTTGCATTTATCTCAATCAACGAATTCACATAAATACATACAAATTCATATTACTGTTTGGTTTCTGATAATAATATGATAAGTACCAAAAAAAAAAAGAAATCTTGTAGAGGCCTAGACGGTTCTCCATCCATCGAATGAAAATTGAAAAAAAAGTCGCACGAATGAAAAACACAGGTTGGGTGACGTGGCTGTCAATTGCTCTATCTATTCTAGACAGTGGGGGCGAACAGGGTCGATTTATTTTCTTACACGTCATCCCCACAACCAAGATGCACATTTGCGTTGGAGATGTATTTATTCATCTCAATGTCTATTCTAGCTTACATGGTCTATTCTAGCTTGCTATGTCCATACAAAACAATGGGTTTTATGTTAACAATATAATAATTATTTGTAATTTAATATTTTTAAACAAAAATATTGTTGCCACTTCATCGATAGAAGGTGCAATTCACATTTATCATTGAAAATCTATTTCAAAATCTAATGTCTATATGGGCTACATAGGAAGGACATTCTCTCCACGTTGATGACGTGGCAAAAATATACTCTCACAATCCACAATTCACATTTATCATTGAAGATGCTATAAGGTTTGAACTTATAACCTTTTACTCCATAATACCATACCAAACTATACGTCACCTAATTAGTTTTGGACCTACAAATTTGCCCATTGAAGAGAATTGTGATCCAAACTAAAACAACAACAACAACAACAACAACAAAGCCCACGGGCCTTGAAGAGAATTTCCATCTGCCCAAAAACATCACCAGAGCTGCTTTGTTATTGGCTAAATCCAACATGCACGTACTATAATTATATGTATGTGTGTCCACCAAATGTTACGAACATGACACACATCCGTTGTCATCTTGACAATACATTAGGATGTGAATGCACATTTTGATGTGAAAATCAAGGGAGCCCAACATGAATGCATGTGTGGGTGTTGGGCGGGGACGTGTCTAGGGTGGGGTAAGAATGGCGACCGCCTTGAGCTCCCACCAAAAAGAAGGCCCTCCTACCTGTACATTAACTAATCGTGAATATATAAGTGAGAGCTTGTCACAACCCAAATCTCTAACCTCGCCTTGATTTCCTTAATCAGGATAACCGACCCGTCACGTGGAACCCATACCATGATGCACATGTTGACCGAGGCATGTGGTACTTTTGTATTTATTTCATGCCTAGTATTATGTAGTGTGTAAACTTACTAAGTCAGTTTGTACAGTGTAGACGTCGAGACGAGAGCGGGGACACGCATCGAGTTGCGCACGAGCTAGGGAATGAGTTTACATAAATAAAAACAAAATAAATTTGAGAAAAATATTAAATTGGAGAGCACCTAGTGACACGCGGGGTCGTGGTCGACATGCGTGAGTTGTACGGTGGTGCACGCCTGAGTACACTTGTTGGCGCGTGCGACGGAATTGTAGGCGTGGAAATACAAGTGTGTATATGTATATATATATATATATATATTAAAATCAAAAAATGAGAAATGACCAAAAAGGGCATTTGGTTGAAAATGGATTTTAGATAAGGATAGGGGAAAATGGTCAATTGACCCCAAAATATCAAAATCACCACCACCACACACACCACCGACACTCCTTCTTCCTCACCAAAAAAACAACAACCAAAAGAGAGGGAGAGAGAGTTCGAGCGAGAGAGAGGAGATCGGAACTAGCTAGTGACCGAGGGATTGAGGCCAGGAATCGAGCTCGGGCGAGAGGATCAGAGGTAAGACATTGTTGTTGTTGTTGATGTTAGCGTTAATGTTGTCGGTGTTGGTGTGTTATTGGCGTGGTGGTGATGGTGGCGTGCGGTCCCTGGACCGGTCTGACCCGGTTCAAGGGTCCAACCCCCCTTAAAAAAATAATAAAAATAATAAATAAATATAAATAAATAAATAAAAATGATATAAAATAAGAATTAGCGTGACTGTGAGTATACCTGTTGACAATTTGATTTAGCATTTCATTCCATAATCTTGTTGGTTATTTTATATAGTCATTGTTGACTATTTTATCATTGTATTCTAATATCATGTGTCTTTGGTGTTCTATGCTCACTTGTGAGTCTAGTTTTGTATTATATTTACTTGTTGATTTGATTCACTGTCTTTATCTCATGCTATGTCTATTCTTGTTGTTTAAATGTGAAATAAAGGATAAATAGCACGCTATTAGGCTTGTACAAATTAAAAAAGTTTATACGAATTTGTACTCCCTATTTGATTAGATGTTAGACTTGCCTATGCCTTGACATTCAATACTTGGTCTTCCTTGAAATTAAAAAGTAGTTTTTGTAATTACGTCCCGTACTCGATCGAGGTGTGCGCGACTCACGGGGTTAGAGTTCATGGGGATGACGACAAATATTACCTAACATTGTATGAAACTCGGGGTTAGAGTCCCTGATGTAGTCAACACACCGGTTAGAGTCCCTGGACTCACTTGGGTTAGAGTCCCTTGTGATTTATCAATACAGAGTCGAAGTGTTGTGGTTCAATACCGACCGGAGTTAATTTACCACTACTTAGCCCAGTGTCAGTTTCACTTGTTTTATTTTGGTATTTACTTGCATATGGTTTATTTTCCAGTTTTCCTAGTTATATGCTTTTAAATACCAGTCGATTACATTTGGAAATGCAATTTAAACTTGTCATAGGAGATTGTTGTTTATTTTGTACTCACCGTCCTTTTTATGACGGTGGGTGTAGATCCATCTACTAGCCGACCAGGCAAGGAGAAGATATGAGATTTTTCCTGAGTAGCGGCGCAGCACGACTTTTGTTGTAGGTCCATTTTGATATTTTGTATGTATTAGATACCGTATGTCTTTTATTACATTGGGTTGTACATTTGGGTTGATCTTTAGTTCCCCGACCAGACTTAGACTGTTTTGTTATATTTTAAGGTTATCTTATATATATATATATATGATGTCATTTCCTGGTTTTTCACACTTGGAATATTTTTCAATTGACTTCCACATAATATTCTAATTTAATTCCGAATTAAATGACTAAGACTTCCGCTAAATAACAAACCATGTTAATAAAGATTTAATTAACACTAAAGACTATAAATGGATTTGGACACGAGAAATGAGGTAAATAGGTTGTAAGGCTGACTAATACGTAGTTAAGTCCTACGAGGCTAAGATTAGGGCTTAATTACGGGATTAGGTCGGGCGGTGCCATAGATTAAAAGAAGGGCCATCACAGTTGATATCAGAGCATAGGTATTAGAGCCTTAGGGACAAATAAGAAAAATATAAACCTTAGAAGTGAAAATCAGATGATCCTTAGAAACTATTTTGTTGGGAATTGAGTGAAAGTGAGTCGGGGTGTCTTTATTTATATACATGTTAATTTCTATACGTATTTAAATACGAAATAGATCCCGTAGTAGTTGATTCGCGTATGTGGTCAACCTGCAGACACCGATGGCGGATTCCCGTAAGGTTGAAGATACCGGGGCTAGCGATAGTCAGCCTCCCGCCGTATCAGCTGAGGACTTTCAGAGGATGTCTGACCGGATGGCCGTTCAGGAGCGTCAGATCGCTGATTTCATTGCTTACATGTCAGCACACCTGACTTCACTTACACTGACCGCTCCCGCCACCACCGTTACTATTACCACGACACCCCCAACTACAGAGACTCCCACTTCACCAACCATTACTACTACTGCAAAAGCATGAGTAATAGCACCACCACCACCAGCAGAGCCGCGGTACCGCATCCACCAGCATTACTGATCGTTATAGTACCGGCAGCAGAGGCAGTTGTAGACACGCCCACACCCACTACTTCTGAGACCACTGGCTTGTCGAGGGATGCCAAGCTAGTGAAGGAGTTCATTAGACTTAGGCCGACATATTTTTCCAGAGAGAGGGACTACGACAAAATCGAGAAGTGGATCTTATCGCAGGAGAAGCTGCATTTACTACTGGACATTGAGGACAGACTCCAGCAGTTCTTTCGTTCTACACCCTGGACAAGGGTGCTAATGTATGGTGGAGGACCACAGTGGCGAGCAGAGGCAATTTCGTATCCTGGGGCAGATTTCAAGGTGGAGTTATACAAGTAGTACTTCCCAGTTTCCATGTTACAGAGGTTGAAGAAGAAATTTATGAGTTTGAGACAGACTGTGATGGAGTATTGCGACCGCTATGGCTACATGAGACAGTTCGCGGGAGACTTGGTAAAGGATGACGCAGATGACACATTCTACTTTAGGGATGGGCTGAGGCTAGAGCTAGCGAGATATGTTGTTGGCACTAGGGCCCGCACTCTGCAAGAGATGTATGAGAAAGCACTCGCCCAGAAGACATATGAGTTGGGTAGAAAGGAGGAGAAAGTAGCAGAGGGTTATGTTCAGGGCTCAGATTACGATCGGAGGCGCAGGGGTAAGGGATACAGGAGAGGAGACAGAGGTCCGCAGAAAGTTGCTCCCATTTCAACAGTACCCTACACACCGTACCGTGCATTGACACAGGCTTACGACAGAGCTCCATTACCACCTCCCGCCAGACAAGTTTTACCCGCTCCACCAACATCGAGACAGCAGCAGTATCAGGGTAGCAGAGATAGAGGCAGAGACTAGGACGTACCACCGCAGGGTCAGCGACAAACTCAGGGACAAATGTAGTAGGTAGGACAGCATCGTCAAGTCACTTGCTGGAGATGTGGTCAGGTGGGACATATGTCAAGGGAATGCACACAACCAACAACACATCTCCCACAACAGAGAAAGAGCTCATATGGTCACGCAACCAGACGCCGAAACGACCCGTAATTTTATTGAGGGTACAGTTTTTATCGCTGACAGAGATTCTTATGTCTTGTTTGATTTTGGCTCTACAGTGTCTTTTATTGTTGGTCGCATGGTAAGCATACTAGGTTTGACACCTGTTAGGCTTAGGGTACACCTGCTTTTGAGCACCGCAGTCGGAGATAGGGTTTACCCTCATAGTCTAGTTGAGAGATGTCCGATGGAGATAAGCGGGGTAAAGTTACCTGCAGACTTCAGAGTCCTCTAGATGTTAGACTTCGACTCACTACTTGGGACGGATCGGTTGCCAGCCTATCACGCGCACATCGATTGTTTTAGTAAGTCAGTCGTATTCGAGATTCCCAACTGACCAATATTTGTTCATCGAAGTAACACACCGAGAGTCAGTACCACGAGAGGTCGATTTGCATCCAGCGAGGAGATGGAGACTCTAGTAGCTTTGTACACAGTGGTAGAGAGTCAAGGACCCAGACTTGAGGAGATACTGGTTGTTCAAGACTTCCCATATGCCTTCCCAGAGGATTTACCTGGATTACCGCAACCACGAGAGATAGACTTCATTATTAAGCTCGTACTGGGTACCAGACCGATCGTGATATCGTCGTACTACATGGTTCTGAGGGAGCTAGAGGAGTTGAGGACTCATCTTAAGGATTTGGGAGATAAAGGATTCATCACACATTTGATGTCACCGTGGGGACTGCCCGTACTGTTTGTGAAGAAGAAAGACGACAGTCTGAGGCTATGTATCGACTACAGTCAACTGAACAGAGTGATAGTCAGAAACAAGTACCCACTATCGCGAATTGACGATTTGTTTGATCAGCTGAGAGGAGCGCAATGTTTCTCCAAGATAGACTTGAGATCGGGGTATCATCAACTTAGGATCAGGGACGAGGACAGATCCAAGACAACGTTCAGTACCAGATACGGACACTACCAATTCACGGTCATGCCATTATGGCTTACTAACGTCCTCGCCGTATTCATGGATTTGATGCACCAAGTACTTAGACCATATCTTGACCACTTCGTGATAGTCTTCATTGATGACATCTTGATATACTCAAGGACACGAGAGGATCACGAGCAGTACCTCAAAGAAACGTTGCAGACTTTGAGGGAACACCGACTTTTTACCAAGTTTAATAAGTGCGAGTTCTGGCTTGCAGAGGTTAAGTTCTTGGGGCATGTTTTCGAAGCAGCAGGCATTGCAGTGGATCCGGCCAAGATTTAGGTCAGTACCAGAGATTAGGAGTTTTCTGGGGTTAGCCGGATATTACCGCAGGTTCGTGAAAGATTTCTCAAAGATCGCTTCACCGATTACGAAGCTAAAGACGTTCCTTATAAGTGGACTGAGAAGTGCGAGGCCGCATTTACTCAGTTGAAGAGATCATTGACTATTGTGCCAGTGTCAGTACTGCTAGAGGCTGGGTAGAGATTCCTAGTTTACACAGATGCTTCTTACATGGGTCTAGATTGCGTATTGATGCAGGGCACTAGGGTTGTTGCATACGCATCGAGGCAGTTGAAGGTACACGAGAAGAACTATCCCACACACGATCTGGAGTTGGCAGCAGTTGTATTTGCATTGAAGACTTAGAGAAACCTTCTGTATGGAGAAAGATTCACACTCTTCACTAATCACAAGAGTCTGAAGTATCTCTTCATACAAAAGGAGCTAAATATGAGACAACATAGATGGTTGGAATTTTTGAAGGACTATGACTTTTCCTTAGAGTATCACCTAGGAAAGGTGAACGTAGGAGACCGACCAGAGATGTCGAGGCTGTGAGATGTCACATGATGCATGAGTATGGTTTACTCGAGGTAGTGACGACAACATGTCAGACAAAGGTTCCTACCGATACCCAGGTGACGATTTGCGCACAGATGAGGCTACAAATCGTGTCTACACAGAAAGTATTATAGGGTAAGAGGACCGATCGGTTGTATTCGAGATTCAGCGAGGTAGCGCAGAGTGCAGAGTGTACAGATTGGGCAGAGATGACATATCAGTGTTTGAGATACCGAGACAGGTTATGGATACCAGAGGTACCGAAACTGAGAGACGAGATCCTTCAGGAGTCGCACCATTTCAGATTTACCGTGCATCCAGGCAGGACTAAGATGTACTATGACATGAGGAGAGTAGACGTGTCTAAGTTCATCAGGAACTGTGGTATTTGTCAACAGGTGAAGTCCTAGCATCGCAGATTCGGGGGACTACTATAACTGCATCCCATTCCTCAATGGAAGTGGGAAGACATCTCTATGGATTTCGTTAGAGGATTGTCGAGGACTGCGAAGAGACTTGATTCGATCTGGGTAATAGCTGACAGACTGACGAAGTCTGCCCATTTCCTGCCAGTGGCGTCGCACTACACGTTTGACCAGCTGAGCGTACTATTTTAGAGAGAGATTATCAGGCTGCACGGGGTACCATTGACGATCACGTTAGATCGAGATGCTACGTATACGTCCAGGATGTGGCGGAGTATGCAGGAGTAGTACGGTACGTATCTATAGTTCAGTACGGCTTTCCATCCCCAGATCGACGGCCAAACTAATAGATTAATTCAGGCCCTCGAGGACATGTTACGAGCGTGCGTATTGAGTTTGGCGGATCTTGGGTAGAGTACTTACCATTGTGTGAGTTTGCTTACAACAACAGTTATCAGGCCAGCATTGAGATGGTGTCGTTTGAGGCTTTGTATGGCAGACCGTATCGCTCGCCGTCATGTTGGGCTGAGCCAGAGGACTGGGAGATTGTGGGGCCTGAGATTGTTGTTGACCACACGGAACAAGTCAAACTGATCCGTCAGACTAAGAGGAGCCCAGAAGAGACAAAAAAGATATGAAGACAAGTATCACGGTGATCTCGCGTATTCTGAGGGAGCCTTTTTCTATTTAAAGGTTTCCCCTCGGAAAGGTCTTCAGAGATTTGGGGTGAAAGGCAAACTTGCACCGAGGTACATCGAGCCTTTCATGATTAAAAAACGGGTCGAGAAAGTGGCATACGAGCTTGAGCTACCTCCACAGATGTCAGGGTCCATCCAGTGTTCCACATTTCAATGCTTCGATTAGCCAAGTCGAGGGCAGGCGTGCGACCGAAAGTTGACTTGAGTCAGATCAACCTGAGCGAGGACATCTCATACGAGGAGCACCCCATTCAGATCCTAGATCGAAAGGTACAACAGTTGAGGAACAAGTCCATTCCCAAGGTGTTCGTCAAGTGGCAGTTCCACGACGACACAAAACTCACTTTAGAGCGGGAGGACTACATGCAAAATAGATTCTCATACCTCTTTAAGTCAGGTATAACTCGAACTTGAACTTAATTTTGAGGACAAAATTTTCATTTTGTTGGGAATATTTTTCACGACCCAAATCTCTAACCTTGTTTTAATTTCCTTACTCAGGATCACCGACCTATCACGTGAAACCCACACCATGATGCATATGCTGACCGAGGCATGTGGCCGAGGTATGTGGTATTTTTATATTTATTTCATGCCTAATGTTATGTAGTATGTCGACTTACTAAGTCGATTTATATAGTGTAGACGTCGAGACGAGAGCGGAGACATGCCTCGAGTTACGTGCGAGCTGGGGAATGAGTTTACATAGATAAAAACAAAATAAATTGGAGAAAAATAGTAAATTGGAGAGCGACTAATGACACGTAGGGTCGTGGTCGACACGCATGGGTTGCATGGTAGTGCACGCCCAAGTACGCTCGTTGGCGCGCACGACGGAATTGTAGGTGTGGAAATACAAGTGTATATATATATTAAAATTAGAAAATGAGAAATGAAAAAAATGGCATTTGGGTGAGAATGGATTTTGGATAAAGATAGGGGCAAAATGGTTATTTGACCCCAAAATATCAAAATCACCACCACCACACATACCACCGACACTCCTTTTTTCTCACTAAAAAAATCAACCAAAAGAGAGGGAGAGAGAGAGAGATGAGAGATGAGAGATCGGAACTAGAGACCGAGGGATCGAGGCCAGGAATCGAGCTTGAGCGAGAGGATCGGAGGTAAGGCATTGTTGTTGTTGATGTTGGCGTTAATGCTATCGGTGTTGGTGCGTTGTTGGCGTGGTGGTGATTGGGGTCTCGGACGAACTGCTCTTGCAGTTCATCCGAGGAGGGAGACGACATGGTCGTCGTCTCCCTTCCCAATCCTTCTCAACTCTCAAATAAAAAAAAAGAAGTAGAGACGCTGTTGTTGCAGCCTCTTTGTGAAATGGGGGAGGAGGAGGGAATGCACGCAAGCGTGTGCGTGTGTGCAGTCCCTGGACAGGGTTAGACCCGGTTCAAGGTTTCAGCCCCCTTTAAAAAAATAATAAAAATAATAAATAAATAAATAAATAAAAATGATATAAAATGATACTTCAGGGACCTAGGGGGTGTTCTGGGAGTTCAGGAGCTCAAGTTGGGGTGTCGGGAGGCTGGATTGACTAGGAATTAGCATGACCGTGAGTATACCTGTTGACAATTTGATTTAGCATTTCATTCCATAATCTTGCTGGTTATTTTATATAGTCATTGTTGACTATTTTACCATTATATTCTAATATCATGTATCCTTGGTGCTCTAGGCTCACTTGTGAGTCTAGTTTTACATGATATTTACTTGTTGATTTGATACACTGCCTCTATCTCATGTTATGTCTATTTTTGTTGTTTAAATGTGAAATAAAGGATAAATAGCATGCTATTAGGCTAGTACATATTAAAAAGGTTTATATGAATTTGTACTCCCTATTTGATTAGATGTTAGACTTGCCTATGCCTTGACATTCCATACTTGGTCTTCCTTAAAATTAAAAAGTAGTTTTTGTAATTAGGTCTCGTGCTCGATCAAGGTGTGCATGACTCACGTAGTTAGAGTCCCTAGAGATGACGACACATATTACCTAACACTGTATGACACTCGGGGTTAGAGTCCCTGATGTAGTCAACACACCAGGATTAAAGTCCCTTGTGATTTATCTTTATAGAGTCGGAGTGATGCGGTTCACTGCCGACCGGACCTAATTCACCGCTACTTAGCCCAGTGTCAGTTTTACTTGCTTATCTCTGGTATTTACTTGCATACGTTTATTTTCCAGCTTTCCTAGTTATATGTTTTTAAATACCAGTCGATTACATTTGCAAATACAATTCAAACTTGTCATCGGGGATTACTATTTATTTCTTGTACTCATCGTCATTTTTATGACGGTGGGTGCAGATCCATCTACTAGCCGACCAGACAAGGAGAAGATATGAGATTTTCCCTGAGTAGCGGCACGTCACAACTTTTATTGTAGGTCCATTTTGATATTTTGTATGTATTAGATACCATATGTCTTTTATTACATTGGATTGTATATTTGGGTTGAGCGTTAGTTCCCCGACCAGACTTAGACTATTTTGTTATATTTTGAGGTTATCTGATATATATATATATGATGTCATTTCCTGGTTTTCCACACTTAGGATATTTTTCAATTGACTTCTGCATAATATTTTAATTTAATTCCGTATTAAATGACTAAGACTTCCGCTAAATAGCAAACCATGTTAATAAAGATTTAATTAACACTAAAGGCTATAAATGGATTTGGACACGAGAAACGAGGTAAATAGGTTGTAATACTGACTAAAACGTAGTTAAGTCCTACGAGGCTAGGATTAGGACTTAATTACAGAATTTGGTCGGGCGGTGCCCTAAATTAAGGGAGGGGCCGTAATAGAGCTGCATCTCCTTTCCAAAACCCGAAAAAAAAAATTGATTCACTTTTATAGATTTTGTTCTAAAACCACCACGATCGGTGGTGGTTCTAATCAAATCCCTTTTGCTATTTGTTCATTCAACAAATAACATATCTAATTAGATTTGTGGAGATCGGTCCATCCTTATTGTGGTTCATCTTTATCAACGGTGTTGCGTGGATTTGTGCGGCGTGCTGGATTGATTTGTCTTTAGTTTTTACTTTATAGTTAGTTTTCTTCCTAGTTGGAAGTCTTTGATTTGTCTTCTCCTTATTGGAAAGTTTTGTTATTCGTTTTGGGGTTCTAGTACTTTTGTGTATTGTCATGAGTTTCAACGTTGTAGAGAGCAGTTCCCGATTGACAAACTGTTTTAATTTTTTTTAAAAAGCCAAATTAATGCAGTTTGTTTGCACAAATAGGATTAGCGAATCAATGTACTTGATTCTATGTTTGGTCCTATATTGAGTCATGAATGATTAATGCAATTTCAATTTCTCTTCAAAAAAAAATCGTATGTATATAAGTATGGAGAAAAATTACTTGGATTTCAAAGTTTGCCCTACGCGCGCCTACAAAAAATCCCATGTGTTTGATAAAAGAAAAAAAGAAAAAAGAAGGCCCACGTCAGTGCACAAATAGGATTAGCGAATCAATGTACTTGATTCTATGTTTGGTCCTATATTGAGTCGTGAATGATTAATGCAATTTCAATTTCTCTTCAAAAAAAAATCGTAAGTATATAAGTATGGAGAAAAATTACTTGGATTTCAAAGTTTGCCCTACGCGCGCCTACAAAAAATCCCATGTGTTTGATAAAAGAAAAAAAGAAAAGAGAAGGCCCACGTCAGTGTTGTAAATTAAACTTGAGGTATAAAGCAGGTCTCCTCACACAAGCTAAAACATCTATGGTGAGATGTTAGAAGCATCACTTACCAAAGTGTAAAGTTAAGAGAGGTCATAAATTTGATTCCAAATTAAGTAAAAAAGGATAAAAAAAAATCTAGTTTATTTAGGTTAATGTGAGATAACCCTCACATAAAAAATCTAGTTCATTTCGGTTAACTAGAGATAACTTCACATTCCTGTAATAAAATCCCTTTTGATTTTTGCAATTTTGTTAGTGAAATACATATTTTTTTTTTACTTTCTCCAGCTGATTTCTTGCCTCTCACCCCTCACATACTCCCTTATTCATCTAGTCCCTTTTTAACTCCACCGGCATATTCTTACATTTTTCATCATTGGGCTCAAATCTAAATAAAGAGGAAAAATGTCTTATTTTAAAGTATAAAAATAGTATAAGGTAAATAATAAAATAATTTTATTGAAGGATCCATTTTTAAGTTTCTCTCCAAGCCCCCAAAGTGTTAGGACCGGCCAGGTGTTAGAACACAAACCATTTTCCATTAACAAATTGTCTTAATTAGTACAATTGTACAACCAACAAATTAAAGTTAATTAAACCAAACAAACCAGTGCATACATATATGGAGCACCTGACGAATTATAAAAAAAAGAGAACAACAAGAATCAAAAAAAAAAAAAAAAAAAAAAAAAAAAAAAAAAAAAAAGAGAACAGCACATCCATGCGCGCGCGCATTTGATGCATGAATTCTTGATGATCTCATTTAAGCATTGACCAAATTTCACGGGATTCCAGTAAGCCTTGCTCTAGCTAGCATGTCCTTCCAAGCACCACTGATCATTACCTTTCTTCCTAAATCCTAACATTTCTATCTCCTCATGATTATTACTGATCTCAATAGTTATGAATGGGTCTAGGGGTGGCAAAAATTTGGGTTTGGATGGGTCTGGGTTTGGGTCTAGGTCTGGGTCTGGACAACCCTTACTATAAATGAGTATATTCATTGTCTGGTTGTCTAGACCCAACCTGATTTTTAATTCGGACAAGACTAGGTTGTCCATACCCAGTTTGCTTAAAATTCTAGTTGTCCGATTGTTCGAATTTGTCGCAATCTTGAAAACTTACTTATCATATTGAACAAATGTTAAAATATACCTAGATTATAATTTCGTGTGTTGTAATTTCAAAAAATAATGTCAAAGTCTCGACAAATATTGCAAACTATAAATCATTGTAACATTACTGCAAATAATTTCATGTAATTAAAACATTTAATGTCAAGAAACAAATGTTCAAGTATAAAAAATTAAATTTTATTTTATTTTAAAATCAAAATATATTTAGTACATTAATTTATATGAATTATAGTATATTATTGTTTGTTAATCTATTTATAAGTACGAAGTGTCCAATATACCGTTTTTATTAAAAATATTTTAACTCTATTTAAAACTCAAATTGAGCCCAAGTCCAGGTCAAGATTCTAGGGTCTTGTCCAGATCCGACCGAATTTATCAAGACATTATCCAAACTCTTTTTATTTCGGACCAGACAAAATCGAGCCGATGGGCCCAGACATTAAATTGCCATACTTAAATGTGTCCAACAATATGCGCCCGTACTGCTCAAATCCATGTCGATGCCGGCCTTTCGCTTGGTTGGCGTTCTCTTCAATCTCCTTTGCTTCCTCAACCCTTGTACAAAAAATGAGTAGTTTGTGCGATTATATATGCGCCATATGAACATCTATATATATGGAGTTCGAACTTTTATCCTCTTACAACAATACAATACCAAACTATTGAACCACCCATTAAATTGGTTGCACTATATGAGAACAATTATATATAATCACTTTACTAGATGAACCAATCAATATATATTATACTCACCAGGATTACCAATTGCTTCGGCAAAGTTGTCGAAAAGAAATACAAGTATGAGCAAACCCATAATCACAAAAATTGGTGCCATAATTAATTGGGGAATTAGCCATGAAAATTAATGAATTGTTTGAAAAAAGAAAATAATACAAAGAAATTGAACGTGCTAGAGAATTAGGATGAGAAAGACAAGTGCCTATTATACAGGATTGATTAACAAGGCGTTGCTACTTATGATATTACTAAACTAATTAAGCTCATAATTATTTATTTACCTTATAATTTGAGTGAAGTTCATGGCGAGCACGAAGTACGACCTTACATCGTGGTGTGTTATGTTATGTTACGTTATGTTATGTTTTTTTTTTTTAAGTGAAAATTCTTATGTATCTAAAGTATGCACGTCACTCTAGCCAAAGCATCTCTAGAGAGATTGTAGAGGCATAACTTGCAAAAAGGTAAGATTCGAGAGTTTGTAAGTTCGACTCCCACCCAAGTCAAAAAAAAATTATGTTACTCTGGTGAAATCAATGACGTGTCACTAGAGTCACTAGCTAAAAGGCAAAGTTTAGGGACGTGGTGGGTTTGACTCGTTGCTATATTTTTTTTTTTTGAGGAAATTGGAGGCTAAGCTCTAAATTGTAACTCCTTGCTAAATTTTGAACACATAACTTTGTCTTTGACTAGTGATAGTTCATCTACCAATTATTTAGTGGTTTTAGTCGGCTCAGAGACCTGAATTGGTAGGGTTCGTTAGGCTTCGAATAACGGTTGCAAAAAAAAAAAGAAAAAAAAAACCCTCTAAAACCTTTAAATTAATGATAAATGATGAGCAGGTAGAGACTCCTAATAGAAATCAAAGTATTGTTTAATTAGTTGAAATAGTGCAACCCAAACTATAGATAGATATAACCTCGTTTAATCTGTAACCAAAAATAAAACCCTCGTTTAATCTCACAAACTGTTTTTTGTTCTTCCAATCACTGAAACAAAACAAACTAATCTCCTATTGAGCTAGCTAGGGGAATAGCTTCTCGCCAATTAAACGAAAGACCTTTGTCCATGGCTAGATAAACTAGCATGTTCGCAATTTAATTATTACTATTTTTTTTTTTTTTTGAGGGAATGGAGACTGTGCTCCAGTATTTTATTAATTTGGAGAAAGGTGCGCAACTTAATTTGTAAGCCTTACATTTTTTTTTTTTATAGGAAAGAAAACTTTTACACAATTTTTGACCTTCTACTTAATTCTAAATCTCAAACGAAACCATTAGGCTACCCAATTAGTTGGTTTTATTAGCGTTACACCAACAAAACAAAACTGTTGGTCTCAAAAGGTTTCCTTTTGAGATCAGTATCTTCAATCCAAACTTATAACCATTCTATTCAACTTTAGTCAATGCTGGACTATTATTTAACACATTGTTAACGAAATCTTAATTACATTAATTGATCTTAATATGGCCATTAAAGTACAATGTAATTCATTTATTGATTATTACCTAATACCTCCAAACTTACCGCAAGAGCAGTTTGGACCTTAATTCCATCTCCTACCATTTAATTATTTCTTCACACGTCTGCTTCTCTTGGTTGACAAGACACACACCTGGGAATTCAACCCTATATATGCAATCTTCAGAACAAATAGGGTGCTCAGCATCGAACACAACTAAACTGCCATTTTTGGGCTGCCCACTTGGAGCTGGAGAGCTCAAATTACACCAAAACAATGTTGTTCCCCATAAGTTCACTCTGAAGTGCCAATGGAATTCTTGATCAAAATAAATGTAGTGCACACCAAGATCATCATCTTTGGACCTGCAGTGAAGGTACAACACTGACTCTGGAGATATCTGGTTTCTGATGTGCACAGTTATCTCGTCGAATGGAGCATTGATGACGAACGGAGACGAGAATCCAACTTGAGTCACATAAAGGAGAAGGAAAGTAGAAGTAAGAACCAGGCTATGAAGCCTTTTCATGTTTCTCTTCTTTAAGATCTTGTTGGTTGTTCAGTTGAACAAGAAATAAGAAAATCTCTTCAAATATATATCCATAAATCGGACATAGAGATTTCTTTCTTTTTTTTTTTTTGGAAATATATACATAGAGATTCCTAACATAAATGCCTGCAGTGCCACATGGAAATTTTTGACAAAAAATAAATGAGTGCAATTCAATTCTATCTAATAAAAAGGAAATTTTTGACTAAAAATAAAATGAAAGGGAAACACAATCCATGGCTAAGAAGATTGAGAGCAATATCCTTCTGTTGATTTTGCTCCTTAGTAGTTACTTTTTTCAAATTGCAACATATGAGATTATGTGTATATTTTAACATTTGAAGAGGTTTTCTATGTAAAAAGTTAATTTTTAAAATTGCAGCAAATTTAGACAATCAGACAACTCGAATTTTAAACAAAATGGGTCTGGACAAGCTAGTCTTATTCGAATTTCAAACCGGGTCTGGTCCGGACAATGAATATACTTCTTTATAGTAGATGTTATCCAGACTTGAACCCAAATTTTTGCCACTGTTAATTTTGCTCCTTATAAAGTTGTTTTGCACAACTTTTGTAAGAGAGGCTAGACAATGAATCATCATTTATCATATGGCCTTGTTTGGTTCAGGGAAAGTTGAAGGAAGTGAGATAACTTTCAGGGAAGTTTTAGTTTTAGGTAGTTTGTCTTCCCTCTTTTGTTGGACGTCTTGGTTTTGCCTTCTCCCTATCGGGAAGTCTTAAACTTTCTCCTCCTTGTTGAAAAATTGTGTTATTCATTATGTAGTTCTAGCGGGTGTTTGTGTATTATAATGTGTTTCAACGTTATAGAGAGCAGTCTTTGATTATCAAACTATTTTAATTTCAGAATCGCACTCACAGCTAAAGTAATGGCAGTTCTTTTGAACAAATAAGATTAGCAAATCAACGTACTTTTTGATTCTATGTCTGATTCTGTACCAAACCATTATTGATTAATGAAACTTCTATTTTTCTAAAAAAAATAGGATTTGAATATTAAATGTTGCTAAATATAAGTATCTATAGGACTAAAATCATGAAGTCAGCATATATACGGGTGAAAATGTT
Organism: Stephania japonica; assembly: GCA_039657345.1. Lineage (NCBI taxonomy): Eukaryota > Viridiplantae > Streptophyta > Magnoliopsida > Ranunculales > Menispermaceae > Stephania > Stephania japonica. The sequence goes on from CM077558.1 coordinate 50,659,897, forward strand.
TCAATTCTAATGAAGACTTCAAATGAAAGGAGAGGTGCCCCATCGATCTCAAGGGCCCATTCAGTTCAAGAATTAGTGAAGTATTCTTTACTTGCTTGCCTAACGCAAATGATAGGTTAACTAATCCTTTGTTTGCTTCCATGCCCCTAATGTTAGGTAAGATTTGTTTGTTGACTGTTATGCCCTTTCTATCAACTGGGTGATGGAGAAGATGATGTTGAAGATGAGGGCAAAAATGTAATCTTTGTTTCCTTGACTTTGGCTTATCTAATGACAAGGTCCTCCTGTCATTTGGTAAACATGTATATAATGGCTTTGGTAAGACCTATCTTAGCTGACGCTCCAACCAAACACCAGTCTTACAGCTAAGCCCAAACTTAGCTAAGCAAACACTCTAACCAAACAGACCTTCATTTATAAAAATTGCTCACTATTACATCTGATTTAACAATGAAATTACATCAATAGCAACCTTTTCCCACACATTGGGATCAAAACAACATTGCGAAAAGGTTGCAAAACTCATGTACAACTTATACGCTTGTCGAATGTATTGAATCAACCATTCTTTTTACTTCTAAGCAACAATAATCTAAAAAAACAAAAAAAGAACATATGGCTTATTCGACCTAACTAAATCTCTAAATTAAGAACTGATCGAGGGTTACCAAGCCCTCAACAGTTCAAACTTACACCATTCACGGCTCTTGACTTGTATGCTCCACGAGTATCGTCAATTCTCTTGTGAAAAAAGAACTCTAAATCTTCACAATAAGAAGCAAAAAAGATCAAACCTCCTTACAAGGAGAGGAAAACGCAAAGCCTCCCAACAAAGAGAGGAACCCTTTAACAAAAGAAGAAAATGATAAGAGGAGATAGTGGGGAAGGGGCCACCGGCGTAGATCGGAGAAGCCATCGCCGGCAGCCCCAAATTTAAAAAACCTTAAAACTTAAAGCCACCACTCCCAAGTTTTTCTTTTCCCAAGATCACATTGATAGTGGATTTGGAAATGGAATTAAGTTAATTCTTGTGTTTTGTGAATGGATAGAATTAATATTTGTCTCAAAGAGATTGTTATTTCCTATCACAAAAAGAGGTTTGTTGTCTTGGTCAGTGTAAGCAGTTTTTTTTTTATTTTTTCGGACGTCTGAGCAGTGTTTTTGTCGTAATCATTTGAGAAATACTTTGCTTTTTTTTTTTTTTTTTTTTTATATGAGAAATACTTTGTTAGTTGTGCCAAAACATTTGAGAAAAATGAAATCTAGCATTGTTGGAGACATAAATTGGATTCACACATTCATAGATTGGACTCACGCATTCAGGGTAACATAATGCAAGCACGTGCGTTTTAACTAGTAAATGCAAATGTGGGCTATGCGGCTCATGGGCAAGGTAAATTTGAAGAATTTTATGAGGATATATAAAATGTAAAATAAGAATATAAGCTTTTTACCAGAAGAAAAAAAGAATAAATTAAATTATGAGCAATTTTTTTGGTAGTTAAAAAATTAAAATAGAATAGAGAGTTTGTTCGACGAGCTTGAATTTAGAGAGTACAACTAATAGTTGTGAAACAAGGTTCAAATATTGTAGATAGAATACATAATATATAAATGTTAGACCTTTAATTAGTTTCTATGTTTAATCGAGTCTATCATGAATCTTGTTAGTTGTGCGCATCCGTTGAGCCCACTAGGTAGGCTTTATGCATGGGTTCATTTTGACCAAATTAGGTTGGTAATCTTGTGTTTATTATGACAAATCAGGTCTGTGATCTCCACTAAACGTTAATAAATTTGAAAATTGTTGCTCCCCTGTGAGTCTGTGACTTGTGAGTTTGTAATGAGGCAAAATATATACCTCTTGAGATGAAGGATTGCTCCTCAAAAAACTTAATTATAATAAAATTAAGTATTGGAATCTATGGGATATTATACATTTCCATGTTATCATATAGTTCTCAAATTTAATTAGCATATATGCGACTTTAGTGAGGCGATGGTAAATGAAATTAATAAAAATAAATAAATAATCCTAGAGTGACCCATTTGGGACACCTGATATATACATCCGATTATTCAGTTGTTGATGTCCGTTCAACACACATCAATTTGTGTGCACACAATGTGCGCAGATCGATGACACCAATGGGGTATTTATTTTTGGTGTCCCAAAACAAGTCACCATATCGTTTTCCATGTCACAAACGATTTCCGGACCACAAATTAGCCCACAGACAGAATTGCGGTCCAAATTAACTACAACAACAACAACAACAAAGCCCACAGGCTTTTAAGAGAATTTCTATAAGCCCAAACACGTCACCAGAGCTGCTTGATTCTTGTTGAGCTTAATTAAACCATCTCCAATGGTAATATATGTGTGTGCGCGCGTGTGAATTTAGACCATGAATTGGAGTCACCTCATAAATATGGAGAGGATGTCTATCCTATCTGCTTCTAGATAAATATTTTAACTCAAAAGTGGTCTCCAATGCAAAATGTGGATTGAGACATTTGCTTTACTTTTTTCTCTTGTCTTCAAGTGGATTATAATAATTTTTTTTACCTTTTTTCTTTGAGGTCTATTTTATCTTTTTTTTTTTCTCTAGATCAGCAGAGCTTCCAAACTCTAGAAATTGAGATTAAAAGACGAAAACAAATCTGAGAGATTGCTCTCTCTTAGTCCGTGCATTTTTATTTATACCAAATAAGATAGATTACAAGCCATTTGATATCACATGTTGTCACACTAAACATCGTTAGATCAAGGAGCTATAGATTGCCAACATGACATTGTCACTTTAAGTCTTGAACTAACACAACCTAACTTGTGACTTGCACGTGACATCACTAACAACAACATCTTACACAATACACATACCACACTTAACCTCTACAGATTAACCTAGTGATTTACTTACACTTTAAGTAAAAGTGATGACGTGACAATGAAGAGAATGTCTACCATAATGTCTAAAAGTAAAAATTAGGGTAGACGCCCTCTATTTTTATTCTATGTTATATCAGCTAGACATTCACAAATCCATGGTTTCGTTGAAGATCGTTTTTTGTATTAAATGTGGATTGTATCTTAGGTGGATCCATTTTTACCCCAATTTATGGTCTCATTGGAGATCGTTGCTTTAAAGTATGTCACTCATTCCAAAGCGAATGATGAAATGAAAGACTTGTCACTTGCTAAAAGGCCCTCATGATTTAGGGACAAAGTAGATTTGACTCGCGGCCTGCTTTATTTTAAAGGCAAAACCCATTATTTGATCCTTGAACTTTGTGTTTTTTATACTCTAGGTCTGTGAACTCTTATTACTACACATTTGGTCCTAGAACTTTCACAAAGATCTACATTTAGTCCTTCCACCATTTAAAGTGTTAAATTATGCCAATGTTGTTGGGTTATGGGGTTCATACGCAACAAAAATTTAAGTCAATTTTGAAAAATCCTAACAGGAGCGCAAATAAATTCCATTAAACAAGATCTAGAAAAATAAATCATACATTGATTCGTGATTTCCTTATCTGATTGTCGATCTTCAAGACGTTCAAGCGCGCGTCCTCTATCAGAAATCCACACACGAACGGTTACCACAATTTGGAGTGCTAACCTCAAGAGAGATTGAAAACGATTTTCATTCTCTTCCAAAATCCAGAGAGATTGAAAATTGAAAAAACGAAATTCTTATGTTACGTTTTTAGGTATCACCCTTTATTTTTATGTGTAGATAAACTCTCACTTAAAATCCTATTCGTAATACAACTATTATATTTATGATGTTTTAGTAAATTCGAAATACAATTATTGTATTTACATTGTTTAAGTAAAGTACACATATATTGCTATTAATAAGTTATCATATAACGAATCATAATGGCTTAAATATTATGAATTTTATCTTATAAAATTCAATACTCTTGACCATTTGAAATTGTGCAAAGCCATTCTTTGTGTGCGACCCAATAGGTTCATGCGACGTTGGTAATGAACCAAAACTATTTTGGTACACAAGTCATAAGCGGTCTCTAGCAAGGCATTATGACTATCCAAGTAACATGAATATCAAAATCGATACAACCTAATGAATAACGTATATCATATCCTTTTGTCGTGCGATATCTTTTAATTAAATATATAGGCAGGGAAAGTCACCTTTACTATTCAATCGTACTAGTCTCGATCTTTAGATAGATTGAAAACATCCAAGTGACATTGATCATATCAATTCACTTGAACTTGGCCATTTAACAATGTAACAAATCGAGGGATCCACTAATATCTCTCTCTTTACGAGAGCGACAAATTCTTTCTTGATTACACACCTTTACATATTGCTCATATGATAACCAATCACAATCTTTATAATCGTCCGGTTTAAAATAACGTTTGATTGTGTCAAATTACCATGCTCCTAATATTGAAGTCTATGATAATCTCAAGTCGAAGGACTAAATGATATACCTATTAAGAGTAACACCTGTGACTTAATCCATGTGGTGTTCTCATAGCAGGTCGGTCCAGTACCTTGTTCTTTTACAAGTACTCATGATCTCGATTCGTATCCTTATACATATGATCATCATACGACCTTCAATCAAGACTCACGCAAGTCTTAATTCATTATAGTTCCCAACATAATGACCGATTAGGCACATTTAGGATATTTCAACAAATACCCATGGATCTTATTATAAGGTAAACATGCAAACACTTATAATAAAACAACAAATGATAAACTTCTATTTTATTAACTAAAAACTGTAAGATAAACAATGTTTGTAGATTGACATATGGCACATGCCCCAACAAATGTGGGCAACAAAAGTGTTGCGTGACTAGTCAAGAAGATTTAAGTGGTTTATATTACTGAACCGAACGACTTGCAAAAAAAAATTTAATTTCCCCCAAAAGCAAAAAAAAAAAATTTGAAGTTCAGGGACCAAAAGCATAAAAATCAAAAGTTCAAAGACCAAATGTACAACAATGAAAGTTTAGGAACCAAATGTACACTATTGAAAGTTCATGAACCAAAAGCATAAAAGACTCAAAGTTGAAGAACCAAAAAATATGTTTTGCCTATTTTGAACTCTTAACTTGGCCTTTGAGTGATGACTCGTCCACCAATTAACTAGCGGTCTTAGTCGGTTCGGACACCAATTAGTACGGTTGATTAGGCTTCGAATAGCAGAATAATAGGTGGCACATTAAGAAAAAAAGGCAAAACATATTTTTTTAGTCCTTGAACTTTGACGTTTTTATGTTTTTGGTCTTTGAACTTTAATTAGTGTGTTTTTAGTCCTTCAACTTTTGAGTTATTATGTTTTTGATTCTTGACTTTGAGTTTTTTATGCTTTTCGAAGAAATTATGTTTTGTTTTTTGGTTTGTTGGTCAAAGTGTGTCTCCAATTGAATAATATAAACTACTTTACTCTTTTTGGCTAGCCACGTGATACTTTGGTAGGTACATTAGCGGGATTTAACACTTTAAATAGTGGAAGGACCAAATTACATCTTTATGGAAGTTTAAGGCCAAATGTGTAGTAATAAAAGTTCAGGGGCCAAAAACATAAAAGTCACAAAGTTTAAAGACCAAATGATGGATCTTGCCAAAAAAATAAAATAAAATAAAATCTAAAACCATTAAATTAAGGATAGACTATGAGCAGGTAGCTAGAGACTACTATTACAAATCAAAGTATTGTATAATAAGTTGAAATAGTTCAATTGCAGAACAAATCAAATCCAAACTATAGTTTATAGATAGATATAGCCTCGTTTAATCACCAAAAAAGAAAGATATAACCTCGTTTAACTTGTAACCAAGAAATAAAAAATAAAAACCTCGTTTAATCTCACAAGACTTTTTTTCTTTTTTTTTTTTTTTTAATCCATCTCACAAGACTGTTTTTTGTTCTTCCAATCACTCGGACAAAATAAACTTGATATCCTATTGAGGTGGCTAGGGGAATGGCTTCTCACCAATTGCACAAAGAAAAATGATAATCTAACACACTTTGGGCGCACTTTGATTTTAGCCATTTATGACTCTTTCTTGTCTCCATAGACGTGAGTCCCACATCTACCATAGGCGTAGGGCCAATATGCGTCCCAAGTGTGTTAGATTATCATGACCTTTAATTGTCCACGGCAAGATAAGCTAGCTTGTTCACAACTTTGTTAGCGTTACTAACTTATGCCGGACATAACAAAACGGGTCTCCTTTGTGTTTTCAATCCAAACTTACTATTATGGCCTTATTTGCTTAGGGGTGGAGTTAGGGGAGTGAGATACCTCGAAGAGAAGTTCCAACTAATCTTTGTTTGGTTAATTTTATAAACCTAACTTCCTTATAAGTTACCTCCCAACTTACATCCACCAATTGTTGTTGTGGTTTTTTTTTTCTTTTAAATAAATTTGAAACTTCGTGTATGATCAAAGTTGAACTAAACATAAAAATATGAAGTCACTGTAAGTTAACAAAAATAAACCAAACAGAGGATAAGTTTTATATAACCATTTTATTCAACTTTAGTCGATGCCGGTTGCTGTACTATTATTTAACACATTGTCATCGAAATCTTAATTACATTGATTGACCTTAATACAACCATTAAAGTACAATGTAATTCATTTATTGATTGTTACCTAATATCTCGAAACTTACAACAAGAGCACTTTGGGCCTTAATTCCATCTCCCCATTTTTTTATTTTTTATTTTTTCGGCTTACCATCTCCCCATTTAATTATTTCTTCACATACCTGCTTCTCTTGGTTGACAAGGCACACACTAGGGAATTCAACCCAATATAATAGGGTGCCACTGCCCAGTATCGAACACCACTAAACTGGCATTTTTGGGATGCCCAATTGGAACTGAAGAGTTCAAATCACACCAAAACAATGTCGTTCCCCAGAAGTTCACTCTGAAGTGCCATATGAATTCTTGATCAAAATTAATGGCGTGATGGCCAAGATCATTTTTGGACCTGCAGTGAAGGTGCAACACTGATTTTGGAGATATCTGGTTGTTGATGTGCACAGTTATCTTGTCGAACGGAGCATGGACGATGGACGCAGACGAAAAACCAACATGAGACGCATAAGAGAAAATAAAGTAGAATTAAGAACCAAGCTATGAAGCTTTTTGATGTTGCTGTTCTTTAAGATCTTGTTGGTTGCTTACTTCAACGAGATATAAGAAAATCTCTTCAAATATATATACATAAATCTGACATAGAAATTCTTTTTCATGGTAATATACATAGAGATTTCTATCTAACAAAAAGGAAGCCTTTGACCAAAAAAAATAAAATAAAAATAAAAAGGAAACACAATCCATGGCTGTTAAGAAGATGATAGAGAGCAATATTGGCTCTGTTTGGCAAAACTAGCAGATAATCTAGCTGATAGCTGATAATCTCTATCTAATAAAAAGTAGCCAATGAGCAATATTGGCTCTTTCGTGCTTCCCAAACAGCTATGTCCTGCTTATTTTGCTCCCTATTATAACTTAGGAATTATGATATTTTGGAAAGAAAAATCAGATCATAAAAAGGAAACATGATTCATCGCAATCAAGAAAAGGAATTCTGACAGAAATAAATAAATGCAATTCAATTCTATCTAATAAAAAGGAAACATAATTTCAAAAATAAAAATAAAAAGGAAACATAATTTCAAAAAATTAAAATAAAAAGGAATATAATCCATGGCTATTAAGAAGACACAACAACATCGACTAACCATCCCTGTTCTTTTGTTTATTTTGCTCCTTAAATATGTGTGTCGAACTCACTAACTCCCCAGACCACCTTTTACTCCTTATAAAGTTGTTTTAACAACTTTTGTAAGAGAGAACAGACAATGAATAATCACGTATCATAGTCAAATGCAAATGCTAAGCAAGGATTGGATTGGCAAAGTGGAATGCTAATGTTGCTACATGGTTTGTTTGAATGCCATGTTAAAATGGTGGCGAAGTGGAAACCAATTTGCTCAGCAAAGCACCTAACTTGGATTGGCCTCTCTATTGCAATAAAGACATGAAAAGCAATGATTTTACAGTATCATTGTTGCCACTCTATTAATGGATCAGCGTTTTCCCTATGAAGGGAAAATTAAACAGGTGATTTAAAAAAGCAAGTGAAGAGTTTCACAAGATTGCAGTAGGAAGGTGAAAACCAGTTAAAACAACAATAGATCTTTGCATACAAAATAAATTAAAAAGAAAAAAGAAAAGAAAATGGAAATGCCGGTTTTTTCATGATTGACAATGTTCCCCATAATCTTTATTGCTTTCTTCGCGACCTCCATGTAATCAAGCTCTACCAAAAACCTACAGCAAGCAAATGCCCTCAAGTTGGTAACCACAAGGAGCATATCCAAGCACATAAATACACAAAGAGAAATCTCAATAGGGCTTATCTTTGCAAGAATTTCATGAAGGAATGCATTTTGAGCAACTATTGAGATAGTCCAATAAAGCTGATGCTCAAGAGACAACTCAAAAAGAAAATAAAGTTCTTTTGAAAAGTTTCAACCTTGAACAAGAACATTCGAGCTTAAATTAGATAGATAGGCTTAGATTCACAAAGTTACAGATAGTACTCTATTAATACTAGAGATTCAATAAGAAAGCATTCCACAAGACAACTACTGCAGTACCATGATCACTTTTCATCAAAAAATAATAATCATAATATTTCTTGATCATATTTATGCTCTATTATGGTACAGCAGACAAATTCCTCAAGAAGAAGAATAGTTACTTCAAAATAGAGGCATTGAAAAGTATAGAGCTAGCATTTCCCAAATATAATATCACATTATCATGTCATTACGTACCTGATTGAAAAGAGAATTTTTTCCAGTTTACTCTGGAACAATTGAAGCCTCAAAAAATAGAAATATGGTACACAATCCTATGGCCAATTTTCAGGAGATACTTTTTCACTGATTGTTGCACCAAGATTAGGCCCACCCTTGCGATATGAAAAAAGATATTCAATAGGATAGCCTTTCAGCTTATGAGGCACAATACCAAGATCATCAAATGTCAAAGCTGCATAGGCCACCAGAACCCCACAAAAGAGAGAAGCATAAGTCTAGTTAGCTGGGGAATTGCGAGCGACAACTATGAGCATGTACATAAGAAAATGAATTGCACTAACCATTTTCTGAAACTACTGTGTCCACACTGTAAGCGTTAATCTCATCCAGATTGAATATTGCCGGTGTGGGTAGTGGAAATGGAACTTTATTAACCAGCATTTCCCGAGGAGATGCAAGAATCTGAAATCATTGTCATCCAATCAACTCTGTAGTCAGACAAGCATACATAGATCCATAAATTAAAAGCAAAGCAATAACCCACCAAAAAAAAAAAAAAAAAGAAAAAGCAAAGCAATGAAAACATTGCCAAGCACCATCGCAAGTCACTACTTTAGTGAAGGGGAAGAAGATAGGAAAAAAAACTAAATGATATACAACAACAACATAGCCTCACTCCCAAATTAATTGGGGCCGGCTATATGGATCAAACTCTTCCATTGTCACTCTTCATGAAATGGATCAAACAAAAAAAACTAAATGATATAATTGATAATTCAATAACATTTAAAACTTGCTCAGCACCCCAAAAACTTCAAAAGAAAAAAAAAACACGTTTACAATCTCCATCTATACAACCAGGCGCTCAGTCCAAACCTAGCCAATAACTTTGATTTCTCTAATTTCCTTCCTTGCAGCTTTTGCAATAACAGCAAAAGAAACGGCCACGATGTAAGATCCATAATTTTTTTTTTCTAATTTTGCACTTGGTCCTTATGAAAGTATCCACATTAGAATTTATTAATTTAATATCCCTCTTTTATCCAAGCATCCAACCAAAATAGATGACGGCGAATCTGTATTATCCCCATATGGGCCTGTTCATGGCACCATCTTCAGATTTTCTTCACCCAAATCCCCTTTGTTGGAGATAATATAGAATTTAAAATTTACACAATTAGAAAGTTTGCATTAAATTAGGACATTCGTTACAAATTTACGGTTGGTCATGGTTTTATATTTTTAATTAATGCTTATATTAGATAGGAATAAAGACTTGGAGCATATTTAGGGCTTCTTACATTTTGATAGATGTCTATGTCGACTTCCAACGCATCAGGATGTCAAGAAATAAATATTAGAGTTTATATAGTCAAAAAAAGTTTACGTAAATATATTCATAATTCACGATATGGTATTAGAATTAAAAAATGCATCATCCTTAAGTGTTGAAATTTGGATATACTTCGTAACTTTTATCAACCATGTCATATTCTAACTTGGCAATAGCAACTAATTGGAAAAGAGGACTAAGACTTAAAAAATGACAATTAAATTAATATAGCATAAACGGACGTACAGAAAAAATAAAAAGTTTTTCAAAAGTAAAAAATAAAAAATAAAAAAAACAAAAGGTTAGAAACACACAGCATACTCAAAAGAGTCTTAAGGCAGTCGTCTGTCAGCTTTACTAATGTCTTCACAGAACACACAGTTCAAATGAACTGTACATCATCAAGTCCATTAAGGCCCCTCTTACATCATAAAATCTCAGATACACGTTATATTGTTCTCTAATTCACACAAAATCTGAGTCTCGCAGAATGGCACAGCTTGAAACCGAGTCAAATCGCTTACCAGCTTAGGTCGACCCTCAACATTAATTAATCATGTTGGTTTTATCTTGCTAGCTAGCATTGCAAAGGCCTAAAGATGGAAGGTTTGCTGCCATCTATTTAAAAGCCAAAAAATACAAACTTCAAACTCTTCGTTCTATTATGTGAAGAAGAAACAAACACCATTGGCCATATTTAAAATTTTTCCCCATTGAAATCTATAGAAGCATAAGGACCAAACTCTCTCCATAGTTGGTATATTTTTCTTCCTAGATGTCCCTTTCTTTCGCCTTCTACCTCTCACAAGTGTTAAACCTAACTTTTCTTACTAACCTTCTTTTACTAATATACGAATATCTGTATAGGCTAGTACTACAATGGGAACCATAATAATATCCATGTCATGGGAACATCATTTACAACCATTGGATTTTAATCCAACACATGAACACATTAAATGCATGAGCGTAAATGAAAAAAAATTAAATGCAAAGCTCATTTTAAGTGGTTTGGCATGGGTATGCATATCAGAAAATTTTTTATTTTTATTTTTCATCATTTGTAGTTTATTTTCAACAAAAAAAATGAAAATACATAATAAGAAACAAACAAACAAACAAACAAAATCCTCCTACCAAACCCATCATCTGAGCACTTTGATCGTAATTAGATACGCATACCTTGGAAATGGGGAGAGGGACCTTTACATAGCGCGGCCACTCACGAATTGTGTCATACATAAGTTCAGCCTGCGGATACATACTATTTAGCAACCAACACTAAACAGCCACCACTGAACACAAATGAAGAAGGAATTACCAGTTGGTGCACAGTAAAGACATCCGGGCCACCAAGTTCATACACTTTTCCCATGCTTGATCCGTCATCTTCCAGTGCTGCCATTATAGCCGCAGCAACATCAACAACATAAACTGGTTGAATTCTGTTGGTAAGGGAATAGAAAATTTAATCATAAGAACTTCACTGGATGCAAGTTCGGTACTGTTAACATGTAGAATGACTCTGGAAAACATCACATATTAAGCACACAGTGACTGCAGACATACTTGCTAGATCCATCTCCAATGATTGGAAGAAAGCCCCACTTTTTTACAAATTGTGCCCATTTGTTTAAAATTCGATCTTCTGTGCCAACAACGACAGCAGGTTTCACGATTGTGGCCTGTAAATAACAAATGCATTTTAAACTTAGTGTATTTTTCTCCATAACTTCTCCACATATTTTTGTCATTGCCTTTTTTATAATTTGATGAGCGGAAGAGGAGGAAGGACATTGTAAGGATTCAAGAACGCAAATAAATCAATAAAAGACCTAGACGCAGTAAGGTTGAGCAACCTCAATGTTATACTGTATGATTCAAATCCTATCTAACATGGAAACTCAATCCAAAACCACAGTGTTTTTAACGTGAGCATGTAAGTGCTTCACACTAAGAAAATGGTAAGTTCCAAAAGAGCAACGAAAATTGTCGACAAAGTTTTAAGGGGAAAAAAAAAAGGTTTCCAGGTAAATCAGCATGTGTAATATCATCACTACTTCAATCTATAACCAATTGTTGTTTTCTCTATTTTCTAGGCGAAGCATTCTCCTGTAACTTAACCCATAAATGGAATAATGGATGAGGGATAGGGAAGAGGGAGCAAGCAAGAAATAACAGCAGCGTAAGAACAAGATATTCTCTTATATTTAAAAAATGCAATACTAACAACCATGTCATGACAAATGACAACATAGCATGCAAAGAGAATACATGGGCCTTGTCTATTTTGATGGTAGGAACTGCTCCAAGTCCTCATTTTTTTATCTATCAACTGAAGTGTCTTGATTTAAAACAATCAATTCTATGGAACCCAAACATAAAAACATTGATAAATGAAGAACCTGTAGCTGGATATATATGGAACACAGACTAAATGGTGAACGGGGTCCAACAATCATTCAAATCCCAGCGCCAATCCTCATATTGTCATATCCAAAAATAATAATTAAAAATAAATAGGCAACCAAAAGAAATTGTACAATGAACAAAATTATGAAATAAATTTAATGGTAGGACAGCAGGAGAAACCAAGAGTCAAAACCTGACCTGAGGCAACTCTTTTAGAATAGCTTCCTCGGCAGCAGCTTTGGCTCTCAGCATTCTGGAAGGTGATGATGGAGACGCCCCTAAGCAAGAAACTTGTATAAACCTCATGATACCTCCATGTTCATTAGCAATCTGCACAAATATATCAAAAGAACTTCCTTATACAAGAGTAAAACAACCTTATACCTGAGACAGTGAAGCACAATTTAAGACGAGCCCAGATACAATGGCTAAGCAACATGCTAACATAGTTTTACAAGTTGCATAGATGTTTTGTCAACCAATCATAATGAAATAAAATTCAAAAAAACAATAGATCCACAAAACAACTAAGAAGTATGGAAACTTTCCCTTCTGTCCAGGATAACAAAGAGAAGGTTTACGACTTTACGTTTAGAAATTTTTTCATCACTCCTGCAAGTTCCACGTGCTAGCTAAGGAGAGTTAGAAACTAAGAATGTTTCCTCACTTCAATTAACTAATTGGGGTGAGCTTTATAATAAATACCAACCATTCTTTAGTCCTTCAGGCATTATAATAAATACTCTTATTCAGACATTATCGACTTGAAAAGAAATTACTTGAGAAAATTCTAAGGCACAAGAAGTTGAGGAAAAAAATCCCACAAATTCCTTAGGTCATTCTTGGATGATAAACAACATTGAAGGGGACTGGGGAAAAAATCTTAAATCTTGCTTTGCTGCTTTATCAAGGCCCTCAACTGAACTTGTGTGTCAACTTACTGTTTATACGACACTATCACAAAGCGTCTAAAGCACCCATATTTCTTCCAAATGCTACAAGGTGAACTGCATTTTAATTTCATTTTTTCCTCCTTTTGGAGAGAGATAAAATAGTTGCTCGAACTTCACGAGAGTAACCCAACTGAAATAAATTTGCCCTTTTAATGCTTTAAAAGGCTCTCCAGTGATTAAATCCATTGTCTAGGCCATCTTCAACTAAATTTCCACAGCAGTACCAGATAAACCTTTTTCTTAAAATTATATATCATGGATATGGGGTAATTAATTATGAATGTTTTGTTTAGCATGCAGAATTAACTAATTAGTTACTCTAGTGTTATAAATAAATATCATTTCAACAACTACATGTTACTCACATAATTAATCACTTAGGCTCGGTTTTGACACAGAGATAAGGGAAAGGTGGTTGAGGTGTGGAAAAAACTTGTAAAGATAAAATAAGAAATACAAAAAATTCGAAGAAAAGTCAGAGTAGCACCAATTGATACAAAGACTAAGAAAGGCCAGTTGCGGTGGTTTGGGCACACCTCAAAGAGTGCCTATAAATGTGATAGAATACTGATATAGATAGGATTGATTTGCGAATTCAACAACGATTACAAGGATAAGAACACTAGAGTAACCCCAGAAATGCCCCCCCCCCCTCTATACTGCCTATAAATGTGATAGAATACTGATATAGATAGGATTGATTTGTGAATTCAACAACGATTACAAGGATAAGAACACTAGAGTAACCCCGAAATGCCCCCCCCCCCCCCCTATACTCCCACCAGATCTATTTATGTTCCCACTTCAAAAATGCCTACTCACCTCTTGTAACTAACACTCCTACTTTCGTTGTTGTTATGGTCCCCCTAACTCCCTATTGATATGGGGTTTTAACAAAATGCCCCCACTAGAAAACTAGACTCAATAGAAACTAAAGAAATCCTATAATGTAGGGGTATATTGAAGCTAACTTGGGTGCATTGATTATGAAAGATTTAAAGGATTTGGAAAGCACGCCATCAATTGCACTATATCGAGCACATGGTTTGATCAACGTAGCCGACCCCAACTGATTTGGGATTGAGGCTTTGATACCTTGACTAGAGTATTCACTTCTAGAAAATGTATACACTGGCTCATTTGGTCACATTTAATTCTGACAATTAGGAAATAAAATGAAATTTGATGGGCTTGAGTTCACTGTGTTCCTTGGCTCTTAAAACAATGGGAACACCGAACTTTCTCACCATTTAATAGAAATGCTTACAAAATATTATTTAGCAATTGGCAAAGATAAATGGAAGAAAAGAATAAGTAAGTGTATGGTTCTTTACAAAATCTGAATCAATTAATTTAATAGAAAGGAAGGAAAAAAAAATGCTAACTAGACCAGAAAAGTATCTAGAAGAAACTTACTGTTGCAAGTTTTTTTGCCATTGTAATGTTCACTTCCTCAAATCCGTAGTTTCGTGTTTCATATTCCCTTCCTGTCAATATCAGAAGCTGATGAGCATAGAAATTTCACAACCTTTTATAAAATTTAAGCTATGTTTGGTTTAGGATTGAAAAACAGGTTGTTGCTTTTAATCTCTAAAACTATTAAGAAAAAAAAAAAAAACAAAACAAAACAAATGATTTGTGTTTACTAGAGGAAGATGTGATTTTTTTTTTATTGGAACAAAAGTAGGAGAAATTAAAAGTGAAGAACTTAGAAAATAACTTTCATTGTTTTCCAAGTTTTCATTTCTATGGCAAGACTACAGAAAAGGGAACAGTACTAAAATCTTAAACCAATTGCATCCTAAGGCTTTTAGGAAAAATATCTGTTGGAGATGTTGGGAAAGTCCCATATCGACTACTTAGAAAGAAAAAAAAAAGGTTTATGAGTGTGGAGTGAACACTCCATCTTGCCTTGGCATTTTGAAGTGAACCCCACTTTCACACTTATGGCACATACATAAAATTAGTCACCACACTCTCCTCACCTTGGATTGGGCATTATAATATAAAATTTGAACATGGTATCAGAGCCGATGGTTGGCTTAATTGTCCATTGTCCAAGGGCCTTATAGACATCCAACAAAAATGGTTGATTGATGTTTTGCGATCAAGTCCTAGTTGGACTTGAGGGGGAGTGTTGGAGATGTTGGGATAGTCCTATACCAACTACTTAAAAAGAAAAAGAAATGTTTATAAATGTGGAGTGAACACTCCATCTTGCCTTGGCATTTTGGAGTGAACCCCGCTTTCACACTTATGGCCCATACATAAGATTAGTCACCACACTCTCCTCACCTTGAATTGGGCCTTATAATATAAAATTTGAACATCGAGTGAAGAAAACAAACCAATGAGATTAAGAACAACATTAGCCTTCGCCATCACAGCCTTAATCGAGTCTTCATCTCTTGGGTTATATTTCATTGGCACTATCTGTTAGAATTAGAGGATATAAGACACAACAATAAACAAGAGCAACAATGATTTAACTCAAGTGTGATATCTCTACCTGACCCAAGTCACCCATCAGTTTAAGATGTCTAGGAGAGTCCTCGGAACCTCTAAAGGGAACGAGCACTTGAGACCCCATTTTAGCTGAAACAATCAAAAAAATAACAATTATAAGCACGGAGTTATTTACCAAATTACTCGCAATACTGCAAACCACTACAATCTGAAAAGCTTAAAATTCTCCTCCGCCACCTCTTGTCACTTAGTTTCCAAATTAGAGCATGAGTACAACAAAATCTCTTGTATGCATACTCAAAATAACACACTTTGGAAAGTCTAATTTCTGTTCTTTTGATCTTTCCTACTGGGAGAGTGTCAGAGGAGAATGAAGTATTCCCCAAATGTGATACATATACAATACTCGAAAAAAATGCATATAAAAATGTGCATAATGTTGCAATACTTTTTTGAATAAAAATCTGCAATTGTCAACTATGTATGGAACTAACAACATGTTGGAGATATTGGGATACTCCCACATCGACTACTTAAAAAGAAAAATAAGGCTTATAAGTATGGAGTGGACACTCCATCTTGCCTTGGCATTTTGGAGTGAACCCTACTTTCAAACTTATAGCCCATACATAAATTAGTCACCGCACTCTCCTCACCTAAGATTAGGACCAATATATAAGAATTGAACATGGTATCAGAGCCGATGGTTGACTTAATAGCCCATTGTCCAAGGGCCTTATAGACATCCAACAAAAATGGTTGATTGATGCACTGCGGTCAAGTCCGAGTTGGACTTGAGGGGGGAGTGTTGGAGATGTTGGAATAGTCCAACATCTACTTAAGAAGAAAAATAAAGCTTATAAGTGTGGAGCGGACACTCCATCTTGTCTTGACATTTTGGAGTGAATCCCACTTTCACACTTATATAGCCCATACAGAAATTAGTCACCACACTCTCCTCACCTTGGATTGGGACCAATATACAAAAATTGAACACCACATAAGACAATTTACACCTGCGAGAGAACCAAAATTTTAGCAAAATGCAGATATAAACAAAAACTCACCAAGTTGTTGGACGACATAACGACCGACGAACCCGGTAGCTCCAAATACAGTTGCAACAATGCCACTGTTAAATAAAAAACAACATCATATAAAACAACTGCTTAACGTGAGAAATCACATTAATCAACTTATATCCATTAATCACACAAACCCAACATTTCAATCACCAATATCCCTAATAGCGTTACCTCACAGACGATCTCCCGCCGGTGCCTTTACGAACAATATGCCCCGCCCCGGTACTCGCAATGGTCGATCCATACCTCTCCTGCTGACTCCCAAAACCTGCAAAACCAACCAAAATCACAACCAAATCCAATAAACACAACCACCGCACAAAAAAACCTAAAAAGATCAAAACTTTGCCCTAAATGCACCATCAACAACAACAAAAACAACGCCACAGCCCCAATAGGCGCCCAAACACACCAAATTCAGAAAAAAAAACTTGTCATTCCAATCACAACAGAGGTCAAACAATCAGTCTAATACAGGTGTGGATGAGAAGAAGCGATTCTGAGATGATTACGCGGTGCGTCGAGAGCTGAGTACAGTGATCTGAGAGATGATAAAGATGATGAGGTCGTTGATTTCGAAAATTGATGCCCTAGCCGTCTCGTGTAGGCCTGCATCGTTGGGGGATTTGGGGATTTGTTGTGGATTCAGTTTCGAATGGCGAAGATGATCGATTGATCGAGTGAGGGTTCAGTAGTTTTTTTTGTTGAGAGCTTCAATGGTGGAGGAGTGGGTGGCTAACTTGCGCTGTGGGCGTAGTGCGCGATTGTTGGGCTGGGCCTGGGGAGCTAAATGGGCGGTTCGTGTCAGAAACCGCGGCCCATGTGCATGTCTTCACCTAAGAACTACGAGACTAGCCAAGGCAACTTTTTAACGAGGTCGTAAGTTTGACTATCGCTTGCGTCAAAACCAAAAAAAAAAATATAAAAATATAACCACGAGACTATACTCTACAACAATGCGATTTAAACTAAAACACCTTTTAATGAACAATGGATCAATTGTCAGTTGTAAACCCATATATCTTTAGTGCTTCAATGATTGATTATCCTTGTAACAATTACCATTATGTACACTCTTTATGTTTAGCACAAGACTTAAATTCAACCATTTGTTAAATGTGGACTCTCGACCACCAAGCTATCTTAGTGAGCAGCATGGGGGGAGCTTTGAAGTAACAACAACAACAACCGATGTAAATACCCAACATCATTCCTTAACAAGCATTGTATTATTTCTCTTTTTTATCGAAAAACATTAGATAGAATTTGTGTTTAAAAATGCATATATTTTAATATTTTGGCATATATTATTTTACTAACCCTGTAACTCAAAAACAAAGTGTACTTGTCTAAGCTCATTTTAATGCACCTCAAGATGAATGCACATTAAAAATGAAGGGACGTCAAACTTCAAACAAATGCATGTTGCTTGCACATGCCTTTCGAAGGTACAAACATTTACTTGATTGGAAGATGTTAGAATGACACTCAAAAGTCACACCTTAATGACATATCATGTGGGTCCTATGTAAAAATAAATGTTATACACATAGTTTTCGGAGCATAACACGTGGGATGTGTATTATGAGGCATGCACGAATAACTATTTAAGATGCGAGTTTGCATGCCACGTCACAGGGTATGACTTGGAGGGTGACTTTAAATGTCATTTTACCATTTTCCCTCCGTATTTTATTTTTATTTTGGAAATGGGCCTATTCACTTGCCTACAAAATGAGCCTACTTTTTGTTGCCTCGACTAGATCAAATCTCGTTGACTGCACAGGGATCAGTGCAAAAAAGATCAAGACAGAAACGCATCTCAAGGCGCCTTCCAACGGTCCAACACGGGCGCGCGAGCTTACTAGTCACCGCGCCATCTTCGCAGATCGTAACAGTTGTTCACAGTCGTTCCAGTTGCACTTCTTTTCCGAACCCTAAAATCGCAAATTCGATCACTCTCTCAGTCGAGAAATCGCGAAAATCGCGAAGTCCATCCATTGATCGCACTGGAATCCGCGAATGGCTCCTCCCAGAGTTCTCATGGTGAGAGAATCAAACAACTTCTCGCCTGAAAATTACTGTCTTTGATTTCTCTAACCAGATTTTCTCTCGCTCTTCGTGCTCAGGTCGCCGAGAAGCCCAGCATCGCTCTGTCAATCGCCACGGCGCTCTCCGGCGGTCGAGTAAGCCATTTCATTTGCGTTGTATCTGTTTTTTTTTTTTTTGGAAACCCTAAGTTGTTTTGTTTGTTTTGTTGGCGTTTTGCATTTGTTGTGGAAGTGATTTAGTCAATTGAGTTGGTTTGGTTGTGAATTAATTGAAAAGAAATCAATTTTTTTTATTGCTGAGGGTTTCCAAGCCTCCGCCACCGCCACTGACAGCGGACTAATGGTGGACTAGACTAATCCCTCGGGGGTCCTTAATTGCTCCCCTCCAGTGAACCCAAGGAAGAAATTGGAAGGAGAAAGGATTAGGTAGGTTTCGAACTCAACACATCTGCCTTAGTCAACGGTTAGAAAATTAAACTTACCACTCTACCAATGCCCTTGTTATTAATTAATTAAGAATAAAAATGGGATGGACATGCAATGGTGTCTTATAGACTAGATTAGAGCCAATGCGACCTCTTAAGAAATAGATGTCCACGATCATGTGCTAGGTTATGTTATTTATGATATTTGATCAAAATGATCTGCTGAATTAAATTTTACGGATTGGAAGAATTTGATATTTGGACAAAAAGTTCCCCTCAAACTTGCACAATAGGATACTTGAACCCTCAAGTCCTCAACCTCATCCATACCCCATAGGTAACCGCGTACCAAACCATTTGAGCTACCACTAGGTTGGTCTATTACTGTAACTATAGAAATCTTTTTTTAATATCTTTTTTCTTGTGTCATTTTTTGATAGAAGCAACCTTTTCTCAATCCGCGCTGCCTTTTTATCAGATAGTTGGAAGCCTGATTTCTTGATGGTTATCATGCTCGATGCCTTTTGTAATGTCGTTTGCATGTTGCAGATGTCTACTAGAAAGGGCAGCACCAGTGTCCATGAATTTGATGGAATGTTTCAAGGGTCTCGCGCCTATTTCAAAGTCACATCCGTGATTGGTCATGTTTTCAGGTTTTTCATTTCTTGAATCTTGTGATTACCTTCTGTACTATGTCAACTATACAATTTCCTTTTACCTCCAAATGTTTGTCCGACTTATATGTTAGATCATGTTGTAGAGAGTGACATAAGATGAATCCTCAAGGAACATATTGACTCGAAGGGCTAATATATTATTCAACTTTTTTAAATGAGTTTTTTATTGCTTAATTCAATACAAAAATTGAATCATGAATGCATTCATTTTTCAAGTCGACGAACTATTTTAGACAATGCCTTGCACTCATTGCTCTTGATTCTTCTATTCTTGACACCTTGGGGTTGTCATTACTAACTTAGGTTTTTGAAAGCCTGCTCATTTTTCTATCAAATCATGCTTGCTATTTCCTCTGGTAGAAAGTTTTTATCCAATGTAAAATAACAAGCACGATGAAGTGGTGAAATGCTCAATGGTTAATTCTTGCATAATTTGGGATTGGGGCTTTGTTGTTATTTGAAATAGTGGGGTTTTCTTCACCAAAAATAAAAATAAAAATGGTGCGGTTTCTTATTCCTATATTCTTGTCTGGGAAGTGTGTGAAACAGATCCTTTCTATGTATTGCACCAAAATAAAGAGTATTTTTAAAGAGTTATAGTTGGATCTTAATATTTAGCTGGCACCAACTAATTTGGGGCAAGGCTTTATTGTCGTTGTATTTGGATGATTGGATCTTAATACTTCTTACTTAGAGCGCCTACCAACTAAAGCTATTTGACCTTTTAATATTTATTGCAAGGAGAGGCATGACAAAAATAAGAAAAAAATATGAAATGTTTGACTCAATAGGAGGAAGAAATAATTGCTGATGATTTGATCACGTCAAAGGTCATGAGCACAAATAAACTATTTCGTCATTATTACAATAATTTCCCTTTGTTTCAGAGTTTGAGATATGTTGATAATTTACGATGTGAACTTTCATCCAATAACAAAGATTTATGATTAAACCTTGGTTTTGACCATTTTATCACTGAAGAAGAAATCATGTTCATGAAGTTGAGATTATGGCTGGTGGAAGGGAATGATTAGCAGCTAGAGTTGAAATCGAATCTTTTAAAGGTCACCTCACTAAAAACTATGGATTCGCTGCGGATTTGATAATCGCAAAAAAAAAAGTTCGTTTTGCCAGCATGCAAACCATCAATTAGAAATGTAAAAGCCGGGCTTTTAATCATCATCAACCCCAACAACAACAACGACAACAACAACATAGCCGCAACCCCAAATTAATTGGGGTTGGCTACATGGATCAAACTCTTCCATTGTGCTCCATTTAGTGCAAAAAGTTGGTTTTGAATCCAACTTAATAATTTTGCATGACTTGGTTGTAATGCACCCTGGGAGTTTGTTTCATTGATGTTTTCATCAGCATTAGCTTGGCAATCAATCCTGTGATATGGTAGATACTTTGCTAGATTTATGAAAACATTGAAAAGAAGAGAATTATTGCGAAGGTAACCATGATTTTTAACTTCAGTATGTTGTCTTGAGCAAAGATATATTTTATCTTGATGATTTGAAAACGATGTAACTTGAAAGATAATTGGAAAAACTTGTTTCTGAGTATAAGACTGGCTTTGACATTTGACAAATCGTGTCAACTTATAGCTTGGAATTTAGGTGAGTGGGTATAGTTTTATACTTTTATGGAAAATTACTTGTTTTAGGAGATCATTTTGCATTTTTGCTTCTAAATTCTTGATTTTCATTATCTTGGAATTGATTCTGGATGCAAATGACAGTGTAGATTTTCCACCAAAGTATCAGAGTTGGGCTGATACAGATCCTCTGGAGCTTTTCACTGCTCCAATACTGAAGAGCGAATCAAATCCAAAGGTATGACTGCATCTGAATGACAATAAAATGCCGGACGTTAGTTAACGTATGGAAGCAAGCGCAGATTATTGTAATCAATAAACAATAAATTAAAATAATGCACCTTTATTTGAATTTCAGAAAACAAAAATGTCAGATAATTGAGTTTTTTAAGGTTAGTGCTTTGTGCAGTGGTCACAATAAAACTTGATCAATGTCTTAGACTCTTGTAGTCACTTTATATATCTCTTGCTCCTTCAAATCAACATTATAATTATATTAGGAGTTAGGACTATGGCTCCTGTATAGAGTGAATTCACTTTTTCCTTGCTCTGAGGAATGTAAATTTAACTTGATCTTTTAAAGGTTGTACGGTACGTGTATATCTGCAGATGGTTAGGAATTTAGGATGAGTACTAAACATGAAAATTTGCTACTTTTATCTTCTTGAATTTCAAGTACTGCCATGTGCTAACAAACATTACCTGAAATTTTTCTTCAACTTCATTTATCTGTGCACCCAAAAAAGGGAACCAGTCCTTTGAAATAACAAGAATATGTGGAGATGTCAATGTTTCATATTTAGATTAACAGTCCTTTTTGAATTTTTATTTTTATGACCTAGGCATCAATTTTTTTTTCTAGGCTTTGCATTTCTGCCATTTGCTATATCTTTCATTTATATAACATTTACTATTTAACCCTGCGCCATTTGCTATTTAACCCTCTCAATCACCGGATTTATTGACTAATGAAGTGGACCATCTTTAGTATGTCACATTGTTTTATAAAACCTCAATCCTCTTGTGCCATGCCACATGGCTTCTCACCTCTCAAGTCACTCTTTACTTGTCCCTTAAGGTGAAAAGATATGGTATTTTTGGTACTTTAAATAATCTTTCATAACTTTTATTTACTCTTCTTTTTGTTTTATTTTTTCAGAAAATAATTTAATTAGCATTTCAGATTGATAATTAGAAATAGGATGCAATTGTTAAAAAGCTCCGGAAGCTGTAGTATATCTACATATAAATAGTTATTTTCATTGCTCTAATTTATATTTCATTTCTCTTGGTAGAAAGGCTTATATTCGCAGACATCTAAGCCAAGAAGCTCGTGGATGTGAGCATCTGGTGTTATGGTTGGATTGTGACCGCGAGGGAGAGAATATATGTTTTGAAGGTGCTATTTTATTTGCTGCCTATTTAGCCTTGTCAGCTGTAGTTTTCAATAGTATATGGAATTCCATGAGGAAGAGAATTAATTCTGTGAGAATTGATAAATTTTCATTGCTATTAAAATTTGATGCACTCTGGCACAATTTAAATTATATTACGAATTTTGTGGTGTTTACTTTTCTACATAAACTATCATTTTACCACTGAACGAATAAAAATATCAATCTAAAACTTGACTTATTAATTCTATGTTTTTCGTTCCTTGTAGACTTTAGGCTTTTTAACTCCACCTATGTAGAACAATGGAAGAGTTTGATCAATGTAGCCGACCCCAATTAATTTGGGACTGAAGCTATGTTGTTGTGTTGTAGACTTTAGGCTTTTTGCAAACTCATTCTATCTTTCTTTAAATGGTTTGATTCCAGGCTCTTAACTCTTTCTTCCTGGAACTTGCTGATTGCGCTTCATACTTTCGCTTTCATTTTTTCATGAAACCCAGCATTTTAATTTTGTCATGGTGCATCTTTCTTGAAAGTTTCTCACAGAATATGTGTTCTTTGTCTTTCTTTCAAACTTGTCTATTCTATATCCTATAATGTCATTGTAAATGTTTAGTTGCTTCATTTTTTTATTATTTTCTGCCTATTAAGTGATACTTTGACCTGCAATTTTTGCTCATCAATAAATTCCCTTTGTTTGAACTGCCGAATCACGTATTTTTCAATCAGTTAACGATTCACTGATTTTGGAGATTGTGGAATTTTTCAGTCATAGAGTGTACTGGATTTTATGGAAAAGAGTCTGGGAGAAGAGTTTATCGTGCAAGATTTTCGTCTGTTACTGATAAGGATATATTAAAAGCGTTGGACAACCTTGTCGAGCCGAATAGAGATGAAGCATTGGCTGTTGATGCAAGGCAAGAGATAGATTTGAAAGTTGGAGTAGCATTTACTCGGTTTCAGACCAATTATTTCCAAGGAAAATATGGGAATCTTGATGCGACAGTCATTTCGTGAGTTCTTTATCTGACTGCTTCTGTCTATTTGTGTGCTCTCTTTCTTTCTCTCTGCATATTTGATGAACTAATTGCTTCTGTCCCTTCTAAGAAATATTGAACTTGTATAAATGCAGAGGCTATCATGGTTCAATACATTCCATCCATCCTTCTTTAAATTAACACTGTTCGCACTTAAAAATCAAAATTCTAAAAACAATGTTTTGGTTAGAGAAAATGCTCTAATGGTTCCCTTTGAAGATTTCTATGTGACCTATCTGATTGAAAATAGCAAATATCTCATGACTTATCCAAATCCTTTTTCCTGAAAGAAGCCGTTCTTACTGAAGATAATTATGATAGGGTGCTGTTCAAGTTCCATTTCCAGCAACACGAAATTATCTTTGTTTATGACCTGGTGAAGGATTAGTTAACCATGCTGTCAAATTTATCCAAATCCTTTTTCCAGCAATTTTTCTCATTGATGACCTGCAACCAATAATGTTCCTAATCTATTTTCTTGATTGACTTAACCATGCTGTCAAATTTATCTTCTTTTTATCTGTTTTGTCCCCCTTCTACAGCTACGGTCCCTGCCAAACTCCAACTCTTGGATTCTGTGTACAGCGTCACTTGCATATCACTGCTTTTAAGCCAGAGAAATTCTGGGCAGTGCACCCTTACCTGATGACCATTGGTTATGAACTTCAATTGGAATGGGAGCGTGATAAGTTATTTGACGTTAATGTGAGCTCCCCCTCTGTTCTGCCATAGTTTGAGTTCTACCATCACTAAAATATTTTTAACCATTTCAGGTTGCGACAATGTTTCAGAAGTTGGTAATGGAAGATGGTGTTCTAGAAGTAACTGAAGAAACTGTGAAAGAAGAATGTAAAAGGCGCCCTTCGGGTCTTAACACTGTGAATTTACTGAAGGTCATAAACTTTGAAACCGTTAACTGCCATTTTAATAAATCTACCGATTTATTTCAGTTTAAAAAATACAGGGCGACTTTGTTTTGCAAGAAAGGGGTTTTGAGATGCTCTGTATGCTGCAACAAAACTTGTGCTGGAATTTTATTTTGCTTGCTTGTTTTTCCTTCACTTCTCTTTATCCATGTGAAAAGTCCCAACTAATTTGAGCTTGAGGCTTAGTCTTTTGTTGCTGTATATTTCTTTTGGTAGTATTTGACTTTGTTAATTCGTCAAAGCATGGAAGAAAAGATCTTTTCATGATGCCTGGTGACTTAGTGAAGCTTGTTGTATTGTCTTAAAAAAAAAACGAAAAAGAAAAGTAGAGCTCTTAGGATATTCAGAGAGCTATTTGGGGCATTTCAAGGTATAGGTGAACTAAAATACAGCATATGTCAAACACGCGTTGTTTTTAATAATAATATATTTCTTGAATCGAGAATAGATAGCAACATTGGGGCTAAGGCAGCATCCAAACAGCAAAAACAAGAAAGAATAAGCAGCTACGTTATGGTGAGAAATGCCACCATCTTGTAGCAAAAATAAAAGAACAATGTGACATTGCAGTGATTCTTTCTTGCTTGACAATTATGGTCAATGGAACGTGGAAGTGCCTGTATGAACTGTGTGCTTGTCTCCAACCAAAGAAGACATGTTCATCATAGAATGACCCCTTGCCTTATCTTAGTTACGTTTTCTATAGAGAAAGATGATTTGGTAGATATATTGTTAATGGACTAGGTGATAAGGATGTTTCCAAGAGTTGACTCCAGACTTTAACGAGGAACAAAACATTTTGGTTCACCAAAAAAAAGGCATTTTGAAATAAAACCTCAGTAACACAGTAATAGAACCAACAATGGTTCTGAAGTAGAATTATAAGCAATTGAGTAACGCAATATATACTGGACGGGATTGTTCCTTCAAGTACAAAAGACTAGTAGTGTACTCTCTGAAACGGCTTTGATTAGACATCTACTCTGCTGGTTACTATAATTGTTTTGTATGTTTTTATGGATTCTCTTGGGCAAGATAATTGAAACATTGCTGCATTTGATGATTGCCCGCTAACTAATTCACTGAAGAAAGTTATAATAGTGAGCTTGGTAGGGGAGAAAAGTACAGGCAAAATGCAGCTATCTATGCTATTTCATGTCCATCACGATTACATCTAGGCCATGCATTTTGAAAAGTCGATTATCGTATTTTTTCTTCCTTTGTGAAACTTGTCTTTCGTCTACTTCACTCAATAACAGTCAAGATCAATTAAAACTCTTAAGTCATTGTGGAACTTAACTCTCTGCAAACCCTAATTATTCAAGTGTGGTTGGTGTTGATTTCTAGATAATGGAGAATTATGAGCACCGCTTGACTGTTTGCCGTGAATTATTTTGAACAGGTCGCATCAAGTGCATTAGGTTTTGGGCCCCAAACAGCCATGCACCTTGCGGAGCGTTTATATATTCAAGGTTTCATCAGGTGTTTGCTTTTTGCTCGTGCCTCCGCCTCTATTAAAAAAAAAGATAAAAAAAATAAAATTAATGTAGTAGAGAAGTCCATAATATTTGTTGATGGAGGTTGTGCATTATCTGCATCTGCAATATTTGTTGATGGAGCATTTATATATTCAAGGTTTCATCAGGTGTCTTCTTTTTGTTTGTGCATTATCTGCATCTACAAGGGTAGCACGATAATTTGTTGATGGAGGTTGCCAACTAGAATATTTGCCCTGTTCCTTATATTTTTGCCACTAATGATGAATTGCATGCATAATTCACTTAATTCAATGTTGTAGAGAAGTCCATAATATTTCACATTTCACCTGGCTAGACCTGTTAAAATTGCGCATTTAAGAATTGTTCAGTGATTTGATGTCTATTTGTTATCAGTATGTAGATGGCATAACTTTTGTTTATATATTAACATCTTTTTTGTGTTAAACTCTTTATAGCTATCCTCGTACTGAAAGTTCTGCTTACCCTGCCTCATTTGACTTTAAGAGCACCCTTGGGGCCCAGCTTAATAATCCAACATGGGGAGATCACGTGCGTGCTTTACTGACTGATGGTTTTAGTAAACCAAGAACGGGGACAGATGCAGGAGATCATCCTCCTATTACCCCTATGAGTTCAGCAACTGAGGATGTGTTGGGCAGTGATGCTTGGAGATTGTACCAGTATATTTGCCAACATTTTATCGGGTCTGTAAGTCCTGACTGCAAGTATGTAAGGTATGCAGATAAGCACTTTATGCTTTCGGCTACAACTTATCTGTACTTTATGGATTATTATCTTATGGTTACTGAGAAATGGAGGTAATCGGTAGGTTGCAATAAATTTTTTTTTTTTTTTATTACTCTTTTCTGCATTTAAAACTCAATTCTACAAAATTTCTTCCTTTGAGGATGATTGATGCAATAATATTTTAGATCTTGTGAAAAACACAAGGATTTTACAAAATTTCATCCTCGAATTTAAGGCGGGGTGTAGCCTAGTATGGTCCAACCAAAAAGTCTTATATTAATGGATATAACTTAAATTTTTTTGGTATAAAACTGCTCGCTAGCAATTAAGGAAGTAAAGTGTTAAGTTAGTCTCTCGCAAGTCGCAAGAGACTATCGTTTCCACCTATCCTCAACAAGACTTTTTTTAGTTGCATATTATTGAAGAATTTTGATGCTTCTTAGAATGATTTCCAATTCTCCCATATCTTATCTTAATTTTAAAGGGCAAATGCATTTAATCTGAAGCATAGAGGTGGTTGTGGGTTGGAGGGCCATGCTTAAGGATCATCCTTCTGTATAATGGGTGTTTGACTTTTTGTGATATTAGACTTCTCCTTTGTTGACATCCATACTAGAGTAAAAAGGAAGAAGGTAGGTCGATCCCCCTGCTGCAATCATATTTCAACTTAAAATTTGTCTGTTGCCCTTTCATTTACGATTGTAGAAAATGACGTTCATTTCACACTATCTCTGGTCCAGCTTCTCCATTCCTTTACGATTGTAGAAAATGACTTTCATTTACGATTGTAGAAAATGACGTTCATTTCCCCATTCCTTTCCTTTTCATTACAAAATGGAGTTCTCAAGCAACCATATCATAAGTATTGGTGTATTCCACTTTGTTTGTTACTGTGGTCAGAAAGACAAGTTAAATTTAGAATCAGTTTCTGAATTTTTCTGGTGATCAAGGTTTCGACGATTACAATGATATAGGTGTTAGTGAATTGAATTCCAATTGCATGCTTGAGTTGGTGTAGCTTTCTTGGGTCTAGGTTGGATGCTAATATGGTACCTTGCCTCAACATTTATATTTGAGGTGCAACATGTGTAAATACCTTGATGACATTGTTGGAATCATATCAATAATAAATAGGTCAAGAAATAAGGAGTCATCTTGTTGAAGCCATATAGACTATTAATTTGAGGTTTATGGTTTGGCTTCTTTTGACTATTCTCTTATATTTAAGGAGGAAATGATTTTTTTTCCAAGAACACCCTCTATCGTACCAGCTCCAAATTACGGAAAAGGGAAATGAGATGATTAAATTTTGAGAATGCATTGCCAAATTTTTATGGGATATCCTATGAATTGTGTGCTAACTGCTAAATGATATGTAGATAATATAATCATGTATGATTACTATGATCCTGGACCAAAAATATTGAATTGAATTTTACTTTCTTCTGTTAACAGTGCTTGAAAGATAAATCAATGTTTTGTGAGAATGATCTCTTAATGAGGTATTGTGCTTACAAATACTAAAATATGCAATCTTATCTCAAGTTTTTCATGTCACCAAATTCTCTATCAAGTTGATAGTTAAAATACTTTATGACTCTGTATCTTAGTTACTCTCTCCACTAGATTATGGATATTGACAATTGACATGACATGGCTTCAGAAAGTGGTGTACTTGTTTAAGAACCCATCATCTTAAAGGTAGATAGCTTATCCTATTTTATAGAATTTTTACTGCTCCCTTTACAGAATGCAAACAACTGGCATAAATTTAAGAGTATAAGCTGTTACACTTTTTTTTTCTTTTTTTTTTTTTTTTTTTTCAGTCTGTTTTCAGAAAGGCACCTGCCTTATTTTAGAATTTACAGTAGACGTCACTTGTTGTGGTCCAAGGATTTTACAAACATGTGGGCACCTATTAACTTCCACAGAAGCTTCATTTAAAAAAGATAAGTCCTGGTATAATAAGATAGATCTTTGTCCTGTTCTTTTAACTATTAGTTTCTTAATTCTTTTCTTCAAACTATTTATGTATAAAATTTTAAAAGATTACTAAATCACGTTATCATCAATTGCATGAAATTTGAACTGAATGGAATTTTTGGATCCTTAAGACTGACCCTAGCTAATTCGGGACTCTGGCTTTTTTGTTGTTATGTATGAAATTGGACTGGTGACGGTCTAACTTGAGATTAAGTATTTTAGGGTTTGTGATCACTGTGAGTCTGAACGATCTTAATAAGGTGAACTGATATGGCTGAATGTGGATCCTGATTGAAGTAGAAGTGTTGCCAAAAATCCTGGATTTCCCTTGTGGTGGACTGCTTAGAGCACTGTTGACTGAAAAGCCACTCTGAAAAATATAACAAGCTTTACTATTATAATTTACCAATTGCCAAGACACTTGTATATTGTATCTGAATCAAAAGTTTTCCTATTCCCATCACATGGTGACATTTTTCTCGGCTGTTTCAGGACAAAAGTTGAGTTTTCTGCTGGGGGAGAACGGTTCTACTGCACTGGGCAGCATGTCACAGCCATAGGTTTTACATCTGTTATGCCATGGATGGCTGTGAATGAGAAGAATCTTCCTCCCTTAAAGAAGGGAGAGAAGTTGAAAATATCAAAAGTTGAACTATATGAGGTATTATTCAATTTTCATTCTACTTTGTGAATCTTATGTGTAATTTTCCTTGTCTCGTTATTGTGAGAATAATTAATTCCATCAATACTTGAGAAACTGAAGAAATTCGACGAGGTAGGGGTAGACTGAAGTTAACTTGGGATGCATTAATACGTACTTGAATGGTTTGGAATGCTCACTATCAATTGCACAAAACCGAGCTCAATGGACGAGTTTGATCCATGTAGCCGACCCCAATTAATTTGGGACTGAGGCTTTGTTGTTGTTGTTGTTGAATAATTGAGAAGACATGATTCAACCTTTGTAGAATCAAATAATCAATCTCCTCCCTTTGTTTTAAAGTTTGAGGGAGGAAGAGCCTAATGAAGCATTTAAAAAAAAATAATTGGTTAACTTATGTTGTATATTTGCCAGGGAAATACCTCTCCCCCGGATTATCTAAGTGAAAGCGACCTGATATCCCTTATGGAAAAGTATGGAATTGGCACAGATGCTTCAATTTCTGTGCACATAAACAATATATGCGAGCGCAATTATGTCCAGGTTTAAGATCTTTTACAACTTCAGTTTTCCTCTTAATAGATAGCAGAATACATCCTTAGTAACTTTCCTTTTGAAGTGAAGGTTCAAGCTGGAAGGAGGTTGGTTCCAACCCCCCTGGGAATCACTCTCATAAGAGGATATCAGTGCGTGGATCCAGATCTCTGTTTGCCAGACATACGCAGTTTTATAGAGCAACAGATTACCCTAATTGCTAAGGGTCAAGCAGATCACGCTCCTGTTGTGCAACATGTATTACAACAATTTGCTCATAAGTTCTCGTATTTTGTGAAACAGGTGATCTTTCTACATGACATTTTGGGTGTCGTTGTAGTCCAAATTTCATGGGAGTTTGTTCTGCTATAATTTGGCATATTGTTTTCCTGCATATTTCCAAGATCTTAGGTATTCTCTTTTAAATTCTGTATCTGATTTAGACTTCAACATAGAGGTTCTAATTATTCTTAAGCCAGCCAAAGATGCACAATTTAGATGAAAATAACGTCATGTGGGCAAGTACAACAGTGGATTAATCTTGGATTCCTTGAGTTCTCGCTAATTTATTTTGTTCTGCTGGTTCTCAATAGTTAGACGTTTGGTTATTACTGGCCATTGATCATCTTAACTAGATGCACCAAAAATTATCGATATGGCTTGCTTACTTGAAAAGTTGAAATAAGTAATACCAATATTGGTGTTATGCTGGGCTTTATTTGCTCACTTTTTTCTGAAATAGATAATTAAGAGGTTAGAACTGCTTAAGGTCGGTTATCATCCCTTCTTGTATTGTTGATTTATCTTGACTTGATGCATCACTATAATTATTTATCTATAAAAAAAAATTGATATTTGCGTCGATGATGTACTGAGCACTATGTCCTCATCTAATATGACAATGGTAGCTTAGAGGTTAGAACTTAAAACTACCTGGGGTAGTTGTCACTTCTTTGACTACTTGTCCTTTCATTGGAGTTGGTTGCATTCATTGTTTAAAAAGATCAATTCCTGGGGTTATCAAACTGTTTATTAGCTCTGAAATTGAAATGAGGGTTGCCATTTTAGTATTCAGAAGCTTGAACTTTCTGTGCACTACCTAGTGTTCAAAAAGATGGTCATTTTTATTAATTACCTGGAATTTAGAAAAAAGTTCTCATTTTGTGGACGTTTTTCAATCTGATTATTGTCGTGCTGTATTTATTTTCACGTTAACGTGTATATGCTTTTCTATAGGAATTCCTCTCGTAGTCTGTTGTGATCATGTCATGGGCGTTGTCAACTCTTCTACTCTAGATGCTATGGGTGATCCTTTTGGCTATTTTAATGACTTATGCAGCCTCCAATCCATATTAAGTTTCAAACATTTATGTTAGGAATTCCTGGTCTATTGTTCATGTTTTCTTGAATATTGTTGTTATCTGAAAACTCGACAGATGAAATATCTGAGATGAAATTCATGTAGCTTGAATATATTTATGCAACAAGTCGTAGAATTTGGTAATTTCTGTAGATCAAAGTGTTTTATAGAAGCAGTAGTTTAGGCCAAGATTAAAATTTTTCACCTTCAAACTTCATAACAAGACGAATATACTGATTTGGATGTCAAAATATTTGCTGCATGTTTTCATTTAAAAACTCGTTTAAGAATTCTGTCTTTGCATTCATTTTCTTATCAGTGCATGCCATAATTTTCTCTTTGCAGATTGACAACATGGATGCATTATTTGAAGCTCAATTTTCTCCATTAGCAGATTCTGGACGTTTACTTAGCAAGTGTGGAAAATGTGTTAGGTACATGAAGTACATCTCAATCCAACCATCACGTCTGTATTGTGGCACGTGTGAGGAGGTTTACTACCTTCCTCAAAAGGGGACTATTAAGGTCAGTATGGGCTACCTTTTTGAATAATTATCTGCTTTTGAGTGTTTGGTTCAATTCCTTGTAAGTTGCATCCACTGAGGGACCCGAGTAACATTCATTTGTCTCACAGGAGGTATGATATAATGATGAAACATAATTTATGTAATCTGTATCTTCATTCTTGTCTTTTATAGATTCTTTGCATAGTTTTGGATGAATTGTTTTTTTAATGATGCATATTCGATAACATTAAAAGGCAAAGATCAAAAACAAACACATCTGGAAAATTGAGGTTGTAACACTTATTGGAAACAAGGTGAGAAAAAAACTGGTTAAAGCTTTCCATGCTGCAAAGACCATTGTGTATGACAGGCACATTATTTGGTAATAATAATTACAGTGGTCGAGGGAAACTTAATCTACCAGATGTAGAGATAGTGAAAGAAGGCCGGTTGTGTTGGTTTGGCCTCATTGAAAGACAGCTTGTATATGCCTCAATTAGGGAACTCGACAAAGTAGAAATTGAAAGAATTCAACGGTAGACGTAAGATAACTTAGAAAAGATTTAAAGGATTGTGAAAGTACATCATGTACTGCAGAGCTGTGTAGAAACGTTTGTTTCATGTAGTTGTCCCCAACTAATTTGAGATCGAAGCTTTGTTGTTGTTGATATAGAGATAATGGATAATTAGATAATTGTACTATAGCTGAAGGCTTGGGACTGGACAAAGTGTAATTGGAACTGTTATAACTGGAAGCTTTATCAAATTAAGAACAAAAAATCCAAATAAAAAGATCATAGCTGTCAAAGATAGGCGTATGATGTGCGAAGAAAAGTACTAGACTGTTAGGTCAAAATATACTCAGTGAACGATTTGAAGGACAGAGCAGGTTGTGACTTTTCGATATCTCTTGATGTGCCATGGGAGTTTTTGTGTTGATGTTACGTTTCCATACTGCATCATCTGTTCCACTAGCAACCATTGGCTTGGCAATGATTTTGTGAATAATATGGCGCTAGACTCCACTGACCAATGCCAGATTAGGAGCGTGAAACTTACAAAGTCGATAGGGATGTATAGAATTAAATCCTTCATGTATTGACTTGTTTATTTTCTTCTTGTTTGTAATTCATCAATGCTGATTTTAAAGACTTCTGTGGTGTACCTTTATCCTGGTCAATGCATAATGCATTATTTATTTTCTGTAGCTATACAAGGAACTTGTTTGCCCTCTGGACCATTTTGAATTATTGCTCTTCTCAACAGCTGGTCCCGATAGTAAGTCATTTCCTCTATGCCCCTACTGCTACAACAATCCTCCATTTGAAGGTGTAGAAACACTATTTGGCACCACCAAGTCAGCCAATTCAGGCAAATTAGGGAAGGGTGCCGGTATGCCCTGCTCCCTCTGTCCGCACCCCACATGCCCGCATTCTTTGATAGCTCAAGGAGTATGTGCATGTCCAGAATGTAGTGGCACTCTTGTCCTTGATCCAGTGAGCGCTCCTAAATGGAAGCTATGTTGCAACACATGCAATTGCCTTGTCTTCCTCCCTCAGGGCGCCCATCAGATTTCAACTACCCGTGATCGCTGTCCAGACTGTGACTCAACAATCATATCCGTGGACTTCAACAAGAAAACAACACCTTTGAGCGATGGAGCTACTTTGCATGTTGGGTGCATTCTGTGCGATGAACTGCTGCACTCACTCGTGGAGATGAAGCATGGGAAATCATTCAGGCATATGAGAGGGAGGGGAAGAGGAAGAGGGAGAGGTAGAGGGAGAGGGAGAGGGAGAGGAAGAGGTAGGAGTGGTGGGAGATTCGAAGACCCTAAGATGAGCTTTCGAGATTTCTGAAGTCGATTGGGTACATTAATGATTCTATCCTTTAACTTGATAAAGCGCGACAAGAGGTTTGTTTATACAAGAAACGGAAAATATGTCCTATTCTCACACCTTTGCACGAATAAATTAACTATTGTTATATTTCTCTCTTTTGTTCAATGCCTTTGTCAGTGACAATGGAAAAGACAAAGAAGCTAACACATACTAATTCTGCTGCAGGCAGGATTACTTTGTGGGACTATTGCCAACTCATATTTAGAAGACGCACTGTGCATGCTGATGTGGATAACGAATTCTTCTTGGCACATTTTTGTCGTGTTACTCATATTCTGGTCTTACGTTTGTGGGGATGTAAGATACTAAGATGAGGTATGCATCGTCACATTTAGTTTTGTGCTTTATGTTTTTTATAAATAGAGAATGTTAAGGGTGAAATTTTGTTCAACTTCAAGTACAAGAACTCTTGAAACTATGCTTGCAAAATATAATTAATTAGTCAGAATGACTGGATCAGTTGCAAACTATCTGATAATTTTCTTAGGACATTTTGTACGCTTTGGTCTTTTCCTATACAATTCCTGACTTTGAGTCCTGATGAGCCTTAATATGTTCTAATACATCTATCCGACTTTCACAAAAAAAGCAAATCTAAAATCTATCCAATCTAACCTTATTTTAGCAAAAATTTACTTAATTTCTTTTTTTTAGAAGGTCAACCTTATCTAAATTAATTATTTCTTAGAACACCGACTTAGATATACGTAAACTTTTACAAAACAACAACAACATAGCCTCAATCCCAAATTAATTGGGGTCGACTACATGAATAAAAATTTTACGAAACTTCAATCAAAATTTGATAAAAATTAAATAAATGATTCGTGAACGCCCCTAAGGAAAACTTTGGTTTTTCTTTAAATGATCGATAATATATCTATATTAAATAGAAACCTAACCGACTTGCACCTTCAAAAGGTATGTACTATGCATGAGTAATAAATTTTAAAGAATCAACAAGACAAGTGAAGAACAGTTTTGTTTTCGAAAAAAAAAAAAAGTGAGGAATGGTATTGAAGATTATTAAATTGAACATAAAGAGATTTGAGAATTATTTAATTGAATTTAAAAAACTTGGGACTATTTAAAAACTTGCCAAGCCAAGGAGATTACATAAGTGTAGTCCGGCACAGCGTCATTCTCATCATAAAGCGCTAAATTAATATTACTATCATACTAGTGCTCTTATAGGAGGATGGATGTAGAGATAAGAACACTTTTAAGCATAGGAGATTGCTGACACTAATTCCTAGAAAACGAAGCTTAGGTTGACCATGCAACTTGTCTGAAGTCATTTAAGTTGATTATTCAAATCTGACCACAATGCTTGAAATATCATCCACACTATGTCTGTGTAAGGCTTCTCCTACTAATTCTTCCGCCGCCGCTTGAGCATCCTCTATATGTTTGATGGTATACACTGGTTCTTGGTTTGACATCACCTGCAATCAAGGAGTTTATAAAACTAAAATGTCAGTTTTACTTCCGTGGTTGTCACATGAGAATATTTTCATCTTATTTGTTCATTCTTCCAAATCCACCTAATGTAGAACACTACGTGCGCTACATAGCTAGTCCCAAGTCCGGATAAAGGAGGACTATGAGGCTCTTTCGAACTTGACAAACAATGTCAGTTCTATGGGTACAGTATAGCACCTAGTGAATTTATTCAAAATAACATGCGATGGTACTTTACCTTCCACAAGCCATCACTAGCTAAGATGAGAAAATCTGTGTCCTCATAATCTTTATAGATACATCTGGTTCTGAAGTTATGTGTTTTTTCAGTTTTCCATCCCCGAATACTCTAGCCATTGCAAGTTGTCCATCGACACGCGGCACGTTCCCTAGTTCATCGAAAACCTTCTCGGTTATTACTTCTAGTAAAGTGTTAAGGCACAGAAACAAGTTCAACTGTTGGGACTTGTATTACTTATTCATTCTTTCGTTTGGTCATGGTTGCTAGTGGATTCAGTTATATAAAATGTATATTATTTGGTGATCATACCTGGCATTTCTGAGACAATGTCCTCATTTGCTCTCAATCGCAACTCGTTCACTCCTAGGCTCATGATCCACTGCTATCTGCTGGGCCACACCAGCTTTGCTTATAACGATGCGAGAATCTCCAACATTTGCAACAAGTGTTTCTTTATTGATCAATATCGCTGTTACCACAGTTGAACCACTCCGAGAACTAGCCACTTTTTCCAAAATATCATCATCTGTTTTCTTATATGCCCACTTCGCTGCATTCTTGGTATCAGTCCAGAAATCAGTCTAGCATTACAAAATAGTCATCATTACGTCAGTTCTTATGTATTGAAGAATCTGTATTTGATTTCTGGATGCAATTTGGATATCATGAAGTGGAATTAGTCATTTCAAAGTCAATAAGATGAAATGGAGTTGAATGAGAGCTTGTACATACCTCATTCAGAATTTTATCAAACAGATGGTTCTGTAGGTACTCAGCAACTTTTTCTCCCGGATGCTCGTCGAAAATTTCATATAAACTCAATTCAGTTTCGTCACCAAGTTGCTTTGTTTCTACAACAATGTAATCTTCCATGGCATGATCTAGTTTCCCTTCGACCATATGGATTCCATGTGTGACGGTCCTGACGGAA
Source organism: Stephania japonica (assembly GCA_039657345.1). NCBI lineage: Eukaryota > Viridiplantae > Streptophyta > Magnoliopsida > Ranunculales > Menispermaceae > Stephania > Stephania japonica. Next base: position 50,696,929 of record CM077558.1, read on the forward strand.
GAAGCCGAAATCTCATTATCTACTTCGTCTGGGTCCGAAGCAAAGACATTCCCAGTCTTCCTTTTCCTGCAACAAGTACTGTTAAATTTGTTGGAAAGTCATAGTTTCTTGTTCAATTTTAAGGCATACTAATAATGTAGGGAAGTCATGCTTGAGAAACACATTAATATAAAACAAATAATCAAGGCATGTATCATGTATGTATCTAAGAGACAAATTAAGTGGTGCCTCAACTTCGTTATGCAATGCATCAGCAGGCCTTGTTTTGTTTTCCTGCAACAAGAGAAGCTAATGTGGCGCCACGACTGTGAAAAGCCAAGTATGAACGTAATTGCTAGCTGTTACTTGTTACATCATCAAACTTTACTAAAATGAACGGAGGAGAAGAGTTTGATTGATGTAGTTGGCCTCAACTATTTAGGATTAAGGTGGTGGTGGGATTCGGATCGGTGAATCTTACGATTCGCGATCTGAACTGCTGCCCAAATATTTGATCCAAACCAATGAATTGAGATGCTCCTAAATCAGTCTCTGAATCGCATGAATCAAGGTGAATCTTGCGGTGATTTCGTACGATTCAACAATTCATGCGATTCAATTAAAATAATAAACAAAACTACATATAATCAAATTTACTCATTTCAAACCTTAAAATGAGTGGAACTCAAACGCGTCCCCTATCCTATGGTGCTCCAAGCTTCTATATGGTCAATTTTTTCTATTATAGTGAGATAATGTGAACCCAAAAACTAGTTTATTTTGTTAACATGGAAACTATTAAGTGTGAAAAAAGAAAAAAATGAACATCAAAAATATTAAATATTTATATGATTCACTAAATTCGTGAATCTTATGATTCTTCGATTCAAATCCCGATTCGATTTATTAGAGCTCTCGACGATTCGCTTTGGATTCGCGATTCTAGCAATCTTGTCTCGTGAAGTAGGAATTCTTTTGTGCATATTTATATTGATACTTATTTTTTTATACTATGTGTGGTGTCCAGGAGAATACCAGTGTGTCAACAGATAAAGTTTTTCTAATTGTGCTTGAGATATCGAGGCTTTATTTGTTATTTCAAATAACTTCTCCACAATCCTATCCTATATGTGTGTATATAATGTATGGGAGCGGCTAAACGGACCCCGTAAATTTCTTCACATACTCTAATTTTGTGAAATTACCCAACTACATCATATAAAAGGATTTTTACTCACCATACCTCACTCACCCCACTCACCCCGTACGCTAGTCATTTCTCTTAAATCGCACTCACCAAAAATTGGTCAAATCCAACGAAATTCGAGCAAAACCACATGGATTCGACGATGTGGTGTATTCATCATCTCTTTTAGTGTCAATTTTGAGGTTTTTGTTTGGGTTTTTATCTTTTCTTTTTTGAGTCGTTTTGTTTATAAATTTATTTTTGGGTTTACTGCTTCAATTTGAGGCTTGAATATTACATTTTGGATACAAAGTGGGTACAAAGTTTTGATGAGATTAAAAATATTAAGTGATTCCGAGCAAAACCTATTATTTTTTGGCCATTTTTATGTATTTTTTTTAGAGTTTTGAAATTTTTTTATCGTTCTGGTCGCCCGCAGGTTTCGGACTAACAGAGCCGACACTTCTTCAGAGGTGTTGGACGAACCGGGTCGACACATCTAAAAAGGTTTCGGTTGGATCCCTCCGTCACCCACTAAAATCAAGTTATCTTTGCATTTTCAGTTGGAGTCAACCGAAACCTCTTTAGAGGTATCGACCCAGTTCCTCTGACACCACTTCAGAGGTGTCGGCTCTATTCGTTCGACACTCACGTGCAAGGGTATTGGGGTGAGGGTGAGGGTGAGGGTGATGGGGTACATGAAGTAAAAAAGTGGGGTACAATAAGCAAGGGGTATTGGAGTGATGGGATACATAAAGTAAAAAAGTGGAGTACAGTAAGGATATTTTTGAAATTTTTTAAAAAAAAAGTGGAGTATACTAAGTAAAAATTCAAAACTAGATATGTAGAGTAATTAGTAGGGTCCGTTTAGCCGATCCCTAATGTATTAGTATGAATTCCAACCTATGACACTTTGTATTGCCCTTCGTCGAATTAATTCATTGGTACAAGTGTACGGCCGATTTAAGAAAAATTGAAAGCAATTTGACGGTAAAAATAAATGAAATGACTTCACAATTTTAGCGGGTATCGACTTTGATACAGATTTAGGTATAATAGAAACAAATGCTACAAAGGACTAAGGAGAAGGGATATAAGACCCAAGCATCACTGATGAGATGGACAAGACATTATTTTTTAAAAGGCAAGGTTTAAAAAGGACGTCGTTCGACTCTTACCGTAGTTAAAAAGTAGAGTTGGAAGGAATACATACCCTTAGCTTTGTAGCTATTCTCTTGGGATATGATTTCCTCATTTGCTATTGTACAAAACAAATGCACACAAGTAAAATATTCTTGCACTAGTTTTTTTTTTTCGGAAATTATTGCACTAGTTACATAATAATAAACATGGCCCATTGCCATGCCTTAAAAATTTTGCAAAAATTAACATGCTGCAACCGATTGTAAATAAATCTTCAAAAAGAAAAACTGATTGTAAATAAATATAAAATGAAGCAACCATGAGTCCGAAACCAAACAAGAATTCAAATCACAAGATAATGTGTAAGGAAATACTAGAAAGAGTTGACCTACTTTCATACTTAAATTCATGTCTCCGTATTGATGAAGCAGCACTAAAAAGAGCAGAGATTGAGAGGCAAAGTAGAAAAATTAAAGTTTCTCTTTATAGCTATTTAGTGCAGCACCGCTTTTAAAAGTGACTTGATGAGGGTATGGGAGATGAATCGACATGTGCTGGTCACCTGTAAATAGGAGATCGAGAAGGCAAGGAAGTGCTAGTAATCTGGTCACTTAAGTGGACATTGGGTCTCTATTGGAATGGGTAGCCCAAAGTGTCAAATGGACAATGGTTTTGTGCTATTTCTAAACTTGAAACCTAAATGGAGTTTTAGCCCCGTTTTTTTCTCAAGTTGAATATGTCTTCTGCTTTTACCAAAAAAAAAAAAAAAAGAATATGTCTTCTGCATTAAATCGAGTGGAATAGAAGAATTTGATTAACCAAAAAAAAAGTTGGATTTGGGGAGGCTTAGTTTTAGTTTTAAATTAAATATGTTGGTAAAACGACATGTAGATTAGTTATACTTCATTTTGTACTTAAGAGATTGGCAGGCTTTATGACTAGTTAAATTATATGCCTATAGAAGGGAAAAAATTAGTTGAATTGGATAATGTATCAACTCTTGCAAATCCCTCACATTGATATGACCCTTTTTTATAAGAAAGAAACCAACTTATCACCCTTCAATTTGCCCACATTGAGAGTCGAACCCCCAATCTCTTACTCAAAAATAATCACATATCAAACCATCGAGCTATCAACATGGTTGGTTACATTAAGACTATCCTTACTAAAGACATCTGCTTCAACCAATTAAGTGGTTTAGAAACCGGGTTGTTTTAGTATTAGTTATTTGGTATGGATTCGAGTCTTATCAGTTGTGTGCGTTGCGTATGAATACTGCCGGTTGAAGGGTGCAGATTTAACTATTAAGAAAACATTAGAGCCTCATGTATATTGATTCATTCAATAGTTGCAATATTTCTATAAACTAAAAATCATGAATGAGGGGAATCCCACCTTACAGAAATGACTATTATCAATATTTGGAAGTATTTTTACTGGTTGAAAAGAACTAATAAAAGAGAGAATTTGCTTTACCATCTTTTTCTACTTTTGTTTTGTAACTTTTTTTGGTCTGCTTGTCTGTTAGAACCTCATGTTGTCAAAACTTCACAAAAAGCCATTTTCTATGGGAAGATGAAGACACAATTGCTTTGGGAGAAAACCAAAACCATGAGTTTCTTACCAGACACATCCAACTTTTTTGCCTTTATTGTATCATTCTTATGATGAGAGTAAAGAGATGCAACTTGGCTTATTTTATACAATTTTGATTGTTAGGGGTACACTTATCTCTAACATATAGTGATTCCAAGACGAGTCAAAGAAGTTTTTTAGCTTGTTTTGTTGCTAAAATTAAGGAAAAAAACAAAGGGTCCCACCAACTTCATATTCTTAAACAAATTCCACCGCATTGATGAAGCTATGTTTAGATAACTTTAAAAAAAATTGTATAATATTTTACAAAGGTGGTTATTAGTTCCATTTCGAGCTCATGGGACCCTTTGATAGCACTAATTTGATGGTTTTGGCTCAATTCCGTGCTTGAAATCAAATTGTACTTACAATGGGCACTTAGAATTGGAAACCTGATAACTATACCTATATTGGGAAATCATTTTTTTTTTTATCGAAAAAAGGAGAATCATTTGATATTTGTTTGTTGTGGAAGCTTGGATAGAACCATATTGGAAGACCTCATCCTATTTAAAGGTCTTATAGATTGCTGGTTTGCTACTAACCCTAGATTCCAAAAGAAAAGACGTTAACAAAAAGCTTAGTCAAATAATTTATTTAAACGAGCTTGGTTCCTAAAAAATAACCGTGCTTAGGTAACTAAGAGGAAGGTTCAATAATTGCGCATAGGTTTGGTTTTCCTTGATAAACCTTTTCTTTACCTAGAGGGGAAGAAAAATTGGGATCAAGATATGTTGCTGACTAGAGATGAATTTTTATTTTTTGGGGGATAGAAAAGCGACACTTATTAGTTATTATTGTAGAGATGAAATGATGAGTTGAATATCTACCAAAAAAATGATGAGTTGAATCAATAGAACATCATTTCTTCTCAATAATATTGTTCAGTAATTAAGTCAAGCCATATATATTAGAAAATAATCTTTGTAACTTTTTCTTTTCAATATATGGTCACATTACTCAAGTGCATATGGAATTCACATGATCTAAGATCATGAGAGTATGAATACAAATTTTTACTTTATAGATATAGTATGGGTGGCCGTATCTCACCAAATCTAAGTTCACATTTAAAAAAAAACTAAAACAAAGAATAAATTCTCATTTTATCATCTTTGCTTTATTTTTTGTCTCTGCTTTTATTTTATGGTCTCTTGTAAGCAAATTCACGTTGGGTCAAACTCTGCCGAAAGCTATAAAATCTGTGGAGAAGGCACACTTGATTGTTTGTGATCGACTAAGCACAAAGAATGTTTTTGCTGTTAGGATATTTTCTTAAAAAGTATAAGATCAAGAATTGTTCGAAAAAAAAAAGAATAAAAATAAATTTATGTATGAACATCTTTTGGGGGATTTGATTTCTTGCTTCCAGACAGGCTTCACTTCAAAGACAGTCCAAAGAAGCATTTTTTGCTTGTTTTTCAACTCCTAAGATTGGGGAGGAAAGCAAACACCTTGATTTCATTGAAACTAATTATTGTACTGTTATCCTAAAAAACAAAAACAAAAAAAAAAAACAAAAAATTGGGTTGATTACAACTTAGTTGCATCTTGCATTTGACTGTGTAGCATGGTGGCAATGAAGCGAGCGCTAAGGTGTCAAGCTGTTGACTAAGACAGAGGTCTAGAGTTTGAATCACGGCTACTATATTGTTCTTGGAAATTTTCTTGAGCTGTGAGGATAATGCTCCCAACCAGCCCATGTGGATTCGTCAAATCAAAATTGGGAGGGTAGTTTTTTTTTTTCTTTTTTTTTTTTACTTCAAACAAAAAATTCATATGATAGCAATTAATTAAATCTTTTTGTAAACTTTCAACTATAAAAATAGAGAGCCATAATAAAACAAATGATGCATATCCTAAACTTATCGGAAATGTGTATTGAGCCAACTTTAGTAATTATAACAATATCCCATTTGCAATTCGAGCTGGCCCGTCACCATCACCCATGTAATATATAGAATGAATAGATTTGTAAGGGCCCGTGTGTGTATATATATATATATATATATATTGATTGAATAACTTATTATGATTTTGAATTTATCTTGTAGGCTTGGTTGTTTGGATGATTAAGGAATTAGCATTTACTTTTTTGTCAATTTATTGCGAAGAAATCATTAGATGATTTTTTTTTATAAGCCAAATATAAAAGATTAGGTTATATTTGAAACTCATTCATGTATTTCACTCATGTGAGTGTACATTATGAAAGAAAAATATGCTTCTCAAAATTATTTGAGAAATAGAATTAAAGCCTCGTAAAAAAGATTAGGTTATAGTTGAAAAGTTAAGATTAGGATATAAGTGATAAACTACTAAATTTTTCTGGGGATATTTATGAGAAGTTATGTATTTCACTCATGTGAATGTACATTATTAGTTGAGGATAAAATTGAAATCAAATATAAAAGATTAGGTTATAATTAAAAGATTATCAAGATTAGGATATAAGTGATAAACCATAAAGTTTTCTTAATATTTTTGAGATTGAGTTATATGTGTATTTTTACTCATTCATGTATTTCACTTATCATCGTAAATTATGGAAGAAATGATACTTCTCAAATTAGTTAAGGATAGAATTTGAAGCCAAATATACAAGATTGGGTTATAAATTTGTAATTGAAAATTTTGTAAAATTAGGATATAAGTTGATGAACTACTAACGGATTTTATATATTTTTTATTGTTAGGCCTAAAAATTAGAAAAAAAAATTATTTATGTATATGATGCTACAATTAATAAGTTGCAGTATCTTTTTCGAATTACAGGTTCTTGGATTTGATCAAGTGGGGGTTCTACACTTCCATCATGTCAGTTTGGAAATTTTAGGGTTCTATCAACAAAACGTCTATGGCTGGCCCTCAATCCGACACGTGTTCCCTTTAAAAAAAACCTTTTTTATAAGAAATACGACTTTTGCAATTATATTCAGCAGACATGTCACAACTGCTACATATGCAATATCATTCCCGTGGATCCCAACCACACTTCAAAAAAAAAAAAATTCTAAAAGAGAATCTATCGAATGATTGTTCTCCACGTGTAATCTCATCATGTGTCGCACAATAAATATACATTCACTTTTTTTTTTCTTGGTTTCCATTCAAGCAATAAATATTGAGATTTAATTAGTTCAATGGTTTAGCATGCATAATGCATTATAATAAGATAGATAGGGGCATCACTTATTCATTTGCCAAAAAATAAGATTGAAGGAAGTTAAGTTTGAATTGTGAATCGTGTTTTTTTTTAGATAAGAAAAAAAATTGTTTTAGGAATCGAACCTCTATCTAACCACTATGGCACTGACATGGTTGATGAATCATAGATCATGTTAAAGTTAAAAGGTTAATTTCTTATAACAAAAAGAGTATTCATGGAGGTTTCTTATATATAAATAATAAATTCACATATTTTTTGCTCACCTACTGCATCAAATAATTTACACTTAAACACATACAGTGGTAACCCTCCCAATCTGATTTTTTTCTATCTATGTATGAAACTCGAAGACATCGCTTTAAGGGGTCATCTTTTATTTATCAATAAGGTCAACCAAAAAAAGATGTATTAATTTTGAAACTAGATTTATACATGTTTTGTGTTCATTAATAATCTCTATTTTCTTTTTGAATAATCTTATCTTTATACATAAAAGTGCTTTAGTGGGACATAGAGGTTGTGCCGACACGATGCGAACATGGATGCTTATAATGTTTATGACAAAAAAACAATGATAGAGATACAAACATTGTCGACACATTTATTTGGAAAAATGTTAGAGTAACTCATATTTGAAATGGATCTCTTTAATTGAATGCCATTCATTTTTACATTGCCACACTCATATCGAGGTAATTTGACAGACATTTAAAGAGGTTGGTGCCAAATTTACTTTTTTTTGCTAGGATGTGCCAAATTTAATTGGGTTGCTCTAGCAAGGCTCATATATTAGTGACAAAGTTGTGGGAGTCCTTTTTGAATTATGTGTTTACCCATTTTGTTATTATTATTTTTTTTAAAAATTCTGTAGTGTTTAGGATTGCTTTTGATTGTTCATCAAAAACACATTTTATCTAATAAAAAGATATGCCTCAAATAGGGCTGGGCACGAAACCCAATGACTCGACTCGGGTCGGGTCACTCGACTCAGGTGGCGGGTGGCGGGTCGGGTAGAATGGATAAAAATAAAGAGTCGGGTCAAAATAACCTGACCTGTCGGGTATCGGGTATGATCAAAGGTTACCCGACCCGACCCGACCAACACATGGATATATATAATAGGGGTCTATGACCCGACCCGACGACTGCTTTTTTTTTTTTTCACTTGACCCGATGACCCGATGACCCGACCCGACGACTGCTGTTTTTTTTTTTTAAGGAAACCAGGTCACCCGATGACCCGACCAGACGACCCGACCCTAAACGGGTCGGGTATATATCAGTCTCGTCGCTCAGCGGGTCGGGTGACGGGTCAGTTTTAGGGTGACCCGATATGTGTCGGGTCATCGAGTGTCGGGTCGGGTTGACCCAAACCCGACCCGTGCCCACCCCTAGCCTCAAACAATTAGAGTCCGGCTTATTAAGTGCACCCCAAAAAGTCAAAAAAAAAAAAAAAAAAAAAAAAAAAAAAAAAAAAAAAAAAAAAAAAAAAGATCAATTCTACTACAAAATAACCCTTATGCCTCTCACTGTGATTATTGCACTCCATTACAATTTCTAAGTGCACCCCACGCACTCTCTTCTCTGTGATTTGTAGACATCATTGAGGGGTTCGGCCTCAAAGGTTCGAATCTCTTATTAGAGAGTCGGTCGGAGCCCATCAAAACCTCTAGTTGGAGAGTTGGTCAAAGCTTGCCGAACCTTTAATTGGAGAGTCAGTAGGAACCCATCGAACATTTAGATCGACAGTTGTCAACTAAATCTTGTCAAAAAGGTTCGGTTAGACAACACTGAGCCTAATGGATAAGTTCTGGCTACATATCGCTGAATCTAAAATAGATGTCTCGACCAAGGTTTTAGAGTTAGGTGCTTTAGTTCAGATGAAAGGGTATTTTAGTAAAAAATGTGGGGTGCACTTAGAAATTAAAATTAAAATTTGGGGTTCCATGCAAAATGAGGTGCACTTAGTAAAAAGTGAGGTGCATTTAGTCGGACTCAAAAATTAAGAGTTCAAACTTAAGACCTACATAAAGGCTCAAATTAATATACAAGGTTCCTCCATCTTTAGGTAAGCCCAACTTAAAATGATAAAAAGTACAACTTTACCCTCCCTCTATCTAAAGAAGACAAAGAAGAAGATGATGTGGAAGAAAAGATTGACTAAAATATGACTTGTGTTAGGCAAGCAAATGAGGAAAGATTCACTAATTCTTGAACCAAACAGTCGATAAGTTCACTATTACAAACAGGCCATAAGTAGGGGTGCACACGGGTTGGATCCAGTCCAATTAGAGTCAATCCGCAATCCAATCCAATTATTGCGGATTGAAAGATTGCATTCCAGTTCAGTCCAAATAATTCATCAATCCAACTCAATCCAATTTGCAAAATGCGGACCGGACTAGATCAAGTTCCACGGATTTACATTTTCCTATATAAAAATTCATGAAATTAAACTTAATCAAATGAATCACAAAAATTATGCATATCATGATTGACAAATTTACAACGTACATCCCACAAATCTATAAATAGCAAATTTCCCACAAATTTGTCATCACAAGAACCTTCAAAATGCAAATTCCTACTTAAATAAAAATGTCATCCACAAACTCCATCATATACCTAAACAAAAGTACAAAAAAAGTGTACATTGCAACATACAACCCACAAAAAAATGTCTGAAGTGTAATAAAAGAGGAAAGAACAAGCAAAGTCTTTGAGATATTATATAGTTAAAAGTTGATAGGCCTTGTTTGGTTCGAAGTTGGAGGAAGTGAGATAACTTTCAAAAAAATTTCAACTCACCTTGTTTGGTTGGACATTTCCAAAAAACTTCCCTGAAAGTTTGACCCCTAACTCCCCCCACATAGGAGAAGGTAACTCACTTAGGAGAGGGTAAGTGAGTTATCTTCCTGAGTGTAGATAGACCATTTTATCCTCATTTAATGCAAATCATGGTGCATTGTTTTTTTTTTTTGGTGAATGCATTTTTTTAATATCTCTTGAAGAAAATATCATTTGAAAAATAAAATTTTTATTATGTTTGGCTGTTAATAATTATTAAAAATAATTTATGATTATTTAATATTTTTAATTATTTTAAAAATAAAATAAATTTGCTATAAGATTATGTGTATTATTTAGTTCGGTTATTTTTAAAAAATAATTCGTAATTCATGTAGTGAAAATGGTACTGTAATTATTTTTTTACTCAAAAACAGTGTAAGGGACATTTATGTCAATTATATTATTTTATTGTTGAACTTCTCAGGAAGTTCAAAGTTGAACTAAACGTGAAAAGTGCAACTTCCTTAATAGTTAACTTCCCAAGAAGTTAAACTTCCCAGGAAGAAAACTTCTTTGCAAGTTAGTAAAATAAACCAAACGAGGCTATAGTTTGAGTTGATGCTCCTCAAGATACTATAGTACATATGATGAGATATGTATATATGTTGATGTGATAAACGTATTAGATCGGATTGGATTCGTAGTTTTTAAATGTGGGATATGTAATCCGATCCAGTCCAGCTGGATTAGTGATTTTTCAATCCAATCCAATTCAAGGGATCAAAAAATTGATTCAACAAATGATAATTGGTCTGAATTAGACCGAATCCACGGATTAGTGCAATCCATGTGTGCCCCTAGCCATAAGTCCACTACACTAAGACTGGTTAATGTGTGTTCACGCGTCTCTATGACTATAAAAAAAGTATGGCAATACAACCATTTATTTGGGACATGTACTTATCAATGTGCGAAAAGATATGTGTTTATGCAGCATGTCTGTGCTAGAGCGCAATTTCTTTTCTCTTTCTTTTTTTTTATTTTACTAAAAGTCAAACCACAATATTTTAAACTTTTATCTTTCTGGCGAGTAACCTCTTTTACCATCTCGCTTTGACGGGGCACAATTTCCTTCTTAAAACGGTGTGATTAAAAAAAACGAGAAGATGGCGTGGGCCATGTTGAATTATTCGAACCTGGCAATCAAGAATTAGGCTGGACCCGCCACCACAACGCCAATTTCCGTTCTGAAATGGCGGCAAATGACGGCAACGCTCTACCGTCACATAAAGTACATTTTTTTTGTGACAACTCACTTAACAAAGTATAGTTTAATTAACAAAGTTTTCCTATCAAAAAAATTAACAAAGTTACAATGTATACAGCGTATGTCTTTTCCGTAATTTTATATTTTTTTGAGGTTAATGTTAAATTTGATCAAAGTTTCGTTCTTGTTGTAAAAATTATTAAACTGTTGAATAACTTAAAATTTAGGTTCATATCTTACCAAAAATAAAAATAAAAATTTATGTTCATATCGTCAAATGAAGTAGATATTATTACTCGAAAAGCTTTATTGTCATCTATTATTTTTACTAAACATGCATTAAGTGTATGTGACATGAACCTATCCATATTAGTGATAAATTTTAACTAATTTGACTTGACCTTAAATTAGTCGTGTATTCCTATCACAAATATAAAAGGCACAAATTTATCGCACAAACCTAAAAGTTAATGGCTCATAATTGCTAAATATTATACAGGCGAGCTTCATGTTTTAAAAGATTGTTGGTGAGGAGTCACCTATCTCCAAATTTGACAATGATTTATCTTCTCCACTTCTTAATTAATTATTATATTATTATTAAAATTACGCGTTTATGGCATTGAAGCCATCATTATCTAAGGAGAAAATTGAACCTTATGAGTTAATTACCTTTGAAACAATGGTTTACAAATAAATAATTGATAGATCACATCATTTGTTGAATTAATTAATAGCACGATATTGTAATTTGGTTGGCTAACCATGGCTATTAGTCAAGGCCAACAATTCTCGTACATAGAATTTTACTCACCGTGGAACTACAAGAAAATGCTTTTTTGTGACAAAAAAAACGTCCCAAAAATAAGTGATATTGCATAAAAAGTTATTTGCGACGTCATTGCATCAGTTTTTGAGGTGTCACAAAAAATCAGTGTCCCCAATATTTTGCGACAATAATCCTTGAAGTAAAAAAAATAGAGTCGCGCTAAGGGTACCCCACAATCCTCTCAAGGCACCCCGTCATTTTTAATTAAAACTGATTTTATGACCAATTGACAAAAATGCCCTCATCCAACCCAACAATTTACATACACATTCAAATGCCCTCTCATGGCACCCAGTTTTGAAAACTCAATTTTTTTACGAAGTCAAGTCAATCTGTCGCGGGCCGGACATCACGTTTGTCGATCAAAGTGTGCGCACTAACCCTTGTCAATTGCGTTTGTCGATCAGTCGTCGTCCAGAGATTCGACGAGTTTTAAGTATTTTTAGAGTCTAATGGTTGAAGAAAATTAGTGGGAGGCGGATGTTGCACACAACAAGTTAATTTTTATGGTTTTCGTGAGTTTTTTTTTTCATTTTTGAAGGCGAACCACGGACATGAATTTGTCGGTCACACAGGACCGAGACATGTTGTAGTGCCTTGGTACCCTATAACCGATAACTAACAAAAGATGTCAGTTATTACCAACTGAGTTTAATTTCAAACGTAGTTTTTTATTACACTTCGATTGGAAGCAACCGAGACATAGCTTAATGTCTCGGTAATAGGCCACTGAGACCAAAACCAGTAGTCTAAGTGATATACGACCACGTGGTCTAAGTTTCCTTCTCATTTAGGTGTCGGTTGATATTAAACGACACTTACACAATGGTTTCGGCAATAGATGTCCGAGGCTAAAAGACATATCATGACCCTGTGTGATTGAATACTACGGGATTGAAGTTAAATACATCGTCGGACCATAAAAACAACAAATCTACTTTAAACAAGCAAGAAAATGAGGGGATCTGGTATATTGAGGCCTTGATGTGGTGATAGAAGGGAGAAAAGAAGGATGCTTGCTAGGGGTGGGCAGCGGTTTTCAAAAAACCGCCCAAACCGCTCAAACCGACCAAACCGCACGGTTTGGTTTGGTTTTTGAAGCTCGCGGTTTGGTCGCGGTTTGGAAAACGACCAAACCGCAGATTCGCGGTTTGGTCGCGGTTTTCATTTTAAGAAAACCGCGGTTTAACCAAACCGAGGGCATTTTGGTAAATACAAACCAAAAACCCTAAAACTTAAAAAAAAAAAAACCACAAATCTCACATCTTCCTCTTGCTGATTTATTTTTTTTGCTTGCTGTTTTTTCATTTTGGCTTGCTGTTTTTTCATTTTTGCTTGTTTTTTTTGGCTTGCTTTTTTTTTTTTTTGGCTTGCTGTTTTTTTTTTTTTTGCTTGTTGGTTTTTTTTTTCCTGAAAATAAATTGCATGAAAACCGCGAAACCAAACCGACCAAACCGCGCAAACCGCGGTTCGGTTTGGTACGGTTTTGGTGATCTGCGATTTGGTTGCGGTTTGGAAAATCACCAAACCGTAGTCCCTCGGTTTGGTCGTGGTTTGGTGGTTTTCCAAACCAAACCGCGGTTTGCCCACCCCTAAATTGCTCGCACATCAAACGAAAAGGGCATTTTCGTAAAAGTATCAGGGTGCCCTAATCAGCGGGGTGCCCTGAGAGGATTGCGGGGTGCCCTTAGCGCGACTAAAAAAATATTACAACCATTTTAATAATGTAGTAAATATTTACATCGTATTGAATTTTTTATTTACTACAAGCTTTTTATTACACCTTTTCACATGATAAAAAACATTTGCAACATATTTCTATGACAATATTATTTGTAACAAATTTTCTTTAAATTGTTTTATGATATTTATATATTACATATATGCGCACTTTTTTTGGTAAATAAATTATGCGCCTTTCATTCACACTTTTCTTAGCAAAATCAAAAACTGTAAAGCTGCTCCTACCCAAAAAAAAGGGTATTGTTGCAATATTACACACTATATTATATACTTTAAAACCACAAATAATTAATAGTATATTGAATATTGCAATAAAAAGTACAATAAAATTAATTTTGCTCATGGTGGTTCACAACTTTGTGCTACACATGTCATTGGCATTAAAAAAAATATATTACATGTAGTGCATACATTGGCAACACTTCCCTTGGCCTTAAGGATAAAGCCAAAAAAAAAATCACTTATCAGAGATAAGTCTCAAAAAAAAAAAAAGTGATCGTGAACTTCACTTTAGAATTTCTGCCTCACAAATCTTTTTTACAACGTCGGCACATACAGTGCCCCTGCATCATCATCAGTATTCCCTTCTTTCCCTACTTGTTTGTGCCGCTAATTAATTATGAGACAGACTTAAATGCATTGAGAGAGAAGTAGCATAAATTAGAGGCAACATAAGGTAAATTGTGAGGGCAGAGACATGAAGTCGGAGGTGATCAATCTGGGCAGTTGGCTTGCAGAAGAACAAAGAGGAACACCTGCGTATGAGAAACATATTCGTAAACTAAAACAAAAACTCAACGAATTCATTCAAAAATCATTATTCATTATATCAATTTCTCACCTGCTCAGATTCAATATATTTGCAGCGCCTTCGATCCAACCACCCCAAAAAAATCCTTCTTTCCAACTGAATCAAAGCAAAATCATACCTCATAAGCTCAATCGACGAACAAGCAAGGCTGAAACGATTAAATCGATCGAACGAATTCAAAGCATAAAGTTGACTAAGGGATTGGGCGATTCCAAGGCGTATTGAGAGAGGGCGGAGGCCAAAAAGACTTTTGAAGATGAAAGGATCGATTCAAAATCAGTTGCAGATTTGGTGATCCCTTTTTCACGACCACTCCTAATCGCTTGCGGATCTCATTTGCTTATCGCCCAACTAAATTTGTTCCATATTTTAACACAAACATGATTAATGTCGTTAAAGTGAAATGTTTACAATGTAAAAAGTGTAATTTATCGCAAAAATAATGCTATTTACGTCATTTATATTTTAATGTCCCAAATAAAACACAAACTTGACAGCTTTCTTTTTTTTGTATTATTTAAAAATTCAAGAAAATGTTTTTGGCACAACTTTACCATTCAACTCAAAAATTATGTCACAAAAACATACTTTTCTTGTAGTGATAATAGATTCAATTACACGTTAATTAATCTAAAGTTTCTTGTTCGAACCAGTTCAAATAAGGCTTTAATTCCTAAATTGTACTATATTTTTTATAAAAAAAAATAATATAATCAAGAATTTTGGTGAGATGGTGTGGCGGCCCCAATTTCCACATTGGTCCGCCACGGGAGGCCACGCGGACCCACAACTGACCACGTCACCGCCAGCTGTGTTCCACGCCCAATTATCCATTATCAATTAATTATCAGTTAACCTTGATGTTATGAGTTAACTTTTATTTCCTCAATATCATTCATCCATAAATTACGCAGCGGAAAATTAAATGAACAACATAAAGATTTATCCTGAATTCCATGATCAAAATGCCTAAGTGGAAACCATACCAAATATACATCATATACATGTCCTTTGAGATCCACAAAATATCAAAAGTATACAACCTATCTCTCCAATCCCAAAACCCAGCATAAAACAAGTAAATATAAACATACGTACGAGTAGGGCTAGAGCTATCAATTAATGTAGTCCTCAAGCTTGCCCTTCCCTCGACTCGTACCCGGATCTGCACTCGAGCCATCATAAAAAGACAGATGACGAGTCCAGAGTGAGTAATCCCATGGAAATTCACTAAGTAATTACGGAAGTAAAAGTACTGGAATTTAAATACCATAAATAAACATGCGGAACAAAAGAAATACAGACAACTGTGAAAGGATCATCGCATGTATAAATATAGTAACGAAGCAAAGTACGTGCACGGTAAAAATCGACTAAGTCATACTTCGAGCCTCTCCTTGGGCACAACCCTCAAACACACCAACAAAGTTGTCCCTGGACCCTCTAGGTGGCCGGCGTAGACCCACGACGCACCCACACGAGCCTACCATAACCAGGTAGCCTATTCACCGGTATATGCATAGACAAGTGCTATGACTTAGTGGACTCTATGGCCGTAACGAATAAACACCAGGTGGGGAGTGATCTCAACACCGTAAAGGCTCCAGTGGGGAGTAAACTCCACTACCGTAAAAACACCAAGTGAGAGGACTCAACCACCGTAAAGCGATAATGGAATGGAATAATGAATAATCGGAATCGAATTCAAATAAATCAAATCGTAAATACTTAAAGTGAAGTTCAATTGAGATACTACACACCTCAAACCGCACTCCTCGCTCCACAAATCAACCCCCAGGTCCAATACCTCCAAATCCCGGTATCACTCCCGGTCGATTTCGACTAACCGACTCAAATTACTATTTCGAGACTCCTGGAATTCATTTATGAGTATTAATGATCAATTAATGGGTTCATAATGTTGGTTTGACTCATTTTGTCATTTTCCAATTTTTGGGGTCCAGAGAACAATTAGCGCTAATGAGATAAATTAGCGCGCTAATTAATCTCAATCACTGTTCATCATCTTCTTTACTCGGCGTGATTAGCGCGCTAATTTCTCCCATTAGCGCGCTAATTGCTCGTCATCGTCCGTAAAATTTCCAAATTACAAAGTTGAACTCCAAACCCATAAATTCAATTTCCATGTTTCCATAAAACATCAATGACCTTAATTACACCATTTAAACACTAATTACCATAATCAAACCCCAAAATCCACAAATCATGGAAATCACATTTCAAAACCCATTTTGGAAAATCCTCCAACTTCCCCCAAATTGACTTAAAAACACACCCATTTCATGCCATTCTCATTCACATTTATCCCCAACAAAACCAAGTGTTTAATACCTCAATAAATTCGAATTTCACAAATTCAAACCCTTACCAAAAATCTCACAAAAACTCAAGTTTATTGTGTCCATACCTTGGTACTTGTTGTAGGAAGCCACAAATCCACCTCTCCACACTTTAAATGTTGTTGTTCTTCCTCCTCTTCTTCTTCCCACCGATCTCTCTTTCAATCTCTCTCAAAACACACTTCCTCTCCTTTTGATCGGTCAACACACCAACACATATATATACTTGGCATTTGATCAAATGTGTGCACGAATCTCGAGAAGTATCCAAGGGTTCCTGATCACCCTGTGTCACTCCAACTCCATACACCTTATCTTGACACAAACGAACTGTTGTGCATCTCGAGAAACATCAACTTGTTATTGTTTTATTCACCTACTATAGGACTTATTAATTTCCAATTGATTTAGCCCATAACAATTCCTATGTTATTCAATAAATTTCCAAAATTTATGGATAAGCTCACCTTAGTTTCCTCGACTACCCTAAGACCTCGTGCCTCGTGTCCCGTGTCCGCACGCACCCCGAGGCAATTCCTCACCCGTCAAAAATCTACATTAACACCCATATTGTAATGAAATTTAACTACTTAAAATATTTTCATCACAATTTACCACAACAAGCATACAAAACGGACTGTATACCTAGTTCGAGTGCGTTCCAGTCTCGCTGTGGGTCCCTCAGCTGTCTTTGCTGGCATCCACGTCTGCAAGGACGTCATAATTAACGACAATTTTAAATTTGGGCCGTTATAGATGGTGTGAGTCTTTCGTCTCTTAATGAAAGATCTTAATCTTAAACTCTAAACTATATATCGTCAGTCCAAGATTAATTAATACGGGCAAAGTTTTGAATACCGTATTAATATTTATTTATTTTTTAAGAAAAAACTAATTTTCATGAGATTAACAATTACTATAAACAATTAAAAACAATTAACACAAGACGTCTCGAATTTTCATTTAATGTATAAGTGCCCGACTATATAGGTTAGTATAAAATTTCAAAGAAAAAATAACAATAAAACAGTGCCAAACACGTGAAGTGTAACTAACTTACCGAATATACCTAAAAAGTGAGACCAACCAAATTCATTCATTCCCTCTAAGTCACGTGATCCGCCTCTTCTCACCGACACAAGAATTTCCATTTTAAATTGTTTTTAGATACAAAAGCGGAGCTGTGCCACGTGGTATGTACTTGTCCGAGCTGGCAATTTGTGACGTCTGTGGGACCACGTCCACCTCATTTTCGCTCTCCACGAAAATGGCACATCTCTCTTTATATGGCTCACTACGAGCCACAATATATTAGCGACAAAATTGAATCATCGTGATTAAAATTTTAAATGAACATTCACTTTTTTTTTTTTTTTTTTCATGAAATGAACATTCACTTGACCACAAGTAGTATCGCTACGTTTAATGTTCGATGTCACTTCTGATTTGTATTATTAACCAAATTCTTAATTATCCATGTAAAAAAATAGAGTTTTGAGTGTTTGTTTTCAAAAAAAAAAAAAAAATTAGTGTTTAGAGGCAGAGTCGGGATTTAAAACTCAATTAAGCTAGACCACTTAGTGCAACTTAGGTATTACTTTGAGGGGTATGTACTGGACTAATATATGTACTTTTTATGCTTCTTTTTACTGATTAACTATATGGTCACATGCAAATTTATTGGATAGTAGCCCATAAAAGTTTTATTTATAGTTTTGCCCCTAATATGTTAGACTTCTAATTGATATATTTAATTTAAATATTTTATAAATTTGAGTAAAATAATTTATTTTGTATGAATTGTCAAGGCTTTTATAATTTTATTAGTTGTACGTTAAAATGTATGGGTCTATTATATGAGAACTTCAAATTAATCTAATTGAGAGAGAGATTGTTGTGCACAAATTAAGTAAATATAATTATTCTCCGAGCAAATATACTAAATTATTTATTGAAGCTAAATATAGAAAAGTTTTTAAAAATTTACTTAGTAAAAATATTAAGAAGTGTTGTTTTTTTTTTTTGGTAGGAAAGTGTGGGTTTTATATATATATATATAAATACTTGATTAAAATATGCAACAAATAGAAATTTTTAGTGGACACAAAACTAAATTCAAACCTATGAAAACAAAATGTATTATTTTCTTTCTTATTTAAACAAAGTTCGAAGCACCGAATTTGAGCTGTGTCAAAGGAAATTTATATAGGTTTATCGACAAAAAATAAGAAGAAGTCATTAAAAAAAATTTTAATTTATGAAAAGAAAGTTACATCTACGGTCCTAAATGTTGGGAAGAAAAGGACAAGGAAAAGGACAGTTGGACCCTTTGCCACTAAAGTGCCAGGTGGCACGTTGTCGTTACCTAGAAAGGAGTGTCCCTACGTTGCACTATTATTGTGCAGCTTGTTTGTGCTCTCTCTAACCCTATCAAAAACGGTTTTGAACAATTATATGGCGTACAAGTGACCATATGATCAAATTCTTTTATTCATTTTGTTCTATATAACGTATTGGATATTTGGATGGTGTGTGTTCAATTTTTTTTAAAATTCTTTCTTAATTAATACATTTTATATTATATATTCGAGGCATAAACGCGCTGATGATTTCCTTTTTTTTTTAATTAACATTTCCTTTTTTTTTTGTTACACGATAATTTCTTTTTAAGTTTGATTGCATCAAGTTTTCTAGTAATTATAAAATTTGCAGACCGTATATTTGTATTCAAATAAGTTTAAACCACTGCAATTATCATGCCTTATTAGTATACAATATTTGCTCAGCCATTTTTTTTTCATAAAAAAATTATATTTGTTTCTCAGTTTTGTACTTTTATTTTATTTTTATAATTTTGCCACAAACAAGGGGGTTTCAGGGGTGGGATGAGAAGGCAACCACCATAGGCCCCAACCCCAATTAAGGTCCCTACTTACAAATAAATGTTCATATTTTTGCACATTTATTTTTTACGTTGTACATTGTAGTATTTTTTGGTCCTTTAATATAAAGTACGCTGACCTAATTCTGCTGAGAAATATAATTTCAATTTAATTTATTCTTAATTAGAATCTTAGTTTAACTCTGAAGAGTGGGCATTGGGCCTCTCAAACCAGTACAAAACTTGGATAGAAAGATGGTTTGGAGATTTATACCTAGAATATATGGCAGAAAGAGCAACTGCTACCTCCTAGTCACTAATTAATGATGGTGATTAATTTTTTCTAACTACCGGTCCAAAGCGACTCATAAAATATGATGAAACTATATAAACTTGGACTAAGGATCAGATCCAAATTACGAATAGACAATGTTCTAATATTCAAAAGTTGTGCTTTCTTACTCACTCACTATGGAGCTAGACTTGACCAAATGACAACCTTTGAGTTCTTTTTTCTTTTTTTTGGTGGGGGGGCCTATAAACTTATTTGGAAAGGGGCGCGCCAATGGAGCACATAGTTTTGACTTTGGTTGGTTTGGAGAGGAAAGGTCATGAGTGTGGCGGATGTTCTTCAGTGGCGTCGAACTGATCTCATGTTATCGCCCCCCCATCAATTTGTGTTGTGTAAGAAAGATGCTGAATCAGTTGATCACGTGTTTCCCACATGCCCATTCTTCAAACTGGTGTGGGGGTGGTTTTAGCATTGCAAATCCATGGCGGCAACGAGCAAGAGAAGGAATTGTGGCAAGCGGCTGCGCATTCGATTGTGTGGGGTCTATGCTGAACAGATATTTGAGGGCCATGACAAATAGTGGGTTGAGATTTGGGAAGCGGCGAAATGAGCTACGACGTCCTCGCTGGTGAGAAGTAAAAACTTCAAATACTGTACGTGGACAGACTTGAATGGGTCGTGGTTGAGGATTTTGTGGCCAGATTAGCTAATAGAGAGGGTGATGGGTTTCATGGTTTGCAGAGAAGCTGGAAGTGTCCATGTAGTTCGGGGGTGACATGTTTTTTTTGTATATTTCCTTTTCCACTTTTGTATTCCCTGCCATAGAAACACAAGTTCAGCCTAGTTGATTTGGTGTGACCATGGCACCACAGTGAATCAAATAAACATTATTGACTTGGTTTGCATGGGGGAGACTTCGAGGTTTATTAGAAACAACGTATTTTTTCTCTACTACATTGGTAGTGATTTTTTTCAATTTTATTTTATGAGAAACACAATGTTTCTTACCATGTAATTACCCTATTCTTTGGCTATAGTAAAATAAAGTCTCGTTCCTATAAAAACAAGTATAGAATGTATTATGACATTTCCAAGTAATTAGAATTAATTGATATAGGACTATTTTTGACTACCTTAATCACATTTACCATGTCAAATTAAGCATCTACGGTAAGATGGATGAAACGTCAATTGTCAAAAAGAAAAATTTTGAGGAGATTTATTAATAGTAGATACAATTCCGTGAATAAATAAATAAATAAATAAATAAATAAATAACTTAACGTGCATTATCTACCAAAAGCTTATATAAATGCGTGCTGACTAAAGTAGATATAGGACATACTAATTAAGACATTAAATCAAATTGATACTGTCTATCAAAAAAAAAAATCTAATTGATACTGAAAATAAAAATTTTAATTATTAACTAATTATAAAGATAATTTCATTTAATTAAATGCCGAATGAACCAACCAACCAACCAGCCAACTCTTAAACATTTAATTACTAGCTAGTAAAGATTTTATCTTGACTTATTATAGAAATGTAATTATAACTAAATAAATTATCATACACAAAATTTTATTCGAAATATGGCAGTTTAGTTTAGTGGCTGAGAGATGCACGGATTGAAATATATAGATTTGTAATAATTAACTAGTGTCACAAAAGCTTATAATTTCTCATATGCTCTATAATTATTCATCCAATTATTAATGTTGTTTTATAAAATGCAAAATCATACATTAGGTAGAATGTCTTTGTATCTATAATGTCTAGATTGTCTAGGTCTTATCTTCTCATTGTGGATTCCATTGGAGAAGAAGAAGATACAAGATTCAACCACTTAATATTCCACGTGACGCAAATCACAGTAGTCCAAAGACCAGTTCAGCTAGTGGCAATTACTTAATTCCACATTATGAGAGGGGCATTCTCGTCATTCTTGAACCGACGGCACCGCTAATACACCGTCAAGAGAGACTAATCAGCAATTACTCAGAAATTAATGAAGCTCCATCTGAGCCGTCGATTTCTATGGGCCACCGAAAGATGGTCAAAATCACACGCATCACGAGAACACGGGAAAGCCGTGGCGACTTTTAGAGAATTTTAAGACGTAGCCGAAGAGTTGCCAGACTGTCCGCCACGTGTCGATTGATGGCCGACACCTCGCGGGACCCACACGGTTATTTTATGGTCGTGATCGATTTATGCGAAACAAGACCAACAACATCAATAACAGTTGGAAAATACAAGGGTGACTCGAAGACGGCACACGAAATCAACACAAACTTATCAAATATCAAGAATTGGTCAGCCTAAGTGATAAGAGACTTAGTACCCGTTTGGTTGGAGTTATGTGTAAGGTGTAGGGATTGGCTTAGATAAGCCTGGTCTTTGTGAGAGATGGGAGTTTTATTGCAGCTGTTTGGTTCAAGTATAAACCCATAAGGAAAAGTGGGTGAAATGTCTAAAATGCCCCTATTTAATGTAGGCGAGTATTGATCGATGTGAAGAAGAATGTAATCTAGGGTTTTGTTCAAATCATGAGGGCATTTTCGACATTTTACCTCAAAATTGGGTGGGCTTATCTAATGACAGGGTCCCCCCTGTCATTAGATAAGTATGTGTATGAGTGCTTATGTAAGCCTGCTGCTTACTTAACACTTCAACCAAACAATGGTCTTAACTCTAAGCCCAGGCTTAGATAATCTAATACTCCAACCAAACAGGCCATTAGTCCTTTAAAGTAATGTCACGTGCTTAAATATTGTGAATGAAAAAAATTGAACTGAGAGAGTCACTCTTCATATGGGGCCCAATAGTGTCAATGCGTGGATTAATCAGTGTGATTGGCACTCAACACCACATGAAAAATCAAAAAAATGACATCAACAAATGCGTGTTCATTTTAAGTCACCTAACATTTTTCATAACAATAATACGGGAGGATATGACATATTGCACGTTGACATGAAACATCTCACTTTTAAATAAGTAACTTGAGTTTGAGTCTTTAAAAATAGAGTCCCTTTAAAATTTTAGTCAGTGGTGTCGTTATTCAACGATCGATCGATCTCGAATATGGAACTAGTCAGGTAAAGCCTAAGGTACTCAAGCACTGAAAAAAAATATAAAGAAAGAATAGTGTTAAGGTTATTACATGAGCCCTAAAGCACTACTTTTAGTACAACCTTTGAGTACAACATTAACAACGTCTATTAAAAACACATTAGAATGTGCTGGCACATGCATCAATATTGTAATGAAAGGTTGTAACAAAAACATGCATCCCCCATTTTCCAAGAAAAAAGAAAAAAAAAATACGGCAAGCGTAACTGAGCACCAGGAGTACAGGACACTCTCTTCTCAAGCAAGGCATTGCCTCTACAATCAATACATATAAG
The DNA here is from genome assembly GCA_039657345.1 of Stephania japonica. Classification (NCBI taxonomy): domain Eukaryota; kingdom Viridiplantae; phylum Streptophyta; class Magnoliopsida; order Ranunculales; family Menispermaceae; genus Stephania; species Stephania japonica. Next base: position 50,720,430 of record CM077558.1, read on the forward strand.
AGAAAGAGTGTGTTTGCTTACTATGTGGAGTTTTTAGGGAGAGAGAGAGAGAAACAGAGGAGTTTCGTATTAGAGAGAGAGAGAGTGATGCAAGAAAGGAAAGATGAGAAGCAGAGAGGATCAAATTGGGTGAACAATCTGTTTTTCGCGACAATTGGCGAGAAGGGCAGATAGAATTCTGTGTTTTACGATCTGGGTAGTCCTTGTTTTCGCGAAATTTGGTCGGATTTTGGTGGGTATTCGTGGCGTTCTTGGTTCTGTAATGGCGAAAACAGGGGTGGTGGAGATAGATTCGAATGTGAAAATGACGACGGAGATGAAGAGGGAGTTGCAGAGACTGGTGAGAGCAATTGTCGAAGGGAATGATTGTCGGGCCGAGACTTTTGATCGAGCGGTTCAGACTTTGTTGGATTTGAGGAAATCGGTGATCAAGACGTCTCTCTCTGTACAAATCGAGCCGACTGAGTGTCCTGACGAGTTTCTTTGCCCAATTTCACGCCAGATTATGAAAGATCCGGTCGTCGTCTCTACTGGGCAGGTTCGAATTTTAGGGTTCTAATGATTTCCTTTGTTTCATTTACTGATGTTGTGGTTTTGCTTTTTTTTTTTTTTGTGGTGTTTTTGGTCTGATTTTATAATGAATTCTCTGTGAAAAACTTTTTTTTTTTTTTTTTTTTATCAATTTGTTATTAGTTCTAGAGATTGATCTTTAAAAAGATTAGTTGATTTGTTTGGACTCACATGATCATCTTGTTTGATGTAGTTTAACATTATTGTAATTTTGATGCATTTGTTATGATTACACAAGAATGTTGTTGGTACAGAACATGATTCATGTAAATTATTACTATCTAGAATTGATGATCAATTTTTTTGTAGATAAGGTTCATTTTCTTTGGCTTGCACTAATTCGATCGCAATGGAAGAGTTTGATCCGTGTTGCCGACCCCGACTAATTTGGGATTGAGGCTTGTTCATTTTCTTGAGGCCTTATATTTGTAGGAGAGGGTGGTGTTTATGATATTTTCCTTACATATTAGAATCATTGTTTGTGTTTCGTCAATCTGGTTATTTGGTTTCTTTTGCTTATGTTCTTGTGTGTTATAGTTTTTGATCTTGTGGTTTATGTTTGCAGACATATGATCGAAGTTCCATCCAGGAAAGGCTGGATTCGCGCGATCGAATTTGTCCTCTGACAAAGCAGGTCATCTCTGATATGAACCTCATTCCGAATAACTTGATTCGCGATATGATTGCTCAATGGTGTAAGAAAGAGAAGACTGAGTTACAGAGTCCATCTAGACGGATTCATGAGGACGCTATCGACAAGGTTTATTTCGAACAATTGATTGAACGATTATCATCGGTATCTGTTACTGATAGGAACATGGCCGCTAAGGAGGTCCGGCAATTGACCAGGCAGAAGACATCTTATCGGGCTCTTTTTGGGGATCAACCTGAATCCATTTCAACATTGTTGAAACCTTTATCTCAAGATAAGACCAAATGGGATATTGAGGTGCAAGAAGACCTGGTCACAACTATTATGAATATTTCAATTAGTGACGATAACAAAAAGAAAGTAGCGGAGACTCCTGGGGTGATTCCTTTGCTTGTTGAGTCTTTGAGAAGTGGAAATATAGCAACTAAGAGTAATGCAGCAGCAGCTCTATTTACATTGTCGGCTCTTGATTCTAATAAAGCAATTATCGGGAATTCTGGTGCTTTTGGAGGACTTGTAGCACTCATAGAGGAAGGTAACCGATCCGCCATAAAGGATGCTGCTTCTGCGGTCTTTAACCTTTGTATGTTACATGAGAATAGGGGGAAAGCCGTCAATGCCGGTGCAGTCAAGGTTATCTTGGGAAAAATTGTCGAACGCATATGTGTAGACGAGTTGGTTACAATCCTTGCATTGTTAGCCAATCATCAGAGGGCAGTGGATGAGTTAGGGAGTCTGGGGGCGGTATCTAGTATGTTGAGCTTAATCAGAGATGGAAATATTTGTCCTCGCAGCAAAGAGAATTGTATAGCTGTCCTTTACTCAATTGCTTTAAACGATCGGACTAAGTGGAAAGAAATTAGGGAGGAAGAGAGCGCTAACCATACCATTTCACTTCTTGTAAAGAATGGAACTTCTAGAGCACAAAGAAAGGCTGCTGGACTTCTTGAGAGAGTGAACCGGGGAGCGACAGGGAATATTACACACACTGCATGATGACTTCTTCATCCTCGACGTCACATGAGACCTTTTGTAAATACCTTTTCTTCTTTTCCTTCTCCTGGCTGCTTTCGCGGATTGTTGATTCTATTAGGATATTGGACTCCATCCAAAAGAGAAAAGTGTTCATGCATGTATACATGTTTCATATTCAATCTGGAACCATTGTTTTTTTACTTCTTCCATATAGGTTTTGGTGTATTACAGATAAGGGCTGTTGAGTTTCATCTCTCGGGCGAAGAGTTTTCGTGCAATATGAATAATACTACACCTTACTGGTGATATCTTTCGTCTAATGTTTCTTATTGCTGTTTCTCTTTTGTTTTATTATTTACTGACTTTTTATGCATGAATTTCAAGCTCTCACTATGTACAACCATGTGAATGTAATTTTATATGCATCTCTACTTTTTTGTTTTTTGGTAACGATAGGTGCCCGAACCTTTTCAGCTCCTCCTTACTTTGGTTCGACTAAATCTATAGTCGGGCGCTCCAATCCCATAACCCGGGGAAAACTAAGGAAATATAATGTTTCATTGCCACTAGATTGGTGCTAGCCTTGCTTTGTGTTGAAACTTTTCTCAGTTTTTACTAATTTCTTCATGTGGGTGTTGGCCGTAAGGCATATTTAGTTCACAAATTTGATGATTCTTTGGAGTGATTTTGTAGTTGTTGAAGCGGACACCTTAACTTTCCCTATTTGTTTTATATATTTTCCAATGAAAGCACCATGAATGGCCAAAACTGGATTGGAATTTAGCAGGACAGAGGTAATGGGTCTCCTTCATTTATTCCATTTATTCCAATAGTTAGTTTGTTACAAGTCTAAGATGGTGAGTGTTTTATTGGGATCGGAGCATTGTGGTCCATTTTTGATGAATCTGTGGAGATAAGAATATGTATCTTTATGTGTGTGGAAGATAAGAGGGTTGTGCTGTCTACTCTTTTTTTGTTTTGGGAATTAGATCCTAAAAATCGGTATAAAAAAAGAAAGAAAGAAAAGGAAGCATTATCATCATTAGATTCCAAGCCAAGGTTGTGGCAGGTACTATGTTCTTGCACACACAGAAATAATTTGCAAACGTGAATCACGTGGTGAAATCACTATTTACATACTGGGCTTGATTTATGGAATTTTATCTATTAATTCTGTGTGTTCTGACTTTACAAGTTTTAAGTTCTCTAGTAATAGGTTTTGGCCAAGTACACATAGAAAAACAGATTGGGAAAGTTTGCAACACTGATAACTGTAGAACAGCATTCACAGTCGCCGTCTGCTCGAAACGGCCTAGTTTTTGATTCTTCTTGTTGTCTTCAATGTAGACCGTTATTAGAGTGCAATCCAAGAAGCCACCAGTGATGAGGTTAAAGAAGAACCTGTTGAAGAAAGTGTGAAGATGAGGGTGTTATTTTTGTTCAAAGGTTTGGTCTGCTCTATTTGGTTTAAAAAAATTGTTGGCCTGATCCCTGGGCTTCCAATGAGGCCTCAACCTCAATAAAGCCCAAAGCAATGCATAGAGTCCAATGTATAGAAAAGTTTTTATTTTTATTTTTATTTTTTATTTTTTATTTATTTTTTAACATTTTTAATTTTTACTATCGGCTGGTGTGGTGCGTTCTGAGTGGTTCAGCACTTCAACTGCTTAAGATGATGTCTCGAGCTCGAGACTCCATGAGTGTAGAAACCACCACTGAGAGAACTTTATTTTTTAGTGAAACGACCCCGCTCGAGCTTAGAGTAGTTTGTTAAGTCTGGATACTGGGTGGTCTCGACCAAAAAAAGAGAGAAATAATTACTAGTTTTAAGTTTTCAAAAAAAAATACTAGTTTTAAGTTCTGAAGTTCAATATTTTTTGGCCAAGTACACGTAGACTAGAATGTTATACATTAAATAATTTTAAATTGAAGGGTGTGATTAGCATAGTTTAAGGGTGCCAACAGGAAACAGTGTTTTCGTTGTTTTGGAAATTGGCATTGGAGCTCACAGAGGAAGGCCACTTGAATGGCTATAGTTTAGTGGCAGAGTTCTCCTTAAAGTTCATAATTTATGGACCTTAATTAGTGACCACATTTGAAACTATGAAAGAAACAATCCCTGTTTCTAATTTTCATCACGAGATATATGGACCATCATAATATACTATTTTGCACAAAATCAAGATCATTGGAAGAGATTAATCCATGTCGGCAATTAATTTGGAACTGACGCTATCTTGTTATTGTTGTTGCGACTGGTTGGTTTATTTTCCTTCTTTTTCTTTTTTGTCCAGATAAGCAAACTTGAAAGCATGCATTATGAACACTTCAGACTTGGGCATTTTAATTAGTTATTAACATATGCATTAATTCAACTGTCCACAGGATTGATCTTTTCATCCAGTACAGAAGATGTTCTATCAGTTCTTTTCAGAGAATACACTAGTATATGCAATAAAGGAACAATCCAATCCAGTATGTATTGTGTTCCTCAACTGCTTATAATTCTACTTCATCAGAAGACATTGTTGGCTCTATTACTGTGTTACTGATATTTTATTTCAAAATGCTCTATTCCATCACATAGAAGTCTGGACTCATCAACTTGCTCTTGAGAACCTTAGCAGTTAGCACCTACTCTCATTAGCAATATATCATCCAATCTATCTTTAACCATATAAAACATAACTTGGATATAAGGTTGAGGGATCATTTCTATGGTGAATTTGTCACATTTGGTTGGAGAAAAGCACATATCATGACATGATTTTGAAGAAGAACCTGAAAATTTCACCAAGCTATTTTTCATGGACAAAGTCTCCAACAATTACTCAAACTGGCTAGAAAGGACTTCTGAATAAAACTCTTACAGGTGATTCTAGTTTATCATGTATCCTCATGATCTCATATATCTGGAATAAAATTTGGAAGTTGAGAATGTACCGCAAAAATTGCAAATCTTTTTTTTTTTGATAAGAAAGAAAAACTTCTTCTCCCAAGGTTTGAACCACGAACTTTTACTCCAAACACAATACCTTACCATTGAGCCACTCAATTGGTAGCAGAAATTGCAAATCTTGATTTAGAGGATAATCTTCTTGCAGTAGATGATGTGTCACATGAGACCTAAATCAAAATCTCATAAAACACATTTAACACCCCATTTTGATGTGGGGCCCACATGAGACATCATCTATTATGCCTTGTGTTGTGACATTGTATTGTCATTCTATCAATTTCCCAAAGAGGAAAACACATAAAATCATTAAGATAGTGGTGAGTGACTCAAATGCTTTAAACCAAATACAAAACCACATCCTGAGATATAGGTCTCTTAACTATCTTCAATAGTTTCTTAGCAAAGCCCTGTGCTTCGGGGATGCCCCTTGTGCTGATTGAACTCGGCCTTCCCATCTCGGCCCTTATTTCATTATTATTTTTATTTTTTGACTTCCCACATGGCATTCGACAACCGACTAATTCACGCTCGGGCATTATGAGGCCCCATATAGGGGGTGGCCCGCCCATCCCATTTTTTCCATTCACGAGAATCGAACCCGAGACCTTGCTTAATGGGACCAACTCCCTTACCAGTTAGAGCAACCAATTGTTGGTCCTTATTTCATTCTTCATCGCCACAGTAGTGGCTTCTTCATCCTCAGCTTCTAAAATTATAGTGAGCACTTGTAGGCAGGGTTGGCTTTGTGACGGCGATCACCCCAAGCCACCATTCAGTAGATGGGCCCAATTTAGCCATGCATAGGTATTAGTATATTTTTCGTTTTTTGATGTACATATTTGTGTATTTTCATTTAATTACTAAAAATTTAATCCACTTATTTATATGTTATCTATTTTGTCGAGTATGCATTCCGAGGCACATTACACGACACACAAACAGATAAGTTAAGTTTATGTAGTTACAAAAACATTTATTATATTTTTAATCTTTTTATCACAAACTACAAGGAGGAAAACGTGGCTTGATCGTTTCTCTTAACCTATGTATGCAACTTAATAATCAATATATTAAATCCTTACTATCAAACTTACAATCAGTATATTATATTCTTGTAAAATCTGCTCTCTCTAATTTATATCTTTCTATATTTCAACAAATCAATTTGGGTCATGACACGATAACACGACACATGCACGACACATAATAAGCATGTCATGAGATTATCAAAAGTAGGTTTGAGTCATAAACATGTTAACCTGTTTATACACAATTAATAAACGAATCATTAACAAGCTAACCTGCTTAACTCGTTTATTATCCGCTTAACACGATTAACATTATATAACTTGGTAGTTTAGGTTATTAAACTTGAATTTATTTCTTAAGAACTTATTATTTTTCTACTTCCATGTGATATAGCTTGGTACTTCGATAGTTGGGTTAGTATTTTATATTGTTTGTATGGATTTTAAAAGCCATATATCATTTATTTATTGACTAGTCAACAAACAAGTTAATAAACAAATCGTGTTAAATAGGTTAATACATGGTCTAAATACTATCTATTCATTAAACGTGTTAAATGTGTCATATACATGTCACCTATTTATTAAACGTGTCGTGTCTGTGTTTGCATATTGCAACAAATTTAATAATCGTGTCGTGTCTGTGTTTAAGGTAATCGTGCCATGACTCATTTACGACACGATACGTTTATGACTCGTGGACACGAATTGCCACCTTTAAGTGTGTTCTAATAATTATTGAATTGCGTATATTTTATGCAATTAAGATATATGGTTTCTTTTATTATTTTTACTTTAAGACTATAAAAATAATAGAATTTAATATTTATTTTTAAGTGAACTAGTTAATCAAAATTAACATTATAAATTATATATTTGCTCATTATACAAAAATGTGTATATTTATAAAATTTTATAATGTTAGAATAGCATAATTAGATACACTATATACAAAATACTTTTTAAAACAAATAAGTATTGCATAAATACTCATGTTAATTGACATATAAGTATTGTTAATTTTGAAAAATCACATATTGACATATCATAATATATTACGTTGGTAAAATTTAATCAATATATAATTGATATATCATAACATATTGTTAATTTTGAAAAATCACGTATAATGATTTATTAAATAATATATAAACTTCATAATGCTAACATATATTTATATGCTAAATTTACATAATAATAATTTTATGTATTAATTATGCATTTAATATATATTGATAATGTAATTATAAACAACAATTTTTATGTTGCAAATTATTTTTTTTGAATGCCTATTTTAAGATTTCACCCATATCCCAAAATGTCAGGACCGGCCCTGCTTGTAGGCTCATGTCATTCACTGATCAACTCAAGTAGGGTTTTCGCTCCTCCATGTAGGACTTGTTTCAGCACAAGCCCTTACTTATGTTATTATTAGAATTAGTAACAATTCCAATGGCATCAAACAATAATAACATTTGGACTTCCCACCCACGCAAACCTGACTCATATGAGGATTCGTTGGGTTTGCAAGAGCAAGGAAGGAAACTGAGCTCGCGCCGGCACTACGAGCCCGTTGGCTCCCCTTCTCCATTGAGTAGATGATGACTTCTAAAGCCATTAATCGCAAATAGCTCATCAATATTCATCCTTCTGCACAACTTCTCAAAAATAGCAACTGTGTTAAGACCTGAGTTCTCTGCAGCCCTGCACGTGATCAAAAAAAATTGTAACAACCAATGTATTAAACAAGTTGGAGATCTATTTAATTATAGAGAGTATCGATTACAACAGTACTACATTATGGAAACATATATATCATCAATATATCATCAATACAAGGGAAGGAAACAAAATCAATGGAAATTGAAATGAACATGGCATTTTTTTTTGCAACTAACAAAGAAAATCAAAACAACCAAAACTAAGCAAGAAAACAATTAGAAGCAGAACCTCAATCATTTGGTGTATTGCTATGATGCAATCAGCTTCAGATTAGAAGTGAAATATAGAAGAATAGGAAAGAATTAGAGATTGAAGAGAGATTACAGAGAAATAGAAGAGAGATTAGAGAAGAGAGAAAGACAAGTACAAAATTAGGTTTTCATTGTTCGATCTTAATTTTCTGATTACATCTATTTATAGACCCATAGACCCAGGGGCCGAGCCAGACTTGGCCTTAAGGGGTGGCCAACCTATCTATGTCTAAATTTTAAGGCTACAAATACACATAGTACTTAAAATATATATATGAGGGGTAAATGGTTAAGTGATGGTTGTTGTTGGGGGTACTTAAGATATATACAGTTTTCCTGCAATATGAATAATCTGCAACTTACTAGTAATCTCTTTTGTTTTATGTTTCTTGTTGTTGTTTCACTTTTGTTTTATTATTTACTGACTTTTTATGCCTGAATTTCAAGCCCTCACTCTATACAACCAGATGTATGTAATTTTGTATGCATCTCCACTTCTTTTTTGATAACCATGGTTGTCAGACCTCCTTATTTTAATTAGATTAATCACATTAGAATTAATTGGGCACTCCAACTGGGAATAAACTAAGGAAATATAAAATGTTTCTACCAAGATTTGAACATTTGAACTCATGACCTCTGCTCAATCTCAATCAGTGTTGTTATGCATCTCTACTTGGTCCGCAACAGTGCTAGCCTTGTTTTTTGTCGAAACTTTTCTCAGTTTTTGCTTATTTCTTCATGTGGGTGTTGGCCAAAAGTCATATTTAGTTCCCAAATTTGATGATTCTTTGTATTGATTTTGGAGTTCCCTAACTTTCCCTCTTTGTTTTATATATTTGCAAAGGAATGCACCATCAATGGTCAAAACTAGATTGAAATTTAGCAGTGCAGAGGTAATGGGTCTCCATTTATTCCAGTAGTTAGTTTGTTACAAGTCTAAGATGGTGAGAGTTTTATTGGGATTGGAGCATTGTGGTCCATTTAGATGAATCTGTGGAGATAAGAACATGTATCTTTTTTTGTGTGGAAGATAAGATGGTTGTTCTGTCTACCCTTTTTTGTTTTGGGAGTCTAATCCAACCTGAGATGTCATAAGTCTGAATGAGTTCCATTGAATCAGATCCTAAAAATTAGAAAAAAAAAAAAAGAAAGAAAGAAAGAAAGAAAGAAAGATAAAAAAAAGTAAACATAATCATTAGATTCCAAGCCAAGGTTGTGACAAGTACTATGTGCAATCGAGGTGAAGAGCTCCTTGTGGGAGGCATCTCCATTAGTAGAGTTCACAATGTTTTTTTTTCTTTATTTTCGTATGGACCACTTGGTATCTAAACTTAACTGACTACTTTGAGCTTACTAGATAAAAAGCTCCAAATGGGTGGCGTCTCTATCCCTAGGGTTAGGATTGCTAAATGCATTTGTGGGCATAAGGATGGGTCCGGGCCGAGGCGAGGCCCAATGGGCCCACTTAAGGAACGGTCCCATTTGTTAGTTTATAGAGAGAAAGTGTGTGTGTTAGTTAGTTTGTTATGAGTGTCACGTGATACTATATAAATCTCTTACATTCGCGCTCACGCCCACTGTGTACTGAAAAACTGAGAATTGTTTTGAGCGCAAATATGGACGAGAGTGGCAAGGTGGTGTAATCAAGGGGGAGCTAGGATTTTACGCTCCTCTAGACTAGACCAAGAGCAACTTATGAATTACTTTCATTATAAATAATGATCTTTTACAACACTTAATCATGTTGTTATAATATATGTTGTTACAACTTATTAAATTTTAAATTATTGTATAACTTAATATTATTTTTGACAAAAAATAATTTATTAAATTTATAAATCATTACAGATTATATATCAATCATTGCACATTAATAATAGATGATTTTGTTACATGTTAATTACATATTAAATAAGTTTTAAAAACATATAAAGTATAACAACATTTTTAAATGTTGCAAAAGCATTTTTTTATGTAATGTTTTGGGGGGTTGGTTTGCTTGTGCATCCAAAAGGCCTTCAACATTGAGATTCTGGCGCCCAATATATTTTCTAGTTGTGCTGCAGCAGGCTCCCAAACCACATTAATTTAAAACGAAAGAGAATTGTTTTCTTTGTTTTCTCTGTAATTGCTTTCCTTTTTGGTCTCTTAATCATTTGATATATTGTTTGATTTTCTTTGGGCACTCTACTCATAGCAACAAGGAACTTGAGGGTGCTGAAACAGGTCACGACTGGAGGGGTCATAACGCTACTTGAAATAATAAAGGACAACACTGTAGACGTCGTTGCGATAGAGTCAAGCTTATTGTTGCTGATCATAGTTCTTGAAGAGGGGGAAGATGAAACACATGCAGCGAGAGTGAAGGCTACGGTGATAGTAGTGTTGGGTTTTGAGGTTCAAAACGCAATGGAAGTTTTAAAATTTTATTTCGAAAAACTTCAATAGGATCAAATCCAAGTCCCATCAAATTGATTGACGAAATCAAACGGTACCTTAAGCACAAGTCTCCTTCTCTATGTTGAACAATTTGTGAGATGCTGCCAGAGACGAACATCCTCGATCAAAAATCTACACACGAATGATGTCGAGATTATGAGTGCTAGCCTGTGAAAGAACACGAAAACAATTTTTTGTTCTCCCTCAAACTTAAGAACGGTTGGAAAAACTAACTCGTTTCTCTAAAACCGAAAATTAGATTCCAACCCTAATTCATTTAACGCGTCTGTTTATACAACCCTTGTATAGACTTGGGTAAGTGAATTACTATTATACCCCTACTTAAAGTGATATTAATGTGACACATCATATGGACCTTTACGTTATGAGCTTTATCATATAAAATTCGTTGTTTCGAGTCATTTAAAATCTCACAAAACCATTCTTTGTGTGCGACCCAATAGGTTCATGCAAAGTTGGCAATGAACTAGAACTATTCTGTTACACAAGTTATAAGCGGTCTCTAGCAAAACATTATGGCTACCTAAGTTGTATGAAGATCAAAATCGATACAACCTAATCAATAATATATCATATCCTTTTGTCGTACGATATCAATTGATCAAACATAAGACGAAAAAGTTACCCTTAATGTTCAATCGTACTAGTCTCGATCTCTACGTAGACTGAAAACATCCAAGTGTCATTGATCATATCAATTTACATGGACTTGGTCATTATCAATTTAACATATCGAGGGATCCATTAATATCTTTCTTTATACGAGAGGACAAATTATATCTCGATTACACACCTTCACACACTATTCACATAGTAACCAATCACAACCTTTATAATCGCTCAGTTAAAGACAATGTTTGATTGTGTCAAATCAATATGATCGTAATGTTAAAGTTTATGGTAATTTCAAGTCAGAGGACTAAATGATATACCTATCATGAGTAACACCTATGACTTAATTTATGTAGTCTCATAGCGGGTCTGTCCAGTACCATGCTCTCTAATAGGTACTCATGATCTTAATTCGTATCCTTGTACATATGATCATCATATGACCATCAATCAAGTCTCACACTAGTTTTAATTCATTATAGTTCCCAGTATAATGACCGACTAGGGACACTTAGGATATTTTAGTAAGATCTTATTATCATGTAAACATGCAAGACCATTTATAATAATGAACAACAAATGAAATCCTCCATTTTATTAACCAAAATAAAGATAGAAACAATGTTCATAAGATTGACCTAAGGCACACATGCCCCAACAGGAAGAAGAGACACTGCTGAATTCAATCATCGCCAACGGGAGGGAGAAAACGCAAAGTTACTCTAACAAATTAACTATAAGAGATATATAGTCAAAGGTAATAACTAGGATGTTAGGCTGTATCGCAGAGCTTTCAGATTTAGTGCTGTATTTGGATTAAAAATGTTTCATCTGATCTATGTTTTCTCCTTTTTGTCTAGATAGAATTGTGGAACTATGGCGATATGGGCAAAGAAAACTCAGGTTTGTTGGTTTAGATAAACAATTCGGATTCAGAATGTTTTTTTGGATAGAAATTTAAATAAATAAATAAATAAAAATGGATTCTTGGTGTAGATATAAACATGTCACTTTGTAATCCTGGTGTAGATAAACAATGTTTTGGATTCTTTCCAAAAACTATTACTACATCTACATGAGACACACATAAAATTTTAGAGTAGTGCTATTTATACTCTTAAAGTCCGGAATCCAAGGGAGTTTTTGAAAAAAATTTATTTTAAAGTAATCCTCAAGCAATAAATGATTTTGAAATAATAACTTATAACTCTCCTTTGATATTTGTAAAATTTTAAAAATCACCCAATGAGTTCGAACTCTAAGAGTCCAAACAGATTTTTTGAAAATTTTATTTAATTCTCAGAACACAGAATTAATTAGGGGAGCGTCACTGCTTCTACACAGTTATTCACAAGTTTTTTTCATGGGACAACATTGTTTTATGAAGCTTGAAAATTGACATATTACTTCCATTGGAACTAGAGCCAATTAAGATGATTAAAAAAAAAAAAAAAAGTAAAATCAAGTCCCTTATCGCGTCTCCGTCTTCTAAATTGAATTATGAGATTTTCATGAGAGGGATCTCGTAAGTTGAATTGACTAGTGTCGACAGATTCTAGTGCCAGCCATATTCTGAAGGCAACGGTTAAATTAACTCACTATTATAATGCCAACAATTTGAGTAAACACTATGTATTATCCGAATCGACCATCCATAGTCTGAGGATCCCTCGTAAAACATGGTAGAGCTAGTGAGTTCAGATTGTTGGCCCATAGCAGTAGCACTATGCTAATTGTAAGGTCACCGGAGATCTTTGCGGCTATAACAAGTGGTGTGCGTCGAAAGTAAAAGAGTTTGCAAGGAATATATCGAGTCTTACTACGCATTCCTGAGTAATACATATATATGTAAGTATAGTCGAAACATTTATGGTGAGATGGTAAAGACATCACTTGTCCAAAAGGTAAGGCCTGAGGAGGTCGTGGTTTGACTCCCACTAAAGTAAAAAAAAGTATATATAAGTATATGCTATATATACTCAAATACATATAATCTTTTTGATGCATATATACATATATTTGTACAATGCTCTCATCAGATTCAGACCCAACCAAAGTATCTATCATTGAATGTTACTTGAAGAAAATTTTCTGACTACTTATATATAACAAGTTATATATATATATAATCACTTGTTTTAAATTCTGAAGTGTTAATATTTTTTGGCCAAGTACACATAGACAAGGAGATTAAGAAAGTTAACTACACTAAGAACTGTGTAGAACAACTCTAATCTGTTCTCATTCAAGTCTTTCCCTCCCAACCACTTGTTCCCACTCACCCCATTCACAATAGACACAATGACAGTGCTGAAGAAGAATCCCAAAGAAGTAGAACACCAAGCAAATGCAGTGCTCATGCTTCTCATGCTATCAGGGGCCTCAGAGTAGAAGAACTCCAGCATTCCTCCAAGAGTCAGCATGTCCGAGACGCCAAGCAAGAGGTACTGCCACCCCAACCAAAACACCGACAATTGCCTCCCGTCCAAAACTGCCGCCTCCCGCCTCTTCACTTCCACTATCGCCGCCACTGCCATCGATATCGATGCCATTGCAAGCCCGAGGCCAATGCGCTTGAGGGGTAGGAAGATGGAACTACTTATGTTGGTTGTTCCTCGCTTCTTGAGGATTACCGCTTTGATTCGCTCGAACAATGTTATGGAAGAAAGCATGACGACTTGGGGGATAACTGAGAGAGACGGCGGAGGGATTTGGAAGCTGTGGCCTAGTTTTCGATTCATTTTGATTCCTTGCGCGACGCTGAAGGTGTTAATTTGAGCCAAGCAGCAATTCATCATGATTGTGCTTGCAAAGATGGGAAGGAGGCCTAGGAATGTTCTTGTTTCTTCAACTTCCCATGGAGCCACACAAGGTTTTAGGAGGGCTTTGTCAAGGAATCTAACATACAAAGGAAAAACATTTTTTTGTATCATAAATTAAGTAGAACATGCAATGAACATAATTGAAGTTATAATTAAGACTTGCCTGAACTTCTTATGGGATTTTGTAGCAACCACAACCTCTGTTGGTGTACTTCTGCAATCAAGGACACTATATCTGAGTACCTGGACACAAAAAAAGAGATTAATTAATTTCTTTAATTTGTTCCAAACAATCAGGCCCAATTTAGTTAGTATGCAATCTTCGACCGCGTGTTAGTCGAAGAATGAGCAGTGGCTTGGTTTAAGAGAATTGAGAGTTTGAGTTCGTTGATCATCTATCGATAAAGCGAAGTTTCTTGCAGTTCGAATTTAATTACCTTGAAAATTCTAGTTAAAGGGCTTCCACTAGGACGCTTGTTTCGATATGTAGCAAAACCGCTGGAGAAGACAATGAGAGACAGAGTCAAGGCACCAATGCAGATTGCAAAGCCCCAGTTCCAGCCCTTGTTGTCTTCAATGTAGACCATTAGAGTGCAAGCCAAGAATCCGCCGGCAACGAGGCTAAAGAAGAACCAGTTGAAGTAACTAGAGATGAGGCTCTTGTTTTTGTTGTCAAGTTGATCTGCTCCATGTGCTTCTAATGAGGCCTTTATCCCTCCAAACCCCAAAGCAATGGCATAGAGTCCAATGTATAGAAAAGCTGCTTGTGAAGTAGATGGTTTTTCATCTTTTGGTGGTTGCAGTCCTGGCTTGGAAGCTTGAATCATCAACATTACTAGGCCCTGTCAAAAAAAGTTGTTTTTCTTTGGCATTCACATAGATAATGGATCAAAAAATCATCCTTTATTAAAAAATTAAGAGACATAAGCAATATTAATTCATTAGTTAACCTAAACGGGTTGGTCTACTGGTAAGGGCAAAGGTGTGGGTTGGTCTGTGTGGGTTAGACGCACGATCTCGAGTTCGATTCCCCACGACAACCAAACATCGATACACTGGTGTTGTAACACCCTAAAATCTTAAATCTAATAATTGTCCTAATATCAGGGTCTATGGATAAATATAAATGATATTGGTGTGTGTGACATGCTTATTCTGGTGTATTATATATTATTAATTAGTTGACTTAGATGGCTATATATAAGTTTAAGTAAATGAAAATAAACTAAAATGACTTGTTAAATAAGCTAAATAAGGAAAGATGACAATTATGATAAATAACACATAAAGGATTGACAAAATATCGAACTAAGGATAGTCATATGACTAAAAGAAATCAAGGTGGGATGTAGGGCTAGTATTGGTCAACTAAACTCTAATCTCATAGTATCACTATATAAGCTTAGTTATAAGAGGCTTGCCCCATTTGTTCTAAACATAACAAACAAAGGGGAGGAGATGCTAAACCGGAGGAAGCTAACAAAAATGGTGGATTGATGGTGATGGAGGGAGTTAACATCAACACTTATCTAAGCAAGGTAATCGTACTTATCTCTCTCTCTATATTCAACATATTGATCAAAAAAAATTTGGCTTTGGAAAGCATGAATGTAATTGATGGTTTGGAGATGGTGTGAGCTTCTTTGGCTTTATCTTCATTTTGGAAATCACACCACTCATCTTTATCACTGATTTTGGTAAGAAAACCATGTTGTGATGTTGCTTTTCAAGAGTTTGACATCAATCTCAAATTTCACAATGCATTAAAAGAAAAATAGGGTTCTTAGATTATTTTTGTACAAATCTCATTTGTAATGGTTGTAGATATGGTTTTGGTTAGTGGAATACTTGGGCCTCGTCTGGTTCATTTTTGTCAACTTATAGTGCGAGTGGAGATAGCTCCTTAGAGTTAACTCACAGTGTAAGTTCATATTTCATGTTTTGTTCAACTTTGAACTTACAGGGAAGATACAAATTTTAATAAACAATAAAATGGGTAAATGGGATTTGTGAGGGGTAATTATGTTCATACGACTCTCGAGAGTTATCTCCCTAGGAGGTAGGAGATATCTAATACCCTTCCCTGTAAGTTGGGAGATAACTTGCAAGGGAGTTAGGCAACCAAACAAGATTAGTTCCCAACACCCTGTAAGTTGTCTTTCGGGAGATATCACCACCTCCAACCAAACAAGACATTGATATTGGACCTATTTTGTTGTATTTGAAGCCCCAAATGAGGTAGGAGTTGGTCGGACAATCGGGAGAGAGGGAAATCAAGATTTTCTGGGTTTCCTGACGTTCGACACCGTGCATGTAAACGCACGACTTCATCACAACTTCAGACATGGGCTTGCAGTGGTTGACGCCCCATGACGTTGTGTGGGCAAACCAGCGACGTCGAGGCGATGTCATCGCCTATCCTAAATTGTTTTAAAATGGGATTTTTACTGGTTGGCTTCTCACATGCATTTCAAGATTTCTTTGGAATTTTTAATGTCGTGACAAGGTCCGAGGTGGTAGTAGCTAACCTCGAAAACCTTTATCGTAGCAATGTTGTTGCGGCGAAAAGGCATGACATTAATTCCTGACGAATTTACAATGTTTTCGAATAAACTTACCCTAAACAAACGAACTAATAACGTATAATGTATAAACATATACCAATGTAGACACTCAAGGAGGACACATCAGACTTCTCAAAGTTAAGGGAGTTTGGATAAAGCAGTGTTAGAGGTAAGTGGGGTTTGCTTTATCTTCAATCATGTCATACTAGTAGATATGCTAATTTTCACTTTAGTTATTGTTGATGCTCCACTTGAAATCTATGTGGCTATTTTTTCAATGAACTACTCTTATCATTGTCCTTTAAATTCCTTGAAATGAATGTTTGTGAAGCGGATATGCCTGAATAGATGGATTGCATGCTTTTACCTTGTGTTTATGGAGCAGCGACCACCAATACCTTCTACCATGGTTATTATGTTATCTTGATGGACGTATTACTGTTCGGGTTTCTTGACATTTGTTGTGTGTATGTTCATAAAATTTCATGAATGTTTGCCTTTATGTCTTTGTTAGCTGTTTGGTCTCTCCTAGATGTGCTATATAGATTTTCGGCTTACGCAAAATTGATATATATCTAGTTTTCCACTTCTTTGACTCGATGACATTCATGTATTTATTGTTTACTTTGATATTTTGTCATGGATGGGCATCGTTTATTCTATGTTGCATGGTATGGTATTGTATGATTTGCTTATGTATCAAATTATGCTCAAATGACAGTAGGATTCACAATTGACTATTGTTGCATGTTAGTTATATATGCTTTAAGTATTACTTAGACGATTGAGAGTAAAATAGCTTCTACTTTACTGAGTCTGTTGATTATCGCTCCCATTTCTCCCTCCCTAAATACCTTAGCGGTTGCACAGGGCAAAGAAAAGAACAAGGTCATAGCATATATGTTGTTTCTTGTTTGTGAGGTTGATACTCTACTATTTATTATGTTTCAAACACTTTACAAATATGGGTTTTGGCATGGGTAGACTTTGTGAAACCCATAGACTTTGTTTAGTTGGCTTGCAAGACCTCTACTTTATTTCCACACCTTATAGACATAGAAAGCTTTTATTCCGTGCCTTTATATGCCTTGGTAGTTGTCTATTTGTAGATTGTCTTGTTGTAATTTTGCATGTTAAGGCTTACTAGATTATTGATCACCTGACTCGCCGGGTTATCTTGAGGGGTTTGGTGAGGGTTTAGCCCGAGCGACCCCAATTATGGAAATTGGGGTTGTCACATGGTCTCTTTCCACAGTCCTAAAGCTCATGAGACTAGTCAGATAAGTGTCTGGATGCCCATATATGGTTAATAAAAAATAATAATTCGATCATTAGTCCTAATTGAGCTGTCTCACTGAAAATAATAATTAGTGGCGACAACAAACACTTGCCTGCTTATTAGTCTTGTAAGTTTTTTTCACTTTACTTACGACAAAATCCTATATTAAATTGCTCCCCCACAACCTTACTTGTGATTTTGTAATTAAAAACAAGCCATGGTCTTCGGATGATCTCTAGATTAGCATTAGTATTAGATCCAACGGTTGGAGATCATGTTCATTATTGATATGTAACTTCTTTTTTGAAGTAATTATTAAGATATATGCAACTTAATTGGTTTCAATAGCAAATACACAAAAGAAGTCTCAAAAAATAAAATAAAATAGTACTGCTTATTTTCCACAAAAAATGTTTCTTTAAAAAGAACTAGGTCGCTAACCATTAAAATTACTTGCATTATATATATATATATATGTATGTATATATAATATGGACCTTATTATGTAAAAATGAGAAGATTATATATAAAAAAAACTGGAGGAGAAGATTTTCTTGAATTGAAAAAAAAAAAAAAAAGATTTCCCTCAAGACCATGTTGACGTGAAACTAAGGCTGACAATTTGAGTCGTGAAACGTTTAACACGATACGACACGACACGTAATAAATATATCGTAGGTTTGACATAAGTGGGTCTGGGTCATAAACAAGTTAACCTGTTTATACACGGTTAACAAATGAATAATTAACATGTTAACTTGCTTGACTAATTTATAACTCGATCGCTTTACACGATTAAGGAATGATCTATAAATAATAAATATGTAATAATAAATAAATTATTGCAAAATTCACCTATTTGAATACATGTTAATAACATGATTTATTTTTTATTTGCAAACATCGTTTTCCATAATTAACTTTATTTTTAGAGGAAATATTTATTTTACTTTTAATATATTATTCAGGTTTAAAGTTTTATTAATAATTATTTATTAAAAAATATGAAATTTACACATTTTTTGGAGGATTTTTGTTGTTTTGTATATGTTATTTGTTACCAGTCATTTTCCCTTCATTATTAACACTAAAGAGTAAAAACTTGAATGAAAAAGTAAAGTAAAACTTAAGACTACATCTCATTATATTTTATTGTCTATTTAATTATGTTCATTTAAATTTATTCATATAGATATTTTTAAAAATGTAGTAAATTAATTATAAAAATTAAATAAATTAAAAAGTTTAAATAAAATATTTAATAAGTATGTGATACGAATACCGACATGTTTATAACACGACCCACTTAGACACGAAAACGATTAACACGATTAATAAACATGTCATGTCATAGGTTTACATTATATGGGTCATGACCTGTTTACGACACGACACGTTTACGACTCGCCGACACGAATTGTCACCCCTACATGAAACAAACCCAAGCCTTCTCTAAACCTAAGCTAAAAAGGCGCCTTCTCTGTTGTAATGTGCCCCTCACACTCACATCGAAGTGACGTTCTATATTTTCATAAACCCATCTAATAACTTGTGGCTTTTGTTGGAATATAATCCCACATTAAAAATATAATAAGAGTTGGTGTGGTATAAAGTGGTGTAAATTGGATCTTAGCAAAAAGCCAATTGATTTTGTGCAAAGATGGGCTCTAACCCCATTTTTATACCCACCATGTGCACGTGTGGTCCAACACTCTCCGGGCCCATAGATTTCTATATGGTATCAGAGTGGAATGATCCTGCGCTCGTATTTGAAGACTTGATTGGGCTAGCGGTGGAGTCTAGACCCATTTGTGGACCTAGAGCCTATAAAAAAAGGCCTAAACATATTTCCAGACCAATAAAAAATAGGTCTGTGTTTGGCAAGTGACAACTAGTTCAGGCCTAGTTGCACTTGAGAGGGAGTGTTGGAATATAATCCCACATTAGAAATATAATAAGAGTTTGTGTGGTATAAAGTGGTGTAGATTAGATCTTAGCAAAATGCTAATTGGCTTTGTGCAAAGATGGGCTCCAACCCCATTTGTATACCCACCACGTGCGCGTGTGGTTCAACAATCTCCTGGCCCATGGATTTCTATAACTTTCAATAAACAAAAAGGTATTGATTTTTCGAATGAACCCTAAGGTGTCAAAACAAATTAAGCAAGAATAGACTAAAAAAATTATTTTTATATATACCTAGAATAAAAAAAAGACTTATTTTACAATATCAAAAACTATTATTGATAAGTACATTGTCAAATTATACTAAATGCATAATTAACACATAAGTTCAAGGTTTGTAAACCAATCTAAGATATAGTGATATGTTGGTTGCTGGATCATTGAGCTTATAGTATTTAATAAACCATTACACGAGAGTTTTCAAAATTAGTAATATATTAGAATAATATATCAATTATATATCAATTAAGTTTTAAAAAAATAGTTTGCAAAAATATTTGTCCAGTGTTTTAATTACAATTTTTTTTTTCTTGTTGTGAAATATCAAAAATATAAATTAAAAATAATTTCTTTAAAGATACAAGTGTAGGTCATATTGTAGTAATTTATTTGAGTGAGAGCGAGTTTATTTTAATTAGCAGTAACTCATATCAACAACATAGCCTTAGTCTCAAATTAATTGGAGTCAGCTGCATGGATCAAGCTCTTACCAGTAACTCAGTGATGCAAAATATGATGAAGGTCCAAAATCTTGTGATGAAAGAATCACATATGAAACCACCGAGCAATGTAAGGATAAATGCACTCCCCATGAAGTTTGTCACAGTGTTTGCTGCTTCATCATTTGGATAATGCATAAAAGTAATTAAGTAAGTCACAAGGTTGGTGGCATTTGCTAGGAACACCATGTTCTCCAAAACCTCCACCACTACAAAACATCAAAAGAAAGTAAAAAATTAAATGAGAAAAAAAAATTGAAAAAGGGACCGTACATATAGAGCCACAAGATCGACCGGCTTGTATAAATTTGCATTCTAATGTTACTCGTATATACATCCATTTGGATAGGAAAAGATTTGCTGAAGTGTAATGTTGATAATGTCTACCCATAATAAAGTGATACGTGTACAAAAGAGTAAAAATGAGAGGACAAAAGTGTAAAAACACATTATACATTATACAATAACATCAAGATGTACACAAAGATTTCAATATGTTGCATTGATTACTACCATAACTCCATACCAAACCATTGAACTACCATCTAAATGGTTGGTGCTTTGTTTTTTGAAGACAAACGGTTGGTACTTTAAATTAATTTTGTCTCTCAATCATTTCCTATTATTATTATTATTATTATTATTATTATTATTATTATTATTATTTTATTTTTTTTGGTAGGATTCAATTTTTTTTTTGTAGGAATTTCCTATTATTTTCGCAAATAAAGAGAAATTTAAAGTCATGACTCTTTAGCATGGAAAATAATTAGTACTAAAAAAAGGAACGAAATTGAGAAACTCTCTTTAGCATAATCAATTACTTGAATATCCCCAGCTAGAAATTACCATACCAATAAAAATATTGTAAACTTTTTTTATTTTTAACGTTAACTTCCCTTGCACCCTTCCTTTCTCGACAATAAATTAAGCAAATTAAGGTTATACGTAGCTTAGTATTTTTTTTTTTTTGGTTAGTAGTTTTTAATTTATACAAAATATTATAGTAAGGCATGGATATCAACCAAAAAAGTAAGAAATATTTAAAAATTAAAGAAAACTCTTTCAATTGAAAAAAAAAATCAATCTTACCACAAACAATGACACAGCATTTTTTTCCTCCGTACTTGCTACCTTCCACCTTTCTTCCTCTCCAATCAACAAAATCATCAATCTCCTTACTCTGATCAAGATCCTATATAAGAGATTAAATATTAAAAACAAAAAAAAAATGAAAGAAAACCTAGAAACATACATGACAATATATTAATTAATTAGTTTGTATATAGATGTAAGAAGAAGACAATTTCTTTTTTAAAAAAATAATACTGCAGCCATGGGCATAGTATTGAAAATAAAAGCCCAACTATTAAAAAGAAAAAAGAAAAAAAGAAAAAAAAAAAAACTTATTGAATCTAAGTAAACATATTAAAAAACCTTTGAAAAGAACTGAAAGAAAAGAAAGAGATGAAGCACAAGAGAGGTTTAATAATGCTTACCATGAAAAAAAAAACTTGGCAAGCCCTTCACAAAAACACTAGTGACAGATTGTTCATGAATAAGAGTAGGTGATATATATAGCGTGATGGTGTTTATATACATAAAAATAACATTAGTAATAAATGCTTAAGACAAAAATAGATTAAATTCAAGATTGGCTCTGGTTGAAAATATTAACTAGCTAGCTAGTAGTGCCAACAAAACACTTGCCTTATTAGGCATGTCATTTTTACCACTATTTATGATAAAACCCTTAATGAAATTGCTCCTCATCTACTTGTGAGTTTGTAATTACGTACAAGCTATGGTCTTCAGATGATCTTGCGATTAGCACTAATATGAGATCCGATCCGACGGTCAGAAATCATGTTCATTATTGTTATGTAATTTGCTTTCAATAGCAAATGCAAAAGAACTGATTAATTTCCCTAAAAAAATAAATAAAATGGAACTGATCATTTTCCACAAAAATGTTTCTAGAAGAAAAAAAGTGGGCCACTGGCCATTAAATTACTTTAATTTTATTTGTGGGGAGTGCTACGGTGACCACTTTGGTCACTCATGAAAATGGACACAAATATTGTTGGTGTCCTAATATATACCATATACATTAATCTAGCTGTCTCAAGCATCGATGCACAAACGCATCAATGAATACCAACATTATTTTCGACACAAATGCTTAATTTGTAGTATTGGTTAAGAGAACATCCTCTAATCTTGAAAAGTCAAGATAGGAGTGACGGCTAGAGTTTGAAGCATTGATTTTTTTTTTTTTTGTGATTCTTTAGTTTTGATCGGTTGTAGTTCCAATCAATTTTTATTTTTATTTATTCAATAAAAGTCAGATTTATTCAGATCTGAGATGTTTCGTTTCATTTAACCTACAATAGTTGTCTGATTCATAATTGACACCATTTGCCTCTCCTCCATGCATGCATTTGCTATCACTTGATTTTGTCTTCGTTTCTATATGTTTGGGTATGGATCTACTTCAGTTATTGGTTTGATATTTTCACTAGGTTTTCTATTTCAGTAAATTGTTGACTTCCCTTGTTGGAAGTCTATTTTTGTCTTTCCTCGTCGGAAGTTTATTTTGTCTTCCCTTGTTGAAATTTCAATTTCTCGTTACGGTTCTATTATTGTAGATGCAAAAGACAAACGTACAAATTACACATAAGTTTGCAAACTTTTGCAACGCCGATTATATCTCAAAGAGGAAGAAAATGGTTGCAATTGATGTAATTTCATTGTTAAATAAGATGTAAGAATGAGCAATAATTAATTTCTATGAATTGAAATACCTTTTTGTCAAAAAAAAAAATAATAATTTTTGAGTGTCCAAAATAGGTAGGCCAGTCATGTATAGTTTTCCTTTACTTATATAGGAAAATGATAAAATGACCCACTTTGGACGCATACTTGGGACGCACACTTTGTTTTTTAGTTTATTTATGGTGTTTTGTTAGATGTAGGCCCACACCTTGGGAGACAAGAAATAGCCATAAATGAGCTAAAAGACAAAGTGTGCACTCCAAGTGTGCGCTCAAAGTGTGTTAGATTATCATTTTTCTTACTTATATAGCAGATAGACCTTGTGCTGTGAAAATGAGGAGCATACATAGAAAGTTTTGGAGGAGAAGAAATTCTTGAATTGAAATAAAAGATTACCGATGTTGACATGTAACAAACACGGCAAGCCTTCTCTTGATTGTTGTCTTATATATGCACCTTAACGCACGTGTTTTTTTTTATAATTCGAGATGTATCCAACGACAGACAATTACTGCCTCGTGTTAATGGATTGATGTACCAATATTTATGTGATGGTGTACATTTTTTTTTTTTAAAAGAAAGGATAAATACACACACACACACACATATATATATATATATATATATATATGGAAATTCTACAATGGAGACTAAATATATACTTATGTCATGGAAACTCATCAAAATGTGTTGTGCATTAAATGCTTTGTACATTTATGTCACATCGATTAATGTGTTAGATTTAAATCTAGTGTACCTATGGTATGGGTATATATTTGGTTCTCATGGTAGAAGTAACCTATATATATTCTTCTACCATGGGATATGTATACCCATGTCATGAGTACACTATTTAGAACCATTGGATTTAAATCCAACACATTAATCGATCGATGCGACATAAATGCACAACATATTTTGAGAGGTTCCAATGATATGAATATATATTTGATCTCCATTATTGTAGAACTTCCCTATATATATATATATACACATGATGATTGATGACCTTGCGCTCCATAAATCGATGCATCAAAAATGCACAAGTCATTTAATGCACAACACATTTTGAGAGGTTCACATGACATGGGTATATATTTGAGTTTCATCATAGAATTTTTCATATATATAGGGTACTACATAGGGTTACAAGTGGGGCGGAGAATTCCTATCCCCCGCAGGGCTCCGCATCGGCGGGGCAGGGATTCTCGACATTTTTTCCCCCGTAGGGGCAGGGGGTGGGGTGCGTAGCGGGGACGGGGATTACCCCTCCCCCGTGGGTTTTCCCCGTCCCGCCCGCCCCGTATCCCGCCCCACGGGGAATCCATTTAAAAAAAAATAAATGTTACGAAAATGTTATGAATTATATTTATTCCTTAATTTACATTAAATTTTAAAAAATCATATGCATTCGATTTACTATATACTACTAATTTTTAACTTAATGAAGACAACATTTTCAAAATAAAGTATAATTTAATCTAACTAAAATTTTTATTAAGACTAAATTACTATATGTACTTTATAGATGTAATATGAAAGATATATTTTATATTTGCGATTAACATAGTAAATGATGCACCACTACAAAATATATAATTATAACCAAATCTACCTTACTAAATAATTTATTATAATAAGCTATAATTTTAAATCTAATACAATACCTAATTATTAAATACATAATACATACTATAGTCTTAAAAATTGAATATTTAATGTATTTGCAAACCATTCTAATTAAATAGTTTTGATCAATTTTCATGATTTATTAATATAATACAATACATTTAGAAGTCATAAATTAAATAATTATATAGTTTATTTTTTATTTAACTTCTCATGTGGCAGTATCTAATATTGCCAACCGCATTGCTTAGTACACACTATCAAATCGACATTGTCATTGGATCGCAATTCTCAACTAATAAGTGGCCCTTTGAATTTTTTTTTATAAGAAAAAAATTAAGGAAACAATTTGTCCTCATTGGGGTTTGAACTATGAATCCACGGCCTTAGCATTGTTATCGGATCCTAATTCTCAAATAAGGGGCGACCCTTTGAACTTAATTTGTTTTCATCTAGGAGACTTGAACTTAAGACTTTGCTTAATGGAAGTTGAACCCATTGCCACTTAAACCAACTAATTTTTTTTAAATAATTGTTTGTATATAATAAAGTTTTTTTAGTCAACTATAGAAGTAATTAAATTAATTCAAGTAAGAAATATAATTTATATATATATATTAATTCAGCCATAATTTATCAATGTGATTATAAAAATTATATATGATCAAATAAATGTATTTTATTAATTCAGAATAAAAGGGTTACATTAGGTTTAGAATTAGATCTAACTATACATGTCATAAGGATTTTTATTTTGAGAGTGTCAAATGGATATAGTTATATGTTATTTTTATGGTTATCTTTATTTATATAATATAAGTTTCTCTAAAAAAAATACAAGTTTCCACCTTGAGATACCATTAGCATACAACTGATTAAAAAATTTTGTAACAACTTGAAGTTAATTCACCATTGTTAATGACGTCTTTGCAGACGTGGCTAACAACTCAGACCCTTGTGGGACCTGCAGCTAGGCTATAGCGTGCTTGGAGTTAGGTAAATAGTTATTTTGTGTGTTGGTTTGTCTAATTTGTGATATAGATTAAACGACATTGCGATGTATATATTTATATTTCATTTGATGTGCGAGATTGTGTGTTAAGTATTCGCTTCGATATGCGTGTCGACGTGGGTACCGGGTAGGCTAAAAGGTAAAATACTAGGCCAGGGGAATTAATACACACATGAAATAAATTAAATGAAATAAATATTTAATATGAAATGACTATATGGGGTCTAGTATAGTGGTAGTACGCGTAGGTCGCGTGTTGTGACACGAATGGGACTTTTTGTGTGGCATACCAAAGGGAGTGTACATAAGTGTGTCATTTATGTGAGTTATTATGGGCTGAAAAAAGGGTCAATTATTGGCCATTTAAGAGTCATTAGATGAACATATGGATTGGTAAGTGGGTGGAGATCATTTTGGATATATAAAATTGACTTCAAACACTCCCACCACCTTTTCTCTCTCTTGTTCTTCTCAAAACCGAAAATCAACTGTGAAAGGCAAGGGTTTGGTGATCATTTGGTGAGGATTTGAAGGACTTGGAGGTGGTGAAACATCAAAGCAAGGTGATATTCTTGTTCTTCTCCACTTTCTCCTCATTATGATTGTGGTTTTGGGCATGGTGATGTTGAATCCGAGATGGGGAAGTTTGGCTACTGTTTTTATGGGGTTTATGGTTGGTTTTGGTGGTGTCTATGTGTTGTTATTGTTGTTCAAGTTTGTTTTCAAGTTTGGATGGTTTTCATGAAATTGGATTTTTCAAGTTTTTCATTTATTCGTGAATTTAATTGATGAATGATGTTATGTCCATGTGCCTCTTGTTTTTTGAAGTGTTCTTTATCCCCCACGAGGTGAGGATGGTGTCGACAACTTTGGAGGAGGCTTGGGTGTGAAAATTCAGCAGCTCAGCAGAGGTGAACTGCTGGAAATGCGATCACCCAGCACGCTAGGCAATCTGGGTTTGGTGGGAAACGATGAGGATGAACACCAGCGCGTTGGGCCATCCTCCAGCGCCCCGAGTGTTCATCAGATAGTACTTTAGGGCTATTTTGAGGTTTGGGGACCTAATACCTATACCAATTAATATACAATACATATAATTGACTAAAAATCAATAATAAATGGTAATAGGTCATTTTGAACGGTATTTTTAGATATCGGGGATTTGGCGGAGTAGGACCGGGGTTTATTTTACGGGACGAGGACTGCAGTTTGAGGTGTGTAGTATCCCAACTAAAATCACTTGAATATTTGGCTACTTTGACTTTTGAATTCAATTTATGTCTTTCAATACTCTATTCTTGGATGTGGTTTATATGGACGGACGTTGAGGCTCTCCCTCTGTACCATTTCCGTATGTATGCCCACTAGGCCATAACATGTGTGTTAAGGATTTATGTGTGGGTGCATCGTTGGTACTACGTCAACCACCTAGCGGATCCAGATCCTGACTCTACTTGAGTGGGACTCGCCGACAGTATTATGTGGAAGTGTTTGAATTTTGGCGCTAGTCTGACCCTAGGCTCTAGAAACACACTTTGAGTTTTCTCTATTATCTATCCATGCGATGATCACAGTTGCCTGTATTTATTTTCACATGTTTATTTAATAGCTTTATTTAAATTCCAATATTTACTTTCAATATTGCTCACTTAATTTCCTTGGGAATACTCACTTTGGACTCGTCATCTGTCTTTTATGATGGCTTGAGTGCAGATCCTAGTAGGAGTCAAGGCAAGGGCAAGCTACCAAATTATTGGTGATTTAGTGATATTTTTGCCAGAGTCGTACGTTTGTATTATATGTACTTATTTTTTATTTTAGGGTTTGGGGTTTGGGATTGTGAGATACCTTGTATTTTTGATATTTTGAAACCTTTGAGGTATTTATAGATTTATGGTTATCTTATGGGTTATCCACACTAGGTTTATGGTTTATATCACATGATTTGATATTTATTAACTGATGTTAATATGATTTTAAGACTTCCGCTGATGTTTTAAGGTTTTGGAGATAATTTAACAGATAACATGAGTATATTAAAAATCCAAAACAATAACTTATGGCATATGGTGGTTAATAACGATTAAATAGTAGATATTATTCAATGTGAGGCACAACTGGCGCTAGTAAGTCAGACTGTGGGCCTACATTGGCCCTCGTGGTGGCCTATTGGAAAATGGGTCGTTACAAATTTGCTTGACAGATAATCAATTGTTAATTAGTATGATTGACTTATCCTAACTAATCATATAAAATTGGAAATTAGTAGTACTTAGGTAGAGAAGCGTTGTATGCGCATCAAATAATGATATAAAAAAGACCAAAGATTAAGGATTAAAGCATGCACTTATATAAAATTAGTGGCAACAAAGTTTGCCCTGCGGGTAATCCGTCAGGGTGGGGCGTGGGGTGATAAAATTCACCCCGAGAAAAAATTTTGAGGATAAATCCCCGCCCCGCAGATGCGGGGACAGTATCTTCAATCCCCACCCCACCCTGCCCCACTTGCAACTATAGTACTACTACCATGAGAACCAAATATATACCCAAGTCATGGGTACACTATTTACAACTATTGGATTATAATCCAATAGACTAATCAAGGCGTCATAAATGTACAAAACATTAAATGTACAAAACATTTAATGCACAACATATTTTAAGGGGTTACCATGGCATGGGCATATATTTGGTCTCCATTGTAGAATTTTCCTATACATATATTCCTTCCCTCTTTCGATTTCACCCTAATACGTCTATCTTTCTATCGATTTGTTCTTTCGATTATGGCTAGTGATAGACTCTCATTTTTGCCCCTCGCGTATCTTAACCCTCGTCTTCTCTTTAACAAATCACAATTTCTATCTTATCCCCTGTGTTCTCTCTCACAAATCAAAATAGGGCTTGGGTTGGTCGACAAGGAGGGTTGGCCCATTGAGTATTAAGTCTTGACTTTCTCAGTCTGACTCTTAGCTGATTTACAATACTGCAAAGCACAAACACTCTCGTGGTCTTGGATTTTGGATTGGCAAGAGAGGTAATATTGTTTTTTAAATCTCTTAATATAGTGTTGCTTTTGTGAATCCCCAAAGAAAAAGTTATGTTGGTTTTTTTGTTCCATAGATTTGATTAGCAAACCAAACAAGAATTCTTGTATTTCTAACTCTGTCTTGAGATTATTCTCCAATCTCTCTCATGGAGATCCACAAGTGCTCTTAATATACTCTCCATTAATAATAGGGCGCCCACTTTTTTTTTGGGATTTTCATTATTATTGAATTTCATTATTGATTGATGACTTGCCTTATTCACTTGACATGATTTTTCATTATTTGGGGATTTGGTTTTCAAATACTTGCTACTTCTTATAGATAGATGATTAATTTGGTGAAGAGTGCTATGGAGTTGTTTGATCAAATGTTCAAGAGAATATTAGTTTGATAATCATGATAAGATGGTTTCAATGGGGGTATGTGTATGAGTAATCGATGGGAGTTTCTGATAGAACATTGAAATTGATCTATTGAATTGAGAAGAAACGACGACCACAAATACAAAAGTAACCTAGAGAAGAGTCTTAAAATTCTCTCAAACCCATCACTCCAAGAGTGCCCAATTATATTTAAATTCCAAGATGTTCAATCTAACTAAATCACCCCTATTTATAGTATTTCCATCTCACTAATTCTATATATATGACTACTCAATGTGGGATCTTATTATTACTCTCCCCTTAAACATCCACCTTGTCCTCAAGGTGGGAAGAAAAAGAAACGTACAAGGAGATGGTAGAATAGTAGGAACGTAGACCCAATAATATGAGGAGACAAATACGCAAAGAAAATAATCTTGGGTGCGACATTTCTCAACTGCATTTTATCAAACACTTATAGTGCACTATGAAAGTTGCAAATGAGACCAACAAATATCTACAGGTGAGGCAAACCATGCCATGATCCATAGAAACTTGTAGCATAGGGTTGAGCAATGCACAACATTAGCTCTCAAAAAGAAAAGAGCAACAACTCTACAGACCAAGATCATGGCATAACCCAAATAAACCTCGGGGTCGATAGGCGATAAACATTCATCTTCACGAGTGTTATGAATGGAAGGCTCGCAGTCCTAAGTAAAAGGCCAACAACTACAACAACTGTTACACAGGACAAAGATGAAAATCATGGTGGCATACACAAGACAAAGATGAAATGTAAGTAGAACATCAAGTCCTTTCTCTTTTATCTCAGCAAGGAAAATCACAAAGTTCTATATGAACAAGATAGTGTAAGCATTCAAAATTTCACCACCAACAATTATATGGACACACTGCCCTATCACTTCAGTAGGAAGGTACTGCCATAGACTCAAACTGGAAAGCAACAATGACCTCTAATCCAAACTAACCTTAAGCACAAATGTGGCGCCAACAGAAGGAGGCAAGAATCTATCTAACCATGTTGCCTCAGAACTAAAAGTAGACTGTGGATCTTATGGAGATTCCAAGAGCCAAGTTAGGGCGTTGATTAATGTTGCCTAAGATGGATGGAGTATATGGTGGGAGAGATGTTGCAAAAGAAGCACCCTTCAAAGGAATGAAGGAATTAGCGTTGGAAGAAGAGGAACAAATTGTCCCCTATTCAACACTTGATTTTGAGCGCATGAGCACAACAACAATACAATATATTGGATAGAACATATAGACCTCAAAATGATTCTCAAACAATGGGTTATGTAAATGGACCCACAACTTAAAGTGTGATAAATAATTTGTATGTCGATGAGAATCAAATGGAAGAAGTAAGAACTTGGATGCTTTATGGTTGCACGGGCAAATAAAGTCAGGATAACAACAGATCTGTTGTAGGTTAAGTATCACCGTATGATCTCCCTGATCGACTCATTCGATCAACATTGTTGTCCTCCCCAAATTCACAATCACACCAATGGAAAACGAACGAGAAAGATCAGATCTATTGAATTCGAGTGTCAAAACAGCTACAACAGTCACTGGTTGTAATGAAGATGGCGGTGGCCAAGGCGGTGGATCTAAGGCATCCTCAATCAAACCCTCCATGAGAACACCTGACCTAATAGATCTGTGATTTTAGTGAAAGCCTTTGAAGTTCTTGAAATATCTATCTGCAGAGAAGGGTGCCAAGGCGACCAAAGATGATGATCTAGGGCAGAGAAGTGGCATACGCTCTTCATGGAGAGTGCATCCAGCTTTGCAAACAACATCCCATCCTAAAGCACCAAGGCCGTATTAACTGCATTCACATCCACTAGATATGGATCGAGAAAAACTGAAACGAAGGACTTACTAGTATGAAATTATAGTAGAGTTGATGAAATCGCTTAAGGAAATAATGAATTGAACAGACACAGAGTAGGCGAGGGCAGCATCGTTGAAGATGACTTAGAAGGGTTTGGTACGGGTGGAAGAGGAACGGGAGATGGTGATCTGGCGAATTCGTGCCAGCAGTTGGCAACCCCTTCAACAATTCTAGATATGGTTGTTTAGAGCCATTGGCTTCTCCGATCTGAGGAAGTCCCTCTGTTGTAGTTTGTTGTTGGAGAAACAAGGTTTCCATTGGTTCAACGAAGCTCTGGATTTGCAACCTAACTTCAATTTTCAGCTCCTCCATCGATACTTGAATGGATGAAATCTTCTTCACCTCATCTTTTATTCGATCCAAGCGTGCTTCCATTCGATTCAATCGAACTTCCATGTTTTATGTTGTGCTCTTATACCATATATAGAACACTGAAATAGATCTATTGAATTGAGAAGAAACAACGATCACAAATACAAAAGTTATCTAAACAAGAGTCTTAAAACTCTCTCAAACCCATCACTCCAAGAATGTCTAATTATATTTAAATTTCAAGATGTCCAATCTAACTAACTCACCCCTATTTATAGTATTTCCATCTCACTAATTCTATATATATGATTATTCAATGTGGGATCTTATCAGTTTCTTTTAGTAATTATCTATAGCTAACTAGAACCTAATTCTGAATTGTTGGCTCAGATGCTTGGAATTTGACACTGCTGTTGAGGAGCTAACTAGAACCTAATTCCCCTTTAACTGACATTTTTTTTTGTTCCTGCAGCCTTATAGATTTATGGATGGTCTCATTCATAGGTTATTTGTTAAAAAGATTTTTTTTTTCTCTTTGCTTGTATTCTAATCACTAATTTTTCTTCTTTTTGCGCTTATTCATTTTATTTATTTATTTATTTAATACTTTATAAATAAAGGTATGTTGTTGCCGTTGTTGTATTTGTAAAGGTATGTGTCGTTGTTTTATGTATTCAGTTAACTCTTGCAATATTTACCCAGATATGTTGGAGCAAAGACCTAATGATTGATGGAAAATTATATTGAACTAAGGGATCGTATCTCACTAGATCTTCAGTTAACTGTAAATATATATATATATATATATATATATATATATATATATATATATATATATATATATATAAAAGCCTGAATGAAAATATATTATAATAAGTTTCTGATCCAACATCTGCCTTGATTGCTTCTCATTGTGTTTATATTTTATTTCAAGTTCTATTTATGCAGCTGAGTTCGTAAGGGCATTATACTTGATATATTGTCCCCTTGCATTGCTGTCATTTGTTATAGTGTTTTTGTTATTTTTAGATGTCATTGTGCATACAACTAGAGTTGTCTCATCAATAGATAGAAATAGGGGATCGGACCTGATTTTGAATGGATTCCCTCTCTATCCACTCCCTCTCTTTTGCTTTGTCAGAATATATCAGACCGGTTTGGACCCTTGTTTGAGATGTCGTTGTTGAGTATTTGAGGTTGAGGATGAGGGTATAAATGTACTTTCCATATGTTGTACAGTGTAATTGTGTTAGAGTGTGTCACATGTATGTGTTAGAGTGTGTTACATGTTGAGTTAGTTAGATGTTATGTACACACTATATATACCATGTACACTGATACTTCAGTTTTTTGAGAATGAATAAAAACCAGATGTATTTCTTTCAAATTCTGTTCATGGTATCAGAGCGGGAAATTCAAGATTCTTGAATTTGAGTTTGTTCTGGGTCTGTGAGGGTTGATTTTGGTGTTCATTCTTCAAGGATTGAAGAATTTTTCTTCTGAGTGATCTAGGTTGATGTAATTTCGATCTAGGTTTTGATCTTGATTTCAAGATTAGGGTTTCGATTTGGAGCATTCATGATGAATGTTCAAAATAGTGAGATGAATGTGAGCAGTGTTGGTGCGGATGAAGCTCTGCACTTGCAAAATTCAGATAATCCAGGCATGGTTCTTGTTTCAAATCCATTGACAGGGCCAAATTACTTAACATGGAGCAGAGCAATGAAGATTGCGTTAGGAGCCAAGATGAAGTTGGTGTTCATCAATGGTGGATTTCCAAAGCCAGATATTGCAGATCCAATCTTTGAGAGATGGCAGAGAGCTGATTGTATGGTAACTTCATGGATTTTAAATTCAATTGCTAAAGATGTTGTTGATGCTTTCCTTTATTCGATTCGCATTTGATTTGTGGACTGAACTTAATGAAAGATTTGGAGAGTGTAATGGTCCTCTTCTTTACCAGTTAAAGAGAGAAATTAGTACCATTACTCAAGGAGAATTGAGTGTTTCAAGTATTTTACAAAATTGAAAAAGTTATGGGATGAGCTTGCTTGTTTGGTTCCATTGCCTAGATGTGGATGTGGGGTCATGCAAAAAGATGATGGAGTTGGATTCAAATGATAAATTGATGCAATTTTTGATGGGTTTAGGAGACATTTATGATCAAACAAGAAACCAGATTCTGGTATTGGATCCATTACCTAGTATTAATAAAGCTTACTCTATGGTTATAAGGGTAGAGAAGCAAAGAGAGGTGAATGTTAATTTTGCTCCTAGTGTGGATACAACTTTCTTGATGAGGAATCGGTCTTTTCCAAAGAAATAAATCTTTGCGAGAAAAGTACTTTTAAGAAATCAAGAAACAAGGAAGATCTTTACTTGTGATCATTGTAAGATGAGAAAGCATACTAAAGAAAATTGTTTTAAATTACATGGGTATCCCGATTGGTTTAAAGAAGTAAAAGAGAAGAAGAAAACTGGAAATGCTGAGCAGAAACAACAGTTTGCACATATGTTAGAGTCACCAATGGATATAAGTGGAAATGCTGAGCAGAAACAACAGTTTGCACATATGTTAGAGTCACCAATGGATATAAGTGGTGAGAATGCAAATTTGCAGATAGATATGGAAGCTAATATAGCAGCTTTGGTGCAACAGGGTATTGAAAAATTTATGAAAGGGAAGAGGGTTCTTTTTGATGATTCAGATGCTCATGTTCATTTTGCACATTCTGGTGAATTTGAGGGTGGTTTCTTCAATCAAAGTTATTGTTATAGTGCTTTGGTTGGTTCTGATTCTTGGGTTGTTGATACTGGTGCTACTAATCATATGTGTATTGATCGTTCTATGATTGTTGCTCCCATGATACTTGCTAAACCAACTCCAGTGTTTCTTCCTGATGGATCTACGAAGCTGGTTACTCATACTGGTGATGTCCATCTTACTTCTCAAATTCTATTGAAGTCTTGTTTACATATTCCTACTTTCAAACACAATTTATTGTCTCGTTAGCAAGCTTACCTCTTCATCACCTTTGAGGTTTATTTTTCTCAATGATTGTTGCTTGTTACAAAATCATGAGAACTCCAAATTCTAGCAAATGGGCAAACTTGTGGCTGGTTTATACATATTGGATGCTACTTCTTTTTCTTCACAAACAATCCAATCGCTTTCTTCTATTTCACTATGTCCTGTTCTGCAATTACTTCTTATCATGTTGATGATAAGAAGTGTTTTTGGCATCAAAGGTTAGGTCATCCATCTCAAGCAAGTTACTAAACATTTGCGCTCTTATTCCTGCAACTTTAGAAACTTGTGTTAAGCCTTGCGATGTTTGTCACTTATCCAAACAAAGTGTAGATTGGCATTTCCATTGAGCGATTCGATCTACTTCTCCTTTCCAGTTGGTTCATATGGATGTTTGGGGGCCTTACAAGCAAGTTTCTCTACAAGGGTCTCATTTCTTTTTAACAATTGTGGATGATTTTACTCGCTTCACTTGGACTTATTTGATGCCTTCTAAGTCGAGCACTTTCTCCATTATTGAATCCTTTTTAAAGTTTGTTCAGACTCAGTTTCAGTCATCAGTAAGAACTGTTCGGACAGACAATGGCACTGAATTTGTTAATCACAGTTGTGCTAATTTGTTTTCTCAATTTGGTATTTTACATCAAAAATCCAGTCCTTATACTCCTCAGCAGAATGGAGTAGTTGAGAGGAAACATAGGCATCTTCTACAAATCACTAGAGCATTGATGTTTCAATCTGGATTTTCAAATAAGTTTTGGGGAGATGCAGTGCTTACTTCAACATATGTTCTTAACAGGCTTCCCTCTCATTTGTTAGATTGGAAATGTCCATATGAACTTCTATTTGGTACTGTTCCTGATTACCTCTTTTTGAAGAGTTTTGGTTGCTTGTGTTTTGCAACTAATACACAGCCTCATAAAGACAAGTTGGAGAGGAGAGCTTTCAAGTCAGTCTTCATTGGTCATGTACACTGATACTTCAGTTTTTTGAGAATGAATAAAAACCAGATGTATTTCTTTCAAATTCTGTTCAGTCGTGGACCATGTTTCTTAATTTGATCACCAACTTAGCTTTTTTATGAATGCTAAATTATGAATTAATGGAACCAAATGTATGCAATTCTTCTTTATGGAATTTGTACATGATAAATAACAAACTATCATCCAATTACAGGTTACAGACAACTCTGTTGGAGGAGGACCTATGACCTAGCAATTGGAATTAGTAGATGATATTTAACAACACAGGATGAATTTTGAGTCCTCTCACTTATAGTCGCATAATTTGCCTTTATACTAAATATATGTTCAAGACATTTTTTTTTATAAGAAATATACGTTCAAGATTGAAATAGGCATATGATGATTTGACACAAAAAAAATGATGACTTCTGAGGCCTCTCACATAAAGTTGTATAATTTGCCTTTATACTAGGTATATATTCAATATTGAAATATTCATGTTCTTCAATAGTTCAAGAAGGCCAGTTGGTTAGTAACTCTACTATATCCAAAAAAATATGTCAATCCCAAATTAGTTGTGGTTAGCTAGATAGATGCATCCCAAGTTAATTAACTCTTTCATGTTCCCTCCATAGGAATCCTTTTCCTTTGAATATATTAGGATGTTTTAAGAGAATCGTTTTTTTTTTTTTTTTTTTTTTTTTTTTTTTTTTTTTTTTTTTTTTTTTTAGTGGGAGTCGATTTACGATCTCCCGAGGCCTTGCCTTTCTGACAAATGATGTGTTTACCATATCACCTGAGAGGCTTTGACAGAGAGAATTGATTATCTTGAATGAATTGTGTTGTGCATTTGCTGAATCATGCTTCTTTCAAGTTTCATAAGACACGTTTTTATTCTTTTATATTTTTGCGAAAATTCAAATTAGATCTTTTATCAAGTGGGTTTTCATTACTGATGATCAAAATGGTCACTGAATTTATTTGACACTTTTGAATTTGAGTTTACACAATGTATGTGCCTATGATAACTTAGATAGGTTAATATTGATGGTTTCATAGTGTGACTTAAAGTATTTTCCTTTTCTAATTAATCACGTGCCTATGATAACTTAGATAGGTCAATGTTGATGGTTTCAACTACTAATTAAAATACCTCTAATCAACTCAACCAAGAAATTGAGACAGAAGTTCCCATAAGAACAACTATTGTTATAGATCCATCCAATTGCATTAAAGTATACATACAACTTTTTGCCACCACAAGAAAGATTATACTACCTGTTTGGTTGGAGTATTAGGTTAGCTAAACTTGAGATTAGGGATAAGTCCATTGTTTGGTTGGAGTGTTAAGTAAGCAACAGGCTTACATAAACCCCCATATACCGGCTTACCAAATAACAAGGGGGACCCTGTCATTAGATAAGCCCACCCAACTTTTGAGGTGAAATGTCGAAAATGCCCTCATTGTTTGAATAAAACCCTATACTTGAACGTGGTGGGTGGTGGTAGATGTTGTGGCATTAAATAAGGGCATTTTAGATATTTTACCCACTTTTTTTATGAGTTTATACTTGTACCAAACGGCTGCAATGCATACTCCTATCTCTCACAAAGACCAATCATATTTAAGCCAATATCTACACCTTACATATAACTCTAACTAAACGAATACATAGTAAGTAAACTTAAGCACTTCACTTTACACCTAACAATTAAATTGTATATAAAAGATTAATTAATTGAGTTATGACTAGAAATCGAGGTAGCCAGAGGTACCTAGCATTCTCTCTCTTTCTCTGTACAATCTTTGATCTAGAATCATGCATTTTTTTTTTCAATCTTTGACCTAGAATAGATGGTGATGACGATGATGATAGAAAATCAATTAATATCGCCGGAAATATAATTCTCTCATTTATGTTTTTATTAGGATAAGTAGGTTTTTGTAAAAAATTAGAAGTCGGTTGAATACTCTATTGCTTACTTTGAAATGTTCATTATTTACTTAATTCATTTATAATTTACACATTTCCTTTAAATTTATAATTTAAAATACAATATCACATTTACTTAGTAACGTATTAATTAAGGATTTCCGCGAGCGCGACGAGCGGGATAAATCGTGCTTAGCAGTTACATGAACTAGCGTATATATATAGCGTACTCCATATATTTTTTTTTTATAGGAACAGGTTTTATTTCTTTTCGTGTGTGTGTCGATTTCATGGTGGCATTGAAGAAGAGAATTTGTTAAATGGGTTGTTCATGTGACTCTAATATGAATGTCAGAATTTACCTTGATCTCAAGAGCGTTTGGTAAATGGCGGACTGTGCTTGAGAAGTTTACAACGGGGTTTGATTTGCAAGGTATATATGTTCTCATATCGCTCTCTACTTTTCTTTACCTATAATAGATCTCTATACATTTATTATAGGTTCAAATAAACGACTCATCTTCTTTTTCACTTTTGATTTTGTTTGAAGGTTTCTTTTCGTGTGTGTCGACTCCATGGTGGTGTTAAAAGAAGGGAATTTGATATGAATAGGTTGTTTATGCAAAGACTGTAAGTATTAGTTAAATTATACTTATCATAAGTGATCCATGTGGGCCCCACACATTACAAGTGTCAAATTGTGATAAGAGATAACGGTTGATGGGCAGTTATCTTTTGGGATATTAATCAACGTAGTTTGGTCCCCAATTTCATTCTCCAAAAGGGTTTTGACTCCGAACACCATTAAGGAGAGGAGAAGAAGAAATTGGAAGATCAAGCTTTGGAAAGGACAACAATGGCTGGAGGTAATTCTTATTTTTATTTCCGCAATTTAGATTAGATGATCTTTGTGTTTGTTAATATTTAATGACTTACAATTGGTATCAGAGCATTTAATGCCTCTGCCTTGTTTGATCTTCTATTCATGTTTTGGAGTGTCTTGATTGTGCGGGTTTGTATATATTTTATTTGGTTGATCAAAATTATTTTCGAATTAGAGAAGTCGATGTTCTGAGTATTTTTTTTTTGTATTCCGTCGAAATAAGGGTTTCAATTTGATTCCTATTAATTAGGCGGAATAGCAAACATTTTATTTTTTAATTTTCGGCACTTGTGTTCGAAATTAATTTTGAGTTTTGGCAATATTTAAATCCCATTAGTTTAGGGATAGATTGACCATATCAACTGTTTAACTTTATACGTTTACAAATTTCAATTTTGAAAGTATGTACAAACCGATGCACATGCAATGTACAGGTCATATGATTTGGCCATAAGTAGATAACAAATTTTTTATTTTTTATTTTTTTTTAATGTTTCCTGTGTACAAGTATATAAAATTTTATACAAAACAGTAATGTGTAGCTATGTCACATATATTTGATTGGCATGTTCAATATGCATGGATTTTGGAGGCATAAATTAACATATTGTTGATTATTTATTTACTGCCATGTTGTGTGTATTATTAAAATTGAAATTGACATATGCTATATGAATATGACGCCTACATATTAAGAGTAGTACACGTGCATAAGAGGGATTATATATATGCATATATAATAGAACTGATACATGTTTGATACAAGTTAATAATCACTTGATGAGTATTATGTTCTATATATTTAGCTTTCAGGCACATTAATTATTTTATTTAAATAATATATAAGATAATATGCCATGAAGTATATATGCATGTATATAATTTGTTCGTATTGCTTAAATAAGGATGCAATACATTAAGAAATTCATTGATTAAGTGTAGGATGATCCATGCATGTGAAATTTAAAATAATGTTAGAGTGGCCACAGCATCTAAATTATATAGGATCATTCATGCATTTGTTGTAATTAGTAATATGGTTGTGGTAAAATTCATCCCACAGGATATTTTACTATACTCATATTATTAATTAGAATAGAATATCAAATTGTATTTTCTTAATTTACCCACAGGAATTGAGAAAATGAAAATAATTTGATAGTTTTATTATATGGTTAATGAATCTTATTGAGTAAAGGCATTAGCCCACAGGCATGTTTTTACGTCACTTGATTTATTTCTTTTATTATGTTTGCATTGGCATAACATATTATTTGTAGTCTCTATTTGTTGTTAAGCATGTATTTATTTATTTAATATTTGCAAATACTCATGTACCCGTCTTAGGTTCGAGTTAAAATTTGAGATCCCGACTCTTAATGGAGAGAATTATAGGGTATGGAAGGAGAGAATTCTCCTCCATTTGGGAGTAATGGATATAGATTTTGCCATACGTAAGGACGAACCACCAGCAATCACCGAGGCTAGTCTTCCTGACGCGGTTGATCTCTACGAAAAATGGGAGAGATCTAACCGCATTTGTGTTATGTTTATTAAAACGAACATAACGGCTAGTATTCAGGGTACGGTGGAGAAATATGACAAGGTTCATCCATTGCTTAAGGCCATCGAGGATCAGTTTCAGACATCTGATAAGGCACTGGCCAGTACTCTAATCATGCAATTCTCATCACTCCGGATGACCGGAGTTAAGGGTGTGCGCGAGCACATCATGCGGATGAGGGACATAGCGGCCAGACTCAAAACACTTGAGGTTGATATGTCTGAGAGCTTCTTAGTCCACTACATTTTGAACACACTCCCTTCTCAGTATGCACCCTTTAAGATCTCTTATAACACACATAGAGATAAATGGTCGATCAACGAGTTGATGACCATGTGTGTTCAGGAGGAGGGTAGACTGATTATGGAGCAAGGAGAGAATAGTGTGTTACTGACGGTGGACAAGAAGAAAAAGGACAAGAGAGCCAACTGGAAGGGGAAAGACAAAATGCAACCCCAAGGTGGAATTATGAAGAAAGATGTGACGGCCCCAAATTCCCAATGCATTTGGGTACGCCCGGCCTAGACCCGTGCAAGCCTCGAGTCAGTTCTCGATAACCTTGACGAGCCTAGTCAGCCTCAAAACATCAAAAAATTCAAGATTTATGAAAGAGTTATTGCAATTATAACACAAATGGAAGCAAAAGTCAAATTCAAATCAAATATTGGGAAATAACTCTATCAAATGGAAGTAAAGGAATTCTATAAGTGTGGAAACCCCGGGCATTCATGTACAATTCGAAATGCAAAGG
The DNA here is from genome assembly GCA_039657345.1 of Stephania japonica. Taxonomy (NCBI): domain Eukaryota; kingdom Viridiplantae; phylum Streptophyta; class Magnoliopsida; order Ranunculales; family Menispermaceae; genus Stephania; species Stephania japonica. Next base: position 50,761,197 of record CM077558.1, read on the forward strand.
TACATGATACCAATCTCATCAAAATTTGCCAAGTTTAATAATCCCAAAGCATGTATATATAAAACGGTGTACATAAAAGCAAAACATAATAAAAACCTATAAAATAGTCTTCAACTCCAGCCGCTAATCCTCACAACAGATTTCCTAGGTAGGGTCCCTTGCCCTTGCTGCTCTCTGCCCTATCTGCACCCACCGTCACAAACTAGACGGTGAGCAACCGAATAAAATTGAATGTAATGCCAAAGAGAAAACAACGAATTCATGATAATTCAAATAAAGTAGTCTAAGTATCATGCGGAAATAAAAAGACAGAAATTAAATAGACAAGATGCATGATAAACAGACTAATGGATATCAATCGAGAGTTAAGTGTGTTCCAAAGAATCAAAAGAGGCTCATAAGTGGTCTAGTCCATAGCATAACGGCGAAGACCCCGCGAGGTTTTCCGGGCATCGACTCAAACGAAAGCGCAATGCTATGATCGAAAGGGACTCAAACCCATCCACCCAAGACTCGGTGTCACACGATCACTAAGGGTGGTCACACACTCGTGGCCGCGAGTGCCCGCGTTTTATCCCTCTAGTGCAGGTCCTAGTACTTTCGAGACAAAACACTTACGCCGGGAATCACACATACAAGAAGTATGGAATGGAAGGCCAACAAGTAAATAATAACAAACACAATGGTATGAAAATGAATCACATGGCATTTTCTAACTGGCTTACAAACATACAAATGCTTTTTAAGGCAAATGTACTTACCTGAACTATCGTGACCCGTATGACAACTCCGAGATCCTAACGCGACTTCCCGATTTCCTATACCGCACTCCAATTATCTAGTCCAGCTTGAATAAATGTCAAACAAATCAAAATTACCACCCGAATTATACCTAAGATCATTTGTCATTAAATTAGCTTCAATTTGATACATTATATAAATTTTTACGTTTTTCTAGGCTAAAACCCCGACTATATCCCGCCAACATTTCCGAGAGAATCCCAAAACTCATTTATGAACCCATTTCCTAATTTATCATATTTTTCTGAATTTTTCAATATATATATATATTTGCTATTTTTCTTCTATACATATACATATTTATACATATATATATATATACATACATATATATATATATTATATTTATATATATAATATGCACGTGTGCATCTTCTTCAAGTTTTTTTTTTTTTTTTTTTTTTTTTTTTTTTTTCAGGCGCACGGCGCCTCTGTTTTTCTCATTTCATTTTTTTTTTTTTTTTCCATATGAATCGATCAAGAGAGGGAGATACACACACACTTACCTCGGTGACGTAGGCGGTGGTGGTGGCTGACTTCCCAAATGAGAGGAGACCACCGAGAGCGTGAGAGGGCGTGAGGCCGAGAGGGAGGGAATGACCGAGAGCGTGAGAGACGACGAGCGTGGGGAGGGAGATCGAGAGAGAACAGCGAGAGTGAAATGGAGAGGGAGAGAGAGAGACCGTGAGTGGTGTGGTGAAGGGGTCGAGATGGAAGAGAAGGAGGGGGCGGCGGTTTTCCAACGAAGGAGAAGATGAATAGTGGGGTTTTGTTATGAAACGGTTTGTATATATTTATAACATCAAATGACCTTTTTGCCCTTCTCCCTTCACTTCATACATTTAAACACATCTACCCTTATGGGTCTTTTACCACATCATCTCATCTTAGCGCACACACACATCTCTAGGCCAATCTCATGGCTCCTTACCATTAGGTTGTGTCACTTTTACAATACTAATCACATAGTCCGCATGTTACATATTTAACTAACTCCCACGTTCAAACAACGTTCCTCGGTCCGTTTTTCCTTGTTTCGACTCTCATAATGCGCGTAGTCTCGCATTATCTCGCCAACTAATTAATTAAATTAATAAAAATTCATTTATTTATATGTTTTACTCCCCCGTTTGACTAGTCGAAACCTCACTCAATTAAATATCGTCCGACCGGCGCGAGACTCGTAAAATACTAACATACTATTACACACAATCAAAGAATCATAAAATCACTTCGGCGTCGACTCCCGAAGTTCGAAATATTGACCAGTATTCACGTAGCCGGGTCACAATTTTGACAATTGCCGTACAAGTCGGATTAAAAATTTGGGGTTGTTACAGTCTCCCCCACTTATTAGAATTTCGTCCCCGAAATTTATCTAATAAGTAAGCTAGATTAACGACTCTTCGCAACTCCTAACGAGACCGAAAAAAACTCGAGTGAGTCATTTCTTGACCCTCCGAACCGTTCGTGACCCTTCAAGAGAGATCTTTAGGTATTCATAATCTCCCGAATCATACTCGAAGCTCATCGTGATACTCGACAAGTATTTCTTATGCCACTCCCGGGCAATCTTAAGTCTCAAATAAAATTTCCCACAACTACCCGAGATGCTATCATGACCACGAGGAGATCGGGGCAACCACTAACGAAATCCATATCAATATGTACCCAATTCCATCGAGAAATGGGTAGGGGCATAGTAGTCCTCCAGTGTCGTCGATACCCAAATTTCCTCTAAGCGGGGCATATCTCACGTTTGAATAACTCCGACAACTCGGAAATCATCCCCGGCCACCAAAAGAATGTCGCATACCGGCGCACATCTTAGGTCAACCCGACACACAAGGGATCAAAACGGTGAATTCTCCCGAAGTACCAGGTCACACACATCGACCACCAATGGAAACCCCATCGCCGCGATACCTCAAGCATGAGTCCGTCGACCGACTCTTGTCCGGGCAATCGGAACTATCCACCATCTCACCGCACCGCCGGTATGACGCATCGTCTTGCTTGTCCTCGCGCGCACAATGCCAAATGAGATGGTCTGCAATATCGTTTCACCACGTATCTAGGTCCCGGTAATCATCGGCACGTCCGCCGAACTCATCAACTTGATCGCTTCACGTAAACCACGCTCATAGGTTCTTTGACACACGACTACCTCCGCATTCAATCCTTTGAAGTGCAATGCATCAACAACAATGTTGATCTTCTCGTATCCACCAAACAACGCACGTAATGTTTATACCTAATTCGCACCAACCAAGGCTTCGAACTCTAACAACTATAGTACTCGCATCTTTACGGCAACTCGTAGCCTCCTAACACTATCGAAATGTCAAGACTATGCACATTCAAGTATGTCGCATCCCGACAAATTGTGACTAGGACTTAGGCCTCGCTACATCTATTGAGTTTTTTTCAATCCTAACAGTCTACCAAACGCACAACAATCAAGGGATCAACATAACTTGAATCGGATACGATATGCATGCAAATACCGCAAATGAAAAGCATACCCTCATTAATGTGTCTGGATGCCTCCTGTGCGCTCAACAAGAGCTCCTAACACGCTCTCTCAGTACTTGGTGATGCTTTGCGACGATGCTTTTACTTGGTGAGAGCACTCCTCTCGAAGGTGACCGACCCGTCCGCATCTCGTAACACGTACGGTTATCTTGCGACCTCTCGAGTCGACTCGGCCTCGTCCCCGTGTAGAACCATGAGTTTGAGTCCGACTAGACCTCTGCGTGCTCCTCTCGCCTAACTCCTCGATCGCATCCCCGTTCTCGCACCGCCTCTGCGATCGTTGGTCATGTCGATTAGATCTGCGGTGAATGACCGGCAAAGCTTGGCACGGGTGGAACGGCTTGTACCAAACGTGTGGTTTGTCTTGTGTAAACGCATCCTACACTCTGCGCCCGATGCTCACGATTATCCCATCTCGCTCCTTTTTCTCTTCCTATCCCGCTCGAAAATGACTATCGATCGGGTTTCCGCTCTGTTCGCTCCAACCTCATTCGGATGTGTGAGTAAGTAACTCTCCCTCGCTAAACTACGTTCGTACGCAATCGCAAAGTCTCCGGGTTTGTGTAGTGACTACGAACCTCCAATCGTAGGTAGCAAACCCTCGGTGAAGTAATAGACTCGATCGGTCTCGGTATCTGCAGATCCTCCAAAGATAAGGTAATAGTGCAATAAACCTACCCATGTAATCCATCACCGACTCATCGGTGCTCGCCTCGGTGCCATAAACTCATTCCTCTTCGCACAAAGAACGATCGGTGGAAAATACTTCGGTTGAATTGAGTCTTGAAGTCGATCCAATCTCTCGGGGTGCCTCGGGTAGTAATGATAGTCGTCCACCAATCATCCGCTTCCCCCGGAGCATAGATGAGGAAATCGTCGCTCTCATGTGATCCTCGGTCGCGATGATAGTATGAATCTTCTCGTGATTCTTCGGGAAAAGCTCTGCGGTACATTACGTCTGTACCACCAAAGAACTTGACTGGATCGTGTCGCTTGAATTCTCTCCACTGCCTCGCCTCAGCAGTGGCCTTAGTGCTCTTCTCCGGAGTAGTGACCGGAGTAGTAACTGGAGTAGTCTCTGCAGCAACAATCGGCATAGTCGGCGTCTCCGTCGTTTGTACTATGTCCGTCTGTAATGGAGGTGTCTCCGCCTCGATCTGTGTACCTGTCGCATCAACTATTCCCTCGGGAATTGCCGCTAACGGAATCGGGGCGGTGGAATTCGTAGCTACTGGAGTCTCCATTCCCTGAGTAACCGGAACGGGTGGAATAGGAGTGGTCGGGGTTGATGGTGTCGCGATAGTCGGTGCGGGTATCGTCAACGACCGCACTAGATCTTCAAATCTCTGTGTCCAAGCGCGAAACTCCTCCAAAGTGACAAATCGAGAATCAGTCGTCCCGTTGTCGTCGCTCGGACCGGCTTGATCCGCCATTACTGTTTGAACCAATAAAGCGATACTTCGGATCAATACATAGCTACCGCATACCATATAGTACACTCAACAATCATAATATGTACAAATTTAAATTCGACTCATCCCGAACTCCCCATTTAAGTTTTTTAAAAAGGCTTGTAGGGTTTCCACTCTAAGTTCAACCATTCCTAACTTCCGCTGTCTTAATGGTTTGTGTTTTAACTTGAGAGTCAGGTCGTTATAACCTTAAGCTCTGATACCAACTGTGATGTTGGTATCAGGTTAAAGAATAACCTACACCTCATCCCTAGGCTCCTCAAACCTAGGCTCTGATACCAACTGTGACGTTGGTATCACAATTTTTAGATAACTATATACCATGTCCCTAAGATTCTAAAGCCTAGGCTCTGATACCAACTGTGACGGCCCCAAATTCCCAATGCATTTGGGTACGCCCGGCCTAGACCCGTGCAAGCCTCGAGTCAGTTCTCGATAACCTTGACGAGCCTAGTCGACTCAAAACATCAAAAAATTCAAGATTTATGAAAGAGTTATTGCAATTATAACACAAATGGCGGAAGCAAAAGTCAAATTCAAATCAAATATTGGGAAATAACTCTATCAAATGGAAGTAAAGGAATTCTATAAGTGTGGAAACCCCGGGCATTCATGTACAATTCGAAATGCAAAGGTACATGATACCAATCTCATCAAAATTTGCCAAGTTTAATAATCCCAAAGCATGTATATATAAAACGGTGTACATAAAAGCAAAACATAATAAAAACCTATAAAATAGTCTTCAACTCCAAATAGCTAATCCTCACAACAGATTTCCTAGGTAGGGTCCCTTGCCCTTCTTTGCTCTCTCTGCCTATATCTGCACCCACCGTCACAAACTAGACGGTGAGCAACCGAATAAAATTGAATGTAATGCCAATGAGAAAACAACAATAATTCATGATAATTCAAATAAAGTAGTCTAAGTATCATGCGGAAATAAAAAGACAGAAATTAAATAGACAAGATGCATGATAAACAGACTAATGGATATCAATCGAGAGTTAAGTGTGTTCCAAAGAATCAAAAGAGGCTCATAAGTGGTCTAGTCCATAGCATAACGGCGAAGACCCCGCGAGGTTTTCCCGGGCATCGACTCAAACGAAAGCGCAGCTATGACTGGAAAGGGACTCAAACCCATCCACCCAGTACTCGGTGTCACACGATCACTAAGGGTGGTCACACACTCGTGGCGCGAGTGCCGCGTTTATCCCTCTAGTGCGGGTCCTAGTACTTTCGAGACAAAACACTTACGCCGGAATCACACATACAAGAAGTATGGAATGGAAGGCCAACAAGTAAATAATAACAAACACAATGGTATGAAAATGAATCACATGGCATTTTCTAACTGGCTTACAAACATACAAATGCTTTTTAAGGCAAATGTACTTACGAACTATCGTGACCCGTATGACAACTCCGAGATCCTAACGCGACTTCCCGATTTCCTATACCGCACTCCAATTATCTAGTCCAGCTTGAATAAATGTCAAACAAATCAAAATTACCACCCGAATTATACCTAAGATCATTTGTCATTAAATTAGCTTCAATTTGATACATTATATAAATTTTTACGTTTTTCTAGGCTAAAACCCCGACTATATCCCGCCAACATTTCCGAGAGAATCCCAAAACTCATTTATGAACCCATTTCCTAATTTATCATATTTTTCTGAATTTTTCAATATATATATATATTTGCTATTTTTCTTCTATACATATACATATTTATACATATATATATATATACATACATATATATATATATATTATATTTATATATATAATATGCACGTGTGCATCTTCTTCAAGTTTTTTTTTTTTTTTTTTTTTTTTTTTTTTTTTTTTTTTTTTTTTTTTTTTTCAACGAGGCGCACAACGCCTCTCGTTTTTCTCATTTCATTTCATTTTTTTTTTTTTTCCATATGAATCGATCAAGAGAGGGAGATACACACACACTTACCTCGGTGACGTAGGCGGTGGTGGTGACTGTTCCACCGGGAGAGGAGACCACCGAGAGCGTGAGAGGGCGTGAGGCCGAGAGGGAGGGAATGACCGAGAGCGTGAGAGACGACGAGCGTGGGGAGGGAGATCGAGAGAGAACAACGAGAGTGAAATGGAGAGGGAGAGAGAGAGACCGTGAGTGGTGTGGTGAAGGGGTCGAGATGGAAGAGAAGGAGGGGGGGCGGTTTTCCAACGAAGGAGAAGATGAATAGTGGGGTTTTGTTATGAAACGGTTTGTATATATTTATAACATCAAATGACCTTTTTGCCCTTCTCCCTTCACTTCATACATTTAAACACATCTACCCTTATGGGTCTTTTACCACATCATCTCATCTTAGCGCACACACACATCTCTAGGCCAATCTCATGGCTCCTTACCATTAGGTTGTGTCACTTTTACAATACTAATCACATAGTCCGCATGTTACATATTTAACTAACTCCCACGTTCAAACAACGTTCCTCGGTCCGTTTTTCCTTGTTTCGACTCTCATAATGCGCGTAGTCTCGCATTATCTCGCCAACTAATTAATTAAATTAATAAAAATTCATTTATTTATATGTTTTACTCCCCCGTTTGACTAGTCGAAACCTCACTCAATTAAATATCGTCCGACCGTACGCGAGACTCGTAAAATACTAACATACTATTACACACAATCAAAGAATCATAAAATCACTTCTGCGACTCCCGAAGTTCGAAATATTGACCGGTATTCACGTAGCCGGGTCACAATTTTGACAATTGCCGTACAAGTCGGATTAAAAATTTGGGGTTGTTACAAAAGAATCCAAGTGTTTCTTCTGTAAAAAGAAGGGACACATGAAGAAGGATTGCATCAAATTCCAACAGTGGCTTCAAAAGAAAGGTATATCAATTTCATATGTTTGTTTTGAATCTAATATGGTTGATACTTTACATGACACTTGGTGGATTGACTCGGTTCTTCAATCCATGTTTCCAATACATTGCAGGGATATGATAAATCTGCGGAAACCAATGAAAGTGAGTTGAGCATTTATTCAGAAATAAAATGCGCTCACATGTGGAAGGCTTGTTGGGACATGCATCTTAAAATTGTCTAGTGGCTTTATTTTAAATTTGGACAATGTTTTCTATGTACCTAATTTTTCCAGAAACTTAATTTCAGTTTCCAAGTTGTTGTATTTGGGATTTCGCTTCAACTTTTCTGGAACATCTTTTGATTTGATATTTAAATCAAATATCATTGGACATGGTACTTTATTGAATGGTTTATTTTGTTTGAATTTAGAAAATAATGCCACTGCAATGCATGTTACTGGTTTGAAAAGAAGTGTCATGAATGGTGAATCTTCTATGTTATGGCACCGGAGATTGGGACATATCTCCAAGGATCGAATCAAAAGATTAGTAAATGATGGAGTACAAAGTGCTCTTGACTTCGCTGATTTTGAGATTTGTGTGAACTGCATAAAGGGAAAGCAGACTAAAGTATCCAAGAAAGGTGCTCATAGAAGTTCAACATTATTAGAAATCATCCATACTGACATATGTTGTCCAGATATGGACTTTAAGACTGGTCCAAAATACTTTATCTCCTTTATTGATGATTTCTCACGTTTCATGTATGTCTACTTGCTTCATCATAAAAATGAAGCATTGGATGCCTTTAAAATTTTCAAGGCTGAAGTAGAGAAACAAAGTAGGAAACAAATTAAGATTGTCAGATCTGACAGAGGAGGTGAGTATTATGGTAGATACACTGAGGATGGACAAGCATTTGGTCCATTTGCTAAGTTTCTTCAAGAGCAAGGAATAGTTCCTCAATACACCAATCCAGGTTCTCCAAGTGAGAATGGTGTAGCAGAAAGAAGAAACCGGACCTTGATGGATATGGTTAGGAGTATGCGTAGTAATGCAACTCTACCTATCTTTTTGTGGAGTGAAGCTCTTAAAACGCAGCGAGTATATATTAAACAGGGTTCCAACTAAGGCTGTTTCAAAGACGCCATTTGAGTTATTGAAAGGTTGGAAACCTAGTTTGCGACATATACGCGTTTGGGGATGCCCGTGTGAAGTGAGAATCTATAATCCACATGAAAAGAAGTTGGATCCTAGAACCATTAGTGGGTATTTCATTGGATATGCCGAGAGGTCTAAAGGATATCGCTTCTATTGTCCTTCTCATAGCACTAGAATTGTGGAATCTAGAAACGCAAAATTTCTAGAGAATGACATGATTAGTGGGAGGAATCATTTTCAGGATAATGTTCCTAAAAGGGTTCATTTTGATGATCTTCCTTCTACATCAAGTAGTGATCATATGTATGTCATTCCAAGTTTTGCTCAAGTTCCATTGAGAATTGAGGAACAAAGAGTTCAAACTCCACAAGTTGTTGACAATCCTCCCAGATCAAGTTGTTCATGAAGAACTTGAAATGGTAGAACAACCAATTATTCATGAATTACCTCAAGTAAATGAACAAGTTGATCAACATGATTTTCAAGAAAATGTTGATGCAACATTAAGAAGATCTACTAGAGTTAAAAGGTCAGCAATACCTAGTGATTTCATTATGTCTCAAAGAATTGGATTATAATGTCTGAGTCGAGAGTGATCCCGAAACCTTTTCACAAGCCATGAATTGTCTTGAATCTGAATTATGGTATGATGCTATGAATGATGAAATGAATTCTATGTCATCAAATGATGTTTGGGACCTTGTTGAGTTGCCTAAAGGAGCCAAATCAATTGGATGCAAATGGATCTTTAAGACAAAGAAGGACTCATTAGGCAACATTGAGAGATACAAGGCCAGACTTGTTGCAAAAGGATTCACACAAAAGGAAGGAATCGATTACACGGAAACTTTTTCTCCCGTATCTAAGAAAGATTCTCTTCGCATAATTTTGGCTTTGGTTGCACATTTTGATTTTGAGTTGCAACAAATGGATGTGAAAACCGCATTTCTTAATGGTCAACTAGAGGAAGAGGTTTACATGAAACAACCAGAAGGATTTTCCTCTATTGGCAATGAGAATTTGGTTTGCAAGCTTAAGAAATCTATATATGGATTGAAACAAGCCTCCCGACAGTGGTATTTGAAGTTTCATGATGTTATCTCTTCATTTGGTTTTGTTGAGAATATTATGGATAATTGTATATATCAGAAGGTTAGTGGGAGCAAAATTTGTTTTCTCATTCTATATGTGGATGACATTTTACTTGCAACAAATGATAAGGGTATGCTTCATGAAGTGAAACAATTCCTTTCTAATAGCTTTGATATGAAGGACATGGGAAATGCATCCTATGTTATTGGCATTAAGATCCATAGAGACAGAACACGTTGTATTCTTGGAATGTCTCGGAAGCCTATATCAACAAAGTGTTGGAAAGATTCGAGAATGAAGGATTGTTCATCAAGTGTAGCTCCCATTGTGAAGGGTGATAAGTTCGCTTTGAACCAATCCCCTAAAAATGATCTCGAGCGGGAACAAATGCTTAACATCCCTTATGCTTCACCGTTGGAAGCTTGATGTATGCTCGAGTTTGCACAAGACCCGACATAGCATTTGCGATTGGGATGTTAGGAAGATATCAAAGTAACCGGGTATGGACCACTGGAGAGCCGCAAAGAAGGTCATGAGATACCTTCGTGGGACAAAGGACTACATGCTTACATATAGACGAACTAATACTTTGGAAGTCACTGGATACTCGATTCGACTTTGTTGGTTGCATTGATTCACGTAAATCAACATTGGGATTTATTTTCATGCTAGCTAGTGGAGTCAGTATCATGGAGAAGTGCAAAGCAAACATTGATTGCTACTTCCACTATGGAGAGGCGAGTTTGTTTCTTGTTTTGAGGCTACTTCTCAAGGTGTTTGGCTAAAGAGTTTCATTTCGGGCTTAGAATCATGGATTCTATCTCTAGGCCTTTAAGAATGTATTGTGACAATTCAAATTTGCTATCTTTATGGCTAAGAACAATAAAAGTGGGAGTCGAAGCAAGCACATCGACATTAAGTACTTAGCCATAAGGGAACGTGTCAAGGACAAAACAAGTGGTCATTGAGCACATTAGCACCGAATTAATGATAGCGATCCTTTAACTAAAGGCATGCCACCAATGAAGTTTAAGGATCATGTTGATAAGATGGGACTTAGATCCATTATGTGATCATTATTGTAAGAATGATGTTTGTTGGAACTCTTTTGAGGTATTTCTTTACTTATGTATTGTGTACACATTCATGTTTATTTGATTTGAGAAATATCATTAAGTTTGGACCAAGAATAAACATGAGGTTTATTCATTAAGTTATGACAATATGTTAAGAAATTTAATGCATTGTGATACATGGAAGATATTACTCACTTGATAGAGGACCTATCGCCATGATTCATGTATTTTATTTCTTAATTTTGGTAGTAATGTGTATATGGATCAAGTGGGAGAATGTAAGTATTAGTTAAATTATACTTATCATAAGTGATCCATGTGGGCCCCACACATTACAAGTGTCAAATTGTGATAAGAGATAACGGTTGATGGGCAGTTATCTTTTGGGATATTAATCAACGTAGTTTGGTCCCCAATTTCATTCTCCAAAAGGGTTTTGACTCCGAACACCATTAAGGAGAGGAGAAGAAGAAATTGGAAGATCAAGCTTTGGAAAGGACAACAATGGCTGGAGGTAATTCTTATTTTTATTTCCGCAATTTAGATTAGATGATCTTTGTGTTTGTTCACACAAAGATCATTAATATTTAATAACTTACAAAGACCGATCACTACCAGTGATATGTGAAAGCCTGCAAGTCATGCTCTTTGTAATGATCAAAATAAGCTAGCTAGGAATGAATGAATATTTTTTTTTATTTTTATTTTTTGAAGTAATGATGTCGTAATTTTTTTGGTCAATGAGATAATACATATTTTGTTATGTTTAAAATTTTTTGTTCTTAATTGTGTCACATTTTCTTTTTTTAATTCAAGTAATTGGTAATAGTTATTGCTTAAACACATTATATAAAGGAATAGGGTAAAACGTTATACAAAAAATATTTTACATTTTGAATAACATCGTTTTATTTGAAATAATTACTCTATTTAAATTATCTTTCATTACACTCATACATAAACTTTGATTAATTTTTCTTTAGTCAAAAACAATCAACCTTACGTTATGAGCTTAATTACTAGTTTATTATAGCCAAGTAAAACTAAAATATTTATATATATATATATATATAAAAGCTAGCGTACTCCATATGTATATTATTAATAAAAAATAAAAATAATGGATCATATATAACAAGTAGCTGCAAAATGCTAGCTAGAGTAACCCACTAATGTATATCGATATTACTAGCTTTATTAAAATTGTAATACAAGCAAAATTAAGAAAAATAAATATTCCTACCAAAAATATATATATATATATATATATTACTACTTACGGACACAATTAAAATATATATACGAAACTGATCAGAAGAAGAGGAAATTGATCAGAAAATATATATACAAACACAAAGTACTCTTAGATGGCAATATTGTTTAATTCAGAGACAAAAGTGCATGTATTTAACATGATCAATATTAAGAAAAATGTAGATGAAAGTAATGCAATATATGTAAAGTGAAAATTAATCAATTTGAAATTTTGAAGTACACATACATATTGATAGATAACATCATATTTAAAAAGACGATGAACTTAATTATATTCCAAACATGCAAAATTAACCTACTGTATCTATTACCTAGACCTAGAGACCCTAACATCGAACTAATTACATACAGATCAGATCTCTAGTTAAGTGCAACTGATTAATTAGATGATCAAAGCTCATAATTAGACATTGCTTCAATGCATCAATTGGTGATTCTCTTTATTCGATACTAGCCAACGAATGATATATATCAGCGACTCAGCGAGAAAAAATATGTTTCCCTTAAATAAAGTCGAAAAAAAATCATATCGGAGTAAAAGGGGAAAATCACGTATGTCTCTATTTTGAATAAAAACCTCCCCACTCAAGGATTGAATCAACTAGCTAAGTTGAACCAGTCCCGTTGTGGCACCTAACATGGAATTTAAATGACTAATAACGTACCATTACAATGGCGCTACTCTTGATCCATGAGGCATCACAGATTCTTCATCACATCAGTACATCAACATCAGCCATTGCAGATCACTCGCTTCTTCAACAATATGGTTCGTGGAGAAAGCCAAGAGTCAATGCCTTGTCCATAAATGCCTTCTCCATAAATAATGCACGCATCGTCGTAATGTTATTAAATTAAGCATTTTGTAGGGAGTAAGTCATATGTAGTTGACCTGAAATACAGCGCCAATGTTGTTCTTTGTGTGCATATGCATCATGTTAAGTCCTTAAGATGTGCAAAAGCTTAATTAAATGTTGAAAATAATTAAACTATAATAAAAGGGTTTAAAAATCAATATTGATCGAACTGGATGATTCCCTTGGTATTGGAGTTCTTTATCAAATTGTGTCATTAACCTCTAGACTAATGCGATATTTTTTTTTGAGTAGTGCTATTTGAACTCATAAGCCGGACTCCTAAGAAGGTTTTGAAATTTTTTTTATTTCAAAGTCATCCTCAAATAATAAATGACTTCGAAATAACAATTTGTAAAACTACTTTAATATTTGTAAAAATTTCAAAAAACCTCATATGAGTCCGAATTTTAAAAGTACAAACAGATTTTTTGTATTTTTTTTATCAAGAGCTTAATTAATGCTTTCAACCTAGTATACAAATCATTTCAATAATTATTTTAATCTGAAATCGTTCAAAGAATTATTCAAGGGATTCATAGATAGATCTAGGTGCAATTATTCATTCCGTACAACAATTAAGACCCAAATTAATAAATACTCGTGTCATGAGAGTATCATTTTAATTAGCACCGTTAAATTTTGATCTACACGTTAATACGGGACCTCGTTAATACACTTTTGCATTAATTGTTATGCATAAGTCATTAAATATTTGACAATGCATAAAAAAAATAGACTTAATAGGTAAATATATCATAACGTTTTGCCAAATTTGTAAAATAATTCTAACATTTCAATTTTTACAAATGTATCACAACGTTTCATTTTACACAAAACTGTATCCTCAAATATAAATGAGTCTTTTTTTACCCCTCTACAATCTAACCATGTTGAAGTGAGTTATTTTTTTTTTTGGAGTGTTGTTTTTTCTTTTTTTTTTTGAGATAAAGTGTTGTTTTTTCTTATTTAATGCAAAAGTAAAATAAATGCATTGAAGTAACCGCTCAAAACATAACCTCCTCTGCTCTTAATTAAAAAGGTATAACTTTTCAAAAAGACAAGAACTCTAGAGATGGTACTTCGATTCTCACGGAAGTCAATAAATAAATAAATAAATAAAAATTGTGCATTAACAAAAAAAAAGAAGGGATTGAGTGCGATGATGTTGAGTGGTCGCATCCTTTTAACTTGCAAGTTTGAATCTGGAGTTGTTAAGATTTTCGTCGGATTTTAAATTGGGATCTGAGCGATTGTAGAGTTGATGAGCTAGACCTGGTTCGGTTCTGCATGATCTTTTTGATTTTTAAGTGGAATTGAAAAATCAGATTTGAAATCCTCTATTTAGGAAGATTTTGTATAAAATAATCAATGCTCTAAGATTTCCATGGACCCCTATCATCTGCGGAATCTGACCACCACCGCTGCTTGTCAAATTCTCACACCAGCACACCCGCGAGCACTTGAATTTCCTCCGCTAATATCAATATTATCTCCAACTTAACCACCTTTCATCTCAGAAATATGGGGTTTTAACTAAAAATGTCTTGGTACTAGTTGAAAGAGTTAATTACTTATGAGACCTGCTAGAGTAACTTACATTTGGCACTGACCTTCTTAGATATCTTCCAAATCACCTCGAGATGTGTGCACATATTGCGAGGCAGAAATGGATGGCATCCAAGGAGATCAATGCCAAATATGAGTTACTCTAGCATTTTTCATCATTTATATACTTCATTTCGAAGTTTCATTTAATCGATGTGGGACTAACTTTCGATCTACACATCTTCACACTCTCCTATGAACCGAAAGTCTTATGATTTATGATTTTTTTTTCTCGACAGCTCCTAAACCATCGGCTCTGATACCGTGTCAAATTCTCACGGGCACGTGTGCCCATAGATCTCCTCTGCTAGCACCGATATTGTCCTCAACCTAACTTCATTTCATCTCATAGATGTGAGGTTTTTAACTCAAAAGGCTTCGGTACTTGTTAGGAGGAGTTAATCACTTATATATCGTTTCATTTAATCGATATTGTCCCAAACTTAACCACCTTTCAACTTTATGTGTGAGATTTTATCTTAAAAGGTCTCAGTACTAGTTGGGAGGAGTTATTCATTTATATACTTCATTTTAAAGTTTTATTTAATCGATATGAGACTAACTTTCGGTCTACACATCTTTACATAAATCCTAGTGAACCCCAAATCCAAAGCTGAGTCCAATGGAGGACTTGTAAGGCAGGACTTGTCAAATTGAGTTGGGTGGTGGGTAGGGGAGGAAAAAAGAACTCAATTTGTTTTTCTTTTAAATAAAAAATAATAATTAAAAAACAGTCGCTAAGATAGATTTTGGAGGGGCAAAAAAATCTTATTTATATTTGATGATATAATTTTGGGTAAAATGAAACGTTAAGATATATTTCAAAAAATTGAAACATTAAAATAAATTTGCCTATTAGACCTTAAAAATATAATTTCATCACTTAAAAATATAATTCCATTTCGGCTCCATTTTTGCTCCTCTCCTCTTTTTCATGTGTGGAAGGGTTGCTGCAAAAGAGTTGTTCAAGACAAGATGAGGACTGTTGGGGAAGCGCAAGGCACCTCAACAGTCATGATGGTTGCGTTAGGGTTTTCCTAATTTTGGTAGTTTCCTCTTATATGTTACACCTCTTTTTGTAAGCAATTTTGGTAGGGTTATGTATATGTGTTTAGTTGTTGTTGTATGTTTAGTTTGTAGCTATGGTGTTGTTTGTTGTGTTTTTGTCAAGGCGATCCCCGATCACCGAAGTTCGGGGATCTTTTTGATTTTTAAGTGGAATTGAAAAATCAGATTTGAAATCCTCTATTTAGGAAGACTTTGTATAAAATAATCAATGCTCTAAGATTTCCATGGACCCCTATCATCTGCGGAATCTGACCACCACCGCTGCTTGTCAAATTCTCACACCAGCACACCCGCGAGCACTTGAATTTCATCAGCTAATATCAATATTGTCTCCAACTTAACCATCTTTCATCTTAGAAGTGTGGGGTTTTAACTAAAAATGTCTTGGTACTAGTTGAAAGAGTTAATTACTTATGAGACCTGCTAGAGTAACTTGCATTTGACACTGACCTTCGATGGTGGTGATTGATATGAGGTCTTTGTTGCCTCTAATAGTGTGTGGCATGTTACCCCCTTCAGTGGATAAGTTGCCCTCTTTTAAGAGGTTGTTGTCTCTAGGGGTGCACACGGATTGGCATAATCCGCGAATCCGATCCAACTCGAACCAATTATCGCTAATTGGATCAATTTTTTGATCCCTTGGACCGGATTGGATTGAAAAATCGATGTCCGGCCGGATTGGATTGGATCACGGATTCTTCAATGAAAAACCGCGGATCCAGTCCAATCCAATCCGTTTACATAAGCACATATGAAAAACCCTAACTCACTATCTAAAACAAAAAATCCCTCCCCGTCCCCGCTGCTCCTCACCTCGCATCTCCCTCCCTCCCTGCTGCTTATCGCCTCAATGATATGAAATTACCTTACTTAATCATGACTCATGTTTTCTATTCTTTGTTTTTTTTTGGTGTGTCTGTGTGTGTGTGTGTTTTTTTTTTTAATTTGAAAAACTCAGAGGGGGAGCATATAACTAAGATATGAGAAGAGGCTTGAAGAAAATAGAGATTAGCAATGGAAGAAAGTTTTTGTTTCCTATTTTGTTATCACTTCACTTGTATGTTGTGTTTAGGTTTTCATAAGAACTCAAAGACTATGCTTGTTCTCAACTCTTTTGTCATGTTTCAAACATTTTTTTGTGGGTTTTATGTTTGCAACATGCGCTTAATTTTCATGTTTATTCATGTAAGACTTGCATATTGAAGCTTATTATGATGACAAGTTTTTGAAAAATATGTTATAGATTTTGTGAGATGTATTTGTTAATTTATCATTCATGAAATGTATGATTTGTGTGTTTCATTTGATTAAGTTTAATTTCATAAATCTTTGGATATAAAAATGTCAATCCGCGAAACTTGATCCAATCCAGTCCGCATTTTACAAATTGGATTGGATTGGATTGATGAATTATTTGGACTGGATTGGATTGTAATTTTCCAATCCGCAATTATTGGATTGGATTGCGGATTGACCCTAATTGGACCGGATCCAATCCGTGTGCACCCCTAGTTGTCTCCCTTGTAGAGTTGTTGCCCTTCTAGTGAGGTTAGTGTTCTATGGTTAAGTGAATTGTATTATCTATTATCGTTGATGTAATAGATTGTTGTAAAGGTTAATGTTGACAAAAAAAAAAAAAAAAAAGTGACAGTGATACATTTGTTAAGTTCTTTCTGCTCAATGACTTTGGGCTCTGTTCAAATGTAATTAGATTCTCGCCTCATAAAAATGCGAAGCCTTTATTTTGGGCCATGATGTGAAGGCTTTTTTTGGGCAATGAGGCCCAGATCTAGATTTGATTTGATTACTTGTTTAATTGGTGCACTTAAGGGTCTGGATACCCAAGATTATTATCAACAAAATAGAAAAGAGTGATGCAAGTGCAACTCTAGGGACGTAAATAGGGCCAGGAATCCTTACGGGTGATAGAGATTCCTCATAATGGGTACGAGTATAAGGATTTTAAATGGAAATGGAGACAAAATCTCATACCCAAATGAGTATGGGTACAACAACATGTACAAAAATTTACCCACGAGAATCTCCATTAGGAATCCCTCTAAGGTAGAAATTACCCATTAGTATAAGGATCTCCATATATCAATTTATATATGCACCATATGATATTTATATATAAATATAATATAATATTACATAATTTTCAAAACAATCATTATATGCATAACAAACAAACTTTAATGATATTTATAATTTTAATTTATTTAGTTAACTATATGTTTTGTTTTGAGTTGTTTGCAACTATATTTATAAATTTTACAATTTTAAGATAAAATGTACTGAAAAAAAGGATCAAATGAAAAAAATTGCAAAACCTTATTTTATAAGATCCTCCTAACTTTTCCTAAATTGGTCAATCATATTTAAATACTTCATTTTGTTATTCCTCATCCAATAATGATGAAGAAGTTGATGACTTGGTGGTTTCATAAGATATGGATATGAAGTGACTTAGGATTATTTAGAATTTAAACTTTTCTTTTTACATATTATTTCTAATGATTTTGTCGAAACTTAATTACAAGTGTTAGCATTTAGAAGTTAAAACTTTCATTGCATGATATGTTGATACTTTATTTTTAATTTATGTTGGAGTTTCCAACAATTGTGTCGTTATGTATGTATCTTTGGCACCTTATCTTTTATAAAAAAATTTTGTGGAAAATTAAGTGGGAAGAAATATTTTTCTTGCGGTGATTCTCTATCCTCACAAAAATCCCATGAAAATATCCTCAATAGAGAATGAAATGGGTTAAAAAAAAACCAACAAGGATTCTCCATCCCCCAAAAATCTCTATAAAAATCTTCATGGGGACCCTCAATGGGTAAGAAAAATGAGGAAAGTTTTTTCTCTATGGGGATTAGATGGGTATGAGAATGAGTATGAAAATTCATCCTCAAATGGATATAGGTATGGGGATGAGGTGATGAGTTCTTAAATGGGGATGTGGATAGAGGATTCCTCATCTCTTACCCTACCCATTTGTATCCCTATTCAACTCGCATTAAATTGAGCAAAGTGAAAATGTTTAGTCTAAACCAACTCTAACTAATTTAGAATTGAGATTTTTTTTTTTCTTTTTTTTTCTCTCTTTTTTAATTTTATTTATTATTATTATTTTTTTTTTTTTTGGGTGCATAGTCCAACTACTATAATTATTCTAAGAGGACATTAGGTGCCTCACCTAGTCACCTTCTTTTGGGTCTACCGCGTTGTCGGTGCAGTGGAGCTTGGAAAGCTATTTCAAAGGACTATGTACATAGCGATCGAAATCATTAGCTCCATGGATTCCAATATGATCAAACAACTCTCCAACTTCATGAGCACAAAAACACACACATGTGAAACAAAATGAAAGTGACGGGCCCTTTTGTATGTTGTGGTCCAATTCTATGAATTCAGAAGCAAAAGTGGTCCTACAATGCTTAACGGTTCTCTCATTGTGGTTCTATGAAAGGTATCAATGGTCATTGATGTCAAACCCTCTTCACACATATAATGGCGGCAGCCTTTATATATCAGTAGTGTACCTATATTCTATATCAGTAGTGTACACCTAATGCATGCCATTTCTAGAACCTAGAACCACCAATTATACTATGGAAAATGTTGGAATGCACCACATGGAATAGTTTCTGACCGTCGTAAATTATACCCAGTGACTCAGCACTGACAGCCGGCTGATTGTCAGTGTTGAAGTCAGTTGGTCTGTCAGTCAGCTTTGTACCAAACAATCAATAAAAACATAACAGTTGTTTGGTACAACAAATTATACTATAGAAAATGTTGGAATGCATCAAATGGGATAGTTTCGACAGTCAGAAACTACACCCAACTGACTCGACACTGACAGCTTGGTTGACTATCAATGCTGAAACAGTTGGTCTGTTAGTCGAATGTACCAGACAACTAATAAAAAACATAACAGTTGTCTAATACAACCAACGTTGATGTAGGCCCCACGCTTGCTGACTGTACGTGGTGTCCGTTTTTAGTGTCCCATTTGGCACATTTTAGCACTTCCCATATACTATAACCTAGTATACATAAATATATATTATATTTTGTGAGGGCACGAGGAAAATCATATAGTCAAAACATCTCTGGTGAGATAGATGATGTATTACTTGCCAAAAAGTAAGGGTGAGTTCGACGCAAACTGAAGTCATTAAAAAAACAAAACAAAAACATAACAAAACAAAACAGGGAGAAATGATATCAAGTTCAATAGTTGATAACTTTGACTTCTTATATTGAAAAGAATAGAAAAAAGGGAAAAGATTCACTAAAAAGGAGGGAAAAAAAAAAATTTCATGTTTACAAACAAAAGGATCAATTCAACACCACAATTTTGGGAATTTTTTTTTTCAAAGCCGGAATGTTGTGTGGCTTGACTTCTAAGAGTGTAGGCCTTTAATTTCCAAGGAATGACAATATATGTCATTACAAAGTGACGTAGACAATATTACTAGTGTGGGAATAATAAACTGCATACTATTATTATTAAGGATAATGATATTTTGAGATATTTTGTCTACATACATTCGATACACAATAATTCAAATTTTATTAGGATATGTGTTATACGTATCTCAAGAAAATATGAACCATTGTGTATCGAATGTATGTAGACAAAGTATGCCAAAATATCATTTTCCTATTATTAATGTTAACTAGTCAACAGGTACGTGTAAGAGTCTAGTGCTATTCTTTCAAGATACTGGTAAAAGGAAAATGATATGATAACATTTCAAAGTTACATCGAGAGACGTAGAGTGCGTCTCCTACATAAAAATGTGACTTAGGGTTATGTCAATCGTTTTGCTCAAAACACACGAAGGAGAGAGCATTAATTATGCATTCTTGCAAGTGCAAGAGCCTGATGTTATTTTTTGAGTGCACACCCTTATCTTTTAACCATTTATAGTGTTTTGTCAGATGTGAGGCCCACGCCTGAAGAGAAAAAAAAAGTAATAAATAACTAAAAGACAAGTGTTAGGAAACTAATATTATGTAATATCTATACTAATTTAGTTCTGTATCATTCTATAAATAGAGCACTATATTGTATATTCGAGAATATACAATAAACTTATTCTATTATGAAACTATCATGATATTAGAGCTTGGTTTCTAATTCAAAGTCGGTTGACCTTTGAGTCGACGATTAATTCAAGGTGGTTTCTTGTATTCGATTATGCTCTTGTTTTGATTTCCTCTTGTTTCTCTTATGAGTCTTCACACATGTTTGTTAGTTATACCAGTCCATTTACCTCTTCCGCGTCGCTCAGTCAGCCTATCCGACTCTGGTGTCGATCTGTTGTCAACTCTGTCATTCGTCTGCTCCGTTGTTCTATCGTCAACTTAGCTGTCCATTAATCGTTCTACCAACTCAACTCCGATAGTCGTTCTATCGACTCAGCTCCCTTAGTCGTTCCGTCAACTATGTTGTTCTATTAGTCGTTTCGCCGATTATGTTGTTCCGTTAGTCGTTTCATCGACTCTGTTGTTCAGTTATTTTGTTGTTCTGTCTGTTCACTGTCCGCTAATTTGAGCACAGTTCGCGATGTCTGCCCGTTTGTCAATTCTGTCCGTGATCACTTACATCCGTTCATCTCAATCTAGTGACCCTACACATAATTATCGCCAACTTTATGTATCCACATCTTATTCGTTTGCAAACTCAAGTGATTTCGTTGCCACCACCTTAAGTTTGAGAGATAATGTTAGGAAGCTAATATTATGTAACGTATACACTGATTATATAACGTCTACCCTGATTGTGTAACATCTACACACTGATTATTTAACGTCTACATTAAACGTCTGCACTAATTTAATTATGTATCATTCTATAAATAGGGCACTATACTGTACATTCGAGAATATATAATAAACTTATTCTATTCTAAAACTATCAACAACAGTGTACGTTTAAAACATAAGTCGAAAATAGTTCATTTTATCATTTTTCTTAAAAATTTAGAATTCAACCAACCTAAGCCATCTCTATCAGTTTTTTAGTACCAACAGTCATCCCATTTTGTCCAATCAAACCTTGACATCCGGAACAGACAAGAAACGATAATCTTTTCACGTCTACATTCACTGTGGCTGTAAACAAAGGCATGTAAAAGTAGAACAGAATTCTTTTAATGGGTCAATATGAAAACAAGAACCAACTTTCAAAACACTTTTCCTCCTTTTTGTCATTCCATGACTGAAGCAGTAGTAAGTGAAACAGTCTATAGACTATATAGGCCTCGTTTGATTTTTTTTGGTTATTTTACCGTGTTAATTCAGAGATATCTCCTTCGAGCTAACTCCTTTAAAAAAATATTTTCATATTTTGATTCAACTTAAACTTGCATAGAAGTATCAAATTTTTAAATATTAAAAATATATAAATTGACATAAATAACATTCAAATAAAAAAGAGATATATGCAAAAGGATGATGTGTAATAAAATAATCATTCATGAAGGTAATTGTGTTCACTACTCTAAAAAAAACTCTCCTAAATAGAAAAAACATCTCGCACCCTATGATGTAAGTTAGAAGATAACTTACATAGAAGTTAGACAACTAAATGAGATTAGTTCCAACTCCATGCAAGTTATACCAAACAAGGCCATAGTTTCATATACACATTTCAAAACTTGAAAGCAACACCACCACCACCGCTATGAAATCATTCTCAAAAAACAAAACCAACAAACCAAAAAAGAAACACCCATTAATTTTCCCTGCCCATATAGCTCCAAATCTCTGCCATAATGATTTGAATGAGTCCATATCTCCCACAAAATCAATGTTATTCATGCTATATGCACTACCCAACTACCCATCAAATCTCCCACTTTAAAACAAAATCCAAAAACACAAAAGGGGGTAAAAATATAAAAAACCAGTAACATAATTTGTGAGTGGTGAGTGAGTAAATATCAGATCAAACACTTCCAGTGACATCATCGTCAACTTCTTTTGTGTTCATGTTATTGTTGGTGGTTTCTGAGGAGTTGTGTTTCTTTGATGAACCCTTTGAGAGGTGAACAGGGTACTTCTTGGCATTGATTTCAACTTTCCTAAGAGCAGCTTTAGCCAAATCAATGCCACAAATATCAGAAAGCCTGACCAAATACAACAACACATCAGAAAGCTCTTCACCCAAATGTTGCTTGTCATGTTCATTCCAATCAGGTAGCCCTCTTGGGACCTCTCCCCTCCATTGAAAGATCTCAGAGAGCTCCCCAACCTCACCCACCTATCCAACCAAACAACCAAATCAAATCAAACAAACCCAAAAACACAAAACCCTAACATTTCTCAAATATGTGAATTATACATGTTGCGAAAAACAATAGCACGGTGAAATCCAACAAAAGGGTACCTAGAAAATCAAAGTAGTTTTTTTATTTTTTATTAACCATGGACATACAGACTCCTAAACCCTAAACTAGTCTCATGAGCCATGAAATTGCGGAAAGAGATCATCAGAGGCCCGACGTATTACTATGATGAGAAATCAAACTCGAGATTATGCACCTAACCTACAGTCTCGCCTTGGCCTTACCACTAGTTCAACCCGTCCGAGTTAAAAAAAATCGAGTTTTGATTAATGGGGTAGGCGTGAAATCAATTAATTTGAAAAAAAAATGCAGTATAAAAACACCCAAATCAAACAAACCCATAAGACCATAAACCCAACGGACAATGATACGGCGATAGTCCCATGACACAAACTAGTTGCACGGCTTCCAACTTTTGTTAGCGGTGGCTCCATCAGCAAACCACTTAAAATTGAAGTCACGTGCTGGTGCGACCGATTTCTATCTCCAGAAATGTTACCAAATCATTTTCCAAACCGAAAACCCTAATGACTACTCAAACACTTGAATCAGACCCAGCAAGTGAAGAACAGTACAAAAGTGAAATCCAATAAAGAGCACCTAGAAAATCGAGCTTTGAATAATGGGTAGGCGTGAAATCGATTAGTTTGAACAAATTGATGAACACAAACAATCAAATCAAACAGACCCATAAACCAAAAACCCTAATAACTAGTCAAACACTTGAATAAGACCCATTTAGTGAAGAACAGTAGAACAGTGAAATCCAATAAAGGGTACCTAGAAAATCGTGTTTTGAATGATGGGTAGGCATGAAACCGATCAATTTGAACAAACTGAAGAACATGAACACATGGAGTGATGAAAGTTTAATGGGGTTTTGGTTGATTAGAGAGATTACCAGCGCTAAGAGGAGATTTCTGGGGCTGTGATACTGATCCCAATCTCTCTCCTTTGCGAACTCCGCCATTAGCCTCCTCAGATCTTCGATTGTCACGCTCTCACCCTTCATTGATCCCTCTCTCTCTCTTTGATCCCTCTCTCTCTCTTCTCTCTTTAGAAAATCACCAAAACAATGAACCAGAAACTCTTTTTCTTTCTCAACAATAGCTTTTTGAGGGTGTCCTTTTGACGGAAATACAAAGTGGTGCATCGAAATTTGATGAACCGTAGATCTGCTTCGATTGCGCCACGTGGACCATCAAGGATTTGACGGCCAGTGATGGGGAGCGTGCTTGATGGACTTGGTGGGTCCGAGAGTTGTCTCGGCGATTTGATGACAGAAGAGTCGCAGTGGGAATTGAACATGGTGGGCCCACATGCGCGCGAAAGTTGAGTAATTGGCACGTGCTTGATATGGGATGTACCTTGGATGGGATGGATGGAAATGCCCTGGTTGAACGAATCGAGTTGGAAGTTTCAATGGTTGCAGGAGATGGTGAGATTGTCCTGGGCCCCTACTTAAAAGAAAATAAGATTTATAAATATAGTGTGAACAATTTATTTTACTTTAACATTTTAAAGTAAACCTTACTTACACATTCATAGTCTATACATAAAATTAGTCGTCACACTTTCTTCACCTTATATTAGACCTTATATTATAAAAAAGGATTATGGTATCACAATCGATAGTTAGCTTAACAGATTGTATACTGTTCAAATGTTGGGATAGTTTCACATCGACTACTTAAAAAGAAAAATAAGGTTTATAGGTATGGAGAGAACATTTCATCTTGACTTGATATTTTAGAGTGAACCTCACTTTTACACTTATAGCTCATACTCACCACATCCTCCTTACTTTGGATTGGACTTTACATTATAAAAAATTAGAAGTGGGTTTGGATGTTTTGATTGATGGCTAGATTTTGTTTTTCTTTTTTTTTGTGGATATTTAGGCAAGTCGACAAGCCTCATGTCATGTGGCCTTAGTGATTATCAAACTAAGCGCGTCTTACTGACTCTGATAGTTTTTACACAACTGAAAATTGAATTAGGGATTGTGCGTCTAACCTACACAATCTTAAGCTCTTTTAATGTTAAGCCAACTCAAGGTTGATTGATTGCTTATAAATCTACATATTTAGAGCTGAATGATTAGTTTTGATACTTTTAATAATTAAATATAAATAATAAATTTGAATTCAAGCTAAGTTTTAGTACAAAGGTTGATTATGACCTGCGAACCATGCTTTTAGGGGGTTAGAAAAATGGCTTAAATTAGAATTTTGAACTTCGAGTTTTTTAATTTTTTGACTTTTATTAATTTTTTTTTGAAGAAAAATCAAAATTTCATTAATCACTCATGGCTCATTACATGACTAAACATATAATCAAGTACATTGATTCACTAATCCTATTTGTACAAACAAATTGTCATTAATTTGACTTTTTTTTTCACAATTAAAACAATTTTACAATCAGGGATTGCTCTTTACAAAGTTAAAACTCATGACATATACAAAAGTACTAAAACCACAAAACGAATAACAAAACTTTTCAATAAGGTGAAGACCTAAAATTTATCAACAAGGAGAATACCTAAAAACTTCTCAATAAGGAGAAGACAAATAAAAAACTTTCAACTAAAAAATAAAACTAACTATAAAGTAAAAACTAAAGATAAATCAATCTAATCAGCACAAATCTATGTAACACCATTGAAGAAGATGTATCGCAACAAGGATAAATTAATCTCTACAAATCTGATTAGATATGTTGCTTATTGAATGAACAAAGAGCAAAATAGATTTGATTGGAACCACCGCTGATCGTT
This sequence comes from Stephania japonica, assembly GCA_039657345.1. Taxonomy (NCBI): domain Eukaryota; kingdom Viridiplantae; phylum Streptophyta; class Magnoliopsida; order Ranunculales; family Menispermaceae; genus Stephania; species Stephania japonica. The sequence continues at coordinate 50,787,146 of CM077558.1, forward strand.
GAGAGGATCGACGGTGGTTCAAGAACAAAAATCACAAAAATGAATCAAATTTTTTTTTAGGGATATGGAGCGAAGGAGGAGTTATTGTTGAGAGGATCAGTGATATCTTGTTGTTATTGTTGATGTCAAAGATTACTTTTTTATAAATGAGATTGAAATTCATATAAAAATATGTAAAACGACATTAATGTCATTGATTTTTTTCAAAAAAAAAATTGATTCAATATCTAATCCTATCTTTGTTTTTTGAATAATAATATCAACTCAAGTAGCGGCATCCACCAAAAAAGAATCCAATTAGAGCCACATATTAACGTACAAGATAAAAAAAAAAGTGTGCATCATTGAAATCCTTTTTTTTTTTCAGGATGAGGTATTTAATTACAAGGGATGACACTTTTTTTTGTTAGAGACATTTATTTTAGGTTCGATCACATGTAGTTGAGGCTTACTCCTATCTTTTAATTTTGGTGTTGTCTAACATAATCTCTTTGATAAAAATGGTTTGACAATTGCTGACCTAAATTAAGGTTCAGGGGGTTCCGAACGACTCTTCAATTAAAGATTCGGCAGATATTGATCGACTCTCCAACTAGAGTTTCAATGGGTTCTGATCGACCTAACTAGAGATTTGGACCTGTGAGGTCGAGCCAGTTGATGATGTCATACAAATAATAAGAAGAGAGTGTGTGCAGGGATGATGATGAAGTGCACAAAATGAGAGAAAAAAAAATGGTGGGGTGCACTAATCACAGTGAGGGGCATAAGGTTCATTTTGTAGCAGAATTGATTTTTTTTAAATTTGAATTTTTCGTTAGGTGCCCTACTTAAAAGATGGGGTACGTATAGTCAAACTCTTTTTTATTTTACTTCAACAAGAGTCCAACTCACTACCTTCTTAACTTTATTCTTTTTACAAGAGGTGCCTCGTCTATCTCATAAAAGATGTTTTAACGTGCTCATGATTGAAGATAATTTGAAGTATTCTAGATGAAAATGATGGTGTAAATTAACAAATTAAATCATCTTTATTAAATTCATGTATCGAATACGGTATGATCTATAATAGGAAAGCATGTCAATTATTCAACGTACTCGTGACTTAATTTGTTTGGAAATGTGATGCAAGCAGTGATGCGGTAATAAAACGTTTCTTTAAATTTTCCAACTATACTTTTTGTGTGTGTGTGTTTGTTTTGTTTTGTTTTGTTTTTTGTTTTTTTTAAATGTGTGTTTAAACTATGATATATATATTTGACAAAAAAAAAAAAAAACTATGGTATATATGTACAAAATGAATTAGACAAGAAAGGTAGGGGTCTCCTTGACCAAAAAGAAAGTACAGCAATATTATTTTTGAGGAAATATATAATACTCATGAAAGTTCTAGCTAGATCTATAGATCACACACAAAAATAGATTAGATCAACTTGCATTTGCACTTGCAAAAGCAAGGCTTTATAAGTAAGATGGGTTAATTTCACATATCGCTATTTAAGTTTATAGTTTGTAACACTTTGGTCACTAAATTCATATTTATCTCAAATATATCACTCAACTTTATAAAAGCTTTCACAAAAATAACTCTGGTCACTCTCCTATCAAAAATCTGGCGACCCAATTTATGTGGCGTCATGAGGGATTTCATGGGAGGTCACCAAACTTTTAAGTTGATGATGTGGCAAATTAGGTTACTCCTAATCCCCCTAATTTTTACTTCACGGGAGAAGTAAATTAGATAAAATTTATCAACCTCTTCGGGTACCCCAACATCTTCTTCATCGCTCAACAGGTTCACTCCTCACTCAGGGCACTCCTTGCTCCAAGACACTCTATCTTGCTCGCACCAAGAAGAGGGAGAACGCTCAATCTCGTGGACGCTCGAAGCCAAGAAGAGGGACAAATTGAATCGATCTCGTGGACGCTCGAAGCCAAGAAGAGGGACAAATTGAATCGATCAACAAGGGTTTGGAATTAAAATTTAGGGCTTTGAGTTGGAAGTGTTAAAATTTAGGGCTTTCAAGTGCAACATCGGGCAAGGTTTATTGGGTGATGATTAGTTCTATTAGATGGTTTTAATTATGATTTCGTTACAAAGATTACTATTTTTGAGTGTTTTTATTGATGGTCTGTATGAGGGCATTTTTAAAAGTCTGATAGTATTGCTTTGGATTAATATTTTGTTTCAAAGTCTGATAGTATTGTTTTCCAAGAATGGATGTATAAATTGATGAATTGTGCAGCTCTGTTTCGAAGTTTGTAAAGTATGGAATGAAGGCTGTTCCGGTAGTACTATTGTAACGGCCCGAATTTAATTCACTATTATTTGTGACGTATTGTAGACGTGGCAGACAGCTCAAACACCCTTGGGACTCGTAGCTAGGCTAGAGCGCGCCTGGAGCTAGGTAAATAGTTATTGTGTGTTGTTTTGCCTAATTTTGCGATGTTTATGTTAAAGTAGGTTAAACGACATTGTGATGTGTGTAATTATATTTCAATTGATGTGTGAGATTGTGTGTTAAGTATTTGCCTCGATATGCGTGTCGACACGGGTACCGAGTAGGCTAAAAGATGAAATATTAGGTCGAAGAAAATAATATACACATTAAATGAATAAAATGTGATAAAATAGTAAATTGGTGGGCACCTAGTAACACGCGGGGTCGTGGTCGATACGTGTGGGTGGTACGGTAGTGTGCACGCCCGAGTACACTCGTTGGCGCGTACGACGAAATTGTAGGCGCAAAAATATAGGCGAATATATATATTTATATATGTGTAATTTAAAATATATATGTATATAAATATATTAAAATCAGAAATTAAAAATAATTGTGAAATTACCAAAAAGTGTATTTGATTATTAAGGAAGAGGATAAGAACATAGGGGCATTTTGGTCATTTGACCCAAAATGTCAATAACCACCACCACCGACACCGCATTTCTCACCATTTTCGATCAAAAGGGAGAGGAGAAGGAGAAAAGAAAGAGAGAGAGATCGCGAGCTCGACAAGGTCGTCGTGAGGGGGTGAGGTGAGTTGTTGTGTTGGCTTGTTGTTGTTCGTTGTTGTTGTTGTTGTTGTTGTTGTTGTCTCATTAAAGTGGCGGTGGCTTCGGGAGCTCAGATGAACTGCAAGAGTAGTTCGTCCGACAATTGAGACGACACCCATGTCATCTCCCCTCCTAATCGAGCAAAAGAGAAAAAAATTGAATTGAAACAGAGCAGTTCTGCTACTCTGTTTCAACGAAGAAGAAGCCACCCATCTCAAATAAAAAAGAGAAAAAAATAAGGGAAGATGATCCCCTGAACTGGGCCGGTTCGGCTCAGTTGAGCCGCACTTGGTTCGGTCTGGTTTAGGGGATAAATAAATAAAATAAAATAAACAGTTTTAAAAAAAATCTGAAAAATTATTAAAAAATTCAGATAAAATAGGAAAATTTTAGAAAAATTATATTTTGATCAAATAAATGAGTTTTGGGACTTTCTCGAAATTTTGACGAGATGTCGAGGTTTTTACCTCGTAAACGTAAAATTAACATAATATACTCAATTAAAGCTAATTCAATGACAAATGGTATTAGATACATTCGGGTGATAATTTTGATTGTCGGATATTTATTGGAGCCAAATCGGGTTTGATTTTCGGGACGCGGAGTGCGGATTGAGGTGTGTAGTATCCCAACTGAAATTACTTGAGTATTTACATATTTTGGCATTTGAATTCAATTTATTTCATTTCAATATTCTACTATGGTTATGGCTATATGTGGGCAGACGTTGAGTGCGGCTCCCTCCATTCCATTCCTGTGTGTATGTCCACTGCACCATAGCACGTGCTACCAGATCAGCCTCGGTGAATAGCACAACCCGAGTATCACGTTGTGGCATGTGTCGGTGCGCCGTAGGTGTAACGTCGGCCATCGAGCGGATCCAGATACTGGCCCTGCTTGAGTAGGACTCGCGCAGTAGTATTCTGTAGAAGAGTCCAAATTATGGTGGTAGTCTGACCTTAGGGGCTAGGAACACACTTTGAGCTTTTCCTACTATTTATTCATGCGTATTCAATCCAAAGCTATGCTGCATAACGATGAAAAATCCTCTTTAATCCTCTTTATATGAATAAAATATTACAAATCGTTGTCCTGGATTTTTCTCCGTCCACGAGGTGTACACCACTTCTGGCACACCACAATGATAATGCTCGTTTCTTTGACGAATTCCATGACCTTTGGCCAAGTGAAAAAAATGATACAAATATAACAATATAACTATACACAAACAAACTCTTGTTAAAAAAAAAAGCTACACTCATGATATCTAGAAAAAAAACCTCAATATACCGAATACATTCACCTAACAATCCAAAAACCTTTAAGATCATCGGTGGCACTAAAAAAAATCCTTAAAGGGCAAGGTTGTGGTGTAGAAAATATAATTATATAAACACTTTATGAATTTGGAATTGAACAAGAGAGATTTAGAGACATGCAAAGATCTAGCATCTTTTTTTTTTTGCTACAAAGATCTAGCATCTATTAGGTTGACCTTAAACATAAAAAATTCTTTAAATTGCAGCATTCTAAGAACAAGTATTTTTTTAAAATTTTAAAATGAGTATGCCCTTAAGCAAATACCCCGCGAAATGAGTATAGAGTAGATAAAACTAAAAATTAACATAATTAAGCCACAAAACATGGGTTGTTATATATGCATTGCAACACCTAACAAGATGGAACAAATATACTTCTTTCAGCTATAGTAACTCATCATAGAAAGTTTTTACAATTAAGAGTTTTATCATACAAATAAGATCACAAAACCATTCGATTGCAGAACTTTTACAACCAAAAACATACAAAGAAAGTCTTTATGAAGTTCTTTAGTTTATTAAAAGTAACAGCATATCAGATCATGTATAAGATGTACAACAATATCAATAAGGTGGTTGTGGATTAAACAAATAATAATCAAAGCATTTGTAGTGGTGGGTGTGTAAAAAGAACTACGACACTGCATACTTGTCTACTAAACAAGAGAAGTCAAAATTTAGGAACAAAGTTCGGCCTTTAGGAAGCCAAGAGCTTCTCAATCTCTACTATGTAGAATTCATGAGGCATGATGTGTCAGTCACAACAGATGCACACTTCTCTCCATTTTTGGACAGTAATTTTAATGGCCCATTTTCCAAATAGACCGCCATGGGGTCAATGCGGACCCACAGTCTGTCTTACCAGCAACAGCTATGCTCTACATTGGAGTATATCCTCCATCTTATCTTTTTAAACCTTAGTAATTGTCAATTTACTGATTACGTTGTATTGAAAACAAATTATATGTTAAATTATCCTAGAATCCTCAAATTAACACAGCGGAAGCCTTACTACCACATTTACTCGGATAATAATACTATAAATGTGTGACATAAACCAAAAACCTAATGCGGAAAGCCCATATACAACCATAAATACCTCTAAAGTCACAAAAAGATCAATATACACAAGGTATCTAAAAATATCTCAAAATTCCTAAACCCAAAATGAAATAAAATATATATAATACAAATATACGAGTCAGGCAATCTCAGATCAATGGTACTCTGGCAGCTTGCCCTTGCCCCTGTTTGTACTAGGATCTGCACTCAAGCCATCACAAAAGGTAGATGACGAGTCCAGAGTGAGTATTCCCAAGGAAATTAAATGAGCAATATTGAAAGTAAATACTGAAATTTAAATAAAGCTATTAAATAAACATGCGAAAATAAATACAGTCAACTGCGCTCATCCTTAAATGCCTGACTAATCAACAAATGTTATAAATGAGTTGTCAAGAAAGTTAGACCGAATAGAAAAAGAGAAGATATTGCAAGATGAGTTTAAAAGGCGTAGAAAATTCAACGGTTGTTCAGTTGCATGTTGGTTATGGGTGGTGGTTATTGTATTGCTATTTGGCTTCATTTTATGCAAGTAAACACTATGGTTGGAGGAGAAACTTTATAGTTATCATCGGTTAGAATTGAAGGCAAAAGTTGTTGTAGTGTTATTTTCTTAGACAAGCTGATAGACACATTTTATTGGAGCCAAACTTTCTATTTTTATATTGTTAAGCCAAACCTTGTACCGTTGTTTAGCTTATGAATGAAAAAAAGAACTGTGTGTTGAATTCATTTTGATTAAAATTTAATGTATAGACAATTCTTTCTAATACTAGTATATTCTTGTAAATCTTCAACACCCAAACACCATCCAACACTACAAGAATCAAGGTCTTTGAGGACATTCGTAAATTGTCCTCTTAGCGCCTTTAGGACAATTTAGTCTACGTCCTAGATGTCGATGTAGTAGAAAGTCTATTACAAATAAGGAGATCTTAGTCGTCCTCGTATAAACGTCCTCATTTACATTATTTAGGACATTGGTAAATGTAGTCATAAGTGCATGTTATGACGTTTTTGAGCGTCCTGGTTTTACAAAACTGGTAAAGTCTTTCTTCAAGGATATCTTCTAATTGTCCTTACTTTTTTATTAGTTCATTTTTTTCTTGTCGTTAAAAGTCATATTTATTAGGACGATTTTGTAAATGTCCTGTATCATAATAAGGATTTATTTGAAACTGTCCTCCTATACTCTATTAGGCTTTTGTTTAATCATCCTAAAAAGTCTTCTATTATAACGACATAATCTTAATATCCTCGTTTCCTACTAGGACAATTATGGGTATTGTCTTAGATTATTTGTTAAGGACATTTCATATTGTCGTTGATGTCTTGTCTATTAGGTCGTTTAAAACACCATGTTTTACAACAAGGATGTTTTTGCCAATGTCCTAAATTAGTCTATTAGGAGTTTTGTTATGCATCCTAAATAATCTTACTCAACAAAGACAATTTGTAAATGTACTTGGTCTTATAGGAGGATTTTGGGTATTGTCCTTATAATGTTAGGACATTGAAAAGTCATTCAAGGTCGTAGTTTTTAATGTTACCTATAATCATTTTTTCACAAAAAAATGCACAATTCAAAGCACTCACATTGAAATACAAAAAATGTTATATCTTCATAATATGACAAAGTTACTAAATACAAAAGACATAATTTGTGATTCAAACTTGTTCTATATATCTCCAATACCACACAAATAACAAAATGCCTTGTAGAAAGTGACCACTTTGTATCTTTTACAACACTCAAAGAGAAAAATAAACTCTATTTGAGATACAAAACAATAGAGCTACTTCATTAAAATGCAACTTTGAGATAGTAAGTTTCCAAAAGTACTTGGCGTCTCTAAGACCTGAAAAACATAAAGAGAACAAACATGAATAAGGCAAATATACACCTATTATCACAAGTACAATAACAATAATGCATATTCAAAACAACAATAAAGAATTGTACTAAAACTATAACAACAACAATAAAGAATTGTACTAAAACTATAACAACAACAATAAATTATATAAGACAACTACATATTATCACAAGTAAAACATTACTAATCAACAACTTTGAAAGTAGTAATGTGACTATCATTCATGTAGAAGACATCATTCAAGGTATTGATAATTTCTAATATTACTAAAAACTAATTTACAAGATAAGTTATGAGGAAATGAGATCAAACCTGCTTCACGACATGTGTTTGATTTGCATGATTCTTTTTCTTCGTACGTGAAAGTTGGTTTAGGTCTTGTATATTTCAAACATACATAATAATATAATGAAGAAACTAAATGATGCATATTTCAAACAATCAAGTAACAAAAATAGAAACAAGCATCATATATGCATCTACATGATGAGTTCATTTTGACAGGGTTTCCACTAAAACTAAAGGTTCCCAAAAATTACAAAACATGACATAAAGTTATTGCATTTTTAACATGTATAAAAAAATACTATAAATGGGTCGCAACAAATCGCAAGTTGTGTAGTTCATTAAAGCATTCTCACATGATGAGTTCATTTTTCCATTTCCTATCTTCTATCAAAGACCAAAATAAAATCTCATTTCTCTCCTACATAGCATGAATAGCATAATGTGATCAAATAGTACTTATCAAACAAAAAATCTAATCTAAAAGAATAATGAGTTTTATATGAGTACTACATACAAAGTAAAACATACCTTAAGTTTCATATAAGAATAACATATTTTTTGGGCCAAACGACATTTGTTCCTTCTCTTCTAGCCATATAGTCTGATTCTATGTCTGGCCTATAAAGAAGGGTTGTAGAGTCAATGACACGTTCAATCCAAATTTTCCAATTGCCAATTCCCAAAGGGATATGATGTACAATTTCGGTAGGGTCAACACATGCAATAGAACCTCTCGCAACTGCAACAGCTTTATCACTAATGCCATCAAACTTCAACAATTTGCACTTTCGATGAAGTACACATGAACTACCATCAACAACTTGTTGTGTCTGCACCAAGAAATTCAATATATATAAACAAAACATAACAAGTGTTCAACTACTTATGAATTGAATATTACCTTAGGTGCTTGAGTTGAAGTCTCCATTATATCCTCGAAGCTTTTATCTTGAGTCTAAAATAGAATGAAAAATAGTAAGTTTTAATTTATATATAAACGTAAAACACTATAAAATCAACCCAAAACGTACATGACCGATAGCAACACCACATGTATCGTGAGGGGTGTGCTCCGGGAAGGTCCGAACTCCGGTGAGTCACCGTAGGTCGTCCACGACCGGTCCCCGTCCCGGCAGCCACCCCAACAGTGACGAAATATACAAAAAAAACGAGAAAACAGTGAGCAGAAAGAGAAAAAGAAAGAGAGAGAGAGAGAGAGAGAGAGCACGAGAGAGGGGAGGAGAGAGAGAGACCTCCTCCGGCGAGCTACCCCCGCCATCCCTAGACCTCCGATGACCGGCGGTGTGCACGACCAAAGCGGAGAGGATGAGTGTACCGAGAGAGAAGGAGAGGAAACTCGAGAGAGAGAAAAACCGAGAGGGAGAGAGAGAGGGAGAGAGGCTCACCTCCGGCGTCTCGGTCCGTCACCGACGATGGGGAGGACGGTGGTGGGATGAGGGAGGCCGTGAGTGAGTGAGGGTGAGAGGGAGTGACGAGAGTGAGGACAGAGACGGTGAGGTGATAGTGCTGAGTGAGAGACCGTGAGGTGATAGGGTGTGGGGGTTTTTTTTTTAAATCAAAGTGTGAATAGTGGTAAATAGTATGTTAGGTAGGGTGTTGTCTCAATTATGTCCACCCATCTCCACCTAACCACGCATCTCGAGGTTGATCCAAGGGTTCTCCATTATTGGACTGTGTCCCTTTAACAATCCTACACCATGGTCCATTTGTTGTGTATTTACCCAACACCAAATGTTTTTTCAACAATTTTCCCGACCGCCTTGCCTCCTCGGTCCGTATTTCCCTGTCACGTGCATACTTTCGCCATGTCTCGTACAAATAAATAATTAAATCATTAAATAATTCTTTTAATTACGTTTTTACTATATTTTCTCACCCGGCTACCTAGGCGGGACCTCACTCATTAAAAATTGTCTGAACGGCCCGTAACACGTATTAAACTAAAATACTATCACACACATCAAAGAATCATAAAATTACCTTAGTGTCGACACACAAGGTTCGAAATACGGTCCCAAGATCGCGTAGTCGGGTCACGGTCCTGACCAGTATCATACAAGTCGGGTTAAAATTTCATCCTCGAAATTAAACTAATAAGTAAACTAAACTACAAACTTACCGGAATCAAATAGATAGGGAAAGTGCTCTCGCATGTAGGACTCTAACTCCCAAGTTAGCTCCTCGTTCCCGTGAAATTGCCATTTCACGAGAACCGAAGGAATTTCCTTGTTCCTCAGTGTCTTGACCTTGCGGTCAACAATCTGCATGCTCTCAACCTAGTTTTTTTCCATTTGTAAGAATTGAACTCGAGACCTTGCCTAAGGGGCCAATTAAACCAACCTATTGTTGGTATATATTAAATTATTTATTATAATTAGTTCTTTATAGATTATATGCCTTATTTTTACTTTTTTAAAACTTATTATTTTTAGTGTGTTAAATTTAACGAACTAGTTGTAGAAAAAAATGATCGTGTAATTGGAGTAGCTCTCTATCCAAGTGGCTATCGATCTCCACAAAAATTGTTTAAGACTCGTTGAATGAAATACTTGTGGACATCGTGTATATGTCAAAACATCTCAAAGGTTAGATGGTAAAGACATCACTTGCCAAAAAGGCAAGACCTCTCGGAGATCGTGTTTCGATTCCCACTCTAAAAAAAAATATTGTGTCTATATATATTTAAAAGTGTTTGTACAATATTTCAATCCATATTAAAACGTATTTTAACAAAAATATTTAACAATAAATAAATGTATGTGGTATATGTATACAACAACAATTAACAACAATATAATCGCAATACCAAATTAGTTATGGTCGGATACATGGATAAAAAATCTATCATTTGCACTCGTCTTGGTGCAGTCGACAACATGCTTTCCAAGCCATTTAATCAATGAATCAATTTAAATTAAATTAGATTAATTCAATTAATTCAATTCATCCTTGCATTGTTTATTTTTCTTCAACTATATATTCTAGTTATTGAGTCGTGTTCTCTAGCGGGGCATTTATATGATGTCAATCACTGTTGCTCCAATTTTTTTTTTTATTTCTTTTATATCGATCTTTAAGAGTTTTACCGCATAGCTACCAAAATATCATCGATTCCCTTATATTCACTTCCATAAAAGTAAGGTCTAATTATTTTCTTATAAAAAATTTCTTTTACTTCGGTAGGAGTATTTCGATTAATCATGATAAGTTTATTTAATATGTCAATTTATTCAAAATTTGAGCCAAATTTATTTTTTTACAGAAGCCAAGTTTATTATACCCATAATTGAGAATTTATTTTGGTTTCCATCGTAAGATAATAATAATAATAATAATAATAATAATAATAAGTATTTCAATTTTTTATAAGACTTTGGTTACAAATAAACCAACTTAATGAATGTTATTTGAAAAAAAAAAATAATGAATGTTAAAAAAAAGTATATATTGTCTTAGGACATTTTTGATAAAAATATTGTAAGGTTTAAAAGGTAGACCACCCAACCTAAATTTATCAGGACACTTGCCAAAATGTCCTAAAAACCTTTATATTTAGGACATTTGGCTAAAAAGTATAGTAAAATCATTTACAAAGGACATTTATAAGTAAATGTCATCATTAAAAAGAGGAGATTGCAATAAAACATCCTAGTAAAACTATTATATTTAGGACATTTAGATTAAAGCGTAGTATTATTACTTGACAAGGACATTTAAAATGAAACGTCATGACTAAAAAGAGGTCATTGCAAACAACACATCCTAAAAACATTTATATTTAGGACATTTAGGTAACATAGTATTATACATTTATGAGAACATTTACATAAAAACGTCCTGATTTAAAAAATGACATTTCAAATAAAATGTCCTAAAAGAAATTGGTGGGAAACTGATATTTTGGCGGGAACTGATACTACGACATTTTAGGAATGTTTTGAAAGTAAATTATTTAACGACTATTGGAAAACGTCTTTAAACATGTATTTGAGGACATTTTTATGTTAACGTCATACATTATACTTACAGACGCTATATTAAGGACATTTTTTATACTCAATGTCCTTGTATACTATTATTTAGGACGTTCTCGTATAAACGTCTTTAATAAAACGTCCTCAAAGCCCCCTTTTCTTGTAGTGCAAAAAAATAGACTTACTAATTACAAACATGCACTAAACTAGCAAAGAAACATAATGATCATTCGTATTGGGAAGGGAAGATGGTGTGATACACAAGGAAATAAATACAATACTAAAAATATATAGTATTCATAAGGCGTCTTCATTCACATCTCTGAATAATAAAAAATGATAATTCATATTTCATGTATTTTATCCAAAAAAGAAATATTCATCAAAATACCAAAAAACGAAGTCATATCCCTTGTCTTCATGGTGATCCTTCGTATTTCAAGTATTTTATCTAAAATAGAAAGTTCCATCAATATACTCAAAAAAACATATTCATAACCCTTGTCTTTATGAAGAAGTCGTACTATCCAAGTTCTTACATCTACTGCCTCTTCCACCTCTTCTACCGCCATGACCTCGAACAATGGGAATCTTCACTCTTGACTTTCGATAAATAGTTAGAAGAGGTTGCGAAGAATCCATCATACTTGGCATTGCAGGAAGGGGTTGGGAAGCACTTGCATTTGTCACATTGGTTGTAATAGAATTGTGCTATCAAACATTTGAAAGGCATTATTAATAATAATAAAGTAAAACCACACATTCTTGTAGAAATCCAATAATGTAACATGAATACCTACGCAAGAGGTGTTTCATCACATGTAAAAGTCGCAGGGAGGGGTTGGGAAGCACTTGCATTTGTTGTATTATTTGTAATAGGGTTTGGCTGATAATATTCAGAAATAGGGCATCATTAATAAATAACAAAATAATACCACACATTTTTTTTTTTTAAGAATTCCAACAATGTAACATAAATACTTGCCCAAGAGGTGCCTCGCCACATGCAGAACTCCCATTAACTTGAACTCCTTCATCTGACCCTTTATTTCTCTATAAATTGCATAAATGCAAAACCACAGTCATGGCCCAAATTTCTAATCCTAGATTTTGGCCGTAATCAGACTCACCGACCAATGACGTGGGACCCATGTGAGATACACACACCGACCGAGACACATGGTCGAGGTATATGGTATTTTTGTATTGATGGTATGCCTAGTGTTATGTATTGTGTAGACTTACTAAGTCGACTTGTACAGTGTAGGTGTTGAGTCGAGAGCGGGGATACGTCTCGAGTTGCGTGCAAGCCAGGGAACTGGGTAGTTAGCACTTTGGTGAGTCTTGTTTAATATTGAAATGAATTTAGGAAATATTAAGTTGAATAATTAAATTATTTATAAGCCTATGATATGGTTACTTATGTAAATCAAATTAGAGTCCTATAGTTTGAAACTAAAAATCATCAACCATAAGACTTACTTGGGGATATGTGCTAACACACACTCCCATACACTTGTGTCATACATTGAAGTCACTTGGCTGGAATTAATGGGAGTGTAGGAGTGCATGTGAGTGGTAGGATCTCCTAGTGATGAGTGAACCACTAGCGATGAAAAGCCCTTTACCCCTATGTTTGCTTTAGATTGCATAGATTTTACAAAACAAAATCAGAGTTGTGGAGATTCTTGCTTGCTAGAAATTTGGGGGATTAAGGGAGGTTTGCATCACACAAGTTAGAGAATCAAAACACCAACAAGAGCTACAACTTTAGGTAATGCTTCCTCATCCTCATGCTTTCAATAGGTAGAGTTTTTGGGTTTAATTCAAAGGGCTTTGTTGTTGTGACTATTCAAAAGTGTTCTAATGTGGCTTCAATGCATTGAAAAGCTTTAATTTCCAATCTCAAGTTCTATTTTCGAATTTTCCAAGTTTTTGCCAAAAAAATAGGATTTTCAAGTGATTTCAATTTTGAAGAATTTTGAGCTATTAAATGATGTTGTTTTTGAAAACTAAGTACATATTTGAATTCCTCACTGAAAATCACTTGAGGCACTGTCCAACTTTTCAAAAATCAGTTGTGTTTTCGAAATTGGAAAAAAATGGGTGTTCTTGATGTTTTTGATCAATGCATATCTTAAATTCGATGCTTTGATCATGATATAAGAAGTGTCTGGTGTATGAATGTTTGGGAGAGGTTACGAACTTGGCGAAGGAAAGCAAGGGATCCGGAGGCGATGGAGATGAATGTCTCGAGTTGGGAAATGCAGAAAATCGTTGCAGATTTTCTGAGTTTCTGCACTCAGCACGCTAAGCATTTTTGTAGCCAGCGCTCTAGGCATCCTGACCAACAACATTTCCAACAAACTGTCCAATCTTCCTGCAATATAAATACCCACTTAACACCCATTTTAACAGACCCTAATCAACATAAATACATGTCTAAGCCTTCCAGGACAGTGTTCTGGGAGTTCGAGTACGAGTGTCAGGGTGTAGAGAGGCCGGATAAGCTAGGAAATTGCTTGTTGTGTGTATACCCAATGAAATTTTTACTTAGCATTTCATTCCATTAATTGTTGTTCTTCATAGTCATTGTTGACTGCATTTCTTGTGTATTCTGATATCATTTGTTTGATTGTATTCTATGCTCACTTGATTGGGTCTTATTATCATGATATCCTTTGCCTCTTGATTATCATTGATTCTATCCTTGTGCCATGCTTATTTCTTGTTGTTCAAATGATCAATCAAATGATAAATAGCATGCTATTAGGCTAATACATATATAGAATGATCAAATGGACTTGTATTCCCTATTTGTTTAGGTGTTAGATATTCCATGCCTTGAAAATCTATACTTGGTCTTTCTTGAAAACAAAAAGTAGTCTTTCCAATTAGGTCTCGTACTTGATCGAAGTATGTGCGACTTACGGGGTTAGAGTCCCTGAGGAGGTCAACACAGGTTACCTGACATTGTATGACACTTGGAGTTAAAGTCCCTGAGGTGGCATACTGTGACGACCCGTCCCTGACTTAGGATCGGGTCGCCCGGCCCAAATTGCCACTTGGACCCGATACCTGAACCAGGCCCAAATAACGGTCTGGCTGTAACGGCCCAAATAATATTTGTCGTTATTTTATGACGTCATTGCAGACGTGGACGCCAGCGGGGACGTTCGTGGGTCCCACAGCGAGGCTTGAGCGCGTCCGTATTAGGTAAATAGTTATTTTGTGTATTGTTTTGGTTAATTTGCGATGTTTATGTTAAAATAGGTTAACGACATCGCGATGTGTGTAATTATATTTTAAATTGACGTGGGAGATTGTGTGATGAGTATTCGCATCGATATGCGTGTCGACGCGGGTACCGGGTAGATTAAAGACGAAATTTTAAGTTGAGAAAAATGTTACACATAAAATGAATTAAATGTGATAAAATACATAAATTGGTGGGCGCCTATTAAAACGCGGGGTCGTGGTCGACACGCGTGGGTGGTACGATAGTGTGCACGCCCTAGTGTGCTCGTTGGCGCGCACGACGAAATTTTAGGCGCGAAAGTATAGGCGAATATATATATTTATATATATATATGTGTATAAGGAATTTAATATATATATATATATAAATATATATCAAAAATCAAAAAAATAAATAAATAATAGTGAAATTACCAATAAGGGTATTGGGGTTGTAAAGGAAAGGATAAAATGAGAGGGGTATTATGGTCATTTTACCCAAAAATTGTTGACAAACACCACCACCGTCACCACAGTGCTATTCTTCACTGTTTGGAGAAAAAAATCGAAAAGAAGATCGAGGAAAGGAGGAGAAATCGAGGAGGAATCGGGAGAAAGGAGGAAGAGAGATCGAGGGATCGGGAGCTTGTGGGATCGAGGAGAACAAGGTGAGGTGTGTAGTATCCCAATTGAACTTCACTTTAAGTATTTACAGTTTGATTTATTTGAATTCAGTTCCGATTATTCATTATTCCATTCCATTACTGCTTTACGGTGGTTGAGTCCTCTCACTTGGTGTTTTTACGGTAGTGGAGTTTACTCCTACCTGGAGCCTTTACGGTGTTGAGATCACTCCCCACCTGGTGTTTATTCGTTACGGCCATAGAGTCCACTAAGTCATAGCACTTGTCTATGCATATACCGGTGAATAGGCTACCTGGTTATGGTAGGCTCGTGTGGGTGCGTCGTGGGTCTACGCCGGCCACCTGAGGGTCCAGGGACAACTTTGTTGGTGTGTTTGAGGGTTGTGCCCAAGGAGAGGCTCGAAGTATGACTTAGTCTGATTTTTACTGTGCACGTACTTTGCTTCATTACTATATTTATACATGCGATGATCCTTTCACAGTTGTCTGTATTTCTTTTGTTCCGCATGTTTATTTATGGTATTTAAATTCCAATACTTTTACTTACGTAATTACTTAGTGAATTTCCTTGGGATTACTCACTCTGACTCGTCATCTGTCTTTTTATGATGGCTCGAGTGCAGATCCGGGTACGAGTCGAGGGAAGGGCAAGCTTGAGGACTACATTGATTGATAGCTCTAGCCCTACTCGTATGTATGTTTATATTTACTTGTTTTATGCTGGGTTTTGGGATTGGAGAGATAGGTTGTATACTTTTGATATTTTGTGGATCTCAAAGGACATGTATATGATGTATATTTAGTATGGTTTCCACTTAGGCATTTTGATCATGGAATTCAGGATAAATCTTTATGTTGTTCATTTAATTTTCCGCTGCGTAATTTATGGTTGAATGATAATGAGGAAATAAAAGTTAACTCATAACATCAAGGTTAACTGATAATTAATTGATAATGGATAATTGGGCGTGGAACACAGCTGGCGGTGACGTGGTCAGTTGTGGGTCCGCGTGGCCTCCCGTGGCGGACCAATGTGGAAATTGGGGCCGCCACACTGGCACGCTTAAACAAATAAACCTGCGGAAAGTACATTTGCTAAACAAAGGATAATAATTGCGAAATAAATACAAAGAGATATCCTTGAGCCAATAGATTTAAGTTCACAAGAATATCTATGAAACTATAAATGGGTTTGTATTGAGTTAAACCATTAAAACTCCCAAGTGGATCAAATAAAGGTAAGTAGGTTTCAAACTACCTAAAGACTTATTTTAATTACAACCCAAGTTTAATAGTTTTGAAATCGAATATACATGATATATATGAAGACTTCAAGCTCGTTTCTCCCTTGTCTCAATTCTAGCGCACTCGTCGATGAACCTGTATTGTAAGTGAGGTGAGCTAAAAGAACCAACGGAGCTCAGTAATGCGGAAAACCCGCTCAACCATCAAATATGCAAGTAATACCTAATAAGCATGCATAGTCTAGTATGTATTTGAAAAGAAATAATGATTCATTAAATAGTAGCATGGTAGCAGGATTTAAAAAAAAATAGACTTATAATGAACCATCAAGTACTATCATAGACATAAGATTCGTAAGTCACAAATTGTAACAACAATAATCATGAATAACATTAAAGAGATTGACAAATCATTTCATAATTTCAAACTTTCATACAAATAAGGGGGTTTCGCGAGATTATGTACTATAAAATATAATAATACGATAAGTCGATGTTCCATTCAATGCATACTAGATATTGGCAAGAATCCGGTGACCGATTTTCCTACTCTCAAAGTGATGGAAACAACTAACTAGCACACAGGCCTTATGTGCCCTCTCGTTTGTCCCATCAAATCAACAATAGGTTCGTCTTAGCCATCACCGATGCACATCTCTATATCTCAAGATTACAAGAGAAGGTAACTCCAACTCATGTCCCTACGTGACATACTTATGAATTCAATTAGTCAAGTAAAGCCCTCGGTGGTAAACTCCACACATTCTGGGGTGTTAACGACCCTCGGTGGTACCACAACATTCTGAGGTATTCTTATTGATTTACTTGCTAATAAGGCCCTCGGTGGAACTCCATACATTCTGGGGTCATAAATAACAGTGCATTCACATTCCATAGATACGTAGGTTCGAGCCAATACCACGACGCAACCCATAAATCCCAAGTCTTTAATTCAAATTATGAATCCTAAGCATAACTAATAATCATGCCATATTTGATAATTGAGCAAGCTCCCCACTTACCTGCACTCGCCGCGAATCCTAATCTCGATCCTCTCGCGTTTGGGCTCGATGTGAACCGTCTCGCGAATCTAGACAATTTTAAAAAATAATTACTTTATGTATCTACAACCATACAAGTTTAACATCAATTGTCTAGACCTTAGAGATTCACCATATTTTATAGCTGACTTCGCTAAAGGTCATTTACGACTCTAAAATCGACACTTAAAATTAGAATCGATGATTCGAGTAAAATAGGAATGCGGTGATGTAAAATAAGGAAAATCCGCTAAGACTTGATTTTTCCAATATAAATCGAAGACGTTCGATTAATTATAATTAAAAAGATCCAAATCACCATACAAGACTCAATTTAGACTTTAAATTTCCAAATGATAATATTCAGTCAAAGTCCACAAATTTATCGAATAAGTTTATTTCCCAAAGAAAAGATTCAAAGTCCCTTTTAAAATCTCAAATCAACCTTGAATACCAAATTCATATAAATAAACTTCAACCGCATTCAATTTGCTAAAATCATGGGAAAATCCTTTCATGTACCATCAAACCATGGTAAACAAGATTGATTCATCCATAATACTCATTATCATAAAGTTTAAAAATTTGTATAACCCATTTCAAGACTAGATCTAAGAAAAATTGAACAAACTTTGCAAATCATCAACTCTCATTACCAATACCAACACCAAGACAATAAATCTAGAGAGTATTAGAATCTCCATGCCTTCAATGGAGTCTTTGACTCAAAATCCTTTCCAAAATCTCATTCTAACATAGATCAAATCTTTCCTTTCTTATTTTCTTTTCTATTTTCCTCGCGTTCTTGCCGCTGTCGACGCCATCGACCCTTTGGTCTCCAAATCTTCAATAAATAATAAAGAAATCAAGGAGGGAAGTGAGGTTGTACATCTCTTGAGCTTGAACTCTCATCTTGTTCTCCTCCTCTCCATGTGAGTGTTTTACAAAATTGGGGCTAGGGTTTTCTTTGATTTGCTTAAATAGCATTAGGGTTGTGACTATTTACAATTTGTCTAAAATGTCATTTTGGGTCATAATCTCAATTGAGCTTTATTATTTAAAATAAAACTTTACTTACTCCCTAACTCATATTTAATTTGACAAGTTTAGAATTGTATTTTCCACATCAAACACTCAACATATTTTTATCATGAAATTACCAAAATACCCATAGGTTGGGTCGTGGAGAACTTGGGTCGTTACACATACTGATGGCAAGCCCCAAGTGTAGGGCTTCACGGTAGTAATAGCGACGTAAACTACTATTTGCTTTGGGTTTATCGAATCCATAGTGAATAGTTGTGCAAATCACTAGAGTAAATTAGGCGATCTGAAACATAAATAAACAAGTAGTAGATTTATTAAATTATCTATGAAACATAAACAATAAGAACAACTTTATTTTAGATTTGAATTATCAATCAAATTAAATGTGTGATGAATCAATCAAAAGATATATTCAACTCAATTTATAGACCACGTATCCTACAAGTCAGTTTGTCCCAAGGTCTCGGTGGCTGTAACGGCCCAATTAATATTTACTGTTATTTTATGATGTCATTACAGACGTGGACGCCAACATGGACGTTCGTGGGTTCCATAGCGAGGATGGACTGCGTCCGGGTTAGGTAAATAGTATTTTGTGTATTGTTTTGGTTAATTTTGCGATGTTTATGTTAAAATAGGTGAACGATATCGCGATGTGTGTAATTATATTTTAAATTGACGTGTGAGATTGTGTGTTGGGAATTCGCATCGATATGTGTGTCGACGCGGGTACCGGGTAGATTAAAGACGAAATTTTAAGTTGAGAAAAATATTACACACATTAAATGAATTAAATGTGATAAAATAGTAAATTAGTGGGCGTCTAGTCACACGCGGGGTCGTGGTCGACACGCGTGGGTGGTACGTTAGTGTGCACGCCCGAGTACGTTCGTTGGCGCGCATGACAAAATTTTAGGCGCGAAAGTATACGCAAATATATATTTATATATGTATATAGGTAATTTAATATATATATATATATTAAAAATCAGGAAATTAAGGAAATAATTGTGAAATGACCTAAAAGGGTATTAGAGTGTGAAGGCGGAGGATAAGATTTTAGGGGCAAAATGGTCATTTCACCCCAAAATTTTGATAAACACCACACCGTCACCACAGTTTCTCATTTTTCCCACATTTCGATTGATCGAAATAGGAGATCGAGAGGAGGAAGAAGAGAGAACAAGAGGAAGAGACCAAAGAGGTGAGTTGTTGATGTTGTGGTGTTGTTTTTGTAGTTGTTGTTGTATGTTGTTGGCGTTGTTGGATGGTGGTGGTGGCGGTTTGGTGGTTCGGTGGTGGAGGTGGGGTGGAGCTCGAGAGCTCGGACGAACTGCGAGAGCAGTTCGTCCGAGGAGGGAGACGACCACATGTCGTTCTCCCCCTCTCCTTCTCCCTCTCTCGATTCATGAAAAAAAAAATTTGCTGGAACAGAACCAAATTCCAACGAAGAAGAAGGGGCCGGTTCGGCTCGGTTGAGCCAAACCCGGTTCGGCCGAACCGCCCCTAATTATAAAAAAAAAGTTTTGAAAAAAAAATCTGGAAAATTCATAGAAAATAGGAAAATTTTAGAAAAATTATATTTTGATCAAATAAAGGAATTTTGGAATTTTCTCGGAAATGTTGGCGAGATAATAGTCAGGGTTTTAGCCTCGAAAAACGAAAAATTGACATAATATATTAAATTGAAGCTAATTTAGTGAGAAATGGTAATAGGTATAATTCGGGTGATAATTTGAATTGTCGGCATTTATTGGAGCTGGACTAAGGTTTGGTTTTCGGGACGAGGAGTGTGATTGAGGTATGTAGTATCCCAATTGAACTTCACTCTAGTATTTGCATTTTGATTTATTTGAATTCTGTTCTGTTTATTCATTTCTCCATTCCTTTATTGCTTTACGGTGGTTGAGTACACACACCTGGTGTCTTTACGATAGTGGAGTTTACTCCTACCTGGTGTCTTTACGGTGTTGAGATCACTCCCCACCTGGTGCTTATTCGTTACGGCCATAGAGTCCACTAAGTCATAGCACTTGTCTAGGTATACGCCGGTGAATAGGCTACCCGGGTATGGTAGGCTTGTGTGGGTGCGTCGTGGGTCTACGCCAACCACCTAGAGGGTCCAGGGCCAACCCATTGGTGTGTTTACGGGCTGTGCCTGGAAAAAAACCCGAAGTATGACTTGGTCTGATTTTTATGTGCACGTACTTTGTTTCATCACTATATTTATGCATGCGATGGTATTTTTTTTACTGTTGTCTGTATTCTTTTGTTTCGCATGTTTAAATAATAGTATTTTAAATTCCAGTACTTTTACTTCCGTAATTACTTGGTGAATTTCCTTGGGATTACTCACTCTGGACTTGCCATCTGTCTTTTTTTGTGATGGTGAGTGCACCCTAGTCTGGCGAGCCGGGAAAGGGCAAGCTTGAGGACTACATCGATTGACAAATGACTCTAGCCCTTCTCGTACGTATGTTTATATTTACTTGTTTTATGTTGGGTTTTGGGACTTGAGAGATAGGTTGTATATTTTGATATTTTGAGGATCTTAGATGATATGTATATGATGTACAGTTGATATGGTTTCCACTTAGGCATTTTGCTCATAATATACATGTTGAATCTTTATGTTGTTAGTAAATCTTCTGCTGCATAAATTGTGGTTAAATGATATTAAAGGAATAAAAGTTAATTCATAACATCAAAGTTAACCTGAAATTGATTAATAATGGATAATTGGGCGTGGGACATAGCTGGCGGTGACGTGGACAGTTGTGGGCCCGCGTAGCCTCCCGTGGCGGACTAATGTGGAAATTGGGGCAGCCACAGTGGCGAGAATACTATCTCAACTCTCGGGCTCCATAGGTCTGTGTAAGCAGCGTAAGAGCATCAAAGCATTAAGTTCAAATTCCTATAAGGTTTTTCAAAGTCTAGGCAACCGGTTGATGTATCCTAGCATATTAAGTTCAAGTGTTCAATTCCGGTTCGATAGCTCTGAGGTCTCGATGGCTATCTCTCCTTAATTTCAGTTACTACGTGATCAGTGCAATCAAAGCCTAAAATGTGGACCACTAAAAGTAACGTTGAGTAGAATAAGAAATGCAACTAAACATGATCTATTAACGCAAAACATTCAAATAAGCACATCAAGTCTCAAAAATATATAAACTAAAATAATAAAGAGAGGGAATTCATGAAAAGATTAAACTCAATGGTCTTCAGCTCCAAGGTCATGTTGAATCTAATCTCATCTTTTGTCGATTCTATCAATCTTTCTCACTCTAAGCTATACTAAGAAAGCATGAAAATACAACTAAACTTAGGTCCCCAAACGTCGCTTAAAGGTGAACTCAGGGCAAAAACAACCCTTAAACACTAAAAACTAGTTCGTTAACTATCAAAATATGAAAAACCAAAGTTTTTGGTGAGGAAGATGATAAGATAAAGGAGTGGATGATCAAGATGGTGTTTGAGAGAGAGTGTCCTAATATATTGGATGTGTATAGGGGTGCACACGGATTGGATCAAGTCCAATTAGGGTCAATCCGTAATCCAATCCAATTATTGCAGATTGAAAAATTACAATCCAATCCAATTCAAATAATTTATCAATCCAACTCAATCCAATTTACAAAATGCGGAGCGGATTGAATCAAGTTCTGCAGATTGACGTTTTCCTATCCAAAATTTATGAAATTAGATTTAATCAAGTGAATCACAAGAATTATATATCTCATGAATGACAAATTTACAACATACATTCCACAAATCTATATATAGCATATTTCCCATAAAATTGTTATCACAATAACCTTCAAAATATAAGTTCCTATATAAATAAATGTGTTATCTACAAATCTTCACCATACATCCTCACAAAAGAACAAAAAAAATGTACGTTGAACATAAAATCTACAATAAAAAGGTCGAAAGCATAATAAAAGAGTTAAGAATAAGTATAGTCTTTTAGATATTTTAGTTTAGAGTTGATAGTTTGAGTTGATATTAATTAAGCTACTATAGTACATATGATGAAATATATGTATGTGTTGATGTGTTAAACGGACTGGATCCGCAGTTTTTTAATGTAGGATCCGTAATTCGATCCAGTCCAACCGGATTAATGATTTTTCAATCTAATCCATTCCAAGGGATCAAAAAATTGATCTAATTAGTGATAATTGATTCGAATTGGACCAAATCTGCAGATTAGTGCAATCCGTGTGCACTCCTCGGTGTAGGCTGTGTTGGTGTGTTAGTTGCTCGGTCAAACATTCAACCACCCTAATTTGCCAGCAAAAAGTCCGCTTTGCCCTTATGTGAATTTTGGTGATGAAATGTGTGTCGAGGACAGATCAACCGTTTCTGGTGCGCTCGAGTGAAGCCGCTGCATCGATCGAGGAGAATCACGTGGTAGCTCGGTAGGTGATGGGAGACCGTGTAAGAGAGTCAAGGCCAGGTTCGAATCTTGCCGTTTGATTTACTACTGTTAAATTAATATAAGTAAAAATAAATCTCATCTGATTGCAACATAACTTTGGTCGTTAAACATGATGGTGCACTAGTTTGTCTCGGGGTCGATTCCTGTCATGCACGTCTTCTTTTTTTTAATTCCCTGCACCACTTCACTTAAATCTCCTTAAATCTAAGAAAACTAGCCCTTGTGGGCCCCCACACCACTGCCTTGGAATCCCCAAAACTAACCAAATTTGCATCCTGAATTGTGGCAACGCGCTTTTCGAGGTGCAGCACCATGAACCCTACAATAGCTCTAATATCACCTCGGAGACCACCACAATACATCAAAATACAGAAAATACAAAATACAATTTATTATAACATATTTAAGAGACTTTAACACAAAAATATAATAAACACATACATAAATGCAACGCAAATATGAACTTATCATATACACACTGGGGGTTAAAATCCATAGCAACACTTGGGTTAGAGTCCCTTGTGATTTATGATTATGGGGTCAGAGTGGCACAATTCACCGCCGACTGCACCTAATTCACCACTACTTAGTCTAGTGTCAGTTTCACTTGTTTAACTTTGGTATTTATTTGAATATGGCTTATTTGCCAACTTTCCTTGTTATATACTTTTAAATACCAGTCGATTATATTTGAAAATGCAAATTAAACTTGTCATCGGGGATTATTGTTTATTTTTTGTACTCACAGTCCTTTTTATGATGGTGAAAAGACGGTGAATGCAGAGCCGACTACTAGTAGGCCGGGTAAGGAGAAGATCGGTGATTATCTCTGAGATCGCAGCGCATCATGGCATTTGACTGTAGGAACAAATTATATAAAAATATAACAATTAATCAAATAACATCTACACTTTCATGTCCCAATAAAAATTTACCTTGTTTGTTTGGTTTTGGGGTTCATATGAAGCGAAAAATTCAAAACAATTTTGAAAAACCCCAACAGGATTGCAAATAAGTTCCATTAAACAAAATCTACAAAAGTAAATCATACCTTGATTCGTGATTTCCTTCTCTGATTGTTCGATCTTCAAGACGTTCAAACACGCGTCCATATCAGAAATCCCCACACGAACGGTGACTACAATTTGGAGTGCTAGCCTCAAGAGAAATTGAAAACGTTTTTCTTTCTATCCCAAAATCGAAAAAATACGAAAACTGGAAAAACGAAATTCTTATTACGTTTTGCGTATCACCCTTTATTTATATGTGTAGATACGCTGTCACTTAAAATCCTATTCGTAATACAACTATTGTATTTACGATGTTTAAGTAAATTCAAAATACAACTATTGTATTTACATTGTTTAAACAAATTACACATAAACCCTTATTAATAAGTTATCATATAACGAATCATAAGGGCTTATATATATTATGAATTTTATCTTATAAAATTTAATACTCTGGACCATTTGAAATTGCGCAAAGTCATTTTTTATGTGTGACTCAATAGGTTCATGCGACGTTGGTAGTGAACCAAAACCATTTTGGTATACAAGTCATAAGTAGTCTCTAGCAAGACATTATGACTACCCAAGTAGCATGAATATCAAAATCGATACAATCTAATGAATAACGTATATCATATCCTTTTGTCGTGTGATATTCTTTGATTAAATATAAGGCATGGAAAGTCACATTTAATGTTCAATCGTACTAGTCTCGATCTTTATATAGATTGAAAATATTCAACTGACATTGATCATATCAATTCACTTAGACTTAGTCATTTAACAATCTAACACATCGAGGGATCCACTGATATCTCTCTCTTTACAAGAGCGTCAAATTCTTTCTTTATTACTCACCTTCACATATTACTCACATGATAACCAATCATAACCTTTATAATCGTCCAGTTAAAGACAGCGTTTGATTGTCTCAAATTACCATGCTCATAATATTGAAGTATATGGTAATCTCAAGTTGAATGACTAAATGATATACCTATTAAGAGTAACACCTATGACTTAATCCATGTGGTGTTCGTATAACGGGTCAATCCAGTACCTTGTTCCTTAACAAGTACTCATGATCTCGATTCGTATCCCTATACATATGATTATCACATGACCATCAATCAAGACTCATACTAGTCTTAATTCATTATAGTTCCCAATATAATGACCGACTAATGATATTTAGGATATTTCAACAAATACCCATATATCTTATTATAAGGTAAACATGTAATCACTTATAATAAAAAAAATAAATGAAAAACCTCTATTTTATTAACTAAAACTGTAAGATAAACAATGTTTGTAGATTGACTTAGGGCACTTGCCCCAACAGTTTTGACCCTTAGTAAGATGGAGTTTATTATGACCTTCAACATGACATGTTTGACAAGTCATATGTACTATCCCCTTTCTAGACATCTTTTTTTGCGCTTCTGCAATCTCTAATTCCTCAGGCTCCTTTCTCCTTGTCGTTACTTTTCTTCCTCTTTTCCTTTGGACTTGTGCAGGTAGTTTGACTGGTTCGACATCATCCGCTGGCTTAGGCCACAGTTCCTTATGATCTATTGGGTTGATATAGTGATTGCACACATTCATGTAAGTGCTTATATGGTAACACTTGTTCATGTAATCCTCTGGGTTCCCATGATTTTCCATAAAGGCAGCTACCCCATGCTCGCATAGGATGCCCGCCAGCTGCCATTTTCCACAATCACAATACCAGATCATCATGTTTGCCACATATGTTTTCCTGTGTCCATGACATGAAATAGAAGGGCCACTCGAATACTCAACAATATAATGAATAGATTCCTTTACAAGTTTCTCAAGCTTTTTTAGAATTTTAGGGCATATTCGAGCTTTCCACTTTGCAATTATTTTCTGCATAGCCTCATTTTTGCGCCTAAGCCTCCGTATTAGCTTCACCTTTATCATGTCCAACATGGTGATGATTCCTCTGTCCCTAGCATCTAAAATGTATCGGTTGAGACACTTACACAAATTATTAAGCAACATATCACACTTAGGGCGTGTTTGGAAATAGGCCCTACACCAAGATTTGACGGGGAACCTCATTCAACCACAATCTTGCATCTTTATTAAGCTTCTCCAACTTGTCTAACCAAAAAATCATTCTCTCGCGATATGTGGCCCGAGTTGCGCTCCATAACATTTGCTTAAGCTCCATTCCCTGGAACCTTGTTCTGAAATTTGTGTACAAGTTTCTCACAAAATGTCTATGTTCTTAATTGGGGAAAAAAATTTGACAACATTTGCAAGGCCCTGTAAAGAAAGTTTAATGCAAGGATTAAATAGTGGATTCAACATGCATAATGATAGATAAACATGAAAATACCTTTTGCCTATCCAACATGAAAGCCATGCTATAGTTGTTGACAATGTTTAAGTCATCCTTAAGTAATTCCAAAAACCACTGCCATTTGCCTCTACTTTCAACTTGAACCACTGCATAAGCTATGGGAAATATACAATCATTTGGGTCTATCCCTATTGCAACAAGCGATTGCCCCCTATATAGGCCTTTTAACCAATAACCGTTAAAAGAAATCAAAGGCCTACAACCTGATTAGAAAGCATTTTTCAATGGAGCAATACATATATATATATATATATGTATGTATATATGTGACGGCCCCAATTTCCCCGTGCAATTGGGTACGCCCGGCCTAGACCCGTGCAGGCCCCAAGTCATCACTTGGTAACCTAACGAGCCTAGTCAGCCTCATATTTACTCAATTTAGCAGTTTATGAAAGAGTTATTGCATTTATACACAGCGGAAGACTAAAACAATTATAATAAAAGGGAAATAACTCAATCAAAGGAAAATTAGGAATTCTATAAGTGTGGAAAACCCCGGGTATTCATGTACAACTCGATAGGCATATATACATGATACCAGTCTCAATAAAGATATAACAAGTTCAATAATCCCAACAAAACAAGTATGAAACGATATACACATCGGTAAACAAAGTATAATCACCTACTATAACGTCTCTCAGATGTCCTGAAACTCCTCAAAGTATATCACCAAGGCAGGGCCCCTTGCCCTTGCTGCTCTCCACTCTATCTGCACCCACCGTCACAAACTAGACGGTGAGTAACTGAATAAAATTGCTATTAGTACCAGAAGAATGTAACAGTAATTTATGATTATAACAAGAAAAGCAGTCTAAGTATCATGCGGAAAGGAAATAACTGGAAAGTAAATAAATCAAATGCATGATAAAGAGACTGAAAGATAAACAATCGATATTTTGCATGTTCTAAGATTCAAAAGAGGCCTATGAGTGGTCTAATTTCACAGCAATACGGCAAAGATCTCGCAAGATCTCCCCGGGCAATGTCGCAACACTAGCACAGCGTGAAACTCGAGAGGCATCGCAACACCTCTCGAATCCAGTACCCAGTACACACATCACTAGGGGTGGTCAGTTACCCCTGCAGAGGGCACCCTCGTTGTCCCAGCTAGTGCGGGACCACATGATACCTTCGAGACACACACTCATGCCAAGAACATACAACCAAGGAAACGGAATGGAATATCAAGCAAAGGATCAATGCAACAATATCAATAAATAGAGGATGTATAAATCACATGTTATTTTCTTACTGGTCTACTAAAATACATACACACAATGCATGCATGTACTTACCTGTCTATTCGCGACTCGGTACCACTCCGAAACTCTAACGCGTTTCCCCACAAGTTCTCAACAACCTGATAAAGTTTTGGAATCCCGAATATTAGTTTAAGGTTCGCATTCATTCTTTATGTTGTACCTATTGCATTAGGCTTTGATTGTATTGTGTATTGGATGTGTTGGGTCCTCATTACATTGTGTGTTGAACCTTTATTACACTTCCATATTCATTTTATATAAATGTCTATACTTAAAAGTCTTGTTTACTTACTCTTAAACCTATAATAATGTACATTAGGGTCAAATACACAAATTGATGTGTACACCCCACTAGTGTGTACACTAACATCTCTCACACCCCGCTGTCTTGTGCACACACACCCCGCTGGTGTGTGCACCCCACTATGATTTTCCATGTTCACATGCATTAGAATATTAATGTATTACTTGGAATTTTGTTGTATATTCATTTTCTATCATACCCCATACACACAACACAGTTTATGATCACCCACCAAAGTGCACACACCCACACCCCAACTGGGGTGTGCATCTACACAGCCACACTCCAATTTATACAACAGGCACCCCACTACACACCTTCACCAAACCGTTGCACAACATACCCAAAAAGACTCACATGCACTTCACATAAACTCACCTACACACTCCAACACAAAGTCACATGGGATCACCTCCCCGCCAAGAGCGTCGCCGGAGGTCGATCTCCGATCGCAACGACGGCCACCAGCGCCGGTCACACAAGGACAGTGACAAACCGTCACATATACAGTTTAAAAAAAAAACAAAACAACTATATATATACATATGGTAGTGAGATCGAGAGAGTGAGAGGCAAGAGGGGAGGAGCTCACCCAGAGGCGGACGTGCTGCCTTCGACGACGAAGGGGTGGCGGTGGTGACGAGCTCGCCGTGAGGTGGTGGCTGCCACACACGGGATCAAGAGAGCACAAGTGTGAGTTTTTCAAAACCGAGAAGGAGCGTGAGTGAGAGAAAGAGAGAACACGAAAGAGAAGGAGAGTACAGCACCTCACCTGCTCCGATGACACGAGGGAGAAGGCGTGGTGGTGGCGGCCCGACCAGGGATGGGAGCCTGTGGCGTTAGAGAGGGCCGAGAACCGAGAGTTGAGTGAGAACCGAGAGTGAAAACGAGAGAAAGAGAGAGATCGGAGAGAAAGAGAGGTGGAGCTCACCTCGTCGGAGTTCGTGACGCCGGCGGGAGGCGGCGGCAGTGGCGAGAGAGGGAGGACGGTGAACAGTGGCGGTGGGAGTGTGGAAGAGATGATGAATAGTGTTTTCAGGGTTTTAGGGTTTTCACTTCTTTTATATTATGTATCATAGGTGAAATGACCCATTTGCCCTTACACTCTCACTTGTCCAACCTTTGGCC
This sequence comes from Stephania japonica, assembly GCA_039657345.1. Taxonomy (NCBI): domain Eukaryota; kingdom Viridiplantae; phylum Streptophyta; class Magnoliopsida; order Ranunculales; family Menispermaceae; genus Stephania; species Stephania japonica. The sequence goes on from CM077558.1 coordinate 50,816,494, forward strand.
AGCTACCCTTATGGGTCATTTGGTTTATCCCCTTGATCTAACACATGTGCACATCCCTATGCCCATCCAATGGTCCTCCTCACTCACCTGTGTCATTTTAACAATTCCATTTATAATATCCTATTAAATTAACTCCATAAATTTTAATAAATTACCAATAAAGTTACACAACTTCTCGCCTACTCGGGGCACCGTGTCCCGCATTCGACACGCTTCCCGAGGCGGTCCCACTCTTGGATTTCAAATAAATTCCCTCTTGTCTAAGTTATACTTTATTGTTAACCTTGTATTTTCTCAACTTAGATCATATATTTTATTTGACTTTGTTTATTAATAATGCCCACTAAAACGGTTCCCGAAACCCCCGTTTAACTAGGCGACACCTCACTCAATTGAAACATAGCCCAAACGGCTCGAGACCCGTAAAATACTAATATACTAATACATGCATTATCATCCATAAATAACCAAATTTTCGGGTCGTTACAATATATATGCCTATAAAGACCCTTAGATGTCACGCGATTTTGACTGTTGTACCCGGATTAGTTTTTTGCAGCTCAAGTGCATACGAATTAAGTTTGAGGTATTGGCTCTCCTCGTCGCCATTCACCATCTCCAATACTTTGTTCTTTGCTCTCCAAGCTTTCATTCGACTGATTTTGAACTTCAAGTCATCCTTGACTCTCTGGGCAATACCAGAAACTGACCAAGTTGGTTCCACTGCAAATTGTTCAATATACTTTTCTGCAAGCCAATAAGACGTCACGTGATAATTCTTGTTCACTTTGGTACATGTGTGGTTCAAATTGATTGACTTTATCTGAGTCGTCGAGTCAGCTTCAACCATGTGAGAAGCATAAATCTAAAACTCACAATCGTTGGACTTGAAGTGTTGGCATTTACATATGCACATTTTTCTTGTCATTTGTAGTAAAACGTATTTGCCGCCTATTTTGAATACGCCAGTTCCTGCTTGCCGACTTAAATTGCTTGAAAGAAGAGAATTTCATGTCTAATTCTAAATGTGGGTTAGTCATGTCTTGGAACTCATCAAAATCTAGATACCTCCTCTTTAAAGATCCATCGAAATTGTAACGACCTGTTACTTTAAGCACGTGATTAACGCTAATCCAAATCTTAATTAATCTAAGTTATGCTCGTGGTTAAACCTAGTTGTCTCAACAAATGCATGTGTGGTATTATGTGATGTATTGTGTTTGCATGGATTGTAATTTAATTATAAATTAATAACTAGATAACTGAGGGAATGCTTAGTACCGTGTGTGGGTCAAAGAGGCACACATGAGACACAGGATAGCGTTGACGACTAAATGTGCTCAGTGGCATGAATTACATGTTGATAAATGTAATGTTAGGCGTACTAAGTGACAAGGAGTAGCCACGAGTGGAACCACGAGAGTTGCGAGTACGGGTGTACACCGAGTGGACTCGGTGACGTGCACAAGGACTGAATAAAGCTCGGAGAAATTTTGTCTGGTTGGTGACCAATGCACTGGGCAGTGGGGTTAAAAAGATAAGTTTAGGGTTCTCAAGATGGCGCGATGCGTATCTCGAGGTAGTTATTTTATTATATTTTTAGCCGCCTCTTTTTCCTAGTTTATAAAACGAGGAATGGAGAGAGAGAAGACCAGAGAGACGAGGGAGCCGAGAGCGGGAGAAGGAGGAGAAGAAGGAAAGCTCGGGACGAGGAGCTCGTGGAGTTTGGGTTGTCGAGACCAGGCCAAATGAGTTGTTTGTTGTTATTGCCATTAGTTGTTGTCATTGTGGGTGGATTGGTTAAGGAGTTTTGGTAATGGGTGATTGTTGTGATCACCCATAGACGTTGTAAGTCCTCTTATGAGGCCCTCTTTGAGGTTACAGGATGTTTGGACCCCGTTTGTGTCAAATTTGGATGAGTTGTTCACTGCTGGAATTGTTGTCTCGCAGTAGACCACTGCACTAGGCTCTGGCCCAAGCGCGCTAGGCGAACTGGCTGGAATAGGGAAGTGGGGGCATTGGGTAGTGCGTTGGCCAGTGTGAATAGTGACTTAACTGTTCTGATTAGGTGATTGGACATAGACTTTGGGTCTTATTTAGTGGGTTAGACTAGTATACATTAGACCCGGCTTGATGTCAATGGGTAGGACATAGGTAGTCGGGCTTTGGGAAACGTGATGGAACCCCAAAAAGCTATGAAAACTTGGAGAAAATCTTAGGAAAGCTAGGAAAGGTTAGTAGGACTTGTATCTTTTTATCAATTATGCAATGTAAATCAATATTATTAGAGCATGTAGTGTTCTGAATTGGGAATGGGGCAATGTACCGTGGTTTGACTTTGGATTTACAAAAAAAATTTTAAATGAAAATGAAATTCGGGAAAAGGTTTGGCAGTACGAATCGGCCTGGGGTTTGGAACTGTGATGGGAGGCCTCCTATCTTCGCGCCTCCAGTGACTTGGGAATATCTCGATCAATGCATTCCTATTGTGTTGACAAACATCAGTCATAAACCAATCAGATGGTTAGTGATTGTTTTAGTGACGATGTGGGAGTACGACTTAATTTATTTGAGTTGGTGGCACATTGATGGGAATTAATTAGATACCCAGTGACTGATTCCTGATGATGTGAGAAGGCGACTCTATTGAAATACTGAAATTGAAAATACAAATAATGGGTACATTGCAATGGACCAATGAACTTGCATTTGTGTATATATTGTTTATATTGATTCAAATGTTCCTTTAGATAGGCATTGAATTCATGTTGTTATACATCATCTTGATATTAGTTGATAATTAATGATTGTTATGGGAGTCACTTACTGAGCATGTAGGAGCTCACTCACCTTAACCTTTCCAGGTAATGGGCATGCGCTAGGACTTGAAACTCAGGGAAGGAGAGTATTATGAGTTTATCATCTTCTCTTCGATGTAATGAATATCCCTGTTTTATAAGTATTGTATTAAATAGTATTGTAACGGCTCGAATTTAATTCGTCGTTATTTATGATGTATTGCAGACGTGGCGGACAGCTCAGACTCTCGTGGGACCCACAGCTAGGCTAGAGCACGCATGGAGCAAGGTAAATAGTTATTTTGTATGTTGTTTTATCTAATTAACGATGTTTATGTTAAAATAGGTTAAATGACATCGTGATGTGTGTAATTATATTTCAATTAACGTGTGAGATTGTGTGTTAAGTATTTGCCTCGATATACGTGTGGACGCGAGTACTGGGTAGGCTAAAAGATGAAATACTAGGTCGAGGGAAATAATACAACATGAAATGAATTAAATTTGATAAAATAGTAAATTGGTGGACGCTTAGTAACACGTGGGGTCGTAGTCGACACGCGTAGGTGGTACAGTAGTGTGCTCGTTGGTGTACACGATGAAATTGTAGGCACGAAAATATAGGCAAATATATATATATATATATATATATGCATTTATATATATATATGTAATTTAAAAATATATACATATATATATATATATATATATTAAAATCATAAATTAAAAATATATGTGAAATGATCAAAAAGGACATTTGATTATTAAGGATGAGAATAAGAACTAAGGGGTATTTTGGTCATTTGACAGTAAAATGTCAATAACTACCACCGACAACCCATTTTTCTCACGAAACCGAGAGGAAAAATGAGAAATGGAGGAGGAGAGCCAACGAGAGAGACTGAGGAGAGAACGAGAGCACGACGACATCGAGGTAAGTGTCGTGTTGTTGTTGATCTTATGTTGGGTGTTGCTGTTGTTGATGTACGTTGTTGTTGTTGAGATGGTTCGGTGGTGGAGGTGGGGAGGAGCTCGGGAGCTTGGACGAACTGCTCCAGTTCGTCCGAAAAAGGAGATGACCTAGGAGAGTCATCTCCCCTCCCAACCGATTAACAACTAAAAAAAAATCGAACCAGGGGGCTCCTGGTTCGATCGGGGAAAAAGGGGGGCACACATGCGAGCCGCACGTGTGCACCCCCACCCAAACGGACCGGGCCTAGTTGCCCAGGCCCGGACGGGTTGCGTCGACCCGATCCTGGCCCAAGTGGATCGGACCGAGTCGGCCCAGACCCAGTCGGTCCGGTTGGGTCGAATCGGGTCCAACTAAACCAGACCCGGTTCACTCCAACAAAAAAAAAACAGTTCTAATTTTGAAAAAAAAATGAAAAAAAAGCTAGAAAATTTTGAAAAAATTTAGAAAAATCCAGAAATATATTAGAAATTAAAAAAGGGTTCATAAATGAGTTTCGGGACTTTCTCGGGATTTTGGAGGAGCCGGACCGGGGTTTATTTTACGGGACAAGGAGTGCGGTTTGAGGTGTGTAGTATCCCAACAGAAATTACTTGAGTATTTACTTCTTTTGGCATTTTAATTCAATTTCTTTCATTTCAATATTCTACTTTGGCTATGGCTATATGGGCAGACATTGAGCGGGGCTCCCTCCATTTCATTCGTGTGTATATGTCCACTACATCATAGCACGTGCTACCAGATCAGTTTGGTGAATAGCACGACCCGAGTATCATGTCGTGGCATGTATCAGTGCGCCGTAGGTGTAACGCTGGCCATCGAGCAGATCCAGATACTTGCCATGCTTAAGTAGAACTCACCGACAGTATTCTGTGGAAGAGTCTTAATTTTGGTGGTAGTCTGACCCTAGATGCTAGGAACACACTTTGAGCTTTTCCTATTATTTATTCATGCGATGAACGTAGTTACCTGTATTTTATTTTTGCATGTTTATTTAATAGCTTTATTTAAATTTTAGTATTTACTTTCAGTATTGCTCACTTAATTTCCTTGGGAATACTAACTCTGGACTCGTCATCTATCTTTTGTGATGGTTTGAGTGCAGATCTTAGCACGAGTAGGGGCAAGCTGCCAGAATACCCTTGATCTAAGATTGCCTGACTCGTATGTTTGTATTATATATATTTTGTTTCATTTTGGATTTGGGAATTTTGAGATACCTTGTGTATATTGATCTTTTTGTGACTTTAGAGGTGTTTATGGTTGTATATGGGTTTTTCACATTAGGTTTATGATTTATGTTACACATTTATAGTATCATTATCTAAGTAAATGTGTTAGTAAGGCTTCCGCTGTGTGTATTTGAGGATTCTATGATGACTTAGCATATAATTTGATTTCAATACAACTTAATTAGTAAATAGATAATTAATAAGGTTTAAAAAGATAAAATGGAGGATATATTCCAATGTAGAGCACAATTGTCGCTAGTAAGACAGACTGAGGGTCAGCATTGGCCCCAGTGGCAGTCTATTTGGAAAATGGGCCGTTACATTTTGGTATCAGAGCGAGGCTCTGATGAGTACTAGATTTTATAGACTCGAACTTGAGGAAAACCTAATTATAAACCTATTGAATAAGCTTTAAAAGTGGAAATCCAAAAGTATTGCCTAAAGTCTTAGTTGGGAAGTAATGAGCGATGGGTAGAAATCAGGGACATATGTGTTATGTATTTATTTGTATATTACCTACGTTATACGTATATTTGTACTGAGGCACGTTCTTCGATGCAGATACCGATGGACGAGCAACCTCCAGGTACGACTCAACCAGAGGTTGGGGATAATAGTGACCCCACTAGGCTGATATTGACGTTAGAGTCGTTAGCACGGATAGTGGATGATAGGTTCACACAGTTGTTGGATTTGTTGAGGACTCGTGAGACTAAGATAGCTCCTACTACAGTCAGAGCTATACCATTGGTTACTACTCCTGCAGCTATTACTCCCACTACTGTGGAGACTTAGGGAAGGCTGCAGTATCCGAGACACACACCGAAAGGGCTATACCAATAGTAGTTTTAGCAGAGACTACATTAGTTGTGACTTCTTCGACTACTGAGAAGCCAATTGTAACGTTTTTATCAGGGAGTTTGATGACAATGGAGGCGAGGAAGCTGAAAGATTACCTTAAGTTCTCTCCAGGATACTTCTACGGAGCCGGAGACCTAGAGATAGTCGGGAGGTGGCTATTGGCTCACGAGAGATTACACAAGATGTTATTGGCTGATGAGGTTGATAGACCGAGATTGGCTAGTTATTGCCTGAGATCTGCTGCTGCTGGATGGTGGACCACCTATAAAGCGACACATCCTACGATTACTACTTGGGTTGATTTCAGAGCATTGTTCATGGATGAGTATATACCTATGGAGGTCAGGATTCAATTGAGAGAGGAGTTTTTGACACTAGTTCAGAGCGGTATGTTTGTTACTGAGTACATGGAGAGGTACATATATTTATTGTCCTACTCTATGGATCTGGCAAGGACTGACCGATTGCAGGTATATTACTTTGTTCGAGGAATGGATGAGAGGATAGCTACCATAGTTGTTTCCAGTGGAGCGACCACTTTGGCTCAGGTATACAACATATCTATTTCTCAAGAGACTTATATAATACAGAATGCTAGCAGATTGGTGATTTAGGCTGCACCGCGGGGTCAGCAGAGTCATCCAGTTTAGGGTTCTCGGTTTAATCAGAGGCCAAAGAGACAGAGGAGAGATCAGGGTCGACAGGGACAGGGCCAGAGACCTCGTAGAGGTAGAGGTGATTGGCAGTCAGATCAGGGTCGCAGAGGCGACAGAGATTGTTGGGATGATCGGGATAGAAACGATGATCGCAAGGAAGCGTATTCTGCAGCCTCTACACCAGTTGATCGGCTGAGACAGCAACAGAGGCAAGATAAAGGTCTGGGTCAGAGAGGCCAGAGCTGAGGTCAGAGTCAAGCACAGAGTTAAAAGACTACTGGCAAATCAGACACATCTTGTGGCAAAGTGTACCTGACCATCGCCAGTACCATTACAAACTGATTAGGTCAGAGATAGGGCCCAAACAGCTGCTTTTGGGGTTGCACAACTAAACTGGGAGGCGACCAGATAGCTTGTTGAGGGTATGTTATCTGTCTGTGGTACTTTTATACATGTCATGTTCAATTCAAGCAGCACACTTTCTTTTACATCTGTACGTATAGTAGGATTGTTAGGGTTAAGTGCACAGACTTTAAATACACATCTTGTTCTCAGTACGGCAACTAGGGATAAGATTTACCCTAATCAAATTTGTCGGGATTGTGTGGTTGTGATAGAAGGACATCAGTTACAAGCTGATTTGAGAGTATTAGAGTACTTGGAGTTCAACACGATATTCGGTATGGATTAGTTATCATCATATCACACACAAATCGACTACTTTAGCAAGATGGTGACATTTCACATCGAGAGGATTCCAGAGTTTTCAATTGCCAAAGCTCCATCAGCATTACCTATCACTCGAGGCAGACTAGCTACATTGCAGGAGATGGAGGCGTTCACAGCTATGGTGGAGTGAGAGTATAGGACAATGATTAGAATTGAGGATGTCCCTGTTGTTTGCGAGTTTTTCGACATATTTCTTGAGGATTTGCCAAGAGTGTCACCACCAAGAGCTGTGGAGTTTATCATTGAGCTGATTTCGGGAACTTAGCCGATTTACAATAGGCTGTATAGGATGTCAACATTAGAGCAGGTGGAGTTGAGGACCCAGTTAGAGGAGTTACTGCAGAAGGGATTCATTCACCATAGCATGTCACCTTGGGGAGCTCCAATCCTTTTTGTAAAGAAGAAGGACAGCTCGATACGGATGTGTGTGGACTACAACAAGTTGACACTCTTGTTATCATAGATATCTGATATAGAAAATAAGTGTACTGTTTAGGTAGGTTGAGAAAAATATGGCAATGGGCTAGTGAGGTGTTGTGATCTGATCTTTTGGATTGGTACAGTCTGAATTGAGAAAAGTAAGTTATCAATAAAGTTAAGGATTGAAAATCTAAGGAATGAGGTATTATATAAGGAATGGATCAAGGAAATAGTATATTAAGAGACTTATAGTAATTTCTATCCTTAAGGGAAACTGTTGAAAATCTCTAACTTTCTACGAATAGTGATTCGTGAAAATACAATTATCACTTGAAATTCAAAAGGGTTTGGGTAAAGAGTAGTAGGTTAGTAATGGAAAGGCAAGCTTGATGAATATAGGATTGGGAATGTAAGGTTTCAAATAATGTGTTTATTAGAATTGCTTGAGATCTTATTACAATGTAGGTGAAAATATTCATCAATTACTTGATTTTCAATACCTAATCAATGATCAATTTCATTTTAATCCAATGTATTATAGAAAGTGAATGAATCTGAAAACTCAATTAGAGTGATAAGTTAATTTGAATTGAATCCTGAAGGAATGGTTATTTCCCATAATTGACAACTCAAGTGTGTAATTGAATGAAACCAATAGTTGTCAATAGTTGATTGGAATTTGGTTATCATTGAGTAAAGATCAAAAGTAAAGATTATATTATCAAGTGGTGACTTGATAATGTAAAAGATTATGGTGGAAACTATAAAGACTCACTAGAGCTCATGCTATGTTTATCAATGAAGAATAAGATAACCAATGTGTGACAATGATGATGAATATAAAAAGAATTGAAGACTTAGTAAAATCATAAACATTATCATGGAGTCATATGAACTTTGACGATAGATTAGTGTATACCAAAGGTTGTAAGTGCAAATGCTAAGTTTCAACTGTAAACCACTAAGATATGTGTTAAATTATAAATTATGAGTCAAAGGATTTGCTTAAGGGTAAGATAATTGAAGAGTTGTCTTATATTCAACACAAGGATAAAAAAGTGGTGAAATGTGAAATGATTGGATAGTACAAACAACTTATACAGAGAGCTATGATATAGTTGCGTTGCATATTCAATTAACTCTATAATGGAATGGAGATAAGTTGTACATGATACAAATGGTGTCTTGATGAAATGGAAATGTAGTTTGACTACAATAGTTGCTTAATTATACTTGGATTATGAAAAAGTTAGAGGTGTATCCTAATACTTTAGTTGTCTATTGACACAATGAAACAAGAGATTATAATAAATACATTTGATATAGTTTAAGAGGAACTGAGATGAAACAATAGTGTTGGTAAGAATACCAAACTAAATTAAGGCATTAATTGATAATGAAAAGTTGAAAATGTGTATTTCAAACAATGGATGTAATGAATTGCGAGGATAAGTCTTAGAGGTAAGACTTAATGTTATAAGATAGGGATAAGAATTCCAGTTTAGTATGAATTCAGTGAATTGGATAGAAGTGCAAGTTCATTCTTTCATTCAGAGATTTTGACGTACAGATACATTATATACAAGTGTTTGAAGGTCGTTTAGTTATTCCTAAGATTATAAGATCTTAGAGGAATCACTCAATGTAATTTAATAAAAGCTTCAAACTATGAGAGTTTGAAGAGGATAATTAGGCTAGTGTGAAAGAAATATGAGGTGAAATGAGTAACCAAGATGTGGAAATAATACATTTACTCTGAGGAATTACCCATATAAAGTGATTGATGATATCAATACTTTGAATAAGAGAAAGAGACATGAGGTGTAATTATAATAGAAATTTCTCAATATTATCTCTCCGTAGAGAGAAAATATTGATGGATGAATGAAGTCCTGTGCAGGCATAATCATCAATTGAGATGTTAGAATTGATAATTACAAGTCCATTTCCTTGAGAGTTCAGAGGAAGCTAAGGAGTAATGTCCATATTAGATTGTCTAATAAGGTGGTGTTGGATGTCTTGATTATGTGATGTGATAAGACATCAGCACAATGAGAAATTTGAGTTGTAGTTAATGAGGGAATCTAGTTTGCAAATTCTTTTCAGTGGAGATATATGTGATACCGAAAAGGATTGAGCAAAATATACGTATGGGAGATGAGAGTGGTATGATGATTAAATTTTCGGATAGAGATCTGAAACTTGCTTCCAATAAGAGAAGAAGTTATTGATATAATTGAAAAACCATTCTCAGTCTCGCCACAATGTGTTTCTTTGTGTTAACAAAGAAAGTTAGGTGTTAATCCTGATTATAAGGAATATGATTGAGTTTGTGTTTTATCATGGTAACCATTGAAAGAATAAATTTCTCTGTGTGAGTTTCTTTAAAAGAGGTATGCTCAATATTATCCTACCATGATGGTAAGGGATAAGGATCGAAGATACTAATACGAGAAAGGATAATACAAGGAAGAACTACACAAAGAACAAAGGGTAGACTAAATATTGTGTAACTACAACATTGGGAAATATGGACAGTATGAAGTGAAGTACTGTAGGTTGTAGACCATAGATTGACAAAAACAAAACAAGTTCAAACGAGGTTGTATGTCGACCTTGCCATTTACCAAGAAGGAAATGGAGGTAGGAGACACAACACATGTTAACTTTGCAATTCATTGAAAATGGACAGAAGTAGGAGACATGAATATTGTCGACCTTGTTGTTCATTGATAGGGAATAGAAGTAGGAGACATGATTATAGTAAACCTTGTTGTTCAGCAATGGCAAACAGAGGTAGGAAGCATAATGAATGTCAACCTTGTTCTTTAATGATGAACATAGGTAGGATATGTGATAATTGTTGACCTTGTCGTTCACTAATAGGAAAAATGGAAGTAAGAAACATCATAATTGTTGACCTTGTCATTCATCCATATATTGAATGGAGGTAGGGAATATTATGAGCGTTGACCTTGCCATTCACGAACGAAATGGACGGAAGTAGGAGACAATTATATTAATAGATAAGTAAATTTGTCAGTGCTTGGCTACAATACATATGGAAATAAGGGAAAAGGGGAGACAAATATCATAGGTTGTTGGAAGTAGCAAAAAATAAATTGTATCTTTTAGAAAATCTCACCTATGGACAGGCTTAGTAGATTCGGATTGAACTAAATTAGTGAGATGTGATGTTCATGTTCACTAAAGAAAAAAAGAATAATGAAACCGTAACTTGGTTACGTTTATTCTTCAAAGTAAAGTTGTGATAAGCTTTGTGCTAGTAATATGGTGGTGCAATCACATATACTAGACAAGCAAAGGAAGAGAAAGCTAAGGAACATGAATTATTATGGAAGAGTGAATTCTATTACTTTTCGATATTATTGGTGACTAATACCTACCATTAATTTCGAGGACGAAATCATTGCTAAATGGGGAAACTGTAACGACTCATTACTTTAAACACTTGATTAACGCTAATCTAAATCTTAACTAATTCGAGTTAGACTCGTGGTTAAGCATGGTTGTCTCAATAAATGCGTGTGTGGAATTGTGTGATGTATTGTGTTTACATGGATTGTAATATTAATTATAAATTAATAATTGGATAATTGAAGGAACGTCTAATAACATGTGTGGGTCAAGGAGGATACATATGAGACGCAGGATAGCGTTGACGACCGAGTTGCTCGGTGGCGTGAATTACATGTAGATAGACGTAATGTTAGGCGTAAGGATATTTATATATATATGGTGATATATATAAATATATAATAATGAATGAATAATCGGTACTAAGTGATGAGGAGTAGCCACAAGTGGAACTGCGAGAGTTGCGAGTACGGGTGCACACCAAGTGGACTAGGTGACATGCACAAGAACTTATTAACACTCGAAGAAATTTTGTCTGGTCAGTGACCAACTCGTAGGTATTGGCCCTTGCATGCTGGGTAGTGGGGTTAAAAGGATAAGTTTGGGGTTCTTGAGATGACGTGATATGTATCTCGAGGCAGTTATTTTATTATATTTTAACCACCTCTTTTTCCTTGTTTATAAAACGAGGAAGAGAAAGAGAAGACCAGAGAGACGAGAGAGCCGAGAGCGGGAGAAGGAGGAAAAGAAGGAGAGCTCGAGATGAGGAGCTCGTAGAGTTTGGGTCGTCGAGACTAGGTGAGGTGAGTTGTTTGTTGTAGTTGTTGTTGTCGTTGTGGGTGGATCGGTTAGGGAGTTTTGGTAATGGGTGATTGTTGTGATCACCCATAGACGTTATAAGTCCTCTTGTGATGCCCTCTCTGATGTTGCAGGATGCTTGGACCCCGTTTAGGTTAGATTTGGATGAGTTGATTGTTATTGGAATTGTTGTCTCGTAGTTGACCAGAGCATTGGGCACTAGCCCTAGCGCGCTGGGCGAACTGGCGAGAATAGGGAACTGGGTCACTAGGCAGCGCACTGAGCATTGGCCCTAGCACGCTAGCTAGTGTGAATAGTGACTTAACTGTTCTTATTAGGTGATTGGACATTGATTTTGGGTCTAGTTTAGTAGGTTAGACTAGTATACATTGGACCTAACTTAATGTCAATGGGTAGGACATAGGTGCTCGGGCTTTGGGAAACGTGATGGAACCCCAAAAAGCTAAGAAAACTCAGAGAAAACATTTGGAAAGCTTATGATAGGTGAGTGGGACTCGTATCTTTTATCAATGATGCAATGTAAATTAGTATTATTAGAGCATGTAGTGTTCTAGACTGGGAATGGGGTAATGTACCGTGATTTTGCTTTGGTCTTACAAAAATGATTTTAAATGAAAATGAAATCTAGGAAGAGGTTTGGCAGGACGAATCGGCCTGGAGTTTAGAACTGTGATGGGGCGGTCTTTCATCACCTCGCCCCCAGTGACTTGGGAATATCCCGATCAATACTTTCCTATTGAGTTGGCGACACATCGGTCATAAACCAATCAGATAGTCAGTGATTAGTTTAGTGACGATGTGGGAGTGCGACTCTATTTATTTGAGTTGGCGACACATTGATGGGAATTAGTCAGATGCACAGTGACTGATTCCTGATGATGTGAGAAGGCGACTCTATTGAAATACTGAAATTAAAAATAGAAATCATGGGTATATTGCAATAGACCAATGAACTTGCATTTGTGTATATATTGTTTATATTTATTCAAATGCTCCTGTAGATAGGCATTGAATTCATGTTGTTATACATCGTCTTGAAATTAGTTGATAATTGATAATTGTTAGGAGAGTCACTGAGCATGTAGGAGCTCGCCCTGTAATGACCCGAATTCTACCTGACCCGACTCGAGGGTAATTTAGTGATTTTCAATACTGAATGTGTGCAAATGTGCTTTGTGAATTGTTTAAGTGTGAAAAGTATAGCTTATGATAAATAAATATTGGGCCTAACAAGAGTTAAGTGGATGTAAATGATTTGGAGGCCCATAAGGGTATTTTGGTAAAATAACAAGGTTGTACACAACCCTACTCTAAAACCCTACCTATATAAACCTTTTATAAAGTTTGTAGCCTCTTTTGTGATTGAAACTCCAAACTTGTGATGGGAGAGAAGTGGAGGAGGGTTGATGATGAAGAAGATGATGATGAAGTGTATTTAAACATTCAAGAAGGTATCACACCCTCCCCTCATCCCATCTAAGCTTTTATTTGTTTATTTTATTGAAAAAAATGGAGTTTGGACAAGGAAAATGACCTAAGGAAGGTAGTGGAGCCGCGGCGGCGTTCCAGTCGTCGCCGCCGAAGACGGCAGGTGGGGCCCCACTAGGGAGCCCCACCACTATGGGTTGTGAGGAGGAGGGGGGAAAAGGGGTGGTTTCCACCACTTCTCCTCCCCCACTATCGCTTCCCCGACAGCTGGCCGGAGGGCGGCGACCCTCCGACCAGCCGCTGGGATCCCTCCAGCGTGGTCCGCGCTGGAGGGAGGTGAGGAGGGCGGCGGCGTGGAGGGGAGTTCTCCCCTCCACGATCCCAACAAGGGGGGAGCACGGGCTCCCCCCTTTTTTCGGTCAACAAAGTAGTTGACTGGTCAACAGACTAGTTGACTGGTCAACTGGCCAGCTAGACCAGTTGGCTGGTCAACCACATTTGTTGATCGGTCAACTGGTTACTAGTTGACCAGGGACTAAAATGTCCCTGCAATAGTAAAATGAGGGGCTGAAATGTCCCAGCCCCTCTACGGCTTCATCAGGGGGCACACGCGCACTCCGAGGGACTCGACGACAGGTCCCGCATTCGACAATGCGACATCGGGAACTCGACAAGGGCTCCAACGACACGAACCCGCGGGACCCACACTAATGGGTCCCGAAAAGTAAATGAGTTAAAGAATTAATGACTTTGTAATAGAATATACATTGATATGTTGTTGTATGAATTATCTTAGTGACACGCGACGGTTCACATCGAGCCCCGGGTGCGCAAGGAGTGGTTTTAGGCGTGCCGAGTGCAGGTAAGTGGGGAGCTTGCTCAATTATCAAATATGGCATGATTATTAGTTATGCTTAGGATTCATAATTTGAATTAAAGACTTGGGATTTATGGGTTGCGTCGTGGTATTGGCTCGAACCTACGTATCAATGGAGTGTGAATGCACTGTTATTCATGGCCCCAGAATTTGTGGAGTTCCACCGAGGGTCTTATTAGCAAGTAAATCTATATGAATACCTCAGAATGTTGTGGTACCACCGAGGGTCGTTAACACCTCAGGATATTGTGGAGTTTACCACCGAGGGCTTTACTTGACAAATTGAATTCATAAGTATGTCACGTAGGGACATGAGTTGGAGTTCCTTCTCTTTTACTCTTGAGACATTGGGATGTGCATCGGTGATGGCTTGGACGAACTTACTGTTGATTTGATGAGACAAACGAGAGAGCACATAAGGCCTGTGTGCTAGCTAGTTGTTTCCATCACTTCGAGAGTAGGAGAATCGGTCACCGGATTCTTGCCAATACCTAGTACGCATTGAATGGAACATCGACTTATTGTATTATTATATTTTATAGTACATAATCTCGCGAAATCCCCTCCTTCATATGAAAGTTTGAAATTATGAAATGAGTTGTCAATCTCTTTAATGTTATTCATGATTATTGTTGTTACAATTTATAGCTTATGAATACGTGGTATTTGTTATGAAATGATGAATTCATATTTATTTGTGGCTTACAAACCTTATGTCCATGATAGTACTTGATGATTCATTATAAGTCTATCTCTTATGAAATCCTGTTAATATGCTACTATTCAATGAATCCTTGTTTGTTTTTAAATACATGCTAGACTTTGCATGCTTATTAGGTATTACTTTCATATTTGATGGTTGAGCGGGTTTTCCGCATTACTGAGCTTCGTTGGTTCTTTTAGCTCACCCCACTTACATCTCAGGTATCCACGACAGTGCTAGGTTGAGGCAAGGGAGAGACGAGCTTGAAGTCTCCTCTTGAATGTGAGCCTTTATATATATATATCATGTATATTTGATTTGGAACCTATCAACTTGGGGTTAAAATTAAAATAGATCTTTGGGTAGCTTGAATCCTAGTTATCTTTAGTTGATCCATTTCGGAGATTATAATAAACTTGTTTAGTTTAAAGGAGTATGAATAGATGTATAATTTTTATAAATGTTCTATGAATTTAAAATCTATTGGCTTAGGATATCTTTTTTATATTCTTTCCGCAATTATTATCCTTTGTTTAGCCAATGTGTATTTCGCAGGTCTATTTGTTTAGGCGTGCCAGGCCGTTATTTGGGCCTGGTTCAGGTATCGGGTCTAAATGGTTGTCTGGGCCGGGTGACCTGACCTCAGGTCGGGGACTGGTCGTCACACGCCCACCTTAATCTTTCTAGGTAATGGACATGTGCTAGGACTTGGAACCCAAGGAAGGAGAGGATTAAGAGTTTATCATCTTTTCTTCGATGTAATGAATATCCCTGTTTTATAGGCATTGTATTGAATAGTATTTTGTAATAATCAAGATGGGATTATGGGATTAATATTGAGGAATTAAACCGACTTATATATCTTATATTTATGGAAAAAGTTTTAAATTTTTTGCTACTTTTCATTTGAATTTGTTTTCCATTATTAATATATACAGATTGTTGTCAGAAATAGGTATAAGATTGTTGGCTCTAATTAGGTCTGATCTAGTTTACTGGGGCTCGATTAGTGTTTCAAGCCGAAGATTCTCTAATTGGGATAGGGGATGTTACAAGAATCATCATCAGTGTAGAGTTTATATGATGGTGCATAGTCCGAGTCTTGGTCATGAACTTCAACAATTGCAAGTGCACTACTACGAGGTGAAGCAATAACCTTAGGCCTTCCTTTTTTTTCTACCTTGCAGTTGTTCACCAACAACTTCGTGATAGTCATCATCATCCTCAACATCATTGTCGTTCTTGAAAAAATCATTGCCTTCATCCTCTTCAAGTTCTTCTTGTTGATTTGTTCCATTGTCTTGTTCTCCTTGAGGCTCCACTTCTTCTTGACCAACTTCTAAGTTCATTAATTCTTGCACACTGATATTTGGCGACCCAAAAAATCTTTGCTCTAAGTTAGGGAAAACTAACAAGTCAACTAATTTTAATCCCATCCAACCACTATTTCCACTGTGAGATTGAATCCTGCAATGATTTTTAAGATGTCCAAAATGAATGAAATCAAATAAAAAAACTAGATAGACCAAACCAAATCAACTTTATCGTTTGCAGTCAAACAAGAAATCACTTATTACAAATTAAAAATTCTTTGAAAAATACTAAGAGAAATATTATAAGGTAGTTGATGAACAAAAACAAAAGAACTTGTGAAAGCACCAAAGTAAATGTTTTTTAAAGTAACAACTTGGTCGTGCTAGTTCATAGTAAGAATAAAAGAATTGAATAGTGGGTATTTTGGCACCAAGTCAAGTGATATGGGGGAAGACTTTGGGCATCAATACTCATGGACCTTTCTGTTAACGATAATGATTTAGCATGATGAAGATACATTGATCACAAAACTTTTTTTTGTCAAAGATCTCAAAACTACTTTCAAAAATGGGTGTAAATACCCATTGAAACCATAAGAAAGATTGTAACGACCTGAAAATTTGGTTATTTGTGCATGATGATGTGTATCATGTATTTATACTCATATTTGAGTGATCGAACAATGAAGTCGATAAACGATTAGGAAAACTGGATGAGTGGAGATCGACAATTGAGTTACGGGTATGTGGGTGATTTAAAACACTGTTAAATACAAATAAATAAGAATTTGTATAATTTAAATAATTATTTAGCGAAATGAGGCAAGACTCGTACAACGGAGAAATACGGATCGAGGAATACAAGGTTTATGCGGGAGTTGGTTAACTAAGTGACTTACGAGTCAAGTGTTGGAGAACATATAGGAGATTGTTAAAATGACATAACTCTAATTTGAGGAGTAATGGGATTGACCTCGAGAGGTGTGGATGTTTTAAGATGAAATATAAAGGGAATTGTAGCAAACTCCAGGGGTATAATGGTCATTTTGACCCAACTGATATATATATAGGGTTTAGGGTTATATATATTATTATAACAAAACCCTAACCCTTCACCTCTACTCTTCCCTAACCGCCGCCCCCTCCTTTTTCTCAAACCTAGTTCTCCCATCTCACTATCCCTCTCGGCTCCTCCCTTCTCCATGTTCTCACAGTCTCTCCTCTTCATCACTCTCGGCCTCTCCTCCCTCACTCGATCTCTTGGTTTCTCCATCTCTCTCATGGTTTCCTCCCTCCCACTCTCACTCACGGCTCACCTCCTCCCGAGATCATCACCGCCACTCTCTTCCTCACGGGGTCGACGAGCCGAAGGTATAACCTCTATTTATCTTTTGGTTTGTGTACACCCCACCCCACGACTTCTCTTCTCCTCCCTCTCTCGACCGGTGCTCTGTTCTCTCCGCCGTCGGGTTGTCGTGGCTGGTGGCGTTGTCCCGATCACGGCTGGCTGGAGGTAGAGCAGGCTTGGCGAGGACCGTGATGGGTGTGGGTAAACAGGGGTGTGGTGTTGGTGTGATGTATGTGTGTGTGTGTGGTGACTAGTGGGGTGCGTGATGATAGTGTGGGGTGGACAGCCAACTGGTGGTGTGGGTGTGTGTGTACGTGATTGTGTATGTATGTGGCTGGTAAGGTGCGTAATGGTGTGTGGTTGGATAATGTGGTGTGATGTGGTATGTACACCCCACAGTTGGGGTGTGCGAGGTGTGTGCACCCCACTGTTGGGGTGCGTGATGATGTGATACACCCCACAACTGGGGTGTGGGGTGTATCATGGGTGAGTATGGATTTGGTGATTAGGCCCAACAAGAGCCCAAATATGAATAAAATAATGTAAAGCCCATAACTTATGAAAGTAGGAATATATTTACCGTATCGGGGAATTTTTCCCAACGGTTTGAGTCACCTTAACAAACGATCCTAAGACAAATTTATAAAGAATCACCTTAAGACTAAATGCTAAGACTTAACCTAGTAATTGGGACTTAAATCCTTATCAGGTAATTGGGAAATAACGGGAGACGTGTTAGAGTCTCGGACTTTATTTCGCGGGTCGCGATAGTACAGGTAAGTGCACTTGCTCTAAAGCTTGTGTACGAAAGTAATCCAGTAAGAACATTACATGTAATTCATTTTCATTCATTGTTGCTTGTTGATTTCCTTTGTTGGCATTCCTATCTTGTTGTTTCTTTAGTATGTGTGTTATTGGCATGAGCGTGTCGATGTGATTCTTGAGGCCTGTGTCCCTCATTTATCAAGCTGTGCTAGTGTCGTAACATTGCCCGGGAAGAGCCAGCGTCCTCTTTCCATATGCTAGGAGGCCTGTGTCCCTCTGATGCTGCGCTAGTGTTGCGACATTGCCCGGAAAGAGCGAGCGTCCTCTTTTCAAATGCTATCATTTTACCGCTTGCTGCCTCTTTTGTTTCTTTAGAACACGCATGTTTTTTATTGTTATTTCCTCAGTCTGCCTATCATGCACTTTGATCTATTTATTGTTCCTGCCTTTTAATTACCGCATGATATTTAGACTGTTTTGTTTGATATTCATGAATTATTGTTATTTTCTTCTGGTATTACTTTTAATTTTCTCTCAGTTGTTCACCGTCTAGTTTGCGATGGTGGGTGCAGATTTATTAGAGCATTTGAAGGGTAAAGAACCTTGCTTATGAGGCTTTTTAGTGAGGATTTGCGGCTGGATTCTAGCACCTTAGCCTAGGTTATGTTTGATTTCTGTTTGTATGTTAATTTCCTTATATATATCATGTGGTTTTAAACTTGAGATCATAGGTTATTTGATATCATGTACAGCTTTACTTGGTTTTCATTTGAGATATATGAATATTCGTGAATTTGGGGCCATCACAGTTGGTATCAGAGCGCAAGGTTCTTAAGATATGACTCTTTATTTAAATTCATAAAACACAAGCCATTAAACCATCTGAAGTTAGGAACGGTTGAACTTAGAGTGGAAACCTTATGATCTTGATTTAGAATCCTAGTTGGGGAGTGAGGATGTGTCGGGTAATGGAAACTGAAAACTTATTGGCATAAGTATATTTTATGTGATGTACTATATGGTATCAGTAGTTATTTGTCAATCCGGGAACTCGCTTTCTTTATCAAATAGCGAGGGCGGACCAGGCTAGATCTAGTAATGACTGCGGTAAGTCATTAACACGTTGAGTAAAGGACCTTCGTGCGTTGGCGCAGAATGTCGCATTTCAGAGCATCGATCGGAAGGACATGTTTGGAAGTGGACGAGGGATCTGAACGACGATAGTGGTTCTCAAAGGCGGAAGGTGTGTTACTAATACAGACAACCCAGACATTTCCAGAACCGATGTCCAGACTTGTACGAGGACCAGCAGGATGATGATCAGCCTCTGGCTATTGAGGATGTGCACATGGCGAGTGAACAATAGCTGACAGTGGTTCATAATCCTACTAGAAGTGAGGAATCTTCCTAGTTAACATATAACATGTATGAAACTAATTATTTGAAACTTTAGGTGTTTAAATGCGATGACAGACGTCATGTGACAGAGTTAGGGTCGATACTGGCTAGAGTGATGCCGTTTAAAGTTAGAAGAGTTGTCTAGGATGAGACAAACCTAAATTAGATTAGAGTCCGAAAGAGATGGTAAGTTTGGGCATAATGGGTTACCAAAACTAGCCACGAGTACACCTAAAGAGAGGCAGGACCAGACTAGTTGTGATTCATCTTACGATGCATAGACACGTATTGTACAAGGTGGCCACGGTTACAACTTTGTTGAACATATTTACTGCCTAGGTATAGATGAACATGCGTTGAAACGTGAATAGGTTGGGAGGTCATAACGATTTTGACGCGTGAATCGCGATCGTAGCATTTTACTTCGTAATTACCTGATTTGTGTTGTGGTAGTGGATGGTGTCTGCGACGAGGTCGTTGGCATTCCTACCATTTTGGGAAACAGGAACGGTCTAAAGAGACCATAGTTGAATTAGGCTGTTTAAAGTGGTTAGGACCCGCAGTCTGAAGACTGAGATAAAATCAAGCTGTTCGAAGTGGCAGAGGCCCACAGTTTGGTAAATGTGGAGAAAAGGGAGTGGATTTAGGACGTTGTGATGTTCGAAAAGACTTTGTACGCGTTCGCAGTTCAATACCTAATGTCAAGCTATTGGAAGCGACTCTCGCGCGAGTCTACAGTTGGTCATAGCATATTAAGCTATCTGAAGTGACTTTGCATCGGTCCGCAGTTCAACGGTAAAAAGAGAGCTATCTGAATCAACTTTGGAAGAGTTCGTAGTTCGATACAAAGGATTCGAGCTATCCGAAGCCGCTTTAAGCCCGCAGTTTGGAGGAAGTGTGAACGGGTGTTGGTTCCCCTTATTCGCTCAAGTTAGAGCTAATTTCGAGAACGAATTTCTTGTTAGTTGGGGAGATTGTAACGACCCGAAATTTTGGTTATTTGTGCATGATGATATGTATTACGTATTTATACTCGTATTTGAGTGATCGGACAATGGAGTCGGTAAACGAGTACGAAAACTGGACGAGCGGGGATCAACAGTTGAGTTATGAGTACACGGGGATTCAAAACACTGTTAAATACAAATAAATGAAATTTTGTATAATTTAAATAATTATTTGGCGAAATGAGGCAAGACTACGCGCACAACGGAGAAATACAGATCAAGGAATACAAAGTTTACGCAGGAGTTGGTTAACTAAGTGACTTACGAGTCAAGTATTGGAGAACATATAGGAGATTGTTAAAATGACATAACTCTAATTTGAGGAGTAATGGGATTGACCTCGAGAGGTGTGGATGTTTTAAAATGAAATATAAAGGGAATTATAGCAAACTCCAAGGGTATAATGGTCATTTTGACCTAACTGATATATATAGGGTTTAGGGTTATATATATTATAACAAAACCCTAACCCTTCACCTCTACTCTTCCCTAACCACTGCCCCCTCCTTCTTCTCAAACCCGATTCTCCTATCTCACCATCCATCTCGGCTCCTCCCCTCTCCACGTTCTCAAGGTCTCTCCTCTCCATCACTCTCGGCCTCTCCTCCGTCACTCGATCTCTCGGTTTCTCCATCTCTCTCACGGTTTCCTCCCTTCCACTCTCACTCACGGCTCACCTCCTATCGGGATCATCACTGCCACTCTCCTCCTCACGGGGTCGACGAGCCGAACGAATAACCTCTCTTTCTCTCTCGGTTTGTGTACACCCCACCCCACGACTTCTCTCCTCCTCTCTTTGTTCTCTCCGCCGTCGGGTTGTCGTGGCTGGTGGCATTGTTTCGGTCACGGCTGGCTGGAGGTAGAGCAGGCTTGGAGAGGACCGTGATGGGGTATGGGTAAACAGGGGTGTGGTGTTGGTGTAATATATGTGTGTGTGTGGTGACTGGTGGGGTGCGTGATGATGGTGTGGGGCAGACAGCCAACTGGTGGTGTGGGTATGGGTGTGTGTGTACGTGATTGTGTATGTGTGTGGCCGGTGGGGTGTGTAATGGTGTGTGGTTGGACAATGTGGTGTGATATGGTATGTACACCCTACGATTGGGGTGTATGACGGGGTGTGTGCACCCCACTATTGGGGTGCGTGATGATGTAATACACCCCACGACTGGGGTGTGGGATGTATCATGGGTGAGTATGGACTTGGTGATTGGGCCCAACAAGAGCCCAAATATGAATAAAATAATGTAAGGCCCATAACCTATGAAAGTAGGAATATATTTACTGTATCGGGGGACTTTTCCCAACGGTTTGAGTCGCCTTAACAAACGATCCTAAAACAAATTTATAAAGAATCACCTTAAGACCAAATGCTAAGACTTAACCTAATATTTGGGACTTAAATCCTTAACAGGTAGTTGGGAAATAATGGGAGACGTGTTAGAGTCTCGGAGTTTATTTTGCGGGTCGCGATAGTACAGGTAAGTGCACTTGCTCTAAAGCTTGTGTACGAAAGTAATCCAGTAAGAACATTGCATGTAATTCATTTTCATTTATTGTTGCTTGTTGATTTCCTTTGTTGGCATTCCTATCTTGTTGTTTTTTTGGTATTGTGTTATTGGTATGAGCGTGTCGATGTGATTCTTGAGGCCTGTGTCCCTCATTTATCAAGCTGTGCTAGTGTCGTAACATTGCTCGGGAAGAGCCAACATCCTCTTTTCGTATGCTAGGAGGCATGTGTCCCTCTGATGCTGCACTAATGTTGCGACATTACCCAGAAAAAGCCAGTGTCCTTTTTTCGAATGTTATAGTTTTACCGCTTGTTGCCTCTTTTGTTTCTTTAGAACACGCATGTTTTTTATTGTTATTCATGAATTATTGTTATTTTCTTCTGGTATTACTTTCAATTTTCTCTAGGTTGCTCACCGTCTAGTTTGTGACAGTGGGTGCAAATTTACTAGAGCATTTGAAGGGTAAGGAACCTTGCTTAGGAGGCTTTTTGGTGAGGATTTGCGGCTGGATTCGAGCATCTTAGCCTAGGTTATGTTTAATTTCTGCTTGTATGTTGATTTCCTTATATATATACATCATGTGGGTTAAACTTGAGATCATAGGTTATTTGATATCATGTACAGCTTTACTTGGTTTTCATTTGAGGTACATGAATATTCGGGGTTTCCACATATATAGATTTCCAGATTTTCGTTTGATTGAGTTATTTCCCAATACTTGTTAGTTTGATAAATTTTTCATTGCGTATAACTTGCAATAACTCTTTCATAAAACTTGTAATTCGTTAATTTGAAGTTGACTTGGCTCGCCAGATCGCCAAGTACTGACTCGGAGATCTGTATGAGTCTAGGCCGGGCGTTCCCAAATGCATTGAGAATTTGGGGCCGTCACAAAGACACAATGAAAAAAATAGGTCTTATATCAAGAGAAAAAAAACAAGAGAACTATGAAAGAATTCCATAAGAAATATGAGAAAAGGAAAATCAAACCAGGTGTTCAATGGAGATTTTCAAATCAATTGAAAGACACAACTCGTTGCCCTATTACCATTAAAATAAATTCATTACTTTGAAATCTTGATTCAAATATCAAAACCAGAGCCAACATTTATAGTGGAGTATGCGCCTTCTCCTTTTTCTACTACCAGTAATGCTTCGAGCTTGTTGGCACCTTCTTCCTCTACTATCAACGACAGTTTGACTTCGATAGCTTCACCTTCTTTCTCTACTGATCCTCTACTGTCCGCGAAGGTTCGAGTTCAATGGCTTCACCTTCTTCCTCCATTATCAGAGCCTTAAACACGCCCTTGTTCTTCCCACGAGCCCCTGTTCTTTTGCGAGCCCCTGTTTTTTCGTAAGCCCCTATTTTTCCCACGAGCCTTGTTTGATGGAATGTATTCAAACCCTAAATTTACTTCTCTAATGAAGTAAAAATTGGGGGATTGGGAGTAACCCAGTTCACTGCATCATCAAATTAAAAGTTAGGTGATCTCCCATGTAATCCCAAGTGGCGCCACATAAGCAGGGTCGCCGAATTTTTGATCGGGGAAAAACCTGAGTTATTTTTGTGAAAGCTTTTAGAAAGTTAAGTGATATATTTGAGATAAATGTGAGTTTAGAGACCAAAGTGTTACAAACTATAAACTTGGGTGACCATTTGTGAAATTAACCATGCTAACATACGTTTGCTACACACATGAGCATGCCTGGGGTGGGCAAGAAGGACAACTGCCCCCGTCCCCAGGTCCCAATTTTTTGAAGAGATATCGAAATTTCATTAATCATTCATAGTTCAATACAGGACCAGACATAGAATCAAGTACATTGATTCACTAATCTTATGTGTGCAAACAAACTGCCATAAATTTGATTTTTTTTTCGAAATTGAAATAGTTTGACAATCAGGGACTGCTCTCTACAACGTTGAAACTCATGACAATACACAAAAGTACTAGAACCACAAAACGAATAACAAAACTTCTCAACCAGGACAATACCTAAAATTTCTCAACAAGGAGAAAACCTAAAAACTTCCCAACAATGAGAAGACAAATCAAAAACTTCCAACTAGGGAAGAGTCCCCAAGTTCCAGTTCATGTGTTTAACTTAGTATATACTTTTATAAAATAATTAATTAAACAGATGACAAAGTTTGAAGGGTCATACCTACTAAAAAGACTCCTATATAAGTTGTAAACTAACTACAATTTTTATTGTCGGTCTCAATCCTAAGAAAGAAGGAAAATTAAAGGCCTAAAATCAATTTTTAAAGTATAATTGCAGTTTAATTTGAATAATTAATATGATAAAAATACAATCTTGAAATTAAAAATAAATAAATAAATAAATATCTTAATAAAGGCCATTTTTTTAAGGTTTCACCCTAGGTTCCCAAAATATCAAGACCGAACTTGGCTACACAATTGTGAGTATTTTTATTTTAGGAACGAAACTTTAATTAATAATAGCGAAAAAAATTTACAAATATATACAAGGCGAAATAAAGTTGAACAAAAACACCTAATCTTTTCGATATTCTTTGTTATTTACGTGCAAGCATCCCAATCCAAGCATTACGCAAATTATGTTGCAACAGTATGTAACCCTAACATTTTGTTATATTTAAGCGGTCACGGGATAACAATATTGATGCAATATTAAATAGAAAAATGTTGGAATGCACCAAACGAGACAGCCACAAATTACACCCAACTGACTCAGCACTGACAACTGGCTTGGTCTGTCAGTCGGATGTATCAAACAAGCAATAAAAACATAACAGTTGTAATGGCCCAAATCTAATTTGTTATTAGTTGACACGTGGTTGCAAACGTGGACGCCAGAGAAGACGCACGTGGACCCCAGTGTTAGGTCAAAGTACGCTATTATAGGTATACAGTCCGTTTTTATATGTTGTTTGTTGTATTTGCAATGTTATTGTTTAAATTAGATTATTGACATCGCAATATTTTGTGTTAGATTGTATATGCCGAGCGAGACAATATGACGGGTGTTCTCCTCGGGTAGCATGTAAACGTGGGAACCGAGGAGGCGAATGGTTAGTACACTAGGTCGGGGGTTAATATACATACAATAAATGAAAATATATGCTAAATAATTAATATAATATGTCGTATGTACGTGAGTGATGCGCGTGTACGAATTGGATAGTTGAGATGGTTTAGGACCGGGCTTGGTGGTTGTAAGAAAAAGAGAGAGGTGTGAGGACAAGTTTTCCATTCAAGTCACCAAATGAAGACCAATTGACTATATCTTGGCCATCTATATGTGTCTTGAGATGAGGGTTTGTGTTGGATGAACTTTTTAGTATAAATATCTTCCAAAAATCTTATCTCACCACCTTTGCTCTCTCATGGACAAGCTTGGATGAAAATTTGGAGAAGGAACTATGGTTTGTGTGATTGTGAAACTCATTTAGAGGTGTGGGGGCAAATGTGAATCGACAAAAAGGTTAGATCTTCGATCCCCATCTCTTTCTCTATGTTTCAGACCTATTTTCTTGAGTTTTAACGAGGGTTCCGAGAGTGTGTGCTGAGCACACCAGCCATTAAGGTGTTGCTATGATTTCAATGTGTAGAGTTGAAGCAATTTGGATATGTTTGTGTTGTTGTTGAGGTTGTTGCTATGAGTGTTCAATGAAGTTTTTGGTTTTGGTGAGAAAACTTGGGGTTTGCGTTTCAGATGGTTTTCGGTGAGGGCTTTTGTTAGAATATTTTATATCGGATGTTTTGTGAGTGGTTTGTACAAGCATGGACTGCGGCGATGAGCTGAGGGGGTTCAAAAAACCCTAAGAATATGTTCTAGCTCAAACGTCGCCAGTCTCGCCGTGGCTATTTGGAGGCCACGGCACCACCTGCGGCTCTCAAACTAAAGGCATGATATCTGAAGGTCACCCAAGAGGGGGGGTGAATTGGGTTACCGAGTAGTTATTGCCCTTTTTAATACTTTATGCGCAAGCAACAATTATAAAGCATACACAATCAATGAATATATATGCTATGCAAGTGAATGGGATAGAAGAGATGGAAATTGACACACGATTTATAGTGGTTCGATCCAATGATCTACATCCACTACCTAACCTCCCCGGTTAGGATTTTTAAACCCCCCACTTATATTATAAATAAGTGTTACAACCTAAGCCTACAAGCCTAGAATGCCTAATTACAATTAGGACTTCCTACCTAGCCGCAACTAGGATTTGTGCCTAGCCTCAACTAGGTCTTCCCTTTGACTTAGATTCCACTAAGTCTTACAATCTTACAATTACACCAAATTGCTGAAAAATAATGAGATACACTTTACAACACAAAGTAGTATCAAATTCCAACACAAGCAAGCCACCTAGAGCCTAACACCTCTTATGCATGCAAGTGTGAGAATAAATGGAATATGCAAATATGTCACTGATTTCGTTGTAAATTCCAAATGTGAAATCGTTTTAAAAATCTAGTGTATTAGTGCAAAAACGATTTCAAGGCTAAGAACAATAGTTTAACAAAAATCAAGTTTAAGTGCAAAACTTTTGTTCAAAACAATCTTAGGGTTTAGTAAAATGAGTTTAAGTGCAAAACCCAAGATTAAGGTGTTCAAACACACAACAAACAGATTTTCAAATCAAACACACAAAACAATGTAGATTAAGCACAAAAAGATGCTAGAACAAAGATTTCCTTACAACCAAGAAGATGACAAAAGAGATCAGTTATGAAGAGATTCTTGTACTCCTTTGATTGCTTCAAAGTGCTGGATTTTAGTGCAAGAGGACAAACCACAAGAATCTCCTTTTGTTCTTCACAAAAATCAAAGTTTGTTCTCTTTTAGGTTTTTGAGCTTTTTGTGTGTATTTCTTTGTTGTTTTTACAAAACCATGTTTTTGGTGGTTTTATAGTGTTAGGTATTTCATCTTGACTGTTTATGACCGTTCTAGGGATCCAAGGGTCGAGATTCAATCAAGAATTCAAATTAAAGTGAGTTTTTCCAGCTTTTTAAAAAGCCGTCAGGAGGGCAATTAGCGCGCTAATACTGAGACCTAGCGCGCTAACTCTGCACTTAGCGCGCTAATGACAGTATTAGCGCGCTAACTGCAGGGAGCTCAAAATAATTATTTTCTCCCTTTGTGTTAGCGACCCTTAAACACGTCCGAGACCTAACCAATCCTAATGTAACATGTTATACATGTTTATTATGGGTCATTAAGCCTAATTGGATGGTCCTGATATTTTTACAAACCCCGAAAACGGAAAATCACGATTCCATAACTTGCGAGGGGCTTTTCGCAAACTTGCGCTTTTTCTTTTCAAAAACAATTTAAAAACCAGCTTTTTCGCCTTGAAAACTTCAACAATGACTTCCAAAAAGTAAATGATCATTAACACATTATTATTTCACCTTGTTTAAACTCGTGGGCCTAGGTATGTGTTGAATTTCATTTTGAAATACCAAGTTACTTCATGACTTTTGAAAATTGGTTTTAAGACTTGATATGCATGAACTAGTGCATTTGGCTTGCGTGAGAGAATTTTGATACCTTACATTGAAATTACAAATTTGTACTATGGTCTTCCATCTTCATTCCTTCACGAATGCCGGATCTTGAACTTATATGTCTTGAATGCCCGTGATGTGTTGTTTTGCATCCTTTAACACAAAAACCGAAATACACTTGATATTGATTAGTACATTTTCACCTTGTTTGTTTCCATCAAAATCCCTATTCGGAGTTAGAGTGACTAACCACTTAGTCCAACAATCTCCCCCTTTTTGATGATAACAAACAATGTGAACTTCAAAACTATAAAGCATAATCTAAGTGTGTATTTCATTCAAGGTTGTACATTTCATTTGTGCAGATTCAAATACATCAACATTCATGTTCAAGTTCACCCACATTTCTCCCCCGTTTGATAATCATCAAAAAGTGGGACCAAGCTCCCCCGTTTGAGAAATACAATGATGCATAAGATAATGAAAGCAAGAACAAATACGCTCCCCCTTACTTTATGCATATCCAAAGACAATAGACTTTAAGCGATACACAAGCAGATAGGATAATACATAGTGAAGCAAGTAAAAGCCATATAGAAACTCAGAGATACGCAATAAAAGAAATCATGATATAGATAGCATAAAGCGGTGTGAACATAGTTGTGGCGTAAACATGAGTAAAAGAAAAAATATGTAAAACATCAAAGCCTAACAGCTTTGGAGCCTAGTGCTCACCTAGTGGTTCTATACAAAAAATAACGACCGAACGAACCTAGTGCCGACATGCGATAAAAAGACTAAACACTCCTCCGCGAGGATGATGGTCGACGTGCGAACTTGAAGTATGATCGTGCGCGCGGGATGTGCTGGAAGCAACTGACCCTCAATGCGACGAAGACGATCATTTTGATGCTCTGGATGCTCGCCTCGACGGTAGCAAAGGTCTGAGTCATGGTAGCAAAGGTCTGAGTCACGTAGGAGTGCAGGTAACCCAGCTGTGCAGAGACGTAGGCTGACGAGGGGGACATATCTGGTGGAGGTGTGAAGCCGCCAAATGTAGAGGGAGGTGGAGGCGGGGGTGGAATGGTGGAGTCATGATGAACTTCCTCATCGCCATCATGGTCAGCATCGCCAGCAAGGCCTCCATCGTCATCATGATCATCACCACCAAAACTGTAGCTATACTCTAAGTAGTCGCGCGTCATATGGAGCAACCGAGGGTCCGTAGGCAATGGAGATTCATAGCCACCATAGTACCTACCATCCGGGATTGCATCTTCACGTGTCCACCGCTCCCTATCGCGTATGTAACGCACTTCATGGCCTTCGAGTGGCCATGTCAATGGTGTCGTAGACAAACAGGGGACGACCGCCTAACGCAAGATCTACTTGGGCGTACTCAAGTAAGATGTGATGATATGGGCATATGGGAGATGACGACCCGAGCCGCACGTGCTCGTAATATAACCAATGATAATATGGGGCGATCGAGAGGAATGGCACGAAATAGATGCCCTAAGATGAACATATCGAGGAGAGTAACATAGTTTTTACTCCCGCCACGAGGAAGAATAACTTTATGAAGTACTTTATGTAGAAGGTGGGGCATCAATTTAAAGTCGATATCGTAATGCCGCTTGGATACACAGTGAGGGTTCGTTTCGGCCGAAAGAACGAGTTAAGCACTTCAAGACGATCAAAAGGCCAACTCAGGAATTTTCCTACTACCGTTGTGGTAGGAGGATGCAATGGAAGGTGTAGCCGTTGGGCGAGATTATCAGGGGTAATCTCAATGGACCGGCCACCAACCGACGAACGTAGGATAAATTGGGCTGATGTTTCAAGATTCGAGTAGAAAACACGAACCAATGGGGGATTGTAGTTTGCGTTGTGAGAACAAAAGGATGTCCATCCCGCGGAATCGAGAATCTCCCGAATTGGGAGGTGAGCCCTATCAAAAAAAGAAAAATCGACAATGGCGGGGCGAAGGATTTTGGCATCCGTTAATCGCGGAGCCACGGACTCGAGGACCGAAGTGGCCTCATGGACGGACTTGGCGCGACCCTCACGTTGAGGGGCATTCACCGGAGTGGGGGCGGGTTGTGAGGATGCCGACTCACCGGAGGAGGAAGAGGAAGGTTGGACGACGGACGTCGCGATGGACGACGAGATGACGAAGCGGGGGGCGGTTGGTCTGGGGTTGGTGGTGGCGGTTGGACGAGAGGAGGGACGGGAGGAGGGACGCGAGACGACATTTGGACAAAAATGAAGAAAAATGACAAAGATGAGGAGGAGGACGGTTACCTTGTGGAAGTGGAGATCACAAAGTGGAGACGACGAGAGGAGAGCGGAGGCGTGTGGAATCGACGAGAAGAGGAAGGAGAGACGGTTTGTCGAGGAGAGGAGAGGAGAGGTGTGGGTGGTGAGTGGAAAGAAATTAGGGATTTTGAGTTTATATAACCCTGGCCGTGCGTCATTAGCGCGCTAATGGAAGAATTAGCGCGCTAATGGGGCGTTTCATATTCTCGGGCCGCAACGTATTAGCGCGCTAATGTCCGGAATTAGCGCGCTAATTTCCTCTCGGAAAATTTTTGTCACACAGACATTAGCGCGCTAATTACCACCATTAGCGCGCTAATTTCCTCTCGGAAATTTTGGACATGAAATTTTTCGATTTTTGACATACAACTCGGATTGACCTCAAACTTCTTGGACACTTCAAAAACACCATATAAATAGGTTTAGAACAACTAAAACATGTGTAGAATGTCCGATTC
Organism: Stephania japonica; assembly: GCA_039657345.1. Taxonomy (NCBI): domain Eukaryota; kingdom Viridiplantae; phylum Streptophyta; class Magnoliopsida; order Ranunculales; family Menispermaceae; genus Stephania; species Stephania japonica. Next base: position 50,846,989 of record CM077558.1, read on the forward strand.
TCGAACCATTCCTAACTCACGCCGAATGTTAGAAAATTGATCTCTCGGCAAGGGCTTTGTGAATATATCGCTAATTGGTCCTCTCGTGGACACATGGATAAGTTTAACATCGCCCTTTTGGACGGATCACGAAGAAAATGGTGCCTTATTTCAATGTGTTTCGTTCGAGAGTGTAACACCGGATTTTTCGATATGTTTATTGCACTTGTGTTATCACAAGAAATTTCAAGACACCCAACTAGGATTTGATAATCCTCAAGTTGTTGTTTCATGTATAGAACTTGAGCACAACAACTCCCGCAGCCACATACTCGGCCTCCGCCGTAGACAAAGCCACGGAATTTTGCTTTTTGCTAAACCATGAGATAAGTGAGTTTCCTAGCAAATGACAAAATCCGGAAGTGCTTTTCCCGTCAACTAGACTTCCCGCATAATCGAATCAACAAAACTTCGAAGTTCAAAACTCTTGGTTTTGTTGAACCACAATCCTAAGTCCCGTGTTCCACTTAGATATCGAAATATGCGCTTTACACATTTTAAGTGGGACTCTTTAGGATCGGATTGAAATCTAGCACATAAACACACACTAAACATAATGTCGGGTCTACTAGCGGTCAAGTATAGGAGGCTACCTATCATTCCACGGTAAAGTTTAGGATCTATGGATTTTCCTAGTTGGTCTTTGTCCATTTTGATAGTTGAACTACTAGGAGTGTCACATGCTTTCAGATTTTCGAATTTGAACTTCTTTAGCATGTCCCTCACATACTTTACTTGATTTATAAAAATGCCATGCTTGGATTGCTTTATTTGCAAGCCTAGAAAGTATGTTAGTTCACCCATCATGCTCATTTCAAATTCATTTGTCATCAATGATGAGAATTCATCACATAAACGCGTGTTAGATGACCCGAAAATGATATCATCAACATAGATTTGAACAAGTAGCATATCATGTTTTTTGATTAAAATGAACAAAGTGGGGTCTAGTGTTCCTTTCTTGAACCCTTTCTCAAGTAGAAACGCACTAAGTCTATCATACCAAGCTCTAGGGGCTTGTCTTAGTCCATACAAGGCCTTTTGAAGATGATAGACATGGCTCGGATGTTCATGATCTTCAAATCCCGGTGGTTGTTCTACATATACTTCTTCAAGGATGAACCCATTTAGAAATGCACTTTTGACATCCATTTGGTATAGTAGAAACCCGTTGTAGCAAGCATAAGCAAGCAACATGCGAATTGCTTCTAGTCTTGCTACGGGTGCAAAGGCTTCCTCATAATCAATTCCTTCTTCTTGATTGTAGCCTTGTGCAACCAATCTAGCCTTGTTTCTTATAATTTCACCATTTTCATTCTTTTTGTTTCTAAAGACCCATTTGGTGCCTATGATTGAGTGGTCCTTAGGTCTAGGTACTAATGTCCATACTTTGTTCCTAACAAAGTGGCTCAATTCTTCTTGCATAGCCATTACCCAAAACTCATCTTCTAAGGCATCATCTATCTTGGTGGGCTCGGTTTGTGATACAAAAGCTAAGTGTCCTTCATCTCTTTGCAATGTTGACCTAGTGATTATCCCTTTGTTTGGATCACCTATGATTTGTTGAGATGAATGACCAATGAGGAGTCTTGAATTCTTAGGTACACTTGTTTCGGGTTCCTTATTTGACTCAAGCTCTTGACTATTTGAGGTTTGTCCTAGAGTGCCATCTTCTTCATCGTCAATCCTCAATTTTTCAAGATTTTGCATTAATTTGACTTTGGGATCTACTTCATCAAATTTCACATGAATAGATTCTTCTATGGTTTTGGTTGATTTGTTAAACACCCTATATGCTTTGCTATGTGTTGAGTACCCTAGAAAAATACATACTTTAGACTTTGGGTCAAATTTATCTAATTGATCCCTATCATTTAGAACATAGCAAGTACAACCGAACACCTTAAAATAACTTATGTTGGGTTTTCGGCCTTTCCATAGTTCATAAGGTGTCTTTTTCACTTGCTTTCGGACATTTACTCTATTTATAACATAGCATGCCGTGTTAATGGCTTCGGCCCAAAAATGCTTAGCTATGTTGTACTCATTTAGCATAGTCCTACACATTTCTTGGAGTGTTCTATTTTTCCTTTCAACAACTCCATTTTGTTGGGGTGTTCTAGGAGAGGATAATTGGTGTGTATAACCTTGTTTATCACAAAAATCCTCCAAGTTCCTATTTACAAACTCACCACCTCTATCACTTCTAATGATGGTGATTTTGTATCCTTTTTCATTTTCTACTAAAGCACAAAACTTTACAAACACATCATACACTTCATGCTTGTGAGATAGAAAATACACCCATGTATACCTTGTAAAGTCGTCAACAATAACAAAGCAATATGATTTACCTCCTAGACTTTGTGTTTGGGTAGGTCCGAACAAGTCCATATGGATAAGTTCTAACGCTCGAGTTACATCACTTGTTACTTTCGTCTTAAATGACGATTTCACTTGTTTACCGAGGATACAAGGTTCACATTCCTTGTCTTTCTTAAAGGTGCACTTGGGTAGGCCCTTCACTAGATCATGCTTAGTCAATTTTGATAAATTTTCCATGCTAGAATGTCCTAGTCTACGGTGCCACAACCATGCATCACAATCACTTTGTGCACTCAAACATGAAACATTTTGCATATGCATCTCATCAAAGTTAATGGCATAGACATTTTTATCTCTATATGCAATAAATAAGGTTTCATGCTTCTCATTCCTAACAATGCATTTCGATGATTCAAACATAACATGAAATCCTTTGTCACACAATTGACTAATACTAAGCAAATTATGTTTCAATCCATCAACAAGATAAACATTTGAAATAGAAAGTAAATTGTTACCGACGGTTCCGAGACCAATAACTCTTCCTTTGTTGTTGTCTCCAAAGGTAACCTTTCCACCATCATGCCGCTTTAGCTCAATGAATTGATGTGCATCTCCAAATATGTGTCTTGAGCACCCGCTATCCAAGTACCATGGGGTGCTCTTTCTCGCATCCTACATAATAGGAAACACACTAGATTTTGGTACCCAAACACCTTTGGGTCCGAGTAAGTTAGTGTCATAAACATTTTTGACTACCCATGCTAGTCTACCCACTTTGGTCTTTTGTAAAGCACATTTCCCAACCACATGAAGCTTATTGCATTTAGAGCATCTACGATCATCATTGAGCAATTTCTTGTAACTTAACAAGTTTGCTCCATATCCTATGCCTCTTTTGTTGAGCGCACGTCGTTGTGCTCCCAACATCATATCAAACATTTCTTTGCCATTGGTGAACTTATGCACCGTGTTAGTCAAGTCCTCTACTTCCTTGACTAAGGAATCTCTCTCCTTTATGACTTCATTTAAGTCACTTTGGAGATCACTAATGGTCTCATTTTGTGACTCTATTTCACTAATTGCTATGGTTAAGCTCTTTTTGAGTTGTTTGGTCTTTTTGACCTCCTTTTCCAACTCTTTCCTAAGTTCATCAAGATTTGGAACATCATCCAAATCATCTATATCATCAAAATTAAAAGAGTTAGAGTTTACCTCGCCTTGTGCCATGAGACAAAGTATTGCCTTTTCACTCTCCGATTCGGATTCCGAGCTTGATGATGATGAATCATCCCAAGTTGCCTTGAAGCTCTTCTTTCCTTTCTTCTTGTCAAACACCTTCTTCGATTTGCACTCCGCCTTGATGTGACCCGGTTTGCCGCACCCAAAGCATATGGTTTCGTTTGACTTTCCTCCCTTGCTTCCACTTCGAACTTCTTCTTATACTTGTCTCGCTTGTATATGGCCTTGTTGAGCTTTCTTGAGAGCATTGCAACTTCCTCCTCAAGATCATTATCATCACAAGATTTTTCATCTTCAATGATTTCCACCGATGCGCTAGGGGAACTATTTGCCTTCAATGCAATCTCCTTTCTTGAGCTCTTTGTACCTCCACTTAATGCTTCCAATCTTGCTCGGTCTTTGAGTTCAAATTCATGGACCGTCAATTCTCCACACAATGCATCGAAAGTGTAGTCTCCAAGATTTTGTGCCGATTGGATTGCATACTTCTTGGCATCCCATTCCTTAGGCAAGCCTCTAAGGAATTTGTATACCGATGTCTCTTGATCATAATGCTTTCCAAGATTCTTGATCTCATTTAACAACTTAGTGAATCGTGTGATGGCGGTGGCAATATCTTCATCGGATCCAACTCGGAAAGTCTCATAGTGTTCCTCAAGGATCCTCAACTTCGTCTTCTTCACTTGCATTGTGCCTTCATAGTGGACCTCAAGCTTTTCCCATACTTCTTTTGCCGTTTGACATGCACTCACTCGGTTGAACTCATTTTCGCTCAATGCACAAAATAGGTGATTCATGGCTTGATCATTTGAAAGTTCACTCTTGATCTCCTCGGCGGTGTATTCCTTTAATGGCTTGTCGGGTGGAGTGTATCCACTTTCAATTGCATCCCATAGGAATCTATTTTGTGCTCTTATGTAGAACTTCATTCTCACTTTCCAATGTGCGTAGTTGGTTCCATCAAAGTATGGAGGCCTACTCGAGGAGTTACCTTCCCTAAGGCGAGCTGGATCTAGACCTTGCATCCTTGCACAAGAACACTCAAAGATACGTTAGTAATACTTTGAGCAATAACCCGCTCTGATACCAATTGAAGGTCACCCAAGAGGGGGTGAATTGGGTTACCGAGTAGTTATTGCCCTTTTTAATACTTTATGCGCAAGCAACAATTATAAAGCATACACAATCAATGAATATATATGCTATGCAAGTGAATGGGATAGAAGAGATGGAAATTGACACACGATTTATAGTGGTTCGATCCAATGATCTACATCCACTACCTAACCTCCCTAAGTTAGGATTTTTAAACCCCCACTTATATTATAAATAAGTGTTACAACCTAAGCCTACAAGCCTAGAATGCCTAATTACAATTAGGACTTCCTACCTAGCCGCAACTAGGATTTGTGCCTAGCCTCAACTAGGTCTTCCCCTTTGACTTAGATTCCACTAAGTCTTACAATCTTACAATTACACCAAATTGCTGAAAAATAATGAGATACACTTTACAACACAAAGTAGTATCAAATTCCAACACAAGCAAGCCACCTAGAGCCTAACACCTCTTATGCATGCAAGTGTGAGAATAAATGGAATATGCAAATATGTCACTGATTTCGTTGTAAATTCCAAATGTGAAATCGTTTTAAAAATCTAGTGTATTAGTGCAAAAACGATTTCAAGGCTAAGAACAATAGTTTAACAAAAATCAAGTTTAAGTGCAAAACTTTTGTTCAAAACAATCTTAGGGTTTAGTAAAATGAGTTTAAGTGCAAAACCCAAGATTAAGGTGTTCAAACACACAACAAACAGATTTTCAAATCAAACACACAAAACAATGTAGATTAAGCACAAAAAGATGCTAGAACAAAGATTTCCTTACAACCAAGAAGATGACAAAAGAGATCAGCTATGAAGAGATTCTTGTACTCCTTTGATTGCTTCAAAGTGCTTTGGATTTTAGTGCAAGAGGACACCACAAGAATCTCCTTTTGTTCTTCACAAAAATCAAAGTTTGTTCTCTTTTAGGTTTTTGAGCTTTTTGTGTGTATTTCTTTGTTGTTTTTACAAAACCATGTTTTTGGTGGTTTTATAGTGTTAGGTATTTCATCTTGACTGTTTATGACCGTTCTAGGGATCCAAGGGTCGAGATTCAATCAAGAATTCAAATTAAAGTGAGTTTTTCCAGCTTTTTAAAAAAGCTGTCAGGAGGGCAATTAGCGCGCTAATACTGAGACCTAGCGCGCTAACTCTGCACTTATCGCGCTAATGACAGTATTAGCGCGCTAACTGCAGGGAGCTCAAAATAATTATTTTCTCCCTTTGTGTTAGCGACCCTTAAACACGTCCGAGACCTAACCAATCCTAATGTAACATGTTATACATGTTTATTATGGGTCATTAAGCCTAATTGGATGGTCCGGATATTTTTACAAACCCCGAAAACGGAAAATCACGATTCCATAACTTGCGAGGGGCTTTTCTCGCAAACTTGCGCTTTTTCTTTCAAAAACAATTTAAAAAACCAGTTTTTCGCCTTGAAAACTTCAACAATGACTTCCAAAAAGTAAATGATCATTAACACATTATTTCACCTTGTTTAAACTCGTGGGCCTAGGTATGTGTTGAATTTCATTTTGAAATACCAAGTTACTTCATGACTTTTGAAAATTGGTTTTAAGACTTGATATGCATGAACTAGTGCATTTGGCTTGCGTGAGAGAATTTTGATACCTTACATTGAAATTACAAATTTGTACTATGGTCTTCCATCTTCATTCCTTCACGAATGCCGGATCTTGAACTTATATGTCTTGAATGCCCGTGATGTGTTGTTTTGCATCCTTTAACACAAAAACTGAAATACACTTGATATTGATTAGTACATTTTCACCTTGTTTGTTTCCATCAAAATCCCGGTCGGAGTTAGAGTGACTAACCACTTAGTCCAACAATATCATCATGCTTTATATGGCGTCGTAGGTGGGGTGTACGTGACAACGTCTGTCACAGCGCCCTGGACGTCGTGAGTCACGCTGTGGAGGCGTTACATACGGCGGCGCCTCTGGCGGCGTCCAGAACAATGACATACCATAAATTTTAAATAAAATTGAGAAATTTTATGGGTATATCTAGGGTTTTATAACTAATTTAAACAGTTTAAGGGGTGTTTTTATTGACGATTTGACATTAATTAGGGAATTGATTGGAATTTTTGGGAATTATGATTTTAGGTGATATTGACGGGTAGTGACACACAGTTTGAGCGTGTATTTGGACATTGACATTAGTGGAGCATGGATTTGAGGTGTGTAATATCCCAATTGAACTTCAATTTGAGTATTTACTGCTTGGTTATTTGAATTCAGTCATTTCTATTCAATAATCTTACTTTCCGGATTTATTTACGGTCGATTGAGTTTATTCCCGCCGGTTTATTCTATTGCAGGGCATGGGGTTTACTAGACCATAGCATGTGTTCTAGTGACATTTTAGTGAATAGTCGACCCGAGTATTGATTTTTACTAGACATATGTGGGTGCGCCGTGGTCTACGTCGGCCACTAGCGGACAATAGGGATTTCATTCAGTTCGAGTTTACTCACTGGCAGTGCCTGGGTGATAGTCCGAAGTATGGTGTTAGTCTGACCTAGATCGTGCACGCACTTTGTTGTTCTATCTATTGATATTCATACGATAATCTTCCACAGTTGCCTGTATTTTTTTCTTTCGCATGGTTATTTAATAATTTTTTTATTCCAACATTTATTTATTGTATTTACTTTTTGAATTTCCTTGGGATTACTCACTCTGGATTCGTAATCTGTTTTATTGTGATTGTTGAGTGCAGACCCCAGTATAAGCAGAGGGAAGGGCAAGCTTGAGGATTTCTTCTGACTGATTAGCTATTCCCTAGTCGTATGTGTGTTTACTTTATTTGTTTTATTTTGGGTTTTGGGATTTGAGAAATATTGGACATGTACATTGACCGGTTGAAGTCCTTTTGATGTTTTGACTGGACATGACTAATGTGGGTTTTCCACATTAGGAACGATGCTCTCACATAATTTACAGTTCTTTGATAAAATAGTTTATTGATAAAAGTATTCCGATGAATTAGTTAAGGGTTACCAGATGATTTAATGTCCATAAGCTAACTGATATAATTTAAACTAAAACTGGTTAGCTATAAAGTGAATGACAGATGATTTAGTACGTGTGGAACATGATTAGACTGGTATAGGTAGGGTTGTGGGTCCATGACATATGACATGGCAGGCTTTAGATTTTGGGGCCGCTACAACAGCTGTCTGGTACAACCAACTAAAACAAGAAAAAGTTAAGGAAAAATAACTTTTATGTAGGCCCCATGCCTGATGACTGGATGAGGTGTCCCATTTGGATAGGAAACCACAACCATTTTTTAATTGGTCAAGGGTATCACTCTTTTCTGATGCATTATCAAAATGGAATAAGTGCCACAACCATTTTTTAATTGAGAAAACTTTTTCTTCAAAGTAATTGACTGAATTAGATTCACGCGCAAAAGCTTTATATAATTGATAATATTGATTATGTAACAAAAACTAAGTGATCCAATTGAATAAATTAAATAATTTATGGTACAATTATATATGTACGGGCTATATCTGATTCTAAGTTCAAAAAAAGGAAAATGATAGAAGATACACTCCTAAAGTCGCATCATAATGCACACCTTCTATCCAATTGTGTTTTAAATCTCGAGTTGCATAAGCTCACATCTCAAGGTTAACATGGATGGTTGGATAGTGAGGATATGTATTAAGGTGTGACTTGTAGTGGTATCATTCTAGCAAAGTTTAAGGAAAAAGGAAACAATGTATTATATATAGTTTGGTATCATTATATCAATCTAACTCTGGTAGTGGGGTTTATAATTAATAATAGGTGGTGGTTACTGGTTACATACCAATCTAGCGACCCTGTTTATTAATGCAGCAAATGATGTGACCTGCTGGCCATGATGCCAAGGCAAGTCCTAACTTTATAAGCTTAGTTAGTTCATGTGAATTTGACAAAAAAAAAAAAGTTAGTTCATGTGAGATTTTTCTTTTTCTTTTGTACTTTTTATTGAGTGTTCATTTTTTTTGTACCTTTTGTCTTGGTAACTCATGAAGTTCTTTTATTTGACAAAAAAAAAACTCCTCGAGTTCTTGTCATTTGAAAAATACTAGTATTTTTACCAAAAAAAAAAAAAAAAAAAGATATGTCACATCAATAGTCACATCAACCCACATGAGTAGCAGTCTATACGACTTTAACTCGCGTGTTATGCACCATGATCTTTACATATTCACATATTGAGACACGTATGGACGGTTTAAAAGTGTGATGTGATTTTCAGTGTGACATACGAACATGTTGTTATTGTAGCAATAGCTAGTTCACGTGAGACTGTTCTATTTGTACTTAATTCTTATTATCTCTAACGCGCTCTTCTAAGTTCAACTGGTTTAAGCCTAGTTGAGAATTCTTGCTTAAACTTGAATTTGTGTTTTTTGAGTGTTATACCAGTAATTTGCTGGATTTTAGCTCAAACACTAAATCATAATGTAATTTAGTATTAGTTTGTATTTGATTAGTAAATTTGTGTTTTAGTAGGAGTTGATTGTTTCGTGATAAGATAAAAAGTATTAATGTTTGAGTAGTATTATGACTTAGAATTTGAGATCGAAGGATTATGTTGTAGTCTATAGAAAAGGACGGAGTGTACATTTTATTTTGTGTGTGCGCGCACACATGGAGCCTTATCCACAACGTTGATGAGTAAGCTTGATTGTAAATATTTTTCGTTTGAATGAAAGATTAATGTGTTTGATTGATGCTTCTGTGGTCATGAAGACTATGTTGGTTATGTACTATGTGTTAGTACCAAGTGAGTTTGCTAGGCCTACTTGGTTAGAGGTGTTAGTTAGTTAAGTAGTTATATTACTGTGTATGCCCTCACCTATATATATTTAGTTGTAATACAGAACTAAAGTGATTGTAAATAAACAAATCACACTTGTGTGTTCTGAGTTTCCTCTGTGTACAAAAACGTTTAGGCTTTAGTTTGATGATAGTAGATTGGATTCTCTAAAATGTCAAAACAAATTAGAAATCCAACTCTCTAACTCTACTACCTACTTAACTATTTTTTTTTTCTTTTTTTTGTGTTATTGTGGCTTTGAATAATGCTAAGATGACTCACTACGAATACTTACTATCAAAACACACACCTTAATGTTTATTTTTATTTTTATTTTTATTTTTATTTTTTTTGTGGCTCTGTAGCTAGTCCTTTTTAATGATTATGACAATCCTTTTTGGGAAGGTTCTCCAAAGATCTAAAAGTTTCCTCTTGGAAAAGAAGATCCTTTGGTGGGCCATTAAAGAACATCTCCCATGTCATTCATAAACTTTTTTTGTCCCAAATCAAGCCCATTGTTGTCCATGCATGTAACACCAACTAGGCAACCTATACTAATTAATCAAATTATTGAGAATTACCCAAAACATTCCAAGACCCAAACCACAACCTAGCTTTGCATGTACATGAATACGACTATTCAAACACAGTGAATGCTCTTTAACTAGCGTCCCCCATGTGATGATTGAATGAGTGGTTATGATCAACATTAGTCATGTGTAAATCATAGGGAACAGGTGGGCTTTATGTACGAAATTTGTCACACAATTAATTGTGAGATGCACCCACGTATATAAAATTTGTCACACAATTAATTGTGAGATGCACCCACGTATATAATTGTACATAATTATAAATGGATCAGCAGGGCTTTGCTGTATGAAATTGCCACGCTTGTATGAAGAGATAAATACAAAATGGTGGGCCATTTCCATGTGCAACTTGTTACAGATTCTCATATAGAAGCCATACACAGTTGGGTAGATTCGAGCAGCATCAAATAATGGCCAACATTTAATGGAGCCCATTTGAGTGGTTTATGCAATATATGCAAATTAGCAAAAATATAAGTGTTTTGTTACATGCGTTTTTAGGGATTATATGTATAGTCCTAGATAGCTTTTTGGCAATATCTACATATTGAATCTAAGGCTAGCTAGATTTAAGATTCATTTCAAAATTAGTATAGGTTGGGTACTAGGGGTTTTTTTTTTCTTTTTTTTTTTGGTAAAATTGATTAGTTAGGGTGGGCTACATGAATCAATTGATTAGTTTGATTCAATGCAATCACTTATGTACTTTGATGGTCTTTTTAATCCTTCATAATTAATGCATCTAAATTATCTCAGTCAATTTTGCACTCACTAAGATTTGAACTTATGACTTCTTACTTCCAAATTTTATACCTAACCATTAGACCACCCAATTAGTTGGTCAGTTGACTACTATAACATCGATGTTTTTTTAGAAATTAAAATACGTGACAAAATTATTCTCTTAATTCCAAATAAAGAGATCCTTTTCTTTTGAGATCTCCAAAATAAAGAAAACCTCTAACTTTTCAACATCCTAAAACTGAGAAATTAAAAAATTCAAATATGAATTCCTTTTCAATTATTTCTTTGAAGAAATATAAATTCCAGTAATCATTAATGGCTCTCTATGCATTCAATGGAATAAGATAATACATAAAATCATTCACCTTGTTAACTTGACTCACTAATCCTAATTAATTTTTCTATAAAACATTAACCGTCACAAAGTTGACTTTCAAAAAATGCGACTGTAATAATGAAATAGTTTAAACTGACTCACTAATCATATCAATCAGTGATTGTTCTCTTAATAAACGTCTGGAATATGACAGTACACATATCACTTGAACCATTACGAAAAATTAACTCCCAACAAATGAAGTAAACACAAAACTTCTAATGAGGGAAGACAATCTAAATCTTCCAACATGGAGAAATAACAAGTACCTATGAAATAAATCCTGTTGACGATTATCAATCTCATAAAAGCAAATTCGCACATAGTTTTTTAGAAGGATGCAGACGTAAAGAAGTGATTGTTATCAATAGTGAATTGGATGGCCGCTATGGGGATGAAACTAATCATCTTAACCGATCTGAACATATCTAAAGTTTATTTGATAAATAAGAGGCAAAAGAGGTTATTGGAACTATCACCAATTAGAAGAGACGATTAGCGGTAGTTCAAATGATATACAATCAAGAAGGATAACCAGAGAAGAAAATATATAATTCATTATTATTATTATTTTGAATGTTTAATTCCTTTTCAATTTGCAAAGAATATACTGTATATTTTTTCTTTTTCTTATATTTAAATATTAATCAAAAAGCTTATATATGTACTCTGATGTTGAAGCTCTTTCAAGTTTCTCTTACACTTTAAACAACAGTGAAACTTGAAGACACAAAATAATGCATGGAAGTTGTTGAAACTAAAGTAAAATAACAATTGATTTCCTACCCAAAAAAAAAAATAACAATTGACCAATTAATATTATCGGTTCAAATTCATGGGCAAAATTAATGAACAAAGTAATAAACGTTTGGCTAAAGGCATAAATTTCATACAAAAATCTCTTTTTCAATATTACATATCCTCACATCATCCACACACTTCAGTTCTGCTTCTAGCTACAAAATTAACCAAGAACCCAAAAATATATATAAGAAAAAAAAAATTCTAAATATATAAGAGACAGCTTATAACTCTCTAGAGAGATTTCTAGGCCTTCTCTTATATGGGTGGTCAAAATTTGGTACTAAAACCCCACCCTTATCTCATCATTTCAGCTGTGTTTTTTCTTTGCATTAATTCTTACATATAACAATATGGCACATATATGTCTCTCTGATTGATGAATTTGAATTACCTGTGACACACACATCTATAGTGGTATGCACTGTTAATTGGGTCATTTGCATCAACAGGTATCTGCTCTGCTCTGCACTTGAACTTGCAACCTCTGCATTCATTGTAAGTGCAAATAGGTGCTGTGGATCCAATCAACAATCTTCTCACATATCTCTTCTTCATTCCTTCCCAAGTCACTTCCTGCCCAAAAAAGTTTTAAGAAAAAAAGTAAATTTGATAATTCAGTATATTCTCAAAAAACCAAAAAGCACATAACAAAATAAAACTCAATCTGGGCATGCTTTATTTTCAAATTAGTATGAGTTGATGTCTTTGCAACACTTTCCCTCACCTGAATACCAAATTTTCCCAATTTCAGTGTAGGAGGGGATTCAATGGTGCTTAAGTGGTGGTGATAAGGGGGAAGCACTACATGATTTGCTGAACCTGCAACATATATATACATATTTATATTTAATTCATGTTAAGCATTGAAGACAACAATATCAAAGGCATGTAAATTCAGTTAATTAATAAGCACAAACGTTGTTTATCATCTAGCTAACAGAAAATGAGAGAAATGTAGGGAGATAATTTTAATTAAAGAAAATGTAAAAGGAAAGACTCATGTTGGAGTCACTTGTCAAACAAAAACATGTATATCCTACCAAAAAAAAAGTGTAAGTAATGTATGAATGAAATTGATGTGCATTGAAACCAATTAACCTTGTGTAGAAGAGATTGCAATTATGGAAGTGAAGAAGAGCAATACTAAGAGAAAGTTCTGAGGTGGTCTTGCAGTGCCCATTATATTGGTTTTGAAAATGTTGGAGGAATGTGAGATGAAAAGATGGTGCTCCAACTTTGCAAAAGAGGAGAGAAGATAAGAAGTTGCTAGAGTGATGAGAATATAGAGAGACATAAGAGATAATATTAAAGGGTACATATATACATTGATTGGTGAGAGGAAACACACATGGGAATTTGAAAGAAAAAGAATGTGCACATAATTTTTTTCTTTTTTTTTGTTAGATTTAGAGAAGCACCACCTTTCTTTACTATATTAGACATCAATATAATAAGGAAAATACTAGAATAATTTCCTACCAAAAATAAAAATAAAATACTAGAATAACACTAACTATTGCGCCACAAAATCTCACTACTTTATTATGCACTTCGAGATGAGTAAGCTCGAAACACAATATCTAAACTATGATTTGGCTTATTGTATTTTGTTGGCATTGTAGTCCTTTCCTAATGATATTAGTTTTTTTTTTCTTGAGTTGAATTCAAAACTTCTTTAAATCTTGTCGTTTGGCAAGTGATATCTCATCCATCTTACAAGAGATACTTTGACAGCGGTGGAATTGTTTGGAGAGAATTGGGTATGTTATGTATCTCTAATGTATTTACTCTAGTAAACTTTGAAAAAGGGCACATCAATGACAATGACACAAAATGTGACAAAGATTCCAAATGTGAAAAAACATATTATTTTGCATGGTAATGTATTAAATGAGGTTTAAGCATTAATGTCATCAACATCTAGAAGTCCAAAGGCAAAAAGAAATTAGGAAAATAAAATAAAAATTGTTTTACTTGTATACTTCTGTCAATGCACCTTTAGTTAGATAGAAAAGCTATCATTTATCAAAAAGGTAGATTTAGGGCTTCTCAAAAGGAAAGGTTTAAGGAGGTATCGGTTTTACTTTCGTTGAAGTAAAAAAAAGGCTAAAATTAAAATATATGTAATTAAATAAAGGAAAATGATAATTTAACACACTCTCAACGCACATTTTGAACGCATATCCTTATCTTTTAGTCATTTATAACTCTTTTTTGTCTCCTCATGTGGGGGCCCTATAACAAAATACTATAAATAACGAAAAGATAAAGGTGCGTGCGTAAAATATGCGTTGAGGGTGTGTTAGATTATCATTTTTCTTAAATAAATATAGAAATAGTGTAAGAGAATTATTTTTTGAGGGAACAGTGCAAAAGAATTTGGTTATGCTTTAGAAGAAAAAAACAAGAAGAAGAGTGAAGAAGGTGTATGAGTGTGTGTGTGTGTGTGATTCAGTGGTCACCACTGACCAATTGTGAAAGATAGACTGACACAGTTGGACACCACGCCTCCTTAAGTGGTCCCCTCACCTCACCCAGAAAAAGCCCTCACTCATCCACATAAATTACAACAACGCCACTCTTCCGATCCAGTGCTCCATCACGCACGGAACACCGTCTTTGCACATGCTATCTGGACCGTCCAATGTTAGCCATTACGATGATGGTGAGATCTAAGGTACAGTCACGCGTCAGCGTGGATACAGTCACGTAGCGCAGAGGAGATTGTACGGTGGTGCTGAGGTGTGCGGCGTTTCGTACGCCCGCATCTTGGTTGACTTATTGAAAGCTTACAACGCATGGCCGTCAAGTCCATGGGCCGTCGTACGCTTTGGACTTGGACTGGGCCGGGCTCCTTCTCTTCAGTGGGTACGACACGCCGACCATTCACTGACAAGTGACAAGAGATCTATGATAGATTTACCTACCGAGGGCCTGGGCAGGGTTGTGTCAACCTAAACTTGGTGTCTCAAATCTTATGAAAATTTTGAAAGAAAGTTTTGTCGTCATATGACACTCTTGCCCGACTTAAGTATGTCAGGTTTATGGGCCTCGAATACCATAAGTAGGCTAAGACAATTTTAAAAAATCACTCTAGATTTTAGCCATTCAATTTAACAATTTTATTTATAAGAAATCACAATTGCATTTTATTAAGAAAAAACTATTCTTTTTTTTTTTTTTTTGTTCCCTCTCTGGAAACCTTTTTGGTTCCCAGAAAAAAAAGAAAAAAAAACCTTTTTCTCCATATTATGTGAATTCAGTTTTTTGTCCAAATTAATGATTCGGCCCAGCTATGAGTAAACCACAAATTACCAAGAGCAAATCACAACTTTTTTTACTCTCTTTCCACATTTGCCTCCAAATAAAATGACCTCTTTACCCCTCTAACTCCCACAATCACATGCATGTTCTTCTCTCTCACACCTTTGTGCACCCCACAAGAATTCACCATTGTCTCTAGCGATCCCCTCTGATCATCGGTGACAATCGTCAACTCGAATTTGCATTTTGGAGACCACTACCATCGTAAGAGTCGATTTCTTCATTTTTTTTTATGGAACATGATGGTCTTTAACTCGTTTTTGTGTGTTTTAATAAGGTTTGAACAAATTTGTTTATTTTGTAAGGCATTGTTTGTTGTTGTTGTTGTTGTTTTTTGGTGTCTCTTGACCTTACAAAATGGTGAACGAATGTCAAGGGGGTGTAAATGTGGATAACAAAGAGATATCTCTTGAGTTTTCCTTTGATTTAGATATTTTTTGTATTTTTTTTATGTGTTATTCGCATCTGGTTCGGTCATGCAGGACCAAGCAAACACAGTCTGTTCAGCGTCGACCGACCGACCAAATGGGTAATGGTCAGTGACATGTAATCGAACAAATTTATTTTAGCAAAAAAGGGTTCGCTCGGTTGGTAATGACTAAGCAACAACAATTTGTTCAATCACCTTCAACCGAACATTGCATGTTCAATCAGTCCTGCATGATCAATTGAGCCTCGACCAACGTCAAACTACACAAGATGACCATCAAATTCGACCTTATACAACAAAAAACACATACACAACCACCATAGTACAAACTTGAACAAATAAACAAAATCTCACCTTGCAAAGTTGAGTTGATGCGAAGATGAACCGGATGTGTTGTGGTTCTCCTTCTTCTTCACACTATGTAGAAGCAAGATCGTCCTAGGGTTTGTACGTGGCGAGTGATGCGAAGATCAACCTAGCAGAGTTTGTGTGTACGTTCTCCTTTTTCTTCACCGTCGCGTCGATTGAGATTTTTTTCAATTTTTAACTTAAGGGTGCACAAGGGCAATAGTATTTTGAGAAAGAATTAATTATTTTGAGGTGTCCTCATCTATAAGTGGGGTGTCTATATCCTTTGATTTGCCGTTAGTAATTTGTGGTTTACACATAGTCGGGCCGTTAATGATTGTGCATGCATGTGTGTTTAAACTAGTTTCTCTAGGCATATGCAAGTATATTATGAGTATGTATATATAGCTTGTTCGGTAGTTAAACCCAAAAAAAAAAGTAGCTTGTTAGGTGAATGCGTGAGTGGTCTTTATTATGCTATATCAAGGTTTCCACTCGGGGGTGTGGGCTCCTTAGCTTCATGTCACCAACTCTTCCACGAGGGTAATGGTTGGAAAATAGGGTACAAAGAGAGCAGTGGAAACATTAAAGGGCAGTGATGAGGTCATTAAGGTGAAGACAATATTTGAAGCCCCCACAGTAATGGTTTGTATTTGCAATCTTCTGCTCTAATTCAAAACTTTTCTCCCCAAACAAAGGGCCCCATTTCATGTCCACAACAGTTGCAATGTGCTCAGTGATTTTCAAGTTAGCAAGTTTTGAATGGGTGCTCGATTTGATTTGATTTAATTTTTTGGATTAAGCTTACTTATGAATAGGTGCTTGATTTTATTTCATTTTATTTTTAAAATTATGCTTAGGCTCTGTTTGACAACATTAACTGATAATCTAGCTGGTAACTGATAATTTAGTAGTTGGTAGCTGATAGCGAAAACTGATAATTTAATTGATCAACTAAAAACTATTTGGAAAAACAGTTGATTGAGTAGTTGAGAAATGTAATAAAATGACATTAAAGGACATATGACATAATTAAGTATATTAATTATATAATTATATGATCATATAATTAATTGTTATAAGAATTAAATAAAATATACATAAATAACTCTACATCTTAATTATATATAACACACATTTTTGTCAAAGCATCTCTGATAAGATGGTAGAAACATCACTTTCTAAAAGATAATGTTTCGGGACGTTATGGTTTGACTTCCACTAACGTCAAAAAAAATAAAAATGCATAACACATTTGACATAAAAATAACCTAATTTTTATATGTATGTATGAGTATATAAATTATATATAGTTATAATTTAATAAAATATCAATGAAATGAATGAGATGTAATGTGAAAAAAATGTACGAGGACCTTTCATATTTATGCAAAATGAAGTTGTGTGCAATTTGATAAAAAAAATTAAATTATAAAAAAAAAAAAACAACTGAGTGCAGATTATTAATAAACACGCGCATGTATATGTGATCGATCGAATTATGTAAGGCAGTGCAAGATGTCATTTACACAAAGGCAAGTGTAAAAGTGAGATAGAAAATAAAGTGTGACGTTTTTATTCTCAAACACTACTAATAGTAGCGTCTGCAAACTTTTTTTTTAAGTAATCGTGGGTATTCAGACTCTTTGTCTGATTAGTCTCACGAGCACTGAGATTAAGCAACGAGACCACCAATGGCCTGCGTTTGGCTGTCGTGAGAAATCGATACCGAGGTCGTGTGTCTAACCCACATAACCCTGTTCTTACCCTTACCACTAGGCCACATCCGTCCGGATTTAGCATCTGCAAACTTAACATTTCAGTTAGATGATCTACTAACCAAACACAACTTATTTTCTGGACTAGCTTATCAACCAGAGCCTTAGTTTTGAATAGGTGCTTTTTCTTTGAAATATAATTAGCGTACAAACTCACGAAGAGTAACACCCTACATGCATAGATTTCTCATTAATTAAGAAGTATATTCGTACGTAGTAAACGAACCTAAAACCATATATATGCATCATGCATGATGAGTCAATATCTGATGAAGGAACTTTTGTAATTGGCAAAACCCATCTTTTGGTCCCTGAACTTTCAACAATTTCTGTTTTTGGTCCCTCAACTTTGAAAACAACACATTTGGTTCCTCAAATTTTAATGTAGTAGACATTTAGTCCTTCCGTTATTTGGCCCGTTTAAATCAATGACATGGCAATGATGTGGCGAACCAAATTGCCAAATAGGCGACTGAACCGGCCACGTGGCGCCACGTAACCGGTTCTTAGAAAACCGGTTCACAAAGAACACCCAAAACCCAATTCATTCCCAATTGCAGTCACACCACACCGAGCCAGCCCTAACACTTTCATCATCTCTTCTCTTCTTCCTCCTCGCGCTGTTCGCAGTCGAAGGCCGCCTCTCCCTCCTCGCGTCAAAGTCAAAGCTTCTCCCTGCCTCTCCCTCCGGCCTCCTCGCGCTGTCCGCGGTCGAAGGCCGCCTCTCCCTCCTCGCGTCGAAGTTGAAGCTTCTCCCTGCCTCTCCCTCTCGGCCTCCTCGCGCTGTCCGCTCTTCGGTCGAAGGCGCCTCTCCCTCCGGCCTCCTCGCTCTGTACGCTCTTCAATCGAAGTCGCCTCTCTGTCCGGCGGCCTCCTCGCTCTACCTCCTCTTCGGTCGAAGTTCCCTATCCCTCCGGCCTCTCCTTCCGGCCTCCTTGCTCTGCCCCCCCCCCTCGCCCTCTCCTTCCTCGCTCTGTCCGCTCGAAGCTCGAAGGTCTCTCCTCCCAACTCGCTGTCCACCATCTTTGTCTGCTCGTGGTTTCTTGTAGCTCTCTTGGATGCCTGCTTTATTCTTTGGATATTCTCTTCATTAGCTAAAACACTTGAAAAGCTTCAGGTACATTTTCTGGGTAATTTTAATTCTACATCCTTACCATTTCTAGACCACCTATGCAAATGAAGAAAATTAAGATTATACTGCATTTGTTTTTAATATAGAGCATATTCTGAGATTATCTCCGGGTCAAAATATGTTTTGATATGAGAATTTTATTATTTGTGGTCCCCAATTTTGAGTACATGTATTATGGTTTTTTAATATATGTGTTGGTGTAATTTAATGAGGTTGCATTCACACTGTTCAATGACTTTATTGTGTCAATTTGTTTGCTTGTTCATTGGGGATATGCATTGTCTTTTTTATGATTATGATGATGATCATATTCCTTTGTAATGGTCCCTATTGGTGGATAAATGATGTTTACTTTTAATGACTAACTGTTTTTTACTTTTTTTTCATTTCAATGTGGGCAGGTAAGGAATGGTTGAGAGATTGAGGTTTGTTATATCTTATGGGGGTGAGTTTAGAGGCAATCGATATATTAATGGGAAAAAGAAAGTCATTAGTCCCCATTTTGATGTTGACCTTTTGTCTTATCCAAATGTGATGTCTTACATGAAAGAGTTGGGCTACACTACGATCAGCTCGTTGTACTATTTTAATTGTGCTAAGAAAGACTTTGTTGCAGTGAAAGACGATGTTGGTATTTTAACTGCTTGTGAGGGGAAAAACAATGGGGATTTGCTAGAATTTTTTATTGAACATGTAAGGGGCACAACTGTTGTTAGTGGTGAGGAGCAAAATCAACCTTTTGTTAGAGCTGTAGGCGAAGGAAGTGGGGTTGAGCGACACAAAGGAAAGGCGATTCTTACGACACAAGAGGACCCATATGAAGAGACTAATGTTTATGAAAGCAATCATTTAATGCTTGAGGATTATGAATATGAGGATACTACTTTTGATGATATACTTTTTGACGTGCCAGTGTTGACAGATGATGATGAAGAGTTGCAGGAAGCTCGAAAAAAAGTTAGGGAGTCACAAAACAAACGGGGGAAGAACAAGAAGAGCGAAGAAGAGTTGCAAGGCCAAGGGGGAGAATGTTGGGTTGAAGGGAGAGAGTTGCAGGTTTGTGAGGGAGAACTACTAGGGGCTGTGTGGCGGCCCCAATTTCCACATTGGTCCGCCACGGGAGGCCACGCGGGCCCACAACTATCCACGTCACCGCAAGTTGTGTCCCACGCCCAATTATCCTTCATCGATCAATTCTTATTAAATTTGATTCAATTAATATCACATAACCTCAAGTTAGCAGCGGAAACTTAAATGAACAACCTAAAGATTTATCTTGTATATTATGAGCAAAATACCTAAGTGGAAACCATACCAAATATACATCATATACATCTCATCTGATTCCCAAAATATCAAAATGTACAACCTGTCTCTCAAACCCAAAACCCAATATAAAACGAGTAACATAAACATACGTACGAGAAGGGCTAGCGCAGTCAATCAATATAATCCTCAAGTTTGCCCTTTCCCCGGCTCGTACTAGGATCTGCACTCAGCCATCACAAAAAGATAGATGACGAGTCCAGAGTGAGTAATCCCAAAGAAATTCACCAAGTAATTACATAAATAAAAGTACTGAAATTGAAAATACTATAATTTAAACATGCGGAACAAGAGAAATACAGACAACTGTAAAAAGAAAGATCATCGCATGCATAAATATAGTGGCGAAACAAAGTACGTACACCTAGAAATCAGACCAAGTCATACTTCGGGTTTTCTCCCCAGGCACCAACCGTAAACACACCAATGGGTTGGCCCTAACCCTCTAGGTGGCCAGCGTAGACCCACGGCGCACCGACACAAGCCTACCATACCCGGGTAGCCTATTCACCGGTGTATGCCTAGACAAGTGCTATGACTTAGTGGACTCTATGGCCGTAACGAATAAGCACTAGGTGGGGAGTGATCTCAACACCGTAAAGACACCAGGTAGGAGTACCCTCCACTACCGTAAAGTCACCAGGTGAGAGTACTCAGCCACCGTAAAGCAATAATGAAATGGAGTAAAGAATAAATAGAACTGAATTCAAATAAATTAAACAATAAATACTTAAAGTGAAGTTCAATTGGGATACTACACACCTCAATTCGCACTCCTTGTCCCACAAGTTAAATTCCCCGGCTCGATTCCTTCAATCCCCGATAATACTCCCGGTCCGATTCCCGACTAAACCCAGACTCCAATTACTATTCTGAGACTCCTGGAATTCATTTATGAGGGTTAATTATCAATTAATGGGTTCTTAATGTTAGTTTGACTCATTTTCTCATTTTTCCAATTTTTGAGAGTCCAGTGAACAATTAGCGCGCTAGGTTCACCCATTAGCGCGCTAATCGCGCTCTGTCCAGATTTTTACAGTTCAAATTTCTGAACTTCAATCACCCCATAAACCCATGCAATCGGTTCCAACACTTCCAAAACTCATCATTCACCTCAAAAACACCATTTAAACACAAATTTATCAAGCTTAAACATCGAAATCCAAGAATCATCAAGAATCACATTTTCAAACCCATTTTCAGAAATTTATCAAATTCCTCTCAAATTAACTCAAAAACACAACCATTTCATGCCATTTCTATACATACTCACTCCCAACAACACCAAGTGTCAATCTCCTCAACAAATTCGAATTTCACACTTTCTAACCCACATCAAAAATCTCATAAAAATGCAAGTTTGATGTGTCCATACCTTTGATCTTGTTATAGTATGCCCAAAATCACTTCCTTCACCCTTGATGGTTGTTCTTCCTCCTCTTCTTCCCACCGATTCTCTCTTCTTCAAGCTTCCTCTCCAATCTCACTCTCTTCTCCTTTTGATCGGTCAAACACACAACCATATATATATACTTGGTTCCCATCAAGTGTGTGCACGAATCTCGAGAAATATCCAAGGGTTCCTGATCACCTTGTGTCACTCCAACTCCATACACCTTATCTTGACACTAATGGCCCTGTTGTGCATCTCGAGAATCATCCAACTGTTATTGTTTTATTCAGCTCAACTATATGACTTATTGATTTCCAATTGATTTAGCTTATAACAATTATCTACCCTATTCAATAAATTCTCAAAATTTATGAATAAACTCACCGTAGTTTCCTCGACTACCCGGTACCCCGTGCCTCATGTCCCGTGTCCGCACGCACCCCGAGGTCATTCCTCACTCGTCAATAACTACATTAACATACATATTGTAATGGAATTAACTAATTTGTACATTTCCATCATAATTTACCACAACAAGCATATAAAACGGACTGTATACCTAGTTCGCGTGCGCTCCAGCCTCGCTGTGGGACCCTCGACCGTCCTCGCTGGCATTCACATCTGCAATGACGTCATAATTAACGGCAATTTTAAACTTGGGCCGTTACAGGCTGAGATTGATATGGGGAATGATAATTTGGTTGGAGAACTAGTAAGTGATTATGAAGTTGTTGGTGCAGTAAATGATTTTCCGATTGGAGAATATAGTGATGGTAATGAGAGTGAGTACTTTGAAAGTGATGATATGGGGTCATATTGCAATGAGGTTGATTCTGATGATGAGAGTGAGTTTGTAAGGAGGAAGAATCCTAGAGTGCGGTTCGACACTAAAGCCGAGCTTCCAGTTTTCTGTATCGGGATGATTTTCAGCTCTATGGATGAGGCACGACAAGCTGTAAAGAAATATGCCATAAAGAGGGGGCTTGATATTAAACTAGTGAAGAATGATAAAACGAGGTTGAGAGCAAAGTGCAAGGAAGGGTGCCCATGGAAAATCTTAATCTCTATGGAAAGAATGATGAGACTCTCACTGTGAAGACCTATGAACACAAACACGAGTGTCAAAGAGTGGAGAAAGTGAGGTTTGCCAATTATAAGTATTTGGCTGTCCAACTTAAGGATCATGTGTACAATCAACCCGGCATTACATTGAAAGCGTTGACAACTATATGCCAAAAAGAGATAAAGTTGCATGTCAGTTTCTCCGTTGTGGCCAAAGCAAGATAAATTATTCTCACAGAAATGATTGGTAACTACCAACGTGAGTACACTTTGTTTCATGACTATGTAAGAATCATCATCACTTCAAACCCCGGGTCAACATGTATAGTTAAGTCTAGTATGGATGAGGGGAGTGATAGACCAACTTTTACCAAATTCTATGTATGCTTCGAAGCATGTAAGAAAGGTTGGCTCGAGGGATGTCGCAAGATTGTGGGACTTGACGGTTGTTTCATGAAAGGTCTATGCAAGGGTCAACTTTTATGTGCAATTGGGAGAGATGGAAACAACCAAATGTTTCCAATAGCATGGGCTGTTGTACAAGTTGAAAACACGACAACTTGGACTTGGTTCATTAGGTGCCTACAACGTGATATTCAACTCGGTGATGGCGAAGGCATTACTATTATGTCTGACATGCAGAAGGTAACATGTAGCTCTGGTTTACTTGATTTTCAAATTAATGTTATAGGCTTATTTTTGTTTCTCACGTGCAAGTTATAAATTCTTGTAGGGTTTAGAAAGTGCAATAAAATCAATTGTGCCGATGGCAGAGCGTAGGAGGTGTGCGAGACACGTCTATGCCAATTGGGCGAAGAAATGGCGAGGTGAAGAGAGAAAGCTTACGTTTTGGAACTGTGCTCGAGCTACGACTGTTTCGGAACTAAAGGTTCTCTTTATGTCTTAGCTCACTTAATTCTCTTGTTTTGGAACTAAAGGTTCTCTTTATGTGTTATCATGATAACAGGATAAAATGAGTAGATTAGCAGAGTTAGGCGTTGGTTGTGAGAAAGATGCAATGGGGTACGAAGTTGAGAAATGGTCAAAGGCATATTTCAATGAAAAGGTGATGTAATGCATGTATTACTTATTTATGATAACCATTATATTTATAAATACCTATTTGTTTGAATACTTTGTATGTATGTAAACACAGGTTAATTGTGATGTCGTTGATAATAACTTGGCCGAGACATTCAATGGATGGATTCTAGAGGCAAGGAGCAAGTCCATAATATCAATGTTGGAGGATATAAGGCGCAAGGTGATGAAAAGGTTAGTGAAGAAGAAACAAGAGGCTAACAAGTAGCATTTTGATATCTCTCCTCGGGTGGTGTCTAAATTGGAGAAAAATAAGGAAAAATCTTTTGAATGGAGGGCAGAATGGAATGGAGACAATGAATATGAAGTGTCGAGTATGTACAAGGGAGTTGACAACCACAAGGTGGACATGAAGGCAAGAACATGTTCATGCAGAGAGTGGAACTTGACTGGAATTCCCGCCCTCATAGTATATGTACTATTTACCATCAATCTAAGGCACCCGAGGATTTTGTGGCTCATTGGTATCATAAAGAAACATACTTAAAGGCATACAAGCACGTAATGGGAGTAGTTGAAGGCAAAAACTTTTGGCCTCAGACAAATAATGTTAGAATTGAGCCACCTCTATTCAAGAAAATGCCCGGGAGACCAAAAAAAAATCGACGCAAAGACAAGGACGAACCCCGAAAGGTTAAGGAGAACAAATTGTTAAGGGAAGGGAGGATCATGACATGCCGAATCTGTAAATCAAAGGGCCACAATAAACGTGCGTGCCCTTATAAAGCTGACGAAGTTGAGGTAAATTAATGTCGATTCTTGTTTTCCTATTTTTATTTGACTTGTGTCGTTTCATGTTTAATGGCGTCCAATTTATCTATTACAGAGTGTACCTATTGAGAATGAAGAACATACAACCAATGGCGAAAAAGGAAATGAACAAGACAAGAACAAGGGCAAGAAAAAAAATCAACAAAAGAACAATGGCGACAAAGAAAGTCAACAAAAGAACAATTGTGAGAGTTCTCAAGGAAATACAGAGTCAACGCACGTTGAACATGTTCAAGTGCCAAAGAAAAAAAGGATAAGACTAGAAGCATTACACAGTGACAATTTAAGGCGTGCTTCAAAGACAATTGGAAAGAGTCCAAAAGAATCAGCTGCAAACTCTGGCTGTAAAGGATTTGGAGTATGCTACTCCAAAAATGGAGTTGTTACATGGCAGGTCAATATGAACTTAAATTTACTGGAAGCATACTTTTATTATCTATAATTCCTTTTTTTGATAAAATAGTTTTATTGTTCCATACATTTGCCTATTTTTTTACTTTCATATATGCTGAGAGGTTTTCTTTTTCTAATTTGTAGACCTTAGGCATGAAACCAAGATATTTATATGGAGGAGTACGGAAGCAAGCCAAAGTTGTGCCCCCACCTGATACTTCTACATCTACTGAAGCACTGGCACAAAGTCTTCCATCTCGTCGTGTTGATTGTGGCACACAACCTAGGGTTTTAAAACTCACTCCAAAACCAAAATGGAATCTTTAAGTTTCATCACGTAGTGTTTTGATTGAACAATTCAAGTTGTTGAACAATTCTAGCTGTTGAAATTGTTGTCAACTTCTCTGATGCCTCTTTATATTTGATTGAACAATTCTAGTTGTTGAAATTTATATTTCCCATCACTCTTAACTTGCGTATACATAACTCGATTAATCTCATATTCAATCACTACAACATTATTATTAAAGTAGTAAATACAAGGTTTTTAAAATAAGGTTGTACATAAAAAAAAAGTAGTACATATGAGGGTTAACAAAAACTAGTAAATACAAGTACTGCGTGATATTAAACTAGTAGAACTTAAGTGAAGACAGTGTTCAAACTATGACATTCAACTAAACTAGTGTAATTACTTTTCGGATAATACCCAAATACACCATCCAATTGCACCTAGTACAATCAATTTTAATATAAAATATCGCCTATTCGATGCCTCAAGTTCTTGAGACAGCTTCACAACTTTTGACCTTAATAAATTATTCTCTGCTCGTAACTTGACGATCTCGTCCACGTCAACATGGCTTCTTCTTTCCTCCAATAAATTTGAAATGGTACCCACGAGATCATTTAAAATGCAAGATACATAATTTGTGAATTTATCGTCCATCCACAAGAAGTAGTCACAACCCTACAAAATATATGAAACAAACAAAATTAAACTTGATGATCATACTAAAATTTCATATTACAAAGAAATTTTTGATCTTACCCCACGATGATGACCACGAGCACAAGCATAGAACCTCCTACCAAGATGAGCACATGTCCAAGAAATTTTCACCACACATGGCCTAGAACAGTGGCACATCACCTCCCTTTCTAGCGTTATATACTTCTTGTCTATGCGTGTGGCATGTGGAAGTTTGTGATGAAGTTGCAAGATGTTGTCGATATGGTTGGCATTTTACATATAGAGAAGGCAGCGCATAGAGGATTTCGACTTTGAGAGCAAGAACATATGCAAAAATAGGTCAGCGACTATTACAAACACTATTACCAACGCAGGAGAAAGTAAACCAATAGGAACGCAGAAACAAAGAGCAACTGGAAGCTTTTATCTCAAAAGGTAAGATTTCCAAAAGTTCATGTTGCAAACTTGTTATGCAGCCTAGCACTATCAGCAAATAACAAACATATTCATTGACACTCATACGAAATCAAACACTAAGAAAAATTTATGCGATGCCTGATTAAGGTTGTGTAAAATCTTCTTGATTTGTTGGTTCTAGCTTTAAGTAGATCTCTGTTGCCATTTCTTTTTTTCCTTTTCATGCCCTTCTTAATTTTTAAGAAGCCATGAATGCAATTATTATTTTTGTATAACAAAAGGCAAAAAGGGAAAAGACCTTTTGGTTGGGATAACATATAAAATGAACTTGAAGCAATCGTGTTATATATGATGAGCGGAACAAAAGTAGAGCATGAAATGGGAAAAAGACTGAAACTGCTAATCAACAATTTTATTTTGTGACCTTTGGCCCTTTGGCCAAATATTATCACAGGCAAATGAATTCTGACCTTTTCATTTCTATGAGATTTATGGAGAATACCCCTTTTCTAGCATCTTGTTTAATTCAATGCTGAATGGAGAGAATGTATATTTTTATTTTTTTTACAATTTCAATGAGGTATGAAGAATTAATATGGATTTAAAAATTTGTCCGGCTTTTGCCCCTTTATTCCTTTTCTCTCTCTCTCTCTTTCTCTCTCTGTGTGTGTGTGTGTGTGTGTGTGTGTGTTGTTTGTTTAATCAAGTGGAGTGAAAGATTTTGATCCATGTAGGTGTAACCGACTGCAACAATATTGGAATTGAGGTTTTGTTCTTTCTATTTTTTCATTTTAATGTTTTATGTTTTTTTTGCCAGGAGAAAACATTCTCGAATCGCTAGGCTGGAGAGCTTTCAAACCCGTACGTAAAATAGGATAAATTATTATCAAAGGTTTGCATCTGAACAATTTTTTCTTATTTTCTCACAAGTGTTGTGTACTTTTCTTTATTCAGAACATCCCCTCTGAACTTTTTTACCATTATCATTTATGATGACATAAACTTTCAGCTTGCTTTTATTCTTGCATAGGCTTTTGTTGTATTCTGCGTAAACTTATGCTCAATTGTGTCACTAAAGCACTTCTCTGTAAAATTCTGCTCGTATGATAATTAAAGAAATGAGAAAAGGTATTGACTACTATTGGGGCAATTAATTTATATCTAGATGGATTAGGCATGGTTCTTTTATTCCTAGGGAATTTGATGTCTATCAGTCTATCTTCATTTAGTTTTTTTATTGCATATTTGTGCTTTGCTGTGACACTTCATTATTTCTATGATGATGTTCTTATGAAAATTTAGAAATAATGATAACCTTGGCTTTCCCTTTGGTTGCTTTTTTGTTGTCATCACAGACCATCCCGAATCTATGTTGGCAAATTGCTCAACTGCAAGACACGTATATATTGCAAGGTAGTTTGAAATCTAGCAATTACCTTATTCTTTGAATAATGTTGGCAAAGACAAGTACATACTTAATATTTCACTTCTACTCTTGCTTTTCAAATTGGCAGGTGATTATGATTTAAAAGTTATGCGCCAAGAGTATTATATTGGTCGACAAAAAGCGGTATGCGTTCTTTTGCTTCACTTTATTGGACAAGTTGATAAACCTTTAAGATTTTAACATCTTTAATCAATTAATACAAAACTTATAAGCACTCTATAGTGATGGCTAAAAGGATTGGCTAACTTGATTTAATCTAATCTGCCGACTCTTCTATAGTTTCTCTTTTCTCCCAAATGTCAATAGAAGGGGTTTGATCTGCAAACCAACTGAGATATGTGATTATATGTTATCGTATTTTCTCATTGTGGTAAAGGTGTTCTCTAATTTTCTTTAAATGTGATTTTTGTTATGCAGTTCATTATGCATCTGCTCAATCAACTTGCCCGACACCAGTTCCTTAAATTAGCTTGTCAATTGGAGCATAATACCATGCTCGGTGCCTTTTCCTTGCTCAAAGTTATTGAATCAGAACTACAAGGTTATCTTTTAGCGACCAATGGTCGTGTGGTATGTGACAACCTTTTCTTATTGCTAACGTGCCATAGTGCTGGATTCCTTTTAGTTTTTTCAAGTGATTATATAATTTTTCATGTACAAAATGCAAACATCGTTCATTGACCAAAAAAGAAAAGCAATTTACTGAAAATTGTAGCAACAACCAAATTCAGATGTTGATCACAACAATGGTTTGTCCTGAACTTTGTAAATTCACGTCAAGAAACCGAATCGTGCCTCTTTTAAACCATGCAATATTTAGTTTGAATTATATGTTTTACAGCCTTATATGTCTTAAATATAGATAAGAAATGTTTTATATTTATTGCAGGGTAGATGCCTTTCACTAATTCAAGCTGCATCTGAACTACATGAACAAGGGGCAGTTGATGATCGGGATGCATTTTTGCATGGTGTTAGAGATCTCTTAAGCATTCATTCAAGTAAGGCGACTGTCATTTTAAAAAGACCCCAGTTTCTTTCTTCTATGTTATCTTATATTTCCCTATTTTGTCATCTTTTCAGATGCTCAAGCTGCATTGCCAACTTATGTGTCAGCTCCTAGCATAGTTCAGAAATAAGTTATCAACACATTGGTTCATATTTTTGTTTTGAAGGTCAATTTTGGAACTGTTAGTTTTCCAAACTAAACTTAAGTATGAGAAAGCACACCTCTAATGGCTTATAATAATATACTAGACTCTCACTAGTCTTCTCGGCTAGAATCCTTGAAGAAAAAAATGTATATGTAATTGCTTTGACAATTCTAATTAACGGCATTCATAGTTGGTAGAAGAAATATTTATTTGTTTTATTTTGAAAAAATGGCAAAAAATCTGAAACTGTGATCAATTGGTGCTCACAATTTTTTTGATAAGAAATTGGTGCATGCTCATAATCTTTGTACATGTATGTACATATACATACATGTAAAAGTTGCAGTAAAGATTAAAGAAGCAGACATCCAATGGCGAAGAGATGAGATTTTTTTAATAAATATAAATTTGAGGAAGAGATAGAGTGAAACCTGAGGAGTGGTCGACGAAGGAGAGCTGAGGACGACGACGAGGCGAGCTTCGAGTTTTACTCCTAGCGTTGAGGATGACGAAGGAGAGCAGAGGTGAGGGACGACCACGTCAACTTGAGGAGATGAGGGACGACAGTGCCAGGAGTTCGAGCAAAGATACTCCAGCACGAATCTCGTCGACGATGACGACAGCTGAAGAGATGAACGATGGCGACGACGGCTTCGCGGTTCGAGAGGGTGTGGTAACGACGAAGAGGGAAGGTGTGGTGATGAAGAAGAGAGGACGGCAGAGTGCGAGAGGGTGGTGACGGCGAAGAGGGAGGGTGTGGTGATAAAGAAGAGAGGACAGCAGAGTGCGGGAGGGAGCGAGGGTGTGGTGACGATGAAGAGGGAGGGTGTGGTGAAGAAGAGAGGACGACAGTGCGCGAGAGGGAGGGAGGGTGTGGTGAAGAAGAGAGAATGATAGAGTGCTGGAGGGAAGGAAGGAAGGAGAGGAAATGGGGATTTAGGGCTTATTTTGTTTTGATTTTGTGGGTTTGGAGAAAACCGGTCCTGGTTCACCCGAACCGCCGGTTTATGCCACAATCGCCACGTGGCCGGTCCAGTTATCCACATAGCCAGTTTGCTTCGCCACGTCATCAATTTAAACAGGCCACATAATGGAAGGACTAAATGTTCACTAGTTTAAAAGTTGAAGGACCAAATGTGTTGTTCTCAAAGTTGAAGGACCAAAAGCAGAAATACCTGAAAGTTCAGGGACCAAAAATGGGGTTTTGCCTTTGTAATTTGAATAAGAGACACAACTAATTAATCACTTAATTAAACCAATTAAATTGAGCGGCCCAATAGTTTGGTATAGTGTTTGGGAGTATAAGGTCATAGGTTCAAACTTTGGTGCGGAAGCAACTGTTTCTTTCTTGTCAAAAATAAAATAATCGCTTAATTAAAAGGTATAGACTTGAAACCTATTTTTTGAGTTTTCTCTCTTGAATCAAGATCTTGAACCACCGTCGATCTTCTCTTTTGAACAGCGGTGGTTCAAATCTTCATCTCTCCGTGTTCTATGTGTTCAATAAAGTGTAGGTCCTTTCAGATATGTGAAGATTGGATGTCCTTGTTGCGGTACTTCTTCCACAACACTCGTTTTTGGATTTGTGTGGTGATTGGGTTTATCCTTATTTTTAGTTTTTGTAACGATCCTAGAATCTAACTCGTGCTACATGTCAATTTAGATCGCACGTGGGCCCTCTTGTCGTGGTACAGTTGTCTAATTCTCAGTCTTCGACACCGAGTTATGTTTATTTTTGTACGGTGTTTATATTATATATTTATTACCTGAATGTAAATTCAAATGCCCCAAACGTGTGAAGACGTTTGTGTGCGAGCATTGGTGTTGAGAAATAGGTTCTGCTTGAGAAAAACGTGATTTACGAGTTTCGAGCGAACTGTTGACGGGTAATTAGCAGTCCGAAGGACTAATTGAATAAAAACACTGACAAAATATAAATTAAATAATGATTAATCGATGTGTAAAGAGTCCAATACGTTGGTGCATTCGGGAGCACACGACATGCAAGTCATGGTGTGGTACGGGTTCGGTAACACGAGGTTTGAGCGAAAAACGGTTAAGTTAAAGATGCAAGTCACAATTGGAGTCACAAGGTTGAGTGTAGAGTTGTTGGTTAGAGTGAAGGAAGGTTGTTGGATAGACTTCGGGATACGTGCGTAAGAGATGATGAGAGGGGGGTATATATACAATCGCACCAACTTTTCTCCCACATCTCATTTCCTTTTCTTCTTCTTCTCAACGAAAATCGGTATTGGGGGTTAGAGTTTCGGGAGTTTTCGAACTTGGAATCACGTCGAGGATTAACCAACAACGTGAAATAAGGTGAGATCTCGAATCCTCGCTCTATGCTCTACGTGTGGACACCAGTTTTAAGGCTTTTTATCGCAATGATTTTGTACACCAATTTGGTTTTCGATTTTAATGGGTTGTTTATTGATGGATTTGATGATAATAGAATGAATCTAGTGTATTGCCATGGTTGTTTTTTGGGAATTTTGTGGTTTTTTTAGTGGATTTTAGGTGATTTTGTTGTGATTTTTGAATCAGGGGTTTATTGACATTTGGGATGTGGTTTGAATGGTGTTTTGAATAGTATTGGACGTCACTATAAGTTTGGTATAGACTCGGAACGCAGTGACACGAGCCAAAGTTTTGGCAAACCTCGGATTAATGTTCTAGTTTGTACGCCGCGAGGGACGTCGTGGTGCACAAGCCTTACGACGCCAAGGGCAGAGGCCCTGAGATTGTCACACTTTAAGTGATGACGTGGAGGGGTATACCCCACGACACCGCCCACTGCGTCCGAGACAGATGGTCTCAGGTTTCACATTTTAAGTGACGCCTGCCACAGGGTTTTGACCCCCACGGTGCCACCTGAGGCGTAGATCCTGTACTTAGACTTAAATTGTTGAAATTTTCAGAAAATTTCGTGGATCTCTTGGGTATCTAAATGGGTTTGAATACAATTCAATACCTGGAAAATCGACCCAATTACATTAACGAATAAATTATAGTAGATTGAATAATGTGGAGGTTAATTAAATAAAATTACAATTAAATGACTAACAGAGGGTTTTAGTCATTGACGGGACACACGGGGATTCGTAGGAGACGATTCGCAGTTCATGTGAGTGCTTATTAGCTTAGATACAAGTAAGTAAACCAATGAGGAATTTTACAGTTATTTCTTGAGCTTTAATTTGTTGTTATTGCTTTGCATATTCTACTTCTTGGAATTCCTAATGGTTGAGTGGTCCAATGGCAAGTAAGTCAAGGCTACTGATTTGTACGTGATATGAGCTCTTGTATGAGCACTGCTAATATCTCTCAATTGAGTGTACTTTAGGGCTTTTATCTAGGCACCATGGATATCTCATAGTTGCGAGGGTTTAGAGTTGTAGGCTTGTGTTCTCGTCCTAAAACCCGAGTTTGCTAGACGTTTGCCGCGACTCAATGACCTCTTAGTCTAGACTACTTGCTATTTCGGATTTGTATTTCAGACCCTCACTTTTCGATTGATTTATTTACGGTATTTATATATTCATGCGCTCTCTATACTTTTCTTTCTATCTGCATGAATTAGATTATCTTTTTAATTCAAAATGTTGTATATATGTCTTGTTTGGCGTTACTTATCTAAGCTCGTCATTCTTGTGTTTGATAGAGTGCAGATTTGCAGTCCAACAAGGGGTAGGCTCCACAGTTAAGGGATTTGATATAAGGATACGGAACGACTCTCCTTTTGACTAATATAGGTTATATTCATGTGTTCCCTGTACTTTTCTTTCTATCTGCATGAATTAGACTGTCTTTTTATTTCAAAATGTTGTATATATATGTCCTGCTAAAAGTTACTTACCTAGGCTCATCACTCTTGTGTTTGGCAGAGTGCAGATCCGCAATCCAGCAAAGGGAAGGCTCCACAGCTAGGGGATTTGATCTGAGGATACGGAGCGACTCTCTTCTTGACTGATGTAGGTTATACTTTTGTATTATTGTATACATTTGTTTTGAAACATAGGTTTTATATGGGTTGAGAGATCTTGGTGTGACGGCCCAAAATTCTCAATGCATTTGCGTACGCCCGGCCTAGACCCGTGCAGGTCTCCGAGTCAGTACTCGACAAGCCTGACGAGTCTAGTCAACCTCCAATCAATTAATTTAACGATTTATGAAAGAGGTATTGCAAGCTTTACACAGCGGAATATAAGTAAACTAACATGTATGGGAAATAACTCAATGAAAGGGAAATCAGGAATCTATAACTGTGGAGACCTCGTAAACGGGAAATATTCATGTACAATAAGCGACAATCAAATGAAACAATACATGATATTCAAACTACTTATGATCCCAAGTTCAGTCAACCAATACATGACATATATAAAGGAAACAACATACAAGCAAAATCAAGTATAACCTATGCTAAGGTTCTCGAATCCAGTTGCAAGTCCTCATAAAAAGTTTCATAAGCAGGGTCCTTTACCCTTCGAATGCTCTAGTAAATCTGCACCCACCGTCATAAACTAGACGGTGAGCAACTAAGAGAAATCGAAACTAATGCCAGAAGAATATAACAGTAATTCATAAAGTATTAAATATGGCAGTCTAAATATCATGCGGTAATTGAAGGACAAGAATTTAAATAGATCAAAGTGCATGAAAGACAAAAATTATAGCAATCGAAACATGCGTGTTCTACGAGTCAAGAGAGGCCATAAGTGGTCTAAAAATTCACAACAAATTCACAACAGTGATGTCGCAACATTAATAACCACAACAATATCTACAACAATCTAGTACATGGTATCACACAATCACTAGGGGTAGTCAAACACTCGGGTGTTATCGCTTATAGTGTAGGTTGCATGTACCTTCGAGACACACACTTATGCCAAGTGTAACGGCCCAGAAATTTGGTTATTTGTGAATGATGATGTGTAATATGTATTTATACTCGTATTTGAGTGACCGGACTGTGAAGCCGGTGAACGAGTGGAAAAAATGGACACGCGGGATTCGACAACTGGGTTACGGGTACACGGGAGACTAAAAACATAATTAAAAGAATTATTTAACAATTTTATAGTTTATTTGTGTGAGACAAAGGTAAAAGTGTGCATGTGACGGGGAAATACGGGTAGAGGAGGCAAGATGGGGCGGGGAACCTTTGGGTTCAACTTTGAGATGTGTGGGTTGGTAAGAATATGGGTGGATACAACTAGGACACACACCCCACTTATTAAACTATTCCTACCATACCCATTTAAATTTCAAACACCCCACCCACTCCCATCACTCACATCTCCTCACACCCCACCCACTCCCATCACTCACCACCCACCCCAATCACACACGTCACCTCACCTCACACTCTCCCATCTCATTTACACTCACGTCACTCATCTCCTCACTCTTTTCTCTTCACTGTTTCTTACTCTCTCATTCACGAGCTCTCTTTGCTCATCCCTCACGGTCTCCCTCCCTCTCCTTCTGCTCACCAGCCCCTATTCTTCACCGGAGATCGAACCAGACCCGCCGGAGGTACGCCGTCGACCGGAGGTGAGCATCCCTCCTTCCTCTCTTCCCTCTCAGCCGTTCTTCTCTCTCGGTCGTGCACTACTCCCCTTTCAGTTTCACTCACCTCCATGTCTGGCTGTGCTCACTGCCAGTTACCGGAGGTTCAAGGGTGGCCGTGCAACAACCCCAAATTTTTAACTGACTTGTGTTGCACTTGTCAGAAATTGTGACCCGGCTACGTGAATACTGGACAGTATTTCGAACTTCGGGAGTCGACACCGAAGTGATTTTATGATTCTTTGATTGTGTGTATTAGTATTGTTAAAGTGACACAATCAAATGGTGAGGAGCCATGAGATTGGCCTTGAGATGTGTGTGTGTGTTAAGATGAGATGATGTGGTCAAAGACCCATAAGGGCAATTGTCCAAGAAGTGAACAAGAGTTAATGTAAGGGCAAAAAGGTCATTTGATTTTATATATATACAAACCGTTTCATAACAAACCCTACACTATTCATCTTCTTCTCCAAACACCCACCGCCGCCACTCATCTTCTTCCTCCCTTCATCTCTCTCGTCGGTCTCCCACTCGGTCTCTCCTCGCCAGAACCCTCACCGGAGGTCCGCTCTCTCTCTCTCTCTCTCTCTCTCTCTCTCTCTCACGGTCTCACTGTCTTGGCCGAGCACCACCGGTTGTCGGAGGTCCAGAGGTGGTTGGGGTTCATCCCTCTCGCCGGAGACCTTCCTCTCTCTCTCTCCCACTCTTTCTCACGTTTTTCACTGTTTTTATTAAAAAAAATTTGTTGCTGTTTTGGTTTCGCCGGAAAACGCCAAGCTTGGCGGCGCTGCTGGCCGGACCGCCGCACCAGGGAGGTTGTCGGGGACTAGATCTCGCCCATACTAATGTTCTACAACCCTCCGGTGTGTCCGAAATCCAGTTGCGTTTTAAACAGTTTTAATTTCACTATTTCATGTGTATGGTGGTGTTTGTTGAATGGAAATCGCTGTGACCGGCAGCGCCACCGCCGGACCACCATGACTAGGACGTTGTCGGGGACCCCACCAAGTTCATACATGGGTCCCACGGCCTTCGGAGTGGTCAAAACAGTCCTATGTAGTGTGAAACTGCTGTCATTTTCATGTGATTGTTTTTGTGTTGTATTTTATCTTATTTTTATTCTTTCTTTCGCCGTAAAAATCGTGTGTTTGAACGGATTTGCTGGTTGAACCATCACTCAAAAGGGGGTTATCACGGATTTTGCTCATGTCCTCGATGGTCTCTCGCTTTTGGTTCATCTAAAATACTATTAAGATGTTATTTTGCCGAATTACTTGTTACGATTTTTATTAAACAATTGGATTCGTGGTAGTTTCTTAATAATGTGGAGTGGTTTCATGTTTTGATCATTCTTTGTTGATGACGTCGGTGTTGAGTTTTCAGTCAAGGTTTTGTCAATTTGGTTTGAATGTCTTATTGAAATCACTTGAATTAATAGCACGTTGTGTGAGAGAATGAATTTATGTTGTAATTTCGTTCTCATGCATGTTATCCTCGTGATATAAGTTTGAACATAAATTGCGACGTAGAGTAAAGGGTTTGGAATGTTATTTAGATTTCAAATGGGCGTGAAGTCATAACGGTGTCTTTATCGATTGGTGTTTAGTTATTGAGGTTTTGTTGAGTCTTGCTGATAAACTATTCTAAGTTTGTTTTATGTGGTCTTAATGATTCGACTTAGTTATTGGTGATGACGTCGGGGTCGCGCCGACGGTCCTTGAGACTATGACGTGACCCACACTCGACCGAGCCGAGCTTACAAATTTACAAGTAAGCTTACATGTGTTATAGTGTTTCCAAAACCCAAGAGAGTATTTATTTTCAATTTTCATCGCGTTGTTTGAGTCATTGAAACACTGGGAGAACGTTTGGGATATAATGTAGATTTAGTAAATGACTTGACCTATTAACACGAGTTTCCGACCTTGTCAGGTAGCGAGAAACTCGGGAATACGCGTTAGGGACGTGAGAGTGTTGTACACGGGTTGCGATAGTTCAGGTAAGTACACTTGCCTTAAAAAGCATTTGTACGTTTGTAAGCCGGTAAGAAAATGCCATGTGATTCATTATCATCTATTCAATCTTGTTATGCTCTTTTATTGGTATTCCATTCCATTTCTTGTTGTGTGTTTCCCAGCGTAAGTGTTTCGTCTCAAAAGTACTAGGACCTGCACTAGAGGGATAAAACGTGGGCACTCGTGGCCATGAGTGTGTGACCACCCTTAGTGACCGTGTGACACCGAGTACTGGGTGGATGGGTTCGAGTCCTTTTCCAGTCATAGCTGTGCTTTCGCTTGTGTCGATGCCCGAGAAGACCTCGCGAGGTCTTCGCCGTTATGCTATGATTTAGACCACTTATGAGCCTCTTTTGTTTCCTTGGAACACACTTGACTTTCGATTGATATCTATTAGTCTGTTTATCATGCAACTTGTCTATTTAATTTCTTGTCTTTTTATTACCGCATGATATTTAGACTACTTTACTTGTATTATCATGAATTACTGTTATCTTCTTCTGGCATTACATTCATTTTTCTCCAGTTGCTCACCGTCTAGTTTGTGACGGTGGGTGCAGATAGGACGGAGAGCAGTAGGGGCAAGGGACCTTTCCTAGGAGATTTTTTTGTGAGCAGCTGGACTTGAGGTACCGAGATGTAGGCTCATGTTTATTTCTTTTTGTATGACGTTTATATATATGATTGTTTTGGAACTGGGGAATATGTTTTGAAGTGGATCCATCAATCCATTTTGTTGACTTAGAATTGAACATATTGGGTTTTCCACATTTATATAGATTCCTAATTTCCTTTGATTGAGTTATTTCCCAATTCTTGAGTAGTAGGTAATTTGCTTCCGCTGTGTTATAATTGCAATAACTCTTTCATAAAACGTGAAATTTTGATGTTTTGAGGCTGACTAGGCTCGTCAGGTTCGTTGAGAACTGACTCGGGGCCTGTACGGGTCTAGGCCGGGCGTACCCAAATGCATTGGGAATTTGGGGCCGTCACAGTTGGTATCAGAGCTTAAGGTTATAACGACCTGACTCTCAAGTTAAAACACAAACCATTAAGACAGCGGAAGTTAGGAATGGTTGAACTTAGAGTGGAAACCCTATAATCCTTTTAAAAACTTAGATGGGGGAGTTCGGGATGAGTCGGATTTAAATTTGTACATATTATGATTGTTGTGTGTACTATATGGTACGCTGTAGCTATGTATTGATCCGAAGTATCGTTCTCTTGGTTCAAACAGCGATGGCGGATCAGGCAGGTCCGAGCGACGACAGTGGGACGACTGATTCTCGATTTGTCACTTCGGAGGAGTTTCGCGCTTGGACACAGAGATTTGAGGATCTAGTGCGGTCATTGACGACACCCGCACCGACTATCGTGACACCATCGACCCCGACCACTCCTATTCCACCCGTTCCGACTACTCAAGGGACGGAGACTCTAGTAGCTACGGATTCCACCACCCCGATTCCGTTAGCGGCAATTCCCGAGGAGCAGTTGCTGCGACAGTACGCATATCGAAGCGGAGACACCTCAGTTACAGACAGAGATAGTACAAGCGACGGAGACACCGACTATGCCGATTGTTGCTGCAGAGACTACTCCAGTCACTACTCCGGAGAAGAGCCCTAAGGCCACTGCTGAGGCGAGGCAGTGGAGAGAATTCAAGCGACACGATCCAGTCAAGTTCTTTGGTGGTACAGACGTAACATCCGCAGAGCTTTTTCTGAAGAACCACGAGAAGATTCATACTATTATCGCGACCGAGGATCATATGAGAGCGACGATTTCCTCATCTATGCTTCAGGGGGAAGCGGATGATTGGTGGACGACTATCATTAATACCCGAGGCACTCCGAGAGACTGGATCGACTTCAAGACTCAATTTAACCAGAAGTACTTTCCGCCGACTGTTCTTCGTGCGAAGAGGAATGAGTTTATGGCACTGAGGCAGAGCACCGATGAGTCAGTGATGGATTACATGGGTAGGTTTATTGCACTATTACCTTATGCTGGAGGATCTGCAGATACCGAGACTGATCGAGTCTATTACTTCACTGAGGGTTTGCTACCTACGATTGGAGGTTTTGTAGTCACTACACAGCCGGAGACTTTGCAGATTGCATATGAGCGAAGTTTAGCAAGGGAAAGTTACTTGCTCACGCATCCGGATGAGGTTGGAGCAAACAGAGCGAAAACCCGATCAGATAGTCATTATCAGCAGGACAGGAAGAGAAAAAGGAGCAGATGGGATAATCATGAGCATCGGGCGCAGAGTGTAGGATCTGTTGCACAGCCGACCACACGTTTGGTATAGGCCGTTCTACCCGTGCCAAACTTTGCCAGTCATTCACCGCAGCCTAATCGACATGACCAGCGATCGCGAGCGGACATCGAGAGCAGGGATGCTGACCGAGGAGGTAGGCAGAGGAGCACGCAAAGGTCTAGTCAGACCCAGACTCATGGTTCTGCACAGGGACGAGGCCAGATTCAGACTTAGAGGTCGCAGGATACCCGTACGTGTTACAGATGTGGACAGGTCGGTCACCTTCAGAGGGAGTGCCCTCAGCCAGCAAGAGCATCGTCGCAAAGATCACCAAGTACGAGAGAGCGTGTTCAGGCTGCTGTTGAACCAGACCAGAGGCGTCCAGACACATTGATAAGGGTATGCTTTTCATTTGTGGTACTTGCATGCATATCATGTTCAATGTAAGTTACGTCGACTCCTTAATTGTTGTGCGCTTGGTAGACATGTTAGGGTTGTAAACTCGTTAGACGTAGCAGACATTAATCCTAGTCACGATTGTCAGGATGCGATATACTCGAACGTGCATAGTCTTGACATTTCGATAGTGTTAGGAGGCTACGAATTACCAGTAAACATGCGAGTATTAGAGTTGTTAGAGTTTGAAGCCTTGGGTGGTGAACCTACGAGCGTGGTTTACGTGAGGCAGTTAAGTTGATGAGTTTAGCGGACGTGCCGATGACTACCATGACCTAGATACGTGGTCAAATGAGGTTGTAGACCGTCTCATTTGGCATTGTGCGCGAGGGACAGCAAGGCGATGCGTCATACCAGCGGTGGTGCTACCGGCCGAACCACCACCAGTGGAGGTTGTCGGGAATCTCATCTAACATTGGTTGAAGCCCCGCAACCCTTGGTTAAGTCCGAAACAATGTTACTAAGGCGTTTTGACGTGATTTCATGTGTTGCCGTCGTCAAGTCGTAATTTGTGTGTGTTGACGTAATTTCCGAACTGGTGGAGGGTTTTCCAGAATTACTCATGCCACAATAACCCTTCCCCCAACATCGGACAACACCAACGAAGTTCCATGTTCGTTTGTACCTGTCAGTTCGGTTTTCATGAAGAGTTATGCTTGAGTATTGGTTGGTATTGAAACATCGCGTGGCGATGAGTGGTTATGACGTTGTAGTCATGTCGTCGGTTCTCGAGACCAGGACATGACCCCATACGACTGAGCCGAGCCTAGGATTCGTGATGAGGCTTATAAATATTGTGTTTTCAAAACCCAAGAGAGAGTATTTTTTTTCGATTTTCATCGCGTTATTCGAGTCATCGAAACACTGGGAGAACACTTGGGATACAACGTAGATTTAGTTAATGACTTGACCTATTAATACAAGTTTCCGACTTTTTTAAGTAGCGAAAAACTCGAGGATACGCGTTAGGAGTCGCGCGAGCGTTGTACGCGGGTTACGATAGTTCAGGTAAGTACACTTGCCTTAAAAGGCATTTGTACGTTAGTAAGCCAGCTAAGAAAATACCATGTGATTCATTTGCATTCCGTTGTGTTTGTTATTATCTACTTGTTGGCATTCCGTTCCATATTCCTTGTATGTGTGTTCTTGGCATAAGTGTGTGTCTCGAAGGTACATGCGGCCTGCACTAGAAGGGATAAAACGCGGGCACTCGATCGCACGAGTGTTTGACCACCCCTAGTGATTGTGTGATACCATGTACTGGATTGTTGTGGATATTACTGTGGATTTCGATGTTGCGACATCGCTGTTGTGGAATTTAGACCACTTATTGCCTCTCTTGACTTGTAGAACACGCATGTTTCGATTGCTATCATTTTCAGTCTGTCTATTATTCATTCTTGATTATTTAAATTCCTGTATTTCAGTACCCGCATGATATTTAGACTGCCTTGTTTGTTATTTCATGAATTACTGTTATATTCTTCTGGCTTTACTTTCGATTTCTCTCAGTTGCTCACCGTCTAGTTTGTGACGGTGGGTGCAGATAGGACGGAGAGCAATAGGGGCAAGGGACCTTGCCTAGGAAACTTTTTGTGAGCAGCTGGACTTGAGGTACCGAGATGTAGGCTCATGTTTAGTTCTTTTTGTATGACGTTTATATATATATGATCGTTTTGGGACTGGGAAATATGTTTTGAGGTGGATTACATCAATCCATTTTGTTGACTTGGATATGAATATATTGGGGTTTTCCACATTTATATAGATTCCTAATTTCCTTTGATTGAGTTATTTCCCAATTCTTGAGTAATATGTAATTTGCTTTCGCTGTGTTATAATTGCAATAACTCTTTCATAAAATGTGAAATTTTGATGTTTTGAGGCTGACTAGGCTCGTCAGGTTCGCTGAAAACTGACTCGGGACCTGCACGGGTCTAGGCCGGGCGTACCAAGATGCATTAAAAATTTGGGGCCGTCACAGTTGGTATCAGAGCATAAACTTTATAACCTTAAGTATAGAGTTTAGAGTTGTCTAAAAAAAATTGTGATACCAACGTCACAGTTGGTATCAAAGCGTAAGGTTCTAAAGACTTTGACTCTTGATGTAAGCGCATAAAACACAAGCCATTAAACCAGCGGAAGTTAGGAATGGTTGAACTTAGAAATGGAAACCCTACGATCTTGACTTAGAATCCTAGTTGGGGAGTGAAGATGAGTTGGGTAATGGAACTGAAAGTTATTTGTATAAGTATGTTTTATGTGTGTATTATATGGTATCGATAGCTATCTATTGACCCGGGAACGCGCTTTCGTTATTAGATAGAGATGACGGATCAGCGGGGTCTTAATGACGACAGCGGGACATCGAGTCATCAAGCTGTCAATATCGAGGAGTTTCGGACGTTGACACAGAGAGTCGCAGCTCAGGAACGACAGCTGGAGGAGATTCTGACGATATTGAGGGTGTCAGTTGTTACTACATCGGTGCCATCTACGGCTGGAATAACCGTTACTCAGGAGGCGAACACACCGGTGGTTACGACCACGACTACGTTTCCTACCACCACTACAGCGAAACTAGTGATGGCGGTTGTACCTCGCGCACCGACAGAGATTGCACCAACGACACCGGTAATGTACGACACTACGGCGACTACGGAGGCCAGACAGTGGCGAGAGTTTAAGAGGCACGACCCTGTTGTTTTCTATGGAGGCACTGACGTGACTGCGGCAGAGTTGTTCCTAAAGAATCACAAAAAGATACACCATATCATAGCTACTAAGGAGCACATGAAAGCTACTATTTCTTCCTCGATGTTGATGGGCGAAGCTGACGACTGGTGGACTACTATTATGAGTACCAGAGGCGTGCCGAGGGACTGGATAGAGTTCAAGACCCAGTTCAACATGAAGTACTTTCCTCCCACCGTGATGAGAGCCAAGAGGAATGAGTTTATTTCCCTGAAACAGTTAACTGATGAGTCAGTCATGGAGTACATGGGACGATTTATGCAGTTATTACCATATGCTGGAGGATCAGCTAGCACGGAGGCAGATCGGGTGTACTATTTTACTGAGGGTCTACTACCTGAGATAGGAGGTGCGATCATTGCGACCGAGCCAGGGACATTGCAGAAAGACTATGAACGTAGCTTGACTAGGGAAAGTTACCTAAGTACTCACCCGGAGGAGTTTGAGCGTGACTAGTCTGAGTTGCAGTTAGAACACCAATTAGAGAAACAAGATAGGAAACGAATGAGGAATCCAAATGACAACGGTGGTTCTCGAGGGTGGAAAGTGTGTTACTTGTGCGGACAACCCGGACATTTTCAGAATCGATGTCCAGACTTGTACGAGGACCAGCAAGATGACGATCAGCCTCAAGCCATTGAGGACGTGCACATGGCGAGTGAACAACAGTTGCCAGTGGTTCGTAATCTTACAGGAGGTGAGGAATCTTCATGGTTAACGCACATGCATGGGACTAATTATTTGAAACTTTAGGCATTTAAATGCGATACCGGACATCATGTGACAGAGTTAGGCTCGGGACTAGCTAGAGTAGTACCATTTAAACTTAATAGAGTTGTTTAGGGTGAGACAGACCTAACTTAGACTAGAGTCCGAAAGAGATGGTAAGTTTGGGCACAATGGGTTGCCAAAACTAGCCACAAGTACACCTAACGAAAGGCAAGACCAGACAGGTTATGATTCATCTTACGATGCATGGACACACAGTGTACATGGTGGCCACGGTTGCAACTTTGTCGAACATATGTACTGCCTGGGTAGGGATAAACTTGCGTTGAAACCCGAGTAGGTTGGGAGGTCATTACGGTTTTGACGTGCGAGTTGCGATCGTAGCGTCTTACTTCGTAATTACCTGACTTGTGTTATAGTGGTGGAAGGTGTCTGCAATGAGGTCGTTGGCATTCCTACCATTTTGGGGAAACGAGAATGGTCTAGAGAGACCGTAGTTGCATCTGGCTGTTTGAAGTGGTCGGTGACCAACAATCTAAAGACTGAGATGAAATCAAGCTGTTTGAAGTGGTAGAAGCCCACAGTTTGATAGATGTGGAGAAAAGAAGTGGATTTAGGACGTTGTGCTGTTTGAAGAGACTTTGTACAAGTCCACAGTTCAATACCTAGTGTCAAGCTGTTGGAAGTGACTCTCGCGAGAGTCCACAATGGTCATAGCTTATTGAGCTGTCTGAAGTGACTTTGCATTGGTCCGCAGTTCAACGACGAGAAACGAGCTGTCTGAAGTGACTCCGAGGTAGTCCGTAGTTCGAGGAATAATCTAAGCTATTCAAAACGGCTCTAAGCCGCAGTTTGGAGGAGGTGAGAACGGGTGTACGGTCTTCTTATTCACTCGAGATAGAGCTAATTTCGAGGACGAAATTTTTGTTAGTTGGGGAGACTGTAACGGCCCGGAAATTTGGTTATTTGTGAATGATGATGTGTAATATGTATTTATACTCGTATTTGAGTGACCAGACTGTGAAGCCGGTGAACGAGTGGAAAAAATGGACGCGCGGGATTCGACAATTGGGTTACGGGTACACGGGAGACTAAAAACATAATTAAAAGAATTATTTAACAATTTTATAGTTTCTTTATGTGAGACAAAGGTAAAAGTGTGCATGTGACGGGGAAATACGGGTAGAGGAGGCAAGATGGGGCGGGGAACCTTTGGGTTCAACTTTGAGATGTGTGGGTTGGTAAGAATATGGGTGGATACAACTAGGACACACACCCCACTTATTAAACTATTCCTACCATACCCATTTAAATTTCAAACACCCCACCCACTCCCATCACTCACATCTCCTCACACCCCACCCACTCCCATCACTCACCACCCACCCCTATTACACACGTCACCTCACCTCACACTCTCCCATCTCATTTACACTCACGTCACTCATCTCCTCACTCTTCTCTCTTCACTTGTTTCTTACTCTCTCATTCACGAGCTCTCTTTGCTCATCCCTCACGGTCTCCTCTCCCTCTCCTTCGCTCACTCAAATTTCCCCTACTCTTCACCGGAGATCGAACCGCACCCGCCGGAGGTATGTCGTCGACCGAGGAGGTGAGCATCCCTCCTTCCTCTCTTCCCTCTCAGCTGTTCTTCTCTCTCGGTCGTGCACTACTCCCTTCTCGGTTTCACTCACCTCCCTGTCTGGCTGTGCTCACTGCCAGTTACCAGAGGTTTAGGGGTGGCCGAGAAGCCCACCGGAGGTCCTCCTACCTCCTTCCCTCTCTCGTTCTCTCACTCTTTCTCACGATCTCTCTCTCTTGTATACTCTCGAGCTCTCTCTTTCCTCTCAGTTCTCTCTCTCTCTCTCT
Source organism: Stephania japonica (assembly GCA_039657345.1). NCBI lineage: Eukaryota > Viridiplantae > Streptophyta > Magnoliopsida > Ranunculales > Menispermaceae > Stephania > Stephania japonica. The sequence goes on from CM077558.1 coordinate 50,891,776, forward strand.
CTCTCTCTCTCTCTCTCTCTCTCTCTCTCGACTGTTGCATGACAATGGTGGCCGGGGTTCACTCCCTCGTCGGAGTTCTCTCACTCTCTCTCTCATTCCCTCTCTCTCTATTTTTCTTAATTTTTCACGGTTTTGTTATGTTTTGTGTACATGTGGGCTGCTGGGGTGGATGCCATGACAAGGACCGGTAGTGGGCGACCTCCGGTGACTCACCGAAGTCCAGACCGTCCCGGAGCAACCCCCTCATGGCCCATGCAAAGTCCCTACTAGTGTACACACATTAAGTTGGTTTTATAGGGTTTTTACCCTCTCGCTGAAAAATGCCCTCACCGGCAACGCCACTACCGGACCATGATGATGGAGACGCTGTCGGGGACCCCACCAAACTCATATGTGGGTCCCACAACTTTAAAAGTGGCTGAAAACAGTTTCATTTCGAGCTAAAGAGTCGTTATTTCATGTGTTTTGTATGGTGGAGCCTAGCCAAAAACTGCTGCTGCCGGTGGTGCTACCGGCCGAACCACCACCAGTGGAGGTTGTCGGGAATCTCATCTAACATTGGTTGAAGTCCCGCAACCCTTGGTTAAGTCCGAAACAATGTTACTAATGCGTTTTGATATGATTTCATGTGTTGCCGTCGTCAAGTCGTAATTTGTGTGTGTTGACGTAATTTCCGAACTGGTGGAGGGTTTTCTGGAATTACTCATGCCACGATAACCCTTCCCCCAACATCGGACAACACCAACGAAGTTCCATGTTCGTTTGTACCTGTCAATTCGGCTTTCATGAAGAGTTATGCTTGAGTATTGGTTGGTATTGAAACATCACGTGGCGATGAGTGGTTATGACGTTGTAGTCATGTCGCCGGTTCTCGAGACCAGGACATGACCCACATACGACTGGGCCAAGCCTAGGATTCGTGATGAGGCTTATAAATATTGTGTTTTCAAAACCCAAGAGAGAGTATTTATTTTTCGATTTTCATCGCGTTATTCGAGTCATCGAAACACTGGGAGAACACTTGGGATACAACGTAGATTTAGTTAATGACTTGACCTATTAATACGAGTTTCCGACTTTGTTAGGTAGCGGAAAACTCGAGAATACGCGTTAGGAGTCGCGCGAGCGTTGTACGCGGGTTACAATAGTTCAGGTAAGTACACTTGCCTTAAAAGACATTTGTACGTTAGTAAGCCAGCTAAGAAAATACCATTTGATTCATTTTCATTCCGTTGTGTTTGTTATTATTTACTTGTTGGCATTCCGTTCCATATTCCTTGTATGTGTGTTCTTGGCATAAGTGTGTGTCTCGAAGGTACATGCGGCCTGCACTAGAAGGGATAAAACGCGAGCACTCGAGCGCACGAGTGTTTGACCACCCCTAGTGATTGTGTGATACAATGTACTGGATTGTTGTAGATATTGCTGTGGATTTCGATGTTGCGACATCGCTGTTGTGGAATTTAGACCACTTATTGCCTCTCTTGACTCGTAGAACATGCATGTTTCGATTGCTACCATTTTCACTCTGTCTATCATGCATTCTTGATTATTTAAATTCCTGTCTTTCAGTACCCGCATGATATTTAGACTGCCTTGTTTGTTATTTCATGAATTACTCGTTATATTCTTCTCGGCGTTTTACTTTTGATTTCTCTCAGCTTGCTCACCGTCTAGTTCGTGACGGTGGGTGCGATAGACTGAGAGGAGCAGCAGGGGGCAAGGGACCTTGCCTAGGAGACTTTTTGTGAGCAGCTGGACTTGAGGTACCGAGATGTAGGCTCATGTTTATTTCTTTTTGTATGACGTTTATATATATATGATCGTTTTGGGACTGGGAAATATGTTTTGAGGTGGATTCCATCAATCCATTTTGTTGACTTGGATATGAATATATTGGGGTTTTCCGCATTTATATAGATTCTTAATTTCCTTTGATTGAGTTATTTTCCAATTCTTGAGTAGTATGTAATTTGCTTCCGCTGTGTTATAATTGGAATAACTCTTTCATAAAATGTGAAATTTTGATGTTTTGAGGCTGACTAGGCTCGTCAGGTTCGTTGAGAACTGACTCGGGACCTGCACGGGTCTAGGCCGGGCGTACCCAAATGCATTGGAAATTTGGGGCCGTCACACCAAGAACACACATACAAGGAATATGGAATGAAATGTCAACAAGTAGATCATAGCAAACACAGCGGAATGATAATGAATCAGATGATATTTTGTTAACTGGCTTACCAACGTACCCAAACTTTAGGGCAAGTGTACTTACTTGACAATGTAACCCGCGAACACACTCTCGCGAATCCTAACGCGTATCCCCAAGTTTCTCGCTACCTGACAAGTTTGAAAACTCTAGTTATTAGGTCGAGTCATCATCTAACCCTAGGTTGATACCCTAGCATTTTCCCAATGCTTTAAATGACATAAAAATTAGATCAATCAGAAAAATCAAACCAAAAACACGACTCTCTTGGGTTTTATAAACCATACCAATGTAAGCCTATTCATGAATCATAGGCTTGGCTCAGTCGTATATGGGTCACGCTATAGCCTCGAAGATTGACGGCGCGACCATGACGTCACAACTAATCAACACGACGTAACATATACATCAAAACATGTAAACTCAAACAACCACCACGACTCATCATAAACCCGAAACAACCATGAACCAGCGAGCATGGAACCTCGTTGGTGTTGTCTGACATTGGGGACGAGTCACCACGACATTGGGTCGCTGGAAAACCCCCCAACCAGATCGGAGATTAAATCACACTTGAACAAGAAGGGATCAGAATCAACACATGAAATCATAACCAATTTACCACCACACTACTTGTTTTGGACACACCAGAGGTTGTGGGACATCAACAAAGGTTAGGTGAGATCCCCAACATCGCCCACACATGGTGGTCCGGTCAGCAGCGCCGCCCGAATTGGTGGTTCCAGTGAGGCAGCAAGAACAAATACACCTCGATGAAACAGTTAACAACGAACTTACACCTTGCTGACGCTCGTATAGACTATTGGGAGACATCAGCATGGTCATGATGAAGCCCCTAGCAGCACTCCAAGCTACGACAGTCGTCAGCAGCGGTGTCGCCCAACCGGTAAATCCGACAGCCGTGAAAATAACAACAAAACAGGGTATTCATGTGACAATGACCATACCAACAACAACCACTGCGATGGGGTGCTCTGGGACCATCGGGGACTCTGGTAAGCGACCGTGATTTCGTCCCCGACCTGTCCTTGGTTACTGCAACACCCAACCCAGTCGACCAAACGCGAAGGAGCAAAATGACCAAAACAGTTCAATAATTGAAAAATAGTCGAAAACCACACCAGCGCCTCCACGTCCATCGCGAATTGGAGATCTTTGGGAGTGTTAAGTCATCCCTGACCATCCTCATTCGCGGCAACAACCACCGCAGTGGGAACAATATGTTGGACAATGGATGAGCGAAAAAACAGCGAGTAAAGAGAGCGAAAGAGAAACACCTCAGTATCCGTCGAGCAGTGGAACCTCCGGCGAGAGTCCAACCACCTCTGGACCACTGAGGGTCGGTGGTTGCTCGCCTGATGCAACGAGGAGGGGAAGGAGAGGAGAGAGAAAGCAAATCGGGTGTGAGAATGGTTGGAGAAGAAAGTTAATAGTAAAGTCATTGTGGTGGGTCCTACTTATAGATAAATGTTCATCATCACACCAATACGCATCTCGAGGCTGATCCGACAACCTACATTATTAAGCTGCGTCATTTTAACAATCCCCTATTATAGCATGGGTGTTACGTAGTTATTCAACTCCCCGTGTCTCAACAATGCTCCTCGGTCCGCTTTGCTCGTCACGCGCGTAGTCTTGCCTTGTCTCGTCAAATAATTATTTAGATTATCTAAAAATTCATTTATTTGTAAATTTATTGTGTTTTACTCCCCTGTTTACCTAGTCGAAGCCTCACTCATACTAACAGTCACCTGAACGGCTCGAGACTCATATTAGACTACAATACTAATACACAACACAGAATCATAAAATTACCTAGGTGTCGACTCCCGAAGTCTGAAATACAGTCCAATATCATGTAGCCGGGTCACGGTCCTGACAAGTGCAACACAAGTCGGGTTAAATTTGAGGGTTGTTACACTTGGTCATGTATATCTTGATGGTACTCTCCTCTGACTTGTTTATTGATTATGATATACATATGCGGGGTTGCTACATTCTAGGTTGTCCTGACTAGTGTCTTAGAGTTTTCATTTAGTTTAAGTTTTATAGCTTCCGCATTTACTTTGAATAACTCACTAAATTTGATTAACTCAACTTTTAATTTGTATAATAATGGTAAATTGTAAGGAAGGCTGACTAGGCTTGCATGACTCAGCGAGACTGGCTAAGGGGTTCACTTAAGTCTAGATCGGGTGGGGTCCAGTTTTAGAGTTGTGGAATTGGGGCAGTCACAACTTTATTATTAGGTAGTTTGTCTTCCTTTTGTCGGAGGTCTTGATTCTATCTTCTCCTTATCGGGAAGTTTTGTTATTGTTATGTGGTTCTAACAGGTGTTTGTATATTATAATGTGTTTCAACATTGTAGAGAACAGTCCATGATTGTCAAACTGTTTCAATTTCAAAATCGCATTCACAGCCAAAGAAATGGCAGTTTTTTTGAACAAATAGAATTAATGAATCAGTGTACTTTTTGATTCTATGTTTAGTCTTGTACCGAACCATTAATGATTAATGAAACTTCTATTTTTCTTCAAAAAAAAAAGGTATAAACTTGAAGTTGCTTAAACAATATTTAATTTGAACGTGAGCACCTATTAATTCCATTGAGATCAATAAGGCTCATCTTTTTTTTTTAGTTCGGCTAAGTGCATCACACCTTTTACTAAGTGCACCCCATTTTTCGTAGCACCCCAAATTCAAATTTCAATTTCTAAGTGCACCCCACATTTTTACCTAGATACCCTTTCATCCAAATTGAAGCACCCAACTCCAAAACCTTAGTTGAGACATCTATATAAGGTTCAGTGACATGTAACCGAAACTTATCCATTAAGCTTAGTGTTGTCCAACCAAACCTCTTTGGTGAGATTTAGTTAACAATTGTTAACCTAAGGGTTCCAACCGACTCTCTAATTAAAAGTTCAGCAAGTTATGACCGACTCTCCAACTAGAGGTTCAGTGGACTCCAACCGATTCTCTAATAAGAGATTTGGACATTTAAAGCTGAACCCCTCGATGATGCCTACAAATCACAAACAAGAGTGTGGGGTGCACTTAGAAATTGTAGTAGGGTGCTCCAATCACAGTGAGGGGCATAAGGGTCATTTTGTAGTAAGATTGATTTTTTTAAGGTTTGACTTTTTGTAGTGCACTTAGTAAAAAGTGGGGTGCACTTAGCCCGACTCTTTTTTTTTTTTTTAATCGGAATCAATAATGCTCATTCTCATATAATTGACCGAGAAAAAAAGAGTTAAGGGAAGTATATAAATTTGGATCGTGAAATCCAAATGTCATAGAATTATTAGATATAAACTAATCTTAATTAGTTAAAAATTAGCCACTTGCATGCGTGGAAACCCAAATGATCGATGTTATAAACATGCATGATGCATATATTTAAATAGAGGGTACGCCTCATGGCCTGCATTGCAGTTCTCATTGATCTATAAGTACTTGCATCAATTAATTGAAGTTGAAATATACACTTGTAAAAGCAGTTTTAGTAACCGTTTTTTTGGGTATAACTACTTGGGTACTTAGGCTGTGGAATTGGAACGATTTTCCTTTTGGTGATCTCATCTCCAAACCAATGATCAAGCAAGATCCGCTTCCACATTCTGGGTATGCGTTTCCCGTTTTGTTTTAATTATTTGATTATTACTGTTAGTTAATCTACAATTGATATACACAGTATTGATTGTCATCTTTAATCTAAGTGGTTAAAGTCTAATTTGTTAGATCAATTTTGCTACGTACGTACGTACGTGCTAATTAATGCCGTCGACGTCTTCTAACTCCCTCTTGATGTTAGGAATTCTGCTAATAGGGTTTCTTGCTATCACCTCGAATGCAAGAGGTAATCGGTCCTCCTATAACCTATTGCTACCAATGAAGTCCGTCACTCTTTCATCAAGAATATTGAAAAAACGGCAGGTTAGTACTGTATTTTACATAATCATACAATTCATACGTAGCGCTTTAATTTATTTGTTTTTTTTTGTTTTAATTTCATACTATATATATATATATATAGAAATTGTACAATGGAGCTCAAATATATACACATGCATGCCATAGGAACCCTCAAAATGTGTTGTCCATTTATGACTCATCGATTTATGTGTTGGATTAAAATACAATGGTTGTAAATTGAATGAAGTTCCCATGCCATAGATATTTTTATGATTCCCATGGTAATGCTACTTATATATTCGATCGATCGATTGAACATTATTTGATGGTTAGGAATCTAGCTAGGATCCTTTTTTTTTTTGATGAAAAGGAGGCGAAACTCCATGCATATGTATATATACTAGTTTCGTTAGAGCGCGCTCGCCATGCTCGCACGAACTCATAACTAGAGCTTATTGAGTTCATATTACGTACAAGATTTAGAATTGTGTAAGGTTACAAATATGCAATTTATAATGTGAATCACATAGTGTACAAAGCAAAGAAAGTAGACATAACAAAATAATTTATGAATTGAAGATACATATGAATCGAACTTAAGCAAAAAATTAAAACATAAAAAATAGAGAAGAAAACAGGGAGAGAGAGAGAGAGAGAGAGAGAGAGTTGATGTGATACAATTCACATATGTTGATGTATGAGTGCGAAAAAGGGCAAAAACGTGATTTAGAGATGTATGTAAAATAATACAAAAATAAGAGCAAAAAAGACTTTTTGCTTGCTACTCAAAAATTGAAGATTCGTGTTTTTATATAGTTGATAGATATATATCTTTAAGTATGTACAAAAAAAAGTATACAAAAAATGTGGTTTACAGAAAAGCAAAAAGAAAAACAAAAAAATGGGCGACCATATTCCTCGGTTAGGAGAACCCAATACTTTCGATCTAACAAAGTAAGAAAGAGAAAAACCCACTCTCTCTACAAACAAAAGTCCCAAACGAGCTGCCCGATGGAACAATACATCAAACCAGCTAGGATCTCTTTTTTGGCCAAATATTATTAGGATCGATTGATTAACTATGGATAGAAGAACTTAATCTCATATTTAGTTTAATAAGTTGATAAGGTAGGCAATGGAATGCAATTGAGTCATTAGCTAGTTTTACTGGCAACCATGAACTGTTTTCTTTTCTTTTATTTTTATTTATTTATTTTTATTTTTTTGTGAGGAAATGATCTGTTTTTCTTAATTAATTGCAGTGGAGCAGAAAAAGAAACAAGTTACAAGTGACGGAAATCAACATGTGCGCAAATTATTTTAGGACCACTAGGCTCAATCGGGAGGTTTAAGTGCAACAACATCCACGTACCACTTATTGATCTTTGCAAGGACTAGCTAGCACAGAGTTTATAAAATGGAAAATGATAAAATGACTCACTTTGGACACACACTTTGTCTTTTAATTTATTTATGGTATTTTGTTAGTGTAGGTCCACACTTTGGGAGACAAAAAATAGTCATAAATAGACTAAAAGACAAAGTGTGCACTCCAAGTGTGCGCTCAAAGTGTGTTAGATTATCATTTTTATTATAAAATATTGATATTTGAGATTGCTTTGGAGATGCGTGAGTACGTGTTTTTGAAGTGAATCCAATGAACAACGTACGACGTACAGGTGTTAATAGCATTAGTTTCCCTTTGTTTTAATAAGTGCATGCAAGGTTGCAACTTGCAAGCATGTATATGTCTGCATTACAATTAGTGCAAATCGCGAATAAATATCTTCTTTTTTTTTCTTTTTTTTTTTTTGAAGAAAAATAGAGGATTCATTAATCATTAATGGCTATAGGACCAGACGTAGAATAAAAAAGTACATTGATTTATTAATCTTATTTGTTCAAAAGAACTGTCATTACTTTGATTGTGAATGCGATTGTGAAATTGAAACAGTTTGACAATCATGGACTGTTCTTTACAACATTGAAACACATTACAATACACAAACTTCTACTAGAACCACATAACAATAACAAAACTACCCGATAAATAGAAGAAAATATAAAACTTCTCGACAAGGAGAAGACAAAATCAAGACCTCCAACAAAGGAAAGACAAACTACCTAATAATAAAACTAAAAATAAAGATCAATTCAATCACCGCACAAATCTAAAAATGAGTGTTGAGGAAGAAGTACGGCAACTAGGAGATCCAATTTTCACAGATCTGAATGGATCTACACTTTATTGAATGTATAAAACACGGAGAGACGATCCAAGCTTACCTCTTTGCCCAATGAATAGAAACCTCAATTTGAGACTTAATTAGTTGTTGTAACCCTTTAATTTTTGTATCAAGATTCGTGCCACACATATTTTTAAATATATCCAAAGGTCCACAACAACCGATCAAAAGTGGGTTAGCCTAGTGTTTTCTTTTCAACTTTGTCTTAAGTGATCCTGGCAGCCACACATTTTACTTGAAACCTGCATCTACCTATTTCTTAAAGGGTGCTCTCTACTTAATTTTCTTACACAAGTTTTCACCATTTTACTCACCCTATCTCATTTGCACTTGATTTTTTAAGGACTATAGTTATTGATTTTTTTGAAATAAGTATAGACATCCGAACCTTTTTCTACCACTCCTTACTTAATTTGGTTCAACTAATCCTATAAAAGTTAGTTACATAACCTGAGAGAAAGCAAGGAAATATAATGATACTGTTAAAAATCAAACTCTGACCTATGTCCTTAGTCAAATTAAGTTAAAGTACAAACCACCCAATATCAAATTAAGTTAAGTACAAACCACCTAATATCTAGACTATTCGACTACTCCGAATTTGCCCCAAGTCACACCCTGTATAAGTGGGGGAGATGTCTCAATATTGATGTTTTAATTCTCAGAAGTTGACCTCGAGTTAATATAGCTAGGTAAGAGAACTCGCTTTCAGTTTTATTAACCAACAATTGGTATTAGTCTTTTTCCTTACCATACTGTATATGGGCTCACCCTCCCTCTCACGTGGGTTGTACAAGTAAGAGTTAAGGGACCAACTCGCTTTCAGTTACCAATCTTGTTCATGGGCTCATCCTCCCTCTCCATGTGGTTCGTTCAAAAGAGTTGTTCAACCAATAAGAGCCCAGCCCGGGCTATTCTACCCGGCCCTGCCCAATATCAAATTTTGAACGCTAATACAGGTCCAATTTTCCCAAACTAAGCCTAAAGCAGCGAACACAAGAAAATCATTATATGTAACAACAAAACAAATAGCAAAAAAACTCATTTCCATGACACTAGTTCACTAAGAAAAGTTCAGAGCCAGCACCTCAACTAATAATATTCTAAATTCCCAACTCTTGCATTGGGAGATTTAAACATTCAAAAGTAGAGATGACAATGGATCAATCACTTGGTGCAACAATGCATTAATTAGACCGATGACACTTGTTCACTTAAAAGTTCAAAACCTGTACCTCAACTAATAATCCTAGTTTCTCAACTCTTGCACAAGAAGATTTGAACATTCAACCTCACGCAGAAGTGATGATTGGTGAGAACATGCCAAACCAGATCAATCACTTGGTTGGCACATCAAATGCATTAATTATACGGATAATAGATTGGTTAGATATCAAATCGTAACCAATAGTTTTCTCTCTTTTCCTTTTTTTAAATCTTTTTTTGTAACAGAATTGACTTTGTCAGAAAGAAGGAATTCAGTTGGTTTGGGAATGTATCAAGAATAGTACATTAACCGAAAATTAAGAATGATATTACACATAGAAAAGTACTTGGGTAACTCACTTTAGGCATTGATATTGGAGACACCAACCACTCCGTGCACATATATGTTAATTGGGGCATGCAAAATAAGGGGAATTGATATTATATAGTGTGTATCAAATTAAATAATTAATGCCTCTCTGTTCATTCTCTTAGTAAAAATAAAAGTATGGTTGAGGATCATTTGGAGAAGAAAATCTTAACCGAATTGTCACTTTGTGCATTTTTTTATGGCAACTCACCTTATACTATTATAAGTTGCCATGACCGATTGACTGGCTGAGAGTATGAGATTACCGTAGCAATACTGTTCTTATTAAACACTATAAGAATAGGATGGTCAACAAAATAAGATCCACTCTTTCTCTTGGTTAAGAAGATCCACTCTTTCAATTTGTATAATCACTACTCATCAATTAATAGGATTATTTTATTTACTTGTTTTTTTAGTTTCTTATATATAGAATGATGATCACATATTTTTTTGTTGGAGATATTGGATAGTCGTACATGAACTAATTAGAATACAATAGTAAAACTTATATTTATGGAGTGGACATTCTTCTCACCTTAGATGGGGCCTAATGTTACATAAAAAAAAAAAAAAAAAATGAACATTTTATTTCTAATTTGTTTTTACAAAAGGTTATATATTTTGCTCCGGCCAATCATAACATCCAAACAACTATTGAAAACAACTATAACTACAGTTCACGACAATGGTCAACTTTATTTAATAATATGATTAATTGCCACAATAATGTGGTCCAAACTATAAATTTTAAAACTTAGTCTATAGCCTCCTCAACAATGGTCCAACAATAGCACTTACCCAAGTTACTTAAGCAATACTGAATTAAAATTAGATACTTCAGATAACACCTAAAATATATATTAATTTAAAAGTTAATATATAATTAATGTAGCACCTTTAGCAGGATAGATGAGACATCACTTAACAAAGGTATGACTCAGATGTTGTGAATTCAACTTGCTTAAGTTTTTGACTTCTTTTTTTATAGCGAGGTATTTAAGCCACCGTCGTTACAACTTGACACTGGACTAATGATAGACCCGACTAATCTCTAGAAAGGTTATAAGAAGTACCCCTACTACTAACTCAAAGGTTGAAATTAAGAGAAATATTGGTGTTTTTGACTTCTTATTACAAAAAAAAAAAAAAAAAAAACATAAAGTTAACCATACAAAAAGGACTTTATACATTACTTATTTGTTATTATTTATTTAACACATGCATGGGAGCTTAATATAAGAAACCTAGCGTCATCCTCCTTCCTAACCTGCAACACCAGATCTACCGCCCTCAGGCCGCCAGCGTTCCGACGCGACTTGATCTGGCGGAAGCTGGTGTCGGCGGTGGCTCTCCCTTCTTCTTTTTTGCCTTTTTCCTTTCCTAGATCTAGGGTCTCCTTTTTTTTTTTTTTTTTTTTTTTTTTTTTTTTTTTGGCCTCTTTTCATAAGGTTTTGGTGGGTTAGGTGGTAACAAGAGTGTTGTTAGTGTTTCAAGATGTGGAGGGCTTCGGCCTTTGTGGGAGGGGTGAGGGGTGATGGAAGGTTTTGGTGAGGGGGTGTATGAGGGTTTCACGGAGGTGTTGTCGGTTTGGAAGCACAGAGGAAATGAGGGAATTTGGTTGGAGATGATGGGAGGAGATTTTGGCTGTTGGTCGATGAAAAAGACTTTATTCACGATGGGAAGAAGTTTTGGCGTGAAATTTTGGCGGGTTGTCCAATATTATGGTATCTCTTTTGGTTTGGAAATATGGGGCTAATGTGTTGGATGAGGCATTTTGTTGTTTAAGGAAGAATTGCAGCAATGTTGTTTTGTTGTGGAATATGGATAAAGGAGAGTTTTGCTTGGATTGGCATCTTTCAAGGGCTTTCTGGTGTTCGAGCTTGTTGGGGTTTGTGCAGTTGGGTTCATTTACACATCTCATATTTTTGTGATTGGGCTTTTGTGGGAGGGATGATGAATGGTTTGGGTAATGGATGTACGAGGGTTTCACATAGGGTTTCGATATGTATAAGGGATATGTATAAGGGTTTCACATAGGATTTTGATTTGGCAACAAGGAAATGAGAGAATTGCATGGGTGCCTGTGGTTTTGGCTTAGGTTTTTTTGTTTGTTTGTTTGTTTGTTTTTAAGTAACTTTTTGTATTCTCTATTTTTAATAAAAAGAGTACCACCTCCATTTATCAAAAAAAAAAATAAAAAAATAAAAAAATAAAAAAATTAACACATGCATGGCTGGCTCCAACATCCAAGGACGCCTGCAATTGGAATGTCGATATCAATATTTGAAACGTAGTTACAAGTCTATTCCTTCCAGGAAATCGCAACTCTGGCATTAGTTAGGATCATGGTTGTATGATGATAATTAACCATCCGATTCTCCTAGAGTTGTGATGATTCCGATCTCAGCCTAAACAATACGCCAATGCTTCACGTGCATTTAGACTTTTAGTTTCCACGAAGACACATCAAACGTGACTATAAAAATGTGGTGTGAACAGTCTAATGTTTCTGTAGTCTCCACTGATGAAGCAGCACGCAATAATTGACTGATATATATACTTTTTTAAAAACACAAATAAATTTTTTTGTCAAGTAAAAAAAAAACACAATTAAAGTTAGATATATATAATTAGTGCTTTTACACTTATTTGTAAAATTTGTTAATGTTGAGAAGGTAATGTTCACTATTAATGATCAATGATCACGTATTATAATACTATAATCAACTTATAGAATAAATACAAAAAATTTATTTGAACTCTTTGAGCCGAACTCACAGGGAGTTTTTTAAACAATTTACAAATATCTAAAGAGTTTTACATGTTATTTCAAAGTCATTTATTTCTTGAGGATAACTTTAAAATAAAAAAGTTTTAAATAACATTATTCGAATAAATAATACAACTTTAAAAGTTCACTATTATTGGTCAGTGATCACATATTATAATCAGCAAATACAATAACTAATAAAAATCTAGAAGTTCACTATTACTGATCAGTACGTAATCACATAGCATAAAAGCGTTTTGGTGGTCTAATTTTCCAAGGATTTAATAGATCTTCTTTGTTTAATCTAGAAAATGTGCCTTCAAATTTTTTTAACTTCAGCGAGGAGTCAAACTCACAACTTCTCTAAACCGTATCTTTTGACAAGTGATATTTTGTCCATTTTACCATAAATATTTTGCGAAATAAAAAGTATACAATACACTTTGTTAGTATTTCATATATATATATAACAATCCCTTTTTATGTTTCAAATAAACCAACCATTTTTCTTTTCGATCATTATTGGTGTATGAATTTGTTTTGGCCCCTCCCTTGGGCTCAATAATCTCAATTTACTTATAACCCAACCACACGACACGAGAAAAGTTAACCAATAAAGGTAAGATTCACATTTTACTCACTCTTAATTGTTAACGATAAACACTAAAATATCTATGAATCGTACGTAATTGAAGACGCAGTTGGGCCTCCAAATATGACCAAATTAAAGGACACCAACTTACAGTAACAAGTCTGACTTTTGAGTGAATTATTGGTGCATTTGTGTAAGATAGTTTTGAAACACTTCTTGGGATGCAAAGCTCAGCAATCAGACCCACCACACCATCCTAAGTACACTAAACAAATCAAACAACAACTCTCTATAAATATTCCACTCACCAACTCCTACAAAGTGCTCAATGTACCACCTCTCTTTGCTCGCATCTTAAACTTAATTCTTGGCCATGGAGGAAGTGATTATGAAATCAAATGAAGATCACTCAAACCCATCATCAGTGGTTCTTAATGTGGTAGAGATGATCGAAAATCACGATACCCCAGTCGCTAAACCAAATCAAACACAAGACGAAGCAGATCATGAGATGATGATGAAGATCAATAATGATGTTGAAGATATTAAAAGCCAGTCACCAATACAGCAACAAAACAAGTTTGTGAGGCTTGACTCCCTAGACCAAGAAGCCTTTCAACTTGCAAGAAGGCCTTCTTTTACAGCTACTAAGGTACACAATTATATCTATGTGGTTTGTATGATCAAACAAGGTTTGTAATATGTGAATTGATTTGTTTCGCTTATGTTTGACAGGCAGGAACCATAGTAGCTGTGATGCAACTGGCATTCCAAAGCATAGGAGTTGTGTATGGAGACATTGGGACTTCACCATTGTATGTGTTCTCAAGCACTTTCAGTGACAGAATCCCCACCAAGAACAACGTACTTGGAGCACTCTCACTCATCATCTACTCTCTCACACTCTTCCCTCTCATCAAATACGTCCTCGTAGTCCTCCGAGCCAACGACAATGGCGATGGTATAGTACATGATCAATAATGTGAATTTCAAGCATATTATGTTCAATCATGTACCTTATATGATATTAAGGGGTTGATTAGTTTAATTTTGTTGTTGTTTTGTGGGGTATGTTTGATGCAGGTGGGACATTTGCTATGTACTCATTGATTTGTAGATATGCAAGAGTGAGTGCAATACCTAGTACTCAATTACAAGGAGAAGATGAGATGAATCTCTCTGCTTACAAGCTCAATATAAACCCTAACAAGAACTTGAAGAGAGCCAAGAGGATTAAAGAAGCCATGGAGAGAAGTGGTTTTGCTAAGAAATGTCTACTTGTTGTGGCTTTGTTGGGGACTTGTATGGTCATTGGAGACGGCATCTTCACTCCTTGCATCTCAGGTACTATAAACATTATTTATTAGCTCCTCATATCTCTCTGACCTCATTTTTGAGATCCAAAGTTAAAAAGTATAAAAAAATGTAATGTTTAAAAAGAAACTATAAAACAATAAAACCAGCTTGGATGGTAAGAAATGCCTACCCTTTAATATAAATGAAGGTTGTTGGTTCGATCAAGTTAATAGGCTTCTCTTGTCAGACCAAAAGAAAAAGGAATAAGTGACGATCAATGTATTAAGTTACTGTAGCGTTCCGGATAACTCTCGATTATTCCACAGCAGATCACTCTACTTTACCAGAGATATGTTTCAAAATTAGAATATAATTTAGAATATTCAAACACATGATCTCGAGGAATAGAGGAACAAGTAGTAAGGCCACTGTGCAAAACAATAGTTGGAGATTACTATTGATCTGATGTATTGAGTGTTTGACCTGACTGTGAAAAGGAAAAAAAAAATGATTTCAATGCATTTGTTCCAAATTAATGCACTATTTTTGTTGGTAGCACTAGCACATCACTGCACTAAAATTAACTACTGGGACTACACCAGTTGAGCAGCCAAATTTGAACAGTTAATTAAACTTCATTCTCTTTACACTGCATATAAGACCTGCCCTAGATATACAAGGTACTAAGTAGAGACTGCAACTCCCGAGTTGGCCATGTGGCACACACGTGGCACATACGTGGTTAAGGTCTACCATGCATTCAGCCACGTCTATAGCTTGCCAGCTTGGTGGCTAGGGACTGGACACATGTTAGTGTGACTAATGAGGGTATATATACAAGGCTTAAGAAGATACTAATTAGTTTTTTTTTCAAGAATAAGAAGATGAATAGTTAGTTTTATTATGTTCTCATGTGCTTATATGTTTTATTAGTACTAGTAGCTAGTGTTCGTATAGTCAAAGCCAGTTTTGAAGTACACATAAATATCTCATGCAAAACTGGAAGTTTGTTTGAAGTGGCTTTCAGTGTTTTGTTCAACAGTTCTAACTTCTTGACTTTTCAACCATGGGCCTTGAGTAATTAGTATCATTTTGGAGGCACTCAACCAACTGGGTTTCTTTTTGTTTGGATTTTTTTGGAATCTTACCTGTTTGGATTGGACCATGGAGCTTTGGTCCCAATATTTAAATTATGGGCCGACAAAAGTGGCAGGAGTTCAAAAAAAAATTATGCTCTGAAGTAATCACTTAAATGTCAAATTATTTTGTCTTTTTCCTCCAAAACTAGCTTTGATTAGCTAAAATTTTATGTTATATATAAATAGATTAATTTTAGTTCTAATTTGGGATTAAAACATCAATTGCATTAAATTGAAGTAATCAAGTTTAGTCTATATCAACCACAACTAATTTGGGAATGGTACTTCATTAGTTGTAGATGTTGTAATCTATTAGTATGATTTTTTTGACAAGCTTTATCGTATTGTAATTATAACAACTACAACAAGTTTTCGTGTGTGGACTATTATTCCTGAGTAATTAAAGCTAAAGTCTGTATTCATGTACGTCATTGGATGACTACTTTGTCTCTCGAGTGAAGTTTATTGGCTATCTCTCGAGTCGTGGGGTTGAAGCGCCCAATTGACTAGTTAAATTAGTATGGGAACCAATGAATATCAAAAAAGAAAAAAAAAAAAATGTTATGTTTTGCAGAAACTATTTACTTTTCAACTTTAATTAGTACTGTTAGCAAGAAATAACAAGCTTCTAATCCTTTTTTAACAACTATTTTCACTGTTTCAGTTTTATCAGCTGTTGATGGAGCAAAGAAGATTCATGCTTCTATAAGTTCAGGTAAATTGAAATTTTTACTTAAATATTTTACTATCAAAGTTATGAATGACTATTTTTTTCCCCTTTTAGATTCACTATTTTCTCCTCTCAATTTGTGCCTCTAGATGTGTTGGTGATGATCTCTGTGGCCATTCTAGTGGTTCTCTTCTCAGTGCAGAGGTTTGGAACTGATAAGGTGGGATATGCATTTGCCCCGGCCATCATGGTGTGGTACTTGTTCATTGGGATTGTCGGGATCTATAACTTGATTCGACACGATCTGACGGTGTTGAAGGCCTTTAATCCTATGTATATATTCAAGTACTTTAAGGAAGACAAAAAACAGGCTTGGATCTCTCTTGGGGGTGTCATACTTTGCATGACTGGTAAACAATCTTAAATACTCCAAAGTTATAGTTAAACTATTGGTTTTATAGTCACAAAATCTAACATATATTAAAGAACAAAGTACTATAAATTGTGTAATGTAAGATTAAGTTACAGTAAAGAAAGGCTGACCCATGTGGATTTGATGAAACAGGAACTGAAGCCATGTTTGCAGATCTGGGACACTTCTCTGTGAGATCAATTCAGGTCTGTAATCAAAACAAAGATGAAATTCAGATTTCTGATCAAACAAGAAGAGAAACAAAAGATTAAATAATTTCTAATCTGGTTTTTCTTTCTCTAGATAGCATTTACTGGCTTAGTGTACCCATGCCTGGTCAGCACATATGTGGGACAAGCAGCATATCTGTCCAAGTTCCCAAATCATGTCAATGATGCATTCTATAAATCCACTCCAGGTATTAACAATTGAAGATTCTCCTTCATTTTGTTCATCTCAATTGTTTTGTATTGATCAAGTTGGTTTCTAACTAAACAATCTGTTCTACTTTGGTGCTAAAACATGCAGAATCAGTGTATTGGCCCATGTTCGCCGCTGCGGTGCTTGCATCAATAATAGCAAGCCAGGCCATGATCTCTGCGACATTTGCGATTGTTAAGCAATCTATGTCTCTGGGTTGTTTTCCAAGAGTGAGAGTCATCCACACATCACACAAACATGAAGGCCAAGTCTACATTCCTGAAGTTAATTACTTGCTCATGTTTGCTTGTGTTCTTGTCACTGCTGCCTTCAAGAACACGACCAAGATCGGCAATGCATATGGTAATTAAATATTTAAATCAAATCACAAAAACCATCTTAAGAAAAAAATCAGAAATCCCCAGTAACTACACCATACAAATGATTCGTATATTCTGTTATTCTTATATTTAGAACTTTCAATTTTGCAGGTATTGCAGTGGTTGGAGTGATGATTGTTACAACCTCATTGCTTGTTTTGATAATGTTGATGATATGGCAGACTAATCTCCTACTAGTGGCTTTATTTGTTCTGGTTTTTGGGTCAATTGAGATGGTGTATTTTTCTTCAGTGCTCTACAAGTTTGACAAAGGAGGGTACCTCCCACTCTCCTTCGCTGCAGGACTGTTCTTTGTCATGTATGTGTGGCACTACGTGCAGATAAAGAGGTATGCGTTCGAAGTTGAGAACAAAGTCTCAACAAAGTACCTACTCACACTAGGGACAGACCTCGGCATCACTAGAGTCCCCGGCATTGGACTTCTCTACACTGAGCTCACTCAAGGAATTCCATCAATATTCTCACATTTCCTATCTAACCTTCCTGCGATACACTCGGTTTTGGTCTTTGTCTCTGTGAAACACTTGGCTGTGAACAAGGTACCTACTGAGGAAAGGTTTGTGCTAAGAAGAGTTGGGCCTAAAGATTACAAGATGTACAGGTGCATAGTGAGATATGGGTATAGGGACAGAAGGGTTGGAAGCGAAGAGTTCGAGAACTTATTGATGGAGCATTTGAGATCATTCATAAGGAGTGAAAACTGGATGGAGGAAGAAAATATCAGAGATAAAGTGAGGGAGAGAGTGGAAGAACAAGAAGCGGAGGTTGAATTTTTGGAGAAATCGAGAAGGGCAGGAGTGGTTTACATGTTGGGTCACAGTGAGGTGAAAGCCAGTGAGGACTCTTGCATGGTGAAGAGGTTTGTGGTGAATTATGCCTATGACTTCATGAGGAGGAATTTCAGACAAGGTTTTGTAGACCTTCAAATTCCCAATAAGAATTTGATTCAAGTGGGAATGAACTACTACATATGAGAAAAACAAAACTAAACTATAAACGTATATGTAAAGCTTTCTCAAAAAAACATATGTAAAGCCTCTCAAAACCCACCCTAATTTACTTTTATTTCCCTTCGTCTATGAGTCTTCTTGTAAATCATAGTAGTGAAAACTCTTAAGAAAAGTAAGCAATCATGTTATCAAGAAGAAGGCTTAATCTAAATTTCAATGTTCCTAATGTATGTAATGCTACAAGGGATTTCAGTTGACAACACGTTCAGCTTCTATTTGCTCATCTAAATATTCCAACAACAACAACTAACAACATATCCTCAGTCCCAAATTAATTGGGGTCAACTACATGGATTAAACTCTTCTATGCTCGTTTTAGTGCAATTGATGGTGAGCTTTCCAACATACATAAGAAAACATTAAATCTAAAAACATATTTTGATTATTTGCTGTCATGTCCAGATTCAGTTGCTATTTAGGTGCTGCCCATCTCCTATCATGCCCAGAAACAATGTTTCCAGTGCTGCACATAGCAATAAATGAATAACATAATGTGTGTTTGTGTGTGTGAGAGACCATTCAAGTTGCATTAAAGTAAGACATTGGAAAGAGTTTCAAGAAACATGTCCAGGACTACAGGAGTACTTCACTGGCAATAATTTGAAAAACAAAGACAGCAATGCCCAGAATGCACATGCACATACTCTAAATTGTGATCACATGTGCACCTGAGTTGACTCTCCTAGTCATTCCAATTGAAAAATAAGTATACTCTTTCATTAATTCCACTTAAAAACCATTCTTTTCATTCTTCTTGTCTTCCATAATTTTGCATGCTGTTCGAGTTCTAAACTACTTTCTTAAAAGGCTCAACTGCATCAAATTAAATTATGCTTGTCTCAAACTCAAACTAATAGTACTATTGTATTCATATGCCCTGTTCATAAACAATGAACATGCCTTATCAGTAGACTCAGATTTCACTTTCCAACTGTCCACAGATTTTTTTTTTTATTTAATTGAAAATCCAAGTAAATTAGAATAGTAATGAAGTTTCTTTTATTCTTTCCATAATATTTTTTTTCTCCACTTCCCCCCCTCTGAAAAAATATGTAGATTATAAAAGCTTTCTTCAGATCCTAGTGAAAGTAGGATTCAGGCTCACCTAGGAAGCAATGCATACAAATTACCCCTGCAACATCTACACTAATGTTTCAAGTCAATAACTGTGTAATAAGCCACATTTCAAAGTGTAGTCACAAGTGACATATATCTGATAACACCTCTGCTTTTTATCAAAAATGTAACCAATATTTAGTTTTGGTTACCATTATCAATGTCTGCCCAACCACTTATGAAATAGTGGGAAGACATTCTAACAACTAAGAATTCTCTTAAACCTCTATGATAAGCTGTTCAACTCACTTGAGCTTATTATCTTGTATTTGATCTACAAAGACTAATTTCCTCAAGTAATTACATGCCACTATTGTCGAGATTTTTCTAGACACGTGGTTTAAAACTTGAGTCTACTTTAATGACTTGCTGGAACACATGATTTTTCTATAATCTCCTTTATATCTTTGGCACAATACCAATATCTGCAAAGACCTCAACCAGTCTGAACAAGATTATTTTATTATTTGGATTTCATTTTAGTTATAATGAATTTAAATCTTTACAAAAAAAAAAACCATGAATCCCACTTTCTCTCTGTGTACTAATTCAACATGATCTCATTCCTTGCAAGTTTTATCCAATAAGCTCATCTAAATGCATTCTACGTCACCACAATTAACATAGGCAGTTGAGATTTAGTACAAAATTTTCAATGAAAGTTACTTAAAATTTGAAAGGTTGATGATTCTCATAAGATTGAATCATTTGACTACCGATGTGCTTCGCAAAGCATAATGCTGAGCAACTTTTAACGTTCTGAATTTCCAACTGAAAGAACTAATTTTCTTGTAAAAATTGCATACCCTTCTATTTGGAGTACACTTTGTGAATCGTCGTCAAATACTTTCATTATGGCCCAACCCAAACTACGACACCAAGTTTTATCCAATAAGCTCATCTAAATGCATTCTACGACACCAAGTTTTTCACTCATTAAGGCCCAACCCAAACTAGCATTACCCATGTTAAGTTTATCAAAACAAGGCTCAGCCTATCGGAAATGGATGTAAGAGGATCTTAATTGGAAAGTTTCAGACCAAGCCCAAGCCCAAAATGCGTGCCCTCGGGAAAAATTTAAATATCAAGCAAATTAGCATGCTCAAGACACGTTCTCAAAAAAAAAAGCTCTAGACACTTATCCACACAATTTGCCCTCGCATGTCCTATTTTGAGAAATAATAAGGTACAAAAGAGAGTGATGATACATAGGATTTCATCTATCTAGATTATGCATAGAGATATGCAGCTACATGCTGCGCAATGCAACGTGTTTTGGCATCATTTTAACGGTTCTCTTCTTTATAATACATTTCGTGCCAGCCATGCCAGTTGACTGTGTGGGACACAAAGAATCGGTTGGTTTGAAATACCATGGCACATACCAAACAAAAGTTCACAGTAATGGAAATTCGATGAGGTCATATGTATAGATGAATGTTGAACAAATATTGTGACTTTGAGAAAGTGGTTTCACGGACTACATTCGACTGAATATAGCTAAAGACAATTCCAGGTTTGATGGAAGATCCTTCCCCAGTTCGTTCTCAGCTTGAAAGAAAACAAAAGAGGTTTAGGTTCATTTGGTGTAGAAATCTCAACACAATCTAGATTATATAGTTCCTATTTTAATAGCAACTGCTCATGGTTGTCTTGCACGACTGACTTAGGCCAGTCACTAGTTGTTGGCTCACTTAAACAACTTGTCAGTTAAAACAAACATTCAGGACCAATTGAATGAGAAGCTAGGATCATATATGAATGCCACCTATTTGTCGTGGTTTAAGATATATGTAAGTGCGCATATGCGTGCGTGGTGTTTTGGATTATGGGATATACTTTTCACGCGTATCTACATATTATATATTACCTTTGTATTTTGTTGGTTATGATAAGCCTTTGATCATATGGCTTTTCTAAATAGAGTTGTGATGCATCAACATTGACTGGGACATTGAATACATGCAAGATCCTTATTCTTATTAATTGTTTGTACCGTAAATCATGTGTCTTATGTAATTCGAGAAGTATTTGAATAAACGGAAAGGATTTGTATGTTTTTAATGTCTCAACCAATGTTAATGTAGAATTCTTGTTTAAAATATGTAGATAACACTATGAAAATGTATATTGTAATCAAAATGGTAATACACTCATACAGTTGAGGAAATGTAACTAGTATATAAAGGTCGTCACATAGTTAAGGAGGGTCAGCTTTTAGTAATCGATACATTTCATTATCATTGATCAATTAACTCCTTAAAGTGCTTATAATGATACTGAATAGCTAGCTAGCCTTGCTTGCATATCAGTTCTCAATAGTCATCTGAAACTTCCGGGCAATATGGAAGAACTGACACTAAGCTCAGATGAAACAAAACACTCGTGCTCAACATCAGTAGTTCTCAATGTGGTAGAGATGATTCAGAATGACAACGTCCCAGTTGTTAATTCATCAGATTCTTCTTCAAAACCAAATCAAAGACATGAAGATGATGAAGCAGAGGTGATAAAGAACAGCACTGACCATCATGATGCCGATAAAAGCCCGGAAATACAACAAAATAATTTAAAAAAGTCTATCAGGATTGACTCCCTAGACCAAGAAGCTTTCAAAATTTCAGGAATGGATTCTTCTTCCATAACCAAGGTACCCAAATTTATATTACACTCATGCAGAAGTTGAGTATATGAGTTATAATAATGACGTATATAAATTACAAACTTTTTACGGTAAAACAAGGTCCACAGCTTTTCACTTCAATTGGCAGGCGGTAACCATAAGTGCAGTGATGCAACTGGCATTCCAGAGCATAGGAGTTGTGTATGGAGACATTGGGACTTCACCATTATATGTGTTCTCAAGCACTTTCAGTGACAGAATTCCCACTAAGAACAACATAATTGGAGCTCTTTCTCTCATCATCTACTCTCTCACTCTCTTCCCTCTCATCAAATACGTCCTCATAGTCCTTAGAGCAAATGACAATGGAGATGGTATGTTTGTGCATTAGAAATTTAGATGTATAATTAGTTATATAGATCACCATCAATTGCACTGAATCGAGCACAATGGAAGAGTTTGATCCATGTAGCCGACCCCAATTAATTTGGGATTGAGGCTATTTTGTCGTCGTTGTAATTAGTTATATAGAGAGAACACGCAAACATACAGGGGGATTAATTAATTCAATTTTGTCGATTTTGTTGGGAATATTGATTGAGCAGGTGGAACTTTAGCCATGTACTCTCTGATATGCAGAGAGGCAAGAGTGAGTGCAGTACTAACAAGTCAATTACAAGACCAAGATGAGATCCTCTCAGTTGACATCACATCATACAAGCTCAAAACAACCCCTAGCAGGAACTTGGAAAGAGCAAAAAGAATCAAAGAAGCTATAGAGAGAAGCAGTTTTGCGAAGAAAGGACTCCTTGTTTTGGCTTTGTTGGGTACTTGCATGGTCATTGGATATGGCATATTGACTCCATGTATCTCGGGTATTATATTCCCTACTATATTATTAGCAACATAGATCACTCATGATCCCACGTATGAGAACCACAGTTATAGCATAGAAAAGGATTTTGAACCTACCCCCTAGCCTACAAAATTTGAGGGGTCCTATTTAAGATCAAACAACTTCATCAACTTTAATATACATGTAATAACCTCCCTATTGGAAAACAATAACAATGATGATGATGTGTGGTACCTTATTAAGCAGTGTTCTATGATTGAAATTTTTCATGAATTTCCAATGTCATTTAATAAATGAATTTTTGACTGTGTTCTTTGATCGTTGTTTCAGTTTTATCGGCTGTCAATGGAGTGAAGAAGATTGATGCTGCTATAAGTGATGGTAAACTAACCTCGTCCCTTTCCTATTAGATGCTAGATATTAAACTAACTCAAGGATTTAAGAACTCGTACAAATACACCGCTCACATATAAATGCTACAAATGGACTGTCATAATATGGTAAGGGCCAAAACTTGACAACACCCGAGAGGAGTAGTGTAGTGGCAAAGAAAGGAGCACCAAACTCTAACTGAGGCAGAGGTCGTGGTTTCAACTATTGGCTACATAATATTCCCTTGTTGTCTCCCAACTATGGGGTTGGAGTGCTCCACTAGCCCCGGTGGGATTAATCAAACCGAAGGTTTGGATACCCATTATTCCCTTAAAAAAAAAAAAAAAAAAAAAAAAAAAATGACAACAGCCCAAATTTTGAAAATTGCATTTTGTTTTTATAATTCACTAGAATCACTAGACCTGTTCACAAAGCGGGTTCGGGTTGGGCCTAATCAAGCTTGATTTTTCAAACCCTTGCCCAGTCCTACCCAAGCTAGGAATGTTTGACTAAATTTTTATATTTTTTCAAAAGTAAATATATTTAATAAATGTTTGAAAATAAATGCAAAGAGTTAGCTTAGTGATAGAAGTTGTAACAATTGACTACCTAGAAATCTAAGG
Source organism: Stephania japonica (assembly GCA_039657345.1). Taxonomy (NCBI): domain Eukaryota; kingdom Viridiplantae; phylum Streptophyta; class Magnoliopsida; order Ranunculales; family Menispermaceae; genus Stephania; species Stephania japonica. Next base: position 50,916,046 of record CM077558.1, read on the forward strand.
TTCAAACATTACTTTCAACATTTTTTTTTAAGTATTTATACTAAAAAAAAGTATTTTAAGTACTTAATGGGCGGCACAAACAAAGGTTGAAAATTACAAACCCAAGCCCACCACAAGCAAGGTGGGTCAGGGCGGGTGCCCGTGCCCATGAACACTATGATTCACTACCAAAGTTGTGAATGAACTTCAATTTCTTTTCTTTTCATTTTTGTGACTAAGTTTGTTCTCAATTTGTGCCTCTAGATGTGGTGGCAACGATCTCAGTGACCATTCTAGTGGTTTTGTTCTCAATACAGAGATTTGGAACTGATAAGGTGGGATATGCATTTGCTCCCGCCATCATGCTATGGTACTTGTTCATTGGGATGGTCGGAATCTTCAACTTGTTTCAACACAATTTGACGGTGTTAAAGGCCTTTAATCCTGTTTACATATTCCACTATTTTAGAGAAGATCCAAAACAGGCTTGGGTCTCTCTAGGAGGTGTCATTCTTTGCATGACTGGTAAAAATCATCTTAGCACCCCAAATTCTCAATTAATAATGTTTTGTTTATAATTCTAGTATAGAGCTGGAATTAGGTATGTTATGCTTTTATGGAAGTGAATGTTGGGCAGTGAAGAACAACTGCATAAAACAAATGTAGCGGAAATGAGGATTACTAAGAAGATGAGTGGCAAAACTCGTAACAGAGAAAAGGAAACACGAAAATTCAAAAAAAAAGTAGGAGTAGCACCAATTGATGCAAAGATTAGGGAAGGGGGGTTGCGGTGGTTTTGGCACCTCCAAAGACGGCTTGCAAATGCCCCTACTAGAAAACTCGACTCAATAGAAATGAAGAAATTAGCGATGCAGGGGTAGACCAAAACTTGAGACGCATTGATTAGGAGGGATTTAAAGGACTTGGAAAGCATGCCATTAATTGCACTAAATCGAGTGTAATGGAAGAGTGTGATCCATGAGCCTACCTCAACTAATTTGGAATTGAGGCTTAAACTCTTTTTTACATAGAAATACTTCTCTTTATTTCTGGCACTAAAATATAATTTCTCTAAAATTGAGTATGGAGTATCCATTACATATTAGTGGGAATATTAGTAATAAGGCCATGTCAGTTCACTAACTTGCTAGGGCTTGGTAGTAAATTTATTAGCATTAAGGCCTAATCATGCTCTTGTACCTATGTATGTGTTGTTTGTCTAAGAAAATACCAATCTTACACTTCAGAGTTTGAATTTGCCTTTTTGCACTAAAATTTTCATGCTGCAAAAGGTATTGATAAAATAAAATTAGTATCATAATTAGTCAAAGGTTTTCCTTTAGCTCACCAAAAGATAAACCTTTACTTACCTATCGACAACTAGTTTACCAGTAAACTGCCTACAGTAAACTTTGACTTCTTCGATAGTAATTTTTTTTTTCTTTTTTAAGTTTCACGACAAATAATTAACCTATAGATTACCTGTAAACAGAAAATTGAATCGAAACATTCAATTGTATACAATAATGTAAAAATTGGTCTATAGTCTACCTCCCTATACGACACACATCAACACCAATATATGCAAATTTACCAATACTTTTTTTTGGTAAGATGCCAATACTTTTTTAGTTGTGCACGACAAATTATGTTTGAGTGTTTTCCTGAAATACTTGAAGCAAAGTTGAGAAACAGCTGGACCTCAATTATAACTCACCCAATATGAATCTAGTTCCCTATTCCCATTTTCAGGTGTTAGTAAATGTATATTAACACAAAACCTATTACCCTTTTTCTGGAATAGGTGTTTAAAAAAAGTGAAGCCACAAAAGAAATTTGGATTCAATGGAACCACACAGAAATAGTACTGATATGAATCTGAAATGATATATAAAAGAACGAAAAATAGTTTAGCATAAGTAACTGATATTATGTAAGTTGAGAAGAAAGAGCAAAAAAAAGCTGTAATGCAAGACTGACCAGTGACCAATGTGGATTTGATGAAACAGGAACTGAACCCATGTACGCAGATCTGGGGCATTTCTCCGTGAGATCAATTCAGGTCTGTCATCAAAACAAAAATAAATTTCAAGTTTCTGATCAAACAAAAAATCATCTTTCTATTGTTCTAAAGAAATCAACTTTTTATTTGTTTTCCCCCTCTAGATTGCATTTACGGCCATAGTGTACCCATGCCTGATCAGCACTTATGTGGGACAAGCAGCATATCTGTCCAAGTTCCCACATGATGTCAGCAATACATTCTACAAATCAACTCCAGGTATTTAACAATTGCGGGCACTCTTCTTTTGACTATCTAAAGTTTTCTTGGTTGATCAAAGATGGCAACTAATTAAACAATCTGTTTTGCTTTGGGACCAAAACATGCAGATTCAGCATACTGGCCCATGTTAATTACTGCAGTTCTTGCATCAATCATAGCAAGTCAAGCCATGATCTCCGCAACATTTTCCATTGTCAGGCAATCTATGTCTCTGGGTTGCTTTCCTAGAGTTACAGTCATACACACATCTCATAAACATGAAGGCCAAGTCTACGTTCCACAAATAAATTTCTTGCTCATGTTTGCTAGTGTTTTTGTCACATCTTCCTTCGAGGACGTCGTCAGGATTGGCAATGCATATGGTAAATCAAAATACCCAACAAGCATTTAGATGTATTCAAGCATTCTATTATTCTCACGTTTACTCACAATTTTCAGGTGTTTCAGTGATGGCAGTGATGATTGTTACAACCTCACTGCTTGCTTTGATAATGTTGATGATATGGCAGACTAATATCCTACTTATAGCCCTATTCGTTCTAGTATTTGGTACTGTTGAAATGGTTTGCTTTTCTTCACTGCTTTACAAGATCGACAAAGGAGGTTACCTCCCGCTTATTTTTGCTACAGCACTGTTCTTTGTCATGTATGTGTGGCACTATGTGCAAGTAAAGAGGTATGCATTTGACGTTGAGAAGAAAGTCTCTACAGAGTACCTATTCACACTTGGATCAGACCTCAGCATCACTAGAGTCCCCGGTATTGGGCTTCTCTACACTGAGCTCACTCAAGGAATCCCGTCTATATTCTCTCATTTTCTCTCTAATCTTCCAGCCCTACACTCAGTTCTGGTGTTTATTTCTGTGAAACACTTGGCTGTGAACAAGGTACCTACTGATGAGAGATTCTTGCTAAAAAGAATTGGCCCCAATGGTTACAAGATGTATAGGTGCATAGTGAGATATGGGTATAGGGACAAGAGACTTGAAAGTGAAGAGTTTGAGAACTTGCTGATGGAACATTTGAGATTATTCTTAAGGAGTGAGTTCTGGATGAAGTCAATGGAGGATGGAAATGGAGATGCAGAGAGGGATATCGGTGAAGAACAAGAAGAGGAGATAGAGTTTTTGGAGAAGTCAAGGAGGGCCGGAGTGGTTTACATGTTGGGTCACAGCGAGGTGAAAGCCAGTGAGGACTCTTGCATGGTGAAGAGGTTTGTAGTGGATTATGCGTATGACTTCTTGAGGAGGAATTTCAGACAAGGGCTCGCAGACCTTCAAATTCCTAATGAGAATCTGATACAAGTGGGAATGAACTACTACATATAAGAAAATAAATAGATGTTCACCCAAAAAAAATAGATAACATGCATGAAAAGCCTCTAAGAGCTCGCCCTACTTTACTCTTTTTAGAATAATGCTTGTATATCCAAGTAGGGAAGATGAAAGGAAAGCAATCATTTCATCAAGAAGGCTTGAGCTGATTGTAATGTTTCCGTCATGAAGTACTATGGGACATCAATTCACAACTTATGCAGTTCTATTTCCACATAATATTTCTTTTTGATACGCACATCTGAATCTAACAAAAGAAAGAACTAATTCAAACTATTGATCATTAATGTGATGTGTAGAATCATTTGTAGGTGTAGATTTCCCCTTCCTCCCAGCCCAACCATATTGCTTATCATGTCTAGAAACACTGTTTCCTTACAAATAACCCCGCGCTCCTACACAGCATGTTAAAAAAGAATGAAAGAAAAATATGAGTCCATACGCGTGTGTGGATATACTCATGCTTCGGCTATATATTTATTCTTAAACAAGTTGAAACTCAGAAGTCCAAATTACAGTATTAATTCTTGATCACTTCTTTTTCCAAAGGCTATGGTCTCAGGCAGCGCAGCAATACATGAAATTACAGTAGAAAATTCTAATAATTTTTAATGGCAACAGCAAACACTATGTAGATTTAGGAAATGACTAACTTCATCAGTTCCTAATGAAAAGTTGTATCACGGCTCACCTAGAAGTAATGCTACAAATCCCCCGTCAAAACACTCTCTGACCAGCATGGTGACGTTCTCCACTATGTTTTGAAGTCCTACACTCCAACTCCTAATAAGACAAAGACAAGTTTGGTTGTCCCAATCTAATGACACCAGCTTCTTGTCAAGAGCATTGTCTGGAGCTTCAAAAATACCTTATTCTCTGCCTGTCTTGTTAGACTTGTGGCCTTCATGTCAAAAACAAGTTCTTTTATTTTTTTCTTATTTAAGTCATAGGTTATCTGAAGAAGGTAGTTTCAACTATAAGCCAATCAAGCGATTTCATTCATGGGATGTAGACAAGTCAATCAAACATTCTACGATGACAATATTTATTTCACTTGTGGTAGTTATGCTAGTGTTTGAAAGGTTTAGAGAGGAGCACATCTTTTGATACCCTCATCAACTTATCATACTAACACCAATTCTACAGGATTACAAGCTGTAATTTATAGGAGATCAAGTTCTGAATACAATTAAAAAAAAGTACCAAATAAAAACTGGCATCTAGATATTTATGTGATGCCTTATAAATGTTGTAATTGAGTCTGTGCAAATATCATTTATCAATCTATACATCTATTGATTAAGAAAATGAATAGATATATGCTAATTCTCCCAAAAGTGAAATGGTTTGAAATCACCATCTATGTGAGTCAATGGTCAAGGACTGGTCACACATTTGATGTGAAGAAAACCAGATCTGTAACTGAAAACCCAGCTCCTAAATCACCATTTTAAGAACTAAAATAAAAATAGTTGACATAGTCGTACTACTCTTCCAATTGTCTTATATATCAAAATTGAAACAAATTCAAGCCAATAGGATTGTAACAAAATTAGGTTTGATAAGAACGGTATCATGTTGATCAATATCCTTGGGTTGGATTACTTCTTTAATGTTAAATTTTTCTTCCCTTTCACAAACACATAGTAACATGAATAAAACTCAAAACTGTCTCTGATTTATTTATGAGAAAACATTAAAACCTGAAAATCTTAACACCTCCTCTGTTCTACTTCACTGATTATAGACTATTAGCCACATCACACATGTATGAGCATTGTATTCAAACAATCTACAAAACCAAGAACTTAATAAACAAATGTACACAATGTCACAAAAGTCCAAGGGCTTTTTCATTTAAAATTTTCACATATACAATGCATGCAGTTCTTCATTTAGTTTACATGTTTAGCAACTTCAGTTTTTTGAATCTTAATTCCTAAGAATGATATTTTAATAATAATTGAAGGTTATTTCGATTTCCAGGTACAACAAGTTGATTTTATTGAATCCAACATTGCAAAGGCCTTCTATCCTCTTACCATACTTTGTGATGTACCCAAAACCAAAAAGTCTAGGACAAGTATACGAGTATACTAAAGGGACACTTCTGATGCAAGAAAGTTGGATTTTAAATTGAAGATGATGTTTCCACTTCGTGCTTTTAAGGACTGGAATTAATAAGAACCAAAAATATTTGCTCTAATATTCAGCTGGTCTAATGTCAATAACATTAATAAATTCAAATTGACAAGCATCATCAAAATTGGTAATTATTGACTAGCATGAGAAGATATTGACCAGCAAAAATTCCATGTCTTCAACACAAAAGAAGTCGGTAAAGAAAAGAGGATGTCAAGGAATCAGCATGGAATGAAGACGGAAATGAGACCGCGTGCATACTTGAGACATCATCCTGTGAGGTCATAGTAGGCTTGTCATTAAAACAGGACTGATTCTTTCAACTAAAATAAAGGGGAACAGAAAAGTTACGTTGCATATTCTCTATATTGCATTTTTTGGCTTAGTTAACAAGCATTTGGTTTGCAACTTTGTGCCGACAAGTAGCTGCCCAAATTCCCAAGTTTGTGCATGGTGGTGCACTATACAGAACATTAATGATAGATGAGATTCATGAGAAAGTAGAAACCAACAGTCAGGCTACATTCTAAACCAAACTCACATACCACTTGAACCAGCAAATAGCCAAACCATTTGGACCTTCTTCAACCTTACACTTCCCTTAGGGGTTGCTCTTATTCAGACTTCAGCTTTCGTAACTCCTACTGATACCTTTGCAGCTATTAAGTAACATGATGTGGTCTAGATTAAGAAAATCATTTCATTCACACATCTATTTTAGAGTGTGGACTTAACAAACTAACCTCACAGCTGACAACCTTGAGCAAGAACACTTTGGTGCGTTAATAAATCTGTTGGCTAGAAAGCTATTTCTTGAAGAATTTGAAGAGTTTTTTGATGTACCTGATAAAATACATAAAAAGTGTAAATTTAACCAGTTTTCAGGATTTCAATTGTTAGTAAAAAAACAGTTACCCATTCTAAATGTTGAGCTGTAATGCCAGATTCATTGCCTGCATAAATGCCACCCAGAACCTAACAGAAACAAAAACGATCTCTCTCAAGAAGGAACAACAACAATCAAATAGCAGCAAAAGAGCGTGTATGAGTGTGTTTGAGAGAGAAAGAGACTCAGGACTTGAGATTTTGAACAAAAATACGCACCTTGGAAATGGTTTCAAGAAACATGCCAGGGCGAACAGGAAGAGGTTTCCGTCTGCTGACACTAGCCTGCAAGTTGGGATAACTATCAGTTTCTAACAATTCTAACTAATCGCATACTTTCTAACCATAAACAAACCAAATTTCTTTTTCAATTGCAATCAAACTTACTCTTCCAGTGATACCACTAGACATCCTCGATCCACTGGGAGCATCCACATCCTTGTCCATGCTGTCTGCTCCTTCACCTTTTCCCTCCATAACATTTCTTATCATCTGCTGAACAGTTCTCCCAGGTCTCAGAGCAACTAGCTTTGACAAAAAGTTAACCTGAAAAAGAACAGATTACGTTGCCTCAACGCCAAAATCACAATATTAACTAAGCATTATAACGATAGAAATTTGAAAAACAAAATGAAAGCAGAACAAGCAAAATGTCCAATCCAGCATGTCCACGTGCATTAAGCACAAAGAGATGTTACCGGCAAAACAATAGTGAGATAGGATTCTGGTGTTGAAATCAATGAAATGTAGATATTCGAAAACCCTCTTCTTTAAAAGTTCAAATTCTCTATCACCCAATATAACAATACTGGGCAAGACCCATTTTGGACAAGTTGAGACAATCAGGTTCCTTTCCAAATATATTAGCTAATAAGTTGCAACTTGCAAAAGTGAAAAATGCCACAACAGGGAAATACAAAAATCAAAGAACAACAAAGGAAAAAGATCAGAAACAAGGGTACAATAACCCCTTCACAAAGTTCACTTGAATATATATACTCGATCAATGACAGAAGTATCAGATAACAAATTATTGTAAACTAAAGCACACAGTTCTAAGTGTACTCAAGCAATTGGTTTAGCAAGAAGGAAATTTCACATATGACCAAACTCTGTCTCATATACATTAACTGACAAAAAATGAGAATGTCTATAATAAAAACAGATAAATAAGAAATGCAAATGACAGCTGACAAATATGATAATGTCTATTATAAAAACAAACAAATAAGAAATGCAAATGACAGCCACACCTCTGCTTCAGGGAGAGTGCTTAGACCCCGATCATTTCTTTCATCCAACATGCCACCTCCCATCATATTCCGAGCTTCTTCTCTTATTAGAACAAGTCGTGCAAGTAACTTTCGATCAGGAATTTCAGGCTTTGATTCCATTGTCTGAGAAAAACAATAATTGTGTATGATGAGATCATATATCCAACAAAAGAGAGATAAAATTCAATTCCAAGCCATAACAACATTTATCTCCAAGTCCAAGCTATGCTTGTAAATTGTTATTAAGGTTTAGGTTATGGTATACAATCCACATTCTCCTACGAAAGAGACCAAGCTGTTGTAGAAAAAGAGAACATGAAACTTGATATTTCCTCATACGTATGTCAAACATGATCCTTCACCTCCAAGACTTCATTTGTGATAATGAATACAGTGTTATCCATGCTTAAGGAATCAATCAGGTTGGTGATGATGCAATCACATTAAAATTAGTATGGAATTGTCTAATGATGAGGATACGTTGAAAGACGCTACAATTTCCAATTATGATGTTCTCTTAATTGTCTTAAAAATTGGTTTTTCAGAATATTTTGATGAGAATTAAATACAATGGTCTCAGTAAATAAAAATTTGGGCTGTCATCACTGAAACAAAGCCGTATCCGACGACAGTTTTAAAATTTTAACAGGGAAATCTAAAGTTAAAGCTTTCAAGAATCGGCCAAAACTAGCAACAAACACTCAAGAATATTCTAGGATTGCAGAATCCTGTATCTATGGTCCACCAAAAATAACCCTGTCCAAGATGTTGATAGATCTCTTTTTCCTACCAACAATCAAGCATGATGTTTCACATTGCTTGGCCTAATCAAAAGTTATGAAAAGTGGTTTTTTTAATCAGCTTATCATGGTAGAAACATAGTTCCAAATTTAGACATAAAATTATATTAAAATCAACCAATTACAAAAAAAAAGACTGTTATTTGACCTCACTAATTCACTGCACATGTCTAAAAATGAACTATAGTCTAAAAACATGATGAAATACAGAGACTCACATTTTATCCTAAATCCTCAAAATGAACCAATATCACTACCATTGAATTCTTTCAAGTATTTACCTCCAATATATCATCAGCTTGGTTTGCGATATCATTAAGATTTGCCCCGGGAAGATGAACTTTTTCACCTTTCTCACCTTTAAATACACCGCCACCAGCTGCGACACGTCGTAGTAATTCATGTCTGCTTTCTTTCTGGGGCGTTCGACAGAGTAGGCCAATCACTTGAACCTGAAAGTCAGAAATGAAAACCTCGTGAAGTTTACTGTGTGGTCACAATCATAGAATCAAAAAGAAATTCAGTTATATTTATGGCTGACATTTGCAGAACTAGCAATGAGCATCATAGTATTCACATTCCAACTGTCACAAATTTCGACTGGTTCCCAAGTTTCCGCCGTAAATATATGGATATAATTTCAACTCAACACATATGAAAAGAAAATGTCATGAATTAGAGCCAAAAGAGTATATTTCTTACATGTGGAGGACACTTCTTCGTGAGATGGGACAAAACTGTTTCCTTGATGACCTCCAACAGGGACTTCCTCTGGCCCAAAAAAGCAAAAAGCCATACATCAATCCTCAACTTCAATGATGTTCGCACCAAATCAGTTTAAACAACCTTTAAGCGTAACAACAACAACAACAACAACATAACCTTTAAGCGTAACGATTTGAATAAATCCAGTATTTCTTAATCTTAATTAAATAAAAATAATATAACCATAAGAAAGCACTAAAATATTGCTAATGCAGAAAAGAAGTAGGTCATGCATAAAATCACATGGCATCCAGAAGGGAAGCCTGTTCGATACACATTCCTCCCGTATTGTCTAGCACCCCCAAATGACATTGTGGTCGTATAATATTTCTATGGACTTCTTCTTTTGAGAAGAAACTTGAATTGCATATGTATTGAAAAAAAAATTGCATACTACTACATTAACACATTATGCCATCAGCAATATTGATAGCAATCATTAAGATAATAAATGCAACACTTCCAAGATAACAACACATTTTACAAGCAATGAGGAATTTTAACCATTGAGCAGTATATGAATAAACTCGTAAGTCACTACCTTATCATCTTGGTCCCTTTCAGCAAGTTGAATCATATAATCAAGAGCCATCATAAAACCTGACTCCATTTCATCCACTCTTTTACCAATGACTCCTTGAGCTGCCAACTGCACCGCTACCTCCTCCGATGCTTTATCCATGTTCATATCTTCCAACTGCACCCACCACATAAAACCGAACAAATACATGACATGATTATAAACATAATAGGATTTTAAGTGTGGTAAAGAAATCGGTATTATAAGGCTTAGAAGGCATTTTATAACCAAACCCTCCGCATTCGTTTACGATATACCTTGACAAAGACACACATTCAAATGCAAAATATAAACCCTAACAACAAAGCCTCAATCCTAAATTAGTAGGGGTCTTCAGCAACATGGATCAAACTCTTCCTCTCCGCCCGATTTAATACACTTGATGTAGTCTTTTCAACTCCCAACTTAAGATACCAATCTACTATCACACTCAACATCGCATTGTACTCAAATTTCAACTACACGACACCAATTCCCACAAAAATGAGAGTAATTGAAAGGCAGTTTAGGGCACTCAAGAACAATCACCAAATTCAAACAGTACAGGATCAGAACAAACAACCAGTAAACCCTAAATGAATCGAAAACAGCCAGAAAAGCTCACCAGCGTGACCATCTCCTGCATCACGGACGCGACCTGCTCGCCGCCGCTGAGTATCGCCTCGTACTCCGCCGAGTCCCATTTCTCATCCCCTCCGCTCCTCTTCTGCAATTCCTCGACTGGGAGTCCCCCGCCGACCTCATACGCTGCGCGATGAATGATAGTTTGTGAGCTCCTCTGACTCTTTGAATGGATTGAGACCGATTTCGATGGAGGAGTGGGTTTGTTATGGGTTGGAGAAATGAAGCGAGAGTAGGAAGAGAGCGGAGCGAGGGAGTTCGCCATTGTTACCGTTGTTGTTAGCACGGACATCCAAGTCGGTTTGAACGTTTTGGTGGTAACACTTGCCTTAAAGGCTATATATGTATGCTTCCTTCCTTTTTTTTTTTTTTTTTTTTGGGTATATATTGCCACCAGCATGACTATCATTTTTAGGTGCGATTTTACTCAAAAAGGTCTAGTAGTATTTGAGGGAGACCCACACTTTTGCACTTCTTTTATTTCTTTTTTTTGGGTAGGAATGCACTTCTTTATGAAGTCACATATGATTATGTGAGATTGTATTTCAATTCCGGCATCTAAAGCAGTTTCTTACCTACACTTTTTCGAGGAGTTGAAGTTACATCACTAAAATTATCAATTAAATAAGAGAAGTAGCATCGAACCACGCTATTAGCGCGATATAAAATGCATGTTAGTTCCTACATATGAGAGGTCGTCAAGTGATTAAATTCTGAAAAAAGAAAAAAACAAATGGAGAAGTTGCAACTTCGGCTTCGGACTTACCCAACCAAGTATGATTACCCTAGCTAAGTGCACTCTTTATGCCCCTCACTGTGATTAGTGTACCCAACTACACTTTTCTCTCATTTTGTGCACCCCATCATCATCTCTCCTGCACTCTCTTTTTGCAATTTGTAGGCATCATCGTGGTTCGGCCTCGGAGGTCCGAATTTCTTGTTGAAGAGTCAATCAGAGCCTACTGAACCTCTAGTTGGAGAGTCGATCACAACTTGTCAAACCCTTTAATTGAAGAGTCGGTCGGAACCCACAAAACCTTTAGATCGGTAGTTGTCAACTATCTCATCAAAGAGGTTCGGTATTGTCTTACTGAACTTAGAGGATAAGTTTTGATCATATGTTGTCGAACCTAAAACAGATGTCTCGACTAAGGTTTTAGAGTTTGGTACTTCGGTTTGAATGAAAGGATATTTTGGTAAAAATGTGGGGTCTACTTATAAATTGAAATTTGAATTTGGGATGTCACGCATAATCGGGTACACTTAGTAAATAGTGGGGTGCATGCACTTGGTTGGGCTCTTTTTTTTGGGCTTTTCTACATAATATTTGCTCGCTAACTGCGCAAACTAATTCACGATCATGCATTGTTGAGCCCCATACGTCAGTTGACCCTCCCAAATAAGTTTTTTTCCACTCGAACTTGAAAATGAAACCTCGCACGAGGAAAACCAAACCCCTTAATTAGCATTCAAATCAGCTCATTATTGGTCAACCAAACATTTTTTTTATTTAAATTATACAATATCCGAATTATCTAACTACTTTGAATCAATCTAGAGTCGCGTACCATATATCAACTAATTGGATGACACAATAATTTGGTACTAGATTGGTAAGAAGTCATGAATTTGAACCCAATAAAGCAAGTTGTCTCTTTTTTATTAAAAAAACTTGCTTAGTGAGTGGAGCTTCAAACTTTAGTGTTTTCATTTCCTCCATTCGAACATGTTTCTTTTTTTGATATAAACTATTTGGTATCTAAATTTAATCGACTACTTCATTCTCGAGTTGGATCGACCCACTAAAGGTAAAGTTTTTCCAATGATAGTTTATGCGTTCATAGAGACTCAAACTCGAGACATCTTCTTAAGCTGTTGGACTATCTTCAAACCACTACAACGCACCCGCCATTGGTTCCAAACATGTTTCACACCTCGTACTTTCTTTGCCATTCGAAGCCCCATTTTAGTCGGGCTGGGCTTTGATTTAAATTGCTGATCAATGCTGTAAAATCATACAGTGGAATCACTTTTGAGCCCAATGGACTATTTGGCCAACGTCTACTGGAAACCATGTAAAAGAAGGCGAAGAGGTGAAATGGCGGCACAAAGTAGGTAATGACAAATAAATCCCAAGAATACCACCAAAAAGTTGCGTTTCCTCTCCAGCAACCAATCACAGGCCATGTGTCAGACAGGTCGAACAACGTGATACGTGAATGCTTGCAACAGGACTAAAATACCCCCATCTTTTCAACAATATTCGCACAGTTGCCCCTCGTTGAAGCGCTTAGATTGTGCATCGAGATTCATGCCAAAAATCTCCATGTGTCTCGTACGGTTGGAACCTAAAATGCATAACATTTTCACGACTCCGACACCTGGCATGGAGAAGTGGCATAGCAGTAAATAAGACGGAGCGTCAGGGGTATTTTCGACCATGCATATTTAAACAGGCACTGAAACCGTTTCGTCACCTCTCGCGCCTTTATATAAACCCCTCTCGCTCACGCTTCTCTTCTTCACACGCATTTCTTCTCACTCTCTATCTCTCTCTAAAAATCTGCTTTGCTTTTTCGCTTTCTCTCTCTTAGGGTTAGGTTTTCTGATCGAAACCGTCTCGGACGAAGCGAAACCGATGGCGCAGGAGAGCGGAGCGGTGGCCGGAGCGAGGAACGGAGAGGCGGAGCACGGCGGAGCGGCGAAGGCTGTGGTGTTCACGGCTCTGAAGCCTCAGCTGGTTGTGGAGGCGTCGAAGGCCTCCGATGCTGTGCAGTTCTACAAGGCGGCCTTCGGAGCGGAGGAGCTCAAACGAGAGATGCATACGAAGAGGAAGGCGGAACATGAGCTCCCTCTCATCCTGAAAGCTGAACTCAAGGTCGGTTCGTCCGTGTTTGTCGTCGCCGATCACTCTGATAGCTCTCCTGCTCTGTAAGTACTCTCCGATTCTTTGTCTCTTTTTAGTTTCCTGTAGATCTTGTTATCATCTTGCATGTGTTCTTGTTTTTCATGGATGATTCTGGAAATGCACTTTCTCTGTTGATTTTGTTGCTTGAAATGCTCTTCGATCTTGTATTCTTGGCATGCTTTTCGTTTTTTCTTGTTACGCCTTCTTTTTCATTTACGAGTCTGGATGTCTATTCTCTTTTTCGTTATTGTTGCTTGAAATGCTCATCGATCCTGTCTTCCATATTTGTTTTTCGTTTTAGCTTGTTATACACTCGTTTTTTTTAACTTACTGTATCTGTTCAGTTCTTGTCGGTTGCTTTTTTCTCTTCGATCGTTCTTCCATGTACTTGTGGTTGATCCTGAAAAATCTTCTGCAAATCTGTTGATCTGGTTATTTTGGCTTAGATTAAGTAGTTTTTCAAGGTTTTTACTGGTTTTCTTTGCTAGCTTGTCTTCGATATCATAATTTTGTTGCTATTTCAACAAGTATTTGAAACCTCACCAGATATAATAAACGTCTGAGCCTGTTTTTCTCTGTTTTTGGCTTTTTCGGTCTACCTTTGTACCTTAGTTTTGGCAGTATGTGCTGCTCATGATGTTCCGCTTATTTTTCGATCTGGAACAGCTCTGGAGGCTCACTCTGGCTGGAGACCAACGACGTCGAAGGCGCGGTTGCGAAGGCCGTGAAGGCTGGCGCGGTCGCCGAGGGCGAAATCGCTGAAGGCGAAAGCATTGGGAAGGTGAAGGACCCGTATGGGTACTTCTGGCTCATCTGCTCTGCTCCTGCTAACGTGGAGGCCTAATGGCCATCCGATCTTATGATCCATCTGTTTCGTTTTCCCTTTTTTGCGGTGCAGTCCCTCTCCCTCACACATGTTGATGGTGTAGTGACAGGATTAGTAATAGTAACACCCCAGTTTTAGTTAGATCTGGGCTTTTGATTACGCCAAGTTGTAGATCGGACGGTTATAAACCCTTGCTTCGTATTCTGGACATTATATTTTTGAAATCCATGCTTTTATAAACTGTTGTGGATCGGACGGTTACGATCTCTCGCTTCGTATTCCGGACGTAACCATCTCATTTTGAATTACATGTTTGCTTTAACCGTGATGATAGTGAAATGCACTTGATATGGCGTCAATACTTTAATCGAATAGTTGTTCTCTCTCTCTCTCTCTCTCGTCAATACTTTAATCGAATAGTTGTTCTCTCTCTCTCTCTTATCCGGTTTGTTTACTCCCAACACATGGGGCCTGCCTCGCCTTCAACTCGTGTGTAGACGAGGTAGCACTATGATCTTCTCGTCTCGATATTTTAACCAATTGTACGTGACGATGCATCTGTTGGCATCCTTCGTTTGTCTAATGTTGGGTACATATTTCGATATGTATTAAAGGGACTACAATAAGTTTGTTCCGTACTTGTGTACATTAGCAGATTCATTTACTAATCTTTTTAAGTTTGATCCATTCATTCCTAGTACAAAAAATCTATTTGGACACTAAGGGTTTGGACTCAAAGGGAGATTTTTGAGATTTTTGTAAATATTAAAGGAGTGTTACAAGTTATAATTTTGAAGTTATTGATTGCTTGAGGATGACTTTGAAATAAAAAATTTTCAAAAAACCTCTTAAGGGTCCGGACTCATGAGTCCAAGTAGCACTACTCTATTTATTATCAATTGCACAAAATTATACAATGAAAGAATTTTAGTTATGTGGTTGACCTTAATTAATTTAGAGTTGAGGTTATGTTATCCAAACTTCTTTGGTCTATTTTGTTATTGAAGTTTGATCCAAAATAGGTGGACATAATGCGATTGTTAAAGACTCCCACTTGCACTGTTACTAAAGCTAAAGTCTTAAACTTGAGTTCCTAGCACTACTTGGGTGCCCCTAGCACTGCACTACTTGGGTGCCCCTAGCACTGCATATTTTAATGCTATGTTGTGCTGAGTTTATTACGTCTGGCAACGATGCACTGCTGCTAAGGCCATCACGTACTGCCACGTGTCATTAAGTAAATATCTTACGTTGTGTTTCTGTTTGTGTGAGTAAACCGGGGGTTGAGGCGGGTCTACTTGAAATTGATGGGGTAGGTGTTGATGCTGTTGGATTACTCAATAAAAGTAATCCCTTCAACTCAAGAGATAGATGAATAAAATTCAATAAGTCACGAACTACGTAACAAATCAAACACACCACAAAGAATATAAGATTTAACGTAAAAACCCTCCAAATCAGAGGAAAAAAAATCACGGGCCAAACTCCGAATAAATCCACTATATGAATAAATAGTACAAGAATCTCAATTGAGTAAAATACAATATAACTCCTTCAAAGAACTTGAATGGTCACGCTAATATCTTGAAGAACTCCACCCTCAAATTGTACCCTTTCTTGATCACCAAGAAACCACTAAAGACTTCGCCGCAAGTCATCAGATTCAAGATCTTGATGTATCTTCAATGTAGAGAAAATTATTGTTGCATTCACCGCCTTGAACGCACAATGTAGAAGAGAGAAGAAAAATTGTCAAAACACCCAAAAGCTGGCTAATTAGAAGAATCACCCAATTCGTTAATTCACTCCAATTTTCTTTCGTATTTTCTCTCCCAGATTTCTATTCCACAACCAATTCGTTGCTTTATGTGTTGGACTTTTCTATTTTGTGTGGGGCCCACAAAAGCTAACAATCTCCCCCTCCAACACTTAGGGAGATCTCAATCATATTTGATGCTCAATAACAACTCAGCCCCACCAACTTGGTGCAGGACTGATGCTTCTCACGAGTCACCACCTTCGTCAACATATCAGATGTATTCTTATCAGTGTGAATCTTCTTCAAACTCATCTCATGATTATTCACAACTTCTCGAATCCGATAGTATCGGATATCAATGTGTTTAATGCGGCAATGATAAGTAGCATTCTTGCTCAAATCTAGAGCACTCTGACTATCACAGTTCACTGCATACCCATCTTCTTGCTTCAACTCCAACTCTTGAAGGAATCTCTTCAACCAAAGCATTTCTTTGCTTGCTTCAGTTATAACAATATATTCTGCCTCTGTCGTGGACAAAGCAACACACTTTTGCAATTTTGACTGCCAAGATACAGCTTCCCCTGCAAAAATGAACACATACCCTGAAGTAGATTTTCTGCCGTCAAGGTCACCTACTGAATCTGTATATCCCTCAAAAGTAGGTTTCGAGCCCCCAAAACATAAAGACATCTTCGAAGTAAATCTCAAATATCTCAAAATCCATTTCACTGCTTTCCAATGAACTTTTCCAGGATTTTAGAGAAATCTGCTAACCACACCAATTGCGTGAGCAATATCTGGTCGGGTGCAAACCATCGCATACATCAAACTCCCAACTACAAAGGAGTAAGGAATATCTGACATCTCCGCTATATCTATAGAAGTAGAGGGACATGATTTCTTGCTAAGTGTGAAGTGATTAGCAAGAGGTGTGCTAACTGGCTTAGCATTGTTCATATTGAATCTGCTCAAGACCTGCTCAACATACTTTTCCTGTGACACCCATAACTTTTTGGATCTCCTGTCACGAATAATCTGCAAGCCAAGAATCTGTTTTGTCGTCCCTATGTCTTTCATATCAAAAGAACTAGATAATTCTTTCTTCAAGTTTCCAATCAAAGAAACATCATGCCCCACTATCAACATATCAACATAGAGCAACAAGATCACAAGCTTCCCATCTGAAAATTTCTTGAAGTAGACAAAATGATCTGCATCTGTTCTAGTGTACTCTTGATCCATCATGAAAGAGTCAAATTTCTTATACCACTGCCGTGGAGCTTGTTTCAGTCCATACATGCTCTTCTTCAACTTGCAAACCAAATGTGTTTTTCCTGTTACTTCAAATCCTTCAGGTTGATCCATATAAATCTCTTCCTCCAAATCACCATGGAGGAATGCAGTCTTCACATCTAACTGCTCAAGCTCAAGATCCAAGCTAGCAATTAGGCCCAAAATAACTCGAATATAACTCATCTTCACAACAGGGGAAAAAATCTCATCAAAGTCAATTCCTTTCTTCTGATTGAATCATTTCACTACCAAACGAGATTTATGTTTTACTAGCTTATCTCCATCTGTCTTCAACTTGTACACCCATTTATTCTTCAAAGGTTTTCTACCTTTTGGAAGTTCCACCAGCTCATAAGTATTGTTCTTCTTCAAAGAACTCATCTCCTCCTGCATTGCTTTCATCCATTGAGCTTTGTCTTTGTGAATCTGAACTCTCTTGAAGCTCTCTGGCTCCCCCTCTTCTGTAATTGTAACATAATTCGAACTGGGGTACCTAGTAGAAGGAAGCAACTCTCTCTCAGACCTTCTAAGGGAAGGTTCAACTAAAGCTGTTGGTGGAGGAGTTTGCTCCCCCTGCTCAGCATCATCAACTGGTTCTGGCACATTAACCCTATGTTCTTCAAATGAGTCTCCCTCATGTGTGGCATCAGTAATAGAAGAAGACTCAAATCTAGAAACATCATCACCATCAAATATGATTTTCTTTGATATCTTCAAATCTGTTATGTTCTCATATTCATGAAAGGCCACATCCCTGGACCTGACAATCTTTTTCTTCTCTGGATCCCATAACCTATAACTAAACTCTGCATCTCCAAATCCCAAGAGGATACACAACAGTTCTATCATCAAGTTTCTGTCTCTGCTCCTTAGGCACATGCATAAATGCCTTGCATCCAAACACCTTCAAGTGAGAGTAAGTAACATCTTTCCCAGACCAAACTCTCTCTGGAACATCAAACTCTAATGGTGCTGAAGGAGAGCGATTCATCAAGTAGAAAACAGTACTGAGAGCCTCACCCCAAAATGACTTGGGCGACTTAGCCATTTTTAACATATCTGACTTTATCAAGGATGGTTCTGTTTGTTCTTTTAGCAACACCATTATGTTGAGGAGTACCCGGAACAGTCTTCTCATGTCTGATTCCATGTTCTGAGCAATAATTCTCGAACTCCTTTGAAGTGTATTCTCCCCCGTTATCACTATAAAGGCACTTCAAAGATACGTTTTTTTCTCGTTCCACCATCATATAAAACTTCTTGAGGTACTCAAGAACCTGACATTTTGTTCTCAACACAAACACCCAAACCTTCCGTGAAGCATCATCAATAAAAGTAACAAAGTATCTGCCACCTCCCATAGTTTCCACATCAATGGGACCACAAACATCAGAGTATACTAACTCAAGTAAATTTCTTTTTTTTTTTTCAGATGATAAAGAAAAAGAAACTCTATGTTGCTTACCGAATAAGCAATCATCACAAGGGTTCAAATATTTACCTTTGGCAAAGGGAATGTGAGACTTCTTTGCCAACACCTGCAACCCTTTCTCACTCAAGTGACCTAGCCGCCTATGCTACAGATCTGGTGAAGAATCATCTTCAATTGCATTCAGGTCACCTCTGACTGTCTTCAATTGAGTCTTGTAAAGTGTATAGCTCAATTTTCCTCTGGCAACAACAATTGAGCCTTTGGTGAGTTTCCACTCCTTGCCCCCAAAGATGTTGTAGTAACTATATAGGTCCAAAGCATAAATAGAAATCAAATTCAGACTCAGATCTGGAACATGTCGCACATCTTTCAGAATTACCGTGCGACCCATATTTATCTGCACAAATACATCTCCAATGACAACTATATCTGCAAAATAGTTGTTCCCCATCTTTGCCTTACCAAAATTCCCTACTCGATAAACAGAGAAGAAATCCTTCCTCGGTGTAGCATAGAAGGATGCTGCGGAATCAACAACCCATTCACTATCTGTATTAGTGACATGACCTTGATCCTCAACTAAAGAAACCACAACCAAGTCTTCAATTGGATTTGATATAGCAGCCGTAGTATTCTGATCATTCGCTTTATTTTGATTTTTCTCATCATTCTGTTCTCTTTTCCACACTTTACAATTTTTCTTTGTGTCCGTCCTTGCCTCAATGATAACAAGAGAATTTTCCTTTTCCTTGAGACTTGCCTCTAGATTTACTCCGCCCCCTCAGACCTCTAGATTGACTTCTGCATCTATATTCTACAGTAGTAACAAGAGCTTGTGAAGTTTCAATGCCTTTATCCTTTCTTCTAATCTCCTCGTCAAAGAAACTATCCCGCACTATGGATGAAGACAAGACACCGCCTGAAGCAGAATTACTTAGAGACACCACTAAGATTTCTCAGCTTTCTGGCAACGAGCTCAAGAGTAAAAGTGCTTGTAACTCATCCTCAAGCACAATCTTCATAGCATTTAATTGATTGATCAACGCTTCGAAATCATTTAAGTGCTCTATCATCGACTGCCCATCTTTGTACTTCATATTAACAAGCCTTCTAATTAGAGAAGCCTTGTTCGAGCCCCTTCCTCTCACACATATTCTCGCAATTTTCTCCACAACTCCCGTGCATCAACCTCTTTCTTGACATGGTGATAAATACTGAGATCGATCCACTTTCGAATAGTCCCAACAGTTTTTCTGTGCAACTTTCTCCAATTAACATCAGATATTTTCTCTGGCTTGTTTTGTCCAAATTCAATTGGATCAAATAAATCCTTACAATAAAGATGATCTTCCATCATCGGTTGCCAAATTGAATAATTCGTAGCCGTCAACTTGACCATATTGCTTGATTTATCATCATCATCCACCATCTTGATTCCCACAAAGATTCCCTGAACACGAACTAACCGCGTCTCTGATACCACTTGTTGGGGTTACTCAACAAGAAAGTAACCCCTTTAACTCGAGAGACAGATGAATAAAATCCACTAAGCCACAAACTATACACCAAATCTAACACACCACAAAGAACACAAGATTTAACGTAGAAAACCTTCCAAATTAGAGGAAAAAAACCACGAGCCAAACTCTGAATAAATCCACTATATGAATAAATAGTACAAGAATCTCAATAGAGGAAAATACAATATAACTCCTTCAAAGAACTTGAATGGTCACACCAAGATCTTGAAGAACTCCACCCTCAAATTGTACCCTTTCTTGATCACCAAGAAACCACCAAAGACTTCGCCGCGAGTCTTCAGATTCAAGATCTTGATATATCTTCAATGTGGAGAAAATTGTTATTGTATTCACTGCCTTGAACGCACAATGTAGAAGAAAGAAGAAAAATTGCCAAAACACCCAAAAGCTGACTAATTAGAAGAATCACTAAATTTGTTAATTCACTCCAATTTTCTTTCCTATTTTCTCTCTCCCTGATTCTTATTCCACAACTAATTCGTTGCTTTATGTGGTGGACTTTTCCATTTTGTGTGGGGCCCTCACAAAAACCAACAACAGATGCGGGTTTTTCAAATCGGAAGTATAGGTGTCACGAGAAAAGTCGTCAAATGGCACGGATAGAAGTCGTTGTCGAGGATCTGGGGAGGTCCCTACTTTCTCTACCCAGTGCTTGTCGTTCGGAGATCTGATGAAGGTCACATTAAGTTTGTCTTTTATTGAGGAGTGGGGACCTAGACCTGGACCTGTAGCTTAGGTACTCCAGTTAATTTTTGCGGATGTACTTGCTTAAATGGATTAAGTAATACTTCGAGAAGAAAGAAGTTTGAGAAATGATGGTGCTTTGAAATGGCTTAAACTTTCATATCTTTGGAAAAAAAAAAGTAGTGCTAACTAATCTCAGCCTTCTCAATTTTTTTGGTCAAAGTTGCATGATAACTGTGCTTAATGGAATCTGACCAATCTGTGCTTCGCTGTGTAGGAACACTGGGTCAAGGTGAAGCTCTCTCTCGAGGTTCAATAGTAATGCCGCTGGTCCTTAAAGTTGTCCCCCTCCCCTAAAGAACAAAGTAACGGTTTGTAGTCCCGGTTTAGCCTCTATTTAGCAACACTAAGTGATAGCCTAAATGGTAGTTGATAATATAGTAGTTGATAGTGTTAAATTGATATTTTAGCTGATCAACTAAAAATTATTTAAAAAAATAACTGATTGAATAGTTAAGAAATGCAAAATGACAAAAAAAAATTTTCTCAATTGTTAAAAAAGTCATCTATATTAATTATTATTTATAATTTTGTTACTTTGATTTTTTTTTTGGTTCGAATATTACTTTAGTACTTGAGCGATCGATATTTTAATTAACTATAAAAATTAATCATTATTAAAAAATAATTTAAGACTTATGGTTATTAATTAAAAATTTATTTATAAGGGTCAACCAGACTATTGTTAACAAATTACCAAGTTCTTGACAAAAAAAAAAAATAACAAGTGCATGTGTAATCAAAGTATTATAATATGCACCTCAATCATTGGGATATGTGCAAAACAAACTTCTAATGCATGACACACGACCTATGTGCACGTTGTATTGTGATTTGCTAATTGTCTTTTATAGCTACATGTGTTATTTGCATACACAACTAGGGTAAAATGGATTAAAAACATCAATCTGACGTTTTAATTGTAAAACGTTAGAATAGATAGCGTTTGAAAATGGAGATTATCATCTAGCTTATTTTAGAATAAGCTACTCAAATAAACACAACTTTTTATCAAAAGTAACTTATAATCTAATTGATAAATTAGTTTGTGCATACCAAATAGAGCCTTAATACACTTTTTAGGTGAGCCTACTAGACTTGCTTCTATGGTTTATATCCCATTCTACAAGAGAGATATTTCAATAATTGTGGTTCATTTGATTTACTTTTAGAATAATGTTATTTGGACTCATGAGTCCGAACTTATAGGGGGTCTTTCAAACTTTTTTATTTTAAAGTCATCTTCAAACAATAAAAGACTTTGAAATAACAATTTGTAAAACTCTTTTGATATTTGTAGAAAGTTTAAAAACTCTTTATGAGTTCGGACTCAAAGAGTCCAAACAGATTTTTTGTTACCTTAATTTCTTTTTTGTAATTATTTAATTAATCTACTTTTATTTCTATAATATTAGTTAAATGTATAATATTTGTAGAAAGTTAAAAAACCCTTGGGTACATGACCCTAATAGATGGGGTAATACCCAACTCGACATACATTAGATAAGGGAATGGGCTATAAATGAAATACCCAAGTGGATATGAGTAGGGTAAAGGTATTAACATCTACCCGCTCTATTTACCCAATTACCCGCCCCGCATACCTGTTTATATTATATTATTATATCTATGTATTATAACTTTATGTTTACACACTATTTTTTCTTTATAAAATTCATACATTCCCTTTTAGTTGAAATTAGGACTGCATAGTACACACGCTACTATTGAGTGCTAACTAATTTACTAACGTCAAGAAAAATACTTATTTATTTCATGCGAGATATGAATTATGTTAAGGAAAACAACCCACAAAATCAAATTTGGTTTTTTATTTATTTATTTATTTTAATATGGATACTAACTTTGTTTTATTACTATGATATGTCTATTGTGAAAGATTGAATGTGCTTTAAAATAATTATTACAGACAACGTATATTTCAAAAGTAAAATGAAGATTGAAGACTATTTCAAATTTAAATGACGACTATATTTCCAGTTTTTGAAGATTAAGTTTTTTTATTTAAATGAAGACTATATTTCAAATTTAAAATAATGATTAGAGACAACGTATATTTTTATTTGTGCTGTAATAATTATAGAAATAATATGGTGTGTAGGTTATATTGACATCCTAGGTTCAAAAACTTTATTTTACTCTTTTTAAGTTTAAATTTTTTTAATAACATTTTAATTAGTAATGGGTATGGATACCTACAGGTACCCTGCTACCCAGACAGATAATATTCATACCCACCCCACCAAAAAAATAAGGTAAAAGGATAAGGTATGGGTAAGACACCAATATGTGGGGTGGGTATAGGTGAAGCGTACCTGTAGGCTTAAAGAAGAGCTAAAAGATTAAGGAGAAAGATAATTATTTCATTTCTCAAGTGACAGTTAAATACAAAATGAATTACAACTGAAAAATAAATGTTTAACAATCCCTAAAATACATCCAACAAATCAGAACAGAATCTGAATAAATCCTATTGACTGATTCAAATGGAAAGAGAGTAATTGTTGACTCAAATAACTAAATGACTTATTCAAACACAAAAGAAATGACACAAACTCCCTACTAACTGAATAACAAGTTCCATAATAACTTGCAGCAAATATAACATTTTGCTAACAAATATCCTCCTTGTTATTTTTGTTGCAAATCCCAATTTGTCTTTTTATGTTGTGGCAGTACTGGCTGCCATGATTGATTCTTCTTTATCCTTATCTCCTCCTCCAATGCAGCAATTCCCTTAGATCTTTAGTAGCCTTAGCATATCCTCTAGGTTCAAGGACAACCACATTACAGCTTTTATAAATTTCTTCAAGTGACCTTGTACCCCCTTATTGGAACATCATCAATTCTATCATCTTCATGCAACTCTCCTTTATCTTCTTTGGCTTTGATAGTTGCAGGTTCCTCTTTGTTCCAATTCCATTTTCCAACTTTATGAAATTTAACATCTCTCAATGCTTTCACATTTCTGGATGAAGGTTAAAAAATTCTAAAACCTTAGGGGACATTGTTGTAGCCAACAAAGGCTTCATATTCAACTTTTGGATCTAGCTTCCCTCTCTTGACATCTGAAACATGAATGAAACATAGACATCTAAATATTTTAAAGTTAAAAATCGAGGGCTTAAAACCATACCAAGCTTCAAAAAGTGTTTTTCTTCTTAAAGCCTTTGTCGCTAACCAGTTGAGAAAGTAAATACTTGTATTAACAGCTTCTGCCCAAAATTTGTTTGGCATGTCCTTCTCAAATAACAAACACCGAGCCATATCCATGACAGTTCTATTCTTTCTCTCACTTACGCCATTTTGTTGAGGAGTATAGACTGTAGTGAATTGATGCTCAATACTTGCATTTTTACAAAACTTGGCAAACTTTTCAGCAGTATATTCAGTGCCATTATCGGATCGAATTACTTTGATTTCACAACCGCTTTGATTTTCAATCCACAATTTAAATTTTCAAAAGACATCAACAACTTTATTCTTTTGTTTGAGAAAGTAAACCCATCACATTCATGTAAAGTCATTGATGAAAAGTATGAAGTATATGCTACCATTTAAAGGAGCAGTTCTCATGCCTCCACAAACAGCAATATGAATGAGTTGAAGCTTCTTAGCTGTTCTCTATACTTTTTCAATTGGAAAAGGCAATCTGGTTTGTTTCCCCAATTGACATATTTCACATATAGCTGCAACTCCTCCTGTGAATGACATTCCCTTCACTTCACTATCTCCTTCTTGTGCATGTAATCCAAGGTAGAATAATGAAAGTGCCCTAGCCTTTTGTGCCATAATTTAGCTTGGTTCTCAGCACATGGATATGCATTAAACGCTTCAGCCCAATCAAGACAAAAACTTTTGTCTTTCATTTTTACAATAAACAGTTCAGCATCACACGAGTCAGTAATAATGCACATATTATCCTTAAAGGTAACAAAATAACCTTTCTCAAGTAGTTGTCCTAT
The DNA here is from genome assembly GCA_039657345.1 of Stephania japonica. NCBI lineage: Eukaryota > Viridiplantae > Streptophyta > Magnoliopsida > Ranunculales > Menispermaceae > Stephania > Stephania japonica. The sequence continues at coordinate 50,941,202 of CM077558.1, forward strand.
ACTTAGCAAGTTTTGATTAATCTCCTGAACAAACATAATATTAGAGATTAATTTAATGCCTGTTGGACCTTCAATTGCAATAATCCCTTTACCTTTAACTTCGATGAATTTTCCATTGCCAATTCTGACTTTTGACATTACTGACTTGTCTAAGTCTCTGAAAAGTGATGCATCAAATGTCATATGATTAGTGCATCCACTATCAATAAGCCAAACATTGCAGGAAGTTTGATTTGAAAAACAAGTGACTGCAAATAGTTGCTCCTCCTCGTGCTCCCGATCCACGACTTGAGCTTGCTACTATTTGTTTTACAACCTTCTCCATATGACCCATTTGACCACAAAACCTGCATTTAATATCAGGCCTAAACCAACAAAATTTTTCTAAATGAGAAGTTTTCTTACAGTGTTGACATTAAGGATAATTCCTTTTGGTGTCACTACTTTGACCTTCCTTCTCATTTTTCTTTTGCCAATGTTGTTTCTTGCTTTTCTCATCTGTTGTGAATGCTTCTTTAACAACTTTTTCATTTATGTAAGCCCTCCTTTGCTCTCAAGCATGAAGCGCATGAAGAAGCTCAGCTAGAGAAATTGTTGCCAAATCTCTTAAATCTTCAAGAGAAGAGATTTTGGATTCAAATCTCTCCGGTAAGGTTACAATTATTTTTTCAACAACTTAACTATCAGGAAAGTTGAACTTAACTATCAGGAAAGTTTTTTCCCAATAATCTGATTTTGTTGACTATTTTCTGCACCTTGTCTGTGTAGTTCTTCAATGGATCAGTCTCTTTCATTTGTAGCATCTCGAACTCCCTCTTCAAATTCAAGATTTGCATCCACTTTATCCTGACTGTAACGACCCTAAAAATGTAACTCGTGCCACGTGTCAATACAGGTGATATGTGGGCCCACTCCGTGGTACAGTCATCAATTCTCAGACGTCGACGCCGAGGTATGTTAGTTTTGTATGATGTTTGTATTATATTATATTTCATTTGTGCAATTTTAAGTTTTTAACGGGTAAAGGCGTTGTGTACGAGCGTTGGTAGTTCGGGGAACAAATTAATTAGAAACATTGACAAAAAATTAAATAAATAATAATTAAAAGGTTGTAAAGTCCGTTTGTTACGTCGGTACGTCTGTGGTGACGCGACGAACAAAGTTAGTACTATGAGTCGGGTGCGAGAATACCCGAGGGAAACTTTGAGTATTGTTTGAAATAGATGAGAACAAAGGACCAAAAGTCAACTAAGTCACCCAAGTAAGTTATTAAAGTTGGTAGGTAAAATTGTGAAAAGACCAAAAGGGCAATAAAGTTGTAAAGGGTATGTATAAAGGTGAGGGGTATTTTGGTCAAATGATCAAAATACCCCAATTTCATCACACTACCGTCACCACAATCATCATTTTCGATCAAAAATTTGGGAGGAAGAGAGGAATCGACCGAGAGGAGAGATCAAGGAGAGGAAGGCTGCGATTCGCGGAGAGTGTGGACGCGACGTCGAGGCGAAATCGAGGTAAGAAGTTATAGATTTCGTTGTGGTGTGTCGTTGTGGTGGTTTTAGAAATTTGTTGTCGAGGTTGTCGTTGAAGAGATTGTCGATTTAAATGGTGAAAATGGTGGTGATGATGATGGTGAGGTGAATGTTGAGTGTTGTTTGTTGTATTGTTGTTAGAAGAAAAAAAAAAAATTCTTCTTGTGTTTGCTGGAAATCCAGCAAACACAGCAACGAAGAAGAAGAGGAACCGGGCCGGGTCAAGGTGACCCGACTCGGTTTGGGTCAGACCGGGTCTGACCCGGTTTGACCGGGTTTGACCCAATTAGACCGGGTTTGACCTAGTCAAACCCGGTTTGACCTGTCAAGCCGGTCCTGACCCGACCCAGCCGGGTCGGGTCAGACCCGACCCGCGACCCACCTATATATTATATTAATAAAAATTATTTATTTTGATTAAATATATTTAAAATTGATTTTAATTGAAATAAATTTCAGAAAAATAGGAAAAATTCAGGAAAAATTTTAGAAAATTCCAGAAAATTATATTTTCATCAAATAAAGAGAAATTTGAGAATTTCTAAGAAAAGTGAAATATTCGAGATTTTTGCGAGACGTTATGTCGGGTTTTTGCCTTGAAAAACGTGAAATTTGGCAAAAATAACTAAAATTTTGGAAAAACCATAGGAAATTAAGGAAATTGATATAAATTGCAAATCCAGGATTATTGTGCACACGGGGACCGTAAGGGGCGTGTCGGAGTCCGTGTTAGCGCGAATTAGCTTGGATCAAGGTAAGTAAACCGGTGAGGAACACCACAGTATTTCTTGAGCTTTTAAATTATTTATTGATATTGTTAAATGCTTTCTTGTTATTCTATTCCTTTTGAGTTGTCCTAAGGCAAGTGTGTCAAGCGTGATCCTTGTAGAATTTCGGGCTCGCGGTGTATTATACCGGAGTTTACGGCTGGGGATACGTGATTAGTTGTAATGATAGGTACGGGGTGAGAGTTCTCCACCAGATTACTGGGGACTTTGCACTCGCGTAGGGGACTTAGAGGAGATTCTGTCCTCGACTCCTAGCCTTTGAGGAGATTTTGTCCTCGGCTTAACGACTTTAATTGGTCGGGATCACTTGTGCCTTTCCCTTGTATTCCGGGACACTTAAATTCGATTGCTTATTTATTTATTTACAGTTTTTATATATTCATGCGCTCCCTGTCCTTTTCTTTCTATCAGCATGAATTGACTGTTCATTTATTTAATTCGAAATACTGTATTTATTGTTGTTCCTGCTTGGCGTTACTTACCTGGACTCGTCATTCTTGTGTTTGACCGAGTGCAGATCCACAGTCCCAAAGAAAGGAAAGGCCACACAGTTAGGCGATATACTTTGAGCGGCCATCCTCTGTTGATATAGGTGACATTTTGGTGTATTAGCTACTTATATTATTTTTTTGTACATTAGGTTATGGGTTGAGAGATCTTTTTGGACATTATGACTTAGATGATTCTCTCCTTGCTTTACATAGTATATATATGGTATACGGGGTTCCCACACCCTAGTTTTTTGTCCTAACTTGTAGCTTCGAAGTTGATTTATTAGTTGAGATTAATTGCTTCCGCTTATTACTTTGATAACTCTATAATTAATTGACTTCACTTTTAAATGATTAACAAATGATGGAATGGTAAGGATAGGCTCACTGGCCCCGCGCGACTCGTCGGGATTAGCTCGGGGGTTCGCGCGGGTCCAGGCCGGGCGGCGCCCGATTCTAGGGTTGTGGAATTTGGGGCCGTCACAGTTGGTATCAGAGCATAAAGGTTGAATAAAATACTCTTGAATTTAAATCACAATCCACTAAAACATAGGAAAGCGGAAGTTAGGATATTGTTTGAACTTAGAGTGGAACCCTATGGACCTAACTTAAATCTTAGTTGGGAAGTGAGGAGAGTTGGGGAAAAGTCGAAACTTGTAAGGTACATGCTATATTTGAGATGATGTATTATTATAATATCGATTAGCTATTCACTGATTCGGAGATTCGCCTAATCGCAGACTACAATGGCGGATCAGCCGGGTTCAGGTGATGATAGTGGGACGTCAGGTCCTAGAGGAGTCAGTATGGAGGAGTTCCGGATGTGGACTCAAAGGATTATGAGTCAAGATCATCGACTTGAGGAGATCTTGAGACTATTGAGAGCACCCCTACGACGACACCATCTACACCGACTACTTCTCGGTTGCTGTTGCAGAAAACCGGTACACCAACTACCGCGGCGACGTCGACAGCTCCTACTCCGATTTCAACGATGCTTTGGACCACCGTAGCTCCGATAGCACGAGACGGGGTTGTATTGCCTACTCGGACGGAGGTGATACCATCGACACCGAGTACGTCACTCATCGAGACGCCTAGTACCCCGACTACTCCGAGTACTAAGGCTACGCCGAGGCGAGACGAGCGAGAGAATTTCGAGGCATCGGCCGAAAAGTTCTACGGAGGTATGAATCTTGAGGCGGCGAAATCTTTTGAGGAGTCACGAAAAGATTCACGACATTCTTGCTACACCGCCCACATGCGGCCCTAGTATATCTTCCGTTTCATTGTTCGGAGAGGCGACGTCGGTGACGCACTACGGTGGCCACGAAGGGGAAGCCCCGAGATTGGGCTGAGTTCAAGGGGAGATTTGAGCAGAAATACATTCCTCCTACGGTTCGTAACTTGAAGAGGACCGAGTTTCAGAATATTCGGCAGAGAGCCGACGAGTCCGTGATGCAGTACATGGACCACTATCTACGACTGATGGAGTATGCCGGAGGAGCTGCAGATACTGACGCTGACCAGGCTTATTACTTTGTACACGGGCTACTTGATTCGATAGGTTCGATGGTAGTGACGACAGCTCCGAGCACACTACAGGCGGCGTATGAGAGAACTATGGCCAGTGAGGGACGCACCGGGGCACAGGCTATTTCATCGGCACCTTCTCAGTCGGGGAGGCCTTCGGGGGACGGTAGGAAGAGGAAGAGACTCAGGCAGTGGTCATAGAGAGACCGAGCTCATAGTGTAGCATCAGTAGCATCTCCACCCACCGCAGCAGTTGTATCATCCGCTCCGGCACGGAGTTATGCTAGTGTTCAGCCACCACAGTCTCAGTCGGGCCAGCATAGGCAACAAAGATCGAGGGGAGGCGAGGGTAGAGGCGGTGGTCGGGAGCGAGAGATACCGACGAGGGACGACGACGCGATCGGGGTCGGGGACGAGTTACGGTCGGCACCGAGACGAGGACGGCGTGTTCCGCTTAGTTCGAGCTCTCGAGAGGGAGCATGTTTCGAGTGCGGACGGTTAGGCCACTTTGTCGCGCTTGCCTACGATTGGGTCGAGGACGACCACGAGTCGAGAGCGAGTTCATGCCATCGTTTGCACCGAGACGCGATCGCCTCACGGAACTGATTGAGGGTACGGTTTACATTTGCGATCGATTTATGCATACCATGTTTGATTCCTGTTCTCTTGTTTCTTTTATTTCGGGTCATATGGTTGACGAGTTAGGGTTGAAACCTATTCGATTAGAGAGATCCTTGATCCTTAGCACGGTTCTTGGGGGATAAGATTTACCCGAATTTAGTGTGTGTAGGCGTCCTAGAGATAGAGGGACACACCTTACCCGCACTGAGAGTGTTGGAGTTCCTAGAGTTTGATGCACTACTTGGGCATGGATTGGTTGGGTGCTTATCATGCACGAGATCCACCGCTACTACGGTAAGAGGATCACGTTTCGAATACTTGGACATCCGGAGTTTAGCTTCTAAGGGACTTCGACCAATTTACCGATCACCGGGGTAGAGTCGCCACTAGCGTAGACGTAGAGACATTCGGCGGCGTGTTGAGTACGACGAGCAAAGTAGAGACTAGGTTAGAGGATGTGCCGGTAGTATGCGATTTCCCGATGTTTTTCGAGGCGGAGTTACCGGGCTTGCCACCACCTAGGGAGATAGATTTCATCGTTGACATGGTCCCGGGGACCAAACCCATTTCTATTCCTCCGTATCGCATGGCTCAGAAAGAGCTAGATGAGTGAGAGGACAACTCGACGAGTTGTTGGAGTTAGGCTTTATTCGGCGAGTATGTCGCCTTGGGGAGCGCCGGTATTGTTTGTGAAGAAGAAAGACGGCGGTTTGAGATTATGCATCGACTATAGACGGTTGAACAAGGTTACGGTGAAAAACAAGTATCCACTTCCTCGCATCGACGATTTGTTCGACCAGTTGACAGGTTCGCAGTGTTTTTCGAAGATTGATCTGAGATCCGGGTATCATCAACTGAGGATTAGAGCGAGAGGACATGGAGAAGACGCATTTCGCACACGATATGGGCACTATCGGTTCTGATAATGCCGTTTGGATTGACTAACGCCCCAGCGATGTTCATGGATTTGATGCATCCAGTGTTGAGACAGTACTTGGACAGATTTGTCATTGTGTTCATCGACGACATCTTGATATATTCCAAGACTCGCGAGGAGCACGAAGAGCACCTTAGGTTGGTTTTGCGGACACTGCGAGAGCATCGCTTATTCGCTAAGTTCAGTAAGTGTGAGTTTTGGTTAACAGAGGTAGGATTCCTAGGTCACATTGTTAGGACCGACGGAGTGTCAGTGGACCCCGCTAAAGTCAGGGCGGTTAGTGATTGGCCTACACCGAGATCAGCGTCAGATATCCGTAGTTTTCTGGGCTTGGCAGGTTATTATCGGCGTTTTGTACAGGACTTCTCGAAGATCGCGACACCGATGACTCAGTTGACGAAGAAGGATATTAAATTTCAGTGGAATGATGACTGTGAGCAAGCGTTCATGACATTGAAGGAACGATTGACTACCGCACCAGTTTTGGTTTTGCCCGAGTCAGGGAAGGGTTTAGAGGTGAACACCGATGCTTCTAAGATTGGTTTGGGCTGTGTTTGATGCAGGAGGGTAAAGTGATTGCCTACGCGTCCCGACAGCTGAAGATTCATGAGAAGAATTACCCTACTCACGACTTGGAGTTGGCGGCAGTGGTTTTTGCACTGAAGATTTGGCGCCACTACCTCTACGGGGAGAGATTTGTCTTATTTACTAATCACAAAAGTTTGAAGTATCTCTTCACGCAAAAAGAATTGAATATGCGACAGAGGCGATGGCTTGAATTCCTGAAGGACTATGATTTCTCATTGGAGTACCACCCGGGGAAGGCTAATGTTGTTGCAGACGCATTGAGCCGTAGTGGGTCAGACTCAGATGTTGTTACCTGCCACATGACGCACGATTACAGTTTGCTCGAGGCTGCTGAGAGGATTTGTACCGAGAACATTCCAAACGATACTAAAGTAATGATTTGCGGGCAGATGAGGACTCAGACAGTGTCGATACAGAGCGTACTCGAGGGTCAGCAGACAGACGAGCAGTATCAAATTTTTTTTGAGTTGGCGCAGAGTTCGGATCATCCAGATTGGAGTCAGTCGACAGACTCATGCTTGAGATTTAGAGGACGACTGTGGATTCCATCAGTGGCTGAGTTACGCGATGAGATACTTCATGAGGCACACCGCTCATGATTTACGGTTCATCCGGGCAGAACTAAGATGTATGCAGAGGTGCGTCGTCTCTTCTGGTGGTCAGGGATGAAGACCGATGTTGCGAATTTTATTAGAGGGTGTGATATTTGTCAGCGTGTTAAGGCTGAGCATCGCAGACCCGGTGGGTTATTACAGCCACTTCCCATTCCTCATTGGAAGTGGGAGCACATTGCAATGGACTTCGTTAGTGGGCTACCTCGATCTCGGCAACGACACGATAGCATCTGGGTGATTGTGGACAGATTAACTAAATCCTCGCACTTCATACCGATCTCGACCACACATCGGGTAGACAGACTGCCAGAGCTTTACGAGAGAGAGATTGTTAGGTTGCATGGGAATACCGTTGTCGATTGTGTCGACGAGAGGCGCGCGGTTACATCGCAGATATATGGCGAGCATGCGAGCACGCTTGTTTGCACGAAGTTGAATCTTAGTACGCCTATCACCCACGACTAATGGACGATCGGAGCGTTTGATCCAGATTCTCGAAGATATGCTGAGGATGTGTGTGTTAGAGTACGGCGGATCTTGGGAGGAGTACCTTCATCTGTGTGAGTTTGCATATAATAACAGTTATCAGGCCAGTATCGGCATGGCACCATTTGAGGCATTGTACGGGAGACCGTGTAGATCTCCATCTTGTTGGGCGGAGCCGAAGATGTGGCGACGATTGGGCCGAGAGATTGTGGTAGATCACACAGAGAGATACGCCGATCCGTTTGAGATTGAAGGGTGCGCAGGAGAGACATAAAAAGTATTATGACTTGTATCACGGAGAGTTAGAATACCGAGTCGGAGACTTTGTATATCTGAAAGTATCTCCATTGAAGGGGCACAAGAGGTTTGGGATCAAGGGGAAACTTGCGCCGAGGTTCATTGGTCCGTTCAGAGTGGTGAAGCGGGTAGGCAAGGTCGCGTACGAGCTAGAGTTACCACCTCCGATGTCAGGAATTCATCCTGTCTTTCACATATCGATGTTGCGACTGGATAGGTCCAGGGAGGGCAAACGACCGACAGTAGATTTGAGCCAGATAGACCAAAGAGAGGATGTTACATACGACGAGCAGCCTATCCAGATCTTAGACCGTAAGGTCAAGATTCTGAGGAACAAGGAGATCCCATCAGTCCTCGTCAAGTGGCAGCACCATGGGGACGAGGAGTTGACGTGGGAATTGGAGTCATATATGCGCGAGTGTTTCCCCTACCACTTTTGAGTTCGGTAAGTCTTTCCTTTAATTTCGTTTAAATTTCGAGGACGAAATTCCAGTTAGTTGGGAAGACTGTAACGACCCTAAAAATGTAACTCGTGCCACGTGTCAATACAGGTGATATGTGGGCCCACTCCGTGGTACAGTCATCAATTCTCAGACGTCGACGCCGAGGTATGTTAGTTTTGTATGATGTTTGTATTATATTATATTTCATTTGTGCAATTTTAAGTTTTTAACGGGTAAAGGCGTTGTGTACGAGCGTTGGTAGTTCGGGAACAAATTAATTAGAAACAACTCTGACAAAAAATTAAATAAATAATAATTAAAAGGTTGTAAAGTCCGTTTGTTACGTCGGTACGTACGTCTGTGTGACGCGACGAACAAAGTTAGTACTATGAGTCGGGTGCGAGAATACCCGAGGGAAACTTTGAGTATTGTTTGAAATAGATGAGAACAAAGGACCAAAAGTCAACTAAGTCACCCAAGTAAGTTATTAAAGTTGGTAGGTAAAATTGTGAAAAGACCAAAAGGGCAATAAAGTTGTAAAGGGTATGTATAAAGGTGAGGGAGGGGTATTTTGGTCATTTGACCAAAATACCCCAATTTCATCACACTACCGTCACCACAATCATCATTTTCGATCAAAAATTTGGGAGGAAGAGAGGAATCGACCGAGAGGAGAGATCAAGGAGAGGAAGGCTGCGATTCGCGGAGAGCGTGGACGCGACGTCGAGGCGAAATCGAGGTAAGAAGTTATAGATTTCGTTGTGGTGTGTCGTTGTGGTGGTTTTAGAAATTTGTTGTCGAGGTTGTCGTTGAAGAGATTGTCGATTTAAATGGTGAAAATGGTGGTGATGATGATGGTGAGGTGAATGTTGAGTGTTGTTTGTTGTATTGTTGTTAGAAGAAAAAAAAAAAAAAAAAAAAAAGCTCTTGTGTTTTTTGAAATCCAAGCAAACACAAAGAACGAAGAAGAAGAGGAACCGGGCCGGGTCAAGGTGACCCGACTCGATTTAGGTCAGACCGGGTCCGACCCGGGTGGACCGGGTTTGACCCGGTTGGACCGGGTTTGACCTGGTCAAACCCGGTTTGACTGGTCAAGCCGGTCCTGACCCGACCTAGCCGGGTCGGGTCAGACCCGACCCGCGACCCACCTATATATTATATTAATAAAAATTATTTATTTTGATTAAATATATTTAAAATTGATTTTAATTGAAATAAATTCTAGAAAAATAGGAAAAATTCAGGAAAAATTTTAGAAAATTCCAGAAAATTATATTTTCATCAAATAAAGAGAAATTTGAGAATTTCTACGAAAAGTGAAATATTCGAGATTTTTGCGAGACGTTATGTCGGGTTTTTGCCTTGAAAAACGTGAAATTTGGCAAAAATAACTAAAATTTTGGAAAAACCATAGGAAATTAAGGAAATTGATATAAATTGCAAATCCAGGATTATTGTGCACATGGGGACCGTAAGGGGCGTGTCGGAGTCCGTGTTAGCGCGAATTAGCTTGGATCGAGGTAAGTAAACCAGTGAGGAACACCACAGTATTTCTTGAGCTTTTAAATTATTTATTGATATTGTTAAATGCTTTCTTGTTATTCTATTCCTTTTGAGTTGTCCTAAGGCAAGTGTGTCAAGCGTGATCCTTGTAGAATTCCGGGCTCGCGGTGTATTATACCGGAGTTTACGGCTGGGGATACGTGATTAGTTGTAATGACAGGTACGGGGTGAGAGTTCTCCACCAGATTGCTGGGGACTCTGCACTCGCGTAGGGGTTTTAGAGGAGATTCTGTCCTCGACTCCTAGCCTTTGAGGAGATTTTGTGCTCGACTTAACGACTTTAATTGGTCGGAACCACTTGTGCCTTTCCCTTGTATTCTGGGACACTCAATTTCGATTGCTTATTTATTTATTTACAATTTTTATATATTCATGCGCTCCCTGTCCTTTTCTTTCTATCGGCATGAATTGATTGTTCATTTATTTAATTCAAAATATTGTATTTATTGTTGTTCCTACTTGGCGTTACTTACCTGGACTCGTCATTCTTGTGTTTGACCGAGTGCAGATCCACAGTCCAACAAAGGAAAGGCCACACTGTTAGGCGATATACTTTGAGCGGCCATCCTCTGTTGATATAGGTGACATTTTGGTGTATTAGCTACTTATATTATTTTTTTGTACATTGGGTTATGGGTTGAGAGATCTTTTTGGACATTATGACTTAGATGATTCTCTCCTTGCTTTACATAGTATATATATGGTATACGGGATTCCCACACCCTAGGTTTTTGTCCTAACTTGTAGCTTCGAAGTTGATTTATTAGTTGAGATTAATTGCTTCCGCTTATTACTTTGATAACTCTCTAATTAATTGACTTCACTTTTAAATGATTAACAAATGATGGAATGGTAAGGATAGGCTCACTGGCCCCGCGCGACTCGTCGAGATTGGCTCGGGGGTTCGCGCGGGTCCAGGCCGGGCGGCGCACGATTCTAGGGTTGTGGAATTTGGGGCCGTCACACTGACATTACCTTGATATTCTTCTTTTAAAAGATCCCATGCTTGTTTTGCAGTTTCACAAGTCATAATCTTTGTGAATATATCTTCTAAAGCCGCAGCGTGAATGCAGGTCTTGGCCTTGTGCCTCTTCTTCCTAACCTCCCTATATTCTTTCATTTGAGCAATTGTTAGATTTTCTAGAAGTGGCAGAATTTCATCTGTGTCCACCATCTCCCATAGACCATTTGCGTCCAAATAGGACTCAATTTTCACAGCCCAGGCATGGTAACTTTCACTTGTGAAAACTGGAGGTGCAACCAAGAAATTTCTGCCTGCCATTAATGAAGGTAGGTGTTTAGGCTTTGGTTGAAAGGTTCCTCACTGATTCACTCACTTTTGTAGGTTTAAAGAAGAGCTAAAAGATTCAGGAAAAAGATAATTATTTCATTTCTCAAGTGTCTGTTAATACAAAATGAATTACAACTGAAAAGTAACTGTTTAACAATCCCTAAAATACCTCCAACAAATTAGAATAAACTCTGAATAAATCCTATTGACTGATTCAAATGGATAGAGACTAATTGCTTATTCAAATAACTAAATGACTTATTCAAACACAAAAGAAAAGACACAAACTCCCTACTAACTGAATAACAAGTTCCATAATAACTTGTAACAAATATAGCATTTTGCTAACAGTACCCACCCCGTACCCTACTTTGACATCCCTTCTCCAAACCTTAAGCTCTCACTCAATCACTCTCCCTCGCAAATTTGGACTTGAAAATTTCATCCTATAAATTCTAATACGTATTTTATTTGAATCTCACCAAATTTCACCCTACTTTGGCTTCTTTCCTTTTAATAGGATGTTTTTTTTAAAGAGTGCTTTCATGATAATAGAGTAGTGATTTGAGGGTTTTGCAGGGAGTTGAAACTAAAATAGAAAAAAAAAATGAGGGCAAAAAGGCCATGGCGTTAGAGCTACACGGGCTCAATCAAGAGATGATCATGAGAGAAATACTTGTTCGATTGCCCATCAAGACCCTGATGATGAAATATCAGACCCTAAATTCATCACTTGGCAGTTCACTTAGCACAACCACCACAAGCACTCCTCTAAAGGGTTGTTCTATCACATGCCTTGTGGTGGCCCCTTGCATGAGAGTAATCTTTGTGGAGGAAGACAACCATGCAGTATGCATTGCCAGACCAAGTTGATCACCATATGCTCACCTTTGTTGGCTCCTCTAATGGACTCCTATACAACGACGTTCGCCAGAGTAATTGCAAGTCAAGTGCTTCAGAAAAGCTCTTCCTTTGCAACTCCATCACTAATCATCTCGTCTTCATCCCCTACCCCAAAAGAATGGAATGGTATGCCATATAACTTGCAACAGTTCAAGATTCTTGTCCTACACAATGGTCTGCTCTTCATTGCAGCTTACAATCTGTACGTCTATGTCTTTGAGGTGTTCTCTTTTGAAACGGGCGAGTGGCGTGAATCGAATGTGAAATTACTGAACCAATGCGTGTTACAATAGAAAACGTAGTATGTTATAATAGGGAATTTAAACAGTACTGAAATATAAATAAAAGCAGTAAAGCAAACCACAAGACCAGGAGATTGTTCACGCATTCGGTCCACGACCTACGTTTGTGAGGCTACGCCCATATGTAAAATCCACTATGAACACGTATGATCTACATGACTCCTTTAGTGACTCCCTCACTGAGCTCCTACTAGCATTTCCCTACGCTTCTTTGGATCTTACACACAAGTCTCCCACTTGCAGGAATGAGGCTTCCCTTCACACTAGCACCCAAGTCCCCTTGGAGCTTTACAACTCGATAAATAAGTGAACTCACACGTTCACTATACAAAACAAAGTTACAAAAGAGATGAATCAATGAATGAATACATACTCTCTACTTTGACACATATTTATAGATGATTTACAATATTCTCAAATCCTAACAACTATTAGAATCCGATCGTCTTGATCCTCATAAACTTTCACATTCTTCTCATGAATCACGTGGGCAATATCGCTCTCAAAATCTGAACCAATCTTCAACTGCTTCTCGTTTGGTTGTGGATAAGTATGAATCATAACCATCCACAACTGCCAGATTCTGAGCTCTGTTATAACTGATCTGATCTTCACGTTATAACAAAATATCTTAATTGATTGTGGTTCTCCGAATTAGCACGTGAACCACATTTAATTATTAACTCATTTTAAGATAACTGATGACAATACATCACGACAATAACATAAACCATTTCACTTTTGGGTGAATTAGCATATATTTATTTATTTTCTTAATCAATAGATGTATAGATTGATGAATGATATTTGCACAGACAGACTCATTTACAACATTTTTAAGACATCACATAAATATCTAGATGCAAGTTTTTATTTGGGACTTTTTTTAAGTGTATTCAGAACTTGATCTCCAATAAATTGTTGAAATAAAATAAACACTTGTGTGTTTGTGTGTTGCTATAGTGTTTTGAAGAGAAAACATTAGTCCCACATTGGAAAACAATAAAGCACTTTCACACTATATAAGTGAAAGCAATCCAATACAATTTGTTTTGGGATAAGAGAACAAAGGATTGGAGAACCCATGGTTGCCATGGGGTACACATGGGTGTTAGCTGACCAATATACATTTTAAGTCAAATATGGGCCTTGGGCTTTGGCTTGGTTGTCAAACATAGATTTTAATTTTTAGATTTAATTTTGTTTTAATAATTATTTTCGAAATTAAATAACTGTATAATAGTTATTATAGTTGAAATTTTTCAATAGTCGTGACTGTTGAAAATCAAGTAAACTTAATGTTTTAATTTTCAAAATTAAAGAGTTGTGTCTTTTGGAAGCAACTTTAAAACTATTTAAGTTCAATTAGAACTCTATTTCAAAATACTGAATTTTTGAAATTATTGTTTTGAGAGAAAAAAAATACAGTTTGCCAGACTTCCAAATTGGTGAGTTTGTGAATTTGGAAGAGGACTCCGGTTGAATCCTGGGGACAGATTTCTGAAGAGATTTCATCACCAAATCCAGAAACAATTCTGTTTTAGGACATTGCATTAGTGCAAGCCTCCGGTTAGAATTTTATTATTGATAATTATTTGTTCTGTTAATTATTTCAATTTCGTTTTTATTAGTAGTATTGAGATCATTACAGATTGATGTGTTTTACATAAATTACTTAGCATGGTTCGAGCCGGTTGATGTTGAAGATGGTAACACTGCAGGCATTGTTCTGTGCCATGCAGGGGGAGAGAACAACGGTCGCAATGCCGATATTGGAGCCTGTAACGGTGAGCTGAGTTTCATTAGGATTGCAGAAACTGGAGAGACAGATTATATGGTTGTTGAAATCTCTTGGTGATCAAAGTCAGGGTCAATGGGTGAAGACTCACTGTAGTGTTAGACTGGATGGGAATATAAGAGAAAATTGGGATCTTGTGAGAACCCATGAAGTGGTATAAAATATAAATGTGTAAAGTCTAGTAAGGTTTGGTTTAGTGGAAATAAAATCCATGATTTGACTTACTGTTACCACCCCAATAGTCGGATTGGAGTATGCTGGGCTTGGCATCAAGATAACTCAGTAAATGACTGAGTCTCGGTAGACTCGGAAGGCTTCGGGGCACGACGCGTACCTAAGTGGGCACGGTGTTTACCTAAGTGGGCACAACGCGTACCTAAGTAGGCACGATGTTTACCTAAGTGGGCACGACGCGTACCTAAGCGAGCACGGGCGCGCGTACCTAAGTGCGAACGGGTGCATACCTTAGCGAGCACGGGCGCGCCTACCTTAGCGGGCACGACGCGCGTACTTAAGTGGGCACGAATGCGTACCTAAGTTGGCACGATGCGTACCTAAGTGAGCACATGTGTGGGCAAGGTGCTCTCCCTGGCGCGAGCACAACGACGACTTGGAACGTACCTTAGCGAAAGCTTGGTGCATACCTTGGCATGAGCAAGGTCATGTCTTGGCACCGGCATGGTAAGACCCTGACAGGAGCACAGTTGACTTTCCTTGACTCTGGGGTTGACCAGGTTAAAGTATGACTGGTCTCACTTTTGGATGTTCCCTATTGGAGGGCCAAGAATGGCTTAACATCAACTATATGTGGGAGACCTCTCCTGAGGGTGGTATGGGCAGAAAGGCAAGGGTGACCCTAGAGAAGGCATTGGACGTGCATGCCAAGGCCTTGCCCAAAAACCATCATGCAACCACCTCTGTGTCGGTAGGACCCGGACTTAGCCAGGTTTCGGCACGCACCCAAGGGTGCATAGGCTCAGCTAGGCACCACCAAGCACGACCCTGAAATCAAGGAGCGTCTCTAGGCTTGATGGACCAAGTCAAGCAAGGCAGTTCCTAGGCGGTTATGCAACTACCTTGGTCATGACTCAGAGCATTACCATGGCATGTCCAAGTAAGTTCCTAGCAAGTGGAAGATGTGCCTATTGACCAAGTGGTCATGGCAGTTATGAGGCCATGTGACAGCAGAGGAGGCAAGCAGTTAGGCAATTGCTTGGCTACATAGGAGTGCGGTGTGGTTTACTTAGTCTTTGATGCTTGTAAAGTAGGACATGTCACCATTCGGTTATGTAACCACTTCAGGTTATTTTCTATAAAGCCAACCCCTTATGCTTGGGGAAGTATAAGGTGGTAAAGTTGTAACCCATCAATTAAATATCAATAAAGCTCCTATTTGTGTTTGTTGTTGCTTGTTAGTATGAATTTTATTAAAGTGCTAAACTTAGGTGGCCCTTACACACCACAGAGTGGCATTGAGTGAGAAATTTTTTTTTTTTAAGGTAAACTCTCTCATTAGTGACCGCGTGACACTTACCAAGGTGGAGAAAAAGTGATGTTTTGGAGGTGCGTAGAGGAGTGGGCCGAGGTTTTTGTGTGCAACTTGGCAACTAGGGAGGTGAAGATGACTTGGATACTAGCCATGGATATAATTGTTATGTCACTTCCTTTTTGGCCCTGTAGTGTGACTTTTCATAAAGTAATTAGAACAAAAGTCTTGTTTATATGTTACATATTTTAATTATTATTTTTTCTTTTTAACTTTAGTGGGAGTCAAACCATCGAATTAAAATTGTCTTTTGACAAATGTTGTTTTTACCATCAACTTCTTTTGATATGTTACATATCTTTTTTGAAAAATGATAGAATGATAATAAACAAGTCATACCCCAACATACATTGGCCCACAAGAGCTCTCTATGCAGACTCGACTCGCGTGTTATGCATCGAGATCTGTGTGTGCCCACATCCTGAGGTGAAAACTAATGACTCTTATGGACCAAAGTGTATTAAGATGTGACTTTCCATTGTTGAACTTTGATGATCCAAATCTTGATGAGAAAGAAACATCGAAGTTGAAGAAGACGAGCGCACGAACTGGCCGAACTGTCGGAGGTGAGGAGCTCTCTTAAATGTGACTTTGAGCAACAAATCGTTTGGCTAGGTTTAGATAGAGACTAAAAAAAAAAACAAATCCTACCAAAAAAAAAAAAACCAAATATCTCGATCTATGGTCATATCTTGATTTAATGTATTCTCGAGATTTGAACTTTAATCCTACCGAAAAAAAAAGATTTGAACTTTAAAGATGCCTAAATTTTTGGGTGGAAAGTCAAAATAACATTTAGTTACAACTTATTCATAGCTAAACCTCTATTTTTTTTTATACAAAATTAGTTTTGTAGAAAAAAAAATCTCACTTTTTTAAATTTATTTTTTGTTATACTTTATGTTTTTTTTTATCTATTCAATGGGTTATATTTAGAGAAAAAAAATATTTGCTAGTTTTTGCTGCAACTTTCATCTTCGTGGCTATTTATTATGATTAGCTACGAAAATAAGTTGTAGCAAATATTTGCTTGCAATGCTTTATTGGAAAATCCATAATTCTAATGTTTTGTAGCGAAATCTATCTCTTTTCTGCTACGACTTAGAATTTTCCTAGCTATTCTTTAAATTTGGCTACAAAAGTAAGGTGTTGCAAAAAGTCTCACCTAACCTTTTGCAATTGAGCAACAAACTATTTTCTTTGTAGCTAAAAGACACATTTAGCAGCAAAAAACTTATTCGCAGCAAAAAACTTCTCATCTTTTTTTCCTAAAAAAAAGTTGGTGAAATTAATTGATCAAAACTGGTTTAATATTTTATCTCATGACTTGCTCATGAAAATTGTTAGATCTGGTTGGAATAACAAACGGGCCAAACCTTGCGAAAAGGTGAAGTTTGGAGAGGTCGTCAATTTGACTTTGGTGATTTTTTTTACCCTAAGTGGATGGCCCAATAGTTTGCTAGAACAAAACACCTATTTGTGTTTTGTGACTGCAAAGAATAATGCGAGCCTCTTAAATAAATCATTGATGTAGAAGTATGGTGATGCAATAGCAAGTGTTAATTTCATTTTTTTTTTGACGAAAATATGGTTGTCATATTATTCAACTAGCTCATTCGATGAGATAATTGATTCCAATATTCCATACAGTTGAACTAGCACATACAGTCCCATTAGCTTGTGTTAACTGTCAATCAATTAAGCTTAAGAAAAAAGTTAAATGTGTTCTCATGATCAGTGAGAAAATATTGGAGCTTCGGTCAATATTAAGGAAACAAGATTATATAAAATAATTTCCTCAATTTGTTCCTACTTAGGATAATAACGTTATTAAATACTTTTAATTTGCGAGGTTTTATATCCTATTAATAGCAATTTTTATTTTTTGCGTACAAGTTTATTTGGACTCATCGATCACCAGATCGTACATAACTAAATATATACTGTATTAGATACTCATCTATCACCAAATCAAATGTTAATCACAACTCCAATAAGGAAAATATCATATTTTTTTTAGTCTTCGAATAACAAGTTACTTTCTTTTAATCTTTCTTCTTTCTTTATATTAGAATCAATCACTAACATAGTTTTATGATTGTGCACAAATCACTCCTGTAATTATGTGCTACCTTTTACTTCAACAGAATTTGCTATAGGAGTTGAATCTTGAATTGAAACCGAATTGATTCCATGAATTAGATTGACCTGATACAAAGTACTCTCAAAACTAAGAAGAGATGTCTGAAACTCCTACCAATCCAGATCTAATTGTCTCTGAAGCACTGTAGTGATAGGTAAGTACTCCAATCCCAATTCGAAAAGAGTAGTCGAAATGAGATCATCATCGCTTAACGGTGCGCCTGCAATGGCAAGACTATCAGCAAGACTTTTCACTTTAGCAAGATATTCAACCATCTTCAGAGATCCCTTAGTTTGATTGTGTAATTGTTTCTTCAAAACTTGGATCTGTGTTTTAATGCTTGAAGCACAGTATCGTTCAATCGATTGCCACAATTCAAATGACGTCTTTCTTTCTTTCGGCTTAATAATACATGTAATCACTTATGGTGTAATCGTGTTGATGAGCCAACCACTTAGTTTGCAATCTTGCACAAACCATCACTTGTACGCCAGATTCATAGAACCATCAAAACACAACCAATCTGAACTTCAAAGAGTGCCAAACTGATATCCATCAAGATCCATACTTTCGCTCACCAGAATGTTGATCAATTGCCAAATAAGATAGTTGGAACGATCCAGTTTGAACAAGAGACTTTGACTCCACGAACCACTAAATGTGTGATTGCTTCCAAGCATCTCAGATCCAAGACCACCATCAGCTCTTGCAAAAAATCATATATGAACTCCATTTCTCCATATCTGGTCTCCAAAACCTCAGATCTATTCTCCATCTTGCCAAATCTCCAGACCTACACCAATAACCTTCAGATCTATGTTGCTAAGCACTTGATCTGCACTAACCAAGTATAGATCTACACAAAACCTCCAGATTTATGTCGCTAGATGCTTGATCTGTATGAACCAATTACAGATTCGAGTTTGGAGAACTCTGATCTTCCTCCCAGGACCGTCCTCGATGGCTCTTGTAACGACTCTAAAATTCTAACTTATGCCACGATCAATTTAGGTCGTACGTGAGCCCATTTGCCATGATACAAAGCCCAATTCTTGGTTGTCGACGCCGAGGTATGTTATTTATGTTCGGTGTTTTGTATTATATTATATTACCTGAATATTTAAATTCCAATGTCCCAAACGTGCGATGACGTTTGAGTGTGAGTGTTGGTACAATAATAGTTCGGCTAGAGCAATATGCAAAATAAAGGGGTTTCAGGCGAATACCGGTCAGGTAATTAGTAGTCCGGGGGACTTAAATGAATTAAAAACACTGAAAAAATACAAAATAAATAATAATTAGAAGTGTAAAGTGCGTTCGATACGTTGGTACGTCCGGGGCAATGCGACGAACAAGTTTGGTGTTCGGAACGAACTCGGAAACGCGAATATTGTGCGAGAAAGGGCTTGAATAAGAGATTGTGTCACGTATTGGAATCATCATTGGGTGTCATAGTTGTCACCGCCAGCTGTGTCCCACGCCCAATTATCCATTATCAATCAATTTTCGGTTAACTTTGATGTTATGAGTTAACTTTATTTCCTTTAATATCATATAACCTCAAATTACGCAGCGAATATTTACTAACCACATAAAGATTTATCATGTAAATTATGAGCATAATGCCTAAGTGGAAACCATACCAAATGTAAATCCTATACATATCATCCAAGATCCTCAAAATATCAAAATATATGCAACCCATCTCTCAAATCCCAAACCCAGCATAAATCAAATAAATACATACAACCAACTAGGCATATAAGAGGAGTAGTCTCCGTCTTCAGTCACAGATAATCTTTAAGTGTCTCCTTGCCTCCTTCACATATCAAATCCTGCACTCAAATCACCCAACACATACGGTGACGAGTCCAGTGAGTAAACTCCCAAAGAAAACCATCGAGTAAATAATAAACAGATTCAGAGGCCAATAACTAACGTTAGCTACACATGCAAAGAGTATGGGCAGCCATAAAACCTTACATGTGTAGGTAACAAGCATGCAAGATGATCAACGAATAATCATAATGTCAACAATATGCTCCACAACAATTACGATAAAACCAGACAAAAGTAGAATGCAATCTCACATACTAGATCATACTTCGTCAATCCGAGCGCCCAGAGGAAACACATCACACTGGGATCCACCGGACCACTAACGGTGACCGGAACAAATCACAAACCCACCGAACACGTGCACCCCGCGGCTCGGGACACAATCCACCGGCGCGCAAGTACACGCGCTACAATCTAGCATGCTTAATCACGTGCCACAATCATCCCGAATAAACTTCGATAGTGAAAACAAATCCAACACCAACCAATAACCCGACCAACACATGATCACAATGAATATGAATTTCAAGAATAATAAACGCAAGAATTTTAAAGAATTAAATACTTCGAGATGTGTTTCGTTGGGGTTTACGCACCTATACCGCACTCCGATTACCTGGTCCATCTCGAATAAATGCCCAACAAATCAAAATTACCTCCCGAATTGTACCTAAGATCATTTGTCATTAAATTAACTTCAATTTGATATATTATATCAATTTTTACGTTTTTTGAGGCTAAAACCCCGACTATGTCTCGCCAACATTTCCGAGAAAATCCCAAAACTCAGTTGTGAACCATTTTTCTAATTTCTCATATTTTTCTGGATTTTTTTTTGAATTTTTCCATAATTTTTAACTATTTTTTTTCCTATTTTTCTGTATTTTATTTTATTTAAAACTGTTTTAATTTATTTAAATAAAATAATAAAATATATTATTTAAATAATATGGGGGTGGGCCCCCCTGAACCGGGTCCGACCCGACCCAATCGGGTCGGGCCCGGTCCAGCCCACCTGGGCAGGGCCGGTTCGGCCCGGCCCATGGGGGTGCACGCACGCACACGTGCGTGCTCCACCCCCTTCTCCTTCGTTGAAACAGAGCAGCAGAGCTGCTCTGTTTCAACAGCAAACTTTTTTTTTTTTTTTTTTTTTTTTTTTCATTTATGGATTGGAAGGGAGGGGGGGGGAGACAACACGAGAGTTGTCTCCCTCCTCGGACGAACTGCAAGAGAGCAGTTCGTCCGAGGTCCCGAACTCCACCTCCACCACCACAACCGAACCATCGCCACCACCATTCCCGCCAACAACACACAACTAAAATAACACAGCAACATCAACGCACCTCGCCTCGCGACGACCCCGTCGAGCTCGCGATCTCTCTCTCCTTCCTTCTTCTTCTCCCTCGGTCTTCGATCGATCGAAACAGTGAAGAAAAATGGGATGTCGGTTGTGTTTATCAACAATTTTGGGTAAAATGACCAAAATGCCCCTAAGTTCTTATCCTTTTCCTTCACAATTCCATACCCTTTTTGGTCATTTAACAATTATTTTCTTAATTTTTTGATTTTAATATATATATTTATATATATATATATTAAATTCCTTTAATATATATATATATAAATATATATATATTCGCCTATACATTCGCGCCTAAAATTTCGTAGTGCGCGCCAAAGAGCGTACTCGAGCGTGCACACTACCATACCACCCACGTGTGTCAACCACGACCCCGCGTGTCACTAGGCGCCCACCAATTTACTATTTTTTTTCACATTTTACCACAACAAGCATACAAACTCGTTCCAGCCTCGCTGTGGGACCCACGTACGTCCTTGCTAGCGTCCACGTCCGCAATGACGTCACCAGTAACGGCTATTGAAAATTGGGCCGTTACATTGGGTGTCATAGTTGTTGGCTAGAAATAATGAGGGCTAATATATGATTCTCGAGATCCGTGTGGAGATGAGATGAAAGGGGGGTATATATACCCAACCACCACATTTTCTCTCTCTCACCTCTCATTTCTATCTCTATCTCATCTCAAGGATTTCCAAAGTGACGAAACAACCTGGGGTTTTCAAGGGTTTTGACGCGGTTTGACGCAATTGGAGCGATCAAATTAGCGAAATAAGGTAAGATTCGGATTCCCCACGTAATTATCTACGGGGTTAAGTGTAGTTTTACACACTTTAGTTGCGATATTTTTTACCTACGTTTGGGGAAAATGAGTTTTTATTGCTTTAAATGATGAATTTGGATTGTTGTGGATGATCAAAACATGATTTGTGAAGTTGTATTGATATTTTGGAATTTTTCTGGATTTTTGAAAATTTTTGGTGATTTCGACAAATCGACGTTTTGGTCGGGTTTTGACGCGTGCCGAGGGTGGATTGGTGTATGGTTGGATGTTTGGTTATAGTTGGGATAGGTTTGAAGCATGGTGACGCGAGCCGGGGTGTTAAAAATCTAAGTTCAAAGGGCGTCTTGCACAAGACGCCGTGGCGACGCCGTGAATGTTCCAACTTATGGCGTCACCCACGTACGTCCTGGGCAGGGGCCTTATAGGGAAGACGTCGTGAACGTGCCAATGCACGACGTCATCCACGTACGTGTTGGGTAGTGAAGGGCATCCTCAAAGCCGTCCATTCATTCACCTACGACGTCTCAGTGGCGTGTTACTGTTCATAGAGACCAATTTTTATAAAAATTTTGGAAACTTTCGATGATCTCTCGGGTATCCAAATGGATCCAAATATGACCCAATACCCGGGTAATCGACCCAAATGGGTTTACAAACAAAATTATGGAAAATTGGTTGATAAGGGGAATTTCAATTTGAATGTATATTAGGGGTGTTTGAGCATTGACGGGATAGGAGAGGTCGTACGTGTCAAGGGTTCGTGGAGTGCATAATTAGTTGGATTACAGATAAGTAAACCAGTGAGAACTTTTAAAGTTATTTCTTGAGCTTTAATTTGTTGTTAATGCTCTGTTTATCATTATATCCTTTGGATTCTTTGTTGGTTGAGTGGTTTAGTGTAAGGGTGTCATGGTTACATTTATCTGCGATATGAGATCTTAACTGGACGCTGTTCATATCTTCCGATAGGGTTTACATCGGGGGCTCTTATCTAGGTCTGTGGATATCTCATAGTCACAAGGGTTAGGGCTGGTAGGCTGCGTTCTCATCCTGAACCAGAGTCTTGAAAATTTTACCTCGATTCAACGACTATTGTCGAGACCCCTTGTAATTCCATTTCGTTACTTGGACACTCACATTTCGATTGATCTATTTACAGTCTTATACATTTCATGCGCTCTTTATTCCATTATTTCTATCGGCATGAATGTGGACTAATGTTTATTTATTCGAAATGTTGTATTATTGTTCTGTTTGGCCTTACTTATCTAGGCTCGTCATTCTTGCATTTGACGGAGTACAGATCCACAGTTCAGCAAGAGGAAGGCACCGGAGCTTAGGGATTTGCTTTGAGAACTAGAGCACATCCTTCCACCTAGCTGCGTAGGTGATTTTCTATTATTGTGTATATTTTATGTTTTGAAACTTGGGTTGGGTATGTGAGAGATTCTGGGAATATATATCTATTTGGCTATTCTCCTCTGACTTATCATATTTAATGATATACATATGTGGGGTTTCCATACGTTAGGATGTCTTGTTTATTATGGTTGTGATTAGTTGATTAGTTTGAGGTTTGCTTCTGCTATTTTGATAATAATTCGCTAATCAATGTTGTAAATTGTAAATGGATGATAAATGGTAAAGGATAAGGCTGACTAGACTTGCGTGACTCGTTGAAATGGGCTCGTCTTTTGCGTAAGTCTAGGCCGGGGAGGGCTCAGTTTAGGTTTGAAAACTAGGGCCGTCACAGCTTTGACACCATGAAGAAATCTTGACAGAATATGATAAATTTTCCTTTTTTCTTGTTCTATTACATGTCTCTATATATAGAGATACAATTACATACAAAAGGAAACATCTAAATAAGGTAGCACATAATTACAGGAGTAATTTGTGTACAATTATAATCACAAGAGTAATTTGTGCACATTTTATAATTGCACAATAATTAAAGGAGTGATTTGTGCACAATCATAATTCAGGATTGATTTGTGCACAATCATAATTCAGGATTGATTTGTGTACAATCATAAAACCATGTTAGTGATTGATTTTAATATTTTTTTCCTTTTTTTTATGAATCAACCAGTTGGTTATATAGACCCCTATTGTTCGTCTCATGTGTGCGTCTTACATAAGGCGCTCTATGGGTTACGGCAGGTACCAAGGGCTTGGTTTGACCGATTCAGATCTACTCTTATCTCTTGTGGCTTTCAGAATTCAAAAGCTGATAATTCATTGTTTGTTTTTCGAGATAAGACTATTTTTTTGTATATCTTGGTGTATGTTGATGATATTATTGTTACTAGTTCCAACATTGCTGCTATCCAGTTTTTTATTGCTCGATTACATATTACATTTGCTGACTCGCACCGAACGCGTCAATAAAATAATTACCTAAACCAACTATTTTGTAGATAGTGGTAAAGGGTTTATCCCATAGAGATTGGTAGTCTTTCTAATGTGATAAAAATACAAAAAAGGGGAAATTAGGGTTTAAGAGAATGTATGAATACTTTTAAAATAAAGAAACTAAATGAAAGGAAATCTAATAGGAGTGATAAGTCTAGGTATTCAATTTCACGGTCTGCACCATACAACTTGGGAATGAATATATTAATCATCAGTTTATAAAATTATGAAAGTAATTTATGATATAGTGCAACTATAGACCCGGTGACGCACTCGATTCCTCGCACTTCTTAATATCGGCAGCCAAGGTATGACCGTTGAGTACTTCCCTAACCAAACATGTAACTTGATCGCTAGTGCTCCAGATTTAACGCATTAGTCACATTAATTCGATTTGCGAAGGCACTACACCTAGCCAACTGGATCGCTAGTGCTCCCGATTTAGCCTAGATCCCTAAGGTACTCGACCGGATGACCAACTGTCACAAATTTGAGTTTACCGCGTAAGGACGAACGTTTCGACTTCAATGACAAAGGATATCAATATAATATGCATGCATAACGCTATACACATAATCAAATCTAACCCTAATATTATGAATAATACCAAGGGAAATATATCATAGAAAAGAATCAATAATAATAAAGATAAATAAACCTAACAAAGAAATTCTAAGTCGCAAAGCTTGACTGATCCACCTTCAACCTAGACGAAGGGGATTAGCTAGACATAATAAAAAGTAAAACCCTAATTCTAATGCAAAATGGAATAAAACAAAAGATAATTTCGTTTAAGAGTCTATTGGTATTTATAGGAAGACCCCAAAGTAGATTCAAAACCTAAAAATCCCAAAAAATATGTAAAATCCTGAAATTTTGAGTTTTCAAGTCCCGACGCCGTGGCGGCGCAGTGGTGTGTTTCTCCGTGGCGTAAATTCTATGCTCGCTGGTTCAGACGTATGTGAGTCGCGTCGTGGGGTATTTTGTCCATGGTGTCCTCACATCCTTAACGCAATTTCGGACCACTTCGAGTCCGTATCTCATGATGCTAGAGATGAAAATGTCCTCTCAAAGTTTTCTTTCCAACAGGACTAACGGAGAGTCATTGCAACTTCGGATGTAAAAGTTATGGCTTGTGAACTGAACACCACTTAATTAAGTTCATAACACGCCTTTGGTCCAAAAACGTCCGACTCGTATAAAATCCCTAAAACACATAAAACAAACATTTATCACTTTAAAACAAGATAAATATAGTCCATTAACTAATACTAACATATACTAAACCATGCCTAAATGAACACTTATCATTTGTCCTTAAGGATCTTGGTGAACTGAGTCTTTTTCTTGGTATGGAAGCTCATAGAGATAAGAGTGGTTTGTTTCTTAATCAATTTTCTTATGTAAAAAAACTCTTACAAAGTGGTATGGCTAATGCCAAATCCATTGATACACCCTTCTCTGTTGGTAAACATATATATGCAGATAGTGGTCCTCCTTTTAATGACACTACTCTGTATAGAAGTTTACTAGGGGGCTACAGTATTTGGTCAATACAAGGCTGGACATATCTTATATTGTAAACAGGCTTAGTCAATATCTTTATAATCCTACTGTGTCTCACTTGCAAGCTCTCAAACGCATTTTCCGCTATGTGAAAGTTACTGCTGATCTAGGTATTTGTTTCCGGCCTGGAGATCATCTATTTGTCATAGGGTTCTCAGATGTTTATTGGGCAGCGAGTCCTGATGATAGTAAGTCTGTTGCTGGTTATGTTGTCTATCTCGGTTCAAACTTGATTTCCTAGCAGTCCAAAAAATAGTTTGTGGTTTCTCGGTCCAGTATATAGTCAAAATACTGTACTATGGCTCAGGTCTCAGTTGAAATTGCTTGGCTTAAATCTCTGTTGAGTGAATTACATCTTCATGTTCAGGTTTCTCCAACTGTATAGTGTGATAATATGAGTGCTACAACACTTGCTAAGAATCTTGTTTATCATACTCGTACTAAACATATTGAACTTGACATTCATTTTGTGCGAGATCAAGTGTTATCTGGTCAACTCTTTGTGCAACATGTTCCCTCGGAAGATCAAATTGCGGATATCTTCACGAAGACGTTTGCTTTACCTAGATTTTTTTTTTCTGTGAAGTAAACTCGGAGTCACTGCAGTTCCTTCCAATTTGAAGGGGGATATTAGAATTAATCACTAGCATAGTTTTATGATTGTGCACAAATTACTCCTGTAATTATGATTGTACAAAAATCACTCCTGTAATTATTGTGCAATTAGGAAATGTGCACAAATCACTCCCGTGATTATAATTGTGCACAAATCACTCTTGTAATTATGTGCTACCTTATTTAGATTTTTCCTGTTGTATGTAATTGCATCTCTATATATAGAGAGAGACATGTAATAGAACAAGAAAAGACGAAAACTTAACATATTCTGTCAAGATTTCTTCAATTTAGATACATTGTTAAGTTTTTTTTATCATTAGTGTTAGGGTATTGGAGCCTTACCTTGATTAATCCTGGACTCGAAGAAGGAAGAACCATAAGGACAACTACCTCTAGCCAAGAGTTTTAAAGCTTTTCCATTCCTAAGGCTTGAACTCGAGACCTCTGGTTAAGGGAGGAGAGATTTGTGCCATCTTACCACAACCATCTATGTTATTGTTAGTGTTTTTATAATATTGTGTATATTATATATTATTGTCAGGGTATTTAGAGCATTGTCCCTTCAATCCTGGACTATGGAGGGAAGGACCACATGCATGCATGGGAAAAACTCTTAACACATCTTCTCTACAAACAATAATGTTAGTTGGGTTTGACGGTAATGATCGACTTAAGAGTATTAAGCTTTTCCATTATGAGGACTCGAACTTGATGAGGATGAAATACAAAGAAAGAGATGCCATGCCGGCAGCGTTAGAGCAATTCCATGGACTCCATCAAGAAATGATCTTGAGCGAAATACTCATTCGCTTGCCTATTAAAGCACTAATGAAGTGCAAGTTAGTTTGCAAGATGTGGAATGCCTTACTCCTAGACTCCAACTTCATCACTTCCCACTTCATTCACCATAACAATCACAAATCCTCAACAAGCTTCTTCTATCCCAATATGCATTGTAAAGGAGGTCCCTTGAGTGTGATCTTTGTTGAGGAAGATAACCAATATGGACTTCCATACCAAGTTGATCACCATAAGCTCATATTTCTTGGCTCCTCCAATAGACTCCTTTACGGCCACACGAACGATTTACCCATGCCGAAGGAGCTCTTCATTTGCAACCCCATTACCAATAATCTCACCTTCATCCCTAACCCCCCAATAAGTGCATATTTCCCTATTTCACAAGCCTTAGCCGTGGATCCAGCGTCGAAAAGTTCAAGATTATTGTCCTACACAATGGTCTGTCCTATTGTCACATCTTCCAACTCGCTCACCTTCAGATTCGAGGTGTTCTCATCTACAAGTAAGTAGCACAAATCGAAAGCAAAACTAGTTAGTACTTATCAACCATTTATGAAAGAGACAAGGTCAGTTTATGTAAAAGAGAAGTTGTATTATTTGGAGAAAGAGCACTTAGCGTGGTTCGACGTTGAAGATGGAGATAAAGCAGGCACTGTTCCGTGCCCTGCCCGCGGAAAGAACAATGGTCACAACGCAAATATCGGAGCTTGTAACGGGGAGCTGAGTTAAATTAAGATTACAGAAACTAGAGGCACATACATATGGATGTTGAGACTACTTAGTAAGGAATTACAATGGGTGAAGACTAACAGTAATGTGAGATTGGATAGGATTATACGAGAAAACTAGGATGTTATGAGAAAACATGAATTGAGACTTAGGCGTTACTGTGGAAGGGCTTGGTTTAGAAGAAATAAGATACATGCTCTGCCTTACCAAGGTGGAGAAAAAGTGGTGTGATGAAGTACAAGAATTAGCTTGTAAATTCTTGGAAAAATATGATGGAAAGATATGACAGGATGGCATTTTAGTAATTTCTGCAAAGGCGAAGTTTGGTTTTTAACGTTCTGAGGGCATGGGTTTATTGGAAACAATGTGGAGATCACAACACACCGCTATGTTGTGATAACGACGTTTTTCGGCGAAATTCCATCGTTTCGCCCTCCGAAACGGCAATTTTGCTATTTTAGGAAAGTTTTGTTTCGCTTATAACTTTCATTAGGAATTTTCGTTTTTATTGCCGTTTGCAGCATTTGTTTCTATTTTTCATCTAGTTTTCAGTTTAGGGCTTTTTGGATTTTTTTACTATTTTTGACAAATTTTAGGGTTTCGCTATTTAAGCGATCTATTGGGTGTAATTCACACTTTTGCTGAAATAAAAGAATTCTCGAACTTTGGCTTAAGTTCTGACCTAGATCGAGTTGTTCGTGGATTTGTTCACCTGGTTTAGAAGATCTTCGCTGCGATAGTTGGTATCAGAGCCTGCTTTAGCGTGATTGGAGAAATCATGCCACCGAAGAGGAACCAGCAGCGTATCGAGGAGGTGTATGACCGTGATAATCTGAATCGACAAATTGGCCAATTGATTGACCAACGCATGGGCGCAGTGGTAGAACAATTAACTGCCAGATTCGATCAGTTGTTAGGTCAGTGTGACGGACCCAAATTCCCAATGCATTTGGGTACGCCCGGCCTAGACCCGAGCATGTCCCGAATCGATTCTCAGCGAACCTGACGAGCCCAGTCAGCCTTAAATCATCAAACTTTTAAGATCTATGAAAGAGTTATTGCAATTATAACACAACGGAAGCAAATTACATATTACTTAAGTATTGGGAAATAACTCGATCAAAGGGAAATTAGGATTCTATATAATTGTGGAAAACCCGATATAGTCAAATCCAAGTCAACAAAATGGATTGGTGGAATCCACCTCAAAATTTTATCCCCAGTTCCCAAAACAACTATATATATATGTAAAACATCATACAAAAAAGAATGAACATAAACCTACACCTCGATACCTCGGGTCCATCTGCTCACAAAAAGGTCTCCTAGGCAAGGTCCCTTGCCCCTACTGCACTCCGCTCTATCTGCACCCACCGTCACAAACTAGATGGTGAGTAACTGAGAAAGATCGAAAATAAAGCCAGAAGAATATAACAGTAATTCATGAAATAACAAACAAGGCAGTCTAAATGTCATGCGGGTACTGAAAGACAAGGATTTAAGTAAACAAGAATGCATGATAGACAGACTGAAAATGATAGCAATCGAAACATGCGTGTTCTATGAGTCAAGAGAGGCAATAAGTGGTCTAAATTCCACAACAGCGATGTCGCAACATCGAAATCCACAGCAATATCCACAACAATCCAGTACATGGTATCACACAATCACTAGGGGTGGTCAAACACTCGTGTGCATGAGTGCCCGCGTTTTATCCTTTCTAGCGCAGGCCGCATGTACCTTCGAGACACACTTATGCCAAGAACACACATACAAGGAATATGGAATGGAATGCCAACAATTAGATAATAACAAACATAACAGAATGAAAATGAATCACATGGTATTTTCTTAGCTGGCTTACTAACGTACAAATGCTTTTTAAGGCAAGTGTACTTACCTGAACTATCGTAACTCGCGTACAACGCTCCCGCGACTCCTAACGCGTATCCCCGGGTTTTTCGCTACCTGACAAGGTCGGAAACTCGTATTAATAGGTCAAGTCATTAACTAAACCTAGGTTTGAACTTATCATTTTTCCCAATGTTTTAAATGACTCGAACGACACGACAATTTAATCGAAAAAAAATGAATACTCTCTCTCGGGTCTTGAAAACATATTATGTATAAGCCTCATTGCGAATCATAGGCTCGGCTCCGTCGTATGTGGGCCATGTCATGGTCTCGAGGACCGGCGACATGGCCACGACGTCATAACCATTCATCGCCACACGATGTTTCAATATAAACCAACACTTAACCATAACTCCTCATGAAAACTGAACTGATATGTACAAAAGAACATGGAACCTCGTTGGTGTTGTCCGACGTTGATGAAGGGTTTCCTTAGCATGGGATGGCGGGGAAATACCCCCGAACATCGGTGTTTAAACACATTGACTAAACAATACTCCAAACTAATATTTACATAAAAACATAACCAATTTCTCTAACATATTAAAATTTCGGACACCACCAAGGGTTGCGAGATGTCAACCAATGTTAGGTGAGACCCCCGATAACCCTCAGTGGTGGTGGTCCAGCCGGCAGCACCGCCAAGGGTGGCAGTTTCCGACGAGACTCCACTACCTCTATCACATGAAATGACACTTTTTAACGCTAAATAGGGTTGTTTTGGCCACTCCGACGACTGTGGGACCCACGTAGGATATTGGTGGGGTCCCCAACAGCGTCCCGGTTATCGTGGTCCAGCGATGGCGCCACCAGTGAGGGTGTTTTCCGACGAGTAAACATAACCACACACATGAAATAATGACACAAAACGATTAAAACACAACTGGTTCGGACATACTGAAGGGTTGTAGGATACCAGTGTGGGCAAGGTCTGGTTCCCGGCAACCTCCCTAGTTTGGTGGTCCGACCAACAGCACCCCGGTCATGGCAGTTCCGGCGAGAGGGAGAAGTCTCGTTAAAATCAACCACGAAAACATACGAAACCGATAGCAACAACACATGGCCGTGAGGGTTGTGCTCCGGGACGGTTTGGACTCTGATGAGTCACCGAAGGTCGTCCAAGATCGGTCCCCGTCCCTGCAGTCACACTACAGTGACGGAATACAAAACCCAAAAACAAGAAAACAATGAGCCAAGAGAGGAAAAGAAGGAAATAAATAAAGAGAGGGAGGGAGCTCATGGGTAAGAGTGAGAAGAGGGTGAAGACCGTGAGAAGAGTAACGAGAGTGATGAGTGAAATGAGAGAGTGACATTGAGAGGGAGTGTTTAAATGAGGGTTAAATGAATTAAATGTGTGTAATATTTTTTTCAACTTAAAATTTCGTCTTTAATCTACCCGGTACCCGCGTCGACACGCATATATCGATGCGAATACTCATCACATAATCTCACACGTCAATTTAAAATATAATTACACACATCGCGATGTCGTTAACCTATTTTAACATAAACATCGCAAAATTAACCAAAACAATACACAAAATACTATTTACCTAATCCGAACGCACTCCAGCCTCGCTGTGGAACCCATGAACGTCTACGCTGGCGTCCACGTCTGTAATGAGGTCATAAAATAACGACAAATATTAATTGGGCCATTACAGGTGAGGTGAGAGTGACGTGTGTGAGAGTCTGAGGTGAGTGTGACGTGAGTGATGGGGTGGGTAGTGAGGTAAGTGAGTGATGGGAGTGGGTGGAGTGTGAGTTGAGTTGAGTGGTGGGTTGTGTGTTTGAATTTTTTTAAATGGGTATGGTAGTTGTGTCCACCCATTTTTTATCAACCCACACATCTCAAGATTTAACCTAGGTTTCCCCATTATTTGATTATGTCACTATACAAAATTTTTTAACCCAACACCTGTATATTTTCCAAACATCTTCCCCGACCCATCTCACCTCCTCGATCTGTATTTTCCAGTCACATGCACACTTTTACCTTTGTCTCACACAAATAAACTATTAAATTATTAAGTAATTATTTTAATTATCTCTTTACTGTATTTCTCCCCCCGTTACCTATGCGGGACCTCACTTTCATTGAAAATTGCCTGAACGGCCCGTGACATGAATTGAACTAAAATACTATTACACACATCAAAGAATCATAAAATCACCTCGGTGTTGACTCCCGAGGTTCGAAATACAGTCTAGTATTGCGTAGCTAGGTCACGGTCCTGACACATATCATACAAGTCAGGTTAAAAATCAAGGGATGTTACAGCCAGAATATGAATCATATCCATAACCATCGAAAAGAACCTGTTGGTGATGAACCAGTAGGAGATTCTTCTACCGAAGGGGAGGACGAGTATGTTGAGGCACCAAGGAGGCACTGCAGGCCGCGTGCAATTGAGGATGATCGCAGGCGGTGGGAGTCTGGGATGAAGACGGAGGTCCCAGAATTCCATGGCACCCTTCAACCGGAAGAATTCTTAGACTGGCTGGCGTTAGTTGAAGAAGTCCTAGAATTCAAAGGTGTGCCAGAAGACAAGCGTGTGCAACTGGTTGCGACCAGATTTTGCAACAGGGCCACGGCTTGGTGGCAACAACAGAAGTTGATGCGGAATAGGAATGGAAAGGCGAAGATCACCTCGTGGGAGAAGATGAAAAAGCACTTACGGGCTGAGTTCTTGCCTTACAATTTCCAACGCCTTATGTATCAGAGGTTGCAGAATCTGAGACAAGGGGCAAAGTCAGTAGATGATTACACTACTGAGTTTTATCAGTTAGTCGCTAGAAACGAATTGCAGGAGACTACCGACCAATTAGTGGCGCGGTATATTGGTGGACTGAAGGTGCAGATCCAAGATGTCGTCAACATGTTTGATCCGGCTTCCTTATCTGCAGCGCACCAGCGAGCATTGTTGGTAGAGAAATAATAGTGTCGGGGTGTGAGTAATGCTTCCAGTAATGTTAGTGTTAGGACAGCCAATACTGGAGGTAATATCGCTGCAATTAACCCTGCTAGTCGCACAAATAAACCTAGCACTAGTGGGATTAAATGTTTCGGTTATGGCGAAGTTGGTCACAGGAAGTTAGAATGTAAAGGGAAGAAGACTCTCTTTATTGAGAATGAAGAGGAACACGAAGGGGAAGAGGCTAACATCACTGCAGAACTAGTGTTTGACACTTCTGACAACACAAACGAGGAGGTCGTAGCTGGAGATGTGGGTACTGCCTTAGTTGTAAGGCATTCTTGTATGACTCCTAGAGCAGTCGTTGATGATGAGTGGCTGCGGAATAACATCTTTCAGTCCAAGTGTACCATCTTAGGCAAGGTGTGCAGGTTCATGATTAATGCAGGCAGTTGCGAGAATATCGCCTCAGTTGAAGCGGTTCAGAAGTTGGCTGAAGAAGGGTGGTGAGGTGAAGGTGTCGAAGCGCGCCTTGGTGACTTTTTCTATTGGTGCTAACTACAAGGATTCAGTCTGGTGTGATGTTGTGGCTATGGATGCTTGCCATTTGTTACTGAGACGTCCTTGGCAGTTTGATAGGGGAGTTGTGCATGATGGCAGAACCAATAAATAGACCCTTATGTTCAAGGAAGTGAAGATTGTACTAGTACCCGCCAAGGATCCGGAGGAAGTTAAGCCTACTAAAGAATCTAGCAGTTTGCTGTCTTTGGCAAGATTTGAAGGTGAATTACAAGATTCTGAGGTAGTTTACATCTTGATGGGAAATGAGCTAGATAGAGATGATGATGTTCTTGAAGCTGCAATTCCTATTGTGAAGGAGTTTTGTGATGTTTTCCCTGATGAGATGCCAAAAGGACTGCCACCATTACGTGATATTCAACATCAAATTGACCTTGAACTTGGTGCGTCACTACCTAATAGACCACACTACCGAATGAGTCCCAGTGAGCATGAGGAGTTATGCAAACAGGTTGAAGAGTTATTGGCGAAGGGATTCATCCGGGAAAGTCTGAGTCCGTGTGCAGTGCCAACCCTCCTTACACCAAAGAAAGATGGCTCTTGGCGGATGTGTGTGGACAGTAGAGCAATCAATAAGATTACTGTCAGGTATCGCTTTCCTATCCGTCGCTTGGATGATTTACTTGACCAATTGAGTGGAGCAAAAATTTTTACAAAACTGGATTTGAAGAGTGGGTACCACCAGATTCGCATTAGAGTTGGGGATGAGTGGAAGACTGCTTTTAAAACTAGGGAGGGGCTGTATGAGTGGTTAGTCATGCCGTTTGGGTTGTCAAAAACACCTATCATATTCATGAGAGACATGAATCAGAGCTTGAGACCTTTGATAGGCAAGTGTGTTGTGGTATATTTTGATGATATATTGATATACAGTACTAACGAGGAGGAACACCTCCAGCACGTGTGAGATGTCATGACTATCTTGCGTAGGGAGAAGTTCTATCCTGCAATGAAGAAGTGCTCATTTTTGACACCGAAGGTCCTTTTTTTACGCTATGTCATTTCTGGAGAAGGGTTGCAGGTTGATGAGTCTAAAGTAGAAGCCATTCGCACCTGGCCTAGACCCACCACAGTCACGGAGGTTTGCAACTTTCATGGGTTGGCTTCATTCTACAGGCGGTTCATTCCACACTTCACCAGCATCATGGCCTCAATTACAGACTATATGACGGGCGTGAAGTTTGGGTGGAGGAACGAGTTAGATGAAGCATTCCAACTGATCAAGGTACGGTTAACCACTACACCCATTCTGGTGTTGCCAGACTTTCACCTACCATTTGAATTACATACTGATGCATCCAAGGTAGGCATTAGAGCTGTCTTGAGTCAGAATAATAGGCCTATTGCCTATTTTAGTGAGAAGCTCTTTAGGGCAAAGTTGAGGTATAACACATATGATGTGGAGGTTCTTGAGAAAATTAATCCTAATGCTTACAGATTGAAGTTGCCAAGTCACATTCGCACGGCTGATGTATTTAATGTCAAGCATCTTGTTCCCTATTATGGGGATACGTCTGATGATGAGAATTCGAGGGCGAATTCTGTCCACCATGGGGAGAATGATGAAGTCAAAGAATTAACTTGTAAATTCTTGGAAAAATATGATGGAAAGATATGGCAGGATGACATTTTAGTAATTTCCGCAAATGGCGAAGTTTGGTTTTTGGCGTTTCAGGGGCATGGGTTTATTGAAAACAGCGTGGAGATCACAACTCGCAGCTACGCTGTGATAACGACGTTTTTCGACGAAATTCCATCGTTTCGCCCTCCGAAACGGCAATTTTGCTATTTTAGGAAAGTTTTGTTTCGCTTATAACTTTCATTAGGAATTTCTGTTTTTATTGCCGTTTGCGGCATTTGTTTATATTTTTCGTCTAGTTTTCAGTTTATGACTTTTTGGACTTTTTACTATTTTTGGCAAATTTTAGGGTTTCGCTATTTAAGCGATCTATTGGGTGTAATTCGCAGTTTTGCTGAAATAAAAGAATTTTTGAATTTTAGCTTAAGTTTTGACCTAGATCGAGTTGTTCGTGGATTCGTTTAACTGATTTAGAAGATCTCTGCTGCTTCATGGTGTTTTGGAGATGCATAGATGAGTGGATAGAAGTTTTTGTATGCAACTTGGCAACCAAGGAGGTGAAGATGGTTTGGGTATTAGCATTGGACATAGGTGCTATGGAGGTCCCTTTATGGCCCTACAATGTGAGTATTCAAGATTTAGCCCCAACAAGGAACTAGAGCATAAATTGTTTTGTTTGCTAAGTATCATATAAATACATTTTTTTTTTTATTTAAGAAAAGGTTCATGAAAATATTATGTTGCCAGGCTTATCTTGTTATCTTATTTTACTTATCTTTTTCTCACTTAAGTAGAAGTCGAACTCACGACCTCCCCCAAACTTTGCCTTCTAGCAAGTGATCCCTCTACCATCTCACCAAATATATTAATTGGCAAAATAAAATGAGCATGATAAAGGCCTATCTTGTTAGTTTATTTATGGTTAATAACAAAAAAAAAACATAAACTATTGGATATTTTGCAAATTTAGAACAAACTTTAATTTTTTTTCAAATATATCACAAACTTTACTTTTTTTACAGATCTTTCACAAATTCTAAACTGGCTTCAATCTCTCTTAAACATAAGAAACTGCAAAAAAAACAAGAATTCAACCAGTAGCATAATATGTTTATTATACCATGCTTTGGATTGTTTCTCTTTTCTTTTTTTTTTGTTTGCTAAGAGATTGAACTATGTTTATGTGAGCTTAATATTTTCAAATTTTGACTACAAATATCAAGCTTTGTTTATAATTGATTGGACCTATAGTCGCACAAATAGTACTATTAGACCTGCAAGGTTGCAAGCTCTCTAACTACATTCTTAATTTCAAAACCATGAAGCCACCATGATTCAAAGATATATTCCTCCAAATTGAGTTGAAGAAAGTATGAGAACCTTTTTTTTAAGTCATTCGGATCATTAGTTGTATGTAGTGATATAGG
The DNA here is from genome assembly GCA_039657345.1 of Stephania japonica. Classification (NCBI taxonomy): domain Eukaryota; kingdom Viridiplantae; phylum Streptophyta; class Magnoliopsida; order Ranunculales; family Menispermaceae; genus Stephania; species Stephania japonica. The sequence goes on from CM077558.1 coordinate 50,977,607, forward strand.
ACAGTGGTCAAAATGAAATGAAAGAAAACTATCAAAATATTGTAAAGTGGGCCGCAAAATTGAAGCCGCTACGGGGTTGTGATAGATTTGCAAAAAAAAAGAATTAAAGTGTGTGATATATTTGAAAAAACTCAAAGTTTGTTTTAGATTGGTAAAACATTAGTTTGTGTTTTTTAAGGTATTAACCCTTTTATTTATCTAAAAATTGAACCATTTCTCCGTTTATGCCGTCATCCTTTTGCAAGGGGCCATGCTAATTAATCTTCTATATATGTATATTGTTCCAATTAGACCACCACCGTAAAATAGCTACAGTTACAAAGATCTAGCAATTAAGTCAAAGGGGAGAAAAAGTCTTATGAATTGCAGTTTTTTCTTTTGAAATTAAGTCTTATGTATGAATTACAGATTACAGTTAATTAATAAAAGCTTCGTTGATATTCAATACATGTCCATATTTTCATTACCCCATCCATTGGGCTACATCTCTACTTCCAACTTTTTCGCCTTAGGAAGTTCCTTTGATACACATCGAGTTTCATGCACACATCAATGCACATGTGACGGCCCCAATTTTCAAAGCAATTGGAAACGCCCGGCCTAGATCCGCATAGGCTCCCGAGTCGATACTTGACGAGTCTATACGCGCCTAGTCAGCCTTAATTTGTTCATTTACAGTTCAAGTTATAAGTTATTATATTATAAAGTTTATAAGAACAATACACAACAGAATTCAACTATAATAATACAATAACTCAAAAGAAATCAGGAATATTACTAAATATGTGGAACCCCGTATACAAGTTAAACATGTAAAGCCTGACCACAGTATGATGAGGGCATATATATGATATCTAAGTCTTACAACGCAATTATATCCATATTGTTTCAAAACAACATATGTAAATAAAAACAATTACATACTACGTAGCAAGGAAAGAAATCGTCCCCGATGAACGCTCAGAGGAAGTCACCTATCACCGGTCCCTTTCCCTTGTCATTACTTGTCCTATCTGCACTCACCATCATAAACTAGACGGTGAGCAATTGTGAGATATTGAAAGTAATGCCAGAAGAATATAACAGTAATTCAAGATAAACCAATGAAGCAATCAAAAAATAATGTTGTAATTGAAATATAGGAAATAACACAAAATGCATGATAATCAGACTAACAAATAACAATCGAAGTTTGCGTGTTCCAAGAACCAAAAGAGGCCGTAAGTGGTCTAAATCCACAACAGTGATGTGGTAACATCCATAACCACAACAATATCCACAACAATCTAGTACTTGGTATCACACAATCACTAGGGGTGGTTACACACTTCTGCAGAAGTACCCTCATTATCCCAACTAGTGCAGGTCGCAAGTACCTTCGAGATACACACTTACGTCAAGAACACACAACCAAGGAATAAAATAGAATGTCAACCATAGGAACATTTCAAATATCACAACAATAGAGGAAATTAAATCACATGTTATTTTCTTGTTGGCTTACTAATTTACGTGGTACGTCGTGTATCCGTCGCACTCTCGCGATCCTAACCCTTTGCTTGGATTTCAAAACTACCTGTCAATGATTTGAACCCCAAATATTGTGTTTAATGTCAATAATGGACTCTAGAATAACCCCCAAAGTTACCCGAGAATTATAGTAAAAAATATAAAAATTCGATTTTAACAATCTGCCCGAGCCGTCTGTGGGATACGCTGTGAGGCCCATGGGCCACAACGTGCCCGCGACGTGCAACACAGACGCGCACACACCACGCCGTAACACTATACATGCGAGAACGCCCTTTGCGGCGTGTCCAACGCTACTAATGAGATTTCGCCGTGACACAAGTCGTGGTGCCAAAAAATCGGAAACTCTCTCACAGTGTGAACTCACTTCGACTCTGATTCGCGCGTATATAACACACACTGTGACCGACTTGAGTGACAACGCCTTAGCGGCGAAAAATCAAAACAAGGAAAACCCACTATTTCACATGCCTTGGGAGATGTCGTGTATCCATGAATGGAGCGGCATTTCCACGGCGTCTGGTCGGAAATCAATATCTGAGAAATCACCGAAACCAAACGACTTTACTCACACACCCCACTCGGTCGATCATCATCGACATGTTTTCGGGTATCAAGACCAACCGAAATCGACTTCAGATTGTCGTGGGATGCCCGGATTTATTTGGAAACCCAAGATTCGCAAATTGATTCGAAGGTCCAACAAAATTAACAAAACCACTTCCAACAGCAACACCGGCATCGATTCCGGGTGTTGATTGCTCTGGGGGTTGTCGAGACACTGGTGGTTCACCATATTTGTCTCCGGCGAGACACCTTTGGTCATCGCGATGTAAAACAACAACAAAAATGCATAAATCGTAAAGGACTACAAAAGAGGAGATCTCATCTTCTCCGGCGAGTTCTTGCAACTCCATCGACCCTCCGGCGGGATGGACAACACTCCAGCGGCTATCACCAAGTTTTGTTAGAGGAGAAAAGAAGAGAAAGGGAGAAGAAAAAGAGAGGAGAGAAATGAGAGAAATGAGAGACAAATGTGATGTGAGTCCTTATATAGGCCCTCTCATCATCAACACACACGCATATCGAGGTTGGTTCAACTAACACCATCTTAGCTGTCCACCTATCCTAACACCTCTCAATGTGACTCCACTAGGTGACACGCTCACAACTTAACTAACTAACTCTTTGGTCCGTTCTCACATTCTCGCACTCTAAACATACCACGACTCGCGAGTCGCGTGTATTTGGTCTCGTCGACACTCTCTCGTCGTTAATCAGCTCAATTATCATTAATTGACTTATTTATTAATCATTTTTAGTGTTTTTAAAGTCCCGCGTACCCACAACTTGTCACCCGATGCCCGTTCGGCCAGTTTTTCTACTCGTTTACCGACTTCACTGTCTGATCACTCAAATACGAGTATAAATATATAGTACACGTCATCATTCATAAATAGCAAAATTTCTGAGTCGTTACAACACACATATTGATACAATAATCAAGGGCATACCAAATAGTTGGCGGCTCAAAGTGGATAAAAAAGTGAAGTTTTTATGTTCCAACAAATGTGTTACATTAGGAAATTAAAAAATTTGATTCTAACTTCATTCTATTTATTTAATGACGTCAACTTTTTTATTTTTATTTTATTGAATTAAGTAGGAGTTGAACTCACGACATTTCCAAATCTTGCCTTTTTGATAGTTGATGCATCTATCATCTTAATGGAGATGTTTTGCAATTAATGACATAATTAATCACTTTTTTACTCAATACTTATAATAAATGAACCCAGGGATAATTTAGTCATGTTATTTAATTATGACGTGGCATGTGGGCCTTACGAGAAAATAGTTGTGCGCAAATAGTTCCTAGTGCATAACACGCGGGATGTGTATCTCGAGGTGTGCATGGACAACTATCATAAATGCGCACCCCACCCCACATTTTCATGTGAAACCCACATGCTACATCACATGGGTGTCACTTGGGGTGTCATTTAGGGTGTTGTTCTAGCATTTTCCATTAAACTTTACCTTATTCTTGAGCACGATAAAAAATGTTAGGGGATGGCTTACAAAAAGAGTCGTGCTATGTGCACCCCACTGATTACTTAGGGCACCCAACGTTTTTCTCAAGGTACCCAAGAATTGGACCAAAATACCTTTCTTTTGTCAAGCATCGCATCCTACCACCAAAATGAAATAAAATCGCGTGCAACCCATAAAACCGTCCAAACTCTCGTCGAGCCCTACTCTCTCTTGTCTTGCCCTACTCCTCTCTCAGCCACACAGGACCGTGAGTATTGTTGTGGTCTCAGTCATTCATTACCAAGACCATTGGGTAAGTGTCGGTCAAACCCACTACAACTTAACTAAGAGGGAACCCCAAGGACATGTGGTTTTGTACCACCCAGACTATGCATTTGGTCTCGGTGACCTATCACCGAGACATTAGCCCTTATCTCGATTCACGCCGGTCGAGTCTCATCAAGAAGGTACGTACGACATTAGTCTCGGATCGACGAGTGCCCACTGAGACCCATCATTGAAGTCTCGTCTATTAGCAACTGAGACAACACCATAACATGAATAAGGTGCCCTGGTTAATCGTTTGTGTGAGAGGGGCAAATATGTCTTTTCGCATTGGAAACAAATAAATGGAGTTCCCTGAGTAATAATCGGTGGGATGGACATAGCGCAACTCTAAAAAAATAAACCTTGCCACTGTAACTAAGGAATGTCGCACAGACACCGTACACTTATCTCTAACTGTTCAATGCGCCTCAAGATGTGTGCACGCCACCATACATGTGAGTATCGTTAGCGAGTGTCTTTCCTAAGTTACAAGAGTACTGGAAAAAAAAAAAATAGGCGAAAGAAAATTGAAAAAAAAAAAAAAAAAAAAAGAATTCGAGAGACACGCTCACTTTCACCAAATTACCTCCTTTAAATTTAGAAAAATGCTAAAATTATGCACATCTCGAGGCCAAATAAAGGCTCTTAACGTGTTTAGGTCTTCTTTACTCACTCGGTCTCGACTCCAGTCAGAGGTGTCAGGTTCTCTTTCTCTATTTTATTCTCTGTGCGTTTGTGATTTGTTTTGGTTTTTAATCGAATCTCTGCTTCTTGTCAACCAATGTACGATGTCACATCATACATATATAAGCTTACTTAACTGATCGAATAGCTTACTTAATACTAAAGAACTTCAAGTTGCTGCTATTGAGTTTTGATACATGTTGTACTCTTCAGTTCATTTTCGTTGCAATTCATATCTATTGGGAACAATAATGGGATTTTGATTAATAGCTTTCTCTCCATGCAATTCAAAATTCAAATCTACATGAATACTTTTTTATTTATTTACATTTTTAGTAGGGGTTGAATCACAACTTTTCCAAACTTTGCCTTTGGACAACTGATTCCCTCATCCATCTCACCATGCTTTGGCAAACACAATTATCTACTAAAGATATAACCTTGTTGCTTTTGCAAACACAATTTGATCACACAAAATTGTAACTACTGTTGGACCATTTCCAATTCAAGGAAAACTATTTTTTTTACCTTGGTTTCCCACATAGTACCAACTAATCTATACTCGAGTAGTACCAACTAATCTATACTCGAGCATTGTCGTAATAAAATTTTTGCAAGCGGCTTGGCTTCCTTTGATCATTATTAGTATTAATTTTCTTTTCAGATTATGACCCTGACTAATCTTAGACTCAATCTTGGACTCAAGGAAGGAAAGATCTTATTAGTTGGGCTTTCAGACTAATACAATCAAATTTATGCGCTACTTCATATAGACGGAAATGATCGACTTGAACTTGAGTATTGAAGAAGTTTTTCATTCCCAGGCTTCAAACACGACGAGAGATGAAGAAAGAGACGCCGCCGTGTTAGAGCAACATGGGCTCCATCAAGAATTTATCTTGAATAAATACTCATTCGCTTACCACCAAAATCCTAACAAAGTTCAAGTTAGTTTGCAAGAAATGGCACGGTGTAATCCTAAACCCTGAATTCCACACTTACCAGTTCACTCACCACAACAAGCACAAGTCCTCAGCAGGTTTCTTCTATCACAAAACCATTGTGGAGGTCCCTTGAGAGTGGTAATTGTTGAGGAAGATAACCAATACAGACTGCCATACCAAGTTGATCACCATATGCTCATATTTCTTGGCTCCTCCAATGAACTACTATACGGCCACAAGAACGAGTTATGCACTCTGAATCAGCAGCTCTTCGTATGCAACCCCATTACCAATCATCTCATCTTCATCCCCAAGCCCAACAAAATGTCATATTTCACCATAGCACTTGCCTTAGCCGTTGATCCAACATTGAATAATAACAGTACTTCTTGATTCTTATCCTACACTATGGTCTGCTCTTTCCTTGCATCTTACTACCCAGTCACGTTTGGGTTCAAGGTGTTCTCTTCTGCGACGGGTAAGTGGCGCAAATCAAAAGCAAGGGTTTATAGATAGTTTCCAACCATTCAGGACAGGGACGATCAGTTTGTGTACAAGGGGTGTTGTATTGTTTGGAGAGAGACTACTTAGCGTGGTTCGATGTTGAAGACGGTGACACTGCAGGCACTGTTAGGTGCCTGCCTACGCCGAGAACAATGGTTACAACACCGATATTGGAGCTTGTAATGGTGAGCTGAGTTACATTAGGATTACTAAAACTGGAGAGATTGATACATGGTTGTTGAGACTGAAGCCTAGGCATTGGGTGAAGACTCACAGTGGTGTGAGATTAGATGGAATTATAATAGAAAATTGGGATCTTGTGAGAAGTCATGAAATATTGAAAGTAAGGTGTAACTGAGGCATGGCTGGTAAGGCTTGGTTTAGTGGAAATAAGATACATGCTTTGCATACCAAGGTGGAGAAAAGGTGATGTTTTGGAGACACATAACGGAGTGGGCAGAGGTCTTTGTATGCAACTTGGTAACTGGGGAGGTGAAGATGATTTGGGTACCAGTTAAAATATATATAAGGTATTTAGTTTGGTTTGCAAACTCAAAGTGGTCTCGTTGTTCTCACTTTGAGTTTGAGGGGGAGTGTTAAGGAATATTGTGCAATTAGAAAATATGCACAAACCACTCATGTAATTATGTACTATCTTATTTAGATGTTTCCTTTTGTATGTAATTGCATCTCTATATATAAAGACAAATGTAATAGATCAATACACAATAGAATAAACTTATCATATTATGTAAAAAAAAATGTTAATGAATATTGTGCAATTAAGAAATATGCACATGTTGAAATCTTGACAAAATATGATAAGTTTATTCTATTGTGTATTGATCTATTACATGTCTCTATATATAGAGATGCAATTATATACAAAAGGAAACATCTAAATAAAATAGCACATAATCACCAGAGTGATTTGTGCACAACATAATTACGGAAGTGATTGGTACATATTTCCTAATTGCACAATATTCCTTAACACTCCCCCTCAAACTCAAAGTGAGAACAACGAAACCACTTTGAGTTTGCAAACCAAACTAAATACCCCATACATATTTTAACAGTACGAGCCATGGATATAAGTGAAGGTATTATATTTTTTTTTCTTTTAAGAGATTCATGAAATAATGTGTCTAGTCCTACTATTTTGTTATTTTCACGCTTGCCCGATCAATTCTACTAAGATAACTTAGAAATCAGAATTACTATGAAGTTATTACTCCCTCAAAAAATATACATCGTTTTAGGCTTTGCACACTAATTAAGGTGATATTAATATTGACTTTACTTTCCATTTTTGCCCTTTGACACGAAGAATGAAGTGCTTTAATGCATAGCCATTAAATGCAATCTACAATTTGATTTCGATCCAATCCATACAGATTGCAACTTTAGCAATCCAGTCCAATTTTTCTAACTCAAATTATGAACCAATTAGAGTAAAATTGAATGGGATCAAACTGGATTTGCAGTTTCATGGATTCCATGTACACCCCCTAAACCTAATCCATTGTACATCGGTAGTTTGAAGAGGAAAGAACTCCTATGGAAATAGAATTGCTCAAAATTCGGATATAGTTTTGCTCATCATGCTTATAGGTCACCAAATCTGAACAAAATCCGATAACTACGTTGAAGTGGAGTCTAATCCGATAACTATGTTGGATAATGGATACTTATCAATCACCAAATTAATAAGTGGGTGCGTCCATAACAAAGGTATGTTAATCACTTCACCAAAAGAAAATCACAACATATATGTTTGCAAGTGTTTTTCTTTTTAAACAGGGTGTTTAGATGAGAGCAAGGAAAATGATGAGGGATGATGAAGAAAGAGATGCCATGGCGTTAGAGCAACATGGGCTTCATCAAGAGATGATCATGAACGAAATACTCATTCGCTTGCCCACTAAAACACTGATGAGGTTCAAGTTAGTGTGCAAGATGTGGCATTCCTTACTCCTAGACCCTCTATTCATCACTTCCCAATTCACTCACCCAACCACAAATCCTCAACAAGTTTCTTCTATCACAAGAATTGTAGTGGAAGTCCATTGAGAGTGATCTAGGAAGATAACATACCAAGTTGATCACCACAGGCTCATATTTCTTGGCTCCTCCAATGGACTCCTATACGGCCACACAAACGAGTTGTGCACTCCACCGGAGCTCTTTGTCTGCAACCCCATTACCAACCGTCTCATCTTCATTCCCAACCACAAAAAAACGTCTGATTTTCACTTATGTATCGAATAACAGTTTGAGTTTCTTGACCTACACAATAGTCTGCTCTTTCGTCTCATCTTACAGTCCGGTCAAGTTTGGGTTCTACGTGTTCTCTTCCGCGACAGGTTAGTGGCGCAAATCAAAAGCAAGGTTTGTAAGTACTCATCAACCATTCAGGATAGGGACAAGGTCAGTCCATGTAGAAAGGAAGCTGTACTGTTTGGAGAGAGTCTACATAGCGTGGTTCAATGTCGAAGATGGTGAAACTGCAGGTATTGTTTGGTGCCCTCCCAATGGCCAGAACAACTGTTACAACACCGACATCAGAGCTTGTAATAGCGAGCTGACTTACATTAGGATTGCTGAAACTGGAGAGACAGTTATATTGTTGTTGAGACTGTTTGGAGGGGGCAAGTACACATTGGAGAAGACTCACTGTAGTGTGTGATTGGATGGAATTATAAGACAAAATTGGGATATTGTGCAACTCCTGAAATGAAAGTAAGGTATGCCTCTGGAAAAGCTTGATTTCGTGGAAATGAGATCCACGCTTTGCCTTACCAAGGTGGAGAAAAGGTGGTGTTTTGGAGTCATAGAGGAGTGGACAGAGGTTTTTGTATGCAATTTGGAAACTAGGAAGGTGAAGATGATTTGGGTACCAGCCATGGATATAGCTGCTAAGGAGGATCCTTTTTGGCCCTACAATGTGACCTTTCATCAGGATCCAATACCAATAAGGAATTAGAGCAAAAATTGGTATAGATATTGTCTCTTATTTGGAATGTACTTTTGATTGATCCAAACAACATATCTTTTCTTAAGGGTCAAGTGGCATATGATCATGACTATCACTTGCACTAGATGAAAATGAAATTGATGAATAGTTTACTTAACATGGCTGCAATGATCAAGGTCTAGCTATTCAAAGGAAGAAGAGAATTGAGAGTCCTCTAGATTACGTAATAAAATCTATTACGGATCATGGTAAAATAATTTAAATTCACTATGAATTCAATATGACTCATCTAGGCTCTAGAGTCTACTATAACATGATAGATGTGTAAGTCACATTTTTTTTACTCTAGACTTACAAGGAGTTCAAATTCGCTTTTAGGTAGCACGTAATAGAGTTTGTACAGTTCAATACGCAGCTACTTTTCACATGTCATTATCTAAAAATAAAATTATATAAAAAATTATAGAGACAAACATTTAGGCAGTCACCAATTGAAGAAAATAAGAAATATAATTTAAATTTAACACCAAGTCTAATGCAAGACAAGACGCTCTAAAATTTCAGGATTGCTAATTTTCTGAATAGTGTAATGGACTTGCAGAAGCGCAGGTAAATCATTAATAAAAGAAAAGGACTATACAAGAATAAAGCAACAATGGAAGATTTACAAGCTAGTTATTTCCTAGAGATGCTACAAGAAAGCCATTTTTGGGAAGGCGAAGAATGCTAACCTCTCGAATAAATAATTGATCTGGAAGAATGGTGATACAGTAACCAGTATTAAGAAACCAACCTTTCCGAAAAAATGGATATGCTTTGAACAGAGAGCGATCAAGGTTTTCTCAAAGCAGATGCAGCGCCCATCACGACTGCCAAGACAAGACCGAGGCCGGCACCAAGGGAAGCACCGACAGCCGCAGCTGCCATGGAGCTTCCCTTGCCTTGAGAATCTTGTCTGGCATCTGCTGCCCTTGCCTGGTCTCTTGCAAACTCGAGCAATAATCTGTCTCCAGCGAGTTCCTGCATAAGAAACGCAACAAATACTTCAGACTTGAATCGTGATTATTGGTTGTCATAATTCATCACTAGCTATAAGCAACCCTTCAGAAGCCGTAAAATGCTATCTCTAAGATCCACAAAAGTATGTTTCTTTTGAGAAATTAAATTAAACTTTCAGTACATTAGTGCATAATATTTTTTGTCCATGCGGTTTATGTACTTCTATCAACTTTCTACTAGATTCACAAGGCTACGAAACACGATTCAATGATGCAAAAAATATAAGCAAATACTTCTAAATCTCACCAAGTTTCAGGGAGATATACCTGAAAAGATACTTCTTCGTGGCTTTGAAGTACCCGATGTATAAGTTGACACAGTGAATTTACACCCTCCATAGGCATAACAGTATCCTTCCTTTGAAAAGGCATCCGAACAAGATTAATAGGGGCAAGAATGAGGCTTTGAGCCGCCATCTTCCCTTTTGGATTTCCTTCGTCAGTCGCACTCCATGACTGAGGAGATACTGCTGAACCAGGTATAACATACGTACAGGAATTGACAACTTCAGTTGTCCGTGGAGTTGCTTCATATGCCTGTAAAGCAGATTTAATTGCCGCTTTTTGTTGGTGTGCACTAACTGAGAATTTGTTTGTTATAGCAAGGATCCAAGGGATTCCAAGTGCTTTGGCCTCGTTCAACAAAAGTGAAAGGGCCGGCTGTGGTGGCGAAACATGTGAGTACTGTGGTATATAGTGGGATAGGTTATGCACAAGAACAATCAAGTCAGTCTTCCGACTCAAATCACGAATCCCCATCCATAACTCATCCCTAAATCGAGCAGCCTCCAAATTCAGTTCCTGTGGCACAAAACAGATGTGGCGCTCTGCTGTAACAACATAGGATCCAGCACTTCCAAGAACAATATAAAATACAGGGATCAATAAACATGGTGCTCATTCAAACCTAATCGAACTATAGGAGATTGCGTTTGATCTCCACATCTAAAATTGTTGGTAAACTTGCAAAAAGTAAACGCCACCCAAGAGCATGATCCAAAAACCATGGTAAAGTCCAAACAATACAGATTATGCAAAATAGAACACATAATGTTCATCAAAATAAAAAAGAAAAGAAAAGAAAAGAAAAGAAAGCATACTAAATTAAACACTAACATATTTACCAGCAAGAGCACAAAATCTTTAAATCTAGATCTCCGAGAATATGTTTTACAGTTTCCTAGGAACAAATTTATACAACTTTAGCACCTTTAACTCTAGATTTTTAAAAAAAAAAACTTTTGAGAGGATTAGAATGGATAAAAAACTAGAGACTAAAACTTGCTTACATCTTAGCACAATAGGATTATTAGCCATTCATAGGAAATGGAAATCATGGGGTTCTAATTTAACCTAGTTTACAATAGCAACTTAAAAAAACACACACACCCGCGCTGCGCGCACTATCATTTTACCAGGCAAATTGTCTCAATCACAAAAATAAAGAATATTTTAATTGGGTATACAATATTCAGATGTGTCTAGAACAAGAGAGTGGCAGTAGGAAGAGAATTGTGTGGGTTTTAGAAAAAAAACCTGCAAATTGACTCCAGAAGAATCAGAATAGCACACACCAGCAGTAATTCCTTCCTGTAAACTGTTCTCTGAAAGCATACTATCAAGACTAATTGTTGTATTCTGTCTTCCCTGACTCATCATTGCATTAAACAGAGAAGTTTTACCAGCGCCCTACAACAAAATAAGTTCAACAGTCACTTTGATGACATGAAAATGCAGAATACAATAAACAGATCATGTACCATAAAATTCTAAGAAAATACCTGAAGACCAATGAATCGCACTCTACGAGTTCTAATACACACTTCCTTGGATACTGTAACAAAGTCACTGGTACAGAATATGACAAAATCATCTAGGCCTTCAGGACGCTTAACTCCCTCGCGAAATGGTTCAATTTTATACTTTATTCCAAGATTAACAGATTCTGTGTCAATGGAAGGAAAGCCTGGGACCAAGGTCTCTGTCACTATTTGATGCTTTGGAGGACGCCTTAAGGGAGCCCCAATTATGACTCGCATCTTTTGCAAGTCTTGCTGCAATCCTTGATTTGAAGAATAAGTAGGTGCAGAAGGTAATGATTCTACAGTAGTTGAGCACCTGAAAGTAAAAGATAAATGCTATTTGAATCAGATGTTTAGAGGTGTAATCTACATACAAGATGCCATTCATATTTATATAAATGTAGACCTTAGTCACGCCAATGCATGACCTAAATGACTTGGTAACAACAAAGGCTAAGAAGAAGTTATATCTTCCAATATCAACTTAAGAAGACCAAATAGTTTCTGGTTCAATCACTAGTTAACCAAAATTGACAATACGAATGACTACAACAGGAACTCAAGAGAATCTAACCATATTAGATTCTCTCCTATGGTCTGGTACGGGAATCTCGCCTATCCAATACTCAGTTTTTCACATGAAGCTACTCTTTAGTTTGAGAAAATGTAGATCGTCAATGAGAATGCTAGTCATAAATTAGCATGAAAATTTATCAGTCATTTAAAGTGAGCTTGATGTGCAAAAAGGAAGAAACTGTGCAAGGGTGACTATCAGATAAGAATAATACCAGTTACCATTTACTTGAGCTTGCACAAGTGTGCACAGGTGTAATCCATAACCACAAACGTCAACTTTCAGTGGTTCACTACTCTTCTCACCAGGAACACCAGTCCATCCAAGAGGAACAATAGAGGTGGCAGTACGAATAACTGGGGGTTCAACAATATGACCGAGCTCTACAGTACCGGCAACTGTAAGGCCAAGCCATTGCTGTAAATGGGGAAATTGTGGCAGTTGCTCCATACCCAAGAAAGAAGCACTACTACACATGCACATATCGTATATTCTGTAAACAAAAAAAGGAGATGCCAATGGATCAGGAAAACCATAACGTTATAGTTTTAATTCTACGTAATAACGAGAGAATCATGCATTAGTAGTGCCAGAGACAAGAATGCCAGCCACAAACTGCTTAAGTAGATGAAAGACAACAGATTTCATAGTGAGCCAAATTTTGATTATAAATTTGGTTATAGCATTACATGTGCCAGAGACAAGAATGCCAGCCAAAAAGCCAGAGGAGGCCAACTAACAAGGATCAAACTAACCAACCATGCGATAGCTTAATGGTTGGTATCTGGTCACCTATGGATGAGGTCAAGGAATCGAACCTCCCTGTGTACAAGTTTGGGAGTAATCTGTTGGCTTCTTATCAAAAAACAAGGATCAAAGTCAACCTAACAAATGAGGTTGCATCATGTATGTCCCCGTTGGATATTTCAATAAAAAGAATAGTTAAATAGCATATAACCTTTCTACCAATTCCTTGAATGGCTCTATTTGTTATCATTGCCTCCATTTAAACAGAAAAAGCGAAAAAACACAAAAGATTTTACAAGAAAACACCATGATTTCATGAATAAACGAACAACAATATAGATTTACGGCAATGACCCGACTAGTAATTCAAAGGATGGTTGATAACCTAGTTTCCCCATTATATCAATTGTCAAAAAACATTCAATAATTTGAAGATCATGAAGGCCAGTACTGGCGTGCCATGTGTGATGTTTTGATCTTAAACTATGAAGAGCTACCAGTAGCATCGATTGTGAATAAAGCTTCACGGTTGCTATGTCTTATAAAGAGGCAAAGGGGTTAGGGTTCACCATTTGCTTACTTGTTTGAAGTTAGACATAAACTTGAGGACACAAGTTAGTAGGCATATTAGAGGAAAAATACTGAGCATAGCTTATCTATAGGCAACTTAGTGCTGAGTGCACCACCATCAAATCAAAGAACTGGCACGAAATAGGACTTCGAGTTGAGAACAGGTTTAAGTCTTTAAGAAAGAAAACTTAATAAAGACAGGAGATTTCACAAAATTACTGTGAGTATATAACTTTGAAGAGAATAAATTCAACACTAGTGGCAAAAATAACTATAATAGTTCGTTCAGATGGCATCAAAATGCCATAGTGAGAACAAGTCCAAAGATGAAAATTTGACTGAAATTGAACAGGCCTCACTAATTAATGATGACCTGCATAAAAAAGTTTAACTCCACCTATGTAGAACACTAAGTGCGCTACATAGCTAGTCCCAAGTCCTGATAAAAGAGGACTTTGATACCCATTTTCCATCAGGAAAATGGTAAAAAATGTCCCAAACCCATTTTTCACACCAAAAAAATGGAGGAGGGAGGCCCTAAGTCCATTATCCAAGAATGGAAAATGGAGAAGGGTTGTGAATTGTGATAGGTTGGCAGCCAGCGTAAAACTTTTGTCACTCTTTATGAAATTGACCAAACACATATAAACGTTGGGGCATTCCCACCTAGCTACAAGAAACAACAATATCAAAGAATCAATTTGGCTTTATGCCTGAAAGGTCAACTATGGAGACGATTTCCCTTGTAAGAAGATTGATGGAAAAATATAAAGAAAAGAAAAAGGATCTTCATATAGTATTTGTAGATTTAGAAAAAGCATATGATAGGGTTTCTAGAGATGTTATTTGGTGGGTTCTAGAAAGAAAAGGAGTACATGCTAGATATATAGACACTATTAAGGATATGTATGAGAGAGTAGTAACAAGTATAAAAACATTTGCAGGAACTACAATAGAATTTCCCATTACAATAGGACTCATCAAGGATTGGCTTTAAGCCTATATCTTTTTACGCTTGTTATGGATGAACTAACTATACATATTCAAGAGGATATACCATGGTATATGTTATTTGCGGATGATATTGTCTTAGTGGACAAAACAAGAGATGGAGTGAATAAGAAATTAGAACTTTGGAGGAATACATTATAATCTAAAGGCTTTAAGATGAGTAGGACGAAGATCGAATACATGTACTGTGAGTTTAGAAATACTAAACATCGAGATGATGGAGTGGTAAAATTAGGAGAATTAGAAGTTTCTAAGGTGAACGACTTTAGATATCTATGAACAATCATACAAAATGATGGCAATATTGAGAATTATATCACACATAGAATTCAAGCTGGATGGAAGAAATGGAGGAGTACAACAAGTTTGATCTGTGATAGAAATATGCCTACTAAGTTAAAAGAAAATTTTTATAAGACCGCAATTAGGTCGGCTATGCTCTATGAAAGTGAATGTTGGGCAGTAAAGCAACAACTACATAAAATCAACCTAGTAGAAATGAGGATGTTTAGTGGATGTGTGGTACAACTCGTAAAGATAGAATAAAAAATACAAAAATTCAAAAACTAGTAGGAGTAACAGCAACTGACACAAAGATTATGGAAGGGTGGTTGCGGTGGCTTAGTCACCTGCAAAGACAGCCAACAAAAGCCCCGACTAGAAACCTTGACTTAATAGAAACTGAAGAACTTCGACGCGGTAGGAGTAGACCAAAGTTAACTTAAGACATGTTAATTAGGAGGGATTTGAATAGTTTGAAAAAGCTCACCATCACTTGCACTAAATTGAGCACAATGGAAGAAATTGATCCATGTAGCCGACTAAGGCTATGTTGTTGTTGTAGAAAAAAGTTTAAATATATAAACCAATATAATTTGTTTAAACACTAAACAGGTTTAGTTAAAATCATAAGTTGACACACAGAAAATGGGTATAACTACATACATGGTGATTACAAAAATCACTAGATTCACTACTCAATGATGATTTCTTCATGGAATAATTTCACCACACACATAAAAGTTGAACAATTGCAAAAAAAGAAAAAAAAAAGAATACCACATAAATAATGATAGACAACTACCTTTGAAAGCGAGCTCTGTAAGACTTCATTGAATGAGATTGAAAGCGCTCCCTCAATTCTGCAATCACAGACCTCACCTGCACATGCCTTTGCCAACAGAAAGCAACCATAATGAGAGATCCTAGAAAGTATTGACTGACAATTCTTGTAACTTGCTAAATTAAAATGCTAGTATCCACAAAACATAGAACGCAGGCAAGAATCCCCACACAGGTATAATTATAAAAAGACCACTGCAACAAATTGGCGAAGTGGACAACACTGACACATCCAGCCATGATAGCAAAAATAATTGAAATTGAAGTAATATTAATTGCAAAAGGCATGTAATTATATATTGTAATGCTTTAATAGTTTATTAAATCGAAATAAGTACAAATAAGTAAGATTTTGTTCAACCATGAATATACAAAGACCCACAAATTGATTTGCGTCCATGGAAGTTCAATTTGAAGAAGGAAAGCATCTGAGACCACTCATACTAATCTCATGGATAGTTTAAATAAGGAAACCGACAAAAGGTTCAACGTCAGAGGATTAGGAATGATTCAAAACCTACAAGATCCTCGTCACTGACAGAATTGAACTCGAGAATCAAGTAAGATCAATCCTAGGATCCCTAAGACCCATCCCAACATGAAAGTTTTCAATTCTTCATTTGTTTATCGCATATAAACTTGTTTTCAATGGTAATTTTGTCCTCGTTAAAAAATGAACAAAAGCATCAGTTGTTCCAGAATGCCAAGACTAATCACCTGCTTCAATACAAGTCATCGAGTGGTACATTTCTAACCATTATTGAAGTAAAGAATTGTCTGAATCAGCCATAAACTAGTGAAGAACACTGATTTATTGTCTAAATACCAGCGGCATATTTGATTATGCTGGCGAAATGAATACCTGGGATCCTTTAGTTTGGTTTTATGAAAAGTTGCCAAAGTAACCACATCAAAAATAATTGTCACCAGTACCTTTTTTCCAAAGAGTTCAATTTATCCTAAACGTGATTCAAATTTCATGGGAACCAATAAATGAGCAACTGAAAATTAGTTCATGTGTGCTTTTTTACACACCATATCTTAATTTACGTATTTTTCAGATTTTTTTCCCAACATGGTCTATTATTAGAGAAGATAATTAGAGTAAGACAAAGGTCAATCCACTGCAAGTGTGTTGAGATGAAAGTCCAGATGTGGCAACCATTCTAGTGAGTTGTTTAGAGAGAATTTACATGTTAATTATTGAGTGTAATTGCTGTGCATCAGTACAATTACAATATGCAATACAATAGCAATGAAAAGAGTCAGAAGACAGCAAATGAATGATTAAAGCACACTCGTACCGATATCATTTTTGAGTATTCTGCATCAGAAAGTGATTCCACTGATGAGTTCCCCAATATATAGAGCTGATTCAAAGCACACAAAGATATATCATAAGAAGACAAAACGAGTAGATGCAAAATCCAAATAAATCTATTCGTACGCTTAACATCCAAACCTATTATTAATTATTCAACTTGTCTTTTCTCTTTCTTCTTCTCAGAAAGTGGATATTATAAAATGGGAAATGTAAAATTTTGCACGGGGCACTCCAACCAAATAAGGAGCAACAGCTGATTTGGTTTTTCTTTTTTTTTTTTGGATTAATTCTTAGGAATTTAACCAAGTAAAACAGAACCAATTGTGAAGTACACGAGAACTATGCCAAGGAGAAGCCCAAAAAGGAGTCACTATGACTAAGCAAAATTTAGATTGGTGATTTTTCTAAGGACTTCTTTTGCTAAGAAAATAATATTCCAATATAATAATTAATAAATATATAAATTTGAGTCCCCATTTCCTTTTAGGAAGAATAAATTGGAATCTTAATTAAATTTGCTATTTCCAAAAAAATTGATTTTCATTCAAAATTTACTGAATTTCAATGCAGCCAGGAAGTCATACACAAAACTTATCCACTGATTTTAAGAAACTCTACCAAGACTTGGAAGGTCAAGCCCTGGTCTTTAAGCATAGACTCAATCTGATTCATCTTTGTGGGTAAAGAAACAATGAAAAAAGGCAAAATACAGATAAGGAAGGAGAAGAGAATGGAAGCGTTGGCAACAACGGTTACCTGTCCAAAGGGTACGTACGAAGGTAGATAAGGCATTCTACGCCATCCACTAGAAACCACATTCCCTTGAGCACTTTTTCCAGCTACCTTATTACCCTTGGTCGAATCAGGATCAGCATTATCTTTATCAGAAAATGGTTTCAGAGATATACTATCAGATCCCTCTTGAATTTCAAGAGACTCTGGTGAAGCTTCTACTTCATTGATGGTCGATGTTATGCTGCTTTCAGTTGAAGAGATCTGCCCTGGCTCCATATTAACCCCCCTCAAGCGATTAATTTGTTTTCGGACACCTTCTAAGGGCACAAGCCTTGAAAGTCTCCAGAAGGGATTTTGTACAGGACCTAAACCCAATACAAGTTGCTCCCCTCCTGCCACTTTCAATTTCCCAGCTCTTGACCCGTCCACTCCTTCTCTGTCCTTTGTCAATGATGAAGTAGTAATTCCTTCATCGGCGGCCACTTCTGAAGTATCCGCATTATAGTGATGAAAATATGCAGGAGATAGGATACGAGGCACCAAATCCTCTGGAATGCAGTAAGTCTTGAAATAGTGCCGCCACCCCTTTCTATGGACATAACTGAAAGTAAAATAATCAAAACCTTTAAATTAGTTTTCACTATCTATGTGGTTATCAAAGAAGAAAAACATGACCAAGTATGAGTGTCTTTGACATTTTATGATTTTAAAGAGGTGCATTTTTTACTTCTCCAAACAATCTTGAGTCAAAAAAGAAATTTCCTCGCATCAGAGTGCAAACTATAATCTTGACAATATTTTAACAGTCAAAGACAAACGTACTCACATCAGAGTACATCTTTTACTTCTCCACATAATTTCCAGTCGAAGACAAACCCTAAATATCACCAATGGCTAAAGACAAATAATGAAGATAGGGAACAGAAGCATACTCTCTTAAAGCAGCATTCCCAACTGGAGGCTGGGAGAATGTGATACACTTGACCTGAACTTTTTCATTTTCTTTGGATGGAGATGAAGCTGCAACAACCCTTAGAATGGCAAGGGTGGCCAAGGCAGCAACCTATGAAGGTAGAACATGAAACATGCAAAGGATTAATTAAGATTTTAAAGATTTTGAAAAACTAGAAAGCAAAACAAAGTAAACTAATGATGCTTACGGCACCACCAAGTGAGTGTCCACAAAGAACAAGTTTGCGTTTCTTTTTCTGAGCAAGCCTGTATAATTCCAATGCTGGTATTCCTTTAGCACGACCAAAGAATCCCTAGATGTAAGATATTTACAAGAAAAAAAAGAAAGAAAAACATTAAAATATATTTCTTCTTCACCATAAACCTGAAGCCAAATCACATAAGGGATAAAAGAATGCCAAAGGAACTTCTCAAGGACAATCGTGCTATCTCACCCTATGAACTGCAGGTTTGGGGTTGCTCTTCAGTTGATTGGCCTTTGTTTGAAGTGGCTTTCCGACACTTTCCCTGTTTTTATTTGGATTTTCCACCTCATCTGATTCAACAGTTTCATTCCCTCCAATTACTTCTGCAAAATCATCATGAAATATGGCACCCTGCAGTATGTTTGCATCTGTTATGACGTCCCTAGCAAATATGGGGGGGAAAGGTCAGACTTTGATGCCATAGAAAATTCTAACGTTGAAACAAGCTTCTTTCATGCTTACTTGTACTGCTTAGTCCCAATGAATGAAGCAAATAATGTATCCCCTGCCTCAGCCAATAAATATCTGCACAAAGCAAAAAGAAAATTATAGAGAGAATTATATAAAGAAGAGAACAAAAGCCTAAAAAATCGTTATAGCATACTTGATAAAGCATCATATGCAGAACAGAAATCTAGACTAATTAAGACCATTTGAGTACTCTAAGTAACAATTGAGAAGGAACTGAAAGTAATGAAGGCATTTGCCAGCGAAAATATTATTTTCCTACACTGTTTTCTTTTTACAATTACTAAAACTATTTTCATTATAAAGAGGCAACCATAAATGTCAGAAACTTGACTTGAAAGCATATCAGTTGAAAGTTCAATGAAATCAAAGACATGCACATGATGATTGGATCAAAATAATGGAACCTGCATCGAGGCTGAACATATTGATTAGACAAATTTCAGATGTGGACATGATTCAAACGAGGTTGGGAGAAAGCCATAAAGCGAGAAGATCAAATGATGAAACAGAAGTGTTAAGTTCAAAGACTGAAAGAAGGGGATGTCATTGCCACTACAAGGTTCTTCCAAACTTGATACAATAACAATAAAGCCTCAATTTAATGCATTGGGGTTGGCTGCATGGACCAAACACTTCCACCCCACTCGATTTAATGCATTGGATGGTTTTTCAAAACTTGAACAACAAAAAAGCAAAGAAATTCATTGATAGGGTTAGGAAATACAATGGATGAGTCCAACTTTTAAAATTCAGTAATAATTCAGTAATAATTAATAGACATCCCAAGGGAAAGTTGTAAGTGGCATTGAGAGCATTAAGACAAAGTGTCTTTATCTCCTTTCTTATTCCTTTCTTGGCAGTTGAGTTCGCTAAAATGCTTGATCAAGGTTGCCATCCAAGGATGCTGATTGAGTGGGAGTGAAATTGTAGTATGCCCCATTTGCAAATGCCACCCTCTAACTGTCTGAAGGGGAGTAAGACAAAATGCCCATGACAAGAAGATTAACAAAAAAGAAACACAGACCGGTGGCATCAATTATCAATATGGAGGAGAAAATTATACACATAACAATGAGGAGCAATCTTGCTTTTAGGTTGACATTCGCGTCAAATCTTCATACTAGATGTCTTTGGATAAGAATCTACAAGGTTTCATAATCGAAGATCTCATTAAGAATTTAAAAGAAAAAAATGATCATGATTGAGGCTTTGAGCACATAGTTAGTTCCCTATATATTTCCTTTCCTACTTGTTTAGTGGTCTCTTCAAACTCCATTTCCCATCTTCGCCTTTTTGAATGAAAACTTCACTCCTATAAAAAGAAGTTTCAAATCTATAAATTATAAGGTTCATACAGGTAACCTTTTCAGCAAAGGTGATCCTACCAATTGTAAAAAAGATTAAGACTTGGGCTCAATTATTGGAAGGTAAAATAAAATGAGGGTTCAAATACAAGATGAGGAATGAAGAACGCCCTAAAAGGAATATATAATATGATCCTACCATGAACTCCCATCCAAGAGCTTAATATGCCATAAGAAATCTCAAAAATTACACCACATGAGCATTTCTAGTAAAGGACACTGCATACAAGCTTTAAGCAACAAAAATGAATAAAGCTACAAGTTCTCTTTCAGAAGAGTAAGGGTCAATCACTATGTACATATGATCCATCATCCATGAACATATGACCACAAATCTAAGAACACAAGGACAAGCCAAATTGTGATCAATACTTTTTCGACAAAAAAAAGGTAGTACTAGTTATGAAAAGAAATAGTTACCTATGAGAAACATGGTCTAGAGATGGTTGCACACGCTCCAAAGAAACAACTTGTCCACCAAAATCTGCTTTGAATTTGTTCACAACTCGAACAATCTCAGTGGCAGGCCTCTGAATGGGACAACAGACTAAATTCAGGAGTAATACAAAGCTACAAGTCTTCTCAGGTCTAACAAGATATAGATATGTAAAAAGGAAATCCACGCAATTCATTTTCATTTTTCACTCTGGGAATCTAAGATTTAGAGTACCCAAACCAAGGAAATGATCCTTACAATCAACACGAAAATTAAGCCAAAATAACTAAAGCATTTGCTTTTACACGAGATCAACTAAAATACAACAAAAGTTGGACAAAATAAATCCAGTGTATGTAAGAATGTCCGTCGGCAAGTAGAAGTTATGATCTAACCTTCTATTAATTCCTTATATGTTTCCAAAGTGAGGTTTCACATTTTTGACAATTTCAGATTTTGAAGTACAGATTTAGTTGCTAGGTTCAACTCGAAACTAAATATCTTTAGTTCTGAATGCCATTAACTAGGTGAGCCAGATCTTGAGATGCACTTCTCTTCTACTTTACTGTCTTACATTACCGCCAACTGCCTCCAACACAAAAACACAAGCACCCGCCCACACCCGAAAATAGAGAGGAGAACTTAGCTCTGTCGTTTCATCGACTACTTCTTTGTTTGGTTATTCATTTACTTGCATGACACCAGTTCCAATATCTAATCTTTATACTGCATTTATGTTTGTTTTTAGAAATCAAAATTCAAACTTCACTTCCACGCTAGATCTCACAACCTCTGTACCTCTGACCACTTCAAGAGCTAATGTAGCTGTTCAAATATTCACCAATCACACTCGAATTCGCAGTCTATCTACATTCATTTACTTGTAATCGACTCACATGTAATCGACTCACATTCATCGCATAAACAACGCGCACATTCACGATTAACCTATTCAGTAAAAATTACTCTACAACTAGAACAAAATCCAGTCTCAAATTCTCAATACCTTGTAGACGCACTCGGAGAGAACCATACAACTGAGCACGTCTTGCAAGTCCGACACCGACTCCGCCTTGACGGCGTGGCAGAGCTCCTGGAGCTGTCTCCGCTGCCGCTCGTACTCCTCCTGAAGTTTCCTCCGCTGCTCTCTCTCGCTCTTCCACGGCCATCGCCACTGCTGAACCCAATCCAACTTCGGAACTCTGCTTCGCTGGTCTCTGATCCACGACTGGAATCTGCTCTGCAGATTCTCCATCCATGCAATCCAAAAACGACGAAACCGATCAATGAAACTGAGAATTACATTCTACCGATCTTCACTTCTCGGATTTGTAGATGATGTGATGTTGATGCGGAGAAAAGTATATGCTTTGGCATCCGATTCTGATTTTTGTGCGTTAGGGCTTGGAATTGATGTTCTTGTTTGTGTCGGTTATGGAGTGAGAAAAGTGTGTTGGATTTCGGTTTTGTTGAAAGTGAGAGAATACGCGGTCCGTGGAAATGACGCAGAAGGTTTTGTGACAAGGTAAATGCCATAATACATGCCCTTAAAGTCACATCATAATACACTCTCCTTATCTAACCGTTTTTAAAGTCTCGAGATGCTTATGAAAGCATGTCGAGGTAAGCCCGGACGGTTGGGTAGGGGTGTGCGTTGGGGGTGTGACTGCTGACTGTTCATTATTGCAAAACCGAGTAAGTGGGTTTGGTCAGTGTGGAGAAAGCCCATAGGACCTGTCCTGGACTAGTGGGCTGAGACCTTATTAGATATGTGCCAGAATTTGGGCTGGACTACCATTTCGTTAGAAATTTGGAAGAGTTTACTAGATTTACCAACTTTTGGCACCATTGGGTGGGACTGCACGATACACCTTGAGTTGTGAATTGCACGCGTATCAAACGGTGACCACAAGTGGGTGAGCCTAATTTGATACCTAAAGTGGGTTAATTAATTATTTTCTAAAATAATGAATTTGTACTTTGTACCACATTCGATAGTTCTAGACATGTTCATGAGTTGGGTACCTACCCACCCCATCTAACATGGGGTAGACTTGGGCCAACTATAGAAGCCTGAGCCAACTTGACTCGATTACTGATTTTTTAGTTTTAAAAATTGTTAGTTTCAGAATAGAATAAGTTTATTGTATTGTTGATCTATTACATGTCTCTATATATATAGAGATGCAATTACATACAAAAGGAAACATCTAAATAAGGTAGCACATAATCAAGGGAGTGATTTGTGCACAACATAATTACAGGAGTGATTTGTGCATATTTCCTAATTGCACAATATTCTTTAACACTCCCCCTCAAACTCAAAGTGGGAACAACGAAACCAATTTGAGTTTGTAAACTTAAATAAAACTAAACCCGATCAGAATTCGGATTGACTTCGATCTGGAATTTTGAATAACGGAGTCGACGAACAGTGCACGGAAACGAGACAACAAAATAACTGAATAACGGAGTCGACAGAACGACTAAAGGAGCATAGTCGGCGGAACGACTATCGGAGCAGAGTCGACGGAACGACTATCAGAGCGGAGTCGTTGGACGACTATCAGAGCAGAGTCGTTGGAACTACTGTCGGAGCGGAGTCGATGGAACGACTGTCGGAGTGAAGTCGACAGAACGACTAACGGAGCATAGTCGGCGGAACGACTATCGAAGCAGAGTCGATGAAACGACTAACGAGCATAGTCAGCGGAACGACTATCGAGCGAGTCGACGAAACGACTATTAGAGCGAGTCGTTGGAACGATCGTCGGAGCGGAGTCGATGGAACGACTGTCGGAGTGAAGTCGATGGAACGACTAACGGAGCATAGTCGGTGAATGACTATCGAAGAATAGTCGACGAACGACTATTGGAGTTATGTCTCGCATAACCGAGTGGACGAGTTGTGTCTCGCACAACTAGAATACGAGTTGTGTCTCGCACAATAAGAGAAACCCACCAAATAAATAAAAAAAACCGAACTCATAACAAAAAAAACCAAAAGCGAGTGGTGATGACGCACGCACAGGGAGACAACGGTTGTTAAACACATAACAAAGGCGGATAAATAAATATCAGATCTGCAACGCATAGGTCGTTCTCTTGTGATGAGATGCAGGACGAACAAGAGGCATCACAAAGGAATCACAAAATAAAGGAGGGAACAACGAAGGAGATAATGCGCAAAACCACAAAATTGATAGGGCAAACAACATGCACACAAAAGATTAGGGCAATAATCGAAGTCGAGGAAGTCGACCGAAAGAGAGGAGAAACAAGATATTACCCATAACCGAATAGAGGCTCTGATACCATGTTAGTTTCATAATAGAATAAGTTTATTGTATTGTTGATCTATTACATGTCTCTATATATAGAGATGCAATTACATACAAAAGGAAACATCTAAATAAGGTAGCACATAATCAAGGGAGTGATTTGTGCACAACATAATTACAGGAGTGATTTGTGCATATTTCCTAATTGCACAATATTCTTTAACAAAAATAATTTTAATATGTAAAGTACAAAGCGCAAGTAATTTATAAGTTATATATATATATAACTGGTCTTGTTGGGCTGAGCTTGACCCAAGGCTTTTAGGCTATGGTCCGCTCAAGCCTAATTAATGAAAAAGTTTAAGTCAGAGAGTGTAAAAAGTTTAGGTCAGAGAGTGTTTGACTACGGACAGTTGATGTGGTTAACATTAAGGAGACCAAAAAATTGAATCACAAGTGCCAAGTGTCGAATCTAACAATTATTGCTGTTGGTTTTTTTTTTTTATATTATTATTATTATTGTTGTTATTATTATTATTATTATTATTATTATTATTATTATTATTATTATTATTATCATCATCATCATCATCATCATCGTGGGTTTCTGAACGGTCTATACTCATATGATTAACGCGCCGCTAATCCCACGAAGGTTATAAGGATGTCCATACTACTAACCCAAATATCAAGAGAAAAATAATAATGCATCGAACCTATCACCTCTACATTAGTCAAAGTACTAAATCCTTCTTGAAAATCACTACACCACACCCCAGTCGTACAAATCTAACAATTGATACTTTAAACTCACACTTATTCTAATTATTATTTCACATATGATTACTATAAGAATAGTTGTTTTATTTTATTTTTTTTGTAGAATATGAAAAATATCCGACCATTCTCATACATCACTTTGAACATTTTGTACTCTTATGATTACTATAAGAATAGTTGGGTTTTTTTTTTTATTTATTTAAAGAGATAGAATAGTTGTTATTGACAGCATTTTAGTTTCATTTAAATGCAATCTATGACATAATAGACTATACATGTCAATTTGATTTCATTTTGTTTTTTTTATTTCTTTCGTGTAAGGACCTAGCATCTATGTATTGCTTTCGAAATTCGACGTTTTAATAATTGAATTCAACAGTCCTTCCTTGATTTAACATTCCAACTAATTAGTTTTCGATAAAAAAAAAACATTCCAACTAATTAAAACTAACTTTCTCTTGATGATTAGAAGAGAAAGCTGGCAACAGTAAATATAAAAATAAAATTAAAATTAAACATGAGTCGTGGAAATAAAATGGGTTGAATTAATTTTATTACCAAGTTAGTTGGGATCCACCACACAAATCAAATGCTTACATTTACCTTAACTTTTTTACTTTTAATAGCCGAGGGTATTCAAGTCACTGTTGATGACTTCAAACTGATGGTAGACGTAACTAATCAACTCTCGAGATCCAGATCTTTGGTGTTTTGAGTTCAATTCTTACCATCTCACTAACTCCCTTGAAGTACATTTTCCTTAACTCCTCCGAAGAGACCAAACAATTGTTTTTGAGCATAAATGTGGAAAAAAAAATCTACACCTTTACCAATATTTATTGATCTCAAAGAGAAAAATAGCTTGTAACAAAAAAAAAGCCATAGAATAAGAACATCTACAAATGATAAATGTCGATTTGTTGCTCAATATATTGATGAGGTGACATTTTTTTATAATTTTATTAATTAAAATGTGCAAATAAAATTTAAATAAAATAAGTAAATATTTGAAAAAGATCGATCATCCAACATGAAAGTCAATTTGAATGTCTAGAATTGATATTCAAAATAGACAATGTCTATCCACGTCAACTTGGCATTCAAAATGTATATTCCATTAGAAAAGTTTTTTTTTTCACTTCAATATCTATTTAGTTCTACGTGACACCTATTGACATTGAATCCACATTCTATCGAATATGCTTTAAGTGGCTAGGGAGTTTCCCTTTCTAGTTTGATGTTCATAGAAGCCTCACTTTCAGGCTGCAGCTCACGCGTGCCTTCCACCCATGGCCACTTTCCCAAAACCAAATGTTTGTGAGGCCACAGCCTAGGCAACTTAATTTAGCTAAGGTCTCCATTGAGAACAACTGTGCAAGTAAGCATTGGTCCCTCTCTTACAAGCCAACAAAGCTAAAATCAATTATAGAACAAACTATCAAAACTGAGCTGTATAAGTTGTTTTAGCTGTGGAGGCTGACATATGGATGAGGTTGTAATGATATCACCCACAAAGATGGAGGAAAAGACTCAAAACACCCATCAATCTAGGCCATTCAATCCAAGACATAGAACTCATTTTTTTTAATAGATAAGCTTATAAACGGTATGTCACATTACACCACAAGACACATTTGCTCACATGAACCGTTTATATATACGCACTTCGAAATATGGGTAAATATAGATCCTGATGCATAACACGGACAACTCCTGTAAGCCAATGTATCTTGCAGTGTGATGTTGTTGTCATCTTAATATTTTCTTTTTAATATTATGTAAGCATGATGAAATCAAATGTCATTCAGTCCCCCAAAAAAATATAAACTAAATAAAGATTGCATGCAAGGCTTCAATTCCACCAACTCTATTAAAAAACCTCTCCAAAGATAGAGGTGTTTTCAGATGGAATGTGACTTTTGAAAATAAAGTTAAGGCATCATATTATATGATACAATATCTTCTTTTTTTTTTACTTTTTTGTGACCAGGGCTTCAATCCACTGTTCTGTAAAGAAAGGGACATTGGAATAGATTGAGTGGAGTGAGAAAGGAAATAAAAGTATCATGTATGTGAGACCAAGAGAGGGTCCCACAGATATGAGTGACACAATGGAATCCATTTTTAAAATGCAAAGCTAGATAATTAGCATGGAAAAGACATCACTTGAGAGGTGGTTGAGTGGCTAGCTTATCTGTTGGTATGATTAGGACTTGTGTCTTTGCTTTAGCCCTTTAAAGCAAATCAAGCAATTGAGTACTACAATTAAGTGTTACAGCTAACAAGAGAAGAAAGCAAAAAAGGGACTAATTTGAGTCTAGCTTGTTCACTGTTAAATCAGAAAAAAAAACTTTAGAAACTTAGTAAAGTCAGTTAAGTAGTTAAATCAACAAACATAAACAACACAATCTATGCTGGTCTCAAATTTTATGAACAGTGAATGAACAATATATCTTAAGAAGAATCATAGATTCACTGTAAAATGTAAATAGAGGATATAACAAGCATGTAGTATGATTGTAATAACCAAGCCACCCCTAAAACCTCTATAAAGAGAAGAAGACCCAGTAATAAATTCTAAAGAGATGTACCAAATGAAACTAAATATTTACACACCAAGATGAAAAACATACAAAAGTACCCTCAAAAGGATGACATATCAATGAGAGTCAGCGAAATGAAGAAGCAATGACGACGAGGAAGTGATCAATTAAAGTGAATTCTGCCTGTTTACGCACCATTTCCATCGTAAGGCTTGGTAGACTTGTTGGATTTCCTCTTGAATACCATAATCCATGTAACGATTTCCAAGAACAAAGCAATGCCTCCCAACACACTTATGACAGTTATATAAGTTGTCACCCACTTGTCGCCAGGCTCTAAGATCTTTAAACCTTTAAATACGTTAATGATGCCGAGAACAAGAATTGCGTATCCAACTCCATGGTGGTAGACATTCCAGTAGACCCTGTACTTATGGTCTTGTTTGGGTCTCAGAAACAAAGCAAATATCTACAGATAGCAGAAAGAACAATGGACTCAATTTTGAGAATCACAGAAAGCACAGACACAGCAATATTGTAAAAGCTTGAATGTGTTTGCACTCCAATTAGAACTAGTACAAATTAAATTTTGTATATGCTAAACAGTTCAAATAAGAAAATCTATCGAAAAAAATACGAACAAGAGAATTTGAGCTTAAATTTCATTAGTTGAAGCCTTTTTTCTCATTTATGTATCCAATGCGAAGTTTGAATCCATTTTAATCCCAACGT
Organism: Stephania japonica; assembly: GCA_039657345.1. Taxonomy (NCBI): domain Eukaryota; kingdom Viridiplantae; phylum Streptophyta; class Magnoliopsida; order Ranunculales; family Menispermaceae; genus Stephania; species Stephania japonica. Next base: position 51,006,374 of record CM077558.1, read on the forward strand.
AGATGGAGAACTTCACTGAGATTTTACTATGAAATAGATACTACTAAGAAAAACTAATTATAAACAAGATAAAGGGCAGACTTTAATTTTAGTTATGGTCCTTAATTTGCATTCCTACTTTATTACTCCATATGAATGAATGAAACGATTAAAGGATGGAGAAGAAAATCACCTGCAAAGTGGCAAGAGTGAACAAGACTATCCCGATGTTCCGATGAGTGCTGTACATGACACCCTTCGATTGGCTACCAAGCTTAAGACCAGTAGCCCAGCCAGAAACTCCCAAGATATAACCAGAAACCTGGCAAGATGCATGTAGATAAAACCAGGCTGGATCCGCCGATTCGAACGTCCTTACATACCTTGCTATGATGGCACCAATGGGGAACAAAACTCCCCAACTCACAGCATTCAGAACTCCATGAATCTGACAAAGAAGGATTCATTGTTAAGATCCCATCAAAGTTGAAAATTCTTAATTTTCTTCCCTTCTTACATACAATCCAAACAAAGTGGATAAATGTTGCATTCATAAAACAACACTAATTTAGCACCATTTCTCAAGAAATTAAAGCCAATAAGATAATGATACACTAAAAGTTGAACCTTCACAAGAAAAATGTGATCTGAACATACTATTTGCAGAGTCTAATTAAGCAAAAAAGGCAGTTCCATAACAGTACAAAATCGAAAAGAAATACAATAACTCCATCTAAAACTCACATCAAAACATAAGAATTAACTGCCACAGATGCTAAAAAAAAATTCTACAACATGAAAAATGAGAAAAAAAAAAAGAAAAAAAGAAAGAAAACTACTTCTTATAGAGGAGTCATAAAAACCATCTAGCAAACAAACTTCAGAACAAATTAGACCCCTTGGTGTTTCCAAGATCAATTTGTTCCCCCAAACCAAAAAATATTAATTAAGAAACCCACATAACAAAAAGGCCAATTAATCGGTCTGGTGTCAGCGGCGGTGGCTCGGATACCCTCGGCTATCAAAAAAACAAAAAACAAAAAGGTCAATTGAGCAACAAAAAACTCACATTCTTCTTCTTAACCCTCGAATCACTCCCCCCATCATCAACAACATCCCCACCACTCCCATTCATCAAATCAAGCTTCCCCTTGGAATTCAAATTCTCCAACTTAAACTGATGAATATTGGGCACCCCATTCGTGACCGACCCCCCAACCTGCCACACCTGGTTCACCACCGTCCCCAACCCCCACCCAGCACCATTTTGGCGTGAATCCTCATCGTCCCATCCCCCGCCGCGACCGCCCCCTTCTCCAACACGTCGAAGGCAATCCTCGACGGCGAAACCCCCTTGTAGGAGCTCACATTGAAGGTTTCAACCCCAATTGAGCCATTCCCAAACTTGTATGCAATCAGGGCTTGCGCGCCGAGCATCCCAGTCGACGCCGGGTTGATCGCCCACGCGACCCACCCGGTGGGAGTCTCCGGCGCGGCGATGAAGGCGACGTCGAGGGTGGCCTTGGCGGGGGTGTAGGTCCAGTGGAGGTAGGATCTCAATCTGGGTAGGTCTAGGCAGTGGGCGTAGAGGGTGTTTTTGGGGAGGAGGAGTGATTGGGTTGTGCAAGTGAGGGAGTGAGAAGGACAAGGAAACAACCACAGGAGTAGTAGCAACGACGACGAGAAATAGAGAAACAATGACATGAAAGGCATGTTGTGGTTTGGAGAGAGGTTGTGTGGGAGAGTGTGGAGAGTGTGAGGGAGAGGAGAGAATTGGAGATGTGATTTTTCAGTTGGTGGTACTGAAACCGCTAAAACGGGTTTTGAGTGTTGGAGGTGGGGAGTGGGGAGGTTGGACGGGGAGATGTGTGCCACGTGGGGGTTGATGGGCGGTTGAGATGGGGCGTGTGTTTGGTTGAGAATGTAGTTTTGTGTTTGGTGTCTGGATTGGGTTGGATCTCTATGTTTATCTCCAGCGTCACCAACCAAACCCACTCCGACCAAACTACCCAAAAAATATCTTTATTCACTAAAACTCAAAAGTATGTTCTCCCTCTATTTTGCACTCGATTTATGAATTTTTAAATGCTTTTAGTGGATTTTTGTAATCGGTTTGTTTGTGTTGTTGTTGTCATTTAGAGTCCGGACTCATAAAGTATTTTTTAAAATTTTTACAAATATTAAAAAAATTTTGTAAGTTATTATTTTGAAGTCATTTATTGCTTGAGGATGACTTTAAAATAAAAAAGTTTCAAAAACCACTCAAAGAGTCAAACTCATGAGTCCAAGTAACACTGCTCTTTAAATTAAAGTTTGTTGGCATAAAATATCGACAATTTTTATAAGAGCAAGTGATGAATAACACAATTAAGTGTTTTACTTGATTTTGAGTTTTTTTTATGTCGCCCGTATTGTTTAATACCACATGATTGAGACTTAGAGTCGCCCCATGAATAAGTCTAGTGGGGAGACATTCTGACCACCAGTCAGTTTGTAACAGCTACAACACTCTTTGTCCTCTCACTAACGATACTATGGCAGCGACTGTCACTGGATCTCCTATGTAGTTTCAAACAACAATGCTCTTCAAGTGTGAAGTTGAAGAGCTGAATTCAGATTATTATACAAATCTTAGCTTTTCTCCTTGGATTAACAAGGTAATTAAATTCAGAGAAATCTAGGGTTTGCCCATTTTTACTTATTCTATATATCTTGTGTTTCCCTGCTACATATGATTGATAGCCCAATTTGATAGCTGATCATTGCCATTGATGGCTAATATCAGGAAAAAAAATAAATAAAAAATAAAAAATAAAATTTTAGTTTTTAAGAATCTCATCAAATATTCAAATTTAATATATAACCATTTGATAAACTACATATCTATTTCTTGAGTTTTTACATATATTTATTCAAATTAGTTGCGGTCGGCTTCATGGATCAAACCCTTTCATGGCGCTTGATTTTGTGCAATAAGTTTGAAATCCCCAACATTTATATTTGTTTAATCTATTTAGTAAGGAGTGACAAAAGTTTTATGCTCACTGTCAACTTATCACCATCCTCCCCTATTTTTTTGGTATGGATAATGGGTTCGGGACCTAATTTTTGGTTATGAATTTTGGGTTTGGGTGCCATCCTCCTTTATCCAGACTTGGGACCGGATACTTAGAGCATAATTGGTGGACTTTTTTCCATCGTCCACAACATGAAAATAGCCTCAATCCCAAATTGTCGGTCATGTTGAGTGAAATATTGGCAATGTGATTGTCTAGTTTGTGTCGCCAAACCGTAGGGTTTTTTTTTCATGCCTTTTCTCTTTCCCCCGCTATGCATACTTCAGAATGTGCTGCTAAATGCTGTTTAATTCATTTCGTATGACTTTGATGCCATATTTTGCATTTCCAAACTGATTATATATCTTTATTGCTACATGTAATATATTTGAAAATATTTTGTTCATCTGTTTTTGAAGTTCCTCAAATGTGACTGAAAATATTTTGCAGATTTGATGATCTCCACTGATTGCAAGGCTCTTAAAATTCTTGATAGATTAAGCTCTGTTTTGTCTTTTTAATTTCTTTTATTTAATTCGTGCTTACTGAATACTAATCATAGTTACATGACTGGTGAACATCTAAAACGTCCATCCTTTTCTTTTGTTTATGTTCAGTACTTAGTCGTGTTGACTATTATTCTGTTCTTTCTTACAGATAAAGCATGGTTCAATTATGGCTATGGGCATTCTTAATCGATCAATCATAATGATTTATGGTGAAACTATTAAGGTTAGATGCCGATTCTTTCGATATCTGTGATTTTTATCTTTCATATAAATTTAGAAAGGAATGTGTACACACTTTAGTTTAAAAATTCGTAATTGCAAGGACTTATACAGGACCTGTGCAAAAGAAAAAAAAGAAACAAAGAAAATGAAGGACCTAAGGCTAAGGTAGATACTTAGCTCAAGTCAATAGAGAACTCAATGAGTTTGTGTCAACAATCTAAGGTAGTTTAATTTATGTAGCATTGATATTCTATCTGTAAAGGGAAATGGCTGGTCGTTAGTTTCATTCCTCAGATATACATGTTTCCTAATAAAATCTTGGAGTTCTTTGTTAAGTATGTGGGCCTGATTTCTAAAGCCCATGTATGATCCATATGATTAGTTTACTATTGTATTCTAATAAGGATTGTATTCTAATAGAAATTATATTCTAATAAGGATTGTATTCTAACTGGGATTGTATTCTAATAGGGATTTACTTTCTCTATAAGTATATATATCTCTCTCTGATGTACAAAAAGCATGAGCTGTGAGAGTCTTGAATAAGATTGTGTTGGCGGCTGTGGGTTTTCTTCCCTTAGAGGGTTTCCCACATATAAAATTCTGGTGATTTGTTTACTTTCTCTCTTTTCTTGTTTTACTATTGTCATTACTTTCTGTCAAAATCTTAACAATTGGTATCAGAGCAAGGTTATTCTCAAGTGGGAGTAATGGCAGAAGAAAGGAAGTTACGGGTTGAGAAGTTCGACGGTTCGAACTTTGGATTTTGGAAGATGCAGATCGAAGACTACCTATATCAGAAGGAACTCTACTTACCGCTCGGTGGCAAGAGCAACAAACCTATAGATATGGATGACAAGGCTTGGGAAATCCTAGATCGAAAGGCCTTGGGTGCGATTCGCCTTTCACTGTCATCATCGGTAGCCTTCAACATCTCCAAAGAGAAGACCACACAAGATGTGATGAAAGCCCTAACACAGATGTATGAGAAACCATCGGCGTCAAACAAGGTATTCTTAATGAAACGGTTGTTTAATATGAAGAAACCTGAAAGTAGACCTATACAAGAGCATCTGAGTGATTTCAATACAATCACTAGTCAGTTAGAATCTGTGGGTATTATCTTTGATAATGAAGTATTGGCTCTTGTTATTTTGTCGGGTTTACCCGATAGTTGGGATGGTCTGGTTATGGCTGTAAGCAACTCATCAGGGTCCAGTATTCTGAAATTTGAGGATGTAGTGAGAGTTCTTCTTGATGAAGATACGCGAAGGAGAAACAACTCTTCTGATGATGTTTCTAATAGTGCCTTGAATACTGAGGAACGGGGCAGATCCTCAAAGAGGTCGAATGGCCGAGGAAATGGACGCTCACAATCTAGAAGAGGTCAGTCAAGGGGCCCTCAGATAACTTGTTGGAATTGCAAGAAGAAAGGTCATCTCAAGCGTGACTGTAAAGCACCAAAGAAAAGGGTAGATGAAGACGGTAAAGACAGCAACTCGGTGAATGTCTCAAACGAATCAAGTTCAGATGAAGCGCTGATCATGTGTTGTGACAGTAAAGATGAATCCTGCTGGATACTAGATTCTGGTGCATCATTTCATGCTACTTCCAACAGAGAATATTTCCTTAATTATGAGAACAATAGGGTACATACGCTGTCATGCAGATCACTGCTGTTATTTCAAGAAATTTGACAATACGTATGTTATTTTGCTCCTATATGTCGATGATATGCTGATTGCAAGTTCCAACATTGAAAAGATTGAAAATTTGAAACAGCAAATGGCGAAAGAATTTTCAATGAAAGACTTACGTCTTTGCGAAACAAATTTTGGGTTTGAAGATCGAAAGAGATAGAAAGAACAAGTTACTAAAACTTTGCCAAAGGGAGTACATATCGAAGGTGCTCAAGAGGTTCAACATGGATTGTGCAAAACCTATGATCACACCTTTAGTTTGGACATTTCAAAAATCTTTCGAAACAACATAGTCCCAAAACAGAAGAAGAACAAAAGAATATGGAGAACATCCCGTATGCATCGGCAGTGGGTAGCCTTATGTATGCCATGGTTTGTACAAGACCCGACATTTCTCATGCAGTGGGAATTGTAAGTAGGTACATGTCTAATCCTGGTTCTTATCATTGGAATGCAGTAAAATGGATTTTAAGGTACCTTGCAGGAACAAAAGATGTGGCACTGTGCTATACAAGTGCAAAAATACAGCTGTGTGGCTTTGTTGATTCAGACATGACTGGTGACATTGATGGTAGGAAGAGTACTACAGGTTATGTGTTTACTCTTGGAAGTGCAGCAATCTCCTGGGTATCAAGGTTACAAAAGATTGTTGCATTATCTACTACTGAGGTTGAATATGTTGCAGCTGTTGAAGCGTGTAAGGAGATGACTTGGTTACAGAGCTTGTTGAGTGAACTGGATCATAAGCAAACGGATAGTCGACTACTAAGTGACAGTCAGAGCGCAATTCATCTGGCAAAGAATTCTGCATTTCACTCAAGGACAAAGCATATCGATGTAAGGTATCATTTCATACGAGCTATGCTTGAAGAAGGATCTTTCAAATTGGAGAAAGTACACACCAACAAAAATTCTGCAGATATGCTCACCAAATCAGTCCCTAAAGAGAAGCTGAAGTTTTGCATAGCTTCTCTTGGTCTTGCTACTTGAAGACGACAAGGCGTGCCACTTTGAAGACACTACATGAGAAGGAGATACTACTATACGAGAAAATAATTTTAGAATCAGTCCCAAGTGGGAGATATGTTAAGTATGTGGGCCTAATTTCTAAAGCCCATGTATGATCCATATGATTAGTTTACTATTGTATTCTAATAAGGATTGTATTCTAATAGAAATTGTATTCTAATAAGGATTGTATTCTAACTGGAATTGTATTCTAATAGGGATTTACTTTCTCTATAAGTATATATATCTCTCTCTGATGTACAAAAAGCATGAGCTGTGAGAGTCTTGAATAAGATTGTGTTGGCGGCTGTGGGTTTTCTTCCCTTAGAGGGTTTCCCACATATAAAATTCTGGTGATTTGTTCTCTTTCTCTCTTTTCTTGTTTTACTATTGTCATTACTTTCTGTCAAAATCTTAACATTCTTTAGATAGATATATTCTTCACATAATTCTTCTTAAGGTCCTTGAGGATTCTGTTGTATCTATGTTCTTTTTTCAAATGAAACCGTTTGGTAACTGCATGGAGTTTGTATGAATCTCTATGTTTATCAACTGATCAAGCCTCGAGATCTTGCCAAAGATATCTCGATATGTATGATATAGGAATTTTGATAGGGAGTTAAAAGTGCTATAATTGTAGTGTGGGTTCATCTAAATGATGATTCAATACAAAGGTGAATTGAGTTGATTCATGATTTCTTCCAGCAAAAAATGGTTGGAGTGATTTGGTGCTTGGGTCCTTGAAGTATAGAGGTCTCGAGATTGAGTCTATGAATGAAGTCGCTTTTGTTGAGAGAGCTTTAATTATGCTTTTATGAGTTGACCTATCTCGAGCTTATATTAGTCAGGCCCAATGAGCTTTTGGTGGTTTAAACCCAAAAAAAAAAAGTCCTCTAATATAGGAAATTGAAAAGGTAAAAACTATATTATGCTTACAACTCAAACTGGGATTCTATTATGCAAATATATATAAACTGTACAAAAGAAAAGAAGAAAAAAATCCACCAATACTAACTTGTAATTCTAAAATGTCAACCATGTGAAACTATTTCAAAATCAAGTCCTTCCTGAATTGTAGTGGCTTGTCCATCTTGATCATCATCAACTGGTGCTGCATTTTGATTCTCAGTATTTCTTGCTTCATCATTGATGCCTTCGCCTTCAGGATCCATTAATCTTGTGAAACGATAACCTTCAGGAAATGACCATTGAACTTTGTCTTCTAATAACTTAAGTTTGCAAAGAAGCTTCAGAACAAATCTTGCTTTTTCTTCATGGGCTTCAACTGGGCTCTCGTTCATGTCCTTTAACATTGCAATTGGCACTTGAGAAAGAAAAAAATGCAGCATCTCAACAAAGAGTTGCTCCAAATGGTGATAAAGCTCCTCAATTGATGCCCATTCCCTTTCACGCATTAAAATGAAAAATGTGATCTTGTTCATTTCTTCCACGAATAGCAGTTGACGCTGTTCATTTTTAATCGATGAAATCGCTTCGCTCACCAACCTGCGGTTAGAAAGAATAGAATCTTTGTCGCTCAAATGAACATCCTTGTATGCCCACAAAACTTTTGCCAACTGACGATTCCATTGATCTCTTGAGTCACCAACATTTATTTTCTCATCAATGTAGCAAATTACCTCGAAGGCTTCATCAAAGGTTTGCAAAATGGATTTTGCAAGAGCGGATGGCATAGAAACGGAGACGATTCGCTCAAGGATCACGAAAGATAGACATGACAATCTATACCCTTGGGAAAAAGCTCTGGCACTGATTTGTTGCGCCATACTTACATGACTTTGCAGAGGATGAGAATGAGGTCTTGTTAGCAATTGGACTAAATGGTTTGGAGAATTTTTGTTGCTTGCATCCATCCATTTTTTCATATCCTCCACACAAATCCTCATTATTTTCTCTGGAAACTCATCCATGTCCCTCCAAACATGGTCTTTCAACTCTTCTCTCCATGGTGATACATCAAAAGTGCTAGTCAAGCTTGCGGGACAAAATATATGCAATGATAGCAATGTTACACGACCAATAACCTTGCTCACTAAAGCTGGAAAAAGTCCGAAAGTGAAGAAAACACACATATTTATGATCAAGGCCAATGCTTTAAGTAAGAGACGAGACAACATTATTATTGAAACAATCTTTACTAGCCCTCTCATCTTGGCCAAAAATTGGAGGGCAACAATCTCAATCCCGATAATATTGAGGGAAGTTGAGTGTTGCAAGCAACGTTTGCCAAAATAGCGGAAGATCGTCCAAAAAATAACAACGAATCTAAAGGCAGTGCCTAAAGTTGCCACAATGACGGTGATGATTTGTGTTACCACTATAATTGAAATCGACCATCCATAATCCGAAACATCATTACAAAACTTTAACTTATGAAGAACAAGCGACCGAAATGCGGCATGTGATAAAACAGCTAAGCATACTATGCAAATCACTGACACAATTCGACTAGTAAGTACACAAAATAGGTACTGAGGGTTGGTGATGCAACTATTCATATACCATAGTTTCACTTGGTGCTGAAAACTGTTTGCTCCATCCTTTTTAAAGAGATCTCTATAGGTGTCTGCTATATTTTTCTTTTTGAAGTTGCTTTCTGAAATTTGAAACCACAACAGTAACAACAATGACATCATGCAACACAATATTATGATGTGTTCCACAATAAACGAGAAGATTACTCCGGTGTACATTTGTATGCATACACTGACAATGATAGTAATAACCATGAGAGTTAAAGCTATTAGATTTGTTATGCTTTCGGACTCTCGGTTCATTCCAAACGAAGGCATGAGGAAACCGATGCAAACACAGACCATAGCTGTGCTAGAAAGTTTGGATAGCTGCTCTCTAGCACTAGGCATATAAGTAGTGAGGTCTGCCGGGAGCTTTGAAGCAATTGCAAGGAGAAATAATGTGACTGAATTGATTGAGAATAATTTGCAAGGTAAGTATCGAGTCCTACGTCGGCAGAAGCCATAAATCATGTCATAAAGCATGAGTAGAAGACATACCAATGTGGCACCTGCAATGTACAAGCCAACATAAGGAACTGGTGAAGAGTAACGGTTGTTCTCTGAAGAACACAAAGGCTTTGTCATTCTTTGTTTGGATATCCCCCACAGATTGATGGGAGTTCTTGTGTGAGATTTTCTATATTGTTCAATGGACAAAAGTAAATATATATTCTTGCTTCTTCCAGTTGAAAAGAATGATACCATGACTAATGGTATAGTAGTCACCCTCAAGCAATGGAAAAGAATAAATATTTAAGTGATTAATATTCCCCACAGATTGATGTGTACTAATCCTGTATTTATGTCTTGTTGAATGAATAGAAGTAAATAATATTCTTGCTTCTCCCTTTTGAAAAGAAACCAAATGGCATGTAGTGCTGGATACTGTCAAGCAAATGGAAAGAAAACATGTTTAAATATTGAACCCTTGCTTCATTGTTTCACCAACGACAATTGTGAAAGTTTCTTAATTTACTTCTTTTTTATTCGTCGCTCATTGATGAGATACACTAGAAATAAAATCAAGGACCCAAGTTAGATGCTTAACTCAAATCAATAGAGAAGTCAATTAATGTCTGTTGACAATCTTAGGTAGTTTAATACTTTAATTTATGTAGCATTGTTATTCTGTCTTTCTGTGAAGGAATTGGCTGATCATTCGTTTCATTCTTCTGTTTTTTTTTTTTTTTTGAAGCATCATCAGTTTCATTCCTTAGATACATAAATTTCCTAATAAAATTTTGAAATTCCTTAGACAGATTATATTCTTTATTAATTCAAATGAAAATCGATTAGTAACTTTATCAAGTTTGTATCTCTATGTTTATCAGCTTATTGTAGTCATGTTGATATCTCGATCTGTATGTAATACGAAGTGTATTAAATATGGAATGGTTTGGAATCGTTTGATCGGAATTGAGAATAATCACTCTAAAATAGCTACGGTCTAGCTACCCATGTAAGATAACAGAGTTCGACTTTTGTGATATGATCACAGTTTTCAATAACCACTCAATCAAACCTTTTTACATAACTCCAAATTATGAAAAATTGATCTAACAACTGATTGAAAAGTTAAACATGTCAATGGAGATATTTTCCAATAGAAAATAACTGTCAAGTCCTCAAAATAAATATATCCACAATCCAACTAGAGTTCTTTACATTTAATTCAACAAGTATATAGGCCTGTATAAAAGAAGAAAAAGAAACAGACAAAGAAAACCACCTATATGACTAGTAATTCTAATTTAAAGTTTCAACCTTGTGAACCCCGTTCAACATCAGGGACTAATTGAATTGTAGTGGCTCCACCATCATGATCATCATCAACTGGTGTTACATTTTGATTCTCAGTATTTCCTGCTTCATCATTGGTGCCTTCTCCTTCGGTGTCCATTAATCTTGTGACGCTATAACCTTCGGGAAATGACCATTGAACTTTGTCGTCTAATAGTTTCTGTTTATAAAGAAGCTTTACAACAAATCTTGCTCTTTCTTCATGGGCTTCAACTGGGCGTTCGTTAACTTCCTTCAATATTGCAATTGGTATGAAATGCAACATATCAATAAAGAGTTGCTCCAAATGGTGATAAACCTCCCCCATTGATGTACACTATGTTCGGTGCATTAAGATGAAGCTAACGATGACTTCCATTTCGCTTGCTATGAGTCCCGCGTGAAATTGTTGATATTCATTAATTATCGAGGAAATCGCGTCACTCATAGAGGAGCTGTTAGAATTAGTACTTGAACCATCTTGCTTAGATAGACACCCTTGTATGCCCACAAAGTCTTTGCCAACTGATGTTTCCTTTGATCTTCGAAGTTGCTAACATTATTTTCTCATCGATGTAGTAAATCATCTGGAAGGCTTCATCCAAGGCTTGTGTAATAGATTCTGCAAGAGAGGATGGGATAGAAAAGGAGATGACTCTTTCGAGGATCACGAATGTCAGACATGACAATCTATACCCTTTCGAAATAGTTTCGCTTCCAATTTGTTGCACCTCATCTAGGACAGCAGTTGAATTAGGAGGTTCACTTAGGAATTTGACTAAATGGTTTAAGGGATTCCTATTGCTTGCATCCATCCTTTTTTTCATGTCTTCCACACAAACACACATTATTCTCTCTAGAAACCCATTACCCATCTATAACACTTGAAACATGATGTTGCAACTCTTGTTTCCATGGTGAAGTGATTTTTGATACCTCAGACATACTGCCAGTGATGACCAAGTGTATCTTGGGTGACACGCGTCGTAACACGTCAAATATAATTCTCGATTCTACACCAAAAACTATAAAGACTGCAGTAGTGGTAAGCTCGGGGTCGAACCTCAAGGATAAGCTATTGACTTAGGTTTCTAGGGGGAGAAGAGAAGAACAAAAAATTAAAAGCCTCGGTATCCAGCTTCACGGTCTATGCCAAACAACTTGGGAACGATTCCATTATTCCTTGGTTTATAAAAGATATGAGACTAACCTATGATCTAGTGCAGTGATAGACCCGGTGACGCACTCGATTCCTCGCACTTCTTTATGTGGGCAACCAAGGTATGACCGTTGACTACTTCCCTGACCAAACACGCAACCTGATTGTTGGTGCTCCAGATTTAACGCGTTGGCCGCATTACCTCGGTCCGTGAAGGCACTACTCCTAGACAACCGAATCACTAGTGCTCCTGATTTAGCCTAGATCCCTAAGGCACTTTGACTGAATGACCAATTGTCACAAGTATGAATTTACCGCGTAAGGACGAACGTTTCGACTTCAATGTCAAAGAATATCAATCTAATATACATGCACAACACTATACAAACAATTAAATTTAACCCTAATTTAATAAACAGAACCTAAGGAAATAAACCATATAGTAGAATCAATAAAATCATGTATAGATAAACCTCCTAATGGAGTCTCACATCACAAGGCTCGACCGATCCACTTTTAACTTTTAACCTAGTTGAAGTGGATTAACTAAACTAAATCCTAGTTCAAAAATAAAATAACGGACTGAATAAAGGTAAAATTGAGTTCTCTTTTGTTTAAAGCCAACTGGTATTTATAGGAATAGCCTAGGTCGGTTGAAGCACGGCGTGGTTAAAAGTGCAATTTCGGAATTGTTTGTGTGCAGAATTGTGAGGTGTTGACAAGTGGCAGGAGGTGATAGGCGTGGAGAGGGTTGTGTGACGTGCTGGAAAAGGGTGGAGTGCCGACGCGTGTCATGTGGGGAGCTCGTTCGCGCGGGTGAGCAGGACGCGGAGATGTGGAGGCGACGTGGCGACTGCTGATTGGCTGCTACTTCTGTCGCTGGTGATATGGCACGCGCTGATTGGCTGGGACGCTACTGTGTAACACGGTCTGTCCAATGAGGACTTGAAACGTGGCCTATCCGTGACTCCAATTACCCACTTTCGTGTATACTCCGAAAGAAGCCCTCTGACATCCGATTTCTGTAAGTAAATAATCTATTTTGAGTATTTTTCCGTCCTAAATCAAACTGTGAACTCTGTTTCACCTAAAAATGAAAATTAAATATAATTAGATATATATTTCTATATTATTCCAATAAATCAATAATTCTCCAAAATATGCATTTATCACTATATAATAAGATAAAAATAGTCAATTTATTCCTAATATCATATACTAAATTATGCCTAAATGAACACTCATTAGTGGAAAAAACTGAATGCAGTGAATGCAATGTTTGTACACAAAAGAACACTCTGAGACTAGGAAGAAGTCCAAAAATTACGAAAACACACAAATTTATGATTGCCACCAATATTCTGTTATTACATATATAAAAACATGTATATCACTGAAGTATCAATATCTCGTCATTGAACTCATTATAAAGAATTATATAAAATCATACCAACGGCTTGTGAACTCATTATAAAGAATTATATAAAATCATACCAGCGGCTTGCACAAAATTGCAATGTCCTAAGACGAAATTTCCTCCACTTCGGTATATGAATACTGCAAGAGGTTCGTCTCCAAAATATAACTGGATTGATCTTTGATTACACACTAACCAAAAATCTTTTCTTCAGCAACAATGAAAATCTCTCTCAAATAATCAGAGAAAACAAAAATCCTATATCGAAATACTTTTTCTTGTATTTTTAAATAAGGTTTAGACTCTTTCTATTTATAAACAAAAACCACATCTTTTGAACAGTTGTAACTGTTCAAAATGTAGTTATCAGTTGAGTGGTTAATTAACCACCAATAACTAAACACCTTTTAAAATTTAAAAGGTTGCAACTGTTCAAAATTACCAATAACGAAACTAACTTAAAAAATAAAAAATTTGTGTTGAAAATTTGGCATAATCATTAGGCCCAAGGCCCTATCATAGACATTAAATAACAAGTGTTTAAAGTGTGTCAAGCAATAGAGTACACTTTTGGTCCTTTTCTCCAACCCCATATTCATTTAACCACTTACTTCAAGTGTGAAATCTCTTATAAGTAAAGAAACAAAAAGTTTTTTTTCCATGTGGGACTGAACTTGGATACAATACAAACTCAATGAACCCTTAATGTTCAACATATTCTCAGTAAAAACAACTTCCCAAGCACTCTCTTCTAGGCGAAAAAGTTGAAGGCAACCTTCTCACTTGCAATATGGTGCGAAGGATTGTCATGTGGTAAGCCACTTGGCTCACTTCGACCACCAGGGCGGAGGACCATCACTAACCTAGCAATGCATCTAAAGACATGTTAGGCCAGAGGAATCAACAACGACTTCAAAGCATATAATTTTGCTCTCAATACTATAGGAGTCAACAAAAATCTTAGAGGATACGATGAAGTAAAACCTAGCTGTCACTGCAGTAGTGAAAGCTAGAACAATAATTTTTGCTGTGAACGTTTTGATGATCTTCTTCTTTCCCTAAGCATATTCTCTTTTAGTCCTCTAGTTAAGCCAGTTAGAGAAAAAATGGGATAAGGGGGAAGAGTGAGGACTTTCAAGTGCCATGAAGTTGAAACTGCTCCACTCAGTCAACATTGAATGGGTTAACACCCATTAACTGTCCACTAAGTTGAGGGGGTCAGTTAAATAATCACCCACTTATTGATTCCAAAAATGGTAAATTTTTTTAACTATGGTTAGCCCACATACACACGCGCGCACGTGCCAAGTGCGCCTATGAAACTCACTTTGCAAGGTAAGCACCGAGTCCTGCAACAAAATCTAGAAATCATATCGCAAAGCATGAGTAGAAGACATACCAATGTGGCGCCTGCAATGTTCAAGCCAACATAAGCGTAACGATCACTATCTGAAGAACACAATGATTTTTCCGTTCTTTGTTTGGATATCCCACAGATTAATGGAAATTATCTCTTGTATTTATGTCATTTTGAATGAATACAAGTAAATAGTATTCTTGCTTCTCCCTTTTGAAAAGCAACTATATAGCATATAGTTTTATCATAAGATCAAGCAAAGGAAAAGAAAAGCATGTCCAAATATTGAAAAGCAATGCTTATATATAGTTCCTTGTTTTCTTCATCAACATCAATTGTTAAAGCTTTGTAATTTTTTCGTTGCAATGCATTGATGAGATGCATTAAAATAACATGTAAACAAACAACTACACAACATGAACACCAACAATGGGTGACCCAGAAAATAGAGGAGTGTGGTGGGATTTCTGAAAACTTGGTGCAAAATAGAAAAATAACTTGATGCAATTGATCGAGGCTTGAGTTATACTCAATGTCCTTAAGACTATTTCGCCCCGCTATGGTACTCACGGTCTAATGACGATAGTCTCCCAAGATACAACGATCATACTAGTGATTTGTAGCACTCCGAATCACTAGTCTACGAACCAATCTATGATTCAATACTCTCTCAGACTCAAAAGCATGTAAAATAGAGAAAGACATTTTGATTTGACCTATTTGTTTTTCCTTCTAATTATATATATATATTTTTAAAACAATCCATCAAGTGAATATATATAGACTTTTATGTGTCTATTAGAAAAAGACACACCTCTTGGTGAATAGATACACCTTTTGGTCTATTATGACTCTACACAATAGTACACACCTTTTCACATAATTTTCATTCAAATTATAAACAATTAAATAATATAATTAATTGTTCCAACAATCCCCCACATGAATGAAAATTGATCATCAAGTCTTTATATATCCCCCACATAAATGGATTTTAAAAATCATTTTAATGCAGACACACTTGAGAGAGCATTGGCGGAATAAAGTTACATAGGAAAAATGTCGTATAGAGACTTGAACTTACCCTAGTGAAATATTATCGGACTTACTTAGTGACGCAGTGGATATAAAAGATCTTGAACTGTTCACTTTTTGTAGTAAATCGAGACAATAATACTCACATAACTTCATCCCTATCATTATTGGTTCTTACGGTTTTGTCCATTTTGGTCCTGGACACAATCCTGGTTTCATGATAGATTTAGAGAATTTAGCCTGTCTCGTTCTCATAAATGCGAATCACATTTACTATCATATAGGTGACATTTTTATTTGTCATTAAATGCTTAGCATATCCTTAACTTCTTCTAAACACATTTTTTATCTTAGGAATGAGATAGGTGTGTTCTTCTCTCGAGTTTCATCTAACCAGTTTGCCTATTGAACCTAGTACATGGGATTTCCAATCAGCCAAGTTAGGTTTCCGCCAGACTTAACTCATTTTTTAGGCTTTTAAATTCATTCCCCTCGATATCAGTTTACTTGATATTGACAAACATTCAATTGTTGGCCACAAATTTGTCTTCTTATTTCTCATTTTCTATGAAAATTATTCTATAATCAAGTAACTATTTAATGACAATCTTCGACATATAAGTCAAGATTTACCATTTTATGCATCATTTTATTCTGTCACTTGCGATTATTAGCCGGCATACATCTTATGCATTACCGAGACAATTGCATGCAATATGGAATATCCTCCAAGCTCTTTCAAAGCCATAATGCTACTTTTCTAGCTTATTAATTTGCGCGCAATCATTTAGATTCCATTATGAATCTAATAATACTCCTATTTTGTTGATGATTTCTATTGATACAAGCATTTCTTCTCTAAATTCACTATTTAAGAAGTGTCGTCTCTTGACATCTTTTGCTTTTTTTTTATTAGCAACCAACTTGCTAGATGTCATTATAGACTAATGAATTTCTCTCTGAGAAATCAAGGCTCACTTTCTCTCAAATAAAGCCTTAAGTTATATATTTAATTTGCTTAATTTTAAGCAACTTATCCATCTGCCATTAATTAGATTTTAAAATCCATTTACACTTCAAAGGCTACAACTTGATGCGTTCAATCTCACTATTGATAACTCATTTTCAATACAATCTATTATTGAATGCTTTACTCGGGGTTTATAATTTATTTTCCTTAATCCGAAGACAAAAGTTTTTATGTGCACCCCCACATTTTCATGTGTTCATAGACATTTAATGATATATCTTCAACTCAGAAGATATAACTATCAAAATTAGGGCTTGCAATTTAATTGCTTTCAACCCCCAACAATTTTGATAATGCTATCATTAATTCTTAATTCACTCATCAACAAGCTATATCTTTTGGATTTAATCCATGATATACTTTTGAGCATGTAAATACATTCTTATGAGAAAGAAATAATTAATACATATAGGATCAACAATATAATTCCTATACGTCTCTTTTAGATAGTTCATTAATTTCATTGTCAATAAATCACCTAATCATATCACGCATCATTCATTATCATTGTAAATATAAACATGGATAAATGTCAATCAATACAAACAATTTGACCAAATTGATTCCCACACTTGCTAAATGTATAGCCCCGTTACTAATTAAACTGCATGGAACAACCAAGAGTTCCTTCAACACGTTTCTAATAATCAATTAAAAATGTTACTTTTGATATCCAAATAGAGATTCATGTATACAACCTTACTGTTATCATGACTTCTGCCATTTGAGCTCACATTAATTTTTATTTCTGCCGTGAACCGCGAAATATAAATAATCAGAGGTACTCATGAAACACCAGGTTCAATCATTTTTGAACCTCCTCTTATCGATTCGATTTCTTATGAGTACGCACTATCTAAAAGAACCAACCGATCGATGCCTCTAAACGCAAAGTGTTATGTGCAACAAGAAATTAAATCTTTTATAGATCACGTCAGTCCCAACATGAAATGACCATCTCTGATCAAAGAGATTCCAAATGCAAGTGAAATGCATCATATCTCTATTTCCAGAGGTGATTGCAATCCAACATTGCACTTTTTGGGATCATTCACGCACACTATCAAATTGCAAAGGATCCAAGTCACTTTATGTTACTGTACTTGAAAAGACATACTACTCCTCATGAAGAGGCTCCAGTGAACACATTAATTCATTAGTCAGATTAGACAAAAATCATAAATTGTCATTGTTTCAGTTACAAAATCATCTTCACTTTGCACATGCACCGATTCATCACTGTACACACTGATTTGCAGTCCAAATATTATTTTCATAACTGCCTTACAGTTATCTCAGATTTTGAACAAATTGAAAATAAGAATTTAAATGACTAGAACATGCATGAACCTTGTATTTTCATAGACAAATTCATCTATTTCAGTAAAATAACAGAAATCAAGAATCCCTAAAATTCATCGTTTTTATAACTGCTCTATAGTTAGTTCTAAATACTACCATATAGGTATCAAATTCCAAATTCAAATTTAAAATTCAAAATGCTTCTTCGTGATCTAATCGATGCACCACACACTAGTATTATCAGAAGATAATTAAAATTGAATTAGTGTTTATCCGATTAGATCTACTTCATGATGATATATATATATATATGATCATGATCTATCGATCAACTTGGATGTCGACATCAATGAATGATTTCAATGAATATCTCACTTAAGATATCTACTAGAATAACAAACATACGTACCCGATGTCATCAATGCGTATCTAGGTTCCTGATCTTGGACTCATTTGCAAGAATCGTCATAAACAACAAACCCATTTAGTTTGTAGAAATAATCCACCAAAATCGCCATTGTGTTAAATAGTCTTAAGATTGTTGGTGGGATTTCTGAAAACTTGGTGCGAAATAGAAAAATAACTTGATGCAATTGATCGAGGCTTGAGTTATACTCAATGTCCTTAAGACTATTTCGCCCCGCTATGGTGCTCACGGTCTAATGACGATAGTCTCCCAAGATACAACGATCATACTAGTGATTTGTAGCACTCCGAATCACTAGTCTACGAACCAATCTATGATTCAATACTCTCTCAGATTCAAAAGCATGTAAAATAGAGAAAGACATTTTGATTTGACCTATTTGCTTTTCCTTCTAATTATATATATATTTTTTAAAACAATCCATCAAGTGAATATATATAGACTTTTATGTGTCTATTAGAAAAAGACACACACCTCTTGGTGAATAGATACACCTTTTGGTCTATTATGACTCTACACAATAGTACATACCTTTTCACATAATTTTCATTCAAATTATAAACAATTAAATAATATAATTAATTGTTCCAACTAGGAGATGATAAAGTCATTGGGTGAATTTGATTTTATTAATTATAAGTTGAAGAGAGAATTTGGTAAAGGATGCGCTTTTCATTAGTTGGTGAAACTGTAACCACTAAAATGTTCAAATGTGTGTTGGGGGAGGTGGGTGGTAAGCGCCAAGTGTGTGTTAAGAGCAGCATCTCTAATGCAAGTGGGGATTGGGGAAAAAGTGTGCCACATAGAATAAGATATACATTGATACACAAAAATGCTTCTCCACTGCAAAATTTCTTTGTATGCATAGCTGATGTAACGAAGACAATGTCTATACCGCTGTCTACTTCTGGACATTGTAAAAAACTAAATGAACTTTAAATTCAAATTTTAATCGGATAAATGGTTGGTACTTAACTCATCAGTGAAAGACAACAATCTACTTGTTCTTGATAGGTTGCATTTTGATTGGATTTTGAAGAAGCACACATTGTTGAGCAATTGCTGGTGGTATTAAGCTTTGTGAGTGTTTCGCAGGTATTGCTCCCCCTTTTCTTTTCGCTCTTCTTGTTGTGTTCAATTGCAACGCAGTTTTTGGCCTTTCGTGTTCAAATTTTGGAAATCATCATACAATGCCTTTCCCTGCATCTCTGCCTCCTCTCTGAGCTCACGGGCCTGTTGATAGTCCTAGGAACTCAGGAGTGTAGAAGAAAATTCATTAAAAATTTACGTCGTTTTGTACAAGAATTCACAATAAAAATAGAGGCCGGCTATGTGCACCCCGATCAACACTCAGGGCACCCCATTTTTTTCAATTGTATGTGTAATGACTGATGTGCCCTCCAACCTAAATCTACAACAAAAACCCAAAAAATCAGAATTACCAAGGCACCCCAAGCCATTTTTGAGCTTGGTTACTCCCGTTCAATCCCTATACCTCGGTTCCGTCGACGATCGGTCACGACTGGCTGAAAGTGTTTATACAAGGTCGGTATCCTCATCCATTGTTCAGTTTTTGAGTGTTTGAATCTTGCGTTTGGTGTGTTTTGGTGTTGACAATGGTGGTGTTTGATGATTCTCGTTTACTTAGGGTTTAGAGCAAATCGTTTGGTGTTTTAGTGTACAATGGATGAACAAAACTCAAGTGACGATGAATCGAGGCAGTTGGAGGTGAGTTTTAAAGTTTTTTTAGGTCTAGGGTTTCTCAATATGCAAATGTACCACGTACACGATTGTTTCGGCCATACAGGACCGAGATATCTGTATATATATCGGTGACACACAACCGATACTTAAAACGTAATTCTCGGTAGTAGATAACCGAACATTTTTGTAATGGGTTACTAGTGGACTCGGTGGTCATGTGCTGAGATATATTGAATGGTCTCGGTTGTGACGTACCGAAACTATCCTTTACGTGTCGACCCTGTACTACCGAGAATTGCGTTTTAAGGATTTTCTAACTTTTAACACCGAGTACTTATGATATTTGAATTATTCTTGCAGGAAGTAGCATTGACAAGTGCATTTCAAGATATCTCTTATCTTTTCAAACGGGATGCACCATTTGAAACTAGAAAAGAGGCACTCAAATGGGTTCAAGAGACAGGACGTGCTAGAAAGTTTGTCCTGGTTATAAAGAAGTCTGATGCCGGAGGGAATGGCCGTAGGGGAAGGGTCACAATTGCGTGTGAGAGATCCGGAACATATAGGGGTATTTCCCAAAGAGTTGGAATTGCTAAAGCTGAACTAATTGAGAAGATGCCACGTAAGTTGACAAACGCAGAGGAAGAGGACAACACAAGACCAAACACCGGTACGAAAAAATGTCAGTGCCCTTTTCTTATTCAACTCAAGGAACACCCGTACTCATATTGGTATGTAAGTGTGGTATGTGGCATGCACAACCACAACTCTGCGAATTTCTTGGAAGGGCACTCATATGCTGGAAGATTGACTCAGGATGAGGCCGCTATTTTGGATCAGATGAGTAAGGCTAATGTTAGGCCACGACAGATTCTAAACACTTTGAGGCAAAGGGATAAGAACAATGCTTCAACATTACGGACAATATACAATGCACGACAAATGAATCGAATTAAAGAAGCTGGTGGGAGAACTCAAATGCAACAACTCTTACATTTATTGGAAGATAATATGTATGTCATAGCATAGGAAGGACCCCGAATCGAATGTAGTTACAGACTTGTTTTGGTCCCATCCTGACTCCATAAACTTATTGAGGTCTTTTCCATACGTTCTTCTAATGGATTGCACATATAAGACCAATAGGTACCAATTGCCGTTGTTGGAGATTGTTGGGGTCACTTCGACAGACATTACATTCTCGGTTGGGTTTTGTTTTTTATCTTCAGAGACTATGTCCAACTACACATGGGCATTGAACATTTTGAGAGGTTTACTAGACGGGTGGCCTACACTTAGTGTTTTTGTCACTGATAGAGAATTGGGCCTAATTAATGCAATTGAAGAAGTTTTTCCACAATGTTCCCACCAGCTTTGTACATGGCATATCAACAAAATGGTGTTGACCAACACCAAAAAGATGTTCGCACGAAATGATAACTTTCAACTCTTCAATAAGAGGTGGACGGATTTGATGTATGCTACGACCGAAGCATCATTCGAGCTTATGTTGGCTACGTTACGTGTTGAGTATGCAGATATGAAAGGTCTGCTTAATTATTTGGAGGATACTTGGTTGCGGGATTACAAGAATAGATTTGTACGTGCATGGACAAATCCACTTTTTCATATTGGAGAAACCACAACGCAAAGGGTTGAGTCTGCACATTCCACTCTCAAACAGCATCTCGGCACATGTACTGCAAACTTTGAGGCGTTGTGGAGTGTAATTCATGGAATGTTAGACATACAACATAACATGATCAAATCGTCGTTTGAGGTTAGTTTGAATGTTGTGCAACATGGATACATGGATGGATTGTATCGCCGTTTGCGGGGTTATGTATCCCTGAAAGCGCTTAAGTTGATTCATAACGAGGTTGAACGTGGGGTGAATGTTGGGACAGACCGGAGCTTATGTGGTTGTGACCTACGTACCACTTGTGGGCTTCCGTGTGCACACGAGCTTAATGTACATATTTTAGCTGGTTCACCTATACCACTTGAAGACATACATGTGTATTGGAAGAAGTTGAGTATGGTACCCGATGCATCAGTGAATCGGACTACCTATAACTTGAATGACGAGCTTCAAAGAGTTGTGTCTAAGTTTGAAACATTCGTTGATGAGGATTCGCGTGTTAGGACTATTCAACAACTAAGAGAGATTAGTTGTCCTTCCTCGACGTCATGTATTGCACCACAGGCAAAAGTGAAGACAAGGGGGAGACCGAGTCTTGATAGTTTTGGTAATTATGTTATAGGGAACAAGAAAATGAAAAAAAGGGAAGAGAGGGATGAAGAGGAAAGCCGAGGAAGATGATACTTCTACGACGAGAGATCCAACTGGCTTTGAATATGTACTTACACCCGCCGAGGCGACCAAGACGCGAAGGAAAGTAAAAAAGTTAGGAATAAAGTACATCGAACACGTGGGGCATCTATGGGATTATCTCGAGATTGGATTCATTCACACTATACAACCGGATTGGATTCAACATGTTGAGACTACGGAAATGTGGATAGCGATGGAAATTGTGGCTTTCATTGTGTTGCGCACGGTCTTGGATTCTCGAGATATAGATGGTTGGAAAAGGGTTAGAACAGTTATGGTAAATGAACTACAAGAGAACCAAGAGTTTTGGAAGGATTTGTTGGAAGTTACTTCGACCAAATTAAGGGAGTCAGTGCAATTCTTTGAAGGTAAGGATGTCGGTTCTGACAAGTGGATGACCCTTCCAGACATGGGACTTCTAATTGCAACAACATTTAATGTTGTGCTTGTCAACGTGTCATATGGTTGTTGCATGACATTTCTTCCTCTACGTAATGCCCCTTCGCCTATGAAAGATCGGGTAGTTATTGGCGTTACAAATGTCAACGACACTCATTGGGTTAGGGTAAGTTTTTAGCGTTTGTATCAAATTTTGGTTAATATGTCAATGCACGTTACTTATTCTTTCTTTTATGTTGCTCCTCCTGCGACGGTCCTAAATTTCAAGGCCGCCCCGTGGCTTCCCATTTCCCCTGCTCGTGCACCGGAAACGCCTGCCACGTCACTCGTCTGCCTTCGTACTTAGGTAGTTATCATATAAGTTGTTATAGTCACTTAATTGATCATTTAGAAGAAATTAACAGCGGAAGAATTTAAAGTTTGACAAAAATGCATTCATATATATATATATATAAAAGTTTTACTGATCAAACCTATAGTGGAAAACCCGGCTGTACTGTGCATACAGGCGATCAACTGCTATAGTATGTATACCAGTACAAGTATGTATCCAGTTTCCCAACCCAAAAATATAATACAAAATATCAAAACGTAGTAATATCTACACATATACCAGCAGGCCTCGGCGTAGGCAAGTCAGATGAAATCGCCGATGATCCCCTTGCCCCTGCTAGTACTAGGATCTGCGCTCGGCCACCACAAGAAGACAGATGGCGAGCCCAGTAAGTAAAATCCTAAGGAAAACCACCGTGCATAAATAATTAATGAAATAAGTAACAGAGCCAAAAGTAGTGTTAAATAAACATGCGGTAGGAAGGAAAATATGCAGACAACTGCTCAAAGCTAATCGCATGTATATAAACACATTGATAGACAAAGGGGTGTGAACACAGCCACTAAGTGTGTACTAGGACCAGGAGCCCTGGCCGTGGCCCATGCCTCCGACCCTACGATCGTATCCCAAATGACATTTACGCTGGTGGGCTAATCGAACGCGTGAAATGGAGCCCAACTCGGGATATCATCTACCGAGTTCCTAGACCACGCGCTACACACCTAGCCAACGACCTCAACTACCTATGGATACATAGGCGGTCCCATAACCGCCCCAGTAGGAATAAAATTCACAGATTTTCAAGGAAATAAAGCTCAATGGAAATAAATAAGTAAATGCAGTAGTGATGTTTAGTTGGGTTTTACGTACCCGAAAATACGCACTCCGACTTCTCGGACCCGTCAGTACACCCCACCTAGCTCCCCAATGTCCGAGCTATGGTTTCCCGGTCCCTGAAGTCCATTTTATAGTGTTTTATAATTTTTTTGGAAACATATTATATTATTTTATGATATTATATTATATTTTTAAAATTTTCAGTTGTAGTACCTCTCCCGGGCTGGGTCGGGGTTCCAAAAATACCTGAAAAGTCCCGAAACCACTTTTCTACCTTTTTCTAATTTTCTATATTTTTCTAGTATTTTCCCCAATTTTTCTGATATTTTTCACTTATTTTTTCCTATTTTCCAGCAAATAATATATATATATATATATTATTTTTAATTTTTTTTTAAAAAAAATAATGTGGGCCCCACCTGAACCGGACCGCCCGGTCCGGTCCGGCCCAGGGACGCACACGCGCGCCTCACGCGCGTGTGCTCCCTTCTCCTTCACGGAGAACACCAGGAACCAGAGAGGTTCCTGGTTCGAATTTTTTTTTTTTCATCAATCTTCTTCTCTTCTCTACTCCTCTCGATCCCTCTTCATCCTCAATCCATATGAGACCTCCAAACATCAAAATCTCGCCTCAATTCCACCAAAACAACAAATTTTCGGATCAACATACATAACCATAAATCACAAAATTACCCATTTGGTCACCAATTCATGCAAATCCGAGTAATACCCATATAATTCACATAAGAAACTCAAAAACCTCCAAGATGACCTCCAAAAACCATTAAAAACTCAATGAAATTCGAATTTCACCAACACCCATTTTAATGAAAAATCCACAAAATTGAAAATTTATTACCTTAGCTTGAGTGTTGGACGCCCAGAATCATCTCCCCCAAGCCTTAAAATTGTCCTCTCCAACCTCCGATCTCTCCCTGATCTCTCTAATTTATTTGAGCAATTGCATCATTTTGCATGTTGAACACCCATCGATGATATATATATATAGTTGTGATTTTAATCTAGCGCGAACACGCATCCCGAGGACGGTCTAGCGGCCACTGAACACCATGTGTCACCAACTTTCTGGACACCCTATCATGACACCATGCATCTCGAATTTCCTTGTTGTGTATCTCGATGACAATCCTAAGTGTACTGATTTATTCACTTCAAACTATAGGATTCTATTTATTCCAATTTGATTTAACTTATACAATTTATTCTAGGCATCTATAAATTCCATAAATTTGTAAATATGGTCACACTAACTCCCCGACCACTCGGCACCCCGTGCCCCATGTCCGGCACACTTCTCGAGGCGGTTCCACCCTTAGTGTACCCAATTTAATTTCCTTAGCTTAGCCTAAGCTTATATATTTTCATTTAATTAAATAAATCTTCAACTATAACATGTTTAAATAATTTAAATCTAATTAGCCCCAACGCCCAGCCTCACTGCTACTAAATCCCGCGTTGGTGCGTTCACCGAACTAAAACCCCGGCTCACAACTCGCCCGACAATAATTTACACACATGTGATGTTGATATAAATATTAAATTCTCACATCACAATAATAGACATACAACATGCACAAATAACATAATATAACCTGGGTACTCATATTCGAGTCGACCCAGCTGTCCACGTAATGCCCGAATTACCCGTTAATCCTCGCGATTAACACTAATCCTGATTAAATTAATTTGGGCCGTTACAATTCTTCCCAACTAGGAGAATTTCGTCCTCGAAATTTAACAATCCCGAGTAACATCCCTGGTTCACCAAACTGTACACTTCACCGTCAGTTCCACCACTGACTAAATCCATAGCGAGGTGTTCCCGCTTCCACTGAGGAATGGGTAACAGCTGCAACAATCCTTCAGGTCGCCTATGCTCCGCCTTCACCTGCTGACATATGTGACACCCTCGAACATATTCACCAACATCAGCCTTCATCTCCGGCCACCAAAACAATCTCCGCAAGTCATGGTACATCTTGGTTCTGCCCGAATGAACTGTGTATCGCAACCGGTGAGCACCCCCTAATATACTATCTCGTATCTCTGACACGGCTGGTACCCATAGTCGACCTCGATGCCGCAAACATCCATCAGATGTCTCCGCCCAATCAGTGCACTCGGGATCCCGTGCCAATCCACTGAACCGCCCATAAAGCCCATCAGCCCTCTAACACTCTGATACCCGTTCCAGTGACACTGTCGGTACCCTCATCTGACCACAAATATGTAGATCCTGCATAACCGAAAGGTCTGACATGCTCATAACTGACGCCATCTCCAACAGTCCCATGTGTCGAGTCTCGGTCTGACTGTCAACCTCGCATCTGCTTAATGCATCAGCCACTACATTAGCCTTTCCGGGATGATACTCAATCGTAAAATCATAATCCTTCAACAGCTCTAACCATCTCCTCTGACGCATATTAAGATCTTTCTGTGTGAAAATGTAGCGTAGACTCTGATGGTCAGTGTAAAGCACAAACTTCTCTCCGTAGAGGTAGTGTCTCCAAGCCTTCAGCGCCAACACAACTGCTGCAAGCTCCAAATCGTGTACGGGGTAGTTACACTCATGTGGTCGCAATCGCCTGGATAAATAAGCCACTGGTCGTCCTTCCTGCATCAGAACACATCCCAGTCCAGTTCCCGATGCATCAGTGTATACTGTTAACTCCTTCCCTGCTCAGGTAATGCCAACACTGACGCAGTCGTCAACCGTTTCTTCAACTCCAGAAATGCTTGCTCACATTCCTCATACCATTCAAATGGAACATCCTTCTTCGTCAACTTCTTCAACTTCGTCATCGGTGCTGCAATCGTGGAGAAATCCTGTACAAATTGGCGGTAGTAACCTGCTAAACCCAAGAAACTTCGTATCTCAAAAACAGTCTCCGATCTCTTCCAGTCAATCACCGCTTTAATCTTGTCTCCCTCAACAGAAATGCCCTGACCGCTGATCACATGTCCCAAAAACTTCACTTCCCTCATCCAGAATTCACACTTACTGAATTTCGCATACAACCGATGCTCCCTCAAAGTCGTCAACACCGATCGAAGATGACTCTCGTGATCCTCTCGCGTCCGACTGTATATCAGTATATCGTCAATGAAGACTATCACGTATCGGTCCAAGTAGGGTCTCAGTACTCTATGCATCGATCCATGAAAACTAACGAGCGTTCGTCAACCCAAACGGTAACACCGTAAACTCGAACAACCCGTATCTGGTACTGAAAGCCGTCTTCTTGATATCCTCTTCTCGAATCCGCAACTGGTGATATTCCGAGCGTAAATCGATCTTCGAGAAGAACTGTGCACCGTCACCGGTCAAACAGATCGTCGATCCTCGGAGCGGGTAACGATTTTTAATCGTCACCTGGTTCAGCTTCCGATAGTCCATACACATCCTCATCGATCCATCCTTCTTCCTCACAAATAACACTGGCACTCCCCACGGTGACATACTCGGTTGAATAAATCCCTTCGTCAACAATTCCTCTAGCTGTTTCCTGACCTCCTCCTGCTCCATAGGCGACATACAATAAGGTCTGCTAGATATAGGCTGGGTCCCTGGTAACAACTCTATAATAAACTCTATCGCACGTGGTGGTGGTTGTGACGGCCCCAATTTCCCCATGCAATTGGGTACGCCCGGCCTAGACCCGTTCAAGCCCCGAGTTATCACTCGGCAACCTGGCGAGCCTAGTCAGCCTCATATTCACTCAATTTAGCAGTTTATGAAAGAGTTATTGCAATAATACACAGCGGAAGACTAAACAGTAAATAACAAGGGGAAATAACTCAATCAAAGGGGAATTAGGAATTCTATAATTGTGGAAAACCCCGGTATTCATGTACACTTCGATAAATCAACATACATGATACTAATCTCAATAATAATGCCAAGTTCTATAAACCAAAAACATACATATATAAAGCAATATACAAATGAGCAAAAACATATAACCTACTCTAGGGTTCCTCAAGTCCAAATGAGCTAATCCTTACAAAAAGTCGCCTAAGCAAGGCTTTTTGCCTCTACTTACACTCCGCTATATCCGCACCCACCGTCACAAACTAGACGGTAAGCAACTGAGAGAAATCGAAAGTAATGCCAGAAGAATATAACAAGAATTCATGAATTATCAATCAAGACAAGTATAAATATAATGCAGAATTGAAAGACAGGATGCTAAATAAACAAGGTGCATGATAGGTAGACTGGAAACAATAACATAACAATCGAAACATGCGTGTTCTACGAGTCAAGAGAGGCCATAAGTGGTCTAAAATCCACAACAATACCACAACAATATCCACAACAATCCACAACAATCCAAGACATGGTATCACACAATCACTAGGGGTGGTCAAACACTCGTGGCCACGAGTGCCCGCATTTTATCCCTTCTAGTGCAGGCCGCATGTACCTTCGAGACACACACTTATGCCAAGAACACACATACAAGGAATATGGAATGGAATGCCAACAAATAGATAATAGCAAACACAATGGAATGAAGATGAATCACATGATATTTTCTTAACTGGCTTACTAACGTACACAAGTTTTTGAGACAAGTGTACTTACCTGAACTAATCGCAACCCGTGTAACAACACTCTCGCGTTCCTAGTAAGTATCCCCGAGTTTCCCGCTACCTGACAAGGTTGGAAACTCTAATTAATGGGTTGAATCATTAACTAAACCCTAGGTTGGTACCCTAGCATTTTCTCAATGTTTTAATGACTCGAACACTTCGTTAACTCAATCGGTAAATCAAACCAAAAATATAACGAAACACAATGACTCTTTTGGGTATTATAACCACACTTATGTAAGCCTAATAATAGATCTTAGGCTCGGCTCAGTCGTATGTGAAATCACACCATAGTCTCGAGGACCGGCGGTGTGTCCACGACTTCACTACCATTCAACCAACTTGAAATACAACTTCGATGTCGTCCAACAATTACGACTCAATATTAAACTTAACCTGACCATACACATCCTGAAATCCCGACCAATAACACACGCACATACCCAAAACCCATATCGTACTCGACACATGAATGTTCTCACGTATGCATGAACTCTAATCACTTAATCATGTATTCATGTCGAGAATGGCTAGCACTACCACCATCGCCCACGTTCGTCACGACGTTGGGGTGCTCGGAGACTCCGGTGACCCGTATGGTCATCTCTGTCGACGGCAGTCGCCTCCCCAGTTGGATAGGGGTGGTGGCAGTGAGCACAACGAGAAAGAGAGAGAGAGAGAGTGGGAGAAAGGGAGAGAGAGAGATAGAGATAGAGACAGACCTATGAAGACCAGCGAGAGCTCCGGCGAGGGTCGTGGTTCGGTCAACAAGAGAGCCGAGAGGGGAGGGTCGAGATGATGGCCGAGAGAGAAGACCAAGGAGAATGAGAGAGAGATCAAGAAAATGAGAGAGAGACCGAGAGGATGAGAGGGAGAGATCACGGATCTCCCAGTGAGAGATTCCGGTGAGAGGCCGAATGGGTAGAGAAGGGTTGGTGGTGGTGGTGTGATTTGAAGAAGACAATGAATAGTAGGGTTTAGTTAAAAACATTATATATATATAGTAAAAATGACCATTTTACCCTTCTCCCTTCTTTTCATACACTTAAACACAGCTACCCTTATAGGTCTTTTGCCTCATCATCTTAACTCAACACAAATGCACATCCCCATGCTCATCCAATGGTTCTCCTCAACACATTGTGTCACTTTAACAATTTTTATCCTATAGCCCGTATGTTGCGTGGTTAACCAACTCCCACGTCGAACTTGCGTTCCTCGGTCCGTATTTCTCCGTAAATTGTCCCGCCACGCCCGTTTTCTCGCCACATCTCAACACTAATTAATTACATTTATTAGATAATTCATTTATTTGTATGTTTTACTCCCCTGTTTAACTAATCGAAACCTCACTCAATTAAATATCGCCCGACCGGCGCGAGACTCGTAAAATACTAAAATACTATTACACACAATCAAAGAATCATAAAATCACTTCGGCGTTGACTCCCGAAGTTCGAAATATTGACCAGTATTCACGTAGCCGGGTCACGATTTTTGACAATTGCGATACAAGTCAGATTAAAAATTTGGGGTTGTTACAGTCTCCCCCACTTATTAGAATTTCGTCCCCGAAATTAATCTAATAAGTAAAATAGATTAACGACTCTTCGCAATCTCCTAATGAGACCGATAAAAACTCAGAGTGAGTCATTTCTTGACTCCGAACCGTTCGTGACCCTTCAGTAGAGAGATCTTTAGGTATTCATAATCTCCCCGAATCATACTTAAGCTCATCGTGATACTCGACAAGTATTTCTTATGCCACTCCTGGGCACTCTTAAGTCTCAAACAAAACTATCCACAACTACCCAGGTGCTATCGTGACCACGAGGAGTTCGGGGCAACCACTAACGCAATCCATATCAATATGTACCCAATTCCATCGAGAAATGGGTAGGGCTGTAGTAGTCCTCCAGGTCGTCGATGCCCAGCCTCTACGCGCTGGCATGTCACACGTTCGATTAACTCCGACAACTTGGAAATCATCCCCGGCCACCAAAAGAATGTCGCTTATCGGCGCACATCTTAGTCAACCCGGATACACAACAAGATTGAAACGGTGAATCTCCTGAAGTACCTCATCACACACATCAGCCACCAATGGAAACCCCAGTCGCCCGCGATACCTCTAGCATGAGTCTGTCGACCGACTCTTGTCTGGGCAATCTGAACTATCCACCATCTCACTGCACCGCTAGTATGACGCATCGTCTTGTTGTCCCTCGCGCATAATGCCAAATGAGACGGTCTGCAACATCGTTTGACCACGTATCTCGATCCTGGTAGTCGTCGGCACGTCCGCTGAACTCGTCAACTCGGCTGCCTCACGTAAACCACGCTCGTAGGTTCCTTGACACACAACTACCTCCGCATCCGATCCTTTGCAGCGCAACGCATCAGCAACAACGTTGGTCTTCTCGGATTGGTGTTCAAATAAGAAGTCGTACTCCTTCAAGAACTCAAGCTAACGTATCTGTCTCGCTCCAGCACGTATGAAACTCACAAAGATCTCTCGTTCATCTTCTCATATCCACCAATCAACGCACGTAATGCTTATATCTAGTTCGCACTAACCAAGGCTTCGAACTCTAACAACTCTAGTACTCGCGTGTGTACTGGCGACTCGTAGCCCCCTAACACTACCGCAATGTCAAGAATATGCACGTTTGAGTACATCGCATCCTGACAGTCGTGACTAAGATTGTGGTCTGCTACGTCTAATAAGTTTACAACCCTAACATGTCCACTAAGCGCACAACAACCAAGGACTCGACGTAGCTTGAATCGAACATGATATGCATGCAAGTACCGCAAATGAAATTCATACCCTCATCAATGTGTCTGGATGTCCCCTGGTCTGGCTCAACAGCAGCCTGAACACGTTCCCTCTGGTACTGGTGATGTTGCGATGGTGCTCTCGGTGGTTGAGAGCACTCCCTCTGAATGTGGCCAACCTTTCCGCACCTAAAACATGTGCGGGTATCCTGCGATCCCTGAGTCTGGCTCTGGCCTCGTCCCTGTGCGAAACTCTGAGTCTGAGTCTGAGTATGACTAGACCTCTGTGTCCTCTGCCTGTCTCCTCGATCCGTACCCTTACTCTCGGTAGACTGCCTCTGCGACTGCTGTCCTGGTCGACTAGGCTGCGGTGGATGACTGGCAAAACTTGGTACTAGCGGAATGGTCAGTGTCGGACGAGTAATCTGCTGTGCAACGGACCCTACACTCTGAGTCCTACGATCACGAAAATTCCACCTGTTCTTCTTCCTCTTCTTGTTTTGATGGTGCTCCTCCGATCGAAACTCTGATCTGGCCGATCTATCCTCCTCAGGGTGAGAAGTCAGGTAGCTCTCTCTAGCCAAACTCCGCTCGTATGCCCTCTGAAGAGTCTCTGGCTCGGTAGTGACTACTGAACCTCCAATGGCGGGTAGCAAACCCTCGGTGAAATAGTAGATACGATCGGCCTCTGAATCTGCTGATCCTCCCGCATAGGGTAATAGCTGAATGAATCTGCCCATGTAATCCATCACCGACTTTCCTACTGACTGTCGCAATGAAGTAAACTCATTCCTCTTCGCCCGTAACACTGTCGGTGGGAAATACTTCTGATTAAACTGGGTCTTGAAATCGATCCAGTCTCGCGGAATGCCTCGGGTAGTGACAATATGGTCCACCAATCATCTGCCTCCCCCTGAAGCATGGATGAGGAAATCGTCGCTCTCATGTGATCCTCGGTCGCGATAATCATATGAATCTTCTCGTGATTCTTCAGGAAAAGCTCCGCCGCTGCTACGTCCGTACCACCGAAAAATCTAACAGGATCGTGCCTCTTGAATTCTCTCCACTACCTCGCCTCAGCAGTGGCCCTAGGGCTCTTCTCCGGAGTAGTGACCGGAGTAGTGACGGGAGTAACCTCTGCAGCAGCAACCGGCGTAGTCGGTGTCTCCGGCGCTCGTACTATCTCCGCCTGTAACAGAGGGGTCTCCGCCTCGGTCTGCGTACCAGTCGCAGTAACTGCTCCCTCGGGAATCGTCGCCAATGGAATCGGAGTCGTAGATGTCGCAGCAATCGGAGTCTCTACTCCGCGAGTAACAGTAGGTGGCAATGGTGTAGTCGGAGTCGATGGTGTAGTAGTAGGCGATACGAGAGTCCTCAACGATAAGTAACATATCCTGTAACTGCTGGTCCTGTATCGCAACTCTCTGCGTCAAAACGTGCACATCGTCCGCACTAGCATATCGTGTGTCAGAAGTGCCGCCATCGTCGCCCGGACCGGTCTGATCCGCCATCGTCGTTTGAATCAAGAGAGCAATACTTCGGATCAATAGATAGCTACCGCATACAATATATTACAATCAACAATCATAATATGTATAAACATCACATCCGACTTATCCCAACTCATCACTTCGAACTAAAGTTCTAATTAGGATCGTAGGGTTTTCCACTCTAAGTTCAACCGTTCCTAACTTCCGCTGGTTTAAATGGCTTGACGCGCGCCGAACACGTCAATAAAATATTTCCTTAAACCAACTATTTGCAGATAGTGGCAAAAGGTCGATCCCACAGAGATTGGTAGTCTTTCTAAAGTTTTAAAACAAAGGAAAACTTGGGGTTTTAGAGAAAATAACTAAATTAAATAAGCTAATTACTATGAAATTAAATAACTAAAATAAATATCTAAGACTATGAACAATTAATTTAAATACCTAAGTCTATGGTTCCATAAGACAAAATCAAGATTCAATGGCATATCATGGTCGTCAATCTTTCCCAAAATAATTATTAATTCAAGTTCCCCTAGATTAGCTATGGAAAATCGACATCCGCCAGAAATTCCTAATTCCCCTAATCTCGATAGCTAGGACATCCGCCACTAACTACTTCCCTAATTAATGTATAACCCTAGACATCCGCCATAAGATTTAACACATTAACCGCAGTAATAAAGTTCTATGGGAATACTAATCCTAGATAACCGGATCGCGTCCGCTCCCGATTTAACCTAGATTCAATTGTTGCACACTCAAGAACCGAAAGGTTTTGACGGCAATCGGGTGAATGTTTATTACTTATATTGTCTCAAAAGTACAATTACGGATACTAATGAGTCAATTAACTATAGATTTTCCACCTAAAAGCATGCAATGGCCACATACATACCCTAGATTTGAATCATATTCATTAAAATCAACAACAATGAAATAGAAGAAATTAAATTAAATAAAATAATAAAATAATAGATCTCACAAGTTATGCCATGAATCCATAATCCTGACTTGCTTC
The DNA here is from genome assembly GCA_039657345.1 of Stephania japonica. NCBI lineage: Eukaryota > Viridiplantae > Streptophyta > Magnoliopsida > Ranunculales > Menispermaceae > Stephania > Stephania japonica. Next base: position 51,040,406 of record CM077558.1, read on the forward strand.
ACCTCCGACCTAGGCAATGGCTTGATTAGCCAGACATGGCTACTCACAAAATAATGCAGAGAGGGAGAGTTGAGAGCCTAATCAATAATAGATGTTCTATTTATATCTAAAGTCCTAATGTGTAAAACTACTAAGAATGGGTGTATGGAAGAGAGAGAAAACTATTTTTTGGTGTATTTTCGTCCTTGACACGTGGCAGAACCGGATTGGCTGTTTTCTGGGCGTTGCTGACGTGTCTGGAGGTGATTGGTGGAGAGGGCTTGACGCGGCTGACGTGGCAGCAGGCGATTGGAGGAGAGTGGAGGCGTGACGTGCTTGAGAGGGGTGAGCAGTCGACACGTAGCGGCTGGAGGCGCGGAGAGGAGTTCGCACGACTTCACCGAAGATCGGGAGACAAGACCAAAGACGCATCCCGAGGCAGATCGAGCAGCTGGACGAGAAGAGATGCTTGCTTGTCCACGTGGCTGGACATGAGTGGTGCTGACGGTGCTGGACAGACGACGTGGCGGACACCAAGCTGCTGTGTGACGCGGCTTGACGAATGGGGAGGCGACACGTGGCTCTCTCGGACGAATGACACGTTGACACGTGGCACTGCGTGTACATTTATCCCACTGGTCGGCGTATATTTCGAAACCAACTCTCCCGGTATCCAATTAATGCAAGTAAATACTCTATTTTGAGTATTTTTTCGCCACGAATCCAACCGTGCACTCCGTTTCACCTAAAAACCAATAGTAAAAATAATTAAATATATATTTAATAAACTTTAACACTAAATTATACTAAAATAAACAATAAAATCCTATAAATACTAACTTATCATGGCTTGTGTTTTATGAATTTGAACCTGGTATGCTCTGATACCAACTGTGACGGCCCCAATTTCCCCATGCAATTGGGTACGCCCGGCCTAGACCCGTTCAAGCCCCGAGTTATCACTCGGCAACCTGGCGAGCCTAGTCAGCCTCATATTCACTCAATTTAGCAGTTTATGAAAGAGTTATTGCAATAATACACAGCGGAAGACTAAACAGTAAATAACAAGGGGAAATAACTCAATCAAAGGGAAATTAGGAATTCTATAATTGTGGAAAACCTCGGTATTCATGTACACTTCGATAAATCAACATACATGATACTAATCTCAATAATAATGCCAAGTTCTATAAACCAAAAACATACATATATAAAGCAATATACAAATGAGCAAAAACATATAACCTACTCTAGGGTTCCTCAAGTCCAGCAGCTAATCCTTACAAAAAGTCGCCTAAGCAAGGCTTTTTGCCTCTACTGCACTCCGCTATATCTGCACCCACCGTCACAAACTAGACGGTAAGCAACTGAGAGAAATCGAAAGTAATGCCAGAAGAATATAACAGTAATTCATGAATTATCAATCAAGACAGTCTAAATATAATGCAGGAATTGAAAGACAGGATGCTAAATAAACAAGGTGCATGATAGGTAGACTGGAAACAATAACAATCGAAACATGCGTGTTCTACGAGTCAAGAGAGGCCATAAGTGGTCTAAAATCCACAACAATACCACAACAATATCCACAACAATCCACAACAATCCAGTACATGGTATCACACAATCACTAGGGGTGGTCAAACACTCGTGGCCACGAGTGCCCGCATTTTATCCCTTCTAGTGCAGGCCGCATGTACCTTCGAGACACACACTTATGCCAAGAACACACATACAAGGAATATGGAATGGAATGCCAACAAATAGATAATAGCAAACACAATGGAATGAAGATGAATCACATGATATTTTCTTAACTGGCTTACTAACGTACACAAGTTTTTGAGACAAGTGTACTTACTCGAACTAATCGCAACCCGTGTAACAACACTCTCGCGTTCTAGTAAGTATCCCCGAGTTTCCCGCTACCTGACAAGGTTGGAAACTCTAATTAATGGGTTGAATCATTAACTAAACCCTAGGTTGGTACCCTAGCATTTTCTCAATGTTTTAATGACTCGAACACTTCGTTAACTCAATCGGTAAATCAAACCAAAAATATAACGAAACACAATGACTCTTTTGGGTATTATAACCACACTTATGTAAGCCTAATTATAGATCTTAGGCTCGGCTCAGTCGTATGTGAAATCACACCATAGTCTCGAGGACCGGCGGTGTGTCCACGACTTCACTACCATTCAACCAACTTGAAATACAACTTCGATGTCGTCCAACAATTACGACTCAATATTAAACTTAACCTGACCATACACATCCTGAAATCCCGACCAATAACACACGCACATACCCAAAACCCATATCGTACTCGACACATGAATGTTCTCACGTATGCATGAACTCTAATCACTTAATCATGTATTCATGTCGAGAATGGCTAGCACTACCACCATCGCCCACGTTCGTCACGACGTTGGGGTGCTCGGAGACTCCGGTGACCCGTATGGTCATCTCTGTCGACGGCAGTCGCCTCCCCAGTTGGATAGGGGTGGTGGCAGTGAGCACAACGAGAAAGAGAGAGAGAGAGAGAGTGGGAGAAAGGGAGAGAGAGAGATAGAGATAGAGACAGACCTATGAAGACCAGCGAGAGCTCCGGCGAGGGTCGTGGTTCGGTCAGCGAAGAGAGCCGAGAGGGGAGGGTTGAGATGATGGCCGAGAGAGAAGACCAGTGAGAATGAGAGAGAGATCAAGAAAATGAGAGAGAGACCGAGAGGATGAGAGGGAGAGATCACGGATCTCCCAGTGAGAGATTCCGGTGAGAGGCCGAATGGGTAGAGAAGGGTTGGTGGCGGTGGTGTGATTTGAAGAAGACAATGAATAGTAGGGTTTAGTTAAAAACGTTATATATATATAGTAAAAATGACCATTTTACCCTTCTCCCTTCTTTTCATACACTTAAACACAGCTACCCTTATAGGTCTTTTGCCTCATCATCTTAACTCAACACAAATGCACATCCCCATGCTCATCCAATGGTTCTCCTCAACACATTGTGTCACTTTAACAATTTTTATCCTATAGCCCGTATGTTGCGTGGTTAACCAACTCCCACGTCGAACTTGCGTTCCTCGGTCCGTATTTCTCCATAAATTGTCCCGCCACGCCCGTTTTCTCGCCACATCTCAACACTAATTAATTACATTTATTAGATAATTCATTTATTTGTATGTTTTACTCCCCTGTTTAACTAATCGAAACCTCACTCAATTAAATATCGCCCGACCGGCGCGAGACTCGTAAAATACTAAAATACTATTACACACAATCAAAGAATCATAAAATCACTTTGGCGTCGACTCCCGAAGTTCGAAATATTGACCAGTATTCACGTAGCCGGGTCACGATTTTTGACAATTGCGATACAAGTCAGATTAAAAATTTGGGGTTGTTACAGTGGTAATCCGGGTAGATCATCTGGGAAAATGTCCACGAACTCTCGGACTATAGGTATGTCCTCGATCCTAACAGATCCTCCGGTCTCAGGCTCAACGATTGCTGCAAAGTCCTCCATCTCTTGAGCAGTCGCTAATCTACCCCTCGTAATAAGCAATTCGGAGGCGATCCCGGTCAACGTTAACTCTGGTAAACCCGGAATACGGAACTCTACCCTCTTCCCATAACAATCTATCTGTGCATGGTAAGCTGACAGCCAATCCATACCAAAGAGTGCATCAAACTCTAGGTACTCCAGTACTCGGAGATCGGCCCAGTAATCGATGTCCGCAACCTCAACCATGACGTCCCAAACTATCCGGTTAGGGTAAATCTTATCCCAGCAGCCGTGCTGAGAACAAGATGGGTCTCTAATGTGTGTGTGTCCAACCCTAACTCCCCCACTAACCGATCAGCAATAAAGATAATGTACTACCCGAGTCAAACATGGCATGAATAAGTCTACTGTGAATGAGTAACGTACCCTCAACTAGCTGCCTGGTAGCTCCTGGATCTGGCTGTGCCACTGCATGTACTCTGTCTCTCTCCTGACCCTGCTCCCGTCGTGGCGATGGCACCCGGCAATCCAATTTCAAATGTCCCCTCCGATCGCACCGGAAACATCTGCGTGTCTTCCGTATCCCAGTCCGCGCATCATCTGATCTCGGCTCCTGACCCCGGTCCCTCTGACCCCTGTCTCGGCCACCCTGATCTCTAACCTGGTGCTGCTGAGGCTGCTGTCGCTGCTGTGGTGCTGGAGCTATGGTGTGTACAAGCTGCCTGTTCCTATACTGATCCTTGCCATCCTGACGTCTGTCTCTGCCATCCCGGCGGTCATCCCGGCGACCTCTAATAAACTGGTCCTGCTGTCTCTTCGGCCTCCTATCCTGTCGAGAGCTCTGCCCAACCTCCACTTCGGCCGATGCTGTCATAGGAAGACCATTTTTCTGCATCAAGAACGTCTCGTAAGTTAGTGCTCGCTCTAAACCTCTCTTCCGTATTCAACTCCTTATGTAGGCGCTGGTGCGACAAAATCCAATCTCCTGCAGTCTCATGGTCTCCTCCTCCATAAAAGTAAGCGGGCTGAAATTTGAGGAAATCCCGTAACCTCCTGGCCTGCGGATCCATCTTATACTCTGACACTACCGTCGGGGTAACCTCTACTGCTGCTACTACTGGTGTAGTATCGACTGCCTGAACCTCGGGTACCATTGCCTGAGTAAGAGTAACTGCCGTCTCTATGGGTCCCGTAGTCGCCACTGCATCCCTAGACATAGCCAATCCAGCCATCATAGCGGCCTGCTCTCTCAATAGTCGTAAGATCTCGGCTATCTGAGTCTCATGCGCCGTAACTCGGTCCTCTAAGGGAACTGACGATCCGGAAGCCCTCGCGCTATCACTAGACTTTCCATCCATCGTGTCCTGCATCGTGATGCGTGTCCGGATCAGCCTCGTATATACGTATTCGTATAGTATATATATACAACAATACATATATCACATAACAATCCTAGCTCTACCTGCTTTCTTGCTTCCCAACTAAAAGTTCTAGGCAGACTCATCGGGTTTCCACATCTAGTTTGTTAAGGTTTATGATCTTGTAAAACTTTTAAACAAATTATTTCTCGAAACTCTCGCTCTGATACCAACTGCGATGGCCCCAAATTTCGAGGCCGCCCCGTGGCTTCCCATTTCCCCTGCTCGTGCACCGGAAACGCCTGCCACGTCACTCGTCTGCCTTCGTATTTAGGTAGTTATCATATAAGTTGTTATAGTCACTTAATTGATCATTTAGAAGAAATTAACAGCGGAAGAATTTAAAGTTTGACAAAAATGCATTCATATATATATATAAAAGTTTTACTGATCAAACCTATAGTGGAAAACCCTACTATCATCTTGTGCATACGAGCGATCAATCTATATAGTATGTATACCAAGTATAAGTATGTATCCGGTTTCCCAACCCAAAAATATAATACAAAATATCAAAACGTGGTAATATCTACACACATACCAGCAGGCCTCGGCGTAGGCAAGTCAGATGAAATCGCCGATGATCCCCTTGCCCCTGCTAGTACTAGGATCTGCGCTCGGCCACCACAAGAAGACAGATGGCGAGCCCAGTAAGTAAAATCCCAAGGAAAACCACCGTGCATAAATAATTAATGAAATAAGTAACAGAGCCAAAAGTAGTGTTAAATAAACATGCGGTAGGAAGGAAAATATGCAGACAACTGCTCAAAGCTAATCGCATGTATATAAACACATTGATAGACAAAGGGGTGTGAACACAGCCACTAAGTGTGTACTAGGACCAGGAGCCCTGGCCGTGGCCCATGCCTCCGACCCTACGACTGTATCCCAGCGACATTTACCCTGGTGGGCTAATCGAACGCGTGAAATGGAGCCCAACTCGGGATATCATCTACCGAGTTCCTAGACCACGCGCTACACACCTAGCTAGTGACCTCAACTACCCGTGGATACATAGGCGGTCCCATAACCGCCCTAGTAGGAATAAAATTCACAGATTTTCAAGGAAATAAAGCTCAATGGAAATAAATAAGTAAATGCAGTAGTGGTGTTCAGTTGGGTTTTACGTACCCGAAAATACACACTCCGACTTCCCGGACCCGTCAGTACGCCCCACCTAGCTCCCCAATGTCCGAGCTATGGTTTCCCGGTCCCTGAAGTCCATTTTATAGTGTTTTATAATTTTTTTGGAAACGTATTATATCATTTTATGATATTATATTATATTTTTAAAATTTTCAGTTGTAGTACCTCTCCCGGGCTGGGTCGGGGTTCCAAAAATACCCGAAAAGTCCCAAAACTACTTTTCTACCTTTTTCTAATTTTCTATATTTTTCTAGAATTTTCCCAATTTTTCTGATATTTTTCACTTATTTTTTCCTATTTTCCAACAAATAATATATATATATATATATTATTTTTATTTTTATTTTTAAAAATAATGTGGGCCCCACCTGAACCAATCCGGTTCAGGTGGGGTGGACCGGACCGCCCGGTCCGGTCCGGCCCAGGGACGCACACGCGCGCCTCACGCGCGTGTGCTCCCTTCTCCTTCACGGAGAACACCAGGAACCAGAGAGGTTCCTGGTTCGAAATTTTTTTTTTTTTTTTCATCAATCGTCTTCTCTTCTCTACTCTTCTCGATCCCTCTTCATCCTCAATCCATATGAGACCTCCAAACATCAAAATCTCGCCTCTATTCCACCAAAACAACAACAAATTTTTGGATCAACATACATAACCATAAATCACAAAATTACCCATTTGGTCACCAATTCATGCAAATCCGAGTAATACCCATATAATTCACCATAAGAAACTCAAAAACCTCCAAGATGACCTCCAAAAACCATTAAAAACTCAATGAAATTCGAATTTCACCAACACCCATTTTAATGAAAAATCCACAAAATTGAAAATTTATTACCTTAGCTTGAGTGTTGGACGCCCAGAATCATCTACCCCAAGCCTTAAAATTGTCCTCTCCAACCTCAGATCTCTCCCTGATCTCTCTAATTTATTTGAGCAATTGCATCATTTTGCATGTTGAACACCCATTGATGATATATATATATAGTTGTGATTTTAATCTAGCACGAACACGCATCCCGAGGACGGTCTAGCGGCCACTGACCACCATGTGTCACCAACTTTCTGGACACCCTATCATGACACCATGCATCTCGAATTTCCTTGTTGTGCATCTCGATGACAATCCTAAGTGTACTGATTTATTCACTTCAAACTATAGGATTCTATTTATTCCAATTTGATTTAACTTAAACAATTTATTCTAGGCATCTATAAATTTCATAAATTTGTAAATATGGTCACACTAACTCCCCGACCACTCGGCACCCCGTGCCCCATGTCCGACACGCTTCCCGAGGCGGTCCCACCCTTAGTGTACCCAATTTAATTTCCTTAGCTTAGCCTAAGCTTATATATTTTCATTTAATTAAATAAATCTTCAACCATAACATGTTTAAATAATTTAAATCTAATTAGCCCCAACGCCCAGCCTCACTGCTACTAAACCCCGCATTGGTGCGTTCACCGAACTAAAACCCCGGCTCACAACTCGCCCGACAATAATTTACACACATGTGATGTTGATATAAATATTAAATTAAATTCCCACATCACAATAATAGACATATAACATGCACAAATAACATAATATAACCTGGGTACTCATATTCGAGTCGACCCAGCTGTCCACGTAACGCCCGAATTACCCGTTAATCCTTGCGATTAACACTAATCCTGATTAAATTAATTTGGGCCGTTACACCTCCATTTGACAGGTCATATTCAAGCCTAATGCACCGGTTCCCCCTGTATTCTTGGTGTGGAAGACCTTCGCGAATGCTGATGCTCAAGGGTGGGGTTTTGGTATTAACATCTAAGCACAAGTCCCGGTTCAATCTTCTCATGTACACACGCCCTTTGTGGTAGACTTAGCGTCACCTTAAGCAAACTTGAATTGATGTTGTTGAATGAATATTATGTCTTCGAAACTTGGCATGATGCTTTTGTGTACTTTTGTTGATGTATGTAACTTGAATTGATGTTTGTTGAATGGATAAATTCATGATATGCCAAGTTTGTACTCTCAATTAAAAGGATCGGTTACAGAAGGTCGAAAACTACCCCCAAGTCTCGGACAGACAGAACCGTGACACCCATTGTAATCTCGGACATTAAGGTTCGTGAGCAGCCAACAATGGGGTGCCCTAAATACTTCGGTTACATGGCATCGAGATTCTTGCTAAATTACGGTGACTAATGACCGAAAAGTAGACCAGAGTAACATAACATTATAACCAATTTACTGCAAATAATTGCGGTAGCATGTGGCCGATTTAATGTGTGTTCCTTGCATGTGAGCATCGGTCAAATGCAACCGAGACCCTTAATTACCAATCGGTATTTCATAGCCGAGACTAATTCATGAATTACGGTATGCCGTAACCGATTTTATCTGCAAAGTTGTGATAATAGGAGGCCGAGTCGTTATGTGTAATAGTTGCGTAATAATTTCGGTGATGAACTACCGAGACCATACATAGGTTTCGGTACCACTTGATCGTAAGTTAGACATTACTTGCGGGTGTGCATGACCGATACTATATAAAATTTGGCCAATATGGCAGGGTTCGCATGGAGGCGTCCGAGCTCGATAGACCAATCACGGTCATGCATAACCGATAATTCTCAGTAGTTCTCGTTCCTGCGTGGCCGTGGATTTCTCTATGGTAACTTATTGCAAATATGGCAGTGACAAAAATAGAACAACAAATAGTAGTAGTAGAACACATCAATTCAAACATGACTAACAAGTCAAATATTATCAATTCAATAGAACAATACCGAAGAAGGTAAACAATACCAAAGTAACAAGTTAAACATCATCCATCATCAAATACCAAACAAGTTAAACAATACCAAATGAACAAGACAAACAACATGTTTTTTCACTTGAGCCCTTTTGCTTTCTTCGCTTTGCGACTAACATATGTTGTCGTGGGGGACTTCCTCTTAGGTGGCTGGCTAGAACTTGGGGTGGGCAGAGGGGCATTCTTTCTCACCGAAGGCTCAATAGAACTTGGGGTAGCCACACTTTCGGTTGGGGTATTGTCATGTTGTGAAGGAGCAGTAGGTGCACTCGGTGTTGTGGTGTTGGTCGTGGTGGTGGTGGTACCTGTACCAAGACCCCTACCCGTCAAGTAGTCCACGACATCATTCGCCATTTTCTCAGCAGCCTCCATCTTGGCCATACCCGCCGGCAAGTCTATCCATGCCAATACGCTATCCAATGCCCATCGATTACGCTGTTCAAAACCAATAGAGAAACTATGAATAAACAATACAAAAGAAATGTGATAAACCAACTTAAATTCAAATGGTTGCAAGGCTCTTACCTCCAATAACTCATTATCACCAACCGTATCAGGGAAGTCATCACTGTGCGCTGGGTTCTCAATGGTAGGATGTGAAACTCGTGTGAACCATGGCAGATATTCTGGTGCAGCCATGAACTCGAACCTCACCTTCTCCCCTCGATCTTCAACAGAGAGTGAATGGCTACGCCACCTTTCCCAATTCTCCAGTTGGAATGAGTACTTAACCGAGTATTTCATTGCAGTGCGGCCTCGATTTGCTTCGAGGGGGCGATATGGAGACGGTGGTATTCCTTGAACATGGCCAAGCTGTCGAAGGAACCTCTCCAGATGGTATGGCTCCACAACTTCCATGTACTTCAAACAACCAGAGTAGAAGGCCATCGGTAGAACAATACCGCCTGTCCTGATGTCACTGTATGGGTCCCACGTCACCTACACCAATGAAACAAACAATTTATATTAAAATATGAAGTTTGATAAATTGGAATATCAAACTCAAAGTAATAAAACAAAGTACCTCACTTGGTCGTAACCTATCAAGGGTCCTACGAATACTACTTAGCTTGTCCACGTTAGCTACCGTCTCGTGTTTCTGTACCCACCTCGAGACACGTGGCTGAAGTTGGTCCATGTATTTCGCATTCGACGCAGCAAGCTGGAGTGGGAAGTGCTCGTATACCCATCCTTAAAAAAAGAATAAAAAAAATAAAAAAAAAGTACTGGATTTGTATTGGCCGATTCACAAGTAATGCACAAGAAATATGTACCTCGAGCAAAGTTAGGTACCCCGCAATCTGCGACACTTCTACCCCGTGGTGACCCGAGATGACGGTAAAGATAAGCTAGAGCAAAGAAGACACCCCATGCGTAAGTCCCGACCTCATCCAAGTTCTCCGAAGCTTCGATAATGAAATTGAAACTCGTGACCCACTCTTATCGGCGAATAGGGTGCAAGAGAGCAAGTACAAAAAGTATGCACGTGCAGTGCATTCCACTGGAGGGTACGTAGTAGGAGAACTGGAAGTACTGGAAGACTTGAACTTGGGTGGGCAAAAACGACTCTTCAGCCAAACTACTCGCACTGTGAGACCCTTCGTAATGTTAACCTCTTCCTCTGCTTCGTCAGGAGAAACCGCAAGCAGTTTTGAAACTAACTCAAAACTTGCGGGACTCCTCTGTGTACCTTGAAAAATTCTCAACCGCCACCACCTTGCCCGTCACTGGGATCTTCAGTAAAATGCTAACGTCCTCGAGCGTGATGGACATTTCACCAAATGGTAAATGAAATGTATTGGTCTCCGGCTGCCACCGCTCGACAAAAGCTGATATCACCTCCTTATTGGCCTTCCGATAGGAGCAGACTATTAGTGGAGCCAAACCCGACCTCTGAATGATTCTTTGCAGTCCCTGGGTATCGGGGTGACAAGATTGCAAATCCCACTCAGCTATTTGAGCCCCGTGGTTTATGCACTTAAGCAACGGTCGATGCTACAAAAAAAACATAATTCATAAATACATCATCGTATATGAATAGCAAAAGTAATAATTTGATTGAAAATGAATTGATATTTTGCCAAAAAAAAGGCTAAATACCTCATTATTCCAAATTGCTGCCGCAATATGATCCTTAAAACTCTTCAACAAAGAGCGGTCAATAGGACCGCCAGGGAAAGGAGCAGATGGGTCATCTTCGGGCTCCACAACATTCCCACCAACAATACCGCTACTACTCCTAGTTACTTGTGGTTGGGATGTGGTGGTTTCTTCCATTGCTACCCTGCGAGCCTCATCCTCGTCTGCACCACCCCGACTACTGCTCCCCACAGGGACATGAGATGCCTCATCCTCGACGTTATCCTCACTGGTCTGCGTCCACGTACACCCTCAACAGCTTGCACTTTCGCCTTTCGATATGATGCAGTCTGTGCCTCCTCTTACCACGGACATCACAAGCAGAGGGAGCAATAGTAGGAGCAGAAGGAGGAGCAGCAGTAGCAGAAGGAGCAGCAGCAGGAACAGCAGGAGCTGCAGGAGCAGCAGGACCAGAAGGAGCAGCAGCCACGACCGATGCTCGTTGTGCTCTCGTGGGCTCTCCATCGACATCCTCTCTGGAAACAGTACATTTTCCTCGAGCCATATCTGATAGAGAAAGACATTGTAACCATATAATCTCTTGTGCAGCAAAAAAAACCCCAAAAAATATATTTTCAACACTGAATCGGTATGGCACAACCGATAGAAAAACAAAATTTTTGGTATACCATAACCGAAACATAAGGAAACATTTCGGTATGACGAAACCGAGATCTATCACAAAGTTTCGGTATTTATCCTCCGAGACTGAACCTACGCATAAGTAATATACGACCTTCGGTTTACTGTCACCGAAACAAAACCAAGAATCTCGGTTACTTGTGTCCGAAATGTAATGAAATTTTATATGGGCTAAGTGTCGTTTGGATACAAACGAGAAGTACTCATAAGTCTCGATATGGTATTTCTGAGATTAATGACTATATCACGGTCCTGTGTGGCCGAGTATTACGGGTTTGCAAAAAAACCCAGATTTTTAAGCATTTTCATAGACGACTACAAAGAAATCGAACCAAATGAACATAAAATCGAACAAAAACTCAAACGTACCTTACTTTCCCTCTCGATTTCACAATGAACTCAAATCCGAACCTGTCCCTAGCCGCTGACCACTCCAACTGGGCGAAAAAACCTGTCCAACTCGAAAAAACCAGGAATATGTGGGAGAGAACGATGAAAAATACGTGATTTAGTTGATTTCGCCTCCAAATCACGATGGCAATGAGAGCTTTTGTAGGAAATAAGGTTTCGAAAAAATAGAAACCAGTTCTAGGGTTTAGGGTATAGTCGAAATAGGTGGGGTGCCTCAACCTTAGGGTTCAAGGGCATTTTTGTCCAATTTGGGGGGTGCCCTGATAAATTCGATGGGTGCCCTTGTAAATGGGGTGCCCTGAGTGTTGACTGGGGTGCACATAGCCGGCCTCTAAAAATAAAATGTTACATAGGAGTCAGGAAATTTACTCTACCTCAACTTAATGGTGAGTTATGTGAAATATTTCGATAGCTGATCATCATGATTGGTGGCTAATAGCATTGGAAAAAAAAATCTGAAAACTGAAAGCCCAGTTTTTAAGTCTTCCATTTCGAATTTAAGATAACCAATTGATCAACCACACATTTATTTGTTGAGTTTTTACAGACTTGATGATCTCCATTTTCCAATGTGATTGCAACATTTTGCAGACTTGATGATCTCCATTTTCCACCGACTACAAGGTTTTCTAAGTTTTTGTTAGATTAAACTCTGTTTTGTCTTCTTTTTTTATTCAATTCTTGTTTACTGAATACTAATCATAGTTAAATTACTGGTGAACATCTAAAAAGTTCATCCTTTTTTTTTTTTATTTTGCTGATGTTCATTTAATCATGTCGACTATTGTTTTGTTCATTCATACAGATGCCTGGTTGGCTGGTTCAATTAGGCTTAATCGACCAAGCATTGTGGTTTATGGCGGAACTATTAAGGTGAGGTGCTGATTCTTTCGATGTCTGTGATTTTTATCTTGCATATAATTTTTGTTAGGCCTCTTGCGCATAAATTTAGAAAGGAATGTATACACCCTTTGTTTAAAAATTCGTAATTGCAACTACATATATAAGACCTATGCAAAAGAATAAAAAGAAACAAAGAAAGAAAAAAAACCACCTATATAACTTGTGTAATTCTAAAATCTCAACCTTGTGCACCAATTTCAACATCGTATACTTCCTCAATTGTGGTGTCTAGAACTTCTTCATCCTCAACTGGTGTGAGAATTGGATTCTCAGTATCATCATTATTGTCTTCTACTCCTTCGGGGTCCATTAATCTTATGATGCGGTAACCTTCGGGAAATGACCATTGAACTTTGTCTTTTAATAGTTTGAGTTTTTCAAAGACCATTGGTAACCTTCGGGAAATGACCATTGACCATTGAAGCTTTAAAACAAATCTTGATATTTCTTTCACTTCCTTCAATCAATCAAACCTTTTTACTAAGTCCAAATTTTGAAAGAAGTTATCTAATTAAATAGAACAAGTGATTAAAATTTTAAATATGCCAGTGGAGAGATTTTCCAATTGCAAAATAGATATATCTACAACCCAACTAGAGTTTTTTACATTTAATTAACTTGTACAAAAGAAGAAAAAGAAAGAAAGAAAACCACCTATATAATTAACTTGTACAAAAGAAGAAAAAGAAAGAAAGAAAACCACCTACATAATTAACTTGTAATTCTAATTAAAATTTCAACCTTGTGAACCCATTTCAACATCAGGTACTTCATGAATTGTAGGGGCTTCACCATCTTGATCTTCAACAACTGGTGCTGTGTTTAGATTCCCAGTATTTATTGCTTCATCATTGATATCTTCTCCTTCGGTGTCCATTAATCTTGTGACCCGATAGCCTTCGAGAAATGACCATTGAACTTTGTCTTCTAATAATTTGAGTTTGGAAAGAAGCTTTAGAACAAATCTTGCTTTTTCGTCATGGACTTCAATTGGACTGTCGTTCACTTCCTTCAGTATTGCAAGTGGAAGTTGAGAAAGAAAGAAGAGCAACATATCAACAAACAGTTGCTACAAATAAAAACACAGCTCCTCAATTGATCTATACTCCATTTCTCCCATTAAGATGAAATTTATGATGACATCTATTTCTCTTGCAACAAGTCCCTCACGGAATTGTCGACGTTCGTTATTAATCAATGAAATCGCTTCACTTGCTGCCGACGGGCTAGAACAAGTTGAAGAAGAATCTTTCTTGCTTAGATGGACCCCTTTGTACTCCCACAAAATTTTTGCCAACTGATGTTTCCTCTGATCTTCATAGTTGCCAACATTAATTTTGTCGTCGATATAGTAAATCATCTCGAAGGCTTCAGCAGAGGCTTGTTTCATAGACTTTGTGAGAGTGGAAGGCATAGAAACAGAGATGATTCTTTCAAGGATCACGAATGAGAGGCATGACAATCTATACCCGTCGGGAGAAGCTCTGATACCAATTTGTTGCACCATATTTACATAAGTTCGTGGAGGATCAGATCGAGGCTGACTTAGCAATTGGACTAAATGGTTTGGAGGATTTCTTTTGCTTGCATCCATCCATTTATTCATGTTCTTCGAACAAATCCACATTATTCTCTCTGGAAACTCATGTGTAGCACTTGCTACATGATCTTTCAACTCTTCTTTCCATGGCGAAGTAACTTTTAATACATCAGATTTGCTAGTGATTAAGGACGAGGGACGACATAAAGAAAGCATAAAAAGTGCTATAAACCATATACTTGCGAGGCCGATGAAAAATGGAATCTCAAGAACCAAACAAGCTAGCACATTTATGATGGTAACCGTTGTTTTCACTAATAGACGAGACAACCAAATTATTGAAACAATTTTCATAATCTCTCTACTCTTTGTGAGAAAATTAAGGGCAAATGCCTCGACCTCAAAAATTTGGTTCATGGGCTTTGGCACACCTGGTGAATATAGGGAGAGCATCATCGTGCACCTAAAAATAGTGCTTAAAGTTCCAAGCAAGACGAAGATAATTTGGGTGAAGACTATGATTGATATCGACCATCCATAATCAGAAACATCTTTACAAAACTCCAACTTGGGATGAACAAGTGACCAGAATGCGGCATGTGATAGAAAAATTAAGCATATGATGCAAATGACCGCGACAACTAGACAAGAGCTTGAACATAATAAATATTGAGGATTGGTGATGCAACTTGACATATACCATAGTTTCACTTGGTGTATGAAACTTTTTGGTTCATTCTTTTTGAAGAGATTCCTGTTGGTGTCTACCATAATTTTCTTTTCCGAGTTGACATTTGAAGTAGAGAACTTCAACACAAACAACATCAATATCATGCAACACAAGATAACGATGTGTTCTGTAATGAACGAGAAGATTACTCCAGTGTACATTTGTATGCATACATTGACAACGATAGTAATGACCATCAGACCTAAAGCTATTAGGTTGGTTATGCTTTCAGCCTCTCGGTTAATTCCGAATGAAGGTACTAGGAAACCGATGGAAACACATACCATCGCAGTGCTAGAAAGCTTCGATAGTTGGTCTCTAGCACTAGGCATGTAAGTAGTAAGGTCTACAGGGAGCTTTGAGGCTGTTGCAAGGAGAAATAATGAGACTGAATTGATTGAAAATAATTTGCAAGGCAAATATCGAATCCTATGACGAAAACTAGATATCATATCAGAAAGCATGAGCAGAAGACATACCAATGTAGCACCTGCAATGTACAAGCCAACATAAGGAACTGGTGAAGAGTAACTACTGCTCTCTGAAGAACACAAAGGCTTAGCCATACTTGATAGATTTGTTTTATGAGATTATCTATATATAAATTGTTTCTTGGACATGATATTGATGAGTAAATATTCTTGTCTCTCCCAATTGAAAAGATATATATACCCTGGTCCCCGGCTAATGGTATAACCCCAAACAGTGGAAAAGAATTTAAGAATACATATGTGATTGAGCAGTGCCTGCAGATTCCTTGCTTCAACATCAACTGCTATTAATTTACTTTTTCGTGATTTATTGAAATTAAAAATTAATCAGATACATTAAAATAAGGGGGCTAATAGCCATAAAATTCAGAAAAATAGTGGAGCAACAAATACAAACACTAGCAAACACTAGAGAAGGGTGGTTGCGCAAGATGGCATAACTTGTTAATGTCCCATTTAGAAAACTTTGACACAGTAAAATCAAATTGACGATGTACACATAGGCCTTAAATAACTCAAGTTGTATTAATTAAAAAGATTTAAAAGATTTTGAAAGCACGCCATCAAAGTTATTAATTGATGAAGGCTTTAATTTGTTTCTTCTTGTTGTATCACAAACTATATATCGTCACAAAACTACGCGTTGATGACCTGAACTCAGTCCTAATTAAGAAGCCAGCTCGTCCTCTTCATGAACTCGGTCATGGATAAAACATAAACAGATCTAATAATCATATAATAAGAGACCTAACAGGAGTCCTAATTACACAGACTGAGAAACTATCTCATCTTCTCTTCACCCTATGTTGCACCGCAATTTCCTTAACTTGCGAAACCAATACCCCATAATATGTATTTCTGTTGATAAGTTTTGGATAAACACAACAAACTAAAACAAAAACTAACAAAACAGAAGTCAACAATACTTCTTTATTTCAATGTGTAAATTGGTAATAGTGCAGTACAAATTTATAATAAACGTCCCACACACTCTCTAACTGAATGAAGACTTGGTACACACCAACAACTACAAACAGTTAAGTAACTTCCCACTGCACAGGCTTCATTTGGTTCATTTTACTAACTTCTAGGGAAGTTAACCACTAAGGAAGTTGCACTTTTCACGTTTAGTTCAACTTTAAACTTCCTGGGAAGTTCCATATTTCAAAAACAATAAAATAATATAATTGACATCAATGCCCTTTACACTGTTTTTAATAAAGAGATCGTAAGAAATAAAGGTAGAGAGAGACAATTAAATGAAGGTAAAAGTGTCAATTCCCCCTCTGGAAGATAACTCATGCACCCCCCTAAGTGAGTTATCTTTCCCTATATGGGGGAAGTTGGAGGTCAATCTTCCAGAGAAGTTTTTTGAAAATATCCAACTAAACAAGGTGAATTGGAACTTCCCTAGAAGTTATCTCACTTCCTTCAACTTCCCCCCGAACCAAACAAGGCCAAACACTACAACACACCATGACTGTAAACATGGCACATGTCCCACTATCACTTGACTCAACTGCCCACTTCATAACTGCAATTAGTCAAGCAGATTTGTAGCTCACTGCTTGACTGACACACATTGACACACATATTAATTAAGACTTAAATAAAACAATAATACCATTCTTATTAATTTGAATAATATTCTAACAATTTCAAAGTCAATCTATTCACCTCTCAAAACTGTAATTCCTTTTTTACTGATTCAACATCAATGGTGAATGGAATTGATTGATGATTCGATTTTGAGGGGATGATCATGATCTCTATGGATGTATTGAAAGTTCCCATGTATGCAAAGTGTGCAAATTAATTAAGATATAATAAAGAAAGACACGCAAACGAACAAGGGGTTTGGTTACGTAGTTCAGTATCACGACCTACATTTGCGGGGTCTCGCGCAGTATCAACTTTTCACTATTAAAACAAAAGTGTAGTCTCATGCAAGAATCCTTTCTTGATGACTCCCTCACCTAGACTCTTTAAGCCTTAACTCTTTTTAACAATAGTAAAAACAACTCTAGATCCACTTAACATTTTATAATACATTCAATAGTAATGAAGTAGACAAAACACTCCAAGAACTATCTCCACAAGTGAAACGTTAATGGAGTAAAGAAGGAAACACTCTTTTGCTTGAAGAAGACATTGGAATTCGTGTGTTCTGCCAACGGAAGTTGTCTCACTGATTTGAGTCTTCAAACCTTAAATAGAGGTCTCAATTTGGTCTTTACCCCTTTGTAGGTTGATCCGACTCGAGTTTGGATTAGTCTAGGCCCAATGGGCTTCCAAGTACTGGGTTGTGTAAAAAAAACAAACAAACCTTTTCTAATTACGAAAAAGGTAAAAACTATATCATGAGTACAACTCAAACTAAAATTCTTTACTTAATTAAGCAAGTATATATGAACTGTACAAAAGAAAGAGAAGAAAGAAAGCCACCTATATTAACTTGTAATTCTAAAATTTCAACCAAATGAACGCATTTCAACATCAAGTTCAGGTACTTCTTGAATTGTAGTGTCTCCACCATCTTGATCATCAACTGAGGTTAGATTTTGTTTCTCAATATTTCTTACTTGATCATTGTCCTCTCCGTCGGGGTCCATTAATCTTGTGATGCGACAACCTTGAGGAAATGACCATTGAATTTTGTCTTCTAATAATTTGAGTTTGCAAAGAAGCTTTAAAACGAACCTTGCCTTTTCTTCATGGTCTTCAATTGGGCTCTCGTTCACTTCCTTCCATATTGCAATTGGGAGTTGAGAAAGAAAGAAATGCAACATATCAACAAACTGTTGCTCCAAATGAAAATAAAGCTCCTCAATTGATGTATACTCCGTTTCTCGCATTAAGATGAAATCTATGATGATGTTCATTTCTCTTGCCGCGAGTCCCTTAGGGAGGAGCATGCCTTCTTCTTTAATAGATGAAATTGCTTCACTCACAGACCAACTAGAATGAATAGTGTCTTTCTTGCTCAGATGAACACCCTTGTATGCCAACAAAACTTTTGCAAACCGACGTTTCCTATCATCTGTTGTAAAAATAGACCGGATAGAGCAAGACCACGACAAATAATTTGGGATAATAAAAGTGAAGAAAAAATGGACACAGAGATTTTTACGTGGAAAACCCCCAAACAAATTAGGGTAAAAACCACGGGCAAGGATAGAAGAATTTACTATGAGAAAAATAGTAGGTGTTACACTATCTCTCTATTTATAAAGGAGAAACACTGAAAATATCTCTCTTTATAATAGGAGAAACACTCACTCTCTATTTGCTCACAACAGAGCACACTTGCACATTGCACTGCTATCTTGTGCTCTGAGCTTCTGCTTACTCTTCATTTTGTTCTAACGCGTTGGGCCTATTTATAGGCAACCAAAGACGCGTCAAAGACGCGTTGGTCAAAGACGCGTTGGTCAAAGACGCGTTTAGTGCATTTTCCTTGCATGTGGGTCCCACGTGTGGGGCCCACATGTTTCTTCACAATCTCCCACTTGAAGATTTGATTGAGAATCAATCAGATCTTCACACCATTCTTTCTTCCTTGCTATTTCCATGTTGCTTACATTTCTGTCAAGCCGCATGAGGATCGACACCAGATAAATTTGTCAGCATTGATCGTCTTCGTCAGAAAATCTGCTAGGTTGTCTGTAGTATGAATTTTCTGCATGTCCACGGTTCCTTCTTCCACTTTCTCATGACGAAGTGATACTTGAACTCGTATATGCTTTGTTTTTGAATGAAAGGTTTGGATTCCTTGCGAGATGCAAGGCACTCGATTGTCACAATACAAAGTAATTTTCTCTTTGTTTGTGCCCGAGTTCCTCCAACACCATCTCGCAACCATACTTGCTTCTTTACTAGCTTGTGTAGTCGCGACATATTCTCGCTTCATTGTTGACGTAGCCACAATCGATCATGCTTTGAAACCCGGCCATCGTCCCGTCAAAGAAGTGTGAACACATATCCAAAGGTGGATTTGCTTTTATCGAGATCTCCTGCATAATCAGAATCAACATATCCACTGACAATAAATTCTGATCCTCCGTAACATAATGCAACATTTGAGGTACCCTTGATGTATTGTAGGATCCTCTTTACAGCATTCCAATGCTCTCTGCCAGGATTCGCAATGTACCGACTAACTACTCCCACTGCTTGTGCAATGTCTGGTCGTGTACAAATCATCGCGAACATTAAGCTTCCCACTGCTGATGCATACGACTTTCGAGACATTTTCATCCTCTCTTCTTCACTGCTAGGACTCATACTTGAGGATAACTTGAAATTAATAGAAAGTGGGGTAGAAATTGGCTTACAGTCTTGCATGTTGAAACGACGCAAGATCTTCTTCAAATAATTTTTCCGAGAAAGCCAAATCTTTCTATTATTTCGTCTCGATGAATTTGCATCCCTAGAATCTTGTTTGCTTTGGTCCCAAATCCTTCATCTCGAACTCCCTAGCCAACCGAGCCTTCAATTCTTGAATACGATCTTTGTTGGGGCTCGATACCAACATGTCGTCTACATACAACAAAGAAAAACAATGAAATCATTGTTACCAAATCTCTTGCAATATGCGCAAGTGGTCTCGCATTTAGTCTGTTGTAACCAAGGCTCATTATGAAGGAATCAAATCTCTTGTACCAACACCTCGGCGTCTGCTTTAGGCCGTACGAGATTTGTTCAACCGACAAACCAAGTTCTCCTTTCCTTGTTCTTCAAATCCTTCGGTTGGAGCATATAAATCTCTTCTTCAAGATCTCCATGAAGAAAAGTTTGTCTTAACATCTAGCCGCTCTAGATGTAGATCAAAAGTAGCACACATCGCTAGAACTACTCGAATCTGTTGTAAGTCGAACCACGGGGAAAATATCTCATTGAAATCAATGCCTTCTTTCGAGCATATCCTTTCACTACCAATCTTGCACGATACCGCTCCACTTGATCATCATTGTTTCGTTTGATCTTGTAAACCCATTTGTTGCCAATGGGCTTCCCGCTCTCCCGGTAATGGCACTAGCTCCCATGTTTTATTTTTATGGAGAGCTTCGATTTCTTCCCGCATTCTTTGCCGTCCACCGAGATGCTTCGAGCCATGCATTGCCTCTTGAAGAGTTGATGGTTCTCCTTCCTTGGTTAGAAGACAAGTATGCAACATTGCTTTCCATAATATATTCGAGTGCCGATCTGCAGTGCGTTTCTCGTGCGAGATGATCTACGAGGTTCGGAACTTCAGTTCACCTGGTTCATTCTCCTCATGTTCTGTACAGCTTCGGAAGAATCCTTTCGTTCGATTCACATTCCACCTGCATCTTGTTGTAGTTTCGAAATGCTATCATCTTTCTCTATTTGTTGTACCTTGTCTTCTCAGAAAGAACATCTCTGCGACTACAACCTTGTGGGTAGTGGAATCCCACAAAGCGATACCCCTTTACTCACAAGATACCCCAAGAATAAGCATTTCCTGGATTTTGGATCTAGCTTTGTAGTTTCTTGGGCATTGTACATAGCGTACACTTTGGACTTCCAAATACATGGAGGTTTGAATAGTCAACGGTTTACCAGTCCACATTTCCATCGGTGTCCTCAACTCAATTGTCGTTGATGGAGCCCGATTTATCACGTAACAGGCGGTGTTGACTGCTTCAGCCCAAAACTTTTTTTCTAAGCTGCAGTACTCAACATAGCTCTTGTTCTTTCTAGTAGAGTTCTGTTCATCCGCTCTCGCCACTCCATTTCTTGAGGAGTGTATCTTTGTGTAGTGAACTGTCTTTTGATGCCTTCCCGTTTGCAAAAGCTATCGAACTCATTGCCGTATATTCTCCTCCATTATCGGTCCTCAAACACTTGATCTTCTTCCCGCATTCAAGTTCAACCCGCGCTTTGAACACTTTGAAGATTCCGAACACATCTGCCTTCCTCTTGATTGGATACACCCAACATCTCCTGGAGTAATCATCAATGAATGACACAAAATAATTTGCTCCTCCTATTGATGTGACTGGTGCTTGCCATACATCAGAGTAGACCAATTCTAGAATAGCCTTACTTCTAGAATTTGATGTGTTAAACTTCAACCGATGTTGTTTACTTGTTACACAATGCTCACAAAAGGGTAGTGACACCTTTGTGAGGCCTGGAAGTAGCTTCTTCTCAACAAGGATTTTCATTCCTTGTTCGGACATGTGTCCAAGTTTCGTGCCGATCATTGCGATCTCTCACTTGAACAACTTGAAGCAACCGATGCTTCGCCTTCTGAAGAGTCTCTCCCATGAGCAGTACAAGTTTGCAAAGAACCTTTTCTCCCTTCATAAGTACAAGCGCTCCTCGACTGATTTTCATGATCCCTTTCTTGACTTTGATTTCACAGTCAAGATCATCAAATCGTCCCAAAGATAGCAGATTCTTCTTGAGGCCTTCCACATGTCGCACTTCTTGGATAGTGTGAACAGTACCGTCATACATCTTCAACATGATGGTTCCGATGCCAATGACCTTTAGAGCATGGTCATTACAACTGTACACAGATCCTCCTAAAATAGGTTCATAGTGATGGAACCATTCTCTTCGAGAGGTCATGTGATACGTCGCACCTGAGTCGATAATCCAAACATCAGAGAGTCTTTTCCTGCTTTTAGTTGTTGCCGCCTCGCAACACAATGCAGCTCCATCATTTGAAGTGCTAGCCACATTTCCTTGAGGATCGGAGTTTTTCAAACTCCAACAGTCTTTCTTCAAATGACCCTTCTTGCCACAGTTGTAGCATTTAAAATTCTTCTTGCTTTTTGACTTTGATCTACCATGATTGTGACTCCCACTGGGGCCACGTTCGGTTGATCTTCCTCTCATCACAGTCAGGGCCTCCACTTGTTGTGAACTGGCCTGCCTGTCTTCTTTGTTCTTGCGCCGATTTTCTTCTTCTAGAACAAAGAAATTTGCGCAACATCATCGAAGGCTAAACAATCCGTTAAGAGATTATTTGTCGATTGATGATGAGTTGATCATACGAATCTGGTAGACTTTGAAGCGAAGTTCAAGACGTTTTGCGATTCTATTTTATAACTCAATGATGTGAGTTGAGAAAATAGTGTATTCATCGCATTGATGTGCTCCGTCACTGAAGTAGACTCCGCCATCCGTAAAGTGTATAATTTCCTCTTCAGAAAAATTTTGTTGTGGAGTGATTTGGCCTCGTACAATTTTCCAAGGTGATCCCAGATCTCCTTGGCAGTTTTCTTCTCTTCAATGCTTGACAATACTCCATCAGCTAGTGACAGATGAAGATTTGCAATAGCATTCTCGTCCATCTCGTTCCATTTAGCGTTGTCTTCGAAATCACCGGCCTTTCGCATTGATGGCCGCCAAACAATTATCCTTTCTCGGGATAGCCTTCATCTTTAATTTCCACAAAGGAGAAATTACTCCCGTTGAATTTCTCAATCTTGAACTTTGTCGCCATTGCTTCTATCACAAATTATCTCAACTAGGCTCTGATACCACTTGTTGTAAAAATAGACCGGATAGAGCAAGACCACGACAAATAATTTGGGATAATAAAAGTGAAGAAAAAATGGACACAGAGATTTTTACGTGGAAAACCCCCAAACAAATTAGGGTAAAAACCACGGGCAAGGATAGAAGAATTTACTATGAGAAAAATAGTAGGTGTTACACTATCTCTCTATTTATAAAGGAGAAACACTGAAAATATCTCTCTTTATAATAGGAGAAACACTCACTCTCTATTTGCTCACAACAGAGCACACTTGCACATTGCACTGCTATCTTGTGCTCTGAGCTTCTGCTTACTCTTCATTTTGTTCTAACGCGTTGGGCCTATTTATAGGCAACCAAAGACGCGTCAAAGACGCGTTGGTCAAAGACGCGTTTAGTGCATTTTCCTTGCATGTGGGTCCCACGTGTGGGGCCCACATGTTTCTTCACATCATCTTCATAGTTGCTGACATTAATTTTCTTGTCGATGTAGTAAATCATCTTGAAGGTTTCATCAAAAGCTTTTATTAGAGGTTTTGCAAGAGTGGGAGGTATGGAGATGGACACAATTCTTACGAGGGTCACGAATGACAAAGATGACATTATATACCCATCTGGAAAAGCTCTGATACCAATTTGTTGCGCGTGACCTTCAAGAGCTTGAGGAGGAGGATGGGACGAACGAGGTCCACTTAGAAACTGGACTAAATGGTTCGTAGAACTTGTGATGCTTGCACCTATCAATTTGTTCACGTCTTCCACACAAATCCACATCATTCTCTCTGAAGGCTCTTCCATGATATTCCCCACATGATCTATCAACTCTTGTTTCCATGGCGAAGTAATTTTTGATACATAGGAAGTACTAGTTCTCATAAAACAAACGGGATAACAAAAATGCGATATCAGTATCAGTGGTAGCCCGAATGAAATTGTGATGCCGATTACAATTGGAACTCCAAGAAAGACAAGAGCAAGAAAATATATGACTGCCACCGCTAATTTAACAAGGAGACGAGACAACATTGTTAATGAAAGAACCTTCAATAGCTCTCTCTTATTGGAAAGAAATTTAAGGGCGAATCTCTCAATCTCAATTATAGTGTATGAATGTTTTTCTGTACTTGGAGGGTAGGTATATGCTATTGTGCATCTGAAGATAGTGCCTAAACATCCTACTACGAGAGTGACAATTTGTGTTACGAGTATAATCGGTATTGACCATGCATAATCAGAAACATCTTTACAAAACTCCAACTTATGAAGAACAATTGATTGAAATCCAGCGTGTGACACAACAGCTAAGCATACCATGCAAACCATGGCTACCATTGGACAAGTTAAGGAACAAACTGAATATTGAGGATTTGTGATGCAACTACCCATGTACCACGTTTCACTTGGTTCACAAAACTTCTTGCTTCACCGTTCTTAAAGAGTTTTTTTTTTGGCGTCTACCATAATTGGTTTCTGCCATTTGGTATCTGAAATGGCATGCCATATCAGAAGCAACAACAATACCATGCAACACAAGATTACAATGTGTCCTGCAACGAACGAGAAGATTATTCCGGTGTAAATTTGTATGCATACATTGACGACTATGGTAATAACCATGAGGCCTAAAGCTATTAGGTTTGTAATGCTTTCATTCTCCTGGTTAATTCCAAATGAAGGCACAAGGAAACCGATGGAAACACATACCATAGCAGTGCTAGAAAGCTTCGATAATTGGTCTCTAGCACTAGGCATTTAAGTAGTAAGGTCTACGGGGAGCTTTGAGGCTGTTGCAAGGAGAAATAATGTGACTGAATTGATTGAAAATAATTTGCAAGGTAAGTATCGACTCCTACGACGAAAACTAGATATCATATCGGAAAACATGATTAGAAGACATACCAATGTGGTGCCTGCAATGTACAAGCCAACATAAGGAACCGGTGAAGAGTAATCATTGTTCTCTGAAGAACACAAAGGTTTTGCCATTCTTTGTTTGGATATCCCCCCACGGCTTGATGAATTTTGTATGGGACTATCTATACATATATTGTTCGATGGACATAAGCAAATATTCTTTGCTTCCATTTGAAAAGGTAGTTTTTGAACTCTCAAGCAATGGAAAAGGCACATGTAAATAAATATTACTTGTAGCAGTGGTTGATTCCTTACTTGAACATTACTTGTTCTTCTTCATGATATGAAACATTAAAAAGACTAAAGGAACATGTTTGATGGTTATCCCAAATCAAATGAGAACTCAAATTGGTGTTGATGTTCTTAAAAGGATGCTTGCTAGGAATACTTAATTGTTTAATCTTTGAAACATTGATATGGTTTGTCCATTTGTAAATTAAGGGAAATGATTTGAGTGGCATATTCTCAATACATATACTTGTTGGACCTGCTAATGTAACCTAGAAAAAGGCACGCAAGAATGACACACACTTGGCGGTATCCTTTTGATACACATCGGGATGCATATATGCGTGCACACATCGATGCTAAAATGAGGGACACCAACAAAGTGTTCGTCGTTCCTGTGTGTTTTTTCTGGGTTATAAATGCATTTTCCATACTTGCTATACAGTTGAGTTCTTTGGAAACACATTGAGATATGAGAGCATATTTATATATGCTAATCTAGAGGATTTATATTTGCAAATATCACATAAAATGCATGTCATTCAATCAGGTCTTTAATAAGCATTGTGATGAAGGGTGATTAAGTAAATTGATCTTCAAAAAAAAAAAAAAAAACTTTGATTGTAAGAAATTTAATTTATTTGATCTGAAAGGCAACAATTTTAGGGAGTTGAAACAGAATCCATAATGGCTGAACTTTAGGGAGTCTATCAGGGCCTTGTTCTTTGCTGGCATTGAGGTGGAGATGGATATATAGCAACACAGCATTCCAGTTGATAAGGGGAATCTCTAACTCTATCAATCATAATCTCGGAATCGTTAAAGACATCAAAAGGCTCATCTCAAGGGACTGGACGCAGATCTTTTCCCTTACATACCGTGAAGGGAATAGAGTTGTGAACACCTTAGCTAATTTTGCCCACAACTTACCAGTGGGCTAGGAGGGGATACAGCTTTGGCTTCTCCTCCAGTCCAAGTGAACAATTCTAACTAATGACACGAGGGGAGGTTTTGTTGAATATAAAATTGTCCTTTTAAGTAGAGTCTCAATTTTGAACCTACAAATGGAGTCGCTTTCATCGGGAGAGCTTAACTCTTTTGTGGGTTGACCCAGCTTGAGCTTGAATTAGCGGGGCTCAATGAGCATTTGAATACTGGATGGAAAAAAAAAATCCTTTTCTTATACATGACAAGGTAAAAACACAAGACCAAGAAAAAAAAAAGAAGGTAAAAATTATATCATGAATACAACTCAAACTTGAATTCCTTAATTAAGCAAGTATATATGAACCGTACAAAAGAAGGAAGAAGAAAAAAAGCCACCTATTTTAACTTATAATTCTAAAATCTCAACCTTGTAAACCCATTTCAACATCAGGTACTTGTTGAATTGTAGTGGCTCCACCATCTTGATCATCAATGCCATCTGTGAGATTTTGATTCTCAGTATTTCTTGCTTGACCACTGTCTTCTCCTTGGAGATCCATTAATCTTGTGAAGTGATAACCTTCAGGGAATGACCATTGAACTTCGTCTTCTAATAATTTGAGCTTGCAAAGGAGCTTTAGAACGAACCTTGCCTTTTCTTCATGGACTTCAATTGGGCTCTCATTCACATCCTTCAGTATTGCAACTGGGATTTGAGAAAGAAAGGAATGCATCATATCAACAAAAAGTTGCTCCAAATGAAAATAAAGCTCCTCAATTGATGTATACTCCATTTCCCGCATTGAAATGAAATTTACGAAGACATCTCTTTCTCTTGCTACGACTCCCCCGAATTTCACACCTCGTTCATTTTTAATCAATGAAATTGCTTCACTCACGGACCAGTTAGAGCGAGTACAAACATAATCATCCTTACTTAGATGAACATCTTTGTACTCGAACAAAACTTTTGCAAACTGACGTTTTATTTGATCTTCCATGCTCCCAACATTAATTTTCTCGTCGATGTAGTAAATCATCTCGAAGGCTTCATCAAAGGCTTGCACAACAGATTTTGCAAGAACCGAAGGCATAGAAACAGAGACGAGTCTTTCAAGGATCACAAATGACAGACACGACAATCTATACCCTTCCGGAAAAGCTCTGACACCAATTTGTTGCACGATACCTAGAAGATCTTGCAAAGGATGAGAACGAGGTTTAGCAAGCAATTGGGTTAAATGGTTTGGAGAATTTCTAGTGTTGCTTGCATCCATCCATTTTTCCATCTCCTTCACACAAATCCACATTATTTTCTCTGGAAACCCATCTAAGACCTTCAATACATGATCGTTCAACTCTTCTTTCCATGGCAAAGTAATTTGAGATACATCAGTTGCTGGACAACATTTAGACAATGCTATCATTACTACCAGAAGAACAATCAAGGCCGCTAAAGTTGAAACAACTCCCACAGTCACAAAAGCAAATAAACATATGATTGCCACTGATACTTTAACCAAGAGACGAGACAACATTATAATTGAAACAACCTTCACCAGCCCTCTCTTCTTGGCCAAAAAGCGAAGGACAAGCGGCTCAACTTCAGCAGCATTAATTCCCTTCAAGCTGCCTTTACCTTGACCATAGCGTGCTGACATCCAGAACATGGCTGTGAATCTATAGACATTGCCTAAACTTCCTACCATGACGGTGACTATCTGTGTGATGACTATGATAGATATAGACCATCCATAATCAGAAACATCTTTACAGAACTCCGTCTTATGAAGAACAAGTGATCGGTAGGCGGCATGTGATAAAACAGTTGAGCAAACCATGCAAGCTGATGCACCAAATTGATTAGAAACCATCCATAACGTATATTGAGGATTGGTGATGCTACTGTATACATACCATAGTTTCACTCGGTGGATAAAACTTTTTCCTTCACCCTTTTTGAAGAGATTTTGGTTTGTGTCAACCATAATTTTCTTTGCCCGCTCCATAATCAAAGTATTAAACCACAACAGAAACAACATTGTCATCATGCAACATAAGATTAGAGCATGTCCGAGAAGATTACTCCAGTATACATTTGAATGCAGACATTGACAACAATGGTAATAACCAAGAGACTTAAAGCTATTAGGTTTGTAACGCTTTCAGTCTGTCGGTTAATTCCGAACGAAGGTGCAAGAAAACCAATGCAAACGCAAACCATAGCGGTACTGGAAAGCTTTGATAATTGGTCTATAGCACTGGGCATATATGTAGTTAGGTCCATTGGGAGTTTTGAAGCAGTTCCAAGGAGTGTTAATGTGACGGAATTTATTGCAAATAATTTGCAAGGTAAGTATAGCCTCCTACGACGAAAACTGAAAATCATATCAAAAAGCATGAACAAAAGACATACCAATGTGGCACCTGCAATGTACAAGCCAACATAAGGGACTGGTGTAGAGTAAAGGTTGTTCTCTGAAGAACACAAAGGCTTGGCCATTCTTTGTTTAGATATCCCCCACAGAATTCTTGAATGAAACTATCTGGACATATATTGTTCAATGGACATGACCAAATATTCTTTGCTTCTCCTAATTGGTAAGGTATGCACCATCGTAAAAAGTGGTTTTTTGACTAGCAAGCAATGGAAAAGAACTAACATGCAAACAAATATTAATTGGAACAGTGGTCAATTCCTTGCTTCAACATCAATATTTGTTGTCCTTAAAAAAGAGGTACACTTTTGGTATATATTTGTCGTCCTTCTTAATAAAGTACTTAGTTATTTAACCAATGAAGCACATATGCTTTGTCAATTTGTAACTTAAGGGAAATGATTTGAGAGGCATAGTTTCAGTTCATATACTTGCCATACAGATTTTGGAGTTCTTTGAAAATCCATCAAGAAGTGAGTGCATGATGATATTGTTGCATACCATTTTTGCACACCCTCATTTGGGGTCCCTTAGATGCACATCGATTTTCAGGCGCACACACATTGAAGCAAAAAACAACAGTCACAATCAACTGTGTACGAAGAGGGCATGTGAAATTGAAGTCAGAAAACATTCTTGATTTGTAAACATCACATTAGTGTAGTAAAATTGTAAACGCATGACATTCAATCATTCTTCGATAAGCATTTCGAGTCTTCGACAAAGGATAATTAAGTAAATTGATCTTCAAAACAAAATAATACAAGATTTAGGGTTGGAAGAAATGAAAATCGGGCAAATATTCTTGTATGAGACATATATATATTGTTCGATGGGCATAAGCAAATATTCTTTGCTTCCAATTGAAAAGGTAGTTTTTGAACTCTCAATCAATGGAAGAGAACCGACATGCAAATAAAAATTAAAAAAACAAAAGGAACAGTTTTGATGGTTATCTCAAATCACACTACAACAGAAATAACTTTTCGTGACGGTTTAAAACCGTCACAAAAGGCTTTCGTAACGGTTTTAAACCGTCACGAAGTCCGTCATGTTATCTGATGTTACAAAAAGCTCAAGGCCTTTTGTGACGGTTTAAAACCGTCATCTTATCTAAAATATTGTATCGAATTTTTAGGCTTTTGTGACGGTTTAAAACCGTCACGAAAGAGTTTTCAATTTTTTTTAAAAAAATAACAGTTATTTTCCTGCAAAATAATTTTTTTCCTGCAACATATATAAACCATCACCATTACTACATATAAAATAAGATCACAAAATTATTCATTTGAAGTTTTATAAGAAGCAAATGCCACACTTAATTGTCTTGGAGGAAAAGAAACAAAACAAAAAACTGGAACACCTTAAAACTTGCCTAAAACATTACAAGCATATACTACAACAGAAACAACCTTTCGTAACCTTCACAAACTGTAATAACAGTTCCTCTGCATCATTTATGGCCTTCCACTTCAATGGATCCGCACAAGGTTTACGAAGGTTCTTAATACCGAATCATGCAAGCCAGAAAATTTTGTAGATTGATCCAGTTCAGTTTCCTGAGCATCAAAGGATATGAGAACCTCAGTTGTTGATACCCAAGGAGTATATTTGCCATTTTCAGTAACACGGCTAACTTGTTTATAATGTAAAAACTGTCCGTGTAAATCCACATCACAAGCATCGGATTTGGGATCAACATTTGATAAGCCAGCTGTTGCATTTTCTAGAGTTCCACCACCAGTCTTCTTATGTTGCTCTGCTAGGTGCTTCTGTTTGGCTTCATTCTCAATTTTTCTTTGATACTCCAAAGTTTCTTCAAGTTTTCTTTCCTCAGCCTCAAGTTCAATTCTACGTCTAATTTCTTCCCCACTTAAAACAACAGCATCAGGTACCTGATTGTTAAGAAAACAGATATCCATCAGGCGTCAGCACTCAGCAGTCAACACTAAATAACTACATTTTGATTAGGGAGGAAATAACAGTATAAAGACGTACAAATCACAAAGCATATAGCTTGATAAGTAATCAGGGCACTATTATAGATAGCATTAAAGAAACAAATCTACAAGCCAAAATTACACATCTGAACAAACTCCATTTCATAGTCAACATACTTGGTCCAGAAGGGCCGGAATTGATTCAACGCAATGTCAAGCCATGGCTTCATGTTTCCATTGTAATGTATGACTGTGGCGCTGTTGATCTCATCCATGCTTATGCTCGGATTGTAGCCTAGTCCCAGCACATGCCACGATAATTACCAAAAGAATTAGCTAATTCAAAAGTAAGCACAGGGGCATTAAAAGAATCAAAATAGACCTTAAAAACTAGTGCAATGGCAATGCTCACCATGTTATGCCAGTAATGGTACTGATCAGTGCACAAACAGGCATAACATACTGCAAAGTATTCTCTCACATACAAACTAAAATTACATAGATAGAACATATTTCCTAATACTAGTAACTGCTAGAAACTACCTTAGACTTAGTCAAATTAAAAAAACTTACACAACACCCACAATTGGCACAACAAAACACACAAAACATTGAAACTAAAAAACAATTGAGAAAACAAGTAAATTTAAAAACTACCCATTTTAGGATGCACTAATTTTAACATACCTCCATGCTTGTTCACTATTGCAAAGGGTAAATTTCTGCTCTCATCAGCTTCATAAGCTGGGGTTCGTCAATGCCAAGTCTTCTACCCATAGCAACCTATGTAGCATCAAATCATTATCATCGTCTAGTCAATATTATGCTCAGCATGGAGAAGGCAAGAGAAATAGACACTTTAATGAAAACAAAGCTAGTACCCATTTGTTGATCCTAAGTACCGTGCACATTAAAAGTCCATTATCAAGAAACATCAAAACAGAGTCGTCAATCGACCAATAAGTTGAAGAGGAGGTCAACTATTAAAATGGAGTTTAAATTAAGATCAAGAATATCTCATTAGAGTGTAATAGACATAGAAGATTACGAAAAAATGATGGACTAACTTCTCAACTAACTCAACAACGGTGCCCATGGCATGTTCTAAACAACTAGCAATCCTCCATTTAGCTGATGTTTCCTCACAAAGGCACCAAGCAATGAGTATAGATTCCATACTACCATTTTAAATAGAGACATGTCATCCAAGCTTCCACATTTTGCATACATGTCTATCCACTACAACAGAAAAAGGCCATAACAACAATCAGTAATGCACAAACAGAATTACATCATTAAAATCCTTCATTAAACAATATCAAAACTGAATGGAACTAAAAAAATAAATTACCTGAACCTTATCTTTACCCTTTTCCTGTTGCCGTCTTCTCTCAACCTCATCCTCATCCTGTTGCAAATATTCAACGTGACATTAAAGAAATGCCAAGTTATTGAAGCTAGTGTAAGATTACTACTAACTTGAGACAAGAAAGGAGTGGGAGCTCGTTGTTATTTTTTGTAAAGAAAATACCATCGCATTGTAGAAGTGGACAGTTAGCAATGAATAGATGCTTCAGATGCATATTGTCTCGCAGCACGTTTTTCGGAAGAAACACAAGATCTTGGATTGTGTCTAAACCATCACATTGTAAAAGTGAACAGTTAGCAATGAATAGGTGCTTCAGATGCTTCAGAAGCATATCGTAGTGCTAGTATTCAATGATGCAAAATGAATCACATTGGAAAAAGAAAAAAATAAAAGTAAATAAAAACAGAGAAATCACTTACAGATTTCACACCCATGAACTGCAACAGAGGTTTTGCTGCTGTGATGAGGAATATGGCCTGAAGGAGGCCTAGCACTCCACCAAAAAATAGTGTTGATGAAGCAGATGGCACGAATCTAGTTTCATTCACAGTTTTTATCTATATTGAACTAATACTCTAAAATGAACTGGAATGAAGTAGAGACAAACCTAAGTGGCCAATAAACGCCGTGTCAATTAAAGAAGCAATAGGATCAGCTGTTAAAGCAAGGGCAACAGGTACTGCGATCCGAAGTATCTCCAACGCAAGCTCATCCCATTTTCCTAATATTTAAATTTTTCAGCACTCACATATAGACATGTTGACAAGTTAAAGGAAACAAATCCTATAGTAGTTGTCGTGACAAATTCTCGGGGAAGTAATAATGGACCCAAAGGATGCAGCCTTACCTCTTCTTGGGCTTTCTTCATCGTGTTAGGACTCTTTAGGAGCTCTGCCATTGCCCACTCAGTAGCGGTTGTCGTTGTATCAGTTCCAGCGAGAAACATATCCTGCAAAAAATTGTAGGAGAATTGGTCAGTGTCTTAAAATGGAGAAATATTGATAAGATGAGAGAAGAGAAAGGAGGAACCATCATTATTGCTTTAATGTTGTCTTTGCTGATATCAATGATCCATTCATCTTCTAAGTTTCATCATACAACACAAACTTAAAACCAAAATGTGCAATTAATTAAGCAGTGAGCTCCTCCTCCTTGTGAGTAACATTCCTTACTCAACTTTGCAACTCCAACTGGAGTGGTGAGGGCAAAGAATAGTGCCATCACTATAACAGATTTAGCATTGAACTTTGCCTGCAAAACCCATGGAAAAAATTGACTTACATGCTTCACAAATTAAATACAAAAAATGTTTTCAATGTAGGACCTCTCCATATGAACTGGCATTTGAAATTCCCAAGAGACAATATGATTGACTTTTAATGGTGCATATTAATTGAATAAACAAGAAGGAAAAACACTTAGAAATCAATTCTATATCTTTTAGTGTGACAAAAAGTCTTCGTGAGAAATAAATTTTTAAAGAGAACGCACAAAAGTACAAAAAAAGAAATAAAATAAGAAAACAAGTAATTAAATTAGTACCTATGAAATGCATCCACCAAGGCCCATTCCCTCAAAAAGAAAAGATGGGTACCTGTGATCAAGAAGAGCAGAGGTAGAATTATTTTTGGTGATGAAATGCTCTGCTTCTCTGTCTCTCTGTCTCTTTCTCTTTCTGTGTGTAAATTAGTTCTCTTAAAGCCTATAAAGAATGATGAGAAGAACAATAAAAACAAGAGTAAAAAAGTGAAGAGGGTGGGGTGGGTTAAGAAGAAGTAATTGGAGGTGGAGGGAGGGAGGGAGGGAGAGTCGCGAAGAGATAACTCTTTGCCCTAACTAAAAATGAAGGTCTGAAGCAATCAACGAGTGCAGAGAACACAGTGTTGTACAACGAAATCCTTCAGTATCAGATAACAAAGAGCAGCCGTGGTTATCTAACAAAATAGATCGTCTTTTCATCGAAAACGGACAGAAATCTGGGTTTAACGCTCACAAATTCACAAGAAACGAAGTAGCTTCCACAATTAGGGCAACCACAGAACATCTATTCGATTGAACTAATTTTGACAAATAAGAACCCTAAAAGAGGTGATTTTCCATAAACGCGTAAGAGAAACACAAATTCAGAACAAATCTCAAAACCTAAACAAGAAATCTACCAAATCACTCAACTGATTCCAACAAAACGAACAAAAAAGAGGAATCCGAAGAGATGAACAAATCAACGGAGACTGAGTGAGTGACTGACCTCTCTACCGGAGTGGTGAGACGAAAACCACAGATCCATACCTGTGACTGCAAAAATCCGAAGAGTGGAAACCAAGATATGGAGTGATCGCACGAGCGAGAGAGAGAGAGAGAGATTCGTGAGAAGGGTTTAGGGTTTCAGAGAGAGAGATTTTCACGAGCGAGGGAACGAGGGAGCGAGAGAGAGAGAGAGATTCGTGAGAAGGGTTTTGTTAAGTGGGAGAGTCGTTCGATGCGTTGATAAAGTGGTATATATATAATCACTATAATAACGGTAACCGTTATCTATTCCTGTTTTTCATGACGGTTTTTTCACACCGTCATTAATAATTATGTTATAAAAACACATTACTGTTGTAGTGTCAAATGAGAACTCAAATTGTGTAGATGATCTTAACAGGATGCTTGCTAGGAATACTTAATTGTTTAATCTATGAAACATTGATATGGTCTGTCCATTTGTAAATTAAGGGCAATGATTTGAGTCGCATATTATCAATATATATACTTGTTGGACCCTGCTAATGTAACCTAGAAAAAGGCACGCAAGAATGACAAGCACTTGGTGGTTTCCCTTCGATACACATCGGGATGCATCGATGCTAAAATGAAGGGACATCAACAAGTGTTCATCGTTCCTGCGTATTTTTTCCGGGTTAAAAATACATTTTTCATACTTGCTACTATACTATTGAGTTCTTATTGTGGGTTTTGTCATCGATTGAATATGGAGGTAGGGGTTTTGGTTCTTCTTCTTCTTCTTCAAGTGAATTAATCAAGAACTTAGACCAAATCAGACATGTAATTAAAGGTAATGTAATTCACTAGTAAAACTCCACCAAGCTGCTGACGAGCCAAGGTCGGTTCGGGACGCTGACGAATGGACTGATTCTCCGGTGCTTAAATCAATGGCGTAGGAGGCTGGTTGTAGCTTGTTCAGCCCGACATTTTGGAGGCAACTCTTCAACCAAGAGTTACCCGGACCTCGTGTTTGCCCCCCCACCTCGCATGCACAAAATGTTGATCAACAACCCGTTTATCACTACCGACAAACACACCGTTTATAGCTAGTGACGCACGTCTGAAAAGGGAGTAGTGGAGGTTAGTTTCAGGCAGGGCCGGCGGGTATGGGCGGGGCGGGCGATCGCCCCAGGCCTCACCCACACCCAAGGCCCCCTATTTTTTAGCCATGTTACAATTTTTATTTTTTTTATGAGATTGGACATTAGTGAGTTATTGCTAAAGTATCATCTTTGTATAAATTTGTTGGGGTTCATTCATGAAAACTCATTGTAATATGCAAGTATTCGTCTCAATGTATATTGAGTAGATCTCAACAACTAAATCATTTAATGCATGTTAAATGTCACACAATTTTTTTTTTTGTTGGTAACACAATAGTTTTTTTATATGTTACGTCTACTCATTTAAATGCGTTTTTTCTACAATCTCAAAATAAATAAAGTTTTGGTCTCAATAAATAAACAATAATAATAAATAAAAAAATTTTACATCTCCACCAACTAAATTTAATAAAACCAAATCAAAACAATTTTTTTTTTAAATTAAATTTGAGTTAGAGAATAGTTAACAATATGTGTAAATTTTTTTTTCACTATATGTTGACGCAGCGTAAATGTTCAAACAAAGAAGAATCCTTAAAGTTTTGAAGAAAACCGAAATTGAAATAAATTGATAATAATTGATAATGATTACAGCCCTAATCATAGCTTTATATAGTCCATTAGACACTCTAATCCTTCTACGACTCTAAACGTAATCCTTCTATGACTCAAAACGCCTAATCCTTCTAAGACTCTAAAACGACTTAAATAAAGTATATTACGAAAATACCCTAAAACTAGACAATAAAATAAAAGTTCCCGATGAAGGCCGAAACGAAAGAATTTAGATCCGCGAAACCCAATCCTGGAGAGCAAAGCTCCGGGGACAGCTGTAGAGCATGAAACATCATTTTCGAAAATGTATTATAATAATCAATCGGATTCCTGAATCAAAAGTAACGGTCCCCCAAAGCATCTGCAACTGCCACAACATCATATGTAAACTTTATAAGTACAAAAAGCACACCATCAATTGCACTAAAAATCAAGCAAAATGGAGGAGTTTCTTTATCTATGTAGCCAACCCAACTAATTTGGAATATGGTTTTGTTGTTGTAACTATATATATTCACAAAAAAAATTATTTTAGGAAGTCAAACATAAAGGTCCCAAATTTTTATTTCGCCCTAGGCCCCCAAAATAACAAAACCGGCCCTGCGGGCCCTTATGGTGCATTGCCGGGGACTTTAATGTCCCTCATTTTCTTGTCGAGAAATCTAATAGCTCTAGGATTACGACTAGCATGCGTAAATTTGATCAACTTATTAGGGAACTCTACCTCGTGGATCTCCCACTCCTTAATGGGAACTTCACCTGGTCAAACTTTAAAGTTGATCCAATTTGCGCTAGATTAGATCGCTTCCTATTTTTAGGGGAGTGGGGGAATCTGTTCGCAAACAGTAGGCAAAAGTTGGGTAATAGGGTCACATCAGACCATTCACCAGTCATCATTGACACCGACCTACTTAAATGGGCCCGACTCCTTTCCGCTTTGAAAATGTTTGGTTGACCATCACTCCTTTTTATCTTCATTAGAAGCATGTTGGCTTTGGGATGAAGGTAGAGGAGGACAGGGTTTCAAATTGATGAGGAGGAGGACAGGGTTTCAAATTGATGAGGAAACTATGGAAAGTTAAACGAAAGTTGGGGACATGACACAAAGAAGTATTCGGCACAACCCAAGTAAAGAAAAACTCGCTGCGCACCACCATCAATCATTTGGATGAGCTAGAAGGCAATCTCGGCTGGGATTTGCACAAGGTGGAGGAGAGGAGGAAGGCAAAGTCTGATCTTGCTGAGGTCTTATTGATTGAGAATCGCGTAGCAAGCTAAAAGTTAATGGTAAAGTGGGTAAAGGAAGGAAACGCTAACACTAAATTCTTCCACGGCATTTTGGGGGCACACAAGAGCAAGAATGCGATAGACAGACTTCAGTTGCGTAACGGGGACTTCATTGAGGATAAAGATAGAATTAAGAATGAGATTGTGGGTTTCTACAGAAGGCTTTACACGAGCAATATGGACTACAGGTGGGAAATAGGCGAAATTGAATGGGGTTCAATCCCCATGCAGGAAGCACAACACATCGAGAGACCTTTTTCTGAAGAGGTCTGGGCGGCTGTCACTTCATGTGACATTGATAACAGTCCCGATGGATTCACCTTTGCGTTCGTCAGGAAATCTTAGGGAATCATCAAAGTCACCATCATGGAATTCTTCACCGACTTTCATGAGAGTGGGGTCGTTAGTAGGGATATGAATGAAACCTTCATCTGTTTGATCCTGAAAGGATCTCAGGTAGGACAGATTGAAGACTACAAACCAATTAGTTTGATCACTTCTATGTACAAACTATTGGCGAAGGTTCTTGCTCATCGATTGCGCAGAGTTCTTTCTCACACTGTGGCGAAAGACCAAAACATTTTTGTACCCGACAGGCAAATGATAGATTATGTCCTCATTACGAGCGAGGTTGTGGAATTCACTACAAATAAGAATGATCATGATTTTTCCTTGATATTGGATTTCGCCAAAGCTTATGACCATATGAATTGGCATTCCTTGATCACGTTATTCAAAAGAAAGGGTTTGGAGAGCGATGGCGCAAATGGATGAAAGGTTGTGTATCTTATGCGCATTATTCAGTGCTCATTAATGGTTGTACTGAAGGGAGTTTCATTGGCCAACGTGGTCTGAGACAGGGAGATCCCCTCTCCCCTTCACACTTTATCCTAGTGGTCGATGTATTGGGTCAGATGATCAATAAGGCAAAAGATAATGGAGTGATAGAAGGCTTCAGAGTTGGTCAAGAGAATTCGCACGTCACACATTTGCAATATGCGAATGACTTTCTTCTGTTTGTTAGGAATTCTGAGCGAGAAGTTGCGAAGATGATGCAAATTGTCGACACTTTTTGCACCATCTTTGGTTTAAAGCTTAACCTAAGCAAGTGTAACCTCTTAGGAATCAACATCTCTGAGAAATTGGTGAATCAGGTGGCGGCCAAAGTAAACTGCCAAATGGGTTCTTGGCCCCTGAAGTGTATTGGTATGCCCTTAGCCAGATGTCCGAAGGAAACTGTCTTTTGGGAACCTGTCTTGAAAAGGATTGCATGTAACAACCTTCAATTTTTAACCCGACTAGTGTTGCAGTGATTAGGATCGTGACCCGGTTACGTGATACTAGATAGTATTTCGAACTTTGGGAGTCGACACCGAAGTAATATTATGTTTCCGTGATGTGTGTATTAGTATTTTAGTCTAATACGGGTTTCACACCATTCGGGCGAATATTAGACTGAGTGAGGCTTTGCCTAGGTAAACGGGGGTGTAACACAATTAAAAAATACAATTAAATGATTTTTTGTATAATTTAAGTAGTTATTTATGAGACAAAGCGAAACTACGCGCGTGACGGAGAAATACGGACCAAGGAGCACAAGAACAATGCGGGAGTCGGATAGTCTCACAACATACGAACTACGAGATAGAAATTGTTAAAGTGACACATTATAATGAGGAGAACCATGAGATTGGCATTGAGATGTGTATGTATGTTGAGATGTGATAAAGGGGAAAAAGACCCATAAGGGCAACTGTTTTGAAGAGTGTGAGAAGGATGTTGAAGGGCAAAAGGGTCATTTGACCCATTTATTTGAGTTTATAAGAAATAAAACCCTGATTTCACTATTCATCTTCTTCTTCAACTAACCCACTGCCGCCACACCTCCCCTCTCCACTCGGCCTCATCGAAACTGACCACACCGGAGGTCCTCCTCCACTCTCTCTCTCTCGGTCTTGTCTCTCTTACGGTCACGTTCCCTCCCCTTCTCGGCTCTCTTTTGGTGACCGGACCACGACCCCCGTCAGAGATCTCACTGGTTGTCGTAGGTTCTCTCTCTCTCTCTCTCTCTCTCTCTCTCTCTCTCTCTCTCTCTCTCTCTCCCCCTCTCTCTCCCGTTGTGCTCACTGCCGCCACACCTATCCAACTGGGGAGGTGACTGCCGTTGTCGGAGACGACCCTACGGGTCACCGGAGTCTCTGAGCACCCCCAACGTCGTGACGAACGTGGGCGGTGGTGGTAGTGCTGGCCATTCTCGATTGCAATAGATCTCGAATTGTAGACGTTCTCCTCTCCTTCTTCACGTCTGGTCGGTGGTGTGGGGCGGTGCTGTGACCAGGGGTCTGGTCGAGGACGACTCGACGGTGCCTCACCGGAGTTCCACCAATCCCAGAGCACCCCCACCCCAATGTATGTGTATAAATAACTGTGTTGTGTCGTTTTACCTTGCTTTGTTGGTTTTTTATTGAAACTGTTGTGGTTGTTGTCCTAGAGGCGCTGCTGTTGGCGACCACCGTGGCCTGGGGGACTGCCGGGGGGTTGTCACGATCATGTTAACGTCACCCTAAAGTAGAAACCAGTAGCCTTATGAGTAGTGTCCACTATTTCATGTATATGATCATTGCTCACTGTTTTTCATTTTAGGCGGGGAATTATCGCAACTGGTGGCGCCGTCACCGGACCACCGTGACCAAAGGATGACGGGGACCACGCTACACACATGCTGGTGCCTCGCAACCCTAGAGTGGTCCATAACAGTGAAGGTAGAGAAGAGTTGATCAAATCCATTTTTATTCTAGTTATCATTTCATGTGATTATATATCAAAGTATAATGTTATTTACGGTGAGTAAACGAACAGGCTGAGGAGTTTTTCGGCAACCCAATGCCGTGGTAACACCTCCCCAACGTCGAATAGCAGCCACATGGTGCAACAATAGTCCGTATTTTTGATTTGGGTTTGGTGTTGATTATGTTCGAGGATACGTATGTTGGTTTCTTTCAAATAAGGAACTCACGACATGAATACATGATTAATTGATTAGAGTTCATGCATACGTGAAAATTTTCATGTGTCGAGTACGATATGGGTTTTGGGTATGTGCGTGCACTATTGGTCGGGGTTTCAGAATGAGTATGGTTATGGTTATGGTTATGGTTATGGTTTGGTGTATAGGTTGTGTTTATATGTGGACGAATGGTCATGACGTCGTGATCACGCCGTCGGCTCTCAAAGCTATAACATGATTTACATACGACTGAGCCGAGCCTATGATTTTTGAATAGGCTTACATATGTGTTGTGATTTCAAAACCCAAGAGAATTGTTGTGTTTTCATCTGGTTTTTGATAGAGTTACCGATTGATATATCGAGTTGTTCAAGTCATTAAAACATTGGGAAAACATAAGGGTTTAAACCTAGGTTTAGTTAACGACCTGACCTATTAATACGAGTTTCTGACCTTGTCAGGTAGCGGGAAACTCGGGAATGCACGTTAGTATTTCGCGAGATTGAATACGATTTGGGATTAGTTAGGTAAGTACACTTGCCTTAAAGCTATTCTATGATTTGTAAGCCAGTAAGAAAATGCCATGTGATTCATTATCATTTATTCAGATTCGTTATGCTCTATTATTGGTATTCCATTCCATTCTTTGTTGTGTGTTTTTTGACGTAAGTGTTTCGTCTCAAGAGTACTAGGACCTGCACTAGAGGGATAAAACGTGGGCACTCTTGTACAGGAGTGTGTAACCACCATAGTGATCATGTGACACCGAGTACTGGGTGGGTGGGGTTGCGTTCCTCCCATCATAGCTGTGCCTTCACTTGTGTCGATGCCCGGGAAGACCTCGCGAGGTATTCGTCGTTATGCTATGATTTATACCACTTATGAGCCTCTTTTGAATCCTTAGAACACACTTAACTTTTGATTGATATCTATTAGTCTTTTTATCATGCACTTGATCTATTTAAATTCCTGTTTTTCTATTGCCGCATGATATTTAGACTGCTTTATTTGATACGTCATGAATTACAGTTATCTTCTTCTGGCATTACATTCGATTTCTCCAGTTGCTCACCGTCTAGTTTGTGATGGTGGGTGCAGATAGAGCGGAGTGCAGTAGAGGCAAGGAGCTCTGCCTAGGCGACTTTTTGTGAGGATTAGCAACTGAACTCGGAAGACATTATAGTAGGTTTTTATGTTTTGCTTACTTGTATATCGTTTTATACATATGTTTTGGATTATAGAACTTGGTATTTTTTATGAGATTGGTATCATGTATCTTGGCTTATCGAATTGTACATGAATACCCGAGGTTTTTCACACTTATAGATTCCTACATTTCCCTTTGATTGAGTTATTTCCCTTATGTTTAGTTTATTTACTTTCCGCTGCGTAAAACTTGTTGTAACTCTTTCATAAATTGTATAATTGAATGATTTGAGGCTGACTAGGCTCGCCAGGTCCGCCGAGTAACGACTTGGGGACCCGTACGAGTCTAGGTCGGGCGTACCCAAATGCAAGGGGAATTTGGAGCCGTCACATTGCACGTCAATTAGATGGCTGGAAATGTGGTTTTCTCTCTAGGGGAGGTAGGACCACCCTGATCTCAGCAGTCCTTGATGCCATCCCAACATACTTCATGTCTTTATTTCAGATACCTAAGGGCGTCGCTGATAGAGCTGGGAAGATGATATGAGATTTTCTATGGAAGAAAATAGAGGGGAATGCTTCTTGGGCCTTAGTCGCATGGAAACAAGTCTTACTTCCAAAATGACAAGGCGGTCTTGGCATCGGTTACTTGGCTACGCGTAACAAAGCATTGGCGTGCAAATGGCTTTGGCGTTTCCAGAAAGAACCAGATGCTTTTTGGGTAATCAGAAGTATCTACGGGGTAGAGCAAAACGGGTGGGATTCAGGCACTTTATTTCAACCTTCGTGCAATGCCCCCATGACAATGCATCTCTCAATGTAGAGATGTTTTCACTATGGTTGTTGATTTCACGTTAGGAAATGGGAGAAAAATTTAATTCTGGTTCGATGCATGGAACGATGCACAACGTTTTGCTAAGGATTTCCTGAGGTTATTTTCATAGGTAACCGCACCCGATATCACTGTCGCGAGGTTGCGGGCTTGGACATGACGACGACAATTGAATGGGACAACTCATGGCATTTTGACTTTCGGGGAAGGTTAGGAAATGCCAACATTGCAGAGTATGCACGTCTTACTCACTGCCTTTAGAAAGTAAACCTTAACTCAAATCATGAGGATGATCGTGTGTAGGGTTTGGAATCCTCTCTCTCATTTACTGTTAAATTTGCTTTTTACGGTATTTTTTTGGAATCTTCTTTGGGGTCGTGTTTGGCTTTTAACCTTATTTGGAAATCTTGTGCTTTTATGAAGGTTAAGGTTTTTGCATGGATGGCATGGCTTGGAAAGATAAATACTATTGATGTACTTCAAAGAAGATGTCCCCAACAAAACCTTGCTCCTATCTAGGTGTCACTTGTGCTTTGCTAGTTTCGAATCAATTGATCATATCTTTGTGTCATGTCCTTTCTGATGCAGGATTTGGGAGGAGATGATGGGGGAACTTAACCTCCCATGGCAGCGGCCTCAATCCCTAGCACTTTGGATGCAACAAAATGATACTAGCTCACAGGGTACTAAAAGAGACATTCTTTGGCAAGCAGGTTTCCTTGCATTACTCTAGGCTATTTAGGGGGAGTGCAATCATCGGATCTTTAATGACAAGCAACATTCATGGGAGGAAGTGTGGGAGTCGGCAAAGAGGAATGTAGCGACGGTTTTATATGGACATAAAGAGTTTGATGGGTGAGCTTCGCACCAATTGAATGAAAGCAGTCCCTACTGCCTTGAAATGTTTGTTTTGTTCTCCTAAGATTTCTTCTATTTTTCTTGGGGCTTTATTTCGACTTTGCGTGCCGTTTGCCAGGGTAGTAGGTTGGGGAGGGCCAACTGGGCATTGCCCCATTGAGATCAACATGGGTAGTGTTCCCAACCTATATTACCACCCTCATTGCAGACGATACTATCACAAAGATGGTGGTTTGGCTATGACGTGCAATGTGGAATGTTGTCTTTTGATGAAACTGGAATGGAATGTGGAATGTGAACTGTGGATACCTCTTGCTTGTGGTTTCTGGATGGATCGATCTCTTTTGACTAGTTGATGTCGTAGCAGTTGCAGATGCTTTGTGGGACTGTAACTTTTGATCCATGAATCCGATTGATTATTATAATATCGAGAACTTTCTATTTTCTTGTTCAGTTAGGGTATTTTTGTAATTTGATTTATTTAAGTCGTTTTTAAAGTCTTAGGAGGATTAAGCGTTTTGAGTCATAGAAGGATTTATTTAAGTCGTTTTTAGAGTCTTAGAAGGATTAGACGTTTTGGGTTATAGAAGGATTACGTTTTGAGTCGTAGAAGGATTATAGTTTCTAATGGGCTATATAAAGCTATGATTAGGGTTGTAATCATAATCAATTATTATCAATTTATTTCAATTTCGATTTTCTTCAAATTTTTAAGGATTTTTCCTTGTTTGAGCGTTTACGCTGCGTCAGTTGATATCAGAGCGTGAATTCCGTTCGTACTAACGATGTCCGGTGGAAGCGGTGGCATTCCAATTGTCGTTAAGGATGTTGAAGCCTTACGAACTAAAGTGGAGGCTCAAGAGGCGGCAATCAGAACCTTGGAGACAAATCTCGATCAACAATTCCGGCGTATAGATGAGCGCCTTGATGCGGTGATTAACATATTTGACACCCTTGGGGTGAATGCCAACAGACACGAGGGTGATGGTGAACAACGTCCAAGAG
The DNA here is from genome assembly GCA_039657345.1 of Stephania japonica. NCBI lineage: Eukaryota > Viridiplantae > Streptophyta > Magnoliopsida > Ranunculales > Menispermaceae > Stephania > Stephania japonica. The sequence goes on from CM077558.1 coordinate 51,084,518, forward strand.
ATCAGCGTGCTTGAGGCGATGCTCTTATTGCACCAGTGGCTGCGAATTTTAGAGGTTGGGTTGCTGGTGGTGACTCCAGTGACGAGGAGGAGGATATGGTTCTGGCCGAGGATCAAGGCAGACCTGTTAGGAGAGATCGAGGCGACAGATATAATAACAACAATAATCATCGTAATCGTGAATATTATGAAGGAGGCGACTTCAGGTTGAAAGTGGATATTCCTAGTTTCTCTGGTAATCTTAACATCGAGAACTTTGTTGATTGGATCGCCGAAGTAGACCATTTTTTTGAGTATATGGATATTCCTCAAGAGAAAAGGGTGAAATTGGTGGCATGTTGATTGAAGAGCAGAGCATCTGCTTAGTGGGAGAGGCTGCAGAGTAGGCATTACAGGGAAGATAAACAGCCTGTTCGAACGTGGTACAGAATGAAGCAGTTGCTCCAGCGAGATTTTCTGCCTCCAAATTATGAGCAGATCTTGTTTCAACAATATCAGCGCTGTCGACAGGGACAGAGATCTGTTCATGAATATAAAACAGATTTTATGCGATTGGCTGAGAGGAATGATTTGAGGGATAACGAGGTTCATCAGGTTACACGATACCTGGATGGATTGAAACTGCAAGTTCGGGAGAAAATTGAAGTGCAAGTTATAAGAACTGTCACCGAGGCGAAAAATTTAGCCATTAAGGCTGAATTAATGATGCAAAACAGGGGTGAAAATCGATATGAGGGCAATTGGCGAACCTATGGTAGTGATAGTTACCAGAGGAATAATAGCCGGGGGAAACTTCAAGGAGTTTTAGAGAGCGGAGTAAGTCCACCCAGGGCTAGAATCAAGGTACTGAATGGAAGGAAGATAAGGGACCTGGAAAGAAACATGCTGAACAGAAAGAGGGACAAAAGGCAACAGCAAATCCTTATGCTAAGCCTATTGTGGGCAAGTGCTATCGTTGTGGGCAGTCTGGTCACAGATCTAATGAATGTCCTAATAGAAAACAGGTTAATGTGATTGAACGAGATGACGAAGAGGAAGTTTATTATGGTCCTGATGGAGGGGATGATGATTATGATGAGGAAGATGGACAGAATTGTGTGGTAAGGAGGCTGATGTTAACTCCTAAATTAGAAGATGGCAGTCAGCGACACAGCCTGTTTCGGATGAGATGCACTATTAATGGCCAGGTTTTGAACTGATCATAGATAGTGAGAGCTATGAGAACATCATTGGTAGAGGTACAGCCAAGGTACTGAAACTGAAGATGGAGAAGCATCCCAGTCCGTACTCTGTATGCTGGATAAAGGCAACTGAGAAAGTGCAAGTGACAGAGCGTTACAGGGTACCTTTTTCCATTGGTACTTACAAGGATGAGGTGTATTGTGATGTGGTAGATATGGATGCCTGCCATCTGCTATTTGGACGACCTTGGCAGTTTAATGTTAATGCACAACACACTGGAGAGACAATGTATATAAATTGGAGAAGGAGGGAGTGACGTTTAACTTGCTTCCTTTAAAGGCAAGTAACCGTTCCAAGAATTCTAAATAGGAGGAACGGTATTTCCTTGTAATGACACAAACTGAGCGTGAGATGGACGAAGCCATTAAAAAGTCACATGTGGTGCATGCATTGGTGTTAAGATAATCCTTGTAGGGAATGAGAAGGAGTCAGTTTCTGAGATACCAAGGCAGATCAAACCATTACTGGAGGAATTTGCTGAAATTATACCAGACGAGTTGTCTGATGGATTACCTCTTATGCACGACATTCAGCACCACATTGACCTGATTCCTGGTGCTAGTTTGCCAAACCTCCTACATTACAGAATGAGTTCGAAGGAGAGTGAGGTCTTGCATGACAAGGTGCAAGAGTTGCTGCAGAAATGGCATATCAGGGAATATCCAAACTATTTAATGTGGCAGATGTTTTTCCATTCTATCCAGATGATGAGCCTTTGTATCCAAAAAACTCGAGGTCAAGTTTTTCTCAGGTGGGAGAGAATGATGTCGTGGCAGTTGCAGATGTTTTTTGGGACTGTAACTTTTGATCCAGGAAAACCCAAACCCTCTCGACCTCACGAAAAAACCACAAACCCATCGATCTCGCCTTCTCATATTACCAACACACCACCAATCCGAAATTAGGGTTCGTTCGATCGATCGATCGAGAGCGCTTAGGGTTTCACAATGGCCAAGGGGGCGAGGCATTCGCAAGTGAGCGGGGAGTACTCAACGTTCGTGCTGGTTTTAGCGATGCTCCTGATGCTCTCCTTTGTTCTGCTCATGCTTCTCGCGTTAGGGTATCCTCTCGCTCTCGATCAACACCAAGGACGTGCCCAATGGCAACGTTTTGAGCTCCTTCGTCGCTAGAACTGCCGAAAGGTGCAATCTTTGTGTGTTTGTGTGATTGTTTGATTGTGTGATTGTTTGGTTGTGTAGTTTTGGATGATTGTGTGATTTGGTGGCCTAGGGCGTTTGTGTACTATAATTTCGTGGTAAGTTGTTGCGGCTGCATTTGGTGTTGTGCTCAATTGCGTTTCAATTGTTGTTGGTGTTGTGCAAAACCTTGCCAGATTTCGCCATCGCTGCTTATCAGATCTCCCTCGCTATCTCTCGCCCTACCTTAGATCTCTCGCGCGGCTCATCATCACTTATGTAAGCTTCGATCGATTTAGAGTTTGTATTGTCATGGTTTTCGTTGTTGAGATCGATTTGGTGATTCCCTAACTTTTGTGATTCACATTGTTAAAGCCCCAGATCTCTCCGTCTTTCGGTTGACACTCAAGTACTTCGCGGGTCCTCTTCACCATCAGGGACGCCTGGTTCTGCTCCATCTCCATCATCGTCCCTTATTTCCTCTCTTTTGCTAGTCAAGAATATGTTCCCTGGATTTGAATGCTAGGGTTTTGGGATGGTGTAGGTTGTTGTCGTTGAGGTGGTTTGGTTTTGGCTATTTCTCGGTGTTTTTGGTTTGTTGATATGGTTGCTCTATTTGATTTAAGTGTGGAGTCTAGGGTCAGTGTGGATTTTGATGTTATGTGATTTTAATGTTTTAAGAAATTCAGTATCAAACTCTTAGTTCTGGAATAAACAATTGACTAGATTTTGAGCCAATGTAAACTTTGATGCACAAAACTCAAAAATCAAAATTATTGAATCAACTTATATGTATAGAAGCTTCAAATTCAATGATTCTTAAACATATTTTACAGTGGAAGGAGTCCATAGCAATATATTTTATCTATTTTGCTAAAATAGTTGGTTAGTTATCTATTTCAAAGGGTTTGTTGTTACCTTTCGAAGCTTTTTTTCCCATTGATTCTATTTGGCTTACACCAGAGCAAGCAGAATTAATTGCAGGAAAATTAGAAACATAACTAGTACTTTTAGTAGTCAAAGCTCACAGACTAGATAAACAAAGCTCTAATAAGTTGCCTTCATTTAATGTTATGTTCTGCAGTTAGTGAATCAGTTATTTCAGTTTTCAAGGCCTTTCCAAATGTCCTAATAAACCCTCATCTTTTCCCTACACCATAGAGTCTATCAAACTCCAAACAGTTGCAACTAATACAATTTCGCACAGAAGACAAAAGTGAGCTAGATTAAGAAATCATCATAAAATGCCTTCCCCTGCATCTCTGCCTCCTCCTTGAGCTCATGGGCCTGTTGGTAGTCCTAGGAACTCAGGAGAGTAGAAGAAAATTCATTAAAAACCTACGTCGTTTTGTACACGAATTTGCAATAAAAATAAAATGTTACATAGGAGTCGGGAAATTTACTCTACCTCAACTTTATGGTGAGTTATGTATGTGTAATATTTCGATAGCTGGTTATCATCATTGGTGGCTAATAGCAGTGGAAAAAAAAAATATGAAAACCTAGTTTTTAAGTCTTCCATTTCGAATTTAAGATAACCATTTGATCAAACACATATTTATTTGTTGAGTTTTTAAATATATTTATTCAAACCAGTGCAATCCAACCAGAATTGTAGCATACAGGTACAGGTTTCCTTTTCTTCTTGTAATTTCCTAACATTATTAATATTTTTCAAACAGTAAGGAAATGGTGATTTTATGGTAATTGGTTTAATCTTATCTTAGTTAAGATTATCTTCTTTAAGATTTTTACTATCTTTGATTTGGATTTCTTTTTCTAATTCACCTTCTATCGCTATTTTGGAAGCTAAATTTTGTGGCATTCTAGGTTCTTCCATCTATTACATATCGCGGCCAGTCTCACAAAGCCCTGACTTATCTCTAATTACCCTAATTAGACTCCTAATCCTTTATACCATTTTAAACCTCAGTTAATTCCCTATTATTCCCTATTTCAATCAATTATAGCCTCAAAATTCCAATCATATCATCCAACAAGCTAAGTTCATAACTGTTTAAAGTGGTGCAAATTAGTAAATCATATTTATGACTTCCAATATTTTATAAGAAATTCCGCAGAGCGTCCCCTAAAAGTGGGATGCCAACAACAAACACCTAATAAACATCAGCTTGGAGAGAAGGCCTAAAAGGACTCACATATCTTCGATGTTCATAATGTAATATCAAAAGAAATTTAAAATTTTAATTCCAAACAAACCCCCAAGTTCAAGTGTTACAATCCCAAAATGAAACTAAACTGCTCTACAACCTAAATCTACATCAAAATAGAGCAAAACTCTCCTAAACCGTCATTTGAAGTTTTACTAAGGTTCCTTTAGTGCTTCTGATCCTACACTCAACCCTGAAACCCAAAAACATATGCTAATAATGATACAATATAAACAATATACATGCAACGAGGAAAAGAAACGCTATCCACAGAAATCCTCAAGCTTTCTCTTCCCTTTGTGATTCCTCTTTCACTTCTGAGCATGCTAAAGCCATTTCAGAACTGCTTAATAACAGTGCACACAAAATAAACGGTGTCAGATAAGTAAACATTTATCTTGCTTCGTACAACAGGTAATAACAAGAGATAATATGGAGTATTGCACAATAAACAAATTAAAGAAAACAAATATACAACATGGATCTGTTCAAAGCTCATAATAAGCGGGCCCCCTCACGATGCTAAAACAATACAATGAATTTAATGCATGGTACTCGGAATCGACATTACCCGCCCTAGAAGCCTGCAGGTACGTCTAGTGTAGAGTGGAACCCGTCCAACTCATTGACCAAAGCAGAGGAAACTATATCCGTATTCCATGAATGCATTGTAACAACCCATTTTCCAAATAGACCGTCACGGGGGCCAATGCGGACCCACAGTCTGTCTTACCAGCTACAGTTGTGCTCTACATTGGATTATATCCTCCATTTTATCTTTTTACACCTCATTAATTATCTATTTACTGCTTAAGTTGTATTGAAATCAAATTATATGTTAAGTCATTATAGAATCCTCAAATTCATACACAGCGGAAGTCTTACTAACACGTTTACTCGGATAATGATACTATAAATGTGTAACATGAACCATAAACCATAAACCTAATGTGAAAAACCCATATATAACCATAAATACCTCTGAAGTCACAAAAAGATCAATATATACAAGGTATCTCAAAATATCTCACAATCCCCAAACCCAAAATGAAACAAAATATATATAATACAAACGTACGAGTCAGGCAATCTCAGATCAATGGTACTTTGATAGCTTGCCCTTACCTCTGCTCGTACTAGGATCTGCACTCAAGCCATTACAAAAGGCAGATGACGAGTCCAGAGTGAGTATTCCCAAGGAAATTAAGTGAGCAATACTGAAAGTAAATACTGGAATTTAAATAAAGCTATTAAATAAACATGCGAAAATAAATACAGGCAATTGCGCTCATCGCATGAATAGATAATAGAGAAAACTCAAAGTGTGTTCCTAGCCCCTAGGGTTAGACTACCACCATACTTCGAACTCTTCCACGGAATACTGTCGGCAAGTCCGACTTAAGCAGGACAAGTATCTGGATACGCTCGATGGCCGACATTACACCTACGGCGCACCGACACATGCCACGGCATGATACTCGGGTCGTGTTATTCACCGAGACCGATCTGGTAGCATGTACTATGGTGTAGTGGACATACACACAGGAATGGAAGAAGCCCCGCTCAACGTTCGCCCATATAACCATAACCAGAGTAGAATATTGAAATGAAAAAAATTGAATTCAAAATGACAAAAGAAGTAAATGCTCAAGTAATTTTAGTTGGGATACTACACACCTCAATCCGCACCTCGTGTCCCGAAAACCAAACCCCAGTATAGCTCCAATAAACACCCGACAGTCAAAATTATCACCCGAATGTACCTAATACCATTTGTCATTGAATTAGCTTCAATTGAGTATATTATGTCAATTTTACATTTTACGAAGTAAAAACCTTGACAACATCTCGCCAAAATCCCGAGAAAGTCCCGAAACTAATTTATGAACCCTTTTTCTAATTTCTCATATTTTTTTGAGTTTTTCCAAAACTTTTAGCTATTTTTCTCTAATTTTTTGTATTTTTTATTTAAAAACTATTTTTAATTTATTTAAATAAAATAAAAAAATATTATTTAATTAATATGGGGGTGGGTCCCCTGAACCGGGTCCGACCTGACCCAACCGGGTTGGGCCCAGTCCGGCCCACCAGGACCGGGTCAGGGTCGAGCTCTGTCCAGGCCCACCTGGGTTGGGCCTGGGCCAATCGACCGACCCGAGAGGTGCGCACGCGCGCGTGCGTGCGTGCGCCATCCCCTTCTTCTTCATTTTTTTTTTTTCAACAACAACAACAATAACACCACCAATCAACAACACAACAACACTAAAACCTTACCCAAATCCCAACAAAAACAATGGCACACTTCACATATCCCAGATTCAAACCAAATAACCCAAAACTACAACCAAAAGGAAGAAGAAGAAGAAGAAAGGTGTAAAAATCTCACCTCACTTTGATGATTTCCCACCTTGATGTCCTACAATTCACCCCCAAAAATGGATCAAACCCTCCCCAACACTTAGTGATTTTCAGATTTAGAAGAGGAAGTGAGATAAAAGTGTGTTTGAAAGTCAAAATTTTGCTTTTATACTTTGATTTGCATCTCTTATCACATGGCCATCCCAATGCCCATCTCATGGTTCACATTTGGCCAATAATTGGTCATTGTCCAGCCCAATGACTCACTACATGACTCACTTGTGGACTCTCTTTGGTTTTTGCATCATTTAAAGTCCCCAAATGACCATTTCGGCACCCGTTTCGCAACTCATCACGCGTCCTACACGTACTACCGCGATACTAAACCCCATATAGGCATTCCAAAATAATTATTTAATTTATTTTATTCATTTCATGTGTGTATAATTTCCCCCGGCCTAGTATTTCATCTTTTAGTCTACCCGGTACCCGCGTCGACATGTATATCGAGGCAAATACTTAGCACACAATCTCACACGTCAATAGAAATATAAATGCACACATTGCGAAGTCGTTTAACCTATTTTAACATAAACATCACAAAATTAGACAAAACAACACACAAAATAACTATTTACCTAGCTCCAGGCGCGCTCTAGCCTAGTTGCGGGTCCTACGAGTGTTTGAGCTGTCTGCACATCTGCAATACGTCAAAAATAACGGGGAATTAAATTCGGGCCGTTACAATTCTTCTCAACTAGGTAAAATTTCATCCCGAAATTTAAATTAAACTTAAATACTTACCGGCAAATAAGTGGGGATACCGTCGTCGCATGGTAGACTCGAGCTCCCAGATGAGTCCCTCAGTTCCATGATGCTGCCAACGAACCAAAACCTTTGGAATCTCCCTGTTCCTCAAAGTCTGAATCCTCCTATCTATAATCTCCTCAGGTTGCTCCTCATATGACACGTCTGGTTGCACATCAATATGACATACATCAACCATAGGTCTCAGTCCCGACTTAGCTAGCCTCAACATGAATATGTGAAACACCGGATGTACCCCCGCTAACTGTGGCGATAACTCTAAACGGTATGCCACTCTGCCGACACGTTCCTCAACTCTGAACGGTCCAATAAACTTTGGTGCTAGTTTCCCCTTAATGTCAAATCTCTGATGACCCTTCCAGAGCGAAACCTTCAAGTACACCATGTCTCCAACCTCATAGCTCAGATCCCCGTGATACCTATCAGCATATTTCTTCTCTCTATCTTGCGCCGCTTGAAGTCTGTCTAATCTGCCTCACCTTCTCAGTGTGATCCACAATTACCTCAGGTCCTATAGTCGTTGTATCCTCCGGTGCTGCCCAACATGCTGGTGACCTGCAGGGCCTACCATATAGTGCTTTGAACGGTGGCATCCCAATACTCGCTTGATAGCTGTTGTTGTACGTAAACTCGCATAACGACAGATAATCCTCCCACGATCCACCAAACTATAAAATACACGCCCTAAGCATATCCTCGAGAATCTGAATCAACCGCTCGACTGCCTGTCAGTTTGAGGATGGTATGCAGTCCTGAACTGTAGTCGAGTGCCAAACTGCTCCTGCATACTCTCCCAAAGCCTCAAAGTAAACCTCGGATCTCAGTCTGAAACAATGGAGACTGGTACACTGTGCAATCTAACAATCTCTCTCTCGAAAATAGTGCTCAACTATGTAACTGAATATCTCATGGCAATCGGTATAAAGTGTGCCGACTTCGTCAATCTGTCGATAACTACACAAACTGCGTCGTGTCTCCTCTTAATCTGCGGTAGGCCACTGACGAAGTCCATGGTCACATATTCCCATTTCCACTGAGGAATGGACGGCGGCTGTAGCAACCCAGCAGGTCTCATGTGCTCAACCTTCACCTGCTGGCAAATATGACAACTCCGGACGTACCTCCCCACATCAGCCTTCATCCCTGACCACCAAAACGATCGCTGAAGGTCGTGATACATCTTGGTCCGACTAGGATGAACTGTAAATCACGACCGGTGTGCATCCTCGAGAATACTGTCCCTGATCTCCGGTACCTCCGGTATCCACAGACGACCCCTATGTCTCAAGCACCCGTCTGAACCCTCAGACCACTCCGTGCACCCCGGATCTGAGCCAGTCCACTGATCTGTAAATACCGGCCCTCAGTTCTCTACAACTCAGCAACCCGCTCTAAAGACGCAGCAGGAACTCGTATCTGGCCGCAAATGTGTAGCTTAGTAATAGACTTTGTCACACACAATACCGACACAACCTCAAGTAACTCGTGCTTGTGTGTCATATGCCGTAGTCTCGTCTGACTCTCGCTGCCGCTCTCTGCTCAGCGCATCAGCTACGACGTTCGCCTTCCCCGAGATGATACTCGATAGCGAAATCGTAGTTCTTTAGTAACTCGAGCCATCTCCGCTGTCTTATGTTCAACTCCCTCTGATTGAACAGATATCTCAAACTCTGGTCGGTAAACAGTACGAACCTCTCACCGTACAAATAGTGCCTCTTAGCCTTTAGTGCAAACACGACTGCCGCAAGCTCCAAATTGTGCACTGGATAACTCTCCTCATGAGGTCTTAATCGTCGAGATAAATAGGCCACTAGGTGTCCATCTTGCATCAACACACAACCCAACCCAGTGCCTGACGCATTAGTGTAAACCGAGAAACCCTTACCTACCACAGGTAATGCCAAAACTGGTGCAGAAGTCAACTGCCTCTTCAGCTCCCAGAAAGCATCCTCACACTCCTGCGACTTGTCAAATCTGACATCCTTCTTGGTCAACCTCGTCATCGGCGCTGCAATAAGTGAGAAAAACTGAATGAAACGCCGGAAGTAGCCCACCAAACCTAGAAAACTTCGGATATCAGAAATAGACTCAGGTGTCCTCCAATCAATGATAGCCCGAATCTTGTCGCCATCTACTGATATGCCCTAATCGCTGATGACGTGCCACAAAAACTTTACCTCACTCAGCCAAAACGCACACTTGCTGAACTTGGTGTAAAGTCGATGCTCTCTCAGCGTCGCCAACACCTCCCCAAGATGTCTCTCGTGCTCTACACGAGTCCTGCTGTAAATCAGGATGCCGTCGATGAAAGTATCGATCCAAAAACGACTTGAGCACCCTGTGCATCAAATCCATGGAGATCATCGGTGCGTTAGTTAGCCTAAACGGCATAACTGTAAACTCGTACAACTCGTAACGCGTACTGACAGCGATCTTCTCAATATCTCCCTCTCGAATCCTCAACTAATGGTATCCTGATCTGAAGTCAATCTTCAAAAGAATTTGGCTCATACCAACTGATCGAACAAGTCATCGATCCTGGGAAGTGGGTAACGGTTCCTAATCGTCACCTGATTAAACTTCCTATAATCTACACACATCCGCATCGAGCCATCCTTCTTCTTCACAAAAAGAACTGGAGCTCCCAAAGGTGACATGTTAGGGTGAACGAATCCTTTCTGCAGTAACTCCTCTAACTGGGTTCTCAACTCCTCCTGCTCTGATGCTGACATCCTATACGCCTTGCTGTAAATCAGTTGAGTCCCCGAAATCAGCTCGATAATAAACTCAATAGCTCTCGGTGGTGGTAATCCTGACAAATCCTCAGGAAACACATCGGCAAACTCGCAAATAACCGGGACATCCTCAACCCTAATCACTGTCTTAAGCTTTGGCTCCACCATAGTCGCGTACGCCTCCATCTCCTACGACGTTGCTAGTCAGCCTCGAGTGATAGGTAATGCTGACGCAGCTCCAGCAAATGAAAACTCTGGAATCCCCTCGATGTAAAATGTCACCGTCTTACTAAAACAGTTGATCTGTGCGTGATAAGATGATAACCAATCCATATTGAACATCTCGTCGAATTCCAAGTACTCTAATACTCTAAAGTCAGCCGGTAACTGATGTCCCTCAATCTCAACCACACAATCTCGGCAAATCCGGTTAGGGTAAATCTTATCCCCAGCTGTCGTACTGAGAATAAGATGTGTATATAAAGTTCGTTCACCTAACCCTAATAATCCTATCATACGTCCAAATATAAAGGAAAGTGTGCAGCCGGAATCAAACATAACATGCATAAAAGTACCACAGACAGATAACATACCCTCAACAAGCTATCTGGTCGCATCCTGGCTGTGCAACCCCAAAAGCATCTGTCTTGGCCCTATCTCGGCACGTCCAGTCGATACTCTCTAACTCTGCGCCTGACTCTGACCTCGGCTCTGGCCTCTCTGTTGTCTCGGCCGATCACTTGGTGTAGAGGCTACAGAATACGCTACCTCACGATCATCGCGTCTATCCCGATCATCCTGACAATCTATGTCGCCTCTATGACCCTGATCTGACTGCCAATCACCTCTACCTCTATGAGGTCTCTGACCCTGTCCCTGTCGGCCCTGATCTCTCTTCTATCTCTTCGGCCTCTGATCTAACCGAGAACCCTGAGCTGGATTACTCTGCTGACCCTGTAGCGCAACCTGAATCGCCAATCTGCTAGCACTCTATACTATATAAGTCTCCTGAGAAAGAGACCAGTCATATACCTGAGCCAAAGTAGTCGTTCCACTGGAAACAACTGTGGTAGCTATCCTCTCATCCAGTCCTCGGACAAAGTAATATATCTGCAGTCGGTCAGTCCCTGCCAGATCCATAGAGTATGACAAAAGATATTTATACCTTTCCATGTACTCGGTAACGGACATATCACCCTGAACCAGTGTCAAGAACTCCTCTCTCAATCGAATCCTGACCTCCATAGGTATATACTCATCCATGAACAATGCTCTGAAATCGACCCAAGTAGTAACCACAGGATGTGTCGCTTTATAGGTAGTCCACCATATAGCAGCAACAGATCTCAAGCAATAACTAGCCAATCTCGGTCTATCAACCTCATCAACCAATAACATCTCGTGTAATCTCTCGTGAGCCAATAGCCACCTCCCGACTATCTCTAGGTCTCTGACTCCATAAAAGTATCCTAGAGAAAACCTAAGATAATCCTTCAGCTTCTTCTCCTCCACGGTCATCAAACTCCTTGAAGTAGACGCCACAACTGGCTGCTCGGTAGTTGAAGGAGTCACAACTAACGTAGTCTCAGCTGGAACAACCACTGGTATAGCCCTATCGACATGTGTCTCGGATACTGCAGCCTGCCCCTGAGTTTCAGCAGTAGTGGGAGCATCAACTGCAGGAGTAGTTGTAACGGCCCATTTTCCAAATAGACCACCACGGGAGCCAATGCGGACCCACAGTCTGTTTTACCAGCGACAGCTGTGCTATACATTGGATTATATCCTCCATTTTATCTTTCTAAATCTTATTAATTATCATTTTACTAATTAAGTTGTATTGAAATCAAATTATATGTTAAGCCATCATGAAATCCTCAAATTAACACAGTGGAAGCATCATCAACACATTTACTAGAATAATGATACTATAAATGTGTAACATAAACCATAAACCTAATGTGGAAAACCCATATACTACCATAAATACCTCTGAAGTCACTAAAAGATCAATATACACAAAGTATCTCAAAATCCCAAACCCATAATAAAACAAAATAAATATAATACAAACGTACAAGTCAGGCAATCTCAGATCAACAGTACTCTGGCAGCTTGTCGTTGCCCCTGCTCGTACTAGGATCTGCACTTAAGCCATCACAAAAGGCAGATGACGAGTCCAGAGTGAGTAATCCCAAGGAAATTAAATGAGCATTACTGAAAGTAAATACTGGAATTTAAATAAAGCTATTAAATAAACATGCGTAAATAAATACAGGCAACTGCGGTTAACACATGAATAAATAATAGGAAAAACTCAAAGTGTGTTCCTAGCCCCTAGGGTCAGACTACACCATAATTCAGACTCTTCCACAGAATACTGCCGGCGAGTCCAACTCAAGCAGGGCAAGCATCTGGATCCGCTCGATGGCCAGCGTTACACCAACGGCGCACCGACACATGCACGACGTAATACTCGGGTCTTACTATTCACCAAGATCGATCTGGTAGCACGTGCTATGGTGTAGTGGACATACACACAGGAATGGAACGGAGGGAGCCCCGCTCAACGTCTGCCTATATAGCCATAACTAGAATAGAGTATTGAAATGAAAGAAATTGAATTCAAATGCCAAAAGAAGTAAATACTCAATTAATTTCAGTTGGGATACTACACACCTCAATCCGCACTTCGCGTCCCGAAATCCAAATCCCGGCCTAGCATAATCAAAAGTATCACCCCAAATGTACCTAAGATTATTTATCATTGAATTAGCTTCAATTTGATATATTATGTCAATTTTACGTTTTTCGAGGTAAAAACCCCGACTACATCACGCCGAAATCCCGATAAAATTCCAAAATTCATTTATGAACCCTTTTTCTAATTTCTCATATTTTCTGGATTTTTCAGAATTTTTCCATAATTTCTTAGCTATTTTTCCCTATTTTATGTATTTTATTTTATTTAAAATTGTTTTTAATTTATTTAAATAAAATAATAAATAAATATTATTAAAATAATAGGGGATGGGTCCCCTGAACCAGTCCGAGTCGGGCCCGATCCAGGCCCGCCCGGGTTGGGCCTGGGCCGGTCCGGCCCGGCCCAAGGGGTGCACACACGCACGTGCGTGCGTGTCCCCCTTCCCCCCATTCTTCTTCCTAAATGTGTAACATAAACCATAAACCTAATGTGGAAAACCCATATATAACCATAAATACCTCTTAAGTCACAAAAAGATTAATATATACAAGGTATCTCAAAATATCTTACAATCCCCAAACCCAAAATGAAACAAAATATATATAATATAAACGTATGAGTCAGGCAATCTCAGATCAATGGTAATCTGACAGCTTGCCCTTACCCCTGCTCGTACTAGGATCTGCACTCAAGCCATCAAAAAGGGCAATTGACGAGTCCAGAGTGAGTATTCCCAAGGAAATTAAGTGAGCAATACTGAAAGTAAATACTGAAAGTAAATACTGAAATTTAAATAAAGCTATTAAATAAACATGCGAAAATAAATACTGGCAACTGCGCTCCTCGCATGACTAGATAATAGAGAAAACTCAAAGTGTGTTCCTAGCCCAGAATACCACTATAATTCGGACTCTTCCACATAATACTGCTGGCGAGTTCGACTCAAGCAGGGCAAGTATCTAGATCCGCTCGATGGCCGGCGTTACACCTACGGCGCACCAACACATGCCACGACGTGATACTCGGGTCGTGCTATTCACCGAGACCGATCTGGTAGCACATGCTATGGTGTAGTGGACATACACACAGGAATGAAACGGAGGGAGCTCCGCTCAACGTCCGCCCATATAGCCATAACCAGAGTAGAATATTGAAATGAAAGAAATTGAATTCAAAATGTCAAAAGAAGTAAATGCTCAAGTAATTTCAGTTGGGATACTACACACCTTAATTCGCACTCCGCGTCCCAAAAATGAAACCCCGGTCTAGCTCCACTAAACACTCGACAATCAAAATTATCACCCGAATGTACCTAATACTATTTGTCATTGAATTAGCTTTAATTGAGTATATTACGTCAATTTTACCTTTTACGAGGTAAAAACCCTGACAACATCTTGCCAAAATCCTGAGAAAGTCCCAAAACTTATTTATGAACCCTTTTTCTAATTTCTCATAATTTCTGATTTTTTTCTGAATTTTCCATAATTTTTAGCTATTTTTCTCTAATTTTCTGTATTTTATTTTATTTAAAACAGTTTTTTATTTATTTAAATAAAATAAAAAAATTATTTTTTAATTAATATGGGGGTAGGTCCCCTGAACCGGGTCGGGCCCAGTCCGACCCACCTGGACCGGGTCAAGGTCAGGCTCGGTCCAGGGGGTGCACGCACGCACGCGCGTGCGTACGCCATCCCCCCTTCTTCTTCTTCTTCTTCTTCTTCAAACAGAGGCGCAACGCCTTTGTTTCATCTCTTTTTTTTTTCAACAACAACAATAGCACCACCAATCAACAACATAACAACACCAAAATCTTACCAAAATCCCAACAAAAACAATGGCACACTTCACATATCTCGGATTCAAACCAAATAACCCAAAACTACAACCAAAAGAAAGAAGAAGAAGAAAGGTGTAAAGGTCTCACCTTACTTTGATGATTTCCCACCTTTATGTCCTTCAATTCACCAACAAAAATGGATCAAACCCTCCTCAACACTTAGTGATTTTCGAATTTAGAAGAGGAAGTGAGATAAAAGTGTGTTTGAAAGTCAAAATTTTGCTTTTATACTTAGATTTGCATCTCCTGTCACATGGCCATCCAAATGCCCATCTCATGGTTCACATTTGGCTAATAATTGGTCATTTTCCAGCCCAAATGACTCACTAGATGACTCACTTGTGGACTCTCTTTGGTTTTTGCATCATTTAAAGTCCCCAAACGGCTATTTCGGCGCCCATTTCGCAACTTAACACGCGTCCTACATGTACTACCGCGATACTAAACCCCATATAGGCATTCCAAAATAATTATTTAATTTATTTTATTCATTTCATGTGTGTATAATTTCCCACGACCTAGTATTTCATCTTTTAGTCTACCCGGTACCCGTGTCGACACGCATATCGAGGCGAATACTTAGCACACAATCTCACACGTCAATAGAAATATAATTACACACATCGCGATGTTGTTTAACCTATTTTAACATAAACATCGCAAAATTAGATAAAACACACACGAAATAACTATTTACCTAGCTCCAGGTGCGCTCTAGCCTAGCTGCGGGTCCTACGAGTATCTGAGCTGTCCGCTCATCTGCAATACGTCAAAAATAACGGCGAATTAAATTCAGGCCGTTACATGCATGGTCAACAATGACACTCCCTTACCATGCAAAATATATTCCATATTACTATAAAAAGTAAGCGTAGTGTTTACTTACCACCAAACTGATTCAAAATTGATATAGATGCCTCACTTGCATAATTTCCATGAATTCCCGCACTTAGAACTCCTATTTAGTCAAAGAAAACATTCACTTGGAGCCTTAATCCAATCACCTCACTTCTCATTCATTTTCATTAATACTTCACAATAAATGCCTACTAAAATCTCAATAATCTCAATCATTACCCAATCAATCCAAGTCTCTAAATCATGTAGATACTTTCATTAGATACTATATATCAATTTATAATATTCATATGCATTCAGTAAGAAAAGCCTTGAAGAAAGCCTAAAAATCTGTTTTGTGACTTAGTGTTGGATTGTTCATTATATGCTTATCTCTTATGAAATCCTGCTACCCTGCTACTGTTCAATGAATCCTTGTTTGCGAAACATGCTAGACTTTGCATGCTTATTATGTATTACTTGCATATTTGATGGTTGAGCGGGTTTTCCACATTACTGAGCGCCGTTGGTTCTTTTAGCTCACCCCATTTACATCTTAGGTATCCACGACAGCGCTAGGTCGAGACAAGGAAGAGACGAGCTTGAAATCTCCTCTTGATGTGAGCCTTTGTTGATATATATTATGTATATTTGATTTTGAAACTATTCAACTTGGGTTAAAATTAAAATAGACCTTTGGGTAGCTTGAATTTTAATTACCTTTAGTTGATCCACTTGGGAGCTTTAATAAACCTTGTTTTGTTTAAATGAGTACGAACCCATGTATGGTTCCATTAATGTTCTTATGAACTTAAATTTATTAGCTTAAGGATATCTCTTTATATTTATTCCGCAATTATTATCCTTTGTTTAGCCAATGTGTATTCCGCAAGTTTATTTGAGAGGCGTGCCAGACCATTATTTGGGTTTGGTTTAGGTATCGGGTCCAAGTGGCTGTCTGGGCCGGGCGACTCGACCCTAAGTTGGGGGAGGGTCGTCACAGTTGGTATAAGAGCATAGGTATTAGAACCTAGGGAAAACATTAGGTTAGTAAAGCCTAACTTGGTAAAGCCTTTAAGTTTAAAGGTTAAGTTTAAGTTAGATGAATCAATGGTATGAGACATTTGTTCGAAGTTGACTTAACACCCACTAATGATAAATCCTAGGATGGGATGGGACAAAAGGAATTTGATAAAGATTTAATGTGATGATTATTTGCTACTTTGTATATATGAATATATCGTTAGATATATAGGTAAATGTCTTTCCTTAAGACACGGACACGAGTTGCGGAATGATAATGAACGACATAAGTAAATTGAAGCAAACTCTTCAGAAGACTCCACATGCACTGCAGGGATATCTACAACGAATGCTGCAAGAATGGAGCTGAGAGAATGACTAAGCTTCGATTGGAAATTGTATGACGAGACGCGCCTATACTTAATGGTAGAGTAGCAAGTAAAGACTTAAGCAAGAATCGTGAAGCTTAAAAGGGCAGTGAGACGTCACACTACATACATAAAAATGGAATAATGACGCGGTCGCATTTTAGAGAGTAACTCTGACACCTAAAATTCTACAAAGACAGTTGAAATTAACGATATCTTGTTTAAAGCAGAATTTAATAATCCTAGTAAGGGTGCAAATGAATATTAGTTTCAAACAATAAAAATTAAGTTAGTTTGGCTAGGTTGCTGAACTTAAAAACTTAATTCAAGAAAGAGAGGACGTGTGAATTCCCAAAACATCTAACTCCTGATTAGAGATGTAAATTAATGGTCTGTAAATTCGATTTGAAGGTTATTACTATAGATCGAAATATGTTGTTTCAGGTGATCTATTATTTTTTATATCGAAAAATGATTCCTTCGACTATATCGGACCATGAATTTTGTATTTTTTTTAAAGTTGATATTTATCGCACTTCATTAAATTTTGAAGGAAGGATTTTATGAATCTTTACAAAACTTTTGAAAAGACGAACAAGGATAAAATGAAGTTGTTTATTTTACTTAATGTTCAAAAGATTAAGCAAATGGATTTATAAGCATTTCAAGGGTTTGACATTGCAATTTTGATTTATACGTAAAAAGTCTCACATGGTTTGAAAGTCTTTGAATTGATGAAAATGCACAATTTTGATCCTTACGTAAAGAGTTTTTTTTTGTTTTTGGATTTGAAAGTCTTTGATTTGGTGAAAGTGCAAAGTATCGTTCGGACTTGGTTTACTATTGTTATGGTTTGAATACAATTTTTACGTGGATATGATTTACTTTTGAATTACATCGATTGAAATCGATTCGAAAGAGAATTTCAGATGATTTCTATAAAATAAGCCTAACGCGGCTTGAAAAAAAGTTTTTGATAAAAACTCAGTATTTTGAAACGAGTTTTGATTCAGATTTGACTTCTCTATTGATTGAATTACAACATTTAAGTTTTTGATCGAACATATGCAAAAGAAAGTTAAATCTAAATCAGTTATTAATAGGTTGAATATGAAAGATAAGGACCTCAAACTGAGAGTTAACATCGAAACATAAGTACATGATGTACGTGATAGAGAATGAGAAATTAAATAATATCTCTAAAAAACTCAATAAGAAAATTCAGTGAATCCTAGTACACTCAAAGATAAGCAAGTTACTAAAATTTGGGGATACCAAAAATTGATAAATTGTTTTCGAAATGAATAAGGAGTACGCGATGGCAGTACTATGATTGAATAATTAAGAAAAGCCTTAAACTGAATGATATATATGAGACAAATTAGTATGACATGAAGAGTATATTACACAGTTAATGATGTTAAAATGAACTCAATGATAGGCGAATCATTAAAAATTGGGGATATGAACTAACAACTCTTGAGTCAAAGTAAAACCTGACCTGATTGGTAGGGGACGGTTGAAGGAAAAATGATGTTGAAGAGTCAACGAAGGAAACGATTATCAAATAACCTAGGCCAACAATGACTTGATTCTTAAAATTGGGGATCCTAAAATAGGATCGACCCATGTAAAAACGAAAGAGTAATTTGGTGATGAGAAGAATTGCAAACTCTAGAAAGAAAATACATACTACGATAGCTTTTCGTAGTCATAGAAATTACAAGGGGTACCCTATTCAAGTGCTTAAGATTTTCAATCGAAATGGTAACGTTACAATGAATCATGTTGATCACTTATGGAAAGTAACTTGGAATCTCATGATAAAAGTAAGCATTTCATTAAAAGCCTGGACTACCAAACCTGACGCTTGAAGAAAGGATAAAGGATCAGACCAACAGGTTGGCAAATAAATTGGGGATCCTAAGTTAGGATCAATCCCCCAATAATAAAGTGGGAAATCGATACGAGGACACAATGCGAAAAGTCTCTGAAAATTTGAGTTATTGCAATAGAAGACCTTGCTGTGAAATAAAGATGACGAAGTAATAAGTGCATACAAATGAGTACCGAAATTCGCTTAGGGACAATGAGGATAATGAAAACTCCACAAAATTACAAAGGTGAAAACTTACTACATAAGTTAACAATCAAAGGTGACGAGGAGTTACGAGGTGGACCGTTTGTCAAGAGTTGACTTAAATTCATAACCTACAATAATGAATGTCAATAAATGTATGATGACAATAATATTAAGGTATTATTCCGTAAAGGAATACTATGTCTGCCTAATTGTAACCTTCACAGATAAGTCGCAAGGACATGATGAGTCGTTCTTTGATATATATAACCAAGATGCGAGGGATCGTTCCTGATCGGCGAACTTGTGGCGCACATGGAACACTCCTCCGCCACCGCTCGCTGAGGTTTCGCGAAGAGCGGCGAAGAACGCGAAGAAGGAGAAGAACATGGAGAGTGAACGAATCGTCACAGATTCCATTAGAGACGATTTGTTGGTTCTCTCTCTCTCTTTGGTTCAGCAAATGCAGAGAGAGAGAGAGTGAGAGAGAGAGAGAGTGTGAAGACGAAGAGCATAGAAAAGTCAGTCAACACTCGTGAGAGCGAGTCGTCCCCATGATGCTCATTGAGCCGTTCATGCATGTCTCGAGATGTGGGCATATGAAGATCCTACTGAAAAACACACGAGTCAAGGTCGTATGGACGGCTCTTGTGAGTCAATGTGTGTTGTTGTGTGAGAAGTTGTCATTGTAGTATTTTTTTTTCTAATAATACATTATTCTTTCTAAAGCAGCTTTAATATGACTAAAAATTGTAAGGTTTGCACAATCACTAATTGCAACACACTTTGTTATTCTATGTAGAGAAAATAAAGGAGATAGTATCTATTAATTTTCTTGTTTCTAATTTATCCTCCACTCTAATAAAGGGAAATGATATTTTGACATCAAATACAAATACATATCAAGCCATTGGTCGGTAGGTGTGTGCCTCGGCAATAGAAAGGCCTATTGTTGCTATCAAAAATTTCAATTTTTGGTTGAAGCGTTTCAAACAGGACGATATCATAAGGTCTCAAGTCATGCTAGATCAAGACCTATAAATAGGTTTGGGGGAGTAGACCGAAACCTTTTGACAGGTCTCATGGAAGTCGAGTGTGTCATTTCTTCAAAGGTCTCGGCTCTTTGAAATCATCCTATAAGAAACGCCCCGACCGAAAATTTAAACCTTAATCCAACCAACCAAAACAAACGAAAATACAATAAAAAAACACACAAATTGCAAGGAACAAAAAACTTATAATGCAAAAAAATTACCAAATCAAGCTTGAAACTAACTTCAACTTTCGCGGTACTTCCTTGCTCCTATGAAATTGACGAAACTAGATCTAGCTTTGTTCAACAGACCAAAACGCTCCTACAACACTTCCGAACATACTACATAGAGGATGATGAAGGTAATGAGGTTTAATCGTGATAGGCATTTAAGGTTCGAATGGGCAGGAGTGGGAGTGAAAGGATGGGGTTTGATTGTTGGAAGTAGGGGTATTTTGGGGCTTTCAATTACAAAAATAGTTGGAGTCCATTTAGAAAATTGTAATTCAACGTGTGAACTCATTCGCTCAATTTACAGTTGAGTGGATGGGATTTGCAGGGTAGAGGGCTTGTTCAAGTGGAACAACAATGCAACAAAGAGCTATGGACGTCATTGGGAATGTCCACCTGAGGATTGGGCTAAGATTAATTGTGACGGGGTAGTAATTGTGGTTGGGGAGGAGGCCACATGTGCTGGGGTGTTAAGGGATAGTGAAGGGAACTTTATATCGACTTTTTAATCCAAGTTGGGTTGTTGTTCACCACTCTATGTGGAATTATGGGGGGGTCCTATATGGCCTTCAGTTAGCTTGGAGTAAGGAAATCAAGAGGATGGTCGTAGAGCTAGACTCGAGGGAGGCTGTGGAGTTGATTGTGAGCTCCTTGCAGGGCCATATATATGATCCTCTGGTGCAGGACATCAGGGACAGTGTTAGGAGGGAATGGGAAGTGATTGTCCGGCATACATTCAGAGACAACAACGCCTGTGCAGACCATCTGGCGAAGGAACCATTTCAGAATGAGAGACAATTTGTATTGTGGAGCTCTGCTCCAAATTCCATTGTGTTACTCCTTGAGCAGGATATCCTGCATTTGAAATAACAAAGCTAACTCTCGCTATGTTTCTACCAAAAAAAAAAAAAAAAGAAAAAAGAAAATTGTAATTCAAACACTATCCACCACTTCCGGGCTTATAAGGAATCAGCTTTCCCTCATTTGAATTCTAACCAAAACCATGAACAAAAGAAGCCATGTCTCATTCACTCACACGTTCACCTTATGCCCTATAACTCTCTCTACAAGGGTTCAAGAAGACCCAGTTGCCATTTATAATCAGATCTCAAAGACTATGTTCTACTGATGATCACCTGCCAAACCAATAAAATTACTACTATTACTTGGTTGGCTTAATAAGGTGCAAATATTGAATTGTCAAATATTGCACTAATTTCCCCTTTTAATTTTCTACCATTAGTTATAGGGTAGCATCACTCTTAATTTCCCACTGTAATTCGTTATATGAGCAAATTTATTGGTCATATTCAAGACATCATACTTTGGACCGCTATGATCAAGTTATTGATATAGGTCATACAGTGACTTCTTGGAACTAGTTTAAGAATTTATCTAAAAAACTCCAGCTTAATTTGAATGTGTACCCTGCTTGATTCAACCAAACTTATCAAATGAAAAGGCAGCACTACCATATATTTATATCATTCAGTCTACTCTCACACAAAAAAGAAGTAATGATGTTGTTACACATGAGGCATGATGTAGTGTGGCTGTAAAAATAAAATTTAAAGAGAAACAGATTCTGATGAATGGAATTTAAGAAACAAATGTCATGACAACAATGTTGCAGCATTGTGGACAAGTCAAGTGCAAATAGAGAACTTACCAGTGTTTCTCCAAAAAATAAAAAGTGTAGTCTTGACGGATTATGTATAGCAAAGCAGAAATGCTCAAAACTTCGCCAATCCACAAACACGAGTCCATATAACCATGACAGAGATTTTTTTACGTGGAAAACCTCCAATAGGAGGAAAAAACCACGGGCCATAAGCCTTAAAGTTTTCCACTAATGAAAACAAATACAAAGTTATATATTAGAGTACAAAACAATGGCCTCCAAAAAAAAAAAAAAAAAACTACACACAACAACACTTTTTTTTTTTTTTTTTTCATGACACAACAACACTCTTACATTGAACTAAAAAGCTCTCCAATCCTACCAAAAAAAAAAAAAAGAAAAAAAAAGCTCTCCAAACATAGGCCTCCTTCATTTCGAAGATCGCTTCACCTATCACCAAATCATCAAAAAAGAGAATTATGAGATTCTTTATATAAAGAGCAGAATCCGACTGATTCATTGCTATAGGGACTTCAATGGAGCCATGGAATAGTTGAAAATGTAGGATCCTATATTCTCAAATTGAGTAATTAATTTGACACTAATTGGGGGTTATCATGCTAAGCCCTTGATCATTTCTACTTGCTTGAATGAAAGTGCATTGCGAGCTCATATTAGTTAATGGTAGGATGACATTTGAGATTTAAGTGAATCAATACAGGTCCATTATCTTCATCAACCATCAAGGGGGTACGAGTCAATCAGATGCACATTAAAAGTCAATGAGTACTGGCAAGCGAGCTTTTGTTCTTCCTGTACTAGTAATTACTCGAGATGCAAAATACAAAACTTGGAGTAGCACCAATTGACACAAAAGATTAGGGAAGGGTGGTTGTGGTGGTTTGGACACCTGCAAAAATGGCCTACAAATGCCCCCACTAAAAATCTTGACACAATAGAAACTGAAGAAATTCGACGGGTAGGGATAGACCAAAGTTAACTTGTGACACATTAATTAGGAGGGATTTAAATGGTTTAATTTGGAAAGCTCACCATCAATAGCACTAAATCGAGCACAATGGAAGAGTTTAATATGTGTAACCGACCCCAATTAGTTTGGGACTGAGGCTATGCCGTCGTTATTGCTAAATACAAAACTAGTTACTCCAGTTGAAGTAGATCACATGTAGAATTAATGAAAACAGGGAAAAAAAAGAGAACAAAGAACATCTTTTTTATACAGGTAACTATAGCTAATGTGTAAACTACCTCCAACAAACGATATGCATTGGTTCAAAATTAGTTTCGTATTAATCAACTTCAGTTGACGTTATTGTCAACATTCAGGAAAATAAAAAGACAGAAAAAAGTGGATGGAAAAAAAAAAAAAAAAAAAGAGAGAGAGATGATGGAAATATTATTTACCATGTGTGCAAGATTCAGACTAAAGATGAAATAATCGATGTAAAACAGCAAAAACGGAGTAAGACAAGGGAAAAAAGAGAAACTTGAGAATATCACAAACCTGAAGGCAAGGGGCTTAAAAAAGATCTTATACAGGATCGTCGTCGATAGTAATTGTTTGGATATGTGATATCTTACTCCATTCGCCGCCCCCTCTGTCTTTGTTGCATCTGTCCTTGAGAAGAGGACAATTTTTAATCTCAAATTGTTCCAACAAAGTAAGGTGCAACATTGCTTCCTTAGATGTTAGATACATCAGATTCTCACAGTTGAAAATCGACAACTCATTGAGTGAGACAAGGCTACCAAGCCATTCAGGCAAAGTGATCAAACCACTGAATTCCTCTAAGCCCAATCCCTTCAGTTTTTTGAGGTGTTGAAGCTGGGAAGGCAAAGACTTGAGCTTGGGCCACCCAAGAAGTACTAAATTCTTGAGAGAGGTAAAGTAATGTTGATGATGACCACCGATTTGTATTTGCAGCTGATCCGAGTCTGGGAATGGAAAATTGTCAAGATCCTCGCAGAACTGACCGATTCTCAAGACCTCAAGGTGAGGGAGCAATGACAGACCTTCTGGAAATGAACTAAGACCTCTGCAATCTTCGAGATAAGCTTCGCGTAGAGAAGACCAACATGGTAATGGGAAATTGAGGGAGTTTAGAGCATGGCAACCTTGCACTGCTAACTTGAGACAAGAAAGGAGTGGGAGCTCGTTGTTATTTTCTGTAAAGAAAATACATTGTAGAAGTGGACAGTTTGCAATGAATAGATCCTTCAAATGTATATTGTCTCGCAGCACGTTTTTCGGAAGAAACACAAGATCTTGGATTGTGTCTAGAGCAAGGTAAGTGAGAGAAGTCAAGTTTCTACTGAAGGCCTCCATAACCATAGCATTGCTGTTCATAATAGTCAATGTTTTCAGAGAAGGAAGAGACACTGTAGTATTTATAATGATGCTTCTTAACTGAGGGCATTCCCTGATCTCTAACCATTGAAGGTCATTGAGCAGCATTATAGATTTCTTTGGCATCAAATTCATTATGGATTCTTCTTCGGCAGTTTTCGAATGCATGACGGACTCTTCTTCATTGCCATGTTTTTGTTCAACTTCAACAAAACCTTCAAACTTAGGGCAACATGCAATTGCCAGAGTTTCCAGCATCCTGTTTCTTTCCAGCACTCGTTGTGATAGAAATTTGAGATCTGGACACCCTCCAATGTGAAGAAAAGTGAGAAAAGAGAGGTTTGTGGTTATAGACCTGATCGCAATGCTGCTACTGGATCCATCAATTAGTAAAGACTTGAGGGATGGAAACAAACTCGATGGTGTTGCTTTCAACTTGGGACAATCTTCTATGCGCAAATCCTCCAAACAAGGAAAAGAATGCAACAACAGAGATTCCTCCAACACCCATTCTTCTAAATTTGGCAATGCCTCGAGCACAAGAGTTTTCAGTGAAGGGAATCCTATGACTGCTACTGCTTGCTCGTGTATCTCTTTTAACTTATTGGAACCACGATCCCCAAAACGCTTTAAATTTTTTAAGCCTACTATTAAAAGATACCTTAAAAAAGGCAACTGTGCAAAGCTTGGCAGACATAAGCATCTGCTGCAGTTCATGAAAGTGATGTTAACCAAATTACTGACTGTTCGCGAAATTATTCATCATCCAGGTAGGCATACTCTCACCTCCAAAACCTTCAATGCCAAGTTGTTTCAAGTTGCAGCTGGGCTCGAGGGCTTCTAACACTGATAGTTCTTTATTATTATTAGCATTATCAACACCATCTTCCATGTCTTCCCAAAACAAGATTAGATGGGAAAGATTGCTTTTGCCTTTTAGATTTGCTGTCTGAGCATATGTCGCATCCCTCACTTTCTCCAAGCCATAAATAACCAATTTCCCCCTCAACAAATTTAAATATCGTAGTTCTGTAATGGAATTTCTATCTTCCTCCAAACCCACATTAAAATCAGATAACATTTGAAGGGAAGTTAGATGTTCCATTCCTTTCGGCATTCCACTCAATTCACTACATCCACCAATGTAAAG
The DNA here is from genome assembly GCA_039657345.1 of Stephania japonica. Classification (NCBI taxonomy): domain Eukaryota; kingdom Viridiplantae; phylum Streptophyta; class Magnoliopsida; order Ranunculales; family Menispermaceae; genus Stephania; species Stephania japonica. The sequence goes on from CM077558.1 coordinate 51,110,242, forward strand.
ATATCTCAGATTGATTAGTTTATAAAGTTTCTGAGGAAGCACTTTAAGTTTCTTGCACTTCTTGAGTTTGAGAGTCTGCAAGTTGTACAGGCGTGTAATAGACTCGGGCAATTCTTCAATATCAGTCATGGAGAGATCGAGGTACCTGAGATGCTTTAATTTGCATATTGAAGAAGGGAGTTCCTTAATCGAAGTGGAATAACTTAAGTCCAGCACACGCAACAACTTCAAGTTCACAAACATTTCTCTGGGAACTTCATATGGAATATTTGAAAGCAATGTGTGCAGCTTTCTAGCATTGTACAGAGCTTTTGGGAATTCTGCTCTTCTTCCACTTGATATATAACACATGTAACGAGTCTTAGAAATGTCATCTGGAATCACGTTAGAACTTAGAACTAAACTTTCTTGGCCGCTAACAAATTGGGCAAGATCATGCACAAGATCGTGCATCTTGCAACGCTTTATCTCCCCAATGCAGTTGGTCTCTACTTCTTCGAAGAATGAATTCAAGTACAATATATTGAAATATTGATTCCCAATATCTTCCAACATTAAAGCATTTCCTCTTGATGTGCTAACAAAACCTTCTGCCATCCACATTTGGATTAACATCTTCTTATTAATTGAATACCCTTTGGGGAATATAGAGCAATAGGAGAAACATCGTTTCACAGAGGATGGCAAATTATCAAAGCTCAATTTCAGCACATTAATGATCTTCTTATCAGCATCAGGTATATTCCAGATCTCATTATTTTTTACAGCCAACCACTCCTTCTCTTCCCTTTTCGAACGCATCATCCCTCCAAGAGATTTTATTGCTAAAGGTACACCCCCACATTTTTTCACAATCTGCCTCCCAATCGCTTCCAAAGCTTGAGTCATTTGTACTCCCCCACTAGCGAATGCACGTCTCTGGAATAGGCCCCAACAATCGTCTTCGAGCAAAACTTGCAAATTTTGTATTTGGGATGTCCCCGCAACCATATTTGCAACTTCGCCATTACGAGTTGTAACAATTATCTTACTTCCTCGATCAGCACATTTTAGCACAATTTTGAGAGTTTCCCATTTTTCTAAGAATCCATCCTCGATCCACATATCATCTAGAACAAACAAAAATCTTCGGCCCCTCAACTTGTCTTGAAGAGCGCGTTGAATCGAATCCATACTTGAAGATTCATGTTTTGCAATCTCAAAGGCGTCCTGCAACATCTCCCCCAATAGCCTTTTGACATTGAAATCAGTGGACACGCAAATCCATATCTTGAGATTAAAATGATTCCCAACCTCGTTAGCATTAAACACTAATCGAGCCAGTGTGGTCTTTCCTAGCCCCCCAAGGCCTACAATAGGAATGACTGAGAGAGCATCATCATCCTCACCATTGTAAATCGGCTGAATTAACATATTCATTATTTTCAACACATCATCTTTCCTTCCTACGATTTCAGAGTCATCAATCAGCGACGCAGTTTCTAATTGATAATTAGGGACAGCAGAAGAACTACTACTTCCATCACTAATCATCGTCGTCAGCGGGGTCGCAACTTCATTAAACTTGAACCTCTCTTTGTCCCTCTCAATCTCTCCCAACTTAGCATTTATATGTTTAATCTGATGAGCAATCTTGGTACGAAAAAGCAATGGATTTGAGCGGGATAAGAAGTTTCGTACCTTGCTCTCCGATTGATGTCGGAGAGTTTGATATGCAATGCCATCCAGCACGTCCTCAGCATCATAGGCCACCTCCTTAAGCTCCTTCAACCAAAGCCTCACAGCCTCCTTCTCCACTTGCTGCTTCTCGGCATCTTCAAGCACAGCCTGAATCCTCATGAGAACCTTTTTAAGCTTTTCCACCTCTCCCTTCACTCCCCAAACCAGACTTATCTCTTCAAACCCAATGTTGATGAGCTTGTTCAAGATCTCCCCGCGCCGCTTACAAGCAGATCCTCCGCCATTTTTGGACTAAAATTATCTCAAAACTTTCAATTAACTTTAAAAGCAATGGATCATCAAGAGAAGAAGAACAGAATGCAAATGATGAACTGAACAAGAATTCTAGCAAACTATGAGAGAAAGAATAGTGAAGGATCCACCATCATATTCTACCTACTACATTAACATATTCATTTTGCTTTGTCTCCTTTTCTTGTCCACTGCCAAAATGCATCTACCAATGCACTTCATTAACAAAACAACTTAACTTTTAACTTTTCTTTAAAATCCATGACTATAATACTACAAATTGCAGTTTTATAATGCAACTTGCCCCATGTTCCCAATTTCCATTGAGGCAATAATCTCAAGATGTTTGACATTGACTCACATTGTTTCCCACACTTATTTTATGCCGACTGCACTTTTTAATCTACACTTACACACTCTCATGCCCCATAAAGCACACGGGACTTGAAACCAAGACCTCACTAACAAAATCAAGTCCCTTGCCACTCGAACCAATCAGTTGTCAATTGGTGACATCGATACTACCTATGTGTCAGGTGTGATGTGGTGTTCCACGTAACCTAAAATATGACAATGTGACAATCTCTCCCTCTAAGGGCATGTGCAATGGTTACGCACTTTTAGTGTGTAATAAATTGCCACATCACTAACCCACTAAGAGCATCTCCCATGGTAATGTGGATTTAGAGCATGAATTGGTGTCAAATCATGGATATGGGGAGGACGCCTATCCTATGTGGCACTAGATTGACATTTAAATTCTAAAATGATCTCCAATGGTGATGTGGATTTAAACCATAGATAGTGACTTTTTTTTGCCTTCATGTGGATAATGCTCTTTATTTTGTCTTTTTCTTTTTCTTTGAGGACTGTTATGTCTTTTTCTTTATTTCTCCAACTAAAAGTGACGATGTGGCAGTGGGGAGGATGTCTACCACAATGTCTAGAAGTAGACATTAGGGTAAACACCATCTATTTAGATTTTCTCATCATATCACTAGACATTAGCAATTCATGGTCCCATATATAGCATTTTTTAGATAGATTCCAAATGATGAATATTTATGATCAACAAGTTGTAGTGAAATATAACGAAAAGCATAGTCAACGATGCCAATTTGTACCTACTCCATTCAAAAAACTATGTTTTTCCCAAAACCATCCATTAGCTTGCCCACTTATGTGTCTATGGATAGGCTTACCTTGTTTATGAGGAGGCGAGTTCTCCTCGAGTTTTCATTACTCCAAACTTATAAACCATTGACTTTCTTCTTAACTAGTCGATGAAATCACGTAATAAGATTAACATTAACACACACTGCAAATGATATTAACATTCTCACACAGTACGCATCGGGATATGTGGGCACACACATCGATGCACGATATATGGACACTATCACTAGGTGTTCTATCACCGGGTCACCTTAACATTTTTCAAGAAATAAATAATGATAGATAGAAGAGGTTTAGGGTGACCCACTTTGGAGGCGCACTTGTTAATTAGTGTACTTGAGAGTACGAATTCAGTTTGTTCTTCTTTCGCAGCTATGCCTCCTTCACTGTTTTCGCTTTGGGCGATTCTCGCGAGAAAAAATGGAGAGTTGCGAGGTTCATCTTCATTCAATTTTTCCCATGGTATCATTGCAATTCTAATCTTTGGAAAATGCTAGGATATGATGATCTAGTGATGAGACACTCGGTGATGGTGTCCATCCATCGTGTATCGATGTGTGTGCGCACATATCCCGATGCATAAATAGATGTACATCATCATCCGGTGTCCATCCCGGGTATCCCATCCGGATCATTCTAGCATTACTCTTATTTTTTATGAGTATAGAACCTGGGTGTCCATCAATATATAATATTATGCATGTAAACAACAACAACATAGCCTCACCTAAATTAATTGGAATCGGCTACATGGATCAAACTCTCCCATTGTCCTTGATTTAGTGCAATTGATGTTGAGCATTCCAAACCATTCAGATCGCTCCTAATTAAAAGCATCCCAAGTTAACCTCGCTTACCTCTACCTTGATTTAGTGCATGTAAAGCGCTTAAGAAAATGAAAAAGACACACTAATGGCACATTCGAATGATAATTAATTGGGTAAAATAAGAAAATATAATTCATTCTACTTACTTGGACTTCGAACAATGTGTAGCCATGAGGAGGAACTACTAGTGATAGCGAATTTTCAAAGAAAAAAATCTTGTAAGGCCTTTTTTTTGTTCATTGCTTTAGGAAAACAGAATAATACCATTGATAGAAATGAATGAGCTCTGAATGAAGCATGGAATTTAGAAACTTGTAACAACTTTGCAATTTTTTGCTTTATTGCAGTTGCGAATTGGGATTTTATTTTCATAAAAAATTAAAACATTTGGAAAAATAGTATTTTCAGGAATCTTTATTTTGAAATATGATTTTGTCAAGAAATGGTAGTTGTCAATTGTTTAATCATCTAATTCAAATGGTATGACCACCAATGACAGCATGGATAAGTGATACTCGCACGAGCACTTTCTTATGATATGGCTTTTGTAACGACCCAAAATCTTCCTCGATCTAACTTAGGGGCAATTTAGTAATTTAAATACTAAACGTGTGTTGGATTTTCTTTGGATTGGATTATTAGTGATATAGTATAATATCCTACACCTCGAGATGCGATTTTATGCGGTTTGAAGAGATTTCGAATATACGTCCGTCCTCATTAAGGAAACCCATAAGAGAATAAAGATTTAAAAAACTTTTCTTAAACATGAAAAAAGTTATAAAAAAAGGGCGAAATCTCCAAATTTATGAGATTTCGTTAATTAAGGAAAGATTTGTGGGAACTTTCCTAGTCAAAAGGAGCAAGATCTCCAAACTTACGAGATCCTATTAATTAGGGAAAGATTTGTGGAAACTTTCCTGGTCAAAAGGCTAATTAAGTTAAACTAATGAAAACGGCCTAAAACATATTTGATGTTGGGTTGATTTTTTTAATAGGAATTTGATGTTGTCCCTTGCTTTGATACAAGTAGAAAACTAACTATCCAAGACAATTGTTGATACAAGAAGCTGGGGGTTATTATTTTGTGGCATTGTCGTGCTCTTACAACATTCATTCCTAGATTTTTCATTCATGGTCAGTGGTGACATGTGCTCTGCATAGATCTCATCATCTTCTGAGCCATGGCTCAAAATTGCAGACATGCCCTCAAAGTACTAGGGTAGTTCAGACATGTGGGTTCTCTCTAGATTTGGGTGGTTTTAGGTACGATGAAACTAGGGTTTGTGGAATGTTTTTGATGTTTGGATTAGCTTTGACTTATAGATTCTCTTATTTGCTTTGACACTTTTTTTTTGATCTTTTTTGTATATGTTTTTTTTTTTTTTTTTTTTTTTGTTTCTCAACCACTACTATTTACTTGATGGCCATGTAGGCCTTGTTATTTTTCTTTATGGTTGATCCTTCAAATTTGATGCTTGATTATAACTTTCTATAGTTAATTAATTGTACTTGCTCTCTTGTTTTTGGCTAACTTTTTTCAAAGTCTTATATTCAACGCATTGATATAACTTTGTTATGTCTACAAATACTTTATTTTTCCTTTAACTCTTGTATTTATTTATTAGGATAATATTGATGAGAACAACTTCATTAGAAAGAATTCAAACAAGGCCACCGAGGAAGATGGAAATAAGGCTATTCGAGCTAATTGGACGAATTCAAATTTGAAAGTATTTCTTGATTTATGTAACGATCAAGTAATGGTTGGAGGGAGACCATGTTCAAACTTATCAAGACAATCATGGCCTATAGTTATAAAAGAATTTGAAAAGAAGACTGGGTTGTCGTATAATCAGCGGATACTGAAAAATAAATGGGACCAACTGAAAAAACAGTGGAATGCTTGGAGTAAGTTAACGTCATTGACGGGAATTGGACATGACCCGATTGATCAACGAGTGATTATGGAAAACGATCGTTGGGATGAATATCTTAAGGTACATTTTTGTGATAGTATTTTCTAATATTTAAACCAATATTTCTACATTTCATTCTATGAAATTGTTGTGTTGAATTCATCAGGCCAATCCAGATGCAATGAAGTTTAGGTATGAACCTTTGATGTTTTCAAATGAGATGGAGCTATTATTCGAGGTACACTTGGAAAAGTCTGCTTGGGTTCCAGACGGTTCTATTCCATATGACATGCGATTAGAAGAAACAATTGTGGATCTTGATAGTAATGAAGTTGATGTGGAATTTTCAAACAGGATTGGGGCTACAGAAGTTAACTCATCAATCCAAAACATCTCGGCTGACAAATCCATTAAGAAAAATGATTATGATGATGTTATGAAGGAGGTTAGACGTAAGCGCCCTCGTCATTCAAAGAAGAAATCTGACACTGATACAATTATTGAGAAAGGCTGGGTTGAAGTGTTTGGAAAAATGTTTGAGACGGAAAACTCTAAGAATAAAATTCCTACAATTGCTGAGTGTATCGATTCCTTGATGAAAATGCCTGAGATATCTCAAGGGAGCAAATTATATGGATTTGCCTTGAAAAGTTTTATGAAGGATAGTATCAGAGAGGTATGGATGTTGCAGGGAGGATCATCCGATAAGCGAGTTGTGTTCTTGGAGTCACTTCTAGAAGATGAAAAAAATTATTGGGTGATACGACGGTTTAATTAGGAGATAGCTAGGTGTTAGTAGGTGTTTATTTATCAAAGTATTAATAGATGTAGTTATTTATCTTTCATTTTTTGACAATATTTAGAATTTTTTAAATCTTATCAAGAATATTTTGGATGAATGCTATTTAATATTATATTGAATGGAATTTATTGTGTCCTATGATAATGTTGTGAATATTGATGTCATTTAAATGAAAAGTTTGATGTGTGCGCTTATACACCTACATGTGATATGCACTTATTAAAAATTAATATTATTTTTTGTATTTTTTTCAGGAAGATGGAAAAAGAGCAATATTGGTGGCTTTTTATTATTATTTTGTGCTTTTTGAAAAGGTCAAAAAGTCGAAGACTATATTTTGACAAAACAACCATGTAGAGATTCCATATTATCTGGGCATCGATATATCAATGATTTGTTAAAAGGAAGTAATAAACCATGCAAACAATTATTTCGAATGGAACGACATGTCTTTGAACGACTTTGTGATTTATTTAAAAAGAAAGGTTGGTTGAAGAATGGGAGGTATGTAACTGTTGATGAGCAATTGGCCATCTTTCTTAAGACAATCAGTCACAATTCGAGAAACTGAGTTTTACAAGATAGGTTTCAACATTCGGGCGAAACGATCCATCGTTATTTTCATGCTAAAACTTGCAGGTGAAATTATAAAACTAACTCAATCTCTTCAACAAATCCCAAAAGAAATTTTAGAAAATCCAAAATATTATCCTCATTTCAAGGTATAGTTTATTTTGTTATTATTTTTATCAATTGTTGAATATGTTTACTATGCTTTCTCCTTTATTCTAATAATAAGTTTTAATTGTATAGGATTGTATTGGAGCAATAGATGACACCCACATCAAAGCAATATTGCCAATAGGTGAACAAATTCCATACGAGAGAAGAAAAAAGATTGCACTCAAAATGTCATGGCGATTTGTGCGTTTGATATGACATTTACTTATGTAGCAAATTGATGGGAAGGAGTCTGCTCATGACTCTAGGATTCTTATGGATACAATTCGAGATCCAAATAAGAAATTTCCGCATCCTCCTCTAAGTAAGAATATGTTTAACATGCGAGTTTTTTTTTTTTTTTTAAATGTGAGGTTTTTAATATATTCAAAACCTCTATTGCATATGAATAATAGCTTTAGCTTCTATAAACATTTTAGGTAAGTATTATGTTGTTGATTCGGGGTACCCTTCGATGCGTGGATTTCTCACACCTTATAGAAATGTTTGCTACTGGCTACCAGACTATCGCAATGGTGTTAGAGCTCGCAACAAAGAAGAAGTTTTCAATTATGCCCATTCATCATTGAGAAATGTTATTAAGAGATCATTTGGAGTCTTAAAGGCTCGATTTCCTATCCTTCGAAAAATGACACCAAATCCATTTCCAGTACAACGAAGCATAGTGTTTGCTTTGATGGCGATACACAATTTTATTCGAAAAGAAGCTAAAGCAGATAAACTGTTCAGACGCTACAACAACGAGGAAGTTGATATGAGTGATAGTGATGATGATGATGACGACGACGATGATGAAGAGGAAGAAGACCTTGATAGTTTAGAGGATAGCATGCAGGTGATTGAGATGTCAATTGTTAGAGAGCAAATTGCAGATGAACTTTATACTCATGTGTAATTTCGCAGATTTATATAATGGTTTCATAATTTTTGTTTTGACATTTGTTTTTCAAGTACAACTTTTAATTTTGACATTATTGATTGTTTAATGCTAGATGATTTTTTTAGTTCGATGATAGAAGTGACATATATGTACATAACATAAATTATATTACTATAGCCCGCTCAAATTAATAAGTCAAATTTTATAAAAAAATATAATATTTTGTGTAAAAGACATAAATTACCCTTCTAATAAGTGGGATATAAGAGCTTTGTAAAAGTCTTTTCCAAACACTCTTATTTTAATTAAGAGGTGTCGCACTTACTTGTACCAAACACCTAATAAAGTATAAGCATTTATTTTATAAGCTCTACTTCAAGAAGTCTTAACAAATAAGCCCTAAATTTTTAAGAAGTAGAGTTACCAAACACGACCTTAGACTTAAGGCCCAAGTGGGAGGGCACTTTAGTCTTTAATACAAAAGGATGTATGTAACCTAACCTAACCCTAACCTATAAAAAAAGAGGTTGAGTAAACCTAGCCACCATTTGTTGTTCTACACTATTTGGTAAAAGATAGGAGATTAAGGGAGGATAGCTTGGAATGGTGAGAATGAGTTTTGAGAAGTCAAAGAGATCAAAGAAGTTCGGCTTGAACGCTCACATCGAGCCCTAGTGCGAGAGGATCAATACTAGGATTCGCGGCGAGTTTATGTAAGTGGGGAGGTTGCTCAATTATCAAATAGGCATGATTACTAGTTAGTTATGTCTAGGATTCATGATTTGAATTAAAGACTTGGGATTTATGGGTTGCATCGTGGTATTGGCTTGAATCTACATATCTATGGAATGTGAATGCACTTGTTTTTCCCATCTATTGTTATTCATGGCCCCAGGATGTTTGTGGAGTTCCACCGAGGGCCTTTTTAGCAAGTAAGTCTATGTAAATGCCCCAGGATGTCCATGGTACCACCGAGGGTCGTTAACACCCCAAGATATTTGTGGAGTTCATCACCGAGGGCTTTACTTGAATAATTGAATTCATAAGTGTGTCATGTAGGGACATGAGTTGGAATACCTTCTCTTGTACTTTTGAGACATAGGGAAGTGCATCGGTGATGGCTTGGACGAATCTACTGTTGATTTGATGGGACGAATGAAAGGGCACATAAAGCCTATGTGTTAGCTAGTCGTTTCCATCACCTTGAGAGTAGGAGAATCGGTCACCGGATTCTTGCCAATATCTAGTATGCATTGAATGGAACAACGACTTATACGTATTACTATATTTTACAGTATATACTCTTGCAAACCCCTCCTTTGCATGAAAGCTTGAATCTATGTAATGATTTGTCAATCTCTTTCTTGACATGGATAATAAATTACGATACATGTCTTGCATGCTATTGATGGAGAATTATGCTATGTATTGTTGATGTTTGGAATAAGCTTTCAATGCTATGCATGGTTGTTGCTGTTTACTGTTATATTTTGTACTCACTGTCCTTTCTATGACGGTGGGTGCAGATCCACAGACGAGTAGGGGCAAGGCGCCAATGCTTGGCAATATTCTCTCGAGGCACGCTCGGGTCGTTATCTTTGCTCTCACTTTGTAGGTATTTGTCTTTTTGTTGTATATTTTGGCTATGTATCCATTTGTTTTGATATTTTGGGGGCTTTGGGGAGTTGAACCTGACTGTTGATACATGTATATGTTCATTTTGGGCTTTCAGTTGATCTGTTATATACATGTGATGTTGTTTGGAGGGGATTTTCCACATCTAGGTTGACTGAGTTGTAAAATGTTTTAAGTTGGTGTTAAAAATAATTCCGCTGCACACCTTTACTATGATTGAGGATAAAAGATTAGATAGAGTTAAGGTGAATCAAAAAGAGTGATTCAGGGTGAGTGAGTGAATAATGTACTGAGTAATTGGTAAGTTAAGGCTGACTAGACTTGCGTTGACTCGTCAAAGATGGGCTCGGGGGTCCACGTAGGTTTAAGCCGGGTGGGGCCCAGTTTGTGGTTCTTTGGGGCCGTCACAAGCATCTTGTTGTTATAACTTGATGACTTATGAATATGTCTTATATATTATGAAAGGATGGATTCTTATTTACTTGTAACTTACAAATCTTATGTCCCTGTTAGATTAAACTCTGTTTTGTGTTCTTTTTTTTTAATTTAATTCGTGTTTACTGAATACTAATCATAGTTAAATTACTGGTGAACATCTAAAAAGTCCACCCTTTTTTTTTTTTGCTAATGTTCAGTTAATCATGTCGACTGTTGTATGTTCTGTTCATTCCTACAGGTGCCGAATGGTGGAACTATTAAGGTGAGATACTGAGTATTTCTATATCTGTGATTTTTATCTTGTATATAATTTTTTTTCGAGGCCTCTTGTATGTAAATTTAGAAAGGAATGTATACACCCTTTAGTTTAAAATTTCGTAATTGCAACTTTGCAAGTATATATATAGGACCTGTGCAAAAGAATAAAAAGAAACAAAGAAAGAAAAAAAGCCATCTATATAACTTGTGTAATTCTAAAATTTCAACCTTGTGCACCCATTTCAACATCGTATACTTCATCAATTGTGGCGTCTAGAACCTCTTGATCATCAACTGGTGTGAGAATCGGATTCTCAGTGTCATCATTAATGTTATCTAATCCTTCGGGGTTCGTTAATCTTGCGGCGCGGTAACCTTCGGGAAATGACCATTGCACTGTCTTCTAATAGTTTGAGTTTGCAAAGAAGCTTTAAAACAAATCTTGATCTTTCTTCGTGCGCTTCAATTGGGCTCTTGTTCACTTCCTTCAATCAATCAAACCTTTTTACTAACTCCAAATTTTAAAAGAGTTATCTAATTAAATAGAACAAGTGATTAAAAAGTTAAACATGCCAATGGTGAGATTTTCCAATAGCAAAATAGATATATCTACAACCCAACTAGAGTTCTTTACATTTAATTCAACAAGTAGGCCTGTACAAAAGAAGAAAAAGAAAGAAAGAAAGAAAGAAAGAAAGAAAACGACCTATATAATTAACTTGTAATTCTGATTAAAATTTCAACCTTGTGAACCCATTTCAACATCGGGTACTTCATGAATTGTAGGGGCTTCACCATCTTGATCTTCAACAACTGGTGCTGCGTTTAGATTCCCAGTATTTCCTGCTTCATCATTAATATCTTCTCCTTCGGGGTCCATTAATCTCGTGATCCGATGGCCTTCGGGAAATGACCATTGAACTTTGTCTTCTAATAATTTGAGTTTGGAAAGTAGCTTTAGAACAAATCTTGCTTTTTCTTCATGAACTTCATTTGGACTGTCGTTCACTTCCTTCAATATTGCAAGTGGAAGTTGAGAAAGAAAGAAGGGCAACATATCAACAAACAGTTGCTCCAAATAAAAACACAGCTCCTCAATTGATCTATACTCCATTTCTCCCATTAAGATGAAATTTATGATGACATCTATTTCTCTTGCAACAAGTCCCTCACGGAATTGTCGACGTTGATTATTAATCAATGAAATCGCTTCACTTGCTGCCGACGGGCTAGAACAAGTTGAAGAAGAATCTTTCTTGCTTCCCTTTGTACTCCCAAAAAATTTTGCCAACTGATGTTTCCTCTGATCTTCATAGTTGCCAACATTAATTTTGTCATCGATATAGTAAATCATCTCGAAGGCTTCAGCAGAGGCTTGTTTGATAATTGAGCAAGCTCATGTGTGGCACTTGCTACATGATCTTTCAACTCTTCTTTCCATGGCGAAGTAACTTTTAATACATCAGATTTGCTAGTGATTAAGGATGAGGGACGACATAAAGAAAACATAAAAAGTGCTATAAACCATATACTTGCGAGGCTGATGAAAAATGGAATCTCAAGAACCAAACAAGCTAGCACATTTATGATGGTAACCATTGTTTTCACTAATAGACGAGACAACCAAATTATTGAAACAATTTTCATAATCTCTCTACTCTTTGTAAGAAAATTAAGGGCAAATGCCTCGAACTCAAAATTTTGGTTCATGGGCTTTGGCATACCTGGTGAATATAGGGAGAGCATCGTCGTGCACCTAAACATAGTGCCTAAAGTTTCAAGCAAGGCGAAGATAATTTGGGTGAAGACTATGATTGATATCGACCATCCATAATCAGAAACATCTTTACAAAACTCCAACTTGTGATGAACAAGTGACCAGAATGCGGCATGTGATAGAAAAATTAAGCATATGATGCAAATGACCGCGATAACTACACAGGAACTTGAACATAATAAATATTGAGGATTGGTGATGCAACTTGACATATACCATAGTTTCACTTGGTGCATGAAACTTTTTGGTTCATTCTTTTTGAAGAGATTCCTGTTGGTGTCTACCATAATTTTCTTTTCCGAGTTGACATTTGAAGTAGAGAACTTCAACACAAACAACATCAATATCATGCAACACAAGATTACGATGTGTTCTGTAATGAACGAGAAGATTACTCCGGTGTACATTTGTATGCATACATTGACGACGATAGTAATGACCATCAGACCTAAAGCTATTAGGTTGGTTATGCTTTCAGCCTCTCGGTTAATTCCGAATGAAGGCACTAGGAAACCGATGGAAACACATACCATCGCTGTGCTAGAAAGCTTCGATAGTTGGTCTCTAGCACTAGGCATGTAAGTAGTAAGGTCTACAGGGAGCTTTGAGGCTGTTGCAAGGAGAAATAATGAGACTGAATTGATTGAAAATAATTTGCAAGGCAAGTATCGAATCCTATGACGAAAACTAGATATAATATCAGAAAGCATGAGCAGAAGACATACCAATTTAGCACCTGCAATGTACAAGCCAACATAAGGAACTGGTGAAGAGTAACTACTGCTCTCTGAAGAACACAAAGGCTTAGCCATACTTGATAGATTTGTTTTATGAGATTATCTATATATAAATTGTTGCTTGGACATGATATTGATGAGTAAATATTCTTGTCTCTCCCAATTGAAAAGATATATATACCCTGGTCCCCGGCTAATGGTATAACCCCAAACATTGGAAAAGAATTTAAGAATACATATGTGATTGAGCAGTGCCTGCAGATTCCTTGCTTCAACATCGACTGCTCTTAATTTACTTTTTCGTGATTTATTGAAATTAAACATTAATCAGACACATTAAAATAAGGGGGCTAATAGCCATAAAATTCAGAAAAATAGTGGAGCAACAAATACAAACACTAGAGAAGGGTGGTTGCGCGCGATGGCATAACTTGTAAATGTCCCATTTAGAAAACTTTGACACAGTAAAATCAAATTGACGATGTACATAGGCCTTATATAACTCGAGTTGTATTAATTAAAAAGATTTAAAAGATTTTGAAAGCACGCCATCAAGGTTATTAATTGACGAAGGCTTTGTTTCTTCTTGTTGTATCACAAACTATATATCGTCACAAAACTACGCGTTGATCACTACAACAGAAACAACCTTTTGTAACGGTTTATAACCGTCACAAAAGGCTTTCATAACGGTTTTAAACTGTCACGTAGTCCGTCATGTTATGAGACGTGACAAAAGCCCAAGGCCTTTTGTGACGGTTTAAAACTGTCATCTTAACTAAAACATTGTATTGAATTTTTGGGCTTTCGTGACGGTTTAAAACCGTCACGAAATTCAATTTTTTTTTAAAGCACCGTTATTTTCCTGCAAAATAATTTTTTCCCTGCAACATATATAAACCATCACCACTACTACACATAAAATTAGATCACAAAGTTATTCATTTGAACTTTTATAAGAAGTAAATGCAACACTTAGTTATCTTGAAAGAAAAGAAACAAAACAAAATTAAAATATACAATCTCAAAATTCCCAAATTTTGAATCATAACCTTCACAAACTGTAGTAACAGTTCACTCAACTGCTTATCAAACTGTCTAGCTGAGATTGTTCAATCCAGCTAAGTTCAGCTCCCCTCCAATCAAATTCTGCGACAGATTCAGGTACCTGAGATTGCTGCACCGGCTAAGATCGGTCGGGATTCCGCCCCCAATCGTGTTCTGCGAGAAATCCAAGCTGTCTAGCTGTGTTAACTGAGAGAAATTGCTAAACCCAGAAATGTTGCCTGATAAGTTGCAGTTTGAGAGATTGATTCCAGTGACTCTCTCTCCATCACAAGTGATTTCCGGCCAGTCACAAGGCGACGAAGAACTGTCATTCCACGCCGAGTATCGACATGGGTTCACCTTGTTCTGGTCTATTAGGTATGATTTCAGCTGTAGTAAGTAAGACCTCTTTGTCTGTCTCTATTGAGCTTCCTGAGACAATCTGACTTGCAAAATACCCAGAACAGAACAGACTCAAATCAATCCAAAATGGCAAAAACTGGACACACCCAACTGACAAAAACATCAAAACTGGACACACCCAACTGACAAAAACATCAAAACTGAACTGCTAATAAATGATTTGATCTTCTAACCAACTATTTCATCTCCACAACCTCTGCAGCTATGCCTTTACTAACCAACTCTTTCATCTCCAGCACAAACTCATACTTTTGATCTTCTTTGTTGCAGGCAACATCTGTGGAAGCTTGCTTTTGCAAGACCTATAATTTTAAAATACAAATAAATAAATGATCCAAAATCATTAAAAATTATAGAAAAATAATGAAGTTGTGTTGAAAAACTTTGCACAAATTGGCTCTTTGATTCTTCTCTCACACACCCTTTTTATTTTTCTATCTGCTTTACTTCTTCTGCTTTGTGTTTGTTTTTGTGTAATTTGTTTTGTTTCCTTGGCTTCATTGTGCAGATCACTGGTGAAACGGTGGGGGAAGTGAAGGCAGTTGCAGACATGCACCAAAGGAAAGCAGAGATGGCTAGGCAGTCTGATGCATTCATTGCCTTGCCTGGTTAGTATAATATATTAATCACTGCAAACTTCAAAGCTCTAACACTCCTGAAGATTCCAAGTGTTTATCACTAAAGTGGTAGCAATCCTTACAAGTCCTATTGTAACATGCATCCTTTTATGTTGCCTGAATAGAATGGTTTCAAATTAAGTCTGTGGCCTTTTCTGCATTGCAAACCACATGCCAAATTAAGTACAAAGAAGAACACTCTATAGAACTTTCATCAAATAGTGATGTTATCTTTCATCTGGCACAAACAAGTTATGATGTTGACTCCCTATTATTGGAATGATTTGTTCTTGAGTTCTGAAGCTCTTTAGCTTAGAAAATGACATGACATGACAAAAGCAATTGGTTCAACAAAGGAAATGTCTCTAAATGAAGAATGAGAGAATGCTTGGAAAACTAAGACACCCTTAACATAACTGATCTGGGATGGAAACTGAAATGTGGACAATTGACTACCAAAGAAGCAAATTATCCCATTAGTTTCACTAATCACAAGTTAATGCAATAACTAATGTTTCAGTTGATTGTTAAATCTAGATTATGTATGATGCAGGTGGATATGGGACTCTTGAAGAGCTACTTGAAGCAATAAACTGCAAGTGTTCCTTGAACAAGGTCATGGATTGGAAACTTTCTAGGCTATCTCAGCTAAATACCAAAATCAATGATCAGAACTTTTCAGCTATTTCTCCATCTTCTAAACATTAAAGAACACTCACAAATACCAATCATACCTTTGTGTTCATAGAGGCATTTCATTAAACACCTTCACATTAGCTTGTGTCATCTGCAACCTCTCTACATCAGAAAGTATGGCTTCATCTTGCAGCTGCGTGAACACATTGACGACAGTCAATCTCACAAATTTTAATAACCTAATCATAAAACTTAACTTTTTAATTAGTAGTTTGCATAATTATAAAGAAACCTCACTTGCTAATCTTTTAAGGTCGCGATATTCGATGGCAGCTTCTCGCATGGCATCTCTGCTTTCCTCTCTCTCGCCAGTTGAAATGTTTTAGCACATCTCTTTCATCAGCCTGTATAACACAAGATGGAGTATTTATATATAGTCAGCATTATAATATACACTTGGAAGTTGGAAATAAGACTTCATTATCAAGATTAAATAAAGACAATTATTTTCTCCACTAAAATATTAAGAATGCCGAGGAAGAGAGCTCATTATCAAGCCACAACTAAGTAGAGCACATCTTCTATATCTCGTGAATACCGCAGCCCGAATTTTCTCTAATACCCAAACCAAACTAAAAGACCTTAATCTATCCATGAAGTAGAATCAACAGAATAAATTAACACCCTCTCGCCTAAATGACTCGTGATAATATCTTCAAAACACTGAAAAAAACTCTGGTTCAATATAATGTATCTGGCATCCTGAGTCTTTTACTATTTATTTATTTCAATGGGTTAAACCTGCGAACCTCCCCAAACCTTGCCTTTCGAGTTTGACAAGTGATGTCTCATCCGTCTCATCATAGATGCTTTAGCGCATCCCGGGCCCATATAAGTTAATCCAAATCTCATAATTGGTCATTTGTCAAAATGCATTCCCATTGTCAATAATTCCTATGAGACATTTCATCAATCAGGTGGCATTCTTAACTTCAGCAAGTGCCGAAACCTAGCAGTCAGTTTTTTCTATTCAATTTATAAATATTTAGATTACGTTTGCGCATGAACAAATGTAGTAAACCCGCGAACAACTAATTCTTCAGTGAGATCAGTAACTAACATTAAATTAATGAAAGGAAGAGACTACACCATCATCAAAATGAAAGGGATTCACAGTTAAGAGCTATACCTTGCAGACCAATCCAAAAAGTAGTCTCCGGTTTCCATCAACATTATAGTCGCCGTCATTATCAGCATAACGTCCACCGTCATCCTTATTCGATTGGTAGAATTCTGATTAATTTCCCATTTTCCCAAACCTTCACACATTTTCTAAAATATCATTAGTAGCTTCAAGTGCTAGTGCAATAGTTCAAATGCCACAAACAAATTTTGTATTACTATCTTCAAACACCAAAAATATTACTATACAGACTAATCTTCTGTAGATTCATAATTCAAAATAATTCTAAATTGTTCAGGGAAAGTGTGGCTTAGCTAGAACAACCAAATCGGATGAACGACGCATTGTGATGCCAAACACTTCACTTAAATCCAAGTTTTCCGTGGTAACACTGGGGGAAGCTCCCAATCAAAGCTGTGGAGAAGCTGAGCCAGAGCTAGTTCAATTGTTGCATCAAAACCATGATATATAGATTGTTGAATTTAAAACATCTTTCAAAACCTTATAAGCATGAGAAGGCGGTGTTCTCCCCTCTGAACCATTCTTATTTCAAAGTTCTAACACAAAGGTCATGAAACAGTAATGTGAAGGCTGATTCTATAGAAATGCTGAAATTGTCGATACAAACACATAGCAATGAATCAATCTCCAACAACAAATGAGACACATTCGCAATGCTCACCACATATTGATGGTCCCAGGTGGCGCCACAGCATGAAAAAACCCCAATTCAGTAGGCTCATAGTCAGGATTCTGATCCTCCCTTTGCTCTTCACTCTTTTGCGATACTTCAGCACCTCTGGTTCCTCTTTCTTCTTCTCTCTATCAAACAATCAATCACTTGTAAAGCACGACACTTTCGAATCCCAATTCAATTCAAAACCCTAAAAACACTTGATTGAACCAAAAAACATGAAATTTATGCAACAAAGAGTACTTACTTCTGTAATTCTTCTTGTTGGACGCTATTATAGTGAATTATTAGCTTCAAATCGAGCTCTCTAAAGAACCAAAAACACGAAATCGATCCAAAACATGCCCTAGCATCAAATAGTCGAGTGTGCTCGATCAACCAAGTATTTGTGAGTGTTAGATCGAGAGCAGATACGAAGAAGTTCGAGAGATCTGATCGAACACCTAGGGCTTCAAATCTTGCTCTTTTGTCTCCATTAATGGCTGCTCCTTCTCTCAAACAGAGAATGTCGAGATCGAGAGCAGAGACGAAGAAGTTCAATAGATGATCGAACCTGAAAATCAGTGGCACAGTTGATTCTCAATCGATTTTGTGTGTGCTCGCATGAGAGATCACTCTATGGTTGAAGACGAAGACGAACGATCGGAAGAGAAACCCTAGAAAAACCTCTCTCGCTGTTGAACGAGCGAGAGACAGAGAACGAGTGGTGAGCGAGAGATAGAGAATCGTGAGAGCGAGAGTTGAACTGGGAGAGGTCGAGTGGAAGAGTGTGTTTGTTTCGAGAGTTGAACTGGGAGAGGTCGTGTGTTTGTTTTGGGTATATATGTAATCACTATAATAACGGCTATCGTTATCTAATCCTGTCTTTCATGACGGTTTTTTCACACCGTCATTAATGGTTATGTTATTAATACACATTAACGTTGTAGTGTGACCCGAGGGGTGTATTCAATTGAGATTTTTAGAGACTTTTAGTTACTTTTATTGACTAAAAAAGTTTAGGGGTATTCAATTAAAACTTTTAGAGAGTCTCTAAAAGTTTGGTGTATTTAATGTGAACTTTTAGAGACTTTTAAAAAGTCTCTAAAAGTTTTAGGGTATTCAATTTGTTTAGAAATTTGATAGATTTGTGGGTTTGGATGACTTTGGAGACTTTTTACCTAACCCTATATATGTTGAAAGTCTTCTCCATCTCTTTGCCTCCACGAGATACTTTTGGAGACTTTCTTTTTTCTTCTTCGTGGCCTCTCTCTCTCATCTCGAAATCTCTCTCGTTCTCTTTTTCTCTCTCGGTCGTCTGCGCTCCTCCATTCGATGCTGCCTCGCTTCTCCATCGCTGTCTCGCGTCTCCATCGTTGTCTCGTGTCTCCATCGCAGCCTCGCTTCTCCATCGCTACCTCGTGTCTCCATCGTTTGCTTCGAGAGGTAACATCCAACGTCTCTCTCTCTCTCCTCTCTCTCGCTTGTCCAACGTCTGGTTCTCTTTGTAATGCATTCACAATGTGTTGCTTCTGTTTATTTGCTTTAATCCTAAACCCAAATATCTATACAAATAAGAGCCTACTTCGATAGGAGGATTGAGGATTTGGCGAGTGATTGGCCGAGGCAGGCCGTTGGGGACATTTTATTAATGGCGGTTTCTTAGGTTTTCTTTCTTGTATATACGTGGAGAGAGAAGTACGATTAGGGTTTCTGGGTTTGGGAACTGGCTTTACTTGGTGAAATATGAATTGGGCTTTTTGGGGAGGTGGAGAAGGTGATTACAGAGTGGAAAGTTTGGATTTTTATAGTTTTTTAGTATAGATTTGAGTGGTTTCTTATGATGATTCTGTGTAACGGTTTTTTTTTCACTGTAAAGAATTCTCTGATAATAAATTGAATCTGAATTACTGTTTTTGGTTTTTTGATAGTCATTGGTTTGATTCAATTTCAAATTTCTGTTAATTTGGTTGGTCTTGAGCTCAATAGAAACCTAAAGAAATTCGACTTGGAGTTAACTTGGGACACATTTATTCGGTTGCACCGAATCAAGCTCAATAGAAGAGTTTGATTTATGTAGCCAACCCCAATTAATTTGACATTGAGGCTATCTTGTAGAGTAGAGATTCCAATTATTTGTGAAATTATAGGTTTGTGGGTTACTTAATTTCCCGATCACCAAGTATAAAAAGGGAAGTTGTGTTTCTAATTCATGTTTCAAAATGTTGAAGGAGCTTTGAAACAATATTGTTTTTGCAACTGCTTGAGAGTTGATTCTCTCCAACTTCGTGCTTGTGTTTAATGAGAAGGTTTTCTTTTCAAGTGCCATTGTTGCATTGATCTCTTTCACTATGTTTATAACTTCAACACTAATCAAAGAATCAATGTCATTATTGGTTGTCAAACCAGTGGCGTGTATTTACTTTAATCCTTTATGATGTATTGTTTCTTAAAAAAAAAGGTGCTTTTATGTCTCCTTTGTTTTATAGTTACATTACAGATGAAGAGGCTTGTGTAGTTTGTCTTTGCATCTCCTGAATTTACACTAATCAAATAACGTACTTCTCTCTCCACGTAATGCATTCACAATGAGAGCCCTTGAAATCGCATCTTCTCCCCTTCTCTTCTTTGTGTGGTTTCTATTTGCATCTCCTGAATTTACAGTAGCTGCCGATAGGAAAACCTACATTGTTCACATGGACAAATCTATGATGCCCAAGGCATTTGCATTATGGACAAAATCTCAGCAAATGTATGCATTAAGGTCCTGGTATCATGGTTGCATGATTTAATTTCTGTTGGCTGAGTATTGTTGGTGTCTCTGTTTGTCCTTTTTCTTGCATTGAAAAACCTAATCAAACTAATTTTTATATATATGATTATAGTGCGATGGGAGACTCACAAGTAACTGTTGAAAACCAGAAAAAAGGAAAAGGTGTGGTAAAATATACTACATGGACCGCAGAAGAGAGCAATGAGTTGCTTAAATTGTTGGTTGATGCTGCAAATCGTGGATGGCGCGATAGTAATGGTGCTTTTACTAAAGCAACCATTGAAAAAAAATACTTCCTGTCCTTAATGCAACACTTGGATGTGAAAAAAATTTCTTAAATTACAAAAGTCGATGGAAATGGTTCAAAGACCGTTATCAAGGCTATGTTGAGCTTATGCGTTGTAACTCTGGATTTGGATGGGATCACGTTACTAAAAAATTCACGGCAAGCAATGAAGTATGGTAGGAATACTTCAAGGTGAGATTTTTAATTATTCCATTAAGATATTGTACCGAAGTATGTATTAACTCTTTTTTATTTTTGACCAGTCTCATCCTAATCAAAGACATTATCAGACGGATACGTTTGCTGATTATGATGACTTAAGGATAATTGTTGGAAATGCAACTGCTTCGGGGAGATACTCGATTGGACTTGGGGATGATACTGATGCTAGGACATTTGAAGTAGAGGAACCTAGTGGTGATGTGTTGGAAAATCTTACTTACGACTATGATGCGGAGGCTTTTGTACAAAGAAACGAGCATCAACAGAAAAACCTATATCAACCTCCAACAGTTGAAAGCTTTAATGCGCCTCCAATAATTGAGCCAATGAATTTGGAGGTTCATTCAGTAACCAGAAAGAGGAACAGAGTTGAGAAAGAAGGAAATTTAGACTCAAGCAGAAATAGTAATTTTCAAATGGATTCTTTGAATAAACTGACCGAAACAATTTCTTAGTTTTGCTGATAAGGTTGATAGATTTATGGCTAGAGACGAAGGATGTTGGAAGCTTATTAAGGAAATCCCAGATTTGACTGATAGTACTCGTTTCAAGGTCCTCGAGTTGTTGAACACAAGAGCTAAAAAGATTGATTTTATGGAAATGTCTTCTAAAGAACGTTCTAAGTGGATAGCGTTTCAGTTGACAGAATAAGTAGTTATTTATTTTAGAATTTTTTTTGGCTTGCACTTAAAATTTATTATATTATTTTATTAATGACTATATTCGTATTTTATTAGTTAGAGATTGTTTTTTTTTCAGACTCTGTCAGAATGTTGGATTGATGAATAATACTTTGTTTGAAGTTAATAATATTTTTTTAGTGTTATTCAATATTGTCCTTGTCGACCATGATTTAAAATTCTACATGTTGAATGTTATATTTTTCAGCATGTTTAATTTTATTTTTTTTTTGATTTTAGGTGATATTATTTACATGATGTCTCATTTAAACATGCAAAGATATGATGAATCAGAGGAAGTGGAAATGGAAGAGAACGAGGTGGAAGAACTAACAGAGATACTCGAATGTTTGTTGGTTTCTATGCAAGCAATTCTACAAACATTGCATGAAGTTATGCTTTCTATGTATTGTGAGCCCGTTACACGACCGTTAACCAGGCGCTCTGTAACTAGAAATGGGTTTGAATACATAGAAACAATATTGAACGAGGATGCAGAACACTTTCGACAAATTTATAGGATGTATCCTGACGTGTTTCGAAAGTTATGCAAAATTATTAGAGAAAAAGGTCTGGTACATGATACACGATTTGTAACTATTGAAGAAATGTTGGCTACATTTTTACTCAATGTAGGTCAAAATTCTCGATATTGTTTGATTTGAAAAATCTTCAATAGATCGCATTTTAGCACCAGCCAAAGTTTCAACAAAATTTTAAGGGCTTTGAACGTAATTGCAGTAGATATGATGGCAAAGCCTAAATCATCTACCCCACAAATCATAAGAGATAGTACAAGATTTTATCCTTAGTACAAGATTTTATCCTTACTTCAAAGTAAGTTCTAATTATTGCTAGAATTGTTATAATAGAATTGATTTTTTTTTCTTGTTGTTGTTGTTATTGATGATGATGATGATGATGATGATGATGTGGTCATTAATTGTTCTTGCTCTTTATTTTTAGGATTGTATTGGAGCTATCGATGGTACCCATATTCCAACAATGATTGTTGGAAATGATAGTAGCAACTATCGCAATCGTCATGGCTTCACTTCTCAAAACGTCTTGGCTGCATGTAACTTTGATTTGGAGTTCATATATGTTCTTAGCGGATGGGAAGGATTGGCGCATGACTCAAGAATATTGACTCGATGCTTTATCTAGGAGAAATGGACTTAAAGTACCACAAGGTATGATATAATTAATATCAAAATTACTTGTTTTTATATTCTCGTTATTTAAGTACCACAAGTTATGATCTAATTAATGTCAAAGTACTTGTTTTTATATTCTTGTATTTAATTTATTTATTTTTACTATGTTTTTAGGTAAATATTTTTTGGTGGACTCGTGGTTTTCCGAATCGGCGTCGCTTTTTAGCTCCTTTTGAGGTGTTCGTTATCATCTTTCCGATTTTACCGGCAAGGGCGACATCCTGAAATGCTAATGAATTATTCAATCTTCGACATGCATCTTTGAGGAATGTGGTTGAAAGGTTGTTTGGTATATTCAGATCACGGTTCACAATTTTTAAAACAGCTCCTCCATTTCCATTTAAAATTCAAGCAGAGTTGGTGTTGGCTTGTGCGGGATTACATAACTATCTTCGCAAGGAGTGTCGTTCTGATGAATTTCCAATGGAATTAGATACTGAAGATGCATTATCCTCGCCTAGTGAAGAATATGATGATTTTGAAATACTTTCTGAAACTTAAGAACAACAAAGGGAGAATGCCAACCAATGGAGGAATTTTATAGCTACTGAAATGTGGAGTGATGTTGATGTAGTAAATAATAATATGCATTAGATCTATGTTCTTTCTTTCTTACTTTATTTGTTATTTTTACAATAAATATTTTTAATAACCTTAGTAGTTTATTTTTTCAATTAAAAATTAACCGAAGCTTTAAAAAATGTGCAAGAAGTCCATCAAAGTCAATCGACCCCTTTTTTTTGTTTTTTGGCTGGGATTGAACTTAAACTCTTCCCTCCCCCATAGCCGAATACAACCATAGCCAACCTCCCCCTTAGTCAAGTCATCTTCTTCCTCTCTCTCTGGTTCGACTATCTCTGGTCTCTTTCTATTTTTTTCTTTATTGATTACTTCTTTCCTTTCTCCCTCTCCCTCAATCACACAAACACCCACACATACACAAATTCCTAAAATCAAAATTAACAGCCTCGTCTTCTTCTTTTCTTTCTTTATTCATCATAGGAGCGAAATTGAGAGAAAACGAGAGAAGGGATTGAAAGAGAGAGAGAGAGAGAGAGAGAGAGAGAGAGAGAGATTCAACAAGACAAAGAGAAGAGACGAAGGAAGAGCGAAGCAAAGGTTGAAGATGGTGAAAAGTGGGGCACATACCCTTGTTCGATTTCGAGATTTACATGGATGTTTATCAAAAGTCATCCAAATAAAAGTTTATCAAAGTCTATTAAAGTCCTTACAAAAGTCCATTAAAGTTACTAAAAGTCATTAAAAATAAAGTCTATCAAAGTCTACCAAAGTTTTTAAAAGTTTACAAAAATCTACAAGTCTCTAAAAGTCATCCACTTATAAAAGTAACTAAAAGTCTCTAAAAATCTCAATTGAATACACCCCCCTAAGAAGCCATCTCGCCCTCTTCATGAACTCGGTCATGGATAAAACATAAACAAATCTAATAATCATATAATAAGAGACCTAACAGGAGTCCTAGTTACACAAACTGAGAATCATCTTCTCTTCACCCTATGTTGCACCCCAATTTCCTTAACTTGCGAAACCAATACCCCATAATAATGTATTTCTGTTGATAAGTTTTGGATAAAAACGGCAAACTAAAACGAAAACTAACAAAACAGAAGTGAACAAATACTTCTTTATTTCAATGTGTAAATTGGTAATAGTGCAGTACAATTTTATAATAAACGTCCCACACACTATCTAACTGAATGAAGACTTGGTACACACCAACAACTACAAACAGCTTAAGTAACTTCCCACTACACAGACCTCATTTGGTTCATTTTAGTAACTTCCAGGGAAGTTTAATTTCCTGAGAAGTTAACCACTAAGGAAGTTGCACTTTTCACGTTTGGTTCAACTTTGAACTTCCTGGGAAGTTCTACATTTCAAAAACAATAAAAAATATAATTGACATAAATGCCCTTTACACTATTTTTGATAAAGAGATTGTAAGAAATAGAGGTAGAGAGAGCATTGAATGAGTGTAAAAATGTCAATTCCCCCTCATGAAGATAACTCACTCAGCCCCCCTAAGTGAGTTATCTTCCCCTATGCGGGGGAAGTTGGGGTCAAAACTTCCAAGGAAGTTTTTTGAAAATATCTAACCAAACAAGGTGAATTGGAACTTCCCTGGAAGTTATCTCACTTCATTCAACTTCCCCCCGAACCAAACAATGCCAAACACTACAACACACCATGACTCTTAACATGACACATGTCCAACTATCACTTTACTCAACTGCCCACTTCATAACTGCAATTAGTCAAGTAGATTTGTAGCTCACTGCTTGACTGACACACATTGACACACATATTAATTAAGACTTAATAAAACAACAATACCATTCATATTAATTTGAATCATATTCTAACAATTTCAAAGTCAATCTATTCACCTCTCAAAACTGTAATTCCTTTTTTACTGATTCAACATCAATGGTGAATGGAATTGATTGATGATTCGATTTTGAGGGGATGATCATGATCTCTATGGATGTATTGAAAGTTCCCATGTATGCAAAGTGTGCAAATTAATTAAGATATAATAAAGAAAGACACGCAAACGAACAAGGAGTTTGGTTACGCAGTTCAGTATCATGACCTACATTTGCGGGGTCTCGCAAGCAAGATCAACTTTTCACTACTAAAACAAAAGTGTAGTCTCATGCAAGAATCCTTTCTTGATGACTCCCTCACCTAGACTCTTTAAGCCTCAACTCTTTTTAACAATAGTAAAAACAACTCAAGATCCCCTTAACATTTTATAATACATTCAATAGTAATGAAGTAGACAAAACACTCCAAGAACTATCTCCACAAGTGAAACGTTAATGGAGTAAAATAGGAAACACTCTTTTGCTTGAAGGAGACATTGGAATTCATGTGTTCTACCAATGGAAGTTGTCTACTGATTTGAGGCTTCAGTCCTTAAATAGAGGTCTCAATTTCGTCTTTACCCCTTTGTGGGCTGATCCGACTCGAGTTTAGATTAGTCTAGGCCCAATGGGCTTCCAAGTACTGGGTTGTGTAAAAAAAAAACAAACCTTTTCTAATTAAGAAAAAGGTAAAACTATATCATGAGTACAACTCAAACTAAAATTCTTTACTTAATTAAGCAAGTATATATGAACTGTACAAAAGAAAGAGAAGAAAGAAAGCCACCTATATTAACTTGTAATTCTAAAATTTCAAATGTGAACCCATTTCAACATCAAGTTCAGGTACTTCTTGAATTGTAGTGTCTCCACCATCTTGATCATCAACTGAGGTGAGATTTTGATTCTCAATATTTCTTACTTGATCATTGTCCTCTCCGTCGGGGTCCATTAATCTTGTGATGCGACAACCTTGAGGAAATGACCATTGAATTTTGTCTTCTAATAATTTGAGTTTGCAAAGAAGCTTTAAAACGAACCTTGCCTTTTCTTCATGGTCTTCAATTGGGCTCTCGTTCACTTCATTCTATATTGCAATTGGGAGTTGCGAAAGAAAGAAACGCAACATATCAACAAACTGTTGCTCCAAATGAAAATAAAGCTCCTCAATTGATGTATACTCCGTTTCTCGCATTAAGATGAAATCTATGATGATGTTCATGTCTCTTGCCGCGAGTCCCTTAGGGAGTAGCATGCCTTCTTCTTTAATAGATGAAATTGCTTCACTCACAGACCAACCAGAATGAATAGTGCCTTTCTTGCTCAGATGAACACCCTTGTATGGCAACAAAACTTTTGCGAACCGACGTTTCCTACCATCTTCATAGCTGCCGACATTAATTTTCTTGTCGATGTAGTAAATCATCTTAAAGGCTTCATCAAAAGCTTTTATTAGAGGTTTTGCAAGAGTGGGAGGTATGGAGATGGACACAATTCTTACGAGGGTCACGAATGACAAACATGATATTCTATACCCATCTGGAAAAGCTCTGATACCAATTTGTTGCACATGACCTTCAAGAGCTTGCGGAGGAGGATGGGACGAACAAGGTCCAGTTAGAAACTGGACTAAATGGTTCGTAGAACTTGTAATGCTTGCACCTATCAATTTGTTCATGTCTTCCACACAAATCCACATCATTCTCTCTGAAGGCTCATACATGACATTCCCCACATGATCTATCAACTCTTGTTTCCATGGCGAAGTAATTTTTGATACATAAGAAGAACTAGTGCTCATAAAACAAGTGGGATAACAAAAATGGGATATCAGTATCAGTGGTAGCACGAATGAAATTGCGATGCCGATTAAAACTGGAACTCCAAGAAAGACAAGAGCAACAAAATGTATGACTCCCATCGCTAATTTAACAAGGAGACGAGACAACATTGTTAATGAAACAACCTTCAATAGCTCTCTCTTATTGGAAAGAAATTTAAGGGCGAATCTCTCAATCTCAGTTATAGTGTATGAATGTTTTTCTCTACTTGGAGGGTAGGTATATATTATTGTGCATCTGAAGATAGTGCCTAGACTTCCTACTACGAGAGTGACAATTTGGGTTACGAGTATAATCGATATTGACCATCCATAATCAGAAACATCTTTACAAAACTCTAACTTATGAAGAACAATTGATCGAAATCCAGCATGTGACACAACAGCTAAGCATACCATGCAAATCATGGCTACCATTGGACAAGTTAAGGAACAAACTGAATATTGAGGATTTGTGATGCAACTACCCATGTACCATAGTTTCACTTGGTGCACAAAACTTCTTGCTTCACCCTTCTTAAAGAGTTTTTTGTTGGCGTCTACCATAATTGGTTTCTGCCATTTGGTATCTGAAATGCCATGCCATATCAGAAGCAACAATAATACCATGCAACACAAGATTACAATGTGTCCTGCAACGAACGAGAAGATTACTCCGGTGTAAATTTGTATGCATACATTGACGACTATGGTGATAACCATGAGGCCTAAAGCTATTAGGTTTGTAATGCTTTCGTTCTCCTGGTTAATTCCAAATGAAGGCACAAGGAAACCGATGGAAACACATACCATAGCAGTGCTAGAAAGCTTCGATAATTGGTCTCTAGCACTAGGCATGTAAGTAGTAAGGTCTACAGGGAGCTTTGAGGCTGTTGCAAGGAGAAATAACGTGACTGAATTGATAGAAAATAATTTGCAAGGTAAGTATCGAGTCCTACGACATAAACTAGATATCATATCAGAAAACATGAGTAGAAGTCATACCAATGTGGCACCTGCAATGTACAAGCCGACATAAGGAACCGGTGAAGAGTAATCAGTGTTCTCTGAAGAACACAAAGGTTTTGCCATTCTTTGTTTGGATATCCCCCCACGGCTTGATGAATTCTTGTATGGGACTATCTATACATATATTATTCGATGGACATAAGCAAATATTCTTTGCTTCCATTTGAAAAGGTAGTTTTTGAACTCTCAAGCAATGGAAAAGGACTGACATGTAAATAAATACAAATTGTAGCACTGGTTGATTCCTTACTTGAACATTACTTGTTCTTCTTCATGATATGAAACATTAAAAAACTAAAGGAACAGGTTTGATGGTTATCCCAAATCAAATGAGAATTCAAATTGGTGTTGATGATCTTAAAAGGATGCTTGCTAGCAATACTTAATTGTTTAATCTTTGAAACATTGATATGGTTTGTCCATTTGTAAATTAAGGGAAATGATTTGAGTAGTATATTCTCAATACATATACTTGTTGGACCCTGCTAATGTAACCTAGAAAAAGGCACGCAAGAATGACACACACTTGGTGTTATCCTTTTGATACACATCGGGGTGCATATATGCGTGCACAAATCGATGCTAAAATGAGGGACACCAACAAGTGTTCATCGTTCCTGCGTGTTTTTTCTGGGTTATAACTGCATTTTCCATACTTGCTATACGGTTGAGTTCTTTGGAAACACATTGAGATATGAGAGCATATATATATATATATATATATATATATATATATATATATATATATATATATATAGATCCTAATCTAGAGGATTTATATTTGCAAATATCACATAAAATGCATGTCATTCAATCAGGTCTTTAATAAGCATTGCGATGAAGGGTGATTAAGTAAATTGATCTTCAAAAAAAAAAAAAAAAAAACTATGATTGTAAGAAATTTAATTTATTTGATCTGAAAGGCAACAATTTTAGGGAGTTGAACAGAATCCATAATGGCTGAACTTTAGGGAGTCAATCAGGGCCTTGTTCTTTGCTGGCATTGAGGTGGAGATGGATATATAGCAACACAGCATTCCAGTTGATAAGAAGAATCTCTAACTCTATCAATCATAATCTCGGAATTGTTAATGACATCAAAAGGCTCATCTCAAGGGGCTGGACGCAGATCTTTTCCCTTACATACCGTGAAGGGAATAGAGCTGCGAACACCTTAAGTTAATGACAGCTTTGGCTTCTCCTCCAGTCCAAGTGAACAATTCTAACTAATGACACGAGGGGAGGTTTTGTTGAATATAAAATAGTCCTTTAAGTTGAGTCTCAATTTTGAACCTACAAATGGAGTCGCTTTCATCGGGAGAGCTTAATTCTTTTGTGGGTTGACCCAGCTTGAGCTTGAATTAGCAGGGCTCAAAGAGCATTTGAATACTGGATGGAAAAAAAAAATCCTTTTCTAATACATGATAAGGTAAAAACACAAGACCAAGAAAAAACAAAAGAAGGTAAAAACTATATCATGACTACAACTCAAACTTGAATTCTTTAATTAAGCAAGTATATATGAACTGTACAAAAGAAGGAAGAAGAAAAAAAGCCACCTATTTTAACTTGTAATTCTAAAATCTCAACCTTGTAAACCCATTTCAACATCAGGTACTTCTTGAATTGTAGTGGCTCCACCATCTTGATCATCAATTCCATCTGTGAGATTTTGATTCTCAGTATTTCTTGCTTGACCACTGTCTTCTCCTTCGAGATCCATTAACCTTGTGAAGTGATAACCTTCAGGGAATGACCATTGAACTTCGTCTTCTAATAATATGAGTTTGCAAAGAAGCTTTAGAACGAACCTTGCCTTTTCTTCATGGACTTCAATTGGGCTCTCATTCACATCCTTCAGTATTGCAACTGGGATTTGAGAAAGAAAGGAATGCATCATATCAACAAAAAGTTGCTCCAAATGAAAATAAAGCTCCTCAATTGATGCATACTCCATTTCCCGCATTGAAATGAAATTTACGAAGACATCCCTTTCCCTTCCTACGACTCCCCCGAATTTCACACCTCGTTCATTTTTAATCAATGAAATTGCTTCACTCACGGACCAGTTAGAACGAGTAGAAACATAATCATCCTCACTTAGATGAACATCTTTGTACTCGAACAAAACTTTTGCAAACTGACGTTTTATTTGATCTTCCATGCTCCCAACATTAATTTTCTCGTCGATGTAGTAAATCATCTCGAAGGCTTCATCGAAGGTTTGCACTATAGATTTTGCAAGAGCCGAAGGCATAGAAACAGAGACGAGTCTTTCAAGGATCACAAATGACAGACATGACAATCTATACCCTTCCGGAAAAGCTCTGACACCAATTTGTTGCACCATACCTAGAAGATCTTGCAAAGGATGAGAACGAGGTTTAGCAAGCAATTGGACTATATTGTTTGGAGAATTTCTAGTCTTGCTTGCATCCATCCATTTTTCCATGTCCTTCACACAAATCCACATTATTTTCTCTGGAAACCCATCTAAGACCTTCCATACATGATCGTTCAACTCTTCTTTCCATGGCAAAGTAATTTGAGATACATCAGTTCTTGGACAACATTTAGACAATGCCATCATTGCTACCAGAACAACAATCGAGCCAGCTAAAAGTGAAACAACTCCGACAGTCACAAAAGCAAATAAATATATGATTGCCACTGATACTTTAACCAAGAGACGAGACAACATTATTATTGAAACAACCTTCACCAGCCCTCTCTTCTTGGCCAAAAAGCGAAGGACAAGCGCCTCAACATCAAGAGCATCAATTCCCTTCAAGCCGCCTTTACCTTGACCATAGCGTGCTGACATCCATAACAGGGCTGTGAATCTATACACATTGCCTAAACTTCCTACCATGACGGTGACTATCTGCGTGATGACTATGATAGATATAGACCATCCATAATCAGAAACATCTTTACAGAACTCCGTCTTATGAAGAACAAGTGATCGGTAGGCGGTGTGTGATAAAACAGTTAAGCAAACCATGCAAGCTGATGCACCAAATTGACTAGAAACCCTCCATGACGTATATTGAGGATTGGTGATGCTACTGTATACATACCATAGTTTCACTCGGTGGATAAAACTTTTTCCTTCACCCTTTTTGAAGAGATTTTGGTTTGTGTCAACCATAATTTTCTTTGCCCGCTCCATATTCAAAGTAATAAACCACAACATAAACAACATTGTCATCATGCAACATAAGATTAGAGCGTGTCCGATAATGAACGAGAAGATTACTCCAGTATACATTTGAATGCAGACATTGACGACAATGGTAATAACCAAGAGGCTTAAAGCTATTAGGTTTGTAACGCTTTCAGTCTGTCGGCTAATTCCGAGCGAAGGTGCAAGAAAACCAATGCAAACGCAAACCATAGCGGTACTGGAAAGCTTTGATAGTTGGTCTATAGCACTGGGCATATATGTAGTTAGGTCCATTGGGAGTTTTGAAGCAGTTCCAAGGATTGTTAATGTGACGGAATTTATTGCAAATAATTTGCAAGGTAAGTATAGCCTCCTACGACGAAAACTGAAAATCATATCAAAAAGCATGAACGAAAGACATACCAATGTGGCGCCTGCAATGTACAAGCCAACATAAGGGACTGGTGTAGAGTAATGGTTGTTCTCTGAAGAACACAAAGGCTTGGCCATTCTTTGTTTAGATATCCCCCACAGAATTCTTGTATGAAACTATCTGGACATATATTGTTCAATGGACATGACCAAATATTCTTTGCTTCTCCTAATTGTTAAGGTATGTACCATCGTAAAAAGTGGTTTTTTGACTAGCAAGCAATGGAAAAGAACTAACATGCAAATAAATATTAATTGGAACAGTGGTCAATTCCTTGCTTCAACATCAATATTTGTTGTCCTCCTTAAAAAAGAGGTACACTTTTGGTATATATTTGTCGTCATTCTTAAAAAAGTACTTAGTTATTTAACCAATGAAGCGCATATGCTTTGTCAATTTGTAACTTAATGGAAATGATTTGAGAGGCATAGTTTCAATTCATATACTTGCCATACAGATTTTGGAGTTCTTTGAAAATACATTGAGAAATGAGTGCATGATGACATTGTTGCATACCATTTTTGCACACCCTCATTTGAGATCCCTTAGATGCGCATCGATTTTCGGGCGCACACACATTGAAGCAAAAAACAAGAGTCACAATCAACTGCGTACGAAGAGGGCATGGGAAATTGAAGTCAGAAAACATTCTTGATTTGTAAACACTTCATTAATGTAGTAAAATTGTAAACGCATGACATTCAATCATTCTTCGATAAGCATTTCGAGTCTTCGACAAAGGATAATTAATTAAATTGATGTTCAAAACAAAAGAATACAAGATTTGGGGTTGGAAGAAATGAAAATCAGACAAATATTCTTGTATGAAACAAATATATATATATATATATATATATTGTTCGATGGGCATAAGCAAATATTCTTTGCTTCCAATTGAAAAGGTAGTTTTTGAACTCTCAATCAATGGAAGAGAAGTGACATGCAAATAAAAATTAATTGTAGCAGTGGTTGATTCCTTACTTGAACATTACTTGTTCTTCTTCATAATATGAACATTAAAAAAACAAAAGGAACAGTTTTGATGGTTAACTCAAATCAAATGAGAACTATAATTGTGTAGATGATCTTAACAGGATGCTTGCTAGGAATACGTAATTGTTTAATCTATGAAACATTGATATGGTCTGTCCATTTGTAAATTAAGGGCAATGATTTGAGTGGCATATTATCAATATATATACTTGTTGGAAACTGCTAATGTAACCTAGAAAAAGGCACGCAAGAATGACAAGTGTTAGAATATGATTCAAATTCAGATGCATGGGTATTAATGTTATGTGTGACAATGTGTGAAAGCTGTAAGCTCTCAAAAATATGCCCACAATGTTGAAGTTACTGAGTCAATATGTGGTCAGTTATATTAGCTAGAGAGTGGGTCATGTGTCATGATTAGAGTCAAGGTAGTAAGTAGTTACTCAACTATTTATTGTTAATGGTGTGTACCAAGTCAAAAATCGCTTAGTGTGTTAAACGGTTGCTTATAAATGTGTACTCCATCATTAGCAAAAATATATGAAAATAAAGAGAACACCATCTCTGTTTTTGTTTAGCTTACTGTTTTTTATTTTTTTAATTCCAAAATTTTCAACATGGTATCAGAGCCGACGGTTTAATCTTAAGGCTAGTTTGTGGAGAAGTGCTGCAAAAATAGATCGTGAAGAAGTGCTGTGAAGAAAGTGAAGACAAAGGCAGTTTCGGGAAGCTCCAACATGAGAGTGCGAGTGCGTGATGCCGATGACCGCTGAAGAAGATATGAGAGTGTGATGACAAGGGCATCATATGAGGTTATTTGGAGACAAGTGCTCCAAGACGGGTGATGACAAGTGCATCATCGTCATGTAGACATGGGATTCATGAAATCAAGAAGTGTGAAGTAATGTGTTTTGCAAGAAGATGGGCCATGATGAAAATGATTGTTGGCATGAAGGCAAGCCACAGTGCTACAATTGTAAGAAATTTGGTCATGTACAAAAGTATTGCAGGTTAAAGAAAGAAGAGCAAGCAAAATTGGTGCAGTCAACCACTAAAGAGGATCTTTTTTAGCAAGTGATGAGAAGTGCATCATATGAGTTTTATGGAGAGAAGTGCTTTAAGAAAGTTGAAGAGAAGTGCTTCAAATAACCATTGAATTGAAGTGTGCGAAGAGATGTGCTTTGCAAAACTTAAAGTTTGATTTAAATTCACTAATTCACTTGTAGGAAATTTGAATTAAGGGGGAATGTTAGAATATGATTCAAATTCAGATGCATGGGTATTAATGTTATGTGTGACAATGTGTGTAAGCTGTAAGCTCTTAAAAATATGCCCACAATGTTGAAGTTACTGAGTCAATATGTGGTCAGTTATATTAGCTAGAGAGTGGGACGTGTCATGATTAGAGTCAAGGTAGTAAGTAGTTACTCAACTATTTATTGTTAATGGTGTGTACCAAGTCAAAAATCAGTTAGTGTGTCAAACGGTTGCTTATAAATGTGTACTCCATCATTAGCAAAAATATATGAAAATAAAGAGAACATCATCTCTATTTTTGTTTAGCTTACTCTTTTTTATTTTTTTAATTCCAAAATTTTCAACAAGTAGCACTTGGTGGTTTCCCTTCGATACACATCGGGATGCATCGATGCTAAAATGAAGGGACACCAACAAGTGTTTGTCGTTCCTGTGTTTTTTCCGGGTTACAAATACATTTTCCATACTTGCTATTATACTGTTGAGTTCTTATT
This sequence comes from Stephania japonica, assembly GCA_039657345.1. Classification (NCBI taxonomy): domain Eukaryota; kingdom Viridiplantae; phylum Streptophyta; class Magnoliopsida; order Ranunculales; family Menispermaceae; genus Stephania; species Stephania japonica. Next base: position 51,144,738 of record CM077558.1, read on the forward strand.
GCGGGTTTTGTCATCGATTGAATATGGAGGTCGGGGTTTTGGTTCTTCTTCTTCTTCTTCTTCTTCTTCTTCAAGTGAATTAATCAAGAACTCAGACCAAACCAGACATGTAATTAAAGGTAATGTAATTCACTAGTAAAACTCCACCAAGCTGCTGACGAGCCAAGGTCGGTTCGGGACGCTGCCGAATGGACTGATTCTCCGATGCTTAAATCAATGGCGGAGGAGGCTCGTTGTAGCTTGTTCAGCCCGACATTTTGGACGCAACTCTTCAACCAAGAGCTACCCGGACCCATGTCCAGGCATGATCTTTGTGATTCAGTGAGCTCCGAGCAGGACCACATGCACAAAATGTTGATCAACAACCTGTTGATCACTACCAACAAACACACCGTTGGGGAGTCTATCCAGTGACGCACGAAGCGGGAGTCCTTTGGAAGAGATGAGGTGTCTAGTATTTTGGGGGGTAGGAGATAACGACACTTCCTGGTGGCTAAGCGGAGTCTACGGACTATCAACTCCAAGGGGGGAGGCACAAATTCTGGGAGGAACTCGGAGCTTTATTTGGGCCATGCGGGGCCCGACTCCTTTCCGCTTTGAAAATGTCTGGTTGGACCATCACTCCTTTTTACCTTCATTGGAAGCATGTTGGCTTTGGGATGAAGGTAGAGGAGGACCGGGTTTCAAATTGATGAGGAAGCTATGGAAAGTTAAACGGAAGTTGGGGACATGAAACAAAGAAGTATTCGACACAACCCAAGTAAAGAAAAACTCGCTGCGCACCACCATCAATCAAGAGCAAGAATGCGATAGACAGACTTCAGTTGGGTAACGGGGACTTCATTGAGGGTAAAGATAGAATTAAGAACTAGATTGTGGGTTTCTACAGAAGGCTTTATACGAGCAATATGGACTACAGGTGGGAGATATGCGAAATTGAATGTGGTTCAATCCCCACGCAGGACGCACAACACATCGAGAGACCTTCATCTGTTTGATCCCGAAAGGATCTCAGGTAGGACGAATTGAATACTACAAACCAATTAGTTTGATCACTTCTATGTACAAACTATTGGCGAAGGTCCTTGCTCATGGACTGCGCGGAGTTCTTTCTCACACTGTGGCGAAAGAATAAAACGTTTTTGTACCCGACAGGCAAATGATAGATTCTGTCATCATTGCGAGCGAGGTTGTGGAATTCACTACAAATAAGAATGATCATGACTTTGCCTTGATATTGGATTTCGCCAAAGCTTATGACCGTATGGATTGGGCATTCCTTGATCACGTTCTTCAAAAGAAAGGGTTTGGAGAGCGATGACGCAGATGGATGAAAGGTTGTGTATCTTTTGCGCATTATTTAGTGCTCATTAATGGTTATCCTGAAGGGAGTTTCATTGGCCAACGTGGTCTGAGACAGGGAGATCCCCTCTCCCCTTCACTCCTTATCCTAGTGGCCGATGTATTAGGTTAGATGATCAATAAGGCAAAGGATAATGGAGTGATAGAAGGCTTCAAAGTTGGTCAAGAGAATTCGCACGTCACACATTTGCAATATGCGGATGACTCTCCTGTTTGTTAGGAATTTTGAGCGAGTAGTTGCGAATATGATGCAAATTGTCGACACTTTTTAAACCATCTCTGGTTTAAAGCTTAACATGAGCAAGTGTAACCTCTTAGGAATCAACATCTCTGAGGAATTGGTGAATCAGGTGGCAACTGAGGTAAACTGCCAAGTGGGTGCTTGGCCCCCGAAGTATCTTGGTATGCCCTTAGCCGGATGTCCGAAGGAAGTTGTCTTTTGGGAACCTATCTTGAAAAGGATTGCATGTCGATTAGATGGTTGGAAATGTAGTTTTCTCTTTAGGGGAGGTAGGACCACCCTGATCTCAGCAGTCCTTGATGCCATCCCAACATACTTCATATCTTTATTTCGGATACCTAAGGGCGTCGCTGACAGAGCTGAAGATGATTCGAGACTTTCTATGGAAGAAAAGGGAGGGGAATGCTTCTTGGGCCTTAGTCGCATGGAAACAAGTCTCACTTCCAAAATTACTAGGCGGTCTTGGCATCGGTAACTTGGCTATGCGCAACAAAGGATTGGCGTGCAAATGGCTCTAGCGTTTCCAGAAAGAACCGGATGCTTTTTGGGTAATCAGAAGTATCTACGGGGTGGAGCAAAACGGGTGGGATTCAGGCACTTTATTTTGACCTTCATGCAATGCCCCATGACAATGCATCTCTCAATGTAGAGACGTTTTCACTATGGGTGTTGATTTCACGTTAAGCAATGGGAGAAAAATTAAATTCTGGCTCAACGCATGGAACGATGCACAATGTTTTGCTAAGGATTTCCCGAGGTTATTTTCACGGGTAACCACACCTGATATCACTGTCGCGTAGGTTGCGGGCTTGGACATGATGACGACAATTGAATGGGACAACTCATGGCATTTTGACTTTCGGGGAAGGGTATGCACGTCTTACCGCCTTTAGGAAGTAAACCTTAGCTCAAATCACGAGGATCATCGTGTTTAGGGTTAGGAATCCTCTCTCTCCTTTACTGTTAAATTTTCTTTTTACGGTATTTGTTTGGCTTTTAACCTTATTTGGAAATCTTGTGCTTTTATGAAGGTTAGGGTTTTTGCATGGATGGCATGGCTTGGAAAGATAAATACTATTGATGTGCTTCAAAGAAGACGTCCCCAACAAAACCTTGCTCCCATCTAGGTGTCACTTGTGCTTTGCTAGTTCCGAATCAATTGATCATATCTTTGTGTCATGTCCTTTCTCTTGCAGGATTTGGGAGGAGATGATGGGGGAACTTAATCTCCCATGGCAGTGGCCTCAGTCCCTAGCACTTTGGATGCAACAAAATGATACTAGCTCACGGGGGTACTAAAAGAGACATTCTTTGGCACGCAGGTTTCCTTGCATTACTCTGGGCAATTTAGGGGGAACGCAATCATCGGATCTTTAATGACAAGCAACATTCATGGGAGGAAGTGTGGGAGTCGGCAAAGAGGAATGTAGCGACGGTTTTATATGGACATAAAGAGTTTGATGGGTGAGCTTGGCACCAATTGAATGAAAATTGGTCCCTACTGCTTTGAAATGTTTGTTTTGTTCTCCTAAGCCTCCTTCGATTTGTCTTTGGGGCTTTATTTCGACTTTGCGTGCCATTTGCCAGGGTAGTAGGTTGGGGAGGGCCAACTGGGCATTGCCCCATCAAGATCAACATGGGTAGTGTGCCCAACCTATGTTACCAACCTCATTGCAGACGATACTATCACAGAGATGGCGGTTTGGCTATGACGTGGAATGTGGAGTGTTGTCTTTTGATGAAACTGGAATGGAATGTGGAATGTGAACTGTGGATACCTCTTGCTTGTGGTTTCTGGATGGATCGATCTCTTTTGACTGGTTATGGCGCTTCAAATTCTCCAATAAGGAATCTTTTATTTGGGCTTGCTATTGCGGTTGCTTGTGCGTTTTTGTTTACATACTCATTGCCATATTTTTGCCTATAGAGCGTTAGAGTTGTTGCTTTTGTATTCTTGCACAGCTCATCCCCTGTTTCTTTTGCTATGTTTTTTTGTTGTGCTTTTACTTGTATTTAATTATTTATTTTACACACACACGGGCATATATATATATATATAACATAGCATAGGAGTTTTGCCTCCTTTTTATCAAAAATAAAAAATACTGTTGAGTTCTTTGGAAACATATTGAGATATGAGAGCATATACTAATCTATAGGATTCATATTTGCAAATATCACATAAAATGCATGTCATTCAATCAGCCTTCAATAAGCATTGCGATGAAGGGTGATTAAGTAAATTGATGTTAAAAAAGAAAAAAAAAAGCCAATATGATTGTAAGAAATTTAAATAATTTGAGCTAAAAGGCAACAATTTTTGGTAGTGGAAACAGAATCCATAATGGCTGAACTTTAGGGAGTCTAGCATGGCCTTGTTCTTTGCTAGCATTGATGAGGTTGTTAGACATTTTCAAAAGAAATGTTTAGTCTCACATTGGTTATAAAGTTCACACTTAAAGAGTATATATACTCTTTCACTTGTTTAAGTAGTAAATAGAAGCTCTCACTAGAGCTATGCCCAATTAACTACATGCGCACATGAGCGTGTGTATGTATGGGCGGTTAATTGATACCTCACATTAAGAGTGCAAAAGTTTCCTTTAGGGAAATGTTACTGCTACACGTTTTGAACTCATTGTTCGTTCTTTGGTCTAACAGAGGTGGAGATGGATATATATAGCAACGCAATACTCCAGTTGACAAGGGGAACCTCTAACTCTATCAATCATAATCTGGAATCGTTAAACACGTGAAAAGGCTCATCTCAAGGGACTGGACACTGTTCTTTTCCCTTACATACAGTGAAGGGAATAGAGCTGCGAACACCTTAGCTAATTTTGTCCAAGTGAACAATTCTAACTTATGACACGAAGGGAGGTTTTGTTGAAAATAAAATAGTCCCTTTTTACCAATAGAAACTGGTCGGGGTGATTTGGGGCTTGAGTCCTTTAAGTAGAGTCTCAATTTTGAACCTACGAATGGAGCCGCTTTCGTCGAGAGGGCTTAACCCTTTTGTGGGTTGACCCAGCTTGAGCTTGGATTAGTCGGGGCTCAATAAACATTTGAATACTGAATGGAAAAAAAATCTTTTCTAATACATAAAAAGGTTCAAACACAAGACCCGAAAAAAATAAAATAAATAAATAAATAAAAATAAAACTATGTCATGGCCACAACTCAAACTTGAATTCTTTAATTAAGCAAGTAAATACAAACAGTAGAAAAGAAGAAGAAGAAGAAAGGAAGCCACCTATTTTAACTTATAATTCTAAAATTTCAACCTTGTGAACCCATTTCAACATCAAGTTCAGGTACTTCTTGAATTGTAGTGGCTCCGCCATCTTGATCATCAAATCCTGGTGTATGATTTTGATTCTCAGTATTTCTTGCTTGATCGCTGTCTTCAAGATCCATTGATCTTGTGAAGTGATAACCTTCAGGAAATAACCATTGAACTTTGTCTTCTAATAATTTGAGTTTGCAAAGAAGCTTTAGAACGAACGTTGCCTTTTCTTCATGGACTTCAATTGGACTCTCATTCACATCCTTCAGTATTGCAATTGGAAATTGAGAAAGAAAGAGATGTAATATATCAACAAAGAGTTGCTCCAAATGATCATAAAGCTCCTCAATTGATGTACACTCCATTTCCCGCATTGAGACGAAATTTACAAAGATATCCATTTCTCTTCCTACGAGCCCCTCGAATGGTCCTCGTTCATTCCTAATCAATGAAATTGCTTCGCTCACGGACCGGTTAGAATGAGTAGAAACATAATCATCCTTGATTAGATGAACATCCTTGTACTCCAATAGAACTTTTGCAAGCCGGCGTTTCCCTTATTCTTCGGAGCTGCCTAGGGGTGCACACGGATTGGATCCAGCTTCAATTAGGGTCAATCCGTAATTCAATCCAATTATTGCGGATTGAAAAAATACAGTCCAATCCAGTTCAAATAATTCATCAATCCAACTCAATCCAATTTGCAAAATGCGGATCGGATTGGAGTGTTAATGTGACGGAATTTATCGCAAATAGTTTGCAAGGTAAGTATATCCTCCTTCGACGAAAACTGAAAATCATATCAGAAAGCATGAGCAAAAGACATACCAATGTGGCGCCTGCAATGTACAAGTCAACATAAGGAGTGGTGTAGAATAACGGTTATTCTCTGAAGAACACAAAAGCTTTGCCATTCTTTGTCTAGATATCGCCCAAAACTTGATGGAATTCTTGTATGAATCTATCTTTACATATATTGTTCAATGGACACGAGACATATGACGGAATTTATCGCAAGGAGTGTTAATGTGAAGCAGTTGCAAGGAGTGTTAATGTGACGGAATTTATCGCAAATAGTTTGCAAGGTATAGCCTCCTACGACGAAAACTGAAAATCATATCAGAAAGCATGAGCAAAAGACATACCAATGTGGCGCCTGCAATGTACAAGCCAACATAAGGAACTGGTGTAGCATAACGGTTATTCACTGAAGAACACAAAAACTTTGCCATTCTTTGTCTAGATATCGCCCAAAACTTGATGGAATTCTTGTATGAAACTATCTTTACATATATTGTTCAATGGACACGAGAAATATTCTTCGCTTCTCCCAATTGTTAAGTATGTTCCATTCCATCACATAAAGTGGTTTTTTGACTCTCAAGCAAGGAAAAGAATTAGCATGCAAATAAATATTAATTGGAGCAGTGGTTCAGTCCTTGCTTCAACTGTACCAAAAAAGTCCTTCATAAAAAAGAGGTACAGTTTTGAAATATATATATATATATATTGATGTTGTGTTAATTGTTTAACCAATGAAGCATTGATGCTTTGTCCATTTTTAAATTAAGGGAAATGATTTGAGTGGCATAGTTTCAATACACATACTTGCCATACAGTTTTTGGAGTTCTTTGAACACCCTTTGAGAAATGAGTGCATCACGTTGTTGCATTATCTACAGTACTCATATTTGTAAAGAGCATGCTAGACTTCAATTTCACAAGTCATTTTTGCACGTACACATTTGGGGTCCCTTAGATGCATGTCGATTTTAAGGCACACGCACATTGAAGCAAAAACCAAAAGTCACAATCAACTGCATGTGAAAATGGAGTGTGAAATTGAAGTAAGAAAAGCATTCTTGATTTGTAGACATCAAATTAGTGTAGTAAAACTGTAAATGCATGATATTCAATCATTCTTCAATAAGCATTTCGACATAGGATAACTAAGTAAATTGATCTTCAAAACAAAAGAATACAAGATTTAGGGTTGGAAGAAATGAAAATCAGGTCTTTAAATAACACAATTTGATCACAATGGCAACTGTTTTGGCGAGTTGAAGCAAAAGCAATATAACAACTTTATCACTTGCCACAAAACAAGATATGCTTCATATATGCAACAACTTTATCACTCACCATGACATTCCATTGGATCAAATAATGCAAAGTAAAGGAGATCAAATAAAAGTAAGCACCGTATAATCATGCATTTCTTTGCAGTAACAATGCAAAAGTAAATCTGAAAGGCCTAATAGGCAAATATATCCTAACGTTTCAAGATTTTTGCAAAAATATCCTAACGCTTCGATTTTGGCAAAATATCCTAACCTTTTAATTTCTTGTATATTGTATCCTCACTTCATATTTTTGAGTAAATTACACTTAAAAATATAAAAAATTATGCACACAATTAAGAATATTATTTCATATAATGCAATGTGTATGCAATCTAATGATCATTCATCATTTTTTTATCATTCATCCTTTTAATTGTAGTTTAACACATAATAACTACAAGCAAGGATACAATTTGATTGAAATTAAAAGGTTATGATATTTTTGTAAAAATTAAAACGTTAGGATATTTTTGCAAAAACTTTGAAACGTTAGGATATATTTACCTATTAGACCAAACTGAAATGATGTTCACAGTGTTTTCCAAATGTCTCCTATGTGTTAAAGAGTAACAATCCTCAAGTTTGGGGTTGAAATATTCTGGGCACTATGGGCCTGCACATAGCATGCAAGTTGAGATTCAAATCCCTAATCAACCTATAAAACAGAAAATAATCATCAAGTGTAAAGTAAAGTGTTGGAGATGTTGGGATAGTCCCACATCGATTACTTATAAAGAAAAAAGAAGGGTCATAAGTGTGGAGTGGACACTCCATCTTGCCTTGGTATTTTGGAGTGAACCCTACTTTCACACTTGTAGCCCATACATAAAATTAGTCAACACACTCTCCTCACCTTGGATTGGGTCTTATAATATAAAAATGAACATAAAGTAACATACATGATTATAGATAATAATGTGAAAAGCTTGCAGAGAGACATTGTCCCTTCAGAATTCAAAAACATGGCAGCCCAAGCACTCCTTTACTTGTACAAAACATAAATCTACCAGTTTTGTTTTGTTTTGTTTTATTTTTTTGTTTTTTTTTGTTTTTTTGTCAAAGGTAATAAGGTTCCAAATCCAAAATGGGTACAACAATCTACTCCAACGAATAGAAATTTAGCCTCGATGTAGCACGGAACCAAGTCCATTTATCTTGCACACATAGGTGCAACTATAGACTCCAAGATCAGGGATGAACCCAATCAATGTCAACCCCATTGGGGACAACAACCCTCGACAAGGAAGACATCAAGACTAACGAGGCACAACAACTAACCTCACACGACTAATTTACAGACTCACAACACCACTAAATGGAAGAGTGATTACAGAAGAAATTAAAGCCAAAAACGCCTTAAGAGAGTGATTAACCACCACCGACAACAGCCCCAAAGAAACCACGTACCCGATCACCGCCTGACCCAAGCTGCAAGCCATGGTGTGTGATTAACCACCACCACTGCACATCACTGCTTCGCACAACAAGCACATCCCTGCAGATACATCCACCGCTGCTGCCGGCATGCAAAAATTATCATTTGCTCCTTCAAGGCTTCAAAATCCTCCTTGTCAGTACACTCGGGCTCACCTTTTCGACAAACACTACATCTACTTTTATTTAAGAAGATTCATGACCAATGAAGCAGATCGCTTCATATGAGTGGATCCCCAAAAGAGAGTAGATCTAGTAAATTAGATCTAAGAAAATAAAGAAAAAAGGAGAGGGGAAAGAACAGGGGGAGAAGAGGAAAGAGGTTGTGGATTTGGATGCATGGAGGAGTAGGGCTCATGGGGTCGTGGGTGAAGCAGAAGAAACGCTAGGGTAGAAGCAGAATAGCATAATGATGGAGTTTAGTATCATCAATCAGTTGCTCTTGAGATGGACAATCCACCAGTTTAAAATCATTGATTGAAGCACAACCTATATGGCTATATCTAATTAAGATAATGTTAGAAAACCCAAGTGCCAATTAACAACTCTTTAATCATCTCATATATATAGAAATGCACAAATAAGACTTCACATACTTCAAAATCTAGCTCATCAATTATAGGTCATTGGATCGCATGCTGCCCACATTGAGCTAATCATTCATTCAATCCAATGAAATCATAATCTAAACAAAGACCCAGTCACCTAGTAAAAAAAATCTTCCAATATTGGTCTCTTAAACAAAAAACAACCAAGATAGGGGGTGCTCAATGAAATCTGCTGGCATTAAAGGCAAAGATATTTGTATTGGTTTAACTAAATGAAAAGAATACTAATAAGGCAACACAATTATTTTATTCTAACTAAAAGTTATTCATTGCATTAAATGTGCCACATAATATTATAAGGGAAAAAAGGCAATAAAGGAAAATATAATAAATGAATATTCTTGGGTTCAGGTCTATATAAGCTGGCAAACAAATATTTTCATTCTGTCCCAAATAGAAGAAAAAATGGCAGGGGCAGCAGAGTGGGACAATGTGAATCTTAAAGTGCTGAGGAAGAAGATGGAGGAGTTTGCAAAAGAGAGAAACTGGGAGAAATATCACATGCCCAGAAATCTCCTCCTAGCCATGGTAAACTATCATAGACAATTTTTCAATATATCCACAGATTTCTAGACTATGTAATGGCTAACAAATTGTTAAGGAATATTATACAATTAGGAAATATGCACAAATCACTTCTGTAATTATGTTGTGCACAAATTACTTGATTATGTGCTACCTTATTTAGATGTTTCCTTTTCTATGTAATTGCATCTCTATATATAGAGACATGTAATAGATTACAACACAATAGAATAAACTTATCATATTTTGTCAAGATTTCAACATGGTATCAGAGCCTCTATTCGGTTATGGATAATCTATTGTTTCTCCTCCTTTTTAGTCGACTTCCTCGACTTTGTTTGTTGCCCTAATATTTTGTGTTCATCATTTTTCCTTGTTACTGTCATCCTAAATCTCGCATCTCTCGCCATCAAGCTTTCGGTCCATCAAGCCATCAATGCTTGCTTCTCTCGTTTTTGTTTCGATTCCTACATTGTACTTGTTTATTCCTCCCGATCTGGTGCCCCTCAAGTCTGTCTGTCCGTTGCTCACTCATCTTCCATTAATATGGAAAATCAATTTTCTTTTCTTGGTTTTGACGTCTTTTGGCTTACCAATGTTCAATCGGTTGTTGTTCTGCAATCGATTGTCAATCAGTTAACATTCTATCCGAATGTTATTCATCATTTCCCAAAACCGTAATTAGATTCAGTTCAAGTGTCTTCCATTAATGCGAAATCAATTCATTTTCTTTTACTGGTTGAGATGTCTTGTGGCTGACCAGTTTTCATACGGTTGTCAGTTCGCAACTAGTTGTTTCTCATATTTGGGAGTACCATATCCCATTTTTTATGCCTTTTGTTCATACGAAGTTTTCTTTTACTGGTTGTGATGCCTTGTGGCTGGCCAATTTTCAAACCGTTGTTAGCCCAATACTGGCTGTTTCTCATATTTGGGATTTCCATATCCTATTTTTCATGTCTTTCGTTCATACGGAGTTTTCTTTTACTGGTTGTGATGCTTTGTGGCTAGCCAGTTTTCAGACGGATGTTAGTTCGCAACCAGTCGTTTCTCATATTTGGGACCATCATATCCCATTTAGATGTCTTCCATTCATCTAAGTATTTCTTTGCAAATTTGACTATTAATAATTTATATTTCATTTTTAATAATAAAATCATCCATTATCATTATCAATAATTTTTTGGTGTCTTATATGCTTGCTCGATCAAGTTATGGATCAATTTTTTTCAAGACCTCTTGTGGCTGACTGGTTCCTGTATGATTGTTAATGGACAACTCGTCATTGATGAGGATCCGATTTTGATGTTCTTCTCGTTGGTATGTTATTGTCGGCTTGTTGCCGGTCCATCACCATTACTAGCCGGACGAACATTTTTGCAACAACTCTGTGTGTGTGCTTCTTATCGATATGTATTCGTCACTGGCTTGTCGCTGCCGAACCGTCGCCAATATTTACCGGATGAACTTTTCGCAGCAACTTCCTATGTGCGTGCTTCTTGTCGGCTCTTCGTCTTCGTCTGTTCTTTATAATTGGTCGCTTGGACAATCATTTTCGTGGTGTTCATTGCTTGTCCTTCCACTCCGCATTTGTTCATTTCATGACTTGGTGCCTACTAGAGTCAACTATTTTTATTACTTTTATTCTAATCAATTATTTCGTCTACTTATTTTAGTATATTAGTTTGAAAACTCAAGTCTCATTGATCCACTTGAGTTTGAGAGAGGGTGTTAAAATATGTATTGGTTTATTTTGTTTGCAAACTCAAAGTGTTTTCGTTGTTCTCACTTTGAGTTTGAGGGGGAGTGTTAAGGAATATTATACAATTAGGAAATATGCACAAATCACTTCTGTAATTATGTTGTGCACAAATTACTTGATTTTGTGCTACCTTATTTAGATGTTTCCTTTTCTATGTAATTGCATCTCTATATATAGAGACATGTAATAGATTACAACATAATAGAATAAACTTATCATATTTTGTCAAGATTTCAACACAAATAACACAAACTATTAACTAGTTCTTTCAGTTTTGTAGTATTTCTACTTATTTCTCAATTTTCACAGGTTGGAGAGGTGGGAGAATTATCTGAGATCTTCCAGTGGAAAGGAGAGGTTCCGAAGGAATTTTCAGAAACATCATCAGTGATTTAAGCTACAAGAAATCTTGAAACTATTTAATTTCCACCCTTGTGTTTCAAGGGCTTCAATTGCTTTTTTGTCAGGATTGAATAACCATACTGTTTGCCTTATCATTCAACAAAGTGAAGTACTATTTATCATTTATTAGGACCAGATTAAGAGTTTGGGAGGCATTGGACAATGTATTAGCTGGGTATTCGTTCTGATTACATTCTAACCTCCCCAGACTGCAACTTCAATTTACAAAGTATGATATTTTATTCATCATAGATCAGGGTGTCTTAGGGGCTGTTCTTTAGTGGTATTTTTGAAATTCTTACCCAAAACATTAATCATCAACTTGACTTTGAAGAACTAGATGAAGCCTTGAAGCACGGATAACTTAGTTGAAATCTTTTGATGATTGGAGTGATCACAATTTCATTCCAAGAAACACACAATTAAAACATATGTCTCAAATTGAACTTGGGAGAGTGTTTTGTAAACTGCTGGAGAACTTGGAAAAAATCCATTTAGTGTACCTGAATAGAGATCGAACAAGCTTATGATTATGAAATATCAATGTATGATCCGGTGGGTCGTTCTTCAAAGACTGTCGAAGACGCAGCAGCAATAGCTTTGTTGTGGCCTCTTGATGTATGGAGGCCCTAGGAGGTGGAAATGATGGTGGAGTGGTAGGAACCAACACTTCCTTGTTAGATTCATCAGATCTGGGAGTACTGGTGCTGGTGGAAAAACACCATCATCTTCATGCTCTCCTTGGACATCTGGTAATACGACGTGTTGAGGGTGGGTTTCGAGCTTGAACAAAGGGTGAAACCCTTCTAACCTCTTGGTCATTGGCTGGTTCGATCGCTTCCACTCTCAGCCATTAATCAATTTAGAGATGTGAACTCACATTTGAAAGCAGTCTGCAGCCCCCCATTATTTACATAAGGATCATTAGGAAAAAAACATTAAAAATACTTAGATTAGTCTACCCCTTAAATCAATGTCACTACAACATTAATGTCCTTTAATAACATAGCAATTAATGACGGTTTACAATTGCCGTCACGAAAGACATGTATAGATGACGATAACCGTTATCTTAGTAGTTGTACGGCACAATCCCAAATAAGCGTTCGATCTCACACTCACTCTCCACACAAAAAAAAATTTACTTTCTCATTTCTCTCGCAAGAAAACCCAAACCCTCTCGACCTCACGAAAAACCTCAAACCCATCGATCTCGCCTTCTCAATCTTACCAACACGCCACCAATCCGAAATTAGGGTTCTTTCGATCGATCGATCGATCGAGAGCGCCTAGGGTTTCGCAATGGCCAAGGGGGCGAGGCATTCGTAAGCGAGCAGGGAGTACTCAACGTTCATGCTGGTTTTGGCGATGCTCCTGATGCTCTCCTTTGTTCTGCTCATGCTTCTCAAGTTAGGGTATCCTCTTGCTCTCGATCAACACCAAGGACGTGCCCAATGGCAACGTTTTGAGCTCCTTCGTCGCTAGAACCGCCGAAAGGTGCGATCTTTGTGTGTTTGTGTGATTGTTTGATTGTTTGATTGTTTAGCTATGTAGTTTTGGATGATTGTGTGATTTGGTTGCCTAGGGCGTTTGTGTACTATAATTTCGTGGTAAGTTGTTGCGGCTGCATTTGGTGTTGTGCTCAATTGCGTTTCAATTGTTGTTGGTGTTGTGCACGACCTCGCCAGATTTCGCCATCGCTGCTCATTAGATCTCCCTCGCTATCTCTCGCCCTACCTTAAATCTCTCGCGCGGCGTCATCATCACTTGTGTAAGCTTCGATCGATTTAGAGTTTGTATTGTCATGGTTTTCGTTGTTGAGATCGATTTGGTGATTCCCTAACTTTTGTAATTCACATTGTTAAAGCCTCGGATCTCTCTGTCTCTCGGTCGACACTCAAGTACTTCGCGGGTCCTCTTCACCATCAGGGACGCCTGGTTCTGCTCCGTCTCCATCATCGTCCCTTATTTCCTCTCTTTTGCTAGTCAAGAATATGTTCCCTAGATTTGAATGCTAGGTTTTGGGATGGTGTAGGTTGTTGTCGTTGAGGTGGTTTGGTTATGGTTATTTTTCGATGTTTTTGGTTTGTTGATATGGTTGTTCTGTTTGATTTAAGTGTGGAGTCTAGGGTCAGTGTGGATTCTGATGTTATGTGATTTTAATGTTTTAAGAAATTCAGCATCAAACTCTTAGTTCTGGAATAAACAATTAGCTAGATTTTAAGCCAATGTAATTAAACTTTGATGCCCAAAACTCAATAATCAAAATTATTGAATCAACTTATATGTATAGAAGCTTCAAATTCAATGATTCTTAAACATATTTTACAGTGGAAGGAGTCCATAGCAATATATTTGATCTATTTGGCTAAAATAGTTAGTTATCTATTTCAAAGGATTTGTTGTTACCTTTCAAAGCTTTTTTTTCCCATTGATTCTATTTGGCTTACACCAAAGCAAGCAGAATTAATTACAGGCAAGTCAGAAACAGAACTAGTACTTTAAGTAGTCAAAGCTCACATACTAGATAAACAAAGCTCTAATAAGTTGCCTTCATTTAATGTTATGTTCTGCAGTTAGTGAATCAGTTATTTCAGTTTTCAAGGCCTTTCCAAATGTCCTAATAAACCCTTATCTTTTCCCTACACCATAGAGTCTATCAAACTCCAAACAAGCTTGCAACTAATACAATTTCGCACGAAGACAAAAGTGAGCTAGATTAAGAAATCATCATACAATGCCTTCCCCGCATCTCTCGCCTCCTCCTTGAGCTCATGGGCCTGTTGGTAGTCCTAGGAACTCAGGAGAGTAGAAGAAAAATCATTAAAAACCTACGTCGTTTTGTACACGAATTTGCAATAAAAATAAAATGTTACATAGGAGTCGGGAAATTTACTCTACCTCAACTTTATGGTGAGTTATGTATGTGTAATATTTCGATAGCTGATCATCATCATTGGTGGCTAATAGCAGTGGAAAAAAAAATCTGAAAACCTAGTTTTTAAGTCTTCCATTTCGAATTTAAGATAACCATTTGATCAAACACATATTTATTTGTTGAATTTTTAAATATATTTATTCAAACCAAGGCAATCCAACCAAATTGTAGCATACAAGTACAGGTTTCCTTTTTCTTCTTGTAATTTCCTAACATTATTAATATTTTTCAAACGGTAAGGAAATGGTGATTTTATGGTAATTGGTTTAATCTTATCTTAGTTAAGATTATCTTCTTTAAGATTTTTACTATCTTTGATTTGGATTTCTTTTTCTAATTCAAATTTCTATCGCTATTTGGGAAGCTAAATTTTGTGGCATTCTAGGTTCTTCCATCTATTACATATCGCGCCACCTCACAAAGCCCTGACTTATCTCTAATTACCCTAATTAGACTCCTAATCCTTTATACCATTTTAAACCTCAATTAATTCCCTATTATTCCCTATTTCAATCAATTATAGCCTCAAAATTCCAATCATATCATCCAACGAGCTAAGTTCATAACATTTTAAAGTGGTGCAAATTAGTAAATCATATTTATGACTTCCAATATTTTATAAGAAATTCCGAACGTCCCCTAAAAGTGGGATGCCAACAACAAACACCTAATAAACATCAGCTTGGAGAGAAGGCCTAAAAGGACTCACATATGTTCGATGTTCATAATGTAATATCAAAAGAAATTTAAAATTTTAATTCCAAACAAACCCCCAAGTTCAAGTGTTACAATCCCAAAATGAAACCAAACTGCTCTACAACCTAAATCTCCATCAAAATAGAGCAAAACTCTCCTAAACCATCATTTGAAGTTTTACTAAGGTTCCTTTAGTGCTTCTGATCCTACACTCAACCCTGAAACCCAAAAGCATATGCTCATAATGATACAATATAAACAATATACATGCAACGAGGAAAAGAAACGCTATCCACAGAAATCCTCAAGCTTTCTCTTCCCTTTGTGATTCCTCTTTCACTTCTGAGCATGCTAAAGCCATTTCAGAACTGCTTAATAACAAGCACACAAAATAAACGGTGTCAGATAAGTAAACATTTATCTTGCTTCGTACAACAGGTAATAACAAGAAATAATATGGAGTATTACACAATAAACAAATTAAAGAAAACAAATATACAACATGGATCCCAGAATTCATGTTCAAAGCTCATAATAAGCGGGCCCCCTCACGATGCTAAAACAATACAATGAATTTAATGCATGCTACTCGGAATCGACATTACCCGCCCTAGACGCCTGCAGGTATGTCTAGTGTAGAGTGGAACCCGTCCAACTCATTGACCAAAGCAGGGGAAACTATATCCGTATTCCATGAATGCATTGTAACAACCCATTTTCCAAATAGACCGTCACGGGGGCCAATGCGGACCCACTGTCTGTCTTACCAGCTACAGTTGTGCTCTACATTAGATTATATCCTCCATTTTATCTTTTTACACTTCATTAATTGATGGCGTGGCAGTTGCAGATGTTTTATGGGACCATAACTTTTGATCCAGGAATCCGATTGAGTTTAGGACTTTATCAAGAACTTTCTATTTTCTTATTCAGTTAGGGTATTTTCGTAATTTACTTTATTTAAGTCGTTTTTAGAGTCTGAAAAATTATATTTCAACCAAATAAATAAAAATTTGGGAATTTTTATGAAAAATGAAGAATTTGAGATTTGCGACGAGACTTTTGTCGGGGTTTTTGTCTCGTAAAGCGTGAAATTGTTAAAAATAGCCAGAAAAATATTGAAAAATATTTTTCTAAATTGTATGAAAATATAAGGTTTCACTCGGGTATCCTAATGGGTTTGAATGGAACCCAATACTGGAAAAACGACCCAAATTGCGCAAAGGAACAATAATTTAGAAAATTGTAGAAAATGAGTTTAACTTGAGAAAAATTGAGGAATACTTGGAATAATTAGGGAAAAATTAACAAAAATTGGTCGAAATAATTGTCAGGTGACGAGCAGAGTGTTGGTAACTAATTGGGGAACGTGTGGAGCTACGTGAGGGCGTTTTTAGCGAATTTGAGGTGAGTAAAGGCAACAATAGAATCAACATAATTGTTTTTCTATTTATTGATTAATTATTCTTGAAATGCAAGCCCTTTGTATTTCATTCTAGTTCGTGTGACCTAGGGTTTAGGTAGTCCGATCAGCATGAGAAGTCTCAACGAGTTTAGCGATCGGCATAGATCGTGGCTTCTCGTTGGAGCCTATCGAAATGATTTAGCATCCGCTTGTGATCGTGTCTTTTCTTTCGGTAGTGTGTTAGGAATTTAGCAAATGGCTTTGTCTGTGACTTTTCCTAACAGAGTGTGCGTTCGATGGAGGCGACCTTCGGCCCACCGGTTCGTACGGGGGTGGATTGAGCAAGGAGGCGCTTTGGGCCCATCGTGTCGATCGCAAGTGATGAGGTCTTGAGACCCGCGGTTTGATTGGGACTATCTATTCGCCTATCCATTTGTTTCTCGGTCACTTGATTTTTGTTGTTTGTACTTGATGAATCTATTTATCATGCGATTTGCTATCTATTTCAGTTTCTTGTTATACACTGCATGATTTTATAGACTTGTGATTATTTAAAAGTCGGAATTTATGTTGAGATATCTATTGTTGTCAAGCATCGTTATATTTTGTACTCACCGTCCTTTTTATGACGGTGGGTGCAGATTCACAGAAGAGTAGGGGCAAGGCGCCGATGCTTGGCGATATCCTCTGAGGCACGCTCAGAGCCATTAGCTTTGCTCTCACTTTGTAGGTATTTTTGTCCTTTTGTTGTATATTCTGGCTATGTATCCATTTGTTTTGATATTTTGGAACTTTGGAGAGTTGAACCTGACTGTTGATACATATATATGTTCCTTTTGGGTTCTCAGTTGATCTTTTACACACATGTGATGTTGTTTGGATAAGATTTTTCACCACTAGGTTGACTGAGTAGTAAACTATTTTAAGTTGGTGTTAAAAACATTTCCGCTGCACACCTAACTACAATTGAGGATAAAAGATGAGATAGAGTTAAGGTGAATCAAAAAGAGTGATCCAGGGTGAGTGAGTGAATAATGTATTGAGTAATGGGTAAGTTAAGGCTGACTAGACTTGCGTTGACTCGTCGGAGACTGGCTCGTGGGTCCACGTAGGTTTAGGCCGGGCGGGACCCAGTTTGTGGTTATTGGGGCCGTCACGGTAACCACCCTTAGTGACCGTGTGACACCAAGTAGTGGGTGGGTAGGCTTGTGTCCCTCCCATCATAGTTGTGCCTTCGCTTGTGTCGATGCTCGGGAAGACCTCGCGAGGTATTCGCCGTTATGCTATGATTTAGACCACTTATGAGCCTCTTTTGAATCCTTAGAACACACTTAAATTTCGATTGATATCTATTAGTCTGTTTATCATGCACTTGATCTATTTAAATTTCTGTCTTTCTATTGTCGCATGATATTTAGACTGCTTTATTTGATACGTCATGAATTACTGTTATCTTCTTCTGGCATTACATTCGATTTCTCCAGTTGCTCACCATCTAGTTTGTGACGGTGGGTGCAGATAGAGCGGAGTGCAGTAGAGGCAAGGAGCCCTGCCTAGGCGACTTTTTGTGAGGATTAGCGACTGAACTCTGAAGACA
This sequence comes from Stephania japonica, assembly GCA_039657345.1. Lineage (NCBI taxonomy): Eukaryota > Viridiplantae > Streptophyta > Magnoliopsida > Ranunculales > Menispermaceae > Stephania > Stephania japonica. The sequence continues at coordinate 51,163,117 of CM077558.1, forward strand.
TTGTAGTAGGTTTTTATGTTTTGTTTTCTTGTATATCATTTCATACATATGTTTTGGATTATAGAACTTGGTATTTTTTTATGAGATTGGTATCATGTATCTTGGCTTATCGAATTGTACATGAATACCCGAGGTTTTCACACTTATAGATTCCTACATTTCCCTTTGATTGAGTTATTTCCCTTATGTTTAGTTTATTTACTTTCCTTTGCGTAAAACTTGCAATAACTCTTTCATAAATTGTATAATTGAATGATTTGAGGCTGACAAGGCTCGCCAGGTCCGCCGAGTACCGACTTGGGGACCTATACGAGTCTATGCCGGGCGTACCCAAATGCAAGGGGAATTTGGGGCCGTCACATTGCACGTCGATTAGATGGCTGGAAATGTGGTTTTCTCTCTAGGGGAGGTAGGACCACCCTGATCTCAGTAGTCCTTGATGCCATCCCAACATATTTCATGTTTTTATTTCGGATACCTAAGGGCGTCGCTGACAGAGCTGGGAAGATGATGTGAGATTTTCTATGGAAGAAAATAGAGGGGAATGCTTCTTGGGCCTTAGTCGCATGGAAACAAGTCTTACTTCCAAAATGACTAGGCGGTCTTGGCATCGGTAACTTGGCTACGCGTAACAAAGCATTGGCGTGCAAATGGCTCTGGTGTTTCTAGAAAGAACCGGATGCTTTTTGGGTAATCAAAAGTATCTACGGGGTGGAGCAAAATGGGTGGGATTCAGGCACTTTATTTCAACCTTCGTGCAATGTCCCATGACAATGCATCTCTCAATGTAGAGACTTTTTCACTATGGGTGTTGATTTCACGTTAGGCAATGGGAGAAAAATTAAATTCTGGCTCGACGCATGGAACGGTGCACAATGTTGTGCTAAGGATTTCCCGAGGTTATTTTCACGAGTAACCACACCTAATATCACTGTCGTGGGGGTTGCGGGCTTGGACATGACAACGACAATTGAATGGGACAACTCATGGCATTTTGACTTTCGGGGAAGGTTAGGAAATGCCGACATTGCAGAGTATGCACGTTTTACTCACCGCCTTTAGAAGTAAACCTGAACTCAAATCACGAGGATGATCGTGTGTGGGGTTAGGAATCCTCTCTCTCCTTTACTGTTAAATTTGCTTTTTACGGTATTTGTTTGGAATCTTCTTTGGGGTCATGTTTGGCTTTTTACCTTATTTGGAAATCTTGTGCTTTTATGAAGTTTAGGGTTTTTGCATGGATGGCATGGCTTGGAAAGATAAATACTATTGATGTGCTTCAAAGAAGATGTCCCCAACAAAACCTTGCTCCCATCTAGGTGTCACTTGTGCTTTGCTAGTTCCGAATAAATTGATCATATCTTTGTGTCATGTCCTTTCTCTTGCAGGATTTGGGAGGAGATGATGGGGAACTTAACCTCCCATAGCAGCAGCCTCAGTCCCTAGCACTTTGGATGCAACAAAATGATACTAGCTCACGAGGTGCTAAAAGAGACATTCTTTGGCGGGCAGGTTTCCTTGTATTACTCTGGGCAATTTAGGGGGAGCGCAATCATCAGATCTTTAATGACAAGCAACATTCATGGGAGGAAGTGTGGAAGTCGACAAAGAGGAATGTAGCAATGGTTTTATATGGACATAATGAGTTTGATGGGTGAGCTTGGCACCAATTGAATGAAAACTGGTCCCTACTGCTTTGAAATGTTTGTTTGTTCTCCTAAGCCTCCTTCGATTTGTCTTGGGGCTTTTTGCGTGCCATTTGCCAGGGTAGTAGGTTGGGGAGGGCCAACTGGGCATTGCCCCATCGAGATCAACATGGGTAGTGTGCCCAACCTATGTTACCAACCTCATTGCAGACGATACTATCACAGAGATGGCGGTTTGGCTATGACGTGGAATGTGGAGCGTTGTCTTTTGATGAAACTGGAATGGAATGTGGAATGTGAACTGTGGATACCTCTTGCTTGTGGTTTCTGGATGGATCGATCTCTTTTGACTGGTTATGGCGCTTCAAATTCTCCAATAAGGAATCATTTATTTGGGCTTGCTATTGCGGTTGCTTGTGCGTTTTTGTTTGCATACTCATTGCCATATTTTTGCCTATGGAGCGTTGGAGTTGTTGCTTTTGTATTCTTGCACAGCTCATCCCCTGTTTCTTTTGCTATGTTTTTTTGTTGTGCTCTTACTTGTATTTAATTATTTATTTTACACACACACACACACACACACACACACACACACACACACACATATATATATATATATATATATATATAACATAGCATAGGAGTTTTGCCTCCTTTTTTATCAAAAATAAAAAATACTGTTGAGTTCTTTGGAAACACATTGAGATATGAGAGCATATACTAATCTATAGGATTCATATTTGCAAATATCACATAAAATGCATGTCATTCAATCAGCCTTCAATAAGCATTGCGATGAAGGGTGATTAAGTAAATTGATCTTAAAAAAGAAAAAAAAAACCAATATGATTGTAAGAAATTTAAATAATTTGAGCTAAAAGGCAACAATTTTAGGTAGTGGAAACAGAATCCATAATGGCTGAACTTTAGGGAGTCTAGCATGGCCTTGTTCTTTGCTAGCATTGAGGTTATTAGACATTTTCAAAAGAAATGTTTAGTCTTACATTGGTTATAAAGTTCACACTTAAAGAGTATATATACTCTTTCACTTGTTTAAGTAGTAAATAGAAGCTCTCACTAGAGCTATGCCCAATTAACTACATGCGCACATGAGCGTGTGTATGTATGGGCGGTTAATTGATACCTCACATTAAGCCTAACGAGGCACAACAACTAACCTCACACGACGAATTTACAGACTATAACACCACTAAATGGAAGAGTGATTACAGAAGAAATTAAAACCAAAAACGCCTTAAGAGAGTGATTAACCACCACCGACAACAGCCCCAAAGAAACCACGTACCCGATCACCGCCTGACCCAAGCTGCAAGCCATGGTGTGTGTATACCACTGCACATCACTGCTACCCACAACAAGCACATCCCTGCAGATACATCCACCGCTGCTGCCGAAGACATACCAATGTAGCACCTGCAACGTACAAGCGACATAAGGAACTGGTGAAGAGTAACTACTGCTCTCTGAAGAACACAGAGGCTTAGCCATACTTGATAGATTTGTTTTATGAGATTATCTATATATAAATTGTTTCTTGGACATGATATTGATGAGTAAATATTCTTGTCTCTCCCAATTGAAAAGATATATATACCCTCGTCCCCGGCTAATGGTATAACCCCAAACAGTGGAAAAGAATATAAGAATACATATGTGATTGAGCAGTGCCTGCAGATTCCTTGCTTCAACATCAACTGCTCTTAATTTACTTTTTCGTGATTTATTGAAATTAAACATTAATCAGATACATTAAAATAAGGGGGCTAATAGCCATAAAATTCAGAAAAATAGTGGAGCAACAAATACAAACACTAGAGAAGGGTGGTTGCGCGTGATGGCATAACTTGTAAGTGTCCCATTTAGAAATCTTTGACACAGTAAAATCAAATTGACGATGTACACATAGGCCTTATATAACTCGAGTTGTATTAATTAAAAAGATTTAAAAGATTTTAAAAGCACGCCATCAAGGTTATTAATTGACGAAGGCTTTGTTTCTTCTTGTTGTATCACAAACTATATATCGTCACAAAACTACGCATTGATGACCTGAACTCAGTCCTAATTAAGAAGCCATCTCGTCCTCTTCATGAACTCGGTCATGGATAAAACATAAACAGATCTAATAATCATATAATAAGAGACCTAACAGGTGTCCTAGTTACACAGACTGAGAAACTATCTCATCTTCTCTTCACCCTATGTTGCACCATAATAATGTATTTCTGTTGATAAGTTTTGGATAAAAACAACAAACTAAAACAAAAACTAACAAAACAGAAGTGAACAAATACTTCTTTATTTCAATGTGTAAATTGGTAATAGTGTAGTACAAATTTATAATAAACGTCTCACACACTCTCTAACTGAATGAAGACTTGGTACACACCAACAACTACAAACAGTTAAGTAACTTCCCACTACACAGACCTCATTTGGTTCATTTTACTAACTTCCAGGGAAGTTTAATTTCCTGGGAAGTTAACCACTAAGGAAGTTGCACTTTTCACGTTTGGATCAACTTTGAACTTCCTGAGAAGTCCCATATTTCAAAAACAATAAAATAATATAATTGACATAAATGCCCTTTACACTGTTTTTGATAAAGAGATTGTAAGAAATAAATGTAGAGAGAGTGCATTAAATGAGGGTAAAAGTGTCAATTCACCCTCAGAAAGATAACTCATTGTAAAAGTGTCAATTTCCCCTCAGGAAGATAACTCATTCACCCCCTCCTAAGTGAGTTATCTTCCCCTATGTGGGGGAAGTTGGAGGTAAAACTTCAAGAGAAGTTTTTTGAAAATATCCAACTAAACAAGGTGAATTGGAACTTCTTTTTAAGTTATCTCACTTCCTTCAACTTCCCCCGAACCAAACAAGGCCAAACACTACAACACACCATGACTTTAAACATGACACATGTCTCACTATCACTTGACTCAACTTGTCCACTTCATAACTACATTTAGTCAAGCATTTGTAGCTCATTTGCTTGATGACACACATTGACACACATATTAACTAAGACTTAATAAAACAACAATACCATTCATATTAATTTGAATCATATTCTAACAATTTCAAAGTCAATCTATTCACCTCTCAAAACTGTAATTCCTTTTTAACTGATTCAACATCAATGGTGAATGGAATTGATTGATGATTCAATTTTGAGGGGATGATCATGATCTCTATGGATGTATTGAAAGTTTCCATGTATGCAAAGTGTGCAAATTAATTAAGATATAATAAAGAAAGACACGCAAACGAACAAGGGGTTTGGTTACGCAGTTCAGTATCACGACCTACATTTGCGGGGGTCTCGAGCAAGTATCAACTTTTCACTATTAAAACAAAAGTGTAATCTCATGCAAGAATCCTTTCTTGATGACTCCCTCACCTAGACTATTTAAGCCTTAACTCTTTTTAACAATATTAAAAACAACTCTAGATCCCCTTAACATTTTATAATACATTCAATAGTAATGAAGTAGACAAAACACTCCAAGAACTATCTCCACAAGTGAAACGTTAATGGAGTAAAAAAGGAAACACTCTTTTGCTTGAAGAAGACATTGGAATTCGTGGATCTACCAACGGAAGTTGTCTGACGATTTGAGGCTTCAGGTCCTTAAATAGAGGTCTCAATTTGGTCTTTACCCCTTTGTGGGCTAATCCGACTCGAGTTTGAATTAGTCTAGGCCCAATGGGCTTCCAAGTACTGGGTTGTGTAAAAAAGAAAACAAACCTTTTCTAATTAGGAAAAAGGTAAAAACTATATCATGAGTACAACTCAAACTAAAATTCTTTACTCAATTAAGCAAGTATATATGAACCATACAAAAGAAAGAGAAGAAAGAAAGCCACCTATATTAACTTGTAATTCTAAAATTTCAACCATGTGAACCCATTTCAACATCATGTTCAGGTACTTCTTGAATTGTAGTGTCTCCACCATCTTGATCATCAACTGAGGTGAGATTTTGATTCTCAATATTTCTTACTTGATCATTGTCCTCTCCGTCGGGGTCCATTAATCTTGTGATGCAACAACCTTGAGGAAATGACCATTGAATTTTGTCTTCTAATAATTTGAGTTTGCAAAGAAGCTTTAAAACGAACCTTGCCTTTTCTTCATGGTCTTCAATTGGGCTCTCGTTCACTTCCTTCCATATTGCAATTGGGAGTTGAGAAAGAAAGAAATGCAACATATCAACAAACTGTTGCTCCAAATGAAAATAAAGCTCCTCAATTGATGGATACTCCGTTTCTCGCATTAAGATGAAATCTATGATGATGTTGATGTCTCTTGCCGCGAGTCCCTTAGGGAGTAGCATGCCTTCTTCTTTAATAGATTAAATTGCTTCACTCACAGACCAACTAGAATGAATAGTGCCTTTCTTGCACAGATGAACACCCTTCTATGCCAACAAAACTTTTGCGAACCGACGTTTCCTACCATCTTCATAGCTGCCGACATTAATTTTCTTGTCGATGTAGTAAATCATCTTAAAGGCTTCATCAAAAGCTTTTATTAGAGGTTTTGCAAGAGTGGGAGGTATGGAGATGGACACAATTCTTACGAGGGTCACGAATGACAAACATGATATTCTATACCCATCTGGAAAAGCCCTGATACCAATTTGTTGCACATGACCTTCAAGAGCTTGCGGAGGAGGATGGGACGAACGAGGTCCAGTTAGAAACTGGACTAAATGGTTCGTAGAACTTGTGATGCTTGCACCTATCAATTTGTTCATGTCTTCCACACAAATCCACATCATTCTCTCTGAAGGCTCATAAATGATATTCCCCACATGATCTATCAACTCTTGTTTCCATGGCGAAGTAATTGTTGATACATAAGAAGAACTAGTGCTCATAAAACAAGTGGGATAACAAAAATGGGATATCAGTATCAGTGGTAGCACGAATGAAATTGCGATGCCGATTAAAACTGGAACTCCAAGAAAGACAAGAGCAAGAAAATGTATGACTCCCATCGCTAATTTAACAAGGAGACGAGACAACATTGTTAATGAAACAACCTTCAATAGCTCTCTCTTATTGGAAAGAAATTTAACGGCGAATCTCTCAATCTCAGTTATAGTGTATGAATGTTTTTCTCTACTTGGAGGGTAGGTATATATTGTTGTGCATCTGAAGATAGTGCCTAGACTTCCTACTACGAGAGTGACAATTTGGGTTACGAGTATAATCGATATTGACCATCCATAATCAGAAACATCTTTACAAAACTCAAACTTATGAAGAACAATTGATCGAAATCCAGCATGTGACACAACAGCTAAGCATACCATGCAAATCATGGCTACCATTGGACAAGTTAAGGAACAAACTGAATATTGAGGATTTGTGATGCAACTACCCATGTACATAGTTTCACTTGGTGCACAAAACTTCTTGCTTCACCCTTCTTAAAGAGTTTTTTGTTGGCGTCTACCATAATTGGTTTCTGCCATTTGGTATCTGAAATGCCATGCCATATCAGAAGCAACAATAATACCATGCAACACAAGATTACAATGTGTCCTGCAACGAACGAGAAGATTACTCCGGTGTAAATTTGTATGCATACATTGACGACTATGGTAATAACCATGAGGCCTAAAGCTATTAGGTTTGTAATGCTTTCGTTCTCCTGGTTAATTCCAAATGAAGGCACAAGGAAACCGATGGAAACACATACCATAGCAGTGCTAGAAAGCTTCGATAATTGGTCTCTAGCACTAGGCATGTAAGTAGTAAGGTCTACGGGGAGCTTTGAGGCTGTTGCAAGGAGAAATAACGTGACTGAATTGATAGAAAATAATTTGCAAGGTAAGTATCGAGTCCTACGACAGAAACTAGATATCATATCGGAAAACATGAGTAGAAGACATATCAATGTGGCACCTGCAATGTACAAGCCGACATAAGGAACCGGTGAAGAGAAATCATTGTTCTCTGAAGAACACAAAGGTTTTTCCATTCTTTGTTTGGATATCCCCCCACGGCTTGATGAATTCTTGTATGGGACTATCTATACATATATTAATTGTTCAATGAACATAAGCAAATATTCTTTGCTTCCATTTGAAAAGGTAGTTTTTGAACTCTCAAGCAATGGAAAAGGACTGACATGTAAATAAATACTAATTGTAGCAGTGGTTGATTCCTTACTTGAACATTACTTGTTCTTCTTCATGATATGAAACATTAAAAAAACTAAAGGAACAGGTTTGATGGTTATCCCAAATCAAATGAGAACTTAAATTGGTGTTGATGATCTTAAAAGGATGCTTGCTAGGAATACTTAATTGTTTAATCTTTGAAACATTGATATGGTTTGTCCATTTGTAAATTAAGGGAAATGATTTGAGTAGCATATTCTCAATATATATACTTGTTGGACCCTGCTAATGTGTGACGGCCCCAGCAACCACAAACTGGGCCCCGCCCGCTCGTCACCTAACAATTATTCTGACCAATTTCCATTAATTTTTCCCTAATCATTCCAAGTATTCCTCAATTTTTCTCAAGTTTAACGCATTTTCTACAATTTTCTAAATTATTGTTCCTTTGCGCAATTTGGGTCGCTTATCCGGTATTGGGTTCCATTCAAACCCATTAGGATACCCGAGCGAATCCTCATAATTTTCATACAATTTAGAAAAGTATTTTTCAATATTTCGCTGGCTATTTTTAACAATTTCACGCTTTACGAGACAAAAACCTCGACAAAAGTCTCGTTGCAAATCTCAAATTCTTCATTTTTTTATAAAAAATTCCCAAATTTCTATTTATTTGGTTGAAATATAATTTTTCAAATTTTCCAGATTTTTTCAATATTTATTTCAAACAAATAAAAATAATAATATATACCCATGACCCCACGTATCACTCGGCGCCTATAATTTATTATTTAATTTCATTAATTATTTTCAATTGTAAATGTCAATGTTTTTATTTCATTTTCGTCCCATGGACTCTCAAATACCCGTTTAGCGCGTTCTTTCGTACCAAACTCGTTCAACGGTACCAACGCACACTCACCACGTCCTCACACATTTGGGATATTGAATTTAATGTTCGGTAATAAATAAATAATATAAATCACCAAACAAACATGACATATCTCGGTGTCGACTCCCAAGGACTGAAACAAGTACACCACGGCTAGTTGGGCCCACGATATAACCCTGAAATGTCACGTGGCACGAGTTTGAATTTTAGAGTCGTTACATAATGTAACCTAGAAAAAGGCACGCAAGAATGACACACACTTGGTGATATCCTTTTGATACACATCGGGATGCATATAAGCGTGCACACATCGATGCAAAAATGAGGGACACCAACAAGTGTTCGTCATTCTTGCGTGTTTTTTCTGGGTTATAAAATGCATTTTCCATACTTGCTATACAGTTGAGTTCTTTGAAAACACATTGAGATATGAGAGAGCGCGCGCGCTCGCACAAACACACACACACACACACACACACATATATATATATATATATATAATTTATTTGATCTGAAAGGCAACAATTTGAGGGAGTCGAAACAGAATCCATAATAGCTGAACTTTAGGGAGTCTATCAGGGCCTTGTTCTTTGCTGGCATTGAGGTGGAGATGGATATATATCAACACAGCATTCCAGTTGATAAGGGGAATCTCTAACTCTATGAATAATAATCTCGGAATTGTTCTTTGCTGGCATTGAGCTGCGAACACCTTAGCTAATTTGGCCCACAACTTACCAGTGGGCTAGGAGGGGATACAGCTTTGGCTTCTCCTCCAGTCCAAGTGAACAATTCTAACTAATGACAAGAGGGGAGGTGTTGTTGAATATAAAATTGTCCTTTTAAGTAGAGTCTCAATTTTGAACCTACAAATAGAGTCGCTTTCATCGGAGAGAGCTTAACTCTTTTGTGGGTTGACCCAACTTGAGCTTGAATTAGTGGGGCTCAAAGAGCATTTGAATACTGGATGGAAAAAAAAAATTCTTTTTCTAATACATAATAAGGTAAAAACACAAGACCAAGAAAAAAAAAAGAAGGTAAAAACTATATCATGACTACAACTCAAACTTGAATTCTTTAATTAAGCAAGTATATATGAACTGTACAAAAGAAGGACGAAGAAAAAAAGCCACCTATTTTAACTTATAATTCTAAAATGTCAACCTTGTAAACCCATTTCAACATCAGGTACTTGTTGAATTGTAGTGGCTCCACCATCTTGATCATCAATCCCATCTGTGAGATTTTGATTCTCAGTATTTCTTGCTTGACCACTGTCTTCTCCTTCGAGATCCATTAATCTTGTGAAGTGATAACCTTCAGGGAATGACCATTGAACTTTGTCTTCTAATAATTTGAGTTTGCAAAGAAGCTTTAGAACGAACCTTGCCTTTTCTTCATGGACTTCAATTGGGCTCTCATTCACATCCTTCAGTATTGCAACTGGGATTTGAGAAAGAAAGGAATGCATCATATCAACAAAAAGTTGCTCCAAATGAAAATAAAGCTCCTCAATTGATGTATACTCCATTTCCCGCATTGAAATGAAATTTACGAAGACATCCCTTTCTCTTGCTACGACTCCCCCGAATTTCACACCTCGTTCATTTTTAAGCAATGAAATTGCTTCACTCACGGACCAGTTAGAACGAGTAGAAACATAATCATCCTCACTTAGATGAACATCTTTGTACTCGAACAAAACTTTTGCAAACTGACGTTTTATTTGGTCTTCCATGCTCCCAACATTAATTTTCTCGTCGATGTAGTAAATCATCTCGAAGGCTTCATCAAAGGCTTGCACAATAGATTTTGCAAGAGCCGAAGGCATAGAAACAGAGACGAGTCTTTCAAGGATCACAAATGACAGACACGACAATCTATACCCTTCCGGAAAAGCTCTGACACCAATTTGTTGCACCATACCTAGAAGATCTTGTGAAGGATGAGAACGAGGTTTAGCAAGCAATTGGACTAAATGGTTTGGAGAATTTCTAGTGTTGCTTGCATCCATCCATTTTTCCATCTCCACACATATCCACATTATTTTCTCTGGAAACCCAGTTAAGACCTTCAATACATGATCTTTCAACTCTTCTTTCCATGGCAAAGTAATTTGAGATACATCAGTTCTTGGACAACATTTAGACAATGCTATCGCTGCTACCAGAACAACAATCAAGCCTGCTAAAAGTGAAACAACTCCGACAGTCACAAAAGCAAATAAATATATGATTGCCAATGATTCTTTAACCAAGAGACGAGACAACATTATTATTGAAACAACCTTCACCAGCCCTCTCTTCTTGGCCAAAAAGCGAAGGACAAGCCCCTCAACTTCAGGAGTACGAATTCCCTTCAAGCCGCCTTTACCTTGATCATAGCGTGCTGACATCCAGAACATGGCTGTGAATCTATAGACATTGCCTAAACTTCCTACCATGACGGTGACTATCTGCGTGATGACTATGATAGATATAGACCATCCATAATCAGAAACATCTTTACAGAACCCCGTCTTATGAGGAACAAGTGATCGGTAGGCGGCATGTGATAAAACAGTTAAGCAAACCATGCAAGTTGATGCACCAAATAGACTATAATCCCTCCATAACGTATATTGAGGATTGGTGATGCTACTGTATACATACCATAGTTTCACTCCGTGGATAAAACTTTTTCCTTCACCCTTTTTGAAGAGATTTTGGTTCGTGTCAACCATAATTTTCTTTGCCCGCTCCATAAACGAAGTATTAAACCACAACACAAACATCATTATCATCATGCAACAGATGATTAGAGCGTGTCCAATAATGAACGAGAAGATTACTCCAGTATACATTTGTATGCATACATTGACAACAATAGTAATAACCAAGAGACTTAAAGCTATTAGGTTTGTAACGCTTTCAGTCCGTCGATTAATTCCAAATGACGGTGCAAGAAAACAAATGGAAACACAAACCATAGCAGTGCTGGAAAGCTTTGATAGTTGGTCTATAGCACTGGGCATATAGGTAGTTAGGTCCACTGGTAGTTTTGAAGCAGTTGCAAGGAGTGTTAATGTGATGGAATTTATCGCAAATAGTTTGCAAGGTAAGTATAGCCTCCTACGACGAAAACCGAAAATCATATCAGAAAGCATGAGCAAAAGACATACCAATGTGGCGCCCGCAATGTACAAGCCAACATAAGGAACTGGTGTAGAATAACGGTTATTCTCTGAAGAACACAAAAGCTTTGCCATTCTTTGTCTAGATATCGCCCAAAACTTGATGGAATTCTTGTATGAAACTATCTTTACATGTATTGTTCAATGGACACAAGAAATATTCTTCGCTTCTCCCAAGAAATATTCTTCGCTTCTCCCAATTGTTAAGGTATGTTCCATCACATAAAGTGGTTTTTTGACTCTCAAGCAAGAAAAAGAATTAACATGCAAATAAATATTAATTGGAGCAGTGGTTAAGTCCTTGCTTCAACTATACGAAAAAGTCCTTCATAAAAAAGAGGTACAGTTTTGATATATATATATATATATTGATGATGTGTTAATTGTTTAAACAATGAAGCATTGATGCTTTGTCCATTTTTAAATTAAGGGAAATGATTTGAGTGGCATAGTTTCAATACACATACTTGCCATACAGTTTTTGGAGTTCTTTGAACACCCTTAGAGAAATGAGTGCATCACATTGTTGCATTATCTACAGTACTCATATTTGTAAAGAGCATGCTAATTTGACTTCAATTTCACAAGTCATTTTTGCACGTACACATTTGGGGTCCCTTAGATGCATGTCGATTTTAAGGCACAGGCACATTGAAGCAAAAACCAAAAGTCACAATCAACTGCATGTGAAAATGGAGTGTGAAATTGAAGTCAGAAAAGCATTCTTGATTTGTAGACATCAAATTAGTGTAGTAAAACTGTAAATGCATGATATTCAATCATTCTTCAATAAGCATTTCAACATAGGATATCCAAGTAAATTGATCTTCAAAACAAAAGAATACAAGATTTAGGGTTGGAAGAAACGAAAATCAGGTCTTTAAATAACACAATTTGATCACAATGGCAACTGTTTTGGTGAGTTGAAGCAAAAGCAATATAACAACTTTATCACTTGCCACAAAACAAGATATGCTTCATATATGCAACAACTTTATCGCTCACCACGACATTCCATTGGATCAAATAATGCAAAGTAAAAGAGATCAAATAAAAGTAAGCACCATATAATCATGCATTTCTTTGCAGTAATAATGCAAAAGTAAAATTGAAAGGCCTAATAGGCAAATATATCCTAACGTTTCAAGATTTTTGCAAAAATATCTTAACATTTCGATTTTGGCAAAATATTCTAACCTTTTAATTTCTTGTAAATTGTATCCTCACTTCATATTTTTGAGTAAATTACACTTAAAAATATAAAAAAGTATGCACACAATTAAGAATATTATTTCATATAATGCAATGTGTATGCAATCTAATGATCATTCATCATTTTTTTTTATCATTCATCCTTTTAATTGTAGTTTAACACATAATAACTACAAGCAAGGATACAATTTGATTGACATTAAAAGGTTATGATATTTTTGTAAAAATTAAAACGTTAGAATATTTTTGTAAAACTTTGAAACGTTAGGATATATTTACCTATTAGACCAAACTGAAATGATGTTCACACATGGGTACATGCACGGTGTTTTCCAAAAATGTATCCTACGTGTTAAAGAGTAACAATCCTCAAGTTTGGGGTTGAAATATTACAGGCACTACGGGCTGCACATAGCATGCAAGTTTTGAGGTCTTTGGATTCAAATCCCTAATCAACCTATAAAACAGAAAATAATCATCAAGTGTAAAGTAAAGCTTTGGAGATGTTGGGATAGTTCCACATCGACTACTTATAAAGAAAAAGAAGGGTCATAAGTGTGGTGTAGACACTTCATCTTGCCTTGACATTTTAGAGTGAACTCCACTTTCACACTTGTAGCCCATGCATAAAATTAGTCAATACACTCTCCTCACCTTGGATTAGCCTTATAATATAAAAATGAACATAAAAGTAACAGACATGATTATAGATAATAATGTGAAAATCTTGTCAGAGAGACATTGTCCCTTCAGAATTCAAAAGCATGGCAGCCCAAGCACTCCTTTAGCCTCGATGTAGCACGGAACCAAGTCCACATATCTTGCACACATGGGTGCAACTATAGACTCCAAGATCAGGGATGAACCCTAATTAGTGTCAACCCCACTGGGGACAACAACCGTCAACAAGGAAGACATCAAGCCTAACGAGGCACAACAACTAACCTCACACGACTAATTTACAGATTATAACACCACTAAATGGAAGAGTGATTACAGAAGAAATTAAAACCAAAAACGCCTTAAGAGAGTGATTAACCACCACCGACAACAGCCCCAAAGAAACCACGTACCCGATCACCGACTGACCCAAGCTGCAAGCCATGGTGTTTGTATACCACTGCACATCACTGCTTCCCACAACAAGCACATCCCTGCAGATACATCCACCGCTGCTGCCGGCATGCAAAAATTATCATTTGCTCCTTCAAGGCTTCAAAATCCTCCTTGTCAGTACACTCGGGCTCACCTTTTCGACAAACACTACATCTACTTTTATTTAAGAAGATTCATGACCAATGAAGCAGATCGCTTCATATGAGTGGATCCCCAAAAGAGAGTAGATCTAGTAAATTAGATCTAAGAAAATAAAGAAAAAGGAGAGGGGAAAGAACAGGGGGAAGAGGAAAGAGGTTGTGGTTTTGGATGCATGGAGGAGTAGGGCTCATGGGGTTGTGGTAAACTAGTTCTTTCAGTCTTATAGTATTTCTACTTATTTCTCAATTTCTGATGTTTTGCTCTATCTAATTCAGCTCTCTAATGTATGCGGTGTTGACCTCGGAAAGCAGCTCTTCGCAAAATTGGCCTAAATGCAACCAAATACCCTTCTAAGAAACATCATCAGTGATTTACGCTACAAGAAATCTTGAAACTATTTAATTTCCACCCTTGCGTTTCAAGGGCTTCAATTGCTTTTTGTCAGTTTGCCTTATATTCAACAAAGTGAAGTACTATTTATCATTTATTAGGACCAGATTAAGAGTTTGGGAGGCATTGCACAATGTATCAGCTGGGTATTGGTTACATTCTAACCTCCCCAGACTGCAACTTCAATTTACAAAATATGATATTTTATTCATCATAGATCAGGGTGTCTTAGGGGCTGTTCTTTAGTGGTATTTTTGAAATTCTTACCCAAAACATTAATCATTAACTTGACTTTGAAGAACTAGATGAAGCCTTGAAGCACGGATAACTTAGTTGAAATCTTTTGATGATTGGAGTGATCACAATTTCATCCCAAGAAACACACAAAACATATGGCTCAAATTGAACTTGGGAGAGTGTTTTGTAAACTGCTAGAGAACTTGGAAAAAATCCATTTAGTGTACCTGAATAGAGATCGAACAAGCTTATGATTATGAAATATCAATGTATGATCCGGTGGGTCGTTCTTCAAAGACTGTCGAAGACGCAGCAGCAATAGCTTTGTTGTGGCCTCTTGATGTATGGAGGCCCTAGGAGGTGGAAATGATGGTGGAGTGGTAGGAACCAACACTTCCTTGTTAGATTCATCAGATCTGGGAGTACTGGTGCTGGTGGAAAAACACCATCATCTTCATGCTCTCCTTGGACATCTGGTAATACGACGTGTTGAGGTGGGTTTCGAGCTTGAACAAAGGGTGAAACCCTTCTAACCTCTTGGTCATTGGCTAGTTCGATCGCTTCTACTCTCAGCCATTAATGAATTTAGAGATGTGAACTCACATTTGAAAGCAGTCTGCAGCCTAGGGCACCTTGTATGTGCCCCCATTATTTACATAAGGATCATTAGGAAAAAAACATTAAAAATACTTAGATTAGTCTACCCCTTAAATCAATGTCACTACAACATTAATGTCCTTTAATAACATAGCAATTAATGACGGTTTACAATTGCCGTCACGAAAGACATGTATAGATCACGATAACCGTTATCTTAGTAGTTGTACGGCACAATCCCAGCGTGCGTTCGATCTCACACTCACTCTCCACAAAAAAAAAATTTACTTTCTCATTTCTCTCGCAAGAAAACCCAAACCCTCTCGACCTCACGAAAAACCTCAAACCCATCGATCTCGCCTTCTCAATCTTACCAACACGCCACCAATCCGAAATTAGGGTTCTTTCGATCGATCGATTGAAAGAGAGCGCCTAGGGTTTCGCAATGGCCAAGGGGGCGAGGCATTCGTAAGCGAGCAGGGAGTACTCAACGTTCATGCTGGTTTTGGCGATGCTCCTGATGCTCTCCTTTGTTCTACTCATGCTTCTCAAGTTAGGGTATCCTCTTGCTCTCGATCAACACCAGGACGTGCCCATGCAACGTTTTGAGCTCCTTCGTCGCTAGAACCGCCGAAAGGTGCGATCTTTGTGTGTTTGTGTGATTGTTTGATTGTTTGATTGTTTGGTTATGTAGTTTTGGATGATTGTGTGATTTGGTGGCCTAGGGCGTTTGTGTACTATAATTTCGTGGTAAGTTGTTGCGGCTGCATTTGGTGTTGTGCTCAATTGCGTTTCAATTGTTGTTGGTGTTGTGCACAACCTCGCCAGATTTCGCCATCGCTGCTCATTAGATCTCCCTCGCTATCTCTCGCCCTACCTTAAATCTCTCGCGCGGCGTCATCATCACTTGTGTAAGCTTCGATCGATTTAGAGTTTGTATTGTCATGGTTTTCGTTGTTGAGATCGATTTGGTGATTCCCTAACTTTTGTAATTCACATTGTTAAAGCCTCGGATCTCTCTGTCTCTCGGTCGACACTCAAGTACTTCGCGGGTCCTCTTCACCATCAGGGACGCCTGGTTCTGCTCCGTCTCCATCATCGTCCCTTATTTCCTCTCTTTTGCTAGTCAAGAATATGTTCCCAAGATTTGAATGCTAGGTTTTGGGATGGTGTAGGTTGTTGTCGTTGAGGTGGTTTGGTTATGGTTATTTTTCGGTGTTTTTGGTTTGTTGATATGGTTGTTGTTTGATTTAAGTGTGGAGTCTAGGGTCGGTGTGGATTACGATGTTATGTGATTTTAATGTTTTAAGAAATTCGGTATCAAACTCTTAGTTACGGAATAAACAATTAGCTAGATTTTAAGCCAATGTAAACTTTGATGCCCAAAACTCAATAATCAAAATTATTGAATCAACTTATATGTATAGAAGCTTCAAATTCAATGATTCTTAAACATATTTTACAGTGGAAGGAGTCCATAGCAATATATTTGATCTATTTGGCTAAAATAGTTAGTTATCTATTTCAAAGGATTTGTTGTTACCTTTCAAAGCTTTTTTTCCCATTGATTCTATTTGGCTTACACCAAAGCAAGCGAAATTAATTACGGGCAAGTCGAAAGCAGAACTAGTACTTTAAGTAGTCAAAGCTCACGAGACTAGATAAACAAAGCTCTAATAAGTTGCCTTCATTTAATGTTATGTTCTGCGTTAGTGAATCGGTTATTTCGGTTTTCAAGGCCTTTCCAAATGTCCTAATAAACCCTTATCTTTTCCCTACACCATAGAGTCTATCAAACTCCAAACGAGTTGCAACTAATACAATTTCGCACGAGAAGACAAAAGTGAGCTAGATTAAGAAATCATCATACAATGCCTTCCCCTGCATCTCTGCCTCCTCCTTGAGCTCATGGGCACATTTGGTAGTCCTAGGAACTCGGGAGAGTAGAAGAAAATTCATTAAAAACCTACGTCGTTTTGTACACGAATTTGCAATAAAAATAAAATGTTACATAGGAGTCGGAAATTTACTCTACCTCAACTTTATGGTGAGTTATGTATGTGTAATATTTCGATAGTGATCATCATCATTGGTGGCTAATAGCGATGGAAAAAAAATCTGAAAACCTAGTTTTTAAGTCTTCCATTTCGAATTTAAGATAACCATTTGATCAAACACATATTTATTTGTTGAATTTTTAAATATATTTATTCAAACCAGTGCAATCCAACCAGAATTGTAGCATACAAGTACAGGTTTCCTTTTCTTCTTGTAATTTCCTAACATTATTAATATTTTTCAAACGGTAAGGAAATGGTGATTTTATGGTAATTGGTTTAATCTTATCTTAGTTAAGATTATCTTCTTTAAGATTTTTACTATCTTTGATTTGGATTTCTTTTTCTAATTCAGCTTCTATCGCTATTTGGGAAGCTAAATTTTGTGGCATTCTAGGTTCTTCCATCTATTAAATATCGCGGCCAGTCTCACAAAGCCCTGACTTATCTCTAATTACCCTAATTAGACTCCTAATCCTTTATACCATTTTAAACCTCAGTTAATTCCCTATTATTCCCTATTTCAATCAATTATAGCCTCAAAATTCCAATCATATCATCCAACGAGCTAAGTTCATAACATTTTAAAGTGGTGCAAATTAGTAAATCATATTTATGACTTCCAATATTTTATAAGAAATTCCGCAGAACGTCCCCTAAAAGTGGGATGCCAACAACAAACACCTAATAAACATCAGCTTGGAGAGAAGGCCTAAAAGGACTCACATATGTTCGATGTTCATAATGTAATATCAAAAGAAATTTAAAATTTTAATTCCAAACAAACCCCCAGTTCAAGTGTTACAATCCCAAAATGAAACCAAACTGCTCTACAACCTAAATCTCCATCAAAATAGAGCAAAACTCTCCTAAACCATCATTTGAAGTTTTACTAAGGTTCCTTTAGTGCTTCTGATCCTACACTCAACCCTGAAACCCAAAAGCATATGCTCATAATGATACAATATAAACAATATACATGCAACGAGGAAAAGAAACGCTATCCACAGAAATCCTCAAGCTTTCTCTTCCCTTTGTGATTCCTCTTTCACTTCTGAGCATGCTAAAGCCATTTCAGAACTGCTTAATAACAGTGCACACAAAATAAACGGTGTCAGATAAGTAAACATTTATCTTGCTTCGTACAACAGGTAATAACAAGAGATAATATGGAGTATTACACAATAAACAAATTAAAGAAAACAAATATACAACATGGATCCCAAAATTCATGTTCAAAGCTCATAATAAGCGGGCCCCCTCACGATGCTAAAACAATACAATGAATTTAATGCATGCTACTCGGAATCGACATTACATACTAGACGCTGCGAGTGCGTCTAGTGTAGAGTGGAACCCGTCAACTCATTGACCAAAGCGGGGAAACTATATCCGTATTCCATGAATGCATTGTAACAACCCATTTTCCAAATAGACGAGTCACGGGGGCCAATGCGGACCACGATCTGTCTTACCATTCTACGATTGTGCTCTACATTAGATTATATCCTCCATTTTATCTTTTTACACCTCATTAATTGATGGCGTGGCGATTGCGAGATGTTTTATGGGACCATAACTTTTGATCCGAGGAATCCGATTGAGTTTAGGACTTTATCAAGAACTTTCTATTTTCTTATTCGGTTAGGGTATTTTAAGTAATTTACTTTATTTAAGTCGTTTTTAGAGTCTTAGAAGGATTAGGTTTTTGAGTCGTAAAGGGATTACGTTTTGAGTCTTAGAAGGATTAGGTTTTTGATTCATAGAAAGATTACAATTTTGAGTTGTAGAAGGATTAGAGTTTCTAATGGGTTATATAAAGCCATGGTTAGGGCTGTAATCATTATGAATTATTATGAATTATTATGAATTATTATCAATTTATTCAATTTCGAGTTTTATCAAAAACTTTAAGGATTATTCCTTGTTTAAGCGTTCTGTTGCGTCGATTGGTATCGAGAGCGTGAATTCCGTTCTTACTAATGATGTCCGGTGGAAGCGGTGGCATTCAGAACGTCGTTCAGGATGTTGAAGCCTTGCGAACCAAAGTGGAGGCTTAAGAGGCGGCAATCAGAACCTTGGAAACAAATCTCGATCAACAATTCTGGCGTATAGACGAGCGCTTTGATGCGGTGATTAACGATTTGATGCCCTTGGGGTGAATGCCAACAGACACGAAGGTGATGGTGAACAACGTCCAAGAGATCGGCGTGCTCGAGCGATGCTCTATTGCACCGGTGGTGCGAATTTTAGAGGTCGAGTTCTTTGGTGGTGACTCCGATGACGAGGAGGAGGATATGATTACGGCGAGGATCATGGCGGACTGTTAGGAGAGATCGAGTCGGCGGATATAATAACAATAATAATCGGCATAATCATGATTATTATGATAGGGGTAATCATGATAGGGGCGACTTTAGGTGAAAGTGGACATTCCTAGTTTCTCAGTAATCGAACATCGAGGACTTTGTTGATTGGATAGCGAAGTAGACCATTTTTTGAGTATATGGAAATTCCTCAAGAAAAAAGGGTGAAATTGGTGGCTTGTCGTTTGAAGAGTGGAGCATCTGCACAGTGGGAGAGGCTACTGAGTAGAGCGTTACGAGAGAAGGTAAACGGCTGTTCGGACATGGTATAGAATGAAGCGGTTGCTCAATGAGATTTTACGCCTCAGTTATGAGCAAATATTGTTTCAGCGATACCAGCGTTGTCGGTAGGGTCAGAGATCTGTTCATGAATATACGACAGATTTCATGCGACTGGCTGAGAGGAATGATTTTAGGGAGAACGAGGTTCATCAGGTTACACAATACCTTGATGGATTGAAGCTGCAAGTTCGGGAGAAAATTGGAGTGCGGGTTATAAGAAGCGTCACTTAGGGCAAAAATCTAGCCATTAAGGCTTTGAATTAATGATGCGGGACGAGAGGTGGAAATTGATATGAGGGCAATCGGCGAACCTATGGTAGTGATAATTACCGGAGGAATAATAGCGGAGAGGAAACTTCAAGGAGTTTTGCGGAAGCGAGTAAGTCCACCCGGGTTTGGAATCAAAGTCTTGAACGGAAAGAAGATAAGGGACCGGGGAAAAAACTTCTGCGAAGAAAAGAGGGACAAAAGGCAACCGCAAAATTCGTATGCTAAGCCTATTATGGGCAAGTGCTATCGTTGTGGGCGATCAGTCGCGAGATCGAATGAATGTCCCAACGAAAAGCGAGGTTAATGTGATTGAACGAGATGAAGAAGAGGAAGTTTATTGCGTTCTGATGGAGAGGATGATGATTGTAATGACTATGATGAGGAAGAGGAACAATTGTGTGGTCGAAGGGCGATGTTAACTTCTAAACTAGAAGATGGCGATCGACGACACAAGTTGTTTCGGACGAGATGCACTATCAATGGCCGGTGTTTGAGCGATCATAAATAGTGGAAGGCTGTAAGAACATCATCGGTAGAGTGCAGTGAGGCAGGCGAAGATGGAGAAGCATCCCGATCCTTACTCATAAATTTGGATAAAGGCAAGCGAGAAAGTGCGGGTGATAGAGCGCTGGAAGGTACCTTTTTCCATTGGCTCTTATAAGGATGAGGTATATTGTGATGTCGTAGATATGGATGCTTGTCATTTGTTGTTTGGACGACCTTGGCAGTTTGATGTTAATGCACAACACGCTTGGCGAGATAATGTGTATAAATTGGAGAAGGAGGGAGTGACGTTTAACTTGCTTCCTTTAAAGGCAAATGCTTAGTTCCAAGACTTCTAAAGTGGAGGAACGATCTTTCCTTATAATGACACAAACTGAGCATGAGATGGACGAAGCAGTGAAGGAGTCACAGGTGGTGCATGCGTTGGTGCTGAGACAGATCCTTGTAGGGAATGAGAAGGAGTAAGTTTCTGAGATACCAGGGCAGGTCCAATCCTTATTGGAGGAATTTGCTGAAATTATACCAGACGAGTTGCCTTACGGATTACCTCCTATGCGCGATATTCAGCACCATATTGACCTGATTCCTGGCGCTAGTTTGTCAAACCTCCTACATTACAGAATGAGTCCAGAAAGAGAGCCTTGCATGGTAAGGTGCGGGAGTTCTTTGCGAAAGGGCATGTCGGGGAATATCCAAAACATTTAATGTGGCGGATATTTTTCCATTCTATCCGAGATGATGAGCCTTTGTATCCGAAAAACTCGAGGGCGAGTTTTCTCGGTGGGAGAGAATGATGGCGTGGCGATTCTGCGAGATGTTTTGTGGGACCATAAGTTTTGATCCGATAATCCGATTGAGTTTAGGACTTTATCAAGAAATTTCTATTTTCTTATTCGGTTAGAATATTTTAAGTAATTTACTTTATTTAAGTCGTTTTTAGAGTCTTAGAAGGATTAGGTTTTTGAGTCGTAGAGGGATTACGTTTTGAGTCTTAGAAGGATTAGGTTTTTGATTCATAGAAAGATTACAATTTTGAGTTGTAGAAGGATTAGAGTTTCTAATGGGCTATATAAAGCCATGATTAGAGTTTGTAATCATTATGAATTATTATGAATCATTATAGAATCCTCAAATTCATACACAGCGAAAGCCTTACTAATACGTTTACTCGGATAATGATACTATAAATGTGTAACATGAACCATAAACCATAAACCTAATGTAGAAAACCCATATATAACCATAAATACCTCTGAAGTCACAAAAAGATCAATATATACAAGGTATCTCAAAATATCTCACAATCCCCAAACCCAAAATGAAACAAAATATATATAATACAAACGTACGAGTCAGGCAATCTCAGATCAATGGTACTTTGACAGCTTGCCCTTGCCCCTGCTTGTATTAGGATCTGCACTCAAGCCATTACAAAAGGCAGATGACGATTCCAGAGTGAGTATTCCCAAGGAAATTAAGTGAGCAATACTGAAAGTAAATTCTAGAATTTAAATAAAGCTATTAAATAAACATGCGAAAATAAATACGAAGCTATTATTTCATCGCATGAATAGATAATAGAGAAAACTCAAAGTGTGTTCTTAGTCCCTAGTGTTAGACTACCACCATACTTCGAACTCTTCCACGGAATATTGCCGGCGAGTCCGACTTAAGCAGGACAAGTATCTGGATACGCTCGATGGCCGACGTTACACCTACGGTGCACCGACACATGCCACGGCATGATACTCGGGTCGTGTTATTCACCGAGATCGATCTGGTAGCACGTACTATGGTGTAGTGGACATACACACAGGAATGGAAAAAGCCTCGCTCAACGTCCGCCCATATAACCATAACCAGAGTAGAATATTGAAATGAAAGAAATTGAATTAAAAATGCCAAAAGAAGTAAATGCTTAAGTAATTTTAGTTGGGATACTACACACCTCAATCCGTAACCCGCGTCCCGAAAACCAAACCTCGGTCTAGCTCCAATAAACACCCGACAATCAAAATTATCACCCGAATGTACCTAATACCATTTGTCATTGAATTAGCTTCAATTGAGTATATTATGTCAATTTTACATTTTACGAAGTAAAAACCTTGACAACATCTCGCCAAAATCCTGAGAAAGTCCTGAAACTAATTTATGAACCCTTTTTCTAATTTCTCATATTTTTCTGAGTTTTTCCAAAACTTTTAGCTATTTTTCTCTAATTTTTTGTATTTTTTATTTAAAAACTATTTTTAATTTATTTACATAAAATAAAAATATATTATTTAATTAATATGGGGGTGAGTCCCTAAACCGAGTCCGACCCGGCCAACCGGGTTGGGCCCGATCCGACCCACCATGGCCGGGTCGGGGTCGGGCTCTGTCCGAGCCCACTAGGTTGGGCTGGGCCAGTGACCGACCCGAAGGTGCGCGCATTCGTGCGCGTGCGTGCGCCATCCCCACTTCTTCATTTTTTTCAACAACAACAACAATAACACCACCAATCAACAACACAACAACACTAAAACCTTACCCAAATCCCAACAAAAACAATGGCACACTTCACATATCTCAGATTTAAACCAAATAACCCAAAACTACAACCAAAAGGAAGAAGAAGAAGAAGAAAGGTGTAAAAATCTCACCTCACTTTGATGATTTCCCACCTTGATGTCCTTCAATTCACCCCCAAAAATGGATCAAACCCTCCCCAACACTTAGTGATTTTCATATTTAGAAGAGGAAGTGAGATAAAAGTGTGTTTGAAAGTCAAAAATTTGCTTTTATACTTTGATTTGCATCTCCTATCACATGGCCATCCCAATGCCCATCTCATGGGTCACATTTGGCCAATAATTGGTCATTTTCCAACCCAAATGACTCACTACATGACTCACTTGTGGACTCTCTTTGGTTTTTACATCATTTAAAGTCCCCAAACGACCATTTCGAGCGCCCGTTTCGCAACTCAACACGCGTCCTACACGTACTACCGCGATACTAAACCCCATATAGGCATTCCAAAATAATTATTTAATTTATTTTATTCATTTCATGTGTGTATAATTTCCTCCGGCCTAGTATTTCATCTTTTAGTCTACCGTGCAGCGTCAACATGTATATCGAGGCAAATACTTAGCACACAATCTCACACGTCAATAGAAATATAATTGCACACATCGCAATGTTGTTTAACCTATTTTAACATAAACATCACAAAATTAGACAAAACAACACACAAAATAACTATTTACCTAGCTCCAGGCGTGCTCTAGCCTAGTTGCGGGTCCTACGAGTGTTTGGGCTGTCCGCATATCTGCAATACGTCAAAAATAACGGGGAATTAAATTCGGGCCGTTACAATTCTTCTCAACTAGGTAAAATTTCGTCTCGAAATTTAAATTAAACTTAAATACTAACCGGCAAATAAGTGGGGATACCGTCGTCGCATGATAGACTCGAGCTCCCAGATGAGTCCCTCAATTTCATGATGCTGCCAACGAACCAAAACCTTTGGAATCTCCCTGTTCCTCAAAGTCTGAATCCTCCTATCCATAATCTCCTCAGGTTGCTCCTCATATGACACATCTGGTTGCACATCAATATGACATACATCAATCATAGGTCTCGGTCCTGACTTAGCTAGCCTCAACATGAATATGTGAAACACCGGATGTACCCCCGCTAACTGTGGCGATAACTCTAAACGGTATGCTACTCTGCCGACACGTTCCTCGACTACGAACGGTCCATAAACTTTGGTGCCGGGTTCCCACTTAATGTCAAATCTCTGATGACCCTTCCAGAGCGAAACCTTCAAGTACACCATGTCTCCAACCTCGTAGCTCAGATCCCCGTGATACCTATCAGCATATTTCTTCTGTCTATCTTGTGTCGCTTGAAGTCTATGTCTAATCTACCTCACCTTCTCAGTGTGATCCACAACTACCTCAGGTCCTATAGTCGTTGTATCCTCCGGTCTGCCCAACATGCTGGTGACCTGCAGGGCCTACCATATAGTGCTTCGAACGGTGGCATCCCAATACTCGCTTGATAGCTATTGTTGTACGTAAACTCGCATAACGGCAGATAATCCTCCCACGATCCACCAAACTATAAACTACACGCCCTAAGCATATCCTCGAGAATCTGAATCAACCGCTCCGACTGCCTGTCAGTTTGAGGATGGTATGCAGTACTGAACTGTAGTCGAGTGCCAAACTGCTCTTGCATACTCTCCCAAAGCCTCAAAGTAAACCTCGGATCTCGTCGAAACAATAGAGGCGGTACACTTGTGCAATATAACAATCTCTTTCTCGAAAATAGTGCTCAACTATGTGGCCCAATATCTCATGGCGATCGGTATAAAGTGTGCGACTTCGTCAATCGTCGATAACTACACAAAGCTGCGTCGTGTCTCCTTGTAATCTGCGGTAGGCCATTGACGAAGTCCATGGTCACATATTCCCATTTCCAGCGAGGAATGGGCGGCGGCTATAGCAACCCGGCGGGTCTCATGTGCTCAACCTTCACTTGCGACAAATATGACAACTCGGACTACCTCCCCGTCGGCCTTCATCCCTGGCCACCAAAACGATCGGCGAAGGTCGTGATACATCTTGGTCCGACCAGGGATGAGCGTAAATCACGACCGGTGTGCATCCTCGAGAATCTTGTCCACGATCTCCGGTACCTCCGGTATCCACGAGACGACCTCTATGTCTCAAGCACCGTCGAACCTTCGGACCACACCCCAACCTCGAAGTAACTCGTGCTTGTGTGTCATGTCGTAGTCCGTCCTAAACAAATAAACTTCCGGAATAAACATTGGCTAATCAAAGGATAATTATTGCGGAATGAATATAAAAAGATATCTAAGCTAATAGATTTAAGTTCATAGAACATTAATAAAAGTTATACATCGGTTCATGCTCATTTAAACTTAAACAAGTTTACTTTAATCTCAAACAAAGAAATGGATCAATAAAAAAGGTAAAGCCAACATTCAAAGCTACCCTTTAAAAAATTATCTATTTTAATTTTTATAACCCCAAATGGATTGATAGTTTCAAAATAAAGATCTATTTTACATAATATATATATATATGATAAAAACTCACATCAAGAGGAGACTTCAAGCTCATCTCTCTTGCCTCAACCTAGCGCACTATTGTGGATACAGATTTAAGTGGGGTGAGCTAAAAGAACTAACGAGAGCTCGATGTCGGAAAAACCTTTCAACCATCAAATATGCAAGTAATACCTAATAAACATGCAAAGTCAAGCATGTATTTGAAAAACAAACAAGGATTCAATGAATAGTAGCATAGTAACAAGATTTCATAAGAGATAAACTTAAAATGAATCATCAAGTACTATCATGGACATAAGATTCGTAAGTTACAAATTATATCAACAATAATCATGCATAACATTAAAGAAATTGACAAATCATTTTATAATTTCAAATTTTCATAGAAATGAGGGGGTTTCGCGAGATTATGTATTATAAAATATAACAATACGATAAGTCGATGTTCCATTCAATGCATAGTAGATATTGGCAAGAATCCGGTGACCGATTCTCCTACTCTCAAAGTGATGGAAACAACCAGCTAGCACATAGGCCTTATGTGTCCTCTCGTTTGTCCCATCAAATCAACAGTAGGTTCATCCAAGCCATCACCGATGCAGATCCATATGTCTCAAGTGTACAAGAGAAGGTAACTCCAACTCATGTCCCTACGTGACATACTTATGAATTCAATTAGTCAAGTAAAGCCCTCGGTGGTAAACACCACACATCCTGTGGTGTTAACGACCCTCGGTGGTACCACAACATTCTGAGGTATTCTTATTGATTTACTTGCTAATAAGGCCCTCGGTGGAACTCCACACATTCTAGGGCCATGAATAACAGTGCATTCACATTCCATAGATACGTAGATTCGAGCCAATACCATGATGCAACCCACAAATCCCAAGTCTTTAATTCAAATTATGAATCCTAAGCATAACTAATAATTATGTCATATTTGATAATTGAGCAAGCTCCCCACTTACTTAGACACGTCGTGATGCCTACACGGACTCCTCGCACATTTGGGGTCCCACGTAAATCGCCTTGAATCTAAACAAATCATACAACATTACATAAGTAGTTACTTGATTTAAAGTTAAGTATTTTTCCATTTATTTGTCTTTGGAGATCCATTAGTGTAAGTCTCACGGGTTTCATATCATTCGGAACCTTCATCGAAATTTCCCCATAGTGTGTCGAGGGGTGGGACCATCGGGTCCCACAGGGTTGAGCGCGTGCGTTTCAGATGAAGCCGTGAGAGGGCTGGGACATTTCAGCCCCTTAAATCAAAGTCGGGGCCAAGCGGTCCCTGGTTGAGTCAAGGGGCCGTTTGGCCCCTGGTCAGCTGGTCTAGGGTCGATTGACCCTGGTCAACTAGTCCCGGGGTCAGCGACCTTGACCGATCAACTGGTAGGGGGAAGTTCATCTTCCCCCGTCGATAGTCGTGGAGGGGAGCACAAGCTCCCTCCTCGACCCGACCACCACCACCCTCCATCGCTTTCACGCGACGGAGGGGATCTCGGCGGGCGGCCGGGAGAGGTCGCGCCTCTCTGGCCGGCCGCCTTGGAAGAAAGTAGGAGCAGAGGGATGACGGGAAAACACCCCTCTCCTCCTCTCCCTGGCCGAAACTGTGATGGAGGACCCCCCTCGCGTCCACGCCATTACTTGACTGCTATCCGCTCACCATGGTCGACACGTCTCCGCGCTTGTCGTCTTACACACCAGTCCATTACTCCATGGGAGCCGCCGCCCACGTTCAGCGCTGCTGCGCCTTGGGGTGTCTCTCACCCCTCCTCATCCTCTACACCAATGCTTGGATGTTGTTAGCGCTGCCACACACCGGTCTCGTCCCGCCGGTGTCGTCGCCTTCCTCTTGGTCTCTCTGTGGCAACTTCCCTCTTTCTCTCTCTCTCTCTCTTGTGTTGTTAAAAGAAAAAATTAGGGTTTTAATCCCTTTATATTTGGTGGTAAGAAAATTTGGGTTTCTACCCTATTTATTTGGATCTCTTGCCCCTTTTAATCCATAACACCAATTTTAGATATACTTAATACCCAAACCCTTCTCTAGACCTTCAACCAAATTAATTGAAAATAACTTAGCAACTTAAGGTCTCGTCGTCGCGTGCATATAATTTAAATGGGTCACACCAAGTTGTGATAACATATTAAACATACAATATTACGACAAACACAAATAAAGTATTAAATTACCAAAATGCCCTCGAGTCGGGTCAAGTAAAATTCGGGTCGTTACAATATCCCCAATTTAAGAACTTTCGTCCTCGAAAGTTAAAATAAGGTACACTCATGATCTGACTAGTCCATTCGTAATAGTTTTCCTAATGACCCCATTATTTAATTGGGGCAATCTGCACTTACACCTTCTACTCATACTCCACGTGAAATAAAGTCTTACTCTTGACTCTACTATATCACATTTTTATTTCTGACCCACTGACCGAAATTCATAAGGTCTCTCTTATAGATCTCAATAAAATCATTATACTCAGACACTTGCCAAGTTCTTCTGTCGTCACATGTTCTTAAGGTAGTCCTTTATAATGTTCACCGAAGTCGCAATATACGCTTAAGTCGCTTAACTTACAGAGAGGTAGAACCATATTGAGATATGATTTGGTGCATATATCGTGTCATTAAAACATCTCTGCCTATCGGCATTGAAACCATACCACCAATGGTAGTAGGGAAACAAGGATAGGCATGTATGCTATAACATGAGCACTAGCACACCATCTCTATCAACATCTCGGTTACGCATATCATTGAACGACTCATCATGTCTTTGCGGCTTATCTATGAAGGCTACAAATGGGCAGACTTAGTATTCCTTTCTAGAATAATACCTTAATATTATTGGCATTACATGTTTATCGACATTCATTCTTGTAGGTTCATAATTCAAGTCAGCTTTTGACTAATGATCCACGTTGTAACTCCTCCGTCACACTTAACTGTTAATTGACGTAAACAAGCTTCCACCTTTAAAATCTTGTGGAATATTTTTAACATCGACATTATTTCTAAGTAGGTTTCAGCATTCATCTAAATGCGCTCCATTTCATCACCATTTTTTTTATTTCATACCAAGATCTCTTATCACTATATCTCAATTTTCAAGAGATCTATCGTATTGCGTCCTCGCACTGATCAATTCTCACGATCCTGGGTGACTATTTTAAACATTATTGACTTAGTCATGGCCCCTTTTTGGTATACAATGGTCCCTTCTCATCTTTATGAGCTAACTCTTAGCTCTTATAATGTGTTTAGTACTTCACTCTCTGAGAAATGAAGGTGATTAGATTTCATGTTTCAAACCTGACATTCACATCGTTTTTTTTGGGAGTTACATAATTTATGCTCCAGACGTGGTTATTAAGAACTCGTGTCACACTACGATCTAGTTATTTCAAGTTCATAACTCAAACTTATATTTCAATGTATTACACTCGTGCATTACTACTGTCGCACTGCATATACGTTTTGTTGGATACTTCAACTATAAAGTACAAATCTGTGTACATAAAACTCATATAAGTTTATCTTGTACGACTTGTTACTAAAGCTTTAATTCAAGTGTACAAAAATTCATATTTACACCAATTTCGAGAATTATCTTGCACTGTTTAGGTTATGATTTATTGCTTATACTTAGCACAAAACCATTCATAGTGTTCTTCATTTTCTCCAAATTCAATGATTCTTGAAAATAAGAATATCAACCGATTTCTCATAGGATTGATTTAAAGTGACCTCATACTTAGGCAAACCTTTATGCCACATAATTTTCTTATGCTTTTGTCACTTGTTATGGTGTCGACCTTGATTATTCGTGCGTTATCTCTACGTGTTGATATCCTTAACACTTAACCATTTGCAAATCTATTGCTTTACTCATCTGGGTTGCAATCTCAAATTCTCTTACATCATCAAATCAGGGCTTTCACTTTTGGACTAATACTAAGTCCTCAGGCTTACGGGTATAAACATATTTTGTTTAATAAATGTTAACTGTGTGAAATTTATAAGATTTCATATTCAGACGTATATTCATGTTCTATAACTAGGTATAGGGTATTTTCTCATCATCCCTATTAGATGTATCATGCATTTAACGTAGCATAAACTTTGTTGAGGGTCGATCCTAATCAGGATCCCCACTTTTAATAGTCGACCTATCACTGATCAGATCTTTCATCTTTCCTTTCAACCATTTAGTTTGGTAGTTTAGATATTTAATGTAATTTTTGACTTTTATCAAGAGATCACAAGTTACTTCCCACAAGTGATCAACATGATTCTTCGTGACGTCACCATTTCGATTACAAATTTTGTTCTTGAATATGGTACTATTGCAATACATATTATCTCGAGTTCGAAATTCTTCTCATCACCAAATTACTCATTCATTTTTCCATGGGTCAATCCTATTCTAGGATCCCCAATTTTAAGAACCAAGTCATTATTGACTAAGGTTATATAACAATCATTTGCCTCGATTACTCTTCAACTTCATTTTTCATTCAACCATTCCCTACCAATCTGGTTAGATTTCATTTTTGACTCAAAAGTTATGAATCCACACGTCTAATCATATCAGAAATATTCTTTTTATTGGTGTACCCCCGATTTTAATGATTCACTTATCATCGAGTTCATTATAATATAATTAACTGCGTCGTACGCTCTTTAAAACCTACTAATGTGACTTGTACATACCGTTTAGTTTGGGGCTTCGTTTAATTATTCAGCCATGATACTGCTATTGCGTACTCTCCATTCATTTCGAACATAATTTATCAATTCCTGTTATCCCCAACTTTATGAATCAACTCTCTTCTAATTATGTTAGAATAATTTCTTTATTGCGGTGGTTACCTTTGATTTATATCATTTTAACCTCGAATCTTGAGTCTTTACAACATCTACAAATTTTTTTACTTGGCAACACGATCTTCACACATGGCTATTTCACCGAAATAGTTTTTGACTTTGGATTTCCATTTTTTTAGTAACTCACCCATCTTTGAGTGTACTAATTTGACATTTTGTATTCACTAGATTTTCTCATTGAATAATTTTCAATGTATTCTTTAATTTCTCATTTGCCATCTCGTACATTATACACTTATGCTTCGAGCTAACTCTCAATTTGGGTCCTCATATTTTAGTATTCAACCTATCGATAACTAACTTAGCTTTATTTTTCTTTTACACAAGTTCGATCAAAACTTGAATGTCATAATTCAATCAATCGTAAAGTTAAATCCAAATCAAAGTCCATTTCAAAATATTAAGTTTCTATTTTTCAAGCTAAGACTAGCTTATTTTTATGGAATCATCTAAAAGCTTTCTCGCATTTCAAGCGAATTGTAATACCTCTTTCGAATCAATTTGGTCAATATACTTTCAAAATATAAATCACGACCACGAGAAACTTTGTATTCCAACACTACAAAATGGTAACATAGATCCAAACGATGCTTTGCATTTTCATCATCTATTAAACGCTTTATCTTTTGAACACCAAGGAAAATAAATGGTTTTTTTGTACTTGTTTGCCTTTTCAAAATTTTGTAATGACACATTAAATCCTTCCATGAAAACTTCAATAAAGTGCGGCAAACATCAACTCGAAAACAATACAAAATCATGGTCCAATATAGTCAAAAAAATCATTTTTTGATAAAAATAGATCACTGAAACAACATAATTCGATCTATAGTAATAACCTTCAATCAAATTTATAGACCAATGATTCACACTCTTAATCGAGCAATAGAGTTTTTAGAGTATACTTGACGTCTATATCTTGAATTAAGTTCGACCTCTGGCGGACTAACTTGCTTATCATTGTTTGAAACCAAAGATTCATTTGCATCCTTACTAGGATTGTTAACTTCCATTTTCAACAAGATATCATTAATTTTAATTATCCTAATAAAGTTTTCGGTGTCAGAGTTACTTCTCTGAAATGTGACCACATCAGAATTCCGTCTTGTGTATTTAACGTGGCATCTCATTGTCCTTTCAAGTCTATCAATACTTGCTTAAGTCTTTATCTGCCACTCTATAGTTAGGTATATGCACATCTCGCCATACAATTTCCACTCTAAGTTTAGTCGTTCTATCAGAACCATTCTTGCAGCAAAGCGTTGTAGACTTCCTTGCAGCGCATGTGGAACCTTCTACGTACTTCCCTTTGATTTTCTTGTGTCGTTAATTGTCATTCTCAACTCGTGGAACCAAGGTTTCACGTCTTAAGGAAAGACATTTACCTATATATCTAACGATATATTTATATATACAAAGTAGCAAATAATCATCACATTAAATCTTTTTCAAATTTTTTTTGTCTCATCCCATCCTAGGGTTTATCATTATTGCGTGTTAAGTCGACTTTGAACCAATGTCCCATATCACTTATTTGTTTAACTTAACTTGACCTTTAAACTTAACGGCCCTACATCTTAGGTTTTTCTAACCTAAAGTTTCCCTAGGTTCTAATCCCTATGCTCTATACCAAGCTGTGACACCCATCCCCTACCTAGGGGTTGGTCGCTTTGACCCCAGACGCCCATTGGTCCGATACTGAACCAGGCCCAAATAACGGTCAGCACGCCTAAACAAATAAACCTGCGGAATAAACATTTGCTAATCAAAGGATAATAATTGCAGAATGAATATAAAAAGATATCCTAAGCGAATAGATTTAAGTTCATAGAACATTAATAAAAGTTATACATCAGTTCATGCTCATTTAAACTTAAACAAGTTTATATTAATCTCCGAAATGGATCAACTAAAGGTAACTAAGATTCAAGCTACCCAAAGATCTATTTTAATTTTTAACCCCAAGTTGATAGTTTCAAAATCAAACGTACATAATATATATATACAAAAACTCACATCAAGAGGAGACTTCAAGCTCGTCTCTCTCTTGCATCAACCTGGCGCTGTCGTGGATACCTGAGATGTAAGTGGGGTAAGCTAAAAGAACCAACGAGCTCAGTAATGCAGAAAACCCACTCAACCATCAAATATGCAAGTAATACCTAATAAACATGTAAAGTCTAGCATGTGTTTGAAAAACAAACAAGGATTCATTGAATAGTAGCATAGTAACAGGATTTCATAAGAGATAAACTTAAAATGAATCATCAAGTACTTTCATGGACATAAGATTCGTAAGTTACGAATTATATCAACAATAATTATGCATAGCATTAAAGAGATTGAAAAATCATTTCATAATTTCAAACTTTCATATAAATGAGGGGGGTTTCGCGAGATTATGTATTATAAAATATAATAATACGATAAGTCGATGTTCCATTCAATGCATAGTAGATATTGGCAAGAATCCGTGATTGATTCACCTACTCTCAAAGTGATGGAAACAACCAGCTAGCACACAGGCCTTATGTGTCCTCTCGTTTGTCCCATCAAATCCATAGTAGGATCGTCCAAGCCATCACCGATGCACATCCCTATGTCTCAAGAGTACAAGAGAAGGTAACTCTAACTCATGTCCCTACGTGACATACTTATGAATTCAATTAGTCAAGTAAAGCCCTCGGTGGTAAACTCCACATCATCTGGGGTGTTAACGACCCTCGGTGGTACCCACAACATTACGAGGTATTCTTATAGATTTACTTGCTAATAAGACCCTCGGTGGAACTCCACACATTACGAGGGCCATGAATAACGGTGCATTCACATTCCATAGATACGTAGATTCGAGCCAATACCACGACACAACCCATAAATCCCAAGTCTTTAATTCAAATTATGAATCCTAAGCATAACTAATAATCATGTCATATTTGATAATTGAGCAAGCTCCCCACTTACCTAGACACGCCGTGATGCCTACACGGACTCCTCGCACATTTGGGGTTCCACGTAAATCGCCTCGCGAATCTAAACAAATCATACAACATTACATAAGTAGTTACTTGATTTAAAGTTAAGTATTTTTCCATTTATTTGTCTTTGGAGACCCACTAGTGTAGTCCCACGGGTTTCATATCATTCGGAACCTTCATCAAAATTTCCCCCGTAGTGTGTTGAGGGGTGGGACCACTGTCAGGTCCCATGGGTTGAGCGCGCACGTTTCTGATGAAGCCGTGGAGGGGTTGGTACATTCCAACCCCTTAAATCACGATCTGAAGCCAAACTGGTCCCTGGTTGAGTCAAGGGCCGGTTTGGCCCCTGTCAGCTGTCAGGGTCGATTGACCACTGGTCAGCTGGTCCAGGGTCAGCGACCCTTGACCGGTCAACCTGGTAGGGGGGAAGTTCATCTTCCCCCTATCGACAGTCGTGGAGGGGAGCACAAGCTCCCCTCCTCGACCCCGACCACCACCACCCTCCGTCGCTTTCACGCGACGGAGGGGATCTCCGGCGGCTGGCCAGGAGGTCGCCGCCTCTCTGGCCGGCCGCCTTGGAAGAAAGTGGGAGCGGAGGGGGTGACGGGAAAACACCCCTCTCCTCCTCCTCTCCCTGGCCGAAACGTGATGGAGGACCCCCTCGCGTCCACGCCATTACACTGCTATCCGCTCACCATGGTCGATACGTCTCCGCGTTTGTCGTCTTACACACCAGTCCGTTGCTCCATGGGAGCCGCCGCCCTGTTCAGCGGTGCCGCGCCTTGGGGCGTCTCTCACCCCTCCTCATCCTCTGCACCAATGCTTGGATGTTGTTCGCGCTGCCACGCACTGGTCTCGTCCGGTGTCCATCGCCGCCTCTTGGTCTCTCCGTGGTAACTTCCCTCTTTCTCTCTCTCTCTTGTGTTGTTAAAAGAAAAAATTAGGGTTTTAATCCCTTTATATTTGGTGGTAAGAAAATTTAGGGTTTCTACCCTATTTATTTGGATCTCTTGCCCCTTTTAATCTATAACACCAATTTTAGATATACTTAATACCCAAACCCTTCTCTAGACCTTTAACCAAATTAATTGAAAATAACTTAGAAACTTAAGGTCTCGTCGTCGCGTGCATATAATTTAAATGGGTCACACCAAGTTGTGATAACATATTATACATACAATATTACGACAAACACAAATAAAGTATTAAATTACCAAAATGCCCTCGAGTCGGGTCAAGTAGAATTCAGGTCGTTACCGTGCCATAAAAAATTTACCTTACTCAGCCAAAACGCACACTTGTTGAACTTGGCGTAAAGTCGATGCTCTCTCAGCGTCGCTTACACCTCCCCAAGATGTCTCTCGTGCTCTACACGAGTCCTGCTGTAAATCAGGATGCAGTCGATGAAAGTATCGATCCAAAAATGACTTGAGCACCCTGTGCATCAAATCCATGAAGATCGTCGGCACGTTAGTTAGCCCAAACGGCATAACTGTAAACTCGTACAACCCGTAACGCGTACTAACAACGATTTTCTCGATATCTCCCTCTCGAATCCTCAACTAATGGTATCCTGATCTGAAGTCAATCTTCAAAAAGAATTTGGCTCATGCCAACTGATCGAACAAGTCATCGATCTTGGGAAGTGGGTAACGGTTCCTAATCGTCACCTGATTAAACTTCCTATAATCTATACACATCCGCATCGAGCCGTCCTTCTTCTTCACAAAAAGAACTGGAGCTCCCCAAGGTGATATGCTAGGGTGAACGAATCCTTTCTGCAGTAACTCCTTTAACTGGGTTCTCAACTCCTCCTGCTCCTATGCTGACATCCTATACGGCCTGCTGTAAATCAGTTGAGTCCTCGAAATCAGCTCGATAATAAACTCAATAGCTCTCGGTGGTGGTAATCCTGGCAAATCATCAGGAAACACGTTAGCAAACTCGCAAATAACTGGGACATCCTCAACCCTAATCACTGTCTTAAGCTCTGGCTCCACCATAGCCGCGTACGCCTCTATCTCCTGCGACGTAGCTAGTCAGCCTCGAGTGATAGGTAATGCTGACGTAGCTCCAACAAATGAAAACTCTGGAATCCCCTCGATGTAAAATGTCACCGTCTTACTAAAACAGTTGATCTGTGCGTGATAAGACGATAACCAATCCATATCGAACATCTCGTCGAACTCCAAGTACTCTAATACTCTAAAGTCGTAACTGATGTCCCTCAATCTCAACCACACAATCCCGAAAAATCCGGTTAGGGTAAATCTTATCCCCAGCTGTCGTACTGAGAACAAGATGTGTGTATAAAGTCCGTGCACCTAACCCTAATAATCCTACCATATGTCCAAATATAAAGGAAAGTGTGTTGTCAGAATCAAACATAACATGCATAAAAGTACCAAAGACAGATAACTTACCCTCACCAAGTACATGTCGGTCGCCTCCCGGTGTGGCTGTGCAACCCCAAAAGCAGCTGTCTTGGCCCTATCTCTGGCCTGGTCTGTCAGTAGTCCTCTAACTCTGCGCCTGACTTTGACCTCGGCTGTCACGGCCCAATTTCCTAATCTTGATTAACTTGCCTAATTAGGATCACCGACCCGTGACGTGGGGCCCGCATGAGACGCGCACATTGACCGAGGCACGTGGCCGAGGTAAATGTTATATTTGTACTGGTGTATGCCTAGTGTTGTGTATGTGTGTAGACTAATTAAGTCCATTTTTGCAAACCATAGACGTCGAGTTGATGTGAGCGGGGACACGCCTTGGAGTGCGAGCAAGTATGAGTACTTAGTGGAATTATCGGGGTAGCGAGACTAGGCTAGGAAATAACAATTTATTTCAAATCTACCTTAACATAAATTAAGTTATTTAATTTAGTTGAAAAATACGACGTTCGACGCACGAGGAAAGTGCCTCGAGTTGCTTGCGGCCGGGGCAGCAGAGTAATTAGCACTTTGGAGAATTTTGTTTTATATTAATATGAATTTATAAGAGATTAATATGCATTATGGAGTTATTAAAATGTATATGGTTCTATGTAATTGAGCAAATCAAATTAGAATCCTATAGTTGGTTGGAAAATACAACACACATAGACTTACCTCGAGATTCGTGTGAGCACACACCCCCATACACTTGTGTCACACATGTGTGTTACAAGGCTGGATTTTAGTGGAGAGTAGGAGCAAAGGATGGCCACAAGATATCATAGAGATTGGATGGACACATTAGATCAAAACCCCCACTATAAAAACCATCTTTTCTCATACATTGCTTCATAATGCATGTCTTTGGCTGAAAATTCAGAGTTGTGGAGAACTCTCTTGCTGGAAAACTTGGGAGATTTAAAGGAGTTTTTATAGCACAAATCAAGGGATCAAACACCCCCATCAAAGAACACCAACTAGGTAACCTTCCTTCCTCCTCATGCATTCAAGTTGTAGTATTTTTGAGTTCAATCAAAGGGGTTTTGTGGGGATGATTCTAAAGTGTTTCGATGTAGATTTGATCCAATTCTAAACCTTAATCTCAAACAACAAGTTCCATTTTCGGATATTGTAAGTTTTTGCCAAAAAAATGGAATTTTCTTATGATTTCGATTTTGGGAATTTTCGAGCTAGTAAATAATGTTGTTTTTGAAAACAAAGTTCATATTTGGATTCTCCATTGAAAAACACTTGCGATTCCAAAAGAGGTTTTGAAAATCAGTGAGATTTTGGTTGGATTAAAAATTTCAGTTTTGGGTATGTTCTTGAAGTTCTTGAGGTGTAGTTTAAAAATGCATGTTTAATCTTGTTAATTAATGCATATTTTAATTTTAGAAAATTTGGTAAGACATCAACATGGCGTCAACGGGTCGTCGATGGGGCATCGGCCGCCGGTCGGCTGTGCGCCGGCTGGCACAACGAGTCTTTGGTTCGACCCAACATGAGTTCTTTGGCCGAACAGCCACACTCTAACGTGCGTTCGGCACAAGCGGGAAAGCTTGTGCTTGAACGCACAAGTTAGGAGGTGATTGTGAAGGCCCAAGTCCATGTATATGGGCTTGGGCCATCCAAAATTAAAAAAAAAAAAACCATATGCATATATATGTGCCAACAGCATATATATGTATATGCATGTACATGGGCCAAGTCCATGTATATGGGCTTGGGACCTAAAATGTGTACGATGGTGGGCTTTTGTTGTGCACAGTCACATTCATGTGCATAAAATGTGGGCCTTTAATGTGTGCCAAAAGCCCACATGCATAGGGACCTATATAAATAATAATGCTCATATACAAAAATTATAGAAATTAACTAGGAATTTAGAAAATAAAAATAAAAATAAAAATAATAATAAATAATAATAAAAATAATAATATACATATATATATTTATATATGTGTATACATTTATATATATACACATACACATATATGTATACATACAAAAATAATAATAATGATAATAATATAAAATATATCTATGTAATAAAAGTATTAAAAATAAATAAATAAATGATATGAAATGACCTTTCAGGGACCTAGGGGTGTTACGAGATTTCGAGAGCGGTAGTCGGAGTGTCGCGAGGTCGGATAGCCATAGCTATCCTGTGACTAGTAAGTGAACTGTGGGAACTCTTTACTTTATTTCATTCCAGTCATTTATAAATTTTCAGTCTATTTGTAGACTAGCTAATTTATTTCCCACATCATGCTTTCCTTGTTTCTACTCATATTGAATATCGATATAGCATGATGCCTTGTTTATTATATCATTGACTCCATGTTTCCTTATATGCTCAATGTTTGTCTTGGAATGTGGCTAATGGATATTTAGAAAATGCATGCTATAGGGTTATTTGTTATGTTGGACTTGTCTTCTACTTCCCTTGGGGCTTTGTAGCCTAACTTATGTTGAAATCGTAACAACTTTAGGATATATATTCTTGAAAACTAAAGTAGGGATTATCTAGTGTCCATTGCACATGAGATGCGCGGATTCACGAGGATTTCGGTCTTTCGGGGTCTCGGCACTCGCCACTACACTTGGGCGGCACACGTGACATGGATCACGGGGTTGTCGGCAAGTATAAATGATTTAAATACGCCGAGCACAGCTCCGCAATTTGAGGTTATTAGGAAAAAAAAAGAGAGAGATTATTATCATATGTTGAGCATAGCTCCATACAGTAGTGGAAAAGGCTAGGTGATAGTTCTCACCGCCGACCGGACGTAGATCATCTCGACTTAGCCTGTGTCAGTTTATGGGTATCTGTTAATGTTGGTATTTACTTGCATTATTTATTCAGCATTTCTTCAGCTACATATGCTTTTAAATACCTTTTGTTTAAATTGGAAATGTAGTATTAGATTTCCCCAGTTATCACTTAAATATCACTATACTCACCGTCTAGTTTGTGACGGTGGGTGTAGGTCCATCGAGCGACACCCGGGCGGTAGGCAAGGAGAAGATCGGCGACTACCTCTGAGCTCCGAGCGCGTAGCTGCCCGTACATGTAGGGTACTTTTGTATTATGTTTACTTATGTCTTTATCTTTTGGGATGTTATTGGGATGAGCGTTAGATTACCCGACTTTTGGCTTTCACTTTGTTTATATATGTTCGCCGTTTACTTGCATATATATGGTGATCGTTATTTCCTGGTTTCCACACTTAGGATTTATAAAAAAATAAAATAAAAAAAAAATAAAAAAAAAAAAATTCCGCTAAAATATTAAAGACTTCCGCTAAATAAAATAATTGTTTAAACAAGAGAACACATGTAGTAAAGGCTGACTAATTCGTAATCGGGTCCTATGTGTTGTTATTAGGGCTTAATTACGGGATTAGGCCGGACGGTGCCCTAGATTAGAAGCGGGGCCGTCACATCGGCTCTGGCCTCTTTGTTGTCTCGGCCGATCACTTGGTGTAGAGGTGCAGAATACGCTACCTCGCGATCATCACGTCTATCCCGATCATCCCGACGATCTTTGTCGTCTCTATGACCCTCATCTGCCTGCCAATCACCTCTACCTCTATGAGGTCTCTAACCCTGTCCCTGTCGGCCCTGATCTCTCTTCTATCTCTTCGGCCTCTGATCTAACCGAGAACCCTGAGCTGGATTACTCTGCTGACCCCGTAGCGCAACCTGAATCGCCAATCTGCTAGCACTATATACTATATAAGTCTCCTGAGAAAGAGACCAGTCATATACCTGAGTCAAAGTAGTCGTTCCACTGGAAACAACTGTGGTAGCTATCCTCTCATCTAGTCCTCGAATAAAGTAATATATATGCAGTCGGTCAGTCCCTGCCAGATCCATAGAGTATGACAAAAGATATTTGTACCTTTCCATGTACTCGGTAACAGACATATCACCCTGAACCAGTGTCAAGAACTCCTCTCTCAATCGAATCCTGACCTCCATAGGTATATACTCATCCATGAACAATGCTCTGAAATCGACCCAAGTAGTAACCACAGGATGTGTCGCTTTATAGGTAGTCCACAATATAGCAGCAACAGATCTCAAGCAATAACTAGCCAATCTCGGTCTATCAACCTCATCAACCAATAACATCTCGTGTAATCTCTCGTGAGCCAATAGCCACCTCCCGGCTATCTCTAGGTCTCTGACTCCATAAAAGTATCCTAGAGAAAACCTAAGATAATCCTTCGAAACTTCTCCTCCACGGTCATCAAACTCCTTGAAGTAGATGCCACAACCCCAGGCCTTGGTAGTTGAAGGAGTCACAACTAACGTAGTCTCAGCTGGAACAACCACTGGTATACCCTATCGACATGTGTCTCGGATACTGCAGCCTGCCTCTGAGTTTCAGCAGTAGTGGGAGCATCAACTGCAGGAGTAGTTGTAACGGCCCATTTTCCAAATAGACCGCCACGGGGGCCAATGCGGACCCACAGTCTGTCTTACCTGCGACAGCTGTGCTATACATTGGATTATATCCTCCATTTTATCTTTCTAAACCTTATTAATTATCATTTTACTAATTAAGTTGTATTGAAATCAAATTATATGTTAAGCCATCATGAAATCCTCAAATTAACACAGCGGAAGCATTATCAACACATTTACTAGGATAATGATACTATAAATGTGTAAGATAAACCATAAACCTAATGTGGAAAACCCATATACTACCATAAATACCTCTGAAGTCACTAAAAGATCAATATACACAAAGTATCTCAAAATCCCAAACCCATAATAAAACAAAATAAATATAATACAAACATACGAGTCAGGCAATCTCAGATCAACAGTACTCTGGCAGCTTGCCGTTGCCCCTGCTCGTACTAGGATCTGCACTTAAGCCATCACAAAAGGCAGATGACGAGTACAGGGTGAGTATTCTTAAGAAAATTAAATGAGCATTACTGAAAGTAAATATTGAAATTTAAATAAAGCTATTAAATAAACATGTGTAAATAAATACAGGCAACTGCGTTTAATGCATGAATAAATAATAGGAAAAACTCAAAGTGTGTTCCTAGCCCCTAGGGTCAGACTACACCATAATTCGGACTCTTCCATAGAATACTGTCGGCGAGTCCAACTCAAGCAGGGCAAGCATCTGGATCCGCTCGATGGCGAGCGTTACACCAACGGCGCACCGATACATGCACGGCGTAATACTCGGGTCGTACTATTCACCAAAATCGATCTGGTAGCACGTGCTATGGTGTAGTGGACATACACACAGGAATGGAACGGAGGGAGCCCCGCTCAACGTCCGCCCATATAGCCATAACCAGAATAGAGTATTGAAATGAAAGAAATTGAATTCAAATGCCAAAAGAAGCAAATACTCAATTAATTTCAGTTGGGATACTACACACCTCAATCCGCACTCCGCATCCCGAAATCCAAACCCTGGCCTAGCTCCAATAAACACTCGACAATCAAAAGTATCACCCCAAATGTACCTAAGATTATTTATCATTGAATTAGCTTCAATTTGATATATTATGTCAATTTTACGTTTTTCGAGGTAAAAACCCCGACTACATCATGCCGAAATCCCGATAAAATCCCAAAATTTATTTATGGACCTTTTTTCTAATTTCTCATATTTTTTCTGGATTTTTCAGAATTCTTCCATAATTTCTTAGCTATTTTTCCCTATTTTCTGTATTTTATTTTATTTAAAACTGTTTTTAATTTATTTAAATAAAATAATAAATAAATATTATTAAAATAATAGGGGATGGGTCCCCTGAACCGGTCTGGGTCGGGCCCGATCCAGCTCTCCCGGTTGGGCTGGGGCGATCCGGCCGACCCCAAAGGGTGCACACGCGCC
Organism: Stephania japonica; assembly: GCA_039657345.1. Taxonomy (NCBI): domain Eukaryota; kingdom Viridiplantae; phylum Streptophyta; class Magnoliopsida; order Ranunculales; family Menispermaceae; genus Stephania; species Stephania japonica. Next base: position 51,205,439 of record CM077558.1, read on the forward strand.
CACTTCATCTTCTCAAACGAGAGCCAGCCGGCACCTCTGTTTTTTTTTTTTCTTTTCTTTTTTTTTTCTTCTTTCTTTATTTCTTTCTTCTCTAATGGAAGGGAGGGTGGGAGACGACACCTATCGTCTCCCTCCTCGGACCGATTTCAATTCTCGGCCATGGCAGAGCCATGGCCGAGCTCACCACCAAGCCAACTTACACAACAACTACACCCAACGACCACAAGAACAACAAGAGCAAACTCACCTCGTTCACATCGTCGTGCTCGCGATCACTCTGCCAATCTCTTCTCCTCCTTCTCTTCTCCCGATCTCGATCTCTCTTCTCTGTTTTGTTTTTTTTTCTTTTCTTTTGATTTATCGAAGAGAACGAAGGCGGTTAGATCGGAAAAATGACCAAAATACCTTTGTGTTCATCTACTTTTCCTAAACAAACCAATACCCTTTTTGGTAATTTCACCATTATTTATTTATTTTTTGATTTATATATATACATATTTATATATACATATATATTTTAAATTACATATATATATATAAATATATATCCGTCTATATTTTCGCGCCTACAATTTCGTCGTGCGCGCCAACGAGCATACTCCGGCGTGCACACTACTGTACTACCCACGCGTGTCGACCACGACCCCGCGTGTACCTAGGCGCCTATCAATTTACTATTTTATCACAATTAAATCATTTAATGTGTGTATTATTTTCTCCGGCCTAATATTTCATCTTTTTGTCTACTCGGTACGCGCGTCGACACGCATATCGAGGCAATACTAACCACACAATCTCACACGACAATTAAAATATAATTACACACATCGCGATGTCATTTAACCTATTTTAACATAAACATCGCAAATTTAGTCGAAACAACACACAAAATAACAATATACCTAATTCCAGGCGCGCACTAGCCTAGCTGTGGGTCCCACGGTTGTCTGAGCTGCCCATCACGTCTGCAATACGTCACAAATAACGGCGAATTAAATTCGGACCGTTATAGTAGTAGCCAATGGTGCAGCTACGACTGTAGTAGCTGTCGTAGTCTCACGAGTCCTCAATAAATCCAACAACTGTGTGAACCTATCATCAACCGTCCACGCTAATGACTCTAATGTCAATATCGGCCTAGTGGAATCACTAGTATCCCCAACCTCTGGCTGAGTCGTACTAGAAGGCTGCCAGTCCATCGGTATCTGCATCGAAGAATGTGCCTCAGTACGAATATACGTGTAACGTAGGTAAGATACAACAAAAAATATAACATGTATATCCCTGATTTCTACCCATCTCTCATTACTTCCCAACTAAGACTTTAGACAATTCCTTTGGGTTTCCACATCTAAAGCTTATTCAATAGGTTTATGATCAGGTTTTCCTCAAATTCCAGCCCTAGGTTTTCTTAAACCTAGGCTCTGATACCAAAATGTAACGACCCATTTTCCAAATAAACCGCCACGGGGGCCAATGTGACAGCTGTGCTCTACATTGGATTATATCATCCATTTTATCTTTTTACACCTCATTAATTATCCATTTACTGCTTAAGTTGTATTGAAATCAAATTATATGTTAAGTCATTATAGAATCCTCAAATTCACACACAGCGAAAGCCTTACTAACACGTTTACTCGGATAATGATACTATAAATGTGTAACATAAACTATAAACCTAATGTGAAAAACCCCACATATAACCATAAATACCTCGAAAGTCACAAAAAGATTAATATATACAAGGTATCTCAAAATATCTTACAATCCCCAAACCCAAAATGAAACAAAATATATATAATACAAACGTATGAGTCAGGCAATCTCAGATCAATGGTAATCTGACAGCTTGCCCTTACCCCTGCTCGTACTAGGATCTGCACTCAAGCCATCAAAAAAGGCAATTGACGAGTCTAGAGTGAGTATTAGAAATTTAGTGAGCAATACTGAAAGTAAATACTTGAAATTTAAATAAAGCTATTAAATAAACATGCGAAAATAAATACAGGCAACTGCGCTCCTCGCATGACTAAATAATAGATACAACAACAATAGCACCACCAATCAACAACATAACAACACCAAAATCTTACCAAAATCCCAACTAAAACAATGGCACACTTCACATATCTCGGATTCAAACCAAATAACCCAAAACTACAACCAAAAGAAAGAAGAAGAAGAAAGATGTAAAGGTCTCACCTTACTTTGATGATTTCCCACCTTGATGTCCTTCAATTCACCAGCAAAAATGGATCAAACCCTCCTCAACACTTAGTGATTTTCGAATTTAGAAGAGGAAGTGAGATAAAAGTGTGTTTGAAAGTCAAAATTTTGCTTTTATACTTAGATTTGCATCTCCTGTCACATGGCCATCCAAATGCCCATCTCATGGTTCACATTTGGCTAATAATTGGTCATTTTCTAGCCCAAATGACTCACTAGATGACTCACTTGTGGACTCTCTTTGGTTTTTGCATCATTTAAAGTCCCCAAACGGCTATTTCGACGCCCATTTCGCAACTTAACACGCGTCCTACATGTACTACCGCGATACTAAACCCCATATAGGAATTCCAAAATAATTATTTAATTTATTTTATTCATTTCATGTGTGTATAATTTCCCCGACCTAGTATTTCATCTTTTAGTCTACACAGTACCGTGTTGACACGCATATCGAGGCAAATACTTAGCACATAATCTCACATGTCAATAGAAATATAATTACACACATCGCGATGTCATTTAACCTATTTTAACATAAACATCGCAAAATTAGATAAAACACACTCGAAATAACTATTTACCTAGCTCCAGGTGCGCTCTAGCCTAGCTGCGGGTCCCACGAGTGTTTGAGTTGTCCGCTCATCTGCGATACGTCAAAAATAACGGCAAATTAAATTCAGGCCGTTACATGCATGGTCAACAATGACACTCCCTTACCATGCAAAATATATTCCATATTACTATAAAAAGTAAGCGTAGTGTTTACTTACCACCAAACTGATTCAAAATTGATATAGATGCCTCACTTGCATAATTTCCATGAATTCCCGCACTTAGAACTCCTATTTAGTCAAAAAAAAACATTCACTTGGAGCCTTAATCCAATCACCTCACTTCTCATTCATTTTCATTAATACTTCACAATAAATGTCTACTAAAATTTCAATAATCTCAATCATTACCCAATCAATCCAAGTTTCTAAATCATGTAGATACTTTAATTAGATACTATATATCAATTTATAATATTCATATGCATTCAGTAAGAAAAGCCCTGAAGAAAGCCTAAAAATCTGTTTTGTGACTTAGTGTTGGATTGTTCATTATATGCTTATCTCTTATGAAATCCTGCTACCCTTTTACTGTTCAATGAATCCTTGTTTGCTTTCAAATATATGCTAGACTTTGCATGCTTATTATGTATTACTTGCATATTTGATGGTTGAACGGGTTTTTCGCATTACTGAGCTCCGTTGGTTCTTTTAGCTCACCCCATTTATATCTTAGGTATCCACGACGATTGCTAGGTCAAGACAAGGAAGAGACGAGCTTGAAATCTCCTCTTGATGTGAGCCTTTGTTGATATATATTATGTATATTTGATTTTGAAACTATTCAACTTGGGTTAAAATTAAAATAGACCTTTGGGTAGCTTAAATCTTAGTTACCTTTAGTTGATCCACTTGGGAGCTTTAATAAACCTTGTTTAGTCTAAATGAGTATGAACCCATGTATGGTTCCATTAATGTTCTTATGAACTTAAATTTATTAGCTTAAGGATATCTCTTTGTATTTATTCCGCAATTATTATCCTTTGTTTAGCCAATGTGTATTCCGCAAGTTTATTTGAGAGGCGTGCCAGACCATTATTTGGGTTTGGTTTAGGTATCGGGTCCGAGTGGCTGTCTGGGCCGGGCGACTCGACCCTAGGTTGGGGAGGGTCGTCACGAGTTGGTATAAGAGTATAGGTATTAGAACCTAGGGAAAACATTAGGTTAGTAAAGCCTAAGTTGGTAAAGCCTTTAAGTTTAAAGGTTAAGTTTAAGTTAGATGAATCAATGGTATGAGACATTTGTTCGAAGTTAACTTAACACCCACTAATGATAAATCCTAGGATGGGATGGGACAAAAGGAATTTGATAAAGATTTAATGTGATGATTATTTGCTACTTTGTATATATGAATATATCGTTAGATATATAGGTAAATGTGTTTCCTTAAGACACGGACACGAGTTGCGGAATGATAATGAACGACATAAGTAAATTGAAGCAAACTCTTCAGAAGACTCCACATGCGCTGCGGGGACATCTACAACGAATGCTACAAGAATGGAGCTGAGAGAAGGACTAAGCTTCGATTGGAAATTGTATGACGAGACACGCCTATACTTAATGGTAGAGTAGCAAGTAAAGACTTAAGCAAGAATCGTGAAGCTTAAAAGGGCAGTGAGACGTCACACTACATACATAAAAATGGAATAATGACGCAATCGCATTTTAGAGAGTAACTCTGACACCTGAAATTCTACAAAGACAGTTGAAATTAACGATATCTTTTTTAAAGCAGAATTTAATAATCCTAGTAAGGGTGCAAATGAATATTAGTTTCAAACAATAAAAATTAAGTTAGTTTGGCTAGGTTGCTGAACTTAAAAACTTAATTCAAGAAAGAGAGGACGTGTGAATCCCCAAAACATCTAACTCCTGATTAGAGATGTAAATCAATGGTCTGTAAATTCGATTTGAAGGTTATTACTATAGATCGAAATATGTTGTTTCATGTGATCTATTATTTTTTATATCGAAAAATGATTCCTTCGACTATATCGGACCATGAATTTTGTATTTTTTTAAAAGTTGATATTTATCGCACTTCATTAAATTTTGAAGGAAGGATTTTATGAATCTTTACAAAACTTTTGAAAAGACGAACAAGGATAAAATGAAGTTGTTTATTTTACTTAATGTTCAAAAGATTAAGCAAATGTATTTATAAGCATTTCAAAGGTTTGACATTGCAATTTTGATTTATACGTAAAAAGTCTCACATGGTTTGAAAGTCTTTGAATTGATGAAAATGCACAATTTTGATCCTTACGTAAAGAGTTTTTTTTTTTTTGGATTTGAAAGTCTTTGATTTGGTGAAAGTGCAAAGTATCGTTCGGACTTGGTTTACTATTGTTATGGTTTGAATACAATTTTTACGTGGATATGATTTACTTTTGAATTACATCGATTGAGATCGATTCGAAAGAGAATTTCAGATGATTTCTATAAAATAAGCCTAACGCGGCTTGAAAAAAAAGTTTTTGATAAAAACTCAGTATTTTGAAACGGGTTTTGATTCAGATTTGACTTCTCTATTGATTGAATTACAGCATTTAAGTTTTTGATCGAACATATGCAAAAGAAAGTTAAATCTAAATCAGTTATTAATAGGTTGAATATGAAAGATAAGGACCTCAAACTGAGAGTTAACATCGAAACATAAGTACATGATGTACGTGATAGAGAATGAGAAATTAAATAATATCTCGAAAAAACTCAATAAGAAAATTCAGTGAATCCTAGTACACTCAAAGATAAGCAAGTTACTAAAATTTGGGGATACCAAAAATTGATAAATTGTTTTCGAAATGAATAAGGAGTACGCGATGGTAGTACTATGATTGAATAATTAAGAAAAGCCTTAAACTGAATGATATATATGAGGCAAATTTAGTATGACATGAAGAGTGTATTACACAGTTGATGATGTTAAAATGAACTCAATGATAGGCGAATCATTAAAAATTGGGGATACCCCAATGAAAATAATATTTCTGATGCGATTGGACATATGAACTAAGAACTCTTGAGTCAAAGTAAAACCTGACCCGATTGGTAGGGGACGGTTGAAGGAAAAATGATGTTGAAGAGTCAATGAAGGAAACGATTGTCAAATAACCTAGGCCAACAATGACTTGATTCTTAAAATTGGGGATCCTAAAATAGGATCGACCCATGTAAAAACGAAAGAGTAATTTGGTGATGAGAAGAATTGCAAACTCTAGAAAAAAAATACATACTACGATAGCTTTTCGTAGTCATAGAAATTACAAGGGATACCCTATTCAAGTACTTAAGATTTTCAATCGAAATGGTAACGTTACAATGAATCATGTTGATCACTTATGGAAAGTAACTTGGAATCTCATGATAAAAGTAAGCATTTCATTAAAAGCCTGGACTACCAAACCTGACGCTTGAAGAAAGGATAAAGGATCGGACCAACAGGTTGGCAAATAAATTGGGGATCCTAGGTTAGGATCAATCCCCCAATAATAAAGTGGATATTATATAATACGCATGAAACAATAATTAGGGATGATACGAAAATACCCTAAACTAGTAATGAAACATGAATATGAGTAGAGAAGAAATTTTCTAAAACTTCACACCAGTAATAATTGTTAAACAAAATGTGTGGTTTACACTTGGAAGCCTGAGAACTTAGTATAAGTCCAAATGTGAAAGCCCTAATTTAATGATGCAAGATAATTTGAAATACAACCCAAAGGGGTAAGCAATAGGTTTGCAAATGATAGTGTTGACGATATCAATATGTAATGCTAATGCATGAAAAATTAAGGTCGACACCTTTACAAGTGGCAAAAGCATAGGTTACTTATACAGCATAAATGTTTGCCTAAGAATGGAGTACATATGAGTTGCGTAAAGGAGTCATGATTAGGTTGCTTAAACGCTAAGTGCAAATGAACGAATGTTTATTGTAGGATACTTGATGAATCAAGAGCATGAGCATGGAAATAAAATTATTTGGTAAATAATATTGACTATGTGAAAATCTAAGACCGAAATCATTGATGATTGGGAAATAAAACTCCAGAGTTATACTAATAGAAGTGAAAGTTTGTAAAACGAGCCTCACATATGAGGTCACTTCGAATTATTTCCATGAGAAATCAGCATAATATTGTTACATTCAAGAATCACTGAATTTAGAGAAGAGGAAGAACATTATGAATGACTTTGTGTTAGATGTGAAACGAGGAAGCCATAAGCTAAACATTGCAGATAACTCTCGAAGCATGTATAAAATTGAGTTTGGGTACCCTTGAATTGAACTATAGCTTTAAACCGAATGACGTGCAATAATGCTTGCCTAAGTACTAAGTACCCATTGTGTACTTTACTTATGGAGTTCTCAACAGACAAATAAACGTGCAATAGTATTAACGCATACGAGTAATGAATTGAGAGATAGGGGGTGAATAATAAATTTGAAATGAATGAGTCGTATTGAGATATGAGTTCTTAATGACAATACTTTGTGATATGAGTTGAATACTCTCATAAAACGACGTGGAAGTTAAGTTTAAAGCATGAAAGCTAAATCAACTTTGATTCTCAGTAAGAGAAATTCTAACCAAGCAATGTGAGCTAAGAGGTAGCTCAAAAGAATGACAAGAGGCATTAGTGAACTAAATGTGAACCTAACTAGGCCAGGAGAAATTTAAAATGCTCACCCAGGATCATGAGAGTTAATCGATACGAGGACACAATGCGAAAAGTCTCCGAAAATTTGAGTTATTGCAATAGAAGACCTTGCTATGAAATAAAGATGACAAAGTAATAAGTGCATACAAATGAGTACCAAAATTCACTTAGGGACAATGAGGATAATGAATACTCCACAAAATTACAAAGGTGAAAACTTACTACATAAGTTAACAATCAAAGGTGACGAGGAGTTACGAGGTGGACCGTTAGTCAAGAGTTGACTTAAATTCATAACCTACAATAATGAATGTTAATAAATGTATGATGACAATAATATTAAGGTATTATTCCGTAAAGGAATACTATGTCTGCCTAATTGTAACCTTCACAGATAAGTAGCAAGGACATGATGAGTCGTTCTTTGATATATATGACCAAGATGCGAGGGATCGTTCTGATCGGCGAACTTGTGGCGCACATGGAACACTCCTCCACCACCGCTCGCTAAGGTTTCGCGAAGAGCGGCGAAGAACGCGAAGAAGGAGAAGAACCTGGAGAGTGAATGAATCGTCACAGATTCCATTATAGACGATTTGTTGGTTCTCTCTCTCTTTGGTTCAGCAAATGCAGAGAGAGAGAGTGAGAGAGAGAGAGAGAGAGAGTGTGAAGACGAAGAGCGTAGAAAAGTCAGTCAACACTCGTGAGAGCGAGTCGTCCCCATGATGCTCATTGAGCCGTTCATGCATGTCTCGAGATGTGGGCATAAGAAGATCCTACTGAAAAACACACGAGTCAAGGTCGTATGGACGGCTCTTGTGAGTCAATGTATGTTGTTGTGTGAGAAGTTGTCATTGTAGTATTTTTTTTTCTAATAATACATTATTCTTTCTAAAGCAGCTTCAATATGACTAAAAATTGTAAGGTTTGCACAATCACTAATTGCAACACACTTTGTTATTCTATGTAGAGAAAATAAAGGAGATGGTATCCATTAATTTTCTTGTTTCTAATTTATCCTCCACTCTAATAAAGGGAAATGATATTTTGACATCAAATACAAATACATATCAAGCCATTGGTCGGTAGGTGTGTGCCTCGGCAATAGAAAGGCCTATTGTTGCTATCAAACATTTCAATTTTTGGTTGGAGCGTTTCAAACAGGACGATATCATAAGGTCTCAAGTCATGCTAGATCAAGACCTATAAATAGGTTTGGGGGAGTAGACTGAAACCTTTTGACAGGTCTCATGGAAGTCAAGTGTGTCATTTCTTCAAAGGTCTCGGCTCTTTGAAATCATCCTATAAGAAAAGCCCCGACTGAAAATTTAAACCTTAATCCAACCAACCAAAACAAACGAAAATACAATAAAAAAACACACAAATTGCAAGGAACAAAAAACTTATAATGCAAAAAAATTACCAAATCAAGCTTGAAACTAACTTCAACTTTCGCGGTACTTCCTTGCTCCTATGAAATTGACGAAACCAGATCTAGCTTTGTTCAACAGACCAAAACGCTCCTACAACACTTCCGAACATACTACATAGAGGATGATGAAGGTAATGAGGTTTAATCGTGATAGGCATTTAAGGTTCGAATGGGCAGGAGTGGGAGTGAAAGGATGGGGTTTGATTGTTGGAAGTAGGGGTATTTTGGGGCTTTCAATTACAAAAATAGTTGGAGTTCATTTAGAAAATTGTAATTCAACGTGTGAACTCATTCGCTCAATTTACAGTTGAGTGGATGGGATTTGCAGGGTAGAGGGCTTGTTCAAGTGGAACAACAGTGCAACAAAGAGCTATGGACGTCATTGGGAATGTCCACCTGAGGATTGGGCTAAGATTAATTGTGACGGGGTAGTAATTGTGGTTGGGGAGGAGGCCACATGTGCTGGGGTGTTAAGGGATAGTGAAGGGAACTTTCTATCGGCTTTTTAATCCAAGTTGGGTTGTTGTTCACCACTCTATGTGGAATTATGGGGGGGGTCCTATATGGCCTTCAGTTAGCTTGGAGTAAGGAAATCAAGAGGGTGGTCGTAGAGCTAGACTCGAGGGAGGCTGTGGAGTTGATTGTGAGCTCCTTGCAGGGCCATATATATGATCCTCTGGTGCAGGACATCAGGGACAGTGTTAGGAGGGAATGGGAAGTGATTGTCCGGCATACATTCAGAGACAACAACGCCTGTGCAGACCATCTGGCGAAGGAACCATTTCAGAATGAGAGACAATTTGTATTGTGGAGCTCTGCTCTGAATTCCATTGTGTTACTCCTTGAGCAGGATATCCTGCATTTGAAATAATAAAGCTAACTCTCGCTGTGTTTCTACCAAAAAAAAAAAAAAGAGAAAAGAAAATTGTAATTCAAACACTATCCACCACTTCCGGGCTTATAAGGAATCAGCTTTCCCTCATTTGAATTCTAACCAAAACCATGAACAAAAGAAGCCATGTCTCATTCACTCACACGTTCACCTTATGCCCTATAACTCTCTCTACAAGGGTTCAAGAAGACCCAGTTGCCATTTATAATCAGATCTCAAAGACTATGTTCTACTGATGATCACCTGCCAAACCAGTAAAATTACTACTACTACTTGGTTGGCCTAATAAGGTGCAAATATTGAATTGTCAAATATTGCACTAATTTCCCCTTTTAATTTTCTACCATTAGTTATAGGGTAGCATCACTCTTAATTTCCCACTGTAATTCGTTATATGAGCAAATTTATTGGTCATATTCAAGACATCATACTTTGGACCGCTATGATCAAGTTATTGATATAGGTCATACAGTGACTTCTTGGAACTAGTTTAAGAATTTATCTAAAAACTCCAGCTTAATTTGAATGTGTACCCTGCTTGATTCAACCAAACTTATCAAATGAAAAGGCAGCACTACCATATATTTATATCATTCAGTCTACTCTCACACAAAAAAAGTAATGATGTTGTTACACATGAGGCATGATGTAGTGTGGCTGTAAAAATAAAATTTAAAGAGAAACAGATTCTGATGAATGGAATTTAAGAAACAAATGTCATGACAACAATGTTGCAGCATTGTGGACAAGTCAAGTGCAAATAGAGAACTTACCAGTGTTTCTCCAAAAAATAAAAAGTGGAGTCTTGACGGATTATGTATAGCAAAGCAGAAATGCTCAAAACTTCGCCAATCCACAAACACGAGTCCATGTAACCATGACAGAGATTTTTTTACGTGGAAAACCTCCAATAGGAGAAAAAAACACGGGCCATAAGCCTTAAAGTTTTCCACTAATGAAAACAAATACAAAGTTATATATAAGAGTACAAAACAATGGCCTCCCGACAAAAAAAAAAAAAAAAAAAACTACACACAACAACACTTTTTTTTTTTTTCATGACACAACAACACTCTTACATTGAACTAAAAAGCTCTCCAATCCTACCAAAAAAAAAAAAAAAAAAAAAAAAAGCTCTCCAAACATAGGCCTCCTTCATTTCGAAGATCGCTTCACCTATCACCAAATCATCAAAAAAGAGAATTATGAGATTCTTTATATAAAGAGCAGAATCTGACTGATTCATTGCTATAGGGACTTCAATGGAGCCATGGAATAGTTGAAAATGTAGGATCCTATATTCTCAAATTGAGTAATTAATTTGACACTAATTGGGTTATCATGCTAAGCCCTTGATCATTTCTACTTGCTTGAATGAAAGTGCATTGCGAGCTCATATTAGTTAATGGTAGGATCACATTTGAGATTTAAGTGAATCAATACAGGTCCATTATCTTCATCAACCATCAAGGGGTACGAGTCAATCGATGCACATTAAAAGTCAATGAGTACTTGGCAAGCGAGCTTTTGTTCTTCCCGTACTAGTAATTACTCGAGAGATGCAAAATACAAAATTTGGAGTAGCACCAATTGACACAAAAGATTAGGGAAGGGTGGTTGTGGTGGTTTGGACACTCGCAAAAATGGCCTACAAATGCCCCCACTAAAAATCTTGACACAATAGAAACCTGAAGAAATTCGACGGGTAGGGATAGACCAAAGTTAACTTGTGACACATTAATTAGGAGGGATTTAAATGGTTTAATTTGGAAAGCTCACCATCAATAGCACTAAATCGAGCACAATGGAAGAGTTTAATCATGTAATCAATTCAACCCAAATTAATTTGGGGACTGAGGCTATGCCGTCGTTATTGCAAAATACAAAACTAGTTACTCCATGTGTGCAAGATTCAGACTAAAGATGAAATAATCGATGTAAAACAGCAAAAACGGAGTAAGACAAGGGAAAAAAGAGAAACTTGAGAATATCACAAACCTGAAGGGAAGGGGCTTAAAAAGATCTTATACAGGATCGTCGTCGATAGTAATTGTTTGGATATGTGATATCTTACTCCATTCGCCGCCCCCTCTGTCTTTGTTGCATCTGTCCTTGAGAAGAGGACAATTTTTAATCTCAAATTGTTCCAACAAAGTAAGGTGCAACATTGCTTCCTTAGATGTTAGATACATCAGATTCTCACAGTTGAAAATCGACAACTCATTGAGTGAGACAAGGCTACCAAGCCATTCAGGCAAAGTGATCAAACCACTGAATTCCTCTAAGCCCAATCCCTTCAGTTTTTGAGGTGTTGAAGCTGGGAAGGCAAAGACTTGAGCTTGGGCCACCCAAGAAGTACTAAATTCTTGAGAGAGGTAAAGTAATGTTGATGATGACCACCGATTTGTATTTGCAGCTGATCCGAGTCTGGGAATGGAAAATTGTCAAGATCCTCGCAGAACTGACCGATTCTCAAGACCTCAAGGTGAGGGAGCAATGACAGACCTTCTGGAAATGAACTAAGACCTCTGCAATCTTCGAGATAAGCTTCGCGTAGAGAAGACCAACATGGTAATGGGAAATTGAGGGAGTTTAGAGCATGGCAACCTTGCACTGCTAACTTGAGACAAGAAAGGAGTGGGAGCTCGTTGTTATTTTCTGTAAAGAAAATACATTGTAGAAGTGGACAGTTTGCAATGAATAGATCCTTCAAATGTATATTGTCTCGCAGCACGTTTTTCGGAAGAAACACAAGATCTTGGATTGTGTCTAGAGCAAGGTAAGTGAGAGAAGTCAAGTTTCTACTGAAGGCCTCCATAACCATAGCATTGCTGTTCATAATAGTCAATGTTTTCAGAGAAGGAAGAGACACTGTAGTATTTATAATGATGCTTCTTAACTGAGGGCATTCCCTGATCTCTAACCATTGAAGGTCATTGAGCACCATTATAGATTTCTTTGGCATCAAATTCATTATGGATTCTTCTTCGGCAGTTTTCGAATACATGACGGACTCTTCTTCATTGCCATGTTTTTGTTCAACTTCAACAAAACCTTCAAACTTAGGGCAACATGCAATTGCCAGAGTTTCCAGCAGCCTGTTTCTTTCCAGCACTCGTTGTGATAGAAATTTGAGATCTGGACACCCTCCAATGTGAAGAAAAGTGAGAAAAGAGAGGTTTGTGGTTATAGACCTGATCGCAATGCTGCTACTGGATCCATCAATTAGTAAAGACTTGAGGGATGGAAACAAACTCGATGGTGTTGCTTTCAACTTGGGACAATCTTCTATGCGCAAATCCTCCAAACAAGGAAAAGAATGCAACAACAGAGATTCCTCCAACACCCATTCTTCTAAATTTGGCAATGCCTCGAGCACAAGAGTTTTCAGTGAAGGGAATCCTATGACTGCTACTGCTTGCTCGTGTATCTCTTTTAACTTATTGGAACCACGATCCCCAAAACGCTTTAAATTTTTTAAGCCTACTATTAAAAGATACCTTAAAAAAGGCAACTGTGCAAAGCTTGGCAGACATAAGCATCTGCTGCAGTTCATGAAAGTGATGTTAACCAAATTACTGACTGTTCGCGAATTATTCATCATCCAGGTAGGCATACTCTCACCTCCAAAACCTTCAATGCCAAGTTGTTTCAAGTTGCAGCTGGGCTCGAGGGCTTCTAACACTGATAGTTCTTTATTATTATTAGCATTATCAACACCATCTTCCATGTCTTCCCAAAACAAGATTAGATGGGAAAGATTGCTTTTGCCTTTTAGATTTGCTGTCTGAGCATATGTCGCATCCCTCACTTTCTCCAAGCCATAAATAACCAATTTCCCCCTCAACAAATTTAAATATCGTAGTTCTGTAATGGAATTTCTATCTTCCTCCAAACCCACATTAAAATCAGATAACATTTGAAGGGAAGTTAGATGTTCCATTCCTTTCGGCATTCCACTCAATTCACTACATCCACCAATGTAAAGATATCTCAGATTGATTAGTTTATAAAGTTTCTGAGGAAGCACTTTAAGTTTCTTGCACTTCTTGAGTTTGAGAGTCTGCAAGTTGTACAGGCGTGTAATAGACTCGGGCAATTCTTCAATATCAGTCATGGAGAGATCGAGGTACCTGAGATGCTTTAATTTGCATATTGAAGAAGGGAGTTCCTTAATCGAAGTGGAATAACTTAAGTCCAGCACACGCAACAACTTCAAGTTCACAAACATTTCTCTGGGAACTTCATATGGAATATTTGAAAGCAATGTGTGCAGCTTTCTAGCATTGTACAGAGCTTTTGGGAATTCTGCTCTTCTTCCACTTGATATATAACACATGTAACGAGTCTTAGAAATGTCATCTGGAATCACGTTAGAACTTAGAACTAAACTTTCTTGGCCGCTAACAAATTGGGCAAGATCATGCACAAGATCGTGCATCTTGCAACGCTTTATCTCCCCAATGCAGTTGGTCTCTACTTCTTCGAAGAATGAATTCAAGTACAATATATTGAAATATTGATTCCCAATATCTTCCAACATTAAAGCATTTCCTCTTGATGTGCTAACAAAACCTTCTGCCATCCACATTTGGATTAACATCTTCTTATTAATTGAATACCCTTTGGGGAATATAGAGCAATAGGAGAAACATCGTTTCACAGAGGATGGCAAATTATCAAAGCTCAATTTCAGCACATTAATGATCTTCTTATCAGCATCAGGTATATTCCAGATCTCATTATTTTTTACAGCCAACCACTCCTTCTCTTCCCTTTTCGAACGCATCATCCCTCCAAGAGATTTTATTGCTAAAGGTACACCCCCACATTTTTTCACAATCTGCCTCCCAATCGCTTCCAAAGCTTGAGTCATTTGTACTCCCCCACTAGCGAATGCACGTCTCTGGAATAGGCCCCAACAATCGTCTTCAGGCAAAACTTGCAAATTTTGTATTTGGGATGTCCCCGCAACCATATTTGCAACTTCGCCATTACGAGTTGTAACAATTATCTTACTTCCTCGATCAGCACATTTTAGCACAATTTTGAGAGTTTCCCATTTTTCTAAGAATCCATCCTCGATCCACATATCATCTAGAACAAACAAAAATCTTCGGCCCCTCAACTTGTCTTGAAGAGCGCGTTGAATCGAATCCATACTTGAAGATTCATGTTTTGCAATCTCAAAGGCGTCCTGCAACATCTCCCCCAATAGCCTTTTGACATTGAAATCAGTGGACACGCAAATCCATATCTTGAGATTAAAATGATTCCCAACCTCGTTAGCATTAAACACTAATCGAGCCAACGTGGTCTTTCCTAGCCCCCAAGGCCTACAATAGGAATGACTGAGAGAGCATCATCATCCTCACCATTGTAAATCGGCTGAATTAACATATTCATTATTTTCAACACATCATCTTTCCTTCCTACGATTTCAGAGTCATCAATCAGCGACGCAGTTTCTAATTGATAATTAGGGACAGCAGAAGAACTACTACTTCCATCACTAATCATCGTCGTCAGCGGGGTCGCAACTTCATTAAACTTGAACCTCTCTTTGTCCCTCTCAATCTCTCCCAACTTAGCATTTATATGTTTAATCTGATGAGCAATCTTGGTACGAAAAAGCAATGGATTTGAGCGGGATAAGAAGTTTCGTACCTTGCTCTCCGATTGATGTCGGAGAGTTTGATATGCAATGCCATCCAGCACGTCCTCAGCATCATAGGCCACCTCCTTAAGCTCCTTCAACCAAAGCCTCACAGCCTCCTTCTCCACTTGCTGCTTCTCGGCATCTTCAAGCACAGCCTGAATCCTCATGAGAACCTTTTTAAGCTTTTCCACCTCTCCCTTCACTCCCCAAACCAGACTTATCTCTTCAAACCCAATGTTGATGAGCTTGTTCAAGATCTCCCCCGCGCCGCTTACAAGCAGATCCTCCGCCATTTTTGGACTAAAATTATCTCAAAACTTTCAATTAACTTTAAAAGCAATGGATCATCAAGAGAAGAAGAACAGAATGCAAATGATGAACTGAACAAGAATTCTAGCAAACTATGAGAGAAAGAATAGTGAAGGATCCACCATCATATTCTACCTACTACATTAACATATTCATTTTGCTTTGTCTCCTTTTCTTGTCCACTGCCAAAATGCATCTACCAATGCACTTCATTAACAAAACAACTTAACTTTTAACTTTTCTTTAAAATCCATGACTATAATACTACAAATTGCAGTTTTATAATGCAACTTGCCCCATGTTCCCAATTTCCATTGAGGCAATAATCTCAAGATGTTTGACATTGACTCACATTGTTTCCCACACTTATTTTATGCCGACTGCACTTTTTAATCTACACTTACACACTCTCATGCCCCATAAAGCACACGGGACTTGAAACCAAGACCTCACTAACAAAATCAAGTCCCTTGCCACTCGAACCAATCAGTTGTCAATTGGTGACATCGATACTACCTATGTGTCAGGTGTGATGTGGTGTTCCACGTAACCTAAAATATGACAATGTGACAATCTCTCCCTCTAAGGGCATGTGCAATGGTTACGCACTTTTAGTGTGTAATAAATTGCCACATCACTAACCCACTAAGAGCATCTCCCATGGTAATGTGGATTTAGAGCATGAATTGGTGTCAAATCATGGATATGGGGAGGACGCCTATCCTATGTGGCACTAGATTGACATTTAAATTCTAAAATGATCTCCAATGGTGATGTGGATTTAAACCATAGATAGTGACTTTTTTTGCCTTCATGTGGATAATGCTCTTTTTATTTTGTCTTTTTCTTTTTCTTTGAGGACTTGTTATGTCTTTTTCTTTATTTCTCCAACTAAAAGTGACGATGTGGCGATGGGGAGGATGTCTACCACAATGTCTAGAAGTAGACATTAGGGTAAACACCATCTATTTAGATTTTCTCATCATATCGGCTAGACATTAGCAATTCATGGTCCCATATATAGCATTTTTTAGATAGATTCCAAATGATGAATATTTATGATCAACAAGTTGTAGTGAAATATAACGAAAAGCATAGTCAACGATGCCAATTTGTACCTACTCCATTCAAAAAACTATGTTTTTCCCAAAACCATCCATTAGCTTGCCCACTTATGTGTCTATGGATAGGCTTACCTTGTTTATGAGGAGGCGAGTTCTCCTCGAGTTTTCATTACTCCAAACTTATAAACCATTGACTTTCTTCTTAACTAGTCGATGAAATCACGTAATAAGATTAACATTAACACACACTGCAAATGATATTAACATTCTCACACAGTACGCATCGGGATATGTGGGCACACACATCGATGCACGATATATGGACACTATCACTAGGTGTTCTATCACCGGGTCACCTTAACATTTTTCAAGAAATAAATAATGATAGATAGAAGAGGTTTAGGGTGACCCACTTTGGAGGCGCACTTGTTAATTAGTGTACTTGAGAGTACGAATTCAGTTTGTTCTTCTTTCGCAGCTATGCCTCCTTCACTGTTTTCGCTTTGGGCGATTCTACCGAGAAGAAAATGGAGAGTTGCGAGGTTCATCTTCATTCAATTTTTCCCATGGTATCATTGCAATTCTAATCTTTGGAAAATGCTAGGATATGATGATCTAGTGATGAGACACTCGGTGATGGTGTCCATCCATCGTGTATCGATGTGTGTGCGCACATATCCCGATGCATAAATAGATGTACATCATCATCCGGGTGTCCATCCTGGGTATCCCATCCGGATCATTCTAGCATTACTCTTATTTTTTATGAGTATAGAACCTGGGTGTCCATCAATATATAATATTATGCATGTAAACAACAACAACATAGCCTCAGCCTAAATTAATTGGAATCGGCTACATGGATCAAACTCTCCCATTGTCCTTGATTTAGTGCAATTGATGTTGAGCATTCCAAACCATTCAGATCGCTCCTAATTAAAAGCATCCCAAGTTAACCTCGGCTTACCTCTACCTTGATTTAGTGCATGTAAAGCGCTTAAGAAAATGAAAAAGACACACTAATGGCACATTCAGAATGATAATTAATTGGGTAAAATAAGAAAATATAATTCATTCTACTTACTTGGACTTCGAACAGGTAGCCATGAGGAGGAACTACTAGTGATAGCGAATTTTCAAAGAAAAAAATCTTGTAAGGCCTTTTTTTTGTTCATTGCTTTAGGAAAACAGAATAATACCATTGATAGAAATGAATGAGCTCTGAATGAAGCATGGAATTTAGAAACTTGTAACAACTTTGCAATTTTTTGCTTTATTGCAGTTGCGAATTGGGATTTTATTTTCATAAAAAATTAAAACATTTGGAAAAATAGTATTTTCAGGAATCTTTATTTTGAAATATGATTTTGTCAAGAAATGGTAGTTGTCAATTGTTTAATCATCTAATTCAAATGGTATGACCACCAATGACAGCATGGATAAGTGATACTCGCACGAGCACTTTCTTATGATATGGCTTTTGTAACGACCCAAAATCTTCCTCGATCTAACTTAGGGGCAATTTAGTAATTTAAATACTAAACGTGTGTTGGATTTTCTTTGGATTGGATTATTAGTGATATAGTATAATATCCTACACCTCGAGATGCAGATTTTATGCGGTTTGAAGAGATTTCAGAATATACGTCCGTCCTCATTAAGGAAACCCATAAGAGAATAAAGATTTAAAAAACTTTTCTTAAACATGAAAAAAGTTATAAAAAAAGGGCGAAATCTCCAAATTTATGAGATTTCGTTAATTAAGGAAAGATTTGTGGGAACTTTCCTAGTCAAAAGGAGCAAGATCTCCAAACTTACGAGATCCTATTAATTAGGGAAAGATTTGTGGAAACTTTCCTGGTCAAAAGGCTAATTAAGTTAAACTAATGAAAACGGCCTAAAACATATTTGATGTTGGGTTGATTTTTTTAATAGGAATTTGATGTTGTCCCTTGCTTTGATACAAGTAGAAAACTAACTATCCAAGACAATTGTTGATACAAGAAGCTGGGGGTTATTATTTTGTGGCATTGTCGTGCTCTTACAACATTCATTCCTAGATTTTTCATTCATGGCTGGTGTGGTGACATGTGCTCTGCATAGATCTCATCATCTTCTGAGCCATGGCTCAAAATTGCAGACATGCCCTCAAAGTACTAGGGTAGTTCAGACATGTGGGTTCTCTCTAGATTTGGGTGGTTTTAGGTACGATGAAACTAGGGTTTGTGGAATGTTTTTGATGTTTGGATTAGCTTTGACTTATAGATTCTCTTATTTGCTGGACACTTTTTTTTTGATCTTTTTTGTATATGTTTTTTTTTTTTTTTTTTTTTTTGTTTCTCAACCACTACTATTTACTTGATGGCCATGTAGGCCTTGTTATTTTTCTTTATGGTTGATCCTTCAAATTTGATGCTTGATTATAACTTTCTATAGTTAATTAATTGTACTTGCTCTCTTGTTTTTGGCTAACTTTTTTCAAAGTCTTATATTCAACGCATTGATATAACTTTGTTATGTCTACAAATACTTTATTTTTCCTTTAACTCTTGTATTTATTTATTAGGATAATATTGATGAGAACAACTTCATTAGAAAGAATTCAAACAAGGCCACTTTGAGGAAGATGGAAATAAGGCTATTCGAAAGCTAATTGGACGAATTCAAATTTGAAAGTATTTCTTGATTTATGTAACGATCAAGTAATGGTTGGAGGGAGACCATGTTCAAACTTATCAAGACAATCATGGCCTATAGTTATAAAAGAATTTGAAAAGAAGACTGGGTTGTCGTATAATCACGGATACTGAAAAATAAATGGGACCAACTGAAAAAACAGTGGAATGCTTGGAGTAAGTTAACGTCATTGACGGGAATTGGACATGACCCGATTGATCAACGAGTGATTATGGAAAACGATCGTTGGGATGAATATCTTAAGGTACATTTTTGTGATAGTATTTTCTAATATTTAAACCAATATTTCTACATTTCATTCTATGAAATTGTTGTGTTGAATTCATCAGGCCAATCCAGATGCAATGAAGTTTAGGTATGAACCTTTGATGTTTTCAAATGAGATGGAGCTATTATTCGGAGGTACACTGGAAAAGCTGCTTGGGTTCCAGACGGTTCTATTCCATATGACATGCGATTAGAAGAAACAATTGTGGATCTTGATAGTAATGAAGTTGATGTGGAATTTTCAAACAGGATTGGGGCTACAGAAGTTAACTCATCAATCCAAAACATCTCGGCTGACAAATCCATTAAGAAAAATGATTATGATGATGTTATGAAGGAGGTTAGACGTAAGCGCCCTCGTCATTCAAAGAAGAAATCTGACACTGATACAATTATTGAGAAAGGCTGGGTTGAAGTGTTTGGAAAAATGTTTGAGACGGAAAACTCTAAGAATAAAATTCCTACAATTGCTGAGTGTATCGATTCCTTGATGAAAATGCCTGAGATATCTCAAGGGAGCAAATTATATGGATTTGCCTTGAAAAGTTTTATGAAGGATAGTATCAGAGAGGTATGGATGTTGCAGGAGGATCATCCAGATAACTGAGTTGTGTTCTTGGAGTCACTTCTAGAAGATGAAAAAAAAATTACTGGGTGATACGACGGTTTAATTAGGAGATAGCTAGGTGTTAGTAGGTGTTTATTTATCAAAGTATTAATAGATGTAGTTATTTATCTTTCATTTTTTGACAATATTTAGAATTTTTTAAATCTTATCAAGAATATTTTGGATGAATGCTATTTAATATTATATTGAATGGAATTTATTGTGTCCTATGATAATGTTGTGAATATTGATGTCATTTAAATGAAAAGTTTGATGTGTGCGCTTATACACCTACATGTGATATGCACTTATTAAAAATTAATATTATTTTTTGTATTTTTTTCGGGAAGATGGAAAAAGAGCAATATTGGTGGCTTTTTATTATTATTTTGTGCTTTTTGAAAAGGTCAAAAAGTCGAAGACTATATTTTGACAAAACAACCATGTAGAGATTCCATATTATCTGGGCATCGATATATCAATGATTTGTTAAAAGGAAGTAATAAACCATGCAAACAATTATTTCGAATGGAACGACATGTCTTTGAACGACTTTGTGATTTATTTAAAAAGAAAGGTTGGTTGAAGAATGGGAGGTATGTAATCTTGTTGATGAGCAATTGGCCATCTTTCTTAAGACAATCAGTCACAATTCGAGAAACTGAGTTTTACAAGATAGGTTTCAACATTCGGGCGAAACGATCCATCGTTATTTTCATGCTAAAACTTGCAGGTGAAATTATAAAACTAACTCAATCTCTTCAACAAATCCCAAAAGAAATTTTAGAAAATCCAAAATATTATCCTCATTTCAAGGTATAGTTTATTTTGTTATTATTTTTATCAATTGTTGAATATGTTTACTATGCTTTCTCCTTTATTCTAATAATAAGTTTTAATTGTATAGGATTGTATTGGAGCAATAGATGACACCCACATCAAAGCAATATTGCCAATAGGTGAACAAATTCCATACAGAGGAAGAAAAAAAGATTGCACTCAAAATGTCATGGCGATTTGTGCGTTTGATATGACATTTACTTATGTAGCAGCTGGATGGGAAGGAGCTGCTCATGACTCTAGGATTCTTATGGATACAATTCGAGATCCAAATAAGAAATTTCCGCATCCTCCTCTAAGTAAGAATATGTTTAACATGCGAGTTTTTTTTTTTTTAAATGTGAGGTTTTTAATATATTCAAAACCTCTATTGCATATGAATAATAGCTTTAGCTTCTATAAACATTTTAGGTAAGTATTATGTTGTTGATTCGGGGTACCCTTCGATGCGTGGATTTCTCACACCTTATAGAAATGTTTGCTACTGGCTACCAGACTATCGCAATGGTGTTAGAGCTCGCAACAAAGAAGAAGTTTTCAATTATGCCCATTCATCATTGAGAAATGTTATTAAGAGATCATTTGGAGTCTTAAAGGCTCGATTTCCTATCCTTCGAAAAATGACACCAAATCCATTTCCAGTACAACGAAGCATAGTGTTTGCTTTGATGGCGATACACAATTTTATTCGAAAAGAAGCTAAAGCGAGATAAACTGTTCGAGACGCTACAACAACGAGGAAGTTGATATGAGTGATAGTGATGATGATGATGACGACGACGATGATGAAGAGGAAGAAGACCTTGATAGTTTAGAGGATAGCATGCAGGTGATTGAGATGTCAATTGTTAGAGAGCAAATTGCAGATGAACTTTATACTCATGTGTAATTTCGCAGATTTATATAATGGTTTCATAATTTTTGTTTTGACATTTGTTTTTCAAGTACAACTTTTAATTTTGACATTATTGATTGTTTAATGCTAGATGATTTTTTTAGTTCGATGATAGAAGTGACATATATGTACATAACATAAATTATATTACTATAGCCCGCTCAAATTAATAAGTCAAATTTTATAAAAAAATATAATATTTTGTGTAAAAGACATAAATTACCCTTCTAATAAGTGGGATATAAGAGCTTTGTAAAAGTCTTTTCCAAACACTCTTATTTTAATTAAGAGGTGTCGCACTTACTTGTACCAAACACCTAATAAAGTATAAGCATTTATTTTATAAGCTCTACTTCAAGAAGTCTTAACAAATAAGCCCTAAATTTTTAAGAAGTAGAGTTACCAAACACAGCCTTAGACTTAAGGCCCAAGTGGGAGGGCACTTTAGTCTTTAATACAAAAGGATGTATGTAACCTAACCTAACCCTAACCTATAAAAAAAGAGGTTGAGTAAACCTAGCCACCATTTGTTGTTCTACACTATTTGGTAAAAGATAGGAGATTAAGGGAGGATAGCTTGGAATGGTGAGAATGAGTTTTGAGAAGTCAAAGAGATCAAAGAAGTTCGGCTTGAACGCTCACATCGAGCCCTAGTGCGAGAGGATCAATACTAGGATTCGCGGCGAGTTTATGTAAGTGGGGAGGTTGCTCAATTATCAAATAGGCATGATTACTAGTTAGTTATGTCTAGGATTCATGATTTGAATTAAAGACTTGGGATTTATGGGTTGCATCGTGGTATTGGCTTGAATCTACATATCTATGGAATGTGAATGCACTGCTTTTCCCATCTATTGTTATTCATGGCCCCAGGATGTTTGTGGAGTTCCACCGAGGGCCTTTTTAGCAAGTAAGTCTATGTAAATGCCCCAGGATGTCCATGGTACCACCGAGGGTCGTTAACACCCCAAGATATTTGTGGAGTTCATCACCGAGGGCTTTACTTGAATAATTGAATTCATAAGTGTGTCATGTAGGGACATGAGTTGGAATACCTTCTCTTGTACTTTTGAGACATAGGGAAGTGCATCGGTGATGGCTTGGACGAATCTACTGTTGATTTGATGGGACGAATGAAAGGGCACATAAAGCCTATGTGTTAGCTAGTCGTTTCCATCACCTTGAGAGTAGGAGAATCGGTCACCGGATTCTTGCCAATATCTAGTATGCATTGAATGGAACAACGACTTATACGTATTACTATATTTTACAGTATATACTCTTGCAAACCCCTCCTTTGCATGAAAGCTTGAATCTATGTAATGATTTGTCAATCTCTTTCTTGACATGGATAATAAATTACGATACATGTCTTGCATGCTATTGATGGAGAATTATGCTATGTATTGTTGATGTTTGGAATAAGCTTTCAATGCTATGCATGGTTGTTGCTGTTTACTGTTATATTTTGTACTCACTGTCCTTTCTATGACGGTGGGTGCAGATCCACAGACGAGTAGGGGCAAGGCGCCAATGCTTGGCAATATTCTCTGAGGCACGCTCAGGGCCGTTATCTTTGCTCTCACTTTGTAGGTATTTGTCTTTTTGTTGTATATTTTGGCTATGTATCCATTTGTTTTGATATTTTGGGGGCTTTGGGGAGTTGAACCTGACTGTTGATACATGTATATGTTCATTTTGGGCTTTCAGTTGATCTGTTATATACATGTGATGTTGTTTGGAGGGGATTTTCCACATCTAGGTTGACTGAGTTGTAAAATGTTTTAAGTTGGTGTTAAAAATAATTCCGCTGCACACCTTTACTATGATTGAGGATAAAAGATTAGATAGAGTTAAGGTGAATCAAAAAGAGTGATTCAGGGTGAGTGAGTGAATAATGTACTGAGTAATTGGTAAGTTAAGGCTGACTAGACTTGCGTTGACTCGTCAAAGATGGGCTCGGGGGTCCACGTAGGTTTAAGCCGGGTGGGGCCCAGTTTGTGGTTGCTGGGGCCGTCACAGTTACTGTTGTTATAACTTGATGACTTATGAATATGTCTTATATATTATGAAAGGATGGATTCTTATTTACTTGTAACTTACAAATCTTATGTCCCTGTTAGATTAAACTCTGTTTTGTGTTCTTTTTTTTTAATTTAATTCGTGTTTACTGAATACTAATCATAGTTAAATTACTGGTGAACATCTAAAAAGTCCACCCTTTTTTTTTTTTGCTAATGTTCAGTTAATCATGTCGACTGTTGTATGTTCTGTTCATTCCTACAGGTGCCGAATGGTGGAACTATTAAGGTGAGATACTGAGTATTTCTATATCTGTGATTTTTATCTTGTATATAATTTTTTTCGAGGCCTCTTGTATGTAAATTTAGAAAGGAATGTATACACCCTTTAGTTTAAAATTTCGTAATTGCAACTTTGCAAGTATATATATAGGACCTGTGCAAAAGAATAAAAAGAAACAAAGAAAGAAAAAAAGCCATCTATATAACTTGTGTAATTCTAAAATTTCAACCTTGTGCACCCATTTCAACATCGTATACTTCATCAATTGTGGCGTCTAGAACCTCTTGATCATCAACTGGTGTGAGAATCGGATTCTCAGTGTCATCATTAATGTTATCTAATCCTTCGGGGTTCGTTAATCTTGCGGCGCGGTAACCTTCGGGAAATGACCATTGCACTGTCTTCTAATAGTTTGAGTTTGCAAAGAAGCTTTAAAACAAATCTTGATCTTTCTTCGTGCGCTTCAATTGGGCTCTTGTTCACTTCCTTCAATCAATCAAACCTTTTTACTAACTCCAAATTTTAAAAGAGTTATCTAATTAAATAGAACAAGTGATTAAAAAGTTAAACATGCCAATGGTGAGATTTTCCAATAGCAAAATAGATATATCTACAACCCAACTAGAGTTCTTTACATTTAATTCAACAAGTAGGCCTGTACAAAAGAAGAAAAAGAAAGAAAGAAAGAAAGAAAGAAAGAAAACGACCTATATAATTAACTTGTAATTCTGATTAAAATTTCAACCTTGTGAACCCATTTCAACATCGGGTACTTCATGAATTGTAGGGGCTTCACCATCTTGATCTTCAACAACTGGTGCTGCGTTTAGATTCCCAGTATTTCCTGCTTCATCATTAATATCTTCTCCTTCGGGGTCCATTAATCTCGTGATCCGATGGCCTTCGGGAAATGACCATTGAACTTTGTCTTCTAATAATTTGAGTTTGGAAAGTAGCTTTAGAACAAATCTTGCTTTTTCTTCATGAACTTCATTTGGACTGTCGTTCACTTCCTTCAATATTGCAAGTGGAAGTTGAGAAAGAAAGAAGGGCAACATATCAACAAACAGTTGCTCCAAATAAAAACACAGCTCCTCAATTGATCTATACTCCATTTCTCCCATTAAGATGAAATTTATGATGACATCTATTTCTCTTGCAACAAGTCCCTCACGGAATTGTCGACGTTGATTATTAATCAATGAAATCGCTTCACTTGCTGCCGACGGGCTAGAACAAGTTGAAGAAGAATCTTTCTTGCTTCCCTTTGTACTCCCAAAAAAATTTTGCCAACTGATGTTTCCTCTGATCTTCATAGTTGCCAACATTAATTTTGTCATCGATATAGTAAATCATCTCGAAGGCTTCAGCAGAGGCTTGTTTGATAATTGAGCAAGCTCATGTGTGGCACTTGCTACATGATCTTTCAACTCTTCTTTCCATGGCGAAGTAACTTTTAATACATCAGATTTGCTAGTGATTAAGGATGAGGGACGACATAAAGAAAACATAAAAAGTGCTATAAACCATATACTTGCGAGGCTGATGAAAAATGGAATCTCAAGAACCAAACAAGCTAGCACATTTATGATGGTAACCATTGTTTTCACTAATAGACGAGACAACCAAATTATTGAAACAATTTTCATAATCTCTCTACTCTTTGTAAGAAAATTAAGGGCAAATGCCTCGAACTCAAAATTTTGGTTCATGGGCTTTGGCATACCTGGTGAATATAGGGAGAGCATCGTCGTGCACCTAAACATAGTGCCTAAAGTTTCAAGCAAGGCGAAGATAATTTGGGTGAAGACTATGATTGATATCGACCATCCATAATCAGAAACATCTTTACAAAACTCCAACTTGTGATGAACAAGTGACCAGAATGCGGCATGTGATAGAAAAATTAAGCATATGATGCAAATGACCGCGATAACTACACAGGAACTTGAACATAATAAATATTGAGGATTGGTGATGCAACTTGACATATACCATAGTTTCACTTGGTGCATGAAACTTTTTGGTTCATTCTTTTTGAAGAGATTCCTGTTGGTGTCTACCATAATTTTCTTTTCCGAGTTGACATTTGAAGTAGAGAACTTCAACACAAACAACATCAATATCATGCAACACAAGATTACGATGTGTTCTGTAATGAACGAGAAGATTACTCCGGTGTACATTTGTATGCATACATTGACGACGATAGTAATGACCATCAGACCTAAAGCTATTAGGTTGGTTATGCTTTCAGCCTCTCGGTTAATTCCGAATGAAGGCACTAGGAAACCGATGGAAACACATACCATCGCTGTGCTAGAAAGCTTCGATAGTTGGTCTCTAGCACTAGGCATGTAAGTAGTAAGGTCTACAGGGAGCTTTGAGGCTGTTGCAAGGAGAAATAATGAGACTGAATTGATTGAAAATAATTTGCAAGGCAAGTATCGAATCCTATGACGAAAACTAGATATAATATCAGAAAGCATGAGCAGAAGACATACCAATTTAGCACCTGCAATGTACAAGCCAACATAAGGAACTGGTGAAGAGTAACTACTGCTCTCTGAAGAACACAAAGGCTTAGCCATACTTGATAGATTTGTTTTATGAGATTATCTATATATAAATTGTTGCTTGGACATGATATTGATGAGTAAATATTCTTGTCTCTCCCAATTGAAAAGATATATATACCCTGGTCCCCGGCTAATGGTATAACCCCAAACATTGGAAAAGAATTTAAGAATACATATGTGATTGAGCAGTGCCTGCAGATTCCTTGCTTCAACATCGACTGCTCTTAATTTACTTTTTCGTGATTTATTGAAATTAAACATTAATCAGACACATTAAAATAAGGGGGCTAATAGCCATAAAATTCAGAAAAATAGTGGAGCAACAAATACAAACACTAGAGAAGGGTGGTTGCGCGCGATGGCATAACTTGTAAATGTCCCATTTAGAAAACTTTGACACAGTAAAATCAAATTGACGATGTACATAGGCCTTATATAACTCGAGTTGTATTAATTAAAAAGATTTAAAAGATTTTGAAAGCACGCCATCAAGGTTATTAATTGACGAAGGCTTTGTTTCTTCTTGTTGTATCACAAACTATATATCGTCACAAAACTACGCGTTGATCACTACAACAGAAACAACCTTTTGTAACGGTTTATAACCGTCACAAAAGGCTTTCATAACGGTTTTAAACTGTCACGTAGTCCGTCATGTTATGAGACGTGACAAAAGCCCAAGGCCTTTTGTGACGGTTTAAAACTGTCATCTTAACTAAAACATTGTATTGAATTTTTGGGCTTTCGTGACGGTTTAAAACCGTCACGAAATTCAATTTTTTTTTAAAGCACCGTTATTTTCCTGCAAAATAATTTTTTCCCTGCAACATATATAAACCATCACCACTACTACACATAAAATTAGATCACAAAGTTATTCATTTGAACTTTTATAAGAAGTAAATGCAACACTTAGTTATCTTGAAAGAAAAGAAACAAAACAAAATTAAAATATACAATCTCAAAATTCCCAAATTTTGAATCATAACCTTCACAAACTGTAGTAACAGTTCACTCAACTGCTTATCAAACTGTCTAGCTGAGATTGTTCAATCCAGCTAAGTTCAGCTCCCCTCCAATCAAATTCTGCGACAGATTCAGGTACCTGAGATTGCTGCACCGGCTAAGATCGGTCGGGATTCCGCCCCCAATCGTGTTCTGCGAGAAATCCAAGCTGTCTAGCTGTGTTAACTGAGAGAAATTGCTAAACCCAGAAATGTTGCCTGATAAGTTGCAGTTTGAGAGATTGATTCCAGTGACTCTCTCTCCATCACAAGTGATTTCCGGCCAGTCACAAGGCGACGAAGAACTGTCATTCCACGCCGAGTATCGACATGGGTTCACCTTGTTCTGGTCTATTAGGTATGATTTCAGCTGTAGTAAGACCTCTTTGTCTGTCTCTATTGAGCTTCCTGAGACAATCTGACTTGCAAAATACCCAGAACAGAACAGACTCAAATCAATCCAAAATGGCAAAAACTGGACACACCCAACTGACAAAAACATCAAAACTGGACACACCCAACTGACAAAAACATCAAAACTGAACTGCTAATAAATGATTTGATCTTCTAACCAACTATTTCATCTCCACAACCTCTGCAGCTATGCCTTTACTAACCAACTCTTTCATCTCCAGCACAAACTCATACTTTTGATCTTCTTTGTTGCAGGCAACATCTGTGGAAGCTTGCTTTTGCAAGACCTATAATTTTAAAATACAAATAAATAAATGATCCAAAATCATTAAAAATTATAGAAAAATAATGAAGTTGTGTTGAAAAACTTTGCACAAATTGGCTCTTTGATTCTTCTCTCACACACCCTTTTTATTTTTCTATCTGCTTTACTTCTTCTGCTTTGTGTTTGTTTTTGTGTAATTTGTTTTGTTTCCTTGGCTTCATTGTGCAGATCACTGGTGAAACGGTGGGGGAAGTGAAGGCAGTTGCAGACATGCACCAAAGGAAAGCAGAGATGGCTAGGCAGTCTGATGCATTCATTGCCTTGCCTGGTTAGTATAATATATTAATCACTGCAAACTTCAAAGCTCTAACACTCCTGAAGATTCCAAGTGTTTATCACTAAAGTGGTAGCAATCCTTACAAGTCCTATTGTAACATGCATCCTTTTATGTTGCCTGAATAGAATGGTTTCAAATTAAGTCTGTGGCCTTTTCTGCATTGCAAACCACATGCCAAATTAAGTACAAAGAAGAACACTCTATAGAACTTTCATCAAATAGTGATGTTATCTTTCATCTGGCACAAACAAGTTATGATGTTGACTCCCTATTATTGGAATGATTTGTTCTTGAGTTCTGAAGCTCTTTAGCTTAGAAAATGACATGACATGACAAAAGCAATTGGTTCAACAAAGGAAATGTCTCTAAATGAAGAATGAGAGAATGCTTGGAAAACTAAGACACCCTTAACATAACTGATCTGGGATGGAAACTGAAATGTGGACAATTGACTACCAAAGAAGCAAATTATCCCATTAGTTTCACTAATCACAAGTTAATGCAATAACTAATGTTTCAGTTGATTGTTAAATCTAGATTATGTATGATGCAGGTGGATATGGGACTCTTGAAGAGCTACTTGAAGCAATAAACTGCAAGTGTTCCTTGAACAAGGTCATGGATTGGAAACTTTCTAGGCTATCTCAGCTAAATACCAAAATCAATGATCAGAACTTTTCAGCTATTTCTCCATCTTCTAAACATTAAAGAACACTCACAAATACCAATCATACCTTTGTGTTCATAGAGGCATTTCATTAAACACCTTCACATTAGCTTGTGTCATCTGCAACCTCTCTACATCAGAAAGTATGGCTTCATCTTGCAGCTGCGTGAACACATTGACGACAGTCAATCTCACAAATTTTAATAACCTAATCATAAAACTTAACTTTTTAATTAGTAGTTTGCATAATTATAAAGAAACCTCACTTGCTAATCTTTTAAGGTCGCGATATTCGATGGCAGCTTCTCGCATGGCATCTGCTTTCCTCTCTGGCCAATTGAAATGTTTTAGCACATCTCTTTCATCAGCCTGTATAACACAAGATGGAGTATTTATATATAGTCAGCATTATAATATACACTTGGAAGTTGGAAATAAGACTTCATTATCAAGATTAAATAAAGACAATTATTTTCTCCACTAAAATATTAAGAATGCCGAGGAAGAGAGCTCATTATCAAGCCAGTCAACTAAGTAGAGCACATCTTCTATATCTGTGAATACCGCAGCCCGAATTTTCTCTAATACCCAAACCAAACTAAAAGACCTTAATCTATCCATGAAGTAGAATCAACAGAATAAATTAACACCCTCTGCCTAAATGACTCGTGATAATATCTTCAAAACACTGAAAAAAACTCTGGTTCAATATAATGTATCTGGCATCCTGAGTCTTTTACTATTTATTTATTTCAATGGGTTAAACCTGCGAACCTCCCCAAACCTTGCCTTTCGAGTTTGACAAGTGATGTCTCATCCGTCTCATCATAGATGCTTTAGCGCATCCTGGGCCCATATAAGTTAATCCAAATCTCATAATTGGTCATTTGTCAAAATGCATTCCCATTGTCAATAATTCCTATGAGACATTTCATCAATCAGGTGGCATTCTTAACTTCAGCAAGTGCCGAAACCTAGCAGTCAGTTTTTTCTATTCAATTTATAAATATTTAGATTACGTTTGCGCATGAACAAATGTAGTAAACCCGCGAACAACTAATTCTTCAGTGAGATCAGTAACTAACATTAAATTAATGAAAGGAAGAGACTACACCATCATCAAAATGAAAGGGATTCACAGTTAAGAGCTATACCTTGCAGACCAATCCAAAAAAGTAGTCTCCGGTTTCCATCAACATTATAGTCGCCGTCATTATCAGCATAACGTCCACCGTCATCCTTATTCGATTGGTAGAATTCTGATTAATTTCCCATTTTCCCAAACCTTCACACATTTTCTAAAATATCATTAGTAGCTTCAAGTGCTAGTGCAATAGTTCAAATGCCACAAACAAATTTTGTATTACTATCTTCAAACACCAAAAATATTACTATACAGACTAATCTTCTGTAGATTCATAATTCAAAATAATTCTAAATTGTTCAGGGAAAGTGTGGCTTAGCTAGAACAACCAAATCGGATGAACGACGCATTGTGATGCCAAACACTTCACTTAAATCCAAGTTTTCCGTGGTAACACTGGGGGAAGCTCCCAATCAAAGCTGTGGAGAAGCTGAGCCAGAGCTAGTTCAATTGTTGCATCAAAACCATGATATATAGATTGTTGAATTTAAAACATCTTTCAAAACCTTATAAGCATGAGAAGGCGGTGTTCTCCCCTCTGAACCATTCTTATTTCAAAGTTCTAACACAAAGGTCATGAAACAGTAATGTGAAGGCTGATTCTATAGAAATGCTGAAATTGTCGATACAAACACATAGCAATGAATCAATCTCCAACAACAAATGAGACACATTCGCAATGCTCACCACATATTGATGGTCCCAGGTGGCGCCACAGCATGAAAAAACCCCAATTCAGTAGGCTCATAGTCAGGATTCTGATCCTCCCTTTGCTCTTCACTCTTTTGCGATACTTCAGCACCTCTGGTTCCTCTTTCTTCTTCTCTCTATCAAACAATCAATCACTTGTAAAGCACGACACTTTCGAATCCCAATTCAATTCAAAACCCTAAAAACACTTGATTGAACCAAAAAACATGAAATTTATGCAACAAAGAGTACTTACTTCTGTAATTCTTCTTGTTGGACGCTATTATAGTGAATTATTAGCTTCAAATCGAGCTCTCTAAAGAACCAAAAACACGAAATCGATCCAAAACATGCCCTAGCATCAAATAGTCGAGTGTGCTCGATCAACCAAGTATTTGTGAGTGTTAGATCGAGAGCAGATACGAAGAAGTTCGAGAGATCTGATCGAACACCTAGGGCTTCAAATCTTGCTCTTTTGTCTCCATTAATGGCTGCTCCTTCTCTCAAACAGAGAATGTCGAGATCGAGAGCAGAGACGAAGAAGTTCAATAGATGATCGAACCTGAAAATCAGTGGCACAGTTGATTCTCAATCGATTTTGTGTGTGCTCGCATGAGAGATCACTCTATGGTTGAAGACGAAGACGAACGATCGGAAGAGAAACCCTAGAAAAACCTCTCTCGCTGTTGAACGAGCGAGAGACAGAGAACGAGTGGTGAGCGAGAGATAGAGAATCGTGAGAGCGAGAGTTGAACTGGGAGAGGTCGAGTGGAAGAGTGTGTTTGTTTCGAGAGTTGAACTGGGAGAGGTCGTGTGTTTGTTTTGGGTATATATGTAATCACTATAATAACGGCTATCGTTATCTAATCCTGTCTTTCATGACGGTTTTTTCACACCGTCATTAATGGTTATGTTATTAATACACATTAACGTTGTAGTGTGACCCGAGGGGTGTATTCAATTGAGATTTTTAGAGACTTTTAGTTACTTTTATTGACTAAAAAGTTTAGGGGTATTCAATTAAAACTTTTAGAGAGTCTCTAAAAGTTTGGTGTATTTAATGTGAACTTTTAGAGACTTTTAAAAAGTCTCTAAAAGTTTTAGGGTATTCAATTTGTTTAGAAATTTGATAGATTTGTGGGTTTGGATGACTTTGGAGACTTTTTACCTAACCCTATATATGTTGAAAGTCTTCTCCATCTCTTTGCCTCCACGAGATACTTTTGGAGACTTTCTTTTTTCTTCTTCGTGGCCTCTCTCTCTCATCTCGAAATCTCTCTCGTTCTCTTTTTCTCTCTCGGTCGTCTGCGCTCCTCCATTCGATGCTGCCTCGCTTCTCCATCGCTGTCTCGCGTCTCCATCGCTGTCTCGTGTCTCCATCGCAGCCTCGCTTCTCCATCGCTACCTCGTGTCTCCATCGTTTGCTTCGAGAGGTAACATCCAACGTCTCTCTCTCTCTCCCTCTCTCTCGCTTGTCCAACGTCTGGTTCTCTTTGTAATGCATTCACAATGTGTTGCTTCTGTTTATTTGCTTTAATCCTAAACCCAAATATCTATACAAATAAGAGCCTACTTCGATAGGAGGATTGAGGATTTGGCGAGTGATTGGCCGAGGCAGGCCGTTGGGGACATTTTATTAATGGCGGTTTCTTAGGTTTTCTTTCTTGTATATACGTGGAGAGAGAAGTACGATTAGGGTTTCTGGGTTTGGGAACTGGCTTTACTTGGTGAAATATGAATTGGGCTTTTTGGGGAGGTGGAGAAGGTGATTACAGAGTGGAAAGTTTGGATTTTTATAGTTTTTTAGTATAGATTTGAGTGGTTTCTTATGATGATTACGTGTAACGGTTTTTTTTTCACTTTGTAAAGAATTCTCGATAATAAATTGAATCTGAATTACTTGTTTTTGGTTTTTTGATAGTCATTGGTTTGATTCAATTTCAAATTTCGTTAATTTGGTTGGTCTTGAGCTCAATAGAAACCTAAAGAAATTCGACTTGGAGTTAACTTGGGACACATTTATTCGGTTGCCTTGAATCAAGCTCAATAGAAGAGTTTGATTTATGTAGCCAACCCCAATTAATTTGACATTGAGGCTATCTTGTAGAGTAGAGATTCCAATTATTTGTGAAATTATAGGTTTGTGGGTTACTTAATTTCTGATCAGTCAAGTATAAAAAGGAAGTTGTGTTTCTAATTCATGTTTCAAAATGTTGAAGGAGCTGAAACAATATTGTTTTTGCAATCTGTTTGAGAGTTGATTCTCTCCAACTTCTGTGCTTGTGTTTAATGAGAAGGTTTTCTTTTCAAGTGCCATTGTTGCATTGATCTCTTTCACTATGTTTATAACTTCAACACTAATCAAAGAATCAATGTCATTATTGGTTGTCAAACCAGTGGCGTGTATTTACTTTAATCCTTTATGATGTATTGTTTCTTAAAAAAAAGGTGCTTTTATGTCTCCTTTGTTTTATAGTTACATTACAGATGAAGAGGCTTGTGTAGTTTGTCTTTGCATCTCCTGAATTTACACTAATCAAATAACGTACTTCTCTCTCCACGTAATGCATTCACAATGAGAGCCCTTGAAATCGCATCTTCTCCCCTTCTCTTCTTTGTGTGGTTTCTATTTGCATCTCCCGAATTCTGATAGCTTGCTAGATAGGAAAACCTACATTGTTCACATGGACAAATCTATGATGCCCAAGGCATTTGCATTATGGACAAAATCTCAGCAAATGTATGCATTAAGGTCCTGGTATCATGGTTGCATGATTTAATTTCTGTTGGCTGAGTATTGTTGGTGTCTCTGTTTGTCCTTTTTCTTGCATTGAAAAACCTAATCAAACTAATTTTTATATATATGATTATAGTGCGATGGGAGACTCACAAGTAACTGTTGAAAACCAGAAAAAAGGAAAAGGTGTGGTAAAATATACTACATGGACCGCGAAGAGAGCAATGAGTTGCTTAAATTGTTGGTTGATGCTTTGCAAATCGTGGATGGCGCGATAGTAATGGTGCTTTTACTAAAGCAACCATTGAAAAAAAATACTTCTGTCCTTAATGCAACACTTGGATGTGAAAAAATTTCTTAAATTACAAAAGTCGATGGAAATGGTTCAAAGACCGTTATCAAGGCTATGTTGAGCTTATGCGTTGTAACTCGGATTTGGATGGGATCACGTTACTAAAAAATTCACGGCAAGCAATGAAGTATGGTAGGAATACTTCAAGGTGAGATTTTTAATTATTCCATTAAGATATTGTACCGAAGTATGTATTAACTCTTTTTATTTTTGACCGAGTCTCATCCTAATCAAAGACATTATCGAGCGGATACGTTTGCTTGATTATGATGACTTAAGGATAATTGTTGGAAATGCAAGCGCCGGGGAGATACTCGATTGGACTTGGGGATGATACTTGATGCTAGGACATTTGAAGTAGAGGAACCTAGTGGTGATGTGTTGGAAAATCTTACTTACGACTATGATGCGGAGGCTTTTGTACAAAGAAACGAGCATCAACAGAAAAACCTATATCAACCTCCAACAGTTGAAAGCTTTAATGCGCCTCCAATAATTGAGCCAATGAATTTGGAGGTTCATTCAGTAACCAGAAAGAGGAACAGAGTTGAGAAAGAAGGAAATTTAGACTCAAGCAGAAATAGTAATTTTCAAATGGATTCTTTGAATAAAGCGACCAAACAATTTCTTAGTTTTGCTTGATAAGGTTGATAGATTTATGGCTAGAGACGAAGGATGTTGGAAGCTTATTAAGGAAATCCCAGATTTGACTGATAGTACTCGTTTCAAGGTCCTCGAGTTGTTGAACACAAGAGCTAAAAAGATTGATTTTATGGAAATGTCTTCTAAAGAACGTTCTAAGTGGATAGCGTTTCGGTTGACGAATAAGTAGTTATTTATTTTAGAATTTTTTTGGCTTGCACTTAAAATTTATTATATTATTTTATTAATGACTATATTCGTATTTTATTAGTTAGAGATTGTTTTTTTTTCAGACTCTGCCAGAATGTTGGATTGATGAATAATACTTTGTTTGAAGTTAATAATATTTTTTTAGTGTTATTCAATATTGTCCTTGTCGACCATGATTTAAAATTCTACATGTTGAATGTTATATTTTTCAGCATGTTTAATTTTATTTTTTTTTTTTTTGATTTTAGGTGATATTATTTACATGATGTCTCATTTAAACATGCAAAGATATGATGAATCGAGAGGAAGTGGAAATGGAAGAGAACGAGGTGGAAGAACTAACGAGAGATACTCGAATGTTTGTTGGTTTCTATGCAAGCAATTCTACAAACATTGCATGAAGTTATGCTTTCTATGTATTGTGAGCCGTTACACGACCGTTAACCAGGGCGCTCTGTAACTAGAAATGGGTTTGAATACATAGAAACAATATTGAACGAGGATGCGAAACACTTTCGACAAATTTATAGGATGTATCTGACGTGTTTCGAAAGTTATGCAAAATTATTAGAGAAAAAGGTCTGGTACATGATACACGATTTGTAACTATTGAAGAAATGTTGGCTACATTTTTACTCAATGTAGGTCAAAATTCTCGATATTGTTTGATTTGAAAAATCTTCAATAGATCGCATTTTAGCACCAGCCAAAGTTTCAACAAAATTTTAAGGGCTTTGAACGTAATTGCAGTAGATATGATGGCAAAGCCTAAATCATCTACCCCACAAATCATAAGAGATAGTACAAGATTTTATCCTTAGTACAAGATTTTATCCTTACTTCAAAGTAAGTTCTAATTATTGCTAGAATTGTTATAATAGAATTGATTTTTTTTTCTTGTTGTTGTTGTTATTGATGATGATGATGATGATGATGATGATGTGGTCATTAATTGTTCTTGCTCTTTATTTTTAGGATTGTATTGGAGCTATCGATGGTACCCATATTCCAACAATGATTGTTGGAAATGATAGTAGCAACTATCGCAATCGTCATGGCTTCACTTCTCAAAACGTCTTGGCTGCATGTAACTTTGATTTGGAGTTCATATATGTTCTTAGCGGATGGGAAGGATTGGCGCATGACTCAAGAATATTGACTGATGCTTTATCTAGGAGAAATGGACTTAAAGTACCACAAGGTATGATATAATTAATATCAAAATTACTTGTTTTTATATTCTGTTATTTAAGTACCACAAGTTATGATCTAATTAATGTCAAAGTACTTGTTTTTATATTCTTGTATTTAATTTATTTATTTTTACTATGTTTTTAGGTAAATATTTTTTGGTGGACTGTGGTTTTCCGAATCGGCGTCAGTTTTTAGCTCCTTTTTGAGGTGTTCGTTATCATCTTTCCGATTTTACCGGGCAAGGGCGACATCCTGAAATGCTAATGAATTATTCAATCTTCGACATGCATCTTTGAGGAATGTGGTTGAAAGGTTGTTTGGTATATTCAGATCACGGTTCACAATTTTTAAAACAGCTCCTCCATTTCCATTTAAAATTCAAGCAGAGTTGGTGTTGGCTTGTGCGGGATTACATAACTATCTTCGCAAGGAGTGTCGTTCTGATGAATTTCCAATGGAATTAGATACTGAAGATGCATTATCCTCAGCTAGTGAAGAATATGATGATTTTGAAATACTTTCTGAAACTTAAGAACAACAAAGGGAGAATGCCAACCAATGGAGGAATTTTATAGCTACTGAAATGTGGAGTGATGTTGATGTAGTAAATAATAATATGCATTAGATCTATGTTCTTTCTTTCTTACTTTATTTGTTATTTTTACAATAAATATTTTTAATAACCTTAGTAGTTTATTTTTTCAATTAAAAATTAACCGAAGCTTTAAAAAATGTGCAAGAAGTCCATCAAAGTCAATCGACCCCTTTTTTTTTTTTTTTTGGCTGGGATTGAACTTAAACTCTTCCCTCCCCCATAGCCGAATACAACCATAGCCAACCTCCCCCTTAGTCAAGTCATCTTCTTCCTCTCTCTCTGGTTCGACTATCTCGGTCTCTTCTATTTTTTTTCTTTATTGATTACTTCTTTCCTTTCTCCCTCTCCCTCAATCACACAAACACCCACACATACACAGTCCCTAAAATCAAAATTAACAGTCTCGTCTTCTTCTTTTCTTCTTTATTCATCATAGGAGCGAAATTGAGAGAAAACGAGAGAAGGGATTGAAAGAGAGAGAGAGAGAGAGAGAGAGAGAGAGAGAGATTCAACAAGACAGTGAGAAGAGACGAAGGAAGAGCGAAGCAAAGGTTGAAGATGGTGAAAAGTGGGGCACATACCCTTGTTCGATTTCGAGATTTACATGGATGTTTATCAAAAGTCATCCAAATAAAAGTTTATCAAAGTCTATTAAAGTCCTTACAAAAGTCCATTAAAGTTACTAAAAGTCATTAAAAATAAAGTCTATCAAAGTCTACCAAAGTTTTTAAAAGTTTACAAAAATCTACAAGTCTCTAAAAGTCATCCACTTATAAAAGTAACTAAAAGTCTCTAAAAATCTCAATTGAATACACCCCCCTAAGAAGCCATCTCGCCCTCTTCATGAACTCGGTCATGGATAAAACATAAACAAATCTAATAATCATATAATAAGAGACCTAACAGGAGTCCTAGTTACACAAACTGAGAATCATCTTCTCTTCACCCTATGTTGCACCCCAATTTCCTTAACTTGCGAAACCAATACCCCATAATAATGTATTTCTGTTGATAAGTTTTGGATAAAAACGGCAAACTAAAACGAAAACTAACAAAACAGAAGTGAACAAATACTTCTTTATTTCAATGTGTAAATTGGTAATAGTGCAGTACAATTTTATAATAAACGTCCCACACACTATCTAACTGAATGAAGACTTGGTACACACCAACAACTACAAACAGTTAAGTAACTTCCCACTACACAGACCTCATTTGGTTCATTTTAGTAACTTCCAGGGAAGTTTAATTTCCTGAGAAGTTAACCACTAAGGAAGTTGCACTTTTCACGTTTGGTTCAACTTTGAACTTCCTGGGAAGTTCTACATTTCAAAAACAATAAAAAATATAATTGACATAAATGCCCTTTACACTATTTTTGATAAAGAGATTGTAAGAAATAGAGGTAGAGAGAGCATTGAATGAGTGTAAAAATGTCAATTCCCCCTCATGAAGATAACTCACTCATTTTCCTAAGTGAGTTATCTTCCCTCTTGAGGGAAGTTGGGGTCAAAACTTCCAAGGAAGTTTTTGAAAATATCTAACCAAACAAGGTGAATTGGAACTTCCCTGGAAGTTATCTCACTTCATTCAACTTCCCCCAGACCAAACAATGCCAAACACTACAACACACCATGACTCTTAACATGACACATGTCCAACTATCACTTTACTCAACTGCCCACTTCATAACTGCAATTAGTCAAGTAGATTTGTAGCTCATTTGCTTGACTGACACACATTGACACACATATTAATTAAGACTTAATAAAACAACAATACCATTCATATTAATTTGAATCATATTCTAACAATTTCAAAGTCAATCTATTCACCTCTCAAAACTGTAATTCCTTTTTTACTGATTCAACATCAATGGTGAATGGAATTGATTGATGATTCGATTTTGAGGGGATGATCATGATCTCTATGGATGTATTGAAAGTTCCCATGTATGCAAAGTGTGCAAATTAATTAAGATATAATAAAGAAAGACACGCAAACGAACAAGGAGTTTGGTTACGCAGTTCAGTATCATGACCTACATTTGCGGGGTCTCGCGCAGTATCAACTTTTCACTACTAAAACAAAAGTGTAGTCTCATGCAAGAATCCTTTCTTGATGACTCCCTCACCTAGACTCTTTAAGCCTCAACTCTTTTTAACAATAGTAAAAACAACTCAAGATCCCCTTAACATTTTATAATACATTCAATAGTAATGAAGTAGACAAAACACTCCAAGAACTATCTCCACAAGTGAAACGTTAATGGAGTAAAATAGGAAACACTCTTTTGCTTGAAGGAGACATTGGAATTCATGTGTTCTACCAATGGAAGTTGTCTACTGATTTGAGGCTTCAGTCCTTAAATAGAGGTCTCAATTTCGTCTTTACCCCTTTGTGGGGTGATCCGACTCGAGTTTAGATTAGTCTAGGCCCAATGGGCTTCCAAATCTTGGGTTGTGTAAAAAAAAAACAAACCTTTTCTAATTAAGAAAAAGGTAAAACTATATCATGAGTACAACTCAAACTAAAATTCTTTACTTAATTAAGCAAGTATATATGAACTGTACAAAAGAAAGAGAAGAAAGAAAGCCACCTATATTAACTTGTAATTCTAAAATTTCAAATGTGAACCCATTTCAACATCAAGTTCAGGTACTTCTTGAATTGTAGTGTCTCCACCATCTTGATCATCAACTGAGGTGAGATTTTGATTCTCAATATTTCTTACTTGATCATTGTCCTCTCCGTCGGGGTCCATTAATCTTGTGATGCGACAACCTTGAGGAAATGACCATTGAATTTTGTCTTCTAATAATTTGAGTTTGCAAAGAAGCTTTAAAACGAACCTTGCCTTTTCTTCATGGTCTTCAATTGGGCTCTCGTTCACTTCATTCTATATTGCAATTGGGAGTTGCGAAAGAAAGAAACGCAACATATCAACAAACTGTTGCTCCAAATGAAAATAAAGCTCCTCAATTGATGTATACTCCGTTTCTCGCATTAAGATGAAATCTATGATGATGTTCATGTCTCTTGCCGCGAGTCCCTTAGGGAGTAGCATGCCTTCTTCTTTAATAGATGAAATTGCTTCACTCACAGACCAACCAGAATGAATAGTGCCTTTCTTGCTCAGATGAACACCCTTGTATGGCAACAAAACTTTTGCGAACCGACGTTTCCTACCATCTTCATAGCTGCCGACATTAATTTTCTTGTCGATGTAGTAAATCATCTTAAAGGCTTCATCAAAAGCTTTTATTAGAGGTTTTGCAAGAGTGGGAGGTATGGAGATGGACACAATTCTTACGAGGGTCACGAATGACAAACATGATATTCTATACCCATCTGGAAAAGCTCTGATACCAATTTGTTGCACATGACCTTCAAGAGCTTGCGGAGGAGGATGGGACGAACAAGGTCCAGTTAGAAACTGGACTAAATGGTTCGTAGAACTTGTAATGCTTGCACCTATCAATTTGTTCATGTCTTCCACACAAATCCACATCATTCTCTCTGAAGGCTCATACATGACATTCCCCACATGATCTATCAACTCTTGTTTCCATGGCGAAGTAATTTTTGATACATAAGAAGAACTAGTGCTCATAAAACAAGTGGGATAACAAAAATGGGATATCAGTATCAGTGGTAGCACGAATGAAATTGCGATGCCGATTAAAACTGGAACTCCAAGAAAGACAAGAGCAACAAAATGTATGACTCCCATCGCTAATTTAACAAGGAGACGAGACAACATTGTTAATGAAACAACCTTCAATAGCTCTCTCTTATTGGAAAGAAATTTAAGGGCGAATCTCTCAATCTCAGTTATAGTGTATGAATGTTTTTCTCTACTTGGAGGGTAGGTATATATTATTGTGCATCTGAAGATAGTGCCTAGACTTCCTACTACGAGAGTGACAATTTGGGTTACGAGTATAATCGATATTGACCATCCATAATCAGAAACATCTTTACAAAACTCTAACTTATGAAGAACAATTGATCGAAATCCAGCATGTGACACAACAGCTAAGCATACCATGCAAATCATGGCTACCATTGGACAAGTTAAGGAACAAACTGAATATTGAGGATTTGTGATGCAACTACCCATGTACCATAGTTTCACTTGGTGCACAAAACTTCTTGCTTCACCCTTCTTAAAGAGTTTTTTGTTGGCGTCTACCATAATTGGTTTCTGCCATTTGGTATCTGAAATGCCATGCCATATCAGAAGCAACAATAATACCATGCAACACAAGATTACAATGTGTCCTGCAACGAACGAGAAGATTACTCCGGTGTAAATTTGTATGCATACATTGACGACTATGGTGATAACCATGAGGCCTAAAGCTATTAGGTTTGTAATGCTTTCGTTCTCCTGGTTAATTCCAAATGAAGGCACAAGGAAACCGATGGAAACACATACCATAGCAGTGCTAGAAAGCTTCGATAATTGGTCTCTAGCACTAGGCATGTAAGTAGTAAGGTCTACAGGGAGCTTTGAGGCTGTTGCAAGGAGAAATAACGTGACTGAATTGATAGAAAATAATTTGCAAG
Organism: Stephania japonica; assembly: GCA_039657345.1. NCBI lineage: Eukaryota > Viridiplantae > Streptophyta > Magnoliopsida > Ranunculales > Menispermaceae > Stephania > Stephania japonica. Next base: position 51,247,321 of record CM077558.1, read on the forward strand.
GTAAGTATCGAGTCCTACGACATAAACTAGATATCATATCAGAAAACATGAGTAGAAGTCATACCAATGTGGCACCTGCAATGTACAAGCCGACATAAGGAACCGGTGAAGAGTAATCAGTGTTCTCTGAAGAACACAAAGGTTTTGCCATTCTTTGTTTGGATATCCCCCCACGGCTTGATGAATTCTTGTATGGGACTATCTATACATATATTATTCGATGGACATAAGCAAATATTCTTTGCTTCCATTTGAAAAGGTAGTTTTTGAACTCTCAAGCAATGGAAAAGGACTGACATGTAAATAAATACAAATTGTAGCACTGGTTGATTCCTTACTTGAACATTACTTGTTCTTCTTCATGATATGAAACATTAAAAAACTAAAGGAACAGGTTTGATGGTTATCCCAAATCAAATGAGAATTCAAATTGGTGTTGATGATCTTAAAAGGATGCTTGCTAGCAATACTTAATTGTTTAATCTTTGAAACATTGATATGGTTTGTCCATTTGTAAATTAAGGGAAATGATTTGAGTAGTATATTCTCAATACATATACTTGTTGGACCCTGCTAATGTAACCTAGAAAAAGGCACGCAAATGACACACACTTGGTGTTATCCTTTTGATACACATCGGGGTGCATATATGCGTGCACAAATCGATGCTAAAATGAGGGACACCAACAAGTGTTCATCGTTCCTGCGTGTTTTTTCTGGGTTATAACTGCATTTTCCATACTTGCTATACGGTTGAGTTCTTTGGAAACACATTGAGATATGAGAGCATATATATATATATATATATATATATATATATATATATATATATATATATATATAGATCCTAATCTAGAGGATTTATATTTGCAAATATCACATAAAATGCATGTCATTCAATCAGGTCTTTAATAAGCATTGCGATGAAGGGTGATTAAGTAAATTGATCTTCAAAAAAAAAAAAAAACTATGATTGTAAGAAATTTAATTTATTTGATCTGAAAGGCAACAATTTTAGGGAGTTGAACAGAATCCATAATGGCTGAACTTTAGGGAGTCAATCAGGGCCTTGTTCTTTGCTGGCATTGAGGTGGAGATGGATATATAGCAACACAGCATTCCAGTTGATAAGAAGAATCTCTAACTCTATCAATCATAATCTCGGAATTGTTAATGACATCAAAAGGCTCATCTCAAGGGGCTGGACGCAGATCTTTTCCCTTACATACCGTGAAGGGAATAGAGCTGCGAACACCTTAAGTTAATGACAGCTTTGGCTTCTCCTCCAGTCCAAGTGAACAATTCTAACTAATGACACGAGGGGAGGTTTTGTTGAATATAAAATAGTCCTTTAAGTTGAGTCTCAATTTTGAACCTACAAATGGAGTCGCTTTCATCGGGAGAGCTTAATTCTTTTGTGGGTTGACCCAGCTTGAGCTTGAATTAGCAGGGCTCAAAGAGCATTTGAATACTGGATGGAAAAAAAAAATCCTTTTCTAATACATGATAAGGTAAAAACACAAGACCAAGAAAAAACAAAAGAAGGTAAAAACTATATCATGACTACAACTCAAACTTGAATTCTTTAATTAAGCAAGTATATATGAACTGTACAAAAGAAGGAAGAAGAAAAAAAGCCACCTATTTTAACTTGTAATTCTAAAATCTCAACCTTGTAAACCCATTTCAACATCAGGTACTTCTTGAATTGTAGTGGCTCCACCATCTTGATCATCAATTCCATCTGTGAGATTTTGATTCTCAGTATTTCTTGCTTGACCACTGTCTTCTCCTTCGAGATCCATTAACCTTGTGAAGTGATAACCTTCAGGGAATGACCATTGAACTTCGTCTTCTAATAATATGAGTTTGCAAAGAAGCTTTAGAACGAACCTTGCCTTTTCTTCATGGACTTCAATTGGGCTCTCATTCACATCCTTCAGTATTGCAACTGGGATTTGAGAAAGAAAGGAATGCATCATATCAACAAAAAGTTGCTCCAAATGAAAATAAAGCTCCTCAATTGATGCATACTCCATTTCCCGCATTGAAATGAAATTTACGAAGACATCCCTTTCCCTTCCTACGACTCCCCCGAATTTTCACACCTCGTTCATTTTTAATCAATGAAATTGCTTCACTCACGGACCAGTTAGAACGAGTAGAAACATAATCATCCTCACTTAGATGAACATCTTTGTACTCGAACAAAACTTTTGCAAACTGACGTTTTATTTGATCTTCCATGCTCCCAACATTAATTTTCTCGTCGATGTAGTAAATCATCTCGAAGGCTTCATCGAAGGTTTGCACTATAGATTTTGCAAGAGCCGAAGGCATAGAAACAGAGACGAGTCTTTCAAGGATCACAAATGACAGACATGACAATCTATACCCTTCCGGAAAAGCTCTGACACCAATTTGTTGCACCATACCTAGAAGATCTTGCAAAGGATGAGAACGAGGTTTAGCAAGCAATTGGACTATATTGTTTGGAGAATTTCTAGTCTTGCTTGCATCCATCCATTTTTCCATGTCCTTCACACAAATCCACATTATTTTCTCTGGAAACCCATCTAAGACCTTCCATACATGATCGTTCAACTCTTCTTTCCATGGCAAAGTAATTTGAGATACATCAGTTCTTGGACAACATTTAGACAATGCCATCATTGCTACCAGAACAACAATCGAGCCAGCTAAAAGTGAAACAACTCCGACAGTCACAAAAGCAAATAAATATATGATTGCCACTGATACTTTAACCAAGAGACGAGACAACATTATTATTGAAACAACCTTCACCAGCCCTCTCTTCTTGGCCAAAAAGCGAAGGACAAGCGCCTCAACATCAAGAGCATCAATTCCCTTCAAGCCGCCTTTACCTTGACCATAGCGTGCTGACATCCATAACAGGGCTGTGAATCTATACACATTGCCTAAACTTCCTACCATGACGGTGACTATCTGCGTGATGACTATGATAGATATAGACCATCCATAATCAGAAACATCTTTACAGAACTCCGTCTTATGAAGAACAAGTGATCGGTAGGCGGCATGTGATAAAACAGTTAAGCAAACCATGCAAGCTGATGCACCAAATTGACTAGAAACCCTCCATGACGTATATTGAGGATTGGTGATGCTACTGTATACATACCATAGTTTCACTCGGTGGATAAAACTTTTTCCTTCACCCTTTTTGAAGAGATTTTGGTTTGTGTCAACCATAATTTTCTTTGCCCGCTCCATATTCAAAGTAATAAACCACAACATAAACAACATTGTCATCATGCAACATAAGATTAGAGCGTGTCCGATAATGAACGAGAAGATTACTCCAGTATACATTTGAATGCAGACATTGACGACAATGGTAATAACCAAGAGGCTTAAAGCTATTAGGTTTGTAACGCTTTCAGTCTGTCGGCTAATTCCGAGCGAAGGTGCAAGAAAACCAATGCAAACGCAAACCATAGCGGTACTGGAAAGCTTTGATAGTTGGTCTATAGCACTGGGCATATATGTAGTTAGGTCCATTGGGAGTTTTGAAGCAGTTCCAAGGATTGTTAATGTGACGGAATTTATTGCAAATAATTTGCAAGGTAAGTATAGCCTCCTACGACGAAAACTGAAAATCATATCAAAAAGCATGAACGAAAGACATACCAATGTGGCGCCTGCAATGTACAAGCCAACATAAGGGACTGGTGTAGAGTAATGGTTGTTCTCTGAAGAACACAAAGGCTTGGCCATTCTTTGTTTAGATATCCCCCACAGAATTCTTGTATGAAACTATCTGGACATATATTGTTCAATGGACATGACCAAATATTCTTTGCTTCTCCTAATTGTTAAGGTATGTACCATCGTAAAAAGTGGTTTTTTGACTAGCAAGCAATGGAAAAGAACTAACATGCAAATAAATATTAATTGGAACAGTGGTCAATTCCTTGCTTCAACATCAATATTTGTTGTCCTCCTTAAAAAAGAGGTACACTTTTGGTATATATTTGTCGTCATTCTTAAAAAAGTACTTAGTTATTTAACCAATGAAGCGCATATGCTTTGTCAATTTGTAACTTAATGGAAATGATTTGAGAGGCATAGTTTCAATTCATATACTTGCCATACAGATTTTGGAGTTCTTTGAAAATACATTGAGAAATGAGTGCATGATGACATTGTTGCATACCATTTTTGCACACCCTCATTTGAGATCCCTTAGATGCGCATCGATTTTCGGGCGCACACACATTGAAGCAAAAAACAAGAGTCACAATCAACTGCGTACGAAGAGGGCATGGGAAATTGAAGTCAGAAAACATTCTTGATTTGTAAACACTTCATTAATGTAGTAAAATTGTAAACGCATGACATTCAATCATTCTTCGATAAGCATTTCGAGTCTTCGACAAAGGATAATTAATTAAATTGATGTTCAAAACAAAAGAATACAAGATTTGGGGTTGGAAGAAATGAAAATCAGACAAATATTCTTGTATGAAACAAATATATATATATATATATATATATATTGTTCGATGGGCATAAGCAAATATTCTTTGCTTCCAATTGAAAAGGTAGTTTTTGAACTCTCAATCAATGGAAGAGAAGTGACATGCAAATAAAAATTAATTGTAGCAGTGGTTGATTCCTTACTTGAACATTACTTGTTCTTCTTCATAATATGAACATTAAAAAAACAAAAGGAACAGTTTTGATGGTTAACTCAAATCAAATGAGAACTATAATTGTGTAGATGATCTTAACAGGATGCTTGCTAGGAATACGTAATTGTTTAATCTATGAAACATTGATATGGTCTGTCCATTTGTAAATTAAGGGCAATGATTTGAGTGGCATATTATCAATATATATACTTGTTGGAAACTGCTAATGTAACCTAGAAAAAGGCACGCAAGAATGACAAGTGTTAGAATATGATTCAAATTCAGATGCATGGGTATTAATGTTATGTGTGACAATGTGTGAAAGCTGTAAGCTCTCAAAAATATGCCCACAATGTTGAAGTTACTGAGTCAATATGTGGTCAGTTATATTAGCTAGAGAGTGGGTCATGTGTCATGATTAGAGTCAAGGTAGTAAGTAGTTACTCAACTATTTATTGTTAATGGTGTGTACCAAGTCAAAAATCAGTTAGTGTGTTAAACGGTTGCTTATAAATGTGTACTCCATCATTAGCAAAAATATATGAAAATAAAGAGAACACCATCTCTGTTTTTGTTTAGCTTACTGTTTTTTATTTTTTTAATTCCAAAATTTTCAACATGGTATCAGAGCCGACGGTTTAATCTTAAGGCTAGTTTGTGGAGAAGTGCTGCAAAAATAGATCGTGAAGAAGTCTTTGTGAAGAAAGTGAAGACAAAGCGATTTCGGGAAGCTCCAACATGAGAGTGCGAGTGCGTGATGCCGATGACCGCTGAAGAAGATATGAGAGTGTGATGACAAGGGCATCATATGAGGTTATTTGGAGACAAGTGCTCCAAGACGGGTGATGACAAGTGCATCATCGTCATGTAGACATGGGATTCATGAAATCAAGAAGTGTGAAGTAATGTGTTTTGCAAGAAGATGGGCCATGATGAAAATGATTGTTGGCATGAAGGCAAGCCACAGTGCTACAATTGTAAGAAATTTGGTCATGTACAAAAGTATTGCAGGTTAAAGAAAGAAGAGCAAGCAAAATTGGTGCAGTCAACCACTAAAGAGGATCTTTTTTAGCAAGTGATGAGAAGTGCATCATATGAGTTTTATGGAGAGAAGTGCTTTAAGAAAGTTGAAGAGAAGTGCTTCAAATAACCATTGAATTGAAGTGTGCGAAGAGATGTGCTTTGCAAAACTTAAAGTTTGATTTAAATTCACTAATTCACTTGTAGGAAATTTGAATTAAGGGGGAATGTTAGAATATGATTCAAATTCAGATGCATGGGTATTAATGTTATGTGTGACAATGTGTGTAAGCTGTAAGCTCTCAAAAATATGCCCACAATGTTGAAGTTACTGAGTCAATATGTGGTCAGTTATATTAGCTAGAGAGTGGGACGTGTCATGATTAGAGTCAAGGTAGTAAGTAGTTACTCAACTATTTATTGTTAATGGTGTGTACCAAGTCAAAAATCAGTTAGTGTGTCAAACGGTTGCTTATAAATGTGTACTCCATCATTAGCAAAAATATATGAAAATAAAGAGAACATCATCTCTATTTTTGTTTAGCTTACTCTTTTTTATTTTTTTAATTCCAAAATTTTCAACAAGTAGCACTTGGTGGTTTCCCTTCGATACACATCGGGATGCATCGATGCTAAAATGAAGGGACACCAACAAGTGTTTGTCGTTCTGTGTTTTTCCGGGTTACAAATACATTTTCCATACTTGCTATTATACTGTTGAGTTCTTATTGCGGGTTTTGTCATCGATTGAATATGGAGGTCGGGGTTTTGGTTCTTCTTCTTCTTCTTCTTCTTCTTCTTCAAGTGAATTAATCAAGAACTCAGACCAAACCAGACATGTAATTAAAGGTAATGTAATTCACTAGTAAAACTCCACCAAGCTGCTGACGAGCCAAGGTCGGTTCGGGACGCTGCCGAATGGACTGATTCTCCGATGCTTAAATCAATGGCGGAGGAGGCTCGTTGTAGCTTGTTCAGCCCGACATTTTGGACGCAACTCTTCAACCAAGAGCTACCCGGACCCATGTCCAGGCATGATCTTTGTGATTCAGTGAGCTCCGAGCAGGACCACATGCACAAAATGTTGATCAACAACCTGTTGATCACTACCAACAAACACACCGTTGGGGAGTCTATCCAGTGACGCACGAAGCGGGAGTCCTTTGGAAGAGATGAGGTGTCTAGTATTTTGGGGGGTAGGAGATAACGACACTTCCTGGTGGCTAAGCGGAGTCTACGGACTATCAACTCCAAGGGGGGAGGCACAAATTCTGGGAGGAACTCGGAGCTTTATTTGGGCCATGCGGGGCCCGACTCCTTTCCGCTTTGAAAATGTCTGGTTGGACCATCACTCCTTTTTACCTTCATTGGAAGCATGTTGGCTTTGGGATGAAGGTAGAGGAGGACCGGGTTTCAAATTGATGAGGAAGCTATGGAAAGTTAAACGGAAGTTGGGGACATGAAACAAAGAAGTATTCGACACAACCCAAGTAAAGAAAAACTCGCTGCGCACCACCATCAATCAAGAGCAAGAATGCGATAGACAGACTTCAGTTGGGTAACGGGGACTTCATTGAGGGTAAAGATAGAATTAAGAACTAGATTGTGGGTTTCTACAGAAGGCTTTATACGAGCAATATGGACTACAGGTGGGAGATATGCGAAATTGAATGTGGTTCAATCCCCACGCAGGACGCACAACACATCGAGAGACCTTCATCTGTTTGATCCCGAAAGGATCTCAGGTAGGACGAATTGAATACTACAAACCAATTAGTTTGATCACTTCTATGTACAAACTATTGGCGAAGGTCCTTGCTCATGGACTGCGCGGAGTTCTTTCTCACACTTGTGGCGAAAGAATAAAACGTTTTTGTACCCGACAGGCAAATGATAGATTCTGTCATCATTGCGAGCGAGGTTGTGGAATTCACTACAAATAAGAATGATCATGACTTTGCCTTGATATTGGATTTCGCCAAAGCTTATGACCGTATGGATTGGGCATTCCTTGATCACGTTCTTCAAAAGAAAGGGTTTGGAGAGCGATGACGCAGATGGATGAAAGGTTGTGTATCTTTTGCGCATTATTTAGTGCTCATTAATGGTTATCCTGAAGGGAGTTTCATTGGCCAACGTGGTCTGAGACAGGGAGATCCCCTCTCCCTTCACTCCTTATCCTAGTGGCCGATGTATTAGGTTAGATGATCAATAAGGCAAAGGATAATGGAGTGATAGAAGGCTTCAAAGTTGGTCAAGAGAATTCGCACGTCACACATTTGCAATATGCGGATGACTCTCCTGTTTGTTAGGAATTTTGAGCGAGTAGTTGCGAATATGATGCAAATTGTCGACACTTTTTAAACCATCTCTGGTTTAAAGCTTAACATGAGCAAGTGTAACCTCTTAGGAATCAACATCTCTGAGGAATTGGTGAATCAGGTGGCAACTGAGGTAAACTGCCAAGTGGGTGCTTGGCCCCTGAAGTATCTTGGTATGCCCTTAGCCGGATGTCCGAAGGAAGTTGTCTTTTGGGAACCTATCTTGAAAAGGATTGCATGTCGATTAGATGGTTGGAAATGTAGTTTTCTCTTTAGGGGAGGTAGGACCACCCTGATCTCAGCAGTCCTTGATGCCATCCCAACATACTTCATATCTTTATTTCGGATACCTAAGGCGTCGTTGTGACAGTGAAGATGATTCGAGACTTTCTATGGAAGAAAAGGGAGGGAATGCTTCTTGGGCCTTAGTCGCATGGAAACAAGTCTCACTTCCAAAATTACTAGGCGGTCTTGGCATCGGTAACTTGGCTATGCGCAACAAAGGATTGGCGTGCAAATGGCTCTAGCGTTTCCGAAAGAACCGGATGCTTTTGGGTAATCGAAGTATCTACGGGGTGGAGCAAAACGGGTGGGATTCGGGCACTTTATTTTGACCTTCATGCAATGCCCCATGACAATGCATCTCTCAATGTAGAGACGTTTTCACTATGGGTGTTGATTTCACGTTAAGCGAATGGGAGAAAAATTAAATTCGCTCAACGCATGGAACGATGCACAATGTTTTGCTAAGGATTTCCCGAGGTTATTTTCACGGGTAACCACACGATATCACTGTCGCGTAGGTTGCGGGCTTGGACATGATGACGACAATTGAATGGGACAACTCATGGCATTTTGACTTTCGGGGAAGGGTATGCACGTCTTACCGCCTTTAGGAAGTAAACCTTAGCTCAAATCACGAGGATCATCGTGTTTAGGGTTAGGAATCCTCTCTCTCCTTTCTTGTTAAATTTTCTTTTTACGGTATTTGTTTGGCTTTTAACCTTATTTGGAAATCTTGTGCTTTTATGAAGGTTAGGGTTTTTGCATGGATGGCATGGCTTGGAAAGATAAATACTATTGATGTGCTTCAAAGAAGACGTCCCCAACAAAACCTTGCTCCCATCTAGGTGTCACTTGTGCTTTGCTAGTTCCGAATCAATTGATCATATCTTTGTGTCATGTCCTTTCTCTTGCAGGATTTGGGAGGAGATGATGGGGAACTTAATCTCCCATGGCGTGGCCTCGGTCCCTAGCACTTTGGATGCAACAAAATGATACTAGCTCACGGGGGTACTAAAAGAGACATTCTTTGGCACGCAGGTTTCCTTGCATTACTCTGGGCAATTTAGGGGGAACGCAATCATCGGATCTTTAATGACAAGCAACATTCATGGGAGGAAGTGTGGGAGTCGGCAAAGAGGAATGTAGCGACGGTTTTATATGGACATAAAGAGTTTGATGGGTGAGCTTGGCACCAATTGAATGAAAATTGGTCCCTACTGCTTTGAAATGTTTGTTTTGTTCTCCTAAGCCTCCTTCGATTTGTCTTTGGGGCTTTATTTCGACTTTGCGTGCCATTTGCCAGGGTAGTAGGTTGGGGAGGGCCAACTGGGCATTGCCCCATCAAGATCAACATGGGTAGTGTGCCCAACCTATGTTACCAACCTCATTGCAGACGATACTATCACGAGATGGCGGTTTGGCTATGACGTGGAATGTGGAGTGTTGTCTTTTGATGAAACTGGAATGGAATGTGGAATGTGAACTGTGGATACCTCTTGCTTGTGGTTTCTGGATGGATCGATCTCTTTTGACTGGTTATGGCGCTTCAAATTCTCCAATAAGGAATCTTTTATTTGGGCTTGCTATTGCGGTTGCTTGTGCGTTTTTGTTTACATACTCATTGCCATATTTTTGCCTATAGAGCGTTAGAGTTGTTGCTTTTGTATTCTTGCACAGCTCATCCCCTGTTTCTTTTGCTATGTTTTTTTGTTGTGCTTTTACTTGTATTTAATTATTTATTTTACACACACACGGGCATATATATATATATATAACATAGCATAGGAGTTTTGCCTCCTTTTTATCAAAAATAAAAAATACTGTTGAGTTCTTTGGAAACATATTGAGATATGAGAGCATATACTAATCTATAGGATTCATATTTGCAAATATCACATAAAATGCATGTCATTCAATCAGCCTTCAATAAGCATTGCGATGAAGGGTGATTAAGTAAATTGATGTTAAAAAAGAAAAAAAAAAGCCAATATGATTGTAAGAAATTTAAATAATTTGAGCTAAAAGGCAACAATTTTTGGTAGTGGAAACAGAATCCATAATGGCTGAACTTTAGGGAGTCTAGCATGGCCTTGTTCTTTGCTAGCATTGATGAGGTTGTTAGACATTTTCAAAAGAAATGTTTAGTCTCACATTGGTTATAAAGTTCACACTTAAAGAGTATATATACTCTTTCACTTGTTTAAGTAGTAAATAGAAGCTCTCACTAGAGCTATGCCCAATTAACTACATGCGCACATGAGCGTGTGTATGTATGGGCGGTTAATTGATACCTCACATTAAGAGTGCAAAAGTTTCCTTTAGGGAAATGTTACTGCTACACGTTTTGAACTCATTGTTCGTTCTTTGGTCTAACAGAGGTGGAGATGGATATATATAGCAACGCAATACTCCAGTTGACAAGGGGAACCTCTAACTCTATCAATCATAATCTGGAATCGTTAAACACGTGAAAAGGCTCATCTCAAGGGACTGGACACTGTTCTTTTCCCTTACATACAGTGAAGGGAATAGAGCTGCGAACACCTTAGCTAATTTTGTCCAAGTGAACAATTCTAACTTATGACACGAAGGGAGGTTTTGTTGAAAATAAAATAGTCCCTTTTTACCAATAGAAACTGGTCGGGGTGATTTGGGGCTTGAGTCCTTTAAGTAGAGTCTCAATTTTGAACCTACGAATGGAGCCGCTTTCGTCGAGAGGGCTTAACCCTTTTGTGGGTTGACCCGACTTGAGCTTGGATTAGTCGGGGCTCAATAAACATTTGAATACTGAATGGAAAAAAAATCTTTTCTAATACATAAAAAGGTTCAAACACAAGACCCGAAAAAAATAAAATAAATAAATAAATAAAAATAAAACTATGTCATGGCCACAACTCAAACTTGAATTCTTTAATTAAGCAAGTAAATACAAACAGTAGAAAAGAAGAAGAAGAAGAAAGGAAGCCACCTATTTTAACTTATAATTCTAAAATTTCAACCTTGTGAACCCATTTCAACATCAAGTTCAGGTACTTCTTGAATTGTAGTGGCTCCGCCATCTTGATCATCAAATCCTGGTGTATGATTTTGATTCTCAGTATTTCTTGCTTGATCGCTGTCTTCAAGATCCATTGATCTTGTGAAGTGATAACCTTCAGGAAATAACCATTGAACTTTGTCTTCTAATAATTTGAGTTTGCAAAGAAGCTTTAGAACGAACGTTGCCTTTTCTTCATGGACTTCAATTGGACTCTCATTCACATCCTTCAGTATTGCAATTGGAAATTGAGAAAGAAAGAGATGTAATATATCAACAAAGAGTTGCTCCAAATGATCATAAAGCTCCTCAATTGATGTACACTCCATTTCCCGCATTGAGACGAAATTTACAAAGATATCCATTTCTCTTCCTACGAGCCCCTCGAATGGTCCTCGTTCATTCCTAATCAATGAAATTGCTTCGCTCACGGACCGGTTAGAATGAGTAGAAACATAATCATCCTTGATTAGATGAACATCCTTGTACTCCAATAGAACTTTTGCAAGCCGGCGTTTCCCTTATTCTTCGGAGCTGCCTAGGGGTGCACACGGATTGGATCCAGTTCAATTAGGGTCAATCCGTAATTCAATCCAATTATTGCGGATTGAAAAAATACAGTCCAATCCAGTTCAAATAATTCATCAATCCAACTCAATCCAATTTGCAAAATGCGGATCGGATTGGAGTGTTAATGTGACGGAATTTATCGCAAATAGTTTGCAAGGTAAGTATATCCTCCTTCGACGAAAACTGAAAATCATATCAGAAAGCATGAGCAAAAGACATACCAATGTGGCGCCTGCAATGTACAAGTCAACATAAGGAGTGGTGTAGAATAACGGTTATTCTCTGAAGAACACAAAAGCTTTGCCATTCTTTGTCTAGATATCGCCCAAAACTTGATGGAATTCTTGTATGAATCTATCTTTACATATATTGTTCAATGGACACGAGACATATGACGGAATTTATCGCAAGGAGTGTTAATGTGAAGCAGTTGCAAGGAGTGTTAATGTGACGGAATTTATCGCAAATAGTTTGCAAGGTATAGCCTCCTACGACGAAAACTGAAAATCATATCAGAAAGCATGAGCAAAAGACATACCAATGTGGCGCCTGCAATGTACAAGCCAACATAAGGAACTGGTGTAGCATAACGGTTATTCACTGAAGAACACAAAAACTTTGCCATTCTTTGTCTAGATATCGCCCAAAACTTGATGGAATTCTTGTATGAAACTATCTTTACATATATTGTTCAATGGACACGAGAAATATTCTTCGCTTCTCCCAATTGTTAAGTATGTTCCATTCCATCACATAAAGTGGTTTTTTGACTCTCAAGCAAGGAAAAGAATTAGCATGCAAATAAATATTAATTGGAGCAGTGGTTCAGTCCTTGCTTCAACTGTACCAAAAAGTCCTTCATAAAAAAGAGGTACAGTTTTGAAATATATATATATATATATTGATGTTGTGTTAATTGTTTAACCAATGAAGCATTGATGCTTTGTCCATTTTTAAATTAAGGGAAATGATTTGAGTGGCATAGTTTCAATACACATACTTGCCATACAGTTTTTGGAGTTCTTTGAACACCCTTTGAGAAATGAGTGCATCACGTTGTTGCATTATCTACAGTACTCATATTTGTAAAGAGCATGCTAGACTTCAATTTCACAAGTCATTTTTGCACGTACACATTTGGGGTCCCTTAGATGCATGTCGATTTTAAGGCACACGCACATTGAAGCAAAAACCAAAAGTCACAATCAACTGCATGTGAAAATGGAGTGTGAAATTGAAGTAAGAAAAGCATTCTTGATTTGTAGACATCAAATTAGTGTAGTAAAACTGTAAATGCATGATATTCAATCATTCTTCAATAAGCATTTCGACATAGGATAACTAAGTAAATTGATCTTCAAAACAAAAGAATACAAGATTTAGGGTTGGAAGAAATGAAAATCAGGTCTTTAAATAACACAATTTGATCACAATGGCAACTGTTTTGGCGAGTTGAAGCAAAAGCAATATAACAACTTTATCACTTGCCACAAAACAAGATATGCTTCATATATGCAACAACTTTATCACTCACCATGACATTCCATTGGATCAAATAATGCAAAGTAAAGGAGATCAAATAAAAGTAAGCACCGTATAATCATGCATTTCTTTGCAGTAACAATGCAAAAGTAAAACTGAAAGGCCTAATAGGCAAATATATCCTAACGTTTCAAGATTTTTGCAAAAATATCCTAACGCTTCGATTTTGGCAAAATATCCTAACCTTTTAATTTCTTGTATATTGTATCCTCACTTCATATTTTTGAGTAAATTACACTTAAAAATATAAAAAATTATGCACACAATTAAGAATATTATTTCATATAATGCAATGTGTATGCAATCTAATGATCATTCATCATTTTTTTATCATTCATCCTTTTAATTGTAGTTTAACACATAATAACTACAAGCAAGGATACAATTTGATTGAAATTAAAAGGTTATGATATTTTTGTAAAAATTAAAACGTTAGGATATTTTTGCAAAAACTTTGAAACGTTAGGATATATTTACCTATTAGACCAAACTGAAATGATGTTCACAGTGTTTTCCAAATGTCTCCTATGTGTTAAAGAGTAACAATCCTCAAGTTTGGGGTTGAAATATTCTGGGCACTATGGGCCTGCACATAGCATGCAAGTTGAGATTCAAATCCCTAATCAACCTATAAAACAGAAAATAATCATCAAGTGTAAAGTAAAGTGTTGGAGATGTTGGGATAGTCCCACATCGATTACTTATAAAGAAAAAAGAAGGGTCATAAGTGTGGAGTGGACACTCCATCTTGCCTTGGTATTTTGGAGTGAACCCTACTTTCACACTTGTAGCCCATACATAAAATTAGTCAACACACTCTCCTCACCTTGGATTGGGTCTTATAATATAAAAATGAACATAAAGTAACATACATGATTATAGATAATAATGTGAAAAGCTTGCAGAGAGACATTGTCCCTTCAGAATTCAAAAACATGGCAGCCCAAGCACTCCTTTACTTGTACAAAACATAAATCTACCAGTTTTGTTTTGTTTTGTTTTATTTTTTTGTTTTTTTTTGTTTTTTTGTCAAAGGTAATAAGGTTCCAAATCCAAAATGGGTACAACAATCTACTCCAACGAATAGAAATTTAGCCTCGATGTAGCACGGAACCAAGTCCATTTATCTTGCACACATAGGTGCAACTATAGACTCCAAGATCAGGGATGAACCCAATCAATGTCAACCCCATTGGGGACAACAACCCTCGACAAGGAAGACATCAAGACTAACGAGGCACAACAACTAACCTCACACGACTAATTTACAGACTCACAACACCACTAAATGGAAGAGTGATTACAGAAGAAATTAAAGCCAAAAACGCCTTAAGAGAGTGATTAACCACCACCGACAACAGCCCCAAAGAAACCACGTACCCGATCACCGCCTGACCCAAGCTGCAAGCCATGGTGTGTGATTAACCACCACCACTGCACATCACTGCTTCGCACAACAAGCACATCCCTGCAGATACATCCACCGCTGCTGCCGGCATGCAAAAATTATCATTTGCTCCTTCAAGGCTTCAAAATCCTCCTTGTCAGTAC
This sequence comes from Stephania japonica, assembly GCA_039657345.1. Classification (NCBI taxonomy): domain Eukaryota; kingdom Viridiplantae; phylum Streptophyta; class Magnoliopsida; order Ranunculales; family Menispermaceae; genus Stephania; species Stephania japonica. The sequence goes on from CM077558.1 coordinate 51,262,323, forward strand.
ACTCGGGCTCACCTTTTCGACAAACACTACATCTACTTTTATTTAAGAAGATTCATGACCAATGAAGCAGATCGCTTCATATGAGTGGATCCCCAAAAGAGAGTAGATCTAGTAAATTAGATCTAAGAAAATAAAGAAAAAAGGAGAGGGGAAAGAACAGGGGGAGAAGAGGAAAGAGGTTGTGGATTTGGATGCATGGAGGAGTAGGGCTCATGGGGTCGTGGGTGAAGCAGAAGAAACGCTAGGGTAGAAGCAGAATAGCATAATGATGGAGTTTAGTATCATCAATCAGTTGCTCTTGAGATGGACAATCCACCAGTTTAAAATCATTGATTGAAGCACAACCTATATGGCTATATCTAATTAAGATAATGTTAGAAAACCCAAGTGCCAATTAACAACTCTTTAATCATCTCATATATATAGAAATGCACAAATAAGACTTCACATACTTCAAAATCTAGCTCATCAATTATAGGTCATTGGATCGCATGCTGCCCACATTGAGCTAATCATTCATTCAATCCAATGAAATCATAATCTAAACAAAGACCCAGTCACCTAGTAAAAAAAATCTTCCAATATTGGTCTCTTAAACAAAAAACAACCAAGATAGGGGGTGCTCAATGAAATCTGCTGGCATTAAAGGCAAAGATATTTGTATTGGTTTAACTAAATGAAAAGAATACTAATAAGGCAACACAATTATTTTATTCTAACTAAAAGTTATTCATTGCATTAAATGTGCCACATAATATTATAAGGGAAAAAAGGCAATAAAGGAAAATATAATAAATGAATATTCTTGGGTTCAGGTCTATATAAGCTGGCAAACAAATATTTTCATTCTGTCCCAAATAGAAGAAAAAAATGGCAGGGGCAGCAGAGTGGGACAATGTGAATCTTAAAGTGCTGAGGAAGAAGATGGAGGAGTTTGCAAAAGAGAGAAACTGGGAGAAATATCACATGCCCAGAAATCTCCTCCTAGCCATGGTAAACTATCATAGACAATTTTTCAATATATCCACAGATTTCTAGACTATGTAATGGCTAACAAATTGTTAAGGAATATTATACAATTAGGAAATATGCACAAATCACTTCTGTAATTATGTTGTGCACAAATTACTTGATTATGTGCTACCTTATTTAGATGTTTCCTTTTCTATGTAATTGCATCTCTATATATAGAGACATGTAATAGATTACAACACAATAGAATAAACTTATCATATTTTGTCAAGATTTCAACATGGTATCAGAGCCTCTATTCGGTTATGGATAATCTATTGTTTCTCCTCCTTTTTAGTCGACTTCCTCGACTTTGTTTGTTGCCCTAATATTTTGTGTTCATCATTTTTCCTTGTTACTGTCATCCTAAATCTCGCATCTCTGCCACTGTTTTCGGTCCATCAAGCCATCAATGCTTGCTTCTCTGTTTTTGTTTCGATTCCTACATTGTACTTGTTTATTCCTCCCGATCTGGTGCCCCTCAAGTCTGTCTGTCCGTTGCTCACTCATCTTCCATTAATATGGAAAATCAATTTTCTTTTCTTGGTTTTGACGTCTTTTGGCTTACCAATGTTCAATCGGTTGTTGTTCTGCAATCGATTGTCAATCAGTTAACATTCTATCCGAATGTTATTCATCATTTCCCAAAACCGTAATTAGATTCAGTTCAAGTGTCTTCCATTAATGCGAAATCAATTCATTTTCTTTTACTGGTTGAGATGTCTTGTGGCTGACCAGTTTTCATACGGTTGTCAGTTCGCAACTAGTTGTTTCTCATATTTGGGAGTACCATATCCCATTTTTTATGCCTTTTGTTCATACGAAGTTTTCTTTTACTGGTTGTGATGCCTTGTGGCTGGCCAATTTTCAAACCGTTGTTAGCCCAATACTGGCTGTTTCTCATATTTGGGATTTCCATATCCTATTTTTCATGTCTTTCGTTCATACGGAGTTTTCTTTTACTGGTTGTGATGCTTTGTGGCTAGCCAGTTTTCAGACGGATGTTAGTTCGCAACCAGTCGTTTCTCATATTTGGGACCATCATATCCCATTTAGATGTCTTCCATTCATCGGTTATTTCTTTGCAGCTGACTATTAATAATTTATATTTCATTTTTAATAATAAAATCATCCATTATCATTATCAATAATTTTTTGGTGTCTTATATGCTTGCTCGATCAAGTTATGGATCAATTTTTTTCAAGACCTCTTGTGGCTGACTGGTTCCTGTATGATTGTTAATGGACAACTGGCTGCTGATGAGGATCCAGATTTTGATGTTCTTCTCGTTGGTATGTTATTGTCGGCTTGTTGCCGGTCCATCACCATTACTAGCCGGACGAACATTTTTGCAACAACTCTGTGTGTGTGCTTCTTATCGATATGTATTCGTCACTGGCTTGTCGTTGCCGAACCGTCGCCAATATTTACCGGATGAACTTTTCGCAGCAACTTCCTATGTGCGTGCTTCTTGTCGGCTCTTCGTCTTCGTCTGTTCTTTATAATTGGTCGCTTGGACAATCATTTTCGTGGTGTTCATTGCTTGTCCTTCCACTCCGCATTTGTTCATTTCATGACTTGGTGCCTACTAGAGTCAACTATTTTTATTACTTTTATTCTAATCAATTATTTCGTCTACTTATTTTAGTATATTAGTTTGAAAACTCAAGTCTGTTGATCCACTTGAGTTTGAGAGAGGGTGTTAAAATATGTATTGGTTTATTTTGGTTTGCAAACTCAAAGTGTTTTCGTTGTTCTCACTTTGAGTTTGAGGGGGAGTGTTAAGGAATATTATACAATTAGGAAATATGCACAAATCACTTCTGTAATTATGTTGTGCACAAATTACTTGATTTTGTGCTACCTTATTTAGATGTTTCCTTTTCTATGTAATTGCATCTCTATATATAGAGACATGTAATAGATTACAACATAATAGAATAAACTTATCATATTTTGTCAAGATTTCAACACAAATAACACAAACTATTAACTAGTTCTTTCAGTTTTGTAGTATTTCTACTTATTTCTCAATTTTCACAGGTTGGAGAGGTGGGAGAATTATCTGAGATCTTCCAGTGGAAAGGAGAGGTTCCGAAGGAATTTTCAGAAACATCATCAGTGATTTAAGCTACAAGAAATCTTGAAACTATTTAATTTCCACCCTTGTGTTTCAAGGGCTTCAATTGCTTTTTTGTCAGGATTGAATAACCATACTGTTTGCCTTATCATTCAACAAAGTGAAGTACTATTTATCATTTATTAGGACCAGATTAAGAGTTTGGGAGGCATTGGACAATGTATTAGCTGGGTATTCGTTCTGATTACATTCTAACCTCCCCAGACTGCAACTTCAATTTACAAAGTATGATATTTTATTCATCATAGATCAGGGTGTCTTAGGGGCTGTTCTTTAGTGGTATTTTTGAAATTCTTACCCAAAACATTAATCATCAACTTGACTTTGAAGAACTAGATGAAGCCTTGAAGCACGGATAACTTAGTTGAAATCTTTTGATGATTGGAGTGATCACAATTTCATTCCAAGAAACACACAATTAAAACATATGTCTCAAATTGAACTTGGGAGAGTGTTTTGTAAACTGCTGGAGAACTTGGAAAAAATCCATTTAGTGTACCTGAATAGAGATCGAACAAGCTTATGATTATGAAATATCAATGTATGATCCGGTGGGTCGTTCTTCAAAGACTGTCGAAGACGCAGCAGCAATAGCTTTGTTGTGGCCTCTTGATGTATGGAGGCCCTAGGAGGTGGAAATGATGGTGGAGTGGTAGGAACCAACACTTCCTTGTTAGATTCATCAGATCTGGGAGTACTGGTGCTGGTGGAAAAACACCATCATCTTCATGCTCTCCTTGGACATCTGGTAATACGACGTGTTGAGGGTGGGTTTCGAGCTTGAACAAAGGGTGAAACCCTTCTAACCTCTTGGTCATTGGCTGGTTCGATCGCTTCCACTCTCAGCCATTAATCAATTTAGAGATGTGAACTCACATTTGAAAGCAGTCTGCAGCCCCCCATTATTTACATAAGGATCATTAGGAAAAAAACATTAAAAATACTTAGATTAGTCTACCCCTTAAATCAATGTCACTACAACATTAATGTCCTTTAATAACATAGCAATTAATGACGGTTTACAATTGCCGTCACGAAAGACATGTATAGATGACGATAACCGTTATCTTAGTAGTTGTACGGCACAATCCCAGCGTGCGTTCGATCTCACACTCACTCTCCACACAAAAAAAAATTTACTTTCTCATTTCTCTCGCAAGAAAACCCAAACCCTCTCGACCTCACGAAAAACCTCAAACCCATCGATCTCGCCTTCTCAATCTTACCAACACGCCACCAATCCGAAATTAGGGTTCTTTCGATCGATCGATCGATCGAGAGCGCCTAGGGTTTCGCAATGGCCAAGGGGGCGAGGCATTCGTAAGCGAGCAGGGAGTACTCAACGTTCATGCTTGGTTTTGGCGATGCTCTGATGCTCTCCTTTGTTACTCTCATGCTTCTCAAGTTAGGGTATCCTCTTGCTCTCGATCAACACCAGGACGTGCCCAATGGCAACGTTTTGAGCTCCTTCGTCGCTAGAACCGCCGAAAGGTGCGATCTTTGTGTGTTTGTGTGATTGTTTGATTGTTTGATTGTTTAGCTATGTAGTTTTGGATGATTGTGTGATTTGGTTGCCTAGGGCGTTTGTGTACTATAATTTCGTGGTAAGTTGTTGCGGCTGCATTTGGTGTTGTGCTCAATTGCGTTTCAATTGTTGTTGGTGTTGTGCACGACCTCGCCAGATTTCGCCATCGCTGCTCATTAGATCTCCCTCGCTATCTCTCGCCCTACCTTAAATCTCTCGCGCGGCGTCATCATCACTTGTGTAAGCTTCGATCGATTTAGAGTTTGTATTGTCATGGTTTTCGTTGTTGAGATCGATTTGGTGATTCCCTAACTTTTGTAATTCACATTGTTAAAGCCTCGGATCTCTCTGTCTCTCGGTCGACACTCAAGTACTTCGCGGGTCCTCTTCACCATCAGGGACGCCTGGTTCTGCTCCGTCTCCATCATCGTCCCTTATTTCCTCTCTTTTGCTAGTCAAGAATATGTTCCCTAGATTTGAATGCTAGGTTTTGGGATGGTGTAGGTTGTTGTCGTTGAGGTGGTTTGGTTATGGTTATTTTTCGATGTTTTTGGTTTGTTGATATGGTTGTTGTTTGATTTAAGTGTGGAGTCTAGGGTCGGTGTGGATTCGATGTTATGTGATTTTAATGTTTTAAGAAATTCAGCATCAAACTCTTAGTTCTGGAATAAACAATTAGCTAGATTTTAAGCCAATGTAATTAAACTTTGATGCCCAAAACTCAATAATCAAAATTATTGAATCAACTTATATGTATAGAAGCTTCAAATTCAATGATTCTTAAACATATTTTACAGTGGAAGGAGTCCATAGCAATATATTTGATCTATTTGGCTAAAATAGTTAGTTATCTATTTCAAAGGATTTGTTGTTACCTTTCAAAGCTTTTTTTTCCCATTGATTCTATTTGGCTTACACCAAAGCAAGCAGAATTAATTACAGGCAAGTCAGAAACAGAACTAGTACTTTAAGTAGTCAAAGCTCACAGACTAGATAAACAAAGCTCTAATAAGTTGCCTTCATTTAATGTTATGTTCTGCAGTTAGTGAATCAGTTATTTCAGTTTTCAAGGCCTTTCCAAATGTCCTAATAAACCCTTATCTTTTCCCTACACCATAGAGTCTATCAAACTCCAAACAGTTGCAACTAATACAATTTCGCACAGAAGACAAAAGTGAGCTAGATTAAGAAATCATCATACAATGCCTTCCCCTGCATCTCTGCCTCCTCCTTGAGCTCATGGGCCTGTTGGTAGTCCTAGGAACTCAGGAGAGTAGAAGAAAAATCATTAAAAACCTACGTCGTTTTGTACACGAATTTGCAATAAAAATAAAATGTTACATAGGAGTCGGGAAATTTACTCTACCTCAACTTTATGGTGAGTTATGTATGTGTAATATTTCGATAGCTGATCATCATCATTGGTGGCTAATAGCAGTGGAAAAAAAAATCTGAAAACCTAGTTTTTAAGTCTTCCATTTCGAATTTAAGATAACCATTTGATCAAACACATATTTATTTGTTGAATTTTTAAATATATTTATTCAAACCAGTGCAATCCAACCAGAATTGTAGCATACAAGTACAGGTTTCCTTTTCTTCTTGTAATTTCCTAACATTATTAATATTTTTCAAACGGTAAGGAAATGGTGATTTTATGGTAATTGGTTTAATCTTATCTTAGTTAAGATTATCTTCTTTAAGATTTTTACTATCTTTGATTTGGATTTCTTTTTCTAATTCAGCTTCTATCGCTATTTGGGAAGCTAAATTTTGTGGCATTCTAGGTTCTTCCATCTATTACATATCGCGGCCAGTCTCACAAAGCCCTGACTTATCTCTAATTACCCTAATTAGACTCCTAATCCTTTATACCATTTTAAACCTCAATTAATTCCCTATTATTCCCTATTTCAATCAATTATAGCCTCAAAATTCCAATCATATCATCCAACGAGCTAAGTTCATAACATTTTAAAGTGGTGCAAATTAGTAAATCATATTTATGACTTCCAATATTTTATAAGAAATTCCGCAGAACGTCCCCTAAAAGTGGGATGCCAACAACAAACACCTAATAAACATCAGCTTGGAGAGAAGGCCTAAAAGGACTCACATATGTTCGATGTTCATAATGTAATATCAAAAGAAATTTAAAATTTTAATTCCAAACAAACCCCCAGTTCAAGTGTTACAATCCCAAAATGAAACCAAACTGCTCTACAACCTAAATCTCCATCAAAATAGAGCAAAACTCTCCTAAACCATCATTTGAAGTTTTACTAAGGTTCCTTTAGTGCTTCGATCCTACACTCAACCACGAAACCCAAAAGCATATGCTCATAATGATACAATATAAACAATATACATGCAACGAGGAAAAGAAACGCTATCCACGAAAATCCTCAAGCTTTCTCTTCCTTTGTGATTCCTCTTTCACTTCTGAGCATGCTAAAGCCATTTCAGAACTGCTTAATAACAGTGCACACAAAATAAACGGTGTCAGATAAGTAAACATTTATCTTGCTTCGTACAACAGGTAATAACAAGAAATAATATGGAGTATTACACAATAAACAAATTAAAGAAAACAAATATACAACATGGATCCCAGAATTCATGTTCAAAGCTCATAATAAGCGGGCCCCCTCACGATGCTAAAACAATACAATGAATTTAATGCATGCTACTCGGAATCGACATTACCCGCCCTAGACGCCTGCAGGTATGTCTAGTGTAGAGTGGAACCCGTCCAACTCATTGACCAAAGCAGGGGAAACTATATCCGTATTCCATGAATGCATTGTAACAACCCATTTTCCAAATAGACCGTCACGGGGGCCAATGCGGACCCATTTGTCTGTCTTACCATTCTGATTGTGCTCTACATTAGATTATATCCTCCATTTTATCTTTTTACACTTCATTAATTGATGGCGTGGCAGTTGCAGATGTTTTATGGGACCATAACTTTTGATCCAGGAATCCGATTGAGTTTAGGACTTTATCAAGAACTTTCTATTTTCTTATTCAGTTAGGGTATTTTCGTAATTTACTTTATTTAAGTCGTTTTTAGAGTCTGAAAAATTATATTTCAACCAAATAAATAAAAATTTGGGAATTTTTATGAAAAATGAAGAATTTGAGATTTGCGACGAGACTTTTGTCGGGGTTTTTGTCTCGTAAAGCGTGAAATTGTTAAAAATAGCCAGAAAAATATTGAAAAATATTTTTCTAAATTGTATGAAAATATAAGGTTTCACTCGGGTATCCTAATGGGTTTGAATGGAACCCAATACTGGAAAAACGACCCAAATTGCGCAAAGGAACAATAATTTAGAAAATTGTAGAAAATGAGTTTAACTTGAGAAAAATTGAGGAATACTTGGAATAATTAGGGAAAAATTAACAAAAATTGGTCGAAATAATTGTCAGGTGACGAGCAGAGTGTTGGTAACTAATTGGGGAACGTGTGGAGCTACGTGAGGGCGTTTTTAGCGGAATTTGAGGTGAGTAAAGGCAACAATAGAATCAACATAATTGTTTTTCTATTTATTGATTAATTATTCTTGAAATGCAAGCCCTTTGTATTTCATTCTAGTTCAGGTGACCTAGGGTTTAGGTAGTCCGACTGTTATGAGAAGTCTCAACGAGTTTAGCAGTCGGCATAGACTGTGGCTTCTCGTTGGAGCCTATCGAAATGATTTAGCATCCGGCTTGTGACTGTGTCTTTTCTTTCGGTAGTGTGTTAGGAATTTAGCAGCCGGCTTTGTCTGTGACTTTTCCTAACAGAGTGTGCGTTCAGTGGAGGCGACCTTCGGGCCCACTGGTTCGTACGGGGTGGATTGAGCAAGGAGGCAGTTTTGGGCCTACTGTGTCGATCGCAAGCTGATGAGGTCTTGAGACCCGCGGTTTGATTGGGACTATCTATTCGCCTATCCATTTGTTTCTCGGTCACTTGATTTTTGTTGTTTGTACTTGATGAATCTATTTATCATGCGATTTGCTATCTATTTCAGTTTCTTGTTATACACTGCATGATTTTATAGACTTGTGATTATTTAAAAGTCAGTAATTTATGTTGAGATATCTATTGTTGCTGTTTACTGTTATATTTTGTACTCACCGTCCTTTTTATGACGGTGGGTGCAGATTCACAGAAGAGTAGGGGCAAGGCGCCGATGCTTGGCGATATCCTCTGAGGCACGCTCAGAGCCATTAGCTTTGCTCTCACTTTGTAGGTATTTTTGTCCTTTTGTTGTATATTCTGGCTATGTATCCATTTGTTTTGATATTTTGGAACTTTGGAGAGTTGAACCTGACTGTTGATACATATATATGTTCCTTTTGGGTTCTCAGTTGATCTTTTACACACATGTGATGTTGTTTGGATAAGATTTTTCACCACTAGGTTGACTGAGTAGTAAACTATTTTAAGTTGGTGTTAAAAACATTTCCGCTGCACACCTAACTACAATTGAGGATAAAAGATGAGATAGAGTTAAGGTGAATCAAAAAGAGTGATCCAGGGTGAGTGAGTGAATAATGTATTGAGTAATGGGTAAGTTAAGGCTGACTAGACTTGCGTTGACTCGTCGGAGACTGGCTCGTGGGTCCACGTAGGTTTAGGCTGGGCGGGACCCAGTTTGTGGTTATTGGGGCCGTCACAGTAACCACCCTTAGTGACCGTGTGACACCAAGTAGTGGGTGGGTAGGCTTGTGTCCCTCCCATCATAGTTGTGCCTTCGCTTGTGTCGATGCTCGGGAAGACCTCGCGAGGTATTCGCCGTTATGCTATGATTTAGACCACTTATGAGCCTCTTTTGAATCCTTAGAACACACTTAAATTTCGATTGATATCTATTAGTCTGTTTATCATGCACTTGATCTATTTAAATTTAAATGTCTTTCTATTGTCGCATGATATTTAGACTGCTTTATTTGATACGTCATGAATTACTGTTATCTTCTTCTGGCATTACATTCGATTTCTCCAGTTGCTCACCATCTAGTTTGTGACGGTGGGTGCAGATAGAGCGGAGTGCAGTAGAGGCAAGGAGCCCTGCCTAGGCGACTTTTTGTGAGGATTAGCGACTGAACTCGGAAGACATTGTAGTAGGTTTTTATGTTTTGTTTTCTTGTATATCATTTCATACATATGTTTTGGATTATAGAACTTGGTATTTTTTTATGAGATTGGTATCATGTATCTTGGCTTATCGAATTGTACATGAATACCCGAGGTTTTCACACTTATAGATTCCTACATTTCCCTTTGATTGAGTTATTTCCCTTATGTTTAGTTTATTTACTTTCCTTTGCGTAAAACTTGCAATAACTCTTTCATAAATTGTATAATTGAATGATTTGAGGCTGACAAGGCTCGCCAGGTCCGCCGAGTACCGACTTGGGGACCTATACGAGTCTATGCCGGGCGTACCCAAATGCAAGGGGAATTTGGGGCCGTCACATTGCACGTCGATTAGATGGCTGGAAATGTGGTTTTCTCTCTAGGGGAGGTAGGACCACCCTGATCTCAGTAGTCCTTGATGCCATCCCAACATATTTCATGTTTTTATTTCGGATACCTAAGGCGTCGGCCGACGAATTTGGGAAGATGATGTGAGATTTTCTATGGAAGAAAATAGAGGGGAATGCTTCTTGGGCCTTAGTCGCATGGAAACAAGTCTTACTTCCAAAATGACTAGGCGGTCTTGGCATCGGTAACTTGGCTACGCGTAACAAAGCATTGGCGTGCAAATGGCTCTGGTGTTTCTAGAAAGAACCGGATGCTTTTTGGGTAATCAAAAGTATCTACGGGGTGGAGCAAAATGGGTGGGATTCAGGCACTTTATTTCAACCTTCGTGCAATGTCCCATGACAATGCATCTCTCAATGTAGAGACTTTTTCACTATGGGTGTTGATTTCACGTTAGGCAATGGGAGAAAAATTAAATTCTGGCTCGACGCATGGAACGGTGCACAATGTTGTGCTAAGGATTTCCCGAGGTTATTTTCACGAGTAACCACACCTAATATCACTGTCGTGGGGGTTGCGGGCTTGGACATGACAACGACAATTGAATGGGACAACTCATGGCATTTTGACTTTCGGGGAAGGTTAGGAAATGCCGACATTGCAGAGTATGCACGTTTTACTCACCGCCTTTAGGAAGTAAACCTGAACTCAAATCACGAGGATGATCGTGTGTGGGGTTAGGAATCCTCTCTCTCCTTTACTGTTAAATTTGCTTTTTACGGTATTTGTTTGGAATCTTCTTTGGGGTCATGTTTGGCTTTTTACCTTATTTGGAAATCTTGTGCTTTTATGAAGTTTAGGGTTTTTGCATGGATGGCATGGCTTGGAAAGATAAATACTATTGATGTGCTTCAAAGAAGATGTCCCCAACAAAACCTTGCTCCCATCTAGGTGTCACTTGTGCTTTGCTAGTTCCGAATAAATTGATCATATCTTTGTGTCATGTCCTTTCTCTTGCAGGATTTGGGAGGAGATGATGGGGAACTTAACCTCCCATAGCAGCAGCCTCAGTCCCTAGCACTTTGGATGCAACAAAATGATACTAGCTCACGAGGTGCTAAAAGAGACATTCTTTGGCGGGCAGGTTTCCTTGTATTACTCTGGGCAATTTAGGGGAGCGCAATCATCAGATCTTTAATGACAAGCAACATTCATGGGAGGAAGTGTGGAAGTCGACAAAGAGGAATGTAGCAATGGTTTTATATGGACATAATGAGTTTGATGGGTGAGCTTGGCACCAATTGAATGAAAACTGGTCCCTACTGCTTTGAAATGTTTGTTTGTTCTCCTAAGCCTCCTTCGATTTGTCTTGGGGCTTTTTGCGTGCCATTTGCCAGGGTAGTAGGTTGGGGAGGGCCAACTGGGCATTGCCCCATCGAGATCAACATGGGTAGTGTGCCCAACCTATGTTACCAACCTCATTGCAGACGATACTATCACAGAGATGGCGGTTTGGCTATGACGTGGAATGTGGAGCGTTGTCTTTTGATGAAACTGGAATGGAATGTGGAATGTGAACTGTGGATACCTCTTGCTTGTGGTTTCTGGATGGATCGATCTCTTTTGACTGGTTATGGCGCTTCAAATTCTCCAATAAGGAATCATTTATTTGGGCTTGCTATTGCGGTTGCTTGTGCGTTTTTGTTTGCATACTCATTGCCATATTTTTGCCTATGGAGCGTTGGAGTTGTTGCTTTTGTATTCTTGCACAGCTCATCCCCTGTTTCTTTTGCTATGTTTTTTTGTTGTGCTCTTACTTGTATTTAATTATTTATTTTACACACACACACACACACACACACACACACACACACACACATATATATATATATATATATATATATAACATAGCATAGGAGTTTTGCCTCCTTTTTTATCAAAAATAAAAAATACTGTTGAGTTCTTTGGAAACACATTGAGATATGAGAGCATATACTAATCTATAGGATTCATATTTGCAAATATCACATAAAATGCATGTCATTCAATCAGCCTTCAATAAGCATTGCGATGAAGGGTGATTAAGTAAATTGATCTTAAAAAAGAAAAAAAAAACCAATATGATTGTAAGAAATTTAAATAATTTGAGCTAAAAGGCAACAATTTTAGGTAGTGGAAACAGAATCCATAATGGCTGAACTTTAGGGAGTCTAGCATGGCCTTGTTCTTTGCTAGCATTGAGGTTATTAGACATTTTCAAAAGAAATGTTTAGTCTTACATTGGTTATAAAGTTCACACTTAAAGAGTATATATACTCTTTCACTTGTTTAAGTAGTAAATAGAAGCTCTCACTAGAGCTATGCCCAATTAACTACATGCGCACATGAGCGTGTGTATGTATGGGCGGTTAATTGATACCTCACATTAAGCCTAACGAGGCACAACAACTAACCTCACACGACGAATTTACAGACTATAACACCACTAAATGGAAGAGTGATTACAGAAGAAATTAAAACCAAAAACGCCTTAAGAGAGTGATTAACCACCACCGACAACAGCCCCAAAGAAACCACGTACCCGATCACCGCCTGACCCAAGCTGCAAGCCATGGTGTGTGTATACCACTGCACATCACTGCTACCCACAACAAGCACATCCCTGCAGATACATCCACCGCTGCTGCCGAAGACATACCAATGTAGCACCTGCAACGTACAAGCGACATAAGGAACTGGTGAAGAGTAACTACTGCTCTCTGAAGAACACAGAGGCTTAGCCATACTTGATAGATTTGTTTTATGAGATTATCTATATATAAATTGTTTCTTGGACATGATATTGATGAGTAAATATTCTTGTCTCTCCCAATTGAAAAGATATATATACCCTCGTCCCCGGCTAATGGTATAACCCCAAACAGTGGAAAAGAATATAAGAATACATATGTGATTGAGCAGTGCCTGCAGATTCCTTGCTTCAACATCAACTGCTCTTAATTTACTTTTTCGTGATTTATTGAAATTAAACATTAATCAGATACATTAAAATAAGGGGGCTAATAGCCATAAAATTCAGAAAAATAGTGGAGCAACAAATACAAACACTAGAGAAGGGTGGTTGCGCGTGATGGCATAACTTGTAAGTGTCCCATTTAGAAATCTTTGACACAGTAAAATCAAATTGACGATGTACACATAGGCCTTATATAACTCGAGTTGTATTAATTAAAAAGATTTAAAAGATTTTAAAAGCACGCCATCAAGGTTATTAATTGACGAAGGCTTTGTTTCTTCTTGTTGTATCACAAACTATATATCGTCACAAAACTACGCATTGATGACCTGAACTCAGTCCTAATTAAGAAGCCATCTCGTCCTCTTCATGAACTCGGTCATGGATAAAACATAAACAGATCTAATAATCATATAATAAGAGACCTAACAGGTGTCCTAGTTACACAGACTGAGAAACTATCTCATCTTCTCTTCACCCTATGTTGCACCATAATAATGTATTTCTGTTGATAAGTTTTGGATAAAAACAACAAACTAAAACAAAAACTAACAAAACAGAAGTGAACAAATACTTCTTTATTTCAATGTGTAAATTGGTAATAGTGTAGTACAAATTTATAATAAACGTCTCACACACTCTCTAACCGAATGAAGACTTGGTACACACCAACAACTACAAACAGCTTAAGTAACTTCCCACTACACAGACCTCATTTGGTTCATTTTACTAACTTCCAGGGAAGTTTAATTTCCTGGGAAGTTAACCACTAAGGAAGTTGCACTTTTCACGTTTGGATCAACTTTGAACTTCCTGAGAAGTCCCATATTTCAAAAACAATAAAATAATATAATTGACATAAATGCCCTTTACACTGTTTTTGATAAAGAGATTGTAAGAAATAAATGTAGAGAGAGTGCATTAAATGAGGGTAAAAGTGTCAATTCACCCTCAGAAAGATAACTCATTGTAAAAGTGTCAATTTCCCCTCAGGAAGATAACTCATTCACCCCCTCCTAAGTGAGTTATCTTCCCCTATGTGGGGGAAGTTGGAGGTAAAACTTCAAGAGAAGTTTTTTGAAAATATCCAACTAAACAAGGTGAATTGGAACTTCTTTTTAAGTTATCTCACTTCCTTCAACTTCCCCCGAACCAAACAAGGCCAAACACTACAACACACCATGACTTTAAACATGACACATGTCTCACTATCACTTGACTCAACTGTCCACTTCATAACTACATTTAGTCAAGCAGATTTGTAGCTCACTGCTTGACTGACACACATTGACACACATATTAACTAAGACTTAATAAAACAACAATACCATTCATATTAATTTGAATCATATTCTAACAATTTCAAAGTCAATCTATTCACCTCTCAAAACTGTAATTCCTTTTTAACTGATTCAACATCAATGGTGAATGGAATTGATTGATGATTCAATTTTGAGGGGATGATCATGATCTCTATGGATGTATTGAAAGTTTCCATGTATGCAAAGTGTGCAAATTAATTAAGATATAATAAAGAAAGACACGCAAACGAACAAGGGGTTTGGTTACGCAGTTCAGTATCACGACCTACATTTGCAGGGTCTCGAGCAGTATCAACTTTTCACTATTAAAACAAAAGTGTAATCTCATGCAAGAATCCTTTCTTGATGACTCCCTCACCTAGACTATTTAAGCCTTAACTCTTTTTAACAATATTAAAAACAACTCTAGATCCCCTTAACATTTTATAATACATTCAATAGTAATGAAGTAGACAAAACACTCCAAGAACTATCTCCACAAGTGAAACGTTAATGGAGTAAAAAAGGAAACACTCTTTTGCTTGAAGAAGACATTGGAATTCGTGGATCTACCAACGGAAGTTGTCTGACTGATTTGAGGCTTCAGTCCTTAAATAGAGGTCTCAATTTGGTCTTTACCCCTTTGTGGGCTAATCCGACTCGAGTTTGAATTAGTCTAGGCCCAATGGGCTTCCAAGTACTGGGTTGTGTAAAAAAGAAAACAAACCTTTTCTAATTAGGAAAAAGGTAAAAACTATATCATGAGTACAACTCAAACTAAAATTCTTTACTCAATTAAGCAAGTATATATGAACCATACAAAAGAAAGAGAAGAAAGAAAGCCACCTATATTAACTTGTAATTCTAAAATTTCAACCATGTGAACCCATTTCAACATCATGTTCAGGTACTTCTTGAATTGTAGTGTCTCCACCATCTTGATCATCAACTGAGGTGAGATTTTGATTCTCAATATTTCTTACTTGATCATTGTCCTCTCCGTCGGGGTCCATTAATCTTGTGATGCAACAACCTTGAGGAAATGACCATTGAATTTTGTCTTCTAATAATTTGAGTTTGCAAAGAAGCTTTAAAACGAACCTTGCCTTTTCTTCATGGTCTTCAATTGGGCTCTCGTTCACTTCCTTCCATATTGCAATTGGGAGTTGAGAAAGAAAGAAATGCAACATATCAACAAACTGTTGCTCCAAATGAAAATAAAGCTCCTCAATTGATGGATACTCCGTTTCTCGCATTAAGATGAAATCTATGATGATGTTGATGTCTCTTGCCGCGAGTCCCTTAGGGAGTAGCATGCCTTCTTCTTTAATAGATTAAATTGCTTCACTCACAGACCAACTAGAATGAATAGTGCCTTTCTTGCACAGATGAACACCCTTCTATGCCAACAAAACTTTTGCGAACCGACGTTTCCTACCATCTTCATAGCTGCCGACATTAATTTTCTTGTCGATGTAGTAAATCATCTTAAAGGCTTCATCAAAAGCTTTTATTAGAGGTTTTGCAAGAGTGGGAGGTATGGAGATGGACACAATTCTTACGAGGGTCACGAATGACAAACATGATATTCTATACCCATCTGGAAAAGCCCTGATACCAATTTGTTGCACATGACCTTCAAGAGCTTGCGGAGGAGGATGGGACGAACGAGGTCCAGTTAGAAACTGGACTAAATGGTTCGTAGAACTTGTGATGCTTGCACCTATCAATTTGTTCATGTCTTCCACACAAATCCACATCATTCTCTCTGAAGGCTCATAAATGATATTCCCCACATGATCTATCAACTCTTGTTTCCATGGCGAAGTAATTGTTGATACATAAGAAGAACTAGTGCTCATAAAACAAGTGGGATAACAAAAATGGGATATCAGTATCAGTGGTAGCACGAATGAAATTGCGATGCCGATTAAAACTGGAACTCCAAGAAAGACAAGAGCAAGAAAATGTATGACTCCCATCGCTAATTTAACAAGGAGACGAGACAACATTGTTAATGAAACAACCTTCAATAGCTCTCTCTTATTGGAAAGAAATTTAACGGCGAATCTCTCAATCTCAGTTATAGTGTATGAATGTTTTTCTCTACTTGGAGGGTAGGTATATATTGTTGTGCATCTGAAGATAGTGCCTAGACTTCCTACTACGAGAGTGACAATTTGGGTTACGAGTATAATCGATATTGACCATCCATAATCAGAAACATCTTTACAAAACTCAAACTTATGAAGAACAATTGATCGAAATCCAGCATGTGACACAACAGCTAAGCATACCATGCAAATCATGGCTACCATTGGACAAGTTAAGGAACAAACTGAATATTGAGGATTTGTGATGCAACTACCCATGTACATAGTTTCACTTGGTGCACAAAACTTCTTGCTTCACCCTTCTTAAAGAGTTTTTTGTTGGCGTCTACCATAATTGGTTTCTGCCATTTGGTATCTGAAATGCCATGCCATATCAGAAGCAACAATAATACCATGCAACACAAGATTACAATGTGTCCTGCAACGAACGAGAAGATTACTCCGGTGTAAATTTGTATGCATACATTGACGACTATGGTAATAACCATGAGGCCTAAAGCTATTAGGTTTGTAATGCTTTCGTTCTCCTGGTTAATTCCAAATGAAGGCACAAGGAAACCGATGGAAACACATACCATAGCAGTGCTAGAAAGCTTCGATAATTGGTCTCTAGCACTAGGCATGTAAGTAGTAAGGTCTACGGGGAGCTTTGAGGCTGTTGCAAGGAGAAATAACGTGACTGAATTGATAGAAAATAATTTGCAAGGTAAGTATCGAGTCCTACGACAGAAACTAGATATCATATCGGAAAACATGAGTAGAAGACATATCAATGTGGCACCTGCAATGTACAAGCCGACATAAGGAACCGGTGAAGAGAAATCATTGTTCTCTGAAGAACACAAAGGTTTTTCCATTCTTTGTTTGGATATCCCCCCACGGCTTGATGAATTCTTGTATGGGACTATCTATACATATATTAATTGTTCAATGAACATAAGCAAATATTCTTTGCTTCCATTTGAAAAGGTAGTTTTTGAACTCTCAAGCAATGGAAAAGGACTGACATGTAAATAAATACTAATTGTAGCAGTGGTTGATTCCTTACTTGAACATTACTTGTTCTTCTTCATGATATGAAACATTAAAAAAACTAAAGGAACAGGTTTGATGGTTATCCCAAATCAAATGAGAACTTAAATTGGTGTTGATGATCTTAAAAGGATGCTTGCTAGGAATACTTAATTGTTTAATCTTTGAAACATTGATATGGTTTGTCCATTTGTAAATTAAGGGAAATGATTTGAGTAGCATATTCTCAATATATATACTTGTTGGACCACGCTAATGTGTGACGGCCCCAAAGAACCACAAACCGGGCCCCGCCCGCTCGTCACCTAACAATTATTCGACCAATTTCCATTAATTTTTCCCTAATCATTCCAAGTATTCCTCAATTTTTCTCAAGTTTAACGCATTTTCTACAATTTTCTAAATTATTGTTCCTTTGCGCAATTTGGGTCGCTTATCCGGTATTGGGTTCCATTCAAACCCATTAGGATACCCGAGCGAATCCTCATAATTTTCATACAATTTAGAAAAGTATTTTTCAATATTTCGCTGGCTATTTTTAACAATTTCACGCTTTACGAGACAAAAACCTCGACAAAAGTCTCGTTGCAAATCTCAAATTCTTCATTTTTTTATAAAAAATTCCCAAATTTCTATTTATTTGGTTGAAATATAATTTTTCAGAATTTTCCAGATTTTTTCAATATTTATTTCAAACAAATAAAAATAATAATATATACCCATGACCCCACGTATCACTCGGCGCCTATAATTTATTATTTAATTTCATTAATTATTTTCAATTGTAAATGTCAATGTTTTTATTTCATTTTCGTCCCATGGACTCTCAAATACCCGTTTAGCGCGTTCTTTCGTACCAAACTCGTTCAACGGTACCAACGCACACTCACCACGTCCTCACACATTTGGGATATTGAATTTAATGTTCGGTAATAAATAAATAATATAAATCACCAAACAAACATGACATATCTCGGTGTCGACTCCCAAGGACCGAAACAAGTACACCACGGCTAGTTGGGCCCACGATATAACCCTGAAATGTCACGTGGCACGAGTTTGAATTTTAGAGTCGTTACATAATGTAACCTAGAAAAAGGCACGCAAGAATGACACACACTTGGTGATATCCTTTTGATACACATCGGGATGCATATAAGCGTGCACACATCGATGCAAAAATGAGGGACACCAACAAGTGTTCGTCATTCTTGCGTGTTTTTTCTGGGTTATAAAATGCATTTTCCATACTTGCTATACAGTTGAGTTCTTTGAAAACACATTGAGATATGAGAGAGCGCGCGCGCTCGCACAAACACACACACACACACACACACACACATATATATATATATATATATATTTATTTGATCTGAAAGGCAACAATTTGAGGGAGTCGAAACAGAATCCATAATAGCTGAACTTTAGGGAGTCTATCAGGGCCTTGTTCTTTGCTGGCATTGAGGTGGAGATGGATATATATCAACACAGCATTCCAGTTGATAAGGGGAATCTCTAACTCTATGAATAATAATCTCGGAATTGTTCTTTGCTGGCATTGAGCTGCGAACACCTTAGCTAATTTGGCCCACAACTTACCAGTGGGCTAGGAGGGGATACAGCTTTGGCTTCTCCTCCAGTCCAAGTGAACAATTCTAACTAATGACAAGAGGGGAGGTGTTGTTGAATATAAAATTGTCCTTTTAAGTAGAGTCTCAATTTTGAACCTACAAATAGAGTCGCTTTCATCGGGAGAGCTTAACTCTTTTGTGGGTTGACCCAGCTTGAGCTTGAATTAGTGGGGCTCAAAGAGCATTTGAATACTGGATGGAAAAAAAAAAATTCTTTTTCTAATACATAATAAGGTAAAAACACAAGACCAAGAAAAAAAAAAGAAGGTAAAAACTATATCATGACTACAACTCAAACTTGAATTCTTTAATTAAGCAAGTATATATGAACTGTACAAAAGAAGGACGAAGAAAAAAAGCCACCTATTTTAACTTATAATTCTAAAATGTCAACCTTGTAAACCCATTTCAACATCAGGTACTTGTTGAATTGTAGTGGCTCCACCATCTTGATCATCAATCCCATCTGTGAGATTTTGATTCTCAGTATTTCTTGCTTGACCACTGTCTTCTCCTTCGAGATCCATTAATCTTGTGAAGTGATAACCTTCAGGGAATGACCATTGAACTTTGTCTTCTAATAATTTGAGTTTGCAAAGAAGCTTTAGAACGAACCTTGCCTTTTCTTCATGGACTTCAATTGGGCTCTCATTCACATCCTTCAGTATTGCAACTGGGATTTGAGAAAGAAAGGAATGCATCATATCAACAAAAAGTTGCTCCAAATGAAAATAAAGCTCCTCAATTGATGTATACTCCATTTCCCGCATTGAAATGAAATTTACGAAGACATCCCTTTCTCTTGCTACGACTCCCCCGAATTTCACACCTCGTTCATTTTTAAGCAATGAAATTGCTTCACTCACGGACGGACCAGTTAGAACGAGTAGAAACATAATCATCCTCACTTAGATGAACATCTTTGTACTCGAACAAAACTTTTGCAAACTGACGTTTTATTTGGTCTTCCATGCTCCCAACATTAATTTTCTCGTCGATGTAGTAAATCATCTCGAAGGCTTCATCAAAGGCTTGCACAATAGATTTTGCAAGAGCCGAAGGCATAGAAACAGAGACGAGTCTTTCAAGGATCACAAATGACAGACACGACAATCTATACCCTTCCGGAAAAGCTCTGACACCAATTTGTTGCACCATACCTAGAAGATCTTGTGAAGGATGAGAACGAGGTTTAGCAAGCAATTGGACTAAATGGTTTGGAGAATTTCTAGTGTTGCTTGCATCCATCCATTTTTCCATCTCCACACATATCCACATTATTTTCTCTGGAAACCCAGTTAAGACCTTCAATACATGATCTTTCAACTCTTCTTTCCATGGCAAAGTAATTTGAGATACATCAGTTCTTGGACAACATTTAGACAATGCTATCGCTGCTACCAGAACAACAATCAAGCCTGCTAAAAGTGAAACAACTCCGACAGTCACAAAAGCAAATAAATATATGATTGCCAATGATTCTTTAACCAAGAGACGAGACAACATTATTATTGAAACAACCTTCACCAGCCCTCTCTTCTTGGCCAAAAAGCGAAGGACAAGCCCCTCAACTTCAGGAGTACGAATTCCCTTCAAGCCGCCTTTACCTTGATCATAGCGTGCTGACATCCAGAACATGGCTGTGAATCTATAGACATTGCCTAAACTTCCTACCATGACGGTGACTATCTGCGTGATGACTATGATAGATATAGACCATCCATAATCAGAAACATCTTTACAGAACCCCGTCTTATGAGGAACAAGTGATCGGTAGGCGGCATGTGATAAAACAGTTAAGCAAACCATGCAAGTTGATGCACCAAATAGACTATAATCCCTCCATAACGTATATTGAGGATTGGTGATGCTACTGTATACATACCATAGTTTCACTCCGTGGATAAAACTTTTTCCTTCACCCTTTTTGAAGAGATTTTGGTTCGTGTCAACCATAATTTTCTTTGCCCGCTCCATAAACGAAGTATTAAACCACAACACAAACATCATTATCATCATGCAACAGATGATTAGAGCGTGTCCAATAATGAACGAGAAGATTACTCCAGTATACATTTGTATGCATACATTGACAACAATAGTAATAACCAAGAGACTTAAAGCTATTAGGTTTGTAACGCTTTCAGTCCGTCGATTAATTCCAAATGACGGTGCAAGAAAACAAATGGAAACACAAACCATAGCAGTGCTGGAAAGCTTTGATAGTTGGTCTATAGCACTGGGCATATAGGTAGTTAGGTCCACTGGTAGTTTTGAAGCAGTTGCAAGGAGTGTTAATGTGATGGAATTTATCGCAAATAGTTTGCAAGGTAAGTATAGCCTCCTACGACGAAAACCGAAAATCATATCAGAAAGCATGAGCAAAAGACATACCAATGTGGCGCCCGCAATGTACAAGCCAACATAAGGAACTGGTGTAGAATAACGGTTATTCTCTGAAGAACACAAAAGCTTTGCCATTCTTTGTCTAGATATCGCCCAAAACTTGATGGAATTCTTGTATGAAACTATCTTTACATGTATTGTTCAATGGACACAAGAAATATTCTTCGCTTCTCCCAAGAAATATTCTTCGCTTCTCCCAATTGTTAAGGTATGTTCCATCACATAAAGTGGTTTTTTGACTCTCAAGCAAGAAAAAGAATTAACATGCAAATAAATATTAATTGGAGCAGTGGTTAAGTCCTTGCTTCAACTATACGAAAAAAGTCCTTCATAAAAAAGAGGTACAGTTTTGATATATATATATATATTGATGATGTGTTAATTGTTTAAACAATGAAGCATTGATGCTTTGTCCATTTTTAAATTAAGGGAAATGATTTGAGTGGCATAGTTTCAATACACATACTTGCCATACAGTTTTTGGAGTTCTTTGAACACCCTTAGAGAAATGAGTGCATCACATTGTTGCATTATCTACAGTACTCATATTTGTAAAGAGCATGCTAATTTGACTTCAATTTCACAAGTCATTTTTGCACGTACACATTTGGGGTCCCTTAGATGCATGTCGATTTTAAGGCACAGGCACATTGAAGCAAAAACCAAAAGTCACAATCAACTGCATGTGAAAATGGAGTGTGAAATTGAAGTCAGAAAAGCATTCTTGATTTGTAGACATCAAATTAGTGTAGTAAAACTGTAAATGCATGATATTCAATCATTCTTCAATAAGCATTTCAACATAGGATATCCAAGTAAATTGATCTTCAAAACAAAAGAATACAAGATTTAGGGTTGGAAGAAACGAAAATCAGGTCTTTAAATAACACAATTTGATCACAATGGCAACTGTTTTGGTGAGTTGAAGCAAAAGCAATATAACAACTTTATCACTTGCCACAAAACAAGATATGCTTCATATATGCAACAACTTTATCGCTCACCACGACATTCCATTGGATCAAATAATGCAAAGTAAAAGAGATCAAATAAAAGTAAGCACCATATAATCATGCATTTCTTTGCAGTAATAATGCAAAAGTAAAATTGAAAGGCCTAATAGGCAAATATATCCTAACGTTTCAAGATTTTTGCAAAAATATCTTAACATTTCGATTTTGGCAAAATATTCTAACCTTTTAATTTCTTGTAAATTGTATCCTCACTTCATATTTTTGAGTAAATTACACTTAAAAATATAAAAAAGTATGCACACAATTAAGAATATTATTTCATATAATGCAATGTGTATGCAATCTAATGATCATTCATCATTTTTTTTTATCATTCATCCTTTTAATTGTAGTTTAACACATAATAACTACAAGCAAGGATACAATTTGATTGACATTAAAAGGTTATGATATTTTTGTAAAAATTAAAACGTTAGAATATTTTTGTAAAACTTTGAAACGTTAGGATATATTTACCTATTAGACCAAACTGAAATGATGTTCACACATGGGTACATGCACGGTGTTTTCCAAAAATGTATCCTACGTGTTAAAGAGTAACAATCCTCAAGTTTGGGGTTGAAATATTCTGGGCACTACGGGCCTGCACATAGCATGCAAGTTTTGAGGTGCTGGATTCAAATCCCTAATCAACCTATAAAACAGAAAATAATCATCAAGTGTAAAGTAAAGCTTTGGAGATGTTGGGATAGTTCCACATCGACTACTTATAAAGAAAAAAGAAGGGTCATAAGTGTGGTGTAGACACTTCATCTTGCCTTGACATTTTAGAGTGAACTCCACTTTCACACTTGTAGCCCATGCATAAAATTAGTCAATACACTCTCCTCACCTTGGATTAGCCTTATAATATAAAAATGAACATAAAGTAACAGACATGATTATAGATAATAATGTGAAAATCTTGTCAGAGAGACATTGTCCCTTCAGAATTCAAAAGCATGGCAGCCCAAGCACTCCTTTAGCCTCGATGTAGCACGGAACCAAGTCCACATATCTTGCACACATGGGTGCAACTATAGACTCCAAGATCAGGGATGAACCCTAATTAGTGTCAACCCCACTGGGGACAACAACCGTCAACAAGGAAGACATCAAGCCTAACGAGGCACAACAACTAACCTCACACGACTAATTTACAGATTATAACACCACTAAATGGAAGAGTGATTACAGAAGAAATTAAAACCAAAAACGCCTTAAGAGAGTGATTAACCACCACCGACAACAGCCCCAAAGAAACCACGTACCCGATCACCGACTGACCCAAGCTGCAAGCCATGGTGTTTGTATACCACTGCACATCACTGCTTCCCACAACAAGCACATCCCTGCAGATACATCCACCGCTGCTGCCGGCATGCAAAAATTATCATTTGCTCCTTCAAGGCTTCAAAATCCTCCTTGTCAGTACACTCGGGCTCACCTTTTCGACAAACACTACATCTACTTTTATTTAAGAAGATTCATGACCAATGAAGCAGATCGCTTCATATGAGTGGATCCCCAAAAGAGAGTAGATCTAGTAAATTAGATCTAAGAAAATAAAGAAAAAAGGAGAGGGGAAAGAACAGGGGGGGAAGAGGAAAGAGGTTGTGGTTTTGGATGCATGGAGGAGTAGGGCTCATGGGGTTGTGGTAAACTAGTTCTTTCAGTCTTATAGTATTTCTACTTATTTCTCAATTTCTGATGTTTTGCTCTATCTAATTCAGCTCTCTAATGTATGCGGTGTTGACCTCGGGAAAGCAGCTCTTCGCAAAATTGGCCTAAATGCAACCAAATACCCTTCTAAGAAACATCATCAGTGATTTACGCTACAAGAAATCTTGAAACTATTTAATTTCCACCCTTGCGTTTCAAGGGCTTCAATTGCTTTTTGTCAGTTTGCCTTATATTCAACAAAGTGAAGTACTATTTATCATTTATTAGGACCAGATTAAGAGTTTGGGAGGCATTGCACAATGTATCAGCTGGGTATTGGTTACATTCTAACCTCCCCAGACTGCAACTTCAATTTACAAAATATGATATTTTATTCATCATAGATCAGGGTGTCTTAGGGGCTGTTCTTTAGTGGTATTTTTGAAATTCTTACCCAAAACATTAATCATTAACTTGACTTTGAAGAACTAGATGAAGCCTTGAAGCACGGATAACTTAGTTGAAATCTTTTGATGATTGGAGTGATCACAATTTCATCCCAAGAAACACACAAAACATATGGCTCAAATTGAACTTGGGAGAGTGTTTTGTAAACTGCTAGAGAACTTGGAAAAAATCCATTTAGTGTACCTGAATAGAGATCGAACAAGCTTATGATTATGAAATATCAATGTATGATCCGGTGGGTCGTTCTTCAAAGACTGTCGAAGACGCAGCAGCAATAGCTTTGTTGTGGCCTCTTGATGTATGGAGGCCCTAGGAGGTGGAAATGATGGTGGAGTGGTAGGAACCAACACTTCCTTGTTAGATTCATCAGATCTGGGAGTACTGGTGCTGGTGGAAAAACACCATCATCTTCATGCTCTCCTTGGACATCTGGTAATACGACGTGTTGAGGTGGGTTTCGAGCTTGAACAAAGGGTGAAACCCTTCTAACCTCTTGGTCATTGGCTAGTTCGATCGCTTCTACTCTCAGCCATTAATGAATTTAGAGATGTGAACTCACATTTGAAAGCAGTCTGCAGCCTAGGGCACCTTGTATGTGCCCCCCATTATTTACATAAGGATCATTAGGAAAAAAACATTAAAAATACTTAGATTAGTCTACCCCTTAAATCAATGTCACTACAACATTAATGTCCTTTAATAACATAGCAATTAATGACGGTTTACAATTGCCGTCACGAAAGACATGTATAGATCACGATAACCGTTATCTTAGTAGTAGTTGTACGCACAATCCCAAATAAGTGCGTTCGATCTCACACTCACTCTCCACAAAAAAAAAATTTACTTTCTCATTTCTCTCGCAAGAAAACCCAAACCCTCTCGACCTCACGAAAAACCTCAAACCCATCGATCTCGCCTTCTCAATCTTACCAACACGCCACCAATCCGAAATTAGGGTTCTTTCGATCGATCGATTGAAAGAGAGCGCCTAGGGTTTCGCAATGGCCAAGGGGGCGAGGCATTCGTAAGCGAGCAGGGAGTACTCAACGTTCATGCTGGTTTTGGCGATGCTCCTGATGCTCTCCTTTGTTCTACTCATGCTTCTCAAGTTAGGGTATCCTCTTGCTCTCGATCAACACCAAGGACGTGCCCAATGGCAACGTTTTGAGCTCCTTCGTCGCTAGAACCGCCGAAAGGTGCGATCTTTGTGTGTTTGTGTGATTGTTTGATTGTTTGATTGTTTGGTTATGTAGTTTTGGATGATTGTGTGATTTGGTGGCCTAGGGCGTTTGTGTACTATAATTTCGTGGTAAGTTGTTGCGGCTGCATTTGGTGTTGTGCTCAATTGCGTTTCAATTGTTGTTGGTGTTGTGCACAACCTCGCCAGATTTCGCCATCGCTGCTCATTAGATCTCCCTCGCTATCTCTCGCCCTACCTTAAATCTCTCGCGGCGTCATCATCACTTGTGTAAGCTTCGATCGATTTAGAGTTTGTATTGTCATGGTTTTCGTTGTTGAGATCGATTTGGTGATTCCCTAACTTTTGTAATTCACATTGTTAAAGCCTCGGATCTCTCTGTCTCTCGGTCGACACTCAAGTACTTCGCGGGTCCTCTTCACCATCAGGGACGCCTGGTTCTGCTCCGTCTCCATCATCGTCCCTTATTTCCTCTCTTTTGCTAGTCAAGAATATGTTCCCAAGATTTGAATGCTAGGTTTTGGGATGGTGTAGGTTGTTGTCGTTGAGGTGGTTTGGTTATGGTTATTTTTCGGTGTTTTTGGTTTGTTGATATGGTTGTTCTGTTTGATTTAAGTGTGGAGTCTAGGGTCAGTGTGGATTCTGATGTTATGTGATTTTAATGTTTTAAGAAATTCAGTATCAAACTCTTAGTTCTGGAATAAACAATTAGCTAGATTTTAAGCCAATGTAAACTTTGATGCCCAAAACTCAATAATCAAAATTATTGAATCAACTTATATGTATAGAAGCTTCAAATTCAATGATTCTTAAACATATTTTACAGTGGAAGGAGTCCATAGCAATATATTTGATCTATTTGGCTAAAATAGTTAGTTATCTATTTCAAAGGATTTGTTGTTACCTTTCAAAGCTTTTTTTTCCCATTGATTCTATTTGGCTTACACCAAAGCAAGCAGAATTAATTACAAAAAGTCGAAAACGAACTAGTACTTTAAGTAGTCAAAGCTCACGACTAGATAAACAAAGCTCTAATAAGTTGCCTTCATTTAATGTTATGTTCTCAGCTTAGTGAATCGCTTATTTCGCTTTTCAAGGCCTTTCCAAATGTCCTAATAAACCCTTATCTTTTCCCTACACCATAGAGTCTATCAAACTCCAAACAAGCTTGCAACTAATACAATTTCGCACATAAGAAGACAAAAGTGAGCTAGATTAAGAAATCATCATACAATGCCTTCCCCGCATCTCGCCTCCTCCTTGAGCTCATGGGCTGTTGGTAGTCCTAGGAACTCAGAGAGAGTAAGAAAATTCATTAAAAACCTACGTCGTTTTGTACACGAATTTGCAATAAAAATAAAATGTTACATAGGAGTCGGGAAATTTACTCTACCTCAACTTTATGGTGAGTTATGTATGTGTAATATTTCGATAGCCGATCATCATCATTGGTGGCTAATAGCAAGTGGAAAAAAATCAAAACCTAGTTTTTAAGTCTTCCATTTCGAATTTAAGATAACCATTTGATCAAACACATATTTATTTGTTGAATTTTTAAATATATTTATTCAAACCAAGGTAATCCAACCAGAATTGTAGCATACAAGTACAAAGTTTCCTTTTCTTCTTGTAATTTCCTAACATTATTAATATTTTTCAAACTAGTAAGGAAATGGTGATTTTATGGTAATTGGTTTAATCTTATCTTAGTTAAGATTATCTTCTTTAAGATTTTTACTATCTTTGATTTGGATTTCTTTTTCTAATTCAAATTTCTATCGCTATTTGGGAAGCTAAATTTTGTGGCATTCTAGGTTCTTCCATCTATTAAATATCGCGCCACCTCACAAAGCCCTGACTTATCTCTAATTACCCTAATTAGACTCCTAATCCTTTATACCATTTTAAACCTCAGTTAATTCCCTATTATTCCCTATTTCAATCAATTATAGCCTCAAAATTCCAATCATATCATCCAACGAGCTAAGTTCATAACATTTTAAAGTGGTGCAAATTAGTAAATCATATTTATGACTTCCAATATTTTATAAGAAATTCCGCAGAACGTCCCCTAAAAGTGGGATGCCAACAACAAACACCTAATAAACATCAGCTTGGAGAGAAGGCCTAAAAGGACTCACATATGTTCGATGTTCATAATGTAATATCAAAAGAAATTTAAAATTTTAATTCCAAACAAACCCCCAAGTTCAAGTGTTACAATCCCAAAATGAAACCAAACTGCTCTACAACCTAAATCTCCATCAAAATAGAGCAAAACTCTCCTAAACCATCATTTGAAGTTTTACTAAGGTTCCTTTAGTGCTTCTGATCCTACACTCAACCCTGAAACCCAAAAGCATATGCTCATAATGATACAATATAAACAATATACATGCAACGAGGAAAAGAAACGCTATCCACAGAAATCCTCAAGCTTTCTCTTCCCTTTGTGATTCCTCTTTCACTTCTGAGCATGCTAAAGCCATTTCAGAACTGCTTAATAACAGTGCACACAAAATAAACGGTGTCAGATAAGTAAACATTTATCTTGCTTCGTACAACAGGTAATAACAAGAGATAATATGGAGTATTACACAATAAACAAATTAAAGAAAACAAATATACAACATGGATCCCAAAATTCATGTTCAAAGCTCATAATAAGCGGGCCCCCTCACGATGCTAAAACAATACAATGAATTTAATGCATGCTACTCGGAATCGACATTACCCGCCCTAGACGCCTGCAGGTACGTCTAGTGTAGAGTGGAACCCGTCCAACTCATTGACCAAAGCAGGGGAAACTATATCCGTATTCCATGAATGCATTGTAACAACCCATTTTCCAAATAGACCGTCACGGGGGCCAATGCGGACCCACAGTCTGTCTTACCAGCTACAGTTGTGCTCTACATTAGATTATATCCTCCATTTTATCTTTTTACACCTCATTAATTGATGGCGTGGCAGTTGCAGATGTTTTATGGGACCATAACTTTTGATCCAGGAATCCGATTGAGTTTAGGACTTTATCAAGAACTTTCTATTTTCTTATTCAGTTAGGGTATTTTCGTAATTTACTTTATTTAAGTCGTTTTTAGAGTCTTAGAAGGATTAGGTTTTTGAGTCGTAAAGGGATTACGTTTTGAGTCTTAGAAGGATTAGGTTTTTGATTCATAGAAAGATTACAATTTTGAGTTGTAGAAGGATTAGAGTTTCTAATGGGTTATATAAAGCCATGGTTAGGGCTGTAATCATTATGAATTATTATGAATTATTATGAATTATTATCAATTTATTCAATTTCGAGTTTTATCAAAAACTTTAAGGATTATTCCTTGTTTAAGCGTTTACGCTGCGTCAGTTGGTATCAGAGCGTGAATTCCGTTCTTACTAATGATGTCCGGTGGAAGCGGTGGCATTCAGAACGTCGTTCGTGATGTTGAAGCCTTGCGAACCAAAGTGGAGGCTTAAGAGGCGGCAATCAGAACCTTGGAAACAAATCTCGATCAACAATTCTGGCGTATAGACGAGCGCTTTGATGCGGTGATTAACAGATTTGATGCCCTTGGGGTGAATGCCAACAGACACGAAGGTGATGGTGAACAACGTCCAAGAGATCGCGTGCTCGAGGCGATGCTCCTATTGCACCACTGGTCGCGAATTTTAGAGGTCGAGTTGCTTTGGTGGTGACTCCAAAGGACGAGAGGAGGATATGATTCGGCCGAGGATCATGGCGACTGTAGGAGAGATCGAGCTCGGCAGATGGCAGATATAATAACAATAATAATCAGCATAATCATGATTATTATGATAGGGGTAATCATGATAGGGGCGACTTTAGGCTGAAAGTGGACATTCCTAGTTTCTCTGGTAATCTGAACATCGAGGACTTTGTTGATTGGATAGCCGAAGTAGACCATTTTTTTGAGTATATGGAAATTCCTCAAGAAAAAAGGGTGAAATTGGTGGCTTGTCGTTTGAAGAGTGGAGCATCTGCCTGGTGGGAGAGGCTACAGAGTAGGCGTTACAGAGAAGGTAAACAGCCTGTTCGGACATGGTATAGAATGAAGCAGTTGCTCCAGCGAGATTTTCTGCCTCCAGATTATGAGCAAATATTGTTTCAGCGATACCAGCGTTGTCGGTAGGGTCAGAGATCTGTTCATGAATATACGACAGATTTCATGCGACTGGCTGAGAGGAATGATTTTAGGGAGAACGAGGTTCATCAGGTTACACAATACCTTGATGGATTGAAACTGCAAGTTCGGGAGAAAATTGGAGTGCAGGTTATAAGAACTGTCACCGAGGCAAAAAATCTAGCCATTAAGGCTGAATTAATGATGCAGGACAGAGGTGGAAATTGATATGAGGGCAATCGGCGAACCTATGGTAGTGATAATTACCAGAGGAATAATAGCGGAGAGGAAACTTCAAGGAGTTTTGCAGAGCAGAGTAAGTCCACCCAGGGCTGGAATCAAAGTACTGAACGGAAAGAAGATAAGGGACCAGGGGAAAAAACCTGCTGAACAGAAAGAGGGACAAAAGGCAACCGCAAATTCGTATGCTAAGCCTATTATGGGCAAGTGCTATCGTTGTGGGCAGTCTGGTCACAGATCGAATGAATGTCCCAACAGAAAGCAGGTTAATGTGATTGAACGAGATGAAGAAGAGGAAGTTTATTACGTTCCTGATGGAGAGGATGATGACTGTAATGACTATGATGAGGAAGAGGAACAGAATTGTGTGGTCAGAAGGCTGATGTTAACTTCTAAACTAGAAGATGGCAGTCAGCGACACAAGTTGTTTCGGACGAGATGCACTATCAATGGCCAGGTGTTTGAACTGATCATAAATAGTGGAAGCTGTAAGAACATCATCGGTAGAGGTACAGCTGAGGCACTGAAACTGAAGATGGAGAAGCATCCCAGTCCTTACTCTATAGGCTGGATAAAGGCAACTGAGAAAGTGCAGGTGATAGAGCGCTGGAAGGTACCTTTTTCCATTGGCTCTTATAAGGATGAGGTATATTGTGATGTCGTAGATATGGATGCTTGTCATTTGTTGTTTGGACGACCTTGGCAGTTTGATGTTAATGCACAACACGCTGGGCGAGATAATGTGTATAAATTGGAGAAGGAGGGAGTGACGTTTAACTTGCTTCCTTTAAAGGCAAGTAACCGTTCCAAGACTTCTAAAGTGGAGGAACGATCTTTCCTTATAATGACACAAACTGAGCATGAGATGGACGAAGCAGTGAAGGAGTCACAGGTGGTGCATGCGTTGGTGCTGAGACAGATCCTTGTAGGGAATGAGAAGGAGTAAGTTTCTGAGATACTAGGGCAGGTCCAATCCTTATTGGAGGAATTTGCTGAAATTATACTAGACGAGTTGCCTTACGGATTACCTCCTATGCGCGATATTCAGCACCATATTGACCTGATTCCTGGCGCTAGTTTGTCAAACCTCCTACATTACAGAATGAGTCCGAAAGAGAGAGGCCTTGCATGGTAAGGTGCAGGAGTTGCTGCAGAAAGGGCATGTCAGGGAATATCCAAAACATTTAATGTGGCGGATATTTTTCCATTCTATCCAGATGATGAGCCTTTGTATCCAGAAAACTCGAGGACGAGTTTTTCTCAGGTGGGAGAGAATGATGGCGTGGCAGTTGCAGATGTTTTGTGGGACCATAAGTTTTGATCCAGTAATCCGATTGAGTTTAGGACTTTATCAAGAAATTTCTATTTTCTTATTCAGTTAGAATATTTTCGTAATTTACTTTATTTAAGTCGTTTTTAGAGTCTTAGAAGGATTAGGTTTTTGAGTCGTAGAGGGATTACGTTTTGAGTCTTAGAAGGATTAGGTTTTTGATTCATAGAAAGATTACAATTTTGAGTTGTAGAAGGATTAGAGTTTCTAATGGGCTATATAAAGCCATGATTAGGGCTGTAATCATTATGAATTATTATGAATCATTATAGAATCCTCAAATTCATACACAGCGAAAGCCTTACTAATACGTTTACTCGGATAATGATACTATAAATGTGTAACATGAACCATAAACCATAAACCTAATGTAGAAAACCCATATATAACCATAAATACCTCTGAAGTCACAAAAAGATCAATATATACAAGGTATCTCAAAATATCTCACAATCCCCAAACCCAAAATGAAACAAAATATATATAATACAAACGTACGAGTCAGGCAATCTCAGATCAATGGTACTT
Source organism: Stephania japonica (assembly GCA_039657345.1). Classification (NCBI taxonomy): domain Eukaryota; kingdom Viridiplantae; phylum Streptophyta; class Magnoliopsida; order Ranunculales; family Menispermaceae; genus Stephania; species Stephania japonica. Next base: position 51,294,563 of record CM077558.1, read on the forward strand.
TGACAGCTTGCCCTTGCCCCTGCTTGTATTAGGATCTGCACTCAAGCCATTACAAAAGGCAGATGACGATTCCAGAGTGAGTATTCCCAAGGAAATTAAGTGAGCAATACTGAAAGTAAATTCTAGAATTTAAATAAAGCTATTAAATAAACATGCGAAAATAAATACAGGCAACTGCGCTCATCGCATGAATAGATAATAGAGAAAACTCAAAGTGTGTTCTTAGTCCCTAGTGTTAGACTACCACCATACTTCGAACTCTTCCACGGAATATTGCCGGCGAGTCCGACTTAAGCAGGACAAGTATCTGGATACGCTCGATGGCCGACGTTACACCTACGGTGCACCGACACATGCCACGGCATGATACTCGGGTCGTGTTATTCACCGAGATCGATCTGGTAGCACGTACTATGGTGTAGTGGACATACACACAGGAATGGAAAAAGCCTCGCTCAACGTCCGCCCATATAACCATAACCAGAGTAGAATATTGAAATGAAAGAAATTGAATTAAAAATGCCAAAAGAAGTAAATGCTTAAGTAATTTTAGTTGGGATACTACACACCTCAATCCGTAACCCGCGTCCCGAAAACCAAACCTCGGTCTAGCTCCAATAAACACCCGACAATCAAAATTATCACCCGAATGTACCTAATACCATTTGTCATTGAATTAGCTTCAATTGAGTATATTATGTCAATTTTACATTTTACGAAGTAAAAACCTTGACAACATCTCGCCAAAATCCTGAGAAAGTCCTGAAACTAATTTATGAACCCTTTTTCTAATTTCTCATATTTTTCTGAGTTTTTCCAAAACTTTTAGCTATTTTTCTCTAATTTTTTGTATTTTTTATTTAAAAACTATTTTTAATTTATTTACATAAAATAAAAATATATTATTTAATTAATATGGGGGTGAGTCCCCTAAACCGAGTCCGACCCGACCCAACTGGGTTGGGCCCAGTCCGGCCCACCATGACCGGGTCAGGGTCGGGCTCTGTCCAGGCCCACCTAGGTTGGGCCTGGGCCAATTTGACCCGGCCCAGAAGGTGCACGCATTCGTGCGCGTGCGTGCGCCATCCCCCTTCTTCATTTTTTTTTCAACAACAACAACAATAACACCACCAATCAACAACACAACAACACTAAAACCTTACCCAAATCCCAACAAAAACAATGGCACACTTCACATATCTCAGATTTAAACCAAATAACCCAAAACTACAACCAAAAGGAAGAAGAAGAAGAAGAAAGGTGTAAAAATCTCACCTCACTTTGATGATTTCCCACCTTGATGTCCTTCAATTCACCCCCAAAAATGGATCAAACCCTCCCCAACACTTAGTGATTTTCATATTTAGAAGAGGAAGTGAGATAAAAGTGTGTTTGAAAGTCAAAAATTTGCTTTTATACTTTGATTTGCATCTCCTATCACATGGCCATCCCAATGCCCATCTCATGGGTCACATTTGGCCAATAATTGGTCATTTTCCAACCCAAATGACTCACTACATGACTCACTTGTGGACTCTCTTTGGTTTTTACATCATTTAAAGTCCCCAAACGACCATTTCGACGCCCGTTTCGCAACTCAACACGCGTCCTACACGTACTACCGCGATACTAAACCCCATATAGGCATTCCAAAATAATTATTTAATTTATTTTATTCATTTCATGTGTGTATAATTTCCTCCGGCCTAGTATTTCATCTTTTAGTCTACCCGGTACCCGCGTCAACATGTATATCGAGGCAAATACTTAGCACACAATCTCACACGTCAATAGAAATATAATTGCACACATCGCAATGTTGTTTAACCTATTTTAACATAAACATCACAAAATTAGACAAAACAACACACAAAATAACTATTTACCTAGCTCCAGGCGTGCTCTAGCCTAGTTGCGGGTCCTACGAGTGTTTGAGCTGTCCGCATATCTGCAATACGTCAAAAATAACGGGGAATTAAATTCGGGCCGTTACAATTCTTCTCAACTAGGTAAAATTTCGTCTCGAAATTTAAATTAAACTTAAATACTTACCGGCAAATAAGTGGGGATACCGTCGTCGCATGATAGACTCGAGCTCCCAGATGAGTCCCTCAATTTCATGATGCTGCCAACGAACCAAAACCTTTGGAATCTCCCTGTTCCTCAAAGTCTGAATCCTCCTATCCATAATCTCCTCAGGTTGCTCCTCATATGACACATCTGGTTGCACATCAATATGACATACATCAATCATAGGTCTCGGTCCTGACTTAGCTAGCCTCAACATGAATATGTGAAACACCGGATGTACCCCCGCTAACTGTGGCGATAACTCTAAACGGTATGCTACTCTGCCGACACGTTCCTCAACTCTGAACGGTCCAATAAACTTTGGTGCCAGGTTCCCCTTAATGTCAAATCTCTGATGACCCTTCCAGAGCGAAACCTTCAAGTACACCATGTCTCCAACCTCGTAGCTCAGATCCCCGTGATACCTATCAGCATATTTCTTCTGTCTATCTTGTGTCGCTTGAAGTCTATGTCTAATCTACCTCACCTTCTCAGTGTGATCCACAACTACCTCAGGTCCTATAGTCGTTGTATCCTCCGGTGCTGCCCAACATGCTGGTGACCTGCAGGGCCTACCATATAGTGCTTCGAACGGTGGCATCCCAATACTCGCTTGATAGCTATTGTTGTACGTAAACTCGCATAACGGCAGATAATCCTCCCACGATCCACCAAACTATAAACTACACGCCCTAAGCATATCCTCGAGAATCTGAATCAACCGCTCCGACTGCCTGTCAGTTTGAGGATGGTATGCAGTACTGAACTGTAGTCGAGTGCCAAACTGCTCTTGCATACTCTCCCAAAGCCTCAAAGTAAACCTCGGATCTCTGTCAGAAACAATAGAGACTGGTACACTGTGCAATATAACAATCTCTTTCTCGAAAATAGTGCTCAACTATGTAACTGAATATCTCATGGCGATCGGTATAAAGTGTGCCGACTTCGTCAATCTGTCGATAACTACACAAACTGCGTCGTGTCTCCTTGTAATCTGCGGTAGGCCATTGACGAAGTCCATGGTCACATATTCCCATTTCCACTGAGGAATGGGCGGCGGCTGTAGCAACCCAGCAGGTCTCATGTGCTCAACCTTCACTTGCTGACAAATATGACAACTCCGGACTACCTCCCCACGTCAGCCTTCATCCCTGGCCACCAAAACGATCGCTGAAGGTCGTGATACATCTTGGTCCGACCAGGATGAACTGTAAATCACGACCGGTGTGCATCCTCGAGAATACTGTCCCTGATCTCCGCTACCTCCGGTATCCACAGACGACCTCTATGTCTCAAGCACCCGTCTGAACCTTCAGACCACTTCGTGCACCCTGGATCCCGAGCGGGCCGCCCGATACCTAAATCAGGCCCAAATAACGGTCCGACATGCCTAAACAAATAAACCCGCTTTAATAAACATTGGCTAATCAAAGGATAATAATTGTTGAATGAATATAAAAAGATATCCTAAGCTAATAGATTTAAGTTCATAGAACATTAATAAAAGTTATACATCAGTTCATGCTCATTTAAACTTAAACAAGTTTACTTTAATCTCCGAAATGGATCAACTAAAGGTAACCAACATTCAAGCTACCCAAAGATCTATTTTAATTTTCAACCCCAAGTTGATAGTTTCAAAATAAAACGTACATATATATATATATATACAAAAACTCACATCAAGAGGAGACTTCAAGCTCCTCTCTCTTGCCTCAACCTGGCACTATTGTGGATACCTGAGATTTAAGTGGGGTGAGCTAAAAGAACCAACAGAGCTCAGTAATGCAGAAAACCTGCTCAACCATCAAATATGCAAGTAATACCTAATAAACATGCAAAGTCAAGCATGTATTTGAAAAACAAACAAGGATTCAATGAATAGTAGCATAGTAACAAGATTTCATAAGAGATAAACTTAAAATGAATCATCAAGTACTATCATGGACATAAGATTCGAAGTCATAAGATTCTTTCATAACAAATACCACGTTATAAGCAAAATTATATCAACAATAATCATGCATAACATTAAAGAAATTGACAAATCATTTTATAATTTCAAATTTTCATAGAAATGAGGGGGTTTCGCGAGATTATGTATTATAAAATATAACAATACGATAAGTCGATGTTCCATTCAATGCATAGTAGATATTGGCAAGAATCCGGTGACCGATTCTCCTACTCTCAAAGTGATGGAAACAACCAGCTAGCACATAGGCCTTATGTGTCCTCTCGTTTGTCCCATCAAATCCACAGTAGGATCATCCAAGCCATCACCGATGCACATCCCTATGTCTCAAGGTTACAAGAGAAGGTAACTCCAACTCATGTCCCTACGTGACATACTTATGAATTCAATTAGTCAAGTAAAGCCCTCGGTGGTAAACACCACACATCCTGTGGTGTTAACGACCCTCGGTGGTACCACAACATTCTGAGGTATTCTTATTGATTTACTTGCTAATAAGGCCCTCGGTGGAACTCCACACATTCTAGGGCCATGAATAACAGTGCATTCACATTCCATAGATACGTAGATTCGAGCCAATACCATGATGCAACCCACAAATCCCAAGTCTTTAATTCAAATTATGAATCCTAAGCATAACTAATAATTATGTCATATTTGATAATTGAGCAAGCTCCCCACTTACTTAGACACGCCGTGATGCCTACACGGACTCCTCACACATTTGGGGTCCCACGTAAATCGCCTCTTGAATCTAAACAAATCATACAACATTACATAAGTAGTTACTTGATTTAAAGTTAAGTATTTTTCCATTTATTTGTCTTTGGAGATCCACTAGTGTAAGTCTCACGGGTTTCATATCATTCGGAACCTTCATCGAAATTTCCCCATAGTGTGTCGAGGGGTAGGACCACTGTCAGGTCCCCTGGGTTGAGCGCGTGCGTTTCCGATGAAACCGTAGAGGGGCTGGGACATTTCAGCCCCTTAAATCAAAGTACAGGGCCAAACTGGTCCCTGGTTGAGTCAAGGGGCCAGTTTGGCCCCTGGTCAACTGGTCTAAGGGTCAATGACCCCGGTCAACTAGTCCAGGGTCAATCGACCTTGACCAAGCTAACCCGGTAGGGGGAAGTTCATCTTCCCCCATCGACAGTCGTGGAGGGGAGCACAAGCTCCCCTCCTCGACCCCGACCACCACCACCCTCCATCGCTTTCACGCGACGGAGGGGATCTCCGGCGGCTGGCCAGGAGGCCGCCGCCTCTCTGGCCGGCCGCCTTGGAAGAAAGTAGGAGCAGAGGGATGACGGGAAAACACCCCTCTCCTCCTCCTCTCCCTGGCCGAAACTGTGACGGAGGACCCCCCTCGCGTCCACGCCATTACCTGACTGCTATCCGCTCACCATGGTCGACACGTCTCCGCGCTTGTCGTCTTACACACCAGTCCATTACTCCATGGGAGCCGCCGCCCACGTTCAGCGCTGTCGCGCCTTGGGGGCGTCTCTCACCCCTCCTCATCCTCTACACCAATGCTTGGATGTTGTTAGCGCTGCCACACACCGGTCTTGTCCCGCCGGTGTCCGTCGCCGCCTCTTGGTCTCTCTCGTGACAACTTCCCTTTTCTCTCTCTCTCTCTTGTGTTGTTAAAAGAAAAAATTAGGGTTTTAATCCCTTTATATTTGGTGGTAAGAAAATTTGGGTTTCTACCCTATTTATTTGGATCTCTTGTCCCTTTTAATCCATAACACCAATTTTAGATATACTTAATACCCAAACCCTTCTCTAGACCTTCAACCAAATTAATTGAAAATAACTTAGCAACTTAAGGTCTCGTCGTCACGTGCATATAATTTAAATGGGTCACACCAATTTGTAATAACATATTAAACATACAATATTACGACAAACACAAATAAAGTATTAAATTACCAAAATGCCCTCGAGTCGGGTCAAGTAAAATTCGGTCGTTACAATATCCCCAATTTAAGAACTTTCGTCCTCGAAAGTTAAAATAAGGTACACTCATGATCTGACTAGTCCATTCGTAATAGTTTTCCTAATGACCCCATTATTTAATTGGAGTAATCTGCACTTACACCTTCTACTCATACTCCACGTGAAATAAAGTCTTACTCTTGACTCTACTATATCACATTTTTATTTCCGACCCACTGACCGAAATTCATAAGGTCTCTCTTATAGATCTCAATAAAATCATTATACTCAGACACTTGCCAAGTTCTTCTATCGTCACATGTTCTTAAGGTAGTCCTTTATAATGTTCACCGAAGTCGCAATATACGCTTAAGTCACTTAACTTACAGAGAGGTAGAACCATACTGAGATATGATTTGGTGCATATCTCGTGTCAACGAACATCTCTCATATCCGCATTGAAACCATACCACCAACTCGGTAGTAGGGAAACAAGGATAATTGTCTCGCTATAACATGAGCACTAGCACACCATCTCTATCAACATCTCGGTTACGTACATCATTGAACGACTCATCATGTCTTTGCGACTTATTTGTGAAGGCTACAAATGGCAGACATAATATTCCTTTCTAGAATAATACCTTAATATTATTGGCATTACATGTTTATCGACATTCATTCTTGTAGGTTCATAATTCAAGTCAACTTTTGACTAATGATCCACGTTGTAACTCCTCCGTCACACTTAACTATTAATTGACGTAAACAAGCTTCCACCTTTAAAATCTTGTGGAATATTTTTAACATCGACATTATTTCTAAGTAGGTTTCAGCATTCATCTAAATGCGCTCCATTTCATCACCATTTTTTTTATTTCATACCAAGATCTCTTATCACTATATCTCAATTTTCAAGAGATCTATCGTATTGCGTCCTCGCACTGATCAATTCTCACGATCCTGGGTGACTATTTTAAACATTATTGACTTAGTCATGGCCCCTTTTTGGTATACAATGGTCCCTTCTCATCTTTATGAGCTAACTCTTAGCTCTTATAATGTGTTTAGTACTTCACTCTCTGAGAAATGAAGGTGATTAGATTTCATGTTTCAAACCTGACATTCACATCGTTTTTTTTGGGAGTTACATAATTTATGCTCCAGACGTGGTTATTAAGAACTCGTGTCACACTACGATCTAGTTATTTCAAGTTCATAACTCAAACTTATATTTCAATGTATTACACTCGTGCATTACTACTGTCGCACTGCATATACGTTTTGTTGGATACTTCAACTATAAAGTACAAATCTGTGTACATAAAACTCATATAAGTTTATCTTGTACGACTTGTTCTAAAGCTTTAATTCAAGTGTACAAAAATTCATATTTACACCAATTTCGAGAATTATCTTGCACTGTTTAGGTTATGATTTATTGCTTATACTTAGCACAAAACCATTCATAGTGTTCTTCATTTTCTCCAAATTCAATGATTCTTGAAAATAAGAATATCAACCGATTTCTCATAGGATTGATTTAAAGTGACCTCATACTTAGGCAAACCTTTATGCCACATAATTTTCTTATGCTTTTGTCACTTGTTATGGTGTCGACCTTGATTATTCGTACATTATTTTCACGTGTTGATATCCTTAACACTTAACCATTTGCAAATCTATTGCTTTCTCATCTGGGTTGCAATCTCAAATTCTCTTACATCATCAAATCAGGGCTTTCACTTTTGGACTAACACTAAGTCCTCAGGCTTCCGGGTATAAACATATTTTGTTTAATAAATGTTAACTATGTGAAATTTATAAGATTTCATATTCAGACGTATATTCATGTTCTATAACTAGGTATAGGGTATTTCCTCATCATCCCTATTAGATGTATCATGCATTTAACGTAGCATAAACTTTGTTGAGGGTCGATCCTAATCAGGATCCCCACTTTTAATAGTCGACCTTTCACTGATCAGATCTTTCATCTTTCCTTTCAACCATTTAGTTTGGTAGTTTAGATATTTAATGTAATTTTTTATTTTTATCAAGAGATCACAAGTTACTTCCTACAAGTGATCAACTTGATTATTCGTGACGTCACCATTTCGATTACAAATTTTGTTCTTGAATATGGTACTATTGCAATACATATTGTCTCTTTTGAGTTCGCAATTCTTCTCATCACCAAATTACTTCATTCATTTTTTCATGGGTCGATCCTATTCTAGGATCCCCAATTTTAAGAACCAAGTCATTATTGACTAAGGTTATATAACAATCATTTGCCTCGATTACTCTTCAACTTCATTTTTCATTCAACCATCCCCTACCAATTTGGTTAGATTTCATTTTTGACTCAAAAGTAATGAATCCACACGTCTAATCATATCGTAAATATTCTTTTATTAGTGTACCCCCGATTTTAATGATTCACTTATCATCGAGTTCATTATAATATAATTAATCATGCATCATACGCTCTTTAAAACCTACTAATATAACTTGTACATACCGCTTAGTTTGGGGCTTCGCTTTAATTATTCAATCCATGATACTACATTGCATACTCTCCATTCATTTCAACATAATTTATCAATTCTTGTATCCCCAACTTTATGAATCAACTCTCTTCTAATTATGTTAGAATAATTTCTTTATTGCAAGTGGTTACCTTTGATTTATATCATTTTAACCTCAAATCTTGAGTCTTTACAACATCTACAAATTTTTTACTTGGCAACACGATCTTCACACATGGCTATTTCATCGAAATAGTTTTTGACTTTGATTTCAATTTTTTTAGTAACTCACCCATCTTTGAGTGTACTAATTTGACATTTTGTATTCACTAGATTTTCTCATTGAATAGTTTTCAATGTATTCTTTAATTTTTCATTCGCCATCTCGTACATTATACACTTATGCTTCGAGCTAACTCTCAATTTGGGTCCTCAATTTTAGTATTCAACCTATCGATAACTAACTTAGCTTTATTTTTCTTTTACACAAGTTCGATCGAAACTTGAATGTCATAATTCAATCAATCGTAAAGTTAAATCCAAATTCAAAGTCCATTTCAAAATATTAAGTTTCTATTTTTCAAGCTAAGACTAGCTTATTTTTATGGAATCATCTAAAAGCTTTCTCGCATTTCAAGCGAATTGTAATACCTCTTTCGAATCAATTTGGTCAATATACTTTCAAAATATAAATCACGACCACGAGAAACTTTGTATTCCAACACTACAAAATGGTAACATAGATCCAAACGATCCAATCAATGCTTTATCTAAAGATTAAAATTACAACGTCAAATACTTATGTTTGCCTTTTCAAAATTTTTTTTTTTACTTGTAAAATGAAACATCACGTTAATCCTTCCATGAAAATTTCAATAAAGTGCGGCAAACATCAACTTGAAAACAATACAAAATCATGGTCCAATATAGTCGAAAAATCATTTTTCGATAAAAATAGATCACCTGAAACAACATAATTCGATCTATAGTAATAACCTTCGAATCAAATTTATAGACCAATGATTCACACTCTTAATCGAGCAATAGAGGTTTTTAGAGTATACTTGACGTCTATATCTTGAATTAAGTTCACCTCCCCGCCGTACTAACTTGCTTATCATTGTTTGAAACCAAAGATTCATTTGCATCCTTACTAGGATTGTTAACTTCCATTTTCAACAAGATATCATTAATTTTAATTATCCTAATAAAGTTTTCGGTGTCAGAGTTACTTCTCCGAAATGTGACCACATCACAATTCCATCTTGCATATTTAACGTGGCATCTCATCATCCTTTCAAGTCTATCAATACTTGCTTAAATCTTTATTTCACCACTCTATAGTTAGGTATATGCACATCTCGCCATACAATTTCCACTCTAAGTTTAGTCGTTCTATCGTAACCATTCTTGCAAAGAAAGTGTTGTAGACTTCCTTGCAACGCATGTGGAACCTTCTACGTACTTTCCTTTGATTTTCTTGTATCGTTAATTGTCATTCTCAACTCGTGGAACCAAGGTTTCACGTCTTAAGGAAAGACATTTACCTATATATCTAACGATATATTTATATATACAAAGTAGCAAATAATCATCACATTAAATCTTTTTCAAATTTTTTTTGTCTCATCCCATCCTAGGGTTTATCATTATTGCGTGTTAAGTCGACTTTGAACCAATGTCCCATATCACTGATTTGTTTAACTTAACTTGACCTTTAAACTTAACGGCCCTACATCTTAGGTTTTTCTAACCTAAAGTTTCCCTAGGTTCTAATCCCTATGCTCTAATACCAACTGTGACAACCCTGCCCCGACCTAGGGTTGGGTCGCCTGGCCCAGACTGCCAGTTCCCGATACTTGAACCAGGCCCAAATAACGGTCTGGCACGCCTAAACAAATAAACCTGCGGAATAAACATTTGCTAATCAAAGGATAATAATTGCAGAATGAATATAAAAAGATATCCTAAGCGAATAGATTTAAGTTCATAGAACATTAATAAAAGTTATACATCAGTTCATGCTCATTTAAACTTAAACAAGTTTATATTAATCTCCGAAATGGATCAACTAAAGGTAACTAAGATTCAAGCTACCCAAAGATCTATTTTAATTTTTAACCCCAAGTTGATAGTTTCAAAATCAAACGTACATAATATATATATACAAAAACTCACATCAAGAGGAGACTTCAAGCTCGTCTCTCTCTTGCATCAACCTGGCGCTGTCGTGGATACCTGAGATGTAAGTGGGGTAAGCTAAAAGAACCAACAGAGCTCAGTAATGCAGAAAACCCACTCAACCATCAAATATGCAAGTAATACCTAATAAACATGTAAAGTCTAGCATGTGTTTGAAAAACAAACAAGGATTCATTGAATAGTAGCATAGTAACAGGATTTCATAAGAGATAAACTTAAAATGAATCATCAAGTACTTTCATGGACATAAGATTCGTAAGTCACAATTAAATAGGAATTCATACTTTCATAACAAATACCACGTATTCATAAGCCATCAATTATATCAACAATAATCATGCATAGCATTAAAGAGATTGAAAAATCATTTCATAATTTCAAACTTTCATATAAATGAGGGGGGTTTCGCGAGATTATGTATTATAAAATATAATAATACGATAAGTCGATGTTCCATTCAATGCATAGTAGATATTGGCAAGAATCCGCTGATCGATTCTCCTACTCTCAAAGTGATGGAAACAACCAGCTAGCACACAGGCCTTATGTGTCCTCTCGTTTGTCCCATCAAATCCACAGTAGGATCGTTCAAGCCATCACCGATGCACATCCCTATGTCTCAAGAGTACAAGAGAAGGTAACTCTAACTCATGTCCCTACGTGACATACTTATGAATTCAATTAGTCAAGTAAAGCCCTAAGTGGTAAACTCCACACATCCCGGGGTGTTAACGACCCTCGGTGGTACCACAACATTCTGAGGTATTCTTATAGATTTACTTGCTAATAAGACCCTCGGTGGAACTCCACACATTCTGGGGCCATGAATAACAGTACATTCACATTCCATAGATACGAGCCAATACCACGACACAACCCATAAATCCCAAGTCTTTAATTCAAATTATGAATCCTATGCATAACTAATAATCATGTCATATTTGATAATTGAGCAAGCTCCCAACTTACCTAGACACGCCGTGATGCCTACACGGACTCCTCGCACATTTGGGGTTCCACGTAAATCGCCTCGCGAATCTAAACAAATCATACAACATTACATAAGTAGTTACTTGATTTAAAGTTAAGTATTTTTCCATTTATTTGTCTTTGGAGACCCACTAGTGTAGTCCCACGGGTTTCATATCATTCAGAACCTTCATCAAAATTTCCCCCGTAGTGTGTCGAGGGGTGGGACCACTGTCAGGTCCCCTGGGTTGAGCGCGCGCGTTTCTGATGAAGCCTTGGAGGGGTTGGTACATTCCAACCCCTTAAATCACAAGAGCCAGCCCAAACCGGTCCCCGGTTGAGTCCAGGGGCCGCTTTGGCCCCCGGTCAACGGGTCTAAGGGTCGGGCTGACTCGGTCAACCGGTCCAAGGTCAACTGACCCTTGACCAGACAACCTGGTAGGGGGAAGTTCATCTTCCCCCTATCGACAGTCGTGGAGGGGAGCACAAGCTCCCCTCCTCGACCCCGACCACCACCACCCTCCGTCGCTTTCACGCGACGGAGGGGATCTCCGGCGGCTGGCCAGGAGGTCGCCGCCTCTCTGGCCGACCGCCTTGGAAGAAAGTGGGGCGAGAGGGGTGACGGGAAAACACCCCTCTCCTCCTCCTCTCCCTGGCCGAAACTATGACGGAGGACCCCCCTCGCGTCCACGCCATTACCTGACTGCTATCCGCTCACCATGGTCGATACGTCTCCGCGCTTGTCGTCTTACACACCAGTCCGTTGCTCCATGGGAGCCGCCGCCCATGTTCAGCGGTGCCGCGCCTTGGGGCGTCTCTCACCCCTCCTCATCCTCTGCACCAATGCTTGGATGTTATTCGCGCTGCCACGCACCGGTCTCGTCCCGCCGTGTCCGTCGCCGCCTCTTGGTCTCTCCGTGACAACTTCCCTTTTTCTCTCTCTCTCTGTGTTGTTAAAAGAAAAAATTAGGGTTTTAATCCCTTTATATTTGGTGGTAAGAAAATTTAGGGTTTCTACCCTATTTATTCGGGTCTCTTGTCCCTTTTACTTTATAACACCAATTTTAGATATACTTAATACCCAAACCCTTCTCTAGACCTTAAACTAAATTAATTGAAAATAACTTAGCAACTTAAGGTTTCGTCGTCGCGTGCATATAATTTAAATGGGTCACACCAAGTTGTAATAACATATTATACATACAATATTACGACAAACACAAATAAAGTATTAAATTACCAAAATGCCCTCGATATAATAGAATTAAAATGGGTCACACCAAGTTGTGATAAAATCATATTATACATACAATAGATGTCCACTTGCATCAAACACAAATAAAGTATTAAATTACCAAAATGCCCTCGAACGCCTTCAGCCCCCGGAAAGCATCCTCACACTCCTACGACCACCAAATCGACATCCTTCTTGGTCAACCTCGTCATCGCGCCGCAATAAGTGAGAAAAACCGAATGAAACGCTTAGTAGCCCGCCAAATCGCTGATGACGTGCCATAAAAAATTTACCTTACTCAGCCAAAACGCACACTTGTTGAACTTGGCGTAAAGTCGATGCTCTCTCAGCGTCGCTTACACCTCCCCAAGATGTCTCTCGTGCTCTACACGAGTCCTGCTGTAAATCAGGATGCAGTCGATGAAAGTATCGATCCAAAAATGACTTGAGCACCCTGTGCATCAAATCCATGAAGATCGTCGGCACGTTAGTTAGCCCAAACGGCATAACTGTAAACTCGTACAACCCGTAACGCGTACTAACAACGATTTTCTCGATATCTCCCTCTCGAATCCTCAACTAATGGTATCCTGATCTGAAGTCAATCTTCAAAAAGAATTTGGCTCATGCCAACTGATCGAACAAGTCATCGATCTTGGGAAGTGGGTAACGGTTCCTAATCGTCACCTGATTAAACTTCCTATAATCTATACACATCCGCATCGAGCCGTCCTTCTTCTTCACAAAAAGAACTGGAGCTCCCCAAGGTGATATGCTAGGGTGAACGAATCCTTTCTGCAGTAACTCCTTTAACTGGGTTCTCAACTCCTCCTGCTCCTATGCTGACATCCTATACGCCCGTCAAATCGCCAGTCCTCGAAATCAGCTCGATAATAAACTCAATAGCTCTCGGTGGTGGTAATCCTGGCAAATCATCAGGAAACACGTTAGCAAACTCGCAAATAACTGGGACATCCTCAACCCTAATCACTGTCTTAAGCTCTGGCTCCACCATAGCCGCGTACGCCTCTATCTCCTGCGACGTAGCTAGTCAGCCTCGAGTGATAGGTAATGCTGACGTAGCTCCAACAAATGAAAACTCTGGAATCCCCTCGATGTAAAATGTCACCGTCTTACTAAAACAGTTGATCTGTGCGTGATAAGACGATAACCAATCCATATCGAACATCTCGTCGAACTCCAAGTACTCTAATACTCTAAAGTCAGCCGGTAACTGATGTCCCTCAATCTCAACCACACAATCCCGAAAAATCCGGTTAGGGTAAATCTTATCCCCAGCTGTCGTACTGAGAACAAGATGTGTGTATAAAGTCCGTGCACCTAACCCTAATAATCCTACCATATGTCCAAATATAAAGGAAAGTGTGTTGTCAGAATCAAACATAACATGCATAAAAGTACCAAAGACAGATAACTTACCCTCACCAAGCTGTCTGGTCGCCTCCCGGTGTGGCTGTGCAACCCCAAAAGCAGCTGTCTTGGCCCTATCTCTGGCCTGGTCTGTCAGTAGTCCTCTAACTCTGCGCCTGACTTTGACCTCTGCTGTCACGGCCCAATTTCCTAATCTTGATTAACTTGCCTAATTAGGATCACCGACCCGTGACGTGGGGCCCGCATGAGACGCGCACATTGACCGAGGCACGTGGCCGAGGTAAATGTTATATTTGTACTGGTGTATGCCTAGTGTTGTGTATGTGTGTAGACTAATTAAGTCCATTTTTGCAAACCATAGACGTCGAGTTGATGTGAGCGGGGACACGCCTTGGAGTGCGAGCAAGTATGAGTACTTAGTGGAATTATCGGGGTAGCGAGACTAGGCTAGGAAATAACAATTTATTTCAAATCTACCTTAACATAAATTAAGTTATTTAATTTAGTTGAAAAATACGACGTTCGACGCACGAGGAAAGTGCCTCGAGTTGCTTGCGAGCCGGGGAACCGAGTAATTAGCACTTTGGAGAATTTTGTTTTATATTAATATGAATTTATAAGAGATTAATATGCATTATGGAGTTATTAAAATGTATATGGTTCTATGTAATTGAGCAAATCAAATTAGAATCCTATAGTTGGTTGGAAAATACAACACACATAGACTTACCTCGAGATTCGTGTGAGCACACACCCCCATACACTTGTGTCACACATGTGTGTTACAAGGCTGGATTTTAGTGGAGAGTAGGAGCAAAGGATGGCCACAAGATATCATAGAGATTGGATGGACACATTAGATCAAAACCCCCACTATAAAAACCATCTTTTCTCATACATTGCTTCATAATGCATGTCTTTGGCTGAAAATTCAGAGTTGTGGAGAACTCTCTTGCTGGAAAACTTGGGAGATTTAAAGGAGTTTTTATAGCACAAATCAAGGGATCAAACACCCCCCATCAAAGAACACCAACTAGGTAACCTTCCTTCCTCCTCATGCATTCAAGTTGTAGTATTTTTGAGTTCAATCAAAGGGGTTTTCTGTGGGGATGATTCTAAAGTGTTTCGATGTAGATTTGATCCAATTCTAAACCTTAATCTCAAACAACAAGTTCCATTTTCGGATATTGTAAGTTTTTGCCAAAAAAATGGAATTTTCTTATGATTTCGATTTTGGGAATTTTCGAGCTAGTAAATAATGTTGTTTTTGAAAACAAAGTTCATATTTGGATTCTCCATTGAAAAACACTTGCGATTCCAAAAGAGGTTTTGAAAATCAAGTGAGATTTTGGTTGGATTAAAAATTTCGCTTTTGGGTATGTTCTTGAAGTTCTTGAGGTGTAGTTTAAAAATGCATGTTTAATCTTGTTAATTAATGCATATTTTAATTTTAGAAAATTTGGTAAGACATCAACATGGCGTCAACGGGTCGTCGATGGGGCATCGACGCCGGCCGACGGCGCGAGCAAGAAGACTAACGAGGTGCCGGTTCGGCCAACATGAGTTGTCGGCCGAACCAAAGACACTCCTAACGTGCGTTCAAAGACAAGCAGAAAGCTTGTGCTTGAACGCACAAGTTAGGAGGTGATTGTGAAGGCCCAAGTCCATGTATATGGGCTTGGGCCATCCAAAATTAAAAAAAAAAAACCATATGCATATATATGTGCCAACAAAGATATATATGTATATGCATGTACATGGGCCAAGTCCATGTATATGGGCTTGGGACCTAAAATGTGTACGATGGTGGGCTTTTGTTGTGCACAAACATTCATGTGCATAAAATGTGGGCCTTTAATGTGTGCCAAAAGCCCACATGCATAGGGACCTATATAAATAATAATGCTCATATACAAAAATTATAGAAATTAACTAGGAATTTAGAAAATAAAAATAAAAATAAAAATAATAATAAATAATAATAAAAATAATAATATACATATATATATTTATATATGTGTATACATTTATATATATACACATACACATATATGTATACATACAAAAATAATAATAATGATAATAATATAAAATATATCTATGTAATAAAAGTATTAAAAATAAATAAATAAATGATATGAAATGACCTTTCAGGGGACCTAGGGGTGTTACGAGATTTCGAGAGCGGTAGTCCTGAGTGTCGCGAGAGGTCTGGATAGCCATAGCTATCCCGTGACTAGTAAGTGAACTGTGGGAACTCTTTACTTTATTTCATTCCAGTCATTTATAAATTTTCGCCTATTTGTAGACTAGCTAATTTATTTCCCACATCATGCTTTCCTTGTTTCTACTCATATTGAATATCGATATAGCATGATGCCTTGTTTATTATATCATTGACTCCATGTTTCCTTATATGCTCAATGTTTGTCTTGGAATGTGGCTAATGGATATTTAGAAAATGCATGCTATAGGGTTATTTGTTATGTTGGACTTGTCTTCTACTTCCTTGGGGCTTTGTAGCCTAACTTATGTTGAAATCGTAACAACTTTAGGATATATATTCTTGAAAACTAAAGTAGGGATTATCTAGTGTCCATTGCACATGAGATGCGCGGATTCACGAGGATTTCGGTCTTTCGGGGTCTCCGACTCGCCACTACACTTGGGCGGCACACGTGACATGGATCACGGGGTTGTCGGCAAGTATAAATGATTTAAATACGCGAGCACAGCTCCGCAATTTGAGGTTATTAGGAAAAAAAAAGAGAGAGAGATTATTATCATATGTTGAGCATAGCTCCATACAAGAGTGGAAAAGGCTAGGTGATAGTTCTCACCGCCGACCGGACGTAGATCATCTCGACTTAGCTCGTGTCGCTTTATGGGTATCTCGTTAATGTTGGTATTTACTTGCATTATTTATTCAAGATTTCTTCACTACATATGCTTTTAAATACCTTTTGTTTAAATTGGAAATGTAGTATTAGATTTCCCCAGCTTATCACTTAAATATCACTATACTCACCGTCTAGTTTGTGACGGTGGGTGTAGGTCCATCGAGCAAAGACCAGTGCCGGCAAGGAGAAGATCGGCGACTACCTTCGAGCTCCGAGCGCGTAGCTGCCCGTACATGTAGGGTACTTTTGTATTATGTTTACTTATGTCTTTATCTTTTGGGATGTTATTGGGATGAGCGTTAGATTACCCGACTTTTGGCTTTCACTTTGTTTATATATGTTCGCCGTTTACTTGCATATATATGGTGATCGTTATTTCCTGGTTTCCACACTTAGGATTTATAAAAAAATAAAATAAAAAAAAAATAAAAAAAAAAATTCCGCTAAAATATTAAAGACTTCCGCTAAATAAAATAATTGTTTAAACAAGAGAACACATGTAGTAAAGGCTGACTAATTCGTAATCGGGTCCTATGTGTTGTTATTAGGGCTTAATTACGGGATTAGGCCGGACGGTGCCCTAGATTAGAAGCGGGGCCGTCACATCGGCTCTGGCCTCTTTGTTGTCTCGGCCGATCACTTGGTGTAGAGGTGCAGAATACGCTACCTCGCGATCATCACGTCTATCCCGATCATCCCGACGATCTTTGTCGTCTCTATGACCCTCATCTGACTGCCAATCACCTCTACCTCTATGAGGTCTCTAACCCTGTCCCTGTCGGCCCTGATCTCTCTTCTATCTCTTCGGCCTCTGATCTAACCGAGAACCCTGAGCTGGATTACTCTCCTGACCCCGTAGCGCAACCTGAATCGCCAATCTGCTAGCACTATATACTATATAAGTCTCCTGAGAAAGAGACCAGTCATATACCTGAGTCAAAGTAGTCGTTCCACTGGAAACAACTGTGGTAGCTATCCTCTCATCTAGTCCTCGAATAAAGTAATATATATGCAGTCGGTCAGTCCCTGCCAGATCCATAGAGTATGACAAAAGATATTTGTACCTTTCCATGTACTCGGAATGTACATATCACCCTGAACCAGTGTCAAGAACTCCTCTCTCAATCGAATCCTGACCTCCATAGGTATATACTCATCCATGAACAATGCTCTGAAATCGACCCAAGTAGTAACCACAGGATGTGTCGCTTTATAGGTAGTCCACAATATAGCAGCAACAGATCTCAAGCAATAACTAGCCAATCTCGGTCTATCAACCTCATCAACCAATAACATCTCGTGTAATCTCTCGTGAGCCAATAGCCACCTCCCGGCTATCTCTAGGTCTCTGACTCCATAAAAGTATCCTAGAGAAAACCTAAGATAATCCTTCAGCTTCTTCTCCTCCACGGTCATCAAACTCCTTGAAGTAGATGCCACAACTGGCTGCTTGGTAGTTGAAGGAGTCACAACTAACGTAGTCTCAGCTGGAACAACCACTGGTATACCCTATCGACATGTGTCTCGGATACTGCAGCCTGCCCCTGAGTTTCAGCAGTAGTGGGAGCATCAACTGCAGGAGTAGTTGTAACGGCCCATTTTCCAAATAGACCGCCACGGGGGCCAATGCGGACCCACAGTCTGTCTTACCTGCGACAGCTGTGCTATACATTGGATTATATCCTCCATTTTATCTTTCTAAACCTTATTAATTATCATTTTACTAATTAAGTTGTATTGAAATCAAATTATATGTTAAGCCATCATGAAATCCTCAAATTAACACAGCGGAAGCATTATCAACACATTTACTAGGATAATGATACTATAAATGTGTAAGATAAACCATAAACCTAATGTGGAAAACCCATATACTACCATAAATACCTCTGAAGTCACTAAAAGATCAATATACACAAAGTATCTCAAAATCCCAAACCCATAATAAAACAAAATAAATATAATACAAACATACGAGTCGAGCAATCTCGTATCAACAAGACTCGGCAAATTTTGCCGTTGCCCCCGTTGCGACTAGGATCTCGCACTTAAGCCATCACAAAAGGCAGATGACGAGTACAGGGTGAGTATTCTTAAGAAAATTAAATGAGCATTACTGAAAGTAAATATTGAAATTTAAATAAAGCTATTAAATAAACATGTGTAAATAAATACAGGCAACTGCGTTTAATGCATGAATAAATAATAGGAAAAACTCAAAGTGTGTTCCTAGCCCCTAGGGTCAGACTACACCATAATTCGGACTCTTCCATAGAATACTGTCGGCGAGTCCAACTCAAGCAGGGCAAGCATCTGGATCCGCTCGATGGCCAGCGTTACACCAACGGCGCACCGATACATGCACGGCGTAATACTCGGGTCGTACTATTCACCAAAATCGATCTGGTAGCACGTGCTATGGTGTAGTGGACATACACACAGGAATGGAACGGAGGGAGCCCCGCTCAACGTCCGCCCATATAGCCATAACCAGAATAGAGTATTGAAATGAAAGAAATTGAATTCAAATGCCAAAAGAAGCAAATACTCAATTAATTTCAGTTGGGATACTACACACCTCAATCCGCACTCCGCATCCCGAAATCCAAACCCCGGCCTAGCTCCAATAAACACTCGACAATCAAAAGTATCACCCCAAATGTACCTAAGATTATTTATCATTGAATTAGCTTCAATTTGATATATTATGTCAATTTTACGTTTTTCGAGGTAAAAACCCCGACTACATCATGCCGAAATCCCGATAAAATCCCAAAATTTATTTATGGACCTTTTTTCTAATTTCTCATATTTTTTCTGGATTTTTCAGAATTCTTCCATAATTTCTTAGCTATTTTTCCCTATTTTCTGTATTTTATTTTATTTAAAACTGTTTTTAATTTATTTAAATAAAATAATAAATAAATATTATTAAAATAATAGGGGATGGGTCCCCTGAACCGGTCTGGGTCGGGCCCGATCCAGGCTCTCCCGGGTTGGGCCTGGGCTGATCCGGCCCGGCCCAAAGGGTGCACACGCGCCCCTTCATCTTCCTCAAACAGAGGCCAGCAGCACCTCTGTTTTTTTTTTCTTTTCTTTTTTTTTTCTTCTTTCTTTATTTCTTTCTTCTCTAATGGAAGGGAGGGTGGGGAGACGACACCTATCGTCTCCCTCCTCGGACCGATTTCAATTCTCGGCCATGGCAGAGCCATGGCCGAGCTCACCACCAAGCCAACTTACACAACAACTACACCCAACGACCACAAGAACAACAAGAGCAAACTCACCTCGTTCACATCGTCGTGCTCGCGATCACTCTGCCAATCTCTTCTCCTCCTTCTCTTCTCCCGATCTCGATCTCTCTTCTCTGTTTTGTTTTTTTTTCTTTTCTTTTGATTTATCGAAGAGAACGAAGGCGGTTAGATCGGAAAAATGACCAAAATACCTTTGTGTTCATCTACTTTTCCTAAACAAACCAATACCCTTTTTGGTAATTTCACCATTATTTATTTATTTTTTGATTTATATATATACATATTTATATATACATATATATTTTAAATTACATATATATATATAAATATATATCCGTCTATATTTTCGCGCCTACAATTTCGTCGTGCGCGCCAACGAGCATACTCCAGCGTGCACACTACTGTACTACCCACGCGTGTCGACCACGACCCCGCGTGTACCTAGGCGCCTATCAATTTACTATTTTATCACAATTAAATCATTTAATGTGTGTATTATTTTCTCCGGCCTAATATTTCATCTTTTTGTCTACTCGGTACGCGCGTCGACACGCATATCGAGGCAATACTAACCACACAATCTCACACGACAATTAAAATATAATTACACACATCGCGATGTCATTTAACCTATTTTAACATAAACATCGCAAATTTAGTCAAAACAACACACAAAATAACAATATACCTAATTCCAGGCGCGCACTAGCCTAGCTGTGGGTCCCACGGTTGTCTGAGCTGCCCATCACGTCTCGCAATACGTCACAAATAACGGCGAATTAAATTCGGACCGTTATAGTAGTAGCCAATGGTGCAAACTACGATCGTAGTAGCCGTCGTAGTCTCACGAGTCCTCAATAAATCCAACAACCGTGTGAACCTATCATCAACCGTCCACGCTAATGACTCTAATGTCAATATCGGCCTAGTGGAATCACTAGTATCCCCAACCTCTCGTCGAGTCGTACTAGAAGGCCGCCAAATCCATCGATATCCGCATCGAAGAATGTGCCTCAGTACGAATATACGTGTAACGTAGGTAAGATACAACAAAAAATATAACATGTATATCCCTGATTTCTACCCATCTCTCATTACTTCCCAACTAAGACTTTAGACAATTCCTTTGGGTTTCCACATCTAAAGCTTATTCAATAGGTTTATGATCAGGTTTTCCTCAAATTCCAGCCCTAGGTTTTCTTAAACCTAGGCTCTGATACCAAAATGTAACGACCCATTTTCCAAATAAACCGCCACGGGGGCCAATGTGACAGCTGTGCTCTACATTGGATTATATCATCCATTTTATCTTTTTACACCTCATTAATTATCCATTTACTGCTTAAGTTGTATTGAAATCAAATTATATGTTAAGTCATTATAGAATCCTCAAATTCACACACAGCGAAAGCCTTACTAACACGTTTACTCGGATAATGATACTATAAATGTGTAACATAAACTATAAACCTAATGTGAAAAACCCCACATATAACCATAAATACCTCTGAAAGTCACAAAAAGATTAATATATACAAGGTATCTCAAAATATCTTACAATCCCCAAACCCAAAATGAAACAAAATATATATAATACAAACGTATGAGTCAGGCAATCTCAGATCAATGGTAATCTGACAGCTTGCCCTTACCCCTGCTCGTACTAGGATCTGCACTCAAGCCATCAAAAAAGGCAATTGACGAG
Organism: Stephania japonica; assembly: GCA_039657345.1. Classification (NCBI taxonomy): domain Eukaryota; kingdom Viridiplantae; phylum Streptophyta; class Magnoliopsida; order Ranunculales; family Menispermaceae; genus Stephania; species Stephania japonica. Next base: position 51,316,727 of record CM077558.1, read on the forward strand.
TCTAGAGTGAGTATTAGAAATTTAGTGAGCAATACTGAAAGTAAATACTGAAATTTAAATAAAGCTATTAAATAAACATGCGAAAATAAATACAGTCAACTGCGCTCCTCGCATGACTAAATAATAGATACAACAACAATAGCACCACCAATCAACAACATAACAACACCAAAATCTTACCAAAATCCCAACTAAAACAATGGCACACTTCACATATCTCGGATTCAAACCAAATAACCCAAAACTACAACCAAAAGAAAGAAGAAGAAGAAAGATGTAAAGGTCTCACCTTACTTTGATGATTTCCCACCTTGATGTCCTTCAATTCACCAGCAAAAATGGATCAAACCCTCCTCAACACTTAGTGATTTTCGAATTTAGAAGAGGAAGTGAGATAAAAGTGTGTTTGAAAGTCAAAATTTTGCTTTTATACTTAGATTTGCATCTCCTGTCACATGGCCATCCAAATGCCCATCTCATGGTTCACATTTGGCTAATAATTGGTCATTTTCTAGCCCAAATGACTCACTAGATGACTCACTTGTGGACTCTCTTTGGTTTTTGCATCATTTAAAGTCCCCAAACGGCTATTTCGACGCCCATTTCGCAACTTAACACGCGTCCTACATGTACTACCGCGATACTAAACCCCATATAGGAATTCCAAAATAATTATTTAATTTATTTTATTCATTTCATGTGTGTATAATTTCCCCCGACCTAGTATTTCATCTTTTAGTCTACCTGGTACCCGTGTTGACACGCATATCGAGGCAAATACTTAGCACATAATCTCACATGTCAATAGAAATATAATTACACACATCGCGATGTCATTTAACCTATTTTAACATAAACATCGCAAAATTAGATAAAACACACTCGAAATAACTATTTACCTAGCTCCAGGTGCGCTCTAGCCTAGCTGCGGGTCCCACGAGTGTTTGAGTTGTCCGCTCATCTCGATATACGTCAAAAATAACGGCAAATTAAATTCAGGCCGTTACATGCATGGTCAACAATGACACTCCCTTACCATGCAAAATATATTCCATATTACTATAAAAAGTAAGCGTAGTGTTTACTTACCACCAAACTGATTCAAAATTGATATAGATGCCTCACTTGCATAATTTCCATGAATTCCCGCACTTAGAACTCCTATTTAGTCAAAAAAAAACATTCACTTGGAGCCTTAATCCAATCACCTCACTTCTCATTCATTTTCATTAATACTTCACAATAAATGTCTACTAAAATTTCAATAATCTCAATCATTACCCAATCAATCCAAGTTTCTAAATCATGTAGATACTTTAATTAGATACTATATATCAATTTATAATATTCATATGCATTCAGTAAGAAAAGCCCTGAAGAAAGCCTAAAAATCTGTTTTGTGACTTAGTGTTGGATTGTTCATTATATGCTTATCTCTTATGAAATCCTGCTACCCTTTTACTGTTCAATGAATCCTTGTTTGCTTTCAAATATATGCTAGACTTTGCATGCTTATTATGTATTACTTGCATATTTGATGGTTGAACGGGTTTTTCGCATTACTGAGCTCCGTTGGTTCTTTTAGCTCACCCCATTTATATCTTAGGTATCCACGACAGTGCTAGGTCAAGACAAGGAAGAGACGAGCTTGAAATCTCCTCTTGATGTGAGCCTTTGTTGATATATATTATGTATATTTGATTTTGAAACTATTCAACTTGGGTTAAAATTAAAATAGACCTTTGGGTAGCTTAAATCTTAGTTACCTTTAGTTGATCCACTTGGGAGCTTTAATAAACCTTGTTTAGTCTAAATGAGTATGAACCCATGTATGGTTCCATTAATGTTCTTATGAACTTAAATTTATTAGCTTAAGGATATCTCTTTGTATTTATTCCGCAATTATTATCCTTTGTTTAGCCAATGTGTATTCCGCAAGTTTATTTGAGAGGCGTGCCAGACCATTATTTGGGTTTGGTTTAGGTATCGGGTCCGAGTGGCTGTCTGGGCCGGGCGACTCGACCCTAGGTTGGGGGAGGGTCGTCACAGTTGGTATAAGAGTATAGGTATTAGAACCTAGGGAAAACATTAGGTTAGTAAAGCCTAAGTTGGTAAAGCCTTTAAGTTTAAAGGTTAAGTTTAAGTTAGATGAATCAATGGTATGAGACATTTGTTCGAAGTTAACTTAACACCCACTAATGATAAATCCTAGGATGGGATGGGACAAAAGGAATTTGATAAAGATTTAATGTGATGATTATTTGCTACTTTGTATATATGAATATATCGTTAGATATATAGGTAAATGTGTTTCCTTAAGACACGGACACGAGTTGCGGAATGATAATGAACGACATAAGTAAATTGAAGCAAACTCTTCGTAAGACTCCACATGCGCTCTGCGGGGACATCTACAACGAATGCTACAAGAATGGAGCCGAGAGAAGGACTAAGCTTCGATTGGAAATTGTATGACGAGACACGCCTATACTTAATGGTAGAGTAGCAAGTAAAGACTTAAGCAAGAATCGTGAAGCTTAAAAGGGCGTGAGACGTCACACTACATACATAAAAATGGAATAATGACGCAATCGCATTTTAGAGAGTAACTCGACACTGAAATTCTACAAAGACAGTTGAAATTAACGATATCTTTTTTAAAGCAGAATTTAATAATCCTAGTAAGGGTGCAAATGAATATTAGTTTCAAACAATAAAAATTAAGTTAGTTTGGCTAGGTTGCTGAACTTAAAAACTTAATTCAAGAAAGAGAGGACGTGTGAATCCCCAAAACATCTAACTCCTGATTAGAGATGTAAATCAATGGTCTGTAAATTCGATTTGAAGGTTATTACTATAGATCGAAATATGTTGTTTCATGTGATCTATTATTTTTTATATCGAAAAATGATTCCTTCGACTATATCGGACCATGAATTTTGTATTTTTTTAAAAGTTGATATTTATCGCACTTCATTAAATTTTGAAGGAAGGATTTTATGAATCTTTACAAAACTTTTGAAAAGACGAACAAGGATAAAATGAAGTTGTTTATTTTACTTAATGTTCAAAAGATTAAGCAAATGTATTTATAAGCATTTCAAAGGTTTGACATTGCAATTTTGATTTATACGTAAAAAGTCTCACATGGTTTGAAAGTCTTTGAATTGATGAAAATGCACAATTTTGATCCTTACGTAAAGAGTTTTTTTTTTTTTGGATTTGAAAGTCTTTGATTTGGTGAAAGTGCAAAGTATCGTTCGGACTTGGTTTACTATTGTTATGGTTTGAATACAATTTTTACGTGGATATGATTTACTTTTGAATTACATCGATTGAGATCGATTCGAAAGAGAATTTCAGATGATTTCTATAAAATAAGCCTAACGCGGCTTGAAAAAAAAGTTTTTGATAAAAACTCAGTATTTTGAAACGGGTTTTGATTCAGATTTGACTTCTCTATTGATTGAATTACAAAGCATTTAAGTTTTTGATCGAACATATGCAAAAGAAAGTTAAATCTAAATCTGTTATTAATAGGTTGAATATGAAAGATAAGGACCTCAAACTGAGAGTTAACATCGAAACATAAGTACATGATGTACGTGATAGAGAATGAGAAATTAAATAATATCTCGAAAAAACTCAATAAGAAAATTCAAGTGAATCCTAGTACACTCAAAGATAAGCAAGTTACTAAAATTTGGGGATACCAAAAATTGATAAATTGTTTTCGAAATGAATAAGGAGTACGCGATGGTAGTACTATGATTGAATAATTAAGAAAAGCCTTAAACTGAATGATATATATGAGGCAAATTTAGTATGACATGAAGAGTGTATTACACAGTTGATGATGTTAAAATGAACTCAATGATAGGCGAATCATTAAAAATTGGGGATACCCCAATGAAAATAATATTTCTGATGCGATTGGACATATGAACTAAGAACTCTTGAGTCAAAGTAAAACCCGACCCGATTGGTAGGGGACGGTTGAAGGAAAAATGATGTTGAAGAGTCAATGAAGGAAACGATTGTCAAATAACCTAGGCCAACAATGACTTGATTCTTAAAATTGGGGATCCTAAAATAGGATCGACCCATGTAAAAACGAAAGAGTAATTTGGTGATGAGAAGAATTGCAAACTCTAGAAAAAAAATACATACTACGATAGCTTTTCGTAGTCATAGAAATTACAAGGGATACCCTATTCAAGTACTTAAGATTTTCAATCGAAATGGTAACGTTACAATGAATCATGTTGATCACTTATGGAAAGTAACTTGGAATCTCATGATAAAAGTAAGCATTTCATTAAAAGCCTGGACTACCAAACCTGACGACGCTTGAAGAAAGGATAAAGGATCGGACCAACAGGTTGGCAAATAAATTGGGGATCCTAGGTTAGGATCAATCCCCCAATAATAAAGTGGATATTATATAATACGCATGAAACAATAATTAGGGATGATACGAAAATACCCTAAACTAGTAATGAAACATGAATATGAGTAGAGAAGAAATTTTCTAAAACTTCACACCAGTAATAATTGTTAAACAAAATGTGTGGTTTACACTTGGAAGCCTGAGAACTTAGTATAAGTCCAAATGTGAAAGCCCTAATTTAATGATGCAAGATAATTTGAAATACAACCCAAAGGGGTAAGCAATAGGTTTGCAAATGATAGTGTTGACGATATCAATATGTAATGCTAATGCATGAAAAATTAAGGTCGACACCTTTACAAGTGGCAAAAGCATAGGTTACTTATACAGCATAAATGTTTGCCTAAGAATGGAGTACATATGAGTTGCGTAAAGGAGTCATGATTAGGTTGCTTAAACGCTAAGTGCAAATGAACGAATGTTTATTGTAGGATACTTGATGAATCAAGAGCATGAGCATGGAAATAAAATTATTTGGTAAATAATATTGACTATGTGAAAATCTAAGACCGAAATCATTGATGATTGGGAAATAAAACTCCAGAGTTATACTAATAGAAGTGAAAGTTTGTAAAACGAGCCTCACATATGAGGTCACTTCGAATTATTTCCATGAGAAATCAGCATAATATTGTTACATTCAAGAATCACTGAATTTAGAGAAGAGGAAGAACATTATGAATGACTTTGTGTTAGATGTGAAACGAGGAAGCCATAAGCTAAACATTGCAGATAACTCTCGAAGCATGTATAAAATTGAGTTTGGGTACCCTTGAATTGAACTATAGCTTTAAACCGAATGACGTGCAATAATGCTTGCCTAAGTACTAAGTACCCATTGTGTACTTTACTTATGGAGTTCTCAACAGACAAATAAACGTGCAATAGTATTAACGCATACGAGTAATGAATTGAGAGATAGGGGGTGAATAATAAATTTGAAATGAATGAGTCGTATTGAGATATGAGTTCTTAATGACAATACTGGTGATATGAGTTGAATACTCTCATAAAACGACGTGGAAGTTAAGTTTAAAGCATGAAAGCTAAATCAACTTTGATTCTCGGTAAGAGAAATTCTAACCAAGCAATGTGAGCTAAGAGGTAGCTCAAAAGAATGACAAGAGGCATTAGTGAACTAAATGTGAACCTAACTAGGCCAGGAGAAATTTAAAATGCTCACCCAGGATCATGAGAGTTAATCGATACGAGGACACAATGCGAAAAGTCTCCGAAAATTTGAGTTATTGCAATAGAAGACCTTGCTATGAAATAAAGATGACAAAGTAATAAGTGCATACAAATGAGTACCAAAATTCACTTAGGGACAATGAGGATAATGAATACTCCACAAAATTACAAAGGTGAAAACTTACTACATAAGTTAACAATCAAAGGTGACGAGGAGTTACGAGGTGGACCGTTAGTCAAGAGTTGACTTAAATTCATAACCTACAATAATGAATGTTAATAAATGTATGATGACAATAATATTAAGGTATTATTCCGTAAAGGAATACTATGTCTGCCTAATTGTAACCTTCACAGATAAGTAGCAAGGACATGATGAGTCGTTCTTTGATATATATGACCAAGATGCGAGGGATCGTTCCTGATCGGCGAACTTGTGGCGCACATGGAACACTCCTCCACCACCGCTCGCTAAGGTTTCGCGAAGAGCGGCGAAGAACGCGAAGAAGGAGAAGAACCTGGAGAGTGAATGAATCGTCACAGATTCCATTATAGACGATTTGTTGGTTCTCTCTCTCTTTGGTTCAGCAAATGCAGAGAGAGAGAGTGAGAGAGAGAGAGAGAGAGTGTGAAGACGAAGAGCGTAGAAAAGTCAGTCAACACTCGTGAGAGCGAGTCGTCCCCATGATGCTCATTGAGCCGTTCATGCATGTCTCGAGATGTGGGCATAAGAAGATCCTACTGAAAAACACACGAGTCAAGGTCGTATGGACGGCTCTTGTGAGTCAATGTATGTTGTTGTGTGAGAAGTTGTCATTGTAGTATTTTTTTTTTCTAATAATACATTATTCTTTCTAAAGCAGCTTCAATATGACTAAAAATTGTAAGGTTTGCACAATCACTAATTGCAACACACTTTGTTATTCTATGTAGAGAAAATAAAGGAGATGGTATCCATTAATTTTCTTGTTTCTAATTTATCCTCCACTCTAATAAAGGGAAATGATATTTTGACATCAAATACAAATACATATCAAGCCATTGGTCGGTAGGTGTGTGCCTCGGCAATAGAAAGGCCTATTGTTGCTATCAAACATTTCAATTTTTGGTTGGAGCGTTTCAAACAGGACGATATCATAAGGTCTCAAGTCATGCTAGATCAAGACCTATAAATAGGTTTGGGGGAGTAGACTGAAACCTTTTGACAGGTCTCATGGAAGTCAAGTGTGTCATTTCTTCAAAGGTCTCGGCTCTTTGAAATCATCCTATAAGAAAAGCCCCGACTGAAAATTTAAACCTTAATCCAACCAACCAAAACAAACGAAAATACAATAAAAAAACACACAAATTGCAAGGAACAAAAAACTTATAATGCAAAAAAATTACCAAATCAAGCTTGAAACTAACTTCAACTTTCGCGGTACTTCCTTGCTCCTATGAAATTGACGAAACCAGATCTAGCTTTGTTCAACAGACCAAAACGCTCCTACAACACTTCCGAACATACTACATAGAGGATGATGAAGGTAATGAGGTTTAATCGTGATAGGCATTTAAGGTTCGAATGGGCAGGAGTGGGAGTGAAAGGATGGGGTTTGATTGTTGGAAGTAGGGGTATTTTGGGGCTTTCAATTACAAAAATAGTTGGAGTTCATTTAGAAAATTGTAATTCAACGTGTGAACTCATTCGCTCAATTTACAGTTGAGTGGATGGGATTTGCAGGGTAGAGGGCTTGTTCAAGTGGAACAACAGTGCAACAAAGAGCTATGGACGTCATTGGGAATGTCCACCTGAGGATTGGGCTAAGATTAATTGTGACGGGGTAGTAATTGTGGTTGGGGAGGAGGCCACATGTGCTGGGGTGTTAAGGGATAGTGAAGGGAACTTTCTATCGGCTTTTTAATCCAAGTTGGGTTGTTGTTCACCACTCTATGTGGAATTATGGGGGGGGTCCTATATGGCCTTCAGTTAGCTTGGAGTAAGGAAATCAAGAGGGTGGTCGTAGAGCTAGACTCGAGGGAGGCTGTGGAGTTGATTGTGAGCTCCTTGCAGGGCCATATATATGATCCTCTGGTGCAGGACATCAGGGACAGTGTTAGGAGGGAATGGGAAGTGATTGTCCCAAGCATACATTCGAGACAACAACGCTCGTGTGCACCATCCGCGAAGGAACCATTTCGAATGAGAGACAATTTGTATTGTGGAGCTCGCTCTGAATTCCATTGTGTTACTCCTTGAGCGGGATATCCCGCATTTGAAATAATAAAGCTAACTCTCGCCGTGTTTCTACCAAAAAAAAAAAAAAAAAAAGAGAAAAGAAAATTGTAATTCAAACACTATCCACCACTTCCGGGCTTATAAGGAATCAGCTTTCCCTCATTTGAATTCTAACCAAAACCATGAACAAAAGAAGCCATGTCTCATTCACTCACACGTTCACCTTATGCCCTATAACTCTCTCTACAAGGGTTCAAGAAGACCCAGTTGCCATTTATAATCAGATCTCAAAGACTATGTTCTACTGATGATCACCTGCCAAACCAGTAAAATTACTACTACTACTTGGTTGGCCTAATAAGGTGCAAATATTGAATTGTCAAATATTGCACTAATTTCCCCTTTTAATTTTCTACCATTAGTTATAGGGTAGCATCACTCTTAATTTCCCACTGTAATTCGTTATATGAGCAAATTTATTGGTCATATTCAAGACATCATACTTTGGACCGCTATGATCAAGTTATTGATATAGGTCATACAGTGACTTCTTGGAACTAGTTTAAGAATTTATCTAAAAAACTCCAGCTTAATTTGAATGTGTACCCTGCTTGATTCAACCAAACTTATCAAATGAAAAGGCAGCACTACCATATATTTATATCATTCAGTCTACTCTCACACAAAAAAGAAGTAATGATGTTGTTACACATGAGGCATGATGTAGTGTGGCTGTAAAAATAAAATTTAAAGAGAAACAGATTCTGATGAATGGAATTTAAGAAACAAATGTCATGACAACAATGTTGCAGCATTGTGGACAAGTCAAGTGCAAATAGAGAACTTACCAGTGTTTCTCCAAAAAATAAAAAGTGGAGTCTTGACGGATTATGTATAGCAAAGCAGAAATGCTCAAAACTTCGCCAATCCACAAACACGAGTCCATGTAACCATGACAGAGATTTTTTTACGTGGAAAACCTCCAATAGGAGAAAAAAACACGGGCCATAAGCCTTAAAGTTTTCCACTAATGAAAACAAATACAAAGTTATATATAAGAGTACAAAACAATGGCCTCCCGACAAAAAAAAAAAAAAAAAAAAAAAACACACAACAACACTTTTTTTTTTTTTCATGACACAACAACACTCTTACATTGAACTAAAAAGCTCTCCAATCCTACCAAAAAAAAAAAAGAAAAAAAAAGCTCTCCAAACATAGGCCTCCTTCATTTCGAAGATCGCTTCACCTATCACCAAATCATCAAAAAAGAGAATTATGAGATTCTTTATATAAAGAGCAGAATCTGACTGATTCATTGCTATAGGGACTTCAATGGAGCCATGGAATAGTTGAAAATGTAGGATCCTATATTCTCAAATTGAGTAATTAATTTGACACTAATTGGGTTATCATGCTAAGCCCTTGATCATTTCTACTTGCTTGAATGAAAGTGCATTGCGAGCTCATATTAGTTAATGGTAGGATCACATTTGAGATTTAAGTGAATCAATACAGGTCCATTATCTTCATCAACCATCAAGGGGGTACGAGTCAATCAGATGCACATTAAAAGTCAATGAGTACTGGCAAGCGAGCTTTTGTTCTTCCTGTACTAGTAATTACTCAGAGATGCAAAATACAAAATTTGGAGTAGCACCAATTGACACAAAAGATTAGGGAAGGGTGGTTGTGGTGGTTTGGACACCTGCAAAAATGGCCTACAAATGCCCCCACTAAAAATCTTGACACAATAGAAACTGAAGAAATTCGACGGGTAGGGATAGACCAAAGTTAACTTGTGACACATTAATTAGGAGGGATTTAAATGGTTTAATTTGGAAAGCTCACCATCAATAGCACTAAATCGAGCACAATGGAAGAGTTTAATCAGTGTAACTGACCCAAATTAATTTGGGACTGAGGCTATGCCGTCGTTATTGCAAAATACAAAACTAGTTACTCCATGTGTGCAAGATTCAGACTAAAGATGAAATAATCGATGTAAAACAGCAAAAACGGAGTAAGACAAGGGAAAAAAGAGAAACTTGAGAATATCACAAACCTGAAGGGAAGGGGCTTAAAAAAGATCTTATACAGGATCGTCGTCGATAGTAATTGTTTGGATATGTGATATCTTACTCCATTCGCCGCCCCCTCTGTCTTTGTTGCATCTGTCCTTGAGAAGAGGACAATTTTTAATCTCAAATTGTTCCAACAAAGTAAGGTGCAACATTGCTTCCTTAGATGTTAGATACATCAGATTCTCACAGTTGAAAATCGACAACTCATTGAGTGAGACAAGGCTACCAAGCCATTCAGGCAAAGTGATCAAACCACTGAATTCCTCTAAGCCCAATCCCTTCAGTTTTTTGAGGTGTTGAAGCTGGGAAGGCAAAGACTTGAGCTTGGGCCACCCAAGAAGTACTAAATTCTTGAGAGAGGTAAAGTAATGTTGATGATGACCACCGATTTGTATTTGCAGCTGATCCGAGTCTGGGAATGGAAAATTGTCAAGATCCTCGCAGAACTGACCGATTCTCAAGACCTCAAGGTGAGGGAGCAATGACAGACCTTCTGGAAATGAACTAAGACCTCTGCAATCTTCGAGATAAGCTTCGCGTAGAGAAGACCAACATGGTAATGGGAAATTGAGGGAGTTTAGAGCATGGCAACCTTGCACTGCTAACTTGAGACAAGAAAGGAGTGGGAGCTCGTTGTTATTTTCTGTAAAGAAAATACATTGTAGAAGTGGACAGTTTGCAATGAATAGATCCTTCAAATGTATATTGTCTCGCAGCACGTTTTTCGGAAGAAACACAAGATCTTGGATTGTGTCTAGAGCAAGGTAAGTGAGAGAAGTCAAGTTTCTACTGAAGGCCTCCATAACCATAGCATTGCTGTTCATAATAGTCAATGTTTTCAGAGAAGGAAGAGACACTGTAGTATTTATAATGATGCTTCTTAACTGAGGGCATTCCCTGATCTCTAACCATTGAAGGTCATTGAGCACCATTATAGATTTCTTTGGCATCAAATTCATTATGGATTCTTCTTCGGCAGTTTTCGAATACATGACGGACTCTTCTTCATTGCCATGTTTTTGTTCAACTTCAACAAAACCTTCAAACTTAGGGCAACATGCAATTGCCAGAGTTTCCAGCAGCCTGTTTCTTTCCAGCACTCGTTGTGATAGAAATTTGAGATCTGGACACCCTCCAATGTGAAGAAAAGTGAGAAAAGAGAGGTTTGTGGTTATAGACCTGATCGCAATGCTGCTACTGGATCCATCAATTAGTAAAGACTTGAGGGATGGAAACAAACTCGATGGTGTTGCTTTCAACTTGGGACAATCTTCTATGCGCAAATCCTCCAAACAAGGAAAAGAATGCAACAACAGAGATTCCTCCAACACCCATTCTTCTAAATTTGGCAATGCCTCGAGCACAAGAGTTTTCAGTGAAGGGAATCCTATGACTGCTACTGCTTGCTCGTGTATCTCTTTTAACTTATTGGAACCACGATCCCCAAAACGCTTTAAATTTTTTAAGCCTACTATTAAAAGATACCTTAAAAAAGGCAACTGTGCAAAGCTTGGCAGACATAAGCATCTGCTGCAGTTCATGAAAGTGATGTTAACCAAATTACTGACTGTTCGCGAATTATTCATCATCCAGGTAGGCATACTCTCACCTCCAAAACCTTCAATGCCAAGTTGTTTCAAGTTGCAGCTGGGCTCGAGGGCTTCTAACACTGATAGTTCTTTATTATTATTAGCATTATCAACACCATCTTCCATGTCTTCCCAAAACAAGATTAGATGGGAAAGATTGCTTTTGCCTTTTAGATTTGCTGTCTGAGCATATGTCGCATCCCTCACTTTCTCCAAGCCATAAATAACCAATTTCCCCCTCAACAAATTTAAATATCGTAGTTCTGTGATGGAATTTCTATCTTCCTCCAAACCCACATTAAAATCAGATAACATTTGAAGGGAAGTTAGATGTTCCATTCCTTTCGGCATTCCACTCAATTCACTACATCCACCAATGTAAAGATATCTCAGATTGATTAGTTTATAAAGTTTCTGAGGAAGCACTTTAAGTTTCTTGCACTTCTTGAGTTTGAGAGTCTGCAAGTTGTACAGGCGTGTAATAGACTCGGGCAATTCTTCAATATCAGTCATGGAGAGATCGAGGTACCTGAGATGCTTTAATTTGCATATTGAAGAAGGGAGTTCCTTAATCGAAGTGGAATAACTTAAGTCCAGCACACGCAACAACTTCAAGTTCACAAACATTTCTCTGGGAACTTCATATGGAATATATGAAAGCAATGTGTGCAGCTTTCTAGCATTGTACAGAGCTTTTGGGAATTCTACTCTTCTTCCACTTGATATATAACACATGTAACGAGTCTTAGAAATGTCATCTGGAATCACGTTAGAACTTAGAACTAAACTTTCTTGGCCGCTAACAAATTGGGCAAGATCATGCACAAGATCGTGCATCTTGCAACGCTTTATCTCCCCAATGCAGTTGGTCTCTACTTCTTCGAAGAATGAATTCAAGTACAATATATTGAAATATTGATTCCCAATATCTTCCAACATTAAAGCATTTCCTCTTGATGTGCTAACAAAACCTTCTGCCATCCACATTTGGATTAACATCTTCTTATTAATTGAATACCCTTTGGGGAATATAGAGCAATAGGAGAAACATCGTTTCACAGAGGATGGCAAATTATCAAAGCTCAATTTCAGCACATTAATGATCTTCTTATCAGCATCAGGTATATTCCAGATCTCATTATTTTTTACAGCCAACCACTCCTTCTCTTCCCTTTTCGAACGCATCATCCCTCCAAGAGATTTTATTGCTAAAGGTACACCCCCACATTTTTTCACAATCGCCTCCCAATCGCTTCCAAAGCTTGAGTCATTTGTACTCCCCACTAGCGAATGCACGTCTCGGAATAGGCCCCAACAATCGTCTTGAGCAAAACTTGCAAATTTTGTATTTGGGATGTCCCCGCAACCATATTTGCAACTTCGCCATTACGAGTTGTAACAATTATCTTACTTCCTCGATCGGCACATTTTAGCACAATTTTGAGAGTTTCCCATTTTTCTAAGAATCCATCCTCGATCCACATATCATCTAGAACAAACAAAAATCTTCGGCCCCTCAACTTGTCTTGAAGAGCGCGTTGAATCGAATCCATACTTGAAGATTCATGTTTTGCAATCTCAAAGGCGTCCTCCAACATCTCCCCCAATAGCCTTTTGACATTGAAATCAGTGGACACGCAAATCCATATCTTGAGATTAAAATGATTCCCAACCTCGTTAGCATTAAACACTAATCGAGCCAGTGTGGTCTTTCCTAGCCCCCCAAGGCCTACAACAGGAATGACTGAGAGAACATCATCATCCTCACCATTGCAAATCGTCTGAATTAACATATTCATTATTTTCAACACATCATCTTGTTGTCCCGAACAATAAATAATGATACTTATATATATGAATAAAGAAATTCTACAAATATTTAATAACAGAATCAATCAAAATAAATTTCTAACCGAGGCTTGCACAAGCAATGTCCTAAGACAAAATTTCCTTGAATTCGGTGATTGAATTTTCTTCAAAGATCTCGCCAGGGATACAACCGGATGCCCTTTCGAACCAAAAATCACCAAGTTCAAAAGTCTCGCCAAACCGTGATTTTCCTTCTCTCTCGAAAAAAACGAAATCCGAAAATTCTATGTTTTTCCAGTGTTTTAGTTCTACTTAAATAGAACTTGAGGCACTCGGTTCAAACCAATGTGACTGTTCAAAATAACATATTTAACAAATACACTGCTCACAACAAATCACACTTTGTTTACAAAAAATAATTACCAATAATTAATTTCGAAAATAAAAAATAAAATAAAACACCTGTTCACAACAGTCACATCTGTTCACAAAAATTAACTACCAATAATTAATTTCGAAAATAAAAAAATAAAATAAAACTTTATTTGATTTTACAAGGCTTAACAAATCTAAGCCCAAAGCCCAAAGGCCCCAAGGCCCAAGGCCCAAGGCCCTATCTTTGATTTTAAATATTATTATATATATATATATATATTTTTATTTATATATATATATATATTTACACCTATTACCCAATGGGTGCCAATTTGGACTCTATCCATTGGGTTTCTCTAAAGCAAATCTTTAGAGTAGATGTTTGTATATAAAGAGTTTGTACTCTTTGAAGTGAGCAATGTGGGACTAAACATGTTTTCTATTCAAAATTTACTTGAAACATTTTTCAAGTTCCAACAATACCCCACATTTGAATAGAAAATATCATAGTACCCCACATTTCTGTTCAAATTTGGTTTCTAAAAAAATTATAACAAAATTATAATGCACAAAAGAGAGAGAAGTCTCATGTCATGTTGTCGGAAAAGTATCTCGAAAGACTTGAACTTACCATAGTAAAACATATTGGATTTACTTAGTGACGCAAAGGATATGGAGGATCTTGAACTGTTCACGTTTTGTAGTAAACCAAGACAATATGTATTACGCATGACACGATTATCAAAATTCGGTTTATACGTTTTTGTCCATTTTGGTCCTGGACATATCCTGGTTTCATGATAGATTTAGAGAATTTAGCCTGTCTCGTTCTCATAAATGCGACCCACATTTACTATCATATAGGTGACAATTTTATTTGTCATTAAATGTTTAACATATCCTTGAACTTCTTCTGAACACAGTTTTTATCTTAGGAATGAACGAATATGTGTTCTTCTCGCGAGTTTCATCTAACCGGTTGCCTATTGAACCTAGTACATGGGATCTCCAATCACCTAGGTTAGGTTTCCACCAGACTTAACTCATTTATAGGCTTTAAACCCATTCCCCTCGATAACAATACAACTTGATTTCTTGGTAAGCCCTTTGTCATAGGATCTCGCAATATTCTCCTTTGACTTTACATAATCTATACTAATTACTCCACTTGAAAGTAATTGTCTTATAGTATTATGTCGGCGCCTTATATGTCTTGACTTACCATTGTATACATTATTCTTAGCATTAGCTTGTGCTGCCATACAATCACAATGTATACATATTGCTGGCACTGGTTTTGGTCGGAATGGAATATCTTCTAGAAAGTTTCTTAGCCATTCTGCTTCCTCAGCAGCTTTATCTAAGGCTACAAATTCTGATTCCATTGTCGAACGTGCTATACACGTTTGCTTAGTTGATTTCCAGGAAATCGCAGCTCCTCCCAATGTAAAAATATATCCACTGGTTGACTTTGTTTCAGTATTATCAGAAATCCAATTGGCATCACTATACCCTTCAAGTACCGGTGGATATTTTGTATAATGCAATCCATATTCTAAAGTATGTTTTAAATACCTTAGTATTCGTATCAATGCTTCCCAATGATCATTATTTGGATTGCTTGTATATCTACTAAGTCTTCCTCACCGCATAAGCAATGTCCCAGGTCTTGTAGAGTTCATCAAATACATCAAACTTCCAATTATTTGGGAATACTCTAATTGAGAAATTGCACTATCAGTATTTTTCTTAAGTTTGCAATTTGGCTCAAATGGGGTAGGAACAGGTTTACAATTAAATTGATTAAACCTCTTCAATATTTTTTCTACATAATGTGATTGAGTAAGGATATATCCATTATCATTTCGTTTGATTTGAATACCCAAAATGACATCTCGCTAGACCTAAGTCTTTCATGTCAAAATTAGAATTCAACATCTTCTTAGTTGAAATGATTATATCCTTATTAGTCCCAATTATCAACATATCATCAACATAGAGACATACTATGACACAAGAATTTTTCAATTCTTTGATGTAGACACATTTGTCACATTCATTAATTTTAAATCCATTTGCAAGCATAGTATGGTCAAATTTCTCATGCCATTGTTTTGGTGCTTGTTTAAGTCCATATAAAGACCTAACCAATTTGCAGACTTTATTTTCTTGACATTGGACCACAAATCCTTCGGGTTGTTCCATATATATCTCTTCATCTAATTCTCCATTTAAAAATGCTGTTTTTACATCCATTTGATGTATTTCCATATTATAAATTGCAAAGAATTGAAATTAACATCCGAATAGATGTAATTCTAGAAACTGGAGAATATGTATCAAAATAATCCAACCCTTCTTTTTGTCGAAAACCTTTAGCTACTAAACGAGCTTTATATTTATCAATTGATCCATCGGCTTTCAATTTTCGTTTAAAAATCCATTTATAACCTATCGGTTTAATCCCGGGAGAGGTAAATCAACCAATTCCCATGTGTGGTTAATTAAAATGGATTCTATTTCACTATTTATGGCTTCTTTCCATAAAATAGCCTCGAGAGAAGTCATAGCTTCTTTATATGTTTGTGGTTCGGTTTCATCAAGAAACTTATAAAATCTGGCCCAAAACTCTTTTGAACTCTAGATCTTTTCCCCTTCTTGGTTCTTCATCTAATGTTGGAACATTAGAAGTGGATGGTTCATCTCGAATTCTCTTGTTTGATGAACTTGATTTTTGTTCTTTATAAGGAAAAATTCCTTCAAAGAATTGCACATCCGCATGATTCTATAATTGTATTAACATGGATATCATTAATCTGAATTTATTACCAAAAATCTATATGCAAGACTATTGTTAGCAAACCCAATAAATACACAATCTATAGTTTTAGGCCCCAATTTTGTTCTCTTGGTGATAGGAACTTGTACCTTTGCTAAACAACCCCACACTTTTAAAATTTTAAAAGTAGGAATTAGTCCTTTCCACAATTCATAAGGAGACTTATTTGTCTTCTTAATTGGGATTCTATTTAGGATATAATTTGTTGTAAGTAGTGCCTCACCCCACATGTTATGTGGAAGTCCGAGAACTATTTAGCATAGAATTTATCATGTCTTTAAAAGTTCTGTTTTTCCTCTCCGCTACACCATTCTCGTTGAGGTGTGTATGGTGCCGTAGTTTGATGTATAATTCCATGACTACTACAAAATTCAGCAAATTCGAGGATTCATATTCTCCACCTCTATCCGTTCTTATTGCTTTAATTCTTTTATCTAATTGATTTTCAACTTCACTCTATATGTCTTAAACATATCAAAAGCTTCATCTTTAGTTTTAATCAAATAGACATAGCAATATTTACTACAATCATCTATAAAAGTGATGTAGTAATTTTTTCCTCCTCTTGTAGGGGTTGATTTATAGTCACAAAGGTCACTATGTATTAATCCTAACAATTCATTTGACCTTCCTAGGACAGCTTTAAAAGATTTCCTAGCAAACTTAGATTCAAGTGCAAGTTTGGCATTTGTGCTTCACATCAAAATTAAATTTAGGTAATAAACCGAGATTAATCATTCTACTTGATAGACCTACTTGTTTACATGGCCTAATCTAGCATGCCAAATATCATAAGAATCCACGATATAAATAGAAGCATTCACTTTATTCATAGCATTAGTAACCATTACATTCGGTTTGAACATACCATCTACTAAGTACCCTCGTCCTATATAGTCTGTAGCCTTACATAGCACAAACTTATCGATTCGAACACTAGTTTGAATCCCCTTTTAGTAAGAAGAGTACCGAGAGACTAGGTTCTTTCGTATTTCAGAACATAAAGTACATCAATCAAAGTAAGAGTTTTTCCGTAAGTAAATTTCAGCAAAGACTTTTCCTTTTCCTTTGACAGTTGAAGTAGATGAATTCCCCATGTAGAGTTTTTCATCATTAGTAATTTCTTCAAAGGTTGAAAACAGCGCCTTGTCGCCACAAATATGCCTAGTTGCCCCCGTGTCAATCCACCAACCTTTAACATTGTCAATCATATTGACTTCGAAATAACAACCAAATCTTCTTCAATAGTTGTGACATTGGCCTGATTCTTTTGAGAAGAATTTGCAGCAGGTTGATCTTTCCGGTGACGACATTCTTGAGCCTTATGGCCAGGTTTTCCACATACCCAACAATTACCTTTAACTTTCTTAAAGGGCTTGCCTTTAGGTGCAAAATTGTTAGAGTGTTTCACAGAAAACTTCTTTGCTTTGTTCTTATGAAATCTGGATTTTGAAGCCTCTCCTTCAACCACATTTGCTTTTGCAAGAAAGGTAGGTACTTCAACTTTGTCTCCTTGCGATGATCTTCTTCAACTCTAAGCCTCGAATCAAGTCCTCTATAGTCATCTCCTCCTTTTGTGCTTTAAATAGATCTTAAAATCTTTCCATGAAGGAGGTAACTTCTCAATAATTGCACCAACTTGAAAGTGTTCATTGATAGAACATCCTTCGCATGCAATTCATGAATTAGGACTTGGATTTCCTCTACTTGCTTAATGACAGCTTTGGAATCCACCATGAGATACTTCGAAATTTACCAATTACGAATTTCTTCGCACCGCATCTTCAATTTTATATTTCTTCTCAAGATTATTCCATACTTCCTTTGCGGTGTCATATGACGAATATATGTCATATAAATTATCATCCAAACAATTAAGGATGTAATTGCGACAAAGAAAGTCGAATTTCTCCAGTTCTCAATGGACATAACAGTCTCCTTTGATATAGGATCCTCATCTGTCTTAGGTTCATCCTCTCTTACAATATGTGCAAGATTGAGGGTTGTCAAGTAGAACAAATAGCTTTTTGTTGCCACCTTTTAAAATCCACTCCCGTGAATTTTTCAGCTTTTCTTCATGCCTCTTGAAATCCACTCCCTTGGATTTCTCGAGTCTTGTCTTCTCGATTTCTTAGAGTTGTTCAAACTCGATTGTCCCACCATTTTCGAAATTTCAAATTCACAAAACAACACAAAATCTCGAAATTTCGAAAATTTTCTCGTCTTAGATTGTTGTCCGAACAATAAATAATGATACTTATATATATGAATAAAGAAATTCTACAAATATTTAATAACGTAATCAATCAAAATAAATTTCTAACCGGAGGCTTGCACAAAAGCAATGTCCTAAGACAGAAATTTCCTTGAATTCGGTGATTGAATTTTCTTCAAAGATCTCGCCCCCGGGATACAACCGGATGCCCTTTCGAACCAAAAATCACCAAGTTCAAAAGTCTCGCAAACCGTGATTTTCCTTCTCTCGAAAAAAACGAAATCCGAAAATTCTATGTTTTTCCAGTGTTTTAGTTCTACTTAAATAGAACTTGAGGCACTTTGGTTCAAACCAATGTGACTGTTCAAAATAACATATTTAACAATCACACTGCTCACAACAAATACACACTGTTTACAAAAAATAATTACCAATAATTAATTTCGAAAATAAAAATAAAATAAAACACCCGTTCACAACAAATCACATCTGTTCACAAAAATTAACTACCAATAATTAATTTCGAAAATAAAAAAATAAAATAAAACTTTATTTGATTTTACAAGGCTTAACAAATCTAAGCCCAAAGCCCAAAGGCCCCAAGGCCCAAGGCCCTATCTTTGATTTTAAATATTATTATATATATATATATATTTATTTATTATATATATATATATATATACACCTATTACCCAATGGGTGCCAATTTGGACTCTATCCATTGGGTTTCTCTAAAGCAAATCTTTAGAGTAGATGTTTGTATATAAAGAGTTTGTACTCTTTGAAGTGAGCAATGTGGGACTAAACATGTTTTCTATTCAAAATTTACTTGAAACATTTTTCAAGTTCCAACAATACCCCACATTTGAATAGAAAATATCATAGTACCCCACATTTCTCAAATTTGGTTTCTAAAAAAATTATAACAAAATTATAATGCACAAAAGAGAGAGAAGTCTCATGTCATGTTGTCGGGAAAAGTATCTCGAAAGACTTGAACTTACCATAGTAAAACATATTGGATTTACTTAGTGACGCAAAGTGGATATGGAGGATCTTGAACTGTTCACGTTTTGTAGTAAACCAAGACAATATGTATTACGCATGACACGATTATCAAAATTCGGTTTATACGTTTTTGTCCATTTTGGTCCTGGACATATCCTGGTTTCATGATAGATTTAGAGAATTTAGCTCTGTCTCGTTCTCATAAATGCGACCCACATTTACTATCATATAGGTGACAATTTTATTTGTCATTAAATGTTTAACATATCCTTGAACTTCTTCCTCAACACGCTTTTATCTTAGGAATGAACGAATATGTGTTCTTCTCGCGAGTTTCATCTAACCAGTTTGCCTATTGAACCTAGTACATGGGATCTCCAATCACCTAGGTTAGGTTTCCACCGACTTAACTCATTTATAGGCTTTAAACCCATTCCCCTCGATAACAATACAACTTGATTTCTTGGTAAGCCCTTTGTCATAGGATCTCGCAATATTCTCCTTTGACTTTACATAATCTATACTAATTACTCCACTTGAAAGTAATTGTCTTATAGTATTATGTCTACGCCTTATATGTCTTGACTTACCATTGTATACATTATTCTTAGCATTAGCTTGTCTTTCGCCATACAATCACAATGTATACATATTGCTTGCACCGGTTTTGGCGAATGGAATATCTTCTAGAAAGTTTCTTAGCCATTCTCGCTTCCTCAAGCTTTATCTAAGGCTACAAATTCTGATTCCATTGTCGAACGTGCTATACACGTTTGCTTAGTTGATTTCCAGAAATCGCAGCTCTCTCCCAATGTAAAAATATATCCACCGGTTGACTTTGTTTCAAGATTATCGAAATCCAATTGGCATCACTATACCCTTCAAGTACCTGGATATTTTGTATAATGCAATCCATATTCTAAAGTATGTTTTAAATACCTTAGTATTCGTATCAATGCTTCCCAATGATCATTATTTGGATTGCTTGTATATCTACTAAGTCCTGCTCACCGCATAAGCAATGTCCGGTCTTGTAGAGTTCATCAAATACATCAAACTTCCAATTATTTGGGAATACTCTAATTGAGAAATTGCACTATCGTATTTTTCTTAAGTTTGCAATTTGGCTCAAATGGGGTAGGAACAGGTTTACAATTAAATTGATTAAACCTCTTCAATATTTTTTCTACATAATGTGATTGAGTAAGGATATATCCATTATCATTTCGTTTGATTTGAATACCCAAAATGACATCTGCTAGACCTAAGTCTTTCATGTCAAAATTAGAATTCAACATCTTCTTAGTTGAAATGATTATATCCTTATTAGTCCCAATTATCAACATATCATCAACATAGAGACATACTATGACACAAGAATTTTTCAATTCTTTGATGTAGACACATTTGTCACATTCATTAATTTTAAATCCATTTGCAAGCATAGTATGGTCAAATTTCTCATGCCATTGTTTTGGTGCTTGTTTAAGTCCATATAAAGACCTAACCAATTTGCGAGACTTTATTTTCTTGACATTGGACCACAAATCCTTCTAGTTGTTCCATATATATCTCTTCATCTAATTCTCCATTTAAAAATGCTGTTTTTACATCCATTTGATGTATTTCCATATTATAAATTGCAAAGAATTGAAATTAACATCCGAATAGATGTAATTCTAGAAACTGGAGAATATGTATCAAAATAATCCAACCCTTCTTTTTGTCGAAAACCTTTAGCTACTAAACGAGCTTTATATTTATCAATTGATCCATCGGCTTTCAATTTTCGTTTAAAAATCCATTTATAACCTATCGGTTTAATCCCGGAGGTAAATCAACCAATTCCCATGTGTGGTTAATTAAAATGGATTCTATTTCACTATTTATGGCTTCTTTCCATAAAATAGCCTCAAGAAGTCATAGCTTCTTTATATGTTTGTGGTTCGGTTTCGGTCAAGAAACTTATAAAATCTGACCCCAAAACTCTTTTGAACTCTAGATCTTTTCCCCTTCTTGGTTCTTCATCTAATGTTGGAACATTAGAAGTGGATGGTTCATCTCGAATTCTCTTGTTTGATGAACTTGATTTTTGTTCTTTATAAGGAAAAATTCCTTCAAAGAATTGCACATCCGCAGATTCTATAATTGTATTAACATGGATATCATTAATCTCGAATTTATTACCAAAAATCTATATGCAAGACTATTGTTAGCAAACCCAATAAATACACAATCTATAGTTTTAGGCCCCAATTTTGTTCTCTTGGTGATAGGAACTTGTACCTTTGCTAAACAACCCCACACTTTTAAAATTTTAAAAGTAGGAATTAGATCCTTTCCACAATTCATAAGGAGACTTATTTGTCTTCTTAATTGGGATTCTATTTAGGATATAATTTGCTTTGTAAGTAGTGCCTCACCCCACATGTTATGTGGAAGTCCGAACTATTTAGCATAGAATTTATCATGTCTTTAAAAGTTCTGTTTTTCCTCTCCGCTACACCATTCTCGTTGAGGTGTGTATGGTGCCGTAGTTTGATGTATAATTCCATGACTACTACAAAATTCAGCAAATTCGAGAGGATTCATATTCTCCACCTCTATCCGTTCTTATTGCTTTAATTCTTTTATCTAATTGATTTTCAACTTCAAATTTCTCTATATGTCTTAAACATATCAAAAGCTTCATCTTTAGTTTTAATCAAATAGACATAGCAATATTTACTACAATCATCTATAAAAGTGATGTAGTAATTTTTTCCTCCTCTTGTAGGGGTTGATTTATAGTCACAAAGGTCACTATGTATTAATCCTAACAATTCATTTGACCTTCCTAGGACAGCTTTAAAAGATTTCCTAGCAAACTTAGATTCAAGCAAGTTTGGCATTTGTGCTTCACATCAAAATTAAATTTAGGTAATAAACGAGATTAATCATTCTACCGATAGACCTACTGTTTACATGGCCTAATCTAGCATGCCAAATATCATAAGAATCCACGATATAAATAGAAGCATTCACTTTATTCATAGCATTAGTAACCATTACATTCGGTTTGAACATACCATCTACTAAGTACCCTCGTCCTATATAGTCTCGTAGCCTTACATAGCACAAACTTATCGATTCGAACACTAGTTTGAATCCCCTTTTAATAAGAAGAGTACCGAGACTAGGTTCTTTCGTATTTCAGAACATAAAGTACATCAATCAAAGTAAGAGTTTTTCCGTAAGTAAATTTCAGCAAAGACTTTTCCTTTTCCTTTGACAGTTGAAGTAGATGAATTCCCCATGTAGAGTTTTTCATCATTAGTAATTTCTTCAAAGGTTGAAAACAGCGCCTTGTCGCCACAAATATGCCTAGTTGCCCCTGTGTCAATCCACCAACCTTTAACATTGTCAATCATATTGACTTCAGAAATAACAACAACCAAATCTTCTTCAATAGTTGTGACATTGGCCTGATTCTTTTGAGAAGAATTTGCAGCAGGTTGATCTTTCCGGTGACGACATTCTTGAGCCTTATGGCCAGGTTTTCCACATACCCAACAATTACCTTTAACTTTCTTAAAGGGCTTGCCTTTAGGTGCAAAATTGTTAGAGTGTTTCACAGAAAACTTCTTTGCTTTGTTCTTATGAAATCTGGATTTTGAAGCCTCTCCTTCAACCACATTTGCTTTTGCGCAAAGAAAGGTAGGTACTTCAACTTTGTCTCCTTGCGATGATCTTCTTCAACTCTAAGCCTCGAATCAAGTCCTCTATAGTCATCTCCTCCTTTTGTGCTTTAAATAGATCTTAAAATCTTTCCATGAAGGAGGTAACTTCTCAATAATTGCACCAACTTGAAAGTGTTCATTGATAGAACATCCTTCTGCATGCAATTCATGAATTAGGACTTGGATTTCCTCTACTTGCTTAATGACAGTTTTGGAATCCACCATGAGATACTTCAGAAATTTACCAATTACGAATTTCTTCGCACCGGCATCTTCAATTTTATATTTCTTCTCAAGATTATTCCATACTTCCTTTGCAGTGTCATATGACGAATATATGTCATATAAATTATCATCCAAACAATTAAGGATGTAATTGCGACAAAGAAAGTCAGAATTTCTCCAGTTCTCAATGGACATAACAGTCTCCTTTGATATAGGATCCTCATCTGTCTTAGGTTCATCCTCTCTTACAATATGTGCAAGATTGAGGGTTGTCAAGTAGAACAGCAGTTTTTGTTGCCACCTTTTAAAATCCACTCCTGTGA
Source organism: Stephania japonica (assembly GCA_039657345.1). Lineage (NCBI taxonomy): Eukaryota > Viridiplantae > Streptophyta > Magnoliopsida > Ranunculales > Menispermaceae > Stephania > Stephania japonica. The sequence continues at coordinate 51,340,772 of CM077558.1, forward strand.
ATTTTTCAGGCTTTTCTTCATGCCTCTTGAAATCCACTCCCTTGGATTTCTCAGTCTTGTCTTCTGATTTCTTAGAGTTGTTCAAACTCGATTGTCCCACCATTTTCAGAATTTCTGAAATTCACAAAACAACACAAAATCTCAGAAATTTCTGAAAATTTTCTGTCTTAGATTGTTGTCCGAACAATAAATAATGATACTTATATATATGAATAAAGAAATTCTACAAATATTTAATAACAGAATCAATCAAAATAAATTTCTAACCTGAGGCTTACATGAAGCAATGTCCTAAGACAAAATTTCCTTGAATTCGGTGATTGAATTTTCTTCAAAGATCTGCCCCCGAGGATACAACCGGATGCCCTTTCGAACCAAAAATCACCAAGTTCAAAAGTCTGCCAAACCGTGATTTTCCTTCTCTCTCGAAAAAAAAACGAAATCCGAAAATTCTATGTTTTTCCAGTGTTTTAGTTCTACTTAAATAGAACTTGAGGCACGGTTCAAACCAATGTGACTGTTCAAAATAACATATTTAACAAACACACTGCTCACAACAAATCACACTGTTTACAAAAAATAATTACCAATAATTAATTTCGAAAATAAAAAATAAAATAAAACACCTGTTCACAACAAATACATCTGCTCACAAAAATTAACTACCAATAATTAATTTCGAAAATAAAAAAATAAAATAAAACTTTATTTGATTTTACAAGGCTTAACAAATCTAAGCCCAAAGCCCAAAGGCCCCAAGGCCCAAGGCCCTATCTTTGATTTTAAATATTATTATATATATATATATATTTATTTATATATATATATATATATTTTACACCTATTACCCAATGGGTGCCAATTTGGACTCTATCCATTGGGTTTCTCTAAAGCAAATCTTTAGAGTAGATGTTTGTATATAAAGAGTTTGTACTCTTTGAAGTGAGCAATGTGGGACTAAACATGTTTTCTATTCAAAATTTACTTGAAACATTTTTCAAGTTCCAACAATACCCCACATTTGAATAGAAAATATCATAGTACCCCACATTTCTGTTCAAATTTGGTTTCTAAAAAAATTATAACAAAATTATAATGCACAAAAGAGAGAGAAGTCTCATGTCATGTTGTCGGGGAAAAGTATCTCGAAAGACTTGAACTTACCATAGTAAAACATATTGGATTTACTTAGTGACGCAAAGGATATGGAGGATCTTGAACTGTTCACGTTTTGTAGTAAACCAAGACAATATGTATTACGCATGACACGATTATCAAAATTCGGTTTATACGTTTTTGTCCATTTTGGTCCTGGACATATCCTGGTTTCATGATAGATTTAGAGAATTTAGCCTCGTCTCGTTCTCATAAATGCGACCCACATTTACTATCATATAGGTGACAATTTTATTTGTCATTAAATGTTTAACATATCCTTGAACTTCTTCTCAACACGCTTTTATCTTAGGAATGAACGAATATGTGTTCTTCTCATGAGTTTCATCTAACCAGTTTGCCTATTGAACCTAGTACATGGGATCTCCAATCACCTAGGTTAGGTTTCCACCAGACTTAACTCATTTATAGGCTTTAAACCCATTCCCCTCGATAACAATACAACTTGATTTCTTGGTAAGCCCTTTGTCATAGGATCTGCAATATTCTCCTTTGACTTTACATAATCTATACTAATTACTCCACTTGAAAGTAATTGTCTTATAGTATTATGTCGGCGCCTTATATGTCTTGACTTACCATTGTATACATTATTCTTAGCATTAGCTTGTGCTGCCATACAATCACAATGTATACATATTGCTGGCACTGGTTTTGGCCAGAATGGAATATCTTCTAGAAAGTTTCTTAGCCATTCTCGCTTCTCAATGAGCTTTATCTAAGGCTACAAATTCTGATTCCATTGTCGAACGTGCTATACACGTTTGCTTAGTTGATTTCCAGGAAATCGCAGCTCCTCCCAATGTAAAAATATATCCACTGGTTGACTTTGTTTCAGTATTATCAGAAATCCAATTGGCATCACTATACCCTTCAAGTACCTGTGGATATTTTGTATAATGCAATCCATATTCTAAAGTATGTTTTAAATACCTTAGTATTCGTATCAATGCTTCCCAATGATCATTATTTGGATTGCTTGTATATCTACTAAGTCTGTTCACTGCATAAGCAATGTCCGGTCTTGTAGAGTTCATCAAATACATCAAACTTCCAATTATTTGGGAATACTCTAATTGAGAAATTGCACTATCAGTATTTTTCTTAAGTTTGCAATTTGGCTCAAATGGGGTAGGAACAGGTTTACAATTAAATTGATTAAACCTCTTCAATATTTTTTCTACATAATGTGATTGAGTAAGGATATATCCATTATCATTTCGTTTGATTTGAATACCCAAAATGACATCTCGCTAGACCTAAGTCTTTCATGTCAAAATTAGAATTCAACATCTTCTTAGTTGAAATGATTATATCCTTATTAGTCCCAATTATCAACATATCATCAACATAGAGACATACTATGACACAAGAATTTTTCAATTCTTTGATGTAGACACATTTGTCACATTCATTAATTTTAAATCCATTTGCAAGCATAGTATGGTCAAATTTCTCATGCCATTGTTTTGGTGCTTGTTTAAGTCCATATAAAGACCTAACCAATTTGCAGACTTTATTTTCTTGACATTGGACCACAAATCCTTCGGGTTGTTCCATATATATCTCTTCATCTAATTCTCCATTTAAAAATGCTGTTTTTACATCCATTTGATGTATTTCCATATTATAAATTGCGCAATTGAAATTAACATCCGAATAGATGTAATTCTAGAAACTGGAGAATATGTATCAAAATAATCCAACCCTTCTTTTTGTCGAAAACCTTTAGCTACTAAACGAGCTTTATATTTATCAATTGATCCATCGGCTTTCAATTTTCGTTTAAAAATCCATTTATAACCTATCGGTTTAATCCCTGGAGGTAAATCAACCAATTCCCATGTGTGGTTAATTAAAATGGATTCTATTTCACTATTTATGGCTTCTTTCCATAAAATAGCCTCGAGAAGTCATAGCTTCTTTATATGTTTGTGGTTCGGTTTCGGTCAAGAAACTTATAAAATCTGCCCAAAACTCTTTTGAACTCTAGATCTTTTCCCCTTCTTGGTTCTTCATCTAATGTTGGAACATTAGAAGTGGATGGTTCATCTCGAATTCTCTTGTTTGATGAACTTGATTTTTGTTCTTTATAAGGAAAAATTCCTTCAAAGAATTGCACATCCGCATGATTCTATAATTGTATTAACATGGATATCATTAATCTCGAAATTTATTACCAAAAATCTATATGCGACTATTGTTAGCAAACCCAATAAATACACAATCTATAGTTTTAGGCCCCAATTTTGTTCTCTTGGTGATAGGAACTTGTACCTTTGCTAAACAACCCCACACTTTTAAAATTTTAAAAGTAGGAATTCGTCCTTTCCACAATTCATAAGGAGACTTATTTGTCTTCTTAATTGGGATTCTATTTAGGATATAATTTGCTGTAAGTAGTGCCTCACCCCACATGTTATGTGGAAGTCCGAACTATTTAGCATAGAATTTATCATGTCTTTAAAAGTTCTGTTTTTCCTCTCCGCTACACCATTCTCGTTGAGGTGTGTATGGTGCCGTAGTTTGATGTATAATTCCATGACTACTACAAAATTCAGCAAATTCGGAGGATTCATATTCTCCACCTCTATCCGTTCTTATTGCTTTAATTCTTTTATCTAATTGATTTTCAACTTCACTCTATATGTCTTAAACATATCAAAAGCTTCATCTTTAGTTTTAATCAAATAGACATAGCAATATTTACTACAATCATCTATAAAAGTGATGTAGTAATTTTTTCCTCCTCTTGTAGGGGTTGATTTATAGTCACAAAGGTCACTATGTATTAATCCTAACAATTCATTTGACCTTCCTAGGACAGTTTTAAAAGATTTCCTAGCAAACTTAGATTCAGTGCAAGTTTGGCATTTGTGCTTCACATCAAAATTAAATTTAGGTAATAAACTGAGATTAATCATTCTACTGATAGACCTACTGTTTACATGGCCTAATCTAGCATGCCAAATATCATAAGAATCCACGATATAAATAGAAGCATTCACTTTATTCATAGCATTAGTAACCATTACATTCAGTTTGAACATACCATCTACTAAGTACCCTCGTCCTATATAGTCTGTAGCCTTACATAGCACAAACTTATCAGATTCGAACACTAGTTTGAATCCCCTTTTAGTAAGAAGAGTACCGAGACTAGGTTCTTTCGTATTTCAGAACATAAAGTACATCAATCAAAGTAAGAGTTTTTCCGTAAGTAAATTTCAGCAAGACTTTTCCTTTTCCTTTGACAGATGAAGTAGATGAATTCCCCATGTAGAGTTTTTCATCATTAGTAATTTCTTCAAAGGTTGAAAACAGCGCCTTGTCGCCACAAATATGCCTAGTTGCCCCCGTGTCAATCCACCAACCTTTAACATTGTCAATCATATTGACTTCGAAATAACAAAGAACCAAATCTTCTTCAATAGTTGTGACATTGGCCCGATTCTTTTGAGAAGAATTTGCAAAAGCAGGTTGATCTTTCCTAAGTGACGACATTCTTGAGCCTTATGGCCAGGTTTTCCACATACCCAACAATTACCTTTAACTTTCTTAAAGGGCTTGCCTTTAGGTGCAAAATTGTTAGAGTGTTTCACGTAAAACTTCTTTGCTTTGTTCTTATGAAATCTGGATTTTGAAGCCTCTCCTTCAACCACATTTGCTTTTGCAAGAAAGGTAGGTACTTCAACTTTGTCTCCTTGCGATGATCTTCTTCAACTCTAAGCCTCGAATCAAGTCCTCTATAGTCATCTCCCTCCTTTTGTGCTTTAAATAGATCTTAAAATCTTTCCATGAAGGAGGTAACTTCTCAATAATTGCACCAACTTGAAAGTGTTCATTGATAGAACATCCTTCGCATGCAATTCATGAATTAGGACTTGGATTTCCTCTACTTGCTTAATGACAGCTTTGGAATCCACCATGAGATACTTCGTAAATTTACCAATTACGAATTTCTTCGCACCGCATCTTCAATTTTATATTTCTTCTCAAGATTATTCCATACTTCCTTTGCGGTCATATGACGAATATATGTCATATAAATTATCATCCAAACAATTAAGGATGTAATTGCGACAAAGAAAGTCGAAATTTCTCCAGCTTCTCAATGGACATAACAGTCTCCTTTGATATAGGATCCTCATCTGTCTTAGGTTCATCCTCTCTTACAATATGTGCAAGATTGAGGGTTGTCAAGTAGAACAAATAGCTTTTTGTTGCCACCTTTTAAAATCCACTCTGTGAATTTTTCAGGCTTTTCTTCATGCCTCTTGAAATCCACTCCCTTGGATTTCTCGGTCTTGTCTTCTCGATTTCTTAGAGTTGTTCAAACTCGATTGTCCCACCATTTTCAAATTTCGAAATTCACAAAACAACACAAAATCTCGAAATTTCGAAAATTTTCTGTCTTAGATTGTTGTCCTAACAATAAATAATGATACTTATATATATGAATAAAGAAATTCTACAAATATTTAATAACAGAATCAATCAAAATAAATTTCTAACCGGAGGCTTGCACAGAAGCAATGTCCTAAGACAGAAATTTCCTTGAATTCGGTGATTGAATTTTCTTCAAAGATCTCGCCCCAGGATACAACCGGATGCCCTTTCGAACCAAAAATCACCAAGTTCAAAAGTCTCACCAAACCGTGATTTTCCTTCTCTCTCAAGAAAAAACGAAATCCGAAAATTCTATGTTTTTCCAGTGTTTTAGTTCTACTTAAATAGAACTTGAGGCACTGGTTCAAACCAATGTGACTGTTCAAAATAACATATTTAACAGTCACACCTGTTCACAACAGTCACACCTGTTTACAAAAAATAATTACCAATAATTAATTTCGAAAATAAAAAATAAAATAAAACACTGTTCACAACAAATACATCTCTGCTCACAAAAATTAACTACCAATAATTAATTTCGAAAATAAAAAAATAAAATAAAACTTTATTTGATTTTACAAGGCTTAACAAATCTAAGCCCAAAGCCCAAAGGCCCCAAGGCCCAAGGCCCTATCTTTGATTTTAAATATTATTATATATATATATATATTTATTTATATATATATATATATATTTACACCTATTACCCAATGGGTGCCAATTTGGACTCTATCCATTGGGTTTCTCTAAAGCAAATCTTTAGAGTAGATGTTTGTATATAAAGAGTTTGTACTCTTTGAAGTGAGCAATGTGGGACTAAACATGTTTTCTATTCAAAATTTACTTGAAACATTTTTCAAGTTCCAACAATACCCCACATTTGAATAGAAAATATCATAGTACCCCACATTTCTGTTCAAATTTGGTTTCTAAAAAAATTATAACAAAATTATAATGCACAAAAGAGAGAGAAGTCTCATGTCATGTTGTCAGGAAAAGTATCTGAAAGACTTGAACTTACCATAGTAAAACATATTGGATTTACTTAGTGACGCAAAGGATATGGAGGATCTTGAACTGTTCACGTTTTGTAGTAAACCAAGACAATATGTATTACGCATGACACGATTATCAAAATTCGGTTTATACGTTTTTGTCCATTTTGGTCCTGGACATATCCTGGTTTCATGATAGATTTAGAGAATTTAGCTGTCTCGTTCTCATAAATGCGACCCACATTTACTATCATATAGGTGACAATTTTATTTGTCATTAAATGTTTAACATATCCTTGAACTTCTTCGAACACGCTTTTATCTTAGGAATGAACGAATATGTGTTCTTCTCATGAGTTTCATCTAACCAGGTTTGCCTATTGAACCTAGTACATGGGATCTCCAATCACCTAGGTTAGGTTTCCACCAGACTTTAACTCATTTATAGGCTTTAAACCCATTCCCCTCGATAACAATACAACTTGATTTCTTGGTAAGCCCTTTGTCATAGGATCTGCAATATTCTCCTTTGACTTTACATAATCTATACTAATTACTCCACTTGAAAGTAATTGTCTTATAGTATTATGTCGGCGCCTTATATGTCTTGACTTACCATTGTATACATTATTCTTAGCATTAGCTTGTCTTTGCCATACAATCACAATGTATACATATTGCTTGGCACCGTTCGGTTTTGGCGAATGGAATATCTTCTAGAAAGTTTCTTAGCCATTCTCGCTTCCTCAAAGTGCTTTATCTAAGGCTACAAATTCTGATTCCATTGTCGAACGTGCTATACACGTTTGCTTAGTTGATTTCCAGAAATCGCAGCTCCTCCCAATGTAAAAATATATCCACTTGGTTGACTTTGTTTCAAGATATTATCGAAATCCAATTGGCATCACTATACCCTTCAAGTACCGGTGGATATTTTGTATAATGCAATCCATATTCTAAAGTATGTTTTAAATACCTTAGTATTCGTATCAATGCTTCCCAATGATCATTATTTGGATTGCTTGTATATCTACTAAGTCTGCTCACCGCATAAGCAATGTCCGGTCTTGTAGAGTTCATCAAATACATCAAACTTCCAATTATTTGGGAATACTCTAATTGAGAAATTGCACTATCGTATTTTTCTTAAGTTTGCAATTTGGCTCAAATGGGGTAGGAACAGGTTTACAATTAAATTGATTAAACCTCTTCAATATTTTTTCTACATAATGTGATTGAGTAAGGATATATCCATTATCATTTCGTTTGATTTGAATACCCAAAATGACATCTGCTAGACCTAAGTCTTTCATGTCAAAATTAGAATTCAACATCTTCTTAGTTGAAATGATTATATCCTTATTAGTCCCAATTATCAACATATCATCAACATAGAGACATACTATGACACAAGAATTTTTCAATTCTTTGATGTAGACACATTTGTCACATTCATTAATTTTAAATCCATTTGCAAGCATAGTATGGTCAAATTTCTCATGCCATTGTTTTGGTGCTTGTTTAAGTCCATATAAAGACCTAACCAATTTGCGAGACTTTATTTTCTTGACATTGGACCACAAATCCTTCGGGTTGTTCCATATATATCTCTTCATCTAATTCTCCATTTAAAAATGCTTGTTTTTACATCCATTTGATGTATTTCCATATTATAAATTGCAAAGCAATTGAAATTAACATCCGAATAGATGTAATTCTAGAAACTGGAGAATATGTATCAAAATAATCCAACCCTTCTTTTTGTCGAAAACCTTTAGCTACTAAACGAGCTTTATATTTATCAATTGATCCATCGGCTTTCAATTTTCGTTTAAAAATCCATTTATAACCTATCGGTTTAATCCCGGAGGTAAATCAACCAATTCCCATGTGTGGTTAATTAAAATGGATTCTATTTCACTATTTATGGCTTCTTTCCATAAAATAGCCTCGAGAAGAAGTCATAGCTTCTTTATATGTTTGTGGTTCGGTTTCGATCAAGAAACTTATAAAATCTGCCCAAAACTCTTTTGAACTCTAGATCTTTTCCCCTTCTTGGTTCTTCATCTAATGTTGGAACATTAGAAGTGGATGGTTCATCTCGAATTCTCTTGTTTGATGAACTTGATTTTTGTTCTTTATAAGGAAAAATTCCTTCAAAGAATTGCACATCCGCGAGATTCTATAATTGTATTAACATGGATATCATTAATCTCGAATTTATTACCAAAAATCTATATGCAAGCACTATTGTTAGCAAACCCAATAAATACACAATCTATAGTTTTAGGCCCCAATTTTGTTCTCTTGGTGATAGGAACTTGTACCTTTGCTAAACAACCCCACACTTTTAAAATTTTAAAAGTAGGAATTCTCCTTTCCACAATTCATAAGGAGACTTATTTGTCTTCTTAATTGGGATTCTATTTAGGATATAATTTGTTTAAGTAGTGCCTCACCCCACATGTTATGTGGAAGTCCGAAACTATTTAGCATAGAATTTATCATGTCTTTAAAAGTTCTGTTTTTCCTCTCCGCTACACCATTCTCATTGAGGTGTGTATGGTGCCGTAGTTTGATGTATAATTCCATGACTACTACAAAATTCAGCAAATTCGGAGGATTCATATTCTCCACCTCTATCCGTTCTTATTGCTTTAATTCTTTTATCTAATTGATTTTCAACTTCACTCTATATGTCTTAAACATATCAAAAGCTTCATCTTTAGTTTTAATCAAATAGACATAGCAATATTTACTACAATCATCTATAAAAGTGATGTAGTAATTTTTTCCTCCTCTTGTAGGGGTTGATTTATAGTCACAAAGGTCACTATGTATTAATCCTAACAATTCATTTGACCTTCCTAGGACAGCTTTTAAAAGATTTCCTAGCAAACTTAGATTCGGTGCAAGTTTGGCATTTGTGCTTCACATCAAAATTAAATTTAGGTAATAAACGAGATTAATCATTCTACTTGATAGACCTACTTTTGTTTACATGGCCTAATCTAGCATGCCAAATATCATAAGAATCCACGATATAAATAGAAGCATTCACTTTATTCATAGCATTAGTAACCATTACATTCAGTTTGAACATACCATCTACTAAGTACCCTCGTCCTATATAGTCTGTAGCCTTACATAGCACAAACTTATCAGATTCGAACACTAGTTTGAATCCCCTTTTAGTAAGAAGAGTACCGAGACTAGGTTCTTTCGTATTTCAGGAACATAAAGTACATCAATCAAAGTAAGAGTTTTTCCAGAAGTAAATTTCAGCAGCACTTTTCCTTTTCCTTTGACAGTTGAAGTAGATGAATTCCCCATGTAGAGTTTTTCATCATTAGTAATTTCTTCAAAGGTTGAAAACAGCGCCTTGTCGCCACAAATATGCCTAGTTGCCCTGTGTCAATCCACCAACCTTTAACATTGTCAATCATATTGACTTCGAAATAACACAAACCAAATCTTCTTCAATAGTTGTGACATTGGCCCGATTCTTTTGAGAAGAATTTGCGCGAGGTTGATCTTTCCGGTGACGACATTCTTGAGCCTTATGGCCGGGTTTTCCACATACCCAACAATTACCTTTAACTTTCTTAAAGGGCTTGCCTTTAGGTGCAAAATTGTTAGAGTGTTTCAACTGAAAACTTCTTTGCTTTGTTCTTATGAAATCTGGATTTTGAAGCCTCTCCTTCAACCACATTTGCTTTTGCGAAAGGTAGGTACTTCAACTTTGTCTCCCTTGCGATGATCTTCTTCAACTCTAAGCCTCGAATCAAGTCCTCTATAGTCATCTCCCTCCTTTTGTGCTTTAAATAGATCTTAAAATCTTTCCATGAAGGAGGTAACTTCTCAATAATTGCACCAACTTGAAAGTGTTCATTGATAGAACATCCTTACGCATGCAATTCATGAATTAGGACTTGGATTTCCTCTACTTGCTTAATGACAGTTTTGGAATCCACCATGAGATACTTGAAATTTACCAATTACGAATTTCTTCGCCTAGGCATCTTCAATTTTATATTTCTTCTCAAGATTATTCCATACTTCCTTTGCGGTGTCATATGACGAATATATGTCATATAAATTATCATCCAAACAATTAAGGATGTAATTGCGACAAAGAAAGTCGAAATTTCTCCAGTTCTCAATGGACATAACAGTCTCCTTTGATATAGGATCCTCATCTGTCTTAGGTTCATCCTCTCTTACAATATGTGCAAGATTGAGGGTTGTCAAGTAGAACAGCAATTTTTTTGTTGCCACCTTTTAAAATCCACTCCCGTGAATTTTTCAGCTTTTCTTCATGCCTCTTGAAATCCACTCCCTTGGATTTCTCGGACTTGTCTTCGATTTCTTAGAGTTGTTCAAACTCGATTGTCCCACCATTTTCGAATTTCGAAATTCACAAAACAACACAAAATCTCGAAAATTTCGAAAATTTTCTGTCTTAGATTGTTGTCCTAACAATAAATAATGATACTTATATATATGAATAAAGAAATTCTACAAATATTTAATAACGAGAATCAATCAAAATAAATTTCTAACCTGAGGAGGCTTACACGAAGCAATGTCCTAAGACAGAAATTTCCTTGAATTCGGTGATTGAATTTTCTTCAAAGATCTGCCCCCAGGATACAACCGGATGCCCTTTCGAACCAAAAATCACCAAGTTCAAAAGTCTGCCAAACTGTGATTTTCCTTCTCTCTCGATAAAAAAAACGAAATCCGAAAATTCTATGTTTTTCCAGTGTTTTAGTTCTACTTAAATAGAACTTGAGGCACTGGTTCAAACCAATGTGACTGTTCAAAATAACATATTTAACAATACACTGCTCACAACAATCACTTTTGTTTACAAAAAATAATTACCAATAATTAATTTCGAAAATAAAAAATAAAATAAAACACTGTTCACAAAATGATCACATCTGTTCACAAAAATTAACTACCAATAATTAATTTCGAAAATAAAAAAATAAAATAAAACTTTATTTGATTTTACAAGGCTTAACAAATCTAAGCCCAAAGCCCAAAGGCCCCAAGGCCCAAGGCCCTATCTTTGATTTTAAATATTATTATATATATATATATATATTTATTTATATATATATATATATATTTACACCTATTACCCAATGGGTGCCAATTTGGACTCTATCCATTGGGTTTCTCTAAAGCAAATCTTTAGAGTAGATGTTTGTATATAAAGAGTTTGTACTCTTTGAAGTGAGCAATGTGGGACTAAACATGTTTTCTATTCAAAATTTACTTGAAACATTTTTCAAGTTCCAACAATACCCCACATTTGAATAGAAAATATCATAGTACCCCACATTTGTTCAAATTTGGTTTCTAAAAAAATTATAACAAAATTATAATGCACAAAAGAGAGAGAAGTCTCATGTCATGTTGTCGGGAAAAGTATCTCGAAAGACTTGAACTTACCATAGTAAAACATATTGGATTTACTTAGTGACGCGTGGATATGGAGGATCTTGAACTGTTCACGTTTTGTAGTAAACCAAGACAATATGTATTACGCATGACACGATTATCAAAATTCGGTTTATACGTTTTTGTCCATTTTGGTCCTGGACATATCCTGGTTTCATGATAGATTTAGAGAATTTAGCTTTGTCTCGTTCTCATAAATGCGACCCACATTTACTATCATATAGGTGACAATTTTATTTGTCATTAAATGTTTAACATATCCTTGAACTTCTTCGAACACGTTTTATCTTAGGAATGAACGAATATGTGTTCTTCTCGCGAGTTTCATCTAACCGGTTTGCCTATTGAACCTAGTACATGGGATCTCCAATCACCTAGGTTAGGTTTCCACCAGAGACTTAACTCATTTATAGGCTTTAAACCCATTCCCCTCGATAACAATACAACTTGATTTCTTGGTAAGCCCTTTGTCATAGGATGCACTGCAATATTCTCCTTTGACTTTACATAATCTATACTAATTACTCCACTTGAAAGTAATTGTCTTATAGTATTATGTCGGCGCCTTATATGTCTTGACTTACCATTGTATACATTATTCTTAGCATTAGCTTGTCTTTGCCATACAATCACAATGTATACATATTCTTTGCCTTGGTTTTGGCGAAATGGAATATCTTCTAGAAAGTTTCTTAGCCATTCTGCTTCCTCAATGACTTTATCTAAGGCTACAAATTCGATTCCATTGTCGAACGTGCTATACACGTTTGCTTAGTTGATTTCCAGAAATCGCAGCTCCTCCCAATGTAAAAATATATCCACTTTGGTTGACTTTGTTTCGGTATTATCGAAATCCAATTGGCATCACTATACCCTTCAAGTAATGCCGTGGATATTTTGTATAATGCAATCCATATTCTAAAGTATGTTTTAAATACCTTAGTATTCGTATCAATGCTTCCCAATGATCATTATTTGGATTGCTTGTATATCTACTAAGTCTCTGTTCACTTGCATAAGCAATGTCCCATAGGTCTTGTAGAGTTCATCAAATACATCAAACTTCCAATTATTTGGGAATACTCTAATTGAGAAATTGCACTTATCGGTATTTTTCTTAAGTTTGCAATTTGGCTCAAATGGGGTAGGAACAGGTTTTACAATTAAATTGATTAAACCTCTTCAATATTTTTTCTACATAATGTGATTGAGTAAGGATATATCCATTATCATTTCGTTTGATTTGAATACCCAAAATGACATCTGCTAGACCTAAGTCTTTCATGTCAAAATTAGAATTCAACATCTTCTTAGTTGAAATGATTATATCCTTATTAGTCCCAATTATCAACATATCATCAACATAGAGACATACTATGACACAAGAATTTTCAATTCTTTGATGTAGACACATTTGTCACATTCATTAATTTTAAATCCATTTGCAAGCATAGTATGGTCAAATTTCTCATGCCATTGTTTGGTGCTTGTTTAAGTCCATATAAAGACCTAACCAATTTGCGAGACTTTATTTTCTTGACATTGGACCACAAATCCTTCGGGTTGTTCCATATATATCTCTTCATCTAATTCTCCATTTAAAAATGCTTTGTTTTTACATCCATTTGATGTATTTCCATATTATAAATTGCGGCAATTGAAATTAACATCCGAATAGATGTAATTCTAGAAAGCTGGAGAATATGTATCAAAATAATCCAACCCTTCTTTTTGTCGAAAACCTTTAGCTACTAAACGAGCTTTATATTTATCAATTGATCCATCGGCTTTCAATTTTCGTTTAAAAATCCATTTATAACCTATCGGTTTAATCCGGGAGGTAAATCAACCAATTCCCATGTGTGGTTAATTAAAATGGATTCTATTTCACTATTTATGGCTTCTTTCCATAAAATAGCCTCGGTATTAAGTCATAGCTTCTTTATATGTTTGTGGTTCGATTTCGATCAAGAAACTTATAAAATCTGACCCAAAACTCTTTTGAACTCTAGATCTTTTCCCCTTCTTGGTTCTTCATCTAATGTTGGAACATTAGAAGTGGATGGTTCATCTCGAATTCTCTTGTTTGATGAACTTGATTTTTGTTCTTTATAAGGAAAAATTCCTTCAAAGAATTGCACATCCATGATTCTATAATTGTATTAACATGGATATCATTAATCTCGAATTTATTACCAAAAATCTATATGCGGCACTATTGTTAGCAAACCCAATAAATACACAATCTATAGTTTTAGGCCCCAATTTTGTTCTCTTGGTGATAGGAACTTGTACCTTTGCTAAACAACCCCACACTTTTAAAATTTTAAAAGTAGGAATTCTTCCTTTCCACAATTCATAAGGAGACTTATTTGTCTTCTTAATTGGGATTCTATTTAGGATATAATTTCTTGTAAGTAGTGCCTCTCCCCACATGTTATGTGGAAGTCCGAACTATTTAGCATAGAATTTATCATGTCTTTAAAAGTTCTGTTTTTCCTCTCCGCTACACCATTACATGTTGAGGTGTGTATGGTGCCGTAGTTTGATGTATAATTCCATGACTACTACAAAATTCAGCAAATTCGGAGAGGATTCATATTCTCCACCTCTATCCGTTCTTATTGCTTTAATTCTTTTATCTAATTGATTTTCAACTTCACTTATATGTCTTAAACATATCAAAAGCTTCATCTTTAGTTTTAATCAAATAGACATAACAATATTTACTACAATCATCTATAAAAGTGATGTAGTAATTTTTTCCTCCTCTTGTAGGGGTTGATTTATAGTCACAAAGGTCACTATGTATTAATCCTAACAATTCATTTGACCTTCCTAGGACAGTTTTAAAAGATTTCCTAGCAAACTTAGATTCAGTGCAAGTTTGGCATTTGTGCTTCACATCAAAATTAAATTTAGGTAATAAATTGAGATTAATCATTCTACTAATAGACCTCTTGTTTACATGGCCTAATCTAGCATGCCAAATATCATAAGAATCCACGATATAAATAGAAGCATTCACTTTATTCATAGCATTAGTAACCATTACATTCGGTTTGAACATACCATCTACTAAGTACCCTCGTCCTATATAGTCGTAGCCTTACATAGCACAAACTTATCGATTCGAACACTAGTTTGAATCCCTTTTAGTAAGAAGAGTACCGAGACTAGGTTCTTTCGTATTTCGGGAACATAAAGTACATCAATCAAAGTAAGAGTTTTTCCAGTAAATTTCAGCAACACTTTTCCTTTTCCTTTGACGATTGAAGTAGATGAATTCCCCATGTAGAGTTTTTCATCATTAGTAATTTCTTCAAAGGTTGAAAACAGCGCCTTGTCGCCACAAATATGCCTAGTTGCTCCTGTGTCAATCCACCAACCTTTAACATTGTCAATCATATTGACTTGAAATAACGACAACCAAATCTTCTTCATAGTTGTGACATTGGCGTGATTCTTTTGAGAAGAATTTCTTGCGAGTTGATCTTTCCGGTGACGACATTCTTGAGCCTTATGGCCAGGTTTTCCACATACCCAACAATTACCTTTAACTTTCTTAAAGGGCTTGCCTTTAGGTGCAAAATTGTTAGAGTGTTTCACGAAAAACTTCTTTGCTTTGTTCTTATGAAATCTGGATTTTGAAGCCTCTCCTTCAACCACATTTGCTTTTGCAGTAAAGGTAGGTACTTCAACTTTGTCTCCCTTGCGATGATCTTCTTCAACTCTAAGCCTCAGAATCAAGTCCTCTATAGTCATCTCCCTCCTTTTGTGCTTTAAATAGATCTTAAAATCTTTCCATGAAGGAGGTAACTTCTCAATAATTGCACCAACTTGAAAGTGTTCATTGATAGAACATCCTTCTGCATGCAATTCATGAATTAGGACTTGGATTTCCTCTACTTGCTTAATGACAGGTTTTGGAATCCACCATGAGATACTTGAAATTTACCAATTACGAATTTCTTCGCATAGGCATCTTCAATTTTATATTTCTTCTCAAGATTATTCCATACTTCCTTTGCGGTGTCATATGACGAATATATGTCATATAAATTATCATCCAAACAATTAAGGATGTAATTGCGACAAAGAAAGTCGAAATTTCTCCAGTTCTCAATGGACATAATAGTCTCCTTTGATATAGGATCCTCATCTGTCTTAGGTTCATCCTCTCTTACAATATGTGCAAGATTGAGGGTTGTCAAGTAGAACGAGTTTTTTGTTGCCACCTTTTAAAATCCACTCCCGTGAATTTTTCGGGCTTTTCTTCATGCCTCTTGAAATCCACTCCCTTGGATTTCTCGGTCTTGTCTTCGATTTCTTAGAGTTGTTCAAACTCGATTGTCCCACCATTTTCGAATTTCAAATTCACAAAACAACACAAAATCTCGAAATTTACGAAAATTTTACTGTCTTAGATTGTTATCCGGAACAATAAATAATGATACTTATATATATGAATAAAGAAATTCTACAAATATTTAATAACGAGAATCAATCAAAAATAAATTTCTAACCGGAGGCTTACACTGAAGCAATGTCCTAAGACGAAATTTCCTTGAATTCGGTGATTGAATTTTCTTCAAAGATCTGCCCCCAGGATACAACCGGATGCCCTTTCGAACCAAAAATCACCAAGTTCAAAAGTCGCAAAGCTGTGATTTTCCTTCTCTCTCAAAAAAACGAAATCCGAAAATTCTATGTTTTTCCGGTGTTTTAGTTCTACTTAAATAGAACTTGAGGCACTTTGGTTCAAACCAATGTGTTTGTTCAAAATAACATATTTAACGATCACACACTGTTCTCAACAGATCACACTTTACACAAAAAATAATTACCAATAATTAATTTCGAAAATAAAAAATAAAATAAAACACACTGTTCACAAAATAACAAAAATTAACTACCAATAATTAATTTCGAAAATAAAAAAATAAAATAAAACTTTATTTGATTTTACAAGGCTTAACAAATCTAAGCCCAAAGCCCAAAGGCCCCAGGCCCAGGCCCTATCTTTGATTTTAAATATTATTATATATATATATATATTTTATTTATATATATATATATATATTTACACCTATTACCCAATGGGTGCCAATTTGGACTATATCCATTGGGTTTCTCTAAAGCAAATCTTTAGAGTAGATGTTTGTATATAAAGAGTTTGTACTCTTTGAAGTGAGCAATGTGGGACTAAACATGTTTTCTATTCAAAATTTACTTGAAACATTTTTCAAGTTCCAACAATACCCCAGCATTTGAATAGAAAATATCATAGTACCCCACATTTACGTTCAAATTTGGTTTCTAAAAAAATTATAACAAAATTATAATGCACAAAAGAGAGAGAAGTCTCATGTCATGTTGTCGGGAAAAGTATCGAAAGACTTGAACTTACCATAGTAAAACATATTGGATTTACTTAGTGACGCGATGGATATGGAGGATCTTGAACTGTTCACGTTTTGTAGTAAACCAAGACAATATGTATTACGCATGACACGATTATCAAAATTCGGTTTATACGTTTTTGTCCATTTTGGTCCTGGACATATCCTGGTTTCATGATAGATTTAGAGAATTTAGCTTTGTCTCGTTCTCATAAATGCGACCCACATTTACTATCATATAGGTGACAATTTTATTTGTCATTAAATGTTTAACATATCCTTGAACTTCTTCGAACACGGTTTTTATCTTAGGAATGAACGAATATGTGTTCTTCTCGCGAGTTTCATCTAACCGGTTTGCCTATTGAACCTAGTACATGGGATCTCCAATCACCTAGGTTAGGTTTCCACCAGAGACTTAACTCATTTATAGGCTTTAAACCCATTCCCCTCGATAACAATACAACTTGATTTCTTGGTAAGCCCTTTGTCATAGGATCTGCAATATTCTCCTTTGACTTTACATAATCTATACTAATTACTCCACTTGAAAGTAATTGTCTTATAGTATTATGTCGGCGCCTTATATGTCTTGACTTACCATTGTATACATTATTCTTAGCATTAGCTTGTCTTTGCCATACAATCACAATGTATACATATTCTTGGCTTGGTTTTGGCGAAATGGAATATCTTCTAGAAAGTTTCTTAGCCATTACTGCTTCCTCGACTTTATCTAAGGCTACAAATTCGATTCCATTGTCGAACGTGCTATACACGTTTGCTTAGTTGATTTCCAGAAATCGCAGACTCCTCCCAATGTAAAAATATATCCTTTGGTTGACTTTGTTTCGGTATTATCGAAAATCCAATTGGCATCACTATACCCTTCAAATCTTAGGTGGATATTTTGTATAATGCAATCCATATTCTAAAGTATGTTTTAAATACCTTAGTATTCGTATCAATGCTTCCCAATGATCATTATTTGGATTGCTTGTATATCTACTAAGTCACATTCCTTTGCATAAGCAATGTCTGGTCTTGTAGAGTTCATCAAATACATCAAACTTCCAATTATTTGGGAATACTCTAATTGAGAAATTGCCTATCGGTATTTTTCTTTAAGTTTGCAATTTGGCTCAAATGGGGTAGGAACAGGGTTTACAATTAAATTGATTAAACCTCTTCAATATTTTTTCTACATAATGTGATTGAGTAAGGATATATCCATTATCATTTCGTTTGATTTGAATACCCAAAATGACATCTGCTAGACCTAAGTCTTTCATGTCAAAATTAGAATTCAA
This sequence comes from Stephania japonica, assembly GCA_039657345.1. Classification (NCBI taxonomy): domain Eukaryota; kingdom Viridiplantae; phylum Streptophyta; class Magnoliopsida; order Ranunculales; family Menispermaceae; genus Stephania; species Stephania japonica. The sequence continues at coordinate 51,359,519 of CM077558.1, forward strand.
CATCTTCTTAGTTGAAATGATTATATCCTTATTAGTCCCAATTATCAACATATCATCAACATAGAGACATACTATGACACAAGAATTTTCAATTCTTTGATGTAGACACATTTGTCACATTCATTAATTTTAAATCCATTTGCAAGCATAGTATGGTCAAATTTCTCATGCCATTGTTTTGGTGCTTGTTTAAGTCCATATAAAGACCTAACCAATTTGCGAGACTTTATTTTCTTGACATTGGACCACAAATCCTTCGGGTTGTTCCATATATATCTCTTCATCTAATTCTCCATTTAAAAATGCTTTTTTTACATCCATTTGATGTATTTCCATATTATAAATTGCGGCAATTGAAATTAACATCCGAATAGATGTAATTCTAGAAAGCTGGAGAATATGTATCAAAATAATCCAACCACTTCTTTTTGTCGAAAACCTTTAGCTACTAAACGAGCTTTATATTTATCAATTGATCCATCGGCTTTCAATTTTCGTTTAAAAATCCATTTATAACCTATCGGTTTAATCCCGGGAGGTAAATCAACCAATTCCCATGTGTGGTTAATTAAAATGGATTCTATTTCACTATTTATGGCTTCTTTCCATAAAATAGCCTCGGTAGAAGTCATAGCTTCTTTATATGTTTGTGGTTCGGTTTCGATCAAGAAACTTATAAAATCTGACCCAAAACTCTTTTGAACTCTAGATCTTTTCCCCACTTCTTGGTTCTTCATCTAATGTTGGAACATTAGAAGTGGATGGTTCATCTCGAATTCTCTTGTTTGATGAACTTGATTTTTGTTCTTTATAAGGAAAAATTCCTTCAAAGAATTGCACATCATGAGATTCTATAATTGTATTAACATGGATATCATTAATCTCGAAATTTATTACCAAAAATCTATATGCAGCACTATTGTTAGCAAACCCAATAAATACACAATCTATAGTTTTAGGCCCCAATTTTGTTCTCTTGGTGATAGGAACTTGTACCTTTGCTAAACAACCCCACACTTTTAAAATTTTAAAAGTAGGAATTCTTCCTTTCCACAATTCATAAGGAGACTTATTTGTCTTCTTAATTGGGATTCTATTTAGGATATAATTTCTTGTAAGTAGTGCCTCACCCCACATGTTATGTGGAAGTCGAACTATTTAGCATAGAATTTATCATGTCTTTAAAAGTTCTGTTTTTCCTCTCATGCTACACCATTACGTTGAGGTGTGTATGGTGCCGTAGTTTGATGTATAATTCCATGACTACTACAAAATTCAGCAAATTCGGAGGATTCATATTCTCCACCTCTATCCGTTCTTATTGCTTTAATTCTTTTATCTAATTGATTTTCAACTTCAGACTTTATATGTCTTAAACATATCAAAAGCTTCATCTTTAGTTTTAATCAAATAGACATAGCAATATTTACTACAATCATCTATAAAAGTGATGTAGTAATTTTTTCCTCCTCTTGTAGGGGTTGATTTATAGTCACAAAGGTCACTATGTATTAATCCTAACAATTCATTTGACCTTCCTAGGACAGTTTTAAAAGATTTCCTAGCAAACTTAGATTCAGTGCAAGTTTGGCATTTGTGCTTCACATCAAAATTAAATTTAGGTAATAAATTGAGATTAATCATTCTACTATAGACCTACTTGTTTACATGGCCTAATCTAGCATGCCAAATATCATAAGAATCCACGATATAAATAGAAGCATTCACTTTATTCATAGCATTAGTAACCATTACATTCGGTTTGAACATACCATCTACTAAGTACCCTCGTCCTATATAGTCTGTAGCCTTACATAGCACAAACTTATCGATTCGAACACTAGTTTGAATCCCCTTTTAATAAGAAAGAGTACCGAGAGACTAGGTTCTTTCGTATTTCGGGAACATAAAGTACATCAATCAAAGTAAGAGTTTTTCCGAGTAAATTTCAGCAACACTTTTCCTTTTCCTTTGACGGTTGAAGTAGATGAATTCCCCATGTAGAGTTTTTCATCATTAGTAATTTCTTCAAAGGTTGAAAACGAGCGCCTTGTCGCCACAAATATGCCTAGTTGCCCTGTGTCAATCCACCACCTTTAACATTGTCAATCATATTGACTTGAAATAACGACAACCAAATCTTCTTGATAGTTGTGACATTGGCGTGATTCTTTTGAGAAGAATTTGCGCGAGTTGATCTTTCGGTGACGACATTCTTGAGCCTTATGGCCGGGTTTCCACATACCCAACAATTACCTTTAACTTTCTAAAGGGCTTGCCTTTAGGTGCAAAATTGTTAGAGTGTTTCTGACGAAAAACTTCTTTGCTTTGTTCTTATGAAATCTGGATTTTGAAGCCTCTCCTTCAACCACATTTGCTTTTGCAGTAAAGGTAGGTACTTCAACTTTGTCTCCCTTGCGATGATCTTCTTCAACTCTAAGCCTCAGAATCAAGTCCTCTATAGTCATCTCCCTCCTTTTGTGCTTTAAATAGATCTTAAAATCTTTCCATGAAGGAGGTAACTTCTCAATAATTGCACCAACTTGAAAGTGTTCATTGATAGAACATCCTTCTGCATGCAATTCATGAATTAGGACTTGGATTTCCTCTACTTGCTTAATGACAGTTTTGGAATCCACCATGAGATACTTCAGAAATTTACCAATTACGAATTTCTTCGCACCGGCATCTTCAATTTTATATTTCTTCTCAAGATTATTCCATACTTCCTTTGCAGTGTCATATGACGAATATATGTCATATAAATTATCATCCAAACAATTAAGGATGTAATTGCGACAAAGAAAGTCGAAATTTCTCCAGTTCTCAATGGACATAATAGTCTCCTTTGATATAGGATCCTCATCTGTCTTAGGTTCATCCTCTCTTACAATATGTGCAAGATTGAGGGTTGTCAAGTAGAACAATGAGTTTTTGTTGCCACCTTTTAAAATCCACTCTGTGAATTTTTCGAGGCTTTTCTTCATGCCTCTTGAAATCCACTCCCTTGGATTTCTCGGTCTTGTCTTCGATTTCTTAGAGTTGTTCAAACTCGATTGTCCCACCATTTTCGAATTTACGAAATTCACAAAACAACACAAAATCTCGAAATTTACGAAAATTTTAAATCTTAGATTGTTATCAGGAACAATAAATAATGATACTTATATATATGAATAAAGAAATTCTACAAATATTTAATAACGAGAATCAATCAAAAATAAATTTCTAACAGGAGGCTTACTGCAAAGCAATGTCTAAGACAGAAATTTCCTTGAATTCGGTGATTGAATTTTCTTCAAAGATCGCCCCCGGGATACAACCGGATGCCCTTTCGAACCAAAAATCACCAAGTTCAAAAGTACGCAAGCTGTGATTTTCCTTCTCTCTCAAAAAAAAAATCAGAAAATTCTATGTTTTTCGGTGTTTTAGTTCTACTTAAATAGAACTTGAGGCCTTTGGTTCAAACCAATGTGTTTGTTCAAAATAACATATTTAACAATCACACACTGTTCACAACAGATCACACACATTTACAAAAAATAATTACCAATAATTAATTTCGAAAATAAAAAATAAAATAAAACACACATTCTCAACATCACATCACAAAATAACAAAATTAACTACCAATAATTAATTTCGAAAATAAAAAAATAAAATAAAACTTTATTTGATTTTACAAGGCTTAACAAATCTAAGCCCAAAGCCCAAAGGCCCCAGGCCCAAGGCCCTATCTTTGATTTTAAATATTATTATATATATATATATATATTATTTATATATATATATATATATATTTACACCTATTACCCAATGGGTGCCAATTTGGACTATATCCATTGGGTTTCTCTAAAGCAAATCTTTAGAGTAGATGTTTGTATATAAAGAGTTTGTACTCTTTGAAGTGAGCAATGTGGGACTAAACATGTTTTCTATTCAAAATTTACTTGAAACATTTTTCAAGTTCCAACAATACCCCACATTTGAATAGAAAATATCATAGTACCCCATTTACTGTTCAAATTTGGTTTTTAAAAAAATTATAACAAAATTATAATACACGAAAAGAGAGAGAAGTCTCATGTCATGTTGTCGGGAAAAGTATCGAAAGACTTGAACTTACCATAGTAAAACATATTGGATTTACTTAGTGACGCGTGGATATGGAGGATCTTGAGCTGTTCACGTTTTGTAGTAAACCAAGACAATATGTATTACGCATGACACGATTATCAAAATTCGGTTTATACGTTTTTGTCCATTTTGGTCCTGGACATATCCTGGTTTCATGATAGATTTAGAGAATTTAGCTTTGTCTCGTTCTCATAAATGCGACCCACATTTACTATCATATAGGTGACAATTTTATTTGTCATTAAATGTTTAACATATCCTTGAACTTCTTACGAACACGGTTTTTATCTTAGGAATGAACGAATATGTGTTCTTCTCGCGAGTTTCATCTAACCGGTTTGCCTATTGAACCTAGTACATGGGATCTCCAATCACCTAGGTTAGGTTTCCACCAGAGACTTAACTCATTTATAGGCTTTAAACCCATTCCCCTCGATAACAATACAACTTGATTTCTTGGTAAGCCCTTTGTCATAGGATCTGCAATATTCTCCTTTGACTTTACATAATCTATACTAATTACTCCACTTGAAAGTAATTGTCTTATAGTATTATGTCGGCGCCTTATATGTCTTGACTTACCATTGTATACATTATTCTTAGCATTAGCTTGTCTTTGCCATACAATCACAATGTATACATATTCTTGCTTTGGTTTTGGCGAAATGGAATATCTTCTAGAAAGTTTCTTAGCCATTACTGCTTCCTCGACTTTATCTAAGGCTACAAATTCGATTCCATTGTCGAACGTGCTATACACGTTTGCTTAGTTGATTTCCAGAAAATCGCACTCCTCCCAATGTAAAAATATATCCTTTGGTTGACTTTGTTTCGGTATTATCGAAATCCAATTGGCATCACTATACCCTTCAAATACTTAGGTGGATATTTTGTATAATGCAATCCATATTCTAAAGTATGTTTTAAATACCTTAGTATTCGTATCAATGCTTCCCAATGATCATTATTTGGATTGCTTGTATATCTACTAAGTCATTCCTTTGCATAAGCAATGTCAGGTCTTGTAGAGTTCATCAAATACATCAAACTTCCAATTATTTGGGAATACTCTAATTGAGAAATTGCCTTATCGGTATTTTTCTTAAGTTTGCAATTTGGCTCAAATGGGGTAGGAACAGGTTTACAATTAAATTGATTAAACCTCTTCAATATTTTTTCTACATAATGTGATTGAGTAAGGATATATCCATTATCATTTCGTTTGATTTGAATACCCAAAATGACATCTGCTAGACCTAAGTCTTTCATGTCAAAATTAGAATTCAACATCTTCTTAGTTGAAATGATTATATCCTTATTAGTCCCAATTATCAACATATCATCAACATAGAGACATACTATGACACAAGAATTTTCAATTCTTTGATGTAGACACATTTGTCACATTCATTAATTTTAAATCCATTTGCAAGCATAGTATGGTCAAATTTCTCATGCCATTGTTTTGGTGCTTGTTTAAGTCCATATAAAGACCTAACCAATTTGCGAGACTTTATTTTCTTGACCTTGGACCACAAATCCTTCGGGTTGTTCCATATATATCTCTTCATCTAATTCTCCATTTAAAAATGCTTTTTTTTACATCCATTTGATGTATTTCCATATTATAAATTGCAGCAATTGAAATTAACATCCGAATAGATGTAATTCTAGAAAGCTGGAGAATATGTATCAAAATAATCCAACCACTTCTTTTTGTCGAAAACCTTTAGCTACTAAACGAGCTTTATATTTATCAATTGATCCATCGGCTTTCAATTTTCGTTTAAAAATCCATTTATAACCTATCGGTTTAATCCGGGAGGTAAATCAACCAATTCCCATGTGTGGTTAATTAAAATGGATTCTATTTCACTATTTATGGCTTCTTTCCATAAAATAGCCTCGGTAGAAGTCATAGCTTCTTTATATGTTTGTGGTTCGATTTCGATCAAGAAACTTATAAAATCTGACCCCAAAACTCTTTTGAACTCTAGATCTTTTCCCCACTTCTTGGTTCTTCATCTAATGTTGGAACATTAGAAGTGGATGGTTCATCTCGAACTCTCTTGTTTGATGAACTTGATTTTTGTTCTTTATAAGGAAAAATTCCTTCAAAGAATTGCACATCATGAGATTCTATAATTGTATTAACATGGATATCATTAATCTCGAATTTATTACCAAAAATCTATATGCGGCACTATTGTTAGCAAACCCAATAAATACACAATCTATAGTTTTAGGCCCCAATTTTGTTCTCTTGGTGATAGGAACTTGTACCTTTGCTAAACAACCCCACACTTTTAAAATTTTAAAAGTAGGAATTAGATCCTTTCCACATTCATAAGGAGACTTATTTGTCTTCTTAATTGGGATTCTATTTAGGATATAATTTCTTGTAAGTAGTGCCTCACCCCACATGTTATGTGGAAGTCGAGAACTATTTAGCATAGAATTTATCATGTCTTTAAAAGTTCTGTTTTTCCTCTCATACACCATTACGTTGAGGTGTGTATGGTGCCGTAGTTTGATGTATAATTCCATGACTACTACAAAATTCAGCAAATTCGAGGATTCATATTCTCCACCTCTATCCGTTCTTATTGCTTTAATTCTTTTATCTAATTGATTTTCAACTTGACTTTCTATATGTCTTAAACATATCAAAAGCTTCATCTTTAGTTTTAATCAAATAGACATAGCAATATTTACTACAATCATCTATAAAAGTGATGTAGTAATTTTTTCCTCCTCTTGTAGGGGTTGATTTATAGTCACAAAGGTCACTATGTATTAATCCTAACAATTCATTTGACCTTCCTAGGACGGTTTAAAAGATTTCCTAGCAAACTTAGATTCGATGCAAGTTTGGCATTTGTGCTTCACATCAAAATTAAATTTAGGTAATAAATTGAGATTAATCATTCTCTTGATAGACCTCTTTGTTTACATGGCCTAATCTAGCATGCCAAATATCATAAGAATCCACGATATAAATAGAAGCATTCACTTTATTCATAGCATTAGTAACCATTACATTCGGTTTGAACATACCATCTACTAAGTACCCTCGTCCTATATAGTCTGTAGCCTTACATAGCACAAACTTATCGATTCGAACACTAGTTTGAATCCCTTTTAGTAAGAAGAGTACCGAGACTAGGTTCTTTCGTATTTCGGGAACATAAAGTACATCAATCAAAGTAAGAGTTTTTCAGTAAATTTCAGCGGACACTTTTCCTTTTCCTTTGACGGTTGAAGTAGATGAATTCCCCATGTAGAGTTTTTCATCATTAGTAATTTCTTGAAAGGTTGAAAACAGCGCCTTGTCGCCACAAAATATGCCTAGTTGCTCCTGTGTCAATCCACCACCTTTAACATTGTCAATCATATTGACTTGAAATAACGACAACCAAATCTTCTTGATAGTTGTGACATTGGCTGATTCTTTTGAGAAGAATTTGCGCGAGGTTGATCTTTCGGTGACGACATTCTTGAGCCTTATGGCCGGGTTTTCCACATACCCAACAATTACCTTTAACTTTCTTAAAGGGCTTGCCTTTAGGTGCAAAATTGTTAGAGTGTTTCTGAGAAAACTTCTTTGCTTTGTTCTTATGAAATCTGGATTTTGAAGCCTCTCCTTGACCACATTTGCTTTTGCGGTAAAGGTAGGTACTTCAACTTTGTCTCCCTTGCGATGATCTTCTTCAACTCTAAGCCTCAGAATCAAGTCCTCTATAGTCATCTCCCTCCTTTTGTGCTTTAAATAGATCTTAAAATCTTTCCATGAAGGAGGTAACTTCTCAATAATTGCACCAACTTGAAAGTGTTCATTGATAGAACATCCTTACGCATGCAATTCATGAATTAGGACTTGGATTTCCTCTACTTGCTTAATGACGAGTTTTGGAATCCACCATGAGATACTTGAGAAATTTACCAATTACGAATTTCTTCGCATAGCATCTTCAATTTTATATTTCTTCTCAAGATTATTCCATACTTCCTTTGCTTTGTGTCATATGACGAATATATGTCATATAAATTATCATCCAAACAATTAAGGATGTAATTGCGACAAAGAAAGTCGAAATTTCTCCAGTTCTCAATGGACATAATAGTCTCCTTTGATATAGGATCCTCATCTGTCTTAGGTTCATCCTCTCTTACAATATGTGCAAGATTGAGGGTTGTCAAGTAGAACGACAATTTTTGTTGCCACCTTTTAAAATCCACTCTGTGAATTTTTCGGGCTTTTCTTCATGCCTCTTGAAATCCACTCCCTTGGATTTCTCGGTCTTGTCTTCGATTTCTTAGAGTTGTTCAAACTCGATTGTCCCACCATTTTCGAAATTTACGAAATTCACAAAACAACACAAAATCTCGAAATTTACGAAAATTTTAAATCTTAGATTGTTATCAGGAACAATAAATAATGATACTTATATATATGAATAAAGAAATTCTACAAATATTTAATAACGAGAATCAATCAAAATAAATTTCTAACTTAGGAGGCTTACACGAAGCAATGTCTAAGGCAGAAATTTCCTTGAATTCGGTGATTGAATTTTCTTCAAAGATCTGCCCCGGGATACAATAGGATGCCCTTTCGAACCAAAAATCACCAAGTTCAAAAGTCACGCAAAAGCTGTGATTTTCCTTCTCTCTCAAAAAAAGCGAAATCAGAAAATTCTATGTTTTTCCGGTGTTTTAGTTCTACTTAAATAGAACTTGAGGCAACTTGGTTCAAACCAATGTGTTGTTCAAAATAACATATTTAACACACACTGATCACAACAGTCACATCACTATTTTACAAAAAATAATTACCAATAATTAATTTCGAAAATAAAAAATAAAATAAAACACACATTCAATCAATATTCACAAAAAATTAACTACCAATAATTAATTTCGAAAATAAAAAAATAAAATAAAACTTTATTTGATTTTACAAGGCTTAACAAATCTAAGCCCAAAGCCCAAAGGCCCCCGAGGCCCAAGGCCCTATCTTTGATTTTAAATATTATTATATATATATATATATATTTATTATATATATATATATATATATTTACACCTATTACCCAATGGGTGCCAATTTGGACTCTATCCATTGGGTTTCTCTAAAGCAAATCTTTAGAGTAGATGTTTGTATATAAAGAGTTTGTACTCTTTGAAGTGAGCAATGTGGGACTAAACATGTTTTCTATTCAAAATTTACTTGAAACATTTTTCAAGTTCCAACAATACCCCAGCATTTGAATAGAAAATATCATAGTACCCCACATTTACTGTTCAAATTTGGTTTCTAAAAAAATTATAACAAAATTATAATGCACGAAAGAGAGAAGTCTCATGTCATGTTGTCGGGAAAAGTATCTGAAAGACTTGAACTTACCATAGTAAAACATATTGGATTTACTTAGTGACGCGATGGATATGGAGGATCTTGAGCTGTTCACGTTTTGTAGTAAACCAAGACAATATGTATTACGCATGACACGATTATCAAAATTCGGTTTATACGTTTTTGTCCATTTTGGTCCTGGACATATCCTGGTTTCATGATAGATTTAGAGAATTTAGCTTTGTCTCGTTCTCATAAATGCGACCCACATTTACTATCATATAGGTGACAATTTTATTTGTCATTAAATGTTTAACATATCCTTGAACTTCTTACGAACACGGTTTTATCTTAGGAATGAACGAATATGTGTTCTTCTCGCGAGTTTCATCTAACCGGTTGCCTATTGAACCTAGTACATGGGATCTCCAATCACCTAGGTTAGGTTTCCACCAGACTTAACTCATTTATAGGCTTTAAACCCATTCCCCTCGATAACAATACAACTTGATTTCTTGGTAAGCCCTTTGTCATAGGATCTGCAATATTCTCCTTTGACTTTACATAATCTATACTAATTACTCCACTTGAAAGTAATTGTCTTATAGTATTATGTCGGCGCCTTATATGTCTTGACTTACCATTGTATACATTATTCTTAGCATTAGCTTGTCTTTGCCATACAATCACAATGTATACATATTCTTGCCTTGGTTTTGGCGAAATGGAATATCTTCTAGAAAGTTTCTTAGCCATTACTGGCTTTCCTCAATGACTTTATCTAAGGCTACAAATTCGATTCCATTGTCGAACGTGCTATACACGTTTGCTTAGTTGATTTCCAGAAATCGCGACTCCTCCCAATGTAAAAATATATCCTTTGGTTGACTTTGTTTCGATATTATCGAAATCCAATTGGCATCACTATACCCTTCAAATCTTAGGTGGATATTTTGTATAATGCAATCCATATTCTAAAGTATGTTTTAAATACCTTAGTATTCGTATCAATGCTTCCCAATGATCATTATTTGGATTGCTTGTATATCTACTAAGTCATTCCTTCTTTGCATAAGCAATGTCGGTCTTGTAGAGTTCATCAAATACATCAAACTTCCAATTATTTGGGAATACTCTAATTGAGAAATTGCCTTATCGGTATTTTTCTTAAGTTTGCAATTTGGCTCAAATGGGGTAGGAACAGGGTTTACAATTAAATTGATTAAACCTCTTCAATATTTTTTCTACATAATGTGATTGAGTAAGGATATATCCATTATCATTTCGTTTGATTTGAATACCCAAATGACATCTGCTAGACCTAAGTCTTTCATGTCAAAATTAGAATTCAACATCTTCTTAGTTGAAATGATTATATCCTTATTAGTCCCAATTATCAACATATCATCAACATAGAGACATACTATGACACAAGAATTTTCAATTCTTTGATGTAGACACATTTGTCACATTCATTAATTTTAAATCCATTTGCAAGCATAGTATGGTCAAATTTCTCATGCCATTGTTTTGGTGCTTGTTTAAGTCCATATAAAGACCTAACCAATTTGCGAGACTTTATTTTCTTGACCTTGGACCACAAATCCTTCGGGTTGTTCCATATATATCTCTTCATCTAATTCTCCATTTAAAAATGCTTTTTTACATCCATTTGATGTATTTCCATATTATAAATTGCGGCAATTGAAATTAACATCCGAATAGATGTAATTCTAGAAAGCTGGAGAATATGTATCAAAATAATCCAACCACTTCTTTTTGTCGAAAACCTTTAGCTACTAAACGAGCTTTATATTTATCAATTGATCCATCGGCTTTCAATTTTCGTTTAAAAATCCATTTATAACCTATCGGTTTAATCCGGGAGGTAAATCAACCAATTCCCATGTGTGGTTAATTAAAATGGATTCTATTTCACTATTTATGGCTTCTTTCCATAAAATAGCCTCGGTAGAAGTCATAGCTTCTTTATATGTTTGTGGTTCGGTTTCGATCAAGAAACTTATAAAATCTGACCCAAAACTCTTTTGAACTCTAGATCTTTTCCCCATTCTTGGTTCTTCATCTAATGTTGGAACATTAGAAGTGGATGGTTCATCTCGAATTCTCTTGTTTGATGAACTTGATTTTTGTTCTTTATAAGGAAAAATTCCTTCAAAGAATTGCACATCCATGAGATTCTATAATTGTATTAACATGGATATCATTAATCTCGAATTTATTACCAAAAATCTATATGCGGCACTATTGTTAGCAAACCCAATAAATACACAATCTATAGTTTTAGGCCCCAATTTTGTTCTCTTGGTGATAGGAACTTGTACCTTTGCTAAACAACCCCACACTTTTAAAATTTTAAAAGTAGGAATTAGATCCTTTCCACAATTCATAAGGAGACTTATTTGTCTTCTTAATTGGGATTCTATTTAGGATATAATTTCTTGTAAGTAGTGCCTCACCCCACATGTTATGTGGAAGTCGAAACTATTTAGCATAGAATTTATCATGTCTTTAAAAGTTCTGTTTTTCCTCTCCGCTACACCATTACGTTGAGGTGTGTATGGTGCGTAGTTTGATGTATAATTCCATGACTACTACAAAATTCAGCAAATTCGGAGGATTCATATTCTCCACCTCTATCCGTTCTTATTGCTTTAATTCTTTTATCTAATTGATTTTCAACTTGACTCTATATGTCTTAAACATATCAAAAGCTTCATCTTTAGTTTTAATCAAATAGACATAGCAATATTTACTACAATCATCTATAAAAGTGATGTAGTAATTTTTTCCTCCTCTTGTAGGGGTTGATTTATAGTCACAAAGGTCACTATGTATTAATCCTAACAATTCATTTGACCTTCCTAGGACGAGTTTTAAAAGATTTCCTAGCAAACTTAGATTCGGTGCAAGTTTGGCATTTGTGCTTCACATCAAAATTAAATTTAGGTAATAAATTGAGATTAATCATTCTACTTGATAGACCTACTTGTTTACATGGCCTAATCTAGCATGCCAAATATCATAAGAATCCACGATATAAATAGAAGCATTCACTTTATTCATAGCATTAGTAACCATTACATTCGGTTTGAACATACCATCTACTAAGTACCCTCGTCTATATAGTCACGTAGCCTTACATAGCACAAACTTATCGATTCGAACACTAGTTTGAATCCCTTTTAATAAGAAGAGTACCGAGAGACTAGGTTCTTTCGTATTTCGGGAACATAAAGTACATCAATCAAAGTAAGAGTTTTTCCGAGTAAATTTCAAGCAGCACACTTTTCCCTTTTCCTTTGACGAGTTGAAGTAGATGAATTCCCCATGTAGAGTTTTTCATCATTAGTAATTTCTTCAAAGGTTGAAAACGGCGCCTTGTCGCCACAAATATGCCTAGTTGCCCTGTGTCAATCCACCACCTTTAACATTGTCAATCATATTGACTTGAAAATAACGACAACCAAATCTTCTTGATAGTTGTGACATTGGCTGATTCTTTTGAGAAGAATTTGCGCGAGGTTGATCTTTCCGGTGACGACATTCTTGAGCCTTATGGCCGGGTTTTCCACATACCCAACAATTACCTTTAACTTTCTTAAAGGGCTTGCCTTTAGGTGCAAAATTGTTAGAGTGTTTCTGAGAAAACTTCTTTGCTTTGTTCTTATGAAATCTGGATTTTGAAGCCTCTCCTTCAACCACATTTGCTTTTGCAGTAAAGGTAGGTACTTCAACTTTGTCTCCCTTGCGATGATCTTCTTCAACTCTAAGCCTCAGAATCAAGTCCTCTATAGTCATCTCCCTCCTTTTGTGCTTTAAATAGATCTTAAAATCTTTCCATGAAGGAGGTAACTTCTCAATAATTGCACCAACTTGAAAGTGTTCATTGATAGAACATCCTTCTGCATGCAATTCATGAATTAGGACTTGGATTTCCTCTACTTGCTTAATGACAGAGTTTGGAATCCACCATGAGATACTTGAGAAATTTACCAATTACGAATTTCTTATATAGGCATCTTCAATTTTATATTTCTTCTCAAGATTATTCCATACTTCCTTTGCTGTGTCATATGACGAATATATGTCATATAAATTATCATCCAAACAATTAAGGATGTAATTGCGACAAAGAAAGTCAGAATTTCTCCAGTTCTCAATGGACATAATAGTCTCCTTTGATATAGGATCCTCATCTGTCTTAGGTTCATCCTCTCTTACAATATGTGCAAGATTGAGGGTTGTCAAGTAGAACAGCAATTTTTGTTGCCACCTTTTAAAATCCACTCCTGTGAATTTTTCGGGCTTTTCTTCATGCCTCTTGAAATCCACTCCCTTGGATTTCTCGGTCTTGTCTTCGATTTCTTAGAGTTGTTCAAACTCGATTGTCCCACCATTTTCGAAATTTAAAATTCACAAAACAACACAAAATCTCGAAATTTACGAAAATTTTAAATGTCTTAGATTGTTATCAGGAACAATAAATAATGATACTTATATATATGAATAAAGAAATTCTACAAATATTTAATAACGAGAATCAATCAATCAAAATAAATTTCTAACAGGAGGCTTACCTGAAGCAATGTCTAAGGCAGAAATTTCCTTGAATTCGGTGATTGAATTTTCTTCAAAGATCTGCCCCCGAGGATACAACCGGATGCCCTTTCGAACCAAAAATCACCAAGTTCAAAAGTCGCTTAAGCGTGATTTTCCTTCTCTCTCATAAAAAACGAAATCAGAAAATTCTATGTTTTTCAGTGTTTTAGTTCTACTTAAATAGAACTTGAGGCACTTTGGTTCAAACCAATGTATTTGTTCAAAATAACATATTTAACGATCACACACATTTGTTCACAACAGATCACACACTATTTACAAAAAATAATTACCAATAATTAATTTCGAAAATAAAAAATAAAATAAAACACACATTTCACACAAATATTTCACAAAAATTAACTACCAATAATTAATTTCGAAAATAAAAAAATAAAATAAAACTTTATTTGATTTTACAAGGCTTAACAAATCTAAGCCCAAAGCCCAAAGGCCCCAGGCCCAAGGCCCTATCTTTGATTTTAAATATTATTATATATATATATATATATTTATATATATATATATATATATTTACACCTATTACCCAATGGGTGCCAATTTGGACTCTATCCATTGGGTTTCTCTAAAGCAAATCTTTAGAGTAGATGTTTGTATATAAAGAGTTTGTACTCTTTGAAGTGAGCAATGTGGGACTAAACATGTTTTCTATTCAAAATTTACTTGAAACATTTTTCAAGTTCCAACAATACCCAGCATTTGAATAGAAAATATCATAGTACCCCACATTTACATTCAAATTTGGTTTCTAAAAAAATTATAACAAAATTATAATGCACGAAAGAGAGAGAAGTCTCATGTCATGTTGTCGGGAAAAGTATCGAAAGACTTGAACTTACCATAGTAAAACATATTGGATTTACTTAGTGACGCGATGGATATGGAGGATCTTGAGCTGTTCACGTTTTGTAGTAAACCAAGACAATATGTATTACGCATGACACGATTATCAAAATTCGGTTTATACGTTTTTGTCCATTTTGGTCCTGGACATATCCTGGTTTCATGATAGATTTAGAGAATTTAGCTTTGTCTCGTTCTCATAAATGCGACCCACATTTACTATCATATAGGTGACAATTTTATTTGTCATTAAATGTTTAACATATCCTTGAACTTCTTACGAACACGGTTTTATCTTAGGAATGAACGAATATGTGTTCTTCTCGCGAGTTTCATCTAACCGGTTTGCCTATTGAACCTAGTACATGGGATCTCCAATCACCTAGGTTAGGTTTCCACCAGACTTAACTCATTTATAGGCTTTAAACCCATTCCCCTCGATAACAATACAACTTGATTTCTTGGTAAGCCCTTTGTCATAGGATCTGCAATATTCTCCTTTGACTTTACATAATCTATACTAATTACTCCACTTGAAAGTAATTGTCTTATAGTATTATGTCGGCGCCTTATATGTCTTGACTTACCATTGTATACATTATTCTTAGCATTAGCTTGTCTTTGCCATACAATCACAATGTATACATATTCTTGTGCTTGGTTTTGGCGAAATGGAATATCTTCTAGAAAGTTTCTTAGCCATTACTGCTTCCTCAATGACTTTATCTAAGGCTACAAATTCGATTCCATTGTCGAACGTGCTATACACGTTTGCTTAGTTGATTTCCGGAAATCGCACTCCTCCCAATGTAAAAATATATCCTTTGGTTGACTTTGTTTCGGTATTATCGAAATCCAATTGGCATCACTATACCCTTCAAATCTTAGGTGGATATTTTGTATAATGCAATCCATATTCTAAAGTATGTTTTAAATACCTTAGTATTCGTATCAATGCTTCCCATGATCATTATTTGGATTGCTTGTATATCTACTAAGTCTGTTCCTTTGCATAAGCAATGTCAGGTCTTGTAGAGTTCATCAAATACATCAAACTTCCAATTATTTGGGAATACTCTAATTGAGAAATTGCCTTATCGGTATTTTTCTTAAGTTTGCAATTTGGCTCAAATGGGGTAGGAACAGGTTTACAATTAAATTGATTAAACCTCTTCAATATTTTTTCTACATAATGTGATTGAGTAAGGATATATCCATTATCATTTCGTTTGATTTGAATACCCAAAATGACATCTGCTAGACCTAAGTCTTTCATGTCAAAATTAGAATTCAACATCTTCTTAGTTGAAATGATTATATCCTTATTAGTCCCAATTATCAACATATCATCAACATAGAGACATACTATGACACAAGAATTTTTCAATTCTTTGATGTAGACACATTTGTCACATTCATTAATTTTAAATCCATTTGCAAGCATAGTATGGTCAAATTTCTCATGCCATTGTTTTGGTGCTTGTTTAAGTCCATATAAAGACCTAACCAATTTGCGAGACTTTATTTTCTTGACCTTGGACCACAAATCCTTCGGGTTGTTCCATATATATCTCTTCATCTAATTCTCCATTTAAAAATGCTTTGTTTTTACATCCATTTGATGTATTTCCATATTATAAATTGCGCAATTGAAATTAACATCCGAATAGATGTAATTCTAGAAAGCTGGAGAATATGTATCAAAATAATCCAACCACTTCTTTTTGTCGAAAACCTTTAGCTACTAAACGAGCTTTATATTTATCAATTGATCCATCGGCTTTCAATTTTCGTTTAAAAATCCATTTATAACCTATCGGGTTTAATCCGGGAGGTAAATCAACCAATTCCCATGTGTGGTTAATTAAAATGGATTCTATTTCACTATTTATGGCTTCTTTCCATAAAATAGCCTCGGTAGAAGTCATAGCTTCTTTATATGTTTGTGGTTCGATTTCGGTCAAGAAACTTATAAAATCTGACCCAAAACTCTTTTGAACTCTAGATCTTTTCCCCACTTCTTGGTTCTTCATCTAATGTTGGAACATTAGAAGTGGATGGTTCATCTCGAATTCTCTTGTTTGATGAACTTGATTTTTGTTCTTTATAAGGAAAAATTCCTTCAAAGAATTGCACATCATGAGATTCTATAATTGTATTAACATGGATATCATTAATCTCGAATTTATTACCAAAAATCTATATGCGGCACTATTGTTAGCAAACCCAATAAATACACAATCTATAGTTTTAGGCCCCAATTTTGTTCTCTTGGTGATAGGAACTTGTACCTTTGCTAAACAACCCCACACTTTTAAAATTTTAAAAGTAGGAATTCTTCCTTTCCACAATTCATAAGGAGACTTATTTGTCTTCTTAATTGGGATTCTATTTAGGATATAATTTCTTGTAAGTAGTGCCTCTCCCCATGTTATGTGGAAGTCGAGAACTATTTAGCATAGAATTTATCATGTCTTTAAAAGTTAATTTTTTTTCCTCTCATTACACCATTACATTTGAGGTGTGTATGGTGCTTAAGTAGTTTGATGTATAATTCCATGACTACTACAAAATTCAGCAAATTCGGAGGATTCATATTCTCCACCTCTATCCGTTCTTATTGCTTTAATTCTTTTATCTAATTGATTTTCAACTTGACTTTATATGTCTTAAACATATCAAAAGCTTCATCTTTAGTTTTAATCAAATAGACATAGCAATATTTACTACAATCATCTATAAAAGTGATGTAGTAATTTTTTCCTCCTCTTGTAGGGGTTGATTTATAGTCACAAAGGTCACTATGTATTAATCCTAACAATTCATTTGACCTTCCTAGGACGGTTTTAAAAGATTTCCTAGCAAACTTAGATTCGGTGCAAGTTTGGCATTTGTGCTTCACATCAAAATTAAATTTAGGTAATAAGCGAGATTAATCATTCTACTTGATAGACCTCTTTTTACATGGCCTAATCTAGCATGCCAAATATCATAAGAATCCACGATATAAATAGAAGCATTCACTTTATTCATAGCATTAGTAACCATTACATTCGGTTTGAACATACCATCTACTAAGTACCCTCGTCCTATATAGTCTGCGCCTTACATAGCACAAACTTATCGATTCGAACACTAGTTTGAATCCCCTTTTAATAAGAAGAGTACCGAGAGACTAGGTTCTTTCGTATTTCGGGAACATAAAGTACATCAATCAAAGTAAGAGTTTTTCCGAGTAAATTTCAGCGGCACTTTTCCTTTTCCTTTGACGAGTTGAAGTAGATGAATTCCCCATGTAGAGTTTTTCATCATTAGTAATTTCTTGAAAGGTTGAAAACAGCGCCTTGTCGCCACAAATATGCCTAGTTGCCCTGTGTCAATCCACCACCTTTAACATTGTCAATCATATTGACTTGAAATAACGACAACCAAATCTTCTTGATAGTTGTGACATTGGCTTTGATTCTTTTGAGAAGAATTTGCGCGAGGTTGATCTTTCCGGTGACGACATTCTTGAGCCTTATGGCCGGGTTTTCCACATACCCAACAATTACCTTTAACTTTCTTAAAGGGCTTGCCTTTAGGTGCAAAATTGTTAGAGTGTTTCTGAAAAACTTCTTTGCTTTGTTCTTATGAAATCTGGATTTTGAAGCCTCTCCTTGACCACATTTGCTTTTGCGGTAAAGGTAGGTACTTCAACTTTGTCTCCCTTGCGATGATCTTCTTCAACTCTAAGCCTCGAGAATCAAGTCCTCTATAGTCATCTCCCTCCTTTTGTGCTTTAAATAGATCTTAAAATCTTTCCATGAAGGAGGTAACCTCTCAATAATTGCACCAACTTGAAAGTGTTCATTGATAGAACATCCTTACGCATGCAATTCATGAATTAGGACTTGGATTTCCTCTACTTGCTTAATGACGAGTTTTGGAATCCACCATGAGATACTTGAGAAATTTACCAATTACGAATTTCTTATACAGGCATCTTCAATTTTATATTTCTTCTCAAGATTATTCCATACTTCCTTTGCGGTGTCATATGACGAATATATGTCATATAAATTATCATCCAAACAATTAAGGATGTAATTGCGACAAAGAAAGTCAGAATTTCTCCAGTTCTCAATGGACATAATAGTCTCCTTTGATATAGGATCCTCATCTGTCTTAGGTTCATCCTCTCTTACAATATGTGCAAGATTGAGGGTTGTCAAGTAGAACAGCAGTTTTTGTTGCCACCTTTTAAAATCCACTCCTGTGAATTTTTCAGGCTTTTCTTCATGCCTCTTGAAATCCACTCCCTTGGATTTCTCAGTCTTGTCTTCTGATTTCTTAGAGTTGTTCAAACTCGATTGTCCCACCATTTTAAATTTACGAAATTCACAAAACAACACAAAATCTCGAAATTTACGAAAATTTTACTGTCTTAGATTGTTATCAGGAACAATAAATAATGATACTTATATATATGAATAAAGAAATTCTACAAATATTTAATAACGAGAATCAATCAAAATAAAATTTCTAACAGGAGGCTTACGAAAGCAATGTCCTAAGGCAGAAATTTCCTTGAATTCGGTGATTGAATTTTCTTCAAAGATCTGCCCCCGGGATACAACCGGATGCCTTTCGAACCAAAAATCACCAAGTTCAAAAGTACGCATAAAGCTGTGATTTTCCTTCTCTCTCATAAAAAACGAAATCAGAAAATTCTATGTTTTTCCGGTGTTTTAGTTCTACTTAAATAGAACTTGAGGCCTTTGGTTCAAACCAATGTGTTTGTTCAAAATAACATATTTAACGATCACACTATTCTAACAGATCACTTTTGTTTACAAAAAATAATTACCAATAATTAATTTCGAAAATAAAAAATAAAATAAAACACACATTCACAACAATCACATCATTCACAAAAATTAACTACCAATAATTAATTTCGAAAATAAAAAAATAAAATAAAACTTTATTTGATTTTACAAGGCTTAACAAATCTAAGCCCAAAGCCCAAAGGCCCCCGAGGCCCAGGCCCTATCTTTGATTTTAAATATTATTATATATATATATATATTTATTTATATATATATATATATATTTACACCTATTACCCAATGGGTGCCAATTTGGACTCTATCCATTGGGTTTCTCTAAAGCAAATCTTTAGAGTAGATGTTTGTATATAAAGAGTTTGTACTCTTTGAAGTGAGCAATGTGGGACTAAACATGTTTTCTATTCAAAATTTACTTGAAACATTTTTCAAGTTCCAACAATACCCCATTTGAATAGAAAATATCATAGTACCCCACATTTACTTTCAAATTTGGTTTCTAAAAAAATTATAACAAAATTATAATGCACAAAGAGAGAAGTCTCATGTCATGTTGTCGGGAAAAGTATCGAAAGACTTGAACTTACCATAGTAAAACATATTGGATTTACTTAGTGACGCGATGGATATGGAGGATCTTGAGCTGTTCACGTTTTGTAGTAAACCAAGACAATATGTATTACGCATGACACGATTATCAAAATTCGGTTTATACGTTTTTGTCCATTTTGGTCTGGACATATCCTGGTTTCATGATAGATTTAGAGAATTTAGCTTTGTCTCGTTCTCATAAATGCGACCCACATTTACTATCATATAGGTGACAATTTTATTTGTCATTAAATGTTTAACATATCCTTGAACTTCTTACGAACACGGTTTTTATCTTAGGAATGAACGAATATGTGTTCTTCTGCGAGTTTCATCTAACCGGTTTGCCTATTGAACCTAGTACATGGGATCTCCAATCACCTAGGTTAGGTTTCCACCAGAGACTTAACTCATTTATAGGCTTTAAACCCATTCCCCTCGATAACAATACAACTTGATTTCTTGGTAAGCCCTTTGTCATAGGATCTGCAATATTCTCCTTTGACTTTACATAATCTATACTAATTACTCCACTTGAAAGTAATTGTCTTATAGTATTATGTCGGCGCCTTATATGTCTTGACTTACCATTGTATACATTATTCTTAGCATTAGCTTGTCTTTGCCATACAATCACAATGTATACATATTCTTGCGCTTGGTTTTGGCGAAATGGAATATCTTCTAGAAAGTTTCTTAGCCATTACTGCTTCCTCAATGACTTTATCTAAGGCTACAAATTCGATTCCATTGTCGAACGTGCTATACACGTTTGCTTAGTTGATTTCCAAGAAATCGCGACTCCTCCCAAAGTAAAAATATATCCTTTGGTTGACTTTGTTTCGGTATTATCGAAAATCCAATTGGCATCACTATACCCTTCAAATCTAGGTGGATATTTTGTATAATGCAATCCATATTCTAAAGTATGTTTTAAATACCTTAGTATTCGTATCAATGCTTCCCAATGATCATTATTTGGATTGCTTGTATATCTACTAAGTACATTCCTTTGCATAAGCAATGTCTGGTCTTGTAGAGTTCATCAAATACATCAAACTTCCAATTATTTGGGAATACTCTAATTGAGAAATTGCCTTATCGGTATTTTTCTTAAGTTTGCAATTTGGCTCAAATGGGGTAGGAACAGGTTTACAATTAAATTGATTAAACCTCTTCAATATTTTTTCTACATAATGTGATTGAGTAAGGATATATCCATTATCATTTCGTTTGATTTGAATACCCAAAATGACATCTGCTAGACCTAAGTCTTTCATGTCAAAATTAGAATTCAACATCTTCTTAGTTGAAATGATTATATCCTTATTAGTCCCAATTATCAACATATCATCAACATAGAGACATACTATGACACAAGAATTTTCAATTCTTTGATGTAGACACATTTGTCACATTCATTAATTTTAAATCCATTTGCAAGCATAGTATGGTCAAATTTCTCATGCCATTGTTTTGGTGCTTGTTTAAGTCCATATAAAGACCTAACCAATTTGCGAGACTTTATTTTCTTGACCTTGGACCACAAATCCTTCGGGTTGTTCCATATATATCTCTTCATCTAATTCTCCATTTAAAAATGCTTGTTTTTACATCCATTTGATGTATTTCCATATTATAAATTGCGACAATTGAAATTAACATCCGAATAGATGTAATTCTAGAAAGCTGGAGAATATGTATCAAAATAATCCAACCACTTCTTTTTGTCGAAAACCTTTAGCTACTAAACGAGCTTTATATTTATCAATTGATCCATCGAACTTTCAATTTTCGTTTAAAAATCCATTTATAACCTATCGGTTTAATCCGGGAGGTAAATCAACCAATTCCCATGTGTGGTTAATTAAAATGGATTCTATTTCACTATTTATGGCTTCTTTCCATAAAATAGCCTCGGTAGAAGTCATAGCTTCTTTATATGTTTGTGGTTCGATTTCGATCAAGAAACTTATAAAATCTGACCAAAACTCTTTTGAACTCTAGATCTTTTCCCCCTTCTTGGTTCTTCATCTAATGTTGGAACATTAGAAGTGGATGGTTCATCTCGAATTCTCTTGTTTGATGAACTTGATTTTTGTTCTTTATAAGGAAAAATTCCTTCAAAGAATTGCACATCATGATTCTATAATTGTATTAACATGGATATCATTAATCTCGAAATTTATTACCAAAAATCTATATGCAGCACTATTGTTAGCAAACCCAATAAATACACAATCTATAGTTTTAGGCCCCAATTTTGTTCTCTTGGTGATAGGAACTTGTACCTTTGCTAAACAACCCCACACTTTTAAAATTTTAAAAGTAGGAATTCTTCCTTTCCACAATTCATAAGGAGACTTATTTGTCTTCTTAATTGGGATTCTATTTAGGATATAATTTCTTGTAAGTAGTGCCTCTCCCCACATGTTATGTGGAAGTCGAGAACTATTTAGCATAGAATTTATCATGTCTTTAAAAGTTCTGTTTTTCCTCTCATTACACCATTACGTTGAGGTGTGTATGGTGCCGTAGTTTGATGTATAATTCCATGACTACTACAAAATTCAGCAAATTCGGAGGATTCATATTCTCCACCTCTATCCGTTCTTATTGCTTTAATTCTTTTATCTAATTGATTTTCAACTTGACTCTATATGTCTTAAACATATCAAAAGCTTCATCTTTAGTTTTAATCAAATAGACATAGCAATATTTACTACAATCATCTATAAAAGTGATGTAGTAATTTTTCCTCCTCTTGTAGGGGTTGATTTATAGTCACAAAGGTCACTATGTATTAATCCTAACAATTCATTTGACCTTCCTAGGACGGTTTTAAAAGATTTCCTAGCAAACTTAGATTCGATGCAAGTTTGGCATTTGTGCTTCACATCAAAATTAAATTTAGGTAATAAATTGAGATTAATCATTCTCTTGATAGACCTCTTTTTTACATGGCCTAATCTAGCATGCCAAATATCATAAGAATCCACGATATAAATAGAAGCATTCACTTTATTCATAGCATTAGTAACCATTACATTCGGTTTGAACATACCATCTACTAAGTACCCTCGTCTATATAGTCTGTAGCCTTACATAGCACAAACTTATCGATTCGAACACTAGTTTGAATCCCCTTTTAGTAAGAAGAGTACCGAGAGACTAGGTTCTTTCGTATTTCGGGAACATAAAGTACATCAATCAAAGTAAGAGTTTTTCCAGTAAATTTCAGCGAACACTTTTCCTTTTCCTTTGACGGTTGAAGTAGATGAATTCCCCATGTAGAGTTTTTCATCATTAGTAATTTCTTCAAAGGTTGAAAACAGCGCCTTGTCGCCACAAATATGCCTAGTTGCCCCTGTGTCAATCCACCACCTTTAACATTGTCAATCATATTGACTTGAAATAACGACAACCAAATCTTCTTCATAGTTGTGACATTGGCTGATTCTTTTGAGAAGAATTTGCGACGAGTTGATCTTTCCGGTGACGACATTCTTGAGCCTTATGGCCGGGTTTTCCACATACCCAACAATTACCTTTAACTTTCTTAAAGGGCTTGCCTTTAGGTGCAAAATTGTTAGAGTGTTTCTGAAAAACTTCTTTGCTTTGTTCTTATGAAATCTGGATTTTGAAGCCTCTCCTTCAACCACATTTGCTTTTGCAGTAAAGGTAGGTACTTCAACTTTGTCTCCCTTGCGATGATCTTCTTCAACTCTAAGCCTCAGAATCAAGTCCTCTATAGTCATCTCCCTCCTTTTGTGCTTTAAATAGATCTTAAAATCTTTCCATGAAGGAGGTAACTTCTCAATAATTGCACCAACTTGAAAGTGTTCATTGATAGAACATCCTTCTGCATGCAATTCATGAATTAGGACTTGGATTTCCTCTACTTGCTTAATGACAGTTTTGGAATCCACCATGAGATACTTCAGAAATTTACCAATTACGAATTTCTTATATAGGCATCTTCAATTTTATATTTCTTCTCAAGATTATTCCATACTTCCTTTGCGGTGTCATATGACGAATATATGTCATATAAATTATCATCCAAACAATTAAGGATGTAATTGCGACAAAGAAAGTCGAAATTTCTCCAGTTCTCAATGGACATAATAGTCTCCTTTGATATAGGATCCTCATCTGTCTTAGGTTCATCCTCTCTTACAATATGTGCAAGATTGAGGGTTGTCAAGTAGAACAGCGATTTTTGTTGCCACCTTTTAAAATCCACTCTGTGAATTTTTCGGGCTTTTCTTCATGCCTCTTGAAATCCACTCCCTTGGATTTCTCGGTCTTGTCTTCGATTTCTTAGAGTTGTTCAAACTCGATTGTCCCACCATTTTAAATTTACAAAATTCACAAAACAACACAAAATCTCGAAATTTACGAAAATTTTACTGTCTTAGATTGTTATCGGAACAATAAATAATGATACTTATATATATGAATAAAGAAATTCTACAAATATTTAATAACGAGAATCAATCAAAAAATAAATTTCTAACAGGAGGCTTACCAGAAGCAATGTCTAAGGCACGAAATTTCCTTGAATTCGGTGATTGAATTTTCTTCAAAGATCTGCCCCCGGGATACAACCGGATGCCCTTTCGAACCAAAAATCACCAAGTTCAAAAGTCGCAAAGCTGTGATTTTCCTTCTCTCTCATAAAAAACGAAATCAGAAAATTCTATGTTTTTCAGTGTTTTAGTTCTACTTAAATAGAACTTGAGGCAGCTGGTTCAAACCAATGTGTATTTGTTCAAAATAACATATTTAACGATCACACACTTTGTTCTAACAGATCACACTTTTTACAAAAAATAATTACCAATAATTAATTTCGAAAATAAAAAATAAAATAAAACACACATTGTTCACATGATCACATACATTCACAAAAAATTAACTACCAATAATTAATTTCGAAAATAAAAAAATAAAATAAAACTTTATTTGATTTTACAAGGCTTAACAAATCTAAGCCCAAAGCCCAAAGGCCCCAAGGCCCAAGGCCCTATCTTTGATTTTAAATATTATTATATATATATATATATATTTATTTATATATATATATATATATATTTACACCTATTACCCAATGGGTGCCAATTTGGACTCTATCCATTGGGTTTCTCTAAAGCAAATCTTTAGAGTAGATGTTTGTATATAAAGAGTTTGTACTCTTTGAAGTGAGCAATGTGGGACTAAACATGTTTTCTATTCAAAATTTACTTGAAACATTTTTCAAGTTCCAACAATACCCCACATTTGAATAGAAAATATCATAGTACCCCACATTTACATTCAAATTTGGTTTCTAAAAAAATTATAACAAAATTATAATGCACAAAAGAGAGAGAAGTCTCATGTCATGTTGTCGGGAAAAGTATCGAAAGACTTGAACTTACCATAGTAAAACATATTGGATTTACTTAGTGACGCGATGGATATGGAGGATCTTGAGCTGTTCACGTTTTGTAGTAAACCAAGACAATATGTATTACGCATGACACGATTATCAAAATTCGGTTTATACGTTTTTGTCCATTTTGGTCCTGGACATATCCTGGTTTCATGATAGATTTAGAGAATTTAGCTTTGTCTCGTTCTCATAAATGCGACCCACATTTACTATCATATAGGTGACAATTTTATTTGTCATTAAATGTTTAACATATCCTTGAACTTCTTACGAACACGGTTTTATCTTAGGAATGAACGAATATGTGTTCTTCTCGCGAGTTTCATCTAACCGGTTTGCCTATTGAACCTAGTACATGGGATCTCCAATCACCTAGGTTAGGTTTCCACCAGAGACTTAACTCATTTATAGGCTTTAAACCCATTCCCCTCGATAACAATACAACTTGATTTCTTGGTAAGCCCTTTGTCATAGGATCTGCAATATTCTCCTTTGACTTTACATAATCTATACTAATTACTCCACTTGAAAGTAATTGTCTTATAGTATTATGTCGGCGCCTTATATGTCTTGACTTACCATTGTATACATTATTCTTAGCATTAGCTTGTCTTTGCCATACAATCACAATGTATACATATTCTTGCTTGGTTTTGGCGAGAATGGAATATCTTCTAGAAAGTTTCTTAGCCATTACGCTTCCTCAATGACTTTATCTAAGGCTACAAATTCGATTCCATTGTCGAACGTGCTATACACGTTTGCTTAGTTGATTTCAAGGAAATCGCGACTCCTCCCAATGTAAAAATATATCCTTTGGTTGACTTTGTTTCGGTATTATCGAAAATCCAATTGGCATCACTATACCCTTCAAATCTTAGGTGGATATTTTGTATAATGCAATCCATATTCTAAAGTATGTTTTAAATACCTTAGTATTCGTATCAATGCTTCCCAATGATCATTATTTGGATTGCTTGTATATCTACTAAGTCTGTTTCCTTTGCATAAGCAATGTCAGGTCTTGTAGAGTTCATCAAATACATCAAACTTCCAATTATTTGGGAATACTCTAATTGAGAAATTGCCTTATCGGTATTTTTCTTAAGTTTGCAATTTGGCTCAAATGGGGTAGGAACAGGTTTACAATTAAATTGATTAAACCTCTTCAATATTTTTTCTACATAATGTGATTGAGTAAGGATATATCCATTATCATTTCGTTTGATTTGAATACCCAAAATGACATCTGCTAGACCTAAGTCTTTCATGTCAAAATTAGAATTCAACATCTTCTTAGTTGAAATGATTATATCCTTATTAGTCCCAATTATCAACATATCATCAACATAGAGACATACTATGACACAAGAATTTTCAATTCTTTGATGTAGACACATTTGTCACATTCATTAATTTTAAATCCATTTGCAAGCATAGTATGGTCAAATTTCTCATGCCATTGTTTTGGTGCTTGTTTAAGTCCATATAAAGACCTAACCAATTTGCGAGACTTTATTTTCTTGACATTGGACCACAAATCCTTCGGGTTGTTCCATATATATCTCTTCATCTAATTCTCCATTTAAAAATGCTGTTTTTACATCCATTTGATGTATTTCCATATTATAAATTGCAGCAATTGAAATTAACATCCGAATAGATGTAATTCTAGAAAGCTGGAGAATATGTATCAAAATAATCCAACCCTTCTTTTTGTCGAAAACCTTTAGCTACTAAACGAGCTTTATATTTATCAATTGATCCATCGAACTTTCAATTTTCGTTTAAAAATCCATTTATAACCTATCGGTTTAATCCCGGGAGGTAAATCAACCAATTCCCATGTGTGGTTAATTAAAATGGATTCTATTTCACTATTTATGGCTTCTTTCCATAAAATAGCCTCAGTAGAAGTCATAGCTTCTTTATATGTTTGTGGTTCAGTTTCAATCAAGAAACTTATAAAATCTGGCCCAAAACTCTTTTGAACTCTAGATCTTTTCCCCCTTCTTGGTTCTTCATCTAATGTTGGAACATTAGAAGTGGATGGTTCATCTCGAATTCTCTTGTTTGATGAACTTGATTTTTGTTCTTTATAAGGAAAAATTCCTTCAAAGAATTGCACATCCATGAGATTCTATAATTGTATTAACATGGATATCATTAATCTCGAGAATTTATTACCAAAAATCTATATGCAGCACTATTGTTAGCAAACCCAATAAATACACAATCTATAGTTTTAGGCCCCAATTTTGTTCTCTTGGTGATAGGAACTTGTACCTTTGCTAAACAACCCCACACTTTTAAAATTTTAAAAGTAGGAATTCTTCCTTTCCACAATTCATAAGGAGACTTATTTGTCTTCTTAATTGGGATTCTATTTAGGATATAATTTCTTGTAAGTAGTGCCTCTCCCCACATGTTATGTGGAAGTCGAGAACTATTTAGCATAGAATTTATCATGTCTTTAAAAGTTACTGTTTTTCCTCTCTCAGCTACACCATTACGTTGAGGTGTGTATGGTGCCGTAGTTTGATGTATAATTCCATGACTACTACAAAATTCAGCAAATTCGGAGGATTCATATTCTCCACCTCTATCCGTTCTTATTGCTTTAATTCTTTTATCTAATTGATTTTCAACTTGACTCTATATGTCTTAAACATATCAAAAGCTTCATCTTTAGTTTTAATCAAATAGACATAGCAATATTTACTACAATCATCTATAAAAGTGATGTAGTAATTTTTTCCTCCTCTTGTAGGGGTTGATTTATAGTCACAAAGGTCACTATGTATTAATCCTAACAATTCATTTGACCTTCCTAGGACGAGTTTTAAAAGATTTCCTAGCAAACTTAGATTCGATGCAAGTTTGGCATTTGTGCTTCACATCAAAATTAAATTTAGGTAATAAATTGAGATTAATCATTCTCTTGATAGACCTCTTGTTTACATGGCCTAATCTAGCATGCCAAATATCATAAGAATCCACGATATAAATAGAAGCATTCACTTTATTCATAGCATTAGTAACCATTACATTCGGTTTGAACATACCATCTACTAAGTACCCTCGTCCTATATAGTCTGTAGCCTTACATAGCACAAACTTATCGATTCGAACACTAGTTTGAATCCCCTTTTAGTAAGAAGAGTACCGAGAGACTAGGTTCTTTCGTATTTCGGGAACATAAAGTACATCAATCAAAGTAAGAGTTTTTCCAGTAAATTTCAGCGAACACTTTTCCTTTTCCTTTGACGGTTGAAGTAGATGAATTCCCCATGTAGAGTTTTTCATCATTAGTAATTTCTTCAAAGGTTGAAAACAGCGCCTTGTCGCCACAAATATGCCTAGTTGCTCTGTGTCAATCCACCACCTTTAACATTGTCAATCATATTGACTTGAAAATAACGACAACCAAATCTTCTTGATAGTTGTGACATTGGCACGATTCTTTTGAGAAGAATTTGCGCGAGGTTGATCTTTCGGTGACGACATTCTTGAGCCTTATGGCCGGGTTTTCCACATACCCAACAATTACCTTTAACTTTCTTAAAGGGCTTGCCTTTAGGTGCAAAATTGTTAGAGTGTTTCTGAAAAAACTTCTTTGCTTTGTTCTTGAAAATCTGGATTTTGAAGCCTCTCCTTCAACCACATTTGCTTTTGCAGTAAAGGTAGGTACTTCAACTTTGTCTCCCTTGCGATGATCTTCTTCAACTCTAAGCCTCAGAATCAAGTCCTCTATAGTCATCTCCCTCCTTTTGTGCTTTAAATAGATCTTAAAATCTTTCCATGAAGGAGGTAACTTCTCAATAATTGCACCAACTTGAAAGTGTTCATTGATAGAACATCCTTCTGCATGCAATTCATGAATTAGGACTTGGATTTCCTCTACTTGCTTAATGACAGTTTTGGAATCCACCATGAGATACTTCAGAAATTTACCAATTACGAATTTCTTAGCATAGGCATCTTCAATTTTATATTTCTTCTCAAGATTATTCCATACTTCCTTTGCGGTGTCATATGACGAATATATGTCATATAAATTATCATCCAAACAATTAAGGATGTAATTGCGACAAAAAAGAAAGTCGAAATTTCTCCAGTTCTCAATGGACATAATAGTCTCCTTTGATATAGGATCCTCATCTGTCTTAGGTTCATCCTCTCTTACAATATGTGCAAGATTGAGGGTTGTCAAGTAGAACAACGATTTTTGTTGCCACCTTTTAAAATCCACTCTGTGAATTTTTCGGGCTTTTCTTCATGCCTCTTGAAATCCACT
This sequence comes from Stephania japonica, assembly GCA_039657345.1. Classification (NCBI taxonomy): domain Eukaryota; kingdom Viridiplantae; phylum Streptophyta; class Magnoliopsida; order Ranunculales; family Menispermaceae; genus Stephania; species Stephania japonica. Next base: position 51,389,653 of record CM077558.1, read on the forward strand.
CCCTTGGATTTCTCGATCTTGTCTTCGATTTCTTAGAGTTGTTCAAACTCGATTGTCCCACCATTTTCGAATTTACGAAATTCACAAAACAACACAAAATCTCGAAATTTCGAAAATTTTACTGTCTTAGATTGTTATCGGAACAATAAATAATGATACTTATATATATGAATAAAGAAATTCTACAAATATTTAATAACGAGAATCAATCAAAAAATAAATTTCTAACAGGAGGCTTACACGAAGCAATGTCCTAAGACAGAAATTTCCTTGAATTCGGTGATTGAATTTTCTTCAAAGATCTGCCCCCGGGATACAACCGGATGCCCTTTCGAACCAAAAATCACCAAGTTCAAAAGTCGCAAAGCTGTGATTTTCCTTCTCTCTCGAAAAAAACGAAATCAGAAAATTCTATGTTTTTCCGGTGTTTTAGTTCTACTTAAATAGAACTTGAGGCACTTGGTTCAAACCAATGTGTTTGTTCAAAATAACATATTTAACGATCACACACATTCTCAATCACACTTTTGTTTACAAAAAATAATTACCAATAATTAATTTCGAAAATAAAAAATAAAATAAAACACACTGTTCACAACGATCATCATCATCATTCAAAAATTAACTACCAATAATTAATTTCGAAAATAAAAAAATAAAATAAAACTTTATTTGATTTTACAAGGCTTAACAAATCTAAGCCCAAAGCCCAAAGGCCCCAAGGCCCAAGGCCCTATCTTTGATTTTAAATATTATTATATATATATATATATTATTTATATATATATATATATATATATTTACACCTATTACCCATGGGTGCCAATTTGGACTCTATCCATTGGGTTTCTCTAAAGCAAATCTTTAGAGTAGATGTTTGTATATAAAGAGTTTGTACTCTTTGAAGTGAGCAATGTGGGACTAAACATGTTTTCTATTCAAAATTTACTTGAAACATTTTTCAAGTTCCAACAATACCCCACATTTGAATAGAAAATATCATAGTACCCCACATTTACTGTTCAAATTTGGTTTCTAAAAAAATTATAACAAAATTATAATGCACAAAAAGAGAGAAGTCTCATGTCATGTTGTCGGGAAAAGTATACGAAAGACTTGAACTTACCATAGTAAAACATATTGGATTTACTTAGTGACGCGTGGATATGGAGGATCTTGAGCTGTTCACGTTTTGTAGTAAACCAAGACAATATGTATTACGCATGACACGATTATCAAAATTCGGTTTATACGTTTTTGTCCATTTTGGTCCTGGACATATCCTGGTTTCATGATAGATTTAGAGAATTTAGCTTTGTCTCGTTCTCATAAATGCGACCCACATTTACTATCATATAGGTGACAATTTTATTTGTCATTAAATGTTTAACATATCCTTGAACTTCTTCGAACACGGTTTTATCTTAGGAATGAACGAATATGTGTTCTTCTCGCGAGTTTCATCTAACCGGTTTGCCTATTGAACCTAGTACATGGGATCTCCAATCACCTAGGTTAGGTTTCCACCAGACTTAACTCATTTATAGGCTTTAAACCCATTCCCCTCGATAACAATACAACTTGATTTCTTGGTAAGCCCTTTGTCATAGGATCTGCAATATTCTCCTTTGACTTTACATAATCTATACTAATTACTCCACTTGAAAGTAATTGTCTTATAGTATTATGTCGCCTTATATGTCTTGACTTACCATTGTATACATTATTCTTAGCATTAGCTTGTCTTTGCCATACAATCACAATGTATACATATTCTTGTACTTGGTTTTTGGCGAATGGAATATCTTCTAGAAAGTTTCTTAGCCATTACTGCTTCTCAATGACTTTATCTAAGGCTACAAATTCGATTCCATTGTCGAACGTGCTATACACGTTTGCTTAGTTGATTTCCAGGAAATCGCAGCTCCTCCCAATGTAAAAATATATCCACTGGTTGACTTTGTTTCAGTATTATCAGAAATCCAATTGGCATCACTATACCCTTCAAATCTGGGGTGGATATTTTGTATAATGCAATCCATATTCTAAAGTATGTTTTAAATACCTTAGTATTCGTATCAATGCTTCCCAATGATCATTATTTGGATTGCTTGTATATCTACTAAGTCTGTTCCTTTGCATAAGCAATGTCCGGTCTTGTAGAGTTCATCAAATACATCAAACTTCCAATTATTTGGGAATACTCTAATTGAGAAATTGCACTATCGGTATTTTTTCTTAAGTTGGCAATTTAGCTCAAATGGGGTAGGAACAGGTTTACAATTTAATTGATTAAACCTCTTCAATATTTTTTCTACATAATGTGATTGAGTAAGGATATATCCATTATCATTTCGTTTGATTTGAATACCCAAAATGACATCTGCTAGACCTAAGTCTTTCATGTCAAAATTAGAATTCAACATCTTCTTAGTTGAAATGATTATATCCTTATTAGTCCCAATTATCAACATATCATCAACATAGAGACATACTATGACACAAGAATTTTCAATTCTTTGATGTAGACACATTTGTCACATTCATTAATTTTAAATCCATTTGCAAGCATAGTATGGTCAAATTTCTCATGCCATTGTTTTGGTGCTTGTTTAAGTCCATATAAAGACCTAACCAATTTGCGAGACTTTATTTTCTTGACATTGGACCACAAATCCTTCGGGTTGTTCCATATATATCTCTTCATCTAATTCTCCATTTAAAAATGCTTTGTTTTTACATCCATTTGATGTATTTCCATATTATAAATTGCGCAATTGAAATTAACATCCGAATAGATGTAATTCTAGAAAGCTGGAGAATATGTATCAAAATAATCCAACCCTTCTTTTTGTCGAAAACCTTTAGCTACTAAACGAGCTTTATATTTATCAATTGATCCATCGAACTTTCAATTTTCGTTTAAAAATCCATTTATAACCTATCGGTTTAATCCCGGAGGTAAATCAACCAATTCCCATGTGTGGTTAATTAAAATGGATTCTATTTCACTATTTATGGCTTCTTTCCATAAAATAGCCTCGGTAGAAGTCATAGCTTCTTTATATGTTTGTGGTTCGGTTTCGATCAAGAAACTTATAAAATCTGGCCCAAAACTCTTTTGAACTCTAGATCTTTTCCCCTTCTTGGTTCTTCATCTAATGTTGGAACATTAGAAGTGGATGGTTCATCTCGAATTCTCTTGTTTGATGAACTTGATTTTTGTTCTTTATAAGGAAAAATTCCTTCAAAGAATTGCACATCCGCATGATTCTATAATTGTATTAACATGGATATCATTAATCTCGAAATTTATTACCAAAAATCTATATGCGGCACTATTGTTAGCAAACCCAATAAATACACAATCTATAGTTTTAGGCCCCAATTTTGTTCTCTTGGTGATAGGAACTTGTACCTTTGCTAAACAACCCCACACTTTTAAAATTTTAAAAGTAGGAATTAGATCCTTTCCACAATTCATAAGGAGACTTATTTGTCTTCTTAATTGGGATTCTATTTAGGATATAATTTCTTGTAAGTAGTGCCTCACCCCATGTTATGTGGAAGTCCAGAACTATTTAGCATAGAATTTATCATGTCTTTAAAAGTTCTGTTTTTCCTCTCCGCTACACCATTACATGTTGAGGTGTGTATGGTGCCGTAGTTTGATGTATAATTCCATGACTACTACAAAATTCAGCAAATTCGGAGGATTCATATTCTCCACCTCTATCCGTTCTTATTGCTTTAATTCTTTTATCTAATTGATTTTCAACTTCAGCTCTATATGTCTTAAACATATCAAAAGCTTCATCTTTAGTTTTAATCAAATAGACATAGCAATATTTACTACAATCATCTATAAAAGTGATGTAGTAATTTTTCCTCCTCTTGTAGGGGTTGATTTATAGTCACAAAGGTCACTATGTATTAATCCTAACAATTCATTTGACCTTCCTAGGACAGTTTTAAAAGATTTCCTAGCAAACTTAGATTCAGTGCAAGTTTGGCATTTGTGCTTCACATCAAAATTAAATTTAGGTAATAAGCGAGATTAATCATTCTACTTGATAGACCTCTTTTTTACATGGCCTAATCTAGCATGCCAAATATCATAAGAATCCACGATATAAATAGAAGCATTCACTTTATTCATAGCATTAGTAACCATTACATTCAGTTTGAACATACCATCTACTAAGTACCCTCGTCCTATATAGTCTGTAGCCTTACATAGCACAAACTTATCAGATTCGAACACTAGTTTGAATCCCCTTTTAATAAGAAGAGTACCGAGACTAGGTTCTTTCGTATTTCGGGAACATAAAGTACATCAATCAAAGTAAGAGTTTTTCCGAGTAAATTTCAGCAACACTTTTCCTTTTCCTTTGACGGTTGAAGTAGATGAATTCCCCATGTAGAGTTTTTCATCATTAGTAATTTCTTCAAAGGTTGAAAACAGCGCCTTGTCGCCACAAATATGCCTAGTTGCCCCTGTGTCAATCCACCAACCTTTAACATTGTCAATCATATTGACTTCAGAAATAACAGCAACCAAATCTTCTTCAATAGTTGTGACATTGGCCTGATTCTTTTGAGAAGAATTTGCAGCAGGTTGATCTTTCCGGTGACGACATTCTTGAGCCTTATGGCCAGGTTTTCCACATACCCAACAATTACCTTTAACTTTCTTAAAGGGCTTGCCTTTAGGTGCAAAATTGTTAGAGTGTTTCACAGAAAACTTCTTTGCTTTGTTCTTATGAAATCTGGATTTTGAAGCCTCTCCTTCAACCACATTTGCTTTTGCAGTAAAGGTAGGTACTTCAACTTTGTCTCCCTTGCGATGATCTTCTTCAACTCTAAGCCTCAGAATCAAGTCCTCTATAGTCATCTCCCTCCTTTTGTGCTTTAAATAGATCTTAAAATCTTTCCATGAAGGAGGTAACTTCTCAATAATTGCACCAACTTGAAAGTGTTCATTGATAGAACATCCTTACGCATGCAATTCATGAATTAGGACTTGGATTTCCTCTACTTGCTTAATGACGAGTTTTGGAATCCACCATGAGATACTTGAGAATTTACCAATTACGAATTTCTTCGCACCGGCATCTTCAATTTTATATTTCTTCTCAAGATTATTCCATACTTCCTTTGCAGTGTCATATGACGAATATATGTCATATAAATTATCATCCAAACAATTAAGGATGTAATTGCGACAAAGAAAGTCAGAATTTCTCCAGTTCTCAATGGACATAACGAGTCTCCTTTGATATAGGATCCTCATCTGTCTTAGGTTCATCCTCTCTTACAATATGTGCAAGATTGAGGGTTGTCAAGTAGAACAGCAGTTTTTGTTGCCACCTTTTAAAATCCACTCCTGTGAATTTTTCAGGCTTTTCTTCATGCCTCTTGAAATCCACTCCCTTGGATTTCTCAGTCTTGTCTTCGATTTCTTAGAGTTGTTCAAACTCGATTGTCCCACCATTTTCGAATTTACGAAATTCACAAAACAACACAAAATCTCGAAATTTCGAAAATTTTACTGTCTTAGATTGTTATCCCGGAACAATAAATAATGATACTTATATATATGAATAAAGAAATTCTACAAATATTTAATAACGAGAATCAATCAAAATAAATTTCTAACCGGAGGCTTACACGAAGCAATGTCCTAAGACAGAAATTTCCTTGAATTCGGTGATTGAATTTTCTTCAAAGATCTGCCCCCGGATACAACCGGATGCCCTTTCGAACCAAAAATCACCAAGTTCAAAAGTCTGCATAAAGCGTGATTTTCCTTCTCTCTCGATAAAAAACGAAATCCGAAAATTCTATGTTTTTCCAGTGTTTTAGTTCTACTTAAATAGAACTTGAGGCACTTTAGTTCAAACCAATGTGACTGTTCAAAATAACATATTTAACGATCACTCACACATTCAAACATCACACTTTGTTTACAAAAAATAATTACCAATAATTAATTTCGAAAATAAAAAATAAAATAAAACACACTGTTCACAACATCATCATGTTTCACAAAAATTAACTACCAATAATTAATTTCGAAAATAAAAAAATAAAATAAAACTTTATTTGATTTTACAAGGCTTAACAAATCTAAGCCCAAAGCCCAAAGGCCCCAAGGCCCAAGGCCCTATCTTTGATTTTAAATATTATTATATATATATATATATATTTATTTATATATATATATATATATATTTACACCTATTACCCAATGGGTGCCAATTTGGACTCTATCCATTGGGTTTCTCTAAAGCAAATCTTTAGAGTAGATGTTTGTATATAAAGAGTTTGTACTCTTTGAAGTGAGCAATGTGGGACTAAACATGTTTTCTATTCAAAATTTACTTGAAACATTTTTCAAGTTCCAACAATACCCCACATTTGAATAGAAAATATCATAGTACCCCACATTTCTGTTCAAATTTGGTTTCTAAAAAAATTATAACAAAATTATAATGCACAAAAGAGAGAAGTCTCATGTCATGTTGTCGGGAAAAGTATCGAAAGACTTGAACTTACCATAGTAAAACATATTGGATTTACTTAGTGACGCGATGGATATGGAGGATCTTGAACTGTTCACGTTTTGTAGTAAACCAAGACAATATGTATTACGCATGACACGATTATCAAAATTCGGTTTATACGTTTTTGTCCATTTTGGTCCTGGACATATCCTGGTTTCATGATAGATTTAGAGAATTTAGCTTTGTCTCGTTCTCATAAATGCGACCCACATTTACTATCATATAGGTGACAATTTTATTTGTCATTAAATGTTTAACATATCCTTGAACTTCTTCGAACACGCTTTTTATCTTAGGAATGAACGAATATGTGTTCTTCTCATGAGTTTCATCTAACCAGGTTTGCCTATTGAACCTAGTACATGGGATCTCCAATCACCTAGGTTAGGTTTCCACCAGAGACTTAACTCATTTATAGGCTTTAAACCCATTCCCCTCGATAACAATACAACTTGATTTCTTGGTAAGCCCTTTGTCATAGGATCTGCAATATTCTCCTTTGACTTTACATAATCTATACTAATTACTCCACTTGAAAGTAATTGTCTTATAGTATTATGTCGGCGCCTTATATGTCTTGACTTACCATTGTATACATTATTCTTAGCATTAGCTTGTGCTGCCATACAATCACAATGTATACATATTGCTGGCACTGGTTTTGGCCAGAATGGAATATCTTCTAGAAAGTTTCTTAGCCATTCTCGCTTCCTCGCAGACTTTATCTAAGGCTACAAATTCGATTCCATTGTCGAACGTGCTATACACGTTTGCTTAGTTGATTTCCAGGAAATCGCAGCTCCTCCCAATGTAAAAATATATCCACTGGTTGACTTTGTTTCAGTATTATCAGAAATCCAATTGGCATCACTATACCCTTCAAGTACCGGTGGATATTTTGTATAATGCAATCCATATTCTAAAGTATGTTTTAAATACCTTAGTATTCGTATCAATGCTTCCCAATGATCATTATTTGGATTGCTTGTATATCTACTAAGTCTGTTCACTTTGCATAAGCAATGTCCTACATCTTGTAGAGTTCATCAAATACATCAAACTTCCAATTATTTGGGAATACTCTAATTGAGAAATTGCACTATCAGTATTTTTCTTAAGTTTGCAATTTGGCTCAAATGGGGTAGGAACAGGTTTACAATTAAATTGATTAAACCTCTTCAATATTTTTTCTACATAATGTGATTGAGTAAGGATATATCCATTATCATTTCGTTTGATTTGAATACCCAAAATGACATCTGCTAGACCTAAGTCTTTCATGTCAAAATTAGAATTCAACATCTTCTTAGTTGAAATGATTATATCCTTATTAGTCCCAATTATCAACATATCATCAACATAGAGACATACTATGACACAAGAATTTTTCAATTCTTTGATGTAGACACATTTGTCACATTCATTAATTTTAAATCCATTTGCAAGCATAGTATGGTCAAATTTCTCATGCCATTGTTTTGGTGCTTGTTTAAGTCCATATAAAGACCTAACCAATTTGCAGACTTTATTTTCTTGACATTGGACCACAAATCCTTCGGGTTGTTCCATATATATCTCTTCATCTAATTCTCCATTTAAAAATGCTGTTTTTACATCCATTTGATGTATTTCCATATTATAAATTGCAGCAATTGAAATTAACATCCGAATAGATGTAATTCTAGAAACTGGAGAATATGTATCAAAATAATCCAACCCTTCTTTTTGTCGAAAACCTTTAGCTACTAAACGAGCTTTATATTTATCAATTGATCCATCGGCTTTCAATTTTCGTTTAAAAATCCATTTATAACCTATCGGTTTAATCCCGGAGGTAAATCAACCAATTCCCATGTGTGGTTAATTAAAATGGATTCTATTTCACTATTTATGGCTTCTTTCCATAAAATAGCCTCGATAGAAGTCATAGCTTCTTTATATGTTTGTGGTTCAGTTTCAAGTCAAGAAACTTATAAAATCTGGCCCAAAACTCTTTTGAACTCTAGATCTTTTCCCCCTTCTTGGTTCTTCATCTAATGTTGGAACATTAGAAGTGGATGGTTCATCTCGAATTCTCTTGTTTGATGAACTTGATTTTTGTTCTTTATAAGGAAAAATTCCTTCAAAGAATTGCACATCCGCAGATTCTATAATTGTATTAACATGGATATCATTAATCTCGGAATTTATTACCAAAAATCTATATGCAGCACTATTGTTAGCAAACCCAATAAATACACAATCTATAGTTTTAGGCCCCAATTTTGTTCTCTTGGTGATAGGAACTTGTACCTTTGCTAAACAACCCCACACTTTTAAAATTTTAAAAGTAGGAATTCGTCCTTTCCACAATTCATAAGGAGACTTATTTGTCTTCTTAATTGGGATTCTATTTAGGATATAATTTGCTGTAAGTAGTGCCTCACCCCACATGTTATGTGGAAGTCCAGAACTATTTAGCATAGAATTTATCATGTCTTTAAAAGTTCTGTTTTTCCTCTCCGCTACACCATTCTGTTGAGGTGTGTATGGTGCCGTAGTTTGATGTATAATTCCATGACTACTACAAAATTCAGCAAATTCAGAGGATTCATATTCTCCACCTCTATCCGTTCTTATTGCTTTAATTCTTTTATCTAATTGATTTTCAACTTCAGCTCTATATGTCTTAAACATATCAAAAGCTTCATCTTTAGTTTTAATCAAATAGACATAGCAATATTTACTACAATCATCTATAAAAGTGATGTAGTAATTTTTTCCTCCTCTTGTAGGGGTTGATTTATAGTCACAAAGGTCACTATGTATTAATCCTAACAATTCATTTGACCTTCCTAGGACAGTTTTAAAAGATTTCCTAGCAAACTTAGATTCAGTGCAAGTTTGGCATTTGTGCTTCACATCAAAATTAAATTTAGGTAATAAACTGAGATTAATCATTCTACTGATAGACCTACTTTTTTACATGGCCTAATCTAGCATGCCAAATATCATAAGAATCCACGATATAAATAGAAGCATTCACTTTATTCATAGCATTAGTAACCATTACATTCAGTTTGAACATACCATCTACTAAGTACCCTCGTCCTATATAGTCTGTAGCCTTACATAGCACAAACTTATCAGATTCGAACACTAGTTTGAATCCCCTTTTAGTAAGAAGAGTACCAGAGACTAGGTTCTTTCGTATTTCAGGAACATAAAGTACATCAATCAAAGTAAGAGTTTTTCCAGAAGTAAATTTCAGCAGCACTTTTCCTTTTCCTTTGACAGTTGAAGTAGATGAATTCCCCATGTAGAGTTTTTCATCATTAGTAATTTCTTCAAAGGTTGAAAACAGCGCCTTGTCGCCACAAATATGCCTAGTTGCCCCTGTGTCAATCCACCAACCTTTAACATTGTCAATCATATTGACTTCAGAAATAACAGCAACCAAATCTTCTTCAATAGTTGTGACATTGGCCTGATTCTTTTGAGAAGAATTTGCGACGAGTTGATCTTTCCTATGTGACGACATTCTTGAGCCTTATGGCCAGGTTTTCCACATACCCAACAATTACCTTTAACTTTCTTAAAGGGCTTGCCTTTAGGTGCAAAATTGTTAGAGTGTTTCACAGAAAACTTCTTTGCTTTGTTCTTATGAAATCTGGATTTTGAAGCCTCTCCTTCAACCACATTTGCTTTTGCGGTAAAGGTAGGTACTTCAACTTTGTCTCCCTTGCGATGATCTTCTTCAACTCTAAGCCTCAGAATCAAGTCCTCTATAGTCATCTCCCTCCTTTTGTGCTTTAAATAGATCTTAAAATCTTTCCATGAAGGAGGTAACTTCTCAATAATTGCACCAACTTGAAAGTGTTCATTGATAGAACATCCTTCTGCATGCAATTCATGAATTAGGACTTGGATTTCCTCTACTTGCTTAATGACAGTTTTGGAATCCACCATGAGATACTTCAGAAATTTACCAATTACGAATTTCTTCGCACCGGCATCTTCAATTTTATATTTCTTCTCAAGATTATTCCATACTTCCTTTGCAGTGTCATATGACGAATATATGTCATATAAATTATCATCCAAACAATTAAGGATGTAATTGCGACAAAGAAAGTCGAATTTCTCCAGTTCTCAATGGACATAACAGTCTCCTTTGATATAGGATCCTCATCTGTCTTAGGTTCATCCTCTCTTACAATATGTGCAAGATTGAGGGTTGTCAAGTAGAACAGCAGTTTTTGTTGCCACCTTTTAAAATCCACTCCTGTGAATTTTTCAGGCTTTTCTTCATGCCTCTTGAAATCCACTCCCTTGGATTTCTCGGTTGTCTTCGATTTCTTAGAGTTGTTCAAACTCGATTGTCCCACCATTTTCGAAATTTACGAAATTCACAAAACAACACAAAATCTCAGAAATTTCTGAAAATTTTCTGTCTTAGATTGTTGTCCGGAACAATAAATAATGATACTTATATATATGAATAAAGAAATTCTACAAATATTTAATAACAGAATCAATCAAAATAAATTTCTAACCGGAGGCTTGCACAGAAGCAATGTCCTAAGACAGAAATTTCCTTGAATTCGGTGATTGAATTTTCTTCAAAGATCTGCCCCCAGGATACAACCGGATGCCCTTTCGAACCAAAAATCACCAAGTTCAAAAGTCTGCCAAACTGTGATTTTCCTTCTCTCTCAGTAAAAAACGAAATCCGAAAATTCTATGTTTTTCCAGTGTTTTAGTTCTACTTAAATAGAACTTGAGGCACTGGTTCAAACCAATGTGACTGTTCAAAATAACATATTTAACAGTCACACCTGTTCACAACAGTCACACCTGTTTACAAAAAATAATTACCAATAATTAATTTCGAAAATAAAAAATAAAATAAAACACCTGTTCACAACAGTCACATCTGTTCACAAAAATTAACTACCAATAATTAATTTCGAAAATAAAAAAATAAAATAAAACTTTATTTGATTTTACAAGGCTTAACAAATCTAAGCCCAAAGCCCAAAGGCCCCAAGGCCCAAGGCCCTATCTTTGATTTTAAATATTATTATATATATATATATATATATATTTATTTATATATATATATATATATATATTTACACCTATTACCCAATGGGTGCCAATTTGGACTCTATCCATTGGGTTTCTCTAAAGCAAATCTTTAGAGTAGATGTTTGTATATAAAGAGTTTGTACTCTTTGAAGTGAGCAATGTGGGACTAAACATGTTTTCTATTCAAAATTTACTTGAAACATTTTTCAAGTTCCAACAATACCCCACATTTGAATAGAAAATATCATAGTACCCCACATTTACTGTTCAAATTTGGTTTCTAAAAAAATTATAACAAAATTATAATGCACAAAAAGAGAGAAGTCTCATGTCATGTTGTCAGGAAAAGTATCTGAAAGACTTGAACTTACCATAGTAAAACATATTGGATTTACTTAGTGACGCAGTGGATATGGAGGATCTTGAACTGTTCACGTTTTGTAGTAAACCAAGACAATATGTATTACGCATGACACGATTATCAAAATTCGGTTTATACGTTTTTGTCCATTTTGGTCCTGGACATATCCTGGTTTCATGATAGATTTAGAGAATTTAGCCTGTCTCGTTCTCATAAATGCGACCCACATTTACTATCATATAGGTGACAATTTTATTTGTCATTAAATGTTTAACATATCCTTGAACTTCTTCTGAACACAGTTTTTATCTTAGGAATGAACGAATATGTGTTCTTCTCGCGAGTTTCATCTAACCAGTTTGCCTATTGAACCTAGTACATGGGATCTCCAATCACCTAGGTTAGGTTTCCACCAGACTTAACTCATTTATAGGCTTTAAACCCATTCCCCTCGATAACAATACAACTTGATTTCTTGGTAAGCCCTTTGTCATAGGATCTGCAATATTCTCCTTTGACTTTACATAATCTATACTAATTACTCCACTTGAAAGTAATTGTCTTATAGTATTATGTCGGCGCCTTATATGTCTTGACTTACCATTGTATACATTATTCTTAGCATTAGCTTGTCTTTGCCATACAATCACAATGTATACATATTGCTTGGCACTTGGTTTTGGCGAATGGAATATCTTCTAGAAAGTTTCTTAGCCATTCTCGCTTCCTCAACTTTTTATCTAAGGCTACAAATTCGATTCCATTGTCGAACGTGCTATACACGTTTGCTTAGTTGATTTCCAAGAAATCGCAGCTCCTCCCAAAGTAAAAATATATCCACTGGTTGACTTTGTTTCAGTATTATCAGAAATCCAATTGGCATCACTATACCCTTCAAGTACCGGTGGATATTTTGTATAATGCAATCCATATTCTAAAGTATGTTTTAAATACCTTAGTATTCGTATCAATGCTTCCCAATGATCATTATTTGGATTGCTTGTATATCTACTAAGTCTGTTCACTGCATAAGCAATGTCCGGTCTTGTAGAGTTCATCAAATACATCAAACTTCCAATTATTTGGGAATACTCTAATTGAGAAATTGCACTATCAGTATTTTTCTTAAGTTTGCAATTTGGCTCAAATGGGGTAGGAACAGGTTTACAATTAAATTGATTAAACCTCTTCAATATTTTTTCTACATAATGTGATTGAGTAAGGATATATCCATTATCATTTCGTTTGATTTGAATACCCAAAATGACATCTGCTAGACCTAAGTCTTTCATGTCAAAATTAGAATTCAACATCTTCTTAGTTGAAATGATTATATCCTTATTAGTCCCAATTATCAACATATCATCAACATAGAGACATACTATGACACAAGAATTTTTCAATTCTTTGATGTAGACACATTTGTCACATTCATTAATTTTAAATCCATTTGCAAGCATAGTATGGTCAAATTTCTCATGCCATTGTTTTGGTGCTTGTTTAAGTCCATATAAAGACCTAACCAATTTGCAGACTTTATTTTCTTGACATTGGACCACAAATCCTTCGGGTTGTTCCATATATATCTCTTCATCTAATTCTCCATTTAAAAATGCTGTTTTTACATCCATTTGATGTATTTCCATATTATAAATTGCAGCAATTGAAATTAACATCCGAATAGATGTAATTCTAGAAACTGGAGAATATGTATCAAAATAATCCAACCCTTCTTTTTGTCGAAAACCTTTAGCTACTAAACGAGCTTTATATTTATCAATTGATCCATCGGCTTTCAATTTTCGTTTAAAAATCCATTTATAACCTATCGGTTTAATCCCGGGAGGTAAATCAACCAATTCCCATGTGTGGTTAATTAAAATGGATTCTATTTCACTATTTATGGCTTCTTTCCATAAAATAGCCTCAGTAGAAGTCATAGCTTCTTTATATGTTTGTGGTTCAGTTTCAGTCAAGAAACTTATAAAATCTGGCCCAAAACTCTTTTGAACTCTAGATCTTTTCCCCCTTCTTGGTTCTTCATCTAATGTTGGAACATTAGAAGTGGATGGTTCATCTCGAATTCTCTTGTTTGATGAACTTGATTTTTGTTCTTTATAAGGAAAAATTCCTTCAAAGAATTGCACATCCGCAGATTCTATAATTGTATTAACATGGATATCATTAATCTCGGAATTTATTACCAAAAATCTATATGCAGCACTATTGTTAGCAAACCCAATAAATACACAATCTATAGTTTTAGGCCCCAATTTTGTTCTCTTGGTGATAGGAACTTGTACCTTTGCTAAACAACCCCACACTTTTAAAATTTTAAAAGTAGGAATTCGTCCTTTCCACAATTCATAAGGAGACTTATTTGTCTTCTTAATTGGGATTCTATTTAGGATATAATTTGCTGTAAGTAGTGCCTCACCCCACATGTTATGTGGAAGTCCAGAACTATTTAGCATAGAATTTATCATGTCTTTAAAAGTTCTGTTTTTCCTCTCCGCTACACCATTCTGTTGAGGTGTGTATGGTGCCGTAGTTTGATGTATAATTCCATGACTACTACAAAATTCAGCAAATTCGAGGATTCATATTCTCCACCTCTATCCGTTCTTATTGCTTTAATTCTTTTATCTAATTGATTTTCAACTTCACTCTATATGTCTTAAACATATCAAAAGCTTCATCTTTAGTTTTAATCAAATAGACATAGCAATATTTACTACAATCATCTATAAAAGTGATGTAGTAATTTTTCCTCCTCTTGTAGGGGTTGATTTATAGTCACAAAGGTCACTATGTATTAATCCTAACAATTCATTTGACCTTCCTAGGACAGGTTTTAAAAGATTTCCTAGCAAACTTAGATTCGAGTGCAAGTTTGGCATTTGTGCTTCACATCAAAATTAAATTTAGGTAATAAACGAGATTAATCATTCTACTTGATAGACCTACTTTTTACATGGCCTAATCTAGCATGCCAAATATCATAAGAATCCACGATATAAATAGAAGCATTCACTTTATTCATAGCATTAGTAACCATTACATTCGGTTTGAACATACCATCTACTAAGTACCCTCGTCCTATATAGTCTGTAGCCTTACATAGCACAAACTTATCGATTCGAACACTAGTTTGAATCCCCTTTTAGTAAGAAGAGTACCGAGACTAGGTTCTTTCGTATTTCAGAACATAAAGTACATCAATCAAAGTAAGAGTTTTTCCAGTAAATTTCAGCGGCTTTTCCTTTTCCTTTGACAGGTTGAAGTAGATGAATTCCCCATGTAGAGTTTTTCATCATTAGTAATTTCTTCAAAGGTTGAAAACAGCGCCTTGTCGCCACAAATATGCCTAGTTGCCCCTGTGTCAATCCACCAACCTTTAACATTGTCAATCATATTGACTTCAGAAATAACAGCAACCAAATCTTCTTCAATAGTTGTGACATTGGCCCGATTCTTTTGAGAAGAATTTGCGAGAGGTTGATCTTTCCTAAGTGACGACATTCTTGAGCCTTATGGCCAGGTTTTCCACATACCCAACAATTACCTTTAACTTTCTTAAAGGGCTTGCCTTTATGTGCAAATTTGTTAAAGTGTTTCAAAGAAAACTTCTTTGCTTTGTTCTTCTGAAATCTGGATTTTGAAGCCTCTCCTTCAACCACATTTGCTTTTGCAGCAAAGGTAGGTACTTCAACTTTGTCTCCCTTGCGATGATCTTCTTCAACTCTAAGCCTCAGAATCAAGTCCTCTATAGTCATCTCCCTCCTTTTGTGCTTTAAATAGATCTTAAAATCTTTCCATGAAGGAGGTAACTTCTCAATAATTGCACCAACTTGAAAGTGTTCATTGATAGAACATCCTTCTGCATGCAATTCATGAATTAGGACTTGGATTTCCTCTACTTGCTTAATGACAGTTTTGGAATCCACCATGAGATACTTCAGAAATTTACCAATTACGAATTTCTTCGCACCGGCATCTTCAATTTTATATTTCTTCTCAAGATTATTCCATACTTCCTTTGCAGTGTCATATGACGAATATATGTCATATAAATTATCATCCAAACAATTAAGGATGTAATTGCGACAAAGAAAGTCAGAATTTCTCCAGTTCTCAATGGACATAACAGTCTCCTTTGATATAGGATCCTCATCTGTCTTAGGTTCATCCTCTCTTACAATATGTGCAAGATTGGGGGGTTGTCAAGTAGAACAAGTTTTTTGTTGCCACCTTTTAAAATCCACTCCTGTGAATTTTTCAGGCTTTTCTTCATGCCTCTTGAAATCCACTCCCTTGGATTTCTCAGTCTTGTCTTCTGATTTCTTAGAGTTGTTCAAACTCGATTGTCCCACCATTTTCAGAATTTCTGAAATTCACAAAACAACACAAAATCTCAGAAATTTCTGAAAATTTTCTGTCTTAGATTGTTGTCCGGAACAATAAATAATGATACTTATATATATGAATAAAGAAATTCTACAAATATTTAATAACGAGAATCAATCAAAATAAATTTCTAACCGAGGCTTACTGAAGAAGCATGTCCTAAGACAGAAATTTCCTTGAATTCGGTGATTGAATTTTCTTCAAAGATCTGCCCCCAGGATACAACCGGATGCCCTTTCGAACCAAAAATCACCAAGTTCAAAAGTCTGCCAAACTGTGATTTTCCTTCTCTCTCAGTAAAAAACGAAATCCGAAAATTCTATGTTTTTCCAGTGTTTTAGTTCTACTTAAATAGAACTTGAGGCACTGGTTCAAACCAATGTGACTGTTCAAAATAACATATTTAACAGTCACACCTGTTCACAACAGTCACACCTGTTTACAAAAAATAATTACCAATAATTAATTTCGAAAATAAAAAATAAAATAAAACACCTGTTCACAACAGTCACATCTGTTCACAAAAATTAACTACCAATAATTAATTTCGAAAATAAAAAAATAAAATAAAACTTTATTTGATTTTACAAGGCTTAACAAATCTAAGCCCAAAGCCCAAAGGCCCCAAGGCCCAAGGCCCTATCTTTGATTTTAAATATTATTATATATATATATATATATTTATTTATATATATATATATATATTTACACCTATTACCCAATGGGTGCCAATTTGGACTCTATCCATTGGGTTTCTCTAAAGCAAATCTTTAGAGTAGATGTTTGTATATAAAGAGTTTGTACTCTTTGAAGTGAGCAATGTGGGACTAAACATGTTTTCTATTCAAAATTTACTTGAAACATTTTTCAAGTTCCAACAATACCCCACATTTGAATAGAAAATATCATAGTACCCCACATTTCTGTTCAAATTTGGTTTCTAAAAAAATTATAACAAAATTATAATGCACAAAAGAGAGAAGTCTCTCATGTCATGTTGTCAGGAAAAGTATCTGAAAGACTTGAACTTACCATAGTAAAACATATTGGATTTACTTAGTGACGCAGTGGATATGGAGGATCTTGAACTGTTCACGTTTTGTAGTAAACCAAGACAATATGTATTACGCATGACACGATTATCAAAATTCGGTTTATACGTTTTTGTCCATTTTGGTCCTGGACATATCCTGGTTTCATGATAGATTTAGAGAATTTAGCTTTGTCTCGTTCTCATAAATGCGACCCACATTTACTATCATATAGGTGACAATTTTATTTGTCATTAAATGTTTAACATATCCTTGAACTTCTTCTGAACACAGTTTTTATCTTAGGAATGAACGAATATGTGTTCTTCTCGCGAGTTTCATCTAACCCAGTTTGCCTATTGAACCTAGTACATGGGATCTCCAATCACCTAGGTTAGGTTTCCACCAGACTTAACTCATTTATAGGCTTTAAACCCATTCCCCTCGATAACAATACAACTTGATTTCTTGGTAAGCCCTTTGTCATAGGATCTGCAATATTCTCCTTTGACTTTACATAATCTATACTAATTACTCCACTTGAAAGTAATTGTCTTATAGTATTATGTCGGCGCCTTATATGTCTTGACTTACCATTGTATACATTATTCTTAGCATTAGCTTGTGCTGCCATACAATCACAATGTATACATATTGCTGGCTCTGGTTTTGGCCAGAATGGAATATCTTCTAGAAAGTTTCTTAGCCATTCTGCTTCCTCAAGCTTTATCTAAGGCTACAAATTCTGATTCCATTGTCGAACGTGCTATACACGTTTGCTTAGTTGATTTCCAGGAAATCGCAGCTCCTCCCAATGTAAAAATATATCCACTGGTTGACTTTGTTTCAGTATTATCAGAAATCCAATTGGCATCACTATACCCTTCAAGTACCGGTGGATATTTTGTATAATGCAATCCATATTCTAAAGTATGTTTTAAATACCTTAGTATTCGTATCAATGCTTCCCAATGATCATTATTTGGATTGCTTGTATATCTACTAAGTCTGTTCACTGCATAAGCAATGTCCGGTCTTGTAGAGTTCATCAAATACATCAAACTTCCAATTATTTGGGAATACTCTAATTGAGAAATTGCACTATCAGTATTTTTCTTAAGTTTGCAATTTGGCTCAAATGGGGTAGGAACAGGTTTACAATTAAATTGATTAAACCTCTTCAATATTTTTTCTACATAATGTGATTGAGTAAGGATATATCCATTATCATTTCGTTTGATTTGAATACCCAAAATGACATCTGCTAGACCTAAGTCTTTCATGTCAAAATTAGAATTCAACATCTTCTTAGTTGAAATGATTATATCCTTATTAGTCCCAATTATCAACATATCATCAACATAGAGACATACTATGACACAAGAATTTTTCAATTCTTTGATGTAGACACATTTGTCACATTCATTAATTTTAAATCCATTTGCAAGCATAGTATGGTCAAATTTCTCATGCCATTGTTTTGGTGCTTGTTTAAGTCCATATAAAGACCTAACCAATTTGCGAGACTTTATTTTCTTGACATTGGACCACAAATCCTTCGGGTTGTTCCATATATATCTCTTCATCTAATTCTCCATTTAAAAATGCTTTTTTTTTACATCCATTTGATGTATTTCCATATTATAAATTGCAAAGCAATTGAAATTAACATCCGAATAGATGTAATTCTAGAAACTGGAGAATATGTATCAAAATAATCCAACCCTTCTTTTTGTCGAAAACCTTTAGCTACTAAACGAGCTTTATATTTATCAATTGATCCATCGGCTTTCAATTTTCGTTTAAAAATCCATTTATAACCTATCGGTTTAATCCCGGAGGTAAATCAACCAATTCCCATGTGTGGTTAATTAAAATGGATTCTATTTCACTATTTATGGCTTCTTTCCATAAAATAGCCTCATGAGAGAAGTCATAGCTTCTTTATATGTTTGTGGTTCGGTTTCGGTCAAGAAACTTATAAAATCTGGCCCAAAACTCTTTTGAACTCTAGATCTTTTCCCCTTCTTGGTTCTTCATCTAATGTTGGAACATTAGAAGTGGATGGTTCATCTCGAATTCTCTTGTTTGATGAACTTGATTTTTGTTCTTTATAAGGAAAAATTCCTTCAAAGAATTGCACATCCGTTGATTCTATAATTGTATTAACATGGATATCATTAATCTCAGAATTTATTACCAAAAATCTATATGCGACACTATTGTTAGCAAACCCAATAAATACACAATCTATAGTTTTAGGCCCCAATTTTGTTCTCTTGGTGATAGGAACTTGTACCTTTGCTAAACAACCCCACACTTTTAAAATTTTAAAAGTAGGAATTAGTCCTTTCCACAATTCATAAGGAGACTTATTTGTCTTCTTAATTGGGATTCTATTTAGGATATAATTTGCTTGTAAGTAGTGCCTCACCCCACATGTTATGTGGAAGTCCGAAACTATTTAGCATAGAATTTATCATGTCTTTAAAAGTTCTTTTTCCTCTCTCTCCGCTACACCATTCATTGAGGTGTGTATGGTGCCGTAGTTTGATGTATAATTCCATGACTACTACAAAATTCAGCAAATTCGGAGGATTCATATTCTCCACCTCTATCCGTTCTTATTGCTTTAATTCTTTTATCTAATTGATTTTCAACTTCACTCTATATGTCTTAAACATATCAAAAGCTTCATCTTTAGTTTTAATCAAATAGACATAGCAATATTTACTACAATCATCTATAAAAGTGATGTAGTAATTTTTTCCTCCTCTTGTAGGGGTTGATTTATAGTCACAAAGGTCACTATGTATTAATCCTAACAATTCATTTGACCTTCCTAGGACAGTTTTAAAAGATTTCCTAGCAAACTTAGATTCGAGTGCAAGTTTGGCATTTGTGCTTCACATCAAAATTAAATTTAGGTAATAAACGAGATTAATCATTCTACTTGATAGACCTACTGTTTACATGGCCTAATCTAGCATGCCAAATATCATAAGAATCCACGATATAAATAGAAGCATTCACTTTATTCATAGCATTAGTAACCATTACATTCAGTTTGAACATACCATCTACTAAGTACCCTCGTCCTATATAGTCCGTAGCCTTACATAGCACAAACTTATCAGATTCGAACACTAGTTTGAATCCCCTTTTAGTAAGAAGAGTACCAGAGACTAGGTTCTTTCGTATTTCAGGAACATAAAGTACATCAATCAAAGTAAGAGTTTTTCCAGAAGTAAATTTCAGCAGCACTTTTCCTTTTCCTTTGACAGTTGAAGTAGATGAATTCCCCATGTAGAGTTTTTCATCATTAGTAATTTCTTCAAAGGTTGAAAACAGCGCCTTGTCGCCACAAATATGCCTAGTTGCCCCTGTGTCAATCCACCAACCTTTAACATTGTCAATCATATTGACTTCAGAAATAACAGCAACCAAATCTTCTTCAATAGTTGTGACATTGGCCTGATTCTTTTGAGAAGAATTTGCAGCAGGTTGATCTTTCCGGTGACGACATTCTTGAGCCTTATGGCCAGGTTTTCCACATACCCAACAATTACCTTTAACTTTCTTAAAGGGCTTGCCTTTAGGTGCAAAATTGTTAGAGTGTTTCACAGAAAACTTCTTTGCTTTGTTCTTATGAAATCTGGATTTTGAAGCCTCTCCTTCAACCACATTTGCTTTTGCAGTAAAGGTAGGTACTTCAACTTTGTCTCCCTTGCGATGATCTTCTTCAACTCTAAGCCTCAGAATCAAGTCCTCTATAGTCATCTCCCTCCTTTTGTGCTTTAAATAGATCTTAAAATCTTTCCATGAAGGAGGTAACTTCTCAATAATTGCACCAACTTGAAAGTGTTCATTGATAGAACATCCTTCTGCATGCAATTCATGAATTAGGACTTGGATTTCCTCTACTTGCTTAATGACAGTTTTGGAATCCACCATGAGATACTTCAGAAATTTACCAATTACGAATTTCTTCGCACCGGCATCTTCAATTTTATATTTCTTCTCAAGATTATTCCATACTTCCTTTGCAGTGTCATATGACGAATATATGTCATATAAATTATCATCCAAACAATTAAGGATGTAATTGCGACAAAGAAAGTCAGAATTTCTCCAGTTCTCAATGGACATAACAGTCTCCTTTGATATAGGATCCTCATCTGTCTTAGGTTCATCCTCTCTTACAATATGTGCAAGATTGAGGGTTGTCAAGTAGAACAGCGAGTTTTTGTTGCCACCTTTTAAAATCCACTCCTGTGAATTTTTCAGGCTTTTCTTCATGCCTCTTGAAATCCACTCCCTTGGATTTCTCAGTCTTGTCTTCTGATTTCTTAGAGTTGTTCAAACTCGATTGTCCCACCATTTTCAGAATTTATGAAATTCACAAAACAACACAAAATCTCAGAAATTTCTGAAAATTTTCTGTCTTAGATTGTTGTCCGGAACAATAAATAATGATACTTATATATATGAATAAAGAAATTCTACAAATATTTAATAACAGAATCAATCAAAATAAATTTCTAACCGGAGGCTTGCACAGAAGCAATGTCCTAAGACAGAAATTTCCTTGAATTCGGTGATTGAATTTTCTTCAAAGATCTGCCCCCAGGATACAACCGGATGCCCTTTCGAACCAAAAATCACCAAGTTCAAAAGTCTGCCAAACTGTGATTTTCCTTCTCTCTCAGTAAAAACGAAATCCGAAAATTCTATGTTTTTCCAGTGTTTTAGTTCTACTTAAATAGAACTTGAGGCACTGGTTCAAACCAATGTGACTGTTCAAAATAACATATTTAACAGTCACACTGTTCACAACAGTCACACCTTGTTTACAAAAAATAATTACCAATAATTAATTTCGAAAATAAAAAATAAAATAAAACACCTGTTCACAACAGTCACATCTGTTCACAAAAATTAACTACCAATAATTAATTTCGAAAATAAAAAAATAAAATAAAACTTTATTTGATTTTACAAGGCTTAACAAATCTAAGCCCAAAGCCCAAAGGCCCCAAGGCCCAAGGCCCTATCTTTGATTTTAAATATTATTATATATATATATATATATATTTATTTATATATATATATATATATATATTTACACCTATTACCCAATGGGTGCCAATTTGGACTCTATCCATTGGGTTTCTCTAAAGCAAATCTTTAGAGTAGATGTTTGTATATAAAGAGTTTGTACTCTTTGAAGTGAGCAATGTGGGACTAAACATGTTTTCTATTCAAAATTTACTTGAAACATTTTTCAGTTCCAACAATACCCCACATTTGAATAGAAAATATCATAGTACCCCACATTTCTGTTCAAATTTGGTTTCTAAAAAAATTATAACAAAATTATAATGCACAAAAGAGAGAGAAGTCTCATGTCATGTTGTCAGGAAAAGTATCTGAAAGACTTGAACTTACCATAGTAAAACATATTGGATTTACTTAGTGACGCAGTGGATATGGAGGATCTTGAACTGTTCACGTTTTGTAGTAAACCAAGACAATATGTATTACGCATGACACGATTATCAAAATTCGGTTTATACGTTTTTGTCCATTTTGGTCCTGGACATATCCTGGTTTCATGATAGATTTAGAGAATTTAGCTTTGTCTCGTTCTCATAAATGCGACCCACATTTACTATCATATAGGTGACAATTTTATTTGTCATTAAATGTTTAACATATCCTTGAACTTCTTCGAACACGCTTTTATCTTAGGAATGAACGAATATGTGTTCTTCTCGCAGTTTCATCTAACCGGTTTGCCTATTGAACCTAGTACATGGGATCTCCAATCACCTAGGTTAGGTTTCCACCAGACTTAACTCATTTATAGGCTTTAAACCCATTCCCCTCGATAACAATACAACTTGATTTCTTGGTAAGCCCTTTGTCATAGGATCTGCAATATTCTCCTTTGACTTTACATAATCTATACTAATTACTCCACTTGAAAGTAATTGTCTTATAGTATTATGTCGGCGCCTTATATGTCTTGACTTACCATTGTATACATTATTCTTAGCATTAGCTTGTCTTGGCCATACAATCACAATGTATACATATTGCTGGGCACTGGTTTTGGCGAATGGAATATCTTCTAGAAAGTTTCTTAGCCATTCTGCTTCCTCAGCAGCTTTATCTAAGGCTACAAATTCTGATTCCATTGTCGAACGTGCTATACACGTTTGCTTAGTTGATTTCCAGGAAATCGCAGCTCCTCCCAATGTAAAAATATATCCACTGGTTGACTTTGTTTCAGTATTATCAGAAATCCAATTGGCATCACTATACCCTTCAAGTACCGGTGGATATTTTGTATAATGCAATCCATATTCTAAAGTATGTTTTAAATACCTTAGTATTCGTATCAATGCTTCCCAATGATCATTATTTGGATTGCTTGTATATCTACTAAGTCTGTTTCCTTTGCATAAGCAATGTCCCGGTCTTGTAGAGTTCATCAAATACATCAAACTTCCAATTATTTGGGAATACTCTAATTGAGAAATTGCACTATCAAGTATTTTTCTTAAGTTTGCAATTTGGCTCAAATGGGGTAGGAACAGTTTACAATTAAATTGATTAAACCTCTTCAATATTTTTTCTACATAATGTGATTGAGTAAGGATATATCCATTATCATTTCGTTTGATTTGAATACCCAAAATGACATCTGCTAGACCTAAGTCTTTCATGTCAAAATTAGAATTCAACATCTTCTTAGTTGAAATGATTATATCCTTATTAGTCCCAATTATCAACATATCATCAACATAGAGACATACTATGACACAAGAATTTTTCAATTCTTTGATGTAGACACATTTGTCACATTCATTAATTTTAAATCCATTTGCAAGCATAGTATGGTCAAATTTCTCATGCCATTGTTTTGGTGCTTGTTTAAGTCCATATAAAGACCTAACCAATTTGCGAGACTTTATTTTCTTGACATTGGACCACAAATCCTTCGGGTTGTTCCATATATATCTCTTCATCTAATTCTCCATTTAAAAATGCTGTTTTTACATCCATTTGATGTATTTCCATATTATAAATTGCAAGCAATTGAAATTAACATCCGAATAGATGTAATTCTAGAAACTGGAGAATATGTATCAAAATAATCCAACCCTTCTTTTTGTCGAAAACCTTTAGCTACTAAACGAGCTTTATATTTATCAATTGATCCATCGGCTTTCAATTTTCGTTTAAAAATCCATTTATAACCTATCGGTTTAATCCCGGGAGGTAAATCAACCAATTCCCATGTGTGGTTAATTAAAATGGATTCTATTTCACTATTTATGGCTTCTTTCCATAAAATAGCCTCAGTAGAAGTCATAGCTTCTTTATATGTTTGTGGTTCGGTTTCGAGTCAAGAAACTTATAAAATCTGCCCAAAACTCTTTTGAACTCTAGATCTTTTCCCCTTCTTGGTTCTTCATCTAATGTTGGAACATTAGAAGTGGATGGTTCATCTCGAATTCTCTTGTTTGATGAACTTGATTTTTGTTCTTTATAAGGAAAAATTCCTTCAAAGAATTGCACATCCGAGATTCTATAATTGTATTAACATGGATATCATTAATCTCGAATTTATTACCAAAAATCTATATGCAAGACTATTGTTAGCAAACCCAATAAATACACAATCTATAGTTTTAGGCCCCAATTTTGTTCTCTTGGTGATAGGAACTTGTACCTTTGCTAAACAACCCCACACTTTTAAAATTTTAAAAGTAGGAATTAGTCCTTTCCACAATTCATAAGGAGACTTATTTGTCTTCTTAATTGGGATTCTATTTAGGATATAATTTGCTTGTAAGTAGTGCCTCACCCCACATGTTATGTGGAAGTCCGAACTATTTAGCATAGAATTTATCATGTCTTTAAAAGTTCTGTTTTTCCTCTCCGCTACACCATTCTTTGAGGTGTGTATGGTGCCGTAGTTTGATGTATAATTCCATGACTACTACAAAATTCAGCAAATTCGGAGGATTCATATTCTCCACCTCTATCCGTTCTTATTGCTTTAATTCTTTTATCTAATTGATTTTCAACTTCACTCTATATGTCTTAAACATATCAAAAGCTTCATCTTTAGTTTTAATCAAATAGACATAGCAATATTTACTACAATCATCTATAAAAGTGATGTAGTAATTTTTCCTCCTCTTGTAGGGGTTGATTTATAGTCACAAAGGTCACTATGTATTAATCCTAACAATTCATTTGACCTTCCTAGGACAGTTTTAAAAGATTTCCTAGCAAACTTAGATTCAGTGCAAGTTTGGCATTTGTGCTTCACATCAAAATTAAATTTAGGTAATAAACTGAGATTAATCATTCTACTGATAGACCTACTGTTTACATGGCCTAATCTAGCATGCCAAATATCATAAGAATCCACGATATAAATAGAAGCATTCACTTTATTCATAGCATTAGTAACCATTACATTCAGTTTGAACATACCATCTACTAAGTACCCTCGTCCTATATAGTCTGTAGCCTTACATAGCACAAACTTATCAGATTCGAACACTAGTTTGAATCCCCTTTTAGTAAGAAGAGTACCAGAGACTAGGTTCTTTCGTATTTCAGGAACATAAAGTACATCAATCAAAGTAAGAGTTTTTCCAGAAGTAAATTTCAGCAGCACTTTTCCTTTTCCTTTGACAGTTGAAGTAGATGAATTCCCCATGTAGAGTTTTTCATCATTAGTAATTTCTTCAAAGGTTGAAAACAGCGCCTTGTCGCCACAAATATGCCTAGTTGCCCTGTGTCAATCCAC
Organism: Stephania japonica; assembly: GCA_039657345.1. Lineage (NCBI taxonomy): Eukaryota > Viridiplantae > Streptophyta > Magnoliopsida > Ranunculales > Menispermaceae > Stephania > Stephania japonica. The sequence continues at coordinate 51,415,921 of CM077558.1, forward strand.
CAACCTTTAACATTGTCAATCATATTGACTTCGAAATAACACAACCAAATCTTCTTCAATAGTTGTGACATTGGCTTTGATTCTTTTGAGAAGAATTTGCAGCAGGTTGATCTTTCCGGTGACGACATTCTTGAGCCTTATGGCCAGGTTTTCCACATACCCAACAATTACCTTTAACTTTCTTAAAGGGCTTGCCTTTAGGTGCAAAATTGTTAGAGTGTTTCACAGAAAACTTCTTTGCTTTGTTCTTATGAAATCTGGATTTTGAAGCCTCTCCTTCAACCACATTTGCTTTTGCAGTAAAGGTAGGTACTTCAACTTTGTCTCCCTTGCGATGATCTTCTTCAACTCTAAGCCTCAGAATCAAGTCCTCTATAGTCATCTCCCTCCTTTTGTGCTTTAAATAGATCTTAAAATCTTTCCATGAAGGAGGTAACTTCTCAATAATTGCACCAACTTGAAAGTGTTCATTGATAGAACATCCTTCTGCATGCAATTCATGAATTAGGACTTGGATTTCCTCTACTTGCTTAATGATGACAGTTTGGAATCCACCATGAGATACTTGAAAATTTACCAATTACGAATTTCTTCGCACCGGCATCTTCAATTTTATATTTCTTCTCAAGATTATTCCATACTTCCTTTGCAGTGTCATATGACGAATATATGTCATATAAATTATCATCCAAACAATTAAGGATGTAATTGCGACAAAGAAAGTCGAAATTTCTCCAGTTCTCAATGGACATAACAGATCTCCTTTGATATAGGATCCTCATCTGTCTTAGGTTCATCCTCTCTTACAATATGTGCAAGATTGAGGGTTGTCAAGTAGAACAAATAGTTTTTTGTTGCCACCTTTTAAAATCCACTCCTGTGAATTTTTCAGGCTTTTCTTCATGCCTCTTGAAATCCACTCCCTTGGATTTCTCAGTCTTGTCTTCTGATTTCTTAGAGTTGTTCAAACTCGATTGTCCCACCATTTTCAGAATTTCTGAAATTCACAAAACAACACAAAATCTCAGAAATTTCTGAAAATTTTCTGTCTTAGATTGTTGTCCGGAACAATAAATAATGATACTTATATATATGAATAAAGAAATTCTACAAATATTTAATAACAGAATCAATCAAAATAAATTTCTAACCGGAGGCTTGCACAGAAGCAATGTCCTAAGACAGAAATTTCCTTGAATTCGGTGATTGAATTTTCTTCAAAGATCTGCCCCCAGGATACAACCGGATGCCCTTTCGAACCAAAAATCACCAAGTTCAAAAGTCTGCCAAACTGTGATTTTCCTTCTCTCTCAGTAAAAAACGAAATCCGAAAATTCTATGTTTTTCCAGTGTTTTAGTTCTACTTAAATAGAACTTGAGGCACTGGTTCAAACCAATGTGATTGTTCAAAATAACATATTTAACAGATCACTGTCACAACAACACATCACACACATTTTGTTTACAAAAAATAATTACCAATAATTAATTTCGAAAATAAAAATAAAATAAAACACACATTCGTTCACAATCACACATCTGTTCACAAAAATTAACTACCAATAATTAATTTCGAAAATAAAAAAATAAAATAAAACTTTATTTGATTTTACAAGGCTTAACAAATCTAAGCCCAAAGCCCAAAGGCCCCAAGGCCCAAGGCCCTATCTTTGATTTTAAATATTATTATATATATATATATATATATATTTTATTTATATATATATATATATATATTTTACACCTATTACCCAATGGGTGCCAATTTGGACTCTATCCATTGGGTTTCTCTAAAGCAAATCTTTAGAGTAGATGTTTGTATATAAAGAGTTTGTACTCTTTGAAGTGAGCAATGTGGGACTAAACATGTTTTCTATTCAAAATTTACTTGAAACATTTTTCAAGTTCCAACAATACCCCACATTTGAATAGAAAATATCATAGTACCCCACATTTCTGTTCAAATTTGGTTTCTAAAAAAATTATAACAAAATTATAATGCACAAAAGAGAGAGAGTCTCATGTCATGTTGTCGGGAAAAGTATCGAAAGACTTGAACTTACCATAGTAAAACATATTGGATTTACTTAGTGACGCAGTGGATATGGAGGATCTTGAACTGTTCACGTTTTGTAGTAAACCAAGACAATATGTATTACGCATGACACGATTATCAAAATTCGGTTTATACGTTTTTGTCCATTTTGGTCCTGGACATATCCTGGTTTCATGATAGATTTAGAGAATTTAGCTTTGTCTCGTTCTCATAAATGCGACCCACATTTACTATCATATAGGTGACAATTTTATTTGTCATTAAATGTTTAACATATCCTTGAACTTCTTCTCGAACACGCTTTTATCTTAGGAATGAACGAATATGTGTTCTTCTCGCGAGTTTCATCTAACCAGTTGCCTATTGAACCTAGTACATGGGATCTCCAATCACCTAGGTTAGGTTTCCACCAGACTTAACTCATTTATAGGCTTTAAACCCATTCCCCTCGATAACAATACAACTTGATTTCTTGGTAAGCCCTTTGTCATAGGATCTGCAATATTCTCCTTTGACTTTACATAATCTATACTAATTACTCCACTTGAAAGTAATTGTCTTATAGTATTATGTCGGCGCCTTATATGTCTTGACTTACCATTGTATACATTATTCTTAGCATTAGCTTGTCGTTGCCATACAATCACAATGTATACATATTGCTGGCACTGGTTTTGGCCAGAATGGAATATCTTCTAGAAAGTTTCTTAGCCATTCTGCTTCCTCAAGACTTTATCTAAGGCTACAAATTCGATTCCATTGTCGAACGTGCTATACACGTTTGCTTAGTTGATTTCCAGGAAATCGCAGCTCCTCCCCCATGTAAAAATATATCCACTTTGGTTGACTTTGTTTCAAGTATATCGAAATCCAATTGGCATCACTATACCCTTCAAGTGCACCGGTGGATATTTTGTATAATGCAATCCATATTCTAAAGTATGTTTTAAATACCTTAGTATTCGTATCAATGCTTCCCAATGATCATTATTTGGATTGCTTGTATATCTACTAAGTCTGTTCACCGCATAAGCAATGTCCCAGGTCTTGTAGAGTTCATCAAATACATCAAACTTCCAATTATTTGGGAATACTCTAATTGAGAAATTGCACTATCAGTATTTTTCTTAAGTTTGCAATTTGGCTCAAATGGGGTAGGAACAGGTTTACAATTAAATTGATTAAACCTCTTCAATATTTTTTCTACATAATGTGATTGAGTAAGGATATATCCATTATCATTTCGTTTGATTTGAATACCCAAAATGACATCTGCTAGACCTAAGTCTTTCATGTCAAAATTAGAATTCAACATCTTCTTAGTTGAAATGATTATATCCTTATTAGTCCCAATTATCAACATATCATCAACATAGAGACATACTATGACACAAGAATTTTCAATTCTTTGATGTAGACACATTTGTCACATTCATTAATTTTAAATCCATTTGCAAGCATAGTATGGTCAAATTTCTCATGCCATTGTTTTGGTGCTTGTTTAAGTCCATATAAAGACCTAACCAATTTGCGAGACTTTATTTTCTTGACATTGGACCACAAATCCTTCGGGTTGTTCCATATATATCTCTTCATCTAATTCTCCATTTAAAAATGCTTTGTTTTTACATCCATTTGATGTATTTCCATATTATAAATTGCAAATTGAAATTAACATCCGAATAGATGTAATTCTAGAAAGCTGGAGAATATGTATCAAAATAATCCAACCCTTCTTTTTGTCGAAAACCTTTAGCTACTAAACGAGCTTTATATTTATCAATTGATCCATCGGCTTTCAATTTTCGTTTAAAAATCCATTTATAACCTATCGGTTTAATCCCGGAGGTAAATCAACCAATTCCCATGTGTGGTTAATTAAAATGGATTCTATTTCACTATTTATGGCTTCTTTCCATAAAATAGCCTCGGTAGAAGTCATAGCTTCTTTATATGTTTGTGGTTCGGTTTCGATCAAGAAACTTATAAAATCTGCCCAAAACTCTTTTGAACTCTAGATCTTTTCCCCTTCTTGGTTCTTCATCTAATGTTGGAACATTAGAAGTGGATGGTTCATCTCGAATTCTCTTGTTTGATGAACTTGATTTTTGTTCTTTATAAGGAAAAATTCCTTCAAAGAATTGCACATCCGCAGATTCTATAATTGTATTAACATGGATATCATTAATCTCGAATTTATTACCAAAAATCTATATGCAACACTATTGTTAGCAAACCCAATAAATACACAATCTATAGTTTTAGGCCCCAATTTTGTTCTCTTGGTGATAGGAACTTGTACCTTTGCTAAACAACCCCACACTTTTAAAATTTTAAAAGTAGGAATTCGTCCTTTCCACAATTCATAAGGAGACTTATTTGTCTTCTTAATTGGGATTCTATTTAGGATATAATTTGCTTGTAAGTAGTGCCTCACCCCACATGTTATGTGGAAGTCCGAACTATTTAGCATAGAATTTATCATGTCTTTAAAAGTTCTGTTTTTCCTCTCCGCTACACCATTCTCGATTGAGGTGTGTATGGTGCCGTAGTTTGATGTATAATTCCATGACTACTACAAAATTCAGCAAATTCGGAGGATTCATATTCTCCACCTCTATCCGTTCTTATTGCTTTAATTCTTTTATCTAATTGATTTTCAACTTCACTCTATATGTCTTAAACATATCAAAAGCTTCATCTTTAGTTTTAATCAAATAGACATAGCAATATTTACTACAATCATCTATAAAAGTGATGTAGTAATTTTTTCCTCCTCTTGTAGGGGTTGATTTATAGTCACAAAGGTCACTATGTATTAATCCTAACAATTCATTTGACCTTCCTAGGACAGTTTTAAAAGATTTCCTAGCAAACTTAGATTCAGTGCAAGTTTGGCATTTGTGCTTCACATCAAAATTAAATTTAGGTAATAAACTGAGATTAATCATTCTACTTGATAGACCTACATTTACATGGCCTAATCTAGCATGCCAAATATCATAAGAATCCACGATATAAATAGAAGCATTCACTTTATTCATAGCATTAGTAACCATTACATTCGGTTTGAACATACCATCTACTAAGTACCCTCGTCCTATATAGTCTCAGTAGCCTTACATAGCACAAACTTATCGATTCGAACACTAGTTTGAATCCCCTTTTAGTAAGAAGAGTACCGAGACTAGGTTCTTTCGTATTTCGGGAACATAAAGTACATCAATCAAAGTAAGAGTTTTTCCGTAGTAAATTTCAGCAAGCACTTTTCCTTTTCCTTTGACAGTTGAAGTAGATGAATTCCCCATGTAGAGTTTTTCATCATTAGTAATTTCTTCAAAGGTTGAAAACAGCGCCTTGTCGCCACAAATATGCCTAGTTGCCCTGTGTCAATCCACCAACCTTTAACATTGTCAATCATATTGACTTGAAATAACAAACCAAATCTTCTTCAATAGTTGTGACATTGGCTTTGATTCTTTTGAGAAGAATTTGCAAAGAGTTGATCTTTCCGGTGACGACATTCTTGAGCCTTATGGCCAGGTTTTCCACATACCCAACAATTACCTTTAACTTTCTTAAAGGGCTTGCCTTTAGGTGCAAAATTGTTAGAGTGTTTCACGAAAACTTCTTTGCTTTGTTCTTATGAAATCTGGATTTTGAAGCCTCTCCTTCAACCACATTTGCTTTTGCGAAAAAGGTAGGTACTTCAACTTTGTCTCCTTGCGATGATCTTCTTCAACTCTAAGCCTCGAATCAAGTCCTCTATAGTCATCTCCCTCCTTTTGTGCTTTAAATAGATCTTAAAATCTTTCCATGAAGGAGGTAACTTCTCAATAATTGCACCAACTTGAAAGTGTTCATTGATAGAACATCCTTCTGCATGCAATTCATGAATTAGGACTTGGATTTCCTCTACTTGCTTAATGACAGCTTTGGAATCCACCATGAGATACTTGAAAATTTACCAATTACGAATTTCTTCGCACCGGCATCTTCAATTTTATATTTCTTCTCAAGATTATTCCATACTTCCTTTGCAGTGTCATATGACGAATATATGTCATATAAATTATCATCCAAACAATTAAGGATGTAATTGCGACAAAGAAAGTCAGAATTTCTCCAGTTCTCAATGGACATAACAGTCTCCTTTGATATAGGATCCTCATCTGTCTTAGGTTCATCCTCTCTTACAATATGTGCAAGATTGAGGGTTGTCAAGTAGAACAGCAGTTTTTGTTGCCACCTTTTAAAATCCACTCCTGTGAATTTTTCAGGCTTTTCTTCATGCCTCTTGAAATCCACTCCCTTGGATTTCTCAGTCTTGTCTTCTGATTTCTTAGAGTTGTTCAAACTCGATTGTCCCACCATTTTCGAATTTCGAAATTCACAAACAACACAAAATCTCGAAATTTCGAAAATTTTCTGTCTTAGATTGTTGTCCTAACAATAAATAATGATACTTATATATATGAATAAAGAAATTCTACAAATATTTAATAACGAAATCAATCAAAATAAATTTCTAACCTGAGGCTTACACAGAAGCAATGTCCTAAGACAGAAATTTCCTTGAATTCGGTGATTGAATTTTCTTCAAAGATCTTGCCCCAGGATACAACCGGATGCCCTTTCGAACCAAAAATCACCAAGTTCAAAAGTCGCAAACTGTGATTTTCCTTCTCTCTCGAAAAAAACGAAATCCGAAAATTCTATGTTTTTCCAGTGTTTTAGTTCTACTTAAATAGAACTTGAGGCACTTTGGTTCAAACCAATGTGACTTTGTTCAAAATAACATATTTAACAATCACTGCTCACAACAACATCACACTTTTTTACAAAAAATAATTACCAATAATTAATTTCGAAAATAAAAAATAAAATAAAACACCATTTCACAACAATACATCTGTTCACAAAAATTAACTACCAATAATTAATTTCGAAAATAAAAAAATAAAATAAAACTTTATTTGATTTTACAAGGCTTAACAAATCTAAGCCCAAAGCCCAAAGGCCCCAAGGCCCAAGGCCCTATCTTTGATTTTAAATATTATTATATATATATATATATATATATTTATTTATATATATATATATATATATTTACACCTATTACCCAATGGGTGCCAATTTGGACTCTATCCATTGGGTTTCTCTAAAGCAAATCTTTAGAGTAGATGTTTGTATATAAAGAGTTTGTACTCTTTGAAGTGAGCAATGTGGGACTAAACATGTTTTCTATTCAAAATTTACTTGAAACATTTTTCAAGTTCCAACAATACCCCACATTTGAATAGAAAATATCATAGTACCCCACATTTCTGTTCAAATTTGGTTTCTAAAAAAATTATAACAAAATTATAATGCACAAAAGAGAGAGAAGTCTCATGTCATGTTGTCAGGAAAAGTATCTGAAAGACTTGAACTTACCATAGTAAAACATATTGGATTTACTTAGTGACGCAGTGGATATGGAGGATCTTGAACTGTTCACGTTTTGTAGTAAACCAAGACAATATGTATTACGCATGACACGATTATCAAAATTCGGTTTATACGTTTTTGTCCATTTTGGTCCTGGACATATCCTGGTTTCATGATAGATTTAGAGAATTTAGCTTTGTCTCGTTCTCATAAATGCGACCCACATTTACTATCATATAGGTGACAATTTTATTTGTCATTAAATGTTTAACATATCCTTGAACTTCTTCGAACACGTTTTTATCTTAGGAATGAACGAATATGTGTTCTTCTCGCGAGTTTCATCTAACCGGTTTGCCTATTGAACCTAGTACATGGGATCTCCAATCACCTAGGTTAGGTTTCCACCAGACTTAACTCATTTATAGGCTTTAAACCCATTCCCCTCGATAACAATACAACTTGATTTCTTGGTAAGCCCTTTGTCATAGGATCTGCAATATTCTCCTTTGACTTTACATAATCTATACTAATTACTCCACTTGAAAGTAATTGTCTTATAGTATTATGTCGGCGCCTTATATGTCTTGACTTACCATTGTATACATTATTCTTAGCATTAGCTTGTCTTTGCCATACAATCACAATGTATACATATTCTTGCAGCACTTGGTTTTGGCGAGAATGGAATATCTTCTAGAAAGTTTCTTAGCCATTACGCTTCCTCAGCCTTTATCTAAGGCTACAAATTCTGATTCCATTGTCGAACGTGCTATACACGTTTGCTTAGTTGATTTCCAGGAAATCGCAGCTCCTCCCAATGTAAAAATATATCCACTGGTTGACTTTGTTTCAGTGGTTGACTTAGTTGATTTCCAGGAAATCGCAGCTCCTCCCAAGGCCCTATCTTTGATTTTAAATATTATTATATATATATATATTTATTTATATATATATATATTTACACCTATTACCCAATGGGTGCCAATTTGGACTCTATCCATTGGGTTTCTCTAAAGCAAATCTTTAGAGTAGATGTTTGTATATAAAGAGTTTGTACTCTTTGAAGTGAGCAATGTGGGACTAAACATGTTTTCTATTCAAAATTTACTTGAAACATTTTTCAAGTTCCAACACATCTTTCCTTCCTACGATTTCAGAGTCATCAATCAGCGACGCAGTTTCTAATTGATAATTAGGGACAGCAGAAGAACTACTACTTCCATCACTAATCATCGTTGTCAGCGGGGTCGCAACTTCATTAAACTTGAACCTCTCTTTGTCCCTCTCAATCTCTCCCAACTTAGCATTTATATGTTTAATCTGATGAGCAATCTTGGTACGAAAAACCAATGGATTTGAGCGGGATAAGAAGTTTCGTACCTTGCTCTCCGATTGATGTCGGAGAGTTTCATATGCAATGCCATCCAGCACGTCCTCAGCATCATAGGCCACCTCCTTAAGCTCCTTCAACCAAAGCCTCACAGCCTCATTCTCCACTTGCTGCTTCTCGGCATCTTCAAGCACTGCCTGAATCCTCATGAGAACCTTTTTAAGCTTTTCCACCTCTCCCTTCACTCCCCAAACCAGACTTATCTCTTCAAACCCAATGTTGATGAGCTTGTTCAAGATCTCCCCCGCGCCGCTTACAAGCAGATCCTCCGCCATTTTTGGACTAAAATTATCTCAAAACTTTCAATTAACTTTAAAAGCAATGGATCATCAAGAGAAGAAGAACAGAATGCAAATGATGAACTGAACAAGAATTCTAGCAAACTATGAGAGAAAGAATAGTGAAGGATCCACCATCATATTCTACCTACTACATTAACATATTCATTTTGCTTTGTCTCCTTTTCTTGTCCACTGCCAAAATGCATCTACCAATGCACTTCATTAACAAAACAACTTAACTTTTAACTTTTCTTTAAAATCCGTCACTATAATACTACAAATTGCAGTTTTATAATGCAACTTGCCCCATGTTCCCAATTTCCATTGAGGCAATAATCTCAAGATGTTTGACATTGACTCACATTGTTTCCCACACTTATTTTATGCCGACTGCACTTTTTAATCTACACTTACACACTCTCATGCCCCATAAAGCACACGAGACTTGAAACCAAGACCTCACTAACAAAATCAAGTCCCTTGCCACTCGAACCAATCAGTTGTCAATTGGTGACATCGATACTACCTATGTGTCAGGTGTGATGTGGTGTTCCACGTAACCTAAAATATGACAATGTGACAATCTCTCCCTCTAAGGGCATGTGCAATGGTTACGCACTTTTAGTGTGTAATAAATTGCCACATCACTAACCCACTAAGAGCATCTCCCATGGTAATGTGGATTTAGAGCATGAATTGGTGTCAAATCATAGATATGGGGAGGACGCCTATCCTATGTGGCACTAGATTGACATTTAAATTCTAAAATGATCTCCAATGGTGATGTGGATTTAAACCATAGATAGTGACTTTTTTTTTGCCTTCATGTGGATAATGCTCTTTATTTTATCTTTTTCTTTTTCTTTGAGGACTATTATGTCTTTTTCTTTATTTCTCCAACTAAAAGTGATGATGTGGCAGTGGGGAGGATGTCTACCACAATGTCTAGAAGTAGACATTAGGGTAAACACCATCTATTTAGATTTTCTGTCATATCAGCTAGACATTAGCAATTCATGGTCCCATATATAGCATTTTTTAGATAGATTCCAAATGATGAATATTTATGATCAACAAGTTGTAGTGAAATATAACGAAAAGCATAGTCAACGATGCCAATTTGTACCTACTCCATTCAAAAAACTATGTTTTTCCCAAAACCATCCATTAGCTTGCCCACTTATGTGTCTATGGATAGGCTTACCTTGTTTATGAGGAGGCGAGTTCTCCTCGAGTTTTCATTACTCCAAACTTATAAACCATTGACTTTCTTCTTAACTAGTCGATGAAATCACGTAATAAGATTAACATTAACACACACTGCAAATGATATTAACATTCTCACACAGTACGCATCGGGATATGTGGGCACACACATTGATGCACGATATATGGACACTATCACTAGGTGTTCTATCACCGGGTCACCTTAACATTTTTCAAGAAATAAATAATGATAGATAGAAGAGGTTTAGGGTGACCCACTTTGGAGGCGCACTTGTTAATTAGTGTACTTGAGAGTACTTCAGTTTGTTCTTCTTTCGCAGCTATGCCTCCTTCACTGTTTTCGCTTTGGGCGATTCTGCCGAGAAGAAAATGGAGAGTTGCGAGGTTCATCTTCATTCAATTTTTCCCATGGTATCATTGCAATTCTAATCTTTGGAAAATGCTAGGATATGATGATCTAGTGATGAGACACTCGGTGATGGTGTCCATCCATCGTGCATCGATGTGTATGCGCACATATCCCAATGCATAAATAGATGTACATCATCATCCGGGTGTCCATCCTGGGTATCCCATCCGGATCATTCTAGCATTACTCTTATTTTTTATGAGTATAGAACCTGGGTGTCCATCAATATATAATATTATGCATGTAAACAACAACAACATAGCCTCAGCCTAAATTAATTGGAATCGGCTACATGGATCAAACTCTCTCATTGTCCTTGATTTAGTGCAATTGATGTTGAGCATTCCAAACCATTCAGATCGCTCCTAATTAAAAGCATCCCAAGTTAACCTCGGCTTACCTCTACCTTGATTTAGTGCATGTAAAGTGCTTAAGAAAATGAAAAAGACACACTAATGGCACATTCAGAATGATAATTAATTGGGTAAAATAAGAAAATATAATTCATTCAACTTACTTGGACTTCGAACAGGTAGCCATGAGGAGGAACTACTAGTGATAGCGAATTTTCAAAGAAAAAAAAATCTTGTAAGGCCTTTTTTTTGTTCATTGCTTTAGGAAAACAGAATAATATCATTGATAGAAATGAATGAGCTCTGAATGAGCTCTGAATGAAGCATGGAATTTAGAAACTTGTAACAACTTTGCAATTTTTTGCTTTATTGCAGTTGCGAATTGAGATTTTATTTTCATAAAAAATTAAAACATTTGGAAAAATAGTATTTTCAGGAATCTTTATTTTGAAATATGATTTTGTCAAGAAATGGTAGTTGTCAATTGTTTAATCATCTAATTCAAATGGTATGACCACCAATGACAGCATGGATAAGTGATACTCGCACGAGCACTTTCTTATGATATGGCTTTTGTAACGACCCAAAATCTTCCTCGATCTAACTTAGGGGCAATTTAGTAATTTAAATACTAAACGTGTGTTGGATTTTCTTTGGATTGGATTATTAGTGATATAGTATAATATCCTACACCTCGAGATGCGATTTTTATGCGGTTTGAAGAGATTTCGAATATACGTCCGTCCTCATTAAGGAAACCCATAAGAGAATAAAGATTTAAAAAACTTTTCTTAAACATGAAAAAAGTTATAAAAAAGGGCGAAATCTCCAAATTTATGAGATTTCGTTAATTAAGGAAAGATTTGTGGGAACTTTCCTAGTCAAAAGGAGCAAGATCTCCAAACTTACGAGATCCTATTAATTAGGGAAAGATTTATGGAAACTTTCCTGGTCAAAAGGCTAATTAAGTTAAACTAATGAAAACGGCCTAAAACATATTTGATGTTGGGTTGATTTTTTTAATAGGAATTTGATGTTGTCCCTTGCTTTGATACAAGTAGAAAACTAACTATCCAAGACAATTGTTGATACAAGAAGCTGGGGGTTATTATTTTGTGGCATTGTCGTGCTCTTACAACATTCATTCCTAGATTTTTCATTCATGGCTGGTGTGGTGACATGTGCTCTGCATAGATCTCATCATCTTCTGAGCCATGGCTCAAAATTGCAGACATGCCCTCAAAGTACTAGGGTAGTTCAGACATGTGGGTTCTCTCTAGATTTGGGTGGTTTTAGGTACGATGAAACTAGGGTTTGTGGAATGTTTTTGATGTTTGGATTAGCTTTGACTTATGGATTCTCTTATTTGCTTTGGACACTTTTTTTTTTGATCTTTTTTGTATATGTTTTTTTTTTTTTTTTTTTGTTTCTCAACCACTACTATTTACTTGATGGCCATGTAGGCCTTGTTATTTTTCTTTATGGTTGATCCTTCAAATTTGATGCTTGATTATAACTTTCTATAGTTAATTAATTGTACTTGCTCTCTTGTTTTTGGCTAACTTTTTTCAAAGTCTTATATTCAACGCATTGATATAACTTTGTTATGTCTACAAATACTTTATTTTTCCTTTAACTCTTGTATTTATTTATTAGGATAATATTGATGAGAACAACTTCATTAGAAAGAATTCAAACAAGGCCACTGAGGAAGATGGAAATAAGGCTATTCGAGCTAATTGGACGAATTCAAATTTGAAAGTATTTCTTGATTTATGTAACGATCAAGTAATGGTTGGAGGGAGACCATGTTCAAACTTATCAAGACAATCATGGCCTATAGTTATAAAAGAATTTGAAAAGAAGACTGGGTTGTCGTATAATCAGCGGATACTGAAAAATAAATGGGACCAACTGAAAAAACAGTGGAATGCTTGGAGTAAGTTAACGTCATTGACGGGAATTGGACATGACCCGATTGATCAACGAGTGATTATGGAAAACGATCGTTGGGATGAATATCTTAAGGTACATTTTTGTGATAGTATTTTCTAATATTTAAACCAATATTTCTACATTTTATTCTATGAAATTGTTGTGTTGAATTCATCGGCCAATCCGAGATGCAATGAAGTTTAGGTATGAACCTTTGATGTTTTCAAATGAGATGGAGCTATTATTCGGAGGTACACTTGGAAAAGTCGCTTGGGTTCCAGACGGTTCTATTCCATATGACATGCGATTAGAAGAAACAATTGTGGATCTTGATAGTAATGAAGTTGATGTGGAATTTTCAAACAGATTGGGGCGAGAAGTTAACTCATCAATCCAAAACATCTCGGCTGACAAATCCATTAAGAAAAATGATTATGATGATGTTATGAAGGAGGTTAGACGTAAGCGCCCTCGTCCTTCAAAGAAGAAATCTGACACTGATACAATTATTGAGAAAGGCTGGGTTGAAGTGTTTGGAAAAATGTTTGAGACGGAAAACTCTAAGAATAAAATTCCTACAATTGCTGAGTGTATCGATTCCTTGATGAAAATGCCTGAGATATCTCAAGGGAGCAAATTATATGGATTTGCTTTGAAAAGTTTTATGAAGGATAGTATCAGAGAGGTATGGATGTTGCAGGAGGATCATCCAGATAACTGAGTTGTGTTCTTGGAGTCACTTCTAGAAGATGAAAAAAAAATTACTGGGTGATACGACGGTTTAATTAGGAGATTGCTAGGTGTTAGTAGGTGTTTATTTATCAAAGTATTAATAGATGTAGTTATTTATCTTTCATTTTTTGACAATATTTAGAATTTTTTAAATCTTATCAAGAATATTTTGGATGAATGCTATTTAATATTATATTGAATGGAATTTATTGTGTCCTATGATAATGTTGTGAATATTGATGTCATTTAAATGAAAAGTTTGATGTGTGCGCTTATACACCTACATGTGATATGCACTTATTAAAAATTAATATTATTTTTTGTATTTTTTTCAGGAAGATGGAAAAAGAGCAATATTGGTGGCTTTTTATTATTATTTTGTGCTTTTTGAAAAGGTCAAAAAGTCGAAGACTATATTTGACAAAACAACCATGTAGAGATTCCATATTATCTGGGCATCGATATATCAATGATTTGTTAAAAGGAAGTAATAAACCATGCAAACAATTATTTCGAATGGAACGACATGTCTTTGAACGACTTTGTGATTTATTTAAAAAGAAAGGTTGGTTGAAGAATGGGAGGTATGTAACTGTTGATGAGCAATTGGCCATCTTTCTTAAGACAATCAGTCACAATTCGAGAAACTGAGTTTTACAAGATAGGTTTCAACATTCGGGCGAAACGATCCATCGTTATTTTCATGCTAAAACTTGCAGGTGAAATTATAAAACTAACTCAATCTCTTCAACAAATCCCAAAAGAAATTTTAGAAAATCCAAAATATTATCCTCATTTCAAGGTATAGTTTATTTTGTTATTATTTTTATTAATTGTTGAATATGTTTACTATGCTTTCTCCTTTATTCTAATAATAAGTTTTAATTGTATAGGATTGTATTGGAGCAATAGATGACACCCACATCAATGCAATATTGCCAATAGGTGAACAAATTCCATACAGAGGAAGAAAAAAAGATTGCACTCAAAATGTCATGGCGATTTGTGTGTTTGATATGACATTTACTTATGTAGTAGCTGGATGGGAAGGAGCTGCTCATGACTCTAGGATTCTTATGGATACAATTCGAGATCCAAATAAGAAATTTCCGCATCCTCCTCTAAGTAAGAATATGTTTAACATGCGAGTTTTTTTTTTAAATGTGAAGTTTTTAATATATTCAAAACCTCTATTGCATATGAATAATAACTTTAGCTTCTATAAACATTTTAGGTAAGTATTATGTTGTTGATTCGGGGTACCCTTCGATGCGTGGATTTCTCACACCTTATAGAAATGTTTGCTACTGGCTACCAGACTATCGCAATGGTGTTAGAGCTCGCAACAAAGAAGAAGTTTTCAATTATGCCCATTCATCATTGAGAAATGTTATTAAGAGATCATTTGGAGTCTTAAAGGCTCGATTTCCTATCCTTCGAAAAATGACACCAAATCCATTTCCAGTACAACGAAGCATAGTGTGTGCTTTGATGGAGATACACAATTTTATTCGAAAAGAAGCTAAAGCAGATAAACTGTTCAGACGCTACAACAACGAGGAAGTTGATATGAGTGATAGTGATGATGATGATGACGACGACGATGATGAAGAGGAAGAAGACCTTGATAGTTTAGAGGATAGCATGCAGGTGATTGAGATGTCAATTGTTAGAGAGCAAATTGCAGATGAACTTTATACTCATGTGTAATTTCGCAGATTTATATAATGGTTTCATAATTTTTGTTTTGACATTTGTTTTTCAAGTACAACTTTTAATTTTGACATTATTGATTGTTTAATGCTAGATGATTTTTTTAGTTCGATGATAGAAGTGACATATATGTACATAACATAAATTATATTACTATAGCCCGCTCAAATTAATAAGTCAAATTTTATAAAAAAAATATAATATTTTGTGTAAAAGACATAAATTACCCTTCTAATAAGTGGAATATAAGAGCTTTGTAAAAGTCTTTTCCAAACACTCTTATTTTAATTAAGAGGTGTCGCACTTACTTGTACCAAACACCTAATAAAGTATAAGCATTTATTTTATAAGCTCTACTTCAAGTAGTCTTAACAAATAAGCCCTAAATTTTTAAGATGTAGAGTTACCAAACACAGCCTTAGACTTAAGGCCCAAGTGGGAGGGCACTTTAGTCTTTAATACAAAAGGATGTATGTAACCTAACCTAACCCTAACCTATAAAAGGAGAGGTTGAGTAAACCTAGCCACCATTTGTTGTTCTACACTATTTGGTAAAAGATAGGAGATTAAGGGAGGATAGCTTGGAATGGTGAGAATGAGTTTTGAGAAGTCAAAGAGATCAAAGAAGTTCGGCTTGAACGTTCACATCGAGCCCTAGTGCGAGAGGATCAATACTAGGATTCGCGGCGAGTTTATGTAAGTGGGGAGGTTGCTCAATTATCAAATAGGCATGATTACTAGTTAGTTATGTCTAGGATTCATGATTTGAATTAAAGACTTGGGATTTATGGGTTGCATCGTGGTATTGGCTTGAATCTACATATCTATGGAATGTGAATGCACTGCTTTTCCCATCTATTGTTATTCACGGCCCCAGGATGTTTGTGGAGTTCCACCGAGGGTCTTTTTAGCAAGTAAGTCTATGTAAATGCCCCAGGATGTCCATGGTACCACCGAGGGTCGTTAACACCCCAAGATATTTGTGGAGTTCATCACCGAGGGCTTTACTTGAATAATTGAATTCATAAGTGTGTCATGTAGGGACATGAGTTGGAATACCTTCTCTTGTACTTTTGAGACATAGGGAAGTGCATCGGTGATGGCTTGGACGAATCTACTGTTGATTTGATGGGACGAATGAAAGGGCACATAAAGCCTATGTGTTAGCTAGTCGTTTCCATCACCTTGAGAGTAGGAGAATCGGTCACCGGATTCTTGCCAATATCTAGTATGCATTGAATGGAACAACGACTTATACGTATTACTATATTTTACAGTATATACTCTTGCAAACCCCTCCTTTGCATGAAAGCTTGAATCTATGTAATGATTTGTCAATCTCTTTCTTGACATGGATAATAAATTACGATACATGTCTTGCATGCTATTGATGGAGAATTATGCTATGTATTGTTGATGTTTGGAATAAGCTTTCAATGCTATGCATGGTTGTTGTTGTTCTTGTTATATTTTGTACTCACTTGTCCTTTCTATGACGGTGGGTGCGGATCCACGAGCAGTAGGGGCGAGCGCCAATGCTTGGCAATATTCTCTGAGGCACGCTCAGGGCCGTTATCTTTGCTCTCACTTTGTAGGTATTTGTCTTTTTGTTGTATATTTTGGCTATGTATCCATTTGTTTTGATATTTTGGGGGCTTTGGGGAGTTGAACTCGATTGTTGTTGATACATGTATATGTTCATTTTGGGCTTTCGCTTGATCTCGTTATATACATGTGATGTTGTTTGGAGGGGATTTTCCACATCTAGGTTGACTGAGTTGTAAAATGTTTTAAGTTGGTGTTAAAAATAATTCCGCTGCACACCTTTACTATGATTGAGGATAAAAGATTAGATAGAGTTAAGGTGAATCAAAAAGAGTGATTCAGGGTGAGTGAGTGAATAATGTACTGAGTAATTGGTAAGTTAAAGGCCGACTAGACTGCGTTGACTCGTCAAAGATGGGCTCGGGGGTCCACGTAGGTTTAGGCCGGGTGGGGCCCAGTTTGTGGTTGCTGGGGCCGTCACAGTTACTGTTGTTATAACTTGATGACTTATGAATATGTCTTATATATTATGAAAGGATGGATTCTTATTTACTTGTAACTTACAAATCTTATGTCCCTGTTAGATTAAACTCTGTTTTGTGTTCTCCACTGATTGCAAGGTTTCCTAAGTTTTTGTTAGATTAAACTCTGTTTTGTGTTCTTTTTTTTTAATTTAATTCGTGTTTACTGAATACTAATCATAGTTAAATTACTGGTGAACATCTAAAAAGTCCACCCTTTTTTTTTTTTGCTAATGTTCAGTTAATCATGTCGACTGTTGTATGTTCTGTTCATTCCTACAGGTGCCGAATGGTGGAACTATTAAGGTGAGATACTGAGTATTTCTATATCTGTGATTTTTATCTTGCATATAATTTTTTTTCGAGGCCTCTTGTATGTAAATTTAGAAAGGAATGTATACACCCTTTAGTTTAAAATTTCGTAATTGCAACTTTGCAAGTATATATATAGGACCTGTGCAAAAGAATAAAAAGAAACAAAGAAAGAAAAAAAGCCATCTATATAACTTGTGTAATTCTAAAATTTCAACCTTGTGCACCCATTTCAACATCGTATACTTCATCAATTGTGGCGTCTAGAACCTCTTGATCATCAACTGGTGTGAGAATCGGATTCTCAGTGTCATCATTAATGTTATCTAATCCTTCGGGGTTCGTTAATCTTGCGGCGCGGTAACCTTCGGGAAATGACCATTGCACTGTCTTCTAATAGTTTGAGTTTGCAAAGAAGCTTTAAAACAAATCTTGATCTTTCTTCGTGCGCTTCAATTGGGCTCTTGTTCACTTCCTTCAATCAATCAAACCTTTTTACTAACTCCAAATTTTAAAAGAGTTATCTAATTAAATAGAACAAGTGATTAAAAAGTTAAACATGCCAATGGTGAGATTTTCCAATAGCAAAATAGATATATCTACAACCCAACTAGAGTTCTTTACATTTAATTCAACAAGTAGGCCTGTACAAAAGAAGAAAAACAAAGAAAGAAAGAAAGAAAGAAAGAAAACGACCTATATAATTAACTTGTAATTCTGATTAAAATTTCAACCTTGTGAACCCATTTCAACATCGGGTACTTCATGAATTGTAGGGGCTTCACCATCTTGATCTTCAACAACTGGTGCTGCGTTTAGATTCCCAGTATTTCCTGCTTCATCATTAATATCTTCTCCTTCGGGGTCCATTAATCTCGTGATCCGATGGCCTTCGGGAAATGACCATTGAACTTTGTCTTCTAATAATTTGAGTTTGAAAAGTAGCTTTAGAACAAATCTTGCTTTTTCTTCATGAACTTCATTTGGACTGTCGTTCACTTCCTTCAATATTGCAAGTGGAAGTTGAGAAAGAAAGAAGGGCAACATATCAACAAACAGTTGCTCCAAATAAAAACACAGCTCCTCAATTGATCTATACTCCATTTCTCCCATTAAGATGAAATTTATGATGACATCTATTTCTCTTGCAACAAGTCCCTCACGGAATTGTCGACGTTGATTATTAATCAATGAAATCGCTTCACTTGCTGCCGACGGGCTAGAACAAGTTGAAGAAGAATCTTTCTTGCTTCCCTTTGTACTCCCAAAAAATTTTTGCCAACTGATGTTTCCTCTGATCTTCATAGTTGCCAACATTAATTTTGTCATCGATATAGTAAATCATCTCGAAGGCTTCAGCAGAGGCTTGTTTGATAATTGAGCAAGCTCATGTGTGGCACTTGCTACATGATCTTTCAACTCTTCTTTCCATGGCGAAGTAACTTTTAATACATCAGATTTGCTAGTGATTAAGGATGAGGGACGACATAAAGAAAACATAAAAAGTGCTATAAACCATATACTTGCGAGGCTGATGAAAAATGGAATCTCAAGAACCAAACAAGCTAGCACATTTATGATGGTAACCATTGTTTTCACTAATAGACGAGACAACCAAATTATTGAAACAATTTTCATAATCTCTCTACTCTTTGTGAGAAAATTAAGGGCAAATGCCTCGAACTCAAAATTTTGGTTCATGGGCTTTGGCACACCTGGTGAATATAGGGAGAGCATCGTCGTGCACCTAAACATAGTGCCTAAAGTTTCAAGCAAGGCGAAGATAATTTGGGTGAAGACTATGATTGATATCGACCATCCATAATCAGAAACATCTTTACAAAACTCCAACTTGTGATGAACAAGTGACCAGAATGCGGCATGTGATAGAAAAATTAAGCATATGATGCAAATGACCGCGACAACTACACAGGAACTTGAACATAATAAATATTGAGGATTGGTGATGCAACTTGACATATACCATAGTTTCACTTGGTGCATGAAACTTTTTGGTTCATTCTTTTTGAAGAGATTCCTGTTGGTGTCTACCATAATTTTCTTTTCCGAGTTGACATTTGAAGTAGAGAACTTCAACACAAACAACATCAATATCATGCAACACAAGATTACGATGTGTTCTGTAATGAACGAGAAGATTACTCCGGTGTACATTTGTATGCATACATTGACGACGATAGTAATGACCATCAGACCTAAAGCTATTAGGTTGGTTATGCTTTCAGCCTCTCGGTTAATTCCAAATGAAGGCACTAGGAAACCGATGGAAACACATACCATCGCAGTGCTAGAAAGCTTCGATAGTTGGTCTCTAGCACTAGGCATGTAAGTAGTAAGGTCTACAGGGAGCTTTGAGGCTGTTGCAAGGAGAAATAATGAGACTGAATTGATTGAAAATAATTTGCAAGGCAAGTATCGAATCCTATGACGAAAACTAGATATAATATCAGAAAGCATGAGCAGAAGACATACCAATTTAGCACCTGCAATGTACAAGCCAACATAAGGAACTGGTGAAGAGTAACTACTGCTCTCTGAAGAACACAAAGGCTTAGCCATACTTGATAGATTTGTTTTATGAGATTATCTATATATAAATTGTTGCTTGGACATGATATTGATGAGTAAATATTCTTGTCTCTCCCAATTGAAAAGATATATATACCCTGGTCCCCGGCTAATGGTATAACCCCAAACATTGGAAAAGAATTTAAGAATACATATGTGATTGAGCAGTGCCTGCAGATTCCTTGCTTCAACATCGACTGCTCTTAATTTACTTTTTCGTGATTTATTGAAATTAAACATTAATCAGACACATTAAAATAAGGGGGCTAATAGCCATAAAATTCAGAAAAATAGTGGAGCAACAAATACAAACACTAGCAAACACTAGAGAAGGGTGGTTGCGCAAGATGGCATAACTTGTAAATGTCCCATTTAGAAAACTTTGACACAGTAAAATCAAATTGACGATGTACACATAGGCCTTATATAACTCGAGTTGTATTAATTAAAAAGATTTAAAAGATTTTGAAAGCACGCCATCAAGGTTATTAATTGACGAAGGCTTTGTTTCTTCTTGTTGTATCACAAACTATATATCGTCACAAAACTACGCGTTGATCACTACAACAGAAACAACCTTTCGTAACGGTTTATAACCGTCACAAAAGGCTTTCATAACGGTTTTAAACTGTCACGTAGTCCATCATGTTATGAGACGTGACAAAAGCCCAAGGCCTTTTGTGACGGTTTAAAACTGTCATCTTAACTAAAACATTGTATTGAATTTTTGGGCTTTCGTGACGGTTTAAAACCGTCACGAAATTCAATTTTTTTTTAAAGCACCGTTATTTTCCTGCAAAATAATTTTTTCCCTGCAACATATATAAACCATCACCACTACTACACATAAAATTAGATCACAAAGTTATTCATTTGAACTTTTATAAGAAGTAAATGCAACACTTAGTTATCTTGAAAGAAAAGAAACAAAACAAAATTAAAATATACAATCTCAAAATTCCCAAATTTTGAATCATAACCTTCACAAACTGTAGTAACAGTTCACTCAACTGCTTATCAAACTGTCTAGCTGAGATTGTTCAATCCAGCTAAGTTCAGCTCCCCTCCAATCAAATTCTGCGACAGATTCAGGTACCTGAGATTGCTGCACCGGCTAAGATCGGTCGGGATTCCGCCCCCAATCGTGTTCTGCGAGAAATCCAAGCTGTCTAGCTGTGTTAACTGAGAGAAATTGCTAAACCCAGAAATGTTGCCTGATAAGTTGCAGTTTGAGAGATTGATTCCAGTGACTCTCTCTCCATCACAAGTGATTTCCGGCCAGTCACAAGGCGACGAAGAACTGTCGTTCCACGCCGAGTATCGACATGGGTTCACCTTGTTCTGGTCTATTAGGTATGATTTCAGCTGTAGTAAGACCTCTTTGTCTGTCTCTATTGAGCTTCCTGAGACAATCTGACTTGCAAAATACCCAGAACAGAACAGACTCAAATCAATCCAAAATGGCAAAAACTGGACACACCCAACTGACAAAAACATCAAAACTGGACACACCCAACTGACAAAAACATCAAAACTGAACTGCTAATAAATGATTTGATCTTCTAACCAACTATTTCATCTCCACAACCTCTGCAGCTATGCCTTTACTAACCAACTCTTTCATCTCCAGCACAAACTCATACTTTTGATCTTCTTTGTTGCAGGCAACATCTGTGGAAGCTTGCTTTTGCAAGACCTATAATTTTAAAATACAAATAAATAAATGATTCAAAATCATTAAAAATTATAGAAAAATAATGAAGTTGTGTTGAAAAACTTTGCACAAATTGGCTCTTTGATTCTTCTCTCACACACCCTTTTTATTTTTCTATCTGCTTTACTTCTTCTGCTTTGTGTTTGTTTTTGTGTAATTTGTTTTGTTTCCTTGGCTTCATTGTGCAGATCACTGGTGAAACGGTGGGGGAAGTGAAGGCAGTTGCAGACATGCACCAAAGGAAAGCAGAGATGGCTAGGCAGTCTGATGCATTCATTGCCTTGCCTGGTTAGTATAATATATTAATCACTGCAAACTTCAAAGCTCTAACACTCCTGAAGATTCCAAGTGTTTATCACTAAAGTGGTAGCAATCCTTACAAGTCCTATTGTAACATGCATCCTTTTATGTTGCCTGAATAGAATGGTTTCAAATTAAGTCTGTGGCCTTTTCTGCATTGCAAACCACATGCCAAATTAAGTACAAAGAAGAACACTCTATAGAACTTTCATCAAATAGTGATGTTATCTTTCATCTGGCACAAACAAGTTATGATGTTGACTCCCTATTATTGGAATGATTTGTTCTTGAGTTCTGAAGCTCTTTAGCTTAGAAAATGACATGACATGACAAAAGCAATTGGTTCAACAAAGGAAATGTCTCTAAATGAAGAATGAGAGAATGCTTGGAAAACTAAGACACCCTTAACATAACTGATCTGGGATGGAAACTGAAATGTGGACAATTGACTACCAAAGAAGCAAATTATCCCATTAGTTTCACTAATCACAAGTTAATGCAATAACTAATGTTTCAGTTGATTGTTAAATCTAGATTATGTATGATGCAGGTGGATATGGGACTCTTGAAGAGCTACTTGAAGCAATAAACTGCAAGTGTTCCTTGAACAAGGTCATGGATTGGAAACTTTCTAGGCTATCTCAGCTAAATACCAAAATCAATGATCAGAACTTTTCAGCTATTTCTCCATCTTCTAAACATTAAAGAACACTCACAAATACCAATCATACCTTTGTGTTCATAGAGGCATTTCATTAAACACCTTCACATTAGCTTGTGTCATCTGCAACCTCTCTACATCAGAAAGTATGGCTTCATCTTGCAGCTGCGTGAACACATTGACGACAGTCAATCTCACAAATTTTAATAACCTAATCATAAAACTTAACTTTTTAATTAGTAGTTTGCATAATTATAAAGAAACCTCACTTGCTAATCTTTTAAGGTCGCGATATTCGATGGCGAAACTTCTCGCATGGCATCTGCTTTCCTCTCGGCCAATTGAAATGTTTTAGCACATCTCTTTCATCACTTTGTATAACACAAGATGGAGTATTTATATATAGTCGCATTATAATATACACTTGGAAGTTGGAAATAAGACTTCATTATCAAGATTAAATAAAGACAATTATTTTCTCCACTAAAATATTAAGAATGCCGAGGAAGAGAGCTCATTATCAAGCCAGTCAACTAAGTAGAGCACATCTTCTATATCTGTGAATACCGCAGCCCGAATTTTCTCTAATACCCAAACCAAACTAAAAGACCTTAATCTATCCATGAAGTAGAATCAACAGAATAAATTAACACCCTCTGCCTAAATGACTCGTGATAATATCTTCAAAACACTGAAAAAAACTCTGGTTCAATATAATGTATCTGGCATCCTGAGTCTTTTACTATTTATTTATTTCAATGGGTTAAACCTGCGAACCTCCCCAAACCTTGCCTTTCGAGTTTGACAAGTGATGTCTCATCCGTCTCATCATAGATGCTTTAGCGCATCCTGGGCCCATATAAGTTAATCCAAATCTCATAATTGGTCATTTGTCAAAATGCATTCCCATTGTCAATAATTCCTATGAGACATTTCATCAATCAGGTGGCATTCTTAACTTCAGCAAGTGCCGAAACCTAGCAGTCAGTTTTTTCTATTCAATCTATAAATATTTAGATTACGTTTGCGCATGAACAAATGTAGTAAACCCGCGAACAACTAATTCTTCAGTGAGATCAGTAACTAACATTAAATTAATGAAAGGAAGAGACTACACCATCATCAAAATGAAAGGGATTCACAGTTAAGAGCTATACCTTGCAGACCAATCCAAAAAAGTAGTCTCCGGTTTCCATCAACATTATAGTCGCCGTCATTATCAGCATAACGTCCACCGTCATCCTTATTCGATTGGTAGAATTCTGATTAATTTCCCATTTTCCCAACCTTCACACATTTTCTAAAATATCATTAGTAGCTTCAAGTGCTAGTGCAATAGTTCAAATGCCACAAACAAATTTTGTATTACTATCTTCAAACACCAAAAATATTACTATACAGACTAATCTTCTGTAGATTCATAATTCAAAATAATTCTAAATTGTTCAGGGAAAGTGTGGCTTAGCTAGAACAACCAAATCGGATGAACGACGCATTGTGATGCCAAACACTTCACTTAAATCCAAGTTTTCCGCGGTAACACTGGGGGAAGCTCCCAATCAAAGCTGTGGAGAAGCTGAGCCAGAGCTAGTTCAATTGTTGCATCAAAACCATGGAATATAGATTGTTGAATTTAAAACATCTTTCAAAACCTTATAAGCATGAGAAGGCGGTGTTCTCCCCTCTGAACCATTCTTATTTCAAAGTTCTAACACAAAGGTCATGAAACAGTAATGTGAAGGCTGATTCTATAGAAATGCTGAAATTGTCGATACAAACACATAGCAATGAATCAATCTCCAACAACAAATGAGACACATTCGCAATGCTCACCACATATTGATGGTCCCAGGTGGCGCCACAGCATGAAAAAACCCCAATTCAGTAGGCTCATAGTCAGGATTCTGATCCTCCCTTTGCTCTTCACTCTTTTGCGATACTTCAGCACCTCTGGTTCCTCTTTCTTCTTCTCTCTATCAAACAATCAATCACTTGTAAAGCACGACACTTTCGAATCCCAATTCAATTCAAAACCCTAAAAACACTTGATTGAACCAAAAAACATGAAATTTATGCAACAAAGAGTACTTACTTCTGTAATTCTTCTTGTTGGACGCTATTATAGTGAATTATTAGCTTCAAATCGAGCTCTCTAAAGAACCAAAAACACGAAATCGATCCAAAACATGCCCTAGCATCAAATAGTCGAGTGTGCTCGATCAACCAAGTATTTGTGAGTGTTAGATCGAGAGCAGATACGAAGAAGTTCGAGAGATCTGATCGAACACCTAGGGCTTCAAATCTTGCTCTTTTGTCTCCATTAATGGCTGCTCTTTCTCTCAAACAGAGAATGTCGAGATCGAGAGCAGAGACGAAGAAGTTCAATAGATGATCGAACCTGAAAATCAGTGGCACAGTTGATTCTCAATCGATTTTGTGTGTGCTCGCATGAGAGATCACTCTATGGTTGAAGACGAAGACGAACGATCGGAAGAGAAACCCTAGAAAAACCTCTCTCGCTGTTGAACGAGCGAGAGACAGAGAACGAGTGGTGAGCGAGAGATAGAGAATCGTGAGAGCGAGAGTTGAGAGCGAGAGTTGAACTGGGAGAGGTCGAGTGGAAGAGTGTGTTTGTTTCGACAGTTGAACTGGGAGAGGTCGTGTGTTTGTTTTGGGTATATATATAATCACTATAATAACGGCTATCGTTATCTATTTCTGTCTTTCATGACGGTTTTTTCACACCGTCATTAATGGTTCTGTTATTAATACACATTAACGTTATAGTGTGACCTGAGGAGTGTATTCAATTGAGATTTTTAGAGACTTTTAGTTACTTTTATTGACTAAAAAAGTTTAGGGGTATTCAATTAAAACTTTTAGAGAGTCTCTAAAAGTTTGGTGTATTCAATGTGAACTTTTAGAGACTTTTAAAAAGTCTCTAAAAGTTTTGGGGGATTCAATTTGTTTAGAAATTTGGTAGATTTGTGGGTTTGGATGACTTTTGGAGACTTTTCACCTAACCCTATATATGTTGAAAGTCTTCTCCATCTCTTTGCCTCCACGAGAAACTTTTGGAGACTTTCTTTTTCCTTCTTCGTGGCCTCTCTCTCTCATCTCGAAATCTCTCTCGCTCTCTTTTTCTCTCTCGGTCGTCTGCGCTCCTCCATTCGACGCTGCCTCGCTTCTCCATCGCTGTCTCGCGTCTCCATCGCAGCCTCACTTCTCCATCGCTGCCTCGCGTCTCCATCGTTTGCTTCGAGAGGTAACATCCAACGTCTCTCTCTCTCTCCCTCTCTCGCTTCTCCAACGTCTGGTTCTCTTTGTAAGACATTCACAATGTGTTGCTTCTGTTTATTTGTTTTAATCCTAAACCCAAATATCTATACAAATAAGAGCTACTTCGATAGGAGGATTGAGGATTTGGCGAGTGATTGGCCGAGGCAGGCCGTTGGGGACATTTTATTAATGGCTGATGCGTGTCGAGCGCGTCAAAATAAATATATATCCCGATGAGATTACCAATAACCACAAGAACTGCAGTAGTGGCAAGCACGGGGTCGAACCACAAAGACCAAGTTTTCAACTTACGTTACTAACCTAAAACTAACCTAGAGTGTTCAAGAAAATGTCTCTAATTTTACTAAAAATAATAATTAAAATACAATGTAAATAAATCAATCAAAATGGAAAAGAACAATCCAAACCATCAGTTTCACAAATCTCTTCAATTTGGCATAATTTTAAATACAGTCCTCAATCTAATTAAAGCATGCAAATCACAGTAATTTAATGTAGTTATAGACCCGGTAATGTACGCGGGTCTTCGCGCTTCCTGATGTCGGTAGCCAAGGTACGACCGTTGACTACTTTCCTGACCAATTACGCAACCTGATCGCTAGTGCTCCGAATTTAACGCATTGGTCGCATTACATCGATTAGTGAAGGCACTACACCTAGACAACCGGATCGCTAGTGCTCCCGATTTAGCCTAGATTCCTAAGGTATTTGATCGGTCCCAAAAGGGTCTAATCAATTGGTATGGTCAATTGCCACTAGTGTGGTCTTATTGCACAAGCATGGGTGCTTACGACTCACTGGCATATGAATTGAAGTTTAAACTAGTGTTTAACTTTAATTGTTAAAATAATACCAAAGAAAATAAATTACTATGAAAAACAAATTAAATAAATAATAAAATAGACCTCACATATGATTTATGCCAAAAAGAATGATTTGATCCACTTCCGGTTCAGATTGGTGAGTTTAGCCGGCCATCGACGTCATAAACTCCATTAAAATCTAGACACAAAGTGTAGAAAAAGAGTAGAGAAAAAAATAAAAAAACAGAGAGAAAAAGAGAAAAAAACCATCCTCGTCTCCTCCCGACTCTACATATATATATTGGATGGCCTTCAGTAGATATCTCCATATCTATCTCCCGATCCATATATATATATATATAATATATGTAGATACAATCTTATCTAAACAAACAAACAAAAAATATACTCCTATTCTGTTTCCATGCACACGAGCATTAATTAGGCATCACTTGATCATCATCGATCCATGTTGATGCAAATCTCGAAACCAATCCTATGAACTCTCAAGCATGCATATCAACTCCTATGTGTCGTACTACACCGGATCACCACCTCCTTCACAACACTAACGCACCCGTTTCTAATTTGTAAAACGTGTTCTCCACGGCTGTGACACGGCTCTTCTCCACGGCGATGCACAGCGAGCTCTCTGGTTATCTCGTACGCAAGTAGCGCTGTACAGTCAACATCAGTGCGACGCCATCTAGCCAATGGATGGATGACATGTGGCACCGTAAAACTTCAATTACCCAACTCTCATGTATACACTGAAAGAAATCCTCCGGTGTCCAATTTTTTCAAGTAAATACTCTATTTTGAGTATTTTTCCGCCCGTATCCAACCGTGCACCCAAAAAGTCCCGAAAATGACAAATAGAGATAATTAGGCCCATAATTCGGAGAATCAACACTAAAATCTATAAATAAACTATATATATTATGTATAAATAACAACTTATCAAATACCCCCAAACTTAGGACTTTGCACGTCCCGAGCAAAGGTGTAAATGACACACAAACAAACAAACTAGACTCCTACTATAACTATGCACTGACTCAACTAAACTATACCTGATTCAAAAGTTCATGGAGTTCCTTTGGTTTACATAGTTGTCAAGTTAACAAGCCACTCAAGAAATTTCGGAGTTATGATATGTCAAGACTCGCAACTCAAACACAATTAAGATCACACTTTCAAGACAAAGATGTAATCAAGACAAATGCCATCAACTACTCATGGGTTTTCTTGGTCTATACATTAAAGCACGCAAGTTTAAAATCTTACTTAATTTTAGTGAAAGCACTCGAGCTATATCTTTTTTATTTGAGGAGTTTTCATAAACTTCCGCCCTTATTCTTTATTCTTTTTTTTTTCTATTCCTTTCTCCATTTTCTTTTCAAGTAAAACGGTTCCTGCTCCATTTCCTATGGACCGATTTTCTCACTTTTTTCCCACCACAAGTTTCCCTGCTCCATTTCCTATGGAAACTTGTGGGACTCTCAATATTAAGAAAACTCCTGATAGCCCTTCTCACTTTCACTATAATCAAGCAAATTCCTCAATGTGGGTTAAAATACTATCACTTGCACAATTTTGACCGTCTACCCATTTTGGTATCTAGCACAAGTTCAACCAACATACTAAGTCTCTAATCATGAATTCCTAAGAATGCTGGGCTACGACTTGATTGAGTGTTTCTCCTAATTTCTCCTAAGTTTCAAGTCAACAGGCAACCATAAAATACTCATCCATAACCAAAGGCATGAAACAAAATCTCGGGTGACTCTAGACCATAAAGACTACACTGAAAACATGCATGAACGTGTATCAACTCCTAATGGAATGAGAAAGTGTGATATGGAATGAAAAGAAATGGAAGAAATGGATGAGCAATATATATCAAACACCACCAATACCATCCTACAACCGCATGTAGCCGCATATATATAAAAAATTTAAACGATCTCACCTGCGGTCTTTCGCATAGAACACCATCCAACTCAATCCACAAGTCCTAAAGTACCCCCAAACTTATTTCGAACCTTGTCCTCAAGGTTCAAGACAGGTTAGGAGGCATACATGAACATACAAGATGGTAAAAAAAAACATGGTAGATATAGAAGCAAGGAAATGATACAAAATCATGCATAAAACTGACACTAATCCTAAATCCACAAACGAAATGAAGATGGGTAACCTTACCAGATCGCAATGTGACTAACCATACGTACAGACATGTGAGGAGCCATCAGAGCAATACCAGGCTCTCAAAATCCAGTGTGCAAGGTAGAGGTCGCAACACCTGTAAAAAGTCACAATGAAATAATAGTAAGAATACCACAAAAAAGACTAAAATAAAATCAAAGGGATAGAAGCTTGGGGTGCCTCCCAAGAGCGCCTTTTTTTTAACGTCGTTGGCTCGACTCAGTCTGACTCTCTCTCAGTCAAGGTACTCTACAACTGCTAGAGTCTCGCTCTCGATCTCGTCTTTGTGGGAAGTTCTCATAGAACGGCTTCGCTCGGTGCCCATTCACTTTGAAAACTTTCCCTGTATCCTGGCTCCTGATCTCAACTGCACCATGTCCAAACACATTAGTAACAACAAAAGGTCCGAGCCATCGTGACCTCAACTTCCCTGGATGGAGAGTTAATTTAGAATTATAAAGCAAGACTTTTTGACCGACTACGAAAGTCTTACGAGATAAGTTGCGATCGTGGAACGCCTTGGTTTTATCCTTATAAATTCGAGCGGACTCGTAGGCATCGTTCCGAATCTCCTCCAATTCTTGGAGGTCCAACTTTCTCTCTTTACCGGCTGCGTCGAGTTCCATATTGAGCTGTTTGACAGCCCATATAGATTTATGCTCTAACTCGACCGGCAAGTGGCACGATTTGCCAAAAACTAAGCGATACGGAGACATTCCGATTGGCGTTTTAAACGCCGTTCGATAAGCCCATACTGCGTCATCAAGGCGCGTGCTCCAGTCCTTCCGTGACGGGTTGACGGTCTTCTCCAAAATGGCTTTAATCTCCCTGTTTGACACCTCCGCTTGGCCACTGGTCTGAGGATGATAGGCCGTAGACGTACGGTGTGTAACATTATACTTACGCGGGAGATTTTCAACCATGCGATTGCAGAAATGGGTACCTCGATCACTGATCAAAGCCCGTGGAGCGCCAAAAGTTGAAAAAATTCGTGATTTCAAGAAATCGCATACAACTGACGAATCATTGGTGCGAGTGGCTTTAACTTCCACCCATTTGGACACGTAGTCCACCGCCGGTAAGATATACAGAAAACCATGTGACGGTGGAAATGGCCCCATGAAGTCGATCCCCCAAACATCAAAAATCTCACAGAATAGGATCGAGGTCAGTGGCATTTGATTCATGTGACTCAGGGTACCAGTCGACTGACATCTAGCACAGGTCTTGGAGTATATATATGAATCATGAAAAATAGTGGGCCAGTATAGCCCACTCTCCAAGACCTTCATAGCAGTCCTACGTGGACCGAAATGGCCGCCGCAAGCGTATGAATGACAGAATGCCAATGTAGATTGCGTCTCCGTCTGGGAAACACATCGACGAATAACCTGGTCTGAGCAAAACCTCCACAAGTATGGGTCATCCCATACATAGTATTTGGAATCACTCCGAATTTTATCATTTTGGGCTCGCGTAAGATGAGGTGGAAACTCTCGTGTAACAAGGTAGTTTACCAGATCTGCAAACCAACGGAGTTCCTCAGCAATTGCGAAGAGATGTTCATCAGGAAAATCATCTCGTAGCGGGACAGGTGCTTCACCATTCTCGATATGGCTGAGATGGTCAGCAACAAGATTTTCGGCACCACTTTTATCTTTAATCTCGATGTCAAACTCTTGTAACAAAAGTATCCATCGAATGAGACGAGGCTTAGCTTCCTTTTTGGCCATAAGGTGTTTTAAGGCAGCATGATCAGAGTAGACGACCACCTTAGTTCCTAAAAGATAAGGCCGAAATTTCTCTAAGGCGAAGACGACAGCTAGAAGCTCCTTCTCTGTAGTGGTGTAATTCAGTTGGGCAGGATCAAGAGTTCGGGAAGCGTAGTATATGACATGAGAAGCGCGCCCGACTCGTTGCCCAAGCACAGCACCCACAGCGTGGTTGCTGGCATCGCACATAATCTCAAAAGGTAGCTCCCAGTTGGGAGCTCGAATCACTGGAGTAGAGATGAGAGAGTCTTTGAGCGCATCGAATGCACTCTTACATGCCTTATCAAGATCGAAAGGCACGTCCTTCTGAAGAAGGCGACAGAGGGGTTGTGCAATTTTGGAGAAATCCTTAATGAATCGCCGGTAGAATCCGGCATGGCCAAGAAATGATCGAATTTCTCGCATAGTCGTGGGGTAAGGCAACTTCTGAATTACTTCAATTTTTGCCGGGTCTACCTCCACACCCCTAGCAGATACGATGTGACCCAAGATAAGACCCTGATCTACCATGAAGTGACATTTCTCGTAATTGAGGATCAAATTCTTCTGGATACATCGGTGAAGAACCTTAGTCAAGTGGCTAAGGCAAAGATCGAATGAATCACCATAAACGGTGAAGTCATCCATGAATACTTCGATGAAGTGCTCAACGAAGTCAGAGAAGATGCTCATCATACACCTCTGGAATGTAGCAGGTGCATTGCACAACCCAAATGGCATGCGCCGGTAGGCATAAGTACCAAAAGGACAAGTGAAGGTGGTTTTTCTTGATCCTCGGGTGCTACGGGAATCTGGTGAAAACCAGAATACCCATCCAAGCGAAGAATAGTGAGACCTGCCTGCTAAACGCTCTAACATCTGATCAATGAAAGGCAATGGGAAGTGGTCTTTCCTAGTGGAAGCATTGAGCTTCCTGTAATCAATGCAAACTCGCCATCCATTTTGGATACGAGTTGGGACTAACTCACCTTGTGAGTTTGTGACCACTGTGATCCCCGTTTTCTTGGGAACCACCTGAATGGGACTGACCCACTTGCTGTCGGAGATCGGGTAGATCATCCCAGCGTCAAGGAGCTTCAGAATCTCCTTTTTAACCACATCCATCATTGGTGGGTTCAGTCGCCGTTGTGCTTCTCGTGAAGGTTTAGACCCTTCTTCCATATGTATCTGATGCATGCATGTGGAAGGGCTAAGACCTTTGATGTCAGCAATCGTCCACCCTAGGGCTTCTTTGAACTCTTGAAGCACATGAATCAACTTCTCTTCCTCTGGTAATGTGAGTTTGGTGGAGATGATCACTGGTAATGTCTTATTCGCACCTAAAAACACATATTTGAGGTGGGTAGGCAATGGTTTGAGCTCCAGTGTGGGTGCTCGCACCATAGAGGGGAGAAGTGTAGAGTTCGAAGTAGGTAAGTCGAGATAAGATAGGGTGGGAAAATAGAGTGGAGCAGTCCAACTCGAGAGATCGCTCCTCAATTTCGGTATCGAGGATGAAACATTGCTTTCGCAAAGAATTGGTGTCAAGATGATTCTCTAACACCACTTTCACATCATCACCTTTCATGAGAAAGGTATCCCGACAAGTGAGTCTACACTTGTCCAAGGCAAGCACCATAGAAGAGGCATCGCAGGGGATGGCGCATCGCGTCATAGATGTTGAACTTAATAAGTTCACCATCAAACTCCATGGTCAGAGCACCACTGTGAACATCAATCTTGGTCTTAGCGGTCTTAAGGAAAGGCCTACCAAGCAAGACTGAGGAGAAATGGGGGCATGGCTGAGTCTTCATATCGATGATATAGAAGTCAGCAGGAAAGATGAGCTCACTAACCTTCACCAGGATGTCTTCCAAGACACCCACAGGACGAACGACAGATCGGTCAGCCAAATGTATGACAATCCCAGTATCCTTTAGAGGGCCACCTTCAATGTCTCATATATAGATAGTGGCATGACATTGATAGAGGCGCCGAGGTCGCACATAGCTTTCTGGATCTCAACTTCACCAATTGTGCAAGGGACAGTGAACATGCCCGGGTCCTCACACTTGGTGGGCAACTTTTTGCGTAGGATAGCTGAGATGTTCTCACCTACAGTGATTTTCTCGTTGCCTTTGAGGCGACCTTTGTTGGTGCATAGGTCCTTGAGCAGCTTAGCATAGCGGGGCATATGTGCTAAGGCATCAAGAAGTGGGATGTTTATCGCCACTTTCCTCAAGATTTCCAGAATTTCCTTCTCTTCTCCCGCCTTTTTATGTTGATTGAGGCGTTGAGGGAATGGGGGTAGAATCTTAAGAGAAGGTTGTGATTCTTTATCCAAGTCTACCGTTTCAGTATGAGACGGTTGAACCTCGAGCTCCTGCTCGACTTCCTTGGATTTAGGGGCGGCCTCTTTAGGCTTAGGGTCTTTAGGGGCCTCCTCCAACTCTTTGCCGCTACGAAGTGTGATAGCGTTGACATTCGCATTTGGATTCGGGTGCGGTTGAGAAGGAAGCCTGCCTTTCTCATCCGTCCGCCCAACTTGTAGGGCCAATTGCCCTAATTGCACCTCGAGACTTTTAATGCTAGAAGCATGACTCGTGATGGTTTCATTTTTGAGTTGGGTCAATTCTTTAGAGAATCTGTCTTGATTAGCAATGAGTGTCCTCATCATTTCCTCTAAAGACCCCGAATTTTGAGCGGGTTGGGGTTGTGGAGGGAGGGGTTATCCCCTTGGAACATACTTGTGAGAAGTTCGATTTTGTGGCCCATAACTTAAATAGGGGCTTTTAACAAAGATGATTGTAAGTGTTATTAAAATTGTTGCCGTATTGATTCCTCGGTGGTCCTTGGAATCCGCCACCTAAAGCGTTCGCTTGCTCGTTCTCGAACAAGGTAGGACATGAGTCGGTAGAGTGGTCCTTGGCTGTACAGAAGCCGCAAGCTTTAACTTGAGCTTTTCCCGAGGTGAGGAATCGCTCCATGAGATCAGTGAGTTTATCAAGCTTGCTATTGGCAGAATTTGACCCTACTCTATCAGAAAGACTTCGTGAAGGTCCGTCATCCTCGTCATCAATGTAATGACGTGACTGACTTGCTATAGAGTCGAACAGATCAAACATTTCCTCGGTGGTCTTACATCTGTAATCGCCTCCACAGGCATTGTCAATCATCCGTTTCTCCAGGGGTGTGAGTCCCATATAGAAGAAACGAATAATGGAAAGGTTGCTTTGGCCATGTTGGGGGCATTGCACAAGTAAGCGCTTATAACGACCCCAATAATCGCCAAAAGATTCGCCCCGTTTCATTTTGATGCTACATATCTCTCTAGTAAGTTGGGAAGCTCTAGATTCGGGAAGAACTCTTTGAGGAATGCGAAATCATGTCGTTCCAATTTGTAATGGAACCGGGGGAAGATAGAAAAGCCGGTCTTGAGCTTTATCCTTTAGACGAGAAAAGGAAAAGGCGAGAGTTTGACTTCGTCTTCATCGACTCGAGGGGAATCATGGTCCTACATTTAGAATGGAAGTCCTTGATGAAGGTGACTGGATCCTCACGATCCGGTCCATGAAAGACGGGGAGCAGAGTTAATGAAACCCGATCTCGAGCTCAAAATTGCCCCCGTGGCCGGATATGCGATGTAGTGTGGATGATGGGCTAGGAGATCCCGTATCCCATCATTCGCCATCCCAATGGTAATGCGATGGTCGGCCCGAGGTTGTGCCCAAGGATTAGCTTGTGGCCTTTGTGGATGAGGATCAACCACTCTTTGGTCGAATGGTTGATAGCGATGTCTTTGCGGGCCTTTCTTTGTTCCACCGGTGGACGTGGCTCACCGGTGCGTCAAACTGTTGGGGAGGAATAACTAGGGGTTCATCCCGTCCCTCACGTGGTGCAACGTGTGCATGTGGGTTCCCGATGTGGTCAGCCATCGGAGGGGTTTGCTCGTCGTTCAGTTGAACTCTAGA
The DNA here is from genome assembly GCA_039657345.1 of Stephania japonica. NCBI lineage: Eukaryota > Viridiplantae > Streptophyta > Magnoliopsida > Ranunculales > Menispermaceae > Stephania > Stephania japonica. The sequence continues at coordinate 51,451,125 of CM077558.1, forward strand.
GGATTGGTTCCTCTGCCTAGTTTCTTTTGAGTTCGACGGCAAGTCTTCTCGATCTCTGGATCAAAAGGGAGTAAAGATCCAGCGGACAACGATCGACGAAGACTGTGGGACATAAAAGTGAACACGAAAGAAATAAGAGAAAAGAAAAAAAAAAAAAAAACCTAAGTAAAAAAAAACTTGGTCCCCAGCAACGGCGCCAAAATTTGATGCGTGTCGAGCGCGTCAAAATAAATATATATCCCGATGAGATTACCAATAACCACAAGAACTGCAGTAGTGGCAAGCACGGGGTCGAACCACAAAGACCAAGTTTTCAACTTAGGTTACTAACCTAAAACTAACCTAGAGTGTTCAAGAAAATGTCTCTAATTTTACTAAAAATAATAATTAAAATACAATGTAAATAAATCAATCAAAATGGAAAAGAACAATCCAAACCATCAGTTTCACAAATCTCTTCAATTTGGCATAATTTTAAATACAGTCCTCAATCTAATTAAAGCATGCAAATCACAGTAATTTAATGTAGTTATAGACCCGTAATGTACGCGGTCTTCGCGCTTCGATGTCGGTAGCCAAGGTACGACCGTTGACTACTTTCCGACCAATTACGCAACCCGATCGCTAGTGCTCCGATTTAACGCATTGGTCGCATTACATCGATTAGTGAAGGCACTACACCTAGACAACCGGATCGCTAGTGCTCCCGATTTAGCCTAGATTCCTAAGGTATTTGATCGGTCCCAAAAGGGTCTAATCAATTGGTATGGTCAATTGCCACTAGTGTGGTCTTATTGCACAAGCATGGGTGCTTACGACTCATCAGCATATGAATTGAAGTTTAAACTAGTGTTTAACTTCAATTGTTAAAATAATACCAAAGAAAATAAATTACTATGAAAAACAAATTAAATAAATAATAAAATAGACCTCACATATGATTTATGCCAAAAAGAATGATTTGATCCACTTCCTTCAGATTGGTGAGTTTAGCCCATCGACGTCATAAACTCCATTAAAATCTAGACACAAAGTGTAGAAAAAGAGTAGAGAAAAAAATAAAAAAAACAGAGAGAAAAAGAGAAAAAAACCATCCTCGTCTCCTCCCGACTCTACATATATATATTGGATGGCCTTCAGTAGATATCTCCATATCTATCTCCCGATCCATATATATATATATAATATATGTAGATACAATCTTATCTAAACAAACAAACAAAAAATATACTCCTATTCTGTTTCCATGCACACGAGCATTAATTAGGCATCACTTGATCATCATCGATCCATGTTGATGCAAATCTTGAAACCAATCCTATGAACTCTCAAGCATGCATATCAACTCCTATGTGTCGTACTACACCGGATCACCACCTCCTTCACAACACTAACGCACCCGTTTCTAATTTGTAAAACGTGTTCTCCACGGGGCCGTGACACGGCTCTTCTCCACGGCGATGCACGAGCCTCTCTCTCGTTATCTCGTACGCAAGTAGCGCTGTACATATCAACATCAGTGCGACGCCATCTAGCCAATGGATGGATGACATGTGGCACCGTAAAACTTCAATTACCCAACTCTCATGTATACACTGAAAGAAATCCTCCGGTGTCCAATTTTTTCAAGTAAATACTCTATTTTGAGTATTTTTCCGCCCCGTATCCAACCGTGCACCCAAAAAGTCCTGAAAATGACAAATAGAGATAATTAGGCCCATAATTCGGAGAATCAACACTAAAATCTATAAATAAACTATATATATTATGTATAAATAACAACTTATCAATGGCGGTTTCTTAGGTTTTCTTTCTTGTATATACGTGGAGAGAGAAGTACGATTAGGGTTTCTGGGTTTGGGAACTGGCTTTACTTGGTGAAATATGAATTGGGCTTTTTGGGGAGGAGGATAAGGTGATTACAGAGTGGAAAGTTTGGATTTTTATGGTTTTTTAGTATAGATTTGAGTGGTTTTTTATGATGATTCTGTGTAACGGTTTTTTTTTCACTGTAAAGAATTCTCTGATAATAAATTGAATCTGAATTACTGTTTTTGGTTTTTTGATAGTCATTGGTTTGATTCAATTTCAAATTTCTGTTAATTTGGTTGGTCTTGAGCTCAATAGAAACCTAAAGAAATTCGACTTGGAGTTAACTTGGGACACATTTATTCGGTTGCATTGAATCAAGCTCAATAGAAGAGTTTGATTTATGTAGCCAACCCCAATTAATTTGACATTGAGGCTATCTTGTAGAGTAGAGATTCCAATTATTTGTGAAATTATAGGTTTGTGGGTTACTTAATTTCTTGATCAGTCAAGTATAAAAAGGGAAGTTGTGTTTCTAATTCATGTTTCAAAATGTTGAAGGAGCTGAAACAATATTGTTTTTGCAATCTGTTTGAGAGTTGATTCTCTCCAACTTCTGTGCTTGTGTTTAATGAGAAGGTTTTCTTTTCAAGTGCCATTGTTGCATTGATCTCTTTCACTATGTTTATAACTTCAACACTAATCAAAGAATCAATGTCATTATTGGTTGTCAAACCAGTGGCATGTATTTACTTTAATCCTTTATGATGTATTGTTTCTTAAAAAAAAGGTGTTTTATGTCTCCTTTGTTTTATAGTTACATTACAGATGAAGAGGCTTGTGTGGTTTGTCTTTGCATCTCCTGAATTTACACTAATCAAATAACGTATTTCTCTCTCCACGTAATGCATTCACAATGAGAGCCCTTGAAATCGCCTCTTCTCCCCTTCTCTTCTTTGTGTGGTTTCTATTTGCATCTCCTGAATTTACAGTAGCTGCCGATAGGAAAACCTACATTGTTCACATGGACAAATCTATGATGCCCAAGGCATTTGCATTATGGACAAAATCTCAACAAATGTATGCATTAAGGTCCTGGTATCATGGTTGCATGATTTAATTTCTGTTGGCTGAGTATTGTTGGTGTCTCTGTTTGTCCTTTTTCTTGCATTGAAAAACCTAATCAAACTAATTTTTATATATATGATTATAGTGCGATGGGAGACTCACAAGTAACTGTTGAAAACCAAAAAAAAAGGAAAAGGTGTGGTAAAATATACTACATGGACCGCAGAAGAGAGCAATGAGTTGCTTAAATTGTTGGTTGATGCTGCAAATCGTGGATGGCGCGATAGTAATGGTGCCTTTACTAAAGCAACCATTGAAAAAAAATACTTCCTATCCTTAATGCAACACTTGGATGTGAAAAAAATTTCTTAAATTACAAAAGTCGATGGAAATGGTTCAAAGACCGTTATCAAGGCTATGTTGAGCTTATGCGTTGTAACTCTGGATTTAGATGGGATCACGTTACTAAAAAATTCACGGCAAGCAATGAAGTATGGTAGGAATACTTCAAGGTGAGATTTTTAATTATTCCATTAAAATATTGTACCGAAGTATGTATTAACTCTTTTTTATTTTTGACCAGTCTCATCCTAATCAAAGACATTATCAGACGGATACGTTTGCTGATTATGATGACTTAAGGATAATTGTTGGAAATGCAACTGCTTCGGGGAGATACTCGATTGGACTTGGGGATGATACTGATGCTAGGACATTTGAAGTAGAGGAACCTAGTGGTGATGTGTTGGAAGATCTTACTTACGACTATGATGCGGAGGCTTTTGTACAAAGAAACGAGCATCAACAGAAAAACCTATATCAACCTCCAACAGTTGGAAGCTTTAATGCGCCTCCAATAATTGAGCCAATGAATTTGGAGGTTCATTCAGTAACCAGAAAGAGGAACAGAGTTGAGAAAGAAGGAAATTTAAACTCAAGCAGAAATAGTAATTTTCAAATGGATTCTTTGAATAAACTGACCGAAACAATTTCTTAGTTTTGCTGATAAGGTTGATAGATTTATGGCTAGAGACGAAGGATGTTGGAAGCTTATTAAGGAAATCCCAGATTTGACTGATAGTACTCGTTTCAAGGTCCTCGAGTTGTTGAACACAAGAGCTAAAAAGATTGATTTTATGGAAATGTCTTCTGAAGAACGTTCTAAGTGGATAGCGTTTCAGTTGACAGAATAAGTAGTTATTTATTTTAGAATTTTTTTGGCTTGCACTTAAAATTTATTATATTATTTTATTAATGACTATATTCGTATTTTATTAGTTAGAGATTGTTTTTTTTTTCAGACTCCGCCAGAATGTTGGATTGATGAATAATACTTTGTTTGAAGTTAATAATATTTTTTTAGTGTTATTCAATATTGTCCTTATCGACCATGATTTAAAATTCTACATGTTGAATGTTATATTTTTCGGCATGTTTAATTTTTTTTTTTTTTGATTTTAGGTGATATTATTTACATGATGTCTCATTTAAACATGCAAAGATATGATGAATCAGAGGAAGTGGAAATGGAATTGAGAACGAGGTGGAAGAACTAACAGAGATACTCGAATGTTTGTTGGTTTCTATGCAAGCAATTCTACAAACATTGCATGAAGTTATGCTTTCTATGTATTGTGAGCCCGTTACACGACCGTTAACCAGGCGCTCTGTAACTAGAAATGGGTTTGAATACATAGAAACAATATTGAACGAGGATGCAGAACACTTTCGACAAATTTATAGGATGTATCCTGACGTGTTTCGAAAGTTATGCAAAATTATTAGAGAAAAAGCTTTGGTACATGATACACGATTTGTAACTATTGAAGAAATGTTGGCTACATTTTTACTCAATGTGGGTCAAAATTCTCGATATTGTTTGATTTGAAAAACCTTCAATAGATCGCATTTTAGCACCAGCCAAAGTTTCAACAAAATTTTAAGGGCTTTGAACGTAATTGCAATAGATATGATGGCAAAGCCTAAATCATCTACCCCACAAATCATAAGAGATAGTACAAGATTTTATCCTTAGTACAAGATTTTATCCTTACTTCAAAGTAAGTTCTAATTATTGCTATAATTGTTATAATAGAATTGATTTTTTTTTTCTTGTTGTTGTTGTTGTTGTTGATGATGATGATGATGATGATGATGATGTGGTCATTAATTGTTCTTGCTCTTTATTTTTAAGATTGTATTGGAGCTATCGATGGTACCCATATTCCAACAATGATTGTTGGAAATGATAGTAGCAACTATCGCAATCGTCATGGCTTCACTTCTCAAAACGTCTTGGCTGCATGTAACTTTGATTTGGAGTTCATATATGTTCTTAGCGGATGGGAAGGATTGGCGCATGACTCAAGAATATTGACTGATGCTTTATCTAGGAGAAATGGACTTAAAGTACCACAAGGTATGATATAATTAATATCAAAATTACTTGTTTTTATATTCTGTTATTTAAGTACCACAAGGTATGATCTAATTAATGTCAAAGTACTTGTTTTTATATTCTTGTATTTAATTTATTTATTTTTACTATGTTTTTAGGTAAATATTTTTTGGTGGACTGTGGTTTTCCGAATCGGCATCAGTTTTTAGCTCCTTTTTGAGGTGTTCGTTATCATCTTTCCGATTTTACCGGGCAAGGGCGACATCCTGAAATGCTAATGAATTATTCAATCTTCGACATGCATCTTTGAGGAATGTGGTTGAAAGGTTGTTTGGTATATTCAGATCACGGTTCACAATTTTTAAAACAACTCCTCCATTTCCATTTAAAATTCAAGCAGAGTTGGTGTTGGCTTGTGCGGGATTACATAACTATCTTCGCAAGGAGTGTCGTTCCGATGAATTTCCAATGGAATTAGATACTGAAGATGCATTATCCTCAGCTAGTGAAGAATATGATGATTTTGAAATACTTTCTGAAACTTAAGAACAACAAAGGGAGAAAGCCAACCAATGGAGGAATTTTATAGCTACTGAAATGTGGAGTGATGTTGATGTAGTAAATAATAATATGCATTAGATCTATGTTCTTTCTTTCTTACTTTATTTGTTATTTTTACAATAAATATTTTTAATAACCTTAGTAGTTTATTTTTTCAATTAAAAATTAACCGAAGCTTTAAAAAATGTGCAAGAAGTCCATCAAAGTTAATCGACCACTTTTTTTTGTTTTTTGGCTAGGGTTGAACTTAAACTCTTCCCTCCCCCATAGCCGAATACAACCATAGCCAACCTCCCCCCTAGTCAAGTCATCTTCTTCCTCTCTCTCTGGTTCGACTATCTCGGTCTCTTCTATTTTTTTTTCTTTATTGATTACTTCTTTCCTTTCTCCCTCTCCCTCAATCACACAAACACCCACACATACACAGTCCCTAAAATCAAAATTAACAGTCTCGTCTTCTTCTTTTCTTCTTTATTCATCATAGGAGCGAAATTGAGAGAGAACGAGAGAAGGGATTGAAAGAGAGAGAGAGAGATTAAACAAGACAGTGAGAAGAGACGAAGGAAGAGTGAAGCAAAGGTTGAAGATGGTGAAAAGTGGGGCACATACCTTTGTTCGATTTCGAGATTTACATGGATGTTTATCAAAAGTCATCCAAATAAAAGTTTATCAAAGTCTATTAAAGTCCTTACAAAAGTCCATTAAAGTTACTAAAAGTCATTAAAAATAAAGTCTATCAAAGTCTACCAAAGTTTTTAAAAGTTTACAAAAATCTACAAGTCTCTAAAATGACACTTATAAAAGTAACTAAAAGTCTCTAAAAATCTCAATTGAATACACCCCCCTAAGAAGCCATCTCGCCCTCTTCATGAACTCGGTCATGGATAAAACATAAACAGATCTAATAATCATATAATAACAGACCTAACAGGAGTCCTAGTTACACAAACTGAGAAACTATCTCATCTTCTCTTCACCCTATGTTGCACCCCAATTTCCTTAACTTGCGAAACCAATACCCCATAATAATGTATTTCTGTTGATAAGTTTTGGATAAAAACGGCAAACTAAAACGAAAACTAACAAAACAGAAGTGAACAAATACTTCTTTATTTCAATGTGTAAATTGGTAATAGTGCAGTACAATTTTATAATAAACGTCCCACACACTCTCTAACTGAATGAAGACTTGGTACACACCAACAACTACAAACAGTTAAGTAACTTCCCACTACACAGACCTCATTTGGTTCATTTTACTAACTACCAAGGAAGTTTAATTTCCTGTGAAGTTAACCACTAAGGAAGTTGCATTTTTCACGTTTGGTTCAACTTTGAACTTCCTGGGAAGTTCTACATTTCAAAAATAATAAAAAATATAATTGACATAAATGCCCTTTACACTATTTTTGATAAAGAGATTGTAAGAAATAGAGGTAGAGAGAGCATTGAATGAGTGTAAAAATGTCAATTCCCCCTCATGAAGATAACTCACTCAGCCCCCCCTATGCGGGGGAAGTTGGGGTCAAAACTTCCAAGGAAGTTTTTTGAAAATATCTAACCAAATAAGGTGAATTGGAACTTCCCTGGAAGTTATCTCACTTCATTCAACTTCCCCCCGAACCAAACAATGCCAAACACTACAACACACCATGACTCTTAACATGACACATGTCCAACTATCACTTTACTCAACTGCCCACTTCATAACTGCAATTAGTCAAGCAGATTTGTAGCTCACTGCTTGACTGACACACATTGACACACATATTAATTAAGACTTAATAAAACAACAATACCATTCATATTAATTTGAATCATATTATAACAATTTCAAAGTCAATCTATTCACCTCTCAAAACTGTAATTCCTTTTTTACTGATTCAACATCAATGGTGAATGGAATTGATTGATTATTCGATTTTGAGGGGATGATCATGATCTCTATGGATGTATTGAAAGTTCCCATGTATGCAAAGTGTGCAAATTAATTAAGATATAATAAAGAAAGACACGCAAACGAACAAGGAGTTTGGTTACGCAGTTCAGTATCATGACCTACATTTGCGGGGTCTCGCGCGGTATCAACTTTTCACTATTAAAACAAAAGTGTAGTCTCATGCAAGAATCCTTTCTTGATGACGCCCTCACCTAGACTCTTTAAGCCTCAACTCTTTTTAACAATAGTAAAAACAACTCTAGATCCCCTTAACATTTTATAATACATTCAATAGTAATGAAGTAGACAAAACACTCCAAGAACTATCTCCACAAGTGAAACGTTAATGGAGTAAAATAGGAAACACTCTTTTGCTTGAAGAAGACATTGGAATTCATGTGTTCTACCAATGGAAGTTGTCTACTGATTTGAGGCTTCAGTCCTTAAATAGAGGTCTCAATTTCGTCTTTACCCCTTTGTGGGCTGATCCGACTTGAGTTTGGATTAGTCTAGCTAGGCCCAATGGGCTTCCAAGTACTGGGTTGTGTAAAAAAAAAACAAACCTTTTCTAATTAAGAAAAAGGTAAAACTATATCATGAGTACAACTCAAACTAAATTCTTTACTTAATTAAGCAAGTACATATGAACTGTACAAAAGAAAGAGAAGAAAGAAAGCCACCTATATTAACTTGTAATTCTAAAATTTCAACCATGTGAACCCATTTCAACATCAAGTTCAGGTACTTCTTGAATTGTAGTGTCTCCGCCATCTTGATCATCAACTGAGGTGAGATTTTGATTCTCAATATTTCTTACTTGATCATTGTCCTCTCCGTCGGGGTCCATTAATCTTGTGATGCAACAACCTTGAGGAAATGACCATTGAATTTTGTCTTCTAATAATTTGAGTTTGCAAAGAAGCTTTAAAACGAACCTTGCCTTTTCTTCATGGTCTTCAATTGGGCTCTCGTTCACTTCATTCCATATTGCAATCGGGAGTTGCGAAAGAAAGAAACGCAACATATCAACAAACTGTTGCTCCAAATGAAAATAAAGCTCCTCAATTGATGTATACTCCGTTTCTCGCATTAAGATGAAATCTATGATGATGTTCATGTCTCTTGCCGCGAGTCCCTTAGGGAGTAGCATGCCTTCTTCTTTAATAGATGAAATTGCTTCACTCACAGACCAACTAGAATGAATAGTGCCTTTCTTGCTCAGATGAACACCCTTGTATGCCAACAAAACTTTTGCGAACCGACGTTTCCTACCATCTTCATAGCTGCCGACGTTAATTTTCTTGTCGATGTAGTAAATCATCTTAAAGGCTTCGTCAAAAGCTTTTATTAGAGGTTTTGCAAGAGTGGGAGGTATGGAGATGGACACAATTCTTACGAGGGTCACGAATGACAAACATGACATTATATACCCATCTGGAAAAGCTCTGCTACCAATTTGTTGCGCATGACCTTCAAGAGCTCACGGAGGAGGATTGGACGAACGAGGTCCAGTTAGAAACTGGACTAAATGGTTCGGAGAACTTGTGATGCTTGCACTTATCAATTTATTCATGTCTTCCACACAAATCCACATCATTCTCTCTGAAGGCTCTTCCATGACATTCCCCACATGATCTATCAACTCTTGTTTCCATGGCGAAGTAATTTTTGAATACATGGAATTTAACACTTTAAATGGCGGAATGACTAAATGTAGATCTTTATGAAAGTCCAGAGTGAGTATTCCCAAGGAAATTAAGTGAGCAATACTGAAAGTAAATACTGGAAGTTAAATAAAGCAATTAAATAAACATGCGGAAATAAATACAGGCAACTGCGGTCATCGCATGAATAAATAATAGGAAAAACTCAAATTGTGTTCCTAGCCCCTAGGGTCAGACTACCACCATAATTCGGACTCTTCCACAGAATACTGTGGGGACAATACACGAGGTTTTGGTGGTGGGGAAGGCGGCAGACGTTCGTGGAATAGGTAACCGTCATTTGGCAGTGGAGGTGGTAGAGGTGGATAGTTTGAAGGTGGCCAATATTGTTCCTTGGCTCATAAAACAAGCGGGATAACAAAAATGGGATATCAGTATCAGTGGTAGCCCGAATGAAATTGCGATCTCGATTAAAACTGGAACTTCAAGAAAGACGAGCAAGAAAATATATGACTGCCATCGCTAATTTAACAAGGAGATGAGACAACATTGTTAATGAAACAACCTTCAATAGCTCTCTCTTATTGGAAAGAAATTTAAAGGCGAATCTCTCAATCTCAGTCCCAAATTAAATATGAACTGTAGAATAGAAGATAAAAAAAAGAAGGAAAGAAATAAAACCACCTATTTTAAGTTATAATTCTAAAAATTTCAACCTTGTGAACCCATTTCAACATCAGGTACTTCTTGAATTGCAGTGGCTCCGCCATCTTGATCATCAAATCCTGGTGTGAGATTTTGATTCTCAGTATTTCTTGCTTCATCACTGTCTTCTCCTTGGAGATCCATTAATCTTGTGAAGCGATAACCTTCAGGATATAACCATTGAACTTCGTCTTCTAATAATTTGAGTTTGCAAAGGAGCTTTAGAACGAACCTTGCCTTCTCTTCATGGACTTCAATTGGACTCTCATTCACATCCTTCAGTACTGCAATTGGAAATTGAGAAAGAAAGAAATGTAATATAACAACAAAGAGTTGCTCCAAATGAGCATAAAGTTCCTCAATTGATGTATACTCCATTTCCCGCATTGAGACGAAATTTACGAAGACATCCATTTCTCTTCCTACGGGCTCCTCGAATGGACCTCGTTCATTCTTAATCAATGAAATTGCTTCGCTCACGGACCAGTTAGAATGAGTAGAAACATAATCATCCTTAATTAGATGAACATCCTTGTACTCCAATAGAACTTTTGCAAGCCGGCGTTTCCTTTGTTCTTCGGAGCTGCCAACATTTATTTTCCCATCAATATAGTAAACCATTTCGAAGGCTTCATCGAAAGCTTGCAAAATAGATCTTGCAAGAGCATAAGGCATAGAAACGGCGATTATTCTTTCGAGTACCACAAGTGATAGACATGACAATTTGTATCCTTTGGGAAAAACCCTGAGACCAATTTGTTGCACCATACCTACAAGATCTTGTAGAGGAACAGAACGAGGTTTAGCAAGCAATTGGACTAAATGGTTTGGAGAGCTTGTGTTGCTTGCATCCATCCATTTTTCCACGTTCTTCACACAAATCCACATTATTTTCTCTGGAAACCCATCTAAGACCTTCAAAACATGATCTTTCAACTCTACTTTCCATGGCGAAGTAATAAGAGATACATTAGAGTCGATAGTCAAGCATGCTGGACAACATTTATACACTGCTACCAGTGCCGGCAGAACAACGATTGCGCCCGCTAAAAGTGAAATAACTAAGAAAATCACAAAAGCAAATACAATTATGATTGTCAACAATATTTTAACCAAGAGACGAGACAACATTATTAATGAAACAACCTTCACTAGCCCTCTCTTCTTGGCCAAAAAGAGCAGGGCAAGCCGCTCAACATCAACACCATAATCATTTCTCTTCAAGTTGGCTAGACCATAGCGTGAACACATCCATATGTTGGCAGTGAATCTATAGACATTGCCTAAACCTCCAACCACGACGGTGACTATCTGCGTGATGACTATGATAGATATAGACCACCCGTAATCAGAAACATCTTTACAGAGCTCCGATTTATGAAGAACAAGTGATCGGTAGGCGGCATGTGATAAAACAGTTAAGCAAACCATGCAAGTCGATGCGCCATATAGACTAGATAACGTCCATAACAAATATTGAGGATTGGTGATGCTACTGTATACATGCCATAGTTTCACTTGGTGGAAAAAACTTTTTGCTTCGCCCTTTTTAAAGAGGTCTTGGTTCGTGTCAGCCACAATTTTCTTTGTCCACTCCATGTTTAAAGTGAGAAACCACAACACAAACATCATTATCATCATGCAACACATGATTAGAGCGTGTCCAATAATGAACGAGAAGATTACTCCAGTATACATTTGTATGCATACATTGACGACAATAGTAACAACCAAGAGACTTAAAGCTATTAGGTTTGTAACACTTTCAGTCCGTCGATTAATTCCAAATGACGGTGCAAGAAAACAAATGGAAACACAAACCATAGCAGTGCTGGAAAGCTTTGATAGTTGGTCTATAGCACTGGGCATATACGTAGTTAGGTCCACTGGTAGTTTTGAAGCAGTTGCAAGGAGTGTTAATGTGACGGAATTTATCGCAAATAGTTTGCAAGGTAAGTATAGGCTCCTACGGCGAAAGCTGAAAATCATATCAGAAAGCATGAGCAAAAGACATACCAATGTGGCGCCTGCAATGTACAAGCCAACATAAGGAACTGGTGTAGAATAACGGTTATTCTCTGAAGAACACAAAAGCTTTGCCATTCTTTGTCTAGATATCGCCCAAAACTTGATGGAACTCTTGTATGAAACTATCTTTACATATATTGTTCAATGGACACAAGAAATATTCTTCGCTTCTACTAATTGTTAAGGTATGTTCCATCACATAAAGTGGTTTTTTGACTCTCAAGCAAGGAAAAGAATTAACGTGCAAATAAATATTAATTGGAGCAGTGGTTAAGTCCTTGCTTCAACTGTACCAAAAAAGTCCTTCATAAAAAAGAGGTACAGTTTTGATATATATATATATATATATATATATGATGTGTTAATTGTTTAACCAATGAAGCATTGATGCTTTGTCCATTTTTAAATTAAGGGAAATGATTTGAGTGGCATAGTTTCAATACACATACTTGCCATACAGTTTTTGGAGTTCTTTTAACACCCTTTGAAAATGAGTGCATCACATTGTTGCATCATCTACAGTACTCATATTTGTAAAGAGCATGCTAATTTGACTTCAATTTCACAAGTCATTTTTGCACGTACACATTTGGGGTCCCTTAGATGCATGTCGATTTTAAGGCACACGCACATTGAAGCAAAAACCAAAAGTCACGATCAACTGCATGTGAAAATGGAGAGTGAAAATGAAGTCAGAAAAGCATTCTTGATTTGTAGACATCAAATTAGTGTAGTAAAACTGTAAATGCATGATATTCAATCATTCTTCAATAAGCATTTCGAAATAGGATAACTAAGTAAATTGATCTTCAAAACAAAAGAATACAAGATTTAAGGTTGGAAGAAATGAAAATCAGGTCTTTAAATAACACAATTTGATCACAATGGCAACTGTTTTGGCGAGTTGAAGCGAAAGCAAAATAACAACTTTATCACTTGCCACAAAACAAGATATGATTCATATATGCAACAACTTTATCACTCACCACGACATTCCATTGGACCAAATAATGCAAAGTAAAAGAGATCAAATAAAAGTAAGCACTGTATAATCATGCATTTCTTTGCAGTAACAATGCAAAAGTAAAACTGAAAGGCCTAATAGGCAAATATATCCTAATGTTTTAAGATTTTTGCAAAAATATCCTAACGTTTCGATTTTGGCAAAATATCCTAACCTTTTAATTTCTTGTAAATTGTATCCTCACTTCATATTTTTGAGTAAATTACAATTAAAAATATAAAAAATTATGCACACAATTAAGAATATTATTTCATATAATGCAACGTGTATGCAATCTAATGATCATTCATCATTTTTTTTTCATTCATCCTTTTTAATTGTAGTTTAACACATAATAACTACAAGCAAGGATACAATTTGATTGAAATTAAAAGGTTATGATATTTTTGTAAAAATTAAAACGTTAAGATATTTTTGCAAAAACTTTGAAACGTTAGGATATATTTACCTATTAGACCAAACGGAAATGATGTTCACACACATGGGGACATGCACGGTGTTTTCCAAATGCCTCCTATGTGTTAAAGAGTAACAATCCTCAAGTTTGGGGTTGAAATATTCTGGGCACTATGGGCCTGCACATAGCATGCAAGTTTTGAGGTGCTGGATTCAAATCCCTAATCAACCTATAAAACAGAAAATAATCATCAAGTGTAAAGTAAAGTGTTGGAGATGTTGGGATAGTCCCAAATCGACTACTTATAAAGAAAAGTGTGGAGTGGACACTCCATCTTGCTTGGCATTTTAGATTGAACCTCATTTTCACACTTGTAGCCCATACATAAAATTAGTCAACACACTTTCCTCACCTTGGATTGGGCCTTATAATATAAAAATGAACACAAAGTAACAGACATGATTATAGATAATAATGTGAAAAGCTTGTCAGAGAGACATTGTCCCTTCAGAATTCAAAAACATGGCAGCCCAAGCACTCCTTAAGAGAGTGATTAACCACCACCGACAACAGCCCCAAAGAAAACAAGTACCCGATCACCGCCTGACCCAAGCTGCAAGCCATGGTGTGTGTATACCACTACACATCACTGCTTCCCACAACAAGCACATCCCTGCAGATACATCCACCGTCTGCCGGCATGCAAATAATCATTTGTTCCTTCAAGGCCTCAAAATCCTCCTTGTCAGTACACTCGGGCTCACCTCTTCCACAAACACTAGATCTACTTTTATTTAAGAAGATCTTTGGGCAACCAACAAGATTCATGACCAATGAAGCAGATCGCTTCATAGCCGCATATGAGTGGATCTCCAAAAGAGAGTAGATCTAGTAAACTAGATCTAAGAAAATAAAGAAAAAAGGAGAGGGGAAAGAACAGGGAGAAGAGGAAAGAGGTTGTGGATTTGGATGGAGGAGTAGGGCTCATGGGGTCGTGGGTGAAGGCGGGGAGTGGGGAGTGGTCACAGAGCGTAGAGCCGGGGGTGGAGGTGGGGGGTGTGGATGGGGTTTGGGTTGGTTACATGGAGGAGAGTAGAAGAACAAAACAAGAGGGGAGAAGAAGCATGGGGCCGCCAACGGCTTTTACAACAGTCGGCAGCCCCAACGCAAGGTACAAAGGCGGCACTCAGAAGAAGCGGAAGAAACGCTAGGGTAGAAGCAGAATAGCATAATGATGGAGTTTAGTATCATCAATCAGTTGCTCTTGAGATGGACAATCTACCAGTTTAAAATCATTGATTGAAGTACAACCTATATGGCTATATCTAATTAAGATAATGTTCGAAAACCCAAGTGCCAATTAACAACTCTTTAATCATCTCATATATATAGAAATGCACAAATAAGACTTCACATACTTCAAAATCAAGCTCATCAATTATAGGTCATTGGATCGCATGCTGCCCACATTGAGCTAATCATTCATTCAATCCAATGAAATCATAATCTAAACAAAGACCCAGTCACCTAGTAAAAAAAATCTTCCAATATTGGTCTCTTAAACAAAAAACAACCAAGATAGGGGGTGCTCAATGAGATCTGCAGGCATTAAAGGCAAAGATATTTGTATTGGTTTAACTAAATGAAAAGAATCCAAATAAGGCAACGCAATTATTTTATTCTAACTAAAAGTTATTCATTGCATTAAATGTGCCACATAATATCATAAGGGAAAAAAGGCAATAAAGGAAAATATAATAAATGAATATTCTTGGGTTCTGGTCTATATAAGCTGGCAAGCAAATATTTTCATTCTGTCCCAGATAGAAGAAAAAAATGGCAGGGGCAGCAGAGTGGGACAATGTGAATCTTGAAGTGCTGAGGAAGAAGATGGAAGAGTTTGCAAAAGAGAGAAACTGGGAGAAATATCACGTGCCCAGAAATCTCCTCCTCGCCATGGTAAACTATCATAGACAATTTTTCAATATATCCACAGATTTCTAGACTATGTAACGGCTAACGAATAACACAAACTATTAACTAGTTCTTACAGTCTTATAGTATTTCTACTTATTTCTCAATTTTCACAGGTTGGAGAGGTGGGAGAATTATCTGAGATCTTCCAGTGGAAAGGAGAGGTTCCAAAGGGATTGAAAAACTGGGAAGAAGAGGAGAAAGTGCACTTGGGCGAAGAGCTTTCTGATGTTTTGCTCTATCTAATTCAGCTCTCTAATGTATGCGGTGTTGACCTCGGGAAAGCAGCTCTTCGCAAAATTGGCCTAAATGCAACCAAATACCCTTCTAAGAAACATCATCAGTGATTTACGCTACAAGAAATCTTGAAACTATTTAATTTCCACCCTTGTGCTTCAAGGGCTTCAATTGCTTTTTGTCAGTTTGCCTTATTATTCAACAAAGTGAAGTACTATTTATCATTTATTAGGACCAGATTAAGAGTTTGGGAGGCATTGCACAATGTATTAGCTGGGTATTGGTTACATTCTAACCTCCCCAGACTGCAACTTCAATTTACAAAATATGATATTTTATTCATCATAGATCAGGGTGTCTTAGGGGCTGTTCTTTAGTGGTATTTTTGTTAAGGCTTGAAGCCTTCAAATAGGTTCATTAACAACCATAAAAGCTTTTCTATACTCTACACTTACACTTAATAACTTATTAAAAAGTGCATACATAATAGAACCGAAGATACACACAGGCTGAACAAATAAAGAATTTACCTCATTTTCTGTACAGAATCTCGTCAACGAAAGAGAACATCAGCAAACCTTAGGGATTGACAAACCAGTTATGAAATTTTCAAACTGGAACATAGTCTGCTCATGGGACACGCTCCAACACTTTTTGCAATGCTTTCTTGATGCCCTCTTGGTCAAGTGTCGTTGTCAGTTGTACCTCTTGTACCTGAATGAGAGGTAAAAATACAACAGATGTCATCAGAGCCCTTTTAAGGGATAAGATTGAATTGCAAGCATCATTATTGTAAGCAAAACAATTTCTGGAATTTACAAATCAAACTAAGCATAGAGAAAAGAAATCTTAATGAACAGAAGGAAATGAACCTGTCGACCAGCTCGAGCAAGTAGGGTGAACCGATTGTTTGTAGCTGGTGCCTGAACAGGATTGCAACATATGTAGTTTGAGAAGAAAGTGTCTATTTAAGCAAGAAAATTACATTAGAGATGTGAACTCACATTTGAAAGCCATAGTTGCAGATCTTGTGAAACCACTCGCTTTTCAAATCCTTGCCGACAGATTCTTACGTCTGATATACTGTAAATAAATTGAAGAAAGCAGAAGAAGGGTCATTATGGTTTTGTCCAGACCAAAATGACTATGAGGGAGAATGCTGTATGGAAGTGAATGAAAGCATCAAGGTCCCAAACACCATAAGCCTATTCTAAAACTGTTCTAAATCTTCAAAAAGTGAAAAAAGGGGGATTTATTTCCGGTATGACAAGATCTGGAAAACTGTTCTTGGATTCAATCCTAAACAATGCAGCAACTAAACAAAGTGGAAACTGTGGAATACAGGGAAAACTACTTTTCATTTTCATGTTTTCCACCTTTCAGCTAGCATTAAAGTGAACAGCCAAAACTGCTTCTAAATCCTGTAGAAAACGCAGCTAAGTCCATTAGAAGTGGCCCAAGTGGGTAATAACGTTCAAAACTTTTGAATAGGTTAGGAAGCTTATTTAAGTGATTCAGTTTAAACAATCCCTATAAGAGCAAACTTTATTGTTCTAATTGTTATTTATTTGTTCATGTATTCTTTACATTCTCTTCATTCTATGCATTTCTATGGTTCTATTTCTACTACATCAAAGAATAACCAAGTGCAAACATTATCATTCGTTACGGGGGTTGATTCTAGAGGCTTGTATCTAGGCTCAATTTTGCCACAGGGCCAACCCCTTGGCATTGATACCAGACTTTTATTTTTGATACTATGGTGTCTAGAATTACCCCTGACTTTTCACCCAAAAAAGAATTACCCCTTACAATTCCACCGGAGACACCCCACCCTACAAGAGATATGCTTCAAAAAGATAGGAGATTCAACCCTAAACCTCTAGAGGCCCAAGTAACACCTAGTAGGTCCCAATCATTACACCAAGTCAATGGTTGGTATTGATACCAGACTTTCTAGTATGAGTTTCAGCATAACGAGTTTATGAATAGAAGCACTTGTATGAGAATTGAACAGCAATCAATCGTACCCTTCTTCTTCCAGTAGCTCTTTGCAAATATTATCAAGTCCGGGAAGAGGTTCAATGTTCAAGCTTTCTGCCATTTCTGAGGTGTCAGAGCCAAACTTGTTATCCTGCAAATCAGATATCGCATTACTAATTTGAATTGCCTCATATGATAACACTATGCTAGGTAAAATATATAAAGAATGAGAGAGATCTTCATATCTTGAACCCCACCTGAGGAATTACTTTGTCTAGCGTCTCAAAAAGAGGGTCATCCTCCAACAGCTTAATTGACAAAGTAACCCTCATCTTTTCCCTACACCATAGAGTCTATCAAACTCCAAACAGTTGCAACTAGTACAATTTCACACAGAAGACAAAAGTAACACTGAAGTAAGGAAAAGCTAGATTAAGAAAATAAAACGACGTTTTCAGCAAAATGGTCCAGCTTTGACGTCAAAAATAAGAATGAATGGAGAACCTCACATAAAAAGAATGGGAACCTAGGATGATAAAGATTCAGTTCTCAATAGATTTTTATCTTTCCATTCAGTGAAAATTAGCTAAGGTTTAATCAATGCCTCAAAAATAAAATATAGATTCTTTTCATTTTATTTTGAAGTCATGGTTAGTGGCCATGGAAAGAATTGTTCTATTCATACCAATATTCTAAAGGTTTTCTTGCTTCACGATATCAATCATTGTATATTTAGCATTCTTGAAAAAAAAAAATTCAGGTTAAATATCGTCAAAGGCCATACAAGAGTCCAATGAGCTCATATGTTGAATCAAAGATGGAGATGAGCCAGATGCAAAATTACCAGAATTATAGATCATGAAAGTTCTACATCAGAAGTCAGAACACTATTTTCTGTCCAATTCATACAGATTTTCTTAGTGACTTAGTCAAAGCATATGTCTCAAAGGCAATCCAAGAGCTAGGCAATTCTGTAATTAATAATAATAGATTATGGGCATGTACAAAAACTTAGCTCTATAAACTAGAATTGATACTTGGAATAACTCAGAACTCTTATTTTGTCTTGAATAACTCTGTCAAGACATTTTAATCTTGAAACTGGCCAGGAATATGCTGGGTTTTTCTTGATTTTTCTATTTATTTTTCTCAGTAAGTATCAACGGATAATCCTTATCATGTTGAAGCTGTGTGAACCGAAAGTCAACTCAAAGGCCTCGGTTCTAGTTGGGAGGAGTTAATCAATTATATACTTCTTTATAAAGTTTTATTTAATCGATGTGGGACTGACTTTCGGTTCACACATCTTCAACGCATCATACCTCAAAATATTTTGTAAATGGTACAGATGCAAATGCAATCAAATTAAAAGAATTACCGAGTTTATTTATAGGACAGAAAATCCGTCTTTAATTTTTCAGTACTAGGAGATCTTGGAACTTAAAGATTAATTGATTAAGCATGCACTTTGGTGCAAAATACATGACAAAATACAAAAAGGATCTAGGATATGAAACACTCACCTATCTATTTCTTTAACTTTGACTCGGACCTCGTCACCTGCTTTTAAGACATCTCTCACATCCTGTACAAAATCCCATGAGACCTCTGAGACATGCACAAGTCCAGTAATGTGGTAATAACCTATTAACAATCGCAAAGAAAGAGGTCATTGATTGCTCGGTGGAAGAAACATTTTGTTGACAAATTAATAGAGAAAAAATAATCATCAAAGATTATAATGTACCATCAGGGAAGCGCAAATGCACAAAGGCACCAAAATCTTCTACAGATCCCACTCTTGCATCAAAGACATCGCCAACTTTGATCTTTCCTGAAAAATGTGACCAAACGGCTTCCTTCTCCGAGAATATTAATTTTCTATTCTCCTCTCTTGCTTGGATCACCTAAAAGATAGGTTGAAAAAATTAACTACCAAATTACAAGAGCATCTGAAAACATATAACAGTTTTTGTTGTGTAAAACGAAAGAAAGGAGACGCCCATAATAAGAATCAACTCCTGTTGCCTCAAAACAATTTCTGTTTGAAGAGGTGCAATGTCCATTCATAGAGAAAAAAATGGAAAAAAAGCTTCATTTTCAACTAGGAAAGCGGCTATGATAGTCTTGCGTTGCTTGTTATGTTAAAGTGGAAGGATGGGTATCTCAAATATGTATTAGAAACAATTATAATTAAACAAGAGCATGATAAACTTAAGGCAAAACATATTTTTTGGTCCTTGAACTTTGAATATTTTATGCTTTTGGTCCCTAAACTTTCATTTGTTTACATTTAGTCTCTGAACATTCATTGTTGTACATTTGGTCCCTAACTTTTGAGTTTTTATGCTTTTGGTCCCTGAACTTTGAGTTTTTTATGCTTTTGTAAGTCGTTTGGTTCAGTAATATAAACCACTTTACTCTTCTTGACTAATCACGTGGCACTTATGTTACCCACGTCGGTAGAATTTAACACTTTAAATGGTGAAAGGACTAAATGTAGATCTTTGTGAAAGTTCAAGGACCAAATGTGTAATAATAAAAGTTCAGGGACTAAAAGCATAAAAGACACAAAGTTCAGGGACTAAATGATGGGTTTTGCCTAAACTTAATCAAACTGCAAGATGGGCAAGGACGCTGCTACACCAACATTGCACTCAAAATCTATAGTTGATTGGAAGTGAGCCTAGAGGCATAACAATGAATATCAAGCTAACTGGAGAGCCAAAACAAAGAAAGAGAGAGCACCATCCAAAAGAATGAGGAACAAAAAAAATGTGAAAATACCAAGGCATATGAACCCAAGAGCAGTCACAAACTATAGCCTATAGCCTGGTTACCATCGAGATCCCTAAAGTTAAAAGTTGTAGCTGCTGTGCAGCTCCAACGATTCCAATCGAACTATAACAACAACATGAAACATAAGTTCTCATAAAGACTATCTATAAACAGATGAAGAGGTGATTAGGATTGAGGTTTCCAGCAAAAAGCAAACTTAAATTTGGCAAACTCTTCTCATCTTTAAAATTCATGCAATTCATACAATCAAGTTAAACATTTAAAACTATTGTAATGGTATATTATTAGTTTTAGAGATCATTTTTCGTTTTTCAGTTAGTTAGCCAGCAAGAAAGGTTAGTCCTGGGGTCTCCCAAGGGGTGTGGTGCAGTGCCAAATAGATGAGCACCGTAACACTGGTAAGACAGGGGTTGTGGTTCAATCTTGGTAGTTACATTATATCCTCTTGGTTTCTTTCAAATTATGGCATATTATTAATTTTAGAGATCATTTTTTGTTTTTCAGTTAGCTAGCCAGCAAGAAATGTTAGTCCTGGTGTCTCCCAAGGGGTGTGGTGCAGTGCCAAATAGATGAGCACCGTAACACTGGCAAGACAAGTTGTGGGTTCAATTCTTGATAGTTACATTATATCCTCTTGGTTTCTTTCAGATTATGAATTTAGGGCCCTTGACTAACTCCAACAAGGTTAGTCGAACGAAAGTAAGGAGCTGAAAAGGGTCCGCGTACCCGCAGATATCAAAATAATAAAAAGAAAGAAAGGTAAGTCCTGGTGTATCTCAATTACCTTTACCATAGATGATATGGTATTAAATTGAAAATCAGATATGGATATTAAACTAGGATTTATTCTGCCATCTTGGCAATTGGGGTCGCACATAGATGAGAAAATGTTTAATATCAGCATAAATGCAAGTGTCCTGATGGAAAGGACTAAAATCGGGAATTCTTCCGTGGTTGCGCGACTAGTTTAATTCGTTATAACCCTGTTATAGATGAAAACGTATGACTCTGAGTTCGGAGGACTCAGAATGCACGAGAAAGACAAAGAATGAAGATTGATCTAAGTAAGATGGCCTTAATGAGAGGCCTAATGAGAAGTGAGTTCTACACCTTTTGTTTGAATTATCCAAATAAACGAAAGGTAATAGGTCATAAAATTGAAAGTTCATACTTGAAGAAATCAACAAGACATCTTTCGCAGACAATATTGTATTGGCAGAAGATCCTTAAAGCAACCATGAAAAAAAAATATCCATTAACACAAAATATGACAAAAAAAAAAAAAAAATTCAACATTCTAAGAACAAAGTACCTTCACAGAAATTCGTGAACCAACCAGATCCTTTGCTATATCTTGAATAGGTTTGTCAGCAGCTATAGGAGCAGCATCATACCATGTAATATAAGGTTAGCAACTATTAAATGTGAACATGATACACAACAAATGGTTAACGTGAGAAATATGTTTCAGAAGAAAAATAATCAATTGTTAACAGTGCTGCATCTATTTATACATATTCTTTTTCAAAATTAGCCCTAAATGCATTTTAGAAATGTCATTGGGCTTATTCACGAAACTAGAATGGTTATGTACGAGAAGAGAAAAAGTAGTTTCACAAAAGAATGAACATTACTAGTCACTGAATCAGGACATATTTGAAATAAGAACATTTTAGAAGCTTAATAAAGGCCTCATGCTTCAGAAATTAGAATACATAAGTTTGAGAGAAAAGCAAGAAATAGTTTCATATGAAGGATCAATAGTCCATTAATCATCAAATTAGTGGAAAAAGTACAAAAAAAAATGGAATCTGAAACATAATCGATTACATCCTCTGAAAGTAGGAAATGGAAGAACCAATTTTAGGACAAGTAATCATTTAAGCAGTAGCTTGGCATACGTAATTCCCTCTCACCTATCTCTTTAATGTTTCTGCCCTCATGCAAATGACTGCTTTCCATTTCCATATGCAATTAATGTTCATCACCTTCTGTTTCATCTACTGGCTTTTCTCAAAAAACTTAATCTCAAGGAAGATGATGAGAGCTTCTTTCCTTTTTCAACTAGAGGCGGTTCATTATTTGTCCAACTCTTTAAAATTATTGAAGATTAAGGATCCTAGAGAATCAGATTTTCTAGTCATTTCTACTTCAATTGATAGTTTTAGATTTATAACATAAATGAGAATCAATGGGTATAAGAGGATAAGATGTGAATAAACAAAAGCGAGAATGATATGTCAATATAGACAAACATTTCAGCACATTGCCTTTTCTTTGAGACACTATGTAGTAGATTTTGAACATAATTATGAACTGAGAATTTGACATTGTTGCTCACACACTCATTTAAAACAAAGAATTAGTTCATGAAAAAAAAAAAATGGATACACGTTCTTTTTGCACAAACATCTTGACGTTGATAAGTTAAAATATTTTTTTACTTGAACATTGACTTAATGGATACCGAAATAATTATACTATAGCTCATGATGTACATTATAAGAAAAAACATTAGTTTTTGAAATATAAGATTGATCCATAATCTTAAAAATCTTTATCACTAGGTGTGACTATGATTTGAATTCTATCCTATATGGTGGAATAGTCGCTTCAATAGCTTTTTCACATGTAAGGAATGAATTTATTAGTTTACAAATGATTGTATCTTCATGCCATTTTCTTTTTCAAGTTAATCTCTATCTACTTACTTTTTACATTCTTTTCATTTTACGCACACTTCAGCCTCAGAAATCTTTTATGGCCCTGTTGACTGATTTTCTTTTCATATTATAATAAGACTCAACGTTTGAGGAAGAATGACACATTTCAACATTTCCTTGGTAAAAGATTGAAAATTCTTGTTTAATTCATTATCTAGTCTTTGCCTCACTTAATGCATTTCCAGTATTTTCCACATAGACTTCATATGAAATTCAGCAATTAAAAAATAGGAAAACTATGAAGAACATCTAAAAAACTTAATTCTTACTACCGCATGGATCAAATCGCCAGATAAAAATGAAGTTCAACATACATTACCTATACATGAGTGGGAAGGACTCAAGAGAGGATAGGGAAGAAACCCGATAAGCGAATAGAATCGAACCAGCAATCCCCCCGCATTGGTACCTTCAATCCTACCCCTATAGATTGCCCCACTTTCTTTGTAAGCCCTTGCAGCCTTCCAATCAGCAGACCTCTACTTCTTCACAGATTATAAATATCGGATCATGACATAATGCAAGACCATATCAAATTAAGGCATCAAATTAAGTGACACTGTATGGCCATAAAATGAACATCAGAACTAACAACAAACATGAAACCCAAGAGACCTTCACCGAAAATCCAACTAACCACATAGCATTTCAAGAGTGAAATACATGTCGACGACTTCAAAGAAATCAAAATATCTCAAATTGGGAAATTAAAGCATTTGAACCCATACATATTACATCAACAAAAAGAGTCTAGGTTATAGAAGAAGTTTGGAATAACTCGACGTTCATTCATTGCTCACCCTCCAATCAACAGCCAAGGCATTAAGGTCCAATGGTGATCTAATGTAGCATCATAGCTTATGATAAGTTTCGAGTTCAACTATTGTAACGGCCCAATTTTATTAAGCCGTTAATTATTATTTATTTTCAGACGTGGATGTCAGCTTAGGTCCACGGGGACGCCTTGGACAGGCAAAATTCAGGTGTATTAAGTTTTATGAAATAATTTGTATAAACAAATAAAATAATGTGGCAAATAATAAATCGGTGGGAAATTGGTGACACGCAGGGTAGTGGTCGACACGCGTAGATTATACAATGGTGTGCACGCCCGAGTGTGCTCGTTGGCGCGCACAACGAAATTGTAGGCGCGAAAGTATAGGCAAATATATATATTTATATATAGATGTAATTTAAAAAAAAAAAAAATATATATATATATATATGAAAATCAGAAATTAAAAAGAAAAAGTGAAATGACCAAAAAGGGTATTGAGTGTATAATAGGTATGGATAAGGATAGGGGTATTTTGGTCATTTGACCAACCCCCCAAAATATCAACAAACCACCGTCCTCACCATTCTCAAATGGAAATGGGAACAAAATCGACAGAGAGGGAGAGGAGACCGAAAGAGAGAGAATGTGATTGTGAGGTGATCTAGGGTCGACAGTGAGATCAATGTGTGGGTGTTCGAAATCGAAGGGAGGTTGAGCATCGTGTTGGGATTTAAGCTATCATAGTCAGGTGCCTCACACGCATCACGAGGCGATAGCGAAATTTGGACCGGCATATTTTCGGGGATTTGAGCAACTTTCAAGGTGAGTAAAACCCTTGAGAATGCTTTACAACATTCGGTTCGATTTATTTTATTCATCGGATGTCGAATGTTTGTGTACAATAATATTGATGTCGAGGTTGATTTATCACTAGATTTGCCGGTTGTGCTGCCATATTGGGAATTTATTGTTTTATTGTTGAAGGTAAATTGTTTTATGAAATATGGTTGACTGTATGGTATGTGGTTGATTGTACGATATATATAGTTCATTGTACGGTATATGGTTGTGGTGTTCCCTCTTATATTGAGATATTAGGTATCATGCCAGCCACCGAGAAAACTAGGGGGCTGGCCATGTTTGAGTGCTACTCACTGGCAGTACCTGAGATTTGGTTATATGGTTATATAAATGACTGGTAGGTGCGCCCTCATCGTGCTATTCTGGACATGTATTATGCCGGTGTGTCGTTGGTTCCATGCTGACCACCAAGGGGACCAGGGGCCTGGCCATGCTTGAGTGCTACTCGCTGGCAGTACTTGAGATTTGGTTATATGGTTATATAGACGACTGGTAGGGTGCGCCCTCGTCGTGCTATTCTGGATATGTATTATGCCGGTGCGTCGTTGGTTCCACGCCAACCACCGAGGGATCCAGAGACTGGCCTTGCTTGAGTGCTACTCGCCGGCAATTCTCTGTGGGAGAGTCCAAAGTATGGTCTAGTCCGCCACATTGATTCAACAGACAAGTCATTAAGGGTACAATATTATGTTTATGCTACTAACCCCTTGTCTTGCAGGATTTATTACATGGAAAATGATAATCTAACTCACTTTGGGCGCACACTTTATCTTTTAGCCCATTTATGGCTATTTCTTGTTTCCCAAGGTGTGGGCCTACATCTAACAAAACACCATAAATAAACTAAAAGACAAAGTGTGCGTCCCAAGTGTGCGCCCAAAGTGTGTTAGATTATCATTTTTCTTATTATATACATTTCTGTTGTATATTTACCTGCTACTAATCTCTTGTTTTGCAGGATTTGTTAGTTATTAAACAGTTTGTTTATAGTATTGATGAGTGGTTATGATTCATGATATTGTTGGTTTACTTGATTGACATTTGACAGTTTTTCAATTAAGCATTGTTATTATGGTTTATCGAACGTTGTGCTTTCTGGAATCGTACTACACTCAGGGAATATGTTATTATGTTGCCAGTTAACACACTCATATGAATAGTAGATATATTTGATTTATTGTTGAATATTGTGTGGACTTCTCTTGGGAGTTCACTCACTGGGCTTGTCACCGTATTTGTTAGGTGGCTTGAGTGCAGATCTAGGTACGAGCAGAGCCACAGAGACATTGGGTGACTATCTTTGACGGCTTCCCATCCAGGACCTACTCGTACGTGTACATTTGATATTTTACCTTATATTGGATATCGATGGGACTTTTATGATACAGGTACATGTATATATATTACTTTGTCATCTTATATACAGTGTACGGCTATGTGACCTGGACTCGGGTGCGGGTGTCGGGTACGGGTATGAGTTTAAAGGTCGGACCCACCTATTCTCTAATTTAAGGACACGGAGACTCGACAAAAAGTGTTTAAGACTTGCGTGATAGATGCTTATGTATATGTAATAACATATATTACGTATATGTAATAGCTTATACACCTATATTTTTTCTCATTTTTCATTTCTTACTCTACACTAGAAAGTTTTTGTTAAGTTTTTTTCTTTATTCTCTTACCTTTTAAATCTTTTTATACAAAGAGCTCTTCAAATGGAGTATCCATGTCTTTTTAAGTGTCAGACTCGTTTCAAGTGTCCGACACGGGTACTTTGGGTTAGAGTGAAGGGTCCGGGTAACATAGGTGTACGGTTTCGGGTTTCCCACATAGGACTGATGCTCTTAAACTGTTGATGAATAAACTGCAAATTATCATGTTAATGCTTCCGTTGAATTATGGGTAAATTAAAAGATAAACTCGGATGAGGTTGAAAAATGATGGGTGCGCGTGTGACACAGTGAGGTCGATGACTAGGTAAGGCTGTGGGCCCGCGACGCATGATGTGGCGGCCTTGGATTATGGGACTGTCACAACTATCATCGTTAGGATTAGCATTGTGTGGAAGTTTCTTTATCTCTTTTTCGTTTTCCTTTCGCATTTGATTCTTTACAAATAAATTGAGCCTTTACATTTGGTGGGTTTTGGAACAAATTTATGTTCATGTTGGGCCATTCCTTCACACCTAAAAGGAGACTCAGGTAATGGACATAAAACAAATCAAACAAGGAAAATGATTGGTTGACATACTTTTGACACCTAGTTGTTGTAGTCATTTAAATTTCGCACCGAGAAATGTGCGCGCGTGTTTCAAAATATATCTAAAGGACCACTGACAACTAGTTGTCAAATGTAGGTATCAAAAGCTGGTTACATTTATGGAGTTTTCTTTAAAATCCTAGGCCAGGGGCGCCGCCACTCAGTGAACTAATTACAAATTTAGTATTTCCCTAAACACAATTACAAGTTCTAAAACCCCCCAAAGCAACAAATTCCAAAAACCCTAATTTCAACAAGGGCATCTCAACAATCCGCCAAGATTACAACTTGAACATACCCGAGCTAGCCGAGCATCATCGTCATCGGCATCGGCATCGTCACCGCCCCGAACAATGCCTTCTGTCTCAGTGCCGGACACAGACACTCTGACCTCCAAACAGGGTGTACGAATTAGGGAGGGTTTTCTCCATAGATTGAGTGACCAACCAAATGGGTGGCAGGAATTTGGGGTCGGCCGGCAAGAGAGGGGCTCGCCGCCGGCGAAACGCGGCGAGGGAATCGAGATTCCGGCCACTGACGAAGTGAACATCGTCGGAGAAGAGAGAGAGAGAGAGAGAGTTGGTTTGGTGAGTTTTGGGGATTTCTGATTCTGATCCTCCAAGTGGCGCCTCAACGGCCACTTAAAACCTCATTTTTGCGGTGACGTCAGCATTTCCAACATTTCAAGATCTCATGCACACCATCTCTGCTTAGTTATCATTCTTTCAGTTTGATTTGATGAATTTGTTGATGGGGACTAATAAACTTTCTACTCGCCTCGATTCAATCTCCTCTATGGATTGCTTTTAAAATTAAGGCACGGTGGGTAACCAGTTTTGGCACCGGCTTTTAGGTATCGACCTAGTCGGATGTCATTCATTTTTTTCTCGAGATACGTGTGCACATATCTCTACAAAAATGAACAGCATTCGAATGGGTCACTGCCCAAAGTCGGTACCAAACTTGGATTACTCCAACATTTTTGTTCAAAATATATTAAATTTTTTCTAATTAAATCTTCAGTTTTGTGGTTGAATTTCTACTATATCAAATTGTTTTAATAAGAGTGCTAAGGTGATTCACTACGGACACGCTATGAGCACGCACCTTGTTTTATTATTATTTTTATTTATTTTTTTTAACAATTTTATAGTTGTAGTGAGTGTCCGTAGTGAGTAACCTTAGCATTATCCTCAAGCACAAAATTGTAAAAAAAAGTAAAATAAAAAATAAAAAATATGGTACGTGCTTTTAGTGAGTGCCAATAGTGGGTCACTTCAACATTTATCTTGTTTTAATGAGTGATTGTAAGTCATTTTGAGATATATCGAAAGCTCCTCAAAACATTTCTCTTATTTTAATAGTGGGTCACTTCAACATTTCTCTTATTTTTTTTTTTTTTTTTTTTTTTTTTTTTTGATTGGTGTTACTTCTAATTTTCCTAAAATCTATATATTTCTTATTCTATATTTAAAAGTGATTCATATTATATATCTACCTAAACATTTCTATTTCTGATACACTCTATGTATATATTATTTATTCACAACTCAATATTTTATAAAATTCTCATTTAAGCTACACTCATTTATGTGATCATATATATATATATATATATATATATATATGTGTGTGTGTGTGTGTGTGTGTGTGTGATCATATATATATATATAGGTACTACTACCATAAGAACTAAATATATACTCATACCATAGGTACACTATTTACAACTATTGAATTCTAATCCAACACATTAATCGAGGCGTTATAAATGCACAAATCATTTAATGCACAACACATTTTGAGAGGTTCTCATGGCATAGATATATATTTGGTAGATATACATTTTGAGAGTCTATCTCAATAGGGATATTTCAATATGTTAGTCGAGTCTATATAAACAGGGATAAAAAAGTTTTACTCATTATTTTTTTGAGCTAATTAAGGAGACAGAGCTTCTGAAAGTTGTATTACTCCCGAAAATATATAGGAAAATACTAGAATGACAATGAGTAAATCACACCTCAATAGACATTGACCCACAAAACCCTTCATGCAACATTGACCCGCGTGCTATGCACCAAGATCTGTGTGTGCCCACATTTTGAGGTGGGCATCAATGACTCTTGTGGGTTGATGTATGTCGGGGGTGTGACTTCTTGTTATGTTATCATTATAGTACTTCTCAAAAATATTATGTACATTTAGTGGGGATGTGTACCCTTCAGGCTCTATTACAGCACACATATGATTATAAAAAGAAGATATCAATAAATAATGCAAAACATGCTTCAATATATATTAGCAGTTTATAATTGGTTTTTATATTATATTTTATTTTATCAATTTTGTTTTTTATATTTATTAATGATACTATACTTTGTAAAATAATATATATATATATATATATATATATGCAAGGTCCGTGACATACGTTGCCCCGGCTACAAGCCTAGGAAGTCCTTAAAACCGTAATTCTCTTCTCATAGGAAACCGTTATGAGTACGAATTCCAAACCCAACCACCAAACAATTAAACAAACACACACAACACCATATATAAAATGATCATCATCTCTACTTGTTATATACATTTTTTCAATTACAATCTCTATATAAATTCCTCACACAAACCTCAAATCTCATCATATAGCTATTCACAACTAATCACAATGGGAACATCAACATTAGAAGAAGTTTTTAAAGGCGAGGAGAAGCCAGCGGCAGCATTGGTACCGCAATCGAAGTACTCGAAGCGGGTGGTTCTTAAATCCGTACTAGGTCGGAGCGATGGAGGGGTTGGGCTGGTTGGGGAGAGAGTTGTGGTGGGGGGATGGGTGAATTCACATATAGAGGTGAAAAAGGAAGAGGCTTCGGCAGTGCCTGTGGTGGCAAGGATGGCGAGGACGGAGAGTGATAAAGTTACTTGTGTTGAGATTTTACAGACTAGAGTCCCGCTTTTTCGGAGCATTTTGAAGGTCTTTACTCCTCACCATGAGAAGGAGAGGAGGGAGGCAGTAGTACCACAGCCTGTTAAGGCTGTGCCCTCCACTGCTTACTTGCAAGTGAATGATGGCTCTTCTTTGTCCAATCTTCAGGTACAACATTAATTTGTATAATTTTGTTGTCTAAATCTTTGGTTGAGATTGAAAATTAAGTTGCATTGAAATTATTAATTTGAAATGTTGATCAGAATTAATGATCTGCTCTACTCGTGTCACTTTGTCAAATTATGATACATTATTAGTTATGTATGCTATCACAAGAAAAATATCCAATCTTTGGTTTAGTTTTCAAAGATAAATTTGGTTTTAGTTTGAGATCTTTTTTATGTGATATCTATTGATAAGACTTATAGAAGTAATAGATAACACTTATATATAGAAGTGCGAAACTATGAACTCGTGATGTTGTTTTGCCGATGCATTTCAGGTTGTTTTGCATTCATCTACTGCTCCTATCGGCCAATTCACTCAAGTAGGAACGTCGATCTTGGTGGAAGGCATTATAGAGAGGTCGGAACAAAGAAACCAAGTCATAGAGCTTAAAGTGGAGAAAATTCTACATTTAGGCTTTGTGAATCATGATAGGTATCCATTAGCAAAGAAGAGAATACCTATTGAAGATCTCAGGACAATTCCCCACCTTCGACCTCGAACAAAAACGGTATAATTTCGTTATCTCAAACAATTTAAAGAAGTGAAAATGCCATGTTAATGTGTTAATTCAATTTGTTTTTATCAGGTACAATCCATTGCTCGAATTCGCGGTGCCTTGAGTCGGGCAACTCATACATTCTTCCAAAACCATGATTTTATCGAAGTCCATATGCCTGTTGTCACCAACGTCGATGCTAAGGTTTTTAGTGAGAAGCTCCAAGAGACTACCGAAAAGGTTGATCAGCAACCAACTTCGATGGATGATGATAATGGACCTGTCAACCTTCGAGTTGTTAGGGAAGCGATAAAAGAGAAAGCCGATAGGATTAATGAGCTGAGCCGAAGTGACAGCAACAAGGAAGCACTGGTGCTTGCACTTCAGGACCTTAAGAAGACGATCGGGCTAGCTTCGGAGTTGGAAGAGAATGAAAAACAGGGCTCTAAAGTTACATATAATACAGAACAAGAAATGCATCTCACAGCTTCCTACCAGCTTCATTTAGAGAGCTATGCCTGCGCCCTTGGTAATGTTTATACGTTCGGTCCAACATTTCGAGCAGAAAAATCTCTGCCATCGAAGCATTTAGCGGAGTCGTGGACTGTTGAACTCGAGATGGCCTTTGCAGACTTAGAGGTACATATTTTTTGAGGGACTGGTCTTACCAATGTGTTAATTTACTTCCTGATCATAAGTAGATTTTAAGATTTTCACTTCCTGACCATAAGTAGATTTTAAGATTTTCATTTTTAACTATGCTAACTTTTTTTGTTGTAACAACACTAGGATGTCTCGAACTGCGCAGAGGATTACATCAAGTTCTTATGTCAATCAGTGCTGGAAAATTGCCCTGAAGTTATCAAATTTATCGCGAAACGAGTAGACAACACCCTTCGGGATTGCCTTGAATCCGTTGCAACTAGCTCATTTCAAAGAATCACCTACACAGAGGCATTAGAGCATTTGGAGAAGGTAAAAGAAATGTAACTAATTGTTTGGTATTGTTGCAATATAACTTCTTTATCTATGGTTTGCTCAAACTTTATTTTCGCAATCAGGCTATGGAAAAGGCGCCCGAAGGAAAAACTGAATGGGGTTTAGCACTTACAGAAGAACAAGAAAGGCATGTCATATACCTTTCGACAAATCAAGTTCTTCACAATTTTTACTAACAACATATAGTCGAAAGTTCTGTTGTTTTCGAGGTCTTTAATGATTCAAACATTTTAACTTGATCATTTGGAAATTAATTGCAGTTACTTAGCAGATCAGGTGTACAAAAAACCTGTCATAATATACAACCACCCAAAAGATGTGAAGCCATTCTTTGTCCATCTCAATGATGACGGCAAAACTGTTGCGGCGTTTGATGTGATCATACCAGGGGTAAGCTTTGAAATCTCTCTATAGACCAAGTCTAGGCCAACTGAATTTTCTCTACACTAAATGTGGACTGCATTATAATTGTAGGTTGGAAAATTGGTTAGAGGGAGCCAAAAGGAGGAACGTGTCGACAAGCTCAATCAAAGGTAATGCCTTAACAATTGACAGACTAAATCTCTACCATTCTTGAATTGGCAAAGCAACATTATATTGATAACATTAACAATGTAAGGATGCTAAGCCTAAGCATATTGAATATTTACAACGAGGGGTCTTTGTTTTTGGGCAGGATGGAAGAGCTAGGATTGTCAAAAGAGCAGTATGAGTGGTACTTAGATCTGCGCAGGCATGGAACGGTTAAGCACTCCGGCTTCAGCCTAGAGTTTGATCACTTGGTTCTTTTGGCTACCGCGCAAAGAGACGTCAGAGATGTCGTCGCTTTCCCAAGGAGCTGAGGCGCTAGATTAAGCTCCTAAATGTGGGAAGACTTTCGATTTCCACTCATGGGGCAAGATGTATGATGAATGCTTCTTATATACGCAACAAATGTAAAGGTTCTATTCTATTCGAAAATCATATGTCATGGTGTTTTATCTCTGTAAACATCTGTCATCTGTGTATAAATGAACAGAAATAAAACATTATCAATCAACTGTAGAAACAACAGCTATACACAAGGATATATGGTGCCCCTTCCCTGTGCACTAGCTTACGACGAGTCATGTTTGCCAATAAAATGAGGTCTTGGGAAGGAAATTTATTTGACGTACCCCTTTTCACTCAAATTCATCCGTGTGCATGTGTGTAATTCATCGGAAGCATTAAAATGCGCGACAAGTCCATATATATACATTAATGGACAGGAGTCTTGTGATCAGCTTTTCATTACTTAAAAAAACTTAACTTACATTGTCAAGCAATCTCAATCTAATAACATCGTTTAAGTCATTGAACTACATACACGAGGAACAAAAACCTTGAAGAACTAGTAATTCTGCCACTCATCGCCTTTGCTCGAGCTTCAAAGTTATAACTATTAATCAGAGACAACAGTAGTTGTTTACATTCCAGAGTTATCAAAAGGTCCTATAAGGAGAATGTGTGAGGTAGAGTTGAAAAGGTTCAAGGTAGATGGATGGCTTGCTTGTTTAAAGACTTTGTTTGGATTTGGCTTGAAGTCTGAATTAAGGAATCCACAATTTGACTCATTGTTTTACAAGATTTTGATTCTGCAGTGGCTGCATTTCTTGACTTCTCCACTTTGGTATGCTTCATATATAGGCTTTAAGGAGAACTCAGAGACTACCAGCAAATTAAAGGATCTTATAAAAAAAAATAAAAATAAAATAAAATTAAAGGACTCTCTGGGTGGGTCATAACACTCATAACAAATAGAGCCTACATGGGTTACAATGGGTTATGTACCATAGATGCCACATAATTAAACATACATGCCAACAACTCGTATACATGCATGTACCCTTAATTATAGGAATTAAGCATTTGGTAAACAAATAAAGTACTTCAAGATAATGTTGATGACAATAATTAACATATAAAGTAAGCTAACAGAATGATGTGATTCTTTTTTTTTTTTTGACTAAAAATGATGCGATTTTTAATATCTTAGAGATGGGTGTGTTTTCTTTTTTTTTTTTGGTGCTTTATATGAGTGTGTTGATGATGGCTTAAGAAAAGTTAATTTGGGTTGCTTACCAAATGGAAATTCCACGAAACAGATACAAATTGCATCAAAAGATCTAAAGAAGAAAATAAAGAGCCTAAAGGATCTGGTGTGCTTGGGTTCCATCAGCCATAACAAGTACTTTCGAGTTTGAGTCTTGGATTTGTAGTAGTCTCTTTAATGCTCTAGAGAGATAGAGCTTTGTCACCACCTGATAGTCCTACTTTGTCCAATCTCGAATAAATGAGAGCTCATTGGGCTTCAGATATCGAATTGCTTAAAAATACTTCAATTACAATGAAATCATCACCAACAGACGGGTGGCTCAAGGCTCGACACTTCGCCCACTTAAGTAGTGACTCAAATTCGATTTCTATCGATGGAGTCCCCTCTTATAAAAGAGTCAAAGCCTCAAATGGACCGATTATGGTTCCAGCTAGAAGTAGTTGTTCTAATACCTAAGTGGCTAAAACCACCCCGTAAAAAGAAATAAATCATCCATGTATGAACAACCAAAGTGAAAGAAAAAAAATGTAGTAGTAGAAGAGTAAACAAATGAGACGCATTGACTATCGCAATTCACACACAACAGCACAACACTGCCCAGACAGAGACAGTGCTCTCTCTCTCTCACGCATTAAAGACACACACCCACTACTTGCGCAGCATGTCTCTCTCCACTGCCAGCTTTTCTCTCCTCTTCTCCGAATTCAATACAACTTTCCGCCATTCCCATCTGTAATTGAATCTCTCTTTCTTCACCAACAAATAAAGACAACAAACAGTCTAAAAAACCGACCCATATCTCGATTTCTGCTCAATCTTTTGCCAAATCCATCAATACCCGCAGAGATCAATCGAAGATCGACACACCCATTTCTCAGTTTCTGTTTCTGATCACTGTGGAGCTCAATCCCCAACTGGGTTTTGGTGTTGTTCATCCAAAAAATCTTCAGTAGACCCACAAAAAGGTCACTCCAAGACCGACCCATATCTCGAGTTCTGCTCAATCTTTTTACAAATCCTTCAATACCCACATAGATTAATCCAAGATCGAGACACCCATTTCTCGGTTTATCGATTGAGTGCCCAGAAAGATCAACGGAAGGCCCAATTGAATTGGGTGTTTTTTGATTGATTGGACATGGAAGACGAGGAATTGGAGGAGTACCTGTTCAAGGTGGTGATTATTGGGGACTCTGCGGTGGGGAAGTCGAATTTGCTGTCGAGGTATGCGAGGAATGAGTTTAATTTGCATTCTAAGGCGACGATTGGTGTGGAGTTTCAGACTCAAAGCATGGAAATCGATGGGAAGGAAGTGAAGGCTCAGATTTGGGACACAGCGGGGCAGGAGAGATTTCGTGCAGTCACTTCTGCGTACTATAGAGGGGCAGTTGGTGCACTTGTTGTGTATGATATCAGTCGGAGAACCACCTTTGAGAGTGTCGGTCGGTGGCTTGAGGAGCTCAAGAGTAAGTGCTTTTAGTTGTTATTGCTGAGTGCTATTTGTTGTTGTTTTTTTTTTTATGTGGTTGAATCTTGATCTTGATACCCTTTTGTTTGTTTGGTGAATGAGGAATGCCCATGTTGTTAATTTTGGTTTTTGGTTTGGATTGATGAGGTTTTAGAGTATTTGGATGCTAAGGTTTGGGGCTTTGATCTATAAAAATGGCTTGTAGATCTTAAAAGTTATGAGGAGTTTTGTTGTCAAGAAATGGATTGAATCGAGTGGGGTGGAAGAGTTTAATTCATGTGGCCAACCCAAACTAGTTTCGGAAGAGCTAGAACCATTTGACCAACCAAGTAGGTAACCCAATGGTCTGGTATGTGGTTCTGGGTATAAGAGGTTGGGGGTTCAAGTCCCAATGGGGGCAAATTGATTTCTTTCTTATCAAAAGAGAAAAAAAAATGGAGGGTTTAGTTTTATACTAACTGACGAGTATAATCTTGGATGGGAATCAAAGGTCTTATGGATTTGTTTTCTGGTGTATATAAAAAATAAAGATCAATCTGTGGTTTTGTGTCATTGATGATTTAGTTTTCTTAGAGCTCCGACTTTGAATTCGGACAAGCTTTGATCTGAATTTGATAAGGAAGGTACACTATTGGTTTTCCCTGATTAATTGATGAAGATAATGAATTTTAAGTTTAGTTGGAAGATACTGCTTTTAGACTGCAATGTAATTGCAATGCGTTCATCTATATGTAGGAAAGTTACTATGTCGCTCTTGTTTTGATTTCATCCCATCTTTTTCTCTTGAGAGGTCACAATTCGGTTAGCATGTGGAGGTATGTTATGTTTTCGTATAGATTGTCTTGAAAATTAATTTGTCATTACTAGTTGAAAACACATCTATCCATCCTAGATGTTGGTTTTTCTGTCATACAATT
This sequence comes from Stephania japonica, assembly GCA_039657345.1. Classification (NCBI taxonomy): domain Eukaryota; kingdom Viridiplantae; phylum Streptophyta; class Magnoliopsida; order Ranunculales; family Menispermaceae; genus Stephania; species Stephania japonica. The sequence goes on from CM077558.1 coordinate 51,487,449, forward strand.
AAGTATTTGGGGGTGTAGAAACTGATTTGTAAGTGAACTGTCTGGAATTCCTACCAAAAAAGAAAAATGCTATTTTGACTTCATTTGGACATGCCGATTTAGTGCCCCCTTGATTGATGCATCGATGTGTACACAGAACTCGATATGCATCTAAGGGATCCAATGAGTGTGTACCAAATTGGCATGACCAAATGAAGTCAAAATAGCAAGACTAATAAAAAAAAGTGAACCGTCTGGAATAACATTATTCTCTCATAAGTTAACAGTAGTGTCCCACTTTTGCAATGTGAGGATTTTTTTTGGCAAATTTAAGTTGACGTTTAATTGAGAAAGAATGTAACTAGTATATTAAGAGAGAAGAGGTTGATCCTAATATGTTTGAGTATGGCTATTTGTACCCCCACCTTTTACTTAAGGCACCCCTGCAAAAAAGTCAGACTTAAAAAAAGTCAATTCTATTGCAAAATGACCCTTATGCCCCTCACTGTGATTAGTACACCTTGCCACCCTTTTCCTCTCGATTTGTGCACCCCACCATCATCCCTCCACACACTTTCTTCTTGTGATTTATAGGGCATATCAAGATGCGGCTCAGCCTTGCAGGTCTGAATCTCTAGTTGGAGAGTCGGTAAGAGTCCACTGAACCTCTAGCTGAAGAGTCGATCAAAGCCTGTAAAACCTTTAATTGGAGAGTCGGTCGAAGCCCACTGAACCTTTAAGTCGGCAATTATCGACCAAATTTCACCAATAAAGTTCGGTTGGACAACACCGAACTTAGAACATAAATCTCAACCATATGTCGTTGAACCTAAAATAGATGTCTCGACTAAGGTTTTAGAGTTGGGTGATTCAGTTGGGATGAAAAGGTATTTTGGTAAAATTGTTGGATGCCCTCATAGATTGAAATTTAAATTTGGGGTGCACTCAAAATCTGGGTGCCCTTATAGAATATGGGGTGCCGGACTCGTATGTTTTGATATTGATGTTACATTGTAACAAAAAGCAAAATATCCCTTTAGTATATGTATGATGTATCTCTATATCTGTTTGAGGATGTGTGGACCAAAATATAGTCCCACATCGGTCTATCTAAAGGTGAAAGATTTACATGTGGATCTCTCCCCAAATAGTACAGGTGCCTAAAACAATATTTTCTGATGGGTTGACATAATTTCGATACATGGATTTACTGTCTGTTGGAGTCATTTGGATTGTGCATCAAGACGTGCGCTCACACAAGAACTGTGTTTTCAAGGGATTTCAACAGCTTTGTGGCGAATGTATGTATCAAGAGTAGATCACCCAATTGCTTTCCTCTCACTTTTCAATGCTTTTCTTAGATTTGATTTCCACAGAGTAATGCACAAACTTCATTTCCTTGTGTTCTTATTAAGTTGAAATAGGTTGGGAATCAAACTGACTTCTAATGAGAGAATTGAGGCTACATAGGAAGAACTGTTGTTGTTGAAATAGGTTGGGAATCAAACTGACTTCTAATGAGAGAATTGAGGCTACATAGGAAGAACTGTTGTTCTTTGCTTTTGAAGAGTTTTATTTGATGATGCAAGAAGTCTTTGATGTAGCTCTATCTAAGGATATTTGGGACAAGATTTTCTGAATTTTGTCGTGAATGAGCAGGGTGGGTGTGTTGGTGTGGTTTCACTGTTTCAGCAATATGTCCAGCTCCCCTATTTCCTTGGCTAGTATATTATTTTGTTTCAACTTCTGTATGTATTTGTATGGGCAACATAAGATCCAAGGAGACATACTAAATACTACATGCCCAAGATAAAATTGGTTTTGAATTTTGAAGCTACTTCCCATGCATATATATCGTCAGCTTTGCAAACAGTTTTCTTTAATCTCATTATTACACCATTCCTGTCAAAATGCTTAAATGCTTCAGACTAAAGTTTTCCCCTTTGTGTAGCCGTTTTTCACTCTCTAGAGTCTAGAATGCTGCTCCCTGCTCAAATTTTGCATTGTATGCTTTCTGATGTACGTTTTGTTAAGTAGTGCCTAGTGATACGTGTGGTGAACTTCTGATGTGTGGTATTTTCTCTTTTAGTTAATATGTCCTTTTCCCTTCATTACTGAATACTTACTGTATGTTGCAGCCCACAATGATAAAACTGTTGCAAGAATCCTCGTGGGGAACAAATGTGATTTGGAGAATATCAGGGACATAAGCGTCGAGGAAGGCAAAAGCCTAGCAGAAGAAGAAGGGATGTTCTTCATGGAGACATCTGCTCTAAATTCAACAAATGTTAGAACAGCTTTTGAGATGGTTATTAAGGATATCTACAGCAACATCAGCAGAAAAGCCTTGTATTCTGATCCTTACAAGGCCGAATTGTCTCTCAACAGGGTTAGCCTCGCAACTAATGGGGAGGAGCCGAAACAAGTGCAGGGAAGGTATTCTTGCTGTTCAAGATGATTTCTACAGTTCTACTTCAAAATATACTTTCAATTCGGGAGAACAACAATGCTTCTGCTAAGATTGGTTAATCAAATTCTACTGGCTTCGTTCATTTGCTCTTGTTATCCGAATTCAGGGAAATTACCAAGTAATACCATAAGGATATTTAGTAATTGAAGATGGAAGTGTTTTTCGCCTTCGAAACCAAAAGAAAGGTACACAATTCTTCTATGGAATAAGTAGTGTATGATTGTTCTTTCTGTTACTGTAAAATTGTTTTGTCTGGAAATTTCCATAGTTTTTCATTGAATACAAATGAAACTGCTTATCTTGCTTGAATTAGTGGACATGTTGTATCTTCAAAAAATAAAGACTATCTTGTGAGATTCTTTGCAATGTGATAAACGCCGAATGTGGAGTGATTAATTATGCAAGAAATTCGAGATGTTTATGTTTGTGCATGAATAAATTTCTCTCGCATTTCAGTCGCGTTTTTATGTGATTGTTTATCTGGCATGCTAATTTTAATTCTGAAACATTCTCTATTTATGAATATATGGCAATGGAATTTTCATAGCTAGGTATATATCATAGGAGAGAAGGGAAGAGTTAGATATTCATCGTCGGACCTTACTTAACAATCATTTAACTTTTAAGTTGAAGTTTATCTATTCTTTCTCTATGCGCGGGATAATATTGGAATAGCTTGATATCTATTTTGTGCTCGCGAGTCGTGACAACATCAATTGCACTAAATCGAACAAAATGAAAGAGTTTGATCCATGTTGTCGACCACTATTAATTTGGGGTTGAGGCTATGTTGTTGTTGTTGTTGTTGTTGTTGAGTTGCGACAACATCATTAGAAGTGTGAAGAAAGGTAGGACTAATTCAAATTTATCTTATCCTTAATGGCCTACCAGGGTCTTAATGTTCCTTTCAAGAATTGGAATTTTGTTGCATGAAAGATTACATAATGGAGCGGAAAAGGAGAAGCACATGGCCAGAGCAGCAGACATGGAGATTGAATCAACAATAATGTTCCATTATAGATTATATGGTTTTGGATACATACATGAATGAATATTCATAATGGCCTACCACTAATTTTGAGATCTATTGTGTTAGCTTTAATTTGTAGTCTTGGGAAAGTTGGCATGGCCGCTTCCTCAATGGCCTAAAATGTTGTTGGGAATGGTTCAATTCAATAAGTCATGCCGCACCCAGCATATATTAATGTTGAAGTGTGAAACAAGTCTTCAAATAACATTTGATGAGGAATCAAAATTCATGATTCCCACAGATTTGTCCCATCTTTTGTCTTCAAAAATTGATTACATTGAATCATCCCTTGAACCATTCATGCATGAAGGAGAAGAAGAGGAATCGCAATTATAATGTTTTTATGTGACATTGCTACTTCCAAAAATTAATTGATGCACTGGTAAAGTTACTGAAATTTGATGTAGTGGTAAGGTTACTAAAATTTGCTTGATGATCCTACCCAAAAAAAAAAAAATTGTTTGATGATCAATAAGTCATGATATCGGATCTTGCCATCAAACTCTAAATATGTTGGTTTCCCGGGTCATGGGGTTGGGGGCCGATTGACTCTTGTTGGAGTTGTAGAGACTAAGTAGGGAGGGGCCTAACAAAGGTTTGGACACCACAATTAAAAAAAAAAAATGCAGAACTAATTAAGTTCTTAATTATAGCATGTTAACAAATTAATTAACATGAAAAACAAACACTTCATCAGCAGATACCACAAGTGAATTTATTTTTAAGTAGACATATATCCATGACTACAACACAGACAACCATACACGCACATTCATCATAACATATAAACTTGGAAAATTAAGAGCAACTAGCAGGTGTGGTGAGGTTGCATTTGGGAGGGAGAGCCACAGCAAGGTCAGGATCTACCCCAAAAGAGGACATGAGAAAAGAGTCCTTGTATTGGCAGAAACAATCCAAATCTGCCTTCGACAAGACGTCGCAGCACGCCTTCGTTGGCGGCTTCGTGTTATCCTTTGTCACTGCCGGCTTGCACAATTCAAGATCGTCTCCGCTCATGTTGCACAGACTAAATGCAGCCATGCCATCAACAATGGCAAAGACCACAAGAGTAACAACAAGAACTTGGCCTACCTTTCTCATGTCCATATTGTGTGTATAATGTGTATGTATGTTCTGGCTAATATAAATCCTGTCCTGGTGACTTGGTGTGTTCAATGTGTATGTATGTGTGCATTATATATAAGAAGTGATTTTTTTGGGCCACATGTTTTGAAGCCCGTGAATGTACATTGTCAGCATTGTCTTAAACTTTTGCACTTAATTTAGAATGTGTAGGTGTCACGGGTGACCATGAATGTACCTGGTTTAGTACTTTATCTCCATTAAGGACAAATAGTTATAACTAGATTAGTACAAATTAACCACCATTTTCTTTTAATAAGATGAGAAACCAACTTATTTACCTCTCAAACTTTCACCTCATCTAAGTTATCATATACTAAATTATTGAGCAATCACTTATTGGCTAGTAATTTTTTGTGTGGTTAGTTCGAGTTTAATAGAAGAGTTTGATTCATGTATAGTTGATCCCCAACTAATTTGAAATATATTGAGGCTATGTTGTTGTTGAATTGACATGATACAATTATACAAGATTTAATTGATTTAAGCAACAAATTATTAACAAAGGGGTTTCATAATTTTAAAGCAGTTTTCTATTATTTAACAATAATAATAAAGAAATTTTCAAAAGTAATAATAATAATAATAAAGAAGTTTTTCCTACCAAAAAAAAAAATAATAAAGAAGTTTTTTTTAAAAAAAAAGAATAATAATAAAGAAAGATGAAATATAATGTATATAGTCTTTAATAATTATTTTTCACCTAGAACTCCTATAAACCTATCTCTTATTAAATAAAGTGTATCGCTTATAAAATAATCAGTTCTGGACATTATAATATCAATAACAACAATTTTTTAATTAAAAAATAGAATTTACCTTTTAAAAAAAAATTTACCTAGTTTATTCATTCATTGATCTTTTTTTTTCTTTTTAAAGTGTACTTATTTTATGTTTTATATATATCATACAACTCTCTAAACATTTTTTTTTAGTCAAGACAATTCTCTAAACATTAAGCGTGAAATGGTGTTCGAAATTAAATCTTATGCCCATTCACCTTTGAAAAAAATAAATAAAAAAATAAATGAATAAAATCTTGTGCCCATTCACATGAATAAAACTTTTTCTATATATATATATATATTTTTTTTTTTTTTGGTAGGAAAAACTTTTTCTATTTCAGATGAATGAAAGTCATTGGTCTCGTGAATGGATAGGAAAGAATAAGTCTTTTGTCCTTTCCTGACGAACTGACTAGCCCCTAGCCTAACACGTGTCAACAAGACACATATTATGCACAATTTTAGGATGGACAACGATAGGGTGATGACATCCTGAAAAAAAAAAAACGATAGGGTGATGACATGCATGTATACCGCGGTATACCTATGATACATTATACAATATTTATATACATATGTTTGTTATACATATATACTAGTTGATTTTTTTTTTCTTGAAACCAAAACCAATCTTATTCATTTCAAATCGTTCTCAATTACATTCAAAATAAATAAAGGCATAACACATCACTCGTTTCATCGAGATAGAGTTAACTTCATTATAACCTCAAGTCCGATATATTCACTGATCTATAAACAAAAGAAACACTATATGAAGTCCGTTACTAATTATAAATTATAGCTCTGAAGTAGGAATTATCTTTGTAATTACTCCAGATTGCCTGAACCACCCCAAGAGTAGATAACATGAAACTCCATTTTCTAATGAGAAAGTCACACTTATTTTCTTTGCTACACAAAAACTGTTAGGCCAGGCCCTAATTAATAGATGTATAGAATACATTGTTGATGCACAAAAGCTGCATAGCTTGTTCTCAAAGAATCTCAATGCCATGTGATCTTTGCGAATGTTAGAACTTTAAATTAAGAATACCGTGTGGAGCCAATCAAAACAATTGGTATTTAAGTTAGCATAGCTATTATCTATCTCATCTTTTTCTTTCAAAGTTTTTTTGGAATGTGACATAGATCACCTTGAACCGCACTTTTGAGTATATAAAAAAAGAATAAAATCAATATTTTGTTAATTAATTTTTTAGCAGTATTTTGATAGTTAATTTATCCTTTTTTACCCATCCTTTAAATTCATGGAATATATATACCAACAAGTACATATAAAGTGTTGAATGATTGGTAGAACAAATTAAACCATTAATATTCATACATAATACTTTGCACTACTTTATTTTAAAAAAAAACAATTTATACATTTACCAACAAAATTTCAGCAACAAAATAAAGTTTTGCTAAATAATTTTTTTTAGAAGCAATTTTTTTTTAATTTAATTTTCTTCTTAAATCTCATAAGAATAAGATAGCAATAACTTTTTTCGTTTCAAATATCTTCTTTGCAACAGATCAACATGTTTCGTTTCTGTTATATTCATTATATATATATATATATATATATATAATAAAATAAAAAAACAGCTACAAAACTTTTATTGCTGATGACACTTTTAGCAACAAAGGTTTAATTGAAATTCATAGTTCTTGTAACAAATGTAGCAACTAAATGACAGCAAAAGTTGTTTTGTGAGGTAACTATATAAGCAACTTATTCTCTTGTTGCTGAAAAGTGCTGCTGCTTTTTTCCTAAAAGTAGCAACAAATAAACTTTGTTGCTGGAAAATTCTTTGGTAACAAATATTCAATTTGATACTAATGGCTGGTGCGTTAGAGTTGTTCGATACTCCACGGCTTAAGAGGATGTCTCGAGTTCGAGTCTCCATAAACGTAAAAACACCATTAAGAGGGGTGCACACGGATTGGATCCAATCCAATCAAATTATTGCAGACTGAAAAATTACAGTCCAATCCAATTCAAATAATTCATCAATCCAACTCAATCCAATTTGCAAAATGTGGACCGAATTTAATCAAGTTCCACATATTTATGTTTCATAACCAAATATTCATGAAATTAAACTTAATCAAATGAATCACAAAAATTATACATATTTCATGAATGAAAAATTTACAAAATACATCCCAAAAATCTATATATAGCATATTTCCCATAAATTTATCATCACAATAACCTTCAAAATGTAAGTTCCTACATAAATAAATGTCATCCATAAATCTTCATCATATACCCTCACAAAAGCACAAAAAAGTGCATGTTGAACATACAAACCTACACCAAAAAAAGGTTGAAAGCATAATACTCCTTTCTTTTCATATTATCCGTCACATTAGGGGAAGTTTTTTTTATTTCACAATATGTGTCACATTAGAAAATCAATAAACATTAAATGTTATATTTTCAATTTTAACCCTATTCTATTTAATTGAGACACTATCAATTACTCTTTTTTACACAATACCTATAATAAATGAAGTTATTTATGAGAAGGTAATTTAAGGCTTTTTTTAAAATTTTAATGGTAATTAATTATCACCTTAATTCATGTGCACATGTAAGTCAAAATGTGACAGATAATATAAAACAGAGGGAAAAAAATAGTTAAGAACAAGCATAGTCATTTAGATATTTTAGTTTAGAGTTGATGCTCTTTAAGATTCTATAGTACATATGATTAGATATATATATATATATATATATATATATGTGTGTGTGTGTGTGTGTGTGTGTGTGTGTGTGTGTGTATGTGTGTGTGTGTGTGTTGATGTGAAACGAACTAGATTAGATTTGATCCGTGGTTTTTTTTTTATGTAGGATCCGTAATCCGATCTTGTCCATTCGGATTAGTGATTTTTCAATCTAGTCTAGCCCAAGAGTTAAAAAAAATTGATCAAATTAGTGATAATTGATCCGAATTGGACCAAATCCACGGATTAGTGCAATCCATGTGCATCCCTAATTAGGAAAACTTTATCTTTTTTAGAGTGGACTCATCTCGAGCCCAAAATAGTTGATTAAGTTTGGATACTGAGTAGTCTAGAAAAAAAAATATTCAATTTGATGCTGAGGACTAACAGCGAGACTATTAATTAGTGAAAAGCTAGCAACGAAAAGTAAAAATCATTTCTAAAGATATTTAGGAACAAAAGGTCGTTGGTAAATGTGAGTTTTGTTGTATGGCACTTAAATTAAAATTAAAATGATGACACGAAATTAAGTACTACTAGGTACGTAATAGAACAAATATAACTTATTAAACAGAGCAAAAACAGGACAAAGTACACAGATTAATGATCGAATCATCGATAGTGATCTCAACATGAACGCTACAACAACACAAACAACTAATTAAAACACTAGAATTTAAAGCAACATGGACTAATTTGATTTCTAAATTATCAAACCACATGAACAAACTAGTCTTGATCAATCAATTAGTCACACTTGACCGGGGCCTGAGGAGAATTGCACTTCTCGGGAAGTTCCTTGCCAGTTGGGGATCAATTCCCAGCGATTTCATCAGGTCAGTGTTCTTGTAGTACTTGCAAAAACACTTGAAATCAGCATGTTCAAGGGCGGAGCAACACACATCCGAAGGCGGTTTTGGGTTTGGGTTGCTGACCGACGGCCTGCATGCCCTCATCCCCGCTGCGGTCACGTTGCACAACTGCGCATTGCACCGATGATTGTCTCCGATGGTCACCAGCAGCATCAGTGCCACGGCCACCATTACAATTAGTACTGACTTCCTTGGCTGTGCCATCTCTCTTAAGTTAATTCTCCTTTCTATGTTTGAGTTTGTGTTAGTGAATGTGAAAAGTGTGTGTTGTGGTTGGTGTTTATATAAGGTTTTTATGGACCCATGTGGGACGAACAATTGTTAGTCCGTGAGTGCACTTTGGCTGGATAAGGGTCACGGACTGTATTTGTAGCTCGATTAGCAAGGAAAGCTTGGTCTTTGGTTTAATCTAATATTGTATATAGTATACTTAAGCTTTTTCTGTGGGCGTCGATTTTATAGAGTAGGGTAATTAATTCAAATTAATTAATTAATATGTTATATACAGTCTTATAGATAATATATATTATTTGAGTAAGTCACGGACTCACAGCTAACCCACACTCAGTCGGGTCTCATATGGTAGGTGGCCCTCAATGAGAAATATTTGTATGATGGAATACTAAGTTTAAGTCTTTATATGTATGAGGGAGGTCTAGTGTATATGAGTGAAGGTTTAAGGTTTAATGTGATGCTTTAACAAAATGCTAAGGTAAGATCAGAGTATGTCGTCCCAACATTTTGGGGGGCCTTGGCAAAACCTTACAAATGGACTTAGGATGATTGCCCTTCTTGCCCCATCCCAAGTTTGCCCCTGGGTAAAATATACGGTGTTTGTTTCCTATCCTTGTAACTCTTTTTTTATTTAATTACTTAAAACTCTATACGGGTTTCCAAATCCTTATAACTCTTTTTTTTGTTTAATTACTTAATACTCTATATGGAACTTTTCTTACCACTCCACTTCAAATTTAGTGATAGCTAAGTTGAGACCTTGAATTTTATATAATTGGATCCTCATGTGTGGGGCATCAGCCAACTTAAGACTTTGACATTAATATATAGATTATAAAAACCAATTAATAGGGCATTAGCAAAACTTGGTATATATTTTGGACTTAAAAAATCATTTGTCTTTGATGCCATATTATAATTCGATGCATTGAAATGACCAAGCCATGCAAGTTTCATATAGGAGGAAGAGCGTGTACGAGTGAAGGCTTAAGAGTTTGGAGTTGATGTAATTCACCAAAATATCAAAACAAGATGGTATTGTCTTCAATCCAAACTTAATTCCTTTTCTTTATTTACTTAATGCCCAATGAGACTATTCTTACTCACCCTCCAACCCAGTTTTTCATTCCATTCATGAAACTTGAATTTATAAGATCTCGTCTAAGGCAACTGAATCCCTTACCATTTAGACTAATCGGTTGTTGATATAACTTTCATATTTATAATTTTCATTTTTTTGGTACATAACATTTTGTGTGGGTTAGTGTCGGAAGATGGTCGACATGATATGACAAGTCAGCCCATTTTGCCACCCCTATATAAGGCCAGGAGTGGAGCCAGACTTCAAATCAGCAGAGAGGAGGGGAAGGGGGAGCAACCTTTATACATATCCCTAAAATAAAAAATTACATATGACAATTTTTTTGAGTTCAACCGCAATCGAAATCACGACATCTCCAAACCTTATCTCGATGCCTCATCCATCTCACTAGAGATGTTTTGGCAAAATACATATAACAGTTATAAAACAAACATCATATATATTTTACCTAAATATCATATGATTAAATTAAATTTCTTTTTTTCTAATCTTTACTTGTGTTCTCTTTACAATTCGACGACCTCTTTTTTTGTCAAATTACTTCCACTTTATTATGTATGACTTTCTTTTTTTATTTTTAATGGCATGTTTTGTACAAAATTTAAGTCTTTCACAATTCAACTTCCTCCCTTAATTAGTAAGGTATATATATGCACACACATTGAAATTACTTAACCAGATGCGTGTTACAACAAGAAACGTTTGAGTTGTAACAGGAAAATAAGAAGTACTGAAATGTAAATAAAAAAGTAAAGCAAACCACAATACTAAGAGATTGTTCATGTAGTTCGGTTCATGACCTACGTCTACAAAGCCATACTTAGATGCAAAATCCACTATGAACATGTACGATTAGAATAGAAAAAAAATTTTGAGATAACTTTACACTGGCAAGCTACATACTTATATACACAATATAATTACATAAAAAAGGCAATATGCTTGATTGTTGCTCATCAATATAGTCAAAGTTTCTATAGAAGAAACGTTGAGAATCTGAACCATAATTGATGCTCTTGATGTGGTCTTGATTAATTGAATTACACCATGTTACAATATGAGGCGCGACTACTAGCTCACACTTGCCTTTTTTGATTGAAATTTGAATTGTTCCATACTTTCCTTCTTTTGGAGAATATTCTCTTTGTAACGACCCCAAATTCCACATTTGGTCCGCCACGGGAGGCCATGCGGGCCTACAACTGATCACGTAATCGCTAGCTGTGTCCCACGCTCAATTATCCATCATCAATCAATTTTCCTGTTAACTTTGATGTTATGTGTTAATAATTACTGATTCAAGTTAACTTAGGTTCCTTTAATATCATTTAACCTCAAATTATGCAGCGAAAAATTTAATTAACAACATAAAGATTTAACATATATTTTATGAGTATAATACCTAAGTGGAAACCATATCAAATGTACATCATATACATATCATCTGAGATCCTCAAAATATCAAAAATATGACCTACAATTTATATATAGGTCATATCTACCTCTCAAAACCCAAAACCCAGCATAAAACAAGAAAAATAAACAAACATACGAGTAGGGATAGAGCTGCCAATCTACGTAGTCCTCAAGCTTGCCCTTCCCGCGACTCGTACTAGGATCTGTTCTCAAGCCATCACAAAAAGCAGATGACGAGTCCAGAGTGAGTAATTCCAAGGAAATTCACCAAGTAATTACGTAAATAAAGTTACTGGAATCAAGAATACTATAAATAAACATGCGGAACAAAGAATACAGACAACTGTAAAAGATCATCGCATGCATAAATATAGTAGCAAAGCAAAGTACGTGCACAGTAAAAATTAGACTAAGTCATACTTCAGGCTATCCCCAGGCACTGCCCGTGAAAACACCTCTAACGGGTGACCCTGGACCCTCTAGGTGATCGGCGTACATCCACGACGCACCCTCACAAGCCTATCATACCTGGGTAGCCTATTCACTGGCGTATGGCTAGACAAGTGCTATGACTTAGTGGACTCTATGCCTCGTAACGAATAAACACCAGGTGGGGAGTGATCTCAACACCGTAAAGACACCAGGTAGGAGTAACTCCACTACCATAAAGACACCAGGAGAGAGTACTCAGCCACCGTAAAGCAATAATGAAATAGAGTAATGAATAAATATGACTGAATTCAAATAAATAGAACAGTAAATACTAAAGTGAAGTTCAATTGGGATACTATACACCTCAATCCATACTCCGCGTCCCGAAAACCAAACCCGGCTCAACTCTAATAATACCCGACAAATCAAATTATCACCCGAATTATACCTATTACCATTTATCATTAAATTAGCTTCAATTTAATACATTATTTAAATTTTACATTTTACGAGGCTAAAACTCCGACAATATCTCGCCAACATTCCGAGAAAATTCTAAAATTTCTTTATTTGATCAAAATATAATTTTTTCTAAAATTTTCTATTTTATATGAATTTTCTATGAATTTCCAGATTTGTTTTTCAAAACTGTTGTTTTTTTTTAATTAGGGACAGTTCGGCCGAACCGGCCCTCTTCTTCCTCATTAGAACTGAGCATTTCTGCTCTGTTCCAACAGCAGTTTTTTCTTTCACTGAATTTGGGAGAGGGAGAAGGAGAGGGAGAGGGGAGACGACATGGGTGTCGTCTCCCTCCTCGACGAACTGCTCTTGCAGTTCGTAGAGCAGTTCGTCCGAGCTCCCAAGCTCCACCCCACCACCATCGAACCACCACACCATCACACCTGCCAACAACATATAACAACAACAACAACAAAAACAACACAACAACGTCAACGACTCACCTCCTTTGCCTCTCCAACACGAGCTCAATTTCTCTTCCTCTTTCTCTCGATTTTTCTTCTCCTCTCAGTCAATCAAAACAGTGAGAAAATGAGAAATTATGGTGATGGTGGTGGTGTTTATCAAATTTTAGGGTGAAATGACCATTTTGCCCCTATGATCTTATCCTCCTCCTTCACACTCTAATACCCTTTTTGGTCATTTCACAATTATTTTCTTAATTTTTCTGATTTTAATATATATATTTATATATATAAATAAATTAAATTACCTATATACATATATATAAATATATATATTCACCTATACTTTCGCGCCTATAATTTCGTCGTGCGCGCCAATGAGCGTACTCGGGCGTGCACACTACCGTACCACCAACGCGTGTTGACCACGACCCCGCGTGTCCCTAGGCGCCCACCAATTTACTATTTTTTCACATTTAATTCATTTTTTGTGTATAATATTTTCCTCAACTTAAAATTTCGTCTTTAATCTATCCGGTACCCGCGTCTACTAGCTCACACTTGCCTTTTTTGATTGAAATTTGAATTGTTCCATACTTTCCTTCTTTTGGAGAATATTCTCTTGGTCATGCTTTTTACTGTTAATACCACAGACTCATGCACGCTGTGTTGATTTTAGCTACAGGTACAAATGTCTTTGTGTAGTCGATCCCAAAAGCCTGGGTATACCCTTTTGCAACAAGTCGCGCTTTAAAGCGTTCAATAGTTCCATCCGCCTTGTATTTTATTGTATATAGCCATCGACACCTAAGTAGTCTCTTTCCTTGTGGACAATCCACTAGTTCCCAAGTCTCATTCTTCTGCAAAGCTTTCATTTCATCATTCATAATAGCTTTCCATCTTGGATTGACTAAAGTTTCCTGACACTGTTAGTAATAGATACAACAGATAATTGATTTAAAATGACTTATTTGTTTAAGATAAATGGTGGTTAGATACATAATTATCCATGGGGTATTTCGCCTTACTAGACAACTCGTGTTCATATGTTGGCTTAGGAATACCTCTAGTGCAACTTGGTTTGGTAATTATTTTCTTATTGGTTCGACGATTGGATTTAAAATACCTTCCAAAGATGATGATTGGTTTGGTGTTTCTTCAATACTTTTTGATTCAGATGTTGGAGTAAGTTCAATGTCATGTATTTATAATAATCTTCTTCAAGAAACTGAGGATCATATTGAAAAGTTTGAATTTCTTTAGCAAGCCCCCCTGAAGTTCAGACTCAGTGGAGAAATACATCGCGTCTTCATGAAACACTACATCCATAGTAACAAACATTTGACATGTAGGAGGATGATAACAAAGTTTGTTGCCTTTGAGGTCCACTTTGCTCAATTCGTCAGTGTTATTGGCACTAGATATTATACTTATATTCCTACATGGGAAATCCAAAAAAAAACAAAATGAGAAAATAAAGACATTTATTAGCTGCAGCTTAACCTCCTAATCTTCTTACTATATATATTTAGGAATTGATAATAATCTTCTTACAATTAATATATTGCCATATATAAACAACATATCGATATATCCAAATCAAGGGAATCAACTAATTCACATTAATTTCATAGTAATCTTATTAATTAGAAATTAACAAACCTCTATATATACCATCAATTAGTCACTATGGCTCTATGCATTTGTCTAGCAAGTTAGCATTAACATGGGAAAGCATGGTCTAGTCTTAGTAACGTTGGCTTTGGTAGTGTTACTTGGTACCATGAGCAACAACAATAACAATGGAGTAATGTTGGTCGAAGGGATAACCATAACGGCTTGCGGCATGGAAATGAGCGAGGTATTCGATTGCTGGCCAAAAGGCGTTCCTCCAACTCCTCCTCCACCGTCGTCAAGGTGTTGCGCCGCACTGAGTCGAACCAACCCCGTTTGCCTTTGCATCTCACCGGTGCTGCCCAAGTTCTACATCGACCCTCACATTGCCTTGGCAATCACTAGCAAACAATGCAACCTTTCATGGGGCCCTTGTAACCCCTAGAGATCAATGTACCAATTAATAAGTGATCGTTATGTTAAGATTTATTTATATATAAGCATATATAGAGATAGGTGGGTATGCATTGAGATCTATTAAAAAAAGTTGATGATGGAAATAAAATTGTTATTTAATTAATTAATTAATTTATTTGTAGTATACTTCTTTCTTTTTTCACGAAAAGATATTTCTATTCATAGAAATTGCTATTACATTTGATTTAACAATGAAATTACATCAATAGTAGTCTTCTCCCACTCTTTGATGAGATCAAATCGACATTGCGAAAGTTTGCAAACTTATGTGCAACTTATACGTTTGTCTTTTGCATCTACAACAATAAAACCATAACGGAAAATAAAACTTTCAACAAAGGTAGACGAACAAAAACTTCTAATGAGGAAAGACAACCACATACTTCCAAACAAGGGAAGACAACAACTTATTGAAAAAGAAAACTTAGTGAAAATATCAAACCAACAACTAGCGCAAATCCATACATGAGCATATAGAAGTGTGGACGAAATTGAATGATAGCAGATGTATGTGTAAAGGAGAGGCGAGTGGTGCCAATGATGAATCTGACAATTGTTGAAGACCGAATGAAATTGAACATCTTAGATCTGAATAGATCCGACTTTTATTGTATAAATAGCAATAAAGATTGTTATTGAAACCACTGCCAATCAAAAGAAAAGATCGGTGGTGGTTATAGCTAAAAAATCACAAAAGAACAACCGATGCTCCTATTTGTATACTTCTTTTTGGCTGAAAGTTAAGGTTTCTTTCATTTTTTTTAGTAGAAACACAACCAAAGTTGGCTTTATTACTTCAAATGTAGGATATCCTACTCAAGGAGTAACACAATGGAATTTGGAGTAGAGCTCCACAATACAAATTGTCTCTCATTCTAAAATGTTTCCTTCGCCAGATGGTCTACATAGGCGTTGTTTTCTTGAAATGTATATCGGACAATCACCTCCCATTCCCTCCTAACACTGTCTTTGATGTCTTGTAATAGAGGATCGTATATATGGGCAACTCAAATGGTACGTTGGTCGTTTCTTCATATTGAGATTTTTTTAAAAATTTTTAAAAAAACTTGATAGGAATGAGACTTTATTTTTATTATAGCCTAATATACATTATATTTACAAAAGAATGATGAGAAACAATGTGTTTTCCTAAAATAAATTCTAAAAAAATTGAGATTTTCCTTATATGAAAGGTGTAACGGCTCAATTTTAATTAAACCATTATTATGACGTGTTTGGAGACATGGACGACAGCTCAGCACCCCATGAACCCCGTAGATAGGCCAGGGTGCGCCCAGAGTTAGGTAAATAGTGATTTTGTATGATGTTTTCTATTATTTGCAATGTTTGTATACAATTGTGTTAGATTATATCGCTATGAGTGTATTTATATTGTTATTGCTTGTGCGAGACAGTGTGACGAGTATTCGCCTCAATTAGCATGTAGATACGATATCGGGTAGGCGAATGACAGTATACTAGGTCGGGTAGTAATACACACATAAAAATGATTGAAAATACATTGAATAATAAAAATAAAATGTTGTATAGTCATTCATGGCGCGAGAGTACGCGAGAGACGCTAGTCTACGCGCGGGATCGGGTGTAGGAACGTCCGAGGATCGATTTGTTTGTTGAGAAAGGATAAGACCAAAGGGTCAAGTCACTATCTAAGTCACATTTTTGTGGACTTGTTGATCCTATGAGAGCCATTATATGAGCCATTGGGATGTTTATGTGTTAGGAGATCATTTAGAGGTCTATAACCAAGTTTTCCAACAACCCCACCACATTTTCTCTCTCTTCTCTCTCATAATCCAAAAACTAAGTTGGCGGTAGAGGGTTTTGTGGATTTCGAGTGATCATTTGGTGCACCAAACGACAAGTATTCGATGATCCAAGGTAAGATTCTCGATCTCCTCTTCGTTCTCTACGTTTCGGGGACAAAAGTTCAATTTTGATGAAAGTTTCAGGGATGTGTATCGAGCACACTAGATTTGGATGTGTTGCTATGGTTTTGAAGAGTGATTTGGAGCAAAGGATGATGTGAGGCACACCGTGAGCTATTGTTCACGGCGTCCCAGACAAAATTTGAAATAAAATTTAATAAGGGACTTACTTTAGGATGATTATCAATGTAACGAGGATTAAAAATGATCAAAATAAATAGGTAAATTAGAATTGAGGGAAATTATGAGGTTTTAGTAACTAAACGGATTTTTGACAATCAAGTATCCATGACTGATTGAATGGCATTTGGGCACGCATTGGGGCGTGACTTGGACGATATTGGCTTAGTTGGAGTGCGGTTTGAGGTATGTAGTATCCTTATTGAAATTCTTTGCGTAATTACATGCTTTTAATATTTGATTCCTTTCTATTGTTTTAATTATTCTATTTCCAATTATGGCTATATAGACGACTGGTAAGGTGCGCCCTCGTCGTGCTATTCTTGTGTGTATGTCCATTAGAACATAGCACGTGTTGCTAGGGGTCTCGGTGGATAGTTCGACCCGATATCATAACGGGGCATGTGTCGGTGCACCGTGGGTATACGCTGGACATCGAGGACCTGGAGGTTGGCCATGCTAGAGTGTTACTCGCTGGCAGTGCTTATGGAGATTTCGAAGTATGGTGCTAGTCCGACTTAGGTTTAGACACACACTTTGAGCTTTTCTATTACTTATTCATGCAATGAGCACAGTTGCCTGTTTTATTTTCCCGCATGTTTATTTAATAGCTTATTAAATTCCCGCATATAATTTCCGTAATTACTCACTGAATTTCCTTAGGAATACTAACTCTTGACTCGTCATCTGTTTTTTTGTGATGAATGAGTGTAGATCCTGGTACGAGTCGCGCAAGGGCAAGTTAGCTGACTGTCTGTGATTTCTAAGACGACAGACTGAACTTGTACGTTTGTATTATATGTATTATCACTTTTATCTTGGGTTTGAGATAGTGAGAGATATCCTTAACATATATTTTGATATTTTGATATATTATGAGGTCTACTTCACTTTATATGATGATTACGAGTTTTTCACCTGCAGAAATATTGTAATAGGTTAGCTTACCCTCTTCGGTTATATAGGAACAATCAATGTGCCTTTCTAGGCTTCAAAAAAATCCCTGATTTATTTGTATGGGTTTTTTATTTTATTTTATTATTTTGCAAAAATTTGTATGAGGGTCGCTTATGTAAAAGATTGGAGGTTCTAGTCCTAATGGAGACAATTCGATTTCTTTCTTATAAAAAAATATTGATGGACCGACGACATCTCGAACCTGGATTATTAGTGTATTCAATTGGAGGATTTGATAGGATTTTAAAAGAGTTTGGAGGATATTCAATTGTGAATTTCTATGGTT
The DNA here is from genome assembly GCA_039657345.1 of Stephania japonica. Classification (NCBI taxonomy): domain Eukaryota; kingdom Viridiplantae; phylum Streptophyta; class Magnoliopsida; order Ranunculales; family Menispermaceae; genus Stephania; species Stephania japonica. The sequence goes on from CM077558.1 coordinate 51,506,034, forward strand.
TTTAATGAACTTTGAAATATTTAAAAATCTAAGGGTGTTAATTTAGAATTTGATGAATTCGATGTAGTTTTTAAAAATCTTGGGATATTTAATTTTAATTTGGAAGGATTTGTGTGGAGATTAAAACAATCTATGGGTATTTAATTTTTGTGGATTTTGGTGGATTTGAGGTAGATGATGGATTTGGATGGAATTTTCTCAAATTTTATTGGCAATTTGTATAAAAAATTCTCCCATATCAAGAGGTGAGATTTCGATGGATTTCCATTCAAGGCCGATTAATCATCTGATACATCTTCTCCACCTGCTAACACCACTCCTCCGCTAAGCACCTCTCCTTCACCTCCACCTCTCCTCTCTCCCTTCGCCACTGCCTCCCATGACCTCCACCCCCACCCCCCACCCCCCCCCAAAACAACAACATGTTTCATCACGACGCCGAGGATGATGAGGATAGGGAGATGTTATTGTGGTTTTCGTTTTCGGGTCGGAGGATTGAAGGAGAAGATAAATAGTGAATTGGGCAACCGTAAGTCATTGCCACTAGATATTTCTCGAGTCACGTACTACTTATGATTAGTTTTTTTACGAAAGTCCATCTAATTCCATCAAAATCCAAAGCCTTTGTTTAGAATCCACCCAAATCTAACCAAATCTATACAAATCCTAAAATCCATGAAAATCAATCCCAAAGAAGAAGTCATTTAAAATCCTTCCAAATCCTCAATTGAATACCCCCATTTGGAGTTTAAAGGATTTTAACAGACTTTTGAAAAGTCAAGGAGTATTCAATTAGGATTTGGATGGATTTTAATAGATTTCTAAAAAGGCTAGTTGTATTCAATTTTTCAACACATAAGGATTTTGATAGATTTTTATTCAAAAAAAAAAATGACCATAACAAAATCCCACCTCAACCTAAGAGATTTGGATGGATTTTGGATAAGTCCATCGAAATTCATCAAATTTCATCCTTTAAATAAATCCATGGATTTATTACATTGAATACACCCCCTTAATTGGTTAATTAGGATACAGGGAGGTTCACACTTAAAAAAAAATAAAAAATAAAAAAAAAAAAAAAAAAAAAAAAACCATATGAGCATGGAAAATGATGATCCAAAGGTGTAAATTAACGATTAAGATATCTTGATGATACGGTCGCTTTAATTTCATATTTTAAGGATTCGGCATTCAATAAGGTAATCCAATCTGATATGTGCCTTGGCTTTTAATTTCATTTATACATGCACGCGTTCTTTCATTAATATAAATAGGACTAAGTCCTAACAAAGTTAAGAGGACGATAGAGCACGATGAAGATGCAAGTAATTCCTGTGGTTTTGATGGTGATATTATTGGGAGTCTTCGGCTCGGCAGCGGCCCTCGACATAAGGATATGCAACATGACGATTGAGGAGGTTAAGGCATGTTGGCCGGGGCCAGTTCCTCCAGCCCCTCCACCGCCAAGCCCCGCGTGTTGCTCCGGCCTTTGTCACTCCACCGGAGACATATCCTGCTTTATGAACTCCAAGTTACTGAAGATGATGGGCATAGATCCGGCCATTGCCTTGAAAATTCTGGACCAATGTCCCCCTTGTTAATCTATCTCTACATACATATAATGCCTATAATAATGATGATGCTTAATTTAGTAGTATTAGTTTTTAATAATCTCATGTATGATTGAGTGCTTGTATTTTGTTAAAGTTCAAACTATTAATGCTTATTTTTATTAATATTAAAAATTATTGAGTCATCCACTTCGTTGGTTTCTTTCATATTTAGATTTTATGTTCACACAATTGATCTATACTAATATATCATGATAAATTGAGTTTTCCACGGTGAATCCCAATAAACACTAGATAAAATAAGAAATATGCATTTTTACAAAAGAAGAAGAAGAAGAAGAAGAAGAAGAAAAAAAATATGCGTGGTTTTAGGGTCGCGCTATGTGCAAGCCACAAAAGTGTAAGGGCAAGCCACTAAAAAAAAACGTAATATTTGGCCCATATGAAAGTACCAACTTACCCCTTTACAAACCAAAATTCTCTCCCTTGGCCTCTATCTCTCCCTCTATCGGTTCCTCTCATGTCGGGGTGTGCACGGTCTCCACAAAACCGCCTAATCCGCGGTGGTCCGATCTGGTTTTTTGAATTCGCAGTTTGGAGGTGGTTCAAAAAACTTGACAACTGCAATTTCGCGGTTTGGTTGCGGTTTTCATTTCACAAAAATCGTGGTTCACCAAACCGAGGGCATTTTAGGAATTTCAGTAAATATACACCCTAAAACCCTAAACATACCAAATTACCCCCAATTTGTGTTTTTGAATTTCGCTTCCCGAGTCTCTCCCTCTCCTCCTTTGCGCACGCCTCCTCCAAGCAACGTCTTTCCATCTCTGCTCTGCAACCACCCTGCTCCTCCTACCTCCAAGCACCACTGCCTCTCCTCTTTCAACTTCGCATCCTCACTTGCTCAGACGACGCCCACGACGCTGCTCAGCTCCGCAATCCATGACGCCTCCTGTCTCTGCTCTTGCTCTTCAACCTCAAGCCCTCGTCTCCTCTCTCATTTTTGTTCCTGAATTTGGATTTTTCGGAGTGCTCAAAGTTTTCTTGCTTCACGGTGAACGGGACCTTTCGTCTCATCAAGTAACTCTTCGTGTGTTTACGTTTGATTGTGATTGTCTTCCTTATTTGAATTGTTGAAGATATCACTAATTATGTGATTTGTTCAAACCCTATAACCTATGAGAAATGAATACCCTATCATTATTTATGTGATTTTGTTCAAACCCCATAACATGTGGAAAACCGTAAAACCAAATAGACCAAACCATGCAAATCGTGGTCAGTTTGGTTGCGGTTTAGAGGGTACGCAGTTGGTGGTGATTTACAAATTGATCAAACCGCGAACCCCTGGTTTGGTCGCGGTTTGACCACCCCTACTCTCATGTCCTATTTGTGCATACCACAAAATTGCTTCCAATTCCTCCGGCCGCTAGCGACACCACATTGGTGTCTTCGAGTCTAGAGATTTTAACAATTGCTATAAGTATGTTTCCTTCATGTTTGATGCACAAAAATATGCTGTGAAGTTGTTTTGAATGGATGGGTGAAACTCTTTGTTTGGTTTTTTAGGGTTTGGTCATTTGGCATCATAGTTGAGTATTGACGATCGAAAATGGAAGATGAACATATAGGGAATGATGATTTGCAACGTGGAGAGGTAGATATAGCAATAATTCCTTAGATTGTCGATTTTTTTTTGTTTGAGAAATCTTGATTTCGCACTCTGATTTAGCCTCGTAGGGCTGAACCAAACTTGTATGTTCGATTATAGGAAACCGAACAAGTTTCAATTGCTTGGTTGATGGTAACCGAATATACACATTTAGTTCAGTTGGTGGGAACCAAACATTAACATATCGTTCGGTCCTATGTGGCTGAACCTCCTATTTTTTAGAGTTTTTTATGTCCTTTTCAGTCCTTGTTGAAGTACCCACCTGATGCATTGATACTCCTATTTTTGTAGGAAATAATGCATTCTAGTGACTATAAGGACTAAACTAATGACCCCCAAAGTGTCATTTGGAAGTAGGGATGAGGCAGTCAATTGAGTGCAAAAACAAGGGTATTTAGGATTTGATTGGATGAGATGAAACAAAGGTTCGATTCAGTTGGACGAATTGGTGTTGAGTGCCCTTCTAAATCAACAAGGATATTTAGGGAAGAAAAATATTAAATTGGTTTGCCCTTATAAATTGAAAGGGGTGCCCTCAGTGTGTGGCTTTCCCTTATACTTATGTGGCTTTCACATGGCGCAACCCATGGTTTTATATGCATATTATAATTGGTTTGGAGTCTGGATCATTCAGTATCATATGAAGTGTAAAACCACTGTTTTGCATCTTATATTGTCTTCAAAGAACATTTTTTTTTTGATATCCAAAGGTATTTAGGTGAGCCTGATCACTATTCCCACTAGGCTCTGGTGTGCAATAAGCCTTTTATGTATATAAGACTCAATCTAAGGTGAAAGTGTGGTGACTTGTTTTATGTATGGGCTACGAGTGTGAAAATGGAGTTCACTCCAAAATATCAAGGCAAGATGGAGTGTTCAATCTACACTTGCAATACTTAATTCTCTTTCTAAGTAGTCCATGTGGGACTATCTCAGCATCTCCAACAAGTAGCCCGAACAATCTTGATGCAGTGAGCAATGAGGAATCGAACCTGAGAGGTTGTGCCTAACTTCATCATCATGTAAAGTGTAAGACCATTGTTTTGCATCTTATTTTGTCATCTGAGAGCCTATTTTGATCCATCAGATCATTGTATTATTGTCACTTATATATGCATCAAAAACGTAAATTAAAGAACTTATCAATTTGTAACTGTGATTAAAGATTAATAGAGCTAGTTAGCCCTCTTGTAATTTGTAACTTGTGAGGGAGATGACATCACTTTCTTGGGAATTCAACTTGGAAGATGTCTACTCAATGTTGTTACTACTCTCTGTTGGTGAAAAATTTCTTCAGACTTTTGAAAACAAGATGAGAATGGAGGAACCAAACAAAGACTTGAGGTGCGTGACCACTCTCTTTTAGACAAGATTTCTCTCTACCGATCGAAACCGCGTATACACACTGAGATTAATCGAAACTTACCTTCAAGATACAATCAAGCCTCTAATGGTTGTAGGATGATGTGTGTGTAACACAACTCCAACCTAGAACAATTTTTGAGGAATTTGTAAAGGAATGATGCTAGAACAATAGAAAACCTTTTGATTTTTTTTACAATATGCTTTCCAATCTTTCAATGTATTTGATTCATACTAGAACTCTCTTTTATAGAAAAGTAAAGGAAATTGAGTCCGTATGAAACAACACAATTTTTGGTATCAAAAAGGGCAAAACGGACAAAATACGCACAAACATTGCGTCTTTCCGATGTACCGCTGGCCCCCGGCGCCTAGGCACTGGTCTAAAGTGGTCAGCGCCACTTTTTGTTTTATAAACAAAATTTCCAAAAAGTGGCACTGACCCCTAGTGCCGAGGTGCTCAGCTGCAGGGTTAAGCGCCATTCTCTGTTTGTTGTTTTTTTTTAAGTTTCAACAATTTCCCCCCATTTTCAAATTATATAGATATATAAATTGAAAATTATAATTGGAAATAACAAAAAATTATGAAAAAAGCTCATATAGCATCATTCCAAAATCAATACATAAATGAGAAGTGTCTTGACTTGAACTTTTCACTTAGTGCATATACTTCAAAGTTTCTTCAGTTGCTATGGTGAACAGATCTTGAACCAAGTACTCTTGCGACAAAACCGAAAATATCACACATACCGATTTCTTGCAAGTAAGAGTGTTCTTTTGATTGCACATTAGAGCCTTGTGCAGATCCTGTTCTCTTGAGTGCTCTAGAGTCGGTTAGACTCATAAGAAGCGGCCACACTTCTACACTCGTATAGGTAAATCTACTTAAATGATTATGCGAGTCACTCTACTTGCCTTATTAAGGCCCAATTGTCAACCTTTGCCTTGCAGAAACCAACACTAGAACTAGGAAAGGACCTTGAAATATAATTTTCTAGCGTTCCATAATCGTCACTTGACTTGTTATTACCACATTGAACTTATTCTATATTTTCAATAATTAAGTTGAGTTCCTACCAAGTGAAGATCGATTTAGGCAAACTTAAGTCCCATTCCTTTTGATGTCGTAGACACCATATCTCTAACAAGACCCTTTGTTAGTGGATCCGCTAAATTCTTGTTAGGTTCCACGTAATTAACTATGACAACCCCATTTTTGAGTAATTGTCTTAAAGGATTATATATGTCTTAGATTTATATGCCTAGACTTTCCATTATAAGTCTTGCTTGCGATCTTATAAAGAGTTGTCTTGTTATCACAATTAATCAATATAGCCGGACATGGCTTGTTCCATAATGGTATCTCCATTAACAAGTTCTTAAGCCATTTCGCTTCCTTGCTTGCATCTGCTAGGACAATTATTTCTAATGTCATAGTTGAATTAGAAATACATGTATGTTTCTTTAAGCTCTAGGAAATAGTCGCGCCACCTAGCGTAAGAATCCATCTACTAGTTGATTTGGAATTTGACTCCATATTATTCCAACTAGCATCACTGTGACCTTCCAAAACTGGGGGATATCCATTAAAATGTAAACCATAATTCAAGGTCCCCTTCAGGTATCTAAAGATCCTGGTAACCGCATCCCAGTGTTTTTTACTTGGGTTACTAGTAAACTGACATAGCATACAAATTGTAACGGCCCGATTTTAATTAGCCATTAATAATGGCGTATTTGCATATATGGATGCCAGCTTAGCACCCGTGGACCCCGTAGTTAGGCCACGACACGCCCGGAGTTAGGTAATAGTCCGATTTGTGTGATGTTTTGTATTTATTGTGATGTTTATACTTAAACAAGTTTATTGGCATCACAATGTGTGTAATTTATTTGTTATTACTCGTGCGAGATAGTGTGATGGTAATCGCCTCGATTAGCATACAAACGCGAGTACCAGGTAGGTGAATGACAGTACACTAGGCCAGGTAGTTGTACATAAATGAAAATGATTAAAATACAATTAACAATTAATTATTAGCGCCATATAGTCGTTCGTGACGCGAGAGTACGCGAAATACTTGAGTGTACATGCGGGAACTGGGTGCGGGAACGCCCGAGGGTTTGGTTATTTGTTGAGCAAGATAAGGTCAAGGGAGGGGAGTCACCCACTTAAGTCGCCATTTTGTGGACTTTTTTACCTCACTAAAGCCATAGGATGAGGCCTTGAGATGTGGGGACACATTTGGATGACTTGGGGTATAAAACCCTCATTTCTCATCACTTATCACATTTTCTCTCTCCGCACTCTCTCTTGGACGAAAATTGAGTCAGTGACGGAGGGTTTTGTGGATTTCAAGTGATCATTTGGAGCACCAAATGACAAGTATATGACGATCTAAGGTGAGATCCTCGTTCTCCTCTTTGTTTCCTACGTATCAGGTGTATTTTTTTGGGTTTTAACGACGGTTTCGGGGATTGGATTTAAACTCACTGGATTCAAACAAGTTGCTATGGTTTTTGGGTTGATTGGCAGCACCAATTTAAGTATTTTCATGAGTTTTTGTTGTGGCTTTAATTTTCGTTAGAAAAATGAGGTTTTTATCAGGATTTATCGGGGTTTCATCTCAGGCGAGTGTTCATCAAGGTTTTACGATGGGATATAGTGCATTTGATGATATATGAAGTTTTGAGGCAGGTTTGGGCCGCTACGACCAGCCGAAGTGCTCGAACACCCCAACACAACGTCTCTGGTTCAGACGCCACCAGGGACACCGTGTGGGGAAAACCCCAAGGCGTCCAAACTAGAGGGCTTTCCACACCCTATGTTTTATGTCACCTCGTGGGGTGGCGGCATGAGCCACAACATTGAGGACGTTTTGAGGCACGCTGCGAGCTATTGTTCACGGTGGCGCCACCTGCGACATTCGAACCAGAAAATAAAATAAAATTTTTTAAAAAATAATTTTCTTAAAGGGACTAATGAAGGCCTAATTGGGGATTTATTATTCTATATAATGGGGTTTTTGAGGATCAAATTGATAGGAGAATGGGGATTTTGGGAGTTTTTGAGTTTAGGGAACTTAATAGTAATTGTGATTATCATGCTTTGGATTGACTGATTAGTGACTGGACACACATTTGGAGGAGTGTAGGGACTACATTTGATTAGTTGGAGTGTTGTTTGAGGTGTATAGTATTCTACTTGAAATTTCTTGAGCATTCACTTACTTTTGGCATTTGAATTCAGTACTGTTTCTTTTATTATTCCATTTCCTGTTGTGGTAATGTTATGGACAGCTGGTTAAGACTTTCCATGATTGCTCATTTAATTTCTTTAAGAATACTCACTCTAGACTCGTCATCTGCCTTTTTGTGATGGCTGAGTGCAGATCCTAGTACGAGTCGTGGTAAGGGCAAGTTAGCTGACTACTTATGATTTTTGAGACGATAGGCTGGACTTGTAAGCTTGTATTATATGTATTATCACTTTTATCTTGGATTTAGGATTATGACAGATACCCTTGACATATATTTTGATATTTTAATACCTTTTGAGGTTTACTTCACTTTATGTGATGATTTTGGGTTTTTCACATTAGGTTTGTGCCCCAATAACATGATATTGATGTTTACAATTTAATCTATCACGTCTTAAGTCTTCCGCTGATTTTGTTGATATAACAGATGACTTGAGTTCATTAAAAAATATAAATGGCAAAAAATGATTATAATTTTAGGTTTAAATGATAAGTGATATGTTAGATGGTTGTGGGACATAGCTGGCAGTGATGTGGCCCGCTGTGGGACTGCGTGGCACCCATGACGTCCTCAATGGATTTGGGGTCGTCACACAAATCGCATATGCTATATTAGGTCTTGTGCAATGCATAGCATACATGAGACTTCCTATTACAGTAGAATACTCTAGTAGTGATAAACACCCATCGGTGTTCTTTGCTAGTTTTAAATGAGGCTCGATAGGAGTACAAACTGACTTTTGATCAAAATGATCAAATTTCTTCAAAATCTTTTCAATATAATGAGATTGAGATAATGTAAGACCATTTTCTTGACGTAAGATTTTGATTCCCAAAATTAAGTCAACTTCTCCTAAGTCCTTCATGTCAAAACTAGTAGACAAGAAACATTTAATTTCTTCAACTAAAGCTAGTGAAGTCCCAAATATGAGCATGTCATTTACATGGAAGCATAAAATTAGTGTCAAACTTGTTGTAAATACATTTATCAGCATCATTGACTTTGAATCCAAATAATTGCACGACCGTATCAAACTTCTTATGTCATTGCATAGGAGCTTGTTTCAAGCCATAGAGAGATTTTACTAAATTACAAACTTTCTAATCTTGACCAGGCATAACAAAACCTTCCGGTTGTTCCATATAAATCTCTTCCTCTAGATCACCATTTAGAAAAGCCGTTTTTACATCCATTTGATAGATAACTAAGTGATGAATAGAAGCAAGAGATATTAACACCCGAATGGATGCTATTCTTGCAACTGGTGCGTATGTATTAAAATAAGGTCCAGGCTATTCGGACCCTACATTTTGCTTTTTTTACCCCATTTTTGAGTTTTTACTTCGTTTACCCCCACCTTTTACTTAATTTACCCTAATTTTTTTTCAAAATTCTAACAATACCCTTGCTCACCCCATACGGTCATACCCCATCACCCTCACCCCAACACCCCTCAATCATCTATATTTTCAGTTTTAGTCATTATATAACACTTGCATTAGATCACCAAGTGTTGTAGGAGTGTTTTTCCTTGAACAGGGTCGGATGTGGTCGCGATGTGTCCTAGAAACGAAAAAGTGTCGCCTGCAGAATTCGGTCGCACAGGGCTGACACCTATGAAGAGGTGTCGGGCGACTCTAACTATAACCTCTAAAGGGGTAACGGTCGGATTTGACCGAGACATCAATTGAATCCGACCGAGATTGTGAAGAAAACTCAGTTTCAATGGGTGACGAAGGGATATAATCGAGACCTCTTTAGATGTGTCGGCCCTATTTGGCCGACACCTTTTAAGAGATGTCGGTCCTTTGCATCCGACATCTCTTAAGATTTGTCGGCCCTGTGCTTCCGAACACCGCGGGCAACAAGAATGAACAATTTTTTTTTTTAAAACTCCTAAAAATATACATGAAAATGACAAAAAATAATGGGTTTTGCTTAGAATCGCTTGATATTTTTGATTTCATCAAAACTTTGTACCCAAAATGTAATATTCAAGCCCCAAATCGAAGCCCTAAACCTAACAACAAAACCAGTAATAATACAGACTTAAAAAGGAAAAAAACTCTAAAAACTACAAAATCGTCACTAAACGTGATGAAGAATGTACCTACGATGTTGAATTGATGGGGTTTCGCTCAAATTTCGTCGGATTTTGATTGTTGTGAGAGTGTGGTTGGAGAAAGTGGTGATTGGGGTATGTGTGAGTAAAAACCCTTTATATGGAGGGGTAGTTGGATCATTTCACAAGATTGGGGTAAAGGGAGCAAAAAGTGCGGTCCGAATAGCTTGACCCTAATAATTAATGCCATATTTTTGTCTATAGCCCTTAGCAACTAGACGATCCTCTATAGCTGTTCAGAAGATATCATGAACACCATCCTCTCCTATAAAAACAACGGCTGAAGAAATGAATCTAACTTAAAAAAATTTTGATCATCAATTCTAGAGTAATAAATTATATTAATCATGTCTAGCACTAACAACCTTCTTGTGCAATTGCATTGAAACCACAATAATGTGAAACTACATCAAATAAGATGTGGACATGCACAAATTTCGATACATAACATGCGGGTTGAGGCCACATAGTCCAGCCGACGTGTTTTCTAATGTGACTTACTTATTGTTATTCTAGTATTTCTAATTTCTCACTTGGTGTCCAGCATCAATCGCACCAATTAAACCACAATCGGGCAATTGGGCACTGTTGCGCCCCATATGGAGGGCGGCCCTAGTCATTCTAGTATTTCATAACAATTTCCTGTAACTCAAGATTAGTGGTGAAATCATTGTAATGTCTAGATTGTCTTCTTTATAGCTTGCCCTAAAATATCTCCCATGATCTAGCTTCTCCAACATTGTAACCCAAAAGCAGGTCTACATGCTCCGATTGCCTTTAGAGAGGTTCAAACTTTTTTTTTTTTTTTTTGATCCGAAAGAGACTTTATTTTAGTATAGACAAATATAAATTTATGTACACGACGATCTCTAAAGAGAGGTTCAACTTTAATCCTGATATGGTGCAACGTGACCGGACAAGCCTCATCATATTCAAAAACAGCCCCTTCCGACTTCATTAAACAATGGTCAATTTTCTTGTAATTAAACTAAGTTGTAACAACTAAAACAATTAAGTATAAAAGTAAGAACCCTAGAACAAGTAGAGAAGAGAAGAGAAAAGAGTGCTAGTTGAGAAATGAGAGAGTTTCATTCAACTATTGGTGTGTTAATTATAAAAGGAACCCCCTTTATATAAGTCATGTGTCATGATGAAGGTGCATACCATTAAACAAAGATTACAAGATACTTGTTGCGTGTAAATTATCACACAAAATTACAAGTAATATAGATGGTAACATAACATGATCAAGTGGAGTGTATAATGTGTGAAGAGATGCAGACTAAATAGAGATGCACGAGTGATGCATGTTTGATGTTACACATGATTGATGTTATAATAATCCAATTTTCAACAAATCCCTGAAAAAAATAATTTATAGCAAATTTAATTATTGTACAAGCGTGGCTATTATTGTGGCCGATTAATTTTCTTAACGAAACTCAAAGGTGGAGCCATTTTTTCTGTAGCCTTAGGCTAAAACTAATGTATATTTTTTTATAGTAACACTATTTTCTAATCCACTTTTGACACCAACTAGGTAGGCATCATAAGATGCAGTGCTCATACCCATCTTGAGGTGCATTGCACAACACCTAATCAATCGGTTTCAATTTGGCGGTGCAAGGTCCTTTTTTATATTAATTATTTTTAATTGATCTCATCCTAGCTAATTAAGTAATTATATATGTTTATACGCAGTACAATTATATACTTTTGAGACCTACAATTGCTACACAATATTATAAATTTAATTGAGATATGAGCGAACACATATTAATGCAATCTTCTCAAAAGTGTGTCAACAAAGTAATTATGTAGCAAATATATATCCCAAAAATACGTAAAATGAATGCCTCAAAAGTATCAAATGTAGTTGGGACGATGAACTTTCTTATGTTTGGGTGAGTTAAGATAGTAGGCTTTTGTTAGCTTTTCGGGTTGGCTTGTTGTTTTAGGATAGTTAGGTGGGCTACATTGAATTTTAACAAAACTTATCATAAAAAAATAAAAAAATAAAACTTTAAAAAAGAAAAATATCACTATTTTTTTTTTAGGTTGCCCTAGGCTATAGCTTAGGGGGTAGCCCCTAACGTGGCTCCATCATTGACCAAAATGCTAGAATGACACCCCTAGAACTCACACCCCAACTAACTTTTTCCTATCTAACCATTTTTTGAATTTTTTTTTTGGAGGTTGCCCTGGGTTATAGCCGAGGGAGTAGCCCTTAACGTGACTCCATCATTGACGAAAATGCTAGAATGACACCCCTATAACTTACCCCTAACTAACTTTCTCCTATCTAACCATTTTTTAAATTTCTATATGTGTAAGCTCACATATGGAGATGGACACAGATGGTTGGGTAGGAGATATTAGTTTAGATGTGAGTTCTAGCCTTATATGGGATATATATAGTCGGGCTTGAAATAAGAGTACGCTTGTACATGATAGTTTCAGAATATAATAAGTTTATTGTATATCTCGAATGTACACTATAGTGCCCTATTTATAAAATGATACAGAACTAAATCAGTGTAGACGTTACATAATCAATGTAGACGTTACAAAATCCGTGAAGGCGTTACACGATTAATGTAGACGTTACACAATCAGTGTAGACATTACGTAATCAATGTAGACGTTACATAATATTAGTTTCCTAGCATCCCCCTTAAACTCAAGGTGGTGGCAATGAAACCATTTGAGTTTGCAAATGAATAAGATGAGGATACATAAATTCGACGACAATTCTGTGTGGGGACACCAGATCGCTACGAACAGATGCAAGTGATCACAGACAAAATTGACAAATAGGCTGACAAAACAGGCAGATATGAGACGGATACATGAGATGGGTAGACATCGCGAACTGCGCTTGACAACGTACAGTACGCAGATAACAGGCGTGACAGGCATCACGAACTACGCTCAAATTAGCGGACAGTGCACGAACAGGACAATAGAATAATTAAACAACGGAGCCGATGGAACAACTATCGGGGCTGAGTCGATGGAACGACTAATGAAACGACATAATCAGTGGAACGACTAACAGAACAACATTGTCGACAGAACGACTAACAGAGCTGAGTCGGCAGAACAACTAACGGAGCTGAGTCAGCGGAACGACTAACAGAGCTGAGTCGACGGAACAAGTAACGGAATAGAGTCGGCAGAACAACTAACGGACAGTGGAGTCGACAGAGTCGATGACAGGACAACAGAGCAGACAGATGGCAGAGTCGACAGCGTCGACAATAGATCGATACCAGAGTCGACGACAGACAGGACAAGAAGTGGGGATCTCGAGATAGGCATATGGTTATGCGAGTCGGAAGTCATCAAATTTGTGCGAACATGGTAGGCGAATTGGCTGACTAAGCGACGCGGAAGAGGCAAATGGACTGATACAACCGATAGACGTGTGTGAAGATGCATAAGAGAAACAAGAGGAAATCAAAACAAGAGCATAATCAAATACAAGAACAAGCACTGAGATGTATCAAGGATCGGTCGTCGACTCAAAGATCGACCGACCTTGGATTAGAAACCAAGCTCTGAGACCATGATAGTTTCAGAATAGAATAAGTTTATTGTATATATCGAAGTGCCCTATTTATAGAATGGTACATAACTAAATCAGTGTAGACGTTACATAATCAGTGTAGATGTTACATAATCAGTGGAGGCGTCACACGATTAATGTAGACGTTACACAATCAGTGAAGACGTTACATAATCAGTGTAGACGTTACATAATATTAGTTTCCTAACAGTACATAACTACAATATGTACACATGAATTTCTTCACGTATATATGATCATGTCCATGACTAAATAATTAGGAGCAGCATTCCTCATATTAATTACTTAATTCATTGTATCTAATTTGATGGTGAAAATCTTGACGAATCCTTAAAATATAATATCTTATAACAAATTTGTACCACCACATTTGCCTATTTAACTATAGTACCAAACATTTGGGCAATGAGGGCAACAATTAATACTTGGTAAGAGCATAAGATGATGAAACAAGGGCTTTTGGTGCTGGTACTTGCTGTGGTTGTGTTGAGCATCTCCGGCGGCCATGATAATAGCCAAGTGGCGGCCACAGGGTTCTTGGTCAACGACAGATGCAAGAATATAGTATTGGTGGATTTCGCGCCATGCGAACCCGCAGCGCGTCTAGCAGATCCAGCCCCTCAGCCACAACCAAGTCCAGAATGTTGCGCTGTAGTTAAATTTCACGCTGATGCCGGAGACCTTGATTGCCTTTGTTCTTTGTATGGAGATCCGCTGCTACAACTTAATAAGATAGACATAATTCTTGCCCAGCATGTCCCAGAAAAATGTGGCGTCCAAGTGTTCTGCCCCGGCCCTAATTAATAAGACTACACATGTTCGTGACAGTGCACTTGTTTTGTGTCTCATGTAATAATTTTTTTTTTTTTTTTTTAAGAAAAACTGAGGTTTCATTAATTATTTATGGCTCGGTATAGGACCGGACATAAAATAAAAAAGTACATTGATTCACTAATCCTAATTGTTCAAAAGAACTGCCATAACTTTGATTGAATACGATTGTGAAATTGAAACAGTTTGACAATTACAGACTGCTCTTTACAGAGTTGAAACACATTATAATTCACAAATACCTGCTCCACATAACAACATTTTTTTAAGAACGACATGTTTGTTTGTTTGTTTTTTAAAGAATGGCATATTTTTATTTTTTAATTTTTAATTTCTTTTTGACTTGCGAGTACTCCCACTCTTTTGCTACAATACCACATATCAAATTATTGGGCGCATATGTACAATCTCATGGTTGTCAATTAAACTTGGTACAACATGCAATAAGATTAGTGAAACATGAAACATTAATTAGCATTTGAGATTTAGAATATATATGAAAGTAGCAAACCCGATCATGGTCGCGAGTGCTCGCTCGGCCTGCCCAAGCCAGTATACAAATAATCGGGCTTGGGCAATCCTTTTGAAGAAAAGACTAGCCCAAATAAAAGCTAGTTGATTAATGTATTTTAAAATAGATGTCGCTATGTTTAGGTGAGATTTGATACTAATCATAACTCATTTGAGATACTTCTCATTTTACACTATAAATAAATATATAAAATATCCATGGAAATACACATAGTATTGAGAAAGTTCATATTTAAAAATAATAATTAATTTGTTTTTATTTTTTAATATTAAAATATTTATATATAGATTTGATGGGCTGGGCTTGAACTTTAAATTGGGCCTGGGCCTGGGCCTGTAAGCCTATATGTAATATATATATATAGTGAGATGGCTTGGTTTAGGCTTGATTTGAGCTCAAGCCGAGCTATTACCAGGTCTAAAAGTGGGAATGATAATAAATGTCGGACCCATTTAATTAGAGTGTCTTGACCGACCTAGATATTAACGCTAATCCTGTTCTAATGACAAAAGACTTGAGACAACCGAGTCAGCCTTAATAAATTTCTTATAAAACCATTGATTTGGAATCAATTAATTAGCCAATCTGAATAAATAACAATACGGATATAAATTAATATTCAAAGTTTAGAGTCTGCAATACCAAATTAACAAAATCATAGAGCATCATCAAAAGTTTTCATCTCATTTTCAAGAGTTATTAAGTGTTGGGCCTGCCCACATTTGTATCTACGGCTTCATAGATCTCATGACTAATACCAATATTGTTCTTACCTTAATTAGCCACCTTAAACTCATATGTATTGGTTTTACTCCGAAAGGCCTCGGTACTATGATACATAGCTAGAGAGATATCAATACTTATGTACCTCATTATTACAATGTCATCACTCTTAGTTGATGTGGGACAATTATATTTCGGTCTACACATCCCCATCAATTTTTACCTTAGACTGAAAATCTCTAAGGTGATTTTTGTAAACCAAATCATTGGGTCCATCGTAGGCCAATTTCCCTCCAAGATACCTCATCAAATTATCTATCATCACTATCATCTCGACAACAGAAGTCGAGGAACCCACTACCATTGACAAACATATCCCAACCACTCTAATTCCACATGTTGGACTTGCCCACACATGTATAGGTTTAGGGTATGTGGATCTCACCAGTACCAATATTGTCCCCACCTACACATCGATGTAAGGTTTTACGCCAAACGACATTACCTCTATTTGGGAATCTATATTTCGGTCCATATATCCCTAACAAAAACTTTAGAAAAACAAACTACATTGTCAACATGCGGCTTGCAAAATCTTTTTTTTGAAAAAAATAAAAGTTTTTCAATAATTATTAATCATTAATGGTTCGATACAAGACAAGACATAGAATCAAATAAGTACATTGATTCGCTAATACTATTTGTTTAAAAGATCTACCATTACTTTAATTGTAAATGCTATAATGAAATTGAAATAGTTTGACAATCATGGATTGCTCTTTACAATGTTGAAACACATTATAATACACAAACATCCGCTAGAATCACATAACAAATAACAAAACTTCTCAACGAAGAAAAAAAAACCTACAACTTTCCAACAATGAAAAGACAAAATTAAGACTTCCAACAAAGGGAATGAGAATGTAATATGAGATTGTGTTGATTATGGTAAAATAGAGCAAATTGTATACAAACGGGTTGCTTTTATTTATAAAGCCTACAAAATAATATACATGGAAACTTACGTGATACAAGGCAAGATTTACACGATCAATGGGGACGTTACACAATTAGTGGGGAAGTTACACAATCAGTGAGAAAGTTATGGAATACACTATCAATGGAGAAGTTACAATATACACAATCAGTTTCCTAACATCCCCCCTCACACTCAAGGTAGTGGCAACGAAACCACTTGAGTTTGCAAACGAGTAAGATGATGATACACAAAGTCAACGACAATTCTGCGTGGGGACACCAAATCACGACGAACAGATGCAAGTGATCACGAATAAATTGACAAACGAGTCACAAAATAGGCAGATCTGAAACGAGTACATGAGATGGGTAGACATTGCGAATTATTCTCGACAACATACAATACGCGGGTAACGAGCAGGATCAAGCTTTTGACAAACATAAAGACAATAGAACTTGAAAGCAATGAGATCAACTACAATATTGAATCTCCCATAGAGGGACTTGATGAAGATGTGAATTCACAAACACATAGGAATAGTAATGACACACACTAGGAGAAGCGCCACATTGAGAAAACTAACCTAGCGGTTAGGGCTTTGATATCATGTGAATGTAATAGGAAATTGTATTGATTGGGGTAAAACATGACAAATTGTATACAAACGGGATGCTTCTTATTTATAGAGCCTACAAAATAATATACATGGAAACTTATGTGATACAAGGTAAGATTTACATAAATGGGGACGTTACATAATTAGTGGGAAAGTTATACAATCAGTGAAGAAGTTATGGTATACACAATCAATGGGGAAGTTACAATATACATAATCAGTTTCCTAACAGGGAAGACAAACTACCTAAAAACAAAACTAAAAATAAGGACCAACACAACAACCACATAGATCCAAAAACAAGAGTTCATGAGGAAGATGTACCGCAACGAGTTGATTCAATCTTTACAAATTGTTAGTTGGATTTTGAAGACTTGGTGCAAAATAGCATAACAACATAATGCAATCGATCGAAGCATGAGTAAGACTCAACGTCCTTAAGACTATTTCACCCCATTACGATGCTCAAGGTCTAATGAAGATAGTCTCCCAGGATACAACGATCATTCCAGTTATTGTATCACTCCAAATCACTAGTCTACAAACCAATCGTATGATTCAACACTCTCTCATACTCAAAACCATGAAAATAAATAAAGTGATTTTTCATTTAAATCAATTTCAAAACTCTCATAAAACAATCCACCTATATATATATATATATATAGACTTTATGTGTCTATTAGAAAAGACACGTCTCTTAGTGAATAGACACACCCTTTTGTATGTTATGTCTCTCCACAGGATTACATGCCTTTTCATAATTTTCATTCAAATTACAAACATTTAAATAATATGATTAATGGTTCCAACATCTGCACTTTATTGAACACGTAAAATATGGAGAGATGAATATTGGAACCACCACCGATCAAAAAAGAAGATTGACGACAGTTCAAGATCTTGAATCAAGAGAGAAAACTCAAAAAAAAAAAAGAAATTTTAGGGTTAGGGCAACTACCAATATTGGAACTAGTCCGTCTCGGGCCTTGCTAAAACTTTTTAATGGAGGGTTTGTGAAACATCTCTCAAGTTCGACTAAGCAATTTTATTAGAACCAAAATCAGTTACAAAGCTAGTATATTGTTGAGGTTTTACTCAATAATGAAACAGATGAATAATGAATTCCGCCAAACCACGATCAATGCATAAAATAAACACACCACAAGACACAAAATATTTAACGTGGAAAACCCTCCAAATCAGAGGTAAAAACCACGGGCCAAACTCCGAACAATCCACTATGTCAACAAAGAGTACAAGATATCTCAATTTAATGAGATTCACCAACAATGGAGTAATACATAAATACCTCTTCCAAGAACTTAGATGATCACACTAAGTTCTTGGAAGAGGTATTTATGTATTACTCCATTGTTGGTGAATATCATTAAATTGAGATATCTTGTACTCTTTGTTGACATAAAGTGATTGTTCGAGTTTGGCCTCGTGGTTTTACCTCTGATTTGGAGGGTTTTCCACGTTAAATATTTTGTGTCTTATGGTGTGTTTATTTTATGCATTGATCGTGGTTTGGCGGAATTCATTATTCATCTGTTTCATTATTGGAAGGGGTTAAGTAAAACCCCAACAAGTGGTATCAGAGCCGCGGTTAGTTCGTGCTTCGGGAATCTTTGTGGGAATCAAGATGGTGGATGATGATGATAAATCAAGCAATATGGTCAAGTTGACGGCTACGAATTATTCAATTTGGCAACCGATGATGGAAGATCATCTTTATTGCAAGGATTTATTTGATCCAATTGAATTTGGACAAAACAAGCCAAAGAAAATATCTGATGTTAATTGGAGGAAGTTGCACCGAAAAACTGCTGGGACCATTCGAAAGTGGATCGATCTCAGTATTTATCACCATGTCAGCAAAGAGGTTGATGCACAGGAGTTGTGGAGAAAATTGTAGAATATGTGTGAGAGGAAGGGGGCTCAGAACAAGGCTTCTCTAATTAGAAGGCTTGTTAATATGAAGTACAAAGATGGGCGGTCGATGATAGAGCACTTGAATGATTTCGAAGCATTGATCAATCAATTAAGTGCTATGAAGATTGTGCTTGAGGATGAGTTACAAGCACTTTTACTCTTGAGCTCGTTGTCAGAAAGCTGGGAAACCTTGGTGGTGTCTCTAAGTAATTCTACTCCAGGTGGTGTCTTGTCTTCATCCATAGTGCGAGATAGTCTCTTTGACGAGGAGACTAGGAGAAAGGATAAAGGCATGAAACTTCACAAGCTCTTGTTACTACTGCAGAACATAGAGGCAGAAGTCAGTCTAGAGGTCCGAGGGGGCGAAGTAAATCTAGAGGCATGTCTCAAGGAAAAAGTAAATTCTCTTGTTATCATTGTGGCAAGGAAGGACACATAAAGAAAAATTGTAGAGTATGGAAAAAAGAACAGAATAATGAGAAAAATCAAAATAAAGCGAATGATCAGAATACTACAGTTGCTATATCAGATGCAATTGAAGACTTGGTTGTGCTTCCTTTAGTTGAGGATCAAGGTCATGTCACTAATACAGATAGTGAATGGGTTGTTGATTCCGCAGCATCCTTCCATGCTACTCCGAGGATGGATTTCTTCTCTGTTTATCGAGCAGGGAATTTTGGTAAGGCAAAGATGGGGAACAACAGTTTTGCAGATATAGTTGGCATTGGAGATGTCTTTGTGCAGACAAATATGGGTTGCACGGTAATTCTGAAAGATGTGCGACATGTTCCGGATCTGTGTTTGAATTTGTTTTCTACTCATGCTTTGGACCTAGATGGTTACTACAACATCTTTGGGGGCAAGGAGTGGAAACTCACCAAAGGCTCAATGGTTGTTGCTAGAGGAAAATTGAGCTATACACTTTACAAGACTCAATTGAAGACCGTCAGAGGTGACCTGAACGCAATTGAAGATGATTCTTCACCAGATCTGTGGCATAGGCGGCTAGGTCACTTGAGTGAGAAAGGGTTGCAGGTGTTGGCAAAGAACTCTCACATTCCCTTTGCCAAAGGTAAATATTTGAACCCTTGTGATGATTGTTTATTCTAGAAGCAACATAGAGTTTCTTTTTCTTCATCATCCGAAAGAAAAAGAAATTTACTTGAGTTAGTATACTCGATGTTTGTGGTCCCATTGATGTGGAAACTATGAGAGGTGGCGATACTTTGTTACTTTTATTGATGATGCTTCATGGAAGGTTTGGGTGTTTGTGTTGAGAACAAAATGTCGTGGTTCTTGAGTACCTCAAGAAGTTTCATATTATGGTGGAACAAGAAAAGGCATATCTTTGAAGTGCCTTCGTAGTGATAACGGGGAGAATACACTTCAAAGGAGTTCGAGAATTATTGCTCGTAACATGGAATCGATACATGAGAAGATCTGTTCGGTACTCTCTCAACATAATGGTGTTGCTTTGAAAGAACAAACAACCATCCTTGATAAAGTCGATGTATGTTAAAAATGGCTAAGTTGCCCAAGTCGTTTTGGGGTGATGCTCTCAAGATCTTGCTTGCTACTTGATGAATCGCTCTCCTTCAAAGACCATTGGAGTTTGATGTTCCGAGAGAGTTTGGTCCGGGAAAGATGTTACTTACTCTCACTTGAAGGTGTTTGGATGCAAGGCATTTATGCATGTGCCTAAGGAGCAGAGACAGAAACTTGATGATAGAACTGTTCCGTGTATCCTCGGGATTTGGAGATGCGAGTTTGGTTATAGGTTATGGGATCTAGAGAAGAAAAAGATTGTCGAGTCCAGGGGATGTGGTCTTTCATGAATATGAGACCATAGCAGATTTGAAGACGTCAAAGAAAATCATAGTTGATGATGATGATGTTTCGGATTGGAGTCTTCTTCCATTACGATGCCACACATGAGGAGACTCATTTGAAGAACATGGGGTTGATGTGCCGAACCGGTTGATGATGATGAGCGGGAAAGCAAACTCCTCCACCAACAGCTTTAGTTGAACCTTCACTTAGAAGATCGAGAGAGGGTTGCTTCCTTCTACTAGGTACCCTGGTTCGAATTATGTTACAATTACGTAGAGAGGGGAGCCAGAGAGAGCTTCCAGGGAGTTCGATTCACAAAGACAAAGCTCAATGGATGAAAGCAATGCAGGAGGAGATGAGTTCTTTGAATAAGAACAATACTTATGAGCTGGTGGAACTTCCAAAAGGTAGAAAACCTTTAAAGAATAAATGGGTGTCACAGGAAAAGTATGTTGATCAGGTCTTGAGCATATTCAATATGAATAATGCTAAGCCAGTTAGCACACCTCTTGCTAATCACTTCACACTTAGCAAGAAATCATGTCCCTCTACTTCTATAGATATAGCGGAGATGTCAGTTATTCCTTACTCCTCTGCAGTTGGAAGTTTGATGTATGCAATGGTTTGCACCCGACCAGATATTGCTCACGCAGGTGGTGTGGTTAGCAGATTTCTCTCAAATCCTGGAAAAGTTCATTGGGAAGCAGTGAAATGGATTTTGAGATATTTGAGAGGTACTTCGAAGATGTCTTTATGTTTTGGGGGCTCAAAACCTACTTTGGAGGGATATACAGATTCAGATATGGCAGGTGACCTTGATGACAGAAAATCTACTTCAGGGTATGTGTTCACTTTTGCAGGGGGAGCTATATCTTGGCAATCAAAATTGCAAAAGTGTGTTGCTTTGTCCACGACAGAGGCAGAATATATTGCTATAACTGAAGCAAGCAAAGAAATGCTTTGGTTGAAGAGATTCCTTTAAGAGTTGGGGTTGAAGCAAGAAGATGGGTATGCAGTGAACTGTGATAGTCAGAGTGCTCTAGATTTGAGCAAGAATGCTACTTATCATTGCCGCACTAAGCATATTGATATCTAATACCATTGAATTCGAGAAGTTGTGAATGATCATGAGATGAGTCTGAAGAAGATTCACACCGATAAGAATCCAGCTGATATGTTGACGAAGGTGGTGACTCGTGAGAAGCATCAGTCCTGCACCAAGTTGGTGGGGCTGAGTTGTTATTGAGCAACAAATATAATTGAGATCTCCCCATGTGTTGGAGGGGGAGATTTTTGGTTTTTGTGTGGGCCCCACACAAAAATAGAAAAGTCCAACACATAAAGCAACAAATTAGAGTTTGAATAGGAATCTGCCAGAGAGAAAATAGGAAGTGAAGAAATATATATGAGTTGATATTGTTGGGAGGGTTTTCCACGTTAAATATTTTGTGTCTTGTGGTGTGTTTATTTTATGCATTGATCACAATCACGATCGATTTCTCAAGAAATCAAGATCGTCAACATGAATTCAAATGAAGTCAAAGAAAGAATTAGGGCTCATAATCGCACAATGTCTATGATACCATGAAAGTATGAAACATCTCTCAAGCTCGACTGAGCAATTTTATTAGTTAATCACTACTCTAACTAACTCTCTAACTAATCATCCAATTAGTTAGATAATCACACTAATCAGTGATCAATCACAGAGTCACGCATTTGACTTGACATCTAACAGAACTACCTCGAGATACACAAGTAAACATCTAAACACTAAGTACTCAACTCCTCATTACTCTTCAGTTTGGCAAATGGGAAGTACATCAATATTAGACCAAAAAATATTAGAGAATTTAATAATGGGCAGTGTACAATGTACACATTAATGTATTAGGGAATTGATGTACACATGCATGAACTTATTCTTCATGGACCGGATTTGTATAAATGATATATATGATATTATGATATATGTAGTATCTAATGATTCTAATTTGATCATGAAAATCTTGATGGACCCTTAAAAGTATAATTTCATTCTAATCCTATTTATAACAAAAACAACTTTTTGTACTGCTAAGCTAGTACATTAATTAGCATATTTATAGGACCAACACATTTGGGCAGGGCGTCAACCTCTCAACAACAATTGCAACAACTAAGTAATACATACTAGAATACAGCACTATTAAGGAAGCAAAAGATGATGAAACAAGGGCTTTTGCTGATGGTGGTTGCTGTGGTGGTGTTGAGCATCTCCAGCCATCTAGTGGCAGCCGCAGAAGACAAATGCAGTAAGTTTTCAGTGCTTGATTTCGCCCCATGTCTGCCGGCAGTGAAGAAACAGCCAAACCCTCCAGCACCAACCGCGGCATGTTGCGCTCAAGTGAAAGCTCATTATGATGCCAAAGACTTGGATTGCCTTTGCAATTTCAAGAGCTTTCCTGGCATAGACCCAGATCTTGCCTTGCAAATCCCAAGGAAATGTAACCTCGATATTGATGTAAAATGCCCCAGTGATGCACGTTTTTAAGACCCCATCTAATAATTTGGAGCTTGCATGTACATGTTGCTATCTATGATGGTACAATCTTACGATTGTCAACTTAGCACATGAACAATAAGAATAACATGAATTATTCAATTAGTATTATGAAATATATGTGAGATCAGGGTAATGATTATGAGGATATTTTGTTTTGTTTTTTCTTGTACTTAAATGGGAGTTGAATCCACGACCTCCCCAACTATTTTGGTAAGTGATGCCTCATCCATCTTCTCAGAGATGATTTAATTGGCATGAGGATGTGCACAGTTAATCAAGGCGGTCTTAAGTATACTATGTTTTTGTACGTGCTACACACGTTTTTGTCTGCTCGTTGCGCTCCAACGGGAAGTCAATTACAACAAGAAATAATTGCACTTCAAGGCAAAACTAAGTAAAGGCAACACCATCCTACAAAAAACGAAAAAATTTTGGCGACATCTTACATGACAACACTTTCTTACAAAGGCTTTATAAATGAAATGTCGCCCAAAGATTTTTGGAGATCTAAAAGTCAATATGCAACTTCTATTCGTTCTTCAAGGAAGAAAATCAAGCCCAACTAAGTAGTTAATTAGAGATATAAAAGAAATCACATCATGATTTGTTAAACATCAAGATCAATAGAAAAACTCTAAGAACAATTGCTTACATTCTTGACAAAATGAAATTTTTTGAAAGGAAGAATTAGAATCTTGCTTTCCAATTTCCTTCCTACACATGCAAGATTCTTGACACAATAATGTGATTTTTAGTCAGTGAAATCATCAATAATTGCCACTCCGATCCATAATGTTGAAGCCTTGAAAGTAGAGCATGAATGCCATATCCACCAGATGGCAAAAGGAATCCTTCATTGCCCATGACTTAACTCAAACTCATGCCTCAAAGGGGCAAGACTTGGTGTAGTTTTTATACATTATCGATGTTGCAGAGACTCAACCAAGCTGAAGTCAAACTGGGATTGTGCATAGACGAGGAAATGTACATATTCTTCCATCTTATCATGCACCTCGCTACTGTGAATAGACTCCCTAGTCTTTAATGATCATGTCTTTAACTAGCCGTTGTGAATATAACCAAAAGCATTAATTAAGTATAGCACTCCTATCTCGTTGAATTTCTGCATGAACGTATTCTGCTGCAATTTGGCATTCTCTATTTCATTTCTGCAATTCTTTGGATGTATAATAAGCCCACAAAGCTCAATGTAGAACTTGAACAACAATTCAAATTAGTCGTTAGGAGTCTAGAACTTGAGAACACCATCACAAAATTATTATCTCATTGATTCGTGGGTCAAAAGAGTTATGTAAGATTCAGTTGCAATGTACACATGAATTTCATCACGTATATATGATCATATATGTCCATGACTAATTAGGAGTAGTGTTCTTCATACTAATTAATTACTTAATTCATTGTATCTAATTTGATAGTGAAAATCTTGACGGATCCTTAAAATATAACTTTTTATATATAACAAATTTGTACCAACACATTTGCCTACTTAATTATAGGACCAAACATTTGGGCAATGAAGGGCAACAATTGATACTAAGAGCATGAGATGATGAAACTGGTGGTTGTTGTGGTGTTGTTAGCATCTCCAGCCCCTCAGCCACAACCAAGTCCAGAATGTTAATTGTGCTGTAGTAAAATCTCATGCTGATGCCGGAGATCTTGATTGCCTTTGCTCTTTGTATGGAGATCCGCTGCTACAACTTAATAATAAGATGGACATAATTCTTGCCCAGCAAGTCCCAGAGAAATGTGGCGTCCAAGTGTTCTGCCCGGCCCTAATTAATAGAACTACACTAGTTTGTGACACTGCACTTGTTTGTGTCCCATGTAATAATTTGTTGCTAAGTGTATTGCTAATGAAATACGGCATTGTTTTGTTTTCTTTTTTTTTTTTTTTTTTAAAGAATCGACTCCCACTCTTTTGTACAATCTCATGGTTGTCAATTAAACTTGGCACACCATTCAATAAGATTAGTGTGACATGCATGAAACATCGATTAGCATTTGAGATTTGGAATACATATGAGTATCAGACATGATCATGGTCGATTAGCATTTGAGATTTGGAATACATATGAAAGTAAGTAGCAGACATGATCATGGTCGAGCTTGATCGGGTGCTTGCTCCATCCGTCCAAGCCCATGAACAATGGCTAAACCAAGTCCCGTGAACAAATAATTGGATTTGGACACCCTTTTGAAGAAAAGACTAGCCCGAATATAAACTATTTAATAACTAATACTCCCTCCAGTAAATAATATAAGTTGTTTTAGCAAAAACCCCTAGTTTAAAATTGTAAGTCGTTTTCAGAATTCAAGAGTGTATTTATAATTTTTTTGACCTATTTTACCCTTACGCAATTCAAACATTTATGATTATTCGATTCTTCCATTTATTTAATGTCAAAGGACATATATGTAAATTACACTCGTAATTAAGGTTCTCTTAATACTTGTGTCTTTACCTTAAATGACTTACATTTTTTATTGGAGGGAATATATTTTAAAATTAAAGTAAAAATAAATAAATTTTAAAATAGATGGTGCTATGTATTGGTGAGATTTGATCTTAATCATAAGACTCAATACTCATCATACATGATGTTTATCATTTGAGCTACTTCTCATTTTACCCAATAAATAAATATATAAAATATACATGGAAATACACATAGTATTGAGAAAGTTTGTAAAAAATTTATTTAAATGAATAATAATTTTTTATTATTTTTTAATATCAAAATATTTATATATAGACTTGATGGGTCGGGCTTAAACTTTGAGATTAGGCCTGGGCCTATGTATAAGCCCATGTATATATAGTGAGATGGCTTGGGTTCTTAGGCCGAATCTAAACTCAGCTCAAGCTGAACAGGTCTAAAAGTGGGAATAGTTATGAGTGTTGGGCCCCACTTAATTAAAGTGCCTTGACCGACCTAGATATTAACCCTAATCCTGTTCTAATGACAAAAGAATACTTAAGACAACCGAGTCAGCCTTAATAAATTTCTTATAAAACCTTAATTTGGAATCAAATTTTTTTTTTTTGAAAACAATTTGGAATCAATTAATTAGCCAATCTGAATAACAATACGGATATAGATTACAGATTTCAATTTTTTTTTTTTTCCTCAGCAGACGATTTCAAAGTTTAGAGTCTGCAAGACCTATTTAATAAAATCATAGAGCATCATCAAAAGTTTTCATCTCATTTTCAAGAGTTTATGTAATAAAGTGTTGGGCCTGCCCACCTTTGTATCTGCGGGTTTATAGATCTCATGCTCTATTGTTGATATTGTTCTTACCTTAATTAGCCACCTTCAACTCACAGGTATTGGTTTCACTCCAAAAGGCCTCAGTACAACGATACATAGCTAGAGAGAGATCAATACTTATGTACTTCATTATTACAGCTTCATCACTTTTAGCTGATGTGGGACAATTATGTTTTGGTTCACATGTCCTCGTCAATTTTTACCTTAGACCGAAATCCCTCTAAGGTGATTTTTTTAACTAAATTATTGGGCCCATCATAGACCGATTTCCCTCCAAGACACCTCATCAAAGTTATCTATCATCACTATCATCTCGACAGCAGAAATCAAGGATCCCAACCACTCTAATTCCACATGTCGAACTTGAACATACATGTATATGTGGCTTTGTAGATTTCACTAGTACCAATATTGTCTCACCTTATACCTTCAACTCACTCATCGATGTAGGGTTTTAAGTCAAGCAACATCGCCTATATTTGGGAATCTATACTCTGGTCCATACATCTCCAACAAAAAAGCTTAGAAAACCAAACTACATTGTCAACATGCCGCTTGCTATTTTTTTATTGTGAAAAACATAAAAGTTTTATTAATCATTAAAGGTTTGGTACAGGACAAGACATAAAATTAAATAAATACATTGATTTGCTAATATTATTTGTTCAAAAGAATTGTCATTACTTTGGTTGTAAATGCGATTTGTGAAATTGAAACAGTTTCACTATCATGAACTACTCTGTATAATATTGAAATACACTATAATACACAAACATTCGTTAGAACCACATAACAAATAACAAAACTTCCCAACGAGGAAAAAAAACCTACAACTTCCCAGCAATGAGAAAACATAATCAAGACTTTCAACAAAGGGAAGACAAACTACCTGAAAATAAAACTAAAAATAAGGACCAACATAATAACCACATAAATTCAAAAACAAGCGTTGAGGAAGATGTACTGTAACAAGTAGATCCAATTTTCATAGATTGTTGGTGGGATTTTGAAAACTTGGTGCAAAATAGTAGAACAACATAATGCAATCGATCAATGCTTGAGTAAGACTCAATGTCCTTAAGACTATTTCGCCTGTTACGGTGCTCACAGTCTAATAATGATAATCTCCCATGATACAATGATCATTCTAGTGATTGTAGGCACTTCAAATCACTAATCTATGAACCAATTGTATGATTCAATATTCTCTCAGAATCAAAACCATGAAAATAAATAAAGAGATTTTTTATTTAACTCAATTTCAAAACAGCCCGGCTATGTACAAACCATATTTTACTAAGGGCATACTACTTTTTATATTTTTTTTCCAAAATGTCATTTCCCTTGTGCACCTCCATTCCTAACAATGCAAAGAAGAAGAAAGATAAAGCACTTGAGCCCTACGTTGATCTACGCGTTCACCCTACGGTTGTGGTTCATCTTTGCATCAACTCGATCGATCTTCACGTTACCTCTGTTTATCTTCACTATCACCCTAGGTTACGCTTAGTCTTGCTTCCAGGTGGTCGTTGCGCAATCAGCGACTAAACTTGGTTGATTTAGGGTTGTTCCCATTAACATGGATGTTTTATCAAAAATTTTAACATGGATGTTTTATCAAAAATTTTTACTATTTTTGAACAATTTTGGTAGTTGTGTATGTGTTTGTAATTGGTTTTGATCTAATATGTTGGTTGATTTGTAGTTGTTGATGGTCGATGCTTAATCAGTGACACATGACCGATTGATAGTGCACTATTTCATTTAAGGTGGTCGAACAATGCATATATGTTAATCGATCTTTGATGATGGAACCACAATCGGCCTCAACAGACCGAACAAAAGTCATTTGTTCGGTCTGCGAGGCCGAACCAGAGGCGGAATTCTTAGTTTGAACACGAAAAAAATTCAAAATCGAATGAAAACTCAAGAAATACATCATCTTGCACATTCGTATCTCCTACACGTCTTTTATGGTAAATAGCTACCGAACAATGCAAACAAATAATACCCTAGCTAGACAAAAAATTTGTTCAATAAAATGCATTCAAAACAATTGAAAAACATGATTTTTAGCAAGAAATATAAAGAAATCGACTCTTACGATGATAGTGAGTTTTGAAATCACAAGTTCGCATCGCTAATAGTCGGAGGGGATTATCTGAGGCGAAGGTGATGTTTGTTTAGGGTGCACAATGTGAGAAGGAAGAAATGCATTTTTGGAAGTGAAGTGAAAAATAATTGGTTTGCCTTTAGTTAAAAGCGGTTTGCACATAACCAGACTGATTTCAAAACTCTCAAAAAACAATTTATTTAGTATATATATAGGCTTTATGTGTCTATTAGAAAAGACACATTTCTTAGTGAATAGACATACCCTTTATATATTATGTCTCTCCACAGGATTACGTACCTTTTTGTAATTTCCATTCAAATTACAAACAATTTAATTATATTATTAATTGTTCCAACATCTGCACTTTATTAGACACATAAAATAAGGAGAGAGAAAGATTGGAACCACCACCGATCAAAAAAGAAGATCGACGATGGTTCAAGATCTTAAATCAAGAGAGAAAACTCAAAAAAAGGGTTGGAGCATGCCCTTGACTCATACGATAATATTTCTAACTTTATAGTTTAAGTGTTGTAAAAAAAGTGGTTTTGTTTCATGTTAAACTCGAGTGTTTGGTTTTCTTTTTATGTTGATTTTAATTTATTTATTATTCATTTCCTTAATTTGTCAAAAATCATTCACACTTAGTAGACATGGTCTTAAGTCTATTATATTTTATGTACAAATATGTAAAAGTGTCGAGGTGTTTGCCTTCACATATTTAAGTTAACTTTTGATTTAGTCAAGTATAATTTATTCTTTTTATAATGAATTAATGATGTAGATGTGATTATTGTGTTTTCTTTTTGAGTTTTGAACATCTAGGAAGTATGTAAGTGTATTGTTGTCCTATATTTGATTTTTTTAATAATTGGTACTTATCTTGGTTTTTTTATTGTAGGCACGTAGAAAAGATCAAGACCAAGCTGGCAACAATGATCTTAAGTTGAATAGTTTGTTCATGGTGATAGTGCGAATTAACTGAAGATGGTGTTTTTAGTTAAAATTTTCTTGTACAAGACTTGAGGTAGAGAAAATATGGATGAAAACTTTTTTATGATGGTAGATAAATTTTAAAACAAATATTATGTACAAAACGTTTGTAGCTAATAATTTCTTTCTGCTGTGAAAGGTTTATTGTTGCAAAATATATCAATTAGCTACAAAATATTTTGTTGTAAAAAATCAATGAGCTGCAATTTTTTGTAGCTAAATGTAGATTGGGCTAGGAAAATATATATTTCGTAGCGGATTTGCATATTTTCAACGAATTTTTTGTAGCCAAAGATGTCATTTGGTTGCGAAAATCTTTGTTGCTAATATCAACCTTTTCCTGTGAAAAAGTTTGTTACACAATAACTCATTCTGCTACAAAAAATTTGTCATTGATTCTAAATTTCCACCACGAAAATAAACTTTGACCAAATTTAATAATTGGCTTCAAAGAAAAATTGTGGGTAATTACCATTTTCAATTGCAAAAAATAATTTGTAGGTAAAAGTTAGCTACGAACACCCAAAATCATTGCATTATATATTTTGCGTCAAGGCTTAGGCTACGAGTGTGCTACGAATTTTTTTTACAGCAAATAGTTTTTGGCTACGAAATATTGAGTTTTAGCTACAAATCGTTTCGTAGCTAAAAATCATGTTCCTTTAGTGACAGCCACCAAGATTGAACCAGTCCGTCTCGCGACTTGCTAAAACTTTTTAATGGTGGGCTTGTAATACATCTCATATATAGAGTTGATCACAAACTCTCTAACTAATCATCCAATTAGTTAGATAATTATACTAATCAGTACGTGGTCAATCACAGAGTCACACATATGACGTGACATCTAACAAAACTACCTCGAGATACACAAGTAAACATCTAAACTCTAAGTACTCAACTCCTCATTACTGTTCAGTTTGGCAAATGGGAAGTACATCAATATTAGACCAACAAATTGTAGAGAATTTAATAATGGGCAGTGTACAATGTACACAATGTATTAGAGAAATGATGTAAACATGCATGAACTTAATTCTTCCTGGGGCCGGATTTGTATCCATGATATATATGATATATGTAGCATCTAATGATTCTAATTTGATCATGGAAATCTTGATCGATCCTTAAAAATATAATTTCATTCTAATCCTATTTATAACAACTTTTTGTACAAGTACATTAGCCTATTTATAGGACCAACACATTTGGACAGGGCGTCAACCTCTCAACAACAATTGCACCAACTAATTAATACATACTAGAATACAGTACTATTAAGGAAGCGAGAGATGATGATCAAACAAGGGCTTTTGATGTTGGTAGTTGCAATGGTGGTGTTGAGCATCTCCGGCCGCGATAATAGTCAAGTTGCGGCGGCAAGGTTATTGGACAACAAATGCGATAGAGTGCCGTTGGTGGATTTCATCCCATGCCAGCCGGCAGTGCCATATCCACCGCCGCCAAACCCTCCGGCACCAACTTCGGCGTGTTGCAAAATAGTGAAATCTCACTCCGACGCCGGAGACCTGGATTGCATTTGCTCTATCAAGGGCTCTACGGAGCTGCCAGCTTTTGGCGTAGACCCAAATCTTGCACTGCAAATACCAGAGAAATGTGGCCTCCCTAAGTTAGTCTGCCCCTAAGACTGCATACATGCACGTTTGTGATATATACAGTGCACCTGCATGAGTCCCATTTGTGATAATTTTTAATTAGCGCTGAAATATCTATGATGGTACAATCTTATGGTTGTCAACTTGGCACAAAAATAATTAAGAAGTATTTGAAATACATATATGAGGGAAATTAATTATTAGGATATATATATATATATATGCTATTATTTACACAATATTATAGGCTAATTAAACATACCGACTATTTTACGCTCGAGCGCTATCAAACTTTGCCGCCGTTGATATGTTGTGAATTGAGATGTGATAACAAATAACAAAGGGTATCCAAAGTACTAGTCTAATTATACAACTGCATGCATGTGTATGCTGCTGAATCACTATAAAAATGTTTTAGGTCACCTATTTATTATAGTGATTGCACCCAAAAAAAATTGATAAGAAAGAAACAATTGTTTTTAACAAAGTTTGAACCTATGACCTCTAACACCCAAATACCATAACAAATTATTGGACCACCAAATTGATTATTGTACCAAAATTGATTGTGTGATATCCTAACTGCTGGTGCAATTAATTGGGCCTAAGGGTCATGTTCTCACAAATCTTCAGAGGGGCCTTATTGTTCGTTTTGGTCGATCTTGTTTCATGATTTTTGCTGCAACATATTTTCAACCAAAAAAAAAAAAAAAAATTGACACGTTCCACTAACCAAAAAAATCTTGTCATACATTCCACACAGAAAGGAAAAACATTCTAGTTTAGCACACACGTCCATACATGTCCATCTACCATAAATATAGTTTAGCACACGTGCATGTCCATACATGCATGTTCAATATAATACCCCCTTAAAATCCTCCCATAAACTAGAGGTGACAGTTTTGGGATTCCCAATTTTAAAGTTATGGGAATGAAAATTAAAACTCAAAATCTCTTGATTAAAGGCGCATCGCCTCTATGGTTTCCATTCTTCGAATTTATAATTAGATAGGGCAAGGCTTTGGACAATCTTTTTTTTTTTTTTTTTTTTTTTTTTGAAAACTGGATAATCTTAATATTAAATATTGGTATATCTTCAGAATTAATTTGAATTACTTGTCACTTAGATGAAGGCAATCTCATTCTTCAAATTTGCTGTCCTCTACAAATAAAAAAATATATTAGATCAAATTATAGAGAAAATAATGTGCCCGAAATAAGTTTAGTGTGTACAATCACAATGTACATAAACTTTTTTTAACTTCTATGAGAATCGAACCACGATTTAATATACATAGACTTCTTCATGAGGAATTTGACCATGACAATATATTTGACCCATGAAAAATAAGAGGTAAAAATAATATTACCAAACACAACCAAATTAAAAGGACTTCGGATTGCAAGACATTTCAACATAGTGAAGCACTATGATGGCCCTGAATTTATTGAAATTTGACGACCCAACACTTCATCCTGCAGCAGCACTTCTCTCCGACTGCAAGGAACTACTTCAACACACCTGGACAGTCCAATTTCAACATATTTTCAGGGAAGCTAACCAAGGTGCGGATACTCTGGCGAACATGGAAATCTCTAGAGATGAGTTCTTGTACACACTATCAGAACGATGACACTGAGATCTTAGGAAATCTACACCATTATGTATTGTGCCAATAGACTTTTTTTTTATAAGAAAGAAAAAATTGCTTCCTCGAAGGTTTGAACCCATAACCTTTAACTTCCAAGCACCATATCATATCATTGGGCCTCCCAACTGTTTGGTTGTACCAATAGAATGTTAAAATTTCATTTTTCATATGTATAGTATAGACATAGATATTAAATATTGGTGTATCTTTAGAATTAATTTGAATTACGTGTCACTTCGTTCATGACAATCTCATTATTCAAATTAATTGTTGCCCTCTACAAATGGAAAAATATATTAGACCAAATATTAGAGAAATTAATGGACTGGAAATACTTTTAGTGTGTACAATGCACATGACCTTCTATGTCACAGCCCAAATTTCTAATCCTAGATCTTGGCCGTAATCAGGGTCACCGACCCGTTATGTGGGACCCGCGTTGGGACACATGTACTGACTGAGGCACGTGGCCGAGATATATTTTATATTTGTGGTGATGTATTCTTAGTGTGTTGTATGTGTGTAGACTAATTAAGTCACTTCTACTTGTGTATAGACATCGAGACGCGAGCGGGGACATGCCTCGAGTTGCGTACAAGTTGTGAGATCGGTTGGATAGTGATATGGTAAGTATTGGTTTATTTAAATATGACTTAAGTAATTAAGTTACGTATCTATGGTGATTAATTGAGTGAATCAAAATGGAAAGTCCTATAATTCTAATAAAAATTAATAACAAATAGATATATATGTCTCGAGATTCATGCTAGCACACACTCCCATGTGACTTGTGTTTAAGAGTGTGTCACTTGGCTGGAATTAATGGGTTAGTAGGAGTGAATGAGAGTCATAAGATCTCATGGAGATAAGAAAGTGAGACTTGATGAACATGACAACTATAAAAAGGAATACTTAAAATAATTAATTACTTCTCATTGCATGCTTTCATAAACAAAAATTCAGTTATGTAGTTCATTTCTGCTGGAATTTTGGGGGTTCTTAAGGGTGTATTTCACTCATCAAGAAGGAGATCTAGTGCCAACAATCAAAGTTAGAGCCCTGGGTAACCTTGTACACTTTATATGCCTTCAAATTCATGAATTTGGTTGTATATCAAGTGGCTTTTAAGCTTAATCAATTTAAAGATGTTTTTAATGTTGTTTTGACTCATTTTAAAGTATCAATTGATTTCCGTAAGCTCATTTTCAAAGTTCAAAGGCTTTATCCAAAATTAGGGGTTTTCTTATGAAACTTTGACTTCAAATTCTGAGCTAAAGGACATGTTTAATTTTGCAAACAAAATGTTTTTGGACTTCATGTTTGAAAAGATATTCAACAAGCTATCAAGAATTTTCAGTATTGGTTTTGAAAATCAAAAGTTATGAATTCTACAAATTCTTCAAGTGTCTTTGAGTTTACTATAAGCATGCATGTTGTCTATTTGGTTTTTGATGATGGTTATGATGAATATATGAAGTGTCTGGTGTATGCTTGTGTTGTGGAGGTGGTGGTATTGGGTCTCTGGTGGAGGAGAACAAGGACCCAAGGTGTAACGGCCTAATTCTAAGTAGCCATTAATCATTACGTATTTGCAGACGTGGCTGCAACTCAAATGCTTGTGGACCTCGCAGATAGGCCTGGACATGCTCAGAGTTAGGTAAATAGCATTATGAGTGATTTTTGTGTTAATTTGTGATGTTTATGCTTAAATATATGAAATGGCATCGCGATGTGTGTATGTACATTGTTGTGATATGCGAGACTATGTGACGAGTATTTGCCTCGATATGCATGTCAACGTAGGTACTAGGTAGGCTAAAAGACAAAATACTATGCTGAGGAAATTAATACACACATGAAAATGAATAAAATGAAATAAATAATTAATATGTAATGGTCACTTGAGGTATAGTGACGCGGTAGTATGTTATGTTGCACGTTGTGGTACAAAACCGGGTGTCGAAATGGCCGAAAGGTAGCTTTATATGTTAAGAATAAGAGAGAGTCTTGTATGTGAGTAACCAATTGAATCATATTGGGTTGGATATAAGCCCAATTATTTGGCCAATTAGTAGCCATTTGATGGGCATATGGATTGGTAAGCGATGGGGATCATCTTAATGGGTATATAAGTCAACAAGACTTATCTTTCACCGCCTTTTCTCTCTCCCCAAACACAAATCCGAAATTTGAGGTTGTAGCAAAGGTTTGGAGCAATTTAGAGTCATCATTTAAGGAGCTTTAACTTGAGGAATCCATAAAACAACGTGAGATATTTAATTTCCTCCACTTTCTCTTCCTTTTGGTATTCATTTTGTGGGTGTTGGTGATAAATCCGGGATTTGATATGTGCTCACTGATTTTGGGTAGTTTTTAGTGATGGGGTTGTTCTTTGTTGGTGTGGTGATTGTTGTTGTTGTTGTTGTTGTTGGTTTTCAAAGTTTCTCAAGTTTTGGTTAAGTTGGGTTTTGAAAGTGAGGTTTGATTCTTCAAAATTTATGATATATGATGATATCTTGTTGCCTCTGGCATTTTTGAAGTGTTGTGAGTCCCCCACGAGGCGAGGATGGGGTCGACGACATTCCGAGGTGGCCATGGGATCGATTTCCGGTTTTCAGCTTTGCTGGAAATCAAGAAATCGATCACCTAGCGCGCTAGCCAGGGGCTATAACGCACTGGGTAATATGGGCAGTTGGGAGGATAAAGATGAACACTTAGCGCACTGGGACACCCCTCCAACGCACTAAGTGCAAGACATGGGGTAATTTTAGTGTTTTGGGATTATGACCCTAATGACTATTTAAAATGACATAAAATACACCCAATTGAATCTAAAACAATGATAAATAATATTAGGTGAATTCGAGCGATATTTTGATTCTCAGGAGTTTAGTGGAGCCGGACCAGGGTTTGATTTTTATGATGCGGAGTGCGGTTTGTGGTATGTAGTATCCC
This sequence comes from Stephania japonica, assembly GCA_039657345.1. Lineage (NCBI taxonomy): Eukaryota > Viridiplantae > Streptophyta > Magnoliopsida > Ranunculales > Menispermaceae > Stephania > Stephania japonica. Next base: position 51,542,245 of record CM077558.1, read on the forward strand.
ATTTGAAATTTCTTGAGCATTTACTTACTTTTGGTATTTGAATTCAGTACTGTTTATTTCATTATTCTGTTTCATGTTGTGGTATCTATATGGACGGACGTTGAGGCTCTCCCTCCGTGTCATTCTTGTATATGTCCACTACACCATAGCACGTGTTGCCAAAGATCTCGGTGAATAGGTTGACCAGAGGATCACGTCGGGGCACGTGTCGGTGCGTCGTAGGTGTTACGTTGGCCATTAAGTGGATCTAGAGGTTGACCATGCTTGAGGGTCACTTGTCGGCAGTGCTCTGTGAAGAGTCGTGCTCTGTGGAAGAGTCTGAAGTATGGTGTTAATATAACCCTAGGCTCTAGGAACACATTTTGATCTCTCCTATTATATATCCATGTGATGAGCACAGTTACCTGTTTTTATTTCTGCATGTTTATTTAATAGCTTTGTTTCAATTTTAGTATTTACTTTTGTGATTGCTCATTTAATTTCCTTAGAAATACTCACTTTGGACTCATCATATGTCATTTTCTGATGGCTTGAGTGCAGATCTGAGTACGAGTTGGGCAAGGGAAAGCTCGCGGATTACCTGTGACTCTGAGACATTGAGCTTAGGCTTGTACGTTTGTATTATATGCTATTTCGTTTTCTTTTTGGGATTTGGGACTGTGAGATACCCTTGGGACCTGTATATTGATATTTTTTGCACCTATTTGAGATCTTTATACTGCTTTATGATAACATAGGAGGGTTCCACACTAGGTATATAATCAAATGATATGACTTGATGCTTTTAAATTGATTTGTCAGGTTTTAAGTCTTCCGCTGTATTGGAGGTTTATAATGACTTTTAATAGGTGATTGAGTCCATTATTGAACATAAGTTTTAAATTGTTCATATCTTGAGGTTATTAATGATTATTTGGTGAATGAGATTACGTGTGGGACACAGTTGGCGTTAGTATGCCAGGTTGTAGGCCCGCATTGGCACCATAGCGGTCCATAGGGAAAATGGGTCGCTACACAAGGCGGATGGGCATGGCCATGTGGGGGAGAAAGAACCAGAAATTCGAGATTTTCTGGTCTACCCAAAATATGGAGTGCACTCCATGTGGTACAATTGAGGCAGCTTATGGTTCAGATGAACATGATAGGACATGGACACATCAACCCTGCCTATTAGGGTATTTAATTAGGATTTTAATAAATTTAAGTGAATTTTTAAAAAAATCCATCTGCATTTAGTTTTTGAACACCATTGGAGTTTTAACAACGATTAAATATATACAATTAATTGGTTTTCAAAAAGAAAAGAAATACAGTTAATTTAAAGGACCAACTAATTAGCGCTTAATATTTTCAAATAAAAAAAACTAATTAGTGCTTAATTGTCCTAAAAAAATAGTGCTTAATTACCACCAAAACTGATGACTGATGTCATCCATCGGCTGGTGATATATATTGGCATGTATAGTTACCTTAATTATATGCAGTTGTAACTGAATAATAGAGTAGGTGACATAACACCATACCTTCTTTATATATATATATATATTTTTTTTTTTTTATAAAAATATCTGGTTAGTTTTGCTAGTGAGGCTTCACGATATATACATGAACTAGACTTATATATATAGGGGTTGTTCTTTTTTTTATAAAAAATTACTAAGTGAACTCTAGTAACAACTTTCCACATAAACATGCTTAAGATAATGTTCATGAAACAAGTACTTTTGCTTGTGGTGGTTCTAGTGATATTGATAAACTTTGTTATTGATAACAATGGCGTGGTGGCGAAAGAGGTGGACGACGCAAAAATATGCAATATGACAGTGGCAGAGTTGATGGAGTGCAGGCCGGCCGCAGTTGCTCCAAACCCGCCGTCACCAACTCAGGCATGTTGCTCTGGGGTCTCTCACGGTGACATGGGCTGCCTTTGCTCTTACAAAAACTCTCCACTGTTGCCAACCTTCGGTATAAACCCAACTCTTGCCTTGCAAATCCCAGCCAAATGTGGCCTCCCTAATAAGCCCCCATGCTAATTAATTAGTATTGGTGCTCCTACCAAAAAAAAAAAAAAAATTAGTATTGGTGCATGCACTTGTTTAAATTCCACGCGATATGTAATTTGGGGCTTAATTAATTATGTATTAGTAATTTAGTAGTACTAATTAAAGCATAACAGCCCTGTGCTATAGCTAGCTAATTTATTTATAATATAAATAATTAATTTTTATAAAAAATCATTTGAAAATATTATTTATTTAATTGTGGAGTATATTTTTTTTGACAACCACAGTAAGATACTCCTACATATGCATGTATAAAATATAACCAAATTAGTTACATGAGAAAATTAAGAATTGATTAATTGCATGACTAACAGGCTGGAGTTAATTGCATGATAAATATCAAAGGATGATGCATTGGAATGCTGGTTCGGCACACAAAAACCACTGATGGGCCTAGGATAGCTTTACTCCTTAGTGTGCCAACCCGGCTCGAGTTTGGAATAGTCAGTTAAGTCCGAATACCGGAGTAGTCAGTTAAGTCCGATCTACACCAAAACCAAAAAAATTGCATGATTAATTAAGAGCACAGTTAAAGTCAAAGCATCTCTGGTGAGATGGTAAAGACATCCCTTGCCAAAAGCAAATTAACCTCGGAGGTTGTGGTTCAACTCCCACTTAAGTTTAAAAAAAAAAAGAGCATGGTTAAAGGCACCCCAAAATTGGGGTGCCTCACTAAAATGCATGTAAATTTTTTGTTGTTGTAGTTTTTTTTTTTTTTTAACTGTGGAAAATGCATGTAAATTTATTTGCCCTTATAAAAAATTTGGGTGCCTTTAGCGCCACCCTCAATTAATTAGTGCAACGTAACATTGTTTGAACCCTTTTTTTTTTTTTTGGTAGGAAACATTGTTTGAACTTTGAAACAATTAATCAATATATAATTTAATACCAAAGTTAATAACATCCCATTTTAAACAATATACATTAATTTATCGCTAATAAAAATCTTGCTCATTTACTCCATAAAGATCCAATATATATTTCCTAATTAGTAACACAAACACACCGTTATAAAGCTAGCTAGAGAGGAATATTGATCAAGCCAACATATGCAACAAACTCATCCATCCATAAACTTAGTTTGAGAACATAGCTAGGTGATCAAGTTGATGAAGACGATGAGTGGACAAGGAAATGCGGCCCTACTCGTTGTGGTGATGGTGGTGGTTTTGACTCTCGCTGTCGCCAACCATAACGGAATGGTGGCGGCCCAGGATAAATGGTGCGGGTACACCGTCGACGATTTGGACATGTGTTTGAGATTTGCCGAACCGCCGTACGAAGATCCGTATCCGTACTGTTGCTCAGCCCTGAAAGATGGCAACCTTGCCTGCCTTTGCGATGAGACTAGGTCGCCGTTGGTGGAACTTGGAAGAAATGTAACTGCTTATTGCCAACTTCCGGCCAAGTGCGAACAATCCTAGCGAGCTATATAGCCACACCAATTAGTTGATGTTTGTGTTATTGTTATGTGGTTGAGTGATCTAGAGGTGAAAAAAAAATATATTTTAATTAATTAGTTATATTATTAAATAAAATAATGTAATGTAATACTATATTACTATTAAGTAATTTAGTTAGTTATATAAGTATTATATTTTTCACATGCTAAAAAATAGTTATACCTCATATGTATTAGTGCGAATTTTAATTAAGAATTGCGGTTTCAATTCTGATCGGTTAATTAATCGAGATAAATATGAGAAAGGGACTTGCATTTTTATTCTTATTTTTCTTATATAATAAAACATTATTTTTTGTGCGCGCAGTCTCAACATCAACAAGCATTAATATTGTCCCCAAAATTTAACCACCTTTCGACTTTTATAAGTATGGTACTAATTTGGGAGACATCCACACTTACGTAGCTTCTTTATGAAGTTACACTTAATCGATGTGGGACTACTATTTCGATCCATACTTCTACAATAAGAAAATTGACAACTTGACTCCAACTAGATAGGAGTCAGAACCCAAAACCTCCCCACCTCGATCACTTACAACAGATGACGCCTAGTCCATCTTACTAGGCATGCCTTTGGTGGAGACTTGTATTTCTTTTCTTACCTATTACAATTCTAATTGAGTTATTTATAAATTATTACGGTTAGAGATGAAAATAGGTAGGGTAATACCTACGGATGACGGAGATTTACTATAACGGGTACGAATATAAGAATTTTAAATGGGTATGGGGGCAGAGATGAGTACGAAATCTTATACTTACATGAGTATGAGTATGAGTATGAGGATGGATGATAAAATATACCCAAGGAGATTCCATGGGTGATTCCCACGGGGATACCCATGGGTGACCCCACAGGGATCTTGATACTCAATGGGGATACCCATGAGAATTACCCAAAGGGATCCTCGTATATCAATTATACACCATATGATATTTATATATAAATATAATATTATATAGTTTTCACCCGAAAAAAATTCATTATACAGATGACAAAAATCTTTAATGAGATTTTGAATTGTTAACACGTAGAAGTTAGAACTTTAATTGCATAATATATTATACTTTATTTTTGTTGGAATTTTAACAATTGTGTTGTTATGTATGTATTTTTTATTCCTTATTTCTTATAATTCTTTTTTTGAGAAAAATTAAGTGGGATCGAAGAATATTTTTCCCACAAAGATTCACTATCCCCACAAAAATCTCTATGAAAATCTCTACGGAGATCCCCAATAGGGAATGAAAATCTATACGAGATTTGATGGGCATGGAGATGGGTACGAGAATTTATCTCCAGATAAATATGGGTGATAAATTTTTTAATGGGTATAGGTATGGGAATGAAGTTCTCATCCCTACTCTACCCATTTACTTCCCTAATTACGGTCTTGTTGAGTTATTATATTACTACTTTGACAAAAAAAAAGAAAAAAAAAATTACATATAGGACAGTGCTTGAATGAATCCCACGCATAAATAAACCCATTTTAATCCGACGTTCATTTCACTTTGAGTTGCGATCTTACGCATCTCGAGATTCAAACACGAATATAAGTTTAATTTAGTTTGCTATTGCAGGGTGGAAGCAGGGAATACATTTCCCTAGCTATAAAGTAAACTTTTGGACTCAGATTACGCACTCACAGTCTTACACACAAAAACAGGTCAGTCCATCATCCACTTCTTCATCTGGTTCTAGGGCATAGGAATTTGCGGGAAATCAATCGTAATTACGAATTGCTATTCAATCCCTTAATTGGTTCGATCTCGTCTCATCTGATCCAAGCCCTAATTTTCAGTTTTGATTTGCTCAATTTCGGAAGAATTAGGGTTTCGATTTGGTCTATTTTGGAAGAATCGATTGGGTTGTTGAGAAGATATAGAGCGAAGGGAAGCGATGGCGAATCAAGGAGCGAAGAAGCGGAGAGAAGAGAACAAGAAGCACATGACCAATCTGCTTCGCCTCATCATCGCTTCCAATGTAATTCTCTCTTTCTTTCTTTCATCATTCAATCACTATTTACATTGATTTGAGAAAAAGAAGAAATTTTTTAATCCCCAAATTTAAAAATGTTTGATTTCAAAGATTGTATTTCGTTCAAGTGTTTAGTGTCTTGATTGATGGTATTACTATTGTTCGTGATATAATTCGAACCCGCTTATTGCCGGTGAACCCATTTTTTCATACTCCTAAAATGGGGAAAATTAACTTGGGACTCATTAATTAAGAGGGATTTGAATGGTTTGGAAAGGTCACCATCAATTGCACTGAATCGAGCACAATGGAAGAATTTGATCCATGACTACATGAACACATTTGTCGGATTTTTATTGTCGCTACTCTCGCTTAAATTTAGGATCAACTGATGATTTTCATGGTTGAATCTTTGGCGCATTAATATAATAAATAAAATTTCAGATTTGTATTCATTATTATGAAGATAAACCTCAATATCAGCAACAATAGTGATTAGTGACAACATCAATCCCAAATTAGTGTTGGGATTGTCACATAGATAAAACTCTTTCATTCCAACATAGAAACCTCAATCTACCCATAATTTATAGTTTAAAATGTTTGACTTGAAAGCTTGCTATTTTTAGTATTAATATTTGGAACTATGCTTTCTGATGATTGATCAAATCTGTGAGTTGGTCTTGGCACTTAAGCTGATTTATGGAGCTGCTGTGATCTATTTTTTACTACAATCTTGGGTTAATATTAAGCAGTAGCACACAGTGTAGTTGGTTTATATTGTCCTTTTTTTTAATCATCCTAAGTTATCTATGTGCTTAAATCTATTGTGTATTATGCAGGTTATTTATGTCTTGATCCGAATGGGTCTTTTCTATTCCTCTGTTAGCTGGAAGCATTGGTTTGGCCTTATTGTGACATCAATACTCTATGCGGTGTCCTATAAGCAACTAACCAAAATGGCAAATCCAACATACTCAGATGATGGAGAGCTTTTAGATGGTGGGTTCGACATGAGCACTGGTGGAATTTGTGGGTATGTCATCTCTCATGTTTGTTTCCCACATTTTTCTGATTTATATTTGCAGCATCTTATTTTGAGATACAGTTGAATCGATGTGAATTAGAATTAGGGAATCATGAGGAACAGTGAAAGGAATTTAGGAAATAACCGATTCATAATGATCGTGCTACTTAGAGTGAACTCATTTTCATTTTAAGAGGCTGCCCCAATTTTTTTGCTTTCCAATATCAAAGATATTTGGTAGAGTTATGTATTCAAAATACACTGCGACATATTTCAGTTCATTTCGGTCTTTCATAATTTCAGCTGCTTTTGAAATTTACTTTTGAGTTAATTTCCCCATCTTGTTTACTCCTGTACATTGCCTCTGGTTTGCTAAGGTTAGATAATTCAAAAGGTATCAAATAACTATCATCCCTGCTCCAAATTCTTCGATAAATATATTCTTTTCGTTGCAGGCTTCTTTTTTGTTGAATTCCATCATACAGATGGTCTTTAGCAATAGTGTCCTGTACTTGGACTTTCCATGTTGGTTCACTTAATCTTGACATTTTTTATGGTTACATGAGTAATAAGTGACATTTCTTTGCAAAGGTTGTTGGGATTTTACCATATCATGCAAAGAACGTAAAATTCTGAGATGCACATTGTTAAACATACATTTGATAATGGGCTCTCTTCATTGACAAATTAGCAAATAGTGTCCTGTTCTGTTGTTCTGTGCATACAGGTCTCTCATTTGACTGAATTTGTTTTTATGTAGGTACATACATGATGTGATCTACATAACAAACTTTGTGCAGCTGTTTTCTATCCTTTCTGACAAAGTTTGGTACACATACTTAGTGGTAAGAGAAATGCCCTTTACTTGAGTACAACAGTCTGAGCGTATGCAAGTAAAAGTAGCATGGTTACTTTGTTATAAATAAAGATTTTCATTGCAGCTCGTGCTTAAGAGTGTGGATTATAGTATTATGACTATTAAGTTGGAAGTTCATGTTTGAAATTGAATTGTACAAAACAGCTAAATAATGAGGATCTAGGAGTAGCTCAGGATATTTGCGACTTAGGTCATCTACTTTCAAGTTAGTGAATGTGATTCCTAGGCCTTGAATGTCCTAGGAACTCTAAAATTTTGGGCGTCCTTGGAAACAAGATCAGTTGAAATATATATCATTCATAATTTTCTTTTAACTTGTTTTTTTATGTTTTTTTCTTTGACGGAGCATACAATGGTAAACAAAATGATAGAATCTATGGGCTTTTAGTTAACTATAGTGATTGGAAAATGGCTTTAGTTTCTTAGTTGTTAAAATTGGAATGAACAGTAAGCAAAAAAATTGGAATGAACCGGCGCTCAAAAAAAAAAAAAATGGAATGAACCGTAGAAGTCAAATTGTTTTTTTTTTTTTTTTCATAAATCGAATTGTATTTCAATTGGCAATTGTGCTGCAACATTCTTGTGGGGTTGGTTGCATTCATTTTTGGAGAGAACCATAGAAGTTGAATTGTTCTGAAATTGTTGTTGTGGTTGTTTATTTTCTTGAGTTCGAATTGTTTCAATTTCCTAATATTGGAATGAACTTTACAACTTGTGAAGTTGATGTGTACCAAATCTTTAATACTTCATCTCATCCTATCTTATGCAGATACCTGCTTTCGCCGCTTACAAACTTTCTGGTTTGTTGAGAGGGTTCTTACCAAGTGGTTCAGAGGTCACCCCTATAGCCTTTTTCATCTGTTCTTTCATCTGTTAATAGCATGAATTTTGTTTAACAGCCTGAAACATTGTAATTAATTCACTTTTATGTGCTTGCATTCATATATCATGCAATATAGGATGCCGAGGATGATGAAAAGACTCGAAAGAAGAGAGAAAAGATGGAAAAGAAGGCGTCAAGAACAAAATTCGTCCGGGCAAGAAAATGATTGGCCTATTGAATTATAGCTTCCTTGTATTTTAACATGCAGACGAGGTTCTTAAGATGGGAATGAATGTTGATGGCATTTCGTTTTGCCTCTCTGAACAGTTTTATATGTTGTCTGTGATTGTGCAATTGTAATTTGCACTTCAAAGTTTCAATCCACATAAGAGCATCTCCTATGGTAATGTGGATTTATATCATAAATTAGTGCCTTATCATGGATGTGAAGAGGATGTTTATCTTATTTGACATTAGATTGAACATTCAAATTTCAAAATGATCTACAATGGTAATGTAAATTTAAGTCATGGATTGTGACTTTTTGACTTCATGTAACAAACAATGGATGATGTGGCAATGGTTCATAATATCATAGCATCTCCAATGGAAATGTGGATTGGGGATGAAATAGACGTTAAAACCAAAAATCTTTAGGATGAAATAGACGTCAAAACCAAAAATCTTTCTCCAATGCAACTGTTGATTTACAATTTGGATATGATGTGACATAAATAATCGTTCATACTGTCTATCACATTCTTCTATTTTTAGAGGATGTAATAGACAATGTCTATTAAGTCTAATAGAAAACGAAATAAAAAAATCGAAAAAAGTTGTGCATGACAAAAAGCATGACAAAAAAAAAGGAAAGAATATCTCATCGAAAATTCAGCAGCATAAAAACCCATAATAAACAATAAAATATGTTTTGGTGCAAAGTTTTCGTCTTTATATTTCGTATATAATATTGTTTCGATTTTTATTTTATATTTAGATAATTACAAAAAATTCTTAAAAAAGATAATTACGAGAGAAATTAAAAAAGTAAATATGAATCTACCAAAAAAACAGATAAAGTTGAACGTAAACGTAATTCATTTTTTATTCATATGGTATAAATTACTACAAATATCAAAAATAAGTTTTATGAATAAAATTATACATACAATTGGTTATAAACATAACTTTTTAATAATTATTTATAATTTAACTGAGGGTGTAATCTATAGTATGCATTGGAGAGCATTTTTGAAGAACAATGTCTATTTAAACCATGTAGGATGGACATTCCCTTCACGATGATGATGATGACATAAATCTACAACTACAATTACATTTTGCATTGGAGATGCTCTGATGTCTACTTCTAGATATTGTGGTAGACATCCTCCATTTAATTCTTTGTCGATAAGATAAACATTCACAATTCATTGTCCCATTGGATACCACTTTTTGGTTGAATGTGAATTGCATCCTAGATGGATCGATTTTTACCTCAATTCATAGACATTAAAGGTGGAAATTTCTCTACTTTGTGGAACCCGCATTGGAAGAGAGTAGTCATGGCCTTGGTGGCTCCATGTCACTAAAATGTGGGTCCTATTTTGGTGAGTAGTCAACATTTGATGGGCCTCAGCCACTCTTGATGCTGACCTGGTGGAACTTTGCCATGCCCTCTCTTTGCCTAAATTGCCTCCAAAAAAGAGACAACAAGAGCGGGCATAGTTGTGCCCCTCTCTTAATTTTGGATTTCTCTTTCTTATCTAATGTGATGATTTGATGTAGTTATTGATGTTTTACTGTTCAATATTTACTTTCATAATAGATGTCTTAATTGCAGTCTTAATCATGGTCTTATTAAATTTTATTTTTAACTCAGTAACAATATTTCTTTCGCATATCATACATGTTGTACTCTTTATTTCTTACATCCAACTTTAATTTTATGTATGACACTATTTTCAAAATTACTATTATTTAGAACTTCTACTTCCCTTAATTTTAGGAAACGACTAAACGGATCTCAGTTTTGAATTTTTACTTAATGTACCTACTTTTTACTTAGTTTTCCCCACTTTTATTTTTAAAATTTCAAAAAATACTCTTGCTCACCCCATTACTCATACTCCACATTTGAAGAAGTGTCATCCACGGTTTTGGACGAACAGAGAAGACACCTCTGAAAAAGTATCGAACACACATAGGGGCCGACACCAACCGATAATGTAAAGATAACTCGGTCTTAGTAAGTGATGGATGGATCCAGCTGAAACATCTTTAGAGGTGTCGACCATGTGTATCCAAAACCTCTTCAGAGGTGTTGGCCTTGTGTGTTCAATACCTCTTCAAAGGTTTCAACCCTATAAGTTCAAAACCCGTGGGCGACTAAAATGAACAAAAAACTTCAAAACTCCAGAAAAACACATGATAATGGTTAAAAAATAGTGGGTTTTGCTCAGAATCTCTTAATATTTTTTATTCCATCGAAACTTTATACCCAAAATGCAAGATTCAAAATTCAAATCGAAGCTCTAAACCCAAAAGAAAATTCACAAACAAACCAACTCATAAGAAAAAAAAAAAAAAAAAAAAAAACAAAAAAAACCTAGAAATCGCCACTAAAAGCGATGATGAATGCACTCATGGCTTCAAATCTTTGTGGTTTTGCTCAAATTTGAGTTGTTGATGAATGCAATTTGAAAAAGAGGTGAGTGGGATATGGGTGAGTAAAAAACTTTTTATATAGATGGCAGTTAGGTAATTTCACAAAACTGGGGTCCTTTTAGTTTCTGCCTAATTTTATCACTCCATCATTTTGATGTCTAGCATTTTTAAACTTACAATGCATGTATTCGGTGTTTGTCCTATTTAACTTAAAGTCTTAAGTAAAAAGAGTTATAATAATAAATATTTGTACCAACACATTTTCAATTTCAAGTGAGAGATCTCCAATGATAATGTCGGTTGTAGAGTGGATTGTTTTTGTGTCAGCATTATGAAGAGGATGTCCATTCTAAGTAGCTTGAATGTACATTGAAGTTCAAAAGTGTTCTCTAATAGTCAACATGGATTGCACTTTTATTTTAAAATTTTAATTATTTTTTCTATATATTTTAGAGAGAAATCATTGATGTAGATATGGATTACGCACATTGTATGCTAGCCCCAAATCTCGAGGTAGACCAAACACCTCCACGTGGTCGGACACGTCACCAAGCCTTGACATGTCATGGCTTGCTTATTGTTGACGACTCGACCAATCTAATTTCTTCGAGTTTAAGACATTAATTTCTTAATTTAGAGCGGAGGTCTTAAATGTGAGTACGTTAGGCAAAACTTAACAATCCTAAGTAGTGAAAAACCCAGCAAAAAGATACCATTCATATACAAAGGCGAATAAGTACAAAAGATCCATATACATGTATCGATGTTCTACAAGTCCCCAAAACCCAATATTATATATATATATATATATATGTAATCAAACACAAGTTGGCATAGATAACTCAGGTATAGTCGCCAAATACTCCCTGGCCCTTGCTCATCGAAGGATTTGCACTCAATCATCCAAAAAATACAATGATGAGTCCAGTGAGTAAAATCTCAAGAGAAGTTCATACAATATTCATTAATAAAACAGGTAAACTACAAGGCATGCAAGTATGATATCTGGCAACAGAAAAAACATATTTCCATGAATGTAGGTAAGCATATGAATGAACAGGTAAACAACAATGATATAAATGAAAAGCAACATTTAATTAAATAGACTTGAATTAAATACCGTAAATAAACACTCAAAATAGTATGAGAAGACCGCGGCCTAAACCAATCGATAAAAAGGACAGGAGCTGCGCATATACTCCATGTTTACAATGACTAAACTCCAACTACGGTTAACGGGTGAACCCTTCCAGATGTTATTTCAAGTCAAGGGTACACCCTAACTCCCTCCTAACAGTCATAGATACTTTCCACTGCCATCAACGCGAGCGCTTACACCAGCATTCCTCGTGCAAAATATTTAGCCACAACTAATATATAGCGCTATCGAGTTTAAGAGTGAAAACTCATGTGTGCCCATCATCAATCACACATGTAATCCGATATCGATAAAACCAATGTCATGAATTCTGTGAAAGCATTTTAATGGGTTTTACGCACCTCAATCACACCTTCCAACTTCCACGAACTCTCGAATTTGACCCTGACTAGCTCTTGGTGCCCGAGCTAAGGTCCCTCGGTCCCTTAAAGTTCATTTTATGTGTTTAGTATGTTTTTAGGTTGGTTAAACCTAGTCTCATAAACCCAAGTTAAAATTGTAATATCAATTACATAAAATCTAACAATGTTATAGATTCATGAAAACAGTGAGCTAAGTCAGGAATTTTTTTAAGTATAAATCCCAAAATTGAGCTTCATTTTTCAGAACTTGATGAAGAAAGTGATGGAGATCAATTGCCCAGGTGATGAACTCTTGGATTTCATCCTTAAATCTCTCCAAATCACCTAAATTTCTCAACAATTCCAGCCCTCTCTTGCTGTCCAGTTCGCATGCAAATTTGTGTGTTTGGATTTATACAGTAATTGTTTTGAGTAGCATATCTCGAGGTGAACCTTAGGCTCTCTTTCACACCAGCCCTACGCTAAATCGTGACTCTCTTGAGACACTCTCCATTTTAAACAATGCAGATAAACAAATATCACCAATAAATAACATATTTTCTAGATTCTCGTGTCCGAGTTAAATGAGTTTTTCATGGAAGGCCCAAATTACGGCCGTTAATCTCTAAGACTAACACTAAACCTAGTTTAATTAATTTGGACCATTACACACTATCTACAAGTAGACATTGAGAATAGAAATTGTTTTTTTTTTTATATGTCACATAAGCTCGACATTCAAAATACATATTGTCAATGGAGATGATTTTTGTTTCAATATCTATTTCATCCTAAGTGAGGCACATTCACACCTATCTACATCCCCATAGAACCAGATTAACTAACGAATGGGGCCCGATATGCCGTCTTTGTTTAAGTTGCTTCGCTGATGATAGATTAATCCATTGCGTTAGCTAATAAGTGAAGTGAGCATTGGCTAGGCGACTAATTAAACCCATGACTACCTGATGTAATGACCCCATTCGAACACACTATTAAAGGGTATTGGCATTATACATAGTACATACTCCCTCTGTTCCATATTATCCATCACATTTTGACTTAATGTACAAAAATTAAGGTGTTGATTTTTTTTAAACCATCAAGGTGTTGATTAATTACCATTAAGATCGATTTTATAACAAGACTATATTACCCTTGTATAAAAGAGTTCATTTATATGTGCATTATATAAAAAAAGTGATTGATGGTATCATTAACTAAATAGAATGGGTTAGAATTAGAAAATAAAATATTTAATGCTTTCTTGATTTTTTGTGTAGAGGCCAATGAAAGAGGGGTTTTTCACTAGGAAAATTTTCTCTCGATTGAACTCCGCGGTGCCTAAGGGCCACCTTAGTTCAAAGACGCCAACACTCAAATTAAAGGGACAAAGAAGCAATAGGCAACAAGGAAACGTTTACTAGCTCTCAATTGGATTTACAACCGTGGAACTCTATGCTTCCCAAGCTCGTAGCCCATGGCTTTATAGCCTAGCCATTAGGTAGTTACATAACCAACCGGGACACATGTCCAAGATACATCAATCCATAGACTGGTAAATCACCACTCTCTTAGTGGTCAAGGCAGCTTGCCGAAACCGCCTTGTTCCTCGCCACCTGGTTCCGTAACCGCCTCCATTACAGGTCGGGCTTGCACATTCTCCATGCATTCGGGTCATGCCTGGACGTGGCTTGGTCATGGCCCAGCCATGACCAAGGTAGTTCCCCAACTACCTCGACTTGGTCTTCCACATTTCAAGGGACGTGGTTCATGCTTCTCTACGGACAGGGATCGCAGCCTCGTGGTGCCCGGCCGTGTCCAGCACGTTGGGTGCTAGCCGGGGCTCGTGGTCGAGTCCCACCGGCCGGGGTGGCCGACCATGGTCCGCGGGTCTTCGCCTTGGCATGGTGCCCAAGGCGCGCACGAGGGCCTTGCTTGTCACCGTTGCCCATGCCACCCCTGGAGAGAGCCCACCTCCCCTTATAGTAGATGTTAAGCCGTTTCCCACCCAAAGGAAACATCCCAAAATGAGACCAAGCGTACTTTGACCCGAGTCAATGCCCAAGTCAAGGAAAGTCAATCTGTGCAGCCTAGGCCTTGCCTTGGCCGTGCCAAGGCATGACCTGGTTTGTGCCAAGGTGTGACTGGTTTGTGCCAAGGCATGATCTTGCTCGTGCCAAGGTCTTGCCTTGCTTGCTCGCGCCAAGGCATGACCTGGTCCGCGCCAAGGCATGCCCGGTCCGCCGTGCCACGCCGTGCCCACTAAGGTTTGGCCTTGCCAAACCTTGCCCGCGCCTTGCCAAGCCTTACCAGCCTCCTTGCCAAGCCTTGCCAACTCCTTGCCAAGCCTTTGCCCAACCTTGCCAAGTCTTGCCCGCGCCTTGCCAAGCTTTGCCCAAGCCTTGCCAAGCTTTGCCCAAGCCTTGCCAAGCCTCGCCTCGCTTGCCCAAGCCTTGCCCAAGCCTTGCCCAACCTTGCCCAAGCCTTGCCCAAGCCTTGCCTTGCCCAAGCCTCGCGCCTTGCCTCGCCTCGCCTTGCCAACCTTTCGCCTCGCCTCGCCTTGCCTTGCCTTGCCTTGGCCTCGGCCTTGCTCCTCGCCTTGCCCGCTGCCAAGCCAAGCCCACTTAGGCCGAGCCATGTACTAAACCCCAATCCGACTTTGGAGTTCACCGAAACCTCCCGAGTCCACCGAGACTCGATCATCTCGCCGAGTTATCATGCCGCCCACCCAAAGATGCTCGTATCCAAATTTATTGGGGTGGTAACAAACCTCCCCGCCGAAATGTTCGATGCCCTCATCGAACCGCTTTCTGCTTCGCGCCGCTTCGGTAGTCCGAAATCTCCTTCTCAAACCGCCATAGGGTAGATCCCGCTCCCAAGTAGGTTCTTCCACATCAACCCACTTGATTAGGTAGAAAATCCGCCGATTTTTCTTACTCGACCACGCACCTCGTGGTTTAGAATCTCGCTCAATCTCTCCCGCAAATTCCTTCCGTATCAAGGGGTGGAGCTCGTCCGACCGCGCTCCGCTCCGATCCTCCCGATCCGAATGGAAGGGCTTAAGGTAACCGACATGAAATGTAGGGTGTACCTTTAGCCTTTCTCGGTAGCTTTAAGCGATAAGCTACCCTCCCAACTCGCTTGTCCACCTCAAATGGTCCTTCATATCGCCGACCAAACCCCATGGGTCTCCTTCTTGTTGAATTTCTTCAAAATTTGAGGAGTGAGCTTCAACAAGACGAGGTCTCCTTCCCGAAACTCCAAGGGCCGTCTCGTGGCTGGTCCGCATACTTCTTCATCCTCCCGACAGCCTTGGCCAAACCGTCATGAGCCGCTCCTCGCCTCCCGCTTGTTCCTTGCAAACCGATACGCCGCAGGGCTCGATCCCATCGACTTTGACTTGACTACTTCATGTGGAGTAGCCGGTTGTTGTCCCGTCGCCACCTCGAATGGACTCACCCCGTGGCCGAGCTTTTGTGCAGATTGTAACAAAATCGGGTCCGTATCAAGTAAATCCACCCAATTGTCCGACCGGCATTCACATAATGCCCGAGATAGTCCTCCAAGAAAGCATTGATTCTCTCCGTCCGCCCATCCGTTTGAGGATGGTTTGCCGTGGAAAACTTCAACTCGATCCCATCAGTTGAATAAGGCAACCCAAAATCGTCCAAAGGAACCGGCGTCTCGATCACCGATAATGTCTTCGGGGATGCCCCAATACTTCGCCACATGCTTTAGGAACAATTCCGCCGTCATGTTCGCATCACAATTCTTCGAAGCAGCCTATGAATGTAGCATACTTCGAGAATCGATCAACCACCACCAATACGCTGGGTCATTCCCTCGCACATCGTAGAAGACTGATGAAATCCATCGAGATGCTTTGAAAGGGCCTCTCTCGTATGGGTAGAGGCTCCAAAGAACCCCGGTGCCTTCCTCCTCTCCGTCTTGTCTTTTTGGCACACAAGACAAGTCCGCACATACCGATCCACGTCCTCCTCCATCTTCTACCAAAAGTAGGAACGTGATAAGAGGGCATAGGTGCGCTCCATGCCCGATGCCCACCCCACCGAGCATCATGTGTTTCCTTCAAGAGTAGCCGCCTTAATCCACCCGTACTAGGGACATAAGTGGCGTCCTCCTTTGGCATGTAGAGACCCCATCATCACACCGTAACCTCCGAGTGACTCCTCCGCTACTAGCTTTAGCAACTTCTTACAAGTAGGATCTTTGCCTGGCCTCCTCCTTGATTCGAGGCAGAATTCACCTTCCAAATTCACTACTATCGTCGTCACCATCTCACCCACCACCTTGCGACTAAGTGCATCCGAATCGAATTGAGCCTACTGTGCTTGTGTTCGAATTGTAAATCAAACTCGCAAGGAAATCCAACCATCTCGCCCGCTTCTGTCGAGCTTTTTCTCGGCTCATGAAGTAGGTGATCGCCGCATTGTCCGTCCGCACCACAAAACCGGTTCCCAACAAGTAATGCCTCCAAAGATGGAGAGCATGAATCACAAACTAGCATTTCCTTCTCGTGAGCCGGTACCTCGCTCCGCATCCTTCGCTTTCTCGCTTTCAAGGCAATGGGGTGTCCCTCCCGACAAGCACCGCCCCCAATGCCCTATCTCGAAGCGTCTCAGTATGCACCTCGAACGGTAGTTCGAAGTTTGGTAGTCCCAAAGATCGGTTCGAGGCAATGACCCGCCTCAACTCCGCCATAGCTTGGTTGCATCGATCCGTCCATGCCCAAGCTCGATCTTTCTTTAACAAGTCCGTCACTGGTGCCACCTTCCGCGAGTAGCCCTCCACGAACCGCCGATAGTAATTCGCCAAACCCAAGAACGATCGCAACTCCGAGACCTTCGTGGGGTTTGGCCATTCCATGATAGCCCGCACCTTCTCCGATCCATTTGCGCTTTCCCCGGCCTACAACATGACCAAGGAAAGAAATCGTTTGCGCAAAGAAACTCACATTTCTCCCTCTTTACATACAAATGGTTAGCCCTCAAAGTAGTCGAACCATCCGTAAGTGATCCACATGATCATGGAGGTTCTCGATCAGAATCACTATGTCGTCAAGATAAACAACGACAAATCTATCAATGAATTCTCTCAAGACATCATTCATTAAATTACGTAATGTAGTAGGGCGTTTTGTCAAGCCAAATGGCATGACTAGTACTCAAACGAACCATACCTAGTCACCATGGCCGTCTTTGAATGTCACCACCGCAATCCGAACTTGATAGTACCCCGACCTCAAGTCCAAATTTTGTAAAGTAGGCCGCACCAGATAATCGATCGAACAAGTCCGCCACAAGTGGAATAGGGTACTTGTTCTTCACCGTCAACTTGTTTAGTGCCCCGTAATCCACGCACATTCGAAGGGAACCATCGTGCTTGCGCTGAACAGACCGGTGCTCCGTAGGGCCTTGATGGCCGAATGAATCCAAAGATCCAACAACTCTTGCAAATCGCTTCCTTAGCTCCTCCAACTCCTTTGGAGCCATTCTCAGACGGGGCTTGTGGCTGGGGTTTTGAGCCGTGGATCACCAATCTCATGGTCAATTTCCTTTTGGGGGTAATTGCTTTGCAATTCTCGCCGACATCACATCTCCGAAGTCCTCCAAAGATCTCAACGACTACATCGGGGATTTTTGATGTCGTTCTTGCCTTGTCTCCACCAAGGCTCGCTAGGAATGCGGGTTCTCCTTCTCACCCATCTTTCACCCGAATGGCCGAAAGATGGGATAGCTTCGTCTTCTCCTTTCCCGCAATTGTGTTAGTCGCAGGGACAAAACAAGGATGGGACTTGTTCATCACGAACAATCCTTTTAAGAACGGCATCAAGGCAATGCTCCCCAAGTGCAAAAAGTCATTCCCTAGATGACATCGAAATCATCCAAGGGAACCGCCATTAGGTTGATCTTTCCTCCCAAGACCCAACCTTCAAATTCACATCGCTGGCCATACCTTGAATTCGCTTAGCCTCCGAATTCATCGCTTCATTCGACCGGAGTTCTCAACGAGATCCAGCCCAACTTTCCCACCATATGGTCTCGCCACGAATGAGTGAGTAGCTCCCGAATCCACCATCGCCAAGACTCGTCTCTCGATTCACCTCAAGATCCACGTACATTAGCCCCTCCGAAGGGCTCGTTTTGGCTTGCTGAATTGCATTCAAGCAGCTGCAATGGGTTCATTCGGGCCGGCCATCATCTTCCGCGATCAAGGCCGACAATTTCTCCTTCTTCGGGCGCCTCGTGCCCCGCGAGGACCATTGCAAATAAAACAGCCCTTACCCGCAGAACTTGATGAAGGCTTCGGTCCGCTTTAGGTGCCGGTTTCGAGCTCGCCGCTTAGAGGAAAGGGCTTCTTCTCGCTCTTCTTCTCGTGGTTCTTGAACGGCTTTTTCTCCTTGTTCTTCCCTTCGCTCGGGGATGAACTAGTCTTGAAGTCCACAAGACTATCGGCACTGCAATTGCACCAGTAAGTCCTTCACTCCTTGCCTCCTTAGCTCGGCTGAGCCCAAGATCGCAATCCCGCGTGGTGAAATTGAAAAGTTTGTCCTCCTCCGACATGTTTTTGATGTCCAAGAGAGGAGGAAAACTCCTTCACATAGTCACGCACCGATCCCGTCTCGTTTGAGCTTGCGCAAGGCCTCCCGCGCTGCAAGCCGCATTGGTAGGAAGGAATTGATCCTTCAATTCCCTCGAGCACCTCCCAATCTACAATTTTGGGCCTCCCCGCAGCCCGCATCATCATCCACCCCGGTTCTCCACCAAAGTTTCGCATCACCTTCAAGGTACATCGGGGTCAAGATGACCTTCCGATTCTCCTCCGTGCCAACAAGAGCAAAGTATCGCTCCATGTCCCAAATGAAATTCTCAAGCTCCTTTGCACTCCGCTCCGTAGAATTTCTTTGGTTCCGCACCTTTGTTCGGGGCTTTGCCGCAACAAAGACCCTCCGAGGTTCCGCCCACAGCTCGCTTGAGTAAGCTCACCTCCACAGCCTATCGTCGAGGCCGTTTCTGGTGGTAAGTTCTCCCACCGACCGCACATCCGCTACAAGCTCCTCAAACCTTGATTCCCACATAGCAATCATGGCCTCTTGTGACTCTCCCCTAGTCACCAAGGAAGCCACCAACATTTCCAAGGCTTCAATACGTCGGACGTAGTTGAAGACTCCGCCAATTCCGCCGGAGTGGCCATCGTTGCTATCACATGCTCTAGGTGAGACACCCTCTCACCTAGATCGCTTGTCGCTCGGTCGCCATTGTCTCCAAACGAGGCTCGATACCAATTGTCACAGGGCCAATGAAAGAGGGGTTTTCACTAGGAAAATTTTCTCTCGATTGAACCCGCGGTGCCTGGGCCACCTTAGTTCAAAGACGCCAACACTCAAATTAAAGGGACAAAGCAAGCAATAGGCAACAAGGAAACGTTTACTAGCTCTCAATTGGATTTACAACCGTGGAACTCTATGCTTCCCCAAGCTCGTAGCCCTGGCTTTATAGCCTAGCCATTAGGTAGTTACATAACCAACCGGGACACATGTCCAAAGATACATCAATCCATAGACTGGTAAATCACCACTCTCTTAGTGGTCAAGGCAAATTGCCGAACCGCTTGTTCCCTCGTCGCCACCTGGTTCCGTAACCGCCTCCATTACAGGGTCGCTTTGCACATTCTCCATGCATTCGGTCATGCTCGGACGTGGCTTGGTCATGGCCCACCATGACCAAGGTAGTTCCCCAACTACCTCGACTTGGTCTTCCACATTTCAAGGGACGTGGTTCATGCTTCTCTACGGACAGGGACTCGCTCTCGTGGTGCCCGGCCGTGTCCAGCACGTTGGGTGCTAGCCGGGCTCGTGGTCGAGTCCCACCGGCCGGGGTGGCCGACCATGGTCCGCGGGTCTTCGCCTTGGCATGGTGCCCAAGGCGTGCACGAGGGCTTTGCTTGTCACCGTTGCCCATGCCACCCCTGGAGAGAGCCCACCTCCCCTTATAGTAGATGTTAAGCCGTTTCCCCACCTCCAAAAGGAAACATCCCAAAATGAGACCAAGCGTACTTTGACCCGAGTCAATGCCCAAGTCAAGGAAAGTCAATCTGTTGTGCCTAGGCCTTGCCTTTGCCGTGCCGTGCCAAGGCATGACCTGGTTTGTGCCAAGGTGTGACCTGGTTTGTGCCAAGGCATGATCTTGCTCGTGCCAAGGTCTTGCCTTGCCTTGCTCGTGCCAAGGCATGACCTGGTCCGCGCCAAGGCATGACCCGGTCCGTGCCGTGCCACGCCGTGCCCACTAAGGTTTGTGCCTTGCCAAACCTTGCCCGCGCCTTGCCAAGCCTTACCAAGCCTCCTTGCCAAGCCTTGCCAACTCCTTGCCAAGCCTTTGCCCAACCTTGCCAAGTCTTGCCCGCGCCTTGCCAAGCTTTGCCCAAGCCTTGCCAAGCTTTGCCCAAGCCTTGCCCAAGCCTTGCCAAGCCTTGCCTCGCTTGCCCAAGCCTTGCCCAAGCCTTTGCCCGCCTTGCCCAACCTTGCCCGCCTTGCCAAGCCTCGCCTGCCTCGCCTCGCCTTGCCAACCTTGCCTTGGCCTCGGCCTCGGCCTCGCCTTGGCTTGGCTCGCCTTGCCTCGCCGCTGCCTTGCCCGTGCCAAGCCAAGCCCACTTAGGCCCGAGCCATGTACTAAACCCCAATCCGACTTTGGAGTTCACCGAAACCTCCCGAGTCCACCGAGACTCGATCATCTGCTGAGTTATCATGCTGCCCAGCCCAGCATGCTCGTATCCAGCTTATTGGGGTGGTAACAGCTAGGAGGGCTGCAGTATTGCATACTTTCACGAATTCCTCGATCCTCTCATAACCAGTAGTGCCGGTTTGAAGTTTTGCAAATGGAATTGAATTAAAACTTAAAATTAATCTACCAATAGTTTTATATGTGGTTTGGGAGTAAGTGGTTGAGTTCGAATCTCGATGGAGGCAAATTGTTTCTTTCTTATAAAAACACTTAAAATTAATTTATTGACTAAAGGCGTAGCCACTCTGTAGTTTGTATTTTCAAGTTTATAACTAATTAGATGAGGCTTAAGGCTCTAGATAATCTTTTTTTTTTTTTTTTGATAAAAGGCTCTAGATAATCTAAATAGAGTGTCGCTATGTGCACCCCACGTATTTGTAAGGGCAAGTCACTTGATTTAGACATTCCAAATATTTATTTGGGCATCCCTTTATAATGTTTGATGTCCTAAACTACCCTTGTAGTTTTATAAGGGCACCCACCACCAAAACAACATAAATAACACTTACTGTGGTTGAAAAGATTTTTGGGCTCCAAAATTGTAAGGTTGCATCACCGGTGGTCAAAGGAGGTCAACAAAGTCAAAGGTATAGTTGTTGGGTGCAAAAGATTTTAGAGAGAGGCTCTAAGAGAGAGAGAGAGAGAGAGAGAGAATTTTATGGAGCTTGTTTAAAAAAGGGGCAAGTGGTTTGCCTTAATTGGAATTATGGAAATATGTGGGGGCTTGCCTTTACAAATATGTGGGGTACACCCACCCATCTAAATACTCTCTTCCTCAATAATATAATTTGTTTTGACAAAAACACAAATTAAAACAACCTTAACTATGAGTGTAATTTATATATATATATCATTTGATATTAAATAAATTAAAGAATTAAGAATTGAAGAATCATAAATGTTTAGGTTGTATAAAAGTAAAATAGATAAAAAAATAATAAATACATTCTCGAATTCGATCCGAAACGACTTATATTATTGACATGATGGAGAGTAATTTGTATCTTTAGAATTAATTTGAATGGCATGTCACTTAGTTTTTTTGACTAAATTACGTGTCACTTTAAAAAAAAAAACCAAATTACATGTGTCACTTAGTTCATGACATCTCATACTTCAAATTGCTGTCCTCTATAAATGGAAATGTATTTTAGATCCAAATATAAGAGAAATTAATGACCTGAAAATAGGTTTAGTGCATGTGTACAATGAACTGGAGTATTAATTAATTAATTAGAAACCAATTTGATATATGCTGGAGTATTAATTAATTAGTAACCAATTTGTTACTTTTTTTTTAGTAGTGCTATTTGGACTCTTAGAATCTGGACTCCTAGAAATTTTTGGAAATTTTTTATTTCAAAGTTATCCTCAAGCAATAAATAATTTTGAAATAACAACTTATAACTCTCCTTGGATATTTGTAAAAATTTAAAAAACTCTCTATGAGTCCAAACAAATTTTTTGCTTTTTTTTGAACAACCAACTTGATTCTTAAATATGATTTAATTTTTTAACATAAGAAGACATTAATAATAAATGTTTGTGCTGCCTATTTAAGGCCAACATTTGGACCAAGAGGGGCACCAAACAATTAATACAAAAATACAGTAGTAATACTAAGTGAGCAAAAGATGACGAAACCAGAACTTTCAATTATGTTGGTGGTTGCAGTGGTGGTGTTGAGCATCTCCGGCCACCTAGTGGTAGCCGACGATCACTGCGCTAATTTTCCGGTGACGGCTTTCAAACCATGTGTGCCGGCGGCATTAGGGCCAAACCCTCCTACACCAACCGGGGAGTGTTGCAAATTAATTACTGATCATTTGTTCACTTACAAAAACTGGGATTGCATTTGCACTTGGAAGGACGATCCCTGGCTAAAAAACCAAGGCGCAACCGATCCATATCTTGTTAGGCAAGTCCCAGCCGACTGCGGCCTCCCTAATAAGCTCCCATGTTGATGATATAATCGGTGCATGCATGCATGTATGTGCACTTGTTTAAATTCCTTGCCATATAGCATATGTAATTTGGTACTAGCCAAATTATTTATATAATAATAAATCATTAAAATATTATATATTTGATTGTGTAGTATGTTTTTTTATTATTATTATTTTTTTTCTTTTGGAAAGGCCCAACAGACATATTTTATTTCATCAACAAAGATCCCAGAGTACACATATATACAGAGATAGCTATATATGGGTATAGCATCTGTCCAATAACCACATACATATCCATATATTTTTATTTTTTTACCACCACCAGTATAGTTATAGAAACTCTTATATATGCATTAATGCATGTATATATAACCAAGTTAATTACATGAGAAAATTAAGAATTGATTAATAGGCTGGAGTTAATTGCATGATTAATTAATTAATTAATGCAACAACGCAACCTACATAAACTGTAGCAATTCATTAATATATAATTTAATGCAAAAAGGCAAGACATGAGGAGATCGTGGGTTCAACTACCACTTTATGAGTCAAAAAAAAAAAAAAAGTTAAATGCCAAAATTGATAACATGTCCCATTGAAACAATATATATTTATCTCTAAAAAATTTCTTATCTTTACTTCATAAAGGTCGATCCAATTAATATATTCCTTAACCAACAACACAAACACACCATATATATGTCCAGATTATTCGGAGGTGGTTACATGGAGGTTACTTGGTTACATCAGATCATTTTGTGCTCTAGCTTTGGTAGTTTGGGTGTATGCTGGGATTACATGGCAGCCCGTTATTTGGTGAATGCAACTTTGGTTTTTGCTGGTGACGGTGTCCATTTATTCGTGCATGGGATATGTGGACACACATATCGATACACGATGGATAGACATTATCACTTGGTGTTCATCCTGAATGTTCCATCACCAAGTCATCCTTGTATTTTCCTTCTAGTAAAGTTGCAATCCTATATAACCGAATTAACCAACAAGTGGGGTTGATGGGCCAACTTTATTTAAGTTGCTTAGCTGATGATTGATTAATCCGCTGCGTTAGCCAATAAGTGAATCAATTAAGCATGGGCTAGCTAGGCGACCAATTAAACCCAGGTCTACATGATATAATGACCCAAGCCAACACCCTATTAAAGGGTATTGGCATTATATATAGTATATGGATATATAGATATTAAATTGTATTTATTAAAAAATACTATTAAATGTCAAAGCATCTTTGGTGAGATAGTAAGACATCACTTGTAAAAAAGGCAAAACTCCGAAAGGTTGTGATTTGACTTACACTGAAGTAAAAAAAAAATATTAGTATTAAATAATAGAATTATGGCTAAAAGCATTGTGGTGTTACAGGAATTCGTCGATCCTCCCATTACTTGTGGTGCAAGTTTGAAGTTTTGGAAATGTAACTGAATTAAAACTTAAAATTAATCTTTTGATTCGTTAAATCTCTTTATCACGGGCACAACTTCCGCAAGCCTGCGACAATTCTTCATGGGCATGTGGTTCAATTCTACGCTAAAATTGATATTGTCCCCATGCAATTTAATCACCTTTGTAGTATCCCCTAACCAAACTAGGGCGATACTCGGCCTAGAACCCTAATTATACTTCGGTACACCATCCAAATTTAACTAGAGCCAACAACCTCTTACCAACACCTGATAAACACAACTCGTATATCTTGACAATCGAATAATAATTAAAACGAAATGTAGCGGATATTTAAAACTTTTTCGATAATTTCAAGATATACAGAAATCGGCATAAACCTTGGAATTAAAATCATATCCTAACCCTGGTTATTACAAAACTATAATTCAATATAATATATGAATAATAGTGAATATCAATACATCGAGGAGAAGATTGTAAACTCCTAACCTTCTCCGTTCCCGAGTTAGAGCGCATGTCAAGAACCTAAAATGTTAATTTGGGGTATAAGTGCTCCAACTTGCTCACAAATAATATTAAACTTTGCAAAACAAAAAGAATAGTAATATTATTGCTTAAATATATAAATATAATAATTAATATATAGTTTTTACCATCTCACCAGAGATGCTTTGACATTAGGCTGGAGTTTTTTTTTTTTTTCTGATAAAACAATAGGCTAGAGTTAATTGCCTGATTAATTAATTAATTAGTGTAACAACTTAACATAACACCGTCTGAGGCAATTCATTAATATGGAATTTAGTGCTAAAATTGACAGCATCCCATTTTAAACAATACTAGTTTTAGATCCATATATTGTCTCGGAATATTATGACTCTATATTTATTTTTTTATAAATAAAAATTTTTAAAAATTAAATATCAAATATATGACGAATGATGTAATAAAGTTATTATTGTGTAAAAAAAGAAAAACAAAAACAAAAAAGTGAAAATAATGTATGTAGGTATTAATTAGGAGGCTATTAATTTTAAATCTATGTAAAATTAACATGTGTCATCACGTACATAGCTTTCTTATAGATATATGGATATATTTATCACTAACAAATTTCTTATCATTAATTACTCCATATAGATATAATTCCTAATTAACAACACAAATACCATATTAATGACAGTTTGTTTGAACAAATAGGATTCGCGAATCAATGTACTTGATTCTGTATCTGGTCTTGTATCAAACCATAAATGATTTATGAAATTTCAATTTCTCTTAAAAAAACACACAAATACACCATATTTTTTTGATTAATTATGAATATCTAGACACTTGTCTAATTAGTCCCATAAACCCTAGGATTGTGGAAAGAGACTGCACGCTTAATCCATACAATCTGGTTTTCGCCATATATTAAGAGTAATATCACTAAGTGACTTAGGTGTATGTGTATATAATGTTAGTTTGAGTGACTCACGGTGAGGTCAAGTGTGTATTATGTGTAACAACATTTGTCCACGTCATCCATATGTGACTTCATGATCGGATCGCTTATATGTGGTTGATCGTGCGGCTTTAATTGAGTTCTTGGAGAGTATAAACTAGCATCGTATGTTGAATTTTTCTTCTCGCGGTACGTTACCCATAAACGGTTGTCCACAACACTTCTCTCGTGAACCATTAATCTTTCAAGTATTGATATCGTTCCCAATTTAACCAACTTTTAATTCATAGCCTCTATGGAATTAATCGGGAGGGACCAGGCGGTTCAATTCAAACACCCACGATCATTAAAATAAATAAGTAAATAAAAGACTACTAAAATTCCATGAAATAAGAGCAGTGTTGTGTCTACTGATCGAGTCATATTTAACAAAAACGAATGACATGTAAAATTATGAGGTGCTTGAAATTTCTACAGATTTCAAGAACCAAAAACAAGTCGTATTGTCGATAATGAAATGACCTAACTGTAGGATCGAATTAGTTACTCAGTTTGTGATGTTGATGCAGTTGCAGATGTGTTCTTAGCAGCTTTGGAGAAGAAAAAAGGGCGCAAGAAGTTACGTCAACTTTGAGGGGCAGTAACTTTTGAACTGGGAATGCGATTGATTATTATAATATCTTTTCAGAAATGACGTTTCGTGCTCTATGGCTATATCCAAAGCTTCGCTCTCCGGGATTAGATTTTGCATATCCAAATTTCATCGTTTTGGGCTTCATCGGGGGATTTTTATTTTATTTAGGGTATTTTCATAATTTTTAAGTTGGTCAAATATTTGTCTTTTTACCTACATTGCGTTTTAGAGTTTCTCTAGTGTATATAAAGTCGTGTTAGGGTTGTAGAGGGATTATCAATTATTATCAATTTTATCAAATTTTGAGTTTTCTACAAAAACCTTAAGGATTCTTCTATTTCCTTGTTTGAACGTTTACGCTGGGTCAGTTTAAATCAAACATGCATTCCATTGTTGAAAGACTTCTATTTTTTTTTTTTTTGATTAATGGAGGCGGTACTCATTTTTATTAATAAACATTTACAAAAAAGGTTTACAAAAAATAGTTTACAAATATATATATATATATATAGTGAAGGTATACAAAGTGAAAGCAAAAGTGAGCCAAGAAAGACCCTATTTTAAGTCCTGAAGCTTGTACCCCACCAACTTCATCATCAAAAGCAGCCAGCGTAACAAAAAACCACAAGTTCCTCTGATTAGATTTCGTCCCAGCCCTAAGTATGAACTCTCCCAATACCCCTAAGTCATGCCAATAAAACCATCGCAGCGAACAACCCAACCGAGTTGTGTGAGTAAGAGCCCAAGACAACATACAGTGGTCGACTGAGTGAGACATAACAAAGATGAAAACAAAGTTGGGCGCACTACCTTTGTAAACAAAGACAATGTCCAGTTGGCCCTCTCCAACTTTGTACTTTCAAGCAATGTGGTTACTCACTCAAACACCCATAACATTCAAAAATTGTGGAGCATAAGAACATATGCAAATACCAATCCATCAGTCACCCTTTCACTAGTGAGGATTGCCCATGTTTATCTCTGACCTTTGAGAGAAATGAGTCCCATATATGCACAGATAGAGAAGGTTCGTATCTCTGGCCAAAAATATAGCCACATCCCCAACACTCGACATTTTCTTCTGCTTTTTAGGCTCCGGTTTGATGATCACCTCTCGATCGGTCTCATCTTTACCATCAACATCACCTTCCATGTGCTTCCTCTTCAAGACCTAGACGCTCCTCAGCATCATCACTCTTCATCAGCTCTTCTGCCACTTCTGCTGGTGTCACTTGTGCCTGCACTATAAGCTCTTCAATCTCCTCTAAGTGTTTGTGTTGTTGGCATTGCTTCTCACCATTAATGCCAAGGAAATTTAAGGCCAGAAGCTTGAACCCTTTTTTGGTGCAGTAAGACATGTGGATGTGCTTGTCCATTCGCCCCGGTCGCAGCAGCGCTGGGTCTAGTTTTTCCGTGCTCAGCCACACGTGTTACGGTGACTGACGTAGGAAGAGAACAAGTGAGCAGTGAGCAGCAAAATGACTCTAGCAGACAACTCCACAAAGCCAGTCCAAAACATTGACTAAAAGGAAGCCAAGGGAAAGCAACAGCTCTCATAGATGTGAATTAAATGTGTCTAAAGGTATGATCAACGCAAAACCATAGTAACCACTTCTACCCCTTCCATAGTCACAAAAATACAAAATCATGGAAACTGCCCAAGTCGGCATGCTCGCCCCTGCTGATGCCCCTAGAGGCCGCCCCGCAACATAGCCCCCAAAAGGCCACATGAACAGTAAGCCTGCAATAGATTCACAACAAACGATTCCAGTCCCCACATAAATGTACCCCAGACCAAGCCTTCAATTTTTTATGACTACACGTTACCGAAGCCACGCTTCGTTTGGTTGATTCCCAAACCTCTTCCCAATGACTCTCCTTGCTGTTAAAAATGCGGGAGTTGCGCTTCGACCAAATTGTCCAAAGTAGAGCCATGAAACCAACCCTAAAGAGGATGTCACGTTTGCTACCGCAAGTACTCGCACTCACAGATTCGAACCAACTCGCCAAGTCTGGGGTTGGCTCCATGGGATCTCGAGTTCGGTTGACAACACCGACCATAGCGGGCAAAAGGACAAAACACAAACAAATGGTGATTAGTTTCACAATCGTTAAAGCACAAAGGACACCTAGAGGGGAGCAAGGTATGGTTTGGGAAACGTCTTTGCAAAGTATCCATCGTGTTGAGTTTCCCAACCAAGCCATCCATGCCAGCACCCTACATTTCATAGAAGCACAAGATTTTCAAATAAGATTAGTTGCAAGCCAGAAACCTAAAGGATGAGAAGAACAAAAACCATGAAAAGCAGATTTAACTAAGAAGAGTTTCAATGAATCCTAGTCCCAAACGCGAGAGTCGTCTACATTCGAAATCAGGGATACTCCCTCTAGTCGGAATGTGAACTCAGTCTTTTCGCCGGTCTCTGCATCGCTCTGACATTGCCGAGTAAAATTGTGATGCCATGTTTGGTCCCACTCGTCGACCCCGTCAAATGTGATGGGAAATACACTAAGCATTGCGTGATAATATCCAAGAAATTGAACTATAGAACAATGAAACAGGTGGTTTTTTAATGAACTTGTTTTTCTTGAAAATTCAATAGATTTTTTTTTACTTCAGCTGGAGTCAAACCCACAACCTCTCTAAACCTTGCCTTCTAACAAGTGATTTGGCCAAAATAGACTTTAAATTATTACCTCTATAAATTGTAGTATACATATTTATGGATTATAAGATTTCACTAGGTGTTCATGAGTAGTCAAGAAGCTTGCTCTAATCCAATGCCTTTCGCCAAGCTTACGCCTATTATACAACTTACCTCATTCAGTTGTTCCTTGTGGAAAGCTCTTCACTTGAACAATAGCAGCATCATGAGATTTGTAATAAAAAATAAAAAATAAAAACCTACAAAGAGGCCCTAAATGATTGATTGCATAACCCGGTCTTGCAGTGAACGATTCATTTTCATTTTAAGAGGATATTTTTGGGAAATGCCAGAATCACAACACTAAGTTACAAAACTTATTTTAATTTTTTTTATAGAAAAGAAAAAAGAAACAATTGCTTCCACCAAGTTTTGAATTCATGACCTTTAACTACCAAACACCACACCAAACTAATTGGGCCAATCAATTGGTTGATAAGCTACAACGTTAACACATTTCACAACAGTTGATGTGTCGCATAAGGCTCAATGGTGTTAGGAACATAATGCTCTCTTGTATTTCAACACAACACATTGCACAATGGTTGGCCCCACACGACACATGAGTAAAACATGACATTTCTTTACAAATGTTGAGATATTTACCATATCATGCACAAAACGTAAAATTGAAATTTTTGACTCTAAAAGTTTCAATCCACATTGGAAAAGTAGTCATGGCTAATATATATATATATAAAAAAAGACAAAACCCATCATTTGGTCTCTGAACTTTTAATATTATACATTTGGTCATTAAACTCTCATAGAGGTCTATATTTAGTCTTACATCATTTAAAGTGTTAAATTTTGCCAACGTGAATATCAAAAGTGTCTCGTGACTAGTCGAGAAGAGTAAAGTGATTTATATTACTAAATCGGATGACTCACATCGACCAACAAATGTTGAAATTTTTTTTTTAATTTATCCCAAAAACATTAAAAAAAACTCAAAGTTTAAGGACCAAAAGTATAAAAACTCAAAAGTTAAGGGACCAAAAGCATAAAAACTCAAAAGTTAAGAGACCAAATGTAACATCCCCTAATCCCGATTAGAGAATATTCGGTCTGAAACTCTAATTAAGTCTGATCTCCTAATCCCTATTAGGGAATATTCAGTCTGAAACCCTGATTAAGCCCCGGTAAACCAGATTGAACTTAATAAGAGCCAACAACCTTGTACCTATTCCTGTTAACAACCTGTATATCTTAATATCGAACAACAAATTATAATAAAACTCAATGAAAAATTTAAAACTTTTTCGATAAAAACCAAGATATATAACACCGGCATAAACCTCGATGTTAATCTCACATTCTCACCCTGATTGTTACAAAATAATATTCAATACGATAATTATATAATAGGAACTCACATTACATCATAGGGAAGATATTAGACTCATAATTTTCCCCTTTCCTAATTTCCAGCGTTTGTCCTTAACCTGGAAATGTTAAGTTGGGTGAGCTGCTACATGCTCAGTAAGTGACTCCCATATCAACCATTAATTATCAATTAATATAAATAAATGATATATAATAATATGATTCCAATGCATATCTAAGGAAATATTTCAATCAATTTAATAATATATAAAACAGATACAAATTCATCAGTCCATTGCAATGTAACCGTGATTTGTACTTCAATTTCAGTATTTGAATTGAATTGCCCTCTCACATCATCAAGAACCGGTCACTGGCATCTAACCAGTTCCCACCGATGTGCTGCCAACTCATAAAACATGGAGTCGCATTCCCCCATCGTCACTGAACAAATCACTGCTCATCTGATTGGTTTATGACCGATGAGCTACCAACTTAATAGGAAAGCATTGATCGGGATATTTCTCAAGTCACCGGGGGGGGGGCTGTGATGGAAGGCCACCCCATCATAGTTCCAAACCCTCAGCCGATCCGTCCCGCCAAACCTCTTTCAAGATTCCATTTTCATTTAAAACATTTTTGTAAAACCAAAGCCAAATCACAGTACATTGCCCCATTCTCACTCAACTACACTACATGCTCTAATAATACTATTTTACCTGTCCTGAGCCCCACATCGGTTCATTACCTAAAATAGACCATTTGTTATCAATTTAATTTTAATATTCATTTACTAATACTTCTAAATTAGTGCCATTCAAATCCGGAATCCCGAAACTTAGTTTTTAACCTATTTTGACCATTTCGCATTTTTCGAGGTAAAAACCTGGAATAAAGTCCCCCTGACTTTCGAATTCCTCATTTTTCATAGAAATTCCTCAATTTCTATTTGATTGGTCAAAATATTATTTTTTATATTTTCCCTATATTTTATGGATTTTCCCATAATTTCTTTCCCTTTCTCTTTTTTTATATTTATTTGCCCCTGAACCGGGCCGGTCATCCCCTTCCTCACAACTTCTCTCTATTTCGCGGTTGGCTCTCAACCCCAATCCCAACTCGACTTCCCGCCATGGCCGAGCCACCATCAATACCGAATTCAACAACAACAACTTACAATAGTACCGAAAACAACAACAATTGAGCAACCACTTCAACCACAACCCAACAACGAGAATAACAGCACACACTCACCTTGAGCTCTTCACCACCTTGAGCTCTTCACGTCCTCGCCTCGCCTCGCCATCGTCGAGCTCTCCTTCTCTTCCTCGCGATCTCTCTTATGCTCAGCTTCTCTACATCTTCTCCTTAGTTCTCACTTAAATAGGAGAGAAGGCAGTTAATTTAGGAAAATGACCAAAATGCCCTTCCAATTTTATCTCATCCTTTACAAACTCAATACCCTTAATGGTAATTTTACATTTTCTAATTTTTATTTTATATATATATTCTAATATATATATATATATATTTATCGATATATCACGTCTAAAATTTCGGTTTGTGCACCAACGAGACTTGGGCGTGCACACCACCGTAGGTCCTACGCGTGTCACCCGACACCTGACTATTTACCATTACTTTTTATTTTTTTATTTTAATATATATTTATATATCCAAATATATATAAATATATATATATATATAATTTTACGCCTATAATTATGTTCGCATTACGTAGTTCCCTACAACTTGCATACTCGAACGTCAACGTTGTCCCTCGTCTCACATGTGTCTTCATGACCTACACATGGTATTAGACGTCCTCTCATTGGTTCAATTATTCATTTATACATACTAATACAATCCATACAAACACAATACAACACGTCAATCCACACACGCGTTAATCAAGACAAATCGGGCTTAACCACGAGCCTAACTCGGATTAATTACTATTCAAATTAACACTAATCACATTCTTAAGGTAATGGGTCATTACAGTCTCCCCAATTTAGCAACGATTTCTTCCTCGAAATTAAATGTACGTACAAGTCACCAATGATTTCATAGAGTAATGGAGTTCACTATTTCATTATATTTCCCATTCCTTAGCTTTCTTATTCCTCGCTTGTCTAGTATATGTGGTTACACCACTAGATTACTAGCATCAAGCTTATCTCAACTTTACTTTGAATAATAATTTAGTTCAATCCGAATCTACTAAGCCCGTTCATAGGTGAGATTTTCCAAAAGATACAATTTATCTTTTGATACCTCCAACAACCTATGATATTTGTCTCCCTATTTTCTTTTAAAGATTGTTGTAGCTCAAGCATTGATAAATTCACTCAGTATCAACAGTATCGTGTCTCCTACCTCATTTCATCCCATGACTGAATGGCAAGGTCGACAATCATCATATCTCCTACCTCTGTCCACTACAAATGAATAGCAAGGTCAACATACGTGTCTCCTACCTCCATTCCACATATCGATGAGTGGCAAGGTCAACCACCTAACATTCTCATAAAACCGCTTTCAATACTTGCTTGAAACTTATAGATTTCATCAATTTATACACTACAACTTATAGTTTTTAACCTCATATTATTCATTTCTTTTATATTATAGTTATACATTACCTAGTTTGCTCTATTTCCTCTATGTAGTTCTTTATTACTTCATTCATTCTAGTATAGTATTTCCATTCTTATATCTCACCCCTATGGTAGAATAAGAATGAGTAGACCTCATTCTGTAACCCCTCATACTACTAAGATCATTAAAGAAATTCACACAGCTAAATCAATTCTTTCAATGATTAACATGATAAGACACAAGCTCCATCATATTTCTTGAGATCAGGATTAGCGCCTCATTTTCTTTGTTAACACCACAATATACTATGGCGAGACTGAGAATGGTTTCTTAATATCAATATAACTTTTTCCCTTATTGGAAGCAAGTCTCGAATCTCTATCCGGAAATTTAAACATCAAACCATTTCTCATCTTCCATAACTTTATTTTGCTCAATCCTTTCAAACATGACATATGCTCTCACTGACAAGAATTTGCATACTAGATTCCCTCCTCAACTACAACTCACACATCTCATTGTGCTGATGTCTAAACCACATTACACAATCCAATACATCCAGCACATTCTCATTAAACAATCTAATATGGACACCACTCATTCATAATCAATCTTTAACACATTGAGTTGCTCCAATTATATCTTTTTATCAACCTCATCACTCATTTGTTTAATCATTTATGAGTTAAGCTTCTCTCTGAACTCCAAGGAGATAGATTGGTAATTATTAATTCTAACCTCTCAATTAATGATTTGCCTGCGCATGACTTCACTCATTTCATCAATACAATCTATCTCTCTGAAGAGATAATACTGGGAAAGTTTCTATTATAATTACATTCAATGTCCCTTTCTCTTATTTTTAAAGTATTAACTAGTGTCAATCACTTTGCAGGGTGATTCCTCAGAGTGATTATAGCATTTTCCACATTATGGTGAATTATTTCACTTCAAATTATTTTCACTCTAGCATAATTATACTCTACAAACTCTCATAGTTTGATGATTTCTCAAATCCCATCCCACCAGTTGCACTGGTTTCCACCTTACTCATTTCATCTACTAGTGATTCCGTTAATATTCTCCAATCTTAGGAATGACTAAAAAACTTTTCAACCAATCAAATCCTTTCACATGATACAACTGTAATTCAAACCTTCTGATAGATGAATGAACTTGCATTCTCATCCAATCAACTGAATTCATACACATATACTGGGACCCTCATCCCCGTCTTATCATTTTCAAGTCTTTCTTCTAAAACTTATTCTTGCAATTCATTCCATCTATCGTTTGAAATACATACTCTTAACTTTTCATTATCAATTGATGCCTTATAATTGTTTGGTACTCTTACCAACACAATTATTTTACATTAGTTCCTCCTGAACTATAAAATGTATTTACATTTCAATTCTCTCCAAGACATCTTTGTATCATATACACTTATCTCCATTCCATTCTGAAGTTAATTGAATATACAACATAACTATATCACAATTTTTTATGTAAGTTGTTTGTATCCTTTAATCATTTCACATTTCACCACTTTTCTACCTCTGTGTTGAATATAAGACAACTCTTCAATTGTCTTAATCTCAGTCAAATCTCTTGACTCATAATTTAAAATTCAAGACATATCCTAGTGGTTTTCAGTTGAACTTAACCGTTGCACTTACAACTTTTGGTATATGCCAATCTATTGTCAGAGTTTCACATAACTTTGCAACAGTACTTTACGCTTTTGGTAGAGTTTTAACTATTTTCACATTCTTCATCATTGTCAACTTAATGATGATCTTATCTCAATAGAGTTCAACAACTCTACATCTTTCCATTATTAAATATAGCATGAGCTCTAGTGAGTTTTTATAGTCTTCACCATAAATTCTCATATTGTCAAGTCACCACTTGATATCGTATTTCTTAATTCTAATCTTTACTTAATGACAACCAAATCTCATTCAACTATTGAGAACTATTGGTTTCATATCAATTATTGACATGAGTTGTCAATTCTAGGAATTTTCATTCATTTATGGTCTAATTCAATTTGACTCATCACTCGAATTAAATTCTCTATCTCATACAATTCTCATAATACCTCAAAGTAAAATAGAATTGATCATTGGTTTGGTATCAAAATTAAGTAATTGATGAATTCCTAATTTAAGTTGTGATAAGATTCCAAGCAACTCAATTAAACAATCTTCTTGAAGCCTTAACACCATAACTTTTATTCATCAATCTTGACTTTTTATTAAAGATCTATTATCAGTTTACACAATCCAAACCATTTGAATTTCAATTGATTACTGTATTTCTACGAATTATCATTCATAGAATTTATAAATTTTAATATTTTTCATCTAATGATAGCAGTTAATACTAACCTCTTGATATACTACTTACCTATTCATTTCCAATATTGTACATCATTATCTAGATTCTCAATTTTTAATTTTATTGACAACTCATTCTCCCTAATTTAGACTGTACCAGTCCAAAATATCAAATTACACTTCACTAGCTCATTGCCATGTTTTTCTCAACTACATAAGTTTTTACAAGTTTAAATTTCAATTGTTGAAATTACTATCAAAGTGATAGAGATTCAACAGTTAAGATAGAGTTGATCAACAACTCAGATTCTCTATAATCTATCAACTTTTATCTATTACTGTAAGTTTTCACTTTTAGCATAACTTCATCATTTTCATCATTTCCTTACCATCCCAACATTGATCTACACATCAATCTAGTATCCTTACATTTCATTTCTCTATGTATGATTCTACCACATCATCATTCATTTCTCTTTATTGCTCTATTAATAAGTGCAGTTACATCACACCAATACTAATAAACCTCTTTCTTACCTTACTTTCAGTATATGCGGCTACCCCACAACCATATTGCAACAGCCCGAATTTAATACGCCATTATTTGTGATGTATTGCAGACGTGGTGGACAGCTCAGACACCCGTGGGACCCGCAGCTAGGCTATAGTGTGCCTGGAGTTAGGTAAATTGTTGTTTTGACTAAATTTGCGATGTTTATATTAAAATATGTTAAACGACATCGCGATGTGTGTAATTATATTTCAATTGGTGTGTGAGATTGTGTGTTAAGTATTCGCCTCGATATGCGTGTCAATGAGGGTACCGGGTAGACTAAAAGACGAAATATTAGGTCGGGAAAATAATACACACATTAAATGAATTAAATGTGATAAAATAATAAATTGGTGGGCGCCTAGGGACACGCGGGGTCATGGTCGACACGCGTAAGAGATACGGTAGTGTGCACGCCTCTAAGTACGCTCGTTGGTGCGCACGACGAAATTGTAGGCGCGAAAATATAGGCGAATATATATATTTATATATATAGGTAATTTAATATATATATATATATATATATAAATATATTAAAAATCAGAAAAATAAATAAATAATTGTGAAATGGCCAAAAAGGGTATTTGTTTGTTAAGGAAAAGGATAAGAACTTAGGGGCATTTTGGTCATTTCACCCCAAAATGTTGATAAAAAACACCACCGACACCCATTTTTCTCACAATTTCGATTGATCGAGAGACGAGGAGGAAGAAGGAAGAGAGAAAGAGAGATCGCGAGCTTGTGTTGGAGAGGTTATTGCGAGGAGGCGAGGTGAGTTGTTGTCTTCCTGTTGTTGTTGTTGTTGTTGTTGTTGTTGTCTCGTTGAAGTGGTGGTGGTGATGGTTCAGTTGTGAGGGGTGGAGTTGAGAGCTCGGACAAACTGCAAGAGCAATTCGTCCGAGGAGGGAGACGACACCTAAGTCGTCTCCCCTCCTTCCCAATTCCACTGGAGAGAGAAAAAAGAAATTCCTAAAACAGAGGCGTTGTGCACACAACGCCTCTATTAAAGAAGATGGGGGGGGCGTGCGTGCACCCCTTAGCCGGCGGACGGCCGGCCCGCCCTAACCCCGGTGGGCGGGCGGCGACCGGCCCTAGCCTAACTGAGTGGGCCTGGGGCAGGGCCGACCCGACCTGTCCGTCAGTTGGCCGAACCGGGTCTGACCCGGTTGGGTTAGGTCAAACTCAGTTCAGGGGACCCACCCCATATTATTTAAATAATATTTTTTATTTTATTTTATTATTTTTATTTAAATAAATTAAAAACAATTTTTAAATAAAATAAAATATAGAAAATAGAGAAAAATAGCTAAAAATTATGGAAAAATTCTGAAAAATCCTGAAAAATATGAGAAATTAGAAAAAAATGTTAATAAATGAGTTTCGAGATTTTCTCGAAATTTTGGCGACATGTTGTTGAGGTTTTTACCTCGTAAAACGTAAAATTGACATAATATATCAAATTGAAGCTAAATTAATGACAAATGGTATTAGGAACATTTGGGTGATACTTTTGATTGTCGGGTGATTATTGGAGCTAGACCGGAGTTTGGTTTTCAGGACGCGGAGTGCGAATTGAGGTGTGTAGTATCCCAACTGAAATTACTTGAGTATTTACTTCTTTTTGCATTTGAATTAAATTTCTTTCATTTCAATACTCTACTCTGGTTATGGTTATATGGGCGGACGTTGAGCGGGGCTCCCTCCGTTCCATTCTTGTGTGTATGTCCACTACACCATAGCACGTGCTACCAGATTGGTCTCGGTGAATAGCACGATCCGAGTATCACGTCGTGGCATGTGTCGGTGCGCCGTAGGTGTAACGCCGGCCATCGAGCGGATCCAGATGCTTGCCTTGCTTGAGTTGGACTCGCCGGAAGTATTCTGTAGAAGAGTCCGAATTATGGTGTAGTTTGACCCTAGGGGCTAGTAACACACTTTGAGCTTTTCCTATTATTTATTCATGAGATGAGCGCAGTTGTCTGTATTTATTTTCGCATGTTTATTTAATAGCTTTATTTAAATTTCAGTATTTACTTTCAGTATTGCTCACTTAATTTCCTTGGGAATACTCACTCTTAACTCGTCATCTGCTTTTTGTGATGGCTTGAGTGCAGATCCTAGTACAAACAGGGGCAAGGACAAGCTGCCAGAGTACTGTTAATCTGAGATTGCCTGACTCGTACGTTTGTATTATATTTATTTTGTTTCATTTTGGGTTTGGGATTTTGAGAGACCTTGTGTATATTAATTTTTTTGTGACTTTAGAGGTATTTATAGTTATATACGGGTTTTCCACATTAAGTTTATGGTTTAGGTTACACATTTATAGTATCATTATCCGAGTAAATGTGTTAAAGGCGTCCGCTGTGTGTTTGTGAATTTGAGGATTCTATGATGTCTTAACATATAATTTGATTTCAATACAATTTAATCAGTAAATGGATAATTAATAAGGTTTTAAAAGATAAAATGGAAGATATAATCCAATGTAGAGCACAACTGTCGCGGGTAAGACAGACTGTGGGTCCGTATTGGCCCCCGTGGCGGTCTATTTGGAAAATGGACTGTTACACATACTGATAAATTTCTTTCTCACTATTCCAATATAGACTAGCACTATATCCAAAATTTTATACTTCATAATCATTCATGAAGTATAATTAACTAGTAGTTAACTACTCTCAACTTGGTTTTCATCATCATTTATCATTAATTTCCCTCATTGAATGACCTTTTATCCCATTCAACTAGTCTCAACACTAGTATATTTTCTACTCAAAGTGACTCATCATCTTTGAGTTTCGTTGTAAGTCATTCCATGTTTTATTCATCTTTAATGTCACTTCATTTGACATCTGTTTCTAAGTCCAGGACCTATCGTTTCTTGTACACTGACTATTCTCATAAGATAATATCAGTGTGAATAAAGACCATTAGAGACTATCCCATAGGAGAGCTATCTCTAAACTCTTTCCTTTCCATAATTATATTATTAGGATTCAGGATTCCACAAACCCTAACCCTCAATATATATATATATATACATTCTCCTCTCATGAGAAATAGATGGATACAAACCATCTTATTATCATTCCACTATCTTCCTTTATCTCCTTATCCCTAAAATCCAGGTTCCCAAAAACCCTCACCATCAATTTCCTTTGACTTACCAAGTCATAGATGTGAGATAAGACTTTCATATTCATTCCTAAGCAAGACAGTACAGTTATATATATCGCATAGATATAATATCAACTTAAAAATATGTCTCAAGCTTTTATCTTTCATTACCCCCTAAAACATCGATAAAATCAATCTTTTGTTTCATTTGAGGTTGCCCTAGAATTGAGAACCAACCTCCAAGTTGGTTAACCTAATTTTTATTTGATATACAGGTATAACTTAAGGTTCTAATCCAAACGGTATCAGTATCATTATGTAACTTCGAAACCCGATCGAAAGTGATCACCTCAATCTATGATACTCATCGTATCATAATCCTTCCATTGACTTTCATCAAGAAATATTAGCCCAAGCTCTATAACTTGGGCTATGATACTAACTGTAACATCCCCTAATCCCGATT
Organism: Stephania japonica; assembly: GCA_039657345.1. Lineage (NCBI taxonomy): Eukaryota > Viridiplantae > Streptophyta > Magnoliopsida > Ranunculales > Menispermaceae > Stephania > Stephania japonica. Next base: position 51,582,023 of record CM077558.1, read on the forward strand.
AGGGAATATTCGGCCTGAAACTCTAATTAAGTCCGATATCCTAATCCCAATTAGAGAATATTTAGCCTAAAACCCTAATTAAGCCCCGGTAAACCAGATCGGACTTAATTAGAGCCAATAGCCTTGTACCTATTCCTGTTAACAACCTGTATATTTTAATATCGAACAACAAATTATAATAAAACGCAGCGAAAAAATTTAACATTTTTTCGATAAAAACCAAGATATATAATACAGACATAAACCTTAGTGTTAATCTCACATTCTCACCCTGATTGTTACAAAATAATATTCAATACAATAATTATATAGAAACTCACATTATATTATAGGGAAGATATTAGACTCCTAATCTTCTTCTTTCCTGATTTCCAGCATTCGTCATTAACCTGAAAATGTTAAGTTAGGTACGCTCCTACATGCTTAGTAAGTGACTCCCTTATCAACCATCAATTATCAATTAATATAAAAAATAATATATAATAACATGATTCCAATGCATATCTAAGGAAATATTTTAATCAATTTAATAATATATAAAACAGATGCAAATTCATTTGTCCATTACAATGTACCATGATTTGTATTTCAATTTCAGTATTTGAAATGAGTTGCCCTCTCACGTCATCAAGAACTGGTCACTGGGCATCTAACCAGTTCCCATCGATGTGCTGCCAACTCATAAAACATAGAGTCACACGCTCCCATCGTCACTAAATCAATCACTTCTCATTTGATTGGCTTATGACCGATGAGCTGCCATGTAACGACCCAAATATTCTCCGACCCATTTTAAAGGTATTTTATTGATTTTATATTAAAGTATGTGAACAAATGAAATTGTTACACAAAATTAATCTTAACAAGACTTGGACCAAGTGAAAATAGTTTGAATGGGCTTAACAAGGAAATTGGGCCCATAGGGGTATTTATGTCATTTGGGTTAAATTTGTGATAAACCCTAACTATATAAGGATATGTTGCAAACCCTAGTCACCCCTTTTGTTGTTTCAACAAGTTTGAGAGAGAGGAGAAGAAGAGGAAATACCAATCTAGGAGAGGTAATCTCTTGTTGTGATTTTTCCTTTTTTTTTTTCTTTCTCTTTCTTTCTTTTCTTCTTCTTCTTGTTTGATTTGTTTTGAATATAGGAGAAGGGGTGGCGCAGCTGTGGAGGCGGCGCCACTAGGGCGCCATTGCCAGCAAAGTAGGGGGTGGGCTTTGCCACCCCCACGTGTATGTGAGGAAGAAGGGGGTGGCAAAGCCACCCCACTTCCTCCATCACCACCACCACCACCGCCACCGCGGCTGGTGAGCCGCGGTGGAGGGGTCCCCAGTGCGGGCGAGCACTGGGGACCACCCTCGGACTTAGATCCGAGGGTGGGGAGGGGAAACCCCCACCCATGAAGCCGAGACGCCAGGGGCGTCGGCCCCTGGTTTCAGTCCCAGGGACAGACAGGCCCCTGGACCATTCCAGGGGCCAATCACCCCTTGGGGGGCTCGGTGGACCGTTGACTAGGGGCTGGGACGCTCCTGGCCAACCAAACAGGGACCGATTTGGTCCCTATTCAACCAAACAGGGACCAAATTGGTCCCTAGCCAAATAAAAAAAATTTAATAAAATAAAATAAAATAGGATAAACTTACGATGGGCGTCGACACCCTCGACAAAGCCCTTAAACGGCACATCACGTGGGACCCACACCATTTGGGTCCCCAAATATGAATTAAAAATTAAAATATACAACTTTAAATTTAGTGAAATTCTTATGTAGAGTTGTATAAATTGCGTAGATTTGCGAGGCGGTTCACGTGGGACCCCAAACGCCCGAGGAGTCGATATAGGCATCGCGACGGGTTCAAGTAAGTGGGGAGCTTCGCCCATGCATTAAATATGGCTTGATTATTAAATAATTAGGAATGCATGTTTTGAATGTAACGACTTGGGATGGATTGCGTCGTGATATTGGTTTGGATCTCTATTATCTATAGAATTGTGAATACATTATTTTGCCTTTTATGTTATTCGATGCCTCAGAATGTGTGGAGTTCCACCGCAGACCAAATTAGCAAGTAGTCTATATCTTGGACGCCCCAGAATGTTATAGTAGTTAACCACCGAGGGTTCACTTGACTAATTGAATGTATAAGGTGAATTATTCGAGGTTAAGGGTTTGGAGTTCCATCCTTTGCTACTTGATGATTCTTTGAGACGTGTAGCGGTAGCGGCTTGGATGAATCTATCTTTATTTTGGTACAATTATTTAGAGGGCGTAACGGCCATTGCGTTTTCACTAGTTATTGTACCAATTCGAAAGTAGATGATTCGGTCACCGAATCCTTACCAATATCTAGTTCGCATTGAATGGAACAACGGCTTATATTAATATATATATCTATCGCATTTCATTTAAATCTTTCATTTGACTTTATATGTATGTCATGTGTAGATTTTATAAATGAAAAACTATGAATATTATCATGAATGAAATAAATGAATGTTTATCAAATGTGTTGTAAAACTGTTATGCTTTTATGTATAGTATAGTGAATGGAATACTACTTGAAATATTGACACGAAGATTATTGGATGTCTAATTTGGAAATGGAAATGCTATTTATTCATTCTTCTTAGAATATGAATCCATTTTCATAACTACGATGAGCATGAACAATGCCTTTATTTGTAGAATTTGGTTATGATTTACATTTATTCGGTTATTACATGATGTGTTATGAGTATGGATTTGGTGTCATGTAGAATTTGTATGAGTACTAGGTAGTACTTGCATATTTAATGTTTGAGCGAGTCTTTCCTCTTATTGAGCATCGTTGGTTCTTTAGATCACCCCACTCTACCCTACAGGTCCCTCTACCAGCGCGATAGACAAGAAAGGCAAGGGAAAGGATTTGTCTTGAAGTTCCTTCATATGTGAGCCTTGTATGATATTAGCATATTATTAATATTAATCGTTTTGTAAACCTCGTACGTGGGTTATAACTTAAGACTTAGTTAATCGGTAGTTTTGAACCTTTATATTATTATTATGAAATTGTAAGAGATTTTTGAATATTAAAGATGATAGATCTTATTATTATATACAGGATTATATGATTTTATTATGATTATCTTTTACACATTTATTATCATATATCTTGTTAGAATGATTATTCCGCAGGTTTATTTAGAGGTGCCAAACCGTTATTTGGGCCTGGTTCAGGTATCGGGTCTAGATAATAGTTTTGGGGTCGGGCGACTTGACCCTAGTCAGGGAAGGGTCGTCACAGTTGGTATCAGAGCCTAGGGATTAGAACCTAGGGAAACATTAGGTTAGAAAAACCTAAGTTGTAGAGCCTTAAATTAAAAAAAAATCAAAAATCAAGTTTAAGTCGAACAAATCCATGGTATGGGACATCGGTTTGAGTCGACTTAATGTACACAAATGTCAAAATTCTAGATTGGGAAGGGATCGAAAACCAAATATAAAGTGTTAATATATTGTTATATGTTTATGAATGTAATATATTTATAACATTAGATATTTTTGCAAATTCCTCAAATTATTAGACTAACCACTTGTTGCTTTACAGTGCACTATGAGTAATCATGGGGGAAGTTCGCATAATTTGAGGGATGCTCAGGACAGAGATGATAGACATTGGCGTAGGGAAATGGAGCAGCGCATCTCTTCCTTGATGGAGTCACATCAAAAAACCCTACAAGAAATGACGTCTGCTCAAGAAAGAAATATGGCCCGTATTATGGAACTTATACAAACACAAGGAAATGCTAGATCAGCCGAGCAAGTGCAGGTAGGACAGGGGCCTAATCCTCCACTAGAACCTGTCCATGAGCACCAAGTAGCAGAGGAAGGCGCGGATTCCGTCACTAATATGGTGGCAGCAACTGTACATGGAGGAAACAAGGATACAGGGGCATATCGGAGAGGAAAATTACAGAAGGAGTTCATGAAGTATGACATACCTAGTTTCTATGGGGATAGGGATCCCGTAGAGGCTGAAGCATGGATCTTGCACATGGATAAGAGGGATGAAGACTCTAAGTATTGATGAGTGGACTATGGTACCTCTAGTGACTTTCTTGTTGGAGCATCGAGCCCACAAATGGTGGTTGTCCATCGAAAGAGCTCAAGGGACAAATATGTCTTGGACACAGTTCAAGAAGTTGTTTTATGATGAATGGTTCACAGAATCAGTAAAGACATCAAAGGTTCGAGAATTTCTTGACTTAGTGCAAGGCAACATGAGTGTAGCAGATTATGCAGCAAAGTATAATGAATTAGTGGAGTTTGCGCACGAGTATGTTCCATCTGAGACGACACGGAGGAGACGTTTCGTTGATGGGTTGACGGAGGAGATTCACTCTCTAGTGGCAGCATCAGGGGCAGAGACATTTCAGCAAGTGTATAACAGGGCACTCGACTGTGAAGATGCACTCCGCATTGATGAGACACGATCTAGTCGGTGTGGTCAAGGCAAAAGAAACTTTGACAGTTATCAGAGGGGACCTGAGAAAAACTCAAAGAAACTTCAGTTTGGAGGGCATCAAGCGGACCGACACACTCAGTGGTTGCATCAAAGGCCACACACCCTTTGACGAGGAATACCACACCTTCCCATGCTTCCGCACCTTCGACTAGCCAGGGTGTGACATTTAAACAGCCACGTCCACCGCAATAGAGTAAGAATAATGGTAGGGGATCAGTAGGGCCAAGGCCGAGTCTCAGGAAGTGTCGCGCAGCCACAGCCGAATGCTCAGAAGTCACATATTGTATGTTTTCGGTGCAAGACGCCGGGGCATTACAAGAACCAATGTCCATACCCACCATCATCTAAGGAGAGTACATCCCCAGTTGCTCGAGGAAAAGTTCATGTTATAGCGGAACAGGATCAGAGAGCCGCGCGACAGTTAGTCGTAGGTACGGTTTCAATTAATGGTCATAACATGCATACATTATTTGATTCTGGTTCTACTATTTCTCTTATCTTAGGGGCTATGGTACATGCTTTGGGATTGATACCAATTAGAGCACACACATACTTGATTTTGAGCACAGTCTCCACCGAAAAGATTTACCCTAATATGACATGTGAGGGGTGCATAATAAAAATTGGGGATCACACTATGCCATTTGATTTGCAAGTGTTAGAATGTTTAGAATATGATGCACTATTGGGAATGGACTAGTTAGAGACGTATCACGCTAAGATAGATTGTTTCAATAAGACGGTGACCTTTCAGATTCCGGGCACTACTCCATTTGAGTTTAGAGGTTGTTCTTTGGCTAATGTTATCAACCGAAGTAGAGTTGCGACTTTTGATGAGATAGAGACTATTGCGAGTCTAACTTCTATGGGAGAGGAGGGACAAGAAGTCCTAATTGAGAAGATTCTTGTTGTTAGGGATTTTCCAGATGTTTTTCCTTCTAACCTTCCAGGACTTCCTCCACATCGAGACATTGACTTTGTGATTGACCTTATTCCCGGTACTAGACCAGTTTCTAAGGCACCCTATCGTATGGTGACTACCGAGTTGAAAGAGTTGAAGAAGCAACTAGAGGAGTTGTCTCAGAAAAGGCTTAATTTCCCCAAGTGTCTTGCCATGGGTAGCACCCGTGTTATTCGTGAAGAAAAAGGACGGCAGTTTGAGAATGTGTATTGACTACCGACAGTTGAATAAGGTGACTATTCAGAACAAGTATCCGCTTCCCAGGATCGATGATTTATTTGGCCAACTAAGGGGAGCAAGATTCTTTTCGAAAATAGATTTGAGATCGGGGTACCATCAGCTGCGCATACGAGAAGAAGACATACCAAAGACAACATTAAGTACACGATATGGTCACTTTCAGTTCACAGTGATGCCGTTTGGACTTACCAATGCGCCAATCATGTTCATGGATTTGATGCACCGTGTTTTCAAACCGTTCCTCGATCAGTTTGTGATTGTATTTATCGATGACATCATGATATATTCTAAGACTGAGTCGGACCGTAAAAAACATCTTAAGAAAGTGTTGCAGACATTAAGGGAACACAAGTTTTACGCTAAGCTAAGCAAGTGTGAGTTTTGGGCTTCCGAAGTGAAATTTTTGGGCCATGTGGTGAATGCGGAAGGTGTAACAGTTGATCCCACGAAGATTGAGGCGATCCTTAGATGGCCACAACCTAAAAATGCTTCAAAAATACGAAGTTTCCTAGGACTAGCAGGGTATTATCGGCGTTTTGTGCAAAATTTCTCGTCGATCGCTTCACCGCTTACTGAGTTGACGCAGAAGGATGTTACTTATGTTTGGAGTGATACATGTGAAAAAGCTTTCCAATTGTTGAAGGAGCGTTTGACCACCGCACCTATTTTGGTCCTACCAGAGTCAGGTAAGGAATTGTCAGTGTACACCGACGCTTCAGGGATTGGATTGGGAGGAGTACTAATGCAAGACAAGAAGGTAATCTCCTATGCTTTACGCCAACTGAAGATTCACGAGAAGAATTATCCGGTGCATGACTTAGAGTTAGCAGCAGTGGTGTTTGCTTTGAAATTATGGAGACATTATCTGTACGGAGAAAAGTTTACTATTTATTCATATCACAAAAGTTTGAAGTACCTGTTTACTCAAAGTGATTTGAACATGAGACAGAGGAGGTGGTTGGAATTCTTGAAAGACTATGACTTCACACTTGAATATCACCCAGGGAAAACGAATGTAGTGGCGGATACTTTGAGCCGTATATGATTGGAGAGAGTCTGAGGTTGTAATGCAAATACATGAAGTACCTGTAGAAGACTCAGATGTCATAAGGAGTCAAGAGCATGTTCAGATGAGAGCGGAGCCAGTGGCATTGTTTAGAGTGATTGACTGTCAAAGGGCCGATTCTGAGTATGGACGGTGCAGGTCATTGCCAGATAACAGTGATGATAAGGACTGGAGACTGTCAGGTGATGGGGCGTTGAGGTTCCGAGAAAGAGTATGGATACCATCTCATAAACAGTTAAGAGATGATTTACTCAAAGAAGCTCATAGATCATGGTTTACAGTGCATCCGGGAGGCAATAAAATGTACCAAGATATAAAACGAATGTATTGGTGGCCGGGGATGAAAGTTGACATCGCTACTTACATTCAGAACTGCGAGATATGTCAGCTAGTAAAAGCAGATCACCAAAAGTCGGGAGGATTATTGCAACCATTGCCTATTCCACAAATGGATGTGACGACCCACCCCCGATGTGGCGGCCCCAATTTCCACATTGGTCCGCCACGAGAGGCCACGCGAGCCCACAACTGTCCACGTCACCGCCAGCTGTGTCCCACGTCCAATTATCCATTATTAATCAATTTCCGGTTAACTTTAATGTTATGAGTTAACTTTTGTTTCTTTAATGTTATTTAACCTCAAATTACGCAGCGGAATATTTACTAACCACAAAAAGATTTATCATGTATATTATTAGCATAATGCCTAAGTGGAAACCATATCAAATGTACATCATATACATATCATCTAAGGTCCTCAAAATGTCAAAATATACAACCTATCTCTCAAGTCCCAAAACCCAACATAAAACAAGTAAATATAAACATACGTACGAGAAGGGCTAAAGCTGTCAATCGATGTAATCCTCAAGCTTACCCTTTCCCCGACTCGTACTAGGATCTGCACTCAGCCATCACAAAAATACAGATGACGAGTCCAGAGTGAGTAATCCCAAGGAAATTCACCAAGTAATTACGAAAGTAAAAGTACTGAAATTTTAAATACTATAATTTAAACATGCGGAACAAAGAAATAATACATACAACTGTAAAAGAAAGATCATCGCATGCATAAATATATGACGAAACAAAGTACGTGCACATAAAAATCAAACTAAATCATACTTCGGGCTTTTCCCAGTGCACGGCCCATGAAAACACACTAATGGGTTGGCCCTGGACCCTCTAGGTGGTCGGCGTAGACCCACGACGCACCCACACAAGCCTACCATACCCGGGTAGCCTATTCATCGGCGTATACCTAGACAAGTGCTATGATTTAGTGGACTCTATGGCCGTAACGAATAGGCACCAGGTGGGGAGTGATCTCAACACCGTAAAGACACCAGGTAGGAGTACACTCCACTACCGTAAAGTCACCAGGTGAGAGTACTCAGCCACCGTAAAGCAATAATGAAATGGAGTAGAGAATAAATGGAACTGAATTCAAATAAATCAAACTGTAAATACTTAAAGTGAAGTTCAATTGGGATACTACACACCTCAAATCGCACTCCTCGTCCCGAAAATCAAACCTTAGTTCAGCCAATAAATGCCGACAATTCAAACTATCACCCGAAATATACCTATTATCATTTATCACTAAATTAGCTTCAATTTAATATATTATGTGAATTTTTTTTTCATTTTTCGAGGCTAAAACCCCGACTATTATCTCGCCAACATTTCCAAGAAAATCCCAAATTTCCTTTATTTGATCAAAATATATTTTTTCTAATTTTTTTCCTATTTTATATGAATTTTCTATGAATTTTTCAGATTTTTTTTTTTCAAAACTGTTTTCTGTTTTTTTTTTTTTTTTTTTTTTGAGGTGAACCGGACCCGGTTCACCCGGTCCGGTCGCGCCAACCGAACCGGCCAACCGGGTCGGCTTGACTCGCCGCCAAGAGAGGCGGGTCGGCCCGACCCGGTTGGGTCTTCTTTTTCCCCAACAGAGGCGTTTTCCTTTTTCCTTTTTTTCTCCATGAATCGATAGAGGGAGAGGGGAAACGACATGGAAGTCGTCTCCCTCCTCGGACGACCTGCTCTCGCAGTTCGTCCGAGCTCCCGAGTTCCTCCCCACCATCACCACCGAATCACCAAACCGCCACCACCACCACCACCACCACGACGCCAACAACATACAACAACAACAACAAAAATAACACAACAACTCACCTCTTTGGTCTCTCCAACACAAGCTCAATCTCTCTTCCACTTTCTTCTCTTCTTCCTCCTCTCGATCTTCCTCTCGATTTTTCCCCAAAATGTGAGAAAATGGTGGTGACGGTGGTGTTTATCAAATTTTTGGGGTGAAATGACCCTTTTGCCCCTATCCATATCCACTATTGTTTACAAAGTTCATGCCCTTTTTGGTAATTTCACTATTATTTATTTATTTTCTTATTTTTAATATATATTTATATATATATATATTAAATTCCTTATATACATATATATAAATATATATATATACTCACCTATACTTTCGCGCCTAAAATTTCGTCGTGCGCGCCAACGAGTGTACTCGGGCATGCACACTAACGTACCACCCACGCGTGTCGACCACGACCCCGCGTTTTACTAGGCGCCCACCAATTTACGTATTTTATTACATTTAATCCATTTAATGTGTGTAATATTTTTCTCAACTTAAAATTTCGTCTTTAATCTACCCGGTACCCGCGTCGACACGCATATCGATGCGAATACTCATCACACAATCTCACACGTCAATTTAAAATATAATTACACACATCGCGATGTCGTTAACCTATTTTAACATAAACATCGCAAATTAGTCAAATCAACAAACAAAATAACTATTTACCTAATACGGACGCACTCCAGGCTCGTTATGGAACCCACGAACGTCCACGCTGGCGTCCACGTCTGTAATGACGTCATAAAATAACGGTAAATATTAATTGGGCCGTTACACCCGACCTAGGGTCGGATCGCCCAGCCCAGACTGCCACTTGGACCCAATACATGAACCAGGCCCAAATAACAGTCTGGCACGCCTAAACAAATAAACCTGCGGAATAAATATAAAGAAATATCCTAAAGCCAAAAGATTTAAGTTCATAGAATATTAATAAAACTATACATGATATATATCAACTCAAAGCTCACATCAAATGAAGACTTCAAGCTCGTTTCTCCCTTGTCTCAATTCTAGCGCACTCGTCGATGAACCTGTATTGTAAGTAGGGTGAGCTAAAAGAACCAACGGAGCTCAGTAATGTGAAAAACCCGTTCAACCATCAAATATGCAAGTAATACCTAATAAGCATGCAAAGTCTAGCATGTATTTGGAAAACAACCAAACAAGGATTCATGGAATAATAACATGTAGCAAGATTTCATAAGAGATAGACTTATAAATGAATCATCAAATACTATCATGGACATAAGGTTTGTAAGTCACAAATTGTAACAATAATAATCATGCATAGCATTAAAGAGATTGACAAATCATTTCATAATTTCAAACTTTCATATAAATTAGGGGGTTTCACGAGATTATGTACTATAAAATATAATAATACGATAAGTCGATGTTCCATTCAATGCATACTAGATATTGGCAAGAATCCGGTGACCGATTCTCCTACTCTCAAAGTGATGAAACAACAAGCTAGCACACAGGCCTTATGTGCCCTTTCGTTTGTCCCATCAAATCAACAGTAGGTTCGTCTAAGCCATCACCGATGCACATCTCTATGTCTCAAGAGTACAAGAGAAGGTAACTCCAACTCATGTCCCTACGTGACATATTTATGAATTCAATTAGTCAAGTAAATCCCTCGGTGGTAAACTCCACATATCCTGGGGTGTTAACGACCCTCGGTGGTACCACAACATTCTGAGGTATTCTTATAGATTTACTTGCTAATAAGACCCTCGGTGGAACTCCACACATTCTGGGGCCATGAATAACAGTGCATTCACATTCCATAGATACGTAGGTTCGAGCCAATACCACGACGCAACCCATAAATCCCAAGTCTTTAATTCAAATTATGAATCCTATGCATAACTAATAATCATGCCATATTTGATAATTGAGCAAGCTCCCCACTTACCTGCACTCGCCGCAAATCCTAATCTCGATCCTCTCGCGTTTGGGCTCGATGTGAACCGTCTCGCGAATCTAGACAATTTGAAAGAATAATTACTTTATGTATCTACAACCATACAAGTTTAACATTAATTGTCTAGATCTTAGAGATTCACCCTATTTTATAGCTGACTTCGCTAAAGGTCATTCACGACTTTAAAATCGACACTTAAAATTAGAATCAATGATTCGAGTAAAATAGGAATGCGGTGATGTAAAACAAGGAAAATCCTCTAAGACTTAGTTTTTCCAACATAAATCGAAGACATTTGATTAATTTTAATTAAAAAGATCTAAATCACCATACAAGACTCAATTTAGACTTTAAATTCCCAAATGACAATATTCAGTCAAAGTCCACAAATTTATCGAATAAATTTATTTCCCAAAGAAAAAGATTCAAAGACCCTTTTTAAATCTCAACTCAACCTTAAATGTCAAATCCATATCAATAAACTTCAACGCGTTCAATTTGCTAAAATCATGGGAAAAACCCTTTCATGTACCATCAAACTATGGAAAACAAGATTGATTCATCCATAATACTTGTTATCATAAAGCTTAAAAAATTATTATAACCCATTTCAAGACTAGATCTAAGAAATATTGAACAAACTTTGAAAATCATCAACTCTCATTGCCAATACCAATACTAAGACCATAAATCTAGAGAGTATTAGAGTCTCACCATGCCTTCAATGGAGTTTTTTTTTACTCCAAATCCTTTCCAAAATCTCATTCTAAAATAGATCAAATCTTTCCTTTCTTCTTTTCTTCTCTATTTTCCTCGCATGATTGCCGCTGTCGATGCCATCGACCCTTTGGTCTCCAAATCTTCAATAAACAATAAAGAAATCAAGGAGGGAAATGAGGTTGTACCTCTCTTGAACTTGAACCCTCCTCTTGCTCTCCTCCTCTCTACGTGGGTGTTTAACAAGATTGAGGCTAGGGTTATCTTTGATTTGCTTAAATAGAATTAGGGTTAGGGATTAGGGTTATGATTATTTACAACTTGTCTAAACTCCATTTTTTTCAATAAAATAAACAAATAAAAGCTTAGATGGGATGAGGGGAGGGTGTGTTACCTTCTTGAATGTTTAAATGGACTTCATCATCATCTTCTTCATCATCAACCCTCCTCCACTTCTCTCCCATCACAAGTTTGGAGTTTCAACACAAAAGAGGCTACAAACTTTATAAAAGGTTTATATAGGTAGGGTTTTAGAGTAGGGTTGTGTACAACCTTGTTATTTTACCAAAATACCATTATGGGCCTCCATATCATTTACATCCACTCAACTCTTGTTAGGCCCAATATTTATTTATCCTAAGTTATACTTTTCACACTTAAACAATTCACAAAGCACACTTGCACACATTCAGTATTGAAAATCACTAAATTACCCTCGAGTCGAGTCAAGTAGAATTCGGGTCGTTACAATGGAAGTGGGAACATATAGCCATGGATTTTGTTTCGGGGCTGCCGAACACACAAAAAGGACATGATGCGATTTGGGTGGTTGTAGATCGTTTGACTCGGCTCACTTTATTCCTATCTCCATGGGATATTCAACACACAGACTTGGAGGCATGTACATCAATGAAATTGTCAAGTTACATGGGGTTCCGGTGACTATAGTGTCGGATTGTGATCCGAGATTTACCTCTCAGTTTTGAAGAGGGTTTCAGCACTAGATGGGAACTCAACTCAATCTCAGTACGACATTTCACCCTCAGACTGATGGGCAGAACGAGAGATTGATCCAGATACTTGAGGACATGATTTCGGCGGAAGTTGGGAAAAATACATTTCGTTATGCGAGTTCGCATACAATAATAGATTTCAAGTAAGCATTGGTATGGCACCTTTTGAGGCTCTTTATGGGAGACCATGTAGATCTCCAGTTTGTTGGACCGAGGTCGGAGATGTGGTGTTGCTTGGACCAGAAATGGTTCATGATCAAACAGAAAGAATTAAGATTATTAGATAACGACTAGAAACCGCCCAAAGCCGTCGAAAAAGTATGCCGATAAGGACCATCGAGATGTTGTATTCAAGGAAGGGGAATTCGTGCTTTTGAAAGTTTTTCCTATGAAAGGGCATCACCGATTCGGGTTAAAAGGAAAGTTATCTTCAAGATTCATCGGACCATTCGAGATCAAGAAAAAGGTGGGACCAGTAGCCTTTCGTCTCAAGTTACCACCACGGTTAGCGGAGTACGTGATGTTTTTCATATCTCCATGTTGAGGAAGGCACATAATAAACACGCACCGAGGATTGATTTGGGGCAAGTTGATCTAAGGGAGGACATGTCATATGATGAGCAGCCGATCCAGATAATGGATAAGAAAATAAGAAAATTACGTAATAAGGAATACGCAATAGTGCAAGTCCGATGACAATTTCATGGGGAACAAGAGTTGACTTGGGAGTGGGAGGATTACATGATAGAGAATTTTCCATTTCTCTTTGAATCTTGAGGTATGCCTTTGATATAATTTCGAGGATTAAATTCTTTGAATTGGGGATATTGTAACGACCCAAATATTCTCCGACCCATTTTAAAGATATTTTATTGATTTTTTATTAAAGTATGTGAACAAATGAAATTGTTACACAAAATTAATCTTAACAAGACTTGGACTAAGTGAAAATAGTTTGAATGGGCTTAACAAGAAAATTGGGCCCATAGGGGTATTTATGTCATTTGGGTTGAATTTGTGAGAAACCCTAACTATATATGGATATGTTGCTAACCTTAGTCACCCCTTTTGTTGTTTCAACAAGTTTGAGAGAGAAGAGAAGAAGAGGAAACACCAATCTATGAGAGGTAATCTCTTATTTGATTTTTCCTTTTTCTTTTTTTTTTTTTTCTCTTTTCTTTCTTTTCTTCTTCTTCTTGTTTGATTTGTTTTGAATATAGGAAAAGGGGTGGCGGCTCCTAGTGGAGTCGCCGGACTGTGGAGGCGGTGCCACTAGGGCACCGTCGGAGATGGGCAGCGGCGCGCCAAGCAAAGGAGGGGGTGGGCTTTGCCACCCCCATATGTATGTGAGGAAGAAGGTGGTGGCAATAGCCACCCCACTTCCTCCATCACCGCCACCACCACCGCCATTGGCTGGTGAGCCGCGGTGGAGGGCTCCCCAGTGCCGGCGAGCATTGGGGACCACCCTCGGACCTAGATCCGAGGGTTGGGGTGGGTGGGGGAAACCCCCACCCGTGAAGCCGAGACGCAGGGGCGTCGGCCCCTGGTTTCGGTCCCAGGGACAGACAAGCCCCTGGACCATTCCAGGGGCCAGTCCCCCCCTGGGGGGGCTGGGTGGACTGTTGACCAGGGGCTGGGATGTCCCTGGCCAACCAAACAGGGACCGATTTGGTCCCTGTTCAACCAAACAGGGACCAAATTGGTCCCTGGCCAAATAAAAAAATTTAATAAAATAAAAAAAAATAGGATAAACCTACGATGAGCGTCGACACCCTCGACAAAGCCCTTAAACGGCACATCACGTGGGACCCACACCATTTGGGTCCCCAAATATAAATTAAAAATTAAAATATACAACTTTAAATTTAGTGAAATTCTTATGTAGAGATGTATAAATTGCGTAGATATTCGCGAGGCATTCACGTGGGACCCCAAACGCGCGAGGAGTCGGTATAGGCGTCGCGACGGGTCCAGGTAAGTGGGGAGCTTCGCTCATGCATTAAATATGGCTTGATTATTAGATAATTAGGAATGCATGTTTTGAATGTAACGACTTGGGAATGGGTTGCGTCGTGATATTGGTTTGGATCTCTATTATCTATGGAATTGTGAATACATTGTTTTGCCTTTTATGTTATTCGATGCCCCAGAATGTGTGGAGTTCCACCGCGGGCCAAATTAGCAAGTAGTCTATATCTTGGACGCCCCAGAATATTGTGGTAGTTAACCACCGAGGGTTCACTTGACTAATTGAATGCATAAGGTGAATTATTCGAGGGTAAGGGTTTGGAGTTCTATCCTTTGCTACTTGATGATTCTTTGAGACGTGTAGCGGTGACGGTTTGGATGAATCTATCTTTATTTTGGTACAATTATTTAGAGGGCGTAACGGCCATTGTGTTTCCACTAGTTATTGTACCAATTCGAAAGTAGATGATTCGGTCACCGGATCCTTACCAATATCTAGTTCGCATTGAATGGAACAATGGCTTATATTAATATATATATATATATATATATATATATATCACATTTCATTTAAATCTTCCATTTGACTTTATATGTATGTCATGTGTAGATTTTATAAATGAAAAATGATGAATATTATCATGCATGAAATAAATGAATGTTTATCAAATGTATTGTAAAACTGTTATGCTTTTATGTATAGTATAGTGAATGGAATACTACTTGAAATATTGACACGAAGATTATTGGATGTCTAATTTGGAAATGGAAATACTATTTATTCATTCTTCTTAGAATATGAATCCATTTTCATAACTACGATGAGCATGAACAATGCCTTTATTTGTAGAATTTGGTTATGATTTACATTTATTCGGTTATTACATGATGTGTTATGAGTATGGATTTGGTGTCATGTAGAATTTGCATGAGTACTAGGTAGTACTTGCATATTTAATGTTTGAGCGAGTCTTTCCTCTTATTGAGCATCGTTGGTTCTTTAGCTCACCCCACTCTACCCCACAGGTCCCTCTACCAGCGCGATAGACAAGAAAGGCAAGGGAAAGATCTGTTTTGAAGTTCCTTCATATGTGAGCCTCGTATGATATTAGCATATTATTAATATTAATCGTTTTGTAAACCTCGTACGTGGGTTGTAACTTAAGACTTAGTTAATGGGTAGTTTTGAACTTTTATATTATTATTATGAAATTGTAAGAGATTTTTGAATATTAAAGATGATAGATCTTATTATTATATACAGGATTATATGATTTTATTATGATTATCTTTTACACATTTATTATCATATATCTTGTTAGAATGATTATTCTGCAGGTTTATTTAGGCGTGCCAAACCGTTATTTGGGCCTGGTTCAGGTATCGGGTCTAGATAATAGTTTGGGCCGGCGACTTGACCTTAGGTCAGGGAAGGGTCGTCACATGCCAACTCAATAGGAAAGCATTGCTCGGAATATTTCTCAAGTCACTAGGGGCGCGGTGATGGAAGGCCACCACATCACAGTTCCAAACCCCAGGCCGATCCGTCCCGCCAAACCTCTTTCCGGATTCCATTTTCATTTAAAGCATTTTTGTAAAACCAAAGCCAAATCACGGTACATTACTCATTCCCAGTCAACTACACTACATGCTCTAATAATACTAATTTACATTGCATAATTGATAAAAGATACGAGTCTCACTTACCTGTCCTGAGCTTTCTATATTTTGCCGACTTGTACGACTCCCCAGAGTCCTCAACCTTTCCCATAGGTTCATTACCTAAAATAGACCATTTGTTATCAATTTAATTCTAATATTCATTTACTAATACTTCTAAACTAGTCACATTCAAATCCGAAATCTCGGGACCTAATTTCTAACCTATTTTGACCATTTCATGTTTTTTGATGTAAAAACCATAGAATAAAGTCTCCTCGACTTTCGAATTCCTCAATTTCTATTTGATTGGTTAAAATACTATTTTTTTATATTTTTCCATTTTTTCTGGATTTTCCCAGAATTTCTTTCTTTTTTTATATTTATTTGCCCCCTGAACCGGGGGGCCATCCCCTTCCTCACGACTTCTCTCTGTTTTGCTTTTTTTTTTTTCTTGATTGGGGTTGGCTCTAAACCCCAATCCCAACTCGACCTCCATTTCGCCATGGTCGAGCCACCATCAAATACCGAATTCAACAACAACAACAACTCACAGCAATACCGTAAACAACAACTAAGCAACCACTTCAACCACAACCCAACAACGAGAATAACAACACACACTCACCTTGAGCTCTTCACGTCCTCGCCTCGCCATCGCCGAGTTCTCCTCGTCTTCCTCGCGATCTCTCTCGCGCTCGGCTTCTCTACATCTCCCCCTGTTATGTTCTCACTTAAATGGGAGAGAAGGCAGTTAATTTAGGGAAATGACCAAAATACCCTTCCAATTTTGTCTCATCCTTTACAAACTCAATACCCTTAATGGTAATTTTACATTTTCTGATTTTTATTATATATATTTATGTATTCTAATATATATATATATATATATATTTATTGATATATCGCATCTAAGATTTTGGTTTGTCCTTGGGCATGCACACTACCGTACGTCCTACGTGTGTCACTCGACACCCGACTATTTACCATTATTTTATTATTATTCTATTTTAATATATATTTTTATATATATATATCCACATATATAAATATATATATATATATATAATTCTACGCCTATAATTACGTCTGCACTACGTAGTTCCCTGTCAACGTTGTCCCGCGTCTCATGTGTGTCTTCATGACCTACACATGGTATTAGGCGTCCCCTCATTGGTTCAATTATTCATTTATATATACTAATACAATCCATACAAACACAATACAACACGTCAATCCACACGCGTTAACAGAGACAAATGGGGCTTAACCACGAGCCTAACTCAGATTAATTACCATTCAGATTAACACTAATCACATGCTTAAGGTAACGGGTTGTTACACCAAATGTACAACAATGAGAGTTAAGGGACCAAATGTACACTAATAAAAGTTTAGAGACCAAAAACATAAAAGACTCAAAGTTCAAGGACAAAAAAATATGTTTTGCCTAAGAAAAAAATAGTCAGGCTAAGTGCACCCGAAAAAAGTCAAACTTAAAAAAAAAATCAATCCTACTACAAAATGACCCTTATGCCCTCACTGTGATTAATGCACCCCACTACAATTACTAAATGCACCCCACACATTTTTTCTTTGTAATTTGTAGGCATCATCAAGGGGTTCGACCTCGAGGTTCAAATCTCTTGTTGGAAAGTCGATTGGAGCCTACCGAACCTCTAGTTGGAGTGTCAGTCATAGCTTACCGAACCTTTAATTGAAGAGTCGGTTGGAACCCACCGAACCTTTAGGTCGGCAGTTGTCAACTAAATCTCACTAAAGAGGTTCGGTTGGACAATACCGAGCTTAGTTGATAAGTCTCGACTATATGTCGCCGAACCTAAAATAGATGTCTCGACCAAGGTTTTGGAGTTGGGTGCTTTGATTCGGATGAAAGGGTATTTTGATAAAAAGGTGGGGTGTGCTTAGTAACTGAAATTTGAATTTGGGGTGCCACGCAAAATAGAATACACTTCCTAAAAGCTGGAGTACACTTAGCCAGACTCAACAAAAAAGATAGTCATGGCTTTGGTGGGTCCATGCCACTAAAACTGGGTCCTATGTTGGAGGGTAGTCACCATTTGATATGGCCTCAGTCACTTTTGATGCTGACCTGGTGGGACTTTGGCATGCCCTCTCCTTGCCTAAATTGCCTGCAAAGAAGAGACAGCATTGGTGATGGTTCTTTGTTTTCTAATGTTTGAATCTTTCCTTTCTTTTTTCTCTTGTGTATTGATAGTATACACTCTTACATGGAGTCACATTAAAATTATAATTTATATTCATAATCTGTACCTACTATAAGCCCAATATTACATGTTTCAAATCTACTGGTATGTTATTTTTGGTGCAAGAGGTTAGGGTTCCAATCTTCATAGGTTGATAAGTTGATTTTTTATTCTATTACATCAATATGTCGTCTCGAGGCAAATCAATATCCTAATTCAAACTAATTTTGTGGGCTTTAGATCCACACTGGAAATTTATGATCACTAATATAAATACAATGAACATGGTTTACTATATAACCAATTTAAGATTAAAGATATTGAGATTATTACTCACATAAGTGTATTCTCTTTTCAATTAGTTTGGTTATATATTGCGTACTAGTCAGAAACTGCGTGAAAAAGAAATATAAGAAGATAAATTAGTAAAGATTAACCTCATTAGAATTGGGGCGTGATAAAGTTACTGAAATATACAATGGCCAAATAGATCATGAAACCGAATTTTACCATCTAAATATGCCCATTTCTCTTATGACGTCGAGTTGGAGTGTCCAAAAAACTCTCGTGGATTGAAAAAAATTGAGAAATGTCTTTGTAACTCACTTTGAGCACCTAGTGGGTCCAAGCAGGTGTTCCTCCATTTGATATGCCTCGAGGAGTGTGTGCACATATTTCGAGGTGTTTAGCACACAACTCGAAATATATCACATGGGGAACACCCACTTGAACCCCCCACTAGGTGTCCATAGTGAGTTACTCTAGCACATCCCAAGAAAATTCAAACACCTATGATTATCAAAGAAAAAAAATTTACTAGTAGGATTACATACCAAAACTAGCCAACAATATCCATTAATAATCTCAATAGGTGCCAGACAATTACATGTATACAGTACATATATATGCTCATATCTGGTTGAATCTTTCAACAGTGGTTCTCACAAAAAAGGCTCCCCATACATAATACTAGAAAGAAAGATCTAGATTAATTAAACAGCCCAAATGACTCTCATCAAATCCAAAATACCAAAACCCCATCAAATTAAATCACAGATCATAATCTCATCATAATATAAAATTCATATGATCTCCCACAACAATAATTAAGTACCCTTAATTTTTAATTAATCAACACTCACCAACTTAATATATTAAGCAACAGTGGCTCCCTCTTCACTCTTCAATCTTCTTCTCCTCATCAGCACTAGCTGCTGATGCAGAGTCCTCTGTAGCTTCTTCACCCTTCACTTCATCATCAACTGAAGGTTTTGTCTCTCCGGCGCTCTCGGGAGCATCATCGACAACATCGAAAACGGGTTTGTTTTCTTTTTCTTTTTCTTCTACAACTTCATCATCTTTTGTTGGTGTAACTATTGGGATTTCTTCTCCTTCATCTTGCTTTGGTGGCGCTTCATCAGTTGATGTTTTCTGATCATCTTGTTCGTGTTTGGGCGGTTCTTGATCCTCGGCCTCAACGGCATCAACAGTTGCATCATCGGTGGTAATAGTAGTGGTGGTGGTCTCTGACGAGGGCTCAGTAGTGGGAGGAGCAGATTCTTCAACAGCTGCTGATGTTGTTGTTGTGGTTTGTTCTGTAATTGGCTCTGTTGTTGCTTGGCTCTTCACCTCTACAATTGGTTCAACCTATAACATGTACATTAATACATATATTACTTGTGTTTGTGATTTTTTTTTTTATAACTTGATTTGCGTTAATAGATTAACATGTATGGATCTATACAAATATTTGTAATAGGGATTTAATTTACTATGTTTTGTGATAAATATTGAGTGAGCATTTGAAGCTGAAATCTTTTAACACAAAAAATTTATCATGACTACTATATATTAGTTGAAGTAACTTATATAATACCACTACATATATAAACACAAATGGCTTTAGCGAATTCTGTGGAATTGTCAGAGTAATCGTGAACACTACAGAATAAAAACAAAACCAAAATACATGCAAACTGTGTGTTTAGAAGGATTTGATATTAATTGATTGATATATCAGGAATATAAATTCTATAACAACATCAAGGACATTAAATCTAGCGGGTCGATTGGAAAATCAAATCTATACAGCTGATTCCAACTAATTTGAGATTGTTGTTGTTGCGCGATGGGATTGATGTATTCACACACTCATCATATCAAACAAGAAACTATTAGTGATAGAAGTAGAAGAAGAAAATATATTAGCGAGAGAAGATAGTCACCTCAACGGAAGCCATAGTATGTCGATGTTTGAGAGATTGATGAAGAAATGAAGAGAATATTGCAATGAAGAGTGGAAATGGAATGCAAGAAGTAAGAGAGGAGAGTGAGCTATTTATATTGGTGGCTTTGCTTTGCTCACTTTAATTAATTAATCAATGTAGGGAAAAATTGTTGAAGAATCTGATTATTAGACCACCACCCATGCCAGCGATTGATTGATTTTATTGCCACAAGAATATTTGGGAACTCCCCTTCAAGCCTTGTCTGCACCGTCACTAGTCCGCGCCAGCTCTAGTGACACGTTCAGGTGACACGTTTGATGCGCATCTCTAGGTCCAACGTCCAAGTGTGTGCTTTAATTGCTGAATTATAATAATAAAGTTACGGAGATGTGGTTGGTAATCAATAAATCAGTGAGATTCAATTTTGTTATTGTAATTGCAAGCTGAATTTATATGGGGTTTTTTAAATTTTTACAAATGTTAAAGGAGAGTTATAAATTGTTATTTCAAAGTTATTTATTGTTTGAGGATGACTTTGAAATAATTTTTTTTTTAAAAACTCTCTTAGGAGTTCAAACTTTAAGAGTCCAAATAGCACTACTCTTATAATTGTTTGTGCTTATTACTTAAGTGATACAAAATACATAATTTTTTGTTACTTGTGCCCGTTTTGTACTTTTGTAATTCACTAATGTATCTTTTGTAATTCACAAACTTTTTCTACATTCATCCAAAAATAAATAAAAAAAATAAAAAATAACAAAATTCCTACCTGAGTTTCTTATCTTTTACAAATATTTATCTACATAATAAAAGTATAAGCAGTAAGCAGTCGAACCAAAATAAAAAGGTTCAAGAAAAGGTTTAGTTGCCCTCGATTTTTGTTGTAGAATACAAAAAATTTCCCAAAGCATTATAGATCGTCACTCCAGAGAGGGATATTATTAATACTTAAAATGATTTTGCTTTCCATTCTGTCCAAAAACCAAATTAATACAAACAGTAGAATCTAACTCACATAAACAGCAAATGTTGCTGTCATCGACACACACAATATCAGGTGCCTCCTCATCATCAAACCCACTTTTTCATCCACATGCCACGTGTCTGTTACCGATCGGCTTTACAGGTTGTATGGGCCCACTGGGATGGCAAGGGCGGTGCTATGGCGGGCCCTTGCGCTGCTTAATTCCTGCTGGGTTGGCTTTAATTTGGATTTGCCTTTCAAAACACTTCCCACTTGGTGGGACCCTTCTTATGTTGTGGGACCTATGTCCACATGATCAAATGTGCTGCCACGTCATTTGGTCGGAGTGTGAGGTGGCTTCAGCATTATTTTAGGCCTTGGTAGATATCTAAAGTACGGTGAATCCATATCTTATTCTCATACCTTATTCTCTAAGTTGTAGGTGTAGGAATCCAATGCTGCTCTTAAATCTATCATATTAGTAATTTAGCTAGGTTGAGATCTATTCTTAATTTGAATCTAGAGTAATTACCAAAAATCGTATTTATATATATATATATATTTTTTAAAACAAATCATATCTATATTTACGATAAGAGATTTCTCAATATTTTACTAAAAATAATTTTATGCCCTCGATAAAATTAGTACTCCAGTAAAGTAACTTAAATATTTTTAGTAATTGTGATTATAATTTTAAATCTTTCTGTTTGCAAAAAAAAAAGTTCAAATCTTTCTATTACTTTAAATATATTTTATATTTTTATTTTTTTGGTAGGAAATATATTATTTATTTAATTATAGAGTTTGAGCGTTCGACTACCTCTTGTAAAAAATAGTTGAGTTAAAGAAAAGAGATGCAATTAATAGAAAAAATAGAAAGGATATGCTCTAAAAATAAATTTATAACGCCTATAATTATCAAAAAGAAAGTTTAGAAATAAGATTATTTAATTTTTTTAAGTGAGATAATTTGAATATTCAGTTCCACAACAATAATTTGAATATTCAGTTTCACAACAACATATATAATAAATACATACATGAAAACCTAACAAAAAATGCACGCATGATTAAGTTTTTGATATAAACAAGACTTTATTTATTATTGACTAAAAATAAAATAATGCAGTGAGAAAATACGTTTTCTTAAAATTGAAAAAAACTCTATCGTTGTAGTTGGGAAAAAACACATTGTCCTTATGATGTGTAATTTCTCATTTTCAATTTGACATCGTATCAATTTGGTTGAACTCATTAGCACTACATTTTTACCTAATCAATTAAGTTGAACTCGTATTAGTATGGCGGATATAAAATCTCAAATTACTTACTATCATTTTGTTTCATAAAATATATATAAAAAGAGTATGACTAAGTGCACTCCATTTTGTATGACACCCCAAATTCAAATTTTAATTTCTAAGTGCACCCTACATTTTTACCAAAATACCCTTTCATCCTAACTGAAGCACCCAACTACAAAATCTTGGTCGAGACATTTATTTTAGATTCGAGAACATGTAGTGAGACTTATCTTCAAAGTTTGGTGTTGTCTAACCGAACCTCTTTGGTGAAATTTAGTTGACAACTGCCGACCTAAAAGTTTGACAGGTTCCAACCAACTCTCTAATTAAAGGTTCGACAAGCTGTGACCAACTCTCCAACTAGAGGTTTAGTGGGCTCAGACCAACTCTCTAATAAGAGATTTTGATCTTGAAGCCAAATCCTTCAATGATACCTACAAATCACAAAGAAGAGAGTGTGTGGGGTGCACTTAAAAATTATAGTGGGTTGCACTAATCACAATAAGGGCATAAAAGTCATTTTGTAATCTAATAGATCTTTTTTTCTAAGTTTGACTTTTTTAGGGTGCACTTAGCAAGGACTCATAACAAATCAAGAAAGAAGCCTAGTCGGCCGTGCAGACAAACCTCTTCCTGTTCCATTGTTGGCAGGTCCGAATCCACTTGTACAATTGGAGCACCTGATAGGACGATTCAAGCACAAACATCAGAATCGAAGAAATGACACGTGGGCCCATCACGTGACGCCAACTCACCACCCATATCCCAGCTTTTGTCGTGTATGAGCGGTGCCTATAAAATACACGTACACACGTGAAGCAGCTGAGCTGGACGACAAGCGGCTGAGCATCACCGTCCAGCGCAACGGTCACCGTCCATGTGGACTTTTGAAACAAATGGATCCCTCTGTGGGCCCACTATGAGGTCGTTAAAGATGGTGAGACATCATCATCGATGTCCTATTTGACATTTAGGTAAAGTAGCTTTATCATCCTACGATGTAGATGTCCCTTTGAACTCTTTAAAACCTTCAAGGTGGGTCCCACTCTCTAATCTTTCCAGTCACTCTTGTCCATTAATGCTAATTAGTGGAGGCAAGGCCGGTTTTGTCGAGGAATTTGAGATAATTAGGTCTAGTCTTGTTCTTTTACTAACTTTGAGAGAAGTTTTCTTTAATGGAAGTTTAAATTTCTGAAAAGCTTTCAAAAAAAACTTTTTAATAAGTTAATCACTAAAGAAGTTACACTTTTATATTTGGTTCAACTTTGAACTTATCTATATTTTAAAAACAGTATGTCACAGCCTAAATCTTTAATCTCGTTTTGATTTCCTTAATTAGGATCACCGACCCGTGACGTGGGACCCACACTGTGATACGAGCACACAACCAAGGCACGTGACCAAGGTATATAGTATTTTTGTATTAATGTATGTCTAGTGTTATACATTGTGTAGACTTACTAAGTCGATTTGTACAGTCTTAGGCGTCGAGACGAGAGCGGGGACGCGCCTCGAGTTACGTGCGAGTCGGAGAATTGGGTAGCTAGCATTTTGGTAAGTCTTATTTTAATATTAATATGAATAAAGGTATTATTTATAATCCTATGGTTGTGTTGATAAATGTAAACCAAATTAAAGTCCTATAGTTTTGGTTTAAAAATCTTTAACACTTAGACTTACCTCGGGATACGCGCTAGCACACACTGCCATGATATGTGTGTCAACATTTGAGTCACTTGACTTGGATTAGTGCCCCCCCTCCCCTTCTTGTCTTCTTTGCTTCTTGCGGCTGAAAAATTCACAACCTAACTACAAAAGAGTGAAAATGTCATCAAGCAAAGGAAATCAAGCTAGAGAAATCGCCACACAAGTTAGGTAATGAGTTTATTCATTGTTCTTCAACTTCAATGCATCCAGTTTTCAAGTGGTTAGAGTTCAAATGTTGGGGCTTTTGTATCTAAACAAGTGCAGAGGATCTTTTATGTTGTTTAAGGTTAAATGAAGGCATCAATTCGATTTTAAAAGTCAATTTTCAATTTTAGAGGTTTTGAGCAAAAATTGGGATTTTTCTTATGATTTCGATTTTTATGATTTCCCAACTTTAAAATGGTGTCGTTTTTGAAATCTGATTTCATATTTGAATTCTATATTGAAAAACACTTGGAACGTCATAAGGGTTTTCGAAAATCAGTTTTAAACCTCAAGTTCTTCAAGTCTCATTTATGATGTTCTTCTTTTGTTTGATAAAATGCATGCATGAATTCTCTTTTAAATTGATGTTCTAATGAATGAATGTATGATAATCGAAGTGCCTGGTGTATATGTGTTGTGGAGGATGTGTTTGGACCCTGGAGGACGAGAACATGGATTTAAAGGCTTAGGAGTTGACCAAATTCGGGTTGTAGGAAACTCAGAATATTCTGGGTTCCTGCACTAAGCACGCTGGAGAATTCTAGCCAGTGCTAAGGACTTTTCCTAGCGCACTGGAAGACCTGAACAACATAATTTTTGCAAACTTCCCAGTTTTCCTGCAACACCTATGAACACCTAATACCCATATAAATCGATTCTAAACAACATAAAAAACATGTCTAAATATTCCAGGAACCTCAAGGAGTGTTTCGGGAGTTCGGGTACGCATGTTGGGGTGTCGGGAGGCTGGATTAGCTAGGAATTTGCTTGCATGGTGAGTATACTCAATGACAACTTTACTTGACATTTCAATTCCATTATTTACTGTCCTTGCATAGTTCTTTTGACTATAATACCTTTGTATTATGATATCATGTGTTGGTTGTGTCTAGGCTCACTTGACGAGTTCTTGTTTTTATGATATCCTTTCTTTTAATTTGGTTCATTGATTCCATGCCCTATGCTATGTTTACTCTTGTTGTTTTAATTATGAATTAGATAATAAATAATATGCTACTAGGCTAGTGGATATATAGTAAATGTTTAAATGGACTTATATTCCTTATTTGTTTAGGTGTGTAGATGTTCCTATGCCTTGACAATCCATACTTGGTATTTCATGAAATTAAAAAGTAGTCTTCACATTTAGATCTCGTACTCGATCGAGGTGTGCGTGACTCTCGGGGTTAAAGTCCCTGAGGATGTCAGCACATGTTACCTGACATTGTATGACACTCAGGGTTAGAGTCCATGAGGTGGTCAACACATCGGGGTTAGAGCACCTGACAACACTTGGGTTAGAGTCCCTTGTGCTATATGATTATTGAGTTGGAGTTACTCAGTTCACTGCTGACCGAACGTAAATCACCATTACTTAGCCTAGTGTCAGTATTACTTGTTTAACTCTGGTATTTATTTGCATATAGTTTATTTTCCAGTTTTCCTATTTATATGCTTTTAAATACCATATTGAATATTTGGAAATATTAATTAAACTTGTCATCGGGGATTACTGTTATATTTTTGTACTCACCGTCCTTTTTATGACGGTGGGTGCAGAGCCGTCCACTAGCAGGCCGAACAAGGAGAAGATCGACAATTATCTTTGAGCTAGCAGCGCGACACTGCATCAACTGTAAGTCTTTTGGCGTTTTGATTGTATATGTTATATATGTCTTTCAGATACTATTGTGTTTGTATATTTAGATTAAGCGTTAGTTTCCCAACCTGACTTAGTCTGTCATACTACTTTCATTGTATTTTGAGGATTATATATATGTGATGTCATTTCTTGATTTTTCACACTTAGGGTTATTTTAATTGGCTTCCGCATAAATTACGAATTGCTTTCGTATGTTATTAAAAGCTTCCGCATTAAATGACTAAGATTTTTGCTAAATAATTAATCTTATAAAAAGTTTTAAATAACACTAACTTACATAAATTGATAGGACTAGTTTATTACTTATCCTGAACATGAGAAAAGAGGTGAATAGGTTGTAAGGTTGACTAATACGTAGTTAAGCCCTACGTGGATATGATTAAGGCTTAATTACGGGATTACGGGCGGTGCCCTAGATTAGGAGAGGGGTCGTCACACAGTAACATAATGTAATTGACATCATGCCCTTTACACTATTTTTGAGGGAAAGAGAAAGGAGGAGAAAAAGCATTAAGTGAGGGTAAAAGTGTTCATTCCCCCTCAATAATATAACTCACTTAACCCCTTTAAGTGAGTTATCTTCCCCTATGTGATAGAAGTTGAGGGCACTTCTCCGGAAGTTTGTGAAAATATCTAACTAAATATGGTGACTCAAAACTTCCTTGAAAGTTATCTTACTTCCTTCAACTTTCCCCCAAATCAGAGATGGTTCATTTTACTAACTTCTTTCTTCTAAAAAGTTTTAATGGTTAACTACTAAAAAAGTTGCACTTTTTACGTTTGGTTCAACTTTAAACTTCTTGATAATTTCCACATTTAAAAAATAGTAAAATAACGTAATTGACATTAATGCCCTTTACACTACTTTTGAGGGAGAGAATGTGACAACCCTAATTTTAAACAAAATAAAATATACCATGTTTGTGTAAACTAGGAAACCCTAACTCACTTAAAAGCTTGTGGGGCCCATAGATTAAGACTATGAGACACTAGGGTTTGGAGTGGCCCATATTTTTATTTTCAACAAACCAATAGATTGAGGAGACCGTTACGGAAAGTAACGGTTTGAAACTTTTGACTTTCTAGAAGCCAATATGGAAAGTAAGAATTAAATTTCCCATTAATGGAGGAGATCGTTATGGAAAGTAGCGGTTTGAAATCTCATTATTTAGGAAGTTACAAATTTTAAATCTTGGAACCCCTTGATTGTTTTTTGCGAGAGTTGAGGGAAAGGAAAAGCAAGAGAGAAAGAAGACACAAAAATCGAGAGAGAGTCGAAAGGGGAACGAGGGAGGCGATCTTTGGAGTTCATCGCATTAGGTTGATTGAACTTCGAGTACGCTTGTGAGTGCCAACTAGACATTTGAAAATTAGCGTACCAGATAAGTTGAGATTTAAGTTATTGGTTTTATAATTATTTATCTCTCTACTAGACTATATGATAGGAATCATGTAAGTAAGTCTTGTAGGCAGATTGGGTTGCATTGTTAGACATTGTATGTAGACAACTTAGTGGAGCTCGCTAGGAGTCCTTGCACCAGATGCTACTAGTTTGACCAAGAATTCGGGACAGTTGGACCGTATAGGGGAGAACAACATAGGGCGGCTTGCCAGAATGAATATTTAATAATTGAGAAT
This sequence comes from Stephania japonica, assembly GCA_039657345.1. Lineage (NCBI taxonomy): Eukaryota > Viridiplantae > Streptophyta > Magnoliopsida > Ranunculales > Menispermaceae > Stephania > Stephania japonica. Next base: position 51,610,193 of record CM077558.1, read on the forward strand.
GCGATTAATTCCAATGTTCTCAATAAATTCATGTAGTAGGTGTTGAGTCCAGTTAGACTAGTTTGTGGATGTGACACCAAAGTGTGTGATAAATAATCACAACAAAACCATATAACCCGTATATCATACTAATATAAATCATCTTTAATATTAAATATCTTATACAACCTCAAATTAAAATTATAAAGGTTCAAAACTACCCATTAACTAGTTCTCAAGCTAAAACCCACGTACTAGATTTACAAAACGATTAATATTAATAAACTAGCATTGTATGAATCTCACAAATGAAGGCACTTCAAGATAAATCTTTTCCCTTGCCTTTCTTGTCTATCGCGGGTGGTAGAAGGACACGTGGGTTGAGTGGGGTGAGCTAAAGAACCAACGATGCTCAATAAGAGGAAAGACTCGCTCAAACATTAAATATGCAAGTACTACCTAGTACTCATGTAAATTCTACATGACATTCAATCCATACGCATAACACAACATGTAATAACTGAATACATGTAAATCAAAACCAACTTATAAGCATAATCATTTAGTACATAATTCGATCCAATTAAAAATATGGTTTATGCTCATCGTAGTTAAGAAAGATGGAATTATATTCTAAGAAGAAATAGCTAAATATTATTTCCACATCTAATTTAGATATTCAATAATTTTATATCAATATTTCAATTCATATTCCAATCACCATACTATACATAAAAGCCTAACAGTTTCACAACACATTTGATAAACCTTCATATATGTCAAGCATAATAATATTCATCACTTTTCATTTATAAATTTACACACAACATGCAAATAAAGCCAAATGAAATATTTAAATAAAATGCGATAGATATAAATATTAATATAAGTCGTTGTTCCATTCAATGCGAACTAGATATTGGTAAGGATCCGATGACCGAATCATCTATTTTTCGAATTGGTACAATAATCGTGGAAACGTAATGGCCGTTACGCCCTCTAGATAATTGCACCAAAACAAAGATAGATTCATCCAAGCCGTCACCGCTACACGTCTCAAAGAATCCTCAAGTAGCAAAGGATGGAACTCCAAACCCTTACCCTCGAATAATTCACCTTATGCATTCAATTAGTCAAGCAAACCCTCGGTGGTTAACTACCACACACTCTCACAGGGTGTCAAAGATATAAACTGCTTGCTAATTTGGCCCTCGGTGGTTAACTACCACACACTCTGGGGCACCAAATAACATAAAAAGGCAAGACAATGTATTCACAATTCCATAGATAATAGAGATCCAAACCAATATCACGACGCAACCCATTCCCAAGTCTTTAATTCAAAACATGCATTCCTAATTATCTAATAATCAAGCCATATTTAATGCATGAGCGAAGCTCCACACTTACCTGGACCCGTCGTGACGTCTATACCAACTCCTCGTACGTTTGGGGTCCCACGTGAACCGCCTCGCGAATCTACGCAATTTATACAATTTTATATAAGACTACATAAGTATTTTACTAATTTAAAGTTGAGTATTTTAATTATTAATTTATATTTGGGGACTCAAATGGTGTGGGTCCCTCATGATGTGCCGTTTGAAGCTTTGTCGAGGTTGTCGACGCTCATCGTAAATTTTCCTATTTTATTTTATTTGATTATTTTTTTTTCCATTTATTTTGGACAGGGACCAATTTGGTCCTTGTTCAACGGAACAGGGACCAAATGGTCCCTGTTCGGTTGGCCAGGGACGTTCCAGCCCCTGGTCAACCGAGTCAAACCCCCCCACTGGCCCCTGGAAATGGTCCAGGGGCCAGACTGGCCCCTGGAAATGGTCCAGGGGCCTGTCTGCCCATGGGTCCGAGACGCAGGGGCAGACGCCCCTGGCGTCTCGGCTCCACGGGGTGGGGGTTTCCCCCCACCCACCCCAACCCTCGGATCGAGATCCGAGGGTGGTCCCCAGTGCTCGCCGGCACTGGGGACCCCACCACCGCGGCCGGTGAGCCGCGGTGGCGGTGGTGGTGGCGGTGATGGAGGAAGTGGGGTGGTTTTGCCACCCCCTTCCTCCTCCCATAATGGGGTGGCTAAAGCCACCCCCATCAGCTCGGCGCCGGACTTGGTGATAGGTGAATCTTGCACAGTATAAGGGAATGGAGTATTGACACCGCTACAACCATAGTAGGGTCAACCTTCACGAACTTTAGTGTGGTTGAGAAGTGTTGGGTTTTGGGGTTCATGCACAGCGAAATTTTCAAAACAATTTTGAGAAAAACCCCAACAGGATCTGAATCTGATTCCATTAAAACATGTTTAAACTATGAAATCTTAATCATACCTCAATCTCAATGTACCTTTCTGTAGGTTAATCGATCTCTAAGGCGCTGCCAACGACGAACCCCTCTACTAGCTGTCCACACACGAACGGCGGTCGAGATTCAAAGTGCTAGCTTCGAGAGAATACCAAACCTTTTTGTTTCTCTCCAAAACGATCCAGAGCATACCAAAAACTATAAGTCATTTTTAAAACGAAATAGAGTTTCGGCCTTTTAATAATTCTTTTTTTTTACTTGTATTCTAACTCAAAGCATCTATTTATACAACCCTTGTATATAGACGGTTAAGTAAATTACACATATACCCCTACTTAAAGAAGTATAAGTGTAAATACACTACAAGGATGTTTCTGTTATGAATTTTATCATATAAAATTCATTTTTCTGAACCATCTTAAAATCTCGCAAAACCATTCTTAGTGTGCGACCCAATAGGCTCATACAACGTTGGCAGTGTATCAAAACACATTTTGGTATACAAGTCATAAGCGGCCTCTAGCAAGACATTATGACTACCCAAGTTGTATGAATATCAAATCGATACAACCTAATCAATAGTGTATATAATATTCTTTTGTCACACGATATCCTTTTTGATCAAACATAAGGCATGGAATTGTCATCCAACATGTTCAATCGTACTAGTCTCGATCTCTAGGTAGTCTGAAAACATCCAAGTGACATTGATCAATATCAATTCACTTAGACTAGGCTTTTAACAGTCTAACACATCGAGGGATCCACTAGATATCTCTCTTTATATGAGAGGGACAAATTCTATCTCGATTACATAACTTCATCATATTGCTCACACAGTAATCAATCACAACCTTTATAATCGTCCAATTAAAGACAACGTTTGATTGCGTCAAATCACTGTATTCCTAATGTTGAAGTCTCTGGTAATCTCAAGTCAGAGGACCGAAAAATATACATATTATGAGAAACAACTATGACTTAATCCATGTGATGTTCTCATAGCGGGTCGGTCCAGTACTTTGTTCCCTAACAAGTACTCATGATCTTGATTCGTATTCCTATACGTATGATCATCGTATGATCATCAATCAAGACTCACACTAGTCTTAATTCATTATAGTTCCCAGTATAATAATCGACTATGGACATTTAGGATATTTCTGTAAATACCCATGGATCTTATTATAATGTAAACATGCAAATCAATTATAATAAACAGCAAATGAAATCCTCTATTTTATTAACTAAAATGTATTCATAAAGACTATTAATGGATTGACCTAGGGCACATTTCCCAACAAGAAGTTCATCACAGTAGCTCGTATATGTCTAGCATTTGCACATTTTGATGCATTGTTAAATACTTCGTTTATATACTTTCTTGTCTATTCCTTTCACCATATTAAATATTTGCAAGTCATACATTTTATTTAATTTTGCATTTACTAAATGGAATGTTCATTACGCCCGTAACTTAACCCAACTTATTGAGCACCATTGAACTATTTGTGTTCACCTAACATTTTTCTCCCAAAGGTTCTTCGTTGAGAGTTGACAAAGAGAAATGAGTAGCTATGGTTGTCTAGAGGAGTATTTTTGATTTCTGATTTGGTATGGTTTGAGATCGAACCATTCACCTTTTTTTATTTATATTTTTATCATGGGGTTTGAATTTGAATAATTTGAACTAGAAAAGTATTATTCTATTTGAGAACATTTGAAGGCCATAAATAGCTTTTATGTCAAAACTTTGATTAAGCTTTATTTAATAATATTTCGCCACGATTATGATTCATTTATTAAATTTCAATTTTTGATAAATGATAAGGAGTTAGTGTTGATAGAAGACTCACTAGTTTGGTTCATAACTTAACAACCGACTTGTTTGGCGAGTTATGGATCGGGCTAGGCCAGTCATGAATCATTTGGAAAATGGGTCCTAACAGAGAAGGTAGGAGAGAGAACATTAAATGAGGGTAAAAATGTTCATTCCCCCAGAAGATAACTTACCCACCCCAAGTGAATTGGCTTCCCCTATTTGGGGGAAGTTGGTGGCTCAAACTTTTAGGGAAGTTTGTGAAAATATCCTACCAAACAAGGTGAGTTGAAACTTTCCTGGAAGTTATCTTATTTCCTTTAACTTCCCTCTGAACCAAACAAGGCCTTAGTTACAAAATGCAAAAGAATTTAATACAATTGATTGAGGTTTTTTTTCTTCAAGTTTGATGCATTGATGTTCCTACCACCCATAAAAGGTACAACAACCTATTACATCAAGGATAACAAGTATTACAATATGTTGAAGCTCAGAACAACATCTTCACAATGACAACAACAACCCCACAAAAGGGGACAACAACCTCTTTGTAACGACCCAAATTTGTGTGATGATATGTACTATCGGTGTATACTCGTGTTTGTGTGACAGGACGATGACGTCAAGTTGCGAGTAAAGGTCGCCTTGAAGAAGGGGACGAACGAGTGTTGACGGAAGAATTATGGGTACACGTGTCGAGGAAATGAACTTGGTGGACGACCGAGAAATAAAATATAATAATAAATTAATTTGAGAAATTTACGGGTTGTTAGTAACTTTGTTCACACGCGGTAGTGCGAGTCGTGGTGCAAGAGGAAACTTAATTATTAGCAAAAAGGGAGAATAAGGACAAGGGGGAGTCACATAAGTGAGTGCATTAAAGTGGTTGGGATGGTGTGTTTTAGGGCCACAAGATGTGACTTGGGATAGGAGTGTGAGACAACATGAGGCCCACACTATAAAAGGGTGGAGTCAACCATTCTCCCTCATTTTTCTCTCTTTTCTCTCTCTCCCTTCTCCTCTCTCTTGCTCTCCAAGCAACTACCGAACTGTGTGGCCGGCGGCGGCACCGAAGGCGGTGATTGCGAGCGATCCAAGGTAAGATCCTTCATCTCCACATCATCCTCTACGCGTTGATGTGTTTTTTATTAGCGTTCGTCCCGACGAAATTTGGACACCACGTCGAGATTTCGGATGCAATCAAAACTCTCGACGTTTTGATGATCCTCTTGACGATGACTACGAGATTTGTGAAGGTGGTTTTCAATTTGGAGAGTTTTGGGATTTTTGATGATTTTTTGGGGATTTTCGAATGATTTTTGTTTTGGGTTTTCCTTTGAGGATTCCAGATGTTTTGGAGTGTGTCAAGGATGTTTTTGGAATGGTGTTGCATCCCTAATGAAAAATGGACCAAATCGGCTTAAAGCGGCTTGAGCTAGAGGTGGTAAACAACCTCGGAAAGTCCTTCATACAGGGGCGCCAAGTGCGGCGCTGGGGATAGAGAGGGGTCTCTCTGTCCCCCACGCCGCGGGGATGCCGTGAGGGATAAACCCTCACGATGCACCCTACATACGACTGGGGCAGAGTCTTTCTCTGCCCCACGCCATGAAGGCGTTGTGGGGTATAACGCCCCCACGACGCTGCCCACGGCCCCACGCCGTGGAGACGCTACCGAGGGTGAAACCCTAACGGTGTCTCGGCGATGCCCAGAACCCAGAATTTTCCAAATTTTTGGAAAATATTTGGAACAAATTGAGGACTTCCCGGAGTACCTAAACGGGTCCAAATACGACCCAATAACTCGGAAGTCGGCCCGGAAACATATTGGACATAAATATGGAAAATTAAAAGGGATTTCAATTAAATGCGGAATAAAACGCTAATATTACCAAATTACAACGAAAATACTTACCACGTACTTAGTGGACCAATGACGGGCTTATGGGGACGTTTGGTAACGTGTAAGAGCTGCGAGCGCGGAGTGACGCATGATATTAGTGAGTAAAACCAACCGGAGTACTTACATTGTTTCATTTGTGCATTTAATTGAGCTATTATGTTTATTGAGCAATACTTCCTCGTCGATTATGACTGGATGAATTCCTTTTGGTTATATCTATCCTTGGTGGTTTATTGACTTGGTTTTGCTTGGATTTCCTTAATGAGTGGTCGATTTGGGTCTAAGGGGACAATATGGTGCTCATGGTCTATACCATGAGTACACGGACTTTGTACGTGGTTAAACCTGCAGTTTGAGATTGTGATGGCCGTATGTTGAACTGTTTGTGACGCTACAGTGCTCGTATGCGAACTAAGTGTGACCTGGGCCTAAGTGCCTTATTCTAGACTGCCTTGGGTCTGTGTAGGTTCATAATCTATCTTGGAAGTCCGGTTGTAACTAAGTGTGGTAACCTGGTGGACTTGGGGACACTTAGATGTCTTTCTTTTGCTTTATGCTCTCGACACTCATTCATCGTTGTTATCTCATTGATTTCACTCATCATGCTGTCTTTTATATTCTTTGTGATATCCATGCATGATATTAGTTTAGCCATTTTTGTGACATTTGAAATGTTGTTAAGACTCTATTGGTATTTTACTCTCTAGATCACTGTACTCACCGTCTAGTTTGTAACGGTGGGCAGACCGACGAGCAGGCAAAGGCAAGGGACTAGCGCTAGGTGATTGAAGTCGAGACCATGAGGCGGTTTCCTCTTGCGTATTGAGTATGTCTTGTACTAAGTATCTATATTGTTTTGTTGAACATGGGGTTATGGGTTATGAGAGACCTTGGGCATGTATGACATTATCGATACTCTCTTTGATTTATATGGTGGATATGATTTACTGGGTTTCCACGCCCTAGGTTATCCTGACTTGTGTGTCTTGAAGCTTATTGATTAGTTTAGAGTTTAATTGTTTCCGCTATATTTGAAAATAACTCACTAATTGATTAACTTCACTTGTAAATACGTAATAAATGGTAAATGGTAAGTAAGGCTGACTAGGCCTGCGTGACTTAGCAAGACTGGCTCGGGGGTTCGCGCAAGTCTAGGCCGGGTGATGCCCAAATCTAGGATTATGGAATTTGGAGCCGTCACACTCTTAAAAAAGGATAACGAGCCAATAAAATGGATAACCACCGTACGTAGGCGGAGATAACCACCGCACATAGGTGGGTAACACTAACAAACAAACTAAAACATAACTAAACAACATAAATTCAAGTAACTGTTGGAAGGGGAAATCCAAAGAAGATCAGACCACCTAAATCACATAAGGAGCCATTAGACACTTCCATGCCAATCGTTTAGGGCTATGTTGCTCGTTGACCGTGCTTCAGTAGAGATATAACAACCACACACTATCTCACTGAAGGAGACACATCCACTCGCTGTTGCTCGTCCACTGAACCCATCTAACCTCCGCTCCTCTAGAAACCCCAAAATCTCCCTTTTTCGTTGACCTCGGTTACACCCCTTCCACTAACACCATACCTCATCTCCTACATCCACCCAATATTGAAAAAGAACAGAGAAGAGAGTAAGGAGGAGTGAAGGAAAAAAGAAGAAAAAAAAACACAACGCAAAGACAAGCAGAAAAAAGGAAATCACAAGTGCCACCAGCGAAGCTAACAACTGCCAAAGGCGGTGGCCGTCGCCGGTAGCCTCCACACGCCTGACCTTGAAGAAGAAATCTAGAAACCCTAAACAGCAGAAATAGATAGAAGTTGTAGCTGATTGAGATTTGAGTTGGACTTTATATCCCTTAAGATTCTATTCCGCCTTGTTATGATGGACTTTTATAATATGGAAGTCGTGACTTGCGATCACGACTTCCATATATTTTGTTTGTTTTTTTTTTGTTTGTTTTTTTTGTTTTGTTGGTTTTTTTTTGTTTTTTCTTAATAAAATTCTTTATGCCGGAAATTCAATTGTTGAGCACAATTCCTTGCGCCCGAATCTTCCTATTCTGGTGTGTGGTCTTCTACCATCTTACCTACATGCGCAATAAGCTTGAACTTCACAATAGAAACATCCCATTCTAGGAAGATATCAATTCCTTTTGTTCCCGAGACAATTAATGCTAGCGTAGACACCACAAACCACACAAGTCGCCGCCAGTGTTTTCATTTGACGGAACCCATGGAAGAAAATGGATGATGGACCTTGTGCTCTTTCTTGCACAAGGAGAAGAAGATCGAATTCGGATGTTAATATATACATGCAAACTATAGTCAGAGACTTCTAGCCTACATGAAGATCCTTAATTTGGTCTTTTAAAATCGTGAAGGAAAAACTCCTCGGACACGAGCTAGGCGTTAACGGCATCGCCTTAATTTACGATAATCTCTACATCCCTAAAAATTAACTAGGGTCGACTACATAGATCAAACACTTTCGCGGTACATCAAATTATGAAAATTAAGACGATGTCTTTGTATGAAGCATTGCGAAGACATCAAATTATGAAAATTAAAATGGGAAAGTAAATAACGCTTTGTTTTCAAAAAAAAAGAAAGTAAATAATAGTTCTGTTCAGTTAATACTCATGAACGCTTAATGGTATAGCCAAAATATATCAATTTCCACAGCACAATACTAGAGAAGTTTGAAATAAGAAAGCAATTCAGTGAGTAGAGAACAATAAATTTATGCAGTAGTGAAAAGAATAAAATCGTTTCTAGAGGCAATGATTGAATAAGCAAATTGCACACAACTTTGTTTACAGAATTAGGAATTACAAACATGGGATTTGTTTTTCCTTTCCACGCCTCAACTAACCAATCCTCAAACTGATAAAAAAGATGACTTAATCTTTAAGGGGCTCTGAAAACTAGAGGGAGCAAGCTGCTTTACAGCAGTCCCAAAATGCCTAGGAGAGCTCAAATGTGGAACACGTTCATCAGAACTCGCACATTCAGGTGGAAGAACTGCAGATGGTCGGTGGTTCAAGGTTGGACTTCTTGGAGTTTCCTTGGTTTGTCTTGTACCCCTGAAAATCCTCTTCTCTCCAACAAAGAAGTTAGCCTCACAGAGATTTTGAAAGGTCGAACTACATTTTTTACGTGGAAGGGTTCTTAAATGAGTTTCAATCGGCATAGGAAGACTTACCAATTTTGGAGAACAATCGCGTGTATCGGAAAAGACCAAGCACAAGATCCTTGACCCATATTTCTGCTCAATTTCAAAGCGGGACCTCGGCATAAGACAATATCAATCTTGAGGCTAGTACAATAAATCCAAAGCAAGCGCTTAAATTTCCACTTGAGATTTTCCGGACTCACAGTGATATGGCCCAAGCCCCTCCCATCTAAAACACCACACAAAACACCCAACAAACATTCACATAAAGTGTATGGAACATTGGGATTTGAGAGCCACGTAATATGAGTTATTCTTAATAGCAAGAGCTCGCCACAAGCCCAACACTCTATTCTCTCTCTTTTTTTTTGAATAAGAATACTTAATATTCATTAGTTACAAATGAAAACTTACTGCAAAACAAGCACAAAGGTTTAATGCAAGTTCATTGTAGGAAGCCTCAAAAGCAGAAGAAAGCACACATTCTTAAGATGAAATTGAGATTCTAGATAATGGAATAGTCAATAAAAGATTCAACATGAGCCTGCATGGTTCCTATATGCTATAAACCAACTAGCAATACAAATCGGTAGATGAAAAAATTATTCCATACCAAATGATTTGTACTAGAGCCGCTGCTTCCTTTGTCTGAAAAAGTAGATGGGAAACCCAGTGAAGCGTGACCTGAATTGACTTCAATCTGTCGAAGTATATCTGCAATCAGCTAGACTTCTCGAACCCTGAAAGCCATTATTAATTAACAACAATGCCTCAGTCTCCGATAAATTTTTTTTTTCAGCCCAAATAATGCAGTTGAAAAATTATTTAAACTTTTGGAAATTCCTCGATTAGATACAAAAACATTTAAATATTAAGAACATACACTTGAAGGAAACAACAAAATGCATACTCCAACTTTAAACATTCCGTGCCTTCAGATGCCATAAGACACTCACATATGGTTTTAGCTTTGGTTATCTGCAAATGTTTAGTCAATTATCAAGAGTGAATAAATGCATGAAGTTTTCAGAGAAAAACCTTGAAAAAACTGTAATTTTATAGAACCTTTTGTTGATTGTAAATGCATATTAGTGTTTGATGTTTGATCAAACCGACTGGTAACACTCTTTCATATCCAATGCTTCACGCGTGCTAATGTCCCAACTACTTAAGTTAAAATTAATCCAATATACACTTTTCTTATAAACATGACAGAAATCAAACACGTTAAATAAAAAATAAATATAAACATAATACCCGCTAGATTTGTAGTCATCCATCCGTATCGATATCCTTTGTCGTATGCATTGGTCCATTGTGCTCGATCAAGATCATTAAAACACGCAATACTTTCAGCATTAATTTGTTGAAGCTCTTGCATATATGCCTTAAATTTGCGAGGTTGATGTTGTGCACCTAGGCTAAGTACACCATATTCTTCAATTCTTTGCTCCCAAATCTCATGTTGAAATTACTACATATGTGACGAAGGCAAAATCGTGTTTAGCTCATCACAAGTCCACCCATTTCGAGGATCATTCATTGCCAACAATATACCAGGGTGTCTATCGAAATTACACATATACCATCTCGATCGTCACATGATGTCGCAAACAAGCCATAAACCATCCCCAACCGTCTTGACTTTCCTCGTCGACAATGGCAAATGCTAAGGGAAATATATGACTATTGCTATCTACAACCGTGGCTATCAAGAGCTTTTGTTTGTATTTCCCGTACAAGAATGTGCCATCAATTTGTATTAGTGGCTGCAATGTCTAAAACCTGCAATAGATGGTGCAAATGCCCAAAAAACCCATTTAAATACAACTTCGTTGTTGGCATTGGGTTCGCCGTATCTCCAATCTACACGTGTCCCAGGATTGCTTTCTTGAAGAGCAGCCATCCACCGCGGCAACATTTTATATGATTCCTCCCAATCTCCAAAGATCTTGGCGACCGCCTTTTTTTTCCAACCAGACTTTCTTGTAATGAACATCATAACTAAATTTGTCCTTGATAATTTGATGAAGAACTGGAACTGAAATAGATGGATCTCTTCTCACCACATTTTCAATTTCACGACATATAACAGCGGAGTCCAAATGAGCATGATCCTTTGATAGTTTTGCATTGATACAGGTATGTGGTCCCTCATATTTACTTATCTCAAACATTCCATGTGCTTTTCTTTTTGAACACCGCAACCTCCAAGCACATCCCTCTGAAAGCTTCTTACAACAGACAATCCACACATTAGGTGTTGAATGAGTTACCACAAATTGTCTGTGTACTTTAATGTTGTACAATTTTACTGCATGTTGGAAGTCCCCCTTAGAAAAAAACCGCATGCCAACATGAAATTCTGAGGCCTCATTCCATAGAGCTTTAGAAGGAATCATTGTGTTCTCATGAAGGGGGTCATTGCCTCACTACTCAATTCCATAAATACAGATGAAGGTACGACAAATTCGCCAACACCCACAGGCGAATCATTAAGTCCATTAGCCTCTTGATCAAAAAAATTATTGTTTCCAACTTCATCCAAGATTGGAGGACAAGATAATGAGCCATCCTCGGCAATGACTTGGTTTAATGCATCTCGAATTATGCTATCAGGAACATGAAGTGCATCAATTCCTTCATCATTGGCATCATCATTGCTTCGATCGTAGTATTCCCATCACTTTATGACAATCGTCATCATCGTCATCATCGTTCACACCACCACATACACCAAGGGCATGAGTTTCCTCGTCAACATCATGATTTAAAGTCATTAAAGGTGATGCACAGTAATTACGTTCAAATGGGGGTTGAATACTAGGCCCTTCCGCACTGACCGCTATGTTAGAACTAGTATGTAATTGCCTCGGAACTAAATCCAAAAACAGCTCCATACAATTCGGTGGTGGACATTCAGCCACAATGTCCCAAGCATCTTTAAGAGTCGATTCATCAACTATTTGCAAAGGGACATAGTTGTACGTTCCAGTTCCAATGTACACAGGATAACGATATACTATATGTAATATCATTTTTTCAATGTCTATCTCCAAAGCATTGCAAATAAAACTCACAAGTTCCTCATACCCTAAACTCAACTTACATCTGAGATGTCGAATAGGTGCTGTTGTATATGAAATTCCAAATGGTCCATTAACAATGGCACCATTCATATAGCATATCAAAGTCACTCTCCGGTCAACCATTATGGAATCTATATAATATACATATATATAATATAATTGTTAGTCAATAGAAGTGATAATAATTAATTCACTAAGTACATAGAAACGTAACAAACTCCAACTAAGTACATAGAAACTTAACAAACTCCATCCAAGTACATAGATACATAACAAACTCCAACGTGTTTTAAAAATCTATTTTATTTTAGCCTCTTATTTTATTCACAAAAAGGAACCAACTACCAATCACATAAGTGACACAATTGGTGCAAGCAATAGAACAACGAGCAAGGAATTATCTTTTTGTGGACTGCAAATGCTAATGCACATCACTTTTGACATATTTGTATGAGGCCCTTTGAAGAAAAAACAATTTGCCTAAGAAAATATTCTAAAAATTTTTTTTTTAAAGATTATTTTCTGCGATTGTTTGATAGGAATAAAGAAAATTTTCTTTTGATAGTTATATTTTTTTAAGAGATTATACTTGATAAATCGCTATAATTAATAATCTTCGATTCCTATCTCAAATTCTTCAAGTCATTAAAAAGTTGTAAGTCCCTCATATAGAAACATCAAAGTCCTTGTGTCTTGATCCTAAGAGAATGTGGACGCCATCAATTCAAAAAAAGAGAAAACTATACATGTGCTTTGAAGTTTGGGCTTGAGGTTGAAAACTAAGCACTTTGCTTCCAAAAACTACATTCTACTAAGGCTTTTATACAAACACGTATGATGCACTTCATCTAAATTGGATAATTATGATCTGGTAAGGTTTTAATGCCTTCTCTTTAAAAAAAATAAAAAAGGTTTTAATTAGTTTATAAGCAAGAATAAAATGGTATTACCTAATTGGCAAGTTTGGGTAACCAAATTCAAAGCTCGTGGCATAATCCACACTACAACTGATTGATCCCAAGGGCATCTAAAATCTTCACCTCCAACACAACTGATATTAATGAAAGCGTTGGTGGGACGAAGATGAAGATGAAAAGTTGGATACGATGAGGTTTTTTCCCATTTTCTTAGGTGTTGAGAGAGTAAATATTTGAGAAAAATAAGGATGTATGGAATATTTTCTCAAAACGATTTTGAGATATCAAACACCAAAAAAGTCAGTTATTCCGGAATAATGGAAAAAGGTTTATGGTTTTTTTCATTTCCTCACCAATCAAACACACCCTAAATTTCCTGCATTTTGTTTCTCCTATAACATATAATAATTAATCTAAGTTGAGTTTGAACCAATACACACATACACCAGCCCCAACCATCACCAAGCATGCTTTCATCAAAGAAAAAAATGCCGAGCCACAATGTCCCAAAAAACAATCGAAATTGACAAAAACAATGATAATCGACTAACAAAACAACAAAACAATATTGAGATGATAAGATACTAACCAAAACAATCGGCCAAGTCGAAGTGAATCGAGAACTGAAGAGAACGGCGGTGAATCAAGAAGTGCTAGTGCGATGACAATGCGCGCGGTGGCGAAGTGCGACAGCGCGGTGGCGGGTGCGACGAAAGCGGCGTGCGGCGGCGCGCGAGGGAGTGGACGAAGAAGAAGAGGCGAGCAGGACTGCGCGAAGAAGAAGAGAAGAGGCGAGTAGGACTGCGCGAAGAAGAAGAGAAGAGGCGAAGTGGAAGAAAAAAGTAAAAAAAAACCCTAAAACATAACTATGGAAGTCGTGGCTTGAAGCCACGACTTCCTTAGTTTATTAATTTTTTTTTATTTATTAAATATATATATAAGTGTTTTAAAAAAAGGAAATTGACGAAAATAAAAATATGGAAGTCGTGTTCGCGAAACACGACTTCCATATTTTATTATTTAAAAAAATAAATATGGAAGTCGTGTTCGCAAAACACGATTTCCATATTTTATTATTAGTGATTTTTTATTTAATAAATATAAATAAGAGATAACAAAATATTAACGAAAATAAAAATATGGAAGTCGTGTTCGCAAAACACGACTTCCATATTAGTGATGTGGCATTGATGTGGCGTTGTGATGTGGCATCAAGTGTGTTATTTTGTTATACCTTGTTATGATGCTCACAATTTAATGATCATGATCTTTTAAGATATAACGATCGATCACATTAGCAATTGCAACACTACAAAATATTAGTTATGAGAGTTAATTTTACGATTCAACACATACAATATTATAAAAAACATAGAAATAGACTCATGCTTGACTCGCAAATCTTTGATTTATCTAACTTTAATATAAAGCGATCCATTTTAAGAATATTTATGTACTTCAATGTGTCTCTTAGGAAAAACAAACTCTTAGTGATTTATCTTTTACAAAATAGATGCATCAATTGGCAATTGATATACATCGTAGTATCACATACCTTTTATAATGAACATACCTTTTAGTACCTCATGTCTCTCAATAGAATTATATCTTTTCACTAATTTCTATTTATATTTATAAAAATTAAATAACGTTCATTATTACTTTTCCAACTGGCTTGGGCGAGCTTGATTTTTCAAAATCTTGTTTAATTTAGTCCCTTCAAATCTGTGTCTACATGTAGCCCATTAGAACATGCACAAGGGGTGCTTAGACTGACTAAATAAACTTTATATTTGTTTCAGAAGGCTACTTTCGCAAGAAGGGATGCTAACGAAGTAGCTATACTATAACATATTGGCTAATCTACGTGATAATAGCAAAGTATGGTGTGAATTTTTACAAGATATTGGTGAGCATTAATGTAAAGGATATATCTTTCGATTTATGAAATGAAATTATTATTTTTTTCTTATAAGAAATCAACTTAAAAACAATGCCTTTGACTCGAGCATTAATCGAACTCCCAATCTTGCATTTGGCAACCAATTCCGTCTTTTGACGAAATGAAATTATTATTGCTCTAAAAAAAGAAATTATCTACTTTAGATGGACTTTTCCAAATTTAGGCCAAATTTATATTGGGAAGGTCTGGATATCCAAGCCCATATCAAATTATTATCACACGAAAGTTTTTTCCAGGGAAAAGAGGGACCATTGGCTGATCTTGGAAAGATCACATGCGTTGAACAGTGGCGACATTAAAGAATCCTATAAGTGATTGCACTCTATTAATCTCATCTCATGCCGCAATTGCATAATTGCATTACATGAACACATTATTCCGGTGCTAATTATTTTAGATTCTCAAAAGACCTCCTTTCGATCTTTTTAATCGGGTTCCATATTTGAGGCTGCCTTTCTCACACGAGACTCAAATTTGAGACCTTGTTTAAAGGGAACTGAGTCTTTGACCACTCGAACCAAACCCATATTTGGTGGCTTCACGTGGTGCCCGGTGCCTTGTGGACCAACTAATCCGCACTAAGGCAATGCCAGCCCATATCCAACCAATTTTTTTTTCTATTCAGGAGACTCAAACTTGAGACCTCACTTAATAGGAATGAAGTCCCTTACTACTTGGGTCAACATGTTGGTAGCAGAAACGAAACAAGAAATCTTATTAGGGAGGGCAGACTTTAACCTTAAATTTTTTTTCAAATAAAAAAATATATTAATATGAAAAACTAGCATAACAAACTAACAGTTGTAAGTGATTACCAACATAAAAATAATCAGGCTCGTCTTTATATCCATTAAAATACCCACTCAAGACACTTCAAATACATTTTTTTTTACAACGCTATATTTATTATATAGGGAGCGTATGTCGAGCAGGGGCGGCAAGGGCGGAGACCAGGCGTATACATAGGGGTAATATAGGGGGTCCTGGGGATTAGGAGGGCAACAACCCCTTGCCCCCTAGGTCCGCCTCTGGTTGGTAGGGTGGCAACTTTTCTTCTTAGGCTTGCACTTATTCGACTTTAGAAGTAAGCTTTTCTTTGATTTTGGGCTTCAAATCTTCGGCCATATCACTTCAACTTGAACTTTTAAATTATGTAATTAGGACCTTGGCCTTACATGTTGTAGGATCGATCTCATATATACCATGCTTGTTTTTATAAATATTGTCTATCTCGGACCAAGTTTTGTAAAGATACTGCCAAAAAACACTGGATGTAGTTGTTGGGTGGTTTAAACTTAAAAAAAAAAAAAAAAAAGCTGCCAAAGCATATTTGGTAAGGTGGTAGTGGCATCGATCATGTACCAAAAGGCAAGGTTTGAGGTAGTGGTGACTTCGACTCGTACTTTAGTAAAAAAAAAAGAAGTAAAGACACTATAGATAGTTATTTATGTGTGATGAGATGTAATTCTTTTGAAGGGGTGTGTGCTCATAGTTTAAGGACGCTCGTGTTTTCTTCTAAATGCCAAAACACTTTAGAGTTTTGACTTCAAACATTTTAGCTTTTATTTTTCTTTTTTTAGTCTAGACCACCCGATATTCAGACTTAATCGATTGCTCCAGACTTGAGGCAGGTCTCCTATTAATGAGTAAAGGTCTCTTAATGGTGGTTTATGTATGTGTTCGTGAAGTCACAAAAACCACCACATTAACCTTTTGTATTCGCATCTCCAAAATGCAAAACAATTTAGAGCAAAAAATTAATATTTTGTGGATAAATGATTTTTCAACTGTAAAAGAAATGTAACAACTTTGTTGCCAAATAACTGAAGCTAAAGATATTTTGCAACAAATTAGGGGATTTGTTTTTTCACGAACAAATTAGAGAATTCACAGTAAAATATTGACAGTTGTTAATTATTTTGTAGCTAAGAAAGACGTTTGGGAACGAAATATTTTCACAGGCAATGATTAAAATCAAACATGTATTTGCAAAAATTAGAAAATTGTCCCGAGAGAAGTTTTGTGACTAAATGCATCATTTTGCAACAATAGGAAGTCATAGCTAAATCCATTACTTTGTTGCAATTTTATTTTTTATAGCTAATTACGACATCTGGCAACAAACAGAACAATATTTAAAATTGTATAGCCTTGCTTCAAAAATTTGCATATGGCAGTTAAATGCATGCTTCGGAGGTATAAATATATGCCAAGTCTTTAATATATATAATATGTTGGAAGTAGCCACGCAAATGGGTAGGGGAATCTCTACGGGTGACGGGCAATGGGGATTCCCCACAACGAGTACGGGGGTTGGGGATTTTAAATATGGATGAGGTGGGGATAGGTACTGATGCGTCAACTGACCACACACCAATCTGGAGCCATGAACCACACGAATCTCGAGGTGAACGTTGGCAACTGCTCTGTGGTCACAAACTGCAAAACAGACCTAGAGTTGGGGCCTCTGGGGAGAACACTTCGATGCCAAAGTCAGAGCAAGGCTTTCGATTTGGCAAACCCCATATTCCTTTTCTGCTTGTGTATTTACAGCCTTAGGTTTTTTTCCTATTTGTCTCCAATCGGGATTTTGACAAATCCGAACTTCCTATTTTGGTAAGATTTGACAAATGCCGGATTTCCTTTTCTGGTGAGGTTTTCCACCCAATCAATTATATCATAAATATGGACATATCTTAAACCCCCTCAATATGCTTGTGCAGATCTCGAGGAAAATTATAATCTGTATACACCATATGCCCCCCACTTAAATAAAAATTAATTTTTGTTGGAGTTTTTTTCTTGTAATAATTTCAGTCTTTATGAGCAAATTTGGGGACTTGCTCATATAATGGACAACTTTTGCCTTTATGAGTAAGTTTAAGGACTTGCACATGAAATAAAACCTTTTGATGAGCAAGTTTAACTACTTGCACATAATGAACAACTTTTGCTTTTATGAGAAAGTTTAAGGACTTGCACATAAAATGAGCAATTTTTGCGTTTATGAGCATGTTTAGCGACTTGTACATAAAATGAACAATTTTTGCCTTTATGAGCAAGTTTAAGGACTTGTACATATAATGAACAACTTTTGCCCTTATAAGCAAGTTTAAAGACTTGCACATAAATGAACAACTTTTGCATTTATTAGCAAGTTTAACGAAGAACTTTTGCCTTTCTGAGCAAGTTTCAGGACTTGTACATATAATGAGCAACTTTTGCCTTTATTAGCAAGTTTAAAGACTTCCACATAAAATTTGCATTTTTTGCGTTTATGAGCAAGTTGTTAAACTTGTACATAAAATGGACAACTTTTGTCTTTATGAGCAAGTTTAAGGACTTGCACATATAATTGACAACTTTTGTCTTTATGAGCAAGTTTAAGGACTTGCACATATAATGAACAACTTTTGTTTTTATGAGCAAGTTTAAAGGTTTAGGGTTTAGGGTTTAGGATTTGCACATAAAATGAACAACTTTTGTGTTTATGAGTAAGTTTAACGACTTACACATAAAATGAACAACTTTTGCCGTTATGAACAAGTTTAAGAACTTGTACATATAATGTACAACTTTTACCTTTATGAGGAAGTTTAAGGACTTGCAAATAAAATGAGCAATTTTTTTGCATTTATGAGTAAGTTTAACGACTTGCACATAAAATGAAAAACTTTTGTCTTTATGAGCAAGTTTAAGGACTTGAACATATAATAAACAACTTTTACCTTTTGAGCAAGTTTTGTTGCTCAACTAATAAATGATTCTCGATCCGCATTAATGAGACCATTTAATGTGGCCAACGATTTTCGTGCAATTTATTCTATGAAAGGGAGGGGGAGAAAGCCATTTGTATTCACTCACTTTGTAACAATTTTACTTGTAGAGTGGAAACCCCCTTTTCCATTTCTTATTTCTCTCTTGTTCTTGGTGTTCTTGTTTTCTTTTGTCTTATCATTTGATCTACTTCTTTTTTCTTCTTCAGTTGTTTGTGATAAAACATTTTTTTTATTCAACTTCATCAAGTGAGAAGTTGTTTTTACGTATCTCGAAGAAATTATGTCGAAGCCATGTACTTCTCTCAACACTTCTTCCTCAAATATTATTTGTCTAGGTTTACGGGCATGTAGTAGTAATAATCTTGTAGAGAGTGTGGCCGAAAGTTGCAATCAGAAGAAATTGTATTCCTCATTAGAGGCTTTTATAATTTTTTCTTGCATTGTAGATGAGGATATTGTTCAGTCAGTTGCAGAAGAATTTTGTATTTGCTATTCTTATCTTTGTCGTGTTGCAATGCCATCAGATAGGGCATGCAATGCATCCTTTTATTTCAAAGTTACTTTTTAGCTACAACGCACATCCTACGCAACTCCCATTAAATTCTTGGCGTCTTATTACTTGCTTCATCTTTTAAGTTTCATTTACGCAACTTTCCTTTGAGTGTCAATGTTTTCAAAAATATTTTTGATATGAGTAATGGTAAGGACCCTGGCTATGTTACGCTTCGCCATCGTTTCGTGTCTTCAAAAATGACTTCTAAGATTGTTAATACTCTCTCATGTCCTGCAACAACTGCAATGTGGAGACATGAATTCTTTCACATTGAATAAATTGACAGAGAATGGTCCCAAATATTCCCATTTTCTTAGGCTATTATAGTTGATGATGTTAAAAGATTTCCTCGAGATCCAATGGAGAGTAATTTGCGATGAATTACATGCAGATAGTGGTGAAATATGTTATGTGAATTTACTTAATGGAGAGTTTTCTTGTAAAATGTGGAATCAACCACTTGGGTGAAGAGGGTATTCTTTTTTACAAGTACCATCTCCTATTTTTTGTGCTTTTATGCAAAAGTGATTGTAAGACTTATGCACTTTTCTGACTTCTTATACTTACAGTTGTTAATATGAAGGATGCCATATTTAGGAAGAAGGCTAAAAAACAAAAGAGTTCTCAGGAAAGCAGAGAAACAAGGAAAAGAAATGCAGAAGCTGATGTCTCAGGGGAAAGATTTGTTGATATTGTTTCGGTGCAGTGAGCAAGATCGACACCAGCTCATGTAACTTGGAAGAGTCTTATGTGCCTGCCTTGGGGGGGGGTAAAAGTGAATGACCCATGTATGGGTGACGATAACATGTCGCGAGACTTAGTGATACACGAAAGCACCTCCTTTGATCGTCAAAAAGCTTTCTCAACTCAATGTGCAGTCGATTATATGTAGTGCTTACAACTGCTACTATGGTATATTCATGACATTTCTAGTGATATTGAGATATTTTTCTCTTAATTTTTCGCTATATTACACCACTCTTTTTCATTTGTTTGTTCTTGTTGTAGAATAACTTGTATTTGGGGGACTTGGCTAAAAAATTAGAGACGGTGAGCCGACTAATTGCCTCTAGGGACCAACAATTAATCGAGAAAGATGAACTTATGTTTAGGGATGCTATGAGGCATAAAAAGGAGTTGTCTATTTTGGAAACTGAAAAAAGCCTCATTGAATACTACTCTAGAAAACTGCATTTCTGAATACGAGAAAATGAATGTGTATAAACAAAAGCTCGAACAACATTTGTTAGACAACAACGGAAAAATCTTCAATTACTCATGGGAGAAAACAATTGATATTCTTGGTCCTGTGTATAATTTCACCTTGGAACAGTCGCAAGTTGAGCTTAAGCGAGCATATGCAATAGTAGAAAAAGGAGAAGAAGATGAAGATGGTGATGATGAAGAAGAAAGTGTGGTAGATTCTGAGAAGTTTGACACTATGAAAAAGGATCTTATGGATCTTCTGGTTGGAAACCCTAATGTTGGAAAAAATGATAATATCTCTTGTTTGAATAGTGGGGTTACCCCAGGCAGCAGCGCTCACGGACCTACTTGAATACTATAATGATATTTGATTTGTTAGCTCGACTTATGAGATTTCATTTTTTGTTGTTTTGTTTGTGTTGCTATATCGTTTAGTATTTTCCTTGGATCGACTATATTAACATTCATTCCCTTGTCTTTATGCAAAGGTGTTGCCATTTTGATGAAGTACTTATTGTTGATTATATAAGAATGTGCACCCTTTTATCGAACATTATCTATCATGTTGAACTTTGTCTTCTTCTTCTCCTTCTCCTTTTAGGTGATAGTTTTGACTTGCTCATTTTAGTAGTGCTAAAATCTTCACGGATCAATATGGATTGAAAAATGAGCAAAAACTGCGACTTGATCATTTTTGAGTCATTAGGTTCGCGGATCTATATAGATTGAAAAAATGAGCAAAAACTGTAACTTTGTCATTTTTGTATCACTTGAACCTTTGCAAATCTATACTGATTATAAAAAAAATGAGCAAAAACAGTAACTTGATCATTTTTGAGTCATTAGGTTTGTGGATCTATACAGATCGAAAAAAATGAGCAAAAACTGTGACTTGGTCATTTTTGAGTCATTTAGTTCGCGGGTCTATTTAGATCGAAAAAATGAGCAAAAACTGTAACTTGGTCATTTTTTAGTCATTCAAACTTTGCGGATCTATACGAATCGAAAAATGAGCAAAAATTGTGACTTGCACATTTTTGTATTATGAGATCAAAATAGACCGACAGTGACAAATGAATTTATTGAGGAATCTTGCAACTATGCCTACAGGGCATTTTATTGAACTTAATAAATTAAAAATAAGATACTCCTTGAAACGTAAAATCAGTGGTATTACTTGCGTAAGTTAGCGGCATTCCAAGACCGTAGCATTTCTATTCCCTCTAAGGTTTCTAACTTGTACGCCCCTGATGCCACCTTCTTCGAGACCTAGTATGGCCCTTCCCATTTTGGAGATAGTTTTCCAACTTCTTTAGGTTGAGAAACTTCTAACTTTCTCATGACATATTCACTTAGGAGGAAATGTTTGCGCTTAACTCTAGAGTTATAGAACTTTGTAGTCCTTCTGGCACGTTCTTGCATCCGTAAGGTTGTCGTTTGGCGAATCTCCAGTTGGAATTGGATATACTATTGGTTAGATATGTCCAACTAGGAGACACATAAAGCCAGTGTGTCGACTAGTGGTTCTTATCTCCTCAGGAGTAATGATATCGATCACCAGATTCGGGTCAATAATTTGGATGCATTGAATGAGACCTAAATGCTTATACTTTACTATTTCTTATGCATTTCTCTTGGAATATCTTTGCATGACACATCTTGGGTGTTTAAGCTTTATGAATATGTTTTACATGTCAATGTTTATTGGAACGTGCAATGCTTATCTTTTCTTGCAATAATGGTACCACGTTATAAATTGTTGAACACTTTTTATGATTTCAAATGCATGTTAGATCTTATTTTACTTTTCAGGTATTACTTGCATATTTGATGGTTGAGCGGGTTATCTGCTTCCTGAGCTCAATTGGTACTTTTAGCTCACCCACTACATTTTTGGACCACCCACATTAGCGTTAGATCGAGACAAGGGAGAGGTGAGCTTGAAGTTTTTCTTGATGTGAGCATTGTATCGTTATATTCTATGTATTTGCTTTTGAAACTATTAAACTTGGGTTGTATTTAAATGTCTTTTGGGTAAATTGTGCCTCATTATACATTAGTTGAACTTCATGGTAGTAATTGAATGTCTATATTACTTTAAAGGATTTGGAAACTCTCATATAGTTTCATGGTTAGTCATATTGACTTTGTTCACTTTAATTCCGCATTTATTATCCATATGTCCTAGTTGGATTCTGCAGGTTTGTTAGGTGAGCCAAACCTTCTAATTGGGTCCAGTTCGGATATTGAGCTTGGGTGGTGGTTTGGGCCGGGCGACCCCCTCTTAGTTTGGGGGTCGTCACATCTTTAGAGATCTTGATCGATTCCCACCTAGACTTATAAATAGATCTTGGTGGGAGTCAGCCAAGATCCAATTGTCTTCCACCAAGACTGAGACATCTTCAGAGGTCTCGATTGGAGTCAGATGTAGCCGACCAAGGTCTCAATGGTAGTCATAAGAGACCTCTTTAGAGGTCTTAGCCCTGTATGTTCGAAACCATAGGCTGGGGGAAACAAGGGTGTGTTTGAATTATAATGGGGTATATTTAGCAAAAACTAAGGAACATTTAGCAAGGGTATTTTAGGAATTTAAAAAACAAGTGGGGTATGTTAAACAATTAAAAGTTTTAAATTGGAGTATGGTGAGTAAGAGTGATATGTAGAAAAAACTGGGGTCCATTTAGCCACTCCAAAAAAAATGTAAGTAAATGTTAAAGAGCGTGAAAAGGTTATGAATGATGTACACGTCTATTACAACATCACAACAACGAGTTGAATGGAATATATATTATACATCACATATTTTTTTGTCAAGTTTGTTGCATTGATGTTCCTAATATCCATAAAAGGGTACAACAATCTATTACAACGAGGATAGTAGATATTACAATACTTTGAAGCTCAAAATAACATCCTTATAAGGAGCGCAACAACCCCATAAAAGGAGATAATGACCTCCCAAAGAAGGGCAACGACCCCATAAAAAGGGACAACCATCGCATGCATGCGGAGAAAACCACTACACCTAGGTGGGAGAAACCTTAACAAACTGACAACATACACTAAAACCCTAAATCTCTGACACAAGTGAAAAAGAAAACTAAAAGACATAGAGGTCAATCCACTACGGCAACAAACGCCACTAAGTTGCTGCTCGCTATTACCTCGTATGGTCCGACATCGACGCCATTGCGCTGACTTGAACACTACTTTGTCTGTCTTCCTTCCATTAGATCAAAACTTCAAGCATCGAAAAGAGGTCATCGACGCTGCGACGTCAGAAACCACTAGCAACATGACACATGATCGAAAGTCGCCAAAAAAGAGGGAAGAAAAAGAAATGAGAAGGTGAAAGGAGGTGGAGAAAAGCTACTGTTGGGGAGATTAAGGGGGAGGAGTACAAAAATAACAAGATGGGGAAATAGGAAAGGGAAAGTGAGGAAGGTGGATGTTGGATATGTCGAGATAGTCCCACATCGACTACTTAAAAAGAAAAATAAGGCTTATGAGTGTGGAGTGGACACTCCATCTTGCCTTGGCATTTTGGAGTGGACCCAAGTTTCATACTTATGGCCCATACGTAGATTTAGTCACCACACTCTCCTCACTTTGGATTGGGCCTTAAATGACAAAAGAAATTGAACATGGTATCAGAGCTTATGATTCGCTTAATTTTCCATTATCTAAGGCCTTTTAGGCATCCAACAAAAATGGTTGATTAATGTTCATAAGATTTGAGAGTGGAGTTTGGAGATGTTGGGATAGTCCCCACATCTAATAGTTAAAAAGAAAATAAGGTTTATAATATAAGTGTGGAGTAGTCACTCCATCTTGCCTTAGCATTTTGGAGTAAACCCCACTTTTATTTATGGCCCATACATAAATTTAGTCACCATACTCAGGGGCGGACCCATGATCTAAAGTTGCCCTAGGCTATATTTAAAGAAAATGTTAGTGTGACACGTACATTAGGCACCTAGGTTGAGCACATAAGTGCGTGCGTCCCTTTATTTTTCGCCAATATGCATGCGCTCATGCATCCCGATTTGCATCAAAGGGATGCACCCAAGCACGTGCCTGACCGAAATTACGTTAGCATTTTCCATAAAATTAGTGATGTCTGCTTGCTTTACTCGTAGCAAAGATTCAATGTTACAACTTCGATTTACCCATAAACGTCCTTGCTTGCTCCTAAAAAGACTATTGATAACATTCCAAATTTAATTAACAAGGATGATTGAAAAACCATATGAGTATACGTGTCATATTATTATGTAACAAAAATTAAATTAAAGAGTGCAAAGAAGAAATATATAAAATATACAATGCTAAAGCATCTCTATTGAGATGGAACATACATCACTTGTTAATAGGCAAGATTGAAGGAGGTCTCAAATTTGACTCACGTTAAAGTCACTTATTAAAAAAAATAATACAACATATTAGCGTAAAATAATATGAAAAGGCATACGAAAATTGTCCAAGTTGAGTTTTAATTATAGCTACAAGTATGCAATTAAGACAAAACACTTTTTTTTTTTGAAAAGTGGAGAAAACACTTAAATAGCTAAAATTCTATTTAAAAGAAGTGGAAACATTAAGAAATAGAAGCATACCTAATAGCCGTTCCCTTTTTTTTCTTTTTTTTTTAATTTGTGGTGTCCTTTATTTAGTGGATGGATAAGCACCACATGTAATGCCATGTTGTTTGATATGGCCGAACAGTGGGGTGGGCTAACATACTCTCCTCATTTTGGATTTGTCCTGATAAAAAATTTAACAGTGGGAGATGGGTCAAGAGGGATGGGAGGCGTTAGGGAGGAGGAAGAAAAGAGGAGTGAGCAGACAAACGAAAACAGAAACATGGGGACCACCAGCAACTTCTGCGACTGCCAGAGCTGTTCGCGTCAACCTCGGCGGCCCCAAAGGGCGTTGATCTGGAGAGGGGACGCTAATGTGCTCTCAGG
Source organism: Stephania japonica (assembly GCA_039657345.1). NCBI lineage: Eukaryota > Viridiplantae > Streptophyta > Magnoliopsida > Ranunculales > Menispermaceae > Stephania > Stephania japonica. The sequence continues at coordinate 51,635,862 of CM077558.1, forward strand.
AAGGAAAATAAAATTATTGAAAACCTTATGGTACATAAATGCATTACATTATTGAAAATTTTAGACATACACATTAATTAATATTGTGTAACGTCTACACTTATTGGGTAACATATGCATTGATTGTGTAACGTCTACACTTATTGTGTAACGTCTACATTGATTGTGTAATTATATCTCTATATATAGATACATGTAATAGATCAATATACAACATAAAATACAATGAACTTATTCTATTCAGAATCTTTCATGGTATCAGAGCCGCATAGGCCTTTGCCATGGCAGAATCAACGCCAACCATGAGTCCCGGTTATGTTTTTTTTCAAATGCCTATAATGGGGTAGCTCCAACGAGCAATCTCAATTTTCCTTTCGGAAATTCATTCACTCAAGGAATCAACATTAAATTGGATCATGACAATTACATCTTCTGGAAGTCTATCGTCGTCGCCTTTGTGAGGGGAATCAAGTTTGAAGGATTTCGATATGGCACGAAGCCGTGCCCTCCTCTGTTACTCAGATCTAGCGAGATCAACCCAGAGTATGATGATTGGAGTAGCAAGGATCAGATGCTTACTTGCTTGCTTCTCGACTCCCTTTCACCATATATTTCTACACCGATTGTTGGATCTATCACATTTGCTCACTCACTCTGAAAAGCCATCAAAGATTTGTGTGGTGCTCAAAATCGAGCCAAGATCCAGATCTGTCGTTCAAACCTTCAAACTACAAAGAAAGGTACTCAATCCATGATTTCTTATTTGAATCTGATGAAGAAATTTTCAGATAATTTGGTGACAGCTGGTACACCTTATCCTATTGGTGATCTCATCTTTTGTGTTCTAACTAGGCTTAGTGGAGAATATCTTCCCATTATTACTCTTCTCCAAGAGAAAACCGACTTAACATGGCCTACCCTACAAGTTTCTCTGTTGAATTTTGAAGCAAGACTGACACAATTGCAGAATCTGCAAGCCTTATCTGCCTTGTCGGTGAACAACTCAAGTGCACCAAGTTTAGATTCTTCGACACCCACTGCAAATTTGACTCAACCACGCACCAACCACACTTCAAATCGCTTTTCTTCAAATACCTTTCAGAAACCATTTTGAGGAGGATCAGATTTAGAGAAGGTGGTGGTTGTGGAGGGGTACGCCAATTTAACAACAACAACAACAACAATTGTCCCACCTGCCAGATTTGTGGGAAAATCTGGCATACTGCAGCTCATTATTATCATCATGGAGATAATGCCTATATGAGATCGGTTCCTAATTTCCAACCACAACAACCACATCTTCAACAGGCTCCTTCCTCAACATTAGTAGCATCACCCCATTCAGTTGTTGATTCTGGATGGTTATTTGATAATGACACTACTCACCATATCACTTCTGACCCGTCCATATTGAACAATCGGTCAGAGTATGCAGGTAATGAACGGATTATGGTTGGTAATTGCTCTCAAATTCCTATCACATTTAGTGGTTCAACCAATTTAAGTCCTCTTCTTAACATGCCTAATACCCTTTGTGCTCCACGGGCTTAGATCAGTGATAGAGGTACCCATTTCTGCAACTGCATGGTTGAAAATCTCCTGCATAAGTATACTGTTACACACCGTACTTCTGCGACCTATCATCCTCAGATGAGTGGCCAAGCGAAAATGTTAAATAGGGAGATTAAATCCATTTTAGAGAAGACCGTAAACCCGTCATGGAAGGGCTGGAGCACGCGCCTTGATGATGCAGTATGGGCATATCGAACAACGTTTAAAACGCCAATTGAAATGTCTCCGTATCACCTAGTTTTTGGCAAATCGTGCCACTTGTCAGTCGAATTAGAGCATAAATCTTTATGGGCAGTTAAAAAACTCAACATGGAACTCGACGCTGCTGGCAAAGAGAGAAAGTTGGACCTCCAAGAATTGGACGAGATCCGAAAAAATGCCTACGAGTCTGCTCGAATTTATAAGGATAAAATCAAGGTGTTCCACGATCGTAACTTATCTCGTAAGACTTTCGTAGTCGACCAAAAAGTCTTACTTTATAATTCCAGATTAACTCTCTATCCAGGGAAGTTGAGGTCACGATGGCTTGGACCTTTTTGTGACGGCCCCCAATCTCCTGGGGTCATTTCGTGACCCACGCCCTCTGCTTGCAAGCCCAGCAGCGCCTATCACGTTACTGGACATGTCATCACTGCTGCTACGTTCGCAGCTCTGTGAAGTGACGCTTTGTTTAACTAATCCTACTATATTGTAATGTTAAATTCTCCTAAACATCTAGCATGTTAGTTAATAATAATAACAGCGGAAGCATTTAATTCGTATTTTATGAGAATTTATTAAACCTAAGTAATGAAAAACAAGGAAATAACACCATGCATATAACTGAGATGAAGTAAACAGTAATCCATATACATATGATAAAGTTCTAAAGTTCCTAAAACTCAGCAAAATAATATGTACATACATATTAGGTAGTCAAAACACGAGCTGTCAGTAGCAATGACCTCAGAGATCGTCGCCTAGTACCTCTTTTCCCTTGCTCTTGCTCGTACTAGGATATGCGCTCAGTTGCCCAACACATACAGCAACGAGCCCAGTGAGTAAATTTCCAAGAGAAGTCTACACAAATAATCATGAAAATATCGATAACCTGTGAGACATGTGAATATGACCCTGACAACAGAAATCATATCCCCATGGCTGGCAATAAACTACCATCACAACATCACCTTAATCACACATCAACTGGAAGTGTAAAACATTCAAAATCTAACAAATAGTTAAGTAAATGGGCTCGAACGTAAAATCAACAGGTAAATGAATCATCACTTGTTTAATCACGATAAAACCATGACCCGCCGGTCATGCGATAGCAAACCGAAGTTCTTAGCACAAACCAATGCTTAATAACAGGCTTATAATGACTACACCTCAACTCAGTAAATAGGTGTACTCATTTCTAAGCTTTTTAGTTCTAAGGGTACCCTTAATCCCTCGAGACAGTTGTAGATACATTCCACTTTTATATACACGGTCACCGTCACAGACTAGCCCATGCTCAAGTGTGTAGCCATAACCAAGATGAAGAACCATGCGTGACCACCAACAGTTACCGCATACGATAAGATAATTGATAAAATGCACGCCATGAATTTAAAGTGTAACTTTCTTAAGGGTTTTATGCACCTGAAATACGCTCTCCGACTTCCGGACCCACCAATTCGACCCGCCTAGCTCCCCGATCTCCAAGCTATGGTTCACCAGTCCCTGAAGTCCATTTATAGTGTTTTATATTATTAATAAAGTGGGTTTGTTATTAATTAGGCTCAATTTTCATGTTTTAAAAATTCAGGGGTTCTGGTGTTAGCGCGCTAATTGATTTTCGAGCACTGTTCATCATCTTCCCTAGGGTGATTAGCGCGCTAGTGTTCATCACCTAGCGTGCTAATTGCACGCTGCACAGAAAATTCAGAAACTAATTCTGAGTTTTTCTTGTTTCCAATACCTCATTTCATCATAGAAACCACCCACACACTCCAATAGCATCAAATTACTATCCAAAACATCAATTAAACAAGGTTTTATCTCAAAACTGAAAATCAAAGGGTGTATGTTTGAAATCCAAAATCACCAAATTCACCTAAATTTTCTTCAAAATTGATTCAAAACGATGTATTTCATCAAATTAAACCTTAAAAACATCAATTTCATCAAGAACAATGATGATTTCCTCATGCAAATCCGAGTTACTTCAACCTACAAAACCCATGTTTTTATCACAAATTCACATTTATGAGGGATTAATTACCTGGATCTCACGTTTGAGTCTTCAATCTCCTCTCCAAGTTCGGATTTCATCCCTCCAACACTAGATCTCTCACTGTTTCTTTGAAATTTCTCAAGAATTTCCTTTGTTTGCATGAACGTCACTGATCTTGGTATATATATAGTATGTTGTAGTCTGGCGTGTGCACGCATCCTGAGGACAATCTGGTGGTTACTGATCACCCTGTGATAAGTTGGTATTTATAGGATTTTATTGCCTATTTAAGTATAATTTAGTATGGAAGTTTATAAAATATATATCTAATTATTTTTACTTTTGATTTTTAGGTGAAACGGAGTGCACGGTTGAATCAGGGGCGGAAAAATACTCAAAATAGAGTATTTATTTGCATTAATCGGATACCGGGAGAGTTTGTCTCGAAATATACCTATCAGTGCCACGTGTCAGAAGGGGATTCGCCCAGACGCATCACCAAAGCGCTCCACATCATCAGAGCGGCAACGTCAGCGCCAATCCACGTCCGCCACGTCGTCCACTCTGCCGTCTCCTCTCTCCAGCTGGTCGATCTTCCTCGAGATGCGCGTTGGTGCTGTCTCCGACATCTTCGCACGAACTCGCGCGAGTCGCCAACAGATTAGCGCCACGCGTGTCGCTCATGCGATCAGTCCAAAAGGCGCCAACTTCCAGGCTCCAGCGAATGAGATCCCGCCATGTGTCATCCGACTCTCTCTCTCACGCACGTCACCGCCTCTCTCTCTCCAATTACGTTACGCCACGTCGTAGGTCAACGGCACTCCGCCAATCATCTTCCGACACGTCGCAAGCACGAGAAAAAATGCCCAATGACAGCCTGACACGTGTCAAGGACGAAAATACACCAAAAAATAGTTTTCTCTCTTCCATACACCAATTCTTAGTAGTTTTACACATTAGGAATTTAGGTATAAATAGAACATCTATTTTCATTAGAAGGGGACTGGCTCTCTCGTTCTCTGATCTCTCACTCTCTCTGCATTATTTTGTGAGTAGCCATGTCTGGCTAATCAAGCCATTGCCTAATTCGATGGTGAAGCAATTCAGGATTATGGATTCATGGCATAACTTGTGAGATCTATTATTTTATTATTTTATTTAATTTAATTTCTTCTATTTCATTGTTGTTGATTTTAATGAATATGGTTTAAATCTAGGGTATGTATGTGGCCAGTGCATGCTTTTAGGTGGAAAATCTATAGTTAATTGACTCATTAGTATCTGTAATTGTACTTTTGAGACAATATAAGTAACAAACATTCACCCGATTGCCGTAAAATCCTTTCAGTTCTTGAGTGTGCAACAATTGAATCTAGGTTAAATCGGGAGCGGAAGCGATTCGGTTATCTAGGATTAGTATTCCCATAGAACTTTATTACTGCGGTTAATGTGTTAAATCTTATGGCGGATATCTAGGGTTATGCATTAATTAGGGAAGTAGTTAGTGGCGGATGTCCTAGCTATCGAGATTAGGGGAATTAGGAATTTCTGGCGGATGTCGATTTTCCATAGCTAATCTAGGGGAACTTGAATTAATAATTATTTTGGGAAAGATTGACGACCATGATATGCCATTGAATCTTGATCTTGTCTTGTGGAACCATAGACTTAGGTATTTAAATTAATTGTTCATAGTCTTATATATTTATTTTAGTTATTTAATTTATTAATAATTAGATTATTTAATTTAGTTATTTTCTCTAAACCCCCATTTTCTTTTCTTTTAGAACCTTAGAAAGACTACCAATCTCTCTGGGATCGACCCTTTGCCACTATCTGCAAATAGTTGGTTTAAGGAAATATTTTATTATTTGTAAGGTTCTAAAAGAAAGGAAAATGGGGGTTTAGAGAAAATAACTAAATTAAATAACTAAAATAAATATATAAGACTATGAACAATTAATTTAAATACCTAAGTCTATGGTTCCACAAGACAAGATCAAGATTCAATGGCATATCATGGTCGTCAATTTTTTCCAAAATAATTATTAATTCAAGTTCCCCTAGATTAGCTATGGAAAATCGACATCCGCCAGAAATTCCTAATTCCCCTAATCTCGATAGCTAGAACATCCGCCACTAACTACTTCCCTAATTACTGCATAACCCTAGACATCCGCCATAAGATTTAACACATTAACCACAGTAATAAAGTTCTATGGGAATTCTAATCCTAAATAACCGAATCGCGTCTGCTCCCGATTTAACCTAGATTCAATTGTTGCTCACTCAAGAACCGAAAGGTTTTGACGGCAATTGGGTGAATGTTTGTTACTTATATTGTCTCAAAAGTGCAATTACGGATACTAATGAGTCAATTAACTATTGATTTTCCACCTAAAAGCATGCACTGACCACATACATACCCTAGATTTAAACCATATTCATTAAAATCAACAACAATGAAATAGAAGAAATTAAATAAAATAAAATAATAAAATAATAGATCTCACAAATCATGCCATGAATCCATAATCCTGAATTGCTTCACCATCGACCTAGACAATGGCTTGATTAGCCAGACATGGCTACTCACAAAATAATGCAGAGAGAGTGAGAGATCAGAGAACGAGAGAGCCAGTCCCCTTCTAATGAAAATAGATGTTCTATTTGTACCTAAATTCCTAATGTGTAAAACTACTAAGAATTGGTGTATGGAAGAGAGAGAAAACTATTTTTTGGTGCATTTTCGTCCTTGACACGTGTCAGGCTGTCATTGGGCATTTTTCTGTGCTTGCTGACGTGTCGAAGATGATTGGCTGGAGTGTTGTTGACCGGCTGACGTGGCAGAACGTAATTGGAGGAGAGGAGAGGCGGTGACGTGCGTGAGAGGAGTCGGATGACACATGGCGGGATCTCATTCGCTGGAGCTGGAAGTTGGCGCCTTGTTGGACCAGTCGCGGAGCGACACATGGCGGGCAACTGTGCTGGCGAGTTCGTGTGAAGATGTGGGAGACAGCACCAATGCGCATCTCGAGGAAGATCGACCAGCTGGAGAGAGGAGACGGCAGAGTGGACGACGTGGCGGACGTGGATTGGCGCTGACGTTGCCGCTCTGATGATGTGGAGCGCTTTGGTGACGCGTCTGGGCGAATCCCCTTCTGACACGTGGCACTGATAGGTATATTTCGAGACAAACTCTCCCGGTATCCGATTAATGCACATAAATACTTTATTTTGAGTATTTTTCCGCCCCGGATTCAACCGTGCACTCCGTTTCACCTAAAAATCAAAAGTAAAAATAATTAGATATATATTTTATAAACTTCCATACTAAATTATACTAAAATAGGCAATAAAATCCTATCAATACCAACTTATCAAATACCCCCAAACTTAAGACTTTGCACGTCCCGAGCAAAGGTATATTTGACAACACAAATAAACTAGACTCCTAATGCATTAACTAAACTAATCCTAAACCTAAACTTAAACTCATACCTATACCTATACCTATCCCTATACCCGATTCAAAATTCATGGAGTACCTTTGATTTACATAGTCGCCAAGTAACAAGCCACTCAAGAAATTTTAGAGTTATGATATGTCAAACTCGCAACCCAAACACAGTTAAGATCACACTTTAAAGACATAGATGTAGTCAAAACAAAGGCCATCAACTACTCATGAGTTTTCTTGGTCTATACATTCAAGCATGCAAGTTTAAAATCTCACTTAATCTAGTGAAAGCACTCGAGCTAAATCTTTTTTATTTAAGGAGTTTTCATATACTTTCGCCTTTATTTATTCAATAAATACACTCCATTTTTTTTCTCCATAATATATTTTTTTTCAAGTAGTACGGTCCCTGCTCCATTTCCTACGGACGGTTTTTCTCACTTTTTCCCACCACAAGATTCCCTGCTCCATTTCCTATGGAATCCTGTGGGACTCTCTATATTAAGAAAACTCCTGTTAGCCCTTCTCACTTTCACTATGATTAAGCAGATTATCAAATATGAATTAAAGCACTATTACTTGCACAAATTTGACCGTCTACTCATTTTGGTATCTAGCACAAAGTTTAACCATCATACTAAGTCCCTAATCATGAAATCATAAAAATGCTGAGCTACGGCTTGATTGAATGTTTCTCCTAATTTTTCTGAGTTTCAAGTCAAAAAACAACCATAATATACTCATCCACAATCAAAGGCATGAACTAAAGTTTCGGGTAACTCTAAATGCAACATATGTGACATATGACACTATGTAAGGTCTAAATACAAGAACAAACATAGATAGACACATGTCTACTCCTAATATACTATACTAAATGCATGCATGAAAATGTATCATATCCTAATGAAATGAAAAATGGAAGTATTAACGAAAAGAAATGGAAAAGAGAATGAAAATAACACCACCTTTTACCATCCTTCAACCGCATAATTTTTAAAAAAGTAACAATCATACCTGCGGTCTTTAGCAAGAAAATCCATCCAACACTATCCACAATCCCTAAAATACCCCCAAACTTATTCCGAACCTTGTCATCAAGGTTCAAAACAAGTCAAGTGGTCTATGCACAAAAATAAACAAAAATGGTGAAAGAACATGATAGTGATAAGAAGAAAGACATGATATAAGTTCATGCATAAAAAAATAAAAATAAAAAATAAAAAAATAAAAAACTAAATAATACTTATCAAAATTTGGGCTGCCTCCCAATAGCGCTTTTGTTTAAAGTCTTTGGCTCGACTTGGCGTATGATGTCTTCACGTGATGCCTTCCAATAATGAGTATCCAAGAATGATACTCTCTCCTCTAGCATTGGGCAGTGAAACAGACACGCACCTGTTCAGAAATGGGAGCTTATCCGGGACTTCAAGCACATATGAATCTGTAATGTCTAAATCGTCCAACACAAAGGTGTCGGCGGTGCAAAAAGTCTTCGAACGCTCCTTTACATCCACCTCCATGTCAAAATCATCAAATATATACGGGAGGGTGGGTGGGTTTACCAATACAAAGGATTGGTCGTCCTTGCTCTCTTGTTGTAGATCCTCCGGCCTTGTTAAAGTGACTTCAATCTCTTTTTCGGCTTCTTCTTCGTAAGTTTGTGCCATAACGATCTCCGGCTCTGATTGAGACACTTCAAGTTCCCCCTCTGACTCTTCGTAATCACACATATATTCCTCATCTTTCACCTCAACACTATTTAATGGGATTGCACTTATCGTATTCGCTGATCTTTTCTGGAGAATTAACTTTATTTCCTCTTCAGCTTCTTGATTCTTTTCTTGAATCCATTGGTCTAATTCTTGCTCGTTGAGGTACATGTCCTGTTTAGTCTCTAAAAGAAACCTTATTTTATCCCTTGAAGGTCGATTTCGCATGGAACTATATTTGTCAGGCTGTGGCGATGAATTACTCCAGTAGTCAAAGGGACATACATTAGGAAAATGATGACAACCACTAAAAAGATTACAAGCTGTGATAGGTTCCTGTTGTACTGCAAAGGGCCAGCTAGAAGAATATTGTGAAGAGGCGGCCATGGTGGAGTTTCTTGCAAACATGCTAGAGACAAGGGTATAAAGAAACTACAAATAATAAAAATAAATAAATAAAACCAAAGAAAGAAAAACCAATCCCCGGCAACGGCGCCAAAAATTGACGCGCGCCGAACGCGTCACCCTGTGTCACCCAAGTTCTAGACACCTTATCATGACACCACAGTCCTTGATTTACTCTATTGTGCATCTCGAGAATCATCCTATGCACCCTGATTTTTCTTATCCAACTATAGGACTTTAATTAATCCATTTTTCAACCTTAGGTTAGGCCACCTAATAAATCATATAAAAATCATATGTGAGTCACACTGGCACTCAGCTCCCCAACAACTCATGTCCTGTACCCCGGCTACCCGATACTCGGTACCTGGTCCCCGACACGCATTTCGGGACATATGCCCGACTCGTGACCTTGCCCGATATCAACGTTCACACATGTGATGTTTATATAATAATAATACATTCCCACATCACAATAATAGACATACAACATACACAAATAACACAATATAACCTAGGTACTCATATTTGAGCCCGCCCAGCTGTCCACGTGATGCCCGAATTAACTCGTTAATCCCCGTGATTAACACTAATCCTGATTAAATAAATTTGGGTCGTTACAATTTTGTTGTTACTAATGTGTTTAGACATGGTGTAGTTGAGATCAGGAACCTGGATACAGGGTAAGTTTTCAAGGTGAATGGGCACTAGGTAAAGTCGTTCTACGAGAACTTCCTACAGCATGAGATCGAGATCGAGATCAAGTCTCTAGCAGTTGTAGAGTACTTTTGACTGAGAGAGAGTCAGACTGAGTTGAGCCAACGACGTTAAAAAAGACGTTCTTAGGAGGCACCCCAAGCTTTAATCCCTTTCATTCTTTATTTTATTTTAGTATTTTATGTGGTATTTTTACTATTATCTCCTTGTGACTTTTTACAGGTGTTGCGACCTCTGCCTAGCACACTAGATTTTGATAGCTTGGTATTGCTTTAACGGCTCCTCACATATCTGTAAGTACGGTTAGTCACATTCAGATCTGGTAAGGTTTTCCATCTTTTTTTCGTTCGTGGATTTAGGATTAGTGTCAGTCTTATGCATGATCTTGTATCATTTCCTTGCTTCTATATCTATCATGTTCTTTTACCATCTTGTGTGTTCATGTGTGCCTCCTAACCTATTTTGAACCTTGAGGACAAGGTTCAGAATAAGTTTGGGGGTACTTTAGAACTTGTGGATTTAATTGGATGGTTTTCTATGCGAAGGATCGCAGGTGAGATCGTTTAAATTTTTTTCAATTATATGCGGTTGTCGGATGGTATTGGTGGTGTTTGATATCTATTGTTCACTCATTTCTTCCATTTCTTTTCCCTTCATATCTCACTTTCTCTTTTCACTAGGAGTTGCTACACGTTCATGCATGTTTTCAGTGTAGCTTATATTGTGTAGAGTCGCCCGAGATTTTATTTCATGCCTTTGGTTATGGATGTGTACTTTATGGTTGCTTGTTGACTTAAAACTTAAGAGAAATTAGGAGAAACATTCAATCAAGTCGTAGCCCAGTATTCTTATGACTTCATGATTAAAGACTTAGTATGGTGATTGAGCCCTGTGCTAGATATCGAAGGGGGCAGATGGTCAGAATTGTACAAGTGATAGTGTTTTTAACTCACATTTGAGAATTTGCTTATTATAGTGAAAGTTAGAAGGGCTAACAGGAGTTTTCTTAGTATTGAGAGTCCCACAAGTTTCCATTGGAAATGGAGCAGGGAAACTTGTGATGGGAAAAAGTGAGAAAATCAGTCCATTGGAAATGGAGCACGGATCATGTAACGGCCCGATTTTTAATGGTCGTTATTGATGACGTCATTGCGGACGTGGACGCCAGCGGGGACGTTCGTACGTCCCATAGTGAAGACGGAGCACGACCAAATAGGGTTTACAGTCCGTTTTGTGTGTTATGGTGGTGAAGTTGCGATGTATAGGTCCAAATTAGTTAAATGGCATCGCAATATGTGTGTTTATATTGCCAATTAACGTGTGAGATTGTGTGTTAAGTATTCGCCTCGATATGCATGTCGACGCGGGTACCGGGTAGGCTAAAAGACGAAATTTAGGCCGAGGGAAAATAATACACACATAAAATGAATTAAATGTGACAAAATAGTAAATTGGTGGGCGCCTAGGGACATGCGAGGTCGTGGTCGACACACGTGGGTGGTACGGTAGCGTGCACGCCCGAGTACACTCATTGGCACGCACGGCGAAACTTTAGGCGCGAAAGTATAGGCGAATATATATATTTGTATATAGGTAATTTAATATATATATATATATATATATAAATATATATATAGTAAAATCAGAAAATAAAGAAATAATTGTGAAATGACCAATAAAAGCATGAACTTTGTAAAGGATTGTGGTTATGGATAAGGGCATTTTGATCATTTCACCCAAAAATTGTTGATAATCATCATCAATACCCATTTTCATCACCGCCACCACCATTTTGTCCGAGAAGTCGAAACCGAGAGAAGGAGAAGGGAGAATGAGAGGAAGATCGAGGAAGAGGCGAGGTGAGTTGTTAATGTTGTTGTGTTGTTTTTGTTGTTGTTGTGTGTTGTTGGCGGGAGTTGGTGTGGTGGTTCGGTGGTGGTGGGGTTGAGCTCGGGAGCTCGGACGAACTGCAAGAGCAGTTCGTCCAAGGAGGGAAACGACACCCATGTCATCTCCCCTCTCCCTCTCTCTCTCTCTCTTAATTCAGTTAAAAAAAACTGTTGGAACAGAGCAGAATGCTCTGTTCCAATGAAGAAGAAGAAAAAGAGTGCCGGTTCGGCTCGGTTGAACCGAACCCGGTTCGGCCCGGTTCAGGCCGAATCGTCCTTAATTAATTAATTAAAAAAACAACAGTTTAAATAAAAAAATTGGAAAAAACTGGAAAAATTCATAAAAAAATTCAGATAAAATAGGAAAACTTTAGAAAAATTATATTTTGATCAAATAAATGAATTTTAGGATTTTCTCGGAATGTTGGCGAGATATTGTCGGGGTTTTTACCTCGTAAAATGTAAAATTGACATAATATATTAAATTGAAGCTAATTCAATGACAAATGATCTTAGATACAATTCGGGTGATAATTTTGATTTGTCGGGTGTTTACTGGAGCTGGAATGGGGTTTGGTTTTCGGGACGAGGAGTGCGGTTTGAGGTGTGTAGTAACCCAACTGAAATTCACTTTAGTACTTACTGCTTGATTTATTTGAATACTGTCCTGTTTATTCGATACTCTCTATTTCCTATTGCTTTACGGTGGTTGTGTTCGTCCCCACCTGGTGCTTATTCATTGCGGCTTATTACTTTACGGTAGCTGAGTACTCTCACCTGGTGTCTTTATAGTAGTTGAGTTTGCTCCTACCTGGTGTCTTTACGGTGTTGATGAGATCACTCCCCACCTGGTGTTTATGCACACACTTTAATTCTTCTGCTATATTTATGCAGGCGATGATCTTCCACAATTATCTGTATTCTTTTGTTCTGCATATTTATTTATAGTATTTTTTATTCCAGTAACTTTACTTATGTATTTACTTGGTGAATTTCCTTGGAATTACTCACTCTGACCTCGTCATCTGTCTTTTGTGATGGCTTGAGTGCAGATACTGGTACAAGAGCGAAAAGGGCTAAATTGAGGATTATATATGATTGACTGCAGGCGGCCCTACTTGTATGTTTGTTTATATTTATTTGTTTTATGCTGGGTTTGGGTTGTGAGAGATTCATTTTAGTTTGTTTATGACTTTGAGGATCACACTTGATATATATTTATGGACTACATTTTAGTATAGTTTCCACATTAGATTAAATGATATTTAAACTTATTACATTTAGTATCATTTAATGATTTGAGACTTCCGCTGCATAATTTGAGGTTAAATGATTATAACGAGTTCATAAGCTAACTTGAACTATAATTAAAGGAAATAATATTAAGTTAGCAATAATTGATTGGTAATGGGTAATGAGTGGCCGTGGGACATAGTTGGATGGTGAGTTGGCAGAGCTGTGGGCCCGCGGTGCATGCTGTAGCGGCCAATGGAAATGGGGCCGTTACAGATCGTATTGCTTGAGAAATATGGAGAAAAAAAAACAGAGTATATATATTGAATGAATAAAGGCAAAAGTCTATGAAAACTCCTCAAATAAAAAAGATTTAGCTCGAGTGCTTTCACTAAATTAAGTGAGATTTTAAACTTGCGTGCTTAAATGTATAGACCAAGAAAACCCGCGAGTAGTTGATGGTGTTTGTCTTGACCATATCTTTGTCTTGAAAATTGATCTTAATTGTGTTTGAGTTGCGGTTCTTAACATATCATAACGTCAAAATTTCTTGAGTGGCTTATTAACTTGGCAACTATGTAAACTATAGGAACTCCATAAACTTTTGAATCGGGTATAGTTTAGTTGAGTCAGTGCGTAGTTATATTAGGAGTCTACTTTGTTTGTTTGTGTCATTTACACCTTTGCTCGGGACGTGCAAAGTCCTAAATTTGGGGTATTTGATGAGTTGTTATTTATGCATATTATATATAGTTTATTTATATATTCTGGTGTCAATTCTCCGAAATATGAGCCCAATTATCTTTATTTGTCATTTTCAGGACTTTTGGGGTGCGCAGTTGGATTCATGGTGAAAAACTGCATGGAATGGACTATTTATGTGCAGTGATCAGGTGCCAGTAGATACGCCTCGAAACATACATGCTTTGTGTAATTATCCCTTTTGTGCCACGTGTCACCTTCTCATTAAGAGTGTCACTGCTGCAGTCCATGTGTCCACCTCCTATTCACCAGCCCGCGTCACACATCAACCAATCAGATGACGCCACGTCGCAAGACAAGCACTTGATCTGCCTCGGGATGCGTGTTATTGCAGACTCCTTGAAATTCAGCGACTTCTTTCCACGTGAATTCATTCTGCGTATTCACCCAGTGCTCGCCATGTGTCGGCCGCACATCCCACCAGCAGCTTCAGCCTATCGCAGCTCGCCACGTCATCCATGCAACAAGCTCAACTAATCACACTTTGACACATGACAGAGTTCAGAAAACAAAAAAAATAGCCACTGATTGTCCTCGGTGCACGTGTTATGAATCAAACTTGAAAATAGGCATTGGGGTCCAAAAATTTGGCAGATTTAATTAGGAATTTTGGCATAGAGTTCGCCATCGATTGTTTTCTTCTCTTCCTAGCGGTTTCTAGTATTTTCTTCTCTTTTTCTCTCGACAAACCATTGTTTACACTTTGTTTTTAGATTTTAATAGAGTTTATGACGACGATGGCCGACTAAACTCATCAATCTGAACCAAAGGTGGATAAATCACCCTTTTTAGCCTAAAAACATATACGAGATCTATTTTATTATTTATTTAATTTGCTTTTCATAATATTTTATTTTATTTTCTTTAGTATTGTTTGAACAATTGAGGTTAAACACTAGTTTAAACCTTAATTTACATGCTAGTGAGTCGTAAGCACCCGTCCTTGACCACATTAGTGGCGCCCGACCATACCAATTGATTAAACCCTTTTGGGACCGGTTGAATACCATAGGAATCTGGGTTAAATCGGATACACGAGTGATTCGGTTGTCTAGGTGTAGTGCCTTCACAAAGCTCATTGCAGTTAACGCATTAAACCCGAAACACTAGAATAGGGTTATGCGTTTGACTAGGGAAGTGTTCATTGACGTACCTTGACCATCGAAATAGGGAAATGCGATGACCTGCGTACGTTACCGGGTCTATAGTTACATTAATTTACCATGATTTGCATGCTTTGATTTGATTGAGGACCGTATGTAAAATTATGCTAAATTGAGGAAATTTGTGATACTAATGGTTTGAATTGTTCCCCCCTCTTGATTGATTTATTTACTTGATATTTTCATTATTGTTTTTAGTGAAATTAGAGATTATTCCTGTGAACACTCCGAGTTAGTTTTAGTTTCGTACCCTAAGTTGAAAACTTGGTCTTCGTGGTTCGACCCTGTGCTTGCCACTATTGCTGTTCTTGTGGTCATTGGTAAACTCACCAGACTATATATTTTGACGCATTCGACACGCGTCAGGCACTCAACACATCTGTCACTGAGGACACATCCTTAACTGGTTATGGAATTACTTCTAAATCTAATAAGGAGGCATTACAATATTCTGTTTGGCGCGCACCTATGCAAGAGGAATATGATGCTCTTTCTAAGAACAATACATAGTCTCTTGTTCCTTCCACTGGTGGTCAAAAGCTAATAGGTACAAAGTGGATCTTTAAGGTCAAATGTCACTCTGATGTTTCTATCTACAATCATAAGGCACAGCTTGTTGCTCAATGACTCAGTCAAGAACCAGGGGTTGACTTTCACGAGACCTATAACCCTTTAATTAAGCTCTCTATTGTGCGCTCTTTGGCTGCCTTTTTCAAATGGCCTGCTCGACAACTTGATATCAACAATGCTTTTCTCAATGGGTACTTAACTGAGCAGGTGTACATCTCTCAACCGCATGGCTTCATTTTTCTGCACATCCCTCACATGTGTGTCAACTTCACAAGACTTTATATGGTCTCCATCAAGCCCCTCGCGCTTGATTCGATCGTCTTAGACAAGTCTTAACGTCATGGGGTTTTACTCACTCAAAGGCAGACTTATCTCTATTTATTCATGACACATTTCACTTATATTTTGGTCTATGTGGATGACATTTTAATCACTAGTAATTTTGGTTCTATGATCACACATTTTATTAATTCTCTTCATGCTCAGTTTGCTCTCAAGGACCTAGGGGAACTCCACTACTTCTTGGGGATTGAAGTTTGTTGTAATCACACTGGTTTCTATCTTTCTCAGCAATGCTATGCTCAATATCTTATTGAACGAGCAGGCTTCTCCAATTTAAAGGTTGTTATCATTCCTTGCTCTTCCGTAAAGCTTGATCACAGCGAGTCAAGTCCATTATTTTCTGATGTCTTTCTCTATCGACAAATTATCGGTGGTCTTCAATACCTAACACATACTCGACCAGACATTTCCTTTGTGATCAATCGCCTCAGTCAGTTTCAGCAGTTCCCTCGGATTCCCTATTGGCAAGCTCTTAAGCGTGTTCTACGCTATGTTGCTAGCACAATAGACCTCGGACTTCACATCAAGCCTAACTCCTCACTTCGCCTAGTTGTCTTCTTAGACGCTAATTGGGCCTCCTCGCCAGAGGATCGAAAGTCGATTGGAGGTTATTGTGTTTTCTTTTGCTCCATACTTGTGTCCTAGAGCTCCAAGAAACAAAATGTTGTTGCAAGGTCTAGCACTGAAGCTGAATACCGGGCTCTTGCACAAGCTATTGCTGAGCTCATATGGCTTGAGTCACTTCTCAAGGAAATCCAGTTTGTTCCTACCTCCTGCCCTGTTTTGTGGTGTGACAACCAAAACGCAAATGCATTGGCTATTAACCCTGTCTTTCATGCTCGTACAAAGCACATCGAGCTTGATATTCACTTCATTCGAGATAGAATTATCCAACAAAAACTGGATCTACGTTTCGTGCCTTTTGATGATCAATTGGCTTATGGCCTCACCAAAGGACTTTCCACTTCTAAACATCAATCTATGAGGTTCAAACTTGGTGTTACTGCTACACCACCAAGTTTGAGGGGAGATGTTAGACATACACATTAATTAATATTGTGTAACCTCTACACTTATTGTGTAATACCTCCACTGAGCACAAATCACTCCCTTGATTATGTGCTACCTTATTTAGATGTTTCCTTTTGTATGTAATTACATCTCTATATATAAAAACATGTAATAGATCAATATACAACATAAAATACAATAAACTTATTCTATTCAGAATCTTTCAAAAACCTTAATCAATAATACATATACACAATTCGAATTGACTTGATGGGCACCCCCCATGTGATCAATCTTGTTGACCTTATGCATGAAGCTACCATGTCCAATAATATATTCTTAATAAGTTCTTAAGTACTATGTTGATTGAAGTATAAGAAAAAAAAAAAAAAAAAACTATAACTAATAAATAATATAAAAAGTCAACGTTGCAAGCTCCTCTCTGATAGTCCGGATACCGTACGCATAGTCTAAAACCTCAACGTTTCCATGAAAAAAAAAAACCCTTAATTAACGGTTGGTTGATGTATTGATGAGTATAAATTAAGGGTATGACACATTGCAATTCTCATATAATTCTACACAGCTTAATAGCCAGAACTTATCTTAGATTTCATGGCTTCAGCTTCTTCTTCTTTGTCTCTTAAGGCTTTCTTGATTTTGGGAATTATACTATTGGGATTTCTTACTGTCAACTCCACAGGAGCAAGAGCAAGAGTTGTTCCTACTGATGCAGCCCTTTATTCTTCCAAGATTAGTACTCATGGTGAGTATCAGTGTGTTATTACATAGTATGTACGCACTTTGGGTATCGAGTGAGTTACTCTAGCAGTTTTCTAAATATAATTATCTACTTGTGTATATGTGGATAAAAACAAATTAAAAACCCTTGAGATTGTATATAATTAGCATTGAATTAAATTTTATAGTTTTAACATATGAATGAGAGCGAATTTTGTGAAGTGTTTTGGAATATATATATATATATATAACTTGTAATGAATTGAAGAATGTAACGATTTATAGTGAAATTCTTTTCTTTTTTTTGAAGATAAGTATAGTGGATTTCTCATCCATTGAATTTCAATTACCTCTGTTTTTCTTATTTGAGAATAAGAGGCAATGTAGCTAGTTACAATTTACATTACAGAAATAAAAGTGTTTCCTATCAATAAAAAAAAGACTTTATGGTTTTCATATATAATAGAACTACGAACCTGATGTAATTCTTTTTTTTTTTTTGATATCAACCTGATGTAATTCTTTTTTTTTTTTTTTTTTGATATCAACCTGATGTAATTCTTTTTTGGTTTACTTTTCAATATTTAAAAGGTTCGAAAAGAAAAAAGAAGAAAAGCTTGAAAAAATTAAACCCTTGTCCACCATTGGTGATATATCGAGGCCCAAGGTTTGAAATAAATCTTAGAGTACGTTGGTGGTATATAATAAAATGTATAATTAACTTGTATAAATTACTATCCACCAATAATTGATTACGTCGAACAACTACTACATATAGGTCGAGTGGTCGACCTAATGTATGAGATGTATGAGATAGACGAAGCAACAAATATATGTTAAAAGCAATTAGGTCGGGAGTTCAACTCGTGTTGAACTTAAGGGATGTAAGTTGATTTCTTATAAAAAAAAAGTATATATATGAGATGGTGATCAAATAATTAAATTGATACATCTTGTAGGTGTACATTTTATCATTTTTTAAAACCATTAGACCGATGAAAGACACACATCTCGAGCAGCACATCACCATTTATCTAACGTTCATAATTAATAGTACTATATATGTACCTTGTATTAATTATTTGTGGCTGTTTTGGTGTAGGGGGGCACAAAACTTCAGGGCATCATGGAAGCCATACATACCATCGACGTGAGCGCAAACTGAGCGTTTGGAGTTTTCTTCGCAAGACATTTAAAAAATTTCCATGCATTTTCAATAAAAGAAAATGCTAATGAAAAAAATTAGTATCAAAGAATAATAACCTATCTTCGATCAGTTCTTTGTTCTGTACAAGGTGTGGGTTCTAATTTCATTGCCCTTGCAGTGTGTCTTCTGGTGTGATTTGGATTAATAAGTTTTACTTTGTACACACCTATATATGTCTGGGTTACATATATGGGCAGAATAAGTGCTACTTGTGAAACGTATTTGTTATTCAGTGTGTAATTTTGTAACATTTTGTGTGTTTATTATGGCCAATCTATGTATCTCTCTATCTATCTAATTTGTTGCTGTTCTAAGCCCTTGATAAAGTTCTTATATATCTTTTTTTTTTTTGAAACCTTCTTATATATCTATTTAATTATGCAGGATTATATAATTTTGAAAGGCAAAACGTATTTTTTGGTCCTTGAACTTTAAGTCTTTTATGTTTTTGGTCCCTAAACTTTCAATAGTCTATATTTGGTCCCTGAACTTTCATTGTTGTACATTTGGTCCCTAAACTTTTGAGTTTTTATGCTTTTGGTTCATGAACTTTGAGTTTTTTATGTTTTTGGAGGAAATTAATTTTTTTTTCAGCTTTTTTTGGTTGATGTGAGTTGTCCGGTTCAATTCCAGTTCAGTAATATAAACCACTTTACTCTTCTTGACTAGTCACGCAACATTTTTGTTGCCCACATTGCATAATTTAACGTTTTAAATGGTGAAATGACTAAATGTAGATATTTGTGAAAGTTCAAGGATCAAATTTGTAGTAATAAAAGTTCAGATACCAAGAGAAAACAAAAAGTTCAGGAACCAAATGATGGATTTTGCCATTTTGAAATCAAAATAACGCCTGTTTCATCCATCAAATATTACAAATTTGCAATATTTAAAAGGGAAAAAGGCTAGAATGACACCCCAAGTCACACTCTGTGACGTGGCATGTAGACCCACATCTTTAATAGCCATCCGTGCACATCTCGGGATACATACCACGTGTGTTATGCACTAAAAACTTCATGCCTAATATTCATTTTTATATAGGGCCCACATGTCACGTCACTAAGGTGTGACTTGGGGTGTCATTCTAGCATCTTCCATATAAAATAGCTTGAGAAGGCCATGAAATGTATATGTAGCAATTAGCAAGCAATGGATTATATATGGTAAAAAAAAATATTCCACTTAGACCGTTTGATTACAAAGAAATGTTTTATAGGAAAAAAATATTTTCTTAAGAAAGTTTTTTCGAGTAAATGTTCATAAGAAAATTCTCCTAGCAACATGTGTTTGATCACACATACAAAATTTCTTCCCTCAAAACTCACCAATAACAAGTTTTGAAATAAATACGAAAACTTACCATATATATTAACTGTCACGACCCAAATTTCTAATAATGGATTTGGCCGTAATCGGTGTCACCGACCCGTGACGTGGCCTGAGAGCGGGTACGCAAACCAACGTTTGGCCTGGGGACCAAGTGATATATTATATTTGTTGTGGTGTATGCCTAGTGTTATGTAAATGTGTAGACTAATTAAGTCAGTTCATGCGATAGTAGACGTCAAGACGCGAGCGGGGACGCGCCTCGAGTTGCGTGCGAGCTGGGGACCGGGTAGCTAGACTTGTGGTATGTCTAAATTTATTTAAACGTGGTTCAAATAATTTATTACATAGCCTAGGGTATTTAATTTAATTGAATCAACTTAGAAGTCCTATTGTCATAGCATAAATTTACAAGTCATAGATGTGACTCGAAATACACACTAGCACACACTCCCATGGCACTTAAGTCAACTAAGTGTATTAGTTGGCTGAATTAGTGGAAGAGTAGGACTTGATATGAGCCATTAAATGAACACGGTGATGTGTAGGTGTACTAAGATTAGAACCCAACTATATGAAGAAAACTTATCCTTGTTTGCTTCACTTTGCATGAATATCTAAACAAAAAAAATCAGAGCTGAACATGTTGGGGCTGGAATTTTTGAAGATTTGAAGGTGCAATTAGAGGATCTTAGCTATACAAGGAAGGTGTTCAAGCTTGGGTGTAAAGGAGCACATCATAGGTATAATTTTTACACATCTATACTTCATATTCATGAGTTGCATGTGTCTAAAATGATGGGACTTTTGCATTCAATCAATTGAAAACTGTTCTAAAGTTGTGTTTGATGTGATTTAAAGCTTTGATTTCAATCCCCAAGTTGATTTTCAAAATTTGCAAGTTTTGGTCAAAATTAGGGTTTTTCAAATGCAACTTAAATTTTAAGTTTTGATTTACAAAATGACTTTGATATGGAAAACTAATATCATTTCTATAATCCTTGCTTAAAAACACTAGGTTTATTATAAGAGATTTCAAAAATCAGTTTGTAGTCTTTCATGTGTTCATGAGGTGTTTGATGAAATGCACGAATGAATTAGACTTAATCGTAACCACAAAACCAGATCACATAACTTTTTATATACATATCTGAATAAGCTGATTTCCGGATAAGTTGTTGATGGATATGTTAGGTAACTTCTTACTAAAAATCATGATTTTTTTGGTGTCTATTTTGGGAGTTATGAATTTTCTAAGTTGTTGTTATGAACTAGCTATCAATTGAGATTGGTTCGATGTTTTATATGTAAATCCTTCGTTTTAAATCAAAACTAAGCAAACCTTACCATTTCGGAAAGCTAAGAAGAAGATCTTCAACTTTTCTATAGCGTGTCTTATCAAAATTTTGAGATTTAGAGGCTAAAAAATGGCCTGCAACAATTCAGCTGAATTAAACATCTTTTGCTTAGGAAAAAAAATCTATGCTTTCATGTTTTGAACTTAACTCATCTAGCTTAACCTAAACCCAAACTAACCAACTCTAATACATTCTAAAATATATTAAACAACTCCATGAACCTAAGGCTAGGTCTCAGATATGACTACCCCAGTTTCACAAATTTAAAACTGGACATCGCCCGACCTAGACTTACGTAGACCACGAGCCAACCCTCGCACAGTCCACGCAAATCTAGTCAGCCTTGCCTTACCTTCTACCATTTATGCAACAATTTAAGATGAGATTATTAATATTAGTGAATTATTCAACGATAAGCGGAAGCATTTACCATCTCCAACTAATATAACAACATCAAGACATAAGTTAGGATAACCTAGAAATGTGAAAACCCAGCAAATATATATATATATATATATATCATCACCAAATGTCATATCATAGGAGAGAATATCATCATATACAAGTCCAAGATCTCTCATTCCCAAAACCCAGTTTCAAAACATATAAATACAGTAATACAAAATCAAACCTATGTCGAGTCCAAAGAAAGAACAGTTCCGTTTTCCTCAAAGTAAATCACCAAGCTAGGGAGCTTTCCCATTTCTCAACTGTGGATCTGCACTCAGTCAAACACAAGAATGACGAGTCACCGTTAAGTAACGCCACACAAGATGTTTATAGTATTTCATAATAAATAACAGTTTATATTCATGCCGATAGAAAGAAAAGTACAGGAAATGCATAAATAAGTACAGACTGAAAATAAATCTGAATCAATCGATAGTGAGTGTCTAGAAAACAAAAAGAAAGGCACAAGTAGTCTCGACCAATGGTTGTTTGAGCTGAGGAATAAGCTACCCATTATAAGCTCGGAGTTTAGGATGTAGCCAACTCACACCATCCTAAAGTCCACGCGGATGCATTGTTTTTTGACAATATAACGAAACAACTCCACACCCCGTATAGATCCCACACAATATTGTGAATCCCAAGCACCGGTCTCTGGTTTGTTAACCAGCTTAACCCGCAACTCTCCAGGATCACATTGACTCCCTTGCCCTAGGTTTACTCAAATAGAATAGAGTTTCGAAACAGGATAGCGCAATAACAATAATAAAATAAAACTCAAAGAAATAACTGTAAATTTTTTCACTGGTTTACTTACTCGTGTCCAACACTATTACGCACTTACACGACTCAAGTTTGTCCTTTACGAATCCCCGTGTAATTGTCACTGGCTACAACCAACCAACTTTTAGCACACTTTTCGGGTTTACTGGAGCGTCAAATCACCTTGAAACTGGTTCCAATAGATTCCATGTATACCCAATTATATTGTGGTCAAGTTTTAAGTGAAACCAAATCACAAAACCTCATGAAATCTGTGACCAAAGTACGCTTGAGAGCTAGTTCTAAAAATAATCATTTATAACAACTTCAACTAGCTAATTTGAGGTAACTTTTTAACCACAAAAACCTCAACATTTGTCATACTGACCAAAAAGCAACTTGTAGTACACATTTTGTACTTTCCATAAACTCCAAGAACACTTAAATGAGATCACAAACGGAGAAGTTATGAATTTTTCAATATAACCTATTGACAAGGCAAACTTTATTTATTTTGAATTGAGAAAACTTCTCAAAATCAATATTTTCGCAGTTAAATTCTCAAATCTCGCCAATAACCACCACAAACCCCTCGATACCAACTTTCATATATTTTCACAGCCCGTTGAGTCAATTTGGATTAAAACCAATATTCAATTCATCCAAAATCTCAACATAAATCAATATCAACTATAAAAACATCTTCAAAACTATTATCAACTAAGTCACATCATTTCAAATCACAAAAACCCTATCCCACGCCGATGGAATTTATCCCAAATTGACGAAAATCAACCAAATATATCAATTTGCAACAATTGATACCAATTTCTATGAAAACCTCATGAAAGAAATAGAAAAATCGTAAGATTTCAAATTGAATTGAGGAAAAACACCATGAATTGGGATTTTACCAAATTTCGGGCTGAGTCCCTCGTTTCCACCACGACAACTTGGCTCAAACTGATCGTCTTGTGATATTCTACTGTTTTGCAGAGAGAAATCGGACGAAAATCGAACGTACAGAGCTCCAAGTGCGAGAGACGAGTTAGAGAGCTTTATAAACCAAAATAACATTCGTTCTATGTTGAACGATTGAAATTTTTGATTTATATATTTATATATAAACCCCCAGCTGCTTGTCAGTAGCTTAATTTCTTTTTATTTATTAATTTCCATAAATCTCTATTGTAACATGTTTTGGCTTCCGGTGTCATTTTGGATTTGATTTTTCACCAAATTGAGCCAAACTCTCGACAAAACAGTCCATCATCATAAAACATCAATAACACTGGTCTTTATCAAACCAAAACCACAAAAATCTTAACTTTGTCCATGACATACCAAACTTTTATAGACCAATTAACTTGCCATACTTAACCAAACTTGCACTAATTTAGACCCAATCTTAACCTCGACTACCGCCAAGTGACATGAAACTTGAGACAAGGTCTTGTACCAATTTCATTCTCATTTTACACTACCATCGATCCCGATTATAACGAAAATTGACGTTATACCTCAACAAATTCTAACTTCAGAACGAAATACCATATAATACACAACACAAAAATAAAAATCTCGGCGTCAACGACCGAGAATTGTTCATACGTATCATGACAAGGAGTCCCCGTACAACCTAAATTGACACGTGGCACGAGTTAGATTTTTAGGGTCATTACATCAAAGTTCGGTAATGTGTTTTGGGGTGTTGGGAGGTCAGATTTGGCTAGGGAATTGCGTGTTAGGTGAGTAATCTTGTTGATGTCTTTACTTACATTTCATTCCATCTAATAATTGTTGATGCAGTTGCTTAAACTGTTTTGGTCAATTACCTTGGCTTAGTTTCATCATTGATTTTCATGGGATGATTCATATTCTTTTATTCCGTCCATGTGTAGTTTTTCATGTAAGTGATAGCATGCTATTGACTTCTTTGAGTTCATTGAAAAATTAGTATGATATTGTCCTTGTTGCGATGATCGCTCTTATTCATGCTTCTAATAATGATAATGCTTCTCCTTTATTTCGTTGTGAATGCAACCTTGGCTAGTTTTGACTTCGATATCATTAGTTAGAGTATGACTTGTGTAATGTTGTGAGCTGAAAGGGGGATAAAACAGACCTATCAGGCACGTTCCACGAGGATGTGTGGAGATGTGTTCCTAGTTAACACCATTATGGGTAGGAATGAGTTCCTTAGTTTTGTCACGAATGACTTCCACCAGACTTTGGCTCGCCATATGAATGGGTTCCTTACGAATAAATCAAAAGGACTTCTATGGAGACAGGGATAGGTTCCTTCATATGGTCTGGGGAACCTCAATAGGTCGGGATATGTTCCTCCAAGTAGGCCGAAGGACCTCTGTCGTTGAGTCTAGGACCTCCCACGTGTTCGAGCTTAGTATCACTCTTATTACACCTTTAGTCTTTGTTCCGCACTCAATGACTTACTAGTTTACTATAGTAACTTCTTGCATATGTTCCTTGTTGGCATTTATTTATCGCCTTTTATGCACTTAGTTACCTGTCTTTCTTTATTCGAAATGTGGTTAAACATGTCTTCGAGAGTTATTGTTATATATTTGTACTCACCGTCCTTTTTATGACAGTGGATGCAGATCCGTTGAGAAGTAAGCTAGGCAAGGAAAAGATTGCGACTACCTCTGAGCATCGAGCGCATTACTGACCTGACTTGTAGGTCTTTTTGACATTTTGTATATACTTTTATTATATCTTTTGCTACTATTGGGTTGTATATTGGGTTGAGCGATAATTCTCCGACTTGACACATTATCACACTGTTATCGCCATCTGATTATATTGCATGTGATCGATGATGTTTTCCTGATTTCCACACTTAGGGTTTAATATACATTGCTTCCGTATAAACTGCTAATACTTTCGCTAAATTGGTTAACACTTCCGCTGTATTCATTAATTCGTTAAAATTTTTAATTAACCATGAATTTTGTACAACGGTGTAACTAGTGTATTATTTATCTTGAATGGTGTAAGTTGGTAAATGGGTTAAAAAGGCTGACTAGTACGTAGTTAAATCATACATGGATGAAATTAGGGCTTAATTACAGGATTAGGTCGGACGGTGCCATAGATTAGGAAAGGGACCATCACATTAACTATATTAATTTTTATGTAGTGTTGGCTTGAGTTTTAGAGTTTTTTTTAGATTTGGGGCTACTGGCGACGGCTCATCCGATCTACGTTGATGGCCCCTTCCACCTCTCTCTTTCCTATTATCATTTTCTTCTTTTGCTAAATGGAAGTAAGTTTTTCTTCTCCCTGTCGGGAGGCATTCAGTTTTCCTCTTCTTGTATGGAGGTTTGAGTTATTTTCTCCTTGTAGGGAGGTTTGGGTTTTTTCTCTTCTTATTGTAAAGATTTGAAGTTCTTTTTGCAAGAAATGGATTGACGGCACTTGTGGAGCATGCAAGCAAGGAGCCGTAAATGGTGTAAGTTGGAACTGTCGAGGGCTTGACTACGGGTGCACACGGATTGGATCCAGTCCAATTAGGGTCAATCCGTAATCCAATCCAATTATTGCGGATTGAAAAATTACAATCCAATCCAATCTAAATAATTTATCAATCCAACTCAATCCAATTTGCAAAATGCGGACCGAATTGGATCAAGTTCTGCGGATTGTTGTTTTCCTATCCAAAATTTATGAAATTAGACTTAATCAAATGAATCACAAGAATTATATATCTCATGAATGACAAATTTACAACATACATTCCACAAATCTATATATAAAATATTTCCCACAAAAATTGTTATCACAATAACCTTCAAAATATAAGTTCCTACATAAATAAATGTGTTATCCACAAATTTTCACCATACATCCTCACAAAAGAATAAAATAAGTGTATGTTGAACATACAACCTACAATAAAAAGGTCGAAAGCGTAATAAAAGAGTTAAGAACAAGTATAGTCTTTTAGATATTTTAGTTTATAGTTGATAGTTTGAGTTGATGCTAATAAAGTTACTATAGTACATATGATAAAATATATGCATGTGTTGATATGTTAAACGGACTGGATCGGATTGAATCTGCGGTTTTTTAATGTAGGATCCGTAATCCGATCCAGTTCAGCCGGATTAATGATTTTTCAATCCAATCCAGTCCAAGGGATAAAAAAAATTGACCCAATTAGTGATAATTGGTCCGAATTGGGCCGAATTCGCGGATTAGTGCAATCTGTGTGCACCCCTAGGCTTGACAACCCTTGATCAGTTCTTAATCTAAGGATTTAGTTAGGTCGAATTAGCCATAGTTATTTTTTGTTTTATAATATTATTATTTTTTATAAGTATATAGAATGGTTAATTCGATACATTCGACAAGTATATAAGTTGCACATGAGTTTGCAAACTTTTCAGTGTCACTTTGATCCCTATGGTGGGAAAAGGCTGCTATTGATGTAATTTCATAGATAAATCAAATGTAATAGTGAGCAGTTTTTATGAATGGATATTTTTTCGTCGAAAAACTATATTCATTTTTATATTTAAAATATAAGTTTAATGTGTCTTAATATAGAAACTCTTATTTCCTCAAAAGAAAACTCAATTTGCCCACCATAATAGGTGGAAAAATATATGGGTCTTAACATGGAAAATTGGCAATCATGAGAAAATGTTCCGTGTGAAAATGTTAGCTATCAAACACAATAAAATGTCATTTTCTCACAAAATTTGTCATTTTCCTTGAAACATTTTATTTTTCTGTTCAATCACATGTGACCTTAAAAGATAATTATATGTAAATGAGATTCACTTACCAATTGGGTTTTCTGATGGTTTGGTATGAGGTTAATGATATATGATGGTGAGGGTTCGAGTCCCAAAGGGGTTAAAAAAAGTTGGTTTCTTTTTTTTATTAGAAAGAAACTAACTTACCTCCACCAAGGTTTGATCTTTGAACCCATGACCAGCCATACTCTTAAACACTATACCAAACCATTGAACCATCCAATTGGTTAAGAAAAAAAAATAGTATTAATTGTAAATGTTTGACGCGCTTGGTGAATACAATTACCAAACCCTAAACCCTAAAAAAAGTTAGTTTCTTTCTTATCAAAACAAATATATCTTGTAAATGAGATTATGGGAAAAATTTTAGAAACGTTTGGCAAATTTAATTACCAAACCCTAGTTTCTCGCACTAGTCTCCTTCGATCTCATTTGATTTAGAGACAACTTTTTGGTTTTGACTTTCGATTGTCTGACCAATCGTCTGACCACATAGGTTTGATATGTGTTTGTGTAGTTTAGTCGGTAATGTCTGATACAATTTTTAGTGGTTTGATATTGGAGAATCAAATGAACATGTTCGATTATGAGATTTCTACACATGTGGTGATGGTTCAATCTTGTACTATATACCAAACCATAGCTCTTGGTGTTCAACCGTGTGACGGCCCTAGTTCACAACCCTAAACTGGGCGCCGCTCGGCCTAGACTTATGTGGATTCCCGAGCCAACCTCGCAAAGTCAATGCAAGCGTAGTAAGCTTTCCTTACCATTAGCCATTAATTAAAACAAATTTAAGTAAGTTATTCAAATTAGTGAGTTATCAAAGTATAACGGAAATAATTAAAAGCTCAAACTAATATAAACAACTCCAAGACACTAGTCAGAACAACCTAGAGTGTAGAAACCCTGCATATGTATATCATCATCAAGTATAATCAAGTCACATGAGAGTAATATCATATCGTATACATGTCTCAAGTCTCTCACAAACCCATAAACAGTGTAATAAAAAATATATACATAAATAGTACAATCAACCTACTCAGTAAGCGAATGGAGGTCTCCTCGCAATCCTCAACAAAAGTCACTTATCCCCGGTCCTTTACCCTTGTCTATCTTGTAGGTTGACGGGGCTGCACCCACCATCATAAAAAGGACGGTGAGTACAAAAAATAACAGTAACAACCAAATGGAGTTTTAACATAATTTCAAATGTCAAATAAATGACTAAACGAGTATCATGCATGGATATCACAAAGATAATAAAATACTGCATGATAAATAAATCACTAAGATATCAACGATAAATGACTGTCAAGAGCATAAAGCAAAAAGATATCTAAGTGTTCCAAGTCTATCAAGTTGCTACACAGAGTACACAACCTGACTTCCCAGACAGATTCTGGACCTAAACAAACCACCAAACAGCTTAGAACGAGTGAAAGATATCACAAAGCAGATCCCCACCTTAAATTGCGAGTTTAGGCACGTCCGAAAATCTGTGTAGTCACGATGGTGAAAGAGATCACAAAGTAGCCTCACCGCACCCGTGACCATCATATTGCCCACTTAGGACCCAAAAGATCACTCATTAAGGAATTCAAGGAAGCACAAAGCCAACAAATCCACCAAGGATAGATATCAAAAAGAAATGTTCAACAACACATTTCACAACGAGATATTGCTCAACAAAGTTAATAGCCAAGTAAATGTACAAATAAGATTATATAAATACTTCAGTTGGATTTACTCACAATACAAAGCGAAACTTTGCACTCGTGACTCTCACACACCACCAAACCAATTTCGTGCACTCGTCACAATCCACTAAGCACCTGGTAATCATTTTTCGATTCAATTTGTTCGCGTTAGAGTCTTATTTATGTTTAAATTGTAAATTCTCGTTAATTTTCCCAATTTTTCATACTTTTATTCATTCGAGCAATTGAGTCAATTACCCGAGTATTGGGTCGTATTTGGACCCATTGGGGTATTCGAGCAAAACCCTAAAATTTCTGAGATTTTCTAAAATATTTTTCAAAAACATAGCCTTGGCGCCATGGGTGGCGCGCCGTCCACTCAACCACCACGGCTCCCTCCATGACGCGGACCTAGGCAGGGATAAAATCATAACCTTGGCACCGTGGATGGCGCTTAACCACCACGACGCGGACCTGGTAGCCTAGGTCGCGTCGTGGCTCACATCGTGCCACAAAGGCCACAGTGCCCCCAGCGGCGCCACTGGTTACTTCACGTTGTTGGGGTTTTTTGAACCCCAGTTTGCGTCGCCATATTCCGAACCTATCTTAACCTCGTAGGGACCTCAAACACAAACCAAAACCACCATCAATTCGTATCAAACAAGTCCACAACTCATCGTTCCTGATTTAGACTGAAAATCATCGGAACAAAAACGCACAAAACCGACACCAAAACGACGAGAATTCAATGGGGAGTCGGGATTTCACCTCCGTTTGAATCGTTGCACGCTCCCCTGGCGTCAATTCGCGATGAAAATCCCAGAACCTCAACCCCAATTTCATTTTCTCAGTGAAGAGAAAGAAATGAAACAAGAGAAAAAGTTAACAACTCCTTTTATAATGTGGTTTCATCCAGGGGTGTTTATGTATCTCGAGGTTCATCTTGTGGCCTCTATTCTAAGTGATCCTCTCCCTTGTGCCTATCCTCATTTGACCAATAAATGGCCTATCTCGGGCGTTTCTACGCTTGGCATGCACCACGACTCACATTGTCGCGTGTGAATGAAAATACTAATGACCCGAACATATTTCCACATTAATTACTCATCACATGTTATTCCAATTGTTTATGAAAAATCATTTTCCAAACCTGTGTTCCCGTATTTTGTCCGCCTGATACCCATTCGACACGTTTTCCTATGTGAATCTACTCGTAATTCGATGTCACCGTTCTGTCACACAGACACGAGTATAAATAAATAGTATACATTGTCACACATACATAACATATTTTTCGGGTTGTTACAGACTGCCTTAGATGCTGAAAACTACGTGTGGTGCAACAGTAACAAGCAAAAATCAAAATTACATACAGAAAAAAAAAAAAGAAAAAAAAACATCAAAACGAATAATTAATTAAAACATACCTTATTGTAGTCGATATCATTTCTTCTTGTTGAATCTGTCAACATTTTGACCCAAACAATGCCGAATCCTATAAATTAGATGCCCTACATATCAATGAAATCACATAAAAGTTGCACCACTATACTCTATTTGAAAAACCTAAAAAAACTTGTAAATCGATTTGCAAATGAGTGGGCGAGGCAAGTGAATGGAGGTGTTTTCTAGTGGATTTATCGAAGTTTCCATAAAATGGATAAGGGCTGGAGCAAAAGAGATGTTTGAGCACGTGTGGATGGGTGGAGAAAAGGGGTTTTTATTACAGGCAGTTGAGTCATTTCACATGGGATATAATTGGAAATTGTGTTTTGGTTAGACGTAAAAAAAAGTGAGGTTTATCTAGCCACTTTCTACATTGCTGAAAGAAAAATGTTAGAATGACAATACCGTAAGTCACACCCGAAGTCACACATTAGACACAAAAGTCGTTTGTATGGTCTCGATCCGGTAGTGTGTTATGCATCGAGATTTATGTATGCTCGCATCCTTAGGCACATACTCCCAGCTTATGTGCCCCATGTGGCTTTTGAGTGTGACTTGAATGTTGTCATTCTAACATTTTTCTTACTAATTAAAAATCAGTTCACAATAAAGTTAGGTCGGTGTTCACCTCTTTGTGCCGAATTATGGGGAGTTAAACATGACTTGCAACTAACGTGAGATAAAGGATGTAGAAAACTCGTTGTGGAGCTAGACTCGCAGGTAGCAATTGATCTTATTCTAGACTCATCACAAAGTTAATTTCGAGATCCACTTATTCATGATATTCTAAGAGAGACGAACAGGGAGTGAAATGGAGTTTTCAACCACAAATTTAGATAAAAATAATGTATGTGCAAACCACATAGCCAAGGAAATCAAATTTTCATGTTGTTAGAGCAGGATATCATGCAGTTACAGATATAACCTAGATTAGATTTGGTATTTGCTAATCAACAAAAAAAAACCAGTTCATAATAAATTCAAGCGAAAACGTGATGAGCCCCCTTTCCCATCTCTGTTGACCTTAATTGCAGCATGAATCTACCATATCCAATAATTGAAAATTTAACATTATTTCAACCCTGCCCTTAATTACATTTTTCCTATTGGTCTACGAAAAGTTAAACAATTGTAACTTGAGGGCATTTATGAAAACAAATAAATACGTTTGGTTAAAGAAACTAACCATGTATTATGCATATCTTTTTCTAAAGAAATAAGAAGTTGCTAAATTTTTGGATGTTTAAAAAGTTGAGTCGGTTAAAGAAACCAACCGTATTTATTTGTTCTATAAATGCCCTTTAAGTTTCAATTGTTTAACTTTTTGTAGATCAATAGAAAAATGTATCCAAAGGCAATGTAGGAATAATGTTCAAAATTCAATTAATTGATTCTTAAGGAGAATTGGTATTATATATAGTATAGAATATAAAAATAGATAAAGATGATTGGGAGTCGCACTTTAGGCACCAATTCAATATACCTTAAATATGTATTTTGAAGTGTATCGAATATCGAGCACCTAAGTAGATGCACCTTATTAAGTGTCTAAAGTAGGTTGGTTCAGCGTCTTACATTTTATTCAGTGACACCGGCATCTAATAAGAGTAATGCCAAGCTTTTATAAGATCTTGAGTTAGAATATCTTCATTTTTCGAGACACCTGTGGGTGTGGGGTGTGTCTTGTGTGAAACGGCACAAATCAGTAAGTCACGAGTGTCAC
This sequence comes from Stephania japonica, assembly GCA_039657345.1. Taxonomy (NCBI): domain Eukaryota; kingdom Viridiplantae; phylum Streptophyta; class Magnoliopsida; order Ranunculales; family Menispermaceae; genus Stephania; species Stephania japonica. The sequence goes on from CM077558.1 coordinate 51,668,398, forward strand.
GAAAGTGAGTCCTCTCTCTCTCTCTCTCTCTCTCTCTCTCTTGTTGGTGGAGGTTTTGGGGGCGATGGCGCGCATGAAGATCGTGTTCGGACTTCTCACCTTCGTCACTGTCGGAATGATAATAGGTTCGTTTCGTTGATCTTCAATCGAGCTATCCATCTCTCTTGTTTCATTGTTTTTGTTTCAATTCTGCGTTTCTCGTTCTCGATTTGGTGGATTGTCGCGTTCGATTTGGTTTTCTTGTTTACGATCTACTGTTTTTAGCGATTTCGAGATAGCAAGCATCGCGATTAGGGTTCTAGTGATCTCGGTTTCGAATTTGGTGAAGAAAGACCTAATTTTTATGCAAAGATTTGTCATTTCGACCGTACAAGCATCGATTGTATCGAAATGGAGTAGATTGAGTTGCGAGTGTGGAGAGATGTTGTTGATGATCGATCTGTTAAGGATTTCTGAGTGGCTGCTATGGTTGGGTTTGATTAGGTTTTTGTTCTGACAATGCTTGATTAGGTTTTGGTTCTGAAATGATTTGGTCTCTTAAATTGGAGACGTGGCGTCCGCATATTGTTGATGATTAATCCGTGAAGGATTTCTGTGTGGCTATGGTTGAGTTTTGATTAGTTATTTGTTCTGGCAATGATTTAGTATCCTAAACTTTCCCTGGCCTCTTATTGAATGGGCTCTTACCACATTCTTCGATTTGATATATACAAAGCATCCGTGATCACTTTTTTTTCTTGACTTCAGCGGGAGTCGATCCCACGACCTCCCTAAACCTTGCCATTTCGCAAGTGATGCCTCGTCCATCTCACGAGAGATGCTTTGGTAAGCATCCGTAATCACTTGGAGAGTGAGAGAGATTAGGCAAAAAGGTTAATGATGCAATTGTTGAGCAATGATAACATTCACCAGGTTGTTACTCTTTATTTTTAAAGAAAAAAAATTAAAAGAAGTTGTTATGGTAGAAGATTTCACGTTTTACTCTATCTTTGAATGGTTAAACAGAATTAATCTGCTCATTGTGGAAGTTAATTCTCCCAGGTCTCTTTTCACACCCAAGAAAGTTTATAGTTAAAGCATTAATGTTGCATCAAACTGAGCCCAGTAGATTAAGTGTTTCTGATCTGATGACTCGTGGTTGTTTAGATCCCTTAGCCCTATTGGACATTATTGTGACCTATAGTACACTAGTAATGAGAAGGCCTTTGGTGCAGTGAAAATTTCTAATAAATAGTAAGGTGTTGGTGTTGCTTTAAAAAAATGTATGCAGATATAGTGAGGAATTATGTGAAGGATAATTATCTCAGGTCTCATTTTATGCTCTTTTAGTTTTGCAATTCAAGCATTAATGTTTCACCGAACTAAAAATTATTTGATCAAGTATGACTAATAATATAGTAGATTGAGGACAACTTTTTAAAATTTCATGACTACTAATCGTACTTGAGATCCTTTGGTCCCACTTTAAATTGTTGATCACTTGGCTTGTGTTTTTGTTATCCAAAAGTAGCATTGGTGGCAAAGTGCCCTGGAATACCTAATCAGGGGCGTGCCTGGGGTAGGGCAAGAAGGGCGACCGCCCCAGGCCCCCACTCAAAGGAAGGCCCCCTGCCCATACATTAATAAGCATACATATATATATATATATTTTTTTTTTTTTTGAAAAAATAGATTTAAAAAATTTTCTTAGACTCGCCAAAAAGAGAAGGCCCTATCTCTTAACTTATACTTGAAGTATAAGGTACTTCTCACATAAATAATCTAGTTTGTTACGAGAATTATGAGATAACTTTTCATTTCTATAAAACCTTGTCACTCGATTTATGCAATCTTGTAAGTCAGCTTACATCGTTTTGACTTGCTCATATTTCTTGTCTCTCACCCTTAATGTACTCCGTCATTCTTCTAATCCTTTTTTAACTTTACCACTTAAGAAGATTCTTACACTTTTCATTATTGATTTCAAGTCCTAAAATCAATAATGAAAATGAAACATGAAAAAAGTCTTAAAATAATTTTTTTAACTATAATATTGTCGCTATGAGATAAAGAAGTAATTTTATATTGAGGGCCCCATTTTCAAGGTTTCGCCCAAGGCCCCCAATATGTCAGGACCGACCCTGTACCTAATCCATATTTATGGATACATATCGACAATCTAGGATGACTCATGGCTTGCCCCTTCATGGTGAAGGCTTACAAAAAAGTGGTGAAAGTTAGTTTCTATGAACTCTATCAATGGAACTTATGGATTATTGTGAGAAATTTGAAATATAAGGAAAGATACAGATTCAAAGATCAAAAAGAGTAGTTAAATCCAAAATCATCCAAGGAAGAAGCTCACATTTAAGTTGCTCATTGACATAACAACGATTAGTTATACACAATCTTTTTAAATATGAATGTCCTCAGATGGAATACTTGCCAAGTAAGTGCAGCCTTTGAATGCATAGGGGCAAGATTCTTGCCATAGTAGAAAATAACAAAATTTTGTGAAAAAATATTGTATTGTTATTGTTAATTTGCTATTATATTTTCTTAGCTGGAGCAACATTTTTGGTCCAACCTTGATGAGGAAAATTTGTTACCAAGTGTTTAGCCTATAGGAGTGCTGCTCAACCTTGATGAGCACCATCTCGTTGTCTAGTATTTCTAAACTCACGGTGCATGGATTCAGTCTTCGTCCTACTCAACTTAAAGCCTTTAGACTCTAATGATGTTACGCATAGAATTCAAGTTGGATGGAAGAAATTGAGGAGTTAAGTGAATGTTGGGCGGTTAAGTAAGAACAACTACATAAAATGAACGTAACAAAATTGAGGATGCTTAGGTGGATGTGTGGTAAAACTTGTTAAGATAGAATGAGGAACATAGAAATTCCAAGATAAGTAGGAGTAGCACCAGTTGACACAAAGATTAAGGAAGGGTGGTTGCGGTGGTTTGAACACCTATATAGACGGCCTACAAATGCTCCCACTAGAAAACTTGGCTCAATAGAACTGAAGAAAATCGATGAGGTAGCGGTAGACCGAAGTTAACTTGGGACGCATTAATTAGGAGAGATTTGAATGGTTTGGAAAGCTTACCATCAATTGCACTAAATTGAGCACAATGGAAGAGTTTGATCCATGTAGCTGACCCCAATTAATTTGGGACTGGAGCTATGTTATTGTTGTTGTTGTGTCTAGCCTGTAATTAATGCATGCATTTATTTCTTTGTTATTTTGTTCTTTGGTTCGCTTGTTTGGCAAATTATCATCTTTAATGACTGCATGGATAAATTTTTGGGCTTTTGCAGGAGCTTTGTTTCAATTAGCATTTCTACGGAGGTTGGAAGAGTCATCTGGTAGATTTGCTTTGTCATTTAACATTTTGTGTTAACCCGTTGTCTTTTTTTATTGATTCAGATATTTTGTTAATCAATTTGCTTAAACTCACTTCCTTATCACTGTTTTGATGTTCAGCTTTTCTTTTTGTTTTGACCTGTGAATTTCTTCCATACCATCCTTTAAATCTTGGCACTATCCCCCCTCCCTAATGGGTTTTATTTCTCTTATCAAAAAAGTGGGTCTTGTTTCTACCTCTTGTATCATATTGAATTTTTGATGCATAGAAGTTTTTTCCTACAATTCTTCTTTTCATTTTTGTTTTAGATGTTTCTTCCAATTGTGCCCTTTGTTATTGACACTTTAGATTATGTAGAAAAACTGCTAATTACATTTTTCAACTAGATGATACAGTCAACTAGTGAAGGTTTCATGCATTGAATTCCGAGTTGGTATTAGATATTGTGATACATATACTTGGAAATGGATGGGAAAAATCTAAAAAGTTCTCGCAAAACATAATGGTTTCCCTTTTTCTCATTTTGAATTTGTATATTTATATTAGCTAGATTATGGTTTATTTAAACAGAGAGGATTTGATGCATTGTCTGTTGGTCTTTTCCCTTTTTGTGCTATTGCTTTTATCTCTGCACCTTAATTTTTTGTTTCAGGTATATCCCGTTGGGCTAATGAGAGAGATGCTGATGTTTTGCGACTAGGATTTGTATGTTCCTATTGCGACTCTCATAGTTACAGTTCCCATGCACCATCATTGTGTATGAGTTTAAATTTCATTTTTTATTTTCTTTCTGCAATTATATGATATCTACATTTTTATGAATAATTCTGTGATGTCTTCTCAAAGTAAAAAAAAAAAAGAGAAACTTAGTTGTAATATCAATCTTCTTCTTTTGTGTATGTCCTTTGCTAGACAGCTGAAACTGAGAGTCCTCATGATTGCCTTTTAGGTAATCTGTGTCCCAACATAAAGAATCTAAATATTATGATAATTCATTATTCAGTTCCAAATTGTTGTTGACATGTCTTTATATTAGTGTTTAGCCTAATTCATCTGTATGTTTTAACTTGGCTCATGTTTATATGCAAAGCAATTGGCATAGACTTTTCGCAACCACCTTTGTTGGGTAGCAAAAGTGATGCTGCTCATGCTATTTTTCGAACCGTGTGCCATGCAGAACTTTACTAAGCTGCACTTCTTACTGATAGATTGACTGAACTGACGGCTTCATCTGATGTTACCTTATTTCTAGAACTAATTGCATTCCATTATTTAAGTATGCATCTTTTGTTTGCTAGTATATTTGCTGAAGCCTGTTTGTAAATTTCAGAACATTGTGCATCCTTTTTGCTGGGGTCTACAATGGATGCACATCCAATAACATTAATAATTTTAGGAAACATTAATTCCGACGTCTTTAATCTACTTATTTTGTGGTTTTGTCTAAGTTTTTTATTTAGTTTGTTGACAAATATCTTCTGTTGATGTAGGTTCAACCTGAGGTTATTAGTTGGTCACCACGAATTATTGTCCTCCACAATTTTTTGAGTAATGAGGTACACATATGACACTAAATGGCATGAAGTTCAGTTCCATTATTAGTCATGTAATTGTTGGATCCGTTATCTGAGTAAACCTTTCTTCCAATGCTGGATGAACGCACTTCTACTTATTCTTCTAATGCTTTGTCAGACTCACAAGTATTGGTATAATTGATGAAGATTATAGAGAATGTTTGGAACTTTTTTTTTTTTTTTTCTTAAAAGAAATGGCAAGTATGGTTGGAACATGATCTGATGTGCTGACTCAAGTTATGGGATAATTTTTGTATGCTATATTAGTTATATTTTTGGTTTTGGAAACCTAATTTACTTGTGAAATTATACAATCCCAAAAGGAATTTCTTTTCCTTACAAAAAGTATTTATGATATTAAGCATGAAAAGTCATGTAGTATACTACTGTCTTCTCTATAAAGTAAATAGTGGTTTTAATAACATATAAACATTTTAGGCTATGATATATCATATATGCATGTGAAGAGATGGGATAAAGTGAAACCAAAATTCAGGTAAATTTTTTTGTGCCTTCTTAAATGTTTCATAAATCATTAAATTCTAAAATGTGGAAACTTAGATGGCTATATGGCCTATCTTTAGAATTCTCTTAGTGATTTGTAAGTTTGGATTTTGGGTTGAAATTGCACGAGTGCTCCGTTGGTGACATACGATTAAACCCTCTAGCCATTGGATGATTTTGAGGAATTAAATGAAATTTTGTTCTTGGAATTTATGGTTGTAAGTTTGGCGAGTCAGTTTCTACTGTCACCTATGTGCAAGCTGCTATAAATATCAGAATAAGTCGCACTTTTGAATATTTACCTGTTGTTGAGGCATTGAAGTGATGCCTAAATGATTTAGCTTTCCAAGATCATATGCTTTTCAAGTGGTTTGTTGCATGTGGCATGGGCACATGGCTTGAAATTCTGATGGGAACTTTGAATTTTGAGTTTGAAGTATAAATTTATGATCTTGCAGGAATGTGATTATCTTATGGCATTTGCTAAGCCGCGCCTCCAGATTTCTACTGTGGTGGACACTAAAACGGGGAAGGCATGTGATGCAATTAACCAAACTCATTCCTTAAGAAGTAGACTTGAATGCTTTGATTGTTTGTTTTCGTTGCTAAGAATCTTAAGAGAGACCTTGTGTACGTTGACCTTAATGGATGAAATACCACTTTATTTCCCTATGAAACACAAGGTTCAAGCCCCTGTGCATATGACATGCAATCTATAGATTCTATACGTTTTAGCATGCTCCTCTTTGGGGTCTGCACCTACTGGGGAATTGATGAAGTCGGTTTCCTGTATAGCAAAAGCGTATAGTGTGGTGAGAAAGGTATTTGGATGCTTCTGCAGTTTTGCTTCAATATGGGGAAATGAAACTTCTTCTGACGCTATAGCAGTTGAAGATTGAATGATTCATTATGTCAGACTGCACCGTAAGAATAAGTATTTCGTTACTGATTATAGGTAGGATGTGAAATTGCCCTTATTTTCCTCTTTTTGAGTATAGTATCAAGATATTGCTTATTAAGCATGAAAGTCCTGTTCTAAAAAAAAAAAAAAAAAACCAAAAAGAAAATAAAAGCATGAAATCCATTCTCTTCATGTCTTGCTATCTGCTCATTTCTTTTTGGTTTTTTTAATAAAAGTTTTTTCATATTGTTCTTTCAGGGAATTAAGAGTAATGTCAGAACAAGTTCTGGAATGTTTTTGAACCATGAAGAGAGAAAGTATCCACTCATAAAGGTTTGTATTAGTTAATTCATTAAATTTTTTTTCTATTGCAGTGTCTCGTTGACCTTTTTCTCATTTCAAACATGTCCCTTAACACATTTGTAATGTTGATAACTAAAGATTGATCAAGGGAGATGGAATATCTTGTTTGTTTCCTTATGGGTTGGACAATTTCACCTTTTTTGTTAAAATTGTTTCGTGGTTTTAGTTAAAATTGTTTCCTGTTCCTGTAATTTTATATTGTCATTTCCGCTCCTAGTATTTGGTCTTCCATTAAGATTAGTCCCAGTATCTTTTAGGAAGAAGTTATGGTCAATAGTTGATTGCATGTTCTCCTATGTACAGGTAATTGAAAAACGAATTTCTGTGTTTTCTCAAATCCCAGTTGAAAATGGAGAGCTTATTCAAGTTTTGAGGTATTGCTTCCCACAGCTTTTCTCTGAACCAATTGTTATGAGCATGAGCACTAATTAGTTCCATTATCAAGGCTAACGTCTGCAGAAGCACAGGTATGAGAAGAACCAATTTTACAAGCCACATCATGACTACTTTTCCGACACTGTAAGTTTCTATGAGTACCTTTAATCTCCCTATGGCTTAGGTGTAGTATGCTTGGTTACTTTTTCCTATGCATCTAATACTCTTAAATTCCATCGCAATGCAGTTTAACTTGAAGCGGGGAGGTCAGCGAATAGCAACAATGCTGATGTATTTGAGTGATAATGTTGAGGGAGGAGAAACTTACTTTCCTATGGTACACTTTGAATTTCCTCTTTTAACGCTTTTCGATTATCTTGATCTGGCACTTTATTCTTTGAGCACTGAAAATAGCTTCAGATTCTTGCCATCTGTTATTTTAGAAATCAGATAAAATTTTGCCTTGCGCCTTATACAAGACAAGGTAGGCGGGTGGGAGAAGTGAGAAATATATGCAATTGTATTGATGCTTTGGGTGTGCATATGTAAAAATGATCTTCCTGTCTTTCTTTGTAGTAGCAATTGGGATTCATCTTGTTATTTGGACTTGATAGGTTTGAAGTCCACTTGAATTTGTGGGGAAGATTTGCTTAATTTTCTCTGTTGTTGTAATATGATAAAGAAATCTGATTCAAGTTGCTCTATTCTTTGTGCTTTTGCTTCCTTAAGTTTTTTCTCCTCCAATAATGGCTAGTCTCTGGATTTCTGTTTTGCAGAAAGCCAGAAATGGAAGTCCTAGTTTGATTATTACACTAATCTGTTTCTTATGTATACTATGCTTCTTTTTCTTTTCAGAATTTTTTTTTTTTTAATCCTAACTCTACTTGGTACTTAATGTGAATTGTGGGGACAAATTTAGCGCACTGTTCCGTTGCTATTTTAAACATTGGCTATGAAAAACAATAAATTATATATTTTTATCAAGCAGTTCTTGTGAAATTTGGTTGAGTTTTGAGGTGTATAATATGGGCGATAATAAGGATGGGAGGGACAATTGTGTCTTCTCAGGCCTGTTTCGTATATTTGGATGCAAAGAAAAGCTGAAACTTTATAGGCTTCAAAATATTTAAAACATTGGCAAAGTTTTCAGTCTCTGAAACTGACCTTATTATTTGATATATGATGATTTGTTTGTCAAATGCTTCATCTTTACTGCTCAGTCTGCTTGTTTTGGGTGATGATGGCTGAAATTGCAAATCGTTTAGGCTGGAGATGGTGATTGTCTTTGTGGAGGCAAACTTGTCAGAGGACTGTCAGTAAAACCAGTCAAAGGCGATGCTGTCCTTTTCTGGAGCATGGTTTGTTTCTTCTTCTTTGTATTTTTACCTAATACTGATGCATACTTAATGCAACTGAAAAAAAAGGCAGCCAAATGAAAGATGCATTCATGCTATTACTTATTTTCCAGAAAGGGCGTTATTCAAAAAAGCCATGTGATTATTCTGGTCATATTGTGTTTCAGGGACTCGATGGGCAGTCCGATGTTAACAGCATACATGGGGGCTGTGAAGTATTGTCTGGAGAGAAGTGGTCTGCAACAAAATGGATGAGACAAAAAGCTACTTCATGATTTCTGAATCGCTCCTGACGTCACTTACTATAGGTTATACTCCCTCGAGTTCGTCTTGTGTAAATTATCCCATCTTTAAACTCACTATTATATTGCCACAGTTCCTTTCCGTTTTAATAACCAAAGCTAATGAATCCTACCAATTTATATGGGCATGACGAAATTCCTGACCTTAGCTTACTGTTGTTACTTATTGGTAGGAGGAACATAGCTAGGAATCTGTGAAATCTTTTACATTGTAATTTTGCTGTGTAAGTACAATGTAAAAGTAATGATACAAGTTTTACATTTGAGAAATATAATTGTCACTTACTAATCCTTATTCTGACCTTAGTCTACTGATGTTACTTGTTGGTAGAAGGCAAGGTACTACTAGTGTATTTTCTTGGGCAGATTATGATAATGACATTACTTTTTACTGAATATATCTTGCATTGTTTTACTGAATTTTATCTTTTTCTTATCAAAGCCATTTTATCTATTGTCTGTGAATTCAATGCCCAGTATCGAGAGCTAACCACGTTGACTAGTCTGGACCAAGGTTTAAAAAATTGCTAGAATTCGTCCAAGTTTGGGTGAATTTTGTCTAATAAGAAGGGAGCGACACGAAGCTTAAGTGCGAGAAAAAAAAAACAAAAAAAACAAAAAAAACAAAAAAAACAAAAAAAACAAAAAAACGAAAAAACAAAAAAACAAAAAAACAAAAAAAACAAAAAACAAAAAACAAAAACAAAAAAAACAAAAAAAAAAAAAAAAACAAAACAAAAAAACAAAACAAAAAAACAAAAAAAAACAAAAAGTTGCCTAAAAATCGTCGAAATTCGGTAAAAATCATTGAAGTTGAGTCTAATAAGTTATAAGCTTGTAGAACTTTGAAGATGTAGGCGAAGTTTTCTTCGATTTGAAGAAAGGTTCTAAAAGGTATGAGAAGTGAAACATATCACGTACGTTAGCACTCATTGAGATTCATGGAGCGAAACCCTCAACCTTCCCTTTAAATCACTCCATCCAGCCATGAGGATCGAAACATCAAAAGGTAGATCCGAGTGCTTCTTGAAGAGTAATGGAATAAAATCTACCCATCTAGGGCTTTGATAGTCAATGAGACAATGATAAAGAAGAACCTAGAAAAGTATACAAGTGACCCGAGAGAACGGATGTTGCGGGTGAGAGAAGAAGACGGAGAGCTGAAGACGAACAAGAACGAGTTGAGCAAACACTGCGATTTGAGGATGTTATTGATGCGATTCTCTCTTTTTCATTCAAAACAAGGCTTCTTAATATTGATCATGGATGCTTCTCGATTTCCATGTTTATGAGGTGCACAGTGCACTCCCGTAATTGATATTTATGTGTCATGTGTGGTATCCATAAAAATATAAAAAATATCATTATTCTTCAATATATTTACATTTTTTTTTACCAAAAATAAGTTTTGCATTCATATATCCTGAAAAAGCATAAAAATCTTATATTTAAGAAATTAATGAATTTTTTTATAGGAAAGAATCAACTTTTACATCCACCAAGATTTGAACCATGACCTCTTACTTTCAAATCTCATACCAAATCATTGAGTCGCCCAATTGGTTGGTAAAAAAAATTAAAATAATAGATTTTTATGAGCAACACATTTGGTTGGTAAAAAAAAATAAAAAAAAATATTTTTATGAAATAACAAATAAGTATAGATTTTTTAACAAAAAAAAAAAACAAATTAGATTTAGATATAGATTAATATCTCAGATGTTGCAAATAACATGTTAATTGTAATAGACAATCATTTTACACTTCAATGCAATACAATCGCTAAGTATTTTTATTTGTAAGACCTTTTATAAGAAACTTGATCAAGTTTTCTAGCATTTAAAATAAAATTCTATGAATTTCCCTACATCGGCAAAATTTTGTAAAACTTCCCCGTCGAAGTTAATTTCCTCGAATTACTTCTGTATTTTGTGTGGGCGAAATCGAAGTTTCGAACCTTGGTCTGAAAAAAGCTTTCTATGAGGCCAGAATGTGGCCTACAATGTGATTCGAGACTCAAACTTGGGACCTCGTTAGAGACATTAAGTACCATCTCAAGTTTCGTGACCTCTCTTTCCAAACTTACTTTGAATAACAGCTATAGTTTTACTGCTGCACGAAACATTGCATTCCATTTATAATAGAGTCGAGGAATCCTCGTCAGATTATCCGAAAATTATGATAGTTCGCCCCTTGAATCCAAAGTGCAGCTGTTGTGGTCATTTACTACATTAATTTGAGATGTTTATGGTGATTCTGACATTTTGTGCAGGGTGGAACCTACTCTTCTTCTTGTGTTTATAACTAATTATTCTTTTGATGAATCTTTGTTAAAGGGCATTTCGTACCTCATCTTTCTTTTTTGAAATTTTAGTGCTTGTGCTTCTTTTTAGAACTAAATTATTATGCTTCTTTCTCCTGTTTTTGAACTTTATATCGCGAAAATCCTGATCTCTAGGACTATTATCTTTTTATTCAAGCAGGTAAACATGTATATGCAGTGTTGTGTGAGCCTAAACACGTGTGTGCAGTGTTGTGTGAGCCCCCTAGGGAGATGCTTTCTTACCTGCACTACTTAGACATTGCAAATTAGGCTTTTTTCCTCCCTGTTGATAAATACAATTTCATTGCTTTTTTACCTGCACTACTTAAACATGCGTCATCTTGAATGCGTCAGCATTGGTTTCGATCTCGGTTGCTATTCTGAATAAAACACTGAAGTGTTCTAATTGTTGAAGAATATATGGCTACGTAGGATAAATGAATTTCTTCTGAAGCGGGGGTGGATCCAGGAATTTGAGATGAGGTGGGTTTAGATGTAAACATCTTCTATGGGGGTGGGCTAAGCTTAGAGAATTTTTTCTTTTGTTTAGAAAAATTACAAATATATAGGGGATTTGTGGTGAATTTCATTACTAGCTCCGCCCCTATTTTGAAGTCTGCTAATGTTTACTCCTATAGTCCTATTATAGCTGCATATTTACTCTCAAAGCCTTGTTTGTGACCTTTAAATTAAGCTTAAAAGAGATTATTTTCACTTTCATTCCTCTCTTCTTTAGTAAGCAAAAAGAAATTATCATCAGTGCACGTAGCAGAATAAATTTTAGGTGTCCTTTGAACATGAAAAATACAATTTTTTGCTATTCTTTTCTTGTTATAATTTTCTTTGTTGTCTTTCTGTCATCCCCCACACATTCATGTGTGAAGAAGGGCCCTTTTGTCTTGCTGTCTGTTTGGAGATTGGTGAAGCTCTTCTTTGAAAGTTAAAGCTCATCGAGATTACCATCAAAATCAAATCAACCCTTTTTCTTCTCTCTGAAACCTCTCTCTCATCACTCTCTTTTAGCTCCCTTTCTCTGTTCATGAGAATTAAAACTTCTCTTTTCCCTCCTTTATTTGTGCTTTTCTTTCTCATTCCGCCGAAGAACCAATATTTAAACCAAACCACTCATCTTATGTTTATATAATCCAAGCCTTAACTACTGAAAGACAGCGCAATCGACACTGCGGATTCTGAGAATGAGTGTAAGTTCTGTGATCGCCTTCGTCGTTCTTAATTAAGTGTACTGATTAACTTGAGTTCTTTGCTTGATCATACCGTTTGGTTTTTGGTTTGCAGAAATTCATGTCCAAGACAAGTCAAATTCCAGCTTTTGGTGAATGGAATTGCTATGTAGATGGCTTCACAGTCGCACACTACTTCAAGTCTGCCAAAGACCATGACTTGTATTGCAGCACTGGTGATGACTTGTACTACTGTGATGATCAAATGAAGGAGACCAAGGTGATCATCTATATTTCATGGAACATATATTGCACCAACTATATGTAAAGAGTTATCAGTGTTGAGAAATGCATCTATTCTTATTTTTATTTTCATCATTGACAAGCTATTCATTTCTTGCATGAAAACTGCTATTCTTATTTTTTTGACCTCATCATCAGTTCGGAGTTACAAACCTCTACTTGAAAGCTAAACTCAATATATACAACAAAAACCACGTAGCCTCAATCCTAAATTGGTTGGGCCGGCTACATGGATCAAAATCTTCACTCCCCATTTAGTGCAATTGATGGTGTGCTTTCCAAATCTTTTGAATGCGAAGCTCAATGCTTTTTGGCCTTTTTTTTTTTTTCGCATTAACCAAAAACACATGATTCAAGGTGCATTTGACAATTTATAAGTGCCTTGTAAAAAGTCCTTTGATATTTGTAAAAAGTTAAAAAATCTCCTTATAGTCCGGACTCAAAGTGTTCAAACAGATTTTTTGTTTGATTAATAAAAATTGTGGTACACAGAAAGAGGAGAAATGGGCGTTTGATAAGGAAGAAGGTTGCGGCCCTTGGGGGATTAGGGGACAGGAGGCAGCATTTACAAGGCCTCCCAAACCAGTTGATGAAGACCTTTACAAGATCCCTCCGCATCAACTCCACTCACCCTCTATTAGGGTAAGCCCACCAACCCAAACCCTCGTTTTTTTTTTTTTTTTTATTTGTATTTTTAGTAACTGATCCTTATTAATTTGAAATTGTGTCTATATTGTTTTTATTTTATTTTGTTTCATATTGCTACTAAATAGTTTTTTTTATTTTAGATCTTTTTATAAGGAATTATTTTTTTTTTATAAGAAATTATTTAAGCGCATTGGTTTCTTTCCATCAAGAAGTCAACATGTAATAGATATTTAATCTCAACACACGTGAGTTTCACTCGTATGAGATTAATTAAAGATCAGGGGTTTGTGTTTTGTTTTCTCCACGCGTTACTAAATGAATGAATAATTACTATACCAAATTTTTAATTTTTAATTTTTTTAATTTTTTGAGGACTACTATTCCTAAAGTTATGCTAGCAATTTTTGTTTTCTTGCACCAAGTTAATGCACAATGTTCACCATCAATTTGAGACTGGCATTGTTGTTGTTGTTTTAATTTTCAGTTTTTGTTTTTTTCCATGATTGGTGATCATCAATTTGCAACTTTTCATATAAAATTTTCTTTGCAGAAGAAAATACTGGGTTTGTTTTCCAGATGCCTAGAGCCAAGTTGTGATGAAGAGTGACTGTTGATTTTTCATCTATGGATCAATATAGAATCTTGTACATAAATGTGTCCTTGAGCATCTGTTACATCTCATGACAGGATCAATAAGTGGTGGTTTGTGTATTATTAGTGAAGTAGTGCTTGTTTATGATCCAAAAAAAAAAAAAAAAAAAGTAGTGCTTGTCAAGTGTTTGAGGAAATATGTTCAATATTTAAGGTGAGTGGGTGTGCAACTTTAATGTTTCATGTCATTATGCGGCCGTAATGAGATCCAAATGGCACCTTCTATATCCTTTCAAAAAGTATGAGAGAATTTGTCAAGTTCTTCTGGTTGAAACTTGAAACTGACCCCTCTTGTTATCAATCAAGGAAATTGGTATATAACCAAACTTTAATCTTGGAAAAACAGGATTCATTGACATAAAAGTTTAATTAGTTTGAACTTAAAACAAAATTAAGCTCTAACTTTCTTAATATTCCTCCAATCTATGATTCAAAATATGAATTACAAGTTAGGTTATTGCATGCCTTCAGCCGTGTTGACACACATCTCAATGCATTGGATCGACTTAATGTTAGTATTTCCTATTAAACATTAGCACCAACAACTCCATGAATATTATTAAGGCTTTTTTTTTTTAATCTCAAAATAACATAAAAAATATAAGGAGCAACTTTATTAAGAGCTATATAAACATGGGAGTCAATTGAAAAAAGAGGGAGACAACCACAAAAGCCATTCCTTGCCAACCTTTTAAATCTCATCGAAACTCACCACTAACGGATCATGATCAACTCAAAAGTATATTGATTTGGGCACTATAAGCAAAGGTGGCTCCTTTTGAAGTGTCAATCCAAACTTCTCTTCCATGACCAACTCACTAGGATCCATTCCATTAGGCAGACTCCAGTCCAAATTCTGCACTAGTGTTGCCACAATGATCCCTATGAACTGAGTAGCTAATGGAATGCCAGGGCATATCCTCCTCCCACCCCCAAATGGTATGAACTCAAAGTCATTCCCCTTGAAATCCAAGCTTGAACCCAAGAACCTCTCCGGTGAGAACTTCAATGGATCCTTCCAAATTTTCGGGTCTCGAGCGATCGCCCATGCATTCACCATTATTTGGCAGTCTTTCGGTATTGTGTATCCCATGACTTGACATGTTTCGAGGGCTCGCCGAGGGAGGAGCATCGGCGTCGCTGGATGAAGTCTTAAGGTCTCCTTCACAAAGGCTTGGAGGTAGGGGAGTCTAGGTATATCTGACTCTTTCACCCTCTCTTTGCCTAGTACACTTTCCATTTCTCGCCGTAGTTTTTCCTTTATCGACGGGTTCTTAGTCAGCTCCGCCATCGCCCACTCAATCGTCGACGAACTCGTCTCCGTTCCGGCTCCAAATAGTTCCTAGGAACCAAGAAAACTAGTCATCAACATCCCCTAAACATGGCATTCCAAATCCTCAACATACTCAACAATAATAATAGTCATGCTAGGTGAAGTGTTTCATTAATTGTGTAGTGTCACATTTAGTATCAATATACTCTTAGAAGGCTTGTTCTTCAAATCATTATCATATGAATCTCTTTTTGGATAAAAACTATAATATGAATCTAATTAGTATGCCATGAATCACTATCATACCTAACAACCCCCAATTTTAGTAATCATGATCAACATGTGCTCTATCTATAGTTCAATATATAAAATTGACTTCCTAGAATTGATACTAACTAATATTAGTTCTAGTTATGAATTCCTAGAATTGAAACAAACAAAAAGTAAATTTTTAGAGTTGGGAGATCATCTAACCATGAGCAAAGCATTGATCCTTTGATCATCCAACCCAGCATCAAGCAAGATGCTAACAAAATCATGGAGAGGATGACTCCCAGCTCCCTCCTTCGCGGCGCGGCGCCGCTCCCTCAACATGGCGCCCCAGACGTCGTAAATCTGCTGGAGGCAATTGGCAACGGCGCGGCGCTGCCCGAACAAATCGAACTTCCCCAAGAAAGGGAAGTAGTCAGCAGGATTAGCTGAGTTCCCCATCTCCAACATCTGCCATATATGGTCCTTCATCTCAGCACTCCCTCCAGTAGGATCACCCAAATCAAAAACATCTTGTGAGAAGATCAACCTCCCAAATATGTTCACCAATGAACCAAACACGACTTCAATGATCTTCACAACTTGGCCTTCTCTCCCCTTCAAGAACTCAACCAACTCCATTGCCTTGGCCTCTCTCAAGTGAGCTTGTGACTCAATCATCTTAGCTGAGAACACTTCTGTCCTACACACCTTCCTCAACATCTTCCAATTGTCATTGCATTCACACCAAACAATGGAGTTGTTGACATGCTTCTCCACGCGAAAGCTTTGGAAGACGTAGCGGCCGGAGAGGATCCGGTCGTGGGTCTTGAGGACTTGGGTGGCTGCAGCTGGTGATGAGGCTACCACAACTGTTTGGGAACCAAGTTTGAGTGAGAAGAGGTCATGTCCATAGGTTTGAGCCAATTCTGCAAACTGGGCATGTGGCTTGTCACCTAGTTGGAGGAGATTGCCTACTATAGGCCATGGTTTTGGGCCTGGTGGGAGACCCTTTGTGCTGCTTTGGTCTTTGATGAAGAAAATGTAGATGAAGATGATGAAGAAGATGGAAGCAATAGTTGCTGAGAATACCTCCATAAGGGCAGGGCAGGGCAGGGCTCCCTCTGTTTTGCTCTGTTTCTTTGCTCACAACCACACAAGGGTTTATTTTTATAAGTCCAACTCGTACATCTGCTTTGAAAATGTCACGCTACCAAATGGTTTAAAGAAAAACTAATAAAATGGCACTCTAAACACCCTACTTGAAAGTTACACTCGACCGTATCAAACCGTCCGATGCACCTCGAGATGTATGTTTGTGAGATTTGATGTGTATCGATCGATTGTGAACCGTTTGTTGTGACTTTTTGCTTTGTGCTGAAATGAAGTGCTAAAAATGAAATTAAAATATCATGTGGTTTTCAAAAGAAAGAAATATCATGTGTGCATGGTAAGACTTTTTTTTTTTGTTTTTTTGTTTTTTTGGTAGGAGGTTAGTAAGACTTGAATTGCTTTAATTGATACAGATCAGTAAGGATTGAATAGCTTTAATTGAGACCGAAATGTCTCTTATTTTAAGTTCGATGTTTTGTTTTTCTTCCCCGGTAGAAGTTTGTTTTTCATTGTTTTTTTTTTCTTTTCTTTTCTTTTTTGAGTAACTATATGTATTTAGACACTTTGTCTGATTAGTTCCACACGCCCCTAAATTATGAAAAGAGACCATCAGTGGCCCAACATTTGACTGTTGTGAAAAATCGAAACTGAGGTCATGCGCCTAACTCACACAACCCTGTAATCAAACGAGACCATCAATACCCGACGTTTTGTTTTTCATTGTACTTTCAGTTGTGTCTATGTACTATTTTATTTTAAATATTTCTTTTTATAAGAATGCTTCAAATGTTTCTTAGAGAACAATAACTATCTCACCATTTTAAAGTCTCAATTACAATATAAAATAACATTAGAATTAGTCAATCAATGTACTTTTATTAGCGGGAACATCTTACGTAACATTATGTGAAGCTTAGAAGAGTAAAAAGGAAGGCCATTAAGAAAGTTTGACTGATGTCAAAACTTCTTTGATGAGATGATAAAGACATCGCTTGCTAAAAAGTCAAAATCATGAGAAATCGCAGTATCATTCCACTGAAGTCAAAGAAAAAAAAAGTTTGACTGACTAATAAGAGTGACTTTCGAAAACAGTTTTGGCAACACTGAAAACCAAGTTCCGGAAAATATCCAAACAGTCCCTGAGAAAACCACATGGCGGCGAGTTCTCGTGTTTTAGCGGACAAGCGTCACGTGCTTCTCGTGCTCGTCGCATGACAAGGCGAAGTGAGCTGCGTGGGCGGAGGGCTTTTTGGTCAGAGAAAAATTGGTAAAGATGGGTGAATCCTGTCCGTTGATTTAAGAAAGCATGAGCCCACTGCCATGACTGGTGTACTAGAGTCCACTAGACACTGTTACATCAAGAGTTTGAAATTGGTGACGCCCGTGACATTTGTCATTTGATGTTTATATGCTTTTTCTTATTTTATTTAAAGTTAGGTTTAAGTTTTTAGGATGAAATAAAAAAATAAAATGAACGTGGCCAACGAGCTATCAGTTTAATAGCATGGAGATAGTTAGGGTTTCACTTATGTCAGTAGGTTGATTCGAGGTAACTTTTGAACTAACCTAATTTTATTGTAGGTCACTTGTGTATAACTGCGTTACGAATTGCGGAAGTATTAAAGCTTAACTTGACTTTGTGATGCAGTTTTTAAATTCAAGAGCTTGAAGGGGTTTAAGGCTTGTATATTTATTTAATCAATTGGTTTACCTATAAATTGGGTTAGGAGCTAAAAATCTAAATATTTGCCCTAAAAGGAGAGGTTTTTTTTTTTATTTTTTATTTTTCCTTCTTTTGTTTTTTTAGTTTTCTATTAAGTGTCAACTGCAACGATTAATTCGTGATTAGCATTGTTAGGCCCTATATCGCGAGCAGCCCTCTCAACCTTATTTTGTTCATTTTTATTTTGAAGGCTTATTTTATTCATTTACGAGAGTTAAACTCAATAACTCACCTAACGGGAAGATTTTTTAGAGGTCGTGGTTCGACTCCCACTAAAGTTTAAAAAAAAAAAAAAAAAAAAAAAAAAAAAAATCTCGTTAAAGGGAGCATAATCAACTCCCCATCACTCCAGCCCGCCTTATTTAAGGGTATTTGAAAGGTTGGATTAACGTCTAATGGGCGAAGCCCACAACACATTTTGAAAATGAAGCCCATTAATATATATTGTGCTAAAGTTCAACTGGGCCTTTTATGACTAATCAGACGTGCTTTTTGAGCCCAATCCAAACAATTTTAAGAACCTTCACTGAATGACTAGTTCTAATTCTACTAGGTGTATAGTAAAGACCAAATGTCACTAAGGTATATGAGCATTATTAATCAACAGACGTTTATAGAGAAAAAGTTGAGAAAATACATGAAAGATTGATGAAATAATAACAAATATATATATATATATATATAAAGGCAACGAGTAAACGGACCGTAGTTTTTGTTGAACGGATCCGTATTTTATAAAATTACCTAACTACTTCTCCATATAAAAAAGTTTTTACTCACTCATACCCTACTCACCCCACTCACCTATACCCCAGTCACCTCTCTTAAATTAGAACCCATCAACAACCAAAACTCATACTCATGGGTTTTGGATTAACAAAGTTGATACCTCTTCAGAGGTGTCGGACAAACAGAACGAACTTCTAAAGAGGTTTCGGTTGGATCCCTCTGTCACTCACTGAGACTAAGTTATTTTCACATTGTTAGTCAGAGTCGGCCGAGATCTCTAAAGAGGTGTCAGCCTTTGTGTGTCTGAAACCTCTTTAGAGGTGTTGGCCCTATGTGTTTGACACCTCTTCAGAGGTGTCGGCTCTGTTTGTTTGAAACCTGCGGATGTCACTTCATCACTTCTAGGACACGGCGCGATCACATCTAACCTTTTTCAACAAAAAAAACTCTTACAACACTTGGTGACTCAGTACAAGTGTTCTTGTTCAATTTTTGTCATATAAGACCTAATCTACGGTGATGAGAGTGTGGTGACTAGTTTTATGTATGGGCTACAAGTGTAAAAGTGGGTTCACTCCAAAATGCCAAGACAAGATGGAGTGTCTACTCTACACTTATAAGCTTTATTTTTCTTTGTAAGTAGTCGATGTGAGACTATCCCAACAGCTTTATTAGAATCAATCACTAACATAGTTGTATGATTTGTGGACAAATCACTCCTGTATGTGCTATCTTATTTAAATGTTTCCTTTTGTATATAATTGCATCTCTATATATAGAGGCATATGTAATAGAACAAAACAAGAGAAAAACTTCTCATATTCTGTCAATATTTCATCATGGTATCAGAGCTGATAGATGTTTCCTTTATATGTTTCTAGTATTAAAAAGAATCTACTGAGTGTGTCACAATTAACTAGGGATAATAATGCATTGATTGAGTTTCGTCGTGATTCTTGTCTGGTGAAGGATATCAATACTAGTGAGATACTTCTTCAAGGTGTTCTTCATTATGGATTGTACAGATAATTTGGACATCCCAAGTCTTCATACAAAGTCTCCTTCAGCTTTTGTCATATCCAATAAGGGTCTATCTACTCTGTGGCATGCTAGACTGGGTCATCTTGAACATAAAGTTCTTCAGCTGGTTATGAATCAACATCTAAATTCACATTCTGATGTCTCTTCTTCTATTAGTTGTTCTCATTGTCCGATTGGAAAAATTCATGCTCTCCTCTATATGCTGTCTACTAAGACTTCTTCACATGTTCTAGATTTAATTCATACTGATGTATGGGGTCCAGCTCCAATTACTTCTCCCAGTGGTTATAACTATTACATTTACTTTATTGATGATTGTACTAGATTCACTTGGTTTTACCCTTTACGTCTGAAATCTGATGCTATTAATGCATTTCTTCATTTTAAAAAATTTGTTGAAAATCAATTTCAGTGTACTATTAAAAAGTTCAGTCTGATTGGGGTGGTGAATATAGGTCTTTTAAGCCTGTTTTGGATCAATTTAGGATATTTTTTCAACATCAATGTCCTCATACACATGCACAAAATGGCAGAGCTGAGAGAAAACATAGACATATAGTTGAAATAAATCTTGTTTTATTATCAAATGCTAAATTGCCTATACAGTTTTGGTGGGATGCATGTGAAACAACAACTTTTTTGATAAATAGGTTACCTACTCTAGTTTTAAAATGTGTCTCTCCATATACTAAACTATATGATATATTTCCTTATTATCATATCTCGAAAACATTTGGTTGTGCTTGTTTTCCATATTTGAGACCATATAACAAACATAAATATCAGTTTCGGTTAGAGAAGTGCATTTTCTTGGGGTACAGTTCCATTCATAAAGGGTACAAATGTATGAATAAAGTTGGGAGAGTATTTATTACTCATAATGTGTTGTTTCATGAGCATGATTTTCCTTATTGGAAATTGTTTTCTTCTGTACCTGTGTCTAATCCTTTTACTGCTTCTAATTCCTTTGTGAATGGAATTGTTTCTAATGTTCATCAATCTTTATCTGGTTCTTCTAATTCTCGTCCTCATATTAGTCCTAGTCATAGTACTAGTCTTAGTCATAGTCCTCGTCCTCGTCCTAATCCTAATCCTAGTACTAATTGTGACACACATGAGTCTATTCTTTATAATCCTGGGAACACTATGAATACACATCATATGATAACTAGAGCTAAGGATGGAATTAATAAGAAGAAAGTGTTCTTAGCAACTAATTGTGAGACTGTGGATGATATTCCTGCTATTGCTAAAATAGCTCTTCAAAATCCTAAGTAGAAGGAGGCTATGGATAAGGAATATCATGCCCTAATTAATAATGGTACTTGGTCTTTGGTTCCATCTACTTTAAATCAGAATATTGTGGGCAATAAGTGGATTTTCTCTATTAAACTAAATTCTGATGGGTCTATAAACCGATACAAGGTGAGATTAGTGGCCAAATAATTCAAACAAGTTCCTAGTATCAATTTTGGAGAAACCTACAGTCCAGTTGTGAAAGCATGAACTGTGAAGGTAATTTTTCTATTGCTGTCAATTTTGGCTGATCTCTTCGACAGTTGGATATTAAGAATACATTTTTGAATGGTGTTTTAGGTGAAACAATGTTTATTAAATCAACCAATTGGTTATATAGACTCTCATTGTGGCGGCCCCAATTTCCACATTGGTCCGCCACGGGAGGCTACGCGAGCACACAACTGACACGTCCTAGCCAGCTGTGTCCCACGCCCAATTATCCATTACTAATCAATTTTCGGTTAACCTTGATGTTATGAGTTAACTTTTATTTCCTCAATATCATTCAACCATAAATTACGCAGTGGAAAATTAAATGAACAACATAAAGATTTATCCTGAATTCCATGATCAAAATGCCTAAGTGGAAACCATACCAAATATACATCATATACATGTCCTTTGAGATCCACAAAATATCAAAAGTATACAACCTATCTCTCAAATCCCAAAACCCAGCATAAAACAAGTAAATATAAACATACGTACGAGTAGGGCTAGAGCTATCAATCAATGTAGTCCTCAAGCTTACCCTTCCCTCGACTCGTACCCGGATCTGCACTCGAGCCATCATAAAAAGACAGATGACGAGTCCAGAGTGAGTAATCCCAAGGAAATTCACTAAGTAATTACGGAAGTAAAAGTACTGGAATTTAAATACCATAAATAAACATGCGGAACAAAAGAAATACAGACAACTGTGAAAGGATCATCGCATGTATAAATATAGTAATGAAGCAAAGTACGTGCACAGTAAAAATCAGACTAAGTCATACTTCGAGCCTCTCCTTGGGCACAACCCTCAAACACACCAACAAAGTTGTCCCCGGACCCTCAGGTGGCGGCGTAGACCCACGACGCACCCACACGAGCCTACCATAACCGGGTAGCCTATTCACCGGTATATGCATAGACAAGTGCTATGACTTAGTGGACTCTATGGCCGTAACGAATAAACACCAGGTGGGGAGTGATCTCAACATCGTAAAGGCTCCAGGTAGGAGTAAACTCCACTACCGTAAAAACACCAAGTGAGAGGATTCAACCACCGTAAAGCAGTAACATAATGGAATAATGAATAAACGGAACTGAATTCAAATAAATCAAACTGTAAATACTTAAAGTGAAGTTCAATTGGGATTCTACACACCTCAAACCGCACTCCTCGCTCCACAAATCAACCCCCGGTCCAATACCTCCAAATCCCGGGTATCACTCCCGGTCTGATTTCTGACTAACCCCCGACTCAAATTACTATTTCGAGACTCCTGGAATTCATTTATGAGTATTAATGATCAATTAATGGGTTCATAATGTTGGTTTGACTCATTTTGTCATTTTCCAATTTTTGGGGTCCAGAGAACAATTAGCGCGCTAATGAGATAAATTAGCGCGCTAATTAATCTCAATCACTGTTCATCATCTTCATTACTCAGCGTGATTAGCGCGCTAATTTCTCCCATTAGCGCGCTAATTGCTCGCTGTCCAAAAAATTTCCAAATTACAAAGTTGAACTCCAAACCCATAAATTCAATTTCCATGTTTCCATAAAACATCAATGACCTTAATTACACCATTTAAACACTAATTACCATAATCAAACCCCAAAATCCACAAATCATGGAAATCACATTTCAAAACCCATTTTGGAAAATCCTCCAACTTCTCCCAAATTTGATCAAAACATTCAAAATCATAACTACTAACCTCATGATGATAAATTTCAACAAAATACAATGTTTAATCTCTCACAAATTCGAATTTTCACAAATTCAAACCCACTCAAAAATTCTCATAAAAATCCAAGTTTAATGTATTTATACCTTAGATTCTTGTTGTTGTTGCCAAAAATCACTTTCTCCACACTTTGGTTGATGATTTCACCCTCTCTTCCCCAACGATTCCCACTTCCAAGCTTCCTCTCAAATCTCACTCTCTTTCTCTCTTTTGTTGAATCGATCAACATATACATATATATACTTGATATTTGATCAAGTGTGTGTGTCCATCTCGAGAACAATCCGAAGATCACTGTTCACTTTGTGTCACTATAACTTCATGACACCCTATCATAACACTAGCCACCTTGATTCTCTCCATTGTGCATCTCGAGAATCATCCAACTGATGTTGTTTTATTCAAATAACTATAGCACTTTGATTACCAATTTGATTTAGCTAGTATTAATTATCTACTCTATTCGATAAATTCCCATAATTTGCAAATAAGCTCACATTAGTTCCCCCAACTACCCTAAGACCCCGTGCCTCGTGTCCCGTGTCCGCACGCACCCCGAGAAATTCCTCACTCGTCAACAAACTACCTTAACATACATATTGTAATGAAATTAACTAATTTATACATTTTCATCACAATTTACCACAACAGCATACAAAACGGACTGTATACCTAGTTCCAGTGCGTTCCAGTCTCGCTGTGGGACCCCCGACCGTCCTCGCTGGCGTCCACATCTGCCATGACATCATAATTAACGGCAAATATTATTTGGGCCATTACAATTCTTCCCAACTAAATTGAAATTTCGTCCCGAAATTTGAGTTATATTAACACTCACCAGTAAACAAGTGTGGTTATCTCTGTCTCATAGTCGACTCGAGCTCCCAAGTGAGTCCTTCAGTTCCGTGATGCTGCCATCGAACCAGCACTTTCAGAATCTCTCTGTTCCTCAGTGTCTGAACTCTACGATCCATGATTTCCACAGGTTGCTCTTCATATGAAACATCAGGACGAACCTCAATCTGTCTAATATCCACCATCGGTCTCGATCCTGTCTTAGCTAACCTCAACATAGACACGTGAAACACTGGATGAACGCCGCTAGCTCTCGCGGCAACTCCAATCTGTATGCTACCGTCCCAACACGTGCCACAACTCGAACGGTCCAATATATCTCGGTGCTAGTTTCCCTTGATTCCAAATCTCGATGACCTTTCCAGGGCGAAACTTTCGATATACCAAATCATCCACATCATAGCTCAAACCCTCAAGATACCTATCAAGATACTTCTTTTGCCTATCTTGAGTAGCTTTGCAATCTCAATCTAATCTGCCGAATCTTCTCGGTGTGGTCAACAACAACTTCAGTCCAATCACCGCCACATCTTCAGTCTTCTTTGCCCAACAAGTCGGTGATCTGCAAGGTCTTCCATACAAAGCCTCAAATGGTGGCATACCAATACTCGCTTTGATAGTCGTTGTTGTACGCGAACTCGCACAACGACAAATACTCTTCCCAAGCACCTCCAAATCCGCAAAATGCATGCTCGAGCATGTCCTCCAATATCGTATTAATCTCTCTCGATCGACCGTCTGTCGAGGATGATAAGCCGTCTTGAATCTGCATCTCATCCCAAATCCTCTCTGCATGCTCTCCCATAACTTCGAAGTCAACCTGGGATCTCTGTCAGACACAATAGATATCGGCACTCCATGTAGCCTAACAATCTCTCGCTCAAAAATGATACTCAACTGAGCAAACGAATACTTCATCGATATAGGGATGAAATGTGCAGACTTCGTCAATCTATCAATCACAACCCACACAGCATCATGACGTCTCGCAGACTGTGGCAATCCACTCACAAAGTCCATCGTAACATGCTCCCATTTCCACTGTGGAATCGGTAATGGCTGTAACAATCCAGCTGGTCTCCTGTGCTCAGCCTTAACCTGCTGACAAACATGACAAGCTCTCACATCCCACATCGGCCTTCATCCCAGGCCACCAAAACAAACGTCGCAAGTCATGATACATTTTAGTCCTGCCAGGATGAACTGTATACCGCGAACGGTGTGCATCCTCAAGAATGCTATCGCGTAGTTCTGCACCTCGGGTATCCACAACCTACCCCCGTGTCTCAAGCACCGGTCGAACCACTAGACCAATCTGTGCAACCCGGATCCCGAGCCGGCAAATGAAGCGAGCAAAATGTCCGTCGACCCTTTGCCACTCGGCGACCCTCTCTAACGACACCACAGAACACGCATCCGGCAACAGATATGAACATCGGCAAAAACATCGACGAGACACACACGTCGCAGCCTCCAAAGAATCCATACTCATGTGTCATCTGCCGCAAAGACACCGACTCTCTACGCCACTCCGACTCAACGCATCGCAACTACATTCGCCTTCCCAGGATGGTACTCAATCGCGAAATCGTAGTCTTTCAACAACTCAAGCCACCGTCTTTGCCGCATATTCGATCCTTCGAGTGAAAAGATACCTCAAACTCGATGATCTCGTATATAACATAAATCGCTCCCCATAAAGATAATGTCACCAAGCCTTGAGCGCAAAAACACAATGCAGCCTAGCTCTAAATCATGTACCCGATAATTCTCCTCGTGGGGTCTCAATCGCCTCGATAAATAAGCAACTGGGTGTCCTTCCTGCATTAACACGCATCCCAACCCAGTCCCTGAAGCATCTGTGTAGACCGAGAAGCCTCTCCCCGCCTCAGGTAAAGCCAACACTGGCGCAGAAGTCAACTTCCTCTTCAACTCTAAAAATGCTGCCTCGCAGTCTTCAGACCATTCAAACTTAACATTCTTTTTGGTCAATCTCGTCATCGGCGTTGCAATCAAAGAAAAATCTTGCACAAACCGCCGGTAATAGCCCGCAAGCCCCAAGAAACTACGAATGTCTGAAACCGTCTCAGGTGTCCTCCATTCAATGATCGCTCGGATCTTGTCTCCATCCACAGATATTCCTTGACCACTGATGACATGTCCAAGAAACTTCACCTCACTCAGCCAAAAAACACACTTGCTGAACTTAGCATACAATCGGTGCTCCTTCAACGTCATCAACACATCTCTGAGGTGTCTCTCGTGCTCCACACGAGTCTTACTATATATCAAGATATCATCAATAAACACAATCACATAACGATCCAAAAATGGTCGCAATACTCGGTGCATCAAATCCATAAAGACAGTCGGCGCATTAGTCACCCCAAACGGCATGACTTGTGAACTCAAACAATCCATAACGCGTGCTAAACGCCGTCTTCTTGATATCACTCTCCCGAATCCTCAACTGATGGTATCCAGATCGTAAATCAATCTTCGAGAAAAACTTAGCACCTGCTAACTGATCGAATAGATCGTCAATCCTAGGAAGTGGATAACGATTTCGAATCGTCACCTGATTCAACTTCCTATAATCTACACACATCCTCAAAGAACCATCCTTTTTCTTAACAAAAGACTGGCGCGCCCCAAGGAGACATACTGGAATGAATAAAACCCTTCTGTATCAACTCCTCTAATTGGGACCTCAACTCTCCCTCGCTCCGACGCCGACATCCCAGACGGCATCGGTGTATATCGGGCACAAGCGTCCCCGGAATCAACTCAATCATAAACTCAACTGCCCTAGGAGGTGGTAAACCTGGCAAATCGTCTGGGAACACCTCAGAAAACTCACACACCACTGGGACATCCTCAACTCTAACCTCTGGTCTCGGATCTAGCTCAACCACCGTCCTAAATGCCTCCATCTCCTGAGTCGTAGCTAATCAACCTCTGGTAATCGGTAAGTCTGACGCCGTCCCAACAAAAGTAAATACGGGAATACCCTCAATATCAAATACTATCATCTTCCCAAAGCAATCAATGTGTGCGCGATATGTCGCTAGCCAATCCATACCCAGTAAAGCATCAAACTCTAAATACTCTAGGACACGAAAGTCGACAGGTAACTGGTGTCCCTCAATCTACTACTACTACACAATTCCCGCATATACGGTTAGGGTAAATCTTATCCCCAAAGCGGCCGTCGAGGACAAGATGTGGGTCTAAGGTCTCAACCTGTAATCCTAACTGTCCGACCCTACGTCCCGATATAAACGACAAAGTACTACCGGAATCAAATAATACATGCATGGAAACATCGCATATAGATAACATACCCTCGACAATCCGACGAGTCGCATCACGATCCGGTCGTACGACGACGGTAGGTGCGGTAGCGACAAGCATGAACTCTCTCCCTAGTCGCCTCAATCTGCGGTCGTGATGATGAAGGCGACATCGGACAATTACTCGTATATGTCCGACCCGATGACATCTCGTAACATCGTCGTGTATCCCGCCAATCCGATCGTGATACTATATGTACTGAGCCCCGTCACGGCCCGACCTCTCTCGTCCCCTACCACGACCTCCTCCATCCCGAACACACCGTCGTGGCCGCTCAAAAGATACTTGGTGCGACAACGTACACCACTCGCCTCTCATCCCCTCTCTCGCTCGGGACGCCTATCTCGTCGACCCCGATCATGCCAATCTCTCCGTCGACCCCGATCATGTCTCTGTCTATCGATCGCTTCTCTCGATCTCTTCTGGTCTCGATCGACCGAGAACTCGTCCGCACCGTCTCCAAGCTCACTCCGGTGTCGTAAATACGTCTCGCGAGCCAATGCTCTGTCAAAACACTCAGTAGCGTCTCATCGCACCGGCCGCAACTATCACCCCACCAATCCTCTCATCTAGGCCTCGATGAAGTAGTAAATCTGTAATCTCTCCGTGTTAGCCACATCCATGGCATACATCATGAGATATCGAATCGATCCATGTCTTGTGACACGGACATGCTACCTGTCGCATGAGTCCCAAGAACTGCTCCCTCGATCGTAATCGCACCTCGGTGGGAATGTACTCATCGAGAAATAATCGTCGAAACTACGCCCACGTCGATGGTGTAGAATGTATGTCGGTGTAAGTGGTCCACCAAATCTGCACGACCTCTCAAACAATAGCTTTGAAATACGCGCTGATCTACCTCGGGTACCTCCAACAATTGATGTAGTCGTCGGTGAGTCATCGCCCAACGTCCCGCAACTTCAGATCGGCGACTCCCGTGAAGTACGTAGGATTAAATCTCATAAAATCCTTCACCATCTTCGCCGCTTCGACATCCTACTCCTAGCGATCGAAGTCCCCCTACTGCGCTCGCTCTGTAGTGGTGGGTGTCACCACGATAGTCTCACGGGCACAACAACAAAGCTCAACTCTCTCTATCAATGTCTCTCGACCCACTACCTTTGTGTAGTAACAATATGGTGCTAATGCGGTCTGCGAGTGGTAGCAGTGCGCACGCTCGGCGATCGGTGCTTCTGTCGGGCGTCCTCGAGCTCCGTATGTACTCCATCGGCTCGACCATCGAGCTCGTTGCAATAGCTTCTTTGCTCTTCTTGAATCAATCTTCTTCTTCGGTCGGCCTACGAATCATAGCTCGCAAATCAGCCACGTCACTAGTGGTATGATCACTAGTCTCTCCAACCTCCGGCTGAGTAGTGGACGGAGTAATAGGAGTCTGTCCGTCCATCATAAAGTGCACAACCAACGTGCATTGGATCAGACTCAGTACATACGCGTATAATATGTAATACATAATCAAAACATACACGTATATATAATTTCCTAAATTTACCCGCCTCACATCACTTCCCAACTAAGCCTTTAATCATTCACTTGTGGTTTCCACATCTAAGTTTTATTCATTAAGTTCATTCTCTTGGTAAATCTCCAATTCTCAAAGTTTGACTTCGCTCTGATACCAAAATGTGGCGGCCCCAATTTCCACATTGGTCCGCCACGGGAGGCCACGCGAGCACACAACTGACACGTCCTCGCCAGCTGTGTCCCACGCCCAATTATCCATTACTAATCAATTTTCGGTTAACCTTGATGTTATGAGTTAACTTTTATTTCCTCAATATCATTCAACCATAAATTACGCAGCGGAAAATTAAATGAACAACATAAAGATTTATCCTGAATTCCATGATCAAAATGCCTAAGTGGAAACCATACCAAATATACATCATATACATGTCCTTTGAGATCCACAAAATATCAAAAGTATACAACCTATCTCTCAAATCCCAAAACCCAAAGATAAAACAAGTAAATATAAACATACGTACGAGTAGGGCTAGAGCTATCAATCAATGTAGTCCTCAAGCTTGCCCTTCCCTCGACTCGTGCCGGATCCGCACTCGAGCCATCATAAAAAGACAGATGACGAGTCCAGAGTGAGTAATCCCAAGGAAATTCACTAAGTAATTACGGAAGTAAAAGTACTTGGAATTTAAATACCATAAATAAACATGCGGAACAAAAGAAATACGGAGACAAGCTGTGAAAGGATCATCGCATGTATAAATATAGTAATGAAGCAAAGTACGTGCACGGTAAAAATCGACTAAGTCATACTTCGAGCCTCTCCTTGGGCACAACCCTCAAACACACCAACAAAGTTGTCCCTGGACCCTCAGGTGGCCGGCGTAGACCCACGACGCACCCACACGAGCCTACCATAACCGGGTAGCCTATTCACCGGTATATGCATAGACAAGTGCTATGACTTAGTGGACTCTATGGCCGTAACGAATAAACACCAGGTGGGGAGTGATCTCAACACCGTAAAGGCTCCAGGTAGGAGTAAACTCCACTACCGTAAAAAACCAAGTGAGAGGACTCAACCACCGTAAAGCAGTAACATAATGGAATAATGAATAAACGGAACTGAATTCAAATAAATCAAACTGTAAATACTTAAAGTGAAGTTCAATTGGGATTCTACACACCTCAAACCGCACTCCTCGCTCCACAAATCAACCCCCGGTCCAATACCTCCAAATCCCGGTATCACTCCCGGTCGATTTCGACTAACCCCGACTCAAATTACTATTTCGAGACTCCTGAAATTCATTTATGAGTATTAATGATCAATTAATGGGTTCATAATGTTGGTTTGACTCATTTTGTCATTTTCCAATTTTTGGGGTCCAGAGAACAATTAGCGCGCTAATGAGATAAATTAGCGCGCTAATTAATCTCAATCACTGTTCATCATCTTCATTACTCAGCGTGATTAGCGCGCTAATTTCTCCCATTAGCGCGCTAATTGCTCGCTGTCCAGAAAATTTCCAAATTACAAAGTTGAACTCCAAACCCATAAATTCAATTTCCATGTTTCCATAAAACATCAATGACCTTAATTACACCATTTAAACACTAATTACCATAATCAAACCCCAAAATCCACAAATCATGGAAATCACATTTCAAAACCCATTTTGGAAAATCCTCCAACTTCTCCCAAATTTGATCAAAACATTCAAAATCATAACTACTAACCTCATGATGATAAATTTCAACAAAATACAATGTTTAATCTCTCACAAATTCGAATTTTCACAAATTCAAACCCACTCAAAAATTCTCATAAAAATCCAAGTTTAATGTATTTATACCTTAGATTCTTGTTGTTGTTGCCAAAAATCACTTTCTCCACATTTTGGTTGATGATTTCACCCTCTCTTCCCCAACGATTCCCACTTCCAAGCTTCCTCTCAAATCTCACTCTCTTTCTCTCTTTTGTTGAATCGATCAACATATACATATATATACTTGATATTTGATCAAGTGTGTGTGTCCATCTCGAG
Source organism: Stephania japonica (assembly GCA_039657345.1). Classification (NCBI taxonomy): domain Eukaryota; kingdom Viridiplantae; phylum Streptophyta; class Magnoliopsida; order Ranunculales; family Menispermaceae; genus Stephania; species Stephania japonica. The sequence goes on from CM077558.1 coordinate 51,699,348, forward strand.
AACAATCCGAAGATCACTGTTCACTTTGTGTCACTACAACTTCATGACACCCTATCATAACACTAGCCACCTTGATTCTCTCCATTGTGCATCTCGAGAATCATCCAACTGATGTTGTTTTATTCAGCTAACTATAACACTTTGATTACCAATTTGATTTAGCTAGTATTAATTATCTACTCTATTCGATAAATTCCCATAATTTGCAAATAAGCTCACATTAGTTCCCCCAACTACCCGGCACCCCGTGCCTCGTGTCCCGTGTCCGCACGCACCCCGAGAAATTCCTCACTCGTCAACAAACTACCTTAACATACATATTGTAATGAAATTAACTAATTTATACATTTTCATCACAATTTACCACAACAAAGATACAAAACGGATTTGTATACCTAGTTCGAGTGCGTTCCAGTCTCGCCGTGGGACCCCGACCGTCCTCGCTGGCGTCCACATCTGCCATGACATCATAATTAACGGCAAATATTATTTGGGCCGTTACACTCATCATCCATCTCATGTATGTGCCTAACATAAGGGGCTCTATAGGTTATGACAGGCATTAAGAGCTTGGTTTGACAGATTCAGATCTATTCTTATCTCTTGAGGCTTGCAGAATTTGAAAAATGATAATTCATTATTTGTTTTTCGAGATAAGACTACTATTTTGTATATCTTGGTGTATGTTGATGATATTATTGTTACTGGTTTCAACATTGTTGCTATCTAGTCTTTTATTACTCAATTACATAGTACATTTGCCCTTAAGGATTTTGATGAACTGAGTCTTTTTCTTGGTATGGAAGCTCACAGAGATAAAAATGGTTTGTATCTTAATCAATCTTCTTATGTCAAACAACTCTTACAGAGAAGTGGTATGGCTAATGCTAAATCCATTGATACACCCTTCTCTGTTGGTAAACATATCTATGCAGATGGTGGTCCTCTTTTTAATGACACTACTCTGTATCGAAGTTTACTACGGGGCCTACAATATTTGGTCAATACCAGGACGGCAATATCTTATATTGTAAACAAGCTTGTCAATATAAGTAGAACCCTACTGTTTCTCACTAGCAAGTTCTCAAACGCGTTCTCCGCTATGTGAAAGGTACTGCTGATCTGGGTATTTGTTTCAGACCTGGAGATCATCTCTTTATCACAGGGTTCTCAGATGCTGATTAGGCAGCGAGTCCTGATGATCGTAAGTATGTTGCTAGTTATGCTGTCTATCTCGGTTCAAACTTGATTTCTTGGCAGTCTAATGGTTTCTCGATCCAGTATAGAGTCGAAATACTGTGATATGGCTCAGGTTTCAGCTGAAATTGCTTGGCTTAAATCTCTGCTGAGTGAATTTTCCCGTTCAGGTTCTCTAACTGTATGGTATGATAATATGAGTGCTACATCACTTGCTAAGAATCCTGTTTATCATGCTCGTACTAAACATATTGAACTTGACATTCATTTTGTGCGAGATCAAGTGCTATATAGTTAACTCTTTGTGTAACATGTTCCCTCAGAAGATCAGATCGCGGATATCTTTATGAAGCCATTTGTTTTACCAAGATTTTCTTTTCTGTGAAGCAAACTCGGAGTCACTGCAGTTCCTTTGAGGGGGGATATTAGAATCAATCACTAACATAGTTTTACGATTTGTGCACAAATCACTCATGTAATTATGTGCTACCTTATTTAAATGTTTCATTTTGTATGTAATTGCAACTCTCTATATAGAGGCATATGTAATAGAACAAAACAAGAGAAAAACTTATCATATTCTGTCAAGATTTCATCAATCTCCAACAGCTCTACAATGACTAAAATGAGAAATGGAGAGGATTGAAATGAGTTGGAGTGAGGGTGAGGGCAATGGGGTGAGCAAGGGTATTTTTCAAATTTTAAGAAAAAAGTGAGGTAAACTAATTAAAAAGTGGGATACATGAAGTAAAAATTCAAAATTGTGGTCCGTTTAGCCGCTGCCTAAAAAAAATAAGAACTATTGTACTAATACAAATGATTTGAACAAATTTCAAATTAATAAGTATGATCCTTAGCATTAATAATGCATCGAGCCCTATAAGGTCCTTGTATGCGTTGCATTTAAGGTGTTGTTCTGGTAACACCCTTTTTTTAACTGAGGTTATCCAAGTCACCTTCGCTGCACTGAAGTACCAAACTGATGGTAGACCAGACTAATCCTTCAAGGGGGTCCTTAATTAGTTACCCCCACTAGAGAACCTGAGAAATTAAGAAATCAGATAGAGAAATGAGGGGGCAAGTCTCGAACTCAACACATCTGTCTTAGTCAGCGTATTAGAGAACGAACATACCACTCGACCATTGCCCCCGAGGGTAGTAGCACTTAATTTTAACTTCTATAAGTTTGCAGACCCAAGTTTGTGTTTATGAGAGAGTGTGAGTGAGGGCCTTAAGGTTTGGAGTTGTTGTATTTGCCAAGGCAAGTTGGTGTCTTTAATTCAACGTATTATCCATTACTATTTATTATTGTACTAATGCCTAATAAACAATCTATCTTAATATATACACTTCAATTTTGACAAATTTATTCTAAAAATTGATTTTATAGAGTAAATTATATTATTTTACTTGTCATTTTATATTTTTGTACTTCTCATTCTATAATTGTGAGTTTTACCATACATCAAGTAACTTAAGTATCTTAATTAGTTTGCTACATCTATTTTATGTAATTGTTGTTTCTTTTCTGACAACATTCACTATGCATAACAGCGCAACTAATACTGTAACGGCCCAAATTTAAAATTGCCGTTAATTATGACGTCATTGCAGATGTGGATGCCAGCGAGGACGGTCAAAGGTCCCACAGCGAGGCTGGAGCGCACGCGAACTAGGTATACAGTCCGTTTTGTATGCTTGTTGTGGTAAATTGTGATGGAAATGTACAAATTAGCTAATTCCATTACGATATGTATGTTAATGTAGTCTATTGACGAGTGAGGAATGACCTCGGGAGTACGTGCGGACACGGGACACGAGGCACGAAATGCTTAGGTAGTCGAGAAAACTATGGTGAGTTTATTCATAAATTTTGAGAATTTATTGAATAGGGTAGATAATTGTTATAAGCTAAATCAATTGGAAATCGATAAGTCATATAGTTGAGCTGAATAAAACAATAACAGTTGGATGATTCTCGAGATGCACAACAGGGCCATTAGTGTCAAGATAAGGTGTATGGAGTTGGAGTGACACAGGGTGATCAGGAACCCTTAGATATTTCTCGAGATTCGTGCACACACTTGATGGGAACCAAGTATATATATGTTTGTGTGTTGACCGATCAAGAGAGAAAGAGTGAGAGTGTGGTTAAGAGAGAGCTTGAAGAAGAGAGAAACTGTTGGAGAAGAGAAGGAGAAGGACAACATTTAAGGTGTGAAGTGGGTGTTTTTGGCTTCCTACAACAAGATCAAGAGGTATGGATACATCAATCTTGTATTTTTATGAGATTTTTGGTGTGGGTTAGGGATTCGTAAAATCCGAAACATTGAGGTGTTAAACTATGTATTTGGGTGAGATTTTGAGCTTGGTAATCCATTGTTGTGATGTTTGATCAAGTTTGGGAGAGATTGGAGGAATTTGGGAAATGGATTTGAAAATGTGATTTCCATAAATTGTGGATTTTGGTGTTTGATTATGGTAATTCGGGTTTAAATGGTGTAATTAAGTTCATTGATGTTTTATGGAAACATGGAAATTGAATTTATGGGTTTGGAGTTCAAACTTGTAATTTGGAAATTTTCTGGAAAGCGAGCAATTAGCGCGCTAATTGGAGAAATTAGCGCGCTAATCACGCTGAGTGAAGAAGATGGTGAACAGTGATTGAGATTAATTAGCGCGCTAATTGATCTCATTAGCGCGCTAATTGTTCACTGGACTCTCAAAAATTGGAAAATGAGAAAATGAGTCAAACTAACATTAAGAACCCATTAATTGATAATTAACCCTCATAAATGTATTCCAGGAGTCTCGGAATAGTAATTGGAGTCTGGGTTTAGTCGGGAATCGGACCGGGAGTATTATCGGGGATTGAAGGAATCGAGCCGGGGAATTTAACTTGTGGGACGAGGAGTGCGAATTGAGGTGTGTAGTATCCCAATTGAACTTCACTTTAAGTATTTACCGTTTGATTTATTTGAATTCAGTTCCATTTATTCTTTACTCCATTTCATTATTGCTTTACGGTGGCTGAGTACTCTCACCTGGTGACTTTACGGTAGTGGAGTATACTCCTACCTGGTGTCTTTACGGTGTTGAGATCACTCCCCACCTGGTGCTTATTCGTTACGGCCATAGAGTCCACTAAATCATAGCACTTGTCTAGGTATACGCCGGTGAATAGGCTACCCGGGTATGGTAGGCTTGTGTGGGTGCGTCGTGGGTCTACGCCGACCACCTGAGGGTCCAGGGCCAAACCCATTAGTGTGTTTTCATGGGCCGTGCCTGGGGAAAAGCCCGAAGTATGATTTAGTTTGATTTTTATGTGCACGTACTTTGTTTCGTCACTATATTTATGCATGCGATGATCTTTCTTTTACGGTTATCATCGTATTATTTCTTGTTCGCATGTTTAAATTATAGTATTTAAAATTCCAAGTTTTTACTTTCGTAACTACTTGGTGAATTTCCTTGGGATTACTCACTCTGGACTCGTCATCTGTCTTTTTGTGATGGCTGAGTGCAGATCCTACTACGAGTTGGGGAAAAGGCAAGCTTGAGGATTACATCGATTGACAGCTCTAGCCCTACTCGTACGTATGTTTATATTTACTCGTTTTATATTGGGTTTTGGGCTTGAGAGATAGGTTGTATATTTTGATATTTTGAGGATTCTTAGATGATATGTATATGATGTACATTTGATATGGTTTCCACTTAGGCATTATGCTCATAATATACATGATAAATCTTTTTGTGGTTAGTAAATATTCCGCTGCGTAATTTGAGGTTAAATAACATTAAAGAAACAAAAGTTAATTCATAACATCAAAGTTAACCGAAAATTGATTAATAATGGATAATTGGGCGTGGGACACAGCTGGCGATGACGTGGACAGTTGTGGGCCCGCGTGGCCTCCCGTGGCGGACCAATGTGGAAATTGGGGCCGCCACATTTTGGTATCAGAGCGAGGTCAAACTTTGAGAATTGGATATTGAACAATAGTATAAAATCAATGAATAAATCTTAGATGTGGAAACCACATGTGAATGATTAAAGGTTTAGTTGGGAAGTGATGTGAGACGGGTAAATTTAGGAAATTACATATGCGTATGTTTTGATTGTGTACTATATATTATACGCGTATATACTGAGTCTGATCCACTGCACGTTGGTTGTGCAGTTTAGGATGGACGGACAGGCTCCTACTACTCCGCCCACTACTCAGCCAGAGGTTGGAGAGACTAGTGATCATACCACTAGTGACGTGGATGATTTACGAGCTATGATTCGAGGTCGACGAGCGAAGAGCTGATTCAAGAGAGGAAGCGCTATATTGCAAGCGAGCTCGATGGTCGAGTTGATGGAGTACATTCGAGTTCGAGGACGCCAAGCAGTAAGAAGCACCGATCGCCGAGCGTGTTGCACCTACTACCACTCGATCGCATTAGCACCATTGTTGCTACACAAAGCACCGGGGGGTCGAGACGATTATAGAGAGAGTTGAGCTTGTGGTAGTACCCGTAGAGACTACGGTGGTGACACCCACCACTACAGAGTAGCAGGTAGGGACTTCGACTGCTAGGAGTAGGATGTCAGAAGCAGCGAAGATGGTGAAGGATTTTATGAGATTTAATCCTACGTATTTCACGGGAGTCAGCGATCCTGAGGTTGCAGGACGTTGGTTGATGACTCACAAACGACTACACCAGTTGTTGGAGGTACCTGAGATAGATCAGGCGCGCATTTCAGGCTATTGTTTGAGAGGTCAGGCTGCAGTTTGATGGACCACCTACACTGATATACATGGTACGCCAGCGACATGGGGAGAGTTTAGACAATTATTTTTGGACGAGTATATTCCCACAGAGGTGCAGTTACGATTGAGGGAGCAGTTCTTGGGTTTGCGACAGGGTACCATGTCAGTTTCGCAGTACATGGACCGATTCCGGTATCTCATGATGTATGCTATGGATGTGGCTAACACGGAGAGATTACAGATTTATTATTTCATCAGAGGCCTGGATGAGAGGATCGGTGGGGTGATAGTCGCGACTGGTGCGGAGACGCTACAGAGTGTTTATGATAGAGCATTAGCTCGCGAGACGTATCTACGACACCGGGGTGAGCTTGGAGACGGGTCTGGACAGAGTTCTCGGTCTGATCAAAGACCGAAGAGACAGAGAGAGCAGTCTGATCGACAGAGACATGATTATCAGGGTCGACGAGATAGACGTTCCGAGCATCAGAGAGGAGACGAGAGGCAGGTAGTGTACGTTACTGTAGCTGCACCAGCTGAGCGCCTCGACAGCGTGTTCGAGATGGAGGAGGTCGTGGTAGGGGACAGAGATATCGAGGTCATGATAGGGCTCAGGTTCATATAGTGTCACAGTCAGATTGGCGGGATACACGACGATGTTTCAGATGTCATCAGGTCGGGCATATACATAGAGATTGTCCGATGTCAGCTTCATCCTCACGACCACAGACTGAGCCAGTTAGGGAGAGGGCTCATGCAGCTGCTACACCTACTACCGTACAGCCAGTGCGTGATGCGACTCGTCAGCTCGTCGAGGGTATGTTATCTATATGTGATGTTTCTATGCATGTATTATTTGATTCCGGTAGTACTTTGTCATTTATATCGGGACGTAGGGTCGGACAATTAGGGTTATCTATTGAGACTTTAGATCCACATCTTGTCCTCAGTACGGCTGCTGGGGATAAGATTTACCCTAACCGGATATGCCGGAATTGTGTGGTAGAGATTGAGGGACACCAGTTACCTGTCGACTTTCGTGTCCTAGAGTATTTAGAGTTTGATGCTTTATTGGGTATGGACTGGTTATCGGCGTATCGCGCACACATTGATTATTTCGGTAAGACGGTAGTATTTGATATTGAGGGCATTCCAGTATTTACTTTTGTTGGTACGGCGTCAGACTTACCGATTACCAGAGGTCGATTAGCTACGACACAGGAGATGGAGGTGTTTAGGACGGTGGTTGAGCCGACCTAAGACCCAGAGATTAGAGTGGAGGATGTCCCAGTAGTGTGTGAGTTTCCCGAGGTATTCCCCGACGATTTGCCAGGTTTACCACCTCCTAGGTCAGTTGAGTTTATGATTGAGTTGATTCCGGGGACGCTTGATCGATATATAGCCGACCGTACAGGATGTCAGCTTCGGAGCAGGGAGAGTTGAGGTCCCAATTAGAGGAGCTGTTGCAGAAGGGTTTTATTCATCCCAATATGTCTCCTTGGGGCGCACCAGTCCTATTTGTTAAGAAGAAAGACGGTTCTTTGAGGTTGTGCATAGACTACAAGAAACTGAATCAAGTGACGATTCGAAATCGTTATCCACTTCCTAGGATTGATGATCTATTCGATCAGTTGGCGGGTGCTAAGTTTTTCTCGAAGATTGATTTACGATCTGGTTATCATCAGTTGAGGATTCGGGAGAGTGATATAGAGAAGACGGCATTTAGCACGCGTTATGGATTGTTTGAGTTCACAGTCATGCCATTTGGGGTGACTAATGCGCCGGCTATCTTTATGGATTTGATGCATCGAGTATTACGGCCATTTTTGGATCGTTATGTGATTGTGTTCATCGATGATATCTTAATATACAGTAAGACTCGTGAGGAGCACGAGAGACACCTCAGAGATGTTTTGATGACGTTGAGGGAGCATAGATTGTACGCTAAGTTCAGCAAGTGTGCTTTCTGGCTGAGAGAGGTGAAATTTCTTGGACATGTCATTGGTAGTCAAGGAATATCTGTTGATGGAGACAAGATTCGAGCGATCATTGATTGGAGGACACCTGAGACAGTTGCAGACATTCGTAGTTTCTTGGGGCTTGCGGGCTATTACTGGCGATTTGTGCAGGACTTTTCGTTGATTGCAGCGCCGATGACGAGGTTGACCAAGAAGAATGTTAAGTTTGAATGGTCTGAAGACTGTGAGGCAGCATTTTTTGAGTTGAAGAGGAGGTTGACTTCTGCGCCAGTGTTGGCTCTACCTGAGACAGGGAAAGGCTTTTCGGTCTACACAGATGCTTCCGGGACTGGGTTGGGATGCGTGTTGATGCAGGAAGGACACCCAGTTGCATATTTATCGAGGCGATTGAGACCCCACGAGGAGAATTATCCGATACATGATTTAGAGCTAGCTGCAGTTGTATTTGTACTCAAGGCTTGGCGACATTATCTTTATGGGGAGCGCTTTATGTTATTCACAGATCATCAGAGTTTGAGGTATTTATTCACTCAGAAAGATCTGAATATGCGGCAAAGACGATGGCTCGAGTTACTGAAAGACTACGATTTCGCGATTGAGTATCATCCTGGGAAGGCGAATGTAGTTGCTGATGCATTGAGCCGGAGTGGTGTAGAGAGTCAGACTGTGCTGCGACAGATGACACATGAGCATGGATTGCTGTAGGCTGCGACGGTGTTGTGTTTGTCAGATGCTTTTGCTGATGTTCATATCTGTTGCCAGATGCGTGTTCCTGTTGTGTCGTTAGAGAGGGTCGCTGAGTGGCAAAGGGCGACGGACATTTTGCTCGCTTCACTGTCGGCTCGGGATTTGGGTTGCACGATTGGTCTAGTGGTTCGGACCGGTGCTTGAGACACGAGGGCGGGTTGTGGATACCGAGGTGCGGGAACTACGTGATAGCATTCTTGAGGATGCACACCGTTCGCGGTATACGATTCATCCCAGCGGGACCAAGATGTATCATGATTTGCGACGTTTATTTTGGTGGCCTGGGATGAAGGCCGATGTGGGTGCATATGTGAGAGCTTGTCATATTTGTCGAAAGCGAGTTAAGGCCGAGCACGGGAGACCAAATTTGGATTGTTACAACCATTACCGATTCCACGGTGGAAATGGGAGCATGTTACGATGGATTTTGTGAGCGGGTTGCCACAGACTGCGAGACGCCATGATGCTGTGTGGGTTGTTATTGACAGGTTGACGAAGTCTGCACACTTCATTCCTATATCGATGAAGTATTCGTTTCCTCAGTTGAGTATCATTTTTGAGCGAGAGATCGTTAGGCTACATGGAGTACCGCTATCTATTGTGTCTGATAGAGATCCCAGGTTGACTTCGAAGTTGTGGGAGAGCATGCAGGAGCAGTTTGGGACGAGACTATAGTTCAGTACGGCTTATCATCCTCAGACAGATGGTCAGTCAGAGAGATTGATACGGATATTGGAGGATATGCTCAGAGCATCCATTTTGCAGTTTAGAGGTGCTTGGGAAGAGTATTTACCGTTGTGCGAGTTCGCGTACAACAACAGCTATCAGGCGAGTATTGGTATGCCACCATTTGAGGCTTTGTGTAACGACCCGTTACTTTAAGCGGGTGATTAGTGTTAATCCGAATGGTAATTAATCCGAGCTAAGCTCGTGGTTAAGCCCGATTTGTCACGACTAACGTGTGTGTGGGACTGTGTGATGTATTGTGTTTGTTTGGTGTGTATTAGTACATATATGTGAATAATCGGACTAACGAGGAAATGCCTAATACCATGTGGGGGTCATGTGGATACACATGAGACTCGAGATAGCGTTGACGCTCGAGTGTGCTCGGCGGTGGAAATTACGTAATTATAGGCGTAATTATAGGCATAAATATATATTTATATATTGTGGATATATAAATATATATTAAATGGAAAATAATAAAATAATGATAATTTGTCAGGCGCAGAGTGATACGCGGGGTCACGGGTGACACGCGTCGGACATACGGTGGTGCGCACGCCCGAGATGTTCTCGTTGGCGTGCCAACCGGAATTTGAGGCGCAATGTATCGATAAATATATATATATATATATTTATATATAAATCATTATATATATAAATATATAATATATTGGAAAATGTGAAATTACCTTTAAGGGTATGAAAGGAAAGAAAGAAATGAGATGTGCATAGGGGCATTTCGGTCTTTTTCCCCAATTAACCGCCTCTTCTTCCTCGTTAAAAATCGAAGACCAACTGTAACATCCCCAAATTTATATCAAGGAATGTCCGGCCTGAAACCCTAATTAAGCCCCGGTAAACCAGTTCGGACCTAATTAGAGCCAGCAGCCTTATCAAAACTCCCTGACAATACCTGTATATCTTGATATTCATTAACCGAAAAAAATAAACGAAAACCAACGCAGCGGAAAATTTAAAACTTTTTCGATAAAATATAAAATATGCAATACCGGTATGAACATCGGTATTGAGCTCGTATTCCCACCCATTTAATTACAAATCATAATGCAATACAATATATATATATAACAGGAAACTCACTGCACCGTAGAGAAGATACTAAACTCCTGGTCTTCTCATTTCTTGAGTTCCAAGTTCTAGCGTACATTCATACCTGAAAATGTTAAGGTGGGTGAGCTCCTACATGCTCAGTAAGTGACTCTCATACCAACCATCAACTACCAATTAATATCAAGGCAATGTATAACAACATGAATCAAATGCATATCTACAGGAGCATATGAATCAATATAAACAATATATATAACAGATGCAAGTTCTTTGGTTCATTGCAATGTACCCGTGATTTGCATTTCACATTTCCGTATTTGCATTGAGTCGCCTCCTCACATATCCAAGAACCAATCACTGGGCATCTAACTAGTTCTTGTCAATGTGCCGCCAACTCATAAAACACCGAGTCGCACTTACTCATCATCACTGAACCAATCACTGCTCATCTAATTGGTTTATGACTAATGAGCTGCTAAACTCAACTGGAAAGCATTGATCGGAATAATTCCCAAGCCACTGGGGCGCAGTGATGGTTAGCAATTCCACCACAGTTCCCAAACCCCAGGCCGATCCGTCCCGTCAAACCTCTTTCCGAATCCATTTTCATTTCAAAACATTTTGTAAAACCAAAGTCAAATCACGGTACATTGCCCCATTCCCAGTCCAGTACACTACATGCTCTAATAATACTATTTTACATTGCATAATTGATAAAAGCTACGAGTCCCACTTACCTGTTCTGAGCTTTCTATGTTTTACTGACTTGTACGACTTCCCGGAGTCCTCAAACCTTTCCACCTCGGTTCATTTCCTAAAATAAACCATTTCTTATCAATTTAAGTCTCATACTCATTTACTAACATTTCTAAACTGGTCCAATTCGAATTCGGAATTCCAAGACTTAGTTTACAACCTATTTGGACCATTTCACGTTTTTCAAGGTAAAACCCCGGTGTAAAGTCTCCTCCGACTTTCAAACTTCTCATTCTTCATAGAAATCCCTCAATTTCTATTTGTTTGGTCAAAATACTATTTTTCCATATTTTTTCCTATTTTTTTCGGAATTTTCTTTTCCATTTTCTCTCTTTTCTTTTCTTTATTCTTTTTCTTTTCTTTTTGCCCTGAACCGGGCTCGAACCGGTTCGGCTCAACCGAGCCGAACCGGCCCGGTCAGTGTCGTCTTCCACCTTGAGAAACAAGCAGCGTTGCTGCTCTCTGTTTTTTTTTTCTTCTTCTTCTTCGATGGTCGGGGTTGGCTCTCAACCCCAACCCCGATCATCTCCAACCACAACAACCAACCGGGAGGTGGTCCTCCCTGTCGTTGTTACTGGTTCGGCCATGACTAACGTTATGGCCGAACCTCCCCATCACCATACCAACCGAAACAACAACACACAACATCACATCTTACCTCGAGCTCTCCTCAACCACGCGATCACACGAGCCAGCGATTTCGCCTCTGTGTCCCGGCTCTCTCCTTCCTCTCCCTCACTGTTTGATCTGATCTCTCTCTCTCTGAACTTCGATTTCACATTTAAAGAAGAAGAAGGCGATTTTGGTGGGGAAATGACCAAATTGCCCTTCTATTTTTATCTCTTCCTTTATCAATTCAATACCCTTAATGGTAATCTTACATTTTTCAGGTTTTATTATATATATTTATATATATCGATTTATATATAAATATATATATTTATCGATACATTGCGCCTCAAATTTCGGTTGGCACGCCAATGAGAACATCTCGGGCGTGCGCACCACCGTATGTCCAACGCGTGTCACCCGTGACCACGCGTATCACTCTGCGCCTGACAAATTATCATTATTTTATTATTTTCCATTTAATATATATTTATATATATCCACAATATATAAATATATATTTATGCCTATAATATAATTACGCCTATAATTACGTAATTTCCACCGCCGAGCACACTCGAGCGTCAACGCTATCTCGAGTCTCATGTGTATCCACATGACCCCCACATGGTATTAGGCATTTCCTCGTTAGTCCGATTATTCACATATATGTACTAATACACACCAAACAAACACAATACATCACACAGTCCCACACACACGTTAGTCGTGACAAATCGGGCTTAACCACGAGCTTAGCTCGGATTAATTACCATTCGGATTAACACTAATCACCCGCTTAAAGTAACGGGTCGTTACACTTTGTATGGTAGACCTTGCAGATCACCAGCTTGTTGGGCAGCACCTGAGGATGTGGCAGTGATTGGACCTGAAGTGGTTGTTGATCATACTGAGAAGATTCGACAAATTAGATTGAGATTGCAAGCAGCTCAAGATAGGCAAAAGAAGTATGCTGATAGGTATCTTGAGGGTTTGAGTTATGATGTGGATGACTTGGTATATCTGAAAGTTTCTTCCTGGAAAGGACATCAGAGGTTTGGAATTAAGGGGAAACTAGCACCGAGATATATTAGACCGTTTAGAGTTATAGCACGTGTTGGGACAGTAGCATATAGATTGGAGTTGCCGGCAGAGTTAGCAAGCGTTCATCCAGTGTTTCACGTGTCTATGTTGAGGTTAGCTAAGTCAGGACCGAGACCTATGGTGGATATTAGACAGATTGAGGTGCGTCCTGATGTTTCATATGAAGAGCAACCTGTGGAGATCATGGATCGTAGAGTTCAAATTCTGAGGAATAGGGAGATTCCGAAGGTGTTGGTACGATGGCGGCATCACGGGACTGAGGAACTCACCTGGGAGCTCGAATCGATTATGAGCCAGAGATATCCTCAGCTATTTACTGGTGAGTATTGGTAAGAACTTAAATTTCGGGACGAAATTTCAAATTAGTTGGGAAGAATTGTAACGACCCAAATTTAAAATTGCCGTTAATTATGACGTCATTGCAGATGTGGATGCCAGCGAGGACGGTCGAAGGTCCCACAGCGAGGCTGGAGCGCACGCGAACTAGGTATACAATCCGTTTTGTATGCTTGTTGTGGTAAATTGTGATGGAAATGTACAAATTAGCTAATTCCATTACGATATGTATGTTAATGTAGTCTATTGACGAGTGAGGAATGACCTCGGGGTGCGTGCGGACACGGGACACGAGGCACGGGGTGCCGGGTAGTCGAGAAAACTACGGTGAGTTTATTCATAAATTTTGAGAATTTATTGAATAGGGTAGATAATTGTTATAAGCTAAATCAATTGGAAATCGATAAGTCATATAGTTGAGCTGAATAAAACAATAATAGTTGGATGATTCTCGAGATGCACAACAGGGCCATTAGTGTCAAGATAAGGTGTATGGAGTTGGAGTGACACAGGGTGATCAGGAACCCTTGGATATTTCTCGAGATTCGTGCACACACTTGATGGGAACCAAGTATATATATGTTTGTGTGTTGACCGATCAAGAGAGAAAGAGTGAGAGTGTGGTTAAGAGAGAGAGCTCGAAGAAGAGAGAAATTGTTGGAGAAGAGAAGGAGAAGGACAACATTTAAGGTGTGAAGTGGGTGTTTTTGGCTTCCTACAACAAGATCAAGAGGTATGGATACATCAATCTTGTATTTTTATGAGATTTTTGGTGTGGGTTAGGGATTTGTAAAATCCGAAACATTGAGGTGTTAAACTATGTATTTGGGTGAGATTTTGAGCTTGGTAATCCATTGTTGTGATGTTTGATCAAGTTTGGGAGAGATTGGAGGAATTTGGGAAATGGATTTGAAAATGTGATTTCCATAAATTGTGGATTTTGGTGTTTGATTATGGTAATTCGGGTTTAAATGGTGTAATTAAGGTCATTGATGTTTTATGGAAACATGGAAATTGAATTTATGGGTTTGGAGTTCAAACTTGTAATTTGGAAATTTTCTGGAAAGCGAGCAATTAGCGCGCTAATTGGAGAAATTAGCGCGCTAATCACGCTGAGTGAAGAAGATGGTGAACAGTGATTGAGATTAATTAGCGCGCTAATTGATCTCATTAGCGCGCTAATTGTTCACTGGACTCTCAAAAATTGGAAAATGAGAAAATGAGTCAAACTAACATTAAGAACCCATTAATTGATAATTAACCCTCATAAATGAATTCCAGGAGTCTCGGAATAGTAATTGGAGTCTGGGTTTAGTCGGGAATCGGACCGGGAGATTATCGGGGATTGAAGGAATCGAGCCGGGGAATTTAACTTGTGGGACGAGGAGTGCGAATTGAGGTGTGTAGTATCCCAATTGAACTTCACTTTATGTATTTACCGTTTGATTTATTTGAATTCAGTTCCATTTATTCTTTACTCCATTTCATTATTGCTTTACGGTGGCTGAGTACTCTCACCTGGTGACTTTACGGTAGTGGAGTATACTCCTACCTGGTGTCTTTACGGTGTTGAGATCACTCCCACCTGGTGCTTATTCGTTACGGCCATAGAGTCCACTAAATCATAGCACTTGTCTAGGTATACGCCGGTGAATAGGCTACCCGGTATGGTAGGCTTGTGTGGGTGCGTCGTGGGTCTACGCCGACCACCTGTAGAGGGTCCAGGGGCCAACCCATTAGTGTGTTTTCATGGGCCGTGCACTGGGAAAAGCCCGAAGTATGATTTAGTTTGATTTTTATGTGCACGTACTTTGTTTCGTCACTATATTTATGCATGCGATGATCTTTCTTTTACGGTTATCTCAGTATTATTTCTTGTTCCACATGTTTAAATTATAGTATTTAAAATTCCAGTACTTTTACTTTCGTAACTACTTGGTGAATTTCCTTGGGATTACTCACTCTGGACTCGTCATCTGTCTTTTTGTGATGGCTGAGTGCAGATCCTAGTACGAGCCGGGGAAAGGGCAAGCTTGAGGATTACATCGATTGACAGCTCTAGCCCTACTCGTACGTATGTTTATATTTACTCATTTTATATTGGGTTTTGGGCTTGAGAGATAGGTTGTATATTTTGATATTTTGAGGATTCTTAGATGATATGTATATGATGTACATTTGATATGGTTTCCACTTAGGCATTATGCTCATAATATACATGATAAATCTTTTTGTGGTTAGTAAATATTCCGCTGCGTAATTTGAGGTTAAATAACATTAAAGAAACAAAAGTTAACTCATAACATCAAAGTTAATCGGAAATTGATTAATAATGGATAATCGGGCGTGGGACACAGCTGGCGGTGACGTGGACAGTTGTGGGCCCGCGTGGCCTCCCGTGGCGGACCAATGTGGAAATTGGGGCCGCCACAAATACTCTAATTGCAATATATTAAATTAAAGTACCATATAATACATTAAAAGAAAAATGTTACTTTGACTCCATTTGGACATACTCTCTGTTCATTTTTGTAGGTTGTTTAAGTCAACTCTCTTTGTTCCAATTTATAAGTCGTTCACCAATTTCAAGATTAGTTTTTCTCAATTTACCCTCATTTAAATAATCATTTATTGACCTTAAAAAAATAGATCAATTTTAATAAAGTTATTAATGATAGGGTATTATAGTAATGTTAATCTATAATTTAATGACTTCTTAAAAAGTGTGTTTGATCTTTAAACGACCTATACAAATAAGGGAGATGATAGAGGTACCCACTTGTCACACCTAACAATCAGTCGTCGTCGATACACCTCGAGATATGCATTTGATATGTGTCGGACAACGCACAATCGCTAGGTGTAAGACGTAGGTGTGACAAGTATGTATGCTTAACATTTTCCTAAAAATAAACAGAGGGAGTATAAATTTGGCACGCCCTTAAATGAGACTCTTGATTGATGCATCGATATGATGTGTTCACGAAATTTGATTGATGTTGTCACAACCCAATTTTCTAATCTTGATTAACTTGCTTAATCAGGATCACCGACCCGTGACGTGGGGCCCGCATGAGATGTGCACACCGACCGAAGTACGTGGCCGAGGTAAATTTTATATTTGTACTGGTGTATGCCTAGTGTTGTGTACATATGTAGACTAATTAAATCAGTTCTTACAACTATAGACGTTGAGTCGACGCGAGCGGGGACACGCCTTGGAGAGCGTGCAAGTACGGGTATCTAGTGGAATTACCTGGAGTTGCAGGACTAGGTTAGGAAATATTAATTGATGTCAAAGTAACCTTAACCGAAGTTAAATTATATAATTAAGTTGGAAAATACGACGCTCGACGCACGGGGAAAGTGCCTCGAGTTGCTTTCGAGTCGGGGCACCGAGTGCCGAGTAGTTGAGAGTTTGTGTAACCACTTAGGTAAATTTTATAAACTAGTGTGACCAATTAATTATGGTCCATATGAATAAAATGCCTAAGTTAATTAATTAAATCAAATTGACATATTAAGGTCCTATAGTTTAGTAGGATTTATTGAGACCTTAGATTTTTATATGGATTGATGGAGTTGAGGAATCCTAGGTTGTGTGTTATATTTTTGTGCTACTAGGAGTGATGGACTGCTTAATTAGGAGCCTTAGGATCGACCTTAGGATCCGTGCACACACAAGATCTTGATTAACTTGTTTAATTAGGAGTGATGGACTCTCATATATATATATATATGAGAGTTAGTGAGTTTTATCACCAACTCCAAACAAATCAAATATGCAAGTTCGGGAAAACCAGGGAAAATGAGGAGTTTTGGAGAGGATTTGAGCTAGAAATTGTCAAGAAATTGAAGATCCTTTAAGATAATCACACCCCTTGCCTCATTCTCCATTAAAATGAGTTTAAGTTTATTGAAAAACGGATTTGAACAGAGATTTCTGGCTTGGGAGTGTCTCTATGTTGTATAATGGTCGATCTAAGTGTTGTTTGAGCTTTAAATAAAATTTTTTTGGGAATTTAAGGTTTTTGGTGAAAATTTTGAAAAATGACATGCATGACTTCGAATCTGAAATTTCGGGGATTTTGATGTTTTTCGGTTGTTTTGGGTGTTGATCTATATCAAAATGAGTCATGCATGGATCGATGGTATTTTGGTGGTGTTTGGAGTATTTGAAACGCCAAAATTCTCTATGAGAATTCTGCTTTTCGCGTAGTTAGCACTCTAGGTACACCACCTAGTGTGCTAGCTGTTCCTGGGAAGCAGACACTGTTCACTTAAGAACAATTAGCGCACTAGATTCCCTGCAGATGGGACAACATTACCTCTCTTCGTTAAATGACCATAACTTTCTTAGTTTAACTCGGATTTTGACGCTCCATTTACTATTGGAAAGCTAAGACAAAGAGGAACAACCTAGAACCATTAGTTTTTCAAAAATCAAGACATGATTTTTCAAAAATGGGTCAAAAGAAAAGATTTTTTTATACAATGGTCATTTGTATAGTTGTTTTGGGTCATTTAGGTGTCAGATAGTCTTAACTCTTAATTTAAAGACTAAATACATCTTACACCAGAAAACTTCGAGAGATATACTTGAATCTGGGTCCGAGTGTTTGGGTGTCAGGAGGTCGGATAGCTAGGACTACTGCATTGACTGTAAGTGAAACTGTGGGAACTCTTTACTTTATTTCATTCCTTTTATTTACCAATTATTCAGTCTAATTGTAGACTTGCTGATTGAATTTTCACATCATGTTTTCCTTGATTCTATTCATTATGAATGTTTGACATAGCATGATGCTTTATATTATTATCATTGACTCTATTTCCCGAATACTTGATAATTGGCTATGATTGAGGATTTATGATTACTTAGAAATGCATGTTATAGGGTAATTTGTTTTGTTTAGAATTGTATTCTATTCCCTTGAGGTTTTGTAGCTCAAATTGTGATTGAAATCATAGCACTGTAGGATAGTAATTCTTGAAAACTAAAGTAGGGATTATCTAGTGTCCATTGCACATGAGATGCACGGATTCACGGGGGTTTGATCTTTCTGGGTCTCCGGCACTCGCCACTACACTTGGGCGGCACACGTGGTATGAGCCACGGGGTTGTCGAAAAGTATAGATGATTTATATGCGTAGAGCATAGCTCCGCCACTTGAGGTTATAAGAAAATAAAAAAAATTATTATATGCTGAGCACAACTCCATATAGTAGTGGAAAAGGCTAGGTGATAGTTCTCACTGCGGACCGGATGTAGATCATTTCGACTTAGCCTGTGTCAGTCTATGTATATCTGTTAACGATTGTATTTACTTGCATTATTTATTCAACATTTCTTCAGCTACTTTATGCTTTTAAATACCATTTGTTTAAATTAGAAATGTAGTAATAAAATTCCCTAGTTATCACTTAAATATCACTATACTCACCTTCTAGTTTGCGACGGTGGGTGTAGGTCCATCGAGCAGCACCAGGCCGGGCAAGGAGAAGTTCGACGACTACTTCTGAGCTTTGAGCGAGTAGCTGTCGGTACATGTAGGGTACTTTTGTATTATGTTTACTTATGTATTTATACTTTTGGGATATTATTGGGATGAGTGTTAGACTACCCGACTTTTGGCTTTTACTTTGTTTATATATGTTCGCCGTTTACTTGCATATATATATGGTGATCGTTATTTCCTAGTTTCCACACTTAGGATTATAAAATTTGCTTCCGTTAACATATTTAAGATTTTCGGTATAAATTGTAAAGATTTCCGCTAGCTAAATGAATTGTAAAAAATAGAGAATATAGGTAGTAAAGGCTGACTAACACGTAATTGAGTCCTACGTTTCGTGATTAGGGCTTAATTATGGGATTAGGCCGGGCGGTGACCTAGATTAGGAACGGGGCAGTCACAGTTGGTATCAGATAATGGGCTTTAGAACCTTAGGGACAAAGCATAGTGCTGACTAAGAATTTTGATACCAATTTCCCAGATGGTATCAAAGACTATGTTATCATTAAGTAAAGCATAAACTTGAATAACCAGATGAACCTTACCTAGGAATTATTTTGTTGGGAATTGAGTGAAAGTGAGTTGGGGATTATTATATATATACTATCATTTTTAATATGTATATGTATACACGTGGTATACTTCGTAGTAGCTAATAGGAGATCGTTGTCCACATGCAAATGACGATGATGGAAGCACGCGAGATAGGCGATGTGGGTGTTAGTAGTAGTTAGCCTCCTGCTATATCAAATGACGACTATCAGAGGTTGACGGATCGAGTAGCGGCACAGGGACAATAGATGGCTAACTTCATGACCTTTATGACAGCACAAATCACTACACTTTCTCAGGTCGTCCCCGCTACTCCTACAACTACAGACATCTGACAATCGGACCTACTATTGTACCACCTACCGTTTCAGATACCGCACTCGTACCAAAAACACCTATTATTCAGGACACGGTAGCGACACCGACTCTTCCGATAGTGACCATTTCGACGGCAGAGGTAGCAGGGATGACTTCGACTCCCACACCTACACCTTTAGGCTCAACAATAGGGATTCAGCTGGTGAAGGATTTTCTTCGCCTTCAGCCAGTGTACTTCGACGGGGAGAGAAACTTTGAGAAGATTGAGGGATGGATATTATCACAGGAGAAGCTACATCGAATTTTGGGGATCGAGGATAGATTACGCCCAGATTTGTCTTTTTATACGCTGCAGAGAGATGCTGATGTCTGGTGGCACACCACCATAGCTACCGATAGAGATTTTGAGTCATGGGCGGCCTTTAAGGCCAAGTTTTATCAGTTGTACTTCCCTCAAGCAGTCATGATGAGATTGGAGAGAGAGTTTATGGTTTTAAGGTAGAGGGCAGATGAGTCAGTTATGTAGTACCGGGACAGTACTGGTACCTGAGGCAGTTTGCGGGGGATTTGGTTCGTGATGAGTTGGGAGATGTGTATCACTTTGGGGTGGGTCTGAGAGCAGACATCGGTTTCCACGTAGTCAGTACGGGCGCTAGGACACTCACTGAGATATACGAGCGTGCACTTTCCCACGAGACCTACTACCATGGTATAACAGCTTCGGGGCAGATGTTAACGTTAGAGCAGGCCGCAGATTTCGAGAGGAGGCGATAGAGTGGCAAGGCACACAAGAGGTGGGATAGATGCTCATAGGGATTGGGGACAACTTCACGTTTCACATCAGCTGTGCCTCAGGTGTCATATGCCACATCAACATAGAGCTCAAGAGGAGAACGTTCCTTGCCACTACTACCGATTAGGCTAGCATTACCTGTGTCAAAGAGACTTGCTCTTCCGGCACCACTAGCACCACGACAGCATCAATAGCATGGTGGTAGAGGTCGAGGCAGAGGCAGAGGTAGAGGCCGAGAGGGACTACCTCAGGGACAGAGACAGACGCTGGTTCAGGGACAACCACAGTTCGGTCAGCGCAAACATAATTCATGTTACAGATACGGACAGATGGGACATTTAGTGAGGGTGTGTCTACAACCAACAATAATATATCCACATCAGAGCCGAGAGGCAACTCACATGCCAGATACTAGTGCCACACGGAGTCTTATCGACGATACAATTTCTATCACTGGTAGAGAGTCTTATGTTTTATTTGATTCTGGTTCCATTATTTCTTTCACTGCTGGACGCATGATAGGCATACTAGAACTGACACCGATTAGGCTTATAGTACATTTGATGTTAAGTACCGCCACCGGATATAGGGTTTAACCTAACAGTCTAGTTGAGAGGGTCCCAGTAGAGATTAATGGGATAGAATTACCCGCCGACTTTAGAGTCCTTGAGGTGTTAGAGTTCAACGTTCTTTTCGGGATGGACTGGTTATCAACATACCATGATTACATAGATTGCTTCAGTAAGTCCATCGTGTTCGAGATTCCAGGACGTTTGATGTTCGTACATCGAGGTAGTATACTGAGAGCCGATACCACGAGAGGTCGATTAGCGACTAGTGAGGAGATGGAGACTCTAGTAGCCTTATACACCATAACAGAGAGCCTTGACTTGAGGACATACCAATCGTTAGGGAGTTTTCTGACGTTTTCCCCGAGGAGTTACCAAGACTACCGCCGCCACGAGAGGTAAACTTTATCATCGAGTTAGTACAAGGCACCAGACCAATCACGATACCACCTTATCGCATGACCCCGAAGGAGTTAGAGGAGTTGAGGGCTCAGCTTAAGGACTTGGGGGAAAAGGGATTCATCACACCTTCTATGTCACCGTGGGGAGTGCTAGTACTTTTTGTAAAGAAGAAGGATGGTAGTCTATGATTGTGCATCGACTACAAGCAACTGAATAGGGTCATAGTTAAAAACAAGTACCCGCTACCGAGAGGAGCACAATTCTTCTCCAAGATAGACCTGGGATAAGGGTATCATCAGCTTAGGATCAGGGATGAGGACCAGTCCAAGACAGCGTTTCGCACCAGATATGGACACTACCAGTTCACGATCATGCCATTCGGGCTGACCAACGCCCCCACCATGTTTATGGATTTCAAGCACCAAGTATTCAGTCCATTCCTTGACCGATTCGTGGTAGTATTCATCGACGACATTCTGATCTATTTGAGGACACGAGAGGATTACGAGCAGCACATCAAGGAGACATTGCAGACATTGAGGGAGCACCGTTTATATGCCAAGTTAAGCAAGTGTGAATTTTGGCTTTTAGAAGTCAAGTTTTTAGGTCATGTTGTTGGAGCAGCGGGGATTGCAGTAGATCCGACCAAGATTCAAATGATTATGGATTGGCTGGCACCGACGTCAGTGACAGAGATCAAGAGTTTTTTGGGATTAGCAGGCTACTACCGCAGGTTTGTATAGGATTTTTCTAAGATTGTTTCGCCGATGACTAGGCCGACACAGAAGGACGTCGTGTATGATTGGACTGAGAAATACGAGAGCACATTTGAACAATTGAAGAGGTTGTTGACGACCGCACCAGTATTGAAACTGCCTGAGGTTGGACTGGGATTTCTAGTATACATTGATGCTTCACACACGGGACTTGGATGCGTATTGATGCAAGGAAGTGGAGTTGTGGCTTATGCTTCGAGACAATTGAAGATACATGAGAAGAACTACCCGACACATGATCTTGAGTAAGCAGAGGTTGTATTTGCACTGAAGGTGTGGAGACACCACTTGTATAGAGTGAGATTCACACACTTTACTAACCACAAGAGTCTGAAGTATCTCTTCATACAGAAGGAACTGAATATGAGAGAGTGCAGGTGGTTAGAATTCTTGAAGGTCTATGCCTTTTCCTTCGAGTATCACCTAGGAAAAGCGAACGTAGTCGCCGACGCACTAAGTAGGAGACCTACCAGAGCCGTCGAGGTTTTCAGATGTCAAATGATACACAAGTACGGGTTACTTGAGGCGGTAGCGACAGCAGGTCAGTCAGATATTCCTATCGATACCCGAGTTGAGATTTGCATACAGATGAGAGTACAGACCATGTCTACACAGAGTGTGTCAGAGGGTCAGAGGACTGACAGGTTGTACCAGTGATTCAGCGAGTTAGCATGGAGTTAGATTGTATTGATTGGGCTGAGTCATCATATCAGTGTTTAAGGTTCAGAGGGAGATTGTGGATACCTAAGATGCCAGAGCTGAGAGAGGAGATTTTTCAAGATTCACACCATTCCCGATTCACCATTCATCCAGGCAGGACCAAGATGTATCATGACATGCAGAGACATTTCTGGTTGCCTGGGATGAAGGCGAATGTCTTATAATTCATCAGGAATTGTGGGATTTTCCAGCAGGTGAAGGGTGAGCATCGTAGGCCTGGAGGACTTTTACTGCCACTTCCCATTCCGAGATGGAAATAGGAAGACATCGCCATGGACTTTGTCAAAGGGTTACCGAGGATAGCCAGGAGATATGATTCCATTTGGATGATAGTTGACAGATTGACTAAGTCTGCTCAATTTCTGCCAGTTGCTGCGCACTACACTTTTGATCACCTGAGTATACTTTTCGAGAGGGAGATCATTAGGTTGCACGGGGTACCGTTGGCCATCACATCAGACAGAGGTGCTACGTATACTTCCAGAATATGGCAAAGTATGTAGGATCAGTACAGTACGTGCCTACAGTTCAGCACAACTTTCCATCCTTAGACTGACGGGTAAACAGAGAGACTGAATCAGGTCCTAGAGGACATGTTGCGGGCTTGTGTGTTAGAGTTTGGTGGATCTTGGAAGGAGTACCTACCACTATGTGAGTTTGCGTACAACAACAATTATCAGGCTAGCATTGAGATGGCACTATTTGAGGCTTTGTATAGCAGACTGTGTCACTCCCCGTCGCATTGGGTTGAGCCAGAGGACAGAGTGTCAGTAGGGCCTGAGATTGTTTTTCACCACACCGAGAAGGTACGACAGATTCGATAGAGACTCATGGCAGCCCAAAAGAGGTAGAAAAAGTATGCAGACAAGTACCACAATGATCTCACTTATCCCGAGGGAGCCTACGTCTATCTTAAGGTTTCACCTCGAAAGGGTCTGCAGAGATTTGGTGTGAAGGGCAAGCTTGCACTGCGTTTCATCGGGTCATTTAGAGTTAGGAAACCGGTTGGAAAGGTTGTGTACGAGTTAAAGCTTCCTTCGCAGATGTCAGGTGTTCATCCGGTCTTCCATATTTCGATGCTTCGACTGGCCGAGTCGAAGGTAGGCACACGATCGACAGTTGACTTGAGTCAGATTGACCTGAGCGAGGATTTCTCATATGAGGAGCATCCTATCCAGATCTTAGATCGAAAGGTACAGTAGTTGAGGAACAAGTCTATCCCAAAGGTGCTTGTCAAGTGGCAATTCCACATCGACTCGAAACTCACTTGGGAGCGGGAGGACTATATGTGAGATCGTTTCCTGTACCTTTTCGAGTCAGGTATAATCCTAACCTGAATTTAATTTCGATGACGAAATTTTCATTTTGTTGGGAATATTTGTCACGGCCCAATTTTCTAATTTTGATTAACTTGCTTTTAGGTAATCACACTCCTTGCCTTATTCTCCATTAAAATGAGTTTAAGTTTGGGGTTTTTGTTGAAAAACGAATTTGAACTGAGATTTCTAGCTTGGGAGTGTCTCTATGTTGTATAATGGCTGATCTAAGTGTTGTTTGAGGTTTAAATCAAAAATTTTTGGGAATTTGAGGTTTTTGGTGAAAATTTTGAAAAATGACATGCATGACTTTGATTCTGAAATTTCGGGGATTTTGATGTTTTTCGGTTGTTTTGGGTGTTGATCTATGTCAAAATGAGTCATGTATGGATCGGTGGTGTTTTAGTGGTGTTTCGGGTGTCCGAAACGCCAGAATTCTCTGTGAGAATTTTGGTTTTCGCTAAGTTAGCACGCTAGGTACACCACCAAGTGCGCTAGTTGTTCCTAGAAAGGAGACATTGTTCACACAAGAACAATTAGCGCTCTAGATTCTCTGCAGAGGGGACAACATTACCTCTCTTCGTAAAATGACCATAACTTTCTTATTTTAACTCGGATTTTGACGCTTCATATACCGTTGGAAAGCTAAGATAGAGAGGAAAAAACTAGAACCATTAGTTTTTCAAAATTAAGACATGATTTTTCAAAAATGGGTCAAATGAAAAGGTTTGTTTATACAATGGTCATTTGTATAGTTGTTTTGGGTCGTTTAGGTGTTAGATAGTCTTAACTCTTAATTTAAAGACTAAATACATCTAATATAACCTAGATTGACACCCAAAAACTTGAGGAGATATACTTAATTCCAGGTGCGAGCATTTGGGTGTCAGGAGGTCGGATAGCTAGGACTACTACGTTGACTGTAAGTGAAACTATGAGAACTCTTTACTTTATTTCATTCCTTTTATTTACCAATTATTCAGTTTAATTGTAAACTTGCTGACTGAATTCCCACATCATGCTTTCCTTGATTCTACTCATTATGAATGTTTGATATAGCATGATGCCTTATATTATTATCATTGACTCTATTTCCTGAATACTTGATGATTGGCTATGATTGAGGATTTATGATTACTTAGAAATGCATGCTATATGGTAATTTCTTTTTTGTTTAGAATTATATTTTATTCCCTTGAGGCTTTGTAGCCTAAATTCTTATTGAAATCATAGCGACGTAGGATATAAATTCTTGAAAACTAAAGTAGGGATTATCTAGTGTCCATTGCACACGAGATGCACGGATTCACATGGGGTTTGATCTCTCGGGGTCTCCGGCACTCGTCACTACACTTGGGCGGCACACGTGGTATGGGCCACGGGGTTGTCGGCAAATATAGATGATTTATACGTGTAGACCAAAACTCTGCCACTTGAGGTTATTAGAAAGAAAAGATTATTATTATATGTTGAACACAACTCCATACAGTAGTGGAAAAGGCTAGGTGTTCTCACCGTTGACCGAACGTAGATCATCTCAACTTAGCTTGTGTCAGTCTATGTATATCTGTTAATGTTAGTATTTACTTGCATTATTTATTCAGCATTTCTTCAGCTACTTTATGCTTTTAAATACCTTTTGTTTAAATTGAAAATGTAGTAATGGAATTCCCCAGTTATCACTTAAATATCACTATACTCACCATCTAGTTTGTGACGGTGGGTATAGGTCCATCGAGCAACACCAGGCCTGGCATGGAGAAGATCGGTGACTTTTGTATTATGTTTACTTATGTCTTTATACTTTTGGGATGTTATTGGGATGAGTGTTAGACTACACAACTTTTGTCTTTCACTTTGTTTATATATGTTCGCCGTTTACTTGCATATATATATGGTGATTGTTATTTCCTGGTTTCCACACTTAGGATTATAAAATTTTCTTCCGCTAATATATTTAAGACTTCCGCTATAAATTGTAAAGACTTCCGCTAACTAAGTTAATTGTTTAAAATAGAGAATATAGGTAGTAAAGGTTGACTAATACGTAATTGGGTCATACGTGTCGTGATTAGGACTTAATTATGGGATTAGGCCAGGCAGTGCCCTAGATTAGGAGCTGGGCCGTCATAGATGCACTCTTAATAAGTTTTTACCAAATTTACACACCTAAATGAATTCAATTTATTTGGACTAATTCATTGAAACTGTTGAACATAGTTGTAACACCCTCAAAATTTAACCCGACTTGTGTTACACTTGTCAGGACCTTGACCCAGCTGCGTGATATTTTGTGGTATTTCGGACTTGGGAGTTAACACCGAGGTAACTTTTATGATTTTGTGATGTTTGTATTAGTATTATAGTCTCATAATAGTCTCGAGTCATTTGGCGATTTGTTAGTCTGAGTGAGGCTTCGCCTAGGAAAACGGGGGAATTGAGAACACAGAAAAATATATATTTATGATTTTTCAAATAATAAATGCGATGAATCTAACTAAACCGAAACATGATGAAACACAGACACGCGAGTACGAATTTGCGGTGCAAAACGGGTCAAGGAGCGCAAGATCAACATGGGAGCTGGATAACTAAGTGACAAAGTCACTTAGTAGAGTCAACATGGGAGTTAGACTTGGTGGACACTCCAAAGGGGGGAGCTGATGGATTTACCTCTAGATGCATGCATACAAGTGGATGATAAGTAAGCCTATATAAGGACCACTCCACACTTGTTCTCCCTTTTCACTATTCATCTTCTTCACTTCTCCCCTCTTTCTCTTCTCTTCTTTCTTGGTGAACAAGAAAAGTTGACCAACCCTATTTGGTGGTGACTAGAACCTCGCTGGAGTAGATCTCGCTGGAGCAAGGTGAGCACTCTACTCCTCTTTCTCTATTCTTCTCCGTTTATTTGTTGTTCCCCTATTCATTTTTGGGTTAATTGTCTCATTTAAACTCATCGCGATGACCAAGGGTGCTTGCCGGAGATGTTCCTGATGTCCCTCCATCGTCTCGGCAACCCTTGGAGTGATCAACACGCGACATCAACACTGGTGTTGCTCTTTGATGTATTTTGTTAATTTTGTTGGATTTTCGGATTTAGTTGTTTATCTTGGATTTCCAATTGAATTCGGGCATCCCACAACGATTCGAAGTTGATTTTAGGTGGTCTTAATGCCTAGAGACATGTTGGCATTGATAGCCTAAAGTGGGATTTGATATTTCGTGGTCTGTGTTTCTGGAGTTGGATCTTTAACGAGACGTCGTGGAGACACCGCGCGTTTTATAGCGTGGCGACGTCTCTCACAGACGTGTGTTCCAGAGCCTCATTTTGAGCTCACACTCGTGTCGCGGAGACATTGTGAGACCAATGCTCATGGTGGCGCCTCTCGTGGTGCTGCTGCAAACAATATCTTGTTATTTCGAGATTTCGTCGTGACGACGCTGTGAAAAACAACTCCCCACGGTGTCGCAGCGGCGTAAGTCTTAGTTTGTGAATTTTTCACAGACACCATAGGCCCAAGGCCTGGCGGTGTGTCAACTATATTGTGAGATTTTTACGCCGTGTAGGCGTCGTGGTGCGTCCTTCTGGACGACTAATGCAATGGACAAACTAAAATATCTAGAAATTTACCGAAAACTTGGGAAACTTTGGGAATCAATCTAGGTTCTTTTTATTAACCATAATATCTATTGGTTCAAACCTTTGTCAGGTAGTTGGGAACCCATGGGAGCGCGTTAGAGTCGCGAGAGTTGTATTGTATTACGATTAAACAGGTAAATACATATATACCTTGTATGTGTGTATTTTAGTAGGCCAACAAGGAAATATCATGTGATTCATATATCTACTGTTGTTCTAAATTTACTATGATTCGATTGTTGGCAATCCATTATGTTATTCCTTTATTGTGTGTGTTCTTGGCGTGAGTGTGTCGGGAAGGTATCATGTGGCCCGCACTAGTTGAGACAACACGAGTACCTCCTGTAGGGGTACTGACCACCCTTAGTATTGTGTATACCTGGGTACGGGATTTGAAAGGTGTTGCGATGCCTTTCTTTTTCAAGCTGCGCTAGTGTTGCAATATTGCTAAGGGAGATCTTTCGAGATCATTGTCGTATGTTATGAATTAGAACACGCATGCTTTCATTGTTATCTATCAATCTGCTTATCATGCACCTTTAATTGTTTAATTATTTATCTCTTTCAATTACCGCATGATATTTGGACTATTTTATCGTTAAATCATGAATTACTGTTATATTCTTCTGGCACTATTTTCGAGTTCTCTTAAGTTACTCACCGTTTAGTTTGTGACAGTAGGTGCAGATAGAGTGGAGTGCAGCAAGGGCAAGGGCCTCGTTCTAGGAAACTCTCTCTAAGGACCTCTCAGAGCAGTGCACTCCATCAGAATTAGAATAGGTTTACTTACTTATTGATCGTATATTGTTTTTGGAAATATCATGTGTTTAGGTATTCTTGGGGATTTTAGTGATTGGATATCATGTATATTGTTTATATCGATGACTCTTAATTTCACATGAGTATTCCTTATCTATTTATTCGGGGTTTTCCACATGAATAGAATTTTCTTGATTCCCTCCGATTTAAGCTATTTCTCATACTTAGTCTATTTCCGCTGCGTAACATTTGATAAACTGCAATAACTCACTTCATAAACTTGTAATCATAAGAATGAGGTTGACTAGACACGTTTAGACTCGCCGAGTACCAATTCGGTGTACTCGGGAGCCTATACAGGTCTAGGCTGAGTGTACCTAATTGCTGGGAAATTGGGGCCGTCACAATAGTGGTTCAAGTTTGTATTGTAAAAGTGACAACAAAACCTTTAGTCCTACATAGGAAAGAAGGGTTTTGTTTCTTACTTCAAATATGATCCAACACACTTTCTTATAGTTTGTGTCACAAGTGGGCTGTAGTGAGTGGAGTCGCCCATGGGGTTTTCAATGATGAAAGACATTTTATTTAAGTATATTTGACAAGGGCCTTGGGCCTTTGGATCTTTGGTTTGATACAACACTTAGCCAAATAATAAACCTTGTTTTAATTTTTGAATTTGATTTTTGTTTTTTGAAAAATAAACAAAGCACCAACAGTTAATGTATTTTGAAATTAGGAGTTACTAAACCAGACCATTAATGGTCATGAACTGTTAATTAAACTGTCTAAGTCTACTTGAAGAGTACTTTAAAATTTGAATTAGAATACGTCAATAACTGTTGAGACACTTACATATATCTTTTATAAATGAAGTGACCATTTACATAGTTGTATATAGATTTTCAAAATAAAACTATATGTGCTTTTTAGTGTTTTTGAGAAAGAAACAATTCCTGCAATTTAAAGGTTCTTTGATTGGTGTATAATCAAAGTTCATGCCAGTTGTATCTGGAGACAGAGCTCCTAATAGAATTCAACACCGAATTGAAGAGAAATATTCTGTCTTAGAATAGTGCAATTTGCTAGCCTTTTGTATATTTTATTTGTGTAATTTACTTGTTTATTGTATCTGTTTAAAACAACATGCTTACCTCTTGTTATCAATTATTATATTGTGTAATAACTCAATAACTGTTGAGACAGATATATATATCTTCTATAAATAAAGAGACCATTTACATAGTTGTATATAGATTTTCGAAGTAAAACTATACGTGTTTTTTTAGTATTTTTGAGAGAAAAAAATTCCTGTAGTTTGAAGATTCTTTGATTGGTGTGTAATCAAAGTTGATACCAGTTGTATCCTATAGACAGAGCTCCTAGTAGAATTCAACACTGAATTGGAGAGAAATATTTTGTCTTAGGACATTGCAATTTGCAAGCCTTTGATATATTTCATTTGTGTAATTTACTTGTTTATTGTATCTGTTTAAAACAACATGCTTACTTCTTGTTATCAATTATTACAGGGAGCGGCTAAACAGACCCCGCAGATAGATTTACATACCCCAGTTTTGTGAAATTACCCAACTATCCCTCCATATAAAAAGGGTTTTTACTTACCATACCCCACTAATTACTAAACGTACCCAAATTTTGTGAAATTACCTAACTACTCCTTCATATAAAAGCACTATACTCCACTTACCCCGTACCCCAGTCATCTCTCTCAAATCACACTCATCAAAAATCGGTCAAATCCGACGAAATTCGAGCAAAACCACATGAATTCGACGATGTGGGTGCATTCATCATCTTTTTTAGCGTCGATTTCAAGGTTTTTGAGTTCGGCTAAGTGCACCCTGACTTTTAGGAAGTGCACCCCATTTTGTGTGGCATCCCAAATTCAAAATTCAATTACGAAGTGCACCCCACATTTTTACTAAAATACCTTTTCATCCGAATTGAAGCACCCAACTTTAAAATCTTAGTCGAGACATCTATTTTAGGTTCGATGGCATGTAACCAAGACTTATCAACTAGGCTCGGTGCTGTCCAACCGAACCTCTTTGGTGAGATTTAGTTTACAACTGCCGACCTAAAAGTTCGGTGGGTTTCGACTGACTCTCCAATTAAAGGTTTGTCAAGCTGTGACTGACACTCCAACTAGATGTTCGGTGGGCTCCGACGGACTCTCCAACAAGAGATTTGGACCTCTAGGCTGAACTTCTTGATGATGCCTACAAATCACAAAGAAGAGAATGTGAGGGTGCACTTAGTAATTATAGTGGGGTGCACTAATCACGTGAAGGCATAAGGGTCATTTTTGTAGTAGGATTGATTTTTTTAAGTTTGACTTTTTCCGGGGTGCACTTTCTAAAAGACGAGGTGCACTTAGTCGGACTTCGATTTTTTTGGTTTTTTTTTTTCTTTTTTGAGACGTTTTGTGTGTAAATTTATTTTTTGGTTTAGGGCTTCAATTTGAGACTTGAATATTGCATTTTGGGTACAAAGTTTCGATGAAATCGAAAATATTAAGTGATTCCGAGCAAAACTCACTATTTTTGGCCATTTCATGTATTTTTTGAGAGTTTTGGAGTTTTTTTTTTCGTTTTAGTCGCCCGCGGGTTTTGGACTAACAGAGCTAACACCTCTGAAGAAGTATTGAACGAACCGAGCAAAAACCTCTTTAGAGGTTTCGGCTGGATCTCTTCGTCACCCACTAAAACCAAGTTATCTTTGCATTATCGGTTGGAGTCAACTGAAACTTCTATAGAGGTGTCGACCTAGTTCGTTCGACACCACTTTAGAGCTGTGGCTCTATTCATCTGACACCCACGTATAAAGGTATTGGGGTGGGGTGGGGTGAGGGTGATGAGGTAATCGAAGTAAAAAAGTGAGGTACAGTAATCAAAGGTATTAAGATGACAGTACGAGTGATGAGGTACACGAAGTAAAAAAGTAGGGTACAATAAGCAAGGGGTATTGGGGTGAGGGTGAGGGTGATGGGGTACACGGAGTAAAAAAGTGAGGTACAATAAACAAGGGTATTTCTAGAATTTTTTTAAAAATGTGGGGTACACTAAGTAAAAAGTGAGGTCAACGAAGTAAAAATTTAAAACTGGGGTTTATTTAGATTTGTGTTTATCTAGAATTGTTTATTTAGATTGCTTAAATGATGAAATATGCAAAAAAACTATAACAAAACTTACATCTTCTTGTTAGATATTGCTACGTTCAACATG
The DNA here is from genome assembly GCA_039657345.1 of Stephania japonica. NCBI lineage: Eukaryota > Viridiplantae > Streptophyta > Magnoliopsida > Ranunculales > Menispermaceae > Stephania > Stephania japonica. The sequence continues at coordinate 51,731,245 of CM077558.1, forward strand.
ATCTTGAGACATTGTGGGAGATTTTGCGCAAAGCACGCGAGCAAAGAGGAAGCCCTAAAAAATAAAAAATGAAACAACACCTTACAGTCAAACAACCACCTAACAACGAACAAAAGACGTAAATACGAAGATAAACATCTTAATAACAAACTTACCTGCTCGGAAATCACTTGTTTCGCAGGAGATGGCTCGGTTGGAGGTTACAAGTGAGAGAGAGTTTGGCTTTCCCGCGGAGCACAATTGCTTCAAATCGTGGGATCAATGGGGTACAGAGGAGTAAAACACATATTTATATATGGAGGCATCAAAGACTTTTCACATGGGGGCTAAAAAACTCAAAATCGGGGTATAAAGAGTAAAAAGTATGGTCCGAATGGTCGCACCCTACATATTATGTGTCATGTTCAGATTTGTGTTTATTTAGATTGCTTTGTTCCAACAAAAACTGCACTAACTCATGAGTACGTACTCTCCCTTGTCTCACAGTGCACTGTCCCTATGACTTCTTGTTCTTGTCCACAATTTGAAGGTTTTTGTTTCCTTACAACAAATGTACATATTTTATCTTCAATTCACTGCACCGTGCCCACAAACACGGCTCGTTGTTTCCCACTAAGCACATTGCACGTACACTAACATACGCCTGTTGCGCCCTAATTCTGACCCAATTTGTAACTCTATATTGCCGACGTTGTATTCTTGTATGTATCTTTTTGCAGCTCTAGCAAAAACACTTGGAACATTTTTATCCACATATATATATATATATATATATATATATATAATGCCCTCAAATGAAATGATATACTCACCCCTCACAACTCCCACAATCACTCATGCCCCTCTTTCTTTTTCACGTTGTGCACTCTACACAAAGCGTTGACCTTCGACTTCGACGATCCCCTCCGACAATGGCAACGCGAACTTGTGCGTCCTTCTTTTCCCTGTCGCGTTGAGTGTGTGACGGCCCCAATATTTGAGGTCGCCTCGTGGCTAGCTACTTCCCTGCTCGTGCACCAGAAGCACTTGTCACTTCACTGCGCTAACAATTTACCTTACAACCTCGAGTTTCGTGTTAACTAAATTAGCAGTTTACATACAGTTTCAGATTTAACAATTAAAATGCAAGTAGATAATCAGTATTAATAAATAAAAGCGGAAGTTTTAATATAACAAAAAGAGCATATTAAGTTAACTTGTTCAACCTATAGTGGAAACCCGATAGTATGATGCATATAGACGATCAACTGTAACGGTAATATATACAAGTACGGGTGTGAAACAGTCTCCCGACCCAAAAAGATAATACAAAATACCAAAATGTGATATATACCAGCAAATATACTAGCAGGCCTCGACTTAGGTAAGTAAAATGTAATCGCCAAGAATCCCCTTACCCCTGTTAGTACTAGGATCTGCACTCAAGCCATCACTAAAAACTAGGTGATGAGCCCAGTAAGTAAAATACTAAGGAAAACCACCGTGCATCACAATTTAAGAAATAAATAACAGAGCCAATAAATAATGTTAAATAAACATGCGGAAAGAAGGAAAATATGCAGGCAACTGCTCAAAGCTCATCGTATGAATATAAACACACACATACAAATGGGTGTGAACACAATTGACTAAGTTGTGTACTTTGGACCAGGAGCCCTGGTCGTGGTCTACGCCATCGACCCTATGACTGTGTCCTAGCGACATTAGCCCTATTGGAGAATATCGAAGACGTGAACTGGTATTCTACTCGGGATATCATCTACCGAGGCCGAGAACACGCGCTGCACACCTAATAAGTGACCACAACAACCCTTAGATACATGGACAGGAATAACTCGACCGTCCCAGTAAGAATGGACTCACAGATTATCAAAGATTAACAGCTCAAATGAATAACAATAAGTAAATACAGTAGTGGTATTCAGTTGGGTTTTATGTACCTCAAACTACACTCAATAACCCCTAAAACACCACCGGTCCGACCCCTGACTAGTCCCCGACTCCAAACACTGTCCTGTGACTCATGAGATCGATGATTGGTGTTTAATGGTTAATTAAGTGAGTTTATTGTTAAGTGGGCTCGGTTAAAGATTTAGGAATTTGTGGGTTCTGGTCCCCAACATGCTAGGCAGGGTAGCCAGCGCGCTGGGTGATTCTTCGTACACTTTTTCATGCACCAAGATCATCAACTTCCCCAACGTGCCCAGCGCGCTAGGTGCGCTTTGCCCAGAATTCCATCAATGAATTCTGGGTTTTTCTAGTTTTTAAAACCTCCCAGACATCATAGAAACAACTCACACACTCTAGCTGCATCCAATTCCTCTCCAAAACACCAATTAAATAAGCTTTTCATCCAAAACAGAGGATCAAAGTGTGCATATGTGTGAATATAAAATCACCCAAACCACTCAATTTGTGCACAAATTCAATTCAAATTGTTATGATTCATCAAAACCAACCTCACAAACAACAAATCCAACAAAAACAGTGGTGAATTCGTTAAAATTCGTTTGAACCTCAACATACCCAACAACATCAAGTTTTCATAAAAATTCAAGTTATGGGTGATTGATTTACCTCAGATTCGTGGTTGGATGCCTAAATTAACCCTCCATCATAGGAATCCACTCTTCAAACACCAAATTCCATCTCTCAGACTCTCATAATTTTTGTGAGAATGCTTGGGTTTGCATGCTACCACTAATCTGTTGGTATTTATAGTTGTGGTTCTAATCTGACACGTACATGCATCTCGAGGCTGATCTAACAGTCCCTGATCAGCTTATGTCACTTAAATCCTAGATACACTATCATGACACTGTTGTCCTAATCTCACTCTAGTGTGCATCATAAGAATAATCCTATGAATGTTGATTTATCTGATTACAACTATATGACTTCGTATATTTGAATTGATTTAATTTATATAACCTACCTAACCCATCAATTAAATCGCATAAAATGGTAAATATGGTCACACTAACTTCCCGACTACTCGGCACTTCTTGCCCCAAATCTGACACGCACCTCGAGGCAGTCCCACACTTAGTGTACCTAATTGATTCACTTAACCTAAGGTTAATGTCTAAATTCAATTTAACCCAATATACACAATCAAAGTCAATTTATTATTGCCTGACATAGTCCATTCCCAATGCCCGTCGTAGCAACTACCGAACCCCACGTTGGTGCATTCTACAAGACCGAACCCCGACACTCAATCTCGTTTGACAAGATAATATCAATGCACACATGTGATGAGATACATAACAAAATAAAAATGATAATACATTAGAGAAAATGAAATACAACAGTGCACAGTCAGTACTTTAGGTCAGTATCATGCCTAGCCTATCCGCGGCATTCACGTATCGTCTGAGCTGGCGTTCTAATTTGAAAATAATTAAATAACGATGTTAATAAATAACGGGCCGTTACAGAGTGAGTTTGGTGTTATTTGGATTTTCAAAGTGGGGGTGCGCAAAGGGCACTTTAGGAACTAATTACTTCATCCGGTAAAAAATATAAGACTTTTTGCTCAAAATACACATTAAGAAAACATTAATTATGAGTTTAAATTACTTTCGTACCCACATTTAATTCTTTATTTCATCCCATGAATGAAAGACAAATGTTTAATTGTAATTAAATGTTTGAGTTAAAAAAGAGATAAAATAGGTATAAGAGGTATAAAGTTCTCTTGAATTTCCAAAACATCTTATATTTTTTGAAGCAAAAAAATCTCAAAATGTTATATATTTTTGACTGGAGGGAGTAATTTTTTAGAGATGCCCTCATCCATACTTGGGGTGTCCTTATGTACTAATTTTCCCTTAATAAAATATGGGGTGCATATATATATATATATATAGGGAAATTCTAAAATGGAGACCAAATATATATCCATGTCATGGGAACCCCTCAAAATGTGTTGTGCATTTTAGTCGTCTCAATTAATGTGTTAGATTTAAATCCAATGATTCTAAATAGCGTACTCATAGCATGGGTATATATATTTGATTCTCATATATATATATACATCTGTAGTAAAGGGAAATGCTAGGATGATGCATTTGTTACAACCTTTTAATTGCTATACATTTGTTGAGGTCACCAAGGTACACATAAAAATGTTGCACACACATCTCAATGCGAAATCGAAAGGACTCAACTACGTTGTAGCGAATGTGTAATGGTCCATTTTCCAAATAGAATGCCATGGGAGCCAATGTGGACCCACAGTCTATCTTACCAGCGATAGCTGCTCTCTACATTAGATTATATCCTCCATTTTTCCTTTCAAATCTTATAAATTATCAATTTATTGATTAAGTTGTATTGAAATCAAATCATATGTTAAGTCATCATAAAATCCTCAAATTAACACACAGCGGAAGCCTTATTAACATATTTACTTGGATAATGATACTATAAATGTGTAACATAAACCATAAACCTAATTTAGAAAACCCATATATAACCATAAATACCTCTAAAGTCACAAAAGATCAATATATATAAGGTATCTCATGAATCCCAATCCCAAAATGAAACAAAATATATATAATAAAAACGTATGAGTTAAGCAATCTGTCTCTGATCAGCAGTACTGCGGAAGCTTGCCTTTACCCCTACTCGTACTAGGATTTGCACTCAAGCCATCATAAAAGGTAGATGTCGAGTCTAGAGTGAGTATTCGCAAGGAAATTAAGTGAGCAATACTGAAAGTAAATACTGGAATTTAAATAAAGCTATTAAATAAACATGCGAAAATAAATACATGCAACTGCGCTCATCGCATGAATATATAATAGGGAAAGCTCAAAGTGTGTTCCTAGCTCCTAGGGTCAGACTATCACCATAATTCAGACTCTTCCATAGAATACTGCCGACAAGTCCCACTCAAGTAGGCCGGTATCTGGATCCGCTTGATGGTCGGCGTTACACCTACGACGCACCGACACATGCCACAATGTGATACTCGGGTCGTGCTATTCAACGAGACCGATCTGGTAGCACGTGTTATGGGTGTAGTGGACGTACACACTAGAATAGAATGGAGGGAACCACGCTCAACGTCTACCCATTAAACCATAATTCAAGAATAGAGTATTGAAATGAAAGAAATAGAATTCAAAATGCTAATAGAAGTAAATACTCAAGTAATTTCAGTTAGGATACTACACACATCAAACCGCACTTTAACTAACCACAAATGTCACCAAATCATGCTCACAATGTGTGTCCAATCTCCACAATTCCACCTAAAACCATTAATTCCCGATAAATTGAATAAATTCCTAAACCTTGTACATCCGATTAAATACTCTAATCATCAATCAATTCATCATCTGAATACCCCAAATGAACCATATAGGTCCCTAAGTCAAACCCCAATTGGTAAATTTATTTAAAAAATTTTAGTTCAAATCTGCCCAAAGACACCGTTAAGACACCGCTACATACAATCCTGCACGGTGCCTTCACGACGTTTTCTCCCATTTCCTCACATTTCGACTCTGCTCAAGACACCGCCAAGTTTTTGTTCTTCACGGCATGTCCACGGCACGAGACCTCGGGTCACTGGCCGAGACGTACGTAGGTGACGCCATGAGTTTACCTCATTACGGCGCCTCTCAAGGCGTCTCTGCCAGTGGCGGCAAGAGGCACCACCCCTTCGGTTCATCGCGGGGGTCTGTGCTCTTCCAAATATCACATAAAAACACTAATAAATCATTTCCCATTGAAACCCCTCGACAAAGTTTGTCCAAAACCAAAACCCCGATAAAAACCATTAAAAACTGGTTTTGTTCCAAAATTCCATATCAACTTCAACTCTTACACCAAAACACATACAAATGCTTAAAAACACATTGAAAATACATAGCAACGCCTCCCAAAATTGGTGTGCTCAATTCGATTCTCGAAACCCACGTCAACACCCTAGAAAATTACACCGAAACGTAGAGAAAGAGATGTGGATCGAAGATCTAACATTTGTTTTCGTTTTCCTTGAGTTCTTGAGCTCCAAATCACCAATCTAACTTCATCAAACCCTCCACACCACCACAATTTTCGAATTTCTCAATAATAGGAGAGAGAAAAGGTGATGGAGGTGTGAGAATTTGGATTTTTATAGGAAAATCTCATCCTAACCCTACCTTCCATCTCTTGGCTTAATTAAATGGACACAAATGGGTCAACAAGTCCATCCTTATGTGACTTATATATGTGACACCTACTCTTGACTTTCCTTTGTTCAATACAACACTAAAACCCTCGGGTGTTCTAATACCCGAGTCCCACACGTAGCCTCACGTCCTCCCATACTCTCGCACTGTGAACGCATATATGACGTTATTTACTTAATTATTTAAGGAATTTTACAATTTATTTCGTGTATTTAGTTTTTCGACCTAGTGCATTATCATTCGCTACCCGATTCCTGTATTTTCACGCTTTTCGGAGGGAATGTTCGTCACACAACCTCACACGTTAATTATACAATAATTAACACACATCGCGATGCCGATAAACTAATTACTAATAAACATTGCAAGATAAATCACAACACTAAAATTTACTATTTACCTAACTCTAGGAGCGGCCCGACCTATCAGTGGGTCCCACGAGCATCTGAGTTGTCCACCACATCTACAATACATCATAAATAACGGTGAATTAACTTCAGACTGTTACAGAATGTATATAATAAAGGAATGTCACCAAAACATTTTCCATATATAATAAAGAATGGACACCTTCAAAGATGCATAGAAATGTACCTGCTACACAATTTGTTTCAATAAAAATTAAAAATATTTAATGATACAAGGCGAAGCTAACTTAAAACAAATTAATTAAGAAAGATTTAAAGAATTTTAAACGCACATGCGCATTCAATTGCAATATTAAATCGATTGAGCGCAATTAAAGAGTTTGATCTAGCCGACCCTAATTAATTTGTGATTTGGACTTTTATTGTTGTTGATGTTGTTAATTTGTAAAGTCCGACTAAGTGTACCTTACCTTTTACTAAGTGCACCCCATTTTGCGTGGCACCCCAAATTCAAATTTCAATTTCTAAGAGCACCCCACATTTTTATCAAAGTACCATTTCATTTGAACCGAAGTTCCTAACTCCAAAACCCTGATCGAGACATCTATTTCATGTTCAGCGACATGTAGCCGATGAAGGTCACCCAAGAAGGGAGGTGAATTGGGATACCGAGTAGTTATCACCTTTTTAAATATAATTCAAAAATCAAGATGATATATGCTCACCAGAATGCAAATATGGATGCTATGCAAGTGAATGGGGTAGAAAAAATGGAAATGAGACACGATATATAGTGGCTCGATCCAACAGATCTACGTCCACTACCTAAGCTCCCTGGTTAGAATTTTTAACCCCCACTTATATTACCAATAAATGTTACACCCTAAACTAACTAGCCTAGTAAATGCCTAGCCTCAACTGGGTCTTTTACAAGATGTCTTATTGCAATAAGGTCTTATACAACCACCTAGCCGCAACTAGGATTTTTCCACCCAGACTCACCTAGGATTTTCTCCTTACTTAGTCTCAATTAGGGTTTATACCTAGCCTCAACTAAGTCTTTCCTTTTGACTTAGATCCCACTAAATCTTACAATCAAAGTTTGATGAATACAATGACCTTTACAAAGTAAAACGGCATCAAGTTCAAATACAAACAAGCCTCATAGAACCTAACCACTCTAATGCATGCGAGTATGAAAACAAATGAGAAATGCAAATATATCACTAATTTTATGCAAAACTCAAGTATGAAATCGTTTCAAACAAATTGATAAGAACAAATTCGATTTCAAATCCAAAGAACAAAAAGTTTGATAAAAATCAAGTTTAAGTACAAACTCTTGTCCAAATCAGTTCTAGGGTTTAGTAAATCAAGTTTAAGTGCAAAACCCAATACAAATGTGTTCAACAACACAACAAGTGATTTTCCAAGTCAGGCACACAAGAATATATAATTTAAGCACAAGAAAAGCTAGAAAATAAGACTTTCTTACAACCCCAAGAAGACTTAACAATCAGTTTTGGAGAGGTAGTAGTACACCTTAGAAGACCTCAAGAATGCTGATTTTAAGATTGATTCAACATCCTCAAAATATTCCTTGTGTTCTTCACAAAACTTCAAGCTCATCCTCTTGAAAACTTTGAGCACTTGTATTTTTCTTTCTTCTCAAAATAAATCCTTTGTGCTTAGTTGTTTGAGAGTGTTCTATATTCTTATATATTAGTTTATGACCGTTCTAGAGATCTAAGGGCTGAGATTTCATCAAAATTTTAAATTAAAGTGTGATTTTTAGCTTTTTAAAAAAGCTGTCAGGAAAGCAGTTAGCACGCTAATATTCATATCTATCGCGCTAGCTCTGCACTTAGCTCAGTTATTAGCGCGCGCTAACTGCAGAGACCTCAAAATAAATATTTTCGTCCCTTTAGTTAGTGACCCTTTATCGCATTTGGGACCCAACCAACCCTCATATAACATATTACATATATTTGTTATGGGTCATAAAGCCTATTTGGATGATCCAAATCCCAAAAATGAAAAATCTCAGTTTCATGACATGCGAGGGGCTTTTCTGCAAATATGCAGTTTTCTTTTCAAAAACCTTTTAAAAACCATTTTTTTTTCAAAAACTTACACAATGGTTTTCAAAATGCGCTGTGAGAATAAACACATAGTTTATTATTTTTTAAACTTATAAGACCGAGTAAAGTGTTACGTTTAACTTAAAACTTCAAGTAATCACTTGACATTTGAAAATCTATTTTAAAGGCACGATATGCATAAACTAATGTAATAGGCTTGCGTAAATGAACTTGTATACCTTACATCAATGTTAAAACATGTAGTTCGATTTTTCGTCTTCTTTTCCTTATGTTTGCCGAATCTTGAACTTGTATGGCTTGAATACTTGAATACTTGAGATTGTGATGTTTTGCAACGTTTGACGAAACTGAAATACACTTGATAAACTTATTTTCACCTTATTTGTTTCCATCAAAATCCCGGTCGGAGTTAGAGTGACTAAGCACTTAGTCCAACAATCTATCCCTTTTTGATGATAACAAACAATGTGAATTTAACAAGCATAAAACATAATACAAGTGTATGAGCATCACATTCATGGTTATGCACAAAATTTACACTTTCTCAAGTTCAACAACCTTTTTCCCTCGTTTGATACCATCAAAAAGTGGGGCATGTAGAATCATGATGCAAATAGAGAAATAGCGAATGAATAAATCCAATAAATAGTGTTCAAACGCACCTTCCCCTATTTTATAAAAGTGATACTAAATTAGGCTCCCCCTTTCAATATGCATCAAGTGTAAGCTAGAGGAAATAATCGAAAGCATAAGCTCCCCCTATCAACATGCATGTTCAAACTCATGATACCAATATATTTCTCATTTTAGATACATGTCTAGTTTGTCTGGCCAAGTGGCATTAGCGCGCTAATTACAAAGTTAGCGTGCTAATTGGTCATTTAATTAATTTGGGCCAAAGTAATATTAGCGCGCTAGATTCTGTAATTAGCGCGCTAATTGCTCTCTGAAATTTTGGAAATAAAAATTTTGAATTTTTGACACAACTCCAATTCACCTCAAACTTTATGAACACTTCACTTACAACATATAAAGAGGATTAAAACACCTAAAACATGTGTAGAAGGTTCGATTCATGAGACATGCCTAACTCATGCCGTGTTAGTGGCTTCGGCCCAAAAGTACTCGGCTACATTGTATTCATTTATCATGGTCCTACACATAATGCATATGAAATGCAAGCATGACATCAAAAATAATAATATAAGCATGCTATGTTTATGTGACTAATGCAAGACATGTCATGCTTAACTCTTATTCATTTATCTATCATTTAAGAACATTCATGTTCCAAAGTAAATCTAATTCATTCTATGAATCATGGACTTTGGTACCCATACACCTTTGTGTTTCATAAAATTAGTATCATATACATTCTTTTCTACCCATGCTAGTTTACTTCTATTGGTCTTATTTAAGACACATTTTCCAATATTATGAGATCTATTGCATTTGAAGCATCTCTTAGATTTGGCCAATAACTTTCCATAGCTTAATAGGCTAGCACCATAGCCTATGCCTCTCTTGTTGAGTGCACATCGTTGTGCGCCCAACATCATGCCAAACATCTTAGTACCACTTGTGAACTTGGTCACTATGGTAGTCAAGTCTTCTACATCTTTTGCTAAGTCATTTTTCTTATTTATGGCCAATTCTAAGTCATATTGGAGATCATCGATAATCTCATTTTGAGACTCAATCTCACTAATGGTTTTGATCAAGCTCTTTTTGATTGCTTGGTCTTGTTGACCTCTTTTTCTAACTTGTTCCTAAGGTCATCAACATTAGGCATATCATTTAATGCATTTACATCATCACAATTAAAAGAGATAGAGTCACTTACCTCACTCCTTGCAATAATACAAAGGATAGCCTTCTCATTTTCCGACTCGGAGTCGGAGCTAGATGATGAAGATGATGATGATGATGAGTCGTATCGCTTGCTTCTCTTCATGTACTTGCATTTCGTCATAATGTGTCCCGATTTGCGACACTTGTAACAAATCATATCGCGTGATTTGCTTGCTTTGTTTGCACCTTTGTACTTGTTGTACTTGTCTCTTTTGTATGTTGCCTTCTTGAGCTTTCATAACAACATGACCACTTCTTGTTCAATAGAATCATTCTCACTTGAACTTAAATTATCTTCGGTCGGTGAATAAGTAGCTTTCAAGGGATGCTCCTTCTTTAAATCTTGCTTGGTCATTCCTTAATATATATGGTGCTAAAGTTGAACTGGGCCTTTATGACTTGTGAGACGTGCTTTTTGAGCCAAATCCAAACAATTTAAAGAGCCTTCAGTGAATGACTAATTCTAATTCTACTAGGCGTATAGTACAGGCCAAATGTCACTAAGGTATATGAGCATTATTAATCAACAGACGTTGATAGAGAAAGAGTTGAGAAAATACATGAAAAACTGATGAAATAATAACAAATATTTATAAAAAATAAAAGGCAACGGGTAAACCGACCGTAGTTTATGCTGAACAGACCACAATTTTGTAAAATTACCTAATTATCTCTTCATATAAAAAGGTTTTTATTCACTCATACCTCACTCACCCCCAAACCCCACTCACCTCTCTCTTAAATTTCACCCATCAACAACCCAAACTCATACTCGCGGGTTTCGGATTAACAGAGTTGACACCTTTTTAGAGGTGTGTGACAAACAGAGCAGACCTCTAAAGAGGTTTCGACTGCATCTCTTTGTCACCCACTGAGACTGAGTTATCTTAGTTAGCATTATTAGTCGGAGTCAGTCGAGATCTCTAAAGAGGTGTCGACATTTGTGTGTCCAAAACCTCTTTGGAGATGTTGGCCCTATGTGTTCGACACCTCTTCAGAGGTGTCGGCTTTATTTGTCTAAAACCTGTGGATGACACTTCATCACTTCTAGGACATGGCGCGACCACATCCAACCTTTTTCCACAAAAAAAAAACAGTCCTACAAAACTTGGTGACTTAGTACAAGTGCTTTTGTTTAATTTTTATCATATAAGGTACAATCCAAGGTAAAAAGAGTGTAGTAACTAGTTTTATGTATGGGCTACAAGTATGAAAGTGGGATTTACTTCAAAATGTCAAGACAAGATGGAGTGTCTACACTATAAGCTTTATTTTTCTTTATAAGTAGTCAATGTGAGACTATCTCAACATCTCCAACAGCTCTACATTGACTAAAACGAGAATAGAGAGGATTGAAATGTGTTGGAGTGAGGGTGAGGGCAATGGGGTGAACAAAGGTAGTTTTGAAATTTTAAGAAAAAAGTGGGGTACATGAAGTAAAAATTAAAAATTGAAGTCCATTTAGCCGCTGCCAAAAAAAATTAAGAGCTATTGTACTAATACAAATGATTTGAACAAATTTCACATTAATAAGTATGATCCCTAGCATTAATAATGCATCGAGCCCTAAAAGGCCCTTGTATGTGTGCGTTGCATCTAAGGTGTTGTTCTAGTAACACCTTTTTTTTCTTTTTTTTTAAAACGAGGTTATCCAAGTCACCTCCGCTGCACTAAAGTACCAAACTGATGGTAGACCAGACTAATCTTTCAGGGGTCCTTAATTAGTTACCCCCACTGGAGAACCAGAGAAATTAAGAAATCAGAAGGAGAAATGAGGGGGCAAGTCTCGAACTCAACACATCTGTCTTAGTCAGCGTATTAGAGAACGAATATACCACTCGACCAATGCCCCCGAGGGTAGTAGCACTTAATTTTAACTTGTGTAAGTTAGCAAACCCAAGTTCAAGTTTATGAAAGTGTGCGAGTGAGGGCCTTCAGGTTTGAAGTTGTTGTATTTGCCAAGACAAGTTGGTGTCTCTAATTCAAGCGAATTATTCATTACTATTTATAATTGTACTTATGCCTAATAAACAATCTATCTTAATATATACACTTCAATTTTGACAAATTTATTCTAACAATTGATTTTATTGAGTAAATTGTATTATTTTACTTGTCATTTTATATTTTTGTATTTCTCATTCTATACTTGGGAGTTTTATCATACATCAAGTAACTTAAGCATCTTAATCAGTTAGCTACATCTATTTTATGTAATTGTTGTTTCTTTGCTGACAACATTCACTTATGCATAAAGGCGCAATGTTACTAACATTCTAATTGCAATATATTAAATTAAAGTACAATATAATATATTAAAAGAAAATTGTTATTTTGACTCCATTCGAACATACTCTCTCCGTTCATTTTTGTAGGTCGTTTAAGCCAGCTCTCTTTGTTCCAAGTTATAAGTCGTTCACCAATTTCAAGATTGGTTTTACCTAATTTACCCTCATTTCAATAATTATTTATTGACCTTAAAAAAATAGATCAGTTTTAATAAAGTTATTAATGAGAGAGTATTACAGTAATGTTAATTCATAATTTAATGACTTCTTAAAAAGTGTGTTTGATCTTTAAACAGCCTATAAAAATAAGGAAGATGCTAGAATACCCACTTGTCACACCTAACAATTAGTCACCGTCGATACACCTCAAGATACTCGTTCAAGGTGTGTCGGACGGTTCACAATCGCTAGGTGTGAGAAGTAGGTATGACAAGTATGTACGCTTATCATTTTTCTAAAAATAAACATAGGGAGTATAAATTTGGCACACCCTTAAATGAGACTCTTAATTGATGCATCGATATGATGTGTACACAAAATTTGATTGATGCACTCTCAATGAGTTTGTACCAAATTTACACACCCAAATGAAATCAAATTATTTGGACTAATTCGTTGAAACTGTTGAACATAGTGGTTTAAATTTGTTTTGTAAAAGTGACAGCAAAACCTTTAGTCCCACATAGGAGAGAAATGTTTTATTTTCTCACTTCAAATATGATCCAACACACTTCCTTATTATTTATGTGACAAGTGGGTTGTAGTGAGTGGAGTGGTTTGTAGCGACCCTCAAATTTAACTCGTGCCACGTGTCAATTTAAGTCGTACGCGGGCCAATTTGTCGTGATATAGTTGTCCAAATCTCGGTCGTCAACGCCGATGTATGTTATTTTTGTTTGGTGTTTGTATTATATTTTATTACTCGAATGTAGATTCCAATGTTCCAAATATGTGAGGATGTTTGTGTGTGAGCGTTGGTGTTGGGAAACAGGTTCGGCCTGAGAGAAACATGAATTACAGGTTTTGGGCGAACAGTTGACGTGTAATGAGCAGTCTGAGGGATTAATTAAATTAAAAACTCTGACAAAATGCAAAATAAATAATAAATGAACATTGTATAACATGTTCGATATGTTGGTACGTTCAAGAGCATACGATGAACGAGTAGTGGCGCGAAACGGGTCTGGGAACGTGAGGTTTGTGCAAGAAATGGCTAAGTAGTGAGGTGAGAGTCACCATGTTGAGTCAAGGTTGTTGGTTGGAGTGAAGAAGGACCAAAGGATGAGCATCGGGATACGTACGTGAGTGTGGCTGAGAGGGGGAGTATATAAACCTCCCACCAACTTTTCTCTCTCATCTTATCTTTTTCTCTTCTTATCTCAACGAAAACAAAACGTTGGTATGGGATTTTAGAATTTTCGACGCAGATTGACGCCAAGGGATCGACCAACTACGTTAGATAAGGTGAGATCTCGACTCCCCACACTATTGTTTACATTTTGATGCCTATTTCGAACGTTTTTGTCGCAATAATTTTCGACAATATTTTGCGATTCTGAATTTGTTGAATTTGATGTTAATAGGATGGATTTGTGGTATTTCGATGGTAATTTTGATGATTTGGGAGTTGTTTGGATTTTTAGTGAATTTTGGAGGATTTTGTCGTAATTTTTGAATTGAGGATTTTCGGGCGTTGTAGACGAGTTTTGACGATGGTTTGTGGTATTGAACGTCCCTAAGAGTTTAGGATAGACTTGAAACACGACGACACGAACTGGGGTTTCGAAAAACCTCAGATTTGTGTGCATGGTTTGACATCGCGAAGGACGCCTTGAACCATTAAGCCCCACGTCGCCCAGAGCAGAGGCTCTGGGATTGTCACGCTTTAAGTGATGTCATGGAGTGGAATACCCCACGACGCCACTCATGGTATCTGAGACAGAGAGTCACTAATGTCACGCTTTATGTGATGTCGCAGGGTTTTGACTCTCACAACACCACTTGCGGCATGATACTGTTCACAGGGGAATTTTTTAAAAAGTTTTGGAAACTTCGAGGATATCTCGGGTATCCAAATGGTTCTGAATACGACTAAGTACCCAGAAAATCAACCCAATTATACTAATGAAATAATTATAAAAAATTACGTTAATTGGAGGTTAATTAACGAGAAATTGTAATTAATTGGCTATCAGGGATATAGTCATTGACGTGTCACATGGGGATTCATAAGAGGCAAATCAGAGTTCGTACGAGTGCGTATTAGTTTGGATACATGTAAGTAAACCAGTGAGGAATTTTACAATTATTTCTTAAGCTTTAATTTGATGTTATTGCTTTGTTCATTATTTCTCTTGGAATTCATATTGGTTAAGTTGCCTATTGGCAAGTGAGTCATGGTTACTATTTTATATGTGATATGAGCTCTTATTTGGGCACTATTGATATCTTTCAATTGAGTGTATGTTAGGGACACTTATCCGGACCCTGAATATCTCATAATCACAAGGGTTAGGGTTGGTAGGTTGTGTTCTTGTCCTGAACCTGAGTCTGTTGTGTTTTTGCCGCGACTCAACGACCTTTTGGTCAGGACTACTTGTTATTCGGATTTGTATTCTGGCACTTTTCGATTGATTTATTTATAGTCTTTATGTTTTCATGCGTTCCATGTTCCTTTTTTCTATCTACATGAATTAGACTGTGTTATTTATTTCAAAATATTATATTTATGTTCTATTTGACATTACTTACTTGAGTTCGTCATTCTTGTGTTTGACGGAGTGCAGATCCACAGTTCAGCAAGGGGAAGGCTCCACAGCTAGGGGATTTGATTTGAGGATGCGGAGTGACTCTTTTCTTAACTGATGTAAGTTATATTTCTTGTATTATTATATATACTTTTTTTGAAAACATTAGGATTTTGGTTTTTGAGAGATCTTGGGAATGTATATCTTGATGTCACTCTCCTCTGACTATTATTGATGATGATATACATATGTAGGGTTTCTACAGTCTAGGTTGTCCTGACTAATGTCTTTGAGGTTTTTCATTTAGTTTGAGATTTAATTGCTTCCGCTATAACTATGGAAATTCGGTAATCGATTAACTTAACTTTTAATTTCTTGATAAATGCTAAATGGTAAAGGAAAGCTAACTAGGCTTGTGTGACTTAACGAGATTTGCTCGAGGGTAAGTCTAGGCCGGGCGGAGCCCAGTTTAGGATTGTGGAACTGGGGTCGTCTCATGGCTCATGAGGTTTTCAATAATGAGAGACACCTTATTTAAGTATATTTGACAAAGGCCTTGGGCCTTTGGGTCTTTGGTTTGATACAACACTTAGCCAAATCATAAACCTTGTTTTAATTTTTGAATTTGATTTTTGTTTTTTGAAAAATAAACAAAGCACCAACAGTTAGTGTATTTCAAAATTAGGAGTTACTCAACCAGACCACTAGTGGTCAATTAAATCGTCCACTTGAACAGTTAATTAAACTGTCCAAGTCCAATTGGAGCGTACTCTGAAATTCGAATTAGAAAAAGTCAATAATTGTTGAGATAGTATAAATGAAGAGACCAATTACATAGTTGTATATAGATTTTCAAAGTAAAATTATGTGTTTTTTAGTGTTTTTGAGAGAAACAACTTCTGCAGCTTGAAGGTTCTTTGATTTGTGTATAATCAAAGTTCATACCAGTTGTATTCTGGGGGCATAGTTCCTAGTAGAATTTAACACCGAATTAAAGAGAAATATTTTGTCTTAGAACATTATAATTTGTAAGCCTTTGATATATTTTATTTGTGTAATTTACTTATTTATTGTATCTATTTTGAACAATATAATTACCTCTTGTTATCAATTATTATATTGTGTGTCATGTTCATATTTGTCATGAACACAAACTGCACTAACTCATGAGTACGTACTCTCCCTTGTCTAACAGTGCACTGTCCCATTGACTTCTTGTTCTTGTCCACAATTTGAAGGTTTTTGTTTCCTTACAACAAAAGTAAATATTTTATCTTCAATTCACTGCACCGAGCCCACAAACACGGCTCGTTGTTTCCCACTAAGCACATTGCACGTACACCAACATACGCCTGTTGCATGCCCTAATTCTGACCCAATTTGTAACTTTATATTGCCGACGTTGTATTCTTGTATATATCTTTTTGCAGCTCTAACAAAAACACTTGGAATATTTTTATCCATATATATATATATATAAAGGACGCGGCTATATGCACCCTATATTTTACTGAGGACAAATCATTTCTTTTTTTTTTTCTCACTCATCTTTTAAAAATGCCCTCAAATAAAATAATATACTTACCCCTCAAAACTTCCAAAATCACTCACATACCCCCTTTTTCTTTTTCACGTTGTACACTCTACCCAAAGCGCTAACCTTCGACTCCTGCAATCTCCTCAGACCAATGACGACGCGAACTTGTGCGTCCTTCTCCTCGTCGCCTTGAGTGAGTTTGGTGTTATTTGGATTTTCAAGTTGGGGGTGCACAAAGAGCATTTTAGAAACTAATTACTTCCTCTAATAAAAAAATATAAAACTTTTTACTCAAAATACACATATTAAGAAAGCATTAATTATGAGTTTAAATTACATTCTTACTCACATTTAATTCTTTATTTCATCCCATGAAAAAAAGACAAGTGTTTAATTATAATTAAATGTTTGAATTAAAAGAGGGGTAAAATAGGTATAAGAGGTACAAAGTTCTCTTGAATTCTCAAAATGTCATATATTTTTGATTGGAGAGAGTAATTTTTTAGGGGTGCCCTCATCCTTACTTGGGGTGTCCTCGTCTAGTGATTTTTCCTTAGTAAAATATGGGGTGCATATATATATAGAAAATTATAATCTAATACACTTTAGGTGTACACTTTGTCTTTTTAATCTATTTATAGTGTTTTGTTAGATGTGGAGCTCAAAGACAAGTTAGAGCCATAAAAAAGTGCATTAAGTGTGCACCCAAAGTGTGTTAAATTATCATTTTTCTATATATATATATATAAAGGAAAATGCTAGGGTGATGCATGTGTTACAACCTTTTAATTGCTATACATTTGTTGATGTCACCAAGGTACACATGAAAATGCTGCATGCACATCTCGATGGGAGATTGAAAGGACTCAACTACGTTGTAGCGAAAGTATGTAATAAAGGAATGTCACCAAAACATTTTCCATATATAGTAAAGAATGGACACCTTCAAAGATGCATAGAAATCCTGCTACACAATTTGTTTAAATAAAAATTAAAAATATTTGATGATATAGGGCGAAGCTGACTTAAAACGAATTAATTATGAGAGATTTAAAGAATTTAAAACACACACGCACGATTCAATTGCAATACTAAATCGATCGAGCGTAATTAAAGAGTTTGATCTAGCTAACCGTAATTAATTTGAGATTTAAATTTTTATTGTTGTTGATGTTGTTAATTGGCAGTATTGTCATATACCCATATATTTTTATGCCTCCTACACCCCTTGCCTCCGCCCCCCCTCCCCACGGCTCTGTCGACAAATTTTTTTGATGGACTATAAATATAGAGGCTGCCTAAGTGCACCCCACCTTTTACTAAGTGCACCCCCATTTTGCGTGGCACCCCAAATTCAATTTTCAATTTCTAAGTGCACCCCACATTTTACCAAAATACTCTTTCATCCGAACCGAATCACCCAATTTTGAAACCTTGGTCGAGACATTTATTTTAGGTTTAGCAACATGTAGCCGAGACTTATCCATTACGCTTGGTGTTGTCCAACCAAACCTCTTTAGTGAGATTTAGTTGACAATTACCGACCTAAATGTTCGGTGGGTTCTGACCAACTCTCCAATTAAAGGTTCGCCAAGCTGTGATCGACTCTTCAGCAAGAGACTCGAACCTTCAAGGCCGAACCCCTCAATAATGCCTACAAATCACAAAGAAGAGAGTGTGTGGGGTGCATTTAGAAATTGTAGTGGAGTGCACTAATCACAGTGAAGGGCACATGAGTCATTTTGTAATAGGATTGATATTTTTTTTAAGTTTGACTTTTTCTGTGGTGCATTTAGTAAAAAGTGGATGCACTTAGCCAGACTCTAAATATAATATGTCAAGTTGCTAATATAATATATTTGGAGTGTCTCAAATTTATATTTTATCATATCAATTATGTATTGTATAGTGAAATCTAACAAATAACTTTTTTTTATGTATATAGTTAAGTAACATTTTACAAAAATTATATAAAAAAAATTACAACTCTAAATGAGTCATAAAATACCCGTTGGAAAGTTCTCTTAGTTAACTTTTACCAGAATTTTACGGACTTTGATTCCGAGTTGCAGTTAAAAAGTTATGGGCAAAAAACTTGACTAAGGGTAAAACTTATACTTGATTAGAAAGATATGGGGTTGACAACAACAGTAAAAGATCTTTTGCAATACTTAAAAGAAAAATAGATAAGGTTCATTTTTCGAGGAGGTTAATGCATTTTGTGTTAAAGTGTCTACTTTGGTACCAAATATAAGAGATAAGATAACGGCTCGAGGTCGTTTAAGGTGTGAGGGACAATGAGTTACTTATTATCACCATTATATGTTGAGATTTTTTATTGTTGTAGTTGACTTACTTATTAGTAAGATGAATAATCGATTTAGTAAAGCTTTTCCAGAGTTATTGATGAGATGCATTGGTTGTCAACTTGTCTTAATCCAAGAAACACATTTTCTAGATTTGATCATGATATGTTTTTTCTATTGTCTAAGATTTATGCTAATGATTTCTCTGCATAAGATTATGTAATTTTGAAACACCAACTTCAAGTATACATTCGTAATATGAAAAGAAGTTCTGTATTTTTAGGTTGTAATGATCTTGCAAGTCTTGTCGTGATGATAGTTGATCTTACCAATGATGACTGCAACAGTTGAAAGAGTTTTCTCGGCAATAAACATTATCAAGACAAGATTGCGAAATAAGATAAATGCTAAATGGTTAAACAACTAAATGGTGTGTTATATTGAACGAAACATATTTACAAATATAGATGAAGAAAAAATATTGCAATATTTTCAAAACATGCAAAATCGCAGGATTCAACTTTGTATAATTTAGCCATATTTTTAATTTACATTACAAATTATTATGGTTATTAATTTATTATACTATTTTTTTTCTTTACTAGTATAATTATTTGTTTGAAAAAAATAGGTGAAAGTTCACCGACGGCCCTAACAAGATTTTCTGGATTCGCCCACGATTGCAGGACGAAATAATGTTCGAAAGGGCCTTGCTACTGTATATATAATTTGGCCTATATCCCCATTGAAAGTGATTATGGTAAAGTTAGAGAGAGGTTATAGATAAGCGAAAGCTTATGGACTGGATTTTTGTCATCCAACTCAAAATATAAATGGTGAATAAGTTCTACTAGATAATGAGATTGTGAGATTGATCTGATTATTGATTGACTCTCATAAAATAGTCATCCATAATTAGTAATAAAATAGAGGCAGAAAATAAAAAGCAAGGTTGAGGTCCTCTAAAATTCCAACAAAATTAAGTTTTTCTTATAAATATTGCATATATATGATTAATATTTTAACATAGGGTGCAACTATGTGCAACCACAATTTTATGAGGACAAGCCACAATTTTTTTTTGCATTCCATGTATGCCCTTAAATGAAATGAGTTTTCTATCCCTCACAACTCCCACAACTCACTCGCAGGCTACACTCTCTTTCACATTTATGCACCCCACACACAAATCGACAATCCTTCGACTCCGATGATTCTTCCGAACACCGGTAATGCAAACTTACAATTTCGGAGCCACTACCATCGTAATCGTCGATTTCTTTAAGATGAAAAATGATGTGTTTTCACTGTTTTATGTGCATTTTTTTGAAATAAAATAAAAATTTTCATTAATCAATGGCTCAATACATTTGATAAAACAGGATGAGACGTGGAATCGATTACCTTGATAAAGGCATATTGATTTGCTAATCCTAATTGTTCATCAAGACATTCAACTGCTATAGAGTTGATTTTGAGAAACTGTGACTGTAACAATGAAACAATTTGACAATTAGTGATTATTCTCTTGACAAACATCTGTAACCCAACAATATACATATATACTAAGACCAAAATGAAAAATTAAACTTATAAGAAAGGAAGCCAAATAAAAAAGTACTTCCAGCAAAGGAAGCAAACACAAACTTCTAACATTAGAAGACAAATACTTATTGAAAAAGATAACTTAATAAAACTATAAAACTAGCAACTGTAAGTGCATATCCACGCACGAACAATAGAAGTGGAGATAAACTTGAATGATGATAGATGCAAGCATGGAAGAGGAGCAAGCGGTGGCGGCGATGATGAATCCGATAACTGTTGCAGGGTTGAAATTCTCGGATCTGAATAGATATGTGTTTTATAAAAGAAAATACATACAGTAAATACTCTTACTGGAACCACAATCGATCAAATAGAAGATCAGCGGTAGTTCACACAAGAATCACAAGGGAAATCAAAAGAGAGAAAAATTGGACTTTACTATTTTGTGTGCATTTATGGGATTTGAACAATTTTTTTTGTTGGGTCATTATTTTTTGAGATGTTCGATGGCTATTGACCTTAAAAAATAGAGGATGAACTTGTAGAAGATGCGGATGTGCAAGATGAAGAGATATTTATTGAGTTTTCCTTTGATTTGTTCTTATTTTTTTCGTGTTCAAACCATGCGTTCGGCATTTGGTTTGGCCATGTAAGGCCGAACCACATGTTGTAGGTCGGTTCCTAATGGCTGACTAAAGCGGCATATATCGATCAGTCACATGTGACTGATCGGTAGGAAAAGACCGAACTAACATGGATTGTTCGATATCACGTGATGACCGACATCAACCCATTTGCTCGGTCACCTTCAACCGAACAGATTGAGTCTCATCGACCCTACAAGATCGAACGAGACTCACCAACAAAACAACACAAAACGACCATTAAATTCGACCCCAAACAACAACTAACACATACACACCAACCAAATTGATCAATAACACTAAAAAATTGAACAAATACATACACAAAATCTCACCTAAGCAAGTCAATTCAAATCAAAGCCCTAAATTCGAACAACCACCATCGCCTCTTTCCGTCCACTAATTCGACCTAGGGTTTGTGTCGTTCTCTTCATGTGTTAGGGGTTTTGGTGTTTTTCGATTTTTTAAGTGGTTGGGTGCCCTTGTACAATAAAAGGGCATTTTAAGAACTAAACATTTTTAAGGGGTGCCCAAATTTAGTGGCTTGCCCTTTTAAAATTGTGGGGTGCACATAACCGCGCCCTTTAACTTAAAACAGTTGCAATCATATAATTAAATCCCATATTAAGACTAATTATGTAGCATTCACGGCATCATTGGCATGATAAGAGTAGTGCATCCTCTCTAAATTATACCAATGCGCGCATGGAATCAATTTCTTGTTGTGGAATATTTGTTCCATATATATTAGACATGGAGACAAGTAAGCAACTATAAGGGTATCTCCAATGCATTATATCATAATGGTACAACTTTTATACTATTTTGATACAAAAGGTACCCAAAATATTATTCTCATCTCCATTTCTTTATATTAAACCCCACACTACAAAATGGGCCCTATCATAAGTCCCACGCACAAACCACAAAAAGTTGTTTTAAAAACCCTAGGGAACGCCAACTTGGAGATGCCCAAATTTTCTCTGCACAAATATCAAACTCTAGGAAGGTACGGGTTTTGTCATGACTAACTCTCAAATCTCATCAAATTCCAAGCAGTTATTCATTCATATAAGTTTAGTCATCACTTCATCAAATCAATGAACTTAACACAGCAGGTCAGAATGTCACATGGCAGCCTATCTCAATTGGTCCAAACTAATTATGCATGACTTTCAACTTCGAGTAGTTGGTTTCACATGCTTAGAAGAAAAATATTAAAGTAACTCACTTTCGGAATTCATATTTGACATCGACTTCTTTCGATGCCATCCATTTCTACCTCGCAATACACATGTATGAATCTCGAAGTTATTTGAACCGCGTTCAAGAAGATTAGTATCAAATGTGTGTGCCAAATGTGGTTACTCTAACAAGGGCCTACTTGGAATTATTATTGTTGCATGTCGTTTGTGAATGGCAATGGCCCAAATGGATTCAATAGAGATTATTTGGTTCATTTTGGATGGTCTTTTTGCAGCCTTGTTGCTCAGTACGTACTAAGCCACTACACATACCTATAGCTAGTCTATATAGTACATGTATATATATATAAAGCTGTTTTGTGTTGAAACATATAGTCATATGCATGCTTGCTTGGTCATGGAGATTAATTGGAGAAGAGAGAGAGTACAGCTTCATCATCGATTCATCATCATCATCAATTTCAATCTTCATGCATGAAGGAATTGGAGCTGTACCCTCTCTCTTCCTCTGTTTGTCTCGTTTGATTTGATCTTAACACTTAGCTTTTTTTTTTTTTTTTTTTGTACGTAGAACACTTACTTTTTTTTGGAACATATCAACACTTAATTTACTATATGAAAATTATATATATATATATACATATTTTGGTATATAAATTATATATATTTTTTTGATAAGACATGAAAATTATGTTTTGCTTAGATGAACTAGAGACTTCTTAGTCAAGACCATTTGGCATTTGAACTTAATCGACTACTCTAATCAGGGTAAAGATTTCCCAACATGAGTTGTCATTTCTATTCATATAGTAGGACTTGAACTTGAGTCACAATTTAAGGGATCCAAGTGTTGAGCCACTCGGATCAACCTACTGTTGGTAACTAAAAACTTATTTTATTTATTATATGCATCGATCTATGCATATGCATGGGTCTCTCATAATTCAAATTTTCTTTAATCTTGTTTTTGCTTAAAAAACATCAATTTAATTATGATATTTTGAGTAACTCGATCATTACATTTTTGTTATATTTCATTTTGGTCTTTGGTGTTTTCTTTCATATACATGAGGATCTATATCGAGTGGTGGTGGGTATATGGCTTTTGGGGTAAGGGTGAAGGGGCTATGAATCCCCATTTTTCTACATTTCATGTACAACCCACATTACTCTTTTTGTAATTTTGTATTTATAAATTTATTAATAAAGGAGAATCGCCTCCATTTTGTAAAAAAAAAAATAGGCCCTAATTAGGCAAATATATATATCTATATATATATATATATATATATATATATTATTGGAAGGAGAGCAGGTGTTAAGTCTACTAGTCCTTGTTGGAGATGTGTGAATCGAAATATAATCCCACATCGATTAATTATACAGAAGACTTCATAATGAAGACTTCAAGGATTTTTGAATTAAGACTTCATACCTGCAAGTTAAAGGTGATAAAGTTGGAGACAATGTTGGTAAGAACAAGTACTTGCTATGCATGTTGCTTATGTATATTGTTCACTGTGTTAGCATATTGATAATTGTTCTCGATCTCACACCTTGTTATTAATTATTGGTTGTTTATTGATTCTCAAATTGTATACAATTTGTGAGAATGTCGATCATTTGATAAGAACTCGAAGTCCAGAGAAAACCATTGCATCGATCCATTCCATGCATGCTAGATCTATAGTGCTCTCTATTGTTTTATTCCATCAGCGAATGTGGCGGCCTATTGTATTGTAAGGGAAGCTTATTCTATGTTTGGTTGGAAAGAATGGTAGGATGTATCATCTTTCCTTGCTTCCATTTTGTTAACAGATTTGAAATAAAATAATTGGAGTTTTATCAAAAAAAAAAAAAAAAAAAAGAACTACTCCACGCCATCTAGTTTATGGAGCGTGCTACGCTCGCGGGTATTTACACTACAAAAAAAATGGACTTTTACTTATGAACATTTTTGTAAGTAAAAGTTTTAAAAATTGTAAGTAAATGTTTTTACTTACGAATTGTTGTTGGTAAAGACGTCATAAGTACAACCCCGTCGATAAAAGTTTATACTTACAACAAAAGTCGTAAGTAAAACAAATTACTTTTACTTACAATATATTGTTGTCGGTTATAGTATCCAAGTTGTAAGAGAAGATTTATTATTACTTACAAAAATATTGTAAGTAAAAAAAATTATCATCGTAATTAGACGTAGTTTTACTTACGAAATATTCAATCGTTAGTAAAAATAGTTATTACTTACCAATTATCATGGTAACTGAAGATAAGAATTTGGTAGTAAAACTATATTTTCAATTACGAAATTTGTTTTTGGTAGAGTTTTTACTCACGACTCAATCTCGTAAGTAAAATTAAAGTTTTAAATTGTAAATAAATAATATAATAAATTTTATTTATTTTTAATATTTAAATACTTTCATGTAACAATTATGAAATCTTTAGGCACGCTAAAACTAAAATAATTAAACAAAGTCAACAACAATATCGAACAACAATAAAACCTAACTACATGTCTCAAAGAAAATCACAACTACAAATACCAATTGAAAAAAAAAAAATGAAGTGCACAGAATCTGTCTCTAGAAATACTAGTATGCAACATACAAATAAACATAAGAATATTAGAATGAACTCCTAATTAAAACACTTAGTAGTCTAATCATAAAGATTTCTCTCTTAAGTAGTAGCAACAGAAGATGGTGTATCTCCTTGGGAAGATCGTTGTACAATCTCTTCCAAACGAGCAACTTTTTGTTTCAAATCATCAATGGTCTCATATTGCTCGCGATAGCCCTCTGCTTCGTGCCTGAGTACTTCAAGTTTCGATTCATCATCAGATTCATCACTATTTCTGTTTGAAGTTTTTTGTGTATGCGCTAATTTAGCCCATCCGCACAAATATGAAGACTTCTGGCCAAGTATTTTTTTCAATATGTCCAAGTCCGAGACAAATGGCTCGTCCACACGATCTAAAGGAGGAGGCTACATGTTGTTAAACCTCACCTCTACCATCTCCAACTACCATGAAATTAAACATCAGAAAGTAGTTGAAAGAGAAATAAAATATTATTGGAACATATGCTTGGATTACTCACATAAGCCTTCTCGCATTCCGCATTCAACCATTCGCCCCTTTTTGTAGTGTGGTTCCTCTTAAAAGTTGATATATGACCAACACCACATAAAAGTTCATTGTTCAGACGAAGTTGATGATTTGGAGTTGAAACAAATCCATTCGTTTGCATATACTTTCTTTTCAAACAGTTTTCAGTGTTAGCTGCTGACATTTTCTACAATAGAGATATCATCATATCATAAATCTGTGAAGATGAAAGCACTCTTAATCTATAAAAAATTGTATCATATTAATTGCTTCACCAAAATTTCATACACTGTGCAGTTGTGTACATGTGTATATTACTTGTAGAAAATTTTGAAAAAATAATATATGTAGTGAGGGGTGTTGCATTGCATATATAAGGTACAATAGTGCCCAAAAAGGGCTCCGGTTTTGAGTGTTAAAACATGACCAAGGCAATGCAGCGCCCCTCATCACATATATATTTCAATTTTTTTTTACAAAATCCAAAAATGACTGGAGAAAAAAAAACACATACAAAGAAAATTGATGTGTTCTCAACTACGGCAAATTTCAATAACTTACTTGAAATTCATTAGATGCAAGATAATCACACAACTTCTTCCAATCTTCATCTGATTCAACTGTTTCGTGCTTTTTACTTTTAGCTATTTCCAAATCATTATGACCTCCTTCCTTTTTAAAGTGTTTATTCAATTCAGATCTCCATGTTCTATAGGACCTGCTCATTTGGTGATTAATTACTTTGTGAACGTGCTTTGAATTTGGATCAACTTGAAATTTATCCTGCAAAACACAAGTGAAAAGAATTATTCTTTAAGGTATGTGTGTAAATTAACACATGATTACTATTATAAATATACTAAAATCTAATTCTTTAAAAAAAAACTAAAATCTAATGTGTTTATATACCATGACTCTCTGATACATAGGCAACTTCTATTGAAGAGGTATCTCTTTCCAACCTTTACCATCAAGAGGAGCACACTCACGTACAACCACTCCACAAAGATTATTAAACCAAGAAGCATATTTCCCAGTTGTCTGCTTAAGTTCAATAGTGATTTGAATTAGTAATGGTCCTTTGTCATCATATGTGTCGAGTAACGCTATATTTCTGGTCATTCCACGAACTTTCTTTTCAGCAGCATCATGTACTTCTACAAATGAAAACATAAAAAAAATATAAATCATATTAGCATATTACTAGTCCTTATTGAACATGACTCAGTTCATATAATTATTGGTTTCTACAACTCTAAATATGAAACAATTAACATCACAAAAAGAAAAGAAAATAAACAAATAAGATTTTTAATAAACACAAACCAGATGAAGATGCTATATCAGAAGATATTGTTGATGCCGGTGCAATTTTCTGCTCTGACATAATGCATCTGACACAAAAAAAAAAGAATAAGTGAACCATTGCATGAATAGAATGTGAAATAACATTACAAGGATTTTTTTAATAAACACATAATTAACTAACTAAGATAATCTCAAAAATAAAATAGAACACATACAAGATTTTTAATCACTATCATCATTATCGTGGTTAGAGCCATCTTCACTGCTTGTTTCCTTCTCACTAATTATTTCCTCATTAACATCTTTATTAGTATCATCACAAAGAAAATCCTCTTCTTCATCTTCCATATTTTCATTGGATAAGTTCAAATTCAAAACTATTGTTGGCTCAACATCATTTCAAACCAATTGCTTTGTTTCTATGTTTGGCTCTTCAGGAATAAGAATCGATTCGAGGGAATTCTGTTCTTGATACATATCTTCAACCAATTGTCGGTCATCTTCATGAATTTGTGGGATTTCCCATATGTGTCGGTGATTGACCTTTTGAACAATTCTCCAATTGGGTCCATGCTTATAATCAACGATATAGTATATCTGTTGAGCTTGAGTTGCAAGAATGAATGGATCATTTTTATACCAATACGAACTAACATTAATGCTTGTTATGCCACATTCAGTGATTGTTCTCTTTTGTCTTCTATTGGAGTTGTACCAATCACAACTGAGCAAAATAACTTTTCGTTGATGTAAGTATCTTAGTTCAATTATTTCTGTCAACACCCCACAAAATTCCATTGGTTCTCCTTGATGACTACTAGGAACTAACACGCCACAGTTTTGAGTTCGTAACTTATCATCTCGAGACTTACAACGAAAGCAAACACCATTCACAATGCAACAAGTCCAACTATTATAACTTCTCATTGGTCCTTCAGCAAGTGAGTAAAAATCATCGGTAGCTTCATGAGACTTCTCAAAACGTAGTTTTTCCATCTAAATTGAACAAGACAAATGAAAAAAAGTTGATTTTTTTTGCAATATTTTTAAAAATATCAATGCTAATTTTACAAGTACTTACTTGTGCCTTGAACTAATGAGGAAAAGTTTCTTCTTGCAATTTTTCTAGATTTTGAGAATGGTCTCGTCTTAAGATAATCATGTGTTCACTGCACATGATCAGACATATAATTAGACTTATTTCAACTTGTGCATTAGTAATTATCTTAATTGTATACTAAATACTTACTCTATATAAGGTTGAAGCTCGGACAAGTTGTTAATTATGTACCAGTGGGCTCGATTTCGCATTTCGATTGTAAAGAATCCTATTTTTTTCCTGCCATAACATCGACTTGTTTCCTTGAAGACATTGATATCGTGTTCTTTTGAATCGACATTAGCATCATAGTTTCATTCAGGCCGATTGAACTTCGTTTCAATTCTTGTGACGTACAATGAACAAAATGTCAATGCTTCATTTGCAACATAAGCCTCTGCAATTGACCCTTCTGGACGTGCCTTGTTTTGAACATATTTTTTGTATGTACCCAAACACCTTTCAAATGGATACATCCACCTCGATTGAACTGGTCCAGCTAGTAGAGCTTCGTCAACCAAATGCACACATAAGTGTAACATTATTGTGAAGAAGGCAGGAGGAAATATCTTCTCTAATTTGCATAAAATAAGAGTGATTCCCATTCTCAACTCCTCGAGATCTTTAACATATAAGGTCTTCGAGCATATTTTTTGAAAGAATGTTGAAAACTTAATTAATGTGTTTCGAATATTTTTATTGATGTATGGAAGTATACCAGGAAGTAAAAGTCATTGCAATAACACGTGACAATCATGTGTCTTCATTCCAAGTATCTTCCCATCACCAATGACACAATTAGCAATATTTGAAGCATATCCATCTGGCATTCTAATTGATTTAAGATACTCCAAAAAATCCCTCTTTTCATCTTTTGATAATGTGTATGAAGCATGAGGCCTTATCGTTCTACCCCCTGAGTTCCTCTAAATCTTTACGAGCTTTGTCATTATCCTTCGTTTTCTTTTCAATGTTAAGAAGAGTTCCCAAAATGTTATCACAAACATTTTTCTCAATACGCATAACATCCAAATTATGTCGCAACTTCAAATTTAACCAATACTCTAACTCAAACATAATGTTTTTCTTTGACCAATTGCATTTTGAATTAGCACATTTGTTGTCATCATCGACATCATGAGGAGCTTTTCCAGGTACATGCACTGGTAAATCACATAATTGTTGTAGTATTTCTTTGCCAGATAATTGCACTAGTGGATTTGCATATTCAGGGAACCTATCAAATTCACTACTTTTTTTTCCAAGGGTGTCACTTTTGTAGGAACCGCCTATGACCTACGTATGAGATCTTGCTTCTCAATCGTATTAATTTGGTATCGTCAAGACACACAGGGCAGGCCATATATCCTCTAGTGCTCCAACCAGACAAATATGCGTAAGTACGAAAATCACTTATCGTCCATATAACTGCTGATCGTAGAGTAAAACTCGATCTAGAATAAGAATCATATGTTTCTACCCCATTGTGCCATAAGTCCTTTAGCTCATCTATCAAAGGTCTCATGACCACATCAAAGTCTTTACCTGGAGATTTTGGACCAGGAATAAGCAATGTCATCATGAAACTAGATTCCCTCATACATTTCCATGGAGGCAAGTTGTAAGGCACACATATTACCGGCCATATATTATGCACATTTGGCATGTTTCCAAACGGATTAAACCTATCTGAAGCAAGTCCCAATCTCACGTTTTGATAATCACTTGCAAAATTAGGATATGTTTGATCAAAATGCTTCCATGCAGATCCATCTGCAGGGTACCTTAAGATACCATCTCTTCCGACCTTCCCTCCTTGTGCCATCTCATATCTTTCACACTATATCTTGAGTTGTATAATCTTTTTAATCAAGGTGTAATTGGAAAGTATCGCAACTTCTTATGAGGCATATTACTCTTTCTATGTCACTTGTCGATTTTATATCTTGATTCATGACAAATTGGACAAGCTAGAAGCTTGGAGTTCTCCTTCCAAAACAAGGCACAATCATATTTACATACGTCAATTGATTCGTACCCCAATCCTAACTCATGCATCATTTTTTTTGCTTCATAAAAATTCTTCGGAATTCTAGCACCATCCAGAAATGAATCTCTTAATAGTTATAAGAGCATATTAAAGGATTCATAGATTCAATGATTTTATATGCAACAACTTTACCAAGAAATTTAATGCAGAGTGTTTGGAGCAATAGGGACATAACTCGCGTTCAAGTTTGTCAAACAACTTATGTGGAGGCCTATTTTCATCAAATATTTCTTCATCTCCTATTGCAGTTGAACTACCTACTTCAACATAGTTTCTTCCGGTGACATCTTCTAACACTTCAAAGCACTCAACTCTCATTCTAACATCTCCGATGCTAGACATATTCGTATCTTCAACAGCTACATTTGGTGGGGTACCACTTCATTCATTAGGATTTCCGTGATATTACCACTTTGTATATGACCTAGAAAATCTGTACTTCATCAAATGCAAATTGATCGTATCGATATTGTACCACTTAAGATTCAAACAATCCGAGCACGAGCATCTAGTCCTACCATTTTCATTCACATGACACTTTGCTACTTGTAAGAAGTTGTTAATTCCGCTAACATATTTAGCTGAAATATGATTATGCTCCAATATCCAACTTCGATCCATTCGCAATAATAAAATAAATGATTGTTTCACAAAGGACCCAAATAAATAAAATATGACTAATTAACAACATTCATATACTTATATAATTAGAATATATAAGAGGTAAGGTAACTGCAATACAAAGGGAATTTTTCAGCTAAATAGAAGCTAAAATACCACTAAAAGATCAAAGAAGACTTTCGCCAAACTAACTACACTTTTACTCACATTATTACTGAAGTTTCAACAAGAGACCACAACTAGTTAGTAAAAAAAATATAAGGAATTGAACTAATTAATGATCTCGATCCTTTATTTAATTGAACTAATAAAATCTCTCCAAGTTAGGTGCTTATGGATGCTATTGTAAAACATTAAAATAGACAAAAGAGTCTATTTTTTCCCTAGTTGTTACACCACTGCTGCTAGAGTTTCCTTACCCCTCCCAACACTCAGTTTCCTTTCTTTTTAAGCCATTCAACAGTAAATTTTAAAAATTGTCCCTTGATGAAGCCTCTTAAAGCCACAAGATTTTCTGCTAACATAATTACTAATCAAGAATCAAGCTTCAATGAACATAAAAAAGCTAACGATATTTTGATGGAAAGACTAAGTACCAAGCAAGCTGAAGTTATGTGAGCACTTTAAATTAACAGAACCAACTCTATGGCATTGAGGGCTCTCAAATCCCAATTTACATAAATCCTTATCCATGTTAAATTAAGAGAAAAAAAATCCCAAACCACTCTTCTAAGTTTAATATCAAATATGTTTCTTCTTTTTTTCCAATTAGATCTATTTCCTTTACTTAAGGTTTTTTTTTTATTATTCTCATGATATATTGCAACACACCAGATTAAGAAAAAAAATTCAAATCAAAAGAAAAATAGAGCAACAGACCTAAAAAATGACAAGAATCACACACGAATTGCAAATAAAATGCACTAGAATCAAATAGATCAAAAAAGAGAAGAATATAACTGACCTAGATCAGGTTTTCTCTTCGAGTCAAGAAGAATCCCGTTCTTGAAAACGTTATGCAATGCGTGAGTAGATTTTGAGACATGAACACAAAATATAATGAAGTCGTGAGCGCGAGAAGATTGACATGAACGCGGGAGAGGGTAATGAAGTCGTGTGTGCGAGGGAAGATCGTGGGTTCCCCTTCATCAGTTGGGATTTGGATTGAGACACTTTTAATCCTACCAAAAACTCGCCCTGTTTTCGATTTGTGTTTTAGGTTTGTGTTCTGAGTACGTTTTGGGGTTTTCTTATTGTAGGCATAATGTTTCAACACTTATACCATACACACCATTTAAATCCTATGGATATATGTTGTTGAGATACTACATTCAAAAGACTATTTTTTTATATCATCTACAGAAAAAACTATTTTTTAAAAACACAAGTAACGTTTTTTTAAGTAATAACAAACGGAAAATTATAATTTAACACACTTTGGACGCACACTTGAGGCGCACACTTTGTCTTTTAGCCTATTTATGGCTTTTTCTTGTCTCTCTAGGCGTGGGCCCCACATGTAACAAAACACCATAAATAAGCTAAAAGACAAAGTGTGCACCTCAAGTGTGCGACCAAAGTATGTTAGATTATCATTTTCCATAACAAACTACTGCAGCTCTAAAAAAATAGACACAAACTGCAAGTAAAAAGAGATAAGAAAAAATATACTACAAGTAAAAAAACCATAAGTGAAATATAAATATGATATTATTACAAGTATATTGCTCGTAGTGAAGGTAAGTTAATTTCCCACCCCAATTTCTCACAAACATGTTTCACTATTTTTCTTATGAACAAATTTGTTTTTGGGTTTCCCACATGGTATCCGAAGTCAACAGTACTGACTAATCAATGCTCGGGTACTGGGCCACCTTAATTTTTTTCATTCATGAAACTCAGACTCGAGACCTCGCTTAAGGAGACCAAGTCCCTTACTACTTGGGCCAACTAGTTGTTGGTTATGAGAATTTTTGTTTCTAGCACAAAAACATCACTCAAAAGTGAAAATATACTTTTACTAACGAAATTTGCCACTTTTTACTAACAATTGGTATAGTCGTAAGTAAATGTTGACTTTTTACTTACAATTGTTATAGTTGTAAGTAAATGTGAACTTCTTACTTACAATTTTAGATTCTTTATTTACAACTGCTATAGTCATAAGTAAATGTGGACCTTTTACTTACAATTTTAGATTCGTTATTAAAAATCTCGTCATCAAAAACCCATTTTTTGTAGTGTTAATTAATCTAATAATCTATTTTTATAGTGTAGGATAGTAAATTCAAGTGATGGTTGAAAGATGTAAATGACTGTTGAAAGATTGATTATTCTTTCTTTTTTTATTAAGTATTTTAATTCAATTATCCCCCCGGACAGCCAATTACGTGACAACAGTTCGCCCGACATCTATTTCGCACAATTTATTTAGGCCGAACTCATTTTTCAACACCAACGCACACACAAACGTCCTCACACGTTTGTGACATTGTAATTTACATTCAGGTGATAAAATAAGTAATAAAAAACATCAAACAAAAATAACATACCCAGGTGTCAACGATCGAGAATTCGACACACTTGCCACGACAAGTAGGCCCACGTACGACCTAAAATAACACATGACATGAGTTAGATTTTTAGAATCATTACAGGAGTAGTAGTAGATTTCCTTGATGTCGTCCATGTAGTGGTGGAGAGGCCGCGAAGAGATGGGGTTTGGGGAAGACAAAACCTATTTCTTCTCCAAACTACAAAACTCTATTTCTTAGTATAAGATAATATTTGCCGTGTCGTTTCTCATTCATTCAATAGGTTAATATACATCATTTACAATGTAATGTTAGGTTACAAATTAGAAACTAATTTGACTAATTGATTCTAATGTATTGGCTACAAATTAGGAACTAATTTGACTAATTGATTCTAATGTATGCTAACCTAAAATAGAAGATTACAAAATATTTTTGACTAAATATTTACATAATCCAACACTTAGTTTTTGAATAGGTGCTTAAGGAGCAATGAAGAGGATTGGTGGAACCTAATTGGAGATCTGCTCTGCACATGGTTTGATCCCGATTATTATAGAAAGGAAAAACTCAAATAATATTAAGCGTTTCTTAATAGATTATATGTAAAGTGTCCTATTTTTTTAGGCAGCGGCTATTCGGATCCCACTTTTTACTCTATATACCCCATTTTCAATTTTTTTACCCCTTTGTGGAATGTCTTTGATGCCTCCACATATAAAGATGTTTTACTCCCTTGTACCCCACGACTCCAACGAAATTTTTTTGAAGCAAAAGGAAAACCACGAACTCCACCCCCACACTTAACCTCTGATTAATCAAATAAGTGCGAAACCACACAAAATAAACTCGATAAGTTCGTTCTCTAGTAGATTACCTTTCGTTTGGTGATTTCTTTTTGGTCATTTGGTGGTTATTTGACTGTTCTGAGGTTATTGCATTTTTTTTATTTTGAAGGCTTCGAGTTTGGTATTGATTAGTACATTGTAGGGAGGAAAATATTGAAGGAATGACCAAAACAAAGTACACCCGATCAATACGAGATAATTTTTGATATTTTTCATGACTTTTTTTTTATGGTTGGAAGCTCAATTTTTTGTGTTGTCACCTGTGATGTGCAGACACATAGGACCGAGATGTATAACATGGTGGGTCTCATTCCTGTGTGTCTGACAATATATAGTACATAGCGGTGTATTTGGCCAAGACCCATAGTTTCATGTCAGTTTTTTGTGAGCGAGAATCACTTCCAAGTATCGACCCTGCTATGTTGAAATGCTACCTATACACCCATCGAATTGCTCTCTGTACCCCACCCTAACAGACACCACTAAAACTCACTTAAGTGCTTCAGTCAAAGATCTCCTATATACACTCAAAACTTCGTACTCTAGGTGTTGATATGCTAGTCATACCCTACCAAATTGTTGTGTGCACCACTTAATAGATATACTAGAGTATCAGAGGAATGAAACCACAAGATCAGTTAATGTAGCGACTGCACATGACCGATAGGCATTCATTAGCCTCGTTTTTTATGAACCAATACAAATAAGAGCATGTCACATTTCCAATCCTCTCTATTAAACCTGGCCGAAACCCTTTATAAAGCCTCGACCTTGTGTGGTCGTACATTTCGACACCTCCAACTGAAAAACAAGGAAACCACAAAGTTCACAAAAATGTCACCAATACACTGGGAATCTCATGGCGAACAAAACCCAAAAAGTTTTAGAGCAAAGAAGTTTTTTAAAAGACCAAAAGAAAATGAAGATAATCGCAATTGTCCCTTGCGTAGATTCGGCGGGTTTCGAGTTACTAAAACACTCCTAATGCACCAATAACCTCAAGTGAGTGTTTAATACTGTGACGGCTCTAACAATCACAAACTGGGCCCCGCCCGACCTTAACCCCGAGCCAATCTCTAGTGGGTCAACACAAGTCTAGTCAGCCTTAATTTACCAAATTAAGCAGTACATTACTTATTCACTCGTTGCGATTAACTCATTGATTTACCTTAACTCTAACTAATCATCATTCATCCTCAATTACAGTCAGGTGTGCAGTGGAAACATTTAAACACCTACTCAAATATAATTAAAACTAATTTACAACTCAGGCAACCTAGATGTGGAAAATCCTGTCCAAATAACATCTCATATACATAATAGATTAACTGAAATTCCACCATAAAGATGTACATGCATTATTTTTTTTTGAAACTTGTACATGCATTATTAAATGTTTGAACTCCCCGATGTTCCCAAAATATCAAAAACGCATGAATACATAGCCAACATATACAATAAAGTACACACCTACTAAGTAAGAGCAAAAGAACTAGCTCTTAGCATGCCTTAGAGGATATCGCCAAGCAAAGGCGCCTTGCCCTGACTCGTCTGTGGATCTGCACCCACCGTCATAAAAAAAGACAGCGGGCACAATAAATAATAGTAAACCACAACAATAGATATCCCAACATAAATTCTGAATCCACAATAAGCAACAAGTATATGAATCATGCGGTATATACAAGAAACTGAAATAGATAGCAATTTGCATGCTAAATAGATTCAATAAGCTCAAACAACGATAATCAATGTGATAGGGAAACAAACAGATAGATGAATAGATTGTCCCAATAAAACTACAAGTTACAAGACCTCCTCAGCTTGCAATCGACACAGTGGGCCCAAAACTGCCTCCCTTGTTCAATCCACTATGTACGAACCAATGGGCCTGAGGGGCACCTCCACTGAATGTACATTATACTAGGAAAAGCCACAGATAAAACTGCTACTAAATTCCTTAAATACTACTGAAGGAAAGCCATAGTTATAGGTCGAATGTTAAATCTTTTAGATAAGCTCCAACGAGAAGCCACAGTCTATACCGACTGCTAAACTTGTTGAGACTTTTCTCAACTGGCGAACTGCCTAAACCCTTGGTCACCTAAACTAGAATAGAGTACAAATGACTCACATTTCAAGGAATAACCAGTCAAGAAATAGAAAAGTGTTCATGTTGATTCCATTATTGCTTTTACTCACCTCAAATCCCGTTAGTATTGCTCTCCCGTAACTCCATACGTTTCCCTATGCAAATCCCTAATTGACTAATCAATGCTCCGATGGCTACTTGACATCCATTTAGGTTCATTTTCGTTAATTTTCCCATTTTATCAAGTTTTTCATAATTTTATTCATTTTGGTAATTGGGTCAATTACCTGGGTATTGAGTCTTATTCGGACTCATTTGGGTACCTAAGAGATCCCCAAAGTTTTTCAAAAATTTTCTAGAAATTAGACTGGTGAACAGTGTCACGCCGAAGGTGACGCCGTAGGAGTCAGAACCCTGTGACTTCACTTAAAGTGTGAAACCATTCCCTCTCTGTCCCGGACGCCGTGAGTGGCGCCGTGGGGTATACTCCTCCACAACATCACTTAAAACGTAAATTCCCAGGGCTTCTGCCCTGGGCACCATGATCGACGCCGTAGGGCTTTGTGCCCCATGGCGTCTCTCGTAGTGTCGAGACTAGAACCTTAATCCAGGGTTTTGAAAAACCCCGGCTCGTATAACAATCATCAAATTTAATTGGTGATACATGTCGTGTTTTAGGACCCTGACCTGGTAGTCGTAACTTGACATATTACTCAAGCCTCGGGAGTCAACACTAAGGTATACTTTATTTTTTTGTGATGTTTGTGCTATTATTTATACCCAAATATGAACTTTGTATGTCATAGTGCATGATTTTGTTTTATTTACCGTCATCGATTTGTGTGGGCGAATTCGCCTAGGAAAAATGAGAATTTTAGGGCAAAAAAGGTATAATATGAGTAGTTAAACACTGAAAAATGATAATTAGTGAGTTATCATTAAATAATAAATAATTAATTAATATAGGAGTGCATTGTTATGTCCAGGAATGCACGAAGTGCGAGTCGTGAGGTGGTATGGGTCTGAGAACGTGAGTGGAGAACGAGAAATGGCTTGATTGTGAAGTTGAAGTCACCAATTGAAGTTATGCATTTATGTCATAGTTGGTGGCTGAACTCAATGAGAAACTAGAATGTGCCTCGAGATTCGTGTGTTGGAGTGATGAAAATGGAAGTATATATATATATATATATATATATCCATCTTCTTTTTCTCTCCTCTATCTCATTTTTCCTCCTTTTCAACGAACGAAGTTGGAATGTGAGGGTTTTGGATTCACGACGAGGGTCGACTGACTACACGAAAGGAGGTGAGATTCCGACTCCTATCGTGGTTGTCTATGTTTTGATGTCAATTTTATGGTTTTTCGTCACGATGATTTCGGACGATAATTTTGGGAATTTGAGCTATTGGGATTTTGGTGATGGTATAATGATCAAGTGAGTTTTGTTGATTGGTTTTGGGTATTTGAAGTTGTTGGAATTTTTAGGGAATCTTTAGTAATTTTTGGTGTGATTTTCGAATCGGGTAATTATCGGGGTTTCGATACAAGACGAGGGTGTTTTTGAATGATTTCGAGCGTCCCTAAAAGTTTGGGATAAGCTCAGAACGCGGCGACGCAAGCTGGGGTTTTGGAAAAGCACAGGAATGAGTTCAGAGTGTCACGTCGCGGGGGACGCCGTGGAGAGTTTTCTCCCACGGCGTCAGTCACGTCGTGCAAACCAGTGACGATTTGGAGAATTGACACTTTAGATGACGTCGTGGGCCAAAACCTTAGCGGCATCATTTTGCGGCGTCCAAACCAGTGCCTCAATAATTCGACGCTTTATGTGACGCCATGGGGATTAACCCCAAGCGACGCCACCTACGATGTCTGGAATAGTAAAAAACATAAAATTTTCAAATAATTTGCAAAGCTTTTGGAAAACTTTGGGGTTTATCTAAGGTCACAGAATGACTCTAATTGAAACAAATTGGACTTAAATGATTGTCAGGCTTTGAGAATTCAATTTGAACAAGTTAGAGAGTTGTGTGCGGATCGGATTTCACGATTGCTTTGAGGTACATTAGTAAGCCAGTAAGAAGGTGCATAGTAATTTATTTTTCATTATTATTGTAGTTTCTATTTAATTGAGCTATTTGTTGGGATTTCATTCTTATATTCCTTGGTTGAGTGTTTTTTGCGTAAGGGTGTCATGAAGGTACTCTTGGGTTCATATTAGTTGGGTAACGTGAACACTTCTGCAGAAGTGTTGTCCACCCTATAATATTAAGTTTCACTCCGAGTACTGGATTGTTGTGGATTTGTTATGGATGTGGAAATGGTTATGGTTGTGGATTGTTGTGGATATGTTGTGGCTAATAACCACTTATAGGCCTCTTTTGACTCGATAGGCACTTAAATATCGTTGTTATACTTGCCAGTCTGTTTATCATGCAATTTATGTTATTTTCTGCCTTTCAATACCGCATGATTCTTAGATTGCTTTATTGGTTAATCATGAATTATTGTTTATGTTCTTTTGGCTATACTTTCAATTTTATGGCGTACTCCTCATCTAGTTTGTGACGGTGGGTGCAGATAGGGCTGAGACGAGCTAGGGTAAAGAGCCGATGCTAGGTGGCTTCCTCTGAGGACTCACGGAGCGGTTGTTTCCTTTACTCCACTGTAGGTGTTATCTTTTTGTATTGTGAATATTGTATATTATGTTTTGAATACAATGGGGATACCTTTTGGGGTTCAACGAATAGGGATATCATGTATTATCACATTATCACATTTGTCACCAGATTTACATGTTTATCCATTTCTCAGGGTTTCCACATCATAGGTTGTGTTCCTAGTTTTTCCTTTACTGAGTTATTAGTTGATTATAGTTGATTTCTGCTATGAATTTCCTGATAATTATATAATCCTATAACTTTTATCTTTACACTAATAAGTTAATGTTGAAATTGAAGTTTTGAGGCTAACTAGGATGCATTGACTTCACGAGTGAGGTCTCGGGGTTTGGTCTAAGCCAGGCGGGACCCAGTTTTATGAGGAATTAGGGCTATCACAGCTCGTCTTACAGCGTTTCAAGCATATCCCAAACTCGTAGGGATGTCCAACCAAACCTAAAACCATCGACAAACCTCATCGAAACATCCAAAAACATTTGATTTCGATAATTCGTCCAAAATATCCAATAATCCATAAAAATTGAACAACAATTCAAACACCTACAATCACCATAGTAACTCACTCCACACAACCAATTCATCACAAAACCATCACAAAAACCCAGTGAAAATAGAAACATCATCATATCGCGACGAAAACGTATGAAATTGGTGTTAAAACATAGATAACCGAGAGGTGATCTGGGATCTCACCTTATAGTTTGCATCGATACACGCTCCTCGGCCTTCGACTTGCATGAAAACCCACGAGAACCCTAGCTCCAATCCATTTTTTCGTTTAGAAGAAAGAAAGTGAAATGAAAGAAAATGTGACAAATAACCTTTATATACAAACCTTTCATCATCTCTCACGCTCGTATCTCGAGGTCATCGTGGGGTCCTCCTTCCCACTAGCCTAACCACTCTCGTGACTCACTTGAGTGACACTTTAACTTAGTCTCTTGACCTTTCAACCAAAAATATCCACTTCTCGGGTGTTTTCGCACCCGAATTGCACCGCGACTCGCACTATTATGTGCTCATGAACGTACGCATGTACTGGACACGTTACACAGCATTTAATTATTCTATTTATTTGTATTTTGTCATTGTTTTAGTCTGTTTAGTCACCTAAATTCCTAACTACCCGTCACAGTTCGCCTGGCACCCATAACGCACATTTCTCCGAACTAAACTCGTTTCTCAACGCTATCACGCACTCACAGATGCCTCACACGTTTGGAACACTGTAATTAACATTTGGGTAATAAATAAATACTACAAATCACCAGAAAAATATAACATACCTTGGTGTCGACTCCTAAGGACCGAAACAAAGCACACCACGGCTAGTTGGGCCTACAATACGACCCTGAAATGACACGTGGCACGAGTTAGAATTTTAGGGTCGTTACGATCTCCCCCCTTTATTGAGAATTTCGTCCTCAAAATTGAACGAAAATATAGGGCAAGACTAACCAGAATCAAAATAAGTAAGGGAAATGCACACACATATAGGACTCCAGCTCCCAGGTCAGTTCCTCATCCTTGTGATGCTGCCACTTGATGAGAACTGAAGG
The DNA here is from genome assembly GCA_039657345.1 of Stephania japonica. NCBI lineage: Eukaryota > Viridiplantae > Streptophyta > Magnoliopsida > Ranunculales > Menispermaceae > Stephania > Stephania japonica. The sequence goes on from CM077558.1 coordinate 51,771,937, forward strand.
AATCTCCTTGTTCCTCCAGTCCACAATTTGAATTGATTGCTCATCATAGGTAATGTTTTACCACAAATCAATCTGACTCAGGTCCACATCGGTCGTCTGCCCTTTCTCAACCTATGCAGTTGAAGCGTCGATATATGAAACACTTGGTGAACTCCGGTCAACTAAGGCGGCAGCTCAAGCCCATACGCTACCTTTCCTATTTGTTTCTTCACTCTGAACGGACCTATAAATCTCGGCGCAAGCTTACCCTTGATACTAAATCTTTTGTGACCTCTCAGTGGAGAAGCCTTCAGATATACATAGGATCCCACCTCATACTTTAACTCGCCATGGTACTTGTCAGAATACCTCTTCTGCCTCTCCTGCGCACCCTTCAATCAAAGTCTAATCAGTCATACATTCTCTGTGTGATCTACTACAATCTCTGGCCCAATTACTGCCGCATCCTTTGGTTTTGCCCATCAAGATGGAGATCTGCACGACTTGTCATAGAGTGCCTCAAACGATGCCTACCAATACTGGCCTGATAACTGTTATTGTAAGCAAACTCACAGAAATGAAGATACTCCTCCCAAGAACCACTATACTCTAACACACATATCCTCAACATGTCCTCCAGCACCTGGATCAGCCTCTTTGGCTATCCATCAGTTTGTGGAAGATAAGCTTTACCGGGATCCAACCTCGTGCCAAACTGTGCCTGCATACTCTGCTAAATCTGCAATGTAAACTATGGCCCTCTGTCTTATACGATCGACAATGGTACACCATGCAATCGAACTATCTACTCGATGTATGGTAGAAATCGGTATGAAGTGCACAGACTTCGTCAATTTGTCCACAATCACCCATATATTGTCATGTCCGCTCTAAGATCAAGGTAACCCACTAATGAAATTCATAACGATATGCTCCCACTTCCAGCGAGGAATGGGAAGCGGTTGTAACAATCCACCAGGCCTCCTATGCTCAGCCTTAACTCGTTGGCATATCTCGCACGCTCTTACATAATCACCAATCATCGATCTTCATCCCCGACCACCAAAATAGACGACACCCATCGACATACATCCTGGTTCTGCTTGGATGAACAAAAAAATGTGAGCGGTGAGCCTCCTGGAGTATCTCATCATTTAACTCACCCACTGATGGAATCTACAATCTCCTTCTAAATCTCAAATAGAAATCTGTCGACTAACTCCACTCTAAATGATCAAAACTCTGAGCAAACTCATTGTACATCTGATAGTGCTCATCACCTTACTGATCATCAAGTACACTCTGAATAAAGACTGTTTGAGTCATCAACTGCCCACAAATCAACACTCTAGTGCTAGTCGGGATATCAACAGAATACACCACCTCGACCGCCTCGAGTAACCCATACTTGTATGTAATGTGGCATGTAGCAACCTCCGAGTCAACCCCTCTGCAGCTCAATGCGTCTGCTAAGGCATTGGCCTTCCTCGGGTGATACTCCAACGAGAAATCATAATCCTTGAGGAATTCCAGCTACCGCCTTTGTCTCATGTTCAACTCTCTCTGAGTGAAGAGGTACTTCAAACTCTTATGGTTAATAAACAACACAAATCTCTTTCCATAGAGATAATGTCGCCAAATTTTCAGTGCAAATGCCATTGCCCGCCAACTCTAAGTCATGTGTAAGGTAATTCTTCTCGTGAATCTTTAACTGTTGGGACGCGTAAGCTATCACTCTACCTTCCTGCATTAAAACACAACCCAAACTGACTGAAGCATCGGTGTTCAGATCAAAAACCTTCCCTAACTCAGGTAATAGTAGCACTAATGGGTAGTCAGTCTCTCCTTCAAAGTCTGGAAAGCCTACTCACAACTGTCATCCTACTGATATCTTATTTTCTTCCTCATCAATTGCGTCATCGATGCCATAATCTTTAATAAGTCCTGCACAAGTCGTTTATAATAACCAACCAATCCCAGAAAACTACGGATATCTACCACTGATCTCGGTGTAGGCCAATCAATAACTGCTCTGGTCTTAGCAGGGTACACTGACACTCTGCTAGCTCCGATGATGTGACCTAAAAATTCAACCTCTATAAACTCACACTTACTAAACTTGGCATACAGTATATCCTCCCTCAGAGTCTATAAAATCGTCCTGAGGTACTCCTCGTGCTCCTCACGGGTCTTAGAATAGAACAAAATGTTGCCAACGAACACTATGACAAATCTATCCAAATATCGTCTCAGCCTAAAAGGCATGAGGGTAAACTGATAGTCCCCATATCTTGTGCGAAAAAACTGTCCTTTATCCGTCCTCTGCTCTAATCCTCAACTATGGTAGCCCGATCTCTAATCAATCTTCGAGAACCATTGCACTCCAGTTAGCTGGTCGAACAAGTCATCAATGTGACGTAATGGATACTTGTTCTTCACTATCACCCGGTTCAGCTGCCTATAATCAATGCACAATCTTAGGCTGTCGTTTTTTTTCTTCACAAACAAGACCGACGTGCCCTAAGGTGACATACTCGAGTAGATAAAACCCAACTCCAACTACTCATTAAGTTATGATATCAGCTCCTCCAACTCCTTAGGAGTCATTCGGTACGGCAGAATCGATATTGGTTTGATTCTGGGAACCAGATCAATAATAAAGTCGATATCTCTTGTCGGTGGTAATCCTGGAAGCATTGCAAGAAACACATCCGAAAAACTCGCACACAACTGAGAAACACTGATCATGGCCACTCTGCTTCTGGTAACTCGCAATTGAGTCACACCACCACAAAAAGTAAACTCTGGTTGTCCAAGCTAAAATGTGATTGTCTTGCCAAAGCAATCAATCTATGCGTGATAAAGACCTAACTAATATATGACTAACAACTCATCAAACTCCATAAACTTTAACACTCTGAGATCTATTGGTAACTCGTGTCCCTCTATCTCCACTATACAACACTCACATATAATTTTAGGGAATATTTTGTCCCCAGCAGCTGTGCTAAGGACTAAAGGTCTCTCTAACCTAACTAGTCTCAACCCTAACTCATCAACTATTCACTTAGAAATAAAGTAAACAATAGAACCAGAGTCAATCATAACGTACATCAAAAAACCACAAATATAAATCATAATTTCAACGAGATGTCGAGTTGCTTGAGGGTATGGCTCAGCAACCGAATGCACACGCTCCCTGGTCTGCTGCTGGCATGGTGCTACTGTCTGTTGAAAATCAACAGGCTGTGGACACTCTCTGAAGCAATGTTTCAACTGTCCACATAGATTGCAAACTCCTGCAGGTCTCTGCCAGAAATCAGTTGGCTGTAGGCACTCTCTGACAAGGTGACCCACCTGTCCACACCTATAACATGCTCCAACAAGTCATTGTGCTGAGTAGTCTAGCTTGCTCGATCCTTGACCTGACATCTACACTTGGACCGTCGTTGAACTTCTTCAGTTTGTACTTCTCATACTCTCGAGTCCATCTCGCCTCCAATGTCAGATGTAAATCATTATCATCATGAGCATGTGTCACTACTGTAGTTTGTGCTGGAACAATTGCGGTGATAGGTGGTGCAGGTACTGCACTAGTAGTGGTAACCGGTGAAGTGACATGAGGTGTAGATGGACTCGCATCCTGTCTAGGAGTTACAACTGAAGTGGATGGAGTTGACAACTGTTGTGCCTGTCCCCTGACGATATCCATTATCTCGTCCATCCGTCGTCCCTGATACTCTTTTCTCTGAGTCCAAGTTTGTAACTCACATGCTAGAGTTGCAACATCACTCGGCGCATCTGGTTGAAGATCTCGAACTTCATTCTGGTCACCCGCATCAAGGTGATCGACCATCGCGATCTGTAATAGCCATTGGCGAGCCTCAATCAGTATTACGTAACGATATATTACAATACGCATTCAAATTAACATGCCAAAAATAATATACCATTCCCCCACTTCCCAACTTAAGACTTAAGTTAAGTTCTTAGGATTTTCCACACTAAGTTCATTTGCTTGTGTTTTATGTTTATTTAGAGTCAAGGTAATAAACCTTTATGCTCTGATACCAACTGTGGCGGCCCCAACAACCACAAACTGGGCCCAACTCGGCCTAAACCTACATGGACCCAAGCCAATCTCCAACAAGTTAATGCAAGTCTAATCAGCCTTAATTTACCAAATTAAGCAGTACATTACTCATTCACTCGTTGTGGTTAACTCTTTGATTTACTTTAACTCAAACTAATCATCATTCATCCTCAATTACAGTCAGGTGTGCTGTGAAAACATTTAAACACCAACTCAAATATAATTAAAACCAATTTACAACTCAGGCAACCTAGATGTGGAAAATCTTGTCCAAATAACATCTCATATATATAATATATCAACTGAAATTCCACCAAAAAGATGTACATGCATTATTAAATGTTTGAACTCCCTGATGTTCCGAAAATATCAAAAATGCATGAATACATTGCAAACATATACAACAAAGTACACACCTAATGAGTGAGAGAAAAAGAACTGGCTCTGAGCGTGCCTCAGTGGATATCGCCAAGCATATGCACCTACCCCCAACTCGTCTGTGGATTAGTCGGTACCCACCGTTATAAAAAGAACAACGAGTACAATAAATAACAGTAAACAACAGTAGATATCCCAACATAAATTATGAATCCATAATAAGCAACAAATCTATGAATCATGTGGTATATATAAGAAACGGAAATAGATGGCAATTTGCATGATAAATTTATTTAATAAGCTCAAACAATGATAATCAAGTAATCAAGAAACCAAATGATAAGCGAATAGATAGTCTCAATCAAATCGCAGGGTCACAAGACCTCCTCAGCTTGCGATCACATAATAAGCCCAAAATCGCCTCCCCTGTTCAATCCACTACGTACGAACCAATGAGCTTGAGGGTTGCCTCCACTGAAAGTACACTATGCTAGGAAAAGTAATAGACAAAGACGACTGCTAAATTCACACACTATTAAAGGAAAGCCATAGTCATAAGTCAGATGCTAAATCCTTCCGATAGGTTTCAAAGAGAAGCCACAGTGTAACGACCCAAATTCTCTACGACTCAACCTATAGGTTTTTTGGTAATTTTATGATAAAAATGTGTTGGGTGTTTGATGTGGAAATACAATTCTAAACTTGTCAAATTAAATATTAGTGAGGGATTAAGTAAAGTTTTATTTAAAATAATAAAGTCCAATTGAGCTTAAGACCCAAAAGGGCATTTTAGACAAGTTGTAAATAATTACTGTAACAATCCCTGATTTCAATTAGAGAATGTTCGGCCTGAAACCCTAATTAAGCCCCGGTAAATCAGATCGGACCTAATTAAAGCCAGCAGCCTTACACTCATTACTGATAACAACTTGTATATCTTAAGATTAAATAAATAAATAAAACAAATGCAGCGGAAAATTGAAAACTTTTTCGATAAATCATAATATATAAAATACCGGCATGAACATTGGTATTACAATTGTATTCCCACCCCAATTATTACAAATTATAGAGCAATGTAATATATATATACAACTCGAACTTACAGTATCGTAAAGAAGATACTAAACTCCTGATCTTCTTATTTCCTGAGTTCCAAGTCCTAGCGCTCATTCATACCTGAAATTGTTAAGGTGGATGAGCTCCTACATGCTCAGTAAGCGACTCCCATACAGACTATCAATTATCAATTACTATCAAGAGATAATATATAGCAATGTGCAACAAATGCATATTTAAAGGACCATTTGAATCAATATAATCAATACATAAGCAGATGCAAGTTCATTGGTCTATTGCAATGTACTCATGATTTGTACTTTCAATTTTCAATATTTGCATTGAGTCGCTCTCTCACATCTTCAAGAACTAATCACTGGGCATCTAACCAATTCTTGTCAATGTGCCGCCAACTCATAAAAGCTAGAGTCGCACTCCCTCATCATCACTAAACCAATCATTACTCATCTGATTGGTTTATGACCGATGAGCCGCCAACTCAAATGGAAAGCATTGTTCGGCATAATTCCCAAGTCACTGAGGGTGCTGCAATGGTTAGCAACTCCACTACAGTTCCAAACCCCAGGCCAATCCGTCCCGTCATACCTCTTTCCGAATTCCTTTTTTATTTCAAAATAATTTGTGTAAAACAAAACCAAATTATGGTACGTTGCCCCATCCCCAATTCTGAACATTACGTGCTCTAATAATTCTAATTTACATTACATAATTGATAAAAAGTACGAGTCCCACTTACCTGTCTTGAGTTTTCTATGTTTTAATGACTTGTACGTCCTCCCGGAGTCCTCAAACCTTTTCACATCGATCCATTACCTAAAATAGACCAACTATTATCAACTTAACTTATTTACTAACACTCCTAAACTGGTCCCATTCAAATTCAGAATCTCGAAAACTAATTTCTAACATATTTTGACCAATTCACGTTTTTCAAGGTGGTATAAAGACTCCTCCGACTTTCGAATTTCCCATTTTCTATAGAAATCCCTCAATTTCTATTTGTTTGGTCAAAATACTATTTTTTCCATATTTTTTCCTATTTTTCTAGATTTTCTTTTTCATTTTCTCTCTTTTCTTTCTTTTTTTTTCTTTTAGATTGTGTCTGAACCGGCCCGGTTCAGCACCTTTTTCTTCACGAGAACAGAACGTCTGCTTTGTTCTTTTTTTTCTTTTTCTTCGATTGGGGTTGGCTCCCAACCTAACCCAACTAGGTTTGGCAAGGGAGACTATTCCCTTGTCGTCTGCCATGGCCGAGCTCACTCACCCCTACCGAATTAACAACAATACCACCACACAACAACGACCCTAACAGCACCACAACAACCTTACCTCATCAAGTCGTCGCGGACTCAACTCAAGGAGCTAGTTTGCTCGTTCTCTCCTTCCTCTCCTCCCTTTCCTGCTCGGTCTCTGTTTCTCTCTCTCTCTCTCTCTCTCTCTCTCTCTCTCTCTCTCTCTCTCTCTCTCTCTCGTTCAATTTATCAAATGAGAGAGGCGGTTTGGGCATGGAAATGACTATCATGCCCTTAAGCTCATCCTTTCTCTTTCATTTCAATCTACCCTTTATGGCAATTTTCCATTTATTTTATTTTTTTATTATTATATATATATATATTTATATATACTAATATATATATTTGTCAATATATCGCGTCTAAAATTTCAGTTGGCATGCCAACGAGAACCCTCAAGCGTGCACACCACCATACGTCTTACGTGTGTCAACCATGACCCCGCGTATCACTTAGCATCCCGACAATTCACCATTATTTATTTATTTTCTATTTTAATATATATTTATGCCTATAATTATGCTAATAATTACATAATTCATGCCAGCGAGTACACTCGGGCGTTAACGCTATCTCGCGTCTCATGTGTGTCCACATGACCCACACCTCGTATTAAGCGTCTCATCATTAGTCTAATTATTCATTTATACATATTAGTACACCCCAAACAAACACAATACATCACACAATTCCACACACAAGTTAATCGTAACGATTCGAGCATAATCACGAGCCTAACTCAGATTAATTATTATTTGGATTAACACTAATCACCTGCTTAAAGTAATGGGTCATTACAGTCTCCCCAATTTAGCAATAATTTCGTTCTCGAAATTAAGGGTACGTACAAGTCACCAATAATTTCAAATAGTAGTAGGGTTCATTATTCCATTATAATTCCCATTCCTCAGTTTTCTCATTCCTCGCTTGTCTAGTATATGTGGTTGCACCACCAGATTACTAACACAAATCTTATCTCAACTTTACTTTGAAGAATAAACGTAACCAAGTTACTATTTCATTCTTCTCTTTCAGTTTAATGAAATGTGAATAATACTATTCCATTAATTTCACTTAATCCGAATCTCTATAGCCCGTTCATAGGTGAGATTCCCAAAAGATATCATTTATCTTTTGATACCTCTAACAACCTAGATATTTGTCACGTTTTCTCTTCTTTTTTAAGGATTGTTGTAGTTTAAGCATTAACGAATCCACTAAGGATCAACAGTATCGTGTCTCCTACCTCCATCCATCCTATGACTGAACGGCAAGGTCGACAGTAATCACGTCCCTACCTCTATCCACCACAAATGAGCAGTAAGGTCAAAATATGTGTGCATCATGTCTCCTACCTCTATCCACCACAATTGAATAGCAAGGTCAACATATGTGTGTCTCCTACCTCCATTCCACCCATTGGTGAATGCAAGGTCAACCACACAACATTTTCATCATTTTCTTTTGATACTTGCTTGAAACTTATAGATTTCGTCAATCTATACACTACAACTTATAGTTTTTTTAACCTCATATTACTCATTTCTTTTATATTATAGTTATACTTTACTTAGTCTGCTCTATTTTCTCTGTGTAGTTCTTTATTACTTCCTTCATTTATTCTAGTACAGTATCTCTCATTCTTATCTCTCATCCCTATGGTAGGATAAGAAAAGGCCTACTTTATTCTGTAACCCCTTGGATTACTAAAATCATTAAAGAACTCACACAGGTAAATCGATTCTTTCAGTGATTATCATGATAAGACACAAGCTCAATCATACTTATTGAATTAGGATTAATAACACAATCTCTTTATCAACGAAGGAAATATATTGTATCGAAATTGAGACTGGTTTTCATTTTATACCTATAATTTCTTCCCTCAATGAAAGCAAGTATCGGATCTCTATCCAGAATATTTTTAATATCATACCATCTCACATCTCCCATACAACTATTTTGCTTAATCCTTTCGAGCATAACATATGTCTTCACTGATAAGAATCGTGTAGACTAGATTCCCTCATCAACTATAATTCATTGTGCTGACGTCTATTTCACATTAAAAAAATTTATAATTGTATTTCCTTTCTCTTATCAGGTATAGACAATAATCTACCTAACTCTTTAGGTTTCACTACTCAATATCACATATTGAATCCATCTCATATCTCTTTATAATCTCTCTATATATCATCATCTCAACCTATTTATAATTTGTTCATATACCCAAATATGATATAACATTACCTATATCAATAATATAAAGAGATTCCTGATATATTCATAATCATTCTTGTCTAACCTTCCTCCTGAACCAAATTTCCATTTCAGAATTTAATACGTCCAACACAATTTCTATTAAAACATCTAATATAGATACTACTCATTCATAATCAATCTCCAACACATTGATTAGTTTCAATTAGATTTCTTAATCAATTCCATCACCCATTAATTCATTCATTTACTGAGTTCAATCTCATTCTGAACTCCAAAGAAAGGACTGGTAATTATCAATTCCAACCTCTCAATTGATAATATGTCTGCGCAGGACTTCCCTTATTCATCAATTTTATCTATCTCTCTGATGAGATAATACTGAGAAATTTCTATTATAATTACATCGCTTGCCCCTTTCTTTCATTCAACTATTAACCATCGTCAATCACTTTATATGAGTGATTCCTCGGAATGAATATATCATTTTTCACATTCTGATGACTAATTATGTGACGGCCCCAAATTCCCAATGCATTTGGGTACGCCCGGCCTAGACCCGTGCAGGTCCCGAGTCGGACCTCAGCAAACCTGACGAGCCTAGTCAGCCTCAAAACATCAAAATTTCAAGATTTATGAAAAAGTTATTACAATTATAACACAGCAGAAGCAAATTACATACTACTCAAGAATTGGGAAATAACTCAATCAAAGGAAATTAGGAATCTATATATATGTGGAAAACCCCAATATATTCATATCCAAATCAACAAAATTGATTGATGGAATCCACCTCAAAACATATTTCTCAGTCCCAAAACAATCATATATATAAACGTCATACAAAAAGAAATAAACATGAGCCTACATCTCGGTACCTCAAGTCCAGCTGCTCACAAAAAGTCTCCTAGGCAAGGTCTCTTGCCTCTACTGCTATCCGTCCTATCTGCACCCACCGTCACAAACTAGACGGTGAGCAACTGAGAGAAATTGAAAGTAAAACCAAAAGAATATAACAGTAATTCATGAACTAACAAACAAGGCAGTCTAAATATCATGCGAGTACTGAAAGACAGGAATTTAAATAATCAAGAATGCATGATAGACAGACTGAAAATGATAGCAATCGAAACATGCGTGTTCCACGAGTCAAGAGAGGCAATAAGTGGTCTAAATTCCACAACAACGATGTCGCAACATCGAAATCCACAGCAATATCCACAACAGTCCAGTACATGGTATCACACAATTACTAGGGGTGGTCAAACACTCGTGCGCACGAGTGCCCGCGTTTTATCCCTTCTAGTGCAGGCCGCATGTACCTTCGAGACACACACTTATGCCAAGAACACACATACAAGGAATATGGAATGGAATGCCAACAATTAGATAATAACAAACACAACGGAATGAAAATGAATCACATGGTATTTTCTTAACTGGCTTACTAACGTACAAATGCTTTTTAAGGCAAGTGTACTTACATGAACTATCGTAACCCGTGTACAACGCTCCCGCGACTCCTAACACGTATCCTCGAGTTTTCCGCTACTTGACAAGGTCAGAAACTCGTATTAATAGGTCAAATCATTAACTAAATCTACGTTGTATCCCAAGTGTTCTCCCAGTGTTTCGATGACTCGAATAACGCGATGAAAATCGAAAAATAAATACTCTCTCTTGGGTTTTAGAAATACTATAACACATGTAAGCTTACTCGTAAATTTGTAAGCTCGGCTCGATCAGTGTAGGTCACGTTATAGTCTCAAGGACCGTCGGCGCGACCCAGACGTCATCACCAATAACCAAATCGAATCATTAAGACCACATAAAACAAACTTAGAATAGTTTATCAATAAGACTCAACAAAACCTCAATAACTAAGCACCAATCGATAAAGGCACCGCTATGACTTCACGCTGGTATTGTTCGACGTTGGGAGAGGGTTTTCTTGGCATAAAATGGCCGGGCACACCTTATTTAGTTAGAACTTAAACACATTAACTAAACAAGAATTTAAACTTAATATTTCCATAATAACATAACCATTTCCCCAAATACGTCAAAATTTTGAACATAACCAAAAGTTGTAAGACCTCAACAAAGGTTAGGTGAGATCCCGACAACCTTTTCGGGTGGTGGTTCGGCGGGTAGCACCGTCGGTAGCGGCAGTTTCCGGCGAGGTTCCACCACACCAACACATGAAATAACAACACTTTAACTCGAAATGAAACTATTTTCGGCCACTCTCAGGGTTGTGGGACCCACGTATGAGTTTGGTGGGGTCCCCAACAATGTCCCCGTCATCGTGGTCCAGTGGTGGTGTTGCCGGTGAGGGCGTTTTCCGGCGAGAGGGTAAAAACCCTATAAAACCAACTTAATGTGTGTACACTAGTAGGGACTTTGCATGGGTCATGAGGGAGGGGTGTTCCGGGACGGTCTGGACTCCGGTGGATCACCGGAGGTCGTCCACCACCGGTCCTAGTCACAAGAAGCTGCCCCCCAACAGCCCACGCATGTACACACTTGCATGACCACCGTGAGCCGAGAGAGAGAAATGGAGAGGAAGGGAGAAGGAAAAGGAGGAAGAGGGAGAGAGATCTCAGGTGGGGGATGAACCCGGTCACCACCATCTCCAGTGGGAGAGGTGGTGTCATGAGAAAGAGAGAGAGAGAAAACCCGAGACGAGAGAGAGAGACCCGAGAGTGAGAGAGAGAGAGATCGAGTGAACCCGAGAGAGGGAGGGTGAGAGGCAACCTCCGGCGAGCTACTCCGCCATCACTGGACCTCCGACGACCGACGAGAACACCCCAGCTGAGAGGTGAGTGGATCGAGGGAAAGGGAGGCCGAGAGATGAGAGAACCATGAGAGAGAGAGAGTGAACAAACCGAAAGAGAGAGAGAGAGAAGGTATACCTTGCTCCGGCGAGGCAGTCCGGTCACCGGCGAGGACAGGGCTGGTGAGAGGAGGGAGAGGGTTTCGTGAGGGTTGAGTGTGAAGTAACGAGAATGAGAGAGAGAACCGTGAGTGAGAGGGGTGGAGAGAGGAGGTGGGTGTGTTTTTTTTTTTTTTTAACATCAAATGGGTTTGGTGTGAATAGTGGTGAATAGTATGTTAGGTGGGGTATTGTCTCAAGCATGGCCTTTCATCTCCACCTAACCACGCATCTCGAGGTTGATCTATTGATGCTCCATTATTGGACTGTGTCACTTTAACAATCCTACACCATGGTCCATTTGTTGTGTATTTATCCAACACCCGCGTTTTTCAACAACTTTCCCCGACCCGTCTTGCCTCTTCGGTCCGTATTTCCCCGTCACAGGCATATTTTCTCGTTTATCTCGTACAAATAAATAATTAATTTATTAGAAAACTCATTTATCTGTACTTTTACAGTGTTTTAAATCCCCCGTGTACCCGTAACCCAATTTTCCTACTCGTGCATCGATTAAATCGTCCGGTCACTCAAATACGAGTATAAATACATATTACACATCATCATTCACAAATAACCTAATTTCCGGGTCGTTACAAATTATATCTCTAATTTATTTCGCTCTGGCAAAATTATTTTCTTCAAAACTTGGCTAGTTTGAATCTTTCCTTAAATCACACTTGGCAAGTTTCACTTGGTTTCCAAAACTTCCATCTATCATTTAGTGATTCCTCTAAGATTTTCTAATCTTAAGAATAACTAAACGACATTCATACCCTTCAAACCCTTGTATATGATACAACAGTACTTCAAAACCTCTTAATGAATGAATGAACTTGCACGTTCTATCCAATCAACTAAATTTATACTAATATTGGGATCCTCATCCCTGTCTTATCACAGTTATCTGAATAAGTTTTTTGTATCCTTCAATTATTTCACATTTCACAACTTTTCTATCTTTACGTTGAATATAAAACAACTCTTCAATTGTCTTAATCTCACTCAAATCCCTTGAATCATAATTTAAGAATCAACACATATCCTAGTGGTTTTCAGTTGAACTTAACCATTGCACGTACAACTTTTAGTATGTGTCAATCTATTGTCAGAGTTCCACATAACTCTGCAATAATACTTTGTGTTTTTGCTAAAGTCTCAACTATTTTCACATTCGTCATCATTGTCAATTTAATGATGATCTTATCTCAATAGAGTTCAACAACTCTACATCTTTCTATTATTAAATATAGCATGAGCTTTAGTGAGTTTCTATAGTTTACACCATAATCTTTCACATTATCAAACCATCGTTTGATCATATACTCCTAGATTCTGATCTTTACTCCATGATAACCAAATTTCCATCAACCATTGGTTTCATTTAGTTAAACACTTGAGTTGTCAATTTTGGAAAATCACTATTCCTTTCGGATTCACTTCAAATTAATTTATCACTCAAATTGAGTTCTCAAACTCATACCATTTTCATAATACATCAAAGTAAAATGAAATTGATCATTGGTTGGATATTGAAAATCAAGTAATTGATGATTCCTCTAACCTACATTGTGATAAGATTTCAAGCAATGCTAACAAACACATTACTTGAAACCTTAAATTCACAATCTTACATTCATCGAGCTTGCTTTCCATTACTAATGTAGTACTTTTTACCCCAAACCATTTGAATTTCGAGTGATTACTAAATTTCTACGAATTATCATTTGCAAAATTTATACATTCCAATATTTTTCATCAAAGGAGCAGTTAATACCAGTTTCTTAATATACTGCTTCTTTTATTCGTTTCCCTATATCAAACATTATTCTCTGGATTCTCAATCCTTGACTTTATTGACAACTTATTCTCCCCAATTTAGACTGTACCAGTCCAAAAAAATCAAATTACACCTCACTAGCTCATTGCCATGTTTTGTTTTTCTTCGTTACATAAGTTTTTACAAGTTTCAATTTCAATTTGAAATTATCATTAAAGTGATAGAGATTCAACAGTTAAGATAGAGTTGACCAACAACTCAGATTCTCTATAATATATCAACTCTTATCTGTTGTTGTGAGTTTTTACTTTTAGTGTAACTTCATCATTTTTTTTACCATCTCAGACTTGATCCATACATCAATATGGCATTCTCACATTTCATTTCTTTATGTGTGGTTATGCCACATCATCATTCCTTTCTCTTTATTGCTCTATTAGTGAGTACAGTTACCCACAACAACACTAATAAGCTCTTTCTATTCTGCCTTCAGTATGTGCAACTATATCCCAACTATACTGACATGCTTCCTTATTATCATACTATTAGTGTGTGCAGTTACACCGCAGCAACACTAATAAACCTCTTTCTTACCTTACTCTCGGTATATGCGGCTATACCACAACCATACTTACAAGTTTCTTTCTCACTATTCCATTATAGACTAGCTCCATATATAGAATCGTATACTTCATAATCATTCATGAAGTATGTTTAACTAACAATTATCTAACCTCAACAAGGTTCTTATCATCATTCGCCACTATTTTCCTCATTGAATAACCTTTCGTCCCACACAATTAGTCTCAACACTAGTATATCTCCTACTCAAAGTGACTCATCACATTTAAGTTTCATTATCAATTATTTCATATTTCATTCACCCTTTATAGTCATTCCATCTGACCTATGCCTCCAAATCCAGAACCCATCGTTCCTTCTACACTAATTATTTTTCATCACACAATATCAGTGAAGTTACAGACCATTAGAGACTACTCAATGAAAGAGTTATTTATAACTCCTCTCTTTTCCATATCTATATCATATGGGTTCAGGGTTTCACAAACCCTAACGCTCAATATATACACATTCTCATCTCATGAGAAATAGATGGATACAAACCACCTTATTAACATTTCACTGTATTCCTTTATCTCATTTTCTCTGAAGTCCAAGTTCCCAAGAACCCTCACCATCCCTTTTCCTTTGACTTACCAAGTCATAAATGTGAGATAAGACTTTCAGATGCATTCCTAAGCAAGACAGTACAGCTATATCTATCGCATAGATATAATATCAACTCAAAAATACATATCTCAAGCTTTTATTTTTCATTACCCAACAAAACATTGATAAAACCATTCATTTAGTCCTAGGTTATCCCTGACTTGAGAACCAATCTCCAAGACAATTAACCTAAATTTCCATTTTAATATACAGGTACAACTTTAAGCATCAATCCTTACGTATCAGAGTTATCACACCATTCGAAATCAATTCGAAAGTGATAACCTCAGTCTATGATACTCACTGTATCAAAGTTATTCCATTAACTGATCAGTGGAATAATCATGCCAAGCTTTACCAACCAAACTCTGATATCACACTATATCAAAACTGTCTCTTACTTCGATACCAATAATAACTTAAGTTTGTAAAGCCTTGGCTCTGATACCAACTGTAACAGTCCTTAATTTCAATTATAGAATGTTCGGCCTGAAACTCTAATTAAGCCCCGGTAAACCAGATCGAACCTAATTAAAGCCAGTAGCCTTACAGTCATTCCTGATAACAACCTGTATATCTTGAGATTACATAAATAAATAAAACAAACGCAGCAAAAAATTTTAAACTTTTTGGTAAATCAGAATATATACAATACTGGTATGAACATCGGTATTGCATATGTATTCTCACCCCAATTATTACAAATTACAGAGCAATGTAATATATATATATAACTCGAACTTACTGCATCGTAGAGAAGATACTAAACTCCTGATCTTCTCCTTTCCTGAGTTCCAAGTCCTAGCGTACATTCATACCTGGAAATGTTAAGGTGGGTGAGCTCCTAAAAGCTCAGTAAACGACTCCCATACAGACTATCAATTATCAATTACTATCAAGAGATATTATATAGCAATGTGCAACAAATGCATATTTAAATGACCATTTGAATCAATATAATCAATACATAAGCAGATGCAAGTTCATTGGTCTATTGCAATGTACTCATGATTTGAACTTTCAATTTTCAATATTTGCATTGAGTCGCTCTCTCACATCTTCAAGAACTAATCACTAGGCATCTAACCAATTCTTATCAATGTGTTGCCAACTCATAAAAGCTAGAGTCACACTCCCTCATCATCACTAAACCAATCACTGCACATCTAATTGGTTTATCACTGATGAGCTACCAACTCAAATGGAAAGTATTGTTCGGGATAATTCCCAAGTAATCAAGCGCGGTGATGGTTAGCAACTCCACCACAGTGCCAAACCCC
This sequence comes from Stephania japonica, assembly GCA_039657345.1. Taxonomy (NCBI): domain Eukaryota; kingdom Viridiplantae; phylum Streptophyta; class Magnoliopsida; order Ranunculales; family Menispermaceae; genus Stephania; species Stephania japonica. The sequence goes on from CM077558.1 coordinate 51,788,207, forward strand.
AAGCCTATCAGTCCTGTCAAACCTCTTTCAGAATTCCTTTTTCATTTCAAAACAATTTGTGTAAAAAACAAAGCCAAATCATGGTACATTGCCCCATTCCCAGTCTTGAACACTACGTGCTCTAATAATACTAATTTACATTGTATAATTGATAAAAAGTACGAGTCCCACTTACCTGTCCTTAGCTTTCTATGTTTTACTGACTTGTACGTCTCCCCCGAGTCCTCAAACCTTTCCACATCGGTCTATTACATAAAATAGACCAAATATTATCAACTTAAGTCCCATACTTATTTACTAATACTCCTAAACTGGTCTCATTCAAATTCAGAATCTCGAGAACTAATTTCTAACATATTTTAACCAATTCACGTTTTTCAAGGTAAAAACCTTGGTAAAAAGTCTCCTCCGGCTTTCGAATTTCCCATTTTCTATAGAAATCCCTCAATTTCTATTTGTTTGGTCAAAATACTATTTTTTCATATTTTTTCCTATTTTTTTGGATTTTCTTTTCCATTTTCTCTCTTTTCTTTCTTTTTATCTTTTGGTTTGTGCCTGAACCGATGTGCCTGAATCGGGTCGAACCGGCCCGGTTTAGCACCTTCTTCTTCACGAGAACAGTGCACCTGCTCTGTTCTCTTTTTTTTTCTCTTTTTCTTTGATTAGGGTTGGCTCCCAACCCCAACCTCAACTCGGTTTTGCAAGGGAGACTACTCCCTTGCCGTCTCCACCCTCGACCATGGCCGAGCTCACTCACCCCTACCGAATTAACAACAACAATACCACCACAATAGCAATGATCCTAACAGCACCATAACAACCTTACCTCATCATGTCGTCGCGGACTCGTTCTCTCCTTCCTCTCCTCCTTCTCCTGCTCGGTCTCTGTTTCTCAATCTCTCTCTCTCTCTTTCTCGTTCGATTTATCGAACGAGAGAGGCAGTTTGGGCATGGAAATGACTATCATGCCTTTAAGCTCATCTTTTCTCTTTCATTTCAATCTACCCTTTTATGGTAATTTCCTATTTATTTGATTTTATTATATATATATATATATATATCAATATATCGCACCTAAAATTTCAGTTAGCATGCCAACGAGAACCCTTGAGCGTGCACACTACCGTACATCCTACGCGTGTCACCCGTGACCCCGCGTATCACTCGGTACCCCGACAATTCACCATTATTTATTTATTTTTTATTTTAATATATATATCCATAATATATATAAATATATATTTATGCTCATAATTACGCCAATAATTACATAATTCATGCCAACGAATACACTCAGGCGTCAACGCTATCTCACGTCTCATGTGTGTCCACATGAACCACACTTGGTATTAAACGTCTCATCGTTGGTCCGATTATTCATTTATACATTCTAGTACACCCCAAACAAACACAATACATCACACAATTCCACACACACGTTAATCGTGACGATTCAGGCGTAATCACGAGCCTAACTCGGATTAATTATGATTCGGATTAGCACTAATCACCTGCTTAAAGTAACGGGTCGTTACAATTACAACCCTAATCCCTAACTTTAATGCTATTTAAGCAAATAAAAGAAAACCCTAACCCCAATCTTGTTAAACACCCATGTAGAAAGGAGGAGAGTTCAAACTCAAGAGAGGTACAACCTCACTTCCCTCCTTGATTTTCTTATTATTTATTGAAGATTTGGAGACCAAATGGTCGATGGCGGTGACGTGCACGACGACATCAAAATGTGACTCAAGGGGAGGAGAGGCGACGAGATCATCTCCGTCGCTGCCACCTCATGGATCGGTGGGGCCCACAAAGGGGTCCCACCGACCGCCACCGTGAAAGGGCGGACTCCACTAGGAGGTCCTCCGCCTCCACGCCTTCCCTAACTGCGAGGAGGAAGGGGAAGAGGGGTGGTTTTTACCATCTTTCCTCCCTACTGCTGCCTCCACAACGGCTGACCGGAAGGCGGTGGCCCTCTGACAGGCCACTGGAGCTCCACCAGTGCAGATTGTGCGGGAGGAGGTGGCAACGCCTTCATGGAGGGGAAACTCGTGCTTCCTCTCGCCCCCTTGGTCAACTGGTCTCGTTGACCAATTTGACCATAATTTTAAAAAAAATAAAAGAAAGTTGAGACTATCAAACCTATCCGCGATCTCGTGAAAGTGCACATATGTGAGGGGCTCAACAGCGGGTCCCATCCCACTCAACACTGCACCATACACGCAGAACCTACATTAGTGGGTCCCAAAGAAGAATAAATGGGAATTATGAAACTCTAAAACAAATAATTAATTATTCTTGTGTTATGATGTTGTCTGGTGACGCACGACAATCCACATAGGACTCCGGGCGTGCAAAGAGTGATTGTAGGCGCGTTGGGTACTGGGTTGCATTGGTTATTGGTTTGAATGTACTAATTTTTGGAAAGTATGTAATATGAACACTTGTAGCGGGATGTGGTTGTGTACCCATCAAATTGAGGGGTCCACGCTCCGACTAGCAGGATGAGACTATTCACTCCATCAAATCGAGGGGTCCGCGTTTCGACTAGCGGGATGATACTATTTAGTCCATCAAATTGAGGGGTCCGCAGTCCGAATCATCAAATAAACAAGTGATCACAACTGGTGATGGCTTAGAAGCACTTGTTGTTGGCTTGATGGAATTAATTGGAGTTCACAATGGCCATTGTGTTCACTAATAGTTCTCATCGAGGCATGTGTTTCGGTCAACCAGTTCATACCAAAAGCTAAAATGCATTGAATGGAACAACAACTTATATTTATTACTATTTCTTATGGTAAATCTCTTATTGGACCCCGTTGCATGGATAAATGAATTTATTTACAAACTGTTATTTCATCCTCTTGATGTGGTTTCAAAAGAATTCTTATTTCCTTTCTTATTAAACTATGAATTTTTCTTTCATACTTTGCTTTACGAACAAAAACCATGTCTCTTTTACTTTTCATTAAATGCTTTACGATTTGATTTACAACTTCATGTGTAAAATTGTTTTGCTTTATAGGTAATACTTGCATGTTTGATAGTTTATCGAGGTTTTTCTCTTATTGAGCTCTGTTGGTTCTTTTAGCTCAACCCACTTACATCTCAAGTATCCGTGACAATGCTAGATTGAGACAAGGGAGAGGATAGCTTGAAGTCTCCTCTTGATGTATGCCTTGTGTTGATATATATTATGTATATTCGATTTTGAAGCTATTAAACTTGGACTATAATTAAAATAGGTATTTGGGTAGTTTGATACATACTTACCGTTAATAGAACTATTTTAAAGTTTTTAATAAACCTTGTTTAGTTTAAATGAATACGAACCCAAGTATAGTTTCATAGATTTTTTTGAACTTAAATTTATTGGCTCAAAGATATCTCTTTATATTTATTATACAATTATTATCCTTTGTTTAGCCAATTTGTATTCCGCAGGTTTGTTTGAAAGGCGTGCCAGACTGTTATTTGGGTTTGGTTCAAGTATCGGGTCCAAGTAGCGGTCTGGGCCAAGCGACCTGACCCTAGGTTGGGAAAGGACACAATCTATGCCGGCTGCTAAACTCGTTAAGACTTCTCTCCACCGGTGAACTACCTAAACCCTCGGTCACTTGAACTAGAATGGAGTACAAAGGGCTCAAATTTCAAGGAATAACCAGTCAAAAATAGAAAAACATTCATGTTGATTACATTGTTGCCTTTACTCACTTAAATCCTGCTAGTATCGCCCTCCCGTAGCTCCACACGTTTCTCTATGCAAATCACCAATTGACTAATCAGTGCTTCGCTGGCTACCTGACAACCATTTAGGTTCATTTCCGTTAATTTTCCCATTTGATCCAATTTTCCATAATTTTATTTATTCTCATAATTGGGTCGATTACCCGGGTATTAGGTCGTATTATGACCCATTTGGGTACCCGAGAGATCTTCGAAGTTTTCCAAAAACTTTCAAAAAATTGGATTGCGAACAATGTCATGTCGCAGGTGGCGCCATAGGAGTCAGAACCCTACGACATCACTTAAAGCATGAAATCATTCCTTCTCTGTCTCGGACGCCATGAGTGGCACCGTGGGGTATACCATCCACAACATCACTTAAAACGTAAATTCTCAAGGTCTCTGCCCTGGGTACCGTGATCGATGTCGTGGGGCTTTGTGCTCCACGACGTCCGTCGTGGCGTCGAGACCAGAACCTTAATCTAGGGTTTTTCGAAACCCCAGCTCGTTTTGACGCATTTCGAGCCTATCCCAAACTTGTAAGGATGTCTAACCAAACATAAAACCATCGATAAACCTCGTCGAAACGTTCGAAAACCTCCGATTTCGATAATTCGTCCAAAATCTCCAAAAATCCATAAAAATTCAACAACACTTCAAACACCTATAATCACCATAGTAACTCATTCCACACAACCAGTTCATCACAAAACCTTCACCAAAATCTAGTGAAAATCAAAACCTCATCATGTTGTCCGAAACCATCGTGACGAAAACCTACGAAATTGGTGTCAAAACATAGACAATTGAGAGGTGATCTGGGATCTCACCTTAGTTGCGTCGATACACGCTCCAAGGCCTTCGACTTGCGTGAAAACCAACGAGAACCCTAGCTACAATCCGTTTTTTCATTTAGAAAAGAAAGAGTGAAGTGAGAGAAAAGGTGACAAATCACCTTTATATACAAACCCCTTCATCATCTCCCACGCTTGTATCTCGAGGCCATCCTAGGGTCCTCCTTCCCACCAGCCCAACCACTCTCATAACTCACTTGAGTTACTCTTTGACTTGGTCTTTTGACCTTTCAACCAAAAATATCCACTTTTCAGGTGTTTTTACACTTGGACTGCACCACGACTCGCACTGTCGTGTGGTCACGAACGTACCCACGTACCGGATACATTACAAAACGTTTAATTATTCTACTTATTTGTATTTTGTCAGTGTTTTAGTCTATTTAGTCCCTTGGTCCCAACTACCTGTCACAGTCGCTTAACCCCCATAACACATTTCTCCGAGCAGAACTCGTTCCTCAATATATGCTATCGCGCACTCACAAACGCCTCACACGTTTGGAACATTGTAATTAACATTCAGGTAGTAAATAAATAGTACAAATCACAAGACAAATATAACATACCTTGGTGTCGACTCTCGATGACAGAAACAAGTACACCACGGCTAGCTGGGCCCGAAATACAACCCTGAAATGACACATGACATGAGTTAAAATTTTAGGGTCATTACAGATAAGGTCAGAAAAATGAAAAAATGAGGGTGGTATTGAGTTTGGTTATGGGGTACGATAGGTTGGAAGATTTGTTCAAGATGAGATTTAATTTGTTGAGGGTGGGGGTATTTTTGGAATTATGAAAACAAAATTAGGGTAAACAAAGTAAAAAAAATCAAAACTGAAGTACAACGAAGTAATAAAATAAAGATAGCAAAAAGTGAGGTTGGAATAGCCACTGGCAAAATATTTAGTGCACGGCGTAAGAAAAATTTGGGTACCAATTCTTGATCACTTTAACGTGACAAGTGACATAGTTCACGCTGACTAGCAATATATCCTAGTGCGTTCCCACGTGCATCAGCGCGTGAGAGCTCGCCGAGCACGTGCATAAATCCGCCCGTCCAGTGGCACCGTGGCCCCACACCAACTTCAAACCCCATCACATAATTCACCGCAGTATTTGAAGAGAAAACGATTGGCTCACCTAATTTTCACACACATTTGGACAACCATTCCCATCCGTTCGACTATGCCATATAGAACGCACACACGTCTCGACATATACTCGTGACTCAAGAGACATCGATCATATCAGTTTGAAAGTGGTGTCAAAAATATGTGATTCAATCCCCTTACAAAGGAAAACTCCAACGTTCTTTGTCACCATATCTTATTAAAATAAGTGAAAAAAAGGGTCGCGCTATGGGCACCCTAGTCATTACTCAGGGTACTCATGAATTGAACAAAAATGCTCTTAGTCCTCAAGCGAACACACCCCACTACCAAATCATCTTCCGCTCTCCCTTCCATTATAAATCAACGCCTCAATCCACCAAATCCCCTCATTTTCTTACTCGCTTACCATCGATTTGTTGTTTTTTAGAGTCGGATGAGTGTTCCCAAGGTGAGGGTTAGTTAGACTTTTGGTAGATAGTTGATGTTGAATCGTCTAGGGTTCGAGGGTAAGTCTATGTTTTTCGTTGAATTTGTTGTTCATTTATCTCGTTTTGTTGTTGTCTTTCATAGGAATGTACTCATCACTGAGTTAAATCGCAATCCCGTAATATTCGGCCACACAAGGCCGTGATTTATATTTTGGTATCGGCCATCCATTGTCGAGACCATTAAGTATTGGCTAAGCTCAATCGAGTGTGGTAATAAGGTATGTTTGTGATTAGTCTTAGTTGGTAGTCACTGAGACCTTCTAACATCTATCGGTTGTATCATCCCGAGACTTTGATTGAAGTATTAGCCATCATAAACCGAGACAACATAATATGTGTGATGACCCCAAATTTCACAATCCTATAATTGGGCATTGCCTGACCTAGACCTACACGAACCCCCTCGTTGAGTCACGCAAACCTAGTCAGCCATCCTTACCATTTACAATTTATTACGTATTTATAAGTGAAGTTAATCAATTAGTGAGTTATCATCAGATACAGTGGAAGTAATTAAACTCCAAACTAATTAATAAACTTCAAGACACAAAAGTTAAGACAATCCTAGGGTGTGGAAACCCCGTAATCATATCCACCATATGAATCAAAAGAGAGTATTAATAATGTCCTACATGATCTCTCATAACCCATAATCCCATGTTCACTAAAACAATATAGATACTTAATCCAAAACATACTCAATACGCGAGAGGAGACCACCTTGTGGTCCTCGCCTTCAATCGTCTAGCGCTAACCCTTGCCTTTGTCTGTTCGCCGATCTTCCCACCATCACAAACTAGACGGTGAGTACAGTGATGTAGAGAGTAAAATACCAATAGAGTCTTAACAACATTTCAAATGTCACGTAAATGGCTAAACTAGTAACATGCATGGATATCACGAAGAACATAAAAGACAACATGATAAGTGAATCACGGAGATAACAACAATAAATGAGTGTCAAGAGCACAAAGCAAAAGAAAAGGCATCTAAGTGTCCCAAGTCCACCAGGTTGCCACATTTAGTTTACAACCTAACTTCTAAGATAGATTCTGAACTTACGCAAACCCAAGGCAGTCTAGAATAATGCATTTAGCCCCAAGTCACACTTAGTTCGCATACGGGCACCGCAACGTCATACACAGTTCAACATACAGCCACCACAATCCCAAACTGTAGGTTTAACCACGTCCAGAATCCGTGTACTTACGGTATAGACCGTGAGCACCATATTGTCCACTTAGACCCAATAGACCACTCATTAAAGAATTCAAGCAAAAACTAAGCCGATAAACCATCAAGGATAGATATAACCAAAGGGAATTCAACAATTCATATAATCCACAAGAAAGTACTGCTCAACAAACATGATAGCTCAAATAAATGCACAATTGAAATAATGTAAATACTCTGGTTGGTTTTACTCACAAATACTGCGCGTAACTCTGGTTGGTTTTAATCACAAATAAATGCATAATAGCCCGTCACTAGTCCACTAAGTACCTGGTAAACATTTTCATTTTAATTTGGTAGTATTAGCATTTTGTTCCGCGTTTAATTGAGATTCTTAACTATATTTACCAATTTCATGCTTTACCAGGCTAAAACCTTGATATAACGCCTAATAAAAATCTCGAATACTTCACTTTACATAGAAATTCATAAAAGTTCAATTTATTTGGTTAAAATATAATTTTTTTCTAGATTTTTTCCATTTTCAGGGATTTTTCAATATTTTTTAAATTTTTATTCAATTTAAAATTGTTTTTTTTATTTTATTTATTTTTATTGGGCCAGGTCGACCCTGGCTAGGGCACTAGGCCTGGCTCGCTCTATGGGCCGAGCCCGGCCCAAGCCCATGGCTCGAACCATGGTAAGTGGCCCTCACGTGTGCACCCCCTTCATCTCCACCGAACGTCCCTAGTTCTAATTTTTTTTTCTTTTCTTTTTATTTCATGAGTGATGTGTCACTCTTCCATTTGTTCACACCAACCACTTTGATGACACCAATAGGTGACTCTCCCTCCTTGTTCTTTTCCTTATTTGCCCACTAATTGATTTTCCTCAAGAGTAGAAAAGCCTGGCATGCACCACGACTCGCCCTGTCACGTTCGAATGGAACTACCAACGACCCATAATACTACTCGTAAAATCGACATTACCGCCCTATCATACAGACACGAGTATAAATCGATAATACACGTCATCACACAGAAATAACATAAATTTTCAAGTCGTTATAATATGTCTCGGTCCTTTGTGACCGAGACATTCATGTACGTGGTATACATCCAAAAATAGAGAAAACATACAAAAAAAATCAAAACTCACCTCCCCATATGCCACGTCTGCCCCCTTGCATTCTCTTTATCCATGGGACTCTAAAAACACCCAACAAGTTGTCGATGGGGTGGGTGCACGAGAATATGATGAAAGAGTTGGTCATTTGGGTTGGGAGGGACATTCGAGTCTTTTTTACATTAGAAATAAAATAAATAAAGTGCCTTGAGTAATGACTAGAGTGCATGTAGCGCGATCCAAAAATAATTATTAAAATAAGTCAACATGATGATGAGTTGCCCCGTTTGTAATTGGAAAATACTAAGATTGTCCAATTGGGACACCTACATTTGACAATGCGACACCTTGATATGTATGGACATAGTGTTTCGAGGTGTATCCAAAGGGCTACTATAATGTAGTTGTCCCATTGGTTGACTTCATCATCTTGCCCTAATAAAGCGATTAATTGTGACAACACTGCAACTTTGACTAAATCCTCAAACTTGATCTCGCGCGTCTCCGAAAAAACAACATGATATTGCCCATGATGTAACTCAGTAAAACCCCCACAAATTCTACCAATTTAAGAAAGGAAAATGATTTGGTGACATTTCTTGTGATACAAATCGATTGCAGCAGCACACGTGTTTAATTTTAAGTAGTTGCTAGTTGGGTTCACCGCAGACAAAAGTTGAACACGTGTGCGCTACGTGTGCTGTGCAACTAGTTTGTGTCAAGGAGAGTGTCATCATACAAAGTTTCTTTTAATATATTTGTTGCGCCCGTTCGTGTCTATATCCTAATTAGGTCCCCATAGATCTTATGATTAATATCAATATCGTTCCTAACTTAACCACCTTGAGCTCACACATGTGGAATTTTACTTCAAAATGTCTCAATATTATTTGTCGAGAAAACTACAACTTAAGTATTTCTTTAAGAATCGTCACAATTAATCGATATGAGACTATATATATTTGGATCCATAGTATATTCCAATCACTTAACAGGGATTGGGTTCTCCCTAGGCACCGTTTGAACAAGAATTAGGTCAATTATAGTTGCTTCATTTAATTATGCAATTCAAAAAGACCATTCAAATTTATGACATACTTCTTTATTTATGTTGCTTCTCACTTGTTCACCTAACTCATCAGGTCACCCTCGTGAAAGGCCATGGAACTTAAGACGAGGCCCACGTGCTTCTTGCGCCGACAAGCACGTGGGATTTTGAGTCAACAAAATGTCCAACACAAAGAAATGAGAACTATTTAAAAAGGATGTGAATTTCATTACATCTCTCAAGAGCAATCAAACTAATATTAGGATTCAACAAATCCAATACTAGCTAGGTAGCTCTCAAAAGGAAAATTAATTGAACAAGTGATGGCAACGCAAAATCTAACGCAAGACCAAGCAGCCCAAGCCAAGCTATGGAGCTTCATCTATGGCTTTGCAGAGTCACTAGTCCTAAAGTCTGCTATTCAGCTTGACATACCGGATATCATCCAAAAACATGGCAATCCCATCTCCCTATCCAACCTTGCTTCTCAAATTCCCTCCCCGAGCGGCTCCGTGGATCACGACCGCTTGTATCGGATCATGCGCTACTTGGTGCACATGAAGCTCTTCACGAAAGAGTCTATCGACGGCGAAGATCATTACGGCCTTGCGCCGCCCGCGAAGTACCTAGTGAAGGGGTGGGAGAAGAGCATGGTGCCTTCAATTCTATGTATAACTGATAAGGAGTTCATGTCACCATGGTACCATCTCAAGGAGGGGCTGGGGGATGACAGCGTGACCGCGTTCGAGAAGGCGTTGGGGATGAACATATGGGATTACATGTCGAAGAACCCGAAGAAGAACAACATCTTCAATGAGGCCATGGCTTGTGACTCTAGGCTGCTGATGTCTGCATTGGTGAGTGAATGCAAGGACATGTTTCAAGAGATCAAGTCGCTAGTCGATGTCGGCGGGGGGACTGGGACTGCAGTTAGGCACATTGCCAAGGCCTTCCCCCACATAAATTGCAGTGTCTATGATCTCCCTCATGTTGCTGCTGATTCTCCTACTTACCCCGAAGTCACTCGCGTTGAAGGCGACATGTTCAAGTTCATTCCCAAAGCTGATGCCATCCTAATGAAGGTAATATAATTAGTCCATCAACTCATCCATCACAATTAATTACTCCAATTTTCATGGCCTAGTGGTAAGGGCGAAGGCGGAACTGTGTGGATTAAGCGCACTGTCTCGAGTTCGATTCCCCATGACAGCCAAACGTACGGCCACTGGTGTGTTTAGATACCCATGGTTAATCAAAAAAATAAAATAAAAATTGTACGTAGCTTTGAACATTTTATGACATGGGAATTGTGTGATTCAGTGCATTCTTCATGACTGGGCCGACGAGGAATGCATTAAGATTCTAAAGAAGTGCAAGGAAGCGTTGCCGAGTAATGGGGGAAAGGTAATCCTAGTTGATATCGTGTTGAATGCGTTTTCGGAGCACCCGTACACGAAGATGAGGATGGTGATGGACTTGGACATGATGCTGAACTGTGGAGGGAAAGAGAGGACAGAGGGGGAGTGGAAGAAGCTCATCTATGCTGCTGGTTTCAGTAGGTACAACATTAGGCAAGTGAATGCCATACAGTCTGTTATTGAAATTTACCCTTGATGAGAGATGAGAACCCTTTATAAATTTTAATTGATGATCATGTCTTTATGTTATCAAAAATGTTCAAATTGTTCCTTGAAGCAGAGAACCTCTGTGTTAGAGTGTTCAAATAAATTCTGTGTTTTTTTTTTGGGGGGGTGCTACTTCAATTAAATCTTTTAATTAAATGGTATATTGATGCTGCAAATGCATGGATGACACGATTTATGGAAGTACTAAATTGTTTAGTTAGTTAGGTATATCTTTGTACACTAAAATTAATTTTGAATTCTTCTATGACATAGGCAGTTGTAAATAATTTTAGAGAATTCCTAAATTAAGAGAAAATTAATTGGTTAGTTGAGCAGATTGTTCCATCATCATTATATAATGACCAGTTAGATGTTTAATTTGAGTTATAAAATTCATAATATAAAACAAAAAAATAATACCTTGACTAATTACTTGTTGATTGGTTTGCAAATGACTATTCAGAAAACTAGCTAGAAATAGTAAAAAAGAAGAAATTCGACGGTATAATGAGAGACCTAAGATCACTAGCTTGGGATATTTTGATTAAAAAGGGCTCCAGCTCAAATTTGGGGAATCAGAATTGGGGGAACTCAGAGTTTTCTGGGACGGATCAGTTGTTATTACTTCTAGATTATGATTGTAAGTGCTCCATAGAGAGCTAATAATTTTTAGGCCTTAGGGCCTTGTCTCTACCAAAAAAGGGTTAAGGTGTTTTTAAAACACGCCATCAAAGGAATGATTTGAGTTGAATAGTAGTGTTTGATTCATGTTGTCAACCGCAACTTGTCTTAGATTTAAGGGTATTGCTATTGTACTAATTATATACTTGTTGATTATAAGATAATATTTGCCGTGTCGCTTCTCATTCATTCAATAGGTTAATATACATCATTTACAACGTAATATTAGGCAACAAATTAGGAACTAATTTGACTAATTGATTCTAATGTATAGGCTACAAATTAGGAACTAATTTGACTAATTGATTCTAATATATAGGCTACAAATTAGGAACTAATTTGACTAAATATTTACATAATCTAACACACCTCCGAAGTCGAAGCGGTAGGTTTACGAACGGTTAGACTGTCCCGAAAATCATCAAATAGTACGCGCGGAAGACCTTTGGTGAAAATGTCAGCAATCTGATAACAGGACGGAACATGTAGGACACGAACCTCTCCACGTCTCACCTTTTCACGAACAAAATGAATGTTCATTTCAATATGCTTGGTACGTTGATGTTGTATCGGATTTCCAGATAAATAAACGGCACTCACATTGTCACAATAGACCAAAGTTGCTTTACGAATAGGGCAATTGATTTCAAGCAACAGATTACGAATCCAACAAGATTCAGAAACTACATTTGCAACCCCTCTATACTCAGCTCCAGCACTAGACTTAGATAGAGTAGGTTGGCGCTTTGAAGACCAAGAAATCAAGTTATCCCCAAAATATACACAATAACCCGATGTGGAACGTCGACTATCCGGACATCCTCCCCAATCTGCATCTGTATATGATAGCAGTGACTGTAGAGAGGTTTTGTATAAATGTGTACCAAAATCAATCGTACCTCGAATGTAGCGCAAAATACGTTTTAATGCGTCCATATGCTCGACTTTGGGATCATGCATAAACAAGCAAACTTGTTGTACTGCGTACGATATATCTGGCCGAGTAAATGTCAAATATTGCAAAGCACCTGCCAGACGGCGATACTTCGTAGGATCCTCATATGGGGCGCTCGAAGTGGCGCTGAGTTTGCCATTTGTATCAACTGATGTGGGGCAAGGATTACATTGTGACATGCCTGCCCTATCAAGAATATCCTCTACATAAGAACTCTAAGACATGAATAGGCTATTTTTGTCCCGGGAGACGGCAATCCCCAAAAAATAGCACAAGGCTGATACATATAGACGATCTCATTCAAGTTGTCATGTAAGAAAGCATTCTTTACATCAAGTTAGTGAATGGGCCAAGAGTGAGATAAAGCAATAGTAAGAACCACACAGATAGTTGCCGGTTTGACAACCGGACTGAAAGTCTCGTCACAATCAACACCTTCCCGCTGAGAATTGCCATCACCTACAATACGGGCTTTATCCCTCTCAAAAGAACCATCAGAGTTCTTTTTATGCCGAAAAATCCACAAAGAACGAATAATATTAGCATTTGAAGGACGAGGGACCAACTCCCTGTCTTACTATCAATAAGAGCATTATATTTATCCTGCATAGCATTTTTCCAATTCGGGTCATTAAGTGCACCAACTGGATTCTGGGGAATAGGAGAGATTGAGGTGATGGTGGCACTTAAGGCATAATGTTTGTATTTCAAGTTCGGCTTAAATATCCCATGTTGACTACGCGTAGTCATGCGAGGAACTCGTGGCAATGTAGGTGAGATGGAAATTTGAGGGGGGTGCTTGGTGGGAGTGGCTCTTTGGACGATATAACAAGGGAGGAGAGGAAATGGGTGAATGTAGTTGGTGGGTGGCAAGAGGGGAAGTGGGCCTTAATGGCTGCATTTGTAGGACTGACCCATTAGGTGGAGCAGCATTGGCTTGGTCATGCAACAATTGTATTCTTAATGGAGAATTATCATCATCCAAAAACTCATATGAGGTAGGAGTTGGATTATTTATTTTTGAAAAGGAAAAGAGTTTTCATCAAACCACACATGCCGGGCTATGATTAGTTTTCGGCTCGATAAATCATAGCATGTGTACCCCCGATGATTGGACGGATACCCTAAGAAAACACAAGGAGTGGACCTGGATTGCAGCTTATGAATTTGTGTGGAAGGGAAGAAAGGAAAACATAGACAACCAAAAACCCGGAGATGAGAGTAGGATGGATTCTTTTGATAAAGAATCTGAGTGGGTGTTTTATATGCCAAGATTTTAGAAGGGAGAATATTGTGTAGGTACGTGGCCATGGCCAAGGCATGATACCAATAGGAGGCCGGCATAGATGCATGGGTAAGGAGTGTACGAACAATATTGTTTATGGATTTGATTTTCCGTTCTGCCTTACCATTTTGGGTTGAGGTGTGCGGACACGAAAATCGAAAAAGCATCCCGTTTTGTTCACAAAATTTATGAAAATGACCATTATCAAATTCACGTCCATTCTCACATTGAAAAGTTTTGATTTCTTTTTCAAATTGAGTGCGAATGAAAGTCCTGAAAGACAAGAAGATACCATAAACTTGGGACTTTGTTTGGATGGGAAAAGTCTAAAGAAAATTAGTATAATTTTCAACAAAGAAAACATAATATCTGTGACCCGAAGAGCTAAGAACGGGTGAAGTCCATAAATTACTGTGAACAATGTCAAAGGGCATAATAGTAGTGGAAAGAGAGTCATAAAAGGGCATTTTAATCAATTTCCCCAAAGGACAAGAATGACAAACATTGATTCGAGCCTTAGTACATTCAATCATATTACGACGACGTAAAGAACTAAGAATTACATCCCCTGAATGACCTAAACGGGAGTGCCAAATATGAGGAGAGATGACAGTAAAAGCAGATGATGCGGATGAGGGAATGGCTCGATAAGTTTTGGAGAATGGAAAAAGATCACCCGAACTCTCACATCTCATGAGTTTGCTCCCCGTCCGTAAATCCTTCACAGAAAACCCAAAAGGATCAAATTCAACAGAAACCATATTATCCATAGTAAATTTACCAACGGATATAAGGTTTTGATGAGTTTGGGTGCATGTAAAACGTTTTTCAGATATAGGGAGGGATTGACTTGAAGGGAAGTATGACCACAACCATGAATTGGAATCATGTTACCATTACCAACAGTAATGCCATTATTTTTGCTCAATTGAAAGTAAGATGAGAGAGTACCTTTGGAGTTGGTCATGTGAGATGTGGTCGCGGTGTCCATGTACCAATTTTGGTCATGTGAGATGTGGGAATTTCCTCGATTATTGTAGGTATTTTCAGAATTGTTGGGCTGCCCATTAACAGAGGAATTATGAGGATTAATATTGTGGGAAATGAGAGCGGCATTCGAACCTGATTCATGAATGGCGTCCTCACCATTGTTGTCTTCTTCAAGATCGAGCATTGACCGCACAACTTCAAAGGATGGGAGAGGAGTACGGTGTTGCACCGTTGTTCGAAAATGCTTGTATTCTTCTGATAACCCACGCAGAAGATGGAGCACCAGACGTTCGTCAGAGACTTTGTGGCCGACGTTGGCCAGGTTGTCTGCAAGAACCTTGAGCCTGGTACAAGTATGCTTTCACATTTGGGAAATTCACCAATTTGGTGTTCGTGAATTTTGCATCAAGGGCAAGAGCCCTAGCCGATTTGTTGTCCTGGAAAAGATAAACAAGGCGATTCCATGCCTCAGCAGCGGTGTCCTCTTGATCAATGATCGTGTTGAGAAGATCATTGGATATCGTACCATATATCCATTGCCGTACGATGTCATCTAGCCGTTCCCATAGAGCCTTTGCAGCAAAGTCGCGCGAGAGAGAGAGAGTCGTGAAAGAGAGAGTCGTGAGAGGGAGAGAGTAAAGTTGTCGAGAGAGGGAGGGAGTAAGGGTTTATGTTGTGTTGGGTTGGGGAGAGACCCTAAGATAACGGTTACCGTCATCCTTTCCTATCTTTAATGACGGATTTTCCAAACCGTCATTAATGGTTCTCTTATTAATACCCCTTATTGTTGTAGTGTGTTGATGTTGATTCTCCTACTTACCCTGAAGTGATTCGTGTTGAAGGCGACATGTTCAAGTTCATTCCTAAAGCTGATGCCATTCTAATGAAGGTATAGTACCTAAAATCATACATCACAAATATGTCTCTACTCTTGACTAGTGAGTTAGTGTCTAACTTGACTTGTGTGATTCAGTATATTTTTCATGACTGGGCCGACGTGGTCAGATACTGAAGAAGTGTTAGGAAACATTGTCGAGCGATGAGGGGAAGGTAATACTCGTCGATACGTTTTGAATCCGTTTTCGGAATATCCATACGCGAAGGTGAGGATGCTGAGCGACATGGGCATGATGCAGGTCTGTGGAGGGAAAGAGAGGACCGAGGAAGAGTGGAAGAAGCTCATTTATGCAGCAGGTTTTAGTAGGTACAATATTAGGCAAATGAATGCTATACCATCTGTAATTGAGGTTTTCCCTTGAGAGGAAAAACCTCGACTTCTAATTTGATAATGGTTACGCCGACTTCAGTCCATGGGTGCACAATTCGAATGATTGAAGTATGATCAGCTTGTTAGGAATTCAATAGTTAGTAATTCGATTTACTAGGATTTTTATTATGTAGATGAGGTGGTATTTTAGATTGGTTGTATCATGTAGTTATGCGGTTCGACTATAAAAATATGTTGAGTGAACCATATGAGAATAATGAATGAATAGATCTTTCTGTATTCATAATTCTCATCTCAAATTTTTCTCCCTTTTCTCTATTCTTTCTTCAGTTCTTCTGATCCCCTTTTCTCCTCCCCCTATAATTCTTCTCCTAATTTCTCTCTTCAATCTCTCATCTCTTCCTAATTCTTTCATGTCTTTAGATTAGAAATCCGTTGTGGTTTAATCGAACTGCAACAACATATATGTTCAAATTGCTGCTTCAAGGACCAGTAATTTGTTAAAGAGTGTTCAAATATATTTTCTAATTAAATGGCATAATGATGCAGGTCGCACTGAATTGTTTTGTTAAGTTCATTTTTGTAAATCATATATTAGTTAGATTTTTCTTCAACTTATATGGGGAATCATGAACATCTCAAGCATTTTATATTAACTATAGTTGAGATATCTTGAAATAAATAAAATTTGATTGGCTAGTTGAGAATTGAGATTGCTCCATCATTTACTTGTTAGGCCGGTCTGTAGCAGATAGGTATGCAAACATGAAAGGTAATCCCCACGGGAAACGGAGATTCCGCTCGATAGGGAAGGAAATTTAAACGAGGTGAGATAAATATCTCCTTGGGGATTATCTATGGCGACAGATGAAACTAGATTAAAAAACACGAGTAAATACAAAATTAGTGATATTACAAAGATAATTATATATGCACTTTTGATATAAAACGTGGGATTGTTGCAATGGAAGAGATAATACTTATTGAGTTGGATGTTGTTGGTTTTACTTCCAAAACTTATAACCTTTCAATGAGAATTTAAAATTGGGGATTTTACCCATAAGAAAGAGATGCAAGTTACTTAATGGGGAAGTAAATGAGGAAAAATATTTTCTCATGGGGATTCTCCATCCCCGCAAGGAATAGGCGGGGGATAGGGAGGGAATTGGGGATTTATGTGGCCACAAATCTTAAGGTCTAAAAAGAACAACAATACAAGCCTCAATATCAAATTAGTTGAAGTCGATTAAATGGATTAAATTCTTCCATTTCACTCAAATTAACGTAGTTAGTGACATGCTTTAATAATTCTTTAAATCCTTCGTGATCAACGTATTCCAAGGTACTTTATGTTTACTTCTATACTGCCAAATTTCCTCGATTTCTATCATGTCGAGTTTTTTAACTGGAACATTAGCAAGTTGTCTTTGACAGTATTGATCCAAACCATTATAATTGCCTTTCTCTAAATCTAAGTGTTTCCTATTCTATCTTTACAAATTTTACCATACATCCACCATGAAATGCATCTCGCTTTCACTACACAACTCACTTTTATATATTTATTGTTTCTTTTACGTATTTCTTAAATTCTAAGACAGATAAATTAATAAAAGTTGCATTAAAGCACATCATCTTCAAGGGCAAAGCCAGCCTTTTTTTTTGAAAGCTAACCTAAGGCCAGCTCCATCACTAGTTATCCATCAGAAAAAATAAAAATAAAAATTCCCTTGATAAACAAAACTTAGTTACAAGTTACAACCCATTGACTCCAACATGAGTCGAACATACCCCAACCTTGCCCTTGAAAAATGATACTTCAACCATCTCACTAGAGATGCTTTTGCAATATAATGACTACACAAGATTTGACAATTAACACAAGTTTGTGTTTTTTTAACTATAAAGTCTATAATATATGTATGTTAGTTTTGAAGAATTATAAGACAATATTTATTCATTCAGGTTTATCTTACTATATGTCATATAGAAAAAAACATTTTTAGACCCACTTTTCACATCATTTTTATATGCACTTGATTATAATTGTTGATTGTTGCATCAATTTGCACACAACCGCGTGTGCACGAAACTCGATGTGCATATAAGGGACTCCCAATAAGTGCGTGTGAAGGCCTACAAAAAGGTGGATTAAGGTGTGTGTTGGCCTACCAAAAGTGTGGATCATTTTAGCAGGACGCTCAGCTTTTTCTCAAGCAAGCCTAAGTGCATGTGCCCAACTAAGGAGCTTCCAACGTGCATTTTGTTGTTCTAACAAAATACAAACGTGCCTCTTGCTTATGAGCACGTGGGCTTCAACCCCTCACTGCCAAGAAAACTATATAGGGCTCTCTTAGTTGTGAATTTGATCATTACATATCTAAAGAAGATCAAACGACCCAACCAAATCTAACGCTCATGGCAGCAGAAAATCTAAAACAACACCAAGCAGCCCAAGCCAAGCTATGGAGCTACATCTATGGCTATACAGAGTCGCTAGTACTCAAGTCTGCTGTTCAGCTTGACATTCCTGATATCATCCACAACCATGGCAAGCCCATCTCCCTCTCCGACCTTGCTTGCCAGATTTCCTCACCAAGCGGCGCTGTGGATCACAACCGCTTGTATCGGATCATGCGCTACTTGGTGTACATGAAGTTCTTCACGAAGGAGTCTGTCGATGGTGAAGATCGATATGGGCTTGCGCCGCCCGCAAAGTACCTAGTGAAGGGGTGGGAGAAGAGCATGGTGCCTTCAATTCTAAGTCTCACTAACGAGGAATTCATGTTACCATGGTACCATCTCAAGGATGGTTTGTTGAACAATGGCACGACCGCCTTAGAGAAGGCATTAGGGATGCCCATATGGGATTACATGTCGACGAACCCGAAGACCAACAACCTCTTCAATGAAGCCATGGCTTGTGACACTAGGCTAACCATGTCTGCATTGGTGAGTGAATGCAAGGATGTGTTTCAAGGGATAAAGTCATTAGTTGATGTCGGCGGGGGCACTGGAACTGCTGTCAGGTACATTGCCAAGGCCTTCCCTCACATAAATTGTACTGTCTATGATCTCCCTCATGTTGCTGCTGATTCTCCTACTTACCCCGAAGTCACTCGCACCGAAGGCGACATGTTCAAATACATTCCTAAAGCTGACGCCATCCTAATGAAGGTATAGTACCTGAATTCATACATCAAAAATATGTCACGACTCTTGACTAGTGCCTAACTTGAATTTGTGTGATTCAGTACATTCTTCATGACTGGGCCGATGAGGAAAGCATTCAAATTCTGAAGAAATGTAAGGAAGCGTTGCCGAGTGATAGAGGGAAAGTAATCCTAGTCGATATTGTGTTGAATCCATTTTCGGAGCATCCATACGCGAAGGTGAGGATGGTGAGCGACGTGGACATGATGCAGAGCTGTGGAGGTAAAGAGAGGACAGAAGAGGAGTGGAAGAAGCTCATCTATGCTGCTGGTTTTAGTAGGTATAACATAAGGCTCATGAATGCCATACCATCTGTTATTGAGGTTTTTCCTTGAGAGGAGAAACATCTACTTCTATTTTTTCTTTTGTCAAGTGCATCTACTTCTAATTGATGAAGCCTATGTCATCAACTTATATTGGGAAATCATTAAATATTTCAAACATTTATTTCTAATAATAGTTGGGACATCTTGAAATAAATAAAATTTGATTAGCTAGTTGAGAATTGAAATTGCTCCATCATGATTTGTTGGCCCGGCCCCTAGCAAATTAGGGATGTAAAGTGGGCGGGGAGTCCCATGGCGAGCAAAGTTTCCCACGGCAGGAATGGGGACTTTAAACACTCCATCCCCGTGGGGAATAGGCAGGGGCGTGGGGAAAGAATTCATAATCTCATTTACTTTGCTGACTAAGGGCATCTCCAATAAATTGCACTAAAATAGTGCAACTTTGGCACCATTTTGATACAAAAAATACACAAAATATTATTCTCATCTACAATCCAAAAATATTAAATCATAAATTAAAAGAGAATATTTTAAACATCTTTATTTTTTTTATTCATTTTAAATAGGTGATGTGGGGTGCACACAGACCAAAAACACTACCTTTTTCTTTTTTTAAAAGGTGGGTCCATTTGACACCACTTTGGCGCAGGACGCTATACTGTAGCATCCTGCCAAAGTGGTGCCGAGTTTAGTGCAGGATTGGACCATAATCCTATACCAAACTGCCAACCCCACCCAACGCCGAGGAGTTGGTTGGAGATGCTCTTAGAGGTGATATTTTTAATTATTAATTTATTATCAAAGTGTTCATTGTTTCTCCAAGAACCTCCATTCTGAAATAGAGTATTAGAATGCCAAAGAATCTCTAGTGAAACTGGATGAGGTATATGTTGTCAAAGTCAAGGATGGGGTTCGACTCACATATTAACAAATAGAGAGTTAGAATCAATGTTATAATTGAATAACATGTTAATTTTTAGCACGCTCGCGACACATTATCTACAAACAATCTACTTACGACACTACGTTCACGACACATTATCTGCAAACAGTCTGCCTACGACACTTCTCCATAAGCCTATTGGACACTTGTAGAACAAAAGTTTATCCCTTGTTAGATAAATGTGACTTCATGATGAAGTATATAAGTCTCATCTCTCATCAATTAGTACTAAGGTCTTTTAAGTTAAAATCCCACTCCAGTAACTTGGAAGTAATTAAGTTAGAGATAGTATTGATAAAAGCTTAATTAATTTTATTTCTTTAAACTCTAATATACATTTCAACAAACACTTGGTCTGCAAATTAGCAACTCAATCACACGCTTGAACTAAACAAACCACAAGCGATGCCCATCAAAAATAAGAGACGTACCCGGAATAAGTGTTGATTTTCAATATCCACTGCAGCAGAACATCAAACCCCTCAATTCCTCGAACGTCCCAAATTCTTCACACGCTCCAGTAATCATTATTCATTAATGGTCGACGCATACCATTGAAGAATGCTGATTTTCTCGAGATTCGAAATATTACAAGATCAATAACAGGATTTAATCTTCTCAATTTTGAATAGATCTATAGTTTTTGAATAAATGAAACACAAAATTACGTAATTGAAACCACTTAGGGTTTGGGCCGTTTGGCGCCGCCCCTTTTCTTTCTCCCGCTATGAGTTTGATAACTGTTACATGAAAACCTCCAATATTGCTTGCTTCGTACAAAACTCTAGCACAAGCCCGTATTTATAAAAAAATAAATAAATAAACACAAAGCTCCTTCTGCTTAATTAGGAAACAATATAAAGGCCTTAGAAAACTTGAGAAACATTATTAGTTTAAAAAGCATAATCACGCTAAAGGCACCACAATTATGTATATGGGCACCTCAATGATATAATTTTTATGTCGCACTATGTGCACTCGATCATTACTCAGGGCACCCCATTTTTTTTTCAATTGTATATGTAGTGACTCATATACCCTCCAACCTAAATCTACAACAAAAACCAAAAATCACAGCGTTATCAGCGCACACCTCCCTATTTCTGTAATCACAAGACCGAACTCCATTCTCCCAACCCATTCTCCCAACCGATTCCATCATCTCCGTCAGCGGTCGGACACAATGTTATTGGATCAAAGAGTTCATACAAAGTTGGTATGTATCCATTTTTAAATATGAAGCATGGTTTGAAGCATGGGTTTTGGTGGGCTTTGATGTTGAGTGGTGGTTTTCGTTGGTTCTCTTTCACATATAGGGGTTGGCGCGCATCGTTAGGTGTTTTAGCGTACAATGAATGAACAAAATGCAAGTCGGGCTGAATTGAGATAGTGGGAGGTGAGTTTTAAAGTTTTTTTTGTGTTTATGGTTTCCCTATTTTCGAATGTACCACGTACAAGATTATTTCGGTTAGACAAGACCGAAGACATGTTAACGTTTCAGTTGATAGCAACCGAAACATGAAAGTATATCTCGATAGTAGGTAACTAAATCTGTTTTGTAATGGGTTACTAGTTGTCTCAGTGGCCTGGTATCGAGATGTAGCGAAGTGCGTCGGTCTTGCATTACCGATACTATTCATTATATATCGGGCATGTACTGTTGAAAATAAAGTTTTTAAGGATTTTTTTACTTCTCACACTGAGTGCCTATGATATTCGACTTTTTCTTGCAGGAAGTACCATCGACAAGCGTACCACCGACAAGTGCCTTTGAAGATTTCTCTTATCTTTTTAGTTGAGAAGTACCGTTTCAAACTAGAACCGAGGCACTCGAATGGGTTCAAGAGACTTTGGTTCTGAAGAAGTTTGATGCTGGAGGGAATGGTCGTAGGGGAATGATCACAATTACATACGAGAGATGTGGAACTTATAGGGGTATTTCCCAAAGAGTTGGGTTGCTAAAGCTGAACTAATTGAGAAGATACTACTAAAGTTGACAAATGTAGGAAGAGGACAATACTAGACCGATCACTAGTACGAAAAAAATGTCATTGCCTTTTTCATATCCACATCAAGGAACACTCAAACTCATTTTGGTATGTGAGTGTGGCATGTGGCAAGCATAACCATGACACCGCGAAGTACTTGAACAGTGTAACGACCCTAAAATTCTAACTCGTGTCGTGTGTCATTTCAGGGTCGTATTGTGGAACCCAGTTGTCGTGGTGTACTTTTCCAACTCTCGGAAGTTGACACCGAGGTATTTTTTTGTCTGGAGTTTGTATTATGTATTTTATAACCAAATGTGAAATCCATTTGTCCAAACATGTGGGGACGTATTCGTTAACACTTTGGATTTATGGGCCAATTTGCCTAGGGAAACATGTTGATACAGGTACTGGGCGAATGAGGTACGAGTATAGTAAGTCAGGGAAAATGTGTTATAAAGACAAATACAATTAAATGTGACAAATAGTTGACGAAACGACTAACGGAGACTAACGAAACAATATAGTCAGCGGAACGACTAACGAAATTGAGTCAACAGAACGACTAACAGAGCAACATAGTCGGCGAAACGACTAATAGAACAACATAGTTGCCAGAACGACTAACGGAACAACATAGTAGTATAAGAGAAACAAGAGGAAATCAAAACAAGAGCATAATCGAACACAAGAACAAGCACTAAGATGTAAAAAACACTGCTTTGGCCCTGCACCACTGAGACCATGCATAAAAATAGCGGTGACTATGCAAAAAATTGCAACCTTGTACCATCGAGACCATATTATTCAAATATTCTTTAGGTTCCCTAATAGGAATAATGGGGTGCCCAAAACATCTCAGTTGGGCTATCGAGACATGCCACACAAACATCAGTATTAGGTGTATGTGACTAGTAATAAATATACTACATAATTGATTCGGTTACAAAGCACCGACACCCTCTGTATTTAGGTTAGAAAACCCATTTATTGCAACATTTTCATAGAAAAAAATAATGAAAACGAACCAAATGAACTTAAATTGAACGAAAACATAAACTTACCTTAGTTTGCCTCTCGATTTCACACCAACTCCAAATCCAAACTCGTCCTATTAGCCAAAAAAACACTCAAAGAACTCGAAAATTGTACAAATCTGTTTTGTGAGAATGAAGAAAACGGGGAGATTTGATCAGTTTCACCTCCACATCACGATGAGAACGAGAGAAAAAAAAACTAAAAGCGAGGTTTCAAACCTCTTTTTATCAAACTCGATGGGATGCCTCAACATTTAGGTTTCAAGGGCATTTTCGTTCAATTTAGGGGTGCCTTGACAAATTTGATGGGTGCCCTTGTAAATAGGGTGTCCTAAGTAATAAATGAGGTGTATATAGCGCGACCCTAATCTTTTTGAATCCTCCTTAAAAATGACTTGCGCTTCACTTAAATATATACGTTGGTATGCCCTTATACAAAGCTTGGGTGCCTTTAACATGACTCAAAGTATATGGTCCTTTTGCGTCGTTCATTTCAAGTGACTGAAAATTAGTGATGAGATAACATGATATTCACATCCGGTTCGTGTCATTGGAGTTTTCAAAGGTTTAATTGTACCCTAAAAATTAAGCAACTAAAATAAATGAGAATAAAATAAAAAATAGGTATTTGTTTTTTCTTGATTAAAAAGTTTTTGGTTGTCCTCTCTTGTATAAGGTTTTTTTTTTAGTGGGAGTCGAACTCATGACCTCCCTAAACCTTGCCATTTGGCAAGTGATGCCTCTACCATCTCACCAGAGATGCTTTAACAAATTCCACACTAAGGTTTGAGCCCATAACCTCTTACTTTCAAATTATATTATACTTTTAATTTTTTGATATGAAAGAAACAATTTTGCACCCACTAAGGTTTGAACCCATGACCTTATACATTCAAATCTCATGTATACCAAACCATTGAGCCACCCAATTAGTTGTTTTATATTATATGTTTAGGGAGCGACGAAACATACCCCAATTTTTGCTAAACATGCCCCATTTTTTTAAAAATTGTGAAATGACCCAAATACCTCTATTTAAAGGGTTTTTTTTATCTCCCCATATATGACAATCATCTCATCCATCCATACCACCGTTTCTCCCACTCTCAATCCCACTCACCTTTGGTGTTGATGCGACGAAATCTAGGTAAAAACACATTTAATTTGACGTCGTGAGTGCGATATCTATCTCTTTTGTGTTGATTTTGGAGTTTTTTTCGAGTTTTATTGTCATTTTCTTAGTCGGTTTGGTGTTATTGTTGAATTTATAGGGCTTGAATCTTACATTTTATACACTAAAATGTCGATAAAATTGAGAATATCAAGCGATTTCGAGTAAAATCCAATAATACTTTGGTCATTTTCATGTATTTCTAGGAGTTTTGAAAAAAAAATTCGTCCTTGTTGCTCGTGGGTTGTGGACACACACTTGGTCGGTTCATCGAGACTTATAAAGAGATCTCGGTGGGAGTCAGTCGAGACCCAGTTGTGTTCTACCAAGACCAGGATCTATTCAAAGTTCTTGTATGGTTGAAACCCACAGGCCGTGGAGACAAGGGTATGTTTAAATAATGCGGTATATTTAGCAAAAAGTGGGGTATATTTAGCAAGAATACGTATTTTGGAGATTTTAGAAAAAAATTGGCGTATGATGGGTAAACAAGGTATGTTTAGCAAAAATTGAAGCCCGTTTAGCAGTTCCCAACCTTTAACTACTGATGTTTGTATGTTGTTGTGTTCCATATGCTTGTTAGAGAATAGTTATTAATATATTGTCATTATTCAAATATTATAGTTATAATGTTTTAAAGTCATTTATAGTGGCTAGATGTACGTGTTCTTTAACAATAAGGATTAGTGAATTAATTATTTTTACCTTTGTTAAGACAATTGGTTATATATACTTGTCAATTGGCACATGTTCTGCATGTGATGTGCAATAACAATGCATCAATTTTATTTTATTTTTGCTAATCCATACCACCGTCTCTTATTTCTTACTAAGCTTATGTGATGGACCAAGAATCAATCTAAAAAAATAATGTTCACTATCAATGCCCTTGAAAACTCATTGTTCTCCCAAAAAAAAATTAAACAAAATCATGTAGCCCAGTCTTTATCTTCACTTCTTCATGTTTTGATTTCTGATCATTGCCCTTGTATCTTCTCTTCAGTTCGATCTTTCATTTTTTTTTATTTATGTATAGTTTTCCTTGCATGCTCGACTATTTGTTGGAAGTTTAACCTTTTTCCCTTTAAAAATTTAAAACATGGGTATCAGACCTTTACAAAAAGTGTTGTATCAAAAAAAAAACAAAAAAACAAAACAAAAAAATAAAAAGTGTAACTCACGTATGGATTGAGATTATTTTTTAAAAAAAAACTCATTAGTTTTAATTGAAGAATAAATTCAAATCATGCACTATGGAGGGACTAATTTCTTACTCTTTGAAAAAAAAACTAATTTTTTACTAATCTCTCACTTACAAATCCCTTTATGTCTTCTTTTTTTCTTTCCATTGACGACCCATTGCTCTCTCCATTAAATCATCATATTTAAACAATTCTCGCTACCAAGATTATTTGTATGCACCTTTTGTATTCTTGGTGTTTGGTATAACTCAAAAAATGAGAGATATGGAGGGACGTATGTGAGAATATCGTGGAGTTAATTAAGTTAACCGATTCAATTAACTTCCCATATTTCTTTTGTATGTGTTGTGGATTTCGGTTATGTGAGAAAATCGTGGAGTTAATTAAGGTAATCAAACTCATCAATCACCACGTGGCACAATCAAATGAAAAATATTAGTTCATTTAAACAATAAAAATAAAAAGACTTAAATACCCTTTTTTGTTGCTAGGACATGAATTGCAAAAAAAAAAATTGTACTTGACAAAGGAGGGTAAACTTGTAATAAAGGCTATTTTGGCCTTGCCTTAACTACCTTGGAGGATTTCTATTACATATAAGATATATAGTTTTGTTCTACAAAATCTCTCTCTCTCTCTCTCTCTCTCTCTCTCTCTCTCTCTCTCTCTCTCTCTCTCTCTCTCTCTCTCTATATATATATATATTTGGCAAATCTGTAAAAGTATGTACTTTTTTAAGTAACTATAGAATATTTTTTTCTGTAAAAAAAATTATAGCTTTTTTTTTTTGAGAAACTATAGAATGTTTGGAGTCATTAATTGATAGTTAATGAAAGGCTAAAATGGTTAAAATATTCTAACTTTTCACAACTTTTATTATTATATCCTTTTGAAATTTGTCATTATATCATAATATTTTTAAATTGTTTAATTTGTATCCTAAACTATTTTTGAACTCCAAATTTGATGATTTAACACTTAAATAAAGAATGTAAATCATATAATTAATAACTATTTGGATAATTATGGGTGATGTAATTTTTAAACTCATAATTAAGGTGCTATCTCTTCAAATTTTAAGTTAAAAGTTAAATTGAAATACAAATTTAACCATTTATAAAGGATATAATAACAAATTTTATAATGTTATGATATAATAACAAAAGTTGGAAAAGGTTAAGATATTTTAACCAATTAAAAGGTAATGAAATTTTGATCTTGTGAGTGGGATTCATTGGCACTTGCACTTGGCACTAGGCAGTCCTAGCTTCAATCAAATGGGTGAACGGGATCGCAATTATGTGCTTAGATGTCAAAGCCTGGCCCAAGCCCAAGTTTAGCTCTTTTGCATACATAAAAACCACTGACCTAGCCCAACTGCATCCCCGTTAATTGCCCGATAAAGGGCTTACCTTATACATGTCAATATCAACTTTAAACCTTGTAGATCTTGTGGTATATGTGTAATTTGAATAAATTGTACATGTTGGTTGAAAATTATAATAATAAAACATGTAACATAGAGAACAACACATCAAAAATAAATAAACAAATAAATGAAACATGTAACATTGAGCAGTTCTTTTCTTGTCGAATATAATAGCACCATTATGTAGTTAAACAGCCCACTTTAAATAGGGCAAGATGCTTTACTCTATTGGGAAGTAACATCACTTTCTCTGAGCGAAAAAAAAAGTAACGTCACTTTCTAAACTCTGATTAGCACCATTAATTAAAAATCTTATGACAATTAGAGAACTATTTGCGCCTACCTGGCACTTTCGACCCACGTGATTCGAGGATTCTTGCGTGTTATCCATGCAATTGTATTGGTTTACCAAACCTAGTTTTGATAATAAATCCAATTGAAAGAAAAATAAATAAATAGAAGGGATCCTTTAAGCCTTTAATTTAATGTCTGCTTTGAGACACAAATTATTTACTGAAGACAAGATTTGATTTAAGTGATTTAAGCACCATACAGTGTTGAAATGACACTTTAACTGATTAAATTCGTTGCATTTCTTCACGCGCTGTTGTCTCAAAAGCCTACAAAAACCATATAGCTATATATATAGTGGACAAGTATTTCCTGATGCGCATTTCATGTTGGCACTAATTTTCAACGGAAGGCATGTTCCTATCAACAACAACAACAACAACAACATACATGTATAACCTCATTCTCAAATTAATTAGGGTTAACTACATGTATGGATCAAACTCTTTTATCGTGCTCGTGCCTATCAAAAGAAAAAAAATCTTTTGATTATTCCATAATTAATAAGTGATCTAATTTTGGTTTCAAAAAAAAAAGTGATCTAATTTTATGTCATCAAAAGATGCTATGCTTCCTACCAAAAAAAAAAAAAGATGCTATGCAATTTTATGAATAAAAATTCTTTGATTTTTTTTATTGACTATTGATCACTCGACTTCACAGAGGTATATTTGGGATTGAGGATGCTTTTTCTACTGCCTAACTGGTGTAGTTGTTTTTTTTTTTATTTCTTTTTTCAGTAATGAATAATAATTAGGAACTCAATAAATACTAATTAATCTTATTGAAAATAAATAGACTTATAGACAAGTTGCATGACTTTTGATTGCAGAGCGGAGAATAGAATCATAATTTGAGTTACGGCTTTATGAAGGTCAATTTGTGAGGGGGTGATGATGCCAATAAAAGTATATGATGTGTGCTAAAAAAAAAAAAAAGTGTATGATGTTAGAACACTTTATGCTATTGCTAGCTATCCAAAAAATGTATATTGGTTTCTTTATTGGAAAAGGTAGGATTCCATTCTCTTAGTCTCTCCTCTATATGGGCTTAATGTTTGGTGGCCCAAATAATATCCAATAGAAAGGAGTGATAGAGACCTATAATTAACCTCATCCACATCACACTCATCCACTCATGCTTCCATGGCAAGTGTCAGTCAACTGGCTGAGGACATTTTTTTGTTGAGGACAGCGAGGAGACTTTCACTTGCCTATTGAGTAGGTTGATTGTATTATTTATGTATATATTTTTTTATTACATTGGAATTATGGCTTTGTGAAAGATCTTGGGACATATATACTATATGTTTGACTCTCCTTTGACTTGATATGTGATGATGGTATATATTGAAGGTCACCCAAGAAGGGGGGTGAATTGGGTTACCGAGTAGTTATTACCTTTTTTAAAACTTTATGCGCAAATGACAATGATAAAACATACACCAACAATAAATGTCTATGCTATGCAAGTGAATGTGATAGAAGAGATGGAAAGTGAGACACGATTTATAGTGGTTCAATCTAATGATCTACATCCACTACCTAACTTCCCCGATTAGGATTTTTAAACCCCCACTTATATTTCAAACAAGTGTTACCACCTAAACATACAAGCTTAGAGTGCTTAATCATAATTAGGACTTCCTACTTAGTCGCAACTAGGATTTATGCTTAGCCTCAACTAGGTCTTCCCCTTTGACTTAGATTCCACTAAGTCTTACAATTATCCAATTACAACAAGTGACTGAAAAATGAGATATACTTTACAACATAAAGTGGTATCAAATTCAAACACTAGCAAGCCTCCTAGAGCCTAACAACTCTAATACATGCAAGTATGAGAATAAATGGAATATGCAAATATGTTACTGATTTTGTTGCAAATCCCAAATATGAAATCGTTTTAAAAAATCTAATGTGTTAGTGCAAAACCGATTTCAATGCTAAGAACAAGAGTTTAACAAAAATCAAGTTTAAGTGCAAAACTTTTCTTCAAATCAATCTTAGGGTTTAATAAAATAAGTTTAAGTGCAAAACCCAAGATGAAGGTGTTCAAACACACAACAAAATGATTTTCAATTCAAACATACAAAACTATGTAGATTAAGCACAAGAAAATATGCTAGAACAAGGACTTTCTTACAACTAAGAAGATGACAAAAGAGATCAGTTTTGAATAGATTCTTGTTCTCCTTTGAATGCCTCAAAGGTGCTGAATTTTAGAGCTAGAGGACAGCCACAAGAATTTTCTTTTTCTTCTTCACAAAAATCAAAGTTCTCTTGTAAGTTTTGAGCTTTTTGAGTGTGTTTCTTCCTTGTTGAAACAAAACCATGTTCTTGGTGGTTTTATAGTGTTAGGTATCCCATCTTACCAGTTTGTGACCGTTCTAGGGATCCAAGGGTTTAGAATTCATCAAGAATTCAAATTAAAGTGTGTTTTTCAGCTTTTTAAAAAAGCTATCAGGTATGCAATTAGCGCGCTAATGCTGAGACCTAGTGCGCTAACTCTGCACTTAGCTCGCTAATGCTGTCATTAGCGCGCTAACTGCAGGGATCTCAAAATAAATATTTTGTCCCTTTGTGTTAGCGACCATTAAACACGTCCGGGACCCAACCAACCCTTATTTAACATGATATATATGTTTAATATGGGTCATTAAGCCTATTTGGGTGGTCCGAATATTTTTACAAATCCCGAAAATGGAAAATCTCGATTTCATAACGTGCGAGGGACTTTTCTGCAAATTTGCAGTTTTCTTTTCAAAGACCTTTCTAAAACAAGTTTTTCTTTTTCGAAAACTTTCATAATGATCTTCAATATGCAAATACCCATGAACACATAGTTTCACATTGTTTAAACACATAGTTTCACATTGTGTTAAAATTTCAATTTGAAACTTCGAGTAATCTCATGACATGTGAAAATTCGTTTAAAAAACTCGATATGCATGAACTAATGCATTTGGCTTGCGTGGATGAATTTTTATACCTTACATCAAAATTACAAATTGTAGCTTGATCTTTCGTCTTCATTCCTTCATGAATGCCGAGTCTTGAACTTGTATGGCTTGAATACCCGTGATGTGTTGTTTTGCACCCTTTAACAAAAACTGAAATACACTTGATATTTATTAGTCCATTTTCACCTTGTTTGTTTTCATCAAAATCCCGGTCGGAGTTAGAGTGACTAACCACATAGTCCAACAATCTCCCCCTTTTTGATGATAACAAACAATGTAAACTTTAAAGATGTAAAACATAATCTAAGTGTATATCGCATTCATGATTATACATTTCATTTATGCAAGTTCAACCACATCAACATTTTCAAGTTCAACCACATTTTCTCCCCCGTTTGATAACATCAAAAAGTGGGGCCAAGCTCCCCCATAAATAAAGCACAATAGAATCAATACGAGAGAAATATGCTCCCCCTGACTTTATGCATACACGATGAATCATAATTAACAGGAAATAGCCATATATAAACTCAGAGATACGCAAAAAAAAATTCATGATATAGATAGCAAAAAGCAATGGGAGCATAGTTGTGGCTTAAACATGAACGTAAAAAAAATTGTCTTGAACATCGAAGTCTAACATTTTGGAGCCTAATGCTCGCCTAACCATAATATCTCTAAACACCTAAGCCTACCATATTGGAGCCTAATGCTCATCGAACAATAATAAGTCTAAACACTCCTCCTCGAGGACGATGGTGGACGTGCAGAGCCAGAGGCATGATCAGTACGCGCGGTCCAAACTGGGAGCAACTGACCCTCGATGCAACGAAGCCGATCATTCTGATGTTGGATACTCATCTCGACGGCAATGAAGGTCTGAGTCATATATGTATGCAGGTAGCCCAGCTATGCAGAGACGTACGCCGATGATGGAGACATATTCGGTGGAGGCGTAAAGCCGCCGAACATAGAAGGAGGTGGAGGCTGTGCCGACTCATATTGCTGCTACTGCTGGGGTGGAACCGTAAAGTCTTGATAAACTTCATCATCACCATCATGTTCATCATTTCCAGCAAGGCCTTCGTTGTTAGCATTGTCATCATCGCCAAAACTATAGCAATATTCCAAGTAGTCAGGCGCATCAAAAGGAGCAACTGGAGGGTCCGTAGGTAGTGGAGACTCATAGTCGCCGTAATACTGACCATCCGGGATGGCATCTTCCCGTGTCCACCTCTGCCTGTCACGTATGTAGTGATACTTCATGGCCTTCAGAGTGGTCATGTCAATGGTGTCATAGACAGTGAGGGGACGACTACCTAATGCGAGATCCACTTGGGCGGACTCCAAGTAGGATGTGATAATATGTGCATAAGGAAGATGACGACCCGAGCTACACGTGCTCGTCATATAGCCGATAATGATGTGAGGCAAGCTGAGAGGAATTGCTCGAAGTAGATGCCCAAGAACGAACATGTCAAGGAGAGTGGCATAGTTCTTACTGCCACCTCGAGGGAGAATGACTTTGTGAAGGACTTTATGAAGGAGGTGAGGTATAAGTTTAAAGTCAGTATCCATTATACCAGTCGGATATACAGTTAAAGTTCTTTTCGGTCGAAAGAAGGAATTAAGTACTTCAAGACGATCAAACGGCCAACTAAGAAATTTGCACACAACCGTAGTAGTAGGAGGGTGCAGAGGAAGGTGAAGCCGTTAAGCGAGATTTTCAGGCGTAATCTCAATTGATCGGCTCCCAACAGATGATCTGAGTACAAAATGGTTCGTTGTTTCAAGATTTGAATAGAAAACGCGATCCAAGGGGGTTATAGTTGGCATTATAGGCACAAAAAGTGGTCCATCTCGCCGTATCGAAAATCTCCCGAATTGGGATGTGAGCCTTATCAAAAAAACGAAATCGACAATGGCGGGCCTTAGGATTTTGGCATCTGTTAGTTGTAGAGCCACTAACTCTAGAACGATGCGGACTCATAGATGGACTTGGCACGACCCTCACGTCGTGGGGCATTTGCCGGAGTGGGGACGGGTGTGTGGATTCGGATTCACTACTTGAGGACGAAGATGATTGAACGACACGACGGCTAGAGGGACGACGAGAGGAAGTGGCTTGGGTAGGACGAGACGTGGTGGGGGCGGTTGGACGGGGAGTGGTGGTGGCGGCCGGACGGGAAGAGGGGCAGTTGGAGGTTCTATGAGTCGACATTGGGGTAATTGAAAAATGAATTGACAAAGAGAAGTAAAGATTGTTACCTTGTGGGAGTAGAGATCAAGGTGGAGACGTCGAGAGTAGGGTGGAGGTGTGTGGAATCGACAAAAGGAGAGGGGAGAGGCGCTGTGTCGTGGAGAGGAGAGGAGAGATGTGGGAGGTGATTGAAATTTTAGGGTAAAATTGAATTTATAGACCTTGGCCAAGCGTCATTAGCGCGCTAATGACAGAATTAGCGCGCTAATGGGTCAATTTGTATTCTGGGCCAAAACACTATTAGGGCGCTAATGTCTGGTATTAGCGCGCTAATTTCCTTCTGGGAATTTTTGGTCAGGACACTATTAGCGCGCTAATTTCCATTATTAGCGCGCAAATTTCTCTCTGGAAATTTTGGACATAAAATTTTTGAATTTTTGACATACAACTCCGATTCACCTCAAATTTCTTGGACACTTCACTAACACCATATAAAAAGGTTTGGAACAGCTAAAACATGTGTAGAAGGCCCGATTCTCGAAACATGTCTAACTCACGCCGAATCTTAGAAAATTGATATCTAGGCAAAGGCTTAGTGAATATATCGGCTAGTTGATCCTCTGTGGACACATGGATGGGTTTAACATCGCCCTTTTGGACGTGATGACGAAGAAAATGGTGCCTAATCTCAATATGTTTTGTTCGACAGTGTAAAACTGCGACGGCCCCAATTTTTGAGACCGCCCCGTGACCCACGCTCTCCGCCCGCAAGCCCAGTAATGCCTGTCACGTCACCGGATACGTCACCACTACGGACACATCGACAGCTCTGTGAAGTGACGCTCCGTTTAACTAATCCTACTATATTAAGTTGTTTAATTTGCCTGAACTTCCAGTAGGTTAGTTAATTATAGCGGAAGCATTTAGTTAAGTATTTTATGTGATTTCATTCAACCTAAGAAGTGGAAAACCCGGAATTAATCACCATGTATATAACTGAGGCGAAATAAACAGAAATTCATATACATGTGATAATGTTACCAAGTTCCCAAAATCCCAGAAAAAAAATATATACATACTTACTAGGTAGTCAAACACGAGCAGTCAGCAGCAACGGCCTCAGAGATAGTCGTCTAGTATCTCTTTTCCCTTACTCTTGCTCGTACCAGGATCTGCGCTCAGTTGCCCAACACATACAGCAACGAGCCAAGTGAGTAAATTCCCAAGAGAAGTCTACACGTTAATCATGAAAAACCATAATAACTTGCGAGACATGTGAATATGACCCTGACAACAGGAATCATATTCCTATGGTAAACAGTATCCAAAATAAAACCATTCGATCACACAGTAGAAATAACACACCATTCGAGAAAGCCGGTCCAACCACGATATCATTTATAAGAAAACTAGATAGAAGTGTGACGGAGTCTAACGAAACTAGATCATACTTCATAGATTCGGATGCCCCCGGCTGAGCACATCAAGCCTAAACCACACCCGAACTATTAACGGTGACCGGAACAAATCACAACCCACCGGACACGTGCACCCCGCTGCTCGGGTAACTATTCACCTGCTATGCCCAGTACACGCGCTACAATCTAGCCTGCTCAATTCGGTATCACGACCATCTTGATTAACCTACGACGATGCGAACACATCAAACACCGTCCAACACATGATCACAGTGCATAACATGGCAACCAAATATGTAACAAGGCGATAAATAAACAAATGAATAAACGCATCATTCATATGGACAAACCACGCATGAATTAAAATGTAACTTTCTCAAGGGTTTTACGCACCTATAACTACGCACTCCGACTAGGACCCGTCAGTACGCCCACCTAGCTCCCCGATGTCTGAGCTATGGTTTCCCGATCCCTGAAGTCCATTTATAGTGTTTTACACTTTTTGGAAACATATCATATCATTTTTATGATATTATATTATATTTTTAATTTTTCAGTAGTGGTACCTCTCCCGGACTGGGTCAGGGTTCCAAAAATACCCGAAAAGTCCCGAAACCACTTTTCTACCTTTTTCTAAATTTTCTATATTTTTCTAGAATTTTTACAAATTTTTCTGATATTTTTCAACTATTTTTCCTATTTTCCAGAAAATAATATATATAATATATATTATTTAATTTAATAATAATTTTATTATTATTATTTTATATGTGGGCCCCACCTGAACCGGTTCGGTTCAGGTGGGTTGGACCGGACCGCCCGGTCCGGTCCGGCCTAGGGACGCACAAGCGCGCGAGGGCGCGCGTGTGCTCCCTTCTCCTTCCCAGAGACGGAAATCGTCTCTGGTTTACACCAGATACGATTTTCGTCTCTGTTTTTTTTTTTTTTTTTCCTTCTTCAATCTTGCTTCTTCTTCTCTTTTCTCCATTTCTCTTCACTCTCCACCCATTGGAGACCTCTAAAACCTCAAAATTTTACCTCAAATCCACCAAAACAACACCGAATTCTCGAATCAAAATGCATGCAAATAAACCCAAAATTTATCAAATCACCCCAATTTTTCCACAAATTCGAACCAAATCGATGTAAATCATCAAAACCAACTTCAAAGTCCACAAATCTAGTAAAAACATTAGTGATTTTTGTCTGAAAATCCAAAATCACCACAACACCCATTTTAATGGAAAATTAACAAAAATGAGAGTAAATTACCTTAGATCGGTTGTTGTGAGGCTCAATCTCCTCTCCAAGCTCAATTTCGTCCCTCCTCAAACCTCAGACTTATCCCTGATCTCCCAGCAAATTTTCAAGAAAAAATGTTTGATTTGCATGTTGGATCGATCAAGGTGTATTTATATGTTGATTCAAATCTGGTGTGTGCACGCATCTCGAGGATGATCGGATGGTTTCTGATCACCTGGTGTCATCCAAAACCGTGACACCTTATCCTAACAACACTTGCCTTGATTTTTGGTTTGTTGTCAATCTCGAGAATAATCCAATGTTTGCTGATTTTTCCTATCAAACTATAGGACTTTAACTAATTCATTAATACATTAATTCAACCTCAGGTTACATCACCTTAATAAATCATATAAAATTCATAGGTTAGTCACACTAACACTCAACTACCCGGCAACCCATGCCCTGTACCCAACTACCCCGTACCCGGTACCCGGTTCTTGACACGCACTTCGAAATATATACCCGACTCGTAGCCTTACCCGATGTCAACTTACACACATATGATGTTTATATAATAATAATTTTCCACATCACAATAATACATATACAACATACACAAATAACACA
Organism: Stephania japonica; assembly: GCA_039657345.1. Lineage (NCBI taxonomy): Eukaryota > Viridiplantae > Streptophyta > Magnoliopsida > Ranunculales > Menispermaceae > Stephania > Stephania japonica. The sequence continues at coordinate 51,824,579 of CM077558.1, forward strand.
GTATAACTTGGGTACTCTTATCCGAGTTCACCCAGTTGTTCCCATAACACCCGAATTACCCGTTAATCCTCGTGATTAACACTAATCTTGATTAAATTAATTTGGGCCGTTACAAAAACCGAATTTTTCGATATGCTTATTGCACTTGTGTTATCACAATAAATTTCAGTACACCCAACTAGGATTTGATAATCCTCAAGTTGTTGTTTCATGTATAGAACTTGAGCACAATAACTCCCGACAGCCACATATTCGGCTTCCGCTGTAGATAAAGCCACGGAATTTTGCTTTTTGCTAAACCATGAGATAAGTGAATTTTCTAGCAAATGACAAAATCCGGAATTACTTTTCCTATCAACTAGACTTCTCGCATAATCAGAGTCAACAAAACTTCGGAGCTCGAGACTCTTGGTTTTGTTGAACCACAATCCTAGGTCTTGTGTTCCACTTAGATATCGAAATATGCGTTTTACACATTTTAAGTGTGACTCCTTAGGATCAGATTGAAATCTAGCACATAAGCACACACTAAACATAATGTCGGGTCTGCTGGCAGTCAAGTATAGAAGACTACTTATCATTCCACGGTAAAGCTTAGGATCTATGGATTTTCCTAGTTGGTCTTTGTCCATTTTGATGGGGGAACTACTAGGAGTGTCACATGCTTTCAGATTTTCGAATTTGAATTTCTTTAACATGTCCCTCACATACTTTGCTTGATTTATAAAAATGCCATGTTTGGATTGCTTTATTTGCAAGCCTAGAAATTATGTTAGTTCACCCATCATGCTCATTTCGAATTCATTTGTAATCAATGATGAGAATTAATCACATAAACGTATGTTGGATGACCCGAAGATGATATCATCAACATAGATTTGAACAAGTAGCATGTCACTTTTTTGATCAAAATGAACAAAGTAGGATCTAGTGTTCCTTTCTTGAATCCTTTCTCAAGTAGAAATGCACTAAGTCTATCATACCAAGCTCTAGGAGCTTGTCTTAGTCCATACAAGGCTTTTTGAAGATGATAGACATGACTCGGATGTTCATGATCTTCAAAACCCGGTGGTTGTTCTACATATACCTCTTCATGGATGAACCCATTTAGGAATGCGCTTTTAACATCCATTTGATATAGTAAGAACCCATTGTAGCAAAAATAAACAAGCAACATTCGAATTGTTTCTAGTCTTGCTACGGGTGCAAAGGCTTCCTCATAATAAATTCCTTCTTCTTGATTGTAACCTTGTGCAACTAACCTAGCCTTGTTCTTACAATTTCACCTTTTTCATTCTTTTTGTTTCTAAAGACCCATTTGATGCCTATGGTAGTGTGGTCCTTAGGTTTAGGTACTATGTCCATACCTTGTTCCTAACAAAGTGGCTTAGCTCTTCTTGCATAGCCATTACCCAAGACTCATCTATTAAGGCATCATCTATCTTGGTGGGCTCGGTTTGTGACACAAAAGCTAAGTGTCCTTCATCTCTATGTAATGTTGACCTAGTGATTATTCCTTTATTTAGATCACCTATGATTTGTTGGGATGAATGGCCAATAAGGAATCTTGAATTCTTAGGCGCACTAGTTTCAGATTCCTTGCTTACCTCGACCTATTGACTATTTGAAGTTTGTCCTAAGGTGCCATCATCTTCATCATCAATCCTCAATTTTTCAAAGTTTTGCATTATCTTAACTTTGGGATCTACTTCATCAAATTTCACATGGATAAACTCTTCTATGGTTTTGGTTGATCTATTAAACATCCTATATTCTTTGCTATGTATAGAGTAGCCTAGGAAAGTGCATACCTTTGACTTTGGGTCAAACTTGTCTAATTGATCCTTATCATTTAGAACATAGCAAGTACAACCGAATACCTTAAAATAACTTATGTTTGGTTTTCGGCCTTTCCATAATTCATAAGGAGTCTTTTTTACTTGCTTTCGGACATTTACTCTATTTAAAACATAGCATGTCGTGTTAATGGCTTCGGCCCAAAAATGCTTAGCTATGTTGTACTCATTTAGCATAGTCCTACACATTTCTTGGAGTGTCCTATTTTTTCTTTCAACGACTCCATTTTGTTGGGGTGTTCTAGGAGAGGATAATTGGTGTGTATAACCTTGTTTAGTACAAAAATCCTCCAAGTTTCTATTTACAAACTCACCACCTCTATCACTTCTAATGACGGTGATTTTGTATCCATTTTCATTCTTAACTAAAGCACAAAATTTTACAAACACATCAAACACTTCATGCTTATGAGATAGAAAATACATCCATGTATACCTAGTAAAATCATCAACAATGACAAAGCAATATGATTTACCTCTAGACTTTGTGTTTGGGTGGGTCCGAACAAATCCATATGGATAAGTTCTAAGGCTCGAGTCACGTCACTTGTTACTTTCGTCTTAAATGACGATTTCACTTGTTTACTAAGGATACAAGGTTCACATTCCTTATCTTTCTTAAACGTGCATTTGGGTAGACCCTTGATGAGATCATGCTTAGTCAATTTTGACAAGTTTTCCATGCTAGAATGTCCTAATCTATGGTGCCACAACCATGCATCACATTCACTTTGTGCACTCAAACATGAAACATTTTGCATATTCATCTCATCAAAATTAATGGCATAAACATTTTTATCTCTATATGCGATAAATAAAGTCTCATGCTTCTCATTCCTAACAATGCATTTCGATGATTCAAACATAACATGAAATCCTTTGTCACACAATTGACTAACACTAAGCAAATTATGTTTCAAACCATCAACAAGATAAACATTAAAAATAGAAAGTTAATTGTTACCGACGGTTTCGAGACCAATAACTTTTTCTTTGTTGTTGTCTCTAAATGTAACCTTTCCACCATCATGTCGCACTAGTTCAATAAATTGATGCACATCTCCGGTCATGTGTCTTGAGCACCCACTATCCAAGTACCATAGGGTGCTCTTCCTCGCATCCTACATAATGGGAAACACACTAGATTTTGGTACTCAAACACCTTTAGGTCCGAGAAAGTTAGTGTTATAAACATTTTTAACTACCCATGCTACTCTATCCACTTTGGCCTTTTGTAAGACACATTTCCCAACCACATGAGACCTATTGCACTTTGAGCATCTACGATCATCGTTTAGCAATTTCTTGTAACTCAACAAGTTTGCTTCATAGACTATGCCTCTTTTGTTGAGTGCACGTCGTTGTGCTCCCAACATCATGTCAAACATTTCCCTACCATTGGTGAACTTATGCACCGTGCTAGTCAAGTCCTCTACTTCCTTGACTAAAGCATCTCTCTCCTCTAGGACTTCATTCAAGTCACTTTAGAGATCATTAATGGTCTCATTTTGTGACTCTATTTCACTAATTGATATGGTCAAGCTCTTTTTGAGCTGTTTGGTCTTTTTGACCTCCTTTTCCAACTCTTACCTAAGCTCATCAATATTTGGAACATCATCCAAATCATCAACATCATCAAAGTTAAAAGAGTTAGAATTTATCTCGCCTTGTGCCATGAGACAAAGTATTGCCTTCTCACTCTCCGATTCGAATTCCGAACTTGATGATGATGAGTCATCCCAAGTTGCCTTGAAGCTCTTCTTCCCATTCTTCTTATCCTCCACCTTCTTGGATTTGCATTCCGCCTTGATGTGACCCGGTTTGCCACATCCGAAGCATATAATCTCACTTGACATTCCTCCCTTGCTTCCACTTCTAAACTTCTTCTTGTACCTATCCCTCTTGTACATTGCTTTGTTTAGCTTTCTTGAAAGCATAGCTACTTCCTCCTCAAGATCATTTTCGTCACTAGATTTTTCATTTTCAACGACATCTATTGATGCAACCGAGGAGCTATTTGCCTTCAAAGCAATCTCTTTTCTTGAACTCTTTGCGCTTCCATTTAGTACTTCTAGTCTAGCTCGGTCTTTAAGTTCGAATTCATGGACCGTTAGCTCTCCACACAATGCATCAAATGTACAGTCTCCAAGGTTTTGTGCCGATTGAATAGCTTCTTGGCATTCCGTTCCTTAGGCAACCATATAATGAATTTGTACACTGAGGTTTTTTGATCATAATTCTTTCCAAGATTCTTGATCTCATTCAATAGTTTAGTGAACCGTGTGATGGCGGTGGCTATATCTTCATCGGATCCAACCCGAAAAGTTTCATAGTGCTCCTCAAGAATCCTCAACTTTGTCTTTTTCACTTGCATGGTACCTTCATAGTATACCCCAAGCTTTTCCCATACTTCCTTGGTCGTTTGACAAGCACTCACTTGGTTAAACTCATTTTCACTTAATGCGCAAAATAAGTGATTCATGGCTTGATCATTTGAAAGCTCACTCTTGATCTCCTCGGCGGTGTACTCTTTCAAAGGCTTGTCCGGCGGAGTGTAACCACTTTCAATTGCATCCCATAAGAATCTATTTTGTGCTCTAATATAGAACTTTATTCTCACTTTCCAATGAACATAGTTAGTTCCATCAAAATACAGAGGCCTACTCGAGGAGTTTCCTTCCCTAAGGCGAGCCGGATCTAGAGTTTGCATCCTTGCACAAAAAAACACTCAAAGATACGTTAGTAACACTTTGAGCAATAACCCGCTCTGATACCAATTGAAGGTCACCCAAGAGGGGGGTGAATTGGGTTACCGAGTAGTTATTGCCTTTTTTAAAACTTTATGCGCAAATGACAATGATAAAGCATATACCAACAATGAATGTCTATGCTATGCAAGTGAATGGGATAGAAGAGATGGAAAGTGAGACACGATTTATAGTGGTTCGATCCAATGATCTACATCCACTACCTAACCTCCCCGGTTAGGATTTTTAAACCCCCACTTATATTTCAAACAAGTGTTACAACCTAAGCATACAAGCTTAGAGTGTCTAATCACAATTAGGACTTCCTACCTAGTCGCAACTAGGATTTATGCCTAGCCTTAACTAGGTCTTCCCCTTGGACTTAGATTCCACTAAGTCTTACAATTATCCAATTACAACAAGTAGCTGAAAAAATGAGATACACTTTACAACATAAAGTGGTATCAAATTCAAACACTAGCAAGCCTCCTAGAGACTAACAACTCTAATGCATGCAAGTATGAGAATAAATGGAATATGCAAATATGTCACTGATTTTGTTGTAAATCCCAAATATGAAATCATTTTAAAAAATCTAATGTGTTAGTCCAAAACTGATTTCAATGCTAAGAACAAGAGTTTAACAAAAATCAAATATAAGTGCAAAACTTTTGTTCAAATCAATCTTAGGGTTTAATAAAATAAGTTTAAGTGCAAAACCCAAGATGAAGGTGTTCAAACACACAACAAAATGATTTTCAATTCAAACACACAAAACTATGTAAATTAAGCACAAGAAAAGATGCTAGAACAAGGACTTTCTTACAACCAAGAAGATGACAAAAGAGATCAGTTTTGAAGAGATTCTTGTACTCCTTTGAATGCCTCAAAGGAGCTGGATTTTAGAGCTAGATGACAGCCACAAGAATCTTCTTTTTCTTCTTCACAAAAATCAAAGTTGTTCTCTTGTAAGTTTTGAGCTTTTTGAGTGTGTTTCTTCCTTGTTGAAACAAAACCTTGTTCTTGGTGGTTTTATAATGTTAGGTATCTCATCTTACCAGTTTGTGACCGTTCTAGGGATCCAAGGGTTCAGAATTCATCAAGAATTCAAATTAAAGTGTGTTTTTTAGCTTTTTAAAAAAGCTATCAGGTATGCAATTAGCGCTCTAATGCTGAGACTTAGCGCGCTAACTCTGCACTTAGCGCACTAACTGCAGGGATCTCAAAATAAATATTTTGTCCCTTTGTGTTAGCGAGTCTTAAACACGTCCGGGACCCAACCAACCCTTATTTAACATGATATATATGTTTAATATGGGTCATTAAGCCTATTTGGGTGGTCCGAATATTTTTACAAATCCCGAAAACGGAAAATCTCAATTTCATAACGTGCGAGGGACTTTTCTGCAAATTTGCAGTTTTCTTTTCAAAGACCTTTCAAAAACAAGTTTTTCTTTTTTGAAAACTTCCATAATGATCTTCAATATGCAAATACCCATGAACACATAGTTTCACATTGTGTTAAAATTCCAATTTGAAACTTCGAGTAATCTCATGACATGTGAAAATTCGTTTAAAAAACTCGATATGCATGAACTAATGCATTTGGCTTGCATGGATGAATTTTTACACCTTACATCAAAATTACAAATTGTAGCTTGATCTTTCGTCTTTATTCCTTCATGAATGCCGAGTCTTGAACTTGTACGGCTTGAATACCCGTGATGTGTTGTTTTGCTTCCTTTAACAAAAATTAAAAAACACTTGATATTTATTAGTCCATTTTCACCTTGTTTGTTTTCATCAAAATCTCGGTCGGAGTTAGAGTGACTAACCACTTAGTCCAACATATATATGCGGGGTTTCCACACTCTTGGTTGTCTCAACATGTGTCTTGGAGTTTACTCGATTAGTTTGAGATTTAATTACGTCTGCTATACTTTGATAACTCACTAATTTGAATAACTCTGTTAAGTTGATATAATAATGCTTAATTAATGAATAATGGTAAGGAAGACTGACTAGGCTTGTGTTGACTTTGTACGGTTGGCTCAGGGGTCTACATAAGTCTAGGTCGGGCGGGGCCCAGTTTATGGTTATGGACTTGGGGCCGTCACAGTTGGTATCAGAGCCAAAAGTTTTAAACTTTGCTCTTTGTCAACTCACAACCAGCATAAAACACAAATCAATCATTAATTAAGACAATGGTTGAACTTAGAGTGGAACCCTATGATTATGAATTAAGTCTTAGTTAGGAAGTGAGGAGAGTTGAAAAATTAAAACTGGACTATATGAGCTATTTGATGTGTTGTATATTATCACTATCGATAGCTATAGCCTGAACGAGTACAACCTTTCGTAGCAGATTGCGATGGCCGATCAGCCAGAGTCAAAAGGTGGCGGTTCAGAGGATGCTCAGCGGAGATTAGTTAAAGTGTCTCAATTGGTCATTTCACATAGCCAACAACTCAAGGAGATTCTCCAATTACTGAGAGCTAAGGTTGTACTAGTAGGACATGTGATAGCCAAGGGGGGCATAGGTTCAGACTGAGGTAACACCACAAATATCGGCTGAGGATACGCCAATTATGCCCACGGGTACCAGTATTAGGGCGACAACTGAGGTGAGACAGTCCCGCGAGTTTCAGAGACATAACCCGGATAAGTTTCATGATGGTACGGATCTTGAGGGTACACAGAGATTCATGATGTTTTAGTCATTCTAGAGCATATGAGAGCTTCGATAGCATCAACATCCTTTTTCAGAGAGGTGGACACTTGGTGGCGTAACATGATGGCTACGAAAGGAAAGCCTAAGGATTGAGCTGAGTTTAGGAAGAGGTTTAATGAGAAGTATTTTCCTCCTTCGGTCAAGAACCTGAAAAGGATCAAGTTTCGAAACATCAGGCAGCATACCAGGGAGTCAGTCATGCAATATATGCGTCATTTCTTGCAATTGTTAGAGTATGTCAATATCATTCACGACCCAAATCTTTAACCCTATTTTAATCTCTTAATTAGGATCATCGAACCGTGGCGTGGGACCCACACTGTGATGCGCACATTGACCGAGGCACGTGGTCGAGGTATATTTTATTTTTGTAGTGGTGTATGCTTAATGTGGTGTATTTGTGTAGACTTATTAAGTCAGTTCGTACAGTTGTTGGCGTCGAGACAAGAGCATGGACGCTCCTCGAGTTGCTTGTGAGCCGTTGGACCTGGTAGCTAGTCTTATGGTAAGTTTTATTTATTGATTTTATATGAGTTAATGATTATTTGTATACCCTAAGGTTATATGTTAATACAAATCAAAACATAAGTCGTATAGTTTTGATTAAAAATCTACAACACAATATGTATCGAGATCCGTGCGAGTAAGGAATCTAGAAGTTCTAAGTTAGAAACTTGCGTTAGAGTGAGAGAGTTAATGGAGAATGATGGAGTGATTATGTATCACTAGATGTCCTAGAGATGGGCTAAGTACACTAAATGAAACTCAAATGTGTATAAGTCACCATTTCAACTCTCTCTCCTCATTTGTTTCTCATTGCATGTTCAAAAATTCAGAATTTGGGGATTCATGAGTTGCTGGAAATTTTGGGCTAAAGAGAGAGAGAGCTCAATTAAAGAATCTAAGCCTTATATAGAGATTTCTCAAGTTATATAGGAGTGAAGGAGCCAACAATAGGTACAACTTCTTGAACTCCTTCAAACAAATTGTAAGCTTTGGCTTTTGAATCAAAGAGGTTTTCAATTATAAACTATTTCTAAGTCTATTTTCACTAATTTTAAGCTTTCAAAACATTCCAATCACATCTCAAGTCTCATTTTCGACTTTTAGAAGTTTTTCTCAAAAGTTGGGAGTTTTCTTATGAAATTGGAAAATGGATTTTTTTACTTGCAAGATGTTTCTGATTTTGAAAATAAACTCCATATTCTTAATCCTTGAAAAAAACTTCAAGTTAGTGTCAAGAATTTCCAGATTCAGTTTTGACTTTGTTTTGTCAAAATTATGGATTTTTGCAATTCATGGTGTTTTTCATGAGTTTGAAGAAATGTATGCAGGAATCTCTTGATTTTTGATGAATGGATGTAAAATATTGAAATGTCTGCCTTGTTTGAAATTTGAAGGATGTGTTGGACCTTAGTGGAGGTGAACAAGGTCCAAGAGATGATGAAGGAGGCAAACCTGAGTTGCAGGAACCCATATGTAACGACCCAAATTCTCGACGACCCAACCTATGGTTATTTTGGTAATTTCATGATAAAAATATGTTGGGTGTTTGATGTGAAAAATACAATTCTAAACTTGTCAAATTAAATATGAGTTAGGGAGTAAGTAAAGTTTTATTTTAAATAATAAAGCCCAATTGAGATTATGACCCAAAAGGGTATTTTAGACAAATTGTAAATAGTCACAACCCTAATCCCTAACCCTAATGCTATTTAAGCAAATCAAAGAAAGCTCTAGCCCCAATTTTATAAAACACTCACATGGAGAGGAGGAGAACAAGAGGAGAGTTCAAGCTCAAGAGATGTACAACCTCACTTCCCTCCTTGATTTCTTTATTATTTATTGAAGATTTGGAGACCAAAGGGTCGATGGTGTCGACAGCGGCAAGAACGCGAGGAAAATAGAAAAGAAAATAAGAAAGGAAATATTTGATCTATGTTAGAATGAGATTTTGGAAAGGATTTTGAGTCAAAGACTCCATTGAAGGCATGGTGAGATTCTAATACTCTCTAGATTTATTGTCTTGGTGTTGGTATTGGTAATGAGAGTTGATGATTTGTAAAGTTTGTTCAATTTTTTTTAGATCTAGTCTTGAAATGGGTTATACAAATTTTTAAACTTTATGATAACGAGTATTATGGATGAATCAATCTTGTTTACCATGGTTTGATGGTACATGAAAGGATTTCCCCATGATTTTAGCAAATTGAACGCGGTTGAAGTTTATTGATATGGATTTGGTATTTAAGGTTGATTTGAGATTTAAAAATGGACTTTGAATCTTTTCTTTAGGAAATAAACTTATTCGATAAATTTGTGGACTTTGACTGAATATTGTCATTTGAGAATTTAAAGTCTAAATTGAGTCTTGTATGGTGATTTGGATCTTTTTAATTATAATTAATCGAACGTCTTCGATTTATATTGGAAAAATCAAGTCTTAGCGGATTTTCCTTGTTTTACATCACCGCATTCCTATTTTACTCAAATCATCGATTCTAATTTTAAGTGTCGATTTTAGAGTCGTAAATGACCTTTAGCGAAGTCAGCTATAAAATAGGGTGAATCTCTAAGGTCTAGACAATTGATTTTAAACTTGTATGGTTGTAGATACATAAAGTAATTATTCATTTAAATTGTCTAGATTTGCGAGACGGTTCACATCGAGCCCAAAAGCGAGAAGATCAAAATTAGGATTCGTGGCGAGTGCAGGTAAGTGGGGAGCTTGCTCAATTATCAAATATGGCATGATTATTAGTTATGCTTAGGATTCATAATTTGAATTAAAGACTTAGGATTTATGGGTTGCGTCGTGGTATTGGCTCGAACCTACGTATCTATGGAATGTGAATGCACTGTTATTCATGGCCCCAGAATATGTGGAGTTCCACCGAGGGTCTTATTAGCAAGTAAATCTATAAGAATACCTCAGAATGTGGTGGTACCACCGAGGGTCGTTAACACCCCAGGATGTGTGGAGTTTATCACCGAGGGCTTTACTTGACTAATTGAATTCATAAGTATGTCACGTAGGGACATGAGTTGGAGTTACCTTCTCTTGTACTCGTGAGACATAGGGATGTGCATCGGTGATGGCTTGGACGAACCTACTGTTGATTTGATGGGACAAACGAGAGGGCACATAAGGCCTGTGTGCTAGCTGGTTGTTTCCATCACTTTGAGAATAGGAGAATCGGTCACCGAATTCTTGCCAATATCTAGTATGCATTGAATGGAACATCGACTTATCGTATTATTATATTTTATAATACATAATCTCGCGAAACCCCTTCATTTATATGAAAGTTTGAAATTATGAAATGATTTTTCAATTTCTTTAATGCTATGCAAGATTATTGTTGTTATAATTTGATGGCTTAAGAATACGTCATATATGTTATGAAAAGATGAAATCCTATTTATTTGTGGCTTACAAACCTTATGTCCTTGATAGCACTTGATGATTCATTATACGATTATCTTTTATGAAATCCTGCTACCATGCTACTATTTAATGAATCCTTGTTTGTTTTCAAATACATGCTAGACTATGCATGCTTATTAGGTATTACTTATATATTTGATGGTTGAACGGGTTTTTCGCATTACTGAGCTCCATTGGTTCTTTTAGCTCACCCCACTTACAATACAAGTTCATCAACGAGTGCGCTAGAATTGAGACAAGGGAGAAACGAGCTTGAAGTCTTCATTTGATGTGAGCCTTGAGTTGATATATATCATGTATATTCGATTTTGAAACTATTAAACTTGGGTTGTAATTAAGATAAGTTTTTAGGTGGTTTGAAACCTACTTACCTTTAGTTGATCCACTTGGGAGTTTTAATAAGTTTAACTCAATACGAACCCATTTATAGTTTCATAGATATTCTTGTAAACTTAAATCTATTGGCTTAAGGATATCTCTTTGTATTTATTTCGCAATTATTATCCTTTGTTTAGCCAATGTACTTTCCGTAGGTTTATTTGTTTAGGCGTGCCAGACCGTTATTTGGGCTCCAAGTGGTAGTCTGGGCCGGGCAACACGATCTTAGGTCGGGGACGCGTCGTCACAGTTGGTATCAGAGCCTAGAGATTAGAACCTAGGGAAACGTTAGGTTAGGAAAATCTAATATGTAGGGCCTTTAAGTTTAAAAGTCAAGTTAAGTCGAACAAATCAGTGGTATAGGACATTGGTTCAAAGTCAACTTAACACGCAATAATGATAAATCTTAGGATGGGATGGGACAAAAGATACTTGATAAAGATTTAATGTGATGATTATTTGCTACTTTGTATATATAAATATTTCGTTAGATATATAGGTAAATGTCTTTGCTTAAGACGTGAAACCTTGATTCCACGAGTTGGAAATGACAATTAACAACACAAGAAAATCAAAGGGAAGTCCGCAGAAGGTTCCACATGTGTTGCAAGGAAGTGTACAACGCTTTGTTGCAAGAATGGTTCTGATAGAACGACTAAACTTAGAGTGGAAATTGTATGGCAAGATGCGCCTATACTTCACGATAAAGTGGCAAATAAAGACTTAAGCAAGAATCGATAGACTTGAAAGGACAATGAGACGCCACGTTAAATACGCAAGATGGAATTGTGACTTGATCACATTTCAGAGAAGTAACTCTGAAATTAATGATCCTAGTAAGGATACAAATGAATCGTTTGTTTCAAACAATGATAAGTAAGTTAGTCCGGCCAGTAGGCTGAACTTGAAAAACTTAATTCAAGATATAGACGTCAAGTATACTTTTAAAACCTCTAATGCACGATTAAGAATGTGAGTCATTGGTCTATAAATTCGATTTGAAGGTTATTACTATAAATCAAATTAAGTTGTTTCAGGTGATCTATTTTTATCGAAAAATAATTTTTCAACTATATTGGACCATGATTTTTGTATTGTCTTCGAGTTGATGTTTGCCGCATTTTATTGAAGTTTTTATGGAAGGATTTCACGTGTCTTTACAAAATTTTAAAAAGGCGAACAAGTACAAAAAGGAAATCGTTTATTTTCCTTGGTATTCAAAAGATAAAACGAATAGACTCATAATCATTTCAAGAATTTGATGTTGTAATTTTGATCCTTACATAAAGAGTTTTACTGAATTTTAAAGTTTTTAATTTGATAAAAAATGCAACGTATGTTTTGGATCTATGTCGCCATTGTGTGTTTGGAACACAAAATTTACTTACCGTTATAGTTTACTTTTGAATTATATCGACTAAATAGATTTGAAATGAGTTTTACGAATTGTTAGAAAATACGAGAAGAATTTTAGATGATTTCTATAAACTAAGCCTAGCTCGGTTCGAAAAGTGGTTTTGATGAAAACTTGATAGTTTTTTTTTAAAAAAAGGTTTTGATTTGGATTTAACTTCTCGATTGATTGAATTATGACATTCAAGTTTCGATCGAACCTGTGTAAAAGAAAAATAAAGCTAAGCTAGTTATCGATAGGTTGAATACTAAATATGAGGACCCAAATTGAGAGTTAGCTCGAAGCGTAAATGCATAATGTACAAGATGGCGAATGAGAAATTAAAGAATACATTGAAAACTACTCAATGAGAAAATCTAGTGAATACAAATTGTCAAATTAGTACACTCAAAGATGGGTAAGTTACTAAAATTGGGAATCCAAAGTCAAAGACTATTTTGGTGAAATAGTCATGTGTGAAGATCGTGATTGCCAAGTAGAAAATTTGTAGATGTTGTAAAGACTCAAGATTTGAGGTTAAAATTATATAAATCAAAAGTAACCACTGCAACAAAGAAATTATTTTAACATAATTAGAAGAGAGTTGATTCATAAAGTTGGGGATACCAGGAATTGATAAATTGTGTTCGAAATGAATGGAGAGTACGCAATAGCAGTATCATGACAGAATAATTAAAGGAAGTCTTAAACTAAACGGTATGTATGAGTTATATTAGTAGGTTGTAAAGAGCGTATGACGCAGTTAATGATATTATAATGAACTCGATGATAAGTGAATCATTAAAATCGGGGGTACACCAATAAAAAGAATATTTCTGATATGATTAGACGTGTGGATTCATAACTTTTGAGTCAAAATGAAACCTAACCAGATTGGTAGGGAATGGTTGAATGAAAAATGAAGTTGAAGAGTAATCGAGGCAAATGATTGTTACATAACATTAGTCAATAATGACTTGATTCTTAAAATTGGGGATCCTAGAATAGGATCGACCCATAGAAAAACGAAGTAATTTGGTGATGAGAAGAATTGCGAACTTAAGAGAGACAATATGCATTGCAATAGTACCATATTCAAGAACAAAATTTGTAATCGAAATGGTGACGTCACGAAGAATCATGTGGATCACTTGTGGGAAGTAACTTGTGATTTCTTTTGATAAAAGTCAAATATTACATTAAACATATAAACTACCAAACTAAATGGTTGAAAGGAAAGATGAAAGATCTGATCAGTGATAGGTCGACTATTAAAAGTGAGGATCCTAGGTTAGGATACGTTCAAAACAATTAAGGATGGTGGGGAAATACCCTAAACTAGCAATGAAACATGAATATATGAGTAAAGATCAAATTTCTTAAATTTCACACTGTTAACAAAATGTGTAGTTTACACTTGAAAACCTGAGGGCTTAGTATAAATCTAAAAGTGAAGCCCTAATTTGATGGCGTAGGAGAATTGGAGGTTGCAAGCCAGATGGTTAAGCGATAGATTTGCAATTGGTTAAGTGTTAAGGATATCAACACATGGAGATAATGCTCGAATAATCAAGGTCGACACCGTAACAGGTGACAAGCATAAGCAAATTATGTAACATAAAGGTTTGCCTAAGCATGAGGTCATTTTAAATCAATCCCATGAGAAATCAGTTGATATTCTTATTTTCAAGAATCATTGAATTTGGAGAAAATGAAGAACATCATGAATGGCTATGTGCTAAGTATAAGCAAGAAAACCATAACATAAACAGTGTAAGATAATTCTCGAAATTGGTAAATATGAGTTTGAGTACACTTGAATTAAAGCTTTAGTATCAAGTCGTACAAGATAAACTTATATGAGTTTTATGTACAAGGATCTGTACTTTATTGTTGGAGTATCCAACAAAACGTATATGCAGTGTTACAGTAGTAATGCACGAGTGTAATATATTAAAATATAAGTTTGAGTTATGAACTTGAAATAACTAGATCGTAGTGTGACACGAGTTCTTAATAACCACATCTGGAGTATAAATTATGTAACTCCCAAGAAACGACGTGAATGTCAAGTTTGAAACATGAAAGCTAAATCACCTTCATTTCTCAGAGAGTGAGGTACTAAACACATTATAAGAGCTAAGAGTTAGCTTAGAAAGATGAGAAGGGACCATTGTATACCAAAAAGGGGTCATGACTAAGTCAACAATGTTTAAAATAGTCACCCAAGATCGTGAGAATCGATCAGTGCGAGGACGTAATACGATAGATCTCTTGAAAATCGAGATATAGTGATAAGAGATCTTGGTATGAAATAAAAAAAATGGTGATGCAATGGAGCACATTCAGATGAATGCTGAAACCTACTTAGAAATAGTGACGATGTTAAAAATATTCCATAAGATTTTAAAGGTGGAAGCTTGTTTACGTCAATTAACAGTTAAGTGTGACAGAGGAGTTACAAAGTGGATCATTAGTCAAAAGTTAACTTGAATTATGAACCTACAAGAATAAATGTTGATAAACATGTGATGCCAATAATATCAAGGTATTATTCTAGAAAGGAATACTATGTCTGCCTATTTGTAGCCTTCACAGATAAGCCGCAAAGACATGATGAGTCGTTCAATGAGATACGTAACCGAGATGTTGATAGAGATGGTTTGCTAGTGCTTATGTTATAACAGACAATTATCCTTGTTTTTCCTACTGCCAGTTGGTGGTATGGTGTTAATGCCAGATAGGCAGAGACATTCTTTGTCACAGATAGGCACCAGATCACATCTCAGTGTGGTTCTAACTCTCTGTAAGTTGAGCGACTTGAGCGTATATTGCGATTTCGGTGAAGATTTTAAAGGAATACCTTAAGAACACGTGACGACAGAAGAACTTGGCAAGTGGCTGAGTATAATGATCCTATTGAAACCTATAAGAGAGGCCTTATGAATTTCGATCAGTGGGACGGAAATGAAAATGTTGAGATAGTAGAGTCAAAAGTAAGACTTTATTTTATGTGGGGTATAAGCAGAACGTGTAAGAGAGAATTGACACCAATTAAATAATGGGTCATTAGAGAAACCATTACGAATGGACCAGTCAAATTATGAGTGTACCTTATTTTGACTTTCGAGGACGAAAGTTCTTAAAATTGGGGATATTGTAACGACCCAAATTCTCCACGACCCAACCTATGGGTATTTTGGTAATTTCATGATAAAAATATTTTGGGTGTTTGATGTGAAAAATACAATTCTAAACTTGTCAAATTAAATATGAGTTAGGGAGTAAGTAAAGTTTTATTTTAAATAATAAAGCCCAATTGAGATTATGACCCAAAAGGGCATTTTAGACAAAATGTAAATAGTTATAACCCTAATCCCTAATCCTAATGCTATTTAAGCAAATCAAAGAAAACCCTAGCCCCAATTTTATAAAACACCCACATGGAGAGGAGGAGAACAAGAGGAGATTTCAAGCTCAAGAGATGTACAACCTCACTTCCCTCCTTGATTTCTTTATTATTTATTGAAGATTTGGAGACCAAAGGGTCGATGGTGTCGACAGCGGCAAGAACGCGAGGAAAATAGAAAAGAAAATAAGAAAGGAAAGATTTGATCTATAATAGAATGAGATTTTGGAAAGGATTTTAAGTCAAAGACTCCATTGAAGGCATGGTGAGTGTAACGACCCTAAAATTTTAACTCGTGCCACGTGATATTTCAGGGTCGTATTGTGGGCCCAACTAGCCATGGTGTATTTGTTTCAGTCCTCGGGAGTCGACACCGAGGTATGTTATGTTTGTTTGGTGATTTGTATTATTTATTTATTACCGAACATTAAATTCAATATTCCAAATGAGTAAGGACGTGGTGAGTGTGCGTTAGTACCGTTGAACAAGTTCGGTACGAAAGAACGCGTTAAATGATTATTTGAGAGTCCGTGGGACGAAAATGAAATAAAAACATTGATATTTACAAATGAAAATAATTAATGGAATTAAATAATAAATTATGGGCGCCGAGTAATATGTGGGGTCGTGGGCGATACGTGGGAGTCGAATATTAGTGTGCACGGTCGAGTTAACTCGTTGGCGCGCAAAACGAAATTTTAGACATGAAAAAATACAATTATATATATATATATATTTATATATATAGAATATATATAAATGTATATATAAGTTAAAAAAAAAATGACCAAGAGGGGCATTAGTTTATTAAAGAAGTGGATAATAATTGGAGGGGCAAAATGGTCATTTGACCCAAAAATTTGATAAAAAGCTCTACCGACACCCCATTCTCACAATTCAACCGAGAGAGAGAGAGGAAGAGGGAGAGAAGAAATTGAAGAGAAGTATCAATTTGTTGAGGTGTGGAGATATTGGAATCGTTGAAGTGAGATTTGCGGTGTGGGTTTTCGAAATCGAAGGGAGCTTGAGCATCGTGTTGGTGAGTTTTATCTTTCTCCACTTTTGTTTATTATTTTCGAAATTTTTGTGTTGATGATGAAGATGGTGTTGGTGTTGTTGATGTTAGTTGTTTGTTGGAAAAGAGAAAGGAGAAAAGAAAAGAAAAAAAAAAAAAAAAAAATGGAAGCGAGAGACGAACCGGTTTCGTCTCTGGAAGAAAAAAAAAAAAAAAAAAAAGGGTTGTTGGAGAAGAAGGGGATGGGAGGGCCGGGTCATGGTGACCCGGGCCCGACCCGACCCGGGACCCACCATTATTAAAATAATAATATATTTATTTATTTATAATAAATAAATAAATTAAATATTTTTATTTTTATTTATTATAAATAAATATTGGAAAAATCTGGAAAATTCAGAAAAAATAGGAAAAAATTCTGAAAAATTATATTTCAACCAAATAAATAGAAATTTGGGAATTTTTATGAAAAATGAAGAATTTGAGATTCGCGACGAGACTTTTGTCGGGGTTTTTGTCTCGTAAAGCGTGAAATTGTTAAAAATAGCCAGAAAAATATTGAAAAATATTTTTCTAAATTGTATGAAAATTATGAGGTTCCACTCGGGTATCCTAATGGGTTTAAATGGAACCCAATACCGGGTAAGCGACCCAAATTGAGCAAAGGAACAATAATTTAGAAAATTGTAGAAAATGAGTTAAACTTGAGAAAAAATTGAAGAATACTTGGAATAATTAGGGAAAAATTAACGGAAATTGGTCGAAATAATTGTCAGGTGACGAGCGAAGTGTTGGAAACTAATTGGGGAACGTGTGGAGCTACGCGAGGGCCTTTTTAGCGGAAGTTGAGGTGAGTAAAGGCAACAATAGAGTCAACATAATTGCTTTTCTATTTATTGATTAATTATTCTTGAAATGCAAGCCCTTTGTATTCCATTCTAGTTCAGGTGACCTAGGGTTTAGGTAGTCCGACTGTGATGAGAAGTCTCAACGAGTTTAGCGGCGCGCATAGATCGTGGCTTCTCGTTGGAGCCTATCGAAATGATTTAGCATCCGGCTTGTGATCGTGTGGCTTTCTTTCGGTAGTGTGTTAGGAATTTAGCAAACGGCTTTGTCTCGTGGCTTTTCCTAACGAGTGTGCGTTCGATGGAGGCGACCTTCGGGCCCACCGGTTCGTACGGGGTGGATTGAGCAGGGGAGGCGCTTTTGGGCCCATCGTGTCGATCGCAAGCTGATGAGGTCTTGAGACCCGCGGTTTGATTGGGACTATCTATTCTCCTATCCATTTGTTTCTCGGTCACTTGATTTTCGTTGTTTGTACTTGTTGAATCTATTTATCATGCGACTTGCTATCTATTTCAGTTTCTTGTTATACACTGCATGATTTATAGACTTATGATTATTGAAAATTCAGTAAATTATGTTGAGATATCTATTGTTGTCTTTGTTCTTTTATATTTTGTACTCACCGTCCTTTTTATGACGGTGGGTGCAGATCCACAGACGAGTAAGGGCAAGGCGCCGATGCTTGGCGATATCCTCTGAGGCACGCTCAGAGCCATTAGCTTTGCTCTCACTTTGTAGGTATTTTGTCATTTTGTTGTATATTTGGCTATGTATCCATTTGTTTTGATATTTTGGGGCTTTAGGGAGTTGAACCTTACTGTTGATACATGTAAATGTTTATTTTGGGCTTTCAGTTGATTTGATACATGCATGTGATGTTGTTTGGACAGGATTTTCCACATTTAGGTTGAATGAGTAGTAAATTTTTTTTTAAGTTGGTGTTACAAAAAATTCCGCTGCACACCTAACTACTATTGAGGATAAAAGATGAGATAGAGTTAAGGTGAATCAAAAAAAGAGTGATCCAGGGTGAGTGAGTGAATAATGTAATGAGTAATTGGTAAGTTAAGGCTGACTAGACCTGCGTTGACTCGTTGGAGACGAGCTCGGGGGTCCACGTAGGTTTAGGCCGGGCGGGGCCCAGTTTGTGGTTGCTGGGGCCGTCACAGTTGGTATCAGAGCCTAAAGGTTTATCACCATGACTCTGAATAAGCATAAAACACAAGCAAATGAACTTAGTGTGGAAAATCTTAAGAACTTAACTCAAGTATAGTTGGGAAGTGGGAAATGATATATTATTCTGAGCATGTTAAATTTTAATGTGTAATATAATATATCGTTACGTAAGACTGATCGAGGCTCGCCATTTGCTATTGTAGATTGCGATGGCTGACCAGCCTGATGCTGGAGATCAGAGTGGAGTTCGTGATCCTCCACCAGATGCGCCGAGTGACGTTGCAGCTCTGGCACGTGAGTTACAATCCTGGACTCAGAGAGTAGAGTCACAGGGACGGAGGATGGATGAGATATTGGATATTCTCAGGGGACAGGCACAGCTGTTGCCATCTCCATCGACCTCAGGGATAGCTCCTAGACAGGATGTGAGTCCGGCTACACCTCAGGCTACTCCACTGGTTACTACTACTAGTACAGTACCTGCACCACCTATCACCGCAGTTGTTCCGGCACAGATTGCGGTGGAGTCACGTGTTCATGATGATATTGATTCACGCCTGACTGCAGAGGCGAGGTGGACTCGGGAGTATGAGAAATATAAACCAAAGAAGTTCAGCGGAGGTTCAAGTGTAGATGAGGCGGATTTGTACATTCGTAGTCACGAGAAGGTTCAGAAACTTCTCAAGATCGAGGATAGCAGAAAACCTGGGTTGGCGGCATTTTCTTTGTGACTGGAGATGCAGAGATGTGGTGGGAAAATTTAGTATCCACACATGGAGAGCCGACTATCTCGGTTAGACTTCAAGAAATATTTCGGTCGAAGTTTTATCCACCTTCAATATATGATAGCCAAGAGGGATGAGTTTATGCATATCCGACAGGCATTAGGAGAGTCAGTTATGACTTATATGGGCAGATATCAGCACTTACTTCCTTTTGCTGATGGAGTAGCTGACCGAGACAGAGATCAGGTCTATTATTTTACTGAGGGCTTGTTGCCAGCTATTGGAGGGACAGTGGTCACTACTCTACCTCCTACACTACAGGATGCTTATGACCGTAGTTTGGCGAGGGAGGCATATTTGAGGACACATCCCGCACAGGGATATGATCAGCCCCGTGAGGTACAGGATGAGCGGGGACAAGGCCGTTTAGGGGGCAGGAGGAAGAGGAATAGATGGCAAATTCGACGATGCGCGAGCTCGAGTGTAGCTTCGATCCGCACGGTCTTCGCGACCGGTTCGGACATATGTCACCACACCTACTCGCACACGTAGTTACCTTATTCGACCACCACCGGTACCACGCGAGCTGCAGCGAGCCTAGAGATGGTGGAGGCGAGAGGTAGGGGTAGTGTACGACGGGGACATGTCGGGTCGGGGATCGAGTAGGCGAGATTACTCAAGACAGACTTGCTGGAGCGTGTTATAGGTGTGGACGAGATGGGTCATCTTGTCGAGAGAGTGCCCACACGACATTGAGTTTCGACGAGACTGCGGGAGCTTGCCATCGATGTGGACGACGGGACATTACATCGAGAGAGTGTCCACACTTTGTTGATGTTCGAGCGAGAGAGTATCACCACGTCAGCAACATACGAGGGAGCGTGCACATGTTGTTGCTGAGCCAGACCCTCAGGCGACTCGACATCTAGTTGAGGGTATGATTTACATTTGTGGTCATTTGATGTATGTTATGATTGACTCTGGTTCTACTGTTTCCTTTATTTCTGGGCGCATGGTTGATGAGTTAGGGTTAAGACCAGTTAGACTAGAGAGACCTCTAGTTCTTAGCACAGCTGCTGGGGATAAAATCTACCCTAACATGATTTGTGAGCGTTGTATTGTAGAGATAGAGGGACATGAGTTACCAATAGATCTTAGAGTGTTAGAGTTTCTGGAGTTTGATGCATTGTTAGGCATGGATTGGTTAGGTCCTTATCACGCACAGATTGATTGTTTCGACAAGACGGTCACATTTCAGATTCTCGGACAGCCAGAGTTTACTTTTCGTGGTGGTGCGACTCAGTTGAGAGTTACCAGAGGCAGAGTAGCCACAGGCAGTGAGATTAAGACGTTTATGAGTATTTTAAGTATGGTAGGAAGAGCTGAGGCAAAGATCGATGAGGTACCAGTTGTGTGCGAGTTTCCGGACGTGTTTCCAGCAGAGCTTCCAGGGTTACCACCGACTAGAGAGATTGATTTCATCATTGATTTGGTTCCTAGAACCAAACCGATATCAATTCCACCGTACTGGATGGCTCCTAAGGAGTTGGAGGAGCTGAGATCACAGCTAGATGAGTTGTTGGAATTGGGTTTTATTCACCCGAGTATGTCACCTTGGGGTGCGCCGGTCTTGTTTGTGAAGAAGAAAGACGGCAGCCTGAGATTATGTATCGACTATAGGCAATTGAACCGGGTGACAGTGAAGAACAAGTATCCATTACCTCGTATTGATGATTTGTTCGATCAGCTGACTGGAGCGCAGTGGTTCTCGAAGATTGATTTGAGATCTGGCTATCATCAGTTGAGGATTAGAGCGAGAGAGAGAGAAAGACGGCTTTTCGCACGAGATATGGGCACTATCGCCACCGTTATGTCGTTTGGGTTGACGAATGCCCCCGCAATGTTCATGGATCTCATGCATCGTGTATTGAGACAATATTTGGATAGATTTGTTATAGTGTTCATTGACGACATTTTGATTTATTCTAAAACTCGTGAGAGAGCACGAGGAGCACCTCAGACGATCTTGCGAGACGCCGAGGGAGCATAGACTGTATGCCAAGTTCGGTAAGTGTGAGTTTTGGCTTACGAGAGGTTGGATTTCTAGGTCATATTGTCGGAGTTAGCGGAGTGTCGGTAGACCCCGCTAAGGTTAGAGCGATTGTTAATTGGCCTACACCGAGTTCGAAAGTGACAGAGATTCGGAGTTTTCGGGATTGGTGGTTATTACGGACGATTTGTGCGGGATTTTTCAAAGATTGCGGTGCCGATGACGCAGCTTGACGAAGAAGGAAGTCGATTTCAGTGGGATGATAGTTGTGAGCGAGCTTTTCGGACTTTAAAGGAGAGATTGACTACCGCGCCGGTGCTCGTATTACCCGAGTCGGGGAAGGGTTTTGAGGTGAACACCGATGCTTGTTTGGTCGGTTTAGGGCTTTGTGTTTTGATGCGGGACGGTAGAGTGATAGCTTATGCGTCCCGACAAATGAAGATTCACGAGAAGAATTACCCTACACATGACTTGGAGTTGGCGGCGATGGTGTTTGCACGAAGATTTGGCGTCATTATCTCTACGGAGAGAGGTTTGTATTATTTACTGACCACAAGAGTTTGAAGTATCTCTTCACTCAGAGAGAGCTTAATATGAGACAGAGACGGTGGTTAGAGTTCCTCAAGGATTATGATTTTTCGTTGGAGTATCACCCGGGGAAGGCTAATGTCGTAGCTGACGCATTGAGCCGAAGAGGGGTTGACTCGGAGGTTGTGACGTGTCGTATGACACATGAGTATGGATTTCTCGAGGCGTTCGAGATGATGTATTATGTTGATATTCCGACTAGCACTAGAGTGTTGATTTGTGGGCAGTTGAGGACTCAGACAGTTTCTATTCAGAGTGTACTTGATGGGCGACGGTCGATGAGCGATATCGAGGTACAGTGAGTTTGCTCAGAGTTTAGATCACCCAGAATGGAGTCAGTCGACAGATTTCGGCCTGAGATTTAGAGGGAGACTGTGGATTCCATCAGTGGCTGAGTTACGTGACGAGATTCTCCAGGAGGCTCACCGCTCACGTTTTTCGGTTCATCCGGCAGGACCAAGATGTATGCTGATATGCGTCGTCTGTTTTGGTGGCCGGGGATGAAAACCGATGTTAGTGATTATATTAGAGGTTGTGAGATATGCCAGCGAGTTAAGGCTGAGCATAAGAGGCCTGGTGGATTACTGCAGCCGCTTCCCATTCCTCGCTGGAAGTGGGAGCATATCGCTATGGATTTCATCAGTGGGTTACCTCGGTCTCAGCGCAGACATGACAGTATTTGGGTGATTGTGGATAGATTGACGAAGTCTGCGCACTTCATACCAATTTCTACCACACATCGAGTGGATAGGTTGGCGAGCTTGTACGAGAAAGAGATAGTGCGACTGCATGGAGTGCCATTGTCGATCGTATCGGACAGAGGGCCGCAATTTACGTCGCAGATTTGGCAGAGTATGCAGGCACAGTTTGGCACGAAGTTGAATCTCAAGATGTGACTTATCATCCACAGAGCCGATGGACGATCGAGAGACGATTCGGGTGTTGGAAGATATGTTGAGGATGTGTATTTTAGAGTATGGTGGTTCTTGGGAGGAGTATCTTCATCTGTGTGAGTTTGCTTACAATAACAGTTATCAGGCCAGTATTGGAATGGCACCGTTTGAGGCACTCTACGGCGGCCGTGCAGATCTCCATCTTGCGGGCGAGCCGCCGAGGATGTGGCAGTGATTGGGCCAGAGATTGTAGTGGATCACACAGAGAAGGTACGACTGATTAGACTTCGGTTGAAGGGTGCGCAGGAGAGGCAGAAGAGGTATTATGACAGGTACCATGGCGAGTTAAAGTATGAGGTGGGAGACTATGTATATCTGAAGGTTTCTCCACTGAAGGGTCACAAGAGATTTGGGATCAAGGGTAAGCTTGCGCCGAGGTTTATAGGTCCGTTCAGAGTGAAGAAACGAATAGGCAAGGTTGCGTATGAGCTTGAGTTACCACCTCAGTTAGCAGGAGTTCACCCTGTATTTCACATATCAACGCTTCGACTGGATAAGTCGAGAGAGGCCAGACGACCGATTGTGGACCTGAGTCAGATTGATCTGAGAGAAGACATTACTTACGATGAGCAACCTATTCAGATTATGGATCGGAAGGTGAAGGTATTGAGGAATAAGGAAATTCCCTCGGTTCTCGTCAAGTGGCAGCATCACGGGGATGAGGAACTGACTTGGGAACTGGAGTCTTATATGCGCGAGCATTTCCCTTACTTGTTTTGATTCCGGTAAGTCTTACCCTATATGTTCGTTTAATTTCGAGGACGAAATTCTCAATAAGGGGGGGAGACTGTAACGACCCTAAAATTTTAACTCGTGCCACGTGATATTTCAGGGTCGTATTGTGGGCCCAACTAGCCATGGTGTATTTGTTTCAGTCCTCGGGAGTCGACACCGAGGTATGTTATGTTTGTTTGGTGATTTGTATTATTTATTTATTACCGAACATTAAATTCAATATTCCAAATGAGTAAGGACGTGGTGAGTGTGCGTTAGTACCGTTGAACAAGTTCGGTACGAAAGAACGTGTTAAATGAGTATTTGAGAGTCCGTGGGACGAAAATGAAATAAAAACATTGATATTTACAAATGAAAATAATTAATGGAATTAAATAATAAATTATGGGCGCCGAGTAATATGTGGGGTCGTGGGCGATACGTGGGAGTCGAATATTAGTGTGCACGGTCGAGTTAACTCATTGGCGCGCAAAACGAAATTTTAGACATGAAAAAATACAATTATATATATATATATATAGAATATATATAAATGTATATATAAGTTAAAAAAAAAATGACCAAGAGGGGCATTAGTTTATTAAAGAAGTGGATAATAATTGGAGGGGCAAAATGGTCATTTGACCCAAAAATTTGATAAAAAGCTCTACCGACACCCCATTCTCACAATTCAACCGAGAGAGAGAGAGGAAGAGGGAGAGAAGAAATTGAAGAGAAGTATCAATTTGTTGAGGTGTGGAGATATTGGAATCGTTGAAGTGAGATTTGCGGTGTGGGTTTTCGAAATCGAAGGGAGCTTGAGCATCGTGTTGGTGAGTTTTATCTTTCTCCACTTTTGTTTATTATTTTCGAAATTTTTGTGTTGATGATGAAGATGGTGTTGGTGTTGTTGATGTTAGTTGTTTGTTGGAAAAGAGAAAGGAGAAAAGAAAAGAAAAAAAAAAAAAAAAAAAAAATGGAGGCGAGAGAGACGAACCGCTTCGTCTCTCGGAAGAAAAAAAAAAAAAAAAGGGTTGTTGGAGAAGAAGGGGATGGGTGGGCGGGTCATGGTGACCGGGCCCTACCCGGCCCGGGGGCCGACCGGCCCGACCGGGTGGGTCGGCCCGGGCCCGACCTGGTTGGGGACCGGGTCGGACCCGACCCGGACCCACCATTATTAAAATAATAATATATTTATTTATTTATAATAAATAAATAAATTAAATATTTTTATTTTTATTTATTATAAATAAATATTGGAAAAATCTGGAAAATTCAGAAAAAATAGGAAAAAATTCTGAAAAATTATATTTCAACCAAATAAATAGAAATTTGGGAATTTTTATGAAAAATGAAGAATTTGAGATTCGCGACGAGACTTTTGTCGGGGTTTTTGTCTCGTAAAGCGTGAAATTGTTAAAAATAGCCGAAAAAAATATTGAAAAATATTTTTCTAAATTGTATGAAAATTATGAGGTTCCACTCGGGTATCCTAATGGGTTTAAATGGAACCCAATACCGGGTAAGCGACCCAAATTGAGCAAAGGAACAATAATTTAGAAAATTGTAGAAAATGAGTTAAACTTGAGAAAAAATTGAAGAATACTTGGAATAATTAGGGAAAAATTAACGGAAATTGGTCGAAATAATTGTCGGTGACGAGCGAAGTGTTGGAAACTAATTGGGAACGTGTGGAGCTACGCGAGGGCCTTTTTAGCGGAAGTTGAGGTGAGTAAAGGCAACAATAGAGTCAACATAATTGCTTTTCTATTTATTGATTAATTATTCTTGAAATGCAAGCCCTTTGTATTCCATTCTAGTTCGGTGACCTAGGGTTTAGGTAGTCCGATCGTGATGAGAAGTCTCAACGAGTTTAGCGGCCAGGCATAGATCGTGGCTTCTCGTTGGAGCCTATCGAAATGATTTAGCATCCGGCTTGTGATCGTGGCTTTCTTTCGGTAGTGTGTTAGGAATTTAGCACCTTTTGTCTCGTGGCTTTTCCTAACAGAGTGTGCGTTCGATGGAGGCGACCTTCGGGCCCACTTTGGTTCGTACGGGGTGGATTGAGCGGGAGGCGCTTTTGGGCCTCATCGTGTCGATCGCAAGCGATGAGGTCTTGAAACCCGCGGTTTGATTGGGACTATCTATTCTCCTATCCATTTGTTTCTCGGTCACTTGATTTTCGTTGTTTGTACTTGTTGAATCTATTTATCATGCGACTTGCTATCTATTTCAGTTTCTTGTTATACACTGCATGATTTATAGACTTATGATTATTGAAAATTCAGTAAATTATGTTGAGATATCTATTGTTGCTGTTTACTGTTATATTTTGTACTCACCGTCCTTTTTATGACGGTGGGTGCAGATCCACAGACGAGTAAGGGCAAGGCGCCGATGCTTGGCGATATCCTCTGAGGCACGCTCAGAGCCATTAGCTTTGCTCTCACTTTGTAGGTATTTTGTCATTTTGTTGTATATTTGGCTATGTATCCATTTGTTTTGATATTTTGGGGCTTTAGGGAGTTGAACCTTACTGTTGATACATGTAAATGTTTATTTTGGGCTTTCAGTTGATTTGATACATGCATGTGATGTTGTTTGGACAGGATTTTCCACATTTAGGTTGAATGAGTAGTAAATTTTTTTTTAAGTTGGTGTTACAAAAAATTCCGCTGCACACCTAACTACTATTGAGGATAAAAGATGAGATAGAGTTAAGGTGAATCAAAAAAAGAGTGATCTAGGGTGAGTGAGTGAATAATGTAATGAGTAATTGGTAAGTTAAGGCTGACTAGACCTGCGTTGACTCGTTGGAGACGAGCTCGGGGGTCCACGTAGGTTTAGGCCGGGCGGGGCCCAGTTTGTGGTTGCTGGGGCCGTCACAGTGAGATTCTAATACTCTCTAGATTTATTGTCTTGGTGTTGGTATTGGTAATGAGAGTTGATGATTTGCAAAGTTTGTTCAATTTTTCTTAGATCTAGTCTTGAAATGGGTTATACAAATTTTTAAACTTTATGATAACGAGTATTATGGATGAATCAATCTTGTTTACCATGGTTTGATGGTACATGAAAGGATTTCCCCATGATTTTAGCAAATTGAACGCGGTTGAAGTTTATTGATATGGATTTGGTATTTAAGGTTGATTTGAGATTTAAAAAGGGACTTTGAATCTTTTCTTTAGGAAATAAACTTATTCGATAAATTTGTGGACTTTGACTGAATATTGCCATTTGGGAATTTAAAGTCTAAATTGAGTCTTGTATAGTGATTTGGATCTTTTTAATTATAATTAATCGAACGTCTTCGATTTTTATTGGAAAAATCAAGTCTTAGCAGATTTTCCTTGTTTTACATCACCGCATTCCTATTTTACTCGAATCATCGATTCTAATTTTAAGTGTCGATTTTAGAGTCGTAAATGACCTTTAGCGAAGTCAGCTGTAAAATAGGGTGAATCTCTAAGGTCTAGACAATTGATGTTAAACTTGTATGGCTGTAGATACATAAAGTAATTATTCTTTTAAATTGTCTAGATTTACGAGACGGTTCACATCGAGCCCAAACACGAGAAGATCGAGATTAGGATTCGTGGCGAGTGCAAGTAAGTGGGGAGCTTGCTCAATTATCAAATATGGCATGATTATTAGTTATGCTTAGGATTCATAATTTGAATTAAAGACTTGGGATTTATGGGTTGCGTCGTGGTATTGGCTCGAACCTACGTATCTATGGAATGTGAATGCACTGTTATTCATGGCCCCAGAATGTGTGGAGTTCCACCGAGGGTCTTATTAGCAAGTAAATCTATAAGAATACCTCAGAATGTGGTGGTACCACCGAGGGTCGTTAACACCCCAGGATGTGTGGAGTTTATCACCGAGGGCTTTACTTGACTAATTGAATTCATAAGTATGTCACGTAGGGACATGAGTTGGAGTTACCTTCTCTTGTACTCTTGAGACATAGGGATGTGCATCGGTGATGCTTGGACGAACCTACTGTTGATTTGATGGGACAAACGAGAGGGCACATAAGGCCTGTGTGCTAGCTGGTTGTTTCCATCACTTTGAGAATAGGAGAATCGGTCACCGGATTCTTGCCAATGTCAAGTATGCATTGAATGGAACATCGACTTATCGTATTATTGTATTTAATAATACATAATCTCGCGAAACCCCCTCATTTATATGAAAGTTTGAAATTATGAAATGATTTGTCAATTTCTTTAATGCTATGCATGATTATTGTTGTTATAATTTGATGGCTTAAGAATACGTCATATATGTTATGAAAAGATGAAATCCTATTTATTTGTGGCTTACAAACCTTATGTCCTTGATAGCACTTGATGATTCATTATACGATTATCTTTTATGAAATCCTGCTACCATGTTACTATTTAATGAATCCTTGTTTGTTTTCAAATACATGCTAGACTATGCATGTTTATTAGGTATTACTTGCATATTTGATGGTTGAGCGGGTTTTCCGCATTATTGAGCTCCATTGGTTCTTTTAGCTCACCCCACTTACAATACAGGTTCATCGACTAGTGCACTAGAATTGAGACAAGGGAGAAACGAGCTTGAAGTCTTCATTTGATGTGAGCCTTGAGTTGATATATATCATGTATATTCGATTTTGAAACTATTAAACTTGGGTTGTAATTAAAATAAGTCTTTAGGTGGTTTGAAACCTACTTACCTTTAGTTGATCCACTTGGGAGTTTTAATAAGTTTAACTCAATACGAACCCATTTATAATTTCCTAGATATTCTTGTAAACTTAAATCTATTGGCTTAAGGATATCTCTTTGTATTTATTTCGCAATTATTATCCTTTGTTTAGCCAATGTACTTTCTGCAGGTTTATTTGTTTAGGCGTGCCAGACCGTTATTTGGGCCTGGTTCAGGTATCGGGTCCAAGTGGCAGTCTGGGCCGGGCGACCCGATCTTAGGTCGGGGACGGGTCGTCACACCATAAATCGATTGTAGATTTATGGGTTACTGCACCCAGCGCGCTAGACACTCTAGCCAGTGCATTGAGTGTTCTGGGCAGATGAAATTCTACAAATCACTTTCATTTTCCTGCAACACATCAAGGATTTAACCAATAGTCTAAACCCACCTTAATCGACCCAAAACCCACTTAAAACATGTCTAAACATCCCAGAAGCCTATGGGAGTGTTTTGAAAGTCTGGGTGTGCAAGTAGGAATGTCGGGAGGCCGAATTGGCTAGGAAATTTTCTTGTATTTATGAGTATACCCGATGTCAACTTATTTTTATTTCAATTTTTTTCCTTTATTGATTGGTACTAGTCTTGTTGGACTGATTTACACATGGTACTCTCATATTATGAACTGTTGATTTGTTCTACCCAAGTATTGGGGTTATTTTCTATTCATGATGTAGCATTATTGAATTCATTGACTCAACTATATCGCTATGTTGTTTTTGGTTGTTTAATGAGTTGAATTATATATAAATAACATGTTGTGGTGTAGGAGTAATCGTGAAAACATGGATGGACTTGTACTCTTTTTTGCTTAGGCATTTAGTCTACCTTTAAGACTTGATACTCTACACCGAGTCATTCTTGAATATAAAAAGTAGTTTTAGCATCTAGGTCCCGTACTCGATTGAGATGTGTGTGACTCATAGGGTAGAGTCTTGGGGATGTCGGAACATGTTACCTGACATTGTATGACACTCGGGTTTAGAGTCCCTAAGGTGGTCTACACACCGGGGTTAGAGTCCTTGATGACACTTGGGTTAGAGTCCCTTATGCTATATGATTATTGAGTTGGCGTGATGCGGTTCACTACCAACCAAACCTAGATCGCCACTACTTAGCCTCGTGTCATATCATTTGTTTTAACTCTGATATTTACTCGCATATGGTTTATTTTTTAGTATTTCCTATTTATATGCTTTTAAATACCATTAGAATGTTTGCAAATGTGATTACTGTTATTTTCTTGTACTCACCGTCCTTTTTATGATGGTGGGTGCAGAGCCGTTGACCAGCAATCCGGACAAAGAGAAGATTAGCGATTACCTCTGAGCCAACGATGCGACTGTGACAACTCCTAATTTAGGGCACCACCCGGCCTAATCACGTAATTAAGCCCTAACTCAGTCCGTAGGACTTAACTACGTATTAGTCAGGTTTTTTAACCCAATTGCCAACTTGATCGCGTTCAAGATAAATAATACAATAACCCTACTAACTACAACATTTTTGAGTTATTTACAAGTTTTACAATTTAATAAATTAGCGAAAGGTTTAACAATTTATAGCAGAAGTCTTTTAATCATTTAGCGAAAGTTTTTTTAAATAAATGGAAACAATTTGATAAACACAAGTGTGGAAACTAGGAATAACGATCACAATATATATTTGTATATGAACTATGTGGCGAAACATATAAACAGTGTGATAGTCAAAAGTTGGGGAACTAATGCTCAACCCAATCATCCCAACAGTACGAATGACATAAGTAAGTAAAATATACAAAATATCAATACCTACATTCAGTCAGTAGTACGCTCCCGAAGCTCAGAAGTAGTCACCAATCTTCTCTTTGCCGAATCTACTGCTCGACATTTCTGCACCCACCATCATAAAAAAGTAGTTGAGTACAAAAGTATAACAGTAATTCCCAAAGAACTTATTTACTTACATTTCCAAAATAAATGGACGGTATTTAAAAGCATAATGATAGCCAATGAATGCTCTAAGTAAACATGCTAGAAAATATCAGAAATTCAAATGAAACTAACATAGGTTAAGTAGTGTGATCTAGGTCTGGTCCGCAGTAAGAACTATCACTCAGCCTTTTCCATTATTTCTGTGGAGTTGTGCTCTACATATCATCATTTCTAATAACCTCAAATGGCGGAGCTGTGCTCTACGCGCATAAATCATCTATCATAAATCTCGCCGACTACCCCGGTTCATTACGATGTGAGTCGCGCGAGTATAGTGGAGAGTGCAAACATCTCTGAGGTCCCGTGACCCATAAGCCACCCACTCTATCATGTGCAATGGACCCTAGATACTAAAACTACTATAAAAGACAATAAAAGACTCGGTAAAGGATTCCAATAATTTGCAACGCTACAAATAAACTGAGAGTACAAGTTTCTAACACAGTTATAAACTTAGCTAATTCTAATAGCATGCTATTCAGTTTAATTCATTAATACTTAATTGAAAAGAGACACAAGTAATGGAAGGAATCAAATGGATAATTCACAAGGCATTATCATGATTTGCAAACTCAACAAGAGACACAACAAGATATCATGATATTTAGAGTACAAGGCACACAAATTCAGTCCTATAGACTGTCCAAACAATAGCATAATTTGATATGAAATGGAAATAAATAGTTCAGTTGGGATTACTCACTCTCAAGCAATTCCTAGCTACTTTTCGACCTCCCTACGCCCAAACCCGCTTTCTCGAACTTCTGGCACACTTCCCTAAGTCCCTAAAGTGTTTAGACATGTACTAGGATGGGTTTAGGTGGGGTTAGGCCAGTGGTTAGGTAATTGAGCTATTGTAGAAAAGTTTAGGACAACATAAATTTTTCCTGCTGTCTAAGGTGTCCAGTGCGCTGGGGGATTTCCCTAGCGTGTTGGCTAAGAGGAGCGAGCTCCAGCTTTAGGGTAAACCAGAAATTCAAAGAATTTTAGGGTTTCTTCCCCATTTGGCCATCTCCATTCGCCTTTGAACCTTGTTCTCCTCCACCAAGGTCCAGTACAACCTCCAAACATCAACAACAATGCAGTCACTTCTATATTTTACATCCATTCATGAATTTTTGCATGCATTAAAAAAATATTAGGAAAGAATACTTGCATTTTCAAATTTTCATAACTTTTGATTTAGAAATCCGAATCTGAAAATTCTTTATGGTAAAATTATTAGAAAGAAATGAAGAATCTAAATCTAGTGTTTGAATTCAAAAACAACTTTGTTCCAGAGATCAAAAATCAGAGTTTCATTAATATGCAAGAACTCCATTTTTTTTTAGCAAACTTTGTAAATTCAAATTTAGACTTTTAAATCCAATTCAATGCTTTGTTTTTTATTCAAAACCACCTTAAATCCCTTTGAAACTGATTTTTTTTTTACAAAACCCCCATGTTTCCCTAGCTACAACTCTTGAATTCATATATGAAAATTAGAGGCTTACCTAGGATTGTGGTGGATTTTCTAGCTCTTGTTTCTCCTCTTAGGTGATGAATCTGGCCTTTAGATCCTCCAAGTTTTCCAGCACAGTAGGTACAACAACTCTGGTTTTTTTCTCTTCTTGAGAGCATGCAAATGAGAGAAAAACCACTTAAGTGTGGTATATATAGTGTTTAGTTCATCAAGTGTAATTTCCCATATGCCTAGGTTGATCTTGTGATTCATAGACACTCCTAACACTCCACTAATTCAACTCAAGTGACACCAAGTTTGAAACAATGTTTGTGGAGTGTGTGCGAACATGGATCTTGAGGTAAATCATATGTTACTCCTTTTTTTGTAAATCAACTTTAGGACTTCTAATTTGATTCACTTAAGTTAAATACCACAGGCTATGTAATTAAATTATTTGACCCATATTTAAATTAATTAGACTTACCATAATTCTTGCTACCCGGTCCCTCAGCTCGCACGCAACTCGAGGCGCATCCCGATCGCGTCTCGATGCCTATATCTGCATGGACAGACTTAATTAGTCTACACATATACATAATACTAGACATACACCATAACAAATATAAAATATACCTCGGCCACTTGCCTCGGTCGGTGTGCACATCTCACTCGAGTCCCACGTCACAGGTCGGTGATCCTGATTAAGGAATTAATTAAGGGTTAGGAATTTAGGTCGTGACAACGACACTACTTTTGATCTCGTAGGTCTTTTGATATTTTGTTGTATTAGTTATATTATGTCTCTTGATACACTTTGGGTTGTATATGGGTTGAGCGATAGTTCCCCGACTTTACTATGATTTACACACTGTATATTCACCATATATCTATGTGATCGCTACTTTCCTAGTTTCCACACTTAAGATTTAATGTGACTGCTTCCGTATATATTGTCAATGGCTTCTGCATAAACTGTTAAGACTTCCATTAATTTATTAAACTTTTTAAAAGTTTCAATCAACTCTAAATTTTAATAACGGTATAACTTATGTATTACTTATCCTGAACACGAATAGCAAGGCGTATAGGTTGTAATGGCTAACTAATACGTATTTAAGTCCTACGGGATTAAGATTAGGGCTGAATTACGGGATTAGGTCGGGCGGTGCCTTAGATTAGGAAAGGGGTCATCACAGTATCGCAGATACTGACACTGATCAGGTGTACTACTTCACACACAGCCTATCGACAGATATTAGAGGCATGGTAGTGACTATTGGACCAGAGACTTTACAAATGGCATACAAGAGGAGTCTAGCCAATGAGGCATACCTGACCACGCGTACTAAGGAGGTTATCGCAGCCTCAATATCAGGACAGGATGGTAAAAGGAGGAGGAACCATGATGATGATTACGAGGATGATGACATGGAGATAGCTGCACCATCAACAGGTTCGGTATCTACGATGGTATTTCATCATGCTCCAGTGACTAATGTTGTTAGGCGATCACCTCAAGAAGTACATGCGGGGCAGCAACAACAACCTTATAGTACCCAAAACGGAGACAGGAGATTACAGGGAGATAGGTTGTGTTACCATTGCAGGCAGCCAGGACAACTAAAGTGTCGCAGGATAACGCTTAGTTGCACATGAAGGAGAGAGCACATATGATTACAGATCCAGATCTAGAGCCAACGCGAGACCCTGTGGTGGGTAAATGTTATATTAGCGTCTTGACATGATTTTATATTGTCGCTCTATAGTTTAAATCTAACCTGAGGAGAATCTAGGTGTATCTGGGATTAGAATGGACTCTAGGTGAGTCAGGAATTGAAAGGACTCCATGTGAGTCAGTAGTTAGATAATACGTTGTGTGATTAATGGTAAGTAACTTTGTGTTAGCCCATCCTTTGAAAGGATATCTAGTTGTGTGTGTTGACTCTGTATGAGTCCATATTTTGAAGTGGTGGGTAAGGCTGTGTACATGGACTCTGTGTGAGTCTAGAGTTGAAGTGAGAAATGAGGTTGTGTGCAAGGACTCTGTGTGATTCTAGGCTATATATGAGTCTGAATAGGTTGTGTGCACAAATTATATGTAAGCCTGAGTAGAGCTGTGTGAGACTGAATGGAGTAGTGTGCATTGACTCTAGGTAAGTCCATACTTCAAAGTAGTGATTAAATCAAGCTATGTATGTTGACTCTATGTGGGTCCTTACTTCAAAGAATGATATCGAGCTGTATGCGCGAGTGTTTGAGTCCGATATCAATTAGAAGACATCGAGCTTTGTGTGCAACTCTTTGTGGGAGGAAGGTACCGAGCTGTGTGCGCGATTCTATGTGAATTTGGTATCTACCTAAAAACTTTGTATGAGTTAGGGAACCAAAGTGAGATGTCGAGCTATGTTAGTGATTCTATGTGAATCCAGTATCTACCTAAATACTCTAGGTGGGTCCATAAATTCAGGTAAGATATCGAGCTATA
The DNA here is from genome assembly GCA_039657345.1 of Stephania japonica. Classification (NCBI taxonomy): domain Eukaryota; kingdom Viridiplantae; phylum Streptophyta; class Magnoliopsida; order Ranunculales; family Menispermaceae; genus Stephania; species Stephania japonica. The sequence continues at coordinate 51,859,256 of CM077558.1, forward strand.
TGTGCGAATTCTATGTGAATCCAGCATCAACCCAAAAAAGATTTTGTGTGAGTCTGTAATTTACGAAACGACAATTGACTATTTAAGTTAGTTGTGCGCCAATAGTTAGAGTGTTTGGTCCCACCTACTCACGTTGAACGGGTCAACGTGAGTGAGAGTGGAGGGATTGGTTAGATAGTACTTCCCTGTTGTGTACATTTTATTAAGATTTCACCCGAGTTAAGTTTAATTCCAATGACGAAATTCTTATTGGTTAGGAAGATTGTAACGACTCAAAATTTTTTGTTATGTTTGTATAAAGACGTGTACTATCTATTTATACTTGTGTCTGCGTGACAGGACGATGACATCGATTAACGAGTAGGGTTTGCCTAGGAAAACGCGTCAAACGGGTATTGGGCGGACGAAATACGGGTACATGGGTATAAAAACATTTTTTTGTAAATGGCCGAAATAAAACATTAAAAATTAATTAATGTGGGAATATGTTCGGGGTCATTAGTATTTCCATTCGCGCGCCATGACGTGAGTCGTGGTGCATGCCAAGCACAAAAACGCCCATGAAAACTCAATTTTTGGGTCAAATGAGGATAGGAACAAGGAAAGGAGTCCCAAAGTGAGTCAAATAAGCGGTTGGGCTAGTGTGAATGGAGGCCACAAGATATGCCTCGAGATGCATGTGTGAACCAAGATTAGAATAACACTATAAAAAGGGTTTCAACATATTTTCTCTCTCATTTTTTCTTTTCTCTCAACGAGAAAATGGTGATAAGGGACTGGAGTCCAGTGTGTTTGAGTGAGAATCGACGCTAAGGGAGCAACCAATCATGCAAACCGAGGTGAGATATCTGCTCACCCCTCAATACTCGTTAATTTGGCGTAAGTTTTACGAGTTTTTTTCTCGATTTTCTTGAACACCATGTTGGTCAGGAAATTTATGGGATTTTTAGTGTGTTTTGTTAATGTTTTCAGGATCATGGAGGGTGTGTTTTGTGTTGCTATGTGAAGTGGAGAAATGGTGGAATTTTTGGCAATTTTATTAAATTTTTTGTTAGATTTTTGAATCGATAGTTTGTGGACATTTTTGTATTATTTGACGATGGTTTTAAAATGTGATCAAGGTCCCAATGTGTTTGGGATAGGCTTAGAACACTACGATATGAGCCAATTGTGAAAACCCCGGTATTCAAATTCTGCAAGGGGCGTCACTAGGGTCATCATGAGGTATTAAACCTCATGGCATGAGTCATGGTGTCCAGGGCAGGGACGCCATAGTTGGGGCGTCGTGACAGGAGCCGTGAGGGATTTGCACCTCACGACGTCTAGGGTAGGAACATCCCTGTCCCCACACTTTAAGTGACGCCCTAGGGTACTGACCCCACAGAGCCACCTACGACATGACATTGTTCACCTGCACCAATTTTTGGAAATTTTCGAAAACTTTGGAACTTCTCTCAAGTATTTCAATGGGTTTAAATATGTCCCAATACCCGGGGACTCGACCCAAAATAGTGGGAATTTATAATATTTTGAAAATTGGGGAAATTAACTGGCATTAAATAAACAAAAAACAAAACTCTAACATGACCAAATTGGATCCGAATGAATACCAGGTGCTTAATGGACTAGTGACGAGCTTACGTGATCGGTTTGGTGACATGAGAGAGCCGCGAGCGCAGAGTTTCGCTTTGTATTGTGAGTAAAACCAACCAAAATATTTATATAATTTCATTTTTGCATTTACTTGGTTGTTATCCTTGTTGAGTAGTATCTCATTGTGAAATGTGTTGTTGTTGAATTTCATTTGTGATTTCTATCCTTGGTGGATTGTTGGCTTTGTGCTTCCTTAAATTCTTTAAAGAGTCGTCTTTTGGGTCTAAGTGGGCGATATGGTGGTCACAGTGTGATGAAACTGCTTTGTGATTTCTTTCACCACCGTGACTACACAGATTTTTGGACGTGCCTAAACCTGCAGTTTAGGGTGGGGTGGAACTACTTTGTGATCTCTTTCACTGGCTCTAAACTGTTTGGTGGTTTTTTTAGGTCTTGAATCTGTTGAGGAAGTCAAGTTGTGTACTTTGTGTTGCAACTTGATAGACTCGGAACATTTAGATGCATTTTTGCTTTGTGCTCTCGACACTCATTTATCATTGATATCTCAATGATTCATTTGTCACAGCCCAAATCTCTAACCCCAGTTTTGACTCTTAATCAGGATCACCAACCCACGACGTGGGACCCACACTGTGATATGAGCACCAACCGAGGCACGTAGATGAGGTATATTGTTTTTTATATTGATGTATACATAGTGTTATGTATTTGTGTAAACTTATTAAGTTGGTCCTTATAGTTGTAGGCGTCGAGACGCGAGCTGGGACGTACCTTGAGTTGCGTACGAGTCGTGGGACCGGGTAGATAGTGTTAATAAGCCTTTGCTTCCAAACTAAAATACAACACACATTGACTGACCACAGGATACGTGCTAGCACAAACTCACATGAAGACATGAGTTAAGTTATGGTGTAACTTGGACTGGAAAGTAGTGGGGTTAGGAGCCATTAGTGACCATGAGATTTCATGGAGATGGAGTTGTGCAACTTGATGAAAACCTAACACTATAAAAGAAACACTTAAAACACTTTCCTTCTCATTTGCATGCAAATCAAAGCAAGAAATTTCAGACCTGTTTGGGGATTTTGTTTGCTGGAAATTGGGTGTAAGATAGCCAAATTCTACATTTCTATGCTTTGAAATTCAAGGGTTTTGGGGGCTTTGATGATAGGGCTTTTGAATGGGATCAGTTTTAAAGTGTTTCTAACATGGTTTTAATGTGTTTTGAAGCTTTGATTCAACTAGAAAACTTAATTTTCAAAATTTTGGGTTTTGCTAAAAAAAAATGGGGCTTTATTCTTGATTATGAAATTTTGATTTTTGGACTTGAAAACATTTTTATTTTTAAAATCTAGTTTGGTTTTTGAATTACTCACTGATAAACACTTGAGACAGTGTCAAGCCTCATTAAAAATCAGTTATGGATTTCTAAGATTGGATTTCAAGCTTTTCTTCATGTTCTTCCCCAAAAATCTGAAATGCATTTTAAACGCTCAATTTTGATGATGAATGAATGAAATATATGAAGTCTCTTCGTTTTTTATGTCTTAGGGGTTGTCGAGACCCTTTGCGAAGGTGAGCAAGGATCCCGAGTCAATGGTAAGAATCCCGGACAAGTTCGGTGTTGAAACAAAAAATAAATAAAATTAAACTGCATAATTCTAGCCTACATAATTGCAAAGTTCTAACTGAAGAATTTTTGCCTGCAGAATCCCAAAATGCTGGCCTGCAGGATTAACCAAAAGTTAAGAAATCAGAGTTAGTAATCTAAAAAGTAAGAGTTGCAAAGCTAATCCTAGAAACTGTATATGTTTTTTCAGAATTTGCAGAATTCTGGCCTGCATAACTGAAGAATTCTAATATTTTGAATTGCAGTTTCACTGCAACAAAATTCTGACCTGGAGAATTGAAGAATTTTGATATTTTGAATTGCAGTTTCATTGGCCTGCAGAATTGCAAAATTTTACAATTCTAATTGTAGTTTTATTGCAAAACACATAATCTAACTTAGACTCATTAACTAAATCTAACATCTTAACTCGACCTAAACTCACACTAAACAATCTAAATATACTCTGAGATATACTTAATCATACCAGAAACTTAGGGAAGGTTCTCGAGAGTTCGGGTGCACGAATTGGAGTGTCGAGAGGTCGGATTTGGCTAGGGGATTTGCGTGATATGTGAGTATACGCAATGATGATTCTACTTGGCATTTCATTTCCATTGTTCACTGTTACTTCGAAGTCCTTTTGACTATATTGCATTTGTATTCTGATATCATGTGTTTGTTATGTGTATGCTCACTTGATGAGTCTTACTTTCATGATTTCTACTCCCTTGAATTGGTTCATTGCCTCTATTTTCAATGTTATGTCTATCCTTGGATGTCAAATAATTTAAATTGTCTATAATAGCATGCTATTAATTTTAGAGGTTGTGGTAAATGTCTTCATGGATTTGTATTCCCTATTGCTTAGGTGTTTTAGATGTTCCTATGCCTTGACTAATCCATACCAAGTCATTCTTGAAAGTAAAAAAAAAATCGCATTTAGGTCTCGTGCTCGATCAAGGTGTGCACGACTCACGGAGCTAGAGTCCCTAGGGATGTCGGCACATGTTACCTGACACTGTATGACACTCAAGGTTAGAGTCCCTGAGGTGGTCTACACACTGGGGTTAGAGTCCCTGACGACACTTGAGTTAGAGTCCCTCGTGCTTTATGACTATTGAGTTGGAGTGACGCAGTTCACTACCGACCGAACCTAAATCACCACTACTTAGCCTAGTGTCAGTATCACTTGTTTAACTCTGGTATTTACTCGCATATGGTTTATTTTCCAATTTTCCTATTTATATGCCTTTAAATACCTTTTGAATATTTGGAAATGCAAATTAAACTTGTCATCGGGGATTACTGTTATATTCTTGTACTCACCTCCTTTTTATGACAATGAGAGCAAAGCCGTCTACCAATAGGCCGGGCAAGGAGAAGATCGACAGTATCTCTGAGCTAGCGGCGTGACACTGCATCAACTGTAGGTGTTTTGATATTTTGTTGTATTAGTTATATATGTCTTTCAGATACTATTTGGGTTGTATATTGGGTTGAGTGTTAGTTCCCCGACCTGACTTAGATTGTAATATTGTTTTACTATATTTTGAGGATTACTTATATGTGATATCATTTCCTGGTTTTCCACAATTAGGGTTATTTCAATTAACTTCCGCATAAACTACTAATTGTTTCTGCATAATCAATAAAGCTTTCGCATTAACTGATTAAGACTTCTGCTAAATAATTAATCTTATAAAAAGTTTTAATTAACTCTAAATTTCATAAGTTGATAGGATTAGTGTATTACTTATCTTGAACACAAGTGACGAGACAAATTTGTTGTAAGGCTGACTAATATGTAGTTAAGTCCTATGTGGAAAAGATTTGGGCTTAATTACGGGATTAAGTCGGGTGGTGCCTTAGATTAGGAGAGGGGTCGTCACATTATTTATCATGCAGTCTTTTTATTATCTATGTGATGTCTATGCATGATATTCGTTTAGTCGTTTATTTGACATTTGAAATTATGTTGAGACTCTACTTGGTTGTTACTGTTACTTTCTTTACGCGTCGTCCTTTTTATGACGGTGGGTGCAACCCTATCGACCTGCAGAATAGACAAAGGTAAAAGACCGGCAATAGACACCTTTTGTTGAGGACAACGAGGAGACCTCCACTCGCCTACTGAGTAGGTTAATCGTACTATTTATGTGTATGTTTTTTTATTACACTAGGTTTATGGGTTTGTAAGAGATCTTGAGGCATGTATATTATATGTTTGACTCTCCTTTGACTCGATGTGTGATGATGGTATACATATGCAGGGTTTCCATACTCTAGGTTGTCTTAACTCGATTAGTTTGAGGTTTGATTGCTTTCGCTATACTTTGATAACTCATTAATTTGAATAACTCTGTTAAGTTGATATAATAATGCTTAATTAATGGATAATGGTAAGGAAGGTTAACTAGACTTGTGTTGACTTCGCGAGGTTGGCTCGGGGGTCTACGTAAGTCTAGGCCGGGCGGGGCCCAGTTTAAGGTTGTGGAGCTGGGGTCATCACATACCATAACATCATTCAGACTTAAGAAAAATGTTGTCAATGGATGCATATATCTTAAGGTCAATGGGTGCAAGTTCATATTTTGATTTTAAACTTTTAAGATATTTTTTCTTGACAAGAGTGATCTCAGTATGCTCTATGAGATCAAAGAGTTTCTCTTTCAAAACTTTGAAATAAATGATATACCAAACTAAATCTCAGTTTTACTATTGGCATGTTGGAATGTTACCAAAGTAACCCTTGCATGGTTCATTGGTGAGCTACAAAGAAGATATTACGGTATTTATAATGGGCAAAATATTACATGCTCACTTATTGAAAGTTTGATAACTTTAAAGATATTGGTTATTCAGACATAAACTTTGTTGGTTGTCTTCACATTAGAAAGTCTACTTTTGGGCATGTTAATCTTTTCATTAATGGAGAAATCTCTTTAAGGGTTTAGCAGACAATTATGACCACTTCTACTATGACAACTAAATTTGTAGTTTAAAGCTACAAAACAAGGATTATGGTTAAGGAACTTCATTTAAGGGCTTGACATTTTTAACTCAATTTTTCAAGTTATTTACGATTCAATATGACAATTCTATAGTTATATTTTTCTCTAAAATGATCAGTTTTTAACTAGTATAAAGTGTACAGAGTAAAATACTTTGCAGCTAAAGAAGAAGTTCAAAAGATAAAGAGTGTCGATTAAGCATATTAGCACATATCTTATTGTTACAAATCCCCTAACAAAAGGATTACCACCAAAGCCATTAAGAGCATGTCGACATAATGGGCCTTGGTTGTTATTCCTAATGTTTTTTAATTTGGGATTTGATTATATTTATTTTATGTTTATGTTTATGTTTATGAGATCTCATTTACTGTGCTAATTCTATTAATGCATGTGCACACTTATGTTAATGATGAGTGAATTGAGTCTTTGACACGGACATTATGTTTTATGAATCATATAAAATGAATTAGTAATGCTCGTGGTACATGGAAGGGAATATGTCCTATTTTGATATATAACCGCTATGACTCTCATTGCTAATTTATTTTATAATGATATAATGATGCCAAACATATATGCACCCTAATATACAAATTATGTGGTTTTTAAAAAATAATATACAAATTATGTGATTTTTGGTCGTAATGCGGGTCAAGTGGGAGAACCATTAAGCTATATGTGACCGACATTATTAAAATTTGAGACAAGTGGGAGAATGTTAGACCATTATGTGTCTCATACTTTTACATAATAACGGAATATGTAACTTGTCAAAGCCTCTCTCAGCTGAGATGGTAAAGACATCACTTGCCAAAAAGGCAAGACCTCGGGAGATCGTAGTTCGATTACCACTGAAATAAATAAAAAATAAAAAATAAAAAATAAAAAAAAGGGAATATGTAACTTACGTTTTAAATTTACATTCTGTCCATTAAGCTTCTTTGACATTACAAATTTGATGGGAATTTGTACTTATTATGGAAGTTGAATGGTTCTCCCTCGAGCCTATAAAAAGGCACTTTGTACCATCAAATAAAGTGTCGAAATTTCTAGGGCTCATGAGAGCGATGAGATCTTGTTGGTTTTAGGAGACTAAAAGCTTTCACATGTAATTCTCTATTTGATCTATTTCTTATGTTAAAAGAATGCTTACACAAAGTGCAAATGGATTTGATTTGAACCACCGCCGATCGAAGAAGAAGATCGGCGGTGGTTCAAGAACAAAAATCACAAAAGAGAATCAAGAAAAAGAATTTAATGGTTTGGGAGAAAAAGAAATAAAGCGGCTGCAACAATGAAATGAGTGACCCAAGCTTAGCTTCATCAGCTAAGCCATCAATTAATTAAAAAGGGAAAAGGAAAAAAAAAAAAGAAAAAGAAATTGACAAAAAAAATTTGCTACGTCGTGACCTAATCTAGATTTCCAGCCACTCAAAGCTGTACACATTGACATTGACCTAACTAATCCTAGCATTAAGCAAAATAATGGGTCGGTTAGATGGTCTAATTTGAAATTGAAAGGTTGATGTATTAGAAGCTAAGAGGAAAGTAGGACCACCATGTTCCTTAGCATTTGAAAGCCACTAATTAATTAAAGAAGATATGTTGGTTTCAAAAAAAAAAAAAAAAAAAAGAAGATATGTAAAATGGAGAGAAAAGGAATTAAAAGGAAGAAATAAATTTTTAAGTAAAAAAATGTTTATTGTTGATTGTGCGTGCGTGTTGATATATATATGCATGTTTGTTTTTCTGCTATATATATACACATACTAGTTTCTGTAGTTTTTGGAGCATGCTACGCACGCCTAAACCAGTTCACTACGCCGCAGGAATTTAATTAATTTAATAATTTATTTTTATATTCCAAAAAGTATACTATATAATGTATTCAGACTTTTTTGACAAGTAATTATAACTATTTGGACTTAATAGTTGGAAGGCCCATAATTAAGGATAGAATTGTAAATTCAAGTAACGAATTATAGACTTAATTACAAGTAATATAGTAAATTCAAGTGAATACTTAATAAGCACGAATAATCAATCTTTCAACCGTCACTTGAATATACTATTTTACCCCTTAATTAAGTTCTTAAACTGTCACTTGAGTTTACAATTATACCCTTAATTAAGTCTTTCAACCGTCATTTGAATTTATTATTCTACCCTTGATTAAGTATTTCAACTGTCACTTAAATTTACTATTCTACCCTTAATTAAAGGCCTTCCTGCTATTAAGTCTAAATAGTTATAATTACTTGTCAAAAAAACCAAAATAAAAATGTAGTATGTAATATTTAAAATGTAAAAATAGATTATAAGATTAATTAAATTCCTACGAACGTAGCGAGTGGGTTCAGGCATGCGTACGTAGCATGCTCCAAAAACTAGTATATATACATACCCATGCCATTGGAACCATAACTTTAAACATTTTATTCATAAATTATATAGTGCTTTATCAACTTAATTTAATTTTCACTCCACAAAAAAAAAAAAAAAAAAAAAAAAAAAAAAAAAAATTTTTCAGATTATATCCATTTTAAACTAAAATTTTAAGATTTTTTCATTATGATATTCTATGTTCGAAATCAAGATTTCATGTTAAGAATGGAGAAACTTCTTACCACAGTTCCTTTGCTTTATCAACTTTAATTAATATATAGCAAATTGTCGATGACTAACTATTAATTACATTTAATTAGTTAAACCATGAGTGGGTGGCCCAATGGTTAGGTGTTTGGTTATAGATGTTAAAAGATTGGGAGTTCAATTTGCACGAGAAGCAAGTTTCTTATCAAAAAAAATTACGTTTAATTAGTTTAATATCTACAGTACACTTAAATTATATATGTATATAGAGATGAACAATGTGAGTAAAATGTAAGACCATTATGTGTCTCATAAACTTATGCCTTACTTATATAAGTTACTTAAAACCTAAAGTCTTTTGAGTTCCATTGATGTTACAAATTTGATGGGAATTTGTACTTATTGTGGAAGTTGAATGGTTCTCCCTCAAGCCTATAAAAGGGCACTTGTACCATCAAACAATGTGTCGAAAGTTCTAAGTCTTATGAGGGCGATAGATCTTACATGTGGAAGACTAAAGGCTTCTGCAGGTAATTCTCTATTTGATCTATTTGTTATGTTAAAAAAACGTTTACATGTGGTATCAGAGCCTACTGATCAGTAGAGTTTTCCACAAATGATTCGTTTTCCACAAATATTTTGTGTTTTATCTTATGATCTAGTTTAATGTTGAATTGATCTTAACAGCCTACGTAATGTTTATTGAAAGATATTGTTTGAATTCTTAGATCATCAATTAGATTGATCTCAGCCTCGATGAACCAATTTGTTGTCAAGTTTTGAGTCTTAATGAAAATTCAACATCAATTGTTTAATTCTTATTGTTGATGCTTACAATAATAACAATAATAATAATTCTGCTTAGATAATATTTGTGTCAAAATTATGATGGCCTCCTAAGTTAGTTATTACGAATGACTTTGTGGTATATCTACAAGAAAATGATTACGAAACAAGACGTACATTGACCATATCTTAATTATATAGGCCATTATTTGAGTGTATATAGAATTAATTAGCTCAATTAAGAGAATCTCTTATGTCACTTGCATATAATTTTGATGTAAATAATTGTATGCTTTCACGATATATATATAGCTTGATTTTATATACCTCAAGCTAATTATTATCATATTATGTTATCGTGTGAATCAATATGATACAATTTAGCTGTCACCAAATTATTATTATGAGTTAGTTGTCGCCAAAGTGACGTAACTATATTTATGCAACACACATTACTAAATATCATTGTTGACCCAAACGTTTATAACATTTTAGTAATGTATAATGAACCAAAATTTATTGCATGTGTGACAATTAAAAATAAAATGCATTATTGTTGATATTATGCTGATAATTAGGTGCTTATATTATGGAGTTGCTTGAATCACCAAAGTGATCCAACTAAATAGTTTAAACATCAAAATTATGTGAATTCTCATACACATTTTCTTATGATTTTATGATAATTAGTAGAACATGATTTAACCCAAAGACGAATTATTTTCTAATAATTTATGATGAATAAGATTTAATGTATATTAGTTCTGCTAATGGTAATTAAGAATGATGATGGATACCCAAAGGTACCTCTTCTTCTTGATTTTTTTTTTATTACTAAGTGTCATGGTTGGCCTAAAGGCGCACCACATTTTAGTAATATATGAACTAATATTTTATGATTATAAATCAAAGAATTACTAAAATATTATGGTAGACCCAAAGGTGCACCACATTTTAGTAATGTATATATATTTAATTTTATGATAAGTCAAAAATGGAATGGATACCCAAAGGTACCATACATTTTTTAGTCTTTTACTTATAGACATACATGAATAATTTGACACTTCATCTAGATAGGATTGAATTAATTAAACAGTGTCCTGGTTCATTTACTAAACTCCTTGAATGACATGGTATTTGTGCTCATTACATAATACACAGTATACTCAGCATATAATGATGTAGTTGAACAGCGTAACTAAACATTGATGAAAATGATTAAGGGTATGCTAAGTAATTCTACATTGCCTAAATCATTGTGGATGGAGACCCTAAAGAATTTTTTCTATTTAAATAGGATTTATAGCAAGCTCTTATAACTTCTTTTGAGTGATGAACTAGAAGAAACCCACTTAATACATCGACTCATTTGGGGTTGTCCGACAGAAACTAAAATTTATAATCCACAAGAAAACACATTAAAATATAGAATGATCAATTACTATTTTATTGGTTACTTTATAAAATCTAAAGGCTATAGAATTTACTTTCCTAGCCATTGTATAAGCTAGATTCATCAAGAATGGCGAAATTAGTGGGAGTGACATATCATATTACCAATAACTTTTAAAGAATTAGTAGTTGCTCCTAGTAGTGATTCTCATCAAGAAAATATTGAGATCACTACAATTAAATATACCAGTTAATGATTCTAGGGATGTATAACAAAAATCTAAGAAAATTTGTAGTAGAAGGAATTGAACACCTAGTCTGCAAACTTAAGAAGTTAATATATGGATTCAAACAAGCTTCCCGTCAATGGTATATTAAGTTAATGATACCACAACATCTTTCAGACTTGAGGAAAGTGTTGTCAAACAATACATATATCTAAAGGTTAGTGGGAGCAAGTTCATATTTTGATACATGATATTTTTCTTGACAAGAGTGATTTCAGTATGCTCTATGAGATCAAAGAGTTTCTCTTTCAGAACTTTGAGATAAACGAAATACCAGACCAAATTTCAGTTTTACCGTTGGTGTGTTGGGATGTTACCAAAGTAACCATTGCATGGTTCATTGGTGAGTTGCAAAGAAGGCACTACAGTATTTATAATGGGCAAAAGATTACATGTTCCCTTGTAGAAAGTCTGATAACTTTAAAGGCAATGGTTATTCCGACATAGACTTTCTTCTCTTTTTCAGCATGTTTTTCTTTTCACTAATGGAGAAATCTCTTTAAGGGCTAAGCAGACAATTATGACTACTTCTTCTATGAAAGCTGAGAATGTAGTTTAAAGCTACAAATTGTGGATTATGGTTAAGGAACTTCATTTAAGGGTTTGGTATTATTAACTCAATCTTCAAGCCATTAACGATATAATATGACAATTTTGCAGTTATAGTTTTCTCCAAAAATGACCAATTTTCAACTAGTATAAAGTGTATGGAGATAAAATACTTTGCAGTTAAAGAAGAAGTTCAAAAGAAATGTGTCAATTAAACATATTAGCACAGATCTTATGGTTACAAATCCCTTAATGAAAAGATTACAGCCACAAACATTAAAGAACATGTCGACATAATGAGTCTTGGTTGTAATTCTTAAAATGATTTTTAACTTGGGATTTGATTATGTTTATGTTTATGTTTATGAGATCTCATTTATTGTGCTAATGCAACTAATGTATGTGCACACGTTTATTTTATGATGATTGTAACTGAATTGAGTCTTTAACACAGACATTATGTTTTATGAATCATATAAAATGAATTAGTAATGCGCATAGTACATGGAATGAAATATGTTCTATTTTGATATATAACCACTATGACTCTCATTGCTAATTTATTTTACAATGATTTAATGATGCCAAACATATATGCACGCTAATCAAATTATGTAATGTTTGGCCGTAATGTGGGTCAAGTGGGAGAACCATTAAGCTATATGTGACCCACATATTAAAATGTAGTATGAGACAAGTGGGAGAATGTAAGACCATTATGTGTCTCATAAACTTATGCCTTAATTATATAAGTTACTTAAAACCTAAAGTATTTTGAGTTCCATTGACATTAAAAATTTGATGGGAATTTGTACTTATTGTGGAAGTTGAATGGTTCTCTCTCAAGCCTATAAAAGGGCACTTGTACCATCAAACAATGTGTCCAAAGTTCTAAGGCTTATGAGGGTGATGGATCTTACATGTGGTTTTAGAAAACTAAAGGCTTCTGCTGGTAATTCTCTATTTGATCTATTTGTTATGTTAAAATAACATTTACATAAAATACAACCGCATCTATCTCTCCAAAACCCTAAAATTCTTTTTCTTGATCCGCTTTTGTGTTTTTTGTTCTTGAACCAACGTCGATCCTCTCTTCGATCGGCGGTAGTTCCAATCTTTGTTGCGGTGCATTTTTGTTGCGGTGCATCTTCATTAATTGTGTTGTGTGGATTTGTGTGACGCGCTTCCAATCTTTAGTTTTTATTTTATAGTTAATTTTCTTCCCTAGTTGGAAGTCTTTGATTTGTCTCCTCCTTGTTGAGAAGTTTTAGGTTTTCTTCTACTTGTTGGGAAGTTTTGTTATTTGTTTTGTGGTTCTATCTGTTGTGTATAGTCCTGAGTTTCAACGTTGTAGAGAGCAGTCTCTGATTGTCAAACAGTTTTAATTTCGCATTTATAGTCGAATTAATGATAGTTTGTTAGAACAAAAGCGAATCAATATACTTGATTCTATTTCTGGTCTTCTATTGAGCCATAAATAATTAATGAATTTTTTTTGATAAGATATTAATGAAATTTCAATTTCTCTTAAAAAAATAATGTAACTAGAAAACTATATATATATTATGTATTGTTATTGAAGTGATGATTATGAGTAAATTAAAGTAAGGAAATGGAAAAAAATTAAAGTAAGGTAATGAAAGAAAATAAAAGGGCTAATTTTATTTTATTTTTTTATTTAAGCAACCTAGCTAGTATTTAAAGTTCTATGAATTTTAAAAGGACTCCCTACTATAACACGAACTCAACACAACTGATTATATAAAAGGTGACACAATTAAGCCTAAAAATCATCACGCTAGACTCCAACCCCTTTTGTAATTAGCCGCCCTTCTTTTGTGGTGTTCAGAGAAACAATACACAAGAAAAGAAAAGATAAAGAGTGTTCATAGATAAAAAGAGCAATATATAACAACAAATTAATAATTAATAATTAATAATTAATTGTGATAAAGGTTCCACATATAAAAATGAAATGCAAATAGGTCGGCATTGGTGCCATGTGCAACCATGTGGTGGTTGGCCCTTTGGTGGGCCCCCAAGTCCACTTCTCCAACCCCTTCAATCCCTAAAGCAGGAAAAATAAAATAAAAAATCAATTAATATTATTGTAAAATAAAAATTAATAGCCTTAATTGATTCCCAAGCTACCCTTCTCTCCCACCTTCCATTTCACCATCCCTTGCTTGCTTCTCCTCCTCTCCACCTCTTCTCTCTCTTCTTTCTCTCTCTAAAACTCCAAATCTGTTCTGTGCCCTAGTTTGCTTTTTCGATGTTCTACTACATGGTTGTTGAAGTGTTTAATAGATAGATAGATACTATTGTCAGAAGTCTGTTGTCTCTTTTGTCACTCCATCTGCAAAAACTGGACCCTTTTGTGTCAGAAGAAAATCTATTTGTGTTCTCTCATGCTCCTTTGTCTCTCTTTTTTTTTTTTGAGGTAGTTACATAACTCACAAAATACTAGGCCCTCTCTCCTTCATCACACTCAAAAGACCTAGCTATATATAACTATACAATTTGTGATCCAATATTTTCAGTAGTTTCTCCACATGCCCAGTTCAATGAATCATCAAATTACTAGCTGTAGAACTTCTAGTATAACTACTACTACTAATAACCCTACTTTCTTGTCATCATCAAAACATGTTAATTCATGTAAAACCCAATTTGCTCTACGCTTCATCCAAGCTCTCCAAAGAATAAAGGCTGCAACTAGTACTACTAGTAGTCGAGATGGTACTACCCCGAAAACCCTACAACAACGCCGTACCCGATTGATCAAGCTTGCTTCGGACGCTTCAATGGCATCCACAGTCGGGGCTAGAAGGTTGTGGAGTCGTGCCGTGCTTGTGAAGATAAAGAACCGGGCGAGATTTCACGGGTTGGAGAAGAAGAAAAAGAAGGTGACGACGAGGGCGTCCCAAAAGAAAAAGAAGGAGATGTTGGTAAGGAAGAAGATCAAGACAAGACTAAATGAAAATTTGTCGATGAATCACGGGTCGGGAGTGGTCAAGCGAAGCGATGAGCTAAGGAAACTTGTCCCGGGAGGCAAAGGGATGGATTTTTGCAGGTTGTTGGGAGAAACCGCACATTATATCGAGTGCTTGAACACGCAGGTGCAGGTGATGCAGACTTTGATTGATGCCCAAAAACCATACAATTCATGAATTGTTGAAAGAAGGCCATACCCAAAATATGGTAGAGAAGAAAGAAGAAAGAAAGGGTAAGTTTCATACATGCATCAACAAATTGGAAGGTTAAGTCCATGATAATAATATCTTCTTTTTTTTAATCTTGGACAAACATGTCTTCAAATAATATTAATGTCATAGTTATAAACTTAATAATATTGGAGGGTTTCACTGTAAAATAGATATCATATGTAGGAAAGACAGATAGACAGTAGGGAGTGAAAGAAAATTGGAGTGACAGATCAGATGATGATCAGACGGTGCATAGTTATAAGTTTGATAATTCTAAGAGGATCGATATTTGTGGGGGTTGGTTCTTTATTTCTGTACATACTGCATAAAAAACTTGGTTTTGAAGTACTGTGAATAATTGGTGTCATATATATGTCTTTGATCTCTCCTTCATTCAATTGATGATATATTGATATATGTTTGAAGTTTTTCTATACACTGCATGTTTTGTGTGCATATATGTATATTCAATCTGCAAAGGTGATAGTTGTATAGTATTAATAGGGTTTTAAGGGGATATGTACATGTGATATATATATATATATATATATATATTCTCATCATGAGTACCAAATTAATATCCTTGATATTTAAGAGGGTAGAGTATAGCTATAAAAAAAAAGAATATAAATAATTGGTGTCATATATGTCTTTGAAAGATCTCAAAGAATTTTCTTCTTTTTTTTTTTTGGTTACAAGAAAATTTTCTTTTCTAATACTAATAATCATTCTAAAACTCAATTAATTTAAAGTGGTTTTCAATTTCAATGGCAACAGTTTTTTATTAATTAAGGTTATGTATTGCGGGTCCCTGTGACGTATAAAGCATAATCACCTCTTCCTTCTCATTAAGACCTTTATTTTTCCATGTGAGAGTTTTCAATGGTTGTCATTACCTTTGCTTCATGGGTTTTGGCTCCTCTTATGTGGTGGGAATAACTTCTAATGTAGAGAGAACTCATAATCATCAACAGCTAATTAATGGTCCCATTAATTGAAATTATCATTTGGATTTTGCATGTATTAACATGGCAAGTTGTAGAATTGTAGGCCCGCCATGTTTCTTGCTAGTGTTTTAGATGCATAGTTGCTTAGCTGGTAAGCCACACTGTAGCATATTCACCAGAATATATATATATATATAGGTGGATGGCTTTTCCCAACAAAATTAAATTGTATATATGTACCAAAGAATAGTAGTGGGTGTCGCACAGTTGTCACTAATTATACTATGTAACAAGCTTTTTTTTTTAAACTCAAGCTTTTTTTTGTTTATTTATTTGCTATCATTCTTTTGTTTGTGTATAGAATATTTTAAAAGCACAAAAAAAATGAGAAAAATAAACTTTATGTCGTGCATGAGTTTTTTTTTTTTTTTTTTTTTTTTTTTTTTTTTTTTTTTTTTTTTTTTATATGTCATATATGCATGATCGATGGCACCAAAAAAATTGGCATGCATGAGTATAAATTGTTAAAGGTACGTTACGTACATTAATATATTGAAAACTTGATTTTTTCGATAAGATATATTTAAAACTTGATTAATATATAGAATTCATTAGATTGTATAAAATTGAACGACTATTTAACTGTTATCATTTGATAGATAATTACCGCGTGCTATTTATTTTACAAGTATAATATTGTTGTGAAAAATAAATTATTTATTGTGTAGAATTAGTCACATGATTCCATACATAATGATCAGGAGAAGAATAAATCAAAACAGAAATTTATGGTTTAATAATTAGTAATTTTTTGTCGTGTATTATTTAGTAATTAATTTCAAAAGTATTGAAGATCAAAATCTAAATTTTTTTTTAAAATTTAAACTATCTTCAACCACAAAAATCCATTTTATCCTCTATTTTACAGTTCTATAACATCAAACTCTATTTCTCTTCCAACCACAAACTCTATTTCTTCTCCAAAACTCTATTTCTTGTTTTTATTCTTTTTTATTATTTAGTTATATCAATTTTAATAAATTATTTAAGTATCAAAAGGATTTCAAATAAATATTTTTTATTTTTACTAACCCAGAATAAATATAAAAAAATATAAAAACTCCAAAATAGAGAGGGAAATGGCATTCGATTGGAGTGACTGAACGCCATTTCCCCCAATAGAACTATATTTTGCAGTTCGGTTGGAGATGCTCTTAATTCAGGTTATATATGTGTTCTTTTTCCCGAAGTAGGTTATATATATATATATATATATATATATATATATATATATATATATATATATATATATATGTGTGTGTGTGTGTGTGTGTGTGTGTGTGTGTGTGTGTGTGTGTGTGTGTGTGTGTTTTTTAGCTCAGATAGATGTAACTAATTAATACTGCATATGTATGGCTTAGAAAACTAATTTATTAGCTAGATCAGAACTATGATCACCATAAAAAAAAACTATATATAATTCATAGTTAAATAATACGATTTTAAGTACTGAAGTAAAAATAAATAAAAAATAATGATTACTCAGTTTAATTGGGAGTAAAGCATAAAGCCCAATCTAACATTAAAAAAAATAAAAAAAATAAAAAAAAAAATAAAAAAAACAACATTTGCTCATCTAACATAATGATTACTCAGTTTATAGTGCAATATATGGGAGTAAAGCATAAAGCCCAATCTAACATTTGCTCATCTCTTTGAAAGATATCTCTATGTATTTTGTTTTTCTTAATTTTACCCTAAAATCAGGCAGACTATGCTCCAGAAAAGTGAATGTTGTGTAGTAAAACAACAATAATGTTTTTTGGTAGAAAAAACAACAATAATTACATAAAACGAGCATTACATAAATGAAGATACTTAGGTGGATACATGCATGTGTGGTAAAACTCATAAAGATATAATAAGAAATACCGAAATTCAAGAAAAATAGGAGTAGGACCAATTGACACAAATATTAATTAGGGAAGGGTGGTTGTCGTGATTTAGACACCTGCAAAGATGACCTACAAATTAATATCGACCTCTACTAGAAAACTTGATTATTAATAGAAACTGAAAAAATTCAACGAGATAGGATATATCAAAGTTAACTTGGGATGCATTAATTAGGATAAATTTAAATGGTTCATTATGCATAACGGAAGAGTTTGATTCATGTAGCTGGCCCCAATTAATTTGGGACTGAGGGTATATTATTGTTCTTAGTTATTTTTTTTTTTATTTTTTTTTTACTTCAGTGGGAATCGAACTACAATCTCTTCACGTATTGTCTATTTGGCAAGTAATGTCTATATCATCTCACCTGAGAGGCTTTGTTGTTAGTTAGTTAGTTAGTTAGTTATTAGTTAGTATGTTATAAGAAATTAAAATCTCATTCAACCAACACAAGGTTACCAATCAGCCGGTCAATATATTATTAAGTGTTTTCTTGTTCTACTTAAGTGGGAATCTAATCACAATATATTATTAAGTGTTGTAAAGCATTTTATTCAAAAAAGGCATTATTTCCTTTAGTTATAACAATTTATAGACACAATTAGAAAAATGAATTGGTCATCCTCACACGTTTTGAGACATCCAAAATTGACACCGTTGGTGTCTACCTGATTTGGGCATCAACGTATGTTTGTAAAAAAATTAATGTGAAGGAGGGAGCGGCTTGCATACAATAGCTTTTTTTCAAATCTTTCAAGTTAGTCCAATTTTCTTGCAACAAAAAAGGAAGTGCTTTATATTTTTTGTTTTCCCAACTTTGCCGTCCAAAACAATTCAAGCATATCACATTCTCCCAATCCACATGACACACCCTTCTTTTTTATATTATTTTTTTGAATTCGTCTATTCTTTTTTTTTTTAAAAAAATGTTAAAACACACACCCCTATAATGCATATCGAAGCACGTATCCTCCTATCCAACCATATTTTAATTTCGAGATGTGCAAGCTCATATCCCTAGATGGACACAATTTGTTGGGCAGTGAACTATGCGTTTTAAGGGAGTCATTCTAGGCTTTCTAGCATCGACCTTAAACACGGATGCTACAATATTGATACCCCAAAATCACACTCGGATGACATGATGTGTGTGCCCTACTTAAAAATAAGTGTGCGCACGTAGTTTTCAATGCATAACACATGGGGCATGTATCCCGATGCATGCATGAAAGTTCTTAAGGACGTGAGCCCACACATTACGTTAGCGAATGTGACTTTGGAGTGTCATTTTAACATTTGTCAAATTTTATAAGTATTAACAAAAAAGTATTTTTTTAATATTATATATTTTCTACTCTTCTTTTGAGTTTTTACCTAGTATTCGACGTCAATCCCACCGAGTAATTCACACTCGGGCACTATTGAGCCTTATATACTGTGGTTGCATTCCTTCTACTCTTTAATTATGCAACATAGATAGTTTATGATTTTTTATAAATTAAATTTATTAAAAGGAATTACAATTTAGTTTTTAATTTTTTTTAAAAAAAATTAGTTAGATAATTTTACTTTTTTTGTTCTTATGGGTCGTATATGCGTGCGTCGTATACTCTGCTTATGTGTTGGGTGTGGTGCTTGAAATTTGTGGTATAAAGTTGGAAAAAATAAAAGAGAAAACACTTCTTTTTTTATTACAAAAATATTTGGACATGCACATGGAAATATTTGGAGGGAGGACTTGAAAGACTTGAGTAAAAGCTAATGTATTTAAGCCGCTCCCTATTGAAGGAACGCCATCAACTCCTGAAAGGGACACTCTAACATTGTCCACAAAATTAACTTGTTTACTTCAAAAAAAAAAAAAAAGTTAAGTAAATAATTAATATTGAACTATTAAGCAAAATATAATATTCACTCAACGCAAACGATCTTTTTTATCATAATCGCCGGCCGGTCTAAAGTAGAGGGGTTGACTTCACAATCAATTGTTAGGGCATCCTTGGCCGGTTGGCCCTTGCCTCTTGGCAACAAGTTTACTTCTTCTTCTTCTAGTTCATCATTTTGAAAAACTGGCCATTTTATATTGAGGTGAGTTAGTTTTTTTTTTTTTGTTTTTTTTTTTATGAGGAGTTGCATTAGTTAAAATGGTTTTACTAGTATTAATTTTGTCATGCAAGCAGAGTAAAAGTCTCATGAAAATCTATACCTAGTTGTTGTGAGACACCTTTTTGCGTGGGACGCTTTTGTGCAAATCAATCCGCATTTCACTTTGTTTTGAAGATATGCTTCAACCCAACTATATCCCTTTCTATCATAGGATCTCTAGCATTCAGCAACAAATTAGTACGTGGTTGTATGTTCTAAGAAATATATCAAGTTAAAAATAATTCTTATGGCTCAAAACCCTAATTTGTTCTCTTTGGTTATCGTTGTTGATTCAACCCTTTAGAAGCACCCCAATCTCTCTTTTGGTCGGCAGTGGTTCAAATAGGCTCTTTTGCCTTATCTATCAAATAAACTTTAGATATGTGTTCAGATCCGATAAGATGATTAGGCTCATTCCTGTTGTGGCCATCAGATTCACTATTAACAATAATTTCTTCTCTACTTCTACATCTTCAAAGACTGTGACCAGATTTGCATTTATGGGGTTGGTACTCATCATTAAATTTTATTTTATATGTAGTTGTTTCCTTGATCTCTTGTTGAAGGGTTTATATTGTCTTACCTCGTTGAAAATTGTGTTTATTTCCTTTGTCCGAAGTTTTATTTTTTATTGTGGTTCGAGTAATGTATTTGTGTACTATCTTGTTACAGACATTTATCAAGAGATAGAATAGTCACTGATTGTCAAACTATTCAATTGTTACAGTTACCGTTATTTGAAAGACAACTTTATGGCTGTTGAATGTTCTTTTGAACCATTAGGATTAACGAATGAATTGCTATGATGATTAATTATATGTCTCATCTTGCTCTATAGAATGTATTAAGAGCCGGCAAGTGATGATTAATGAAATTTCTATTTCCAATATATATATATATATCAAGTTTTGTTGCTAAAGGGGCTTAATTTTAAAAACGTACGAAAGAATTTTGTTTCTATGATAAATAGAGACAAAATTAATTATTTTTGCTATAAGGAGTATTCAGCAATCCTTTTGTTGATGTGATTTTGTTGCTTAATGCATAATTTGTTGTAGTGATATATATATATATGGCTACATGTATTTATATGTATACACACTAGATCGGTTTTGGACTTTAATAGAGGTTTTAAAACTCTTATTAAAGTTGAGTGTTGTTAAATATCATGTGAGAAACATGTTCGAACATATGAGTTATGGTTTAATTACTAATACAGATAATACATAGAGCCTCCTTAAAACTCCTATTAATTAAGTTTTATCAAACGTGAAAAACTCTTCCTGTGACCGGTGATATCGGTTAATTAATATATGTATTGAGGTGGACTAAATGATGATGAATCTTATCCACATGCATGCAGGACCCCATCATTTGGGCATCCTTTGTGCTATAACTTATAAGAACCCTAACCTAGCCTCATTCTTGATTATACCCTACAAAGGGTCATCATGGGTTCTTTTCTTGAGACTCAGACAATTCTTAGTGTAGTCTTAAATTGGCCCACCATTAGCATTCTCTTGTTGACCGAAAGAAAAGGAAAAAATATAAATGAAATATATATATACACACACGTTATAATATAGATGATACAATGACACCCTAAAATCATAATCAAAGTCACTCATTAGGCGACAGCATGCAGCCCACGTCCTTAAGAACCATTAGTGCGTACTTTGAAGTATATATACCTTGCTTGTTATGTACAAAAAATTTTATATATATATGCGCACACCCATTTTTAGTAAGGCCCACACATCTCGTCACCCTGATGTGACTTTAGTGTGTTATTGGTGGGTGCATCTTCCTTTTCGACGTGGCATGGGGGCCTGCAAATCTCTGATAGTCAATCGTGCGATAGCCATTTTTTATTGAAAAAAGAAAATTTTTGGTGCCCTAACACAGACATGCACATGTTAGAGCATTTTTTTGTATTTCACATTGCAATACGTGTGAATGTGTATCACACGGACACTAACAAGTACGTGTCTCTTGTGAGTACCATATACATAGCTGCAGGACCTTATAAAAATTTTAATTGAATCCGTTTGATAACGTAAATTACAGAAGATGCAATTAAACTAAGAATTTAGTTTTATTAATTTTGGAATATTATTCTTGGGTTAATATATAGCTGAAAAAGAAAAATTGGAAAAGGGGAAGTTATGTATATATTCGCCATTGATTAAGAGGGGGGCCAACTGTAGATGCAGCTTTCAACTTTTCTTCAAATACATACATATTTTTGATGGGGTGTTCAAAAAAATTTGATGGGGCCAAGGCCCCCCAAAGCTCTATTTGGCTTCGTCCCCGTTTGTACCGTAATGTATATGTTCCATATAGTACCTAAAAAGAAAGAACATAAGAACATATATATATAGCTAGTGCATGCAACGTGGATAGAGTTTGTTGTGTTTTATTCGGACAATGACCCAAGAAATGTTGAAGGGATCACAGTGGCCACATATATACCCAAATACTTCTACCCAAACTTTTGAGAGATTAGGGTAAACGGGTCAGGATACGATTACTCTAAATACAAACACGACACAATATTATTAAATACTATCGTAATATGCAAAAATGAATATTGTTGGAATATATAATCCCACATTGAAAATATAATAAGAGTTGGTGTGGTATATAAGTGGTGTAGATTGGATCCTAGCACAAGGAAATTGGTTTTGTACAAGATGGGCTCCAACCCCATTTGTATACCCACGTGTGTGCGTGTAGTCCAACACTATCCGGGCCCATAGATTTCTATATGCTATCAGAGCAAAACCATCTTGGGTTCATATTTGATGACCTGGTTGGGCTAGAGGTGAAGTCTATACCCATTTGTGGACTTAGAAGCCTATAAGAGTAGGCCTAGGTATGTTTACTTGGACCTCTAAAAGTAGGCTTGTGTTTGGCAAGTGACAACTAGTCCAAGCCTAGTTTGCACTTAAGGGGGTGTTGGAATATATAATTCTACATCAGAAGTATAATAAGAGTTGGTGTGGTATATAAGTGATGTAGATTGGATCCTAACACAAACCAATTAACTTTGTGTGCGAGTAGCCCAACTCTCTCCGGGCCCATAAATTTCTATACGAAACGTTTATTAAACAAGTGACATGTTTAACACATTTAATATTTAATAATTACAAATATATCTTTTTTCTTCAAAAAAATTACAAATATATCTTTTTTTTTAAAATAACTCATAACTTCACCAAAAAAAATAACTCAACAAAATTAATAAATTGTATATACATTATAAGTTATATATAATATAATATAAAATAGCGGTGTTAATCGTGTTAAATGATTCATAAACAAGTTTAATTAGCAGGTTAATTTGTTAAATGACTTGCATTTTTATTGATTAACCATAGGTATCCAAACAATACATGTCTGCCTAGTCCCATGAGCCTTGAAATTGTGAAAAGAGACCACCAATGGTCCGACGTTTAACTGTTGTAGGGAATCGAACACGAGATCATGAGCCTAAGCCACACAATCCCGCCTTCGCCCTTACTCTACAACAAAAAGACTCTTAATTTCTATGACTCAAATTTTATGACATTTTTAAAAATATGTCGTTGGAATTAGGTTAAGCATGACATTCCTACTTCCAAAGCTCTTTTTAGTATTGTTGATGTTACATTTTAACATGTCTACTGATAATTAATTTTCTCTCTGCTTTTATATTTTTGCAGATATTGAAGGGTATAATCAATATATGAATGGATCTTTTCCTTCATAATGAAGACAAATTCTCAATTGCTTGAATGTTATAATGTTATGTTTCATCTTTTTAAATGATCATTTAAACATCATGATGTTAAAATGTCGACGAATTTGAATGTTGTTGATTGAATTAAAAGATAATTATTTTTGTTTATTATTATTATTTGTTGGTATATAAATTTTAGAGCAATGTATTTGATTATTTAATAGGTTTTTTATGCATTTAGATAATATATCTTAATTTTTTTAATTATCAAATAGCTTTAACAATTTTTAAAACTTTTTAAGGATATTTAAAATTTTTCATTAAATAGTTAATATGATAGTTCTAGAGTGTCCTTGAATTGTGAAGATGATAGTTTTAAAATGTCGTTGAATATTAAAGATGACAGTTTAAAGTTGTCATTGCAAGTCAATACTTTCTACGACACCCCCATTCTATGACTGTCAAAAACTGTCAGCTTTTACTTTTAATAACAATTTTCAAATGTCACTCTTAAAAAAAAAAAACAATTTTCAAATGTCATTGATAGACTTATTTCTTGTAGTGTTACCATTAAGCCAATCTGCTGGGTTTTAATGACGCGCATTTTAATCGTGTATAATTATGTTAACCTGTTTATGACTCAAACCTATTTATGGCAAACTCATAACTTGTTTATTACATATTATTTTGTATCGTATTTATCGTGTCTTAACCCAAATTGCCACCCCATTGTGATATACATATTATATACTTTATGAAATACATATTTTTTCGATCTTTAAGTTGTCATTGTTGTTAATTTCATTAGTGTAATATCATTTTCTTTAGGCCCAGAAAAAATATATATCCATTTCATCAATAGAGATAGTGAGTTACACTTGAAGATCAGATTGCCATGGGAAGAGTCTAATCTTTATAAGCATATATCTATACAATATATAAAAGCACAAATACCTTACAAATCGACGGTAAAAAAATTTATTATTTTACCCTTTTCAACCTACTAATTTACTAAATTATACATTGTAATTGTAATTGAATAAAGATAATGAGTTGAGTCGCTCATATCTTTAAACCGTGTGACACATACAACATTAATTAAGTGTTCCACTTTAACTCAACAAGTAATAACTATAGTCTATACCTAGCTCGTGAGAAAAAAAAAAGTAGGTACATTTCAATTGAATATGTTATATATAATTAATCTTTCCAATTGAATAAGTGCCCTTTTTCAACCTACTAATTTATTAAATTATACATTGTAATTGTAATTGAATAAAGATAATGAGTTGAGTCGCTCGTATCTTCAAACTGTGTTACATATACAACATTAATTAAGTGTTCCACTTTAACTTAACAACTAATAACTATAGTCTATACCTCATGAGAAAAAAAAATGTAGATACACTTCAATTGAATACGTTATATATAATTAATTTTTCCAATTGAATAAGTGATTGATTATTAAATATGTGTGACGTGTTTGAATAGTTTTATTAATAGATGTCAAAGTTGACAAACTTAAGTATATTTCAAAAAAATAAAGAGCCGCATGTCCTATGATTTAATTTCACATACAACTTTTTTTTTCTTCATTTTTCTTTTTGTCGCCGTTAGTAAAAAAACATGCCTTTTTTAAATTAACTTTATTTATGTATATTTTTATGTTTATTAATATAATCAGAATCATACTTTATGAATTATAAAAATATTGTTTTGTAATTGAATTAATTCTCACGAGCGTAGTGAGTAGGCTCATTCGTGCGAAGCACGTATATATATATATACACGTCATTTTATTCTCGTGGTCAGTATTTAATTTTTTTTAAAATTAATTAAAGCCTATAAAGGCACATTGATCGTTACTAACTTAAGAAGGTAAGCCAATTTACTACAACACTTCAACAAGTGAAAAGAAATAAATATTGCAATGCATACTGAAGCGCGAAAGCTACCCTTTTTTTAAGTAGGAACTACCCTAATTAAAATAGGGACAACTACCTCACAAAAGGGGATACCGCCAAGAAAGAAAGCTATCTCAATTTGTCAAAACACCCGCCTGAGAAGACAAAACTTACAATAAAGTATGAACTAAATCTAGAACAAAACAAATTTAATCCTTAACAGAAGAAGAATTACATAAAGAAGGAGATCACCTTACTCCAAACACTTCGCCAAAGTACATTTTTAATTGCCTTGCAAACAAAGCCCCGCCACCGCACTGCCGCTATCAAAAATCTACCTGAGTTTTCGTAACCCGCACTCATCGTTACCCGCACACCGCTAAGAGCCATCAACAACCCTAAACACCTCACAAAACCCCAAAATCTCCCATCTTCATCTTTGTTCGATCTTACCTTTTTTTCACCCTCACTATACCCCACCACTAAGGGTGGCAAAAAGTGTTCGGCCCTATTTAAAGCAGGTCCGGACATAATTTTCTTAAATAAATACGGGTCTGAACATATTTTCTTATCTATTTTTAAAATGGGGTGCGGATCCGGACAAAGTTTTTAAAAATGGGTATCTGTTTAGCGATTAATTTGCATGGTATTTTATTTATTCATTGAGGCATTTGAAAACTTTTGTAATCTATGTATTGTAATTTCACCAATGCAAATGTTATTTTTATGTAGAAATTTGTAAGACTTAAATTTTGAATGTATAATATATCTTTTTATATTAGTAGAATGTATTGTGACATGAAAATCATGTATTTTGTGAATAATTAGGTGCAAAAGAATTAATTTATTATATTAAAAAATGTGTTTGGGCAAAAAAGGGGTCTTGTATGTTTTATAAACATTTGGATCCGGACAAAAAAAAGTTTCATTTTAAAAACGGCTATGGGTACGGATACTATTTCTAATTGTTATTAATTAAGGGGGGTGTCTGAACCCATACCCGTCCAGACCCATTTTTTTGCCACCCCTACCCACCACCTACCTTAAATCTCTTTGAAAAGCTCTAAATCTAAGAAGATACATCTAGATTTTAGAAATGAAGAGAAGAGAGAATGGAGAGAAGAGAGAATGGGGCAACACGAACGCATGAAGAAAAATAAAATAAAATTTCGTAATTGAGACATTGCACTATTGAGAAGAACGATCGACGACTACAATGGTTTCCCTAATCGAACAAGGGGTAGGGGTGTGAGAAATACTAGTAATACATGAGCTATTGTTTTGATTGAACTTGTCCGTGTCTCAATATATATTGGGGAAGTTTTTTTGTATGTCTATTATTGAGAAGCCAAAATTAAGTATCTATGTATCTATATAAAAGTTGGAGCTGAGAAAAATTTGAACAATCCTCCTCGTGTGAGCATTTTATTTTTCTGATTTTTACAAATTTTCTGATTTTTACAAATTTTCTGATTTTTGGTTTTTTTTTGGTACTCAAACATCACCTATTCACCAATGTCTAGCATGTATCCTGCACATAATTAAGAGTACCCACTTACCAATGTAGAAGTAATTGATAGCATAAGGCTTAACAATATATCTACCCCTTTAAATACCATCTCATCGAACCACTTCACACCATTCACATCACATCAACCCAAAAACGGTTTCAACTCTTCAAATAAAAAAAAAAATTGGCTTCAACTCTTTTTGGCCCTCCACAACTCAACCGCCCTCTCGACCCAAAACCCAACCACCACTACTACTGGTAATGCTTTCATGGATCAAATGCTCGCCAACTTCAATAAACTATCAAACCAATTTGTGATGGCTCAAACGGACCCCGAAGAGGAAAAGTAATGTTGGAGTTGCTATTGTTGTTTTTGGGTGATCTATTGAGTTTTTGTGTATTTGGTGGTTGATTTTGGATAATTTTTTATTAGTGTTTGCATATCAATGGTATGATAGTTATGGGTGCTTCTCATCTCCTCTATTTACGTTTTATGCTTCAAACTGCAGATAAATAAAAATGGTTTTTTTTTTGTGTGTGAGCTTCAATCGTGTTATAAACGATATATGTCTTTCTTTGTTTTGGGTTCCTTATTCTCAATTTGTTGTTTCAAAATTTGATCTTTACATACCCTCTTAGTGGGTTAGGCGATTTTGTTTTGTAATCAACATTTATGCTGTCAATTTCACTACAATTTGATTATAGTATTAATTGTTTTTGTTGTTATTATTGGCAGATTGAAGGGAATTTGATAATATCTGAAATCTAATGACTCTACCACCGCTCAATGTTCTCATTAAACATTCATTTTTAATATGAGTTTTTTTTTCTTATCAGTTTTTTTATTCAACTATCAGGACTTTGTGCAACTTGAGAGGGGTGAGAGGTGTCAACACAGCTAATCTAGATCAAGAACTTCAGAGAATATGAAGAGATTGAAACCCTAACTTTTATATTTGAAAGTCTTGCTCTCAGTCTGTGCTTTCTCTCCCTTTTTATATTCAGTGTTTACAACATTACAACCATTAGATCAGTTCAATCTGAACCGTTGATGATAGAGGTCATAGATTGCCACCCTGGCAATCTGTTACCCCCAATCTAATGTATTACATGTGAGTACTAATAAGTGCTAATACATAGAACATAAATGAGAGGTACTACTCGGCGGCGCTCTGACTCCACCACAACCTAGCGGAGTTCGGTTACTTCAAAGACTTGCCGGAGATATTTTTTGACTAATTGAAGGTCTCAAGATTTGGAAAATTGCGAAACAAGAATGTAAGAGCAGATCAAGGAATATATTTATTTATTTTTGTTATTAATTGTCTTAAGAAATATATTCATTCCCCCATTTTTTGGGTAACGATACGCAACCGTTTCGAATCTTGCACATCCTTTTAGTTGCCACAACATCACTTATACTGTTTAGGGCACCAAAATCATAATTAAGTGTATTTGAATTCTTTTCTTGGTCAATGAAGGGTTGTTTCAATGCATTTTATTGACTTATCCTATATTGCCTATATCATATAGGAATATGGATATTTTGTGTACAGCTCTCATTATTTGTGACGACCCGCCCTCGACCTAAGGTCGAGTCTCCCGGCCCAGACCGCCACTTAGACCCGATACCTGAACCAGGCCTAAATAACAGTCTGACACGCCTAAACAAATAAACTTGCGAAAAGCACATTGGCTAAACAAAGGATAATAATTGTGGAATAAATACAAAGAGATATCTTTAAGCCAATAGATTTAAGTTCATAGAACATTAAAGAAACTATACATGGGTTCATGCTCATTTAAACTAAACAACTTTATTAAATCTCTGAAGTGGATCAACTAAAGGTAACTAGGATTCAAGCTACCCAAAGATCTATTTTAATTTTAACCCCAAGTTGAATAGTTTCAAAATCAAATATACATAATATATATCAACAAGGGCTCACATCAAGAAGAGACTTCAAGCTCATCTCTCCCTTGCCTAAACCTATCGTTGTCGTGGATACCTGAGATGTAAGTGGGGTGAGCTAAAAGAACCAACAGAGCTCAGTAATGTGGAAAACCCGCTCAACCATTAAATATGCAAGTAATACCCAATAAGCATGCAAAGTCTAGCATGTATTTGAAAATAAACAAGGATTCAATAGTAACATGGTAGCAGGATTTCATAAAAGATAGACGTATAATGAACCATCAAGTACTATCATGGACATAAGGTTTGTAAGCCACAAATAAATAGGAATTCATCCTTTCATAGCAAATACGATATATTCATAAACCATCAAATTGTAACAATAATAATCATGCATAGCATTAAAGAGATTGACAAATCATTACATAAATTCAAGCTTTTATGCAAATGAGTAGGTTTCGCGAGATTATGTACTATAAAATATAGTAATACGAAAAGTCGATATTTCATTCAATGCATACTAGGTATTGGCAAGAATCCAGTGACCGATTCTCCTACTCTCGAGGTGATGGAAACAACTATCTAGCACACAGGTCTTATGTGCCCTTTCGTTTGTCCCATCAAATCAACAGTAGGTTCATCCAAGCCATCACCGATGCACATCCCTATGTCTCAAGAGTACAAGAGAAGGAACTCCAACTCATGTCCCTACGTGACATACTTATGAATTCAATTAGTCAAGTAAAGCCCTCGGTGGTAAACTCTACAAACATCCTGAGGTGTTAACGACCCTCAATGGTACCACAACATTCTGAGGTATTCATATAGATTTACTTGCTAATAAGGCCCTCGGTGGAACTCCACAAACATCCTGGGGCCCTGAATAACATAGATGAGAAAAATAGTGCATTCACATTCCATATATACGTAGATTCAAGCCAATACCACGACACAACCCATAAATCCCAAGTCTTTAATTAAAATTGTGAATGCTAAACATAACTAGTAATCATGCCATATTTGATAATTGAGCAAGCTCCCCACTTACCTACACTCACCGCGAATCCTAATCTCGATCGTCTCACGTTTGGGCTCGATGTGAACCGTCTCGCGAATCTAGACAATTTGAAAGAATAATTACTTTATATATCTACAATCATACAAGTTTAACATCAATTGTCTAGACCTTAGAAATTCACTCTATTTTATAGCTGACTTCACTAAAGGTCATTCACGACTCTAAAATCGACACTTAAAATTAGTATCGATGATTTGAGTAAAATAAGAATGCAGTGATATAAAACAAGGAAAATCCGCTAAGACTTAGTTTTTCCAACAAAAATCGAAGACGTTCGAATAATTATATTTAAAAAAATCTAAATCACCATACAAGACTCAATTTAGACTTTAAATTCCCGAATGAAAATATCAGTCAAAGTCCATAAATTTATCGAATAAGTTTATTTCTCCAAGAAAAGATTCAAAGTTTCTTTTTAAATCTCAACTAAACCTTAAATGTCAAATCCATATCAATAAACTTCAACCACGTTCAATTTGCTAAAATCATAGGGAAACCCTTTCATGTACCGTCAAACCATGAAAAACAAGATTGATTCATCCATAATACTCATTATCATAAAGCTTAAAAATTTGTATAACTCATTTCAAGACTAAATCTAAGAAAAATTGAACAAACTTTGAAAATCATCAACTCTCATTGCCAATACCAACACTAAAACAATAAATCTAGAGAGTATTAGAGTCTCACCATGCCTTCAATGCAGTTTTTGACTCCAAATCCTTTCCAAAATCTCATTTTAACATAGATCAAATCTTTCATTTCTTCTTTTCTTCTCTATTTTCCTTGCATGATTGCTGCTGTCAATGCTATCGATCCTTTGGTCTCCAAATCTTCAATAAATAATAAAGAAATCAAGGAAGGAAGTAAGGTTGTATCCTCTTGAGCTTGAACCCTCCTCTTGCTCTCCTCCTCTCTACGTGGTTGTTTAACAAGATTGCGGCTAGGGTTTTCTTTGATTTGCTTAAATAACATTAGGGTTAGGGATTAGGGTTGTGATTATTTACAACTTGTCTAAAATGCCCTTTTGGGTCATAAGCTCAATTGGGCTTTATTATTTAAAATAAAACTTTACTTAATCCCTCACTCATATTTAATTTGAGAAGTTTAGAATTGTATTTCCACATCAAACACCCCAACACATTTTTATCATGAAATTTCCAAAATGCCCATAGATTGGGTCATAGAGAATTTGGGTCGTTACATTATTGAGCAGGACCCAGATTGATCGATTTTGACTCACTCTTAACACTTCCTACCTACAGCTGGATTGATGAATTTAGCTGAATTCGTTGAGGTAGGACAAACATTTTAAATTCTTGTATATGTCATCTTCGAAACAATGAACAAACATATGCTGATGTGACCCTTTTAGGACACATGGAATGGATACCTGATTGATGGTATTCATTCAATACACACATTGATTTGTGTGTACATAAACATGGATGCACAAAATCAATTAACACGAACAACCGGGTGTCCCAATTACTGCAGGTCTAGCAACATCAAGTTCTCTCTTAGAGTTCTTAACACACGAATGCAATGTTGTGTCGATTGTTGAGTCGTATAACACTCCAAAATGTAAAAGAGATCCTGCAGTACGAACTACAACTTCACATCACTATATTCGTTGTTATGAGGATTGTTCAGCATTTTTTCTATGTGCTTGATTTATAAGTAAATATTTTGTAACCTTTTATTCTTATTTTTTAAGAAATATATGTTGATTTATTGTGAATTGTAATTTTAATTATAAAAACTATTACAGTATATTCATGTAAATTATTTTTTTAACTTTCTCTTAAAGTTTTAATAACCCCTGCGCAGAACGCAGGAAATCGACTAGTTAAGAGTTAAAGTTCAAACTATTGTTGTCCCGATTAGTCATGTTTTTAAACAATTATCCAACATTATGAACTTTGTTTCCAAATGCTTTAATTAGAATGGTATCAACCTAATAGTGATAAGAAAATAAAGTTTTAAAAGAGGTTATCATTATCTTGGAACGCAGTAGCCGCCTCTCTTTCTCTCCAAAACCATAAAATTCTTTTTCTTGATTCACTTTTATAATTTTTGTTCTAGAATCTCTGCCGACCATCTCTTCGATCGGCAGTGGTTTTAATCAAATCCCTTTTACGTTCATACACTTAACAACAATCTAATCAGATTTGTGGAGATTAGTTCATCCTAGTTGCGGTGCATCTTCATCAACATTGTTGCGTGGATATGTGCAGTGCGCTAGATTGATCTCGTCTTTACACTACAAAAACAGTCAGTATTAGCAACAAAATTTAGCAACGGAATAAATTTCGTTGCTAATTAGCAACAAAAAAATGACAAAATAGGGATGGCGGGTGTGTTTAGGGTTTATACACGAAATATCAACGAAATATTAGTGACGGAATCAATTTCATTGCTAATTTTGGCGCCAAAATTTCCCTTCAAAACATTTCGTCGCTATTCCGTCAGTAAAGTTTGCGCTCAATTTTCCCTCTTAATATTTCGTTGTTATTCTGTCGCTAAGGTTTAGCGACAGATTATACTGCAAACGTTGAACTATTATTTGCAACGGAATAGCTAATCCATTGCAAATTCCAATTAGCAACGAAATTAAATCCGTTGCTAGTTCCAATTAGCAACGAATTAGCTATTCAGTTGTTATTCTGTTGCTAATTGGATTTAGCAATGGATTAACCATTATGTTGCTATTTCGTTGCTAATTAGTTTAGTAATGGAATTAAATCCGTTGCTAAAGCCAATATATATACCACTCAATTAAATTCACACACTTCGATGATTACGTTCATCTCGATGCATAAGAAAACAGTCAAAATAATATGTTAGTAAGTTTAAAGTACAATTGAATCATTGTTGATGCATGCAAATAAACGATTGTTACTTAGTATTCAATTTCTTTTTACTATCTTGTTAACGTAAATCAATATTTTTACTATCTTGTTAAGGTAAATTTGTAACGGCCCCAAATCTATCGGACGCTAAAGCGTGTATCGTGGGCCCACAACCTAGCCAACTCATCTCCCAGCTGTGTCCCACGAGCACTCAAACCTTAATACCAATCAAAATCTTGCTAACTTTATGTTGTTTATGAATAATTATTGATTCAAGTTATATTAGGACTCATTATTATCATTTAACTTCAAAATATGCAGCGGAAGTCTCAAATCATCAAATGATACTAAATAGCAATTTAAATATCAATTGGCCTAATGTGGAAAACATACCAAAATGTAATCCATACATAGATGTTAAGTGTGATCATCAAAATATCAAAAATTATACCTCAGAGTCATATACAGACCAAACTATGTCTCTCACAACCCATACCCAATATAAAGCAATAAATATAAACAAACGTACAAGTAAGGAAAATCTAGTAATGTCACAGATAATCCTCAAGCTTGTCCTTCTCTCACTCGTACCGGTATCTGCACTCAAGCCATCACAAAAATGTAGATGACGAGTCCAGAGTGAGTAATCCCAAGGAAATTCACCAAGTAAATACATAAGTAAAACTGTTGGAATCAAAATACTATAAATAAACATGCGGAACAAAAGAATATAGGCAACTGTGGAAGGTCATCGCATGAATATGAATAGTAGAGAAATCAAAGTGCGTGCACAATAAAAGTCAGACTAGAGCCATACTTCGGGCTATCTGCCAAGCACGGCTCGTAAGGATACCTCGAACGGGTGACCCTGGACCCTTTAAGTGGTCGGCGTAGACCACGGCGCACCCACACATGTCTAGCACACCCGGGTAGCATATTCACTGGTGTATCACTAGAACACATGATATGGCCTAGTGGACCCTATGCCCCCACATTGAATAAGCACCAGGTGGGGACAAACACAACCACCGTAAAGAAATAATCAAAAATAAGAGTATTGAATAGATTGAACAAAATTCAAATATCAAGCAGTAAGTACTAAAGTGAATTTCAGTTGGGATACTACACACCTCAAACAGCACTCCAATTACTTGGTATCCATCCCGATCCAATTTTGTTATTGCCTCGAAATGCGTGCCTAACAATTGACTATGTTCACCTAATTCATTTTATTGTGTTTATCATTGAATTAGATATATGGTAGGGTCAAAATACCCAAAATAGCCTTAAAATTGGCCTCTGTCTCCACTCACTCGCTACACATGGGTAGTCATCATCTTATCTCCCCATAATCAAATACATGGCTGGTAGTCAAATTCCAATTCAAAGTCCGAACTGGTTTCTAGCCTTCAAACACCCCAACAACATTATCACACCACCATTCCCACAACACCAAAACCAACCCATAATAGTGGGTATACACCCCATATTCAAAACACCGCAAAAACCCACAAAAGTGGCACCAATACATAGAGAAAATAGAGGATCTAACATTTAATTGTTGATCCAACACCCACAAACTCCTCAAATAATCATCCAAAGCACTCCAACCCTCACACTTCTCTCCCATTTTCGTTCGACAATGAGAAGGGAGAGAGAAAGTGGTCAAAGGAGTGGAAAAATCAACATATATATATATATATCTTCATCTCAACTCACACCCCAATCTCAAGACTTGTTTGAAGGCCTAGATGAGGTCAAAAGGTCCTCCACAACATGCCAAAACTGACCCACATAGTTCTCTTTGTTCTACTCACATGACACCAATTGTATGCACGACAGGCATTCCAATACCCAGCTCCGAACTTTGACTCGTGTCGTTTGCGCACGACGGTACCAACCGTCCTGACATCATTTATTATGAATTGTTTAATGTATTTTATCATTTATTGTGCGTATATAGTCCCTAGTCCTAGTGTGCTAATTATTCGCCACCCGATCCATGCGCCTATGCACCAGTCACGACGAAAACGTGTCACACCATCTCACTCGTCAATAAACAATATAAACACTCATGTTACGATGCAATTTAACTAACTTGAACATATACATCGCAACTTCACAACAAGAGCACACAAAATGGACTATATACCTAATTCGGGCGTACTCTGGCCTCGCTGTGGGACCCACGGACGTCCCTGCTGGTTTCCACGTCTGCAATTACGTCATAAATAAAAAAAATTAGAAATTGGGCTGTTACAAAATCAAAATAGCGATTTATTCTCTTAAAACTCGACTACAGTTAACCTTGGTGATGAAAACTTGTCCAACTATCCAAACTCAACCTACAAAGAACGAACTTTTTTTTCGTATGACATGTCTACTCCAGATAGGGAATGGATATACAATCGTGTCCAAAATGGGCTACTGTGCCGTGAGTTTATGGAGAAGGTTACTGAGTTCATAGAGTTCGCGAAAACCAAAAGTTACACTTACAAAAGCGAAAAATCAATAAAGTGTCCATGCGACCATACCAAATGTCGTCTTTGTAATTATCGCGGTGTGGAGACTGTTGAGTATCATATTTGTAAGCACGGTTTCGTTCATGACTACTACATTTGGTATGAGCATGGAGAGTGTAGAGAAGATTTTCTATAAAATAATTTATTTCAATACTTTTTGTAGAATATGAAAAGTACAAATACCTAAAAATTCCAATAGATTGCATTATGGTAATGTCGCCGCCAGGTACCTCGGCGTGGCATTCAAGCGTAAAATGAACCCTGATGGATACGTTTGGGAGAAAGTCCCCCAACACACAAAATATTTATTGGGAGGATTGGAGCGTAAGTTACTATTAATTTATGGCTATCTTAAGTTTAAAATGTGTTTTGTAGTGCTTACCTATTTAAATTGTTTTCTTTTGCAGCGTTTCTTCACATGGGATTCAGTTACAGATGCACAGTTCTACAAAGCCTGGTTGCATAAAGTGGGGACTAGATATTCGGCATTGTTGAGTGATTATTGCAAAAATCTTGATGAGAGGCCAGGTTTCCTAACACAAGAGATTTGGGATAGATATCGAGCCAAATGAGGTACACCAGACTACAAGACCAAGTCAAAGCAAGCATCAAAGAATAGAATGAATGAAAAGAACGGACCAGGAACTGGTATATCCAAACATACCGGAGGTTCGAAGTCATTTGCGTGTCATAAAGAGTCATTGGTAAGTATTGTTTATTAATTGATTACCACTGTAAAAATATCTATGCTCATTATAGTAATTAACTTATTACTATTGTTTTCAACTTAATTTCCGTAGGACAACGAGGCGAAGGCTCTGGTGGGAGTGAACGTGTTGTTCAATCACACCCACACATGTCGTCATAATCGAGTCACGTTCGTTGATAAGAGGTCTCGCAAGTTAAATGTAAGTCACTATTCTTATTTAATCAGAGTTGTCATATATGGATCGATATAGTCATACATGTTTTGTTATATATAGATTGATTTGGTTTGTAGAAGTTTGTAAATGAATTCTCATTTTGCTTTTTGCAGGAGGACTATCAGAAGAGGCTTGAGGAGATGACTTAGGCATCTCCTGACGTACCAGTGGATGAAGATGAGCTTTTCTACAAGGTTTCTAGCAAAGATAATAAAGGACGTGTTTATGGATTAGGGTCATATGTGAGACCAAATCAAGGTCAAGGAGGAGCTACCACGTCACATGCAGAAGAGGTATTAAGGTTGAACGAGGAGGTTACCATTCTTCGAGAGGAGCAGCGAAGGCACGATGAGACCATGCGTCATCTTTTGGCATTTATGAGACAGCAACACCCCAGAGTAGTCTTTGGCGATCCCGGGGCAAGCACCTCTCATGCCTCACCTCATCAGGCCCCACCTTTTGATACCTTGCCATCTCGAGGCACGATGGATCACGACGATTATCATGATGATGATATTGAGGGCTACTTTGCATAGGACGGTGGCGACAACATTGATGTGGATCGTTCGTAATTAGTATTTAGGGTTGTTTTTTATGAAACTTTTTTGAAAACCGTTATTGCAAATTTATGTTGTTTTTTATTAATATCTCTACTTTTGGACCAATTTATTCTAATATTCGAGATTTATTTTTAAATATTTTATAAAAAAATATATTATTTTTTTAATCAGTTAGCAACATAATAGCAACGGAATAGCAACGGAAAGGAAGATTTCGTCGCTATTCCGCTGCTATTTACTTTTTAAAATAAATATTTTAATTAAATATTGTTTGTCGCTATTCCGTTGCTATTTAGCAATTGAATAGCAACAGAATCATTGTTTTTAAATTAGCAACGGATTAGTAACGGTACCTATTTATTTATATTTATTTTTTAAAATAATTATTTTATTAATATTATTCGTTGTTAATCCATTGTTAAACAACAACGGATTAGTGACGGAATTACTATTTTTCGTTGCTAAAATGGATTTTAGCAACGGATTGAGAATTTCGTTGCTAAACTGCTTAGCGACGAGGGTTTTAGGAACGCCATTATTCAGTGGTTAAAGGGATTAGCAATGGAAAACAGGGTTTAGCAATGAAATATTTAGTTGCTAAATCTGCCATTTTTGTAGTGTTAGTTTTTATTTTATAATTAGTTTTTTTCTCTAGTTGGAAGTTTTTTATTTGTCTTCTCTTAGCTCGTTGGAAAGTTTTAGATTTTCTTCTCCTTGTTGGAAAGTTTCATTATTCATTTTGTTGTTCTAGTAGTTTTGTGTATTGTCATGAGTTTCAACGTTGTAGAAAACAGTTTCTGATTGTCAAACTGTTTTAATTTTTCATTTATGTACTTATTTTATGTTTGAATCTATATTTAGTCATGAATGATTAATGAAACGACCCGACTATGTGCAAACCACATTTTACTATGGGCAAACCAGTTTTTTTTCCTAAAATGTCCTTTTCCTTGTACACTCCTATTCCCAACAACGCGAAGAAGAAGAAGGAGAAAACGAGCCCTAGGTCAATCTTCGTGTTCACTCCACGGTTGCGGTTCATCTTCACATCAACTCGGTCGATATTCGCATTACCTCTCTTTATATTCGCTCTTATCCTAGGTTTTGCTTCGTCTTGCTTCCAGGCGGTCGCAGCGCAATCAACGACTAAACTTGGTCGATTTAGGGTTGTTTCCATTAATTTGGATGCTTTATCAATTTTTCTTACTGTTTTTGAACAATTTTGGTAGTTGTGTATGTATTTGTAACTGTTTCTTATCTAATTTATTTTGGTCGATTTGTGCGTTGTTGATGGTCGATGCTCGATCGGTGACACATGACCGATTTACAGTGCACTGTTCGATTGAAGGTGACCAAACAATACATGTTAATCGGTCTTTGATGACCGAACCACATTGTAGGTTCAGAACTTTGTTTGAACAAATGTTTGTTCGGTCACCTATGACGGAACATGCATGTTTCAATCGGCCTCGACAAACTGAGCAAAAGCCATTTGTTCGGCCCTGCGAGGCCAAACCAGAAGCGAAATCCTTAGTTTGAACACAAAAAAAATACAAAAATTGAATGAAAACTCATGAAATACCTCTTCATCTTACACATTTGTATCTCTTATACGTTCATTCTCCATTTTTATGGTAAATACCACCAAACAACGCAAACAAACAATGCCCTACTAAGACAAAAAAAAATTGTTCAAGCCTTATAAAATGCATTTAAAATAATGTAAAAACATGATTTTTCAACAAGAAATATGAAGAAATCGACTCTTATGATAGTAGCTAGTGGGTTTCAAAATTGTAAGTTCGTGTTTCTGGTGGTCGAAGGGGATTATTTGAGTCGAAGGGGGTGAGGTGGTGTTTGCATGGAGGTGCACAACTTGAGAAGAAAGAAGGAAGAAGGGCATTTTGAAAAAAAAAAAAAAAATTGATTTGATCATAGTAAAATGTGGTTTACACATAGTCGGCCCTTAATGGAATTTCAATTTCTCTTCAATTTTTTTTTTTTTTAAAAAATTAAAATAAAATAAACTGAAGGATATCATTTTGCCCATTGATTAGTGTTAGGCAAAGGTTCAATCTTTACCGTCAAAATCTTCAATTGGAATGAACTGTCCTGATGGAACACTAGGTGGGCAAGCGCCACGTGTCAACAACCCTTTTAATGAAAAAGACTTCCTTCTCTCCTCTCCCAAAGACTGTCCTATCCTTATCTTCGCGTTTCAGACGACACAAAAACGCTTTCAACTCAACACAAAATCAGAATTTCTGGGCTTGTTGTCGCGCAATCAATCGAGATGAGCATGACTCAGTTCGCAATGGTACGTCAAATCAGCTCTACTGTTTTGTTCTGTGGATTTAGACGGTCAGACCCGTTAATTTTGTTCTTGTTTTGATGGGTATTTGATGAAGTTATGAACAAATTTGTGCGAGTGGTTTGTTTTTCTGTTATTTTGAATTCATGGGTAGTTGATTTTTGATGTGGGTATGTGGAGATTTCTGGTTTTTGGGTTATGGGGTTTGTTAATTTTGTGATTCTAATTCAGGTTTTTGAGGAATTGAAAGCATGGTTGTTGGTGAGATGCCTTGGTGGGGACTAGTTGAGGTTGTGGGATTGTTTTTGTGAAGGGCATGTGTTTTTTTGGGGGGTTTGGTTGATGCTACTTGGTCTGCATCATTGGTGCTTTTGGATTGATGGGCAATCATGGAAGTGGTGTGAGGTGAGAGGGAATTTGTGGCAAAAGATGAATTGGGCGAAACCCGGGTGTTGACGATGTTCAATGGAGGGACATTGTTAAATTTGTTGGATTCTAATGTTTGGGCAAGTTTGGTGTGCTTGTTATAGTACTTGTAGTTTCCTTTTCCTTCCATTCCATCGATGAAGGAAGTTAGATAATCGATGAGTAAAAATGAAGGAATCATAACAACCAATGGCCTAGGGTAAAACATCATAGTTGAGAATTTGCGAGTAAGGAAAGTGGCGGCAAGTGCTTGTGTGTCCATTGTTATGTTTATTTCAAATTCAATGTGGGTGTAAGTGTCATAATGGTCTATTCCACTTTGTGGCTACCATCCACAATTGCCCATCATTCCGAGCAGGGTGAATTCATGTACCCTATCACCTATAGGTCACAATCCTCCCGAGGTATTGTACAAAAAGCTGCATGATTTGAACCTTGGGTGGAACTCATCCTTTCGGGTTGTGGCTGTAAAGATAGGAACCTGATGGCTTATGTGTTTGCTATTATATTTTTTTTGATAGACCGCAAACCTAGTCTAATTAGCTTGATTTTTGGAGAATATTCGACAACAGTTATTGCAGTAGTCCCAAGTTTTTCACATAACAGTCAATGAAGCATATTCTTTGGGGGAATAATTGGAAATGGATCTGATACTTTTGGTAATATTCTCCTTTTATGCCATTGCATAATGCAGGTCTCAACAGGAATATCAATGTAGTTTTCAGTTAAAAATTACAATAATGCAGCATGTGTGACCTCTGTTAATCAACATTGATTGTTTATGTGGGAAGAACATGTTATCCGTTTTACTAGAATGTGCAGTGTTCTCCTTTTCGTTGTCTCACTCACTGGAAGATTGTGAATGGGACCCAAGTCATTGTTGGATTTACTTCCACTCCAAACATTTATTCCCATCAGTTTCTTTTACTTCTTATTAGGTTTTTGGAGTTTTCTGGCTACTTTTGATGGACGTGTTAGGATTAAATGCTGGCACTTACACAGCTGAAACTAATGTCTCGCATGATTTTTTAATGGTTAAAAAAATTTCGATTATTAACTCTTTTGCTACTATTACTTTAGTATCTTTTATACTTTTCCTCTCTGATCTTCTAATTCAATTGCAAACATCCAGGTTGAAGAGTTGGCTTCTCTTATCAAGGATAACTTAACTTCTAAGCATCTTGTTCTCTCTGTTGAAGAAATCTTGGTTGATTTCCTTAAGAATGATACAAGGTAAACTCACTTCAAGTATTGGCAAGATTTGCTTCATGTTTTTTGTTTGCCTTGTGGTTTATTTCTTATTTGTAACAATTATCTCCTTGATTCTCTCAAATTTTATGATCTCTGATGATGAGCTTGAGTTGCCACAAAAGAGTAGAAGCACTAGTATACACCATACACGATGATTATTGTTTGAGATTTTCTCGAGTTCTTCTCAAGACAAACTTTGTGACATTTCTAAAGTCAATTAATAGATCATTTTCTCATAGGAGTATAATAATTTCAAGTTGAGGATTTTTTTTTTTTTTTTTTTTTTGGGAATCTTAACCCTTCAAGCCTAACTTGTCTCAGCAGCAATATAGCTAGTTCGGTGACAATGGTAAGTAGGTCAAGTAAATAATCACCTTCTTGTGTTAAACTTGAATCATCAAATTACTTAGGTTTCACTTTTATATTTATTGAAGGTGCTCAGTTAAATTTTATCAGGCTTATTTGTACAGCTTATCTAAGTGCTTTCGTTTCTTCTTGCTTCACTAGAAAGTGGTTTTAGAAAATCCAAAACATGGTCGGTGAAAATAATATTTTTGGTGCCAAAATAGATAATGACGCAAAAGCATGGTTTGTGTAATGTTTTACTTTTCAATATTTAGTTAATTAATAGATGCGTTTTATTTACTTATGTAAAGTAGTAGTGCAACAAGTGTACTGTATTATATTGAGAAAAAAAGTCAAAAACATAAAACAAATTGGCGCAGCACCTCCAGTATTGTGAATAATTTTGTTTCCAAAGAAAAAATTAGGGAAATAAATGAACAAAAGAAGCCTTTGGTTCAATGCATGTCTCAGAAAAAAGTTGTGCCAAACAAGGCCGTCGTAAAATGGTATTTGCTTCCTTCTCCTGTCTCTTCTTTGAAGAAAAACCAGCTATGGCTTGCGACCCCTTCTAATTTGCATCTTAGTTTCTAAATTATGTTTAGGGTTTAGGGTTTATGATTGAATCTTTTTTCTTTCCTTGTTTTTCTATTTTGTATAAATGGTAAGCACTGAATGAGAGTTTTCTTATTCTTAATTTGGTTGACTCTGTAAAGCATAAACTGCATTTCTTGTTCATCATAGTGATAGAGGATTTTGTTGAGGGCATAGATGAGGGCCATGTCTCTTGCTGTATCACAAGTGATTATGTCCTTTTTATTATGTTATCCTCATCCATGATAATGTAGGTCTGGCTTTTCTTTATTGCTATTGTTAGTTATCAGTGCTTGGCCTTCTTAAACAACAAATCTAAATGTTTTTTTCATTAAACGATAAACATGTTTTTCTGCAGTCCGGATGGTCTCTTGGAATTGGAACCAATGAGCCCATACAACCGCCTTCTCTTGCATCGCCTGGCAGATATCTTTGGGTATTTCCTTTCTTATGCATATTTGAAATATGTCTTGGTTCATCAACTTGTGTTTCTACCATATGATATTATGTAGAAACCATTGTTTATCCACGAAAAAAAATCCATTGGTCTGATTTTAGATCTTTGTAATTTACCACTTTAATAATTTCTATAATTATTTCCTTGTGCTAGGTTTCTCCATGAATCAGTTGGCGAAGGAGATGATCGTCATTTAATTTTGGAGCGATGCTCAGAGTCATCAATGTAAGATTAACCTCCTGAAGCCTTTATATTTTGATCTTTCATTTTATTGTATTGATTTCTTTTTTCGTTTTCCCTTTCCCTTTTCCTTATTGAGGAACTGAAAATTATGAATTGTAATTATGGACTGGAACGCATCTTGCAAATAATTGACTCTCTTATGCTTAACATTAACATGTTACTTTATGAAATAAATGTTGGGCAACGAAGAAACATGTTAATGGAATAAGTGTCACAATAATGAGAATGATGAGATGGTTATATGGCGGAATAGCAAAAGATAAAAGCTCCTAATGAACACGTAGGGAAGTCAATTGGTGATGAAAAAAGAAGAGAGAATCAGTTGAGATGGTCTTAATGTATTACATTAAAGTCCAACAGTAGAAATTTTGGAAAAGGGGCTTTTAGCAGAAAATGTCAAATGATCAAAATATCAAAAGAGGTAGACCTATAATGACACCTCTCATATTAAATAAAGATTTGCATGCCATTGATGTGATTATAAATGATATAGGATAGACTAGAATGGAGAAAGCTAATTGTTGCAGTTGGAAAGGAAAAGC
The DNA here is from genome assembly GCA_039657345.1 of Stephania japonica. Classification (NCBI taxonomy): domain Eukaryota; kingdom Viridiplantae; phylum Streptophyta; class Magnoliopsida; order Ranunculales; family Menispermaceae; genus Stephania; species Stephania japonica. The sequence continues at coordinate 51,902,510 of CM077558.1, forward strand.
TTTTGTTGAGTTGAGTTGATGAAATAAGTTAGTGTGCTCTTGCTACCTATATCGTGCATGTCCTTAGTTTGCTTTTCCTGATGCTTATTGTAGAGCTAGAGGTGTAGTAATATGCCTTGTTTGTGGTTGTAGCCCTTTATATTATTGGAATTGGCTTCCTTGTAATCTTCTGGAACTTGGCTTAATTGAAACAAAAGTTAAGTACTTGTTCTAGTTTCAATAACAAGTAACAACTACAAAGCTCCAGTCTTGAATTAGTTGGAACTGGCTGCATGGATCCAACATCTCATTTAGCTCGATTTGAATGTGAACGGTAAAGCTGCTTATTAGTTGGAATATCTATGAGGAACCTGCTACGATAACCCACTTTGGGCACTGACCCAATCGGTTGCCACGCAATACACCTCGAGATGTGCGCGCACGCGTCGCCAGGTGTCGCGCAGGCACGGATTGGGTTAGTGCCCAAAGTGGGTTATCCGATCTTTTTCCTATAACTAAGTTGGTATAAATTGTATGTTCTTATGAGCATCTCAAACTTTCTTGGAGCTCAACTCCTTTGTTTTTTATAAGCTTCCTAGAAAGTGGTTGCCTTTATGATTACTTGTATATTCTACTTCCTTGATTATTTGCCTATGTACCTTCTCTCATTTAGTTATTTGGAATTTCAGACCTTCTATCCTTGTCAGCGACCTTCTCTATGAGTGTGATGAGTACCAGTCTCCTATTTCTCCCCACCAACTCTTGAGGAGGAAAGACACTTCACCAGGTTTTGCATTTTCACAAACTTAAGCTGCAATAATCTGACACTCAAAAATCTTAACTTTTTTTTTTCTTTTTTCTTTTTTCTTTTTTCTTACTTTGCCTCACTACTTACTCTTTTTCCATTTGAGTATCTTATACTTTTTTTTTCCAAATCAGAAACGACTTTTGTATTAGTAAGGAGGATTTACATGTACAAAAGTGAGAAAAAGAAAGAAAACATTACATGAAATTGCATAAATGCTTACAGCCCAACCTCAATACGCTAGTTCCTCTATTGATCGCCAATTCCTGTTCCAATCATCTGCTGAAAATCCTTACATTTTACTTGCCAGCAGCTGTAGAATCACTTTGTTCTTCACACTATCTCACATTTCCTCCATTGGAGAGCACCGATATTCCAAAATCATTCTATTCCCCTCCGACCTTACGTGCCATAAGACTGCTAACACTGAGGCGTTCCATGCAATTTTGAAGATCTAAGTAATTCCTTGCTTATCTCTATATGAGAATAGAGCATTCCATTCATTAAGATGAACATTTTCCTCGCCAACTCAACCAACATCACCCTTCATGTTCCTTTGGTGAAGCTTCACTCCAAGAAAAGATGCTCCAGTGTCTCATTGAGCGTTTTGTTCTTCAGAATTATATTATTCTTGAGGCAGTTGAAAAATGATGCTTATCAATATTTCTGCTTCATGACCCAATGCTAGAATACCTATTTCATTCTTGTAGAATTTCCTTTATTTTGTAAGAGCAACGCTAGAAATTTAAGTATTTGACGTCACTGTTGGATATAGTTGTCTTTGAGGTTTTGATATGGGAATTTGACCATAGGTTTGAGTCCCGCGATTCATGGACTCACTTTCATAAATCTCCATATGCATGCCGATTCAGGACTTGTGATATTAGTTGGAACGTGGATAGTCTTATAATACCCCTTGTTGTGTCGGGGTCGTCCCTAGGGTCATAGGAGGCTAGGTTAGTCAAAAGGTGATTATTGATTAAAAGATGCAATGTGACCTTGCTTTTTCAAGTTAAGTAGGCTTAGAGAAAATGCCTCAAGTCAATGTCAGAGCACCAAGCACTATGTCACTGAATGCAATGACCTTGCAATCTGGAATTCATGTTTAATTCAAAAACCAGTAAAGAAAAGCTGGAAAGGCGATACAACATTCGGTCTTTTCCCACAAGATTGCCGAAAAACTGTGAAAACAATATTGAGATTGTGCATCAAATGTGGCCCAAGTTTTTAGCCACTAATGAAAAAGGAAGAAACTTGCAAAGTTTTGCATGCTTTTGTTTTTATTTGTGTTTGCCGTTATCAATACTGTTTAGTTGACCTTTCCTTGTGGCTCTCTCTTATTCTTTTCAGCTTTGAAGACAGATCCCAGCGCACTTAGATCTTCACTAGAGGAAAGACAAGCAGCTTATTTGGCTGCTCGGGAGCGGATATTTTCAGTGGATGATAACAAGGTAAAAGAGTCAGTCACACCAAAGCCGCGAAACGTCCCTGTGGTTGCACGCCGCATGATTGCACATGCACTTGGCCAAAGGATTTCCAATTCATCCATTGAGAATGTCAAACATTCCGGTGTCGAAGAATATGAAAGGAATATCAAGGAGTTGAGCATTAAAGAGACTAATGGAAGCCACCCTATTCAGCAATCAAATTCTTCGCCAGAACCTCAAAGTCAGAAAGTGAGGTCCTTTGAGAAAACAAGGCATGCCAATCCACGGAGTGGCAATTTTTCCGATCGTAGATCACTAGAGCAGAAGGTGAATAAGAAACCGTCCAACAACAAACCCATCAGTGTTGATGCACAGCAAACCGGAAGCACTGTCCGAGCTGTTAGCGAGGAGAGCTTGAAGAAAGAACATCTTGGAGCTGCTAAAAGGATTTTCGCCAATGCTTTGGGTTTGCAAGGAACTAAAGAGATAAATGAAGCAAAAAGCAAAGGATAGATTCCGAGTATCCGACATGCTTCCCTTCGGAAGGATCGTTTGCACCTATTTCAATCATCCTTGATACTCTTGATGCCTGAATCCTAAACTATACAACTGTTTATAGTACTGGTTCAGGATGCGTAAACCGCATTTGACTGGTAAGAGCTTCAACTACAACTTTTTTCAAACGCCAGATCAAAGACGATGAGCGAATATGGTATATGATCATCGCATGCCGGCCGATCAAATTCTTAACCACAACCCTTTAAGTGTTCACATCAGAGGAAGAAAATTGCGCTGAATAACCCCGGGTAGCTTTTGGCGACATGATTTGTAGATTTTCTTCTGTGCGTAGCTTTATATGCGAACAGAGAATTTTGTTTATATGGGTCTGTAGAAAGATTTCTTGAAGGGGAAAGGGTTGCATAGCCATGCATGTTAGTTTCCCTTAGTTCTTAGAGTCAGTACTTGAATTAGATTTGTAATTTTAAGGTTATATTCAAAGCAGCAACACCAGTTTAAAAGCTTTTTGAGTAGGAAAATGCGCTAATGACCGACTTTTGATGCCGTGTTTGGCATCGAGTTTTGTTCACGCTGTTCGATACACATGGAGATTCTGAGGTGTATTGGGCGTCGCATACACATCTCAATGCCTAAATATGGTGTCAAAAGTAGGTCACCCTAGCATCTTCATCCATCTAGACCCCGACCCATAAGGGTGATCAAAACAAGTCAAGATCAATATGAACAAAAACAGTCTCGATCCCAAATTAATTGGAGTCAACTGTGTGAATCAAACTCTTTCATTATACTTGATTTAGTGCAACAAGATCAACATATATATACAAAGAACAAATATTAAGATTACATGTATGGTACAACAGGTATCAGTTCAATAGCAACAGGAACCATGGCAAAGCAGCCATTAATAGAATTTACAGCAGACATCATACAACAGCACACTAAAAGTGCATTGGCGTCGACTATAGAAGATTTTGTTTTGTTGGGGATAATATCGCATGGTGCCTCCAATGCACCCACACTCGCACAAATAGTTTGAAACATTAATGTACAGCAGAGCGACGATTCAAAACAATCACGGGGATTGGGGAAGCAAAAATTCCATTGTCATCTCAATTGCACGGCCATTAAGGAAAAATCGAATGTTTCGCCTTCCACAAACTCCTTTCCTCTGAACTTCCTTTCCATGAAAGCACATGACCACGAAGATACCGATGCTCGGATTTCTGGTTGTATCATGAGTAATTTCATGTTAGCAAGAGTATCTACGTGTTAGCTGCCGTAGAAATCGTGGTCGCTTCTTCCATTAGAATAAGGGTCTCAACTGGTAAAAGACCAAGCTCTAATGTTATGTTTGATCTGTAGTGCTACTCGATTTTTTGAGGTCTTTCTGCTATGGATTTCAGCATGGACTGAGCCGCCAACAGTTTTTCCCGCAGCATCGCATTATACTCGTATAAATCTTGGAGACTTTTATGAATGTCAGCAATGTTGGATCCAGAAGCATCAACCTCTGCAAAAATAAAATCACATTTGTTACATTGCAATTGAGATTTCCTGAATCATATGCCGTCTATGTTTGAATTCATCCAAAATAAAACAAGCAGCAGCAAAGGCTAGTTGAACCAATGAGATTGTTCCGCAGTTAGAAAGCAAAATCAACGAAATCAGTAATGGAATTGCCAAAAGCACACAATCCCAAATACTGCTATCTTCTTTTGGTTGGTCATGGAGGAACTTTCTTCATCAAAGGAAAATCAGTCATAGTGCAATATTAGAATCTTATTCCATATGAGTACTCAATTGCACTAAATCGAGCACAATGGAAGAGTTTGATCCATGTAGTCGACCTCAATTAATTTGGGACTGAGGTTGTTGTTGTTATTGTTACTGTAATATACTCCATGTTTTGCTATGACCACAAATGTATACGAAAAAGAAAGTTAAAACAAAATGACTAAACATTATCAGTTCAGTTGCTACAACTTTACCTAGATTAGGCGGCAATGGCAGCATGGTATCTGTAGGAAGACTAAGTTGAGACTGAGAACCTTCACTCTTGCAGGATTCCGTTGAATTTATCGTTCCATGGGTTATTCTACTACCACCTACCTCCTCGCCCCCCAGAACCTTGAAAAGCATAAGGTGAAGAACTATAAGAGGAAAGATCTTAGCATGTGTTATATCATGAGACACGCGATCACCATCATGGTAAATAATAGGTAGCCTTCCATTTCTCAATTCTACAAGGAAAACTCTCACCAGGATCATTAGCTGGCCTTGTATTTGCACTCAGTTTTTGATGAATTTTATTGTAATTATATGCAGCAAATAGATATGCAGAGAAGGCAAAATAAAATAAAAACCTTTCACCAACGTAATGTAAATATGTGAGTAATAAAATGACCTCTACTATCTAGTAAGCTTAGTCTAAATCTAGCTAAAAAGAGACATGTCAACAACTTATTGTATGCATTAAAGATGAAAAACAAAACATGCTTCCCATTCATCAACGAACCACATACTAGGATCAGGTAATTACACTAAGAAATCAAAAGTAAAGCTTAATCTTTTATCAAAGAAAGAGCAGTTTGTAGAATGTTGCTCATGATTGAGAAGCTGTTAGATCTGTGAGGCTAGAATCAAATTATAATTGGAAAAGAAAGCCAGGAAAGGTTGGAAACTCCAAAACAGTAGAAGTTTGGTTCTGTAGTTTTCCACCTATTTCAAGATATATTTCAGTTTAAATACTTAAGATGCAACCAGCGAATATCAAATGAATTCTGCTTCATCATCTGTATCGATATGATTAAAGGATTATGATTTCCAAAGGAATTACTAAGTACTGACAGGCTGCCAACAATGGCTTGACCCTCCTATAGTTACGAATCCAGCTGCACCAATTGTTAGTTGTTATAAGGGGGAAAAAAATTAAAGAAAATGCATATACACAAGCAGAAAGCACACGAACTTCCAAGGTCATGAAACGTGTCAAAACATAAAATGCCAAAACCATTTCCTTCACTGAACTCTGAATCATTCCTGAAATAATTGTAAAAGACGAAGCAAACTGAAAATCATATCTAGCTTACTTGTTCCTCTGACTCTTGATGGTGACTTTGACTTTTTGACACGGCATCTCCAGAGAAAGATTTCACTGCCTCCTTCTCAAAGGTTTTCAGACTTGCATTCTGCAGGGAAGAAGAGTGCTCGGATTTTTAGACTATGGTAAGTTTGAGTTTTGAGATTGACGGATATTTGTAAGAACCATGCAGATTTCTTGTAAAAGAAATAGGTGGCATAATTCAAGGAAGGGGGCCTTACCGTTGGCGTCGCAGCAGGAAAGCTGGCCTTTTTGTTTAAACTGATAGAATACGGCATGTTATTCTGCTTTCTCTTATCCAGAGATTTTTCACGGCCAGATTCAACTCCAATGCAGTTGCAAAGTGGACCTTCTCCATTAGTTTTTTCATTATCATCCAGTAAGCGAGCACCCCAAGTATACGTAACATATTTCCTTAACTTTTTAAGAATTCAAAAGAGAACAATATATTAACTTGTAGACCAAATGAAACAGAAACACCTTCAATTGTAAAAAACTCTAATTACCTTATCCCAGTGCAGCTGAGCTTTAGTTCGATTTCTAATACTCCTCAATATGGTGTCTTCATTGCGAAGTCTCTTGATTCTATACTCGCACTATATAAAATACAGTAAGATGCAAAACCTGATTTTAGAAATTTACAAATGGGTAATAAATGAAAGAGCAATTTTGACTGTGAGCCAAACAATGGAAATGCGATTTTCTTTATAAATTTGACTAAGCTACAAAAAATATTCAATTAATGGTGGATCGTTCTCAAGCCTTGACAATTCTTGGTATTTTATTAGTCAATTGATGGAATGCTCAAAGAAAAAGAGAAGCCTTGAACCAGGCGCTGAATTTCACACCCCAAAATCTTTGTTGTAAAATGAAAGAAATTGAAAGTGAGAAAGCAAGGGAAAAAGTACCTGCACCAAGAGATAAAAGAAGATGGCGAAACTAATAGCGTATAGACCACCGATATTAGCGAAAAATCCCACTGTGTTAGACAACAATGAGAGGACATCAGAATTCCAATAAAACAGTTGAAGCATGAAGATGAATTTGATTCTTTCTGATGCATAAACTAATATCAGCTAGAAGCATTTCCCCAGATGCACCTTTCATACCAATCATTGAATATAAATAGTGCGTAGATAATACTTAAACCACCAACACCGAGCACTGCTTAGTTTGGTGGAATAGTATCCGAGTTGTCCATGCATTGGTCTGGGTTCGAGTCTCACTAAATTGTGTGTGAGAGTTGGTTAAAGAATAAAGAGTAGATATTGAGTAGATTTGTACGATAAGAAAACAATAATAATACTTGAACACCAACATCGACACCTATGCAAAAAAAAGAAAGCTCATACAGACAACCAAACAAATCGAAAAGTATTTGATGTCTGAACTCCAGAATATAACCTTCAAGACTCTCAGTTCCCACAGATTTGGCAAATATACCCTAACCGGTTAAGTACACAAGACAATAAACTATAAAGCAAGTTAGTCCACCCATGCTTCTCTCCAACCCAAATCACAGAAGCACTTTCAACAGAGTTGAGAGCGAGACTCAACCCTAAACCCTCATTATATCTTTGCCAGTAGAAACCTGAATTTTTCTATTATGAAAAGATGCCGCATTACTATCTACATATTAAAATGATGTGACCATGTTTCAAATACCATCCTTTCAAAAAAAAAAAAAGAGTTACCTACGATAATCTCAACAACTAAAGTGATTGCAACTCATTAGACTCACAGTTGACCAATTTATTAATTTGAAACTAAGAATCAAAACACCAATTTGGATCATGCAGAAGAAATCTTAGTTCATTAAGTAAAAAAGAAGACTTGATCGAGGGGTATAAGGAGAAAAGAATAATATTTAAATGGCCGTACTTGATTTATAGATTGTATGCTAACTGTGAATAGCATACCTAGAGATATAATATGGTTGCTTTTGGGGAATAAGTTACAAGAAGGTTCATTGACCTGATCAAAAATGAACATGATTAAGTGATAAATAACCATTGTAAGAAATTGTAGAGAAATTCACAAAGCATATCTGAAGAAAGTATTCCTGTGTACAGATAACATTCAACACTCCACGATATTTCTCTTTACTTAAAGAAATGGCAGATCAAACAAGACTTTTTTTTTTTTGGGATAAAAACAAGACTATTAATTGAAAAAAGGAGTGCAGGAAACTAAGCCATTAAAAAAAAGACACTCACAAAATAAGAAAAGAGAATGAAACATGTATCACTGCATAGTTTGAGGAAGTCCCTTACCAAGCCCCAAAACATTTTTGTTGTCAACCTCAATTATGTAGTCAGAGAGAAAGCGGATGAACAATGTCATATTAATCAATCCGTCTCTAGAACTTTGAAGCGAATTTTGGAGCTGAAGTTTATCAAGAAAAAATGAACCTGGACGAAACTCATGGAAAAGTGGCTGAATAATCCTTAAATCATGAACGTTGTGATATATGCGAGGAAATAGATGGAACTTCAATACATTCGAACCCCGCCCGCGGAATGTTATTGGCCTGTCATCCATATAACTGCCATTTTTCAGGGTGCCTGACACCAAACTCACATGCTTTCTATCATGATGTTTATTAGCTGTTAAAGTGAATTGAAAACCCACTGCAACAGCAGGGTCATTTGGAAGGTCAACAAACTGCCATGTAAGATACATATCATCTCCAACAACCCGACAATTGCTACAACCAAAATTAATCGTCGGCCCCTGGCTGGTGTTATAACATGAATAATTTACAAAAGTTGACAAGGGGATAACACGATAATCGACTGATGCCGGATTCCCCTCAACCAATGTCCCAAGTTCACGTACATGAGAACAACTCATACTGGAGATGGTGGTTATATTAAATTCCATATCATTGATAAAAGTGAGCAAATCAGGTGCATTTGCTGCTCTTACATTATGAATCTCAACAGATCTGCCTGATATAAACCGATAAATTAACCTGTGAAACAATTCAAAAAGCCATTTCAATAACTTATAAGATAAAGATTAAGAAAAAAAAAATAATGACCAGAAATCATTTTTTAAACAAAAGTATAAAGGAAGTCATTCTCTTTTCTTTTCTTTTGTCTTCTTATTCTTGTTAATCAAAAGGACTGTCAGTAACAACTCACGCTGCAGATAAACCAATGAAAAGAATCCAACTTGCCATACAAAAAGTTCCACCAAGCTCTGTTTTCCTCTTTTTCACAACCTTTTGGTCCTCCTATATTGGTAAAACATGTAAATTTCAAAGATGAGTCAGAAATTCAGAATTGTTACAGAAGAAAAGAATCTGAAAGGTGTCTTCTCATTAAGTTGCAATCAAAGGAAAGGGAAGCACCTAAAAACATGGTGAGTTCAGAAGATTTATGATCACAAATGCGTTGTATCAAAATGGGACTCTTCTCTTTCACTCAGAATAAGGCAATTCATCAACTAACCTAATGTTGGAATGATGGCATTGACTTCACTTTTTAAGTGAAGATCATGGGATTACATTTCCTCCACACAATTGGCCTTGTCAACATCTCCCATTAAAGCAACCAAGGGGCACGAGATCAATCAAAATCTAACCCATATAGCCAAGACTGTTGCTCATACTTTAAAAGGGAAAAAAAAATCTAAATGGCTCCATCTTGACAACAACAACAAAGACTCAATCCCAAATCAGTTTTGGTTGGCCACATGGATCTAACTCTTCCATTGGGTTCGATTTAGTCATGACATTCCATCTTGACTAATACAATTTTTTATATTAAAAAAAGAAAGAGAAGCCGTGATGTGATAGAAGAAAAAGATGTTATCAACAATAAAAATGACCTCTTGACATTGCCAAAACCCTTGTGCTTTTCTTCTATTAGACACTCACACAACCATCTTAATTTGTTGCTCAATTGCAACAGATACTACAACATTCTTCAATCAACATGCTTACTTCAAAATAAAGATAAGTAATGTTCTCACTTTAGAAGTTGGCTCATGCCAATTCCTACTCCAATCATCATACGAAAACCCAGAACTTTTCTTAGCCATCAACCACAAAACAATTTCATGCTTGGCATGAGTGATCCAAAGTTATTCTCACCCTTTCCTAAATAATGTAACATTACTTTGGTACGATTTAGAAAGCATATTTACTTCATTCCTAAAATCAACATGTCCAAGATTCTAACCTAACTCCCAATTTTGCAGCAGCTACACCAACCCTCCTTTGACAACTCCCCAAATAAGTCCTATGATATATGAGCCTATGTCAATACTTAATTTCAGAGTCCATTCCATGATCTATTTAGTTCATCGGCGCTCTTACACAAATCCAGCATGTTATATTGAAGTGAATTTTAAGAGCTACGATAGTAACCAACAATGGAACAGATTCATCACAAAAAAGACTAATAACTACGCAAATAAGAACATGAAAATTGCAACAACACTCGATCTAATACACTTAATGGAGTGCTTTCCAACAAGAACAAGAAACAAGAAAATTGCAAGATCACTCAAAAATCGCCTCAATCAGACAAACCAAACAGCAAATGAAACTCGCAACATTCGTACAAATCGCCATTACCAATCCATTACCCACATCAAAATTAAAGAAACAGTAGCTTAACTTCCTGAAAATCAATCTCTACGGTTCCAAATTCCAATCACATCAACAAACTACTCATTCAACGCACAAAGTAGACTAATAACTACTCAAACAAGAAAAAGAAGCTTGCAAGATCACTCAAAAATCTCTTCTTGTCAATCAGACAAATGAAACTCACAACATTCACACCAATCGCCATTACCAATTCATTAAGCACATCAAACTCAAGATAACACCAGCTAAAATTCCTAAAAAAAAATCTTTGCAGTTCCAATCGCATCAACAAAGCACTAATTCAACGCAAAACCTAAAAAGATCAGCTCACCAGCCAATGATGAGTGGCGAAGGACAGATCAAGCCGACTAATCCACCATCGAATCCGAAACCACACACTCTCCCCATTCCTCACCTTCGGAACCCTAACAAACGCACAAAACAACAACCACGCCGCGACCATCACGAGCGTGGCCTCCAAGAACACCGCCTGCGACTGCGTGAACCTCTTGATCGAGTCGAAGGAGAAGAAATTGACAGGAAACGAGATCGAGTAGTCGACTCCGGAGTCAATCAACCAGTCTTTCGAAGACGATTGGAACAAATCGCAGGCTTTGGAGGTCGAATTGAGCACGAATCCTGGATTGCACGCGCAGAGAGAAGCGTTGAAGAGGAAGGAATTTGGAGGACATGGAGGTCGGAGCGCCGCCATTAATGGCGGATTTTTAAGGTTTTTGATGGTTTTGTTGGTTTTAATTTTGATTTGTTTGAGAAGTTTAGAGAAGAAAAGTGAAGAAGTTTGTGGGGAGAGAAAGCTTAGGTGGGCGGATTAACTTAGCTGAGTAGATTCTCGAGGACGTCATTATTGGGTATCGAGATGCGTGTATTGCATCTTGTTGTTAATCGGATGATTTAGGCTGAATGGTGAGGTCACAAGACACGTTTCTTTTAGCGCGTAATCGGTCAAGGCACGATTTGGAATTTTGGATATACTGAGGCTCTATTTTGTATTCCCAAATTAGTTTATAAGCTAGATTATAAATTAGTTTGTTGCTTTGTTTGATTCGTAGCTTATTTTGAGAATAATCTAGATTATAATCTCTAAAGTCAAACGCTAATGTGAGTAGCGTTTAGAATTTAAAGCGCCAAATTATTTTTTTTCACCCATTTTTGCTTATAGAATTTTATTCCGCAACAAATTGTTATTTGCAATAAACTTCCGTTGATTGTACACTTTATTCGCATGATATACATCACACAACCTTGACACGCACATGCATGTTACATTATTAATCATGTACATTTATGTATATTATATACGTAATTAAAATAACTTCTTTTATGTCATTTTAATTTGGTATTCATCAAATATTTAATTAGCCAAAATTTGGTTTTTTTTTGGTACAAATACAAACATGATTATTTGATATATATGATAATATATTACTCATGCAAACATATTAATAATAGTAAATAACATGTTTATCTGTGTATTACATTAAATAATAATAATGGATGGACACATTAAAGGATGAGTTTATATATGTAAATAAAAATATTTGTATGGTAAAAACTCAATTAATATAAACATGTCTTTTTATTTCATTTTACAATTATTAGATACTCATTCAGCTAGTGTTTCCAAACGATTTTAATTAATCAATTAAATTATCAGTTTTCAGTTATGAGTTACTAGACTATCAGCTAAATTATTAACTTCAGGTAAATTATCAGCTATCAACTATATTATCAGCTAGTTTTGTCAAGCAGAGCTTGAGTAACTCACTTTGGACTCTGAGTTTAGACACCAACTCAGTTGGATGTCATGCAATACACATCGAAATATGTGTGTATGTGCGTATCTAGAGGTGAAATGTACGACGCCTGACTGAGTCGGTGTTCAAAGTGAGCTACTTTTATTTTTTTTTATTATTTTATATTAGTGACATCTTATTTAAGCTCAAGTCGATCCATAGTAGATAAAAGCTCTTTTAGTAAAAGTAATTCAAGTAAAATAAAATTTTTACACAAAGTCACAAAGGCATATCACCAGTTCAATTGCACCTTTAAATTGAAATGCAAGAAAGCACAAATTTTGATATTTAACACTATATAACACGCGAATTGAGGTCATGTGGATCGCTCTTATATATGCACGATGTGAATTTGGAGTGCAATATAGCCATTATCATTAATCTATGAATATAAGGTATGAGAGCAAGTTGGGGATGAATTTTTTCAGTTGGAAAAATCCACGTGGCAGTCATAGAGGGGTCGTTATCAAGCGTTTTACCATTATTTTCCTTATTTAAAACATTGTATCTGTCAATTCACGTGTTGTCTACACTTGACATCTTTGGAGAGACTCTTTTTTTTTTTTGGTAGGAAGAGACTCCTCTTTCATTTTCAACTTTCAACATCTTTCCAGCTAAAATGTTCAACTGGGTCTCCCTTTCATTCTCTTTTTTTCTTTTATTAGGAGGTGAAAGAGAGATGTTAAGCTACTATTTTTATTCTTGCATAAAGATGCTCAGCTGGCCGGTGGTCGTTGTGGATTTTTTTTTTTTGTCACATTCTAGATCTGTTACCCGTTATGGGACATTTTGAATAGACACTCAGTTGTTGATATCTATTTATTTCCACATCAATTGTATTCAATTGTATCGAATAGACACCAACAACTAATGTCCATTCTACATGTCATGGTATCCTAAAACCAAGAAGGTCACCCTAGCATCCTCCGTTCGTAAAGGCCCAACCGGGTCTACTTAGACGAGTACCAAAACCTATAAACAAATCTAATTATGACTGCTTAATGCTCACAACTCACAAGTCATAACGCTCACAACTCAAGTCATAACGCTCGAGTCCTTTAAGTAGAAGTCTAAGTTTTGAAACTTGACGGCTTGCTTTTAGTCTAGCCTGCGATGAGCTTCCAAATATTGAGTAGTGCAAACCAAATAAACTAAAAAAAGAGAGGATTAGTCAAAAAAAGAGAGAGAGATCTCTTTAAATTGATTACTAGTAAACCTAGAAACATACATCCTCAATTGGACCTTCACATTCTCTTTGAATTGGATTTACTTGCAATTCTTCTTTTTTTAGTACAAGATTGATTTGTATCTTCAAAAGAAAAAATAATAAAAAAAAATGAGCATTTATACACAATATTTCAAGCAAGGAAAAAAGCACCTTTGATGAGACAGCAGGGCATCACTTGACAAAAGACAAGGTTTGTAGAGGTTGTGAGTTCGATTCTCACTTACGCAAAAAAAAAAAGCATTATTGTTTCAAGCTAGCAAATCACGAAGTTGAAAGATTCCTCTCCCGCTTCATTAGTTCCACAAAAACCTCCTTTGTGAAAAGCTCTTTGATTGAGTGCCTAACCAAAAAAAATGCAACCTTTGAATAGGGAAAGATCGGCTCGGCTTTGAACCTGCTGCGTCTTCGCAAATCTGGGCTTCAAGGTTTGGACTCCACAGCAACAACGCGATGAAAATCATCGTCAAGCTTAATATAAATCCGCAAGAGCTGCTTGCATTTCATATGCTCGGCCTTCAAATTAGCGTTGATTCAAGTCAAAAGGCGGTTCTTCATGTTGATGATGAGGATAAACAAAATCAGGTACTTCCTCGATACCCTCCAGAGGCTGATGATGTAACAAAGCAAAATATAAAAGAATCAGGGAAGAGAAGGGAGGCGAAGTTGATAACAAATCAAGTCGAAAGGCAAAGAATGGGAGGCAAAAAAATATAATATGAGTATAAGGCTAATGGATTACAACCTTTAACAAATTTAACAAATGCCATAACAAGAAATTGATGATCATGATCAAGCAAAAGAGCTTGCCTGCCCAGGCACCACAAGAAAGATACCTGTGAAGGAGGCAAATGAAACTGTCATTAATCAACTGAATTGTCCGCGAACTTTCACAGGTTTACATCCTTTATAATTAGACCTCGAATTCAAAGAAGTAAAGTAACAGAAATACTTGCAAGAGACGACTATAACAAACCTCGGGAGGCGCTGTAGAAGATTCTCATCGGTACATCTTAAAGCATGATCATAAACAAGTTCTGTCCTCTTGGCCACATCGTACCAGCTGTACAAGCTTTTCATCTGAATAAAAATGAAAGAAGGTAAGAGGAATAAGCTAAAACATGGGATGCGTTGAGAAAAGCAATAATGTCCAAAGTAAAAAAAATAAAAAATCATAAATTAACCTACACGAAGATGCATCACTTGCGGATCAATCATAGGAAGCATGCGTATTGCTTTGCCAACGGCATTTATCATGTCACTAGGCATTGGTTCAGCTAGCATAATCATGTCATCTGGGAGAACCTGGCAGGCACAGAAATGGAAAGAAACAACAGTTTGGCAAGTTGATGACTAACATAAGAATGACTAGATCATGTAATTGTTGCGGAAAAGATGAAGCCATACAGAAGACGCATACCTCTGGGACACCTCCTACTCGCGTACTGACAGTTAATAGTCCACAACTAGCAGCCTCCAGTATAGCAATACAGAAAGCTTCAGTCAGAGAACTGCAGAAATAATCAAGCAGCAAATGCGTTAAAAAACAGAAACATCTTTCCAGCACACCATGTATAGAACTTTCAAAAGCTAGTTTTCAAATTTATCAAAAAAAATCATAGACAGTTCATGGTATACCTATTTAAGAATATATGCCCAGAAATCAGCACAGATCGAACTTGGGCATGAGGGACAGCCCCCAACATATCCACACGATCTTGAATATTGTGTTTCTCCCTCATTTCCTCCAGTCGCACACGCTTTGGTCCATCTCCACCTATGATGAAACGAACCTTCAAATAATGTGCGCAAGTGAGATGATTGAAGAGAAATAGTCACAGCTACCAGTTTTATGAGGAATCTCATACACGGCCCATATGCAGTTTCAACTTTCAATCAGTTTTTACACCATGAACACCCGCTTTAAAGGAATGTTTTATCACAAAAAGGCAAGGAAGAAATCCTTGCACTGCCGTAGCAAATTGATTAATGATTATTGTATAACTGGATTCAGCATTTATTATGGAAAATTTCGAAAAGCATATGAGTGACTCACATTTGGATACAAACAGCAAACTTCTGGAATTACTTCTACCAGCAAATCTGCACCTTTCCGGTAGACCAATCTGCTTATCACGACTATAACAATTTCATTGCGGCTTAAGCGCTCAGAGGCAGGTTTAAACATGGCTGTATCCACAGCATTTGGTATAACAAAGACCTTCTCTGGCGCCAATCCTGATCGCAAAACCGTATTTTCCTTGCTGGTATGAGAAACACAAATCGCTTGACTTACATCTGCTAAAGTAAATTGCAGAACCTTATTCATGTGAATGCTTCCTACATCCGCAAAGCCATAAAGAGAATGATCTGTAAAGACAACCTTGTACCCCATGGTGCGAGCATGCATCAAGGCTTCATGACAAAGAGTCGAGAAAGCTTGATGCCCATGAACCAAGGATATGTTTTCTCTTATGAGAATTGTTCTCAAAATTGGGAGTGTCCCAAAAAAGGTAGGCAATGTATTTTGCATCAGAAATGGCTTCCACGGAATGTAGTAGACTTTCAAACCCCCAGTCATGTATCGCACTCCAGAACGATTCCCATAGGCATGAGTCATTACAATAACCTAATCAGCGAAAAGTATCAAATTTAGCATGACAATTGAAACAGCAAAATCGAGCAATTTCTAATAAAGTAGTGGAATGGAACCTTGATAAGATGAGACTATAGCATATAATGAACATTAGACCAATGGAGAAAATTTCAATAAATAAATAGGAAAAACTCAAACCTTGTGACCAAGTTTAAGCAAACATTGTGATAAATAATAGATGTGATTCTCCACGCCACCAAAATTGGGGTAGAAGAAATCAGAGACCATCAATATTCTATGTCTCTTTTGTTCAGTCATTGGATCAGATCTGCAAATAGTGAATAAGAGTGAGAAATATTTGACAAAAAATCAAGCTAAATGACAATCGGCAAAGCGATCAGAACAAATTAAAAAATAGTGGCTGCAAAATTAAAAAGCCTCATCCTAACCACTTGAAGTAAACTACTTTAATTACATATCGTTCCTGCGATTCAAGACCCAATAAAGCTATCGATTTCTTATCAAATCCAAGGAACCAATGCATCTTACTAATTTCAAAGTAAGAGAAAACCAAAGTTCCAAGAACTCTACAATATGGATGTACTAATCTTGCAGTCATATCACCTCGCATTCCAAGTTTTTTTTTTCAAATCTTCTTTGAGCAAAGTTGTTTTCCTCTTTGAATAATCGACTCGTGTTCCATAAACCCCATCTCCCTTTACCACATTGGGAAAGAAATTCTCAAACCTTCATTTTTTATTTATATATATATATATATATATATCCATGGGTATCCAAGAGAGCTTGACTATTCCCATGAGGCCTTGGTGCAATCGGCCTGAGCGTAATTCTTAAACCTTCATTTTTTATTTTTTATTTTTTTTTATATCCGAGGGTATTTAGGCGAACCTAACTATTCCCACGAGGCTTTGGTGCAATCTGTCTAAGTGTAATTCTCATCCCTTCATTGACTCAAGTTAGCACCCCAAGTGGTACTAAACCTCAATTGAATCCTAATTTATGAAACTAACCATAATGTGGAAGCCCAATATGCATAAAACACCCAAATTTGGTCTAATTAGTATAAAGGGTATGATTGAAGAATACCAAACACAAAAGAGAAATAAAATCTAGCACTTGGTGGGCAATCACACAAACGGCTAACCAAGCAAAATCAAAACATGGGGTTCGAAACCCATTTCAAATCTTACGATTTTTCAGTCAAAACACGCTTGGATCATTTAAATTGATTGATAATTACAACATAAAGGAGGGCATACCTGAGAGAGATAGCGAGGAGGGGCAGAGCTGAAGTTGTACTTGTTTTAATTTGTTTTTACCTTTAATACATCATTTTCTACATATATGACCATCACGGCACCTGTGCCAAATTATAAATATGGGGGTTTTCGGAACCCCCGGCCTCGTCGCCGTGTTCCGAGCCTATCCCATCCTCTTAGGGACTTCCAATAACACCAAAAACCACCTTCAAACCATACCAAAACAAGTCCATAAAACCATTTTCCACAATTCAAACCAAAATTCACCAAAAATATCCAAAATTCATCAATTTTCTCAACAACTTCCCAACCATCACCACAAGTGCTATAAATGATCACAACCTCATCAAAACAACACTTAAAAAAAACTCAGAAATCTAGTGAGACAAGTGTTGCTCGCAATTTTCTACGAAGACCCGAGAAAATTAGTCCGAAACGACAAGAATCGATAAATTTAGCGAGATCTCACCTTAGTTATCGTCATTGATCGATTGTATGCCTTCAAACCACTTCAAAAATCATCACAAAACCTCTCCATTGCTTCTCCATATTCGAATTTTGTTAGAGTGGTGGCGAGAAGTTAGTCAAATGACTCATTTTTGGCTTTTATACCTTGATTTCATCTTGGTGTGTTGTGCTCATCTCTAGTCACATCCTAAGGCTCTTATCAAGGCCATCCAACCACTTCCTTGACATACTTAACTCACTCAAGCCTCAAACTTATCCAAATTTGACTTGTCAACCCATTAGTTTTCGGGCATTACACTCGTTGACTCGCACAACGAATCGCGCAACAGTCGAAATTTTCGATTCAAATCATTTGACTATGATTTTCCATCAATATTTTTATCACAATTATCTTGGTCGTTATTAAAATTCATTTCCCAGACTTGTGGACCCGTATCTCACCCTTCCGGTACCCATTTCGATACGTTTTTCTAGGCGAACTTGACTCGAAATTTGACGACCACGTCATGTTACTCAGACACGAGTATAAACAGATAGTACACATTGTCACAAGTTTTTCGAGCCGTTACACTTATTTGTTTCTCCTTCACGAGACAATGTTGTGATAAAAAGCAAAAGATCGAACAACCTTAAAAGAAAGAATGCACTCAACAGGGAAGTAAAATCTAAAAAAGCCCAAGAGGAGCAAAAGGATAAAAAAGCCACAAGAAAATAAAATCAAGAAGCTAGAGAGTTCATGCTACGTGAATCTTATACGCCTTTACTTACCATTAATGGAAACTAAGGATCCAGACTTTAGTACAAAAATTATGATGCATAAGCTCTCTAATTCTACATCCTTTTCAAAAGAGATGGTAGATAGAGAGAGAGAACAAACGTAAACAATACGTACAAGTTAATCACTGAAAGAGAGCATGAACAAATGAAGCATATCAAAGCTTCTCTGATTGCAGAATTATCATGGGAAAGATTACTTTTAAGTAATAAAGATCTCAACCTTAAAAAGACATGTATTTGTCTCTCACGTCAATATCTACTATAATATATATATATATATATATATATATATATATAAGATTCTGCAGATGAAGTAATAATATAGAATCCACTTTGCCCAACATCTCACTTAGCATTCTTTATCTTGCCAAAAAAAAAACTTGGCATTCTTTACATATACATATTCATACATGTAACTCTTTTTTCATTTTCAATCAATATTCAATAGTACTATGGAATTAGTGATGTGTGCGCTGTGTAGCTACTATGGCCAGTAGTGATTACAAAGGTTTATGTTGGAGGAATAAGGGAATAGGGCTATAGCTCACAATAAGAGGCCTACTAGAGTAACCCACTTTTTAACCCACATTTGGCACCAACCTCATTGGATGCCGTTCAAATCACGCCGAGATGCATGTGCGCGCATCTCGAGGGGGAAATGAACGACATCAGAGCACGCTATTAAAACCAATATTTTAATGGGCATTTCATCAAACAACTTCAGAGCACTCTGTTAAACTTGATAGACCCATCTCAACGTAAACAAACTAATCATCTCATATTCATAATTATAAGGTTGTCAAGCACAATAGTAGTATTGAAGGCTCTCTGCTCAATGACCCAAGAACAACAACATTGAGTTGTGAACCATACCAGAACCAAATGGTGGTGGCGAGTGGCGACGATTGGGGCGCGCTGAGAAAGTGGTTTCGGAATGGTGGTAGCAGAAGCAAAGGACAAGGTGACCATTAATGGAGGCTATGATGCATGCGATTTCGTGTGCGAGAGAAGATCGATAGAGAAACTCAACAAGAGAAATTGGGAACAAGAAAAGATTTGTAGATATTTGGATAGGAAGATGTTAGTAGGACGCCTCAAAATCACACCCTAATGGTGTGGAGTGTGGGCTGCATATAAATTTGGGTATTAGGTACGTAGATCTCGGTGCAAAACAAGTGGTTGTGTATCACGAGGTGCGTAAGAATGACTCCCGAAAATGCAGGCTCATGTGCCACATCACGATGTTTAACTTTAAGTGTGACTTTAGAGTGTCATTCTAACATTTTTCCATTTGGATGATATTTTTAAAACAAATAAGGAAAAAACTAGAATGACAACAATAAGTCACACCAGTAAGTAACATCTTGGCCAAATGAGCCGCTAATGACAACACCCCTGTGTTGTGCACCGGTATTTGTATTTGCCTGCATCTCAAGGCATACATGGACAACTCAAGTGCCCCATGATGTGACTTTCCCATTGTTATTAAGAGAGAAACCAACTTGCCCTTACTTGGACTCCAACCTCGACCTTTTACTCAAGTTACTACTTATCAAAGGGAGATAAAAGAGGGAGTATCTATTAATTTTTCTATTATTAATTTACCCCTGCTAATGAAGGGAAATGATTTTTTGACGTCACTGAACACACATCCCAAACGCATATTGGCTTTGGGAGTTATTTGTGTGTCTCAAAATACACACCCTGCTCCTACCAAAAAAATAAAAATAAAAAAATACACACCCCGCGTGTTTTGCACCGGGCCAGTCCAAATGCATCATCCATAATCATTCGTTAGGAGTGTCCACTAGAAATTTTGAGTAAAAGACCAGCAACTGATTTTATTAAATGCACAACACATTTTGAGGGGTTCTCATAGCATGGGTACATATTTGGGTTCCATATATAACTTACAAACAAGCTATTTTTAATTTTTTAGCATAATGATTTTATTAGCCAACCCCAACTAATTTGGGATTGAGGCTTTAATGTTGTTGTAGGCTGTAGCGTTATGACTTCATCTCAAGAGCTTGACAAAACAGTATCAATGTCACTCAAGAGCTTGACTTTCTTAAATAAATAGGCATCTAAATGGAGCTGAATCAATAATTTTTTTAATGAATGTCGGAACAGCCATATAAAAGAATTAACATCAAATGCATATGGAGAAGTGCAAGATTGGAGAAAAATAACTATAAATTTCTTGACAAGTAGATCTAAGACTTCATATTGACGACAAGCTCTCAACAAAAAGAGAAAAAATTGGAAGAAATGAGTATAGCTTAGGTTTTATGACCAGTTAACTAACTTCAGTCTGCACGAGATGGCAATGCAAGTAAAGCTTAGGTTTTATGACCAGTTAATAATTTTTACAAGCTGTTTTAAAACTAAAGGGTACTTTTAGAAAGAAGAGGAAATTAACAGTAACATAAACCCATTTTTAGCACTATTAGCTCAGTATATAAAAATCAAAATTAGAAAGATCTTTTGGTTTTCTAGCTCTTTTACCTTTCTATCATTGGAGAAAATAGAAAGAAAATGTAAATAAACTGCAAGTAACTAAACTGCAAGTGTTCCTTGAACAAGGTCAAGAATAGGAAACTTTCTAGGCTATCTTAGCTAAATACCAAATGACTCCATCAATGAATTTTTGAGGATGATTATTGATGCGTGCCATGGTTCTAAGGATTGGAAACTTTCTAGCACCTCAATGGTGAATAAACTGCAAGTAACTATACATGCATTCTTTTGCATCTTGGGACTTGATGATTTCTCTATATGTTAAATGATTACTGATGCATGCACCATTAATTATGTAAATGGATAATGCTAAATGCTGACTTCATTTTGCTATAATTTCTAGTCTCGTTCTTGCCATCATTGTCTAGTTAAGTTCATCCCATTCAGTTCAGTGACTGAATTCATTTCAATCAGTTCATGGGTATCAACTGTCAATGCCAAACAGTTCAAACTAAAATTTGGCAAAAAGTTCAAGGTTGTCAAACAAAGTAAAATCTAATAAAGCTTCTACTCCACAGGACACAGTGACAGAACTTTGTTCTAAATGATTCGATCTTCACAATTCATAATGGGACAATAAGCGATGAAAAATCAAATAAAAAAAAAGGCATGAAATTTGATTGATAATAATAATAAAGAGGAACAAGAAACCCACAGCTATTGAGAGGCTGGACTCTCCTAACGAATTAAACAAAGCCTACATTGACATCGCCTTAACCACATTATCTACCTAACGCAAATCGAAACAAAGTAGTAATCAAACGAACTAAGAAATCACGCACCTTAATCCAATTCGCCAAGCAATTCTCTTGAACACTTTAACCTAAAAAAACACAACCAAGACCAAAACAAACACGTCAAAAGTGAAATCCAAACAACAATCTCAACAATCAAGCAAAGAACTACAAAAACCTTCTTGCAGAATTCCACTCAAATAACCACAAATATGACAAATCCAATCAAACCACAAACCTTGATTCCGCCAGGCTTGGCGACTGTAGCGGAAGATGACGAAGCGCAGATTCTGAAATCAAAGCGTCTCCAGTCTCTCCTCAACCAACTCGATCTGCTCGGAAGACGTTGAGGAGCGAAGGAGAGGAAGGTAGGGTTTGAGATCAGATAGCAGAGATTCGGAGACAGAGAAGACGAAGAGGAGAGGGAGCGGTGAAACCTTAACGAACGAAGAGGTCGAGAGAGGTGAAGAAGTTCGAGAGATCTGATTGAAACAAAAGAGCATCTCCACACAAAACGTCGTAGAAGAAATTGGTGCTACTTCTATTCAAGAAATTGATGCTGCACAATTTGCAAAAGAAGATGACAATACTAATATTAAAAATGTTGGTCACATTGCACTTGAGATTGAAGAAATTAATTCAAGTTGATGTACAAAGCGTCGTCTTAATGTTTATGTTAAAACTGATTTATTTATGTCATCGTTTTGTTTTGTTTTGTTTTGTTAGGTTGATTTATGTATCTCATAGTTAATTAAGGATCTACAATGTATCAATTGCGTTTTGGATTATCATGTTTCTCTATTTTTTGTAAAACTTAAGTTTAACTACAAGTTAAACATTTTCGGCCATTTAAATGCCTTTAACAAATCTTTAAAAAAAACACCTTCAACAAATTAGATGTTGAGCCCACTTTAAGAAAACAATTTTTTTTTTGGCTTTTAAAATCTAAAATTTGTTTTTCAAAAAAAAATCTAAAATTTAGAAGTTACATTGCTAATTACTGAACTGATAATCCTTGATTGGGTTTAAATTTTGTTTTATTAAAGGTAAAATGAAATAGAAGCTCTTAACTCAATTTAATTCGTTTTCTTTTTATTGGAAACAAAATATGCAAAGGAAAGGATTTATTAAAAAAAATTTGTTTTTTTTTTTTTTTTTTTCTAAAGATTACAACCATTGTAGTATACCATGACATTGATTACAACGTTCAATCTTATATATATCAAGTTCACAATATTTGAACAACTTATTACAACCCACCAAATAATAATCAAATAGCAAGTATCAGTTGTCTTGGGAGGTCAGAGTTTCTTAGACGCATATCGAGTTTCGTGTGCACATCGATACACACACGTGGAGGCGCAACAATCAATGGCGAGAATCAAGTGAGTGCCCAAATGGCGTGTCAAACAAAAGTGGATCAAACAAGGGGCAGTCTTGTAATTACGCACGGGTCGACGATATAAAGAGTGTTCAAGCACAAGTGAAGTGGCGCTTCTTCATTTGCTTCCAAAGCAAGCTCGGAGCTTCAATGGAGGAAGACCTAGACGATCTCTTCAGAGACGACGATGAAGACACGGAGAACGGATTCTATCAGGTCTGTTCAGGGTTTGCGATTCCTCTGATTCGAATCACTCGATCACTCACTGTTCTAGCCCTTGTTTCTTGCAATTGATTTTCAATGTGTGTCGGTTTGATTGGTTTCAGGACAGGGAGTACGGAAAAGAAATGGTGGTGTTTCTCGTCGACGCTTCGCCTCCGATGTTCAGCGCTGTCGACAAGGGGGTCAGTATGTTTAAGTTTATGTCAATATGCATTGTTTCATTGGAAATGCGAGCCGTGCCCTGTTGTTGATTTTGCGAGAAGAGATAGAATAGTAGAAAGGTTTGAATGGTCTCGTCGAAAAAAAAAGAATCTTTTTGTTTGTTTGAGTTTGTATGCGTTGTTTCATTGGAAATGTGAGCCGACATGCCCTATTGCGATTTTGCGAGAAGAGGTAGAATAATAGAGGGGTTTGAAAGATCTTGTTGAAAACTTGGGTGTTGAACAAAAAAATGAATCTTTTTGTTTGCTCGAGTTTATATGCATTGTTTCATTGGAAATGCTAGCCGCCGTGCCCTATTGTCGATTTTGTGATAAAAGATTGAATAATATAAGGGTTTGAATGATCTCGTCGAAAGCTTGGGCGTCGAAAAAAAGCAGAAAAACGACGAAAAAAAATTGAATCTTTTTGTCTGTTTGAGTTTGCAATAGTATACCACAGGTTGATAAATTTGAAGTAATGGTAGGACTAGGAGATGGAGGGAATTTGATGGGTTGCGCGAGTCTGGCCTCTTATATTGGTTAATAAACTAAATGATATTGTGTTTTCTGCTGGTTTAATCTGATTAAGATGCACAACATCAACAACAAAGCCTCGATCTCAAATTAGTTGGGGTCGACTATATGGATCAAGCTTTTCCATTTCGCTCGATTTAATGCACTTGATTGAGTTGAGCAATTATGTCAATATTTAGTTTATTGTGACTTGAGCGCTTTTTTCTACTATACTTCTTTATTAGTGAATGTGACGTGATTGAAAATGTTTTTAATTTCTTATAAATGCAGGGAGATCAACATGAAGAAAGTCATTTTCATGTAGCTATTGATTGTATATCCAAGTCATTGAAGACGCAAATAATTGGCAGATCTAATGATGAAGTTGCTATATGCTTCTTTAACACTGTAAGATTGGCTTTTGATATGGATGTTCATATTTGGCATAGTAAATGCCTTGAACTCCCAAAATTATTTTTACCCAAAACATAGGGCAAGTGGCTTTCATTTTTAAATTGTATACTCTTCGAAAATGAAATACTGAATTCACTTCTTTTCTGCGTATTATACATCATTGCCATGAGAATCCATTGATGAAATTTTTGTTTTTCTTGGTATTTTGTGTATATCTATTGCATTTTTTAACATGATTTGGTTTGAGATACTTCATTTGTTTCCGGCCATGGCTACATTTGGTATTTTTGTGTATAGAAATGGAAGTGTCAAGCTCAAGTATAGATCGTATCTTTTACTAATCTTGTCTCATTTATTTTCATTGTATGTTGTTTGTAATTATTTCAGAGAGAAAAGAAAAACTTGCAAGATTTGAATGGTGTTTTTGTATTTAATGTGGTGGAAAGAGAGCACCTTGACAGGCCGACAGCAAGGCTTATTAAGGAGTTTGATTGTATTGAAGGTGAGTCCTTTGGCGGCATAGTCTCTAACTTTTTTTGTTCACTTATCATTTGGACAAATTCTGTATATTGTGTTGAAGATCCAGTGATGCTCAGGCATGTGCTTCAATTAGGGCATTTTCCTGTTATTACCTTATAGAATCATTCAATTCATTTTAGAAATAGATTGTTACAATATATTTGCTTAGGAGGCTTCCCTATTGTTGTAAGTAGTAACTTGTTATGTCTACATGGCATTTGCAGTAGCTTATCATTTGGGACATTTTCTGTCTTGGATATTTTTCATCAGTGTAAACTTTTTCCTCATCAACTTTTGGTTGGCATTAACATCAGTGTAAACTTTTTCCTCAAAAAAAAAAATCATGGTAAACTTTATCGGGGTTGCATAAGTACTGCCAACCAAAAGTTGATTGATGTAGGACGTATGAAGCCTTATTCAAAAATTACAAGCGTAGAAGCAAAGATTGAGTTAGATTAGGAGTTCTTTTATGTAATCCAAGTTTAGTTTCTATTTTGATTAGGATTAGAACTTTTTATCTTATTAGAAGTTTTGTGTTATTAGAATTAGAAAGTTTTAATTATTTTCGTCACTTTGTTTAATGTACTTTTAGAAGGTCATTAGGACTTCAAATTCCCAATTGTATTAGGAGTTTTAGGACCTTAGTCCTATATATAGGTGTTTAGGTTAAATTTTATGATATAGAACATTGAATAAACTTGATATTTGCTGAAAATTCCTTCTCTCTTCTTCTACTTGATTTCTCTCCTCTAATCCTCCATTAATGATTCTTTTGTATAACCATATTGTTATAATTACAAAAATACTATAATAAGTAACAGTTCTATTAAATTTATTTTTATGACAGAACATAGAAGAAAATTACAAAAATACGGCTGCAAGCATGACTAAAAATTTAAAAATGAATGAGAATAGACAAATTATAAGCTGTTTAAAATATTGGTGAATAATATTTTGCTTGCTGCTTGTAAACTGGTAATGTTTTTAATTTATGAATATTCTATGTTATCCTCTCTTTTGATGATTGGAATGTTATTGATTGACAGAAACATTCATGCACAGTATTGGGAGTGTCCATGGAATTATAGCTGGATCTAGGGAAAATTCTCTTTATAATGCTCTTTGGGTTGGACAAGCTCTCCTACGTAAAGGGTGATTTTCTTGCACTTCTCTTTAATCCTAAAATATGCCTTGGGCATCAAGAGACTGATTGATTTTCATTTTAGATCTGCAAAAACTACAGATAAACGGATGCTTATATTCACAAATGAGGATAATCCTTTTGGAAGTGTTAAAGGGGCGGCAAAGACTGATATGATTAGGACTACATTGCAACGGGCAAAAGTACTGCTCCAATTATTAAGTTGAATTTATTTTTTGGTTTTGATTATCATAAAGCTGCTCTTTGTCATTGTAGAAGGTCATGAGTGAAATTATTTTGTTAGGACGCACAAGAACTTGGCATCTCAATTGAACTTCTCCCATTGAGCAGGCCTGATGAAGAATTCAACTTATCCATTTTTTATGCTGTATGTATGTCCTCTCTTATGTACATTTATTTTCTGTTGACCTATAGTGGTGGAGATTGTTGTGCATTTTTATTGGGGATTTTGTAAAGAAGTTTTTTCTCCATTTCAGGATTTACTGGGTTTGGAGGGTGAAGACATCACACAGTACATTCCCTCAGTGGGAGAGAAGTATGTAATCCTTTTTAAGTTTGTTCATTTTGTTTTGTAATTGTATGGTCAGTAGCAGAATGCAAGACATTTTTTTCATGATACGTTGCATTGATTCAATTGCTTATATGTCCTTAACAACCCCTTAAGAACAAAATGTGTGAATTAGTGGAAAATGTGCTAATCCCTTGTACGATCCTCAAGCCCATGGTGTGGTGGTAGCTTAGCATTAGATTTGGATATGGAAAGCTATAAGAGGTGTGTGAGATTTTTAAGCATTCCTATTACCGACCTTAGAAGATTTAAGGCCAATTTATTTGTTGGATAATATTCTCTTTTTTCTTGTTCAATTTATTCCAATGTTAATGTTCACTTATGGCTAAAGTTAATTGTCTGCCATCTTGTCTGACTCAACCTCACTTGTACATCTTTAGAAACTGTATCCATGTCCCCAAAGTTTTGTTTTTGGTTAAATGGGTATTTGCTTTCATTCCTTAAAACACAATGAGTTGTTTCCTATGTTATCTGAACTCGGGTGCGGGTGCGGGTGCGGGTGCGGGTGCGGGTGCGGGTACGGGTACGGGTATGAGTCTAAAGGTTGGACCCACCTATTCTCTAATTTAAGGACACGGAGACTCGGCAAAAGTATCTAAAACTTGCGTGACATATGCTTATATATATGTAATAACATATATTACATATATGTAATAGCTTATACACCTATATTTTTTCTCATTTTTCATTTCTTACTCCACACTAGAAAGTTCTTGTTAAGTTTTTTTCTTTATTCTCTTACATTTTAAATCTTTTTATATAAAGAGCTCTTCAAATGGAGTATCCATGTCTTTTTAATTGTCAGACTGGTTTCAAGTGTCCGACACGGGTACTTTGGGTTAGAGTGAAGGGTCCGAGTAACATAGGTTGTTTCCTTGTGTGGTGGTTTGCTTAAATCCCTTTCAGATTTTTTCCCCTGTTTAATTTTTGGTTAAATGGGTATTTGCCTTCTGTTTCCAATCATTATGTCTTAATTGTCGTAGGAGGTGGGATGGCTTAGAAATTGATTAAGAAATTTCAGCTGACTTATCTTTCGATCTTCATTTTGTGGACTCAGATTGGAAGATATGAAGGGTCAATTGAGAAAGCTCATGTTCAAGAAGCGCAAGATTAGAAGAATCACCTTCTCAATTGTAAATGGCATATCGATTGAACTGAATACATATGCTTTGCTTCGTCCAACAGTGCCTGGTATATGTGCTCGTCATGTGTGCATGCTCGCATTTATGCTGTATGATCTCTATTTCTTATATCTATGTTTGTTGTTCCTTATCAGGTTCTATCACGTGGCTTGACTCCGTCACAAATCTTCCATTAAAGGTGACATTTTACATCATTATCTTGACATCCATGCGTACACTTTGTAAAAAATGTAACTTAAAGCAATATTATCCTTGTTTTGTATTCATTGCTATGATTAATTCCTCAAGTTTTATAACGATGATCATATAGTGTTGTTGTTCCCTTCCTCCCTACTCCCTAGTTCTTTTGCCACATGCTATTGTAAAAAAATTGTATGATTGTGATGTTTTCCAAGGGCTTTGTTTCTAGTTTTGCTATAATCATTCTTGTTCTGAAGTTTCTCATGAAAATAAAATTCATAGTTGGAGTAGTTTCTTCGATTTTATTGTATTAGCGCAAAAGCTAAAATATGTAACAGCTTGTGAAAACTACGCAATCCATGAAACGTGGCTTGGCCCAAAAATCTGACAAGTCTTCTTGCTTGCGACCCGACTCCTAATTGTGTATGTACTGGGTTGTTTTTCTTTCTTATATTACACCATTGGAAAGTAGTGATCTGTGCTATGGAAAACTGTAACATACAATTGGTTTTTTTTATATGCTTGTGAAGTGACTCAAGCCCGATGTATGCAATTGGGGGCACCGATAGCCTTGAGAGTATTGGCTTGGTTTGGAAATCTCAAACTTTTTAAGCTAATTGTTTATCTGGAGTTCTTAGGGTTGGAACGTAGAAAGATGATAATTATGAGAATGAATAATAAAGAAACACACTGAAAAGGGTTTTAGCACATTTGGGTGCACATTTTTGGCTTGTGATACGCGTGTGAAGTTGCTTCAGCCTTCTATATGGGAGTTAGGGTCTTTATGTGTCACATTGATATAGAATTTGTACACATTTTAAGCCAATGTTTTAGTGTTATTTGTCAATCATTATTCCATTTCCTCTAGGCTGGATATACTTCCTTTGTCAAAATGTGCATTGTGCATAAAAGAATGACCTGCTGCAACAACTTTATTTGTTATTGATGATCATTTATATTTTTTTTCTCACTCAAGTGAATTTTGGTCTTTTGCAGGCTGAAAGATCATTCATCTGTGCGGATACTGGAGCATTAGTGCAAGAACCTCCAAAACGATTTTATCCATATAAAGGGTAATGCATTTCTACAGAATCTATGCTTTCTGCAATAGTGCAATCTGTTAACTGTTATTGTTATTATTGTTATTATTGTTTTTTGATAAGAAAGAAACTTATTATTGTTATTATTATATTATTATTATTACTACTACTATTATTATTGTTTGTTATTCTCTCTTCCTCTCATGTTTCATCACTCTCATTTGTAATGCCTGTTCTCGATGCTTTAAGCAAAGACCTACGTGCCTGTATGTTTCTCTACTTGCATTTTCTTTCATGGTGCATGCATTTGAAATTTGCCTAAACCATCCCAAAATGGAAGTGCTTGTTATGCAACAATAAACTAGTGTACTGCATTTAATATATGATTTTTTATTGCACATAGCTTTTAAATCACTTCTATCGATTGAATTATACAAGTGACCTAGTTGTTGCTTCTAGAGTAGATATCATTACTTATTAGCTATTCTAGAACCTTGATTACGTCCATAGGAGTTGATATATACATGTCCCTATAATTTATTTAGTAGAGAATGAATGCACTATTTTATTTTTTATTTTTTGTATAAAAGTGAATTAACTTTGTAGAAATGCTAGTTGACTTATCAGTATGTTTGATTTGTTGTAATGTGCATAGTTGGTAGTGATGAAACTGTTCAATAGTCTTTTGTTTTGGATCTAGCATATATAGAATTATTGTCCTGCTTTGCTTGGATTAAGTTTGATTACGAAATTTAATATATGTTGTTGTATCTTTTCATCTAATGACCTTTTGTTTCAGCAAAAATATTATGTTTACCACTGAGGAACTATCTAAAATTAAAAGAGTTTCAACCGGGCATATTCGTCTTCTTGGATTCAAGCCCTTGAGTTGCTTGAAAGACTATCATAATCTTAGGCCAGCGACTTTTGTTTATCCTAGCGATGAGGTGACCTATTTTTCTGTTTTTGGCTACTATTCCAAGCATTTGTTATTCGTCCAATTGCTGATTCCTGATTTTTTACAGTCTCTTCTTCATGACCGAGTAATAGTTTATCGTCTAAATATTACATATTGCCAATTATATTTGGTTTCATTAAATTAATCTTTCCCTATTATGAATGTCCTTGTGTTGCTAAGATAATTTATAACTACTCGCTGTTGCATGGTTTAAATGCTGCGACTTCTGTATTTGAATTAGTTTAGTTAGATTTTCTTTATGACTATTAAAAGTTAAAGCTACATAAAAAATAGAGCCATTTGGGAAGTGCACAATGAAGGATGCCTCTCTCCTGGCGATTTCATGCCAAGGTCAAGGGAATTTAATTACCTAGTTGTGTTTTCTGTAGAGGTTCTTGGAAACATGGGAGCTTGCATCTTTTTTTTTTTTTGGTCAGAAGGAGCCTGCATCTTTGATAAACTTGCTTCAGCAATTTGAACATTTACCTTATTAAAAGATTGTTATACGGAAAAAAAAAAAAAAAAAATGATGAAAATAGCACCCTGATTTAAATGTCCAAGCACCTATGGTAAGCTAGGATTTACCTGTTTGCCTCAATGTGTAGTTCATTTATCTGGCATGTATTCACCGGATTTCTTTGTATGCGCCTTTTTATAATGAAACATAAAGAGATGAAAAGGAACATGTTGGAATTTGGATGATGATTTTGTGATAATTCTGCAAATAAGATCTAAGATAGCCAATAGTTGCCATAGTATTTTTCTGGATTCTGGTACATATGGTTGAAAACTTGCATTGTCAAACGCATGCATCATGGTTCCCATTTATTGGCGTGGCGATGACAATTTGAATTTTCAATTCTTACTCTACTGTTGGGTTGCATTTCTATAAACAGTGTTAAGATTTAAATAGGAAGATGGAATTAGTAATCAATTCTTTGAAATCATTTCATTTACAAAGAAACTTATAATTTGCAATGTTTTGGCTGACTGTTCTATTGTGATGGATTAATTTATTCATGTGATGAAATTCAGGAAATAGTCGGGAGCACCTGTATATTCATTGCATTGTATAGATCAATGTTGCGCCTTGAGCGGTGAGTCTTTTTCACCTGTGTTCCCCAAATGTTAGCATTTTCTGGTGCTTATTGTCTTTTTTTAGAATCCTTGACTTGCTTTTATCTAGTGTTACAATTAACTTTATTACTTTCTCTTCTGAATATTTTTGAGTTCTATTACATGGATGGGTAGTGGGTACAATATAGTCAGATGTTTAACAATTACATTTAGCCATAACAAAGTGTGTTATGTCAAGTCATTGTTACTCTCTCTAGAGGTTTCTTAATCTACTTATCTTCCGTGGAGGTAATTTTCCATCCTATTTCATGATTTCAAATTATATTGATTTTAAATTATATTCTTGATGAACATTCAAATAGTTTGCAATTAGATTTTGGCAAGCATCAATCTTGTTATGTGGAATTATGGGTGTAAATGTAAATTGGCCACATACTTGGAATTTTCATTTCATTTCATGTATTTTATTTTTCCATCAAACGATTGAAGCATAGATTATACCACTGATTTTAAATGTTTGTGATCTCACAAGTAAGTGTATTTTATTCTATTCTTGAACATTCAAATAGTTTGCAATTAGATTTTGGCAAGCATCAATCTTGTTATGTGGAATTATGGGTGTAAATGTAAATTGGCCACATGCTAGGAGTTTTCTTTTCATTTCATTTATTTTATTTTTCCATCAAACGATTGAAACATAGATTATACCACTGATTTTAAATGTTTGTGATCTAACAAGTGTATTTTATTCTATTCTTGTGTATATCATAGGATATGATCTGAACATTTCTTGAAGCTTTAATGGCATATACAATTGAGGCTCTTCTCTTGGAGTTGAATCTTTGTGTATGTTTTAATTGATAAGTTGCAAATTACAATCGGCTAGTAACATCTTGAATGGTTATAAATATATTTTATTTATAGTTCAAGTAGTTGTGTAACATCCTGCCGAGATTTTATCAAAGCTCTGCTATTGCATTTATGGGAGTATGTGGTAATTTCAGGTTTGCTCTTGCATTTTATGGAAGTTCATCCCACCCACAGATGGTTGCTCTTGTTGCACAAGTAATTCATTCTCTTGGAAAACTATTATTTCAAGTTTCTTTAAACCGTTCTTCAAATAATTATAGTTTCACTTTCGTTACTCTAGAGGTTGCAAAGTTAGAGTTTGTGGGTGTTAATCTGATTTCTTTGGTGATTGATCGCATTACTTGGTGAGCTAAGTTTTGTACTCCCTCTGTTCCATATTATTTGTCACATTAGGGGAGCTTTTTTTTGTTCCACAATATCTGTCACATTAGGAAATCAATGAAGCATTAAAGGCTATATTTCCAATTTTAACTCCATTCTATTCAATTAATGACACCATCAATTACTCTTTTTTACACAATACCTATAATAAATGAAGTTATTTATGAGAGGGTAATTTAGTCTATGTTATAAAATCTTAATGGTAATTAATCATCACCCTAATTCTTGTGCAAAAGTCAAAATGTGATAGATAATATGGAGCAGAGGGAGTACCATTTTGCAAACTGCTTGAAAAGGATAAAAAGAGCTAATCAAAAAAAAAAAAAAAAGGATAAAAGGACGAAACTTCCTTTATTTTTTGGTATAAGTTCAATTCTTCTTGCTTGTACGCATTTCAGTTTAATTATTGCATATTGTGGTGGAGAGAATTATTTCTTGTTGCAACAACAACATAGCCTTAGTCCCAAATTAATTGGGGTTAGCTAGAATTATTTCTTGTTGAAAAAAAAAAAAGTAGTAAGATCATCGCATATTATACTTCAACAACTACAACATAGACTCAATCTTGGAGATAAGGGAATAATCCCACATGGACTAGTTGAAAAGAAATATAATGGTTATAATT
Organism: Stephania japonica; assembly: GCA_039657345.1. Taxonomy (NCBI): domain Eukaryota; kingdom Viridiplantae; phylum Streptophyta; class Magnoliopsida; order Ranunculales; family Menispermaceae; genus Stephania; species Stephania japonica. The sequence goes on from CM077558.1 coordinate 51,935,606, forward strand.
TTGGGAGTGGGAACTTCAACTTGCCTTTGCATTTTGGAGAACTTTCTCACTTCCAAACTAAAGTCCACACATTAAAGTAGTCACTCCTACACTCACTCATGACTTGGACTAGGGCCAATTTAAAAAAAAAAAAAAAAGTTGTCCGAGCCCAAGGTGGTTAAAGATCCAAAGTCCAAAAAAAAAAGAAAATTGAAGGGCTAGCAAAAACAAAAATGATGTAGCTAGATCCATGTCAGAAGACCTGAGGTCTCTGAGGTTCAAAAAAGAACACAGCCCAGGCTTACCAAATTGAAAGCAAGTCACAAGTGGCTAGACCACTTGGACTTGAGGGTGAGTGTTGGAGATAAGGGAATAATCCCACATGGACTAGTTGAAAAGAAATATAATGGTTATAAGTTTGGGAGCGGGAGCTTCAATTTGCCTTGGCATTTTGGAGAACTCTCCCACTTCCAAACTAAAGCCCACACATTAAACTAGCCACTCCTCCACTCACTCATGACTTGGACTAGGGCCTATTAACCAAAAAAACAAAAAACAAAAAAAAAGACCTCAATCCCAAATTTTCATTTTTTTTCCAAGTGACAACTTTTATCATGACTATCAACGTATCACAACCCTCCCTTGGGGCCTCCCTCCCCCATTTTTCAGGGTTTCAAAGTCCTCAAGGTATCAGGACTTGAGACCGGCTATGTAGCGGATATAATGTTTTACATAGGTGGAGTTGCGTATTATACTTAAACGAACAATTAATGCTGAACTGAATTAGGCGACCAGCAGAATTGGTTAAACATATGAATGATGTTGACTTAATGTAGTTACAAATATCCAAGCATAGAATGCTGTTGACTTAATGTAGGTACAAATATCCAGTCTTCTTGATGAGAATGATGCTTTTACTCAACAAATGAAGAGGATCAGTTAGTCTTTAGTTTTGTTGAGTTAATACCGGCATGTTTATTGCCTGACAATTTTCTGGAAAGTTATCCACCTGATGCATATGCGGTATGGAAATTCATTTACTCTGATATTGGATCTGTAGTGTCGAATATTCTCAAATTCTTTGCCTTATTTATATTAAGTATGAAATCATGCTATGTTACCCGGACCCTTCACTCTAACCCAAAGTACCCGTGTCGGACACTTGAAACCAGTCTGACACTTAAAAAGACATGGACACTCCATTTGAAGAGCTCTTTATATAAAAAGATTTAAAATGTAAGAGAATAAAGAAAAAAACTTAACAAGAACTTTCTAGTGTAGAGTAAGAAATGAAAAATGAGAAAAAATATAGGTGTATAAGCTATTACATATATGTAATATATGTTATTACATATATATAAGCATATGTCACGCAAGTTTTAGATACTTTTGCCGAGTCTCCGTGTCCTTAAATTAGAGAATAGGTGGGTCCAACCTTTAGACTCATACCCGTACCCGACACCCGCACCCGAGTCCAGGTAACATAGAAATCATGAGTGATTCCAATTGATATGTTTCTTATTCCACGTGACCAAGTTCATAATATTGTGAAGAAGCATGCTGACCTTTGTCAAACTTTCAGGATGAGATTACTGACTCGAGTGGTCAAGTTGAGCCTCCTGGGATGCATATGATATATCTTCCATACTCTGATGATATAAGGCATGTTGAAGAGGTAACATTTTCAAGTATGGTTGCATTTGTGATTCAGATAATGGTATCTAAAGAATTTGGAATGTTGTGCAGCTCCATATGGACACAAATGCTGCAACACCAAGAGCATCTGATGATCAAATTGGGAAGGCTACTGCTCTAATGAAACGAATAGATTTAAAGGACTTTTCGGTGTGCCAGTTTGCAAATCCAGGTAAGACATTCTGGAGAAGTAGAAGTTGGAATTCATAACTTTTGAACACCTGATAGTTTGATTGGAATATTTGTAGTTTCCAGTGTTCATCAATACAACGACTACAACATAGCCTCAATCCCAAATTGGTGGGGGTCCCTACATGGATCAAACTCTTCCATTGTGCTCAATTTAGTGCAATTGATGGTTAGCTTTCCAAACCATTTAAATCCCTCATAATTAATGCGTCCCAAGTTAACTTCGGTCTACCCCTACCTCGTTGAATTTCTTCAGCTTCTACTAAGTCAAGTTTTCTAGTGGGGGGCCGTCTTTGGAGGTGTCGAAACCATCGCAATAACCGTATGAAACAGAAAATTGAAAAAAAAGAATTGTCATTTCTTTATTACATTTCACTGTCTCTTCACTGCTAGAACAGTCTGACAAGTTTTGTGAGCTGCGATATGATTTGCTTTAACTGTTGTCGAAGACTTTAAACACCACCTCCCCTCTTCTCTCAACTTCTCATTGCATGTTGAATAGTTTCCATTCCATATTCATACAACATATTGTTGCAGCCTTGCAGAGGCACTATGCGGTTTTACAGGCTTTGGCTCTTGATGAAGATGAGATGCCTGAAGTTAGTGATGAAACTCTGCCTGATGAACAAGGCATGGCTAGGTAATGATTTCAGTCCTTTGCAGTCCACAGGCCAGGAGTCATCAATTCATTTCTGCCTTCCCATTGTCTTCTGGGATTTAAAGTGCTAATTTATATAATTTTTCATGTTTTTTGAGTTTCCGAAAGGAAATGATTTATCAAACTTTGCATTCCACAGGCCAGGAGTCGTCAATGCGTTGGAAGAGTTTAAGATCTGTGTCTATGGCGAGAACTATGACTATGAAGCAAGTACGAAAACAGAAAGCGATGCCTCCAAAAAACGAAAGGCGGCCGCTGAAACTGCTGCAATGGAGTGCGCTCACTACGACTGGGCTGAACTTTGTGAGGGTGGAAAGGTGAAGGGAAATTTAACAATCCTCTTTATTAAAATTTAGTTTTTACATGGTGATTAGTATTACTCTTTGTTGATAGTCTCTTGGACCTATGTTTTCGATGCAGTTGACTGGCTTGACCATCGTCGAGTTGAAGTATTATCTCAATGCACACAACCTCCCTCTTACTGGGAAGAAGGAAGTTTTAATAAACAGGATCATGAATCATATAGGGAAGGCGTAGCTGCTAACTATGAGTATACACAGAATATCAGACTAACAAGCTTTAAACCATAGGAATTTTTTGGTACATTTCTTTTTGTTTGCCTTCCCTACACCCTTTCTTAGGATTTGGTGTTATATGTATGTATATGTATTTGCTACTGCAATATATGCTTATTTTGTAATAGTAACATTTCTGAAAATTAGTGATGCATCTTATTGAAGTGGTATTTTGTTGCAAGTAAATGAAATTGAAAAATACTATGATGACCCATTTCAGACACTCGATGATGGTGTTCATCCATTTGTGCATTGACGTGTGCACGTTCAAATCTTGATGACGAATGGATGGACACCATCACTGGGTGTCTCATCACTGGTCACCCTAGCACTTCCTATGAAATTACATTTGATTGTTTGTTTGATCCATTCTACAGAGTGAATGTTTTACGTTGGTTGTCAGCCTCATAATCCCCTAAAACAACATAGCCTCAAACCCAAATTTGTTAGGGCCAATTATATAAATCAAACTTTTCCATTGTGTTCGATTTAGTGCAATTGATGATGATTGAGGAGCAAAATTGGAAGATTTTGAATACTATTTCTGCCTAGCTTTTTATGTCCAATGCTCTTATCTTAAGATCTCTCGTTAAGATCATCTGAGATTGCTAATGTTCCTTGCATTATGGATTTCGTTGAAGACCATCATGGGAGTGCTCATAATGATTCTACTTGTGAAGCTGTTGCAGGCAGTACTGTTGACATTGAAAAAATTGGATCCAACGTACTTGATGTTGTGAATTGAAATGAAACTTGCTAGAACTAAAGAAGGAAAGTAGAAGAACTACTAACTTCTACTACTACAAAGAACTACAAAGAACTACAACTACAAAGTAGAAGATGAGAAATGAGAGAGTTGAAATGAGAAGTTGTATACAACTTGGTGTTTTTACAATGAGGTTGACACCCTTTATATAGGTCATTTGGTGATGATGATAAATGTACTAAGACAATGTTTACAAGTTATACATACATCACATGTCATACAACTCTTTACAAGTAATGTTGACAATACATGAAATAATGAGTACATTGGATATGGATGCAAGTAAGAGCCATGCTTGATATTACCACTCAATGTAAGAGCCATGCTTGACAATGATTAGTCATACAAAGTTTTGATCAATTGTTCATTCATATCATAACACTCCCCCTTAGATGACAATTGTTGAGAGAATGTGCCTCGTTAAAACTTCTACTAGAAAAAAATCTTGTGGGAAAAAATCTAGCAAAAGAAAAATAGTACACATTTCTTATTAATCTTAAGATGAGTATAATATTGTTAGGATTGCCTCATTAAAAAAACCTTGCTAGGAAAACCCAATGGGATAAAACCATAGCTAAGGGAAAAAGAGTGCAATACACTAATCAATAACTCTCCCTCATGTGAACATGGGTAAAACTTGTTCAGTTTCTTTACTTGCAATGTCTTTAAGTGTACGCAAGCCAATACCATATGTAAGCCTTTTAAATGTCGTAGTTGGTAAGGCTTTTGTGAATAAATCAGCAAAATTATCGCTCGATCGGATTTGCTTGACATCAATTTCACCATTCTTCTGAAGCTCATGTGCATAAAAGAATTTTGGTGAAATATGTTTTGTTCTGTCCCCTTTTATGAATCCTTCACTTAATTGTGTAATACATGCTGCATTATCTTCATATAATATGGCTGGAGAATCTTTAATTGAAGGCAATCCACATGATTCTTGTATATGTTCAATCATGTTTCTCAACCAAACACATTCACGACTTGCTTCATGAATTGCAAGTACTTCAGAATGATTGGAAGAAGTGGCAACCATAGTTTGTTTTACTGACTTCCATGATACAACAGTATTACCACAGGTGAATACATATCCCGTTTGAGAACGGGCCTTATGGGGATCTGATAAAAATCCAGCATCAGCATAACCTTGGAGATTCAATTTTACCCCTCTCGAGTAAAATAAACCCATGTCACTTGTTCCTCGAAGATATCGAAAAATGTGTTTAACACCATTCCAATGTCTTCGAGTTGGTGAAGAGCTATATCTTGCAAGTAGGTTGACAGCAAAAGCAATACCGGGTCTTGTACAATTTGCAAGATACATAAGTGCACCAATTGCACTTAAATATGGTACCTCCGGACCAATTAGCTCTTCATCACTTTCTTGAGGTCGAAATGGATCCTTATCCACTTCAAGTGATCTCGACAACCATTGGAGAGCTATGGATGTGCCTTGTCCATATAAAATCTTTTTAATAATTTTTCAATATAATTTGATTGATGGACAAGTACTCCACTTGAAAAATGTTCAATTTGCAAACCAAGACAAAGTCTTGTTTTTCCAAGTTCTTTCATCTCGAATTCCTTTTTCAAGTATTCGGATGTTCTAACGATGTCGTCGTGGTTTCCCACTATATTTAAATCATCAACATATACAGCAATAATCACAAATCTTATTGATGATCTTTTAATGAAGACACATGGGCAAAGCAGATTATTTACATATCCTTCTTTCAGTAAATAATCACTAAGACGTTTGTACCACATTCGTCCGGATTGTTTCAACCCGTACAAAGACCTTTGCAATTTTATAGAATGCATGTTATGAGGTTTTGATTTTATTTCATCGGATATTACAAATCCATCAGGGATTTTCATATATATCTCACTGTCTAAAGATCCATACAGATATGCTGTAACGACATCCATTAAATGTATATCAAGCCCTTCAGAGACTGCTAGGCTTATCAAGAACCGAAATGTGATTGCATTTATAACAGGAGAATATGTTTCCTCATAATCGATGCCAGGTCTTTGTGACAAACCTTGAGCTACAAGTCTTGCTTTATACCTTGTAACTTCATTTTTTTCGTTTCTCTTTTGTACAAGTACCCATTTATATCCAACAGGTTTTACGCCATCTGACGTTTGGACAATTGGTCCAAAAACCTCTCGTTTCCTTAACGAGTTTAGCTCTACTTGGATAGCATCTTGCCATTTTTGCCAATCAGGTCTTTTTTGGCATTCATCCACTGATCGTGGTTCTGGATCATCATTTTCACATATTTCAAAGGACACATTGAAATCAAATATATCATCAGGAACAATTTTATTTCGATCCCAAATCTTACCAGAGTTTAAGTAATTTATTGAGATCTCATTACTTTCATCTTTTTCATCTTTTTCTAGAGGAAGTTGTTTCATCTTATCAAAAGATTCTTGTGCTTTCTCAGGAGTATTTTGATTTGTATTTATTTTTACTCCCGTTTTCCTTTTTCGAGGAATTGTATCCTTTGAACCAACCGGTCTTCCACGCTTTAAGCGTTTCGTTGGTTCTTGTGCATTTTGTTGCACAGAGACATCAATTCTTGCAGGAGCATTTACAACTGGAATATGTCATTTTGTCACTTGTTTTGCATCATTAAATGCATTTAGTAATTGATTTGCAATTTGTTGCAAATGAATGATCTTTCGAACTTCAAGTTCACACTGATTTGTTCGTGGATCATAATGTGATAAAGTTGATGCATTCCAAGCAATTTCGCGCCATTCCTTTTGAATTGACTTCTTATCTCCCCCTAATGGTGAGAAAATTGCTTCATCAAAGTGACAATCAGCAAAACGTGCAGTAAATAAATCCCCTGTTAAGGGCTCAAGGTATCTTATAATGGACGATGAGTTAAATCCAACATAAATTCCAAGTTTTCGTTGTGGACCCATCTTAGTTCTATTGGGAGGTGGTATACGAACATGCATGCACAACCAAAAATTCTTAAGTGTGAAATATTTGGTTGTTGACCTAAAATGAGTTGCATGGGGGAATGTTCATGGTATGCAGTAGGCCTATAACGAATGATAGATGCTGCATGAAGGACTCCATGTCCCCAAACTGAAGTTGATAACTTAGTTCTCATGATTAAAGGTCTGGCAATTAATTGAATGCATTTGATTAAAGATTCTGCCAAACCATTTTGGGTATGCATATGTGGAACAGAATGTTCAATGATAATTCCTATATACATGCAATAATTTTTAAATGCTTGAGATTGAAATTCTCCGGCATTATCAAGACGGATGGTCTTGATTGGGTTGTCAGGGAATTGTGCTCTTAACTTAATGATTTGTGCTAAAAGTCTAGCAAATGCAACATTGCGGGTCGAAAGCAAACAAACATGTGACCACCTAATTGATGCATCTATCAAAACCATGAAATATATAAATGGTCCACAGTGAGGATGAATAGGTCCACATATGTCTCCCTGAATGCGTTCTAAGAAAACTGGGGATTCCACAACAATTTTACTTGGGGATGATTTAACTATCAATTTACCTTGAGAACAACTAGCACAATTATAATCACCAGCTGAAAATATTTTGTAACTCCTTAAAGGATGTCCATGCGAATTATTAATTATTCTTCGCATCATTGATGATCCTGGATGACCAAGCCGGTCATGCCATAAAATGAATGTTTTTGGATCATTAATTTTCTTATTTAAGACGACATTCGTTTCGACATGCCTTATATGAGTAAAACATAATTCAGAGGATAAAGCTGAGAATTTAAATTTTCAAATGAAACAAATCATACTGAATAACTTCTATATAAGACATTGACAACATTATAGTTGTACCAGATATTGCATAAACATTAGCCTCTGCTAAGTTTAAATTCGATGAATACTCTTTATATTCCAATGTATATGTAGTACAATAAGTAAGACATGCGTTATTCGTCTTTATTTAGCTCATAATTTGAACACATCTTAATGTGTCAATACTTAATTGAGCTATTTTTAATGGTAAAATTCATAATTTTGCCTTGATTTTAAAGGCATGGTAAAAGATCAAAAATATTTGGGTATGTATATGACAATATTTAGGCAGCATAGCCTTTCGTACGTGACAATAAAAAATGTCACAATTATGAGCGTTCATTGTCAATACTAATTTACCCTTTCTAGTGGTGCACCACTTTTTATTTTGACTATCAATGGAATTGTCAATATGACTTTTACCATATCTTTTCACCTTTTCCACGTCCATAAATTTGTAATTGCGACCATGATCATTATATACAACATATGTTTCTTAATTTGAAGCTAAACCAATTGGACATGAGTGATATTATATTTATAATATCTTATTATTTTACTCAACTACCACGAGACAAGGATTCAATTCATAATTAATATTTAATGGATTGATATGCGCGCTCGATAATTTGTTGCAGTAATACATCGAGGCGAGCCACGTGGCCTTTATTTGTTTCATCAGTCATATTTCTGCATAGCCTCAATATAGAGGTAATTGAAATTGCGAGAATAATAAATGATATTTGATCGATATAAATTTTATAGCGTGAGACCCAAATTTCACTTTTTGAGCCTTTTGGAGCATCACCAATTTTGGCCTTAATATAGATAGCTCCATGAGGTGAAATGATAATATAAAGTGAAATATTCACTTTTCAAATCTCTAAAGAGTCTAAAGAGATATTTGACGAATAAATATTTATACGCATAGCCTTGCATAGATACTTTATATATAATTTGAGCATCCCGCTGCCTTAACAAGTAATTAGTATTGTCCATATTGTTAAGGTAATTAATTCAATTATAATTAAATAAAATCTTTATGAAAATAGGGATAAACTAAATAGTTTTCTTTTTATACAAAATAGATAATATACCATTAAATATATGTTCACAACTTGATTATAAATACGCAAAATGTAATACTTGTATGAGTTGGTGAGACAACCTCCAGGTTGGGTGGCGAGACGAAGTCTACTTAAAACCATGTCTCCTCGAACGGGATAACCCGTCTCCCTTTCAATGTTTAGCTTTACCGGGGACGAGGCTTACCCACTATCAACCCAAACTCATAACACTATTTGAAATATAAAAAATCAAGAATGGAGCATAATTAATCGTTTGTAGTATAGCGAGAAAACTAGTTATGTCACATATTGACTTTTGATTTCTGATGTAGAAGATCGTACAAGACGCAACTACAAAGCATACTTTCGCAATCGATGACGTTATAATTCATAGTATATGAATAAAGTATGCATATAAAAGTGAAGCAATCAAGATAATATAGAAATAAACCGAACTCATAAAAGTTATACCTTCCTAGCTTTGTTTTCTTAACAAGCCTTCTTGAACTTCAAGATCTCCTTAATGCTAGAGCAAGCTCATGCTGATAACGTGTTGTGAATTGAAATGAAACTTGCTAGAACTAGAGAAGGAAAGTAGAAGAACTACTAACTTCTACTACTACAAAGAACTACAAAGAACTACAACTACAAAGTAGAAGAGGAGAAATGAGAGAGTTGAAATGAGAAGTTGTATACAACTTGGTGTGTTTTTACAATGAGGTTGACACCCTTTATATAGGCCATTTGGTGATGATAAATGTACTAAGACAATGTTTACAAGTTATACATACATCACATGCCATACAACTCTTTACAAACAATGTTGACAATACATGAAATAATGAGTACATTGGATATGGATGCAAGTAAGAGCCATGCTTGATATTATCACTCTATGTAAGAGCCATGCTTGACAATGATTAGTCATACAAAGTCTTGATCAATTGTTCATCCATATCATAACACTTGAAACATTTTTTGTATACTTAAGAAAAAAATAAAAACATGCTTTTGTACATTTGAATTAGCATACATTTGACAAGCTAGTCTTTGCTAAAACCTGTAATACATACATTAATAATATAAAGGAAAATGATAATCTAACACACTTTGGACGCAGAATTTGTTTTTTAGCCATTTATAACTCTTTCTCTCCCTAAGTGTGGGCCCCACATCTGAAAAACACCATAAATGACTAAAAAATAAAATGTGCGCTCAAAGTGTGTTAGATTATCATTTTCCTAATACAAAACCTCAATCCCAAATTAGTTGGAGCTTACTAAGTAAATCAAATTTTCCACTATGCTCGGCTCAATGCGGTTGATGGATGGGGCGAGCTTCTATTGTCCTTTAAATCCATTAAGAACCTGTGCCACATATATTTGATTTACATTAGACCCAGTCTTTGCTCAAAATCTGTGCAATAACTAGTTGAAATGAAATTAAGGGCTACATACAAGGAAATTTCCTTCATTGCAAGTTGAATGTACAGTCAGAAATCATAGAGTAATCAACATACTTTTGACACATCCATTCGCTACACACTTGTCGGAATCCATTAGATTATACATCAAGGTATGCACAGACATCCCAATGTTACGAGAAGCCAAGAGAGGATTCCGAGTTTAAAGTCATGGTTAAAATGATAATGTAACTAATAAATAACTAATTGATGTCATGTAAAAAAAAAACTAGTTAATGACTTTTAGCTTTATCTTTTACAAATGTTTCTGTAAGCATCATGCCATAAAGATTATATTTATTTGAGTTGAATATAAACTTATATATACTTTTTACACATAATAAAATATACATTGATAACTCTATAAGCATTGTTGCATAGATGAACGTTTCTCCACTCTTATTGTATTATCTCTATGCTGCTTTCTTTTATTAAAAAAAGAAAATCTCTATGCCGCTTCCTTAGTCTACATCAAAAAATCTTCCTCTTCATACCATGCTTTCTTATTTAACTCAAACTTCTTTTGTTCCTGAAAGTCTAGGTTTGTTGTAGGCATCCCTACCTACAAACGAAATGAGTTCGTGTATGAAAACCGATAGCTATTCTTCTCCACAGCCTATTATTGGTCTATACATTGCAGGCGCCACACTGGTATGTCTACTACTCATGCTATGGGATTCGTACTCTGGATTGTGTACTAAGACTCAATATATTCCTTGTAAACTCTTCTCGCTTAACTCTGTCACTCTGACACTACTTGGTACATGTACAGTTGCATATACAATCCACAACTAATACTTGCAGAGACATTATCACTTCAGTTGCACATGTTTGCTGCATAATAAGCTTGGTTATCGTATCACAAGCTGCTTTTCGAGTACTACGGAATAATCAAGAGTTTTGCGAGGGATCCCAAGACTATGGATGGTCAATTCGGATAATAGTGTTAACTCAAATTGTTGGCATCATAGTAGGGAGTTTAACCGTTGCCTTCAGAATATGGCTTGCACTTGAATCTGCTGATACTTTTCAACCCAACTTAGGAGATTCCTCTCATGAAAATTTCATAATTCAATTTAAATTACTAAAGATGAAGACGATGAAGTCATCAATAACGGTTCTGTCTCAGTGGTTGGTTGGGAAAGGACTTGATTTTACATGTTTTATGTTTATCACCTTGGCCCTAGTTCCAATGGCACTAATATGCCAATTTTCAAGCTTCATAAATCAATGTTGTTGTCCCATGAAAAGAACTTGTTATAGAGTTGTGGGAGAAAGAATTCAAAGAGGTAAGTCCTTTCAACCAATACGAGTTGCCTCTTTGGATGATGAGGAATTGTGTGAAGGATATGAACAAGTGGATGAATGTAAAAAAGAATTCTCCAAGCTATGTAGTTCAAATGCTATCAAAACATCATTTATCTACACCAAGATTGTTGGAAAGAATCCAGAACATGGGCAACAGATATTTGGAAGAATACAAAGTGACGTGTTTATCAATAGTCCTTGTAAAACTCATGCCATTTCAGTGCCATCGTTTCTCTCTGAATCACTAAGACACACATTGGATGAAGCTTTTGAAATTATATGCTTAGTCGATGAGAAAATGAATACTGGATACTTCGAAGATACAAGAAAAAGAAAACTTGGCAAACTATTGTGGATTGGGGGAAAATATTCATCTAAGCAAAAAGGACTCGGCATATAGTATTGGGTCAGTGGCCAATGCAGTATCTAATTTTGAAAGTACATCGGCACTGTTTCCAGACGAGTTTACAAGAAGAGTGAAATGGAAATACTAAAAGATTTCATCCAAGATCGAGAGTATGCATCAATAGAGAAGTTTTATGGTTATATGGAGTAACTATTTGCTGATATGTTGCGTTTCTTTCTCTCTCAGTTGCCAAATACCATATTAAAGAAGTCAGTGGAAGCCTAATCGAAAATTGTGAAGAGAAAGCAGGAATTGTCCTAAAGCTTCTCAGCGGACTAGATTCATCATTGGAGGACAAAGTTCAATGGTCTTATCCTGAAGGTGTTTATGTCCCTTGTTTCATGGATTCTCACGACCAGGAAACAAATTCTCAGAGTGCTACATTAATGGAAGAAGGTTGCACTGCCTCTACCCCAGAACTAGTTGAAGTTGATTCAGGTTAATGCATGCTTTACAATGACAAAGTTGTCAAAGTGCTTTCTCATACATAATCAGTAATTATGTTTAACTGTGTTTTTTTTTGTGGGTTGGGGTCTTTTTTATTTTTCAATTCATATTCCAATCAACTAATCACTTAGGAAGGGTTGGGGGGTGGAGGAAGTAAAATGACCAGGGAAAAAGGGTCTAATAATCAAGAATACATACATGAATAATGTATGAGGGAAGAAAGAGATCAAACTCACATGACTTAAGATTCATCCGTCGTCCACTATAAAATTACATTTCAATATCTTCAAGGTCCGGGAGGGGAAAGCGCAAAATTGCTGCGATTCCTGTCAGTTGAGCTAGTTCTGCATTATAAGAGAAAGAATAATGCGAGATAAGGGTAGGATTATAAAGTGCAACTGAGTGGAATTGAATGGAAAGATAGACCTACGTTCCCCGGACACGTGCATAGATGAGAATATGTGAGTGGCTCCTCCTGAATTCTTCACTGAGTTGACCAAATCCACATATTTTTTCCTTGTTTTAACATCAGCATTTCTGAAAAAGAACCAAAGCGAAGTTCTTAACCAATAAATTTGGTCATACTGGATTACACGAGAAGAAACATGACAAACGGACAAAAACAATTAGTAATGAGACAACTGAAATTTTTCCAGATAATATGTTGCCTTACTTCAGTCCAGTTCCATCACAAATGGAATGCCAGCAGAGTTCATAATTCTAGAGGTATGAAGGGTCATCCAGAATAAATTTCAATAAGCTAAAATTTGCAAGTTATCCACAGGAAAATATGGGGAATATATTGTTGGTGTTCCAAATATGGATATTGTATATATTCATGCATGGAACACACTGGTTGTGAGTCTCGTGACATCCACAAAAAGCTTTAAATGCTACCACACTAACCACCTAGCAAAAAGTTAAGACGGAAGTTGCAACATTGCACAAGAGACAGAATATACGAATATACTGTAAAATGTCCACTAGATAACTATATCATCAAAATACGAAAATTGGCAGTGTTGATCAGCTTGTAAAGTTAGCAGATTTTTGTTGCAAACAACATATAACAGCAGCAAGAATTATAAAACTTACTTGAATAGATCATCAGTGATTAGAAGTGTTTGAATTGCCATTCTTTCATGGGCAACCTCAACATGCTTCGGCCCATAACAAGCACGAGATGGGTCCTAGATTAGCCAATAATGTGAACAAGCAAAACATGAGCAGAAAAACTAATCACCAAAAGAAAGAAAATAAAACAGACAACTCGAGCATAATTTAACATAAGACAAAATCAGTAGCATCAGTGGCATTTAAAATATATGATATTTGAAGTCAGCATATCAATGAAAAAAATGCTCAAACAGGGAACCTTACATTCGATAACATGTCAAAGAAATCTTTGAGAGCTCGAACCTGAAAAATAACCGAAAAAACGAAAACAAAAAAAAAACTAAAATTGGTTGTTGGAAGGGCATCAGAAAGGACGAATTGACACACACAAAGAATAATCCATAAGGAGATGCCTGTTACTCGGTATGTTACCTCTTGTGCAGCTTTTGTATCTTTTATCAAATTCATGACGTTTGGAGCATCGAGAACTTCCCTTAAACTATGTCTACGTACCAAGGAAACATATGTCAGTGTCTCAGTGATAAAGAAGTAGCATGGTTGCATATTACAGCAATTTTTTCAAAGTGCTGTTAGAACAGAATCACAAGGGCAATATAAATTTAAGCAAATGTGCATTCATAACAAAGATTTTTTCCCATTACAAGGATAATATGGCCAACAAACCCTCAATTAATGGATGAGTAAAGAAACTAAGTTAATGATTCTTTAGCAGCGAACAGATGATCACGAAGCAATTCTACTCATACACAGAAAGCTACTGCCCTGAGAATGCAATGCATTATAAACGGCCAACTTCTGTGAGTTATGACACAGAATGTTGAAGTGCCATGGGAAGAAACTGTCCCTATTCCTTTGAACAGGAGAAAAACTCTCGAGGAAGAAAATTGAAGCATTGCATTCTTTTCAAGGTTTGAAACATGAAACCTTAGCAATTTGTTCGATAATCTTGTCCTCTCAAAAGAAAAAAAAAAAAAAGATAATAGATTTCATTTGAGCTCTCTATATTTTGAAATTTATGCTTTTAGCATGCTCAACACGATACCTTATTATAAGGTTAGTGAGAGGATTTCTATTTACCCACGGTGGTTGGCACAACTAGAAGAGGGTTGTTGTCTCTTAACTAGTGACTCGAGTTCAAGTCCTGGGAACGGAAACACAAACGTTGGGAGCTCCCCCCACCTATACGGTGCGCGACTCGAGGTAAACCTAGAGTAATCAGATTGTCCGGATATCGGGTGGTTTAGACCAAAAAAGAAAGGATTTCTTTTTTATGGAGGCTAGATATTTCTTTCAATTCAAAATTTATAGTGAATATTACATCACATGACAACCACAAAAAAGAGATATAAGGTAGAATGTAATACTTGTATCCAGAGGTTGTATGAACAAGAACTATACGGGACTTGTTCTCAATTATAGTCCTTAACTGTTTCCTCTCTGCCTCTAGTAGTAAGTGGCGATGAAATTGGTCCTGTGGGACAACAACGATCACAATTACCATGAGAAAAACTAAAATAAAAAGAATACATTTTTTGAGATAAGACAATAAAAAGAACACTAATATCATTTAATTTGCTAAAAAATAATACATACTTAACACAGATACAAACAATCTTCATTACAAACGCTTCAAGGCAAAAAAAAAAAAAATCTTCATCACAAACGCTTCAAGGAAAAGCAACCAAAATGTCACATAATTTGATCTTTATAGTATTTGTAATTTGTTTATTATTTACTTTTGCCAACAATTAAGCCAAGAAGCTATGTTATTAGACCATTAATAGATCATGAGGCCAATGAGGTGTCCCAATTGCTTACAAATATTCAACCCATTTGGGTATTTCCATTAATATGTGAGAGGAGAAGATGGCCGCTATTCATGCCAGTTTGGGTTTAACCACATAATCAGTTCTATTTATGACCACCCTTTTCCTTGTCATAAGTTCATAAAGAAAACTCCCATTCTCCATAAAGTAGAAGTGTTTTCCTCGATAATGTCTCTCAAGTCTCAAGAAGATTAACACGTGATAGCCTCCAAAGGGAGATACGTAGCCGCTATCGTACTTCCCCCTAGCTGGTGTCTGTCATGCTGTAAGGATAATGAATCAATGCAGCGCTTGTTTTCTTATTGCAGCTTCACTCAAGGAATATTAAGTAAGGATGGAGTGGTTGGTGAAGGATGGGAAATCCTCTGAAGGAGACTTGGGAGAGGAATGCCTCAATTCTAGGGGTTCAATGGGAAGTGTGGACCATGTGGTTGGAAAGAAATAGTAGGATTTTCAATAATACGAGCACCAATATGTGGAAGCCATAAAGCATAAGGTTACTATTTGGTTGGCAGCGTCTACAAATCTGGGTATACCACAGAAAAAGATGTAAAAAATGGAAAACCATAGTAGAATAAGAACCAAGCAAGTGGGTAGCTCAATCTCAAAAACCAAGCAAGTGGGTAGCTCACTGATTTGGCATGGGTTCACTTGTGTAAGAGGTTGGGGAATAGAGCCTCAATAGGGACAAGTTGTTTTTTCCTTAACAAAAAAAGCTCAATCTCAAATTAGTTGGGTTCAGTTATATGGATCCAATGTTTCCATTCAGCTTGATTTAATACAGGTGATCGCGAAATTAAATAACCTTTTAATCATACCTACCCAATAAATCTCAAGTTATCTTAGGAATACCTCTATACCTTAGAGTTGCTTCAGTTTATATAGCATCGAGTTTTCCAATAGGTAGGTCAATTTTGGACGTGCCCAAACCACCACAAGCGTCATTCTCTTATTATTTTTCCCCTTTATTTGGAGCTACTACTATTTTTTCCAATCTCCGTATTCTCATTTTGTATCCTTACAGGTTTTACCACACATCCTAGTTATTATGCAGTAATTAAAAAAGAAAAAAAATTAAATTATGGAATCCCTCCAATAAGAGTCATTTTTTGTATTTTATTCATTTCAATTCAATACTCGTAAAGATCAGCAGAAGGATTTGAATAACAGGCAGAACACTTGAATCCAAGTTAATCCATCAGACTGCTTTAAGTTGTCATAAAGCCTATAAAGGAGAGTATCTGGGTATACATTACAAATAAAATAGGTCTTGTCCATCATAGAAACGTGCATATTCTCCAAGATCCCACCAAGAATTCAAAAGGCCGATATCAATTCAGTCACAATATAATTCAAGCAAATCATCATTAAGCCTTCAGGTTTCGCCAATAGTTCTTGGAGAAATTATCATTAAAGCGAATATAACACAATTCATCGGTCATCAGTACCACTCATTTTCTCATGGATTATGAATATTAGACATGAAAACAAAAAGAAGAAAATATAGACACATGACAAACCTTTGTGAAGCCTGGGCTTGCAATAACAGCACAACGGACGATCTTAAAATCAACATGCTTCAAGAAGGCCTATGAACAATGCACAAGATTCTATGGTCATGAAACAGCATTGGTTACATCATGTTACACAATCTTCCAAATTATTTTTTTCCCTCAAGCAGGGTGTAAGAATAGATTCACCTGTAAAACGTTCTCAAAAAACTTGTTCAAAGCCTGTAAAAGAAATGACATAGTTTGCATAAATTTTAGGATCATGAATAAATTATTGAAAGCAATTTCCAACAGTACATCTCCAAAGATTCATCGATAGGGATTCATACAGATGTGACAGACAGCATACCGCTTCATAACCAGCAATTGCAGGGCCATGCTTGCGTGGAATTGATGTCTCTATCCGTGAACGAGTTGTTGTCACACTGTCCAAAAATCAAACCAACCATTCAAACATGCAAAAACACCACATTTATTTGTTTTAAAAACTACATTTAAGTGTTGATTCACGACAATAAATCAGCACACTCCACACAGAATTCATCTAAATACATAGTGCTACTTGCACGGCTTATTCATGGAAAATGCTAGACATAAATTATGCTACATTAGAGTTGTCATGCAATAGTTATACTTATTTTTCACATTAATAAAATGGCAGAAAAATCTTATCAAAAAAATAAAATGGCAGGAAAATGGAATGGAAAGAACCTCATTCTTAACTGCAAGTAGTGTAATGAGACGAGTTTACATGCAAATTAGTAAGAAAATACTACATTAAACCAAGTCAGTCTTTTGCCCATTATTTACCCTTCTAATGTCTTCAAGTTGTGTTCTATCTCACTGTATTAATCATTTAAGCAGTAGTAGCACTCATCATAACTTTACCATCTCAACCATCTAGTGTTCTTCACTTCATCGCCTATTGGTCCCCACATATCCGAATAGAAAAAAAAAAGTACAAAGAAGAAAAGGTTGACCATGCAGAAAAAACCTCAATCATACTGAAATCTCAACTGAAATTCAATATGATCTATAAGTTAACAACAATAGTCTAAAAAAACCTAAGAACACTTGGATTGTTTCAACCCCACTCCCCTTTTTTTACCGACTGACACCCTTCTTCCAGTAAACAATATCTCAAATGTCAATAATTCATGCTAGATTTCCATCCTCAATGAGCAATGAAAAGCGCAAGCCTCACTGCTAAGTGGCTAAAGCAATTATCTCCTCGATTTACATTATAATATTAACAATACTGAAGCCTCGATCCATGCATGTAGCAGTATGATTTCAGAAATTGAATAGCACAATTCAAAGAAACTCAAGGTCTATTGAAGTAACCACACAGAGACTGCTGCCAAAAAAAATTCAAGGAAAGTGGAATTTACACATAGAATATTGGTGCAGAGATTGAGTTTATTATGTATACTTCCATCATTAATTGTGTTTAACGATGTTAAAAAACATATCATGCGGAATTTCTCAATAAAAAATTGAAACTGTCTTAAAGAAACCTTTTTCCTATGAGAAAAATGTGTGCTAATCCTTCTTGCATCAAAGCCACAGCTAAATCAGCACTCGCAGCAGGATCTGAAGTTTCACATAGTACCGACATGAGTAAGCTGATGTAAGCTGATGTTGAGACTTTATATAAACACAAAAATCAAATCTCAAAATGAAAAAAATAAAATAAAAATATTACACTCTTGCTTTTGGGAAAACAAAAAAAAAGGCTAGCAACACAGTTACAAATGTTAATCTCCAATATACTTGAAATGTTCACAAGCATTGTTGTCGAAGTGAGGGCAGTTGATGGGACCAAATAAATATGACATCTACACAATGGAAATATACCAACCCTCCTATCAAAAAAATTGGAAATACACGCATACCAACCTATCAATAAACAATTAAACATGTAAACCTCAAAAAAAAAAAAAGCATGTAAAATTCTGTTGATACTTTATCCATGAAAACGCAATAGTTGTGTAAAACGTTGAAGACCTCTTTTAAAATCAGATGTCCAGACGTCATCATACATTTTTTATTTATTTATTTATGCACGAATAAATGGCAAACTTGGTCATTATAGTGCAAGGTCAGGGTTTTTACAAATAGGGCAAAAATAAACCGAACTTTTAAAAGATGAGGTAGTTACGTTTTTTATAGGCTTCCACTCTCCTCAAAAGTCCACTTCTATATATTTGCAGAACTAACCTGACTCTCTTACTCCCTTTCACCTCTAGTAAGATAATCCCATAAAGCCAATAATCAATGGAGAATATTTTTCCAATTGGACGCAGACAATTTTGCGATCCTACTACGTGAGAGAGAGAACATACCAGACGCTTGATGAAGTTGATCCAATGCCAACGAGTCCCAAATGCCCTAAATCATCGAAACAGGAGTTAGCTCTTTGATTGCACCAAGGCTTTGCAGCTGGAGCGTCATCAAATGCATCTATATTACGATTTCAGTCATCAATTGAGATAAAACAACTGCAAAGTGAAATATAAGCAATAAGCATGTCTATGTGCAATCCTATCAAAAATAACATGCCTATGTGCAAAATTTGTGCAGCTCAAATTCCTAGATACATAATTAGCAACAAGGTAATTGAAGGGATAGGGCAAAATAGCAAGTGATGCCTGAGGTGCAAGGCAAGGAACATCCCTAAGAACATGAGACAGAAAAATGCAAAATGAGTAATTAAAAATCAAATAAATAATCAAACTTGACCATAAATCATGAATTTGAAAAACCTGAAAACATCATTAGGTAATTTAATAAGTTCTAGAGTCCGTAATTTCTCAACTATTATGTTTAAACAAAGGTCCATCATAAAGAGATCAAAGTTTTTAGACAATATTATTAGTGGCATCATCAACATAGATATCATTTCCAGCTTCTATACTACAATGCATATGCATAATAAACAAATTTCTATTTTTTTTAAATGATCAGTACAAATTACTTAAATGTTTAGCCTAGAAAAATATAAATAATAGCTATAGAAAGGGTGTAATAAACATGACAAAGAGAAGCAAAAGTATAAACTTAAATAAATAGGTATTTTTATTTTATTTTTTTACCAATCGTCACCTTGAGCTCAACGTTACAACACTAATTAGCAACAATGTATCAAAATAACTAAAAAATTCAATTTCCTATGGGCTCCCTGCTCCAAATCAAGACTTTTCAGTTTATCAATTATCACCTCCAAGGTCACAACTTCAAAAACCTGCTTTTTAATTTCCCAAGTAAAGGTTGAAAAACAACTACCATCGGTTACTCAATATACTTGGAGTCATAGAATCGTTCTCAATCATTGACAATGTTCCAAACATCCAAAATATACTCTGTTGTACTGAATGATGACTAAGAATATCATTACATGCTATAGTTAACAGTATGAATCAATGACATAAATAAGGAACAAGAACTAGGTGGTTATCGCCTATCCATCAAATAGTACAATGTCCAATACAAATGTTACAACAAAATGCCACTCCAACCAATGAAGATGTAGTAGCATACATTACAGTATTATGTGACAGTGCTCAAATATCTAACAGAAGGATACATTCGTTAATGGCGGATAAAGAGCTAATTATCAAATGAATTTTGTAAGCAAGTTCAAAAATATACCTTTCTTAATACAAAAGGTCGATGTTGCTCAACTTCAAGGGTATGGAAAGCGCCAATCTGCAATCACAACTAAAAGTTAAATATAGAAGTAAAGCGCAATCTCTGACCGAAGTTAAATGTAGAAGTAAAGATCAATTTCCAACAGAAATTAAATGTAGAGTAAACAGCAATTAACAAATAATGTGAGTTTCCTTAGGTACTCACTTTTACATGTTCATTCTCCAGGATATTCTTGCCACGGATACGTAAGACTGACCCTTCTTTGTCATATTCCACAGCCTATACATCAACGAGAAACAAGATCACCTAAAAAACAAAGAATAAAGTAGGGAAGGTTGTAGGCAGCATACATGAAAACACCACCCAGATGCTCTAATTTTTAGGCAAAAATACTAATTATTTTAATTATTTATTTATTTTATTATTATTATTATTATTATTATTATTATTATTATTATTATTTCATTAAGCTAACTTGGGAAACATTGATAGGAGAACTTTAAAGGATTTAGAAAGCACACCATCAATTGCACTAAATCGAGCGCAATGGACAACTTGATCCATGAGCCAACCCAAACTAATTTGGGATTGAGGCTTTGTTGTTGTATTAGTATTTATTAAACTCCGGCTATATCTACATATCCAGTTCGGTGGATTATGGTATCATCTAAGTAAAACTACATGCAACAACACAATTATTTGAGTTCTCGCCTTCCCTTCCAGAAGACCAGAAGAATACACGTAAATATCTAGCCCATTGGTTGTCAAGTGTATTTCTGAAAAATGTGTCGTCATAACATCCAACATAATGTTATTTACACTACACATGGTTTTAACGTATTATACATTGTTTAGCGGAATAAACCGATAAGGCATTCTGCTTCATCATTATACCTAGTAATAAAGAGTTTTTCTTACCTCAACCACGATTTCCAACTTGAGTTTCACACGTTCTGCATCCCTACCTCCAGAAGCTGCCTCTCTTAGAACCTTTCTGTAAAGAATACTTATCAATAAGAAAGCATGACACATAAGAATTCTATTTAACAATTGCAATTAGTGAAGCATTAAAAATGCAGTTTCCAAATCAACAAAGACTTGTAATCCTACAAATAATCACCAATTATATAACCACCAATCATACATCACGTGCACAAATATGAGGATTACAAAAAGTTTAAACAACAACTTAGCTTCATTGGTTTCTAAGGGTAATTTTAAACTAAAAAACTATAAGTCTATAACATCTCCTATTAATACTTGAGGATGTTGATATGGACTTGTTATTTATCTCAAATGAGCCACAAATAAAAGTTGGGTTATTTGATTTGATTGCTTCATAATGGACACGCTGACTTGAAAAACAAACTTAATAACCATGGGGAAGAATTGCACCAAACCAAAAAGTCTGGGTCGGTGAACTGCACTTAGCCTTGTTGTCCACCAGTACCATCACCAGAAAACTTATAAAATGATTATCTTACACTTAGTAAAGGTCATGCTGCAGTACATTGCAGAGAAAATAATTGAATATTACAGAAAATATCTATTTTTTTATTCATTACATTAATCAAACAAGGCAGCACTGAAAACTACATGAGCATGACGCACTATACTGAAGAAGACTAAGCGAATTCATCCTACCAGTCTATCACTGACTTTTTATGACTATATTCTACTCATCAACAACAAGATCACATAAGTAATTAAGACTTATAAGCCTTACTGTGTCAAGGAAATCAAGCATCATATCAACAATCCCAGATACCCAAAGGAAGAAAAGAATATGTACTAATGTGTAATTTAACCTTTGGGATTGAGGTGGTGTTGTTGTTGTTGTAAATGTGTAATTTAGCAATAAAATTGTTAAGACTTAATGGTGTGTTCACTTCGTTGTACCCAACCATCCTAAGTTTGACAGATTAACTTATACACATATATGTAGTTGGATTAAGTGATTAATCCCAGTTTGGCCACTTGTTCACTTGACTGGATTAACACCTGACTTAGTTGAGTGACTTATTGGTAATCTTGTCACACCCTTATGTGAGCACGTCCGGATCAACTAGCGAACCCAAAATCGTCACTTAGAATAGTAGTCAGTACTGTGTATTGAGTAATCCAAATGATTATCTAATCCTACGAAGCGAACATCAGATTAACTAATCCTAAATGGCCAATCCAACCTAAGAGGGTCAACCGAACGCGCCATAAGAGTTTCCAAATGTTAGTTAATCCTAACCTAGCTTGAAAGTACATATATATTACATCTTCCATCGTCCCCATGCTTCGTAGAGAGCATCCTAATAGTAAATAACAGTTAAGCAACCTTAAAATCACCTCATAAAGCATTATGTACTTTAGGGTCCTCTTTGTAATAATTTCATTCAAGCTCAAACAACTATTAGTCTTGCTAGTATATTGATCCCATCTAGCACCTTGTCAATTACACCTACTCCTACGGACTCCATGATTAGTTTTCCAAAGAATCTAAACAAAGCCAACATTTTGCAAAATCACCTCTCAATCTCTGCATTCCCTTCCTAGGTTCCCAACAAGACAGTTAAACCATTTATGCTCTTCAGCAAACCATTGCATGTAATTGGTGGCACACGATCTATCAACCTCGATGATAACAACAACAAAGGCTCAATGCAAAATTAGTATGAGTCTGCTACAGGGATCAAACTTTACCCTAATTCCAAAATACCACAGAGTCACGCACAGAGTACCAACAGTTGGTTACTTGGTTGGCACAGCTTGAAGCGGGTTGTTGTCCCTTAACTAGCGACTCGAGTTCGAGTCCAAGGAATGGAAACACCAACACTTGGAGCTCTGCCCCCCACCAATACCGTGCGCGCGCGACTCAGGGCGAACACATAGTAGTCGGATAGACAATTGAGTCCATCTCGTTCAATTCACTTTCCCCCATAGTTGTCTAAGCGATCCCAAACTATTCATTCAAACTCTCAACATCCCCAAATCACAAAAATCCAATCTTTACCAATCCAATCGACACAGAACCCTAAAAATCCAGTCTTTAACTGACCAATCGAAACCCTAAAAAACCAAAATTTGAACAGAAAACCAAGCAAACAAAACCTGACAGTCACGGCCATGACGGTGTCGCCTTTCGATATGAGATTGTACGCGACCCATAGATCGTCAGGCTCTTCAGGGATCATCTGAAACCCCAAAAACAACAACAACGATAAGAATCATCGAAAGCCCTAAAAAGTAATCGAAGATTTGATCAATCATAAAAGAGTGATTGACTGAGCGTGTCGAATTGAAATGAAACTGACTTTGATGCTTCCGGGGCCGTCTTTGATGTAATCTCTGCGAACGATCTTCATCGCAATTGAGTTTCGATCTCGCTTTGGTGCGAAAAAATGGGAATCAATGATGATGCGCTCGAATTTGCAGAGACAGAATGGTTTGGTTGAGAGCTTGAGCAGATGAACGCCCGCGGGCCTACTAGGGCGGGCCCGGCTGTAGGCACCAAGAAAATAAAAAGTCAAGCTTAAAAAGTCATTCTACTTTAAAATGGTCCTGATGCCCCTCACTGCAATTAGCGTACCCTGCCACCCTTTCCTCTCATTTTATGCATTCCACAATCATCCCTCCGCACACTCTCTTCTTATAATTTGCAGAGACATAATGGTTTGGTTGAGAGCTTGAGCAGATGAACGCGCGAGAGCTGGGCCTGGTAGGCTGGGCTGGACCGCGGGCCTACTAGGGCGGGCCCGGCTATAGGCACCAAGAAAATAAAAAGTCAAACTTAAAAAGTCATTCTACTTTAAAATGGTCCTGATGCCCCTCACTGCAATTAGCGTACCCTGCCACCCTTTCCTCTCATTTTATGCATTCCACAATCATCCCTCCGCACACTCTCTTCTTATAATTTGTAGGACATCATCGAGTGATTCGGCCTCGCAAGTCTGAGTCTCCTGTTGGAGAGTCGATCGGAACCTACCAAACATTTAGGTCGTTAGTTGTCAACAAAATTTCACCAAAGTGGTTCGGTTGGACAATACCGAGCCTAAAAGATAAGGCTCGCACATATGTCATTGAACCTAAAATAGATGTCTCGACTAATGTTTTGGAGTTGGGTGTTTCAGTTAGGATAAATGAGGTATATTTGGTAAAATGTTGGGTGCCTCATAAATTGAAATTAGAATTTGGGGTGCCACATATAATCAGGGTGCGCTAAGTAAACGGTGGAGTGCCCTTAGTCGAGCTCCTAAGAATGACAATGATGCAGTTGTCGCGAATCAAATCGAACTCATCATCATCAACAACAACAACATAGCCTCAATCCCAAATTAATTGGGTTGGCTACATTAATCAAACTCTTCCATTGTGCTCGATTTTGTGTTGAATCAAACTCATCGTTGACAAAAAAAAAATCCAACTCGTCACTTTTGTTTTAGTTATTAGAGTATTAAAGCCATATTTGTAGCTACTCCACCATATCCTTTAGAGATGATATATACCTTTTGGAAATTCTTTGAAGTTAAAATTCACATAGCTATCGCACTAAGGGTACCCACAATCCTCTCAGGGTACCCCGCCATTTTTAATTAAAACTGATTTTATGACCAATTGACAAAAATGCCCTCATCCAAACCTAACAATTTACATACCCATTCAAATGCCCTCTCAGTGGCACCCCACTTTTGAAAACTCAATTTTTTTACGAAGTCAAGTCGATCTGTCGCGGGCCGAACATCGCGTTTGCCAATCAAAAAGTGCACACTAACCCTTGTCAATTGTTTTTGTTGATCCGTTACCGCCTAAAGATTCGACGAGTTTTAAGTGTTTTTAGACTATAATGGTTAGAGAAAATGAGTGGGAGGCGAACGTCGCACACAACAAGTTAGTTTTTATGGTTTTTGTAAGTTTTTTTTTTTCCATTTTTGAAGGTGAACCACGAACACGAATTTATCAGTCACACAGGACCGAGACATGTTGTAGTGTCTTGGTACCTTATAAACGATAACTAACAAAAGGTGTCGGTTATTACCAACCGTGTTTAATCCCAAACATAATTTTTTATTACACTTCGGTTAGAAGCAACCGAGACATAGCTTAATGTCTCGGTAACAGGCCACCGAGACCAAAACCAGTAGTCTCGGTGATACACAACCATGTGGTCTAAGGGTCCTTCTCACTTAGATGTCGGTTGATATTAACCGACACTTACACAATGGTTTCGGCAATGGACGTCCGAGACCAAAAGACAGATCATGACCCTGTGTGACCGAACACTACGGGATTGAAGTTAAACACATCGTCCAACAATAAAAACAACAAATCTACCTTAAACAAGCAAGAAAGTGAGAGGATTTGGTATATTGAGGTCTTGATGTGGTGATGGAAGGGAGAAAAGAAGGGTTTCATTCGATTTGGTGGTAGGATGCTCGCACATCAAACGAAAAGGGAATTAAAGTACTGAGGTGCCCTGATAAATTGTTGGGTGCCCTAATCAGTGAAGTGCCCTGAGAGGATTGCGGGGTGCCCTTAGCGCGACTCCATTTGATAATGTAATTCTATATGACAGCATGCAAAAATAGGATTAACGAATCAATATACTTTTTTATTATATATCTGGTCCTTGTATCGAATCATTAATGATTAATGAAACTCTAACTTAAAATTTATAAACTCGACTCCTCACAAACGATTAATTCAAGAAGAGATGGAAAAAATTAATAAATGTTCCTTCAAATGAAAATTTTCACAAGCTTTTTAAGAAGTATAGTCGTCAACTTTTTTTAAGAGGACTAAAAAAAGGAAAATGATAATTTAATACACTTTGGGGCACACATTTTAATTTTTTAACTATTTATGACTCTTTCTTGTCTCCTTAGACGTGGGCCTCATATTTAACAAAACATCATAAATGGGCTAAAAATAAAGTGTGCGCCCAAAGTGTGTTAAATTATTATTTTTCCTTAAAAAAATATGTTAGAGATAAAATTATACTTTTAAATAAGCATATATTCCTATATAAATTACATTAAGATTATGAATATTTTTTTTTGAAACAAGTATTATGAAATATTTAAATTTTTGAGAAAATCAACTTGTGAAGTGAGGAGTTTTGTCAAAAAAAAAGAAAGAAAAAATTGTGAAGTGAGGAGTGTAATTCTCAAGAAGTACAAGTAACAACCAAATTAAGGATGTAAATGGTTAGGGTAATACCTATGGGTTATGAAGATTTACTCTAATGAGTATGGGTATAGAGATTTTAAATGGGTGTGGGGTTGGAGATGGGTACGAAATCTCATATCATATAGGTATGGGTATGGAGATGGGTGATCCCCATACACTATATGATATTTATATATAAATATAATATAATATTACATAGTTTCCACCCAAAACACTTATTATACACATAACAAAAATCATTAATGAGATTTTGAATTGTTAACACCTGGAAGTTAGAACTTTAATTGCATAATGTGTTATATTTTAGTTTTGTTGAAATTTCAACAATTGTGTTGTTATGTATGTATTTTTGATTCCTTATTTTTTATAATTTCTTTTTTGAGAAAAATTAAGTGAGAAGAATATTTTCCTATGGAAATCTTTAATGGGGCATGAAATAGGAAAAAAAAATTTCTCTATGAGGATTCCTTATACCTACGGAGATTAAATAAGTATAGGATGAGTACGAGAATTCATCCCTAGATAGATATGAATATGAGTATGGGTGATGAATTTTTAAGTGAGTATAAGTATGGGAATGAGGTTCTCATTCCCAACCCAACCTATTTGCATCCCTAAATCAAACAAGCCCCAAGTAAAACAAATCCTCAGGATTCGTACAGAGACGCATCTCGGCGTGGATATCAACTGTGCACTATTCCATTGAGCGTTCCAATGCATCGCTCGTTTTCCAACACGTAACGTCACAACGCCACGTGTCCGCGAGATCATGTGCAGCAGCTCCCGTTCGCTGCCACGTTAAGCGGCGCCGCCCTGTCAAGTTCGTCGTTACACCGTGTGATGCCGCCACGTGTCCATCTCACTCTCATTGCCGCTTCAGTGCTCTATTTGTTCCACATCTCTCATCAACTCCTCAATCAACACCACATCACCACCCCGACCTCATTGATGAGGGAGATACAATGAGGTTGATTGAGCTTTGATTCATTCAAAGGTGAGAGTCAAATCTCTCTGCTTTTGAAGCAAATTTGATGCTCATCATGTTTTGTGGTTTGTTTTTGTTGGATAAATCACAATGGTGTATGTCAAGATTGGTTTTTTCTTAATCATTTTGGTTGGTTTTGTCCAAAGTTTTGATCTTTACTTCAATTCAGTGGGTTTAGGGTTTAGGGCAAAAATAAAAAAAATAGGGTTTTGTTGATGATGAATCATTTATGTGATTACCCAATATTGTTTGTGGAAATTGTGTTATAGAATAGGGGTGTGATGGAGTGGCTATAATTTTATTTATTTTTAGCCTAGGGTATTCGAGCCAGATTGATGGTGACCCTGACCTTAGTTGCCACCCACTAGGAAACTAAGCTGGACTTAGAAGTGGCTGGAAATATGGCTTTAGTACTCTGACAGACGATTGAGGCAAATGTGATGAGTTCGATTCGCGACAGTTGTATCTATTATTTTCCTTCGACATTTAGATTAGTGGCAGGGGCGTCATCCTAATAAGACCAGGGGATTAGTTGGCCTTAATTGGGAGGAGCGAGACAGTTCAGACAACCATGGTCATTAAGAAAAAATTGTTTCAAAATGAATTGTCTCTCTAGCTTGGAAGTGTTGGACTGACTAATTGGAATGTTTTATTAGGTAGAAGTAGTTTTTTTTCAATTTCTAGGGCTTTTAAATGTTGTGATTTTTTGTTTTCCTCCAATGAATAACTTGTGTTTCATGATTCACTTTTGTTGGCTATTATAACACACAAAATTGTGTTTTCAAAGCTAGTTTTTTGTATTTGATGTATGTGTGTGTTTTTTTAAGTTATCATGGTGAACTTGATAGATTGACTGTTGATTATACATTTTATTTATGTTGGGTATTTGGTAGGATGGAAGAGGAGAGGGGAGAATGGGAGATAGTAGAGGAGGAAGAGGGAGGAGGGGGTGGTGGGGATGATGGAAAAATGAGGTTGATTTTGAATAAGGGATGGGGGGTTGGGAAGAAGATCATAATAACTGGGGTGGTGATTTCATCAGCCCCAATTGTGTTACCACCACTGGTGGTGTTTTCCACTCTCGGGTTCGCCTTCGCGGTGCCCTTCGGAGTGTACTTCGCGAGCTACGCTTGCATGGATAAGATAATGAGTAAACTCTTATCTAGCCCTCCTAGTGAGGAGGATGAAGAAGGTGAAGAACAAATGGTTGGGGTGGAAGGAGAGGTGGGATATGTTGAAGGGGAGAAGGCGAAACCTGTGGCCGACGCGGACATTGGAGAGGAAAATGAGCAAAATGTTGAGGAAGCTAAAGTGGAGGAGACAATGGAGATAGAAGAAGTGAAAAAACCCATAGCGGAGAGTAAGGATGAGAGTAAGAAAGGGGAGGAAGTGCCAGTGCAAGAAGTGGAGAAAAGAAAGAGTGAAGGTGGCATAGGTAATGCACAAGAGAAGGAACCGTCGGAGAAGGAAAACGGCGTTGTTAGGATCGAAAAGGAAGAGAAGAAATCAATGCTGGACGAAAGCGAGAACGGGGAAATTACAAGTGATCATAGCAATGTGGATGATAAGAAAGCTAAGACTGAGGAAATCACTAGTGATAGTGAGCCCAAGCAAGGAAGCTCATCAGAGGTCTCATCTCCTGCAACGGAGGGGCATTCCAAGGTTGATGATGCAAGTGATGCAAGTAATCAAGGCTCTACAGACCCCGCCGTTCGGGGACCGGCAGGGTCCAGGACTGCTGACAAACGGACTCGAAAGAGTAAGACGGGGGCGGCGGTTTCCTCGAAAGAGGTAGAGAACAAAACCTCATAGGAGAATTATTTCCATTTCTGTAATGTTCCCTTTGTATGACAACTTATGAGGGCTTTGCTTTCTCTTGTTTAAGAAGCATGATTTCAATTTATGAAATGCAAGCCTTCATTCTTTGCAAATTTTGCTTGTTTGTTTGTTTGTTTGTTTTAGTGGAAGAAGTCTCCTTTTGACATCAATGTTCATTAAGTTGCTTGGATTGTATTACTTATGCTTTTCTGCTATTTGATTAAGTGGTTGAGGAGAGATGATGTATCACAATAATGTTTGCAAAAATGAGATGTAAAGCATAAGAAACAATTCTGTGTTGCAATGTTGAGTCTGAATCACTGAGTGAATGTCCCTCATTTTGACTTGAAAGTAATTATAGGTTCAAATACAACCATCTATTTATTTGTGCCAAGTATCAAACCAATGACTTGTGGTTCTACAATGTAATTTATGTGCAATTCCCAAATAACAGAACAGTCACATGCATGCTTGGAAATGTTGAATGTTGGACCCAAGCAATTATTAATTGTGAAGCTGCTGCATTTGATCCCTCTTTATCAGTAATGTATAAGAACTGTGAACCCATAACATAAGAGTGGTCATACTGATATTTCATTGGCATCTTTTTGTTGACAGGTCTACATTGAAGAAAAGAAGATATGGGAACAAATAGATGCACTAAGAAAGATTTTGGGATACAAAATTGCTCCTCAGGTGAACTCCATGGAAGAAGTGAAAGCCCTTTATGTGTTTACAGGAGTGGAGCCACCAAGTGCTTTCAAGGGTCCATCGGATATCGCCGACGTCACTGATAAACTTCATCTCCTCATGTCAATAGTAGGAGTCAAATAAGCCTTTAAATTGGTTCATGATACTCTTGCTTCCCTGTGAACTCTGTTGTGAATATTTGGTGTGATAAGTATATTAGTTGGCATTTCATCAATACTAGTAAATTTTGTTTGGTTGGAACTTCTCCATGACTTGCTAGCATGCATGGAATCTCTGGTATCTGTACCAGTTCTGTTGCTTCAAACATTTAAAGTGGTCTACTCTAGAAGGTTGATGCATCATGCATGTTTTGTACTAAAAGCATCTCCAATGGGGATGTGGATTGAGTGTGAATGTGCGCCTCTTATGACTGAATAGACATTGAAACAAATAAGCCCTCCAATGTAAATGTGTATTTCAAATGTTGAGCTGATGTGGCGTATAACAAATAGACTATATACTCCCAATGTCTACTTTTAGATATACGTCAATTATTACTTTAAAATAAATTAAAAAATAGTAAAACTTTAAAATAAAAAAAATGAATTCACATTGACTATTGGAGAGCACTTTTGAACTTTAATGTATATTCAAGCTACGTAGGATGCGCATCAGAGAGTAATTTGGACCAGGGTTTTAATACTATGTAGTAACTATGTAGATAATCGGGTTCATTTCACAAAAGTTTTACAACTTTTTATACTAAAATAAACTAATGCACCTCTATCATATACTCCTTCATTTCAAAAATATAAGTCGTTTTGGTTAAAGTTTTATTTCAAAAAATATAAATCGTTTTATAAATTCAAGAGAGCATTAATACCTAGTAAACATATTTTACCCTTATTCTTGGATGGATGAAGTAATAAATTCTAATTCTCACCTACATAGTTACTACATCACATCCTTTATATATACATGTGTGTGTGTGTGTTGTTGGCGAGACATTAATCCACACCTACCATCTGCATTTACCATTGGAGATGCTAAGAAACAACAGTTATAGTGAATTGCCATTTTTCCTATTACGAGGCACTAACAGTTGCCAACAACAACTGATCTAACATTCAAACACCTAACATTACACCCAGTAGTACTTCATCATCTAATTTTCACAACTCTTTTCAAATGATTAAATGGCGAACCAGTGATGTAGTGCATGGATTATTGAGAGCAAAGAGAGAGGAAGTTGGTACTGAAAGCAAGAACTAGATAGAGAATGGTTTCATGTGTGAAAAAAGTTGCAATGGAAATGGTTCCACATTTGAGTATGGTAGTGATTCAATTGAGCACAGCAGGTTATGTTGTTCTGAGCCAAGCCATTTTGATTGAAGGAACCAGCTCCATTATCTTGGCCTTCTACAGCTTTTCATCTGCCTCCATCTACATGGGAATTCTAGCTCTCATTTTTTAAAGGCAATTAAGCAAATACAATGACACACCTCACGTATTTCGACATGCATAACACTCCTCGTTGCATATTATGTTGTGCTTTTGTTATATTTCCTCGGCCGATTCTTTTTAGATAGGGGTGCGGATTGCACCAATCCGCGGATCTAATCCAATTCGGATCAATTATCACTAATTGGATCAATTTTTTGATTCCTTGGACTGGACTGAATTGAAAACTCACTAATCCGGCTGAACTGGATCGAATTGTGGATCCTACATTAAAAAATCGCGGATCCAGTCCGTCTAGCACATCAACACATATACATATCTGCTCATATGTACTATAGTATCTCAAAAAAATCAACCCGAACTATCAACTCTAAACTATAATATCTAAAAGACTATGCTTATCTTAACTACTTTATTACACTTTCGACCTTTTTTGTGTGTTGCATTTTGCAACGTGCACCTTTTTTTGTGCTTTTATGAGGGTGTATGATACAAATTTATAGATAACATTAATTATGTAGGAACTTGCATTTTAAAGGTTACTGTGATGACAAGTTTGTGAAAAATATGTTATATATAGATTTATGGGATGTATGTTGTAAATTTGTCATTCATGAGATGTATGATTTTTGTGATTCATTTGTTAAAGTTTAATTTCATGAATCTTTCGATAGGAAAACGTCAATCCGTAAAACTTGATCTAGTCCAGTCCGCATTTTCTAAATTGGATTGAGTTGGATTGATGAATTATTTGAACTGGATTGGACTGTAATTTTTCAATCTGCAATAATTGGATTGGATTGCGGATTGACCTTAATTGGACTGGATCCAATCCATGTGCACCCCTATTTTTACATCTTCATTTTGGCGATAAATTGGGATTTGGATATATGACGCAACACTGAAGCTTGAGCACAAAAATAGTAGATATTGATTTTAAAACTTCTCTAAGTTTGTAGAACCTGCTTCTAACAGTCAAATAACATTGAAAACATTAAAAAACGAAGATTCCTAAAATATGCTTTTTCAGAGTAAACTTCAGCATGAAGGATTCACTACAAGATTCAGCCTAGACAGGGACGGAAAATTTCGTCTCTAATTGGGTGGGATTTGGTTGCTAATACGGTCAGCAACCAAATTACGAACCGAATAAATTGGTAGTATAAAACATCGTCGCTGACTGGTCAGAGATCGAATTTCAACTCCGTTGTTAAGTTAAAAACCGAAAATTCCGTCCTTATCTATCGTTGACTGGCAATTCGGGTGTGGAAAAATTATGCATTATGTCCTTAAAACGATCTCTAATTAAAGATTGATTAGAGACCGAATGTATAGGTTGGAGCCCCATTTCTTTCCATTCTGTCCTTAAATCAGTCTCTAAACTGGGACGATTTAGAGACCGAAATCATAGATTTTTATCTCCTTTAATATACATCCCGTCCCTTATTAGAAACTGAATCAGAGATGGAATTCAACATCCCAAAAAACAAAAATAATTTATATACATTTCTAGTTGTTGAAAACACATTATACAACACAAATAACCTGCTGGGAACTCATAGAAGTTTCACAAATAATATGCTAATGAAACCAAAACAGTTATAAAAAAAAAGAAATCAAAATAGGCATCATATATTTATACATGTGTTTAAAAGTTTCCCTAACTAGTTCCTAAAATACATCATTTATATATGTATACCAAAATATCAAAATATATCAAAATATCGAAATATACCAAAATATCAAAAGGAATGTATATCAAGCGTATCATATCAAATGTCTCTATCAGGTCGTAGTAGGGGATGTGTGTCGGAAAATGCATCGATCCACTCCTGCTGCAAGGGGGCCAAGTTCGTCTGCTCTTCATTTTTAGGCTCGTACATCCTTTGGTGATAAACATCGTTAGCATCCAAAGCTCGAGTAGGCACCGCCATCCAAGTAAAAAACAAAATAGACCTGCAAATTTCACAAGTGGTCTTATCTCAACTCCTAGATCATAAATTGTATTGAAGCTCATCCTTGATAGATTAAAAGGAAAAGGTCAAGGAAATCACATAATACGGGCAACAATTATGACAATTCTTTAAGGTTTGTGGAAAGATAGCAATTGTAAAATTTTTGTTTCGTTGTCAAAAACACAAAACACATTTAGTGGAAGGAAAGTGATTAAGTAAATATCAAGTTATGTTGAAAAGATATGAACCAACCATTGTGTATAAAATATAATTAAATCATATAAAAGGCATGAAACAAGATAAGCAAAATAACACAAAACAAGATGAGCATAAAGACTATAAATCTTAAAATTCAATAAGATGGGAAAATACAGATAGATCCAAAGGGAAAGTAGATTCAATAAAAAACACACTTCAGTTGTTGGCTTGTAGCTCTCAAATAGTATTTAGTATATGGTTCAATTATGCATGTAATTATCTTTTTTTATAAAAAAAATAATGCATGTAATTTTTAACAAAAAGAAGAAGGAATAATGACACAAGTGAATCAGTGAAGCTAAGATAAGGACAAATCATGAACAAACTGATTGGGAACTTCGTTTTTTATTTTTTATTTTTTATTTTTAATTGTGTGTCCATCACCAATATTCATCCCTCTTATGATCTATACTCATATAAGTATAAATTACCACCTCGATCTTTTCAATCTATCCCTTTTTATTGGCTAAGATTTGAATCTATTTCTTGAGAGTCAATTAAATAAATTAAAGTTTACGAGAATGTGTATATATGTATGTTCAATTTCTTGTTATGTAAGAAATTAAACCTTTCATTTTGACTTCTAATTCTTAATTTGATATATGCAACTATTGCATGTACAGTGCTTCCAGTTATCTACCAAATATGCCATCAGTACTGTTTTGTGTGTTAATCATATACCTCCTACGTACTTGATTGTTTTCTATGCAAGTCGAATAGTCATAGATGCCTAATTGAGATTTTGGCTCCAATACCCTGACTCGTAATTTCATCTGAGAATTGTTGTTGTGTTGATTTGGTTTTTAGCTTTTTTTAAGACCTGCAGGTCGAGATTTTATCTATGGAGCAAGGGGTGGTGGTGTTGTTGTATATATATAAGCTATAGCATGTGTTGTGTCGTGTTCTATTCATCGTAATAGTCTTTATTTCTCAGGCTTCATGTCTTGGCCACAGACAAATTAAACCATCCATGACTTCCTAATAAAAGTGTAGACCTAATACCATTGTGTATTATGAGTTTTTCCTCTTCCACTGAAAAATCAAATACTTCATGAAACCCAATCAGTTTGTTTAATTCAAATGGTATCCTTTCCTTTCGTCTTCTCGTTATTCCAATATGATGCAATTTTATTAAATTCTTTTCTTTTCTTTTTTCAAGAAAACAAATAATAACTTTTCATAAATAGTCCTCCATATGTAGTGTCATGGAGTGCAAAGAGAATAGAATACCTACAGAAAACCAACAGAGAAGACACACTCAAAGCACATACATAAGTTATTTTAAGTTTTAACCTGAAACACTAAAACGAGTGCATCAGTTTCAAGTCATAATAAACCCATATCGGCATCCGCTGTCTAAATCTAAGATATTTGTCTTTCTCATTCAAGCATTTCATCAAACACTTAACACCCCACATCTAACAACCAAAATCTTTGCACAAATACTAGAAACCCAAGGCAACTCCAATTGTGAAACTCAACAAAAAAACACTCAACGTAAAAGAAAAAACTAATTTCTTCACTATTCTATAAAAAAATGAGCTTGCAATAAAAGGCATACCTTATTATTGTTGACACAAAATAAGGTTTCTCACACAACTTTCCTTTCTGCATATGACACCAAAGATGTGGAAGGAAAGGAATGAAGCAACAAGAATCAAAGTTGCCCGGGCCGCATTGTCATTGGCAAGCTCAGACATTATGGTGCTTGAAGCACTTAAAGACTTGCAGAATATATATATCTCACAGGAAAAAATACAATAAGGTATAGGTTCACAGTAGCGGAGTGATGACATTATTAGCTCAGTTCCTTGAACACAAGGATCTAGAGGTGAGGTGTGCAACATTCAAAGCGCTGCAGTCAATAGTGATGGACGATGATGATG
This sequence comes from Stephania japonica, assembly GCA_039657345.1. NCBI lineage: Eukaryota > Viridiplantae > Streptophyta > Magnoliopsida > Ranunculales > Menispermaceae > Stephania > Stephania japonica. The sequence continues at coordinate 51,971,328 of CM077558.1, forward strand.
GAAAGGTGGCTCTAAACTTCTGAATTCTAGTTCTTCAACTTTTTTCATAGTAGAATACATGCTTAGAAGTCGGAATACCATTTCTGAATTGTAGAGTAGAGATGTTTATGCTTATGATATATGTCCTAGATGGGAAAATTGATTAACTAATGATCATGTATTTTTTGAATCCACACTAGGAGATGGTTGCTAAGACAAAAGCTGTTACGTCAACAATCAAGATGTTGTCAAGCAATCATCTAGTAGAGAAGCATGCATCCTTGACATTCTTACTGGAGTTGTCGACATCTGAGCTGCTGTGTGAGAAGATTGGATCAGCCACAGGATTAATTCAAATGCTCATCATGATGAAGTACAACATATCCTTGGATTATTTTTCAGCAGAAAAGACGAGTAAAATTCTTAAAAACTTGGAGAGATCATTAAAAGAATATCAAGTCTATGGCCGAAATGGCCTCTTAGAGCCTCTCTTAAACAATCTTAATGAAGGTAAGTAATAAATTCATTAGACTACATAATCATTTTGATTTCCAGTCTACTACTTAATTAGAACCACAATTTTGCATATATCCTAAACATTAACTTTTAATGTAAGCTATGCTGACAAATTTCTGGTACTGATCGACATGAAATAAAGTCTCTTTCTTATAAAAAAAGTGGATGTAGAGGGGTTGTTGCAATGGGTAGGCTCTCTCAAATATAATCACTTTATGGTATTGGTATACATGAAGTCAAATGCACTTCTAAACTAGTTCCACCTTCAAAAGATCTTGCATCATATACATGTCTTTGACAATGTTGACTACAATAGCCCTTCGGACAAAATTCTTTCCCTTTTTTTTGGTGGGGGGTGGGGGGGGAGTGGAGAGAGGGGGGGATGTTATGGCTTCATTAACTGTTCTGTCCAAAAAAGGAGGTTAGATCGTATTGGCGTGAGATTGATGTTTGCATATCAAGCGCAAAAATAGTCACTTAGCGTGAAGGAATAACATCCAATCCAATTAGTTCATAGATTAATTATCGCAAGGAATTCGATCATTATAGATGATGAAATGGGAGTTTCCTTTCTAAGGTTGTGTCCATTGTAACTAGCCAACTATGCCTTTTTCCAATCAACCAAAAAAAAGGTCGGAAAAATAAAACAACTCATCTAAACTCACTCAACACCCAAAATTAAAAGATAATGTAAGAGAAAATAAAATATTAACCATGAGGGATAGATAGGGCTGCCCAAATACAAAATAAAAATAGAAATGAACAGCTCACCTTTTGCCGACTGTCTCCGGAATTAAAAGGCAATTCAATTTTCTCTTCCACAACAAATAATATTAACACAAACACACACACACATAAAGGAATCACAACTCCGAATCTATTCGAGCAACACAAAACTCTATCAAACAATAAGAGAAGAAGTAAAAAAGGCGCAAAGTTAATCCAAATCAAACAAACATGAGATCTAGAAAATAAATTAGAAGAAAAACCAAACAATTTTTTTTAAAAAAAAATTAAAGATAGAAAAGAAGCAAAGTTTGGAATCGAAACTGACTTGAGAAGATGGGAGGTCGGAGAAGGCGACGATGGCCAGAGAAGGAGCAGAGCGGAGCGGAGAAGAGCGGAGGGCAAACGGAGCATGGGCGACAAGCCCTAGTTGGAGCATAGGCGACGTCAATGGCGAGCTTAGAGGAGAAGAGGTGACAATGGCGGAGTGCACCTGTAACGCCCAAGGATAGCGCCCAGGCTACCACTGGACCACTGGCTTCATGGGGGCACACCCCACTGGCATCGCTAGTCACAGGCAAGGTGGTACCAAGCCCTACTCCATCCGTGTACCCCTCACACGGTCTTTCGCCTCCCTCGACTCAAACCTGGGTCGTGAGGGATAAGATTACAAATTTCACGAGTCGAGTATAACTGAGCTGGTTCAGCACGAAGGCATCAGATCCCATCAGAACTCCACAGTTAAGTTGTGACGGCCCCAAATTCCCAATGCATTTGGGTACGCCCGGCCTAGACCCGTGCAGGTCCCGAGTCAGTTTCTCAGCGAACCTGACGAGCCTAGTCAGCCTCAAACTATCAAAATTTCAAGATTTATGAAAGAGTTATTGCAATTATAACACAGCGGAAGCAAAATCAAATTCCAATCAAATATTGGGAAATAACTCAATCAAAGGGAAATTAGGAATCTATATAAATGTGGGAAACCCCGATGTAGTCATATCCACGTCAACAAAATGGATTGATGGAATCCACCTCAAAACATATTCCCCAGTTCCAAAACAAACATATATATATATATATATAAACGTCATACAAAATGAAATAAACATGAGCCTACATCTCGGTACCTCACGTCCAGCTGCTCACAAAAAGTCTCCTAGGCAAGGTCCCTTGCCCCTACTGCTCTCCGTCCTATCTGCACCCACCGTCACAAACTAGACGGTGAGCAACTGAGAGAAATCGAAAGTAACGCCAGAAGAATATAACAAGAATTCATAAAATAACAAACAAGGCGCTAAATATCATGCGGATACTTGAAAGATAGGAATTTAAATAAACAAGAATGCATGATAGACAGATTTGGAAATGATAGCAATCGAAACATGCGTGTTCTACGAGTCAAGAGAGGCCATAAGTGGTCTATATTCCACAACAATACCACAACAATCCACAACAATCCAGTACATGGTATCAAACAATCACTAGGGGTGGTCAAACACTCGTGCGCTCGAGTGCTGCCGCGTTTTATCCCTTCTAGTGCGGGCCGCATGTACCTTCGAGACACACACTTATGCCAAGAACACACATACAAGGAATATGGAATGGAAGGCCAAAAATTTGATAATAGCAAACACAAAGAAATGAAAATGAATCACATGATATTTTCCAAACTGGCTTACTAACGTACAAATGCTTTTTAAGGCAAGTGTACTTACCTGAACTATCGTAACCCGCGTAAAACGCTCCCGCGACTCCTAACGCGTATCCCCAAGTTTCCCGCTACCTGACAAGGTCGGAAACTCGTATTAATAGGTCAAGTCATTCACTAAACCTAGGTTTAAACTTATCATTATCCCCAATGTTTTGAATGACTCGGACGACACGACAATTTAATCAACAAAGGAATACTCTCTCTCTCGGGTTTTGAAAACACAATATTTATAAGCCTCATCGCGAATCATAGGCTCGGCTCAGTCGTATGTGGGTCATGTCATGGTCTCGAGGACCGGCAACATGACCACGACGTCATAGCCATTCATCGCCACGCGATGTTTGATTACCAACCAACACTTAACCATAGCTCCACGTGAAAACTGAACCGACATGTACAAAAGAACATGGAACCTCACTGGTGTTGTTCGACGTTAGTGAAGGGTTTCCTTAGCATGGAATGGATGGGAAATACCCTCGAACATCGGTGTCCAAACACATTGACTAAACAATTCTCAAACTTAATATTTGTATAAAACGTAACAATTTTTCCAACACATAAAATATTTCGGACACAACCAAGGATTTGCAGGACTTCCAACAATGTTAGATGAGATCCCCGACAACCTCCACTTGGTGGTGGTCCGACCGAGCACCACCGCCGCAGCGGTGGCGGTTTCCGGCGAGGTTCCACCACACCAAACACATAAAATAACAACATTTTAACTTGAAATGAAACTTTGTGGCCACTCTTTGGGCCGTGGGACCCACGTATGAGTTTGGTGGGGTCCCCGACAGCATCCCCGTCATCGTGGTCCGGCGGTGGTGGTGCCGGTGAGGGCGTTTTCCGGCGAGAGGGTAAAAACCCTATAAAACCAACTTAATGTGTGTACACTAGTAGGGACTTTGCATGGGCCATGAGGGGGTTGCTCCGGGACAGTCTGGACTCCGGTGAGTCACCGGAGGTCGCCCACAACCGGTCCTCGTCACGGCACCCACCCCCCACCCCACATGCACACACACAAAAAAATGAAGAAAAACAAAAACAAATGAGCCGAGGGAGAGAGAGAGAGAGAGAGAGAGAGAGAGAAAAAGAAAGAAATAGAGGGATGGAGAGAGAGATCTCCGGTGAGGGAGTGAACCCCGGTCACCACCATCTCCAGTGGGAGAGGTGGTGTCGTGAGAGAGAGAGAGAGAGCAACCCGAGACGAGAGAGAGAGAGAAAACCGAGAGGAGAGAGAGAGATCGAGTGAAACTCGAGAGAGAGGGGAGGATGTGGGACCTCCGGCGAGCTTCCTTGCCACCACTGAACCTTCGACGACGGCGAGGACTCGGCCAGCTGAAAGGTGAGTGGACCGAGAGAGAGGGAGGCCGAGAGAGAAGAGAACTGTGAGGGAGAGAGAGAATCAGGAAGAGAATGCATACCTCCGGTTGACGGCGCCTCCGGCGTCCCCAGTTCGGCCACCGGTGAGAGTAGAGACGGTGGTGAGATGAGGGAGATGGAGGCCGTGAGTGTTGAGGAGAAGAGAGACCGTGAGAGGAGAGAGTGAGGGAGAGATTACGTGAGAGATGAGTGAGAATGGGAGAGTGACGTGAGTGAGAGTTGTTTTATTTTAGTGGGTGTGACGTGAGATGAGTGGGGGGAGGTGTAAGAGTGTGATGTGAGTGATGGGAGTGAGTGGGGTGTGAGATGTGAGTGATGGGAGTGGGTGGGGTGTGAGATGTGAGTGATGGGGTTGGGTGAGTTATTTAAAATTTGAATAGGTATGGTAGGAATAGTGGTGTGTGTCCTAGTTGTGTCCACCCATTTTTTACCAACTCACAAGTCTCAAACTTTAACCCAAGGGTTCCCCGACCCATCTTACCTCATCGACCCGTATTTTCCCGTCACGTGCACACTTTTACTTTTATCTCACACAATTGAACTATATAATTATTAAATAATTATTTTAATTATCTTTTTAGTCTCCCGTGTACCCGTAACCCAGTTGTCGAATCTCGTGCGTCCATTTTTCCCACTCGTTCACCGGCTTCACAGTTCGGTTACTCAAATACGAGTATAAATACGTATTACACATCATCATTCACAAATAACCAAATTTCCGGGCCGTTACATAAGTGTGCCTGAGCCAGAGTAGTACCAGGATGGGTGACCTCCTGGGAAGTCCTCCCAGCTCAGTGGTACTCGACTTGTGAAACCTGAAATCTTATCCCTCAGGACCCAGGTTTGAGTTGAGGGAGGCGAAAGACCGTGTAGGGGGACACGGATAGGGTAGGGCTTGGTACCACCTGCTGTGACTAGCGATGCCAGTGGGGTGCGCCCCCATGGAGCCAGTGGTCCAGTGGTAGCCTGGGCGTTGGGCTAGGGTCGTTACACCTCACATCTGAAAAATACTATAAATGGGTGGTTAAAAAACAAAGTCTTTAGCCAAAGCATCAAAAGTTGTCATAAGCAGTCTACTCTTATACTCTTAATTTTTTCAATTTTCAACTTGTTGACAATATAAATTAAACTCTTCTCAGCTTGATTTAATAAATATATATAATAAGGTTTAATTGGTTAAAAACATCCTAACCTCTTAACTTTTGTTATTATATCTTAACATTTCTAGATTAATAAATTTATATCCAGTCACTATTAACTTCAAATTTGATGAGGTAACACATAAATAATGAGTTTGAAAAACCACGTCATTACCTCTAATTACTAAAATAATTATTAAATTTATTATTTAAACTCATTAATTAAGTGTTGCCTCATCAAATTTAGAATTAAAAAGAGATTGAATACAAATTTATCAATCTAGAAAGGTTAGAATATAATAACAAATTAAAAAATGTTATGATATTTTAACCAATATGTCTATATAATAATGGTATTATTTCAAAGCCTTTAGTCAAAGCATCAAAGTTACCTTAAGCAGACTACTCTCTTAAAATTTTTCAATTTTAGGGTTTAGGGTTTTTAACTACAACATTTGTTGGCCATCTCTTTGGACATGTCCACACAGACCACACCTCAAATTCTTGTTCCCTAATTTTGTATGAATTGGACTAATCAATTTGGTGGTCCAATAGTTTAGTATGGTGTTTAAGGGTACAAGGTCATGAGTTCAAGTCTTGTTGGAGGCAATTGTTTTTTTCTTATCAATTTTTTTTTTTTTTTTTTTGCATGAATTGGTAGTATTTCTTATTCTTCTTTGAATCTAGTGTTTTGTTACAATGCTTTTGAAGAATTTTTATATACATATGTGTGCACACTGTATATATATAGATTGATTTTTTTTTCAATTCTACTTTCAAATATACTAGTTTTTTTAACTAACTTTTTTGTTCATTATTGCAGTGTTGCAATGTCGGTGTTGATATTGATAGGCCTATACATTTTCCTATGGTTCACGTACAAAGAAGAAAAAACCTATTCAAATATCGATGATGGATATAATTCTATAGACTCATCTAGCTCTTTTGTCTTGATCTATTCAAAACCATTTCTTCGGCTCCACCCTACCTAAACTTGTATACATTATTTTATATGCACATCTCTTATTTATGATTTCAAGCTTTTTTGGGACTGCAACACCAGTCCCCGTTTTATTACTGCAACTTCATTGACAGATCATATAGTTACCCTATAATTAAAACATAGGTGACTCACATATAACTCATAGAGCCTAATTAGGTGAACCTAATAAATCGCAACAAACTCATAGAACTTAAGTGAGTTTAATTAGTGGGTCACAACGAACTCATAAAGCATAAGTGAGTCTATTGGGTTTGATAGTTAATAGGCTCCCATGACTACTAAGATTTAAAAATTATAATGGACTTGAACTATTCTACTAACATCCATGCTGAACTTAAAATAAATTTTAACTATAAGTCTAGTATTTATATTATGTATCCCGTGATACTCAAACCTTATTTCTTTTTGTAAAATGCTAAATCTTGACTTCCCTAATTATCCTAGGGTGGTTAGACCAGACTACTTTTTCTCTAGGAAAATATTAGGATGACCCAGTGATGGAACACCCTGGATGGACACCCGGTGTGATGATGGTGTCCATCCATCGTGCATTAATGTGTGTGCACACATATCCCGATGTACAAAATGGATGGACACCATCACCGGGTGTCCATCCTAGATGTCCCATCTCGGGGTCACCCTAGCACCTTCATTTTCTATATATACTAAAAGTGGGATTCGCATGACCTAATAATTGAGAATGACAGCCAATGAGAATATCTACCATTTTGTCCATGTTCCCCTCTTCATTTCAATAAACTCTAAAAAAATATTAAAAAAAAAAAACACATCTTCTTGAAAATCTTCTTCCATTGAGTATCCATCCACCATTTCGTTCAAAGAAACGCAAAGTTAAAGATTAATCACATATTGGGTATATAAATACAAGATAAATGGGTTATAAGTTTAGATTAAAAACACCATCTTGCCTTGACATTTTGGTGAAGCCTTTACTCATTCACTCTCCCTCCTATGTAAAACTTAGACTTGAGAATTTCATCCTATAAATTCTAATAAAAATGAAGCGAAATCGACGATGCCTTACAAATCATGAAAGGGAGTGATGTGGGAAGACGAAGGTGGAATGCATGAAACAAGAGAAAGAGGTGAGAGTGTACATAATTTGGTGAGGCCATAAGAGGCATAAGGTTCATTTCGTTAAGTTAAGAGTATAATTGGACATAACCCTCACTTTAATCGTTTGCTTGCCCTTACATATTGTGGTGCTCTCTTTTTTTATTTAAGAGACAAAAGTATGTTATCCAATCACTTTACATTTTAGGCACTCAAATTGTTTTAAAGTAGTGTCTTTTATTTTATTTTTATTTTTTTTTGAAAACTTTAAAGTAGTGTCTTTAGTGATGAATCTCTTGCCAATCTCATACATGCATAAAAAAACTTTATTTGAATGATTTGATATGAATTATGCTTAATTTGAGGAGCACTCTTAACCATAGTTTATCTCTACTATGCTTCGCTTTGTTTATTAATTAAACTTATACCATAGTTTAAATCGCATCATTACATATAATAACAAAAAAATGAATTGTAGAAACAAAGGCATGAGAGAAGAATTCATCAGTACTTCAACAACCCCCATATCTAATGAGCTTAAGGTATTTTCAGAAATCTACCCAAATCTAAGTTTCCAAGTTTGATTTAAAGTGGGTATTTTTTTAATCAATTGTGATTTTAATTTCATTGGTTTTGATTAGAGATCAAACCAAATTTGATTGAAATTGAAGATCAAAGGCAAAACAGAGGAAAACAGGGGAGGAAAGATGGTACTGATTAGATGTATGGAGAGAAGTGGGAAGAGTCTAGGTCCACTGTTGGGTATGTTAGCGGCGGAGTTCATCTCAGCGAGTTCTAATGTTATTGGCCGAGCTTCTCTTATTCAGGGAACAAGTTCTGTTGTTTTGAATTTCTACACATTTGTGTCTGGAGCCATTTTCATGGCTTTCCTAGCTCTTATCATTGATAGGTGAGTATGTTTCACTGAAAAATTAAAATAAATTGGTTATCTATGTATGTGTGTTTACTCAATCGACTTAGCGTACTTGTCACTGCGTCTCGTGGGAATAGTCAGGCTCGCTAGAGACCCCGGTATCAAAAAGAAAAAATTGTCGATCCCCTTTTCCGTCCCCACCAACCAACACCCCATAACGTATAAACCTGCACTCTTTAACTCGATTATTTGTTTCCACTAGTGTATGTATCCATGCAGCGGCAGCCTTCTTTTTCTGTGATATCTCTTCTGCTCTTTTCGCACATTTTCTATCTCCTAATAGCTGACACGCCGTATAGTTAAAAGCTTGCGCCCTTTTAACTTAATTTTCTGTTTCCACCAATTTATGTGTTTACCTGTGTATGGATGTTTGCATATGTATGGAGTGTTGTGTGAGATTGTTTTCAATTTAATGCAGGAACAACCGGCCACAACTTAACAAATGGCTCTGCTTTCGGATATTTGTGATGGCTTTTCTGGGGTAAGATCTGATGATCACAAAGAATGATTTATGTATTTTATTATTTTCTCAAGTAATAAGGCATTATAGTTAGTCTTCCTAAGCATCACTAATGAGATGGAAGAGGTGGCATCACTTGCCAAAAGGTAAGGATTGGGAAGATTGCGAGTTCGACTCTTGTCTAATTCAAAAAAAAAAAGGATATGTTAGGGCGAACGACTTTAGCGCCCCACTTTAAGCACCAAGTGTGTTAATCGAGTAGAAAGTTACGCGACATCATGTCACGTGTTTTGCATGTACAAGGCATGTACAAGGCATATACAGTGAGGCCAACTGATGGTGAGTTTTTCAAACCATTTAAATTTCTCTTAATTAATGTCCTAAGTTAACTTTTGTCTATCTCTATCTCATCGAATTTCTATAATTTCTATTGAGTCAAGTTTTATAGTGAGTACATTTGTAGGCTTTTTTGGAGGTGTCCAAACCACCACAACTGTTATTCCTTAATCTTAATCTGTGTCAATTGGTGTTATTGATCTTACTTCTTTTTTTTTAGTTTTTATATTTTTTATTCTATCTTTACGAAGTTTTACCACACATTTAACTAAACATCCTCATTTCAGAAACGTTAACATTGCATTTTTTTTGGGGGTTTGGGCAGGATGACATTGCCCCAAAACATGATTGTTGCAGGCCTATACTTCATATCATCAACAATAGAATCAGCAATATGCAACACACTTCCCATTGTGACCTACATTTGGGCAGTGGCACTAAAGCAGGAGAAGCTTGACCTTAACACATGGTGGGGAAGAGGAAAGCTATTTGGGACTCTCACAAATGTCTCTGGTGCCTTGGTTATCATGTTTTGGAATGGCTCGGTTGTTAATCTTAATCTCGCTAGTGCTACTGCAACCACTCTTGGTGCTAATTCAGATTTGGGATATTGGTTTCTTGGTGTTGCTATGATGGTTGTTGCCATATTCTGCACCAGTTCATGGATTATATTTTTGGTGAACTCACTCTCCCCTTTTTTCCTTGATTTCTCCAAATTAATGAATCTTAAACTCTTATAAATCAAGACCCGTTTAAGGGATTCAACTTTTTTAACCGACAAGCCTGAAGTAGAAATTATTGACTTACTACCATTATCTAATTTGCAATGTATTTATGAATATTGTACGTAACTTTTAGTGAAAGCAAAATTCTTGAAGTGTACTTAGAGGTTGCGGGCATGGTAAAAAAGTTGGTTTTCTCAAGCTATCATAAATTAAAGGTAAAAAGTCAATAATTTCTAAAACAAACTTGACGAGTATGGTAAGAAGTTAAGTTTAATGTAATACTGGTCATGTTTTCAAAAATAAAATAAAATGTAGTACTGGTCATATATATATATATATATGGTTTACACTTTGGAGAAAAAGAGACTTCTAAATATATGTTTTGATTTTGGTTTGTTGGTTTTACAGGGGCCCTTGTCAAGATCATATCCAGCAGAGACTTCCTTGAATGCTTTGATGATGTTTTTTTCAATGGTACAGCAGCTTGTAATTGCTGTAATTCTAAACCACCACACTCAACAGTGGAGACTTGGGTGGAATTTAGAGCTCCTGTACATCCTCTACACTGTATTCCTCATCAACACTTTCTCAATCTTTCTTTTCTTTTTCATTCTTTTAAACTTTGGTAGGAATCTATATATATATATATATATATATATATATATATATATATATATATGTATATATATATATAAGGTAGACATATTGACCCCTTGTAGGTCTTCATAAATTTCTATGTAGTACCCAAAACTTAAAACTAGTTCCCTTGTGACGCCTTACTATTGGGTCCACTGGCGCCTGTATTTGAAGGCATGTGGATCTCCAGTACCCATATTGTCCCCATCTTTGGTGTTGGGTTTAGCTCCAAATAGCCTCAATAGTAATTGGGGGAGTTATGTCCTTTGTTATAAAGTCTTAATTGATGTGGGACTATCTTTTCGGACCACATATCCCCGACACTTAATTACCTCTCAAGTGTATATGAAGTGGTGGAACAAAGGAAGCAAGGGGAGGCAGCCGCCCCTCTTCACCAGTATCTCCCTATAGTACTCATATATAATGTAAATGCCCTACCCATTCCACTCCCTTTCCTTTCCCTGACGGCTGAGGCTCCCTATATTTAAAAGCTTGCCCTCCCCTAATTTAAATTACTGGTTCCACCCACTTAATATATGTTGATGAATTTACCAGAACATTAAAATTGATCATTGAATTTGAGACCAAGTTCATAACTAACCTTTAATTTGCAGGGCATATTTCTGGGGCTAGCAAATGTTGTTATGACATGGTGCTGTGAAACCAAGGGACCTATATTTGTTGCATCCTTCATTCCTTTTATTATTGTGTTCTCTGCAATTTTGGAGACGGTGTTTCTGCAAAGTCCTTTACATATTGGCAGGTACTAATAATTTATTTACACCTAGTAACTTAAATAATCAAGCCCTATAGTCTTCAAATTTTTTGTCTAATTTTTCTTTCTTATTTTGTTGAATGCAGTGTTGTAGGATCAATAGTGGTACTGGTGGGTCTCTACATCTACTTGTGGTCCAAGTACAAAGAAGAACAAAAGCAGATGTTAGATGGATATGAATCAATAGAAGCACCTACTGTGTCATGATAGTATGTACATATATACATGTCTAGCTTCAAGACGTTATGCTAATATAGCTATTTTGGATCAAGCTTTGTTTATAAACAATATCACATTGGGAGACCTCTCTCAGTCGGTCTAGACTAATTGAGGTGATTGGCTCAGTGTGCCAGAGTAAATGAACTTAGGCCTTGATTGATCGAATGTATAGGAAAGGAAAGTTTTTTTTTTGGAAACTACATAGCTAGTGATTTTCTCCCCAAATGTTCCCCACCAACTTCTTTTTACCTGAATCAACCACCATTCAAATGCATTTCAAAGTATCCGCACATTGATTAAGAGGACAATGATCAGAAGATCATAAAATCTAATTAACAAAGTGAAACTAAATGTCAAAGTGTTCAAAACCTTCATTTGTTGATATATGGTCAAACAATACATGAAATAGTACACTAGTGCAATCAATGAAATAGATCGAGTTCAACCATGCCATATTAAGAACACAACGTACCAAAAATTAAGCTTACAAATGTAAATATAAATATAAATATATGAAAAAATCTGAGAGAATCCTCAATCTTTAATGAGAGTAAATTTGGACTACTAACTCTACTTTGTTCATAGAAACTATATACAACAACAACAAAGACTCAATCCCAAATTAGAAGGGCCAACTGCATGGATCAAACTCTTTCATTGGATCAAAATTGTTTCATTGCACTTGGTTTAGTTCAACTGATGGTGTGCTTTTCAAGCCCTTTAAATCCCACCTAGTCAATATGTTCCAACTCCCAAGTTAGCCTCAGTCCACCCCTGCATCATGTAGTTTCTTCAGTTTATATTGGTGTGCTTTTCATGAAGGAAAATGATAAAATGGTTCACTTTCGATGCACACTTTGGGTGCACATCCTTGTCTTATAGCAATTTATGATTCATTCTTGTTTCCCCAGGCGTAGGCCCCACATCTGACAAAACACTATAAACAGCTTAAAGAAAAGGGTGTGCACCCAAAGTGTGCGTTGAGAGTGAGTTAGATTATTATTTTCCTTTCACGAATACTACATAGAAAAGGAAATTGCTAAAATGACTTACTTTATTCACACTTAATTTTATTACCTATATGCTGAAGAGTACATACACATCACATAGTTGTCAAGCTTATCGTGATCCCAATTTACATCTAACAATTTCCGATGTATGTTGTAAATTTGTGTTAAAAAAGTTTGTCAGGGCAGCCATGTCTGATTAAGATAAGAGAAGTGATGGCCATAATCAACTCCCAGTAAACTGAAATGCAATTTGCTTTACCTAACAGTCAATGATACAACACAGTGAGATATATATCTAATACTTCTTATAAATCCAATGAAGGAGAGAGAGTGAAAAAAAATGGTGATCTCATCAACACTATGGAGTAGAGCCAAACTAGCAGCACCTCATGCAGGTATGATAACAGTTCAGATTATAACAGCTGTTTATATTGTTCTAACTCAGGTAATAGTGGTTCAAGGCATCAGCTCTCCTGTATTTCTCTTCTATGTCTTCATTATTGCAACCATCTTCATGGGCTCTCTGGCTTTCATATTTGAGAGGTAATAAAACAACAACTCATGAGAGAGTGAGATTATGTGAGAATATATTTGTGCTAATTCATTGTTTCTCTTGCATCTTTTTTTTAATTACAGAAAGCTGAGACCACCCATTACCAAATACATTCTCTGCTGCATTTTTTTGATGGCTTTGTTGGGGTACGTTTTTTTATTATTATTTTTTTACAAAATATCTGCTAAGTTTGGACACCTCCAAAAATGGCCTACGAATGGCCCCACTAGAAAACTCGGCCAACTAGAATTGAAGAAAATTCAACGGGGTAGGAGGAGACCGAAGCTAACTTGCATTAATTATGAGTGACCTAATGATTTGGAAAGCACGCCATCACTTTCACTAAATAAGCGTAATGGAAGAGTTTGATCCATGTATCTGACCTAAACTTATTTAGGAATTGAGGCTATGTTGTTGTTTTTCAAAATATCTGCTAAGTTTGAACTTTATAGTTTCTAATTTTAAGTATGAAATGATATGGAAACATGATCTTTGGGATACACTTCATTATTTGTACACAATATGAGAAAGCAACTTAATCACAACATCCTTGAATCCAACATGGGTCGAACACCCAACCTTGCCTCTGGCAAGTGATGCCTCATCCATCTTATTAGAGATGCTTTGGCATTTATGTGCACTGATGCAAACAACTAAGTACATCGATAACTATGAAGCTAGCATATGTACATAGCAAAAGTATGGAATCTATACACTTTCATCTATTTAAGTTCAACTCTTGGTGTGATCTAAAATTGTTTGTTTGGACAGGATAACCTTTATGCAGAACACGATGGTGGCATGTCTGGACTTCATCAATGGAACAGTAGAGGCTGCAGTATTGAACATGGTCCCTATTTTCACATACGTACTATCAGTAATTTCAAGGCAAGAGAAGGCCATGCTCAACACATTGTGGGGGAAAGGGAAGCTCTTCGGGACACTTTTATCCGTCTCCGGCGCTCTAACCCTCGTGTTATGGAATGGCCCATCTGTTATTAAGCTATCTACAAGCATCCAAGCAACAAGTTTAGGGCATTGGATTCTTGGTTTAGTCATGGTTGTTGCAGGAGTCTTTGCTCTTAGTTTATGGATTCTATTGCTGGTGAGTTCAGCTGACAAACAAAAGGATTGCGATTTCAAGTAATGGTAAGAGATCCTAAAAGGTTCCCTATTAGGGATTTGTGAACTGAAATATAGTTCCACGTCCATTAAGGATGTTAATGAAGTATATAAGTAGGGATCAAACAAAATCGAGGTCTTTTAGAGTAAAACCCACACTTAAGCTGGGTATAGTCAGTACTAGCGGAGGTCCATGAGCCTACACTGACAAAAGCAAGCAACCTTATTTTGGAGTCACTAAAAATAGCCAAACAAGGTTATCAAAGATTATTGTCTACTAAAACTATGATTTTGGCATTGCAGGGTCCCATGACAAGACTCTATTCAGCAGAGTTTTCTTTGACCACAATCATGTTTGCCTTTGCAGTTTTGCAACAAGCACTGGTAGCTGCCATTTTGAGCCACAACTCTTCTCAATGGAAGCTCAAGTGGAATTTGGAACTTGTCAACATTTTTGTTGGAGTACTAACCTTTTCCTACAATTCAATTTATCAAAAATAATGCATACGCAAAAACCATCATTATACATCACAGTCAGACAAACACAAGTTTTTTTTTTTTTTTTTTAGCTATAAGAGAGTGAAATTCAACCACATTGGTAAATGGCTCAAAGATTCAAAAAAATTGTATTGCCAATTAAGGGAAATCCTAATTGTCGCAATCAACGATGCAGGGAACGCTAAATTCTGGGGTGGCTAATTTGTTTATGACGTACTGCAGCTCTGTAAAAGGGCCTGTATTTGTTGGATCATTTTCACCATTGGGTTTGGTCTTCACAACCATCCTAGAGACTGTCTTTCTGAGAAGCACCTTGGATTTAGGAAGGTAAATACTTCTTCGGCTTCTGTTACCAATGCTACTTTAACAGTACCCTAAAAAAAGTCACTCCACAAAGAGATACACAAATTGAGCAATTATGCGCATGCAGTTCACTTCAATCGCGTATCTACATCATACAATGGGCTCTAATAGAGCTTCTTTAAGTTGGGAGTTCCTAAAGCAAAAAAATCTCTTAAGACATCACACACAAAACAACATCAATGCTCACACAAATTTGCTTTGCATTGTTATTGCAGAATTATAGGAGCAGTCATGATCTTGGCAGGTCTTTACATATTCCTCTGGTCAAAATCCAAAGAAGAAACATTTGAGTCGATAGATGGATATGATTCTATTGACTAAACCCTATCATCTTAATGTTGGATTGAAGAGGTGATCCTCTCTCCATTGATTTTGTGAGTTCAATAAGAGTTATCTGCAGACAATCTACCATACTAAGTGCTGCTACTACTACATTCTTACAAAGTTACAAGCATCTGAAAAAACGAGTATAATGCTCGCAGACTCACTGCCAGTCGGCCTCTATAGTCGTCGAATGCCAAATAGAATCACAAAAGCATCTAAAGTGAATTTTATGGAAATGAAATATCGACTAATTCCCACCTTAGTATAATGCAAACTTGCATACATTTTTACTTGCCTTGCATATGTATTGTTGAACGATATTATACATAAAGATGTATGCTAGTGTAAGCGAGCGAGTCGCATTACCTTTTAGACACATGGTATTACTTGTAACTTTAAGCTTGAAGATTAGTGTCTTGAAAGAATTTTCTTTTTTTTCTGAATTTCATGGCCACCACAACTTTTCGAAAGAGGTTTATGTTGTTAATACTTTGTTTAGTTGTCTTAAGGTTTTGATTTGCGCCTACAAAGATGTAAAACCTAGTGTGGATTTTGTGTTTTAAATCTGTAGTGAATGAAGATCCAAGCTTGCAGTCATCCTCAGATTTGCACATTTCTCTGCTCTAGTAGTAAGTCCAATCCAAACTCGTAAAAAACAAGGATATATTTCAGCAACGAGATTTTAAAGATCTTTGTTATAGATTACCGAACAGAATCACTAAAGACTAAACCAATGTATGAAACCAAGAGATCAAAATCAAGCAAACAAAATCAGATCAGTAAGTGAAGAAGTGTTTAATTAACATATATAATCAAGTCTTCCTCAAAAAAAAAAAAACATACATAATCAAGTCAATCTCACAGCAAGCAAGCATCCAACTCACTAAGCCACATACTTCAAAGTCAAGTGATCATATATCCACTGAAAATTAAAGTAGAAAAAATGCAATTCAACATTAAAAAGAGAGATTCCATACCAGAAAGATATAGATCAAAGAGGGACTGGTTAACGCGAGAGCCTCCAGAATCCTCTTCAATCCATCACCACACCGCGAGAGTTTGGCTTCACGCAAACCTAATTTGATCAAGAACGATTCAAGCTCAAAACAATGAAATCAACTTTGAAATACAAAGTGGCACGTTCGTAGTTATTGGCATCAAAATTTACTTTACGGTCACTATAGAGATTTGTATATAGAGAAAGTCACATTACATCGATCTAGATTCTAGACTAGTCGAGGAAGTTGACTTGTTATGCCAGAGTAATGAACTTGGCCTTCCATACTAATTGAATGTATGGGAAAGGAAGTTTTTTTACCAGAAAATAGGTAGTCATTTTCTCCCCCTCTATTCCACACCAACTTTTTTTCACCCAAATCACCCGCCATTCAAATGTATTTCAAAGTATCAACACATAGTACTTTATCACTCATTGATATAGAGAGGACAATGGTCAGAAGATCATATGGTCTTTTGACAACAGAACTAGTGAAACTGAATGTCAAAGAGTTCAAAACCTTCATTTGTTGATGATATACAGCAACTAATACATGAAATAGTACACTAGTAAATTCAATGAAATAGATTGAGTTCAACCATGATATATTAAGAGCACAACTTAAAAAAACTAAGCTAATTAATATAAATATATTACCAAATCAGATAGAACCGCTCAATCTCTTATGAGAGTTAATTTAGTTTCGCTAACTCTAATTTACTCATAGATATATACTGTGTAGAGAAGGAAATTGTTCGATGACTTGCTTTATTAACACGCTTTTGCTCCCTATATGTTGGAGAGTACAGGGCTCCTAGTTGTTAATCTTATCTAACAAAGTTCGATGTACGTCGCAAATTTGAGTTAGAAAAGGTGCCAGTGCAGCATGTTCAGTAAGAATGAAAGAAATGATTGCCAAGATCAACTCCCAAAACTGGGATGCAATATTTGCCTCACCTAAGATTCAATGCTACGTCGCAGTAATACTTCTTTTAAGTCCAAAAGGAGAGAGGGAGAGGTGTGAAAAAATGGTGAGCTCAACACTATGGAGAGGAGCCAAAGAAGCAGCACCTCATGCAAGTATGATAACTATTCAGATTATAGCAGCTTTTTACATTGTTCTAAATCAGGTAATGCTGGTTCAAGGCACCAGCCCTCCTGTATTCCTCTTCTACCAGTTCATTGTTGCCACTATCTTCATGGGCTGTCTTGCTTTCATGTTTGAGAGGTAATATTAGCAAAACAACTATGCTAAAGAGAGTGAGATAATGTGAGAATTTGTGCTGATTCATTGTTTCTCTTGCATGTATTGTTTTTCTAATTGCAGAGAGCAAAGACCTCCCCTTACCAAAAACATTCTCTGCTGCATTTTTTTGATGGCTTTGTTGGGGTAAGAGTGGTCTTTTTTTCCCCTTTTTTCTCTCCAAAATAGCTGCCTAGTCCATCGACAAGTATGCAGCATATGTATGTAATAAAAGTAGGTTACCCAAACATTTTTCATCTATTTATAAACTTAACTCTTCATGTGATTTCAAGTTGTTTGTTTTGACAGGATAACCTTTTCGCTGAACATGAATGTGGCATGTCTATACTTTATCAATGGCACAGTAGAGGCTGCAGTGTTGACCATGGTTCCTATTTTCACATACTTAATATCAGTAATTTCAAGGCAAGAGAAGGCCATGCTCAACACATTGTGGGGCAAAGGGAAGCTCTTTGGGACACTTTTATCTGTCTCTGGTGCTCTAACCCTCACGTTATGGAATGGCCCATCTGTTATTAAGATCTCTACAAGCATCCAAGCAACAAGTTTAGGACATTGGGTTCTTGGTTTGGTCATGACTGTTGTTGGAGTCTTTGCTCTTAGTTTATGGATTATATTGCTGGTGAGTTCAACAAAAGAAAAACGAAAAGATTATAATTTCAAGTAATGCTAAGAGATAGCCCCTAGGGGGGTTGGTCGAGTGGTAAGTTCGTAATACGCTGACTAAGGCAGATGTGTTGAGTTCGAAACCTACTCACTCCTCTCTCCACATGTTTTCTTTCTTCGGTTTCCTGGTGGGGGGCAACTAAGGACCATCGAGGGATTTGTCGAGTCCACCATCAGTCTAGTGTCAGCAGCGGTGGCTTGAATATCCTCTGCTATCAAAAAAGTAATGGTTAGAGATATTATAAGGATCCTTATTAGGAACGTGTGGACTGAAATATAGTCCCACATTAGTTAAGGATGACCTTGGAGTGAGATCCCACGCCTGAGTTGAAGGTGGTTAAGTTGGTGACAAAATCAATATTAGCGGGGAGGTCCACGGGCCTACACTAACAGTCACGGGAAACCTAGTTTTCGAGTCACTAAAAATAGCCAAACAAGATGATCAAAGTTTATTGTCTACTAAAACTAAGATTTTGGCGTTGCAGGTCCCTATGACAAGACTATTCAGCAGAGTTTTCTTTGACCACAATCATGTATGCCTGTGCAGTTTTGCAACAAGGACTGATAGCTGCTACTGTGAGCCATAACTCTTCTCAATGGAAGCTCAAATGGAATTTGGAACTCATCAACATTTTTGTTGGAGTACCATACAAAACCCTTCTCCTTCAATTTGGTTTTTCTAAATAATGCTTACCTACATTGGTTCATTCTAAAATACATCAATCAATTAATAACGATCACCATGCATATACAAAGTTACAAACATAAGTTTCAAAATAATGCTTATAGACCAACACTGGTTCAATCTAATTGTCGCAATCAATGGTGCAGGGTACGCTGTCTTGTGGGGTGTCTAATTTGCTTACGATCTATTGCACCGCTGCAAAAGGGCCTGTATTTGTTGGATCATTTGCACCATTGAGTATTGTCTTCACAACCATCCTAGAAACTATCTTTCTAAGGAGCACTTTGGATTGGGGACGGTAAACACTACTTCAGGTTTTGTTACTAACTTGCTAGTCAATCGCGCAATCACGTATCCAGATACATCATCCAATGGACTCTACTAAATGAGATACCTTGCGTTAGGAGATCTTAAGCCAAACAAAGTTTTAAGACATCACATACAAAAACATCAATGCTCACACTGATTAGCTTTGTTTTGTTATTGCAGAATTGTAGGAGCAGTCATGATCTTGGCTGGTCTTTACATATTCCTCTGGTCTAAATCCAAAGAAGAAAAACATCAATTGATAGATGCATATGATTCTATTGACTAAGCCCTATGATCTTCATGTTGGAAGAACTGATTCTCTCTCCATTGATTTTGCTAGTTCAATCAGAGTTAAATATCTACAATATATGTTTCTTTTTTAAAGTGGTGTAATGGCAAAGAAAGGAGCACCAAGCTCTGATTGAGGCACTCTGTCTTCTGTTCAATTCATGGTAGCTACATTTATCACCTTGTTATCTCTCGGGCTATACTGACCCGCAAATAACATGCACAAAAGACACGTACTTGTTGGAGTCCTTTAGGTACACGTTGATTTTTGTTGGCACACACATCAATGCAAAAGGTAAGGGACACCAACGAGTGTGTCATTTGTAAATTACATTAGTATTTTCCTTTAGGAAAATGATTAGGCGACCAACTTTGGACACACCAAATGAGCACACACTTGTTGGTGTCCATTAGATTTGTGAATTGATGTTAGTGCACACAGATATCGATGTGCATCTAAGGGATGTCTAAAAATGCGTGTCTTTTGTACGTGTTGTTTGTGGGTCCCTTAGACTTGTGCATTGATGTTTCTAGCACAAAAATCAATGTTTAGTTAATAGACGTCAACAAATGCGTGTCTATTTAGACCATCTCCAACCACAATACTCTATTTCCCCCTCTATTTTACAGTTCTGTCACATCAAACTCTATTTTTACTCCAACCACAAACTCTATTTCTACACCAAAACTCTATTTCTTACTTTTATTTATTTTTGTTATTTATTTGTATTAATTTTAATAAATTATTTAATCATTAAAAAATTATGAAAAAACATATTCATATTTTTTTGAAAAAGAAATAATTATTGATAATTTTTTTAAAAGAAAAAAATAAAATAAAAAATAAAAAATAAAGGAACTCTATTATAGAGTTGAGTGAATGGTAGAACTCCAAATTTAGAGTTTCACTATTCACCCAACTCTATAATAGAGGAGAAATAGAGTATGGTTGGAGTAGTTTTACTCTATTTTAGAGTAAAACTCTAAAATAGAGTACCCCATTGGAGTTGCTCTTAGCGCGCTCAAAGTAGGTCAGCCCAGCATCACAATAATGAGAGACCAAGAGGTTGACATGGTGGGGATGGTGAAATATGTATCGAAAAAGAGACACAGGCACATACAAACACCATGATCTTCTTATTCTTATACACGTGAGGACTCCATTTGGGAATAAAATCAAACAACTGGTGCTCTCCCACAACATTCATGTCGATTACAATCAATGAAAGAGACGATGGAGCTTGAAATTATATATAGGGTTCACGGAAACCCTAATTTGATTTCTGATCCAAACGACAAGACGAAGAACTCGAGAACGATTCAAGCTCCTCTGCTACAACAGCAACAATGAAAGTCCCAGTATTATTCATCCATCCTGTATTTCCAATTTTTGAAATACAAAGTAGCGCGCTTTTCCCATAGCGATTAGACTATATAACCCCACATCCAAAATATAAAGAGTTCTACGAATTTAAATTTTAAAAAGAGTTAAAATGTCTTTTATAAAAAGGTACCTTGTCTACTTATAAAATAGACAACACCATGGATTTTGCAGTAATTTTACAATGATATATAGTTTGCAATATTTGTTAAAATTTTGATGTTACTTTTTAAATTTACAACATAAGGAATTATAATATATGTAAATTTCAACATTTGAAGAAGCTTTCAATATCATAAGTTAGTTTTTCAAGAATGTGACAAATTCAGATAATCGGACAACGCGAGTTGTAAGCAAAACGGGTATGGACAAGCTTGTCTTGTTTGAATTTAAAATCGGGTCGGGTCCGAACAATGAATATACTCCTTTATAATAGGGCTTGTATAGACCAAGACTTGTCCAAACCTCGAATTTTCACCACCAACTTAGCCTTGGACTAATTGTTGTTTTTTAAATATTATTATCTACCTCTAATTCAAGAGATTTTTTTTATTCGATGAACGGTTGAATTTGTTTAATTTCAATTCATATGTGTCGCGTGTTATCTCAAAAGGGTCCTGGGTACTAGTTCGGATGAGAATCAATTATATACTTATTTATGAAGTTGTATTTAATCGATGTGAGACTAACTTTCGGTCCACACATCTTCAACACTCCCCCATGATGATACCATTTTAAATCTTCGCTTGTAGGCACAACATCCGCAAGCGGCCTAGCTATTCGCACACACGGGCGATTACTGCGAGTACCGATATTGTCCCCAACTTAATCATCTTTCAATTCATAAGTATGGGGTTTTATCTCAAAAGGCCTCGATACTAGTTAGGATGAGACAATCAATTATATACTTTTTTTAAGAGACAATCTGTAACGGCCCGAAGTTAATTAACCTTTATTAATGACGCATATGCAGAAGTAGCTGATAGCTCAAATGATCGTGGGACCCACAAGTAAGTCAGGGCGCACTGGAGCTAGGTAAATAATAATTTTTGTGATGTTGTACTTTTATTTGCGATGTTTATGTGTAATTAGGGTTATGTACATTGCGATGTGTGTAAATTATTTTGCTATTGACGTGCGAGAGAGTGTGACGTGTATTTGCCCCGACTAGTGTGCAGACAAACGGGGGGTACCGGGTAGGCGAATGACAGTACACTAGGTTGGGTAGTCATATACACATGGAAAATGATAAAGTACAATTAATAATCAATAAATAACGTCGTATATACGTTTGTGGCTCGAGAGTACGCGAGAGACACGAGTGTACATGCGGGAGCGGGTATCGGAACACCTGAGGTTGTAGTATTTGTAGTGAGCAAGGCAAGACTAGGGAAGAGTGACACCACCCAAGTCACTCAAAGCTGGACTTACTGACACTCTTATGACCTTAGGATGGGGTTTTGGGATCATCACACCCAAGAGATCAAAGTGGGACAATAAAAGTCAAGCTTTTGTTCAACCTACCACCTTTTCTCTCTCCTCACCCTCTCTTGAACGAAAATGGGAGCTTGTGAATAGGGTTTGCTGAATTTCAAGAGCACATTTGGAGATCCAAACAATAAGGAATTAACGATCCGAGGTTAGAATCTCATTCTCCATCTAGTTATCTGTTTTTCGGGGGTAAAAGTTTAAGTTTTGCGTGGGTTTCGGTTATGGATTTCAGTACCCTGGTTTTGGAAGTGTTACTATGGATTTTAGTGTTGTATTTGAGCACCAAAGGTGAAGTTGTGTTGAGTTAATGTTGTTATGGTGGATTTTGGAACAAAATAGGGTTTTTAATCGGATTTATCGAGTTTCGATTTTGGACTATTTTCGTCGAGAGGTTATGATGGTAAATGGTTTCTATGTGTTTGTATGTAATGTTGAAACGGGTTTGGACCACGGCGACCAGCCGAGGGGGCTCGAAAACCCCTAATAGACGTCACTGGTTTAAACGCCACCAGAGGTGCCGAGGGGAGAAAACTCCCACGGCTTCACCTGCGACGTCCAAACTAGAGACGAATTACACATCCACGCTTTTAGTTCACACCATAGAGTTTTGGTCTTGGCGACATGGGTCACGACGTCCAACACGCCGTGCGGCTGTTGAACACGGTGGTGCCACCTGCAGCGTCTGGAATAAAAAATTAAATAAAAATTTAAAAATAAATTTTCTAAAATGGGTTTAATTGGAGTTTTATTGGAGGTTTATAATCAATTAAATGAGGATTTAAATTAATAAAAATGAACTTAGTTAGTATTTGGAATTTGGAGAAATTTACAAATAATTTGATAATCAGGCTTTGGATTGACTGACTTAGGATTTGTCACGTATTATGAGCGTGATTTGAGAAATTGGGATTAGTTGGAGTGTGGTTTGAGATATGTAGTATTTCAACTGAAATTATTTGAGTATTTAATTTTTTTGACATTTGAATTCAATTTCTGTTATTTCAATATTTTATTCCTGGTTGTAGTTTCAATGGACGGACGTTGAGCGGAGCTCCCTCCATGCCCTTCCAGATGTATGCCCACTAGATCATAGCACGTGTTACCAGATCGATCTCGGTGAATGGGACGACTTGAGGATCATGTCGTGGCATGTGTCAATGCATCGTAGGTGTAATGCCAACCACCAAGCGGATCCAGATACTGGCCCTGTTTGAGTGGGACTCGTTGCCAGTATTTTGTGGAAGAGTCCGAATTATAGTGCTAGTCTGGTCTTAGGCTCTAGGAACACACTTTGAGCTTTTACGATTATTTATCCATGCGATGATCACAGTTGCCTGTATTTGTTTTTGCATGCTTATTTAATAGCTTTATTTAAATTCTAGTGTTTACTTTAAATATTGCTCACTTAATTTCCATGGGAATACTCACTTTGGACTCGTCATCTACCTTTTGTGATGGCTTGAGTGCAGATCCTAGTACGAGTCAAGGTAAGGGCAAGCTACTAGAGTACCGATGATTCAGATATACATAACCCGCCTTGTACGTTTGTATTATATGTATTTGTTTTCATTTTGGGAACTTGGGGTTGAGAGATGCATTGAAACCTTGTATATTTTGATATTTTGTGGCATCTGAGGTATTTATGGATACATATGAGTTTTCCACACTAGGTTTATGATTTTTATCCCATAATTACATATTCATTCTCTGAGATAATATGTTTAAAGACTTCCGCTGTGATATTTTGAGGTTAAAATAATAATTTAACAGATGATTAGAGTTTAGTACAATTTAATCAGTAAATTGTTGGTTATTGAGGTTTAAAAGGATAAAATGGAGAATTTGATCCAATGCGGGGCACAATCGTCGCTAGTAAGACAAGTTGTGGGTTCGCATTGGCTCTCGTGACGATTTGTTTGGAATATGGGCCGTTACACAATCAATTACATATTTGTTTATGAAGTTATATTTCATCGATGTGAGACTAATTTTTTGTCCACACATCCTTAACAAAATTTTATACATAATATAAAGTAAATCAAATTATGGGAAAAACCTAGGTTGCTCGACCCATGTCGAGGCCAAGTCAAGGATGGGCTTTACTAGTTTTTTCAAGCCCGACCCATGTTGGGCGGGCTTGGGCAGGCAGAGTAGTGCCCAAGCTCGTGAACATGTCTACTAACTTGGGAGACCCAAAAGAGTGAACTTTTTTTTTGGAATTTCCCACGTGGTGTTCGGTGTCAACCATACCGGTACTAACTAATCCACGATCGGGCCCATGCGGGGAAAGGAGAGTTCTCTTTCTGTATCTGTTCCAAACGAACTTTTTCTACCTCTACCACCCACCATTCAAACCTATTTCAAGTGCCCCCAATGATATAGAGGGCAGAGATCAGAAAGTCTATTTGACAACATAGGTGAAACTGAATGTCAAAGAGTTCTGAGAGAGTTATCAAAAATGTGAGATACAGTTCAAGATCATTGAGCGGCTGAGATAAATGACGCCTGATTTGAGACTCAGAGAGTTAAAACCCTTCATATATTTGTTGATAGCAACTAATTATGTATGTATGAAATAGTACACTATTAATTGTAATCATTGAAATATATTGATCTAGAGAATGGTGATCTCAATACTATGGAGAGGAGCCAAAGAAGCAGCACCTCATGCAAGTATGATAGCTTATCAGATCATAGCAGCTGCTTATATTGTTCTAAGTCAGGTGATACTTGTTCAAGGCATCAGCTCTCCTATACTTCTCTTCTACCAGTTCATTCTTGCCACAGTCTTCATGATCATTCTTGCTTTCATATTTGAGAGGTATATAATTAATTAATTAAATCAACAACTCTTGCTATAGATTCAAGAGGTGAGAATTTATATATAGTGCTAATTCATTATTTCTCTTCATCTTTGCTTTTCTAATTATTGCAGAAACAAGAGGCCGACCCGTACCAAACACATTCTTTGCTACATTTTCTTGATGGCTTTGTTAGGGTAAGAGTGGATTTTTAATGTGGTTCTCTAACATAGCTGCTAAGTTTTGAATTTTAAGTCACTGGTCACAAATATAAATGAACCAAATTGTGAGCAGTGTATAATTGTATTTAACCTGCCCCATAACCAGAGAACAACTAAAGGAAGTATAAAATAGCTACCATGATTTGAACGATTACAACCTCTTCACGACACCCCTCGATGGCACAGAGTCTATATATATATATATATCTGTGTGTTTGTGTGGGTATAAGTCTGACTATTCCTTTGAGGCACTAGTTCAATCAGCCTAAGTACCCCAAGGCCCAACAATCTTGACACAATGCCATAGTGGGAACTCAAATCTGAGACTGTGCGCCTAACCCCGCACAATCCAAAGCTCAACCTTACCATTAGACCTCTTTTTTTCTATCTTTTAAAGCTCTATTTCTCAATTCATGATGTGATTATAAATTTTGGCAGGATAACCTTTGTACAGAACATGATGATGGCATGTCTGTACTTCATCAATGGCACAGTAGAGGCTGCAGTGTTGAACATGATCCCTATTTTCACATACTTACTTTCAATAATTTCAAGGCAAGATAAGGCCATGCTCAGCACATTGTGGGGCAAAGGGAAGCTTTTAGGAACACTTTTATCTGTCTCTGGTTCTTTAACTCTCATGCTATGGAACGGCCCATCTGTTATTAAGCTTTCTACAAGCATCCAAGCAGCTAGTTTAGGACGTTGGGCTCTTGGTTTAGCCATGGTCACTACTGGAGTCCTTGGTGCCAGCGTATGGATTTTATTGTTGGTGAGTTCAGCCATAAGTTATACCAAGTAACCAAGGAATGATAGGTTTACTGAAAAAACCAGATGCCCTTTCAGCACGACTAGGGTTCTAATTCTAATGTATAGTACTCGGATCCAAAGTAGTAGTAGTTACAAGATCCATAAAACAAAGAGGCATCAATAGGACGCCAAGTATAAGCCCCAAAATACGTCAACCCACATTAGTCGAAGCAGTTGGCTTCAATCAACAAAAACAACATAGTTTATTCTCAACTAAAGCTATGATTATTGCATTGCAGGGCCCCATGACAAAACTCTATGCAGCTGAGACCTCTTTGACAGCAATCATGTTTGCCTTCGCAACGTTGCAACAAGGAGTGATAGCTGCCATTTTGAAGCACAACTCTTGCCAGTGGAAGCTCAAGTGGAATTTAGAACTAGTCAACATTTTTGTTGGAGTAATTTACAACCACCTACAATTTCTACATTTCAATTTTTCAAAACATACATAAAAAGAACTAAAACCAACAGTTGTACACTTGTATTGTTGTTGTTCCTTAACTAGTAACTCGAGTTTAAGTCCTAAGAATGGAAACATCAACATCACAAGCTCCCCCCACTTATACATGCGTGAGTTTAGACAAACGACATTTGTATTGTTGTCCCTTAACTAGTAACTCGAGTTTAAGTCCTAAGAATGGAAACATCAACATCACAAGCTCCCCCCACTTATACATGCGTGAGTTTAGGCAAACCCAGACTAGTTAGTCAATATACCAGGTGGTTTGGGCCCTAGAAAAAAAGTCCTTGCATAAAAACATATAATTACGAAAAAAATTAGACACCATACGCAATGAAAAGAACAAGATTTTGACAACACTGAAGGATGTACCATGAATTCAAGAAAGATTGTTATGTCAATTAAGAGAAACCCTAATTGCTCCACTTGACAATGCAGGGAACATTGAATACTGGAGTGGGGAATTTGTTGCTGACCTACTCAAGCTCCGTTAAAGGGCCTGTATTTGTTGGATCATTTTATCCACTGAGTTTGGTTTTAACAACAATCCTAGAGACTGCCTTTCTGAGAAGTACCTTGGATTTGGGAAGGTAAACACATCTCTAGTTTCTGTTAATAATGCCACGCACACACGATTTGTTATAATCGCCATATCATGTATCCAAATGCATCATACAATAGAGTCTAGTAATAGAGCTTACTTTAAGACCCAAAAAAAAAAAAAAAAAAATCAATGCCAACACTAATTTCCTTTGATTTGTTATTGCAGAATTGTAGGAGCAGTCATGATTTTGGTGGGTCTTTATATATTCCTCTGGTCCAAGGCAAAAGAAGAAACACATCCATGGCTAGATGGATATGAATCTATTGAATGAACCCTATCATCTTAATGATGGAAGAAGGGATTCTCTCTCACAGATTTTGCAAGTGCAATAAGAGTTTGTCTGCAGACAATTTAGAGTACAAAGTACCGCTTAGTTACAAACATAAGCTTGAAAGTCTAATGTTCGCATACTCGCAGACACCATTGTGATAGAGAAAACAATGACAAACACAAAGGGATCTAAAACGAATTCATGGACATGGAAAATCATACCAATTCCTACCCTAAAATGATGCTAATGTGCAAAAGTTATAACTTTCTTTTTATACCGCCAAGTCGACAACCTAAAATACAAAATAGAATTAGGTCGACAACAGCAAAGTCTCCAATATCGAAAGGCATATGCTACTAAACTAAGAATTTACTTGGAATGCCTCAAATCGTAACGAGACATTAACTAAGACTACTATACCACCAGTAGGTTACATCCAGAGTTCAATAAAGATGGAACTTAATCTACAATATAATGAACAGTTTAGCCAGAAATGCACATGCAAGCAGAAATACAACAAAGCCACAATCCCAAATTTACTTGGGATCAACTACATGCATCAAACGCTTCCACTCTACTCAATTTGATGCAGGCAATTTAGCATGTATAAAATGCAATTCCCTCCCACCAGGACAATTTTATAACAAAATAACGAATAAATTTAAAAGAAAAAACAACTGTTTTACATTCCAGCAGCGACCCGCTTCGAAGTGCTGCAAACCAGCAAGTGAACCATCCCAAAAAAAGGACTTGGTCTATTGAAGACATCCAGCCCGGAAAAGTGATGTACCAAGAACAGGATATCAATACCGACTGACAAAATTCCCCAAAATTAGAAGGGAAAGAAAAGAAAAAGAAAAAGAAAAACAAACTCAATATACACTCTATACTTGAAACCCATCCCTGCTTCTGCACAAAACAAAGCAGAGATCTCCAAGGGTTCCTAAACCAATATAAATAATACATACGTATAGGTATACGCTTTTCGCTGGACCAAGGCGGACACTATCATTCGCGATAAAATTCTTCCCTCCCCACTGAAAAGACCAACAAACGGACAAATAAACTACGAACTGAGCAGAAACTTGTAAGAGAAACAAGAAAAACCTGATAGGTAAAGAATGAAAGCTGGTGGGTAGAATGGCTCTTCCTCCATGCAAAAAGCCACATCTGTCCGTGTTGGCCAACACACATTCCAGGTGACGTTGGCTCCGGACCAAGGGGGATTGTCCTTGTCTTTTCATTCTGTCTGGGGACTTGAAACACAAGCAGGTCCAAGGAATCTTGAACCTAGGGGACCATAGACTCGCAGAATACCGCAACCGGTGAATGACACCAACTCGTCAAGGGACTTAGCAAACTCCGTTTTTTATCTGTTCAACACCACTGTTTAAATGAATCAAGCGAAACTGACAACAAACTAAAATTTTAAACTAAGCCCTCACCTTTGAAACATCATTTATGAGGCTGCAGCGATCTTTTCCAACTTCTCTTTCTCTATTTCAGCTCTTCTCTGTTCGGCATGCTGTGCCACACCATTGGCCAGTGCCTGGTAGTGAAATTCAAGCCTCTGATTAAGGCTCTGAAACCTTGTTAGGTCAAGCGCTTGAAGGCCTGCGATCAGAGAATTTTGATGTCAGTGTATACCAAAAAAAAGTCTCGAGTAATGGTATGTTGTATGTTGAATCGTAAATTACCTTTGATAGTATCCACAAAGTAAACAAATGGATCCACCTCATCAATAGGTGATTGCAATTCCTCATCATCAGTGTAGTCATCATCTGAATCATCATCATCCTCATCATTTGAACGAAAGGCTTTAGCCTGTTGATGTCCAAATGTTGAAAAAAAGTACTATTAACGTAAGAAATGTACCCTCTTAATTATTCTTCAACAAAAATAATGAATAGGAAAACATAAAATACAGAATAATTTTCATTCACTACAACAGGCATCCAGGTTAGGATGATTGTCAATTTCTATTTTCTTCATTCGCTATTCTTGTTTACAAGTTTTTTATCATAAGAAAACATTCCAATTTTTTTTTAAAATCGAGACATGTATCAAATGCTATCATAATAGAGAGACATAATGATTAAATACTTGAGATTTTATAACAAGTAAGATGGTATTGTCATAACTTCTTAAAGCAAAAATATAATTGCCACATCACCAAAAATAAGCAACTTCCAACTCAACAAGAAAGTTGCTGACGCTATTTTTGAATGACTAACATGCGAATCTTCAGCGATTTATCTAAATGAATGCTTGGTTACCAAATTTTATTAACACGGCAGTAACAGAAATTGGAGATATTGGTAGAACAAGAAGATATAAAACTTTCCAACCTGTGCTGCTAATTTCTGAAGCTTGATACTATCTGCTTCATCCCCATCCTCCGCATCAACCCCCATTTCCTTGTCAGACCCATCCTCATCACCATCTTCATCATCTGTTTGGAAGTTATCCATGTCATCATCGTCATCATTTCCATCTTCTTCTTTTGCTTCTTCTACAAATAGTGAAAGAAAGAATAAGATATTGGCAAAAAAAGAAGAAAGAATAAGATGATGCAAAAAACAACCACTAGAAACATTCACAGAGTCTAACACAAGAAGGGCCAGGGTATACAGCAACCTGCTACTTGATCCTTGTAGGCAACAAGCAGATCTAATGTGGCCTTGAAAACACGTATCAGAGCATCACTGGGTAACTGATTTTCAGGAAGTGCAAGAAGTGATGTTAATCCCAGGCAGCAAACCTTCTTATCATGTACTCTGCAATGAGAAGAATTACATGATTACTGAATCTCATGTTCCAAAAGCCAAAATGGCACATACAAAATAAAAACCTAAAAGACGCAGCTCACCTCCTGAAGTTTGCACGCTCACCACTCTTTTTAGTTTGTTGCAACATCTTAAACCATAAATCAAAAACGTCTGTTGCAACCCCAAGCTTATGCAAAATGCCAAGTGTCAAGGCTGCATTATAATATAAAGCATCAGCAACCTGCAAAATGAAGGAGCATAATTGTTGAATCAACGGGGCCTCAGACACAAATTCAATAAACATTAGTTGTCTCAGTTGACTACCCTCTAGTGGGGAAAAAACTAAAAATTGAGACAAGCACCGAAATTGATTAGCTACGTTTGAAGTGGTTCAAAAAAAAAATCAGGAAAAGAAAGATAGTTTGGGGTTGCACAGTTGACACGACAACAACAACATAGCATCAGTCCCAAAGTAATTGGGATCGGCTACATGGGTCAAACTCTTTCATTGTGCTTGATTTAGTGCAATTGATAGTGAGCTTTCCAAACCATTTAAGTCTCTTCTAATTAATGCGTCCCAAGTTTAACTCTGGTCTACCCCTACCTCGTCAAATTTCTTCAATTTCTATGGAGTCAAGTTTTCTTGTGGGGACATTTGTAGGCCATCTTTGCAGGTGTCCAAACCCAACTAGAATAAAATATAAACGAATAAAGAAGACAATTAAATGATCATCACCTTCTTATGAATTACCACGGCTCAATTGGTCCTCAACCCATCTAGAAGGATTCATCAGGTTTTACCAAAACTACCTTGCAGCTTTGCCTATTGGTTAGCATGTCTTTTGGCAAGAGGGGGCCAACTTATATTTCATCTCACTCACTTATAGTTATGAAGCAACTTTATTTTAGTTGTTCCTCACATAAGTGACAAACGTCCAAACGGGAAAAATAAAGAAAAAACATAGAAGTAGAACCAATGCATATACAACAGTAAAATGATCCAAACGTGATCAAGCCTTCGTTCACGGTTCAAGATTTTTCAATGGTGAATCATATTCCTTGCAGGTTTCTTCCTAAGACGGGGATGCAACATGATATCAAAACATGACTGCTTTTGGACTTTATATGTGAACAGCAGACCACCCTCAATATTTTCATCCATGTAGTAAACAATGTTTTTTCAAATTTCTCATAATTATGATCAGTATAGAAATTAAAAGAAGAAAAAAAAAAAACTTAATTGTAATTGGAATGCAATGATTAGGAAAAATTTCAAGGGTTTGCAAAGCACACCATTAAGTACACTAAATCGAGCGCAATCAAAAATTTTGATCCATGTCGCAGACCCCAACTAATTTCAGATTGAGGCGTTGTTTGAAGTACTTTCTTGCCAACAAATCTCTTATTGATGCAAGGCCAAGGGTTCATTTGCATGGAAAGCATAGGGTTTCACGTAGCAGTATACAAGAAAAAAGAACCAGAAAAAAGACAGCATTCACTATATCATTTTTCTCACCACTTGCATCAATAGGCATTTTAAGTAAGGCTTCTCTGCTTTACGCAATCGTTCCATGGTGATACTGAGATATGGCTCGATCCACATATCCACATGGCCTCGGCAATTTTGGAAAACCACTTGGATTAGCTTCGGAGCAGGTTCAATGTCACCATCTTCCAGATTATTATCCATCATGATCTGTAAACCATGCATATCATTACTTACCATATTCTATCTAATCACAGAAATGAGAAAAACTTTTACAATAAAAAAGAATTAACCATTCTGCCAGCTGGGTGATCAGAAAAACTTTATCAAAACATTGTCAGAAGCTTAATAGTATAAAAAGTAAAAGATGGTCACTCACAGTTGAAAGCATGCTCCAAAGGCTTTGTTGGTAGTCCGGATTCTTGCATGTGAGGAAATGTGCGGTACTCCTGGATATATAATTGTCCAGGGGAACTAGTATATCTAACCAGAAGAGAAAAGATCAGGAAAATAGTTCAAACAACTTTGCCTTACAGAAAAAGGCATCGCCCTCAGGCCTCAACTAATTAAGCATATCCAAAGGGCCTCAACTAATTAAGCAAATCCAAAGTAGTACGCAAGGACACAGAGAACATTAATAAAGATGAGCAACTTTTCAATAAAAAGTCCAAAATAATAGAAAAGTAGCAAACACAAGCATGTCATCAAAGCATTTATGAAACCAACTTGCGCTTGAACCAGAACAGTTTAGGGCAAAACAGATCCCATGCGTTCGTGTCGAGTGTACCTCTTTTGTTTTGAGCCCCATAAATAACAATCATCATTGATAACTATTCTCCCCGAACAACCAAAATTAAAATTTTAAAATAATCAACCAAAATTAAAATTTTAAAATAATCAACCAAAATTAAAATTTTAAAATAATCACAAAATTTTCCTCTTTTTCAAGTTTAAAAACTTTAAGCTGACTATGCCAGCTGTGAATCCTCACATATTTAGGAAAGAAAATATATTGCTTTTCAATAACAATTATGCCATCATATATGTCAATTGGAGAGGTAAAGTGGGCAATCTGATAAAATGAGGAACTTCAGCACATTCCAAAATGGACAAGGCTCTCGACCCTTGTATGTACTATCAACATAATCAACTGCCTAATATATACAATCACCTAGTCAATATCATTAAGCGAGTGTGCGGTGATGGGAAGGAGGGAGTCATATAACAAATTGTCAGTATAAGCCACCAAAAAAGTTTCTCAAGGTGAAATCAAATATCGCCTCAACCAAGATGATGTAGGTGTGATAGCTTTGCCCTATGTTACCTGGACTCGGGTGTGGGTATGAGTCTAAAGGTCGGACCCAATTATTCTCTAATTTAAGGACACGGAGACTCGGCAAAAAGTGTCTAAAACTTGTGTGACATATGCTTATATATATGTAATAACATATATTACATATATGTAATAACTTATACACCTATATTTTTTCTCATTTTTCATTTCTTACTCTACACTAGAAAGTTCTTGTTAAGTTTTTTTCTTCATTCTCTTACCTTTTAAATCTTTTTATACAAAGAGCTCTTCAAATGGAGTATCCATGTCTTTTTAAGTGTCAAAATCGTTTCAAGTGTCCGACACGGGTACTTTGGAAAGGGTCCGGGTAACATAGGCTTTGCCCACTCCTCAAGTAGAGATCAAGGCTTTGAATATCCTCCAACACATTGGCCACAAGGATGCCTTTAATTTGAGTGAAAACGTTTCATTGAATTATAAAGATGCATAACCCAAGTTGTCACAAAACAAATGTGACACTTAGTGCATAAATAATAAGAAATAAAAATTGTGATTTGAATTTTGAACACCATCCAGGACTAAACACCCAAACGACTACCAAAGTCAAATCAAAAGATATTAAATGCTTAAATCAAAGCAACATGGAGGGAAACAAAAACAAGTTTTAAATAACATATATAAAAGGAGCATCGACTGAACAACAGCCGAAACTTACTGGGAAAGAAGTCTATCGCCCAATCCCGCAATGCTTCAATCATCAAAGGCCATAGACTCCACATCTCCAAAGATATTGATGGTGAGAAAAATGTCATGTATGAAACAATTTCAAGAACTTCCTCAAAAACCTCTGAGAAAAATAAAACAGAAAGGCTAATGAATAGAGTATTAAAGGGTAACCAGAAAAAAAGAGTCAAAAGACTAGCCTACGAGCCATGAAGCGCACAAATGAAATGGAAACATACAAGATCAGCTCAATACTTCAGAAAACGCAAATAGATAAACTTATAAGAAAAACTAAGGCCCGCCCATGTCCCAATATGCCACTTTTTTTTTGAGAAGCCAATATGCCACTTATAAAGAAACTGTAATAGCATGCCACGAGAGAAGTCAAAACCATATAGTTGGAACGTGTACCTTGCCCATCCGTGGTCAACATCCTACGCATAATAGGTAATAAAGTTGGCTCAATTTCCACAAAAAGGTTGGGAAGTCTGCTCACAGATTCAAGAATAGTGCTAATGGCACGCAGACAACCCACTGCAGCCAGAGCCCCAGGATCATCAGCCTCATCCTCAGCCTCGGCAGTATTCATGCATTTCCAAAATGCATTGGCCTTGACAAGAAGAAAGAAGGGTGCCAGTAAGAAAAACAGAATATTGACTTTCTAAAAGCCACTAATTCATAAATGATGAAATTATAAAGTTAATTAACCATTTTGGTTAGAAACTTAGAATCTAGTATCTGCCATTGCAATTCCCACTATTATCATAAAATATATATATATATATATATAAAGAGCAGCAAACATTCAATTTGAAACACGTTATGCATTACCAGATTTTGGCAAAGCCCAAATGCATAAGGTGCCATCTCTTCTCCAAATTTGTCCACTATCGTCTCAAGAGTGAAAACAAGGTCCTCATTCTCGACTTCATTCATAAGTTTAAAGAACTCTGAGAGAGGAAATTTCAACAAACAAAACATCAATTAAATAGGAAGAGATAAGGAACCAGAATGGAAACTAACAAATATTCTAATTTTTTTGGATCAGAGCAGAGATTATATATAACACATACCATCAAGTAAGCTGGGTAGAAGAGGGCGGATCTCTCCCAAATCTGCATGGATTGAATATGAATTTTAGGCGTGCACGTGCCAAAGAAGTAACAACCATGTCTCAAGAATTAAAACAAAAGTCACTTGCACCTTTAGAAGCTTCTACAAAAGACCGCAATGCGAAAACTGAATCAACACGAACTGGAAGCTCTGGGTCACGCATCCCAGCAACTACACTATGAAAAGCCTTTAGGAAATTGTTTTGGTTTTGAAAATTGATATGTGAATACTGGCCCGCAACCCATGCCGCCTAACATATTACACGTTAGATTAATATTGGCAACATAATAAGTGAACTGCCCCACAGATAGGAGAGTAAAGCAGATGAATTTATTTAAAAGATAAACCTAAAGCAGTAACGAAATTATATAGCAATTAACAGGAAATTCAAACAAAACCAGACTTAAAAATAATGGCATTGTGATATCGTCAACAGAGACATAAATAATGGTATTATGACATTGTTGGCAGTAGTGACCTGGGGGAGAAAGGGTCTAGAAAAGAAAGCACATGTATCAGCACAACAGAAATCTTTGAAAAAATTTATTGAGTTGTGCAATTCAATCCCACCTATCCCCATCAAAATGGCAAATCAAGCCATATAAATTATCCCTATAATCCGACACTAGAACAAGATTGGTTGTTGCACACGTTAGAAAGAGAGATGGAGCAATTTTGAGTGTCACACATCATAAAAAGAGAGATGAAGCCACAAAGCATTTCTGCTCAGGTCTGATCATTTAACAGCTATAGCACTGATATCATATGAAGAAAAGTGGGGTATGCATTTAGATAAAATCTTTATTACCTTCAAGACAAGCCAAAAGAAAATTACATTGTTAAGATACTGGGCGAGAAATTAGAAGATTTCCAATAGACCTCACCCATCTTTCCATCATAGTTAAATAGATGTCAAGAAGTAAAATGTTTTCAGGGAATGGCTTTTGAATGCATACTAACTTTCAATTACTCAACCACAAACAACTAAGAAAATAACCAGAATTTCACACGCCACCCACCTGTTTACTTGGTTCTCCAATCATATGCAAGCAAACAATTTTCTTTTAATATTATTGCCAAATTTACACAAAATCGACTGCATATTAAGTTATAAAGGCAATTATTGCTCATCTGCCACAGACTTGTGTACATATAAAAGGAACAAAGCCTATACTCCTCAAGTAGCACATACACACATTGTATATACACACGCAAAGACCAAAGAGCACAAACATACAGATCATAATGCACACACAGCGCCAGAACCAGAATAAATGCAAAAGACCACAAAGCACTAGGACTAACGAAACCTAAGACAGCCTCTCTATTTCTACAAGCTTTAGGATGTAAACATAAAATCAAAAACCTTCTCCTGATCCAAGAATAGACGAAACAAAGCATGAGTAAATGAGAAAAAACCTTAGCTCTAAGATGGCCAACAGGACTGCTAAACTCAGGAAATACATGCTGCACCAACATATTCTCAAGCTCTCCCTTGTATGGCTCGGCTTGTTTTAGCTTATCGCACAAGGCTCCAATAGCTAGAAGAGCACCATCCTTTTGGCGATAAGGCTTATACTCTGGATTTGCCTCATTGTATCTGAATCATCCAATGAACACTTAATCTAAACTCCAACAGAATACTAAAATTTGACAATCAAATTCAATAGAATATATGAGGCAGATCGTACCTTTTAAAGATCTCCACAATGAATAAAATGAATTTTTGAAGGTTATCCTT
This sequence comes from Stephania japonica, assembly GCA_039657345.1. Lineage (NCBI taxonomy): Eukaryota > Viridiplantae > Streptophyta > Magnoliopsida > Ranunculales > Menispermaceae > Stephania > Stephania japonica. The sequence goes on from CM077558.1 coordinate 52,008,187, forward strand.
ACCACGTTTCCGAACCAATTCACTCACAAAATCCATTGCAGCAGTCCTAGGGCTATAAAGATCTTCAATTATATCTGCAGTAAACCGCAAAAATAAATCAACTACCCAAGAGCCAATTATTGGAAAGCAAATATAATAAAATAATACTTAAATGACAATATTCTAAAGACTCACCGTAACCCTTCCTCACATACTCGTGCGGGTCTTCATCCCACAGCTTTTGATCATTGTCATTGAAGCACATAAGTGGAAAAATAATCTCAAAAAGAACAACATCAAGCTTTGGCTGAAGCAATTGATACATGCTATTCTTTGAGATACTGCAAATAATTTGGGTGAAAGAGAGGACTAAGTGTACTATTAAACCCAAAAAAAAAAAAGATATGCAAAAACAGAGATAAAACATAATAGGCTGGTGGCATAAAAAAGAGCCAATTTCATGGTTGACTGCAAAAAAGACATTTTTAAATAACAAAAATATACAAATACACATGCATACCCTGTCTAGCATGAGTCACAAAACAATTGAAAGTTTCAATTTTAAAACAGATGTTATTTGCCTACTGATAACTGAGACAAGCGAAGGAAAAAAAAATCCTCGAGCAACAGAGGCCCTCCATCTCTGAAAAGGCTGGCAACAATTAGCAAGATTTGTCATTTTTAAATGTTTTCTAATCTGAATAAGAGCCAAGCCCCGATCATGGTTGAAGCAAAAAAAAAAACAAAAAAAAACAAAACAAAAAAAACAAAAAAATAACGAAGGAAAATATAACAAAGAAAAAAGCAACAGAATAAACACTTGAGAAAAATACTGCAAGTCACTTTCCAAGGTTCTAAAAAGAGGATATCTAGTCTTTATGAAGAGGGTTATAAATCCTTAAGCAGTAGCAATCATGGCTGAGGGGTTTAGGCCATGTAGTACATAAGTTATCCTCTCGCCATATTGTAATCCAATAAAATAGTCTATAAATTGAGAATTATTAAGAAAAAGTGACCAAAAGATCAGTACTATAAAAAATCTAATAGTTGAAATAAACTAGTGGCTTGGCTGGCGTGAAATTAATCTAAGAATTGAAAAATCGCCCGAACCTGTTGCTCAGGTATTGAAGAATAAGGTTGACAACTCTATCAGGTAAATAACCACCAGTTCGGATGCCATTCAATAAGTTCAAGTGGCATTCCAAAATCTTTCCAGCAAAGTTTTTCTGGAACATCTGAGCAAAAGCTTTATTTTCTGGTTTCTGGAGCTTCAAGTCACCAAACCTGTTGGAAAATTAATTGACTCCTAATTAGTCATGAAGGTATTCAAATAACTATAGACCAAACATTTGAAAGCCAGTTCTTGATCCAGCACTGACCGAGTGTACAATCTGTTTAAGATGTGAACAGTCCACTTTTTCACCTTCCACCATCCCCAAGTTTTCCTTAATTCTGGATCTGTAGGTTGCCCTTCAACAGGAACAGGTCTTTCCAGAATATTTAAGAACAAAACCATCCAAGCATTAAAAACACTTGGCTCAAACAGCTGCTTTGGAATCTCTAACTGGAAGAAGACAAGGAAAACAGAACAGTCAACTAGGATACATATCTAACCAACATAGATGAAATAAATCTATCAACATTGTGAGAACAGGCATACATATATGGAGGACCAAAATATTTTGCATATGAGTTTTATCAGTTCGGCAACTTCAAGAGAAGGGTTGACAATATGAATAAGCCTGTTGAATATATTGAGGAGGTGAGGAAATGTCTCTTCCACAATGAGATGAACTGGTGTCCGTTCTTCATCAGACTTGAACCTGCCACACAGAGCGCATACAATTAGAAGAGAGATGACGACTAATGAATTATTATAATTTTATAAGGAAAAAAATTGAAGGCTTCATTTGATATAAGATTCAAAAGGCAGTATTTTGTTTTAAAACCTTTTAACTGCTAACAGTCGAGCGAATATAAGTTTGGTAAAAGGAGATTCAAAAATTGCTTTTTTTTTTTTCCCAGTTGGGGAAGGGGATACATAAATTACTTCATACCAAACAGAAAAAAAAAATATATATATATATATATATATATATTTATATATACACTAAGTGGAAAATTAGAAAACACTTTTTCATGGACTTCCATAGGTTCCAATTTTATAGGCAGTGAAAACTATAGCAATTTAAAGTGTAAGAGCAACCAAATCTTCAAATGGGCAATCTCCATGTCACCATTAATTACTATAATTAGATTTGGCACCTTCAAAATTGCTCATATTTCACATTTTTCAAATAGCAAAAAATAAAAATAAAAATAAAATCAAGATGCACTAATAATAGTGATCTACATTAACACAAAAATTTTGAATTTTATCCTAGGGTTGTTAAGGGAGCCTTTTCATGCATTATGTCAGATATCGAGGAAAAGCCATTCTAGATTCAAAGGGATAGGGAATAACATATCGCATCCAGAAAATTTACTAATTTAAGAGTATGGACATGAGATGACGAAAATAGTAAAAGTTTACTGTCTTCACAAAATGTAACTCCAATACTCATGATGAGTGCAACCAAAAAACCTATTACTAAACCCAACTTCAACCAAGCTGATACATCATAAGCACGGTATAAAAGTCCTTTTTCAACCATGCACAATGTAATTGAGAAAACATGGAACTGTGTAGCTGCACAAACCTATGCAATTGCACAGCTCAATTCAACAATACACAAGCAAAACCATCCAGAACCACATCGAGCCATCAAAATGAAAATGCTTTCACATGAAAGTCAATCGACAGCTAAATCAACATTCCTTAAAAAGACGCTTGTATCTTTCTTAATATCCTAAAAAAACATCATTTTTATTCTTCTAGAAATGTATTGTTCACCAGCACCAGTGGTCATATCTTTTTTTTTTTTTGTTGGAATTACATGTCTTAAAATGTACATCCAAACCATCCTAATCAATTTATCAATTTATTTTCCAAATACTCCTTGCAATCATTGAAAGGTAAAATACAAAATGCCCCCTGAGGTTTGATGTAATATGCACTTTAGTCCCTATGTTTTGAAAAATATGCACTTTGGTCCCTCCTACAAACTTCTGCAAACTTTTGTCTAAATCATGGTTGAGTTAAGGTGAAAAGACAAAAATGTCACTACAAAAGACAAACACAACAACTAATTAAACTCAACACTTTTGTTTCAAAAAAAAAAATAATAAAAAATAACCCAACACGCCTTTACTACCCACTTAAGCTTTTTTTAATATAGAAATAATTATTAGGACAAACTTTTAGTGTTGGATTTACATATTCTTATTAATTACTCCATCCGGTCACAAATATAAGTCGTTTAAAGTAAAAGCACAAGAATTAAGATAGTTTTAATTATGAGTGTAATTTACATATACGTCCTTTGATATTAAATGAATTGAATAATTGAATAATCATAAATATTTGAATTGTATAAAGGGTAAAATGAGTAAAAAAGCAATAAATACATTCTTGAATTCCAAAAACGACTTACAAATTTGAACAAGAGGTTTTTGCTAGAATGACTTACATTATTGATCGAAAGGAGTAATTAACAAGTATTTTTAGTGTTAATTTACTTATTTTAATAGCTTCAATGGTATTTTGTGTGTTCTTACCAAATAATATAATTCAAAAAAGATGAAATAAAATGGTGTAAATTGAGAAGACAAAGGTAGGAATTTAGTTAATGATGTTTTACTTTTTGGTATAACATTTTTTATATATTTATTCATTTTATGGTGAAAATCAATGTGGGTTTATTATTTTGGTCGTTAAGCCATTTTATTAAACACGATTTATCAATTTATTATTATTAAATGATAAATATATTTGCATTTGGATTATTATTTTTTGGTTTCACACTTTTGATTTTATTAATTCAAAACACATATATGGATGTATTATAACACAAATAAATAAATATATACATAAATACTAAAATACACATAAAGAGACTAAAATGGATTATTTTTAAATAATGAAAAATATGTAAGACCTCGAGGGTAATATTGGTATAACAAAATTGTCACATCATCAAAAAGTAATATAATAATAATATTTTGACTCAACACTATTACACTAACATAAGGATAATTTTGCTTAGCCAAGAGTAAACTAGAGGGACTAAACTGCATATTTTAAAAACACAGGGACTAAAGTGCATATTTCATCAAACCTCAAGAGGTATTTTGTATTTTACCCATCATTGAACATGACCATTTCTTCTTCAACCTTCAAAGTTTACCCACCCCACCATATCCATTACACTTCATTTACTATCATGTTATTTCTTTTAGATCAACATCTGTTTCATAGAGCCACCTTACTTGAAGAAATTTCCAGCTCTAACGCATAAGAATGTCAAATATTAATTTACATGATAATTCGTAAGACATCAAATCACCAAGAGGGAATTCATCTTCAAAAAGAACGCAAGCAAAAAGATAGAAGTTAATATAGACTCAGGTTTTTACAGGAAGAATAGAGTTTCGGTTCCATCTCAAAAACTACGAGAGACTATTACATGCCAAATGCGGTATAAAAAGAACGTCTTCAACATTTTAACATGTAAAGAAATCAAATTCTACTTATATAATAATAAACCAAAACAAGAGAACGGAATAATTGAGCATCACATATTAAATCCCAATTAGATTATCTGTTGTCTCAAATGCCTCAAGGACCTACATATCTTGATACCACAATTGCATAACATAGATATCAGCTACAAGCCCACAGGGGTAACAAGGCACCTACCATAACATAAGTAAATCCTGTTCCATTATTTGCACTAAAAAGGACTATTACAACTGAAGAATCAAAATGAAGAAGCATATAGATGAGCAGAAACTCTTCATCTCACGTGGAGATCACACAAATGAGCAACGCAAAAAGAAATATTTATACAAGAATTACCAAGACATAAATATACTCACTCATACTTCCGGGCAAGAATTCTCAATACAAACAAAGCACCATAAATTTGTTGTTCGTCTTGTAGGCTATGCTTCAACCAGTGGAGGAGTCCTGCCACTGCTCTGGGTAATCTTCGTGGATTATCGTTTTCAAGCACTCACCAAGCTGCGCTCTGTACAATATAAAAATAGAATACAGCACTTAGATTATGACATGAACTTGAAAAAAACAAATTAACAGAGAGAATAAGCATGATTAATCAACTTCATCTGTAAAAAAATTGTTCTAATTATTCTAGGCGTACGTTTCTAAATCAATCAGCTCCATCTTCTTGTTTACGAAAAAAAAAAAAAAAAAAAAAAAAAACGAAAGGGTAAGACGAATAAGTGATGAAACTCAATGAAATGCTTGTGTCTAGGAAGGGAAAGTTCAGGAAAAAATAACAATGACATTGAGCAGAAATTTCGAACATCATTCTAGAAACAAAGAAGTTTACGTAAATCAAAACAAAGCGGCGAAACAAGATTAAACAGACATATAGATGCAGCGTAGTAAAACTATTCAACCATAAACAACAAAATAAGGCCACAAAATAGAGTACCTCAACAGTGGCGGCACTTGTGCAATGAAAACAAGAATATTATTCCTCACCACTTCTTTATCGCTCGGCGATATCTTTTGCTTCTCGTCTACACAACAAATAACATCAAGTGTTCATTCAAATCGCCACATTAAATAAAAAGGTACGATCTTTCAAATTAATGCAGTACACAGTACACAGTAAACACCATACCAGGCTCAAGAGGCGCCCAGTACTTCGCCACAAAGTTCTTAAAATGAATGCTGGCGACTTGCCTCACCGCCAAGTCGCAATTGTTATCGACAATGATCTGGAACAGCCCCACCAAATGCTGCGCCGTGTACTGAAACTCCAAACCAAACGAACGACACAATCACATATCAAATCTTCAACTTTTCAATCCAACCGATCACGACGAACCAATTCAACACAAATTTCAACTCCACAAACATCGAAACCAACAGAATCGCAGTGATTACGTAACCTAATCGAATCAAAAACAAAATTCAATCCACCGATTCACAGACTGACCTGATTGAGGCGCTCTTCGGCGGCCTTGCGCTCGTTCGGATTGGGACTGAGCGCCGCCTGGAGGATCACGGCGAGGCTTTGAAGATCCATCGATGAAATCAAACCTAAACAAGCAATCCAATGAAGAAATCAAGCAATCCAATGAAGAAATCAAGCGATCCTTCGAAGACTTTGAAGAATCGAAGTTAGGGTTTCGAGAAGGAAAGACTGAGAGCTTTGGTTTCTCGAAAACCCAACAGAGAGAGAAAGAGGCTCGACTGGAGTGGTATTTAAAGTCTAGGGTTCGTTCGATCGCGCTGACCAGTTGACTCAGAAGGTGAACTCGTGCGTCTCTCGCTAAATCTGGTACGTGACGCTTTTTGGTGACGTAGCGTGTGAGGGGGGTGCTGGTGGATTGGGGATCGTGGTGGGGTTGGATGGTTTCATGTGTATCGGACGGAGGGGAGGGGTGTGTGTGGGAGTGTGGGATAGGTGCGTACTGGGAGGGATTGCCCAAAATGTAATTATCAGGTGTCACGTGCGGGTGTAGTTAATCTGTATGTGGAGGGGGGATACGGTGTGAAGCGGGGGTAAAACAATGATGGGGCATGATTGGTGAAAATGAACGTTAGGGTGTGTTTGGTTCTCAACTTTTTTTTTTTTTTTGAGAACAGTGTTTGGTTCTACTTTAAGTTCTGTTTTTCATGTATTGACGTTAGCTGCTAAAAGACAATAATTATTAGAGGCAGTGGATTCAACTTCTATTGAAGTAAAAAAAAAAACAAAAAAAAGTGATAGAAAATTTTATATTGAACAGGAAGGGATTTGTTAAATTTGAAAGTGTGATCGGTAATTTTCACTAATAGTAAAGTGTTACATATACAAAGGAGAAAAATGTAAAACTGTTGTAAATTGAATTGAGACTTGTTAGAACTAGAGAAGAAAAGTAGAAGAACTAAGAACTTCTACTACTACAAAGAACTACAAAGAACTACAACTACAAAGTAGAAGAGGAGAAATAAGAGAGTTGAAATGAGAAGTTGTATACAACTTGGTGTGTTTTTACAATGAGGTTGGCACCCTTTATATAGGCCCTTTGGTGATGATGATAAATGTACTTAGACAATGTTTACAAGTAACACATACATCACATGTCATACAACTCTTCACAAGCAACATTGACAATACATGGAATAATGAGTACATTTGATATGGATACAAGTAAGGGTCATGCTTGATACTACCACTCAATGTAAGAGTCATGCTTGACAATGATTAGTCATACAAAGTCTTGATCAATTGTTCATCCATATCATAACACTCCCCCTTGGATGACAATTGTTGAGAGAATGTGCCTCGTTAAAACTTCTATTAGAAAAAAACCCTGTGGGAAAAAATCTAGTAAAAGAAAAAGAGTACATATTTCTTATTAATCTTAAGATGAGTATAATATTGTTAAGATTGCCTCATTAAAAAAACCTTGCTAGGAAAACCCAATGGGATAAAACCATAGCTAAGGGAAAAAGAGTGTAATGCACTAATCAATAACTCCCCCTCATGTGAACATGGGTAAAACTTGTTCAGTTTCTTTACTTGCAATGTCTTTAAGTTTACGCAAGCCAATACCATATGTAAGCCTTTTAAATGTCGTAGTTGGTAAGGCTTTTGTGAATAAATCAGCAAGATTATCGCTCAATCGGATTTGCTTGACATCAATTTCACCATTCTTCTGAAGCTCATGTGCATAAAAGAATTTTGGTAAAATATGTTTTGTTCTGTCCCCTTTTATGAATCATTCACTTAATTGTGTAATACATGCTGCATTATCTTCATATAATATGGTTGGAGAATCTTTTATTGAAGACAATCCACATGATTCTTGAATATGTTCAATCATGTTTCTCAACTAAACACATTTACGACTTACTTCATGAATTGCAAGTACTTCAGAATGATTGGAAGAAGTGGCAACCATAGTTTGTTTTATCTTGACTTCCATGATACAAAGTAGATATTACCACGGTGAATACATATCCCGTTTGAGAACGGGCCTTATGGGGATCTCGATAAAAATCCAAAGATCGATAACCTTGGAGATTCAATTTTACCCATCTCGAGTAAAATAAACCCATGTCACTTGTTCCTCGAAGATATCGAAAAATGTGTTTAACACCATTCCAATGTCTTCGAGTTGGTGAAGAGCTATATCTTGCAAGTAGGTTGACAAAGAAAAGCAATATCGGGTCTTGTACAATTTGTAAGATACATAAGTGCACCAATTGCACTTAAATATGGTACCTCCGGACCAATTAGCTCTTCATCACTTTCTTGAGGTCGAAATGGATCCTTATCCACTTCAAGTGATCTCGACAACCATTGGAGAGCTCAATGGATGTGCCTTGTCCATATAAAATCTTTTTAATAATTTTTCAAGATAATTTGATTGATGGACAAGTACTCCACTTGAAAAATGTTCAATTTGCAAACCAAGACAAAGTCTTGTTTTTCCAAGTTCTTTCATCTCGAATTCCTTTTTCAAGTATTCGGATGTTCTAACGATGTCGTCGTGGTTTCCCACTATATTTAAATCATCAACATATACAAAGAATAATCACAAATCCTGTTGATGATCTTTTAATGAAGACACATGGGCAAAGTGGATTATTTACATATCCTTCTTTCAAGAAATAATCACTAAGACGTTTGTACCACATTCGTCCGGATTGTTTCAACCCGTACAAAGACCTTTGTAATTTTATAGAATGCATGTTATGAGGTTTTGATTTTATTTCATCGGATATTACAAATCCATCAAGGATTTTCATATATATCTCACTGTCTGAGATCCGTACGAGATATCTTTAACGACATCCATTAAATGCATATCAAGCCCTTCGAGATCGCAAGGCTTATCAAGAACCGAAATGTGATTGCATCTATAACAGAGAATATGTTTCCTCATAATCAATGCCAGTCTTTGTGAGAAACCTTGAGCTACAAGTCTTGCTTTGTACCTTGTAACTTCATTTTTTTCGTTTCTTTTTCGTACAAATACCCATTTATATCCAACAGGCTTTACGTCATCTGGCGTTTGGACAATTGGTTCAAAAACCTCTCGTTTCTTTAACGAGTTTAGCTCTGCTTGGATAGCATCTTGCCATTTTTGCCAATCGTGTCTTTTTTGACATTCGTCCACTGATCGTGGTTCGATCATCATCATTTTCACATATTTCAAAGTACACATTGAAAGCAAATATATCATCAGGAACAATTTTATTTCGATCCCAAACCTTACCAGAGTTTAAGTAATTTATTGAGATCTCATTACTTTCATCTTTTTCATCTTTTTCTAGAGGAAGTTCCACATCAGAATCAACTTGTTCGACAAACCCTTATCAAAGGATTCTCGGTGCTTTCTGGGAGTATTTTGATTTGTATTTATTTTTACTCTCGTTTTCCTCTTTCGAGGAATTGTATCCTTTGAACCAACCGGTCTTCCACGCTTTAGGCGTTTCGTTGGTTCTTGTGCATTTTGTTGCACAAAGACATCAATTCTTGCATGAGCATTTACAGCTGGAATATGTGATTTTGTCACTTGTTTTGCATCATTAAATGCATCTGGTAATTGATTTGCATTTTGTTGCAAATGAATGATCTTTTGAACTTCAAGTTCACATTGATTTGTTCGTGAATCATAATGTGATAAAGTTGATGCATTCCAAGCAATTTTGCGCCATTCCTTTTGAATTGACTTCTTATCTCCCCCTAATGGTGGGAAAATTGATTCATCAAAGTGACAATCAGCAAAACGTGCAGTAAATAAATCCTCTGTTAAGGGCTCAAGGTATCTTATAATGGACGATGAGTTAAATCCAACATAAATCCCAAGTTTTCGTTGTGGACCCATCTTAGTTCTATTGGGAGGTGGTATAGGAACATACACTGCACAACCAAAAATTTTTAAGTGTGAAATATTTGGTTGTTGACCTAAAATGAGTTGCATGGGGGAATGTTCATGGTATGTAGTAGGCCTATAACGAATGATAGATGCTGCATGAAGGACTGCATGTCCCCAAACTGAAGTTGATAACTTAGTTCTCATGATTAAAGGTCTGGCAATTAATTGAATGCGTTTGATTAGAGATTCTCGCCAAACCATTTTGGGTATGCACATGTGGAAATCGTAATGTTCAATGGTAATTCCTATAGACATGCAATAATTTTTAAATGCTTGAGATTGAAATTCCTCGGCATTATCAAGACGGATGGTCTTGATTGGGTTGTCAGGGAATTGTGCTCTTAACTTAATGATTTGCGCTAAAAGTCTAGCAAATGCAATATTGCGGGTCGAAAGCAAACAAACATGTGACTACCTAGTTGATGCATCTATTAAAACCATGAAATATCTAAATGGTCCACAGTGAGGATGAATAGGTCCACATATGTCTCCCTGAATGCGTTCTAAGAAAACTGGGGATTCCACAACAATTTTACTTGGGGATGATTTAACTATCAATTTACCTTGAGAACAACTAGCACAATTATAATCACCAGCTGAAAATATTTTGTGACTCCTTAAAAGATGTCCATGCGAATTATTAATTATTTTTCGCATCATTGATGATCCTGGATGACCAAGCCGGTCATGCCATAAAATGAATGTCTTTGGATCATTAATTTTCTTATTTAAGACGACATTCGTTTCGACATGCCTTATATGAGTAAAATATAATCCGAGGATAAAGTTCGGGAATTTTTCTAACACTTCTTTTTCCCATTTGAAACCAATGTGACATAGAGAAATTCTCTATTATTTTCGTTCATGGTTTCAATGTGATATCCATTTTGTCGAATATCTTTAAAGTTTGAGTAAATTTCTTCTGGATTTTTCGAGTATAAGGCATTGTCAACATGAATTGTTGTTCCCCTGGGCAACATAATATTTGCTCTTCCAGAGCCATTAATCAAATTGGAGATGCCAGATATTGTTTGAACATTAGCCTCAGCTAAGTTCAAATTAGAGAAATATTCTCTGTTTTTAAGGATTGTGTGCGTTGTAGCACAATCAGCAAGACATATATCGCTCTTATTTGATTCATGATTTGAACACATGATTTGTTGATCCATCTAGACAAATAATGTTTGGCAAATTAGAAAAAGAGTCATATTTCATTCATAATAAGAAACTAGTAAGCATATCAAAAATCAGTACATAGAATTATTTAAAATCGTTAGATATGATCATTAAAAATATCGAGATTAGTGTTTGGATCATCATGAAAATTTGGGGCATCCATTTAATTGATGTCCGAAGAGTCATCTCCGACAGTGAAGTTCATCACAACTGTTTTGCCCTTTTCCTTTAAGGAGGCTTGATAAAGACCAATAAAATGCTTAGGCGTGCGGCATACATGAGCCCAGTGGCCTTTTAGACCACATCTGTGACATGGTTGGTCACGATTACGAGCATGCCCATTTTCACCAATATTTTTCCCCTTATTCTGAACGGCATCATTCTTATTCCATTTATTTTGGAACTTATTGCCACGAAATTTAGAATAGGGCTTGCCACGATCTTTGCTGATTGATCCTTTCTCATTTCCACGTCTCGTGGTTTTTCTTTCCATGACCCTTTTTATGGTCATTATAGGATGCTTGCATTTGCTTCATTAATTGAAGCGGAACCGATTGACGGGAGTTGTGGTTCTTCAATAGAAGCTCGTTATTTTGTTCACCACCATGAGACAAGAAATTAATTCGAGTACTTTTTAAATTGGCGCGCTCGATATTGTTGTTGCAACAACAGATTCGAGGCATGAAAAGTACTGGAATGTTTTTTCCATCATTGCCTCATCGATATATTTTCTCCACAAAGCCTCAAACGAGAGGTAATATTAAACATGGTGGAGTTATATTCACTCGATCGTTTTGAAATCTTGCGAAATTAAGATTCAACATGCGTTTTGAGATTTTGGAAATATCACCGTCTTTTGGTGATCATATCGTTCTTTCAAGCTTAACCACAAGGTGAGAGGATCTTTTATAGTGAGATACTCACTTATAGTGAGATACTCACTTTTCAAGCCTTCATGGAGATGATGGCGAAGGAATATCAGTGCTTTCGCACAGTCTTGCATTGATGTTTCATTTCCTTCTATAATAGTTTCTCCTAAGTCTTTAGCTTAGAGATGTATATCGGCATCCAGTTGCCATGGCAAATAATTATTTCCAGTGATATCAAGAGCAACAAATTCAAGTTTTTGAAGGTTTGCCATAGTCTGAAAATATGTCAAAAATTGAGTAAATAATTTTTCTCTTTTAAAAATAAATAATATACGGTTAAATATATGTTCACAACTTGATTATTAATATGCAAAATGTACTACTTGTATGAGTTGGTGGGACAACCTCCAGGTTGGGTGGCGAGACGAAGTCTACTTAAAACCATGCCTCCTCGAACGGGATAACCCGTCTCCCTTTCAATGTTTAGCTTTACCGGGGACAAGGCTTACCCACTATCAACCCAAACTCATAACACTATTTGCAATATAAAAAATCAAGAATGGAGCATAATTAATCGTTTGTAGTATAAATGAGAAAACTAGTTATGTCACATATTGACTTTTGATTTCTGATGTAGAAGATCGTACAAGACGCAACTACAGAGCATACTTTCGTAATCGGTGACGTTATAATGCATAGTATATGAATAAAGTATGCATATAAAAGTAAAGCAACCACGATAATATAGAAATAAACCGAACTCATAAAAGTTATACCTTCCTAGCTTTGTCTCCTTAACAAGCCTTCTTGAGCTTCAAGATCTCCTTAATGCTAGAGCAAGCTCGTGCTGATAACGTGTTGTAAATTGAATTGAGACTTGCTAGAACTAGAGAAGGAAAGTAGAAGAACTAAGAACTTCTACTACTACAAAGAACTACAAAGAACTACAACTACAAACTAGAAGAGGAGAAATGAGAGAGTTGAAATGAGAAGTTGTATACAACTTGGTGTGTTTTTACAATGAGGTTGGCACCCTTTATATAGGCCCTTTGGTGATGATGATAAATGTACTTAGACAATGTTTACAAGTAACACATACATCACATGTCATACAACTCTTCACAAGCAACATTGACAATACATGGAATAATGAGTACATTTGATATGGATACAAGTAAGGGCCATGCTTGATACTACCACTCAATGTAAGAGTCATGCTTGACAATGATTAGTCATACAAAGTCTTGATCAATTGTTCATCCATATCATAACAAAAACTACGTTATACAACATATATATATAGCTTTTTGTTATTGATAGACATTACCAATATCATACTCACAAACATCAAATCCTCTTCCCTTTTCACTGGATTTGGACACGTCTTGGCACAGTCCATCAAAGTAGGACTCTATCAAAATAAAATTGCATTAGAGAGAAATGTTGACTTAATTGAAACAAATAAGAAAAATTGTGGTTGCAAAATTCAATGTCAGAGTTTCTAAAAAAAACTAGTAAGCAACACTTTTACTTATATTATTTAATTGAGGCTTTTCATTTTTGTTCTATTGAAATTGAAGATATGTTATTGTTGCTGATTTATAGATTCCAACATTTAATTATTTTTTCTGATTTTTTTTAATCTCTCACAATTGAGCTTTTCTTTGTATTTTTAGTTTTTACTTGTTTTCTTTGTATTTTTAGTTTCTTAACTGGTCTAAATGAGAAAACTATTTCTACATATTGAAACAAACTTCAGTTTAAGTATTATATATAAAATCTAAATAACGCTTTTTTTAGTCCTGAATAATACTTTTGAGAGAGTTCATAAAAGATGCATATATGCATCAGAGTACACCAGACACAACCTTATAAGATTTGGGATTGTGGAGTTACATGTTAATTCTATTTATGGGTTGGCCAACTAACTTAACAAACCAAAGTGAATATGAGCAATGACCACTTTAAATTATCTTATTCCACCCACCTACATGTTTCACCCCGATTTTCTTTTATTTTCTTTTTCTTTTTGCATTTTTGACCCTGATTTTTTTTTCTTCTTTCTTTAAACCAAAACAATGATATAGCTTTTTAGAGAAAATGCACTTCCCGTGAAAAAATACTATAAATTTATACTTGTAACTTTCTTTCCCTTTCATATGACATGAGCTTGGTAAGAATAAAATATATATTTGCGTGTACTGAAAGAGTTTGATCCACATACAGAGATAACTTAAAAATTTAGCATGAGTTTTTTTATCATCGAGTTAACCAGTCATTAGAAAACTTGAAAAATATTTCTTTTTTTTTTGTCAAAGGTGAAAAATATTTCGTTAGATGGAAAACAAACCCAAGAGAGACTTGGTTCAATTATACTAGATTTGTGTGACTTAACAAAGAGATAGACAACATCGTGAGGTTGAATTGAAGAATCGATCCTCGAGAATCACAAGAAGCAGACTTCAGCAACAACTCGAGCACCAAAAATAACACCATAACAACCCTTGATCATTGGATTCGTGTTTTAATTTTGTGATATTATACTTTCTTTGGTGGAAGTCTTAAAATTCATAAACACTCAAAATGTTGGACTTGATATGTATATAAATATATGAGTCATGCCCGACTTATTACTCAATGCACTCCATTTATTTGATTTCCAATGTGAAAAGACTCATGCCCTCCCAACCGAAACGATCAACTCAGGGCACCCCAATCTATTTGCTCCAAACCGATTATATTTCTCCCAACCAATTCCACCTTTCTCACGTCGGTCGGACACCACTTTATTCGATTGAAGAATGCATACAAACATTTGTACATATCAGTTTGCATGTTTTTTTTGGGTTTAAACCAGTAAATTTTTTGGGTTGAGAAATGGTAGTGTGAAGTTTTGTTTTTCACATATATGGTTTGTTAGATTCAATGCCTCGTTGGGTGTTTTTATGGTCCAATGGATGAAGAAAATGCAAGGGAGCGGATGCGACATACGGGAAAATTCATTTTTCTATATTTTTGTATATTTCTCATTTTCGAATGTGTACCACGTACACAAATGTCTCGGTCATGTGTGACCGAGACATATTATGTTGTCTCGGTTGTTGATAATTGATACTTCAATCAAAGTCTTAGTTGTGTGTACATAGTATCATACAACTGATATCTTTCAAAAGGTCTGGGTGAACACCTACCAAAATTCCCAAGCATACTATACAATGATACTCGATTGGTAGTAACCGAGACATTGAGATGTCTTGGTAAATAGGTCACCGAGACCAATTAAGTAGTCTCGGTGATATACAACCACGTCGTCTTAGGGTCCTTCTCACTTTAAGTGTCGGTTGAGCTTATCTACACTTACTAAAAGGTCTCAACAATGGACTTCCGAGATGCAAACACAAATCATGGTTATGTACGATCGAGCACTGCAAGATTGCAGTTAAACCTAGTGATGGGAATATTTTCATGAAAGAGAACAAAAAAGAAATGAGATAAATAAACAACAAATTCAACGAAAACATAAACTTACCCTCGTTTGCTTGACACTTCAACAACAACCCTAAATTCACACAAACCCTCATCCCACAAAAGGTTCAACTGGGCATAAAACACTCACCTAACAATAAAAAACTAAACAACAAATCTAAGGTAAATGAGCAAGAAATGAGGGGTTGAATTGTTTTTTATTCGATTTGGAGGTGGGGTGCATTCCGGTCATGAGCAAGGGCAATTTCATCTATTTCCTGGGTGCCCTCGTAAATGGGGTGCATTGAGTAATGAGTGGGGTGCACATAGTGCGACTCAAAATTATAGATGTTGCAACAATCAATTTGATATATACCTTTCCTTAAGAAGAAGTCTCTAAGCTTAGACTTCTAATTAATCACCTATTTTTCTAAGTCATTATGTCACAGGCCATTGGTCTCTAATCCTGATAATCATGCATCTTTTATATCACACCATGCTTTGATCAACATATACATTTGCTATTCCGTTGGATTAATATTGAGATGAACGTTCGTAAATCTCAATAAAGATTTCAATAACTTTGCAACGTAAATGAAAAATAAATGCTTGTACATGAACTATGGATCTCTTTTATTGCATCAATGGTTCACAATTTTTTCCATAGACATATTTTAGTGCCCAAATTCATCATACAACCAACACCTTATTGACAACAAAAAAATAAAAGTAAAAAAAAAAGACTTATATAAAAAAAAAAGAAAAAAAAAGACAGAAACCTTCCTCAACCTTGCCTCTGCAAGCGGTACCTTATCCATAACATTAGATATGATTTATTAAAGAAATGTATGATTTTTGACAAAACTGAGTTCTTGAAACTTTAAATCTAATGTTTTTGGTCCCTAAACTTTTAAAACAACGCATTTGGTCCCTCAGCCTTTTAATTAGTGTTCGTTGGGGTTTTACATTAGTTGACGTGGCTAATAAGTGTATCAGTGACATTGCATAAAATCTGTCCAATGGTGCTTGCATTCTATGAAGCTGATGATTGTACGAAGGAGCCAGAGCAGGAAATTGTGGACTGCACCATGTGCGGGTCTTCTGGCCACCCAATTACAGAGTATTTGATGTGTTAGAGAAGCCAATTATCCAGTCAGATGCCCGTTGTATTACCTCTATTGTTCTGTGGAAATTCATGAGAACAAGTTGAGACGGGAAGGAAAGATTGAATTTCTTATCCTCTTTTGTGTTCAATTGTATATCTCTATTGTTCTGTTGGAATTGATGAAACTGAATCGGTTTTTTATTTTAATTTGAGTTAAAAAATTGGATCGGTTTACTTCTGAACCGCCAATTAAAAAAAAAAAAAAGGGACACGTGGCCAGTTCAGTTAGCCACGTCAGCCAATTTGACGCTCTAAATAATAGAAGGACCAAATATGCAATGATTGAAAAGTTTGGGAGACTAAATGTGTAGTTTTAAAAGTTAACCAAAAACATAAAAGATTAAAAGTGCCGTGATCAAAATGGGTTTTGCCTATATATTTGATATTATTGTTTTGCCTAATTAATCTCGTTTTATCTCATAAATTGTCATTAACTATCTACCAAAAAAAAAGAAATTGTCATTAACTTATTATATTATTGGGACGTGACCCCAGCACATTACTTGTACGAAAATATAGACAAGAATGACTTGAAAAGTATCATAGATTTTTTCTCAAAACCTTGATTTACATGTACTCCGAACATCAAGTATTAATAAAACAGTGTAAAATCATTGGTGGTCTCAAATAATCTTGTAAAGACGTAGAGCTCTTACTAGACTTGTTCACTGGCTTAGGTATCTGCCCGGCCCGCCCAAGCTCGTGATTAATGGGTAGGGCTCGGACAAGTTTTCTTAAATCCAAGCTCGCCTACGTCCATTTTAATTTGAGCTGGGCTTACTTGTAAAGCCCAAGCCTGATCCGACCCACCACTAAATTAATGTCTATTTAAAAAAAAAACATGTTGGAACGAAGGTTTGAACTCAAAACCCTTTATATTGATAATTGTTCTTTGTCACTATGCTACATCCATCTTTTTTATTAGCTTTTTTTTATTAGCGCTACATCCATCTTTTGTATTGTATTTGAATGTTAATATGAATATATAAAGATTCTATAAAATACTACACTTTATTTTAATTTTATGGAAGAAACATTTAAAAAAATGCTTATTTTTTGAAAACATAATTATTTTTATTAATAAAAAAATATATGTGGGTTAGATGGGCAAGATATAGGCTCGAACATAGGTGGTGGGCTGGGCTTGAGCCAAGGTTCTTAGGCTCGGGCTCGACTCGAGCCCATGTTCGGCTTGAACCCGGTCCACGAACAGGTCTAGCTCTGACTAATTCGAAGTTGAGCCATTTAGATCTCATGTAGACTTGTTCACGGGCTTGGGTACCCGCCTGACCCTCCCAAGCCCATGATTAATGGGTATGGCTTGGACAAGGTTTCTTAAGCCCAAGCCCATTTAGGTCCGAGCCTGCGTAAGTTTGATTTAATTTGGGTCGGGCTTTGGGCCTACTTGTAAAGCCCAAGTCCGCTTAGACCCGAGTCTGCCTAAGCTCAATTTAATTTGGGTTGGGCTTGGGCTTACTTGTAAAGTCCAAACTCAGCTCGGTCCGCCACTAAATTAATGTCCATATTTTCTAAAAAATATGTTGGAGATAAGGCTTAAACTCAAGACCCTCTACATTGATGATTGTTCTTTACCAATATGCTACATCCATCTTTTGTGTTTTATTTGTATGTTAATATAAATATATACAAAAATTACAAAATACTACACTTTTATTTTAATTTTATGAGAGAAATTTTTAAATATACTTATTTAAAAAAATAATTATTATTGTTATTAATAAAAATATATGTGGGTTTTGATGGGGGGACTTGGGTTTTGTATTTTTTGCATGAGCCAGGCTTGAGCCAAAATATAGATCCGAACATAGGTGGTGAGCTGGGCTTGGGCTAAGGTACTTAAGTTTGGGTCCGATCCGAGACCCTTAAGGAATTCAAAGCCCTTTCTACTTGGGCCAACAGTCTATTGATACTAACAAAGTGTCTTTTTGGCTAATGGGACGGTGATCACAAAAGATTATAACAAACTTATCTAATCCTTCTAATTATATCTATTGAACTCCAACTCAAACCTTGGTTTTGAGATCTTTAAATAGCTAAGTTAACATCACGCTATTTTTATTTTTTTATTTTTTTGAGTAACTATGAGTATCCGAAATCTTTGTTTGACTAATTCCACGAACCCTGAGATTTCACAACGAGACCACCAGTGGTCCGATGTTTGGTTGTTATGAGGAATCGATGACGGGGTTGAATCGATGCCGAGGTCGTGCGTCTAGCCCACACAACCCCGCCATCGCAACATCACGCTATTTTTATTAGGCACCCCATGTCATTATGGGCTTTGGATGCATTCACTTGAGACTTCAACCCAAAAACTTCAATTTTTTTTTTTCAGTATTGTGCAGTATCACAAGTACTATAGAGTTTTTGAAACTATAAGCAATGCAGTGGCATACTGCTGTATGAGAGTCCTGGTATCCAAACTGTAGAGTAGTCGAAGTAATCTAGATACCGAGCTATTTCAAGTTTTTTTTTTTATCGATTTTCATTGTTTGTCCCTTCAATCTTTCCCCTCTAAGGTTTAATAAAATGGAGCAAAGCTATAAGATGATGTGTATTCCTCGTCGACTAGCCAAGTAGCATTACTAGCATTTCATCAATTCGCTTTGAATGTCGATTGACACATGAGTTGGATGGAAGATAACTCCAACCGATACATCTTTGAAACCCGATCTCCTCCCACAATAAGAAAAAGAAAAACCTGCAAACAGCCCACGTCCAAGCTTGGGCCAAAGCTAAGCTTCAAACTACTGAATGTCGTCAATTAGGGAAACAAAAAGATATTTGTGCACTGTATACCACATTTCTCAAACCTGCAACAGACAAAAGCAGCCACTATGCCTGTTTGTTGTTAATAGATTCTCTTGAATTTTTTTTGGATCAGAGATGCCCAAAAAGGAAAAAGAAAACAAAGAGATCTAGACAACACACTTGCAAGATCTCATATAATCAACAAGGGCAAGATAACATTATGTCTTGAGATAAACTGTTGGAAATCGCATCCACAAGTTTTCACATCTCATAAGAGAAGTGAATTAGAACTTGACATTAAAGACTGCATTTTTTTTTTGGTAGCGGGGGGTATCTAAGCCATCTGACACTAGACTAATGGTAGACCCGACTAATTCCTCATAGTCTTTAAATTAAGAAATTGCAGAGACACCCTTATATATATATATGTGTGTGTGTGTGTATGTATGTATGTATTTATTTATTTATTTTTTTCTTTGGCTTTACAACAAAAGAGAGGATTGAAGGAAGCGTGTTAAGAAAAAAAAAATGATATCTCACCTGGGACTGCAAGTCGGCCATTGTTGATGAGATATTTTGGTGCATGTATGCCTTGCATACACATGTTTAACACAAAAGCATGTGGTTCAACCTTAATTCCTGGACAATTAGTCCTTTAATTTTATTTTTTGTGTGTGGAGAAGAAATCTATTAAAATGTTTATCATACATTTATACTTATTAATAATGATAACTACAAAACAAGTTAAATGTACACTACTAGTCGACTTTAATATGCAAATTATTTTTTCCTCAAAAAAGATGCAAGTTATTTTCAATTAATACGCAAATTAAAACTATAAATATAATTAATTAATAAAAACGATTACAATAACAAACTTATTGATAATAATAATAATTCATAATTGATTATAATAATTTATTATAACAATTAATAACTTATTTATTGATAATATATTAATTTATATAATATGCTAAATAATATTATTATATATTTATGTGTGGTTAGGAGTGAATATATAAAAAGGAAAAAGAACGAAGTTGTAAGTATTATGTAAAGAATAGTGGTAAGGAAATATTCCTTTTTAGAGGAGAAGTAGAGTTTATGGTTATAGAAGAAATAGAGTTTGATGTGATAGAACTGTATAATAGAGGAAAAAATAAAGTTTTGTGGTTGGAGATTGTTCTAAATTAAGGACTCTATATGAGTAACAAGTTTTAGTTAAAAAAGAAAACACTGCAGCAACAAAGAAACTATTTCAGAAAAAGAAAAGACAGCTCTTCGCAAGACAGAGAATAAGAAACAAAACAATATACAATAGTAATGTTTTTCGGTACATTCTCTTAGGCTGGCAAAACAATACTTTCAATCAACTGGATACATCAAATACAGCTTTTGATATTGGACGGGGGGGCCTCGCCTGAAACAGATATCTAAGTTTATTTCATTGAAACTCAAGAACTAATGCATTTTGGTTCGGCTTCCTACAATAATTTTCTACTTTCGAATCAATTCAAACGCTACAAAAGGCATGCATTTGGTTTAGGAAGATCTAAAAACTGTCAGACGAATCAAATCGCCCGCCAAAAGATAGCCAGAAAAAATGAAAGTTGGAAAACATATCTTACTTTTTTTTATTTTCCAAGTTTTCCAAAATCTTGGTCTGAAATCAAGCAAAACAACTTTGCTGTTCATGGAGTACAAACCAAATGCAGCTCATCTATACAAATTCAGGCAACAACCTTTATTCTTTTCCAAGAACACATCAATTGGTTTGCAAGATTTGAAAATCTGTTTTTGTAAACTCACAGATCAAACAATTGTTTTTTCTACCTTTTCTGCTTCTCGCCTAAGGTTTCCCTCATCGACAATTCCAACTAAACTTGTATTACCACAATGGTTAGCAAACTACCGGAACAATTAATTATATTATTTAATTATTTATAATTTAAATGAAAATTATGTGAAAATGTGTGTACTCTTGTAGACAAACATAATAAATTGAAAGGTGTATCTATTCACCAAGAGGCATGTCTTTCCTAATAGACAAATTGAAAGTCTATATATATATATATACACACACACACACTAGATAAATTATTTTTTAAGATGTTAAAAGGTTAAGAAAATGAGTAAAAACAAAATCTCTCTCTCTCTCTATCTCTCTCTATTTTTCATGGATTTTGAGTTTGAGAGAGTATTGAATTACAGATTAGTTCGTAAACTAGTGATTTGGAGTGCTACAACTACTAGTATGATTGTTGTAACCTTGGAGACTATCGTCATTAGATCGTGAACACCATAGCAGGGCGAAACAGTCTTAAGGACATTGAGTAAAACTCAAGCCTCGATCGATTACATTATGATATTCTTCTATTTCGCACCAAGCTTTTGAAAATCCCACCAACACCAACCTCATCGTACTGTTCATGGCACCCCACCTTCCGCAGAATCTGTTTGGAAGCGCAAGTACAGCATCACTCGACACCACAACTGCTGCAAATAATGCAACTAGTGTCGCTGCACTTGCCCTCACTGTTTCTTGAAAAGACGAAGTAAGAAACTTACTCGTTGAACACGACGTGATGGATATATGGTCGGGTTCAGACTATTGTACGTTGAATCAGCCAACAAGCATCAAATGTACAAGATTCTACAACTACGTCTGAAATCGCACAGCTGCATAGAGAGAGATCGATGCAAGGGATTTCAAAATAGAGTGAAATTTTATCACGATCACCTGTTGGTGTAGGCTCCAACAGAACTCCAAAACCGTTGCTTCTACGCTGCAAAATTGTGTTAGAATCCAAGCAGATGAATGAAGAAAATTTTGATCGAGTACAGTAGTAAGGACATGAACACAACATAGAGAGATTCAAATTATTTTTCATACCTCAAGAGTTAGAAGACAGACACATTTTCTGATGTGAAATGTGTCCATTGCCAAACAAACATGAAGATGTGTACATAATCATATCTTTACAACTATATGTACAGATAATACTGAGACTAGCACATGCATACACACATGCACACGCGTGACAACAACCGAAATGCAAAAGGCATACATGATTAGATATTGCCAATCAAATAAACACATTATTATTTCAAATCTCAATCTTGTGGAGGATTCAACAGAAAACACTATTAGTCTTTCATTATTGTCAGTGTGCCAATAGTTCTGATAACAATAATCAGCAGGAAAATAGAATTCGCATATCTTATCGCAGGTAGAGATCATGCTGGATGAAAATGTTCACTGCATTCGTGTGATTCCCTTCCTGTATTGATACTTTCAAATACTGCATAGGCATTTACCATAAAAGAAAAGCACCTGTGATTTCCATAGCCATTTTTTGCCTTTTGTTGAGATATTCAGATAGCTCTAAAACTCTGCCGCGTAGAACAATAACTGTTGGATAACGAACCACAAAAACCAATCTAGGTCCTTGATAAACTCAGCATAAATACAAGAAAAATGATTAATATAGAGAAGAACAAATTCAATTAGATAAGATCATAGTGCCCAAAACTACTGATCTTACACTCTTTCGAATCGTTCATCCACACTTATCTTAAAAAATTACACACTTCTTATCTTTGTGTTACTTGTCCGTAGCTGACACAAACCAGTCTTAGGTGCAATGCAGCGACACCCACCAATGAAATAAAGCCGAAAGTAACTGAAGAGAAGAATACTCATTTGCTCGACGGAAATGAAACCAATAATAAGAAGCAAAAATAATGGTAGCAATATAATACAGAAAAAAAAAAAAGAATAAGAATAAAGCAATTGTTTCATCCTATAATGGAAGATATGTACTTCTTACCTCAACTTAGACGCGGATAATACATACAGACAGACAGACAGATCCCTGCACTTTTACAGAGAAACTCGATCGAGCAATCATGTCTATTTTATATAATAGGAAGATCATAAGGAGCAGCATAGCATAAGCAGATTTATCAGCTAGCTATGTCAACCAAAACACTCCGCCTCGCCTTCATCCAATTCCAATTCCACTTAAAAATAATAACACTCTTCGCCGACATCTCCCCTTCTCTTCATAACTCATCTCTCCACCAAACCTTCTCCCGTTCTCTGAGGTAGACAGAGCAAGTGGCCAACTAGTCTGCACTCTACTGTAAGCAAGCACACACCATTGCAAGAAGCACTAAGACTTCTGAAACCAGACTCTCTGAGACAGTCTCTTAGGAGTAAACAAAAAAATCCATAATTTTCATTGATTGAGCTAATGTCTTCTACTCAATAACAGCATTCCCTACATACCCCTGATCAAGTTCATACCGATGCTTCCCCGATCGGCTCTGCAACAAATTGAACCAAATTAATCACTACGAATCAATCACTAACACAATTACACTGACATACATAAACACCAATCTAAACAATTATAAAGGCCCCATTTTTACAAGATCATACAAATTAGGGGGAAAACTAAACCATCAAAGATTTTATCAAAAATGGGTGTCTCAAACAAGGATTGCCAAGGTATCCCAAGTTGATTTCCCTAGCTTAGGCAGACAAGAAAAAAAAAATTCTTTAGGGCCCCCTAAATTATTTATTTATTTATCAATCCTTAAGTAACAATAATTTTCTATTAGTCAGTATAATCCACGTTCAATACATACTTCATAGATACCAATAAGCCTTCAGGTCCTTATCTAACATTAACTATATTGAGATTTTATTGTTACACTTGCAACACAATGGAAAAGGCATGCTCCCACCTCTGTAAGGCCACGTGATCGAATCCTCAAAAAAAATATTCATATTGTCAAACTAAATTGCAATTAGCCCCTTCAATTTTCTAAAAATTATTTAGTAGGACAGTGCCTGAACAACATAATTTTGAAATAAGCAATAATCATATTACTAAACTAAATTGCAATTAGCCCTTTCAATTTTTCAAATATTATTTAGAAGGATACTGCCGGCCAAGGGCAACCTCATCTTGAAATAAGCAATACTCATATTACCAAACTTAATTGCAATTAGTCCCTTCAATTTTGTAAAAATTATTTAGAAGAACTAACTAAGCAACCTAATCTTGAAATAAGCAATACTCGTACTAACAAACTAAATTATAAGGAAAATGATAATCTAACACACTTTGGGCGCACACTTGAGGTGAACACTTTTTTTTCTAGCCATTTATGCACTATCTTGTCTCTCCATGTGTGAGCCTCACATCTAACAAAACACCCTGGCTAAAAAACAAAGTGAGTTAGATTATTATTTTCCAAATTATAATTACTAGTTAGCCCCTTCAATTTTTTACAGCCTGATCTCAAAATACGCAACAAAAGATCAAATTCAACCCAAATGCACACAAACCTTAGACACAATTTCTTGAATCAATTCCCCTTCTCTCAGCGCCTCAACGGACAGCACTCCTCCATTGCCATTGCCATCAACCTTGCAATCGCGCGGAGTCTCGAAAGACGACAGCGAGAACTGCTTATAAATCACACCAACATCAAAGTAAATAAGGCCGGAGCTCGGAATGTCGACGCGAATTCCCTTCACGGGGAACCAGAGGAACAGCTCCTGAGCAGAAATCCCGGACAGGCCCTGGATCTGGCCGTAGCTGAGCGTGCCGGAGACGTTCTTCTCGTAATGGACGACGCTCTCGAAGCGCGCATTGCAGGCTTGGTCGAGATAGACCTCGAAGCGCCCATTGGAATCTAATCGGAACTCGCTGACCCCTTTTGGGATCAGCCCCATTGGGAGCCCGTGAGAGGTCAGAACTTGATATATGCTCTGTTCGGTTGCGGAAACGAGAGGGGTCGAAAAACAGAGCACCAGGAAACAAAGCAGGAACATCTCTGGTTGTGGGGTTTTTGGGGGGTGAGGAATTGGGTGATGGGGTTGTGGGATTGGTGGATTTATGGGGGATTGGAGGGGTTTTGGGGGGTTTTTGTGAGGAAAAACAGGGGAGGAAAACAGAGGAAAACAGGGGAGGAGGAGAAAAAATGATGGTGAAGAAGAAGACAGAGAGTGCCAGCGAAAATACACTCCAAAATTAAGCACAATTATTGATGAGTGTTGGATTTTCTCGTCTTTTTTTTTATCGTGGCGAGATGAGGTTGTAATTTGTCGTGAGAAGTTGGGGGTTTTTGGGCGTGGTGTGGGCCCAACTGGGCCCACGGGCCTTTTTGTGGCTGGTGGCTAGTGATGACTAAGCCCGTGATCGAAGAACACCTGAAATTACTTGTACATGTAATGAGTAATTTGGAGAATGGAAAATGATAATCCGACACAATTTTATCACACTTATAGCACATCCTTGTCTTTTAGTTATTTATGATATTTTATCAGACATGAGACTTATACATGAAAAGATATAAGACAAGGGTGTATACTTAAAGTGTATGTTGAGAGTGTCTTAGATTATTATTTTCTTTTGGAGAAATTTATTTATATTTTGACGTCAGCAATGTCTTTTTTTTCTTGATTTGAGGGGAGTCAAACTCAAGACCTCTCCAAATTTTTTGGCAAGCGATGTTTCATTCATTTCTAGCAGAGATGCTTTGGCCCAACAATATTTAAGTTTTTTTTATTTTAATTTTTTTACTTACATAGGAGTCAAACTCACTACTTCTTTAAATCTTGTATTTTAGTAAATGGTGTCTCTAAGATCTCACTAGAGATGTTTCGGAAGCAATGTCTAAGTTAGACCTATGGAACTAGCAAAATACATAATAATAAGTTCAAATGTGTCTAAAAAAGTTACGTATTAGTAAGGCATGAGTGGCGATCGGCAAAATTAGATGATAAGTTAAGGAAGATGAATTTATAACTATAAGAGGTGTCGATTACCAGAAGAGAGGGGGCATCAATTATATGAAAGGAACTATAAAAAAAATAAGAAGCGGCTAAACGAACCCCACTTGTTGCTCAACAAATCCCAGAGCATAGGAGATGCCACTGGATCGGATAATTATCGACAAATATATTAAGAATGTAACTCAATTAGTTTATTTTGGAGTTTGTTGATTTTTTTTTTTTTATTTTGACTAAAATAAGGAGTTTATATGCTGTAGGGAAAAGGGTACTATTGGTATTTGATAAAGAAACGTTGGGGCTACTTGAAGAAATAAAATAAGGGTTCAATGTTGAGTGAAGTCAGGATTAACCATGCTTAGAAATAAAAATATGCACCTATTTTTGTTTTGGAATTGAAAAAAAAAACGCAAAGTGAGAATCACAAAAATTAGAAGTACTTATAAATATATGTATATATATATATATATATATATATATATATATATACTTGGATTGAGTCTTTTGCATATGTCCAAAAAAAAAGTAAATATTACTTTTTCCAAGCTTAAATTAAAAAAAATGCACGATAATGATTAAGAAGACTTAAGTATATGTTTGTATTTTTTAATGTAAATTAAGAAAAAAATGCACGATAATGATTTAAAAAGAAAAATAGGCCAGTTTTGACTTATTTTTGATAATATATGTGTATGAAATAAAAGGGCATGGGCATATCCTAATTAATGAATTTAGATGAGAACATTAAAAGTTTTGAACATCAACAACCATGTGGAAAAATGAGTCACAGAATCAGATGCCTATCCAATTGCATTAATTTGCCTATTGTATGGTCCACATGCATATGCAACAATACTGTGGATGTTACATACTTATATTCATAATTTTCATTGACATGAAAAGAAGATATGGTTTTTGAATCTCTTTTTATAGGAACTGCTTGGAATATATCAACAAGTTGGCATGAATCCATCAATATACATGTAACAA
This sequence comes from Stephania japonica, assembly GCA_039657345.1. NCBI lineage: Eukaryota > Viridiplantae > Streptophyta > Magnoliopsida > Ranunculales > Menispermaceae > Stephania > Stephania japonica. Next base: position 52,035,416 of record CM077558.1, read on the forward strand.
GGTATTTATGAAAAAACTTGAAATGTCTAGAAGAGTTACTTATATATTAAATATAAAATAACAAGAAAAAAAATGAACTTATGCATAGCAATTTTTTCTTTATTTTGGTGCTTCAATTCTCTCATTTTTTTAAAAAAAAAATTATATATTTTTTATTCGGTCTTTACAAGTTCTACATATATAGGACTTTATATCACAATATCGTTCAAAACTCTTTGGGCAACAATGTACATAGTAATAGCAAGTCATTTAATAGTTTGTGCCCTTTCGCGAAATATTAAAATTTTGGTCCCTAATTTTACTTGTTTGTGTCATACCGAAAAAATATTTCTCTTTGTGACCCACCAAAAGATGTGCGTGTAATATATCAGTATCACAAAAACAAAAAAAAAACAAGGTAGAGAGAGAGAGAGAGAGAGAGAGAGAGAGAGAGAGAGAGAGAGAGAGAGAGAGAGAGAGGTTTATTACAAATTAGCGCATGAGGAAAGGTAGCATAATTAAGTTGGTGAAAACAATTATCAACGATAAGTGAAAAGTTTTGTGCATGCAATTAATTAATTGAGAGGTTAATGTATAGAGAGAACATAACTTCTCTTTAAGACACTCGTGATTAAGATGCTAAACATTGTGTTTTAGGCTTGAAGAACCTTCAACATTGATGTCAACGTGTGATAATTGGTTTGTTAATGTGCACACTATACAAATTGAATACAGAATATATATGCAGAACTGTAGGTTAAATAAATTACAATAAATTAATTGGAGATTGGTACATTGATCATAATAACCTTTTTGCACACTTTGCACACCAAGGAGCACACACTCTGCCCATGATTTATTTTCTCTTCCACTCTTTGAGACACAACAACACATATATAAACCAACTCGTCATTTCAATTTTTTCTTGTCAAATTACCAACTCGATCGTCATTTCAAGACTTAAGAGATTATACAGTTTATTTATATACTTATAAGTAGTATAAACCTTAGTAGCAAAGTTCTATTGTAAAGGGAATTACAATATATATTGTGCCGCTTTAAAGTTACATACTTAATTCTTTTTTTTACTTCAGCGAGAGTTGAACTCAAGGCGACCTCTTTAAACCTTGCCTTTTGGACAATGATACCTCATCCATCTCACAAAAGATGATTTGGCATAATGTAATGTGTGCTTATCTTGATGTACATACCATTCTATATGGATTGCTACAATTCATTGAACAAAAATTTAAAAATTATAATCTATATTTATTTCACTTTGACATTTAATTTGGGATCCAACCGGGTAGGCATAAATTGCTTTCAATTTTAGTTCAATTGCATATAACTGAAGCATATGAGAATTAACTTTCATGAAACTAGTCGAATTAAAGTAAGGAGGGGATGAAAAAATTAGGAGCCCATGGTTAAAAAAACGAAATAGTGAAATGCCTTAGCTTAGCTAACAAACTCTGAGGTGCACGCAATCACTGACATGCACAATCTGATATATTGATTTTCATTTACATAGAAAATGAAATTGAGATAGTTATCTTCATTTCAGCTCTTCCAGCTAATTCTAACCAAACCCACCAACCACACTTACTGTTTTGGATTGATTAATTGAAATGATGGTGATTGCAACTAGATAAATTGAGAGTAGTTCTTTGGTTGGATGAAGCATCCAAGGAAGAGAAATTAGCTAGCTAGGGGCAGATTTGATAAATCAAAGAAAGTGAGTCTAAACTCAAAGACTTTGTATCAATGATACACATTTATGTATTTTGTCTTGGCCTTTCTCTCTATTAATTCTAACATGGATATGTGCAACATTATGTGCATGCACACACAAGTGAGAAGTGATATATATAGCGACAAAAGGATCAGTTGTTTCATTGTTTGTTTCTTTCACTGGTGTGTATATATGTATCCCTCCCCTCACAAGGCAGATCTCTACAGAGACAGAAGCCATATTTGTGTTTCTTTGATTTCACTGCTTCACCTAATGCATTTCCTTTTTTGTCTTTGCATTTCTATATCCAAAGAATGTGTGCCAATAAGCTTTCCTAGTAGTAAATGCCTAACCATCTAGGGATTTTATTTTGTAGCTTTTTTTACTTGGTTGTTAGTTTGTTACACGTTTTTTGTTTTACTCTTTATCAAAAAGGAAGTTCTTTTAATTAAAATTTCTCACTCATCACCTAGCTCCTGACAAAATTTATACGGACCTACCTTTCTTTTTTGAAAATGCTAGACTAACACCCCTAGAACGCACGCGGCACACCAGAATGCGCACCCCCAATCTAACTGTGTTTTGAATCTCATGATGCATATATAAGCTCGTATCTTGAGATGAATGCAGACGACGGATATGGCAGATGTGTATGTTTCGGTGTGCGTTTGAGGTGTTATTCTAGCACTGTCCTTTCTTTTTCGTCTTGCAGACCTTAATATCTAGATTACTCTAACTACTCTAAGTTTGGACATTGTCCGATACATATAAGAGACAGTTCTCCCAACAACAATTGCTCTATATACATGTCGGAATTAGAACATTCTTTTAATTTTTCAAAAACCCCGATATCCAAATTACTCCAACTGTTCCAAGTTTAGATATCATTGGACACAAAATATACAACCCTCCTAACAATAGTCACTCTACGCACACATCAAGATTAAAACCCTGATCATGCTTAAGAGATATTCAAGTTTCTTAACCAATGAACTCAACGTCCATTAGATATTCATCTTCACATATTTGTAATGATACTGAAGAGGTGGGTATCGAATGATTTGAATGGAAATAGGAATTTGATTTCAGATTCCATATGTATGATCCTTGTAGTACTAATCATGATTTACAAAAAAAAAAAAAACAAGGCTGACAAGGTGAAAGAAATACAATATATACATGATACTAAAGAGAGGAAAAAAACACCACAATAAGACCACCAAGAAGATTAACAAGCCTAAAATGCTCCTGATTACAGATAATTTTTTGCACCCCATTAAGTTCATAAATGTAAAAACAGATCCTCAAACTGGACAGTTGAACTTCCAAGTAAAATCTATCAATATTTTTATTAGTCATCCATCTTTACCATCTAAAACAAGTGATGGCTAATGAGAAAAAGTACCAAAAGCCACCCATCACACTGCTTTGGAGGTTGGTGATTCTGATGTAACAGCCTTCCACAACCTGATCCACTCCAACATCCGATCGGCTGCGCTACCAAACATGGGGTTTACTGAACCGAGTCGTTCCTTCACCATCCCTGCAATTTCAAGCACGCAGTCCTCCGCAGTGACCGCAGACCGCGGCAACCTCACTGACTGAAAGAAAGGAAGCACTTCTTCCATCAGTTTCACACCCTCCCATTCTTTTCTCAAACTCTCAACAGCATCTCCTCCCTCTTTCCTCCACACATATGGCAGTCCACTCTTGACCCCATGCCCCAAGTGATCACAAACCACCTTAGCACACATTCCACACCATATGTCCTCCATGGTCTCCCACCTAAGCTTACCCTCCCCGGCTAACCGCAGCGCTGGGAACAATGAGGGTCCAATGAGGTCACGATCAAAGGCAATGTTGACACCACTGACAGGCAACAGCGCCTGTGTTGGAACTGTGAGGACGGCATCAACATAGCGGGAACTTCGAGCATTTGGTTTCAAGGACTGTGTGGGTGCATCAAAGTCTGCCAAATTGAGCCAGAGACCACAAGATAGAGCGCATGTTACACCATTCCGAAGACTGAACGGGTAGCCACGAACAAAGTCTGTGCCAGGTCTGAATGGATCGTAAAGCGTATTGAAGAAGAATGGCGTCGCAGGAGTGCTCAGGTTGGTGATATGCTGGGCCGCAGCATCTATTACAAGATCTTTGTCATCTCTTGCAGGGACGCAGTCATCATCAACTGAGATGATATACTTTTTGCGAGACATGAGATAACCGAAGTATCGGCATGAATACCCAGAAAAATGGAGTTTGGCACCAGTAGAAGCCACGAATCGATCTATCTCAGATTTGGTGTAAACGTTAACGTTGAACCCGCTTGGTATCTTGAGGTTATCAGTGAGATCAGGATCTTTAACAATAATTATATGGAATCGCGAAAAGATTGGTCTCCATTCCTCCATGAATGAGGTGAGGTCAGAATGAAGAGCTGCAATAACAATATCAACTTCGCCATCCTTAACTGTATAAGACATCTTGTATTCACGTTCTGGACCAAACAAGCACTCCCTTTCAAATACACAACAGCAGCGCACACGTCCAATGTAATTAGAACTTCTCTGAGCACCCTGTTAAGATGAACTTTCAGTTAACAATACTGCCTTTCTTTTCTTTCTTTCTTTTTTTTTTTTTGGTGTTAATACTGGCTTTCTTGACATTAAAATGGAAAGGCTATTTTGATGACGACTTACTTGTTGGAAGGATGGGGGAAACAATTAGCTGGATATTCTTTTCAATAAACAATAGAATTTCGTCGTTACCAGTGGCCATAAACAGCTTCAAAACCTTTTCTGTCAGCTTCCCAGCTCTCAATGTTTTCTGCTCTTTGATAAAAAAGAAAGGAACAAAAGAGAATGCTAAAATTCTCAGGTTACTGCTGCTTACAGTATTTCAGAACATGAATTTATAAAAACTGAAACATCTTATCGAAAAAGTTTAAAAGACTAAAACATGGCATTGATCACATGAATTTAGTATAAGACACTGGAACCATGTTGCACTGCTGTTGAGACATAAAAACAATTCCCGGAGCTTACGTCATTTGACAGATTTTTTCTCTTGTTTCCATTCAAAACCCCCTCTTGTTATTATTTGAAGTATCAATATAAAGGTTTTGAAAGGGATTCAGATGTGTCCTATAATCAATGAGAATGCCAACAAATCGTGGCCTTGATGCACTCCAGACAAGTACATCAACAACAACTCCAAAGAAAGCTTCTAGTTGATATCAACGACGGATTATTGACACCTCCAAACAAAAGGATCAGAAACTCCAAAAGAATACTGAATCAAACAACGAAAAAATCAAGCTCCAAGACGACTTCACCCAAGTCTCCACTATCAACATCAGATTAGAGCACTCTCATTGAGCTATACTTACTATCTATTTTGTCCGCTCCGCATTTTATTACTGTCTACATAAAGCAAATGTAACCATCTTTGAAGATGACATTCATGTAGAAATACTTGGACATGGTGAAAGTGCACTGAAACCTACAGGGCAAGACATAACAAAAAATTCTGCTAACAAAGAATCCTAAGGATTTAATCTCCGCCCCTTCTGGGGCTCTTTCAGGTAAATGGTGGGGCTCTTTCAGGTAAATGATGGGACTTAAATGGTGGGACTTGAATGCAAGAAATCATCGCTTTGGCATGCAAAGTACAAAATCATTCAACAAAGGGTGCATACCCCATTACTTGAGCACCCATCCAAAGGACACAACATATATCTTATAACAGGTAAACCTTGAATGAACTTGCCTATAATTTAAGCAAAATGACATGAGATATTTAATATTTCCATTACAACCACAATCGACAAGTTTTTGGCATTTCTGAAGAGCTTAAAAATATCATATAATTGTACCAAAAACAATGAATACGACCCAACCTATAAGTCAACTACATCAACCATAAAATATAGAGGCAAATTGATGCCTGATTCATTATGGACATCTCTTCATAATAGACAAAGTCAGCTAGGTAAAACTTCATGTTTTTGAGAACACATAGTTTTGTCGAAATCCTGTTAACTTGTTAACAATAAATAAATAAATAAATAAAAAATAAAAAAAATTGATACGATGAGACTTGATAACAAAAAGTACAATTTCTTCATGTAGGGATTGGTTCTTCATCACATATTCCTATTTTATGGCTCAGTGGAAAAGCTTAAACATTAAGTTAATTGTAACATACACAATACAACTCTCGCTATTGGAATCGAAACCTAAAGAGCAATGACAATATTCAACATGGGATTGCCGATAAGTACTTTCGAGATGGTGCGATCCATTCCGAACCAACAAGACAATAAACAAGAACAACAGCCAGTAAATTAAAGTCAAAGACTTTTAACAATTACAAGAATTAACAAAGCTTAGATGTTAATCTATCAAAAGACTATCATATAGAAATTCTCAAACACCACAAAATCAAACATCAAAACCTAATAAAAAAAAAACCCAATTCCCAATTCATGATACACTGTACACCCAAATGAAAAACCCTTGATCGCCCACCAAAATCAAACCCAAACCACAAACACCCAGTTCAAAATTCACAACGAATCCACAAATCGAAGGGTACCCAGTTCAAAATCCATACCAAATACACAAATCAAAAGGTACCCAGTTGAAAATTCGTACCAAAACCACGAATCCAAAGGTACCCAGTTGAGAGCTCACACCAAATCGATCAATCGGAAGGTACCCAGTTCGTAATTCGCCAAGAATCAATCGTTGAACACATAAAAAACCAAACTTTTTAACCATTCAATCAGATATACTGACCTCGAAGAGCTCGAGAAGGACTGGGTCGGGAAGGGAAGAGAGGTCGGAGAAGCGAGAGATGTTGAGAAGGGCAGAGTGAATGGCGAGAGAGAGAAGGGAAGGAGGAGGTGGAGGGCTCATTCAATCTCCCCTGTTTTTGTGATCTGATTTAAAGTGCGTTAGAGAGAGAGAGAGAGAGAGAGAGAGAGAGAGAGAGAAACGGTCAATCTTTTGGACTCTCTCTGCTCCTCGATTTCCTCTCCTTTGATTTGCTCAGCCAGTTGTGATGGAATGCTTTGTTGGATGGTGAGTTTTGAGTTTCTCTCCCTCTTTGTTCATAACGTTGGCATAACTCCCATTCAATCTATTTGATTAGGAAAAGAGGAATTCTAATTTGACCGCAAATCACATCTGGTCAGCACCCGAAAATCAATTATTTTTGGGTGAGACCCACGGGTGCCACGTCAGCAGTTGCTTTGATCGAGTGTAATTTTTAGTCAAATTAACATTCCTTTTAAGAAAATGATAATCTAACACTCTCAACTCACAGTTTAGTTGTTTATGATGTTTTTTTAGATGTGGGGCGACGTATGGAGAGACAAGACAAAGTCATAAATGACTAAAAGACAAAAGTGTACGTTGAAAGTAGATCATTTTATCATTTTCCATTTAATTATTGTGAAAAGTGCATATAGTATATATAGTATATAGTAAGATAATATTGTAACATACATTGAGCCAAGAGGGGCTCACGTTTCCTTGAAGCAGTTGCCTCCAGGGCGAGCCCTAAATGGAGTCTCAAATTCGTCGAGATCCATTGGGGTTCAGAGATACTAGGTAGTTAACAAAAAAATAAAAAAAATAAAAATACTAGCATACATCATACATAGAAATTGATTTCTTAAGAAATTGATAAATGTGTTAGGTTGAATTTTCTAGTAATAGGGAACTGGGAAGTTAAGTATTTCAAAAAAATATTAAATTGATACTATAATTTAAGTGCTAGATGACCACCGCAGCTCACCCCTTCTTACATCCCTTATCAGTGTAGGGCAACTCACAAGGTAAATAATAATTTTCCTAAAGAACTGCACTTCCTTATTTCACCTCTTCCCCTAAGAGTTGGACTTGGACATGGCCTAGATTTCCATTTTATTATCTCATTTTTTTGGTAAGCATTAACTTATTTTTCTTTAAAATGTACGTGTAAAAACGCCCATATCAACATATTATGTTCATTCTTAAATAGTACAAAAAGACCGAATCTAGAATTGAAATATAGGGGAGAGAAAGCTGAAGCATATCTAATGAGATAAGATAAGGCGTCACTTGCTAAAGGCAACGTTTAGAGAGGTCGTGAATTTGATTCCTGTTGAAGTTAAAATAATAAAAGAGAGGAGAGAACAAAAGTTCAGATATGGCACTGAAAGAACCAATTCTGAACGAAGTATTGGACGGACCATTCTTTGTTGCATATTGCATAGTCAAAATTATTCACCATCAAGGCATAGACAATAGAATAAAGCTAATGATATGAGAACTCAATGAGTCAAATCTGAATCTATAAAATCTGTTCTTTCCAAGTAAATCTACTTCAGTATTAGTCGAGCCAACTTAGGAAGGGGCCAAAAAAAACAAAGGTTCAAACATTTGCGGGTAGCAATAAACAAAAGAAAGTTCACAGCTGACTGTAAGCAGTTCGCCATATAAGCAAAAGGACAACTCCAGAGTCCAGACTCCATATTTCCACTACTGCATCACCCAATTAAGCAAAACTTCCTTATTCTCAAAATAAATATATAAAATGAAAAAAAAAAGAAAAAGAAGCATAATATAATCTAAAGCCAATGGTGGACATCAAGATCAATGATATTTAAAGTACTAAGATAAGAAAATGAAACTAAGGACTGTCTTACTTTTTCCTTTTGGAGCCTTTTAAATGAAGTTAAAAAAGAAACACTACTGAAAGTCTGAAAGGTCAATTGAATAGGCATTAGAAAGCTCAACAATCAGATCAGTCGACATTCTCTTCTAAAATTAAAAAGCTAGAACTTAATCCCTAATGGAGCAGGAGAAAATAATAGAGACCGTCGTAAGACAAGAAAAGAACTCCATCTATTGATAAAAGCAGTTAACAGCCACAACAAACAAGACTTTGTGCACAAAATCGAGCACAATGGAAGAGTTTGATCCATGTAGTGAACCCCAACTAATATGGGATTGAGGCAATGTTGTTGTTGTTGTTGTTGTTGTTGTAGTATCCTAGTAGCGTCGTTGATCTAACACACCCAAAAAAAAGATCATGGAAATCTTATATTGCTCATCAAAATAGAACAAGAAAAAAGAAAATAAATTACAGTTAAACAAAGAGGGCCCCTTGATCAAAAGTAATATTTCTAACTATTGTCTAGCAGCAGTAAGTGATCTCTTGATACCAAGTGCCCTTTCTTCTCCATTTTACTCACTGACCAAATCTTTTACTGCCAATATTCTCGTATAAAACTGTGAGTTATGAGGTTGGGGCGCCCGACTAACTCTAATGGGATTACTCAAACCCAAGTAAGGAGGAGCTGAAAAAGACTAAGACAATCCTACCTAAGTCGCACAGGAGGGTGACGAGTGCATTAAGTTTGGAACCAAGTTACTGGTGTATTCTCCTCTCAGATTTTTCACTGCAGAAAAATTCAATTTAAAGATGGTTAGAACACAACTTTTGCTAGCAGAATCAAGGATGATAGCATTTTGATAGTTTCACATAATTTAACAAGTAATTATCCTGTAATGAAGCCATTGCAGAGAAAATAGATTTTGAAGTACTCTTTACCTCCATTTGCCACCACCTGAATGCATGAATGTGAGCTCTATCAGTCATAAGCATGCCAAAAGCACTTGAACTCTCTTCCAAGACAAGTTAAAAAGGGCACTTTTCCCAGCTAAAGGGGTTAGTAACATAAAAATGCTTTTTTCCACGCTACACTATGAAAGCAACATCCATAGCTACAGTTTAACACACCTAGCCTCCTAATTTTTTTCTCAAACTTTATTCTCAATCTAAGCCTTCCTTTAACATTAATACGCCAACTCATCTTGATTGGTGCGTCTATAGGTCTTCACTCTTCACTATGAATATCCATATTGCATTGGTCGTTTATCCCATGTTTTATCTCCGATAGGCATTACATTACCCCTGCCATTTTTCACATTTGTTCCAAAATGAATATATTGCTTCTGCAAAGACATTAACCAATTCTCGAGCAACACTATACAATCATATATTGAATCAGATGTACTCAAATTTTCATGGAATTTCATAAAAAAGAGTATTTATGGAAGTTGTTGGTTAGTAGAACCCCATAACTTATGAGATCAGACAGAGGCTACTAAATTACTAACCAAGGTCATTTGCTGTTAAGAAAAAATTGAAGCTGGTCATGAAACTAGATTGAGACAAATCAAACAAGATTCTTTGAAAAAAAAATCAGACAAGATTTTCATTCATAGAATTGCATTGAAGTAACAATAGATCGAAGTACGACAACAACAACAACATGGCTCCGTCCCAAATTAATTGGCTACATGGATCAAACTCTTCTATTGTGATCGATTTAGTGCAATTGATGGAACAATAGATCCAAGTAAGATAAAATAACAATAAACCTGTATTTTCAAGATGATGAACGTAAATTTTTCACATTTGTTCCAAAAAAAGACTTGCTTCTGCGAAGACATTATCCAATTTTTAAGCAACATTATTGATTATACATTACTATATGATGGAGAGTAATTCAAATTTGAATATAAAGCATGCTTTTGGACTTAGTCATGTTATCCTATTGATTGGGTAGTCAAAATTATAGAAGTAGATTTATTTGTGTAGTTACAAATATTAGAAAAAGCAGTGAGATTGCATCACCAATAAAAAATGGTCTTTTAATTTTACTGTCAATCTTTGGTTCTCTCCATTATTCTCACTCTTTGAAAAATTCAAGAGTACCAGAGCAATGCCAATCCTAAGGCATGTTTGATTTTGAGAAGTTGAGGCCAGGTTGCAGAGAGGTGCCGCGAAGAAAGTCAAGGCAATATTGTAAGAGGTGTTGCAAGGAAAAATTCGCGGTGTGGTTTCATTATTCAAGATTGAAGAAAAGGAGGTCCGAGGACGTTTGAAGATGTGAAGAGAGATGAGATTTAATTTTTGAGTTTTCATTTTGTTCTTGTAATCACGTTGTCTTGGCATTAAGAGAAAGGGTGTGATTTTTTTATTATTTTTTTGCAAAGAAGATATCTGGTTTATGAATCAAGAATGTCACTGAGAAATCAGAAGAATTTTATTTGAAATTGTTGATGAGAAGTGCAACAAGATTTTTTTTTTTTTCTAAAGTTTTTGGAGTGGAGTGCTCCAATCAATGAAGGATGATGAGAAGTGCTTTACAGGTTCGAGATATGTGAAGAGAAGTGCTTCACAGGCTGGGGAAGTGCAAAAAGAAGTGCTACATGTGAAAGTTGAAATCTAATTCAATTTAAATTCAACAAATTTGAATTATATGGGAAATGTTAGAGAATAATCCAAATTTGAATACTTAGCATATTTTTAATGTTTTGGACTTGGTCATGTTTATTCTATTAGGAAGGTAAACTGATGGAAGTAGTGTTGCTGGTTGGTAAGGCACGAGCTTGTATGCGCAACTTAAGCAATGCCCAGATCTGACAGTGGCTACAAAATTACTAACCGAGGTCATACGCTGCTATAAGAATTCGAAGATGGTCCCACACTAGATTGAGACAAATCAGACAAGATTCTATGAAAAAAAAAAAAAAATCAGACAAGATACTATGAAAAAAAAAAATCAGAGAAGATTTTTATTCACTGAATTGCATTAAAGTAACAGTAACTCTGTATTTTCTAGATAATGAATGTACGGTTTTCACTTATGCTCCAAAATATGGCAATAATTGCTTCTGTAAAGACATTAAACAACTTTCAAGCAGAATTGTACATTTATATATTGAATGAAAAGTAACCAAGTATTCATAGGAGTGTCGTTGGTCAGTAGAGAAGGCACAACCTTGCAGGCACCATAACTTAAGCAATGACCAGATCTGACAGTGGCTACTAAATTTCTAACCAAGGTCATTCGCTGCTAAGAAGAATTTGAAGATGGTCAAGACACTAAACTGAGACAAATCAAACAAGATTCTTAGGAAAAAAATCAGACAAGATTTTCATTCATTGAATTGCATTGAAGTAACAATAAATATGTATTTTCTAGATAATGAATGTACATTCCTAGATAATGAATATGTATGTAAATAAACACACACATGAAACAATAACAGACAGTTGAGAAATTACAATAATGTGAAAATAGTAATGTCATAAATTAACAAGAACCACCAAGTCTCAGCCCCAAATTAGTGAGGATCGGCTACATGGATTATATATTTCCAATTGCCTCTATTTAATACTTTGATGTTGTGACTTTGTGATCTTGTAAATCTTTTACAATTATATCTCAATTATCTTTAGGTCTACATATTTCCCTTCAAATTCCTTCAATTTCTAGTGAGTCTAGTTTTCGAACCAAGGCATTTACAGGCCTCTTTGAGTATGTCCAAACCACCACACTCCACCTTCTCTTATTTTTTATATAGCAATTTATGCATTTATATGAATTAAATATGTGGAAGCACATAAATTTGACTAGGGAATCAGTATCCAAAATTAACCAACACTATGAAAATATTTATATCAAACCTAGGCGTCTACAGGTCTTCATGGTAAGCAATAAGAAAAATTGAGTTCATTGAAGCACATACTACTAAAAATATTATAGAGTGCCAGACTTTGAAAAAGAAAAAGAAATAAGGGCCGCCTAATACTGTATAACTTATCACATATAATTAGACTTCCAATTCCCAGTGGAAATAAATGATAAGGATTACTTCGTAAACATTCTTGTTCCAAAGGGCGAGATCTCCCCCAACGAGATACTCGCTGCTGCAAGAAGTTACAAAGTTAGCACAAATACAATTAACTTTTGGCAGAGAAAAATACAATCATTTATTGTAAGAAAGAAAAAAGAAAAGGAAATCATAAGAAGATACTGACTGCTGCAGCAACATGCAATATTGTTATATATAGCAAGAACTACTATTTAACCTATAGTTCTCAACCTGCCACAAACCGTTCAACTACAATTAGACTAGTCAAAATATTGAATGCCTGACCAGGTACCATCCATCTAAATCACGATATTAAAGGCCTGCCGATACAGCTTTATTTGAGAGATCTTAATGGTACGTCAATATATAACTAGCAGTGCACCCATTTTATAAAGTTCACATGCATGAGTTTATGCCAAGAAAGGGCAAGGGCAATACAAGAAAAAATTAGTTATTGAGCAATTCAAAACTTACAAAGGGAAAAAGAAATTTAGTTTGCAACAAAGCCCAAAAATGCCAATCTTTTTGTTCATTTTTTTTGGTAGTATAGTCAAGTTTTTTCCTGAAAGCATAGACTTCTTCAGGAGCACACTAGCTAATAAATAATAAAGGGGTGATACTTGTAGCATGACTCATGCAAATAAACAGAGAAAGTTTTCAAGCAGAGGAAGCATGATGTTTTCTTTGCAGACATTCATTGCCCTATCATCATTTTTGTTGATCTTGAAACCATTCACAACTTCAACTATATATGTGCAAAAGAAATATCTCGCAAGGTTGGTATCAAATGAAATAAACATTATGAGGCATAGAATCAAATATAACAAGTAGAAAACACCCTAAATAATCAAATGTGCTTCATCGAAATGATTTATAGGAGTATCTCTACTAGTGAGTAGTGTTTTCAAGGCAGCACCAAGGCACCACCTTAGGTGTTTAGGGGTGCCCACTGTCTAATCCTTAATTAGGCAGGCAATGGGTCTGAAAATATTTTCAAAACTTTTTAGGGTGGTCTCGGTAATTTTCAAAACGTTTTCATTATTTTATTATTTAAGTTGTTTTAACAAGGTCTTATTTCAAAATGTGTGGAAAACTATGGAGGTGAAACTATGTTGATGAGAATGTGTAGGTGAAAATATATGCTTTGTATTGTTGAGGGGTCTCTAAATAAATTAAATTATTTCTTAGAGGTCTAAGTAAATATTTTTTGTCCGCCTAGACTAGGTGGGGCTAAACCGCCTCACCGCCTTGAAAACACAAATGAGTCAACACCTTGGAGAGAGGAATACACCTTAATTTGCTCCAAAAAGAAAGAGAACAAGTATATTTATCTCAAAGAAGACGACTAAGGGGCATGCTAGGTTTTAGATAGAAGGTTTGAGGCCTCTGAGAGTTTTATTGAGCTCTTCCATATTATTTGACTCTCAAATACTCCATTCAAAGACAAGCATTTCAACTGCCTTCTTCTATGTGATTTCAGCTAAAACAAAATGAATTGTTTTTTAAGGACAATTTGGTACAAATTTGACTTCCAAATAGACTAATAGAGTGAGGGCCAGAAATTAAGAAACAATGGAAATATAAATCATTTTGGGCAAGACAATCAATGATAAGATTTCGTGGAGGTAAGGAGAGAGAAAAATGCGGCTCATTCATAAACTTATTACTACTATCACAACACTTTCCATTATAAATTCATCGGCAAAAGGTAGATAGCAATATTTCTCAATTAGGAGTCCTTCAAACTCCTAGCTTTTTACTAGATATGATCTACAATGAAGAACTGTTCTATGCAGGATTTTGTACATTGGGATATTTGAAGAGCTTTGGAAGAAGATGAGGATAACAATAGCTGGAATGTGTTTTAATTGTTTGTTAGACCACCTAACACAACGTACAGTTCTATTGAAATTCGACGATAACAATTTGATTCACAGGAGTTGACAAGGGTTCTTGAACCACAGGTCCACAGTACAACATGGTTCACTATTCCAAGAATTGAGAAAGTAAGAGTGTCAGATGCCAACCTGATTTTTTTTTTTTTTTTTATTTTCTATTTTTTCTTTTGTTAATTTTGTACCTAGGTCAAGGGAAAAAGCACTTCAATCAGATCTAGAGAACCTATTTGTGTATTATAATGAAAGAATATTTATTATCCATAATCCAACAATACGTTCTTCTCATCTAAGTTGTACCTTTCAAAAATATATGTCAAACTCAAATTGTAAATTCTGCAGCTCCAAAACTAAAGATCACAAGTTTAAGTCCTCAATGTGTAAGTGATTTAAAGCTCCTAGCCTCCTGCCGAGATTGCCATATGACCCAAGCTAAAGCCAGTTAATAGGTACGGCCAATATATATCAAGCGAATCCAACACCTCAAAAAAATGGCTATACAATACACCTAACTTAATGTGCAGCCTTATCTTGCATGTAGAGAGTAGGAAAAGAGAGGGTTGCGAAAATAATTGTCAGTTAAGCAAATAAGGGGCAACTTATGCAAAACAAAGGTTGTAAGATTCCCACAAACTTCAGTTGTGACACCCTTTGATCAATGCTTAACCTAAAATAGTACAATTAAAGGAATCGAATTTTGTGGGCCGTAAAGTTTAAGCAGTAAAATCCTCTAGCCATAATTAACATTAATTGGAATACCAATTTTTCATTTTCAAATTAATTGAAAAAAAGATTAGTTTAAAGACAAATGCAAATAAAAATAAATTCTTTTATTCTTTAAGTACATATCCTATTTCTTTTCTTTTTTGGGGAAAGATATATCCCATGTCAATAAAAAGATTTATTTTCACTTTAGTTCTGAAAATGCACCAGTATTATTGCAGCATCTTTTAGTTACATTAAGCAAAAGCCATTTTTTCAACATCTGTTCTGAGCCATGGGTACATTTGAAGACAGTGGCGTGCATATTTTTTACTAATCTCAGCATATCTATAAGTTCATTAATACAATAAAAAACGTAAGTCAAACAAGTTAAAGTTTTTCCAAAATTGATCCATTTAGAAGTCAAATTAACTAAAAGTTGAAATCTTGCCAAGAGACTCTAAGAAGTGTCAAAAAATAAAAACAATATGCCTGTTTGGGTCTCAATAAATAAATAACTAAATACATTTTTGCAATATTTATTAGATACCTTTTTTACTAGCAAATTTCAAGAAATAAAAGCCCAACTTTACCCCCATACTTTCAGAAAGAAAATTAAAATTAAATCAGTATAGGAATGAATCTTTTAAACCAAACAAAGCCAACCAAGAATTGTGTGGAGAATTCTTCTGCTTCAAAGATAGAACTATGTAGTGGCAAAGAAAAAAGCACCATAACTCTTGACTTGGAGAATTCTTCTGCTTCAAGTATAGAACTATGTAGTGGCAAAGAAAAAAACACCATAACTCTTGATTAAGGTACAGGTCATGGGTTTGATTCTTAGTAGCTACATTATGTTCCCTTGATTACATTCAAACTTCAAATAAATAAAAAAAGGTTCATCAAATGACACATGACTTCGGCTAAACTACCAAAATGCTCAATACGTACAGCCTGCAGAATACTTTCCTCTTAACATTTTTCTTTGGCATATGAAGTGGAGATGAAAATCCTTACCAAGAAACTATAATTCAATTAAAATATTTAGGTCTATAACTAATACAAAGCGACTTAGTTTGAAGTTTTTCTTATTCAAAGTTTAATTTTTTGTATGGTTTAACTATAGGCACCTACATAAAACCTTACTGAATTTTTTTTGTCAAAAAAACCTTACCGAATTTGTAATGAGTAGTTTAGTGTTTTACCTCCTAACATCCTAAAAATGTTTTCTTTGACATTTTCCATTTTTAGTTTACAGTCAAAACACTACTGATTTTTCTAAAATTTGTTACAACTACAAGCAAAAGCAATTGTTAACCATTGATGCTTCATCCTCATCGTCACAACATAAGATTACTCCTTTCCTAATTCCTACACCGCCTCAAATAACCTCATTAAAATAAATCCTGGTTAAAATGAAGTGAGTGGGCCATATGACAAAACCAGATTCACAAAGCTACAAAATGCAAACAAAACTGACAGAAACTATATTTTAAAATATTAAATGGTAAAAAATCATGTTACATGAGCTGCACAAAATCACAAACAGATTTTGATAAAACACTATATTCTATAAAATATAAATGGGTGAGAAATCATGTTACACGAGCCAATGAGGCTCTTCAAATACACCGAATCTCATTTTCATGCTTTGTACAACAATCATTGGCTCAGTCATGTAGTTTTTGTTCAGCTTTTTTACCCTTCTGCCCTTCAATATCACATGCAGTAAGGTTAGAGAGCCTCATTTCATAAATTTAATTGGAAAGGAAATAGAGGAAGCTTCCATACAGGATTTTCAAACGGATGCTCCAATTCTTGCAGGATGAAACCTCAGACAATGACACCCAACAACTCAAGGAGGAAGCCCAACCAGTAAGACCTGAAGCATTGACATTATTAAAACAAAAACACATATTAATGGGGGGTTTTGCAAGTGAAAAGACTTAAATTTGGGCAGTTTCACGAGCTAATAGATGCAAGTGATGGTATTGTGCACTTTATTTTGAGCAATCACCATAACTGAAACCAAGTAAGCGAATGATCAAAATAATGCACAAATTTGGAAAACAAAATGTTGATAATAAATACCGAATCAAGGTATTTTGGCCATATACTAATGTGTTACGTATACAAGCAAGAGTTATTAATACAAATGCGAAAGGTTGTAAAAGAGATTCTGAATTTCTTAATAGTCTTAGGCACTCTTTGAGTGATTATGGGAGATTTCAGCATCTCTAATGCTGTAGGATCTGTTTTACAGAGATTTGTTCTTCATAAGCAATAAAAGTTCTACAGTTTGATCTGATTTTTATTCTTTTGTTAATTTTGAGTTTGAGTTGTAGGGATCTTATCCTATCAAAATTAAGTTCTTGGGATCTTATCAGTTGAATACTTGATCAACTAAATCTTTCCATTTATTAGAAAGAATACGAGTGTTTTTTAAAAGATTAGAAAGAATAGGCTCCGCCAACAAGATGGACTTAACATGCCAAAAACGTACAAAACCAACCTACGATTCCAATAAGATGGACTTAACATGCCAAGAACATATAAAACCAACCTACAATTCTCAACACGTCACCCGCTCAAAAGTCTTACCCATATATAAGAATTAAGAAGCCAAGAGTGTAAGCTTACAACCATTGCTTTACTTAATGAACACATTTATTTATCGAAATAACTTCTGTATGTCTTTCACCTAACTGAGATAATGATATACATTACACTAAATTTACGAATCACAACTACTGCTGCACATAGACACCCTCTCAACCACGGACAGCTCACTTCCATATTTTGGCAACAATGCCAGCAACTCTCTGCCTGACTGAATTGTATAGGAGAGTCCTCTACAACTCCTTTGCAAGGGAACCATGCAAATAAGCTGCGGAGAAGGCTTTCTTATCATTTATTTCTTTAAGATCGTTACTCTCTTCCTCCTTTACCTCTTGATGTAAATATTTTCTTTGCCTAATGTGATTCCCTTTCTTACAGTCCTAATCCTGCTCAATTTGAATATTGCAGAAATTCTCTCTCTCATTTATCAATGTGAGTCTCTCTTTCACTATTTCACTAAATAGTGAGAAAACATACTCTTAATAAAGAAATTGCTAAGGAGAACTCTTGCAGGATGTATAAATAGTTAATCTCAAAAAAAAAAAAAAAAAAATTGTAGAAGATGTAAAAAGGCTTCAAGGTGCTTTACTGATTCATCACCTAGGCCAAACGTTTCCAATTACCCACAACATGGATTCTAGAAGGTGGCAACTCATTCTAAAAGGTTGCACATGGTTCAAGTCAAGGTTATCATTAAAAATTTTAAAAAATGGATGTATCAAGAGGGGAACAATATAATCATTCAATACAGAAGAACAAGAAAAATGATGTCATGCATAATATGACTAACAAATACCACAATCAAAGGTCGTGTAAAAACTAATGAACAAAGTGAGAAAGATCAGAACGACAAAACAAAAAAACATAATGTATAAATGTGAAAATTATTATGGTAAAACAAATCCAACACTACTTTAAATCCAAAACACTGTCAAAAGAGATCATTGACCCTATAAAGAGATTAAGTAGAAAAAGATGATGAAAAAAAAAAGAAGATGATTTAGTCAAGTTACATTATTCTTCCTGCCAGTCGATTAATTTGCTTTGAGGTACATATAGCTTCGCTGCTTGCTCTTCTGTGTCAATATCGTTCACGATACCACGACATCTTGGAAAACCGCAATAGCATGAAAGTCGCTCATCGATAGAGAAGAACCTGCAAATATAAGAGAAGAAAGTTTAATTATAGAGTTGGAAGCCTTTACAATTACACCATTCACTCTGATATAGATAAGCAACTAAGAATCAATTACCAAGTGATCAACTAATACGCAAGTCGCTCAAACAATCTCAATTATAATTCATCATGAACATAACTGAGCTAGGCAATAAGATCAAACCTGTAATCATATGTCAGCTCTTCCCATTGTACAATGTCTCTTTTCGCAAATATGATTATATGCTCATCACCATGAACACTTATTACTCTTGAATAACAGTTAGGCTGTGAACAAAAAAAAAGAAACAGACTATTTAGAGATCCATTCAGCAAACATCAAACACAGTACCATCTTCATAAATTGCAAGATCTGCATAAGAAAACATCTAGTATAGCAACACCTTCAACAAGGTGAAATTAAGGAGCAAGTTATAGCCTCTTAGTTGTTGCAATCAAACAATAATAATATCGAACTCTATGACAAAGAAGATAACGTTTTTGGACTTCAAGATCATTGTCATTAAGTGTGTAGGCAAATGACCCACCAAAGAGTTGTATCTCATTCATGTACTAAGTTTTGGACATCATGGGAGCAATGCCACTACATAAAACAGGAAAAAATGGCATGGTATATAGGATATCAGTCACATCACTGACATCACAGATTTTCCAAAGATCTCCATAGATATTTCTGAGAGAACTTGTATGTCCGGTACCAACTATCTAACGCTAATTACAGAAGACCTCCATAGATATTTCTGAGAAGAACTAGTATGTTCTTACTCCTCGACCAATTATCTAACGATAATTACATATCATTTTCATCCTTCTTTCCCACTGTGGTCATTAGAATCATCTCTCCCACCAAAATCAGTATACATTACAAACAACCTCCCTGTTAACATGCACACATTAACATATTTTTCCAACAAAAATAATTATCCACGAAGAATGATAGCTATGACCATTCAACACTGTATTACAATAATTTCCCGCACTAAAAAAAGTAATGAACAACATATGGAGTATGAGTTATTGCAACTGTTAACGTATTTCTTGTCATTTCTTCAGTCAATTAGACATCACATTACACAAGGAAAGAGAACAAAGAAAACTTGAGGAGACTCCCAACTTTGCAGAGGGGCTCATTCACCAAATAATCGTTAGACTTGCCAACAAGCTGCATCAAAGTAGTTCCTCCTTCAATTTCATAAAAGGATTGCATGTACCCCTAATCTTTGTGTCAATTGATGCTACTCCACCTGTTCTTCCTAACTTGATGCAGAGCAATGAATATGTATCCAAATATGGCAACATGACAAGTTTCAAGAAGTTCATGGCGTTGGCTTCTTAGTTGTTTAATTTTATTATGCAGGTAATTATTAAAATATCGTTTTATTTAAAGAGTCCTATTAGATTAGATTAAAGAATAAAGTATATGTGTCTAAGTTGATATGAAATAGGTTGTTCACGTTAATTAGTAAGAGGGTCGAGTTATATATGAGTTTTAATAGGTGTTAGTTTTAGTTTCCTATTTAGATTAGAATTGTGTTTTAGGAAGTCTATTTAAAGACTTGTAACGTTTTGTATGAAGTTGATTTGATTTTTATTAATAAAGAATACGATTTCTTTTTTAGAGAATTAGAGTTACTCTCTTGTGCCCTGAATTAGATTGTTCGTGGAGTCAAACATTCAATTCGGAAGACTTCCGCTGTGTTAAGTGATATCAGAGCTTTCATAGAGCGTGATTTGACATTAATCATGCCTCCGAAGAAGAATCAAAACCACCAACGAGTTGAAGTTGATTATCAACGAGACGACCAAGTCGAGCAGTTCTTTACTCAATTTCTTGCTTCGCAAGAACGAACGCGTGTGCAACTTAATGAGTTATCTGTCGAGATGACAAAGTTGTTAAGGATTCATGGAATTTATGTCCCAAACTCTGGAAGAGACCATATTGTTTTTAAAGAAACAAAAGGAGATTCTTCTTCTGACAAGGACGATGAGCACAACAACGAAGATTGTTGATTAGAAGAATGCATTGATCTAATTGAATGCAACAACGGTCACATCTTTGACATCAACAAGTCGCCAATTTTTGATGACAATGATGACGCCATTGTTAAAGAAAAGGTGGTATTTGAAGATGATGGTCATGTACTTGAGGTTACACAGTTGATGTCAATACCACAAGCGTCAATGGTGGTGTTGTGTGATGAGGCGCCGTCAACGAAGATACGTGGTTTTTGAGATGAAGTTGAAGAAATTACTCCTCGCATATATGTTTCACCCGTCGTTAATAGTTTTGTTAAGGGTAAATTCGAGCAAGACTTGTTTGTTTTTGAAGATTTTATGAAAGTTTGTCACATCCATGAAAAGATCAAAATTCGAGGACGAATTTTAGTGAACAGAGTATGATGCAGAGCAATGAAGATCATGTTGTTAGAGTTAAAAGGAGACCAATTATGGCACACATGACAAGTTTCAAGAAGTTCATGTCGTTGGGTTCTTAGTTGTTTAATTTTATTAAGCATTTAATTATTAAAATCTCTTTTTATTTAAAGAGTCCCATTAGATAAGATTAAAGAATAAAATATGTGTCTAAGTTGATGTGAAATAGGTTGTTCATGTTAATTAGTAAGAGGGGCGAGGTATATGAGTTTTAATAGGTGTTATTTTTAGTTTCCTATTTAGATTAGAATTGTGTTTTAGGAAGTCCATTTAAAGACTTGTAACGTTTTGTATGGAGTTGATTTGATTTTTATTGATAAAGAATATGATTTCTTTTTTTTTAGAGAATTAGATTTATTCTCTTGTGCCCTGAATTAGATTGTTCGTGGAGTCAAGCATTCAATTCGGAAGACTTCCGCTGCGTCATAACTCAACCCAATAAATCATCAAGTTTTATTTATTTATTTTTCAGAACTAATCCATCATGTTTAGTTGAGTGAATCTAGAGATTGGAATCCAAAACTCCAAGCGACACTGATAACAAACATCAACCAAGTACTCCCCGAACTTTCTACCAAACCAACCCTTTCAACTTTCAAGTGAAACTGGCTTCAAAAGAAACCCTTGCTTGCAACTAAAAGATACTATCAACAGCAAGCAGCATATCCAGAAGCTGACATAACCCATTATCCAACTCTTCTAAGTGTACTCTCCTAGCTGACAAAGATGTCAAAAAACTTGAGATTGAAAGACAAGCTTCGATATACTTACATACCCATAACAGCCACAAATAAAAAAAAAACATAAAAGTATGCCTATATTCTATTGTAAAAATCAGTTTTAGCTTTAATTACAATCATAGTGAAGTTACATGCAATAGCAACAATAAGTGGTAAGCTGCAATTAGAAATATGCACTTTAGCAGGAAAATCTTTCAAGGAAAAAAATAAAATAAAATTATGCAAGCTTATTTCATCTGATACTTTCAAAAAAATAACAATAAAACTAAGACTTCAGCATTACTAATACTAAGTACACAATAAGCATAATTAGTTAATTGATTATGTGAAACAGAGAGGAGTTTCAGTTTGGATCACGTACTTCGCATGAATGGTTGATTAAATGTGCAATGCTTCCAGCCCTGGTGGCATCAACAACACGCTCGTCATCAACTCGAAACATGTACGTCCCAGCACCCTGCAGGAAAGAAGAATTCAACAAACTATTATTTTCCTGCTTTGCACAAATGATCTAAATTTTATTAATGACATGATAAACAAACTTCAAACAGAATCAATCATCTTCAGCAAAATGCTTCCAAGGCTCATTAATCTCATAATATAACAATAAAAGAAATATGGAGTACAAAAAGTAAAACTTAGAAGCGAATCGTTAAGTTTTTGCTCTAAATAGATTTAGTTTTATTTGGGACTGAGGCTATGTTGTATAAATAGATTTAGTTTAAACTTTGAAGAAAAGCACACAGAAAAAAGTGGTTAACATTAGAAGAACACAAAAGCTATGATGGGCATCAGCACTTAAATTTTACCCCACAAGATCTGGCTCAAACTAATAATCCAGAAGAAAGGAATTGAAAAAGCTTGCTTGGATCCAAGACAGGAATACATGAAACTGTAAAAGAACTCCACAAGCAATCTTATTCGAATGATCACTTGCAGGAATAAAATCACTGTTTTCACCTAAAAAAACATCAAAGGTTTGACAACAACCACAAAAGCCTCAATCCCAAATTAGTTGGGGTCGGCAACATGCATCAAACTCTTCAACTGTGCTCGATTAAATCTTTAACATAAATAAGAAAAAAGAATTAAAAGAGATTTTGCAACACAAAACATGAATCATTTGATCTACTCATAAAATGTAAGAACATCGAAATTGAAAATCTAGATGGTAATTTTTTTTTTTTGATATTGTGGTGTCCAAGATTACCCTTGACTATTCCACAATCCACAAGAGACATGCCCCACCCTACAAGAGATATACCTCTAAAGATTAAGAGATTTGAACCTGGGACCTTATAGAGGCCCAAGTGAACAACTAGTAGCCAATAGGTACCAACTACCACATCAAGGCAATGGTTGGTAATCTAGATTGTAATACAGATGCACTTGTCAACCTTTGAAGGTTTACAAGCAGTCACTGTGTTTTGGTAATATATAATTTTAAAAAATCTCACTTGCATTCTTTAGTCAAGGCACCTCCAGTGGCAACCTCCATTAATAACGTTTAAGCATACACTTTTAGAAGTCTTATTTGATACTATAAAATGGGCCCCACAAAGCTTGTCCAATAAAAGAGTTGTATTTCAGATAAGGCAATTGTTATTTTTTGCGTAAGACCCAAGTCCAAGACATGAGAGTGTAGGGGTGACTAGTTTATGTGTGGGCTTTAGTTTGAGAACGGAGAATTCTCCAAAATTCCAAGGCAAGTTGGAGTTGTCACTCCAAACTTATAAGACATGTTCTTTTCTCTCAACTAGTAGATGTGGGACTATTCTCACATCTCCAACAATAATGCTTACAAAAAACATTTTTCCCTCTAGAAATTAAATCAATTTTTCATGAGAGGTACCATAAAATGCACTCCAAATAGCCAAGTTACTACAGTCCATGATCTCCCCAGCACTCATCGTCAACTATTGAAAATTCACAAGAAACTTGAGATTTCTATTTTCTGATAGGAAAGGAGAAATGTTATATTAAAAGAAGACAACACACAGAGTGAAAACAAAGAGAACAAGTAGGCCTCAAGACAAAGAAAATCAACTTAAACAATGGTAAAACAAAACAAACAGAGATGGAAAGAAGTCACCCTCAAGTCCTCAAGTTTAATTTTAATTTGATACGAAAGACGATATGTTAAGTTTGTTAACTACTTAACATAAACAAAGAAGAAAACAAAAAGAATACAGAGAGAAGATGTATGAATCACAGATGAACTGAGGAATATCGTCATATATATAGATGTGGATTTATATTTTCGCTTCTTGAACAGAAATAAATTTAAATCGAAAGAAATTATTATTACCACACAAGTAACAAGATGTCAACCACAGATATATGACATTGAATTTCAAGTTGAAATGGTTTAACACTGACATAAGAATAACTCGAAAATGTAAGTAAATTGCAATTTTATAAATTAATTGTTTCATAAGAAAACAAAATAGACGGTCTTTCTCTGTAGACTGCTATTAAAAAAGAAAGAGCCATATTACTTATTTAACATTTCATGATAATTCAAAAAGAATTATGGCTGACAAAAACCTAGCTGCAAAGGTCAAAGGTCGAATTATGAAACAAATAAACATATGTTGTGATTAGATTAGGAGAATTGGATTAAACAGATCCTACAATCTTCATAAGATTATCAAGAGTTGTTTGCATGCTTTTGACCATGTCCTCTAAATGTCAGCCAAAACATGTGATATGCATAAAAGAGCTTACCACTAAAGAATTGTATATTAAGTGTTCTCTTCTATCAGCAACCGAAGGTCTAACAACTTCACCAGTGTATTCAATCACCTACACCAAGTTTCATTTAGTTATTCATCATGTTTGAATGTATTATAAACAGAAAGATCAGCATATAACCCAAATTTACAATCTTCTACCATGTCGCCGGCTCTATGCGGAAGCTTCGCAAAAATCCCAAACCCATGTATCCTAGATTTACCTGCAGCCAAGAACATCGTTACAGGTAAATTAGGAAAAATCAACCCAAAAAGATAGGACACCTATAACACAAAATGACTAGCAACATTCCCATCTTAATAATTCAGTAGTACCACACAAACAATAAACTAGGTAAATAATTCAACTACTAAACATGAAGCTCCACTAATGATTATTACTGCAAAGTCTGCAATGACTCAATGTCTACTACAATTTATCTTCAGTAGATTAAACTTCCTTTAGATGACAAAGTAACACAAACGGCAATTTTTTCACAGTCAAACAATAAGCTAAAAGTATTATCCACGAAATTGCTGTACGTCATAATATATTTTAAATACTTCATACAGAGGCTGATTCAAAAATGTTATTACATATGCTGCTTGAAAGCTAAGTAATTTTATTTAGTACAGAATGAACAGTTGCCTAAAAGATCTCTATAAAGTCTACTCTTCATTGAAAAAAAAGTTCTTGACCATTCCCCAAGAATACCAGATTATATGCGTCCAAAACTCTCAAAGAGATTATGTGGAGTTGATAAGAATCAGTTTTGAATCTTTTGATGCACAATGTGAAATATCTCAAAAATCAGAAAAGCTTGAAAAAAAAACACTAACAAGTAACAAATCAAGTTGGTAAGATCAGTTTGAATCCGGAGTAAGTAGCATGTGACCAACTTAATTCATTAACCTAAAAGGAAAGTGCATGTCAATGACAACATATATGAACCAACTAGGACTAAGATTAACTTAATGTTTGAGGGAAACAATTGCATCAAAAAACTTGCCTGCTTATTCAAGAGTCTTCAATGAAAAGAACAATATACCAAATCAACCACAAACTTACAATAGACTTGAGACTAGCACTACTAATGAAGAAAGCAAACCCATTAAGAAACAAAAATTAGTGGCATCAAAGAGAACAGGCAAAATTTGTTACCAAACGCTAGTCTCTTTCTGAATGTTTCTCGCATGTGATTATACTTGTCAGCAATATACTGCTTTCTTTCTCGGGTCCCAAGTTGGCTTGCGCTTGGTTTCGGTTCTCCGGAAGGGTCGCTTAACTCCAAACTTTCATTGGATAATGATGCATCTTCCTTAGTTTTGCATGCATCATCCTTTCCTTTATGTGTGTCTCCACAAGTTATATTAGCATCCTCCTTAGTTTTATTTTGACAATAACCAGTGACCAAATACGGCTTGTTTTCTACATACAATCGTTTCAAAGATGCAGCGGCAAGGGCATCGGGCTCTTTCCGACCTCTCCTTCCCAAAAAATCATAAGGCTCTGTCACACAAAATGCAGAAAATAAGAACATTAAAAGAAACATGATATAGTACTGCATGTACTAAATGTCATAAAACAGAGCATCGAAGTGAGAAAACAAAATCCAAATGAGTAAAACATCTTCAGATAACTCAACAGTTGAAACTTTCGTACATACCGGTACGAGCACAGCCAGACGAATTACAGGGAGGAGTGAAGTTGGAACACTGGGGGATGACTGATCCAATTTGGTCAGCAGTAGGCAAACGCTCATTAGAAGGCGACCTATGCTTCTTGCAGTAAGAAAGTAGGCGAATGCACTGATCATCCTCATCCTCATCAAAAGACATGAGATGAAGTTTGTCTTCATCTTCAAGCTAGAGATGCATAAAATTGCAGTAAGAAAATATACATGTCAGAATTCACACTAAAAGTTGAATAGGATAGGTAACTCATACATAGAATTACTCTATTTATAAATATGCTAATTTCATATCCATTTTGTACAAACATTAATTTTCCATAACATTTCTAACATACAATGTTCGTTTATGATGCATGCAAACCTGTTTTTGACTAAATGAATCTTTTAAATAATAATAAAAATATATTTCATTTCCACTATACGTCATTAGTTTGACATATTATCATTTATCACTAAATTATTAAGCTAAACATTTTTTTTTTGTGAAAATAAAATCAAAAATCGAAGAATGTAAAATGTAGTTTATCTTTCTTATGTGCAAGTAGAAGTCTCAAAGGTGGATCATTTTACATATTTAGGAAATTAGGATCAATCAAATAAAAGGATGGACATATTAATAAAGATATAAAAGGATGGACATATTAAAGATGGTGTTACACATAGATTTCAAGCTGGCTTGAAGAAGTGGACAAGTATTACAGGTGTGATATGTGATCAATCAAATAAAAGGATGGACATATTAATAAAGATATAAAAGGATGGACATATTAAAGATGGTGTTACACATAGATTTCAAGCTGGCTTGAAGAAGTGGACAAGTATTACAGGTGTGATATGTGATCAGGATATCCTTGTTAAACTAAAAGAAACTTTCAAAAGACTGCAATTGCGCCATTTATGATTTATGGAGGTGAATGTGATCAGCATGTTGTGTTGTAAAGAAACAGCACATACATAAAATGTGTGTAAGAAGATGAGGATGCTTGAGTAAATGCCATTCCAACTCGTCTTAGTCGAATAATATAAAGCATCGAAGTAGAAGTAGCTTTAGTAGAAGAAAAAAAAAAAACAGAGAAGGGAAATCGTGGCAGTTTGGACACATCCAAAGATCTGCAAAAGCCCTTGTTTAGAAAATACGACAAGGTTGAAATTTAAGAAATCCAATTACATTAGGAATGAGGAGAGACCTAAGGTAACTCGGGATTTAAAAGAATACCACATCGCATCATATACAACATTGATTAGAGCTGAATAGAATCCATGCAAGGATTGCATGGTGCCAAGGAGATCTCAAGGCTATTTCCGAGCGCCTAGGCGGCCAAAAAAAAATTTACTTAGAGGCCCCTCAAATATTTTCTTTACTTATTTATAGGTTCTTAAGTAACATAATCCACATTCATTATATTCTTCATGGATACTAATAAGCTTTTCGGTCCTTATGTAACATTATTGTGTTAAGATTTTTGCAGTTTGGGAAGTATTCGTATTACCAAACTTAATTATAATCAACCACTTCAATTCTCTAAAAAATATTTAGAAGGACACCGCCCACATAGCAACCTAGGCAACCGCCAAGGAGGCTTCTTCCCAAAATTCCAAAGCAACGTCTTGCAATCACTGAACCCATGCAGATGGACCCAACTTATTTGGGACTGTTTCTCAATAAAAGTTTTTTTAAAAAATAAAAATAACACTAATATGTTTCGCTACATAAAAGATTTACTTAACTTGAGAGAAATTAGGAAACAAGATTTCAGAAGTAATGACCCCACAATTCATACAATGTCAAATAGTTACTAAGAACATAAACTTTGAAGGTACCTCAACACAGAGGCCAGCAACACGTGCACAAAGCGGATGGTAAGCAACACGACATGTAATGTTAGAACACTGAAAGACAAACAGTCAATAATAAATAGATATGACAGAAAATAAAATAAAATAAGACAAAAGAAAGTAAAGGCATTTATAAACCAGAAAGCATTCAGCAGCCAAAATAGTTCTTGCCATGCATTATATTATAGTCAAAAGCCACAAATAACCTTACTCAGGAACCTCTATAGAAGACCTAGTATATTGAGCATTTGAGCCAACCATTATTTTCTGGATTTTATGTCCTTAATTTCAATTACACAACTATTTGAATAGAAACAGCTGCAACGGCAGCAAAGCAAAAAAACAATTCTTTATGCTAGGTGTGTTCCTCCAACTGTCGTATAAAGGAATGTAACAATAATCTGAAATAAAGACACCCTATTAGCAAATCAGTCTCCAGCAAAATTTGTTTGATATTAAAAGAATAGGTGTTGTTAACAAATCCAGTCATCAAATCTAAAGTGGCGTCTTTAGTGGTTTATTTGCCCACTACCACTGATAAATTCGGGAGGTATGAGAGGCAGGTTTTGGTTGGCCAATGGAAGCTTTTTCTTCCATAGACAACACAATGAGCCTTTATCCTATGTACTTTGCCATGTTTCCAGTTGGTGGAAGGAATAGTTATGCATGGTTGCAATGCCACCAGTGGCTGGCTAATCACGCAGGCCAAAAAATTTTATGTTAAACATCAGATGATGATGGTGTCTGTAAGTAAAAACGACGCTGGTGGGAGAGGAAAGATCCAGACTCACTCAGAGATAGGGAAAGGGAGAAACCAATCACAATGACAAGTGTCACAAACTAATAAGAACAACTTCCAATAACACGTTAAACACCAGGGGAGAAAATAATGAGGATGTGAATCATGTGATCATATGAAATTATGACAATGCTACCTGAATACAGGCTCCATAGTGAACACCACATATGCTGCATAACAGCTTCCAACGATCCTATACATTTCACAACACATAAAAGGCTGAGCTTAATTAACAACAATAAATTGCACAATAAGCAGTGTAGCAGAGAAGAATTCCTACAAAGAAGAATTTGCAGTTCATCCAGAGGATCAAATACAACAATTCAATGATAGAAAAACAAGGGTGAGCTGAATAAAAACCAGATATACCTTATTTACTCTATCTAGCCCGTCAATGGGTTCCATTCTCTTGATATCAGATAGGCATGTCTCTACAGATCAAAGGATGTTTAGCACATCAAACTAAAAGTTGTCCATTAAAAACAAACATACAGTCAAATATGTTAACGTACCAGGAATCCATATAGCACATGCTAGATGAGCCCAGCGCCCATCAGTTGTTTGCTTCATTGCACCCCCTTGAAGACCAAAGTTTCAAAGTTTCAATAGTTAAATAATTTATTCCTCCACAGATAGAAATAAGCAACAGATAAATTTACCTAAAACAGGGCACAGGCAGCATGGTGGACATTCAGCTCCTTCACGACATATGTTGCACTTCCAAAGTGCCCCATCCAAAGGTTCTAGTTCACCATAACACCTAGCATGTACCTGAGCAAATATAGACAGCTAAGTATTCATGAAATTATCAAAACAATCAAGCCTGATAAACACTACGAGGAAATAAAAGGACATCCCTTTTTCAAGGAAAACAATGCATTATAAGTTTCAATGACAAGCATAAGAACTTCAATCAACAAAGGCAGTAACAGTCAATCAAGTTTCTTAAATTAGAAAATTGGGATAACAATAGTTAAAAACTTCTTACCATCATTCGGCATTTGTCACACTGAAGGAACAAATTATCCTCATATTCCTGAAGAAGTATTAAAAGATGGTCAGTATAATCATAGAAAAAAATAGAAACACTGCCAACTCCCAAATATAATGCTAGGCCAGTAAGCAAGATAGTATCTAAGTGTTTTCGTCTTCTAAAATAAAGTTACAAATAAGTAGAAATAAAATTTCCCACCCTCTAAATGAACAAAACAAATTCATTTTACCTCATCCATATGGCAAACATTGCATCTATCTAGATCCTTCCACCCAATTCGGACAGGTCGATAGCCATGATGAAGGTTCCCGTATTTTTTTGAGGCAAACTTCAACCCAGAATACATAGACGGCATAATGGAATAAGATAACTCCTGCAAAACCAGAGAGCGAGACTGTAGATGACAGCATGAAACTTCAGAGTTTCTGAGCATCTCAGATGCCCCACAGAAACAAAAAGATGCACAAAAAAAGTGAAATACCTGTATAAGGTGGGAAATTTTGCGGTTCGTAAAACCAAACATGTAAGAGCCAGATTTTTCAAAACTCTCAATCCGACCTTTAGTGTGGCAAGCACTAGATGTACTGCCACGCTTCTTTCTTATTCTTTTATAAATTTTATTCCAGCAAGCTGATGGGGTGGATCCAGTAAACTGTGGAAGAAACATGCCACCAAAAAATGCATAAGCTTGTAACAAAAGTATTATATACATAGAATTAAACTTAAAGTCAACCGGATGTCAATCATGCAATAGATAGGTTGTCTGATAATGACATATACATGGGGGTTACCATTAGCATTGACTTAAGTCAATACTTCAGATTATCAATGTTCTTTGCCACAGTTTTTTTATCGGAATTCTTTGCCACAGTTTCTTAACCAAATTGAATGACTACAGAACAGCAATTCTTTGCATGGCAACCATAATAAATCAATTCATTGAAATCACTTTGCATAGACGAGCGCTCGCAAGCAATAGCATACTTGAATGGCATATACATGGGGGCTACCAGCATTGACTTAAGTCAATACTTCAGATTATCAATGTTTTTTGCCACAGTTCAAATGACCACAGAACAGCAATTCTTTGCATGGAAACCATAATAAATCAATTCATTGAAATTACTTTGCATTGAAGAATGCTTGCAAACAATTACATACATGAATGACAACGAAAATGCTTTACAAACACCACTCAACCCCCGCATTGCATGGTTTTTGTCACAAACCATTAATTACTTGTAGATATTTTTGCTTTTAGACTTTTGGCCCATTTCCTCCATTGGAGGTTAGAATTGTGTGCTTTGACAAAATTGAGGGAAATCCACTAAATGACAAATGCATCCGAAACCAAATAGACATTAACCATTAAAAATATATGATTCATTCAGAAGAACTAACCTGTACTTTTTTGTCCATAGTCACTCTAAAAAGAGGTTTGACCTTTGTCTCAGGATCCCTCAAAACTTCCATCATGTAAGAGCCATGCCCACTAGGATCTAAACCAACAAATATTCAATAAAAATAAACCATAAATCCGGGCATCTTCACTTCTATGAAAGACCATAAGCATTGCAACTTTAATAATTCCCATCGATCAACGATGCTTAAAACCCCTAAAAAAGAAATGTCTTGAGAAATACTTAACCTAATACAGAAACAAATTTCCTTATAACTGTATATCCCTCAGGCCAGATGTGCCGCTCATTGTTGAAATACTTTGAGTCAGTCACTACATTTCCTGTAAGACAACCATGAACCATATAACTAAATTTGTGACTTCTTTTACAAGGGAAAAATAAGGAAATAAAATATACAGAATCAAGGAAAAGGACACAAAGAGGAAGAAACAGAACATAAAACATGAAAAACTAGAAAAGGCCATTCTCTTTAAAAAAAGAAAGTGCACACAAATACCTACTGAGATCAGAAGCCAAGAAAAATTCCAAATTCTTGTCTAAGAAACAATTATGGCATGCTCAGATTCAAATTTCATCCCTTTCATTTGCTAATACAAAGTTGGAGCTTGCTAAACCATGTATATTAATTGATTACTCCCTCCGGTCATTTTTGTAAGTCGTTTAAAGTAAACCTCCTTGTTCATTTTTGCAAGTTGTTCTCTAAGTTTAAGACCAATTTTGCCCAATTTACCTTTATTTAAGAATCATTTAATTGGCCTAAAAAAAACCATTTAATTCTTTCAAGAATAGATCGAGTCAAAACTGGGTTGGGAAGATGGAATGCATTAATTGGCTTCTTTCAGTTTTGGGTTTTCCCTGTTGTTTGGAGTTTCTGGGTCATTGATTTGGTAGAGAAACTCAAGCAGAGCAATAGGAAGGAGAAGGGAACAACAAAAAAGATAACCAACCTCACCTAGAGGAAACCCATATTGCATTGATTTGATCTCAAGAATAATTGTTCTATTACAATTACGTTACATATATAGGTTCATTAATTGAAGGAAAAGAAAACAGAAACAATAGCGAGAACGTGATTGCAGGGAAATCAGAACAGAGCACTCCTCGACCCAAGGCATGTGTGTAATATGCTTGTTGTCCCTAAAACAGGTGTGCGAAGATGAACATAAAAATTTTAGCAGCATGGATTTCTTTGTAGTAGTAGCAGGATATCAACCCAAGATGTACTCTCAATCTAAATCATCGGAGGGGGCGGTGCTGAAGGTGCTGGAGGAGACCCAATGATTGTTTGGGGAATTTTGCGTAGGGAATTTTTAACCAGGATGGAGTGGGTTGTGGTGGAGGTTGGAGATAAATTGGGAGGATGAATTTGGGGGATGAATTTGAGGAGAGGGACGGTGAAGAGGATGGAGTTGTCTTCTTTGACTAAAGAAACAATTTAATAAGGTTAATTAATGAGAGGGGCAATATAGTAATATTACCCTATAATTAAATTACTTCTTAAATATCGTGCTACTACCTTAAACGACTAACATCTAGACCAGAGGGAGTATTTATCAATAGGGCCACAAAAAAGAGATGAGCGCAGTAACTAAGTAAAATTATTGGCTTAAACCAAGATAGAATAGAAAATTCAATGATCAGACTCACCAAGACTCATTATACGTAAATCTCGTATCTTAAATGGGAAAGTTTGATGATGCTCTAAAACTCTTTCCGCTCTATCTTCCTCACGATCTCCGATGGAACCACCACTTGCATCTTCTTCTGCACTTGAACTCTCACAAGCACCAACTCCAATTTTATTTTGCAGTTTTTGCATTTCGTCTGGAAGCTTTTGCTCAGTCAAATATCTGAAAAAGAACACATGGTTATGAGTCTAGTTATTATTATAACTATAATATTAGAAATCAAGAGGGTCAAAAAAAAACAGAACGCAGATGATTAATATCTTCAACCACAGAACTCATGAATAAAAAACAAGAAAAGAAAAGATAAAATACAAAAGTTGACAACTAAATTTAATGACAACCAAATGTAAGCAAATAGGCAGAAAGAAGAATAACAGGAAGCTCACAGAAAAAGCAGACACATATAAGCTGTGGTTCTGCTAGAAAATAATTTCCCTTGAAGCAATAATTGGCTGGCTGATCTATGCAGTCTCACAAGGCGGCAACCAGAATATGAAATTGCCATTGTGCATATAAGTAGTCATTCATAAAATTAAAGAATACTGCTCATGCAAAAAAAGAGCTCATCTTAAAAATAAAAAAATAAAAAAGAAGAAGAAGAAGAATGTGGAAACAGTGTAATATATCATGTTTAACTTTTCTTTCAAAAAAAGGTTTCAAAAGGATATTTCCAAAATCTTTCAGTAACAAAAATTCTTCAAATAAAACCCAAATAAAAAAAATAAAACATAAAACAGAGATAAAGCATGCTAGGTGACTCACTGTAAAAATGTTTTTCTTTTCTAAGAAAACAAATGACCAATCGAAATGTTTTGTGTCTAATTTACATGACCAATCACGAGGGCAACTTCTAAGAAATATGCAATAAAATATCTAGACCAAAAATGTCCAGCCAAAAAAACATGAAACACCACTTCTCATCATACAGCAGATAGAAACAGCAGTTTTTCAACTCTACTTACGCTTTTGCCTCTTCCAGGCTTTGATGAAAGTGATTTCGCTTGCACTTCAAGTGGAATGACGCAATAAGGCCTTTAAGAAAAGAGATTACCTGTTTCATCTTAATCCTAGATGACAACAAAGAAAAAATGCTTATTTAGAGTGACATTCAATAGATAATGTGATGCATAACAAAATTAAATTGCCAATCCCTTTAATTCAAAAACAACAAATTAGCCTGTTTTATCACCAAAAAAAACAAAAAAGAACAAATTAGTACAAGTAAAACAAAAAAAGAACAAATTAGTACAAGTCACAAGTATGAGCCAAGTGCTCAAACATACCTTGCAAAATCATGAGTACCAAAAAACTGGACAGATACTGATTTCTCTCCATTACTTGACTTCAGGCGCTTACAAGCATCAGTGATTGACTCACTAACAACCACAGCAGGCCACATAGCATGACCTGTACTGACGGAGAAGACATCATGAACACAAAAGACCAAAATTATGATAATGATGCAGAAGATATTGAAGCAGAACATCACTGATATCCATAGCCAAGGACTAAACACATTTAGACCAAGGTATGGCACAAGAATATGAAGAAAAATATTTTACAATTATCACAAAGTATTTACAATTATCAAAAAGCACATCAGATCACAATGCATAAAATCGAAAAGCAGTTGAATAAAGCTGTAACAGAAGCATTAAAGAATCAATTCATCAAGGAATAGGATGGTGAACAGTGAATATATAAGAACTAATAATACAAAGGAACTTGGAAAACGTATTAAAAATTCTTCGGTCATCAAAAGTGAATTCTATCAGTTCAGTGGAGAACACACTTATTATAATCTATGGTAATAGGCCATATTATTAGTTTGCCAAAAGCATAAATGAGTACAGCGTAAGAATATTTCAAAAGAAAGCTAATTAATGTGCAGCCATTGATAGAACTTCATCATTTCCATTTTCTCTATATGAGTGGTTCTACAATTTATCAAAATATCCAGTAGCATAAAAAAAACTAAAAAACGTCCCAGCAAAGAAAAAAAAATCATCAACAAATATCAATCTCACAAAAGAGAAGGAAAACTCAGGAATACATTTGGATGCTCCACATCAGAGTTCCTATGGACCCAAGTTAGAGAAAATAAAGTCAGGAAAACATAATAGTAATCGGTAAGTTCATTTGTAAGGAATCACAATTTTATTTCAAATTGAATCTGACAAGAGAACTTTTTTTGGGTGAATGACGAGCATTTTTGTGATCATAAGACCACAAAAGGGAGGTAACTTTGCATATATAATGATGACAAATGACCAAAATGAGTACTGAAATACTATTCAATAGAAAGAATGTATCTGCAATAATGAAAATGAATATATGTTTTATTGTTCCAAAATAAAACTGACTATTGTGAATTGTGAGTACGTATGAAAATAAAATTGTGATTTAGACATCTATAGTTGAAAGCAAAGAAAAAAACACGTTTTAATAGTTAAAACCTTTTAAATCCCATTCACAGACAGGATCACAAAATTATTTCTGCATAAATACTTATTCGGCACCAGTAAGAAATTCATGCAACATAAGCATGGAAAATCCTTTACTCCCATCAAATGTTATACCCATACGAGAAAAACCAATTTTTCATATACATGGGCAGAAGAGGCCTGCCACCATCAATAAACATATTACTGTGAAGGGTATATATAATCCAGCACGTGGTGAACCCATCACCCAAAACATAGAAGACAAAATGTGTGGAGAAAGAAAAGACAAAATAGAAACACTAGATAACAGAATATTGCTAAATTGATAAGAGAAATGAGCATAAATTGTGCAAATTTAATTCTGTTTCAGGTTTATTGTAGCTCATGACAGCAAACGAAATCTGTGTAAGCAGATTTAGTATGTCCTAACAAGAATTGCTTTCATAAAGAAAGTATCCCATTTCAAAGAACATGACCTAGAATAAATGCATTATGCCTAGTCATATAGACAACCAATGCCACACGAACCTGTGAGTTTCGCCCATATAAGATCTCCAGGCTCAAGTTCTTGGCAGTCATCAAAATTAGCAGCCAATGCAGCCATCTCATCATAATCCAAGATATTTTCCTCCTTTGTTAAGAAGGGTTTCAATTTAAACAGCTCCATTTCATCCTCGCAAACATGAAATTTGATCTTCTCCCTTGAAAATGTCAAACTTTCTACATCTCCGTCTTCATATTTAACCTGCATTGGTATCGCAATTAGCTCAAGCATCTTTCAACTTTCAAAATAACTTAACAACACATTGTTTCAACTGCCAATATATAGCCTAAAATGAGTCACCATTCATAGCTTAAATCTGCAATGCTTCAATTTCAAATTATACGACAATTTAACAACATGATAGATAAGAACGATACCTTATGTTCTTGTTTTTGCGAATCATAAGCAACAATCTTCCCCTGATACCATTTATCATCCAATGGCCAGTATACCTGCAACCAACGAGTCTACATTCCAAATACGGAACTCGATCACGATCCAATTCAGCATAAAATCATAACAAACCATTTACCTTGCATGACAAGTTGATGAATGTGTTCAGATCAGCATCCTTAAAACTCAATCTGCACATCAAAAAAAATCAAAATCATACACCTTTAACAATTAACATCGCCAAAAACCCCAATCAAACACTGCAAAACAACAAAACCTTACTCGACCCATTTCCGCCTTTTTGACGATCCACCCGAAGCCTTCACTGAACCAGTCCCCTCACATTCACTCTTCACCTTCCGCTTCCTTCGCCGCACATCAGTACCAACACTCGACGAAGTACTCCCACGACGTCCTCTCGGCCGGGTACAATCGAGCAGCGGAGGAGACAAACCCTCGACCCCCAAATTCACCAACTCACAATTCCTCTTCCCCTTCTTCAAAATCCTCACTTTACCCTCCTCCTCCTCAACCTCCTCGACCTCAACCTTCGCACAAACACTCGTCTTCGCCTCCAATTCCTTCAATCCACACAAATTCCTCTTCCGCTTCCGCTCGTAAACTCGCAAAAACGGCTCAATCTTCTTCTTCTGCTCCGACTCACCACCACCGTCGTCCTCGTCAGGGAACGCGGAATCCACGACGATCTTCCGCGCCTTGACCTTCTTCGACATCACATTGGACGATCCGCTCGCGCTGACGCAGGGGACGGTGGCAGAGTAGACGTGGTGGAGCGGCACGTACCGCTTCGGCGTGCCGTTGGCGGTCTCCTCCTCTTCGTGCGTGAAGCTCTGCTGCTGCTGCGACGCCGCCGCCGTCGTCATCGTCAATGCCATGAATTCTGCGATTGAGAGAGCGATTTGGGATTCTAGGGTTTCGCGAGAGGGAGAAGGTGAGACGAACCTAGCGAGGAATTTTTTTTTTCCCCAAAAAACACGGCGTTTCCCGCCGGGGCTTTTCTTCGCTCAGTGGGGCTGCTGCATGAAACCTCAGGTCTTATTTATAGTGTGCTTGGAATGGGAAACAAGCACAAAAAAGCACAAAAACACACTAAAAAAATATAAAAGCAACGCTTGTAAGTTGTAATAATAGTGTACTAATTTTCATCAATTTTCCTCCTTTTGTTGTTAGATTGTATGGATTTAGGTCTTTTTGTAGGAGAAGTTGAGAAATAGAAACAATGGTATGTCGAGTTCTAACTCTGCAAATGTCGAGTGTAGATTTTGTTGTCGTTTTATCTTGATTCTTATTTGGCAGGTGAAAATGGAAAGGGAGCAAGCATCGCGGAGAAAAACGGTTTTGATTTAGGTAAGATTCTGACTAGTAATGATGTGTTTGTAGTTTTAGGTGAATTTATGATTGTGGAGAAAAAACGGTTTGATTTAGGTAAACTTCTGATGAGTAATGGTGTCTTTGTCAGATCTATGGAAGTTTCTAGTCGTAATCTTGTTCCGAATATTCGATTCGGGATCACCTTTAAATAGAAATAGAATTACAGTGTTTTCCTTGGGTTAGTGAAGTGAAGTAAAAGTGGTCGTTTGGTTGCTTTTGATATTTCCTATCCAGTCTTAAGATTTTATATTAATTATGGTAGGAAATTAATTATTATGAGCTTTTTTTTAAACAATTATCATGAGCTTTGTACTCCCTCCTAACCCTATTATCTTTTGATTGAAAGATAATAAATTGTTTCAATTTAATTGTTATCGAGCAAAAGAGTATTTTTTGCGTAAATGTAAGTGTTAGCCACCAATCCTAAAAAAACCGTACTTATAACTCTTTTGATTGGTCGTACGATGTTTTATTTGCTACGCAAGCAACCACACCACAAATGTTCATAACTTATACATTGAAGTCACAAAAATTTTGAAAACGTTTCTTATAAGCAATACCTTTGAGTAGTCGGTTAGTTGAGGATTAATGGATGTGGCATGGTGATCATAAGGGAGTCTACTCAGTGTGAAGCGGGTATAGGGCTTTGATAGGGCCGGTGACATATAATACTCCTGCTAGTAGTTTTCTTTATTACTCTCAACTATGGAGACTGAAAGTCTAACTAAAAGTTCACAATTTTTCTGTTGAGGGTTGTGAGGAATACGCTGTCGACATTGACGAATCTGTATATCAGAAGAATTCAAGTGGATGTGCAATGTAAGGTGTGTGGAGAGGAAGTGGAGGGTGTCTTTCATGCTCTAATAGGTTGTCGAGTCGCGTCGCAGTGCTGGACTGAGCTAGGAATAGTTTCTAATCCGAAAGTTCGAGATTTTGTAGATTTTTCTTTTACAGGTTATTTACAATAACGGTGTCAATTAAAATTGGACCATTACACAAACTCACGAAAACATTATCCAAAACAAATGTAAAATAGTTTGAAAAAAAAACTTCAACTAAAACATTGGACAAAAACAAAAGAAACCTACTATCCTAGCCCAATAACTTAACAGTAGAAAAGACATACACATATCCCGAGGTGTCGCATAGCGTGCAGGAGGTGCGTCTTTTATGATTTACAAAATCATTTTCCTAAGCAAAAATGCAAGAATTATGGAGTAGTTGTCCTTGAGCATTTTCAAATTGTTTCCATCAAAGAAAAAGAAAAGTAATAATAAGAAAAGTATTTTTCTGACACACGCACCAGAATCCGTCCGATACAGATTAGGCCGGAAAAATCACGCATCTCGAGGAAAAAACAGAGACCAGTCTCGGTCTCATCGACCCTAAAAAGCGAAAACCCCTCTCGGCGAACTGTTGAATAAAAAATTCTCCGCTTCTCAATTTCAATTCACACACAAAACTCATTCATTCACTCTCTCGAACTTTCCATCTCTCTCTCTGGAGCTCCGAAAATGGCGACTTCGATCCCTTCTGCCTCCGCAGCTGCCGCATCCGTGAACAAGGACGCCAAGAGCTGCTTCAATCCGCAGCGGCACCGCCACTCGTCCGATGCGCTCTCATTGAGGCTCTCGTCGAAGTTCAACTCCAACCTTCGCTTATCTACAGAGGTCACTACTCTCTCTCTCTCTCTCTCTCTCTCTCTCTCTCTCTCTCTCTCTCTCTCTCGCTGATCGAGGTGTTGGAGTTTGAATTGTTGTGGTGGTTTTGTGTGATTTGGAGGAAACGGTGTGAGATTTCTCGTCGTTTTCGAGTTTCTGTTGTGAATTGCGGCGAATGGAGTTTGGCTTCGTCGAAGTTGCTGTGGTGTGATGTGTTGGAGATTCTTGCGATTGTTTGGAGTGTAGGTTATTAGATAATGCGCGGATTGTTCTTTGACTCATGTGGTTTGGTATCTGCGAGATTTGCAGTGGAAATTGAGTGGACTTTCTTGTTATTTTCGAGTTTTTGTTGTGAATTGCAGCGAATGGAGCTTGGCTTCGTCGAAGTTGCTGTAGTGTGGTGTTGTTGGAGATTCTTGCGATTGTTTGAGATTATGTAGAGTGTAGGTTATCGGATCATGCGTGGATTGTTCTGGATTCATGTGGTTTGGTATATGTGAGATTTGCAGTGGAAATGTAGTGGAATTTCTTCTTATCCTGGTGTTTATCTTGTGAATTGCAGCGAATGGAGTGATATTTCTTGTTTTGGTGTGTCATATGACTCTACTGTTCGTAATTCTTGCGTTTGTTTGTGATTATTTCGAGTTTGTCTGTCTACTGATGCGTTCGAGTGAGGCGATTGAGAGTTTGGCCTCGAGGTTCGTCTGTTTTAGTTGTGTGGTTCAAAATCTGCGATGTTTGTAGTTGAAAACTTGAAATGGAGCTGAATGTTAAGGTGACTGTAGCTGTTTTCGAGTGTTTTTGTTTTTGTGAGAATTGAAATGTGAGCTTAGGTCCTAGGATCATGAATAATTGTTTATTTTACTAAGCTCTTTTAATTTTTCAAGATCACATTGCATTCAATCTACCTTCTCTTGCACTAGAATGAGACTATCAAAGATTTTGTGCTGGAGTTGCTCTAGGTTCGGGGTCTGGTTTTTTTACCCTTCAGTTTAATAGTTAAAAACACAAAATTGAGTTTGATTGCAAGGAGATTCACGTATCGCAGGGATCCATGACAAGTGTTGGCTGAACTTTGTTCAGGATTATCTAATCTTGTCTGAAATTCATGCGATTGTCTAAATTCTTTGATTCTGAATTTTGTCACTATGCATATGCATGCAAGAGTCAAGAATGTCGATGTCGAATTTGCTCTAGTTTCACAATTCACATGGATTGAATTTCCTCTAGTTTAGATGGTTTGAGATAAGTATATATTAACAGAATAGGAAGCAGTGGGGGTTGAAGGAATTTGTGATTTATTGCTCAAGTTATCAAGAATGTTAGAAAATTGTGCTTTGACTTCTATGCAGGATAATCTAGTCCGTTGTGAAAATTCTTGCCATGTTCTTTTTTATTTCAATCGGGAGAAAGAAGTTTCAATTATAAGTTTTAGTTCCAACTTCATTTTGGAAGCATTGATGCAAACAACCTATAAGTTTTATTTGGTGTATGTTGAGTTTTATGGTAGTCTTGTAAGAAAGAAGTAATTCTACATATTACTTATAGAGTATTCTTGCAGTTTATTTATTTATTTATTGAGAACCATGGGTGTCTAAACCTTTGGTTTGACTAATCCCAAAGGGGCTGGTAGGGTGCACCAACCCCATAGCCCGGGAGACAACTCAAGGAAATGATGAAGCTACCATGACTCAAACACTAGGCCCCTACCTCATTCAGCTCCTTAGCACTTGTGCTGTTGCCACTCCGCCACACCAGTCGGGTGCTATTTTTGTAGTTTATTGAGTACATTCTTGCTAGTGAATCTGCTTTCAATGAACATGATTAATGGAATGTGTCTCATTGCTAATGAAATAAAGAAAGTTTGTACTGCCAGTCACAAACTCACGTAACAAAAGTTACAATTCATATGAAAGTCGTGGATTTGATGTTAAAGTATCGCATCCATACTTAAAATATGTGATAATCGTTTGGGCTTTTCAATGTGTCATGTGGATTACCAAGGCTAGCTCAAATTGGCGATACTTAGGTCATGTCCAAAAATATGGGAACTATTCTTTTTTGCTTTCGACTGTTGAAATGGAATATTTTCTTGTAATTGTTGGCATGATACATGGTATTAGTTTTGTAATATTTGCTTATGTTTGAAAATTCTCCAAACTTCTCTGAATTGATTAGATTTTTTGAAGCACCGAATTAAGAATTAGGTGTAAACGAAGTTTTACAAAACTTCCATCAAAGTTAGAAAAAAATGATAATATTTCAAGTTTTAGTGCTCACTTGTAAGAAAAGGGAAATGCAATTAGGGTCACCTTTTGTTAGAATATAATCTAAAGAATGGCAACATGTTATGAGATAACAAAACCACATTTTACTTCACTCATTAGAAATGGATTCTAATATATTGCCTAGTGAAAAAAAAAAAATGTAAAAAATTGATCAGTCCCATCAAAATTGAAGTTTTGAAAACTTAAGATCAAGTATAGATTGAGAAAAAATATAAAATATTATAGAAAGCAGACTTTTTAATGTCTTTTGATGAAACTTGGATGTTCTCTAGCACGTTAATGAAATTATTTAGACTTCTCTATAGTGTCGAAGTTTTACCAAAATTCCCCACATCGAATTACACTTCCTCGAATTAATTCCGAATTTTAAGTGAGCAAAATCATAGGCGAAGTCGAAGTTTCAAACCTTTTCTCATATCTTTTTCCAAAACTAGACTTGAGTTGAGAAATTGTTATGATCATTAAGAACACTCATATTGTTTTATGTACAATAATATGGATTTGATGATTACTTCATAGGGTCTGCAGTTTAACCGGAGTCACTCTTCTTTGGTGAATGCTCAATTGAATGAGGTGAGGTCCTACCTATGGTTTTCATTCAAGGATCTGGTTTCTAGTTTTCGTTCATTTTGGGG
Organism: Stephania japonica; assembly: GCA_039657345.1. NCBI lineage: Eukaryota > Viridiplantae > Streptophyta > Magnoliopsida > Ranunculales > Menispermaceae > Stephania > Stephania japonica. The sequence continues at coordinate 52,077,932 of CM077558.1, forward strand.
CATGTATTTGGAGTCATCTACTAATTCTAAAGTTGGTGTTGATGGTCCCTCAATACTGTGGCATCTCCTACAACCAAGTCTAAGGGTCCTGTATCAGAAGAAAAGGATTTAAAGCCTGTCGGAGACTTGAAGCCTGTACTGGAGCCTTCTCCTCCAGCTTTGGGTTCAGAGGCATCCTTCACTGAACTCATGAGTCAAGTTTCAAGCCTTGTAAAGTAAGCAGGGCAGTAATGCAGTTTGCTTTTCCAAGTCCCAGCAACGTATTGTTTACGTGTCTCTTCATGCAGGCTTGTTGATTCCAGAGATATCATGGAGCTTGAGGTGAAGAACCTAGACTTTGAACTAGTCATCCGTAAAAAGGAGGCCTTGCCTCAGCCTCCTTCACCTGCTCCTGTGGTTATGATGCATCCACCAGCAGCTGCCCCTGCAGCTGCACCACGAATATCTTCTACTGCTCCAGCTCCCACCCCAATAGCTACACCTTCTCTACCAGCTGCCAAGCCGGCTAAATCATCCCATCCACCCCTCAAATCTCCTATGGCAGGAACATTCTATCGAAGCCCTGGACCTGGTCAGCCTCCATTTGTGAAGGTGCTTCTCCTGTAAATAAGAAGTTAAGATTTGGATTGTGACCTCTTTTATAGTATGTTAGGAGGTATTTTTTTTCTTCTATTGTGTACCAAAATAGTTCTTCTTTCTGTAGGTTGGAGACAAAGTTCAGAAAGGTCAGCCCTTGTGCATTATTGAAGCCATGAAATTGATGAATGAGATAGAAGTAAGTGACATCCCTTACCCTGCTATAGAACTGTGGTGAAGTGTTAATTTACCGATATATCACTTCCGCTCTTTTGCTCCCATTGTTGCATCCTTATACCTTTTATGTGAAGCTTCATTCTTGATGTCTGTGAATTGGTCAAGCTGGTGATTTTGCCCTACATCACTTCTGTAGTCTGTACTTAATGCAAGAGTCATGTGCCTGAGTCTCCAAAGAGAAAAAACTATTCATAATCTATTGCCTCATGCTTTTTAATGAACGTGAAGCCTTTATTTTGGAGGCAATATGATAATTTTTTTATATGAAAATTTATAATGGCATGATGTTCACCATAAGCTGAAAGGTGCTGTAGTTTCCCTAAGGAAAGAGTGGCATTGACCAGGGATTCTTTGCTGGTGGTGTTCCCATTCGCTCAAATTTGAGTTGGTTGTAGACATGCTGTTGTCCACGTGGAATCCTTTTGGTGGCCCATTTTGCTCAACTAGGTTTTCATTAGCATATACGTGTCCATGAGTGCATATTGCAAATCTACTATAGATTACACAGCTTTCTTTGTGAAGGACTTTTTTTTTTTTTTCCTTTTCTTGAGTACGTTGGCTCAATGGAAGAGTTTGATCCATGTAACCGACCCCAAGTAATTTGGTATTAAGGCATGTTGTTGTTTTCTTGAGTACACTGGTATATTAATCTACTAGAGACTTTGGGCGACCATATGGAATGTGGGAGAAATTTTGTGGGACTTTAGCAGCATGTAATATTGACAGTCTAACATTGCATGAAATTTCCCGATTACTGTTTTCTTTTCTTTGGGGATCAACATAGCATGTGTATACTATGATGAGTTACGCATTAGAATATAAAAACTGCATGAAAATTGCTTTCCATCACTATTCATGTTTACAAATTGTCCATTCGTTATGGGGAAACTTGGACGGTTTCTTGGGTGAAAGATTTTACTTTTTCTTGTTGGTTTTTTATATTCTTTTAATGGATGACATATCATGAACCAAGATAAAAGAGACTATTTTCTATACATTCTTCATTGTTCTTTTCCTCTCCTTGTACTTTTTTCGAAGAGGTGCAGGGGAGGTTTTTCGTGAATGGTTGTAGTCTTGTAGAACTATTGCTCTGCATAGTTGTCAGGTTTTTTATTTCTTCCTTGGGTGTTGAATGTACCAGGGAAGAGTTTGTCTTGGATCGTGGAATAAATGTTCGCATGTTCTTTTTGGCTTCAAAGTTATTCCCTATCTGTTTTTTTATTTTATTTTTTTTTCATGCACTTGGTACTATCTCTTATTTCTCTTTTTTTATTTTATAGGCTTTAGTTTCTGTCTCCAGTGTAGCACATCTACAGTAGCATCTATATAAATCTTGGATATTTAGATTTCCAATTAATTTAGAGGTGCTTGTATATGGAAAAATCATGCTTATACTTTATTTATGCACATTACGTATTATGTGGGAGGATTTGGAGAGGATGAGAATGCACTTGCGGACGTGAGAATGACTGCTTGTTCTGACTAATATCTTGGGGAAGCGTATAACCTTCAATTATCCAGTGAAGTACTTGCAATTATAAAAACAGTCCTATAAGGTTACTGCAGCATTTTGTGGTAACGCATCAGATGAGTAATTTATGTCTACCAAAACATGCCATGCTATTTGATGCATCAAATGAGTAATTTATGTCTACAAAAGCATGTCATGCTATTTGATATCAGTCGTGGGCTTGTGGCTTGAATTTGTAAATTTTAAGGTTGCTAGCTCACTGCAGTACTGATTTGCATAGTGGGAGGTGCTTTGTCTGATTCCACTACACTAGAAAATTGTGCTATTTGATGTCAGTACTAGCTTAAATTTGTATATAGAACCTTTTTTCCCTAGCAGCACTAACGAGCAACGACTGGCAACATTTTTTTTCTTTTTTTGTAGGCTGATCAATCAGGAAAAATTGTCGAGATCCTTTTAGAAGATGGAAAATCTGTCAGCGTGGATACAGTTAGTTTTTGAAACTCAAATTTTCATTGCAATGATTACTCTCTTTATCCACGGGCAAACGAGCTTGCGTTGTGATTTTTTATGTAGAGGTGTATAATGCTGCATTTCTTGACCATTTCTTTGTTCTCGTTTCTTTGCAGCCACTCTTTGTGATTGAACCGTAGTAGCGACTATTTGCTTGGTAAGATAGTGATGTTGGTGAGGCATTTTTTTTCTTTCGAGCAGGCTGTTTTGGATGGAGTGGAATTCTGCTGACAGAGATTGAAGAAAATCTTTTGTCGAAACCTGCGTATGAGATTCTCTTCTTTTCATTTCCTGTTCTTTTTGTTCATTCAGATCATGAAATTAGATGTCCTTTTCTGATGGCTTTCCGAATTAGAACACAGCCGACCAATTTTCTTGAGAAACACGGTGAAACCATTTTTTGAGAGGACAATTAATGCTGTACTGCCACAAAATTCTCACATTTGTTGTAGAATGGGTTTCTTGCTATATCAGGTGTGACCTCAGGAATATACAGTTCACATGGAGTCTGTTCTATCACTGATTTCATGTGTTCTTGTTATAGAACAAATTTCTTTTGGTTTGTTGGGGAATTTGCGCACTGCGACGGAACACACTACTCAGTGCTTCTACCTTCTGGTCATTCATTTCAGATGCTGCGTCGCACTCGCCACTCCGGTCTTTCGAGGGTAACAAATGGGTGCGTGATATATTCTACTTTATCCAATGATCAGTAGATTCAGTACTACTTTGAACACAATGGGCTTGGCTGCGTCGCGGTGCTTAAGGTTTGTGTTCTTGAATAATAATGTGTTACCATTCGACGGCCCAACTTACATTGGGTTGTTGGACGCAGTGAGCTGGTCTCTAACTGTGATGGCAGGAGCTAACCTTCATTAAGGTTGTACATGATTTTTACTTTTCAAGTGTTTGTTCCAGATCACGCATTAAAGTATATGTTGTAGTTAAACCACTTGACCTGGTCGAGGGCCCCAGGCCCGCTTGACATTGATTGGGCTTGCGTTTCAAATATACTATAAGGCCCGGCTTGGGCCCACCAAAAATCAAAAATTTAATGGGAGGGCATGGGTTTTTACTCTTAGCCTAACCCCGGCCCACTCGGCCCACGTGGATTTGTGGTAGATTTTTTATAAATATTTGTCAAAAATACTTAAAAAGTGATGCTAGAAAGATTTGACCTTCAGTGAATCCACTAGCATGTTCTAACCACAAAAACAACTCTTCATTATTTGTTTCTATTCAATATTTATTATACATATTCACTTTTTACAAATTATTGACAAGCCTATCTAAGTTCGACGTAAGCCCAGCCTCAGCCCATGTGGGCTTAGGCACGACAGATAAAAGTTCGGGCTTGAGCGGGCCTGGACAGGGCTTTGAAATAAAGCTCGCCTAGGTCTGGTCTGGGCTCGCCTAGGCACGCTCGTTGCACTGTTCTAGTTGTAGTTAAACCATAACCAAAAAAATCTACCCCTCTTATGTTGTCAAATAAGAATCACAACACAATATGAACAATCCAACAAGCAAAGAATAATGGAAATGCGAGAATCAAACCACAACCACAAGATTTTAACGTGGAAACTTTCTCAAAGTGAGAATCAGCCCGTCCAGGTCTGGTCAAGGCCTGCCCAGTCTCGCTTGTTGCATTGGTCTAATTGTAGTTAAACCACAACCAAAAAATCTACTCCTCTTATGTTGCCAAATAAGAATCACAAGTAAATAACAATGGAAATGCGAGAATCAAGCCACAACCAAGATTTTAACGTGAAAATTTTCTCAAATTGAGAAGTAAAACTATGAGGTGATTAACACATATGAAAGCTCTCCACTCTGGCAAATATGAATACAAAGTCCTCTCTAATATAAATTAGAGGCATGAGCATCAACAAAACATCAAGACAACAATAATATCTTGGTAAGAAAAATCAACAAGAGTCCTTGAGAACTATCTAATCGGAACTCCTAACTCGATCTCTACCAATGATTGTGTAGAGCTCGGTGCCGTGAACTCTCCCTTCGAATTTTGCCTCAAACGGAGTTCGTTTGGCCTTTCAATTTAGCACGTATGAAGTTAGGGCTTCAAGAGCTCTCAAACACTTCTCCCCAATTTCTTCTCACCATATGTCTCTCTCACGAAAAAAAACAAAAGTTTGGTTTTAAAGGAGGTGGACATCGATGCCGCAATGTTCGAGGCAAAAAGGGTAAGTTCGTACGGGGCGGTAGTTAGAGATGGGGATGGATGCTTTGTGGCAGCTATGAGGGGGATATGAGGGAACGTGTGGTCGAGCCCAAAATAGTGAAGGCGATAAGGGTTCGCGAAGCGTTGAGTTGGTTGAAAAAAAAATGAGTAGTGGATGTGATTGTTGAAGTGGATGCGATGGTGGTAGTTCAAGCTCTTACTAATAAGACCAGAGATAATTCCTACTTCGGGTCTATTAGTGGTGATTGTAAGCAATTATTAATGAATATGAGGTCCTATTGTGTTACTTTTGTACGTAGATCAATGAATTTAACAACTTACACTTTGGCGAGAAAGACTAATTTTTTGTCTGGTCGAAATAAGTGATGTTATGTACCACAATTTATCACTGTATTGGCTAATGATTTGAAATAAATTTGGTCGAGTAGTTTTTTTTTTTTTTTTTTTAAAAAGGTGGACAAAATGATGAGTTTGCCCTCACAAAATGACAAGTTTGCTTTTAACTGAGGTGGAGAATGTTGTAAAAATAGACCGAATAGAGCAAGACCACGACAAATAATTTGGGATAATAAAAGTGAAGAAAAATGGACACAGAGATTTTTACGTGGAAAACCCCCAAACAAATTAGGGTAAAAACCACGGGCAAGGATAGAAGAATTTACTATGAGAAAAATAATAGGTGTTACACAATCTCTCTATTTATAAAGGAGAAACACTGAAAATATCTCTCTTTATAATAAGAGAACACTCACTCTCTATTTGCTCACAACAGAGCACACTTGCACTTTGCACTGCTATCTTGTGCTCTGAGCTTCTGCTTTCTCTACGCTTTGTTCTAACGCGTTGGGCCTATTTATAGGCAACCAAAGACGCATTGGTCAAAGCAATCAATCAATCAATCAATCAATCATAAACGCGTAAGACGCATTTAGTGCATTTTCCTTGCATGTGGGTCCCACGTGTGGGGCCCACATGTTTCTTCACAATCTCCCACTTGAAGATTTGATTGAGAATCAATCAGATCTTCACACCATTCTTTCTTCCTTGCTATTTCCATGTTGCTTACATTTCTCATCAAGCCGCATGAGGATCGACACCGAGATAAATTTGTCGGCATTGATCGTCTTCGTCAGAAAATCTGCTAGGTTGTCTGTAGTATGAATTTTCTGCATGTCCACGGTTCCTTCTTCCACTTTCTCACGAACGAAGTGATACTTGAACTCGTATATGCTTTGTTTTTGAATGAAAGGTCGGATTCCTTGCGAGAGATGCAAGGCACTCGACCGTCACAATACAAAGTAATTTTCTCTTGTTTGTGCTCGAGTTCCTCTAACACCATCTTCAACCATACTTTGCTTCTTTACTAGCTTGTGTAGTCTGCGACATATTCTCGCTTCGTTGTTGACGTAGCCACAATGATCATAGCTAGCTTTGAAACCCAAACTATCGTCCCGCCAAAGTGAGTGTGAACACATATCCAAAGTGGTGGATTTGCTTTTATCGAGATCTCCCGCATAATCAGAATCAACATATCCACTGACAATAAAGTCTGATCCTCCGTAACATAATGCAACATTTGAGGTACCCTTTATGTATCGTAGGATCCTCTTTACAACATTCCAATGCTCTCTGCTAGGATTCGCCATGTACCGACTAACTACTCCCACTGCTTGTGCAATGTCTGGTCGTGTACAAATCATCGCGAACATTAAGCTTCCCACTGCTGATGCATACGGCTTTTGAGACATTTCCATCATCTCTTCTTCACTGCTAGGACTCATACTTGAGGATAACTTGAAATTAATAGAAAGTGGGGTAGAAATTGGCTTACAATCTTGCATGTTGAAACGACGCAAGATCTTCTTCAAATAATTTTTCTGAGAAAGCCAAATCTTTCTATTATTTCTGTCTCGATGAATTTGCATCCCTAGAATCTTGTTTGCTGGTCCCAAATCCTTCATCTCGAACTCCCTAGCCAATCGAGCCTTCAATTCTTGAATACGATCTTTGTTGGGGCTCGATACCAACATGTCGTCTACATACAACAACAAAAAACAATGAAATCATTGTTACCAAATCTCTTGCAATATGCGCAAGGGTCTCATTTAGTCTGTTGTAACCAAGGCTCATTATGAAGGAATCAAATCTCTTGTACCAACACCTCGGCGCCTACTTTAAACCGTACAGAGATTTGTTCAACCGACAAACCAAGTTCTCCTTTCCTTGTTCTTCAAATCCTTCGGTTGGAGCATATAAATCTCTTCTTCAAGATCTCCATGAAGAAAAGTTTGTCTTAACATCTAGTTTGCTTCTAGATGTAGATCAAAAGTAACACACGTTGCTAGAACTACTCGAATCTGTTGTAAGTCGAACCACGGGGAAAATATCTCATTGAAATCAATGCCTTCTTTCGAGCATATCCTTTCACCACCAATCTTGCACGATACCGCTCCACTTGATCATCACTGCTTTCGTTTGATCTTGTAAACCCATTTGTTGCCAATGGGCTTCCCGCCTCCCGGTAATGGCACTAGCTCCCATGTTTTATTTTTATGGAGAACTTCGATTTCTTCCCGCATTCTTTGCCGTCCATTGAGATGCTTCCGAGCCATGCATTGCCTCTTGAAGAGTTGATGGTTCTCCTTCCTCGGTTAGAAGACAAGATGCAACATTGCTTTCCATAATATAATCTGAGTGCCGATCTGGTGCGTTTCTCGTGCGAGATGATCTACGAGGTTCTGGAACTTCAGGTTCACCTGGTTCATTCTCCTCATACTCTGGTACAACCTCAGAAGAATCCTTTCGTTCAGATTCACATTCCACCCGTATCTTGTTGTAGTTTCGACATGCTATCATCTTTCTCTATTTGTTGTACCACTCGTCCTCTCGTAAAGAGAACATCTCTGCGACTACAAACTTGTGGGTAGTGGAATCCCACAAGCGATACCCCTTCACTCCGTCAGCATACCCCAAGAATAAGCATTTCCTGGATTTCGGATCTAGCTTTGTAGTTTCTTGGGTATTGTACATAGCGTACACTCGGACTTCCAAATACATGGAGGTTTGAATAGTCAACCGGTTTACCGGTCCACATTTCCATCGGTGTCCTCAACTCAATTGCCGTTGATGGAGCCCGATTTATCACGTAACAAAGGCGGTGTTGATCGTTTCAACCAAAACTTTTTTTCTAAGCTGCGATACTCAACATAGCTCTTGTTCTTTCTAGTAGAGTTCGTTCATCCGCTCTGCCACTCCATTTCTTGAGGAGTGTATCTTTGTAGTGAACTGTCTTTTGATGCCTTCCTGTTTACAAAAGCTATCAAACTCATTGCCAGTATATTCTCCTCCATTATCAGTCCTCAAACACTTGATCTTCTTCCCATATTCAAGTTCAACCCGCGCCTTGAACACTTTGAAGATTCCGAACACATCTGCCTTCCTCTTGATTGGATACACCCAACATCTCCTGGAGTAATCATCAATGAAGGACACAAAATAATTTGCTCCTCCTATTGATGTGACTGGTGCTTGCCATACATCAGAGTGGACCAATTCTAGAATAGCCTTACTTCTAGAATTTGATGTGTTAAACTTCAACCGATGTTGCTTGCTTGTTACACAATGCTCACAAAAGGGTAGTGACACCTTTGTGAGGCTTGGAAGTAGCTTCTTCTCAACAAGGATTTTCATTCCTTGTTCGGACATGTGTCCAAGTTTCGGTGCCGATCATTGCAGATCTCTCACTTGAACAACTTGAAGCAACCGATGCTTCGCCTTCCCGAAGAGTCTCTCCCATGAGCGGTACAAGTTTGCAAAGAACCTTTTCTCCCTTCATAAGTACAAGCGCTCCTCGATCGATTTTCATGATCCCTTTCTTGACTTTGATTTCACAAATCAAGATCATCAAATCGTCCCAAAGATAGCGAGATTCTTCTTGAGGCCTTCCACATGTCGCACTTCTTGGATAGTGCGAACAAGCATCGTCATACATCTTCAACATGATGGTTCCGATGCCAATGACCTTTAGAGCATGGTCATTACAACCGTATACGTGATCCTCCTAAAATAGGTTCATAGTGATGGAACCATTCTCTTCGAGAGGTCATGTGATACGTCGCACTTTGAGTCGATAATCCAGGCATCGAGAGAATCTTTTCCTGCTTTTAGTTGTTGTTGTCGCCTCGCAACACAATGCACTCCATCATTTGAAGTGCTAGCCACATTTCCTTGAGGATCGGAGTTTTTCAAACTCCAACAGTCTTTCTTCAAATGACCCTTCTTGCCACAGATTGTAGCATTTAAAATTCTTCTTGCTTTTTGACTTTGATCTACTATGATTGTGACTCCCAGCTGGGGCCACGTTCGTTGATCTTCCTCTCATCACGATCGGGGCCTCCACTTGTTGTGAATCGGCTCGCTCGTCTTCTTTGTTCTTGCTTGCGCCGATTTTCTTCTTCTAGAACAAAGCAAATGCAACATCATCGAAGGCTAAACAATCCGTTAAGAGATTATTTGTTAGATTGATGATGAGTTGATCATACGAATCCGGTAGACTTTGAAGCGAAGTTCAAAGACGTTCTTGCGATTCTATTTTATAACTCAATGATGTGAGTTGAGAAAATAGTGTATTCATCGCATTGATGTGCTCCGTCATCAAGTAGACTCCGCCATCCGTAGAGTGTATAATTTCCTCTTGAGAAAAATTTTGTTGTGGAGTGACTTGGCCTCGTACAATTTTCCAAGGTGATCCCGATCTCCTTGATGAGCTTTTCTTCTCTTCAATGCTTGACAATACTCCATCGCCTAGTGACAGATGAAGATTTGCAATAGCATTCTCGTCAATCTCGTTCCATTTGGCGTTGTCTTGAAATCACCGCCTTTCGCCGATGGCCGCCAAACAATTATCCTTTCTCGGGATAGCCTTCATCTTTAATTTCCACGGAGAAATTACTCCCGTTGAATTTCTCAATCTTGAACTTTGTCGCCATTGCTTCTATCACAAATTATCTCAACCAGGCTCTGATACCACTTGTTGTAAAAATAGACCGAATAGAGCAAGACCACGACAAATAATTTGGGATAATAAAAGTGAAGAAAAATGGACACAGAGATTTTTACGTGGAAAACCCCCAAACAAATTTGGGTAAAAACCACGGGCAAGGATAAAAGAATTTACTATGAGAAAAATAATAGGTGTTACACAATCTCTCTATTTATAAAGGAGAAACACTGGAAAATATCTCTCTTTATAATAGGAGAACACTCACTCTCTATTTGCTCACAACAGAGCACACTTGCACTTTGCACTGCTATCTTGTGCTCTGAGCTTCTGCTTTCTCTACGCTTTGTTCTAACGCGTTGGGCCTATTTATAGGCAACCAAAGACGCATTGGTCAAAGCAATCAATCAATCAATCAATCATAAACGCGTAAGACGCGTTTAGTGCATTTTCCTTGCATGTGGGTCCCACGTGTGGGGCCCACATGTTTCTTCACAGAGAAAATGCTGCCATTGAACACAAGGGTGCCGCAATTGTGCATTGCATATGTGAGTTGATGTTCATTTGATGCAAGACAATATATCATATATGCAATTGCAAATAAGTACATTGTCGATCAATTGCGGTTCTCAAAATATGATTTGATAATGAGATTTATTTAATAAGTTCAGACTAAACCCATGAATGATGATATATCGAAATTCAGAAGTATGCCAGCCGATCATTTTATTGGTCTATTGTTTCAAGCAAACTGTTGCACCCCCATATTTAAAGTACAGCGTTACGACCCCTCGAAGCGTGCCGGCAACGAAAACCGGAATGTAACATTTTTGTCTTGCAATCAGTCTGAAGACTAAATCTTCCAAGTCCATTTGTCATTCAACTTTGCAAACCATAACATGCTAACAAAATTTTAAAAAACATGTACGTAACTATCACTGGCCGGCTTTCAATATTCCTTATTAGTTAGTAGCATAATATTTAGCATTGACTTTATTGGCCTAAGTCTCTCTAAATTTCGCGTTTGGAGCATTAACATTGAACTATAACGGAAATGTCATCACCACCACAAATGGTGTCATTTTATCATCCTTATCAATTAATTTTAGAGTACTTTACTTTTGTCAAATGAAGGTTCCAAGACTCCATTAAGAATAAATTAAGAGATCCACTTGTATAAAGTAGCATCAACATGATTACAATATTATGTGATGACGCGAACACTGTTTCCTAACGCATAGCCAAGTAATTCACCACGCTTAACTAATTGAGCTTTTTTTTAAAAAAAATAAATTATAATTTACTGTTTCGAAAGAGATTTGTTAATTATGTTAAGATATTACCTTAATTGATTACAAGCTCACAAGGCGCAACCTCCACCTCATTATGAGACAATTTTGTCTCATTTACAAACTTACATGGAGCAATTACAAGCTTGGGGACGTTAAGTGAACATACCTAGCTGGTCGCAATAGATCTATAGAACCTAAATTCAGACTATGTTCTCTTCCTCATTAATTGCTTCATTGATCAATCAAAGATCAACTAATTAATGAATAGCTATCTAATTTACATTCATAAGAAGAAAAACTTTAAGGTTGTTATTGGCTTAATTATAAACATCCTTTCATTTCATTTTGTTTCAGAAAAGAAGAGCCGTTTCGAGTAGAGCTCAGCGAAATCACTCGTCAAAATATGATCAAGTCAAGATAATATAAACTAACGGCAACTCCGGCTTACATCGATCGATGCATTGTGTTAACTTTCACTGAGGTTTTCACAGTTTCTCTTGACTTGGCCATGGTGGACTCATCCAACATGAAAAACACAAAGGAGTTACAAAGGCAATATGCCAAGAAGAAGAGTTTTGTGTACTTCACCCTTCAAGACTCAAACCAGTCAATCTAAATAAATTAACTACTAATCCATGCTACTATATATGCATAAGCCAACTACTAACTAAGTCGTCGCATTATCAATCGATCTATCTAACTAGGCCGTCGACAAAACTCTTAGTAGCCTGGTGTTAATTTGATGATCAACATGGGAGCAAGATTGCTATGGATGCTAATTAGTTTGTATGTGCTAATATTTGCCACATCTGTTGAGGGTGGTGGTGTGTTTAAGGTGCACCACAAATACAGTGGTCAGAAGAGGACTCTTGGAGCAATTAAGAAGCACGATATCCACCGACATGGCAGGAGTCTCGCCGGTATCAGTTTCCCACTTGGCGGGAATGGGCGTCCTACTGATTCCGGGTTAGTTTCTACTGTATCTAAAAGAATTCCCCTGTTCATTCTTTTCAAGAAGCTAAAGAAACATGTATGCGCATTTTATAATTGAAACATTACAAGTATATTTTGAGCAGCATATAACACAACGATTTCATTTCGGTTGTTATTCAGTCGATGTAAGTATGGCAAGGGACTGTATAAATGAACATGTATATATTTCGACAAAGATGAATACTAACTTTGATTGTTTTACTGCTGTTGTTTCAGGCTTTACTATACCAAAATTGGGATCGGAACTCCTTCAAATGACTACTATGTTCACGTTGACACTGGAAGTGACATTTTCTGGGTGAACTGCCTCGGATGTCAGCAGTGTCCGAGGAAGAGTGATCTTGGTGTACACTTCTTCATTTCTTCTGCTTCTGAAACTCTTTCTAACATTCAAGCAAATTAAGTATTTCATTCGCTGATAGAGTCATGCCGCAATTTTTCTTTTGAACAGATAGACCTCAAACTATATAATCCACGTGGCTCTTCAACTGGACAAACTGTCGGATGTGATGATCAATACTGTCAAACACTAGCTCAAGGACCAGTTCCGAATTGCTCTCCTGGTGCAATGTGCCAATATGTTATGAAATACGGAGATGGAAGTGCGACTGGTGGATACGTCGTTAAGGATGTTATATCGTACAATCAAGTATCTGGAAACCTGCAAATAACATCGGGAAATGCAAGCGTCACATTCGGGTAAGTTACATCGGTCAAGTAAAGATCATGACCAGAACAATTAGCTAAATCCATTTGATCAAAATGGTTTGTCACTAAGAAAATTGTACTTAACTGTTACTAACAAGCAGTATTTGAAACTTTGGAACAGGTGTAGTGTTGCATCAAATGGCAATCTTGCCCAATCGACGATGGCAACTGATGGAATACTTGGTTTTGGACAGTCAGGTACATCTGTGATTTCGCAACTGGCATCGGCTAAGAAAGCAAGGAAGATATTTGCTCATTGCTTAGATAGTCAACATGGAGGGATCTTTGCCATAGGAAATGTGGTGCAACCAAAAGTCCAAACAACTCCTATAGTGCCGAATCAGTATGTGATCCAATCTATCTTTTGTTGGTACTGCTACTTTTTTTCAGCTAAAAATTTATAGTTCACCTGGATATAACTTTCCTAGTATGTTAGTCTTGTTAGGTTTTGAGAAAAATACTGAAGTGTTTATTATAATACCAATAAGATTTCGGAAATTTTACATGCATGTATAAGTAGTAAAAAAAGTGAAGAAATATTAAATATTAAATAAACCAGTCCTGTTACAAATACAAAAAGTAAAAAAAGGGAAGGGAAAACAAGAATTTGAGAAGAAGAATTCTCTTAACAAATGAAAGGAAGGTTTTTCAAAGGCACTTATCATGAAATAGTTTTTTATTTTTATTTTTATTCTTAGAATCTATATGCAGAACATGCTTATCAATTATCATCAACAATTTTCTTAGGTCGCATTACAATATCAACTTGGAGAACATTCAGGTGGGGAAGGATAAAATAACAGGAGATGACTTGGGAAGCCAGGCAGTAATTGATAGTGGTACAACCTTGGCTTATCTGCCACAGAAACTATATGATCCATTGATAAGCAAGGTATTCACAATTTCGAAAAGCATGTTCATCTAAGCTAAGGGTTCTTCAAGAAAAAGATTAAGCCTCTTAAGCTTGTATGTCAGATCCTGGCCGGTCATTCAGACTTGAAATTGCGTACCGTTGAGGATCACTTCTCATGCTTTGACTACAAAGGAAGGTATTTTATCATGGACAACTCCATTAATCTTTTCTTAGCTTGTCTCCATTGTTAATAGCCAAAAGAAAGGCTTTAATATATTCTTCATTTCTTATGGCAGTGTGGATGACAACTTCCCAACTGTTACATTTCAATTCAAGAACTCAGTGCTGGTAACAGTTTATCCACACGAGTACTTGTTCGAAGTCAAGGTAAGTAGAACGATCGAGTTACCTAATTTCCATTTTACAATCAATCATTTTATATGGTTAATTTTTTTAACAGGCCTCGATGTATAGTTGCCTAATCTTGATAACTTTTTTCGATGGGAATCTCGCCTAATCTTGTTAACTTTTGAATGTGCTTATTTTCTTTTGCATATATAGGAGTATGAACTATGTATCGGGTGGCAGAACAGCGCGGTGCTATCTAAGGAAGTGAATACTTTGACTATTCTAGGAGGTATTTGCAGAAACATTTGAATGTGTTTTTTCTTTCTTTTTTTTTTCCTGGTTTATTCCATTCGTCTAACTATCATTTCTCTCGCGCAGATTTAGTCATATCCAACAAGGTAGTTGTGTATGATCTTGAAAAACAGGTCCTGGGATTTGCAAACTACAACTGTGAGTATCAAGCACTCTCCATTTACCTATCTTCTATTGCTACTGATTTTCCCCTCCTTTTATTATTTCTTCCTAAGAGATTTCCTGTATCATTTTCCCTACTATTTTGCTATTCATAATATTTGCTATAATAATTCAACATTCACATTAAAAATGCAGTACTTAGTAAATGCTAGTCATTGTATTGCTCAAACATATATCAAGAAAATGAGAAACATGACATATAGAAGATTGTTATGTTTAAGTCACTTAGTCTGACTTAAAAGTTCATTTCTCTTTTTGGCTGGTTGGTTTTAGGCTCTTCAAACATCGAAATAGAAGATGATCAATCTGGATCATCATATCAAGTTGCAAGCGTAAAGCTTAGTTCTTCTGCTGAGACTCTTTTTTCAGGAAGAGCCGCAGTGGGGGTGTTGGTTGTCTCTACTCTTCTTGCCATTATTCTCTAATATCCAGCTAGCTAGAATTTCTTCCAATGTTTTCGTTGATATTTCGAAATTAAATCCTTGTCAATTATATTTTTTAGTCTCTAAAGCTAAGGAGGCAGGCCTGGCATTATCATTCAGTCTATTTCTAATTAATGTACTGTGACATATTGTAATTTTTTTTTGAAAAGATTTCACATATATTTTAGTTTGATATAGCTAATGATTTATATCGATGTTGTCTAACAATACTTTCCGTCTATCGCAAATCTAATTCAGCGAAATATTACTCAAAAAAGCAATGTATGTGGATCCATCGTTTGTATAAATCATATAGAACAAGAAGTACGCATTAAATCCATCCAACCCAACAAACTTCTTCATAAAATGAAGTATTTGGCTAAATAGTAAAAAAAAAAAAAAAAACTAATCCCAAACTTTGCATGCATTTTTTTTAGCAAAAAATCTCAAATTTTGAGATTTGTTTCAATTTTTTCCTACTCACCTTTTAAGACAATTTGGTATTTATGCGGCAAATTTCTTCGACTTATTTGAGAGATTTTTGCTAAGATTTGTGATTTTAATCTCTTTAACTTTACCAAGAAAAATTTGACACATTAGCGCTATATTGTCTTAAAAAGGAGTCGGGCTGAAATAACAAACATTTGAGATTTTTTTGAGAAAATTTAAAGTCGGAGATTATTTTGAGGAAAAACGTAAAGTTTGAAATTATTATGACTATTTAGCCAAAGTGGGTTTTTTTTTTTTGGGAATTTCTAACTTGTTTTGATTCAATCCCTTCGACCAAATCAGAACAAGCATTTGCAAAATCAAATAAAAAACAAGTCGTACCGACAGACAAGCTATGATTTGTCTAGTTTTATGTATTGTTCATTCAGAAATTCAAATTCAATCACTGGAAATCGAGCGCTGTAGATCTTATTTGAACAGAAATTACCTGAGCGAAGTGCTTCGCAGAGACGGCGGGAGAGATACAGAACAGTAGAAATATGAGTGTTATGCATTGGGACCTTTGTATGTCCACGTCTTTGAGGCGCACCTTAATGGCTCATGTGAGCCAATGTGTATGTTGCAACGTGCCATACCCATTGTCTCTCATAAAAAAAGTTGCGCTAAAGGCACACTGTAATCCTCTCAGGGCACCCCAGTAATTTATCAGGGCACCCTGGTACTTTTACCTAAATGTCATTTCATTTGAAGTGCGAGCACCCCACCACCAAATCGAATGAAACCCTTCTTTTCTCCTTTCCATCACGACATCAATTCCTCAATATACCAAATCCCCTCACTTTCTTGCTTGTTTAATGTAGATTTGTTGTTTTTATGTCCGGATGATATATTTAACTTCAATCCCGTGGTGTTCAGTTACACTATCTTTTGGTTTCGGACGTCTATTGTCGATATTATTGTGTAAGTGTCGGTTAATATCAATCGACACCTAAGTGAGAAGGACCCTTAGACCACGTGGCTACGTATCACCGAGACTACTGGTTTTGATATCGGTGACCTGTTATCGAGACATTAAGTTATATCTCGGTTGCTTACAACCGAAGTGTAATAAAAAGCTACGTTTGGGATTAAACTCGACTGGTAATAACCGACACTTTTTGTTAGTTATCAGTTATAGGGTACCGAGACACTACAACATGTCTCGGTCCTGTGTGACCGATAAATTTGCGTCCGTGGCTCACCTTCGAAAATGGAAAAAAAACTCACAAAAACCATAAAAACTAACTTGTCATGTACGACTTCTACCTCCCACTCATTTTCTTCAACCATTAGACTCTTAAAAACACTTAAAACTCGTTGAATCTCCGGGCGGCGACGGATCGACAAACGCGATGTCCGACCCGCGACGGATCGACTTGACTTTGTAAAAACATCGAGTTTTCAAAAGTGTGGTGCCCTGAGAGGGCATTTGAATGGACATGTGAATTGTTGGGTTGAATGAGGGTATTTTTGTTAATTGGTTATAAAATCAGTTTTAATTAAAAATGGCAAGGTGCCCTGAGAGAATTGCAGAGTGCCCCTAGTGCGACTCAAAAAAAAAAGTGGCCCCCCAAAGAACACTTTTTCCTTTCAGACAGTTACATAAAAATCCCATAGTGACATTTATAGCGGACAAGCGTGCTTCAATTACTTTTGTGATGCTTGTAATTGTTGGGTTTATATATTGTATATGTTTGATATCATATCAAATGTTTGAATATTCTAATTTTCCGAGACAAATCTCTTTAGGATATGTCGATCAATTACATTTCCTTTTGTTCTCAAGAAGTGTTCGACCAATTACCACATTTTTTTTTTTTGAAGTACAAGTAGAACTTTCATTGATCATGATGGCTCAATATCTTCAATAGAACAAGACTAAACATATATATGATCAATTATCCTGATAAAAGGTATATTAATTCGCTAATCCTAATAATTCGACCAGTCACAATGTATTAATCAACATTCGAATGATCAACTTAATTTTCTGAGGTTCCCATAAATGTTAAAAATGAATGCCAGCCAATTGACTCAATAATAATTTAGAAATAATAGAAAGCAACACAGCAGAGCTGCTGCAGGAGCTCCAACAACTGCAACTCCGGCTACCACTCTATTGATGCTAATATTAATTATATTCCATCTTTGTGTTGTGTTGATTCTCGACGAGGTTTTTACTTGATTTGGCCATTGCGGACATGTCCATCAAGACAAACATGAAGGAGTTTACAAGGCGATATCATGACAAGAAGAGAAGCTTCGTTCCCTTCGCCCATTAACACTTTCATTAGTCAATCTCTTAATGAACTGTTTTTTTTTTTTTTTTGAAAATATCTCTTAATGAACTGTAAATCCATGCAACTATATATATAAGCCAACAACAAACTTGCATCATCGATCAATCTATCTATAGAGATCAATCTATCTATAGATTCTATACATATATACATTGCATATATTTATTTGTTATTGGTGTGGTGTTATGGATGGAAGAGTGCTATGGATGCTTATTAGTTTGTATCTATTAGTATTTGTGGTCTCTGGTGTTGTGGGTGGTGGGGGAGTGTTTAAGGTGCAACACAAATACAGTGGTCTGCAGAGGACAATTAGGGAAATTAAGAGGCATGATATCCGCCGGCATGGCCGGAGTCTCGCCGGAATTGATCTCCCGTTGGGAGGGGACGGCCGTCCTACTGATTCCGGGTCAGTTACTATGGTTCACTACTGTTAAAATTGTTTCATTATTTGATATATTTGATATCTTAGTTGATATATATGTATAGGACTAAACAAATTTCAACAAAGATGAACACAAACCTTACTTGATTTACTGCTGTAAAATTCAGGCTTTACTACACAAAGATTGGGATTGGAACACCTTCAAATGACTATTATGTCCACGTCGACACTGGAAGTGACATTTTTTGGGTGAACTGCATCGAGTGCAAGCAGTGTCCGAAGAAGAGTGACCTTGGGGTATACTTCTTATTAGTTTCTTCTGATTCTGACATTCTATGAAAATTCGAGCGTAAATTTTCGCACAATAGCTAGTAGATGTAAGCTGCATTTGTTCTTCTGAACAGATAGAACTCAGACTTTATAATCCACACACCTCTTCAACTGGTCAAACGGTTGGATGCGACGATCAATTTTGCCAAACACTAGCTCAGGGACCAGTCCCGAATTGCTCTCCTGGAGCGTTGTGCGAATATGTTATGAAATATGGAGATGGAAGTGCAACGGGTGGATACGTCGTAAAGGATGTTATAAACTATGACCAAGTATCAGGAAACCTGCAAACAACAAAGGGAAATGCAAGCGTCACATTCGGGTAAATTGCGTACCTTCTGTTGTGGAAAAATTTAAGAAACAAAACTCAATTAAGTAAGCACCAAAAAAATACTTAATTGGGCAAGAGCATGTCCTGCATCAAATATCATAGATAGTGTATAATCAAGGGCACACAACAACTGCATCATTATACCAGCATTAAGTGTTGATGATTCAAGTAAAATGGAGACATCATACTGAAATGCAATACAGAACATTGAAAGATTTTGAGTCGATAAGTTGTATAAATCCACAATCATCCTCTCGCACATTTTTCACAATGGTTGGTTAACAAAAGAATTGATAGGCATGGAACTAGGCACAGGATGTCAATAACAGGATTAATATTGTTCACATATCTCATCCATTCACTTTTCTAAACAATAGTTGCAAATACAGCATGTAGCTTTTTGAACTATTTAATATAACGCTCGCTGTTACTAATATGCAATATTTGAAACATTTGGAACAGGTGTAGTGTTGCATCAAGTGGCATGCTTGCTCAATCTATGATGGCAACTGATGGAATACTTGGTTTTGGACAGTCAAGTACATCAGTGATTTCGCAGTTAGCATCGGCTAAGAAAGCGAGGAAGATATTCGCTCATTGCTTAGACAGCCAAAATGGAGGTGGAATCTTTGCTATAGGAAATGTGGTGCAGCCAAAAGTCCAAACAACTCCATTAGTGCCAAATCAGTATGTGATTTCGTCTATCTTTCGAGATTTTATGTTAAAATGTATATGCAACATATACTTATTTTTGACCATTTCTTAGGCCCCATTACAATATCAACTTGGAGAACATTCAGGTGGGGAACGATAAAATTCCGGCAGGTGAATTAGGAAGCCAAACAGTAATTGACAGTGGCACAACCTTGGCTTATCTGCCGCAGAAACTTTACGATCCACTGATAAGCAAGGTATGCACAGTTTTGAAAAACCTTCTCATTTGAGGTTCTTTCAAGACAAATATTTGAACTCCTATATAAGCATTTATATATGTCAGATACTGGCTAGTCACTCTGACTTGAAAATACGTACAGTGGAGGGGCATGTCCAATGCTTTGACTACAGTGGAAGGTATTCGTTCATGGCCAAGTCTGTCATTTTTGCATTTTTGATTTGTAAATAGTCGATTCAATAGAAAATGAAGAAATTAGACGAGGTAGGGGTAGACCAAACTAACTTGGGACACATTGATTAGGAGGAATTTAAATGATTTGGAAAGCACACCATCAATTACATTGCATTAAATTGAGCACAATGGAAATGCTTGATCCATGTAGTTGACACCAACTAATTCAGGATCGAGGCTATGTTGTTGCTGTAATTCATAAATAGTCCAAGTGTGTCTGCGTCGAAGTTCACAACTCTTCTAATTTAGAACACACCCAATAATCTATATTGCTTTTACGTACAATGGTAATTCCCAACAGAAAGGCCTAACATTCTTCATCTATTATGGCAGTGTGGACGATAACTTCCCAGCCGTTACATTTCAATTTCAGAACTCAGTGTTGGTAACAGTTTATCCACACGAGTACCTATTCCAAGCCAAGGTAAGTAGAATGAGTAACATATATCACAATCATTCATGATCATATGGTTCATTTTCTCGACTGGCCTCAGTATAACTCCCTAATTTTAACAGTTTTGGAATGTATATTATTTTTTCACACATACTGTGGCATTCATAGGAATACGGAACATGTATCGGATGGCTGAACAGCGCTACGCTATCCTCGGAAGTGAATAACTTGATTCTTCTGGGAGGTATTTGCTGAGACTTTCTTCATGTCAATGCATCTAAAATATTTAAATTGAGTTTATTGTACCCTTTTCACTGCGTCGCCATCTTTGCATTTGAAAGTGGCAATGCATTAGCTATAACAATGCCAATGTAAATCATTCTATCACAAGATATATCTATGTCCGAAATAGCATTCGTTAGAATTGCACTTCTGCACTCAAATGAGGACTTATCCTTCAAACACTGTGAGACTAAATTATTGTACCTATAATTTGACTCCCATTCACTTTCAAAAACCATCAAGAAACCAAAATGTAAATTCATAATCTCATTATCTAAATCCAACAGTACTAAATATCTCTAATCACAAAGAAATGTGATAATTAATATGAATTGGAGAAAAAATACCATAAACAAAAGTCAAACTTCACAAACACACATGGATTCACACTCTAGTCATAATAGTTAATCACAGACACCATCAAACAATTATTCATATAATTTTTTTAAGAGTTTCCCTAAATTCTAGTGTTTGATTTCTCTCCTCCCAACCCCAACTGATATCAATAAGCCTAAAGTCAGACCGAATTGGGTTTTTTGGGACAGTCGCGCAGCACCAAGGCACAGCCCTACATATGATAAAAATTCAAACTTTCACTTCTGTCATGCAAAACAACTTTTTTTAGTACATTGACCTTCATTTCTCTCATGCAGATTTAGTTCTATCCAACAAGGTAGTCGTTTATGATCTCGAAAATCAGGTCCTGGGATTCGCAAACTACAACTGTAAGTAACAAGCATTCTCATATAATTATCTCATATAATTTTTTCCACATTCACATAAGAATCATAGAATTTGCGTAACACAACATAATCATGCATTCCCTAAAACACTCGTCGATATCTCCCCAGATACTGTCTCCAACTAAACCACTTATATAATTCATTTATAAGTTTCACTTACTTGATGTGGGACTATTGTTTCGGTCCACACATCTCAACATCACTGAAATTTCTCATTTCTCTTTTTGGCTGTATGGTTTTAGGCTCCTCAAGCATCCAAATACAAGACGATAAATCCGGGCCACCACTACAAGTTGGAAATGAAAATCTCAGCTCTTCTGCTGAGACCCTTTTCGCAGGAAGCCCAACAATGATGGCGATGATGATTGTCTTCGCACTTCTTGCTCTAATTCTGTAGTATTCAGCTAGCTATAGCTAAAAAGTTCTAATGAATTCGCCCATGTCCTCGAAAATAAACCCTTTTTTAATTAAATTTTGTGGCCTCTGATTTCTGTAGCAAATCTAATTCACATATGTTTTTGCTCGCTTAGCTAATGTTTTTTGACAATACTACTAAACAATGTCTACTTTAAAAACCTGATTTGCCTGAAATCCAGTTCCCCGTAAAACCCTGAACACAACCCAATTCTTATTATTACATCAAATCCATCAAAACCCACAAAAATTCTCTAGGGAAGTAATTGATTTATCAGAATTGCAGAATTTGAAACATTTGCAATCAATCACTTCAATCAAATAAAAATGAAAAAAAAAAAAAATCTCGAATACATCAAAAGTAACACACCGAAATGATTGAAAAAAGGGTTTTTTTGTGAACTTGCCTCTGAAAACCAAATCAAGGGCTTTGATTTTCTTATGAGATTTGAAAATGGTGGTCCGATGGGTGATAGCATCTCCAATGTAGATGGTGAACTAGGTGGGATAGAATAGACATCCCAACTAAAAAAACTTTCTCGAATGGTAATGTAAATTTATACTGTAGAGATGATGTTACATAAATAATTGTGAATCGCTCCCTCTAGAAATAGAGGCTGCGATAAAGAGCGTGCGACATACCACATCATCAAGATAACCAAAAAAAGAGGCGTATACAATAGAAAACCAGAAAAAAAAAATGAGAAGATTTGCGTTTTTTTGTTTTGGATTTTGGTTGGTAACAAATCTATATATATCATATGTATGTATGTATCAATCAATATGTATTTTTTAGCAAGGATCATATAGGTAAATTATTGTATATATATATAAAATAAAAGCGAGAGCCTTTTCCTTCGTAGTCGATGTGTTCTCTTTAATTTCTTTGTTCAACTGAAGAATTGATCAGCGAATGAGTTCGATTTTTTTACTTTTTGTGATTTTTAGTTAGGTTAAACTTGGTGTGATTCTTCTCTATCTCGATCTTACCATCACTGGAACTTGATGATCAACGCATACACTTTTTTTTTTTTGATATTTTTGTATGTCCCTTACTGAATCAATGTTCTTTCCAAATGTCCAATTAAAGCTTTCGTGTTTCTTTTTTACCACAGATGCTCAACTTTAATTGGTTTAGTCATTTTGCACTTAAATTCTGCTCTTGATAACCTCTTACTGAAAAATATATGTTCTGCAAATTTGGGCGCCATTTAATATCAGTATTATTTTCTTCAGTAAACTGCAATTTTATGACTTAGATGTAAAATTAAGCTCATAACCATCAGTGACCCCTTGGGCTTTAGGTTTTGATCTCCAATTCAAAGCAACTTTCTCTTGTCCCGTCACCCAACAGTTTCAGCTGTGGTGACAATACCTTCAACCAACTTTTTTTCTTATAAGAAACCAACACTTTGAATCCTACATGAGTTCAACTCCGGACCTCCCCCAACCTTGCCTTTAGCGAATGATGTCTCATCCATCTCACTGGAGATGCTTTGGCAATACCTTCAATTATCTTTTGGTGTATGTATCAGAACTCTTTCACTATTTATTTTGCTTCTCCAATTTAGGATGGGATTAAGGTCGGATAAACATGCAAGTGAGAAAAGTTGCTCTCCTAACTTTGAAACTTGAAAGTCTTTCCTCTCCATTTGCTCAATATGTTATGCTTACTTCGTTTGAACAATAACTTTGTGGCTACTAATTACACAGTCTAAAATGGTCAGCTTACGGGTATACTTGCCTATCATGACAACTTACTCCATTCATGTTCTTGTTGGTTTTATATGTATGCACACAAGGTCTATAACCCACGAAGTGGTTAGTGACTTGTTTGTTTCTTTATCACAACAGGCAGGCGTTGCCGTTTGAAGTCGAATTCAAGGCATTTTTTTTATGATCATAGGTGTCCCAACCTTTTTTTATCCCTCCCTACATAGGTTTTAAATTTATGAGAAACCAACTTAACTACAACACCCTTGAATCTTACATAAGTTGAGCCCCCAACGTTGCCTTTAGCAAGGGATGTCTCGTCCATTTCACTAGAGTTGCTTTGACTTATTTGCATCATGTGCTCGATATTGGGTGTGTGCGGTTCAAATTAAGTCTTATGCTTCAATATTAGTGTTGATGTTGGGTTCACTAATATTTTGTGTGTTCCATTTAGATTACAAAACCTACTCAAATTTGAATAGATAATTCATTTGTACTTTTCGAATATACCCTTTTCCGTAATCATAACCTATTTCAATCCTATTTCTCTCTCGCGGCGTCTTCTCTTCGTCTACAACTCGACTCTCTTTCTCTTTCCCTCCCGTCTCTATTTATCTCACCAAACATGCCCTAGGGTTCACTCTCTCTATTTGTTTAAATTGCAGTGAGTCTGTTTCTAATGTATTGATCAATGGATTATGAATTAATCATCATCAATTAAATTAAGTGCTTTTCTTTTTGAAATCAAGTGTATTGTATAATAATACTACGTTAATTACTTATTGATATTTCAAAACCTTTAAATCAAATAATGAATCCGAACCCATCTTTAAATTTGCTCAATAGCGAATGCTTACAAAATTTATCTTGGGTTTCATGGTTTATGCTGATTTACTCTTTTATATCTTATATATTGACTTGAATTGTGTCAATATTTGCACTACAACTTGGATGCTAATTTATAAAGAGTTGAATAATTTCTTTGGCTGCTTCTTTTCTCTCCTTCCTCTTCAACTCTTCTTTCTTTTTCTTTGCTTTCTTTTCTCGTCGTCTCCTCTCTTTACGCTTTTAAACTCTTCTTTCCTTCATCATCTCCTCTTCAATTATCCACTCGTCAGCTTCTCGGACACGTAGAAACACCATTGCTTGGCTTCCAAACTAACGAGTCATTTACTGGGAGAAAAGTTTGAAGAAAGGAAAGCTTGTGGTGGTGGGATTGAAGAAAAGAAAGCTTGCTATGGTTATGAAGAAAAATAAGACTATATGTGCTCAAGAAGCTCGGTATCAGCAGATGTCCAACCTTCTACAGCACTAACGACCATGATAATCACATCAGCTCCCATAGCAACAGCTTCTGACCTCTCTACTCCTATTTCACATACAAGTTTGACAAGCTTACTTACAGAAGTTGTTTCATGATGTGGTGGCAATACAAGCATAGTTAAAAGAATTTCTTAACAACATAAATTGATCATTTTTTTTTTTTGGTAGGAAATTGATAATTTCAATATCTAACAAGGTATATTCGAAAAAAGAAAATTTGTATATAATGAAGTGATGAAACCAAGAAATATTTATGGCTTCTACTAAGCTCAATACTAAAAATACTACCTAGCTTAGTCATTTATATTTTTATGAGGATGCGTAGATTGTTTATTTAAAATTAGAAATTGTTCTAATCTTCAATTGCTTACTTTAAAATGTTCATTATCTACTTAATTCATTTATACTTTCCTTATTTCTTCTATATATATATATATAATTTCATATTTACTTAGTAAATATTAAAAAAGGATTCCCGATAGCATAACGAGCGAACACTATCGTCGTAGCACGTACATGAACTAATCGATATACATGGGTACTACTACCATGAGAACATCAGCTACAACCATTATATTTTAATCTAACACATTAATTAATGTGTCATAAATGTAAAAAATATTTAATGCACAACACATTTTGAGGGGTTCTCATGACATGAGTATATATTTGGACTTCATTGTAGAATTTCTCTATATATATGTGTGTGTGTGTACACATTTTGAGGGATTCCCATGACATGGATATATACTTGGTCTCTCTCTCTCTCTCTCTCTCTCTATATATATATATATATATATATATATATGGAAAATGATAATCTGACACACTTTGAGCACATACTTTGTTTTTTAGCGTTTTGTTAGATGTAGGGCCTACGTCTAGGGAGACAAGAAAGAATCATAAATAGGCTAAAAAATAAATTGTGCGCCCAAAGTATGTTAGATTATCATTTTCCTATATATATATTGGCAAAGGATTCATCATTTAGCAACAAAATATTGTTGTTGACTTTTACATTTAGCAGTAAATAAAGATGTTGCTATTTTCATATTTAGAAATGACTTTGTTTGAAACAAATATTGCTTTTGGCAAGTGACGACAAATGCATTTGCTATTAAGACTGAGATTTGGATACAAATGTATTCGTCACTAAAATTTATACTTAGCTCAAAATATTTACCATGTTTGTCATATTTCAATTCATTTTCTACTCTGAAACCACATTATAAGTTATTATGATCTAATTCCCGTGAGCGCAGCTAGTGGGCACTATCATGTGTAGCACGTACATGAACTAGTATATATATATATACACAATAAACAAAAATCACCCAAAAAATTGATACGGTTAAACAAAAAAATTAAAGGAAATGATATATATGCATTTGTTAAAATTTTATTTAGCAATTTTTTTGAAAATAAACGTCTTCACGTGTGCAATCCACATTGTGCATTGGAGAAGGTTTTTGAACTTCAATGTCTATTTAGTCCATATAGGATAGACATTCCCTCCACAGTAATAACGTAACATGAATACACAGCCACAATCCACATTTGTCATTGGAGATGCTCTGAGTCCTCCAATTTGTGATATGAACATGTTTTTAGGGAAAAGGTGGGAAAAAAGAGAGAGTTTTAAAATTTTGAATTGACAAGCCTTTTAGCTGCTAAGGGTCAATTGACTATGACGTGGACCTATTTGCCCCTACAAACCAGGTTAGGAAATTAGGATTGCTTTAGTCTATATAACCTAGGCCCAAATTAGTCCAAAACCCGTCTAGACTTGCCTTTTGAGAGCCAAACTCTCTTGCATGCAAACTATGACTCGAGATAGTAATAGGCAAGTTAAACATCAGTCTCAAATTAATTAGGGTCAGCTATATAGTTGAAACTTTTTACTTGTGCCGATTTAATACTATAATTTGTTTGATCCATTTCATAAAGAGTAATATAAGTTTCACGCTGGATATCAACCTATCATGACCCTACACAATTTTTTTAGGTATGGATAATGGACTTGGGACCCCTCCTTCTTTATTTGGATTTGGGACCAATCATGCAACGTGCAAATACAATGTCCTACACCGAAAAAACACTTGGTCAAAGATTATAGTTTAAACAAAATAGTGCTCAACATAAACTGTATTTATATGTCAAAATTCGGATGCATGTTTAACATAATGTATAAACTGTTTTTTTTGGGGTAGGAATAAACTATATTTTTCTTTTTAGAAAAAGATTTTTTATTTTGTCCAAAAAAGAAAAAAAAAAGGAAATGAAAGTTGCACATATGAGGAGACTTTGCAAGCAGCATGTCTTTTGTTTTGTTTTTTGGTATGAACTCTATTTAGTCTTCACAATTCATCACAATATGTGCCTCAAATTGCAAACCAGTTTCACTTTCTGTTAAGTATTTGACACAAATTCAATGAATGTATTACCAGCGCCGCGCCAACTGTGTCCAATTGCAGCATTAATTATGTGAAAAATAAAATGCATTAGTAATTGAATTAATTAATTAATTAATTCATGAGCCAAAAAAAAAAAATTAATTAATTTATTTTTTGGGTAATTGTAGATATCCAGACTCTTTGTCCGACTAGTCCCATAGACTTTAGAATTGCGTAATGAGACCACCTGTGACTCGACGTTGAGCTGTCGTGGAGAATTGATGCCGAGGTCTTGCACATAACACACAACCCTGTCATCACCTTTACCACTACGTCACACCCGTATGGATTTAGTTGAATTAATTAATTAGAAAATATGAAAATTGATTGATGAGTAACACACTTTTGATACATAAATCTGCACACAATGGTGTTTGTGGATAATGTG
Organism: Stephania japonica; assembly: GCA_039657345.1. Lineage (NCBI taxonomy): Eukaryota > Viridiplantae > Streptophyta > Magnoliopsida > Ranunculales > Menispermaceae > Stephania > Stephania japonica. The sequence continues at coordinate 52,105,686 of CM077558.1, forward strand.
TGCGCACATCACGATGCCAAATCTAACATATATTAATTAAGAACTATGTATTAAAGTATGTTGATCTTTTTCCTTAAAATATTAAGAACCTCCAACCTAGCTTACTAAATAATCAACTTTAAATAATACGCTTCTTTCGTTTAGTCTAAACAATTTACATAATCCAAATGACCAAACGCAACTGGTCCCTCATAATAATCCAAAAACGTATAGTTGAGATTCTTTTATATAGTAATTACCGATCAACACCCTTAAATATTTGAATATTCAAAAACTCATACAAAAGGAATATTCAAAAACTAGAAATTCCAATTTGACAAAAAGAGAAAAAAAAAAATCCATAGAGGATTAATTTGGAGGGTCTCCAAAGGCAAAAATGAGTTGCTCTCAATGAAGCGAATACAAAAATAAATGTGGTATATTCGAGTAAGGTTTATCACATAATGATAAGAGACTTGGAGCATGTTTGGTATGACGCAACTTTTGCTTTTTTTTTTTTTTGGAGGAACTTTTGCTTGTTTTTATGTGACTATGGACATTGACAAGCACTAAAAAAATGGATGAAGAGAACTGTTTATAAGAATCACAACTCCTTTTGTAGTTTTAGGTAGTTTAATTTTGATTATCACGTTAGTGCCGCGTCACTTAATCAATGCTTTTTCAACGCAACAAAAGTGGAACAAATAAGTCCTTGATATTTCATTCACGTCATATCATATATAGATTTCCTATGGATCCAAGTAGTTTTTGTACTATCATTTAGATATGATAGATTTAATATAACTCAGCTAGGATGTATGAGTTTACTATGATCGTTTTAGATCGGTTCATTGATTTCAGAAGGATCATAATTATTCTTCAACGAGCATAATAAGAAAAGGAGAATGCTAGTGTAACTTCAGTTACACACTTATCTACATCCTTTTGATTTGTCGTCGCACACATCTTGGCAAAAATCAAGGAACACGCACAAAAGCATGACCAACCAACATGCTCTATATTGAGTTAACCTAGCATTTTCCACAAGAAAATGAAGTATAATTATTTATTTATTTATTTTTGAAAACAATGAAGTGGAAGACTTGAAGTTGTAAAACCAAGAGAGCCATAATATTCTAAAATGAGATTAAACAAATGACACACAAGTTAGACTCATAAACTACTAAAGTCTCCTAAGAAAAAGTCAATACCATTAACTTAGCCATCAACTACTCTCTCTCTCTCTCTCTCTCTACATCTAGATGAGCTGCTAATTCTCTTAGGTGCCTTCTCTTATTGTCTCTCTTTGCCTTGTTATGACCTTGACTTCAGCAACCGCGTACAAACCCATCAAGGAAAATACCGGTGAGTTTCCAAGTCAATCCTCCAATGTAACATCCAATCTCAATATATATATATATACACACACACACACACACACATGATAACAACGAAGTCACAAAACATAAACATTAATTCATTAAGTTCTTCATTCAATTAATTCTTTCTTAGTTGATTGATTGATTAATATAATTTATATCACCATGGCTGTAAGGGTGGTGGTGATGCTTATTAGTCTGTACATATCATTGTTTGTCATCTCTGGTGTGGTTGGTAGAGGTGGTGATGGTGTTGGCAGTGGAGGATCTGGGATCTTCAAAGTGCAACACAAGTTTGGTAGGCAGAAGAGGTCTCTATCTGCAATTAAGGAGCATGACAGCGTGCGCCACGGCCGGAATCTCGCCGGGATTGATCTTCCATTGGGTGGGAATGGTAGCCCAACTGATACTGGGTTTGTTACACAATTACATGATATGCAGCTCAAATTCTGTTCAAATTCATCAAATGATTCTTAGAAAACATTTCACTTCTATTCCTCTGATTTCCAGCTTAAAATCTGTTCTGGCAAGTTAATAGACAAAGTTCAAAAAGATCAAATCTTTGATGATTCCCCCATACATGCATGATTGAGTTGTGAAAACTTCTATATCTTACATCTGAACTGAATTCTTTTTGGTTAATGAATCTCTTTCTAGTTGTTCTGAAACAAAAGGAAATTTTCTAGAAGAAACACGGGGTTCTGCTTCTGGTGGCAACTTGCTATTCGACAGGGTCCCACTTATGGAATCAAATCAATACCTTCTAAGAAAAATATTTGAATACCAATCTCATCTTTGTTATTGTTGTTTCAGGCTTTACTACACAAAAATTGGGCTCGGATCACCTTCAAGCGACTACTATGTTCACATTGACACTGGAAGCGACATTTTCTGGGTGAACTGCGTCGAATGCACCAATTGTCCAAAGAAGAGCGATCTTGGTGTACACTTCTAACTAATTCTTTTTCTGATATCGTTCAAAAACACCAAACAAATTAAGATTTTCATCCGCTGATAACATATGCTGAAATCCTTCTTTTGAACAGATAAAACTCCAATTATTCAATCCACACACCTCTCCCACGGCAAAAATGATTGGATGTGACCAAGACTTTTGTGAAGCAATAACAGAAGGCCCAGTTCCCAATTGCGTTGCAGGTGCAAGATGCCAATATACTTTGTCATATGGAGATGGAAGTGCGAATGCTGGATACTTTGTGCAGGATCTTGTAAAGTACGACCAAGTTACTGGAAACCTGCAAACAAAATCGACAAATGCGAGTGTAATATTCGGGTAAGTCATAGAATTTCTCTTGTGAAAAAACACAAGGCACCAGTAACCTGCATCATTCATTTGAAACAACAAAAAGTCTGTTTAGGAGTTCTGAAAGTATTGTCATATTAAATTTTCACTGATAAGTGTAAATGTACAGCACATTGCACATCCGGAAGTGTGACTTGAGCAGATTAAAAATCACATTCCAACAAGAATTTATGTAGAGAACATTTATACATAGCACCATGCATTTACTGTTGCTCATATCTAGTGTTTGCAATCTTTGGACCAGGTGTGGTATTTCACCAAGTGGCAATCTTGCCGAATCTCAAATGGCAACGAGTGGAATACTTGGATTCGGACAGTCAAGTACATCTATGATATCTCAGCTGGCATCAGCTAAGCTTGTGAGAAAGGTATTTGCTCATTGCTTAGACAGTAAAAATGGAGGTGGAATCTTTGCGATAGGAGATGTGGCGCAGCCAAGAGTTAAAACAACTCCATTGTTACCAAATCAGTATGTAACTCCATCTACTCATGTTGCAAATCTTTTCTACAGAAAAATGAATATATGCTTTTTCAAATTGCTATTTATTTTCCACAGTACTGTTGTGCATCAATTTAATAGAACTAGGTTGGAATAAATACAGTTCATTTGGATGAAATTTTTCTAGTATCTGATTAAAATTCCGGAACAAATCCCAACCAAAAAATCAGGACTTTTTATCTATTATTATTATTGTTATTATTATCAGAGAAGAGATCTTTCAGTCTACAAATGAACAGCTTAAGCCTTAAAATACTATATCACTACAAAGAAAAATAGAGACATTGAAAGATTTAATTACAGTAAATCCTAAAGTCCTCTTTAGATATAAATAAAAAATTCTTTAGTTGGATATCCTCGCTTATATTGTTCCTGGTTTATGTTACAATAAATTAGTCAATGAATAAAGACATGAAAGAATAAAATGTCACATGGTAGGCAAGGGAACTGAAGAAACATACAGTAATGAGTACATAGTCATACTCCAATGAAAATAAAAGTTGAAGAAAAAAACACTACAGTATCATGTGTACCATCAACTAAGATTTTCTTTTAAAAAAAAAAAAAAAAGAAATCACTGAACCTATTACCTACCAAAGAAGTAGTTTACCGGAAATTTTATCCTCTCACTCGAGAAGGGAAAGTAATAGTACATTCCACTCTTAGTCACATTTATCGTTGCAAAACAATTAACATCTTGTTCTTAATTTCTTTCTGTCTATGTATCTATACTTTGGTTTTCTCTATGAGGTAGCATATGCTTAGTACTGATCATTTTTGTAGAACGCATTACAACGTAAACCTGGAGACCATCAAGGTAGGGAAGGATAACATTACAACAGATGTAAAGGAAAAAAAGACAATTGTAGATAGCGGTACAACCTTGGCTTATCTTCCAAAGAATCTATATGATCCATTGATAAGTAAGGTATGGGTAACCATGAAAAATCTGTTCATCTGAGGTACCTTCAAGTAAAAAACGCTTAACCTCTTTTGTGTTTATGTTAGATATTGGCTGGTCACTCTGATTTGCAAGTACGCACGCAGGAGCGACAGTACTTATGCTTTCAGTATCAAGGAAGGTATTATTTCCTAGTCAACTGCATCACTTATGCAGCTTTTGATTTGTAATTAGTAATTTTTTAGGAATTTCAAGATTCATCTACATCGTCTTAATGTTAGCCTTGCATATTTACGTTATGTATCCATCTATCAGTAATGGTTCAGAAATTTCAAGTTAGCAATAAGTGCGAACGTGATATTTTTGTTGTTAGGATTATATTTCAAATCTCGACCATGTCATGAGAAAGTGCTCTTGCGAGTATCACTTATCCATGCTGTCACTGGGGGTCATGCCATTCGACTTAGATGATTCAGCAATTAATAACTACCATTTCTTGATAAAATCATATTTCAAAATAAAGATTTTCAGAAAATGCCATTTTTCCAATATTTTAATTATTTTTGGCAATAAAATCCCAATTTGCTACTATAATGAAATAAAAAATTGCAGAGTTGTTCCAAGTTTCTAAATTCCATGCTTCCTTCAGAGCTAGTCACTCCTATCAATGGTATTATTCTGTTTTCCTAAAGCAATGCACAGCAAAAAGTCCTTATAAGATTCTTTCTTTTTTGTAGCAATGTGGACAATGACTTCCCAGCAGTTACATTTCAATTTGAAAACTCGCTATCACTAGTAGTTTTTCCTCATGAGTACCTGTTTGAAGTCCAAGTAAGTAGAATGAATTATATTTCCTTATTTTACCCAATTAATTATCATTCTGGATGCCACATTAGTGTCTTTTTCTTCTTAAGTGCTTTACATGCATAATATTATATATCGATTCCATGGTTATTGAGATTATGAGCATGCATAATAAACTAGTGCATGTGATTCCAGTTTTGGGATTCAGTCTATGATGTTTTTGCATGTGATTCCAGTCCTAAATTTCCTTAACTTTTGAGTTCTTTATGCTTTGGGTCCCTGAACTTCGAGTTTTCTATGCTTTTGGGGAAATTGGGTTTTTTTATTTATGCTCATAATCTTTCAAAAGCTCTCATGAAATGTTTCTAAGAAAACAATAAATGCTGAACCCAAGTTGTCTTCTTTACACACTATCACCTTTACAGGAATATGGACGATGTATTGGATGGCAAAATAGTGATACGCTATCCAAGGGAACAAATGATATGATTATTTTGGGAGGTATGCAAATACTATGTTCAAATTGATCCATATGAATGCTTATAACTGCACCAATGACATCTCATTTTTTTTTTCTAATGAATGCATACATAACATACATTTCTACCGAGAACATCAATACCACCAAAAGAGTTAGATCGCAAGAAATTTCTACGCAGCGCAGATGGCAACGATCTTGCTTAAATAAATAAATCATGGATCTGAATCTACAAACTAGAGGCTTCTTGGGAGTTTGGAAATTAGCATCCATGTCAAATACACACACACACACACACATATCCATACATACATATCTACTTCTCTTACAACACTGTTCTTTAATACTCTTTTAATCCAGTTATTGATTCCTATTTCCTTCCATGCAGATTTAGTCATATCAAACAAGCTAGTCGTGTACGACCTCGAAAATCAGACCCTTGGCTGGACAGACTACAATTGTAAGTAACAGCTACTCTCCTTATAAACGCTAAAATCTGGCCATTCCCAAAAAATGTCTTAACACTCTCTGTCTAACTGATTATAGGCTCATCGAGCATCATGCTGCGAGACGACAAATCCGGGTCGTTGTTTCAAGTTGCGGCCAAAGACATTTCTTCTGACGCAACCCTTTTCACAGAACGGGCGGCGACATTGGCACTAATCATCTTCATGTTCCTAACCCTAATTCTCTAAATCATCACTTATTAGCTACATATAAGTGTCCACAATGTGTTTTCTCTGCACATGTGGTGGAAAGATTGGATTTTTAAGCCATTTCTGTGGTTCTATACATGAAATGGCCCAATTCAGTCTACTGTAAATCAAATTCACTGATTCTTATAGAGAATTCTTTCCATATATATTGAAAAAAATCAAGCTTTTGAGCAGCAATTTGTGGAGCCATTGAAGGTGTTTGCATTCATCAATCTCATTTGAACAATTGGGGCTAAAATGCATTCCTGATTACCAAACAAAAGTTGGAAAACGAAATTAGGGTTTTGAGAATTCACCTTTGCCTACAAAGTTAGTACAGCATCAATTCGTTGATTACAGAGCTCGCACGTCCTTCGCATGGAAATCAAAGTCGAATTCATGGATACAAGGCTTCAATTGCTCAACCGTACCGATTAATCTAAATCGGGTAACGTCTGAGCCTCATAACCTCAGCCCTCTTATCCCATTTTATTCACGAGAGTCAAACTAGAATTCTTTTAAAACATAATGACTATATTTTTATTTATTTATTTTTATAGGATTATGATTTTTTTTGTCCAGATTTATAAGATTATGATAACAACAACACGGCTTCAATCCTAAATTAATTGGGCACCAGACAATATAAATCAATCTTTTTCATTGCACTTGATTTGGTGCACTTGATCTTATTTGTTTGATCATTTTTATAAAAAGCGACGAAAATTTTAAGCTGACTGACAACCTATATATTACAATCCTTTCTCTTTTTTAGGAAAGGAAGTGAGCTTGTGACCTCCCACTATTTTTTTTTTTTTTTTTTTTGGGGTGTGGCTTCGGAGTCCTTTAATATATTATCACCAACCACATTAAAATGAAGGAAAGTGGAATAGTTTGATTTACGTGATAGAGACAACTAATTATAATTTTTTAGATAAGAAAGAAATTATAATTTTTTCCCTCTTAGAAACTTAACCCTCACCCTCATATAACCTCATATCCCATACCATAAATGACACATTACCTACTTATGCCACATTTATATGTATCTATGATAATCTAACACACTTTGGATGCACATTTGGAGCGCACACTTTACCTTTTAGCCTATTTATGACTCTTTCTTATATCCTTATGCATGAGCCCCACATCTAACAAAACATCATAAAATAGGCTAAAAGACAAAGTGTGCGCTCCAAATGTGCGCCCAAAGTGTGAAATTATCATTTTCCTATATATAAGTTGGAGCTAAGTGAAAGTTTAACAAGCCTCCTCCTTTGAACATCCCATTTTTCTAATTTCTACAAAATTCTTGATGTTTTGAGTTTTTTTTGGATTCTTTTAATTTTATTTGTTTATTTATTTTTTGTTTTGGGCACTCAAAAATTAATAATGCCTCATCGATTTTGTAAAACAGCTCATGATTCATGCATGAGACACCAAAGGCCATACAATTGGCAATATAAATGAAGAGTACAGTTAACTAGGCCATCTAGCATTCACATAACATGTCGGATGAGCCAAGGCAAAAAGAGGAAGTTCGTGCGGTTCTTTAAAACTGATGAACGTGATGATCCTTTTAATATAAGGAAGGCGGACGAGAGTTTAGCAAAAGAGCTCATACCCATTCAATAGGTACTGTGAGCTTGCTAATCAACTGGATGAGGCGTTAGGCTTCATGATTACCGCAGGACTAACAATCGACCATCTTATCATGACTACTATTTTGTTTTTTGCTTGGTCTCACAGCTCATACTTTATTCACATGGGGGCAGTTTGGAGTAGAGTTACGTCATAGGTTTTTTTAGGGTTCCATTAAAGATGTTTTTTTTTTTGGTAGGATTAAGGGTGTTTTCCCTTTGGCTGGAAAGGGGTTCTAATTACATACCTATTCTATTTATTTTTTGTACATCCATTTTTGTAAAATTATTTTTGTATATAATATATAAATAAAGGAGAATCGTCTCTATTAAAAAATTGAAAAAATTTAGATGCTTCCTTTGTCTACTCTATCATTTTTTTAGGTTGTCTACTCTATTGTTTTATTTTTCTAATTTTCTAATTTTTTTAAAAATTATCTATTTCTTTGTCACATAATATTAGATTCAATGAATTAAAGTAGTGAAGTGGTTCCATTAATTATGTTTATTTTCATAATTAATGAATACATTGAGCTTAAAAGAGTACAACCAACTTAACATTAGACCACTTAAAATTCATGTATAGATACATGCTATGCACCTCTTAATATTAATTAATACATTTTAAACTAATAAATACATAAATAAGTTTTTATACTTTTTTTTGGAAATAATAATAAATAAAATATAATTTATTTTACACATGATATGAGCTGATTATTGTGAATTGAAATTTTATCAATTATAAAAATATTAGAGTTTATTGATGTAAATTAATTTATTAACTTTCTCATAAAAGAATAAATAACTCCTCAAATCGACTAGTAAGTGATAAACACAAGCATTCACAACATCAAACAAGCTCATTATTCAGATTGGTTTGTATATATCTAGTTACTTATTTTCTCAATTTTTTTTTTCTTAGGCTATATTTCAAACTAGAGTTACCGAGAGAACAGTGTATTAATAGTGATCTAAAGTCATGACTTTCACTTTAGCAACGGCGCATCAATTCACAGTTACATACTGATGCAAATCAAAGTTAATATTAGATAATGCTTTTAGAGTTAGAAGTTAAATTGAACTTTAAGTTTAGTCGTTTTTGAAGTTGAGTTGATATTAAATAGTGGTGTACTAGTAATTAGGAAGATCAGTTTGATTTGTTTTAAAACGTTATTGTTAGAATTTGATTTTTTTTTTTTAAGAGTTTCATTAATCATCAATGGCTACCAGACATACTTGTCACAATTAGGTATCAAGAGTTCAATTTCATTTAGAATGGTCTTTTAAGTGTTTTAAAGCATGCCAATCAATGTCCTAGTTCTAGTTAGATTATATTAAGTTTCTCAATTCCTCACTACATCACATACACATATACAACAGCTTATCTATTGGGTGGTTGTTAATTCTTTCTTAGTTGACTGATTGATTAATATAACTTATATCACCATGGAAGTAAGAGTAGTGATGCTAATTAGTCTGTACATATTATTGTTTGTCATCTCTGGTGTGGTTGGTGTAGGTGGTGATAGTGTTGGTAATGGAGGGTCTGGGATCTTCAAGGTGCAACATAAGTTTGGTAGGCAGAAGATGTCTCTATCTGCATTTAAGGAGCATGACAGCATGCGCCACGGCCGGAATCTCGCCGAAATTGATCTTCCATTGGGTGGAAAAGGGCATCATCCCAACTGAAACTGGGTTTGTTACATTTCACTTCCATTAACTTATTTCACTGATGATTCTATCGAATACATGATTTATACATGATTTATAGACAAAGTTCGAAAAGATCAAATTTTTCCCGAGCCTCTAGTGAGTTATAGACAAAGTTTGAAAAGATCAAATTTTTGATGATTCTATCGTATACATGATTGAGCTGCAAAAACTTCTAGATAAATATTCTACATCTGAACTGAATTCTTTCTAGTTAAATAGGCTCTTACTAGTTGCTATGAAACAATTAGGAAATTTTCTAGAAGAAATATGGAGTTCTAATTCCGGCGGCAACATGCTATTGGGCAGGTCCCACTTATGGATTCAAATCAATACCTTCTAAGAAGAAAAATATTTGAATACCAATCTCATCCCTGTTATTGTTGTCTCAGGCTTTACTACACAAAAATTGGGCTTGGATCGCCGTCAAGTGACTATTATGTTTGCATGGACACTGGCAGCGACATTTTCTGGGTGAACTGCGTCGAGTGCAACAATTGTTCGAAGAAGAACAATCTTGGTGTACGCTTCTTAACTTTGCTTCAGATATTGTTAAAAAACTCCAAACAAATTAAGCCGCGCTGGAATTCTTCTTTTGAACAGATAAAACTCCAATTATTCAATCCACACACCTCTTCCACTGCAAAAATGATTGGATGTCACCAAGACTTTTGTGAAGCAGCAGCAGGAGGCCCAATTCTCAGTTGCATTACAGGTTCAAGACGTCGATTTTCTTTGTCATATGGAGATGGAAGTGCGAATGCTGGATACTTCGTGCAGGATCTTGTAAAGGTCACTGGAAATCTGCAAAAGAAATCTGAGAATGCGAGTGTCATATTCGGGTAAGTCTTGTATTTCTTTTGTGAAAAAAAAAAAAAAACACAAGGCACAAGTAACCTATCATTCACTTGAAACAACAAAAAAAAAATATACTTAGAAGTTCTGGAGATATGTCACATTAAATTTTCACTGAATAAGTGTAAATGTACAGCACAATGCACCTCCGGAAGTGTTTCTTGAGCAAAGTAAAAAACCATATTCCAACAAGAATTCATATAGAAAACATTTATGAATAGCACCAAGCATTCACTGGCCCATATTTAGTGTTTGCAATCTTTGGACCAGGTGCGGTATTTCACCAAGGGGCATTCTAGCAGAATCTCAAATGCCAACGAGTGGAATACTTGGATTCTATGATATCTCAGCTAGCATCAGCTAAGCTTGTGAGAAAGGTATTTGCTCATTGCTTAGACAGTAAAAATGGAGGTGGAATCTTTGCAATAGGAGATGTGGCGCAGCCAAGAGTCGAGACAACTTCATAGTTACCAAGTCAGTATGTAACTCCATCTACTCATGCTGCAAATCTTTTTTCCAGAAAAGTGTACATGCTTTTCACATTGATTGCTATTTATTTACCACAGTACTGTTGTGCATCGATTTAATAGAACTAGGTTAAAATAAATACAGTTCATTTGGATGAAATTTTTCTAGCATTTTGATTTGATTAAAATTCTGGATCAAATCTTTTATTAGTATTATTATCATCATCAGAGAAGACATCTTTCAGTCTACAAAAGAACAGCTTAAAATGCTAGTATATCACTACAAGAAATATACAGACATTGAAAGATTTAATTACACTCAATCCTCAATTCCTCTCTAGATATAAATCAAGAATTCTTTAGATGGATATACTTGACATTGTTCCTGGTTCATTTTACAATAAATTAGTCAATGAAAAAAAACATGAAAGAACAGAACGATACAATATCACGCGTGCCATCAACTTAGACGGAAAAAAAAAATATCACTAAACTTGTTACATATTTACTGGAAAGTTATCCTTCAACTTGAGAAGGGAAAGTAATAGTACATTCCACTCTTAGTCACTTTTATTGTTGCAAAACATTTAACATCTTGTACTAAATTTCTTTTTCTATGTATCTATGCTTTGGTTTTCTTTATGAGGTAGCATATACTTAATACTGATCATCATTTTTTGTAGGATGTATTACAATGTGAACTTGGAGACCGTCAAGGTAGGGAACGATAACATTACAACAGATGAAAAGGGAAAAAAGACAATCATAGATAGTGGTACAACGTTGGCTTATCTTCCAAAAATCTATATGATCCATTGATAAATAAGGTATGGGTAACCATGAAAAGTCGGTTCATCTGAGGTACCTTCGAGTAAGAAACGCTTGACCTCTTTTGTGTTTATGTTAGATATTGGCCGGTCGCTCTGATTTGCTAGTAGGCAAGTGGAGTAAGTACTTATGCTTTCAGTATAAAGGAAGGTATTATTTCCTGGTCATCTGCATCAGTTTTGCAGCTTTTGGTTCATAATTTGTAATTTTTTTACGGTTTATTCAAGATTCATCTACATCATCTGAATGTTATACTTGAACTGTTACCGTGTTGCGTCATGTGTCCATCAATTATTAATGGTTCAGATAAATTTCAAGTTAGGAATAAGAGCAAACGAGACATTTTATTTGTTAGGATTGTTTTTCAAATCTCTATAAGCCATATCATAAGAAAGTGCTTGTGCGAGTATCACTTATTCATGCTGTCATTGGGGGTCATGCCATTTGAGTCAGATGATTCAACAATTGACAACTACCATTTCTTGACAAAATCATATGTCAAAATAAAGATTCTTGAAAATACTATTTTTCCAAAGTTTTATTTTTTTTTTGAAAATAAAATCCCAATTTGCTACTGCAATAAAGCAAAAAATTGCAAGGTCGTTCCTAGTTTCTAAATTCCATGCTTCATTCAGAGCTCATTCATTTCTATCAATGGTATTATTTTGTTTTCCTAAAGCAATGAACAAAAAAGGCCTTATAAGAATTTTTTCTTTTTTGTAGCAATGTGGACCATGACTTCCCATCAGTTACATTTCAATTTGAAAATTCGCTATCACTAGTAGTTCCTCCTCATGACTACCTGTTTGAAGTCCAAGTAAGTAGAATGAATTATATTTTCTTATTTTACCTAATTAATTATCATTCTGAATGTGCCATTAGTGTGTCTTTTTCATTTTCTCAAGTGCTTTACACATGCACTAAATCAAGGTAGAGATAGACCGAAGTTAACTTGGGATGCTTTAATTAGGAGGGATTTGAATGGTTTGGAATGCTCAACATCAATTGTACTAAATCGAGGACAATGGAAGAGTTTGATCCATGTAGCCAATCCCAATTAATTTGGGACTGAGGCTATGTTGTTGTTGTTGCTGTTGTTGATATTTAAATGCATAACTATACATTGATTACATGGTTATTGAGATTATTTTTATTTTGATCAGGTATTATTGAGATTATGAGCATGAATAATAAACTTGTTCGTGCGATTCCAGTTTTGGTTATTGTTGTGCATGTGATTCCAGTCCTAAATTTCCTTTACTTTCGAGTTTTTTTATGCTTTTGGTTCTTGAACTTCGAGTTTTCTATGCTTTTGGGGAAATTGAGTTTTTTTTTTATTTGGACTTTTTATTATTCATGCTCATAATCTTTCATGAAATGTTTCTACGAAAACAATAAATCAAATGAAAAGGATATTTTTCTGTTCTTCTTTGCTGAACTAAAATTGTCCTCATTACACACTTTCACCTTTGCAGGAATATGGACAATGTATCGGATTGCAAAATAGTGATACACTACCCAAGGGAGCAAAGGATATGATCATTTTGGGAGGTATGCAAATACTCTATTCAAATTGATGAATGCTTATAACTGCATCGATGACACATCAAGATTTTTTGAATGAATGCATATAGAACATCTGAAATCGATTTATATTATACGTTTGAAAAAAAAAATGAATTTATATTATGCACTCACTGCCGCATTATCGTTGCATTTAAAGAGGCAGATGCATTACCAGCTGCACTAAATCGAGCGCAGTGGTAGTGCGTGATCCATGTAGCCGACCCCAACTAATTTGTTGTCCAATACATACACACATATCCATACATACGGATCTAGTTCTCTTTCTTTCATTTTTCTAAGATGCAGTTCTTTCTTCCTCTTTATATTCAGTTATTGATTCCTACTTCTTCCATGCAGATTTAGTCATATCAAACAAGTTACTCGCGTACGACCTCGAAAATCAGACCCTCGGTTGGACAGACTACAATTGTAAGTAACAACCACTCTCCTATTAAATCATAAAATATGCGAAAAAACGTATTAATACTCTTTGTCTATCTGATTATAGGCTCATCAAGCATCATGCTGCGGGATGATAAATCCGGGTCATCGTTTCAAGTTGCGGCAGAAGATATTTTTTTCAACGGAAGTCACGCAACGCTTCTCACAGGACGGGCGGCGACATTGGCCCTAATCATCTCCATGTTTCTAACCCTAATTCTCTAAATTAGCACTTATTAGCTACATCTAAGTTTTCACAATGTGTTTCTTCTGTGAATGTGGTGGAAAGATAAGATTTTTAAGTCATTTATTTGGTTCTACCCATGAAAGGACCACAATTCAGTCCACTGTAAATCAAATTCACTGAATCTGATATAGTAAATTCTTTCCATATATATTGAAAAAAATCAAACTTTTAAGCAGCAATTTTTTGGCCTGAGTACCCAAGTGGCTGGGACAATCTTGGCGCAGCGGGGGAATCAACAAATGAATTGTGTTTTCACCATTGCAACACTTGAACATATGTCATTGCAATCAATCACATTTGAACAATTGGGGCTAAAATGCAATTCTAATGAGTACCAACCATAAGTTGTAAATTGAAATTATGGTTTTGGGAGTTCACTTTTGCCTAGAAAGATCGGAAAGCTCGATCGCGCGTCCTTGGAATGGAATCAAAGTTGAATTCATGGATCTGAGGTTTCAAATGCGTCTATTAAGGTGTGATTCGTTCCTTGGTTTTGGGTTGTGTGCTACTTCAGCGTGTTTAGAGAGGATTTAATGAAGTCTAAACCCATTTTTTTCATACCTAAAAAATGGGGGAGGGAGGCTCCAAAACTATTTTCCATTCTTGAAAAAAGGAGGAGGGTTGCGATATGTTGACAGCTAGTGTAAAACTTTTGTCATTCTTCGTGAAATGGATCAAACAAATAAAAATGTTGGGGCGTTCTTACACAAAATTGAGCACAATGAAAGAGTTTGATCCATGTGGCCAACCCTAATTAATTTGGAGTTGAAGCTATATTGTTGTTGTTGTTGTTGTTATTGTTGTTGTAGTAGGAGGGTATGTACCACCTACCACATGTACATTGTAAGCGTGATTTTGACACTTTATGTGTAGATCACACCAACTGAAAACACCAATGGTTAATCGGCACAATTAGAAGCTAGCGGGTTGTTTGTCCCTTTCGAATTTTGATAATGAAAACACTAACATTGGGAGTGGGGTTAGTCCTAAATAAAGAAACACAAAAAAAAAAACCACATTTACGTGGGTTTACAAAATGGAAAATGCTAGCGTGCCCAACACAGACACACAACAACAACACACTTGTTGGGTGTCGTCGATATGCCTCAAGATACGTTCACAAGGCGCATCACACGGGTGCGAGTGGTGTGCATGTTGGGGCTGCGTACCGCAACATTTTCTTTACAAAATTTCCAATTGAATTGAAACTTGGGAACTCCTTCTTCCTTCCCCTAAGCAATACAAATATGAAATGTTTTAAAAGAGTGTGGTGTACTGGCAACGAAGTGAACGAACATTAACTCTAACTAAAATTGAAGTTGTGGCTCCTATTGAGTTATATAGCTAGAGCACTCAACTTACTCCTGTGAAATTAATTGAACCGAAGTAAGGTAGACTTGAAAAATATTCTTATACCAACTTATATTGTCAGAGAGGATTTGCTTAAGTTGGGACATTTAAAGTTGGTACAGTTGAAGCGCGCCGAACGCGTCAATAAAATATATATACCTAAACCAACTATTTTGTAGATAGCGGTAAAGAGTTGATCCAACAGAGATTGGTGATCATTCTAAGGTAAGAAAAATACAAACAAGGGAAATTGGGGTTTCAGAGAGAATATATAAATATTTTAAAAATACAGAAATTAAATGAAAGGAGATCTAATAGGTGTGAAAAGTCTAAGTATTCAGCTTCACGGTTTTCGCCATACAACTTGGGACTGATTTAATTAATTGTCGGTTTATGAAAAATATGAAACTAATCTATGATCTAGTGCAACTATAGACCCGGTGACGCACTCGGTTCCTCGCACTTCCTAATGTCGGCAGCCAAGGTACGACCGTTGACTACTTCCCTAACCAAACACGCAACTTGATTGCTAGTGCTTTAAATTTAACGCATTGGCCGCATTACTTCGATCTGTGAAGGCACTAAACCTAGACAACCAGATCGCTAATGCTCCCGATTTAGCCTAGATCCCTAAGATACTTGACCGGATGGCCAATTATCACAAGTTGAGTCTACCGCGTAAGGACGGCCATTTCGACTTCAATGACAAAGGATAATCAATTTAATATGCATCACATGCCTTTACACACAATTAAATCTAACACTACTATTATAAACAGTACCAAAGGAAATAGATCATAGAAAATGATCAATAATAATAAAGATAAATAAACCTCATAAAGGATTCCCAAGTTGTAGCCTTGACCGATCCACCTTCAACCTAGAAGAGAAACTAACTAGACATAATAAAAAACCTAATTCTAATGCAAAACGGAAGTAAAACAAGAGTTCCTTTCGTTTGAGAGTCTATTGGTATTTATAGGAACACCCAAAGTGGGTTGACAACCTAAAAATCTTGAAAAATAGGTAAAAACCTCAAAATTTTGAGTCTTCAGGTATCGACGCCGTGGCGATGCCGTGAGAATTTGTGAAACACGACGTCCTTTTTTAGCTCTCTGGTTAACTCGTATGTGAGTCACGTCGTGAGAATTTGTTCATCACGGCGTCCTCATGGCGTAAAAAATTTGTCTGCCTTGCAATGCAATTTTGGACCACTTAGAGGCCAAATATGAAGAGGCTTTTGAGACATAAAAATGTTCAGCTTGGAGTCTACTTTTTAAAAAAGGAAATAAAAAGTAATTTGGATTTTATATGAGGAAATTATGGCCTTTATACTTAAGAGGGGTCATTAAAAAACTTAGCCAAACTTTGCCAACTGTGTGTCACTCTTTTGAGCCACATCAAATTCGTATCTCATGATGCTTATGAGAGATGAAAATGTCCGTCTCGAAGTTTTCTTTCCAACAAGATCTACGGCAAGTCGTTCCGACTTTGGATGTGAAAGTTATGGCATCTAAACTGAACTTATGCCAATTAAGCTCAACACACGCCTTCGGTCCCAAAAACGTTCAACTCATATAAAATCCTTGAAACACATAAAACAAACATTTATCACATTAAAACGAGATAAATATAGTCCATTAACTCCTAATATCCTATACTAAATCATACGTAAATGAACACTCATCAACAGTCTACCAATAACTACACGCTACATATACAATGTAATGTCCATTTACACTTTTATCCTCCCCACATTTACTCTTATGTCCACGTGGGAAGGGATTTGCTAATGTTAGAAAGCTAATGTTGGTGATGTCTACCAATAGCAACGTGCCACGAGGACAAAAGATTAAAAGTGGGGAGGGCACAAGTGTAAAAGTTCATTTATTTTGTCCACATAGGTTGCTATTGGTAGACATTACCGATATTAGCTTTTCAACGTTAGCAATCCCCTCCCTGTCCACGTGCCGGTGTGTCACGTTGCTATCAGTGGACTTTACTAACTTCACCTTCCAAAATTTAGCAAATCCCCTCCCATATATTATATCTCCTCCACAAAAGTGCAATAATACATATATATATATATATATATGCACGACCCGGCTATGTGCAAGCCACATTTTACTAAGGGCAAACCACTTCTTTTATTTCCTAAAATGCCCTTCCCTTATGCACCCCCATTTTCAACAACGAGAAGGAGAAAACACTCGAGCTCTAGGTCAATCTTCGTGGTCACCCTATGGTTGTGGTTCATCTTCGCATCAACTCGGTCGATCTTTACGCCACCTCTGTTTATCTACACTCTTACCCTAGGTCTTGCTTCGAGGCGATCGCCGCACAATTGACAACTAAACTTGGTTGATTTAGGGTATTAATATGGATATTTTATCAATTTTTTTTACTGTTTTTAAACAAGTTTGGTAGTTGTATATGTGTTTGTAACTGTTTTTGATCAAATATGTTGGTCGATTTGTTCGTTGTTGATGATCGACGCTTGATTGGTGACACATGACCGATTGACAATGCACTGTTAGGTTGAAGGTGACCGAACAATGCATGATAATTGGTCTTTGATGACCGAACCGCATTGTAGTGTTCATAACTTGGATTAAACAAATGTTTGTTCGGTCATACGTGACCGAACCACATTGTAGTGTTCAGAAACTTGGCTTAAACAAATGTTTGTTAGGTCATAGGTGACTGAACCACATTGTAGTGTTCAGAACTTGGCTTAAGCAAATGTGTTGTTAGGTTATAGGTGACCGAACATATATGTTTCAATTGGTCTCGACAAACCAAGCAAAAACCATTTGTTCGACCCTGCGAGGTCAAACCAGATGCGGAATCCTTGGTTTGAACACAAAAAAAAAAAATACAAAAATCGAATGAAAACTCAAGAAATACCTCTCCATCTTACACATCAATATCTCCTACACGTCCATCCTCCATTTTTATGAAAAATAGCCACTGAACAACGCAAACAAACAATGCCCAAATATTTTTTGTTCAAACCCTATAAAATGCATTCAAAACAGTGGAGAAACATGATTTTCCGATGAGGAATATGAGCAAATTGACTCTTATGATGGTAATGGGCTTCGAAATTGCAACTTCGCATTGCCGGTAGTCGGAGGGGATTATCTAAGTCGAAGGTGATGTTTGTGAGGGGATGCACAACGTGAGAACGAAGAAGGGTATTTTTGGAAGTGGAGTGAAAACAAACAAACATTGGTTTGCCCATAGTAAAACTTAGTTTGCACATAGCCGGGCCGATATATATTTAATTTCTCATGTGGTGTTTGACGCCAACTGCACAGATTAATCCACGCTTGGGGTGCTATCAGGCCTTATACAGAGGGATGTTTTTTTATTGTTTACTCATAATTATATTCTACAAAAAGAATATTCATCCTACAAAACACATACCTTAAAAAATTTAAAAGACTAGGAGATGTTAGGGTAATTCAATTTAGGCACTGACTTTGGGCAATGACTCAGTTGGTTGTCGCACAATACTCTTTGAGATACGTGCACACATGTTGCAAGATGTATTGTGTGACAATTGACATAGTCGGTAATCAAAGTGTGCCACCCGAGCATTTTTCTTAAAAATATTTTAACATGTAATTAAATTAGCAATATGATACCAAGGCAATAGTTGGTGTGTGAGGGCTAGCAATAGATGAGTGAATCAAAATATCACTTGCTAAAAAGTAAGGTTTTGACTTTTGAGGAGGTTTGACATAAAAAAAATAAAGAATGATAGATGGAAGAGGGTAGGGTGACCCACTTTGGAGGCTATGGCTCCTTCGCTATTTTCGCTTAGGGCGATTCAGGCAAGGTCAAAATGAAGAGTTGCGAGGTTTATCTTCATTCAATATTTCCCATGCTGCTATCATTGCAATTCTCCTTGGCAACTTGCCCTAATAAGGAAAATGATAAAATGACCCACTTTCAACGCACACTTTGGGCGCACACTTTGTCTTTTAGCAATTTATGGTTATTTTTTATCTCCCCAGGCATGGGCCCCACATTTGACAAAATATCATAAACAACTAAAAGACAATGGTGTGCGCCTAAAGTGTGCGTTGAGAGTGGGTTAGATTATCATTTTCCATTTCAAGAAATCTAATCTTTTGTTCTCTCATTTGCATTGTGCGTTAATGTTAATCTTATTGTGTGATTTCATCGACTAGTTAAGAAGAAAGACAATGGTTTAAAAGTTTGGAGTACTGAGTGGAAACTCCGTCGGAGATGTTGGAATAGTCCCACATCGACTACTTATAAAGAAAAAAGAAGGGTCATAAGTGTGGAGTAGATACTCTATTTTGCCTTGGCATTTTGGAGTGACACTTCAACATTTATAACTTATACATAAAATTAGTCGCCACACTCTCCTCACCTTGGATTAGGCCTTATAATATAAAAAATGAACAAACTCGACGATAACTCGCCCACTCTTAAACGAGGTAAGCCTATACATAGACACATAAGCTATGCTTTAGAAGATTGTGTGGGCTAGTTGATGGATGGGTTTGGAAAATTAGTTTTTTTTAAGGGAGCGGCTAAACGGACCCCACAAATTGCTAAACGTACCCCAAATTTATGAAATTACCTAACAACCCCTCCATATAAACCATACCACACTAATTGCTAAATGTACCCTAGTTTGTGAAATTACACAGCTACCCCTTCATATAAAAGGTTTTTTTACTCACCATACCCCACTCATCCCATACCTCAGTCACCTCTCTCAAATTGCACTCACCAAAATCTGGCCAAATCCAACGAAATCCGAGTAAAACCACATGGATTTGACGTCGTGAATTTATTAACCACCTATTTTAATGTTGATTTTGAGGTTTTTATTTTAGATTTTTTTTCTTTTTCAGTCATTTTTTTGTGAATTTATTTTTGGGTTTAGAGCTTCGATTTGAGGCTTGAATCCTGCATTTTGGGTACAAGTTTTGATGAAATTGAAAATATTAAGTGATTCTGATCAAACCCCACTATTTTTTTTGGTAATTTTCATGTATTTTTGGAGGGTTTTGAAGTTTTTTTTGTTCATATTGGTCGCCCGCGGGTTTCGGACTAACAAAGTCGACACGTTGGACGAACAAAGCTGACACTTCTAAAGAAGTTTTGGTTGGATCCCTCCATCACCCTCTAAAATTGAGTTATCACTAAAATCGAGTTATCTTCTCATTATCAGTCGGAGTCAGCCAAGACCTCTGAAAAGATGTCGACCCTGTGTATCTGACACATTTGAAGAGGTGTCGACTTTGTTCGTCCAAAACTCGCGGGCAAGGGTATTGAGATGAGGGTGAAGGTGATGGGGTATACGAAGTAAAAAAGTGGGGTACACTAAGCAACGATATTTTTGAAATTTTAAGAAAAAAAAGTGGGGTGCACTAATTAAAAAGTAGGGGGACATGAAGTAAAAATAAAAAATTGAGGTACTTTTAACAAATTAGTGACTATCCTTTTCCTTAAAGTTCACCACAACTTGTTGATCATAAATATTCGTCATTTGGAATCTGTTCTTCTTCTTCACTTGATCATCCATTATTGCCTTTGAAATTAATTGCAAGTTCTCATAGGTTTTCTTTTCTTAAGTGCAACAATGGCGGAGGATCTGCTTGTAAGCGGGGCTGGAGAGATCTTGAACAAGCTCATCAACATTGGGTTTGAAGAGATAAGTCTGGTTTGGGGAGTGAAGGGAGAGGTGGAAAAGCTTAAAACAGTCCTGATGAGGATTCAGGCGGTGCTTGAAGATGCGGAGAAGCAGCAAGTGGAGAAGGAGGCCGTGAAGCTTTGGTTGAAGGAGCTTAAGGATGTGGCCTATGATGCTGACGACGTGCTGGATGGCATTGCATATCAAACTCTCCGACATCAATCGGAGAGCAAGGTACGAAACTTCTTATCCCGCTCAAATCCATTGCTTTTTCGTACCAAGATTGCTCATCAGATTAAACATATCAATGCTAAGTTGGGAGAGATTGAGAGGGACAAAGAGAGGTTCAAGTTTAATGAAGTTATTGTGACCACCCCAGTGCCAATGATGATTAGTGATGGAAGTAGTACTTCTTCTGCTGTCCCTAATTATCAATTAGAAACTGCGTCGCTGATTGATGACTCTGAAATCGTAGGAAGGAAAGATGATGTGTTGAAAATAATGAATATATTAATTCAGCCGATTTGCAATGGTGAGGATGATGATGTTCTCTCAGTCATTCCTATTGTAGGCCTTGGGGGGCTAGGAAAGACCACACTCGTTCGATTAGTGTTTAATGCTAACGAGGTTGGGAATCATTTTAATCCCAAGATATGGATTTGCGTGTCCACTGATTTCAATGTCAAAAGGCTATTGAGGGAGATGTTGGAGAACGCCTTTGAGATTGCAAAACATGAATCTTCAAATATGGATTCGATTCAACGCGCTCTTCAAGACAAGTTGAGGGGCCGAAGATTTTTGTTTGTTCTAGATGATTTGTGGATTGAGGATGGATTCTTAGAAAAATGGGAAACTCTCAAAATTGTGCTAAAATGTGCCGATCAAGGAAGTAAGATAATTGTTACAACACGTAACGGCGAAGTTGCAAATGTGGTTGCAGGGACATCCCATATACAAAATTTGCAAGTTTTGCCTGAAGATGATTGTTGGGACCTATTCCAGAGACGTGCATTCGCTAGTGGGGGAGTACAAATGACTCAAGCTTTGGAAGCGATTGGGAGGCAGATTGTGAAAAAATGTGGGGGTGTACCTTTAGCAATAAAATCTCTTGGAGGGATGATGCGTTTGAAAAGGGAAGAGAATGAGTGGTTGGCTGTGAAAAATAATGAGATCTGGAATATACCTGATGCTGATAAGAAGATCATTAATGTGCTGAAATTGAGCTTTGATAATTTGTCGTCCTCTGGGAAACAATGTTTCTCATATTGCTCTATATTTCCAAAAGGGCGTTCAATTAAGAAGAAGATGTTAATCCAAATGTGGATGGCAGAAGGTTTTGTTAGCACATCAAGAGGAAATGCTTTAATGTTGGAAGATATTGGGAATCAATATTTCAATATATTGTACTTGAATTCATTCTTCCAAGAAGTAGAGACCAACAACATTGGGGAGATAAAGCGTTGCAAGATGCACGATCTTGTGCATGATCTTGCGCAATTTGTAAGCGGCCAAGAAAGTTCAGTTCTGAGTTATAACGTGATTCCAGATGACATTTCTAAGACTCGTTACATGTGGTATATATCAAGTGGAAAAGAGCAGAATTCCCAAAAGCTCTGTACAATGCTAGAAAGCTGCACACATTGCTTTCAAATACTCCATATGAAGTTCCCAGAGAAATGTTTGTGAACTTCAAGTTGTTGCGTGTGCTGGACTTAAGTTATTCCACTTCGATTAAGGAACTCCCTTCTTCAATATGCAAATTAAAGCATCTCAGGTACCTCGATCTCTCCATGACTGATATTGAAGAATTGCCCGAGTCTATTACACGCCTGTACAACTTGCAGACTCTCAAACTGAAAAACTAATCAATCTGAGATATCTTTACATTGGTGGATGTAGTGAATTGAGTGGAATGCCGAAAGGAATAGAACATCTAACTTCCCTTCAAATGTTATCTGATTTTAAAGTGGGTTCGGATGAAGATGGAAATTCCATTACAGAACTACGATATTTAAATTTGTTGAGGGGGAAATTGGTTATTTCTGGCTTGGAGAATGTGAGGGATGCGACCTATGATCAGGCAGCAAATCTAAAAGGCAAAAGCAATCTTTCCCGTCTAACCTTGTTGTGGGAAGACATGGATGATGGTGTTGATAATGCTAATAATAATAAAGAACTATCAGTGTTGGAAGCCCTCGAGCCCAGCTGCAACTTGAAACAACTTCGCATTGTAGGTTTTGGAGGTGAGAGTATGCCTACCTGGATGATGAATAATTCGCTAACAGTCAGTAATTTGGTTAAAATCACTTTCATAAACTGCAGAAAATGCAAATGTCTGGCAAGCTTTGCACAGTTGCCTTCTTTAAGGAGTCTTCGCATACAAGGGATGGGAAATTTAAAGCGTTTTGGGGATCGTGGTTCCAATAAGTTAAAAGAGATACACCAGCAAACAGTAGCATTCCCTTCACTGAAAACTCTTGAGCTCGTGGCATTGCCAAATTTAGAAGAATGGGTGTTGGAGGAGTCTTTGCCATCGTTGCATTCTTTTCCTCGTTTGGAGAATTTGCTCATAGAAGATTGTCCCAAGTTGAAAGCAACACCATCGAGTTTGTTTCCATCCCTCAAAGCTTTACAATTTAATGGATCCAGTAGCAGCATCGCCGTCAGGTCTATAATGACAAACCTCTCTTTTCTCACTTTTCTTTGCATTGGAGGGTGTCCAGATCTCAAATTTCTATCACAACGAGTGCTGGAAAGAAACTGGCTGCTGGAAACTCTGGCAATTGCATGTTGCCCTAAGTTTGAAGGTTTTGTTGAAGTTGAACAAAAACATGGCAATGAAGAAGAGTCCGTCATGTCTTCGAAAACTGCCGAAGAAGAATCCATAATGAATTTGATGCCAAAGAAATCTATAATGCTGCTCAATGACCTTCAATGGTTACAGATCTGGGAATGCCCTCAGTTAAGAAGCATCATTATAAATACTACAGTGTCTCTTCCTTCTCTGAAGAAATTGAGTATTAGAAACAGCAATGCTATGGTTATGGAGGCCTTCAGTAGAAACTTGACTTCTCTCACTTACCTTGGTCTAGACACAATCCAAGATCTTGTGTTTCTTCCGAAAAACGTGCTGCGAGACAATATGCATCTGAAGCATCTATTCATTGCAAACTGTCCACTTCTACAATGTGATGGTATTTTCTTTACAGAAAATAACAACGAGCTCCCACTCCTTTCTTGTCTCAAGTTAGTAGTGCAATGTTGCCATGCTCTAAACTCCCTCAATTTCCCATTACCATGTTGGTCTTCTCTATGTAAAGTTCACATCGAAGCTTGCAGAGGTCTTAAATCATTTCCAGAAGGTCTGTCATTGCTCCCCCACCTTCAGACCTGGAGAATCGGTCAGTTCTGCGAGGATCTTGACAATTTTCCATTCCCAGACTCGGATCAGCTGCAAATACATTACTTTACCTCTCTTAAGTATTTAGTACTTCTTGGGTGGCCCAAGCTCATGTCTTTGCCTTACCAGCTGCAAAACCTCAAAAAACTGGGATTGGGCTTAGAGGAATTCAGTGGTTTGATCACTTTGCCTGACTGGCTGGGGAGCCTTATCTCACTTGGTGGGTTGTTGATTTATAGCTGTGAGAATCTGATGCATCTACCATCGAAGGAAGCAATGCTGCGCCTTACTTTGTTGGAAGAATTTCGGATTAAAAATTGTCCTCTTCTCAAAGACAGATGCAACAACAAAGGCGGAGGGGGCCACGAATGGAGTAAGATATCACATATCCAAACAATTAAAATTGACGACGTTCCCGTTTAAGATCTTTTTTAATGCCCTTCCCTTCAGGTTTGTGCTAT
Organism: Stephania japonica; assembly: GCA_039657345.1. Taxonomy (NCBI): domain Eukaryota; kingdom Viridiplantae; phylum Streptophyta; class Magnoliopsida; order Ranunculales; family Menispermaceae; genus Stephania; species Stephania japonica. The sequence continues at coordinate 52,130,390 of CM077558.1, forward strand.
TCTAAAACTTCTCTTTTTTCCCTTGTCTTGCTTATTTTTGCTGTTTTGCATCAATTGTTTCTTCTTTAATCTGAATCTTGCGCACATGTTAAATAATATTTTCATCATCTCTTTTTTCTCTTTTCTGCCAACCTCTTTTTTTTTTCCTGAATCATTGATGCACTTGTTAAGTAATATTTTCATTCTGCACCAAAAAAAAAAAAATTTCATCATCAATCATTGATGTTAAATAATTTTAAATTCTGGTATTTAGTTTACATATTAGCTATATTTGTGTAAAGATATTTTCTTTGATATAATAATGAACTTAAGAATCATCACATTGCAAATTAAGTAAAATTGTTCTCCTTTTTTTTAACCCTGCTTGCATTGATTCTACATTGCAAATTAAGTAAAATTGTCTCTGTCTCAGATAATAATAGACTTGTATTGGTTCACTAAATTTGAGCTGTGGTCCTACCAACCATTTACTAATTTGAGCTCGCAATGCACTTTCATTCAAGCAAGTGAAAATGACCAAGGGCTTAGCATGATCATCACCAATTGCTTCAGATCATACTTTATTTACTTAAACAAATAACAATTTGAAAGTTGACGACTTTGATGTTATATTACTCTATTTGAGAATTTGGGTCTTATAACTTTCAACTAGTTGAGCATGGTTCCATTGTTCCTATTGCAATGAATCTGTCAGATTTTGCTCCTGTATGATTATTGAAAGAGTCACTTTAACTTTCATTCTTATTGTTTTGGTGATAGGTGAAGCGATCTTCCAAATAAAGGAGGCCTATCTTCAGAGCGCTATTTAGATCAATGTAAGAGTGTTGTTGTGATGTAATTTGGTTGTATTTCGTCCGCTTGTCTTGTTATTAAATTTGTTGCCAAGACTCCCGTACTTATTTCTGGAGGTCATTGTTCTGTACTCTTATATATAACTATGTATTTGTTTTGATTAGTGGAAACTTTACAGCCTTTGGCCCGTGGTTTTTTCCTCTATTGGAGGTTTTCCACGTAAAAAAATCTTTGTTATGGTCATGGACACGTGTTTTCGAATTGGCAAGGTTTTGAGCACTTCTGCTTTGCTATACATAATCCATGAAAACTACACTTTTTTTTTTTGTTTTGAAGAGACTGGTTAGTTATCTATCTGCAATTGGCTTCCCCACTCTGCTGCAACATTGTTGTAACAACTTTTGCTTCTTAAAAGTGGTTCTGCCTTTTCATTTGATAAGTTTGGTTGAATCAATCAAGTAGGGTACTTCAAAAGTGAAGAAGAATCCGTCATGTCTTTGAAAACTGCAGAAGAATAATCCATAATGAGTTTGATGCCAAAGAATTCCATAATGCTGCTTAATGACCTTCAATGGTTAGAGATCAGGGAATGTCCTGAGTTGAGATTTATCATTGTAAATAGTACAGTCTCTCTTCCTTCTCTCATTACGTTGGTCTAGACACAATCCAAGATCTTGTGTTTCTTCCCAAAAACGTGCTGCGTGACAATAAGCATTTGAAGCTTCTATGCATAGGAAACTGTCCACTTCTACAAAGTGATGGTATTTTCCATGCAGAAACCAACGAGAAGCTTCCAGTCCTTCCATGTCTTGAGTTAGTAGTGCAAGGTTGTCATGCTCTTAATTCCCTAAACTTCCCATCAACATGTTGCTCTTCTCTATTCGATGTTCAGATCGAAGAATGTTGAGGTCTTAAGTCATTTCCAGAAGGTCTGTCATTGCTCCCCCACCTTCAGATCTTGATTTGTTAATTTATAGCAGTGAGAATCTGACGCATCTATCATCTAAGGAAGCAATGTTGTGCCTTACTTTGTTGGAAGAATTTGAGATAAAAAATTGTCCTCTTCTCAAAGACAAATGCAACAAGGACAGAGGGGGCCATGAATGGAGTAAGATATCACATATCCAAACAATTACTATCGACGACGTTTCTGTATAAGATCTTTTTTAAGCCCCTTCCCTTCAGGTTTGTGCTATTCTCAAGCTTCTCTTTTTTCCCTTGTCTTACTCCGTTTTTGCTGTTCATCTTTAGTCTGAATCTTGCACACATGGTAAATAATAGTTCCATCATCTCTTTTTTTTTTGTCTTTTTATTTTCCTGAATGTTGACAATAACATCAACTGAAGTTTATTAATGAAACTAATTTTGAACCAATGCACATCGTTTGTTGGAGGTAGTTTACACATTAGCTATAGTTTCCTGTATAAAAAAGATGTTCTTTGTTCTCTTTTTTTTCCTGCTTTCATTAATTCTACATGTGATCTACTTCAACTGGAGTAACTAGTTTTGTATTTTGCAACAACGACGGCATAGCCTCAGTCCCAAATTAATTGGGTCGGTTACACAAATTAAACTCTTCCATTGTGCTCGATTTAGTACAATTGATGATGAGCTTTCCAAATTAAACCATTTAAATCCCTCCTAATTAATGTGTCACAAGTTAACTTCGGTCTATCCCTACTCGTCGAATTTCTTCAGTTTCTATCGTGTCAAGATTTTTAGTAGGGGCATTTGTAGGCCATCTTTGCAGGTATCCAAACTACCACAACCGCCCTTCTCTAATCTTTTGTGTCAATTGGTTGTACTTCAAGTTTTGTATTTTGCATCTCGAGTAATTACTAGTACAGGAAGAACAAAAGATCGCTTACCACTACTCATTGACTTTGAATGTGCATCTGATTGACTCGTACCGCCTTGATGGTTGATGAAGATAATGGACCTGTATTGGTTCACTTAAATCTCAAATGTAAACCTACCATTAACTAATATGAGCTCGCAATGCACTTTCATTCAAGCAAGTAGAAATGATCAAGGGCTTAGCATGATAACCCCCAATTAGTGTCAAATTAATTACTCAATTTGAGAATTTAGGGTCCTACATTTTCAACTATTCCATGGCTCCATTGAAGTCCCTATAGCAATGAATAAGTCAGATTCTGCTCTTTATATAAAGAATCTCGTAATTATCTTTTTTGATGATTTGGTGATAGGTGAAGCGATCTTCGAAATAAAGGAGGCCTATGTTTGGAGAGCTTTTTTTTTTGGTAGGATTGGAGAGCTTTTTAGTTCGCAAGAGTGTTGTTGTGTCATGAAAAAAAAAAAAAAAAAAAAGGTGTTGTTGTGTGTAGTTTGTTTTTTTTTTCTTCTGGAGGCCATTGTTTTGTACTCTTATATATAACTTTGTATTTGTTTTCATAGTGGAACACTTTAAGGCGAGGTTTTCCACGTAAAAGAATCTCTGTCATGGTCATGTGGACTCGTGTTCGTGGATTGGCGAGGTTTTGCGCATTTCTGCTTTGCTATACATAATCCGTCACGACTCCACTTTTTATTTTTTGGAGAAACACTGGTAAGTTCTCTATTTGCACTTGACTTGTCCACAATGCTGCAACATTGTTCTCATGACATTTGTTTCTTAAATTCCATTCTTCAGAATCTGTTTCTCTTTAAATTTTATTTTTACAGCCACACTGCATCCTCATGTGTAACAACATCATTACTTCTTTTTTGTGTGAGAGAAGACTAAATGATATAAATATATGGTAGTGCTGCCTTTTCATTTGATAAGTTTGGTTGAATCAAGATTCAAATTAAGCTGAAGTTTTTTAGATAAATTCTTAAACTAGTTCCAAGAAGTCACTGTATGACCTCTATCAATAACTTGATCATAGCGGTCCAAAGTTTTAGAGTTAACCATTAGTACGATAATTAGTGGAGACGTTACACAATTATTATAACGTTACACAATTGGAGACGTTACATAATTAGTGTAATGTTATACAATTAGTGGAGACGTTACACAATTATTGTAACGTTACATAATTGGAGACGTTACACAATTAGTGTAACGTTACACAATTATCGTACTAATGGTTAACTCTAATACAAAGTATGATACCATGTTGAAATATGTAAAAGAAGTTTATTTTCTTGTCTGGAACGTACAATATGGTATCCTATTTATAGAATGGTACAGAGTTAATTTACATAATTAGTGGAGATGTTACACAATTATTGTAACATTGGAGACGTTACATAATTATTGTAACGTTACACAATTAGTGGAGACGTTAGAGTGATGCTACCCTATAATTGATCGTAGAAAATTAAAAGAGGAAATTAGTGCAATATTTGGCAATTCAATATTTGCACCTTATTAAGCCAACCAAGTGGTAGTAATAATTTTACTGGTTTGGCAGGTGATCATCAGTAGAACATAGTTTCAAAAAAATACAAAATTGACATTAAATGAGATGAAGAATGCACCTACAACGCCGAATCGATGGGGTTTCGCTCGAATTTCATCAAATTTGGATTGGTGGTGAGAGTGCGATTGGAGAAAGGGGTGACTGGGGTATGGGTTAAGTCGGGTATGGGTACAGACATCGGATTCCTTTGAAAAAAGTGGTGTAGATTTTGCTTTTGAAAAAAAATTAGATTATGGAAAGGAGGGAGATTAGAGGTGGCAAAAAAATGGGTTAAGTCAGGTATGGGTACAGACAGCGGACACCACTACTTTATTATAATGACTTAGGAAAATACTAGGATAACACACTGATGAGACACCCAAGATGGTCATCTGGTGATGGTTTCAATCCATCTCGCATCGATGTGTGTGCTTATATCTTAATGCGCAAATGGATGGACACCATCATAAAAAACTTAAAATAGCTTCAAGACACTTACACTTTATTAAAAAGGACGCATTTTTATATGGATGGACCCACTGGCGAACCTAAGTGTAAGCTCCTCTGAGCTATAGCTCATGGGAAGCTACATGGAGTCGGTCTTATTAAAAAAGTAATGCTCTTTTACTTTAAATTTTACTAAATATGGTTAATTTCTTTAAAATCACAAAACTAATGTATATTGCCTTTTGAAAAGGTGTCATTGTGTGTGTGACGTGGCAGGGTGGGTGTGTGATGTGGAAATTGGATTGTATGAATGACTCATTTCCAAAAGGAGTCATTTGAACAAAATATGAAATGTATGAATGACTCCTTTTGAAAATGAGTCATTCGTACAACTTATATTCCACCCATACTCTTGACCACCTAAATTAAAAATACTACACATACATCAACTCAAACCACACTAAAATACATATTGGGTGTGTTCCACACTAAATTGAGACGCATATAGATAACTCAAACACCAATGTGTGTATTGGTATGTCCGTGTAGCATTCCTCAAACCTAATACCATTTTCATTGAATTCCTCTAACAATTAATTTTTCAAGTACACAACACGACGAAATTAACAAAGTCATATACAGGTCAAAACGTATCACTCGTAACCCATATCCAGCATAAAATGATAAAAGTAAACAAACGTACCAGTAGGGAAGTCCAGAGTCAGATCACAAGAAGTCCGCGAATGTCCACGCTGGTGTCCACGTCTGCATTGACGTCATAAATAACGACAATTAAAAATTAGGTCGTTACAATACAAGTAAGAGAAAAACAAATAGCAAAAAAAACTCGAGCAAATATACAAATCCAAGAAATTACCATAACATGCAAGAAACTCATACAAAGGTATGATGCAGTTCTATCGACGTCAACGTTGCTCCTCCGTTAGGCAAACCGATCGTACTCTATTTCGACCTGGATTTCTCTGTGCTTGTACGTCCGACTGAGTCTGTTGAGCTCGATGAGTCGACTGATCTTTTTCCTCGTGTTGACTCGATTCACCTTTACTACCAGTGCTATCAAAGATAGGGGTTGAACCATTTCGACATACTGACTTCCTGTATGTGGTTGGGTGAAAGGAACATGAGGTCTCATGCCTAATAAATGCATGAATGAGCTATCTCCATTATATGAAATATTGTAATTATAATATGGCGGAGTTAATGGACTTGGCATGTATTGAGGCAATAAACCATGCATTGAATGTGTAGGCATTCTATGGTCCACGTAGGAGGATGATGGCCCAGGCGCATATAGATCAAAATGATAAGGATGAACACTCATGCTCGGTGCCCTAGGTTTTTCATATGAGCATCAGGTTACGTTGGGGGCGGCAAAGGAGTGTACCCATAAGAAAAAGAACGGGTTGGAGGTGGTGGAGGAGAACGTCTGCTGCTCTCACCAACAATCTCTGTCGTTCTTGGTGTTGGACGAGTTGGAGGTGGTGGAGGAGAACGTCTGCTGCTCTCACCCAGAGTCTGTGTCCTTGTTGTTTTTCTTCTCCTCCCTCTATTTGCTAGGCTTTGATCCTCTTCTTGATGTTCTTCCTCTTCTTCTTGAGAAGCTTCATCATCTATTTCCGGCTCAACTACATTTTCATCATTCCACATAGTAGTCATTTGTCGTTCATCCTCATCTAAGATTTTGATGCCTTCATGTAGAACAACAATGCCTTGATCGATCCTGTCATCAATGAACACTCGCTCCAATTGACGCGCAAATGTAGACTGATATACAAAAAAAAACAGTGTTAGTTAACAATTTTAAATATGACTCATGAGAATAACAACATTATAGTTTCAAGCTTACCGAAAATTCGCGTAAAGTCTCGTCATGTCCAATTAATCACCTGGTGATAGATCTGTACCACCTCATGTACTCTTCCTAATCATGTTCCTCTTCTTGTTCTATTGTGGCTATGGTATTACCACGATTTTTCCACAACTCTATAAATCTTCTATGATACATTGCCCAATTTTCTTGAGGGTGTCATCTCAATTGGACGCGGTGCAGTCATGTGTCGAAATCACAGTTAGGTGGTATGACCTATGTCAGTCCGAACTGTCTCATTACCCTTTTCGGTCTATGCCACTCGACTATATGAAAACAAATTAAAGGACACGTCGAACGCCAACTCCCATGACCTTGAGTACAGAATTGTGGAAGTGACTCGAGGACATTAGCGTATGGTTGCTACTTCACGACATTCTCCTTCTGCTTGTCAAATGCATCACGATATGATGATAAAACATGTGTGGAAGTCCTAGTTACCAAAAATGCAACTATCCATTTGTATACAAAACAATAAATTAGTCATAAATTAAAAAGACGCAATGAATAATTAAAAATAATATGAGAAACATTTTTATTACCGATATCCTAAAGGAACTTCATTGGGCATGTATACTCCATCATATGTTCGAGTTCGAGCTCTAGGAACAGGCACGCGCCTTGGTGCTATAAATGGAAACCTATCTCAGGCCCATAGTTGTATAAGAATTGACGCACCAACGACCTCGTGCACATCGGAGCGAGATCCGCGACACAATTCCCTGTATAAATAAGCCAAACATGCACTTCCCCCAACTATACTGTCCAGCTGTTTGAACGTCCTCGAGCAACGGAAGAAACATCAAATGTACATATCGATTCGACTTGTCAACGAACACACAACCACCAATAAGTTGTAGAATGTATGAACGAACATAACGTCGAACCATGTCCTCATTGCTGTCATCCTCTATAAGTGGCACATTTTCTTCGAGCCATGAAACAAGAACTCTATTCCCTGAAAGGTCAAGTGCATCAGGTCTTGCACCAAGTAGTTTTTCACACACCTCGAGATAGTCGATATCTATGCTTCCAGTTATAGGCATACCATTAATAGGTAACCCGAGCTGAATCTCAACGTCTTGGAGTGTTATCATACATTCGCCATAACGCATGTGTCTCTTGACGCCATCTTTGCAGGTGTCCAAACCACCATAACCGCCCTTCCCTAATCTTTTGTGTCAATTGGTGCTACTCTAAGTTTTGTATTTTGCATCTCGAGTAATTACTAGTACAGGAAGAACAAAAGATCGCTTACCACTACTCATTGACTTTGAATGTGCATCAGATTAACTCGTACCCCCTTGATAGTTGATGAAGATAATGGACCTGTATTGGTTCACTTTAATCTCAAATGTAAACCTACCATTAACTAATATGAGCTCGCAATGCACTTTCATTCAAGCAAGTAGAAATAATCAAGGGCTTAGCATGATAACCCCCAATTACTGTCAAATTAATTACTCAATTTGAGAATTTAGGGTCCTACATTTTTAACTATTCCATGGCTCCATTGAAGTCCCTATAGCAATGAATCAGTCAGATTCTGCTCTTTATATAAAGAATCTCATAATTCTCTTTTTTGATGATTTGGTGATATAGGTGAAGCGATCTTCGAAATGAAGGAGGCTTATGTTTGAAGAGCTTTTTTTTTTTCCTTTTTTTTTTGGTATCAAAATTCTTAGTCAACACTATACTTTGTCCCTAAGGTTCTAAAGCCTATGCACTGATACCAACTGTGACGGCCCCGCTCTTAATCTAGGGTCTTATCCCGTAATCAAGCCCTAATCACGACACGTAGGACCCAATTACGTATTAGTCAGCCTTTACTACCTATGTTCTCTATTTTAAACAATTAATTTAGTTAGCGGAAGCCTTTAAAATTTTAAAGTGGAAGTATTGATTATTTCAGCGGAAACAATTTTTTTTAATCCTAAGTGTGGAATCCAGAAAATAACGATCACCATATATATGCAAGTAAACGGCGAACATATCTAAACAAAGTGAAAGCCAAAAGTCGGGTAATCTAACACTCATCCCAATAACATCCCAAAAAGATAAAGACGTAAGTAAATATAATACAAAAAATACCCTACATGTATGGGTAGCTACGCGCTCGGAGCTCAGAGGTAGTCGTCGATCTTCTCCTTGCCCGGCCTGGTGCTGCTCGACGGACCTACACCCACCGTCACAAACTAGACAGTGAATATAGTGATATTTAAGTGATAACTGGGGAAATCTAATACTACATTTCCAATTTAAACAAAAGGTATTTAAAAGCATATGTAGCTGAAGAAATGCTGAATAATGATGCAAGTAAATACCAACGTTAACTGGTACACATAAACTGACACAGGCTAAGTCGAGTTGATCTACGTCTGGTCGGCGGTGAGAACTATCACCTAGCCTACTCCACTACTATATGGAGCTGTGCTCAACATATAATAATAATCTTTTTTTTAACCTCAAGTGGCGGAGCTGTGCTCTGCGTGTATAAATCATTCATACTTGCCGACAACCCTGTGACCATGCCATGTGTGCCGCCCAAGTGTAGTGGCGAGTGCCGGAGACCCCAAAGACCAAAATCCCTGTGAATTTGCACATCTCGTGTGCAATGGACACTAGATAATCCCTAATTTAGATTTCAAAAATTAATATCCTACAATTGCTATGATTCCAACACAAGTTAGGCTACAAAGCCCCAAGGGAATAGAACACAAATCCAACATAACAGATAACCCTGTAGCATGCATCTTCTAAATATCCATTAGCCATATTTCAAGACAAACATTAAGCATATAAGGAAGCATGGAGTCAATGATATATCAAACAAGGCATCATGCTATATCAATATTCATAATGAATAGAAACAAGGAAAGCATGATGTGGGAAATAAATCAGCTAGTCTACAAATAGACTGAAAAATTATAAATGACTGGAATGAAATAAAGTAAAGAGTTCCCACACTTACAAGTCAACGCAGTAGTCCTAGCTATCCGGCCTCTCGACACCCAAACGCTTGCACTCGGATTCAAGTATAGCTCTCGAAGTTTTCTGGTGTCAATCAAGGTTATATTAGATGTATTTAGTCTTTAAATTAAGAGTTAAGACTATCCGACACCTAAACGACTCAAAACAACTATACAAATTACCATTGTATAAACAAACCTTTTCTTTTGACCCATTTTTGAAAAATCATGTCTTAATTTTGAAAAACTAATGGTTCTAGGTTGTTCCTCTCTATCTTAGCTTTCTAACGGTATATGGAGCGTTAAAATCCGAGTTAAAATAATAAAGTTATGGTCGTTTTACGAAGAGAGGTAATGTTGTCCCGTCTCCTGGGAATCTAGCGTGCTAATTATTCTTGAGTGAACAGTGTATCCTTCCCTGGAACATCTAGCGCGCTAGGTGGTGTACCTAGCGCGCTAACTGCGCGGGAACCAGAATTTTCAAAGAAAATTCTAGCGTTTCGGACACTCGAAACACCACCAAAACACCATCGATCCATACATGACTCATTTTGACATAGATCAACACCGAAAACAACCGAAAAACATCAAAATCCCCAAAATTTCAGAATCAAAGTCATGCATGTCATTTTTCAAAATTTTCACCAAAAACCTCAAATTCCCAAAAAATTTCGATTTAAACCTTAAACAATACTTAGATCAACCATTATACAGCATAGAGACACTCCCAAGCCAGAAATCACGGTTCAAATCCATTTTTCAACAAGAACCCCAAACTCAAACTCATTTTAATGGCGAATGAAACAAGAAGTGTGATTACCTTGGTTAGATCTAGTGGATCTTCACTGCTAGCTCGAAAATCCACTCTCAAATCCCTTTAGAATCCTCTCCTCTCTTCAGTTCGGATTTATTTTGCATGAGAATAGTGTAAGTCATCTCATCAAGTTGTATATATAGGTGTTGTTGGGATCTAGTGTGTATTGTGTATCTCGAGGTAAATTCGGTGGTCGCTAACTAGGCAGTCCAACTTCTCATGTGACACAACTTGAGTGACTCATCATGGGAGTGTGTGGCAGCACGGATCTCGAGGTCTATCATAAGGTTAGTTTAATTCACAACAAACTATAGAATATTAAAATGTGATTTCTTAAATAAATAAATTATAGGCCAACTCAATTAATGTACATTAATCCCATATGGACCATAATTAATTGGTCACACAAATTTATAAAATTTATCTAAGTGGTTTCACTGACTCTCAACTACCCGGCACTCGGTGTCCCGACTCACACGCAACTCGAGGCACTTTCCCTGTGCGTCGAACGTTGTATTTTTCAACTTAATTATATAATTTAATTTATGCTAAGGTACATTTGAAATTAATTACTATTTCCTAGTCTAGTCTCGCTACCCCAGGTAATTCCACTAGGTACCCGTACTTGCACGCACTCCAAGGTGTGTCCCCGCTCGCGTCAACTCGACATCTATGGTTTGCAAAAATTGACTTAATTAGTCTACACACATACAACACACTAGACATACACCAGTACAAAATATAACGTTTACCTCGGCCACGTGCCTCGGTCAGTGTGCGCATCTCATGCGGGCCCCACGTCACGGGTCGGTGATCCTGATTAAGCAAGTAAATCAAGATTAAGAAATTAGGCCGTGACAATAAGTTTGGAGGAGTGAAAACTCGAGGGAACTCACCCCCTCTTAAACAAGGTAAGCCTATCCATAGGCACATAAGTGGGCAAGCTGATGGTGGGAAAAAAATATTTTTTTAAATGGAGTAGGTACAAATTGGCATCGTTGACTATGCTTTTTCTTATAGTTCACTACAACTTGTTGATCATAAATATTCATCATTTGGAATCTGTCTAAAAAATGTTATCCAATGGGATCATGAATTGCTAATGTCTATCTGATATGACAGAAAATCTAAATAGATGGTGTCTACTCCAATGTCTACTCCTAGACATTGTGGTAGACATCCTCCCCACTGCCACATCATCGCTTTTAGTTGGAAAAATAAAGGAAAAGACATAATAGTCATAAAAAAAAGACAAAATAAAAGGCAATATCCACGTGCAGACAAAAAAAATCACTATCCATGGTTTAAATCCACATTACCATTACCATTAGAGATCATTTTAGAATTTAAATGTCAATCTAGCTCCACATAGGATAGACATCCTCCCCACATCCATGATTTGACACAAATTCATGCTCTAAATCCACATTACCATGGGAGATGCTCTTAGTGGGTTAGTGATGTGGCAATTTATTACACACTAAAAGTGTGTAACCATTGCACATGCCCTTAGAGGGAGAGATTGTCACATTGTCATATTATCATATTTTAGGTTACGTGGAATGCCACATCACAGTTGACACATAGGTAGTATCGATGTGACCAATTAACAACTGATTGGTTCGGCTGGCAAGGGACTTAGTTTTGTTAGTGAGGTCTTGGTTTCAAGTCTCGTGTGCTTTATGGGGCATAAAATAAGTGTGGGAAACCAATGTGAGTCAATGTCAAACATCTTGAGATTAGTGCCTCAATGGAAATTGGGAACATGGGGCAAGTTGCATTATAAAACTGCAATTTGTAGTATTATAGTCATGGATTTTAAAGAAAAGTTAAAAGTTAAATTGTTTTGTTAATGAAGTGCATTGGTAGATGCATTTTGGCAGTGGACAAGAAAAGGAGACAAAGCAAAATGAATTTGTTAATGTAGTAGGTAGAATATGATGGTGGATCCTTCACTATTCGTTGTCTCATAGTTTGCTAGAATTCTTGTTCAGTTCATCATTTGCATTCTGTTCTTCTTCTCTTGACGATCCATTGCTTTTAAAGTTAATTGCAAGTTGTAAGAGAATTTTAGTATCCAGCAATGGCGGAGGATCTGCTTGTAAGCGGCGCTGGAGAGATCTTGAACAAGCTCATCAACATTGGGTTTGAAGAGATAAGTCTGGTTTGGGGAGTGAAGGGAGAGGTGGAAAAGCTTAAAACAGTGCTCATGAGGATTCAGGCGGTGCTTGAAGACGCGGAGAAGCAGCAAGTGGAGAAGGAGGCCGTGAGGCTTTGGTTGAAGGAGCTTAAGGATGTGGCCTATGATGCTGAGGACGTGCTGGATGGCATTGCATATCAAACTCTCCGACATCAATCGGAGACCAAGGTACGAAACTTCTTATCCCGCTCAAATCCATTGCTTTTTCGTACCAAGATTGCTCATCAGATTAAACATATCAATGCTAAGTTGGGAGAGATTGAGAGGGACAAAGAGAGGTTCAAGTTTAATGAAGTTATTAGTGATGGAAGTAGTACTTCTTCTGCTGTCCCTAATTATCAATTAGAAACTGCGTCCCTGATTGATGACTCTGAAATCGTAGGAAGGAAAGATGATGTGTTGAAAATAATGAATATGTTAATTCAGCCGATTTGCAATGGTGAGGATGATGATGTTCTCTCAGTCATTCCTATTGTAGGCCTTGGGGGGCTAGGAAAGACCACACTCGCTCGATTAGTGTTTAATGCTAACGAGGTTGGGAATCATTTTAATCCCAAGATATGGATTTGCGTGTCCACTGATTTCAATGTCAAAAGGCTATTGAGGGAGATGTTGGAGGACGCCTTTGAGATTGCAAAACATGAATCTTCAAGTATGGATTCGATTCAACGCGCTCTTCAAGACAAGTTGAGGGGCCGAAGATGTTTGTTTGTTCTAGATGATATGTGGATGGAGGATGGATTCTTAGAAAAATGGGAAACTCTCAAAATTGTGCTAAAATGTGCCAATCGAGGAAGTAAGATAGTTGTTACAACTCGTAATGGCGAAGTTGCAAATATGGTTGCGGGGACATCCCAAATACAAAATTTGCAAGTTTTGCCTGAAGACGATTGTTGGGACCTATTCCAGAGACGTGCATTCGCTAGTGGGGGAGTACAAATGACTCAAGCTTTGGAAGCGATTGGGAGGCAGATTATGAAAAAATGTGGGGGTGTACCTTTAGCAATAAAATCTCTTGGAGGGATGATGCGTTTGAAAAGGGAAGAGAATGAGTGGTTGGCTGTAAAAAATAATGAGATCTGGAATATACCTGATGCTAATAAGAAGATCATTAATGTGCTGAAATTGAGCTTTGATAATTTGCCGTCCTCTGTGAAACAATGTTTCTCCTATTGCTCTATATTCCCTAAAGGGTATTCACTTAACAAGAAGATGTTAATCCAAATGTGGATGGCAGAAGGTTTTGTTAGCACATCAAGAGGAAATGCTTTAATGTTGGAAGATATTGGGAATCAATATTTTAATATATTGTACTTGAATTCATTCTTCCAAGAAGTAGAGACCAACTGGATTGGGGAGATAAAGCGTTGCAAGATGCACGATCTTGTGCATGATCTTGTCCAATTTGTGAGCGGCCAAGAAAGCTTAGTTCTGAATGCTAACATGATTCCAGATGACATTTCTAAGACTCGTTTCATGGGTTATACATCAAGTGGAAGGAGAGTGGCATTCCCAAAAGCCTTGTACAAAGCGAGCAAGCTGCACACATTGCTTTCAAATACTCCATATGAAGTTCCCAGAGAAATGTTTGTGAACTTCAAGTTGTTGCGTGTGCTGGACTTAAGTTATTCCACTTCGATTAAGGAACTCCCTTCTTCAATATGCAAATTAAAGCATCTCAGGTACCTCGATCTCTCCATGACTGATATTGAAGAATTGCCCGAGTCTATTACACGCCTCTACAACTTGCAGACTCTCAAACTCAAAAACTGCGAGAAACTCAAAGTGCTTCCTCAGAAACTTTGTAAACTAATCAATCTGAGATGTCTTAACATTGGTGGATGTAGTGAATTGAGTGGAATGCTGAAAGGAATAGAACATCTAACTTGCCTTCAAATGTTATCTGATTTTAAAGTGGGTTCGGATGAAGATGGAAATTCCATTACAGAACTACGATATTTTAATTTGTTGAGGGGGAAATTGGTTATTTCTGGCTTGGAGAATGTGAGGGATGCGACATATGCTCAGGCAGCAAATCTAAAAGGCAAAAGCAATCTTTCCCATCTAATCTTGTTTTGGGAAGACATGGATGATGATGTTGATAATGCTAATAATAATAAAGAACTATCAGTGTTGGAAGCCCTCGAGCCCAGCTGCAACTTGAAACGACTTGGCATTGTAGGTTTTGGAGGTGAGAGTATGCCTACCTGGATGATGAATAAATCGTTAACAGTCACTAATTTGGTTAACATCACTTTCATGAACTGCAGCAGATGCAAATGTCTGCCAAGCTTTGCACAGTTGCCTTTTTTAAGGAATCTTTTTATAGTAGGCTTAAAAAATTTAAAGCGTTTTGGGGATCGTGGTTCCAATAAGTTAAAAGAGATACAAGAGCAAGCAGTAGCAGTCGTAGGATTCCCTTCACTGAAAACTCTTGTGCTCGACGCATTGCCAAATTTAGAAGAATGGGTGTTGGAGGAATCTCTGTTGTTGCATTCTTTTCCTTGTTTGGAGGATTTGCGCATAGAAGATTGTCCCAAGTTGAAAGCAACACCTTCGAGTTTGTTTCCATCCCTCAAGTCTTTACTATTTAATGGATCCAGTAGCAGCATTGCGATCAGGTCTATAACGACAAACCTCTCTTTTCTCACTCTTCTTCGCATTGAAGGGTGTCCAGATCTCAAATTTCTATCACAACGAGTGCTGGAAAGAAACATGCTGCTGGAAACTCTGGCAATTGTATGTTGCCCTAAGTTTGAAGGTTTTGTTGAAGTTGAACAAAAACATGGCAATGAAGAAGAGTCCGTCATGTCTTCGAAAACTGTCAAAGAAGAATCCATAATGAATTTGATGCCAAAGAAATCTATAATGCTGCTCAATGACCTTCAATGGTTACAGATCAGGGAATGCCCTCAGTTAAGAAGCATCATTATAAATACTACAGTGTCTCTTCCTTCTCTGAATACATTGACTATTATGAACAGCAATGCTATGGTTATGGAGGCCTTCAGTAGAAACTTGACTTCTCTCACTTACCTTGGTCTAGAAACAATCCAAGATCTTGTGTTTCTTCCGAAAAACGTGCTGCGAGACAATATGCATCTGAAGCATCTATTCATTGCAAACTGTCCACTTCTACAATGTGATGGTATTTTCTTTACAGAAAATAACAACGAGCTCCCACTCCTTTCATGTCTCGAGTTAACAGTGCGAGGTTGCCATGCTCTAAACTCCCTCAATTTCCCGTTACCATGTTGGTCTTCTCTACATGCAGTTTGTATCATAGATTGCAGAGGTCTTAAATCATTTCCAGAAGGTCTGTCATTGCTCCCTCACCTTGAGGTCTTGAGAATCGGTCAGTTCTGCGAGGATCTTGACAATTTTCCATTCCCAGACTCGGATCAGCTGCCAATACATTACTTTACCTCTCTTAAGTATTTAGTACTTCTTGGGTGGCCCAAGCTCAAGTCTTTGCCTTCCCAGCTTCAACACCTCAAAAAACTGAAGGGATTGGCCATAAAGGAATTCAGTGGTTTGATAACTTTGCCTGAATGGCTTGGGAGCCTTGTCTCACTTAATGAGTTGTTGATTTTCAACTGTGAGAATCTGATGTATCTAACATCTAAGGAAGCAATGTTGCGCCTTACTTTGTTGGAAGAATTTGCGATTATCAATTGTCCTCTTCTCAAGGACAGATGCAACAAAGACAGAGGTGGCCGCGAATGGAGTAAGATATCACATATCCAAACAATTAAAATCGACGACGTTTCCGTTTAAGATCTTTTTTTATCCCCTTCAGGTTTGTGCTATTCTCAAGTTTCTCTTTTTTCCCTCGTCTTACTCCGTTTTTGCTGTTTTACATCGATTATTTCATCTCAAGTCTGAATCTTGCACACATGGTAAATAATATTTCCATCATCTCTTCTTTTTTTTTTATTTTTTTTTCCAACCACTTTTTTCTGTCTTTTTATTTTCCTGAATGTTGACAATAACATCAACTGAAGTTGATTAATGAAACTAATTTTGAACCAATGCACATCGTTTGTTGGAGGTAGTTTACACATTAGCTATAGTTACCTGTATAAAAAAGATGTTCTTTGTTCTCTTTTTTTCCCTGCTTTCATTAATTCTACGTGTGATCTACTTCAACTGGGGGAACTAGTTTTGTATTTTGCAACGACGGCATAGCCTCAGTCCCAAATTAATTGGGGTCGGTTACACAGATCAAACTCTTCCATTGTGCTCAATTTAGTGCAATTGATGGTGAGCTTTCCAAATTAAACCATTTAAATCCCTCCTAATTAATGTGTCACAAGTTAACTTCGATATATCCCTACCCGTCGAATTTCTTCAGTTTCTATCGTGTCAAGATTTTTAGTGGGGGCATTTGTAGGCCGTCTTTGCAGGTGTCCAAACCACCACAACAGCCCTTCCCTAATCTTTTGTGTCAATTGGTGTTACTCCAAGTTTTGTATTTTGCATCTCGAGTAATTACTAGTACAGGAAGAACAAAAGATCGCTTACCACTACTCATTGACTTTTAATGTGCATCTGATTGACTCGTACCCCCTTGATGGTTGATGAAGATAATGGACCTGTATTGGTTCACTTAAATCTCAATGTGATCCTACCATTAACTAACATGAGCTCGCAATGCACTTTCATTCAAGCAAGTAGAAATGATCAAGGGCTTAGCATGATAACCCCCAATTAGTGTCAAATTAATTACTCAATTTGAGAATTTAGGTCATAAATTTTCAACTATTCCATGGCTCCATTGAAGTCCCTATAGCAATGAATCAGTCAGATTCTGCTCTTTATATAAAGAATCTCATAATTCTCTTTTTTGATGATTTGGTGATAGGTGAAGCGATCTTCGAAATGAAGGAGGCCTATGTTTGGAGAGCTTTTTTTTTTTCTTTTTTTTTTTTTTTTTTTTTTTTTTGGTAGGATTGGAGAGCTTTTTGGTTCAATGTAAGAGTGTTGTTGTGTCATGAAAAAAAAAAAAAAAAAAGGTGTCGTTGTGTGTAGTTTGTTTTTTTTCTGGACGCCATTGTTTTGTACTCTTATATATAACTTTGTATTTGTTTTCATTAGTGGAAAACTTTAAGGCCTATGGCCCGTGGTTTTTTCCTCCTATTGGAGGTTTTCCACGTAAAAAAATCTCTGTCATGGTTATATGGGCTCGTGTTTGTGGATTGGCGAGGTTTTGAGCATTTCTTCTTTGCTATATACATAATCCGTCAAGACTCCACTTTTTATTTTTTGGAGAAACACTGGTAAGTTCTCTATTTGCACTTGACTTGTCCTAAATGCTGCAACATTGTTGTCATGACATTTGTTTCTTAAATTCCATTCATCAGAATCTGTTTCTCTTTAAATTTTATTTTTACAGCCACACCACATCATGCCTCATGTGTAACAACATCATTACTTCTTTTTTGTGTGAGAGAAGACTGAATGATATAAATATATGGTAGTGCTGCCTTTTCATTTGATAAGTTTGGTTGAATCAAGCAGGGTACACCGTCAAATTAAGCTGAAGTTTTTTTGATAAATTCTTAAACTAGTTCCAAGAAGTCACTGTATGACCTCTATCAATAACTTGATCATAGCGGTCCAAAGTATGATGTCTTGAATATGACCAATAAATTTGCTCATATGACGAATTACAGTGGGGAATTAAGAGTGATGCTACCCTATAACTAATGGTAGGGGAAATTAGTGCAATATTTGACAATTCAATATTTGCACCTTATTAAGCAACCAAGTAGTGGTAGTAATTTTACTGGTTTGGCAGGTGATCATCAGTAGAACATAGTCTTTGAGATCTGATTATAAATGGCAATTGGGTCTTCTTGAACCTTTGTAGAGAGAGTTATAGCGCATAAGGTGAAGGTGTGAGTGAATGAGACATGCTTCTTTTGTTCATGGTTTTGGTTAGAATTCAAATGAGGGAAAGCTGATTCCATATAAGCCGGGAAGTGGTGGATAGTGTTTGAATTACAATTTTTTTTTTTTTTTGGTAGAAACACAACCAGAGTTAGCTTTATTATTTCAAATGCAAGATATCCTGCTCAAGGAGTAACACAATGGAACTCCACAATACAAATTGTCTCTCATTCTGAAATGCTTCCTTCGCGAGATGGTCTGCACAGGTGTTGTTGACTCGGAATGTATGCCGAACAATCACTTCCCATTCCCTCCTAACACTGTCCCTGATGTCCTGCACCAGGATCATATATATGGCCCTGCAAGGAGCTCACAAATCAACTCCACAGCCTCCCTCGAGTCTAGCTCTACGACCACCCTCTTGATTTCCTTACTCCAGGCTAACTGAAGGCCATATTGGACCCCCCCCATAATCCCACATAGAGTGGTGAACAACAACCCAACTTGAATTGAAAAGCCGATAGAAAGTTCCCTTTGCTATCCCTTAACACCCCAGCACATGTGGCCTCCTCCCCAACCACAATTACTGCCCCGTCATAATTAATCTTAGCCCAACCCTCAGGTGGATATTCCCAATGATCATAACTCTTTGTTGTACTGTTGTTCCGCTTGAACAAGCCCTTTGCCCAGCAGATCTCATCCACTCAACTGTAAATTGAGCACATTGAATTACAATTTTCTAAATGGACTCCAACTATTTTTGTAACTAAAAGCCCCAAATACTTCCAACAATCAAACCCATCCTTACTCCTACTCCTGCTCATTCGAACCTTAAATGCCTATCACGATCAAACCCCATTACCTTCATCACCCTCTATGTAGTATGTTCGGAAGTGTTGTAGGAGCGTTTTGGTCTGTCGAACAAAGCTAGATCTAGTTTCATCAATTTCATAGAAGCAATGAAGTACTGCAAAAGTTGAAGTTAGTTTCACGCTTGATTGTGAAAACCTTACAATTTTTAGTCGTATTGAAGCTGCTGCAACGCTTTATCCTTGTTTAGAAAAACTATTGCTTCATAATTTGCCTATCTTAGAAGAATGGTTTGAGAGGAATGCCAATGGTTTTCCTAAACTTAAAAGAGTTGGAGTTGGGTTGGTGTCCCTCGTTGAGAAATATGCCAGATCTATTTCCTTCTCTTCAAAAGTTGGCTCTTCAAGATGTGAAAAGCACAGACACTGTAAGGTCGATCATTAATAACATCACTTCTCTAACCTCTTTGTTCTGGGTGGGATCATTTGAAACTGTCTCATTTGAAGAAGTGGTGCTGATGCTTGGCAAGAACACACTTCTCCGAAACCTTTCTATTCTCAAATGTGAAGGCCTTGAGACATTTCCACATTTACCTCCTCTTGAGGAATTGGAAATTTTGTATAGTCCAAAGCTAAAGATAGAAGCATCTCAACTTCCTTGCCTTACGCGGATGTCAATTTGGAACATCAATGCTTTCGTTGTTGACACATTGTGGTCCAACAAGTTGATCCATCTCAGTATTACAGATGTTGAACAGTTTCAGCAACTACCCGTGGACTTTCTTTTCAATAATGAGCATCTCCATGAAATATATATTACTCGCTGCTACAAGTTCCAAGGTTTCCTTTCGTCTAATAAAAAATAAGTTTGGCCATCACCACCGTCATCATCACCATCTTGTCTCAAGACTTTATGCTTAGAAGATTGCCCGAGTGTGCTTTCCTTGGGTTTACAATTCCAAGTGCTTACTCAACTTCAAAATTTGAGAGTCCGTGGCTGCACAGGACTCAAGTCATTGGAAGGTCTGCAATTCCTCAGCAACATTGAAGACTTGGCCATTGGCCAATTTTCAGAAGAACTGAATTACTTTCCATTCTTATATGCTACAGAGATGAACTATCTCATCTCTTCTCTTCGTCGCTTATCTATTCATGGCATGCGATTTAGAGGTTTGTTCCATTCTCAATCTTGCTTTACACCCCCTTCTCTTCCTCCTTAGCTTTAGTTATTTCACTTCATTTTCTCGTCTTCAAATTAATTAATAATCATGCATCTAATTCTCTGCCATTGTTGTTTCAGGATTGCAGCCACAGCTGTAACTTGTGCATATTCTTCTTCAATGCCAATGTTTTGGCTTCGCTTTGATTGGGTTGGGTTCTTTATGTGCTTGCTCACTCTGATGGGAAAGCAATCTGATTTTCGACTCTCGCCATCATCTGCTCTTTAGTTATTCGGGAGTTCCCAAGTTACCATAGTATGCATTCTCCTTTAAACCCAAATTACGCTTTTCTTCTTCGTTTTTGTTTCAAATGTTAATTTATTTTTCAGAATGTGTTTCAATGACATTATGTTCATTCTATGCGTGTTTCTGGTTAAGATCATGCAAGGACCCCTGCGAGCTCTCCCGGACCAATTTTTTTTGGCTCTGTTGCCTATTCAAAATAGTATTCATTTCATATCTATCAGAATTAATTCTCTGTTCTTTATTTTAATTTTCACTGACATTCTACCATGCTTTTTTCTCTTGAATTCGTTAGCAAGTCATCCTATATGCTTAAGTCATCACATAATTTTAATGATTCTATTTGGAATTTCCAACATGTAACCATGCTTATCAGAATCAGAGCTAGGTAGTCATTTGTTAGATCATAGTTATATTTTCTACTATGTTATGATATACCATGAATATGATCTAAAATGTTAATATGCTTTAACAAAATCATATCAAAATTTGACTTGAATCGTGCATGGTATCCAAATTGTGTTTTCTTCTTTTATTCTTATTTAATGTTTTCTCATATCGACACATCTAATTTTTTTTATTAATGTTTTTTTTTTTCGAGGCCCAAACATGCATCAACAACAACAACATAGCCTCAGTCCCAAACATGCATCAACACATCTAATTTACATCATAATTTTGTTACAATTTGCAAGTTGTGATGGAAACTACTGATTAATCAAGTTTAGCTATGTGTAGGTCCAGGTATAAACTCTCAAGAAGGCTAACCGTTTTATCCTTGCTTTGATGAATCAAGGTTTGAATTTCGATAGATCAAAAACCATACAGCAAACACAACAGTCATCTCGGCATCTCTCTCTCAAGATTTAGAATCTTACTTTCTGGCGTGGACTTGTGGAGTATTAAAAATTCTTGGATCTAACCTTCTATTTTTTATATGCTCTGCTGGTAGTAGGAGTGCTCTTTGCTCTTTATTTTTTGCAAT
Source organism: Stephania japonica (assembly GCA_039657345.1). Classification (NCBI taxonomy): domain Eukaryota; kingdom Viridiplantae; phylum Streptophyta; class Magnoliopsida; order Ranunculales; family Menispermaceae; genus Stephania; species Stephania japonica. Next base: position 52,152,056 of record CM077558.1, read on the forward strand.
TAGTTGTATCGAGTCTCTTTGCAACTAAAATAAATTGGACCTTTCTACCCTGCGTGTCGAAGCACCAACTGAGGCTACATGCCTATTCAAAGAAGCTTAAAAGTTCATAATTGTTCCTTTTTTTTTTGGTGGGAAGTTCATGCTCTTTTAGATTCTTAACAATAAGTTAACTTGTTCGAGCATGTAATTGATCAGTACCAAAGGTTGAATATATCCCTTTTTTTAAGTTAATTTGTTGCGTCAACCATGTTCAGTTCTCAAGTTTTTCTGCAAGCTACTATAGAGAGTAGTGTTAAATAAAGTTTATACATCTGTAGATCCTGCTTTGTACTTTGAAGAGAGCTAACCATTTCTCATTCCGTATGTAGATTCCGCCGACATGCTTATGGATACCATAATTTTGTTGAAGACAGCTTACTCTCTCTTTATAAGGTTAGTTGATGAGATGTACTCACATCCCTCCCAAAGTTTGAATGTACATAACGGTGTTGGAATCTTGTTGTTGCAGAGTTCTCGAGTTTGTTGGGGGCGTGTTAAATGATTTAGCTTTATTGTCTATTGAATATCTTTTTAGTTGATGTCGATGCAGTTCAGATTCTGAATTTGCTCTATTTTTTCGCATTTAGTATTGTTGGTTCATACTGAGTATGTTCTTTTCTCTTTTATCTGCTTCGCGTTGGAGTTCTTGTTCTGTATGCAATTTTTCTTTTTTGTTTTTGAATATATTGAGCCTGTCCCTCTTAAAAAGATTAAAAAGTTTGACAACGTGTACAAAAGAAAATAAAATGTGCGTCGAATGCGTTGCTTGTATAATTGTATTTGGTTGGATTTCCTGTAACAAGTCCTGCAAAGCTTCTTCTTATCTGTCTTAACCTTTGAAGGATGTAAAATGTCAGGCTCTATTAAGTGTAAAAGTTTCTATGAACACGTTGGTACGTTGTTGATTTTTTCAACATGATTAATATTCAAATAACTTAATTTTTGGGAGTTGCATATTCTTGGAGTTTCAACAGGAACTTGAATGTATCAAATTTTATGTGGAACAAAGGCTGGAGCATATTCAAGTTGTTTTCTGCTGCATTAGTTCTCTTTTCTTTTCAAAAGGTTTGCTTCCAACAGCATTATTATATCAACTAATTAAATTTCATCTTCCATATCGTATTGGCAAGAAATAATTAAATTTACCTCCTGTGTGAATCATGTCATATCATGTACTTGACACTCTTAAAGAGAACAAGATGGTGGTCGCATCCCATGTGGAGGTCATGTTCTATCTGCTGGTGATGGACATCCTCCTTCTCATCAAGATTGAAGTGCCAATGGCATGGCAAAGGCACCAAATCAGTAGCATAGAGGCTCTTTATTTGCAGCTATCATATCAGTTATGGTCAAACAGTCCTGCTCTTTATTTGCAGGTAACAATTTCATGTCCATGCCCTATTTGATTTGAGATTCGAGGTGACATCTTAGAATGTTTAGTATCCAGAGGCTTTTTGACAAACAAGGTTCTTTTGTATATCGATGAAGTTGTGCGATTCTTTTTGTGCAGTAATCACGTTTGCATGCTAATGACATATCGGCCAGCAAGATTCTTGATCACTCAGACTTTCACAAAGATAAGCTTATCTTTTTGGCTCAATGAGTTTTCTTATAAGCTAGGGATGCCATTTTCCATGACTTGAACTGGTCATCTTAATTGCACGTCTTAGACTAGCATAAAGCAAAAAATGGTGATCATGGAAGTATGACCTTTGCCTATTACGTTCTTCTGGAAGTCACTGAGCCAGCTAAAGGTGAGAAAGTTATTATTTTTTGTGGATTTCTTATCAGTGATCTTAATTTAGTTCCTGCTTGCTTTCCCTCTTTGAACCGGAGTACTTCAGTTTTCCGAAATATATGCTTAATTTGCAACACTTCAATTTGACATGCTTTCTTATTTTCTCCTATTCAAGTCACTTTGCCTGCCATGTAAAAGCATATAACTATCTGCAAGGTTTTGCTGTAACTGTCAGTTGCCTAGTTACATTCAAATACTTCATTGAAGCAAGAGTAGTTTCCTTTGGCATTGTTCTGCTTTCACATAGGTCGAGGACATTGTTCTCTATTGAAGATCTGATTCTTTTTCAGTTTTCTAGCTTTATACCCTTAATGGAGCTAATCTTTTCGCATTTTATATTCTCTTTTGCAGCACATCTACAGATTGTATATTTGGTGGAGAGAGTTTCAATCTCAATGGATTGAGATCTCTGGCGGAAAGAGAACAATCGCTGGATTTTCTTCTTCATTTCATCTGCAGAGTTCTTCCTTAGATAAATCATTGATCAATCAGTGCTCGAGAGGGTTTTTTTTACCAATGACGTCCACCAACCACTTGGATTTCGATGAAGGGTGTATTTGTCCCCGTTTGTCTCTCAACGATTTTGATCTAATATAGAAGCCAATCTCAATTAGATGGCAAACCTTCATTCTACATCTTCTAAGCTTAGAAATGGATCCACCAAGAATCAGAAATGGCGATTGCAAAGCAATGTATTTGACAAATAATATCGAACAATATGGTCCTTTTTTTCTCGCCAGCTAGTGAAATAATATTTTTTTATATCATTCTTATGAATTTCTTGTAAGTAATTACTTTTTCTTCTCATTAGACAGGACGAACTAGTGCTCGTATTTATATGCACTCGCCGAGACAACTATTAATTCAAGTGAGTGTCTTTCTTGTTCATTTTTACATTTTTTTACGGTTTGTGGTATGAGTTGAAGTACTTGTTGTAACATTAGTTAACCTAAAACTTACTGCAAGTATGCGCCGGGATAATTTTTCAAATGCAGTTTTCCTTTCTAATAGCTGTTGCAATTAGTTATGGAGATTGAATACCCGCAACACTGTTTGGCTATACTCTTCCAGGAAACATAAATGGAGAAGAACCTACCAACAATATTCTTATTCAATTCTCCCTCTCCTTGCCGCAACCATGACCATGAAACCCCCCCCCCCACTATTAAGGAACATCATTTCTACAATTTATTGATGTAGTTTGACGCGAAAAAGTTTTAGGAGAAAAGTAGATATTTTCAATGTTTGTTCCATGACTGTGTTCATGGAAAAAACATGGGGGACAACTGCTAAAAAACTTGGCAGAGGTAGAAATCTTTATTTGCCAGTGGTTGCACTCCTGCTTCAATGTTTTGTCTCCCCACCCTTCTCTCCTTGAGACAACTCTTTATGATACTCTTGTATAATTGTCTTTGTTATAAACTAACAAGAACTTCACTTGAAACTAAAGCAAGGAAAGCAAGCAAAGCAAGCAAAAGAAATAAAAGAGAGTTGAAATGAGAAGTTTCTCATTCAACTTGTTTGGAGTGTTCCTTACAAATGATGCACCCCTTGATTACGATGAACATAAGTACTTAAATAAATATCATAAGTTTCTCCTCGGCTCTCTACCACACAGAGGATTGGTGGTTGACGATGATCTGAACTAGTTAGGTTTTCATGGTCTGAGATGCATGGATATGTAGAATTGATGGAATGATTCCTCAATCAAGATGAGGCATTGGTTAAGTGTCTGTGCAGATAGAAAAGGAGAGGGTTTTGTGCTCATTTGATTATCTCAACTAGCTAGGTTTTCATTGTCTATGATACGTGGATATGTGTTACGTTTTGGTAGAATTGATGGAATGATTGCTCGATCAAGATGAAATTTTGGTTTTCTACCTGTGTAGGTAGAGAAAGAGAGATTTTTGTGCTCATGTGATTATCTGGTCAAACACTCTCCGAGAGTTTTAGAATTATAGATTACCTAGTATTAGTTTTAGATTTGTTTGGTTTTGCTTTTTCAATTGGAAGATGATAGTCTAACATTCTAGGAGAAGTGCGTTTGCCAAAAAATGATGTAGATTTAATTGGGATTTGTGTCGCACGAACTCCAAAGGAATCTACACCATTATGTAGAAAATGTATGTATCAAAAGAATGTCCAAAAATCATTTTCGTTTTCAATTAGTATTAGATGTTTTAGAATTCAATTTACGCCTATTTATTTGCTATAAGTGTTTAAAGGAGTTGGGCTGTGGGCGACAGGGTGTGTTCATGAATTACTGGTTTGATGTTTCCACAACTTAAATGAGAGAACTTTCAGGTAACATCTGTGTAATGTGGTTATATATGCTAGTGTTTTGTGAAGTGACTTTCACTTTTGCAGAGTGTTTTCAAGGTGGCGCCTTGCCGCCAGTCTTAGGCGTTTAGGGGTGCATTGTAATCGGTACTTGACTGGATTTTTTAGAACATGTCCTGCTTATTTTGTAATTATCAGTGACTGAATTTCTTTATAGACCTTTTTAGGATGTCAAATGGCAGACCATCTATGTGGAAGCACCAATTAATTGAAGCTATGAGCGTAAGAAGCTGCAGTTGTCGTTGACACTCATGCTTGGTAATCTCACGTGAATACGTTGTTAATCTTCTCAACGGCATAAGTTTCAACTATCTAAATTTGAGAGTTTATTTTCATGGACCTTTGACAAGCACATGAATTGATCAAGTTTTTTGTTGCCTTCTGTTTAATGAAATTAGGAACAAAGGCTGGCTAGTGCTTTTTCTGGTTGCTTTCTGCTGCATCAGCTCTCTTTTTGTTACAAGGTTAGATCAAAAAGATTTACAATCTTCCAGTTAATTAAATTCCTTCATTCCATTACTTATTTGAATCAAACGATCAAATTCACCACCTACGTTGATCCCATTACTTGATTCTAGATAGGATCCCAGACCTAATATTAATTTTGCTTGACAGTACTCTAAAGAGAGGAGCTAATCATTGTCAATTACTTGTGCAGATCATGTTCTATATTTCTGTCTCTAAAGTTTCCTTCATCATATGTTTGGCGACGGTCATTCCTTGGTAATGTCTCATTTACTCATCCTATCTTAATTGTTTTTGGATTTTTGATTCTTTAGTATTCTGGAGGTTTATTTGCAAGTGGAATTGGTAGTACCAATTGGCTTATGATGAAATTGTGCTCATATTTTTCTCTAGCGAATTAACGCGAACTCTATGGTGTGGGAAGTTGAACTCTATGATGACTTGGTGATTGTCTGCATTGCATTTAATCTCCATGTACAATATCACATACTTGTCAATGGGCTTCGACACTGATGGTTACTATAACATTGGCAAGACATGCTATGGAGGAGTGATTTGTAACCATGCACAAGGGACTGTGCCACTCTTTTACTATTTGCAGGCAGTTGCAGACTTGCAGTGGTCGTTTTGATTTTTTCGGAAGTTGGATTATTGGGTGGTTGTTATGGCCTTCGCTCTCTACTTCGCAAAGGGATCAGTCAGTCACTTAATCATGAATTGTGATTCAAATATTGTAGTTGAGGCCACCAAAGGTCTCTCAGATTGTCCATAGACTATTTAGCATCTTCTCAGCAAGCCGAGGACTTCAATTTCCCTGTTTGGCATCTTCTCAACGAGGCTATCAAATGAAGTGTATTTAACATTATACAAGTGCGGGTGTACATTTTATTGAGAGTAAAAATACTATCGTTTGCTCTGCGAGAAATTTATGAACATATATTATCGTGTTTTCTTATTATGGGTTTTCGCCCAAATAAATTAAGATATTCTTAACATTTCTATGGAGGATTTCTTGTATTTTTCCAAATGTTTTAACTTTTTATTTTATTTGGTATTTTTTGAACAATTGAGGTTAAACACTAGTTTAAACCTTCATTTACATGTCAGTGAGTCGTAAGCAACCGTCCTTGTGCGACAAGACTACGCTAGTGGCAATTGACCTTACTAATTGATTATACCCTTTTGGGACTGGTCAAATACCTTAGGGATCTAGGCTAAATCGATAGCACTAGCGATTCGGTTGTCTAGGTGTAGTGCCTTCACGAATCGAGGTAATGCGACCAATGTGTTAAATCTGGAGTACTAGTGATCAGGTTGCGTGTTTGGTTAGGGAAGTAATCAACGGTCGTACCTTGGCTGCCGAGATTAGGAAGTGCGAGGAACCGAGTGCGTCACCGGGTCTATAGCTATACTAGGATAATTTGATTTGTATTTTTTGACATAAGTTGACGACCAAATTCAATCTTTTTATCGAACCGAACTTGTATGCCTTGAGCTAGGTGTTATTTTTATTAATTGTTTTTAACTTTATTTTAATTGCTTTTATTATTTTGTTTATAATTAGAGTAAGTAATTAACCCATTTTCTCTAAATCCCCCTATTTCCTTTTTGTTATTTTTTTAACCTTAGAAAGAAAACTAATCTCTATGGGATCGACCCTTTGCCACTATTCTGCAAATAGTTGGTTTAGAAAAAATATATTTTATTGACACATTTGACGCGCGTCAATTACCATTAGAGATCATTTTAGAATTTAAATGTCAATCTAGTGCCACATAAGATAGACATCCTCCCCACATCTATGATTTGACACCAATTCATGTTCTAAATCCACATTACTATAGAAGATGCTCTTAGTGAGTTAGTGATGTGATAATTTATTACACACCAAAAGTGTGTAACCATTGCACATGCCCTTAGAGGGAGAGATTGTCACATTGTCATATTTTAGGTTACGTGGAATGTCACATCACAACTGACACATAGGTAGTATCGATGTCACCAATTAACAACTGAGTGGCTCTAGTTGCATGGGACTTGGTTTTGCTAGTGAGGTCTTGGTTTCAAGTCTCGTGTGCTTTATGGGGCATGATAGTGTATAAGTGTGGATTAATTAGTGATTAATTAGTGCAGTTAGTGTAAAATAAGTGTGAGAAACCAATGCGAGTCAATGTCAAACATCTTGACATTAGTGCCTCGATGGAAATTGGGAACATGGGGCAAGTTGCATTATAAAACTGCAATTTGTAGTATTATAGTCATGGATTTTAAAGAAAAGTTAAAAGTAAAATTGTTTTGTTGATGAAGTGCATTGGTAGATGCATTTTGGCAGTGGACAAGAAAAGGAGACAAAGCAAAATGAATATGTTAATGTAGTAGGTAGAATATGATGGTAGATCCTTCACTATTCTTTGTCTCATAGTTCGCTAGAATCGTTGTTCAGTTCATCATTTGCATTCTGTTCTTCTTCTCTTGACGATCCATTGCTTTTAAAGTTAATTGAAAGTTTTGAGATAATTTTAGTCCAAAATGTTGGGGTTTTTTACTAACCCCTTCTAATAATAAAATAGATGAATAATAAATTCCACCAAACCACGATTTATGCACCAAATCAACACACCACAAGACATAAAGATTTAACGTGGAAAACCCTCCAAATCAGAGGTAAAAACCACGGGCCAAACTCCGAACAATCCACTATGTCAACAAAGAGTACAAGATATCTCAATTTAATGAGATTCACCAACAATGGAGTAATACATAAAATACCTCTTCCAAGAACTTAGATGATCACACTAAGAACAAAGAATACTACCCCAATTGTATCAAACCCTTGCACCTCTTTTCTTGAACACCAAGAAATCACCAAAGCCTTCACCGCGAGTCTTCGGATTCAAGATCTTGTTGTTCTTCAATGTAGAGAGAAAACTTTAGAGAGATAATGCACATATACCCCTATGCGCACACCAAGCCGAACTACTCGTTGACTTCTCTAGAATACCTCTTATTTTTTGGTCTCCTAGTCGCACAACAATATCGACTCATATATATTTCTTCACTTCCTATTTTCTCTCTGTCAGATTCCTATTCAAACTCCAATTTGTTGCTTTATGTGTTGGACTTTTCTATTTTTGTGTGGGGCCCACAAAAACCAACAATCTCCCCCTCCAACACATGGGGAGATCTCAATCATATTTGATGCTCAATAACAACTCAGCCCCACCAACTTGGTGCAGGAGTGATGCTCTTCTCACGAGTCACCACCTTCGTCAACATATCAGCTGGATTCTTATCAGTGTGAATCTTCTTCAGACTCATCTCATGATCATTCACAACTTCTCGAATCCAATGGTATCGGATATCAATATGCTTAGTGCGGCAATGATAAGTAGCATTCTTGCTCAAATCTAGAGCACTCTAACTATCACAGTTCACTACATACCCATCTTCTTGCTTCAACCCCAACTCTTGAAGGAATCTCTTCAACCAAAGCATTTCTTTGCTTGCTTCAGTTATAGCAATATATTCTGCCTCTGTCGTGGACAAAGCAACACACTTTTGCAATTTTGACTGCCAAGATACAGCTCCCCAAAAAGTGAACACATACCCTGAAGTAGATTTTCTGCCATCAAGGTCACCTGCCATATCTGAATCTGTATATCCCTCCAAAATAGGTTTCGAGCCCCCAAAACATAAAGACATCTTCGAAGTACCTCTCAAATATCTCAAAATCCATTTCATCGTTTTCCCAATGAACTTTTCCAGGATTTGAGAGAAATCTGTGACCACACCAACCGCATGAGCAATATCTCTGGTCGGTGCAAACCATCGCATACATCAAACTCCCAACTGCAGAGGAGTAAGGAATATCTGACATCTCCGCTATATCTATAGAAGTAGAGGGACATGATTTCTTGCTAAGTGTGAAGTGATTAGCAAGAGGTGTGCTAACTGGCTTAGCATTGTTCATATTGAATTTGTTCAAGACCTGCTCAACATACTTTTCCTGTGACAACCATAACTTTTTGGATCTCCTGTCACGAATAATCTGCATGCCAAGAATCTGTTTTGCCGGCCCCAGGTCTTTCATATCAAAAGAACTTGATAATTCTTTCTTCAAGTTTCCAATCAAGGAAACATCATGCCCCACTATCAACATATCATCAACTGGTTCTGGCACATCAACCCTATGTTCTTCAAATGAGTCTCCCTCATGTGTGGCATCAGTAATGGAAGGAGACTCCAATCCAGAAACATCATCATCATCAACTATGATTTTCTTTGATGTCTTCAAATCTGCTATGGTCTCATATTCATGAAAGACCACATCCCTGGACCTAACAATCTTTTTCTTCTCTGGATCCCATAACCTATAACCAAACTCTGCATCTCCAAATCCCAAGAGGATACACGGAACAGTTCTATCATCAAGTTTCTGTCTCTGCTCCTTAGGCACATGCATAAATGCCTTGCATCCAAACACCTTCAAGTGAGAGTAAGTAACATCTTTCCCAGACCAAACTCTCTCTGGAACATCAAACTCCAATGGTGCTGAAGGAGAGCGATTCATCAAGTAGCAAGCAGTCCTGAGAGCCTCACCCCAAAACGACTTGGGCAACTTAGCCATTTTTAACATACATCTGACTTTATCAAGGATGGTTCTGTTTGTTCTTTCAGCAACACCATTATGTTAAGGAGTACCCGGAACAGTCTTCTCATGTCTGATTCCATGTTCTGAGCAATAATTCTCGAACTCCTTTGAAGTGTATTCTCACCCGTTATCACTACGAAGGCACTTCAAAGATACGCCTTTTTCTCGTTCCACCATCATATGAAACTTCTTGAGGTACTCAAGAACCTGACATTTTGTTCTCAACACAAACACCCAAACCTTCCGTGAAGCATCATCAATAAAAGTAACAAAGTATTTGCCACCTCCCATAGTTTCCACATCAATGGGACCACAAACATCTGAGTATACTAACTCAAGTAAATTTCTTTTTCTTTCAGATGATGAAGAAAAAGAAACTCTATGTTGCTTACCGAATAAGCAATCATCACAAGGGTTCAAATATTTACCTTTGGCAAAGGGAATATGAGACTTCTTTGCCAACACCTGCAACCCTTTCTCACTCAAATGACCTAGCCGCCTATGCCATAGATCTGGTGAAGAATCATCTTCAATTGCATTCAGGTCACCTCTGACGGTCTTCAATTGAGTCTTGTAAAGTGTATAGCTCAATTTTCCTCTAGCAACAACCATTGAGCCTTTGGTGAGTTTCCACTCCTTGCCCCCAAAGATGTTGTAGTAACCATCTAGGTCCAAAGCATGAGTAGAAAACAAATTCAGACGCAGATCCGGAACATGTCGCACATCTTTTAGAATTACCGTGCAACCCATATTTGTTTGCACAAGGACATCTCCAATGCCAACTATATCTGCAAAACTGTTGTTCCTCATCTTTGCCTTACCAAAATTCCCTGCTCGATAAACAGAGAATAAATCCTTCCTCGGAGTAGCATGGAAGGATGCTGCAGAATCAACAACCCATTCACTATCTCGTATTAGTGACATGACCTTGATCCTCAACTAAAGAAAGCACAACCAAGTCTTCAATTGCATCGATATATAGCAGTAGTAGTATTCGATCATTCGCTTTATTTTGATTTTTCTCATCATTCTCTCTCTCTTTCCACACTTTACAATTTTTCTTTATGTGTCCTTCCTTGCCACAATGATAACAAGAGAATTTTCCTTTTCCTCGAGACTTGCCTCTAGATTTACTCCGCCCCTTCGACCTCTGACTGACTTCGCCTCTATGTTCTGCAAGTAGTAACAAGAGCTTGTGAAGTTTCAATGCCTTTATCCTTTCTCCTAGTCTCCTCGTCAAAGAGACTATCCCGCACTATGGATGAAGACAAGACACCGCCTGGAGCGAATTACTTAGAGACACCACCAAGGTTTCCCAAACTTTCTCGGCAACGAGCTCAAGAGTAAAAGTGCTTGTAACTCATCCTCAAGCACAATCTTCATAGCACTTAATTGATTGATCAATGCTTCGAAATCATTCAAGTGCTCTATCATCGACCGCCCATCTTTGTACTTCATATTAACAAGCCTTCTAATTAGAGAAGCCTTGTTCGAGCCCCTTCCTCTCACACATATTCTCGCAATTTTCTCCATAACTCCTGTGCATCAACCTCTTTGCTTGACATGGTGATAAATACTTGAGATCGATCCACTTTCGAATAGTCCCAAAGTAGCTTTTTCTGCAACTTCCTCCAATTAACATCGAGATATTTTTTTCGGCTTGTTTTGTCCAAATTCAATTGGATCAAATAAATCCTTGCAATAAAGATGATCTTCCATCATCGGTTGCCAAATTGAATAATTCGTAGCCGTCAACTTGACCATATTGCTTGCTTTATCATCATCATCCACCATCTTGATTCCCACAAAGATTCCCGAACACAAACCGATCATGCGCTCGATACCACTTGTTGGGGTTTTTTACTCAACCCCTTCTAATAATGAAATAGATGAATAATAAATTCCACCAAACCACGATCTATGCACCAAATCAACACACCACAAGACACAAAGATTTAACGTGGAAAACCCTCCAAATCAGAGGTAAAAACCACGGCCAAACTCCAACAATCCACTATGTCAACAAAGAGTACAAGATATCTCAATTTAATGAGATTCACCAACAATGGAGTAATACATAAAATACCTCTTCCAAGAACTTAGATGATCACACTAAGAACAAAGAATACTACCCCAATTGTATCAAACCCTTGCACCTCTTTTCTTGAACACCAAGAAATCACCAAAGCCTTCACCGCGAGTCTTCGGATTCAAGATCTTGTTGTTCTTCAATGTAGAGAGAAAACTTTCCAAAAATGGCGGAGGATCTGCTTGTAAGCGGCGCTGGAGAGATCTTGAACAAGCTCATCAACATTGGGTTTGAAGAGATAAGTCTGGTTTGGGGAGTGAAGGGAGAGGTGGAAAAGCTTAAAACAGTGCTCATGAGGATTCAGGCGGTGCTTGAAGACGCGGAGAAGCAGCAAGTGGAGAAGGAGGCCGTGAGGCTTTGGTTGAAGGAGCTTAAGGATGTGGCCTATGATGCTGAGGACGTGCTGGATGGCATTGCATATCAAACTCTCCGACATCAATCGGAGAGCAAGGTACGAAACTTCTTATCCCGCTCAAATCCATTGCTTTTTCGTACCAAGATTGCTCATCAGATTAAACATATCAATGCTAAGTTGGGAGAGATTGAGAGGGACAAAGACAGGTTCAACTTTAATGAAGTTATTGCGACAACCCCAGTGGCGACGATGATTAGTGATGGAAGCAGTAGTTCTTCTGCTGTCCCTAATTATCAATTAGAAACTGCGTCGCTGATTGATGACTCTGAAATTGTAGGAAGGAAAGATGATGTGTTGAAAATAATGAATATGTTAATTCAGCCGATTTGCAATGGTGAGGATGATGATGTTCTCTCAGTCATTCCTATTGTAGGCCTTGGGGGGCTAGGAAAGACCACACTCGCTCGATTAGTGTTTAATGCTAACGAGGTTGGGAATCATTTTAATCCCAAGATATGGATTTGCGTGTCCACTGATTTCAATGTCAAAAGGCTATTGAGGGAGATGTTGGAGGACGCCTTTGAGATTGCAAAACATGAATCATCAAGTATGGATTCGATTCAACGCATTCTTCAAGACAAGTTGAGGGGCCAAAGATTTTTGTTTGTTCTAGATGATATGTGGATCGAGGATGGATTCTTAGAAAAATGGGAAACTCTCAAAATTGTGCTAAAATGTGCCGATCGAGGAAGTAAGATAATTGTTACAACTCGTAATGGCGAAGTTGGAAATATGGTTGCGGGGACATCCCAAATACAAAATTTGCAAGTTTTGCCTGAAGACGATTGTTGGGACCTATTCCAGAGACGTTCATTCGCTAGTGGGGTAGTACAAATGACTCAAGCTTTGGAAGCGATTGGGAGGCAGATTGTGAAAAAATGTGGGGGTGTACCTTTAGCAATAAAATCTCTTGGAGGGATGATGCGTTTGAAAAGGGAAGAGAATGAGTGGTTGGCTGTAAAAAATAATGAGATCTGGAATATACCTGATGCTAATAAGAAGATCATTAATGTGCTGAAATTGAGCTTTGATAATTTGCCGTCCTCTGTGAAACAATGTTTCTCCTATTGCTCTATATTCCCTAAAGGGTATTCAATTAACAAGAAGATGTTAATCCAAATGTGGATGGCAGAAGGTTTTGTTAGCACATCAAGAGGAAATGTTTTAACGTTGGAAGATATTGGGAATCAATATTTCAATATATTGTACTTGAATTCATTCTTCCAAGAAGTAGAGACCAATGAGCTTGGGGAGATAAAGCGTTGCAAGATGCACGATCTTGTGCATGATCTTGCGCAATTTGTAAGCGGCCAAGAAAGTTCAGTTCTAAGTTCTAACGTGATTCCGGATGACATTTCTAAGACTCGTTACATGCTGTATATACCAAGTGGAAGAAGAGCAGAATTCCCAAAAGCTCTGTACAATGCTAGAAAGCTGCACACATTGCTTTCAAATACTCCATACGAAGTTCCCAGAGAAATTTTTGTGAACTTCAAGTTGTTGCGTGTGCTGGACTTAAGTTATTCCACTTCGATTAAGGAACTCCCTTCGTCAATATGCAAATTAAAGCATCTCAGGTACCTCGATCTCTCCATGACTGATATTGAAGAATTGCCCGAGTCTATTACACGCCTGTACAACTTGCAGACTCTCAAACTGAAAAACTGCAAGAAACTCAAAGTGCTTCCTCAGAAACTTTGTAAACTAATCAATCTGAGATATCTTTACATTCGTGGATGTAATGAATTGAGTGGAATGCCGAAAGGAATAGAACATCTAACTTCCCTTCAAATGTTATCTGATTTTAAAGTGGGTTTGGAGGAAGATGGAAATTCCATTACAAAACTACATCATTTGAATTTGTTGAAGGGGAAATTGGTTATTTCTGGATTGGAGAATGTGAGGGATGCGACATATGCTAAGACTGCAAATCTAAAAGGCAAAAGCAATCTTTCCGGTGTACTCTTGTTGTGGGGAAACACGGATGATAGTGTTGATAATGCCAATAATAATGAGGAACTATCAGTGTTAGAAGCCCTCGAGCCCAACTGCAACTTGAAACAACTTGGCATTGCAGGTTTTGGAGGTGAGAGTATGCCTACCTGGATGATGAATAATTCGCTAACAGTCAGTAATTTGGTTAACATCGCTTTAATGAACTGCAGCAGATGCTTATGTCTGCCAAGCTTTGCACAGTTGCCTTTTTTAAGGAATCTTTTAATAGAAGGCTTAAAAAATTTAAAGCGTTTTGGGGATCGTGGTTCCAATAAGTTAAAAGAGATAAAGGAGCAAGCAGTAGAAGTCATAGGATTCCCTTCACTGAAAACTCTTGAGCTCAAGGCATTGCCAAATTTAGAAGAATGGGTGTTGGAGGAGTCTTTGCCATCGTTGCATTCTTTTCCTTGTTTGGAGGATTTGCGCATAGAAGATTGTCCCAAGTTGAAAGCAACACCATCGAGTTTGTTTCCATCCCTCAAGTCTTTACAATTTAATGGATCCAGTAGCAGCATTGCGATCCGCTCTTTAACGACAAACCTCTCTTTTCTAACTTTTCTTCACATTGGAGGGTGTCCAGATCTCAAATTTCTATCACAACGAGTGCTGGAAAGAAACAGGCTGCTGGAAACTCTGGCAATTGCACGTTGCCCTAAGTTTGAAGGTTTTGTTGAAGTTGAACAAAAACATGGCAATGAAGAAGAGTCCGTCATGTCTTCGAAAACTGCCGAAGAAGAATCCATAATGAATTTGATGCCAAAGAAATCTATAATGCTGCTCAATGACCTTCAATGTTTACAGATCAGGGAATGCCCTCAGTTAAGAAGCATCATTATAAATACTAGAGTGTCTCTTCCTTCTCTGAAGACATTGACTATTACAAACAGCAATGCTATGGTTATGGAGGCCTTCAGTAGAAACTTGACTTCTCTCACTTACCTTGCTCTAGACACAATCCAAGATCTTGTGTTTCTTCCGAAAAACGTGCTGCGAGACAATATGCATCTGAAGCATCTATTCATTGTAAACTGTCCACTTCTACAATGTGATGGTATTTTCTTTACAGAAAATAACAACGAGCTCCCACTCCTTTCTTGTCTCGAGTTAGTAGTGCGAGGTTGCCATGCTCTAAACTCCCTCAGTTTCCCATTACAATGTTGGTCTTCTCTACGTGAAGTTCAAATCATAGATTGCAGAGGTCTTAAATCATTTCCAGAAGGTCTGTCATTGCTCCCTCACCTTGAGGTCTTGAGAATCGGTCAGTTCTGCGAGGATCTTGACAATTTTCCGTTCCCAGACTCGGAGCAGCTGCAAATACATTACTTTACCTCTCTTAAGTATTTAGGACTTGTTGGCTGGCCAAAGCTCAAGTCTTTGCCTCACCAGCTCCAACACCTCAAAAAACTGAAGGCCTTGCTCGTAGAGGAATTCAGTGGTTTGATCACTTTACCTGACTGGCTTGGGGGCCTTGTCTTACTTCATTTGTTAGTTTATAGCTGTGAGAATCTGACGCATCTACCATCTAAGGAAGCAATGCTGCGCCTTACTTTGTTGGAAGAATTTGAGATAAAAAATTGTCCTCTTCTCAAAGACAAATGCAACAAGGACAGAGGGGGCCATGAATGGAGTAAGATATCACATATCCAAACAATTACTATCGACGACGTTCCTGTATAAGATCTTTTTTTAGCCCCTTCAGGTTTGTGCTGTTCTCAAGTTTCTCTTTTTTCCCTTGTCTTGCTCCGTTTTTGCTGTTTTACATCCATTATTTCATCTTTAGTCTGAATCTTGCACACATGGTAAATAATATTTCCATCATCTCTTCTTTTTTTTTTTTTCTGTCTTTTTATTTTCCTGAATGTTGACAATAACATCAACTGAAGTTGATTAATGAAACTAATTTTGACTCAATGCACATAGTTTGTTGGAGGTAGTTTACACATTAGCTATAGTTTCCTGTATAAAAAAGATGTTCTTTGCTCTCTTTTTTTTTCCTGCTTTCATTAATTCTACATGTGATCTACTTCAACTGGAGTAACTAGTTTTGTATTTTGCAACAACGATGGCATAGCCTTAGTCCCAAATTAATTGGGGTCGGTTACACAGATTAAACTCTTCCATTGTGCTCGATTTAGTGCAATTGATGGTGAGCTTCCCAAATTAAACCATTTAAATCTCTCCTAATTAATGTGTCACAAGTTAACTTCGGTCTATCCTTACCCGTCGAATTTCTTCAGTTTCTATCGTGTCAAGATTTTTAGTGGGAGCATTTGTAGGCCATCTTTGCAGGTATCCAAATCACCACAACCGCCCTTCCCTAATCTTTTGTGTCAATTGATGCTACTCCAAGTTTTGTATTTTGCATCTCGAATAATTACTAGTACAGGAAGAACAAAAGATCACTTACCACTACTCATTGACTTTGAATGTGCATATGATTGACTCGTACCCCCTTGATGGTTGATGAAGATAATGGACCTGTATTGGTTCACTTCAATCTCAAATGTGATCCTACCATTAACTTATATGAGCTCTCACAATGCACTTTCATTCAAGCAAGTAGAAATGATCAAGGGCTTAGCATGATAACCCCCAATTAGTGTCAAATTAATTACTCAATTTGAGAATTTAGGGTCCTACATTTTCAACTATTCCATGGCTCCATTGAAGTCCCTATAGCAATGAATCAATCAGATTCTGCTCTTTATATAAAGAATCTCATAATTCTCTTTTTTGATGATTTGGTGATAGGTGAAGCGATCTTCGAAATGAAGGAGGCCTATGTTTGGAGAGCTTTTTTTTTTCTTTTTTTTTTTTTGTAGGATTGGAGAGCTCTTTAGTTCAATGTAAGAGTGTTGTTGTGTCATGAAAAAAAAAAAAAAAAAAAGGTGGTGTTGTGTGTGGTTTGTTTTTTTTTTGGAGGCCATTGTTTTGTACTCTTATATATAACTTTGTATTTGTTTTCATTAGTGGAAAACTTTTTAAGGCCTATGGCCCGTGGTTTTTTCCTCCTATTGGAGGTTTTCCACGTAAAAAAATCTCTGTCATGGTTATATGGACCCGTGTTTGTGGATTGGCGAGGTTTTGAGCATTTCTGCTTTGCTATACATAATCCGTCAAGACTTCACTTTTTATTTTTTGGAGAAACACTGGTAAGTTCTCTATTTGCACTTGCCTTGTCCACAATGCTGCAACATTGTTGTCATGACATTTGTTTCTTAAATTCCATTCATCAGAATCTGTTTCTCTTTAAATTTAATTTTTACAGCCACACTACATCCTCATGTGTAACAACGTCATTACTTCTTTTTTGTGTGAGAGAAGACTGAATGATATAAATATATGGTAGTGCTGCCTTTTCATTTGATATGTTTGGTTGAATCAAGCAGGGTACACCTTCAAACTAAGCTGAAGTTTTTTTGATAAATTCTTAAACTAGTTCCAAGAAGTCACTGTATGACCTCTATCAATAACTTGATCATAGCGGTCCAAAGTATGATGTCTTGAATATGACCAATAAATTTGCTCATATGACGAATTACAGTGGGAAGTTAAGAGTGATGCTACCCTATAACTAATGGTAGAAAATTAAAAGGGGAAATTAGTGCAATATTTGACAATTCAATATTTGCACCTTATTAAGCCAACCAAGTAGTGGTAGTAATTTTACTGGTTTGGCAGGTGATCATCAGTAGAACATGGTCTTTGAGATCTGATTATAAATGGCAATTGGGTCTTCTTGAACCCTCGTAGAGAGAGTTATAGGGCATAAGGTGAAGGTGTGAGTGAATGAGACATGGCTTCTTTTGTTCATGGTTTTGGTTAGAATTCAAACGAGGGAAAGCTGAATCCATATAAGCCGGGATGTGTGGATAGTGTTTGAATTACAATTTTTTTTTTTTGGTAGAAACCCAGCTAGAGTTAGCTTTAGCACAGGATATCCTGCTCAAGGAGTAACACAATGGAACTCCACAATACAAATTGTCTCTCATTCAGAAATGCTTCCTTCGCCAGATGGTCTGCACAGGCGTTGTTGACTCGGAATGTATGCCGAACAATCACTTCGCATTCCCTCCTAACACTGTCCCTGATGTCCTACACCAGAGGATCATATATATGGCCCTGCAAGGAGCTTACAATCAACTCCACAGCCTCCCTCGAGTCTAGCTCTACGACCACCCTCTTGATTTCCTTACTCCAGGCTAATTAAAGGCCATATTGGACCTCCCATAATTTTACATAGTGTGGTGAATAACCCAACTTGGATTGAAAAGCCGATAGAAAGTTTCCTTCGCTATCCCTTAACACCCCAACGCATGTGGCCTCCTCCCCAACCACAATTGCTGCCCCGTCACAATTAATCTTAGCCCAACCCTCAGGTGGACATTACCAATGACCATAGCTCTTTTTTGCACTGTTGTTCCGCTTGAACAAGCCTTCTGCCCTGCAGATCTCATCCACTCAACTGTAAATTGAACAAATGAGTTCACACGTTGAATTACAATTTTCTAAAATGGACTCCAACTATTTTTGTAACTGAAAGTCCCAAAATACCTCTACTTCCATCAATCAAACCCAATCCTTTCACTCCCACTCCTGCCCATTCAAACCTTAAATGTCTATCACGATTAAACTTCTTTATCTTCTTCATCATCTATGTAGTATGTTCAGAAGTGTTGTAGGAGCGTTTTGGTATGTCAAACAAAGCTAGATCTAGTTTCGTCAATTTCATAGGAGCAAGGAAATACCGCAAAAGTTGAAGTTAGTTTCAAGCTTGATTTGTTAATTTTTTTGCATTATAAGTTTTTTATTTCTCGCGATTTGTGTGTTTTTTTAATTATATTTTCGTTTGTTTTGGTTGGTTGGATTAAGGTTTAAATGTTCAGTCGGGGCATTTCTTATAGGATGACTTCAAAAAGTCGAGACCTTAACACACCGCACTTCTATGAGACTAGTCAAAAGGTTTTGGTCTACTCCCCCAACCCTATTTAATTTATAGGTCTTGATCTAGCATGTCTGAGACCTTATAATATCGTCCTGTTTGAAGCGGTACACCCGAAAATTGAAATGTTTGATAGCAACAATAGGCCTTTCTATTGCCGAGGCACACACCAACCGACCTAGGGAGATTTCAAAAAGTAAGGTTATTTTTTTTAAAAAATTTATTAAATAAGTTAATTTTTTTTTAAATTACAAAAGTAATGTATTCTGACTTTAGTAAAGACGTAATTAAGTGTGACGTGGCGAGTTGGTGCTAGTCACCCAACGAATGGTACCTTTTATAAAGGCGTCATTCGTTGGGTGGTGCCACGTAATGCATCCCAATTACCCCGTCGCTAAATATATTTTAATATATAATATATAATATAAATATATTATTATATATTTAGAATTCATATATATTATAATATATTATATAATATATATATATATATTCATTGAGAATTCATAACTGCAACAATACACTTCCAACAATACAATGAATTCATACATTCCATACATTTCAATAGAATTTAATCAAATTTGAATACACAACTCAGTGTATCAATAATTGTCTTTTTCCATATTAATATAAAAAATAAAAAAAAATCAAAATAGGAGAACACAAAATAAGTTTCCAAGAAACCATCATAAAAATACACTCCATCCATCATATATACCATAGTTTCCTGCAAAAAAAAAAGAAAAAGAAAAATAAAATAAGTTAAACTTTGAGGTATACAAAATTGATATTCACATATATAAAAGTCATATATTTCATGGAAAACAACCTATAATAAAGAACAAATCATATTTATTTCAATAAAAAAGAAAAAATAAATACAAATTAGTAAAATTAATTAACAGTTAGCATATATATTCAATATCACAAATATGAAAACACAAAATAAAAGATGTTAATATAGTTTGAACAAGTTTTTTTGTGTAGAACCAATTAAAACACAAAATCCCAAAATCATTCTTAACAAATGTTCAATGTAGACCTAAAACAAACATTCTATTTAGAAGTAAAACCTTTTTGAGTCTCCCAATTCAATATTCAAATAAAGAATACAAATAGAAAAAACTAGTGAATAACAAACATTACTCCAATAATCTCGACTTAATATATGGTTTACATGATTTATGTTTCTATAATGGTTCCTAATAAATTCATAAGATTTGTAATGGTTCCTAATAAAAAAAACTTATAAGTATCAAGTAAAAAATGAACCAAAAAAATCTAACATTTTTGGATGTTGTGAAAAAGAAATCATCATTCATCATCCTCGGTCGTTGAGTCATTGTGAGCAGCATCATCATCATCATCATCAACATCATCTTGCCTTTCTTGTGCAGCTGATCTCTCCATGAAACCCTGTTCCATGCGATGTAACCGTCCTTGCATTTCAAGAAATTGCTCGCGATTTACAGACGTGTCATTAACCATCTTTAGTATCATTGCTTGCATCTTCTTGAATTCCTTCTTGAACTGGTCAAATGGCTCATCATCTGCAAATATAGGACGAGAAGATCCAGCTTCATCATGTCTACGCATCTTAGACCCTGACGGTGTCCAGCCAAGACCAAATCTCTGGCCTTTATTATTTCGCTGCACAATCTCCAAATATAATTCTATTTCATCAATTGGAGTGTCAGGCTGCAACTGTGAAAGCTCTTTGGTCCTTTTGTGTATAGCCGCCTGTATTAAGAATTTAAACATTGACAAGTCATATAAGTCATTGATACCTATAATTAACAAAAAAACAATTATGGTCAAGTAGTTTCTTACGGCAATCGCCTCTGCTCTCAGATCCAAGAAAGTGACGCCATCATGATCCCTTGTATGGAGATATAAACATAAATCCAAAGCAGTCGGCTTTCAACCGAGTTTCTTCTCCTATAAAATATGTTTAACTTAAAATCAAGTTTGAAACTTATATGAATCTAATGTATACATATGTATGTATGTATCTATGTATGTATGTCCCAAAACATACCAGTCTCAACGAATGCTCATAGATGGATATGGATCCACCTCCGTGCACAGACGGACCCGAACTAGGTCCCCCCACCTCTGATCTCCGATTTCGGCTCGCTTGTGCTGACTTTGCTTTATATTTTGGAGTAGACCGCATCTTCTTGTAATGCTCAAAAACCTCCAGAGATACATGTGCTGGTTTTGTCAGCTTCCTCATCATCTTACTAACAAAGTCAGTGTAACGAGTGGCAATCTGTCTGTCGCACAAATGTCTAACCATAGGGTCATCCGATCGTCTCCAATCGAAATGAGTCTGTAATAATAGAAAGTCAAGTCTTCAACATATGCTAATTAAAAGAAACTTAATTTTTTTATTTAAAAATCTCTTACCACCCATTTGTTAAAATATTGCTCCTTCATATGGTTGGGAACCGTATCCCAACAGTAGCCATCCTTATGTAAATCGAATTTATATACCTGCGTCATTTGCTTTGATGCTTCAGATGACGGATGCAAGAAAGTACCACTGCATTTTTACAAAAAAAGTTAGACCAATATTATAGTAAGTTCATTAAATGTAAGTATATATACGTAATAATATTTCGTTGACTTACAATTCTTTCACAGTTTTTACGGTCAAAAACACCCGCCCCGCGCCTCGGTCATCATTACTTCTACGTCTCGGGGCCCTAGCTGGCTCATCGCCTTGTTGTGATCTACGCGAGGCACCACTAATAGACGGCTCACTCGAAGGGTGGCTTGAAGTATTGGGCTAATGTCATGCATGCTCGACATGATCATGACTCGTCGATGGGGAGGCATGCATACTAGAGTCGAAGGGAGCGATCGGGACATGCTGGTAGTCCTGCTGATGGGAGGGAGATGCGTGGGTAGATTCTCTAGAAGTAACGCGACCAGCGATAGGTGGAGGAAGTTGCGACGCCAAAAGAGAGAAGTAAGCTTGTAGAGTGGTTGGATCATCGGGGCCAAATAAAGATGGACCCGATGGCTGAAGGAGAGGGGCATGGTGGGGGTGCTGTGCATAAGGCGGACGAGAATACTGTTGAAATAATTGTGATTGATGGTGTGAAAGCAGTTGTTGGACAAAAAGTTGTTGATGGTAAGCAAGTTGCTGCTGAGCAAGCTGTTGCGGAGTGAGCTGCTCTTAACGCTGGTGAGGCTCAGCATCATCAGCGGGAGATCGTACTAGCGAACGATCCAAGTCGCGAGATGGACGATCTCTGCGACCACCGGATCGTCCATTAGATCCGTCCCCAGATGACGATGCATAATTTCTGCCTGACATGACTTTTTTAAAGTTCAAGAGTATGAAACAAATGTAAATGTCATAATCAATTATTACGAAATGAACAAACAAATGTGTAACTAAATTTACTAATTAGGTTTGATTTCTTAAACCTACTTAAGTGAGTATGTCATGGTTTGTTGTCACTATTTTCACCAACCACTACTTTATTTATTCAAAAATGACTCTTCCGTATAGAATGGTAAAGGCATATGGACAAGCTAATAGACTAATCAAGTCGAGTACAAAGTCCATAGTCTCATTCATAAACTCACTAATCCTAATAGCATGCTATTTAAAGCTCATTTACCATTAAAAACATCAAATGAAGACATAGAGCACACGAAAGGATTCAATGAAAGCATCAACAAAACAACATGATGAACAAGTTCAAAGAGTGAAGATTATCAACAAATATCATGATATTAAAGTACAAAGGCACCATATAGTCACAAAGACTGCTAATCAATCAGTAATAAAAGGAAATGAAATGCAATTCAAAGTATCATGAGGTATACTCACTTTTTTCACACAGTATTCCTAGTCCAATAGGCCTCTCGTCACCCAAACTCTCGCAAACGGACTCATATATATCTCTCAAAGTTTGCTGGTGTCAATCTAGGTTATATTAGATGTACTTAGTCTTTAAATTAAACGTTGATACTATCCGACACCAAAATGACCCAAAAACATTTATACAAATGACCATTATATGGACAAGCCTTGTCTTTTGGCCCATTTTTGAAAATTTATATGACTAAATTTTGACAAAATAATGATTTTAGGTTGTTCCTATCTGTCTTAGCTTTCTGAAACTATAAGGAACGCACAATTCCGATTAAAAACTAGAGAGATATGAAGCTTTTACGACAATAACTTAAAACTGTTTTTTTTAAGTGTGACCAGAAAATTTGTACAATTTATTTCTCCTAAACCATAGCTCCAAAAATCATAATTTTTTTACTGAAGACTAAAATCATACTTAAGAATATCATACTAAAATATGAACTCAATCCAATAAGAAATAATTGAGTTATTCCTCAAATAATAAGGCATTATTAAAATAGTGAAGTCCAGAAAATTCAGATTCAACATCAAAGTTACAGAAGGTTTTTGGACAGCAAAACGTTTGAATTTCAAAATTTTTCAGTAGGACAAAGTTGTTCCATTTTGAGTTTTCTTTCAAGTGGCATTGGAATATCATGGTCATCCATCATTTGATTTTTTTGTCCATATCTAAGATGATCTAGTGACCATTAATCACTCCTACTTCCACTAAAATCCAGCCTTGTAACACACTTGTCTGACACAAGTATATGAGAGTGTGTGCTCACACGAATCTCGAGGTAAGTCTATGTGTGTTGTATTTTCCAACCAACTATAGGATTCTAATTTGATTTGCACAATTACATAGAACTATATGCATTTTAATAACTCCATAATGCATATTAATCTTTTATAAATTCATATTAATATAAAACAAAACTCTCCAAAGTGTCAACTACCCGGTTCCCCGGCTCGCCCACAACTCGAGGCATTTTCTCCGTGCGTCGAACGTTGTATTTTCCAACTTAATGATATAATTTAATTTATGCTAAGGTACATTTGAAATTAATTAAGTCAGTTAATCAAGATTAGAAAATTTGGGCCGTGACAATATGTTCGTCGATACAAAGAAATTACCATGACATGAAAGAAACTCATACAAAGGTATGATGCAGTTCTATCGACGTCGACGTTGCTCGTTGCTCCTTCGTGTGGCAAACCGACCGTACTCTATTTCGATGTGGATTTCTCCGTGCTTGTACGTCCGGCTGAGTCTGTTGAGCTCGATGACTCGACTGAACTTCTTCCTCGTGTTGACTCGATTGACCTCTACTACCAGTGCTATCAAAGATAGGGGATTGAACCATTCCAACATACTGACTTCCTGTATGTGATAGGGTGAAAGGAACATGAGGTGGCATGCCTAATAAGGGCCTGAATGAGCCATCTCCACTATATGGAATATTGTAGTTATAATATGGCGGAGTAAATGGACTTGGCATGTATTGAGGCAATGAACCATGCATTGAATGTGTAGGCATTCTATGGTCCTTGTACGAAGATGATGGCCTAGGAGCATATGGATCAAAATGATATGGATGAACACTCATGCTCGGTGTCCTAGGCAAAAACATATAAGCATCTGGTTGCGTTGGGGGCGGCAAAGGAGAGTACCCATAAGAATAAGGGCGGGTTAGAGGGGTGGAGGAGAACGTCTGCTGCTTTCACCAACAGTCTCTGACGTTCTTGGTGTTGGACGAGTTGGAGGTGGTGGAGAAGAACGTCTACTGCTCTCACCCAGAGTCTGAGTCATTATTGTTTTTTTTCTAACTTTTCTTTACGTTGGAGGGTGTCCAGATCTCAAATTTCTATCACAACGAGTGCTGGAAAGAAACAGGCTTCTGGAAACTTTGGCAATTGCATGTTGCCCTAAGTTTGAAGGTTTTGTGGAAGTTGAACAAAAACATGGCAATGAAGAAGAGTCTGTCATGTCTTCGAAAACTACCGAAGAAGAATCCATAATGAATTTGATGCCAAAGAAATCTATAATGTTGCTCAATGACCTTCAATGGTTAGAGATCATGGAATGCCCTCAGTTAAAAAACATCATTATAAATACTACAGTGTCTCTTCCTTCTCTGAAGATATTGAGTATTTTGAACAAAGCAATGCTATGGTTATAGAGGCCTTCGGTAGAAAAACTTGACTTCTCTCACTTGCCTTTGCTCTAGACACAATCCAAGATCTTGTGTTTCTTCCGAAAAACGTGCTGCGAGACAATATGCCTCTGAAGCATCTATTCATTGTAAACTGTCCACTTCTACAATGTGATGGTATTTTCATTACAGAAAATAACAACGAGCTCCCGAACTCCCTCAATGTCCCATTACAATGTTGGTCTTCTCTACGTGAAGTTCATATCATAGATTGCGAGAGGTCTTAAATCATTTCCGGAAGGTCTGTCATTGCGCCCTCACCTTGAGATCTTGAGAATTGGTCGGTTCTGCGAGGATCTTGACAGTTTTCCATTCCCAGACTCGGATCAGCTGCAAATACAAATCGGTGGTCATCATCAACATTACTTTACCTCTCTCAAGTATTTAGCACTTCTTTGCTGGCCAAAGCTTAAGTCTTTGCCTCACCAGCTCCAACTCCTCAAAAAACTGAAGGCCTTGCGAATAGAGGAATTCAGTGGTTTGATCACTTTACCTGATTGGCTTGGAGGCTGTTGGAATATACATACGCACATAAAGTGGTTTGGGTAGTTTTTGTAACTGATTAAATAACTACTTAGTAGTTATCTATATTAGAGATAAATAAGGAGATTGTGAATATCTCCTAACGAGAATTTTTGAACGCACAAACTTTCTCTTTTTTCTCTCTAATCTCTGCAAGAGTACTTAGGCTGTGATTATTGGGCATTTTTCTCTCTTGGTGATTTTGCCCGTGACCAGTGAACAAGTAAAGGTTATCTTTTGCTTCCGCTTCGGGTATGTGATTTTATTATTTGATCTTTGGAGTTCAACATTGGTATCAGAGCATGATTTACTTGTTCCTTGTCTGTTATCATAGCGGTTTAATCTCAGTGGGTATGATGCCATGATTTGATCCAAACTTAATTGTTGCTGTTGTTGTTCCTTGCATGATTTAATCTTAGTGGTTACGATTTACTTTGATTGTTGTTGTTTAGTATAATATCAAAACTTGATTTTCATATGGATCAAATTATGTGGCTATTTGGGGATATACTTATATTAAGATTTATACCTATCGTTGATCTAAAGATTGGTTAAAATAAAAAAAAAATAAAAAAAAAATAAAAAGGTGAATTGCAGGTGTAAGCCCTGTTCTGTTAGTCTAGAAGTGTGACCAAATGGATAAGCTCAAAGTGTCGGCCAATGTAGGCTCGGTGTGACCAATGGTTTCCTAGCCTCCAAAGAAACACAATCATTGCAATAAGTTGTATTCCTTCAAAAAGAAATTGGATGAGGCGATAGAAATTAATAGTTACAAGCTTCATTATTCCAGAAATTAACCACTTCACTGCAATTCTATTTTATTTTATACGTACTGTTTTAAACAATATATTTTTTTTTTTGAATATACGTATCTTTTTGTTAGGCATGCAAACATGTATTAATAACTTATTATATACATGCATGTAATTAATTGATTTTAAGAATGCATGCAATCACTTGATGACAACATTGTTGAGTATTAGTTGCATGCATGTGCATAATAGAATATATATATTTTGTACAATTCGATATGACATGTTTACATGATTTCTTTCTTACATGCTTATGACATGTTTACATGATTGCATACATATATCATTTATATGTTTGTGGGAAAATTATATGATGAAATTTTGCACAATTCGATAGACTAATAATAATTACACACATAAATATAGATGATGATTGTGACACTTAATTTGTGCACTTTTGACTCTATACTATGTGAATAATTATAAATTATCTATTTGAATTGTGACAAAATAATCGAGTGTGGTATGCTAGGCATTAATTGATATTTGCATATATGTCTTTATTCAGATACATATTTCTTTGTGAAAATGGCAAGTGCTAACAAGAACATCGTTGCTGAGCTCAATAAGGGTGAAAAATTGAACGGGGACAATTACGAAATCTGGAGTTTGAAAATTCAGTATGTCCTGGAAGAGCAAGAGGCTCTTGAAGTTCTGAACAATATCCTGACTGAGCCTGAAGATGGCAACACAGTCCAACATAGAAGGGACCGTGAAGCATTTGAGGCCTGGAAAAAGAAAAACTCAACGGCTCGCTTTACATTGCTTAGTAGCATGGAAAATGATATAATGCGAGAGTTCAAGAGTTATGATGTTGCCAAAATAATGTGGGAGGCCTTGAAGAAGAAGTTTGGTGGAACCTCTGTCACCAAGCTTCGACAGCTCACTATTAAGTTTGACACATACAAGAAACGCCCTAACCATAACATGAGGCAACACTTAAGGGAGCTATCAAACATGATAAGTGAGTTAAGGGAGGCCGGGCACATTTTGACTGATGAACAACAGGTTCAGGCTGTTATACGATCCTTACCTCACAACTGGGAGCATATGAAGGTTAATTTGACCCATAATGAGAACATCAAGACCCTTAATGATGCTGGGCGTCATTTGGAACTTGAGGAAGACCGCATTGAGGCTTCAAGGCCTGATACTGATGTGTATATGGATAGCTCAAGTAATAAAAGGGGTCATAGTGGCTATAAACGTAACCCTTATGGTGGCTACAAAAGGCAAGGATCAAAGAGAGCTAAAGGTGATCATCATTATGCAAAATATGATCATCATGGAAAGGGTAAAGCTCCTATGGCTCATCAGAAGAAGAACAAGGCTAAACTCAAGTGCTACAACTGTGGAAAAAAGGGTCACTTTGCTCGTGAGTGCAACGAGCCAAAGAAGGTACAAACCCTTGATGCATTTTCTATAAATAATGTTTTTAGAAGTGCAAATTTTGTTTCTAGTTCTGTTTATTTGACTGAATCTCATCCTTTGTGAACTGTAGACTCAGGAGCAACAGACCATGTAGCTAATGATCGTGATGTGTTCATGGAATTTCGTCGAGTTCCTCGTGGAATAAAATGGATATATGTAGGAAACAACTCACGTGTTGAAGTAAAAGGGATTGGCACCTGCAAGTTGAACATGCGTGGTGGACGACCTCTTATCCTATATGATGTGTTATATGCTCCAGAGATTCGACGAAATTTAGTTTCTGTTATTGTTCTTCTACAGTGTGGATTTATTATGAACTTCTATGGTACTAGTGTGAATTTGTTTCTAGAACAAACTTATTATGGTTGTGGCTATGTGTCAGATGGTTTTATTGTATTGGATATTGACTATGTTTCGAATAGTAATATTTATCGTGCTTGTTTTTCCCTTGTTACATCTTCTATTGATTCAAATGTTGATGTGAATATTTGGCATGCTAGACTTGGCCATATAGGTCAACAAAGAATGGATAGATTAGCAAAAGAGGGCCTATTGGGGCACCTTGAAAATGTTAATTTACCAATGTGTGAAAATTGTCTAGCGGGAAAAATGGCAAGAAAACCATTTGGCAAAGGAATAAGAGCTGAATTTCCATTGCAATTGATTCATTCGGATATTTGTGGTCCGATGAATGTGAGATCTCGGCATGGAGGTGTTTATTTCATCACTTTTATTGATGACTACACACGTTTCGGTTATGTTTATTTGATTTCTCATAAATCTGAAGCTTTAGAGTGCTTCAAGAAATACATTAATCTTGTTGAGAATCAATTAGATAAAAAAATAAAAATGTTGAGAACGGATCGAGGACGTGAATATTTGTCTCGATCGTTCAAACAATTATGTGATGAAAAAGGAATAGATAGGCAGTTAACTATTCCATACACTCCACAACAAAATGGAGTAGCCGAAAGAAGAAATAGAACTCTTCTTGAAATGGTTAGGTCTATGATGGCCCAAGCCAATTTACCAATCACCTTTTGGGGTGATGCTTTGTTAACTGCCACTTATATTCTCAATCGAGTACCCTCCAAATCAGTTTCATCCACTCCTTATGAGTTATGGACCAATAGAAAACCAGACTTATCTAATCTAAGACCTTGGGGTTGTGGTGCCTATGTTCATGATTTACATCATCAACATGGGAAATTAGGTCCAAGAGGAAAAAAGAGTATATTTATAAGATACTCTGAACATTCAAAAGGTTATGTGTTCATTGGTGAACATTCGAGTAGGAGCATAACTGAATTTGAGTCTTGGGATTCTACTTTTATGGAAAATGATATTCCAACAAAGGGTGAGATAAATCAATCTTTATCTCTCTATGAGATACAAAATCAAGAAGATTCTACTTTGATGAATCGTTTGGTTCATGTGTCCGAACAAATGCCAATAGTATCTCATCCAAGTGGGAGCAAGACAAAAGATGTTGAATCTGTTTCAACTGAATCACAAGCAAGGCGTAGCAATCGTGGCAAAATTCCCAAACGTCATTTTCCTATTGAAAATGAGGTTTATATGATTGCACCTCAAGATGAGGATGAGCCTAAAACTGTTCAAGAAGCTCTTACTTGTCCTGCTAAAGAGAAATGGAAAATTGCAATGGAAGAGGAAATGGAGTCCATGAGATCAAACAATGTTTGGGAATTGGTTGACCTCCCCGAAGGACGTAAAGCTATTGGGAACAAATGGGTTCTCAAAATTAAACGAAAGACTGATGGTTCTATTGAAAGGTACAAGGCACGACTTGTAGCCAAGGGGTATACACAACAAGAGGGAATTGATTATGAAGAAACTTTTTCCCCAGTTGTGAGATTTGCCTCTATAAGGTTAATTCTAGCCATAGTTGCAAGTTTAGATTTGGAGTTACATCAAATGGATGTAAAAACTGCATTTCTAAATGGAGAACTGGAAGAGGAAATCTATATGGAACAACCTATAGGTTTCATAGTTGAAGGTCAAGAGCACAAAGTGTGCGACTATTAAGATCTATTTATGGTCTTAAACAATCTTCCAGAGCAAGTGGCACATAAGATTTCATCAAGCAATTATTTCTTATGATTTTGTGATGATTGATGAAGACCACTGTGTGTATGTCAAGAGATCTAATAGTAAATTTGTGATTCTTTCACTTTATGTGGATGACATACTATTGGCTGGAAATAATGAGGAGTACTTAATAACCATTAAGCGATGGTTTTCCTCCAATTTCGAGATGAAGGACATGGGTGAAGCAGCATATATACTTGGTGTAAAAATTAAAAGGGATCGATCAAAGAAGATGCTAGCTCTTTCACAAGAGCCATACATCAAGAAAATTCTTGAGAGATTCCATATGCAAGATTGCAAACCCATTGATACTCCTATTACAAAAGACCAAGGTCTAAATCAAAGAATGTGTCCTAAAACTCCACATGAAAGAGAACAAATGGCAAAAGTTCCTTACACTAGTGCTGTTGGAAGCCTCATGTATGCAATGATGTGTACAAGGCCTGATATTTGCTTTGCTGTTGGCATGGTAAGTAGATATCAGGCAAACCCAGGACAGACCCATTGGAGAGCTGTCAAAAGGATACTTAGGTATCTCAAAGGCACTGTTGATTATTCATTGTGTTATCAAGGCAATAATTTGCATCTAGTTGGTTATACAGATGCTGATTGGGGAGGAGATTTAGATGAAAGAAAATCTACCTCTGGTTATGTTTTCTTACTGAACAATGGAGTGATTTCATGGAGTAGTAAGAAACAATCATGCATAGCCTTGTCAACAATGGAAGCTGAATTTGTAGCATGTTCAGCAGCAGTACAAGAAGCGGTTTGGCTTAGGAGATTCTTGAGTCACTTGGGATTTGACAAAGATGCATCAAGTCCAGTTTTGGTGAATTGTGATAGTCAGGCTGCAATTGCATTCACAAAAGATCCCAAGTACCACTCGAAGACCAAACACATTGATACCAAGTATAACTTTGTCAGAGACATGATTGCACAAAAAGAAGTGAAAGTGCAAGGTACATATCTACGCAAAAGATGATTGCTGATCCTTTTACAAAATCTATACCTAGAGATGCATTCAATGGTCATATGAAATCTCTAGGATTGCGTAGAGTTTAGCATGTATGTATTGTACTTGATGAAAAACAATTTGTTGTTATTCTTCCTTTATATTTGTAATATACTATTTACTATATATTAATGCATATCAAAGTTTTGTGCTTTGTCTTATCATGCATACACACACATCTATGTTATGTACATAAAAGTAAAGGTATGTCGGACAAGAGATTGGCCTTCTCACACAGAGCAATCGCTTCTATGACTTAGTAGTGCATAGAAATGAGATTGGATTTAAGCTTTTGTGATATAAATTTAGAGAGCTCGAGCTTAAAATGAAAAATTGCCTTGATAGTGAATCAAGATGAGATCACTAAATTAAATTGTGATCGAAAGGTAAAACCTCCCACAAGTTTACCTTAACTGTCTTTATATGCCAGTGGGGGAGTCCTGTGATTATAAATTGAAAATTTAAAGTAGAGTTATGGACTCAAGTTAGATATTGAGTATATCTGAACTATCACCTGTACAATATTAGTTTGACATACGCTCCATTGCAAAAGGAGAATAATATTGTAGCATGTGTTTCATACCACATGTGCATTTTGCGACCAATAAAGGTAACATAAGTTTTTGATCTCTACTTCTAAGTTGTGTGAGCCTTAGAGATTAAGGAATCTCATTTAAGTACCCTCAGTACTTTTTGACTAATCTTGAAGTTTTTATCTCAATGTTAGTTATCTTGAAATGTCACCAATGATTATGAATCATTCGATCTAACGGGCCATATTCAGATAACAGTTGATTTAAAATGGAAAGATATAAGTTGAAAAGGAAGATCATCGAAGTGTCTCATTTGCTTAAGTTGTATCCATTGGTCGACCAATTATATTTATTTGTTAAATATGATTATGGGTGCATGAGAATTTGAAATAACCATATAAAAGAGATCTTAAGATATTCAAATGTGACTGATGTATCTAGGGTATTGCATACATACTCTACTTACAAGTTGAGCTGCTGTATATACCTAACAGTTATATAGCTATGAGCTCTCAGATATTAATTGTATGCTGGTCGCACGGCCTATTTACTTGTATGAATATGTTTTTTTTTTTCGCAGAGATAAGAAACATTGTTCTCTATAGATGGAACTTATGAGAAATTAAACCCATTATGTGCGAGTGGGAGATGTTGGAATATACA
Source organism: Stephania japonica (assembly GCA_039657345.1). Taxonomy (NCBI): domain Eukaryota; kingdom Viridiplantae; phylum Streptophyta; class Magnoliopsida; order Ranunculales; family Menispermaceae; genus Stephania; species Stephania japonica. The sequence goes on from CM077558.1 coordinate 52,183,959, forward strand.
TACGCACATAAAGTGGTTTGGGTAGTTTTTGTAACTGATTAAATAACTACTTAGTAGTTATCTATATTAGAGATAAATAAGGAGATTGTGAATATCTCCTAACGAGAATTTTTGAACGCACAAACTTTCTCTTTTTTCTCTCTAATCTCTGCAAGAGTACTTAGGCTGTGATTATTGGGCATTTTTCTCTCTTGGTGATTTTGCCTGTGACCAGTGAACAAGTAAAGGTTATCTTTTGCTTCCGCTTCGGGTATGTGATTTTATTATTTGATCTTTGGAGTTCAACAGAAAATAACAAAATTTGCTTATTTATCCACTTCTACAATGTGATGGTATTTTCATTACAGAAAATAACAACGAGCTCCCGAACTCCCTCAATGTCCCATTACAATGTTGGTCTTCTCTACGTGAAGTTCATATCATAGATTGCAGAGGTCTTAAATCATTTCCAGAAGGTCTGTCATTGCTCCCTCACCTTGAGATCTTGAGAATTGGTCAGTTCTGCGAGGATCTTGACAGTTTTCCATTCCCAGACTCGGATCAGCTGCAAATACAAATCGGTGGTCATCATCAACATTACTTTACCTCTCTCAAGTATTTACTTTACCTCTCTCAAGTATTTAGCACTTCTTTGCTGGCCAAAGCTTAAGTCTTTGCCTCACCAGCTCCAACTCCTCAAAAAACTGAAGGCCTTGCGAATAGAGGAATTCAGTGGTTTGATCACTTTACCTGATTGGCTTGGAGGCCTTATCTCACTTGGTGGGTTGGGGATTTATAGCTGTGAGAATCTGATGCGTCTACCTTCTAAGGAAGCAATGCTGCGCCTTACTTTGTTGGAAGAATTTGAGGTAAAAAATTGTCCTCTTCTCAAGGACAGATGCAACAAAGACAGAGGGGGACGCGAATGGAGTAAGATATCACATATCCAAACAATTAAAATCGACGACGTTCCCATTTAAGATCTTTTGCCCCTTCCCTTCAGGTTTGTGATATTCTAAAACTTCTCTTTTTTCCCTCGTCTCACTCCGATTTTGCTGTTTTACATCAATTTTTCTTCTTTAATCTGAATCTTGCGCACATGTTAAATAATATTTTCATCATCTCTTTTTTCTCTTTTCTGCCAACCTCTTTTTTTGTTTCTTTCTTTTTTTTTCCTGAATCATTGATGCACTTGTTAAGTAATATTTTCATCATCAATCATTTATGTTGATTAATCAAATTTATTTTGGACTGACGCACTTCGGTTGTTGGAGGTAGTTTACATATTAGCTATAGTTGTCTCAGATAATAGTAGACTTGTATTGGTTCACTAAATTTGAGCTGTGATCCTACCAACCATTTACTGATATGAGCTCACAATGCACTTTCAATCAAGCAAGTGAAAATGACCAAGGGCTTAGCATGATCATCACCAATTGCTTCAGATCATACTTTTTTTACTTAAGCAAATAACAATTTGAAGGTTGACGACTTTGGTGTTATATTACTCTATTTGAGAATTTGGGTGTTATAACTTTCAACTAGTTGATCATGGTTCCATTGTTCCTATAGAAATGAATCTGTCAGATTTTGCTCCTGTATGATTATTGAAAGAGTCACTTAACTTTCATTCTTCTTGTTTTGGTGATAGGTGAAGCGATCTTCCAAATAAAGGAGGCCTATCTTCAGAGCGTTATTTAGTTCAATGTAAGAGTGTTATTGTGATGTAATTTGGTTGTATTTCGTCCGCTTGTCTTGTTATTAAATTTGTTGCCAAGACTCCCGTACTTATTTTTGGATGTCATTGTTATGTACTCTTATATATAACTATGTATTTGTTTTGATTAGTGGAAACTTTACGGCCTTTGGCCCGTGGTTTTTTCCTCTATTGGAGGTTTTCCACGTAAAAGAATCTCTGTTATGGTTATGGACTCGTGTTTTCGGATTGGCAAGGTTTTGAGCACTTCTGCTTTGTTGTACATAATCCATGAAAACTTCACTTTTTTTTGTTTTGAAGACACTTGTTAGTTCTCTGTCTGCAATTGGCTTCCCCACTCTGCTGCAACATTGTTGTCACAACGTTTGCTTCTTAAATTCCATTCATTAAAATCTGTTAGTCTCTTTAAATTTTATCTTTACAACATGTCTCATGCGTAACAACTTCATTACTTCTTTTTTGTGTGAGAGAAGACTGAATGATATAAATGTTATAGTGGTGCTGCCTTTTCATTTGATAAGTTTGGTTGAATCAATCAAGTAGGGTACTTCAAAAGTGCAGTTCTTAGACAAATTCTTCTCACTAATTTGATAAGAGTACTTAATAGCAGTCACTCTATTACTTGATCAATTAGTTGAGCATAGAGATCTAAAATTTGATGTTTTGATATAATTACCAATAAATTTGCTGCAGAACAGTGGGAGATTGTATTGTATTGCATTATTTTCCTTGTTTGGACAAAACCCAAGTTGAAAGTAACACCATCGAGTTTGTTTCCATCCCCAAAGCCTTGCAATTTCAAGCTCTTCTTCGCTTTGAAGGGTGTCCAGATCTCAAAACAGGCTGCTGGAAACTCTGGCAATTGCACGTTGCCCTGAGTTGGAAAGTTTTTTGGAAGTTGATAAAAAACATGACAGTGAAGAAGAATCCGTCATGTCTTCGAAAACTGCAGAAGAATAATCCGTCATGGCTTCTCCACTCTGCTGCAACATTGTTGTCTCAACTCTTGCTTCTTAAATTCCATTCATTAGAATTTGTTGTCTCTTTAAATTTTATCTTTACAACATGCCTCATGCGTAACTTCATTACTGCTTTTTGTGAGAGAAGACTGAATGGTATAAATAGGGTAGGGCTATTTGGACCCCACATTTTGCTTCTTTTACCCCGTTTTTGAATTTTTACTTCGTTTACCCCACCTTTTACTTAATTTACCCCAATTTTTTTTTCAAAATTCCAACAATACCCTTGCTCACCCTCAACCTAACACCCCTCAATCTTCTATATTTATCGATTTTAGTCATTATAGAGCATTTGTACTAGATCACCAAGTGTTGTAGGAGTGTTTTTTCGCTGAACAAGGTCGGATGTGGTCGTGATGTGTTCTAGAAACGAAAAAGTGTCGCCCGCAGAATTCAGTCGCACAATGTTGACACCTATGAAGAGGTGTTGACCGACGATAACCGCAACCACTAAAGGGGTAACAGTAGGATTCAACTGACACAACCTATTTAGAGGTGTCAACCGAATCCGACTGAGATTGTGAAAAATACGCAATTTGAGTGGGTGACGAAGGGATCTAACCGAGACCTCTTTAAAGGTGTCGACCCTGTGTGGTCGACAGCTCCGACACCTCTTAAGAGTTGTCGGCCATGTGAGACCGAACACTGCGGGTAACAAGAATGAACAATTTTTTTTTCAAAACTCTTAAAAAAATACATGAAAATGATAAAAAAAATTAGTGGGTTTTGCTCAAAATTGCTTGATATTTTTTATTCCATAAAAGCTTTGTACCCATATGTAAGATTCAAGCCCCAAATCAAAGCCTTAAACCTAACAACAAAACCACAAACAATACCGACTTAAAAAGGAAAAAAAAACTTCAAGAAACTACAAAATCGACACTAAATGAGATGAAAAAATGCACCTACAACGTCGAATCAACGGGGTTTCGCTCGGATTTCGTCAAATTTGGATTGGTGGTGAGAGTGTGGTTGGAGAAAGGGGTGACTGGGTATGGGTTAAGTCGGGTATGGGTACAGACAGCGGGTTCCTTTGAAAAAAGTGGTGTAGATTTTGCTTTTGATAAAAAATTAGATTATGGAAAGGAGGGAGATTAGAGGTGGCAAAAAAAGTGGGTTAAGTCGGGTATGGGTACAGACAGCGGACACCATCACTTTATTATAATGACTTAGGAAAATACTAGGATGACACACTGATGAGACACCCAAGATGGTCATCTGGTGATGATTTCCATCCATCGCGCATCGATGTGTGTGATTATATCTTAATGCCCAAATGGATGGACACCATCACAAAAAACTTAAAATAGCTTCAAGACACTTGCACTTTATTAAAAAGGATGCATTTTTATATGGATGGGCCCACTGGCGAACCAAAGTGTACGCTCCTCTGGGCTATAGCCCATGGGAAGCTACATGGAGTCCCCCATGTACATATGATTTCCCTCAAATAAAATTATAAAATACTTGTTTTAGCCCATTGCCAAATCTTAGTAATCTCAATGCATCCTTGTTTTAGCCCAACACAAAAAACGTTTTTACCCATCAACAAAAATAAGAGGTACACAAGAATGCATGTTCACTCCACTAATATTCAGGGGCACAATTACACCCCCAAGAATGCATGTTCACTCCCCCAAGAATGTATTTCAAGTTGAAAAGTAAAAAGGAAGAGATGTATGATGTTATTTATGGACAAATGCATGCATTTGCCACAAATTTATTGGATTTATTTGTTCTTACATTGAAGTGTGTACATGTACGTATGGGATGCATAATTCAAAGGAATACAATAATATTATGTAGCAAATGGATGTATTACTGAGTATATATGGTTAGCCCAGGGCAAGAAAAATTTCTAATTCTGCCCTGTATCGGACCATTTAAAGGCTAAATTGTCAACAACGACAACAAAATGTGGGTGCTTAGTTCAATTTTTCCTTCGTTACTTATGCCTCTTTCTCTGTTTCCCATTACGATTTCGGTGATTCCGCTAAGATGGAACACGTCGACCCACTCGAGAGAAAAAACAAGGTTCATTTTTACTACTAAATTCATCCTACTTTTTTTTGTTGCCCAAATTTAGGTTTTCTAGGTTCATTTTAACTTGAGACACATTAATTAAAATAGATTTAAATGGTTTGAAAAACTCACCATCAATTGCACCGAATCCAGCGCAATGAAAGAGTTTGATTCATATTAATTTAGAGATGTCGCTATATATGTTATTGTTGTGATATAGAGGAAACCGTTTTCAAAAAAAAAAAAAAAAAAAAAAAAAAAAAAAAAAAAAATTGTGGAAACCAGATGTAGATTTGCAGTACATGTTTTTTTTTTTTTTGTACTTAGTGGGAGTCAAACCTAGGAACTCCCAAATCTTGCTTTTAGCAAGTAGTGCCTCCGTCATCTCTTCATCTCTCTATAGATGTTTGGCAATTTGCGGAACATATAATATTAGAGAGAAAGATAGTGAAAAAGCTTAAAATGGTGCTCATGAGGATTCAAATTGTGCTTGAAGACGCCGAGAAGCAACAAGTGGAGAGGGAGGCTGCGCTGATTGATGACTCTGAAATTGTAGGAAGGAAAGATGATGTGTTCAAAATAATGAATATGTTAATTCATCGGATTAGCAATGATGAGGAAGACGATGTTGTATCTGTCATACAATAGGAAAGACCACACTGGATCGATTAGTGTCTAATGCTAATGAGGTTGGGAATCATTTTAATCCCAAGATATAGATTTGTGTGTCCACTGATTTCAACGTCAAAAGGCTATTAAGGGAGATGTTGGAGGTCGCCTTTGAAATTTCTAAACATGAATCATCAAGTATGGATTTGGTTTAGGACACGTGGAGGGGCAAAAGGTTTTCGCTTGTCCTAGATGATATGTGGATCTTCGAAAAATGGAAAACTCTCAAAATTGTGCTAAAATGTGCCGATCAAGGAAGTAAGATAATTCTTACAACTCATAATGGTGAAGCTGCAAATATAGTTGCGGGGACATCCCATATACAAAATTTGCAAGTTTTGCCGGAAGACGATTGTTGGGACCTATTCCAAAATTTGCAACTCGTAATGATGCGCTTGAAAAGGGAAGAGAATGAGTGGATGACTGTAAATAATAATGAGATTTGGAATATACTTGATGCTGATAAGAAGATCACTAAGGTGTTAAAATTGAGCTTTGATAATTTGCCATCAGTGAAACGATGTTTCTCCTATTGCGCTATATTTCCAAAAAGGCATCCAATTAACGAGAAAGTTTAGCTCTGAACGCTAACATGGTTCCAGATGACATTTCTAAGACTCGTTTCATGTGTTATACATTGATGCGTGTCGAGCGCGTCAAAATAAATTTATTTCCCGATGAAATTACCAATAACTACAAGAACTGCAGTAGTGACAAGTACGGGGTCGAACCACGAAGACCAAGTTTCTAACTTAGGTAATTAACTTAAAACTAACCTCTAGTGTTTAAGAAAATGTCTCTAATTTTACTAAAAATAATAATTAAAATATAATGTAAATAAATTAATTAAAATGGAAAAGAACAGTCCTAACCATTAGTTTCACAAATCTCTTCAATTTGACATAATTTTAAATACAGTACTCGATCCAATTAAAGCATGCAAATCACAGTAATTTAGTGTAGTTATAGACCCGGTAATGTACGCGAGTCTTCGCGCTTCCTGATGTCGGTAGCCAAGGTACGACCGTTGACTACTTTCCTAACCAAGTACGCAACCTGATCGCTAGTGCTCCAGATTTAACGCCTTGATCGCATTACATCGATTAGTGAAGGCACTACACCTAGACAACCGGATCGCTAGTGCTCCCGATTTAGCCTAGATCCCTAAGGTATTTGATCGGTCCCAAAAGGGTCTAATCAATTGGTATGATCAATTACCACTAGTGTGGCCTTATCGCACAAACACGGGTGCTTACGACTCATTGGCATATGAATTGAAGTTTAAACTAGTGTTTAACTTCAATTATTAAAATAATATCAAAGAAAATAAATTATTTATGAAAAACAAATTAAATAAATAAATAAATAGATCTCACATATGTTTTATGCCAAAAAGAGTGATTTGATCCACCGCCGGTTCGGACCGACGAAATTAGTCGGCCATCGACTAGAAGAAGAGGGGAGAAATACTAAGAAATAAAAGAAAAATGTAAGAATACTTGTTCTCCCTTCACTCCAAACCTTCATGCCTATTTATAGTCCAAATTTGGTCCCTAGATAATTTTTATAATTTTTTTGGACTCCATGCCACGTGGCAGCGTGTGATTGGTGGAGAAACTGGTGTCGCTAACGTGGCGGGCTGTGATTGGCTGTGGTGACGCGAACGGCTGACGTGGCGAGCTCTGATTGGCTGGAAAATGCTGGATGTACTGACGCTGCGACACGTGGCGATGACGTGGCACTGACGCGGCGCTGACCCCGGCAGTGAGGTGGCGCTGACGTGGCGCGCTGGATGTGGGAACTGTGACACGTGTCGATGACGTGGCGCTGAGGTGGCGCAGGCGCTGAGTTGTGCGTCTGCGTGGCGTGCTGCACGTGCAGATGGCTGACGTGTCGTGTCTCGATTGGTTGGGCGGCTTGTGTGACGTGGGCGGTCCAATGGGACGCCACCACGTGGCACGTTAAAATTCCATTTTCCCTCTCTTGTGTATGCCCAAAACAACTCCTCCTGTGTCCGATTTTTGCAAGTGTATACTCTATTTTGAGTATTTTTTCGTTCCGGATCCAACCGTGCACTCCGTTTCTCCTAAAAATGAGAATTAAATATAATTAAATATATATTCTCATATTATTTCAATAAATCATTAATTTCCTAAAATATGCATTTATCACCATAAAATAGAATAAATATAGTCCAATTACACCTAATAACCTATACTAATTAATGCCTAAATGAACACTTATCATACATCAAGTGGAAGGAGAGTGGCATTCCCAAAAGCCTTGTACAAAGCGAGCAAGCTGCACACATCTTGCTCACATTCTTTTCAGTCTCTCCATATGAAGTTCCAAGAGACATGTTTGTGAACTTGAAGTTGTTGCGTGTGCTAGATTTAAGTTCCACTTCGATTAGGGAACTCCCTTCTTCAATATGCAAATTAAAGCATCTCAAGTACCTTGACATCTCCATGACTGATATAAAGAATTGCCCGAGTCGGTTACATGCTTGTACAACTGCAGACTCTCAAACTCAAGAAGTGCAACAAACTTAAAGTGCTTCCTCAGAAACTTTGTAAACTAGTCAATCTGAGATATCTTTGCATTGATGCAGGATATTTCGGAAAGCAGAAAGGAATAGGACATCTAACTTGCCTTCAAGTGTTACGTAATTTTGTAGTGGGTAAGGAGGAAGATGGAAATTACATCACAGAGCTACAACATTTGAATTCATTGAGAGGAAGACTGAGTATATATAGACTGCATAATGTGAAAGATCCGACATATGCTAAGACTGCAAATTTAAAAGGGAAAAACAATCTTTCCTCTCTAACTCTATGTTGGGGAAACATGGATGATGGTGTTGATAATGCTAATGATGAAAAACTATCAGTCTTGGATGCCCTCCAGCCCAATTGTAACTTGAAAAAACTTTTTATTAATGGTTTTGGCGCATTAACAGTCAGTAGTTTGGTAGTCATTGTTCTCATGGTAAATAATATTTCATCATCTCTTTTTTCTCTTTTCTGCCAACCACTTTTTCGTTTATTTCTTTTTTTTTTTTTCCAAGCCATTGACGTCAAATGATGTTGATTAATGAAATTTGTTTCTTGCTATATGTTTCAAGAACCTTCACTCTAAGCCAAAATACCCATGCCAGATACTTGAAACGAGGCAGACAACATCTGAACAATCCTTTTAAAAGCTCTTTGCATAAATAAAATTCAATATGGGAAGGAAGGAAAAAAAATAAAAATAGCAAGAATTTCTAATGTAGGTCAGAAAATGAAAAATAAGAAATTAATGTAGATTTATAGACTAGTTTACATAGGATTGTACTTATAAGTTATATCTAAGCATGTATGTCTAAATTCTTGGACACTTTTTGTCTAAGCCACCCTTGATTTGTACACCCTTGATGGTTGATGAAGATAATGGACTTGTATTGGTTCACTTAATCTCAACTGTGATCCACCAATTAACTAATTAGTGCTCATAGTGCACTTTCATTCAAGCAAATGGAAATGATCAAGGGCTTAGCATGATAATCCCCAATTAGTGTCAGATTAAATACTCTATTAATTTGAGAATTTAGGGCCCTACAATTCTCAATTAATTAATGTTTCCATTAAAGTCTCTATAGCAATGAATCAGTTAGATTGTGCTTTTTATATAAAGAATCTCATAACTTTCTTTTTTGTTGATTTGGTGATAGGTGAAGCGATCCTAGAAATGAAGGAGGCCTATGTTTGGAGAGCTATATAGTTCAATGTAAGAGTGATGTTTGAGCACTTCTGCTTTGCACATAATCCATCAAGACTCCACGAGACCCTGGTGCAATCAGTCGGAGCGTACTCAGTGACTTGAATAATCTTGACTCAATGGGGAATTAAATCTAAGACCGTGTGCCTAACCTACACAATTTTAAACGTGCCCTTACCGTTGGACCAACCTGACCGGGTTTAAGGTTTAAGACTTTCAAAGTATTTATAAAATAGAAGACTTTGAAAATGATTTTGAGAGAAGGAATTTTAGGTCATGTTTCCTACAACTACTTATCAAAGCTGGATTGCAAGTTAGCAAATCGCAATTGCGATTTCAGTGATTTTATTGGATATTCTTATACTACCCTAACTCTCGTTATATTTTCGATTCGGGATTACATACTCCAATAGATTTGGATAAGCAAGGATGAGAGGTGTACTTATTAGTTTGTCAATATGATTTCTAATACGGTGAAAAAAAAATGATTTCTAATATTAATGGAACATGCTCAATGCACCACAAGATTAACGTTCATGATGTTCAACTAGTTCATTTATTAACCAAGACAATGTAATTAACTGGTGGCTCACAGATTGACCTTAAGAACCACCGCTCACATGTTTCACCCAACATGCTTGCAAAAGGAGAAATATTATATCATGCTTTGGCATTGATCAGAAAAAACATAGTCAGATCCAAAGAAATCCATACAACTTGATCCAGCCATACAAAACTTAATAGGTTACGATTGTAAATTTTACGAGGACTTCTTAAGGTTAAAAAAATGTATAGGTTGTGGTTGTGATTTTGTTGATATAGGAGCTGAAAATATTAACACAAGGGACACCTGCCAGGTGGACGCAATGACAACAAGCTCTAAGGCACTGAGTAAGGTAAAGGTATTGTGTTGAGACTGTGAGACTGGAGATGCTACTATAACCTAGAAACGATTTGCACCTGTCTGCGAACCGCGCATTTCAGTGTCCATGCATCCCACCACACGTACCATCTTCGGATTAAGGTTGCATATAGAGAGTTAGAGAAAGAGAGAGATGGGTGAAGAAATTGTCATTGCCAGTGCGCAGGACATCGTGAAGCGCCTCATTTCTCTTGGCATTGACAAGATAGGGCTTATTCGCGACGTCTCTGAGGACTTCGCAATCACAATGGTTTGGTCTAAAATCTTGAAAGAGATCGATTCAAGTATTCAATAACAGGTACAAAAGCATATTAAAGAACAATTGAATGGTAAGACGTTCTTGCTCATATTGGATGATTTTTGGCAAAAAGATCTTGGAAAGTGGGAGGAACTAATCCTTCCATTTAAACTATATGGTGGTGCGGGTAGTAAAATAGTTGTTACTACACGTGAAGAAATTGTTGCATTAAATATAGGTGCGCAAGATAAACATTATTTACATATCTTGTCGGATGATCAATGTTTGACTCTATTTGAAAGCTGGGCATTTGTGCAAGGAGGACCTGAAAAGACTCCTAATTTAGTAGAAATTGGAAGGGAAATTGTGAAAAAGTGTAGGGGCTTGCCTTTAGCAGTGAAAGTGCTCGGAGGTTTGATGCGCTCCAAAACATCAGAAAAAGAGTGGTTAGCCATCCGTGATGGTGAGATTTGGGAATCAAGTGTTGATGCACAAAAAATGGTAATGGGGGTCCTAAAATTGAGTTACGACAACTTACCACCAAATGTGAGGCAATGCTTTTTATATTGCTCAATCTTTCCAAAAGATTATGAAATAAGAAGGCATGAAGTGATCCAGTTATGGATGGCACAAGGATTCATTAGAACATGTAACAAAGGTGAATTGATGGAAGCTATAGGTGATGAATATATCAAGATCTTATGTACGATATCTTTCTTCCAAATTACTGAATTTGAAACAGTTGATGTAGAACTAACTTATAAGATGCATGACTTGGTGCATGATCTTGCCAAGTACCTTTGTCGTTCTGAGTGTAAAGGTGCAAGGGATGCAGATGATGAGGAAATAAATGATGATCTTCGCCATCTTTCTTTGATTTTCTAGTAAAAGAACATTTGAGATTCTAGAAGGCATTAATAATGCGAAGAAGTTGAGGACATTTTATTTGTTTCATCATAATTATGTGTATTTTTATGATAGTTTGTGTAACGACCCAAAAATTTAGTTATTTGTGGATGATAATGCATGTATTAGTATATTAGTATTTTACGGGTCTCGAGCCATTCGGGCTATATTTTAATGGAGTGAGGTGTCGCCTAGTTAAACGAGATTTTCGGGGATCGTTTTAGTGGATATTATTAATAAACAAAGTCAAATGAAATATATGACCTAAGTTGAGGAAGATACAATTTTATTAATAAAGTATAACTTAGACATGAAGAAATTTATTTGAATACTAAGTGGGGCTGCCTCGAGAAGCGTGTCGAACGCGGGACACGATGTACCGAGTAGGCGAGAATTTGTGTAACCTTATTGGTAATTTAATAAAATTAATGGGTTAATATAGGATAAGATTGTTAAAGTGACACAAGTGAGTGAGGAGAACCATTGGATGGTCATAGGGATGTGGATATGGGTTAGATTAAGAGGATGAGCCAAATGACTCATAAGGGTAGCTGTCCAAGGGTTGGGTAAGTTTAAAAATCAGGGGCAGAATGGTCATTTCACCTTAAGTCACATATATATAAACAAAGGAAACCCTAAAACCCTAATGTACACTATTCATCATCTCCTCCATCCAACAACCGTCACTGTTCACTCCTCCTCCCCCTCGCCACTGCCGCCGTCTCCCACCGGTGACACCGACCCCGACGAGGCCAAAGGTGACCGTTGAGTCACCGTCGACGAGGAAGACGTCTCCCTCTTTCTTCCTCTCTCGTTCACTCACGTTCTCTCCTCCCTTTTCTCGGCCTCACGTCATCCCTCCCTCCTCCTCTCGACTGGACATCACCACCGCCACCCACCATTGCATTTGGGACCTCCACCACCACCGAAGACGTTAGGTGAGCTTCTCTCTCTCTTTCCCTTCTTTTCTCTCTCGGTTTGCACTCTCTTTCTCTCACTCAGTCACCTTCCACTCTCTTTTTCCAGTCACCACCACTTCCATCCATGGCTATGGAACATCGAACCGTCACCGGAGACGGCTAAGTGAGTACCCATCTCGCTCCCTCTCTGTTTCGCTCTCTGCTTCTCGTTTTGTTTCTCACTGTTCACACGAATTCGTGGTGTTTTTACAACTATTTTTGGTGATGATGAACACCACTGTTTGAGTGACCGGCGCTGGTATCGGTCGAGTCTGACCGGAGGTCATCCTCCGGCGAACCTGCTGGCCGGAGGTGACCCCTAGGTGTGGCTGTTTGCGTGTGTGGATGAGTGACATTTTGATGAAGTGAGCAGTTGTATTATGGACATTGATGGGAAATGGTGAAGTGTGTGATGGTGTGGGGTGTGTATGGTCGTGTATGTGCACACCCTAGTTGGGGTGTGGAGTACCATTTGGGACTGTTTTCATGGGTGGTTTAGGGTGATGTGGGTGTGTATAGGTGGCTGTTTTGGTGTGAATATTGTGTGAGGGGTGTACAATGTGTGTACACCACAATGGGGTGTACACAATAGTGGGTGTGTACACCACAGAGGGGTATACACAACAGTTGTATATGGGGTGCATGTTAGAAAATGTGTATATAACATAGTTTCAACTAATAAAGTGATGTACTAATGCATGTGAACATGGAAAATCACAGTGGGGTGCACACAATAACGGGGTGTGTGTGCACAAGACAACGGGGTGTGTGAAGTGTTAGTGTGCACACCAGTGGGGTGTACACATCAATTGTGTGTGTGACCATAATGTATATTATTGTATGTTTGAGAATAAGTAAACAAGATTATAAGTATATACATTTGTTTTAAATGAATATGGACTGGTAATAAGGCCCAACAAGGGCCCAATCCACTCATTTTAATATAAGTCCATAACAAGTCTCGGTTGGTGTGTACATGGGCTGTGTAAAACTCAATAAGAGTTTAATATGATAAGCACAACTTAAGGCTCAAAACAAATACATAAGATGTAATAACGAGCCCATATGTCCAGGCCTAATAATTATCCACATATCGAGCCTACTTAGGTAGATATAGGCTTAATACATGGACCCACCAAGAGCCTAACCAGTGTATAAAGGACATCAACGATAATATGGGTTGCATTAATTGAATGAATTGAAACAAAGTTTATGAGAATTATCCTAAAACTAAATACTAATCCTAAACTTATATTCGGGACTTAAATCGTTCTCAGGTAGTCGAGAAACACGGGAAGCGCGTTAAAGTCTCGGAGTATCGGGTCACGTTAGATCAGGTAAGTACATGCATGCATCGTATGTGTGTATGTTAGTAGACCAGTAAGAAAATAACATGTGATTTATACCTCCTCTATTTATTGCTATTGTTGCATTGATCATTTGCTTGATATTCCATTCTGTTTTCCTTGGTTGTATGTTCTTGGCATGAGTGTGTGTCTCGAAGGTATCATGTGGTCCCGCACTAGCTGGGACAACGAGGGTGCCCTCTGTAGGGGTACTGGATTCGAGATGTGTTGTGATGCCTCTCGATTTCACGCTGCGCTAGTGTTGCGACATTGCCCGGGGAGAACTTGCGAGATCTTTGCCATATTGCTGTGAAATAGACCACTCATGGGCCTCTTTTGAATCTTAGAACATGCAAATATCGATTGTTTATCTATCAGTCTTTTTATCATGCATTTGATTTATTTACTTTCCAGTTATTTCTTTACCGCATGATACTTAGACTGCTTTTCTTGTTATAATCATAAATTACTGTTACATTCTTTTGGTACTACTAGCAATTTTATTCAGTTACTCACCGTCTAGTTTGTGACGGTGGGTGCAGATAGAGTGAAGAGCAGCAAGGGCAAGGGGCCCTGCCTAGGTGATATACTTTGAGGATTTGCAGCGACATCTGAGAGACTTTATAGTAGGTGATTATATTTTGTTTGCTGATGTGTATATCGTTTATACTTATGCTACTGTGATTTTGAACTTAGTATTTCTTTTGTAAAACTGGTATCATGTATATATATGCCTATCGAATTGTACATGAATACCCGGGGTTTTCCACACTTATAGAATTCCTAATTTCCCTTTGATTGAGTTATTTCCCTTTGTTATAATTGTTTTAGTCTTCCGTTGTGTATAAATGCAATAACTCTTTCATAAATTACTAAATTGACTAAATTGAAGGCTGACTAAGCTCGTCAGGTTGTCAAGTGATGATTTGGGGCCTGCACGGGTCTAGGCCAGGCGTACCCCATTGCACGGGGAAATTGGGGTCGTCACAGTTTGAAAAGAGATTTGCTTCCTGAATTACTTGGGTTGAGGCTACTACGTGTGTTGGATTTGAGTTGACTTCCTCTTAGGGAGTGGCCTTCTTCAATTGGTGGGTTGAAGCTTTTAAAATACCTTAACCTTAATGGATCAAAGATTGAAAGACTACCATCCACTATCACTGATCTTTACAATCTACAGACCTTGAACCTTTTTTATTGTGATCAGCTTTCTGAGCTTCCTAAAAGTATGGAAACATTAACCCAGTTGAGACATTTTTATATATCTTGCTTTAACGCTGAAATCGATTGTGAAACTCCAAGGGGGTTGAATGAAGCTCAATATTTTAAAATTGTGTGCTGAGAGCGCTTCAGCACACATCGCAGAGTTGGAACACTTGAACTACCTTGGTGGCACACTTCAAATCTTCAACCTTGGGGATGTGAAGAATGTTCAGACGGCAAAGCAAGCTAATTTGATGAGGAAGAAAAATCTGCACAAGCTAAATATGTATTGGAATAGTTTAACATAGGGAAACAATATTTCTCATGATGCTGAAGTATTGGAAGTGCTTCAGCCTAATGCTAATTTGAAAGAGTTTAGGATTCTGTGCTTTCAAGGAATGGAACTTCCATGGTGGATAACAAATGGCGCGGCACTTTTACATTTGGTCAAGCTCGAACTCAAATGTTGCAATGAATGTATATAAATCAAGAGCTTGGGAGTGCTGCCTTCTTTGAAGGAACTTGATATTAATGGCATTAATTTATGACACTAATTCAAGAATTATTTTCAAGATTTGTGGCTCCAATTAAGTTATTCTTCTTACCACATATTTGTATATATTACTTACAATAGTTAGCTAATAGTCAATTACATTAATTGTATAGTCAATTACATTAATTGTATATTTTGTTGCATAATTTAGGCTATATATTATTCTTATTTAAGGAGAAAGATCTCAAGGAGAAAAGGCATTCAACCATTTTGCTTAAACTTTGTTATGGTATCAGAGCCTGCAATTTTTCTTCTGATCATCTATTATGGGGTGTTTTTTGGTTCTTTTCTTTTGTCTTCTTCGTTTCGGGTTGATTTATTATCAACATTTTGGTTTTGTAATTTTTCAGTTTATGATGTCTACCAAAAATTTTTCCGGCAAATCTTCGGTGACTTTTGCCATTAGACTCACATGCAAGAATTATGCTGCCTGGGAGTTTCAGTTTAGAATATTTTTGAAAGGGTAAACCCTCTGGAATCACATTGACGGCAATTCTTCGGCACCTACAGACGCTAAAGATCTTACACGATGAGAAACCAAAGATGTTTGCATCATTTCTTGGATCTTAGCCTCTATTGAACCACGTATGGTTAACAATCCACATTTTTTTGGTACAGCGAAACAAATGTGGGATTACTTGAGACGCATATACCACCAAGAAAATACTGCACGACGCTTTTAACTTGAACTTGAGATCAGTCAATTCAGTCAAGGTAATCTCTCCATTGAGCAATGTTATTATGAATTTATTAACCTATGGAGCGAATATTCTGGTATTATCTATTCTAAGGTCTCTCAAGAGACGTTGGAATGTCTTCAGTCTGTTCATGAAGAAAGTAAGCGGGATTAATTTTTGATGAAATTGAGACCACAATTTGAGACTGTACGGGCTGAATTGTTGAACAGAAATCCGATTCCTTCATTAGACATATTTGTTGGTGACTTATTGCGTGAGGAACAGAGGATGGCTACCCAAGCTGTTATAAGTGGGCCTAAAGAAACTACCGCTTTAGTCAATCTAGCTTATGTTGCACAAGGGAGGAATTGAGGGAAAGGACAATTGCAATGTTATAGTTGCAAGGAGTTTGGGCATATCGTACGCAATTGTACTAAGAAATTCTGCAACTACTGCAAACAACAAGGGCACATTATCAAGGAGTGTCCTACTTGTCCAGATAATCGGAAAGCCCAAGCCTTTCAAGCTGTTGTTTTGTCTTCTACAGTTAGTGACGGTGTTTTTACGACCGCAAATGCAAATCAGCCAACCCTTACTCTAGAAATGGTACAACAAATGATTCTCACAGCATTCTCTGCTCTTGGACTTCAAGGTAACAGTAAGCCTACTACTTTTCCTTGGATTGTTGATCCTGGAGCATCCAATCATATGACTGGCTCACCTAATTTATTACATAATGTACAGGAGTATACTAGCACACAAAGTATTGAAATCGCCAACGACAGTAATCTTCCAATTACAACCATTGGTGATATTACGCCTTCTTTTCATCATGTATTTGTTTCTCCTGGATTGTCTACTAGCCTTATTTTTGTTGGTCAAATGGTGGATAATAATTGTGATGTGCATTTTTCTCGAAATGGTTGTCTTGTGCAGGATCAGGTGTCGGGGAAGGTAACACGAAGGGGCCTAAAGTGGGCAGAATTTTTCCGCTGCAATTTTCGATTCCTAGAAATTTGTCTTTATCTTCTATTATTGTTGAGAATAAGGCTGCCATTTGGCATAAACGTTTGGGTCATCCGAACAATGTGATTTTGTCTACTTTAATGAATCGTGGTTTTCTTGGTAACAAAGATTAACGTTTCCACTTTGATTGCTCTACCTGTAAGTTGGGAAAAAGTAAAATTCTACCTTTTCCTTCATATGGAAGTTGTGCTAATACATGTTTTGAGATTATACATTCCGATGTTTGGGGTATTAGTCCTGTTATCTCGCATGCATAATATAAATATTTTGTAACATTTATTGATGATTACATCCGTTTCACATGGATTTATTTTCTGCGCACCAAGGCTGAAGTATTTATTGTTTTTCAAACTTTTCTAGCCTATATTGAGACGCAATTTTCTACATGTATTAAGAAATTGCGGTTTGATAATGGACGGGAATACATGTCACATGAATTTCAGGGATTCTTGCAAAATAAAGGTATTATATCTCAGCGATCGTGTCCTTATACCCCTTAACAAAACGGGGTGGCTGAACGTAAGAACCACCAATTGTTGGATATGGTTCGAACATTGCTCTTGAAGTCCTCTGTTCCAGCTAAGTTTTGGGTGGAAGCTTTATCCACTGCAGTGTATTTAATCAATCGCTTACCTTCTCAACAATTGAGGTTTGATTCTTCTTACCATCGTCTCTTCGGTTCACATCCTCAGTATGACATGTTGCACACTTATGGATGTGTTTGTTTTGTTCACCTGCCTTTTTATGAGCGTCACAAACTTATGGCCCAGTCAGTAAAATGTGCTTTTATGGGTTATAGTAATACTCAAAAAGGATATTTGTGCTATGATAGTGTTGTTAATCTCATGCGTATTTCTAGAAATGTGATTTTCTTTGAAAGCGAGTATTTTTTTTCAGCAGCACATATCTCATTTTGATAATGTTTGTTTTCCTACCTTTGATAATCTGTCACCACCCATTGAGCGTTTTAAACGCGACCATGTCTATCAACGAAGACGGCCCCCCTCACCACAAATCCTTCCCGACCCTGATCCGGTAACTGCTCTGGTGACTGCTCCAGTGGCTCTCCGACAATCATTCCGTACCATTCATCCTCCAAATCGGTATGGTTTCTCTGCCATTTTAGCTGACACTGCAGTTCCAACTTGTTATTCTCAAGCAGCTACACAGGCATGCTGGACGAAAGCCATGCAAGAAAAGCTTCAAGCTCTTCAAGAGAATCATACTTGGGATATTGTTCCATGCCCTACAGGCGTAAAACCTATTGGATGTAAATGGATATATTCCATAAAGCTCCGCTCTGACGGGTCTCTTGACAGATATAAAGCAAGGTTGGTGGCACTTGGTAATCGACAAGAGTATGGAATTGACTATGAAGAAACATTTGCACCAGTTACAAAGACGACTACTGTGCGACTTGTTCTTGCTATTGCCGCCTCTCAAGGTTGGCCATTGCGTCAAATGGATGTTTAGAATGCTTTCTTACACGGAGACCTTAAGGAAGAAATCTATATGACTCCACCATCTGGATTATTTTCTACACCATCAGCGGATGTTTGTAAGCTCAAACGATCACTCTATGGCTTGAAACAAGCACCACGTGCCTGGTTTGACAAGTTTTGGTCTACACTTATCAACTTCTCCTTTATCCAGAGTCAGTATGATTCTATCTCTATTTCTTTGCAAAACTTCAAAAGGCATAGTTTTACTCTTGATTTATGTTGATGATATTGTTATTACGGGTACTGACTCTACTTTGATTTCACAACTTCAAGAGCACCTTCATCAGTCCTTTCATATGAAGGATTTAGGTCCTTTGCAATATTTTTTAGGTCTTGAAGTGCATTCAACTGCCGCTGGTCTCTTTTTATGTCCTTTGCAATAAACTCAGGATCTTATTTCTTTGGCTGGTCTGCAAGATGGTCGCTCGGTTGACACCCTTTTAGAGGTAAATGTCAAATATCGTCGGGATGATGGTAATTTTCTTTCCGATCCCTCTTTGTATCGTCGCTTGGTGGGGAGTCTAAATTATTTGACGATTACTCGGCCAGATATTTCATTTGCTGTTCAGCAAGTTAGCCAATTTATGCAAACGCCTACGCACATCCATCTAGCGGTTGTTTGTCGCATTATTCGCTATTTGCAAGGAACTTCTGATTGCGGTCTTTTCTTTCCTGTGGGTACTTCCATTCGTTTAGTTGCATACATTGACTCGGATTGGGCTAGTTGTTCTGATACCCGACGTTCTATTACCGGTTGGTGTATGTTTGTTGGTGACTCTCTTGTATCATGGAAAAGTAAGAAGCAAGACAGAGTTTCTAAATCTTCAACTGAGTCTGAATATTGTGCGATGTCCTCAGCATGTTCAGAAATTGTTTGGCTTCGGGGATTATTGGGTGAACTTGGATTTTCTCAAGCTGAGCCTACTACACTTCATGCGGATAATACTAGTGCCATCCAAATTGTCGCCAATCCAGTCTTTCATGAACGTATGAAACACATTGAGGTGGATTGTCATTCTATTCGTGATGCTTATGATAGTCACGTTATTTCACTTCCTCATATCAGTACTGCACTTCAAACAGTTGACGTGTTTACGAAGGCTTTTTCCCGAGACCGTCATCAGTTTCTGGTTGACAAATTGATGCTTTACAATCATCCAGCATCAATTTGAGAGGGGATATTAATGGCATTAATTTATGACACTAATTCAGGAATTATTAGCAAGATTTCTGGCTCTAATTAAGTTATTCTTCTTACCATGTATTTGTATATATTACTTAGAATAGTTAGCTAATAGTCAATTACATTAATTGTATAGTCAATTACATTAATTGTATATTTTGTTGCATAATTTAGGCTGTACATTATTCTTATTTAAGGAGAAAGATCTCAAGGAGAAAAGACATTCCGCCATTTTGCTTAAACTTTGTTACTTGAAATAGAGGAGATGAGTAGTTTGATTCATATTGGAGAAGATAATCATGATCATCAAGTAGCAGGATTACCGTCTACAACATCAATAGGAGTTCCTGAAGCTGCTGCAACGCTTTATCCTTGTTTAGAAAAACTATTGCTTCATAATTTGCCTATCTTAGAAGAATGGTTTGAGAGGAATGCCAATGGTTTTCCTAAACTTAAAGAGTTGGAGTTGGGTGGGTGTCCGTGGTTGAGAAATATGCCAGATCTATTTCCTTCTCTTCAAAAGTTGGCTCTTCAAGGTGTGAAAAGCACAGACACTGTAAGGTCGATCATTAGTAACATCACTTCTCTAACCTCTTTGTTCTGGGTGGGATCATTTGAAACTGTCTCATTTGAAGAAGTGGTGCTGATGCTTGGCAAGAACACACTTCTCCGAAACCTTTCTATTCTCGAATGTGAAGGCCTTGAGACATTTCCACATTATTTACATATCTTGTCGGATGATCAATGTTTGACTCTATTTGAAAGCTGGGCATTTGTGCAAGGAGGACCTGAAAAGACTCCTAATTTAGTAGAAATTGGAAGGGAAATTGTGAAAAAGTGTAGGGGCTTGCCTTTAGCAGTGAAAGTGCTCGGAGGTTTGATGCGCTCCAAAACATCAGAAAAAGAGTGGTTAGCCATCCGTGATAGTGAGATTTGGGAATCAAGTGTTGATGTACAAAATGGTAATGGGGGTCCTAAAATTGAGTTACGACAACTTACTACCAAATGTGAGGCAATGCTTTTTATATTGCTCAATCTTTCAAAAAGATTATGAAATAGGAAGGCATGAAGTGATCCAGTTATGGATGGCACAAGGATTCATTAAAACATGTAAGAAAGGTAAATTGATGGAAGATATAGGTGATGAATATATCAAGATCTTATGTACGATATCTTTCTTCCAAATTACTGAATTAAACCCTAAACCCTAAACCCTAGAACTAACTTATAAGATGCATGACTTGGTGCATGATTTTGCCAAGTATCTTTGTCGTTCTGAGTGTAAAGGTGCAAGGGATGCAGATGATGAGGAAATCAATGAAGATTTGAGATTTCGGAAGGCATTAATAATGCGAAGAAGTTGAGGGCATTTTATTTGTTTCATCATAATTATGTGTATTTTTATGATGAAGAGAGATTTGCTTCCTGAATTACTTGGGTTGAGGCTACTACGTGTGTTGGATTTGAGTCAACTTCCTCTTAGAGAGTTGCCTTCTTCAATTGGTGGGTTGAAGCTTTTAAAATACCTTAACCTTAATGGATCAAAGATTGAAAGACTACAATCCACTATCACTGATCTGTACAATCTGCAGACCTTGAACCTTTCTGATTGTGATCAGCTTTCTGAGCTTCCTAAAAGTGTGGAAACATTAACCCAGATGAGACATTTTTATATATCTTGCTTTGGCGCTGAAATCGATTGTGAAACTCCAAGGGGGTTGAATGAACTTCATTTCCTTCAAACGCTCGATATTTTAAAATTGTGTGCTGAGAGCGCTTCAGCACACATCGCAGAGTTGGAACACTTGAACTACCTTGGGGGCACACTTCAAATCTTTAACCTTGGGGATGTGAAGAATGTCCAGGCGGCAAAGCAAGCTAATTTGATGAGGAAGAAAAATCTGCACAAGCTAAATATGTATTGGAATAGTTTAACACAGGGAAACAATATTTTTCATGATGCTGAAGTATTGGAAGCGCTACAGCCCAATGCTAATTTGAAAGAGTTGAGGATTCTGTGCTTTCAAGGAATGAAACTTCCATGGTGGATAACAAATGGCTCAGCACTTTTACATTTGGTCAAGCTTGAACTCAGATGTTGCAATGAATGTATAGAAATCAAGAGCTTGGGAGTGCTGCCTTCTTTGAAGGAACTTGAAATAGAGGAGATGAGTAGTTTGATTCATATTGGAGAAGATAATCATGATCATCAAGTAGCAGGATTATCATCTACAACATCAATAGGAGTTCCTGAAGCTGCTGCAACGCTTTATCCTTGTTTAAAAAACAAGTTTGGCCATCACCACCGTCATCATCACCATCTTGTCTCAAGACTTTATGCTTAGAAGATTGCCTGAGTGTGCTTTCCTTGGGTTTACAATTCCAAGTGCTTACTCAACTTCAAAATTTGAGAGTCCGTGGCTGCACAGGACTCAAGTCATTGGAAGGTCTGCAATTCCTCAGCAACATTGAAGACATGGCCATTGGCCAATTTTCAGAAGAACTGAATTACTTTCCATTCTTAGATGCTACAGAGATGAACTATCTTATCTCTTCTCTTCGTCGCTTATCTATTCATGGCTGGCCTAGCCTCAAGTCTTTGCCTGAACAGCTTCAACACCTTTGTGGATTGGAATTCCTTGAGATTTATGATTTTGATGGCATAGTGGACTTGCCCAAGTGGTTTGGGAAGCCTATCTCGCTTGCACCCCCTCCTCAAAGAGAGATATGCAAAAGTTTCTTTTCATTCTCAATCTTGCTTTACACCCCCTTCTCTTCCTCCTTAGCTTTAGTTATTTCACTTCATTTTCTCGTCTTCAAATTAATTAATAATCATGCATCTAATTCTCTGCCATTGTTGTTGCAGGATTGCAGCCACAGCTGTAACTTGTGCATATTCTTCTTCAATGCCAATGTTTTGGCTTCGCATTGATTGGGTTGGGTTCTTTATGTGCCTGCTCACTCTGATGGGAAAGGAATCTGATTTTCGACTCTCGCCATCATCTGCTCTTTAGTTATTCGGGAGTGCCCAAGTTACCATAGTATGCATTCTCCTTTAAACCCAAATTACGCTTTTCTTCTTCGTTTTTGGTTCAAATGTTAATTTATTTTTCAGAATGTGTTTCAATGACATTATGTTCATTTTATGCGTGTTTCTGGTTAAGATCATGCAAGGACCCCTGCGAGCTCTCCCGGACCAATTTTTTTTTGGCTCTGTTGCCTATTCAAAATAGTATTCATTTCCTATCTATCAGAATTAATTCTCTGTTCTTTATTTTAATTTCCACTGACATTCTACCATGCTTTTTTCTCTTGAATTCATTAGCAAGTCATCCTATATGCTTAATTCATCACATAATTTTAATGATTCTATTTGGAATTTCCAACATGTAACCTTGCTTATCAGAATCAGAGCTAGGTAGTCATTTGTTAGATCATAGTTATATTTTCTACTATGTTATGATATACCATGAATATGATCTAAAATGTTAATATGCTTTAACAAAATCATATCAAAATTTGACTTGAATCGTGCATGGTATCCAAATTGTGTTTTCTTCTTTTATTCTTATTTAATGTTTTCTCATATCGACACATCTAATTTTTTTATTATTATTTTTTTTTTGAGGCCCAAACATGCATCAACAACAACAACATAGCCTCAGTCCCAAACATGCATCAACACATCTAATTTACATCATAATTTTGTTACAATTTGCAAGTTGTTATGGAAACTATTGATTAATGTAGTTTAGCTATGTGTAGGTCCAGCTATAAACTCTCAAGAAGGCTAACCGTTTTTCCTTGCTTTGATGAATCAAGGTTTGAACTTCGATAGATCAAAAACCATACAGCAAACACAACAGTCATCTCGGCATCTCTCTCTCAAGATTTAGAATCTTACTTTCTGGTGTGGACTTGTGGAGTATTAAAAATTCTTGGATCTGACCTTATATTTTTTTATATGCTCTGTTGGAAGTAGGAGTGCTCTTTGCTCTTTATTTTTTGCAATTAGTTGTATCGATTCTCTTTCCAACTAAAATAATTGGACCTTTCTACCCTGCGTGTCGAAACACCAACTGAGGCTACATGCCTATTCAAAGAAGCTTAAAAGTTCATAATTGTTCCTTTTTTTTGGTGGGAAGTTCATGCTCTTTTAGATTCTTAACAATAAGTTAACTTGTTCGAGCATATAATTGATCGGTACCAAAGGTTGAATATATCCCTTTTTTTAAGTTAATTTGTTGCGTCAACCATGTTCAGTTCTCAAGTTTTTCTGCAAGCTACTATAGAGAGTAGTGATAAATAAAGTTTATACATCTGTAGATCCTGCTCTGTACTTTAAAGAGAGCTAACCGTTTCTCATTCCTTATGTAGATTCCACCGACATGCTTATGGATACCATAATTTTGTTGAAGACAGCTTACTCTCTCTTTATAAGGTTAGTTAATGAGATGTACTCACATCCCTCCCAAAGTTTGAATGTACATAACGGTGTTGGAATCTTGTTGTTGGAGAGTTCTCGAGTTTGTTGGGGGCGTGTTAAATGATTTAGCTTTATTATCTATTGAATATCTTGTTAGTTGATGTCGATGCAGTTCAGATTCTGAATTTGCTCTATTTTTTCTCATTTAGTATTGTTGGTTCATACTGAGTATGTTCTTTTCTCTTTTATCTGCTTCGCGTTGGAGTTCTTGTTCTGTATGCAATTTTTCTTTTTTTTTTTTGAATATATTGAGCCTGTCCCTCTTAAAAAGATTAAAAAGTTTGACAATGTGTACAAAAGAAAATAAAATGTGCGTCGATTGTGTTGCTTGTATAAATGTATTTGGTTGGATTTCCTGTAACAAGTCCTGCAAAGCTTCTTCTTATCAGTGTATTAACCTTTGAAGGACGTAAAATGTCAGGCCTGCATATAGATTTAAGCACCTTCTAAAGCAATAAACCCATGCTCTATTTAAGTGTAAAAGTTTCTATGAACACGTTGGTACGTTGTTGATCTTTTTCAACATGATTAAGTGTAAAAGTTTCTATGAACACGCTGGTACGTTGACATGCTTTCTTATTTTCTCCTATTCAAGTCACTTTGCGTGCCATGTAAAAGCATATAACTATCTGCAAGGATTTGCTGTAACTGTCAGTTGCCTAGTTACATTCAAATACTTCATTGAAGCAAGAGTAGTTTCCTTTGGCATTGTTCTGCTTTCACATAGGTCGAGGACATTGCTCTCTATTGAAGATCTGATTCTTTTTCAGTTTTCTAGCTTTATACCCTTAATGGAGCTAATCTTTTCAGATTTTATATTCTCTTTTTCAGCACATCTACATATTGTATATTTGGGGAGAGAGTGCGACTCCCTCGACATCAACCACCACTGAGAGGGCACTAAATCCGAACCAGGAAATCCAACTTCTTCAATACAGAGGGCATCGACAACCGTTGAAGGAATGGGAACCGGCAATCGTTGTATTTAGGTCGTCGATCTTTTGCCCTTGGGAACTGATTGAAGAAAGGTTTAAGAAAGAACTGAACCTATCGGTTAGCCTCAAACCCCTCGGAGAAGATCGAGCAGTCCTTTTTTGTACATCGGAGATCGAGAGGGATAAATTGCTCACTCGGACAGCTGCGATAGGTGGCGATCTTATTGACAAGGCATGCACATGGAAACCTGAGGTGCACTGGGAGGAACGTCGATGGGGAGGCGCCAATTGTTGGATTTCTCTTTCAGGAATCCCCCTAAGTATGTGGAACCGGGAGGCTTTTGCGAAGATCGCAGAGAGATTTGGGGGTTTGCTAGAAATTAACATCCTAACCCTTCAGAGACAGAACTTGGAAAGAGCAGTAGTGAAAGTGAAGGGCCGCCTGAAAGGTTTCTTCCCTACGGAGGTGGTGATACCCAGCCCTGAAGGTGTTCTCGCCAAGATTTCAGTTGCGAAATTCAGGGTGGAAGACCGATGCGTAGATCCGATTCAGATGCGAGAATTCTTTGGGCTAATCGGCGCAAGTGAACAAAGGATGCCAGTTGATGATAACGGTGGCGACTTGGATCCAAGATTCGAAAATGCGAAGGACTGCAGGGTGGAAGACCCAACGACGAAGAAGAATCAAGTCAACACCGAGATTCTTACTGATTCTGGCAAGACTGCACAAACGGAGAAAATAACTCCGGCCATCCCAAGGGCAGAGGCGACATCTCCAGCGACCACGAGGGAGGAGACGATGACGCAAGCAACGATTCCAAGGCGCTGCAAGGCCGTACAAGAGGGAACCTCAGTTGTACGTGACAAAGACAAAAAACGGACGAGTGTTTCATTTGCAGTTGGTGATATCCATGGTTTTTTCGATCCGCCACAAGAGGGAACCTCAGTTGTACTACAAGAACATGAGAATCGATTAGCTGAGGAGCAGAGAACAATTATTCAAGCAAGGGAAACAAATACTTTGAACGAGGAAATCATTGAGGTCGAAGTGGAAAAAGAGGGAGAAATAATCTCAGACAGTGAAGAAAGTATTGGTACAACTGAGGCTTTAGAGGAAGAACAGGTGGGTCAAGCTGATACTGATGAGTGGGAAGATGAATGGGTCCTAGAAACACCAAATCCAACAGAAGTGGCCAAGGTTGATGAACGTCTAAGGTCGATTATTGAGGCGGAGATTATCTCTATCAACGCGGCCATGGCGCAGAGGGAAGCTCTAGGCCTTTCTCCGTTGGGGTTTGAGCCATTACCTCTGTATGTGGCTCAGCCTGATCAATTTCGGCCCTCTCAACCCTCAGAAGAGCTATCGGTGCTGAGGATACTGTATGATCCAGGCGATCCAGAGGTACCACAAGAAGTTCACCTTGGCTCATCTATGGAAGAGTCCCCTCCAGGCGAGCAATTGCTATCACAATGTGGACTTCAACTCCGACGAAAAGAGAAAGGCAAGGCAATAAAAGGAGATTCCTGCACTTCAAAAGAAATGAAACGACTAGCTTGGTTCGTGAATGAGGTCTCGGATAGGAGGGGTACCATTTGCTCTTAATGCGGATGGTTTCATGGAATGTAAGGGGAATGAGTGCGACTAATAAGAGAAGGAAAATTAAAGAGGAGGTTAGACTAATGAATCCAGACATACTAGTCATCCAAGAGACTAAGAAAGTGGACATCGATAGGTGGGATATAACTAACATATGGCGAGGCAGATTTAAGGAATGGGTTTTTCTTCCAGCAGAGGGCACTAAGGGAGGCATAATCATTGTATGGGATGTTCGAAAGATCAAAGTGGTGAATAGTATTATTGGGGAGTTCTCCGTCTCTGTTCAGATTGAGGAGTCTAGCGGTTCTATGTGGTGGTTGTCAGGGATTTATGGTCCTTCTTCTTCTAACGGGAGGGATAGGTTTTGGGAGGAGATAACTGCGTTAGGAGGGTTTTGTGGACCATCTTGGTGTTTGGCAGGAGACTTCAATATAACACGATTCCTTAGTGAGAAGTGGAATAGCAATAGACGAACAAGCATTATGGTTCAATTTGATCAGCTAATTAGAGAATTAGAGTTGATTGACCCGCATTTGAGAAATGGCAGTTTCACATGGTCTAATCTCCGTGATACCCCGACTTGTGCTCGGTTAGACAGATTCCTTTACACAAAATTGTGGGGTAAGACATTTCATGATGGGAGACAGACGTTGGGGAATAGAGTGACATCCGATCACTTTTCGGTGCTCTTTGATACTGGTTATGCCAAATGGGGTCCTACGCCATTTCGTTTTGAAAACATTTGGTTATCTCATAGGAGATTCTGTCACACTTTTCAGGAATGGTGGAACTGCTATGATGCTGAGGGCGGGCCAGGTTACAAGTTCATGAGAAAGTTGGGATTGGTGAAAGAAAAGTTGAAGGAATGGAATCGAAATTCGTTCGGCAATGTGCAGGCACTCAAAAATGACAAAAGAAGGATTATTGAACAACTTGATAGAGAGGAGACTGGGGGAGATTGGAACACGCACAAACGTACGCAAAGAGCAACTGCAAAGCATGAATTGTATAGAGCATTACTTTTGGAGAACCGTATGGCTAGTCAAAAATTGAAAGTAAAATGGGCGAAAGAGGGTGATGCAAATACAAAATTTTTTCATAGAGTATTGGGAGCACGGAAACATAAGAATTGTATTGAGAGGCTTCGATTAGCCGATGGATCCTTCTCAGAAGAACCCGAGAAAATTAAGGATAATATAGTGGATTTCTTCAAACACCTTTACACAAATGAAATGGAATGCTCTTGGGAGATTGATGGTCTTGAATGGCAAGGGATTCCTAGTGTGGTGGCGACTGACTTAGAAAGGCCTTTTACAGAGACAGAGATATGGAATGGTGTTTGTAACAGTGCAGGTGACAAGGCACCCGGTCCGGATGGATATACATGCCTTTATTAAAAAGTGTTGGGTGATTTTGAAGCAAGACATCATGGCTTTCTTCCTAGACTTCCATCGAAATGGTGTAGTAAGTCAAAAGGTGAATGAAACTTATATTTGCCTCATCCCGAAGGGCACTCAAGCTGGGAGAGTTGAAGACTTTCGTCCTATTAGCCTCCTCACCTCTCTTTACAAATTGTTGGCAAAAGTATTGGCCGACAGACTTCGTAGTGCTATGACTCACACGATAGCAAGTGAACAAAATGCTTTTGTGCCTGGTAGACAAATGTTGGACTCAGTTCTCATTGCAAGTGAAACAGTAGAGTATGCCAGAAAAAAAGGAAGGAAGGGCTTTATGTTAAAGCTTGACTTTGCTAAAGCATATGATAGAGTGGATTGGGACTTTCTGGATTTTGTGATGAAAAGGAAAGGGTTCGGAGATAGATGGCGTAAATGGATAATGGGTTGTATTTCTTCGGCCAACTACTCAGTTATTATCAATGGCAGACCAAGAGGGAAATTTCGGGGCGAACGTGGGCTACGACAAGGAGACCCTCTTTCTCCTTTCCTTTTTATTTTGGTGGCGGACGTGATGGGAAGGATGATAGAGAAAGCTAGAGATCATGGGCTGGCTGAAGGACTCCGGATTGGAAGGGAAGATATTCACATTACTCATTTATTTTATGCTGATGATTCGTTAATGTTCATTAAAAATTCCCACAGGGCAGTTTCGAATCTTATGTCTATTGTTCACTCTTTTTGTTCTATCTCTGGTTTAAAGCTAAACTTGGAGAAGTGCAATCTCTTGGGAATCAATATTTCAAAAGAACGAGTGGGTGATGTAGCTAATGCAATTGGGTGTAAAACGGGCAGGTGGCCGTTAAAATACCTTGGTCTACCACTCGGGGGCTCTCCACTTGATAAGACCTTTTGGGATCCAGTTTCGCAAAAAATTTCTAAACGCCTTGATGGATGGAAATGCGGCTATTTATCGAAGGGGGGTCGAGTTACCCTAATTTGTTCAATTTTGGATGCGCTACCGACTTATTTTTTGTCGCTTTATTTTTTACCTGCAGAGGTGGAACGACGGATAGAGAAATTGATGCAAGACTTTCTATGGCGGAGGATACATGCGGATAAATCTTGGGCCTTGGTGGAATGGTCACAGGTTCGCCTTCCTAAGAATCTTGGAGGCCTTGGTTTTGGCAATTTGATAAAAAGAAATAGAGCGCTCCTCTGCAAATGGTGGTGGCGTCTTTCAAAGGACGAGCACAATATGTGGGCGAAACTTATTAAAAGTATATATGGAAGGAGTAATAATGGGTGGGACCCGGGAGACGACTTCAACCCTACTTACCGATCCCCATGGCGTTTCATCAGGGATATTCATCAAGACTTTTGTAAGGGAATCTTTTATGATCTCGGAAAAGGCAATCGTATAAGTTTTTGGAACGATCATTGGGCAGGTAGGAAGTGTTTTAGAGATGAGTTCCCTGGTTTGTATGCATTGGCAAGAAGGAGATACGCTATGGTGGAAGCCTCTTTTAGTGATCAACATGCTTGGTCTATTCCATTCCGCCGAGACCTCAATAGTGGCCTCGTTTCACAACTAAACTCTCTCATGGAGTCAATTTCAAATAAGCAACCAAGACCACTCCATGATGACATTAGAACATGGAAATGGGATGCCTCTAAAAATTTTACTGTGAAATCTTGTTTCTATAATCTATGTGTTGAGGAATCCAACGGACCTTGTGATGTGTATAAGACTATTTGGAAGACTCCAGCGACGATGAAATCATGGGTTCTGGCTTGGCTTATATGGAAAGGTAAAGTTAATGTGGCGAGTGTTTTGCAAAAACGATGCCCGTATCTTTACATCTCGCCAGCGTGGTGTATTCTTTGTAAAAGGGATAACGAAACAATTGATCACGTCTTTCTCCATTGTTCTTTCACAAGGCGTGTTTGGGCTGAGATGAGGACCGAGCTGGGATGGTATGGGCCTACACACAATCATGTTCAAGATGCAATGAAGGACGACGAGGCTCATCCGTTAAATGGGAGGAGAGCAACCTTATGGAGAGCGGGTATGTTAGCCTTATTATGGGTCATATGGGAGGAAAGAAATAATTGAATATTTCGGGGAGAGGCACACGAATGGGAGGATATCTGGAAAAATATTAAGAGAAAAGTGGTTGCAGTTTTGTTGGGATCTAAAGAATTCAAGGCGTGGAGTTGGTCAGACTTGGTTGGTAACTGGAGTAGGCTAAGATAGTATATATCATGTTTGGGCCTTTCTCTCTTACGTCGGTTACTGCCCAAGTTCGGTAACTGAGTACGGAGAGAGATGGGACCTCGATGAGGGATCAAGTGGTTGGTGTCGGTGGCGGCTTTGAGGCTCGTGCTTTGGAGAGACGACTCTGAGGCTTGGGGGGAATTCACTTGTATTTTATTACTTATTATAGTTATATGTTTTGCATCAGAATGTGGAACAAAATTCTCATTCTATTTTGTGAAGTAATACAATTATCTCTTTCTGATCAAAAAAAAAAATCTCAATGGATTTAGATCTCTGGCGGAAAGAGAACAATCACTGGATTTTCTTCTTCATTTCATCTGCAGAGTTCTTCCTTAGATAAATCATTGATCAATCAGTGCTCGAGAGGGTTTTTTTTTACCCATGACGTCCACCAACCACTTGGATTTCGATGAAGGGTGTATTAGCTCTTGTTTGTCTCTCAACGATTTTGATCTAATATAGAAGCCAATCTCAATTAGATGGCAAACCTTCATTCTACTTCTTCTAAGCTTAGAAATGGATCCACCAAGAATTAGAAATGGCGATTGCAAAGCAATGTATTTGACAAATAATATCGAACAATATGGTCAGTTTTTTTTCGCCAGCTAGTGAAATAATATTTTTTTTATATCATTCTTATGAATTTCTTGTAAGTAATTACTTTTTCTTCTCATTAGACGGGACGAACTAGTGCTCTGAACTGTTGTATTTATATGCACTCGCCGAGACAACTATTAATTCAAGTGAGTGTCTTTCTTGTTCATTTTTACATTTTTTTACGGTTTGTGGTATGAGTTGAAGTACATGTTATAACATTAGTTAACCTAAAACTTACTGCAAGTATGCGCCGGGATAATTTTTCAAATGCAGTTTTCCTTTCTAATAGCTGTTGCAATTAGTTATGGAGATTGAATACCCGCAACACTGTTTGGCTATACTCTGCCAGGAAACATAAATGGAGAAGAACCTACCTACAATATTCTTATACAATTCTCCCTCTCCTTGCCGCAACCATGACCATGAAACCCCTTCCACTACGAAGAAACATCATTTCTACAATTTATTGATGTAGTTTGACGCGAAAAAGTTTTAGGAGAAAAGTAGATATTCTCAATGTTTTTTCCATGACTGTGTTTGGAGACAACATGGGGGACAACTGCTAAAAAACTTTGGCAGAGATAGAAATCTTTATTTGCTAGTGGTTGCACTCCTGCTTCAATGTTTTGTCTCCCCACCCTTCTCTCCTTGAGACAACTCTTTATGATACTCTTGTATAATTGTCTTTGTTATAAACTAACAAGAACTTCACTAGAAACTAAAGCAAGGAAAGCAAGCAAAAGAAATAAAAGAGAGTTGAAATGAGAAGTTTCTCGTTCAACTTGTTTGGAGTGTTCCGTACAAATGATGCACCCCTTTATATAAGCTCAGCTTGATCACGATGAACATAAGTACTTGAATAAATATCATAAGTTTCTCCTCGGCTCTCTTCCACAAAGAGGATTGGTGGTTGACGATGATCTGAACTAGCTAGGTTTTCATGGTCTGAGATGCATGGATATGTAGAATTGATGGAATGATTCCTCAATCAAGATGAGGCATTGGTTCAGTGTCTGTGCAGATAGAAAAGGAGAGGTTTTTGTGCTCATTTGATTATCTCAACTAGCTAGGTTTTCATTGTCTATGATACGTTGATATGTGTTACGTTTTGGTAGAATTGATGGAATGATTGCTCGATCAAGATGAAATTTTGGTTTTCTACCTGTGTAGGTAGAGAAAGAGAGATTTTTGTGCTCATGTGATTATCTGGTCAAACACTCTCTGAGAGTTTTAGAATTATAGATTACCTAGTATTAGTTTTAGATTTGTTTGGTTTTGCTTTTTCAATTGGAAGATGATGGTCTAACATTCTAGGAGACATACGTTTGCCAAAAAACGATGTAGATTTAATTGGGATTTGTGTCCGCACAAACTCCAAAGGAATCTACACCATTATGTAGCAAATGTATGTATCAAAAGAATGTCCAAAAATCATTTTCGTTTTCAATTAGTATTAGATGTTTTAGAATTCAATTTAGGCCTATTTATTTGCTATAAGCGTTTAAAGGAGTTGGGCTGTGGGCGACAGGGTGTGTTCATGAATTACTGGTTTGATGTTTCCACAACTTAAATGAGAGAACTTTCAGGGTAATATCTGTGTAGTGTGTTTATGCTAGTGTTTTGTGAAGTGACTTTCACTTTTGCAGTGTTTTCAAGGTGGCACCTGCCGCCAGTCTTAGGCGTTTAGGGGTGCATTGTAATCGGTACTTGGCTGGATTTTTTAGAACATGTCCTGCTTATTTTGTAATTATCAGTGACTGAATTTCTTTATAGACCTTTTTAGGATGTCAATTTCTTTATAGACCTTTTTAGGATGTCAAATGGCAGACCATCTATGTAGAAGCACCAATTAATTGAAGCTATGAGCTTAAGAAGCTGCAGTTGTCGTTGACACTCATGCTTGGCAAGAAAACCAATTATTTTGTTTATATTTAGATTAGGTAATTAACTCATTTTCTCTAAATCTCCCCATTTCCTTTTTAATATTTTTTTGACCTTAGAAAGAAAACCAATCTTTGTGGGATCGACCTTTTGTCACTATTCTGCAAATAGTTGGTTTAGGAAAAATATATTTTATTGACGCGCTCGTCAATTACCATTGGAGATCATTTTAGAATTTAAATGTCAATCTAGTGCCACATAGGATAGACATCTTCCCCACATCCATGATTTGACACCAATTCATGTTCTAAATCCACATTACCAAAAGTGGGTTCCTGATGTGGCAATTTATTACACACCAAAAGTGTGTAACCATTGCACATGCCATTAGAGGGAGAGATTGTCACATTGTTACGTGGAATGCCACATCACAGCTGACACAGCGGTAGTATCGATGTCACCAATTAACAATTGATTGGTTCGAGTGGCAAAGAACTTGGTTTTGTCAGTGAGTTCTTGGTTTCAAGTCCCATGTGCTTTATGGAGCATGATAGTGTGTAAGTGCGGATTAATTAGTGTCGTTGGCGTAAAATAAGTGTGGGAAACCAATGTGAGTCAATGTCAAACATCTTGAGATTAGTGCCTCAATGGAAATTGGGAACATGGGGCAAGTTGCATTATAAAACTGCAATTTGTAGTATTATAGTCATGGATTTTAAAGAAAAGTTAAAAGTTAAATTGTTTTGTTAATGAAGTGCATTGGTAGATGCATTTTGGCAGTGGACAAGAAAAGGAGACAAAGCAAAATGAATTTGTTAATGTAGTAGGTAGAATATGATGGTGGATCCTTCACTATTCTTTGTCTCATAGTATGCTAGAATTCTTGTTCAGTTCATCATTTGGAATCTGTTCTTCTTCTTCACTTGATCATCCATTATTGCCTTTGAA
Organism: Stephania japonica; assembly: GCA_039657345.1. NCBI lineage: Eukaryota > Viridiplantae > Streptophyta > Magnoliopsida > Ranunculales > Menispermaceae > Stephania > Stephania japonica. Next base: position 52,217,755 of record CM077558.1, read on the forward strand.
ATTAATTACAATGGCGGAGGATCTGCTTGTAAGCGGCGCTGGAGAGATGTTGAACAAGCTCATCAACATTGGGTTTGAAGAGATAAGTCTGGTTTGGGGAGTGAAGGGAGAGGTGGAAAAGCTTAAAACAGTCCTCATGAGGATTCAGGCGGTGCTTGAAGACGCGGAGAAGCAGCAAGTGGAGAAGGAGGCCGTGAGGCTTTGGTTGAAGGAGCTTAAGGATGTGGCCTATGATGCTGAGGACGTGCTGGATGGCATTGCATATCAAACTCTCCGACATCAATCGGAGAGCAAGGTACGAAACTTCTTATCCCGCTCAAATCCATTGCTTTTTCGTACCAAGATTGCTCATCAGATTAAACATATCAATGCTAAGTTGGGAGAGATTGAGAGGGACAAAGAGAGGTTCAACTTTAATGAAGTTATTGCGACCACCCCAGTGCCAATGATGATTAGTGATGGAAGTAGTAGTTCTTCTGCGGTCCCTAATTATCAATTAGAAACTGCGTCGCTGATTGATGACTCTGAAATCGTAGGAAGGAAAGATGATGTGTTGAAAATAATGAATCTGTTAATTCAGCCGATTTGCAATGGTGAGAGATGATGATGTTCTCTCAGTCATTCCTATTGTAGGCCTTGGGGGGCTAGGAAAGACCACACTCGCTCGATTAGTGTTTAATGCTAACGAGGTTGGGAATCATTTTAATCCCAAGATATGGATTTGCGTGTCCACTGATTTCAATGTCAAAAGGCTATTGAGGGAGATGTTGGAGGACGCCTTTGAGATTGCAAAACATGAATCTTCGAGTATGGATTCGATTCAACGCGTTCTTCAAGACAAGTTGAGGGGCCGAAGATGTTTGTTTGTTCTAGATGATATGTGGATCGAGGATGGATTCTTAGAAAAATGGGAAACTCTCAAAATTGTGCTAAAATGTGCTGATCGAGGAAGTAAGATAATTGTTACAACTCGTAATGGCGAAGTTGCAAATGTGGTTGCAGGGACATCCCATATACAAAATTTGCAAGTTTTGCCTGAAGACGATTGTTGGGACCTATTCCAGAGACGTGCATTCGCTAGTGGGGGAGTACAAATGACTCAAGCTTTGGAAGTGATTGGGAGGCAGATTGTGAAAAAATGTGGGGGTGTACCTTTAGCAATAAAATCTCTTGGAGGGATGATGCGTTTGAAAAGGGAAGAGAATGAGTGGTTGGCCGTGAAAAATAATGAGATCTGGAATATACCTGATGCTGATAAGAAGATCATTAATGTGCTGAAATTAAGCTTTGATAATTTGCCATCCTCTGTGAAACAATGTTTCTCCTATTGCTCTATATTCCCTAAAGGGTATTCACTTAACAAGAAGATGTTAATCCAAATGTGGATGGCAGAAGGTTTTGTTAGCACATCAAGAGGAAATGCTTTAATGTTGGAAGATATTGGGAATCGATATTTTAATATTTTGTCTTTGAATTCATTCTTCCAAGAAATAGAGACCAACTGGATTGGGGAGATAAAGCGTTGCAAGATGCACGATCTTGTGCATGATCTTGTCCAATTTGTGAGCGGCCAAGAAAGCTTAATTCTGAATGCTAACATGATTCCAGATGACATTTCTAAGACTCGTTTCATGTGGTATACATCAAGTGGAATGAGAGTGGCATTCCCAAAAGCCTTGTACCAAGCGAGCAAGCTGCACACATTGCTTACAAATACTCCGTATGAAGTTCCCAGAGAAATGTTTGTGAACTTAAAGTTGTTGCGTGTGCTGGACTTAAGTTATTCCACTTGGATTAAGGAACTTCCTTCTTCAATATACAAATTAAAGCATCTCAGGTACCTCGATCTCTCCATGACTGATATTGAAGAATTGCCCGAGTCTATTACACGCCTCTACAACTTGCAGACTCTCAAACTCAAAAACTGTAAGAAACTCAAAGTGCTTCCTCAGAAACTTTGTAAACTAATCAATCTGAGATATCTTTACATTGGTGGATGTAGTGAATTGAGTGGAATGCCGAAAGGAATAGAACATCTAACTTCCCTTCAAATGTTATCTGATTTTAAAGTGGGTTCGGATGAAGATGGAAATTCCATTACAAAACTACAACATTTAAATTTGTTGAGGGGAAAATTTGTTATTTCTGGCTTGCAGAATGTGAGGGATGCGACATATGCTAAGACTGCAAATCTAAAAGGCAAAAGCAATCTTTCCGGTGTACTCTTGTTGTGGGGAAACATGGATGATAGTGTTGATAATGCCAATAATAATGAGGAACTGTCAGTGTTAGAAGCCCTCGAGCCCAGCTGCAACTTGAAACAACTTGGCATTGCAGGTTTTGGAGGTGAGAGTATGCCTACATGGATGATGAATAATTCGCTTACAGTCAGTAATTTGGTTAACATCACTTTCATGAACTGCAGCAGATGCTTATGTCTGCCAAGCTTTGCACAGTTGCCTTTTTTAAGGAATCTTTTTATAGAAGGCTTTAAAAATTTAAAGCGTTTTGGGGATCGTGGTTCCAATAAGTTAAAAGAGATAAACGAGCAAGCAGTAGCAGTCGTAGGATTCCCTTCACTGAAAACTCTTGATCTCAAGGCATTGCCAAATTTAGAAGAATGGGTGTTGGAGGAGTCTTTGCCATCGTTGCATTCTTTTCCTTGTTTGGAGGATTTGCGAATAAAAGATTGTCCCAAGTTGAAGGCAACACCATCGAGTTTGTTTCCATCCCTCAAGTCTTTACAATTTAATGGATCCAGTAGTAGCATTGCGATCAGGTCTATAACGACAAACCTCTCTTTTCTAACTTTTCTTTACATTGGAGGGTGTCCAGATCTCAAATTTCTATCACAACGAGTGCTGGAAAGAAACAGGCTGCTGGAAACTCTGTCAATTGCATGTTGCCCTAAGTTTGAAGGTTTTGTGGAAATTGAACAAAAACATGGCAATGAAGAAGAGTCTGTCATGTCTTCAAAAACTGCCGAAGAAGAATCCATAATGAATTTGATGCCAAAGAAATCTATAATGCTGCTCAATGACCTTCAACGGTTAGAGATCATGGAATGCCTTCAATTAAGAAACATCATTATAAACACTACAGTGTCTCTTCCTTCTCTGAATACATTGAGTATTTTGAACAGCAATGCTATGGTTATGGAGGCCTTCAGTAGAAACTTGACTTCTCTCACTTGCCTTGCTCTAGACACAATCCAAGATCTTGTGTTTCTTCCGAAAAACGTGCTGCGAGACAATATGCATCTGAAGCTTCTATACATTGCAAACTGTACACTTCTACAATGTGATGGTATTTTCTTTACAGAAAATAACAACGAGCTCCCACTCCTTTCATGTCTCGAGTTAGTAGTGCGAGGTTGCCATGCTCTAAACTCCCTCAATTTCCCATTACAATGTTGGTCTTCTCTACGTGACGTTCAAATCGTAGATTGCAGAGGTCTTAAATCATTTCCAGAAGGTCTGTCATTGCTCCCTCACCTTGAGGTCTTGAGAATCGGTCAGTTCTGCGAGGATCTTGACAATTTTCCATTCCCGGACTCGGATCAGCTGCAAATACATTACTTTACCTGTCTTAAGTATTTAGCACTTGTTGGCTGGCCAAAGCTCAAGTCTTTGCCTCACCAGCTCCAACACCTCAAAAAACTGAAGGCCTTGCTCATAGAGGAATTCAGTGGTTTGATCACTTTACCTGACTGGCTTGGGGGCCTTGTCTTACTTCATTTGTTAGTTTATAGCTGTGAGAATCTGACGCATCTACCATCTAAGGAAGCAATGCTGCGCCTTACTTTGTTGGAAGAATTTGATATAAAAAATTGTCCTCTTCTCAAAGACAAATGCAACAAGGACAGAGGGGGCCATGAATGGAGTAAGATATCACATATCCAAACAATTACTATCGACGACGTTCCTGTATAAGATCTTTTTTTAGCCCCTTCAGGTTTGTGCTATTCTCAAGTTTCTCTTTTTTCCCTTGTCTCGCTCCGTTTTTGCTGTTTTACATCGATTATTTCATCTTTAGTCTGAATCTTGCACACATGGTAGATAATATTTCCATCATCTCTTTTTTTTTTTTTTTTTTTTCCAACCACTTTTTTCTGTCTTTTTATTTTCCTGAATGTTGACAATAACATCAACTGAAGTTGATTAATGAAACTAATTTTGACTCAATGCACATAATTTGTTGGAGGTAGTTTACACATTAGCTATAGTTTCCTGTATAAAAAAGATGTTCTTTGCTCTCTTTTTTTTCCTGCTTTCATTAATTCTACATGTGATCTACTTCAACTGGAGTAACTAGTTTTGTATTTTGCAACAACGACGGCATAGCCTCAGTCCCAAATTAATTGGGGTCGGTTACACAGATTAAACTCTTCCATTGTGCTCGATTTAGTGCAATTGATGGTGAGCTTTCCAAATTAAACCATTTAAATCTCTCCTAATTAATGTGTCACAAGTTAACTTCGGTCTATCCTTACCCGTCGAATTTCTTCAGTTTCTATCGTGTCAAGATTTTTAGTGGGAGCATTTGTAGGCCATCTTTGCAGGTATCCAAATCACCACAACCGCCCTTCCCTAATCTTTTGTGTCAATTGATGCTACTCCAAGTTTTGTATTTTGCATCTCGAGTAATTACTAGTACAGGAAGAACAAAAGATCACTTACCACTACTCATTGACTTTGAATGTGCATATGATTGACTCGTACCCCCTTGATGGTTGATGAAGATAATGGACCTGTATTGGTTCACTTAAATCTCAAATGTGATCCTACCATTAACTAATATGAGCTCTCACAATGCACTTTCATTCAAGCAAGTAGAAATGATCAAGGGCTTAGCATGATAACCCCCAATTAGTGTCAAATTAATTACTCAATTTGAGAATTTAGGGTCCTACATTTTCAACTATTCCATGGCTCCATTGAAGTCCCTATAGCAATGAATCAGTCAGATTCTGCTCTTTATATAAAGAATCTCATAATTCTCTTTTTTGATGATTTGGTGATAGGTGAAGCGATCTTCGAAATGAAGGAGGCCTATGTTTGGAGAGCTTTTTTTTTTCTTTTTTTTTTCTTTTTTTTTTTTGGTAGGATTGGAGAGCTTTTTAGTTCAATGTAAGAGTGTTGTGTCATGAAAAAAAAAAAAAAAAAAAAAAAAAAAAAAAAAAAAGGTGGTGTTGAGTGTAGTTTGTTTTTTTTTTGGAGGCCATTGTTTTGTACTCTTATATATAACTTTGTATTTGTTTTCATTAGTGGAAAACTTTTTAAGGCCTATGGCCCGTGGTTTTTTCCTCCTATTGGAGGTTTTCCACGTAAAAAAATCTTTGTCATGGTTATATGGACCCGTGTTTGTGGATTGGCGAGGTTTTGAGCATTTCTGCTTTGCTATACATAATCCGTCAAGACTTCACTTTTTATTTTTTGGAGAAACACTGGTAAGTTCTCTATTTGCACTTGACTTGTCCACAATGCTGCAACCTTGTTGTCATGACATTTGTTTCTTAAATTCCATTCATCAGAATCTGTTTCTCTTTAAATTTTATTTTTACAGCCACACTACATCCTCATGTGTAACAACGTTATTACTTCTTTTTTGTGTGAGAGAAGACTGAATGATATAAATATATGGTAGTGCTGCCTTTTCATTTGATAAGTTTGGTTGAATCAAGCAGGGTACACCTTCAAATTAAGCTGAAGTTTTTTAGATAAATTCTTAAACTAGTTCCAAGAAGTCACTGTATGACCTCTATCAATAACTTGATCATAGCGGTCCAAAGTATGATGTCTTGAATATGACCAATAAATTTGCTCATATGACGAATTACAGTGGGAAATTAAGAGTGATGCTACCCTATAACTAATGGTAGAAAATTAAAAGGGGAAATTAGTGCAATATTTGACAATTCAATATTTGCACCTTATTAAGCCAACCAAGTAGTGGTAGTAATTTTACTGGTTTGGCAGGTGATCATCAGTAGAACATAGTCTTTGAGATCTGATTATAAATGGCAATTGGGTCTTCTTGAACCCTTGTAGAGAGAGTTATAGGGCATAAGGTGAAGGTGTGAGTGAATGAGACATGGCTTCTTTTGTTCATGGTTTTGGTTAGAATTCAAACGAGGGAAAGCTGATTCCATATAAGCTGGGAAGTGTGGATAGTGTTTGAATTACAATTTTTTTTTTGGTAGAAACCCAGCTAGAGTTAGCTTTAACACATGATATCCTGCTCAAGGAGTAACACAATGGAACTCCACAATATAAATTGTCTCTCATTCTCAAATGCTTCCTTTGCCAGATGGTCTGCACAGGCGTTGTTGACTCGGAATGTATGCCGAACAATCACTTCCCATTCCCTTCTAACACTGTCCCTGATGTCCTGCACCAGAGGATCATATATATGGCCCTGCAAGGAGCTCACAATCAACTCCACAACCTCCCTTGAGTCTAGCTCTACGACCACCCTCTTGATTTCCTTACTCCAGGCTAACTGAAGGCCATATTGGACCCCCCATAATTCCACATAGAGTGGTGAACAACAACACAACTTGGATTGAAAAGCCGATTGAAAGTTCCCTTCGCTATCCCTTAACACCCCAGCACATGTGGCCTCCTCCCCAACCACAATTACTGCCCTGTCACAATTAATCTTAGCCCAACCCTCAGATGGACATTCCTAATGACCATAACTCTTTGTTGCACTGTTGTTCCGCTTGAACAAGCCCTTTGCCCATCTCATCCACTCAACTGTAAATTGAGCGAATGAGTTCAGACATTGAATTACAATTTTCTAAATGGACTCCAACTATTTTTGTAACTAAAAGCCCCAAAATACCCCTACTTCCAACAATCAAACCCATCCTTACTCGTACTCTTGCTCATTCGAACCTTAAGGGCATCTCTAACCAACGCCATTTTGGTGTTGCTTGGGATGCCAAATGGCAAAAATGGCGTTGGGTTGGCGCTGGGTTGGAACGCCATTTTGCTGTGCGCCATCCCACGTGGATGGCGCACAGCTACAGTGCCGCACCAATTTGGTGCGGCACTGTTCACGCGCTATCTTTTTTTTTTTTACATATAATTATAGTAATCTTAATTATTTTATTTTTATAAGTAATAGTTACCTTATTTGTAATGTATTTTTACAATTATCTTAATTATTTTAATACTTTTTTAAATAATCCATATTAATTTAATTAATACATAAATTTTATGATTTATTTAAATATGTTTTGTGTGTTCACCAAAAAAAAGTTGTGTATTGTACCTATTTTTATTTTTAAAGTATTTATCGTAATATTAAAAAAATAAGTTAATTTGTAAATAATTAAAGGCATATATAAAAGATTCAATTTTAAGAAAAGAATAAAATAATAAATAAAATAACAATAAAGTAAGATAGTGTAAAAGATAGTGTTGTGGGTTGGAGATGGTTTTAAAATTTAGTGTAAAAGTTACACTAAAATGGTGCAAAAGTTGCACCATTTTAGTGTTGTGATTGGAGATGGCCTAAATGCCTATCACAATCAAACCTCATTACCTTCATCATCCTCTATGTAGTATGTTCGGAAGTGTTGTAGGAACGTTTTGGTCAGTCGAACAAAGCTAGATCTAGTTTCATCAATTTCATAGAAGCAAGGAAGTACCGCAAAAGTTGAAGTTAGTTTCACACTTGATTTGGTAATTTTTTTGCATTATAAGTTTTTTGTTCCTTGCGATTTGTGTGTTTTTTTAATTGTATTTTCGTTTGTTTGGTTGGTTGGATTAAGGTTTAAATTTTCAGTTGGGGCGTTTCTTATAGAATGATTTCGAAGAGCCGAAACCTTTAAAGAAATGACACACCTGATTTCCATGAGACCTATCAAAAGGTTTCGGTCTACTCCCCCAAACCTATTTATAGGTCTTGATCTAGCATGACTGAGACCTTATGATATCGTCCTGTTTGAAACGCTCCAACCAAAAAATAGAAATGTTTGATAGCAACAATAGGCCTTTCTATTGCCGAGGCACACACTTACCGACCAATGGCTTGATACGTATTTGCATTTGATGTCAAAATATCATTTCCCTTTATTAGAGTGGAGGATAAATTAGAAACAAAAAAAGTAATAGATACTATCTCATTTATTTTATCTACGTAGAATAACAAAGTGTGTTGCAATTAGTGAATGTGCAAACCTTATAATTTTTAGTCGCATTGAAGCTGCTTCAGAAAGAATAGTATTATTAGACAAAAAAATCCACATCGAGACATGGATGAACGGCTCGATGAGATCATGGGGACGACTCGCTCTCACGAGTGTTGACTGACTTTTCTACGCTCTTCGTCTTCACTCTCTCTCTCTGCATTTGCCGAACCAAAGAGAGAGAGAACCAACAAATCGTATCTAATGGAGTCTGTGACGATTCGTTCACTCTCCATGTTCTTCTCCTTCTGCGCGTTCTTCGTCGCTCTTCGCGAAACCTCAGCGAGCGGTGGCGGAGGAGTGTTCCATGTGCGCCACAAGTTCGCCGATCAGGAACGATCCCTCGCATCTCTCAGAGCCCACGACGCTCTCCGCCACGCCAGAATCCTCGCCGAGATCGATCTCCCTCTCGGCGGCAACCGCGACCCCGGCGACACCGGGTTCGCTTTCAATTTCTCCTGTTTGCGTTCAATTTTTAGGTTTTGATTGAACCTGACTATGTGAGGAGTGTTTGCTAAACCCTAATTTGAGTTCTTCTAGGGTTTGGTAGGGTTTGGTTGACTGATTGATTGTTTTTTAGGCTGTATTTCACGAAAATTGGGATCGGGACGCCTTCGAAGGACTACTATGTGCAAGTGGACACTGGGAGTGATATTTTCTGGGTGAATTGCATCCAATGCGATCGGTGTCCGAGGAAGAGCAGTTTGGGGGTATGACTTGTTGATATTCTGCTTAAATTTGATAACTTGTTAGTTCTGATGGAGATTCTGAATCCAAATTTGTGTGATTTGTGGACTGAATTTAGGGATTGTGTGGTTTTGACAGTTGGAGCTTAAACTTTACGATCCGAACGAATCGGAGACGGCGAAATTGATTCCGTGTACGCAAGATTTTTGCTCTGCCACATATGATGGGCCTGTTCCGGGTTGCACGCCTGATTTGCTTTGTGAATATAAGGTGGTGTATGGAGATGGGAGCTCCAGTGTTGGGTATTTTGTTAAGGATACAGTGCAGCTTGGGCGGGTATCGGGAAATCTCGCTACAGCGATGGCTAATACGAGTATTATTTTCGGGTGAGTATCACACAGTATGTTATGTGGTTATTACTGAATTTCAGCTGCAGCTAATTGTGTATTTATGTATACCATTGTGCATATTTTCATCCCATCAATAGTTGCATAAAAATTGGAACCAATCAATGCATTTTGTGCAATGGAAAAGAAGTTGAATCACTTCTTGTTGTATTTCTTAATTAGAGTACCAATGTCTATCATGGGCATTCTTTAAACCTTTGCGAGATGGAGCATATGTATGGATGTTGATTGTTGATCATAGAGACGGACAAGTAGGGCCATATGCTTGTAACATTTTCATCTATCTATTTGAAACTGTAGTTGATAAACATATGATGTATTTTGTCATGGAGGACCCAGCTGAAGGAGATATTCTTCGCAACTTACATAGTGCTTTATGTTTCTTAGGTTCCACTTTCAGGACAACACCTTCTACAAAGTCTTGATACACATCATCATGGTACATTTCTTGAGCATTAGATTTAGGAGAATCTATTTTCTATTCTTATGCTGTAATAACTAAATTAGGGGCTGCATATGACTGTTGGCCCCTTATTGATAATATGTTTTGAAAGCTTTTTAGCCCATTTTTGTTAATTACGTTAAGTGCTAACAAACAGTGTCTATTAGCTTGGATTCAGGAAGATGTTCATGCAAAAGTCATAGTCACAACTGGTATTACAAATGGAAGATTGGTGTGTTGTTGCGGTTTTTCTTGTTTCCTCAATTTACTTCTTTAGTTTGAAGTTCTCTGGGAAAGTCTAAATAATGTCTACAATGCTATTGCTTCGTACATTTCTCCATTAGCCTTAGTTAAAATTTCTAGCTTCTTTAATAGAAGGTCTCAATTCAACCTTCATGTAATGAGACAGTGTAATCTTTATTTAAGTAGTTATTTCCTATTTATGTATCTTATCTTCTTGTGCTATTTTCGTAGCTTATACATGCTTCCTTTTGATTCTGGGATAGGTGTGGTGCTAAACAATCTGGTGATCTAGGTTCTTCGTATGTGGCTTTGGATGGACTTGTTGGATTTGGAAAATCAAATTCATCAATGATTTCTCAACTGGCTGCTTCTGGAAAAGTTAGGAAGATGTTCTCTCATTGCTTAGATGGTCAAAATGGAGGTGGAATCTTTGCTATTGGACGTGTGGTACAGCCTAAGCTAAGCACAACACCAATGGTACCGAATCAGTATGTGATTCTCCCTAGAGATCTGTTTGTCTTCTATTCGAATTATTATTTATTTTATATATGAAAATGTATTTTGTGGTTGTTATTGGAGAGCATCCAATTTATCTTTGAGGATAAGCATAGAGTGGTTTCGTAGTTCGTGAATCTTCTAAGTTAATGGCGTCTTGATGATTAATGGATCTAATCTTATTAATACTGTAATAGTTCTCTGTTGTCGAATTGGGAGTACTCAAACGAGTGAGGTTTATACTCTGATCCCTTTTGGTCTTTTATGCATTTCTTTCTTCCTTGCTAGTCACTATTAATGTCATCGTTTTTTCATCTTCAGAATAGGAAAAGAAAGAGAAAAAGAAAAAATTAGTATGAAGATTGCTTGATTGAGTTTTCTGGTTGAGGATTAGGAGGTGGCAGTTTCCTAAATAAATTTATAACTCCAACGTTATAGTTAATTGATTAGTTAATTGAAGTACAATGGAATGAAGTTTAATTAACGTTATTTGATATTAGACGTCTCAAATGAAAATATGTATCTAAACTTTTGAATAATGATGTAGATGTGAACTTCACATAGGTACTAAATAAGGTCAGGTGAAATGAATAGGTGACAAATGGAGCTCTAACTACAAGCATTTCGTATAGCAGAAAAGCTATTCTTGGATCTACAACCTTGCAAGTTCATATGGTCCTATAGTCTCCTTATAAGCTTTCCTTGCTAGTCAGATTTGTTTCTATGTTAAACTATTTATGTTGGATTACTCTGGGAACATGTTTGTGGTCTTTTGTCATTGTTTCATGCTTTCACTAATTGTTGTTAAAGGTGGCTCACTCACTAATCTTGTAGGCCTGGGCTTTTCTTCTATATATTAATTGTCTTTTTTTCTTCAAGGCTACTTATCTTTGTTACAAGGGCAAATCAGTTGATTCTGATTTAAAACATAATTCTTTTTTTGTTGTTGGAGTTTTCTGTCTGTTTCGGTTGTTGATCTGTGGGATTCCTTTGACATTTGTAATTTCATTTTCCATAGGCAACATTACAATGTGAATTTGACGGCAATACAAGTTGGCAATGCCTTTCTACCACTTCCTTCAAATATATTTGATACAGGAAATAGAAAAGGGACCATAATTGATAGTGGTACAACCTTGGCTTATCTTCCTCAGGTGATTTATGAGCCATTAATAAATAAGGTATGTGATTTTTGCTCTTTGGACGCATTCGAAGTTTTATATATTTATATATTCTCTTTTTGGTATTTGTTAGATAATGTAAAACTTTTTGGAGACCTTTAATAGAAATACTTTTTTTTTACCTTCTCTTTTTGATGTTTTGTTAGATAATGTCTAACCACTCAGATGATAAATTATTCATCGTCGAAGGCCAGTTCTCGTGTTTGCGATACTCTGATAGGTATATTTCTGATCAGCTAATATACTCATATTCAAAGTTTTGAATTTTGATCTGGAACTAGTTGGCTATTGTTCCAAGTAGGGTAGTTTTGTACAAGATCATTTACTTAAACTGACTCTATGAGTAATATTTCAAATGAAGGTTCTTTTACTACTAAGTATAGAAAAGTATAGAAGAACTTCTTCTTGGTAGTTGGTATTTATCTATTAAGTGGTCAAGAGGAAATATCTATAGGCCATGTACTCACCCGTATTAATTGTCGTTATCAAGAAAACCATGAAATGCATTAACCCATTCTTATAAACCATTCCTACCTTAATGAAGCTCATCCCTTGTAATGATCTTTCTATCAACATCAATTCTCACAAACTCCGTATCTCCTTCTCTAATCTTAGAGACTTGGTATAAAGGTAGTTAATCTTTTCTTGAATGATTTATGAAGAGGGTTACAGTGAGGGGATGAGACCTGTATATAATCTTCCTCACTACAATTAACTTGAATAGATTGGTTCCATTTGACAGTTTGACTTTATGCTTGCCTTCATTTACGTGACTTCCTACATTTTTCATTTGGGATTGATACTTGCAGAGTTGGGGTTGCCCTATGATAACTTGGGGGTGCATTAATTGTGAAGGATTTAGAGGATTATGAAAGCATGTCATTATCTGCTTTAAGACAAGCTGAGCAAAAGCCTGACTAACAGGACCCAACTAATTATGTATTGAGGCTTTTTTGTAGTTCAACTGGGATGAGCTATTAGCATAGTATTTATTTTTTTCTGGCGACTTGTGCTACTAAATTGGAATTGACTAAAAAGGGGTTCGCTCGTGATGTTTGAAAGATCGAACCAATGATTGCAAGGCGTTAAGGCAGTCTTGAGGCAATTTCCCTAGCCTAGGCGAGGCAGTGCCTAGACGGCGCCTAGGCGAACAAAATAATATTTATTTAGAGGCCCTCGGATAAGTATTTATTTATTTATAGGTCCTTAAATAACACTATTTTTCTACCAGTCAATGTGATTATTATTTAATATATAGTTCAAAAATACTTATAAGTCTTTAGGTCCTTATGTGACATTAATTGTGTCAAGATTTTGTTGTTGGGTAGGTACTTTGTTATCAAACTTAATTGTAATTTGCAAATGGCCCTTCAAATTTATAAAAATTACTTACAAGGACACCGTCCGCCTAAGGCACCGACTAGGCGATTTTGTCCCAAAACGCCTAGACGTTGCCTAGGCAACGCCTTGCAATCACTAGATTGAACCATATATAGTTTTCTAAAAAGATTTATGACATTTAGTGCGTTATTTATATTTTCATAACATGGTCACAAATGTACTTTCAGAGGTTGTGCATGTTTTTTTAGCATGTTTATGATGGATGTTGAACTTGGACCACTGCTACATGGATTCAATGTTGTCAAACATCGCATCTATAGGCCCTAAATGGAAAGTTTGCGTTGAAGGCCATTACCAGTTGCCACAAATTGAGGTTAATAATAGGCATGTTTCATAGTTTCCCATAATGTTTTCATAATGTTTATGGTACTAATTAGTAATTACATGAAGAATCATGTAATAATTGTTCCTTGATCCGAATTTTCCTTGCGTAACTTTAGTTATTCCTTTTTGTTGATAGTGCAACCTTAACTAAGAAGTTTTTTGACAACAATTCTCAATTCTTGATTAATGATTCCCATGGGATTGTAAGAATTCCTCCAGTTTTACCCTTGTCAACCAACAACATCAACAAAACCTCAACCCTAATTAGTTGGGGTCGGTTACATGGATCACACTCTCACTCCAGTCAAGTTAGTGTGCTTGACGTCGTGCTTTTAAAATCCTTTGAATCCTTCTTGATCAATGCGTGCCAAGTTATCTTGGTCTACCACTATACTATTTTACCCTTTTCATCCATGTCGCTTTTTATGTTACCAAACATTGTCTCGTGCATGGACTTGTGTCTTTGTTGCTAGTAGGTGTTAGTGTCTTAAACTGCTTATTGTCTTGCAAAAGTTGTTTAAATTACTTAGGATGATTTCTCAAGTTTCGGACACCTCTAAAGACAGCCTACAAATGCCCCCATTAGAAAACCTAACTCAGTAGAAACTGAAGAAATTTGATGAGATAGGGGTAGACCACAGCTAACTTGGGATCCAATAAGCAGCTATCGGAGGAGATCTTTTCTATACGCTCTTCTCCGTGCCATGCACCTGAGGGTAGCTGCACAAGACATTGTGGTGCTGGTTCCTTCATTATTTTAGCAAAAGTTCCTTCGGCTCGAGCCAGCTTTGCGCCTTGACCTGGATTACATTCAATATCATGTACCAATGTTCCTATACGACATTGATGAGGAGGGATTTAAGTGATTTGGAAAACAATCCATCAATTGCACTAAATCAAGCGCAATGGAAGAGTTTGATCCATGTAGCCGCCCCCACTAATTTGGGATCTAGGCTCTGTTGTTGTTGTTTATGACAAAATCTGATATAATGTAAAATTACAAATTGTTCTTGTTTCATAATTGAGTTTTAGTTGGTTGAAATGAAGCTAGGTTGGACAAAAACTAACATGATTCTTTTTCTTTTTGTCAATTTCAGTGTGGATGATGCATTTCCAAATGTAACTCTTCATTTTGATAACTCACTGGCGTTGATGGTTTATCCTCATGAATATTTGTTTCATTACCATGTAAGTCTTGTCTCTAAATTTACTTAGAAATCTATTTCTTTTTTTTTTTTTTCCTTTCTTAACTTCTTAGTATTAATATTGAGTTTTTTGTGTGAAAATTCAATTAATGTTGCACCATCTTGAGTAGACAAACTCCAGAGATATTAGTCACGGGTTCGAACCTTGGTGGGTGCAAATTGTTTCTTTCTTATAAAAAAAAGTAAAAAATAAAAAATAACTCCAGAGATATTCTAGTAACATAGGCTTTTACTTTGAAAAGTATAAGGGAGTGTTAACTAACTTGTGTGGCCATAGTTTGGTATATGCCATGAATTAATGGGAGTTTGTTTTACTGTCAGTCTGTCACTATTATTTGTCTAATTGTTTCTTTATAGTTTATATGATAAAAGTGGTTAGCGTTACTACTTTTTTCTTGGTCACAATTTTAATGCAAATGTGGCCTCTTCATAATGCAAGGCTAAGGCTCCGTGTATTAGTTCATCTCCCAACCCTCAAAATGGTGCGGACCTCTTGCAGTACATATGCATTTTATTTTGTTCATACGCGTCTATTTTTGTAGGTTGTAATGATTAGTATATTAATAATTTGACCTAATTGAAGCTTCTGTATGATGTGTTCTTGTAAAGTCAATGTAGTAATTGCAATTTGGATTGCCTAGCTTGCATTAGTGGGAAATCGTTCAATTTCGTCAACAACTAGAGAATACAATTTAGAGCTGTCATCAAATTTTCAGCAAAAGATGGTCGGATGTGAGAAAATATGATTCTTTAAGAGAAAAGAAGAAAGTCACGAGAGAAGTATTCTTTAGTGAAGCTGAAATAGTTGGCATTATGAGTGATCTAGACATAGTGACATTCAATTTTACTTATTTACCAATACACATCAGGAAAGCCCCTCTTTTTATTTTATATAAAATGGATTGGGATGTATCAAGAATCATGGAAACTACTTGAGCTCCCCCCTTAACAATTAAATCAAACTATTAGTGAATTGCTTCCTAGGCAATTGAATTACTGATTAAAATATGTTTGCTCTATTTATCACAAAACAATCCTTGTGATTAATGTCTAACTTAATCGCATTGGATAAGACAATACTATCTGGTATCCTGGTATGTGATATTCTTCACCCTCTTCATTCATTGGTATGCATTTTTCTTTATTTGTTCTATTGTCACTTTCTTTTTTGTTTGCTTCCTTTTTTCTTTTTTTAGTAATCTGGTGCCATCTCCATAGGATGATATATGGTGCATTGGCTGGCAAAATAGTGGTATGCAGTCCAAGGATGGGAAGGACACAATTCTTTTGGGAGGTATGCTTTGAAAAATCATTAGCAGCAGTTTAACTTTCTATTTCATTGCAAAAGCATAACACAACGCCTTTTAATGAATAAACATAATGAGAAAGGAATCTTTGTCCAACACAAACGGCTTATTTCTTCACTGGGACACTGAACAAGAAGATGAAAAAATGACTTTATTAAAGCTACAAGAACGGAAAAGTTATGATTTGGTTTTGACAGAATTAATAATATTCTTTTGTTTTGCTGTTTGACGCCCTGTGTAGATGAATTTACATGTTTGTGGTTGCATCGAGACCATGATATTAATAGATAAAACCTGAGTGTTGTTGTTATCAATTCAATTTTCATCTTTACCACAGTAATCCCAAGTGAAACAAGAGGGCACTGCAACCATCTATATTCTGCTATTTCTGCCTTGACACTGCTGGTGGCAACTTTCTCCTTACCGTCCTCTGACTGATTTATTCAAAAGGAGTTTCCTCATAAAGGAAATGATGCCTATGTGTATTATGACAAAAACTAGGAAACGAATTGTTATTGATTAGATGTTGGCTAATATAACATATTTCACATTTTTTTCTTAACGAAAGTCAAAATTTGATGCATTTTGGTCGTTTATTGAGTCATGTCTTAATTATGTTTTCACGCAGACTTGGTTTTGTCAAACAAGCTAGTCTTCTACGATCTTGAAAATCAGGTCATTGGATGGACTGAGTACAATTGTAAGTAAATTGATTCACTTTTTTAATTACTGTCTGGCATTTGAGTTGCTTGACAATTCTTTTGTTGTGCCGCTACTAGGTAGATAGAGCATTTATTTAGTAAGTGTTTATTTGTAATTGAGTTGTTTGTTCATGTTTGCCTCTCAGGTTCTTCAACCATCAAACTGCAAGACGAACAGTCTGGAGTTGTTTATCAAGTAGGTCCTCATGTTCTTTCTTCTGCTTGCAGTCTGTACATTGGAAGATTTATACTGTTGTTAATACTGACAACCATTTTCCTTGGCTCTATATAGTGATGATAGTTGCAAGTTATGACTAATAGGTAGCCTGATTTTGTACTTTGCTTTGTTGTAAATTTTACAAATTATATTTATAATGGTAAGTGTATGGCATCACTCACAACCTGTGTGTATAATTCATTGTTCTTTAATTAAGCCTTTTGCTTATTGTATATTGACCCCAATCATTACATAGTTGAGATTTTCCAAGTGTTTTTGGCTCTTCGCAAGTAAAAGTTTGGAAACTTCAAGGTGCAGCTACCACCAAGACATGTTTCATTTTTCCTTTTTAATCATTGGAAGGTATGACCGATATTACGCTTTCATCTTCTGGTAATTTTACCCCTTGAATTACTTAAATATGTACAACTTGTAAGTTCTTCCATTTTCAATATTACTTTGAGGAGTTAAGAAGTTACCATGGCTTTTAGTCTCGTAAATTTCTTTCATTATTTAATTGACATTTGAACCTCATAGGCCCCCCTTACGGTTGAATGAGCCCTCAGTCATGCCAAAAATTGGGGTAACAAGGTCGGTCAGTCTGTTTATATATTTTAATATATTTTGTGGTATGAGCTAATTGTATTGTTTCTCTTTTATTGCATGGTTGGCCATTTATGTTTATTTCTAACCCAAATATTCTAGTCGAAGTACTTGACATGTTTAACAATATTTAGATTTTCTTTTACTTTCAAAGTCTTCCTAGCATAGGTGAAGGTATTGCATATATGCTATAATGAAAAGGGATCAAACTTTTTCTTGTGCCTCTAATCAATGTAAAATGTTGCTTTAATCTTTACATGGTCTCTGGTAAATCCTTTGAAGATTAGACTATGAAAACTGAATCTTTTCTTTACTTGTTCCCATTCCATCTTTTTATTTCTTTTGCAAACTTATATGATAGTGCATGTAAGCAAAATCATTTATAAGCTATGATTGTTGCATGGTCTCTCCTTTGAATGAGCAAGGTGATTTCATGGAAAAAATAGGTGATATTGCCACTTTCATGTGTGCGCGGGCGCCTGCTCATGTGTGTGGATTTCTGAGTTCTATCAATGTCTAAAAAGTAATTTACATCGACAAAAATATGGCAATGGTAATAGATTTATATTGAAAATATTCTGAGATGGATGGTACTACATACTAGTGGGATCAGTTTCACTCACACTGGAAATTCCAGTTACTAGTAGACATTAGAAACTTGTTATGCGAGTAATTGAAGGAGACTTTCTGCAGTGGAGCCAATGGTAGGCCACTGTTAACAACACAATCACTATGATTCAGTACTTTAAATTTCCGGGGGTCGACGAGATCCTGAGTAAAGCTTACACATTTGACATGAATGTTAATCACAGGGCACATAGGGCACTTGTTTTGGACTTCAACCATGAATTTTGGTGGACTCCCAAAGCCTACTTGAGTCTGTTGTATTGTAGGCTTGTTTCTATATCCACACTCAGCGCTTTGACCTGCAAATGTTGAAGTAATTAATCAATTAGGATAACATTCTTCATGTACACATCATCCCAATTGTTTTCATAAGATATTTCCTTGCTCTTTTTTTTTTTTTTTTGATAACCATGGGTAGGTGTCAGGTTATTATTATCTTCACTAGTCCCACAAGGCCCAAGTGCTTATTGACCCAGAGCTGACCCCAATGGCTCAAACGGAGGAATCAAACTTAGGATCGTGCTTGACTCACACGACCCCGCACTTGCCCTTATTGTTGCTTCGGGTTGGCTTTTTACTACCCTTGCTTTCTTTTATTCCTTCACATTACAGGTCTGCGGTGCAATGGCTTAGGTTGCATTGTCCTTAATAACCAAAGGGGTCTCAAGTTCGAGCCCTGAGTATGGATCAAAGCAAATTTAAAAACTCTAGTGGAAGAGCATTACTACGACCTAGTGGTCTTACCGGGCTCCAACCTGGATTAATCAGAGCCCGTTGGGGCTTTGGATGGGTTAGACAAAAAAAAAAAAGAAAAAAAGGGTATAATGGCTCAGAAAGAGATTATACGTATGTAATACCAAACGACTGACCCTGCATTTCTTTGATGCACATGATTTGGGAAGGAGAGAAAAGGATTACATACCAATCTGCAAGAGAAAAGCCAATCCAGTGAGAGCCCGGAAGGTAAGCTTCAAAGCTGTATTGTTCTGCATTACTGCTTTTGACTTCCACAAACTATTTGAAATATTTAAGTTTTCAAAGCTTGCATTCTTATCTTGTTATATATAGAGAAATAAAGGGGTGTGAGAGGTGGGGAACTTGGAGATAGCTTGGTCTCCTATGAAAGGTTGTTACTGTTCTTTTGTAGAGAATCACATGCTAGGAAAGAGAGTGTAAGATTTGGGGCAGGGGCAGGGGCAGGGGCAGGGGCAGGGGCAGGGGCAGGGGCAGGGGCAGTTGAGAGATCAAGAGAGTCAGAGAGAATCACATGCTAGAAAAGAGAGTGTAAGAGACGTGGCAATTGGGGGAGTGAAGTAATAGGTACCAATTCATCCTAATAGTCATTTGCTTACCTGATCTGACCTGACTTACATCTCGTAGGGCCGCCTATGCCTTTTCTGCAAGTCTTTGGATCTCATTAATACTTAACTATTTTAACCACCTTCAACCTTATACGTCTTGTTTGATTTATTTTTGCAACTTATTATAATATTAATTCGGAGTTTCTCTTTGGAAGTAATAATTCTGGTTCAACTTTAAATTTGTAAGAAAATTGTAAATTTTTAAACAATATAAATTGATATAAATAGTCTTAAAGTAAGAGAGATGGGTAATTGTGTCTACCACTCATGAGAAATAACTCTCTATGTGGGAGGTGAAGAAAATATTTCTTATCCTAAGGTATAAGTTATAGATAACTTGTAAGGAAGTTGGCAACCAAACAATATTAATTCTAACTCCCTGTAAGTTATCTCCCTAAGAAATAGTTTCACCTTTAACCAAACAAGGTTACAAGTCTAAGGTTTTACTTTAAAAAACTTCAATACTATATGAAACGGGAGAGATTTACACTCAAATAGGTTGTTTTTTTTATGAAGTCAGACTTAATCGAATCTTATCTGCTCCGCCACACAACAGCTGATACTGCTTTTCTAAAGCCTTTGCTCTCTTTCCCACAACACATGCTTTTGTTACCTGCAAACACAACATCTCCATCTTTCTTTGTCTGTCCCTCTCTGCATGCGCTCTTAGAAAAGTCACACATTCCTGAATGTTTGTCATGTTCTACCCGGTACTAAAGTTTCAGTGAAAAAAAAAAAAGGACTAGCTAAATTAAGATTTAGGGTTGAGGTTCTTTTTCCTTTTGTTCTACTTGGTTACGTTGTCTTGAACCTTGGTTTTCTGATTTTTGACAAAGATTTATACATGTCATCATATGTGTAAACCTATAAACATGAGATTGAAAGCACAAAGGAAAATATGTTAGGTGGCCCTTTCAATTCAATTTGCTATTCAATTTGCTCTATTTATGAGACTTGAAATAAGAGTTGTGTTGAATCTGCGCCTTTTTCTACGAGTCCGTGTATTGTACTAGTATTGATATTGTGTCTGTCTTAGCCATCTTCACTCACAAATGTGAGGTTTTACTCTAAAAAACTTTCATACTATATAAGAAGAGATCAACATTTCGTATTTTTTTATAAAGTTACACTTAACCTAATCGATGTGATACCATATTTAGGTCTATATATCCCTAACAATTTGAATGAGTTCAATTCAGTTTGCTCTTTTCCGAACTAACTGATTTTTTTCCCTTTTTTCCTTTTTCTTGTGTGTGGAAGAGAAGTCCTCTGAAAACGTCACAGAAGTTTTTTAATCACGTGATGGGCCCTCCTGACTGTCCTTACAGGACTTTGTTCACGAGGTCTGCCTTCTCTTCTTTCTTTTTCATCTTAGAAGTTAAAAGCCCTTCTTTTAAGGGAGACAAGACTTTACCCTTTTTTTTAACAAAAACGATTGGCTGACATAAAAAGTCCTCAAGAGCACGTTTGTATACTTTATTCAGTCTTGTGATGGGGCTTATATAAGATTGGTGTAGTTTTTTAATTGGTTATCTAGCCAAGTTTGACTATTCTTACGAGGGTTTGATGTAATTGGTCTGAGTATACCCCAATGGTTTAGACGATCTTGACGCAGCGTGAAATCAAATTTGAGACCATGTATCTAATCTATACAATTTCAAGCCTCGCCCTTAATTATTGTTGAACAAACTATTTGGGTTAGTTCCATTGTTGTGAATCACTTGCTAGATAACTGACTTAGCTATATAGCTCCATAGAATTTGTGTGGGCAAAAACATTCAAAACAAAAGACAACAAAGAGAATAAATGCGTATCTATTTGGTGTGTCTAAAGTGGGTCATCCGATCATTTTTCATGTAGAAAGGACCTCTGTCTGTACTAAAGTTACTTCAAAAGTCTCTCCTTATAGTCCACTCTAGTAAAGACTTCAAAATTCACAACTTATATGCCTCAAAACAAGTGTAACTTTACCATTGTGGATGCCCTTAGATGTACACTGATGGGTCACTTAGTACTTAAGAGACCTTGATATGATACACAAAAGTAGAAAATTTTATTACAAGTATAACTAGTGCAATGACACTTATATAGTACATAGGTAACTAAAGATGTAACCAAATTAAGCATGATTGTACAAATCAGATGCAACTAGTATGATGTATACATAACTTCACATAGCACAAACAAAATGTTTCAGCTTATAAAATCTGTCAATCAAATAGAATTCAACAGATAAGATCCATCTATCAACCATTTGAAACCACATTCGTCGCCAATAAGGATTGATGAAGAGAAACACAATGACTCCAATGAATCCCACCACAAATGCACCTGCAAAACTTGAATAGAAAGCGACATGGTCCATCGAAGAGTCACCACTCGCAAATGTTGAAGCAGTAGTATTAATATTGGTGCTGCTGCAGTTTTTATTCAGCGGCAGCCCGCACAAAAATGGATTATCCTCATAACTACTTTCCTCAAACGTCGCGAACTGCCCGATCCTCTTCGGTGTTTCGCCTGATAAGTTATTATGAGCCACACTGAATTTTGCAAGAAAATTCAATTCTACAAGTTGAGTAGGGAGTGACCCTGAAAGGTGATTCCATGACAGGTCCAAACTCTCTATAGACTTGAGGTTTGAGAAGGTTGAGGGGACAGTACCAGTCAAGTGATTGTGAGACAAGTTCAAGGTGTGAATAAGACTTAGATTTCCAATCTCCGGTGGAATGCTACCAGATAATCTGTTGGATGAGAGATCAACTCCCGACACAAAGAGAAGATTCTTGCCTTCATATATGTTGTCCCTCGACTTGGATAGGAAAGTCACATGTTCATAGATGTAATTTCTTGTCATGTACATGATGTCCGGATTGCGGTAATAATTGTTCACAAAAAGGTTTGGAACAAGGACATACCTAAATGAATTTTCCCAGGGATCATTTGGTTCCGATGAATCCGACGTTATATTGAATGTCAAGTTGGCCAAACAAGAAGGGATGGCGCCAAAAAGATTGTTGAATGAAAGGTCCATCATCCTTATTTTAGGCAATTCACATAGTTGGTCAGGAATATTACCTTGTAAGCGATTTCCTTTCAAAACTAGAATTCTTAATTGCGAAAGGCGGTTCGAAATCCAGCTTGGGATACTACCAGTGATGTGGTTACCTCCAACATCTAAAGCCATCAATTGGGAGCTATTGGTGAAGGCTGATGATAACCCTGTATCCAACGACCCTGTTAGCGCATTTCCTCGCAAATTCACATATTTTAGGGACGGTGGACTAAAACAGTTCGGTATAGGCCCCGTTATGTCATTATCGGAGAGATCTAGAACTTGAAGAGATTGAAGTCTGCAGAAGCTTTTAGGAATTGACCCGTTGATATAGTTTTTAGACAAAAGAAGTACTTCGAGACTCTCCATATCGCCAAAGTTTGGAAGTGCACCTGTTATGCTGTTGTCCCGAAAGTCTAACAGTTGCATTCTTTGCTTATTTGGTAATGTGGTTGGAATCTTTCCTGTGAAGTGATTTCCTTTTAACGACAAGAATCGCACTGCACTGTCCCCTGAAAATGTTGGAAATATCTCACCATGTAACCAATTATTCGACAGATTTAGATACGTTAGCGAGCACCCTTTTGCTAACTTTTCAGGCACTTCCCCGTCGAGGGAGTTCAACGATAAGTCTAAAATCACAAGTTGATGCAAATCTCCAAGTGAAGAGGGAATGCCGCCTTTTAAAGAGTTCGATGACATTATTAGAAGCTCGAGATTGGGAAGTAATTGTCCGATGTTTATGGGGATGTAGCCTTCAATGCCATTGTTGGAAGCAACCAGTACTTGTAACGACGAATGTGGAGGAAGATCTTGCAACGTCCCCGTCAAGTTGTTTTCTATCAAGTCCAATGTTTGCAATCTTGTATTGTTCTTTAGCAGCCAAGAAGGAAAATTTGCTTGCAAATTAGCTTTTGCCAAGGTGAGATCTCTTAGCTCCATTTGATGGTAGAGAAAACTAGGGAGTAGTCCTTTGGGGAGATTCATGAACTTACAATTTTTCAAATGAAAGCTATGTAGTTGGAAAGTTGGAATCCAATTTCTTGGATACTCAGTTTCCACTACAAGGTCATGGCTTGGATCACCATTGAAGAGCTCAAAATCAATCAATTTGGAATGGTTTGCTAGTGAGCTAAATGGGATTAGACCATGGAATTGGTTGTTCGAGAGGATGAGCTTCTCGAGAGACACGAGAGCGACTATTGGAGAGGCGGCAATGTTCCCTTCGAATAGATTATCGGAGAGATCTAAGACTCGAAGTGAAGTCAGGTTTGCAAGACATGGTGGCAGTGTGCCTTCCAAGTGACATGAGCTAAGATCCAACTCTTCAAGGTTCTTTAAATTGCATAAACCACCTACAAGATTAATTATAAGGTGATGAGAATATAATTGGTTCACTTATTCAAAAAATCCCAAAAAAGCGCACTTGTAATATTATTTACATATTTATGTGTATGTACGAAAGAGTTTGATCCATGCAACTGACTCTAATTAATTACTAATTTTGATTAAGGCTTTGTTATATATTGTGCGACAGTAGTACTGTACCTGTTTGATTGCGCGGTAATGGTCCGTTGAATTTGTTGAGACTGAGATCCAATTGTTTAAGCTGTTGCAACTTTCCCAAAGGATCAAGAGCTCCAACATCAACAATGCGATTTATACTTAGGTCTAGGCTCTCCAGGGTTTTGCTAAACATTGTGAGACCTGCAATGCTCAAGAGATTAATGAACATTAATTCATTGTGTTTCATCTAATTTTTATATATATGTTCATGAGCATGCATGTGTACCTTTGAGAGTTGTAAGGTTATCAATGTGGTTTGCTCGAAGAGATAAAGTCTTGAGCTTTGGCAGCACACTTAAACATTCAAATACTCTTGAATCCAAGTCATTGCCGTCTAGATATAGACTATCTAGGTTGCTTAACATTTTAAGGCCTGCATGTAACCCAAAAATAATAATAATAATAATAATAATAATAATAATAATAATAATAATAATAATAATAATAATAATAAAATAATGACCAAAAAGAAAACAAAATTACAGAAAAAGTATATTTTTAATAATTTATTATAGTGAAAATTCTTGGGCAGTTGGCAGTGAAGTTCTTAATTTTGCTCCCTAGAAAATTAGAAATACATTTCTAATAAAAATTTACCCAAAATTGATCATTTTAAAAACTTCGGATAATACATAAGATAGGTACGCCTGTTTGGTAGGTAAACTAGCTTATCAACTTGATTATCAACTAATTATGTCAAACAGTGAACCTTAGTCTTTTGCACACCAATTATAACCAAACTAAAAAATTGGGAATATTGTTTCTTGATAATCATGGGTGTCAAAGTCTTTTTAGGTTCGACTCTTTCCAAGCCATCATATTATGAGTTGGATGGCACGATTCAATATTCTGTGACTTAGTACTGGTCAACTACATCATAATAACTTTACTTCTGTACCAATTCAATTACAGTCAAAAAGATGGAAAAATAAAAATACTTTTGCCCTTAATTTTCAAATGAAACCTAAGAAAGTTATAATCAAATAGAGCCAGAGCCAAACAAATGTAAAATTAGGCATGCATGCAAGCAATATAATTAGAGTAAAGATCGACCTGCCTTGTCCGCATGTTGCTCTATTCAAACTGTTGTATTTAAGATCCAACATCCTTAGATTTGGCAATGCACCCAAGTAATCCAAAATTGTCCAGTCAAGATTATTGCCCCTTAAGTATAATTCTTCAAGTTTAATGAACTTGTTTCCTGCAGAATGAGAAACTTCGAAGAAAATAATTAAGCTTAATTGTTTTTTTTTTTTTTTTTGAGGACCAATTAAGTGTTGAATCAAATATAATGTATGCAATCAAATGGGAAATGTTACAATGACACCCAAAGTCACAACCCTTAACGTGGCATAGGGGCCATATCTAAGGTTTAGGGTTTAGGGTTTAGGGTTGGTGGCATTGGTGTGTGCAAATCAAATATCAGAGAAATAATGGAAAATACTACAATGACACTCTAAATAAAGTCTCACCGAGTGATGTGGCGTGCAGCCTCACGCACTAGAAATTATATGCACACACTCATTTTTATGAGGGTCCCCGCACGCCTCATCACCACAGTGTGACTTTGGGTCGTCATTAACGTAGCGTCTTCTTCAAAGAATTTAAGTACCCATATTTCTCATGAAAAAAAAAAGTACCCATATTTCTTGTTTTTTTTGGATAAGTACCATTTCTTGTTACCATTCCAGTAAAACTGATGAAATTGAGTTCCAATGTCTTTAGATTTGGTAATGCACCCGAAACTTCCCAAATTGCCCAGTCAACAGAAGTCACACTTAAGTATAATTCTTCAAGTCTGATCAACTTTTTGATACCTGCATGTACCAAACAAGTTATTGCATTCATAAAATGTTGATGCACATATATTTTGAAGGCACTTAATTCATATATAAAATGTGAATGTACCGTGGATGGACATTAGTCCATTGAATTCGTAGTTGTTAACAAGCAGTATCTTAAGCATTGATAGTTCGGCCAAATAATCCATAATTCTCGTGTTTCTAGTCAGTTGCTTGCTTGCTAAACCAAAACATTCTAACTTTCTCAAATTATTAAGTCCTGTAATTCATAACAGACTTAAGTTTAAATAATTAGTTGATAAAAAGAACAATAACAATAACAATATTCCAGCATAAATCAATAAAAAAGTGTAAATTATTAATTTACAATTAATAAAAATGGTTTGGGGAAGACTAAAACACTTCTATTTGCACAAAAAAAAAAATTTCTATTTTTTTTTTTTTTTTTGAACATAACTAAAACTCTATATCTTATAGTATTTAACACCTCAAAAACACACGGTTATGCCGTAAATAACTAAGAGCCCAACTAAGTGTAACCCAGTTTTACTTAGTGCACCCAAAAAAGTCACTTCAAAAAAGGTCAATCCTACTACAAAATGACCCTTATGCCCTCACTGTGATTAATTCACCCCACTACACTTTCCTCTCGCTTTGTGCACCACATCATCATCCCTCCACACACTCTCTTGAGATTTGTAGGCATCATTGAGTGGTTTGGCCTTGCAGGTTCAAATCTCTTGTTGGAGAGTCGGTCAGATTCCACTATACCTCTAGTTGGAGAGTCGATCGGAACCTACCAAATTTTTAGGTCGGTAGTTGTCAACTAAATCTCACCAAAAAGGTTCGGTTGGATAACACTGAGCCTAGAGGATAAGCCTCGGCCATATGTTGCCGAACCTAAAATAGATGTCTCGACCAAGGTTTTAGAGTTGGGTGATTTAGTTCGGATGAAGGAGTATTTTGGTAAAAATGTGGGGTGCACTTATAAATTGAAATTTGAATTTGGGGTGCCACGCATAATCGGGTGCACTCAATAAACGGTGGGGAACACTTAGCCAGGCTCAAAACTAATTGACATATAATATATACATGCATTATATGAAATTAACGCCATTAATTAATTGTAAAAGTTACAATGTGATGATTTTTTATATGTTACTATGAAACAAGAAATTTTGTTAAATTTATAAGTCATATATTAAACATTTTTTATGGTAATGAAAAGGATATTTTATCATAATATTACTTATATAAGTTTTTTGAAAAAGTATTACGAAGGGATATATAACATATATATTTTTTTAGTAATAAAGTATAACATCATTAAATATTGTAAAACACTTTAATTTTTCTTGTGAAAACATTTATATCATCACAATACTTATTATGTATATATATACACCTTCAAAATGAGTCAATCCTTCCTTGCGACCATTTCCATTGAGATACAATTCCTTCAAAGATGTAAGCGTGAAAATGGATGGCAAAACTCCATTATCAAGTTCATTCCATCGCAAGTTAAGGACCTCAAAGTTTTTTAATGCACCCAAACGTTCAAAACCTGTAAATTAATTAAGGTTAAGTTATCATACACATACTTATTAACATGTACTATTGATAACTCTTCAAAAAAAAAAACATGTACTGTTGATAAACAACTATAAAATTAAGTAATATATATATATATATATATGCGTGTGTGTGTACTCACCTTCATCCTCCAAAGTGCCATATATTATGTTCGATGAGATGTCTAGAACTCGCAATTCTTGAAATGGTAGGAACAAAGAAACATTTATGTATAACGGCATAGGTGGTATCATCAAATTGAATGTCGTATCGACATTAATAGTCGCATTGAGATGGAGTTCGACGACTCTTCCTGTAGTGTTGCTACACTTCACTCGATCCCAATTACAACAATTGACGTTGCTTCCATTAGTGACACCCCAACTTGGTAAAACAGCACAAGGCCTAGAATAATTAACGAGCAAGGAAGCTTTGATCGACAACAAGGCCTGGCGTTCCTCCTCCAAGCATCCAAAGCACCCTCGAATGGTACTACGACTACTCATATTATTTTGTAGAACAAATAGAATTATGATCATTGCGAAAACACAAATGGAGTTCCTCATGTTATATATCTAGCTAATTATAGCCCTATGATCCACTGCTAATAGTCTTCTCGTTTTGCTTATATTTATAGCAAACCATACAATATATTAAGTAAAAACTCGTTTGATGTCTTCTCTATGAGGTTGAGATGATTCTCAAGACACCCATTAGAATAATTTTAGGCTTGAATAGCGGTTTCAAAACCCCTATTAAAGATGGTGTTATTAAATGTCACGTGAGAAACGTGTTCGATGGGTCGTGTTTTAATTTATAGAAGAGTTTTGACATTTAATAACTCCTAATTGATGGAGGTTTTAAGCAACCTCTACGCAATACCTATATTAGCAATTAATACACGACTCATCGAACACGTTTCTCACACAACATTATATTTATAACACTCACATTTAATAGGAGTCTTGAAACTTCTATTAAACACCAAAATCATTCTAGTGACCTTATTAATTTGACTCAATCTTCATGTCTAGCTAGCTCAAAAGAGTTGAAATACATATTGTAATAAAAAAAAAGAGAAGACTTGACTTGATTTACTTCTTTAAAAAGAAAAAGAAAATTCACCAAGAAAGAAAGAAAAAAAAAATGAGAGAGACACTCGGCTTCATGTACAATAACACATCCAATTGTACCAAAAAAAAAATAATAACACATCCAATTTTTATGTAGGCCGGCCGGCCTAATTTATAAATGCTTCATTGATCCCCCTAGATCGGGATATAATTATTTGCATATACGTTTTAATACTTGTGCATCTATAACTAATTTAATTTGTGGAACAATATTGCGTGTATATATAGATATGTGATGATTTGTCTTCATTTGCAAGACCAAAGACATGCACTTAATCAAAATGGCAATCATTTTTGTCGCTTACATTTGGAACATCTCAACCTACTACACACTATCGATCGAGTCACATTTGTTGTGTTATGAGTGTAGTTTTTTTATGTAGTCAATGGTATTCCTAATTCCTAATTAAACACCACAGTAGTTATAGCTAGGGGTGTATCCAAGCCCAAATGCAAACGTCTTGTTTGAGTATATTTTAACAAGGAAAAAGATTTTCTAACAATTCTTTTGATATACTAATTTGCTAAACTTTGGTGATGAAAATCCACAAACCCTTACTAAAAAAAAAAACCTCAAACCGCCACCAAATCAGAGGTTTACGATTTAACCATTTTACAAATCACCACCAAATCGCGAACCCTCAAAATCATAACCAAACCGACTATGGTTTGCTCGATTTGATCAATTTGATCTTATGATTTTTCTATGACACTTTTTTTAAAAAAACTAATTCATTCTATATGTACAAGTCTATACATATCTATCAACAAAATATACAACAAAACCTATGTCCATACATGACCATCCACTTAAAACACAATGAAACACATCAACTCCATCAAAATTATAAGTCCGTGTTCATTTCAAACTTTAAAGGCCAAATTGGTTAAAATATCATTAATCTTTTACAACTTTTGTTATTATATTCTAACCTTTTTAAATTTGTTATTATATTCTAATTTTTATAGATTGATAAATTTGTACCTAAAGTCACTTTTTAATTCTTAATTTGATGAGGTGACTAAGTAATGAACTTAAATAATAAATTTAAAAATTATTTTAGTAATTAGAGTTAGATGAGGTGGTTTTTTAAAATTATTATATATGTGTCACCTCATTAAATTTAGAATTAAAAGTAGGTTAGGATACAAATTTATCAATGTAGAAAGTTATGATATAATCATAAATTAAAAAATGTTAGGATATAAAATAAAAGTTATAAAGGTTATAATATTTAAATCAATTAAGCCAAATTTAAAATATGAAAGACTTTAACTCCATTTCATTTCATTTTAAATTTATAAGTGGTTTTAAAGTTTCGTGAACAGCAATTTTTTATAAGTGAAAATCACGGCCAAACTGTAAAATTATGATTTTAAAGTTTTTTAAACCACCACAAATCCGTAATTTTCAAAACTAGGCCGGACCACGCTGCCCACTCCTAGCTGAGGTGGATAAAGACTTCCAAATTTGCCATTTTTTTGTCTCGTTGTGTTTGTTTTTATTAAGAAAAGAAAATGACCAAACTAACCCTCACCCTCCTCACACCCACCATTGCACTCCGGTTTGATTGTTGATTGCTGCTCTTTTATCCTTCTCTGTTTTTCACACAATACCAAGCAAGACCCAAAAATTACGGGTACTTCACGATCCTTGGCCTACATAATAATAAGGCGATTCATTGATTGAATTGCGGAATTTACTTCACTTATTGATATGGGTGTTCACTGGATTTGGTACAATGGCCTGATTACCAAAATCTTAGGTGATTACAATGCGAATTGGGGGTGTTCGGTCTGTTGGGATTTCTGTCATTTTTTTATGTTGAGTTGAATTTGAGTATTCTAAAGTCTCAATTTTTGGAGGTTTTAGGGGTGTGAAGTTGATCCGAGGAGTTGTGGGTGCGGAGGGCATCACCACAAAAATCTGGTTCCCACTACAAATGCATCTGCAAAATTTCACGATAGCCAAACATCGAGCCATTGTCAGCATTGCAGTGCTCATGGGACTAGTAAAAAAAAAAAAAAAACTGTTTCCTTCCCTAATTTTCATTCTGCCGAAGCTCTTCATGAAGAGCTGAATTCGATCGCTCTTTGTGCTTTCTTTGCCCTAATTTTCATTTTGTTGAAAACATTCTAAATCTTAGCTTTATAACCGCCTTTTGTCCTTTGAATTTCGATTACTTTTGGCAAATCTGATTAATAGAGTGTTATTTCAGAGATTGGAGATGAGCTTCATATGCATCAGATTGGCTAGAAACTCTTTGACACTAGATTTATTAATATGAGGTACATTATATAAGATCTTTCCTGTTACACCCTATTGATCCATCAATTGCAGCAAAAATGTTTTGATCCATAATGTAGCCGACCCCAATTAATTTGGGACTCTAACTATATTGTTGTTGTTGTTGCTGCTGTATGTTCCAATTATAATCAATGAAAAAACATACTCGGTTCCTACCAAAAAAAAAAAAAAAAAAGACTCGGAATAGATCTAATTATTGATTCCATGTTTGAAAGTCTTATTCGAGTGCAACAATCAATATACATGAGTAGTAATGTAATAAAAAGAAGACGTGACCAAACTAAGCAAATATTACAAACTACGTATATACATACTTGTGGATTAATAACTTGATCAACCACATACAAGATGCTTCAGCTTATAAAATCTGTCAATGAGAAAGTATTCAGTTGCAGAGATTGATCGATCAACCATTTGGAACCATATTTTTCGCCAATAAGGATTGATGAAGAGAAAGACAATGACTCCGAAGAATCCCACCACAAATGCACCTGCAAAACTTGCATAGAAAGCGGCATGGTCTATCGAAGAATCATCAGTACCACTCGCAATTGTTGAAGGAGTAGCATTGGTGGCGCTGCAGTTTTTCTTCAGCGGCGGCCCGCACAATAATGGATTATCGTCGTAGCTACTTTCCTCAAACGTCGCGAACTGGCCTATCCTCTTTGGTGTTTCGCCGGATAAGTCATTGTGAGCCACACTGAAGTTTGAAAGAAAGTTCAAGTCTACAAGTTGAGCAGGGATTGGTCCAGTGAGGTGATTGTATGAGAGATCCAAGCTCTCCATTGACTGGAGTCTTGAAAATGTTTCAGGTATTGATCCAGCCAAGCAATTATGTGACAAGTTCAAAGTGTGGATGAGACTGAGATTTCCAATCTCTGGTGGGATGTTGCCTGATAATTTATTAGAGGAGAGATCAATTCCTGATGCAAAACGAATATTCTTCCCTTCATACACGTTCACCCTTTTCTTAGACGTGAACTCTACATGTTCCTCGGTCGAATGCTGCCATCGATAGACAATGTTAAACTTTCTATTGCTATCAAGAACTACGTCTGTTAAAATTTCAATCGAAGGATTAAACAATTCGGAAGGATTGCCAGTCACATTGTTTAGGCAAGAAGGGATAGGCCCGGAAAGATTGTTAGATGAAAGATCTATCATGATTAATTGTTGTAGACGACATAGTTGGATGGGAATATGACCTTCAAAATGGTTTCCTTTCAGTACAAGTATTCGTAATTCCTGATGGTGGTTGGCAATCCAACACGGAATGCTACTTCTTATGTGGTTATCTCCAACATCTAAGATTGTCAACTGGGAGCTGTTTATGAAGGCGGCATTGTCCAGAGTTCCTATCAGCTCATTTCCTCTTAAATTCACATATTTCAGGGATGGTGGACTAAAACAAGATGGTATATGCCCTGTTACATTGTTTTTAGAGAGATCTAAAACTACAAGAGACTTGAGTCTACAAAAGCTTTTTGGGATTGGCCCTATGAGATGGTTTTTTGACAAAACAAGTACTTGGAGACTCTTCATATCTCCAATCCAATTTGGAAGTGCTCCTGTTATGTTGTTATTCCCGATGTCTAATAGTTCTAAACTTTGCCTATTTGGCAATGTAACTGGAATGTTTCCTGTAAAGTGATTACCATTCAACGATAGACATTTCACGGAACTTGCTCCAAAAAATCTTGGAAATATGTAGCCATGCAAACGATTGTTTGATAGCCTTAATTGTTCCATGCTATAGCCCTTTGCTAAACTTTCTGGGACTTCTCCAGTGAGATAATTGGATGATAAATCTAGGAAAAGAAGTTGTTGCATGTCTCCAAATGTTGATGGAATGTGACCTTTGAAAAAGTTTGATGACATATCTAGGAACTTGAGGTTCGGGAGGGATCCGTCGATGTTTGTGGGGATATATCCCTTAATATGGTTATGGGAAATAATCAATGTTTGTAACTTGGGATGGAGAGGAAGATTTAGCAAGGTACCTATTAAGGAATTCTCTTGAAGTTTAAAAAGGATAATTTTGTGTTGTTCTTTAGCAACCAAGAGGGAAATGTCGCCTTCAAGTTGGTTTCTACCATTGCAAGAGATCTCAACTCCTTTTGGTGGTGCAAAAAACTAGGCAGTACACCAGTTGGCCAATTCACCTTGCAGTTTCCTAAAACGAATACTTGTAGCTGGAAAGTTGGAACCCAGTTTGTTGGATTTTCAGTTTCCACAATGATGTCATTAACGACTCCGACATCCCAGTTTGTTGGATTTTCAGTTTCCACAATGATGTCATTAACGACTCGACATCCCCGATGTAGTCAAGATGAAATTTAATTAGTTTGGAGTGGTTAGCAAATGAGCTAAATGGGATTAGACTTTGGAATCGATTATTTGAGAGGATAAGAGTTTCCAAAGATGTCAGTGTAACAATTGGAGAAGAGGCAATGTTTCCAACAAATCGATTATCTGTGAGATCCAACAGTCGAAGTGCAGTCAAGTTTCCCAAACATGGTGGCAATGTCCCTTCTAAATGACAAGATTGAAGCTTCAAACTTTCAAGATTCTTTAAACTACACAAACCTCCTGCAAAGTATATTTTATTCAGATTAATTAATAATTAGTTGTTCTTCTGTATCATATACATGTAAATATGTGGATTCCCATGATGAATATATAGTACCTGATTGATTAGATATTGATCCGCTCAAAGTGTTTAGGCTGAGATCCAATTTCTTAAGCAGAGATAAATCACCCAAAGAATCTAAAATTCGCATGTCAACAATCCTATTTCCCGTCAAATCTATGCTCTCCAGTTTCTTGCCCAACACTGGGAGACCTGCTTAGATAAACAACTTTTAGTTCAACCAATTTTACTAGTTTCCATTAATGAAAGTCATGTTTGGTCATTTTTCACGATCTAATGCGTTGAAACTTGAAAGGTGGTGTAATAATAAATTTAATCACTACAAGGTGCTCTTTTGTAGGCCTTAGTTGGGGAGGACCATTCAGCTTCCCACATTAACACCAATTTCCATCAAATTGGCAACTCAAGAGAAGCTTATGATAGACATAATGCAGATTAAAAACGTATTCCAATTATTATATAAATATAAAAGAAAATTATAAGACACATAATGGTCTAACTTGTTGAACTGCTCATCCTAAAAACCTTAGTTGATCATTGATCATACACGCATATGTACACAAAAACTTTCAGAAAAATAAGTAGTTTAAGGATCAATTCCAATTAATAGTGTGAAAAGATTACCTGGGCTTGAGGCTGTTCCATTCAATTTGTTGAAACTAAGTTCCAACGTCCTTAGATTTGGTAATGCAGCCAAAGAGTCCAAAATCGAATCATCAAGGTTATTTCCCCCAAGTATAGCTCCTCAAGACGGCTGAACTTCTTGAAACCTGGATAATTAACTCATTTAAGAATGCAAAGTTACAAACTACTAATTGAGTTGAAAATCTAGCTTATGCGCAAATGCAGGAGAGTAATGGAGTTACCTTGATTTGATACAATTGTTGCATTCAAATTGTTGTTACTTAGATCTAATATCTTTAGATTTGATAATGCTCCCAAAGAATCCATAATGGTCCAATCAAGATCATTTCCCCATAGCCACAGTTCTTCAAGCCTACTCAACTTCATAATACCTTGCAAATTGAACAAACTTGTTCATTACTATATTGGAATCAAGTTCTTTGGCCAACTTAACTAAGAAACACGGCTACATTACCTTGGGTAGCTATTGATCCATTCAATTCACAGCCTTCAAGATCCAATACCTTAAGCATTGGTATCTCGCCCAAATAATCCATAATGCTTGTGCTCATCAATGGGTTTCCTCCCAAATTTAAGTGCTCTAGGTTGCTCAAATTTTTGAGATCTGTTTGTGGGATATTATCAAAGAAATCAACAAGTCATCAACCCAAACTTTTCTTTTAATTTCACAAAACTTGACACATTTTTGCCAAACATCTATAGTGAGATGGATAAGGCAAGGTTGGGGGCTCTGACTCATGTTGGATTCAATCATTCAAGGGTGTTGGAATTAAGTTGGTTTCCTATCCCCCCAAAAAGAAAAAATGGTCTGTTACATTTAATTCAATATATGAAATAGTGTCTTTAATACAAAGCAAGGAGTTGACCCTCAAGACAAAATTAAGGTCCAAAAATTATGGCATAATTGAACACCTAGCGGACTTGTTTTAAAGACCACTTTTGATGAATTTCAAATTTTAGATGTTCAGAGAAATGTTGAGTTGCCAATTTCTGCATTGAGAGAACTATGGGGAACAATTGCAGAAATTAACTTTTGTTGGACTTTTTGTTAGTAACTTTCCTCGCTGGCCGTCCTTTTCTTTTGAAATCATGCACTAAATTGAGTGGAGTAGAAAGTTTGATTCATGCAGCCCATCCCAACTAATTGAAACAAAGGCTATATGTTATATTGATTTTGTTCTGAACATTGGTTCAACTCTTCCAACTCTGTTTTTGTTTGAGACGCGCTAAATAAGGCAGACCAACGGATATATATATATATATATATATATATATATATATATATATATATATATATATATTTTTAGTGAAGGGCATATAGGTTATTTGCAAAGAGGGTTCAACAACAACAAGTTTTTCAAAAAATTAAATCACTAGGTTGCCCGTATGCACACAGTTGAGGTGCTTTTAGTAGACTCTTTTGTTTTGTATTGATGTACATGATCAATTGGTTGTTAGATGAATAAATGTGTGCCACTTCATGAGATCATCTATTCTTGCATGCTCTATGTTTCTTCTAAGTTTAATAATTTAATTTATTTCTAATTACCCTCATTTCTTGGAATTCTTTGGTGCTGAAGTGTATCTCTAGTGAGATGGATGAGACATCACTTGTCAAAGGTAAGGGTTAGGTAGGTCTTTGGTCGGAGTTGGACTCATGTTGGAGTCAAGTTGTTGTTTTCTTATCAAAAAGTTGTATAAAAAAAAAAAAAAAAAAAAAAAAACGTTAATTGATTGCTAAGTGTTGACATGTACCTTCAAAATGATCCAATGATTCTTTCATGCGATCGTTATAGAAGAGAATCAATTTTTTGAGGGATTTGAGAGTGGAAATGGGTGGCAGAATTTCATTATCGAGATGATTCCCAGTCAAATCTAGAACCTCCAAGTTTTTCAATGCACGCAACCGTTCAAAACCTGCAAAGTTACCAACTTCAACATTAATTGACGAATGTATGTGTGCATATATCTCAAAGAAACGTGTGGTTTTTTTTCTTAATTTCTTTTTTTTTTTTGTTATATGTGGGTATCCAGGTGAGCCTGACTATTCCCACTAGCTCTGGTGCAATCAACTTGAGCGTACTAGTTGCCCGGACAATCTTGATGCAGTAGGGAATCAAACATGGGATTGTCCACTTAACCCACACAATTCTAAGTTTGTCCTTACCGTTGGACCAACCCGTCAAGGTTTGTGATTTTTATTAGTCTCTCGGTCCAAATATCATATACGTATGCATACATACCTTCGCCTTCTAAAGTCCCATACATATAGTTCCATGACAAGTCAATACTTTGCAGTTGTTGAAATGGCAGGAGCAATGACGAGTTCATATACCACTTGGAGTCTGGAGTTCTTCGATCAAATATAGCCTCTTCAAGGTTGAGGCTGATGACTCTTCCGGTGGCTTTGCTACACTAACTCGCTCCCAATGACAACAATAAGAACGACTGCTTCGATTGCTTTTCTCCCAAGTTGCCAACATACTACGAGGAGTCGCGGTGATATCGATCATCGACGCTTTGAGCAACAGCAGTGCCTCTAGTTCCTCCTCCAAGCATCCATGAATGACATTCATATTTTGCTGTTGAACTAAAAACATTAACAGTAATAACAGTACCCACAAGAAGCACTTCATTTTCAATTATGATTTATTAATGGTGCTACTCAACCACTACCACTTGCTCGAGTGAATAATCTCCTCTTAGTTCAAGCTTATTTGTAATAGGAGAATGTTGGCGTAACACCCCGATGAGACAAACACATACGACATGCACTTGTCTGCATCCCTTCAATGTGTTTCGACATGGGTGAGAATCAAAAGATAGGTCGTATGTGTGTCCAATATATAGGGATTAGTTCAGCAATTTCCTTATATAAATGATTCACTAAATTTAAAAAAAAAATACACATGGAGGTCTAGTTTGATTCATTTTTTACAACTTACAGAGACGTTTTTTTTGTAGGGGATAAGTTAATTAGCACATATGAAAGTTCATATTTTTATGTTTAGTTAATATTGAGACTTTTTTTTTACTTAAATGATAGTTATAAACTCAAAATCGACCTTTCCAAATCTTACGTTCTAGTAGACTTGCTCTCTTTTTTATTTTTTTATTTTTCGCATCACTCAACTCAGTCTTTTTTCAATCCAACGTACACGTTACTTAAATTTAATTAGATAGATCCAAGAAATTAAGACTTTGACTCTTGGTGCATGTATATTCCACGTAGCTGGATAGTGATTGGGTAAAATTACATTGCCATACATGCCATTGTAGAAATCCTTGATCCACGTTGTATTAATTGTGATTGGGTATGACATTGCATTTTTTTATTTTTTTTTTTTTTTTTTTTTTCACATCACTCAACGCAGTCTTAATTTTCCAATCCGCTTAAAGACACGCAGCTTAATTAATTTAGATATAGATCCAAGAAACTCTTGACTCCGCTACTTAATTAATTTAGATATAGATCCAAGAAAGACTTGACTCTTGGTGCATTAACAGTAATAACAGTACCCACAAGAAGCACCTCATTTTCAATTATGATTTATTAATGGTGCTACTCAACCACTACGACTTGCTCGAGTGAATAATCTCCTCATAGTTCAAGCTTATTTGTAATAGGAAATGTTGGCATAACACTCCGATGAGACAAACACATGCGATATGCACTTGTCTGCATCTCTTCAATGTGTTTTGACATGGGTGAGAATCAAAAGATAGGTCGTATGTGTGTCCAATATATAGGGATTACTTCAGCAATTTCCTTATATAAATGATTCACTAAATAAAAAAAAAAAAAAAAAAAAAAAAAAAAAAAAAAAAAAAAAACAACAACAACAACAACAACACATGGAGGTCTAGTTTGATTCATTTTTTACAACTTACACAGAAGTTCTTTTTGTAGGGATAAGTTAATTAGCACATATAAAAATTCATATTTTTATGTTTGATTAACATTGAGACTTTTTTTTTACTTAAATGATAGTTATAAATTCACAATCGACATTTTCAAATCTTACGTTCTAGTAGACTTGCTCCCTTTTTATCTTTTTTTATTTTTTCGCATCACTCAACTCAGTCTTTTTTCAATCCAACGTACACGCTACTTAAATTTAATTAGATAGATCCAAGAAATTAAGACTTTGACTCTTGGTGCATGTATATTCCAAGTAGCTGGATAGTGATTGGGTAAAATTACATTGCCATACATGCAATTGTAGAAATCCTTGAGATCCACGTTGTATTAATTATGATTGGGTATGACATTGCATTTTTTTTTTTTTTTTTTTTTCAATAAATCTACTTGGATTCATGAGTCCGGACTCATAAGGAGGTTTTTAAATTTTTTATACATATTTTACAAGTGATTATGGTTGTTTCATTAATTGTTCGATGGTATATTTGAAATTAAAAAAAGTTTTGAGTCCAAATCGAAAGACTTGACTCCGCTACTTAATTAATTTAGATATAGATCCAAGAAAGACTTGACTCGCTACTTAATTAATTTAGATATAGATCCAAGAAAGACTTGACTCTTGGTGCATTATTTATATGGTGAATTGGTGCATTATATTCCACAGTTTTTTTTTTTTTTTTGTTTTTTTTTTTTTTTTTTTTTTTTTGTCAAAACTCAACGAAATTACATTGATAAATAAGAACCCTTGTATCTATAATACAAAATTAAGGCTCAGTCTCCACGAGAATAACGAAGGCGATGAAGCCTCACTACAATTCACCATCAGAAACCTCAAAAGCATACTTGATGGAAAGAAAAGCCGAGTTCAATTAGAAGAAAGCCTTGACAAAAATGGATAACTGCCCTCAAAAGGGACAATAATTACAACTAACAACAACAACTTAATGATTACACAAGGAGATGATACATAAAGAAAGATCACCCAAAAAAGACCACCAAGGAAGCCTTAGAACATTCCCGCCATCGCTGCTGAACTGCCTCATCTTCCCCAACAATATTTTCCACATTGTAGCTGGATATATAATGATTTAGGCCTCATTTGTAACATTATATTTTTTATAAGCCATACAGTTGTATAAATCCTTGAGACACACTTTGTAATTGTGCTCACGCATCTCGATGCAAACATCAAAGTTAGTTTCTATTCATGCCTCATTTGTGTGTGGTCTTCGTGTACCACCTTAAAAAAATGAATTAAGCAATACGCGCCCCACATTTTTATAAGGGCACTTAGATTTTGAGTGCTCCCCAAATTTAAATTTTAATTTATGAGGGCACCCAAAATTTTTACCAAAATACCTGATATTTCATCTTAATTGAAGCACCCAACTCCAAAGCCTTAGTCGAGAAAACCTCTTTGGTGAAATTTGGTTGACAACTGCCAACCTAAAGATTCGTTGAGTTCCGACCGACTCTCCAATTAAAGGTTCAACATGCTTTAACCGACTCTCCAACTGAAAATTCAGACATGCAAGACCGATCCACTTGATGATGCCCTACAAATAACAAGAAGAGAGTGTGTTGAAGATAAGGCCGAGAGTGAGATCGACCTTAGGGAGGGATGGGGTAGCAATCTAGTGGAGGAGGAGAGGTGATGGTGAAATCGACCTTAGGGAAGGGTGTGAGAGTGGTGGTGAAGGATTTTGAGGGTTAGGGTTTGTAGAGAGGTGAGGAAGAATGGGAAAATTAGGGTTTTGTGCACCCTAAAACACGACCAGGGGGTATTAATACCCCCTGCGAATTCGATGTCGTGGAGGCGTCGTGGCTCACAAAGAGCCACGGTATCCACGAGGCGTGCCAGAACATCATCTCTGGATGAGGTGTATGTTGTGGACGTCGAGACCATCATGAAGGTACAACGTCCACGCGGCACCGGAGACTTATGTCTCTGGGCTAGGCGTCTGTGCAGTATGTCGTGACCAACAAGGGTCACGACGTTTTGGACAGAACCATTTTTTTTTTTAGAAATAACCTAAACTAAAACCTACCTAATATGTTAACCAAAAATAAATAATAACACAAACCAAATATTCCTAAACTAACAACTATCACTCCGAGTGCAATCATGAAATCTAAACAAACTGAAAAAACTTTCCAAATCCCGGTTTGACTAACCATGGAATCAATGTTCATGGTGAGGAGTCACAACAGCCTAGGACTCCCACTCCGATGCAACCAACAGAGGGGATCATGTATCTGTGAAAAGTAAACATGGAATAAAAGTAAGTCCACAGTGCATATGCAAAACTAAATCACACAGAAGGGATAAAAGACTTAGGTTACCTCCCAAGAACGCCTTTGTTTAACGTCGTTGGCTCGACTCAATAGGACTCCATCAGTCAATGTACTCTACATCCGTCAATGACTCGTGCTCGACATCATGCTGTGGGAAATTCTCATAAAATAGCTTCAACCTGTGACCATTCACTTTAGACACTTTCTCTGAATCCAAACTCCTAATTTCAACTACACCATGTTCAAACACATTAGTAACAACAAAAGGTCCGATTCATCGTGACCTTAACTTGCTCGGATGTAAAATTAAACGTGGATTATAAAGTAAAACTTTGTGACCAACCACAAAAGTTTTGCGAGAGAGATAGCGATCATGGAATGCCCTGAGTTTTATCTTTGTAGATACGAGCACACTCGTAGGCATCATTTCTGATCTCCTCCAATTCTTAAAGTTCTAGCTTTCTCTTTTTACCGGTCCCGTTGAGTTCCATGTTGAGCTGTTTGACACTCCATAAAGATTTGTGTTCCAACTCGACCGG
The DNA here is from genome assembly GCA_039657345.1 of Stephania japonica. Lineage (NCBI taxonomy): Eukaryota > Viridiplantae > Streptophyta > Magnoliopsida > Ranunculales > Menispermaceae > Stephania > Stephania japonica. The sequence goes on from CM077558.1 coordinate 52,258,637, forward strand.
TAAATGGCATGTTTTGCTGAAGACCAACCGATATGGTGACATACCAATTGGCATTTTATACGTCGTTCGATAGGCCCATACCACATGTCTTCAAGGCGTGCACTCCAATCCTTTCTAGAAGAATTAATAGTCTTGTCCAGGATAGACTTGATCTCTCTATTAAACACCTCTTCTTGACCACTCGTCTGAGGATGGTAAGCCATAGAAGTACGGTGTGTGACATTGTATTTGAGCAAGAGATTTTCAACCATACGGTTGCAGAAGTGAGTACCTCTATCACTAATCAAGGCTCGAAGAACACCAAAAGTAGAAAAGATTCAAGACTTAAGAAAATAGCATACCACTGTCAAATCATTGGTGCGGGTGACTTTAGTTTCCACCCATTGGACACGTAGTTCACCACGAATAAGATATAAAGATATCCCCGACAACGACGCCAAAATTTGACACGCGCCGAACGCGTCAAAGAAATTTACCCGATCAAGACTCAACAGTTGTTAGACTATAAGGACTGTGTAGTTCAACTTAGGTTTCTATGGCGGGGTAAAGAGGAATGGATGTTCGTGTTAAGAATGAGAGAAAATCAAACAATTCAAAGTCTTAAAAATATATGAGAATAATTAGTTCTAGACCTTCAGCTTCATGGGATCATTCAAAGAACTGAGAGTTGACTCATTAATAATTGGTTCACAAAAAGTATAAGAAAACCCTACCTTTGATCTAGTGTAGCTATAGATCGGTGATGCATTCGAGTCCTCGCACTTCCAAATCTTGACAACCAAAGTACTACCGTTGACTATTTCTCTTACCAAACACACAATCTGATCGTTAATGCTCCAGATTTAATGTGTTGGTCACATTAATGTGGTCTATGAAGGCACTACACCTAAGCAACCGGATCGCTAGTGCTTCCGATTTAACTTAGATCCCTATGACACTTGATCTAATGATCAATTATCACTAATCCGAGTCTACCGCATAAGGATGGACATTTCAACTCGATGTAATAGTAGGTATTCAACCTAACAAGCATGCATAGTACTTTACACATGTAGATCTAACCATGTTTATAAAAATTAAACCAAAGGAAATAAGACTAAGGTAGAAATCATAAATAAATAAATAAATATAACCTCATATGAGTCTCCCAATCAATGACAATCTCGTTCCACCTCCAGTCTAGAATAAGAGATTAGCCGGACATGATAAAGCTTGAAAACTTGGTTCTCTATTCTTCTCCAAAAAACAAAAGATCTCCTCCCTTAAAAACTTAATTTCTATTTATATGTCTCTCCCCAAAATCCCGGATCAGATCGAATACATCAAAAAAACAAAAAATTTCGAATTTGCGAAATCACTGTGCAAGACGTCGTGGGTATTTGCATGGGTGGCATTTTCACGGCGGGTTGGAGGCGTCTTCAAGGTGTCTCCTTCTGAAGCTACTGGTTTGCTCGTATGTCATAAACGCCATGGAGATTTTCATGGGCAGCGCCATGATGGCGTCCTCATCACTCCTCTCTGTTCCACTCGTACGTCCGTCACGCCGTAAAGGTCACATGGTACGGCGTCCTGGCGGCGTCTTTGTGTGGATAAAACATGATTTTCGTGCCCAAGTCTGTATCACCTGTTAGACATATAAAAAGCATTAGTCATGATAAATTACGAAATACAAGTCTTAACCATGCAATATGCAATACTATATGATGCGTAATTATACACTTATCATTGTTATATATAATTTTTTAATAGTAGTTGATAATTGATGGTTGGTATGAGAGTCACTTACTGAGCAAGTAGGACTCACCCACCTTAATATTTTTAGGAAATGGGCGTACACTAGAAAATAGGATTGGAGAAGCGTAGGAGTTTAACGTCTTCTCTTCATGTAGTGAGTTCTTGTTATATAAGTATTGTATTGAATACTATTTTGTTGGAGATGTTGGGATAGTCCCATATCGACTACTTAGAAAGAAAAAGAAAGGTTTATAAGTGTGGAGTGGACACTCCATCTTGCCTTTGTAATAATATATAAAATTAGTCACCCCACTCTCCTCACCTTGGATTGGGTCATATGATATAAAAATTGAACAATTTTGTAATAATAAAGGTGGAAATATAAATTTAATACCGAATTTTTATATCATATATGTATCGAAAAAGTTTTAAATTTTTCGCTACGTTTTATTTTGATTTATTTTTTTTTTCGATAATAAAATATACAGGTTATAATCATGAGTAGGTACAAGGCAACTGACTCTAATTAGATCCAACCGATGTGTCGGGGCTTAATTATTAGGGTTTTAGGCCTAATATTCCTAATTGAAATTAATTAGGGGATGTTACATGAGAGATGTTGTGGGGATGAGAGAGAAACACTTAGTTTTTTTTTTTTTTGCAAGTTTGCAAGATCTTATTTTGAGGATTTATTTCTAATTGTTACTTCTAGAGTGAGAGAGAAAGAGAAATGTTGGAGAGAGAGAGAGAGAGAGAGAGGAGAGAAAGGATACATTGCTTGCGTTGTCAGTATATTATTTATTTTGACTTCAGTGGGAGTTAAACTATAACCTTCCTAAATCTTATTCATTTACCAAGTGATGCCTTACCCTCTCGTCCCTAGATATGCTTTGGCGTCCTAAGTATGTTACTTATTCTCTACTAAAAAAATACCATGTAAATTACATAAATACCATTAGTTCATGCCCAAAATGGGGCCGACCTCGAACTATGGCCTGGGTCGTTGCCCATCAAGCCCCCCTATAGAACTGGGCCTGCTTAATTGGCTTGTAAATTACATAAGTTTTAATCTTGAATTTGGCATATATTCTAATGTATAATGGCTAGTAATTTATCCATTATGAATTTATGTAAATTGGAAAACCCTAGATTTTGTGACTTGAAGTTCATTCTTTTCACATTTTATCAAGCCATAAGGCCCATAAGTAACTAAGAGTTTAGAAAAATATTCGACATATTTATAATGTGGTATATGCTACTGCTACAGGTTTGTTTTTGTAGATAAAATATGTGTTTCATTAGTCTTTTTCATAATACATGCTTAACTTTTTCCTTTTTTTGGTAGCACATGCTTAACTTTTTTAATACATGTTGATATTTTTTTTTAAAACAATCAACACTCTTTCCATAAAATAATTGATTATATATGTTACTAATGTATGTATAGTGGAAACCCAAAAATATTTTTTTATGTATTTAAGAACCTTGTTAATAAAACTTGTTAATAAAACTTGTCGATTTATAGTTTGGCTGCTTGTTTATATTATAAAGACTTGTAATATTTTACGAAGTTGGGCCGAGCCCAATTACATACGAGCTTAAGAAACCTTAATTCAGGCTTTCCCACCACATGCATATACGTGGCCGTGGGTCTATACTCAGACTCAAGTCTAGCTTATGTAACAAAAATAAAAAATAAAAAACAAAGTTGAAGCTCGGCACATCAAGTTTTTAATTTTAAAATATAAAAAAATTATGTATTTATATCATAAGTTTTTTTATGTGCTTAATATATAAATTAAATTGTACTGAACATAATCGAACCCAATTTGTGTAGATCCTTAAAAAAAATTAGCTTCAATTTTATTTTCTCTTAAACAGTTTGATACCAATTTGAAAAAATCAGAGAGAGGAATATTTTGATGGGCCTTGTGACCATGCGTCATCATTCCTATTTATGCTCATTTATAGTGGTTCGTGATGACATCTTGCACTTCACTCATGTCCCCACATGTAACCATGCTCTCAAATGCATCTTATTAACCAAACTCTCATCCACTTTCACCCACCTTCCACATTATCTTTTTACATGAAATCAACAACATAACCTCCAACAAGAGTGAACCCATGACTTCCCCATCAGTATATATGTTTGACAAGCAATACCTCATCCATTTGCTAAATATGCTTTGCCGCTCCCTTTCTTATTATTTATAGAAAAGTAATTGGTTGACTCACTTGTGATACTTACATTTCACACCTAATTATTTTTGTCATTTAAGTTTTACATCATGATATGTAAACTCGTATCTTTTTTTTTTTAACAAAAATTATGTGTACACATGTTTTTTTTTTTTTTTTTTAAATTAAATATGTACCCACATGTTTTAAAGTTTATCCAAAGGATCAAAATAATTAAGTGTCAAATGTAGGTTACTCTAGCATTTCGGTCTTCAATTTCTAACCTTAACGTAGTCACTCATATGCAAGAGATTTTGAGTTCTAACATACTTTAAATTTAATTTTATCGTGGTGTTGTTGAACTATTTAAATATAGGACTTTGCTAGAAAGACAACCCTAAAAGCCACACCATAATGCACAAACCGCACGTGCCTACATCGAGATGCGAGTTTATCCATCTCGAGATTTAAAATACAGTTAGATATGGAGGTGTGTATTATAGTATGACTTTAGAGGTGTGTGTTCTTGCATTTTCTATGAATTTATGTTGCTATCTATTTTGAAAAGTTGTGATTAAGTTTCAAGAATCAAAATTAAGATCCAGTTGCGATTACTTGTGTTGTTAGATAAAGTTTCTCATTTCATTAGATTTAGTTTCAAGTTCCTCGAAATTGTGTAACCTAACGCCAAAACATTTCTGGTGAGATGGATGGATAAGACATCACTTGCAAAGACAAGGTCGAGAAATGTCAAGATACAATGATGTTCAAGATTATTTTGAAGTATTCTACACAAGATACGCCTCACTCTACTTGATATACGTCTCAAGAAATTAGGAGATTCAAACTAAAGCCCACATAGAAGTCCAAAAAATAACTAGTAGATCTCAACCATTGCACCAAAGCAAATCCAACGGTTAGTAAGCAATGGAGGTTTGGTTCTTGTTCAAGTTAAAATTTAAAAGTGTAGGTTTCTTCCTAAAAAAAAGGACGTTACAAGTGTGCCCCAAGTTTGACACGCACTCGGAGTGTGTCTGTGCAATACGCATCATGCACGCTTCTCGAGGCATACAAGCTAGCATTTTTGCAAAAAAGAAGGCAAATATATTTTTGGTCCTTGAACTTTGAGTCTTTTATGATTTTGATCTTGAACTTTTATTAGTAGTGTACATTTGGTCCTTTAACTTTCATTGTTGTACATTTGATCCCTGAACTTAAGTTTTTATGCTTTTGGTTCATAAACTATGAGTTTTTTTATGTGTTTTCGGTAAATTAATTTTTTTTTCAACTTTTGTTGGTCGATGTGAGTTGTCCGATTTAGTAATATAAACCACTTTATTCTTCTTGACTAATCACGCGACACTTTTGTTACTCACGTTGGCAGAATTTAACACTTTAAATAATGAAGGACTAAATGTAGACCTTTGTAAAAATTCAAGGACCAAATGTATAGTAATAAAAGTTTAGGGACCAAAAACATAAAAAACACAAAGACCTTGTTTGGTTCGGGGGAAAGTTAAAGGAAGTGGGATAACTTTCAGGGAAGTTCCAATTCACCTTGTTTTGTTGGATATTTTCAAAAAACTTATCTGAAAGTTTGATCACCCAACTTCCTCCACATAGAGAAAGATAATTCACTTAGGAAGGTGAGTGAGTTATCTTTCTGAGGGAGAATAAATATTTTTACCCTCATTTAATGTTCTTTCTCTACCTTTATTCCTTACAATCTCTCTTTCTAAAAAAAATAAAAATGACATTTATGTTAATTATATTATTTTATTATTTTTAAAATATAAAACTTTATAAAAGTTCAAAGTTGAACAAACATGAAAAAGTACAACTTGGTGAAACCGAAGACTCAGAATATAAACACAAAAATGCACTGCAAAATGATCAAACTTTATTCATGTGTTTCAATGCCCTTTTATTGAGTACTCATAACCAATCTCCTTTAGAACTCTTCCCATCCAAATAGCTTGACAAGCACAGTTCTTCTTTGCAACATACTCTACCTCACTCGTGGTTGACAACGTGACAATGGGTTGCTTTCGTGAGGACCATGCGACAAATTCCCTCCGTTCATCAAAAAAACATACCCTGAAGTGCTTTTGCTGTCATCTACATCTCCCGCGTAGTCACTATCAGTATATCCAACGAGCCCTGTTCCTCCTTTCTTGTACCAAATTCCATACTCCATTGTTCCTTTGAGATATCGCATGATTCTCTTCACTGCAACAAAGTGTAACTGTGTGGGATTGGACATGAAACGACTGATGAGACTCACCATGAACATCAAGTCAGGGCGTGTTGCTGTTAGATACATCAAACTTCCCACCATCTGCTTGTACATAGTTGAATCAACCTTTGTGCCTGCTTTGTCTCGATCAATCTTCTGTCCAGGAACTATCGGATTGCAGACCAGATTGAACTTCTGCATTCCAAATCTCTTGATTACTTCAGCTGCATATTTCCTTTGACATATGAAAATACCATCATCCTTTTGTACCACTTCTATGCCAAGAAAATATCTCATCTTCCCCAAATCAGTCATGTCGAATTCTTTCTTCATAGACTGCTTGAACGTATCTAGTAACTCATCATCATCACCAGTAAACAACAAATCATCAACGTAGATGCTAACGATTAGAACTTTACCCCCCTTTCGCTTGATGAACAAAGTTTGTTCACTGGTGCTACTTTCGAAGCCTTCTTCGAGAAAATAAGCTTCAATACGACTGAACCACGCTCGTGGTGCTTGTTTCAATCCGTATAGAGCTTTATGAAGCTTGTAAACCATATGCTTCTTTCCGGTTACCTCGTAACCTTGAGGCTGCTCCACAAAAACGTCCTCCTTTAACTCACCATGTAGAAACGCTGATTTTACATCTAATTGAAAAATTTCCCACCCTCGTTGAGCTGCCAAAGCAATAATCATCCTCACAGTATCCATTCTAGCCACAGGTGCGAATACTTCCGTATAATCTATCCCATATTCTTGAGCATAACCCTTTACCACAAGTCTAGCTTTGAATTTGTCGACCTCTCCCAGCTCATTGAGTTTAGTTTTGTAAATCCATTTCACACCAATTGCTTTGGCTCCATCTGGAAGTGTCACTAGAGACCAGGTTCGATTTTTTGTAATAGATCCTATCTCGGCATCCATTGCTTCCTTCCATCTCGAGTGTTGCACAGCTTCTTGGAAGGTTGTTGGATCCGAGATGACCATGAATGCCATCTTTTCCTCCAGAACTGCAGAGCCAAGTTTCACCATATTTGCCTCTTCTTCAGTGTCAGATAACTCTTCTCCAGATGTATAATCAGCATGCCAAACTGGCGGCCTTCTCAGTCTGCCCACTTCCTTTGTTGAGGTTGTAGTGTCTGTTTGGACTTGAATTTGCGAAATTTGCGAGGGAGAATCTGCATTCTGAACTTCATCTACCTCTGGTTCTGTTGCCTCTACGTCCTCCTCTTCATTTTCATTGTCGTCACACTCGTACTCATCTTCCCACTCGAGTTCCATGCTCTGTTCAGCCAAGTGACTAGCATCCCAGTTCCACTTATTCTCTTCTTCAAATATCACATCCCGGCTGATGTGAGCCTTCTTCTCTATCGGATCAAACATTTTGAAGGCTTTCGATGCACTTCTGTAGCCAATCATGATACACTTGACACTTTTATCATCAAGCTTGGTCCTTTTGACATCAGGAACATGAACATATCCAATGCAACCAAAGATCCTAAAGTGCTCAACTGATGGCTTGCTTCCGCTCCATGCTTCTTCCGGGGTCATGTCTTTCACGATCGTTGTAGGAGATCGATTAAGAACATGATTTGCCCATTATCTTTGCATCCGCCCGAAGCTCTTTGGTACATTCTTTTCCGATAGAACAAATTTCTCTCCCATATTCATAATAGTTCTGTTTGCGTTCGCAACACCGTTTCTTTGTGGAGTGTACGCAGATGGTTAGGCGACGACGCTGATTCCATGTTCCTTGCAATACTCCTTGAACTCGGTAGAATTGTACTCTCCTCCTCTGTCTATTCTTAGACACTTAATGAAGTTCCCCGTTTGCTTCTCTACAAGCGCCTTAAATTCCTTGAAACAATGAAAGGCCTCTGATTTCTCTCGCACAAAATATATCCACGTCTTTCGTGAGAAATCATCGATGAAACTTATTAGGTACCTCTTCTGACTATTTGATGGCGGAGTGATTGGACCACACAAATCAGAATGGATGAGTTGCAGCTTCTCGGTTGATCTCCACTTGCTCTGTTTGGGGAAAGAAGCTCGGTGATGTTTTCCTTTGACACAAGCATCACATGTGATCTTCACTTGGCCAATGTCTGGTAATCCAATGACCATGTCTTTATTGCGCAGAGTTAAAAAACCTTTGTAGCTGAGATGTCCATATCGGTGATGCCATAGCTCTTCCTTGTTTGCAACATCGACCTGCAAGCATCTTTCCTCCTTTGTCTTTTCGCCCAGCAGAATAAACATCCGATTAGCACTCATAATGGATTCTGTTATCTTTCCTCTTGAGGGATGAAATATGCTACATGTTCTCCGTTCTCCTCCTTTGAATAGCACGTCCAGACCCTTCTCTTGAAGTTGCCCAACACTCAATGATTGTTCTTCAATTCCGGAACATAATACACATCATTTACCACATAGCTTATTCCATTAAGTGTTATCTTCACTACTCCTTTCCCACCGACTACCAGCTTGTGATTGTTCCCGAGCTTGACGTTATGTGTGAAGGCAGTGTCCAACCTTGAAAACATGCTTCTATCTCCACACATGTGATTTGAGCATCCAGAATCCACAAACCAAACATCTCTTCTTTGAGTTCCTTGAAGTTCGACATACGCCATGAGAAGAACTTCATCCTTTTCTTCGATCTCTGCAAAGCGTGCTCGATGGTTCCCATTTGGACATTCATATTGGAAATGTCCAAGTTTGTGACAGTTGTAACACTCAATCGTTGCCTTGTTGAAAGAGCGTCCTCTGCCCCTACCTCGACCTCTATAGGCTCCTCTGCCTCGTCCGCCAACATTGAGAGCTTGATCTTCTTCGTCATGATTGGTCTTCTTGAATTTCTTCTCATGAACGGACAGAGAACTCTGCAGTTCATCGATCGTCATGTTCTCTGTGTCTTTGGACTTCTCAATAGACACAACTACATACGTGAATTTGTCAGTCAGAGTTCGAAGTATCTTCTCAACGATCTTCGAATCTGGCATGTCTTCCCCGTTGCTTCTCATCTTGTTGGAAACTGTCATCACCCTTTTGAAGTAATCATCAATGTTCTCATCATTCTTCATGACGAGAACCTCAAAGTCTCTCCTTAAGGTTTGAAGAAGAGATCGCTTCACTCTTTCGTTACCTCCAAATTTTTTCTTCATTAATTCCCAGATGATCTTGGATGTTTTGCGGTCCAAGAAAAATGATCAAACTTTATTCATGTGTTTCAATGCCCTTTTATTGAAATAAAAGTAGATAACTAAAAAACAAAGAAAACTCAAACACTATCTCAACCACTAAATGCAAACAGAATAACAGGATCCATTAAACTAGAGAGATCAAATCTCTTTATTCCTAAACTTATGAAACCAGAGTAAAATAAACCAAAACGTCAAAACGTGGGAGGCAAAGAAACCAGAGGCCAGTTTGCATAAAATGACAAGGAGAGCACATATTCAATTCAACTTCACATTACCAACAAAATCTGTCACTAAAACCAAAAGCAAGTAAACATTCCTAAACGCTTCACTTGATCTTCTCATCATCTCATCAACTTTGTTGCTTGAAACAGATTTCTCAGACACTTTTCCAAAAGATTGACAAAGAAACCCACTTTGGCACCCAAATAAATCACCTCAAAAAAGTGTTCTGTTTTTCAGTTTTTTTTGTTGTTTCAACTCTCTTTCACTTACTCTCTCTCTACAAAAACAACAACACAACATTCCTCCTTTTGTGCTCTCTCTAATCCCATTGGGTTGTCAACCCACCAATCACATGACCCATTTGTCTGACCCCCCCAATTCCTACTGACAGTGCTGCTGCTTTTTTCATTGTTAAATAGTATCTGAAATTCTCTCTGCCAAACCAAGTAGAGTCTCTGAATCTACATGGGTAAGCCCAGTTTGTGCAATTTGTGGCCGGGTTTTGCTCTGCTGTGCTCACTCTTATTGGGTGGTGAAGCTGCCCCTGAAAAAGCTCTCATTGGGGGTCTTCCTGGGTTCAATGGAACTTTCCCTTCCAAGCACTATTCCGGGTAATCTCAAAATTTGACTTTTTTTTAATTGGATTTTGGGTTTTTTTTTTATGAATTTTTGTTTTGTGATGTGGGTTTTTGATGAAGTTGAGTCAAAGTTTGTCTCCTGACTTGATAGGCCATTAACTGGGGAGTGCAGTGTATGCATTGATGAATGGCTATTTTTTGTGTAAATCGTTTGTGTATGGTGTGATTTTAGGGGTTGTTTGGGTTATTAATGGGTTTTTGTGATGCGGGTAATCTCTATATTTGATTTTTTTAGTGGATTTTTGGGTCTTTATGATGAATTTTGTGTTTTTGTGATATGGGTATTAATGAAATTGAGTCAAAGTAGTTCTACTTACCTGATAGAGCATTGACTGGGAGATACATAGGATGGCTATTTGGTTATGTGAATTGTTTGTTTATGGTGTGATTTTGGGGGTTGTTTGGTTATTTATGGAATTTTGTGATTTGGTTTTATGTTGAAGGTATGTGACCATTGATGAGAGTCATGGGAAGAATCTCTTCTACTACTTCGTTGTTTCTGAAAGTAATGCATCTGAGGATCCTGTTGTTCTTTGGCTAAATGGCGGCCCAGGTTGCTCGAGTTTCGATGGATTTATTTATGAACATGGTAATGAAATTCATCTTTGTTTTACAACTTATATGAAATATGATTTATCCTTGTTATCTTGATTGAATAGTTGAATTTCATCCACGTTTTCAATGAGTTTCCATGCATTAATTTTGTAATCTCGGTTGGTTTTTAAAGCAAACAATGATGAGGGAAGTTCTTATTTTATTGTTACCTAGTTGAAATTCGCCACCCTTTTTGTTCACTAAGACATTTGTGATCCTCATTTTCAATCCAACTAACTTCTTAGAACTTGTAGCATTATGAATCTATGATATTTGTTGGTTAAACTAAGCTCAATCCACAAATAAAGCTAGAAAGTGCAACATAAGCAAATAATTCGCAACTGTTCTGTCGTTAAATACTTAAATTTATGTCTTCGGCGAACTTGTTTAATGTTTTTGCTATGAATATTGAAGGTCCATTCCATTTCGAAGCAAATAGAGGCGGCGGCCTGCCAACACTGCACCTCAATCCATACAGCTGGTCCAAGGTTTTAATTCTCCTAACTAATTTTGAGAACCAGGATACCAATAGATAGTTCAATTAAAACTGATCAGGACCTTTCATGATTTTTAGCATAACTTGCTTAAAAACAATGGTCTCTAATTATGAGTGATACTGGTGTTCAGGTTTCCAACATTATCTATTTGGATTCTCCAGCTGGTGTTGGATTGTCATATTCTGAAAAAGAGGAGGATTATCAAACTGGAGACCAGAAAACTGCTTCCGATACGCATGCTTTTCTCATCAAGGTGCTTACCTAAAAGAATTTTAATTAAAACTCATCAAACTTACCTTAGGAGGATTATCTTATGTTTTAGATTAATTTCCACTGATATTAGATGTCGGAGATCTCAGCCATTTGAATTTGGTAATCACCAATTTTTGCTTCATCAAAATTTTTCTGTGTGCAGTGGTTTGAGCAATACCAGGAGTTCCAATCAAATCCTTTTTACATTGCCGGGGAGTCTTATGCGGGGGTGTATGTGCCAACCCTTGCTTATGAAGTTGTTAAAGGTATCAGTATAACAGTATTACCTACTGATTCAATCCACTGGTCTTATGGAGCGTAAACCTTACGATGACTTGCATCTACTTTGCAGGAATTGACAGTGGTGTGAAGCCTACCATCAACTTCAAGGTCTGATTATTCCTTTCAATCTCAAAATGTTCATTTTTGAAATTCTAACCAGGAAACACTTCTGTTTGACTCTAATATCTTTTTCTACAGGGTTACATGGTCGGAAATGGCGTTACTGATCCTGAATTTGATGGGAATGCACTCGTTCCTTTTGCACATGGGATGGGTCTAATATCCGATGACCTGTATCAGGTGGGTGCTTTGTCTCATTTCTTCTGAGGATTACTAATCTAGTCACCTTGGAAATCTTACACATTATTGATATTTATGCGTGGGGTTAGCTTATCACTTGGCTCTTCATATATCTGTAAGAAACTTCTCTTGTTGATCCTCTATTTTTCCAGATTGATGATTGTTGATTGCACACATTTCAGGCGGTTAGTTCATCCTGCGAGGGAAGCTATTGGAATCCTGTCAATGAAAGCTGCGGAAAGTTCCTAAGTAAAGTCAACGAGGCAAGATAATTGTCGACTTGAACTTATAAAACTATTTGATCTAATTTTGGGGGAAAAAAATAATTATTATGTCTCCTTTGTATTGAACTCATATATTTCCAGGACCTTGATGATCTAAACATATATGACATCCTAGAGCCATGTTACCACAGTCCAGAAGCGATAGAAAGATCATCTACTAATGTCAGGTTACCATTGAGCTTTAGGAAGTTAGGCGAGACAGAGAGGCCTCTCTCCGTGCGGAAAAGGATGTTTGGCCGTGCTTGGCCTTTTAGAGCTCCAGTCAGAGATGGAAATGTTCCATTATGGCCGCAGCTGATGGATAGGAACGGCGTTCCATGCACTGTAAGTGGATAGCAATTCAGTCGTCTCCTATGAAAAGATGATATTATTAACATTCGCTCTTTGTTTATTTTATGGCCTCGCTAAAATCCTAGTTTTCTAGTCAAGGACCTCAATCAATTCTTCAAATTTTGCCAGATTATGCATTCAATTCGATCTATATCATTAGAAACTCCTGTATCCGTTTACATTTGAAAACAATTTGGAAGGACAATACACAGTAAAGCTTATCTCTATTGCTTCTTTAACATAATTGTTTCATTGTTTCTTCCAATATACATATAAGAAGGTATTGGAAAACTTGGTTTTTTATTCAAGGCATTGAAAATTCTCTCACTCAAGAAATCGTGTAGATCTCAATGTTGGTGATGATTGTTTATGACAAATTGTAGGATGATGAAGCAGCTACATCATGGTTGAACAACAAAGCAGTGAGAAAGGCACTTCATGCCATAGAGGTTGTTGAAGGACATACTTCATCGTCATTTTCTTCTTTTCTTTCTAATATCAGATGACGCTAATCTCTATCTACATGCATTTCCATAAATTTAGGAAAGCTTCACTTGGGAGTTATGTACTGGCAGAATCAGCTATGATCATGATCTTGGAAGCATGATTAGGTTCCACAAGAATCTCACCGCCCGAGGATATCGAGCACTTATATTCAGGTACAAGTCTGAAGTCCTGACATTACTTTACTTCTCAAAAGATTTTATGTAAGTTGCTTGAAGAATGTGCATTTGGTATCGTTGCAGTGGCGATCACGATATGTGTGTGCCATTTACGGGTAGTGAGGCATGGACTAGGTCTCTTAAGTACGCAATCCTCGATGAATGGAGGCCTTGGCTTTTCGGTGGACAAGTCGCAGGGTATGTCTAAATTGTTTTCTCCTTCTCGGTCTTTTCCGCTTCATTCATAGTACATGAATCAAGGAACTATAAAGCTCCCTGAATTGAGAACTCGTGCTCAATTTCAATATGATTGAGTTAGTGAAAATTATAGCTCACTTTCTCGTCTAGTGTTGATGATTTAGTTCTAACAACGATCGGCTTCTCATTTTACTTCTGCAGGTACCTTCAAGGCTATGATCACAATCTGACCTTCCTCACAGTGAAGGTGAGATAGTTGCTGTGAATTTAACTTGCAATTCTCAAATGCGACGCAAAAAAAATTTGTATCTTTTTTTTTTTTGCAGGGATCTGGACATACTGTTCCTGAATACAAGCCAAGGGAGGCATTGGCCTTCTACAGCCGATGGTTGGCGGGACGTAGGATATGAAATAGATCTAAAAGTTTATCAGACAATAACAAGGGATTTCAGGCCATTTTCAACTAGATTGATTTCGATTTTTCATCTCGATTTGAGTTGGATGTATTACTTAGAGTACATTGTTTTTTTTTTATTCATATATCTTTCTTTTTATTTTTCGTAGCAACAAAACGCGAACTTCCTTGGGATGCTCTATGATGTCGTTGCTAGAAAAAATGCCTTCTAGAGATATAGCATTTATCAAGTTGGGCTACAATATTAGTACTAAAATCAATATAACATGAATTAGATGAAGACGCGCGATACTACCATTATAAAAGACACCCGTATGGTACCAGCCAACTTTCTCAACTATCAAGCTTTCCTAATTAAGAAGTAGACCATAACTATTTGGATAGGATTATTGTTCACACTTCAGATATTTCTACTCTTAAAAATGAAAGAAATAAAGACAAATATTGTTTTGAAGGAAAGATGACAAATACGTAGAACTGGTTGCTAGGCTATTGTAGTCAAATTTCAGAAATCTTTTATTCTTATTACAAAGTAATATATAGATATCCTACCAAAAAAAGTAATATATAGATACATTTCTCAAAAAAAAAAAGAAGTAAAATATAGATACAGTAACTTTTTTGGAAGTTGCCATATTCTACACTTGATGCAATCCCCTAATACCTGATTTTGTACAAAAAAAAGATAAACATAATACTATAAAATTGTTTAATGTTTTGAAATAGCAAATAAATGAACTTAATTTCTTTTCTTTTTTTTTTTTTTTTTGAGGAGCAATAAATGAACTTAATTTCATTGCTTTATACACGTTTTCAATTAAATTAAAAAATTTTGCACTTAAAGAGATTGATTCTAATTATGGCTTCAGAAATCTCTCCATCATGTACATATATTGTTGCCTAATTGATATATTTTTCATTGTTAAATATCTCAAATGACTCTTAATTAGTCAGTCTGTTCATGAATCAAATGGATAAGCTTTGTGTGTGCAACTTCTTGTTGGTGGCTTTGTTTTGCTTTTTATCATTGGCCCAAGCAGCTCCAAAAGAAGCTCTGATAAGAAACGTTCCTGGTTTCAATGGCACTTTTCTTTCGAAGCACCTATTCAGGGTATCTCACTTTCTATTCTCTTTTGAATGATTTTTTTTCCGTTTTATTCTTTGACATGGATTGAATAAATCATATTCGTCGCATAAACTATATACTTTCTACAACTGTCAAATATAGTAAAAAAACAAACTAGTTGTAGAAAGACTACCACGATCCACGAACCAAGCTTACGATGAAAGAGCTGCTTTATTATGACGGACCAAGTCTTTTGTAGAAAGCTATCAACCTTGTTGTAGATTAGATAGCGGTTGTAAATAAATTATTTTGTAGTAGGCTTAATGTTGGTGTCTGGATGCTCCACCATGTCGCCGGTTGAACTCATTGTTGAATTGACGCCAAAGACCTACGAACTTGATGAAACTGAAAGTTTGTAGATTGAGGCTAGAGTCTAAATACTTTATCTCCTTAAGACAATAATGCCCTGCAAATGTGCTCGCGGTTGGTAGTACTTGCCTCCCAGGATACAACAATCACAGATCTACGGTTGTAGCACTTCAGACCGTAGGAACAAGTAGACCAAATTGTTATACTCCCCCTATAATAAAACAATGCTTTGAAAAGAAAACATAGAGAAATAGGACATTTCTT
Organism: Stephania japonica; assembly: GCA_039657345.1. Taxonomy (NCBI): domain Eukaryota; kingdom Viridiplantae; phylum Streptophyta; class Magnoliopsida; order Ranunculales; family Menispermaceae; genus Stephania; species Stephania japonica. The sequence goes on from CM077558.1 coordinate 52,274,367, forward strand.
TTTAAAGAGAAAAAGGGAATAAAAAATCAAGCTATTGAAATCCTATCCAACAAGACTGCCAAGATAGCTATACTGAATCAATTCCATTTAATCAGAAACCAAAACTATAGTGATGTTTTTATCCATTCAGGACATTGCTGATCTAAACATATACAACATCCTCGAGCCCTGCAACCATAGTCAAGAAGCAAGAGAAAAGTCTGCTACTAATGACAGGTTACTGTCGAGCTTCAAGACATTAGGTGAGACTGAGAAGCCTCTCCCAGTTCGGAAGAGAATGTTTGGTCGCGCTTGGCCTTTTCGAGCTACAGTCAGAGATGGAATTGTTCCAACATGGCCACAGCTGATGAAATACACTACTGTTCTATGTGCTGCAAGTGAACTAACATCATTTCACTAGGGGAACTGAAATTAGTCATATTTTCGACGTAAATAATCTTAGTTCTGTGGCAATGCAGAATGATGAAGTTGCGACTTCATGGTTGAACAATGAAGCAATTAGGAAAGCACTTCATGTCACAGCGGTTGAAATATGTGTTTGTCTTTCTTTCCACCTCCATCTATGTTTGTTAAATAAAACTAACCTCCATATATTCTTCCATCTGTTAGGAAAGCTTCACTTGGGAGCTTTGTACAGACAGAATACTCTATCATCATGACTTAGGAAGCATGATCAACTATCACAAAAATCTTAATGCTCGAGGCTATCGAGTGCTTATATTCACAACTAGCTCCAGATGTGATGAATAGCATGATTTAAGTCAAAAGCAAATGGTAGAATGAGATGCAAACTAAATGAAATATTCATAAACATGTGTCTATGACATCTATTCATACTCTACTGGAATTTATGAAGAAATTTAGATATAAAATAGAACTAAAATTTGATTTTAGGTTTGAGAATGTCAGTTGATGGAGAGGTTACTAGAGTGTTGATCATTCTTAGGGTACGTATTGTGGTTTAGGGTCCTAATAGTACTTTTGTACTATGAATATTCTGGTAAGATGATTTAATGTATATATAATGACTTCAACCAATTAGGATCCTCTTCTCTGCTCACCGCCTTCGTTACCCTAATTAGGGTTTCTAGGGTTTCGTTCAATCTCAATGAACTCCGATATGGTATCAGAGCATTACTAGATCTAGGGCCATGGAGATTGGATCTGGTGAAGGCGATATCAAATCTGAAGAAATCGACACACTCAGTTCTTGAAGGATCTGGTTTGATGCCAATGAATAACACTTCATTTGGAAATCTCTGGAATCAGAATGTCACGATCAAGCTAGATCGAAAGAATTCTCCGCTATGGGGTCGATCATCGTCCCGATGATTGAAGGCCAAGATCTGGACGGCTACTTGTTCGAAACACTTGCATGTCCAGATCCAGTTCTTGCAAATGAAGCACCGAATCCAGCTTACAAGGAGTGGTATATTCTAGATCGGAAGTTGTGGTTGATTGATGAACACCTTGACACTTGATGTTGCATCTCAGGTGGTGACGCTAAAGAAACGTAAGACTACACATGAATTGTGGACTTCGATTGAGAGACATTGCACTGTGAACAACAAATCTCAGATTCAGGTGATCAAGAAGTAGAGATGTTGACGACAAGAAAAAAACCTTTGAAGAAGTGTAAATATTTGGCCAAGATGAAGGAGTTTGCAGACTCTCTGGCGATTGTTGGTGCACAAATGAGCGACGATTCTCTCATCATCACGAATGCGCTTCTCGAATTGGAGGCTGAGTACTTACCGATGACGGCGGTTCTTCAAAGGCAATTTGATTTAGATTGGCTAGAATTTCAGGCTTCCATGCTTAATTTTGAGAGTTCTTAGAACAAGTGCATACAAAACAAGGAATCAGCTCATTGAGTGTTCAAGATTCCAACAGTGCACCTTTTGGAGGTAATCAGTCTATTATGGTATTAAATGGTGAATTTCTATCAATCACTTAACTCTAAATTGTCATTTGATAATACATTATTTGTGCCTAGCATTAGAAAAAATCTCCTTGGTGTGTCACGATTAACTAGGGATAATAACGTTCTGAATGAGTTTCATCGTGATTTCTGTCTAGTAAAGGATTCTCGTACTAGTGAAGTTCTTCTGAAAGGAACTCTTCACAATGGTCTATATCAATTATTTGGTTTCAAGTAGTCTTCTCTGAACTCTCCTTCTGCATTCATTGTTTCTAATGAAAGTCTACCTGCTCTTTGGCATGCTAGACTTATTACATGTACATTGTGATTCTTTAATTGATTTCTATCCTTACTGTCCTCTTGGTAAGATCCACGCTCTTCCATATAAATCATGTGATAAGATGTCACTACATGTTTTGGATTTAATACATACCAACTTATTGGGCCCAACTCCTATCTCGTCTACCAGTGGTTTTATTTATTATATTCATTTTGTTGATAATTGTACTAGGTTTACTTGGTTATACCCTTTACGATTGAAATCTGATGCTGTAAAAAAATTTCTTCATTTTAAAACTTTTGTTGAAAATCAATTTGGTGCTACTATTAAAAGAGTTCAGTCAGATTGGGGGTGAGTATAGGTCATTTAAACCTAATCTTTATCAGTTTGGTATCTTTTTTCAACACCCTTGTCCTCGTACACATGAACAAAATGGGAGGGCTGAGCGTAAACATAGATATGTTGTTGAGACGAGTCTTACTTTGTTGTCTAATGGTCAGTTGCCCTTGAAATATTGGTGGGATGCTTGTGAAACTGCAACATTCCTTATTAATAGACTACCCACTAAAGTTCTTCAAGGTCTGTCTCCTTATACTAAACTGTATGATCATCCTCCTGATTATACACTTTTGAAAACATTTGGATGTGTTTGTTTTCCTTATCTTAGACCATATAATAAACATAAATATCAATTTCGGTCTAAAAAGTGTGTATTTACAAAGGATATAAGCATTTAAATGTTGTTAGGAGGCTTTTCATTACTCGGAATGTATTATTCAATGAACATGAGTTTCCTTACTCTTCTTTGTTCGATTCTCCTGTTTCAGCTTATGGTAATTTGTCGATTCCTCATACTACTGTTTCATTACCGAGTTCTCCTGGTGTATCTTCTAGGTAATTTTGTTCTGTCCAGTCTACTACTCATAATGTTGTTCCTGCTATTGAACCACCTCGTGTTGACTTTGTCAGACGTCCTAGTTCTAATTGTGATGTCTCTAGGGTCGTTAATTCTAATGCTATGGCACCTATTAATAATCATCCTATTATAACTAGAGCTAAAAGTGAAATTTCCATGAAGAATGTACTCTTGTCTACTACTAAGGACAATGAGATTGATATTCCAACTACTGTTGAAATAGCACTCAATATTCTTGTGTGGAAGGAGGCTATATGGATAAGGAATATCAAGCTTTGATGAAGACGAACATGATCTCTTGTACCTTCTTCTCGTCATCAAAATGTTGAGGGGAATAAATGGATTTTCTCTGTTAAGAAAAATTTTGATGGCTCTATTAACGGATATACGGCTTGGCTGGTTGCTAAGGGTTTTTAACAGGTTCCTGGAATTGATTTTAGTGAAACTTATAGTCCTGTAGTAAAGTCTTCAACTGTTTGTGTTATTTTATCGATTGACGTGCATTTTGGGTGATCTCTCCAACAGTTAGACATTAATAATGCATTTCTAAATGGTACTCTTGGTGAAGAAGTTTTTACAAATCAGCCGACTGGTTTTATCGACTCTTGTCCTTCTCATGTTTGTAAACTCCATAAAGCTTTGTGGTCTGAGACAGGCTCCTCGAGCATGTTTTGTCCAGTTGAGATCCACTCTTATCTCTTGGGGTTTTCAGAATTCTAAAGCTGGCAACTCTTTCTTTGTTTTTCGCGACTATTCTGTTGTGTTGTATATATTAGTGTATTTTAATGATATTATTGTAACTGGGTCTAACACTGTTATCATTCAGTCTTTCATTTCACGCTTGCACAACACATTTGCACTAAAGGATATTGATGAATTGAGTTTTTTTCTGGGTATGGAAGCTCGAAGAGACAAGAGTGGTTTATACTTAACTCAGTCAGCATATATGTCTCAACTGCTGAAAAAGGGTGGCATGGCTTCTGCCAAACTTATTGACACTCATTTTTTCAGCAGGCAAGCCCTTCTATGCAGATGGTGGCCTATCTTTCAATGACCCCACTGTATAGAAGTCTTCTTAGGGGCTTACAGTATTTGGTCCGGGACATTTCTTACATTGCCAACTGCTTAAGTCAATACCAGCAGGCTCCTTCTGTATCGCACTGACAGACCTTAAAAAGGGTATTGAGGTACTTGAAGGGTACTGTGGACATGGGTATATCCTTTAAGCCCAGGACCCACTTGTTTGTACCTGGTTTCTCGGATGTTGACTGGGCCTTTTCCCCAGATGATAAACGATCTATGGCAAGGTATGTTGTTTCCAAGAAGCAGGCCCAATCCAGTATTGAGTCCAAGTATCGTGCCTTAGCTCATGTCACTGCTGAGATATCTTAGTTGCGTTCTTTATTGGTTGAATGTAAGTGCGTTCTTTATTAGTTTCTTGTATAAATGAATGTAAGTGCGCGTTGTAAAAGTATGTGGGTCAGTTGTGTATGTGAGTACACGTGTGCGGTTGTGATGTATTCTTGTAACTGAACGGATGTGATTCACTTCTCATTAATATAAAAGTCTAAGCGACAGAGAATTCATTCATTGAATGAAACTCTGCTCGCCGCCTTCGTTACCCTAATTAGGGCTTCTAAGGTTTCATTCAATCTCAATGAACTCCGATACTGGGTTAGTGATTGGTGCTTTTATTGGCATTGAATTGCAAAGAGGACTAAGCAGAGAAGTGCAGAGAAGTGGCATGTGTTCATTATCTTTGGTTATGTCAACACAATGTTGTTATCATGCATGCGAGGACCACTGACCACATTTTTCAGTTTGAATAAATAAAAAAAAAAAACAGAAAATTTTCGAGTCATAGAAATTAACAAAGCCTGCGTGGCAAAGATAGGCCATATGCCTTAGCGAGACAGAACCAACGGTTGTGAGACTGTTCTTCTAGATAATTTCTAGTTGAAAGAACATGAAAAAAAAAAAAAAAAAACTCTTTTTCCAAATATTGCACCTTAAAAGTTAAGACACCATTTTTAGTTAGTTCATAACTGCAACACAAACATGTCTCAACTTTTCTTTGGCTTAAAAGACAACAAATACCATTATTGTGAAAATTTTTGTTTGATTAACACATTTCACAGTAATATTTTCCAATCTAACACACTTACCAAAATATATAACAAACTAACACATTTAACGTTACACATCACGCGTCACGTCAAGTTGAACAGATACATATGAAAGTTGTGAGTGCAACTCACGACTTTTATATTTTTATTTTTTATTTTTATCTAATATGGAAGTCGTGAGCGCAACTCATGACTTCCATTTTTTTTTGTTTATTTATTTATTTTTTAAATAATTGTTTTTATAAAAATAATCAGTTTTTTTATAAATAATTGTTTTTATAAAAATAAATAAAAATAAAAATAAATAAAATTTTATTAAGTTTTTTCTAATAATTTTTTTATAAAAAATGAAAATAAAAATATGGAAGTCGTGCTCGCAAACCAAGACTTCCATATTTTATTATTAGATCAGCATGATATGACAATGTGACATTGCGATGTGTGATGATGTGGCATCAAATGTATTAATTTGTTATATATTTTAGTAGGTGTGTTAGATTAGTAAATACTACTTTGAAATGTATTAATCAAGCAAAAACTCCATTATCGTGTGGAGACAATAATTGAAGAGAAACATTGATTTCTAGACAAACATCAGAGACGAACTTCAACTTCATAGATTTATTAGCAGATTGATAACAACAAATTCACACTAACAAAAGAAGAAATAGAGACTTGACGGAGAGTTGGATTTTACAAAATTCCAATCCACCCACGCTTTCGAAGAGCCAGACAGAAAAGAGGATCCCCCAGACACACTAATACCGCTAAGGGTCCATCTCTCCGAACCAAAATATAACAAAAAAAAAAAAAAAAAGATAACTTTCCCTACTTGACAATTGACACTTTTTTTTTTTTGAGGTTTTCTTCACAAGTATAACAGATTCAAATTGTAGAATGGCAAGAATTATAACGACAATAACAATAATTTACTGGTAAAAATCACCACAACTGACATGTAGCTTTCTTATCATCCTTCACCGGAACAAACCGTGGCAGAGTCAGCAGTGTGTTTACTCGGGATACACCTTCAAGGGCAGACCAGTCCTCTCCGAGCTGCGCACTCTTTGCGGCCTGCTCCAAGGATTTTTCTGCAGCCTCCTCGGGCATTATCTCGGGGGCACGCACAGTACCTGACCGCTCTAATTCTGTTGGCCCTTGGAGGTTTTCTTGTGTCTCCTCATTGGAATTGATCTGATCTGGTGGCAACGGTGGTTGTTCAGTTCTGGGACTGGCACAGGCAGCATAGGTTGTGACAGCAGTGGTGGAGTTGTCGGGGCTGGAGTCAAGAAAGAGGCAGACCACGGCACAGTCATCTACCTTAGATGTTGGGTACTTTGATCTCCAACCGCGCACAGCTGATTCAACAAGGAACCTTGAAGCAGAGGATCGCGTTGGAGCTGAGGCTATTATGTCTACCACTTCCTTGTTTGATAGCACATCCCACACCTGCATAAAAAAGAATATGATGAGAATATTGCCAGAGAACCATCTGAAGACACCATATTTATGGAGAGAGCATATTTGTAAGAAATTTGGTGGAAAGCAATCATCAATTATTTACAAGTTCAGCTTTTGAAAAGGAGCAAATGACAATCTAAGTCATGTATAACTTTAAAAAAGTTCGCAGGCAACGCGTATTGTTGGGAAAACAAATCGCTCATTGCAGCATTTTTATTTTTTCCTACCCAGCAAAAACAAGTAAATAGTTATTACAAAGGTGATCATAAAGTTCAAGCCTAATATTGAACCCAAATCTTAAATTATTAAAATTTATTAGCTAAACTAACATGTGAAAACTAACACAAGACAGCCATTCACCAAAACGGACTTTCAAAGGAATACGAGAACCAATTCAAATGGATCAACGCCCAAAAATTCAAGACTAACTGTAACTGTTGAAGATGGCCGGTTTTATGCAGAAGGGGCAGCCCAAACAAAGCTTGTCAAGGGAGCTAAAGGGGTTTAACGTCTACATTTCAGCTACATGTAATCTTTTAAAGAAAAGTTGGAGCAGGGAAGCATAAACAAACACCTCTTCAACAACGGAGAAAGAGAACCACGCCACGACTACACGAAAGATAGAATTGCAAATCATGCATCATGCAGACTAAAAAGGTGTGATGTGCATGCCATTTTTTATCGGTTCATAGTTATGCTGTTTTCCTATTGCATCCATCCAATATCAGCCAAACAGAACAAATCTAAATCTGCCAACATTATTAAGAGGAACAAGGAAAGGAAATTAAGTCATTTTCTTACCCCATCGGTAGCCATTACTATAAATTCATCCTTCTCAGTGAGACGTCGATATGAAATCTCAGGCACAGATATTAAACCAAAATCCTTGAGACAAAAATCTCCAAAAGCTCGGGCCATCGCTAAGCCAGGGGAATCATTATGAGGCAGCCAAACTCGAGCAACCTCTGGCTCGTCCTGAAGGGCAAAAACTCGTCCTCTACATTTCCTGATTCTCTCTGCTTCCGCTGCAAGATGTGGAGAAGGACAAGACAAGATTAAGCCTACAAGATGACAGACTCGACCCAAAAGACATATGCTTCATCTATTTTATTACTGTGTTATGTGTTTTAATAGGAATGCACAGATATGCTAGTATAGTGTGGAAAAGAATGTACAAAATGAGGATGAGAAATCCTTTTAAAAAGAAAAGGTAACAATTACAAGAAGCCCAAGTTACATGTAAGACAATGCCATGAAATTGGCACATGAAGCAGCAAAAAGATTTAAGTTAAAGTCAAGTACGCAGGGCTGATCATCATCGTCTCTTTTCTGGATTTTTTTCACACTAGCAAGCAGAATGAAGAAAAGCCTGAGCTATAACTACAGGCAGCTAAAAAAAATATAACTAAAAGTAAAGTAATTAGCACATTTTTTTATCTTAACTTTTGTGAAATGAAAAAAAGCTTTTCATAGAAGCAAAAAAGGACTAGCTAAAACAAAAGAAAAATAATGATCTTTCAAAAGTAATAAAAACAAATAGAGAGCGTCACTCGAAAGAATGAAACAACCAGGCACCAAATATGATAAACAAGGCAAAAACTAATGTAGTAGTGAGTAGTGACAAACAGATTGGTCACTATCTTTTAGTGTCTATCAGCATATCCAAGGAACGTAAACTGATCCGGCTGAATAATGAGGAAAGACAAAGTTACTCTTCGTGAAGAAAGAATATGGTAGTGGTAACATCGAAAGTTGAAAACAAGAATTCTGGAGCCAACCTGTTCAGTTATTGTGCCTCACAGAAATTAATAGAAGTGACATTGTTTACCTATCTCTTCAGTTTCACCATGATCTTATTTCCTATAACACAAAATTCCTTCATCTCATATTCATATTTCATGCAGAAAATGGCAATTGGCAATGATGAACCTCACAGACAATATTACATTCAAAATCAGTCACATACACACCTGGGAGATTTGGCTTGAGGTCCACAGTCAACTGAACTGCAATCAGAGAATCATCAAGATCCCTTGTCCCCAGTATGGCTCTCGAGTCCCCAATGTTTCCAATAATCAGATCATTCCCCTAGAGGGAAAAGCAAGAGAAATGACAAGTTGTAAATAGGAAAAAGCAACAAACACAATACGCTAAAATAATGCAAAGTGAAGTAGCATACAGAACCTACCTGTTTAACCAAGGTGACAGCTGTTGTTCCACTGCAGAAGCAATCAATATTTTGGTGCAATCTTAGTTCCTTATCCATAACTTTGAAGGCCTTCAAAAAAGACTCTTTCAGAGTCAAAAAATCTCAGGTAGCTTCTCCTTTTCATCTAGATCCATGAACGCTCCAGATTCTTCATCACATAAAGATGCAGTCTCATCAGAATTCAAGCTTCCAATTCTACTACTATTCCCTTTAGGCCCATCTTCATTGCCAATATTAACTTCCCAGTGTGCACTAAGCTTCAGTGGAAGACAATCCCTGACTCTTCTAGCAACCATGTGGCCATAAGGACCATGGCCATCAAAAACCCCACAGAAGACAGTGTCCGTTCTTGAACCAAAGTTCTGGACAGCAAAACCAAATTGTTAGTGTTTTAAGGGCAAAACGAAAACCAATGCTGAATATGAAGGAAAGGTGCATAGTTGCTATTACTTCCTTAAAATTGCTTCATCTTATGGGAGACAGAAGAATAGGACTTCCTTGGGTCCAAATTGATTTTGTGTTGGAAAAAATAGATAAATATGACTAGAAAATGATGATGACATTGAAAAGTTAATAGAAACGATGAAAAAGAAGAAAAAAAAAATCATACTCATCAAAAGGTAATAAACTTTTACATTTGGTAATCAAAATTTAAAAGTGGATACAAATAAAATGAGAGTTTTCAATAAAAAAAATACGGTATGATATGGTATTGGTACTACAAATTGGCCAATTCTTGTTATCATAAAAAACAAATTCAATAATATCTGAAAAATGTCATTATGGCCTCCACTCAAATAGAGGGATAACTAAATATCACTATTCCCTTGATTATGTGAAAATACAAAGAAGAAAGCAATAACTCCAGTAACTTTGATGTAGAAGAAATTAAAGGATGAACACCGTTAAGCAAAACTAGAGATTGCAAGAAAACAAAAATAATATAGCAATCATTATTAAGTGAAAGACTTACAATAAAACAAACAAACATATTTTTCCTGCAACTGATAAGTCGGTAATAGTGTCATAATATTTTTATGTATTTAAGTGTTTTTGTAGTAAAGTCTCTAAAATATTAGTCTAATTATCTGTATTTGTCATTTTTAGGTATTATAGACCGCGCGATTGAAATCGAGCTGAAAAACTATACAAAATGGAGTATACATATGCCTAGATATGTTATACATCGAAAAGCGTGCTAACGCGCATCTCGAGGCGGCTTCGGTGGACCCACACATTACGGCATGCCGTTCAAGAAGAAGAAGAGAATTTGAAGTGGATAGATTTGTTAGTTTTATATAGGATATATATAGATCGATTATTATATATATATATAGATATTATATATATATATATATTTATATATTTATATATATGTAGATAGAGATAGAGAACGACCAGGACAAAAAAAAGGAGATAAAGAAGGAACGATCAAAACAGAAAGAGAAAAGAAAGAAAAAAGGAGCATCGACTCTCTTTTCCTGATTCTCTCAGATATCTCTCCCTCTCCATTTTCTTTTATTTTTCTTTGTACTTTGAGTTCTTCAACCATGAAGGACTAAGTTTATAGCCTAGGCAAGACTGCGAGGAAGGTTCAACTGCGCATATTCAATGAATTTGTGAGATTTATATATTTTAATTTCAATCTTTTCATTATTATTTTATTTTCTTTGGTATTGATTGAACAATTGAGGTTAAACACCAGTTTAGACCTTAATTTATATGTCAGTGAGTCGTAAGCACCCGTGCTTGTGCAATAAGACCACACTAGTGGCAAATGACCGTACCAATTGATTAGAACCTTTTGGGACCAGTCAAATACTTTAGGGATCTAGGCTAAATCGGGAGCACTAGCGATCCGGTTGTCTAGGTGTAGTGCATTCACAAATCGAAGTAATGCGACCAATGCGTTAAATCTGGAGCACTAGCGATCAGGTTGCGTGTTTGGTTAGGGAAGTAGTCAACGGTCGTACCTTGGCTGCCGATATCAGGAAGTGCGAGGAACCGCGTACGTCACCGGGTCTATAGCTACACTAGGATAATGTGATTTGTATTTTTGACATAAGTTGACGACCAAATTCAATCTTTTTATCGAACCAAACTTGCATGTCTTGACCTAGGTGTTATTTTTATTAATTGTTTTTAACGTTATTTTAATTGATTTTATTTATTTTATTTATTTTTAGATTAGGTAATTAACGTATTTTCTCTAAATCCCCCGATTTCCATTTTGTTATTTTTCTTACCTAAAAAAGAAACCAATCTCTGTGGGATCGACCCTTTACCGCTATCTACAAAATAGTTGGTGTAGGAAATATATTTTATTGACGCGTTCGGCGCGCGTCAATTTTTGGCGCCGTTGCCGGGGATTGGTTTTTCTTTCTTTGGTTATTTTTGTTGTATATTTATTATTTATTTATTTATTTATTTATTTTTGTATATAGTCCCTTGTTCCTAAAATTTTTGCAGGAAATTTCTCGATGGCCTCCTACTACCATAATTATGATCGATTTGAAGACTCATACTATCATGGTATGAATGGGGTAGGTATGTCACATAATGCACATCAATTTTCTAACTCACATTCTTTTATGCAACAGGTCGAGGCTTGTGATTTTTGTGGGGAATACTTTCATCCCACGTATGCTTGTCCTTACCATTCGAGGTATGGAAATCATCACAGTTCTAGTTATGCATCGCCACAACCCGACTTCTATATGTCTAGGCCAAGTCCACGGAGTCCTCAACAAGAACGGAGAACCATTGAAGACATGGAGAAAGATATGATCTCCGACTGGCTTTCTCCAAGCACCAAAAAATACCCCTTTGACGACTGGAGTAATTCATCATATCAGCAGGACACATATAGTTCCATGCGGAATCAGCCTTCAAGGGATATAATAAGGTTTCTTCTAGAGATTGAGCAAGACATGAACCTCACTGAGCAAGAATTGGACCAATGGATTAAACAAAGGGATCAAGAAGCTGAAGAAGAAATAAAGTCAATTCTCCAAAAAATATCAGCTGAGACCATGAGTGCAATCCCATTGGAGAGTGTTGAGGTAAATGAGGTTACACCGATTGAGGACTATTGGAGTGAACCAGAGGAAATAATTGAAGTTTCCTTTCATGAGCCGGACATTAGCATTGCGCAGAATGAAGCGGATGAAGCCGAGAAAGAAACCGATGTCATTTTAGAAAGGCCTGGAGGAACCGCAAAAAGAGAACAAGGAAGACCAACCTCTGGTGTTGGTGAAGCCACCCACCTTCCCATGCATATTTGTTAGACCTTACAAGGGGGTGGTCGTAAAGGAGCGTTCGCAGATCTTCTACACGGCTGACACCTTTGTGTCAGATGACCATGATTTGACAGATTCTTATGTGTTAGAGGTCCCGGATGAGCTCCTGATTCTGAAGGAGGGCGTGCAGGCTGCATTGCCCAAATATGTTGATTCGCCATTTGTTGTAGATATCTCCAAAGGAGAGGGCATCACGTGATGAATCACAACAAGTCTAGCCAAAGACTTAAAAGAAAGGCGCTCGTTGGGAGGCAAATTCTTTTTTATTTTTTTTTTTTTTTTTATTTTATTTCATTTTTTCTAGCAATTATTTTAGTTTAGTTTAGTTTTTAGTTATTTTAGTTTTAATAAAATTCTAACTTCTATTTCTTGGACTTTTTCAGCGCTATGGTTGATGCATGAGCACCGAGACACTTGGAGCATCCTAAATTTCATCTGGTTTGACTTTGAATTATTATTTTTGTTAGCATAATTTGAGCACTTTCAGGACGTTAGCTGATTTTTAAGATTTAGGTGTTTTAAGACTTGGTTGGATCTTTATTTCCAAAACCCTGAACTTCATTATACCAACTGGTTGATTTCATCCTTAGTTGAAAAACTTCGGGCTCGCAAGATTTGGTTGAGATCATTTAGGTTAACTCCTCTGCTTATTAGTTCTTGCTCTTGTTATGATTCTTTTTGTTTCCTTAGTCACCCAGACATGAGATTTTTTGTTCATTCACTAGTTTTTGGAGACTTTTTTTTAAAAAAAAAAACATTGCATGCGTTTGTATCATTTTCTTATTTATTTATCCATGTTCTTTTTCACCACTCTTTTCTCTCTTTTGTTGCATGGATTTCTTGACTTGTTTTGAACCTTGAGGACAAGGTTCGGAATAAGTTTGGGGGTACTTTAGGACTTGTGGATTGAGTTGGATGGTTTTCTATGCGAAAGACCGCAGGTGAGATTGTTTAAGTTTTTTTTTTTAATTATATGCGGTTATATGCGATTGATGGATGGTAATGGCGGTGTTTGGTATCACTCATTCTCTCATTTCTGCCATTTATTTTTCCTCCATACTTCTCTTTCTCATGTCATTAGAAGTTGATACACTTTCATGCATGCATTTAGTATAGTTTTTAGTATTATTAGTAGTAGACATGTGTCTATATATGTTTGTTCTTGCATTTAGACCTTATATAGTGTCATATGTTGCATATGTTGCATTTAGAGTCACCCGAGACTTTGTTCATGCCTTTGGTTATGGATGAGTACTTTATGGTTGCCTGTTGACTTGAAACTTAGGAGAAATTAGGAGAAACACTTAATCAAGTCGTAGCCCGACATTTTTATGATTTCATGATTAGGGACTTAGTATGTTGGTTGAGCCTGTGCTAGATACCAAAATGGGCAGACGGTCAAAATTGTGCAAGTGATAATATTTTAACTCACATTAGGGAATTTGCCTGATTATAGTGAAAGTGAGAAGGGCTAACAGGAGTTTTCTTAATATTGAGAGTCCCACAAGTTTCCATAGGAAATGGAGCAGGGAAACTTGTGGTGGAAAAAGTGAGAAAATCGGTCCATAGGAAATGGAGTAGGGACCATGTTACTTGAAAAAAAAAATGGAGAAAGGAATAAAAAAAAAAAAAAAAAAAAGAGAGAGAATAAAGGTGGAAGTTTATGAAAACTCTTCAAATAAAAAAGATTTAGCTCGAGTGCTTTCACTAAATTATGTGGGATTTTAAACTTGCGTGCTTGAATGTATAGACCAAGAAAACCCGCGAGTAGTTGATAGTGTTTGTCTTGACTACATCTTTGTCTTGAAAGTGTGATCTTAGTTATGTTTGGGTTGCGGTTCTTGACATATCATAACTCTGAAATTTCTTGAGTGGCTTGTTAACTTGGCGGCTATGTAAACCAAAGGGACTCCATAAATTTCTGAATCGGGTATAGGATTAGTCGAGTCAGTACATATCTATATTAGTAGTCTAGTTTATTTGTGTTTTGTTATTTATTCCTTTGCTCGGGACGTGCAAAGTCCTAAGTTAGGGGGTATTTGATAAGTCGGTAATAGTGTCATAATATTTTTATGTATTTAAGTGTTTTTGTAGTAAAGTCTCTAAAATATTAGTCTAATTATCTGTATTTGTCATTTTTAGGTATTATAGACCGCGCGATTGAAATCGAGCTGAAAAACTATACAAAATGGAGTATACATATGCCTAGATATGTTATACATCGAAAAGCGTGCTAACGCGCATCTCGAGGCGGCTTCGGTGGACCCACACATTACGGCATGCCGTTCAAGAAGAAGAAGAGAATTTGAAGTGGATAGATTTGTTAGTTTTATATAGGATATATATAGATCGATTATTATATATATATATAGATATTATATATATATATATATATATATATATTTATATATTTATATATATGTAGATAGAGATAGAGAACGACCAGACAAAAAAAAAGGAGATAAAGAAGGAACGATCAAAACAGAAAAGAGAAAAGAAAGAAAAAAGGAGCATCGACTCTCTTTTCCCGATTCTCTCGTATATCTCTCCCTCTCCATTTTCTTTTATTTTTCTTTGTACTTTGAGTTCTTCAACCATGAAGGACTAAGTTTATAGCCTAGGCAAGACTCATGAGGAAGGTTCAATCTGCGCATATTCAATGAATTTGTGAGATTTATATATTTTAATTTCAATCTTTTCATTATTATTTTATTTTCTTTGGTATTGATTGAACAATTGAGGTTAAACACCGCTTTAGACCTTAATTTATATGTCAAGAGTCGTAAGCACCCGTGCTTGTGCAATAAGACCACACTAGTGGCAAATGACCGTACCATTGATTAGAACCTTTTGGGACCAGTCAAATACTTTAGGGATCTAGGCTAAATCGGGAGCACTAGCGATCCTATTGTCTAGGTGTAGTGCATTCACAAATCGAAGTAATGCGACCAATGCGTTAAATCTGAGCACTAGCGATCGTGTTGCGTGTTTGGTTAGGGAAGTAGTCAACGGTCGTACCTTGGTCGCCGATATCGTAAAGTGCGAGGAACCGCGTACGTCACCGGTCTATAGCTACACTAGGATAATGTGATTTGTATTTTTGACATAAGTTGACGACCAAATTCAATCTTACCATGCAAGGGAAAAATTTTTATTAATTGAGAGATTTTATTTATTTTTAGAAATACACACACACACACACACACACACACACACACACACACACACACACACACACACACACACACACACACACACACACACACACACACACACATATATATACATACATATCAAAATGTTGCATGAAAAAATAATAAATCTCTGCAGAGGCATAATATTCGATTAAGATAAAAATGGGAAAAATTTAAGAAAAAAATTTAAGAAAAGTTCATCCAATAGAAAGAAATTATGACAGAGCATCCACAGAATAAATGGCTATAGAAATACCTTTTCCCCACAAGAAAAAAGAAAAAGATGAACTAGAACATAAATAGTATTGGAAGAGTGACAATTTAAAACTCTATGCATTTGGGATACAACAAGCTCTAATCAATTTAAAAGAACATTTTCCGGAATTGAATTGAATCGACTATATAGCTGTCAAATATATTCATGGATGACCTGTATTTCAAAAGGTTAGATGAAAAAAAAAACCTTCCGACCTAGCATCCACAAAATAAATGGCCGTAGAAATACATTTCCCCCACGAGAGAAAGAAAAAGATGAACTAGAACATAAATAGTATTGGAAGTGTGACAATTTAAAACTCTACGCATTTGGGATACAACAAATTCTAATCAGTTTTAAAAAAAACATTTTCCAGAATTGAATCGAATATACAGCTGTCAAATGCATGTCATGGAACAAATGGATCGATAATTCAAAAGGTGAGATGAAAAATATAAATACTTCCAAGTTCCAACCAAAACTAAGAGAAGTTAAGGATTAAATAAAAAGTTGGAGACAATCTAAATATTCTGGAGGGCAACAAATCACAACATGAAACCTTGAAATTGAACATAGAAATGGAAAAGAGAGCAAACCTCCCAAACAATCATTGCATCTTGATTGGTCCCTTTCTTGCCTTGCTGAGTAAAGAGAGAAGCAACATCACTGGCACCGTTCAAGAACATCCTACCCGGAATCCTGTGAAGCTGTTCTTCTTTTTTTGCGTCAAACGAAGAAGCCCGAAAACTCTTCCTCCTCATGTTCTTCCTCTTTGCAGCTGCCACCGGAGTTGAGGATGGCGAATAGGAGATAGAATTTCCCCATCAGCTGACAAGCAGGACCCCATTCTGAGGGCCCTGATGATATTGAGTATGCACTCCAGACCAGCCAGCCAGTTGCAACCACCCCTATTTTCAACAGGCGAATCCGTCAGGAACGACTCGCAAACTCTTCGCTAATCGCTACCGTCTCGCCCAAAATCAATGCTATCAATACCCAGATCTTCACAGCAAAGCTACCAACAACAACACCCAAGAAAAACTCACCAAACTACACATGAAACTAGATCGAATTGTGCAGAATTATTTCATAAATACCATAAAAAAATCTCTATAAAGTCTCTCAATAAAGGCAACTCCTTTTGGGGGACTATATGGAATCCTCACCAACTTTACCCCAAAAAAGTAAACTCCAATACAGAAATATCAGAACACGAAAGACCAAAGGCGATTCCTTCCCCTCTTTTTTCAACTCTTTTTCAAATCCAAAGCCGCCCACAGTGAAGCATGAATCAATCAATCAAAGAACAAATTCCAGAGAACAACAGAAGGCGATTCGAAAGGCGAAATCAAAGAACAAGAACAATTCTCCACCAAAACCCTCGAAAGCAAACGCGAATCAATCAATCGAAGAGATATCTTAAGAACCCTAAATCACAGATCTCGATTCCCAACATGAGATCACGAAATCTCATAAACCAACCAAACTGAACCACAGAACACGCCACGATCGCCAAACAGGACCACAACTAGGCTCCTCCACAGCCACAGATCAACCAAATTGCTTATCCCGATCAGATCCAACAGATCCGACGATCACAGCTTCAATCCCCAATTCTCCGCCATTGCTGACCAATTCTCGAAATCAGAGCGAGAACTGCGATCGACAACAACCGAATCGGTCGAATCTTCTCGAAAAACCTCAACTTTAGAGGAATCTAGAAAGCCCTAGAAGAGACGATGAAGCAATTGACGCACAATCGCTTTCTTTCTTTCTCTGTTTCTCTGTTTTAATGGTTTCAGATTATTTATTGCGTTTTGATCTTTTGTGGCGAAGTTGGTTTTGTTATTAAAAATGTGGATAAGTCAGTGATAAAATAATGGATAAAGAATTAATGAGTTCTTTTTTTTAACACTTTCACACTCCAAATTGACAAGCACTTAAGGAGTCCGCACATCGAGAATTTAGCGGACATCGATGAAAAATCAGCAGTCATAACTAAGTGTGTGTCAAATTAGTGTAAAAAATAGTTATTAAATAATTTATTTTTTTATGGATGATTTATTGTTTTTAATCATGATTTTTGGAGATTAATTTTTATTTTCCGGTTTTTGTTTTTTGTTATCCTTAAAAGTCAAGAGGATGTAAAGGTGTGATAACGCATGCCTTTTTGGTAGGGGGGGGGCAGGAAATCACTATTTCACGTGGGCCCTTGGCAAGGCAGGAATTTTTATATTTTTGCCCCCGTCGGAGCGAGGCACAGGGCGAAAGTTCGCCCTGTATGGCAGGGTGGGGCAGGGATTACTCTTGCTCCACCTAATTTTCCCGTAGACCCGCCCTGTACCCCGCCCTATAGGGAATCTTCGTCGCCCTGCTCCGTTCTCCGCTCCACAGAGAATCCTCGTCACCCATCCCGTATCCCGCCTCATGAGAGAAAAAAATGAAAAAATATATTAGTTAAAAAATAATTAACTTTTTTTTGGTAGGAAAAAAAATAAAATAAAAATAATTATCTTAATGTCAATATATTAGTTTAAAAATAATTTGATGAGAAAAAGGAAGTGATAAAAAGAGAAAAAAAATTATGTAAATATAGGTGAAATTTTAATTTAATACTTTATGAATAGAAGATATATTTTTTTTGAAAAATGATTAATTAAAATTTTGTTGCCACTGTAAAGGATATATAACAAATTGACATCTTGTAGAATAAACTAAAAAAAGGAAGTCGTTGATCTAAACAATGCATTTAGAGATTATCGATCAGTATATGTCATTGCTAAAATATTTTTGTTTGCTCTTGAAGAGAAAAATAAAAAAGAGATCGGAATAAAAACTCAAATGTAAAAATCTTAATATAAAAAACTTCGAAAATCAAATAGCTATCAAAAATTTGAAAAGAGCAAAAAAAAATAGTTGATAAAGTAGCCAAGTGACAAAAAGAAGACTAAAGATAATGATCAAGACATAAAATGCACTGTAACGGCCCAATTTTATTAAGTCGTTAATTATTATTTATTTTCAAACGTAGACGTCAACTCAGGTCCACGGGGATGCCTTGGACAAGCAAAATTCCAATGTACAAAGTTTTATGAAATAATTTGTATAAACAAATAAAATAATGTGACAAAATAATAAATTGGTAGGAAATTGGTGACACACGAGGACGTGGTCGACACGCGTATATTGTACAATAGTGTGTAGCCCAAGTGCGCTTGTTGGCGCGCACGACGAAATTGTAGGCGTAAAAGTATAGGCGAATATATATTTATATATAGATGTAATTTAAAATATATATCTATATATATATATATGGAAAATCAAAAATTAAAAAGAAATTTAAAATGACCAAAAAGGACATTGACTTATCAAAGATGAGGATAAGAACATAGGAATATTTTGGTTATTTTACCTCCAAAATATCACAAAATACCACCGCCACACACCATTTTATCCTAAAACTAAAAAATCGAAAGAGAGGAAAATGAGTTGAGGCGTGAGATGAGTCGATCGAGGAAGTCGAGAGCACGAAATCAAGGTAACCTTGTGCTATTGTTGTTTTTGTTGGTCATTGTTGGTGTTGTTGTTGATGTTGTTTTGAGATAGGTGGAGTTTGGATTTGTAGTGTTGTTGAATCGGTGGATTGAGGTGCGTGAAGGATTGGAGATGAAGAGGGTCATTAGTTTGATAAATGGAAGAATTGAAAAAAAAATTGTTCGAACTCGTTAGGGTTGGCCCAACCCAAATAAATAATATATATTTAAAAAAATAGAAGAAAATTTTCTGAAAAATGCTGGAAAATTCTAGAAAATGGAAAAAATTCAAAAAAATTATATTTTAATCAAATAAATAGAAATTAATGAATTTCTATTAAAAAAGTGAAGTATTTGGGATGTTAGCGAGATGTTGTGTCGGAGTTTTTACCTCGTAAAGCGTGAAATTGGCAAAAATATGAAAAAATATGAAAAATTCAGACTAAATTGAGAAAATATGAGAAATTTGAAAAAGAGTTGCGAGACTTTTTCGGGTGTTAGACACCAAGGACTTAAGATACTATAGTCATGTGTCTTGTACGCATCCCAAGGCGACAACGGGATTGGACTGAGGATTTGAGCGACTTTCAAGGTGAGTAAACCCTTAAGAATGCTTTACAACATTTAGTTCGATTTATTTTATCTATCGGACGTCGTATGTTTGTGTACTATAATATTGTTGTCGAGTTGACTTGTCATTAGATTTGTCGGTTGTGTTGCCATATTGGTATTTATTGTTTTATTGTTTAAATTAAATTGATTTATGAAATATGATTGATTGTATGGTATGTGGTTGATTGTACGATATATATGGTTCATTGTACAGTATATTGTTGTAGTGTTTCCTCTTATATTGTGATATTAGGTACCATGTCGGCCACCTAGAAGACCATAGTACTGGCCATGCTTAAGTGCTACTCGTTGACAGTACCTGAGATTTGATTGTGTGTTTATATAGACGACTGGTAGGGTGCAACCTCGTCGTGCTATTCTCTGGGATATGGTTGTGTGATTATATAAACGACTGGTAGGGGACGCCCTTGTTGTGCCATTCTCTGGGATATGGTTGTGTGATTATATAGACGACTGGTAGGGTGCGCCCTCGTCGTACTATTCTGGATGTGCGTCTTGATAGACCATAGCATGTGTTCTAGTCATGTGCTAGTGAATATGCTACCCGGGTGTGCTAGACATGTGTGGGTGCACCGTGGGTCTATGCTGGCCACCTAGATGGTCCAGGGTCACTTGTTTGAGGTATCCTCACGGGTCGTGTCTGGTGAATAGCCCCAAGTATGCTCTAGTCCGCCTCGTTAATTCAACAGATGACAAGCCATTAAAGGTACAATATTAGTTATGTGCTACTAACCCCTTATCTTGCGGGTTTTATTATATACATTTCGGTTGTATATTTTTCTGCTACTAATATCTTGTTTTGCAGGATTTGTTGGTTATTAAACAGTTTGTTTATAGTTTTGATGAATGGTTGTTATTCATGATATTGTTGATTTACTTGATTGATGATTTCCAATTAAATATTGTTATTATGGTTTATCGAATGTTATGGTTTCTGGAATCGTACTACACTCATGGGAGTATGTTATTCAATTGCCAGTTAACATACTCGTATGAATAGTAGATATATTTGATTTATTGTTGAATATTGTGTGGGCTTCTCTTAGGAATTACTTACAGGACTCGTCACCGTATTTGTTGGATAGCTTGAGTGTAGATCTAGATACGAGCAGAGTCGCAATGACACTGAGCGATTTTCTTTGACAGTTTCCTATCCAGGACCTACTCGTACGTGTGCATTTGATATTCTACTTTATATTGGATATCGAGGGGACTTTTATGACACAGGTACATGTATATATTTTACTTTGTCGTTTTATATACATCTACTGTTCCGTATTTTCCACATAGGATTGATGCTCTTAAACTTTTGATGAATAAACTGCAAATTAACATATTAATGCTTTCGTTGGATTATAAGTAAAATTAAAAGCTAAACTTTGATGAATGAAATTGGAAATATGATGTGGTGTGTATGGGACATAGTGAGGTCGGTGATTAGGTGAAGTTGTGGGCCCGTGACGCACGTGGCGGCCTCAAGTTTTGGGGCCGTCACATGCACGAATGAAATTACGTAAGAAACTAATTATATAATCATATTTAATAAGCGAATTGAATCAATTAATCCTCAGTACGTAGTTTTCAATAATGTTCTAAAACAAACGTTGATTAATTAAATCCCCCTTGAAATACTATTAACATACAATTGATTAAAAATTTTGTTTGACAGATATTTAATTGTTAATTAGTATGATTGACTTATTCTAATTAATCATATAAAATTTGAAACTAATAGCACTTAAGTAGAGATGCGTTGTATGTGCATCAAATAAAGGTATAAAAAAATATCAAAGATTGCGGATCAAAACATGGACTTATATAAAGTTCATGCCCCGTGGAGAATCCGACGAGGCGGGGCATGGGGCGGTGAAGCTTGCCTCCTAGAAATTTTGAGTCTATAAAAATATCATAAATAAGTTAAAAGACAAAGTGTATGGTCAAGTGTTGTTAAATTATGATTTTCCTTTTAATTAAGGACTTGGTTATATGGTCGACGGCTCAGTGGAATTTGGAGATTGCAGCACATATTTTTTGCCTGGAAGCTTAGGAGAATTGTTGAAAAAGTGATTGGGATATTTTGCGGCCCGGGTCCACTTTCACAGTGCATTCAAGTTACACAAATTGAGAACAAAAAAATGTTTATGTATACAAAAAATGCAAAAATATCAGCGAGTGTGAGAAAACACGGTATTGAAATTGTTTAACAATGTGATGATTGAGAGTTTGAGACATCGAGACGTGTACTTAAATTTGGTTCACATGTCGATTCAAGTTTCTCTTATCTCATTTCGAGCTAGTTTTATACAAAAATTTCTTGTCTTGTCAATTGTCAATTTGTCATACATATTCATATATAAAAATAGATAAGCCGTTCTTTTTTCTTTCTTTCTTTTTTGGTATTTTCATTTTGTTAGGAACTGTTTTCACTTCACTTGTATGTGAGTGAAACTGTTTCCATTGGGCCACTCAATTAATTTAATTAATTGATATTTTTAAAACAAGAAAAGAGTCATAATTTTTATAAGCATTATGCTTATTTATTTTTCATACTTTTTATAAGTACTCTTTTGCTTGAGCAAAATGTCAACAATAAACAGTTGTATCAAATAACTCCTTTATAATCTATAAAGTTCATATTAATTAAAAATTAATAATAAATGAATATTATCTCGATGGTGATTGAGAAACTTGTAGCCGTCATTATGAGAATGTTGTTCCTAGCTTATGTGGATGTAATATTTGTTATTTTTATTGTAATAAATTGTTATATTTTTTTAAGAGTTAGGAACATCAATGCCACAAATTCGATCGAAAAGAAAAAGCTCATGTCATATTTTCAAACTAAATGTGCACAGGCACTCCAGAGAGTGTTTTTCAACACTTCACTTGTGAAAACTTAAAAGGAAAATACTAAATTACTCAAAATAGGCAAGTAAAATGGACAAACACTCGTATGTGTCGATTGAATTAGGCATCAAAATATGTGCATCTATGTTCGTAACAAAATTTTTGTTTATTTAAAAGACACATACAAATACATGCCCATTTTACGCGTCATTTTGGTGTCCATAATTATGTCTCGTTGCAGTTGGAGTTGGTGTTGTTACGCGCCGAACGAGACACTTTGTCTGTGTTTCTTATTCAGTCTGGCATAAACAAGCATTCTTATGCACGTTCTGTGTTTCTTATTCAGTCTGGCATAAACAAGCATTCTTATGCACGTTCACGTTTTCTACGCACACAAGCAACAGTAATGATGTATCATTTATGCAACAAAAATGATGTATCAATTATTATTTTTTTGAAGAATGATGTATCAATTAGAATGGATTTAAAGGATTTAGAAAGTATATATACAGTACATCATCAATTGCACTAAATCGAGTGCAATAGAAGATACTACAAGAAAAGTTATTTGTTGTAACAAGATATTTTATGGCAGTTAAAAAATTGTCACAAAATTATTTATTGAGGCAAAAATTGCCTACCACTATTAAATAATTAAGAAGTCTAATATTTTATTTGTAATTTGTTATAAGTTATTTAAGGCAGGGATTGACTGCCATAATAAATGAAACCCAATTATTCTCTGCATGGAAAAAACCCTAAAGCATCGCCTCCTTAAGAAAAATCAATTTGGAGGACGAGCCAAATAAAATAAAGGAAAAACAGCTTTTTATGTAGGCTCAATAGGTGTTGACTAGGCGAATTGTTTGTGTTGTGTGCCCTACTTGGGATACGATATAATTTTTCAAAACTAAAACCGCTTACGTTGAATCAAAAAGACACTATCGTTTTTGCGCGACTTATGACTGAGAGGGTACTTTAGTCTTTTTGCTCTAGAACACAAAACTCGAACAAACCCTTCTCAATCGTGTAGTGTTCTCCAAAAAAAAAAACGAAGTCAAGAAAATTTCGAACTGATCTAGGGCCCTTAACTTCCAATGTTTACAAGAATAAAAAAATGTTGTTGTTATACTCTAAAACTTATTTAATATGTAATTAATATACAACCAAAATATTTATAATTAAAAAAATTAATATATAATAATTTATAAATTTAATTTAATCCTTTATTTTATAATATTTAATCAATTAACAATCATTATTTTTGTCATAAGTAATATTTAATTATATTTTAATTTTAAAGTCAATAAGCTTTAACAACGTATGACATAATGACATAATTAAGTGTTGCTAAAGATCAATTTTCTTATAGTAAAGGTGAGTCATGTTCATGGACCTCAATCATCTCAAACACACTTGTACTTCTCTCGCTCGCATATATATCTCTTCTAATGACGAACATCGATCGATCGAGACTACCACGAGAACTAGAATTACTCGGAGGGGACACCAATATTGGACGACCTTGGTGGTTGAAGCTTATATGAATAAGATGAGAGAATTGTCTGCTTACAGAGTTCGTTCACTTCCTAGGTTCCTTTCACCAGCGACAAAAGTGTTCAATTTGTATTATCCTAACTTTGGAATCCCTTCACCAACATTTTTTCCAGGGTACTCAACCTCTATGATGATCATCCCTCTACCACAAATACCAACATCTCTTCCAGGGTCCATGATCATCACTCCACCACCAACATTTCTTTGGGGTTCATGATTATCCCACCACCAACACCTTTTTTGGGTCACGTATGACCTTCATGACCATCCCTCCACTTGTTCCTACAACTACTCAGGAATACCTGCTCCTAGGGTCGTTGGACCCTGAAAATTATCAGCTCAAATTTATCCGATGGGGATGAAGAAATTTATGATGCATTCCTCCGACAAGTGGATTAATCAAAACAAATAGCTTCGAGTGCATTTTTTTAATTACTCTTTTACTTTATTTAACACACAAAGTCACCAGCTTTTTCTCAATTCCTTGGTGAACGAAATTCCCCTCTTTTCGAAGTGCATCTTGTGGTTTAAGGGGAAGATATTCAAAGGAGGACGTGATAACACCAAAAAAAGAAGAAGGATGAGGGTGAGACGTCTGGAGTTAAGGGGAATGGGAAGAGGGCGAAGATTGGAGAGGAGGCGTCCGAAGTGAAGGAGCAAGAGACCAACGACGACAAAGGTCAAAAGACCAACAGCTATAAGGAATACTACAAGAAAATCGATTTTTAATGATACTTAATTATGTTATTATACCATACGTTGTTAAAACTTATTAAATTCTAAATTAAAATATAACTGAATATTACTTTGGACAAAAAATTGTAATTATTACTTGATTAAATATTATAAAACAAATAATTAAAATAAATTTATAAATCATTATATATTAAAATTTTAATTATAGATATTTTGGTTGCATATTAATTATATATTAAATAATTTTTAACACGTATATTATAAAAACAACTTTTAATGTTGTAATAGACATTTTTTTCTTTTAGTGGGAGCAGGAGACCAACATAAGTTATCGAATTTAATTATATAAAAAAATGAATGGAACATGAT
The DNA here is from genome assembly GCA_039657345.1 of Stephania japonica. Taxonomy (NCBI): domain Eukaryota; kingdom Viridiplantae; phylum Streptophyta; class Magnoliopsida; order Ranunculales; family Menispermaceae; genus Stephania; species Stephania japonica. The sequence goes on from CM077558.1 coordinate 52,299,664, forward strand.
TGTTTTTAACAAAGAATTGTTGCAAGGTGAGAAGTATCTAATTTATCTAATGAACAAATTTGTGATGCAAATCGAGGATAACTTTTCAAGATAATCAACACAAAAAAGTTACTTCAAATCCCAATTATTAATTTTGGATGTCATATCAATACCCACTTTAACGAATCCCAAAAAATAAAAAATACAAACAACACAAAAAATGTAACACATCCCAATTATTAATTGTCGTTATTTATGACGTCATTACAGACGTGGATGACAGCTCGGACACTCGTGGACTCCGCAACTATATCTGATCACGACCGTATTAGGTATATAGTATGTTTTGTGTGCTATTTGATTTATTTTGCAACGTATATGTTCAATTTAGTTAAATTGCATCGCAATATATGTGTTTATATTGTAATTGTCGAGAGAGACAGTGTGATGGGTATTCGCCTCGAGTAGCGTATAGACGCAGGTACCGGGTGGGCGAATGATTGGTACATTAAGCCAAAGGTTCATACACACATAATAAATGATTAAATGCGTTAAATAATTAATATAAAATGTCGTATATACATTGGTGATACGAGTGTACGCGTTTGACACGTGACATAGGCCGGGATCGAATCTATGAACACCCGAAGGTTGGCTTATTTATTGTGAGAAAGATGAGGATACGGGCTTAAACCGTTTAAGTCACCGAAACAAGTCACTTACGGTGGACATTTTGACCTCATATGAACCATAAGATCAAGCTTTGAGATCAACAAACACACAAGATGACATTTTTGGTATAAATATCTTAAAATCCCACTCTTCACAACCTTTCTCTCTCATGCTTAAGAGTTGGACGAAAATTTAGCTAAGGAGGCTAGGGTTTGTAAGCTTTAGGAGGTTGTTTGGAGCACAAGGAAGCTTGAAAATCGAATAAAAAAGTTAGATCCGAACTCTCCTCTCCGTTCTCTATCTATCAAACGTATTTTCTCGGGTTTTGATAAGGATTTTGGAGTCGAGAATTAAACACACCTGTTTGTAGGGTGTTGCTATGGTTTTAAGTGTTGTAGTGATGCAACAAGGGATGATTTTTAGTGTTGTTTTGTAGTTGTTTTGGATTTTCAATTGGATTTAGGGTTTTGGCCGAGAAATCTCGGGGTTTTCGTCTCGAACATGTTTTGACGGGGTTTTTGGTGGTTTATAGTTGTTTGGATGTTTAATAAGTGTTTGGGATAAGCGTGAACTGCGTAGTGAAGAGCCGTGGGGGTCCGAGAACCCTATGAGGAATCTCTGGTTTAGACACCGCCAAAGGTGTTGTGGGGTTAAAGCCCACATCATCACCCGCGACATCTAGACGAGATGCCCTTTCCACCTTACACTTTAAATTGCATCGTGGGGGTGGAAGCGTGACGGTGTTGGTCACAGCGCCTATGACGCCATGAGCCTTTGCTCACGGCAGTGCCTTTTGCGGCGTCCCAAATAGTAATTCAAAAATAAATTTTAAGAATAAATGGCCTATTGAGGGTTTACCTAGGGTTTTAATATAACCCATATGGAAGGATTAATGGGTATTTTTAACAATGATTTAGTATGGAATGAGGATTTCCGAGGTTTGGAGATTGATTAGGTTTATCAAAAATCAGGTTTTTAGGTTGATTTGACAACTAGTTGACATGCGGCTGGTGGCATGTATTGGCATCGGCGCTAGTGAAATAGTGGAGTGCGGTTTAAGGTGTGTAGTATCCCAACTGAAATTCACTTTGAGTGTTTATTGCTTGAATATTTGAAATCATGTCTTGTTGTTCATTTATTCTCATTTCTAGTGTTTATTTACGGACGAATGAGTTTACTCCCCCTGAGTTTATTATATTGCGTTGGCATTGTGGCACACTAGGCCATAGCATTTGTTTTAGGGGTATGTCAATGGATTGTCGACTTGACTACTGATTTTTCCTATACACATGTCGGTGCGTCGTGGTCTACGGCGGCTACCGAGCGAACTTAGGGATTTTTTCTGTTCGAGTTTACTTATTGGCGGTGCCTGAGCGATAGTCTAAAGTATGATGCTAGTCTGACCAAGATTGTGCACGCACGTTGATTCAGTATTGTTTGATATACATGCGAGGGTCCTTCCCAGTTGCCTGATTTTTTCTTCCGCATGTTTATTTAATAGTATTTTGATTCCAAATTTATTTATATTATTTACTCAGTAAAGTTCCTTATGATTACTCATTTTGGACTTGTAACGACCCTAAATTATAACTCGTGCCACATGTCAATTTAGGTCGTTCGTGAACCCTTGTCGTGATACAGCTGTCCAATTCTCGGTCATTAACGTCAAAGTATGCTATTTTTGTTTGGTGTTTTGTATTATATTTTATTACCCAAATGTATATCTCAATGTCCCAAACGTATGAGGACGTTTCTGTGTGAGCATTGGTGTTGAGAAATGGGTTCGGCTCGATAGGAACATGAATAACTAATTTTGAGCGAATGATAGTCGAGTAATTAACAGTACAAGGACTTAAATGAATTAAAATCATTGACAAAATATAAAATAAATCATAATTAAAAATCGTAAAGTCTATTTGATACGTTGGTACGTTCGGGACGATGTGACAATCGAGTCGTTGTATGAAATGGATCCGAAAACACGAGTATTGTGTGAGAAATCACTAAGTAGAAAAATTGTGTCATCTATTGAAGTTACACACTTGTGTCAAGGCTGGTGGATGGATTAAGTGATGGCCTAGGGATGTGCCTCGAGATTCGTGTGTGATTTTAGATGATGGTGGAAGTATAAAAGCTACCCCACCACCTTTTCTCTATCATCTCATTTCACTCTCTCTTTCTGTTCAACGATCAACAACGAAAACGGTGTGGGTTCCGAAGGTTTCGTCGCGATTTGACGCCGAATGAACGATTAATCACGTATTCTAAGGTAAGAATCCGATTCTCCACGTGTGTATCTACGTTTTGGTGATTTCTTTTTTGGGTTTTCGTCACGATGATTTCGAACGAATTTTTCGGGAAGTGTTGGAAACGATTTTGTGTAATGGATTATTGATCAAATGGAGGATTTAATTGTGAATTGTGAAGTGATTTTGGTGATTTGGAGAGTTATTGAATTTTTCTGAATTGTTGGGGATTTTTGATGAATTTTTGTCTGATTTTCGAAATCGTAATGTTTTTCTGGGTTTCGACGCGAGCGAAAGTGGCTTGGCATTGTATCAAAGGTTTAATCGAGGTTGGAATAGACTCAAAGCACGACGACGTGAGCCGGGGTGTCAAAAATCCCAACTTAGAGGTGTTCTGGCTGAAGAGGCTGTGAGCACAAACAGCTCACGGCGCCACCCAAGGCGTCTAGGGCAAAGGCCATAGGGCTCACGCTGCACGAGTGCCACCTAGGGTAAGGACCCCCATGGCATGTGGGGCAGTGAGCCCCATTTTTCACGCCGTGGAGATGCCGCCAAGAGTAAAAAACCCACGGCGTCCCGACGGCGTAGCACTGTTCACAGACCCAATTTTTGAATTTTTCAGAAAATTTTGGAGATCTCTTAGGTATCCAAATGGATCCGAATACAATCCAATACCCCAGTAATTGAACTAAATAGTTGAACGAATAAAATTATGGAAAATTAGATAAAATGTGGGTAATTAACGGAAAATTTCAAATTAAATGGTTAACAGGGGTTTTAGTTGGTGACGGGCTATCCGAAAATTCATAGGAGACGAGTCAGGGTCTGTGCCCTAAATTTTGACCCGACTACGTGATACTAGACAGTAGTTCGAACTTCAAAAGTCGACACCGAAGCAATGTTATGCTTCTGTGATGTGTGTATTAGTATTGTAGTTCATTACGAGTCTCGTGCCATTCAAGCAATTTTTAGATTGAGTTAGGCTTTGCCTAGATAAATGGTTGAGTAAAACACTGTTAAAATATAAATAAATGAATTATTGGATAATTTAATAATTATTTAAAGGAATAAGGCGGGACTACGCGCACGATGAGTCGAACCGAATCGAAGAACACCGTTTGAACACGGGAGTTGGATAATTACATAACAAACTAACCATGTGATAGAATTGTTAAAGTGACACAGTTCAATGGTGGAGAGCCCATAGATCAGCCTCGAGATGTGTGTGTAGGGGAAGATGAAGGGCTAGACATGTGACAACACATTACCTACCCCACTATTCATTTACTATTCACATCTCCTTTTATATATATATATATATATATATATATATACATACCAATCATCTCTCTTATTTTTCTTCACCACCGTCCTCACTCTCACTCCTACCACTCCTCCACTCTCTCCTCCTCCCTAGTTCGCCACCGCCGACCACTAGCTCTGAGTAATTGGACCTCACCGAAGGTGCTCTCTCCCGGTCTCTCTCTCACTCTCTCGGTCTTCTCTCTCGATCTCTCCCTCTCCATCTCTCGGTCACACCTCCTTTCCTCCTCTCTTGACCGTCATCACCACCTCCCTCTACGATACTGAAACCTCGGACAGTCACTGGAGCTCTCTCTCTCTCTCTTCCTTTCTCCCATTGTCACGACTGTTTTGTGCACTGGTGAGGCGTTCCGCCATTGTTAGGCTAGATCGACAGGTCGGGGACGGTCGGGGACGGTCGGAGACGACCCACGACGGTCTTGCCAGGGTCTTGATAGTCGGGAACACCCCCCATCACCGTAGTCATTGGGTACGTGGCTGAGATTCACTGGTATTTTTGGAATATTTTCTTTTCAAACTATTTTTGTGGTTACATTTTGGAGTGGTTGTCGGAGTCTTAAGGTGGTCGGGGACGGTTGTGAGTGGGCCCACCAGGCCCACCGGGATCCTACAACCCCGAAAGGTCGATAGATTTGCGTATATATGTGTTTGAATCTCAACTTTTACAAGTGGTTTTGTTGTGTCCATATGGACAGTTTTGGGGCTGTCTCGCCGGAGAACACCTCAAGGGGCTACGTCGCCGCTGGACCACCAGGACTGGAGGTTTTCGGGGACCTACCAAGCTTTGGCTTAGGTCCCACAGCCTCTCCGGAGTGGCCAATAATAGTGAGGCGAGCGCGAGTGTTTGTTATTTCATTTTTCATGTCATTTCATGTTGAGATATACTCCTTCCTGGAATTCGCTGCAGTGCGCAGAGCCACCACTGTGCCACCATGACCAGAGATGTCGGGGACCAAGTTAAGTCCATACTTGTGTCTCGCGACTCTTGGAGTAGCCCAAAACAGCGGCGTTGTTATTCATTTATATCATTTATACATATTAGGTATGTTGTACTTTTGTCATTGGAAACCACTATCATGGCAGCTCTGCCATCGACGCGAGGACATAGAGGGATTGCCGAAGACCTTACTATGTTCATCATGGAGTCTCACAGCCCCCGGAGCATCTCAATTAGTAGTGGTAAGTTTTGTGAGCGTCCTTTTTCACGTGATATCATTGTTTCACATCTCGTCGCAAACCATCGCGTATGGTCGGCATTGCCGCCGGATGCCATGACTAAAGGAGTGTCGGGGATCACAATAAAACTCTCGTGTGTGTCCCATAACTCCCGGAGTGTCCATATCGATGGTGATGAGTCGTTGTAATGGCGAATTCACGTGTGAGTATTTTTATCACGTCGAGTGATCGTTGACGTGACATAGAGCATGCCTACGACTTTTCCATGTCGTGTTGGCACCCTATGGACGTTGGACCACACTCGCGAGCTTCCCTACTCGTCGGTGTATGGTCATTTTGAGTTCCTATTGAGTCGTTACTGTCGAGCGATATTGATATTATGTTTTCAAGTCGATTGGACGGTAGTGGCGTCATGGTCACGTCGCTAGTCCGCGAAACTATGACGTGACCTATTAACGACCGAGCCGAGACTATAATTCATGAGTAGGTTTACATGTAGTATGATTATCGATGTCATGATATCCCAGTCATGGTTGTTATTGTGGTTTTCAAGTCCGAGAGAGAGTATTCATTTTTCTATTTAATTGTTGAATTATTCGAGTCATTTAAAACGATGAAAAAATGCTAAGGGTATCAACCTAAGATTAGTTAATGACTCGACCCATTTAATTAGAGTTTCCGACCTTGTCAGGTGTAACGACCCAAATTTATTTAATTGGGATTAGTGTTAATCACGGGGATTAACGGGTTAATTCGGGCGTTACGTGGACAGCTGGTAGGTGGACTCGGATATGAGTACCTAGGTTATATTGTGTTATTTGTGTATGTTGTATGTCTATTATTGTGATGTGGGAATTTAATAGTATTTATATAAACATCACATGTGTGTAAGTTGATATCGGACAAGGCTACGAGTCGGGTATATGTCTCGGAGTGTGTGTCAGGGATCGGGTACCGGGTACGGGATAGCCGGGGTGCAGGGCATGGGTTGCCGGGTAGCTGAGAGTTAGTCTGACCCTAATTATCATTTTATGGATATTATGGTGGGCTTGGATAGGTTTTATGAGTTAAATAAATTGGAATTAATCAAGTCCTATAGTTTGAATTGAATAAAACAACACACCTTAGATTATTCTCGAGATATGCAACAGATCAAAACAAGGCAACTAGTGTCATGATAAGGTGTCCAAGAATTGGGTGACACATGCTTGACAAGGACTGTCCGATTAACCTCGAGATGTGTGTGAACGCAAGATTTGAACAAACATTATAAATAGCATTTTGATCGTGGAGACATGCAAAGAATAAGAAATTTCTCAAAATTTTGTGAGAATCTGAGGGAGGAAACGGGAGTTGATGAGAAAATTCGTGTGAAGGAGACTTCAAGAAGGCATCCAACCACAAATTTCAGGTAACCTACTCACCCAAATCCTTGAATTTTCCTGAAAAATGGGTTTTAGTTGGGTTGGAGTGAAATTTGGATTTTTGAGGGAATTTATCACTGGAGTTTTAAGAGATGATGTTCTTGAGGCTGAATTTGTTTAAATACATAGTTTGGAATCATAATTGTGCTAAATTGAGGGGGTTTGGTGATTTCGGATTTATTTACATCCACACTTTGATTTTCGGTTTTAAGAGAAAATCTTGTTTAATTGATGTTTGGATAGTAATTTGATGTTTTTGGAGTGTGTGCATGGTTAGTATGATGAATTGAGGTGTTAGGAACAAGGAAAACCCAGAATTAGTTTCTGAATTTTCTGGGCAGCGTGTAATTAGCGCGCTAGGTTATGAACACTAGCGCGCTAATCACGCTGGGGAAGATGATGAACAGTGTCGAAGATCAATTAGCGCGCTAATTCCCCTAACTAGCGCGCTAATACCCCTAACTAACGCGCTAATACCAGAACCCCTGAATTTTTAAAACATGAAATTGAGCCTAATTAATAATAAACCCACTTAATTAATACAAAACACTATAAATGGACTTTATGGACTGGGGAAACCATAGCTCGGGCATCGGGGAGTTAGGTGGGTCAGATTGGCGGGTCCGGAAGTCAGAGAGCATATTTCAAGTGCGTAAAACCCTTTAGAAAGTTACATTTTAAATTCATGGCATGCATTTTTCGATTATCTAATCGTATGCGGTGACTGCTGGTGGTCACGCATAGTTTTTCATCTTGGTTATGGCTACACAATTGAGCATGGGCTAGTCTGCGACGGCGACCGTATAGATAATAGTAGAATCTATCTACAACTGTCTCTAGGGATTAAGGGTACTCTTAGAACTAAAAAGCTTGGAAAGAAGTATGCCCGTTTATTGAGTTGAGGTGTAGTCATTGTATAACCTGTTATTAAACACTGATTTGTGCTAAGAACTCCGGTTTGCTATCATACGACCGGAGGGATTAAATGAGTGATGATTCATTTATCTATTGATTTTACGTCGAGCCCATTTAGTTAATTATTTGTTGGATTTTGGATGTTTTACATTTTCAATTAATGTGTGATTGATGTGATGCTGTGATGGTTGTTTACTGCCAGCCATGGGAATATGATTTCTGGTGTCAGGGTCATATTCACATGTCTCGCAGGTTATCAATATTTTTATGATTATCGTGCAGACTTCTCTTGGGAATTTATTCCCTGGGCTCATTGTTGTATGTGTTGAGCAACTGAGCGCAGATCCTGGTATGAGCAAGAGCAAGGGAAAAGAGGTACTAGGCGACTATCTCTGAGGCCGTTGCTGCTGACAGCTCGTGTTTTGACTATCGAGTATGTATGTATATATTATTTTGCTGGGTTTTGGGAACTTTAAAACTTAATCACATGTATATGGATTACTGTTTACTTCGTCTCAGTTATATACATGGTGTTTATTTCTGGGTTTTCCACTACTTAGGTTAAATAAATTCTCATAAAATACGAATTAAATGTTTCCGCTATTGTTATTGTAATTAGCTAACCTACTAGATGTTTAGAAAAATTAAACAACTTAATATAGGAGGATTAGTTGTACAAAGCGTCACTTCACCGAGCTGCAGACGTGGTTGTAGTAGTGACGTGTCCGATAATGTGACATGCGTTGCTGGGCTTGCGAGCGGAGGGCGTGGGTCACAGGACGACCCCGGGAGATTGGGGTTGTCACATCAGGTAGCAGAAAACTCGGAGATACATGCTAGGAACCCGAGAGTGTTGTTACGCGAGTTGCGATAGTTTAGGTAAATACACTTGCCTTAAAGCTTGTGTACATTAGTAAGCCAGTTAAGAAATTCTCATGTGATTCATTATCATTTATTGCTATTCTTGCTATTATCCATTGTTGGCATTCAAATTCCCTTATTTTCTTGGTATGTGTGTTCTTTGCGTAAGTGTGTCGATATAGTATCATGTGGCCTGCACTAGTTGGGGAAACTTGGGTATTTCCTATCGAAATTACTGCTACCCACAGTGTTATGTGAACCTGGGTACTGATTGTGAAGGTGTCATGTGGCCCGCACCAGTTGGGGAAACACGAGCCACTCTCTGCAACAGTGCCTGACCACCCCTGGTGTTGTGTGAACCTGGGCACTGGATTGTTGTGGTTATTGTTGTGGATTTTGACCGCTTATGGCCTCTTTTGACTCTTAGAACACACATGTTTCGATTGCTATCATTTCAGTCTGCCTATCATGCACTTTGATCTATTTATATTCCTGTCTTTAAGTTACCACATGATATTTAGACTGCTTTATTTGATATTCATGAATTACTGTGAAATTTTTCTGGCATTACTTTCGATTTCTCTCAGTTGCTTAACGTCTAGTTTGTGACGGTGGGTGCAGATATCCCGGAGTGCAACAAGGGCAAGGGCCCTCTACTTGGTGATTTGCTCTGAGGACCTCTCAGAGTACGCGACTTCAAGATTAGGTTAGATTTTTTTTATGCTTATTGTTGATTGTATAATATTTTTATATATACGATGTTGGTTATTGAACCGGGGATCATTTTTGAGATGGATACCATAAAACTCGAGGTTTCACATTTATATAGACTTCCTGATTTTTGTTTGATTGAGTTATTTCCCAATACTTGTTTAGTTTTTCCGCTGCGTATAATTGCAATAACTCTTTCATAAATGTTAAATTGATTAATTGGATACTGACTAGGCTCGTTAGGCTCACTGAGTACCAACTCGAGGTTTGCACGGGTTTAGGTCGGGCGTACCCAAATGCATTAGGAATTTGGGGCCGTCACAGTCTAGTTGAGAGCGTATTAGTTGGATACAGGTAAGTAAACCAGTGAGGACGTTTACAATTATTTCTTGAGCTTTTAATTTTATTGTTATTACTCTATCTTGTTTTGAAAACTCTATTCCTTTAAGTTTTCCGAGGGCAAGAGAGTCAACGTGGTCCTTGCAGCTTTTTGGGCCTTCTGAGGTAACATACCAGGGGTTGACGGCTGGGAATGCATGATACTGGTTCTGGTTCTATGCGGGTGAGTGTTTTTACCTGGACTACTAGGGAATCTCATTCGCATGGACTTTCAAACTGCGTGAGTGTACCGCGTATACCTCGACTCAACGACTGTTTGGTCGGGACTTCTTGTGCCTATCTTTGTGTTCCAGGACACTCATTTTCGATAACTCAGTTGATTTATTTATAATCTTATTTATTCATGCATTCCCTGTCCTTTCTTTCTATCGTCATGAATATGACTGGTTGTTTATTTATTTCGAAATGTTGTATTTATGTCCTGCTTGGCGTTACTTACTTGGGCTCGTCATTCTTGTGTTTGACGGAGTGTAGATCCACAGACTAGCAAGGGAAAGGCTCCACAGCTTGGAGATTTGATTTGAGGATCTTGGAGCGGCTTTCCATTTGTTGGATTAGGTGATTTTCTTGTATTATTATATATATATATATGTTGTTTAGAAACATGGGTTTAGGTTGTGAGAGATTATGGGCATGTACATCTCTTAAGTTATTCTCCTTTGGCTGATTGTTGATCATGATATACACATGCGGAGTTTTCACATTATATGATGTTTTATTTTAAATGGTTGTTATAATTTGATTAGTTTGAGACTTTTGCTTCCGCTATATGATAACTCACTAATCAATGCTTTAAATTTGTAAATGGTTTTAAAATGGGGAATAATAAAAGAAAGGCTAGTAGTTTTGCGTGATTCGTCGAGAATGATTTGAAGTTTCACGTATGTCTAGGTCAGGCGGGTCCAATTTAAGGTTTGAAAATGTGGGGCCGTCACAGGACTCGCCATCTGTTTTATTGTTATGGCTGAGTGCAGACCCTAGTACGAGCATAGGGAAGGGCAAGCTAGAGGATTTTTTGTGATTTGACTGCATATTCCTTACTTGTATATTTGTTTACTTATTCTCGTTTTATGTTGGGTTTTGAGACATTAGCGATTCTTCGACATGTATATAACACATTTTGAGGTCTATTTTGTTATTTTGGCAAGTTTTATATTATACATTTTAATGATTTACTTTATGATTTAACATTTTAATCTTTACTTATTTAAGTCTTCCGTTGAATATTTTGTGGTTTAAACAGATGATTTGAAGTTATAGCTAACTAATTTAATTAATTTGAGAAAAGTTAACGGTAATTGAAGTGAAAATTGTGATATGGTGTGTATGGGACACAGTAGGGATAGATTAAGGTTGTGGGCCCGCAACGCATGACGTGGTGAGCCTCAGATTTTGGGCCGCTACAAAAAAAATGTTTATTTAGTTTCAAATAAGCGATAAACACAAACAATCATGATACCAAATAAGGTTATTATAAATAAAATCTCGTTCCTGTAAAAAAAAAGGAAAATGATAGTGTGCCCCAAGTAGGGCACCCAACATGGACACTCCGCCTAGTCAACAACTGTTGGGCCCAATAAAAGTTGTTTTTCAATTTTTTTTCTTTTTTACTTTAGTTGGTTGTTTGGCATAACTATTATGTTTTAGTTGGCTATGTGTTGAGTCAGCCAACTGTCGTGTTGAGTCAACTATGTGCCCCAATTGATGTCCTCATTCAAGCCTCAAATTATGGCTAATTTATATCATTTCATTAAAATGTTAGTCAATGGACTTAATTCATCTGTTAAAATCATAATTAAATCATTAAATTTAGAGGAAGACTTATTAGACATGACTAATCAATTTAATAGGTAAATCCATATCATAAAAGCATCAATCTAATGTGGAAAACCCGTAAAAGAAGTACCATGTATATATGATAATCAAAATCCTCAAAATTATATAATATACATGTCAAGGTGTCTCACAATGTTTCTCATATCCCTAACTTAAAACAAAATAATAAACAAACGTACGAGTCAGTCTGGTGATGGGCAGTCAAAAATAATCCGTAAGCTTCACTTTACCTCAACTCGTACTAAGGTCTGCACTCAAGCCATCACAACAAAAATAGATGACGAGTCCAGAGTGAGTAATCTCAAAGAACTTCACTGAGTGATTACATAAATGAATATAAGAATCATAAAGACTATTAAATAAATATGTGAAAAGTAAAAACAAGCAATTGTAGATTGATATCGCTTGAATATAAAATAATTAAGCTCAAATGTGTGTGCGGGATCCTAATCAGACTAGAACCATATTTCGGACTATCACCAATGTGACAGCCCCAGTTCTACAAACCTAAAACTGGGCCCTCACCCAGCCTAGACTTACATAGACCTCGAGTCCTTCTCACGCAGTCAACGCAAATCTAGTCAGTCTTACCTTACCTCTTTCCATTTACTAAATAATTTAAGTTGAGATCATTAATATTAGTGAGTTATTCAAAGACAAGCGGAAGCATTTAAAATTTTCAAACTAATAAAAACAATCACCAGATATAAGTTAGGATAACCTAGAAATGTGAAAACCCAGCAAGTATATACATCATTACTAAAAGTCATGTCACAATGAAAGAATATCATCATATCCATGCCCAGGATCTCTCATTTCCCAAAACTCGATTTCAAAACATATAATTATAGTAATACAAAAAAACCTACGTCGAGTCCAAAGCTAGAACAACTCCGTTATCCTCAAAGTAAATCACCAAGCTGAAGAGCTTTCCTTTTACTCGATTGTGGATTTGCACTCAGTCGAACACAAGAATGACGAGTCCCAGGTAAGTAACGCAAGCATGATGTTTACAATATTTCAAAAGTAAATAATAGTCAATATTCATGTTGATAGAAAGAAAATGACAGGGAATGCATGAATAAATAAAGACTGGAAATAAATCATAATCAATCGAAAACGAGTGTCCAGGAATACAAAGGAAAGACGCAAGTGGTCCCAACCAAAGGTCATTTGAGCCAAGGAATAAAATATCCCATATAACTCAAAGTTTAGGACGTGGTATGCATACATCATCCTGAACTCCATGTAGATGCATAATTCCTCAACAATCTAGTGAAGTAATTCTCACCTCGCATATAGGAACCAAAAGATAAGCTCGTGTATATCAAGTTCCCAAAATAATAATAGCGTGCATCCCAAGTTCCTGGCCTCTGGTTTATGCACCAGCTTAACCCATCACTTTAAAGGATCACGTTGACTCACTTGCCCTTGGACCACTCAATAAAAATAGAATTCCAAAATAGGATAGAGCAATAACAATAAGAAATTAAAGCTCAAAGAAATAATTGTAAATTTCTCCACTGGTTTACTTACCAGTGTCCAACGCTAACACGCACTCACATGCTTCCAATAACTACCCTGCATACTTAATTATATTATGTTCAAGCTCTAAGTAAAACAAAATCACGAAACATCGTGAAAATTGCGACTAAAGTACGCTCGAGAGCTAATTCCAAAAATAATTATTTATAACTTCAACTAGCTAAATTGGGGTAACTTTTTAACCTTAAAAACCTCAATATTTGTCATACTAACCAAAAAGAAACTTGTAGTACACTTTTCAAAATTTTCATAACTCCAAGAACACTTAAATCGGATCCAAAACAAATGAGTTATGAATTTTCTCATATGGTCTGTTGACAATGCAATTTTATTTATTTTGAACTAACAAAACTTCTCCAAATCAATATTTTAGGGTGAAATCCTCAACCCAAATCAATATTTTCGCAGTGAAATCCTCAAATTATACCAACAAACACCACAAAACCATTCAATAGCAACTTTCAATTATTTCCACAGCCCCTAGAGTCAATTTAAATCAAAACTAATATTCAATTCATCCAAAATCCTAATATAAATCAATATCAACTACAAAAGCATCTTCAAAATTGTTATCAACTAAGTTGCATCATTTCAAATCACAAAAACCCTATCCCATGCCGGTGGAATTTAACCCAAATTGACACAAATTAACTCAATACGTTAATTCACAATAATTGATATCAATTCCTATAAAAACCCCGTGAAAGAAACCGAAAAATCACGAGATTTCTAATTGACTTGAGGAAAAACACCCTGAATTGAGATTTTACCAGATTTCGGGTTGAATCCCTCGTTTCCACCGAGATAACTTGGCTCAAATTGACCGTCTCGCGATACTCTACTATTTTGCAGAGAGAAACCAGATGAAAATCGGATGTACAAAGCTCCACTTGTGAGAACCCAAGTTAAAGGGTTTCATTTCAACGAACGAAATTCGTTCTGTAGAAAACAAAAGAATCGATCAACTTTTTTTCATATATATATATATATATATATATATATAAACCCTCAGCTGCTTATCAGCAATTTAATTTCTTTTCATTTATTAATTCTCATAAATCTATATTTCGACGGTTTTTAACTTTCGGTGCCCATTTTGAATATGATTTTCCACCAAATTGAGCCAAACTCTCAGCAAAATAGTCCATCTTTATAAAACGCCCATAACACTGGTCTTTGTCACATCAAAACTCTATATGTCTTAACTTTGTCCATAACGCACCAAACTCTTATAGATCAAGTCTCTTACCATACTTAACCAAACTTGCGTACCACATTTAATTATTATATTTTGTCAATGTTTCTATTCAATTTGTCCCCTGGACAACTAATTACCCGACCAAAGTTCACCCCGACTCCCGAAAATAGCATTTCCTCCAGCCAAATCCATTTCTCTACGTTAATGCTCTCACACAAACGTCCTCACACGTTTGGGACATTGAAATCTAAATTCAGGTAAATAAAATAATAATACAAACACTGAACAAAAATAACATACCTCAGTATCGACTAGCAAAAATTGTTCACATGTATGACGACAAGAGGTCCACGTAGACACGTGGTACAAGTTAGATTTTAGGGTCGTTACACCCAGGCACCGCTAGTGAGTAAACTCAAACATGACTGAAATATTTGAATCCGCTCGATGGCTAGCGTGAACTACGGCGCCCTGACATATGTATGGTAACAACAGCCAAGTCTACTATTCACCGACGTACCTTTAATATATTTGTTATGGTCTAATGTGTCATAAGCACGCAACAGAATAAATCCCAGCGGGAGTAAACTCAACCAACCGTATAAATGACAATCTGAAAATGAGAAAATTGAATAAATAGAAATGAAATCAATAAAAAAGCAAGTAAACACTCAAATGAATTTTAATTGTGTAACTACACACCTCAAATCACGCTCTAAGCACTCTACATGATTTGTTCATGCCTTCAAATGCATGCCCAACACCCGTCAACCAATCCTAAATCCCTAGTTTCTGAATAATTAATTAATTCCTCAAATTCTCGAAATCCCCATTTCTAGTTTATATGTCAACTCTACCATTTTTAAATCATTTAATACCCGATAGTGATTTCCGAGATAGGCCCATATTAGGCTGAGACAATTAGACAAAGTGTGTAATTTTTATTTTTTATTTTTCTTAATTCTGGACCATTTGGCGTCGTGGGCATTTTGCCTAAAGTGCCACTGGCGATGCCAGATTTGCAAGGCGACTATTTCGGGGGTTTTTTTTTCAAAACCCCTGGCTCTTTGCAGCAATCCGAACCCATTCCAACCTCCTATGGTTCTCCAAACTAACCATAAGGTATGACAGTCCCAATTTTAAAACCTTAAACTGGGTCCCGTCCAGCCTAGATTTACGTGAAACTCCGAGCCCATCTCGAAAAGACAAGCAAGACTAGTCAGTCTTTCCTTACCATTTACCATTCATTCACAAAATTAAAGCATTGATTAGTAAGTTATCATCAATATAGCGGAAGCAAAACCTTAAACTAATCAAATAATCACAATCATTTAAATAAGACATCTTATAATGTGAAAACCCCGCATATATATCATGATAAAAAAATCAGTCAGAGGAGAATAACCCAAAAAATATACATGCCCAGAACCTCTTACAACCCAAACTCATGTTTCAAAACAACATATATATAATAATAATACAAGAAAATCACCTAATCCAACTAATGGAAAGTCACTTCAAGATCCTCAAATCAAGTCCCTAAGTTGTAGAGCCTTTCCAATGCTAGTCTGTGGATCTGGACTCCGTCAAACACAAGAATGACGAATTCAGGTAAGTAACGCCAAGCAGGATATAAATATAGTATTTCAAAATAAATAAATCAGTCTAATTCATGCAGATAGAAATAAATGAACATGGAGTGCATGAATATACAAGACTATAAATAAATCAATCGAAAATAGAGTATCTGGAATACAAAAATTGAATAGCAAGGAGTCCTGACCAAAAGGTCGTTGAGCCGCGGCAAAGCCTAACAAACTCGAGTTCAGAATGAGAACATGGCCTACCAGCCCTAACCCTTGCGACTATGAGATATCCACAGACCCGGATAAGAGCTCCCAACATACACTCAATTGGGACTATCAACAGCATCCAGATAAGAGCTCATATCACGGAAAAAATAACCATGACTCACTTGCCAATGGACCACTCAACAAATAAGAATTCCAAAAGATTAATGAACAGAGCAATAACCACAAATTAAAGCTCAAGAAATAACTGTAAAATTTTGTTACTGGTTTACTTACCTGTAATCCAAGCTAATACGCACTCAATTTAGTTCCAACACATCCCTTATAACTCCCGTGTGTCCCGTCAATCAACTAAAACACTTGTTAACCCAATTAAATAACAATTCCTATTAATTATCCTCATTTTATCCAATTTTCCATAATTTTATTCGTTTACTCATTTTGGTCGATTACCCGGGTATTGGGATGTATTCAGACCCATTTGGATACTCGAGAGATCCCCGAAATTTTTCGAAAAATCTCAAAATTGGGTATGTGAACAGTGCCACGCCGCCGGGAGCCGTAGGTTTTTACTCTTGGCGGCGTCCCCATGGCGTGAAAAATGGGGATCACTGCCCAACATGCTGTAACGACCCTAAAATTCTAACTCGTACCACGTGATATTTCAGGGTCATATTGTGGGCCCTACTAGCCGTGGTGTACTTGTTTCGGTCCTCGGGAGTCGACAACGAGGTATGTTATGTTTGTTTGGTGATTTGTATTATTTATTTATTATCGAACATTAAATTCAATATCCCTAATATGTGAGGACGTGGTGAGTGTGTGTTGGTACCGTTGAACGAGCTCGGTACGAAATAACGCGTTAAACGAGTATTGAGTCCGTGGGACGAAAATGAAATAAAAATATTAACATTTATAAATGAAAATAATTAATGGAATTAAATAATAAATTATGGGCGCCGAGCGATACGTGGGACGTGGGCGACACGCATGAGTCGAAAGGTAGTGTGCACGCCCGAGTGAACTCGTTGGCGCGCAAAAAACGAAATTTGTAGGCATGAAAAATACAATGATATATATATATATATTTATATATATAGAATATATATAAATGTATATATAAGTAAAATGTAAAATGACCAAGAGGGGCATTTGGTTGTGAAGAGAAAGAGGATAAGGATAAGGGCAAAATGGTCATTTCACCTCAAAATTTATCAACAAAATCCCACCGCCACCATTTTCTCAGATTTCACTGTAAAAAAAAAATTGAATTGAAAATCGAAGAGGAGGAGATCGAAGAGAGAGAGATCGGTCAAGTGGGGGGTGGAGGTTTTCGAGATCAATGGAGTGATTGAGGTCGAGAGTTGGGGAATCGGCACAAAGGTGAGTTGTGATTGTTGTTGCGTTGTGTTGTTGGGGTTGTTGTTGAGTTGTTAATTTTGGGAGAAATTGGATTTTTAATTGGTTGGTGTTGATGTTGTTGTTGTTGTTGTTGATGTTGTCGTTAGTTGTTGTTTGTTGGAAAAGAGAAAGAAGAAAAGAAAAAAAAAAAAAAAAAAAAAAAAAAAAAAGTTGCCGGAATGCTCTCTCGTTCGTTCATGAGGAAGAACAGAATGGGGTGGGCGGGTCGGGGTGACCGGGCCCGACTGGCGGTGGGTCGGCCGGGTCGACCTGGGCCAGGGTGGACGGGTCGGACCCGACCGGGACCCACCATTATTAAAATAATAATATATTTATTTATTTATAATAAATAAATAAATTAAATATGTTTTATTTTTATTTTTTTGAAATAAATATTGAAAAAAATCTGGAAAATTCAGAAAAAAATAGAAAAAAATTCTGAAAAATTATATTTCAACCAAATAAATAGAAATTTGGGAATTTTTATGAAAAATGAAGATTTTGAGATTCGCGACGAGACTTTTGTCGGGGTTTTGTCTCGTAAAGCGTGAAATTATTAAAAATAGCCGAAAAATATTGAAAAATATTTTTCTAAATTGTATAAAAATTATGAGGTTTCGCTCGGGTATCCCGATGGGTTTAAATGGAACCCAATACCGGTAAGCGACCCAATTTTCGTAAAGGAACAATAATTTAGAAAATTGTAGAAAATGAGTTAAACTTGAGAAAAATTGAGGAATACTTGGAATAATTAGGGAAAAATTAACGAAAATTGGTCGAAATAATTGTCGTGTGACGAGCGAAGTGTTGGTAACTAATTGGGAACGTGTGGAGCTACGCGAGGGCGTTTTTAGCGGGATTTGAGGTGAGTAAAGGCAACAATAGAATCAACATAATTGCTTTTCTATTTATTGATTAATTATTCTTGAAATGCGAGCCCTTTGTATTCCATTCTAGTTTAGGTGACCTAGGGTCTAGGTAGTCCGATCATGATGAGAAGTCTCAACGAGTTTAGCAAATGGCATAGATCGTGGCTTCTCGTTGGAGCCTATCGAAATGATTTAGCATCCAAATTGTGATCGTGGCTTTCTTTCGGTAGTGTGTTAGGAATTTAGCAAATGGCTTTGTCTCGTGGCTTTTCCTAACAGAGTGCGTTCGAGTGGAGGCGACCTTCGGGCCCACCGGTTCGTACGGGGTGGATTGAGCAGGAGGCGCTTTGGGCCTCTCGTGTCGATCGCAAGTCGATGAGGTCTTGAGACCCGCAGCTTTGATTGGGACTATCTATTCACCTATCCATTTGTTTCTCGGTCACTTGATTTTCGTTGTTTGTACTTGTTGAATCTATTCATCATGCGATTTGCTATCTATTTCAGTTTCTTGTTATACACTGCATGATTTATAGACTTGTGATTATTTAAAAGTCAGTAATTTATGTTGAGATGTCTATTGTTGCTATTTACTGTTATATTTTGTACTCACCGTCCTTTTTATGACGGTGGGTGCAGATCCACAGACGAGTAGGGGCAAGGCGCCGATGCTTGGCGATATCCTCTGAGGCACGCTCAGAGCCAGTAGCTTTGCTCTCACTTTGTAGGTATTTTGCCATTTTGTTGTATATTTGGCTATGTATCCATTGGTTTTGATATTTTGGGGCTTTGGGGAGTTGAACCTGACTGTTGGTACATGTATATGTTTATTCTGGGCTTTCAGTTGATTTGTTATATACATGTGATGTTGTTTGGACAGGATTTTCCACATCTAGGTTGAATGAGTAGTAAACTTTTTTAAGTTGGTGTTACAAACAATTCCGCTGCACACCTAACTATAATTGAGGATAAAAGATTAGATAGAGTTAAGGTGAATCAAAAAGAGTGATCCAGGGTGAGTGAGTGAATAATGTATTGAGTAATTGGTAAGTTGAGGCTGACTAGACCTACGTTGACTCATCAGAGACGGGTTCGGGGGTCCACGTAGGTTTAGGCCGGGCGGGGCCCAGTTTGTGGTTACTGGGGCCGTCACACATGCCGTCGTAGGTGGCTCCGTTGGGGTCTTTACCTTGGGTGACGCCCTCGCAATGTGTGCCCTGGGGCCTCTTCCCCATATGCCGTGGGTGGCGTCGTGAGCTGTTTGTGCTCACGACGTAGCTCGCAACGTCCAGTCCAGAACGCCTGTGAGTCGAGGTTTTTGACACCCCGGCTCACGTCGTCGTGCTTCAAGCCTATCCCAACTTCACTTAAACCTTCGATACAACGCCAAGCCACCTTCGGCTCATGCCAAAACTCGAAAAAACCATCGATTTATGATAATTCACTCAAAATCCACTAAAATCCCAAAAATCCAAAAAACATTCCAATCACAAAACCACTTCACAAATCCTCAACAACTTAACCATTTGATCCATAATTCATCAAAAGAACTCATAAACCCACAAAACTACTGCCAAAACGTAGATACACACGCGAAAACCATTTTGGTCGCCACGATTCGTATTTGCTTGCTCTAACGGCGTTGAATCGTGGCGAAAACCCCAAAACCCCCCACGTTTTCATGGTTAATAGTTGAAGAGAGAGAGAGAGAGAGAGTGAAATGAGATGAGAGAGAAAAGGTGATTGAGTGGTTTTTATACCCCTCCTCACATCCTCACTCAAGCACGAATCTCGAGGCTAATCTCATGGCTCTCATTGCTTCCATCCACCTAACTTAATACACATAAGTGACTTCTTTGGGTGACTTTCTCACTTATACTTAGCCTTTTCTTGCATAATACGTGCATTTTCGAATCCGTTTCGAACCACGCTTTGCTCGTCGCGTCGTCCCGGACGTACCAACATATCATACACGCTTTACATCTTTTAATTATTATTTATTTTGTATTTTGTCAGTGTTTTTAATTCATTTAAGTCCTCCGGACTGCTAATTACCGGACCACCTTACGCCCAAGATTCGTTATTCATGTTCCTATCGAGCCGAACCAATTTTTCAATACCAACGCTCACACACAAATGTCCTCACACATTTGGGACATTGAAATTTACATTCGGGTAATACAATATAATACAAAACACCAAACAAAAATAACATACATCGGCATCAACGACTGAGAATTAGACAATTGTGTCATGGTAAGGGTTCACGTACGACCTAAATTGACACGTGGCACGAGTTAGAATTTACGGTCGTTACATAGGGCGTTATTAAACCACAAGTAACTTTGTCCTATTCGATAAACCCGATGAGTTTCGTCAAAAAGTCGATAAAAGCCCCCTTTTCTTAACCAATAACAACCTCAACTAATCAACCAATATAGCTCAAAACCACAATTAAAAACCATAGCAACAACACAAGAATCAGTGAGCTCTACTCCCTCTCTGAAACTTGCGTCGAAACCTGTAAAACCATAGCCAAAAGTTAAAGAATGACAAGGAGAACGTGAATCTAACATTGGATTTTTGATTCCACGCCAATTGCTCCTCCAAATCACCTCCAACGTTCACCAAAGCCCTCCACAACACTCTATTTTCGGATTGCTCTTCAAAGGAGAGAGAAAATGTGGTATAAGTGAGTCAAAACCTCACTTTTATAGTCGCAACTTCATCAAATGTGTTGTGTGGATCTTAAAGCATCCCCAATGGTCTAGATTGAGTCAAAAAGTCCACAATATGTGACTTACTTGTGTGACTTGATTCTTGATCTTATCCTTTTCTAACACTAATAATTGGTTTTCCGAGCGTTCCGACACCCGACACTGCATAGTAACGCATGCCATTCGCGAACTATTGCGCCTCTAAACAACTAAGTGACGATTTATATTAATTATTTAACATATTTTATTTATTTATTAAGTGTATTATTTTCCAACCTAGTGTACCCGTAATTCGCCTACTTGGTACCCACGTCTACAGGCTTTTCAAGGTAAATACCCGTCACATTATTTTGCTCAGCAATAATAATATTAACACACATTGCGATGTAAATTAACATAATTAAATATACACATCACTAATTAGGCAAAATACACAAAATTGACTATTTACTTAATCAGGCGTGCCCCGGACCTAGTTGCGATGTCCATGCGGTCTGAGCTGGCATCTACGTCTGAAAATACACAATAATAATGACATAATTAAAATTGGGCCCTTACATTACCCAATCTTGGATTATTCGATTTTTCAAGTAGCGGCCACTTAAGTTTCTTTTTTCTATTTTCTTTTTAACTGGACAATTATAATAGTTGTACGACAATGGATCTACGTTTACGCATGGATGCCCTACAAATACAATACAAATATACTTTACAAAAGTTTTATTTATATTTATATTTAGAAAAAAATATTGAGGCTACGACTTTGCTCAATCAATTAAAAATTTATGTGTTAGTGTTTTTTTAAGCAAAATAAAATTTTCATTAATCATCAATGACACGATATATGACCAGATACATGATCAATTGCCTAATAAAACTAAATTGGCCCGCTAATTCTATCTATTTGAAAGAATTGTCATTCATTTGGCTGTGAATGCGACTGAAAAATTGAAATAGTGTGACAATTGTCTAGAACACATACGGTGCATAGACACCACTAGAACCACATAACGAAACTTCCAACAGCGGAAAAAAAAAAAAAAAAAAAAAAAAAAACTTGAGGCTTCCAACAAGGAAAACCAAATGCAAAACTTCTAAGGACAAAAAAAATATGCAAAACCTCAAAAAGAAAAATGCAAAACTTCCAAAGAGCAAGTGAAGAAAAACTAACTACCAAATGAAAAAATTAAAGAAAAGATCAACCCAATATATGTACACATCCACGAAAACGAGCAAGTGAAGAAAAACTAACTACCAAATGAAAAAATTAAAGAAAAGATCAACCCAATATATGTACACATCCACGAAGGATGTACGATAATTGAGAGAGATGTACCGCAATAAGAATCAAACCAATCTTCTCATATTCATACAAATCTATAGTTTATTGAATAAATCAAAAGGAAAAAGATGTATTTTTATCCACCATTGTTTTAAAGAAAATATCAAGGGTGGCTCAGTATCAAGAATCAAAAGAACGTCAAATGACAAAAAATAAGGGGTTGAGAGTGGCGAAAAAAAAATTATGTGACAGTTCATATTATTTTTTTGGCTTAATTGGTTAAAATATCCTAACCTTGTACAACTTTTGTTATTATTTCTTAACCTTTTTGAATTTGTTATTATATCCTAACCTTTCTAGATTAATAAATTTATAACCTAAGTCACTTTCTTACTCCAAATTTGATGAGGTGACAACTAAATAATGACTTTAAAAAGTCACATCATCACCTTTAATCACTAAATTAATTATTTAAGCTCATTACTTATGTACCACTTCATCAAATTTGAAGTTAAAATTAAGTTTGGATACAAATTTATCAATCTAAAAAGTTAGGATATAATAACAAATTCGAAAAAGTTATGATATAATAACAAAAGTTGTAAAAGGTTATAATATTTAATCAATTTAGCCTTAGTTTTTTTTTTTTAAAAAAAAACATGTCAGTTCATATTATTGAAATGCTATAATACCAAGAGTTGAAACACCGGCTGAGTTTTATTAGACTAATGCTCCTTCCATTTACAGATCGATTGATAGGTCATCATCAATTTGAGTTTCCTGTGTATGTCTCTCTTAATATATTTTTCGAATGTACAATATAGTGTCCTATATATAGTATGGTACAGAACTAAATCAGTGTAGACGTTACATAATCAATGTATACATTACATAATCAATGGAGGCGTTACACGATTAATGTAGACGTTACATAATCAGTGTAGATGTTACATAATTAATGTAGACGTTACATAATATTAGTTTCCTAATATCCTCCCTCAAACTCAAAGTGGTGGCAACGAAACCACTTAAGTTTGCAAACGAATAAGATGAGGATACATAAAGTCGGCGACAATTCTGTGCGGGGACACTAGATTGCGACGAACGGATGCAAGTGATCACGGACATAATTGACAAATGAACCGACAAAACAGGCAAATCTGAAACGAGTACATGAGACGGCAGACATCGCGAACTGCGCTCAACAACGTGCAATACGCAGATAACAAGCATGACAGGCATCACGAACTGTGCTCAAATTAGCGGACAGTGCACAGATAGGACAATAGAATAGCTAAACAATGGAACAACGAAGTCGATGGAACGACTATCGGGGCTGAGTCGATGGAACGACTAACGGAACAACATAGTCGGCGGAACGACTAACGGAACAACATAGTCAACGAAATGACTAACGGAGCTGAGTCGGCGAAACGACTAATAGAGCTGAGTCGACGGAATGACTAACGAAACTGAGTTGACGAAACGACTAACGGAACAACATACTCAGCGGAACAACTAACGCAAGGCGAGTCGGCGGAGCAACCATCGGAGCTAAATTGGCGGAACAACTAACGGACAGCGAAGTCGACAGAGTTGAAGACAATACAACGGCGCAAACAGATAGCTGAGTCAGGGGAACGACTAACGGAGCTAAGTCAGCAGAGCGACCATCGGAGCTGAGTTAGCGGAACAACTAACGGACAACGAGTCGACAGAGTTGACAACAGGACAACGAAGCAGACAGATGGCAGAGTTGACAGAGTCAACAACAGATCGACACCAAAGTCGACGTTAGGCAGGACAAGAAGTAGGGATTTCGAGATAAGCATATGGTTATATGAGTTGGAGGCATTAAATTTGTGCAAACATGATAGGCGGATTGGCTAACTGAGCGACGTGGAAGAGGCAAACGAAATGGTACAACTAACAAACATGTGTGAAGACGCATAAGAGAAACAAGAGGAAATCAAAACAAGAGCATAATTGAACACACGAACAAGCACTAAGATGTATCAAGGATCGGTTGTCAACTCAAAAGTCGACTGACCTTGGATTAGAAACCAAGCTCTGATACCATGATAGTTTCATAATAGAATTAAGTTTATTGTATATTTTTCAAATGTACACTATAGTGTCCTATTTATAAAATGGTACAAAACTAAATCAGTGTAGACGTTACATAATCAATGTAAACGTTACATAATCAGTGAAGGCGTTACACGATTAATGTAGACGTTACACAATCAGTGTAGACGTTGCATAATCAATGTAGATGTTACATAATATTAGTTTCCTAACATTAATCATGTCTAAATTAATGGCAATTTGTTTGCACATATAGAATTAGCGAATCAATGTACTTGATTCTATGTCTAGTCTTGTATTAAGTCATGAATGATTAATGAAATTTTGATTTCTCTTTAAAAAAAAATAATGTATAAATAGTACTGTTGGCAATTAATTAATCTCAATTTGATATATAAAAAATAATATTTTCATGTTTCAATAAAATCTTCTTTAAATATAGGTTTTGTTATTTTAATATACGTATATTGTATAAAATCATATTGAGGATAGAGTAGTTGCCATTATATATAAAAAATTAACATAGAAAATTATTTTAAAAATTCGCCAGTTTTGGATAAATAAAAATTTTAAAACTAGTATATATATTTGTATAAAAGTTGATTAGGGCCCTATCATCTGAAACTCATACTTATCTTTCAATACGCGATGATCAATCAACCTTTTCTATTGGCTTTACTAAAATATTAGTTAATGTTATATATATATAGTCAAAACCTAAAATGGAAACTATTGCTGGGACTAATCTGTCTTAATTTTGTTAATTAGCTAGCCTATTAGTATTATTATTTCTTTTTGCGGTCAGCTAACTAGCCCATTGTTTATTAAGATAAAGTTGATATACATGTGTCTAGAGGTAGGTCTAAACTTTCGGCAACTTTATAGATTATGCTTTTAATCATAACTCAGTTGAAGACACTTATATTAATTGTATCACTAATAAATCTATTTCCATTTTAAAAGTATAGATTTTCTTTTGCGTTTGCGAATCTTCTCCATGATAGACTCATATTAATTCTTACTAGTTTTTGTAACATGCTACGCACAATAGAGCCGCTTGCTACACTCACGGAAACTTAATTTTAATAACTTATATTTTTTAGAGAAAAAATACATAAGAATCAACGTATGCAATTCACTTATCTATAAAGAGAATTATTCAACTTTCAATACATTATATACAATATCATCATCATTAGTGTAGAACTCACAAATCTTGATACTGAAATTTAAATAATGTTTGCTCAAAAAAATTTTAAAAAATTAATATCTTCTCTGTCTGTATTTCTTATGCAGTAAAATGATCTTAAATGCATTAAACACTTAGATTAGCCTTTTCATGTGTTGTTCCTTTTGGTTATACATAAGAAATAAATTTTATAAACTTAAACCTATGATTGCATTTTTCTTTTCTAAGGTTAATGTGAGAGTATACAAATAATAACAACATAATCTCAATTCAAATTAATGCAATTGATGGTAAGCTTTCCAAACCATTCAAATCCTTCCTAATTAATGCAAACAACAACAACATAGCTCAATGTGAGAGTATATGGAGGAAAAATTAATATAAGATTTACTATAGTAGTTTTCACACTCACATTTTGCATTCATAGTTGTAAGCATAACAACCATGTGTATTTAAATAATTTCAAACTGTATAAATATGGGTGTGAAAAGTGAGTCACGTGAAAAGAGTTTCTTTGAGGCAAGAAAGTAGCATTTGATTTGTTGTGTTCACAGGAAGGTTGAAACATCCACAGTAGTGGAGCTTAATTTAAGTGGCCAAGATTTGGTTTTTTTTTTTTTTTTTTGGCATGTAGTGGCCAAGATTTTAAATGATCTGTGCAATGGAATCATATATTTGCTGATAGTACAAGTCAAACTCATAACTTTGGCTTTGCATTTGGTTGGGGATGGAGTTGGCAGGGGTGAGGGAACTAGAGGAGTTGAAGTTAATTTTGTTTGATTGATTTTATAAATTCAAATTTTATGCAAGTTATATCCTGACTCACACTCTCAAGGGGAGATAACCCCTCAGCTCAAGGGAGTTATCTCCATAAGAACAAATTGACAATACTACCCATTATTAATCACATCTCTATTACATGCTTTATTATTGTTTGATGGGTGTTTTATGTCAATGTTCATGTTTAAAATTTGTAACTTTCTGTGAGTTGTTAATTTTCATGCTTTATTGTTTGATGGGTATCTTATGTCAAAGTTGAGCAAAACATAAAAACATAAACTCTCCCGTGAGTTAACTCCCTGTGAGTTATTTCTCATGTGAGAAAACTTAAATGTAAAGCTAGCAAAAATAAACCAAACAAAACCCTGTTATAACCCATGCATCCATGCATTATTTACTATGTATACCATGCGACCTCGAACTTTGTAACCGAAAAATATTCTTCGACGGTTTCAATAAAATTATTGAAACTACTGCGGCAAAATCAACCAGTAATTTGCAAAGAACAATTTGACCAATTATAAATTATCCTTATGAATCTTGCAGAAGTAATTTTACAAGAATTAGCTTAACTTCATGGAGTACTTAATGGTAGGGGAGAGCTGTTTTGCAAACTTTTTTCATTGGGAGGGCAATTTAATATCAACTAATTTCTTTGGATAACTTGGACCGGTTGGCTTAGTGGTAAGGGCGAAGGCGAGACTGTGTGGGTTAGACACAATTGCTCACGACAGTCAAACGTTTGGCCACTAGTGATCTCTTTTCGCAATTTTAGAATCGATGGGACTATTGAGATGAGTTTGAATACCTACCCATGGTTAATCCAAAAAAAAAACTAGATCTCTTTGGATATATGGTTTGAACCTCGTGAAATGCGTGACATTTTCTCTATTTTTGCAGGTCTTTAAGCGATCAGAAAGAAATCTTAGCTTTGGCTTGGAATGAGACATATCATGAGCTACTAATTAAATACTATAGATGACAATAATTCAAGTGATGTTAAACGACGTTAATCATTGATCCTTTTAATAACTTTATTTATACTGTTACTTTCATAAAAAAAAATAAATAAATAAAAAACTGTATACTATTACTCAACAAACTTGTAGTCAGTCTTTATAATATGTAAAAGCACATCGCGCGAATTCAAAGAGACTATATATAATTGAATTCAAAGACGTATTTGCATGTCGAATAGAACTTTTAGAAAATAAGGTTGAAGTCTAAGGTACTATTTAACGTTTTGAAAGATTAATATCGATCCGACAAAAATATAGTGTCATCACACATGCAAAGTCAAAAATAATCTTAGGAAAACTATTGAGTGATTACATACTTGCACAAATTTTCTTGATAGTTGATGTGGATTCTTTTGAATTGTACATCGAGAAGCGTGTGAATACATCTCCATGTATGGTTTACAAATCAAATTAATTAACATGTGTTTCCCCAGTCAGTCAATCGCCATCATGTGAGTAAGACTTCTCATGCATTGTTATTATCACGTCATCTCCAAAAATTAGTCCCTTGTTTTTCACTCTTTTAAATTGACAAATGAGTGATTTGACAAAAAAAAAAAATGACAAATGAGGGAACCAAGGGAATCCCTAGCTTGTTTATTTCACTATGAAGTATACGTTTCAACTATTTTATTGACCAAATGAATGCTACCTTCACTAGCTATGGATCCTTTAATTAATTATTTCTTTCTTAATTTCCTTGGTGGACCCTCACAAAGAAAACAATTAAACACAATAACGATCAGAGAGATCTTTTCTTTTTTTTTTTTTTTTTTTCCGACTTGTCAAAACCTTCCAAGTTACCTTTTGACAAATGGATATCTCTACCATCTCAGAGAGATGCTTTAACAAATGACACGCATTTTTAAATAATGATCTTGCTAATGTCACTTAGGAATGCACAAAACATGCATCTTTTGGGATGCGTGTGTGTTGAATCAAGGGCTGTTGGCCCACCAGACAAGTGCCTGTTCTTTATGCTCGAGTTTATGACACAAGATCACTATTCACGACAACTACACCACCTTGATCTTTATAACTATAACAACAATTTTTTGTTTTTTTGTTTTTTTTTTTGTTTTTTTTTTTGGGTAGATAGAGGCCCTTTCCGGCAAATAACAACAATTTACAATTGCATCTTCTTGACAATCAAATAGTAGCTAAAAGTACAACAACAAAACCAATCCGTTTGGAACTTGCACCCAAAGTAACCATGCAAAAGTCCCCAACAGTAGCATTTTTTATTGTTGGTAACAACAACAAAGTTTAAACTATTACTAAATGTGTCACATTAATTGCAAAAAAAATTAAAAAAAAAATTACTGATCATATCAATTATTTTGTTTGTAGAAGTTTGTACTTTTTCATTTATTCATAGTAGGAAAAGTTTGAGTTAGAACAAAAACCTTAAGTAGCAGAGTCATAGTGACAGAAATGATGACCTACTTTTTGGTCGGTCTCTGCCTACCAATTGAGAATACAATTTAAAAGTGTTTTATTCAAGAGAGCATTAATTAACACTTGTTTGGCTAATTCTGTGTACAGCCAGCACACTTGGGTCCCATTTCATTCACCTATATGTGGGCTCGAATTCAGTGTCAGTTTGATTTTTTGAGAAATGTTTTATTTTAATTTGATGGTTAATCACACTGATCATCATGGCGTCCAATATAACATAAAAAGGTTAGGATAGTTAGCGTTCAAGGCCTTTTTTTTCCCTTAATCTATCTCAAAAATAGGGCCACGACATTTTTAGCAACGCAAGAAGCGACGTTTTGAGATGTGTAAGTCTTTCGAGGACACTGGTCAAATTCTTTCATATGAGATGGTAAAGACAACACTTGCCAAAAAGGTCAAAAATGTAAAACTTCAAGAGATCGTGGTTCGATTCTTACTAAAGTCAAAAAAAAAATATTGTCTAACCACATTCAATTCAAATAAAGAATAGAGGTTGGAATGAGTGAATGGTTATAAGGACTTGAAGTCCTTTAATTAGAGGTATCAAATTTGATCATGAAAAAATCTCCTTCAGACTTTTCACTCTTGAATCTTGTTTAGTTGGGGAGGAAAGCTTCTAACACTAAGCAAGGAGACCTAAAAAATTATAGTAGACCTTCAGAAACTACAAAATCATAATATCATATATGCATGCATTCATTGTGCATCTTAATGTACAGCTATAATCTATGAATGTATGAAAATGACACTGCAGTTCCATTACAGTTAAATTTTTTGTAGCATGTGCAGAAGGGACATCACTTTTTTCCTTTTTTTTTTTTCTTTTTTTTGGAACAAAAAGGAACAACACTTATTAAATAAATTTGGACGCATCTAATAGAATTCAAGTGATGTCCAATACTGGCAATACAGCTTGACAAATATTGCTAGAAATGATGGCATCAGAATAGCAAGAAAATGAGTTTCATCACTGACCAATGACCCACTTGAGCGGTATTCCAAATAAAAAAAAAAATCATGGCTCAAAATGTGAATTTGCTTAAAGTAGCTTAATCCTTTTCTTATTGCATAGCCATCTCAATTTCCTCAGAAGAGTGATCTGTCAAAGCATTTTTCAATGATTCTTCGGTTTGATTCTACTTGGATATCTAAATTAAATTTTCAAATGAAAAAGATGTTTCTTAATTATCTAATCCTCACACGTTAATTTTTTTTAACAAGCATTCTTTTCAATTTTTTTCCAAGTTGAGCCATCTCTCTCTAATCTCTACTCGTGTTTGTCCACATGCGTTAAGAATGAATGAAACAGAGAAACTTGATTCCTAACAAGCCATGAACTTGGAAGAATTTAGACCAATCAATGATGACCAATATTTTTTTTGAGTCTGCTATATCATGATTTGTAATAATTTAACCGGTAAAAGATAATGTTGCATAAATACCAAAAAAAAAAATTACAAATAATAATGCAGCAATGTCAAAATAATCCGTAATGGATAGTCCAAGTGACATGTAGATAATGGAGTTAAATTATAGAGATAAATAAGAATTCTCACTAGACTTGGGAGATTCACCCAAAAATTCTGATCTCAGCTGCATCAGTAGCCTCCCAAGATAATTTAAGCCTTCTCCTTCTCGGCCTCCACCCCAGAAGAGATCATGAGGTGAAGCTTCAACAAGAACAGATCCCGCAGTTGAAAGTAGCATTGCGTTCAAATGAGGATGAATAGAGAATTTGCATTTTAGGGCTCTATACATTACGTCGATCTTCACAGTTTCCCAATCAGGTCTCACCTACATCCACAAAATAAGTTGCAGGTATGGTTAGTTATTGATTAAGTAATTTAAACAATGTTTTGAAGTAGAAACAAATACTAAGCATAGCTGCATAAAGATCTTTGTAGCATAATTTCATGACACCCTTTTCTTGTGAACTTGATTGATATCTGAAAATGATCCACCTGAGACCAACCAATTTGGTGGCCCAATGGTTTGGTAAAGGGTTTGGGAGTAAGGCCATGGGTTCGATCCCCAGTGGGGGTAAGTTGTTTCTTTTTTATCAAAAAAATAAAAATAAAAATGATCCTCCAAAGAGAAATCATTCACCAAGGACTTTTCAATAAGCTACTTATACATAATTAAGATTGGACGCATTGAACCATTGAAAATATGAAAGTTTAAATATATTGGCTAACATATGCAAAAGAGACAAGTGTAAATACCAGATCGGGCCGCTTCCTCTGCATTGATCTTCCCACACGTGCTGCTTCCTCTGGGCTCTTTGCAGATTTTATCTGTTCAATGCAATCTCTTGCTTGACGATCATTGACACCAACAAACTTGTGAGCCTGCAAAACAGATCAATAGGTCTCAGAAAATATTTACCAACATTGCAATTGAAATTAGAACTGTACAAAACCTTCACCTGATAATAGTGTTCCACACTTGGCCATGTTATGTAATCTCCATTGTCATCAGGCATTCGCAATGAATGAGGAGAGAAATTCGAGAAAGCACCATATTTGTCCCATGTTTTATAGAAGAATATAATGCTTGCCTCATAAGGAGCTACCGTAGGATCAATTGTCGAAGTTTCATCTACTGAAGGGATTACAGGTGTCAAATCTGGAACAGGCTGAAGAAACCCACTGATAAGTATGTCCGGTCCAATCTGCAACTCATGACAGAGTAGACAGTTATTGCCATGTCACAAACAGTAAGAAAGAAATGAAACAAAAACAGACCAAAACCATGGCGTTTGATGGTCCAGGCGGAATAATGGCTTTAGCTTAATTGCTTAACCTCACCGAATAATTTGATGAACTGAGTTTGGGAAGCTTGCATGCGTCGTATTATAAACAGAAAACTTCTATTGCAGGTGCTTCTATTACCAACCTGCTCATAGGAAACATCTATCAAGTTTAGCGCTTGAGACATCTCAACCATCCCAAGGTCGCCAACTGGAGAAGGAGCGTGCTCTCCACCAATAATTTTAGGAGCAACAAATGCAAAAACCTACAACAAACAACAATTACAAAATAAAAAATAAAAATAAAAAATAAATAAAGTAATATGATGTCCCAAGGCATGGACCTTAGGAAATTCGTGAACATGATTGAAGAGAGTATCTGTTAGACAAATATGAGTCTTATACTCCCTCTCAAAAAAGTATGGACCTTACAAAATTCTAATTATCATAAAAGAGATGCCCCTAAGAAAGTTTGTAACCTTTACAAGCCGAAGTTAAACTTTTCTTTGGTAATATCTAAAATGAAGACATTCAAATAGAGAAACAAAATCAATACCTGATGTATGACACCGGATGATATAGCAGGAGCAGCTAGTGTCCCTCCACATTCCCACAAAATTGAAAGATAGCCACGGTCGTAACAGTATTCCATGACGTCTCTAGGATTTAAGATGTCAAACTCCACTACTTCAACACCTTTAGATGCAAGAAACTTTTGAAAACACTTCTTGGCACCTCTCTGTGTTGCAACTATAGTGCGCACCTCTGACACATCCCAAATATTTGCAACTTCAGGAAGATTTAGAGTTTGCGACATTACAATTCGTACGGGCAAGTGTCCTCCACCATGTCGAGCTGTTAGCCGTGGATCTACAATTGAAGGGAAAATTAGAGAGTCTCACCAATCACAAACTAAACCAAGGAAATAACTAGATCAACCTAATAAGAGAATTTAAAATCATTATAATGGTATTGCAGTACAGACCATCACGGCGTACAGTGTTTCCTCCAACAATAACAGCATCACTTCTACCCCGCAATTCAAACACACGACTCCTGGACTGCTTGCTGCTAATCCATGATGCATGTCCACTAGTAGCTGCAATTTTTCCTGTCACAATTAGAGTTAGGAAAACTCTAATCAGTGTCTCCGTGTTGTATTCAACTATTTAAGATTTTAGCATAATCAGAAGTCCACACTCTTGAAATCATGAAAATCTTCAAAATTCGATCTTTTTCTCATAACAAGGTTACACATTTAAATTAACCAAGAGCTCACCATCAAGGGTCATGGCATACTTGAGAATTGAGAAGGGAACTCGTGAAGCAGCTCTAAAAAGTAAAGGGGCATTGACAGCATAACATGACTTTAGAGCATCCTAAAATATAAATTTTTAGCAAGTTAGATAAGTATTGGAAAAGCAAACAGTAGAATCTCTTTTAGCAATAGTTACATTCAATATTTAAATTTGGGCTGAGCATTCAACCATCTCCCCTTCTATCCATAATTAATGCTTCATTCTTCCACATCATATTTTCTTCAAGTTAGTAACTTCCCCCATTTTAGGTTTTCAAGGATTTTCTAATAGTCACGTTAAAGTTAAGTCCGTTTGAGCCTTAAAAGTTATCACACGAAATAACTAATATAAGACTTCCAATAGTCATGCTAGCGTAGGCAATATATAATAGAATCAAAAAGTAAAGCTTCAAATCACATTGCAAATAGCAAACATAACTAACTATATAAGAATTTCCATTGAGGAAACTAACTTAATAGATAAAGACAATACTCAAATACTGTTCATGATATTTGGGTCCGTGCTTAACAGATGCACCCATTGACTCTAAAGACAAAGGATGGTTTCTAACTGAGAGAATACATTTTGCTAGATCAAAACCATCAATAAAATAATATATATATATATATATATATATATATTTGGATAAGAAAGAAACTCCAATAATTTATGAGGTGAGTTGAGTTCAAAAAAAAAAAATATATATATATAAGACCATCTAATGTCCATAATACAAGAGTAGAAGAAAAATCCAAGAGATTAAACAAACCTCAATAACTTTACTCTTTAAATTCTCTCCAAGAACATCAACTTGCAGCCCTTCGCTTCTTAGTGCTTGTATAGCTTTGCCACGAAGATGCTGCAAAGGATGTCTGATTCCCACAACAACTCTTGAAACTCCTGCCTAATATAAACAAACATTAGTGATCAATCCCAACGACTGAATTCGAATCCAATCATACAACATGTTCCTCATAAAATCAATTGATTGGTAAAGACTAGCTCAAGTAATAACAACAGAAAAGACTGCAATTACTAATTTATTATAACAAAAAGCAGGAAAGAAAGCAAACTAGTAAATAATAGCACAATCTGAGCTTGAATTACAAAATACAAGCAACCATTACTAGATAACGATAAACATCTAAGTAGACAACACAACCTAAATCCTAAATTAGTTGTGGTCGGCTACATGGATCAAACTCTTCCATTGAGCTCGAATTAGTGCAATGGAATATTTACATAGAGGCCCTTGAATTATGATTTATTTATTTATGTCCTTAATTAACAATAATTTTTTATTAGTCATTATAATCTGCATTCAATATATACTTCAAGGATAATAACAAGCCTTTAGGTCCATACGTAACATTAACTATGTTAAGATTTTATCGTTTGGTAGGTATCATAGCACCAAACTCAATACTAATTTGCCCCCAAAATTATTTTAAAAATTATTTAGAAGGACATCGCCTCAATTTTGCCTCAAAACGCCTAGGCGGTTGAAATCGCCTTGCAATCACTGAATTTTAGTGCAGTTAATGTTAATGGTTAAGAGACAATATGTTAAAGCTGCCAAAATCAGAGGTGAATCATAAAAAACCATCAAAGGCGCAATCTTTACAACAAAGAACAAAATTCAAGGCAAATGAAGCACAATTCATCACAACAACCAATCCAAATCCCAAAAACTGAATTACACAAGGTGGAGAAAGAACAAACCCCAACGAGAGCGGAGACGGCGGCCTGATCGCCATGGCAATCCCCAGGCTCCATGTTGAGGTAGGCGGTGGCGCCCCTGCCGAGCTCTCCGGAGGCCTCCACGGCCTGCAATTCGGCGCACTTGGCTCCCTGCGCGTACAGGAAGCCCTCGCCGACGACATTGGAGTCTCGCGCGATGACGCAGCCGAAGTTGGGGTGCGGGGACGTGAATCCCGCGGACTTGTCGGCGAGGTCCGCGGCTCTGCGGATCTGATGAGCGTCGGTTGAGTGGTTGAGGATTGGGGATTTGAGTGCGAGCGTTGATGCGATCGCCATTAATGGCGGTTCTGAAGAAATGAAGAAATAATTAATCTAGCGAGAGTGAGATGGAAGTCTGTAGACGAATTCAGAAGTCGAAGCTATTATCCCGGGGTGGCGTTTGGTTCCCATTGTAAAAACAGGTTTTGTTTTTCAAATCTATCAAAACAGTCTAATACTAAGTAATAACAATTTTTTTAGTTTCACACGTGGTATCTAGCCTCAACTGCATCGACTAATAACATTTTTTTTTTTTATCACAATAGAACCTTGTTTGGTTATTACATTTCCCCCACCCAACTAAACAAGGCTTAAGAAAAGGCGTCTAGCTAGTCGGTGTTCATTTGTTGGTGCCCAAAGTAGGCTACTTTAACAAGGTCCTTAGCGCATTTCCAATGGCAAATATAGATTGTGGGCGTGGATTCTCAATGTGAAGAGTATGTCAATCCCATGTGGCTCAAATAGACATTGGTTAATGTGAATTTGTAGCTCAATTGATGAGGTAACATTTCTTTTTGTGATTTTATTAATTACAATATGAAAATAAAGTCAAAATAAAATAATTAAATATTTTAAAAAAACCTATTATCCAACGTGGATGTCAATTTGAATGTCCAAAATTGACATTCAAAACAGATAATGTCTATCCACGTCAGCTCGACATTCAAAATACATATTTTATTAGAGAGATTTTTTTCACTCCAATATTTATTTAGTCCTAAGTGGCACATATTGACATTCAACCCACATTCCATTGGATATTTTGAATGTCCAGCTAACATGGATAGACATTGTCTGTTTTGAATGTTAATTATGGACATTAAATTGGCATCCATGTTGGATAATCAGTCTTTTATGTTGGGAAATGTGCCCTAGGTCAATCCATTAACAGTCTTTATGAATACATTTTAGTTAATAAAATAGAGGATTTCATTTGTTGTTTATTATAATTGATTTGCATGTTTACATTATAATAAGATCCATTGGTATTTACAGAAATATCATAAATGTCCCTAGTCGATTATTATACTGGGAACTATAATGAATTAAAACTAGTGTGAGTCTTGATTGATGATCATATGATGATCATACGTATAGGAATATGAATCAAAATTATGAGTACTTGTTAGGGAACAAAGTGCTGGACCGACCCGCTATGAGAACATCACATGGATTAAGTCAGTTGTTTCTTATGATAGATATATTTTTCAGTCCTCTGACTTGAGATTACCAGAGACTTCAACATTAGGAATAGAGTGATTTGACGTAATCAAACGTTGTCTTTAACCGGACGATTATAAAGGTTGTGATTGGTTACTGTGTGAATAATGTGGTGAAGTTGTGTAATCGAGATAGAATTTGTCCCTCTCATATAAAGAGAGATATCTAGTGGATTCCTCGATGTGTTAGACTGTTAAAAGGCCTAGTCTAAGTGAATTGATATTGATCAATGTCACTTAGATGTTTTCAGTCTACCTAGAAATCGAGACTAGTACGATTGAACATGTTGGATGACAATTCCATGTCTTATGTTTGATCAAAAGGATATCGTGTGACAAAAGGATGTTATATACACTATTGATTAGGTTGTATCGATTTAATATTCGTACAATTTGGGTAGTCATAATATCTTGCTAGAGGCCGCTTATGACTTGTATACCAAAATATGTTTTGGTACACTGCCAACGTTGTATGAGCCTATTGGGTCGCACACTAAGAATGGTTTTGCGAGATTTTAAAATGGTTCAGAAAAACGAATTTTATATGATAAAATTCATGATAGAAACATCCTTGTAGTGTATTACACTTATACTTCTTTAAGTAGGGGTATATGTGTAATTTACTTAACCGTCTATATATAAGGGTTGTATAAATAAACACTTTGAGTTAGAATACAAGAACAAGGAAAGATTTTAAAAGGGCCGAAACTCTATTTTCGTTAAAAGAAACGACTTAGGGTTTTGATATGCTCTGGATCGTTTTGGAGAGAAACAAAAAAGGTTTGTTATTCTCTCGAAGCTAGCACTTCAAATCTCGGCCGTCGTTCGTATGTGGACTGCTGATAGAGGGCGTTCATCGTTGGCAGCGCCTTAGAGATCGATTAATCTTCAGAAAGGTACATTGCGACTGAGGTATGATTAAGTTTTCATAGTTTAAACGTGTTTTAATGGAATCAGATTCGGATCCTGTTGGGGTTTTTGTCAAAATTGTTTTGTAATCTCCTCTGCGCATGAACCCCAAAACTCAACATTTTAAATGTTTACTTATTTTATTTAGATTTTTATTTTCATATTTTAATTAATAAAATTACAAAAAGAAATGACATCTCATCAATTGAGCTATAAATCTACATCTACCATTGGAGACCTTATTTTAAAGTTTAATGTCTATTTGAACCACATGAAATGGACATTCTCTTCACGCTGAGTATCACACTCACAATCTACATTTACTATTGGGGATACTCTTACATTAATTAATAATTTTTTAAGGCACTAGGATTTAAGTATGAGTGTTTGCAATATTATTATTATTATTATTATTATTATTATTATTATTATTATTATTATTATTATTATTATTATTATTATTATTATTATTATTATTATTATATTAATTTTCCTTTCATAAGTTCTCAAGACTTGAACCTCCAACCTTTTACTCTAAAACCCCATACCAAACTAATGAACTACCCAATAAAGGTGCCCCCTTTGAGACTCAATAACCAACCTCTTAACCAAGAAATCACATACCAAATCATTTAGCCACCCACATGGTTGGTATGCGTAACTTTTTGAGGCACTTAGAACTTAAGTCACCATTTGAGGCACTTGGAACGTAAATCCACAACATTCAATGTGACTACCAAAATTAGTTGCGACAACAATCCAATTTGAACTATAAACCTTTAGACTTGATCTCATAGCTATAATATTCAAGTTGCAACACCTACCTAAATAACTCGAAAACATTGTGACAAAATTAGATAGAAAAAACACCTCAAAAATAGCTACCAAAATTTCTAACATTAGAAGTAAAAAGTTTGCACAAAAAAAAAAAAAAGGAAGTAAAATAAATAAATAAATAATCTCTAACAATATATTAAGAGAAGAAATAGAAATTGAACGAGGCTGTGTACCCGAGGAGCAACAACTCGATTGTAACAGTAAGGAAATTTGAAAATTAACTTAAAAACTATTGAAACAATCTTGACAATACACTTTTATTAGTAAATATTATACATTTTTTCAGAGCAAATGCTATAAAAAGAACTGTCATTAATAACGAGTGCAAGTGAATTCATAGGGGTTTTAAACCAGAAAAAAAATTGAATTCATAAGTGGGAGTACATAACCATTACCACATAAAATTCATTTTCATGCAAGTTCAACTGAGCAACCACTGCTCCGTCATACATTCATACCTGAATTTTCACAAACCTCACATAAAAGATGGAAAATAGTTTTTCAATGACAACATGCAATATTTGTTTCTGCGCATGCGTCAGATATAACTTCAGCTTATAAAGTGGGATCAAACACAATGTCAGCTTATTGCTTTTCGTCGACATACAAGATAGTAGTTGATGCAGGTGCAAGCAGCAGTGCATCTGTCGTTCGATGATGGTATTTTCCCAGGTGGCAAATGGTGAAACTCTAGAATCAATCTTCTTCTTCAGCTTCCTCAAGCCACTTCACAAATGCTTCCAAATCCTTGACAAAGTTTTGCCTGCATATTACAGAAACAACAGAGTAAATAATTTAGCAAGCAGCGCCGAAATGGTTTGAGAGCGGCAAGAAATTGAATTACTTGCGTGTCTCCAAAAATGGAACCCATACTACAAGGCCATGCAACAAATAGAAATAACTAACTTAGCATACATTGATAAATATAATGTTGATCGAGGGGAAGTGTGGAAACTAATCTTTAATAATCAGTTCCATAGATAAATTCAACATGACCTTGGCGATTGGCAGACAAAATCTATCAGCATAAAAAAGAGATAGAAACTGAATCCAAATCGTGGGATTCTATAATCCAAAGCCGAATTTGACGAATTCATGTTAGGTCATAAAACCTCAGATCTGAAGAGTGAAAGGCATCAAGTTTTTTACACTAATGAATGTGCTATCTAAAGTTGGCTCAACAAAAATAGATGACCAAACTACCCCACATGCAAGTAGGAAGCAGGTCAGGACAAAGAAGATCGTCTCCTTGGATATAGTAAGTTTTTGACCGATTTGAATAGTATACAGCATAGACGTTTTTTTTAGTTAGTCTAAATAACAATAATCATCAGTTTATAAAACAATTCCTCCAACTTCCTCGACAATTGCGCATAGGACCCTTGAACAACCTTGCACCGAAGCCAATCTTTGTATATTATCTGGTCATTAAACCATGCTTGATAATTCTGTGATCCAGCTACACATCCCACTATCACTTATGAGTATGCAGGCGATTGTGGAGCGCAATGTGCACTGATGACCATGGGAATAATAATGCAAGCTAGAGCTTGGTTGCAAATAACTCTCTGAACAAACAACTGCATACTTCATATTTCTTACTCTTTCCCATAAGAGTAGCAAACAAAGAAAGTGCGCTATCATAATTCTAAGTTGCTTGGAGCTCCTTTATGTGAGAATAGCTGAAATTATTTAATGGATGTGCAACAATTCTTAAAAATTGAACAAAAGTGCCCATTAGCTAGACTCCTGCCTGAGCCATAATATCTCTTACTACTTCACCATGATATGAACTACCCGCATCGCATCATTTGTCATTTGGGTGTAGATATGATTCTATGGGTGCTCAGACTTAACCCTATAACCTTCTGTATGATAGGCAATTTTGGTGGACTGAAAATTTTTAGAGCAAATGATTTCCAAGTAGAAATATGTTCATGAAGCACAACATTTAATGTGTCATTTCTACCTAGTTTTAAGCTCCTTGCATAAGAAGTCAATAGAACTGGTAGAACAGAACGCCTCATTATTAACTTCGAATTGTCAAATAATCAAAGCTAATATAAGCTGAGTCAAGCAATTCAAAGAGAACAAATATTTCTCTGGATGCTGCATTCTGGACATTCAACAGGAGTACAATTAATTAGCAGCTATTAAAGGATTTTGTATTGTACTTTGACTAAATTCAGAAAAAGATTAAAATAATTGTTCCCCATCTGACCAATTGATCCAACACCTAAAATAAATATCTATCTATATCTATATCTATATCTAGTCGTCTTCCCGCACTTCCCACACAGAAGTAATCATTTTTTTATTGATAATTAAAAACGTTTAAGTCTCTTTTTTTATAAGAAATGGTTAGTTTAAAATTGTGTGAATCATAATTGTATTACAAAATTAATAACAATTTCTTTCGAAAAAAAAAAAATGAAGTCAATAGCATAACTTAAATAAACTATAGAAGCCACTGCAAAACTCAGAATAATTTCGAGGAAAAACAAAATGAAAGAGACATTACAAAAACAATGTTATATATTCAAGTTACCCTACCATAAAACAAAAAATAATCTAATCACCCAAAAAAAGACCTTTACAGAGACCCAAACACGCAACACAAACTAATGACAAAAAATAGACATAAAATATAACTCTATATGATTCTTACCACCAAGGCTCTAAGGCCAACTCTAGCCTCAATGTGAAAGGCTTCATCACACAAAACAAATAAGACACAAGAAGAGCTAGCTTGCCGAGAACTAGGGCAATAGCAAATGCTTATCAAATTAGATATCGAATGAGAGTTTAGAGGTGAGTGATTGAGAAGCCTCTAACTTATATAGTGGAGTGAATGATTAAGGTAATAATGTTACACTACATAACTATATAGAGAGATCAAGTGAACAAAAACAAATAATTAAGGTGTGATTGAAAAATGGTTACATAATTATGTAAATTAGTGGCTACACCTACCTTAGGAGATCAAGAGGTCAAAAATAAATAATTAAGGTAATGGTCACATAACCATATGAATAAGTGCATGACTTTATTAGAATTTGTTTATATTTGATCAGAAACAGCTTTTGTAGTTTACAATTACAAAGCAAGGACATTATCAAAATTGCCCCATCCCAACTAACTTTGGTGACATTCTCATAACAATTGTGGTCCAATTTCTACACCAATC
The DNA here is from genome assembly GCA_039657345.1 of Stephania japonica. Lineage (NCBI taxonomy): Eukaryota > Viridiplantae > Streptophyta > Magnoliopsida > Ranunculales > Menispermaceae > Stephania > Stephania japonica. The sequence goes on from CM077558.1 coordinate 52,340,779, forward strand.
ATTTATGGAAAAATTAAATTTTCTAGAAGCCACCAACCAAGTTGCCACGTGATGTTTGATGCAATCCCATAAATCCTTTCCTGATGTGCATCTATCCTCAAATATTCTTCTATTTCTTTCAATACACACATTCCATAAAACCACTAGAATTGATGCATTCCAAGCAATGTTATTGACGCATGTGCCTCATGCGCGCCTTAAGGCAAGGTGCCCTCTATGTTGCCTCGAATGAGCCTGTGCATGCCACTCCGCACCTTGGCACTGCTTTAAGGCACAAAGGCATGTGCCTCACCATTACAAATTTAAAATTTGCTTTTATGTTTTTTCGTTACTAATACATTTCATTAAAGTGTTGGTTTAGTTGTTTAGTACTAGATTATAATCTTTACTAGGTCAAACAATGTCACATAAAACACACATAATTTTCTTACATACATACATAAATGTGACATCCATATATGTTTGCATATGTCATGTATATGTAGAAATTTGTATATATATTGGGCTTCACTCAGGCGCGTGTCTTGCCTTGCGCCTCAAGCCTTTTAGGTAGCCATTGCCCCAAGTGCGTCTTTCGCCTTTAATAACACTGATTCCAAGCAACTTTGAAGATTTTGGAAAGTCCATGACTTTATTAGATTTCATTAATTTATAAATAAGTGAACCGTATTAAATTAACTTATGAATTATGGCTTAGTGGATGACGTGGCTTAAGGAAGATGCTCGAAAATGCCACGCGGCGTAGTGAATATCTTCAATAAGTGGATGATGTGGCTCAAGGAAATAAATCAGTGGATGACGTAGCTCCAGGAGAATGCTCAAAAACGTCAAGTGGCATACCCAAGATCTTCCCTTATTGTATATAAGAAAAAAATAAAATAAAATAATAACGGAAGATCTTGAGTATGTCGCGTGACGTTTTTGAGCATTTTCCTTAAATCGTGTCATCCACTTATTCATTTCCTTGAGCCAAATCATCCACCTATTGAAGATTTCTACTATGCCACATGGCACATTCTAGCATTTTACTTGAGCCGCGTCATCCACGTGTTCATCCAACTAGGCCACTAAGCCATACATTAATGGCCCACTTATTTCATAAATTTTTTTAAACCCACAAGTTAATGAAATCTAATAAATTATGTAACCATTTTTAAATTATTTCTTAATTATTTGTTTTTGACCTCTTGATCTCCCCATATAGGTGTAACCACTAATTTAAATAATTGTGTAAACGATTAAACTAATACATTTATTGGAGCCACATCATCCTCTTATTCATCCATTAAGCCACTTATTGATAAGTTAATGTGATTTTGCAGCAATTACATTAACGGTCCACTTATTTCATAAGTTAACGAAATCTAGTATATTACATAACCATTTTTAAATTATATCTTAATTATTTATTTTTTGGCCTCTTGATCTTCATATATAGGTGTAACCACTAATTTAAATAATTATGTAAACAATCAATTGATTATCTGTAATCATTTTTAATGATACCATATTTATTTTTGGCCTCATGATCTCCCTATATAGGTATAACCACTAATTTAAATAATAATGAACCAATTAATTGATTATGTAATCATTTTTAGCTATACCATAATTATTTGCTTTTGGCCACTTGATGTTCCTACATAGGTGTGACCACTAATTTAAATAATTATCTAATTGTTTTTTAATTATACCTTAACTATTTGTTTTTGGTCTTTTGATCTCCCAATATGTAGGTATGCAACGTAACACTAATTTAAATAATTATGTAACCATTTTTTTATTATATCTTAATTTTTTTGGTCTCTTGATCTCCCTATGTAGGTGTAACGACTAATTTAAATAATTATCTAATCATTTTTTAATTATACCTTCATTTTTTTGTTTTTGGTCATTTGATCTCCCTATGTACGTATGTAGCATAACACTAATTTAAATAATTATAAAACCATTTTTAATTATATCTCAATTATCATTTTTTGGGGTCACTTAATCCCCCTGCATGGGTATGTATAAGTATGCAACTTAGCATTAATGCCTAATTATTCTCTCCACTATAAAAGTCAAAGCTTCTCAATCACTCAGTCTCCTCTCAAACTCTCTTTTAATATCTATTTTTATAAGCATTTGTCATTGTTATGATTCTTTTGAGAAAGTTAACGAAGAAGTGATACGTGGTGGAATTATTGTAACATTGTTTTTCAATGTCTCTTTCTCTTTGTTTTTCCATGAAACAATTATGAGTTTAGGATTAAGACAATTGGGTTGTAACACAATTGGTCCCTGAACTTTTTTTACTATACATTTGGTCCTTGAACTTTTACAAAGATCTACATTTAGTCCTTCCACCATTTAAAGTGTTAAATTATGTCAATTTGGGCAACAAAAGTGCCACATGACTAGTCAAGAAGAGTAAAACGGTTTATATTACTGAACTGGACAACTCACATCGACCAAAAAAGCCGAAAAAAATTTAATTTTCCCCAAAAACATAAAAAAACTCAAAGTTCAAGGACCAAAAGCATAAAAACTCAAAAGTTTATGGACCATATGTACAAAAATGAAAGTTCAGAGACCAAATGTACACTATTGAAAGTTCAGGGACCAAAAGCATAAAAGACTCAAAGTTCAAGGACCAAAAAATACGTTTTGCCTTTGTTATTTTTATTGAATTTGAATTTTGGAGTATGGGATCTAAGCAATTTACTAGATAAGGCAAAAGGAATTATAGGAACAAAAACCTACTAGACGTAACCATTGGTCAACTTATCACAAGAACAAGATCGCAATTGCATGATGGGAATAAAACCATAAACCCTAAATGACACTATCAAGAAGTATCAATATTGAACAGGGCTTAGCTATATTTCATACCTTTTCAAACATTGTGAACAGGATGATGAAGTTATGAATAATGACATCTCAAATAACAAAGAAAAAACAACATCAGATACTTCAGTGCTTAGATCCAAACTAATAGATAAAGAAAGCATACCTGCCCTTCAGATTTGTTCCCTTACGGAACCATAAAAGAATGGTATCTTCTGCAAGCACATCTTGCTCATACAGCGATTGCACAACTTTTGGGAAAAGCTTCATCAGTTTGGCATCCTCGTAACATTGAACCTGTACTTTGTACATGAGTTCCAGCTCCAATTTTCGACCAGTACAAAAGGTATTCAAAAGCTTTGCCCATTTTTCAATCTGTCAGAAAATATAAGTAATTAGAAAAATCAAACAGCTGAAATCTTAAAAAAAAATTGCAAAAATGACCAAGTGAGATGAAATAAAAGAACAAGCCTCACACATACCTGACGCAGCGCAGCATTAGCATTTTGCTGCTGATTTTTCCCTGACCATTGAACAGATTCCATTATAGCATCCCATAATATGCGCAAAATGTCAATATCAGGTAACTTAGCATCCTTGACATGCTGCTTAGCAGTTTCTATTACTTCAGACAGATCTGCTTCCTCCGCCATCAGCGTGGTTAAAGCAGATTTCATCTCTTCGAGTTTGACTTGAAACACCTTCTTCTCATGATACTCAACTAAGGCCATTAGCCCTTCCTTTCTGAGCAATGCAGTAAAAAAAGAACTTATTTGTGAAAAATTAAATCTGAACAAAGTAATTATCAATTAACGGTTATTATTAACATTAAAATATCATACTTAACAGTCAATCAAAGATTACTAGTTAGCACCTTTTCTATTTAAATAGATTAGACGGTAGTGAAAGCCAACTTCTCAATCTTTTCCACTAAAAATGGTCGTTCATGAAAATGGCACGTTTCTTTCATAAAGTGGAATAACAAGGACGTTCAACCATTCCCTTCATTGAAAAACAAAAACCCTTGATACTAATTTTGATTTCTTGACTTTCAATTCATTTCCCACAAAGTATATTTAAACAAACTTCTACAAACATGAGGTCACAGCCCATCCTAAATTTCATCCTTAAGTCACAATATCATTCAGCTACTTGTAGCAAATTTCCATTACATATTAGGATTTTGTTGCTCTAGAAACATTGGGATCTGGAGCATTTAGAGATTCTATATCCATAATGTTTGGGGAGATTCATTTTCTTCAGAACTACAAATGCAGAAACAAAATCTAGAGGAGCTTCTTGCAGGAAAATTACATATTATTGGAGAAGAAAACTCACGTGAAATGCTCAGAAAATCCTTCAGCAGAGCGCCTAGCAGAAGGGAAAAAATCAAGAAGGTTGTCCTCCACTTTACCCCGCTTCAAAAGTGACACCAGGTCGTCGATATTATTACCAATTAGATACTCCCTGAAGAAGTCAGTAATGAATGTAAGTACTAGCCCCTTGGCCACAAGATTATCCTTGAGCAGGGGTTGGAACACAGTCTCTGGCGGAAGGCCTGATAACTTCTGTGAGAAGGCAAGGGCTGTGAATATAGCAAGCTTCTTCCTTTCATTTTCCTCAAAAAGTTCCAAAGACTGCAAGAACCTTCGCGTAACATTTTCAAGATTCTTTATGAGGAAAGGCTTCCTGCGCAAGATCTTCTGAATGTACAGCACAGATGGCAAGATAGATTCGCGTTTAGCGTCACAATTTAAAACAGAATAGGAGTGATTCCCCCCCTCATCAAGTGTTGTTGTACCAGGTTGAGTTCGTCCTCCGATGAAGACAACCTGCATGTTGACAAATCACAAGTTTATATACTTGGCAACAGCAGCATGTACCAAAATTGTGAAGTGAAAAACATCACAAACAACCACCAAATAATTAGAGAAAAAAACTAGGATCATCCTGAGAATTCCATTATCACGCAGCAAAATACACTCATTTGCATGTATAAAAATTTGGAACATTAAGTACCTTGATAAAACATGCAAGACATACTTTTGTCTGATAAGAAAATGATATTCTCCATATTGAATTGGATAAGCAATGTAACAGACATTTTTAAACAATAACCCTCTTGTTTCATTTTTCTTTCCTCAACAATATTACAGTTGCCAAGCATCATTGTACTTTAATCGCCACCAAGATCAAAGTTGTCAAATCGGGATCGAATCGTAAAATCGATTTGGTTGGGTTTCAAATCGTATTGTAAATTAGACGATTTTTTTTTCAATTTGTAAAAAATACTTTTAAATATTTTTAAATATATGTATAAATCCATATCATGCATTTAGTGGTTAAAAAAAAGGTAGATTGTGTATTATAAATTATATATTTAAAGTTTACATAAAGTAGAGATAGAGATGGGTTTAGGACAACTCTCTCTCTCTCTCTGTCTCTGCTCCTTCTCTCTCGCTCTCCCCTTTCTCTTTCGGCAACACAAGTTCCCTCGTCTCCTCTCCTCTCTCCTCTCCTCTCCTCTCCTCTCCTCTCCACTCACCTCTGTTGTGTTGCTAGAACCCAAAAATGGGTATTTTTCAGCACTGTCCAACAACTGGCATCGAATCGTGCGATTCGACTGAATCCTCTGTTGTGTTGCTAGAACCCAGAAATGGGTATTTTTCAGCATCGTCCAACAACTGGCATCAAATCGTGTGATTCGACTGAATCCTCTGTTGTGTTGCTAGTAAATGGGTATTTTTCAGCACCGTTCAACAACTGGAATCGAATCGTGCGATTCAACTAAATCGCACGATTCACCAGCAAATCGATCGATTCACTTGCATTTCCGGTTTTTTATATATCTCAACTTGTTTTACCTTGAAATCGAGTCAAATCATACAATTCAACTCGTGAATTGTACAATTTTGACAACTATGACCAAGATACAAAAGAGTAACAACAGCTTTATTATGGTACCTAGAGCTCAAGTCAAGGAGGCCATGTATTTCAAATATCATTCATTTTGATAATGGAAGTCATAAGTTACTTCATAAAGAGTACTACCAAAATTGTCATGTGAAAATTTTAACTGCAAAGGGAGGATCTCCCCATCTCTACTGCCCTACTTGCAAACTGTGGTCAACAACATTTTCATTCCATGTCACAGGATTCCAAACACTCCACTCTGAAGATCTCACGTAAACCAGGAACCATAAAACCAAAAGAGATCATCAAGAAACTAGCGACGAGGAGGGAACAAATATAATAAACAAGCTATTATGCATGCCATCAAAAAAGTAGTGGCATATTTCAGAGGAATTGTGCTCATTACCTCCTTTTATGTTAGTATTTAAGGAAGGTAGGCAATTTGATCATTCATTCTTTCAAGCTACAGAAAATGTCTAACTACCGAAAAAGTTGGAACTGAATCTATCAAGCATAGTTTTTTAACTTTTCTTTTTCGTGAAGATAAAGTTTTAGATGAATTATATGTTCAGAATTTACCTCTCTTTGCTCATCCATGAACTTTGACACCCAACATACTAGGAAAAAGAGAACGGAATCCAAAAATTGCTTGTTAAAAAAGGAAAAAAGAAAGGGCATGAACAATAAGTATTTCTAAATGAGGCTGGCATCCAGGAATATAACTTCACATATTAAAAAATTGAATATTGTTTGGTCAAGAGAAAATACACCCAAAAACTGGAGAACATAATCTGGAAAAAGAACATCTTACCTCAAAAAATGTGTCTCCGTATCGTGAGAAGTTCAGGTCTGAAGACTCAATAGTCTTAGCAATAAGTTCCTGTGTACAACCAAAGTTTAAACACTATACATTAAAATCCTAACATGAAGTGTTAAAAAGAAAAAAGAAAAAAACTCTCTCACAGGTCCATGATTAAAAAAAGGTAGTTATCAAACATGACATCTAATGAAACTTTATGATAGAATGAAGCCTAAATGATTCTGAATAGGTTGTCTATAATTCAAGTGCATAAATGTTCTTTCCATGTAATTTAAAGACTGAAATAGCACGTTGTCGGACCATAAATAAATATGAAAGAGAGAAACTGATTATTCTACTAATATTCATCTCTACAGTTGCCAGAGCTAGGTATTTGAGTAAATTTACCAAATCACCAGCATGATCCAGGTAGATCTGGACCACTGCATCAGCAAATGCTGCAGGATCGAGAGCAGCTACTATATTGCGTTTGCGGGTCTTAATCCGCGTGCCACTGATTTAAAATAAAAAAATAAAAAAAACAAAGATCATTAAAGCAGGTTAAAAGCTAACAAGAGCAGTAAAAAAATATTTGCCATAAGAAAGCAATAACCAATTGATGAAAAAGGGAAAATATTTAAAGAAATAAACAGTATGCATAAACAATAGGCATAAATTTGACATTCAATCTGATTCCCCGTAACTATTCTCAAGGAGAGACCATGAACCACTACAGTGGAATCTTTAGCTTAGCCAAAACATGCCTCACCAGCAGTGAGCTCTAAGCCTCTAACAGCAACTACAATCAACTCAACATAGATTACAGCAGTAATAGCAGTATTTTGCCCCCAATAAACCATCCAATGCCAGTGTTTTTGCACTTTATCACATAATCTAAACTTTTCCTTTTTGCATCCAGAAGATTTGATTGACTGAAGAAGAGCCAATGTCGTTGTAGTCGGGAGAAGTTAAGGTTTTTCTTTTCTTCATCCTGAGGGTCTTCTTACTGTTCTTACTTAATGTTTCCTCTTTTTAGATGTTACTTTTACATAACTTATAGCCGAGCCGTTTATTGAGAGAAACTAAATTACAGCAGTTGTTTGTAAGGGTTTTAGTTACCCATCATTTTTACTTTAGAGACTATCCTGTTCTTAAATTTGATTACATTATATATGCATATATATATATATATATATATGATAATCAAATCACCTACGCGACAAACTATATCCAAAGAAAGAGATAAATAAATAAATAAGTCTACGCACTTCACACCAATGTCATCAAAACAAATATAAAAAGGAAAAATAAATTATTCAAGAAAGCAAAGTGGTAATATAAGGACGACATGTGAGATTACTGAACCAATTAAACACCTACAAAAAAAAATTAAAGAGCATCCAAAACAAGAAAATGAGATGAGCAAAAAACTCTGCAGGCCAATAAAGGAAGATGCAAACAGATCCACTGGAACAAAGGTGTAATGCAATTTGCAAACAATAAAAAACAGAAAGAATGAGTCGGGGCAGTAAGAGAAAGAATGGCTTAACCTCTTCCCTTCACGGGTAAACCAAATACATTGATCATTCACTGCTATTACAAATATAGTGATCAAAACCCAACAATCAAAAATCAAAGTACAACGTGGTAAGGTATTTGGTCCCCCTAAGCAAGGTCTCAAGCTCGAGTCACATGAATGAAAAAAACTAAGTTGGGCAGGCCGCCCCCTATATGGGGCCCAACAGTGCCCGACATTGGATTAGTCGGTACGGTTGACACTGGATGCCACATGGGAAACCATAACACCCAAAATCCAAAAGCACAGATTTTTCTAGACCCAATTTCCAAGCTGAGCAAAACACCCAATCAAGACACCTTACTTAGTAACTAAAACTAGTGCACCTACACAACAACAACATAGCCTCAGTCCCAAATTAATTGGGGTCGGCTGCATGGATCAAACTCTTCCATTGTGCTCGATTTAGTGCAATTGATGGTGAGCATTCCAAACTAGTGCATCTACACGTATAACACATAATTCCCAACACCACAACTCAGTCTCAACAATAAAGAATCATCATTGATCGTACATTAAAAAAATTAAAGAATCTGAGAAAGAAAAGTTAGACATACCCAAGAGTGGGTTTCTCCTTGGAGCTGCAAAAACAAAATCAAAATCCATCACTCAGTAAAGCACAAATAAACCCTAAAACAAAGATCCAATCAAACCAAAAAACCTCACAAATTCGTCAATTCCAAAAACCCTAACCACACAAAACAAACCAAAGAAGCGATCTTTCCCCAGATAGGAATCAAGAAACACCGAAATTGATCAAAACAAACGATCGATCAGTAGCGTACGTACGTGCGAGTCATCAAAATTGTAGGTTACGGAATCGATCGATCGGTGATTACCTCATAAACCGAGACGAGGAGAGATCGAAGAAGAGAACGAGAGAGAAGCGTTGGTTGCACGAACGAAGAATAAAGCGAGCGAGCGAACAAATGAAAAGGAATGATGACGAGCTTGGAAGGAATCTATGCGAATCGAATATCTCACTCTCGCGTCATCGGACGATGCATTCAAGACATTAAATTGACAGTTATGGAGACGTCAAACGTGCCTTGTTGTTAGATGCACCTCGAATTATATACTCTGATGTGATTTGAGACACGTGAACAGCTAACTGTGTGTAGACCATGGGCCCTACGGTGTCGTCTTGGGAAGTAACCTTCATGTTTGGAAGTGGTGCCTCAATGCTTGCTCACCCATGTCATCAGAGCTCTACTTTGGCTTGTGTTTTTTTTGAGATTCGCTAAAGACACCTACGCTGTAGATAAGGGCACACTATTCTATATATTTTTTTCAAAGCCAAATAGGGTGCACACAGATTACATTAATCCGTAAATTTGGTTCAATCCAGATTAATCAGATCAATTTTTTTTTATCTATTAAATTGGACTGGATTGAAAAATCACTAATCCAGCTAAACTGGATTGGATTACGGATCTTACATTAAAAAATCGCAAATCTAATCTGATCCAGTTCGTTTAGCATCAACACATATACATATATGATCGTATGTACTTTAGTACCTTTAAGAGCATCAACTTAAACTATTAACTCTAAAATATAACATCTAAAAGACTATGCTTGTTATTTAACTCTTTTGTTATGCTTTTAACTTTTTTTGTAGGTTGCATGTATGTGCACTTTTTTGTGCTTTTTGTGAGGGTGTATGGTGAAAATTTGTGGATGACATATTTATTTATGTAGGAACTTGCATTTTGAAGTTCATTGTGATGACAAGTTTATGGGAAATATGCTATATATAGATTTTATGAAATGTATGTTGTAAATTTGTCATTTATGAGATGTATAATTCTTGTGATTTATTTGATTAAGTCTAATTTCATGAATATTTAGATAGGAAACGTCAATCTGTGGAACTTGATCCAATCCGATCCGCATTTTGCAAATTGGATTGATGAATTATTTGAACTGGATTGGACTGTATTTTTCTAATATGCAATAATTGGATTGGATTACAGATTGACCATAATTGGACTGGATCCAATCTTTGTACCCCTAGCCACAAATGTATATATTTAAGTGAAGCGTATAAAAGTCATTTTTAAAGAGAGTTCAAAAAAAGATATCGTTGGGGTGACTTTAGCGTGACTTTTTTTTTTTGTTTTATCATTTGGTTGATTGACATGACAAACAAAACTATTAAAACCATCAAATTTTGTAAGCACTTATCTGCACTGTCAAAGTATAAGTTAAAAGCAAAAATTGAATCAAAGAGAGTTGAGCGAGACTTCATAAATTGTCGCAACTTTTTTTTCTTTTATTATTTTTTTTTTTTTTTTTTTACTTTATAGGATCTTCCAAGTAACGTGTTGCCACTAATTTACACTTAGACCATCGAGCCCAATGCAAAGGTAGCCCTCTCAATCTAATTATTTCATCCATAAACCTCGAAATCAATACACCTTTTATGGAGAAATAAATTTCTTTTTATTTTGATTAAAAAAAGGCTGCTATATTGACCCACTTTAAACACCAAAATAGACACACCTATCGAGTGAAGACTGCATAATACACCTTGAGATGTGACTTGCGCTCGCATTGAACAGTACCCACAATAGATGGGTGCACCTATGAGTCGGTGCCCAAAGTGGGTCAACCGATTATTTTCCAAAAAATAAACCAACTTATTTTCATATCCATGCCAAATCAGTGAGATGCACACTTTGTCCATTGGAGAGTTGGATTTGTTACCACTCAAAACAATTAGTTGTTGGCATATTTTACAAGTGCAATTAATTTTTTTTAGTCGATTGATGGCATATATATACATTGTTACTTGTATATTACAATGGTAATTCAGAGCTAAGCATCAAGTCATCAACTGACCTCTCACTTAACAATCCTCTGTCTGATTTCTTAATATAGTGACGTGATTCCAATCAACACATGAGAACAATATGTAATTTAATTAATTAATTAATTAATTAATTTGATAAAAAATTAAACTTGATTTGCTCCTTTGAGCTTGAACTTCTAACCTCTTACACCGATAACCTCGATCATATATATATATATATATATCAAACCATTAAGCCCATATGGTTGGTGTATAACATTTAATGAACAACAAATGCAATCTCTTAACTACTCCTTCCAACTCTTTCTATAAGTGTCGTTTTAGAAAAAACAATACCAATTTTTCTTTTTCTTTTTTTATGAAAACAATACCAATTTCTCGATCTTAAGAATAATGACAACAAAATGCACCAGATATTCTTCCAATATGGGAATGCGAAAATGACAATCAATGATATTAATGGAACTCCTTAAGAATATTTTGTCTATTAAGGAGGATTCCACCAATTCGAAGAAAAAAACATTTTCTACCAATTAACTTCGAATATGAGAATGTGAAGGTGACAATCAATAACATAATATTTTTCTCAAAAAAAATACCATTTTTTCTTATGTAATAAACATTGACGTGCGGGTTATTAGGGTCCATAAAATTTTGTATTGAAAACAAAATCTCGATGGAGAATCACACTACTTAAATGGGCAGATATTTGTATGAAAATATTGTCATCAATCACATCTTTGAATTAGAAGTGATAAATATGCCCAAGAATCTTTTTCATTGTGCACTCCAACCTCGGAACTAGAAAATCAAGTTAGAGCAAATAGAACCTTTTGGTCTCATAAAGAGTCTCAACTGATAAGGAAATGAAAATGAAGTAGACAAAGGATCGGCTATATTAGACCGTTATATTCTATAGAGTGGGTAAAACCGTAAAGGTGTCCTATCAAAACAAGACTCAAACTAGAGATTACACACAATTTAAAGGCCAACAACAGTAGTGATAAAAGGAAAATGTTGCAATCGCATCCTAAAGTCATGTCCAAAGTGTGACGTGACATTTGGACCTGCGAGTCTTTGAGAGTTGTTCGTGTGCACCTAGGGGTGGGCACGAAACCCGAGAACCCGACTCGGGTCGGGTCACCCGAATCGGGTGGCGGGTGGCGGGTCGGGTAAGATGAGTTGAGAAAATGAGTCGTGACTCATCGGGTATCGGGTCCTGGGATGTCATCATGGTTTTTATAGGATTTTTGTGGTTTTTGAACTTACGGGTGCGGGTCGGGTCGGATTCGGGGTTCATGCTTTAGGTGAGGCAAGAAAAGCAACCCGAACCCCCCGTGCCCACCCCTAGTGCTCCACACACTCAGTGTGGTATGCATTGAAATCTACGCGAGGGGCATGCTTTAGGTGAGGCAAGAAAAGCGACTGCCCTAGGCTCCACCCAAAAGAAGTCCCCCTTACCCATACATCAACTACTATGGGTATATAGTTTTTTTTTTTTTTTTTTTTTTTAAATAATAGAATTTGAAGTTTTACTCTCTTTTTTTGGCAAACTAAAGTCTTACTTAAGCCCACCAAAAAGAAAAAAATATAAGTGATGGTCCATCTTGTACCTTAAACTTGAGGTATAAAATACTTCTCATTCCTCTAACCCCTTTTAACAAGGGCTCTCTCATTCCTCTAATCCCTTTAACCTTATAAGTATAAGAATACTCTTATACTTTTCGTTATCAATCTCGAAGTCCAATAGAAAAGAAAGAGGTAAAGTCTTAAAATAATTTTAAAGTATAACGATAACATAAGGTGAAATGAAAAGTAATTTTAATGATGGCTCATTTTTAAGGTTTCACCAAAAGCCTCTAAAATGACGAGATCGACCCTGCGTGCGAACACCCATTTTTATATAGGCACCACACGCTATGTCATCCAGAGTGTGATTTTGGGTGTCGTCATGACATCTACCGATATAAAAATCTATTCATGCACATATGGAATTCGAATTTATTCTCCCAAATAACATCTGCCACAATTTCCTTCATTCACCAAAGACAATTCACACAGAAGTACAGAACATTCTAGTTTTTAACGTCCCAACCACATATCCTAAACAAAAGCACAAATAAAAACCACAATAGCCATAAAATAAAATCGAATTCTAATTGCCTGTCACACCACAAAATAATAAAAAAAAACAAACCACTCTTTTTTTAAGGAAGCGCAACGTTTTCGTGGGAAAAGCATGAAAATATATATTAAAAAAAAAAAAAAAAAAACATAGTTGGTGGACACGTCTTGAATCTTTCATCGAGATTTGTACGCAGACATTCTAATAAAATCTATACCGTCGTCTGCAAAATGTATGTATCAAAGTACGTCATTCGATCACTTCCCTCGCATAAAACATGGACACATTTTCCTCCAGGTGGGACCCGCAAAACCGCCACGTGGCACCTCCATTTCCCTCTCGCTCTTGGGCTCGAACGGCTCCATTAAAAGTTTGGGATTTTCAAATCTTCTTGTTGTGAATAAACAAAGTACAAAATCGAGTACCGATTAGCAGAGCCAGATCAGAGAGAGAGAGAGAGAGAGAGAGAGTGTGTATTGTGTGTACATATTAATGTCGGCAGTGTTGAATCCGCTCTTGGGATTCATTTCGTGCAGAACAACCAGATCAGTGATCGCATCATCATCGTCAGATCGACTTTCGTCGCTTCTCTCGTCTTCGTCTCCGTCTAGGGTTTGTAATTTAAGGCCGCGCAGATCTTCTTCGCGGCTCTTCTCCGTATCGTCTTCCTCGGCTTCTCGATCTGCGGCGGCGATGGGAGAGGAAATCGCGGATTCCGCCATGGACGCCGTCCAGAAGCGCCTCATGTTTGAAGACGAGTGAGTTTTCAATTCAGTTCACTGATTCTTAGGTTTTGAGATTTGTTGAGATTTTAGATGATCAATGGCTGAATTGTGACGAGTAATCACAATTTTGATGTGGTTTTCGGCATTTATTCGTCCAAGTTGATCTTTTTACCTCTAAAGGTTTTGTTTTTGTTTCAATCGTCAGACTATTCAAGTTGTGTGGGTAATTTTTTTGAAAAGGTTCGTGCTTTTTTGTTGTATAATGTTTTGGTCTGCGTTGCTGCGATGCGTGGTTTGCTTATTTGTCTGTTGAATATGATGCTGCCAAGTGCGAAGATTTGTATTTCTTGTGAACATTTTCTTTTGGCGATTGGGGAAAATCACAATTGGTGGTGATTTTTAATTTTAACCATTGGATTTAGATCAAACGGATAGCTTATTGGTACTTGTGCACATTTACGAGCCATTAATATAGCTAACAAAATGTCAAAAAGAAAAATAACCATAGTACAACTGCTTTAAGCTATTAGCATATCTTCTGTAGTGTATTATTATTAATGAGAATCACGTGTCTTGTCGACATATAAATGTTTTTTTGAGAATCACTTGTCTTGTCGACATATTAATGTTTTTTTTTTTTTTTATAAGAAAGAAACAATTGCTTCCTCCAAGGTTTGAACCCATGGCCTTTCACTCCCAAACACCATACCAAACCTTTCGGCCACCCAATTGGTGGGTTGTCAACATATAAATATTGTTTGTCATTGCGATTAAATTTATGTAATTATCTCAATTATTCGTTATGTTGATGAATATTAGTATTTGTTAAGTTTCATAAGCTGCTATTAGCTATTCGCATCTGTTCTTCTTATATTTTGTTCCTTTATTTTTCCTCTTATGAAGTTTGTGCTGCAATCACTTTTTAGGATCTACCTGACTTCATTGTATAAATATATATCTGATTAGCAATGCGATGCCTTAACTCTTGCAGATGTATTTTAGTGGATGAGAACGACAAAGTTGTTGGGCATGATTCCAAGTACAACTGTAAGTAGGAATTTCCATTGCAACAGTGATTTTTTTTTTCAATCAATTTGCTTTCCTGCATTAGTTTCTCTAGGCTACTTGTAGTCGTAGACACTTTCTCTCCCTCTTCCTGCTTTTGAGTTTGATGTCGCTACTATTGCAATTTTATTTGGTTATTCTCATCATAAGTTGCTCATGATATCCCTATTATTTCTATACTAGAAATCAGTTCGAGACTTCTAGTTACTTGATTACACTTATTCTTGATCATTTATTGCTTACTGTTAACCAAAGTTGATGGCTAACAAAGTCATGCATTTTGTAGTGGAAGCTATGGGAAGGGTTTTTTTGTATCATTTATTTAGTCAAGAAACGGACATCATGATTATTCCCCCTTCTATGCATCGATTTGCCTTTACTATCTGAAAAGCTGACCATCAAGCAAGCTGTTGGTATGCTTTTGCAAGAACATGGAGTTGTCTTAAAGACCTTAAATTGCTTGCTTGTAGGGGAAAAACCTATCCCCACCCCCACTCTTTCCCTTGTTATTCTATTGGCTTGAATTCTAAATGAGTAGTACAACTCATTTGCCTGTGGAGACCTAAGATAAGTGTGGAATGGGGATTCATTTCGGAAGAAGCCCCATTATGCAAGTTAGGTGCTTAATGAGAACGTTTGGTAGATGATTACCTATAACTCAAATACAATACCCCCGATTGCTGTATCTTGTTATGATCTACAATTTTATTTTGTTCACTCCTTTGCATATCTTTATTTAAACTATTACCTTTTATTTATGCATCCATGACCATATCAATTGCCAGTTATTTAGCAACTATTGAGCAATAATTTCTTCTCTTTGGCAAGGAAGAATGCATTGGGCCTTGATAGTTTGCTCTTAGGAAAATTATGTGCAATTGTCTGATAGATTCAATTGGATTTCATTGGTGTCCAGCGAAATTTCGTTTTCAATTAATTTCAACAATTGTGCCAATTATTGCGTATAATTTAGTCAAAGACTCTAGTTTTCACCGGAGAGAATTCTTATTAATTATGACCTTTTATTTTATTTATTTTTTTTTTTTCTGCTCATCATCTTGTAATATGAGAGTGGTTATTCAATTTCATTAGTGTGGGTGACCATTTATACCCTCTTGGACATAGTTCTATGAAACGTTGAGGGGGAACAGACAGCGTAGACTTTGCCAATAGCCTTATTTGGGTGTTTTTCCTCTAAGCCTTAGTTTTCAGAGTTTTCATCCCCCTTTTATCATTATTCATTAGTGATTATTTTCTAGCTTGCTTCACTCACATTTTTTTTCTTTTTCAGGCCATTTGATGGAAAAGATAGAAGCTGAGAATTTGCTTCATAGGGCTTTTAGTGTATTCCTTTTCAACTCGAAGTATGAGTTGCTTCTTCAGGTATGTCACAATACTTCTGCCTTGAAGAGTGTATTATGATGAATGTCTCTTAGTTATTTCATACTACTGATCCAGATTATGTCACATCTTCTAGTTTTTCAAACGCGTTAATCAGGGTTGAAGTATTGATTTAAGGAAGCAAGTTCATTAATCCCTCCTTAATTTATAAAATATGGAACTTGTGCAAAAACTTTATGCTGCCTTTCTTTCTTCTGTTGACTGTTAGAGTTCTTTCATCTCAAAAGTAACAATGCTTAGTGTCAAAATTTGCTCACTGCCTCAGTTTCTGTTTCACTTTCTTCTGTGTTTGCATTATGCAAATGCGTAGAAAGCTCAAATTCATTATATTAGTGAAAAACAACATTAATTAATACATCCGAATTTGGTATTGAGAATTTTTGAACATTTAATCGAAGTTTTGCAGTCCTCACAACACGTGCATAAGCTGTTTTTTTGCAAATCTTTTGATCTTTCTGAAGACGGTTTCTGTCTTCTTTATATTGAATCTGTGTTTTTGATGTTTTTGTTTCAGCAACGTTCTGCAACGAAGGTGACATTCCCCATTGTGTGGACAAATACCTGTTGCAGCCATCCACTTTACCGTGAATCTGAGCTCATAGAGGAGAACTACCTAGGTAAATAGGCCTATTGACATTGAAAAGCTACGATTGTTTTGCTTGCTCCAGTTACCCAAACCTCTATTCCTTGTTAAATGTTTATTTTTTTTTCTTGCAACGTATAGGCGTAAGAAATGCTGCACAAAGGAAACTTTTGGATGAGCTGGGCATCAAGGCTGAAGATGTTCCAGTCAACGAGTTCATTCCCCTTGGTCGCATTCTGTACAAGGCCCCGTCTGATGGCAAATGGGGAGAGCACGAACGTAATTTAAACTCCCTTGAAACTAAGGATTGTCTTACAGTTTCATATTTTTTGGTACCATATCAATCAATCGACTGAATGTTTATTCTTACCTTAAATTTACAGTGGATTACCTTCTCTTCATCATCCGCGACGTTAAAGTTGAACCAAACCCGGATGAGGTGGCTGACGTGAAGTATGTAAACCGTGAGCAATTGAAAGAGCTGTTGAGGAAAGCAAATGCCGGCGAAGAGGGCCTGAAGCTGTCGCCTTGGTTCAGACTTGTCGTGGAGAATTTCTTGTTCAAGTGGTGGGATCATGTTGAGAAGGGAACTCTCAAAGAAGCCGCGGACATGAAAACCATTCACAAGCTAAGTTGAAAAGAAGTAGAGTCCTACCAAAAAAAAAAAAGGTAGAGCGAGGATTGCTTTAATGGTAATTACTATCTCTTACTCAGTAAATTATATTCAATAAACTAGACTGGGTTGGACCTGTTTAATTTTACGTTCAGATGTCCTTCAGATGTCCGAACCTTTTGATGAGATTAAATGGTGTTAACTTTCAATATGATGTGCTTGGAAATTGATTGATCTTATTTTTAGCGTACCCAGCTAAGTGGGTGGCCAATGGTTTGATATGTGGTATTGTAGCAAAAAGGTAGGGGGTTTGAATCTCATGGGGGTAAGAAAAGTTGGTTTATTTTTTATAAAAAAAATACAAGTCCATGCTCGACATTGCTCGAGCGTAGATTAATCGGTGCGGTTGACATTAGACACCACGTGGAAACCAAAAAAAATAAGTCCACAATATTGGACAACTACATAACAATATGACAACTTAGTACAATAATGTGAACTTAACAGCTCACAATTGTGGAAAGTGAGGTTAGTTCTTTGTCTGAGCGGAGCGAGTGGTGTGTTGTACCACCGTTCTTAATTAATGTATTGGTAAATGATTTGTAATAAAATTAGCCACGAGGTTTTCAAAAAAAAAACAATAATGTGACTCAAACTCAAATTCTTGGCACTATTTTTAAGCCAAACAAGTTAAACAACTATGATTTGAGTAGTTTGATGTATTGCGACAAAATTATTGACTCGGGAAAGTAGCTCGAACTAGTTTAACAAAATTAGGTTTGAGCATGTTGACCCCTTATTTTCTGGTATTGCTTTATTTTTTTTATGTTTATCTTAACCGGCATTCCCGCATCTGGTATCGATAACACAAGTCGGGGTCGGTAGCACCATAGATAAGTAGTGCCCTTACTCCAAAATTTATTTAAAGGGACTCAATTCTCTATAGCTCAAACTCGAGTCACATGATTATAGGCAAAGCATCTTGGGTTCCGGTATAACTATTGTAGTACAAACTACAGACAACTTGCCTACGCACGCGTTTCACGTGCCACCTGCGCACAATGATACACAAGTTTTGCGTGCCAACAAGCTACAATTAGCTCTTCATTTAGTGACGTTGAGATTGAGGAGAGCAAATCTCGATGCTTTTTTTTAAAAAAAAAATTTCTAACTTTATTGTTGGGTTTTTTTTTAGGTGTTTTTTTATTTGTTCCCTTTTTTTTTTTTTTTTTTGCATGATTTAGGCTTATATGACATTAGACAATGTATCACACCCTTTAGAAGTAAAGGGTGCGAAACACAGTGTCTCCATCACATAAATTTACAACTTTATAGAAATATTTTTTTACTTCAATGTTTATTTAATCTAATGTGACATACATCCATCCTCAATTATCTTCTTCTGGTTATAAGCATACTTTCCTTCCTGAAGTAGTCAGACGTTTTGAATATTAAGTGGTTATTACTGAAAATAAAAATAATAAAATAAAAGTTTTAGATTTCTTGGGAGATTAGGTGAACCGCCGTCCCAAAAACCTTGACCAACTCCAAGGCAACTAAACTACTGAGCGCGTTTGACCAACTCTCTTATACGTGTTTCAACCATTGTCCTAAAAATCTCTCTTTTTTTTTTTTTTTTTTTTTTTTTTTTTTTGGTAGGATCCCAAAAATCTTTCTTCGACTCCTCTGCATCACACTTCTCATCAATTTCTCAACCCAAACCCCTCTCTCTTTCTCTAACTCGTGAAGAAGAGAGTGACCATGCTAAATTCAATCATCTGTTTCAGGGGCAGTACCCTCTCAATCCACAACCACAAATGCACACTTCTTCCAAGAATCCCAACCTCACAACACCCCTTCAACAATCCATCAAAGCCTCCCCTACTCATCACCTCATCCACTCCACCAATGTCTCTCATCAGACCACTAACAATCTCTCCCCATTCAGACCCACTTTTTGTCATTGACTCTCCAAATGAGACACACCATGATGAGTCATTGGAGGAGTTGATGGAGAGGGTGGAGAGGGTGAAGGAGATGATGAAGGCAAGGGAGTATGTGGACAAGTTTTTGAGCAAATATGGAGTTGGAGAGGAGGTGATGAGGGGTCATGTGGAGGTGATGGCTGGAGATGTAGTTGAGAAGTTTTGGGAGAAGCCCATTGAGTATTTGAGAAGTGGGGGTGGGAGGTTGGAAGATAGAGTGAAGGATTTGAGAAGAATTGTAGAGATTTTTGAGCAGACATGTTTGGATCATGGAAAGGAGGCGAGAAGCAAGAGAGAAAAGCAGTGCCCATTTCTTCAAAGTTTTGGGGAGCATAATTAATTTTTAATTAGTAAATGTTATAAAATTGTTTTTTTTTGGGGAAATGTTAGTGTGCTCTAGGTCCTACATGTTGGTCGGACATGAGCCCCATCGGATGCACCTTGTGCATGCATCTTGGGGCGCATTGACGACGTTTGTTAATCACGTGGGTGCACCAAGTGCATGCACACGCCAACATTTTACTTGTCTTTCATATATATTTTTTACTTCTACATTGAATCGAACAAAGTGAGAGAGTTTGATCTATATACCCAATTCTAATTAATTTGATATTGAGATTTTGTTATTGTATATAATAGCAAAGCACATGCCATTTGTCTTTTAAATTTCTTATTGTGCTAATTTAATATTATTGACTGCATTAAAATTAAGGCGAAGTTGATCCCAATTAATATGGAATTTTTGTTATGCTAATTTTGCATTTCCAACGATATTATTGGTTGGAACAAAGTCAATTTGATCAAATTTTCAGTTGTAATTCTATACAAGGCTCCTTCAATCTGCTATTTTCCGAGTAGTGACAAATAAGCATTACATAACTTTTAAAGTTGATAGACTAATGTTTTCAAAAAAAAAAAAAAAATTGATAGACTAATATAAGATGATTATGATTTCTTGTTGTTTACCAACTAATCAATCTGATCAATCCTAATTAAGATAAAAGATTAAAGTGAGGGGTTCGATTCCTTGCCTCATCCCTTTGATTTTTTTCCTCGAGTTCTTTGGTGGGAGGCAATTAAAATCTCTCGAGGGACTAGTTAAGTCCATCATCAATTTGGTGTCAGCAGCAGTGACTTAAATACTCTTAGGCCTCAGCTATCACAAAAAAACAAAGTACAATTTCAATTACTTCAATTTAATCTAATCAATTGAAATTTAACGTGTGTTCACGAGTTCTAGAACATTTCTAAGTCCTGCTTTTCAATACTAAATTGAATTTTGCACGCATCGACAACAAAAGAAATGCTTGTATTTTATACTTGTGTTAATGGAAGGCTATAATAACTTCACTTTTAATACAAGGTTTCTGACAAATCACATTCCTTAGAAGTATATTTTAAAACTTCATACAAGCAAAAGTTATCATATAAAGGCCACCCCATCTTCTTCTCTTTTCTTCTCTCATCTGCTGTACATGTACATCGTTCAAGAATCAAGATATATAAGTAGTGTTACATTTGGCTTCTATAAAGGCCAGCCCTTCTTTTTTTTTTTTTTTTCTTCTTTTGTTAGTTATATTTTCTTCTTTTGCCATCAATGCAGAATTGGCTTAGACGTTATGAAGATAAAATTCAAGCTTTTTCATGTTAGGAGGATTCAAGGTAATAGAGCTTTAACTTTGTTTCTTAGGATGATATATGGAGACATTATTAATGGAAATGCTAGCATCACGTGTTGATCGCGTATCCAACCTAATATACACATCTAGGTGCATTAACATTACATGTTGATCGCATGTCCAACTTGAGTGTTGCAAGTTCGTGCTAGCATTTTCCTATTACTAGTACATATACTTACCAAGCAAATTTTGAACCAAGTACATCTTTAGCGTACTCATCTATAAGAGTTAACTCCACCTCTTTTCGGGGACAAAAGACAATCAAAACCCCTCGTCTTAAACAAATTGCTTATCTAACTTGATTTTTGGGCTCCACCATTTTTTTGTCTGAAATCCTTTCAAGTTGTTTAATAAAAACAATTCTTAATTTTTTTGTGTCGATAAATTAATAAATTATACATTTTCTTATCTTAAATAAAAGAAAAACAACTACTAATAATTCTTATGTCATGGGCAGCAGAACAAAGTAGCACTCCCAACAGTCCTGTAGACCTCTGCGAGGAATACGCCAATGCATTTCGCACAGAATCATACAATGAGTTTTGGACACGCGTCCTTGCCTTCACCCAAGGAGATTCTGCCACGTGTTCACCTAGTGAGTCCACTACAGCTGCTAGGCTCAACTCCTATAGGCTCTTTGCAGAGCAACTCCTTGAGCCAGACCAACCAACCGTCGCCAAAGCACTTGCCCTATCTTCGCCGGAAAACCGCTCGAAAAACTGCTCTATCCTCGTCGACTACTTTTCAAATACCGCCGACGCCTCTCATCTTTGTGGCCTCTTGTTGAAAGACATTGATCAAACTCGACGACAATATCGCCCGTTTAAAACCATTATCGACTCCTTGAAAACTACTACGATGCCACCGAAAAACCACTTTCCGTTGTTTCCAATATCGAGCACCTTAAAAGACCTAGAAACGTCAAACTCCCCCTCTAAACAATTTGGCTCTACATCAATTGTTGACCCCCTGAAAACCATTAAAGCACCATCGGAAAACCACTTTCCGATTAACTTAAATCACCTAGACTACTCGAATTGCTCAACCAACCCATTCAGCTCTTCAGCTTCGGCTCAAGTTCGGTTTCAATCGGTTCAAGCCGAATGCCGAACCTTACAAGACCGGCTCGAGTTGAGGCGTGAGAAGGCTCGAGCAAGGCTCCGGTTTCTTGACAGGTTCAAACATGGTTCAGCTATGATTCTTATAATTGTTACAGCTTCAGTTGTTGTGATTGTTACAACACATGCATTGGCCATGCTAGTGGCAATGCCAAGCTTCTTAGTAGCCTCAATCTTCAAGAAGGTTTCGTCGAGTCGACTCGCTCGAGAGTCGACTCAGTTGGATGCAGCAGTTCGAGGGACATACATATTGAACCGGGACTTGGACACAATAAGCCGACTTGTGGACCGGTTGGACGACGAGTTGGAGCATATTAGAGACACTGTTCGGTTTTGGGTGGCTCACGAAGAGCGGCGGTTCAAACCGGACAGCGAGTTGGCTCGGCAACTCAAGAAGAATGAGTTGGGTTTCAGAGAACAGTTGGATGAGTTGGAGGAGCATTTGTATTTGTGTTTTATGACCATAAATAGGGCAAGAAGTCTGGTGATGAAGGAAATCTTGGAAGGTGTTCAAGCTTAATACAGCACTGACCAGCTCATGTTCTTCAAGAAAACTGTATGATTCTATTGATTCTCATTTGCTTAAAAAACTGAATGTTGTGAGAACAAATTGGTGTTAAGACAAAAGTTATAAAACACACAAGAACCTGTTAGGGTGACTGCAAATCCACCGCCGCGTGCCTTGAAGGTTTGAAATGCTGCAATCGTTTAACATCATCTAGAAAGCCTGCAGAAAACAAAATCTGAGAAAATCAGTCTACGTATTAAACTCAATAACCAGTAAAGATAACCACATCAATTTGAGCTAAAATTAATGGAATAAAAGGTTCGGAAGAAAGAAGTTTATCAACAAAAATCATGCATTGTAGTCCCATCGCTGTTTATATGTGTCATGCAGTCATCTTTTCAAAGATAAAGAGCACAATGAAGTGTCCTTAACATGGAGCAGAAATCAGAAATGTAATTTGTGAAACTTCTAACCATAAAGGAGCATTTGCAAGTCAATCTCTAATTTTCTAACTGTCTCGGTAAATCAATAATTTAATAAGTTGAAGTACCAAGCCAAGCTCAATTTCGAACAAGACCAATAATCGATGTATGGGCAACTAAATTAATACTCTCATTATTGGCTAAGAGAAAGTTATCCATCTCATCGGCTAAATCACGAAAAGAACATGAACATCCAAGCAAAATGCAAACTAGCTATGGAGGTACCCACAATATAGTGAATCACAAAAGGGAGAAAAAATGGAAAAGATTTCAACCATTGTTACTGGACTTAAGATCACTTTATTTGATCTTTTCTAAACCCAAAAGAAATATCTTTTCAAAAATTTAACAACTCCATTTTTTTTTTTTCTGAATTTTTGTGAATCTAACAAATTACTTTCATTTTCTAACACTTGGAACAAATTCATTACCGCAGGGCAGGAATTAAACAATCAAATCGTAATGATTCAAGGATTTCAGACTCCATATTTGGTAACAAGTTTCTAAATTTTCGAATGAGGAATCAAAGGAGATATTGTCACAAACTGCTAGACCAATTACTGAAGAAGCAGGAGGAGGAGCCTTGCCAGAGAATGTTGAACTTCAGCTTCACTCGATCAAACTACCATGTTACATTATATTTAGAAGCTAATAATCTAAGATTCTCCATTGTCTATCAAGGTAAATTTTTATGAATGTATCTGAATCTCTCACCAAAATTCTAGGCTTTATCAGGTGGTTCAATAACGAATTTTCCATGGTCTTTGAAAAGAAAAATATCATCTAGACAGAAGGAAACAACAAAAACATCAGCAAATCAAAGATGAATTTTACCACGCAAGCAAATCAAGAACAATAGAAGCAAGAATACAGCACCAAGAACAAGAAAAAGAAATTCCAAGACTCTATAGAAAACGAAAAGCATAAGCAATGATATTAAATTAAATAGCATGATCAAAATCATTATGTTGAAAATATGAAAAGATCAGCAACAGCCAAACAATCTATTTGAGGATACAAGGGAGGATACAAATATTCCTGATGCCTGAGTTACTTCTTACTGCAAAAGTATATAAGCAAAGTATGTCAATGGCAAATCTCAAAATATCATCTTTGTTATGTGTAGAGAAAAGCTAGTATACTAACCAGACTATAAACGGGTTTCAGGATTCTTCTGTCATGGAAAGAAACCCTTGGAGTTAGCCAGTTCTCGGCACCTTAATCATTTAGATTTGTATGATTTGTCTGTTCTGGCATATTTGCTTCCGGAAGAGACATCCCCATCAAACCTGCCGTATGACTCTGATGGATCATATCTGTCATCAAATGAACTTGGTGTCATATTATCTGACCTATGAGTTCCAACCATTCTATCTCTGTGCCGACCTTCGGATCGTGGCATCTCATGATTCTTTCTGTGACTAAAATCAGAAGTGAAATCTGAAATGGAAGAGGATCTGCTTTCATGGGACCTCCGATTTTCATCATACTTGTATTCAGTCACTTTTTTCTTGTCTCGGTCCCGTTGATGTCTATGTCGATCATGTGAGTGTCCATGATTTCTGTAATTATCAGGACTTCTTGATCTATACTCCCTGTCTCGCTCACTTGCTTTTCTAATACTCCTTGGTTGAACATATAGAGATTCATGACGTCCAGAATATTCTCTTCTATGGTTATCTTTTAAATTAATGTTCTCAATGCGTGTAAATGAGTCGTTAGAAGACAATGATCTCTGATAATGACCCATCTGCATTTCTCTCGTTTCAGATGAGTCAAATCCCAAGTTTCCCAGCTTAACATCTGCAGCCGTTTCTTGATCAGAGACAGAGCCAGATGGAAACATAACACCATCTGAAGATCCTTTCATGAGGCAGCCAATACCACCCGCCTGCTTGATTTCCTCCATGTGCTCTTCAATTATATCCCGCATCACCTTTAAAGCAAGATGGAAGAAAATAACATTAGCAAAAATTAAAGTAGGCGTTTTAAGGTTGTCGAGTCTGGAAATAGAAAATAAACATGCATGCAATAAATACTAGTCATGACACTTGATGTAAACTTTCAGAACAGAAAACAGATACTAAATTAATACTTAATAAGTTCAATATAGCTATCGAAGGTGAAATTTCAAAGATACTTTTAGCTTGTGAGACTTAAATATTGGTTGATAGGTCTTAAGAGAAAAACACATTTCAGAATAAAATTGCTATTGTAGGTAAAAGGCATTTTTCAAATAGAATGTCATGCAGACTACAACAAGCATATTTGAACTGTTGCAACACTTGACTCATAAGCAACTCCGTAACGATTACTTCATCCTTTCAATGATACAAACGTGTTTCACTAATGTTGGTATGTATCATAGCATAAAAAATAGATAAGATAAAACATCCAAACAAGAAGATGATATGTTTTGCAGTTGTCATATACCTCTGTAATTGATCGCTTCACCTTCTTGCCACGGTAGGACATTCTTCTGCGTTTGTAGTCTCTTTCCTCAGCCAATAGCTCTTCCTTTGTCTTCATCTTTCTCGAATCCTTACAATCAAATGCAGGAAAATAGAATTAGAATTTTGAAATCATACTATATAAAAATAGCTCAGAGAGAACTATAAAACAATAGATGTGGCGCATTGATCCAGCTGATCAGGTTTTTGTTAGTTTTGTCAAATGGAAAGATCTACAGACATCATAAGCACGACCTAAAAATTAGGAACTTTGACCAAGGAACTTTTTTCCCAGATAAATAAAAGAATAAAAAGACAAGACGGCAGAACAAACCATTCTTGTTTGGTAATTTGACATCTTGCAATCCCTGAGGTTGGATCCATAGATCAATGATATGCATCACTGATTAATTCAAATTTCAAACAAAGGACTGAATTTCCTATATATGATCATCTAACATTCTCCACTATTCTTAGCCACATATTACTTTTGCTCAGCAGTCATGCTTTGAAATAATTATTAAGCACATAATGTTGGTGACTAGGAAAAGAATAGGAAAAAACACATGACAGAAAAAAAAAAAAAAAAAAAAAAAAGAGAAGATAAAAGTATACCTCATTATGTGATTGATGTGAAAGAAGGCCATCGTACTCAAGAATAGGTCTATAATTAGGACGTTTTTGCCGCTCCTCGTCAGCTTTCTTTGTAACATATGCATGCTCACTTATCCTAAAGAGCAAAGAGTATCTGATGAGGTGCACTTCTACATTGCACATGTAAATAAAGTGGCTCATACAGTTGGTTGACAAAAGACTTGGTTGAGAACTTGAGTTGAATAAATTTTATTGCCAATATTAAGGAAAAAAAATAATCAGAGTCTTGACATTACAAATGGAAAATATGAATTGCTTTTTAATCATTTTAAACAAAATATTAACTTCAAATGTGTGTACAGATGATTCCTCGCATTGTAGATAAAATACGAGCATAGGTGTGAATATGTAAGGGAAAACTCTCCAAAGATCAAAATAAATGTGCCCCACGAATCTCATATGTTGAGGGAGAACTCTCCAAAGGCCTAAATAAATACGTCTAATGAATTTCATATGTCAAGATGTTCACAAAATTCCCATGTTAAGCCCATCGACAATATATCCAAAGTCTTCTGTGCAGAAAGCCCCTTCGTACAAAAAAGTTTAAAAACAGGTATTTTATCAATCATGCAACAAGTCCCATGGAACCATTGAAGCAAAACTATCCCCAAGTCCAAGACCATGCACTAATCAAGACAATGCATGACATGACATGATTTTTTTTTAATAAAAAAGGTTCTAGCATGACTTCAAACACTACTTGAAAGACTTGAAAGATATCATGCTTATAATAGAATATTGGAGCTCCAAGAAAGTATCATTGCCACTATATGTGCCACACCATAAATCATAACCTTACTGTTTGAATGTACCATAAGCGTGAGGGCTGAAGACAATGGCATCATTGGCATGCCGCATGTCTATGCATGCTATGTGTAGTGTGGTAAATCCTAATTCCTAAATAACAAAAGCAGAGTTGAAACTCTAAAATGCATGCCATGCCAAATAAGATTAACAAATTAAGCTGAAAGACAAAAAGATTAAGTGTCATATGAAGCTTACAGTTGATTTTTAGGAACAGATCCAGAAAGCCGCTGTCCCTTGATTTTTTCCTCAAGCATCGATCGCTCATGCAATGCAGCAACTGCTGCTGCAACTTGTGACACATAAACTAGATCACTTCTCTTATTTTCACCGCCGAGCAAGTTCTCCTTTCCACTACTATCAGTTGGCTCTTCGATTTTTACATTCTTACTTTCAATTGCCCCAACAGACTCCCCAATTGTACTATTAGAACTGTCATCTAATTTTCCACAACCAACCGTTGAAGCACTTACTACTGCCTTCTTCTCATCTGATCGAAACATCATTAAACGTGACGCAGCATTTAACATAAAATGCTTAACCATCTCAATCAAAAACAGCTTCGCATTAGCTTCCCCATACAAAACAGACAATTGAGACGCAAACCACGTCATTGCATCAACCAGGACCGGACAAGCAAACCTAATAGACCTCAAATTCACATCCCCAACTCCACAATCATACAACTTACCAGACCGACGAGCTTCATACGAAACTGCTTTCAAACACAGCTTCAACAACAAGTATACATGCTCACTCATAGCCACATCAATCACAACACCAAAACGAGCCGAATTCGAAACCACCCATTGAACAGACTCATTATCCCTAATCATGGGTAAGCACAAAGCCACTCGAAGAACACTAAACGAATACTCACACGGATAATCTCTCCACGCCTCTACCTCTCCCCGCACCGCCCAAACCTCCGACGGAAGAATCCGCACTCGCCCGCAATCAAAATCCTTCCTTTCCTCACACCCATCACACATCACATTAACACAATGCAAATACAAAACACTAGGAATTGTAAACACCCTATTATCACATTCATCCAACTCACCACAACAAACAACACCAGGACAATCTTTATAATAAAAATTAGGGCTTGAACCCAAACCTCCATAATCATCAATTGAGAAACACATCAACTCATCCGATCCTGGCATAAAAATGTCATCTTTCGACAATTGCTCATCCGATTTTAGGGTTTTGGGGTAGTGGAGGGAGTCGAGAAGGGCGGGATCGATGCCGGGGCGGCGGCGGCGGCATCGGAGGGAGTGGCGGAAGAGGGATTCGGGGGGGACGCGGTGGCGGGGGTCGTAGGGGCAGTGGGAGAGGCGTTGGGAGTGTGGTGGGGGGTCAGATTGGTGAGATTGGTGAGGGAGGTTAGGGTTTTGGTGGAGTGGTCGATTAGGGCTTTTAGGGTTGAGATTGTGTGGGAGACATCGAGGGTTTGGGGCCGTGGGGTGATTGGGGAATTAGGGTTAGGATTTGGTGGGAGGAATGTGAAGGGATGGATGGGATTAGGGTTTGGAGGATTCATGGAGGGCGAGCTGAGGAGGAGGAAGAAGAAGAACCAGACCAGTTGAGCTTTGCTGGAGTTATTTATAGTTTTTTTTTTCTTCAAAATATGTAAGACTTGTTTGCCCCTAAATCGAGTGCAATGAAAGAATTTAATCAATGTAGTTGACCTTAATTAATTAGAGATTGTCGCTTTATTTTTTTTGTTAATTATTTAATTTGAGTGAGAGTCGAACTCATAACTTCCTAAACCTTATCATTTAACAAATGATGTCTTTACTTAGTCTACTATATCACAAGAGATGCTATGAAGACTAAGTTGTTTGTTGTTATTGTATGTATGGATGTGTTTGTGTTTAGTGTTTTGCAAAATTAATTTTATTTCAATAAATAAAATGATCCAACAATTCTATAATTTTATTATTTTCAAGGTACTTTGAAAAAAAAAAAACCTTGACAACACATCTCCACATCTCATCGTGTTTTAAATCTTGACCTCCCAAGATGAATGTGGACAGTTGATGAGAGGGTGTGCGGGGGTGTTATTCTAGCATTCTCCTCTAAAACTTTTTAAGGCACAGTGACCTAAAATATATGTGTTTTTTTTTGTTTAAAAAATATAAGTGGCTTTAACAATAACCGACATGCTCGTAGAGAAAAAAAGACTCAATTCTCTCAATAAGGAAGACACAATTTGCATCGAATATCATATAGAAAACCAAAATATTAAGACTTCGTTTGGTTTAGCTTATGTTTTTAACTTATGCTTTGATGACGTAGATAAATACCTATGAAAAGCAAAGAATATGTAAAATTGCACTTATTGTGGTAGTTTAGGTTGCAATGTCAACTAATTGCTAAAAACATTAAATGTCATGAAACAGTACAAAAGCTGCTTATTGAATGTCACATTAATAATAAGCAAGGACACAAGCTAAACTAAACGGGGCCTAATAGAGTGACTGCCAACATAAGTTGAATTGAGTCTCTTCAAAAAAAAAAAAAAAAAATTTAATTGAGTCACTTTCTCTAAAAAAGATATACCTCTTTGTCGGGTCACCGGACTTGAAAATATTTTTTTGTTTTTGTTTTTGTTTTGACTTCAGTGTGAGTCAAACCACGACCTCTCAAGTTTTTATTTTTTTGATAAGTGATGTCTTTACCATATAACCAAAGTGATGTCTTTACCATATAACGAAAGAGGCTCGAATGTTGGGTGGGTGGTGCAAAGTACATCTTAGTGGAGACGTGCGTTCCCAAACAGGGCATTGGAGTTGGAGGGAGAAAAGAGCGGGAAAACTGCCCTGGAGTTGGAGGGAGAAAAGAGCGGGAAAACGAGAGAGAGAGAGAGAGAGAGAGAGAGAGAGAGAGAGAGAGAGAGAGAGAGCATTTTCGGTCCCGTGAAGAAGCCTATCGTATCTCTCTGGTTTTCCATCGCAAGTTTCGCAACGCAATCGGCAATCGCTCGAACTGCGAAGAGAATTCGATCAGGTATTCTCTATACGTCTCAAAAAACCCTCTCATTTTCTGTAAATTTTTGGGTCTGAATGATGAACATTGAATCGATTAGTCGGATTATTCAATCTTAACAAATAACGAATCGATCGTGTTTTTGAAGAAGATCGACTGAGAATTTCCTTTAAATACACGCGATTCGCGGCATGACTCGCTTAATCGGTCTTCCATGCGTAAGATTTTATTGAAATTAGGTCTAGAGTTTTGGTTTTTGTGTTTCCTTGCATGTCTTTGATTAGCATTTCACATTCATAAAATTCGTATGCTATTTTCGTTCTGAATGAACTACTTGTTTGCATGCTATTTTCATTCTGAATGAATTTGAAGTGGCGCAATTATGAAACTTTATAAATTGTCAAAACAATGAGTCACTCTGAAGTCTGAAGCGATGAGTAAAGAAGAATCCTTGCAAGTTACCAAAAGAGCGACGAGATCTTCTACAAGTACGCCCGTTAAAACCGCCTCCCGGACGCAAAAGACCATTAAGCCTCACGCCTCGTTGCTGCGCAATGACCTTGTTTTTGAAGGAGAACCTTTATCATTGGATGCCCTCATTTCTAATTTTCATGGGAGAAGACTCCAAATCCTGAAGCTCCTGAACTTCATTGGTCCCTTAAATACCTCCATGCTTCCGCTATTTCTTTACGGCGGTCCAGCCGCAGGGAAAACCAGTGTGCTCCTACAAAGTTTCCGACATTTGCAACGCCCTTTTGTTTATGCTAGCTGTCGCACGTGTTACAATCCAAAGATTTTGTTCGAATCTGTTTTGAATCAGTTGTCGAGCCATAGACAGCAAGCGAGCAATGGTTATTCTTGCGCCAAAAAATGTGACAAACCATCTGATTTTGTTCATTTGCTTCAAGAAGCCTTCAAAGAGGTTATTAATACTCTTAAAGGAAATTCCAAGGAAAAGAAGGGTTCGAAGGAATCAGAAGGAAAAGATTGTGGAAGTATGGTTTACTTGATATTCGATAACTTAGAACTTGTTCGGGACTGGGAGAAAGAATCTGTTATCATTCCTATGTTGTTCAAGCTGTATGATATTCTGAAATTGCCCGAAGTAGGTTTGATCTTTATTAGCAATGCCAGCCCTGATACCTATTACTCGAATACCGGTTCTTTGGAGCCTCTCCCTATTTATTTTCCCGATTACACGGAAGATGAACTTTATCAGATCTTCTCAAGGAATCAGAGAAACCCCAAATTCTATTCATCTTTTCTCGAGTAAGTATGCATATTTCTTTTTCTCATTGTCTTTTGCCCGCTCTTTTTTATTTTGTCATCTGATTATATGTCAACATTCATCTCTTGTCATGCAGTATTACTCTGAAGCCATTCTGTAGAATTACCAGACGTGTAGATGAACTGTCTATCGCCTTGCAATCATTGTTTCAAAAGTGCTGTGAGCCATTAAGTGACTCAGGAATCCCGTCACCTGGTGACATGAAGACAACGCTATACAACCGCCTCAAACTCCACCTAGCTCCTTCACTGAACGAGACATTTAGCATTCCAGCTCATCTTTCTTCTGAAGATGAAGCTAAGAAGGATATAGTCAGGAGGAAGGCAAACATGAAGAACTTGGGGCATGAGGAGGCTCTTGATGACATAGATTTCCATATGTCCGTCTCAACAAAGTATCTTCTTATTTCTGCTTTCCTTGCTTCAAGAAATCGGGCCACTCTTGATGCTGCACTTTTTGATTCAACAGGAGGTGGTGACAACAGAAAACGTAAAAGGAAGTAAGTTGATGTTGTGATTGTTTTATGTTATCAATTGCTTGGTTGACTACTCACAAGTCATATATAACATGGATTTCAAAGGCATTTTTTTCGATTCTTTGATTTCGGAGAAAAATGATTGTAATGCATATTAAGTT
Source organism: Stephania japonica (assembly GCA_039657345.1). Lineage (NCBI taxonomy): Eukaryota > Viridiplantae > Streptophyta > Magnoliopsida > Ranunculales > Menispermaceae > Stephania > Stephania japonica. The sequence continues at coordinate 52,372,821 of CM077558.1, forward strand.
TCTCTCTTGTTTTTAACACTAATTAGGATCTCCGAGGCGTCCAAAGAGCAGAAGGAAACTGCGGAGGAAGAATTGCGCATGAAAGGACCTGGCACATTCCCCTTGGAGAGATTGCTGGCTATATTTCAGTGCATAACTTCGGTGATGGAAGATTCACTTGATGAATGTATGCAAGAAAGCAGCAGTGATTCGGGAGCTGAAGGTGGTAACACAGAGCTTATGTCTGATGTTTTATTGCAATTATCCACACTTTGCAATGCTAACCTTATCAGCAAGGGAGGAACCTGCCCTTTGGAAGCCTCAACTCGGTATCGATCAACTGTGAGCGAAGAATTGGCTATGAAGGTAATCAAATGTTTACTTTAGTACACTACCTTTTCTTAGTTTTGGCAAATAATGTGATTTGCTTTTTCTCTTCTATGAATATTTCAAATGGTTGAACGTGGCTTTTAGGTTGCAAGAAGCGTGAAGTTTCATCTCAAACAGTATTTGTATCAAAAGTAAAGATTGCGGTGCTGAGAATTCTATATAATTGTTACATGTAATGTAAGTAACCTTCCCTCCATTATTTCTATAAAAGCAGCCGACTATTCTGACAAGTCCTAAGTTTGATTTTGTTTTTTAAGATCTTCAAATGCTTATTTATCCTTTGAGAGTTTAGCATTGTTTTAGGGGAGGAGCATAAACATGAACTAGTAAAAAACATCTTATCAGTTAGAAGTATTAGAATTAAATGTCAGTTATATATTCATATTTCATCACACAATTTTACATTTGAATCACAACAAGGTATTGCATTACACAGCCAAAACCAAATATAGTGAAGCCACAGACCCTTTTACATATAGAAACTGATGAACCTACTCAACCATCTGTGCATACTGATTCAGAATCAGTGAATCCACCGGAACCAAAAACCTGATCACTCGCTTCTTCACTAGTTGCAGATCCAAAACCTGAAGACCCTGCTTGTTCACTGAAGTCCTCAAATTCATGCATCAACAGCCTCCTCGTGCTTCTTCTTCTTCTACTTGTTTCCCTCGCACTCATTGAATCCGCCACTCTTTCGCCCGCTTTGCTACGGACCACTTTGTCGTTGTCAATGGTCCTACCTCTCCACACACTGGGAGGACTAATAGTCATTGTTCTTGCAGGGAAGAAGATAAGTCTGCAGCAACAAAGAGTGATTATGAGCAATACTATGTACATGTTCAGCGACGCCCAGACGTAGAACGTCCATTTCCAGTTGTGAACTATCTGTTTTCGCCATGGAAGCTTGGAATTTAGGATGATCTTTGCAGAGTAGAGTTCCGGGAGAGCTGAAGTCCCTGCCCTCGGAACCAATGTCACTTTGATTGCTGATGTTCTTAGTTTTCTCTCCTTGTGCTGCAGTACTCTCACTGTGATTTGTTGGGTCTCACTTGAGAATCCCAGTAGGATAGGTACTGCAAATATGAATGTTCGCGCTACCCGTATTGGGAGGCTCCTGAAGAGCAATGTACATGGCTGGCTTGATCTTGCTAGCACTTTTCCCCTCTCTGATATCACCTCTGCAGTCAACTGAGAACTAAAGATAAGTTATTAACAAGTTTAGCAATTTTGCATAAATTTTCTGTGTCTAGTCTTTGAGACTCTTTTTGTGCTCCTTGCGTAGTATCTTGTCTAACAACTAAGACTAGTCGAGACTTACTCTATGTGAAGCTATCGGATGTGGCAGAGATACTATCGACCCTACCGTCTGATGGACATTGTGGTAGAAGATGTTTACAAATTACATAAAGATGAACACGTGTCAAACCAGTAAAATTAATACTACTTTCCTACCAAAAAAAAAAAAATTAATACTATTTTATTGGTTTAATAAGATACGAATTTTGAATTGTCAAATATATGTAATACTAATTTTCCCTTCTCTACCATCTTACACAGGAAAGCATCACTCATACAATTTCTCACTGTTCATCATATCAGCAAATTTATTGGGCACATATCACGACACTATATTTCAGACCCCTAGTTTAAGAATTTGTCAAAAAAACGTCACCTTCGAAGGTGTACCCTGCTTGTTTCAACCAAACTAATCAAATGAAATGGCAGCACTACTATATAAATATATATGGTTATGTCATTAAAACTTCTAACAGATACTGATGAAAGAAATTTAAGAAGCAAAAATTATGTAGCAGCAGAGTGGGCAAACCAAGTGCAGATAGACAACTAACCAGTGTTTCTCCAAAAATTAAAAAGTGGGCTTGATGGATTATGCACAACGAAGCATAAGTGCTCAAGACCTCGCCAATCTGAAAACACAAGTCCATATCCATTACAGAGATTTTTTTTTACGTGGAAAACCTCCAACAAGAGCAAAAAATCACGGGCCAAAGGCCAAAAAGTTTTTCCACTAATAAAAACGAATAAAGAATTATATATAAGTGTACTGACAATGATCTCCAGAAAAGTACGGGAGTCTAAGCAACAAATACAATAAAAAGAGCAGGCCAAACACAAAATGAACATCACAACAGCACTTTTAAAAAAAAAAAAAAAAAAAAAAATAGCTCTTTGAACATAGCACTCTTACATTGAACTAAATAGCTCTTCAAACATAGGCCTCCTTCATTTCAAAGATCGCTTCACCTATCACCAAATCAACAAAAAAGAAATTTATGAGATTCTTTGTATGAAGAGCATAATCTGACTGATTCATTGCTATATGGACTTTAATTGAACCATGAATTAGTTATGAATTGTAGGACCTTAACTTCTCAAATTAATAGAGTAATTAATCTGGCACTAATTGGTGGTTATCATCCTGAGCCCTCGATCATTTCCACTTGATTGAATGAAAGTGCATTGTGAGCTCATATTAGTTAATGGCAGGATCACAATTGAGATGAAGTTAAACAATGCAGGTCCATTATCTTCATCAACAATCAAGGTGTATGAATCAATCAGATGCAGAGACAATCAATGTGTAGCGGTCTTTGATCATTTATTCTTCCCGTTCTGCTTGTAAATTACTTGAGATGCAAAATACCGAACAACTTACTCCAGTTGTAGCAGTCTAGCTGATGACATGTAGAATTAATTCAAGCAGGGCAAAAGAAGAGAACAATTCAAGTTAATGTGCAAATGAAATGACTCTTAAGTTTATTATTAGGCATAAAGTATCATTAGGTCCCTGAACTTTCAAGCTTTTATAATTTTGGTCCTTAAACTTTCATCAATTCACTTTTGGTCTTTTTGTTAAGTTTGGAGAACAATGGTCACTAACTAAGCGCTTCCTAAGCAATTAACGGGCGGTTCACTACTGATTCATCAACCTAAGACACTGATTGTGAACCGTTTCATTAGTATCTGAGCAATTCATGAACGGTTCTTAAATCTGTTACTATTCAAATTTAATAAAAGGACCAAAAGTAGAGGAAAATGAAAGTTTAGGAACCAAAAGTGAACTGATAAAGTTTGAGGACCAAATCAACAAATATTATAAAGCTCAGGGACCAAATGATAATGTTTGCCTCATTATTATAAGAAAAAACATTTTTTTAACACAAGTAACATATGTTACCTAGACTCGAGTATGGGTATCGGGTGTTAGGTGTGTGTACGGACCTGCTTATTTTCAAATTTAAGAACACATGGCTAAGGCAAAAAGTGTCCCAAAATTTAGACATACATGCTTAGATATAAGTATGATCCTATGTATACTAGCCTATGAATCTAGATTAATTTCTTATTATTCATTTTCTGTTCCACATTAGAAAATTCTTGCTATTTTTTTTCCTTCCTTTACATATTGAACTTTATTTATGCAAAGATCTTTTAAAAGGATTGTGTAGATTATTTTTAGTGTCTGACTCGTTTTAAGTGTCGGGCATGAGTATTTTGGGTTAGTTGGAAGGTTCCGGTAACATATAGCAAGAAACTATAGCTAACATTCTAACTATATGCCTCCAACAAACGATGTGCATCAGTTCAAAATAAATTTCATTAACCCTAAAAAAAAAAAGAAAGAAACCAAAAAAGAGGTTGGCAGAAAAGAGAAAAAAGAGATGATGAAAATATTATTTAACATGTGCGCAAGATTCAGAATAAAGAAGAAATAATTGATGTAAAACAGCAAAATCGGAGTGAGACGAGGGAAAAAAGAGAAGTTTTAGAATATCACAAACCTGAAGGGAAGGGGCTTAAAAAAGATCTTAAACGGGAACGTCGTCGATTTTAATTGTTTGGATATGTGATATCTTACTCCATTCATGGCCCCCTCTGTCCTTGTTGCATTTGTCTTTGAGAAGAGGACAATTTTTTATCTCAAATTCTCCCAACAAAGTATGGCGCAGCATTGCTTCCTTAGAAGGTAGACGCATCAGATTCTCACAGCTATAAATCCCCAACCCACCAAGTGAGATAAGGCCTCCAAGCCAATCAGGTAAAGTGATCAAACCACTGAATTCCTCTATTCGCAAGGCCTTCAGTTTTTTGAGGAGTTGGAGCTGGTGAGGCAAAGACTTAAGCTTTGGCCAGCCAAGAAGTGCTAAATACTTAAGAGAGGTAAAGTAATGTATTTGCAGCTGATCCGAGTCTGAGAATGGAAAATTGTCAAGATCCTCGCAGAAGGCCTCCATAACCATGGCATTGCTGTTTGTAATACTCAATGTCTTCAGAGAAGGAAGAGACACTGTAGTATTTATAATGATGTTTCTTAACTGAGGCATTCCCTGATATCTAACCATTGAAGGTCATTGAGCAGCATTATAGATTTCTTTGGCATCAAATTCATTATGGATTCTTCTTTGGCAGTTTTCGAAGACATGATAGACTCTTCTTCATTGCCGTGTTTTTGTTCAACTTCAACAAAACCTTCAAACTTAGGGCAACATGCAATTGCCAGAGTTTCCAGCAGCCTGTTTCTTTCCAGCACTTGTTGTGATAGAAATTTGAGATCTAGACACCCTCCAATGTAAAGAAAAGTGAGAAACGAGAGGTAGGAGGTGATGGAGAGACAGACTGATCAGATGGAGTAGACTGATTAGATGGATTAGACTGAGGAGAAGCATGAGCAGAAGCAGAAACAGAACACAGACTGACACTTAGACTGACTCAGAGAAGGTCTAGAGGAAGATGTACTTGTAGAGAACGAAGGAGTAGGTAAAAAAATAGTAGAGGAAGACTCATACCCAACAGAGGAAGAAGAATTAAAAAACAACATATGATAAGGAAATTCTTCCTCATTAAACACTACATGACGAGTAATATAAAGACGACTAGATTTATGTAGACATTTATAACCCTTATGAGTAGAGCTATATCCTAAGAACAAACAACGTTCAGACCGAAATTGAAACTTGTGAGAGTTATATAGACGAAGATACAGAAAACAAGAACATCCAAAAACCCTCAACAGAGAATAATCAGGAGGTTTATGATACAATTTCTAATAAGGAGATAGCCCCTGTAGAATCCTAGTAGGCAACCTGTTGATAAGGAACACAGATGCCTCACAAGCATCCCACCAAAACCTATGGGGCAATTTACTGTGTGCAAGGAGAGTAAGACTCATTTCAATAATGTGTCTATGTTTACGCTCAGCTCTACCATTTTGCTCATGCACATGTGGACAGGAGTGTTGAAAAGAAATTCCACAAGAATCAAGGATTAAAAGAGCGATATTCACCACCCCAATCAAATTGAACACATTTAATTCTTGATGAAAACTGATTTTCAACAAGCTTTTTGAAATGAAGAAAAACAGTAAATGCATCAGACTTTACTTTCAAAGGATAGATCCAAGTAAAGCGTGTACAATCATCCATGAAGTGTACATAGTAACTGTACCCACTGGTAGACTTAACAGGAGATGGCCTCCATAAGTCGGTGTGCATCAAATCAACTACATGAGTAGAATTATGTAAAGACGAATGAAAGGGTAATGCATGACTTTTGCCTAAAGGACAACTAGAACAAAATTCAACTGACCGAGCAGGTACATTTACCAACTGTAATACCTTCTGCAATGTATGTTGTGCAGGATGTCCTAGCCTGGCATGCCACAATGAGGAAAAATTCTTATTAACGGTAAGAAAAGCACAATTATTAACAACTGATGACATGGGAGAACCAAAGAAACGATACAAACCATTATGAAGAATCCCATAAAGAAGAACCTTTTTAGTTTTGATATCCTTCACAAAACAATCACGAGCAGTAAATTCCATTAGAACATTATTATCATAAGGTAATTGTGACACACTTATGTGATTTTTCTAAATCTGAGGCACACACAAAGTATTTTTAAATGATAATGTCGATCTAGAGGAAGGTAAAGATGCAGTACCAATACCAGAAATTCCTAAAGAATGCTCATTACCAACAATTAACGATTTATTACCTCCATATGGAACACAATTGTTCAATTGAGATGGATCAGATGTAATGTGTGATGATGCCCCATTGTCGGCGTACCAGGAAACATCAAATCCTGGTTCAGAAGCAGCACAGAACGAATGTTGTTGTGGATTTTGCTGTGGAAGAGACTGCATAGAGGCTCGTGGATGCACTTGAGGAAACTGTTGTTGAGCAGAGGAGGATCCCATATACTTCATGTCTCCCCTGAAGTAGCATACTGCTGTAGAGTGGCCAAAATTTCCACAAATTTGGCATGTTGGGTTATTGTTGTTCTGAAAACGAAATCCACCTCGAGACCTGCCTCATCGACCTCTATGAGACTGAGTACCACGACCACCAAATCTGGGTTGTATGCTTCCACCATTAGGGTTTTTAACCTCAGCAAATTTTGCAGATGGAGTTTCTTCATTTAGTGAAAACGATGCAACTGTCGGAGTACCTTGGATTTGACTGAGTGTGGCCTCGAAGCTTAACAATGAAACTTGAAACTCCGGCCACCTCAATGGCTCCATATCTTGTAAAACTGAGATAATCAACAAATAATCTCCATCCAAACCCGCCAGCGTATTTGAGATTACATCATCATTCGACATTGGAGCTCCTGCAATGGCAAGATTATCGATGAGTTCCTTCCTTTGAAACACATATTCAGATATCGATCGAGATCCCTTATTGTTTGACTGGATCTATTGTTTGTATACCTAAATCTAAGCACTGCTGTGAGATCCACAATGATCTTCTATGTTTCGCCATGCTTCTCTTGCATTCTTAGCACCAACTACGGCAGATGCAACTTCTTTGGATATTACACTGATTAACCAGCCAATACAGAACTGATCTCGTGCATATCACTCTTCATATTCAGGGTTTGATGACCATGTCTCTGCCACGATCTTAGGCGGGCATGCAATTGTTCCGAGAAGATGACCATTGAGATGGCATCCTCGAAATAAGGGTAGAACAATCGCTTTCCAGATCAAGAAATTTGATCGATCCAACTTCATCGTAACGATCTGATTTAGAGAATTCCTAAATGAATTTAACATATGGTATTGTGATGTAGATCTGGTTGATGTGGATCCAGATCCATCTCTCGGAGGAGTAGATCTGACCACCGGAGATGTAGACTACCATCTTGATGTGTAGATCTAGTATCTCCCAGTGATGACGCCTCTGTTTTGTTCATCGTTCTTGATATGATGAACCTCCTTACACCGACTTCTTACTGTGATCATCAACAAGCATCAACGGCGCTAGCCATCTCACCACGATCATGAACGACACTAGCCATCAATGCTCTGATACCATGTTGAACAAAACCCTAACTGAGAAAACAATGAAAACAGATCTGAGAGAGAGTTCTCACAGTCTGTTTAATTCCATTTATATAGTGATGTAGAAAACATTAGAACCACACAAATGAGTGTATCACACACACACACACGTATCACATTGTTTACCACACACACTTTGTAACACAAACACACACTTACAACTCTCACATGTGTTACATATAAATATGACATTAGTGATTCATTCTCACAACCTATCACCAAATCAACAAAAAAGAAACCTATGAGATTCTTTATATAAAGAGCACAATCTGACTGATTCATTGCTATAGAGACTTTAATGGAACCATGCATTAATTGAGAATTGTAGGACCCTAAATTCTCAAATTAATAGAGTATGTAATCTGACACTAATTGGGGGTTATCATGCTAAGCCCTTGATCATGTCCATTTGCTTGAATGAAAGTGCACTGTGAGCACTTATTAGTTAATTGGTGGATCACATGTGACGGCCCCGCTTCTAATCTAGGGCACCGTCCGGCCTAATCCCATAATTAAGCCCTAATAACAACACATAGGACCCGATTACGAATTAGTCAGCCTTTACTACCTGTGTTCTCTTTTTTAAACAATTATTTTATTTAGCGGAAGTCTTTAATATTTTAGCGGAAATTTTTTTTAAATTTTTTTTTTTTATTTTATTTTTATTTTATTTTTTAATAAATCCTAAGTGTGGAAACCAGGAAATAACGATCACCATATATATGCAAGTAAACGGCGAACATATATAAACAAAGTGAAAGCCAAAAGTCGGGTAATCTAACGCTCATCCCAATAACATCCCAAAAGATAAAGACATAAGTAAACATAATACAAAAAGTACCTACATGTACGGCAGCTACGCGCTCGGAGCTCGAGAGGTAGTCGCCGATCTTCTCCTTGCCCGCCTGTGTCTTGCTCGATGGACCTACACCCACCGTCACAAACTAGACGGTGAGTGAGTATAGTGATATTTAAGTGATAACTGGGAAATCTAATACTACATTTCCAATTTAAACAAAAGGTATTTAAAAGCATATGTAGTTGAAGAAATGCTTGAATAAATAATGCAAGTAAATACCAACATTAACGTAGATACCCATAAACCGACACAGCTAAGTCGAGATGATCTACGTCCGGTCGGCGGTGAGAACTATCACCTAGCCTTTTCCACTACTTGTATGGAGCTATGCTCAACATATGATAATAATCTCTCTCTTTTTTTTTCCTAATAACCTCAAATTGCGAGTCTGTGCTCGCGTATTTAAATCATTTATACTTGCCGACAACCCCGTGATCCATGTCACGTGTGCCGCCCAAGTGTAGTGGCGAGTGCCGGAGACCCCGAAAGACCGAAATCCTCGTGAATCCGCGCATCTCTTGTGCAATGGACACTAGATAATCCCTACTTTAGTTTTCAAGAATATATATCCTAAAGTTGTTACGATTTCAACATAAGTTAGGCTACAAAGCCCCAAGGGAAGTAGAAGACAAGTCCAACATAACAAATAACCCTATAGCATGCATTTTCTAAATATCCATTAGCCACATTCCAAGACAAACATTGAGCATATAAGGAAACATGGAGTCAATGATATAATAAACAAGGCATCATGCTATATCGATATTCAATATGAGTAGAAACAAGGAAAGCATGATGTGGGAAATAAATTAGCTAGTCTACAAATAGACTGAAAATTTATAAATGACTGGAATGAAATAAAGTAAAGAGTTCCCACAGTTCACTTACCACCAACGCAATAGTCCTAGCTATCCGGCCTCCCGACACCCGACACCCGCGTCCCTAGACTCCCGGTACACTCTCTTAAGTCCTGGTGTGTTTAGATAGGTATTTGGTTGGTTTTAGGTCAAGTCAAATAGATTTGTGAACCTATAACCCAAAACAGCCCCTTAAGTTCTTGCAAAACTCCAATTTGATACTTAGTATTGCAGCGTTAATTAAACCATCATAAACTCTAAATCATCAAAGACACTTAAGAAGAAAGTTTTAGCTCTAGGTCTTAGCTTTCTGGAATGGTATGGTGTGTAAGGTTTCGATATAAAATGAAGGAGATATTAAATATTTTCAAAGACAACTCGAATTTGAATCAAAATCTGATCAGCGAGATTCTTAAAATCAGTTCTCCAAATTTAAAGCTCCAAAAATCATAATTTTTGGTCACAAGTCACTTTACATATCCAAGAATAACATAATAAAAATTCATCTCATTTGGATATGAATTGGAGGAGTTATGCCTTTTCAAAGTTCACCTTCAATAGTCCCATCATGACATTTAAATTACCTATTTGCAGAGCATTTTTGAGTCAGAAAGAGCTGGAATTTCAAAAACATGGTAACACAAAAGTTGTTCGTATATGAGTTAGCTTTCATATGGCATTGGAATCAATTAATTTGGAGTTATGATGAGTGAGTTATGTCCAAATTACAGAGGCTGTATCAAGAAAATCAGATTTTCAATTTTACAAGAAAAAAAAAATCCCAATCTTTGACAAAACTTCTCAATTATGAAATACAGCTTAGGGAAATCACTTAGTGTTTCAAAATGAGTTAAAACATCATTAAAACATCTTTGAAATCGATTTTATATAAAAGCTTCAATATTCATAACCAAGAACACAACAATTGAAGCATAAAAGAGTATAGATGATACCTAAGGTTTTAGCTTTGATGGTTGTCACTTGAGCTTCCTTTGATATGGAAATTTGGCTCTCTTACACCCCAATTTCCAGTAAACAAAATCCCCTAACAGCTCTGAATTTTTTTTTGCTTGGTTTGTATGCAAATGAGAAGGAAAGTGTTTAAGTGTTTCTTTTATAGTGTTAGGTTTTCATCAAGTTGCACAACTCCATCTCCATGTGAATCAAGGGTCATCAAACACTCCTACTCACCTACTTTTTTTTCAGCTCAATGACACTTGTTAAGCATGAAACCCCTAAATGCCACTTGTCAAGCATGTAGTTTCCTTTATCATGGTCATCCATCATTTGATTTTTTTGTCCATCTCTAAGATGATCTAATGACCATTAATTACTCCTACTTTCACTAAAATTTCAGCTTTGTGACACAAATGCATGACACAAATTACATGGGAGTGTGTGCTAGTACACATCCCTGGCATATCCAAAGGGTGGTTGTAATTACATTTGACCATAGGCCTTAATATTTGATTTCATTTAAATAGAACATAGGCTAAGTAATAGTTTATTTAAATTGATGTGTATACCATAGACTTATGTTATGAAATAAATTAATTAACACTCATTTGACTAAACTTAGACTTACCACATGTCTAGCTACCCGACTCCCGCCGCACACAAACCGAGGCGTGTCCCCGCTTCAAGCGTCTCGACGCCTATAACCGCATGAACCGACTTAGTTAGTCTACACATATACATATCACTAGGCATACACCACAACAAATATATAATATACCTCGACCACGTGCCTCGGTAGGTGTGTGCACCTCACGTGGGTCCCACATCACGGGTCGGTCATCCCGATTAAACAAGTTAATCAAGATTAGGAAATTGGGCCGTGACAAATATTCCCAACAAAATGGAAATTTCGTCCTCGAAATTAAATTCAGTTAGGATTATACCCGACTCGAAAAGTACGGAAATGATCTCGCATATAGTCTTCCCGCTCCCAAGTGAGTTCGAATCACCGTGGAACCGCCACTTGACGAGCACCTTTGGGATGGACTTGTTCCTCAACCGGTGTACCTTTCGGTCCTAGGATCCGGATAGGTCGCTCCTCATATGAGAAATCCTCGCTCAGTCGATCGACTCAAGTCAACGTCGGTCGTGCACTCCGCTTTCGACTCACTAGTCGAAGCATCGAAATATGAAAGACCGGATGAACACCTGACATTTGCGGAGGAAGCTCTAACTCGTACGCAACCTTTCCAACCCGTTTCCTTACTCTGAATGGCCCGATGAAACGCGGTGCGAGCTTGCCCTTCACACCAAATCTCTGCAGACCCTTCCGAGGGGAAACCTTAATATAGACGTAGGCTCCCTCGGAATAAGTGAGATCGCTGTGGTACTTGTTTGCATACTTCTTCTGCCTCTCTTGGGCTGCCTTGAGTCTCTGTCGAATCAATCGTACCTTCTCAGTGTGGTCAACAACAATCTCAGCCCTATTGTCACTCCTGTCCTCTGGCTCAGCCCAACACGAGGGTGAGCGACACGGCTCGCCATATAAAGCCTCAAATGGTGCCATCTCAATGCTAGCTGATAACCGTTGTTGTATGCAAACTCACACAATGGTAGGTACTCCTCCCAAGATCCGCCGAACTCTAATACACGGTGCTCGCAACATGTCCTCTAGAACCCGATTCGCCTCTCTGTCTCGTCCGTCGGTCCGAGGATGGAAAGCTGCGCTTTGAATCGTAGGCGTGTACCGTCTCGCTTCTTGCATACTCGCCACATCCCGGAAGTATACGTAGCATCTTTGTCGATGTGATGGTCAACGGTACCCCATGCACCTAATGATCTCCTCTCGAAAAGTATACTCACTGATCAAACGTGTAGTGCGCCGCAACCGCGAAAATGAGCAGACTTTGTAAGTCTATCAACTATCACCCAAATGGAATCATGTTTCTTGTCGTCCTCGCAACCCTCGATGAAGTCCATGGCGATGTCTTCCCATTTCCATCTCGTAAATGGGTAATGGTTGTAACAGATCCTCCAGTCTACGATGCTCGCCTTCACTTGCGACAAATCTCACAATTCCCGATAAACTCGACACATCCGCTTTCAACCCAGGCCACCGAAATGTCTCTTCATGTCGTGATACATCTTAGTCCCGCTGGATGAACGATAAATCGGGAATGGTGTGAATCCCGAAGAATTTCCTCTCTCGCTCCTCGCATCTCGTGTATCCACACCGCCCCCGAATCTCGACACCGATCGATGTCTCTCGTCCAATCAACACAATCTAAACTCCGCGCTAGCTCGCGAATTCTTGGTACAACCTCGTCGGTCCTTTGACCCTCGACACACTCGTGTAGACACGGTATGTACTCGTCGTCGCGCAGATCTCGATCCGGTATCGATAGAACGTCTCGACCGACCTCATCATCGCGCCTCAAGTAATCCGTACTCGTGCGTCATATGACATCCGACAACCTCGGCGTCTCCTCGGTCGGTCTCCTACTCAAGTGCGTCGGCGACTACATTCGCTTTTCCCGGGTGATATTCCAAGGAAAAGTCATAGTCCTTCAAGAATTCTAACCACCGCGCCGTCTCATATTCGGTTCTTTTGTGTGAAGAGATACTTCGCACTCTTGTGATCGCGTGAAAAGTGTGAATCTCTCTCCATACAAGTGGTGTCTCCACACCTTCACCGCAAATACGATCGTCGCTAACTCAAGGTCATGCGTCGGGTAGTTCTTCTCATGTGTCTTCACTGCTCGAAGCATAAGCCACAACTCCGCTACCCTCGCATCAACACGCATCCAAGTCCCGTGTGTGAAGCATCGGTGTATATTAGGAATCCCCGTCCAACCTTAGGCGAGTCAATACGGGTGCGGTCGTCAACAACCTCTTCAATCGCTCAAATGCGTTTTCGCATTCCTCTCCGTCCATCATACACGACGTCCTTCTCGTGTCGATCGTCTAGTCATCGCCGAAGCGATTTTAGAAAAATCCTTCACAAACCTGCGGTAGTAGCCTCGCTAATCCCGTAAAACTCCCGATCTCCGTCACGACGTCGGTGCGCCAATCCATAATCGTCGAATCTTGGCCGGATCTACGGCAATCCCCGTTGCTCCAACAACGTGACCCAAAACTTGACTTCGAAAGCCAAAATTCACACTTGCTTGAACTTGGCATATAAACGCGTGCTTCCTCAACATCTCGCAACGTCTCCTTGAGGTGCTTCTCGTGATCCTCCCGTGTCCTCGAATAGATCGAATGTCATCGATGAAGACTACTACGAACCGGTCAAGAAATGGCCTCGAATACTCGGTGCATAAGGTCCATAAACACGGCGGGGCGTTGGTTAGCCCGAACGGCATAACCGTAAACCGGTAGTGTCCATATCCGGTGCGAACGCTCGTCTTAGATCGGTCCTCGTCCCCGATCCTAAGGCGATGATACCCGATCTCAGTCTATCTTGGAGAAGAACTGTGCTCCTCTCAGCTGCTCAAACAAATCATCAATCCTTGGTAGCGGGTATTTGTTCTTGATTGTAACCTTATTCAGTTGCCTGTAGTCGATACACAGTCGTAGACTACCATCCTTCTTTTTCACAAAAAGTACTGGCGCTCCCCACGGCGACATGGAAGGTGTGATGAATCCCTTCTCCCCCATGTCCTTAAGCTGAGCCCTCAACTCCTCTAGCTCCTTTGGGGCCATGCGGTAAGGTGGTATCGCGATCGGTTTGGTGCCCGGTACTAACTCGATGATGAAGTCTACCTCTCGCGGCGGCGTAGTCCCGGCAACTCCTCGGGAAAGACGTCGGAAAACTCTCTAACGATCGGTATGTCCTCAAGTCGGGGTCCCTGACTCTCTGCTATAGTATACAAGGCTACTAGAGTCTCCATCTCCTAGTCGCCAATCTACCTCTCGTGGTATCGACTCTCGGTGTACTACCTCGGTGTACGAACATCGGACGTCCTGGAATCTCAAATATGATAGACTTACTAAAACAATCTATGTGAGCATGGTATGCTGATAACCAGTCCATCCCGAAGAGAGCATCGAACTCTAACATCTCAAGGACTCTAAAGTCGGCGGGTAACTCTATCCCACTAATCTCTACTGGAACTCTCTCAACTAGACTATTAGGGTAAACCCTATCTCCGGCGGCAGTGCTCAATATCAAATGTACTCCAAGCCTAATCGGTGTCAATCCTAGTATGCCTAACATGCGTTCAGAAATGAAGAAAATAGTGGAACCCGAATCAAATAAAGCATAAGACTCTCTACCGGCGATAGAAATCGTACCCTCGATGAGACTCACGTGGCGTTAGTATCCGCCGTGCCACCATGTGAGCCGCCTCTCGACTCTCTGTGGTGGATACACTGTCTGCTTGGCCGTGGACACTCCTCACCAAATGTCCCACCCGTCCGCACTTTGTAACATGAGACCCGTTTACGCCGACCGGATCGTGGCGTCCCTGAACTGGAGTCTGTCTCTGTCCCTGACGTGGTCCCTCTCGGCCTCTACCCCTGCCTCGGCCTCTACCACCCTGCTGCTGATACTGTCGTGGTGCTGATGGTGCCGGAAGGGCAAGTCTCTCTGGCGCTGGTAATGCTGGCCTAATCGATGGTGGTGGTAAGGAACGTCCTCTCCCTGAGCTCTGTGCTGACGCGACATAAGACACTTGAGGTACCACCGATGTGAAACGTGAAGTCATCCCTGATCCCTGAGAACCTCTATCCCATGTCCTAGGTGCCTTGCCACTCCGTCGTCTCCTCTCAAAATCTGCGGCCGCTCTCTAATGTCAACCTCTGCCCTAAGCCTGCCTGTCAGCTATTACACCAAGGTAGTAGGTCTCGTGGGAAAGTGCACGCTCGTATATCTCGGTGAGTGTCCTAGCGCCCGTGCTGACTACGTAATAGCCAATGTCCGCTCTCAGACCTGCCCCAAAATGATACACATCTCCTAACTCATCTCGGACCAAATCCCCCGCAAACTGCCTCAGATACCCGTATCTATCTCGGTACTCCATAACTGACTCATCTGCTCGCTGCCTCAAACTCATAAACTCTCTCCTCAACCTCATCATGACCGTTGTCGGAAGAAGTACTGCTGATAAAACTTGGCCTTAAAGGCCATCCATGACTCAAAGTCCCCATCGGTAGCTATAGTGGTGCGCCACCAGACGTCGGCATCTCTCTGTAGCGTATAAGAAGACAAATCTGGGCGAAGTCTATCCTCGATCCCCAAAATCCGATGTAGCTTCTCCTGTGATAATATCCATCCCTCAATCTTCTCAAAGTTTCTCTCCCCGTCGTAGTACACCGGGCGAAGGCGAGAAAGTCCTTCACCACCGAATCCCTACTGCCGAGCCTCGAAGGTGTAGGTGTGGGAGTCGGAGTCATCATCGCCACCTCTCGCTGTCGAAACGGTCACTACCGGAAGGGTCGGCGTCACTACCGTGTCCCGAACAATAGGTGGGTCTAAGTACGGGTGCGGTATCCGGAACGCCGGGTGGTATAGTAGTAGGTCCGATCGTCGGATGTGTGGTAGTCGCAGAGTAGTGGCGACGGCCCGAGTAAGTGCGGTGATCGTCTTTGTCATGAAGGCCATGAAATCACCATCTCGTCGTCTCCCTGTGCCGCTACTCTATCCGCCAACCTCGATAGTCGTCGTCGATGTAGTAGGAGGCGACTACATGCTAGCACCCCGTCGCTTTGTCTCGCGTGCATCCGTCATCGTCGTCTCGCATGTGGATAACGATTTCCTATCACTATTACGAAGTCTACCACGTATATACGTATACATATTGAAAAAGATAGCATATATATACAAATTCCCAACTCACTTTCACTCAATTCCCAACAAAATAATTCCTAGGCAAGGTTCATCTCGGTTTCCACTTCTAGGGTGTGTATTTTATTCAAATTTATGCTTTACTCCTTGATAAATGATCTTTGATACCAATCAGAAATTAGTATCAAAATCCTTATTCAACACTATGCTTTGCCCCTAAGGTTCTAAAGCCTAAGCTCTGATACCAACTGTGACGGCCCCGCTTCTAATCTAGGGCACCGTCCGGCCTAATCCCATAATTAAGCCCTAATAACAACACATAGGACCCGATTACGAATTAGTCAGCCTTTACTACCTGTGTTCTCTTTTTTAAACAATTATTTTATTTAGCGGAAGTCTTTAATATTTTAGCGGAAATTTTTTTTAAATTTTTTTTTTTATTTTATTTTTATTTTATTTTTTAATAAATCCTAAGTGTGGAAACCAGGAAATAACGATCACCATATATATGCAAGTAAACGGCGAACATATATAAACAAAGTGAAAGCCAAAAGTCGGGTAATCTAACGCTCATCCCAATAACATCCCAAAAGATAAAGACATAAGTAAACATAATACAAAAAGTACCCTACATGTACGGGCAGCTACGCGCTCGGAGCTCAGAGGTAGTCGCCGATCTTCTCCTTGCCCTACTGGTGTCGCTGCTGATGGACCTACACCCACCGTCACAAACTAGACGGTGAGTATAGTGATATTTAAGTGATAACTGGGAAATCTAATACTACATTTCCAATTTAAACAAAAGGTATTTAAAAGCATATGTAGTCGAAGAAATGCTGAATAAATAATGCAAGTAAATACCAACATTAACGAGATACCCATAAACCGACACGTGCTAAGTCGAGATGATCTACGTCCGGTCGGCGGTGAGAACTATCACCTAGCCTTTTCCACTACCGTATGGAGCTATGCTCAACATATGATAATAATCTCTCTCTTTTTTTTTTTCCTAATAACCTCAAATTGCGAGTCGTGCTCTGCGTATTTAAATCATTTATACTTGCCGACAACCCCGTGATCCATGTCACGTGTGCCGCCCAAGTGTAGTGGCGAGTGCCGAGACCCCGAAAGACCGAAATCCTCGTGAATCCGCGCATCTCTTGTGCAATGGACACTAGATAATCCCTACTTTAGTTTTCAAGAATATATATCCTAAAGTTGTTACGATTTCAACATAAGTTAGGCTACAAAGCCCCAAGGGAAGTAGAAGACAAGTCCAACATAACAAATAACCCTATAGCATGCATTTTCTAAATATCCATTAGCCACATTCCAAGACAAACATTGAGCATATAAGGAAACATGGAGTCAATGATATAATAAACAAGGCATCATGCTATATCGATATTCAATATGAGTAGAAACAAGGAAAGCATGATGTGGGAAATAAATTAGCTAGTCTACAAATAGACTGAAAATTTATAAATGACTGGAATGAAATAAAGTAAAGAGTTCCCACAGTTCACTTACCAGTCAACGCAATAGTCCTAGCTATCCGGCCTCCCGACACCCGACACCCGCGTCCCTAGACTCCCGGTACACTCTCTTAAGTCCTGGTGTGTTTAGATAGGTATTTGGTTGGTTTTAGGTCAAGTCAAATAGATTTGTGAACCTATAACCCAAAACAGCCCCTTAAGTTCTTGCAAAACTCCAATTTGATACTTAGTATTGCAGCGTTAATTAAACCATCATAAACTCTAAATCATCAAAGACACTTAAGAAGAAAGTTTTAGCTCTAGGTCTTAGCTTTCTGGAATGGTATGGTGTGTAAGGTTTCGATATAAAATGAAGGAGATATTAAATATTTTCAAAGACAACTCGAATTTGAATCAAAATCTGATCAGCGAGATTCTTAAAATCAGTTCTCCAAATTTAAAGCTCCAAAAATCATAATTTTTGGTCACAAGTCACTTTACATATCCAAGAATAACATAATAAAAATTCATCTCATTTGGATATGAATTGGAGGAGTTATGCCTTTTCAAAGTTCACCTTCAATAGTCCCATCATGACATTTAAATTACCTATTTGCAGAGCATTTTTGAGTCAGAAAGAGCTGGAATTTCAAAAACATGGTAACACAAAAGTTGTTCGTATATGAGTTAGCTTTCATATGGCATTGGAATCAATTAATTTGGAGTTATGATGAGTGAGTTATGTCCAAATTACAGAGGCTGTATCAAGAAAATCAGATTTTCAATTTTACAAGAAAAAAAAATCCCAATCTTTGACAAAACTTCTCAATTATGAAATACAGCTTAGGGAAATCACTTAGTGTTTCAAAATGAGTTAAAACATCATTAAAACATCTTTGAAATCGATTTTATATAAAAGCTTCAATATTCATAACCAAGAACACAACAATTGAAGCATAAAAGAGTATAGATGATACCTAAGGTTTTAGCTTTGATGGTTGTCACTTGAGCTTCCTTTGATATGGAAATTTGGCTCTCTTACACCCCAATTTCCAGTAAACAAAATCCCCTAACAGCTCTGAATTTTTTTTTGCTTGGTTTGTATGCAAATGAGAAGGAAAGTGTTTAAGTGTTTCTTTTATAGTGTTAGGTTTTCATCAAGTTGCACAACTCCATCTCCATGTGAATCAAGGGTCATCAAACACTCCTACTCACCTACTTTTTTTTCAGCTCAATGACACTTGTTAAGCATGAAACCCCTAAATGCCACTTGTCAAGCATGTAGTTTCCTTTATCATGGTCATCCATCATTTGATTTTTTTGTCCATCTCTAAGATGATCTAATGACCATTAATTACTCCTACTTTCACTAAAATTTCAGCTTTGTGACACAAATGCATGACACAAATTACATGGGAGTGTGTGCTAGTACACATCCCTAGGCATATCCAAAGGGTGGTTGTAATTACATTTGACCATAGGCCTTAATATTTGATTTCATTTAAATAGAACATAGGCTAAGTAATAGTTTATTTAAATTGATGTGTATACCATAGACTTATGTTATGAAATAAATTAATTAACACTCATTTGACTAAACTTAGACTTACCACATGTCTAGCTACCCGACTCCCCGGCTCGCACACAAACCGAGGCGTGTCCCCGCTTGCGTCTCGACGCCTATAACTGCATGAACCGACTTAGTTAGTCTACACATATACATATCACTAGGCATACACCACAACAAATATATAATATACCTCGACCACGTGCCTCGGTAGGTGTGTGCACCTCACGTGGGTCCCACATCACGGGTCGGTCATCCTGATTAAACAAGTTAATCAAGATTAGGAAATTGGGCCGTGACATCACAGTTGAGATTAAGTGAACCAATACAGGTCCATTATCTTCATCAACCATCAAGGGTGTACAAATCAATCAAATGCAAAGACAAAGTCGATGCGTAGTAGTAAGCGATCATTTATTCTTCCAGTACTGCTTGTAAATTACTTTAGATGCAAAATACCAAACTACGTACTCTAGTTCTAGCAGTCTAGCAGATGACATGTAGAATTAATGCAAGCAGGGCAAAAGAAGAGAACAATTCAAGTTATTGTGCAACGTGACGACTATTAAGCTTATTATTATAACAAAGAGCTAACATTAGAAATTCTTGCTACTTTTTTTTTCCCTTCCTTCCCATATTGAATTTTATTTATGCAAAGAGCTTTTAAAAGGATTGTTCAGATTTTTTTTAGTGCCTGGCTCGTTTCAAGTATCTGGCATGGGTATTTTGGCTTAGAGTGAAGGTTCTTGTAACAAATAGCAATAAACAAATTTCATCATTAGCATTATCAACACCATCATCCATGTTTCCCCAAGATAGAGTTAGAGAGGAAAGATTGTTTTTCCCTTTTAAATTTGCAGTCTTAGCATATGTCGGATCTTTCACATTATGCAAGCTATATATACTCGGTCTTCCTCTCAATGAATTCAAATGTTGTAGCTCTGTGATGGAATTTCCATCTTCTTCCTTACCCACTACAAAATTACGTAACATTTGAAGGCAAGTTAGATGTCCTATTCCTTTCTGCTTTCCTAAATATCCAACATCAATGTAAAGATATCTCAGATTGACTAGTTTACAAAGTTTCTGAGGAAGCACTTTAAGTTTCTTGCACTTCTTGAGTTTGACAGTATGCAAGTTGTACAAGCATGAAAGATCCGACATAATGTGGATTATGTATAGCAAAGCAAAAGTGCTCAAAACCTTGCCATTTTGAAAACACGAGTCCATAACCATAACAGAGATTTTTTTTACGTGGAAAACCTCCAATAGGAGGAAAAAACCACGGGCCAAAGGCCGTAAAGTTTCCACTAATCAATACAAATACATAGTTATCTATAAGAGTACAAAACAATGACCTCCATAAATAAGTACGGGAGTCTTGGCAACAAATTTAATTACAAGACAAGCGGACGAAATACAACCAAACTACATCAGAACAACACTCTTACATTGAACTAAATAGCGCTCTGAAGATAGGCCTCCTTTATTTGGAAGATCGCTTCACCTATCACCAAACCAAGAAGAATGAAAGTTATGTGACTCTTTCAATAATCATACAGGAGCAAAATCTGACAGATTCATTGCAATAGGAACAATGGAACCATGATCAACTAGTTGAAAGTTATAAGACCCAAATTCTCAAATAGAGTAATATAACACCAAAGTCGTCAACCTTCAAATTGTTATTTGCTTAAGTAAATAAAGTATGATCTGAAGCAACTGGTGATGATCATACTAAGCCCTTGATCATTTTCACTTAATTGAATGAAAGTGCATTGTGAGCTCATATTAGTAAATGGTTGGTAGGATCACAGCTCAAATTTAGTGAACCAATACAAGTCTATTATTATCTGAGACAGAGACAAGTCTTTTTTACACAACTATAGCTAATATGTAAACTACCTCCAACAACCGAAGTGCATCGGTCCATGTTTAACATCAATGATTGATGATGAAAATATTACTTAACAAGTGCATCAATGATTCAGGAAAAAAAAAAAAAACAAACAAAAAAAGAGGTTGGCAGAAAAGAAAAAAAAGAGATGAAGAAAATATTATTAAACATGTGCGCAAGATTCAGAATAAAGAAGAAATAATTGATGTAAAACAGCAAAATCGGAGTGAGACGAGGGAAAAAAGAGAAGTTTTAGAATATCACAAACCTGAAGGGAAGGGACTTAAAAAAGATCTTAAATGGGAACGTCGTCGATTTTAATTGTTTGGATATCTGATATCTTACTCCATTCGCGGCCCCCTCTGTCTTTGTTGCATCTGTCCTTGAGAAGAGGACAATTTTTAATCTCAAATTCTTCCAACAAAGTAAGGCGCAGCATTGCTTCCTTGGAAGGTAGACGCATCAGATTCTCACAGCTATAAATCCCCAACCCGCCAAGTGAGATAAGGCCTCCAAGCCAATCAGGTAAAGTGATCAAACCACTGAATTCCTCTATGAGCAAGGCCTTCAGTTTTTTGAGGAGTTGGAGCTGGTGAGGCAAAGATTTAAGCTTTGGCCAGCCAAGAAGTGCTAAATACTTAAGAGAGGTAAAGTAATGTATTTGCAGCTGATCCGAGTCTGGGAATGGAAAATTGTCAAGATCCTCGCAGAACTGACCGATTCTCAAGACCTCAAGGTGAGGGAGCAATGACAGACCTTCTGGAAATGAACTAAGACCTCTGCAATCTTCGAGACGAACTTCGATTAGAGAAGACCAACATGGTAATGGGAAATTGAGGGAGTTTAGAGCATGGCAACGTTGCACTACTAACTTTAGACAAGAAAGGAGTGGGAGCTCGTTGTTATTTTCTGTAAAGAAAATACCATCACATTGTAGAAGTGGACAGTTTGCAATGAATACATGCTTCAGATGCATATTGTCTCGCAGCACGTTTTTCGGAAGAAACACAAGATCTTGGATTGTGTCTAGAGCAAGGTAAGTGAGAGAAGTCAAGTTTCTACTGAAGGCCTCCATAACCATAGCATTGCTGTTCATAATACTCAATTTCTTCAGAGTAGGAAGAGACACTTTAGTATTTATAATGATGTTTCTTAACAGAGGGCATTCCCAGATCTGTAACCATTGAAGGTCATTGAGCAGCATTATAGATTTCTTTGGCATCAAAGTCATTATGGATTCTTCTTCGGCAGTTTTCGAAGACACGACGGACTCTTCTTCACTGCCATGTTTTTGTTCAACTTCAACAAAACCTTCAAACGTAGGACAACATGTAATTGCCAGAGTTTCCAGCAGCCTGTTTCTTTCCAGCACTCGTTGTGATAGAAATTTGAGATCTGGACACCCTCCAATGTGAAGAAAAGTGAGAAAAGAGAGGTTTGTCGTTATAGACCTGATCGCAATGCTGCTACTGGGTCCATTAAATATTAAAGACTTGAGGGATGGAAACAAACTCGATGGTGTTGCTTTCAACTTGGGACAATCTACTATGCGTAATTCCTCCAAACAAGGAAAAGAATGCAACGATGACAAAGACTCCTCCAACACCCATTCTTCTAAATTTGGCAATGCCTCGAGCTCAAGAGTTTTCAGTGAAGGGAATGCTACTGTTTGCTGGTGCATCTCTTTTACCTTATTGGAATCAGAATCCCCAAAACGCTTTAAATTTCCCATCCCTTGTATGCCAAGACACCTTAAAAATGGCAACTGCGCAAAGCTGGGCAGACATTTGCATTTTCTGCAGTAAATGAAAACGATGATGACCAAATTACTGACCGTTAACGAGTTATTCATCATCCATGTAGGCATACTCTCACCTCCAAAACCTATAATATCAAGTCGTTTCAAGTTGCAACTGGGCTCGAGGGCTTCCAACACTGATAGTTCTTTATTATTATTAGCATTATCAACACTATCATCCATGTTTCCCCACAACAAGAGTACACCGGAAAGATTGCTTTTGCCTTTTAGATTTGCAATCTTAGCATATGTCGCATCCCTCACATTCTGCAAGCCAGAAATAACCAATTTCCCCCTCAACAAATTCAAATGATGTAGTTCTGTAATGGAATTTCCATCTTCCTCCAAACCCACTTTAAAATCAGATAACATTTGAAGGGAAGTTAGATGTTCTATTCCTTTCGGCATTCCACTCAATTCATTACATCCACGAATGTATAGATATCTCAGATTGATTAGTTTACGAAGTTTTTGAGGAAGCACTTTGAGTTTCTTGCAGTTTTTGAGTTTGAGCGTCTGCAAGTTGTACAGGCGTGTAATAGACTCGGGCAATTCTTCAATATCAGTCATGGAGAGATCAAGGTACCTGAGATGCTTTAACTTATGTATTGAAGAAGGCAGTTCCTTGATCCAAGTGGAACTTAAATCTAGCACACGTAACAACTTGAAGTTCACAAACATATCTCTTGGAACGTCATAAGGAGAGAATGAAAAGAATGTGTGCAGCTTGCTCGCTTTGTACAAGGCTTTTGGGAATGCCACTCTTCTTCCACTTGATGTATAACCCATGAAACGATTCTTAGAAATGTCATACGGAATCATGTTAGCATTCAGAACTAAGCTTTCTTGGCCACTTACAAATTGGACGAGATCATGCACAAGATCGTGCATCTTGCAACGCTTTATCTCCCCAATCCTGTTGGTCTCTATTTCATGGAAGAATGAATTCAAATACAAAATATTAAAATAGCAATTCCCAATATCTTCCAACATTAAAGCATTTCCTCTTGATGTGCTAACAAAACCTTCTGCCATCCACATTTGGATTAACATCTTCTTGTTAATTGAATACCCTTTAGGGAATATAGAGCAATAGGAGAAACATTGTTTCACAGAGGATGGCAAATTATCAAAGCTCAATTTCAGCACATTAATGATCTTCTTATCAGCATCAGGTATATTCCAGATCTCATTATTTTTTACAGCCAACCACTCATTCTCTTCCCTTTTCAAACGCATCATCCCTCCAAGAGATTTTATTGCTAAAGGTACACCCCCACATTTTTTCACAATCTGCCTCCCAATCGCTTCCAAAGCTTGAGTCATTTGTACTTCTCCACTAGCGAATGCACGTCTTTGGAATAGGTCCCAACAATCGTCTTTAGGCAAAACTTGCAAATTTTGTATATGGGATGTCCCTGCAACCACATTTGCAACTTCGCCATTACGAGTTGTAACAATTATCTTACTTCCTCGATCAGCACATTTTAGCACAATTTTGAGAGTTTCCCATTTTTCTAAGAATCCATCCTCGATCCACATATCATCTAGAACAAACAAACATCTTCGGCCCCTCAACTTGTCTTGAAGAACGCGTTGAATCGAATCCATACTCGAAGATTCATGTTTTGCAATCTCAAAGGCGTCCTCCAACATCTCCCTCAATAGCCTTTTGACATTGAAATCAGTGGACACGCAAATCCATATCTTGGGATTAAAATGATTCCCAACCTCGTTAGCATTAAACACTAATCGAGCGAGTGTGGTCTTTCCTAGCCCCCCAAGGCCTACAATAGGAATGACTGAGAGAACATCATCATCCTCACCATTGCAAATCGGCTGAATTAACAGATTCATTATTTTCAACACATCATCTTTCCTTCCTACGATTTCAGAGTCATCAATCAGCGACGCAGTTTCTAATTGATAATTAGGGACCGCAGAAGAAGTACTACTTCCATCACTAATCATCATTGGCACTGGGGTGGTCGCAATAACTTCATTAAAGTTGAACCTCTCTTTGTCCCTCTCAATCTCTCCCAACTTAGCATTGATATGTTTAATCTGATGAGCAATCTTGGTACGAAAAAGCAATGGATTTGAGCGGGATAAGAAGTTTCGTACCTTGGTCTCCGATTGATGTCGGAGAGTTTGATATGCAATGCCATCCAGCACGTCCTCAGCATCATAGGCCACATCCTTAAGCTCCTTCAACCAAAGCCTCACGGCCTCCTTCTCCACTTGCTGCTTCTCCGCGTCTTCAAGCACCGCCTGAATCCTCATGAGCACTGTTTTAAGCTTTTCCACCTCTCCCTTCACTCCCCAAACCAGACTTATCTCTTCAAACCCAATGTTGATGAGCTTGTTCAACATCTCCCCTGCGCCGCTTACAAGCAGATCCTCCGCCATTGCTGGATACTAAAATTCTCTTACAACTTGCAATTAACTTTAAAAGCAATGGATCGTCAAGAGAAGAAGAACAGAATGCAAATGATGAACTGAACAACGATTCTAGCAAACTATGAGACAAAGAATAGTGAAGGATCCACCATCATATTCTACCTACTACATTAACAAATTCATTTTGCTTTGTCTCCTTCTCTTGTCAACTGCCAAAATGCATCTACCAATGCACTTCATTAACAAAACAATTTGACTTCTAACTTTTCTTTAAAATCCATGACTACAAATTGCAGTTTTATAAAGCAACTTGCCCCCATGTTCCCAATTTCCATTGAGACACTAATCTCAAGATGTTTGACATTGACTCACATTGGTTTCCCACACTTATTTTACGCCAGCTACACTAATTAATCCACGCTTACACACTATCATGCCCCATAAAACACACGGGACCTGAAACCAAGACCTTACTAACAAAACCAATCAGTTGTTAATTGGTGACATCGATGCTACCTATGTGTCAGCTGTGATGTGGCATTCCACGTGACAATGTGACAATCTCTCCCTCTAATGGCATGTGCAATGGTTACACACTTTTGGTGTGTAATAAATTGCCACATCACTAACCCACTAAAAGCATCTCCCATGGTAATGTGATTCAGAGCATGAATTGGTGTCAAATAATGAATGTGGGGAAGATGTTTATCTTATGTGGCACGAGATTCACATTTAGATTCTAAAATGATCTCCAATGGTAATTGGCGCGCGCCGAACGTGTCAATAAAATATATTTTTTCTAAACCAACTATTTGCAGAATGGTGGCAAAGAGTCGATCTCACATAGTTTTCTTTCTAAGGTAAAAAAAAATAACAAAAAAGAAATCGGGGGATTTAGAAAAAATGAGTTAATTATCTAATCTAAATATAAACAAAATAATAAATGCAATTAAAATAAAGTTAAAAACAATTAATAAAAATAACACATAGGTCAAGGCATACAAGTTCGGTTCGATAAAAAGATTGAATTTGGTCGTCAATTTATGTCAAAAGATATAAATCAAATTATCCTAGTGTAGCTATAGACCCGGTGACGCACTCGGTTCCTCACACTTTCTAATCTCGGCAGCCAAGGTACGACCGTTGACTACTTCTCTAACCAAACACACAACCTGATCGCTAGTGCTCCAGATTTAACGCATTGGTCGCATTACCTTGATTCGTGAAGGCACTACACCTAGACAACCGGATCGCTAGTGCTCCCGATTTAACCTAGATCCCTAAAGTATTTGATCGGTCCCAAAAGGTTCTAATCAATTAGTAAGGTCAATTGCCACTAGTGTGGTTTTGCTTACGACTCACTGACATGTAAATTAAGGTTTAAACTAGTGTTTAACCTCAATTGTTCAAACAATACCAAAGAAAATAAAATAATATTGAAAAGCTTGAAATTAAAATATATAAATCTCACAAATCCATTGAATATGCGCAGTCGAACCTCCCTCGCAGTCTTGCCTAGGCTATGAACTTAGTCCTTCATAGTTGAAGAACTCAAGCAATAAAGAAAAATAAAAGAAAAGGGAGAGAGATAAGTCGAGAGAGAAAAAGAAAGCCGACTCCTTTTTTTTTTTTTTTTTTTTTTTTTTTCTTATGATCGATCTATATATATATATCCTATATATGAATAGATATATATATATATATGTATATAATATAATATAAAAATATAATCTTTTCTAAACAAATCTAACAAATCTATCCACTTCCAATTCTCTTCTTGTTGAAGAGCACCATGTCGTGTTTTTGAGGTGTGGGCCCACCGATGCCGCCTCGAGATGTGTGCTAGTACGTTTTTCGATGTAGAACATATCTAGGCATATAAATACTCCATTTTGTACAGTTTTTTAGCCCAGTTTCAATCGCGCAATCTATAATACCTAAAAATGACAAATACAGATAATTAGATTAATATTTTGAAGACGTTACTATAAAAACACTCAAATACATAAAAATACTATGACACTATTACCGACTTATCAGTAATGTGGATTTAAACTATTGATAGTGATTTTTTTTTTGTCTTCATGTGGATAATGCCTTTTATTTTGTCTTTTTCTTTTTCTTTGAGGACTATTACATCTTTTTCTTTATTTTTCCAACTAGAAGTGATGTTGTGGCAGTGAGGAGGATGTCTACTACAATATCTAGGAGTAGACATTGGGGTAGACACCATCTATCTAGATTTTCTGTCATATCAGTTATACATTAGCACTTCATGATCCCATTGGATAACATTTTTTAGACAGATTCCAAATGAATGAACAAGTTGCAGTGAACTATTAGGAAAAGCATAGTCAACGATGCCCATTTGTACCTACTCCAGTTAAAAAACTATTTTCTTCCCAAAACCATCCATCAACTTGCCCACTTATGTGTCTATGGATAGGCTTAACTTGTTTAAGAGGGGGCGAGTTCTCCTCGAGTTTTCACTACTCCAAACTTATAAACTATTGTCTTTCTTCTTTAACTAGTCGATGAAATCACATAATAAGATTAACATTAACACACATTGCAAATGAGATTAACATTCTCACTCGGTACGCATCGGGATATATGTACACACACATCTATGCATGATAGGTTGACACTATCACTAGGTGTCCTATCACCGGGTCATCTTAACATTTTTCAATAAATAAATAATAATAGATAGAAGAGATTTAGGTTGACCCACTTTGGAGGCGCACTTGTTAGTTAGTGTACTTGAGAGTACGAATTCAGTTTGTTCTTTGTTCACAGCTATGCCTCCTTCACTGTTTTCGCTTTAGGCGATTCTTCCGAAAAGAAAATGGAGAGTTACGAGGTTCATCTTCATTCAGTTTTTCCCACGCTATCATTGCAATTCTAATCTTTGGAAAATGCTAGGATATGATGATTCAGTGATGAGACACCCGGTGATGATGTCCATCCATCATGCATCGATGTGTGTGCACACATATCCCGATGCATAAATAGATATACATCATCACTCGGGTGTCTATCTTAGGTATCCCATCCGGATCATTCTAGCATTACTTTTATTTTTTATGAGTATAGAACCTGGGTGTCAATCAATATATAATATTATGCATGTAAACAAAACAACATAGCCTCAGCCCAAATTAATTGGAATCGACTACATAGATCAAACTCTTCTATTGTCCTCGATTTAGTCCAATTGATGTTGAGCATTCAAAATCATTCAGATCCTTCCTAATTGAAGCATCCCAAGTTAACTTCGGTCTACCTTTACCTTGATTTAGTGCATGTAAAGCACTTAAGAAAATGAAAAAGAAACGCTAATGGCACATTCAGAACGATAATTAATTGGGTAAAATAAGAAAATATAATTCATTCTACTTACTTGGACTTCGAACAGGTAGTCATGAGGAGGAACTACTAGTGATAGTGAGTTTTCAAATTGAAATGCAACTGCTGGGAAGTCATTGTCCAAATTGCGACAAAAAAGAAAAAAAAATCTTATAAGGCCTTTTTTTTGTTCATTGCTTTAGGAAAACAGAATAATACCATTGATAGAAATGAATGAGCTCTGAATGAAGCATGGAATTTAGAAACTTGTAACAACTTTGCAATTTTTTGCTTTATTGCAGTAGCGAATTGGGATTTTATTTTCATAAAAAATTAAAACATTTGGAAAAATAGTATTTTCAAGAATCTTTATTTTGAAATATGATTTTGTCAAGAAATGGTAGTTGTCAATTGTTTAATCATCTAACTCAAATGGCATGACCACCAATGACAGCATGGATAAGTGATACTCGCACGAGCACTTTCTTATGATATGGCTTATAGAGATTTGAAATACGATCCTAACAACAAAAATGTCGCCATGCTCTCAAGTCAGCGTATATTCATATTTACTTCGAATCCACCACCATTTCATTAATAATGCTTGAATCCGGTACACACTATCAAGTTAGCTAATTCTTAAAGGGTATACCGTGCAAGTATACAATCGCATGGACGGCTCCCTGTGAACCAATGTGTCGTGTAGTGTTGTGGAGTTTTTATGGCTCGATTCAAAGCGACTGCATCGTTTCTTCTTCGACCTCTAGGTTAGTGGTAGGGGCGCGCCGCCCTAGCTCCTATCCTTCGAGGGATTAGTTAGGTCCACTTTAATCTGGTGTCAGCGGTGGTGGCTCAAATACTCACAGATATCAAGAAAGAAATAATGTTCATTTTGTTGCCATTACCTCACACTCCCAGAGGGCCATTGCAAATTTTTATTGCTAACTGGAAAGAAAGTAGAGCCCTAAGATCATCTCCAACCACATTACTCTATTTCTCCTCTATTTTACAGTTCTGTCACATCAAACTCCATTTCTTCTCTAACCACAAACTCTATTTCTCCTCTAAAAAAGAATATTCTCTCACCACTATTCTTTGCATATTACTTACAACTCCCTCTTTTTTCTTTTTTATATATTCACTCCTAACCCCACACAAATATATAATAATATTATTAAGCATATTAACATATTTTTATATTCTCTCACACCCTAGCCGCTACCACACCATCAACGATGTAGTTGTCTTCCCCGCCGCCACTGTGTGGCAGAGATGGCCGAGATCGGCCAGATCTGAATTTGTGAGAGAGAGGGGGGCAAGATCTACATCTATATTAGATTTCATTCTTGCCTAGGTATGCCGATTCAATTTTTGCTTCTTCCCTTCAATATTTCAAAAAATAAAAAACAATTCAATCAAGGGTGTCTACAATTTTTTAATTGCAGAGACACCCCCTCTATTTTATAGGGGAATATAGAGTTCTATTGGAGTTGCTTTAAGTTCCATTACAGATGAGGGCAAAATAAATTGGTTTCTTTCTTGTAAAAATAAAGGAAGAAACTTTCTAAACCTACATAAATGCAGTTTTTTATTCTTGTGTTTCTAAAGCTACCAAGTTTCAATGTTCGTTCATTCTCCGAAAAGTCACCACAACTAATATATTTATGTCATTCAATTTTCTCACAAGAAAAAAAAAAGAAAAAGAAAAGGAAAAGAAAAGATGATGAAGAAATGATGCAGTTGCACACAGGACAAACAAAATTTGAAGAATGCAAGTGCAGATAGAGAACTTACTAGTGTTTCTCCAAAAAAAGTGGAGTCTTGATGGATTATGTGCAAAGCAGAAGTGTTCAAACATCGACAATCCAAAAACACAAGTCCATATCCATAGCAGAGATTTTTTTACATGAAAACCTCCAATAGGAGGAAAAACCACGGGTCAAAGGCTGTAAAGTTTTCCACTAATCAAAACGAATATATAGTTATATAAGAGTACAAAACAATAGCCTCTAGGAAAAAAGTATGAGAGTCTAAGTAACAAATTCAATAAAAAGAGCGGGCAAAACACAAACAAGCTACATCACAACAGGACTTTTTTTTTTTTTTACGACAAAACATCACTCTTACATTGAACTATATAGCTCTCCAAACGTAGGCCTCCTTCATTTCGAGGATCGCTTCACCTATCACCAAATAAACAAAAAAGAAAACTATGAGATTCTTTATATAAAGAGCACAATCTGACTGATTCATTGCTATAGAAACTTTAATGGAACCATGAATTAATTGAGAATTGTAGGACCCTAAATTCTCAAATTAATAGAGTATTTAATTTGACACTAATTGGGGGTTATCATGCTAAGCCCTTGATCATGTCCATTTGCTTGAATGAAAGTGCACTGTGAGCACTTATTAGTTAATTGGTGGATCACAGTTGAGATTAAGTGAACTAATACAGGTCCATTATCTTCATCAACCATCAAGGGTGTACAAATCAATCAAATGCAAAGACAGTCGATGCGTAGTGGTAAGCGATCATTTATTCTTCCAGTACTGCTTGTAAATTACTTTAGATGTAAAATACCAAACTACTTATTCCAGTTCTAGCAGTCTAGCAGATGACATGTAGAATTAATGCAAGCAGAACAAAAGAAGAACGTTTTTTAACACAAGTAATCTATGTTACCTAGACTCGGGTATGTGCGTACGGACCTGCATATTTTCAAATTTAAGAACACATGGCTTAGACAAAAAGTGTCCAAGAATTTAGACATACATGCTTAAATATAACTTATAAGTACAATCCTATGTATACTAGCCTAAATCTACGTTAATTTCTTATTTTTCATTTTCTGATTTTTCATTTTCTGATCTACATTAGAAATTCTTGCTATTTTTATTTTTTTTCCTTCCTTCCCATATTGAATTTTATTTATGCAAAGAACTTTTAAAAGGATTGTTTAGATTTTTTTTAGTGCCTGACCCATTTCAAGTATCTGGCATGGGTATTTTGGCTTAGAGTGAAGGTTTTTGTAACATATAGCAAGAAACAAATTTCATTAATCAACATCATTTGACGTCAATGGCTTGGAAAAAAATAAGAAATAAACGAAAAAGTGGTTGGCGGAAAAGAGAAAAAAGAGATGATGAAAATATTATTTACCATGAGAACAATGACTACCAAACTACTGACTGTTAATGCGCCATTCAACATCCAGGTAGGCATCCTCACACCACCAAAACCAGTAATAAAAAGTTTTTTCAAGTTACAATTGGGCTGGAGGGCATCCAAGACTGATAGTTTTTCATCATTAGCATTATCAACACCATCATCCATGTTTCCCCAACATAGAGTTAGAGAGGAAAGATTGTTTTTCCCTTTTACATTTGCAGTCTTAGCATATGTCGGATCTTTCACATTATGCAGGCTATATATACTCAGTCTTCCTCTCAATGAATTCAAATGTTGTCACTCTGTGATGGAATTTCCATCTTCCTCCTCACCCACTACAAAATTACGTAACATTTGAAGGCAAGTTAGATGTCCTATTCCTTTCTGCTTTCCGAAATATCCAACATCAATGTAAAGATATCTCTGATTGACTAGTTTACAAAGTTTCTGAGGAAGCACTTTAAGTTTCTTGCACTTCTTGAGTTTGAGAGTATGCAAGTTGTACAAGCATGAAAGATCCGACATAATGTGGATTATGTATAGCAAAGCAGAAGTACTCAAAACCTTGCCATTCCGAAAACACGAGTCCATAACCATAACAGAGACTTTTTTTACGTGGAAAACCTCCATTAGGAGGAAAAAACCACGGGCCAAAAGCCGTAAAGTTTCCACTGATCGATACAAATACATAGTTATATATAAGAGTACAGAACAATGACCTCCAGAAATAAGTACGGGAGTCTTGGCAACAAATTTAATTACAAGACAAGCGGACGAAATATAACCAAACTACATCACAACAACACTCTTACATTGAACTAAATAGCTCTCCGAAGATAGGCCTCCTTTATTTGGAAGATCGCTTCACCTATCACCAAAACAACAAGAATGAAAGTTAAGGGACTTTTTCAATAATCATACAAGAGCAAAATCTGACAGATTCATTGCTATTGGAACAATGGAACCATGATCAACTAGTTGAAAGTTATAAGACCCAAATTCTCAAATAGAGTAATATAACACCAAAGTCGTCAACCTTCAAATTGTTATTTGCTTAAGTAAATAAAGTATGATCTGAAGCAATTGGTGATGATCATGCTAAGCCCTTGGTCATTTTCACTTGCTTGAATGAAAGTGCATTGTGAGCTCATATTAGTAAATGGTTGGTAGGATCACAGCTCAAATTTAGTGAACCAATACAAGTCTATTATTATCTGAGACAGACAAAGTAGAGGCATAGCTAATGGTAAACCAATTGTACTCCTTTATTCTTACTCCAGTTGCAGCAGTCTACCAAATGACATGTAGAATTAATGCAAGCAGGGTTAAAAAAGGAGAGAACAATTTTACTTAATTTGCAATGTGATGATTCTTAAGTTTATTATTATATAAAAGAAAATCTTTTTACACAAATATAGCTAATATGTAAACTACCTCCAACAACCGAAGTGCATCTGTCCAAAATAAATTTTATTAATCATCTAAAATTATTTAACATCAATGATTGATGATGAAAATATTGTTTAACATGTGCATCAGTGATTCAGGGGAAAAAAAGAAACAAAAAAGAGGTTGGCAGGAAAGAGAAAAAAGAGATGATGAAAATATTATTAAACATGTGCGCAAGATTCAGATTAAAGAAGAAATAATTGATGTAAATCAGCAAAAACGAAGTGAGACGAGGAAAAAAAGAGAAGTTTGAGAATATCACAAACCTGAAGGGAACGAGCTCAAAAAGATCTTAAATAGTAATTGACTGGATATTGATATCTTGCTCCATTCGCCGTCCCTTCTGTCTTTGTTGCATCTGCCTTTGAGAAGAGGACAATTTTCAATATCAAATTCTTCCAACAAAGTAAGGTGCAGCATTGCTTCCTTAGATGTTAGATACATCAGATTCTCACAGTTGAAAATCGACAACTCATTAAGTGAGACAAGGCTCCCAAGCTAATCAGGCCAAGTGATCAAACCACTGAATTCCTCTTAAGACCAATCCCTTCAGTTTTTTGAGGTTTTGCAGCTGGTAAGGCAAAGACTTGAGCTTGGGCCACCCAAGAAGATGACCACCGATTTGTATTTGTGGCTGATCCAAGATCCTCGCAGAACTGACTGATTCTCAAGTTCTGAAGATGGGGAGCAATGACAGACCTTCTGGAAATGATTTAAGACCTCTACAATCTTCGATATGAACTTTACGTAGAGAAGACCAACATGGTATTGGGAAATTGAGGGAGTTTAGTGCATGGCAACCTCGCATTACTAACTGGAGACATGAAAGGACTGGGAGCTTCTTGTTATTTTCTAAAAGCAAATACCATCACTTTGTAGAAGTGGACAGTTTACAAGGATTAGCTGCTTCAAATGCTTATTGTCACGCAGCACGTTTCAAGTCTCTAGTGAAGGACTCCATAACCATACGTTTGCTGTTTATAATGGTCAATGTCTTCAGAGAAGGAAGTGACACTCTAGTAGTTATAATGATGTTCCATAACTGAGGGCATTCCCTGATCTCTAACCATTGAAGGTCATGACTGGGCACTCTACATTTCTTTGGCATTAAATTCATTATGGTTTCTTCTTCAGCAGTTTTCAAAGACATGACGGATTCTTCTTCATTGTCATGTTTTTGTTCAACTTCAAGAAAACCTTCAAACTCGGGGCAACGTGCAATTGCCAGAGTTTCCAGCAGCCTGTTTTGTTCCAGCACTCGTTGTGATAGAAATTTGAGATTTGGGCACCCCTCAATGTAAAGAAAAGTGAAAAGAGAGGTTTGTCGTTATAGACCTGATCGCGGTGCTGCTACTGGATCCATTAAATTGTAAAGACTTGAGGGATGGAAACAAACTCGATGGTGTTGCTCTCAACTTGGGACAATCTTCTATGTGCAAATCCTCCAAACAAGGAAAAGAATGCAACAACAGAGATTCCTAAAACACCCACATTTTTTCACAATCTGCCTCCCAATCGCTTCCAAAGCTTGAGTCATTTTTACTTCCCCGCTACCAAATGCTCGTCTCTGGAATAAGTCCCAACAATCATCTTCACGCAAAAATTGCAAATTTTGTATATGGGATTTCCCCACAACCATTTTGCAACTTTTCCATTACAAGTTGTAACAATTATCTTACTTCCTTGATCAACACATTTTAGCACAATTATGAGAGTTTTCCATTTTTTGAAGAATCCGTCCTCGATCCACAAATCATCTAGAACAAGCAAAAATCATCGGCCCCTCAACTTGTCTTGAAGAGTGCGTTGAATTGAATCCATACTTGATGATTCATGTTTTGTAATATCAAAGGCAACCTCCAACATCTCCCTCAATAGCCTTTTGACGTTGAAATCCCTGGACACACAAATCCACATCTTGGGATTAAAATGATTCCCAACCTCATTAGCATTAAACACTAATCGAGCCAGTGTGTTCTTTCCTAGCCCCCCAAGGCCTACAATAGGAATGACTGAGATAACATCATCATCCTCACCATTGCAAATTGGCTGAATTAACATATTCTTTATTTTCAACACGTCATCTTTCCTTCCTACAATTTCAGAGTCATCAATCAGCGACGCAGTTTCTTCATAATTAGGAACAGCTGAAGAACTATTTCCATCACTAATCGTGGTCATCGGGTCACAACTTCATTAAACTTGAACCTCTCTTTGTCCCTCTCAATCTCTCCCAACTTAGCATTAATATGTTTAATCTTGTGAGCAATCTTGGTGCGAAAAACCAACGGATTGGAGAGGGATAAGAAACTTTGTACCTTGCTCTCTGATCAGCGTCAGAGAGTTTCATATGCAATGCCATCCAGCACATCCTCAGCATCATAGGCCACCTCTTTAAGCTCCATCAACCAAAGCCTCACAGCCTCCTTCTCCAGTTGCTGCTTCTCGGCGTCTTGAAGCACCGCCTGAATCCTCATGAAAACCTTTTTGAGCTTTTCCACCTCTCCCTTCACCCCAAACCAGACTTATCTCGTCAAAGGCAGTAGCAATGAGCTTGTTTAAGATCTCCCCAGCGCCGCTTACAAGCAGACTCTCTGCCATTGCTGGATACTAAAATTCTCTTACAACTTGCAATTAATTTCAAAGGCAATGGATCATCAAGTGAAGAAGTACTGGTTTCAAAATAGCAACATATATGATGAAGCTAACAATGAGAGAAAGAATACTCAAGAATCAAAATGGTCATAATATTCTTCCAACTACATTAACAAATTCATTTAGCTTTGTCTCCTCTTTTTTGTCCATTGCTAAAACACATCTATCAATAATTTGATCCATGAGTATAATACAAAAACTTGTAGTTTTATAATACTACTTGCCCCTTTAACTAAATTTCCATTGAGCCACCAGAATTAAAATGTTGACATTGACTCCACATTAGTTTCTCATGGATAAATAGTGCCGACCACCCTGATTAATCCACACTCAGACACGGTCAGTTGTTGCCTTGTTGGTAATGTACATGCTCATGTGACATTTCTCTATGAGAAGTGGGAAATATTGGAGGACTCTAGCATAAACATGTAGTGCATATTAACCTAGAATGCCTAATAGAATTAATTGAGGAAATGAATAGTAGAGGAAGTAAAGATGAACCACATTAATTTTTCTCCCAATGGGTCGGTGTCTTCTATTTTGACGAATCACCCAAAGGTTTAAGGGCCAGTTATATCCATCCAACATTTTTTTTCTCTAGTAACATCTATCAAACATGTTTCTCTCGAGGTGTATTAAAGAGATCACAACAATTAGATGTCGAATATAGGTGATAAGAGTAGGTCTTAATTTATAATGAGTTCCGTAAAATTATTAATGGATGGCTCTTCCGAAACCCCAAAGTTTTTTTCTTGATTCTCTTTCATGATTTTTTATCTTGAACCACAGTCGATCCATCTTTTCGATCAGTGGTAGTTTCAATCACAACTTTTTGCATTTTAGTTATCCAATAAGCTGCAAATCTTCAATGGTTGTGCGTGAATTTGTGTGGCAGCTGAGTTGGTCTCTTTCTCTTTTTTTTTTTTTTTTTTTTTTTTTTTTTTTCAATTTACACTTAGTTTTTCTTCCTTAGTTGGAAGTTTTTGATTTGTTTTCCTTATTGGAAGTCTTTTAGGTTTGCTTCCCTTTTTGGAAGTTTTGTTATTTGCTATATAGTTCTAGGGGTGTTTGTGTATTATCATGTATTTCAGATGTTGTTGAGACTAGTCCAAATTGTAAAATTGTTACACTTCCAATTTTGCAATCACATTTGCAGCATGTTTGCTAAGTTTTTATAGGCTAGTTCATTAAAGTAAAATCAAGAACAGTAAATTCTAAAGAATTCCTTAATCAATTTTTTTAAAAAAAGAAACTTTTTAACTTTGCAAATGAAATGCAAAATCCATTTTGAATTCTATAAAAAAAACTTTATAATTATGTATCGTCTATCTTATGCCTTAAAAAAAATGTTTGTGAAACACGAACTCCACTTTTCTTAGGAGGCCCGAATTTTAAATATCGCCTGAGGCCCTTAAAAGCCTAGAACGGCCCTCCATATGGACTCAGCTGTCCCTCATTTGTAGTCTAACCAAAACCAAGAACAAAAGAAGCCATTTACCTTTCACTCACACCATCACCCCATGCCCCTATAACTCTCTGCAAGGCCCTTGAACATGACCAGTTACCATTTATAGTTAGATCTCAGATACTATGCTCCACTGATGATGCCAAACAAATAAAATTACTACTACTTGGTTGGCTTAATAAGATGCAAATATTGAATTGTCAAATATAGCTGCACTAATTAATTTTCCTTCTCTACCATCTTCTATAGGGTAACATCATTCATACAAATTCCCACTGTTCATCATATGAGCAAATTTATTGGTCATATTCATGACATCATATTAGCCAACCCCAATTAATTTGGGACTGAGGTTATGTTGTTGTTGTTATTATTGTTGTTGTATTCGAGACATCATATTTTAGACCACTATGCTCAAGTTATTGACGGAGGTTAGATTGATTTCTTGGAACTAGTTTAAGAATTTGTCTAAAAAACTTCACCTTTGAAAGGGTACCCTGCTTGATATTCAACCAAACTTATCAAATGAAAAGGCAGCACTACTATGCAACTCCGGACTCATAGGGGTTTGATAATAATTAAATGATGTGACTCCATGGACATCAATTGAACTAGAGAGAGACTAAGGATCAACCACCTATTTAAAAATTTGTGAGTCATCAATTGAACACGTACTAATTAACTAATTAGAAATCTTTATTTAGCGGGAATCATATTTTTTTTTAGATTAAATGGGGGCTTGAATATGCCCAGAATTACATCATGCAAGCTTGCGGAAATTGGCAAGTCCACTCCCCCTCCTATCATCACATGATATTAATTATTTCATAATATGAAAAAATAACATATTATGAGGGTAAAAGGAGTGAGTGTGAGTAGTTGGGAGTTTGGGAGAGAATATACATGAGTCCTACCGTCGTAGTCAACTTCACAAGACTTAGACATGAATTGATCTTCAAACACTAAGTAAATAGCCTATTCCACGTAGAGGTTCATAAACTAGCTAGTAGAAATTCCATCATGTATCAATTAATTTATTTTGAATACTATTAGGGTTTTGGCATCATAAGTTTTGGCAAGCAAGTCACAATAGGCATCCATCATTTATTATGTGAACAAACGAGATGTGAGTAGTAATGCGGATAACAGCTTGAGGGTCAATGATGGAGTTTGGCACCAACTATTAACTAGTGGTGTATGTAAGAGTTCTCAAGAAATTATCAAAAAAAATTATTGAGCCTTCGACAAAACAAACGAAAAAAAAAAAAAAAAAAAAACTCATGCACATATGTTATTATACTTAATAATGACCATACATATCATTATATAATAAGATATTATCGTCATTTTTTTAGGTATTTGATGACATACATTTTTAATTAGTTACTTAATAATATATAAGCAATAGTTTTCAAAAAAATATATATATATATATATAAACAATCATCATCTTAATAATATATTAATCGTATGTTTTTCTGATTTTCTTTGTTTTTCTTTTGTTTTTGTTTTTGTTTTTTTGAATGCATGAATTGATGTCCTTTAATCAATGTAATGCATACTATAAACACATAAAATAGTACATGCATATACACCTTTTTGTGATGTATTTATTATGTATTTGGTTCTTTTTTTGTCCTAAGTTCTTTTCGAGGTAAGATTTTGTGCCAATGGATTATATAAAACTTGTGTCTTTGAATCAGTCAAAAGAAGACTGAATATATGAGTTCCAATATTTAGAACGCATGTGGAAATATATATATCAACATTGATAACGACAAAATTATGAGTTTTGACACATGCTCTTGATTGATGAAGAATTAATATTAATTTTTCTAATAGTTTTTATATGTTATTTTTTAATTTATTTAGTTGTAATTGTTATCTCAGAAAAATTTGATGTAGGCAACTATTAGGAAAAAAAAAAACATGGATGAAAGTACCAAACGATACTATTAAAACTTGGAAGGATATGAATTTATGCAGTAAGGAACTTCAAAATTAACTTGAACGCTGAATATTCTTGAAAGTCGCACCGGATGACGTGACGTGTAGGACTCGCGTGAAAATGAATGTGACTTTGTGGTATGCACACAGTTCTCGGTGCATAATATGCGAGATGTGTATTCTAAGATGTGCATGGACAAGATGGACTAACGATATTAAGAATTTTTTTTTTGGTAGGAGATATTAAGAATTAAAGAAACCAAGATATGAATATACAATTGCTTCAAGTATATTATACTATGCAATGTGAACAAGTAACCTTCTCTCGATCAATTTAATAATGATAAGGTATTAAAATTGAGAAAAATATATCTTTCTTAATATAAACCATTTTATATATTGTTGGGTCGATTTTATAAAAAGCTTTTCTTATTAGTGTATTATTAATTAAATAGTTTTTATGATTTTTTTAATTGTGTTAGTTTTTTTTTTTGAAGAATAATTGTGTTAGCTTTATGCTACTTTTTTTTTATAATGTTGTTTGTGAGTTTTTCAAGGTTTTATAAGTGATTGAAGTAATTCAGTGATTTTAATTAAAAAAAGTAATTTTGTGAATATTGAATTTCTTCAAATACTGGTGCAATATGTATGTAAATAAAATATCTTTTCAAATATTTTTCTACAAAGATATTGGCTTCAAATATATGGGTTATTACACAATATCTTTTTCTACACTTCATCTTGCTCGCAAGCGAAGCACTCGACAAGTTAAATATATTTTGTTAATTTTAAAAAATAAATTTTGATTATTAAACTTCTTGAAATAATATTCAACAAAACACGTCATCACTAGTTATGTTTTCTAATCGAAATTTAACATTTTTTTTTCATGAATGCAGTATTATTTCAATTTCTTACCGAATGTTATTCTTTGTAAGAACACTAATTAATGTGTAGGTTCAAGATTTTTAAAAAATACTATATTTTTTCATTTTATTTTTCTGAAACAGTTTTATTTATATAATCTATATCTATCTATATCTATACTATATATATTGCCAATCCTTCTTACAATCCTATTAATCCAAAATTTAACATAATTCCAACATTGCCCTTAAATGCATTTTTTCTATTGGCTCGGGACAACTTTAAAAAGTAAATAATGAGGGTATTTCTTGGATACTAATTAAAATAATTTTAATTATTTTTGAAACCAAAATAATTTTAATTAAATTTCAAAACGGAAGTTTATTACCTAACTATTCCTTATTTCAATTCACTTTTCTTCAATTAAAGCCGGTTTCAAATTCTTTCAATAAAAACTGTCAATTCAAATTAAATAGCTTTAAAGTTTTTAACCAAAGAATTAGGTGAAAAAGACAACGAAATCGCTTTGTTTTTCTCTACATCACATGCGGAGCACATGCCGACTAATTAGTAATTAATAATAGGCATAGATAGGATTAAAAAAAGTAAAAAACTAAAAAGATAGGATTATTGGTAGGGGTGTACACGGATTGGATCCAGTCCAATTATGGTCAATCCGCAATCCAATCCAATTATTGCGGATAGAAAAATTGCAGTCCAATTCAGTCCAAATAATTCATCAATCCAACTCAATCCAATTTGCAAAATGCGGACCGGACTGGATCAAGTTCCACGGATTAACATTTTCCTATACAAAAATTCATGAAATTAAACTAATCAAATGAATCACAAAAATTATGCATATCATGATTGACAAATTTACAATGTACATCCCATAAATCTATATATAACATATTTCCCACAAATTTGTCATCACAAGTACCTTCAAAGTGCAAGTTCCTACATAAATAAAAATGCCATCCACAAACTCCATCATATAACCAAATAAAAGCACAAAAAAAGTGCACTTTGCAACATACAAACCACAAAAAAATATCAGAAGTGTAATAAAAGAGGTAAGAACAAACAAAGTTTTTGAGATACTATATAATTTAGAGTTGATAGTTTGACTTGATGCTCCTCGAGATACTATAGTACATATGATGAGATATGTATATGTTGATGTGATAAACGAATTGGATCCGTAGTTTTTAAATGTGGGATCTGTAATTCGATTCATTCCAGTCGGATTAGTGATTTTTCAATCTAATCTAATCCAAAGGATCAAAAAATCGATCCAATTAGTGATAATTGATCCGAATTAGACCGAATCCGCGGATTAGTGCAATCCGTGTGCACCCCTGATTATTGGTATGGGTGGCGTTATGTGCACCCTACATATTTGTAAGTGGCTTGTAAGGGCAAGCCACCATATTTGGGCACCCAATTGTACTGTTTGAATGTCCTAAACTACCCTTTCAATTTACAACACAAACGAAAAGGGCATGTGAGGCATTATAGTGTCTAAAATTGCAATGTTGTGTCGCCGTGATCGAAGGGGGTGTCAGAGTTGGATGTGTACAATCGATTTGGGATGGGGTGCACAATGAGCCCCACATCTAACAAAGCACCATATATGGGCTAAAAAACAAAGTATGCGCCCAAAGTGTACGCCCAAGTGTGTGAGATTATAATTTTCCAACATTAAAACCCTCTCTCTCTCCCTCGCTCG
Source organism: Stephania japonica (assembly GCA_039657345.1). Taxonomy (NCBI): domain Eukaryota; kingdom Viridiplantae; phylum Streptophyta; class Magnoliopsida; order Ranunculales; family Menispermaceae; genus Stephania; species Stephania japonica. The sequence goes on from CM077558.1 coordinate 52,414,796, forward strand.
GTTTCATCACTTCGAAGAAATGACAGAAACCCTAAATTTGTAAGCTTGTTCTCTCTCTCTCTCTATGATCTTCAATACATAACATAGTGCAATCACAGAGTCTATGCAGTCTCAGATGTTCCTTTTTATGCTCCAATTGATGTATTTTTTTGATTCACAACACTGGAACTTCACAAACCCTAATTTCATAGCTTGATTTGATCTGGGTAGTCTTTGTTTCAGTGTTTCCTTTCATGGGCCTTTTGGGTAATCGACTTTAAGTCATTGTGCTTTGCATCTAGTCTTGATTAGCGATTCTCTGCAGTCTAGATGTTGCTTTTTATGCTCCTGTTGATTTTTTTATGCTTCACAACACTGGAACCTCACAAGCCCTGATTTCATAGCTTGATTTGATATGGGTAGTCATTGTTTTAGTGTTTGCTTTGATGGGCTTTCTAGGTATTCAATTTGAAGTCATTGTGCTCTGCATCCATTCTTGATTAGTGATTCTCAGCAGTCTCTGATGTTGCATTTTATGCTCCAATTGATGTTCTTTTGATTCCCAACACTGGAACCTCACTAACCCTAATTTCACAACTTGATTTAGTCGGGGTAGTCTTTGTTTTAGTGTTTCATTTGATGGGCTTTCTGGGTATTCAATTTGAAATCACTGTCGTGCTTTGCATTATCTATTCTTGATTGGTGATTGTTGCCTCAAATGTACTGCAAATATCAACAAAATAACATAAAAAACTCATCACAAAATGCATTGATTTCGATAACCCTAAAAGGCGACGGCAGCGACGACGACGATGCGGATCGGGACCAAACTGTAAAAGTTTTCGGATCCTCCAATCCCTACTAAGCAGTATGCATTAGTGAGCTTTGAAAACACCCCATTATCACATGAATTTTCAAATTGAAGACCTAAAACATAATAAACAGATCAAAAAACCGATTATGCTGAATTGGGTATCTATCAAACAACATGAACTTGCGATTGAAGAAGCAAAAAACGATGAAATAGAAAACAAAAGACCAGAAATTTTGAAGTCTTACAAGTCGCCATGAGAGGAGAATGAGATTATGCTTTGTGAAACCTGAATCAGAGAGCACAACTGCTTAAACCGTAATTGAGATCAAAGAGAACAACTTCTTTTCAGATCAAAACTACTAGAAAACAAAGAAAAAACCCAAATTGAAAGAAGAGGTTAAACCTGGGTAAGGCAGTATTAGACAGCTTGGGAATCGAAATTAGGGTTCCTCTCTCTCTGTCTCTCTTCTTATTAAGCACTGTAACTCAAATATTTGAGAGTGGTAGGACACAAATAATTCATAAAAGACTGAAAGAATGAATTAAAAAATTAAGAATAATAGAAGTTTTTTATTGTTTATTTTTGATAAAAAAAATCAAAGATTTTGTTTTTTTGAAGTGAAATAGAAATTTCATTAATCATTAATATGGCTTGATACATGGAATCAATTGTCCTAATAAAAGTACACTGATTCACTAATCCTATTTGTGAAAAAGAACATTTATGCCATGACTTCGACTGTGAGGCGACTGTAAGAATGAAGCAGTTTGACAATCAGGGACAATTCTCTAACATTTAAAACACAACATAACACACAAACACCTCTAAAACCACATAATGACAAACAAAACTTCCAACAAAGGGAAGAAAAACTAAAGACTTCCGACAACGGAAGACAAACTACCAACTAAATGCAAAAACCTGAAGAAAACTATCAATCCAGTAGTCGCACAGATCCATGAACAATCGTTGAGAGAGGTGTATTGCAACAAGAATGAAATCAGTATTCACAAATTTGAACATATTTATTATTTATTGAATGAATTAAATATGAAAAGATGTGATTGGAACCAATCCAACGTCCTCCTACAATGTGAGATCAATTATTATGGTAGAAGAGCATGGACATAGAGAACGTTCAAGGGTAAAAATGTGGCATGCTAGTTCAAATACCGGGTGGTTTAAGAAGCATAAAATTATTTCCTACAGCTGGTAAAATTTTCAACTTCACACAAATGCAGAAGCAAAGGTTAATTTTTGTTAGAAAACGAGCGGAAGCGTTTTGTTGACATTGGGTATAGTGCTTGCTCCAATGACTATGAGAAGCATGGTTCAGGATAAGACCATTGATGAAAGGTGTAACAAAAAAGAGCAATAACTATACTATCGAAACAAGTATATATATCGGAAAATGCAACAAACCTGCAGAACTTTTTCAGAAATAGAGTGATTACTGTGCATTGAAGACCTAATTTCAATAAAATATTACGCATGTAAGACCGATTAAGAGCGTCATGCTGCGGCGAAAAGCGTCAATTTGAAGGAATTTCTAAGTCGATCTTCTTCAAAAATTAACCCGTTCGATTTGTGACTCTTAAGATTGACAAATCCGACTAATCGATCCAATTTTCATCATCTAGACCCAAAAAAATGCAAAAAAGGAGAGATTTTTTGAGCCATTTAGAGAATACCTGATTGAATTCTCCTCGCAGTTCGAGCGAGAGCCGAATGTATTGCGAAACTTACGATAAAAAGCGAGAGAGATATGAGAGGCTTCTTCACGAGAGAAAAAACGCTCCTCTCGTTTTTCTGCTCTTTTTTCTCTCCAACTCCGATGCCATGTTTGGGAGGGTTTGAATAATAATTTTATAAATAGGGGCGGGCTAAGTCGGAGCAAAACTTTGATATTTGAATTAAAATTCGATTGAGTATGGACAAGATCCCCTCTAAGTTTGAACCCGGCCCAAATTTCTAAAGTACCAATTTTTTAAAAATACTTTCATATATATATATATATTATATATAATGACAATCCTATTAATCTAAAATTTAACATAATTTCAACATTACCCTTAAATTCATTTTTTCTATTAGCTCGACAACTTTGAAAAGTAAATAATTAGGGTATCTTTTTGAAACTAATTAAAATGTTTTTAATTTAGATTTCAAAACGAAAGTTTATTATCTAACTTTTCCTTATTTCAATCTACTTTTCTCTATCTCTCTAATTAAATCTAGTTTCAAATACTTTCAATAAAAATTATCAATTCAAATTAAATAGCTTTAACTTTTTAACCAAAGAATTAAGTGAAAAAGATAACAAAATCGCTTTGTTTTTCTCTACATCACGTGCGGAGCACGTGCCGACTGAGTAGTATATATATACATACTAGTTCTCATAACATGCGGTGCACGTACTTCACTCGTGTTTTGCAGTTGATGGTGAAGCTATTTTGACCACCAAACTACCGAGGATGCCTCTATATATTTCTAAGTTAAAAGAGACAATGAGGCTGAAAAAAAGGGTTTATGGTATTGAATGCAATTAACAAATTAAACCATACTGTTCCGTTCACGTGATTCTAATCCCTCGCTCTCTCTTTTTCACACGTGTCCACTCACGATCCACTCTCCTAACTATTCTCTTCCATTCCTATATTCTCGCACGTTTTCTCCCATGTTTTTTTGCTAAAATAGTTTCAACGCAAATCAGTTAACTGAAAAACTTTCTCCAAATACGAGTCGTTATGAGAACTAGTGTGTGGATATATATCTATTAATCTATTAATATAATAAAAGTGAGAATACTTCTCATTTCCTTCGTTACTTGAACTTTCTATTTTGCCCCTTAACTCTCTCGTCCCTCTCTCTGTTCTTTTGTTTATTCACGCTTCTTCTCCAAACTACTTATACCTAACGCTTCTTCTCCAAACTCAAACTCAAACATCGACCCTCTTCTTCTTCTTCTTTCGTTTCAAGAAAATTACTTCATCAAACATCGATTTCTTCAACATTGGACATCTCACAGACCTTTACATTCAAAATTGAGCATCTCGCTCTCGCCCTCTTTCTTCTTTCGTTTTCAAGAAAATTACTTCTATCTATCATTCCTTCTCTCTAATTTGATTTCGTACCTCTTCTATCTATCAACTCCTCTGATTTAGATTGCTTCTCTTTAGATTGTGTGTTTTGGTGAGACAGTTCTTTCTTTTTGCTTGATTGTTGTTTTTCGATTTGTAGAGTAATTGGTATTTTAATTTTGGATATTGACTGGTTTAATGGATTACTTCGTTTTCTCAGTTTTTGGTGTACATATTCTTTTCTGATTTTTGATATTAGGGATAGTGTACATATTAGTTTCTCTAAATAGGAAAAAAACCCTTTGCAGATCACTTATTTGAATAAATGCCAATATGGTGTACGCAGTCTTTTCTGGTTTTTGATATTAGGGATAGTGTACATATTAGTTTTTCTAAATAGGAAAAAAAACCCTTTGCAGATCACTTGTTTGAATAAATGCCAATATAGGTTATTGGAATATGTTGTGGAAGTGAATTTTAAGGTTTATGTACATATTTGTTTCTTCTCCTAGAGTTTTAGTTTTCTCTGTTGATTTCTTCTTCGCCACCGTTGCTAAACAATTATAATTAATATGCAATTGTAAGCAGAGAATTGGAAACATCTATATTTTCCTATCTTGGTGATTTGGTTTTCAACAACAAAGTGAGCATTTTGGTGTTGTTTGTGATTCTTGACTAGGGCGGGAGAATAAACCCCTCTTGTTCACTCCATTAATGGACTGATTAGATATTTTATGCCTGATTGTAATTGTAGCGATGTGGCTTGATTTTTATAATTTTCTTCAAAAAATTAATTTCTTATGTTCTTAATTTGCATTGCTTTGTTTATATTTACAGTAACTCTTGCTCTTTTCTTTCTTTTTTTTTTTTTTTTTGAAAAGTGCAAATTTTTAGCATTTCTTCGGTTGGTTGGTGGGAACTACCTATTTTGTAGTTTGACTTGTTTATTTAGTTTCAAATTCAGACTTCAGAGGCTTTTGTTTTTCTAAATGATTTTAGTTTGTAATTAATTGTTAAATGATAAGATTTTTTAATATTTTTCGCTCTCTCTCTCTATGTTTTTTTAAAATACTTTTGAATAAAATCCTAACATTCACAAAAGAAAAAGAAAAAGAAAAAGTTTCACTTTCTATACTTCACAAAAGGCCATATAAAACAATGTTGACAACAAATCATTAATCAAAGAACTGCAAAGCTCCAACTTACAAGTGCTTTTCTTTTGATCGATAAATGTACAACAATGGTTAGTTCCAATTCCTGCAACCATGCAACTCACAAAGTTGCAACATTAGAACTTCAAGGTAGAAACTAAAAGTTGCAACTTTGGCATAGGAACAATTATCCTACAAACTTAGAATGACCACCAATTGTTTGAAGGAATGCCAAGCCAGAAAATAGGATTGTCTATCATAATGTTCTCTTGTTATTTGATTGATTGAATTGTCTATTTGGTAGAAGTATTCTTTGGTGTGACTACATTGATATGGTTGTTTTTAAGCGTTGATGGAAAACTTGGAAGTTGTTAGAGATGAAATTACCATCTAAACATTGATTTGATTTTATATTTAAAGATGTATCAAATTAGACATTTTTAGAAGATATACCAATGCAAATTTTTTGATGTTAGTCATTCATTTGTTATGTTTGTTTTGTAATCATTTGTTTAGTATTATTAAGGCAACAATGCAATCATTGGCTGGAATGGCTATCGAAGATGTTGATCCAAGGTTACTCAACTTCCTAACAATACTGTCTTATTTTTTGTGAATTCATTAAATACTTTTTATATGTAAACATGTAAATCTAACGACCTTGTGTATTATATTAATCTATTTAACACAGTGGAATTATGAAAAAGGCTAGAAATAGTTTGCGTAGAGAGGTAGATAGGTCAAACCATTTGTCCATGACAGAAGAGGAAAAGCAGAGGAGACAATCACGTCAAAGACAACTATAAAGGGAAAAAAAGAGGCAAATGCAACGGGTATGTGCCAATTATTTTTAAGTAGAAAAAATTTATTAGTTTAACTTCTATAAAAAGTTATGCCACTTGATTATACATACGTGTTACAAAAGGTTGTGACTATTGGTTAGAGAGTAATACTTCTTTATTCAACAATTAGAAACTTAGTTTATTTTGACCTTTTTTGTTGGTAATATAGGATCAAGAAATACACAAAGACGTTCTGTGGCAATGGATTCTGATAACATAGTACGTTTAGCAGATATATTGCCATCTGTAGCCTCTTGTCAAAATTGTGGTGCTCGAAGATTCGTTTATGAAACTAAGGGTTTTTGCTGTTCAAATGGACAAGTGTCTCTCATCCCTAATGTTGTCTCCCAACAAATATTTGACTTGTTCACATCAAAAACTAAAGAAACAGATGAATTCTTGAACTATGTTCGTACCTATAACAACAATTTTGGATTTACATCATTTGGTGTGAAGTGTGATAAGACACTTTCAAGAAATAATATGTGTGTATATACATTTAGAGTGCAAGGGCAGATTTATCATGATATAAATAATTTGCGCCCTGTCAGTGACGAACCCTCCTTTTTGCAATTGTACTTTTATGATACTGAATATGAAGTGCAGAACCGAATGTGTGGCAGTGGCTCAGATAGGATGGATGAGAAAGTTTTAAAACTACTAATTGGTTTGATGAGTGATAACTCATATGCAAAGTTTTTTCGTAATTTAAGTACGAAAATTTGGACAATCATGTTGTTGAGATAGTATCGAGTGTCAATCTTGATCAAAGACAATTCAACAAGCCTTCTGTTAGTCAAGTTGCGGCTATTTGGGTAGATGATGACTTATGTGCGCAACCAACTAAGCGGGATATCCTTATATATAACCATTCTGGAGAAGGTAATAGAATCTACTATCATTACGGGTGCTATGATCCTTTACAATATCCTTTATTGTTTCCCTATGGAGATGTGGGTTGGCATCAAGGCATTAAGAAAAAAAGGATCTACCGGAGTACATGCTAAGTACAATGACAATTTTAATCTTGATCCTCGTTTAATAAATTCACCTTCTAAGTTACTTCACAATGAAAATGAAGGTAAATAATATAACTTCTTCTCGTAGTTAGTTTGACTCTAATACTATTTTAACTTTTAAAGACGTTGTACTAATTTATTCATATTTTTTATAGTGAATTCTACAAAAAAAGAAAATTGTGTATCTTGTCGCGAATACTACTGCTATAAACTTCAAATTAGAGACGTGCACAATTCCATTTTGCTACATTTGGGTAGGTTGTTGCAGCAATATGTGGTTGACATGTATGTTAAGATAGAGACATCAAGGTTAGATTTTATTTGTTTTAGGCAAGACGAGATACGATCTGAGTTATATCAAAGGATCGTTGATTCTATGAATACAGGTGAGACTACTGGTTCAAACATTGGACGTAGGATTGTTCTTCTAGCATCTTTTATTGGTGGACCAAGAGATATGCGAAAGAGATATATGGATGCAATGGCATTGGTTCAACGTTTTAGAAAACCAGACATTTTTCTCACCATCACTTGTAATCCTTATTGGCCTGAAATACAACAAGAGCTTCGACATAGAGATGAGATGCAAAATAGACCTGATCTTGCTGCACGCATATTTAAATCGAAGCTAGAATGCCTTAAAAATGAGATTGTGAAGAAACAGATCTTCGGTCCTGTTGTCGCATATGTCTATGTTGTTGAGTTTCAAAAACGGGGTCTTCCTTATGCTCATTTTCTTATTGTCTTGGGACCGATATCAAAATTGATAGACCCAATTTCCTTTGATTCTTTCATTTGTGCTGAACTTCTAGTCGAATCAGATCATCCTCACTTGTATAAAGCTGTTGTGTCACATATGATGCATGGTCCATGCGGTAATTTAAACCCTAATAATGTATGCATGGCTGCAAATGGTAAATGTCGTAATAATTACCCTAAGGCTTTTCGTGATTGTACTGTACATGGGAAAGATTCATATCCAAAGTATAGAAGACGTGATGACGGAAATAGAACAATGGTTAGAGGAGAAGAATTAGATAATCGTTGGGTTATCCCGTATAATCCGTACTTGCTTGCTAAGTTTGACTGCCACCTGAATGTTGAGGTTTGCTCAATTATTAAAGCTGTTAAATATTTATATAAATACATATACAAAGGACATGACAGCGTAGCATTTCAATGCAATGACAACAATGAAAATGTTGGTATTGATGAGATTGAGTACTTCCAATCAGCACGTTGGGTAGTAGCTCCAGAGTCAATATGGCGCATCTATGGCTTTCATCTAAATGAAATACATCCACCAGTCATCACATTACAACTTCATTTGGAAGGAAAGCAATTGGTCAAGTTTAATAAAAATGACACTTTACAAAATGTAGTTGATAATGGATTGTCATCTTGCGCCATGTTAATTGAATTCTTTAACATGAACAAGAATGATGAATTAGCTTGCACCATGTTATATCGAAAATTTCCTGAACATTTTGATTGGAATCAACAGACAAGAAAATGGTCAAGAAGGATAAAACGTCATGTTATTGGTAGAATTGTTGCAGTGAATCCACTAGAAGGTGACAGATACTACCTTCGTCTACTATTAAATCACATTAAAGGATGTACATCTTTTGAAGAACTAAAAGTTGTCAATGGTATTCATGTGGAATCGTATAAAGAGGCAGTTGTGTTGCACATGTTACTTGAGGCTGATAACAGTTTAGAGTCGTGTTTGGAAGAAGCATCAATGTATCAAATGTCGTTTAATTTGCGTCGATTGTTTGCTACAATATTGGTACATTGTAACCCTGAGAATCCTCGTTATTTATGGGAGAAATACAAAAGTGAAATGTGTCGGGATATTGAGCGTCAACATTTATCATCAGCTGAAGTGGATTTCAAAGTACTGCAGGAAATAAATACTATTCTAGAGTCAACAGGAAAAAGTATTACAGAATTTTCTTTAGTTGATTATCCAGTTGTTTTTAATGATTCTTATCACAGCACGAGAGAAATAAATGAAGAACTAGACATCGTTGTTGTTGATAGTAATGACTTGGAGGCTGCATCAAAGTTGAATAGTGCCCAAAAATATGCATATGATTCTATACTTGATAAAGTTTTCAAGCATGAATCGGCTTTATTTTTCGTAGATGGTCCGGGGGGAACTGGGAAAACTTTTTTATACCGAGCAATATTAGCGAAGGTTAGATCCAAGAAAATAATTGCATTGGCAACTGCATCGTCAGGTGTAGCAGCTTCATCATTACCTGGAGGTCGGACTGCACATTCTAGATTTAAATTACCAATAAATATTAATGGAAATAGAACATGCAACATTAGCAAACAGTCAATGTTAGCAAAATTACTATTAACCACACACTTGATTATCTGGGATGAAGCACGGATGTCAAATAAATAAGTTATCGAAGCACTAGATTATATGCTTAGGGACATAACGGATAATAACACACCTTTTGGAGGGACAATAATCTGCTTAGGGGGCTCAAACACCATCGCTTATGTGCCTACTAGCGCTTATGCATGTGAAATTTCTAAGTATTTGTATCCAAATTATTTGACACTTATAAGTTTTACCGAGTCTCCATGTCTCCAAAGTTTATAATACAGTAGAAAAGTCAAAAAAATTGTTTTGCGTATTCAAATAAGCAGGTATATATTTTTTTGTTATAATCATTTTTTAGAAAAAAAATTATCCATTGTGTTATACAACTTAATCCTACGTTTCATATACAGAAACAAAGAATTGAACGCAACATTTTGGGGCCAAAATGCAAAGCTCCAACTTACAGTGCTTTCTTTACTGATAAATGTACAACAGTGGTTAGTTCCAACTCCTGCAACCATACAACTCACAAAGTTGCAACATTAGAACTTCAAGGTAGAAACTAAAAGTTGCAAGTTTGGCATAGGAACAATTATCCTACAAACTTAGAATGACCACCAATTGTTTGAAGGAATGCTAAGCCAAAAAATAGGATTGTCTATCATAATGTTCTCTTGTTATTTGATTGATTGAATTGTCTATTTAGTAGAAGTATTCTTTGGTGTGACTACATTATATGGTTGTTTTTAAGCGTTGATGGAAAACTTGGAAGTTGTTAGAGATGAAATTACCATCTAAACATTGATTTGATTTTATATTTAAAGATGCATCAAATTAGACATTTTTAGAAGATATACCAATGCAAGTTTTTTGATGTTAGTCATTCATTTGTTATGTTTGTTTTGTAATCATTTGTTTAGTATTATTAAGGCAACAATTCAATCATTGGCTGGAATGGCTATCGAAGATGTTGATCCAAGGTTACTCAACTTCCTAACAATATTGTCTTATTTTTTGTGAATTCATTAAATACTTTTCACATGTGTTTTGTAAACATGTAAATCTAACGACCTTGTGTATTATATTAATCTATTTAACACAGTGGAATTATGAGAAAGGCTAGAAATAGTTTGCGTAGAGAGGTAGATAGGTCAAACCGTTTGTCCATGACAGAAGAGGAAAAGCAGAGGAGACGATCACGTCAAAGACAACTATATAGGGAAAAAAGAGGCAAATGCAACGGGTATGTGCCAATTATTTTTAAGTAGAAAAAATGTATTAGTTTAGCTTCTATAAATCAAATATATGATTCCAATAGAACTTTCTCAAATTGTAGGAAGAAGTTTTACTTTTAAACTAAAACTTACAGATTACAATTTAATCAATGGAAATGAGAATTTTACCGTTTCCACTATATGTGATGAAGAAAATGAAGAAAAATTTCATCATAATGAGGTATTTATTTTATTTTACAGTAACTTACAAGATTACATTTGGGATTTTATTTCATATTATATGTTCTTTTATTTTTGAAAATGACAGAGGAACTTCTCAAATGACATTTCAACTAAAAAATGCATAGTCGACAATAGCAAGAAAGTCAACATAAAGAGATAATGCGTTGATAATGATTTAGAAATGAAAAAGCGTCCAAGAACAAAATGCTTTATTGAGTAAGTTATTTGGACTAACATATTATTAATTAGTTTGTGATAATAATTATAAAGAAACTAATATTATATATTTCTTTTGCAGTGGTGACGATAAGGAAGTTTAGTCAACATCATCATGAATGTTCTACATAATGTAATATTTCAAAAAGAAGATAAATAGACTTTTTATTTTTAATTTTTTAATTAAATATTTCTAATTTTTAGCAATAGGCATTTGATAGTTTGTTAAAACTCATATATATTATTTTAATTTCAATTTTATATTCAATTGCGTATTAAATTTACATAGTTTGGCTTTTTTATAGTTTGAAGGTCAAATCTGATTATTGAATTTGGTTTATTGGAGTAAGGTTAATTTATTAATCAATTTTTAAAATGTTTGCAGAAGCAAACATGGACATTGAACTTTTTTTGTCAAATGATTGTATGAACCAAACAACTTTAGTATAGAGGTGCAAATGTTTATCAACATGCTATAAGTGAATTACATGAGTACGAAGCCTTTTGAGTGAGATCATGGGCAGCCAAATTGAAAGATCTATGAAAATATCATGGGCAGGTAAGGCAGTGTGTTAGGGTATATAGCACTACTGCACCTGTCGTTGTCACACTAGGTTTAGCAATGGCAACTAGAGTTACGAGAAGAGATACAGGAAGAAATATGGTGCCCATGGCGCTCAGCGAAGCATGAATTCGTATGGAAACCATGAGGATTGATAGTAGTTATAGAAGAAAAGATTCTAGAGAAAGTTCTTTGATGGTTCAGGGACTGAGCGGTTTGTCTTGTAGGGTGACCACCTAATGGTGGTCCTGCCATGTGAAGGTGCCAGACTTGTAGGGGTTCTAATGAGTTGTTTTGTTTCATTATGTGTCTGCTTGTACCTAATATGGGATATTGCTTTGATTTAGGTGTATGTCAGCAAATTTAAAATCCATCTAGGCTTAAGACCATTGACAAAGCCTTTCAAAGATTTACATTTGAGAGCTCTCAAGTTTGATCCCTTCTAGCTTACGGAAAAAATCATGTTGGAGACTTCACCTTATAGAATATCATTTTATGATTGGTCCAGGCTAATCGAGGTGGTTGCCCCTAAATTGCAAACGGGAATCAACCGAAAAAAATTTCATTTGCAATTGAAGATATTGAAGGAAGTTACCCTTAGAGATTGATTATAGATTTCAAGTGTGATAATATTCGCTCTACTAGAATTAGTCTTATGGATCTTTACCGTAGAAGAAAGAGAGAAGAAGGAGATGAAGCTAATACTTTGGTTCTTCAATGACTTGATACAACAAAGAGTAGCACAGTACAATGAGAATTTTTGTACTTGTATTAAAAGCTTGTACAAAAATTGGATACAAGAATATATGATTGGTTTTTGAGCTTTGTTTTGCTTAATTTTGTACAATTACAAAGACATCAAAGTGAAGCCGAGGGGGAAGATCAATGTTTCTAATTCAATAACTTTGAGAGAGGAAAAGCCAGCTACCTCATTGAGGACTGGCAGATGGCTTGTTGAATATGCTTTAATTGTTTAATAAAGAAGTATTACTCTTTAACCAATAGTCACAACCTTTTGTAACACTTATGCATAATCAAGTGACATAACTTTTTATAGAAGTTAAACTAATACATTTTTTCTACTTAAAAATAATTGGCACATACCCGTTGCATTTGCCTCTTTTTTTCCTATATAGTTGTCTTTGACGTGATCGTCTCCTCTGCTTTTCCTCTTCTGTCATGGACAAACGGTTTGACCTATCTACCTCTTTACGCAAATTATTTCTAGCCTTTCTCATAATTCCACTGTGTTAAATAGATTAATATAATACACAAGGTCGTTAGATTTACATGTTTACAAAACACATATAAAAAGTATTTAATGAATTCACAAAAAATAAGACAGTATTGTTAGGAAGTTGAGTAACCTTGGATCAACATCTTCGATAGCCATTCCAACCAATGATTGCATTGTTGCCTTAATAATACTAAACAAATGATTACAAAACAAACATAACAAATGAATGACTAACATCAAAAAATTTGCATTGGTATATCTTCTAAAAATGTCTAATTTGATACATCTTTAAATATAAAATCAAATCAATGTTTAGATGGTAATTTCATCTCTAACAACTTCCAAGTTTTCCATCAACGCTTAAAAACAACCATATCAATGTAGTCACACCAAAGAATACTTCTACCAAATAGACAATTCAATCAATCAAATAACAAGAGAACATTATGATAGACAATCCTATTTTCTGGCTTGGCATTCCTTCAAACAATTGGTGGTCATTCTAAGTTTGTAGGATAATTGTTCCTATGCCAAACTTGCAACTTTTAGTTTCTACCTTGAAGTTCTAATGTTGCAACTTTGTGAGTTGTATGGTTGCAGGAGTTGGAACTAACCACTGTTGTACATTTACACTGTAAGTTGGAGCTTTGCAGTTCTTTGATTAATGATTTGTTGTCAACATTGTTTTATATGGCCTTTTGTGAAGTATAGAAAGTGAAACTTTTTCTTTTTCTTTTGTGAATGTTAGGATTTTATTCAAAAGTATTTAAAAAAAAACATAGAGAGAGAGAGCGAAAAATATTAAAAAATCTTATCATTTAACAATTAATTACAAACTAAAATCATTTAGAAAAACAAAAGCCTCTGAAGTCTGAATTTGAAACTAAATAAACAAGTCAAACTAAAAAATATGTAGTTCCCACCAACCAACTGAAGAAATGCTAAAGTTGCACTTTTTCAAAAAAAAAGAAAGAAAAGAGCAAGAGTTATTGTAAATATAAACAAAGCAATGCAGATTAAGAACATAAGAAATTAATTTTTTGAATAAAATAATAAAAATCAAGCCACATTGCTACAATTACAATCAGACATAAAATACCTAATCAGTCCATTAATGGACTGGCCAAGAGGGGTTTATTCTCCAAATTCTAGTCAAGAATCACAAACAACACCAAAATGCTCACTTTGTTGTTGAAAACCAAATCTCCAAGATAGGAAAATATAGATGTTTCCAATTCTCTGCTTACAATTGCATATTAATTATAATTGTTTAGCAACGGTGGCGGAGAAGAAATCAACAGAGAAAACTAAAACTCTAGGAGAAGAAACAAATATGTACATAAACAACCCTTAAAATTCACTTCCACAACATATTCCAATAACCCATATTGGCATTTATTCAAACAAGTGATCTGCAAAGGGTTTTTTTTCCTATTTAGAGAAACTAATATGTACACTATCCCTAATATCAAAAATCAGAAAAGACTACGTACACCATATTGGCATTTATTCAAACAAGTGATCTGCAAAGGGTTTTTTTTTTCCTATTTAGAGAAACTAATATGTACACTATCCCTAATATCAAAAATCAGAAAAGACTATGTACACCAAAAACTGAGAAAATGAAGTAATCCATTAAACCAGTCAATATCTAAAACTAAAATACCAATTACTCTACAAATCTGAAAAACAACAATCAAGCAAGGAAAGAAACTGTCTTACCAAAACACAGAGAAGCAATCTAAATCAGAGAGGAGTTGATAGAAAGAGGTACGAAATCAAATCAGAGAGAAGTTGATAGATAGAAGACCTAGTGTGCGAGAGCGAGATGCTCAATTTTGAATGCTGAAGGCTGTGAGATGTCCAATGTTGAAGGAATCGATGTTTGATGAAGTAATTTTCTTGAAACGAAAGAAGAAGAAGAGGGCGAGAGCCGAGATGCTCAATTTTGAATGTTGAAGGCTGTGAGATGTCCAATGTTGAAGGAATCGATGTTTGATGAAGTAATTTTTTTGAAATGAAAGAAGAAGAAGAAGAAGAAGAAGAGGGTCGATGTTTGAGTTTGAGTTTGGAGAAGAAGCGTTAGGTATAAGTAGTTTGGAGAAGAAGCGTGAAGAAATGAAAGAACAAGTATAAAGAGTTTGGAGAAGAAGCGTGAAGAAACGAAAGAACAGGGAGAGGGACAAGAGAGTTAAGGGGCAAAATAGGAAGTTCAAGTAACGAAGGAAATGAGAAGTATTCTCACTTTTATTATATTGATAGATATATATATATATTGTTGTAAATTGAGATGAAACTTGCTAGAACTAGAAAATAAAAGTAGAAGAACTACTAACTCTTATTACTAGAAAGAACTACAATTATGAAGTAGAAGAGAAGAAATGAGAAGTTGTATACAATTTGGTGTGTTTTTACAATAAGGTTGATACCCTTTATATAGGCCATTTGGTGATGATGATAAATGTACTTAGACAATATTTGTAAGTAACGCATACATCACATGTCATACAACTCTTCACAAGCAACATTGACAATACATGGAATAATGAGTACATTGGGTATGGATGCAAGTAAGAGTCATGCTTGATACTACTACTCAATGTAAGAGCCATACTTGACAATGATTGGTCATACAAAATCTTGATCAATTGTTCATCTATATCATAACACTCCCCCTTGGATGACAATTGCTGAGAGAACTTCTACTTGAAAAAACCTTGTGGAAAATAATCCAGTAAAAGAAAAAATAGTGCACCAATTCTCATCTATTTTGATATGAGTAAAGTATTGTTAGAATTGCCTCATTTAAAAACCTTGCCAGGAAAATCCAGTGGAACAAAACCATAGCTAAGGAAAAGAGTGCAATACATTGATACACTTTAAGAGAATATATATACCACATTAAAACCTCTACTAGAAAAACCTTGTGGGAAAAATCTAGTATAAGAAAAAAAGTACATTTCTCTCGTAAATTTTTTATATGGAGTATAATAATGTTATGATTGCCTCATTAAAAACCTTGCTAGAAAAATCGAGTGGGATAAAATCATAGCTAAGGGAAAAAGAGTGCAATGCATTAATTAATAACTTCTTTTGATTCTCCCCCTCATGTTGACACGAGCGAAACATCTTATTGTTTTACAACAAATCTTTGCAGATCCAAATTTACTCTTTTGAGTGAAATAAATTAATTGATGGACAACTAGTTTACTTGGAAAATACTTGATTTTCAAATCAAGGCTAAGTCTTTTTTCCAAGATCTTCCATCTTGAATTCCCTTTTCAAGTATTCAAATGATATAACAATGTCATTGTGATTTCTCTTAAAACTTGAATCATCAACATATGATGATGAAGACATATAAATGATATATAGATTATTTACATATCATATTCTAAGTAAATAATCATTGAGGTGTTGGTGTGTTCATCATACCAAATTATTTAAATCCAACAGACTTTCTGATGCCATAAATCTTTTAGACTAATAGTCCAATAACTTCTCATTTCATTAACGAGTTTATCTCTGTTTGGATAACCTCTTTTGATAATTATGTCTGCTTTAACATTCATCCACTATTTATGGTATTGGATCATTATTTAAATGGATATTTTGAATCCTTACCAAAGGATTATTTTATTTTATTAGGAGTATTTACTCCCTACCTCTTTTTGAGGGATTTGTATCATTTGAACCAACAAACCTTTTACACCTTAAGCATTTTGTTGGTTCTAATGCATTTTGCTGCATAGGGACATCATTTCATATATTAACCTTTAATGGTGGAACATACGAGATTGTCACATTTTCATATTAGTAATTGCATCAAGTAATTGATTCATAATTTGTTGCTAATGAATGATCATTTGAACGTTAAGTTCTTGTAATGACTCTAAATTCTAACTTGTGTCATGTGTCAATTTAGGTCGTACGTGGGCCCATTTGTTGTGATACAAAGTCCAATTCTCAGTTGTCGATGCCGAGGTATGTTATTTGTATTTGGTGTTTTATACTATATTATATTACATGAATGTTTAAATTCTAATGTCCCAAACGTGTGAGGAAATTTGAGTGTGAGCGTTGGTACGGGGAGCGGTTCAGCTTGAGCATCACGTAAAATAATGAGATTTCGGGCGAACGCTGGTCGGGTAATTAGGAGTCCAGGGGATTTAAATAAATTAAAAACACTGACAAAATACAAAATAAATAATAATGAAAAGTGTAAAACGCATTTGATATGTTGGTACGTCCGAGGCGACGTGACGAACAAGTTTGGTGTCAAAACGAGATCGAAAACGCCAGTATTGTGCGAGAAAATGACTAAGTGTTATGGTGTATAACAAATTGAAGTCACCATTTGGTGTCATAGTGGTTGGCTAGAATGAATAGAAGCTTAAGGATGTGCCTTGAGATTCGTGTTTAGGAATAGCTGAGAGTGGGTATAAAACCCATCCCCCATCACATTTTCTCTCTCATTTCGTTTCCTCTCTCTCTCATCATCGAAACAACGTGAAGAATGACAGGGTTCCGAGATGTTTTGACGCGATTCGGCACAATTGGAGCAATCAAACGCAAGTTCTAAGGTGAGATCTTGATTCTCCACATCAGTATCTACGTTTTGGCATTGTTTTTGTGGGTTTTTGTCACGATGAATTCGGACAACAAATTGAGAAATTTGATTTTTATGAATTGTTTTAATTGATTAAGAGTCATTGGGGTGATCAAAACATGAATTTTGAAGTGGTTTTGGTGTTTGAAATCTTTATGAATTTTGGAGAATTTTTGGTGAATTTTGGGTAATTTTGGCAAATCGGTGTTTTAGTCGGGTTTTGAAGCGAGCCGAGGCTGGTTTGGTGTGTATTTGGATGTGTAGTCGTAGTTGGGATAGGCTCGAAGCATGGCGACGCGAGCTGGGTTGCTGAAAACCCCACTTCAAAGGCATTTTGCAAAAGACGTCGTGGCGACGCCGTGAGTGTTCTAACTCACGGCATCACCCATGTATGTCTTTGGCAGGAACACCAAGGAAAGGCGCCGTGAGGACACCGTCACAACCAATGAGGTCACGACGTCACTCACGTACGAGTTGGGCAGTGAAGGATAGTCTCGACGTCGTCCATTTCATTGAATCCACGACGTCATGGCGGCGTGTTACTGTTCACAGGAGTGAATTTTCATAAATTTTTTGGAAACTTTCGGGGATATCTCTGGTATCTAAATGGGTCCGAATACTACCCAATATGTGACAGCCCCAAATTTCCAAAGCATTTGGGTACACCCGGCCTAGATCCATGCAGGTCCCTAGTCAGTTTCTCATCGAACCTGACGAGCCTAGTCAGCCTTAAATTATCAAAATTTCAAGATTTATGAAAGAGTTATTGCAATTATAACAAAGCAGAAGCAAAATCATATTCTAATCAAATATTGGGAAATAACTCAATCAAAAGGAAATTAGGAATCTATATAAATGTGGAAAACCCCAACATGTTCAATTCTAAGTCAACGAAATGGATTGATGGAATCCACCTCAAAATCATATCCCCAGTTCTAAAACAATTATATATATATATATATATATATATGTAAAACATCATACAAACAGAAATGAACATAAGCCTACACCTCGATACCTCAAGTCCAGGCGCACAAAAGGTCTCCTAGGCAAGGTCCCTTGCCCGTACTGCGCTCCGCTCTATCTGCACCCACCGTCACAAACTAGACGGTGAGTAACTGAGAAAAATCGAAAGTAATGCCAGAAGAATATAACAATAATTCATGAATTTTCAAATAAAGCAGTCCAAATATCATGCGATATATGAAAGACAGAGATTTAAATAAACAAGATGCATGATAGATAGACTGGAAATGACAACAATCGAAACATGCGTGTTCTACGAGTCAAGAGAGGCAATAAGTGGTCTAAATTCCACAACAATTCTACAACAGCGATGTCGCAACATTGAAATCCACAACAATCCAGTACATGGTATCACACAATCACTAGGGGTGGTCAAACACTCGTGCGTACGAGTGCCCGCATTTTATCCCTTCTAGTGCAGGCCGCATGTACCTTCGAGACACACTTATGCCAAGAACACACATACAAGGAATATGGAGTGGAATGCCAACAAGTAGATAATAACAAACACAACGGAATGAAAATGAATCACATGGTATTTTCTTAATTGGCTTACTAACGTACACAAGCTTTAAGGCGAGTGTACTTACCTGAACTATCGTAACTCCCGTACAATGCTCCCGTGACTCCTAACGCATATCCCCGAGTTTCCCAGTACCTGACAAGGTCGAAAACCCGTATTAATAGGTCAAGTCATTAACTAAACCTAGGTTTAAACTTATCATTTTCCCCAATGTTTTAAATGACTCGAATGGCATGACAATTTAATCGAAAAACGAATACTCTCTCTCTTTCAGGTTTTGAAAACACAATATGTATAAGCCTCATCGCGAATCATAGGCTCGGCTCAGTCGTATGTGGGTCATGTCATGGTCTCGAGGACCGGCGACATGACCACGACGTCATAACCATTCATCACCACACGATGTTTCAATACCAACTAACACTTAACCATAACTCCGCATGAAAACTGAACTGACATGTACCAACGAACATGGAACCTCGCTGGTGTTGTCCGACGTTGGTGAAAGGTTTCCTTAGCATGGGATGGCTAGGAAATATCCTCGAACATCAGTGTTCAAACACATTGACTAAACCATACTCAAACTTAATATTTACATAGAAACATAATAAATTTCTCTAACATATTAAAATTTTGGACACAACCAAGGGTTGCGAGACCTCAACAAAGGTTAGTTGAGATCCCCGACAACCTTCACTGGTGGTGGTTCGGCCGGTAGCACCTCCGGCAGTGGCGGTTTCCGGCGAGGCTCCACCACCTCTATCACGTAAAATGACAACTTTTCAACGTTAAATAGGGCTATTTTGGCCACTTCGAAGACTGTGGGACCCACATAGGAGATTGATGGGGTCCCCAACAGCGTCCCAGTCATCGTGGTCCAGCGGTGGTGCCGCCGATTACGGTGGCACTCCGGTGAGAGGATAAAACCCATACAACTCAATACAACGTGTACAACTTGGTAGGGACTTTGCATGGGCCATGAGGGGTGTGCTCCGGGACAGTCTGGACTCCGGTGAGTCACTGGAGGTCGTCCACGACTGGTCCCCCTTACGGCAGCCCCCAACAGCCCACATGCATACAAAACATAACAAAAAAAAAAACGTGAAAAATTGAGAAAAAGAAACAGAGAGGGAGTGAGAGAGAGATCTAATGAGTATGAGAGAGGGAGGGTAAGAGGTAAACTCCGGCGAGCTACTCTGCCACTACTGGACCTCTGACGACCGACGAGAACTCAACCAGTTGAGAGGTGAATAGACCGAGAGAGAGGGAGGCCGAGAGAGGAAAGAACCGAGAGGGAGAGAGAGAGAAACGGAGAGCACGTACCTCCGGCGTCTACTCCGGTCACTGGCGAAGGGGAAAGGGCGGTGGTGAGGTGGGAGAGTGAGAGAGGCCGTAAGGGAGTGAAGAGAATAGAGAACCCGTGAGGAGAGTGAAGAGTGAGAGAAAGATGAGTGAAATGAGAGAGTGAGGAGATGAGACCGACGTGAGTGTTTCAATGAGATGGGAGTGGGTGAGGTGAGTGACGTGAGATGAGTGGGGGGTGTGAGAGAGTGATGTGAGTGATGGGAGTGGGTGGGGTGTGAGATATGAGTGATGTAAGTGGATGACTGTTTAAAATTTAAATAGGTATGGCAGGAATAGTGGGGTATGTGTCCTAGTTGTGTCCACCCATTTTTACTAACCCACACATCTCAAAGTTGAACCCAAGGGTTTCCCGACCCACACATCATCATTCACAAATAACCAAATTTCCGGACCGTTACACAATACCTGGGTAATCGACCGAAATGGGTGAACGAATAAAAGTATAGAAAATTGGTTAAAATGAGGGTTATTAATGGGATTTTCAATTTAAATGTATATTAGGGGTTTTTGAACATTGATGGGACACGAAAGATCATAGGAGATATGTCAGGGATTCGTAGAGTGTGTAATTAGTTAGATTACAGGTAAGTAAACCAATGAGAACTTTTACAGTTGTTTTTTGAGCTTTAATTTGTTGTTATTGCTCTGTTTATCATTATATCTGTTGGAATCTCTTTTGGTTGAGCGGTCCACTGCAAGGGAGTTATGGTTAGTTTATCTGTGATATGAGCTCTTATCTAGACGTTGTTGATATCTCCCGGTTGAGTGTACACTGGGAGCTCTTATCCGGGTCTATGGATATCTCATTGTCATAAGGGTTAGGGCTGATAGACTGTGTTCTCGTCCTGAACCCGAGTCTTGAAGGTTTTACCTCGGCTCAACGACTGTTGTCGAGACTCTTTGCAATTCCATTTTGTTACTCGGACACTCACATTTCGATTGAGTTATTTACAGTCTTATACATTTTATGCGTTCTTTATTCTTTTCTTTCTATCAGCATGAATGTGGACTGATGTTTATTTATTTTGAAATGTTGTATTATTGTTCTGCTTGGCATTACTTACCTGGGCTCGTCATTCTTGTATTTGACGAAGTGCAAATCCACAATCCAGCAAGGAGAAAGTACCAGAGCTTAGGGATTTGCTTTGATGATACTAGAGCATGTACTTCCACCTAACCGAGTTGGTGATTTTTGTATTATTGTATATATATATATTGTTTTGGAACATGGGATTTGGGGTATGTGAGAGATTATGGGCATGTATATCTATTGGGCTATTTTCCTCTAACGGATCATTTATGATGATGCACATATGCAGGGTTTCCATACTCTAGGATGTCTTATTATTTATGGTTGTGATTAATTGATTAGTTTGAGCTTTGATTTCGCTATTTTGATAATAACTTGCTAATCAATATTATAAATTGTAAATGAATGGTAATTAGTAATGGTTAAGGCTAACTAGGCTTGTATGACTCGTCGAGACGGGCTCGGGGTTTCGCCTCGTCTAGGCCGGGCGGGGCCCAGTTTTGGTTTGAAAACTGGGGCCATCACAATTCATATTATAATGCAACGATCTAGATGCGTTTCAAGCAATTTCACACCATTCTTTTTGAATTGACTTTATATATCTCCCCCTAATGGTGAAAAAATTGCTTAATTAAAGTGACAATCAATAAAACTTGTAAATAAATCCCTTACTAGGGGCTCAATGCATTATACAATTGTTGGACACCGACATGCATCCAAAGTTTTCTTTTCAAACTCATTTTAGTTTTATTTAGGCATATGAAATAAAACATAAACTTCATAATCGAAATACTCAAATATGAGATATTTCGTTGTTCGTCTAAAATGAGTTGTAGAGTACTTCAAACTAACTAAATATGTTGGGTAAATGTCTAAACACTAAAATCAGTTACTTATTATTATTATTATTATTATTATTATTATTATTATTATTATTATTATTAAATCAATTGAATGCATTGTCTTAGTCAATATAAGTTAAAAATGTATAAATACGTATGTGGCTACTTAGCCAATGTATGAGTTGAAAATATTTACTATAATAATGAATAAGCTCATATGTTTTCATAAATAAGATATAAGCAGAAAATGGAGGTTCCCGTAACAATTTTACTTTGGGAGGGTTTAACCAACAATTTGCCTTGAGACTAACAACACAACTGTAAGTTGATAAAATCTTTTGGTTCCACAATTGATTCTCACACGAATTTTTAATATTATCCATGCAATTGATGATCATGGATAGTCAAATTGATCATTTCATCTTATGAATGTCATTAGATCATATGATGACATTTATTTCATCAATATGCCTTTTCAAATAAAATTCAGAAGGTAATGCTGGGAATTTAAATTATCAGATGAAGCAAATCATACTGAGTAACTTATAAATAAGGCATTGACAACATTATAGTTGTACCATATATTGTATAAACATTAGCCACTGCTAAGCTTGAATTTGAGAAATACTCTTTATATTATAATGTACATGTAGTACAATAAGCAAGACATGCATTATTCGCCTTTATTTAGCTCATAATTTGAACACATCTTAATGTGTCAATACTTAAATGAGCTATTTTTAATAGTAAAATTCATAATTTTGCCTTGATTTTAAAGGCATGGTAAAAGGTCACAAAAATATTTAGGTATTGTATATATAACAATATTTTGGCGAAATAGCCTTTCGTATGTGACGGAACGTGTCACAATTATGAGCGCTCATTGTCAATAATAAATTACCTTTTCTAGTGGTGCACCACTTTTATTCCAACCTTCAATGGAATTGTCAATATGACTTTTACTATATCTTTTCACCTTTTTCACGTCCGTAATTTGTTATTGCGACCATGGTCATAGTATGCAACATATGCTTCTTAATTTAAAGCAGAACCAATTAGACGAGAGTGATATTATATTTATAATATATCATTATTTTACTCAGCTACCATGAGACAAGAATTCAATCCATAATTAATACTTATTGGATTGACATGCGCGCTCGATAATTTGTTGCAGTAATAAATCAAGGCGAGCCACGTGGCCGTTTATTGTCTCATCAGTCATATTTCTGCTTAGCCTCAACATAGAGGTAATTAAAATTACAGAATAATAAATAATATTTGACTTATATAAATTTTGTAGCGTAAGACCCAGCCGCTCATTTTGAGCTTTTTGGAGCATCAACAATTTTGGTCTTGATATAGCTAACTCCATGAGGTGAAACGATAATATAAAAGTAAAATAACTTTTCAAATCTCTAAAGAGATATTTGACAAATAAATATTAGTATTATACGCATAGCCTTGCATAGATACTTTGAGCATCCCATTGCCTTGACAAGTAATTATTATTGTCAATATTATTAAGGCAATTAGTTCAATCAAGTATAATATTTAAAAAAATATAAAATAAAGACAACGTAAATAGTTGTCTCATTTTTATGTAAAATACATAATATATGATTAAATGAATGCTCACAACTTGATTATTTTATAGACAAAAATACTATTTGTATGAGTTGGTGGAACAACCTCCAGGTTGGGTGGCGAGACAAAAGTCTATTTAACAATCATGCCTCCTCGAACGAGATAACCCATCTCCCTTTCAATGTTTAGCTTTACCGGGGCAAGGCTTACCCACTATCAACTCAAAATTATAGCATAATTTGTATTATAAAAATCAAGAATAGAACATCGTTAATCATTAGTAATTTTTGAGAAAACTAAATGTCATATACTGACTTTTGATTTTTGATCTAGAAGATTGTACATGCCACAACTACAAAACATACTTTCGCGGTCAGTGTGACGTTACTTATAATGTAAAAGCATTAATAATACATATGATATAAGAGTGTGTTGGATAACAATAACTCAAAAGTTTTTTCTTTTAAAGTTCATGCTCTAAAATATGTTTGATGAGTAAATTTGTCAAACACTTCTTTCTTCTCTTAGATCAATTTACGTCAGGCCTTTTTTTTTCTCTGGCATGAACATATAATCTAGTTGATAGCAATGCAAGACAACTAATATATATATAACATAGTTAGATTCATTAAAAATTATTAATGAACCTAAAATAGCCGACCACTATAACTTTTTTCTTTTCTATCTAGTCTTTACATCATTTCTTCAACTTAATGCACATGGGTAATAAAAATGATTTAGTGCACATAAACAATAACGAAAAACAATCCCAAGTGCATTTAGAGAATACTGCATGCAAGTATATAGAGATTTGTTTATAATTGCTATCTAAAATGAAATCATGATGCATGAAATCTATGAAGACTATAATATATATTGTATACGTAAGAAATATGCATATGTGAATTTTTCTACTTAATAACCAAACAAATGGTTTCAAATATCACTTTTGGATAAAAGAGGCAATTAATGACATAATAGAAACAATGGGAGCCCAACTTGCTGTTGAATAAGAAAATAGTCATCTAGTGCATATGCCAATGATGTATATAATCAAAAGATATTAATAACCATAACAAACTTATAATATACTCAAGCTTGTAACAAGTATACCATACGCGTTACAGTCAACTTCTCACACTTGAAATCACCTGATTCATATGATAGTTTACATGTGTCATACATCAATAGATTCCAATATATTTTTCAAGATTAATTGCTGTAATTGGAATGAACAAGTGAGTTAAAACATGAGGTGCAAGTAAAAAGTGTGTGATGTGGTCATAATAATGTTGACATGTGTTAGGAGTTGTAACCACTTGACGCAACTCAACTCATGAAAGTATCATGCATAATAGAACAGAGCACTCAGAATTAGAGTTGCTATGAAATTTTTGTTTTCATATTTCCTCCACAAACTACAACTATAGATGTCATTAGTACTATAAAGGCAAATATATATATATATATATATATATATATATATATATATATATATACCTATGCCATGGATACACTATTTAGAACCATTGAATTTAAATTCAACACATTAATTGATGCAACATAAATACATTGTACATTTAATGTACAACATATTTTGAAGGGTTCTCATGACATAGGTATATATTTGGTCTCTATTGTAGAATTTTCCGTATGTATATATATATATATACCCGTGGAGGTGTGCTCTTAAAAATATAGTTTGAAAAACAAACAGTTTTAAAATGGATGTCTTCGAAACAAAAATTTAAATCAATGGATTGATAACTTATTTGAACAAACAAAAGTATACCTTCCTAGCTTTTCCTCTTTGAAAATCTTTCTTGATGCTAAGACCTCATTCTTGTAGAGCAAACTCGTGCTGATAACGTGTTGTAAATTGAGATGGAACTTGTTAGAACTAGAGAAGAAAAGTAGAAGAACAACTAACTTCTATTACTACATAGAATTACAACTACAAAGTAGGAGAGAAGAAATGAGAGAGTTGAAATGAGAAGTTGTATACAACTTTTTTTTACAATAAGATTGACACCCTTTATATAGGCCCTTTGGTGATGATGATAAATGTACTTAGACAATGTTTACAAGTAACACATACATCACATGTCATACAACTCTTCACAAGCAAAATTGACAATACATGGAATAATGAGTACATTGGGTATGGATGCAAGTAAGAGCCATGTTTGATACTACTACTTAATGTAAGAGTCATACTTAACAATGATTGGTCATACAAAATCTTAGTCAATTGTTCATCCATATCATAACACACACACACACACACACACACACACACACACACGAAAGTATATTTTTAAAAAATTGGTATCTTTAGAAATTCGGTTCGGGTTCAGGTTCAGGTTTAGAGGGTCTTGTCCAAACTCAACCCGAATTTTAATTCAGACATCAAAGTTTTGCTCAGACCCGGCCCGTATTTATAAAATTATTGTCTAAACCCTTTTTTTTTTCGGACAAGACAAAAGGAGCCGGCCCAAGAAAAAAATAGTATAAAACTTAAATAAAAGTAAATCTTAGTGGAGATAGACGTTCTCAAACATGGCATTGGAGTTAGGGCTGGGCACGAAACCCGAGTACTGTCTTGGGTCGGGTCACCCGAATCGGGTGGCGGGTCGGGTAGAGTGAGTGAAAATAAAGAGTCGGGTCAAAAAAGCCCGACTCGTCGGGTGTCGGGTCGGGTTCGGGTGTTATGTAATAGTAACAGGGTACCCAACCCGACCCGACCCGACCCAACTTCAACAACAAATAAATGAAATAACCCTAGCCTAAACCTAACTGTTGTTGTTGCTTCTTCAGTTCTTCGTTCTACTGCAGCTTCTTCTTCGTCATCATCTTTTTCATCCATCCGCGACTTCAACTTTAACTGCTTCCACCTTCCGCGACTCTGCTGCTATCCGCCATCATCTTCTTCATCCATTTGCTACACATCCGGTGTCCTCCATCTGCGCTATTCGCCACTGCCATCATCTTCTTCCTGCTCCAACTGCAGCCCTGCACACATTCACTGCATCATCTTCTTTATCCGCCATCCGCGCCATCCGCCATTATCTTCTTCATCTTCCATTCGCCTCACCTCCGCCTGCAAGCGCTGCCATGCTGCACACATCCACATCCACTGCATCATCTTCTTCATCCTTTTCGATTTCATCATCTTCTTCATTGCTAAGCGGGTCACCCGACGACCTGACTTGATGACCCGACCCTAAATGAGTCGGGTATATATCGGATATTCTGCCTGGCGGGTCGGGATGACGGGTCAGTTGCACATAGACCGATATGAATCGGGTCGGGTCGGGTCGGGTCGACCCAAACCCGACCCGTGCGGAGTTGGAGGGAAAAAAGAGCAGGAAAACGAGGGGAGCATTTTCTCTCCCGCGCAGAAGCCTCTCATATCTCTCTCTCGCTTTCCATTGTAAGTTTAGCAACGCATTCAGCTATCGCTCAAACTGCGAGGAGAATTCGATCAGGTATTCTCTAAACGGCTTAAAAAATATCTCCTTTTTTGCTTTTTTTTTTACATTGGGTCGATTAGTCGGATTTGTCAACCTTAAGAATCACAAATCGAGTGGGTTAATTTTTGAAGAAGATCGACTGAGAAGTTCCTTTAAATAGACGCTTTTCACCGCAGCATGACTCTCTTAATCGGTCATCCATGCGTAAGATTTTATTGAAATTAGGTCTAGGGTTTTAATTTTTGTGTTTCCTTCTATTTCTTTGATTAGCATGTCAATGTCATCATAAAAGTCCGCATGCTATTTTCATTCTGAATGAATTACTTCTATGCTTGCTAAATCGAGCGCAATGAAATATTTTGATCCATGCAGCCAACTCCTATTGATTTGGGATTGATGCTTTGTAGTATGCTACATCATCTATTTTTCTTAAGGAAAAAAGTATCATTTGATCCCTAAACTTTTACGTTTTTCTTGATTTGGTTTTCAAACTTTCATCAGTTCATTTTTGGTCCTTGTACTTTTATTTCCCTCTACTTTTGTTCATTTTGTTAAATTTGGAGAGCAATGCATACTAATGAAATGGTTCACAATCGATTTTTGGGGTTGATGAACAATTGCTCGTGAAGCACTTTGTTAGTGACCATTGATCTCTAAACTTAACAAAAGGACCAATAGTAGAGAGAAATAAAAGTCAAGGATCAAAAGTGAACCGATAAAAATTTGAGGACCAAATCAACAAAAACTTGAAAGCTCTGAGACCAAATGATATTTTATGCCTTTTTTTAATCATTTTTATTCTCTAAGATTCTCAATTCTGAAAGTTGAGGATTGAAAATTTGAAGTGGCTGAAAACTCATAATAAATCATTGTCAGGTTTAATGCAGAATTATGTGTTAAAGAACATTCTTTATGAATTATCAAAACAATGAGTTACTCTGAAGTCTGAAGCGATGAGTAAAGAAGAATCCTTGCAAGTTACCAAAAGAGCGACGAGATCTTCTACAAGTACGCCCGTTAAAACCCCCTCCCGGGCGCAAAAGACCATTAAGCCTCACGCCTCATTGCTGCGCAATGACCTTGTTTTTGAAGGAGAACCTTTATCATTGGATGCCCTCATTTCTAATTTTCATGGGAGAAGACTCCAAATCCTGAAGCTCCTGAACTTCATTGGTCCCTTAAATACCTCCATGCTTCCGCTATTTCTTTACGGCGGTCCAGCCGCGGGGAAAACCAGTGTGCTCCTACAAAGTTTCCGACATTTGCAACGCCCTTTTGTTTATGCGAGCTGTCGCACATGTTACAATCCAAAGATTTTGTTCGAATCTGTTTTGAATCAGTTGTCGAGCCATAGACAGCAAGCGAGCAATGGTTATTCTTGCGCCAAAAAATGTGACAAACCATCTGATTTTGTTCATTTGCTTCAAGAAGCCTTCAAAGAGGTTATTAATACTCTTAAAGGAAATTCCAAGGAAAAGATGGCTCCGAAGGAATCAGAAGGAAAAGATTGTGGAAGTATGGTTTACTTGATATTCGATAACTTAGAACTTGTTCGGGACTGGGAGAAAGAGTCTGTTATCATTCCTATGTTGTTCAAGCTGTATGATATTCTGAAATTGCCCGAAGTAGGTTTGATCTTTATTAGCAATGCCAGCCCTGATACCTATTACTCGAATACCGGTTCTTTGGAGCCTCTCCCTATTTATTTTCCCGATTACACGGAAGATGAACTTTATCAGATCTTCTCAAGGAATCAGGGAAACCCCAAATTCTATTCATCTTTTCTCGAGTAAGTATGCATATTTCTTTTTCTCATTGTCTTTTGCCCGCTCTTTTTTATTTTGTCATCTGATTATATGTCAACATTCATCTCTTGTCATGCAGTATTACTCTGAAGCCATTCTGTAGAATTACCAGACGTGTAGATGAACTGTCTATCGCCTTGCAATCATTGTTTCAAAAGTGCTGTGAGCCATTAAGTGACTCAGGAATCCCGTCACCTGGTGACATGAAGACAACGCTATACAACCGCCTCAAACTCCACCTAGCTCCTTCACTGAACGAGACATTTAGCATTCCAGCTCATCTTTCTTCTGAAGATGAAGCTAAGAAGGATAAAGTCAGGAGGAAGGCAAACATGAAGAACTTGGGGCATGGGGAGGCTCTTGATGACATAGATTTCCATATGTCCGTCTCAACAAAGTATCTTCTTATTTCTGCTTTCCTTGCTTCAAGAAATCGGGCCACTCTTGATGCCGCACTTTTTGATTCAACAGGAGGTGGTGACAACAGAAAACGTAAAAGGAAGTAAGTTGATGTTGTGATTGTTGTATGTTATCAATTGCTTGGTTGACTACTCACAAGTCATATATAACATGGATTTCAAAGGCATTTTTTTCGATTCTTTGATTTCGGAGAAAAATGATTGTAATGCATATTAAGTTTCTCTCTTGTTTTTAACACTAATTAGGATCTCTGAGGCGTCCAAAGAGCAGAAGGAAACTGCGGAGGAAGAATTGCGCATGAAAGGACCTGGCACATTCCCCTTGGAGAGATTGCTGGCTATATTTCAGTGCATAACTTCAGTGATGGAAGATTCACTTGATGAAGGTGTGCAAGAAAGCAACAGTGATTCGGGAGCTGAAGGTGGTAACACGCAGCTTATGTCTGATGTTTTATTGCAATTATCCACACTTTGCAATGCTAACCTTATCAGCAAGGGAGGAACCTGCCCTTTGGAAGCCTCAACTCGGTATCGATCAACTGTGAGCGAAGAATTGGCTATGAAGGTAATCAAATGTTTACTTTAGTACACTACCTTTTCTTAGTTTTGGCAAATAATGTGATTTGCTTTTTCTCTTCTATGAATATTTCACATGGTTGAACGTGGCTTTTAGGTTGCAAGAAGCGTGAAGTTTCATCTCAAACAGTATTTGTATCAAAAGTAAAGATTGCGGTGCTGAGAATTCTATATAATTGTTACATGTAATGTAAGTAACCTTCCCTCCATTATTTCTATAAAAGCAGCCGACTATTCTGACAAGTCCTAAGTTTGATTTTGTTTTTTAAGATCTTCAAATGCTTATTTATCCTTTGAGAGTTTAGCATTGTTTTAGGGGAGGAGCATAAACATGAACTAGTAAAAAACATCTTATCAGTTAGAAGTATTAGAATTAAATGTCAGTTATATATTCATATTTCATCACATGATTTTACATTTGAATCACAACAAGGTATTGCATTACACAGCCAAAACCAAATATAGTGAAGCCACTGACCCTTTTACATATAGAAACTGATGAATCTACTCAACCATCTGTGCATACTGATTCAGAATCAGTGAATCCACCGGAACCAAAAACCTGATCACTTGCTTCTTCACTAGTTGCAGATCCAAAACCTGAAGACCCTGCTTGTTCACTGAAGTCCTCAAATTCATGCATCAACAGCCTCCTCATGCTTCTTCTTCTTCTACTTGTTTCCCTCGCACTCATTGAATCCGCCACTCTTTCGCCCCCTTTGCTACGGACCACTTTGTCGTCGTCAATGGTCCTACCTCTCCACACACTGGGAGGACTAATAGTCATTGTTCTTGCAGGGAAGAAGAGATGTCTGCAGCAACAAAGAGTGATTATGAGCAATACTATGTACATGTTCAGCGACGCCCAGACGTAGAACGTCCATTTCCAGTTGTGAACTATCTGTTTTCGCCATGGAAGCTTGGAATTTAGGATGATCTTTGCAGAGTAGAGTTCCGGGAGAGCTGAAGTCCCTGCCCTCGGAACCAATGTCACTTTGATTGCTGATGTTCTTAGTTTTCTCTCCTTGTGCTGCAGTACTCTCACTGTGATTTGTTGGGTCTCACTTGAGAATCCCAGTAGGATAGGTACTGCAAATATGAATGTTCGCGCTACCCGTATTGGGAGGCTCCTGAAGAGCAATGTACATGGCTGGCTTGATCTTGCTAGCACTTTTCCCCTCTCTGATATCACCTCTGCAGTCAACTGAGAACTAAAGATAAGTTATTAACAAGTTTAGCAATTTTGCATAAATTTTCTTTGTCTAGTCTTTGAGACTCTTTTTGTGCTCCTTGCCTAGTATCTTGTCTAACAACTAAGACTAGTCGAGACTTACTCTATGTGAAGCTATCGGATGTGGCAGAGATAATATCGACCATACCGTCTAATAGACATTGTGGTAGAAGATGTTTACAAATTACAATGCCATATATCACCATTTCCTTCTATAAAAACTTGAAAAATTCAAGATTCTAAACCCAATAGAACACATTCCATGGTTACATTGGAAACTACTTTTGGCCTCAATGTCTGATTCTAAGTGTATGCCATTTAAGATAAACATTCCCTCCATATTGATAAGATAACTATTTTTCATGGTGCAATCTACATTCTCCATCAAAGACTCCTTTTAATTCAAACTGACCTAAACTAGGCCAACTATTTCGACTTCCAAACTGATCTTTTGTATGCTAATTATTCCTACCTTTTGTAGGGTCTATAAAGGCTAATCAATAGAGTATTGACCTACAATGGTCTATTAAATGAATAAGGTTTGTCATGGTTAATACATTCGTAGATGGCACTGTGTTTCAACTCTACCCTAAACTTGACCTCAGTAACTTTTTTTTAGAGGATCAAGGTATAGGGGTGCACACAGATTGGATCCATTCTAATTAGGGTCAATTTGCAATCCAATCCAATTATTGCGGATTGAAAAATTACAATCTAATCCAATTCAAATAATTCATCAATCCAACTCAATCCAATTTGCAAAATGCGGATCGGATTGGATCAAGTTCTGCGGATTGACGTTTTCCTATCCAAAATTTATGAAATTAGACTTAATCAAATGAATCATAAGAATTATATATCTCATGAATGACAAATTTTCAACATACATTCCACAAATCATTCCACAAATCTATATATAACACATTTCCCACAAAATTGTTATCACAATAACCTTCAAAATATAAGTTCCTACATAAATAAATGTGTTATCCACAAATCTTCACCATACATCCTCACAAAAGAACAAAAAAAAAATGTACGTTGAACATACAATCTACAATAAAAAGGTCGAAAGCATAATAAAAGAGTTAAGAACAAATATAATCTTTTAGATATTTTAGTTTAGAGTTGATAGTTTGAGTTGATGCTAATTAAGCTACTATAGTACATATGATGAAATATATGTATGTGTTGATGTGTTAAACGGACTGGATCGATTGGATCCACAATTTTTTAATGTAGGATCCGTAATCCGATCCAGTCCTAGTCGGATTAATGATTTTTCAATCCAATCCAATCCAAGGGATCAAAAAATTGATCCAATTAGTGATAATTGGTCTGAATTGGACCGGATCCGCGGATTAGTGCAATCCGTGTGCACCCGTACCAAGGTAGATGTATTTTATTTCAAATTAATCATTTACCAGTACATCTACTATAAACGAAGGTACAGAGCACCACTTGGAAAAATTAGACAAAGAACTAGTCTCCCTAGCAATAATATCAACGGTATAGATTGCTAAATTTGCTGATCTACAACAAAACTAACTCGATTGGACCTCAGTAACATAAACAATGCAATACACAAATTAAATAACTAAAACTGTAAACCAAAAACAAAACCAACTAAACCTCACCTGAAAAACACCAATATGTCTATTATAGTCTGAGTCTGGCAACACCAACTCAAGCTCCACAAAATAAGTATGTTCAAAAGGAATCCCCTTCTTCCCATCCCCACCCCCACCCACACAACCAAACTCCATCACAGCCGTTGGATTCACATCAGTATAATCAAAAAACACCAACTCCTCCATCACAACCGGCTCATCAACCCACACCCTCACCACCCCAACTCCCAACACAACTGCCAACAGCATAATAGCAGCCAACACCATGCACACATTCACCACCCCCACCACCCCTGACCCTGCCCTCCTCACCACCCCCCAAGCCCTCCCCGCCACGCCCGCGGCGCGGCCCGGAGCCGCTCCCACCGCCTTCTGGGCTTGCCGCACGGCGTCCTCGCCTCGGGATATGGACTCCTTGACCATGGCATGGAGGATGAAGAGGGGGGTGAGGAGGTCTAGGGTGATGGTTAGGAAGAGTTGGACTTGGAGGGTGGTGAGTGTGATGAGCCAAGAGGCTGGTTTTAGTATGAGATGGTCACAATGTTGTTGTTGGTGGTCATGTGGTGAATCCATGCACTACAAGTCTACAAGTGTGAGTGTTTTGGTTTTGTGGGGTTTGGGGTTTCATGCATGTGGGCTTGGTGTGTTAATGGTGGTGAACGAGGTGAGGGTGCAACGTGGTTTGGGGGTGAAGGGAGGGTGGTGCATGAGGCACATGTGGATAGAGTAAGACATGTCTGATGTACATCGAGATATGTGTGTTGATGTTGATGATATAGATGCGTATCCTTCCAAACTTGGACTGATAATATATAAGTGATAAGTATTCAATTTCATATAGGTTGATTACTTGATATGTATCTATTTTTTTTTTTTTTTTTTTTTTACGAAATACTTGATATTATCTATTAATATACAAATATACTTGTAAGAAATAAGCTTACACCACCCTAGTTAACAACATAAACTTCCACACAAAAAGAAAACTTAAACCCTATTAACCTTATGCAGAGATGAGCACATGTCAAACCAGTAAAATTAATACTACTTGATTGGTTTCAAAGATACCAATTTTGAATTGTCAAATATATGTTATACTAATTTTCCCTTCTCTGCCATCTTACACAGGGAAGCATCACTCATACAATTTCTCACTGTTCATCATATCAGCAAATTTATTGGGCACATATCAAGACACTATATTTCAGACCACTAGTTTAAGAATTTGTCTAAAAAACTTCACCTTTGAAGGTGTACCCTGCTTGTTTCAACCAAACTAATCAAATGAAATGGCAGCACTACTATATAAATATATATTTATGTCATTAAAACTTCTAACAGATACTGATGAATGAAATTTAAGAAGCAAAAATTATGTTGCAGTAGAGTGGGCAAGCCAAGTGCAGATAAACAACTAACCAGTGTTTCTCCAAAAAAATAAAAAAGTGGTCTTGGTGGATTATGCATAACGAAGCATAAGTGCTCAAGACCTCGCCAATCTGAAAATACAAGTCCATAACCTAACAGAAATTTTTTTACGTGGAAAACCTCCAACAGGAGGAAAAAACCACGGGCCAAAGGCCATAAAGTTTTTCCACTAATAAAAACGAATACAGAGTTATATATAAGTGTGCATACAATGGTCTCCAGAAAAGTACGGGAGTATAAGCAACACATACAACAAAAAGAGCGGGCGAAACACAAACAAACTACATCACAACAACACTGTTTTTTTTTAAACCAAATAGCTCTTCAAACATAGTGCTCTTACATTGAACTAAATAGCTCTTCAAACATGGGCCTCCTTCATTTCGAAGATCGCTTCGCCTATCACCAAATCAACAAAAAAGAAGGTTATGAGATTCTTTGTATAAAGATCTTAATCTGAATGATTCATAGCTATATGGACTTTAATTGAACCATGAATTAGTTATTAATTGTAGTACCATAAGTTCTCAAGTTAATAGAGTAATTAATCTGACACTAATTGGGGCCGGGGTTATCATGCTAAGCCCTTGATCATTTCCACTTGCTGAAAGTGCATTGTGAGCTCATATTAGTTAATGGTAGGATCGCAATTGAGATGAAGTTAAACAATACAAGTCCATTAATCTTCATCAACAATCAAGTGTGTATGAATCAATCAGATGCAGAGACAATCAATGCATAGCGGTAAGTGATCTTATATTCTTCCCATACTGCTTGTAAATTACTTGAGATGCAAAATACCAAACACCTTACTCAGTTGTAGCAGTCTAGCAGATGACATTTAGAATTAACGCAAGCAAGAGAACAATTCAAGTTAATGTGCGATGTAATGACTCTTTAAGTTTATTAATAGGCATAAAGTATCATTAGGTCCCTGAACTTTCAAGCTTTTATAAATTTGGTCCTCAAACTTTCATCAGTTCACTTTTGGTCCCTGAACTTTTATTTCCCTCTACTTTTGGTCCTTTTGTTAAGTTTGGAGAACAATGATTGCTAACTAAGCACTTCCTGAGCAATTCACGGGCGGTTCACTACTGATTCATCAATCCAAAAGACTGATTGTGAACCGTTTCGTCAGTATCTGTTACTCTTCAAATTTAATAAAAGGACCAAAAGTAGAAGAAAATGAAAGTTAAGGGGCCAAAAGTGAATTTTATTGCTATTTTTTTCTGTCCTTTACATATTGAATTTTATTTATGCAAAGAGCATTTAAAAGGATTGTCCAGATTTTTTTAGTGTATGACTTGTTTCAAGTGTCCGGCATGTGTAATTTTGGGTTAGTGTGAAGGTTCGGGTAACATATATAGCAAGTAACTATAGCTAACAAATGAACTATATGCCTCCAACAAACGATGTGCATCAGTTCAAAAAAAAAAATTCATTAATCAACATCATTTGATGTCAATGACTTGGGGAAAAAAAGAGAAAGAAACAAAACAAGTGGTTGGCAGAAAAGAGAGAAAAGAGAACATGAAAATACAATTTATCATGTGTGCAAGACTCAGACTAAAGAAGAAACAATTGATGTAAAACAGCAAAAATAAGCAAGACAAGGGAAAAAAAAAGAAGTTTGAGAGTAGCACAAACCTGAAGGGGCTCAAAAAAGATCTTAAACAGGAACGTCGTCGATTTTAATTGTTTGGATATGCGATATCTTACTCCATTCGCGTCCCCCTCTTTCTTTGTTGCATCTGTCCTTGAGAAGAGGACAATTGTTAATCTCAAATGCTTCCAACAAAGTAAGGCGCAGCATTGCTTCCTTAGATGGTAGATGCATCAGATTCTCACAGCTATAAATCGATAACACAGCAAGTGAGATAAGGCTCCCAAGCCATTCAGGCAAAGTGATCAAACCACTGAATTCCACCAAGACCAATCCCTTCAGTTTTTTGAGGTTTTGCAGCTGGGAAGGCAAAGACTTGAGCTTGGGCCACCCAAGAAGTACTAAAACCACAAGAGAGGTAAAGTAGTGTTGATGATCCAGGTCTGGGAATGGAAAGTAGTCAAGGTCCTCACAGAACTGACCGATTTTCAAGGACTGAAGGTGGGGGAGCAATGACAGACCTTCTGGAAATGACTTGAGACCTCTACATTCTTCGATACGAACTTCGAGTAGAGAAGACCAACATGGTAATGGGAAATAGAGGGAGTTTAGAGCATGACAACATCGCACTACTAAAACAAGACATGGAAGGGCAGGGAGCTGCTTGTTATTTTCTGAAAAGAAACTACCATCACTTTGTACAAGTGGACAGTTTGCAAGCCATAAACACTTCAAATGTTTATTATCGCGGAGCACGTTTTCCGGAAGAAACACAAGATCTTGGATTGTGTCTAGACCAAGGTAAGTGAGAGAAGTCAAGTTTCTAGTTAAGGACTCCATAACCATAGCATTGCTGTTTTCGATAACCAACACTGTCAGAGAAGGAAGAGATACTGTAGTATTTATAGTGATGTCCCTCAACTGAGGACATTCCCTCATCTGTAAGCATTGAAGGTTACTGAGCACTATAGATTTCTTTGGCATCAAATACATCACGGATTCTTCTTCGGCAGTTTTTGAAGACACAACAAATTCTGCATCTTTGTCATGTTTTTGTTCAACTTCAAGAAAGCCTTGGAACTCTGGGCAGGATGCAATTACCAGAGTGTCCAACAGCCTGTTTTGTTCCAGCACTCGTAGCGAAAGAAATTTGAGATCTGGGCACCCCTCCACGTAAAGAAAAGTGAGAAAAGTGAGGTTTGTCGTTATAGACCTGATCGCAATGCTGCTACTGGATCCATTAAATCGTAAATACTTGAGGGATGGAAACAAACTTGATGGTGTTGCTATCAACTTCGGACAATCTTCTATGTGCAAATCCTCCAAACAAGGAAAAGAATGCAACAACAGAGATTCCTCCAACACCTATTCTTCTAAATTTGGCAAATTATTAAGCTCAAGAAATTTCAGCGAAGGGAATGCTACGATTGTAATTGCTGCTTCATGCATCTCTTTTAACTTATTGGAACCAGAATTCCCAAAACACTTCAAATTTGTCATCCCTACTATGGAAAGCCTCCTTAAGAAAGGCAACTGGGATAAGCTGGGCAGACATTTGCATCTTCTGCAGTTCATGAAAATGATGTTGACCAAATTAATGACTGTTATCGAGTTATTTATCATCCAGGTAGGCATACTCTCACCTCCAAAACCTATAATACTAAGATCTTTCAAGTTGCAACTGGGTTTGAGGGCTTCCAACACAGATAGTTCTTCATTATAATTAGCATTATCAACACCATCATCCATGTTTCCCCACGACAAGATTAGA
This sequence comes from Stephania japonica, assembly GCA_039657345.1. Taxonomy (NCBI): domain Eukaryota; kingdom Viridiplantae; phylum Streptophyta; class Magnoliopsida; order Ranunculales; family Menispermaceae; genus Stephania; species Stephania japonica. The sequence goes on from CM077558.1 coordinate 52,452,417, forward strand.
TAGGTAAGATTGCTTTTGTCTTTTAGATTTGCAGTCTTAGCATATGTCGCATCCCTCACATTCTCCAAGCCAGAAATAGCAAAGTCCCCACTCAATAAGTTTAAATGTTGTAGTTCTGTAATGGAATTTCCATCTTCCTCCGAGCCCACTTTAAAATCAGATAACATTTGAAGGGAAGTTAGATGTTTTATTCCTTTCGGCATTCCACTCAATTCACCACATCCACGAATGTAAAGATATCTCAGATTGATTAATTTACAAAGTTTCTTAGGAAGCACTTTAAGTTTCTTGCAATTCTTGAGTTTGAGAGTCTGCAAGTTGTACAAGCATGTAACTGACTCGGACAATTCTTCAATCTCAGTCACGGAGAGATCGAGGTACCTGAGATGCTTTAATTTGCGTATTGAAGAAGGGAGTTCCTTAATCGAAGTGGAATAACTTAAGTCTAGCACACGCAACAACTTGAAGTTCGAAAACGTGTCTCTTCTGAAAACTTCATATGGAGTACCGGAAAGCAATGTGTGCAGCTTTCTAGCATTGTACAGGGCTTTTGGGAATTCTACCGTTCTTCTTCCACTTGATATATAACACTATGTATCGAGTCTTAGAAATGTCATCTTGAATCATGTTAGCACTAATAATTGAACTTTCTTGGCCGCTTACAAATTGCGCAAGATCATGCACAAGATCGTGCATCTTGCAACACTTTATCTCCCCAAACTCGTTTGTCTCTACTTCTTGGAAGAATGAATTCAAGTACAATATATTGAAATATTGATTCGCAATATCTTCCAACATTAAATCATTTCCTTTTGATGTGCTAACAAAACCTTCTGCCATCCACATTTGGATTAACATCTTCTTGTCAAGTGAATACCCTTTTGGAAATATAGAGCAATAAGAGAAACATTGTTTCACAGAGGACGGCAAATTATCAAAGCTGAATTTCAGCACATTAATGATCTTCTTATTAGCATCAGGTATATTCCAGATCTCTTTATTTTTTACAGCCAACCACTTGTTGTAAAAATAGACCGGATAGAGCAAGACCACGACAAATAATTTGGGATAATAAAAGTGAAGAAAAATGGACACAGAGATTTTTACGTGGAAAACCCCCAAACAAATTAGGGTAAAAACCACGGGCAAGGATAGAAGAATTTACTATGAGAAAAATAGTAGGTGTTACACTATCTCTCTATTTATAAAGGAGAAACACTTGAAAATATCTCTCTTTATAATAGGAGAAACACTCACTCTCTATTTGCTCACAACAGAGCACACTTGCACATTGCACTGCTATCTTGTGCTCTGAGCTTCTGCTTTCTCTGTTATCTCTACACATTGTTCTAACGCGTTGGGCCTATTTATAGGCAACCAAAGACGCATTGGTCAAAGCAATCAATCAATCAATCAATCAATCAATCAATCAAAGACGCGTAAGACGCGTTTAGTGCATTTTCCTTGCATGTGGGTCCCACGTGTGGGGCCCACATGTTTCTTCACAATCTCCCACTTGAAGATTTGATTGAGAATCAATCAGATCTTCACACCATTCTTTCTTCCTTGCTATTTCCATGTTGCTTACATTTCTGTCAAGCCGCATGAGGATCGACACCAGATAAATTTGTCAGCATTGATCGTCTTCGTCAGAAAATCTGCTAGGTTGTCTGTAGTATAAATTTTCTGCATGTCCACGGTTCCTTCTTCCACTTTCTCATGAACGAAGTGATACTGAACTCGTATATGCTTTGTTTTTGAATGAAAGACTGGATTCCTTGCGAAATGCAAGGCACTCTGACTGTCACAATACAAAGTAATTTTCTCTTGTTTGTACCCGAGTTCCTCCAACACCATCTTCAACCATACTGCTTCTTTACTAGCTTGTGTAGTCTGCGACATATTCGCTTCATTGTTGACGTAGCCACAACCGATCATAGCTTTTGAAACCCACTTTCGTCCCGCCAAAGAAGTGTGAACACATATCCAAAGGGTGGATTTGCTTTTATCGAGATCTCCCGCATAATCGAATCAACATATCCACCGACAATAAAGTCTGATCCTCCGTAACATAATGCAACATTTGAGGTACCTTTGATGTATCGTAGGATCCTCTTTACAACATTCCAATGCTCTCTGCCAGGATTCGCCATGTACCGACTAACTACTCCCATTTGCTTGTGCAATGTCCGGTCGTGTACAAATCATCGCGAACATTAAGCTTCCCATCTTGATGCATACGGCTTTCGAGACATTTCCATCCTCTCTTCTTCACTTGCTAGGACTCATACTTGAGGATAACTTGAAATTATTAGAAAGTGGGGTAGAAATTGGCTTACAGTCTTGCATGTTGAAACGACGCAAGATCTTCTTCAAATAATTTTTCTAAGAAAGCCAAATCTTTCTATTATTTCTGTCTCGATGAATTTGCATCCCTAGAATCTTGTTTCTTTGTCCCAAATCCTTCATCTCGAACTCCCTAGCCAATGAGCCTTCAATTCTTGAATACGATCTTTGTTGGGGCTGATACCAACATGTCGTCTACATACAACAAACAAAACAATGAAATCATTGTTACCAAATCTCTTGCAATATGCGCAAGGGTCTCGCATTTAGTCTGTTGTAACCAAGGCTCATTATGAAGGAATCAAATCTCTTGTACCAACACCTCTACGGCTCTTTTTAGGCCGTCTGACAGAGATTTGTTCAACCGACAAACCAAGTTCTCCTTTCCTTGTTCTTCAAATCCTTCGGTTGGAGCATATAAATCTCTTCTTCAAGATCTCCATGAAGAAAAGCTGTCTTAACATCTAGCTGCTCTAGATGTAGATCAAAAGTAGCACACATCGCTAGAACTACTCGAACTGTTGTAAGTCGAACCACAGGGGAAAATATCTCATTGAAATCAATGCCTTCTTTCGAGCATATCCTTTCACCACCAATCTTGCACGATACCGCTCCACTTGATCATCACTTGTTTCGTTTGATCTTGTAAACCCATTTGTTGCCAATGGGCTTCCCGCTCTCCCGGTAATGGCACTAGCTCCCATGTTTTATTTTTATGGAGAGCTTCGATTTCTTCTGCATTCTTTGCGCGTCCATCGAGATGCTTCCGAGCCATGCATTGCCTCTTGAAGAGTTGATGGTTCTCCTTCCTCGGTTAGAAGACAGTATGCAACATTGCTTTCCATAATATATTCGAGTGCCGGTCTGGTGCGTTTCTCGTGCGAGATGATCTACGAGGTTCGGAACTTCAGTTCACCTGGTTCATTCTCCTCATACTCGGTACGAACTTCGAAAAAATCCTTTCGTTCGATTCACATTCCACCCGTGTCTCGTTATAGTTTCGACATGCTATCATCTTTCTCTATTTGTTGTACCATGTCCTCTGTAAAGAGAACATCTCTGTGACTACAAACTTGTGGGTAGTGGAATCCCACAAGCGATACCCCTTCACTCACGTCGATACCCCAAGAATAAGCATTTCTGGATTTCGATCTAGCTTTGTAGTTTCTTGGGTATTGTACATAGCGTACACTGGACTTCCAAATACATGGAGGTTTGAATAGTCAACTGTTTACCAGTCCACATTTCCATCGGTGTCCTCAACTCAATTGCCGTTGATGGAGCCCGATTTATCACGTAACAAAGCGGTGTTGATCGCTTTCAAATTTCAAAAACTTTTTTTCTAAGCTGCGGTACTCAACATAGCTCTTGTTCTTTTCTAGTAGAGTTCTTTCATCCGCTCTGCCACTCCATTTCTTTGAGGAGTGTATCTTTGTAGTGAACTGTCTTTTGATGCCTTCCCGTTTGCAAAAGCTATCAAACTCATTGCCGTATATTCTCCTCCATTGTCGGTCCTCAAACACTTGATCTTCTTCCCGCATTCAAGTTCAACCCGCGCCTTGAACACTTTGAAGATTCCGAACACATCTGCCTTCCTCTTGATTGGATACACCCAACATCTCCTGGAGTAATCATCAATAAAGGACACAAAATAATTTGCTCCTCCTATTGATGTGACTGGTGCTTGCCATACATCAGAGTGGACCAATTCTAGAATAGCCTTACTTCTAGAATTTGATGTGTTAAACTTCAACCGATGTTGCTTGCTTGTTACACAATGCTCACAAAAGGGTAGTGACACCTTTGTGAGGCCGGAAGTAGCTTCTTCTCAAAAAGGATTTTCATTCCTTGTTCGGACATGTGTCCAAGTTTCGGTGCCGATCATTGTAGATCTCTCACTTGAACAACTTGAAGCAACCGATGCTTCGCCTTCTGAAGAGTCTCTCCCATGAGCAGTACAAGTTTGCAAAGAACCTTTTCTCCCTTCATAAGTACAAGCGCTCCTCGATCGATTTTCATGATCCATTTCTTGACTTTGATTTCACAATCAAGATCATCAAATCGTCCCAAAAGATAGCAGATTCTTCTTAAGGCCTTCCACATGTCGCACTTCTTGGATAGTGCGAACGATGCACGTCATACATCTTCAACATGATGGTTCCGATGCCAATGACCTTTAGAGCATGGTCATTACAACTGTACACGATCCTCCTAAAATAGGTTCATAGTGATGGAACCATTCTCTTCGAGAGGTCATGTGATACGTCGCACCCGAGTCGATAATCCGGACATCGAGAAATCTTTTCCTCGCTTTTAGTTGTTGTTGCCGCCTCGCAACACAATGCGCTCCATCATTTGAAGTGCTAGCCACATTTCCTTGAGGATCGGAGTTTTTCAAACTCCAACGATCTTTCTTCAAATGACCATTCTTGCCACAGTTGTAGCATTTAAAATTCTTCTTGCTTTTTGACTTTGATCTACCATGATTGTGACTCCCACTCTGGGGCCACGTTCGTTGATCTTCCTCTCATCACGATCGGGGCCTCCACTTGTTGTGAACGGCTCGCTCTGTCTTCTTTGTTCTTGCGCCGATTTTCTTCTTCTAGAACAAAGCAATTTGCAACATCATCGAAGGCTAAACAATCCGTTAAGAGATTATTTGTCGATTGATGATGAGTTGATCATACGAATCCGGTAGACTTTGAAGCGAAAGTTCAAGACGTTCTTGCGATTCTATTTTATAACTCAATGATGTGAGTTGAGAAAATAGTGTATTCATCGCATTGATGTGCTCCGTCATCCTTTAAGTAGACTCCGCCATCCGTAGAGTGTATAATTCCTCTTGAGAAAAATTTTGTTGTGGAGTGACTTGGCCTCGTACAATTTTCCAAGGTGATCCCAGATCTCCTTGGCGCTTTTCTTCTCTTCAATGCTTGACAATACTCCATCAGCTAGTGACAGATGAAGATTTGCAATAGCATTCTCGTCCATCTCGTTCCATTTGGCGTTGTCTTCGAAATCAGCTGGCCTTTCGCTGATGGCCGCCAAACAATTATCCTTTCTCAGGATAGCCTTCATCTTTAATTTCCACAGTGAGAAATTACTCCCGTTGAATTTCTCAATCTTGAACTTTGTCGCCATTGCTTCTATCACAAATTATCTCAATTAGACTCTGATACCACTTGTTGTAAAAATAGACTGGATAGAGCAAGACCACGACAAATAATTTGGGATAATAAAAGTGAAGAAAAATGGACACAGAGATTTTTACGTGGAAAACCCCCAAACAAATTAGGGTAAAAACCACGGGCAAGGATAGAAGAATTTACTATGAGAAAAATAGTAGGTGTTACACTATCTCTCTATTTATAAAGGAGAAACACTGAAAATATCTCTCTTTATAATAGGAGAAACACTCACTCTCTATTTGCTCACAACAGAGCACACTTGCACATTGCACTGCTATCTTGTGCTCTGAGCTTCTGCTTTCTCTGCTATCTCTACACATTGTTCTAACGCGTTGGGCCTATTTATAGGCAACCAAAGACGCATTGGTCAAAGCAATCAATCAATCAATCAATCAATCAATCAAAGACGCGTAAGACGCGTTTAGTGCATTTTCCTTGCATGTGGGTCCCACGTGTGGGGCCCACATGTTTCTTCACACCACTCATTCTCTTCCCTTTTCAAATGCATCATCCCTCCTAGAGATTTTATTGCTAAAGGTACACCCCCACATTTTTTCACAATCTGTCTACCAATCGCTTCCAAAGCATGAGTCATTTGTACTCCCCCGCTACCAAATGCACGTCTTTGGAATAGGCCCCAACAATCGTCTTCAGGCAAAATTTGCAAATTTTGTATGTGAGATGTCCCCGCAATCATGTTTGCAACTTCACCACTGCGAGTTGTGACAATTATCTTACTTCCTAGATCGGCACATTTTAGCACAATTCGAGAGTTTCCCATTTTTCGAAGAATCTATCATCGATCCACATATCATCTAGAACAAGCAAATATCTTCGCCCCCTCATCTTGTCTTGAAGATTGCGTTGAATCGAATCCATACTTGATGCATGTTTTGAAATTTCAAAGGTGTCCTCCGACATCTCCCTCAATATCCTTTTGACATTGAAATCATTGGACACGCAAATCCATATCTTGGGATTAAAATGATTCCCAATCTCATTAGCATTATACACTAATCGAGCCAGTGTGGTCTTTCCTAGCCCCCCAAGGCCTACAATAGGAATGACAGATACAACATCGTCATCCTCACCATTAGCAATGGGCTGAATTAACATATTCGTTATTTTGAACACATCATCTTTCCTTCCTACAATTTCAGAGTCAACAATCAGCGACGCAGTTTCTTCATAATTAGGGACAGCAGAAGTACTACTTCCATCACTAATCATGGTCACAACTTGATTAAAATTGAACCTCTCTTGGTCCCTCTCAATCTCTCCCAACTTAGCATTAATATGTTTAATCTTGTGAGCAATCTTGGTACGAAAAACCAATGGATTGGAGAGGGATAAGAAGTTTCGTACCTTGCTCTCCGATTGACGTCGGAGAGTTTCATATGCAATGCCATCAAGCACATCCTCGGCATCATAGGCCACCTCCTTAAGCTCCTTCAACCAAAGTCTCACAGCCTCCTTCTCCACTTGCTGCTTCTCTGCGTCTTCAAGCACCGCCTGAATCCTCATGAGAGCCTTTTTGAGCTTTTCCACCTCTTCCTTCACCCCCCAAACCAGACTTATCTCGTCGAAGGCAGTAGCAATGAGGTTGTTTAAGATCTCCCCAGCGCCGCTTACAAGCAGATCCTCCGCCATTGCTGAATACTAAAATTCTCTTACAACTTGCAATTAATTTCAAAGGCAATGGATCATCAAGTGAAGAAGGACTGGTTCCAAAATAGCAACATATATGATGAAGCTAACAATGAGGGAAAGAATACTCAAGAATCAAAATGGTCATCATATTCTACCAACTACATTAACAAATTCATTTAGCTTTCTCCTCTTTTTTGTCCATTGCTAAAACACATCTATCAATAATTTGATCCATGAGTATAATACAACAACTTAGCAGTTTTATAATACTACTTGCCCCTTTACCTAAATTTCCATTGAGCCACCAAAATTAAAATGTTGACATTGACTCCCCATAGTTTCTTATGGGTAAATAGCGTCCATGCACTGTCATTGTTGCCTTGTTTAACATACATGCTCATGTGACATTTCTCTATGAGAAGTGGAAAATATTGGAGGACTCTAGCGTAAACATGTAATGCATATTAATCTAGAACACCTAAAGTGGGAAAAGAATAAATATAATCAATTGAGGAAATGGATGGCAGAGGAAGTAAAGATGAACCTCATTAATTTCTCCCAATGGGTCGGCATCTTCTATCTTGGTGGAATCACCAAAGGTCAAAGGACCAGTTATATCCATCCAACATTTTTTTTTTCTCTAGTAACACCCACAAACATGTAATAACAGCAGGTCTTAATTTATAATTGGATAGTGCTATTTGGACTCGTGAGTCCGGACTCAAAACTTTTTTTAATTTCAAATACACCCTTGAGCAATTAATGAAACAACCATAATCACTTGTAAAATTCTTATTATACCCTTTAAACATGTACAAAAAATATAAAAACCTCCCTATGAGTCCGGACTCATGAGTCTAAGTAGATTTATTGTTTATAATTTAGTTCCCTAAAAGTGTTAATCTCTTCTCGAAACCATAAGATTTTTTTTTAATTCTCTTTCATAATTTTTTTTATCTTGAACTATAATGGATTATCTTTTTCAACCGTTGGTTGTTTCAATCACAACTTTTTGAATTTAATTTATCCAATAAGTTGCAAGTCTTCATTGATTGTGCGTGAATTTGTGTGATAGATAGGTTGGTCTTTTTTATTATTATTATTTTTTTTTTCATTTTACACTTAGTTTTTTCTTCTCTAATTAGAAGTTTTTAATTTGTTTTCTCTTATTAGAAGTCTTTTAGGTTTTCTTCTCTTTGTAGAAGTTTTGTTATTCGTTATATGGTTCTATGAGTGTTTGTGTATCATGTATTTCAGATGTTGTAGAGACCAATCCCAAATTGTATCATTGTTTCCATTTTGCAATCACATTTATAGCCAAGTTATCGACAGTCTTTTGAATAAATAGGCGAATTAATGTATTTTTATTAAGACAATTAATTATATATCTCGTCCTATATTGAACTATTTATAATTAATGAGATTGCTATATTTCTTCCAAAAAAAAAAAGAATTCATAAAGTTTCGTTAAACAACACCCTACTGATTGTAACCATCATAAGTTCACCCATCATAAATTTTCGTAACGGCTATTCGGACCCCACTTTGCGGTTATACTGGAATGTCGTCCACTTTAATTGTTTGGATAAGATATGTGATATCTTACTCCATTCGCGGCCCCCTGTGTCTTTGTTGTTGCATGTGTCTTTGAGAAGAGGACAATTTTTAATCCAAAATTCTACCAACAAAGTAAGGCGCAGCATTGCTTCCTTTGATGGTAGATGCATCAGATTCTCACAGCTATAAATCCCCAACCCACCAAGTGAGATAAGGCTCCCCAGCCAGTCAGGCAGGCAAAGTGATCAAACTACTGAATTCCCCAATGACCAATACCTTCAGTTTTCTGAGGTTTTGTAGCTGGCAAGGCAAAGACTTGAGCTTGACCGTCAATTTGTACTTGCGCGGCTGATCCAGGTCTGGGAATGGAAAATAGTTATGATCCTCACAGAACTAACTTGAGACATGGGAGCTTCTTCTTGTTTTCTGCAAAGAAAAGACCATCACATTGTACAAGTGGACAGTTTACAAGGAAGAGATGCTTCAAATGCTTATTGTCATACAACACGTTTTTCGGAAGAAACTTAAGATCTTGGATTGTGTCTAGACCCAAGGTAAGTGAGAGAAGTCAAGTCAATCTTGAAATTAGTTGGCTTCACCGACAGTGATTGGGCAGGATGTTTGGAAGATAGAAAGAGAACTTCAGGTTACAGTTTCAATCTTGGTTCAGGAGCAATATGTTGGAGTTCAAAGAAGCAGGCCACAACAGCTTTATCCACATCTGAAGCTGACTATGTAGCTGCAACTTCATCAGCGTGTCAAGCGATTTGGTTGCGTCGAATTCTCACCGACGTTGGTCAAGAACAAAAGGAAGCTACAGAAATTTATTGCGACAATCAAGCGGTCATTGCTATGTCAAAAAATCCAGCTTATCATGGAAGATCAAAGCACATAGACATTCAGGTTCATTTTATTCGAGATCTTGTTTCAAGCAATTCAATATTGAAGTACTGTAACACAAATGATCAGGTGGCTGATATCATGACATAGTCACTTTCTCAAGGCAAGCATGCTTACTTTAGATCTCAGCTTGGTGTGTGCAAGTTTGAATCAAGGGGGGCTGTTGGAAGTTATTAATTCAAACATGATTTAGTGGGTTTAGTTACTCATGTTAGTTATCTATTGACTTGTTCTTAGTTATGTTTTGTGTCCATGTATCCCATGTATCTGTTTCAGTTGTAACTGCACTAGTAGTGCCTAGATTATCTCCATTTACTTCAGTTAGTTTGTTTGTTGGCTAAGCCTACAAAATGGGTTATTGCCTTGTACGTTGATGTATTGAATCTGAAAGTAAAAAATCAACATTTTAAGCATCCGTTCACAAGTCCCCTGTTTTGGTTCTATTCTTGAAATCTAACATGGCATTAGACCCGACAGTTCGATTGAGACCTGTCGAGAAAAAGCCCCTTGGATGGATTTCGGTCCGAGATGGAGTGTTGAGATGTGTAGACCAAAATAATAGTTCCACATTGGAAAGTAAAACTTCTAAATGAAGTATATTAGTAATTGTCTCCCCTCTAATAGTACCGAGGCTTTTGAGATAAAACTCCACACCTAAAAGATGAAGGGTGGTATGACAATCTTTTGGGGTATTTGGCTCAAGAGGAATAAAAGGATTTTTGAGGATAAGGAGCAATCAATTGAAGACATATGGGACTCGACTAGAACGATGGCGGCGAGATGGATATCTTGTAGCAAACACAGCTCAGGCTCCTCTTTTTGGATTGGTATCAACACTGGAGATGGATTGCTTAAAGGCTATGTTTGGGAAGTCTTAGTTCTTTTTTTTGTGAAATGCATGTTTCTTAGTTTTGTGTTACAGTGTAGCAAATTTATAGGTATTGTATTGATTCACTGATGTACTAGAGGATTTCTTGTCCTCACATATTTCACATTGAATAAAATTTTGTTTACTATCAAAAAAAAAAAAATGAAAGGTGGTTAAGTTGGGGATGATATCGGTACAGGGGAGATCAATGGCTTATAGAGAAATGCGTGGGTGGGCCGCTTGCGGGTAATGCAAGAAGGAAAAATTCAACAGTCTCTAGTGACGGACTCCATAACCATAGGTCCATATATAGCATTGCTGTTTGTAATAGTCAATATCTTCAGATAAGGAAGAGAGACTGTACTGTTTACAATGATGCATCTCAACTGAGGACATTCCCTGATCTCTAGCCATACATTGAAGGTCAATGAGCATACTAGATTCTTCTGAAGACGAGGCAGATTTTTCTTTTCTGTCATGTTTTTGTTCAACTTCAAGAAAACCTTCAAACTTATGGCAACGGACATTTGCCAGAGTTTTCAGCCTCCTGTTTTGTTCCAACACTCGTTGTGATAGAAATTTGAGATCTGGACGCCCTGCAATGTGAAGAAAAGTGAGAAAAGAGAGGTTTGTCATTATAGACTTGATCGCGATGGGGCTACTGGATCCTAGAAATTGTAAATACTTGAGGGATAGAAACAAACTTGATGGTGTTACTTTCAACTTGGGACAATCATCTATGAGCAACTCCTCCAAACAAGGAAAAGAATGCAACGACATAGACTTTGATGTCGTGGCAGTTGAAGAAGGATTAGTCATAGAAGGATTACGTTTAGAGTCGTAAAAGGATTAAAATTTCTAATGGGCTATATAAAACCATGATTAGGGTTGTAATCATTATCAATTATTATCAATTTATTCAAATTTCAATTTTTTTCAAAAACTTTAAGGATTCTTTTTTGTTTGAGTGTTTACGCTGCGTCAGACTTCTCCAACACCCATTCTTCTAAATTTGGCAATGCCTCGAGCACAAGAGTTTTCAGTGAAGGGAATGCTACGACTGTTACTGCTCGGTCGTGAATGCTACTCTCTTTCCACTTAATATATAACCCATGTAGCGAGTCTTAGAAATGTCATCTGGAATCATGTTAGCACTCAGAACTAAACTTTCTTGCGCACTTACAAGTTGCACAAGATCATGCACAAGATCGTGCATCTTGCAACGCTTTATCTCCCCAAGTATGTTGGTCTGTATTTCCAAGAACGAATTCAAATACAACAAATTGAAATGTTGATTCCCAATATCTTCCAACATTGAAGCATTTCCTTTCCATGTGCTGACAAAACCTCCTGCCATTCACATTTGGATTAACATCTTCATTTAATTAAATGTCCTTTTGGAAATATAGAGCAATAAGCAAAACATCGTTTCACCGGTGACGGCAAATTATCATAGCTCATCTTTAGCACATTAATGATCTTCTTATTAGCATCAGGTATATTCCAGATCTCATTATTTTTTACAACCAACCACTCATTCTCTTCCCTTCTCAAACGCATCATCCCTCCTAAAGATTTTATTGTTGAAGGTACACACCCCACATTTTTTCACAATCTGCCTTCCAATCGCTTCCAAAGCTAGAGTCATTCTTACTTCCCTACTACCAAATGATCGTCTCTGGAATAGGTCCCAACAATCGTCTTCAGGCAAAACTTGCAAGTTTTGTATGTTGGACGTCCTCGCAACCATGTTTGCAACTTCGCCATTACGAGTTGTAACAATTATCTTACTTCCTCAATCGACACATTTGAGCACAATTCTGAGAGTTTCCCATTTTTCGTAAAATGCATCATCGATCCACATATCATCTAGAACAAGCAAAAATCTTTGGCCCCTCAACTTGTCTTGAAGACTGCGTTGAATCAAATCCACACTTGATGATTCATGTTTTGCCTCCAACATCTCCCGCAATAGACTTGATGAAATCCTTGGACACACAAATTCATATCCTGGTATCAAAATGATTCCCAACCTCATTAGCATTATACACTAATCGAGCCAATGTGGTCTTTCCTAGCCCCCCAAGGCCTACAATAGGAAATAGGAACGATAGATACAACAGCAATGTTGTAGCAGAGTAGACAAGCCAAGTGCAGATAGAGCTTTGACCAAAAAAAAAAAAAAAAAAAAAAAGTGCAGATAGAGAACTAACCAGTGTCTTCAAAAAATAAAAAAGTGAAGTCTTGATGAATTATTTGTAGCATAGCAGAAGTGCTCAAAATTCATTCGAAAACATTAGTCCATAACCATAACATAGATTTTTTAACGTGGAAAACCTCCAACAAGAGGAAAAAACCACGGGCCAAAGGCCGTAAAGTTTCCGCTAATCAAAACAAATACAAAGTTATTTACAAGAGTATAGAACAATGGCCTCTAGAAAAAAGTACGGGAGTCTTAGCAACAAAATTAATAACAAGACGAGCGGGCGAAACACAACAAACTACATCACAACATCACTCTTACATTGAACTAAATAGCTCTCCAAGCACAAGCCTCCCTTATTTTGAAGATTGCTTCACCTATCACCAAATCAACAAAATATAAAGTTACGAGACTCTTTCGAATATCATATTAAGAGCAAATAAATCTGGCTGATTCAACGATATAGATAATAGGGACTTTAATGGAACCATCAATTATCATGCTAAGCCCTTGATCATTTCCACTTGCTTGAATGCTAGTGCACAGTGAGCTCATATTAGTTCGCAGTTCACATTGAGTGAACCAATACAAGTCCATTATCCTCACAAGCATAAAGGATGTACTAATTAGTCTGGTACAAAAACAAAGTAGCGGCATAGTGGTAAATCAATTGTGCTCCTTTATTCTTCCTATACTACAAGTAATTACTCGAGATGCAAAATACAAAACTAGTTACTCCAGTTGCAGCAGTCTAGCAGATGACATGTATTAATGAAAGCAGGGAAAAAAAGAGAACAAAGAATATCTTTTTTACACAACTATAACTAATGTGTAAATTACCTCCAACGAATGTTGTGCATCGGTTCAAAATAAATTTCATTAATCAACATTATTTGATGTCATTATTTACCATGTGTGCAAGATTCAGACTAAAATAGAATATCTTTATATTTCTATTCGATTTCATAAATCAACTTCATTTAATGTCATCGTCAATGATTCAGGGCAAAAAAGAAAGACACAAAAAAAAGTGGTTGTCAGAAAAGAGAAAAGAGATCATGAAAATAGGATTTACCATGTGTGCAAGATTCGCAGACTAAAGAAGAAACAATTGATGTAAAGCGGCAAAAATGGAGTATGAGAAGGGGGAAAAAAAGAAGTTTCAGAATAACACAAACCTGAAGGGACTCAGAAAAGATCTTAAACAGGAACGTCATCGATAATAATTGTTTGGATATGTGATATCTTACTCCATTCGAGCCCCCCTTTGTCTTCATTGCATCCGTCTTTCAAAAGTGGACAATTGTTAATCACCAACTCTTCCAACAAAGTAAGACGCAGCATTGTTTCCTTATATGGTAGATGCATTAGATTCTCACATCTAGTGATCAACAACTCATTAAGTGACACAAGGCTCCCAAGCCAATCGGGCAAAGTGATCAAACCACTGAATTCCTGTATGGCCAATCCCTCCAGTTTTATTAGGTGTTGCAGCTGGTAAGGCAATAACTTGAGCTTGGGCCACCCAACAAGTACTAAATACCTAAGAGAGGTAAAATAGTAGTGATGATGACCGCCAATTTGTGTTTGTGGCTGATCCAATTCTGGGAATGGAAAATAGTCAAGATCCTCACAGAACTGACCAATCTTTAAGGCCTGAAGGTGGGGGAGCAATGACAGACCTTTTGGAAACGACTTAAGACCTCTACATTCTTTGATACTAACTACAAGTAGAGAAGACCAACAAGGCATAAGGAGATTGACAGAGCTCAGAGCATGAAAACCTCGCATTTCTAACTCAGGACGTGGAAGGAGTGGGTGCTCGTTATTTTCTGCAGGGAAAATACCATCACTTCGTAGAAGTGGACAGTTTTCGAGGATTAGGCGCTTCAAGTTCTTATTGTCACGTAGCACATTTTTCGGAAGAAACACAAGATCTTGGATTGTGTCTAGAGCAAGGTAAGTGAGAGAAGTCAAGTTTCTAGTGAAGGACTCCATAACCATAGCATTGCTGTTTTCGATAACCAACACTGTCAGAGAAGGAAGAGACACAGTGGTGTTTACAGTTATGCATCTTAACCGAGGGCATTCCCTGATCTCTAACCATTGAAGGTCACTGAGCACTCTAGAATTCTTTGGCATCAAATAAATTATGGATTCTTCTTCGGCGATTTCTGAAGATGCGACGGATTCTTCTTCATTGTCAGGTTTGTGTTCAACATCAAGAAATCCTTCGAACTCGGGGCAACGTACAATTACCAGAGAATCCAACTGTCTGTTTTGTTCCAGCACTCGTTGTGATAGAAATTTGAGATCTGGACACCCTTTAATGTGAAGACAAGTGAGAAAAGAGAGGTTTGCCATTATAGACTTGATTGCGATGCTGCTGCTGGATCCTCTAAATTGTAAAGATTTGAGGGATGGAAACAAACTCGATGGTGTTACTTTCAACTTGGGACAATCTTCTATGCGTAAATCCTCCAAACAAGGAAAAGAATGCAACAGCATAGCCTCCTCTAGCACCCATTCTTCTAAATTTGGCAAATCATTAAGTTCAAGAAGTTTCAGCAAAGGGAATGCTACCATTGTAACTGCTGGGTCGTGTATCTCTTTTAACTTATTGGAACCACAATCCCCAAAACACTTTAAATTTCTCAAGCCTACTATTATGAGATTCCTCAAAAAAGGCAACTGCGCAAAGCTGGGCAGACATTCGCATCTGCCGCAGTTCTTGAGAAGGATGACTGCCAAATTACTGACTCTCAATGAGTTATTCATCATCCAGGTAGGCATATTCTCCCCTCCAAAGCCTACAATATAAAGTTGTTTCAAGTTGCAACTGGGCTCAAGGGCTTCCAACACTGATATTTCTCCATTATTAGCATTATCAACACCATCATTCATGTTTCCCCACAACAAAATTAGAGAGGAAATATTGCTTTTCCCTTTTAGATTTGCAGTCTTAGCATATGTCGCATCCCTCACATTCTCCACGCCAGAAATGGTCAATTTCCCCCTCAATAAATTCAAATGTTGTAGTTTTGTAATGGAATTTCCATCTTCATCCGAACCCACTTTAAAATTAGATAACATTTGAAGGGAAGTTAGATGTTCTATTCCTTTTGGCATTCCACTCAATTCTCCACATCCACGAATGTAAAGATATCTCAGATTGATTAGTTCACAAAGTTTCTGAGGAAGCACTTTAAGTTTCTTGCAGTTCTTGAGTTTGAGAGTCTGCAAGTTGTACAAGCAAGTAATCAACTTGGGCAATTCTTCAATATCAGTCATGGAGAGATCAAGGTACCTGAGATGCTTTAATTTGCATATTGAAGAAGGGAGTTCCCTAATCGAAGTGGAACTTAAATCTAGCACACGCAACAACGTCAAGTTCACAAACATGTCTCTTGGAACTTCATATGGAGAGAATGAAAAGAATGTGTGCAGCTTGCTCGCTTTGTACAAGGCTTTTGGGAATGTTACTCTTCTTCCATTTGATATATAACCCATGTAACGAGTCTTAGAAATGTCATCTGGAATCATGTTAGCATTCAGAACCAGACTTTCTTGGCCGCTTACAAATTGCACAAGATCATGCACAAGATCGTGCATCTTGCAACGCTTTATCTCCCCAAGTATGTTGGTCTCTACTTCTTGGAAGAAAGAATTCAAATACAACATATTGAAATATTGATTTCCAATATCTTCCAACATTAAAGCATTTCCTTTAGATGTGACAAAACCTTCTGCCATCCACATTTGGATTAACATCTTCTTGTTAATTGAATGCCCTTTTCGAAATATAGAGCAATAGGAGAAACATCGTTTCACAGATGACGGCAAATTATGAAAGCTCAATTTTAAAACATTAGTGATCTTCTTATCAGCGTCAAGTATATTCCAAATCTCACTATTATTTACAAGCAACCACTCATTCTCTTCCTTTTTCAAACGCATCATTCCCCCTAGGGCTTTTATTGCTAAAGGTACGCCCCCACATTTTTTCACAATTTGCATTCCAATTGCTTTCATAGCTTGAGTCATTTGTACTCCCCCACTACCAAATGCTCGCCTCTGGAATAGGTCCCAACAATCTTCTTCAGGCAAAATTTGCAAATTTTGTATATGAGATGCCCCCGCAATCATGTTTGCAACTTCGCCACTACGAGTTGTAACAATTATCTTACTTCCTCGATCGGCACATTTTAGCACAATTTTGAGAGTATCCCATTTTTGGAAGAATCCATCCTCGATCCACACATCATCTAGAACAAGCAAAAATCTTTGAGCCCTCAACTTATCTTGAAGACTGCGTTGAATCAAATCCATACTAGATGATTCATGTTTTGCAATTCCAAAGGCGACCTCCAACATCTCCCTCAATATCCTTTTGACATTGAAATCATTGGACATGCAAATCCATATCTTGGGCTCAAAATGATTCCCAACCTCGTTAGCATTAAACACTAATCGAGCGAGTGTGGTCTTTCCTAGCCCCCCAAGGCCTACAATAGGAATGACTGAGAGAACATCATCATCCTCACCATTGCAAATCGGCTGAATTAACATATTCATTATTTTCAACACATCATCTTTCCTTCCTACGATTTCAGAGTCATCAATCAGCGACGCAGTTTCTAATTGATAATTAGGGACAACAGAAGAAGTACTACTCTCACCACTAATCATCATTGCCACTGGGGTGGCCACAATAACTTCATTAAACTTGAACATCTCTTTGTCCCTCTCAATCTCTCCCAACTTAGCATTGATATGTTTAATCTTGTGAGCAACCTTCATGCGGAAAAACAACGGATTGGAGAGGGATAAGAAGTTTCGTACCTTGCTCTCCGATTGATGTCGGAGAGTTTCATAGGCAACACCATCCAGAACATCCTCAGCATCATAGGCCACCTCCTTAAGCTCCATCAACCAAAGTCTCACAGACTCCTTCTCCACTTGCTGCTTCTCGGCGTCTTCAAGCACTGCCTGAATCCTCATGAGAACCTTTTTCAGCTTTTCCACCTCTCCCTTCACTCCCCAAACCAGACTTATCTTGTCCAAGGCAGTAGCAATGAGCTTGTTCAAGATGTCCCTAACGCCGCTTACAAGCAGAGCCTCCGCCATTGATTTCAAAGGCAATAATGGATCTTCAACTGAAGAAGAACAGATATCAAGAGATGAACATTTAAGATCAAGAGATAGTCAACGATGCCAATTTGTACCTACTCAATGTTAGTGCACTTCATCAACATGTCGACTTCCAATTATTTTGCATCCCACTTTTTGCTTCTGGCATCTACACCTTAAATAAATTATCTAACTACTCCTTCATGTAAAAGGGAGGGTTTTACTCATTCATGTATACCTCAATCACTCCTCTCAAATCACATTCTCCCACCAACCCAAAACCAATGAAATTCAAGCAAAATCATCGATTCGATGTTGCAAGTTCATTCTTCTATCTCTTGTAATATCAATTTTAAGGTTTTTAGGGTTTTTTTTCTTTTTTGAGTCGACATTACTTGTGGATTGTTGTTGAGTTTAGTTGCAATTTGAGTATAAAGTTTTGATGAAATCGAAAATATCAAGCAATTTCAAGTAAAATCCACTATTTTTTTGTCATTTTTATGTATTTTTAAAGAGTTTTGAAAAAAATTCAAAAATGGGATACGATCGAAAAGCAAAAAGTGTGGTGCGAATAGCGACGACCATTATTTCTTTTAAAAAAAATTCCATCAACTTGCCCACTTATTGATCACTACTTCCATTAATTAACACACTCCATGTCACACAATCTTCTAATGTAAGTAAGTTCTCACTCCGAAATTATAAATTAGGCCAAATTGATTAAAATATCATAACCTTTTACAATTTTTGTTATTGTATCTTTACCTTTTTGAATTTATTATTATATCTTAACCTTTCTACATTGATAAATTTGTATCCTAAGTCACTTTTTAACTCTAAATTTGATGAGGTGACATTTAATTAATGAACTTAAAAAATAAATTAAGTAATAATTTTAGTAATTATAGAGGTTGAGGTGACTTTTTAAAATCATTATTTAAGTGACATAATATTAAATTTGGAGTTAAAAAATGACTTAGGATACACATTTATCAATGTAGAAAGGTAAGGATATAATAACAAACTCAAAAAGATTAGGATATAAATACAAAAGTTGTAAAAAGTTATGATATTTTAACCAATTAAGCCTATAAACTAGGGGTGGGCATCGGCTTTGAGAAAACCTCCCAATCCGCTTGGTTTGATCTGGTTTTTTTTTTAATTTGCGATTTGGGGATGGTTTAGAAAATTTGAAAACCATGATTCCGCGGTTTGGTGGTGGTTTTCATCTTCTGAAAATCGCGATTCACCAAATCGAAGGGCATTTTCGACATTTCACCAAATATACACTCTAAAGTTCTTAAACCCTAAAACAAACAACTAAACTTGCCCGTTTTCATTTTCAATTTTCGCCTCCCTCCTTCCTCTTTACTTACCCCGGCGTGTCCACCGCCACCACCTATTATTCGGCGTGTTCGTCCACTCCACCATCACCACCGTTGCTGTTTGCCACCACCACCGCGCTCCTCGTCGAAGCCCCCTGTCCTCACCACTAGCTCCTCCTAGATCTCACAAGCCCCTTCCCTTTGCTCGTTGAAGTCTGCTCAATGTTCGCCACGATCTTTAGATCTCATCGACCGATCGATGATCTCTTCGTCAACCGATTCAGATCGAGAGGTTAGTGTTTGACTAGTTTTGTTCATCTAATTGTTTTAAAACAATGGTCTTGTTGATTGTTGAGTTTTGTTTGGAAATTTTTGATGATTTTTGTTGATTTTGGGCAAGAGTGGTAGTGGTGATGGGTTTGGTGTTGTGCATGTGTTTGTTGATTGTTGTGTGTGTTTGGGCCTTCACTATTATTGCCAATGTATGTACATTTTTTATTGCAGATTGAATGTATGTACATTTTTTGTTGTTGAAAATGTTGCAGGAAAACTATAAAACCAAACCGACCAAAACCGTGAACCCTCGATTTGGTGGTGGTTTGATGGATTTCACCACCAAACTGCGGTTTGCCCACCCCAACTATAAACTATTGTCTTTTCTTAAATAATGATGTGAGACTATTTCCAACAAATCTACGTGTCCACGTAAGCTAAATAAGACAATTTGGCGGTCCACATAATAAGATTAACATTAACACATACATCTAAAACATCTCTAGTGAGATGATAGAGGCATTACTTACCAAAGGCATTCAACTCAACTTAAGTTTTTTTTTTTTTTTTAGAATGACACCACCAAAGTCACACCTTAGTGACGTGACATGTGGACCCATGTAAAAATGGGTTGTAACGACTCAAAAATTCATGTTATTTATGTGTGATGATGCGTTTACTATCGATGTATACTTGAGTCATGATAGAACGGTGATATCAAGTTTCGAGTGGAGTTCGTCTCAAAAACATGATGAACAAGTATCGACGAACGAAATAAGTGTACACGAGTCCAGGAAACTATTTTCGTGGACGACCAAAAAATAAAATATAATAATAAATTAATTTAGAAATATGTTCGGGTTGTTAGAAATTTTATTCGCATGCGACAGTATAAGTCGTGGTGCATGCTGGGTGTAGAAATGCACTGAGGATTGTTCAATTTTTAATTAAATTGGATAGGGACAAGGAAGGAGTCACACAAGTGTGTGTCTCATAGTGGATGGTGTCTGGTGTGATTATGGATTGTAGGATGTACCTCGAGATGCGCGAACAAACCAAGATGAAACCCACCCTATATAAAGGTGAGTCAAACCTCACTCTCATTTCTTTTTTTTCTCTCTTTCCTCACTGTGAAGAACGACACGAATGAGGGTTTTGACGGTTATGAGTTCGGGTCGACGACGGGGATCGACCAACTACGCGATTTGAGGTGAGTTTCTGACTCCCTACACGTTACTCTACGTTTTGACACCTATTTTGGGTGTTTTCGTCATGATGAATTCGGACAACGATTTTGGAAAATCAATTTTTATGGATTATTTTGATAGATTGGGATTGAATAGGGTGAGTAAATGAGGACTTGAGAAGTGGTTTTTGGTGTTTGGGAATTTCTGAATTTTGGGGTTTTTAGAAAATTTTCAATGATTTCAATAAATCGGTGGTTTGATCGGGTTTTAACGCGAGCCGAGGGTGGATTGTGTGTGTTTAGATGTTTAAGTGGAAGTTGGGATAGGCTTGAAGCATGGCCACGCAAGCCGGGGTGTTGAAAACTCTAGTTCAGAGGCGTTCTGCAAAAGACGTCGTGGCGACGCCGTGAGTGTTCTGACTCACGGTGTCACCCACGTACGTCTTTGGCAGGAACACCAGGGGAAGATGCTGTGAGGACATCGACACGTCCAATGAGGTCATGACGTCACTCACGTATGAATTGGGTAGACGACCTAATCTTCACGTCGTGAAGACGTCGTTCAGGTCATTGAACCCCACGACGTCTTGGCGGCGTGTTACTGTTCACATGAGTGAATTTTTATAAAATTTTCGAAAACTTTCGAGGATCTATCGGGTATCTCAATGGGTCTGAATACGACCCAATACCCTGGTAATCGACCCAAATTATGAAAAATTGGGTAAAATGGTGAAATTAATAGAGAATTACAATTAAAGGGAAATAAAACTCTAACACAACCAAATTGAACCAATAATGATCACCAAGTGCTTAGTGAGCGGGTGACGATCGTGCGGAGTCATTTTGGTGGCATGTGAAAGCTGCGAGCGCGACATGTTGTGTGGAGGTGGCGTTGTACTATAAGTAAAACAGTGAGAGTATTTATGTTATTTCATTTGTGCATTTAAATTAGGCTGTTATATTTCTTCGTGAAATATGATTCCTTAAATTCCGTAGTGGATTATTGGCATTGTATTTCGTGGATTTTCGAATGAGTTGTCCAAAAGCAAGTGAGTCATAGTTACAATTTATCTGCGTATCTGGACGCTGTTGATATTTCTCGATAGGGTGTACGTCGGGGGTTTTTATCCGGGTCTGTGGATATCTCATAGTCGCAAAGATTAGGGCTGGTAGGCCGTGTTTTCATCCTAAACCCGAGTCTGCTGGGTTTTTTTCGTGACTCAATGACTTTTTGGTTGGGACTACTTGCGTTTTATGGGGTTTTTTTGGACACTCAATTATCGTGGATTTTTTCAGTGATTTATTATCATGCAGACTGTACTATCTTCGTGATATTCCTGCGTGATAGTAGTATAGCCAGTTATTTGACATTTGAAATTATATGTTTATGTTTTTGATACCTTGGGATATGGGTTTGTGAGAGGTTTTGGGATTACTATACCGTAATTGATTCTCCTCTAATTTGTTATACTTCTGGAGGTATAAGTTTCACATGCTAGGTTGTTCTAACTGGTGTTTTTGAGTTATTTTGGGTTAGTTTGAGATTTTAATGCTTCCGCTATAACCTGATAACTCACTAACCGAAATAACTCACTTAAATACATTTAAAATGGCTTAATAAATGATAAATATTAAGGAAAGCTAACTAGACTTACGTGGCTCAGCGAGACTAGACTTGGGGTTCGCGCTGGTCTAGGCCGGGCGGCGCCCAATTCTAGGGTTGTGGAATTTGGGTCGTCACATGGGTGTTAGGCACAATGTTTTCGATGCATAACACGCAGAGCGTGTATCTGAGGCGTGCACGGATGGCTATTAAAGATGCGGGCCCGCATATCACGTTACAATGTGTGACTTTGGGGTGTTATTCTAGCATTTTCCATATATATATATATTCAACCACAAAAGGTGAAAAACACAAGGATCGATCAAATGAGAGATTAATAAATTAAACAATGTGCCTTAAGTTTTGAGTCCGACTAAATGCACCCCACTTTTTACTAAATGCATCCCATTTTGCATGGCACCCCAAATTCAAATTTCAAGTACTAAGTGCACCCCACATTTTTATCAAAATACCCTTTCATTCGAATCGAAGCACCCAACTCCAAATGTAACAACCCTCAAAATTTAACCCAACTTGTGTTACACTTGTTAGGACTATGACTCGACTGCGTGATACTTGACGGTATTTTGGACTTTGGAAGTCGACATCGAGGTAATTTTACATTTTGTGATGTTTGTATTAGTATGATAGTCTAATACGAGTCTCGAGCCGTTTGGCGATTTGTTAGTCTGAGTGATACTTCGCCTAGGAGAACAATGGAATTTAAATACACATAAAAACCTTAATAAATATTTTTGAATAATAAACACAATGAATTATCGGAACGTGATGAGACAATGGGAACACAACGGTCGAGTTGTGGGGCAATACAGGGAGGAGCATAGGATCAACATGGGAGCTGAATAACTATGTGACACCCAAGTCACTTAGTAGAGTCAACATGGAAAGAGTTAGACTTGGGGGACACTCCAAAGGGGGAGCTAATGGATTCACCTCGAGATGCGCACATATAAGTGGATGATGAGAGGGACTATATAAGGACCACTCCACCACTTGATATTCTTTTCACTATTCATTCTCTTATCTTATCCTCTTTTTAAAGTTCAATTGTGTGAGATAAAAGTAAAAGTGTGCACGTGACGGAAAATACGGGTCGATGAGGTAAGATGGGTCGGGGAACCCTTGGGTTAAATCTTGAGACGTGTGGGTTGGTAAAAATGGGTGGACATAACTAGGACACACACCACTAGTCCTACTATACCTATTCAAATTTTAAACCCCATCACTCACATCTCACACCCCACCCACTCCCATCACTCACCACACCCATCCCGCCACTCACATCACTCTCTTACACCCCTCCCTCATCTCACGTCACTCACCTCACCCTCTCCCATCTCATTTAAACACATCTCTCACTTTTCTCTCACGTTCTCTCTTCATTGTTTCTCACTCTCTCATTCACGAGCTCTCTTTGCTCATCCTCACTGGTCTCCCTCACTCTCCCTCTTCTCACCCAGCCTCTCCTCCTCGCCGGTGACAGGAGATGAGACGCCGGAGGTAAGCACTCATCTTCTCTTTCTCGAACTCTCGGTTCTCTCTCTCGGTTTGCTCTTTCTCTCTCTCCCTCTTGGTCCTTCTCTCACTCTCGGGTTGCTCTCTCACTCTCGGCTCTTTCTCATAACCACTGGCCCTGGCCGGACCAGTGGTGGCCGGGGTTCACTCCTCATCGGAGGTCTCTCTCTACCTCTCTATCCCTCTATATTTTTTTTTTCTTTTTCTCTCTCCTCCCCTCGTTCTTGAGCACGTTCACGGTGGTTGTGCATTTGAGCACCGCCACCACCACTGTACATCCCTGGCAGACTGGTCGACGACAGGGACAACCCTACGGCCTCACCAGAACCCCTAAGCATCTCCAAATGTGGGGGACGTGAGCTGTAGTGGTGGTGCAGCCCGTGTATCACAAAACAGTTGGTGAAGACAACTGTGAACTCTTCCTCCTTCCCTCGTCGAGTCCGATCGATGAGGACGGTGCGATGACCAGGGGTTCGGTTGGGGATGACTTAACGATGTCTCACCGGAGTCCTCGACGACCCTAGAGCACCTCCACCTCAAGCATAGGTTATATAGCTATATTGTGTTGTTTTTGTACCCATACTTGACTGTTTTCGGGTAGCTGCCTGGCGGTGCCGCAGCCGGCGACCACCGTGGCCTAGAAGACTGCTGGGGGGGTTGCCATGACCTTATTGACATTCCCTAGGGTCGAAACCAGTGGGCCTTGTGAGTATTGTCCTTTGTATTTCATGTGTATGGTGATGTTTTGTTCGCTGGAAAACCACCTCACCGGCGACGCCACCGCCGGACCACGATGACGGGGACGCTATCGGGGACCCCACCAAACTCATACGTGGGTCCCACAGCCCTAAGAGTGGTCGCAACAGTTTCATTTCGAGTTAAAGTGTTGTTATTTCATGTGTTTGGTGTGGTGGAACCTCGCCGGAAACCGCCACTGCCGGCGGTGCTACCGGCCGGACCACCACCAGTGGAGGTTGTCGGGGATCTCATCTAACATGGTTTGAAGTCTCGCAACCCTTGGTTAAGTTCGAAACAGTGTTATTAAGGCGTTTTGACGTGATTTCATGTGTTGCCGTCGTCGAGTCGTAATTTGTGTGTGTTGACGTAATTTCCGAACTGGTGGAGGGTTTTTCGGCATTACCCATGCTACGATAACCCTTCCCCCAACATCGGACAACACCAACGAAGTTCCATGTTCGTTTGTACATGTCAGTTTGGCTTTCATGAAGAGTTATGCTTGAGTATTGGTTGGTATTGAAACATCGCGTGGCGATGAGTGGTTATGTCGTCGTAGTCATGTCGCCGATTCTTGAGACCATGACATAACCCACATACGACTTAGCCGAGCCTATGATTCGTGATGAGGCTTATAAATATTGTGTTTTCAAAACCTGAGAGAGAGTATTTATTTTTCGATTAAATTATCGTGTTGTTCGAGTCATTTAAATCATTGGGGATAATGATAAGTTTAAACCTAGGTTTAGTGAATAACTTGACCTATTAATATGAGTTCCCGACCTTGTCAGGTAGCGGGAAACTTGGGGATACGCGTTAGAAGTCGTGGGAGTGTTGTACGCGGGTTACGATAGTTCAGGTAAGTACACTTGCCTTAAAAAGCATTTGTACATTAGTAAGCCAGCTAAGAAAATATCATGTGATTCATTTCCATTTCTTTGTGTTTGTTATTATCAAATTATTGGCATTCCATTCCCTATTCCTGGTATGTGTGTTCTTGGCATAAGTGTGTGTCTCGAAGGTACATGCGGCCTGCACTAGAAGGGATAAAACGCGGGCACTCGAGCGCACGAGTGTTTAACCACCCCTAGTGATTGTGTGATACCAAGTACTGGATTGTTGTGGATATTGTTGTGGATTTCGATGTTGCGACATTGCTGTTGTGGAATTGCTGTGGAATTTAGACCACTTATTGCCTCTCTTGACTCGTAGAACACGCATGTTTCGATTGTTGTCATTTTCAGTCTATCTATCATGTATCTTGTTTATTTAAATCTCTGTCTTTCATATACGCATGATATTTGACTGCTTTATTTGAAAATTCATGAATTACTTGTTATATTCTTCGGCCTTACTTTCTATTTCTCTCGATTGCTCACCGTCTAGTTTGTGACGATGGGTGCGAATAGGACGGAGAAGCGATAGGGGCAAGGGACCTTGCCTAAGAGACTTTTGTGGCAGTTGGACTTGAGGTACCGAGATGTAGGCTCATGTTTATTTCTTTTTGTATGACGTTTATATATATATGATCGTTTTGGGACGAGGAAATATGTTTTGAGGTGGATTCCATCGATCCATTTTGTTGACTTGGATATGAATATATCGGGGTTTTCCACATTTATATAGATTCCTAATTTCCTTTGATTGAGTTATTTCCCAATTCTTGAGTAGTATGTAATTTGCTTCCGCTGTGTTATAATTGTAATAACTCTTTCATAAAACGTGAAATTTTGATGTTTTGAGGCTGACTAGGCTCGTCCGGTTCGCTGAGAACTGACTTGGGACCTGCACGGGTCTAGGCCGGACGTACCCAAATGCATTGGGAATTTGGGGCCATCACAGTTGGTATCAGAGCCTAGGTTTGAGGAGCCTAGGGATGAGGTGTAGGTTATTCTTTAACCTGATACCAACATCACAGTTGGTATCAGAGCGTAGGCTTTATAACCTTAGGGACAAAGTTTAGAGTTGTCTAAAAATTGTGATACCAACGTCACAGTTGGTATCAGAGCACAAGGTTATATAGACCTGACTCTTGATTTAAATTCATAAAACACAAGCCATTTCAACCAGCGGAAGT
This sequence comes from Stephania japonica, assembly GCA_039657345.1. Classification (NCBI taxonomy): domain Eukaryota; kingdom Viridiplantae; phylum Streptophyta; class Magnoliopsida; order Ranunculales; family Menispermaceae; genus Stephania; species Stephania japonica. The sequence continues at coordinate 52,478,994 of CM077558.1, forward strand.
TAGGAATGGTTGAACTTAGAAGTGGAAACCCTACGATCCGGATTTAGAATCCTAGTTGGGGAGTGAAGATGAGTTGGGTAATGAAAACTGAAAGTTATTTGTATAAGTATGTTTTATGTGTGTACTATATGGTATCGGTAGCTATTTATTGACCCGGGAACGCGCCTTCGTTATCAGATAAAGATGACGGATCAGCGGGGTCTTAATGACGACAACGGGACATCGAGTCCTTGAGCTGTCAGTATTGAGGAGTTTCGGACCTTGACGTAGAGAGTTGCAGCTCAGGAGCGACAGCTGGAGGAGATTCTGGCGATATTGAGGGCGTCAGTTGCGGCTGCATCGGTTCCATCTACGGCTAGAGTAACCGTTACTCAAGAGGCGAACATACCGGGGGTTACGACCATGACTTTGCTTCCTACCACAACTGCAATGAGACCAGTGATGGCGGTTGTACCTCGTGCACCGATAGAGATTGCACCAGCGACACCGACAGTGTATGGCACTACGGCGACTACTGAGGCAAAACAATGGCGAGAGTTTAAGAGGCATGAACCTGTTGTTTTCTATGGAGGCACTGACATGACCGCGACAGAGTTGTTCCTAAAGAATCACGAAAAGATACACCATATCATAGCTACTGAGGAGCACATAAAAGCTACTATTTCTTCCTCGATGTTGATGGGCGAAGCTGACAACTGGTGGACTACTATTGTGAATACCAGAGGCATGTCGAAGGACTGGGTAGAGTTCAAGACCCAGTTCAACATGAAGTACTTTCCTCCCACCGTGATGAGAGCCAAGAGGAGTGAGTTCATTTCCCTGAGACAGTTAATAGATGAGTCAGTCATGAAGTACATGGGATGATTTCTGCAGTTATTACCCTATGCTGGAGGATCAGCTAGCACGGAGGTAGATCGGGTGTACTATTTTACTGAGGGTCTACTACCTGAGATAGGAGGTGCGATCGTTGCGACCGAACCAAGGACATTGTAGAAAGCCTATGAGCGTAGCTTGACTAGGGAAAGTTACCTAAGTACTCACCCGGAGGAGTTTGAGCGTGACCAGTCTGAGTTGCAGTTAGAACACCAATCAGAGAAACAAGACAGGAAACGGACGAGGAATCCAAATGACAACGGTGGTTCTCGAGGGCAGAGGGTGTGTTACCAATGCGGACAGCCCGGACATTTTCAGAACCGATGTCCTGATTTGTACGAGGACCAGCAGGATGACGATCAACCTCAAGCCATTGAGGACGTGCACATGGCAAGTGAACAACAGTTGACAGCAGTTCGTAATCCTATAGGAGGTGAGGAATTTTCCTGGTTAACGTACATGCATGGAACTAATTATTTGAAACTTTAGGTGCTTAGATGTGATGTCGGATATCATGTGACAGAGTTAGGGTCGAGACTGGTTAGAGTAGTGTCGATTAAACGTAGTAGAGTTGTTTAGGGTGAGACAGACCTAACTTAGATTAAAGTCTAAAATAGATGGTAAGTTTGGGCACAATGGGTTGCCAAAACTAGCCACAAGTACACCTAAAAAGAGGCAGGACCAGACGGGTTGTGATTCATCTTACGATGCATGGACACGTAGTGTACATGGTGGCCACGGTTGCAACTTTGTTGAACATATTTACTGCCTTGGTAGGAATAAACTTACGTTGAAACGCGAGTAGGTTGGGAGGTAATTACGGGTTTGACGTGCGAGTCACGATCGTAGCGCCTTACTTCGTAATTACCTGACTTGTGTTATGATGGTGGAGGGTGTCTGCGATGAGGTCGTTGGCATTCCTACCATTTTGGGGAAACGGGAATGGTCTAGAGAAACCGTAGTTGCATCAGGCTGTTTGAAGTGATCGGTGACCCATAGTATAAAGACTGAGATGAAATCAAGCTGTTCGAAGTGGCAGAAGCCCACAGTTTGATAGATGTGGAGACAAGGAGTGGATTTAGGACGTTGTGCTGTTTGAAGAGACTTTGTACAAGTCCGCAGTTCAATACCTAGTGTCAAGCTGTTGGAAGTGACTCTCGCGAGAGTCTGCAGTTGGTCATAGCTTATTGAGCTGTCTAAAGTGACTTTACATTGGTCCGTAGTTCAACGACGAGGAACGAGCTGTCTGAAGTGACTTCGAGGTAGTCCGAAGTTCGAGGAATAATCCAAGCTATTCAAAACGGCTCTAAGCCGCAGTTTGGAGGAGGTGAGAATGGGTGTAAGGTCTCCTTATTCACTCGAGATAGAGCTAATTTCGAGGACGAAATTTTTGTTAGTTGGGGAGACTGTAACGGCCCGAAAATTTGGTTATTTGTGAATGATGATGTGTAATATGTATTTATACTAGAATTTGAGTGACCGGACTGTGAAGTCGGTGAATGAGTGGGAAAAATGGACGCGCGGGATTCGACAACTGGGTTACGGGTACACGGGAGACAAAAAACATAATTAAAAGAATTATTTAACAATTTTATAGTTCAATTGTGTGAGATAAAAGTAAAAGTGTGCACGTGACGGGAAAATACGGGTCGATGAGGTAAGATGGGTCGGGGAACCCTTGGGTTAAATCTTGAGACGTGTGGGTTGGTAAAAATGGGTGGACACAACTAGGACACACACCACTAGTCCTACCATACCTATTCAAATTTTAAACACTCACCCAACCCCATCACTCACATCTCACACCCCACCCACTCCCATCACTCACCACACCCATCCCGTCACTCACATCACTCTCTTACACCCCTCCCTCATCTCACGTTACTCACCTCACCCTCTCCCATCTCATTTAAACACATCTCTCACTTTTCTCTTACGTTCTCTCTTCATTGTTTCTTACTCTCTCATTCACGAGCTTTCTTTGCTCATCCCTCACGGTCTCCCTCACTCTCCCTCTTCTCACCAGACCTCTCTCTCCTCGCCGGTGACCGGAGATGAGACGCCAGAGGTAAGCACTCATCTTCTCTTTCTCGAACTCTCGGTTCTCTCTCTCGGTTTGCTCTCTTTCTTTCCCTCTTGGTCCTTCTCTCACTCTCGGGTTGCTCTCTCACTCTCGGCTCTTTCTCATAACTATTGGCCCTGGCCGGACCAGTGGTGGCCGGGGTTCACTCCTCACCGGAGGTCTCTCTCTACCTCTCTATCCCTCTATCTTTTTTTTTCTTTTTCTCTCTCCTCCCCTTGTTCTTGAGCACGTTCACGGTGGTTGTGCATTTGAGCACCGCCACCACCACTGTACATCCCTGGCAGACTGGCCGACGACGGGGACAACCCTACGACCTCACCAGAACCCCTAAGCATCTCCAAATGTGGGGGACGTGAGCTGTAGTGGTGGTGAAGCCCGTGTATCACGAAACAGTTGGTGAAGACAACTGTGAACTCCTCCTCCTTCCCTTGTCGAGTCCGATCGATGAGGATGGTGCAATGACCAGGGGTCCGGTTGGGGATGACTTAACGGTGTCTCACCGGAGTCCTCGACGACCCTAGAGCACCCCCACCTCAAGCATAGGTTATATAGCTATATTGTGTTGTTTTTGTACCCATACTTGACTGTTTTCGGGTAGCTGCCTGGCGGTGCCGCAGCCGGCGACCACCGTGGCCTAGAGGACTGCTGGGGGGGTTGCCATGACCTTATTGACATTCTCTAGGGTCGAAACCAGTGGGCCTTGTGAGTATTGTCCTTTGTATTTCATGTGTATAGTGATGTTTTGTTCGCTGGAAAACCACCTCACCGGCGACGCCACCGTCGGACCACGATGAAGGGGACGTTGTCGGGGACCCCACCAAACTCATACGTGGGTCCCATAGCCCTAAGAGTGGTCGCAACAGTTTCATTTCGAGTTAAAGTCTTGTTATTTCATGTGTTTGGTGTGGTGGAACCTCGTCGGAAACCACCACTGCCGGCGGTGCTACCGGCCGGACCACCACCAGTGGAGGTTGTCGGGGATCTCATCTAACATGGTTTGAAGTCTCACAACCCTTGGTTAAGTTCGAAACAGTGTTATTAAGGCGTTTTGACGTGATTTCATGTGTTGCCGTCGTCGAGTCATAATTTGTGTGTGTTGACGTAATTTCCGAACTGGTGGAGGGTTTTCCGGCATTACCCATGCTACGATAACCCTTCCCCCAACATCGGACAACACCAACGAAGTTCCATGTTCGTTTGTACATGTCAGTTCGGCTTTCATGAAGAGTTATGCTTGAGTATTGGTTGGTATTGAAACATCGCGTGGCGATGAGTGGTTATGACGTCGTAGTCATGTCGCCGGTTCTCGAGACCATGACATGACCCACATACGACCGAGCCGAGCCTATGATTCGTGATGAGGCTTATAAATATTGTGTTTTCAAAACCCGAGAGAGAGTATTTGTTTTTCGATTAAATTGTCGTGTTGTTCGAGTCATTTAAATCATTGGGGATAATGATAAGTTTAAACCTAGGTTTAGTGAATAACTTGACCTATTAATACGAGTTCCCGACCTTGTCAGGTAGCGGGAAACTTGGGGATACGCGTTAGAAGTCGCGGGAGCGTTGTACGCGGGTTACGATAGTTCAGGTAAGTACACTTGCCTTAAAAAGCATTTGTACGATAGTAAGCCAGCTAAGAAAATATCATGTGATTCATTTCCATTTCTTTGTGTTTGTTATTATCAAATTATTGGCATTCCATTCCCTATTCCTGGTATGTGTGTTCTTGGCATAAGTGTGTGTCTCGAAGGTACATGTGGCCTGCACTAGAAAGGATAAAACGCGGGCACTCGAGCGCACGAGTGTTTGACCACCCCTAGTAATTGTGTGATACCATGTACTGGATTGTTGTGGATTTCGATGTTGCGACATCGTTGTTGTGGAATTTAGACCACTTATTGCCTCTCTTGACTCGTAGAACACGCATGTTTCGATTGTTGTCATTTTCAGTCTATCTATCGTGCATCTTGTTTATTTAAATCTCTGTCTTTCATATACCGCATGATATTTGGACTGCTTTATTTGAAAATTCATGAATTACTGTTATATTCTTCTGGCTTTACTTTCGATTTCTCTCAGTTGCTCACCGTCTAGTTTGTGACGGTGGGTGCGAATAGGATGAAGAGCGGTAGGGGCAAGGGACCTTACCTAAGAGACTTTTTGTGGCAATTTGGACTTGAAATTGAGATGTAGGCTCATGTTTATTTCTTTTTGTATGACGTTTATATATATATGATCGTTTTGGGACGGGGAAATATGTTTTGAGGTGGATTCCATCAATCCATTTTGTTGACTTGATATGAATATATCGGGGTTTTTCACATTTATATAGATTCCTAATTTCCTTTGATTGAGTTATTTCCCAATTCTTGAGTAGTATGTAATTTGCTTCCTCTGTGTTATAATTGCAATAACTCTTTCATAAAACGTGAAATTTTGATGTTTTGAGGCTGACTAGGCTCGTCAGGTTCGCTGAGAACTGACTTGGGACCTGCACGGGTCTAGGCCGGGCGTACCCAAATGCATTGGAAATTTGGGGCTGTCACACCTCTCTTCCTCTTCACTTTTTGCTTGGAGATCAAGATAACCACAGGGTGGTTTTGGACGGCCGAAGCTTTGCCGAAGTCCCACTTATCGCCGAAATCTAGGTGAGAACCTTGCTATCTTATTTATCCTCTTTATTATTAGGTTTTTTTTATCAATTCATTGCGAACCATCGCTATGACCAAGGGTGGCTTGTCGAGATGTTCCTGGTGTTCCACCAGTGTCTCGGCAACTCTCAAAGCAATTAACATGCGACGTTGAGCCGGTGTTGTTAATGGATATTGGGTTTGTTATTTTGTTAGTTTTTCAATTTATTTGGGGATATCTTGAATTCTCGACATTATCGAAGTTTTAACAATGATTCAAAGTTGATTTTGGTTGGCCTTGATGTCCAGAAGCATGTTGTTGTTAATAGCCGAGAGTAGGGTTTCATTTTGGGTGTTCAGTGATTTTTGGAAATTTGAGTTTTGCAGAGAACATCGTGAAGGCATCGTGCGCTTTGTAGCGTGGCAACGTCTCTCACTTATGTGAGTTATAGAGAAGGCATTTTCATTTCACACGCCGAGAAGATACCCAATTCATGGGTACACGACGTCTCTCACAGACGTGTGTTCCAGAATCGTATTTTAAGTTCACACCCACGCCGTGGTGACGTTGTGAGACCAATGCTCATGGTGGCGTCTATCGCGACACTGTAAATAGTGTCTAAGTTTATTCTAGATTTTGTCGTGATGACGCTGTGAAGAACAACTCCCCACGGTGTCACGACGGTGTGAGTCTAGATCTATGATTTTTCATAAACGTCGTGGGAATGCCTTGGGCCCATGTGCTCACACGTGACCCACGTATGTATCAACCATAGGGCCATCATATGGCGCCGTGTAGGCGCCAGGGGCGTCTTTCTGGACGGTGCTACCCACGGCGTCTCCGACAGTGAAGTAACTTGAAATTTTGGAAAAATTGTCTAAAATTCAAGAACTTTGGGGGTTTATCTAGGGGTATTTATTGACCATAAACCCTATCCATTAGGGTTCAAGCCTTTGTCAAATAGTTGGAAACCCGGAAAAACACGTTAAAGTCGCGGGAGTAGTACCGTATTACAATTAGATAGGTAAGTACACTCGTCTACATGCTTATGTATATTAGTAAGCCAATAAGGAAATCTCATATGATTCATTGTCATTCATTGCTATCTTGCCCTTATCCATTATTGGTGTTCAAATTCCATTATTTGCTTGGTATGTTTTCTTGGCGTAAGTGTATCGATATAGTATCATGTGGCCCACACTAGTTGTGGAAACTTGGGTATTTCCTGCCGGAATTATTGCTACCCACAGTGTTGTGTGAACCTGGGTACAAATTTATGAAGGCGTCATGTGGCTCGAACACCAGTTGGGGAAAAGCGAGTCATTTCCTGCAGGAGTGTCTGACCACCCCTGGTGTTGTGTGAACCTGGGCATTGGATTGTTATGGTTATTGTTGTGGATTTAGACCGGTTATGAGCCTCTTTTGACTTTTAGAACACGCATGTTATCGTTGTTAAGTTTGTTTATCATGCACGTCGATCTATTTACATTCTTGTTCTTTCAATTACAACATGATATTTAGACTGTTTTACTTGATGTTCATGAATTATTGTTATATTCTTCTAGCATTACTTTCAATTTCTCTAAAGTTACTTACCGTCTAGTTTGTAATGGTGGGTGCAGATATCCCGGAGTGCTCGAAGGGCAAAGGGGCCGTGCATATGCGACTTCCTTTGAGGACCTTTCAGAGTGATTCTATTTCAGGATTAGGTTAGGTTTGGTTCATGGTTGATTGTTGATTGTATGAACTTTTGATCTACTATATTTTGTCTGTTGGGATGTAAGACTTTTGGATATCATGTAACTTGTTCAGTCATATCGATATGATTTTTACATGAATATCTGTATTTCTAGGTTTTACATTTATAAATGTCTGATTTTCCTTGAATTGAGTTATTTCCCATACATTTTGATTTTACTTATAGTTTTTTCATTACTTAAATTGATAACTGCGATAACTCACTTCATAAACTTATTAAATGGATAAACGGAGGCTGACTAGGCTCGTCAGGTTCCCAGAGACTGGACTCGGGGGCTTGCATGGGTCTAGGCCTGGTGTACCCAATCGCATTAGAAAATTGGGGCCGTCACACTAAAACCTAGGTCGAGACATCTATTTTAGGTTCGATGACATGTAGCCGAGACTTATCCACTAGGCTCGATGTTGTCCAACCAAACCTCTTTGGTGAGATTTAATTAACAACTGCCGATCTAAAGGTTCGATGGGTTCCAACCGACTTTCCAATTAAAGGTTCGACAAGCTGTTACCGACACTCCAATTAAAGGTTCGGTGGGCTCCAACCGACTCTCTAATAAGAGATTCGGACCTCGAAGTCGAACCCCTTGATGATGCCTACTAATTACAAAGAAGAGTGTGTGGGATGTTGTAACGACCTAAATTATAATTGTCATTATTTATGATGTCATTGCAAATGTGGATGCCAGCGGGGACGTCGTGGGTCCCACATCGAGGCCAAAAGCATGCTCGAATTAGGTATACAATCCTTTTTGTGTGCTTTTGTTGTATAATTGTGATGTGTATGTTCAATTTAGTTAAATTGCATCGCAATATGTATGTTTATATTGCTCATTAACGAGTGAGATGGTGTGACTGTGTTTTTGTCGCGACTAGTACGTAGGCTCGCATACTAGGTGACGAATGACCAGTACACTAGGACGGGGGACTAGATACACACAAGAAATGATAAAATTCATTAAATAACTAATATAAAATGATATTGAGATGGTTGGTACCGTCATTGTGCTCGAACGACACTAATCGAGGGTCGGAGCCAGGTATTGGAACGCCCGGGAGTGCATATAATTGGTGCCATGTGGATAGAGTCAAAGAGAACCATATGGTCAATTTTGTCTCATTTGAAAGACATTTTGACCCTATATAGGCCATCAAATAGGGTATTGAGATTGGTGTGTGAGTTGGGATGAAGGATAGCATATATAAGTGATTTTTCTTTCACTTTTCATCAACATCTCTCTCCTCTCTTGCAAAATCGAAAATGGTGACAAAGAAGTGAGGGTTTGGAGCTTCTAACTTGGTCATTTGAAGTGTTTGGGAGTGGGGAATCAACAAAGTAAGGTGATATCCATGATCCCCTTTCCATTCTCTTTCATTCAAGTGTGGTTTTAAACATGATAGTGAAGTATTCATGGGTTGAGTGAATGCCACTATTTTTATTTAGTTTTTGGTATTTGTGGAGTGCTATGGATGTGGAGAAACAAGTTTGAGTTATTGGTTTTATTGATTGGTTCATTTTCATGAAATTAAAAATTTTAAGTTTGATGTTAGATTCGGGATTTGATGCATGTTTGATATATTTTATTGTGCCTCTAGCTTGTGGAAGTGTTGTTTAATCCCCACGAGTCGAGGATGGTGTCGATAGTGTTGGTGGAGGATTGGATGGTGTTTTTTCAGCAGTTACTAGCCATAGGCCCCAGCGCGCTGGACAATCTGGTTTAATGATAAAGATGAGCAGGATTAACACCAGCACAATGGATCATCCTCCAGCGCGCTGGGTGTCATCAGATAGCCATTTTTGGTTGTTTTGTGTATTGTAGATATAATGCTTATACTAATTGACATAATATACAAACAATTGACCATAAATCAATGATAAATGGTAATAGGTCACTTTGGGTGATAAATTGTTAGATATCAGGGATTCGACGGTATTGGATTGGGGTTTACTTTACGGGACAAGGGGTGCAGTTTGAGGTGTGTAGTATCTCAACTGAAATTCACTTAGTACTTACTGCTTGATTATTTGAATTCTGTCCATTTTATTTAATACTCTTATTTCCTGTTATTGTTTTACGGTGGTTGAATTTACTCATACCTGATGTTTATTTATTGCGGGGGCATAGGTCCACTAGGCCATAGCATGTGTTCTAGTCATACGCGGATGAATATGCTACCCGGGTGTGCTCAACTTTTGTGGATGCGCCATGGTCTACGCCAGCCACCTAGAGGTCCAGGGTCACCCGTTCGAGGTATCCTTACAGGCCGTGCCTGGCGTATAGCCCAAATTATGGCCCTAGTCTAACTTTAATTGTGCATGCACTTTGTTTCCATACTATTTATATTCATACGATGATCTTTAGCAGTTGTCTGTATTATTTTCTTCCGCATGGTTATTTATAGTATTTTAATTCCAGCAGTTTATTTATGTATTTACTTGGTGAATTTCTTGATTACTTACTCTCTGGACTCGTCATCTACCTTTTTGTGATGGCTTGAGTGCAGATCCTAGTACGAGCAGAGGAAAGGGCAAGCTTAAGGACTACCTGTGATTAACTGCATTTCCCTACTTATACGTTTGTTTATATTTCTTCGTTTTATGATGGGTTTTGGGGATGTGAGAGACAGATTTAACTTGTATATAACTTGGAGGTTATATTTTGATATTTTGAAAACCACACCTGATATGTATATGTTGTATATTTTAGTATGGTTTCCACATTAGGTAAAATATACTTAAAATTTGCTTTAAATATTTTTTTGATGATTTAAGTCTTTTGCTGCGTATTTTGAGGTTACATGATAATCACGAGCTCTAAACTAATTTGATTCAAACAATTATTAATAAACAACATAAGTTAGTGAGATTTTTATTGATATTAAGGTTTGAGTATTCGTGGGACACAGCTGGGAGGTGAGTTGGCTAGGTCGTAGTCCCTCGATGCACGCCGTAGTGGCCAATGGATTTGGGGTCGTTACGGTGCACTTAGTATTTGTAGTGGGGTGCACTAATCACAGTGAGGGCATAAGGGCCATTTTGTAGTATGATTGATTTTTTTATGTTTGACTTTTTCTGGGGTGCACCTAGTAAAAGGTGGGGTGCATTTAGCTGGATTCTAAATTTTAGGGCAAATTTCCAAGGAAGAATTGGAATGCTAGCAGAGGAAATAAATGAAGATGAACCTCGTATTTCTCCATTTCGATCTTCGCAGAATCACTTAGCTGGGAAGGAGCCATAGCCATGAACGAACAAGAAATTGAATTTGTACTCTGATTTGGTCTTTTGGATTTTAGTTCAGCAAACACCTCTCTTCTAGTTCTAACCAAATGCATCGATGTCTGTGCGTGCAAGAATTGATGCGTACTAAAAAAAATGATATATTTTTTTTTTGGCTTAAGTGGGAGCCAGCTATCCCTCAAACTTGGAAAATTTGACAAAATAGCCCGAAATGAAAATAATGAAAACACGGTGATGGTGGGTTTTTGGTGCACCTGTCACCGATGCCCCTCTTTTGCCTAGAGTCTAGTACAGAATGAGGAGAGCAGCGAGACGTTGTTGCAGGTTCTCTATGTGAGCGATGACTATTGTCGATGATCGACCAAACACGACGACGAGCAGCGTCTCAAATGGCGGTGTCACCAACGATGACATGAGTTTGGACAGTCTTGTTGTCTTTTCTTATTTGGGCTAGAGATTTAGAGTTTTTTTTTTTGCTCTGTTTACGGGTTTGTTGCCCCTTTCATGGGGTTATTATCCTCCTTCGAGAGGTTGTTGTCCCCCTTTATAAAGTTGTTACCCTCCTTGTGAGAATGTTGTTCCAAGCTTTAGAGTCATGTAAAATTTGTTATCCTCGTTGTAATAGATTGTTGCACCTTATTAGATTTTAGGAACATCAATGTAACAAATTTGATAAAAAAAAAAAAAATGCTATAATAAAAACTAACCCAATTTTTTTACATAAGTTTTTTAGCCTAAAATAAATGTCTAAGTTACCCTTGAATTCTATTTGCCACAACTTCTCTCAAATTTTGGGCAACTCTTCTAGTGTTCTCCTTTTCAAACTACATTTCATAAATCATTCTCATTATCATCTCCTCTACAAACTACAATTTCGTCCATCAACTCTTCTCATTCTCCTCTCTAAGTTGCAGTTGAACAATATCCTTATGGTCACAACTCTCTTCAAAAGCCAATTGATCTCATTTTTCTTTATATCAACCATTTTTTTCTAATATCTTGTTTTTTCAAGCCCTTACTTTGATACATTTGTTTATAGGGAATGCCACAAACCCATTCTAAAAGCTTAATCTTATTAATGTGTGTGCATTAAAGCTTGCTTACAAGATTGAGGAAATACCTAAAATGTTTAGTTCAATAATGTCCTTAGGAGCTTAGAGTTGTAGAAAGTTTGTTTGAATACATGCCAATGAAAGATTCCACATGTACGGACTGAGATTGTCTTCTTTTTTTTTCAAGCGTACGCTTGGACTGAGCTTGTCAACTCTTGATGCTATTGTTATTACAAATAATTGCATAATGCTATCTATATTGTTAATATTGTCAATATTAACAATATAGATAGCATTATGCAATTATAAACATTATGGACATTGATAATATTATATGTATACAAATTATTTTCTTTTATATATATATATATATATATATATTATCAAGATCAGTCACTAGAACAATTTTAGTCTTTAATAGAAGTTTCAAAACCCTTATTAAAGATGAGTGTTATTAAATATGATGTGAGAAATGTGTTTGATGAGTCGTGTTTTAATTCATAGAAGAGTTTTGGTATTTAATAATACTTGATTGATAGAGGTTTTAAGCAACATTTATGTAATACTTGTATTAGCAATTAAAATACGACCCATCGAACACGTTTCTCACATAGCATTTATAACACCCATCTTTCATAAAGGTTTGAAACCTCTATTAAAGACCAAAATTGTTCTAGTGAGTGTCTCATTCTATATTACATCAGTGACATGTAAATTTTTAGTCTTTGTGATTGTAAATTCTAATAAGTTTTTTTTTTTGACGAAAAATTCTAATAAGTTGTTAAGGAAGCCTTATTCATGTGGTAATCAAATTTTATTCAAAGGATCATATTAAGATAATCAAATTCCTTCAAACAACACAAGTCTACCTCTTTAGGTGCCTTTGCATAAAATATAGATTGTTCATATAACATTCTTAAAGAGAATATTTAATCGATTCTTATAATAATATCTAGGCAAACCCATTTTTTGATCCCTGAACTTTCAACCTTTTATTTTGGTCCCTAAACTTTGTTACACATTTAGTTCCTTAACTTTTAAAAGGTTGCACACATTTAGTCCTTCTGTTATATGGACCGTTAAAGTCTAACTTGACTGACCATGTATCTGATTTTTCCATGAACCGGCGGTTCAACTGTGAACCGGACCGGTTTTCCCTTCATCGATTCTCTCTTCCGATCATGAATGTCTTGCTCAATCAATGAGAGGAGTAAAAAAGATGAACAGACCGTCTTTGAACATAGTAATTCTATGAACATTGTCCAAACGTTTCTTCACATTTCATAATTCAATCTCTCTCTACTTTTCAAGTCTTTAATCGAAATGTGGTTTCGTATTTTTGGGTTTTGTGGCTGCTTAGGTTATGATTTTTGAATTAGATAATCATGGGCTCTTTCTAGGGCCCTTTTTGATTTCAGTTTTCTAGTTTGGTTAATGATGTTGGTTTCATTACAAGTTTCTCAAAAGTAGAGAGTGATTAAATCTGTGTCGAATGTTTATCTTCACAGCACAATTGGGACTTGCATGCTTTTGCTATCATACAAGCGAAATTAAGGAGAGAGAACTTTAAAAAAAAAAAAAAAAAAAAAAAAAAAAACAAACAAATTCTTCAACTGTATTTGAATCTGGAATTAAAAACACATTTTACAAACCCAATTCTTCAACTGATGTCCAATTCTTCAACTGTCTTTATAGGATAGTTGGGATTCATCAACGAAAAGTTCAGAAATCAAACTGTTGGGGCGTACTAGTTGAGAGAACAAATGGTGGGAAACGATCGATATATATTTTTTTTTTGAAACAATTCAGGTGCTACTTGATTTAGAAGAAAACTATTTGAGTTTTTTGAGTTTGATTACCGGAGGTTTAGTAGAAAACTGGCCACATGGTCTATTACATTAGCACGTCAGTAAACTAAATGGTTCTAGTAGGGAAAGGATCAAATGTGCACTCTTTTGAAAAGTTGAGGGACTAAATGTGTAACTTCAAAGTTCAGTGACCAAAAGTATAAAAGGTTGAAAGTTCAGAGATCAAAAGATGGGTTTTGCCAAATATCTATTGACAATATTGACTATATAGACAATATGGATATATTTTGACTAAGTACTTCAATTTCATATCAAATTGATTTTCATAAACACATATCTCCATCCCATATATATAGATCAATTAAGCTCAAAGATCGATGATCCTAACATTTACATATTTAATTTAATTTTGTTTATCCTTTCTTTCTTCCAACAAGGGTTTTTTTTTTTAACTTACAAAAAAAAAAAGAACGACGAGATTCTTTTATTGCAACCCTAGAATTTTTTGATTGGAGGGCATGGAGATAATATCATCAGTGTGCAATATACCATTGTCAATATTGTTTATATCATCTACATTGTCAATGATCATATATCAACTTTATGTGAATAATGAGGAAAGGTGAGTTACTCTTTGAAACAATATCCCTCTCAATCTCTCCTAACTTCATTAAGTATCTCAATCTCAATCTCTCAATTTTTGGTACCAAGATTACTCTTTGAAACAATATCCCTCACAATATACCATTGTCAATATTTTCACCAATTACTTCCACTAATTAATCATCGTCACTGGGATCACAACTTCATTAAACTTGAACCTCTCTTTGTCCCTCTCAATCTCTCCTAACTTAGCATTTACTAAATGGATTTGAGGCGGGATGAGAAGTTTCGTACCTTGTTCTCCGAGTGATGTCGGAGAGTTTCATAGGCAATGCCATCCAGCACAGCACGTCCGAGGACCTTTTTAAGCTTTTCCACACCTCTCCCTTCACATAACCCCAAACAAGACTTATCTCGTCAAAGGAAATGGTGATGAGCTTGTTCAAGATCTCCCCGCGCCGCTTACAAGCAGATCCTCTGCCACTGTTGGACTTAAAAGCATATGGAAAATGATAAAATAACATATTTTGAATGCACACTTGATATACATTTTGTTTTTTAGCCTATTTATAGTGTTTTGTTAGATGTGAAACTCGTGTCTGGGAAGATAAAAAAAAGTCATAAATGGCTAAAATATAAAGTGTGCGTTCAAAGTGTGTTATATTATCATTTTCAAAGAGCATATAGTCAACGACGCCTTTATACCTTCTTCATCAACTTGCCCACAACTTTCATAAATTAACACACTCATGTCATATCACACAATTTTCTAAAGTTTCAAATTTTCAATGTATCTAGCTTGTGTTTATGTATGGACTTACGTTTAAGAGTGGGTAACCCACGAGGCTCACTATTCTCACGAGACTCAGGTGCAATCGACACTAAGTGTACCCAGTAGCTCAGACAATCTTGACACAATAGGGAATCACATGCCTAACCTGCACAATACCTTTGTCAAAAAAAAAAAACTACGCAATACCCACACAATCTCAAGCTCGCCCTTACCGTTAGCCAACTCATCCAATTATCGAATTTCCAAGATGAATTGCAATGATAGCAAAGGAAATGAATGAAGATGAACCTCGTATTTCTCCATTTTGATCTCGGCAGAATCACTAAACACTGAAGGAGCCATAGCCACCAAAAAATTGAGAATTTGTACTCTTATTTGGTCTTTTGGATTTCAGTTCAGCAAATGCCCTCTATTTTAACCAAATGCATCAATGTGTGTACACACAAGAATCGATGCATATATAAAGGACACTAAAAAAGAATATGGTTACGAGCAAAAAAAAATATAAAAAAGAATATTATTATTGCAATTTTCTTTTATTTTTTTCTAGAAATTTATGTGGGTGTTGGAACCTTTTTCAACCCCATCTTATTTCGATTTGGGTAATTTATAATGAAACCGCAAAACTCAAGAGAAATTGAGTTACCGAACTTACAACTGTTGGGTTTTGGGGTTCATGCGCAGCGTTGATTTCAAAACAATTTTGAGAAAAACCCCAACAGGATCCGAATCTGATTCCATTAAAATACGTTTAGACTATGAAAACTTAATCATACCTCAGTCGCAATGTACCTTTCTGAAGGTTAATCGATCTCTAAGGCGCTGCCAACAACGAACGCCCTCTATCAGCAGTCCACACACGAATGGCGGCCGAGATTTGAAGTGTTAGCTTCGAGAGAATACCAAACATTTTTGTTTCTCTCCAAAACGATCCAGAACATACCAAAAACCTCTAAGTTGTTTCTTAAAACGAAAATAGAGTTTCAGCCTTTTTAAATCTTTCGTACTTGTATTCTAACTCAAAGCGTCTATTTATACAACCCTTGTATATAGACGATTAAGTAAATTACACATATACCCCTACTTAAAGAAGTATAAGTGTAATACGCTACAAGGACGTTTCTGTCATGAATTTTATCATATAAAAATTCATTTTTCTGAACTATCTTAAAATCTCGCAAAACCATTCTCGGTGTGCGACCCAATAGGCTCATACAACGTTGGCAGTGTACCAAAACATATTTTGGTATACAAGTCATAAGCGGCCTCTAGCAAGACATTATGACTACCCAAGTTGTACGAATATCAAATCGATATAACCTAATCAATAGTGTATATAACATCCTTTTGTCACACGATATCCTTTTGATCAAACATAAGGCATGGAATTGTCATCCAACATGTTCAATCGTACTAGTCTTGATTTCTAGGTAGATCGAAAACATCTAAGTGACATTGATCAATATCAATTCACTTAGACTAGGCCTTTTAACGATCCTAACACATCGAGGATCCACTTGGATATCTCTCTTTATATGAGAGGGACAAATTCTATCTCGATTACACAACTTCACCACATTATTCACACAGTAACCAATCACAACCTTTATAATCATCGGGTTAAAGACAACGTTTGATTGCGTCAAATCACTGTATTCCTAATGTTGAAGTCTCTGGTAATCACAAGTCAGAGGACTGAAAAATATATCTATCATGAGAAACAACTATGACTTAATCCATGTGATGCTCTCATAGCGGGTCGGTCCAGTACTTTGTTCCCTAACAAGTACTCATGATCTTGATTCGTATTCCTATACGTATGATCATCAATCAAGACTCACACTAGTCTTAATTCATTATAGTTCCTTGTATAATAATCGACTAGGGACATTTAGGATATTTCTGTAAATACCCATGGATCTTATTATAATGTAAACATGCAAATCAATTATAATAAACAGCAAATGAAATCCTCTATTTTATTAACTAAAATGTATTCATAAAGACTGTTAATGGATTGACCTAGGGCACATTTCCCAACAACAACGATTGGAACCCACAACTTTGACATCAGTCAGAGTTGATGATGTTCATCTCGTTGTCATTGCATTGCACTGGGCCATTGGACGAGTTATATTGCCAAACCAAAAGAAAGTAGTTCCCTAGGTTCCTTTCTAGTTAGAAATTTTCTCTTAAATGTGACACAAGTTGAATGCGTCAATAATATAATATTACCTAAACCAACTATTTTGTAGATAGTGACAAATGGTCGATCTTACAGAGATTGGTAGTCTTTATATAGATAAGAAAATAACAAGAAGGGAAATTGGGTTTTGAAAGTAATATAATTAACTAATCTAATTACTAAGAAATTAAATAAATAAATAAAACTAGATTTGCAAATAATTAATTAAAATACCTAGGTCAAGACATACGAGTTTGGTTTGAAAAATATTGAATTTGGTCATCGCTTTACAAATTATGTTTAATTCAATTTCAATAGGTTAGCTATAAGATTCGACACGCGCCAAAATCCCTAGTTCTCCTAGTCTCGACAACCAAGGTACAATCGTTGGCTACTTCCCTAATCAACACACAACCTTAGACAGGGGCATAGGATTTAATGCATTGACATCAATGAATTCTGTAAGAACACTAACTCTAGATAACCGAGTCACAACGCATGCTCAATTTAATCTAGATTTCCTTATTAACCTGTTCTTCTTGAAAGGTACGAATCAATCAATGGAACCGGTCACTACTTTGTGTTAAATAACCTACGCGATTATGTATGCAGGGTCTTTAACTAGCTGTAGATCTAATGACTAGAAGTGTGTATAGGTCTCTACACAAACCTAGTATAGATCATAAAATAAACATAGCAGTAAAGAAAATACCAAACTTAGATAGAAATTGAAATTAAAGTTAAAAAACCTCACAAATCCATTAGTAAAAGTTGTCAAACCTCCCTCGTAGTCTGACCTAGGCCATGAGATTAATGTCTCATGGTTGAAGAAAATACAAAAGAAAAGCAGAGGGAGAGAGTAAAGAACAGAGAGAGAGGTCCCCTCAATGCTAAAGTACCCCAGATTTTAAACCACATTTGGCACCAACCACATCGGGAGCCGTCCATTTTTGCCTCACGATATGTGCACACGTATCTCGAGGCCGAACCGACGGGTCCCGATGAGTTGGTGCCAAATGTGGGTTAAAATATGGGAACTGTAGCGGACTTTAAAATCAAATCTTATCCTAACTAAAACAAAACAACAATTTGACTTCATTTCCTTTTTTTTATTAGCAAAGATCAAATCCGATTTAGGTTATATCTGTAACTGCAAGATATCTTGCTTTAGCAACATAAAAATATGATTTGGAATATGTTCCCAAATCTTAAAATCAACATCACAATGAAAAGCTTTCTTGCCATATAGTGTGGCGGGCCCAATTTCCACATTGGTCCGCCACGGGAGGCCACGCGGGCCCACAACTGTCCACGTCACCGCCAGCTGTGTCCCACGCCCAATTATCCATTATTAATCAATTTCCGGTTAACTTTGATGATATGAGTTAACTTTTGTTTCTTTAATGTTATTTAACCTCAAATTACGCAACGGAATATTTACTAACCACAAAAAGATTTATCATGTATATTATGAGCATAATGCCTAAGTGGAAACCATATCAAATGTACATCATATACATATCATCTAAGGTCCTCAAAATGTCAAAATATACAACCTATCTCTCAAGTCCCAAAACCCAACATAAAACAAGTAAATATAAACATACGTACGAGAAGGGCTAGAGCTGTCAATCGATGTAATCCTCAAGCTTGCCCTTTCCCCGACTCGTACTAGGATCTGCACTCAGCCATCACAAAAAGATAGATGACGAGTCCAGAGTGAGTAATCCCAAGGAAATTCACCAAGTAATTACGAAAGTAAAAGTACTAAAATTTTAAATACTATAATTTAAACATGCGGAACAAAGAAATAATACAGACAACTGTAAAAGAAAGATCATCGCATGCATAAATATAGTGACGAAACAAAGTACGTGCACATAAAAATCAAACTAAATCATACTTCGGGCTTTTCCCCAGGCACGACCCATGAAAACACACTAATGGGTTGGCCTTGGACCCTCTAGGTAGTCGGCGTAGACCCACGACGCACCCACACAAGCCTACCATACCCGGGTAGCCTATTCACCGGCGTATACCTAGACAAGTGCTATGATTTAGTGGACTCTATGGCCGTAACGAATAAGCACCAGGTGGGGAGTGATCTCAACACCGTAAAGACACCAGGTATGAGTACACTCCACTACCGTAAAGTCACTAGGTGAGAGTACTCAGCCACCGTAAAGCAATAATGAATGGAGTAGAGAATAAATGGAATTGAATTCAAATAAATCAAACGGTAAATGCTTAAAGTGAAGTTCAATTGGGATACTACACACCTCAAATCGCACTCCTCGTCTCGAAAATCAAACCTTAGTCCAGCTCCAATAAATGCCGACAATTCAAACTATCACCCGAAATATACCTATTATCATTTATCACTAAATTAGCTTCAATTTAATATATTATGTCAATTTTTCGTTTTCCGAGGCTAAAACCCCGACTATTATCTGGCCAACATTTCCAAGAAAATCCCAAATTTCCTTTATTTGATCAAAATATATTTTTTTTCTAAAATTTTCCTATTTTATATGAATTTTCTATGAATTTTCCAGATTTTTTTTTTCCAAACGTTTTTTTTTTTTTTTTTTTTTTTTTTTTTTTTTTTTTGAGTTAGGGTGAACCGGACCGGTTCACCCGGTCCGGTTTGGCCCAACCGAACGGCCAACCGGGTCGGCTCGACTCGCCCACAGGGCGGGTCGGCCCGACCCGGTTGGGTCTTCTTCTTCAATAGAGGCGCACAGCGCCTCTGTTTCACGAATTTTTTTTTTCAATGAATCGCGAGGGAGAGGGAAAGGGAGAGGGGAGACGACATGGGTGTCGTCTCCCTCCTCGGACGAACTGCTCTCGCAGTTCGTCCGAGCTCTCGAGCTCACCCCACCTCCACCACCAAATCGCTACCACCACCAACACATACAACAACAACAACAGCAACAAAACAACACAACTCACCTCCTTCGCCTCTCCACCACAAGCTCAATCTTTCTTCCTCTTTCTCCCGATTTCTCCTCTTCCTCCTCAATCTTCTTTTCAATAAATCGAAATGTGGGAAAATGAGGAACTGTGGTGACGGTGTGGTGTGTATCCCCATTTTTGGGTGAAATGACCATTTTGCCCCTATGATCTTATCCTCGTCCTTCACACTCTAATACCCTTTTTAGTCATTTCACTATTATTTATTTATTTTTTCTGATTTTTAATATATATATTTATATATATATATATATTAAATTCCTTATATACATATATATATATAAATATATATATACTCACCCATACTTTTCGCGCCTAAAATTTTGTCGTGCGCGCCAACGAGCATACTCGGGCGTGCACACTAACGTACCACCCATGTGTGTCGACCACGACCCCACGTTTTACTAGGCGCCCATAACAATTTACATATTTTATCACATTTAATCCATTTAATGTGTGTAATATTATTTCTCAACTTAAAATTTCGTCTTTAATCTACCCGGTACCCGCGTCGACACGCATATCGATACGAATACTCATCACACAACCTCACACGTCAATTTAAAATATAATCACACACATCGCGATGTCGTTTATCCTATTTTAACATAAACATCGCAATTTAGTCAAATCAACAAACAAAATAACTATTTACCTAATACATACGCGCTTCAGCCTCGCTGTGGAACCCACGAACGTCCACGTCTGTAATGACGTCATAAAATAACGGCAAATATTAATTGGGCCGTTACAATTCTTCCCAACTAAATTGAAATTTCGTCTCGAAATTTAAGTTATAATCAACACTCACTAGGAAATAACTGAGGATATCTCTGTCTCATAGTCGACTCGAGCTCCCAGGTGAGTCCCTCAGTCCCGTGATGCTTGCCATCGTACCAACACCTTCGGAATCTCCCTGTTCCTCAGAGTCTGAACTCTACGATCCATAATCTCAACGGGTTGCTCTTCATATGAAACGTCAAAACGAACCTCAATCTGTCTAATATCCACCATCGGCCTCGGTCCTGACTAAGCTAATCTCAACATAGACACGTGAAACACTGGATGAACGCCTGCTAACTCTGCTGGCAACTCCAATCTATATGTTACTGTCCCAACGCGTGCCATAACTCTGAAAGGCCCAATGTATCTTGGTGCTAGTTTCCCCTTGATTCCAAACCTCTGATGTCCTTTCCAGGGCGAAACTTTCAGATATACCAAGTCATCCACATCATAACTCAAACCCTCAAGATACCTATCAACATATTTCTTTTGCCTATCTTGAGCTGCTTGCAATCTCAACCTAATTTGTCGAATCTTCTCGGTATGATCAACAACCACTTCAGGTCCAATCACTGCCACGTCCTCAGGTGCTGCCCAACAAGCTGGTGATCTGCAAGGTCTACCATACAAAGCCTCAAATGGTGGCATACCAATACTCGCCTGATAGCTGTTGTTGTACGCGAACTCGCACAACGGCAAATACTCTTCCCAAGCACCTCCAAATTGCAAAATGCATGCTCTAAGCATATCCTCCAATATCCGTATCAATCTCTCTGACTGACCATCTGTCTGAGAATGATAAGCCGTACTAAACTGTAGTCTCGTCCCAAACTGCTCCTGCATGCTCTCCCACAACTTCGAAGTCAACCTGGGATCTCTGTCAGACACAATAGATAGCGGTACTCCATGTAGTCTAACAACCTCTCGCTCAAAATGATACTCAACTGAGGAAACGAATACTTCATCGATATAGGAATGAAGTGTGCAGACTTCGTCAATCTGTCAATAACAACCCATACAGCATCATGACGTCTCGCAGTCTGTGGCAATCCGCTCACAAAATCCATCGTAACATGTTCCCATTTCCACTGTGGAATCGGTAGTGGCTGTAACAATCCAGCTGGTCTCCTGTGCTCGGCCTTAACCTGCTGACAAATATGACAAGCTCTCACATATGTACCCACATCGGCCTTCATCCTAGGCCACCAAAATAAACGTTGCAAATCATGATACATCTTGGTCCTGCCAGGATGAACTGTATACCGCGAACGGTGTGTATCCTCAAGAATGCTATCATGTAGTTCCTGCACCTCAGGTATCCACAACCTGCCCCTTGTGTCTCAAGCACTGGTCTGAACCACTAGACCAATCTGTGCAACCCAGATCCCGAGCCGACACAGTGAAGCGAGCAAAATGTCCGTCAGCCCTTTGCCACTTAGCGACCTTCTCTAACGACACAACAGGAACACGCATCCGGCAACGAGATATGAACATCGCAAAAGCATCGACAAACACAACACCGTCGCGCCTCCAAAAAATCCATGCTCATGTGTCATATGCCGCAAAGATAGTCGACTCTCTACACCACTCCGCTCAATGCATCGAAACTACATTCGCCTTCCCAGGATGATACTCAATCGCGAAATCGTAATCTTTCAGTAACTCGAGCCACCGTCTTTACCGCATATTCAGATCTTTCTGAGTGAATAAATATTTCAAGCTCTGATGATCTGTGAATAACATAAACCGCTCCCCATAAAGATAATGTTGCCAAGCCTTGAGCGCAAACACAACTGCAGCTAGCTCTAAATCATGTACCGGATAATTCTCCTCGTGGGGTCTCAATCGCCTCGATAAATATGCAACTGGGTGTCCTTCCTGCATCAATACGCATCCCAACCCAGTCCCGGAAGCATCTGTGTAGACCGAGAAGCCTTTCCCTGTCTCAGGTAGAGCCAACACTGGCGCCGAAGTCAACTTCCTCTTCGACTGTGACGACCCGTCCCCAACCTAGGGTCAGGTCGCCCAGCCCAGACTGCCATTTAGACCCGATACCTGAACCAGGCCCAAATAACGGTCTGGCACGCCTAAACAAATAAACTTGCGGAATACACATTGGCTAAACAAAGGATAATAATTGCGGAAAGAATATAAAAAGATATCTTAAGCCAATAGATTTAAGTTCATATAACATTTATAAAAATTATACATCTGTTCATGCTCCTTTAAACTAAACCAATTAATTATAATCTCCGAAATGGACCAACTAAAGATAATTAGGATTCAAACTACCCAAAGATCTATTTTAATTTTTAACCCCAAGTTGATAGTTTCAAAACCAAATATACATGATATATATACAAAGGCTCACATCAAGAGGAGACTTCAAGCTCGTCTCTCCCTTGCCTCAACCTAGCGCTGTCGTGGATACCTGAGATATAAGTGGGGTGAGCTAAAAGAACCAACAGAGCTCAGTAATGCGGAAAACCCGCTTAACCATCAAATATGCAAGTAATACCTAATAAGCATGCAAAGTCTAGCATGTATTTGAAAAACAACCAAACAAGGATTCATGGAATAATAACATGTAGCAAGATTTTATAAGAGATAGACTTATAAATGAATCATCAAATACTATCATGGACATAAGGTTTGTAAGCCACAAATAAATAGAATTTCATCCTTTCATAACAAATATGACGTATTCTTAAGCCATCAAATTATAACAACAATAATCATGCATAGCATTAAAGAAATTGACAAATCATTTCATAATTTCAAACTTTCACATAAATGAGGGGGTTTCGCGAGATTATGTACTATAAAATATAATAATACGATAAGTCGATGTTCCATTCAATGCATACTAGATATTGGCAAGAATCCGGTGACCGATTCTCCTACTCTCAAAGTGATGGAAACAACCAGCTAGCACACAGGCCTTATGTGCCCTCTCGTTTGTCCTATCAAATCAACAGTAGGTTCGTCCAAGCCATCACCGATGCACATCTCTATGTCTCAAGAGTACAAGAGAAGGTAACTCCAACTCATGTCTCTACATGACATACTTATGAATTCAATTAGTCAAGTAAAGCCCTCGGTGATAAACTCCACACCCTGGGGTGTTAACGACCCTCGGTGGTAAACTCCACACATTCTGGGGCCATGAATAACAGTGCATTTACATTCCATAGATTCGTAGATTCGAGCCAATACCACGACGCAACCCATAAATCCCAAGTCTTTAATTCAAATTATGAATCCTAAGCATAACTAATAATCATGCCATATTTGATAATTGAGCAAGCTCCCCACTTACCTGCACTCGCCGCGAATCCTAATCTCGTTCCTCTCGCATTTGGGCTCGATGTGAACCGTCTCGCGAATCATGCCTTCAATGGAATCTTTGACTCAAAATCCTTTCCAAAATCTCATTCTAATATTAGATCAAATATTTCCTTTCTTATTTTTTTTCTATTTTCCTCGCGTTCTTGCCGATGTCGACGCCATCGAACCTTTGGTCTCCAAATCTTCAATAAATAATAAAGAAATCAAGGAGGGAAGTGAGGTTGTACATCTCTTGAACTTGAACCCTCCTCTTGCTCTCCTCCTCTCTACGAGGTGTTTTATAAAATTGGGGCTAGGGTTTTCTTTGATTTGCTTAAATAGCATTAGGGTTAGGGATTAGGGTTGTGAATATTTACAATTTGTCTAAACTCCATTTTTTTCAATAAAATAAACAAATAAAAGCTTAGATGGGATGAGGGGAGGGTGTGTTACCTTCTTGAATGTTTAAATGGACTTCATCATCATCTTCTCCATCATCAACCCTCCTCCACTTCTCTCCCATCTCAAGTTTGGGGTTTTAACCCAAAAGAGGCTACCAACTTTATAAAAGGTTTATATAGGTAGGGTTTTAGAGTAGGGTTGTATACAACATTGTTATTTTACCAAAATACCCTTATGGGCCTCCAAATCATTTACATCCACTTAACTCCCTATTTAATATATTTTAGGCCGTTTTCATTAATTTATCTTAATGAGTATTTTGACCAAGAACGTTTCCACAAATCTTTCCTTAATTAATAGGATCTATTAAATTTGGTTTAAGAAACGTTTTTCAAATCTTTATTTTCTTGTGAGTTTCCTTAATAAGAACGGGCATATATTCTGATATCTCTTCAAACCGCATAAAATGTGCATCTCGAGGTGTAGGATATTCTACTATATCACTAATAATCCAATCCAAAGAAATTCAACACACATTTAGTATTGAAAATCACTAAATTACCCTCGAGTCGGGTCAAGTAGAATTCGGGTCGTTACAATATCCCCAATTTTAAGAACTTTCGTCCTCGAAAGTCAAAATAACGTACATTCATAATTTGACTGGTCCATTCGTAATGGTTTCCCTAATGACCCATTATTTAATTGGTGTCAATTCTCTCTTACACGTTCTGCTTATACCCCACATAAAATATAGTCTTACTCTTAACTCTACTATCTCAACATTTTCATTTCTGTCCCACTGACCGAAATTCATAAGGCCTCTCTTATAGGTTTCAATAGAATCATTATACTCAGCCACTTGCCAAGTTCTTCTGTCATCACATGTTCTTAAGGTAGTCCTTTATAATCTTCACCGAATTCGCAATATACGCTCAAATCGCTCAACTTACAGAGAGCTAGAACCATACTGAGATATGATTTGGTGCATATCTGTGTCAACAAACATCTCTGCCTATCTGGCATTGAAACCATACCACCAACTGGTAGTAGGGAAACAAGGATAGCTGTCTGCTATAACATGAGCACTAGCACACCATCTCTATCAATATCTCGGTTACGCATATCATTGAACGACTCATCATGTCTTTGCGGCTTATCTGTGAAGGCTACAAATGGGCAGACCTAGTATTCCTTTCTAGAATAATACCTTAATATTATTGGCATCACATGTTTATCGACATTCATTCTTATAGGTTCATATTTCAAGTCAACTTTTGACTAATGATCCACTTTGTAGCTCCTCTGTCACACTTAACTGTTAATTGACGTAAACAAGCTTCCACTTTTAAATTCTTGTGGAATATTTTTAACATCGTCATTATTTCTAAGTAGGTTTCAGCATTCATCTGAATGCGCTCCATTGCATCACCATTTTTTTTATTTCATACCAAGATCTTTTATCACTATATCTCGATTTTCAGGAAATCTATCGTATTGTGTCTTCGTACTGATCAATTCTCTAGGTGACTATTTTAAACATTGTTGACTTAGTCATGACCCCTTTTTGGTATACAATGGTCCCTTCTCATCTTTCTAAGCTAACTCTTAGCTCTTATAATGTGTTTAGTACCTCACTCTCTGAGAAACGAAGGTGATTTAGCTTTCATGTTTCATTGCTAGTTTAGGGTATTTTCACTTCATCCTTAATTGTTTCGTACGTATTGTACAGTATAAATCTTATTGGGGTTCGATCCTAACCTAGGATCCTCACTTTTAATAGTCGACTTATCACTGATCAGATCTTTCATCTTTCCTTTCAACCATTTAGTTTGGTAGTTTATATGTTTAATGAAATCTTTGACTTTTATCAAAAGATCACAAGTTACTTCCCACAAGTGATCAACATGATTCTTCGTGACGTCACCATTTTGATTACAAATTTTGTACTTGAATATGGTACTATTGCAATACATATTGTCTCTTTTGAGTTCGCAATTCTTCTCATCACCAAATTGCTCATTCGTTTTCCATGGGTTGATCCTATTCTAGGATCCCCAATTTTAAAAACCAAGTCATTATTGACTAAGGTTATATAACAATCATTTGTCTCGATTACTCTTCAACTTCTTTTTTTATTCAACCATTCCCTACCAATCTGGTTACGTTTCATTTTTACTCAACAGCTATGAGTCCACACGTCTAATCATATCAGAAATATTCTTTTCATTGGTGTACCCCCAATTTTAATGATTCACTTATCATCGAGTTCATTATAATATCATTAACTGCGTCATACGCTCTTTAAAACCTATTAATATGACTCATACATACCATTTAGTTTGGGGCTTCCTTTAATTATTCAGTCATGGTACTGCTATTGCATACTCTCCATTCATTTTAAACACAATTTATCAATTCCTGGTATCCCCAACTTTATGAATCAACTCTCTTCTAATTATGTTAGAATAATTTCTTTGTTGCAGTAGTTACCTTTGATTTATATCATTTTAACCTCAGATCTTGAGTCTTTACAACATCTACAAATTTTCTACTTGGCAAACACGATCTTCACACATGGCTATTTCACCAAAATAGTCTTTGACTTTGGATCTTCAGTTTTAGTAACTCATCCATCTTTGAGTGCACTAATTTGATATTTTGTATTCACTAGATTTTCTCATTGAATAGTTTTCAATGTAATCTTTAATTTCTCATTTGTCATCTCGTACATTATGCACTTATGCTTCGAGCTAGCTCTCAATTTGGGTTCTCATATTTAGTATTCAACCTATCGATAACTAGCTTAGCTTTATTTTTCTTTTACACAAGTTCGATCGAAACTTGAATGCCATAATTCAATAAATCAAAAAATTAAATCCAAATCAAGGTCCATTTCAAAATATTAAGTTTCGATTTTTCAAGCTAAGTCTAGCTTATTTTTATGGAATCATCTAAAAGCTTTCTCACATTTCAAGCGAATTGTAATACCTCTTTCGAATCGATTTGGTCAATATACTTTCAAAATATAAATCACGACCACGAGAAAATTTGTATTCCAACACTATAAAATGGTAACATAGATCCAAACGATGCTTTGCATTTTCATCAAGTCTAAACTTTGAAATTCAGTAAAACTCTTTATGTAAAGATTAAAATTACAACGTCAAATACTCGAAATATGTATAAGTCTATTCGCTTTATCTTTTAAACACCAAGGAAAATAAATGGTTTCTTTTTTTTTGTACTTGTTTGCCTTTTCAAAATTTTGTAAAGTCACGTTAAATCCTTCCATGAAAATTTCAATAAAGTGCGGCAAACATCCACTTGAAAACAATACAAAAATCATGGTCCAATATAGTCGAAAAATCATTTTTCGATAAAAATAGATCACCTAAAACAATATAATTCGATCTATAGCAACCACCTTCAAATCGAATTTATAGACCAATGATACACATTTTTTTTAATCGAGCATTAGAGGTTTTAAAAGTATACTTGGCGTCTATATCTTGAATTAAGTTCAGCCTCTTGGCCAGACGAACTTGCTTATCATTGTTTGAAACCAAAGATTCATTTGCATCCTTACTAGGATTGTTAACTTCCGTTTTCAACAAGACATCGTTAATTTTAATTATCCTAATAGAGTTTTCGGCGTCAGAGTTACTTCTCTGAAATGTGACCACGTCACAATTCCGTCTTGTGTATTTAGAGTGGCATCTCATTGTCCTTTCAAGTCTATCAATTCTTGCTTAAATCTTTATTTGCCACTCTATCGTCAAGTATAGGCGCATCTCGCCATACAATTTTTACTCTAAGTTTAGTCGTTCTATCAGAACCATTCTTGCAGCAAAGCATTGTAGACTTCCTTGCAACGCATGTGGAGCCTTTGGCGGACTTCCCTTCAATTTTCTTGTATCGTTAATTGTCATTCCCAACTCGTGGAACCATGGTTTCACGTCTTAAGGAAAGACATTTACCTATATATCTAACGATATATTTATATATACAAAGTAGCAAATAATCATCACATTAAATCTTTTTCAAATTTCTTTTGTCCCATCCCATCCTAGGATTTATCATTATTGTGTGTTAAGTCGACTTTGAACCAATGTCCCATACCACTGATTTGTTCGACTTAACTTGACCTTTAAACTTAAAGGCCCTACATCTTAGGTTTTCCTAACCTAACGTTTCCCTAGGTTCTAATCCCTAGGCTCTGATACCAACTGTGACGACCCGTCCCCAACCTAGGGTCAGGTCGCCCGGCCCAGACTGCCATTTAGACCCGATACCTGAACCAGGCCCAAATAACGGTCTGGCACGCCTAAACAAATAAACCTGCGGAATACACATTGGCTAAACAAAGGATAATAATTGCGGAAAGAATATAAAAATATATCTTAAGCCAATAGATTTAAGTTAATAGAACATTTATAAAAATTATACCTCTGTTCATGCTCCTTTAAACTAAACCAATTAATTATAATCTCCGAAATGGACCAACTAAAGATAACTAGGATTCAAACTACCCAAAGATCTATTTTAATTTTTAACCCCAAGTTGATAGTTTCAAAACCAAATATACATGATATATATATATATATATACAAAAGCTCACATCAAGAGGAGACTTCAAGCTCGTCTCTCCCTTGCCTCAACCTAGCGCTGTCGTGGATACCTGAGATATAAGTGGGGTGAGCTAAAAGAACCAACAGAGCTCAGTAATGCAGAAAACCCGCTTAACCATCAAATATGCAAGTAATACCTAATAAGCATGCAAAGTCTAGCATGTATTTGAAAAACAACCAAACAAGGATTCATGGAATAATAACATGTAGCAAGATTTCATAAGAGATAGACTTATAAATGAATCATCAAATACTATCATGGACATAAGGTTTGTAAGCCACAAATAAATAGAATTTCATCCTTTCATAACAAATATGACGTATTCTTAAGCCATCAAATTATAACAACAATAATCATGCATAGCATTAAAGAAATTGACAAATCATTTCATAATTTCAAACTTTCATATAAATGAGGGGGTTTCGCGAGATTATGTACTATAAAATATAATAATACGATAAGTCGATGTTCCATTCAATGCATACTAGATATTGGCAAGAATTCGGTGACCGATTCTCCTACTCTCAAAGTGATGGAAACAACCAGCTAGCACACAGGCCTTATGTGCCCTCTCGTTTGTCCCATCAAATCAACAGTAGGTTCGTCCAAGCCATCACCGATGCACATCTCTATGTCTCAAGAGTACAAGAGAAGGTAACTTCAACTCATGTCTCTACATGACATACTTATGAATTCAATTAGTCAAGTAAAGCCCTCGGTGATAAACTCCACACCCTGGGGTGTTAACGACCCTCGGTGGTAAACTCCACACATTCTGGGGCCATGAATAACAGTGCATTCACATTCCATAGATTCGTAGATTCGAGCCAATACCACGACGCAACCCATAAATCCCAAGTCTTTAATTCAAATTATGAATCCTAAGCATAACTAATAATCATGCCATATTTGATAATTGAGCAAGCTCCCCACTTACCTGCACTCGCCGCGAATCCTAATCTCGATCCTCTCGCATTTGGGCTCGATGTGAACCGTCTCGCGAATCATGCCTTCAATGGAATCTTTGACTCAAAATCCTTTCCAAAATCTCATTCTAATATTAGATCAAATATTTCCTTTCTTATTTTTTTTCTATTTTCCTCGCGTTCTTGCCGATGTCGACGCCATCGACCCTTTGGTCTCCAAATCTTCAATAAATAATAAAGAAATCAAGGAGGGAAGTGAGGTTGTACATCTCTTGAACTTGAACCCTCCTCTTGCTCTCCTCCTCTCTACGGGGTGTTTTATAAAATTGGGGCTAGGGTTTTCTTTGATTTGCTTAAATAGCATTAGGGTTAGGGATTAGGGTTGTGAATATTTACAATTTGTCTAAACTCCATTTTTTTCAATAAAATAAACAAATAAAAGCTTAGATGGGATGAGGGGAGGGTGTGTTACCTTCTTGAATGTTTAAATGGACTTCATCATCATCTTCTCCATCATCAACCCTCCTCCACTTCTCTCCCATCTCAAGTTTGGGGTTTTAACCCAAAAGAGGCTACCAACTTTATAAAAGGTTTATATAGGTAGGGTTTTAGAGTAGGGTTGTATACAACATTGTTATTTTACCAAAATACCCTTATGGGCCTCCAAATCATTTACATCCACTTAACTCCCTATTTAATATATTTTAGGCCATTTTCATTAATTTATCTTAATGAGTATTTTGACCAAGAACGTTTCCACAAATCTTTCCTTAATTAATAGGATCTATTAAATTTGGTTTAAGAAACGTTTTTCAAATCTTTATTTTCTTGTGAGTTTCCTTAATAAGAACAGGCATATATTCTGATATCTCTTCAAACCGCATAAAATGTGCATCTCGAGGTGTAGGATATTCTACTATATCACTAATAATCCAATCCAAAGAAATTCAACACACATTTAGTATTGAAAATCACTAAATTACCCTCGAGTCGGGTCAAGTAGAATTCGGGTCGTTACATCAACTCTAAAAATGCTGCCTCACAGTCTTGAGACCACTCAAACTTGACATCCTTCTTGGTCAACCTCGTTATCGGCGCTGCAATCAAAGAAAAATCCTGCACAAATCGCCGGTAATAGCCCGCAAGCCCCAAGAAACTACGAATGTCTGCAACTGTCTCAGGTGTCTTCCAATCAATTATCGCTCGAATCTTGTCTCCATCAACAGATATTCCTTGACTACCAATGACATGTCCGAGAAATTTCACCTCTCTCAGCCAAAAAGCGCACTTGTTGAACTTAGCGTACAATCTGTGCTCCCTCAACGTCATAAAGACATCCTGAGGTATCTCTCGTGCTCCTCACAAGTCTTACTGTATATTAAGATATCATCGATGAATACAATCACATAACGATCCAAAAATGGTTGTAGTACTCGATGCATCAAATCCATAAAGATAGCCAGCGCATTAGTCACCCCAAATGGCATGACTGTGAACTCAAACAATCCATAACGCGTGCTAAACGCCGTCTTCTCTATATCACTCTCTCGAATCCTCAACTGATGATATCCAGATCGTAAATCAATCTTCGAGAAAAACTTAGCACCCGCCAACTGATCAAATAGATCATCAATCCTAGGAAGTGGATAACGATTTCGAATCGTCACTTGATTCAGCTTCCTGTAGTCTACGCACATCCTCAAAGAACCATCCTTAACAAATAGGACTGATGCGCCCCAAGGAGACATACTGGGATGAATAAAACCCTTCTGTAGCAACTCCTCAAATTGGGATCTCAACTCTCCCTGCTCCAACGCTGACATCCTGTATGGTCGGCTATATATCGTCTGCGTCCCCGGAATCAAATCGATCATAAACTCAACTGACCTAGGAGGTGGTAAACCTGGCAAATCGTCGTGGAATACCTCCGGAAACTCACACACTACTGGAACATCTTCTAATCTAATCTCTGATCTCAAGTCGGGCTCAACCACCGTCCTAAACGCCTCCATCTCCTGTGTCGTAGCTAATCGACCTCTGGTAATCGGTAAGTCTGACGCCGTAGCAACAAAAGTAAATACCGGAATGCCCTCAATATCAAATACTATCACCTTACCAAAACAATCAATGTGTGCGCGATATGCTGATAACCAGTCCATACCCAATAAAGCATCAAACTCTAAATACTCTAGGACACGAAAGTCGACAGGTAACTGGTGTCCCTCAATCTCTACTACACAATTCCGGCATATCCGGTTAGGGTAAATCTTGTCCCCAGCAGCCGTACTGAGGACAAGATGTGGATCTAAAGTCTCAATAGATAACCCTAACTGTCCGACCCTACGTCCCGATATAAACGACAAAGTACTACCGGAATAAAATAATACATGCATGGAGACATCGCATATAGATAACATACCCTCGACAAGCTGACGAGTCGCATCATGATCTGACTGTACGACAGTAGGTCTAGCAGCAGCATGCATTCTCTCCCTAGCTGGCTCAATCTGTGGTCGTGAGGATGAAGCTGACATCGGACAATTTCTCAGTATATGTCCGACCTGATGACATCTGAAACATCGTCGCGTATCCTGCTAATCCGACTGTGACACTATATGCACCTGAGCCCTGTCACGACCCCGACCTCTCTGTCCTCTACCACGACCTCCTCCATCTCGCACACGCTGTCGTGGATGCTCAAATGGTGCAGGTGCAGCAACGTACACTACCTGCCTCTCATCTCCTCTCTGCTGCTCGAAACGCCCATCTCGTCGACCCTGATTATGTCTCTGTCTGTCTAACTGATCTCTCGGTCTCTGATCAGACCGAGAACTCTGTCCAGACCCTTCTCCAAGCTCACCCCGGTGTCGTAGATATGTCTCACGAGCTAATGCTCTGTCATAAACACTCTGTAGCGTCTCTGCACCAATTGCGACTATCACCCCACCAATCCTCTCATCCAGACCCCTGATGAAATAATAAATCTGTAATCTCTCCGTGTTAGCCACATCCATAGCATACATAATGAGATACCGGAATCGGTCCATTGAGAAACTGATATGGTACCCTGTCGCAAACTCAAGAACTGCTCCCTCAATCGTAACTGCACCTCTGTGGGAATATACTCGTCTAGAAATAACTGTCTAAACTCTCCCCACGTCGCTGGCGTACCATGTATGTCAGTGTAGGTGGTCCACCAAACTACGGCCTGACCCCTCAAACAATAACCTGAAATACGTGCCTGATCCACCTCGGGTACCTCCAAAGAATCGGTGTAGTCGTCATGAGTCATCAACCAACGTCCTGCAACCTCAGGATCACTGACTCCAATGAAGTACGTAGGGTTAAACCTCATAAAATCCTTCACCATCTTCGCTGCCTCTGACATCCTACTCCTAGCAGTCGAAGTCCCTATCTGCTGCTCCGTAGTAGTGGGTGTCACCACAGTAGTCTCTACTGGCGCTATAATAGGCTCAATCCTCTCTATCACTGTCTCTGACCCAACCGCTTGCGTAGTAACAACTGGAGCTAATGTTGTATGAGTAGTAGTAGGTGCAACACGCTCAGCAGTCGGTGCCACTGCTGGCATCCTCGAACTCCAGATATATTCCATCAACTCGCCATCTCGTGCGCTCGTTGAAGTAGCTTCTTCTCTCTGTAATAATCTTCTTCTTTCGATCGATCTACAGCATCATGGCTCGTAAATCAGCTACCTCACTAGTGGTATGGTCACTAGTATCCCTAATCTCATGTTGAGTAGTCGGTGGCGTAGTAGGAGTCTGTCCGTCCATCATAAACTGCACAACCAACGTGCATTGGATCAGACTCAGTACATACGCGTATAATATGTAGTACACAATCAAAACATACGCATACGTAATTTCCTAAATTTACCCGCCTCACATTACTTCCCAACTAAGTCTTTAATCATTCACTTGTGGTTTCCACATCTAAGATTTATTCATGGAGTTTATACTATTATTCAATCTCCAATTCTCAAAGTTTGACCTCGCTCTGATACCAAAATGTGGCAGTATCAGAGTTAACTATCATCATCATTTTATCCTTTAGGTTCCTCAAACCTAGGCTTTGATACCAAAATGTGGCGGCCCCAATTTCCACATTGGTCCGCCACGGGAGGCCACGCGGGCCCACAACTGTCCACGTCACCGCCAGCTGTGTCCCACACCCAATTATCCATTATTAATCAATTTTCGGTTAACTTTGATGTTATGAGTTAACTTTTGTTTCTTTAATGTTATTTAACCTCAAATTACGCAGCGGAATATTTACTAACCACAAAAAGATTTATCATGTATATTATGAGCATAATGCCTAAGTGGAAACCATATCAAATGTGCATCATATACATATCATCTAAGGTCCTCAAAATGTCAAAATATACAACCTATCTCTCAAGTCCCAAAACCCAACATAAAACAAGTAAATATAAACATACGTACGAGAAGGGCTAGAGCTGTCAATCGATGTAATCCTCAAGCTTGCCCTTTCCCCGGCTCGTACTAGGATCTTCACTCAGCCATCACAAAAAGACAGATGACGAGTCCAGAGTGAGTAATCCCAAGGAAATTCACCAAGTAATTACGAAAGTAAAAGTACTGAAATTTTAAATACTATAATTTAAACATGCGGAACAAAGAAATAATACAGACAACTGTAAAAGAAAGATCATCGCATGCATAAATATAGTGACGAAACAAAGTACGTGCACATAAAAATCAAACTAAATCATACTTCGGGCTTTTCCCAGTGCACGGCCCATGAAAACACACTAATGGGTTGGCCCTGGACCCTCTAGGTGGTCGGCGTAGACCCACGCACCCCACACAAGCCTACCATACCGGGTAGCCTATTCACCGGCGTATACCTAGACAAGTGCTATGATTTAGTGGACTCTATGGCCGTAACGAATAAGCACCAGGTGGGGGAGTGATCTCAACACCGTAAAGACACCAGGTAGGAGTACACTCCACTACCGTAAAGTCACCAGGTGAGAGTACTCAGCCACCGTAAAGCAATAATGAAATGGAGTAGAGAATAAATGGAACTGAATTCAAATAAATCAAACGGTAAATACTTAAAGTGAAGTTCAATTGGGATACTACACACCTCAAATCGCACTCCTCGTCCCGAAAATCAAACCTTAGTCCAGCTCCAATAAATGCCGACAATTCAAACTATCACCCGAAATATACCTATTATCATTTATCACTAAATTAGCTTCAATTTAATATATTATGTCAATTTTTCGTTTTCCAAGGCTAAAACCCTGACTATTATCTCGCCAACATTTCCAAGAAAATCCCAAATTTCCTTTATTTGATCAAAATATATTTTTTTTCTAAAATTTTCCTATTTTATATGAATTTTCTATGAATTTTCCAGATTTTTTTTTCAAACTGTTTTCTTTTTTTTTTTTTTTTTAAGTTGGGCCCCAACCGAACCGGCCAACCGACTCGGCCTGACCCGCCCAGGACAGGGCGGGTCGGCCCGACCCGGTTGGGTCTTCTTCTTCAACGAGGCGCACAACGCCTCTATTTCACGAATTTTTTTTTTTTTTTTCAATGAATCGCGAGGAGAGGGAGAGAGAGACGACATGGGTGTCGTCTCCTCTCCTCGACGAATCGCTCTCGCTCTCGTCGAGCTCTCGAGCTCTCCCTCACCTCCACCTCCAACCACCAAACCACCACCACCACCAACACATACAACAACAACAACAACAACAAAACAACACAACTCACCTCCTTCGCCTCTCCACCACAAGCTCAATCTCTCTTCCTCTTTCTCCCGATTTCTCCTCTTCCTCCTCAATCTTCTTTTCGATAAATCGAAATGTGGGAAAATGAGGAACTGTGGTGACGGTGTGGTGTGTATCCCCATTTTGGGGTGAAATGACCATTTTGCCCCTATGATTTTATCCTCCTCCTTCACACTCTAATACCCTTTTTAGTCATTTCACTATTATTTATTTATTTTTTCTAATTTTTAATATATATTTATATATATATTAAATTCCTTATATACATATATATATAAATATATATACTCACCTATACTTTTCGCGCCTAAAATTTCGCCGTGCGCGCCAACGAGCATACTCGGGCGTGCACACTAACGTACCACCCACGCGTGTCGACCACGACCTCGCGTTTTACTAGGCGCCCACAACAATTTACATATTTTATCACATTTAATCCATTTAATGTGTGTAATATTATTTCTCAACTTAAAATTTCGTCTTTAATCTACCCGGTACCCGCGTCGACACGCATATCGATGCGAATACTCATCACACAATCTCACACGTCAATTTAAAATATAATCACACACATCGCGATGTCGTTTATCCTATTTTAACATAAACATCGCAATTTAGTCAAATCAACAAACAAAATAACTATTTACCTAATACGAGACGCGCTCCAGCCTCGCTGTGGAACCCACGAACGTCCACGCTGGCGTCCACGTCTGTAATGACGTCATAAAATAACGACAAATATTAATTGGGCCGTTACATGTAGTCTGCACATGCATTATTCTCTCTAAATGTGTGGCTGAAAACTACACTTCACTCCTTATCCGTTTCCTTAGAATATTATGAATCAATGAATCTTGAAATTGCTTTGTGTTAAGTCCATAATAAGATCAATTGCTTCCTGTGAGTCTAGCTCCACAATGAGTTTTCTATATCTTTTATCTCACGTCATTTGTAAGCCATGTTTAACTCCCCATAGTTCGGTGCAAAGAGGTGAACACCGACCAAAATTTGCTTGAAATGCTGCTTGAAAATCGTCTTTCATCCCCCGTATAACTCCTGCCGATGTGGCTTCCTCATCATCCCTCGTACCGCCCCATCACAATTTATTTTCAGCCACCCCTCCTCTGGTGCTACCAAATGACAATATTTTCTTCTTGTTGAAATAGAGTGATCATTCCATAAAAGTCATATGCCACCAAAAAAGCCGATCACATCCTTCTTCCAACACTTACTAAACCCCAACTTCTAAATCACCGCATCTGTCGTATCACCAATGATTCTTAGCTCAAAAATTGCTACGATGTTCGCCTTATTTTGCTTCATTAACTCCTTAAAAACAGTAATAAAAGAGGATTTTTAACCCTTGATAATTCCAAGATATTAATAACATTGATAACAAATATAGAAAATAACTAAGAAACCGATAGGTATTGACCATCACCATTCGAACCTGGTTACTTGGTTACTCCATCATCTAAGATCATATGCTCAGATGCATCTTTCTCTTTGCTTCCATTTCCTACCTCTGGGACTCTCATTTTGCACTAGCTTCTGCTAGAATTTTATGACCATTGTTGACAGCGTTCTACATTATTCCTGTTCGACTGCATTTTTTTTACTCATATTAGCTGCTAATTCCTCTGGTGAGATACATTGATCTCAAACGCAACAGCCACGCACACAAGCACCATCACTTGATCTATATTGATCCATGTTGATGCGAATCTCGAGACCGATCCCTTGGATTTCTTCATGCATGTGCATTGTCTCCAATGGACCGCATCACACAATATCATCTCCATCAACTGAAATTAGTTTGGCTCCCTGTGCGCACGCCTCTGCCGCCAAGTCGTCGTACATGCAAAGCAAGTTTCTCATGTTGTGGGCACGCCAAGTCTGCCTCGGAATGCGTGCAGTGCAGTTTTCAATGTAAAATGTCCCCCGACATATGAATACTCTATTTTGAACAATTTTTTGCCCTGATTTCAATCGCATAGTCTATAATACTTAAAAATAATAAATACAGATAATTAGTCTAATATTTTGGAGACTTTACTACAAAAACACTCAAATACATAAAAATATTATGATACTATTACCGACTTATCAAAATATAACTTTTTTTATTTGGTCTAAGCCACTCAGTATTAAACCTTAATAGCTCTCGATCGGAGGTTTTAAAGGTACTCCATAACCAAGGCTTGAACTCGCCATCAAGTCGGACCCTTGCGTAAATGCAGTTTTTTTTTATTGTTGTGCTTCTTGAGCTACCGAGGATAAATAAGTTAGAACTTACAATGTTCATTCAAGCCCAAAACATTACTCTGCTTAAAAAAAAAAAAGTCCATCAATGTGCACAAAACATCACTCTCAATCCAACTCAATCCAATTTGCAAAATGCGGATCAGATTGGATTAAGTTCCACGGATTGATGTTTTCCTATCCAAAGATTTATGAAATTAGACTTAATCAAATGAATCACAAGAATTATATATCTCATGAATGACAAATTTACAACATACATTTCACAATTACCTTCAAAATGCAAGTTCCTACACAAATTCCTACATAAACAAATATGTCATCACAATGACCTTCAAAATGCAAGTTCCTACATAAACAAATATGTCATCTACTAATCTTCACCATAGACCCTCACAAAAGAACAAGCATAGTCTTTTAGATGTTATAATTTAGAGTTAATAGTTTAAGTTGATGCTCTTTAAGGTACTAAAGTGCATATGATCATATATGTATATGCGTTGATGTGCTAAACAGACTAGATCAGATTGGATTCGCGATTTTTTAATGTAAGATTTGTAATTGAATCCAGTCCAGTCGGATTAGTGATTTTTTAATCCAGTCTAATCCAATGGATCAAAAAATTGATTCAATTAGTGATAATTGGTCCGAATTGGACCAGAATTGCGGATTAGTGCAATCCGTGTGCACCCCTACTCTGCAGTTTGCACATATGGACTCAGCTTTCCCTCATTTGTAGTCTGATCAAAACCAAGAACAAAAGAAGTGATCTCTCATAACGCCATCACCTCATGCCCTTATAACTCTCTCTACAAGGCCCTTCAAGAAGACCCAGTTGCCATTTATAATCAGATCTCAAAGACTATGTTCAACTAATGATCACCTGCCAAACCAGTAAAATTACTACTACTATTTTTATTTTTTTGAAAACAAATTACTACTACTACTACTTGGTTGGCTTAATAAGATACAAATTTTGAATTGTCAAATAGCACTAATTAATTTCCCTTCTCTACCATCTGATATAGGGTAGCATCACTCATACAATTTCCCACTGTTGTCATATCAGCAAATTTATTGGTCATATTCAAGACTAAGGGTGCACACGGATTGCACAAATCCGCGGATTCGGTCTAATTCGGACCAATTATTACTAATTGGATCAATTTTTTGATCTCTTGGACTGGATTGGATTGAAAAATCATTAATCCGGCTGGACTGGATCGGATTACGGATCCTACATTAAAAAACCGCGGATCCAATCCGATCAAGTCCATTTAACACATCAACACATGCATATATTTCATCATATGTACTATAGTAGCTTAATTAACACCAACTCAAACTATCAACTCAAAATTAAAATATCTAAAAGACTATACTTGTTCTTAACTCTTTTATTATGCTTTCGACCTTTTTATTGTAGGTTGTATGTTCAGCGTACACTTTTTTTGTTCTTTTGTGATGAGGTATGGTGAAGATTTGCGGATGACACATTTATTTATGTAGGAACTTATATTTTGAAGGTTATTGTGATAACAATTTTGTGGAAAATATGCTATATATAGATTTGTGGAATTTATGTTGTAAATTTGTCATTCATGAGATATATAATTCTTGTGATTCATTTGATTAAGTCTAATTTCATAAATTTTGGATAGGAAAACATCAATCCGCAAAACTTGATCCAATCTGGTCTGCATTTTGCAAATTGGATTGAGTTGGATTGATGAATTATTTGGATTGGATTGGATTGTAATTTTTCAATCCGCAATAATTGGATTGGATTGCGGATTGACCCTAATTGGACTGGATCCAATCCGTGTGCACCCCTATGTATGATGGTATTAGAATAAGAGATATCATATTTTCATATTTTCATTGTGATGTTGATTTTAAGAATTAGAAATATATTCCAAATCATATTTTCATATTGCTAGAGCAAGATATCCTGCAGTTACAGATATAACCTAAACCGAATTTAGTCTTTGCTAATTGAAAAAAAAATAAGACATCATCTTAGATACTCTAAAACATTGATAGGGTCAAATGTCGGGGTAATAGTATATTGCATGTACATACGCAAAACCGTGACATACCTTAAGGAGCCTCATTGTAACTATTACTACATCGGAGTCTGGTGTACGAGATGAGCTTGGACTAGGTCTATATATATGCTTTGATGGTCAAGTATGAACTCTAGATTTCAAGCATGCACTTCCTAACACTACAAGAAAATGGGCTTTTGCAGAAAAAGTCTAAAATTTCGTAAATAAATCTTGCACTTACAAAAAATGTTTCGTAAGTGGATCGTAAATATAGGGTCGTTGTTAAAAGTCTTGTTGTCTTTGTACTTAGGGGTGCGCACGGATTGCACTAATCTGCGGATTCGGTCCAATTCGAACCAATTATCACTAATTTGATCAATTTTTTGATCCTTTGGACTGGATTGGATTGAAAAATCATTGATCCGGCTGGACTGGATCAGATTACGGATCTTATATTAAAAAACTGCGGACCCAATCCGATTCAGTCCGTTTAACACATCTACACATACATATATTCCATCATATGTACTATAGTAGCTTAATTAGCATCAACTCAAACTATCAACTCTAAACTAAAATATCTAAAAGAGTATACTTGTTCTTAACTCTTTTATTATGCTTTCGACCTTTTTATTGTAGGTTGTATGTTCAACGTACACTTTTTTTGTTCTTTTGTGAGGATGTATGGTGAAGATTTGTGGATAACACATTTATTTATGTAGGAACTTATATTTTGAAGGTTATTGTGATAACAATTTTGTGAGAATTATGCTATATATAGATTTGTGGAATGTATGTTGTAAATTTTTCATTCATGAAATATATAATTCTTGTGATTCATTTGATTAAGTCTAATTTCATAAATTTTAGATAGGAAAAAGTCAATCCGCAGAACTTGATCCAATCCGATCCGCATTTTGCAAATTGGATTGAGTTGAATTGATGAATTATTTGGATTGGATTGGATTTTAATTTTCCAATCCGCAATAATTG
Organism: Stephania japonica; assembly: GCA_039657345.1. Lineage (NCBI taxonomy): Eukaryota > Viridiplantae > Streptophyta > Magnoliopsida > Ranunculales > Menispermaceae > Stephania > Stephania japonica. The sequence continues at coordinate 52,520,140 of CM077558.1, forward strand.
GATTGGATTGTGGATTGACCCTAATTGGACTGGATCCAATCCGTGTGCACCCCTATTCAAGACATTATTTTTTTCAAAACCACGCCAATCTGAAAACACTAGTCTATAACAATAACAGAGATTTTTTACGTGGAAAGCCTCCAACAGGAGGAAAAAACCACGCGCCAAAGGCCTAAAAGTTTTCCATTAATCAAAACAAATACAAAGTTATATATATAAGATTATAGAACAATGGCCTCCAAAAAAGGTATGTGAATCTAAGCAACAAATTCAATAAAAAGAGCGGGTGAAACACAAACAAACTACATCACAACAGCACTCTTTTTTTTTTTCTTTTTGATTTTGTTTTTTGTTCTTTTTTTTTTTTTTTTTCATGACACAACAACACTCTTATTTTGAAGTATTGAACTAAATAGCTCTCCAAACATAGGCCTCCTTCATTTCGATGATCGCCTCACCTATCAACAAATCAACAAAAAAGAAAGTTATGAGATTATTTATATAAAGAGGAGAATATGACTGATTCATTGCTATAGGGACTTAATTTAATGGATCCATAAATTAGTTGAAAATTGTAGGACCCTAAATTTTCAAATAGAGTAGTTAATCTGGCTCTAATTGGAAATTGTCATGCTAAGCCCTTGATCATTTCCACTTGCTTGAATGAAAGTGCATTGTGAGCTCATATTAGTAATGGTAGGTAGGATCACAGCTCAAATTTAGTGAACCAATACAAGTCTATTATTATCTGAGACAGAGACAAAGTAGAGGCATAGCTAATGGTAAACCAATTGTACTCCTTTATTCTTACTCCAGTTGCAGCAGCTAGCAAATGACATGTAGAATTAATGCAAGCAGGGTAAAAAAAAAGGGGAGAGAACAATTTTACTTAATTTGCAATGTGATGATTCTTAAGTTTATTATTATATCAAAGAAAGTCTTTTTTACACAACTATAGCTAATATGTAAACTACCTCCAACAACCGAAGTGCATCAGTCCAAAATAAATTTGATTAATCAACATCATTTAAAATTATTTAACATCAATGATTGATGATGAAAATATTACTTAACAAGTGCATCAATGATTCAGGAAAATAAAAAGAAAGAAACAAAAAAAGAGGTTGGCAGAAAAGAGAAAAAAGAGATGATGAAAATATTATTTAACATGTGCGCAAGATTCAGATTGAAGGAGAAATAATTGATGTAAAACAGCAAAATCGGAGTGAGACGAGGGAAAAAAGAGAAGTTTTAGAATATCACAAACGTGAAGGGAAGGGGCTTAAAAAAGATCTTAAACGGGAACGTCGTCGATTTTAATTGTTTGGATATGTGATATCTTAGTCCATTCGCGGCCCCCTCTGTCTTCGTTGCATCTGTCCTTGAGAAGAGGACAATTTTTAATCTCAAATTCTCCCAACAAAGTATGGCGCAGCATTGCTTCCTTAGAAGGTAGACGCATCAGATTCTCACAGCTATAAATCCCCAACCCACCAAGTGAGATAAGGCCTCCAAGCCAATCAGGTAAAGTGATCAAACCACTGAATTCCTCTATTCGCAAGGCCTTCAGTTTTTTGAGGAGTTGGAGCTGGTGAGGCAAAGACTTAAGCTTTGGCCAGCCAAGAAGTGCTAAATACTTAAGAGAGGTAAAGTAATGTATTTGCAGCTGATCCGAGTCTGAGAATGGAAAATTGTCAAGATCCTCGCAGAAGGCCTCCATAACCATGGCATTGCTGTTTGTAATACTCAATGTCTTCAGAGAAGGAAGAGACACTGTAGTATTTATAATGATGTTTCTTAACTGAGGCATTCCCTGATATCTAACCATTGAAGGTCATTGAGCAGCATTATAGATTTCTTTGGCATCAAATTCATTATGGATTCTTCTTCGGCAGCTTTCGAAGACATGACGGACTCTTCTTCATTGCCATGTTTTTGTTTAACTTCCACAAAACCTTCAAACTTAGGGCAACATGTAATTGCCAGAGTTTCCAGCAGCCTGTTTCTTTCCAGCACTCGTTGTGATTGAAATTTGATATCTGGACACCCTCTAATGTGAAGAAAAGTGAGAAAAGAGAGGTTTGTCGTTATAGACCTGACGTTTGCATTTTCTGCAGTTAATGAAAACGATGATGACCAAATTACTGACCGTTAACGAGTTATTTATCATCCAGGTAGGCATACTCTCACCTCCAAAACCTGCAATATCAAGTCGTTTCAAGTTGCAACTGGGCTCGAGGGCTTCCAACACTGATAGTTCTTTATTATTATTAGACGGGAAAGATTGCTTTTCCTTTTTAGATTTGCAGTCTTAGCATATGTCGCATCCCTCACATTCTCCAATCCAGAAATAACCAATTTCCCCCTCAACAAATTCAAATGATGTAGTTTTGTAATGGAATTTCCATCTTCCTCCAAACCCACTTTAAAATCAGATAACATTTGAAGGGAAGTTAGATGTTCTATTCCTTTCGGCATTCCACTCAATTCACTACATCCACGAATGTAAAGATATCACAGATTGATTAGTTTACAAAGTTTCTGAGGAAGCACTTTAAGTTTGTTGCACTTCTTGAGTTTGAGAGTCTGCAAGTTGTACAAGCATGTAACCAACTCGGGCAATTCTTCAATATCAGTCATGGAGATATCAAGGTACCTGAGATGCTTTAATTTGAATATTGAAGAAGGGAGTTCCCTAATCGAAGTGGAATAACGTAAGTCCAGCACACGCAACAACTTGAAGTTCACAAACATGTCTCTTCGAACTTCATATGGAGAGAATGAAAAGAATGTGAGCAAGATGTGTGCAGCTTGCTTGCTTTGTACAAGGCTTATAAATGAAAAGAATGAAACGAGTCTTAGAAATGTCATCTGGAACCATGTTAGCGTTCAGAACTAAACTTTCTTGGCCGCTTACCAATTGTGCAAGGTCATGTGCAAGGTCATGCACAAGATCATGCATCTTGCAACGCGTTATCTCCCCTAACTTGTTGGTCTCTACTTCTTGGAAGAACGAATTCAAATACAGCATACTAAAATATTGATTCCCAATATCTTCCAACATTAAAGCATTTCCTTTCAATGTGCTAGCAAAACCTTCTGCCATCCACATTTGGATTAACATCTTCTTGTTAATTGGATGCCTTTTTGGAAATATAGCGCAATAGGAGAAACATCGTTTCACTGATGGCAAATTATCAAAGCTCAATTTTAACACCTTAGTGATCTTCTTATCATCATCAAGTATATTCCAAATCTCATCATTATTTACAGTCATCCACTCATTCTCTTCCCTTTTCAAGTGCATCATTACGAGTTGCAAATTTTGGAATAGGTCCCAACAATCATCTTCCGGCAAAACTTGCAAATTTTGTATATGGAATGTCCCCGCAACTATATTTGCAACTTCACCATTATGAGTTGTAAGAATTATCTTACTTCCTTGATCGGCACATTTTAGCACAATTTTGAAAGTTTCCCATTTTTCGAAGAATCCATCCACGATCCACATATCATCTAGGACAAGCAAAAACCTTTTGCCCCTAAACGTGTCCTGAAGACTGCGCTGAACCGAATCCATACTTGATGATTCATGTTTAGAAATTTCAAAGGCGACCTCCAACATCTCCCTTAATAGCCTTTTGACGTTGAAATCAGTGGACACACAAATCCATATCTTAGGATTAAAATGATTCCCAACCTCAGTAGCATTATACACTAATCGAGCCAGCGTGGTCTTTCCTAGCCCCTCAAGGCCTACAATAGGAATGACAGATACAACATCGTCTTCCTCATCATTGCTAATTGGCTGAATTAACATATTCATTATTTTGAACACATCATCTTTCCTTCCTACAATTTCAGAGTCATCAATCAGCGCAGCCTCCCTCTCCACTTGCTGCTTCTCGGCGTCTTCAAGCACAATCTGAATCCTCACGAGCACCATTTTAAGCTTTTTCACTATCTTTCTCTCTAGTATTATATGTACCGCAAATTGCCAAAGCACCTATAGAGAGATGAAGAGATGACGGAGGCACTACTTGCTAAAAGCAAGATTTGGGGAGTTGCTAGGTTTGACTCCCACTTAAGTACGAAAAAAAAAAAAAAAAAAAAAACATGTAGTGCAAATTTACATCTGGTTTCCACAATTTTTTTTTTTTTTGAAAACGGTTTCCACAACTTTAACCTACACAACAATAACATATATAGTCACATCCCTAAATTAATAGGGGTCGGCTTCATGAATCAAACTCTTTCATTGCAATCGATTCAGTGCAATTGATAGTGAGTTTTTCAAACCATTTAAATCTATTTTAATTATTGCGTTTCAAGTTAAAATGAACCTAGAAAACCTAAATTTGGGCGACAAAAAAAAGTAGGATGAATTGAGTAGTAAAAATGAACCATGTTTTTTCTCTCGAGTGGGTCGACATCTTCCATCTTAGCGGAATCACCGAAAGCGTAATGGGAAACAGAGAAAGAGCATAAGTAAAGAAGGAAAAATTGAACTAAGCACTCACATTTTGTTGTCGTTGTTGACGATTTAGCCTTTAAAGGGTCCGATACAGGGCAGACTTAGAAATTTTTCTTCCCCTGGGCTAACCATATATACTCAGTAATACATCCATTTGCTACATAATATTATTGTATTCCTTTGAATTATGCATCCCATACATACATGTACACACTTCAATGTAAGAACAAATAAATCCAATAAATTTGTAGCAAATGCATGCATGTGTCCGTAAATAACATCCTATATCTCTTCCTTTTTACTTTTCAACTTAAAATACATTCTTGGGGGAGTGAACATGCATTCTTGGGGGTGTAATTGTGCCCCTGAATATTAGCCGAGTGAACATGCATTCTTGTGTGCCTCTTATTTTTGTGTATGGATAAAAACGTGTTTTGTGTTGGGCTAAAACAAGGATGCATTGAGATTACTAAGATTTGGCCATGGGCTAAAACAAGTATTTTATAATTTAATCTAAGGGAAATCATGTGTACATGGGGGACTCAATGGAAAAAAATTACATCCGTACAGTAAATTTAATTTTAAGTCCGTAAAGTACAGTGGATTTTCTTTTTCTTGTGAAAATAATGTATTACGCCTTTTGTAAAGGCGTTATTAGACATGGTAATAGTGATTCAGCAAATCACACGAATAGCGCATTTTCAAAAGGTGTTATTTGTGTAATGGCGGAGGTGATGTAGATGCCACGTGGATCATGTGATCCAACAAACACGTGATCCAAAACGTGGAGTCTTGACGGATTATGTATAGCAAAGCAGAAATGTTCAAAACCTCGCCAATCCACAAACACGAGTCCACATAACCACAGAGATTCTTTTACGTGGAAAACCTCCAATAGGAGGAAAAAACCACGGGCCATAGGTCTTAAAGTTTTCCACTAATGAAAACAAATACAAAGTTATATATAAGAGTACAAAACAATGGCCTCCAGAAAAAAAAAAAAAAAAAAAAAAAAAAAAAAAAAAAAACAAAAAAACAAAAAAACAAAAAAAAACAAAAAAAAACAAAAAACAAACAAACAAACAAACAAACAAACAAACAAACAAACAAACTAACACCTTTTTTTTTTTTCATGACACAACAACACTCTTGCGAACTAAAAAGCACTCGAATCCTACCAAAAAAAAAAACTCTCCAAACATAGGCCTCCTTTATTTCGAAGATCACTTCACCTATCACCAAATCATCAAAAAAGAGAATTACGAGATTCTTTATATAAAGAGCAGAATCTGACTGATTCATTGCTATAGGGACTTCAATGGAGCCATGGAATAGTTGAAAATGTAGGACCCTAAATTCTCAAATTTGAGTAATTAATTTGACACTAATTGGGGGTTATCATGCTAAGCCCTTGATCATTTCTACTTGCTTGAATGAAAGTGCATTGCGAGCTCATATTAGTTAATGGTAGGTTTACATTTGAGATTTAAGTGAACCAATACAGGCCCATTATCTTCATCAACCATCAAGGGGGTACGAGTCAATCAGATGCACATTCAAAGTCAATGAGTAGTGGTAAGCGATCTTTTGTTCTTCCTGTACTAGTAATTACTCGAGATGCAAAATACAAAACTTGCAGTACCACCAATTGACACAAAAGATTAGGGAAGGGCGGTTGTGGTAGTTTGGACACCGGCAAAGATGGCCTACAAATGTCCACACTAAAAATCTTGACACGATAGAAACTGAAGAAATTCAACGAGTAGGGATAGACTGAAGTTAACTTGTGACACATTATTTAGGAGGGACTGAGGCTATGCCGTCGTTGTTGCAAAATACAAAACCTGCAGTACTAAATCGAGCACAATGGAAGAGTTTAATTTGTGTAACCGACCCAATTAATTTGGGACTGAGGCTATGCCGTCGTTGTTGCAAAATACAAAACTAGTTACTCCAGTTGAAGTAGATCACATGTAGAATTAATGAAAGCAGGAAAAAAAAGAGAACAAAGAACATCTTTTTTATACAGGAAACTATAGCTAATGTGTAAACTACCCCCAACAAACGATGTGCATTGGTTCAAAATTAGTTTCATTAATAAACTTTAGTTGATGTTATTGTCAACATTCAGGAAAATAAAAAGACAGAAAAAAAAAAAAAAAGAGAGATGATGGAAATATTATTTACCATGTGTGCAAGATTCAGACTAAAGATGAACAGCAAAAACGGAGTAAGACAAGGGAAAAAAGAGAAGCTTGAGAATAGCACAAACCTGAAGGGAAGGGGCTTAAAAAAGATCTTAGACAGAAACGTCGTCGATAGTAATTGTTTGGATATGTGATATCTTACTCCATTCATGGCCCCCTCTGTCCTTGTTGCATTTGTCTTTGAGAAGAGGACAATTTTTTATCTCAAATTCTTCCAACAAAGTAAGGCACAACATTGCTTCCTTAGACGATAGATGCGTCAGATTCTCACTGCTATAAATTAACAAATCAAGATCTGAAGGTGGGGGAGCAATGACAGACCTTCTGGAAATGACTTAAGACCTCTACATTCTTCGATCTGAACATCGAGTTGAGAAGACCAACATGTTGATGCGAAGTTTAGGGAATTAAGAGCATGACAACCTTGCACTACTAACTCAAGACATGGAAGGACTGGAAGCTTCTCGTTATTTTCTGCATGGAAAATACCATCACTTTGTAGAAGTGGACAGTTTCCTATGCATATAAGCTTCAAATGCTTATTGTCACGCAGCACGTTTTTGGGAAGAAACACAAGATCTTGGATTGTGTCTAGACCAACGTAAGTGAGAGAAGGAAGACAGACTGTACTATTTACAATGATAAATCTCAACTCAGGACATTCCCTGATCTCTAACCATTGAAGGTCATTAAGCAGCATTATGGAATTCTTTGGCATCAAACTCATTATGGATTATTCTTCTGCAGTTTTCAAAGACATGACGGATTCTTCTTCACTTTTGAAGTTCCCTACTTGATTGATTCAACCAAACTTATCAAATGAAAAGGCAGCACCACTTTTAAGAAGCAAAAGTTGTTACAACAATGTTGCAGCAGAGTGGGGAAGGCAATTGCAGATAGATAACTAACCAGTGTCTTCTAGCAAAGCAGAAGTGCTCAAAACCTTGCCAATCCGAAAACACGTGTCCATAACCATAACAGAGATTTTTTTACGTGGAAAACCTCCAATAGAGGAAAAAACCACGGGCCAAAGGCTGTAAAGTTTCCACTAATCAAAACAAATACATAGTTATATATAAGAGTACAGAACAATGACATCCAGAAATAAGTACGGGAGTCTTGGCAACAAATTTAATAACAAGACAAGCGGACGAAATACAACCAAATTACATCACAACAACACTCTTACATTGAACTAAATAGCGCTCTGAAGATAGGCCTCCTTTATTTGGAAGATCGCTTCACCTATCACCAAAACAACAAGAATGAAAGTTAAGTGACTCTTTCAATAATCATACAGGAGCAAAATCTGACAGATTCATTGCTATAGGAACAATGGAACCATGCTCAACTAGTTGAAAGTTATAAGACCCAAATTCTCAAATAGAGTAATATAACACCAAAGTCGTCAACTTTGAAATTGTTATTTGTTTAAGTAAATAAAGTATGATCTGAAGCAATTGGTGATGATCGTGCTAAGCCCTTGGTCATTTTCACTTGCTTGAATGAAAGTGCATTGCGAGCTCATATTAGTAAATGGTTGGTAGGACCACAGCTCAAATTTAGTGAACCAATACAAGTCTATTATTATCTGAGACAGAGAAAGTAGAGGCATAGCTAATGGTAAACCAAATGATATGTAGAATTAATGCAAGCAGGGTTAAAAAAAAAAGGAGAGAACAATTTTACTTAATTTGCAATGTGATGATTCTTAAGTTCATTATTATATCAAAGAAAATCTTTTTACACAAATATAGCTAATATGTAAACTAAATACCAGAATTTAAAATTATTTAACATCAATGATTGATGATGAAATTTTTTTTTTTTGGTACAGGATGAAAATATTACTTAACAAGTGCATCAATGATTCAGGAAAAAAAAAAGAAAGAAACAAAAAAAGAGGTTGGCAGAAAAGAGAAAAAAGAGATGATGTAAATATTATTTAACATGTGCGCAACATTCTGATTAAAGAAGAAACAATTGATGCAAAACAGCAAAAATAAGCAAGACAAGGGAAAAAAGAGAAGTTTTAGAATATCACAAACCTGAAGGGAAGGGGCTTAAAAAAGATCTTAAACGGGAACGTCGTCGATTTTAATTGTTTGGATATGCGATATCTTACTCCATTCGCGGCCCCCTCTGTCTTTGTTGCATCTGTCCTTGAGAAGAGGACAATTTTTAATCTCAAATTCTTCCAACAAAGTAAGGCGCAACATTGCTTCCTTAGATGTTAGATACATCAGATTCTCACAGTTGAAAATCAACAACTCATTAAGTGAGACAAGGCTCCCAAGCCATTCAGGCAAAGTGATCAAACCACTGAATTCCTTTATGCCCAATCCCTTCAGTTTTTTGAGGTGTTGAAGCTGGGAAGGCAAAGACTTGAGCTTGGGCCACCCAAGAAGTACTAAATACTTGAGAGAGGTAAAGTAATGTTGATGATGACCACTGATTTGTATTTGCAGCTGATCCGAGTCTGGGAATGGAAAATTGTCAAGATCCTCGCAGAACTGACCGATTCTCAAGGTCTGAAGGTGGGGGAGCAATGACAGACCTTCTGGAAATGATTTAAGACCTCTGCAAGTTTCGATATGAACTTCACGCAGAGAAGACCAACATGGTAATGGGAAATTGAGGGAGTTTAGAGCATGGCAAAGTTGCACTACTAACTCGAGACATGAAAGGAGTGGGAGCTCGTTGTTATTTTCTGTAAAGAAAATACCATCACATTGTAGAAGTGTACAGTTTGCAATGTATAGATGCTTCAGATGCATATTGTCTCGCAGCACGTTTTTCGGAAGAAACACAAGATCTTGGATTGTGTCTAGAGCAAGGCAAGTGAGAGAAGTCAAGTTTCTACTGAAGGCCTCCATAACCATAGCATTGCTGTTCATAATACTCAATTTCTTCAAAGAAGGAAGAGACACTGTAGTATTTATAATGATGTTTCTTAACTGAGGGCATTCCATGATCTCTAACCATTGAAGGTCATTGAGCACCATTATAGATTTCTTTGGCATCAAATTCATTATGGATTCTTCTTCAGCAGTTTTCGAAGACATGACAGACTCTTCTTCATTGCCATGTTTTTGTTCAACTTCCACAAAACCTTCAAACTTAGGGCAACATGCAATTGCCAGAGTTTCCAGCAGCCTGTTTCTCACTTAGTACGCATCACGATATGTGTGCACACACATCGATACACGATAGATGGACACTATCACTAGGTGTCATATCACCGGGTCATCTTAAAATTTTTCAAGAAATAAATAATGATAGATAGAAGAGGTTTAGGGTGACCCACTTTGGAGGCGCACTTGTTAGTTAGTGTACTTGAGATTACGAATTCAGTTTGTTCTTCGTTCGCAGCTATGCCTCCTTCACTATTTTCGCTTTGGGCATTCTGCCGAGAAGAAAATGGAGAGTTACGAGGTTCATCTTCATTCAATTTTTCCCATGCTATAATTGCAATTCTAATCTTTGGAAAATGCTAGGATATGATGATCCAATGATGAGACACCCGGTGATGATGTCCATCCATCGTGCATCAATGTGTGTGCACACATATCCCGATGCATAAATAGATGTACATCATCACCCGGGTGTCCATCCTGGGTATCCCATCCCGATCATTCTAGCATTACTCTTATTTTTTTTATCAGTATAGAACCTCGGTGTCCATCAATATATAATATTATGCATGTAAACAACAACAACAACATAGCCTCAGCCCAAATTAATTGGAATCGGCTACATGGATCAAACTCTTCCATTGTCCTCGATTTAATGCAATTGATGTTGAGCATTCCAAACCATTTAGATCCCTCCTAATTGAAGCATCCAAGTTAACTTTGGTGTACCTCTACCTTGATTTAGTGCATGTAAAGCACTTAAGAAAATGAAAAAGACACGCTAATGGCACATTCAGAATGATAATTAATTGGGTAAAATAAGAAAATATAATTCATTCTACTTACTAGTGATGATTTTTCAAATTGAAATGCAACTGCTGGGAAGTCATTGTCCAAATTGCGACAAAAAAGAAAAAAAAATCTTATAAGGCCTTTTTTTGTTCATTGCTTTAGGAAAACAGAATAATACCATTGATAGAAATGAATGAGCTCTGAATGAAGCATGGAATTTAGAAACTTGTAACAACATTGCAATTTTTTTGCAAAAAAATTAAAACATTTGGAAAAATAGTATTTTCAAGAATCTTTATTTTGATATATGATTTTGTCAACAAATGATAGTTGTCAATTGTTTAATCATCAAACTCAAATGGCATGACCAACAATGACGGCATGGATAAGTGATACTCGCACGAGCACTTTCTTATGATATGGCTTATAGAGATTTCAAATACGATCCTAACAAAAATGTCTCGTTTGCACTTATTCTTTGGAAGATAAGCCAAGGTTGTATTTTTCCCTTTACATCTGTTGTAATGTTATCGTTCCCTACCTCGATGGTCTCCAAGTTCACATTGTAATACATCCTACAAAAATGATCAGTATCAAGTATTTGCTACAAAAATGAATAAGAGCCCGTTGGGTCTGGTCGCCATGATCTCAAGTTAGTGGTCTTTCGCTGCGCCAAATGTCTTGCCAAAAATGAATGTTTGTCCCATATCTCAGTGTATATTCATATTTACTTTGAATCACTTCTACCCACAGTGAATCCGGTTCATTAGGAAACCTCCACCACCATTTCATTAATAATGCTTGAATCCGGTACACACCATCAAGTTAGTTAATTCTTAAAGGGTATACCGTGCAAGTATACAATCGCATGGACGGATCCTGTGAACCAATGTGTCGTGTAGTGTTGTGGAGTTTTTATGGCTCGATTCAAAGCGACTGCACTGTTTCTTCTTCGACCTCTGGGTTAGTGGTAGGGGCGCCACCCTAGCTCCTAACCTTCGAGGGATTAGTTAGATCCACTTTAGTATGGTGTCAGCGGTGGTGGTTCAAATACTCACAGATATCAAGAAAAAAATGATGTTCATTTTGTTGTCATTACCACACACTCCTAAAGGGCCATTGCAAATTTTTATTGCTAACTGGAAAGAAAGTAGAGCCCTAAGACCATCTCCAATCACATTACTCTATTTTTCCTCTATTTTACAGTTCTGTCACATTAAACTCTATTTCTTCTCTAACCAGAAACTCTATTTCTCTCTAAAAAGGAATATTCTCTCACCACTATTCTTTACATATTACTTACAACTCCCTCTCTTTTCTTTTTTATATACTCACTCCTAACCGCACACAAATATATAATAATATTATTTAACATATTAACATAGTTTTATATTCTCTCACACCCTAGCCGCCACCACACCATCACCGATGTAGTTGTCTTCCCCGCCGCCGCTGTGTGGCAGAGATGGCCGAGATTGGCCAGATCTAAATTTGTGAGAGAGAGGGGGCAAGATCTGCATCTATATTAGATTCCATTCTTACCTAGGTATGCCAATTCAATTTTTGCTTCTTCCCTTCAATATTTCAAAAAAAAAAAAAAAAAAAAAAATACAATCAAGGGTGTCTACAATTTTTTAATTGCAAAGACACCCCCCTTCTATTTTAGAGGGGAATATAGAGTTCTATTGTAGTTGCTCTAAGTTCCATTACAGATGAGGGCAAAATAAATTAGTTTCTTTCTTGTCAAAAAAAAAAGAAGAAACTTTCTAAACCCACATAAATGCAGTTTTTTATTCTTGTGTTTCTTAAGCTACCAAGTTTCAATGTTCGTTCATTCTCTGAAAAGTCACCACAACTAATATATTTATGTCATTCAATTTTCTCACAAGAAAAAAAAAAAAAAAGATGATGAAGACACAAGACAAACAAAATCTGATGAATGCAAGTGCAGATAGAGAATTTACTAGTGTTTCTCCAAAAAAAAGTGGAGTCTTGATGGATTATGTGCAAAGCAGAAGTGCTCAAACATCGACAATCCAAAAACACCACGGGCCAAAGGCCATAAAGTTTTCCACTAATCAAAACAAATACATAGTTATATAAGAGTACAAAACAATAGCCTCTAGGAAAAAAGTATGAGAGTCTAAGCAACAAATTCAATAAAAAGAGCTGGCGAAACACAAACAAGCTATATCAGCACAGGGCTTCTTTTTTTTTTCTCTTTTTTCTCTTTTTTTTATTTTTTATTATTATTATTTTTTTTTTTTTTTTACAACACAACATCACTTTTACATTGAACTATATAGCTCTCCAAACATAGGCCTCCTTCATTTCGAGGATCGCTTCACCTATGTTGAACAAAACCCTAACTGAGAAAACAATGAAAACATATCTGAGAGAGAGTTCTCATAGTCTGTCTAATTCCATTTATATAGTAATGTAGGAAACATTAGAACCATACAAAATGAGTGTATCACACACACACACATATCACATTGTTTACCACACACACTTTGTAACACAAACACACACTTACAACTCTCACATGTGTTACATATAAATATGACATTAGTGATTCATTCTCACATCCCCCCTCAAACGAAGGGGGAGAAAAGCAACACCGAGTTTGGACCGTAAGAAGAAATATCGAGACGCAACAAAAGCCTTGGTGAAACAATCTGCAATCTGGTCATGACTAGGAACATGATGAACCAACAGTTAACCACGCAACACCTTATCCCGAACATAATGAACATCCAGCTCGATGTGTTTAGTGCGTGGATGATAAATCGGATTATGAGTAAGAGACTGAGCACTAATATTATCACACCATACAACAGGAGGAGCTGGAATAGGAAGCTGCAGTTCGGACAATAATGACTGCAGTCAGGAGACTTTATCAGCAACATGAGCCAACGCGCGATACTTAGCTTCAATGCTGGACCGAGCAATGACCTGTTGTTTCTTAGACTACTAAGAGATCAGATTAGCACCAAGATACACAGCAAAACCCGAAACAGAACGTCAGTCATCCGGTGAGGTCGCCCAATCAGCATCAGAAAAACATGTAACAAACAATTGCAAACTGAGCCGAAACCATAGACCCCCAATCACACGTACCTTTCAAGTAGCGCAAGACACGTTTAAGTGCTTGGCAATGAGTCATAGTACGTAACTGTTGAAACTGACTCAACCGATTAACAATAAAAGCAATATCGAGGCAAGTATTCACCAAGTATTGTAAACCACCGAATAAACTTCTATATAAAGTAAGATCAGTAAACTTAGGAGATGTGTCAGAAAATAAACGCTTGCCCACTAACGCAGGAGTGTCAATAGCCTTAGCCTGGAGCATGCCCCCTTTTTGAAGAAGTTGATTAATATAGGCAGTTTGTGTGAGAAACAGTCCAGTGTTATCACGACGAACCTCCATACCCAAAAACAAACTCAACTCCCCAATGTCTTTTAAAGCAAAACAGTTATGTAATTTGGAAATAAACTGTTGAATCTGTGCAATGTGTGACCCAGTGACAATAATGTCATCAACATAAACCAACACATAAAATCACAGGCTGTTGACGAAAGATAAAGAGAGAGTTATCAGCTTTTAAATTAAGAAAACCCCACGATAGTAACGTTGATTTCAATTTATCAAACCAAGCTCTAGGAGCTTGTCGCAGACCATATAAGGCCTTGTGCAACTTGCAGACAGCAGTAGGAAACTGACTGTCTACAAAACCAAGAGGCTTATTAGTATAAACATCCTCAATCAAAGACCCATTCAAAAAAAGCATTATTAATATCAAGCTGCCTAATCGACCAACCAAACTAAACTGCAACAGCCAAAATGACACGAATAGTGGAGGACTTGACAACTAGACTGTAAGTCTCATCAAAGTCGATACCCGACATTTGTTTAAAGCCTTTAGCCACTAATCTAGCTTTGTATCAACTCACAGAGCCATCAGAGTTCTTTTTTACTGAAAAAATCCATTTATTTCCCACAATATTATGAGAGGAAGAGGTAGGCACCAGGGACCATGTGCCAATCCTGATAAGAGCCTTATATTCCGTCTCCATGGCCTCTCTCCATTGAGGGTCATTGAGAGCCAATTCAACAGTTTTAGGAATTTCAATGGTAGGTACAGTAGTTGTAGCCACAAAAACCTTTTTCATAACAATGCCATCTTTAGATCGAGTTATCATAGGATAAGTATTAAGAGGTACCTCATATTCAGAAATATCCATAGACATAGGCAGAGGAGAATCAGACACAAGAGGAGAGGTAAGAGATGATGGAGAAACAGACTGATCAGATGGAGTAGACTGATCAGATGGATTAGACTGAGGAGAAGCATAAACAGACACAGACTAAGACTTAGACTAACTCAGAGAAGGACTAGAGGAAGATGTACTTGTAGAAAACGAAGGAGTAGGTAAAAAAATAGTAGAGGAAGACTCAGACCCAGCAGAGGAAGAAGAATTAGAAAACAACATATGATAAGGAAATTCTTCCTCATTAAACACCACATGACGAGTAATATAAAGTCGACCAGATTTATGTAGACATTTATAACCCTTATGAGAAGAGCTATATCCTAAGAACAAACAACATTCAGATCGAAATTGAAACTTGTGAGAGTTATATGGACGAAGATACGAAAAACAAGAACATCAAAAAACCCTCAACAAAGAATAATCAGGAGGTTTATGATACAGTTTCTCATAAGGAGATAGCCCCTGTAGAATCCTAGTAGGCAACCTGTTGATAAGTAACACAGATGCCTCACAAGCATCCCACCAAAACCTATGGGGCAATTTACTGTGTGCAAGGAGAGTAAGACTCATTTCAATAATGTGTTTATGTTTACGCTCAGCTCTACCATTTTGCTCATGCACATGTGGACAGGAGTGTTGAAAAACAATTCCACAAGAATCAAGGAAGGGTTTAAAAGAGCGATATTCACCACCCCAATCAGATTGAACACGTTTAATTCTTGACGAAAACTGATTTTCAACAAACTTTTTGAAATGAAGAAAAGTAATAAATGCATCAGACTTTACTTTCAAAGGATAGATCCAAGTAAAGCGTGTACAATCATCCATGAAGTGTACATAGTAACTGTACCCACTGGTAGACTTAACAGGAGATGGCCCCCATAAGTCAGTGTGAATCAAATCAAGTACATGAGTAAAATTATGTAAAGATGAATGAAAGGGTAATGCATGACTTTTGCCAACTGTAACACCTTCTGCAATGTATGCTGTGCAGGATGTCCCAGCCTGGCATGCCACAATGAGGAAAGATTCTTATTGATAATAAGAAAAGCACAATTATTAACAACTGATGACACTGGAGAACCAAAGAAACGATACAGACCATTATGAAGAATCCCATGAAGAAGAACCTTTTTAGTTTTGATATCCTTTACAAAATAATCACGAGCAATAAATTCCATTAGAACATTATTATCATGAGTTAACTGTGACACACTTATGAGATTTTTCTGAATCTGAGGCATACACAAAGTATTTTTAAATGATAATGTCAATTTAGAGGAAAGTAAAGATGCAGTACCAACACCAGAAATTCCTAAAGAATGCCCATTACCAACAATTAACGATTTATTACCTCCATATGGAACACAATTGTTCAACTGAGATGGATCAGATGTAATGTGTGATGATGCCCCACTGTCGGCGTACTAGGAAACATCAGATCCTGGTTCAGAAGTAGCATAGAACGAATGTTGTTGTCGATTCTGCTGTGGAGGAGACTGCATAGAGGCTCGTGGATGCACTTGAGGAAACTGTTGTTAAGCAGAGGAGGATCCCATATACTTCATGTCTCCCCTAAAGTAGCATACTACTGCAGAGTGGCCAAACTTTCCACAAATTTGGCATGTTGGCTTATTGTTGTTCTGAAAACGAAATCCACCACGACCTCGAGACCTGCCTCCTCGACCTCTATGAGACTGAGTACCACAACCACCAGATCTGGGTTGTATGCTTCCACCATTAGGGTTTTTAACCTCAGCAGAGTTTGCAAATGAAGTTTTTTCATTCAGTGACAACGATGCAACTGTTGGAGTACCTTGGATCTGAGTGAGTGTGGCCTCAAAGCTTGACAATGAAGCTTGAAACTCCGGCCACCTCAATGACTCCTTATCTTGTAAAACTGAGATAATCGACAAATAATCTCCATCTAAACCTGCCAGCTTATTTGAGATTAAATCATCATTCGACATTGGAGCTCCTGCAATGGCAAGATTATCGGCGAGTTCCTTCATTTGAAGCACATATTCAAATATCGATCGAGATCCCTTCTTGTTCGACTGGATCTGTCGTTTGTATACCTAAATATGAGCACGGCTGTGAGATCCACAATGATCTTCTATGTTTCGCCATGCTTCTCTTGCATTCTTAGCACCAACTACGGCAGATGCAACTTCTTTGGATATTGCACTGATTAACCAGCCAAGACAAAACTGATCTCATGCATACCACTCTTCGTATTTAGGGTTCGATGACCCTGTCTCTGCCACGATCTCAGGCGGGCATGCAATTGTTCCGAGAAGATGACCATCGAGACGGCATCCTCGAAATAAGGGTAGAACAATCGCTTTCCAGATCAAGAAATTTGATCGATCCAACTTCATTGTAACAATCTGATTCAGAGAGTTCCCAAACGGATTTAACATCTGGTACTGTGATGTAGATTTGGTTGTTGTGGATTCAGATCCATCACTCGAAGGCGTAGATCTGACCACTGGAGATGTAGATCTACCATCTTGATGTGTAGATCTAGTATCTCCCAATGACGACTCCTCTGTTTCGTTCATCGTTCTTGATATGATGAACCTCCTTACACCGACTTCTTACTGCGATCATCAACAAGCATCAACAACGCTAGCCATCTCACCTCGATCATCAACGACGCTAGCCATCAATGCTCTGATACCATGTTGAACGAAACCCTAACTGAGAAAACAATGAAAACAGATCTGAAAGAGAGTTCTCACAGTCTGTCTAATTCCATTTATATAGTGATGTAGGAAACATTAGAACCACACAAATGAGTGTATCACACACGCACACACACACACACACGAATCACATTGTTTACCCCACACTTACAACTCTCACATGTGTTACATATAAATATGACATTAGTGATTCATTCTCACAACCTATCACCAAATCAACAAAAAAGAAAGCTATGAGATTCTTTATATAAAGAGCACAATCTGACTGATTCATTGCTATAGAGACTTTAATGGAACCATGAATTAATTGAGAATTTTTGGATCCTAAATTTTCAAATTAATAGAGTATTTAATCTGACACTAATTGGGGGTTATCATGCTAAGCCCTTGATCATTTCCATTTGCTTGAATGAAAGTGCACTGTGAGCACTTATTAGATAATTGGTGGATCACAGTTGAGATTAAGTGACCCAATACAGGTCCATTATCTTCATCAACCATCAAGGGTGTACAAATTAATCAAATGCAAAGACAAAGTCGATGCGTAGTGGTAAGCGATCATTTATTCTTCCAATACTGCTTGTAAATTACTTTAGATGCAAAATACCAAACAACGTACTCTAGTTCTAGCAGTCTAGCAGATGACATGTAGAATTAATGCAAGCAGGGCAAAAGAAGAGAACAATTCAAGTTAGTTTGCATCGTGACGACTATTAAGCTTATTATTATAACAAAGAGCTTACATTAGAAATTCAAGTTAATGCGCCATTCAACATCCGAACTACTGACTGTTAATGCGCCATTCAACATCCAGGTAGGCATCCTCACACCACCAAAACCATTAATAAAAAGTTTTTTCAAGTTACAATTGGGTTGGAGGGCATCCAAGACTGATAGTTTTTCATCATTAGCATTATCAACACCATCATCCATGTTTCCCCAAGATAGAGTTAGAGAGGAAAGATTGTTTTTCCCTTTTAAATTTGCAGTCATAGCATATGTCGAATCTTTCACATTATGCAAGCTATATATACTGTCTTCCTCTCAATGAATTCAAATGTTGTAGCTCTGTGATGGAATTTCCATCTTCCTCCTTACCCACTACAAAATTACGTAACATTTGAAGGCAAGTTAGATGTCCTATTCCTTTCTGCTTTCCGAAATATCCAACAGCAATGTAAAGATATCTCCGATTGACTAGTTTACAAAGTTTCTGAGTAAGCACTTTAAGTTTCTTGCACTTCTTGAGTTTGAGAGTCTGCAAGTTGTACAGGCATGAAAGATCCGACATAATGTGGATTATGTATAGCAAAGCAGAGGTGCTCAAAACCTTGCCATTCCGAAAACACGAGTCCATAACCATAACAGAGATTTTTTTTACGTGGAAAACCTCCAATAGGAGGAAAAAACCACGGGCCAAAGGCCGTAAAGTTTCCACTAATCAATACAAATACATAGTTATATATAAGAGTACAGAACAATGACCTCCAGAAATAAGTACGGGAGTCTTGGCAACAAATTTAATTACAAGACAAGCGGACGAAATACAACGGACGAAATACAACCAAACTACATCACAACAACACTCAAACATTGAACTAAATAGCGCTCTGAAGATAGGCCTCCTTTATTTGGAAGATCGCTTCACCTATCACCAAAACAACAAGATTGAAAGTTAAGGGACTCTTTCAATAATCATACAGGAGCAAAATTTGACAGATTCATTGCTATAGGAACAATGGAACCATGATCAACTAGTTGAAAGTTATAAGACCCAAATTCTCAAATAGAGTAATATAACACCAAAGTCGTCAACCTTCAAATTGTTATTTGCTTAAGTAAATAAAGTATGATCTGAAGCAATTGGTGATGATCATGCTAAGCCCTTGGTCATTTTCACTTCCTTGAATGAAAGTGCATTGTGAGCTCATATTAGTAAATGGTTGGTAGGATCACAGCTCAAATTTAGTGAACCAATACAAGTCTATTATTATCTGAGACAGACAAAGTAGAGGCATAGCTAATGGTAAACCAGTTGTACTCCTTTATTCTTACTCCAGTTGCAGCAGTCTAGCAAATGACTAGTAGAATTAATGCGAGCAGGGTTAAAAAAAGGAGAGAGAACAATTTTACTTAATTTGCAATGTGATGATTCTTAAGTTTATTATTATATCAAAGAAAGTCTTTTTTACACAACTATAGCTAATATGTAAACTACCTCCAACAACCGAAGTGCATCAGTCCAAAATAAATTTGATTAATCAACATCATTTAAAATTATTTAACATCAATGATTGATGATGAAAATACTATTTAACATGTGCATCAATGATTCGGGAAAAAAAAAAAGAAAGAAACAAAAAAAGAGGTTGGCAGAAAAGAAATAAAAGAGATGATGAAAATATTATTTAACATGTGCGCAAGATTCAGATTAAAGAAGAAATAATTAATGTAAAACAGCAAAATCGGAGTGAGACGAGGGAAAAAAGAGAAGTTTGAAAATATCACAAACCTGAAGCGAAGGGGCTTAAAAAAGATCTTAAACGGGAACGTCGTCGATAGTAATTGTTTGGACATGTGATATCTTACTCCATTCGTGGCCCCCTCTGTCTTTGTTGCATCTGTCCTTGAGAAGAGGACAATTTTTAATCCAAAATTCTTCCAACAAAGTAAGGCGCAGCATTGCTTCCTTCGATGGTAGATGCATCAGATTCTCACAGCTATAAATCGCCAACCCACCAAGTGAGATAAGGCTCCCCAGCCAGTCAGGCAAAGTGATCAAACCACTGAATTCCTCTAAGCACAATCTCTTCAGTTTTTTGAGGTTTTGCAGCTGGTAAGGCAAAGACATGAGCTTGGGCCACCCAAGAAATGCTAAATACTTAAGAGAGGTAAAGTAGTGTTGATGATGACCACCAATTTGTATTTGCGGCTGATCCGAGTCTGGGAATGGAAAATTGTCAAGATCCTCGCAGAACTGACCGATTCTCAAGACCTCAAGGTGAGGGAGCAATGACAGACCTTCTGGAAATGATTTAAGACCTCTGCAATCTATGATATGAACTACACGTAGAGAAGACCAACATTGTAATGGGAAATTGAGGGAGTTTAGAGCATGACAACCTTGAACTACTAACTGGAGACATGAAAGGAGTGGGAGCTCGTTATTATTTTCTGTAAAGAAAATACCATCACATTGTAGAAGTGGACAGTTTGCAATGAATAGATGCTTCAGATGCATATTGTCTTGCAGCACGTTTTTCGGAAGAAACACAAGATCTTGGATTGTGTCTAGACCAAGGCAAGTGAGAGAAGTCAAGTTTCTACTGAAGGCCTCCATAACCATAGCATTGCTGTTTGTAATAGTCAATGTCTTCAGAGAAGGAAGAGACACTGTAGTATTTATAATGATGTTTCTTAACTGAGGGCATTCCATGATCTCTAACCATTGAAGGTCATTGAGCAGCATTATAGATTTCTTTGGCATCAAATTCATTATGGATTCTTCTTCGGCAGCTTTCGAAGACATGACGAACTCTTCTTCATTGCCATGTTTTTGTTCAACTTCCACAAAACCTTCAAACTTAGGGCAACATGTAATTGCCAGAGTTTCCAGCAGCCTGTTTCTTTCCAGCACTCGTTGTGATAGAAATTTGAGATCTGGACACCCTCCAATGTAAAGAAGAGTGAGAAAAGAGAGGTTTGTGGTTATAGACCTGATTGCAATGCTGCTACTGCATCCATTAAATTGTAAAGACTTGAGGGATGGAAACAAACTCGATGGTGTTGCTTTCAACTTGGGACAATCTATTATGAGCAAATTCTCCAAACAAGGAAAAGAATGCAACGATGACAAAGACTCCTCCAACACCCATTCTTCTAAATTTGGCAATGCCTCGAGCTCAAGAGTTTTCAGTGAAGGGAATGCTACTGTTTGCTGGTGTATCTCTTTTAACTTATTGGAACCAGAATCCCCAAAACGCTTTAAATTTCCCATCCCTTGTATGCCAAGACACCTTAAAAATGGCAACTGCACAAAGCTGGGCAGACATTTGCATTTTCTGCAGTTAATGAAAACGATGATGACCAAATTACTGACCGTTAACGAGTTATTCATCATCCAGGTAGGCATACTCTCACCTCCAAAACCCGCAATATCAAGTCGTTTCAAGTTGCAACTGGGCTCGAGGGCTTCTAACACTGATAGTTCTTTATTATTATTGGCATAATCAACACCATCATCCATGTCTTCCCAAAACAAGATTAGATGGGAAAGATTGCTTTTGCCTTTTAGATTTGCTGCCTGAGCATATGTCGCATCCCTCACATTCTGCAAGCCAGAAATAACCAATTTCCCCCTCAACAAATTCAAATGATGTAGTTCTGTAATCGAATTCCCATCTTCCTCCAAACCCACTTTAAAATCAGATAACATTTGAAGGGAAGTTAGATGTTCTATTCCTTTCGGCATTCCACTCAATTCATTACATCCACCAATGTAAAGATATCTCAGATTGATTAGTTTACAAAGTTTCTGAGGAAGCACTTTGAGTTTCTCGCAGTTTTTGAGTTTGAGAGTCTGCAAGTTGTACAGGCGTGTAATAGACTCGGGCAATTCTTCAATATCAGTCATGGAGAGATCGAGGTACCTGAGATGCTTTAATTTGCATATTGAAGAAGGGAGTTCCTTAATCGAAGTGGAATAACTTAAGTCCAGCACACGCAACAACTTGAAGTTCACAAAAATTTCTCTGGGAACTTCGTATGGAGTATTTGAAAGCAATGTGTGCAGCTTTCTAGCATTGTACAGAGCTTTTGGGAATTCTGCTCTTCTTCCACTTGGTATATACAGCATGTAACGAGTCTTAGAAATGTCATCCGGAATCACGTTAGAACTTGGAACTGAACTTTCTTGGCCGCTTACAAATTGCGCAAGATCATGCACAAGATCGTGCATCTTGCAACGCTTTATCTCCCCAAGCTCATTGGTCTCTACTTCTTGGAAGAATGAATTCAAGTACAATATATTGAAATATTGATTCCCAATATCTTCCAACATTAAAACATTTCCTCTTGATGTGCTAACAAAACCTTCTGCCATCCACATTTGGATTAACATCTTCTTCTTAATTGAATGCCCTTTAGGGAATATAGAGCAATAGGAGAAACATCGTTTCACAGAGGACGGCAAATTATCAAAGCTCAATTTCAGCACATTAATGATCTTCTTATCAGCATCAGGTATATTCCAGATCTCATTATTTTTCACAGCCAACCACTCATTCTCTTCCCTTTTCAAACGCATCATCCCTCCAAGAGATTTTATTGCTAAAGGTACACCCCCACATTTTTTCACAATCTGCCTCCCAATCGCTTCCAAAGCTTGAGTCATTTGTACTCCCCCACTAGCGAATGCACGTCTCTGGAATAGGTCCCAACAATCGTCTTCAGGCAAAACTTGCAAATTTTGTATATGGGATGTCCCTGCGACCACATTTGCAACTTCGCCATTACGTGTTGTAACAATTATCTTACTTCCTCGATCGGCACATTTTAGCACAATTTTGAGAGTTTCCCATTTTTCTAAGAATCCATCCTCAATCCACATATCATCTAGAACAAACAAAAATCTTCGGCCCCTCAACTTGTCTTGAAGAGTGCGTTGAATCGAATCCATATTTGAAGATTCATGTTTTGCAATCTCAAAGGCGTTCTCTAACATCTCCCTCAATAGCCTTTTGACATTGAAATCAGTGGACACGCAAATCCATATCTTGGGATTAAAATGATTCCCAACCTCGTTAGCATTAAACACTAATCGAGCGAGTGTGGTCTTTCCTAGCCCCCCAAGGCCTACAATAGGAATGACTGAGAGAACATCATCATCCTCACCATTGCAAATCGGCTGAATTAACATGTTCATTATTTTCAACGCATCATCTTTCCTTCCTACGATTTCAGAGTCATCAATCAGCGATGCAGTTTCTAATTGATAATTAGGGACAGCAGAAGAAGTACTACTTCCATCACTAATCATCATTGACACTGGGGTGGTGACAATAACTTCATTAAACTTGAACCTCTCTTTGTCCCTCTCAATCTCTCCCAACTTAGCATTGATATGTTTAATCTGATGAGCAATCTTGGTACGAAAAAGCAATGGATTTGAGCGGGATAAGAAGTTTCGTACCTTGCTCTCTGATTGATGTCGGAGAGTTTGATATGCAATGCCATCCAGCACGTCCTCAGCATCATAGGCCACATCCTTAAGCTCCTTCAACCAAAGCCTCACGGCCTCCTTCTCCACTTGCTGCTTCTCCGCGTCTTCAAGCACCGCCTGAATCCTCATGAGGACTGTTTTAAGCTTTTCCACCTCTCCCTTCACACCCCAAACCAGACTTATCTCCTCAAACCCAATGTTGATGAGCTTGTTCAAGATCTCCCCCGCGCCGCTTACAAGCAGATCCTCCGCCATTTTCGGACTAAAATTATCTCAATACTTTCAATTAACTTTAAAAGCAATGGATCG
This sequence comes from Stephania japonica, assembly GCA_039657345.1. Taxonomy (NCBI): domain Eukaryota; kingdom Viridiplantae; phylum Streptophyta; class Magnoliopsida; order Ranunculales; family Menispermaceae; genus Stephania; species Stephania japonica. Next base: position 52,544,262 of record CM077558.1, read on the forward strand.
TCAAGAGAAGAAGAACAGAATGCAAATGAGGAACTGAACAAGAATTCTAGCAAACTATGAGACAAAGAATAGTGAAGGATCCACCATCATATTCTACCAACTACATTAACAAATTCATTTTTCTTTGTCTCCTTTTCTTGTCCACTGCCAAAATGCATCTACCAATGCACTTCATTAACAAAACAATTTGACTTTTAACTTTTCTTTAAAATCCATGACTATAATACTACAAATTGCAGTTTTATAATGCAACTTGCCCCATGATCCCAATTTCCATTGAGGCACTAATCTCAAGATGTTTGACATTGACTCACATTGGTTTCCCACACTTATTTTACACCAACTGCACTAATTAATCCCCACTTACACACTATCATGCCCCATAAAACACACGGGACTTGAAACCAATACCTCACTAAGAAAACCAAGTCCCTTGCCACTCGAACCAATCAGATGTTATCAGCTGTGATGTGGCATTCCACGTAACCAAAAATATGACAATGTGACAATCTCTCCCTCTAAGGTTATGTGCAATGGTTACACACTTTTGGTGTGTAATAAATTGCCACATCACTAACCCACTAAGAGCATCTCCCATGGTAATGTGGATTTAGAGCATGGATTGGTGCCAAATCATGGATGTGGAGAGGATGTTTATCCTATGTGGTATTAGATGGACATTTAAATTCTAAAATGATCTCCAATGATAATGTGGATTTAAACCTTGGATAATGATTTTTTTTTGTCTTCATGTGAATAATGCTTTTATTTTGTCATTTTCTTTGAGGGCTACTATGTCTTTTTTTTATTTCTCCAACTAAAAATGATGATGTGGGATGTTTACCACAACGTCTAGAAGTAAGCATTTGGGTAGACACCCTCTAATTAGATTCTCTGTCACATCAACTAGACATTAGCAATCCATGGTCCCATTGAAGAACATTTTTTAGGTTGATGTGGATTATATCTTAGGTGGATCTATTTTCACCCCAATCTATGATCTCATTGGAGATGCTCTAACCTTTCTTCTACCACACACTTCAAGTTTACCATTGCACATGCCCTAACATGAACATCTGGTTTCCAAAACTTTAACCTAGAAAGCCTAAATAATACAGATTAGAGTAATGAGTAATCAATTGACCATTGAGTTCACTAAAACTTTAACCTAGAAAGCCTAAATAGGGAAAAAAATCAATTGAGTAATGAGTAGAGAAATATGAACAAAATTGAAAATAATACAGATTAGAGTTGTTGTTTAGGGCAAGTATTATACGCAAGTGGAGGAAATAAAGATGAACCTCTTCTTTTGTCCCAATGGATCTGCATTTTCTATCTTGGCGGAATCACCAAAGGCCGAATGGGAAACAGCAATGGAGGCACAGCCAAGAAAAAATTGGGCTTCCACCTTTTGTTATAGGCACCCGTGCGCTTACTAAAGGCACCCCATTTTCTTGAATCAGTTTATAACATAATAGCCCCTCTCACACAATAGAGTGCCCTTACATAAAGTTGGGGTGCCAATAGCTTGACATTACATTTCAAACATAGGTTGTTGTGTGAGTTATCATCAATCAACTTTATGTTTCATGACTCGATAGGAAATGACCAGACATGTGGTCTTGGACACACAAGATCAAACATAGGTTGTTATGTTAGTTGGTGTCTACCGAGATAGATATACATATGTCTCAGCATAAGGCCACCAAGATCACTTGTGTAGTCCTTAGTAGCGCTCATCGAGTTGGGTATCTAACCACCTTATTTGGGTATTAATTGGTATAGACTGACACTTTAGTATGGATCTCGACAAGACATTACTGAGACCACTTTACGACTCTCGACCCTGTGTAACTGAACGACACGAGAATCACAAAACCATCGTGTGATGGCTAAATTTCAATGAACAAGAGTATGAGAGGAATTAGGGCTTGTTATACGAGAGAGAAGTAGAGCATGAAAGAGGAGAACGTGGATTTTGAGTTCATTTTTGTGTTTTGGGATATATCAATCCAACATTTTTTTTTTTTTTTTTTTTTTTTTTAAGTACCATCCATCAAAAGGTGATTCATAAGGAATATGTTTAGATAACTCACTTTTGACACCTACATTTTTTTTTGAAGCTTTCCTACATAATGAGTTCTATCAAACAACTCCATCCCAGTGTATTATAACCAACCGTCGTCATTGACACTAAATTGATGGTAGATGCAACTAATTCCTCGGGGTTAGGAGTACACCCTTATCACACAGATTATGCAGTTGGTTGAATGTCCATATTTGGGAAACACTGACTGATCAGCATGATTGGCTGTCGATATTTATTATAGAGTGTTAAAGTTCGACTGCAGTTTTCTTAATAGTTGATTACTTCGAATCATGTATCGAAATGCATGTCTTCTTTCTTAGGTTCGACTATCCTACGAGAGTTAATCAGGCACCTCAATCCCAAGATCTGGATGAAATTAATATATTTTGATTGGGGGGCAATCTTATGATCTTTCAGCACATCTAAGTAATTTATTACCGCATCAATTCCATTAAGGGATGTACACTGTGTATATTATAGTTACACATTTTTATTGCCAAGTGAGAAGAATTTAAAATACTCCAACTTTTTTGTTTTTTAAGTTTGAAGAATTTAAAATACTCCAACTTTTTGTTTTTTAAGTTTCGATGAGTGCAATACCCCAATCAGCTTGAAAAACTTGTTTGCTTGCCCAAGAGGCAGAGAAGAAAACTTGTTTGTTTGGTATATTGTGTGAAATGCAGTGATGCACACAATATAGCAATGAAAAACTAAGTGCCCAAGGCCCACATGTATATCAAATCTTATCTAAAGCCAACCAATCAAAATTGACTCCAAATAATTTCCATCACATCTTCACCTCCAAACACTATCCACCACTTCCCAACACTTGTGAACTCAGCTCTCCCTCATTTGAATTCAAACCAAAACGAAGAACAAAGAAGCCATGTCTCACTCACTCACACCATCACCTCATGCCCCTATAACTCTCTCTACAAGGCCCTTGAAGAAGACCCAGTTGCCAATTATAATTAGATCTCACAGACTACACTCTACTGATGAACTTGATCTTCGAAAACACCTGAGAAATTATATGTCGATGCCGGTAATCGAAGGTACTTTAATTTCTTATATAATGTACAATAATGTAGTGTAATGTAGTAGTGATAGTTAACTGATCTTGATTGAGAAAATTAGTATAATGTACCTTGGTGTATGAGAAATTCAAGATTATAGATATATGAAATTATGTATGTACAAGAGGGGTTATGTTTGTATAATAATGTTGGGAGTCTACTTTGCAGGACATTCATTTGGGGTTTGGCTGGTGGGGTGTTAGGCTTGAGTATAGGTGAGAACCAGAATGCAAGTGCGGCCGGAAAGAGAAAGCCTGCGGCACCGCAGGGGGAGGAGAAGAAGGACCCGAATGTTAGTGGCGTACAGGCGAAAGTTCTTGCTAGCAAAAAGAGGAAAGAAGCCATGAAAGAAGCTATGGCCAAACTTAAAGAGAAAGGGAAGGCCATTGTTATTGAAGAAAAAAAAGAGTAAGTTAAGACGTGCATCCCTGAAAAAAAAATGTATTGCATTAATGTGGCCTTCATTTCTCTTTTTTGGCCCTTTACAATTCTGAATAAAGGGATATAATTCAAGGTTGTGCAATAGAAATGTTGGAATTTGTACAAGGTGCCTTGAATGGGCTTCAAGGAAAGAAACCTCACTAACTTGTCCTTCACTATTTACTTGGAATATGCTCCTTCCTAGAGAGCTCGTTAGATTTTAGTCTGTCTTTCATTCATTGAGCTAGCAATCTAACAATGGCAGAAAATCTGCCGAAGAGATTTTGAATAAGATATTCGATCACTTTGCGCCAACGACGTTTTGGATGGTTCAACACAACCTAGAGATGCTTCCCATCAACACATCACATAAGAACATGTCAATGGGAAGTTGGGAGAGATTGAGAGAGAGAGAAGGCTGAAGAGAGGTTCAAGCTTAGTAAGGAAACTGCATTGCTTATCAATGATTATGAAATTATGGGAGACTAAAATGGAACTCAAATAGAAAAACTGGAATTGTAATTAATTTCGACTGGTAAAGAAGATTCACCATAACACTTAAAATGAAAAAGACAGACTAGCAAACAAAAACAAGGTTCCCTCAAAAAGGTTGCAAAGACAGAATTGCTCAAAATTTGTATTTGCTTGGTTCCAATCAACAACAGACATTCACTACTCATCATCGTCCTCATCATCATCGGCACCAGCCGCAGAGTTAAGGGCATTCAATCGCTCGATCAACTTGGCCTTCCTCTCCTCATATGTAAGCTTCTTCAGATTGTACCTGAAGCCGAAAAGAAACAATAATAAGCATCACACTGGCATGTACAAAAACCTTTAAAAGTCTAAATTCTGAACACACAAAAAACTACAAACTTATCCACAAAATTTTCTGAGCTATGAGCCTGCAAAGACATTATATTACAATGGTCTATATTACAGCTATAAACTATTCATGTAAATGTCAGAACTATAAGTCTGTAGAGTTGTTAAAGTTGTCAAGAACAAGTAGGCCGGTCGACGACAATAGATAACTTTCGCAAGTTAGCTTACCTCCTGTGTTCCTTAGGTGGCTCCTTCTCTAATTTCTTGATGGAAGGGTCAGCACGAATTGCAGCATGAACCTTTTTGTACAATCCCTCAAGATCATCAGCCTCAATTCCTTTTTTGACATACTCACTGAAATGAGTCTGGTACTTTTCAGGTTCGTCCTCAGACAATATCTGCAAATTTATCAACCAGCACAACTCCAGAATAAATCAATGAAATTCTATAAATTTGATTGCTCCTAACCGAAAACAATGTAATATATAAGCCTTCAGCATACCCTCATGTACGAAGCAACATGCCCACCGTAAATATACTTTCGGTGAACCTCAGCATCCAACTGCTTATCTTCCTTCTTGAAGCCAGCAAATCTCTTGTCACTGTGAGGGATATCAAGCCCACCATCCAATGCTCCCTGGTAAGAAGGCATAGAAATAAGTAACAGTAATCGTCTAAAGCCACCAATATTCAGTATAATTTAGTTGATAACTTGACAAAAAATAAAATCAATGGTTAACTAGGAACAATCTTTTCCACAGGCAGGAATGCACCCAGAGTCCAGACAATCACTTAAAGCAAGAACTTCACAAAACTCAATTATTACAGTATCTCTAAATGACATTTCAATATATCAGGCGAAATCAACACCTTTTTCCACAAAGAAGCTTTTTACGGTTAAAACAAGACAATTATACCTTAAGAGCACCAAAGACGCGGTTTCCAGTTGTAGTGCGAACAAGTCCAACATCAAGAAGAGCACGGAAAGGCCTTCTATCAGTTGGTTCAACTGAGAAATCTTCACCACTGGCCTGTCATTTAAAGCAAACAAGCAATGTAGTCTTTCATACAGCAAAAAGGTATGCAAATAGTAATCAAAAGAATACCTCCACATTTCCCTGATATTCTTCATCCATCTCAAGTGTTTTCAGCACACGGCGAGCCAAGAGAAGGCCAGTACAATATGCTGCAGTTCATTACAAATAAGATTAGTAACAAAAAAAACGAGATTACATCAAATACATTGGAAGGCAAACAAATCAATACCTGCAGCATAGTTAGTAAGGCCAACTTCCAGCCCATAACGAGGCAATTCATGAGAATACGCAGCTCCAAGTACTAAATCACCCGCAATGCTCGCAGATACTATTTGGGCAATAATATCTTTGTTGGTCTAACGACATGGTCAAGGGGTACACCCAAAACATTTGAACAACATTGCTCATCTATACCACCAATTATATGATCATAAAAGGAGACTATAAAAAATTACCGTCACTGGCTGCCGCAACAGATCAGCAGTAAGAAACAGAAGAGTCTGACTCAGAGCAACTCCAATGGGTACTCTATTTTAGAGTTTTACTCTAAAATAGAGTAAAGCTACTCCAATCATACTCTATTTCTCCTCTATTATAGAGTTCCTTTATTTTTTATTTTTCATTTTATTTTTTTCTTTTAAAAAATTATCAATAATTATTTCTTTTTCAAAAATATGTGAATATATTTTTTTCATAATTTTTAAATGATTAAATAATTTATTAAAATTAATACAAATAAATAACAAAAAAAATAAAAGTAAGAAATAAAGTTTTAGTATAGAAATAGAGTTTGTGATTGGAGAAAAAATAGAGTTGGATGTGACAGAACTGTAAAATAGAGAGAGAAATAGAGTATTGTGGTTGGAGATGGTCTCATAAAATCTTAAAGAAAACTTCAAGGATACGATTCGTACAACAAATCGGTACTTCGGTGTGTTGTACTTGTTCTTGTCCTGGTTAATCAACCGGATCCTAGCTCTATAATCAGTCTTCCCCTCTGCACAAGCAAACAAGAAAGAAACATCCCACATGAAAACTACCGGCATTGCCAAAACAAAAACTAATAACAAACAGAGATAAAAAGGGGGTATCAATTACGTCGCCTTCTCTTGAATTTCACTTGGAACCGCTTGAAATATGCTCTTGATTTCTGAGCTTTCACAAAAACCTACAATCACAAAGAAAAACCAACAAATCACATCTCCCATATTCCTAATACTGCACTACCATACATCAAAATCAACACGTGATGTGAGCAGTTCAAGAAATCCATTTGTTGGTTTGTAACAAGAGAGACTAAAATCTAAACACATATGAACTACATTGTGCATAAAAGGCAATGCTTTCATCCAAAACAGGTCTAGAACAGTATCCACAACAAAAACCCTAATCAATGAATCCATAACAACAACAGCTACAAATGAAGATCATTATTTTCAATAAAAAAATCTCAACTTTAAGCTCAGAACACAAGCGACACACACAAAATCGAAGACCCATAACCAAAACAAGTCCACGAACCCTAACTTATCAAAAACAAATCAAATCGAAAACCCTAAACCTAGATCATCCATACAAGTTACTGAAACCACCAAACGAGCTCAGAACACAAACTCAATCAAGTGAAAACGTGAAATCCAGAGCAATTAGAGCAATTAGGGTTAGGGATTGAAGATTCGTTAATGGACTCACCATCGCTGGAGCTCGATCGATCTCGCGCAGAGAGAGTTTGTGAGGAAGACGAAAGAGAGGCGCTTGAGCGACCACGCTAGAGAGGTTAAATATAAAACCCTAGAATCTGATCTGTTCGATGGGTTTGTGAATCGACGGTCCAGATTCTTCGCTCACTAGGGTTCAGTAATGTCTCTTCGCTGTGACACGTGGGTCATTACTACTTTCTCAGCGTCTTTGTCCTTGCATAAAGATTTGCGTTGAAGATCGCGATGTACAATCTAAAGGACAATAGTAACTATGTAGAAAATGAGTTGGTCAAATTACGTATTTCTCTTTGGGTCCAACAACTTGGTTAAGGATTTGACCAAATAAAAGAAAAACAACTTGGTTAGGAAAAATACTTAGGTAACCCACTTTGGATATCGACCCAGTCGGTTACCGCTTGATAAGCTTATGCATACATCTTGAGGTATATTGCACAACAAATGACTAGGACAATGCTTAAAATGAATTACTTTACGGATGATTGGCACAATTAGAAGTGGGTTGTTGTCCCTTAACTAATGAATCGAGTTTGATTCATGAGAACGAAAACATCAATGTTGGAAGCTTTCCCATTTTATACATTGTGTGACTCATGACAAACTTAGAATAGTTGAATAGTTCGCATACCCATAATTAAAAATTCATCAGTCATCCCCATATCTATTTGGGAATGAATTCTCATACCATCCTGTGACGACCCCAAAGTTTGAAGCAATTGAAAAAGCCCCGCCTAGACTCGCATAGGCTCCCAAGTTGATATTCGGTGAGTCTATACATGCTTAGTCAGCCTTAATTCGTTCATTTACAATTTCAAAATATGAGTTATTAGATTATAAAACTTATCAAATCAATACACAACAGAATTCAACTATAATCATTTTATAACTCAAAGGGAAATCAGAAATTTCTAATAAATGTAGAATCCCAAATATAAGATAAAAACGTAAAGCTTGGTGACTACAGTATGATAGGGGCATATACACGATATCCAAGTCTCATAACCCAATTCTATCCATAATGTTTCAAAACAACATATGTAAATAAAACAATTATATACTATGCAGCATGGAAAGAAATCGTCCCCGATGAGCGCTCAGAGGAAGTCACCTATCGCCGACGTTCCCTTGCCGTTACCTGTCCTATCTGCACATACCGCCACAAACTAGACGGTGAATAACTGAGAGAAATTGAAAGTAATGCTAGAAGAATATAACAATAATTCACTAATAATCAACATGGCAGTCCAAAATCATGCGATAATTGAAAGATAGAAAATAACACAAAATGCATGATAATCAGACTAACAGATAGCAATCGAAGTTTGCATGTTCAAAGAATCAAAAGAGGCCATAAGTGGTCTAAATCCATAACAATATCTACAACAAGGATGTCGCAACATCGATAACCACAACAATCCAGTACTTGGTATCACATAATCACTAAAGATGGTCACACACTCATGCGCACAAGTGCCCGCGTTTTATCCCTCTAAAGGTTTATTAACTTATGCCAATAACACACAACTAAGGAATATAATGTAATGTCAAGCATGAGATTAATTCAACAATCACAATAATAGAGGATATAGAATCACATGGTATTTTTTTACTAGCTTATATGTTGGGTTTATAGTCCCTAAACACCTATCAATGGTTTGTACCCTAATAAGGATAAACCCCAAATTTTTTCAAATTTTTCTCATATTTTTCCCAATTTTTTTTTAGAATTTATTAAATTTTAATTCATTTTTTATTATTTTTTTTGGGTCCAGCAAATGGGGAGGGGGCCTTACATACTACTAAATTCTCGTTTCTGGACGCAGACACGACGCACACACTAACACTAAATCACGCTTTCTTTGCTTCGTGATCTGACCAACATGGAGCAACATGTTCACGGCTTCTCAACCAAATATACACGCCACACTCATTATACAAAACGCCTCAGCGGTGTTCACACTCAATCTCGTACGCCTTCAAAAACGCCGTGAAACACATGTACTGGGAAACACCACCACATACGACTTAGACAGTCACAAAATCACATGCACGCCTCTCGTCGTGTATAACAAATCTCGACAACGCCCATGCAGCGAAATAACGAAATAGAAAATCTGGACTTACGCCGTCGCGACGCTGCATGTTTCTCAACAGCACAACGCCTTGACGGCGTGGAAACATCTGATATCTGTAACAGGCGTATACGGGAGACGTCGCCACGCAATGAACGTGCGGCGTCTCTACGGTGTCGACCTGAAAAATAGAACATTAAACTACCGATCATCAAAAACCACACACCATTTTTGGCGATCAACGCCACCATATTTTTGGGCATCAAGACTCCCCGAAATTGACCCCGAATCGTCGTGGGATGCCCGGATTCAATTGAAAACTCAAATCAAACAATCAAATATGAAAACCCAACCCATTTATATCAAATTAACAAACAAATGCAACAACACCGGCACCGATGTCGCGTGTTGATCACTCCGAGGGTTGCCGAGACACCGGTGGAACACCAAGATCATCTCCGGTAAGCCAACCTTGGTCATGGCGATGACACAACAGTGGATTTACCAACAATTACCCAAAATAGGGAGAAGGAAATGAAATTATAAGAAGAAAGGAGATCTCACCTTTTTCGACGAGCCCCTATAACTCCGATGGCTCTCCGGCGGGGTAGACAACCCTTCAATGGTTGTTTACCAATTTATTGCTCACCAAGTTCGAGAAGAGAGGAGAAAAGGAAAGCAAGAGAGGAGAGAAAGAGAGTAGTGAGAGAAAAGTGTGTGGTTGGTCCTTATATAGGTCCACACCTCATCCCCACACACACACGCATCTCGAAGTCAGTTCAACTAACACCACTTTAGCTGTCCACCTATTCTAACACCTCTCAATGTGACTCCACTAGGTGACACACACCACGTCACTAACCAACCCTTTGGCCCGTTCTTACGTTCTCGCACTCCAAACACCCCACGCCTCACGAGTCGTGTGTTTTGGCCTCACCGATGCTCTCTCGTCGTTAATTGGCTCAATATCATTAATTGGCTTATTTATTAATCATTTTTAGTGTTTTTAAGTCCTGTGCATCCGCACCCCATTTGTCGATGTCCACTCGGTCAATTTTCCTACTTGTTTATCGACTTCACTGTTCGGTCACTCAAATACGAGTATAAATATATAGTATATGTTATCATTCACAAATAGCCAAATTTTGGGTCGTTACACATCCCATACCCATCTAATCCCTATGAGGATAGAGAATCCCCGTGGGAAATATTTTTCCCTGTATCATTCTCCATTGAGGATTCCTGTAGGGATTTTCAATGGTATTTTTGTGGGGATGATGAATCCCTATGGGGAAATTCTTTTAGGGTTTAGGGTTTTTATGGAGATTTTAGCGGATCCTCACTGGGATTTTTATGGAGATTTTTGCGAGGATGTGGAATCATGTGGGGAAATAACATTGTCAATAAGTTACAAATTCATAACATATATATATAAATATAAACTATATGTAAAGTCAATAAAACCTATGTCCCCTTCCAAAAAAATTTATGAGGTTCTTATAAAAAGATATCATATGGTGTATAAATTGATATGTGGGGATCTCCATGGCTATATTTAATTACCAATCTCCATACTCATACCTACGTGGGTATGAAATTTTATATCCATTTTCGTCTCTGTAATCATTTAAAATTCTCATACTCGTACCCGATTAGGGCAAATCTCCATGGGTAACCCCTACACATTTGCATCTCTAATCTAGACCATTTAAAAAAAAGACTTGAATTTGGGCCCAAACTCAGTTATTGGGGTTTCGTAAATTCTAAAAAGGCCCAACAAGAGAAACCAAAAAGAGAGTGAAAAGTGAGAACACAGGTCTTCTCGGTTGAAGCTTCTCTACTCTTCTGTGTAGCTGAAAATTTGGTAACTCTCTCTCGATCTCTCTAGTTGATTTGTTTGATTTGTTGTTGTTTTTCAATGATTTTTCGCTTTCATGAATGTGTTGTTTCATTGATTTATATGCTTAAGAATTTTGCAATCACTAGTTTCAGATGTTGATTTTAGGGTTTTGTTATGGCTATTGCTTGTTTTAGAAGTAAAATGTGTGTTGTTTGATCTGTTTGTGTGCACATTGAGGAATATAGAGTGTTTGCTTGTAATTCTTGTTGGGGTTTCTGTTTGAGTTCTTGTGAAAGTAATCTGCTTTTCATGTTTGGTGTTGGTGAATGGTGATTGGAGGAGCTTTTTACGGGTAGCCATGAAAAAGGGGTTTTGCGAGACGGTTCGAAGAGTTTCGGTGTCGGTTTGAATCTGTTATTGTGCTGCAAATTAACCTAGTTCAGTGTACTTGCCTGGTTGTTTTTGTTTTGCTTGGGTCTTAGGAAACCCTAATTTACGCCGATGGAATGTTTAGAGATTTCGCATTGGAAACTGCTTGTGAGTTATTTTGTTGGCTGCATTGGATTTGGGAGATCGTGAGTTTCAAACAGGTAATGGATTCAAATTCCCTGAATATAAGTTGATGTGATTGTAAATTTGAAATTTGCTAGTATTGAGAGGATGATGATTATATGTGTGTTATGTTAAAAACAAAATGTGGTGCAGAGGAAGAGTTGGGAGAGGGGGAGGGTACAGTGGCTTAATGAGAATGTATGATGCAAGCATGGGACATTATCGTGGTTTAGGTTTAAGTGGACTTGTTAAAAGATTAGAAGAATTCCCAGACCTTGAGTAAAAGTGGAAATGAGGAAACTTTTTGAACTTTTGTATCAAATTAGATGTGGCAGCTTTAAATTGAAATTGGTAATCCTGCAAATTTAATTATAACAGAACATTGAGAGAGGAAGAATATGAGGGAAGCAGAATCAAAATTTTCTATTACTATATATTACTGATATAAGAAAAGTCATGACTTTTAAGGTTTTTTGTTTTTTGTTTTTTTTAATCTGAAATTGAATGACAATAGCTAAATTGCTGGGCTAGTCCCAACGAGAAAGTAAGAACATTTAAATCATACACAAATTAGAGGAGCTATTCTTTGTCTACAATTATATATATATATATATATATTTATTGATGGAGGGATCTAAAATGACATTTACACTTCATATTTAGAATATGTAAGTTGTTTTTCGTATTCTAGATCTAGATCTTTTAAATGTAGAGAGTGTAATCTAGTTTATTATTTAGTTGCAACTTGCAAAGTTTAATTGTGAATCATTCAAGGACGCTGATGCTTACATGGTAGTTATGAGTAAAAATAAATTTCTCTATTTTAAGAGAACATGCTGACCAGTTGTTGTAAGAGAACACATGGCAAATAAATATGTCACGCAAAGACTTATTTTGAACTTGCGAAGACCATGAGTTGATCTTTTTGGAGGACTTGAGTCTCTTGAATGAATTTATTAGTTCTTACTTCTTTAAAAAAATCAAGTGGTCTGATAACCTCTATCTTCAAAAGCTCTTTGTTTCATCTTTAGCCAAATACACCAAAAGATTGCAAACATCTCAAATACTCCTGCGTCTGTGAGAAAGTTATGTTCCCTGGTTTTCTACAAGTCCTAAACACTTAAAGGTTATCAATTTAAAATGTCTAGGGTCTTGCAAGTCACCCTGAACTTATAAGACATATTGAGCAACAGTGCTACATTCAATTCTTTATTAGAGCTCCTATAAAAAAAAGTTTTTAATAGATTTAATGCTTTCTTTGGAGCCATAGATTTAATGCTGATACATTTTTTTTTTGTGAATTCAGTTGTTCTTATATATGTATTATTTTTAATGTGGTATTTTTTGTTTGCAATGGTGTGATATACTTACCTTGTTGTGGGCTGATGTTTTACTGTTTTTATTGCAATAAGCTTCAGTGTCCAAGCAGAAGGCAGTTCTGTTTGCAGCAAAGATTAATTAGAAGAGTACCAATATGCAAGTTATTCCAAGGGAAGGCGATAATGCCATGGCTATTGCAGGTCCAAGTCCAATGGAATGGTCTACTGTGCCTTATAGTGCACCACAAGCACCTGTTCCAAATGGAAAGCATAGGACATCTAGTTTGGAGTCGCCAATTATGTTGCTGACTGGACATCAGAGTGCGATATATACAATGAAGTTCAATCCATCTGGTACAGTTATTGCTTCGGGTCTCACGACAAAGAAATTTTCCTGTGGAATGTTCATGGGGACTGCAAGAACTTCATGGTCTTGAAAGGGCACAAGAATGCAGTCTTGGATCTACAATGGACAACTGACGGGTCCCAGATAATCTCAGCAAGCCCTGATAAAACTCTTCGAGCATGGGACGTCGAAACAGGAAAACAGATTAAAAAGATGGTGGAGCACTCATCTTTCGTGAACTCTTGCTGTCCTTCCCGAAGAGGACCGCCGCTCATTGTCAGTGGCTCGGATGATGGCACTGCCAAGCTCTGGGACCTTCGTCAAAGAGGTGCCATCAAGACATTTCCAGACAAGTATCAAATTACAGCAGTTAGCTTCTCTGATGCAGCAGACAAGATATTCTCTGGTGGGATCGACAATGATATAAAAGTCTGGGATGTGCGGCGAAATGAGGTTACAATGACTCTGCAGGGCCACTCGGATACAATCACGGGCATGCAGTTGAGTCCTGATGGCTCCTATCTCCTGACAAACTCTATGGACTGCTCCCTCCGCATATGGGATTTGCGCCCTTATGCGCCGCAGAACCGTTGCGTGAAAATATTCACTGGGCACCAACACAACTTTGAGAAGAACTTGCTGAAATGCAGCTGGTCTCCTGATGGAAGCAAGGTTACTGCTGGTAGTGCAGATAGAATGGTGTACATTTGGGATACTACTTCTCGGCGAATACTGTTCATGCTCCCCGGGCACACCGGCTCTGTCAACGAGTGCGTCTTTCACCCTAATGAACCTATTGTTGGATCTTGCAGCAGTGACAAACAGATCTATCTTGGGGAGATCTGATTAAGCTACTGCTTTTCACAATCCCACAATGTATCTGCATTGTCATACTACCAACTAAAACTTCAAGCAGGTCTAGTTTATCATTGTAGTGATTGTATGGTAGGTTCATACTGTAAGGTCTATATGTTTTTAAATTTCTTAGCAACTCTTGAGGCAACGGTTTGATCATATTAGGAATATAGGATTGCATTCTGAATGGTAGCTTTTATCAAACAAATTTAGATTTTTGCGTTCCTTTTTTTTCATGATATTTTGTTTACTTTTTTTTTTTTTTTGGTTATGAGACCATCAATATTTAGATTATCGACTACTCATGGTTTGCATTGAGTAGGCGCCCCCGTTGTTAATTGAAGAGCACCTTCCAACGTATTAACGGCAAGCCATAGGATGAGTGCACCCCACCGATTGACAAGGGCACCCCACAACTCTAAATTTGAAAAAACAGATTTTCGAACTCATCGGAATGAACGAGAGCACGAGCCCTAGGTGTAGATTTCGGTCGATCTTTGCGTCACACCCCCACGGTTGTGGTCGGTCTTTGTGTCACACCCCCGCAACTCGAATTCATGGACTGGAAAGTGGCGGCAAAGATTGTTTGTGCGATGGTGGTGATTCGAACTGGGGGCTTCATCAAAATCGTCTTGTGGTCGAAGTTGAAAGTCGTTTCATGTAGATAGTTGGCTCGTCGTTCGGTCACACAGGACTGAACATGGATTTTGTTCGGTTGAAGGTGACTGAGCAAAAATCAGTAACCACAAAAAAAATAATGAAGTCGTATGTTTCGGCCACATCTGACCGAACAAAAATAATATGTTCAGTCTCATGTCACCGAGTAATACTCATTTGGTCGGTCGGTTGAGGCTGAATAGTCCATATTTGATCCGTCCTGCATAGCCGAGCAATAGGGCGGACAACATGTGGTTGTCCACGTGGATGTCAATTTGAATATTCAAAAGTGACATTCAAAATAGAAAATGTTTGTCCAGGTCAGCTTAATTGACATCCAAATATACATTCATTGGAGAAGTTTTTTTTTTTTCACTACAATGTTTATTTCGTCTTTTTTTTTTTTGTTAAAAATGTTTCTTTAGTCTTACGTAGCACATATTATCATCCAATTAATCCACGTTCCATTGGAAATGCTTTGAGCGATGAGGCATAGCTTCCCAAAAGTCAAGATTTGGTAAGGCCGTCCATTGAAGTATAACAAAATACATCCTCATAATCATTTCCCTCACAAATATATTTCAAAATACTAATTGAATAATTCATCTTACTCTTATTGTTGCATGTGCTAAGTTTTTTTTGTTTTTTGTCAAAGGTTTGCATGTGCTAAGGATAATACACTTACCCAACCAACAAATTAACGTCTTTTATATATATGTATGCAGTATGCTCACCCACCCAAAGAAATCCCTCAACTTCCAATCTTCAAATTCTTTGCATGGCTTCTCACGAGTCACCACCTTCGAACATATCACTGGATTCTTATCGGTGTGAATCTTCTTCGACTCATCTCATGATCATTCACAACTTCTCGAATCCAATGGTATCGGATATCAATATGCTTAGTGCGGCAATGATAAGTAGCATTCTTGCTCAAATCTAGAGCACTCGACTATCACGATTCACTTGCATACCCATCTTCTTGCTTCAACCCTAACTCTTGAAGGAATCTCTTCAACCAAAGCATTTCTTTGCTTGCTTCATTATAGCAATATATTCTCGCCTCTGTCGTGGACAAAGCAACACACTTTTGCAATTTTGACGCCAAGATACATCTCCCCACTGCAAAAGTGAACACATACCCCGAAGTAGATTTTACGCCATCAAGGTCACCCGCCATATCGAATCTGTATATCCCTCCAAAATAGGTTTCGAGCCCCCAAAACATAAAGACATCTTCGAAGTACCTCTCAAATATCTCAAAATCCATTTCACTTGCTTCCCAATGAACTTTTCCAGGATTTGAGAGAAATCTGTGACCACACCAATGCGTGAGCAATATCGGTCGGGTGCAAACCATCGCATACATCAAACTCCCAACTGCAGAGGAGTAAGGAATATCTGACATCTCCGCTATATCTATAGAAGTAGAGGGACATGATTTCTTGCTAAGTGTGAAGTGATTAGCAAGAGGTGTGCTAACGGCTTAGCATTGTTCATATTGAATCTGTTCAAGACCTGCTCAACATACTTTTCTGTGACACCCATAACTTTTTGGATCTCCCGTCACGAATAATCGCATGCCAAGAATCTGTTTTTAGCCGCCCCAGTCTTTCATATCAAAAGAACTCGATAATTCTTTCTTCAAGTTTCCAATCAAGGAAACATCATGCCCCACTATCAACATATCATCAACATAGAGCAACAAGATCACAAGCTTCCCATCTGAAAATTTCTTAAAGTAGACACAATGATCTGATACCACTTGTTGTTGTTGGGGTTCCATCGGCACGTGGATCTCCGCTAGTACCGAAATTGTCCCCAACTTAACCACCTCAACATTAGGTGTGGGGTTTTACTCTAAAAGGCCTCGGTACTATTAGAGGGGAGGCAATCACTAATATACTTCATTTAGAAGTTTTATTTTCCACAACCCAACAATCTCCACCTTGGACCGAAATCCATCCAAGATGGGCACACCGCATGATCCGTCGTCGCTACCATCTCGAGGGAGAGCAACTCGAGGCACACATGCGACCACCAACAGACATGCCTTGTCCCAGCCGCACCATCGGCTCTGATACCACTTCCTTGGAGCTTGTTTAAGTCCATACAAGTTCTTCTTCAACTTGCAAACCAAATGTGTTTTTCCTGTTACTTCAAATCCTTCAGGTTGATCCATATAAATCTCTTCCTCCAAATCACCATGGAGGAATGCAGTCTTCACATCTAACTGCTCAAGCTCAAGATCCAAGCTAGCAGTCAGACCCAAAATCACTCGAATAGAACTCATCTTCACAACAGGGGAAAAAATCTCATCAAAGTCAATTCCTTTCTTCTGATTGAACCCCTTCACTACCAAACGAGCTTTATGTTTTACTAGCTTATCTCCATCTGTCTTCAACTTGTACACCCATTTATTCTTCAAAGGTTTTCTACCTTTTGGAAGTTCCACCACTCATAAGTATTGTTCTTCTTCAAAGAACTCATCTCCTCTGCATTGCTTTCATCCATTGAGCTTTGTCTTTGTGAATCTGAACTCCCTGGAAGCTCTCTCGGCTCCCCTCTTACGTAATTGTAACATAATTCGAGCTGGGGTACCTAGTAGAAGGAAGCAACCCTCTCTCGGATCTTCTAAGTGAAGGTTCAACTAAAGCCGTTGGTGGAGGAGTTTGCTCCCCCGCTCATCATCATCAACCGGTTCAGCGGCACATCAACCCTATGTTCTTCAAATGAGTCTCCCTCATGTGTGGCATCAGTAATGGAAGGAGACTCCAATCCAGAAACATCATCATCATCAACTATGATTTTCTTTGATGTCTTCAAATCTGCTATGGTCTCATATTCATGAAAGACCACATCCCTGGACCTGACAATCTTTTTCTTCTCTGGATCCCATAACCTATAACCAAACTCTGCATCTCCAAATCCCAAGAGGATACACGGAACAATTCTATCATCAAGTTTCTGTCTCTGCTCCTTAGGCACATGCATAAATGCCTTGCATCCAAACACCTTCAAGTGAGAGTAAGTAACATCTTTCCCAGACCAAACTCTCTCTGGAACATCAAACTCCAATGGTGCTGAAGGAGAGCGATTCATCAAGTAGCAAGCAGTCCTGAGAGCCTCACCCCAAAACGACTTGGGCAACTTAGCCATTTTTAACATACATCGACTTTATCAAGGATGGTTCTGTTTGTTCTTTCAAAGAACACCATTATGTTGAGGAGTACCGAACAGTCTTTTCATGTCCGATTCCATGTTACGAGCAATAATTCTCGAACTCCTTTGAAGTGTATTCTCCTCGTTATCACTACGAAGGCACTTCAAAGATACGCCTTTTTCTCGTTCCACCATCATATGAAACTTCTTGAGGTACTCAAGAACCCGACATTTTGTTCTCAACACAAACACCCAAACCTTCCGTGAAGCATCATCAATAAAAGTAACAAAGTATTTGCCACCTCCCATAGTTTCCACATCAATGGGACCACAAACATCCGAGTATACTAACTCAAGTAAATTTCTTTTCTTTCGGATGATGAAGAAAAAGAAACTCTATGTTGCTTACTGAATAAGCAATCATCACAAGGGTTCAAATATTTACCTTTGGCAAAGGGAATATGAGACTTCTTTGCCAACACCCGCAACCCTTTCTCACTCAGTGACCTAGCGCCTATGCCACAAATCTGGTGAAGAATCATCTTCAATTGCGTTTAGGTCACCTCGACGGTCTTCAATTGAGTTTTGTAAAGTGTATAGCTCAATTTTCCTCTAGCAACAACCATTGAGCCTTTGGTGAGTTTCCACTCCTTGCCCCCAAAGATGTTGTAGTAACCATCTAGGTCCATAGCATGAGTAGAAAACAAATTCGACGCGATCCGGAACATGTCGCACATCTTTTAGAATTACCGTGCAACCCATATTTGTTTGCACAAAGACATCTCCAATGCCAACTATATCTCGCAAAGCTTTGTTCCCCATCTTTGCCTTACCAAAATTCCCCGCTCGATAAACGAGAGAAGAAATCCTTCCTCGGAGTAGCATGGAAGGATCTTTGCGAGAATCAACAACCCATTCACTATCTGTATTAGTGACATGACCTTGATCCTCAACTAAAGAAAGCACAACCAAGTCTTCAATTGCATCGATATAGCAGTAGTAGTACTCGATCATTCGCTTTATTTTGATTTTTCTCATCATTACGTTCTCTTTTCCACACTTTACAATTTTTCTTTATGTGTCCTTCCTTGCCACGGTGATAACAAGAGAATTTTCCTTTTCCTTGAGACTTGCCTCTAGATTTACTCCGCCCCTTCCGGACCTCTGGGCGACTTCGCCTCTATGTTCTGCGGTAGTAACAAGAGCTTGTGAAGTTTCAATGCCTTTATCCTTTCTCCTAGTCTCCTCATCAAAGAGACTATCCCGCACTATGGATGAAGACAAGACACCGCTGGAGCGAGAATTACTTAGAGACACCACCAAGGTTTCCCGAGCCTTTCGGCAACGAGCTCAAGAGTAAAAGTGCTTGTAACTCATCCTCAAGCACAATCTTCATAGCACTTAATTGATTGATCAATGCTTCGAAATCATTCAAGTGCTCTATCATCGACCGCCCATCTTTGTACTTCATATTAACAAGCCTTCTAATTAGAGAAGCCTTGTTCGAGCCCCCTTCCTCTCACACATATTCTCGCAATTTTCTCCATAACTCCCGTGCATCAACCTCTTTCTTGACATGGTGATAAATACCGAGATCGATCCACTTTCGAATAGTCCCGGCAGCTTTTCTGCAACTTCCTCCAATTAACATCAGATATTTTCTCTGGCTTGTTTTGTCCAAATTCAATTGGATCAAATAAATCCTTGCAATAAAGATGATCTTCCATCATCGGTTGCCAAATTGAATAATTCGTAGCCGTCAACTTGACCATATTGCTTGCTTTATCATCATCATCCACCATCTTGATTCCCACAAAGATTCCCGAACACAAACCGACCATGGCTCGATACCACTTGTTGGGGTTTTTACTCAACCCCTTCTAATAATGAAACAGAGATGAATAATAAATTCCACCAAACCACGATCTATGCACCAAATCAACACACCACAAGACACAAAAGATTTAACGTGGAAAACCCTCCAAATCAGAGGTAAAAACCACGGGCCAAACTCCGAACAATCCACTATGTCAACAAAGAGTACAAGATATCTCAATTTAATGAGATTCACCAACAATGGAGTAATACATAAAATACCTCTTCCAAGAACTTAGATGATCACGTTACTTTATGTGTCTTTTCTAGCCAACTTTCAGTATGATCTTGCTCCCTTGACATCCTCCCAATATCTGCTTAGAGCACCACCTTCCCACTCATTTATATTAGAGCAGTATTATATACTTAAAGTTACTGCCACGGCACCCAAAGTGCCTCGGATTCACAAGTGAAGGGATAATGTGTATGAATGTCAGTCTTCATTTTGTTTCAGGAGTCGATCTCTAATGCAACGAATTATCAGGCAACATCCCACTAGCAATTGAAAACCTCGGTCTCATTTGAATTTGTCCTGCAATCACTTGATATATTGGTGATACGCATCAATGTTGTTAATTAGAGAGATAATTTTATTGTTAGGAGTTTTGTTATTGGGCTTTTAAAAAACCCACTGTGTGTTCAAAACTTAGATTTTTTTTTCATTTAAGCGTTCAAATTTACCTTAATAAAATTCCTAACAATAACAACATTACCAACTGTCTATCTAATCTAAGTTTGAACACATAGTGGGCTTTTTAAAAGCCCAATAACAAAACTCCTAACAATAACAACATTATCCATAATTAACAACATTGATGCGTATTAATAGGAAGAATTACAAGGGGAATCCACTTCTATGTGGACATTTTCTTAGTTTGTTCACGTCTTCTTTTTAACCAATTATACGTGCTTAACAATGTTTAGACTACTCTTATACCAAAAGAAAGCCCAAAAAATCCTACCAAAAAAAGAAAGCCCAAAAAACCCCTCTTATTTTACATCAATACGGAAAAAAAGGAAAATGATAATCTAACACATTTGGGATGCACACTTTGTCTATTAGCCTATTTATGACTCTTTCTTGTCTCTGTAGGTGTGGACCCCACATCTAACAAAACACTATAAATAGGCTAAAAGACAATGTGTGCGCCCAAGTGTCCCAAAGTGTGTTAAATTATCATTTTCCAAAAAAAAACATCATTACTAAAATGTGAAAGAAAACCTCTCTATTATGAAATCGAATTAGTTGGGCTGAACTCATCTTATGGCGACAGTACAATTCCACACGACTAGAGCTAGGGTGACCTCATGTCAAGTAAAAATAAGAGGCCGGCTATGTGCACCCCGGTCAACGCTCAGGGCACCCCATTTTTTTCAATTGTATGTGTAATGACTGATGTGCCCTCCAACCTAAATCTACAACAAAAACCCAAAAAATCAGAATTACCAAGGCACCCCACTCCATTTTTGAGCTTGGTTACTCCCGTTCAATCCCTATACCTCGGTTCCGTCGACAATCGGTCACGACGTTATTGGCTGAAAGAGTTTATACAAGGTCGGTATCCTCATCCATTGTTCAGTTTTTGAGTGTTTGAATCTTGCGTTTGGTGTGTTTTGGTGTTGACAATGGTGGTGTTTGATGATTCTCGTTTACTTAGGGTTTAGAGCAAATTGTTTGGTGTTTTAGTGTACAATGGATGAACAAAACTCAAGTGACGATGAATCGAGCCTGTTGGAGGTGAGTTTTAAAGTTTTTTTAGGTCTAGGGTTTCGCAATATGCAAATGTACCACGTACACGATTGTTTCGGCCATACAGAATCGAGATATCTGTATATATATCGGTGACACGCAACCGATACTTAAACGTAATTCTCGGTAGTAGATAACCGAACATTTTTGTAATGGGTTACTAGTGGACTTGGTGGTCATGTGCCGAGATATATTGAATGGTCTCGGTTGTGACATACCGAAACTATCCTTTACGTGTCGACCCTGTACTACCGAGAATTGCGTTTTTAAGGATTTTCTAACTTTTAACACCGAGTACTTATGATATTTGAATTATTCTTGCAGGAAGTAGCATCGACAAGTGCATTTCAAGATATATCTTATCTTTTCAAACGGGATGCACCATTTGAAACTAGAAAAGAGGCACTCAAATGGGTTCAAGAGACAGGACGTGCTAGAAAGTTTGTCCTGGTTATAAAGAAGTCTGATGCCGAAGGGAATGGCCGTAGGGGAAGGGTCACAATTGCGTGTGAGAGATCCGGAACATATAGGGGTATTTCCCAAAGAGTTGGAATTGCTAAAGCTGAACTAATTGAGAAGATGCTACGTAAGTTGACAAACGCAGAGGAAGAGGACAACACAAGACCAAACACCGGTACGAAAAAATTGGTATGTAAGTGTGGTATGTGGCATGCACAACCACAACTCTGCAAATTTCTTGGAAGGGCACTCATATGCTGGAAGATTGACTCAGGATGAGGCAGCTATTTTGGATCGATGAGTAAGGCTAATGTTAGGCCACGACGACAGGATCCTAAACACTTTGAGGCAAAGGGATAAGAACAATGCTTCAACATTGCGGACAATATACAATGCACGACAAAGGAATCGAATTAAAGAAGTTTGGTGGGAGAACTCAAATGCAACAACTCTTACATTTATTGGAAGACAATATGTATCTGTCATGGCATAGGAAGGACCCCGAATCGAATGTAGTTACGAGACTTGTTTTGGTCCCATCCCGACTCCATAAACTTATTGAGGTCTTTTCCATACGTTCTTCTAATGGATTGCACATATAAGACCAATAGGTACCGATTGCCGTTGTTGGAGATTGTTGGGGTCACTTCGACATACATTACATTCTCGGTTGGGTTTTGTTTTTTATCTTCAGAGACTATGTCCAACTACACATGGGCATTGAACATTTTGAGAGGTTTACTAGACGGGTGGCCTACACCTAGTGTTTTTGTCACTGATAGAGAATTGGGCCTAATCAATGCAATTGAAGAACTTTTTCCACAATGTTCCCACCAGCTTTGTGCATGGCATATCAACAAAATGGTGTTGACCAACACCAAAAAGATGTTCGCACGAAATGATGACTTTCAACTCTTCAATAAGAGGTGGACGGATTTGATGTATGCTACGACCAGAAGCATCATTCGAGCTTATGTTGGCTACGTTACGTGTTGAGTATGCAGATATGAAAGGTCTGCTTAATTATTTGGAGGATACTTGGTTGCGGGATTACAAGAATAGATTTGTACGTGCATGGACAAATCCACTTTTTCATCTTGGAGAAACCACAACGCAAAGGGTTGAGTCTGCACATTCCACTCTCAAACAGCATCTCGGCACATGTACTGCAAACTTTGAGGCGTTGTGGAGTGTAATTCATGGAATGTTAGACATACAACATAACAGGATCAAATCGTCATTTGAGGTTAGTTTGAATGTTGTGCAACATGGATATATGAATGGATTGTATCGCCATTTGCGGGGTTATGTATCCCTGAAAGCGCTTAAGTTGATTCGTAACGAGGTTGAACATGGGGTGAATGTTGGGACAGACCGGAGCTTATGTGGTTGTGACCTACGTACCACTTGTGGGCTTCCGTGTGCACACGAGCTTAATGTACATATTTTAGCTGGTTCACCTATACCACTTGAAGACATACATGTGCATTGGCAGAAGTTGAGTATGGTACCCGATGCATCAGTGAATCGGATTGCCTATAACTTGAATGACGAGCTTCAAAGAGTTGTGTCTAAGTTTGAAACATTCGTTGATGAGGATTCGCGTGTTAGGACTATTCAACAACTAAGAGAGATTAGTTGTCCTTCCTCGACGTCATGTATTGCACCACAGTGCAAAAGTAAAACAAGGGGAGACCGAGTCTTGATAGTTTTGGTAATTATGTTATAGGGAGCAAGAAAATGAAAAAAGGGAAGAGAGGGATGAAGAGGAAAGCCGAGGAAGATGATACTTCTACGACGAGAGATCCAAGTGGCTTTGAATATGTACTTACACCCGCTGAGGCAGCCAGTGCGCGAAGGAAAGTAAAACAAGTTAGGAATAAAGTACATCGAACACGTGGGGCATCTATGGGAGTATCTGAGATTGGATTCATTCACACTATACAACCGGATTGGATTCAACATGTTGAGACTACAGTAAATGTGGATAGCGATGGAAATTGTGGCTTTCGTTGTGTTGCCGCCGGTCTTGGATTCTCAGATATAGATGGTTGGAAAAGGGTTAGAACAGCTATGGTTAATGAACTACAAGAGAACCAAGAGTTTTGGAAGGATTTGCTTGGAAGTTACTTCGACCAAATTAAGGGAGCTGTGCAATTCTTTGAAGGTAAGGATGTCGGGTCTGACAAGTGGATGACCCTTCCGGACATGGGACTTCTAATTGCAACAACATTTAATGTTGTGCTTGTCAACGTGTCATATGGTTGTTGCATGACATTTCTTCCTCTACGTAATGCCCCTCCGCCTATGAAAGATCGGGTAGTTATTGGCGTTACAAATGTCAACGACACTCATTGGGTTAGGGTAAGTTTTTAGCGTTTGTATCAAATTTTGGTTAATATGTCAATGCACGTTACTTATTCTTTCTTTTATGTTGCTCCTCCATTTGACAGTCATATTCAAGCCTAATGCACGGTTCCCTTTGTATTCTTGGTGTGGAAGACCTTCGCGAATGTTGATGCTCAAGGGTGTGGTATTGGTATTAACATCCAAGCACAAGTCCCGGTTCAATCTTCTCATGTACACACGCCCTTCGTGGTAGACTTAGCGTCACCTTAAGCAAACTTGAATTGATGTTGTTGAATGAATATTATGTCTTCGAAACTTGGCATGATGCTTTTGTGTACTTTTGTTGATGTATGTAACTTGAATTGATGTTTGTTGAATGGATAAATTCATGATATGCCAAGTTTGTACTCTCAATTAAAAGGATCGGTTACAGAAGGTCGAAAACTACCCCCAAGTCTCGGACAGACAGAACCGTGACACCCATTGTAATCTCGGACATTAAGGTTCGTGAGCATCCAACAATGGGGTGCCCTAAATACTTCGGTTACATGACATCGAGATTCTTGCTAAATTACGGTGACTAATGACCGAAAAGGATACCAGAGTAACAGAACATTATAATCGATTTACTGTAAATAATTGCGGTAGTATGTGGCCGATTTAATGTGTGTTCCTTGCATGTGAGCATCGGTCAAATGCAACCGAGACCCTTAATTACCAACCGGTATTTTATAGCCGAGACTAACTCATGAATTACGGTATTCCGTAACCGATTTTATCTGCAAAGTTGTGATAATAGGAGGCCGAGTCGTTATGTGTAATAGTTGCGTAATAATTTCGGTGATGAACTACCGAGACCATACATAGGTTTTCGGTACCCCTTGATCGTAATTTAGACATTACTTGCGGGTGTGCATGACCGATACTATATAAAATTTGGCCAATATGGCAGGGTTCGCATGGAGGCGTCCGAGCTCGATGGACCAATCACGGTCATGCATAACCGATAATTCTCAGTAGTTCTTGTTCCTGCGTGGCCGTGGATTTCTCTCTCTTTGTGGTAACTTATTGCAAACATGGCAGTGACAAAAATAGAACAACAAATAGTAGTAGAACACATCAATTCAAACATGACTAACAAGTCAAATATTATCAATTCAATAGAACAATACCGAAGAAGGTAAACAATACCAAATTAACAAGTTAAACATCATCTATCATCAAATACCAAACAAGTTAAACAATACCAATTGAACAAGACAAACAACATGTTTTTTCACTTGAGCCCTTTTGCTTTCTTCGCTTTGCGACTAACATATGTTGTCGTGGGGGACTTCCTCTTAGGTGGTGGCTAGAACTTGAAGTGGGCGGAGAGGGCATTCTTTCTCACCGAAGGCTCAATAGAACTTGGGGTAGGCACACTTTCGGTTGGGGTACTATCATGTTGTGAAGGAGCGTAGGTGCACTCGGTGTTGTGGTGTTGGTCGTGGTGGTGGTGGTACTGTACCAAGACCCCTACCCGTCAAGTAGTCCACGACATCATTCACCATTTTCTCAAGACCTCCATCTTGGCCATACCCGCCGGAGTCTATCCATGCTAATACGCTATCCAATGCCCGTCGATTACTTGTTCAAAACCAATAGAGAAACTATGAATAAATAATACAAAAGAAATGTGATAAACCAACTTAAATTCAAATGGTTGCAAGGCTCTTACCTCCAATAACTCATTATCACCAACCGTATCAGGGAAGTCATCACTGTGCGCTGGGTTCTCAATGGTAAGATGTGAAACTCGTGTGAACCATGGCAGATATTCTGGTGCAGCCATGAACTCGAACCTCGCCTTCTCCCCTCGATCTTCAATAGAGAGTGAATGGCTACGCCACCTTTCCCAATTCTCCGGTTGGAATGAGTACTTAACCGAGTATTTCATTGCAGTGCGGCCTCGATTTGCTTCGAGGGCGATATGGAGACGGCGGTATTCCTTGAACATGGCCAAGCTGTCGAAGGAACCTCTCCGGATGGTATGGCTCCACAACTTCCATGTACTTCAAACAACCAGAGTAGAAGGCCATCGGTAGAACAATACCGCCTGTCCTGATGTCACTGTATGGGTCCCACGTCACCTACACCAATGAAACAAACAATTTATATTAAAATATGAAGTTTGATAAATTGGAATATCAAACTCAAAGTAATAAAACAAAGTACCTCACTTGGTTGTAACCTATCGAGGGTCCTACGAATACTACTTAGCTTGTCTACGTTAGCTACCGTCTCGTGTTTCTGTACCCACCTCGAGACACGTGGCTGAAGGTGGTCCATGTATTTCGCATTCGACGCAGCAAGCTGGAGTGGGAAGTGCTCGTATACCCATCCCTAAAAAAAGAATCAACAAAAATTAAAAAAGAAGTACTAGATTTGTATTGGCCGATTCACAAGTAATGCACAAGAAATATGTACCTCGAGCAAAGTTAGGTACCACCTGCAATCTGCGACACTTCTACCCCAGTGGTGACCCGAGATGACGGTAAAGATAAGCTAGAAGCGAGCACCCCCATGCGTAAGTCCCGACCTCATCCAAGTTCTCCGAAGCTTCGGTAATGAAATTGAAACTCGTGACCCACTCTTATCGGCGAATAGGGTGCAAGAGAGCAAGTACAAAAAGTATGCACGTGCTGTGCATTCCACTTTGGAGGGTACGTAGTAGGAGAACTGGAAGTATCTTGGAAGACTTGGACTTGGGTGGGCAAAAACGACTCTTCACCAAACTACTCGCACTTTGTGAGACCGCTTCGTAATGTTAACCTCTTCCTCTCGCTTCGTCGGGAGAAACCCCGAGCGCTTTTGAAACTAACTCAATTACATCCTTGCGGGACTCCTCTCGTGTACCTTGAAAAATTCTCAACCGCCACCACCTTGCCCGTCACTGGGATCTTCGATAAAATGCTCACGTCCTCGAGCGTGATGGACATTTCACCAAATGGTAAATGAAATGTATTGGTCTCCGCCCACCGCTCGACAAAAGCGATATCACCTCCTTATTGGCCTTCCGATAGGAGCAGTCTATTAGTGGAGCCAAACCTGACCTCTGAATGATTCTTTGCAGTCCCTGGGTATCGGGGTGACAAGATTGCAAATCCCACTCAGCTATTTGAGCCCCGTGGTTTATGCGCTTAAGCAACGGTCGATGATGCTACAAAAAAAACATAATTCATAAATACATTATCGTATATGAATAGCAAAAGTAATAATTTGATTGAAAATGAATTGATATTTTGCCAAAAAAAGGCTACATACCTCATTATTCCAAATTGCTTGCCGCCGCAACATGATCCTTAAAACTCTTCAACAAAGAGCGGTCAACAGGACCGCCAGGGAAAGGAGCGGATGGGTCATCTTCGGGCTCCACAACATTCCCACCAACAATACCGCTACTACTCCTAGTTACTTGTGGTTGGGATGTGGTGGTTTCTTCCATTGCGCCTGCGGGGCCTCATCCCCGTCTGCACCACCCCGACTCTTGCTCCCCACAGGGGACATGAGATGCCTCATCCTCGACGTTATCCTCACCGGTCAAGCGTCCACGTACACCCTCAACAGCTTGCACTTTCGCCTTTCGATATGATGCGATCTCAGTGCCTTCCTCTTACCACGGACATCACAAGCGAGAGGAGCAAAGCGCGAAAAGCGAGAGGAGCAGCGAGCGAGAACGAAGGAGCAGCAGCAGCAGAGGAGCGGCATGAGCCGTAGGAGCAGCGGGACCGAAGGAGCAGCGACCACGACCGATGCTCGTTGTGCTCGTGCTCGTTGTGCTCTCGTGGGCTCTCCATCGACATCTTCTCTGGAAACAAGACATTTTCTTCGAGCCATATCGATAGAGAAAGACATTGTAACCATATAATCTCTTGTGCAAAAAAAAAAAAAACCCCAAAAAATATATTTTCAACACTGAATCGGTATGGCACAACCAATAGCAAAACAAAATTTTCGGTATACCATAACCGAAACATAAGGAAACATTTCGGTATGACGAAACCGAGATCTATCACAAAGTTTCGGTATTTATCCTCCTAGACTAAACCTACGCATAAGTAATATACGACCTTCGGTTTACTGTCACCGAAACAAAACCAAGAATCTCGGTTACTTGTGTCCGAAATGTAATGAAATTTTATATGGGCTAAGTGTCGTTTGGATACAAACGAGAAGTACTCATAAGTCTCGGTATAGTATTTCTGAGATTAATGACTATATCACGGTCCTGTGTGGCCGAGTATTACGGGTTTGCAAAAAAATCCAAATTTTTAAGCATTTTCATAGACGACAACAAAGAAAACGAACCAAATGAACATAAAATCGAACAAAAACTCAAACGTACCTTACTTTCCCTCTCGATTTCACAATGAACTCAAACCCGAACCTGTCCCTAGCCGCTAACCACTCCAACTGGGCGAAAAAACCTGTCCAACTCGAAAAAACCAGGAATATGTGGGAGAGAACGATGAAAAATACGTGATTTAGTTGATTTCGCCTCCAAATCACGATGGCAATGAGAGCTTTTGTAGGAAATAAGGTTTTGAAAAAATGGAAACCAGTTCTAGGGTTTAGGGTATAGCCGAAATAGGTGGGGTGCCTCAGCCTTAGGGTTCAAGGGCATTTTTGTCCAATTTGGGGGGTGCCCTGATAAATTTGATGGGTCCCTTGTAAATGGGGTGCCCTGAGTGTTGACTGGGGTGCACATAGCCGGCCTCAAAAATAAAGGGGTAGATTCACAACCGGTAAGAAAAACTCTCAAATTAAGGTATCATTGAGTAACAGCATAATGTACATGATGGAGATGTATCCTGCCATGTATTATATGGTGGCTTAGACTCATCTACATTTTTTACCCGGCCTCATTAATATGATTCCATATTCAACTTATTGGCAATGTCTATCAATGACAAAATGTCATGTGTACAAATGTAGAAGTGCTTTTACACTTTTGTCCTCCCACTTTAATTTTTTTACATTACCAACATTATCTTTTCAACATTAATTGGGGGTTTGGGTCTTTTATCCTAATGAACCTATTGTTGTATCTTGCGCAGTGACAAATAGATCTATCTGGGAAAGATCTAATTAAACTACTGTTTTCACAATCCCACAATGTATCTGCATTAATTGTCTGACTACCAACAAAAACTTCAAGAAGGTTCAGTTTATAATTGTAGTGATTGTATGGTAGCTTTCATACTGTAAGGTCTACATGTTTTTAGATTTTAGCAACTCTTGAGGCAATGGTTTGTTCGAATACTCAGGGTTTGCTCTGAGTCATACCATAAATTAAAAAGATATACATGAAAAAACCCCTCTTATTTACATCAACAGGGGGAAAAAAATCTTGGTTCCTCAAATTGTGAAGAATACCATCCTCTTCATCATGAAATCGAATTAGTTAGGCTGAACTCATCTCCTGGTGGCATTGTAATTCCTGCCATGAATTTGTGAAGAAACATGTGGGCACCACACGTGGGACCCACATGCAAGGAAAATGCACTAAACGCGTCCACAAATTTCTCCATTATCAGTGGAGCGTCTCACGCATCTTTGACCAACGCGTCTTTGACCAACGCGTCTTTGACCAACGTGTTTGGTTGCCTATAAATAGGCCCAACGCGTCAGAGCACAATATAGCAGTGAAAGCAGAAGCTCAGAGCACAAGATAGTAGTGTAATGTGCAAGTGTGCTCTGTTGTGAGCAAATAGAGAGTGAGTGTTTCTCCTATTATAAAGAGAGATAATTTCAGTGTTTCTCCTTTATAAATAGAGAGATAGTGTAACACCTACTATTTTTCTCATAGTAAATTCTTCTATCCTTGCCCGTGGTTTTTACCCTAATTTGTTTGGGAGTTTTCCACGTAAAAATCTCTGTGTCCATTTTTCTTCACTTTTATTATCCCAAATTATTTGTCGTGGTCTTGCTCTATCCGGTCTATTTTTACAACAAGTGGTATCAGAGCAAGGTTGAGATAATTTGTGATAGAAGCAATGGCGACAAAGTTCAAGATTGAGAAATTCAACGGGAGTAATTTCTCACTGTGGAAATTAAAGATGAAGGCTATCCTGAGAAAGGATAATTGTTTGGCGGCCATCAGCGAAAGGCTAGCTGATTTCGAAGACAACGCCAAATGGAACGAATGGACGAGAATGCTATTGCAAATCTTCATCTCGTCACTAGGCGATGGAGTATTGTCAAGCATTGAAGAGAAGAAAACTGCCAAGGAGATTTGGGATCACCTTGGAAAATTGTACGAGGCCAAGTCACTTGACGCGCGCCGAACGCGTCAATAAAATATATAAACCTAAACCAACTATTTTGTAGATAGCGGTAAAAGGTCGATCCCACAGAGATTGGTTTCTTTCTTAGGTATGAAAAATACAAAAAAAAAGGAAATTAGATTTTTATAGAAAATGTGTAAATATATTGAAAATACATAAATTAAATGAGAAGATATCTAATTAAAAGAAAGAAGTCTAGGTATCCAGTTTCACAGTCTCGCCATACAACTTGGGATTGAATTTATTAATTGTCAGGTTATGAAAAGTATGAAACTAGTCTATGATCTAGTGCGCTATGGACCGGTGATGCACGCGGTTCCTCGCATTTCCTGATCTCGATAGCCAAGGTACGACCGTTGACTACTTCCCTAACCAAACACGCAACCTGATCGCTAGTGCTCCCGATTTAACGCGTTGGTCGCATTGGGCTTTGTGAATGCACTACACCTAGACAACCGGATCGCTAGTGCTCCCGATTTAGCCTAGATCTCTAAGGTATTTAACCAGTCCCAAAAGGTTCTAATCAATTGGTATGGTCAATTGCCACTAGTGTGGTCTTATTGCACAAGCACGGGTGCTTACGACTCACTGGCATATGAATTGAAGTTTAAACTAGTGTTTGACTTCAATTATTCAAATAATACCAAAGAAAATAAATAATAGAGAAGATCAATAATAATTAAAAATAAATAAACCTGATAAAGAATTCCCAAGTCGTAGGCTTGACTGATCCACCGTCAACCTAGATGGAGGAACTAGTTTGACATAATCAAAAACTAAACTAAACTAAACTAGATGGATCCCGGGTCCCGGGTCTCGGGTAATGGATACCGGATACCGGGTGCTTGGATCTTGGATGATGGGATCCTCTTTCCTTCTCCCTCAATCCCTATTTATAGATGTGAGAAGTGTATTTTCGGCCTTGACACGTGGCGAAGCTGGATTGGGTGATTTACAGGCTTTGGCTTGACGTGTCGGCACGTGATTGGGCGAGCTGGTGTGGCCGGCGATGTGGCGCGGCTTGGATTGGAGGAGAGTCTTGTTTGTGACGTGCGATGAAGAGAGGAGCGTGACACATGGCGAAGCTGTTCATTGAGGTCTTTGTCGTGGCGTGAGCTGGACCAACCGAGCGAGGACACGTGGCGAGTGTTTGGGCGGGAAAACGCGCACAAGAGTCGTGCGAAAATCGGGAGACGACACACGCATCTCGAGGCGGATCGACGGCGGATGGTGAGGCGATGATCGTGAGTACGCGTGGCGCTGATTCACGTGGGAGGCTGCGACGTGGTGTCGGTCCATTGGGATGCCGCCACGTGTCACATTAAATTCCAATTTTTCCCTCTCTTGTGTATGCCCAAAACAACTCCTCCGTGTCCGATTTCTACAAGTGTATACTCTATTTTGAGTATTTTTTCGTTCCGGATCCAACCGTGCACTCCGTTTCTGCTAAAAATGAGAATTAAATATAATTAGATATATATTCTCAAATTATTCTAATAAATCACTAATTTCCTAAAGTATGCATTTATCACCATAAAATAGAATAAATATAGTCCAATTACACCTAATAACCTATACTAAATTATGCCTAAATGAACACTTATCATCACTCCACAACAAAATTTTTCTGAAGAGGAAATTATACACTCTACGGATGGCGGAGTCTACTTCAGTGACGGAGCACATCAATGTAATGAATACACTATTTTCTCAACTCACATCGTTGAGTTATAAAATAGAATCGCAAGAACGTGCTGAACTTCTGCTTCAAAGTCTACCGGATTCGTATGATCAACTCATCATCAATCTGACAAATAATCTCTTAACGGATTGTTTAGCCTTCGATGATGTTGCAAATTTCTTGTTCTAGAAGAAGAAAATCGGCGCAAGAACAAAGAAGACAGGCGAGCCGGTTCACAACAAGTGGAGGCCCCGATCGTGATGAGAGGAAGATCAACGAACGTGGCCCCAGATGGGAGTCACAATCATGGTAGATCAAAGTCAAAAAGCAAGAAGAATTTTAAATGCCACAACCGTGGCAAGAAGGGTCATTTGAAGAAAGGCTGTTGGAGTTTGAAAAACTCCGATCCTCAAGGAAATGTGGCTAGCACTTCAAATGATGGAGTGCATTGTGTTGCGAGGCGGCAACAACAACTAAAAGCGAGGAAAAGACTCTCGATGTCCGGATTATCGACTCAGTGCGACGTATCACATGACCTCTCGAAGAGAATGGTTCCATCACTATGAACCTATTTTAGGAGGATCTATGCACGGTTGTAATGACCATGCTCTAAAGGTCATTGGCATCGGAACCATCATGTTGAAGATGTATGACGGTGCGTTCGCACTATCCAAGAAGTGCGACATGTGGAAGGCCTCAAGAAGAATCTGCTATCTTTGGGACGATTTGATGATCTTGATTGTGAAATCAAAGTCAAGAAAGGGATCATGAAAATCGATCGAGGAGCGCTTGTACTTATGAAGGGAGAAAAGGTTCTTTGCAAACTTGTACTGCGCTCATGGGAGAGACACTTCGGGAAGGCGAAGCATCGGTTGCTTCAAGTTGTTCAAGTGAGAGATCTGCAATGATCTCGCACCGAAACTTGGACACATGTCCGAACAAGGAATGAAAATCCTTGTTGAGAAGAAGCTACTTTCGGGCCTCACAAAGGTGTCACTACCCTTTTGTGAGCATTGTGTAACAAGCAAACAACATCGGTTGAAGTTTAACACATCAAATTCTAGAAGTAAGGCTATTCTAGAATTGGTCCACTCTGATGTATGGCAAGCACCAGTCACATCAATAGGAGGAGCAAATTATTTTGTGTCCTTCATTGATGATTACTCCAGGAGATGTTGGGTGTATCCAATCAAGAGGAAGGCAGATGTGTTCGGAATCTTCAAAGTGGTCAAAGCGCGGGTTGAACTTGAATCTGGGAAGAAGATCAAGTGTTTGAGGACTGATAATGGAGGAGAATATACTGGAAATGAGTTCGATAGCTTTTGCAAACAGGAAGGCATCAAAAGACAGTTCACTACAGCATACACTCCTCAGCAAAATGGAGTGGCAGATCGGATGAACAGAACTCTACTAGAAAGAACAAGAGCTATGTTGAGTACCGCAGCTTAGAAAAAAAGTTTTGGGGCAGAAACGTCAACACCACCTTGTTACGTGATAAATCGGGCTCCATCAACGGCAATTGAGTTGAGGACACCGATGGAAATGTGGACTGGTAAACCAGTTGACTATTCAAACCTCCATGTATTTGGAAGTCCGATGTACGCTATGTACAATGCCCAAGAAACTACAAAGCTAGATCTAAAATCCAGAAATGCTTATTCTTGGGGTATGCTTGACGGAGTAAAGGGGTATCGCCTGTGTGATTCCACTACCCACAAGGTTGTAGTTAGCAGAGATGTTCTTTTTACAGAAGACAAGGTACAACAAATAGAGAAAGATGATAGCATTTCAGAAACTACAACAAGATACAGTGGAATGTGAATCGAACGAAAGGATTCTTCCTCGAAGTTTGTGCGAACATGAGGAGAATGAACCAGGTGAACTGAAGTTCCGAACCTCGTAGATCATCTCGCACGAGAAACACACCAGACTGGCACTCAGAATATATTATGGAAAGCAATGTTGCATACTGTCTTCTAACCGAGGAAGGAGAACCATCAACTCTTCAAGAGGCAATGCATGGCTCGGAAGCATCTCGATGGACGCGAAGAATGCGGGAAGAAATCGAAGCTCTCCATAAAAATAAAACATGGGAGCTAGTGTCATTACCGGGAGGCGGGAAGCCCATTGGCAACAAATGGGTTTACAAGATCAAACGAAACAAAGCTGATGATCAAGTGGAGCGGTATCATGCAAGATTGGTGGTGAAAGGATATGCTCGAAAAGAAGGCATTGATTTCAATGAGATATTTTCCCCGTGGTTCGACTTACAACAGATTCGAGTAGTTCTAACGATGTGTGCTACTTTTGATCTACATCTAGAGCGGCTAGATGTTAAGACAGCTTTTTCTTCATGGAAATCTTGAAGAAGAGATTTATATGCTCCAACCGAAAGGATTTGAAGAAAAAGGAAAGGAGAACTTGGTTTGTCGGTTGAACAAATCTCGTACGGTCTAAAGCGGCGCGCGAGGTGTTGGTATAAGAGATTTGATTCCTTCATAATGAGCCTTGGTTACAACGAGACTAAATGCGAGACCCTTGCGCATATTGCAAGAGATTTGGTAACAATGAGTTCATTGTTTTGTTTGTGTATGTAGACGACATGTTGGTATCGAGCCCCAACAAAGATCGTATTCAAGAATTGAAGGCTCGGTTGGCTAGGGAGTTCGAGATGAAGGATTTGGGACCAAGAAACAAGATTCTAGGGATGCAAATTCATCGAGACAAAATAATAGAAAGATTTGGCTTTCTCGGAAAAATTATTTGAAGAAGATCTTGCGTCGTTTCAACATGCAAGACTGTAAGCCAATTTCTACCCCACTTTCTATTAATTTCAAGTTATCCTCAAGTATGAGTCCTAGCAGTGAAGAAGAGAGGATGGAAATGTCTCGAAAGCCGTATGCATCAGCAATGGGAAGCTTAATGTTCGCAATGATTTGTACACGACCAGACATTGCACAAGCAATGGGAGTAGTTAGTCGGTACATGGCGAATCCTGGCAGAGAGCATTGGAATGCTGTAAAGAGGATCCTACGATACATCAAGGGTACCTCAAATGTTGCATTATGTTACGGAGGATCGACTTTATTGTCGATGGATATGTTGATTCGATTATGCGGGAGATCTCGATAAAAGCAAATCCACCACTTTGGATATGTGTTCACACTTCTTTGGCGGACGATGGTGGGTTTCAAAAGCTATGATCGGTTGTGGCTACGTCAACAACAGAAGCAGAATATGTCGCAGCTACACAAGCTAGTAAAGAAGAAGTATGGTTGAAGATGGTGTTGGAGGAACTCGGGCACAAACAAGAGAAAATTACTTTGTATTGTGACAGTCAGAGTGCCTTGCATCTCGCAAGAAATCCAGCCTTTCATTCAAAAACAAAGCATATACGAGTTCAGTATCACTTCGTTCGTGAGAAAGTGGAAGAAGGAACCGTGGACATGAAGAAAATTCATACTACAGACAACCTAGCAGATTATCTGACGAAGACGATCAATGCTGACAAATTTATCTGGTGTCGATCCTCATGCGGCTTGACAGAAATGTAAGCAACATAGAAATAGCAAGGAAGAAAGAATGGTGTGAAGATCTGATTGATTCTCAATCAAATCTTCAAGTGGGAGATTGTGAAGAAACATGTGGGCACCACACGTGGGACCCACATGCAAGGAAAATGCACTAAACGCGTCCACAAATTTCTCCATTATCAGTGGAGCGTCTCACGCATCTTTGACCAACGCGTTTGGTTGCCTATAAATAGGCCCAACGCGTCAGAGCACAATATAGCAGAGAAAGCAGAAGCTCAGAGCACAAGATAGCAGTGTAATGTGCAAGTGTGCTCTGTTGTGAGCAAATAGAGAGTGAGTGTTTCTCCTATTATAAAGAGAGATAATTTCAGTGTTTCTCCTTTATAAATAGAGAGATAGTGTAACACCTACTATTTTTCTCATAGTAAATTCTTCTATCCTTGCCCGTGGTTTTTACCCTAATTTGTTTGGGGGTTTTCCACGTAAAAATCTCTGTGTCCATTTTTCTTCACTTTTATTATCCCAAATTATTTGTCGTGGTCTTGCTCTATCCGGTCTATTTTTACAACAGAATTCACCCTTATCAATAGAGTGACCTGGACTCATATATAAGTATATCATTTTTTTACCATACCTCATTAATGTGATTCCAACTTCAACTTGCAAGGTCTTTTAGTCTTTAATTGAGTCGGCCAACATGATTGGTAATTCTCAGTAGGGGTAAATTATAAAATGCTCCCTGAGATTTGATGTAATGTGCACTTTAGTCCCTGTGTTTTGAAAAATATATACTTTGGTCCCTCCTACAAACTTTTGTCTAAATCATGGTTGAGTTAAGGTGAAAAGACAAAAATGCCACTACAAAAGACAACTAATTAAACACAATACTTTTTCCTAAAAGAGAAATTAAACCCAACGCTTTAAAAAGGAAATTAAACCCAACACTTCTTTACTCCTCACTTAAGCTTTTTTTTTTTTGGAAGTTGAATCCACAACTTCCACTTTATAAATTAAATATTTAAAAATATTTTTTTGTTGAAAACAGGTATTTAAAAATATTAAATTGTGATTCTTGACCATAACACTTATTTAAAGATTTATAGTTGTTTTCAACAAAAAAGAAGAAGAAAGGTTTATAGTTAATTCATAAGAGGGGGCATGTTTCTCCAAAATGTTTAGCTTTCATTAAATTTCTCTCCCACTAACATGGTGTAAATTAAATTATTAAAGCTGTTGATCTCAAGACTATACATATACTCCCCCATTCCAAAAAATATAAGTTTTTTTGGCCAAAGTTCCCTTCCAAAAAATATATATAAGTCAGTTTTGTAAATTCAAGAAAGCATATGTATACCTATCAAATCTATTTTACCCCTTAATTAAGAGTGTGTTTGATAGCAAAGAAAATGAAAAAAAATCATGAAAAAGTGTCTACTTTTTTTGTGTAACCGTTTATTCCATTGTTTGATAGCTTTGCCTGCCTAGAGAAAAAAAACACACCCCCTAATTTTCCTCATTTATTTCCTCATTGTTTGATAGCTTTTTTTCTCATTGTTGATTCGCGACTGATTGGAACGTGTGTTTGGTCACTTGGTGGGCATTCCCTGCAAGGGTTTTAATGGGGTGAGTTTTGATCCGCTTTTATCTTGAAATTTGGGGAAAATTTTGGGTTTGGCGTGGCATGTGGATCGCGTG
This sequence comes from Stephania japonica, assembly GCA_039657345.1. Classification (NCBI taxonomy): domain Eukaryota; kingdom Viridiplantae; phylum Streptophyta; class Magnoliopsida; order Ranunculales; family Menispermaceae; genus Stephania; species Stephania japonica. The sequence continues at coordinate 52,581,898 of CM077558.1, forward strand.
AGTTTTGAGCCCGTTTGTATTGGTGGACAGAGGTTTCATGGCATTGATAAGAATTGAAAGTGGTGTGGCTGTTCAAACTGAAAAGAGATTGCATATCAAGTATAGACGAAGTCACGGTTTTGCAGTGGTAACATGGGTGAAGTTTGAGACAAGCGCTATATGGTTATGGAGTTCATAGTTTTTTTTTGTGAACGAGGAATTTGATGGCCATGGCTTTTTTTTTTTTTTTGTTGGGTTCTTTCAAACGACAATGAGAAAAAACTTCTCGCTTGTAATCATACAAGAATGAGAAAATTCTCTTAAAAAAATATTTTGAAGAAAATTTGCTATAGAAAATAGTATTTTCTCATTGAAAATTCTCTTTGCTATCAAACACACCCTAAGTATTTACACATTTTTTGCATGATTAAAGCACTTTGTATTTTTGTGTTAAGGGATAAAAATATAATTTACTCTAGTTATTAAAGCTATATTGAATTTAAATTTTCTTAATTAGTGTACATGCTTCATCCAAAATGAAGTACAATTTTGGATGGAGGGGTAGCTAAAATGGAACACGTTAATTAATTAGGTGAGATTTAAAATTATTTGAAAAGCACATCATTCAATGGCACTAAATTTTTAATAAGCCGACTCCAACTAGTTTGATGTATCCATCACAAGACTGGCTAGTGTTACTGGTGGAATCTACAACTAATTAATAATTATATGGATGTTGGATGTAGAAGTTTCTATGAAGTCAAGCCATGCAGCAAGTCTTTCTTTGGCTCAATTATATGTAGCGTGTTTGTGGGTTTAGAAAAGACTTGCTTAATTAATAGGAGTACGGATGGCAAAAAGTGTCTGGACCCATTTATTTGCATTTATCCAGATCCACTTTAAACGGTCTAGACATTTTTTATGAGGCCCGCTATGTGCACCCCAGTCATCACTCAGGGCACCTCATTTTTTTCTAATTGTATGTGTAATGACTCATATGCCCTCCAACATAAATCCACAACAAAAACAAAAAAAAAAAACTTTGGGCACCTCACCACCCCCATTTTGATATGTGACCATCGAACTCCACCACCCTTGTGCTCCCAACCGATCCTGTCGTCTTCGTCGAAGGTCGGACACAACTTTGGGCACCCCACCACCCCATTTTGAGGGTTGGAAGCATGAGTTTTGGTGTGTTTTGACCTTTTTGTGTTTAGGGTTTCCCACATTTTGAAATGTACCACATACACGAAAGTGTCGGACGCATAGGACCGAGACATAAGAGGATGTCTCGGTTGCCAACAACCGAGACATCATCTTATGTCTCGGTCTCGTTTATAACCGAACCCATTGTGAAATGGGTAACTTGTTCGATCGGTTACCGGGTATCGAGACATAAGAGGATGTCTCGGTTACCAACAACCGGGACATCCTTTTATGTCTCGGTTTCTTTGATAACCGAACCCATTGTGAATTAAGTTACTTGTTCGATCGGTTACTTGGTACCGAGATGTACTGCAGTGTCTCGTTCATGCAGTTCCGAGACTTACTCAATAGTCTCGGCCCTGTGTGGTCGAACATTACGGGATTGTGGTTGAACTCAGTGATGGGTACATTCCCATGAAAGACAACAACAACACAAGATAAAGGAACATCAAACTCAACGAAAAACACCCTCGAACCCTATACGATTCAACATCAACCATCGACCACAAGTCATTCAAACCCTCACCTCACAGACACCGCAAACACTCACCCGACCCTAAAAAATAACAAATCGAGGGGCAAATGAGAAGAAAATGAGGAGATTTGGTAGATTGAGGCGTTGATTTGTGATGGGAATGAGTGTGAAAGAAGATTTGGTGGTGGGGTGCCTTACATTGATGAAGAAGGGCATTTTTGTATAACTCGGGGTGCCCTGAAAAATTCGATGGGTGCCCTTGTAAATGGGGTGCCCTGAGTAACGACTGGAGTGCACATAGCCGGCCTCTTTTTTATCCATCTGGACAAAATTTTTTCAAAAAAGCGGATACCTATTTAGTGATTAATTTGCATTTTATTTTATTTTATTTATTGGTATATTTAAAAAATTCATGATGTTTGTAGTGTAATTCACCAATAATGATGTTGTTTTTACGTAGAAACTTGTAAGACTTAAATTTTAAATATATAATATGTTTTTTTTGTGGTGATGGAATGTATGGTAATAAAAAAATCATGCATTTTGTAAATAATTAGGTGAAAAAAATAATTTTATTATATTGAAAAATACGCACAAAAAAAATGTCCGTTTCAAAAATGGGTACAGGTTCGAACACTATTTTTAGTCATTATTAAAGGGGGGTGTCCGGACCCATATCCGTCCGAACCATTTTTTTGTCACCCCTAAATACGAGGCATAATTTATTAATTAATTATTATTTTTTTTTTTTTTTGGGAAATGCCACTTGGTGCCAAAGCTGGCCATTTTTACCGCTTATTCCAAATTAATTTGCACTTTTTTCACCTTCAAAATTTTTTTTACCAGTCAAGTACACTACAACCTTTGCCACAAAAGCAAGCCAGCGAATCTAACAAAAAAATATAACTGATGAACTTTTTACAACTAAGTTCTCTAGAATATAGGGTATGTTGACTGCGTAACGACTCAAAAATTTATGTTATTTATGTGATGACGTGTAATATTGATTTATACTTGTATCTCTGTGACAGGGCGGTGATGTTGATTTTACGAGTAGTACTGTTACGGGTCGTAGTAGTTCCATTCGCGTGCGAAAGGACAAGTCATGGTGCACGTCGGACATTTCTACGCCCGAGGAAAACTAATTAGTGGGCAAATAAGGAAAAGAATAATGAGGGAGAGTCCCCCATTGATGTCATCAAAGTGGTTGGTGTGAACAAATGGAAGAGTGACACATCACTCATGAAATAAAAAAATAAAAAAAAAGTCAAACCAGAACAACACTCCACCACCCATCTAGTGACACGTCATTACCTACCCATCACTCTCCATCCCTTAATTTCTCTATCTTCCTTACCCTCTCAACGTCTCTCTTATGTCTTTTTCTCTCTCCTCTTCCAAACAAAAATCACTCTCTCACTCTCTCTACTCGAGACCCACCTCACCACTCACGTTCTCTCATCCTCCCCACAGCCTAAACCCAAATAGGCTATAACATGATGTAAATGGATAAAAAAATGATTATCAGGTGCTTAGTGGATTGGTGACAAGCGTGTGGAGTCGTTTTGGTGGCGTGTGAGAGCTGCGAGCGCCAAGTTACGCGCGGTATTTGTGAGTAAAACCAATTGGAGCTTTTACATTATTTCATTTGTGCATTTAATTGTGCTATTATGTATTCTTGAATTCCCTTTGTTATATCTATCCTTGTTGATTTATCGGCTCGGTTTTGATTGGATTCCTTAATGAGTGGTATATTTGGTCTAAGTGGACAACATGGTGCTCACGGTCTATACCGTGAGTACACGGACTCTGGACGTGGTTAAACCTGCAGTTTGAGATTGCGGTGGCCGTATGTTGAACTGTGTGTGACGCTGCAGTGCCCGTATGCAAACTAAGTGTGACCTGGGGCTAAGTGCCTTATTCTAAACTGCCTTATTCTAAACTGCCTTGGGTTTGTATAGGTCCATAATCTGTCTTGGAAGTCAGGTTGTAAATTAAGTGTGGCAACCAGATGGACTTGGGACACTTAGATGCCTTTTCTTTTGCTTCGTGCTCTTGACACTCATTTATCGTTGTTATCTCTATGATTCACTTATCGTGCTGTCTTTTTATATTTTTCGTGATATCCATGCATGATACTAGTTTAGCCATTTACGTGACATTTGAAATGTTGTTTAGACTTTATTGGTATTTTACTCTCTACATCACTGTACTCACCGTCTAGTTTGTGACGGTGAGCAGACTGACGAGACAAAGGCAAGGGATTAGCGCTAGGCGATTGAAGGCGAGGACCATGAGGCGGTCTCCTCTCGCGTATTGAGTATGTTTTCTATTAAGTATCTCTATTGTTTTGTTGAACATGTGGTTATGGGTTATGAGAGATCTTGGGCATGTAGGACATTATCGATACTCTCTTTTGATTCACATGGTGGATATAATTACGGGGTTTCCACGCCTTAGCATTGTCTTAACTTGTGTGTCTTGAAGTTTATTGACTAGTTTGGAGTTTAATTGCTTCCGCTGCATCTGATAATAACTCACTAATTGATTAACTTCACTTGTAAATACGTAATAAATGGTAAATGGTAAGGAAGGCTGACTAGGCATGCGTGACTCAACGAGACTGGCTCGGGGGTTCACGTAGGTCTAGGCCGGGCGGTGTCTAATTCTAGGATTGTAAAATTTGGAACCGTCACAGGCTGGTTAAGAAGTTTAGGAGGTGATAGAAGTGTAAATTATTTAAGATTAGCGGTAAAAATGCCACAGTTTTGGCATTAAGTGGCATTTATGCACCAAATAAATCAGACAATTAGTCAAGTCAAGTCACGTCTCCCTTGCCTGTAATTAGGGGAACCAGAACTATACGTCTCTCCTCTCACAATATAAGTATGCACAAATCATGTGAGAATTAGTTGGCATAGACCACCACCCAAGTCATCAGTGAAGTAGTTAAATTAATTCACTAGGTTGATCATTAGTTAATTAATCATGGTGAGGTGCTATGTGTGGGCAGTGTTGGTCTTACTGATGATGGAGATGATGCTTTTATTTCAACCAAACAATATGATTAGTGGGTGCATGGATGAGGAACGAGCGGCACTGTTACTGCTCAAAGCTTCAATAACTAACGTTCCTACTATAGGACCAGTTAGGACTGAAGATATGTTCCCAAGTTGGAACATTAGTAAGGAAAGCAACTGTTGTGTTTGGGAGCTCGTCGCTTGTAGCAATGGCACATCCGGAAGAGTTGTCAATCTCGATCTCGAAGCGATATGGGAACGCTGGATCGGAGCAACCCAAACGATAACGTCATTGAAGAACCAAAGCCTAAATATCCATGGTACCTAAATGCTTCTTTGTTCTTACCATTTCACGAATTGCAGTTTCTTGACTTGACATCAAACCAGCTGTATGGCACTTTGGAAAATGAAGGTATAATGCTTGCACACAATAAAAGTTGTGAATATGAACTCTTGTTAATTATAATTATTTTGACATAATTGGTATAATGTTGAGAGGGTTGATTTGCAGGTTTTGAACGGTTGAGTGCATTGAAAAACTTGGAGGTTCTTAAATTGGTTAGAAATGGTTTAGATAATGGAATTTTGCCATCCATTTTCGCCCTCACATCTCTCAAAACATTGTATCTCAGTACCAATAGCCGCATAGAAGGATTAACTCATTTCGAAGGTATGTATATATACAATAAGAGAAACAACCAGGTAAGTCTTTTTTTTACTCAATAAATATAGGAAGGGGTTGGAGATGCAAAAATTATTTTTTCAATTGATAGCTAGTATACGTTATTACAGGTTTCGCATATACTGTCTGCATCACAATTTGTTTAATTATGCATGAGAAGCAAAGCATATATACTCTTGTTAATGTATTTTGACAAGAAAAAAATAAAAATAAAATAAAAACTCTTGTTAATATACGGATTTATATTGACCTGCGACTTTCGCATATTTATTTAAAAGTTCTGTCTTTTTCTTAAATGAAATCCATGAACCTAATGGTGTTAATATTCTCCCTCTTCGCCAGGTATCAAAAACTTGAGCCAATTGGAGGGATTGTTTTTAGGAAACAATTTCTTAAAGAGTTGGAGACTGGTGGATTATTTGAGTGAACTACCAATGCTTAAGATATTGTATCTTAGAGGAAGCGAACTGAACGAATCATCAATATCCTCAGCAGGTAATTAATTAGTTGTTACAACATACGAGTACAATAGCTTCCTCTTCTTAAACATGGTTGGCACTTAATTCAATTAAAAATACATAAATTGAACTAGAGGATTTTATACTTATCCGATAATGCTCTATTGTTTCATGGTAATGCATCTCCTCCTAAAGATGGAGAGATCATGCTCTGAAACTTAATTCCATGTTGTGGCATGAATTTGATCTTTTTGGAGATGTTGGGATAGCCCTTAAAATGACTAGATAGAATTTCACCTTTACCTGGCCTTTTAAAGCTAGTTTGTAAGAAAGGGCCCCAGTGAATGGACATCAAGAATTATTTGACAAAAAAAAAATGAACATAAAAAATGCACACCAGAAGAACTTACATCGGACCACAAAATTTGTCTGAGCGCCTCTCAAGATGCGGGAATACAAAAATGTCGATCCATAACATGCAGATCGAGGGCTTATGCATTTTGGTGTGCTTTCATGTTATCATTTTAACATTTTTCCTGTAAAAAAATCGATTAGTATTAACATAATCCTTTAAAATACTCTTTTTAACTGATCATGCACTCAGCATTAAAAGTACCTCAATTTTTATCATGTTGCAGGTATCAAGAAGTTAAATAGACTCGAGGAATTAGACTTATCTTACAATGAATGGACAATTTGGGATTCTTTGGGTGGTGCATTTCCAAATCTGAAGTGGTTGGATCTAAGTAATAATAAGGGCGTTATTGATGCACAAACTTTAGAATCATTGGGCAAGCTGCAAAAACTTGAGACATTGTATCTCGACGGCAATAACTTCAGCAGATCGTTGCATAACCAACCAGCAGGTACAATATATATAGTTGTTTTAGCGCTTATATATATATTTTATATATATACACATTTCCTTTTATTATGAAACAAATTGATTAATCTTTGTGTATTAATGTTGTATATAGGTGGTTTATGCAGTCTAAAGAAGCTTGAAGCGTTGTATCTTAGCTCTTGTTACTGGGAAGGGACAATGCCACCGTGTCTAGGAAACTTGACTTCACTTCGACTGTTGGATCTCTCAGATAATATATTTCCTTGGAACATTGCCACCTCTCCAGTTGTTGCTCTTACATCTCTTGAGACACTTACCCTCTCAAACACCCAATTTCAAACTCCGATCTCATTCAGCTCATTTGCTAACCATTCCAAACTCAAGGTGTTTTTGCTCAGTAATGATGGTTATACCAATGACCTCATAGTTGAAACTGAACATCCAACAAATTGGGTTCCAACTTTCCAACTAGAATACCTTGTTCTAGAAAATTGTAGGGTCAACACGCCCAAAGAAGGGTTCCCTACATTTCTCTACCACCAAACGGAGTTGAAGTTACTCACTTTAGTAAAAACCAATTTGGTAGGAGAATTTCCTTCATGGTTACTAAAGAACAACACAAAATTAAACACACTGGCGTTGCAAGAAAACAACTTCACAGGAACGTTGCAAGATCTTCCAGCCACTTAAAATTACCTAGAACTATATGCTCCCAACAACAACATTCAAGGCAATATCCCTACAAACATTAGCAAATTAATTCCAAATCTTCAAGTTTTGATGATGAGATCAAACTCCTTAGAAGGTGAGATTCCCTCATCCCTTGGGGACTTGCAGTATCTTGAGGTTTTGGATTTGTCACTCAACTCACTATTTGGAGAAATCCCTGAAAACTTGGCAAATGGATTCTCATTGCGACTCCTAAATCTAACAGGCAATTGTTTATCTGGCCAATTATTTCCCAAAGTCTCCAATGCTAGTTCTATGGTCTCTCTATCTTTAGCAGGGAATCACTTCACAGGAGACATTCCAACATCATTACTGAATATGCAAAGTTTGAAACTACTGGACATCCGGGAGGACAATATAACAGGTGCACTTCCAAATTGGATTGGCGATATGAAGAGTCTTAAACTACTTCTTTTGTCAAAAAACCATCTCAGTGGATCAATTCCAAAAAGCATTTGTAGACTCGAATCCCTCGAAGCTTTGGATATCTCTAACAACAAGATAACTGGGCTAATACCTCCTTGCTTTAGCCCACCATTCTTGAAGTATGTGAATTTCAAAGGAAATGGGCTAACTGGAATGTTAGACCAAATGTCGACAGCCTTCACCAATAGCTCTCAATTGAGAATCTTGGAAGTGGGAGATAACCACTTAACTGGTAATATTCCACAGTGGATTGCAAACCGTCTTCCGGAATTACGGATTCTAGTACTGAAAGGAAATCATTTTGGAGGTGATATTCCTCACAAACTATGTCATCTACAGAAAGTAACCCTGATAGACCTTTCGTTGAACAATCTTTCTGGTCCTATCCCTTCATGCTTGGCTAATCTGACATTCAATGTAATCACTAGTTCAACTGAGCAAGTAGCATATAAGCCATATTTTTTCCATCCAGACATTTTGTTTCCAGAAGCTGTATCAGGAATATCTGACGAATTCAATAATATAATGACAAGCTATGTGTATGCACACGTGGAGTTTGTGACTAAATTAAGGGGTAATGTATACGAAGGTCAGAGTCTCAATTTTGCATCAGGAGTCGATCTCTCATGCAACAAATTATCAGGCAACATACCACCTGCAATTGGAAATCTGAGTCTCATTCACTCCTTGAATTTGTCCCGCAATCAATTGACAGGAAGAATCCCCTCAACCCTCTCAAACTTGAAGTCAGTAGAGAGTTTGGACCTCTCCTACAATAACCTTGTTGGTCCAATCCCTGCAGAGCTTGTTGAGTTAACTAGTCTTGCAAGCTTCAGTGTAGCACACAACAACCTCTCGGGCAAAACACCAGATCTGAAAGCACAATTTGCTAACTTTGAGGAGAATAGCTACGAGGGGAATCCATTTCTATGCGGACCACCATTGAAGAAAAATTGCAGCACCAGTACCACAGGGCCTTCCTATTCCACAACAAGGATCAGTGATGATGATTCTTCGACACACCTTGTCGCTTTCTGGGCAAGTTTTGCAGGTGCATTTGTGGTGGGGTTCATTGGAATCGTTGTGTTTCTCTTCATCAATCCTTATTGGGAAGGAATATGGTTTCGAATGGTTCGTAGATGGATCTTTGCAGTCGAATACTTTCTCATTGACAAGTTTTATAAGCTAAAGCATCTTGTATGTGGTTGATGAAGTCATGTAATCCACTAGCTATATCTAGTTTGTAATATTTGCTTACTTTTGGCACATCTTCTTCTTTTTTATAAAAAAAAAAATAAATGCCATGAATACCTATGTATTTGATTTTAGGGGGGACTTCCTTACATTAATTAAATCAATTCAGAGTTTGTATATCAATCTCACAATTAATGACGAAAATCATGACTCAGTCTAAATATAAATCAATCACAATGTGTTTGATCTTCTCCTTGTTGAGAAGTTTTATTACTCGTTTTGTGATTCTAGTACTTTTGTGTATTGTCATGAGTTTCAACGTTGTAGAGAGCAGTCCTAATTGTCAAACTATTTCAATTTTGAAAAAAAGCCAAATTAATGGCAATTTGTTTGCACAAATAGGATTAGTGAATCAATGTATTTGATTCTATATCTGGTCCTGTATTGAGCCATGAATGATTAATAAAATTTTGATTTCTCTTCAAAAAAAAAAAATCAATCACAACGTATATATTGAGAATAGAGGAGAATTCGTACTTAGCAGAAAATCAATCAGGTATCTAATTAAATGAATATAAAAGAGTATAAATATACATATTGTACCTCGTAGAGATTACAGTTAAGAGTTCCTATCCAATCTCCAATTTTGCATCTCTGTAATATCAATCTATTTATCAGATTCTTCGAATTCGAATTAAAGAAATCAAAATCCAAACAACAAAAGAACTAAAATGTTTGGTGATCGGCGAAGCAACAAAATGAAAATTAGGGCAAAGAAAACACAAAGACCAATCAGATTCAACACAAACAAAATGAAAATTAGCCCTAAAAACCAAAAAACCTCACTAGCAATTACCTACTCGATCATCAGTAAAAATTCAATCAATTCAATCGATCGATCAATCCCTAAAGAAGCGAAGGAGATGAAGACAATGACGGACTCCCCAAGCTTTCTCAGTAACGCGCGGAAACGAATTGAACTTTTTAGAATTTTAGATTTGACACACTTTTGATAGGTAGTCGATCTGAATATAGAGATTTGTGTGGCCGGATCTCAATGTATAAAACATAATTAATGCACACCCTCTGTGTTCACCTCGTGAGCTTATCTTTATGAATGTTGAGCCAATATTGGTTTTGGGAGGCTTTGGAAAAATATTTATGAGTGAGTTTTCTATCACGTGTTTAGATGATTATTTCCATTTGTGAAATTTACTTTGCTAATTTCACTGATAAATTTCGAGACCAATGCCAAAAATTAATCTGTATGTAATACTGCTGCATATCTAATGTAAAATATTTATGAGTGAGTTTTTTCTATCATGTTTTTAGATAATTATTTCCATTTGTGAAATTTACTTTGCTAATTTTACTGATAAATTTTGAGACCAATAATGCCAAAAATTAATATGTATGTAATACTGCTGCATATCTAATAGTAGTTTTAGAAATCTATTTTCTATTGCTTGCACTCTTTGTAGTTTTAGCATTTGGAACACAACAATTTCAATATTAGTTGTTGTGCACTAAAATGCATGAGATGAAAACTGCTTTTGGTTCATGAGAATTATGTTATTAAAGTTTCAGGGTAAGTTTTTGCCCTATTTGGTCTTGATGGGGTGTCTGATTATAAATTGAATATTAACATCATTGCGTGACTAAGTTTACCTATATGTTGCTCTCTCTCTCTCTCTCTCCTTGATTTCGAGCACTTCGTGGCAAAGCCTCACATCTGCACGAAACTCCATGATTAAGATGTTACCTTATTCATCTTAAATGTTGACTGACGCATCTGTTTGAGTATGAACTGTTCTAAAATATTGGTACTGCAACAACACAAGTTAAAACTACATGAGCTCATAAAGGCCCGGTTGGATCTTCTTTCTTGTTTGATCCACCAAAAGTAATAACAAGTTTTCCCCCTCACAAACTAGCTAGAATGTAAACAACTAAGACAGATATTGGAGTAAGCTCTTCATTTGTAATAGTAATATCTATTCTTCTATCCTTAAGAAACTAATAGTTAATATTAAAATTAAAGGTTCAATTCATGGAGAGAACTAACAAAATATTATTTCATTGACTAAGTTATTGTATTCTATGTATTATATGATACTTGCTGTCTTATCCCATTTTTACGTGAACAACCAAAGTTCTTTGCCAATATCTATCTCTTTGATCTCTGCCCAACAAATTGGATGTGCTCTCTTGCAAATATTCCTTCTTTTTTATTTTTTTTCTTTACCATGTATTCTAGAATGCTTTTTCTTTTTTTTTTTTTATTATAATAAGTTGCTAGAATTATATTCCCATGAGCATGGCAAGCGGGTAGAAAACTAGTGTGTATATATAGTTATATATAAGTTGCTTTTTCTTTTTCTTTACCTTTTATTCTCAAGTACATTCATCTCCTCCACCAATTGCTCTCAATTGGCAGTCTTGGGTATGGGAGATAACCACATAACTGGTAATATTCCACCGTGGATTGTGACCATCTTTCGGAATTACGGATTCTAGTACTGAAAAAAAAAAATCATTTTGGAGGTGACCTTCCTCAGAAACTATGTATAGTTGAAAAAAATAATGATTAGAGAATACCTTTCTATTTAGTTGAAGTCCAATATCATATTAATGTTCTCTTACTTGTGCGTCACGATTAGATACTAATATTATGTATGAATGAATAAGACTTTCAAACATGCTATCAATAATATTTAAGATCAATTCTTAGTCTTTTTTACATTGATAATGATCTTAGTTTTTGACTTAACATAAGTAATCACCAGAGTGCAAAATAATTGGAACATATTGAGAAGCAACGAATCATCAATTAGGTAATAATTTGAAAGACCTTCTAAAGTGTAACTCGTATAGATAAGCCAATCTGAGAAGTGCATAGCGTTAAATTCAAATTTTGTAAATCTAGTATTAATTAAGATTCGCAACGTCGTTTTGATCTCAAAGAGAAGGAAAAGTGTTGCTATGATGTAATTTCATTATTAAATCTAAAAAAAAAAAGTGTTCCTCTCATCAATTTGTTGCATAAAAAAATCATCTCCAATATTGTATTTATCTCTGTACGTAATATCAATCAATTTATCAGCAGATTCTTCACGAGAAATTGAAATTCAAACAACTAAAGGCGGTTATATATATATATATATTGAAGATTTAAAATCTAGTAATAATATCTCTTTCATATATAAAAAAAACAAAATGAAAATTAGGGCAAAGAAAACACAAAGATCGATCGAATTCAACTCAAACGCCACTTAAAAAAATCCCAAAAACGCTATAAAACCCTATACCAATCGATTACCTATTCAAACAAAAATTCAATCAAACAATTGATGACAAATTCACAAAGAGCTTTGACAAAATGAAAATTAGGACAAAGAAACATGAATCGATCTAAAAAAGTAAATGAAAACAGAGACTCAAAGGATGAGGGAATTTCACCTTCTAAGAATCATTCCGATACTTTGATGGATAATTCTTTGGCAAATAGTATCTTTTCGTTCCTCAACTTTTAAGCTTTTGTTCATTTGGTAAACTTTTGTCAATATATTTGTAGTTTTTGAACTTTTATTTTTCTCTACTTTTATCATTTTGTTAAAGTTTGAAAAGTAATAGTCGCGAACAAAATGGTTCACAATTGTTTCTTTGAGTTGATGTAGCAGTTGTGAAGTGCATGTTAAGCGCTTAATTTGGTAGTGGTCGTTGTTTTCCAAACTTATCAAAATTACAAACAGTATATGGAAATTAAAGTTCAAGGACCAAAAGTAAAATGATAAAAGTTTAAGGACCAAATCAACAAAAACTTGAAAGCTCGGGGACCAATTGATAATTTATGCCTAATTTTCACAATCCCACAATGTATCTGGGAAAGATCTAATTAAACTACTGTTTTCACAATCCCACAATGTATCTGCATTAATTGTCTTGACTACCAACAAAAAATTCAAGACGGTCTACATGTTTTAAGATTTCATACTGTAAGGTCTACATGTTTTAAGATTTTAGCAACTCTTGAGGCAATGGTTTGTTCGAATACTCAGGGTTTGCTCTGAGTCATACATAAATTAAAAAGATATACATGAGAAAACCCCTGTTATTTACATCAACAGGGGGAAAAAAAATCTTGGTTCCTCAAATTGTGAAGAATATCATCCTCTTCATCATGAAATCGAATTAGTTAGGCTGAACTCATCTCCTGGTGGCACTGTAATTCCTGCCATGAATTCACCCTTATCAATAGAGTGACCTGGACTCATATATAAGTATATCATTTTTTTACCATACCTCATTAATGTGATTCCATCTTCAACTTGCAAGGTCTTTTAGTTTTTAATTGAGTCGGCCAACATGATTGGTAATTCTCAGCAGGGTAAATTACAAAATGCTTCCTGAGGTTTGATGTAATGTGCACTTTAGTCCCTGTGTTTTGAAAAATATATACTTTGGTCCCTCATACAAATTTTTGTCTAAATCATGGTTGAGTTAAGGTGAAAAGACAAAAATGCCACTACAAAAGACAACTAATTAAACACAATACTTTTTCCTAAAAGAGAAATTAAACCCAACGCTTTAAAAAGAAAATTAAACCCAACACTTCTTTACTCCTCACTTAAGCTTTTTCTAATATAAAAATAATTATTGGTACAAACTTTTTGTCTTGAATTTATCCATTCTTATTAATTAATTAACAATTATATTAAGCGTTAATTTACTTATTTTTATAACTTTAATGATATTTTGTTTGTTCTTAACAAATTATAGAATAGTGTTTCTTAAAAAAATATAAATGGTGTAAATTGAGAAGACAAATGTAGGAATTAATTAATAATTTTTTACTTTTTTGTATACCAATTTTTATATATTTATTCATTTCATGGTAAAAATTAACGTTGGTTTATTATTTTGGTGTTAAGCCATATTTTATTAAACATGATTTATCAATTTATTTTTATTAACTCAAAACATATATATGGATGTATTATAGCACAAATAAATAAATATATACATAAATACTAAAATACACATAAAGAGACTAAAGTAGATTATTTTTAGATAAAGGAAAATATGTAAAACCTTGAGAGTATTATTGGTATAACAAAATTGCCACGTCATCAAAAAGTAATATAATAATAATATTTTGAGCTGTCACTAACACAAGGATGATTTTGCTTAACCAAGAGTAAACTAGAAGGACTAAATTACATATTTATAATAACACAGGGCCTAAAGGGCATATTTCATCAAACCTCATGGGGCATTTTGTATTTTATCCTTCTCAGCCGTGACAATAATTTGGTGATTGCCAAGTGAAAAAAAAAAAAGAATATTCAAACACAAAATGAAGGAGCAATTTATCTACCAAAAAAATAATAATAAAGGACTCCTACCAAAAAATAAAATAAAATAAAATAAAATAAATAATAATAATAATAAAGGAACAATTTCAATAATCAAATTTCCAAGTTCGTGATATCTGTCGAACTTCAATTCAAAAATTAATCATTATTACACTCAACAAGAACCTCATTAATCATGTGAAACAATGCACTACTCATACATACTCCACTAGCTTGTTATTTTTATTGGCCCAAATAGTAAAAATATTTCTCTTTCGCAGATCTAAACCCTCTAGTTTTTTTTTTTTTTTTGAAAAACTAAACCCTCTAGTTAATTACTATACTTACCAGCCTTGAGGTTTCTTACCAAAAAATATTGTTAATCAATACAACTACTTTTTTTTAGAGCAAACAAAACTAAGGTAACGTTCATGGTGCGTTTGACGTAATGCATGGGGCCAATTATTGTTTGGTTCAAATTTTACGGGAAGTATAGTATTTAATTTTTTTTTTAAGAAGTGTTTGTTTGTTTGTTTGTTTGTTTGTTTGTTTTTTTTGGAAGTTGAATCCACAACTTCCACTTTATAAATTAGATATTTAAAATTATTCTTTTGTTGAAAACAGATATTTAAAAATATTAAATTGTGATTCTTGACCGTAACACTTTTTTAAAGATTTATAGTTGTTTTCAAAAAAAAGAAGAAGGTTTATAGTTAATTCATAAGAGGGGCATGTTTCTCCAAAATGTTTAGCTTTCATTAAATTTCTCTCCCACTAACATGGTGTAAATTAAATTATTAAAACTGTCGATCTCAAGACTATACATATACTCCCTCATTTCAAAAAATATAAGTTTTTTGACCAAAGTTCCCTTCCAAAAAATATAAGTCAGTTTTGTAAATTCAAGAAAGCATATGTATACTTATCAAATCTATTTTACCCCTTAATAAGTATTTACACCCTTTTTGCATGATTAAAGCGATTTGTATTTTTGTGTTAAAGGATAAAAATATAATTTAATCTAGTTATTAAAGCTATATTTAATTTAAACTTTCTTAATTAGTGTACGTGCTTCATCCAAAATGACGTACAATTTTGGATGGAGGGGTAGCTAAAATGGGACACGTTAATTAATTAGGTGAGATTTAAAATTATTTGAAAAGCACATCATTCAGTGTCACTTAATTTTTGATAAGCCGGTTCCAACTAGTTTGATGTATCCATCACAAGACTGGCTAGCGTTACTGGCGGAATCTACAACTAATTAATAATTATATGGATGTAGAAGTTTCTATGAAGTCAAGCCATGCAGCAAGTCTTTCTTTGGCTCCATTATAAGTAGCGTGTTTGTGGGTTTAGAAAAGACTTGCTTAATTAATATGAGTATGGGTGACAAAAAGTGTTCGGACGATTTGTTTGCATTTGTGCAGACCCACTTTAAACGGGTTTAGACATATTTTTTTATGCGTTTAAAAAATGAGTATGGGTCTGGACAAAATTTTTTCAAAAAAGTGAGTAACTATTTAGCGATTAATTTGCATTTTATTTTATTTATTTATTGGTATATTTAAAATTTTTCATGATGTTTGTATTGTAATTCATCAATAATGATGTTGTTTTAACGTAGAAACTTGTAAGACTTAAATTTTGAATATATAATATGTTTTTTTTTGTAGTGATGGAATGTATGGTAATAAAAAAATTATGCATTTTGTAAATAATTAGGTGAAAAAAATAATTTTATTATATTGAAAAATACGGACAAAAAAAAAAGTCCATTTCAAAAATGGGTATGAGTCCGAACACTATTTTTAGTCATTATTAAAGAGGGGGTGTCCAGACCCATATCCGTTCGGATACCTTTTTTGTCACCCCTAAATAGGAGGTATAATTTATTAATTAATTAATTAATTATTTTTTTTGGGAAATGCCACTAGGTGCCAAAGCTTGCCATTTTTACCACTTATTCCAAATTAATTTGCACTTTTTTCACCTTCTAAAATTTTTGACCAGTCAAGTACACTTAGGGGTGCACACGGATTGGATTCAGTCCAATTAGGGTCAATCTGCAATCCAATCCAATTATTGTGGATTGGAAAATTACAATCCAATCCAATCCAAATAATTCATCAATCCAACTCAATCCAATTTGCAAAATGCGGACTGCATTAGATCAAGTTCTGCGGATTGACATTTTCCTATCCAAAATTTATGAAATTAGATTTAATCAAATGAATCACCAGAATTATATATCTCATGAAGGACAAATTTACAACATACATTCCACAAATCTATATATAGCATATTTCCCACAAAATTGTTATCATAATAACCTTCAAAATATAAGTTCCTACATAAATAAATGTGTTATCCACAAATTTTCATCGTGCATCCTCACAAAAGAACAAAAAAAGTGTACGTTGAACATAAAACCTACAATAAAAAGGTCGAAAGCATAATAAAAGAGTTAAGAACAAGTATAATCTTTTAGATATTTTAGTTTAGAGTTGATAGTTTGAGTTGATGTTAATTAAGCTACTATAGTACATATGATGAAATATATGTATGTGTTAATGTGTTAAACGGACTGGATCAGATTGGATCCGCAGTTTTTTAATGTAGGATCCGTAATCCGATCCAGTCCAGCCGGATTAATGATTTTTCAATCCAATCCAATCCAAGGGATCAAAAAATTAATCCAATTAGTGATAATTGGTCCGAATTGGATCGGATCAGCGGATTAGTGCAATTTGTGTGCACCCCTAAGTACACTACAACCTTTGCCACAAAAGCAAGAGAGCGAATCTAACAAAAAAATATAACTGATGAACTTTTTACAACTAAGTTCTCTAGAATATAGGGTATGTTGACTGGTTAAGAAGTTTAGGAGGTGATAGAAGTGTAAATTATTTAAGATTAGCGGAAAAAATGCCACAGCTTTGGCATTAAGTGGCATTTATGCACAAAAAAAATCCGACAATTAGTCAAGTCAAGTCACGTCTCCCTTGCCTGTTATTAGGGGAACCAGAACTATACGTCTCTCCTCTCACAATATAAGTATGCACAAATCATGTGAGAATTAGACCACCACCCAAGTCATCAGTGAAGTAGTTAAATTAATTCACTTGGTTGATCATTAGTTAATCATGGTGAGGTGCTATGTGTGGGCAGTGTTGGTCTTACTGATGATGGAGATGATGCTTTTATTTCAACCAAACAATATGATTAGTGGGTGCATGGATGAGGAACGAGCGGCACTGTTACTGCTCAAAGCTTCAATAACTAACGTTCCTACTACAGGACCAGTTAGGACTGAAGATATGTTCCCAAGTTGGAACATTAGTAAGGAAAGCAACTGTTGTCTTTGGAAGCTCGTCGCTTGTAGCAATGGCACATCCGGAAGAGTTGTCAAACTCGAACTCGAAGCGATATGGGAACGCTGGAGCAACCCAAACGATAACGTCATTGAAGAACCAAAGCCTAAAAATCCATGGTACCTAAATGCTTCTTTGTTCTTACCATTTCACGAATTGCAGTTTCTTGACTTGAAATCAAACCAGCTGTATGGCACTTTGGAAAATGAAGGTATAATGTTTGCACACAATAAAAGTTGTGAATATGAACTCTTGTTAATTATAATTATTTTGACATAATTGGTATAATGTTGAGAGGGTTGATTTGCAGGTTTTGAACGGTTGAGTGCATTGAAAAACTTGGAGGTTCTTATATTGGTTAAAAATGGTTTAGATAATGGAATTTTGCCATCCATTTTCGCCCTCACATCTCTCAAAACATTGTATCTCAGTGCCAACAGCCGCATAGAAGGATTAACTCATTTCGAAGGTACGTACATATACTGTTGTAAAAATAGACCGGATAGAGCAAGACCATGACAAATAATTTGGGATAATAAAAGTGAAGAAAAATGGACACAGAGATTTTTACGTGGAAAACCCCCAAACAAATTAGGGTAAAAACCACGGGCAATGATAGAAGAATTTACTATGAGAAAAATAGTAGGTGTTACACTATCTCTCTATTTATAAAGGAGGAACACTGAAAATATCTCTCTTTATAATAGGAGAAACACTCACTCTCTATTTGCTCACAACAGAGCACACTTGCACATTGCACTGCTATCTTGTGCTCTGAGCTTCTGCTCACTCTACACTTTGTTCTAACGCGTTGGGCCTATTTATAGGCAACCAAAGACGCATTGGTCAAAGCAATCAATCAATCAATCAAAGACGTGTAAGACGCGTTTAGTGCATTTTCCTTGCATGTGGGTCCCACGTGTGGGGCCCACATGTTTCTTCACAATCTTCCACTTGAAGATTTGATTGAGAATCAATCAGATCTTCACACCATTCTTTCTTCCTTGCTATTTCCATGTTGCTTACATTTCTGTCAAGCCGCATGAGGATCGACACCAGATAAATTTGTCAGCATTGATCGTCTTCGTCAGAAAATCTGCTAGGTTGTCTGTAGTATGAATTTTCTGCATGTCCACGGTTCCTTCTTCCACTTTCTCACGAACGAAGTGATACTGAACTCGTATATGCTTTGTTTTTGAATGAAAGGTTTGGATTCCTTGCGAGATGCAAGGCACTCGATTGTCACAATACAAAGTAATTTTCTCTTGTTTGTGCCCGAGTTCCTCCAACACCATCTTCAACCATACTTTGCTTCTTTATTAGCTTGTGTAGGCTGCGACATATTCTCGCTTCATTGTTGACGTAGCCACAATCGATAGCTTTGAAACCCACTTCTTGTCCCCCGCCAAGTGTGAACACATATCCAGTGGTGGATTTGCTTTTATCGAGATCTCTGCATAATCGAATCAACAATATCCACCGACGACAATAAAGTCGATCCTCCGTAACATAATGCAACATTTGAGGTACCCTTGATGTATCGTAGGATCCTCTTTCTGACATTCCAATGCTCTCTGCCAGGGATTCGCCATGTACCGACTAACTACTCCCACTGCTTGTGCAATGTCTGGTCGTGTACAAATCATCGCGAACATTAGGCTTCCCACTGCTGATGCATACGGCTTTCGAGACATTTCCATCCTCTCTTCTTCACTACTAGGACTCATATTATAGGATAACTTGAAATTAATAGAAAGTGGGGTAGAAATTGGCTTACAGTCTTGCATGTTGAAACGACGCAAGATCTTCTTCAAATAATTTTTACGAGAAAGCCAAATCTTTCTATTATTTACGTCTCGATGAATTTGCATCCCTAGAATCTTGTTTGCTTTGGTCCCAAATCCTTCATCTCGAACTCCCTAGCCAAGCGAGCCTTCAATTCTTGAATACGATCTTTGTTAGGGCCTGATACCAACATGTCGTCTACATACAACAGCAAAACAATGAAATCATTGTTACAAAATCTCTTGCAATATGCGCAAGGGTCTGCATTTAGTCTGTTGTAACCAAGGCTCATTATGAAGGAATCAAATCTCTTGTACCAACACCTCGGCACCTGCTTTAAACCGTACAGAGATTTGTTCAACCGACAAACCAAGTTCTCCTTTCCTTGTTCTTCAAATCCTTCGGTTGGAGCATATAAATCTCTTCTTCAAGATCTCCATGAAGAAAAGTTGTCTTAACATCTAGCTTGCTCTAGATGTAGATCAAAAGTAGCACACATCGCTAGAACTACTCGAATCTTTGTAAGTCGAACCACGGGGAAAATATCTCATTGAAATCAATGCCTTCTTTCGAGCATATCCTTTCACCACCAATCTTGCACGATACCGCTCCACTTGATCATCATTGTTTCGTTTGATCTTGTAAACCCATTTGTTGCCAATGGGCTTCCACTCCTGGTAATGGCACTAGCTCCCATGTTTTATTTTTATGGAGAGCTTCGATTTCTTCTGCATTCTTCGCCGTCCATTGAGATGCTTCCGAGCCATGCATTGCCTCTTGAAGAGTTGATGGTTCTCCTTCCTCGGTTAGAAGACGGTATGCAACATTGCTTTCCATAATATATTCGAGTGCCGATCGGGTGCGTTTCTCGTGCGAGATGATCTACGAGGTTACGGAACTTCGAGTTCACCTGGTTCATTCTCCTCATGTTACGCAGTACGAACTTCGGAAGAATCCTTTCGTTCGATTCACTTTCCACTGTCTTGTTGTAGTTTCGAAATGCTATCATCTTTCTCTATTTGTTGTACCTTGTCCTCGTAAAGAGAACATCTCTGCGACTACAACCTTGTGGGTAGTGGAATCCCACAGCGATACCCCTTTACTCAGTCAAGATACCCCAAGAATAAGCATTTCTGGATTTTGGATCTAGCTTTGTAGTTTCTTGGGCATTGTACATAGCGTACACTGGACTTCCAAATACATGGAGGTTTGAATAGTCAACTGGTTTACCGAGTCCACATTTCCATCGGTGTCCTCAACTCAATTGCCGTTGATGGAGCCCGATTTATCACGTAACGAGCGGTGTTGATGCTTGACCCCAAAACCTTTTTCTAAGCTGCGGTACTCAACATAGCTCTTGTTCTTTCTAATAGAGTTCGTTCATCCGCTCTGCCACTTCATTTTTGTGAGGAGTGTATGTTGTAGTGAACTGTCTTTTGATGCCTTCCTGTTTGCAAAAGCTATCGAACTCATTGCCAGTATATTCTCCTCCATTATCAGTCCTCAAACACTTGATCTTCTTCCCAGATTCAAGTTCAACCCGCGCTTTGAACACTTTGAAGATTCCGAACATATCTGCCTTCCTCTTGATTGGATACACCCACATCTCCTAGAGTAATCATCATGAAGGACACAAAATAATTTGCTCCTCCTATTGATGTGATCGGTGCTTGC
The DNA here is from genome assembly GCA_039657345.1 of Stephania japonica. Lineage (NCBI taxonomy): Eukaryota > Viridiplantae > Streptophyta > Magnoliopsida > Ranunculales > Menispermaceae > Stephania > Stephania japonica. The sequence continues at coordinate 52,603,098 of CM077558.1, forward strand.
CATACATCGAGTGGACCAATTCTAGAATAGCCTTACTTCTAGAATTTGATGTGTTAAACTTCAATCGATGTTGTTTGCTTGTTACACAATGCTCACAAAAGGGTAGTGACACCTTTGTGAGGCCTGGAAGTAGCTTCTTCTCAACAAGGATTTTCATTCCTTGTTCGGACATGTGTCCAAGTTTACGTGCCGGATCATTGCGATCTCTCACTTGAACAACTTGAAGCAACGATGCTTCGCCTTCTGAAGAGTCTCTCCCATGAGCGAGTACAAGTTTGCAGAACCTTTTCTCCCTTCATAAGTACAAGCGCTCCTCGACAGATTTTCATGATCCCTTTCTTGACTTTGATTTCACGATCAAGATCATCAAATCGTCCCAAAGATAGCAGATTCTTCTTGAGGCCTTCCACATGTCGCACTTCTTGGATAGTGCGAACGATCTCGTCATACATCTTCAACATGATGGTTCCGATGCCAATGAACTTTAGAGCATGGTCATTACAACCGTACATGCAGATCCTCCTAAACTAGGTTCATAGTGATGGAACCATTCTCTTCGAGAGGTCATGTGATACGTCGCACTTTGAGTCAATAATCCGGACATCGAGAATCTTTTCCTGCTTTTAGTTGTTGTTCTTTGCCTCGCAACACAATGCGAGCTCCATCATTTGAAGTGCTAGCCACATTTCCTTGAGGATCGGAGTTTTTCAAACTCCAACGATCTTTCTTCAAATGACCCTTCTTGCCACACTTGTAGCATTTAAAATTCTTCTTGCTTTTTGACTTTGATCTACCATGATTGTGACTCCCACTGGGGCCACGTTCGTTGATCTTCCTCTCATCACGATCGGGGCCTCCACTTGTTGTGAATCGGCACACGTCTTTTTTGTTCTTGAGCCGATTTTCTTCTTCTAGAACAACACATTTGCAACATCATCGAAGGCTAAACAATCCGTTAAGAGATTATTTGTCGATTGATGATGAGTTGATCATACGAATCCGGTAGACTTTGAAGCGAGAAGTTCAAAGACGTTCTTGCGATTCTATTTTATAACTCAATGATGTGAGTTGAGAAAATAGTGTATTCATCGCATTGATGTGCTCCGTCATCAAGTAGACTCCGCCATCCGTAGAGTGTATAATTTCCTCTTGAGAAAAATTTTGTTGTGGAGTGACTTGGCCTCGTACAATTTTCCAAGGTGATCCCGGATCTCCTTGGCGGTTTTCTTCTCTTCATGCTTGACAATACTCCATCGGCTAGTGACGAGATGAAGATTTGCAATAGCATTCTCGTCCATCTCGTTCCATTTGGCGTTGTCTTGAAATCAGCTGGCCTTTCGCTGATGGCCGCCAAACAATTATCCTTTCTCAGGATAGCCTTCATCTTTAATTTCCACAGTGAGAAATTACTCCCGTTGAATTTCTCAATCTTGAACTTTGTCGCCATTGCTTCTATCACAAATTATCTCAATTAGGCTCTGATACCACTTGTTGTAAAAATAGGCCGGATAGAGCAAGACCACGACAAATAATTTGGGATAATAAAAGTGAAGAAAAATGGACACAGAGATTTTTACGTGGAAAACCCCCAAACAAATTAGGGTAAAAACCACGGGCAAGGATAAAAGAATTTACTATGAGAAAAATAGTAGGTGTTACACTATCTCTCTATTTATAAAGGAGGAACACTGAAAATATCTCTCTTTATAATAGGAGAAACACTCACTCTCTATTTGCTCACAACAGAGCACACTTGCACATTGCACTGCTATCTTGTGCTCTGAGCTTCTGCTCACTCTACACTTTGTTCTAACGCGTTGGGCCTATTTATAGGCAACCAAAGACGCATTGGTCAAAGCAATCAATCAATCAATCAATCAATCAATCAAAGACGTGTAAGACGCGTTTAGTGCATTTTCCTTGCATGTGGGTCCCACATGTTTCTTCACATATACAATAAGAGAAACAACCAGGTAAGTCTTTTTTTTACTCAATAAATATAGGAAGGGGTGGAGATGCAAAAATTATTTTTTCAATTGATAGCTAGTATACGTTATTACTGGGTTCGCATATACTGTCTGCATCACAATTTGTTTAATTATGCATGAGAAGCAAAGCATATATACTCTTGTTAATGTATTTTGACAAGAAAATAAATAAAAATAAAATAAAAACTCTTGTTAATATACAGATTTATATTGACCTGCGACTTTCGCATATTTATTTAAAAGTTCTGTCTTTTTCTTACTTAAATGAAATCCATGAACCTAATGGTGTTAATATTCTCCCTCTTCGCCAGGTATCAAAAACTTGAGCCAATTGGAGGGATTGTTTTTAGGAAACAATTTCTTAAAGAGTTGGAGACTTGTGGATTATTTGAGTGAACTACCAATGCTTAAGATATTGTATCTTGGAGGAAGCAAACTGAACGAATCATCAATATCCTCAGCAGGTAATTAATTAGTTGTTACAACATACGAGTACAATAGCTTCCTCTTCTTAAACATGGTTGGCACTTAATTCAATTAAAAATACATAAATTGGACTAGAGGATTTTATACTTATCCGATAATGCTCTATTGTTTCACGATAATGCATCTCCTCTTAAAGATGGAGAGATCATGCTCTGAAACTTAATTCCATGTTGTGGCATGAATTTGATCTTTTTGGAGATGTTGGGATAGCCCCCAAAACGACTAGATATAATTTCACCTTTACCTGGCCTTTTAAAGCTAGTTTGTAAGAAAGGGCCCCAGTGAATGGACATCAAGAATTATTTGACCAAAAAAAAAAATGAACATAAAAAATGCACACCAGAAGAACTTACATCGGACCACAAAATTTGTCTGAGTGCCTCTCGAGATGCGGGAATACAAAAATGTTGATGCATAACACGCAGATCGAGGGCTTATGCATTTTGGTGTGCTTTCATGATATCATTTTAACATTTTTCCTGTAAAAAAATCGATTAGTATTAATATAATCCTTTAAAATACTCTTTTTAACTGATCATGCACTCAGCATTAAAAGTACCTCAATTTTTATCATGTTGCAGGTATCAAGAAGTTAAATAGACTCGAGGAATTAGACTTGTCTTACAATGAATGGACAATTTGGGATTCTTTGGGTGGTGCATTTCCAAATCTGAAGCGGTTGGATCTAAGTAATAATAAGGGCGTTATTGATGCACAAACTTTAGAATCATTGGGCAAGCTGCAAAAACTTGAGACATTGTATCTCAACGGCAATAATTTCAGCAGATCATTGCATAACCAACCAGCAGGTACAATATATATAGTTGTTTTAGCGCTTATATATATATATATATATATATATTTATATATATATATATATTTATATATATACACATTTCCTTGTATTATGAAACAAATTGATTAATCTTTGTGTATTAATGTTGTATATAGGTGGTTTATGCAGTCTAAAGAAGCTTGAAGCGTTGCATCTTGGCTCTTGTTACTGGGAAGGGACAATGCCACCGTGTCTAGGAAACTTGACTTCACTTCGACGGTTGGATCTCTCAGATAATATATTTCCTTGGAACATTGCCACCTCTCCGGTTGTTGCTCTTACATCTCTTGAGATACTTGCCCTCTCAAACACCCAATTTCAAACTCCGATCTCATTCAGCTCATTTGCTAACCATTCCAAACTCAAGGTGTTTTTGCTCAGTAATGATGGTTATACCAATGACCTCATAGTTGAAACTGAACATCCAACAAATTGGGTTCCAACTTTCCAACTAAAATACCTTGTTCTAGAAAATTATAGGGTCAACATGCCCAAAGAAGGGTTCCCTACATTTCTCTACCACCAAACGGAGTTGAAGTTACTCACTTTAGTAAAAACCAATTTGGTAGGAGAATTTCCTTCATGGTTACTAAAGAACAACACAAAATTAAACACACTGGCGTTGCAAGAAAACAACTTCACAGGAACGTTGCAAGATCTTCCAGCCACTTCAAATTACCTAGAACTATATGCTCCCAACAACAACATTCAAGGCATTATCCCTACAAACATTAGCAAATTAATTCCAAATCTTCAACTTTTGGTGATGAAATCTAACTCCTTAGAAGGTGAGATTCCCTCATCCCTTGGGGACTTGCAGTATCTTGTGATTTTGGATTTGTCACTCAACTCACTAATTGGAGAAATCCCTGAAAACTTGGCAAATGTATTCTCATTGGGACTCCTAAACCTAACAGGCAATTGTTTATCTGGCCAATTATTTCCCAAAGTCTCCAATGCTAGTTCTATGGTCTTTCTATCTTTAGCAGGGAATCACTTCACAGGAGACATTCCAACATCATTACTGAATATGCAAAGTTTGAAACTACTGGACATCCGGGACAACAATATAACAGGTGCACTTCCAAATTGGATTGGCGATATGAAGAGTCTTAAACTACTTCTTTTGTCAAAAAACCATCTCAGTGGATCAATTCCAAAAAGCATTTGTAGACTCAAATCCCTCGGATCTTTGGATATCTCTAACAACAAGATAACTGGGCTAATACCACCTTGCTTTAGCCCACCATTCTTGAAGTATGTGAATTTCAAAGGAAATGGGCTAACTGGAATGTTAGACCAAATGTCGACAGCCTTCACCAATAGCTCTCAATTGAGAATCTTGGATGTGGGAGATAACCACATAACTGGTAATATTCCACAGTGGATTGCAAACCGTCTTCCTGAATTACGGATTCTAGTACTGAAAGGAAATAATTTTGGCGGTGACATTCCTCACAAACTATGTCATCTACAGAAAGTAACCCTGATAGACCTTTCGTTGAACAATCTTTCCGGTCCTATCCCTTCATGCTTGGCCAATCTGACATTCAATGTAATCACTAGTTCAACTGAGCGAGTAGCATATAAGCCATATTTTCTTCGTCCAGAGCTTTTGTTTCCAGGTTTACCAGGAATATATGACGAATCCAATAATATAATGAGAAGCAATATGTACGCACACGTGGAGTTTGTGACTAAGTTAAGGGGTAATGTATACGAAGGTCAGAGTCTCAATTTTGCATCAGGAGTCGATCTCTCATGCAACAAATTATCAGGCAACATACCACCTGCAATTGGAAATCTGAGTCTCATTCACTCATTGAATTTGTCCCACAATCAATTGACAGGAAGAATCCCCTCAGCCCTCTCAAACTTGAAGTCAGTAGAGAGTTTGGACCTCTCCTACAATAACCTTGTTGGTCCAATCCCTGCAGAGCTTGTTGAGTTAACTAGTCTTGCAAGCTTCAGTGTAGCACACAACAACCTCTCGGGCAAAACACCAGATCTGAAAGCACAATTTGCTACCTTTGAGGAGAATAGCTACGAGGGGAATCCATTTCTATGCGGACCACCATTGAAGAAAAATTGCAGCACCAGTACCACAGGGCCTTCCTATTCCACAACAAGGATCAGTGATGATGATTCTTCGACACACCTTGTCGCTTTCTGGGCAAGTTTTGCAGGTGCATTTGTGGTGGGGTTCATTGGAATCGTTGTGTTTCTCTTCATCAATCCTTATTGGGAAGGAATATGGTTTCGAATGGTTCGTAGATGGATCTTTGCAGTCGAATACTTTCTCATTGACAAGTTTTATAAGCTAAAGCATCTTGTATGCGGTTGATGAAGTCATGTAATCCACTCGCTATATCTAGTTTGTAATATTTGCTTACTTTTGGCACATCTTCTTTTTTTTTAAAAAAAATAAATGCCATGAATACCTATGTATTTGATTTTAGGGGGACTTCCTTACATTAATTAAATCAATTCAGAGTTTGTATATCAATCTCACAATTAATGACGACAATCACGACTCGGGCTAAATATAAATCAATCACAATGTTTTCGGTCTTCTCCTTATGGAGAAGTTTTATTACTTGTTTTGTGGTTTTAGTAATTGTCACGAGTTTCAACGTTGTAGAGAGCGGTCCCTGATTGTCAAACTGTTTCAATTTAAAAAAAAAAAACCAAATTAATGTCAGTTTGTTTGCACAAATAGGATTAGCAAATCAATGTACTTAATTCTATATCTGATTCTGTATTGAGTCATGAATGATTAATAAAATTTTGATTTCTCTTCAAAAAAAAAAAATCAATCACAATGTATGCATTGAGAATAGAGGAGAATTCGTACTTAGCAGGAAATCAATCAGGTATCTAATTAAATGAATATAAATGAGTATAAATATACATATTGTACCTCGTAGAGGTTACAGTTAAGAGTTCCTATCCAATCTCCAATTTTGCATCTCTGTAATATCAATCTATTCATCAGATTCTTCGAATTCGAATTAAAGAAATCAAAATCCAAACAACAAAAGAACTAAAATGTTTGGTGATCGGCGAAGCAACAAAATGAAAATTAGGGCAAAGAAAACACAAAGACCAATCAGATTCAACACAAACAAAATGAAAATTAGCCCTAAAAACCAAAAAACCTCACTAGCAATTACCTACTCGATCATCAGTAAAAATTCAATCAATTCAATCGATCGATCAATCCCTAAAGAAGCGAAGGAGATGAAGACAATGACGGACTCCCCAAGCTTTCTCAGTAACGCGCGGAAACGAATTGAACTTTTTAGAATTTTAGATTTGACACACTTTTGATAGGTAGTCGATCTGAATATAGAGATTTGTGGGCCGGATCTCGATGTATAAAACATAATTAATGCACACCCTCTGTGTTCACCTCGTGAGCTTATCTTTATGAATGTTGAGCCAATATTGGTTTTGGGAGGCTTTGGAAAAATATTTATGAGTGAGCATTTTCTATTACGTGTTTAGATGATTATTTCCATTTGTGAAATTTACTTTGCTAATTTCACTGATAAATTTCGAGACCAATAATGCCAAAAATTAATCTGTATGTAATACTGCTGCATATCTAATGTAAAATATTTATGAGTGAGTTTTTTCTATCATGTTTTTAGATAATTATTTCCATTTGTGAAATTTACTTTGCTAATTTTACTGATAAATTTTGAGACCAATAATGCCAAAAATTAATATGTATGTAATACTGCTGCATATCTAATAGTAGTTTTAGAAATCTATTTTCTATTGCTTGCACTCTTTGTAGTTTTAGCATTTGGAACACAACAATTTCAATATTAGTTGTTGTGCACTAAAATGCATGAGATGAAAACTGCTTTTGGTTCATGAGAATTATGTTATTAAAGTTTCAGGGTAAGTTTTTGCCCTATTTTAGGTTATTGAAGTGGTCTAGATGAGGTGTCTGATTATAATTTGAATATCAACATCATCGTGTGACTAAGTTTACGGATATGTTGCTCTCTCTCTCTCTCTCTCTCTCTCTCTCTCTCTCTCTCTCTCTCTCTCTCTCTCTCTCTCTCTCTCTTATTCATCTTAAATGTTGACTGACGCATCTGTTTGAGTATGAACTGTTCTAAAATATTGGTACTGCAACAACACAAGTTAAAACTACATGACCTCATAAATGCCCAGTTGGATATTCTTTCTTGTTTGATTCACCAAAAGTAATAACAAGTTTTCTCCATCACAAACCAGCTAGAAAGTAAACAACTAAGATAGATATTGGAGTAAGCTCTTCATTTGTAACGGTAATATCTATTCTTCTATCCTTAAGAAACTAATAGTTAATATTAAAATTAAAGGTTCAATCCAGAACTAACAAAATATTATTTCATTGACTAAGTTATTGTATTCTATGTATTATATGATACTTGCTGTCTTATCCCATTTTTACGTGAACAACCAAAGTTCTTTGCCAATATCTATATCTTTGATCTCTGCCCAACAAATTGGATGTGCTCTCTTGCAAATATTCCTTCTTTTTTATTTTTTTTCTTTACCATGTATTCTAGAATGCTTTTTCTTTTCTTTTTTTTATTATAATAAGTTGCTAGAATTATATTCCCATGAGCGTGGCAAGCGGGTAGAAAACTAGTGTGTATATATAGATATATATAAGTTGCTTTTTCTTTTTCTTTACCTTTTATTCTCAAGTACATTCATCTCCTCCACCAATTGCTCTCAATTGGCAGTCTTGGGTATGGGAGATAAACACATAACTGGTAATATTCCACCGTGGATTGTGACCATCTTTCGGAATTACGGATTCTAGTACTGAAAAAAAAAATCATTTTGGAGGTGACCTTCCTCACAAACTATGTATAGTTGAAAAAAATAATGATTAGAGATTACCTTTCTATGTAGTTGAAGTCCAATATCATATTAATGTTCTCTTACTTATGCGTCATGATTAGATACTAATATTATGTATGAATGAATAAGACTTTCAAACATGCTATCAATAATATTTACGATCAATTCTTAGTCTTTTTACATTGATAATGATCTTAGTTTTTGACTTAACATAAGTAATCACCAGAGTGCAAAATAATTGGAACATATTGAGAAGCAACGAATCATCAATTAGGTAATAATTTGAAAGACCTTCTAAAGTGTAACTCGTATAGATAAGCCAATCTGAGAAGTGTGTAGCGTTAAATTCAAATTCTGTAAATCTAGTATTAATTAAGGTTCACAACGTCGTTTTGATCTCAAAGAGAAGGAAAAGTGTTGCTATGATGTAATTTCATTATTAAATCTCAAAAAAAAAAGTGTTCCTCTCGTCAATTTGTTGCATAAAAAAATCATCTCCAATATTGTATTTATCTCTGTACGTAATATCAATCAATTTATCAGCAGATTCTTCACGAGAAATTGAAATTCAAACAACTAAGAGCATCTCCAAGGGGGCTGTGGATTGGGGTAGGATGTGTGCCACCTAAGACAGAATGCACATTGGTGTGAAAAAGTCTTCTCTAATGGGGATGTGGATTGAGAATGTGCAGATGACGTGGCATAGAAAAGGGTAAACACTGTCTACCGCATCCTCTAGAAATAGAGGGTGCAATAGACAGTGTCTACATTGCCAACTCATCAAAATAACCATAAAGGAAGACCAAAATATCTGAAACTCGAAAAATCAAAAAATAGTCGGCACTCCAAAATCACTTTCGTTTCTTTTTCATCATTTTTTTCGTTTCTTTATTCATATAGATTTGAAGATAATTATAATGAATATGATAAGATAAATACAAATTTAAAAACTTTAGTTATCTAGTTGACAAAAAAAAAAAAAAAAAAAAAAAACTTTAGTTATCTGTTTGTTATATTAAGATAAGATAATATTTTTTAATTATGTGATTTTACAAATACGTATATAGATAAAAACATAAATGTGTCTTCAAAAGAAAAAAAACACAATTGTTCTCTTTTTTTATAAGAAACGGGACTATTTTATTAATTAATATGAATAATTTTTACATATGGTACATATTTACAATTGTTCATTTTTTTAATATAAAAAACACTACCACTTCTTATTATAAAACATACAGGGCTTTAAAAAAGTAAGGGTACGGACTTTAAAACTATATATTCTTATTTAATTTCTATTTATATAAAAATGGTTTATAATTAATATAATTTTTTTGTCAAAAAAAAAGAAATCAATTTCTTAATTTTTAAGTTTATTATTCAATAACTATTTATAATGGTTTTTTCTTAAAAAAAGAAGCCGCCACCTCATCAATTGAAGGAGGCAATCCACATTGTGCATTGGAGAGCATTTTTCGACTTCAATGTCTATTTCAGCCACGTAAGATGGACATCCTCTCCACGCTGCTGACATGGCATGAATCCACAGCTACAATCCACATTTACCATTGGAGATGCTCTAAAGGCGGTTATATATATATTGAAGATTTAAAATCTAGTAATAATATCTCTTTCATATAAAAAAAAACAAAATGAAAATTAGGGCAAAGAAAACACAAAGATCGATCGAATTCAACTCAAACGCCACTTAAAAAAATCCCTAAAACGCTATAAAACCCTATACCAATCGATTACCTATTCAAACAAAAATTCAATCAAACAATTGATGACAAATTCACAAAGAGCTTTGACAAAATGAAAATTAGGACAAAGAAACATGAATCGATCTAAAAAAGGAAATGAAAACGGAGACTCAAAGGATGAGGGAATTTCACCTTCTAAGAATCATTCCGATACTTTGATGGATAATTCTTTGGCAAATAGTATCTTTTCGTTCCTCAACTTTTAATCGTTTGTTCATTAGGTCCTTAAACTTTTGTCAATATATTTGTAGTTTTTGAACTTTTATTTTTCTCTAGTTTTATCATTTTGTTAAAGTTTGAAAAGTAATAGTCGCGAAAAAAATGGTTCACAATTGTTTTTTTGAGTTGATGTAGCAGTTGTGAAGTGCATGTTAAGCGCTTAATTTGGTAGTGGTAGTTGTTTTCCAAACTTATCAAAATTACAAACAGTATATGGAAATTAAAGTTCAAGGACCAAAAGTAAAATGATAAAAGTTTAAGGACCAAATCAACAAAAACTTGAAAGCTCGGGGACCAATTGATAATTTATGCCTAATTTTTTTCCTTTATACTCACCAAGTTCTTCAAATGCGCGATAATGAATTGAAATTTTTTTTTCAAAAAAGAAACCAACTTAGGCCCAGCCTAAACTCGCCCAGGTTCGCTCGTAGCATAGGTCTAATTCTAAGGGTACATGTCGCATTAAGCGAGTTCTCGAGTTTGAATCTCATAAATAGAAAAAAACGATTTAGGAGGGTTGCCCCCTAATGAGGCTTGACAGTGCTTAATGGTAGATTAGTCGGTGCGGTTGGTGTTGGACATCACGTGACAAACCTAAAAAAAATGCATAACCTATTATATGTGTGTCTGACGGTATCCTAACTTAGAATATTCGCATTGGAGTCTCATTAAACTAATTACTAAATGATCAATTGCTACTTCAAATGTGTTGATTTCTCGCAGGTCATTAAGTTGGAGCATCTAATTGGCTTTGGTGGGAATAATCAAGCCTAAATAGGGGGTCGTAAAAAAGGCTCAAACATGCACCCACAACCTTCAAAACAAAATTTCCTTGTTGAGGTACTTTTTTTTGATAGGATGACTATGCACCTCAAGTTATTCTACACGAAATCATAAACATAATAATTACATTTCTTAATAGCTCTAGTGATACAACAATAACAATAATAACATCAAAATACTTTGTAGTATCTATTTTATTCCACTTGTTAGAATATTGTTATAGATTGGCCTACCCATTTGTATTTTGAAACCCACCCCTTACAGACAACAACCCTAGAATTACTGCCTGAATTTGAAACCCAACTAGATCTCAACAATGCATATACTTTTTCTATCGAAAATTACTTAATTTGAAATGTTCATGACTCATGACAGCTCTTAATTAAAATCAGTTCTTGCTTAATGATTAATGTAGTACACACTAGTCAAACATTTCATCAATTGAAGGCCCCACGACCACAAGATTAACGCAATCCTGTCCACTGCTTGCTGTTAATCAAACAAATGTCATGCATCCCAATGTCACAAAACGGATCAAAAGCCAAAAAATAGCCGTTACACCGCTTTCTAACGTTTCACTCCCAACGGTCATATTCCCTGTTGTTTCAAATATGACCGTTGAAACACATCTCATCAGTATATCTTCCCTTCACTCCACACACTCTTCTCTCAAAATCTTCAACACTTTCAATTCAATTCTCAAAATCAAAACTTGATCAACACCCATCACTGGAAATCAAGTGCTTTGAACTGGGTCTTCGTCGAAAATTCCCCAAATTCCATCAATGGGGCTCTCCATCGACGCCGGGTCGCCTTCCTCCGCGAACAGGTCTCACTACCACACTCACAAGATCTTCCTACTTTCCAACTACATCCTCCTAGGCGCCGCGTCGAGCTGCATTTTCCTAACCCTCTCGCTCCGTCTCTTCCCTTCGATCTGTGGCTTCTTCCTCATACTCCTCCATGTCTTCACCATTGCCGGAGCCATCTCCGGTTGCGCAGCGATTTCTGCGGGGACTAACCGGTGGTATGCCGCTCACATGGTGGCGACTGTTCTGACTGCTATATTTCAAGGGTCTGTTTCAGTCCTCATTTTTACTAGAACTGGGGATTTTCTTGGGCAATTGAAGTCCTATGTTAGAGAGGAAGATGGATCTATGATTTTGAAATTGGCTGGTAGTCTGTGCATTTTGATCTTCTGCTTGGAATGGGTGGTGCTGGCGCTTGCGTTTGCGTTGAAGTACTACTCGGTTGTCGAAGGGGAGGATGGCGGTGTGATCACTTCGAGGAAGAGGAGCGCCAAGGTTGTGCAGGATGATGAGGGGAATGACTGGCCTTGGCCCTTCCAAGTGTAAATAGTTTGGTTTCAATTCTGGTTTGTTGCATTTCCTGTGTTGTGACTATGGTGTCGCTTTCGTGCGATGATGACTACTATGTGTTTTGGTTGTGTTGATTGCATTTATTTGTTCGGGTTCTTGTTCTTGATTTGGATTTGATTTGAATCCATTTGTTGTCATTTTTTCATTCAATCAATATCAATGGATATATATGACTTTTTTTTTACAACCCAGACCTATCATTTACTCATTTGTGAACAATTTTTTAGCACAGCCTCTTCGTATCTATTAACTTCTAAAATCATTTATAGTTTATTTTACCTATTAAGCTAATAGATACGAAGCTTGATCAATCCCAAATTAGTTTGAGGTCGGCTACACGGATCAAACTTGATTTAGTACATATTGATGTTTGCTTTCCAAATCCTTTAAATTAAGAAAGCCCATTTCTTCCGGACTGAAGCTTTGTTGTTGCTTTGTATAAACTAAAAAGAAAGCCTTCTTCAAGTTTCTTTATTTTAAGGCTGTAAATCAGTCCCAAAAAAAGTTACAAGTCAACTTGGTCTCCCACGCTAATTCATTTAGTCAACCCCCTACACTAATATATTTCATAATTTGGTATAACTCAACTAAAGATCAGTTCAGTATAACTTTAACAAATGGTGCAATGGTTGGAAAAGAAGAAGCACTTATGGTTTCCATTCTTTTCGCAAATGCCCAAGAATTTTCTTTGTTTCACACAAAAAAACCGCAAAATCTGAAGGAGAAGAGAAGAATTTACATGGTTTTCATTCTTGACATCCCTATTTTTCTGAAAACAAACAAACTCTAGAATCTGAACACGACAAATCTCAAACCTAAAAACAAACTAATTGATATTAAAAATGTGGAGAACTCGATCCAAAGCATGCACCTCAATGAAGAACATAACATGTCAACACCAATAACAATAAAAAAGAATTTGTACGTGTGTGGTACACATTAAATTATTCTTAAACAAACATGAACTACATGGTTAAATGCTAATTTAATTATCGATGTCTGAAAGCTTCGAGGTCATTTCTTCAAATCTCTTTGGGAGATCTTAAATGTGAACTCCACTATTGATAATCAAAGTGTGGACTTGAGAATGTGCAACCAAAGGCCTGAGTTGTCTGATAACAAGTCTTGTTTTTGTTTGATCTGCCTATCTTCTTGGTGCTCTCACTGTTGGAATCCAACTCGAAACTAGTTTGCAGCATATATCATAGGTTAAGAAAAGGTCCCTTGACATCATGTATGCATGCTTTAACAAGTTTGTTTATATTGTTTGCTTCATTGAATAACCAAAAGTACTCTTCTCTATTGGAGGAGATGATCATGTTAGTGCTGCACAATCGCTTTGTGTCGATCTTTTGGCAATTTAAGTACAAAAAGTTGCATACTTTCACTTTCATGTAGACTCCCTGAGCCAATTGACATTGTTAGAATATCTTGGTTTATATTCGAAGCACGGTTTGTACCATTTATTGTATGAAATGCAAGAGCTCAAAGGACTAATCGATTTATTTGATCGAATAAATGCAGATTCCAACAGAAAAACAAATATATATATATATATAGGGTACTTCTATCATGAGAACCAAATATATACCCAGTCCATGGGTACACTATTTAGAACCATTGGATTTAAATCCAACACATTAATCGAGGCGACATAAATATACAAAATATTTAATGCACAACACATTTTGAGGGGTTCCCATGGCATACATGGGCATATATTTGGTCTCCATTCTAGAATTTCTCATATAGGTACACTCTTGTGTTATTTGGATAAATTTAATGCTTGTTGAACTTTTATAGGACAACAGACAAAATCCTAAATTAGTAGGGGTCGGCTATATGGATTGTGATCCATTGCGCTTGATTTAGAGCAATATAAAAGAGGAGCAAGAGATGTCTAAAATTATAAAAACGTGGAATATATAGATTAATGCTAGGGGTTCAAGGCATGCCTTGGAAAGCCTTTTCAACTTTTTAGGCATGCATTGCAGCTCTGTGATGCGCAGTTTTGGACATATAATATGGGCCTTTGGAGTAAAATATGGACATTTTCGCCATGTGGTTTTGACAATAACAAAGCCTGTTGGATGAGTAAATTAAAGCATACATCAAGATGGTATATTATACAAGTGCAATGTGCACTGTGTAAAAAAACAAAAATGGAGGGCCTTGTGTTAGTACACTCCACATGCAAAAGCAACTGTGAAGCTCAGCTTTAACTTTTCTTTCTTCACCATATGTTGGTCCCTATCCCTTTTAGTTAGAGCTTTATATATTCAGCCAATATATTTTCACTGAAAAGAAGTTGCAATTTAAATGTATGCATTATATTATACAAAAGCTTCCTTATGATCTAATAATCAGTTTCAAGTCCGAATAAAGCAGGATCTAGGGTTGTGATAGCATGATAACTAGCATTAAGCATTTGTCAACCTCCAAAAGTGGATCAAACATATATAAATGTTGAGGCGCTCCAAAAGCATGTCATCAATTGCATTAAACCAGGCAAAATGGAAGAGTTTGATTCATGTAGGCGACCCGGCCCAACAAATTTGAAGCTATGCATGCTTTGTTGTTGTTTGTTTTGTACAAAAGTTCATGCATTCTTCTTAATTTCATGTTAACTGAATTAGTCATTCTTTTAGTGTACTAATCTCAAGAGAGGGTATGTTTGGTTTACATATTTAAAAACAACCCTACATGATGGGGAATGTGCCCTGCATGCTTCACAAGGGGACTTAGTTAATTCATGGAAGTTGGTCTTTAAATTAATTAAACTAATCTTGAAATCTCACATATGGGTCAAAACACAGTAGTTTATTAACCTGGTCTTGAGAAGAAGAGAAACCTCCCCACCTTCTCTTCTCATGCATCATTTGACCACAAAAACTAAGGATGAGACCAACAGTTGTGTCTTTATGTATATATACACAATAAGCCATATCTCTTCTTCCTTCACTTGCAAACTTTATTGTCAAGTGTCAAATGACATCAAAGCAAGAACTACCCCATCTTTCTTCCTCCATCACCTCAAATAGGTATTCATTTTCTCTTTTATTGCCTCTCTTTTAATTTCAATGGCATATATACACAAATAAAGGCTCCTCCGAACTAATGAAAACGATGTTTTCAAATGGTCTTTTCAGGTTCGTATTATTTGCTGGATAAATTCACATCAATGATCATGCTTACATAAATGTTCTTTAGGGCATTATTGCATCTTATATATGTTATGTAGTAAATTAAACCTTGCTGCTGAATTGTGGAGATTTCAGGTGGTGGTCTTTGGAGACGGTTGCGGTTGTCACCGGAGCAAATAGGGGTATCGGTTTTGCGCTTGTTAAGCGGCTTGCGGAGCTTGGCTTGACAGTGGTGCTGACATGCAGAGATGCGTCGAGAGGGGAGAAAGCAGTTGAGTCGCTGAGAGCACAAGGGTACCTGCTAGTTCACTTCCATTGCCTAGATGTGGCGGTACCTTCTTCCATTTACACGTTTGTGTCATGGCTTGGAGAAGCATTTGGAGGATTAGACATACTTGTAAGTCTCTCTAAGTCATGCAGACTAGCTAACATTATGATAATCAGTTGAGTTGATAAATCAATGATTCAATCTACTAAAACAATAATCTCTAAACATGCCATGTTTTTGATATTGTATTATAAATCTTAAACAAATATATCATGAGATTGAAAAATGAAACTGAAATTCATGAACTAATTTTAATTAATTAATCAGTTCATTTCTGCAGTGTTGATTATAAATTATGAGAATTAATATTTAACATGGCAAGCCAACCTGCAATGGGAAAAATTTAATTCAATACAGTTAGTTGTTATTCCCAAAGAATAATTTAGTTTGTACATTCTTAAAGAAATATATCATGAAACCAAACACAAGTCTGAAATCATTGACTAATTAATTGGTTCATTTATAGAGCATGATACATGCACCTGTATTGATTAATGATTGAAGATATGTATAATAGACACATTTGTGACTTCAAAGAAGGTTCTACATGTTATGCAAATCAAACAAAAATTTCTTATTCATTCATATTGAGAATTATAAGAGTCTCAAAAAGAAACAAAATATATAGTCTCTAGCTGAAGTTGTGTAACATAACCCTTTGTTTTGTACTATATTAGGTAAACAATGCTGCAGTCTCATTCAATGATATTCATGAAAACTCAGTGGAGCATGCGGAAACTGTGATCAGAACCAACTACTATGGACCTAAATTGCTAATACAAACCCTTCTTCCACTGTTTCGCCGATCCCACTCTGTAAGCAGAATACTAAACATCAGTTCTCAACTAGGCTTATTACGTGTAAGTGCATTGAAAACATCTTATATATGTTACAACTACATGTGTTTAGTTGAATTCATGACATAAATATAATTGTGTTTCTAATTGGATGTAGAAGATGAGCAACTTCATCATGAGAGAGAGGCTTGAAGATGAAGAAAGGCTGTCGGAGGAGTGCATCGATTTCATGATTGATAGATTTCTTGAAGATGTGAAGAGTGGAGTGTGGAAAGAGGAAGGGTGGCCAAGGTATGGACCGACTACTCGGTATCTAAGCTTGCACTCAATGCCTACTCGAGGCTTTTGGCCATGAATCATGAAGGGAATGGCTTGAGTGTCAACTGCTTCTGCCCTGGATTCACTCGAACGTCTATGACCGGCGGCAAAGGTAATCACTCAGCCGAAGCAGCAGCCAATATCGGTGCTCAAATTGTTCTTCTTCCACATGATAAGCTCCCTAATGGAAAATTTTTTGTTGGGTCCAATCCTTTCTTGTATTCCAAACTGTAGGAAAGCCAAAGTGTTCTATGAATACTCTTTTTTTGTTAGTTTAAGTTTATGATTGTTGTATAAGCTCCAAAAATTACATGTATGGAGCTCTAGTTGAAGTCAATAGAAGCTGCTTTGCATTTAACTTGAGAGTAGTTTTAATTATTTTACAATTTAAGCAATATAAGAAATATCTCTTTATTCTCATAATAGGTCATATTTTAATTTCTTTTTCTTACTTGTTTATGTATTAAGTTAAATCTATAAAGCATACCACATAATGTAGGGATATGTCTCATGTTCAAAAACCTCTATTTGTGAACTTACGAATCATGGTGATGTGGTTTTGTATATTTTCTTTTTCTTTTTTTATATTTCACGAGGTATATATTCAGTGCCAACAACGCCGACTAATCCATGTACAAGTCTTGTCGAGCTCTGTGCAAGGATGCCCTTCCTATAACCCAATTTGTTTTATCTACAAGACTTGAAACCAAGACCTTACTACTCGAACTTGCCAATTGTCGGTATATATGTGATCTAGTCTATGAATCTAGACATATGCTATCTATATTATATACTCCGTACAGTCACAATTGTAAGTCCTTTAAGGTAAAGGCGCAATTGTAAGTAATTTAATTATAAGGTAATATTACTATATTACCCTTACCTTTAACTTGGCACACTAGTAGACAAAAATTGATCCAAGTTTCAAAACTTTATTAATGAAGGCAAAATAAGTAAAATATGCTTAGAAATAAGAGAACGGCTTACAATTTTGAATAAGAGAAGTGAGCTATAATGACCTACATTCGTCGTCGGAGGGAGTATGTTACATTACATAGACTTTCCCATAGCATATCTTCAAATAAAATCTGTAGATTTGTCGAAGCATCTCTGGCGGGATGAACATGTATCACTTGCCTAGATAAAGTTTAGGACAAGGTTTAGGGTGGTAACTGGTCAATGTAGACCTTCCTTGAATTAAATAAATAAATTGTGGATTGTCAAATTACTAAACTACCCATCAAAACGGCACTTCTCTGTTTTCTCTTCATTGCTTTTCTTCTTCATCATCATCGTTATTGGAGTGGACTTCACAAGGAGTGCAAAACGCGAGATTAACTGGTAAATCCTCTACATAATTTACTTAATCTTATGTTTCATTCACATGATTCTGTTGAAATAATCGATTGATTGTGAACTTAATACATGTCTTAATTAATCACTTGGATTAAAAAACTTGGGGCTTTTAGGGTTTTGAATCATCTGCTGGTATTGTTTGCAATCTTGGTCTATCTAGGTTTTTCGTTTTGACGTGGTTGATTTGATGAGATTAGAGTTAGGGTTCTTGATTTTGTAAACCCTAGTTTATGCTACTGGAAAAACCCCTAATTGTGATGGGGGGTTTTGATTGATTCAAGCATTCATTCATCAATTGGTGATATGAAATAATGCGTGAAGAGATTGGTCCTTTTGTGTTATGTATTGTGTTAAATTGATGCGAGGCGCGGCATTGATTAATAAGGATTTAAAGAATTTTGAATGCATGTTGTCAAGTGTATTAAATTGACCGGATAAGAAGAGTTCAATCCATGTAGCCCTAACTAATTTTAGGGCAGATTGATGCTTTATCATGCTAGGTATCTTGTCTGCTTCAGTTCTAGGATTTATAAACCATTTAATGCATCAGTGAAGCTTCATCATCCGCTATATGTGTATTTTTATTTTTATTTTTTTATTACCGTGGGTGTTCGAACCACCACAGCCCCTCTTGATTAAGGCCCGACTAATCCCAAGGTGGTTAGGAGGCCCTTACCACTAACCCGAAGGTCGAAAGAGAAATAGTGCAGTTGTTACAAATTGAACCCGTCACCTCTCCCTTCGTCAGGACACTCAGACCCTCTTTGAAACCATTACACCACACCCCTTGTAGGCACTGTATATGTATTTGTCATCTTGTAGTTAGTTCAATATCAAAGTATTTTAGCTTGTGCATTTGTGTACTTCTTCTTCGAGTTCTTACAATCGTGACGATGCTGCACATTTTTGAGCTATGGGATTAGGGTACAATTTTGTCCCGAAGAGCTATATCGATGTAAAAATAGTAATGGTGACTTAGATATTTTCCAACCTCCCCGTGTTTGATTTTCGTTTGTCATGCCACTATTACACTGTTTTATTAATCGAGTGGTATGAAGAGCTTGATCCATGTAGCCGACCCAACTAATTTTGGATTGAGGCGTTGTTGTTGAACCTCACTGCTTTCTAGTTTATTTAGTGAGATATGTAGTTTTCTTATCTTGTACTAAAATGCTGCAACTTTGAATATCTGATAGGATCGCCGCTATTTGGAGCTCTTTAGTCTTGTTCTTTGAGAAACTAAGCAACCGGTGACTGAAGATACTACACCATGTCGAGCTTTTTGAACTTCAGAGGCCTGGCAACCAAAACCAAGAACTTGGTAGTCGCGGGTGGCTTGTCATCATTCGTTTTTGGCGTCTATTTCTACACCATGAAAGCAGTGAGCGGTACAGATGAGGTACAGGCAGCTATCGAAGAGTTTGAAGCGAAGAGAGGCAGTGAAGCAGCACAGTCGAGCATTCCCTCAAGGTCCTGAGCCTCCATTTTCGTTCCCCATTTGCGTTTCTTGTGTTCCTTATTTTCTTTGAAAATGAGAAGAATGTCTTCAGTTGTGATCTTCACAGTTTGAGAAATGATGTGAATGTCACGAGTTTTAATTCAATAAAACCATAAAAATAGCATGCAGTTTATTTCACTGACTTATGTTGAAGATTATTAGCAAGAAATCAAACTAACAGGCTTCTCTTTGAGCTTCCATACAAACCATAACAACACCAAGCAACAAGAAGACCATGATCCCAACTTAGTTGGGCTCGGCTGCATTTGTCAAACTCCTCCATTTCATTGGATCAAACCCTTCAACTTCACACAATCCAAAAGGTCTTGTGAATCAGACAACTCACGAACTTGCAAGAACTTCTGTTTCCAAGTCATGAACTTGCAAAAGCTTATGTTTCCAAGTCAGGCACTTATAATTGGGGATCTGCAGCTCCTCAATTTCCAACTCATGTATTTATGAAAGGCCAACTTCAATTTTTTTTGGACTTCAACAGGAGTCCAACCAATGACTTCTCCAAACCTTACCTTTTGGCAAATGACATCCATCTCACTAGAGATGCTTTGGCATTAAACTTTGATTAATCAAATATGGATTAACGTGTCCTTTCCTCAAAAAAAAAATGCAGCCAGACAAACAAAAAAGTTGAAGACAATGCTGCAAATCATAGCAAAAATTGCAACAAAAAGTTCCCTACTTGGTTGCCAATGCAGCAGATTCACTTCCACCATAAAAGAACTGCAAAATTATACAATTACGATAATATAGCTTCAATTCCAAATTAGTTGGAGTCTACTACATGGATCAAAATCTTTCATTCTGCTCAATTTAGTGCAATTGATGGTGAGTTTTTTCCAAACCATTTGAATCTCTCCCAATAGAAATTCGTATAGCAAAAACACATCTATCATTCTATCCTGGCCAATAATTTGTATCATTCAACTTCTTCTGTCAATTGCAGATACAAAACTTAAAACAATCCCTTCTCCATATCAATGAGAAATAAAAACAAGAACCAAATTTTCTGGTCTACCCATCAATGGAAAGTGAACCCTTGATCCTATCCACTACATGAGGTAAGAGCTGGATGTTCTCCTTCAATGCTCCATTAACACATGACTCCAATTCATTCATGGCTCCACCTCCTCCACCTCTAGCAATCTTCACCGCCTCGAACTATCTTGGCAAACCATCAAAGACCTGCTAAATATCTCCTGCATTCAAAAGGGCAACCAAAAACACTTGAAATCAAACAACAAACATAAATCAAGATCCCATCTTTTTTTTTTCCACCTGAGCAACGTGTTGTAGTGGTAGCAACTCTAGCTTAAGATGTTGACTAAGGCAATAGTCCCAAGTTTGAGTTGCACCAATTACATTATGTCATCGACTACTTTGCAGTATTGGGGAGGGTGCTGAGGTGCTCCCGATCATCCCTAGTCAGACTTTAATTAAGAAGGAGCCAAGGCGGTTTGGACACCCATAGCATCCAAAAAAAAAATCTCATCTTTTTTGCAGCATATTATACCAAACATTGCAACAAAGAGCTCCCTACTTGGTTGCCAATGCAGCAGTTTCACTTCCACTATAAAAGAACTACAAAATTATAACAACAATTAATATAGTTTCAACCCCAAATTAGTTAGACTCTGCTGCATGGATGAACTCTTCCATTGTGCTTGACTTAGTGAAATTGATGGTATGCTTTCCAAACCATTTAAATACTTCTAATTAAAAAGAACTACAAAATTATACTGATTTGCAATTCATACAGCAAAAATACATCTATCCTGCCCAATAATCTGTATGATTTGATTCAACTTCTTGTGTCAAATGCAGATACAAAACTTAAGACAATCCCTGCTC
This sequence comes from Stephania japonica, assembly GCA_039657345.1. Classification (NCBI taxonomy): domain Eukaryota; kingdom Viridiplantae; phylum Streptophyta; class Magnoliopsida; order Ranunculales; family Menispermaceae; genus Stephania; species Stephania japonica. Next base: position 52,624,726 of record CM077558.1, read on the forward strand.
CATATCAATGAGAAATAAAAAACAAAAAACAAAATCTCTGGTCTACCCTACTCATTAATGGAAAGGGAAGCCTTGATCCCATCCACTACATGAGGCAAGAGCTGGATGTTCTCCTTCAATGCTCCATCAACACATGACTCCAATTCATTCATGGCTCCTCCTCCACCACCACCTCTACCCTGCTGAATCTTCGCCGCCTCAAACTTGTCTTGACAAACCATCAAAGACCTGTTCAATCTCTCCTGCACTCAAAAGGGCAGCCAAAAAACTCAAAATCAAACAACAAACACAAATCAAAATCTCATCTTTTCTTTTTTTTTTCACTCTAGCAGTGCGGTGTAGTGGACTAGTGGTAGCAAGTATCAACTCTAGCTTAAGACGTTGACAGAGGCAATGGTCTCAAGTTCAAGTCCCAGCAACTACATTATATCCTCCGACTACTTTGGGGTGGTGGAGAAGGTGCTCCCAATCATCCCTAGTTAGATTTTAATCGGGAAGGATCTGAGGTGGTTCGCACAACATAGACATTAAAAAAAAAAAAAATAAAAGAAAAAAATCCCATCTTTTTTTGCATAGACATAAAAGGGGCGTACTTGAAACTTGCCCATTTCGTTCTCCACCAAATTGTTGGCATTCAACACAGGAATGCTACAGTTCTCCACACAGTTGTTGATCTCTGCTTGGGTTTTCTGCCTATCAAAGCAGTCATAGGCACATTTGAAGTATGCTTTCTGGATCACCAATCAAAGATTAACAAAATACCCACATCAGATTATTCATGAACAACACAGAAATCACAAAAATCTGAAAAACCCACATCGAATTTTACAGTTTTGGTCAGAAAAATTTTATCTTTTTGAAGATTAAACAATTTGAACAGACCTGGAGAGTGAAATTGACGTGGTCTGTGACCATAGAGAGATGGGCATGCGCTGCGGCGTTCGCTTCGTCTAGTTTTCGCTTCAGTCTCTCCGAGACGATTCTCTCTTGCGCTGCTGCAATGTGATCCATCTCTCCTGTGCGTGTGTGTGATTTCACTTCAACAAGCGATGAAACTCGAAAAATGGTTTTTGGGGTTTTGGGGCTCTTTTTTGCTCAAGCAGTCAAGTCTAGGGTACCCGTTCAAATAAGGGTTTTGGGTGCTTGATAGAGTTGGTCTTGGTGGCTTGGCACTATCATTTTAAGGCATGTTCGGTTCTTTTTGCTATAAAAAAATTGTATTGAAGTTATCTCCTTTGAGTTATTATTTTTATGTTTTGTATAACTTTAAACTTATAGAAAAATTTTAAATTTCTTTTCAAAAAAATTGGAATTGGCATAAATAACATTAAACAAGAGAGGTATGTAATAAAAGAGTCATTAATGTATCCACAACTCTCCTCTCGAGAGATAACTCCTTTAGGAGAGGTGGGGGATATATCTCACACCTAAAAGTGCAAGTTGGGAGATAATTTGCAAAGAAGTTGAGCAACAAAACAAAATTAATTTGTTACTTGTAAGTTATCTCCCGAGAGATAACTCTACCTCTAACCAAATAAAACCTAAGTTGTGGCTCGAGTTCGAAGCCTGCACAACACTTGGCCTTTTTAAGTTGTGGTATTGAGTTCAGTCATGCAAATAGAACTTAAATAGGTCAATGAATTCGAAGTACTAATTTGTGGTTTTGAGTTCAAGATTTATTAATAACTTTTCTAAAAGAGCGAAAACCCTTTATGGGTCAACCACTTCTAGAGCTCAAATTTTATTTTTCATTTTTTTAAACCATGTTTTTTTTGCTTGTCATGGCCCAAATCTCTAACCCCGTTTTGATTTACTTAATCAGGATCACCGACCCGTTACGTGGGAAACCATGTTATACGTGGGACCCACACCGTGATCTCTAACCATGCCTAGTGTTATGTAGTGTGTCGACTTATTAAGTCATTGCCTTTTGACAAGTGGTACGGTAGCTGTGCAGTTTAAGTCTTTGTAAAAAGTATTGGCAAATACATATGTTTATGTGTATATATGTAATTTAAATATATATATATATATATTAAAATTAGATTCACACCAAAAAGGGCAAAAATTTTGGATAAGGATAGGGGCAAAAATAAAAATTAAAATTAAAAGAGAACAATATGCGGAAGAGAAGAGAGTTCGGAGTACTTGGAAAAAGAAATCGAGGCTAGAAATCGAGCTCGGACGAGAGGATCCGGGTAAGGCATTATTGTTGTTGTAGTTCCGTCTACCTATGGTGGTGATTGGGGAATTTAATTTAGCATTTTATTCCATAATCTTGTTGGTTATTTTATATAGTCATTGTTGAATATTTTACCATTGTATTCTAATATCATGTGTCCTTGGTGTTCTATGTTCACTTGTGAGTCTAGTTTTGTATGATATTTACTTGTTGATTTGATTCATTGCCTCTATCTCATACTATGTCTATTCTTGTTGTTTAAATGTGAAATAAAGGATAAATAGCATGCTATTAGGCTAGTACATATTAAAAAAAAAGTTTATATGGATTTGTACTCCCTATTTGATTAGAGGTTAGACTTGCCTATGTCTCGACATTTCATACTTGGTCTTCCTTGAAATTAAAAAGTAGTTTTTGTAATTAGGTTCCGTACTCGATCGAGGTGTGCGCAACTCACGGGGTTAAAGTCCCTGGAGATGATGACACATATTACCTGACACCGTATGACACTCGGGGTTAAAGTCCCTGATGTAGTCAACACACCGGGGTTAGAGTCCCTGGACTCACTTGGCTTAGAGTCCCTTGTGATTTATCATTATAGAGTCGGAGTGACGCGGTTCACTACCGATCGGACCTAATTCACCACTACTTAGCCCAGTGTCTGTTTCACTTGTTTAACTCTGGTATTTACTTGCATATGGTTTATTTTTCTAGCTTTCCTAGTTATATGCTTTTAAATACCAGTCGATTAAATTTGGAAATGCAAATTTAAACTTGTCATCGGGGATTACTGTTTATTTCTTGTACTCACCGTCCTTTTTATGACGGTGGGTGCGATCCATCTACTAGTCGGTCAGGCAAGAAGAAGATAGGAGCTTTTCTCTCGAGTAGACAATAACGTTGATAAGCCTGGAGATTCGTGCGCGATCAAGCAGGGGCATTCTAGTCAAAATCCACTCAACAGCAATTAGGGTTTTCAAAAGGTCTTCTTCGCCTATATATATATATCTACGCTCACCGCACAATACTACTACTTTTACTTCGTCTCTCAATCGCTAGTTTAGGGTTTTCTCTTCTTTCTTTGGTTTGGTTAAATTTTTAGGAAAAATTTCTTCAAGCATGTCAAATTTTTTTGTAGTTGTTGTTCAAACTCTCTTATTCAAAAAAGCCAATTTGCAGAGCAAATTCGTCAGATTACTCAATCAATGGCGCATAATTTGCATTGAAGGTTGGCAAGAACAAGTTGCTTAGAGCGATTCTCCGTGCCTCTCAAATCTCTTCCCTTTTGATCAGGCCTCGAACAAGTCGCTACATTTCAATACAAACAACTAATCTTTTGTTTGTGTTTTTCAATTTTTTGAGGCATGTTTTATAAAGCAAGTGTTTTTTTTTTTTTTTGCGACGGGGTGGTGGTTTTTGTGAGAAAACTACTACTAATGGAACTTGACAAATGATAATATATGTTGAGATTCTTGTAAAAGCGTCGCGAATAGTAAATGCCTTTGATGTTGATGGTCCTTCCTTTTAGGGGGAGCTCCTCCGTCGAGGGCGGTGTCATATTCCATTGCCTTGTGTAGCGGCGTCGCTGCCATTACCACTTGGGACTGGCCATGAGACCAACATTATTTTGTCTCTCATGTAGGACGGATGTGTTTCATGTTGAATGATTAAGAGTAATTTCAATTTACTAGTGTGTATCAATAGCATGTCTTTTCCAAGGTGAAGAACATTTAAAATGAAGCGTAATGAAAGAGTTGAGTTTGATCCTAACTGGCTTTAATTAATTTTGAGATTTAGGCTGTATTGTTGTTGGTGTAGAATACAGTCTAAATCAAGTTATATAATGTCATGGCAACGTTGCAAAGTTTGTAGGAAAAAAAAAATCAAAAGATGGGATATACATAAATGTATTGAAGATAAGATATGCAGGATTGTGTTACAAACTATAATTATCAGAAGGACTTGTTCTATGAAAAAAAAAATTATCACAAAGACTTTACTCTTTACCTAACGATTACCTAGCAATAATTAAGAACAAAATCTTTGAGATATGTTAAAGGCTTAAAGCCTCTCAGTGTCATTTGCCAAAAGAGTAAGACCTCGATAGATTGCGATTTGATTCTCTAAAACCTACTTAGGTTGTGGTGATTGGTGGTGTTCTTTTCATGGGACTAGATGTGCAAAGACACCCATCAATCGATATGAAAAGTAAAAAATAATAAATTCAAGGACTTAAGCTAGGTTGGCTTAAGCAGGCTTGAACCAATAAACTCAAGTGCAAGCCCAACTCATCGTATATTCAAGTGCATGCGTTTCTCATAGTCAAAAGTTGTCAACGTGACTTCAAAACTTTAATCTCCATCCCAACCCATTTTATTAACCATGTGTCTTGAGTGTTGGACTAGTTTTTTAGACTATGGAATTGCATAAAGAGATCACAAATAGCCGATATTTGATTATCGTGGATAATCAAACTCAACATTTGGCTTACGTCCTTACTACTAGGCCAACCCGTCAACTCGTACATCTTTTCTAAGTAGTGTATATATATATATACACAGAGTGCTTCTACTATGGGTACTACATATATATGTATGGGTACTTCATGTTGACCGATGAATTAATATCAACATCATAGATTAAACTTAATGTACTAAATGAAACACATTGCCCCAAAACATTATAATTAATGAAGTATTTATGCTATATTGAAATTTGCCTGAACAATTAATGATGACATTATTTCACTATATCCTTTCTCTCTCTAGTGAAAACTTTTACTAATTGTCCCTATAAAAAATAAAAATAAAAAAAATTTACTAATTGGTACAAAAATACTGTCCAATCAATTCTCATCAATAACTTAAAAAAAATATTTGACCAAAAAATATACTCCATATCTAACAATAAGATACTCAACTTTAGATTAATAGTTTGGGAATCAAAAGAGCATATTATATAATAGATATATTTAATTTATTTACTGTATTTTACAAACACATTATTTCAGATTTTCTTAACAAAAAAACATATTATTTGAACCAAACAAATCAAAGTAACTTTTAAAATTTTTTATAATTAATGTCAAACACACTCTAACAACTTGTACTATATAGGCCTAATGATCAAAAATATCATAACTTTTACAACTTGTATTAATTATATTCTAACATTTGAAAATTATCAATTTTATCCTAATCTTTTCTTTTTAGTATCAATTATATCCTCAACTAATTTTGAACTTTTTTTTTTGAAATCAACATAATCTTTTAACTTTTTTTTCATAATCATCCATATTGATCAATTTACACATTAAAATTTTGCAAGCCTCGTGTTTGAATTAATGTACAAGAAATCACAAAAAAAATTTAAATCAATGATACGTTAATACCTTAATTAATTTTTCTTAGTTATTCATAAAGCACAAATAGTAAGTTGAAAGTCATGTGTATATACATATGAAAGTAACATATAAAACTTATTAGAATGTACTCATAGTTGTTTAATTTAACAAAAGAATTATGTACTTGAATAGAATTATGTACTTAGATTATATGTATATGATTGAGTAGCATATATGTACACACACTAGTATATATAGGTGTATTATATACATGAATACATAAAATAAAATAAAAAGAATATTAAGCTTTTAATGCATATGTATGAATAAATATTTAAATGGTATAATAAGAAAATTAAAAAAAATGATGTGTGGGCAAAAAAAGAAGGGTCTAAATTAGTTGAGCATAGAATTGATACTAATTTCAAATGTTATGAAATAATTGATAAATTTCAAATATTAAGATATAATTGATACAACTTGTAAAGGTTAAGATATTTTTGATCATTTAGTAAGAAATATTCTTCTCATGCATATCTTTAGATTGAATATATTATAAAAAAAATAAATTAATTGTTTTAAAAATAAATTTGAAAAAGATATTTTTTACAATACAACAATGCTATTAAACTGAGAAATTTTTTAATGCTACTAGAAAATTATAGTTTACCCATAAATTTATCCATGAAATAATTTTTTGTATGTATAAAATACCAATAGATTATGTACCAACATATTAGTATAGATAATGATTTATAATTTAAGAAAAAATAAGTACAGATATATCCACTCATAATTAGCCGCGGAAAAAAAATGTGGGTAAGTTGTGGGTAAAAACAAGGTTGGAGTTGGCTAATAATTAATGTGCTCATATGTAGTAAATCACTGCATAGTTATTTTTATGAGTATTTGTGTTAAAAACTATTATTCATATTACCCATAAATCACCCAGAGTTTTATACCGATGTACCATAATTCATGATTAATATTTATATATAATTTTCTGTGGATAATTTGTGGAAAAATTATTTAAGATGATCCATAATATTGATTTTGTTTTAAAATATAATTTATTTATGTTTATATTTTTATTGTTTTATAGGTTAATATTTGTTGGTAATCAATGGGTAAAAACTAACCCTCATGCTTTTGCCCATGAATGTGGATTCGTGAGTAATCACTAGGTAAAATAATTTTACCCAATGATTTTTAATAATTTGTTTGCAAAACTGTCTGTTCATGTTTTTTTTTTTGGATAAAATTATTCATGTTTTATTAGTAGTCGAGAAAAAAGGTTTAGAAAAAACAAAGTAATACTAGATAAGATGTACTAAATTAGTTTTCTTTTCTATTTTATTATATTATTAAATTAAATTTTTTTAAATTAGAGGGCAATAATTAAATGTAATGTTTTTTTAAACAAATGTTATTAAGTTTGAATGATATAATTCTATGTTAAAATTGTGAACACGTGACGTTATAAATTTATTTGATATGGAATTTTTTTTTCACAAAAATGTATTATGGATAAATAATATAGTAGGTTTGTAAACAAATGATCAATTACTAAAAGTTATTTTGATTTTCTACAACTATTAATTATATGTCATCATAACACTTGGATTGAGAAATTAATTTATTTTTTTTGAATTTCTTCAAACATATTTTAAAATGTATATATTATCAGCCAACTATATTTTTATTCAATATTTCTTTATAAGTAATGGTGTAATCAATCATTGTCAAAAACATTTATGATGAGATGGATGATGCATCACTTGTCAAAAGACAAGGTCTAAGAAGGTCGTAGGTTCGATTCCTGCTGAAGTCGAAAAAAATATGAAGTAGTTAATTATTTATTATTTTTCTATAAATCTAAAATATCTTAAATCTATATCATTTGTAATTAATATAAATTTATTTACTTAATTATTTTAAAACATTAAGATAATGAAATATTCTAAAATTATTATTCTATTTTTTTGGTGATTATTCTATTTTTTATAAAATTGTTCTAATTATTTTATCTCATAACATTATGACTAAAATAATAGCATAACTTTCATAATTTGATTCAACTAATTAAGATGTTTATTTTTAATAAAAATGCAAAATATTACATTAAACAGTAAAATTAATTATCTTAACCATTATACATATTGGTGAAGTTAGTTTCATAATTTTATTTTCTAGTAATATATATTAATTTTTCTACTATTTAAATAGCTAATTTATTTATATTTATTAAAATTAAATATTAAAATTAAAAATATTACAAAATAAATTGTTTAATCATATCATATATACCATAAATATTTGTCAATTAAAAGGTATATATTATTTTTTTTCTTACATTTGTGAGTACAAATTATTTATTAATCAAATCATTTAGTGTTTTCCAAATAAATATTACAAAATAAATTGTTTAATCATATCATATATACCATTTATATTATGATGGCTAAGTAAATTACACATATACCCATACTTAAAGAAGTATAAGTGTAATACACTACATTTACGTAATGAATTTTATCATATAAAATTCATTTTTACTGAACCATCTTAAAATCTCGCAAAACCATTCTCGATTAATGCGACCCAATAGACTCATACAACGTTGCGGTGTACCAAAACACATTTTGGTATACAAGTCATAAAACTACCCAAGTTGTATCGAATATCAAATCAATACAACCTAATCAATAGTGTATATAATATCCTTTTGTCACACGATATTCTTTTGATCAAACATAAGGCATGGAATTATCATTCAACATGTTCAATCGTACTAGTCTCGATTTTTAGGTAGACTGAAAACATCTAAGTGACATTGATCAATATCAATTCACTTAGACTAGGCCTTTTAACGATCTAACACATCGATGGATCCACTGGATATCTCTCTTTATATGAGAGGGACAAATTCTATCTCGATTACTGTACACACTTCACCACATTATTCACACAAGAACCAATTATAGCTTAATCCATGTGATGTTCTCATAGCAGGTCTGGTCCAATCGACTTTGTTCCCTAACAAGTACTAATGATCTTGATTCGTATTCTATACGTATGATCATCTTATGATCATCAATCAAGACTCACACTAGTCTTAATTCATTATAGTTCCCGATATAATAATCATCGACTAGGGACATTTAGGATATTTACGTAAATACCCATGGATCTTATTATAATGTAAACATGCAAATCAATTATAATAAACGACAAATGAAATCCTCTATTTTATTAACTAAAATGTATTCATAAAGACTGTTAATGGATTGACCTAGGGCACATTTCTCAACATCCCCACTTGCTCTAGGGTCAATCATTCATGCATCTAATGCCTAATGATCTAACATGACCATCATGTTTCACTTGTGGAAGAGCCTTTGTCAATGGATCCGCAACGTTGTCTTCAGTAGGTACTCTACAAATCTTTACGTCTCCCCTCTCAATAATTTCTCTGATGAGATGAAAACGCCTGAGTATATGTTTGGATCTGTGGTGTGATCTAGGTTCTTTGGCCTGTGCTATTGCCCCATTATTGTCACAATACAAACAAATAGGGTTAGCAATACTTGGAATCACACCTAGTTCGAAATGAACTTTTTGATCCAAATCTCTCGTCTCCTCTTTGCATCGGACGCGCAATATACTCACTTTCTTGTTGTAGAATCGCCACCTTAGATCTCTTGCTTCGAACTTTTCCAGACTTCTGCACGCACCCCCATTCAAAGTAAACACATATCCGAATCTGCGATCTAAAATCATCTATATCGACTTGAAAACTTCCATCTGTGTAACCATTTACAACTAGATCATTTTCAAAACCTCCATAGACCAAGAACACTTCCTTAGTCCTTCTTAAGTACTTAAGGATGTTATTCTATCGCTATCTAGTGACTCTCACTTTGGATCCATTTAAACAATATTATTATAAATGATTAAATATTTGTTAATTAAAAAGTATATATTATTTTTTTTCTTACATTTGTGCCAGAGATGATATAGTAAGTTCAATCTATGTAGAAATAATTCTTTTTAAGTCCCATTAGATTTAATCAATAATATTATCAAATTACTATATCAATCGACATTTGTCACTTGGCACAATGAAAAATATACATGATGTTTGGTACTGACAAACAAAAAGTAATTATTATTGGTAAACATGTTGTCCTTTAATGCACAATAATTGTTCTTTCATTAATTACAACTATTACAATAAATGATCATATCTAAGCTAAGTGCATTATTAACCGTTGATATTAATCCAACGGTTATCATTGAAGTACCCATGTATGGGTATATATGTAGTACCTATGGTAGAAGCACGTGTGTGTGTATATATATATATATATATATATATATATATATATAGGAAAATACAAATGAATTTAGGAAATTAAATTGGTAAGAATTATGCTTAAGCTACAAATGGTATATTTATTGACGAAAATATTAGGACGACCCACTGAGGAACACCAGATGATTATGTCCATCCATTATGCATCGATTTGTATGTACACATATCCCGATGTGTAAATGGATAGACATAATCACCCAGGTATCCATCCCGAATGTCCCGTTCGGGTCATTCTAGCATTGCTCATTTATTAAAAGATCTCTTCAATATCTATTAACAAGTGTTGGATTAGTTGTGGTTCAACTCCCCTAAAGGCTTTGAAAAAAAAATCTCATTGAAGTCAAAAGACTAGTGTTGGGCCACACCCCGAGCTTGTTGCTACAATGTCATTCCAAAGTAATACGCAAAATCATAAAGAGTGTGTATCTTGAGTTGTGCACGGATGACTTTCAAGAACGCAAACTCCACATCCTATCACTTAGTGGTACTTTGGTTGTGACTTTAGGTTTTTTTTATCTCAAATGATGATTTTATTGAAGTGAACGTTGTGAATTGCAACTATATCCAATACTTTTAAGAGATTTGAAAAAACCAGTGACTTTAAGGTGTTATTGTAGCATTTTTGAGGTATAGATTATTGCATTAGTTGAATCATCTATCAACTTTTCTATATAAAAAAAATCATTTATTGCTAAGAAAAATTAAAACAAAAAAAAGTGTTGCTAGTTTGTGTGTTGTTTGTATAACGTATGGATACAAAACCACTTTTTTTACACACCTTACTTAATAAAGATGGTTGGATGGACATCTTGATGAGAAGGTACAAATATCGAGGTGACCAATTATCAATCCTAAAGTACCGATGCCACGTAAGCGCCATATCATATTTTGTCATCGGAAAAATAACCGGAGTGACTTTAATGAAAAGTTTCAAAAAGTTTTGTAATGACCCTCAAGTTTAATTGGTAACACGTGTTGTGTTTTTCAGGACCGTGACCTGTTCATTGTGATTTGTCATATTACTCAAGCCTCGGGAGTCGACATTGAGGTATATTTTATTTTTCAATGATGTTTGTATTATTATTTATACCCGAATGAACACTTTATATCCTAGTGCGGGTGGTTTTGTGTTATTAATCGCCACGAATTTCTGTGTGAGGTTCACTTAGGAAAAAAATAGGAATTTTAGGGTATAATACGGGTAATTAAACACCAGAAAATGATAATTTGTGAATTATCAAAAATAATAAATAATTAAATAAAATGTGGGAGCGAGGTTATGTCCGGGAACGTATGCGGTGCGAGTTGAGAGTTGAAACAGGTCCGGGAGCAAGTGTTTTGAGCGATAAATATAGTGGTTTTGAAATTTGAGTCACCTATTGGAGTTGTTCAATTGTGTTAAAGTTGGTGGATGGAATAAAGAGGAGACACAAGATGTGCCTCGAGATTCGTGCGTAATGAGAGATGAAAGATTGGTATAAAAACTAACTTTTCTCTCTCCTCATCCATTTGATCATTTTATCCAAACGAAGAGGAGACGGGGGTTTCGTAGGTTACGAACACGTTCGACGCCGAGATCGACCAAATACGCTTTAAAAAGTAGGATCTCTACTCCTTTTGTCACGACGATTTTGAACGAATTTTTAGAAAAAATGATGGAATTGGTTTTGATTGATGTTTTTGAGTTCAAATTGGTGGATTTTTGGTGATTTGGTGGTTGGTTTGTGGATTGAAAGTGAATCTAAATTTTCGGGATTTTGAAGTAATTTCGTGTGATTTTGAAATCTGGGTGTTTTGTCGGGGTTTCGACGGAAAACGAGTTGGGCTTTATGTTGTTACGGAGGTCCCAAAAAGTTTGGATAGACTCAAAATACGGCGATGCGAGTTGGGGGTGGCAAAAACCCCCAACACAGGGCTTTATGGGCAGGACATCGTGGCGATGCCGTGAGGGAGGCAAAAACCCTAAACCAAGGAGGTCATTGTGTCACCTACGACGCTTGGGACAAAGAGTCTCAGTGCTTCACGTCATGAGGGTGCCGCCAAGGTCAGTGGGTTCCACGACGTCACCACGGCGTGACACTGTTCACAGGGTCAAATTTATAAAAATTTCAAAAAATTTCAAGGATCTTTCGGGTGTCCAAATGGGTCCGAATACAACTCAATACCCCAAAATCAACCCAATTACACTAATCAAACAATTATGAAAAATTGGGTAAATTAAAAAGATGTTGATAGGATTTGTAAATTTGGATTAATTGTCAGACTTCGAGAATTCAAGTGGACCAACTTAAAGAGAATTCGCGAAGATCGGAGTTTTGCAATTTAGGTACGTTATCATATGATTGTAAGCCAATTAGAAAGTATGCATTAATTCATTTTCCATTGTTGATATTTTTATTTGAATTGAGCTATCATTGGAAATCCATTCTTTATTTTCTTAGTTGAGTGTCTTGGTGTAAGTGTGTTGCGAAGGTACTTCTAGATCCATATTAGTGGGTAAGTGAACACTTATGCGGTTGTGTTGTCCCACCCCACTGATAGCGGGTTATACCCGAGTACTAGGATTGTTTGGGCACTGCGATGTCTATAGTTTGTTGGTCACTGTTGTGGCTATAAATGTGGTGATGCGGTACTGCATTGATATTGACCACTTATGGGCCTTCTTTAATTCTGTGGACACTCAAACTTCGTTGTTCAACTTATCAGTCTGTTTATCATGCCATTTGTTATATTTTGTCTTTCAATACCGTATTATATTTGGACTGTTTACTTAATAAATCTTGAATTACTGTTTAGTTTCTTCTGGTATTACTTTCACGTTTTTCAAACACTCACCGTCTAGTTTGTGACGGTGATGCAGATAAAGTTGAGACGAGTAAGGGGAAGGAACTGATGTTAGGTGATATCCTCTGAGGACTCTCGGAGTGATCATTTCCTTTACTTACAGTAAGTTTTTTTTGTTTTTTGTTGTGATTATTGTATATATGTTTTGTTAAACACTGAGATATGTATTGGGGATTGAGAGATTAGGGATATCATGTATGATCGTTTACTTAGCTTTGATCACCAGAAATACATGTTTTTATCTATTTCTCAGGGTTTCCACATGTTAGGTTATCTATTTTTTCTAATTTCTAGTTATTAGTTATAGTTGATTATAGAAATTTCGTTGCGAATTTTCTGATAATATTATAATCCTATAACTCACACAACGAGTGAATAATTGATAATGTATATAGGATTTAAGGCTGACTATGATACGTAGACTTCGCAAGTTAAGAGTCGGGGTCCACGTAGGTCTAAGTCAAGTGGGGCTCAATTTTATGAGAAATTGGGGTCGTCATAAGTTTAGTGATTTTTTTTTGTTATAAAAGTAGACTTTAGTAACTAATATGTTACAACGTATCCTACCAAAAAAAATGTGTTACAACATATAAACATATAAACATGAGTGGCAAAATTAACCCGGTCAAAAAGAGATGGTTTTGTTAGTTGGGTTGACTTGTATCATTACTTGTATCTAGAAGTGCAATACGGACCGTCGATTTCGTGTCAGGAACTCAATACGGTGGGCACACTTTTGTCTCCTACGATTCCATTTCCCACTCAATTTACGCATCGAGATTCGAGTCAAGATCCAACACAAAGTAGACTTTTTTGTGACAACATATAGAAGACCAAAACTCGCCCATGTTCATTGCTCCTCCAATTCCGTCAAACTGAGAATCCATTCCGATCCCAACAAAGACTTCGCCGATCAAAATTTCCCCAATCGAAAACGTGGGCTTGAATGAAAACCCCCTTTTTTTTCAAATCAAAATCTCGACTTCTCTCCATGGATTTGTCTTGTTCTTTCTGATTGCTGAGAATGTCCCAATCTGATGTCTCTTACAGGTCAGTTTTGAAGAATCATGAACAAAATTCATTGATTCACTGATGATTCTACAAACCCTTTTGTTGTTATAGCTTATTGTTTTAGATTTTAACCCAATTTTGGATTTTTATGCGCTCATCTGCTTAGATTCATTGAATTTTTAATTTTTAATTTTTTAGAGGGTCAGATGGGCCTTTCAAGTTTAGGGCCTTTTTGATGCGCTAGTTTATGAGTAATTTTGATGAATTCCCATTTGATTATGAGAAATGGAAATGAAGAGATATTCCCTTTTGGGGTTTCTTTTGGGGAAGTCAACAGATGATGAACTGGTTTATGAGTTGAAATTGCTATGATACAACAAATGTACATGAATTAGTTGGAGGAATGAACTGATTTTCTTAGATTTGAATGCAATATAGTTTGAGTTTTTATGTGTTCGTCTGCTTAAATTTATTGAATTTGTGATTTGCAGCAACTGCATTATTTCCCCTTCGACATCTAGGTTAGTGGTAGGGGCACCCTTGCAAACCCTAGTGATTAATCGGGTTCACTATGAGTCTGGTATTACCAGTGGTGGCTCAGATACCCTCAGCTATCCAAAAAAAAAACTCATTGAATTTGTAGAGGGTCATAAGTCTCTCAAGTGTAATTTTATGAACTCATTGTAATGTGGTCTCAAGTTCAGATAAATGAGGAACGGTCCCAGACTCCCAAGCCCATTATCCATACCGGATAGTGGAGGAGGGTTGCAATAAGTTGACAACAGTGTAAGACTTTTGTCATTCTATATGAAATGGATCAAATACATAAATTGAATCAATTCCGAAGAGTTGGAAAGCAACTCATTAAGTGCACTAAATTGCAATGGAAGAGCTTGATCTATGCAGCTGACCCCAACTAATTTGGGATTGAGTCTTTGTAAGAAGTAGAAAACTGCTCCTTTAGGTCTAGTGTTTATGATACAACGAATCTACATGAATTGGTTGGAGGCATGAACTGATATTTGGTTTTGTTGTTAATTTGTGGTTGCAGTTGTGGCTCTTGTGGGTACCCTTTAAACTTGGTTTCTTCTAATAGAATTGCATCTAGTATAGACTCTGACTACCACAAATCTATCAAGAAGGGCTACATTTCCTTTGTATCTGTTGATCTTAGCCGATTCACTCAAGTTGACAAGGTGAATTGTCTCCCCATTTCTTTGGGTCATTGCCGATCGAAAACAAAGCTTCTTTGTCGTAAGTGTGGAGTTCTCATTGGCTATGGATACGGGGATTCATCTGTTTTTTGTGGTTTTGATTCCCCTCCTTCGCCAAGCTCTGGCTTCAAGAAGTTCATTGTAAAAATTCGAGCTTTACAACCTTCGGAAGAGTCATAATAATTAAGTGCATTTTAGGTGTGAAATGGGGAATCTAGATCATTCAACCTCTATCATGGATCTCCCTGATGACTGCCTACTTCATGTTTTCAATAGTTTGGATAGTTTGCAAAGTCTGGATCGAGAATCCTTTGGCTTGACATGTCATCGGTGGCTTCAGATTCAAAATATTGGCCAAAAATCATTGCATATCCACTCTTCTTTTACCTTACTGAGGTTCAAAGCAAAGGCTGAAGTTGATCCAAGTTTTGAGCTTTTACAAAAGCTGTTAAATCGTTTTCGATGTCTCAACTCATTGTGTCTTTCAAGCTCTACTGAACTTGAGGATTCATACCTTACTCAACTGCAGTTTCGTGGATCCACCCTGAAAACAATTAATTTAGATTGTTGCTTCAAAATTACAGATAAAGGATTGTCTGCAGTTGCTGCCCGATGCGCCTCCTTGACGAGAGTTGGTCTCTCGCATTCTAAAATTACTGATGTTGGTTTGGAAACCTTAGCCAAATCTTGCAGATCATTGCAAGTTGTGAATCTTTCCATTGTGGGGTTACTGACATTGGAATTGGATCATTGACGAAAGAATGCCGCCGACTTCGCCATGTCATGATCGCATACTGCAAAGGCATAACTGGTATTGGATTTCGCGGGTGTTCTGCAACACTTTCCATTCTCGAAGCAGACTCGTGTGTGCTTGTACCTGAAGGAATATTGGAGATTGTCAATGCTGGTGGACTGGAGTATCTAGATGTTTCTTCTCTCAGTTGGTGCTCTCTTGGGGACGGATTGGGTGGGATTGGATCAGGGTTTGCTTCGAGGCTTCGAGTCCTTAATCTTCGAATGTGCCACCTTGCCACCAATGAGTCAATTATAGCGATAGCGAAGCATTGCCCAGCACTTCGAGAATGGAGCTTGGCAAGGTGTCATGGCATCAGCCTTTCCGGGTGGAAGGCGATTGCGTTGCATTGTAACAAGTTGGAAATCCTACATGTGAGTCATTGCCGGGTTTCTGCGATGATGGATTGTTGGCTATCAGAGATGTAAACAACTATCTGTGTTGTACATGCTTCATAGTTCTCGTGTCAGTAGCTTGGCTTTAGAACTTTTTAAGTTGCGAAGACAGAAAGTTTGGATCAAGGAGGAAGACTCGCTGTGCATATTGCCGCGCTGTCAATTTTTTAAGAGTTGAAAGATTGTTGCAGATCAAGTAAGAGTATATACTTGAGCAAGAAGATGGAATGTTATACTTGCTAGAAACATTGATTTATGATAATCTAACACATTCTCAACACACACTTTGACCGCACACCCTTGTCTTTTAGTCATCTATGGTGTTTTATTAAATGTGGGGCATTAGAGACAAGAAAGAGCAATAAATGGCTAAAAGACAATGGTGTCCGTTGAAAGGTGTCATTATCATTTTCCACATTTTATTACTTGGTGAAAGTGAATGGTTAGAGCTCATTTGTTCTTGCCTACGTGAATTCATTTGTAGATTTCATCCTTGGTGGTCTGTCGACTTCCCTTGACTTGTAAAAGCTTTGTTCATGTTAATAGACGCTTTTTTGTTCTTTTTTTTTCTATATAAAATGCTAATGTTATCAAAGCTAGGAGCCTATAGGACTTCACCGACAACCAGGTGGTTTGAGTGGTACTCAATTCTTTTTATGTAGGATATCGAGTTTGTGTTTTGTATATAGAAAAAAACTAAGTTGAAATGGTAAGCTTTCATGTGGTGTCTCTGAACATGGATCAATTGCTTTTTAAGTAAGGTGTTGAGTTCGTCTTGTTGATAGAAAAAAACTAAGTTGGAAGGATAACCTTTCATATGGTGGCCTTACAATACCAACTTGGATTCATTGCTTTTTAAGTAAGGTTTTTAAGTTCATGCCTTGTAGATAGAAAAAAACTAAGTTGGAAGGGTAACCTCTCATGTTGTGGCCTCACACGTGGATTGATTGGTGCAGCTGTCGCCGAATAACCAAAAAAAAAAGCTCAACTAAGTGCATCCCACTACCGTTTACTAAGTACACCCGATTATATATAGCACCCCAAATTCAATTTTTAATTTATAAGTGCACCTCATTTTTTTACCATAATACTCTTTCATCTGAATTGAAGTACTCAACTCCAAAACCTTAGTCGAGACATCTATTTTAAGTTCGGTGACATATGGCCGAAACTTATCCTTAGGCTTAGTGTTGTTCAACCAAACCTCTTTGGTGAGATTTAGTTGATAATTACTGACTTAAAGGTTCAGTGAGTTCTGACCGACTCTCCAATTAAAAGTTTTGCAAGCTGTGACAGACTCTCCAATTAGAAGTTCGGTGGGCTCTGACCGACTCTACAATTAGAGATTCGGACCTGCGAGGTTGAACCACTTGACGATGCCTACAAATCACTAAAAGAGAGTATGTAGATGGATGATGATGGAGTACATAAAACGAGAGTAAAGTATAGTGGGGTGCGCTAATCACAATGAAGGGCATAAGGGTCATTTAGTAGTATGATTGACATTTTTTTAAGTGATTTTTTTTGTAGTGCACGAAGTAAACGGTGAGTGCACTTAGCCGAGCTCAAAAAAAAAAGGCAAAACTTATCATTTGGTCCCTGAACTTTGTGCTTTTTGTGCTCTAGGTCCCTGAACTTTTATTACTAGACATTTGGTCCTTGAACTTTCACAAAGATTTACATTTAGTCCTTCCACCATTTTAAATGCCAATGTGGGCAACAAAAGTATTGTGTGATTAGTCAAGAAGAGTAAAATGGTTTATATTACTTGAATCGGACGACTCACATCGACCTAAAAAAGCCGAAAAAAATTTTAATTTTCCCCAAAAACATAAAAAATCTCAAAGTTCAGGAACCAAAAGCATAAAACTCAAAAGTTCAAGGACCAAATGTACAACAATGAAAATTCAGGGACTAAATGTACACTATTAAAAGTTTAGGGACCAAAAGCATAAAAGACTCAAAGTTGAAGGACCAAAAAATTAGTTTTGCCAAAAAAAAAAGGCTAAGATTTGTCGCATTTGCTTTTCTTTATAGTGTTGAAGCATTCATCTTAGACATCAACACTGACTATAAAAACTGTCTCACCAAAAAAATATAAAATTAAAGGCTGCATTGAACTCGCAAACTTGCACAATTCACTCATCCAATATGAAGATCACTCTTGAGTTCTAATCTACATTTGAGAAACCCATTCAAAAGACAAAACAGACGAGTACAAGAACAAACAGAACTCAACACTGGGTCTCTAATCAAGAGTGTATCTAAAACTCTATACTTGGTAGACTGACAAGCACTCTATTAACTCAAATCTCCTCACACACAATGATGAGCAATGGAATCAAAATAACAATATTGGGAAGATTTCTACCCTGTAAACTATTAGAATGCTTGGTTTAGAGTGAAGAGAACTAGCTAAAGAGTGCATGCCGTACTTGAACACTGATAAAGGAGTTAAAGCTTCACTTGTCTATCAAAAATCCAGCTGAAAGGAATGACGGATGCTTGCTTAGCCCTTCCTTGAGCTCTCTCTTCAAGTCGCCTAAACCGCGGAGCCAAATTGCAGACATAGTCTTGGGCCTTCCTACCCTCTCCTGATAAACCAGTTATCTTATCAACATTCCACCTCCCCACCAAGAATTCAAGTATATCGGCATAATCCTTTGCTGTGTAGACTCCAAGCCTTTGGGCCACAGCTGAGAAGTGCTCAAAGAGGTTGTCATCATAGCCGTCATACATCAAGTGAGCAGGCATTGAGATCTTCTTCCTCATCATGTCTGCAAATGCAAGGATGGTGCCATCCGGGTCAATCTCGAAAAGCTTTTCCACAATCTTGGTGTAGGCAGTCTCATGGCGCTTCTCATCTGCCGCAATTGTTCCGCATATCTGCGCTAGTTTGATGTCCCCATGCTCCTTTGCTAGCCTTGCTGTGTTCCCATGTGAGACGAACGTAGCTCTCTCCTGGAAAGAAGTGTAAATGAACCCGAGGTAAGGGCTGTTCTCTGTGCGAGGATCCTGTGAAAAACAGCGAAACTCACCCGAGTTAGAAGCGAGGGTCCTAGAAATCAAAAGCGCATATTATCAGGTTGTGTGGTACTTTCTAAAGGTCCAATTCCGAGGTGTAAATATAAATTCCGCGTATGAATTATGTCAATGGCAATACAAATACAACCTTATAAAAATAAAACAAAGACGCTTCATGAAACCAAGACGTGCATACTACTAATCGATAGAGAATCCGAAAACAATGGAGTTGTGAATGCAAATAGAACACCGAAACTGCAATTAAGTACCCATGCAATGACCATAACTAATTATCCAACAGCATTTATAGGTATCATAGAAGTGAGAAACTTACCATTCCAGACCCTATAAGATATTGAATTGTCTTCTCAATTTGTCTCATGTCCACTCTACCAGATAGGTAAAGATACTTGTTGAGAAGGTCCCCATGCCTGTTCTCTTCAGCAGTCCAAGCTCTTGTCCAGACGGCCCATGAAGTGGGACTCGCACCAGTTTCGTCTCTGGTGCCATCAAGGGTATTCAGCATTGTTTGGTAAGTAGGTAAAGCTTCCTCTGTGATCATATCCCCAACTAGCACTACAAAGTAGTCATCTGGGAGCTCCTTCGACCGTTCCCTAATCTCCTTGACTTGATCATAAAACCCTTCCGAAGTGGGGTCTGGAAGAAAATCCTGCGGCTGCCAGCACTTCTCAACAGGTTTCAGATGCACTAAGAGGTGGTTTTCTGCCCAATCTTCCAAGGATTTGAAGATCTCAATCTTCTGGGGTGGCATAGAGTGAGTGACTTGAACGTGTACCTCACGAGGAGGGCTGAAAGGCTTCTTGAGATTCTCAACCTCCCTTAATGAAACCAAAGTTAAGATGTCGTAAGTGACAATTACTATCCAATTGGAGTGGCAAGCTTTTCTTCGATATCATTGATTGGAGCGCAAGTAAATGTAATAACATATCAACTATAGTAAAATGCTCCTTTGGATCCGGATTTGTTCTCTTCTAATGAGGGTATTAAGAGCCACATTCAAATAGATCTTTTTTGGTGAAAATATTCAACTGTATTTACCATAATGAATCATTTTCTAAGAAAACATATAAAAAAAAAGAACTACCCAGAGAGGATAAAGGATAAACCAATTCCTGCCCAAATAGTCAGAATAAAAGATGATTAGATAAAAGTACAAAAAAAAAATCAACAGTCAATTATTCCTACTGAACAACCAACACATACATAAAATGTAGTAGAAATGAGGAAGCTTAGGTGTATGTCCGGTAAAACTCATTAACTGATTCAATAGGTTCGCTAATTAATTCAATATTTCACACCTGAAAATGCAGTATAAAAATGTATTTGCTAACTGATTTAATAGGTTATCTGCAACTTCTACAGATCAAACATGCAACAGCCAGCTATCACAATTCCAAGACACCTCCATTGTTAGGCTGGTGTATTTAGTGTGTTTGTCTATCATATGCCCAAAGTCAAAGAAGCTAAATTAGAGCCTAATACATACAATTTTCCTTGATTAGTGCGTGTCACCTAAATAACAATCAATGTATAGATGAAAAAAAAAAAAAGAACAATCCAGAGCTCATATGATAATAGTTCGTCCTTCTTTCTTAAAAAACTTAGATAATCTCCAAAAAGTGAAAAAAAAATACAAAAGCAAATTCTGATATGCTTTTCTTGGCACAAGAATTTCCACGATTTGCAGATTCAAACAGGATGAAAAAAGTGACAAGTATTTAGTACACATGTACTAATCCATTCAAAGAACTAGACTATGAATCTTACCATGAAGGCATGAACATATAGATTAATATAGATAAGGCTTCCCTGGACCAATTCTAAAACCATGATAAAACCAACCAAAAAAAGTTGATGGAGAAAAGAACAGCACTATTACAATCCTAACCAACATTAAAGACAAGCAAACGCACATGTCAAAGACAAGTAGATGCTTAGTCAATTATATGATTTTTGTTGCTATTATTAGATAAATAACTTCTGTGTTTTTAGTAGCACAAACCTGACAAACTTACTTGCCATGGAAGAGAAAGGTAAACTACCAACAAGGAATCAAATCCATTCAAAGACAAACATCTAACCAAAATCAACCAAGCTTGAACAAACAAACCAGAAAATCAAAACCAATTCTCAACAAATTTATCAAACACCCAATCAACAAACTATTCCTCCATCTCCATAGTATATATAAAATAGACTAAAAGTCACTAAACCATGACTAAGTTGGTCCCCACACAATATAAAAACTTCAAGCAGAAATTGACATAAATGAACCAAAATCCTAAAGAGAGACAGATACCAGATTCCACCCATTAACAATAAATTTGCAAAGAAATGCACAAACCCAAGATTCTATTTTTTATGATAAAAAAAAAAAGAAAATAAAACTTTTTCCCTATCTTTCTTTTTCAATGAAATCCAATAATCATCATAAGAATGAGCAACACCCATGTTAATATTATGTTAAATCTAAGTATTCAAGGCATGAGAACTGTGCAACTGCTTTAATTGACAAAAACAAAGCTGATTGAATGCATCAATTGAAGAAACACCAATTACCCTTTTAAAACATCGACAGCAAAGCGAGTGAAGCATGAAAATACAAGAGCCAATATTCACTGAAAAATACTAACAAACACTGAAACAAAGCAGAAACAACACACATGCACTAAATCCCAATTGTTAAACCGAAACCAAACAATGCATCCCACAACATGCATTCACTGAATCCACCCAAAATCAGAATAAACAAAAACAACCCACATTCCAAATCCTCAAAATCTGTTGGAATATATAATTTCACATCGGAAATATAATAAGAGTTGGTGTGGTATATAAGTGGTGTAGATTAGTTTCAGCACTGGTTTTGTGCAAAGATGGACTCCAACCACATTTGTATACCCACTTGTGCGTGTGAGGCAATTTCTATAAAATCAATCAAAAACCAACTTAATCAACAAAATGTCGCATACCCATTTCTATAAAATCAATCGAAAACCAACTTAATCACCAAAATGTCACAAACCCATTTCAACAATCCTCAACACAAACACAAAGACAAACATGAATACCAAAACCCCACAAAATGCAAGCCGAATTAGCACAAAATAGCGACTACCCAGATCATAAAACAATAAACAATAGATTTGAACAAAAAGAGTGAACTTGTACTCACTTGGACGAAGTGGAGCGAAGGGTGGAGGCCATGTAGACCTTTGGAGATCTAAGATTGAGTGAAGTTGGGAGGCCACCAAAGGATGATGGGTAGTTCTGGGACTGATAGGCCACTGGGCTGAGATTCATAGCCATCTCTCTCTCTCTCTCTCTCAGTTTTGTGCAGACAGTTTTGCTGGTGCCTCTGTTTCCTCCACAGAAGAGAAAGTGAAGTACTCCCCACTACACAAATAAAAATATTAAAAGAAATAAATTGAGAGAGAGAGAGATGACTCATAAATAAATAGATAGTCACATCATCACTTCGTAGGATGAAATTACTACAATACCATTTATTAATATCTGGTACATAATTTTCTTTTAAAATTATGGTTGTTTTTTCCTTGACATAATTACCCTAATTTTTTAGATTTTATTTTTATTTTTTACCGACTATTGGTATACTAGTCGGGTTCTACACACTTACTAGTTATTCACTTGTGCCTCTGTGAGGTCTCAAATTCGAACTTGTGACGACCCCAGTTTTCAAACATAAACTGGGCCCCGCCGGCACCTAGACTTACGCGTAACCCCGAGCCCGTCTCGACGAGTCACGCAAGCCTAGTCAGTCTTAACCCTTTCCATTTACCATTCATTTATGATTTATCACATTAATTAGCGAATTATTATCAAAATAGCGGAAGCAAAGCTCAAGCTAATCAACTAATCATAACCATAATAAACAAGACATCCTAGCGTGTGGAAACCCTACATATGTATATCATTATAAATGATAAGTCAGAGGAGAACAACCCAATAGATATACATGCCTAGAATCTCTCACATACCCAAAACCCATGTTTTCAAAACACAAAATATATATACAATAATACAAAATCACCTACTCAACTAAGTGGAAGGACGTGCTCTAGTATCTTTAAAGCAAATCCCTAAGCTTTGGTGTCTTCCCCTTGTTGGACTATGGATCTGCACTCAGTCAAAACACAAGAATGACGAGCCCAGGTAAGTAATACCAAACAGAACAATAATGCATCATTTTGAAATAAATAAACATCAGTCTACATTCATGGTGATTAAAAGAAATGTATAAGGAATGCATGAAATGTATAAGACTGTAAATAACTCAATCAAAATGTGAGTGTCCGAATAACGAAATGGAATTGCAAGGCGTCCCGATAATAATCGTTAAGTCGAGGTAGAACCTACAAGACTCGAGTTCAAGACGAGAACACGGCTACCAGCCCTAACCCTTGTGACTATGAGATATTCATAGACCCGGATAAGAACCCCCAGCGTATACTCAACTAGGAGATATCAACAGCGATCTAGATAAGAGCTCATATCACATACAAGTAACCATGATCTCCTTGCAATGGACCATTCAACTAAAGAGATTTCAACAGATATGATAATAATCAGAGCAATAACAACAAATTAAAGCTCAAGAAATAACTGTAAAAGTTCTCACTGGTTTACTTACCTGTAATCCAACTAACTACGCACTCAACGTACTCCCGACACGTCTCATATGACCTCCCATGTCCCATCAATGTTCAAAACCACTATAATACATTTATATTAGAATTCTCATTAATAACCCTCATTTTAACCAATTTTCCATATTTTCATTTGTAAATCCATTTGAGTCGATTACCCTGGTATTGGTTTTATTCAGACCATTTGGATGCCCAAGAGATCTCCAAAACGTTTCCGAAAATTTTATAAAAATTGTTTTATGTGTATAGTAACACACCGTCGAGACGTTGTGGGTCAATGAATGGAAGGCATTTTCACGGCGTCGAGGATACCCTTTGCTGCCCAACACATACGTGGATGACGTCGTGCGTTGGCACGTTCACAGTGTCTTCCCCATGAGGCCTTGCCCAGGACGTACGTGGATGACGCCGTAAGTTGGAACACTCACTACGTCGCCACGACATCTTGTGCAAAATACCTCTAAACAGGGGTTTTCAACACTCCGGTTCGCGTCGTCATGCTTTGAACCTATCCCAACTACAATTAAACATCTAACCATACACCAATCCACCCTCGACACGTGTCAAAACCCGATAAAAAACGTCGATTTGTCGAAATCACACAAAATTTATCAAAATTTTCCAAAAATTCAGAAAAATACCAAACATCTATACAACTTCACAAATCATGCTTGGATCCTCCCATTGATTCCATATCCATCAAAACATTCAATAAAACCCAAATTTCCAAATTCGTTGTCCGAAATTATCACGCAAAAACCTACAAAAATAATGCCAAAACGTAGATATACACATGGGAAATCGAACTCTCACCTTAGAATTCGCGATTGGTCGCTCCCATGGCGTCAAACTACATCGAAACCCCCAGAAACCTCGTCGTTTCGTCACTTTGAAAATCGTTAAGATGAGAGAGAGAGAGAGATAGAAATGAGAGGTGAAATAGAGAAAAGGTGGTGATTGGGTATATATCCCCCCCTCTTCATCTCATCCCCACACGGATCTCGATAATCATCTTTTGGCTCTCATTAATTCCAGCCAACAACTATGACACACAATGATGACTCCAATACATGACACAGTTCCTTGTTCAAGCCCTTTCTCGCATAATACTCGCATTTTCGGACTCGTTCCGAACACCAAACTTGTTCATCGTGTCGCCTCGGATGTACCAACATATCGAACGCGCTTTACACTTTTAATTATTATTTCTTTTATATTTTGTCAGTGTTTTTAATTCATTTAAGTCCCCCGGACTACTAATACCCAACCAGCGTTCACTCGAAACCTCCTTATTTCACGTATTGCTCGAGCTAAACCGCTCCCCGTACCAATGCTCACACTCAAACGTCCTCGCACGTTAGGACATTTGAAAATTATATATTCGGGAAATATAATATAGTACAAAACACCAAACACAAATAATATACTTCGGGTCGACAACCGAGAATTGGATGACTGTATCACAAAAAAAATGGGCTCCCGTACGACTTAAATTAACACGGGGCACAAGTTAGAATTTAGGGTCGTTACAAAACTTTTAATTTTTAGAGACAAATCTCTTTATTAGGTGGCGTGAGTGATTCTTCTCTGAATACATTAAGGTAATTATGAACACCATAATATTGAAAAAATACTATTTCTTTTTGGACTTTTTTTTGTCACAATTTTTTGGGCTTGAAACCAAGAAAAAACATTACCAAAAAAATGAAAAAGAAAACATATCCATTTATGTAGATTATTTAGACTAACAGATTTTTTTTGTCACAAAAAGGAAGGTCTTCTTGACACTTGGCATTAATGACATCACGGTCTAGGTGTCTGCGAATTAACGAGAACATGGTTCAAATTTTATGGATTACTTTATGATGCTAAACCTTTAATTAATTGATATTTAGTTCAAGTCAATTATGTATTCTGGTAGAATAATGTAGTCCGTTGCAGCTTGTGATAGATAGTGTAGGTCCATTGTTGTTTATTAGGTTGGGCTCTGAGGGTCGTTGCAAGCCCTCTAATTAAACTATATAGGTTTATCATAATTGTTTAGGTTTATTTACTAGAAGTAAGATTGAGATTGCTTTTCGAAAGCTTATAATTTGAGCTTTTGACTTTTTTTTTTACTTTAGTCGAACCATGATCTCCTAAAATCTATTTTTTTTTTGACAAATGATGTTTTTGTCGATGATACTTTCACCATTTATTACTCTTAAATAGTAAGAAAGTAGAGGTTACTCCTTGTAGTCTTTGATAGCTACAAGGCCATGCTAGATTGAAATTCCTTTTTGATAATTGAAAAACAATTTTCATAGCATCAAATAAAGAAAGAAGAAATTAATTTCATTTAATTCTTCTATATTTTTGCAAACCATAGGAGTGAGTGACTGATTGTGATAGCACTATTAATGCAGAGCACGTTGAACCCATTGTTGAACACATTTATGATTCGATGAAGCATCCCATTCTTCCTCTTTTCATTCTTCTATTTTTAAGGGTAGCTATAAATACTACGTACTAGAGTACTTCAAATATATTCTCGAATAAAACTCATAATAAATGTGATGATATTTGTCAACTCTTAAAGTGATGGTACTATTTCATTTCACACGCTAACTTCAAGATTACGGACGCACATGTGACTATGTGAGTACAAATCTCAATGCAAATCGTAGCAAGTAGGTATGCAATTTTTCGTCAAAAAAAAATCGATATTCATTTAATGCAACTTTAGGATGTTATTGTAACATTTTTTTTAAACCATCATAAATGCCATTTTGTATTCACAGTCACCAAGAAATACTCCACGTTACTTGTACTTTATGCAAAACAAAATACAAAGAACTCATTATTGCACCCTTTTTTTTTTTTTTTTTCTTATGATCTCTCAAGGTGTGGGCTTACATCTAACAAAATACCATAAATAAACTAAAAGATAAAGTGTCGTGACGTTGATAATAATCTATGTTCAAAAAGTATCAAGTTTCATATAAGATAATCCTCTCAATTTAATTTGGAACTAAAGCTATATTATTGTATACGGGGTAACTCAATTTTCTTCATTTACTAAACAAGACTCAAATTGATTATCTCAACTCAATTTTCTTCGTCGACAAATCTTAACACTAAAACTTTAGGAACTCAAGTCCTTTGCCACTCAACCATTTTACTTTTTCTACAAAGCTAAAAGGGCATTTTCGTAATCTCATTTGCACTTAATTTAATTTTCAACTTTGCCCTTTTGGCACAAACCAAGGGCAAATTTGGAAAAATAATATTATAGTTGTTATTAACGCCATTGAAAAGTGTATGCAAAGAGAATCACATTGCCTAGTGAGTCTTAACAAAGCAGATATTCCACGTGGCGGCCCACCCACTGCATGGACTCTAAGTGACGACCCCCGAGTCAACTTAACTAAACCCACTGCGCCCTGATTCATCGATTCCTGATCGTTAGATTAGGATGATCGAACGGTCTGGGTTGCTTATCAGTGAATCTTTGTTTCAGTGCTTCAGGTGCTACTTAAGATAAGGAGAGAGGTCCTTGTTTTGTTTGACACGTCAGCCCTAGAGAAATGGTTGGTGGTGGTTGCACTGGTTGGTGCTCCTATAGCCCACTATTTCCACATGGCGAGTCTTTAGTGGTGTAGACAGATCTGTTGGCGCATATATGCTTGCATGAGAGATCTCCTCTGCTTAGCCACCTTCAACTCATAGGTGTGAGTTTTTATCTCAAAAGTATCGACACGAGCCCATAAATCTCTCTTGCTAACACCAAAATTGTCCCAACTTAACCACCTTCCACTTAACCACACATTTTCAACCATCACCAAAAGCCAACATGTGATGTCACAATTTTTGTTTTCAAGAGTTCCCAATTTCAACTTTCAAGTTCTAAAAATAGAAAGGCTATTAAAATCTTAGAGCATCTCCAATGGTAAATGTAGATTTTGACTGTGAATTGCTGCCACATCAGCAATGTGGAGGGGATGTCTACTCTATGTGGCATAAATGCACATCCAACCTTAAAAAGTGCCTCCAATGGGCAATGTGGATTGCACCTTCTATCTATGAGGTAGCATATTTCTTTTTTTTTTCAAATTTTGTCACATTATTAATAATTATTTAAAAATTATTATACATAAAATTATACTTATAAAAAACCGAATGTTATTTATATACATTTTTTTGCTACCTTCTTCATATACATTTTCCGTTATATATACTTGTATAAATAATAACAGCTGAAAAAAATAGCCCTATTATTTGTATTTATCTTTTTTCCCTAAAACTTATTTGTAATTATCTTTTATATATATATATATATGATAAATACAAAGAAAAAAAAACGAAAAGTTTGCAACCGAGAGCCAAAAATAAAAAAAATAAATGCCATGCCTATTTTTTCGTATCTTTTGATGAGGTGGCATAACACACACTGTCTATCGCACCCTCTATTTCTAGAGGGTGTGATAGACAGTGTTTATGCCACATCACCCACACAGTGCCAATCCATATTCCCATTGGAGACAATTTTTTTACTCCAATGTCTATTCAATCCTATGTGGACACACATTCACCCAATCCACAGCCCCATTGGAGATGTTCTTAGCTAGAGGTATCATTCTTGCTTATCCAATTCTTGTAAATACGTAATTTGTACACAACCAGTAGCAGAATAAAAAAATCAAGTTTGAGACGTGATTTTTTTTTTTTTTTTGGTGCATTGAGAATTTGAGAAGTGAATTTCGAACTATAAGAACTGAATAATATCTACAAAGAGAAGTAGACTTTTCAACAAATTTGGTAGTTATGATATAATTATGAAGAGTAGCTGAAAGATGATGTCCTTGTACAAAACTGAAACACAGTCCCAGCTTAATCACAGTATTAGTGGCTGCCATATGCACAACAGACCACTACAGCATCAATTACAAAAAAGAGGAGGTAGATGCATCAACCAAAACACTATATTACCAATGCTTTGATACCTTTTTCAAGATGCATGAGCATTGATATAGCAAAAACCATCTACCAATGAGAACTATCATCAAATTTCAAATAGATCATACAAGGTTTGAATGCAACCGGTTTTCTGGGCATGCTTGGCGGTCGGTGCTATTATGCTTATGCGACATCTGAGGACTTGTTTCATTCGCGCTTGTTGGCTTGGCTGTCGGAGGAAGACACCTTTTGGAGAAGAAAGCGGCAATGCCCTTGGACCTTTGTCCACATTTTTCTGCAATAGCGAGCGAATTGAGATAAACATAAGCAAGGAATATCACAATGGACAGCTATGAATCTTTCGTTGGTAATTTGATTAGTTTTGAAGTACCTGGAGAAGGTGATAAACCAAGCTTATTTAACACTTCCTTTTTAACCTGTACACTCAAACGAAAAGAAGTAAAGATTATAAGACCCCCACTTGAGAATGAAACGCCCGTAAGTCGTGATGGATTTACAGCACTAATTACCTGCCAACGATTGTCGACGAAATCTGATATCTCTCGCACTTTGCGACTTAGATGTGTCTTTGGTATAGAAGGGAACTTCTGCTGCAAGGATTCTACCACCTTGTTGATCCCTTGTGGGCATGCCTGTATTGACCATACCTGACAGCACAACATTTTATGCACGAGAAATGAGATTTACTCCAAAAGCCAACATGAGAAACGTTCATAAAAGCAAAACAATCTACTGACTCATTGAGTGCATTATCACAGAATTTATTTTCCAAACAGTAATTAAGTAAACCAAAAACAATAAACTTACAATCTTAGGCAAGTCATATTCCCGTATAGCCATTCCAGGGGCGGTGGGTGTGCTACCGCCATTATTCTGCGTGTGTCCAACATCTTGGTCCTCGCCAACAGGACCAGGGCATGATATATCAACAGAGTGGCCCAGTGGGAAGGGACACGCAGCTAAAGCTTGTAAGAATATTTGCTCCATCTTCAGAGTGCCATTAAGACCTCGGTTGTCAATAATTCAGCCTTCTCATTCATTAAATTCAATATGAACAAGGGCTGGTTTTTCCGAAGAGCATGCTGTGTCAATTGACGAATATGCTTCTGTTGTTGAAACAACACCCTGAATTCCTCGACTTCATGATCTTCTTCACATCGTCGTGAACTGGAGTCATCATCAACTGGATTGATCTCCGTGCAGTCAACTTGCACTCCCTAAAAGACAGGCCCAACTTCATTAAGAGATTGCTCATACAAAGCAAAGGAAACAGCCAAATATGACAGTTTTATCTGTTATTTATTGTTCCGTTTTTATGGAAACCTAAACTTTCCCCTCTTCGGGATTTGCCATTATTTCTTTTTTTTTTTTTTTTTTTGGTATTGGGATTCACCAATATTTCAAGCAATTTGCACTCTTATAACATGGTTACAACTTTATCTAACTATTTCCCCTTTTTTATCATTAGCTCATACAAACCATATTCATGGGGTTTCACCCTTTTTTCGCCAGTATTTTAGTTTTCAAGCACGACATAAAGTTTTGTCCTCTATGGTATTCATCAAGTATTTAAGGAAGCATGTGCAGTGCAAATCTACAAACCAGAATTGAGAAAGTCAACAAACAATAAATTACACAAATTAGCAAATGAAACAAATTTAGAAAAGGAAAAGTGGAAAATAAAAACAATGTCAAAACCTTCAATTCTTCAACGTAACAGCAAAACCATAGTGCAAGGGTGACTTCAACTAGGAAAAGCACAATCTTATATGCAGAGATGAAATTATAATCACTGGGTAGAACATGATTGATAATATAAAAGAATGAGCCAGAGAAAAATTCCACTAGATAGTCAAAGCCAAAAGAGAAAATATAGAGAAACAATTCACAACGAGACTATAAACCAAAATCTACATTACATGCTACAAAAGAACAAGCAACTGAAAAGAACATTAAAAAAAAATGCCCATTCTAGGGCAGCGTAAGCACAACTTCTGTTTTAATTGACTCCACCAGAAAGCGCATTTGAGTATTTATTTTTATTCGTTCATTTAGGCCATTGTTCATATGATGGCAAATGGAAACAAAATGTAGGAAAGGTCAAGTTTTCACCTCGTTGTCCGATAGATATCCATCAGGTACAACAAAGCCATCTTCGCTGCCCTCATCATCCTCTGTTCTCACGTTAGCTTCATCTAAAGTTTCTTCCTCATCACAATCTGAGAGGCTTTCTCCAGGATCCTCCTACAAAGATAAACTCAATCAAGACATCTTTGCTTTCAACTCCAGAATTGATAAAACAATGAACCTCAAATAATACCTCTTCCCATTCCTCATCGCTCTCTACATCATAGTCAAGGTTAGTGTCCTTCTTCAAAGGGTGGCGAGGTCCAATAATATCACTGTCGTGAATATAATTCAAAAAATAAGTATGACATCTAATAAAAAACAATATAAGCAGTTACTTGTCATGTTCAACATTTTGGAGCTCCACCATGGACAATAGATAGAGACTTGACGATAAGAATAAAAAATAATGTGGTATGACACATGCAATCACCAATGTGAAACCTATCATGATGGTCCAACTTCACCATGAGGCATAACTAATTATTGAAACACAACTGTCAACTTTTAATTAGTAATTCCTCAAAGGTAGCATTCAACACATCCAGATTCCAGAACAACAAAAGACAAACTTACCTTCTCTTTGAAATGGTGCCATAATATGCCGGTCTATGGCTTTTGTCAAATTGCAATAATTTTTTAGTTCTGTTGCCTGTTTGAATGTCAGTTGAACGATTATCTGCATTAATATTGCATAAACCATCCTGGGGGGTGGATTCTTCCAAACCATCTACTAACTTCTCCATGCCCAACTCATCATTGCAGGTGGTGTCTCCCTTGCAGCATGCAGTCCCTTTCACTGAAATAACATCTTCGGATGACGGTCCTTGCAGCTTAAGCTCTTTGATCAAGAAAGCCTTAGGCTTACTACGCATGCCCCAGTGACTGGATCTGCCAGAACGAATAGTATCACCCAAATTTTTCCAGGCGTTCATATGTACCCTGCAAAGCAAGACAATTTAAGCTTGGGGGAAAAATTACTGCTTGAATGTCCACAAGGTATTATGTAATTGAAAATGCCATCTGGACTTACTTGAGAAGATTGGAGGAATCTGTATTGTCATTCAGAGAAAGGACAGAATCCATTGACAAAGTAATTTCATTATGCTTGCACAAGTCTCCATCCTTCAAAGAAATTTCCATTGCAGAAGGTTGGTCTTCCTGTGAATTTGAAGTATTCTTTTTAATTTTAAAAAACCGTTCCATCAGCGAAGCTTGTTTTTTAATAGAAAGTTTCTTTTTCAGCTCTGCTTCCTCCCTCTCTCGCCGGCGTTGATCCCTCTCGGCCTCCTCTTGCTGCTTCTTAATGAATCTCTTCATTTCCGCTTCCTCTTTCTCACGGCGTCTCTCCTCTCTCTCTGCCTCATCTTGTAGCCGCTTTTTCTCCTTTTCCTATAATGATAGTAAATCAGTAAAGCAAAGTATTTTGGAGGTCATATTTACACATTTCTGATTCCAACTAAGAGCAACTGAGCCAGTAATAATTAACTACAAGGATTTTCCATGCTAAGGTCAACTACATTTACAAACGTGGTGCAAACAGAAAAAGTTCATCATAGCTACACTATTCAATAATAATTGCATCTTCAGAAAACTTGAGAAGTAGCATATTTTGTCTGAATTTCGTGCACCCACGTGTACTCATCTACAAGTGCACATTAACTCATGAGATAAATCATTGCAACAGCTTCATTATAATCCTTTAAACAAGAAAATTATCTTAAGAATTCAATTTGTACCAAACACTTCGTCACAGTCTTACCTTATAAAGTTATTTTGCTCGTTCAAGTTAAAAACCTTATAACTTCATGTTCACAAGAGAGACTTAATTTCAAAGATGGCTTTCTAGCTTCAGAGGCTAGTTTATGATTTTATTACAAATTGTACACTAATGTCTGTCAAATTGATTTAAGATGCTAAATTATCATTGCATTTTAACCCATGAAACTCAAAAGAAATGAAATGGCGATCACCAAAGTAAAATAGTTAGTGCTAGAATATCATTATCCTTGATTCAGAAAAAAATACAAATATTGACTGATCAACACTCACGAATTTCACTTACACTTAGTAACATTTCCTTTTGATGTTCACGGTCCATTCTCTTCTTCTCTTTCTCCAAATCTCGTTTATTCCTCTCCAGCTCCTTGATTAGTTTCTTTTCATTCAATTTGGCTTCCTTTTCAGCCCTACACATACAAGCAACAAGAATTCAAGTTTCAAATATTTTGCTTCATGCCATTTAATGGAGTGCTATGAGTTCATGGTCCATACATGTCTGCCTCATTTTGCTTCATCATTTTTTCCACCAAAAGACGTATATCAGACTCAGCTAACACCTTTGCAACCTTTTCATATGCTTTCATCAAGTCAGGTTTGTAATTAGGATTATTTTCCGGCTTCTGTAAGACAGATATCATAGCTGAAAATAAATAATAGAAATTGGATCAGTACATCCCTCTCTATAATATAATAACCAACTGATAAAAAACAGAAAAAAGAAAATATAATACGTACAATACATAAATCAGATCACCATCACTCATTTAAAATCAGGCAGTTCCCAAATCATCTACAACCCAAAAAATTATACTGAAGGTTTTATTTGTTCAAGAAAACAAAAAATGGAGATACTTCAATTTTTACTTGCATTTTAACAAAAGATTCACATATCAGCTTCTCAGGATTTAGGTGAGTTTTCTTTTTCTGTTTATTTAGTTGAAAATTAAACAATCTCCATTGATAGCTCAATTTTTTTATTGAAAACAATAAGATGACTTCCCAAAACCATTTTACAGAAAGAAAAAAAGATCTTCCTAAAACCTTCAAAAAAGGAAAAAAATAGCTTAAGAAGTTATTCGGTACTAGCCGGGTGATGCAAAGAGAAATTTATGGTTATAAATTCATCATATTTCATTTTCAAAAAAAAAAACCCATTTTGAATAAGTTCATGACGTGAAATGCATTATTTAAAGTTCATTGGAACTGTTGAAATTTTATTTTAGTAGAGTTTGATAGACAAAAAATTGGGATTCGGATGGACAGCTCACTGGTCTCATAAGGGGTCACTTCTGTAAGAGGTTGGGGGTTCAAACATCAATGGGGCAAGTTGCAGTTTCTTTCTCATAAAAAAAAATGGGATTCTGATGGACAGCTATAAAATAACCATATGGTCCATATCTATGACAACTTAGTAAAAACGATATAGTTATGCAAAAACCATTCCTGAAATGAAAATCTTGGCTATGACAAAAAGAGGCGTGTTCATATACTAGGCATCATCAACTCACTGAACTACCAAAAGACCAATTGAAGACATCTTTTATTTTATTTTATTTTTGAAGGATCAAGTCTTCTTTTTATTTCTCTAAAAATTATCAGTCTTGCAAATCTGAAGTTTTCCAATTCTGAGATTTTTTTCCTGAAATAAAACTAATGAATTAACATGTACAATAATAATACCCAGACTTGGGTGTGGGTGTGGGTGTGGGTGGGTGTCTAAAA
The DNA here is from genome assembly GCA_039657345.1 of Stephania japonica. Taxonomy (NCBI): domain Eukaryota; kingdom Viridiplantae; phylum Streptophyta; class Magnoliopsida; order Ranunculales; family Menispermaceae; genus Stephania; species Stephania japonica. Next base: position 52,659,185 of record CM077558.1, read on the forward strand.
TGACTTGAATATTCTCTAATTTTAAAGACTCGTGGACTCGGCTGAAAGTGTCTGAAAATTCAGACATGGTACTTGGACATGGCATACAAATGTAAATGTCCCATTATCTTCTATAAATTGTGGTACATGTAAAATCTACTCTACATGCACAAATCAATAAAAAGACAAAAAGGCATAAGATGAAATACGTGCAATTATACAACAAATATCATGATCAACTCATCATAAAATTCTATAATAGGACAAAAATTCATCAACTGTTTATTAATAAAAGAAAATTAACTATAACTTGTAAGTTCTTAACAATGAGAGTGAAATATACCTAATATGACCCAATATTTATTCTAAGTTTCAAATTTCTTACGTTAATTTCTCTTGAATAAAGAATGAAAGTGTTCAAAGTAGTTTTGAACAGTCCAACACATTAAGTGTCGGTGTCCATGTTGTGTCGTGTCGTGTCAAACACGGATACTTGACCCCAAAGTGAAGAGTCCAGGTATCACATGACATCATTAACTCTATTAAACTCCAGTGATTTTGCAGCATAAAAGTGATTATTCCTAAATTCATAAATGAGATTTTCTAAGATTTGAGCACTCACAGATATCCAAAAAAGAAAAGAAAAATAAGTTTCCTTAAATTCCATGCCCAGCAATCAATGCCTTTCAAAATCACCATATCTGTCTCATATGAATCGCTTTAACTATTGTGATGTATTGATTGAAATTTGAAAGAGGTCTCAATTAACATTACTATCTAAATTGAACATTCATGAAATGGCTCTGAGTTAATCATTCAATGCAATGCAAAGGATTCGCAGTGAGTCAACATATCAGGTATGATAGTGTGAAACTGCAACTGAAACCAGATTTTTTTTTGATAAGAAAGAAACAACTTGCCCCCACTGGTGGTTCAAACCCATGAACTCTTACTCCCATACCAAAACTAGATTGATACGGTAGTAGAACAGGAAAATCATAACAATAGCCGATAACTACTCCATCACATTTGCATTGAATTAACTGCAACACCCATATTCTATACTTAACATAGTGGCAAACTTTGCACAATCAATGCAACTTACTGCCATGTTTAAATTTGGGACCCTTCAAGTAAGTTTCGGATAGTTTTGCTATTTGCAGACATCTTTTCAAAATAATATAAGAAATAATGACATCCCAAGCATTTAAAAGTCAAGGGAACCAAAAAATAAACTATTTTCTCTCCATAACCTATTTACACATCAGTCTCTTTGTGGGCATTTACATATTACCATAGAAATCGAATACAATTATCCAAATATATGACCCAAACCATTTAAAAGATTGAATTCATTTCGCATTGCACAAGTTTTCCTAAACAAAGATTAATAAACTATAACAATTGCAATTTATACACTCACCCATTACAGCATTGACCCTCTCACCGATCTTCTTCCGCACCATCCGCCAAATATTCAAAATCCCTCGTTGATTCATAGGAATCAGCTTCAAATCCATCACCTAATCCAATCAAAAAGGGTCAACACACCAAACATTAACCAAAACCAATTAAGGGTAGACAAACAAACATGTACATCAGCATTACCTCCCAACACCAAAGGCATTTCTCCGAATCGTCTTCGAGACTATCGGCGTCCGGATTCGCCACGCCATAAGCCTTCCTCTGCCCAACAACAATCACTGTATTCCTCACCGACGCGAGACTAACCCCATCTCTCCCTTTACCTTCTCATAAATCTCCTCGGCCAACCTACACAAGGGAAGATCACTCCCTTCGATCAAGCAAGCGCACGCCGACTCGATCGAACACACCGCCAATCCATTCAACTCATCAAAACACACCTTTTGAAACTGAAATCTCCTTGAAATATCGAACCAATCCATCAATCTCTCGATTCAACCCACCAATCCTCGACGCCCTCTCCTCCGCAGAACCCAAATTGTCGAGAACCGACGAAATCGACGAAACCCTTTTTCGCTTCAGCGATTTGGTGCTCTTCTTCTCAACGGGAGCGCAATCGACCATCACAGTGTCGCCCATTTCGAGTCTTCAACTTTAAAACCCTAATCAAACCCCAAAACCCTAGATCGGAAATTCTGCATCAACGGCGAAACCCTAAATCCCCAGATACCAAAATCGCAACAAATGTCGTAAAAGAGCAAACTTGATCGAAACAAATGTAGGGTTTCGAAACCCCCCTTTGAAGATCAGCGATAGAGAGAGAGAGAGAGAGAGAGAGAGAGAGAGAGAGAGAGGGAGAGATTTGAAATGTGTTTGGTTTGAGAGGGTGAGAGCGAGAGGGAGAAATGTGAGTTTTGAGTGGTGTGATCGAGGAGTGATGTGTTTGATCGGACGGTGGGGGAGGGGGTGTGAGGGGTGGAGGATTGTGGACCGTTGGATTTCGAGGGGAAGGTTTTAGCTCGAAAAACGTTCCCGCCAAGTGGTGGGGGTTTTGGCTCTAACGTGTTTGATGAAAATGCGATGCGTTGCCGCCTTTCGGTTCTCGCTCGGCTCGATACGTATGGGGGGCACGACGGTCATTTTCGTAATTTGAGGGAACGTGTTCGCGTATCTCGATGCGCCGTATCGTTTACTGGTCGCCGTGGGATAGTGCATGAAGATACGTATTGAACATCTATAGGTATGTGTATTGTGGGCCTTCATTCTAGAATCACATTCATGGGCCTAATGGGACGTTTGCCTAATTCCCAAATACAACTCAACTGGTGCCTAGTCTTATCTCGTAAAACAAAGCCCATAGATCTTGCCACCTTCAACTCGCAAACTCACATGGTCGATACGAATTGAGGAGAAATCATACTTACCGTTTTATTTATGAGGTCTAAAACTAACTTTCATTTACTCATATATATCCAACAAGGGGTTACTCATAATTGGCCATACATAGAAAAAATATTTGTCGATCCCTTATTGTTAGAGGATTGTTAATAGGACATGTGAATAAAATTGAAACGATAAAAGAAGATGTGATAATACCTCCAATGATTTGAGATTGAAGCTTATAAATTTAGAACTATCTATTGAATCATCGATCATGGACTTATCTTGTATCACCCATTTATGGTAATCCACACTTACATAATTAGCTCACCATCAACTAATGACATTTTTTTTACCCAAATTAATGGCAATTAATGGAAGGAAATGATGCATAAAATCCTTGTTTCCACTAAAAAAATGGCAACAACGGACAAGAACATCAACTTGAGAGCGACTTACATACAATATTATATTTTTCAGTCTTCTCTCCCAATCTCCACGTGTTCCATTCTTGCATTGTGTGAAGGAACAAAATTGGAAACAAAAAAACACAGCTTGAACTTCTTTAAAGAAGAAGACGCGTGGAGGCATTGGGAGAGATAACGGGAAGGACTTCAAAACATATATGCCATGTTTGTCCTTTTTTTTTTTTTTTTCAACTTAGTAATCTTTGTCTTTAATGTCCTTTTATTTGATATAGGAGTAATACACACATGCACGCGCCGCACTATTAGCATTTCATCAATAAATAATGAAAAGAAAGACTTATAAATTAAAGCTCAAAAATATGAATTGATGTTTGCCCATCTTAATATATATCATTTGGATGGAATACTTATAATATTTCGTTCTTATAATATTTTGTTGACATGATCGCTCGTGACTAAGATGCAATGACATCATATAGTTTATATGCAATGCAAATAAAGATATATAAGGAGCAAGTCTTAATTATTCTAAAAAAATAGGTAAAATATATTTTTTGATCCTTAAACTTTGAAGTTTTTATGCTTTTAATTCTTGAACTAAGAAATTTTTTATGTTTTTTCGGATAAATTGAGTTTTGTTTTTTAGTTTGTTGATTGAAGTGAGTAGCCCGATTCTGTAATATAAACCACTCTCCCCACACCAAGTATAAACTCGGGTCACCACTCTCGAGTCGGGTCACCTCAAGTTTCTCCCTACTGTCATCATTTTTTGTGGTTTTTGAAACTATGGATCCCCCGGGTATATCGGGTATCTTGTGTAGGCCATCTTGCATCGCCCCCTACCCCTAACACCCCCTATATAAGCCATCTTGGCCCCCCAACTTTTTTTACTTAAAATTAGCCACACAATCCCTCATATTCATATACCCCCTATATATATATGATGGTTATATTATTTTAATTATATATGCATTTTTACTATGTGTATTTGTAGTTTTAAAATTTAGACGTACATAGGTTGGCCCCCCTTAAGGCCAATTTTGGCTCTACCCCTGCGAGACGTGTGACACTTTTGTTAATCATGTTAGTAGGAGTTAAAACTTTTAAATAATGGAAATGACTAAATACACATCTTTATATGAAAATTTAGGGGCCAGAAGTATAAAAAATACAAAGTTTAGGGATCAAATGATGGTTATGCCAAAAAAAAATATAACGAGCAAGTCTAGATCTATCGCAGTGATCAACAATATAACAATTTATCAATATATAATGGCTTGCTTATACGCTACTTGAAAACAATGTTAAAGAAATCAAAACTTGTATAATAAGAATTGCAGTTACATGTCTCTCTAACCTTTACCACCCACTTATAATTAGTATCATTGATTCAACACTTTTTTCGTTTACTAACTACCCCTCCATGTCACCATTGTTAATTCCTACAAAGATACTCTTAATTAATTTAATCTCAAACATGACCTCTTGATTCACACTTTAAATTGATTGTCATTCTTGTCACACTCATTAATATTTTTACCATCATCAATGTCTTTCACGAGTTTTAATCAAATTGGAAAACTATTAGGGCGAACATGTTTTATTTAATAATAAAGAAACCACAACTTGCCCACAATAAAGTTGAAACTCACAAGTAATAATCCCAAGTAATTCCAAACCAAACTAGTATCCTATATATGATCAATCAATGACTAATAACAATATATCGTCAATTAATCATACATTTTTTATTATGCTCAATAATGCTCAATTAATGCACGCGCGATGAGCAAGTTAGTTTAAATTAATTTATTTTAATTCTTTGACAAGAAAATTATTATTTTAATTAACTCCACCTATATAGATTGAACATTAATTATATACTTTACATGCTGGTTCCAAGTTTGAATAAAATGAGGAGGGCTCCAAATCCATTTTCTATACCAAAATAATAAAGAGTTGCGCTATATGTACCCCGATATTATCTTATAGCACCCCGATATTTTACTAAAATGCCTTACTTTGTGAAGTAACATACCCCACTACCAAAAAAACATATGTTGTAGTCTCGATCATGTCTTGTCAAAACCCGTATTACAATGTTAATCTATACCAATCGACATCCAAAAAAGGTAGTCATATTCTCAACTCAATGGATGACCATTGAGACTATACAAGTGGTATCGGTGGCCTTGTGCTGAGACATGTGTGTATGTCTTAGTCGAAACTAACTGACACAACAACCTGTCTCAGTCACGTGTGTCTGAGAGCACGTGTTCAGTCATTTCCTACCGAGACTTGAAATGTAATGTCGGTTAATGTAGTCTCGCGCTATGGGGACCCCACCGATTACTTTCGGCACCCCGAAGCAAATGTATCATTTTCTTTTGAAACCAACATAACACGACTCAAAAATAATGGTGGAGGGAGGTCCCAAGTTCATTTATCCATTTATAAAAAATAGTGAAGGGTTGTGATAATTTGACGGACAACATAAAACCTTTATTATTCTTTTAAATAGAACAAATAAATGAAATAAATTGTACTAAATCGAGCAAAATGGAAAGGTTCTGACTAATTACATTCTTTATTTCAAAGTTTTTCCCAATTGACGCAGTTGCAAAAAAAAAAAAAAAAAATGTTTCATCCATCCAGAACTTGGATACTGGATAGCGTGAAATTGGACAACTTGGTAAAAACTTTAATCAATCAAATGGTGGGTTTACAGTTGAACTTGATGTTGAAGAAGAAATTTGAGTAACGTGGTCAAGTTAGTTGGTTATTAATTTTACATTAATCTTAAATTTACTCAACTTGAAATAATGAACTTAAAAAGTGATTAATATATGTAGTGTAGAAATCCAAGATTGGGTGGTCAGTGTCAGAATTAGATGGCACGTCTCTTCCAAATAGTCTTTGGTGATCAGCAATTAACCTAACGTGCCCTACTTACACGTTTTGTGGTTTAGCCAATCTTCAACAGCAAAAATAAAATTAAAATTTTAACCAAAAAAATGAATTAAATTATAAACCAAGTTGTAAGAAAGGGGAGTCAACTTCAAGTTGACCTTGTTCCACATGGGAAGAATTTTTCTCTATCATTGACTCTTGTGTGTTGGGTCAAGCACCAGTTGACCTATGGGTCCAAGAAAAAATTTAGATGAGTCTTTTTGTATTTGTTAGAGACTATTTCAGATAACTTAGGTCATTTTGTATATGATAGAGACTATTTTATTTTTTGCTTAATCTAGAAGGAGTGTTGAGCTCATATAAACCAATGTTTGATTTTTTTTTTTGAAATAAACCAATGTTTGATTTGGATAATTCATCGTATGATTATTTTTGAAATCACACTTCACACTAAATAATTGAAAAATAATATTTATAAGACTGCAATAAAAATAATATTCATATGATTTGGAATTTCAGTTCTCAAAATGACTATTTTGTAATTTTGTTTTGAGCCTTTGCCCTGTTTTTTTTCACATAAAAAATGGTGCGTTGACAAAGTTAATTACTAAGTTTATCATCTAACTTTAAATATAATAGTTTTTTTTATGAATTCAGAATTATTGAATTGAAAGATTTAATTAACTCTTGTTGGATTAATTGAATAAAAAGACCAAAAATAGATCTAAACCCGAATGTCATATATAGAAAAAGAAAAAGTAACCGTCAAAATTGTCACAAATTTTTCTTAATTTGTTACGTGTCAAAATTTTATTTTTTCTTTTTTACTAGGCGTGCATTTGGCAATCATAGCTAGTTTAGAATATAATTAATATCAATTAAAAATAATGGTGCTTGACGAAAATTCAATTCAAAACAATGCTACAATTAAAAGATACAAATACAAGTGGTTGGTTCATAATCTAAAGTGGATTTAGAATGAATTGACCTATGCACTGAGTCACTAGTGACATTAACGATTATAAAACAAAATAATCTCCTTATTTGTGCACTGTGTGATATGAGGGTGTATTTGCTAACTGCCGTGATGTCGTTTGAATACTTTGATCGTGCATCGAGATACGTATAAGCTCATCATACATCAGACCTCAAGATTTAATTAACTGTATTGCAAATATACGTATCAAAGGTATGTCAACTACAAACAATCCCTAAAAAAAAAAAAAACAAAAACTACCAATAATCCTTTGACCAAAAAAAACAAAAGAACTATTAATAATCAATTGGTTCAAGTGATGAGAACTTAGTCTCTAATTAAAGTTTCAAATTTGAGTCTCGTAAATAAAAAAAATTAAATTAAAAAAGCTTTACTTTTAATAAGACTCTGAACGTAAATTAATTGGTGGCATAGTTGGCATGGACACTTTGGTCCCTAAAAAAAAATGAATAATAAGAAAACCTTAAAGTACAAATACATAACCCATTTGTGGGCATATATCAATTCTTCACTTCATTGACACGTGTCCTCCTTATGTAGCCTTATCACATGTATCATGTCAGATGCCGTTTGAGAAAAAATTCCTATTTTTTTTACACGAAACTTGAAAGTAAGCATTATTGACCTTACATGTAAGACTTACACCAATCTACAAGAAGAATAAATTCTCAATATTAAATTAATTAAATTGAAATCAATTATACTGATTATTACCATATTATTATTCATTTATTTTGCTCAATTTTAATATATTTGATGATGAGAACGTATTTTAATAATTATTATGTCAAATTTTTATATATATGTAAAATATGAAAGATTAAAATATAAATAAATTATATTGAAGTTGCTTGTTAAAAGGTAAAGTTGGAAGAGATCTCAAATCCGACTATGTGAAATCAGGTTGTTAAAAAAAAATAACTGATGATCAGATTAGATGGTTGAGAATTGAGGTGAGATTTGATGATATTGAATTGAGGTGAGATTTGATGATATTCCTATAAAAAGAGTGGAATGGACCCACAAATTAAAGGGTGGTTAGCCTAATGAAATATCAATACCCCTCTAAACAATATTTAATGAATTACATCACACTCAAAAAGAAAGCAACCAACCCTTTGTGAATGGCATTGCTGTCCAAGTAGGCTTTCTACTCAAGTAAAGTCACTTGTAGAGAAAGAGAGAGAGAGAGAGAGGAGGGGCCATGGAGTGAAAAAGTGGCCAACCCTTCATCATCATAATCATAAACAGCCCAAAAGAATAACCAAGAATTATAAATACCCAACAAGAAAAAAAGGGTGAAGGAGGGATTGAAAAAGTAAATAATATTGGAGAAGGGAACCTTATTCAAAGTTGGCAATAGAGAGAGAAAGTAGAGAGAGGGGAGAGAGAAAAATGGGAAAGTAGCCTGAAGAGGAATAACAGCTATAAGGGTGGTTAAAGTAATGGAAGAAAGATGTTGAAGATGGTGGTGATGATGAATATGTAGAGAGGGAGAGGTGGGGGGAGAAAGAAGGCTCAGGCTCAGGCTTAGGCTTAGGCTTGTTTTGAGAGTGTTTTAGTTAGTTATTTGGTTAATTTCTCCTACCTCTCCTTTTGTTTTTCTTCTTTGTGTTTTGGTTGCTATTGCAAGGTTGGTGCAGCTTTTTTTGGTGAATTCAAAGAAGGGTATTGAAGCTTGGAGGCTTGTTTTGCTTATTTTGCTTAATTAAGGTACCCTCCATCATCTTCACACTGAATTTCTCAGTTTTTCTTCTCCAAGATCTTGTTTTGTACAAAATTTGGAAAAAAAAATGAGTTCTTTTTCTTTCACAACAGTAAACTTTTGTTTTTGTTCTAGCTCTCACAAGTCTAAAAACTGGAGGAGAGATTTGAGAAAACCTTGAATTCTGTTGTTTATTTTTTTATTTTTTTGTGGTTTTGTGTTGTGTGAAAGAGAAGGATTTGATCATGTTAACAGCAACTGAAATTGTAAGAATTTTGAAAACTACATGACAAGTTTGAAGATTTTCTGAGACTAATTCACCCTTGTTCCAACTCCCACCCCTTTTGTTCAAAATGAATTATTTGGAAGAAAAACTCATTATTTATTTATTTATTTATTTTTTTTGGAGATCCTGTTTAGGCATCACAAACTATGCTTTTCTTGCTTTATTTCTGATATGGGTCCTTTTTTTTTTTTTCAATTTCACAAAAATAAGTAGTGGTTTAAGCTGGTAGAAACCTCTGCAGAGAATTTAAAGCTGAATGGTAGTTTTCTTATTGCAGAAGGCTTGTTTCTTTTTGGCAGTTATTGCTACCAACAATAGAAAAATCTCTATCACCTTTAAATATCTCATATGGATAAGGATAGAAAAAGCTCTGCAACATCAATAATTCTTCTAGAAAAAAAAATTTACTTCATTGTAAAATTTTTACCTATGTTTTCACCAGCCAATTTGAAATCATACAAGAGTTTTTTTCAATGGTTTTTGAGGTGGGCACCTAGAAAAAGTTGGGTGGAAATATGGTAGGGCTAACCTGTCCAAGGTTTGGTGTAACTGAAAAAAGTAGACAAGTAGATGTTACCAGCTTTGATTCAATGTGGCTGAATGCATGAAAATAACTCAAAAAGATGTCAAATGAATACCCCTCCACATACAAAACAAAATGAAGAACACCCTTAATTTGGTAAAAGAAAAAAAGTTGAATTTTATCTGTCCTAGTTCATGAGAATTCTAGCTTTTGATTTGATGTTTTCTCGAAGAACGTCGAGTGATATGTCGTCCATTGTATTTTAAGGTTGAAGAACAGTGATGCTCATGCCATGGGGAAGAAGGGAAGCTGGTTTTCAGCAATCAAGAAGGCCTTTGCACCCAACTCCAAAGACAAGCTAGGAAATGTAAGCATTGTAATTGCAATGATTGTGTTGTATATTATTCGCTTGATTTTTGACGCGGTGCATAAGCGGTAAATGTAGCGAATTCATGTGTGGAGTATGTTGAAATTTGATGTTGATGTTGATGTTGATGTTGATGTTGATGTTGAATGGCAGGATCAAGTGTCTGAAGATAAGAGAGGATCCAAGAAGAAGAAGTGGGGGCTCGCAAAGCTCAGGCATGGAGAGTCGAATTTCATTCCTCTTTACCGGGAGCCGAGTAGCATTGAGAAGATACTTGGCGATGCCGAGAGGGAGCAGCCGAAGGCGTACCAGTCACTGGACTCGGATCCATACCGGTCCTTCTCGATGCCTGCAACTGTCAACCGCCAGAAAGAAATTGTTGCCCCCTCAGTACCTCCCAGTAGTTTCAATCAACAGAGCGAAGTCGTTCGCAATGTCAATCAACAGAGAGACACCGTTCGCAATGTTCAACAGCTGAGAGAAGTCATTCGCAGCCCAAGACCGCCCCTAAGAAATCACCATGATGCAGCGATAAAGATCCAGGCGTGTTATAGGGGCTACATGGTAATGACCCTCAATTTTGCTTTACCTTTTGGTTTTCAGTTTCTGCCACTCTTAACTGCAAGTGATTTTCATGGCAGGCTAGGAGAAGTTTCAGAGCTCTGAAGGGTCTGGTAAGACTTCAGGGAGTGATCCGGGGGCAAAGCGTTAAGCGTCAAACGATGAATGCCATGAAGTACATGCAACTTCTTGTCAGAGTTCAGTCGCAGATACATTCGCGACGGATACAGATGCTGGAAAACCAAGCGCAGCAGCGGCATAACCTGTACAAGAATGACAAAGAACTCGATAGCAGCTTGAGCAAGTGGACATTGACTCCAGTGAGTTTCTGAGCTTCTTTAGATCTTCCATTTAATTTCTTCCATCCAAGCTAGATAGTTCAATGAGTGACTCAAACTGCATTCGTGGCATGTAGTCTGAATTAGGCCTGGAGGAATGGGATGACAGCGTGCTGACGAAAGAAGAAATCGGTGCAAGGCAGCAAAGGAAGGTGGAGGGCATAGTCAGGAGAGAAAGGGCGACGGCTTACGCAAATTCTCATCAGGTAATTCATCTATTGATTCTATTCGATTATTTATGTTTCCTTTAAGAGCATTCGTTCAGTATGGATCTACACCTTCTCTGACGTGACTCTTTCAATCTATCAAAAACACTTATTTCTTCCCTTTTGTGCCAATAGTGGTTGAAAGCACCAGTAAGTCAGTCGGCTCTAACGGAGGTTCGTTCGGGAGGGTTCCCCTGGTGGTGGACATGGATCGAACGGCAACTACCGCAGAATTCTTCTGACAGTCGAGGAACACCATCAAAGAGTAATCTAACGCCTCCTCACAGGAGAACTCCTGAGGCTGGTTCGCGGTCACATATGAGCCCCCACAAACAAACAAGGATTGGATTCGACAACCTTGATGCCCTTACACCAAGATCTTCTAAATCATCAGTGGCGACGACAGCAAACACAAGGCATGTACCTGTTTTTTCAAACAGAACACCACCTGCAAAGAGTCCAACGACTCCAACTGCAGTTAAACCTGGAAATCCAAAGATTAGAGGGTCTGAATTTGCATTCGACGTGCCATTGAGAGACGACGAAAGCCTCACGAGTTGCCCGGCATTCTCGGTGCCAAGCTACATGGCGCTGACAGTCTCTGCGAAGGCGAAAGTGAGGGCGCAGAGCAATCCGAGAGAGAGACAAGGCTCAACTCCACCTCCTGAACAAAGGAGAAGGCTCTCATTCCCTCTAGGCCAGAGCATTGGGTCTATAAAGTGGAACAAATCATTCTTCTCAAGCAAGGACTCTACCTCTCAAAGGTTACAAGGGAAGGACACCAAGTCTTTGCACTCAATAGGAAACTTGAGTGTGGACTCTACCACTTCTTTGCCTGCAGCAATGGGAAGAAAGCCATTTAACAGATTTGTGTGATTTTTACTGTTTTTTTTTTTAAATGAATTAAATTTGAGTGGGGTGATGTGTTTGTGATATTATATTAACATATTCTATGACCAGTGCTTGATAAACATACATTAATAAAGAAAAAAAAAAAGGATTGATGGTTTGTATAGGCAATTTTTTTGATTCACAAAGCATTAATAGGACCCTCAACTATAATATTTCAAGATAACTTGATGCATCATCCATATGCTTTTGATTCTCATATTTCTAGCAATGGTTCTAGCATGATCTGAAGGAAAAGACGATGTTGCCGATCTCAATGGATGCAGCAAGTAATATAATTAAGCTATAGGAGTGTGATTTAGCATAGCATAGAGGCTGCAAAGTTCATTATAATCAGTGTGCTAAAAAGAGCAAAAAGGCGTTACCTCGAAACCAATTTATCTGATCTTTTAACATCCACAAGGTAAAACTGTGCCTGAACAAATACAAAAACTTTTGAGTTCAATAGAACAGGAGCTATTCACAGTCATGAAATTCTGTTTTGTAAGAATGCTCTAGTAGTTGTAGACAAGATCAGAAGCAAATAGAGAGCTGATTTATTCTTCAATTGGAATCATTCAGCAAGTATACATGTTGCATACAAAATTACACAAGCCCTATCATTCAGCAAGCATACATGCTGCACATGAAAATATGATAACAGACATACATCTACAGTTACCAATTATTTTGCAACTTCAGGTATGATCCTGAGTAATGGCATGAATTACTTATTGAGCTGTCGCAGTTCTTCACTGGCTTTCATCTAAAATTCCCACCAAGCACTTCTCGATCAAGAATTCTGCGTTCACCCAAGCATGGTATTTATCTAAACAAAATTAAGGATCCCAATGGAAATTGTTATATAATTCTGAAAACTTCCATGACAAGAGAAATAATTTTGACTTTGAGTGGTTCACTCAAGGACATAGAAACAATGGAAAAATGAAAGAATGATGCTCACGACAATCAATTAACAGTATGGCTTGAGGTTTCAGTGAATTTCTTAAAAAATTGAGACAAATTTTATGCCGTTTATAAAGAAGAAATACATTTTTGTTCATTGTAGAGAGGAATGACTAAATGAAGTATCCTTGGATATAACAAGGAAAGCATATCATGGAAAATTATTGAAGCAACTGTCCCGGAGTATCAGGTGTTGCTGAGGTTGTTTCTCTTAATTTCCCAACCAACTTCAAAGGGAACATCAGTGGTCCCTTGCTTGGGTTCACTAATGAATAAATATTGTTACTTCAACCATAATGGGACCAGAAACGCTCCCGACAGTTATATCTAAGGCAATATAGCAGAGAAACCAAGTAAAGGATACTGAAAAGGGAAGTACAGTCTTTACCGGCCCCTTTCATTAGCATATCATCCCCTGAAATACATGCAGGCAGTTTAATTAATGTCCATGCATAAATTAAATAATTCATCTGTTTTGCTATAAAAACAATTCATCTGTTCTTATTCCATAACCTAAAAAGGAAAGTAGACAAACAGATCAAATGACACCCGCAATACGCTAGTTCATCTGTTATTTTATGCAAATAACTCATCTGTCCTTAATATTAATAACAAGGTGTTCCAATTACAAAAGTCAAAAAAGAATAAAGAACAAGTGAAAGATAAAAACAAAGAACCACAAGAGAACCAAAACCAAAGCAACAGCGCATCATACGATAAACCACCCATTCCAAACTCTTGGGTACTGTCAGCCAGGCTGTGAGGCAAGCATAATTCAATTCTTTGGTAACACAGCAATCATAATTCAATTCAGAAAATATTAAAAAGAAATTTTAGAAAGTTAACATAATTTACTCATGTTTTGATTGGATGAAGATTAGTTTGGGTTTGGATTCCCATGAAAACAAATGAAATGGCAGAGCCTTTCAGCCTAAGCCATGGCCATGTCTCTATGGTAAAGTTAATCAACCAGAGCATTTTTTGCCAGTTATTGGTAACCATAAATTTCTGCCATCTTATTTTCCTTTTCCTTTTATTGTTCTCTATAGTTGACAAATATGTAACTTGTGTTCAACCAGCACAACTGCATTCATTTATTCTTTTGAGTAGAAAACAACTTTTGGCATATTTGCCTCCTTACAGATCCTATACTAAGCAAGTAATGTGGGATCCCAGCTAACCTATTGCACTAACTGTTGATGACATTGACAACCCATTGGACAATGATGGTGACCTATGATCATGCCGTCTAAGCATGACAAAAACAACCGGCACTATTTACTTAACATTCGAACCCTTGACCCGGTTTCACATTTGGAAACAGTCAATCTACCAAAACCTAGTTCATAACTAGGGTATGCTTTTCTAGTTCTAGACGAACAGTCTAACACAAACGATGAAAGGAATTATAGTGAGCTAGGCAGATTCTTGCCACCCCAAATTTCATCAATGTAGCATATCGACGCATAGTAGTTAAAGAACACCACTTAGAAATGTTTGACTTAGCAATAGTAGTTTCATATAAATCCTCAAACAAAAACCTAAGAAATCAAAATCAAGTATGGAACATAATGAAGAGTCAGCTTGCATCTCATCCTTGAAAACATATATATTTTTACTATATAACTAATCTTACCACTTAAAGATGATAAGGACAAGAATATAGCAACCCATAATAAGAAATGGCATTATGCAAAAAAAGAACCCTGACAGAATCTGTAATAATTGATTATGCACATACCTCCTGGGTGAAATTTCATGTAAGGGGCTATGTTGTATACACGGCCTTTTAGAACAGTCCATATTGAATCTCCTGTCTTATGTTGTTTAACTTCATCCATAGAAATAAGCCTTCTATTTGACTTTCCTTTCAATCCTGAAACAGTCAATTAAGGAAATGGACATGTTTTTCAGTATGTAAAATGTATTTAAAGAGGCAGCACATGTAATCGAGCAGGGATCTTTAGTGCCAAATTAGATCCATGTTGAAAAAATACATCATATCACGGAAATTAAACAAGAATGGCATGCAGAAGATAGACACCATCGACAAGTTAAGGATGTCCACACAGACAAGTTCACATGGAATTGATCTGTATTTAACTTAACAGGAAGGTAAGTCACATGAAGCAGACAGATTGAAGCGGGGAAAATATCAATCACATGGGTGAGATTCGCATTAAAAAATAATTTGTTCATTATCTATTCACTAATATCCCTGCAAATTTGTTCAAAAAAAAAAAAAAATCCCTGCAAATATGTCATTTCCTCTATCATTAGTTCATTTCAACTTCACATCGCACCTCTTCTCCTTTTATTTTCTTGATGTTCTCTTAAGATAGAAAATGAGAATGAGACTTTTGTCCTCTCCTAGGTTTAAAGGAAGGAGGTTATTTATTTTATCTATCTTAGACAAAATGTTAATATTCTCCCTTTTATGGTTACATTCTCCCCATGCCCATGTATGATTCCCTATCTTAATACGAGGGAGCTTTTGCTAAAATTCATGTTGTCATATTTGGAATTTTAGTAACAGCCTCTATCAGTTTGGCTGTACCCTCACACTTAAACAGTCAACTATAGAGATGATATGGACCATAGAGTTTAAGCAGTTAACAATCTCAGCCTAGAGACTAAGCAAATCATAAGACTCATTTCCAGTCAAACTTGACAGCTGACGAGTAAAGAGTACCGAACAGCTAACATCTAGAACAACATCCAAGTTGCCAAAGCATAACAAAATCTCTAATTGTTTTCTATATTTTGGAAGCTTTGCCTAAAACTACCGATATTACCAAAGGAAGACAATCACACATGTTGTCCAATCAATGTTTTGCTTAAAACACTTCGAAATCTTGCATCGTAGGCATGAGGCATCCTCATCTTGACTCCCTTTGCAAGAAGATTGCTGCTAGCTAATAAAAGAAACCAAATAAATCTTGCACACAAGATTCAGACATATGACGTCTGATGTTCACACTTCACGTAACTATGTAAGGCTGACACAAATAAACAACAACAACAACAACAACAACAAGAAGTCAACAACAACATAGCCTCATCCCAAATTAATTGGGGTCGGCCATGGATTGTGCTCGATTTAGTGCAATTGATGGTGAGCTTTCCAAACCATTCAAATCCCTCATAATTAATGTGTCCCAAGTTAACTTTGGTCTACCCCTACCTCGTCGAATTTCTCCAGTTTCTATTGTAAGGCCGATGCCAATAAACCTTATTGATATTATATTCATCATTGAAACAGAAAGCGCGCGTGAGAAATTTCAAAAATAAAGAGATGCATGGCAACATGAGAAAATAATTATTGCATAATTGCTGAATATTAAGATTTTGAGAACAACAAACCTTCAAATATGAGGACATAAAATCCAAACAAACCATATAGAAAATTTGTTCCGACTTTAAGTCTAAGTTGCTAATAAATGATGGACTATTTTTAGAATGTTTTGCATTATTAATCTTTGACACAAGAAAAAAATATTGAAAAACTAAAAAGTATTTACCTGCAAGGTCATGTTGAGTTCTTGTAACCCTCAACCAATCCATTTGGCTATAACCTTTCTCAAAAGGAACCTTGGCCCGAACTACACGCTTTCTCGTGGAAGCTACCACCTGTTCCTCTGAAGCTTTACTTGAGTCCTCAGACCCTATTGATGTTGTTGGCGGTGGCAAATCATTTTTCCGAGTGGACAAATCAACAACATTGAAAGACAAAGAACCAACAGTTTCTTGCTTCTCTAATGATGATTTATCTTTCTCCAAAACAGTTTCTTTCTTATCTAATAACGTCGCACTCTGACTATCACGAGCAACATCCAAATTCCCATCTCCAATCCTAACATCATTCATTTTCATGGGTAGCACTTCCAAATGATGTTCATGAGCAGGAATACCAGCCTAAGGAATAAAAAAAATCAATTGCACAATCAGACATCGCGACACATTACTAGCCGCAACTCGCAACCATTCCATCAGTTAAATAGTCAAATCATCAGCAAAAAACCGCATTGCAAGTATCAAAATTTGAACTTTAACAAAACTAGTAGAGTATAAGCAACAAAATATCAGTTTCGCAATTGTGCTGCTACTGGAGATAATTCGATAGCAGCTACGTATACTACATAAAAATGACTGTGAATGCAGCTATGTAAAATTGCACCATGTCAAAATTTAGCAAAAACTGCATTGCAAGTATCAAAATTTGAACTTTAATAAAAGGCAAAACATACTTTTTGGTCCTTGAACTTTGAGTCTTTTATGCTTTTGGTCCCTGAACTTTTATTAGTGTACATTTGGTCCCTTAACTTTCATTGTTGTACATTTGGTCCCTGAACTTTTGAGTTATTATGCTTTTGGTCCCTAAAATTTGAGTTTTTTTATGAGGTAAATTAAATTTTTTTTTTCAACTTTTGTTGGTCGATGTGAGTTGCCCAGTTTAGTAATATAAACCACTTTACTCTTTTTGACTAGTCACGCAACACTTTTGTTACTCATGTTGGCGGAATTTAACACTTTAAATGATGGAGAACTAAATGTAGACCTTTGTGAAAGTTCAAGGACCAAATGTGTAGTAATAAAAGTTCAAGGACCAAAAACATAAAAAACACAAAGTTCAGGGACCAAATGATGGGTTTTGCCTACGAGTGTATAAACAACAAAATATAAGTTTGCGATTTCGCTACTACATAGATTATCCGATAGCGACTATATATACTACATAAAACTGTGAATGCAGCAGCAGCAGCAGCAATGACAACAACAACAGTATAGCCTCAATCCCAAATTAATTGGAGTCAGCTACATGGATCAAATTCTTCTATTGTGCTCAATTTTGCATACTACATAGAAATGATTGTGAATGCAACTATGTATTATTCTACATAGTAAAAATTCATATTGAATTCATGAGGAAAGCATTGGACTTGCCGGACAAAACGTGAAATCGCTATCGTCGTCTTCCATCTTGCGCTGATTCGCCGCGAAAGCAGAAGAATCCCCAAAATTGGATCTCTACCGCACTTTGAAAACAAAAATCATGCCCTAATTAATCAAATGAAAAAACTTTGTTTGAGAAATCAACGAAACGAAACCAAATCGACACGAACCAAGAACGAATTGCAGAGATCTTGACGAGCAAGAGATTGGCGATGATGAAATCGACGTAGATGCGAAATATCGCAGAGACCGAATCGGAAACCCTAGACTCAGAAGAGAGATGACGCCATTGTTGTGCCTATTTGTTTATATGAGGATGTGGGTTAGACATGTTTGTGTAGTGGTCATAGCGGTGTGAATAAGTCATGTTGACCAAGTATTGGAGTGTTTGCATGTTAGCTATAAAAATGTATGTGATGGGTGTAAACAAAAGTCAATTAAGGAAGCAATGTAATCCATCAAAGAATTGTCAATTAACTGTTTTTTTTTTTTTTTTAATCAACATTTTCATGGTCTTAAAGAGAAAAGTGTGATCAGAATCTCCAAAGTAAGGCACTTCATTAACATTTTTGTTCCCTTCAAATTTCATGTTGGTCTTCTTCTTCTGATCGATGAAATGATCTTATATCGAGTTAATAATGTTGATTGGATTATCATCGTAACTATACAAGTAGGAAGCCTTCAATCTGTGAAGCATTCTGTTTTTGCCATTTGCAAAATCCCACTTCATATAATCAAGTGCAGACTGCTTCTCTTCATTGATATCAAAAGCGTAAAACCAGAATATCACCAGCAATGCAATCATGAAACCCAAAATCACGATATGCTGGATGCGAAACAAGATTATCAAACTGGTGTGCAATTGAATACACACATTAACAAAACGTCATAGTAAAAATTCACATTGAATTCATGAGGAAAGCATTGGACTTGCCGGACAAAACGTGAAATCGCTTTCTTCGTCTTCCATCTTGCGCTGATTCGCCGCGAAAGCAGAAGAATCCCCAAAATTGGATCTCTACCGCACCTGAAACAAAAATCATGCCTTAATTAATCAAATGAAAAAACTTTGTTTGAGAAATCAACGAAACGAAACCAAATTGACACGAACAAAGAACGAATTGCAGAGATCTTGACGAGCAAGAGATTGGTGATGATGAAATCGACGTAGATGCCAAAAATCGCAGAGACCGAATCGGAAACCCTAGACTCATAAGAGAGACGACGCATTGTGTGCCTATTTATTTATATTTTTTTGGTCAAACTTGGTTGTGTCATCTATCTTTGACTTTTTTTTTTTTTTTTTTTTTGTGAAGAAGGAAATCTTTGATTTTTCAACTATGATATTGTGGTTTCGATTCCCATAATAACCTCTAAATTAGTCAATTTTGTCGTAAGTATAAGTGTAATTATTATAGAAATGACTGTGAATGCAACTATGTATTATTCTACATAGTAAAAATTCATATTGAATTCATGAGGAAAGCATTGGACTTGCCGGACAAAACGTGAAATCGCTATTGTCGTCTTCCATCTTACGCTGATTGGCCGCGAAAGCAGAAGAATCCCCAAAATTGGATCTCTACCGCACCTGAAACAAAAATCATGCCCTAATTAATCAAATGAAAAAACTTTGTTTGAGAAATCAGAGAAACGAAACCAAATCGACACGAACAAAGAACGAATTGCAGAGATCTTGACGAGCAAGAGATTGGTGATGATGAAATCGACGTAGATGCGAAAAATCGCAGAGACCGAATCGGAAACCCTAGACTCAGAAGAGAGGCGACGCCATTGTTGTGCCTATTTATTTATATATTTTTTTGGTCAAGCTTGGTTGTGTCATCTTTCGTTGACCATTTTTTTAAAAATTTTTTTGTGAAGAAGGAAATCTTTGATTTTCCAACTATGAGATTGTGGTTTCGATTCCGATGATAACCTCTAAATTAGTCAATTTTGTCGTGTGATTATTATAGTGTAGTGTGAAATTATGTGGATGTGACGTCTAAAGCTTCGAAGCGATACTGTCGCACTAGGTTCACGTGGATGTCAAGCTTAGTTGGTGTTGTCGACTCAATATTATGGTACGAGATTAGGTGACGTCACATGTAATTTCAAATAAATAGATATTATCGTACTAAGTTTTTGTCGATGTAGATTCAAATTCCAAGAGTTTAAGTTGTTTAACAATCTATATTTCTTCAAAGAAAACATAATTATGCAAAAAATATAACTAAAAAACTAAATTTGTGACGGTCAATGAACCGACACAAGTGTGAGGAAAATTGGGTCTGTCAGGATTTTTGTGGCGGTTTATTACCGTCACTAAAGTACTTCTGCTTGTTCGACCTTATTGTTTGCGTCGGTTATTTAGCCGCCACAAAAGATCACTTTCTTTCAATTAGTATCATGGTTTTGTAAAGAAAAAGTGTGACCAGAATCTTCTGAGTTCATTAACATTTTTGTTTCCCTTCAAATTTCATGTTGGTCTTCTTCTTATAGATGAAATGATCTTATATCTATTGGAGATGTTGGGATAGTCCCACATCAACTACTTAGAAAGAAAAAGAAGGTTTATATATAAGTGTGGAGTGGACACTCCATCTTGTTAGGAGAGTTTGCGCATAATTACTAGAGAATTGAAGAATATGTATGTCAGTATGTGTGTAGTAGAAAGCAAAAGAAAATGAAGAAAGAAAATTAACATCCATAAACTTTATTACATAATTAATTTACGTTAGTACTCGAT
Organism: Stephania japonica; assembly: GCA_039657345.1. NCBI lineage: Eukaryota > Viridiplantae > Streptophyta > Magnoliopsida > Ranunculales > Menispermaceae > Stephania > Stephania japonica. Next base: position 52,679,846 of record CM077558.1, read on the forward strand.
ATGGATCAAGCGCGATAAAATAAGTACATAGGCAATGTCATGGTTTGAGACTATGGTCACATTGGTCTCATGAGTCCATGACATATATTATTGGCCATTGATCATTCACCATTGGAGCCATTGGTTATCAAAGTTTTGATATTGGTTCCGGTCGGATATGACCATGGTACATAAGCCTCTAGTGACTCAACTTTACAAAGAAGTTTCAACGAAAATCTTATCGCCTTTTCATAATCTTCGGGACTGCTCTGTGTGATTTCTTTGTAAATGGCATTGGGCAATTGCTTAAGAAATTCATTTAAAATCTCGACAAAAAGCTGTGTGATGAAGTTGTCTAGCTCTTGGATTGATATGCAATTTTGAGGCTTGATGAAGTCTGTGATGATGTCTAATTCATCTTGAACAGGATCAGAAGGCAATGCGTCTCTCAACTGTCCAAGAACATTCAACTGCGACGCTTCTGTATCAGATATTTTGAAAACTTTGAGGAGGTCATCCCTAGAGCTTGGACCTTCAAATGCAGCTTTTGCGAACTTAGACTTCTTCTTGTTCTGAAAGCTAGTACTGGAGTTCATTTTCCTTTCAACAAAGTGGATGACTTCAAAGATTTCACTTAAGATGGTGCTTAGAGATGCATCGCCGGGAGCTGAATGTGAGCAGACAGTTGCAATCCTTGCAAGAAGGACCACTGAAAGAGAAGAAACATCATACGCTTTGTTGCTGTTCCCGTTCGTTGAATTTTTCAGTTGGTCGATGAGGTTTGGGCCGTTTGGCGATGCGCGAGCTAGAGTATTCGAAAAAAGCTGCTTAATAAATATATTTGATGCATTGTTTCTATTGTTTCTATTCAATTCCATCCACTGCTTCATATCTTTGACTCCTTTCCTCAGTATCCATACTTCTAGCCCTTGCTCATCACTTTCTTCAATTGGAGGCAAATATTCTTCTATGTCATCACTATTTTGATCTTTATCTTTGCTTGGAATAATTTTTCGACACCGTTCCCATATTGGTCGAACCACTGCATATGGTGCAGTTGTCAATAACACGATCACCGAATACATTAGATATATGGGAATTCCTACTAAAACACTTTTTATGCCAAGCTCTAGCAGGGGATTTTCATTGATTACATTTGCATCTTTTTCTGCCCATGTCAGTCCTAAACTTTCAAGTTTCATGTGATGTGCTAGAGTAACCAATCTAAACCCGGTGCCTAAGCTTCCTATCAAGATTGTGGCAATTTGCGTTCCAACGATGATCCATGTCGACCATTCATAATCGGAGGATCCATTGCAGGGAAACATCATCTCTTTTTGGATAAAGCATCTCAACACAGCTTGCACTAGAACGACAGAAGAAACAATACATGTTATGCCGGTAAAAATAGAGTCTATGTCCTTGCACAGCTCAAGCTGAGGATTAGAATGATAGGCATACACATAGCATGACTTCAATCTCTCTAACATACTTCCTCTCCCCTTCTTGAGAAGATCTTTGTTTCGGTCGACCGAGAGCCCCTTCTGGCTATTGATGTCATAAGTAGCACAAAAAAATGCCAAAAGCAACAACATCATGCAACATACATTAATGATATGCTCCTCTCGGAACAACACGATCACGCCAGTGTACAATTGTGTGCATATGTTGACAACAACAGTCACTACAAAAATGCTCAAAGACAGCACATTAGACCAGTTTTCAGACTTCCTATTAATTCCAAGAGAAGGCATGAGAAATCCCATACATATGCATACTAATGTTGTGCCAGTAAGTTTTGACAGTTGATCATGAGCACTAGGCATTTTAGTCGTCAGATCTACGGGGATTTTTGCAGCTATTGCAAGGAGAGTTAAGGTTACAGAATTAAGTGAGAAGAATCGACAAGGTAACCATCTCTTCCTATTACGAAAACCAGATATGACATCGAAAAGTATGGAAAAGAAACATACTGAAGTTGCTATTGCAATGTATAAGCCAATGATAGGCATTGGAGAGGAATATCTGGAGTCATCCAATGTTCCATTTATGCATCCATGTCTTGCCATCTTCCCTTATGTGTTTTAGATGTGATGATGAACTCCTATTTATGCACTTGAGCTTTTAATGGACTTTAATTTGTTGCTTCTGTTGATCCTCTAAACGAAGCTTAATTACTTATCATTCAATATCTATCCTAAATTCCTAATTGAATTTTCATGTGGATGGCCTGCCAAAAAGCAAGGCAGCTAGAATCATGAACCGTTGAGGGCTTCGTCCGAATCGAATTGGGATTCGGATCCATTAATCGTAGGATTCATGCTGAAGTGAAGAATCATATGCAAATTTTATATTTCTAATATTTAGCTCATTTTTTTTTTCACATTATAGTTTTCATGATATTAAGATAAATTGTTACAGTAGTTAAACAATAGTACATTTCAAAAACTTGTTCTGTAAACTCACTATAAGTAAAAAAAAAAGGGTACAATACAGTTGTTAGTTGTTGAACACATTGAATAGCTCAACAACAAAGTGAAAAAATCATAAAGAAATTGAAATGTTGAAAGCACCTCTGAATTTAACAATTATTGTTTCAATTTTTCATCTTATTACATAATCAATTAAGTAATTTAAGATTTATCCCAAATTAGTTTCATATAAGATACAACTGTGGAATTAATAGCATTTCAAGTCCTGCAACACATTACAGTCACCAAGTCATGTTTGGCCACTTAATCAGTCTATTATATTTAGTCTAATTGTTGCAAAGTGCATATAACTAGCAATAGTTGTTATATAATGCAAGTATATCAGACAAGTTGTGCATTTTGAGAATTAGTAAACATGTCCATGACACAAATTTGCATTTATATTTATAAAATATGTCATCAATGAGCTTAAGAAATCAGTATACAAAGCAATGCCATGGTTCGAAACCATGAAAAGGACATTTGGAATTGACATAGTACATTGCTAATTTGCTCATGTTCATTCACCATTACTCCATTAGAGCTATTGGTTAATTGCCAAGTTATTGATATTGGTTCCAATTGGATATGACCACGGTACAAAATCCTCTAGTGACTCAACTTTACAAAGAAGTTTCAAGGAAAATCTTACCTAAGATTTTGTCTAATTCCTCTTGAACAAGATCAGAAGGTAATGCATCTCTCAACCTTCCAATAACAACAATTACTTGATGTATGTCATTATTCAACCGCAACGCTTCAGTATCAGATATGTTGAAAACTTTGAGGAGTTCCTCTCTAGAGCTTGGACCTTGCAATGCAGCTTTTGCAAACATAGACTTCTTCTTGTTCTCAAAGCTAGTGGAATTCAATTTCTTCTCGACGAAGTCGATAACTTCAAATTTTTTTTAAAAAAATCTTCCTTAGAGCAGATCCGCCATGAGGTATTATAAAAACTGTTGCAATTCTTACAAGAAGTACCATCGAAAAATATGACGTCGAGTTGCGAGTGGGGTTCGCCTTGAAAAATAGGACTAACGGGCATCGACGGAAGAATTACGAGTATACGGGTCGGAGAAATGAACTTGGTGGACGATCGAAAAATAAAATATAATAATAATTTAATTTGAGAAATTTTACGGGTCGTTAGTAACTTCGTTCGCGCGCGATGATGTGAGTCGTGGTGCATGCCGGGAGCAGGAACGTCCGAGAAAACTTAATTATTAGTCAAAAAGAAGATAAGGACAAGGGGGAGTCATACAAGTGAGTGCTCAAGAGTGGTTGGGCTGGTGTGAAAGGAAACCACAAGATATGCCTCGAGATATGAGTGTGAGTCAAGATGAGGCCCACACTATAAAAGGTGGGTCAACACCTTTCTCTCTCTCATTTTCTTCTCTCTCTTCTCTCTCTTCTCTCTCTTCTCTCCAAGCAAACAAAGAGGTGGCGGTGGAGGTCACCGGAACAGCTCCGACGAGGCGGCGATGGGACGATCCGAGGTAAGATCTTTTATCTCCTCGTCATTCCCTACGTGTTGGTGTTAGTTTTATTCGTGTTCGTCACGATGAAATTTGGACACCACGTCAAGATTTCGAACTCGATCGAAACTCTCGACGTTTTGGTGATCCTTACGACGATCAATATGAGTTTTGTGAAGGCAGTATTCGATTTGAAAAAGTTTTGGATTTTTTTAGGAATTTTTTGGGATTTTTCGAATTATTTTCGTTTTGAGTTTTCTGTCAATGATTCCGAACGTTTTGGGGTGTGTCGAAGGTGTTTTTTGAATGGTGTTGAGTTCCCGAAGAAAAATGAACCAAATCGGCTTAAGGCGGCGCAAACAGGGGGTGGGAAACACCCCCGACAGTCCTTCAAGCAGCGACGAGGCGCTGGGGACCGAGAGGGGTCTTTGTCCCCATGCCGTGGGGGCGCCCTCCGCCCCAAACGCCGTGGGAGGCACCAACGAGGGGAAACCATCACGGCGCCCCGGTGGCGCCCGGAACCCAGTTTTTTCCGAATTTTTCATAGATCTTCAGAATGAATTGGGAACTTCCCGGGGTACCTAAACAGGTCCAAATATGACCTAATGTTTGAGAAATCAACCCGAAAACATAACGAATAAAATTATGAAAAATTTATAGGGAATTTCAATTAAATGCGGAACAAAACGCTAACACTACCAAATTGGAACGAAAATGCTCACCAGGTACTTAGTGGATTGGTGACAAGCGTGCAGGGTCGTTTTGGTGACGTGTGAGAGCCGCGAACGCGGAGTTACACGTGGTATTAGTGAGTAAAACCAACAGGAGTACTTACATTATTTTATTTTTGCATTTAATTGAGCTATTATGTTTGTTGAGCAGTACTTCCTTGTGGATTATGATTTGTTGAATTCTCTTTGGTTATATCTATCCTTGGTGGTTTATCGGCTTGATTTTTGTTTGGATTCCTTAATGAGTGGTCTATTAGGTATAAGTGGACAATATGGCGCTCACGGTCTATACCGTGAGTACATGAATTCTGGACGTTGTTAAACCTGCAGTTTGGGATTGCGGTGAATGTATGTTGAACTAAGTGTGATGCTGCGGTGCCCGTATGCGAACTAAGTGTGATCCGGGGCTAAGTGCCTTATTCTAGACTGCCTTGGGTTTGTGTAGGTCCAAAATCATGTCTTGGAAGTCAGGTTGTAAACTAAGTGTGGCAACCTGGTGTACTTGGGACACTTAGATGCCTTTTCTTTTGCTTTGTGCTCTCGACACTTATTCATCGTTGTTATTTCAGTGATTCACTTATCATGCTATCTTTTTATAATCTTTGTGATATCCATGCATGATACTAGTTTAGCCATTTATGTGACATTTGAAATGCTGTTAAAACTCTATTGGTATTTTACTCTTTACATCACTGTACTCACAGTCTAGTTTGTGACGGTGGGCAGACCGACGATCAGACAAAGACAAGGGACTAGCGCTAGGCGATTGAAGTCGAGGACCACAAAGCGGTCTCCTCTCGCGTATTGAGTACGTTCTTGTATTATGTATTTATTTCGTTTTGTTGAACATGATTTTATGGGTTATGAGAGATCTTGGGCATATATGATATCATTGTTGTTCTCCTTTGACTTAGTATGGTTGATATACACACTTGTTGGGTTTCCACACCCTAGGATTTGTCTTAACTTAGTGTCTTTGAAGTTCATTGATTAGTTTGGAGTTTAATTGCCCCTGCTTTATCTGATAATAACTCACTAATTGATTAACTTCACATGTAAATGCGTAATAAATGGTAAAGGTTAAGGAAGGTTGACTAGGCCTATGTGACTCAGTGAGATTGGCTCGGGGGTACGTAAGTCTAGGCTGGGTGGTGCCCAATTCTAGGATTGTGGAATTTGGGGCCGTCACAACATTAGACCAGTTTTCTGAATTTCTATTAATTCCTAGAGAAGGCATGAGAATTCCCATCCATGTGCATATCAAGTTTTGACAGTTGATCATGAGCACTACGCATTTTAGTCGTGAGATCTACTGGGATTTTGACGGCAATAGCAAGGAGAGTTAAGGTCACAGAATTAAGCGAAAAGAATCGATAAGGTTAGCAACTCTTCCTATTACAAAAACCAGATATGACATGGAAAAGTATGGAAAAGAGACATACAGAACTTGCTATTGCAATGTATAATCCGATGATTGGCATAAGAGAAGAGTAGCTCCTTTAACATCCCCTAATCTCAATTAGAGAATATTCAGCCTGAAACCCTAATTAAGCCTCGGTAAATCAGATCGGACCTAATTAGAGCCAGCAGCCTTACCACAATTCCTGACAACAACCTATATATCTTGCTATTAATTAATTAAAATAAAACGCAGCGAAAAATTTAAAACTTTTTCCATAAATATAAAATATACAAATCCGATATAATCATCGGCATTAAACTTATTTTCCCTCCCTGATTATTACAACATCATAAAACAATGAAACATATATACAACACAAACTCATTGCACCGTAGAGAAGATACTAAACTCCCGATCTTCTCCTTTCCTGAGTTTCAAGTCCTAGCGTACGTGTGACGGCCCCAATTTTCCCCATGCAATTGGGTACGCCGAGCTAGACCCGTACAAGCCCCGAGTCATCACTCGGCGACTGACGAGCCTAGTCACCTTCAACTTAATCAATTTAGTTATTTATGAAAGAGTTATTGCAATAATACACAGCGGAAGACTAAAACATTTATAATAAAGGGGAAAATAACTCATTCAAGGGAAGTAAAGGAATTCTATAAGTGTGGAAACCCCGGGTTTTCATGCACAATTCAATAAGTAATTATACATGATACCAGTCTCATTAAAGTACCAAGTTCAATAATCCCAAAGCATGTATATATAAAAACGGTATACATAAAAGCAAAACATAAAGAAACCTATAAAATAGTCTCCAAATCCAGTAGCTAATCCTCACAATAGATCACCTAGGCGGGGTCCTTTACCCTTGTCTTTTCTCCGCCCTATCGCACCCACCGTCACAAACTAGACGGTGAGTAACTGAATAAAATCGAATGTAATGCCGTAAAGAAGATAACGAAGAATTCATGATAATACAAGTAAAGCGATCTAAATATCATGCGGTATTAAAATGACAGAATTTAAATAGACAAGGTGCATGATAAACAGACTAATAGATATCAATCGAAATTCAAGTGTGTTCCAAGGAATCAAAAGAGGCTCATAAGTGGTCTAGTCCATAGCATAACGGCGAAGACCTCGCGAGGTCTTCCGGGCATCGACTCAAACGAAAGCACGGTATGATGATGGTAAGGGACTCGAACCCCGACTCGGTGTCACACGGTCACTAAGGGTGGTCACACACTCGTGGCCACGAGTGCCCACGTTTTATCCCTCTAGTGCAGTCCTAGTACTTTTCGGACAAAACACTTACGCCGGAATCACACAACAAGAAATGGAATGGAATACCAATAATAGTGAATAACAAGACCGAATAAATGATAATGAATCACATGACATTTTCTTACCGGCTTACAAACATACAAATGCTTTTTAAGGCAAATGTACTTACGAACTATCGTAACCCGCGTACAATGCTCCCGCGACTTCTAACGCGTATCCCCGAGTTTCCCGCTACCTAACAAGGTTGGAAACTCGTGTTAATAGGTTAAGTCATTAACTAAACCTACGTTGTATCCCAAGTGTTCTCCCAGTGTTTCGATGACTCGAATAACGCGATGAAAATCGAAAATAAATTCCCTCATGTTTTTAGTATACATTATAGTGCGACTTCGACTCGCGGTGAGGGAGTGACCTCCGACCACCACCGTCCAGCCAGGTGTGGCGGTGTCGTGGGCGTGGAGTGTAGGCCGAGAAGTGAGAGATCGAGAGAGAAAAATCCGTGAGAGCACACGAGAGAGAAAACCGTGAGGTGAGTGAGATAAAAAAAAATAAATAAAAATAAAATGTTGTTTGCAAGATTCGATCCCCAGTCACGTTACCTCATCAAACTCATTCATTACCAACTACTCCAGCAAGCCAATTTTATTTTATTTTTTTATATTTTTTGCATATATGATATACCCCACAACCTAACAACAGTGAGAAAATAGAGAGCTAGAGAAAGAGAACCACAGAGAGGCCGTGAGAGAGAGGGTGAGAGAGAGAAGGCTGAGAGATCAGAGAGACCGAGGTGAGAGTGGTTACCTCTCGGCTAGGGTGGCTTTCCTGGGGATTATTTAACTCGTCGGCGAGAAGAGGAGGGTGGCGGTGGTGGTGAGAGGCCGAGTGAAGAGAGGAGATCAAGATGAAGAGAGGGAGAGGGAAGGGTTGGTGGCGGTGATAATTGGAGAAGAAAATGATTACTAGGGTTTCTTTCCATCATTTTGTATATATATAAAATATAAAGGTTAATTGACCATTTTGCCCTTGAGTTTAAACTTACCCAACCCTTGGACAAATACCCTTATGAGTCATTTGACTCTTCCTCACAATCTAACACATATCCCCATCTCCATGACCATCCAATGGTCCTCCTCACTCAATCGTGTCACTTTAACAATCCTATCCATATTAATCTATTAATTTAACCACATTAATTTTATTAATTTACCAATAAGGTTACACAAATTCTCGCCTACTCGATTGCATCGTTTCCCGCGTTTGACACGCTTCTCGAGGCGATCCCACCCTCGGGATTTGAATAAATTCCCTCATGTTTTTAGTATACATTATCGTAAAAATTTTATTTTCCTCAACCCGTTTTTCCTTGTTCTCGACTCCCATAACACGCGTAGTCTAGCCCTCGCCTCGCCAACTAATTAATTAAATTAACTAAAGATTCATTTATTTGTATGTTTTACTCCCCGTTTGCATAGGCGTAGTCTCACTCAATTTAAAATCGCCGAACGGCGCGAGACCCGAAACATACTAAAATACTAATACATACAATCAAAGAATCATAAAATCACTTCTGTCGACTCCTGAAGTTCGAAATACTTGTCCGGTATTCACATAGCCGGGTCGGTTAAAATTTGAGGGTCATTGCCATATCTCCCCATTTATTAGAATTTTAGATTCCCAAAATTAATCTAATAAGTAAACTAAATTAATGACTTCTTCGCAACTCCCTCACAAGATCGATAAAATCTCAAAGTGAGTCATTTCTTGACCTCCAAACTATTCGTGACCCTTTAGTGGAGAGAACTTGAGGTATTCATAATCTCTCCAGAATCATACTAATCTCTAGCAATCCATCCACAACTACCGGATGTTATCGTAACCACGAGGAGATCGGGGCAACCACTATACCCGAAATCCATATCACTATGTTCCCACTTCCATCAAGGAATGGGTGGGGCCGCATGTAGTCCTCTGAGTCGTCGATGCCCAGCTTTTACGCGGCATGGCATGTCGCACGCTCGTGATTTATTCCTCGACACCTCTCGGAACATCATTCCCCGGTCACCAAAATAATGTCGCATATCGGCGCACATCTTAGGTCGACCCGGATACACAACCAAACCGAAACGATAAATCTCCGAAGTAACTCTTCACAAGACATCGGACCCCAATACGGAATCCCCGGTCGCCCGCGATACCTCTAAAGCATGAGTCCGTCGACCGAGGCTCGTGCGACAATATGAATTATCCACCATCTCATTGCACCTGGCCGTATGACGCCTGTCGCCTTGCCGCTCCTCACGCACAATGCCAAATGTAGACGGTCCACAACATCGTTTGACCAATGATATCTGGGTTACCGGCAGTAGTCGCTCTGCACGTCCGTGATCTCATCAACTCGAATACACTCACATAAACCACGGCTCGTAGGTTCTTTAACATATAACTACCTCTCAGCATCCGATCCTTTGCGGCCTTGACAGCATATCCAGCCAATAACGTTGATCTTCTAGTATCCATAAATCGGCTTATATAATGTTTATATCTAGTTCGCACTTGTCTCCTCTGGCTTAACCGTAGGCTTCATAACGCATTGAGCAGATACTTTAGATCCTGCTTTCTCAATCGCGGGACTACCTCAAAGTCACTGGGCATACTCGCTCATCATCGCTGAATTGCAAACTAATGGCTAGTCACTTCAGACAGCTCAATAAGCTATCACCAACTCGCGTGAACTCGCGAATGTCACTTCCAATGTTTGATTTTATCTCGGCCTTCGATCAGAGGTCCCAACCAGTAGAACTAATTCAAAACAACCTAATTCAACTAAAGTTCCTATATGCTCGGTAAGTGACTCCCAAACAGATTATCAATTATCAATTACTATCAAGAAATAATATATAACAACGTGCAACCAATGCATATTTAAAGGACCATTTAAATAAATATAATCAATACATAAACAAATGCAAGTTCATTGGTCTATTGCAATATACCCATGATTTGTACTTTCAATTTCGGCATTTGAATTGAGTCGCCCTCTCACATCTTCAAGAACCAATCACTGGACATCTAACCAGTTCTTGTTAATGCGTCGCCAACTCATAAATCATAGAGTCGCACTCCCCATCATCACTAAACCAATCACTGCTCATCTGATTGATTTATGAGTGATGAGCTGCCAACTCAAATGGAAAGCATTGTTCGGGATAATTCCCAAGTCACTGGGGCGCGGTGATGGTTAGCAACTCCACCACAGTTCCAAACCCCAGGCCGATCCGTCCCATCAAACCTCTTTCCGAATTCATTTTTCATTTCAAAACAATTTGTGTAAAACAAAACCAAATCATGGTACATTGCCTCATTCCCAGTCCTAAACACTACGTGCTCTAATAATACTAATTTACATTGCATAATTGATAAAAAGTACGAGTCCACTTACCTGTCCTGAGCTTTCCTCAAGTTTCCTTCAGGTTTTTCCTAGCTTTTCGGGGTTCCATCACGCTTCCCAATGCGCTTATACCTATATCACACCTTTTGGTATCAATTTGAGTTCAATATCTATGAATTGAAACCCTTAAACCACCCTCAAAGCTCATTTCCAACTATTACACTTAAAACAATTTTTCCACTGTTTTGCATTGTCCAGCGTGCTAAGGCCAGTGCCCAACGCGCTGGACAGCTGCGCTGCTTGCATATCAACCGTGATCGGCATGATAGAATTTGACCCAAACGACGTCCAAACGTCCTACAACTTCAGGGAGAGTCTCTCACAAGCTCTCACTACCTATGTATGTGATCCTATCCACAACAGAACACCACACACCATCACCTGAATTACCACCACAACAACAACCACGACAACAACAACAACTCGACAGCCACAACAAAATCACACTCACCTCAATGTCGTGGTTTCGCTGACCTTGAGCTCCTCTCGTTCTCGAGCTCTCCTCTTCTCGACTCCCTCTCGCTGTCGAGTTCTGTAACGACCCGAAAATTTGGTTATTTGTGGATGATGATGCATGTATTAGTATATTAGTATTTTACGGGTCTCGAGCCGTTCGGGCTATATTTTAATTGAGTGAGGTGTCGCCTAGTTAAACGGGGTTTTCGGGAACCGTTTTAGTGGATATTATTAATAAACAAAGTCAAATAAAAAACATGACCTAAGTTGAGAAAATAAAACTCTAACAATAAAGTATAACATAAGCATGAGGGAATTTATTCGAATCCCAAGAGTGAGACCGCCTCGAGAAGCGTGTCGGACACGGGGCACTGTGTACCGAGTAGGCGGAAATTTGTGTGACCTTATTTATAATTTAATAAAATTAATCTAATGGGTTAATATAAGATAAGATTGTTAAAGTGACACAAGTGAGTGAGGAGAGCCATTGGATGGTCATAGAGATGGGGATATGTGTTAGATGAAGAGGATAAGCCAAATGACCCATAAGGGTAGCTGGCCAAGGGTTGGACAAGTGAGAGTTCAAGGGCAAATGGGTCATTTCACCTATGTTACATATATATATATATATATATATATATATATATATATAAACAAAGAAAACCCTAATACACACTGTTCATCATCTCCCCCACTCAACAGCCGCACTATTCACCCTCCCACCTCTCGTCACTGCCACCCGCCCCACCTACGACCGGCCGACTCCGACGAGGCTAGAGAGACCGGTGGACCGCCATCGACGAGGTGAGACCCTACTCTCTCTCTCTCTCCCTCTCGGCCTTTCACTCTTGGCAGTGTGCACTCGACGTCCTCCTCCTCTCGGCTGGACTGTCACCACCGCCACCTCCTAGGACGCTGGAGCATCCACCACCCACCGGAGACACCTAGGTGAGCCTCTCCCACCTCTATCTCTCTCTGTCCGATTTCCAATTCATGAATGCACTCCTTTCTTTTTGTTTCTTTCTCCCTGTTCGATTTTCAGCTCATGAACCACCATATTTTTGTTTTGAATCTGGTGATGCAATGACCATGGACGCCACACCGGAGTCGAACTCATCGAACCACCGGTGCTCAGGCGATCTAGAGAGCAACCAAAGTGTGATTTATGAACGGTGTTCACTGTTTTATCGATGTACATATTTAGATATTGTTCTCCCCTGTTTTCGAAACTGTGTATGTTTGGGTGAACATCCGGGATTCTATGGCAGTCCAATACAAGTTACGGACTGTCTTGGACTCCCGGCATAAGTGAACGACGAGGGCGAAACACGACTTTGTCGATTTGAGTCTCGGATGCGTGAGGAAGGAGAACGTAATAACAGTGGGTTGTTTGAGGAGGAAAATGAAGTTTGTTAATGGGCCTCAATAGTGTAGGCCCAATAAAGGCCCACTAACTTACCTTACTTAACAGCCCATGTGAAAAAAAATGCATAGCATGTATGAAAAGCCCACCGTGTGTAGATGTAGTTGTGTGAAGTGTATGTGGAGTGTTGTGGTGCATAGGTGACGGTTTTGGTGAATGTGTGTGTGGGTGGCTGTTCTATATGTATGGGGTGTGGCTGTGTATGTGCACACCCCAGTTGGGGTGTGGGTGTGCACTATAGTAGAACTGTTTATGAGATGTATGTGTGTGAGTTTCGATTAGCATAACAATGTGTATAGGTGGCTGTTTTTGGTGTGGGTTGTGTGCAAGGGGTGTACACTGTGTGTACACCACAGTGGGGTGTACACAGCACTGTGTGTGTACACCACAGTGGGGTGTACACAACAGTTGTATATGTGTGGAATGAAAAAAAAATGTGTATAAAGGACATCAACGATAATATGGGTTGCATTAATTGAAGGAAATTGAAACAAAGTTCATGAGTATTATCCTAAAACTAAATACTAATCCTAAACCTATATTCGGGACTTAAATCGTTGTCAGGTAGTCGAGAAACACGGGAAATGCGTTAAAGTCTCGGAGTGAGTACCGGGTCACGCTAGATCATGTAAGTACATGCATGCCTCATATGTGTGTACGTTAGTGACGCAGCGTAAACGCTTAAACAAGGAATAATCCTTAAAGTTTTTTTATAAAACTTGAAATTGAATAAATTGATAAAAAATTGATAATGATTACAGCCCTAATCATGGCTTTATATAGGCCATTAGAAACTCTAATCCTTATACAACTCAAATTCCTAATCTTTCTATGAATCAAAGTCCTAATCCTTCTAAAACATAATTCTTCTATGACTCAAAACACCTAATCCTACTAAGACTCTAAAAACGATTTAAATAAATTAAATTACTAAAATACTCTAACTGAATAAGAAAATAGAAAGTTCTTAATAAAGTCCTAAACTCAATCGGATTCCTGAAAAACATCCGCAACTACCACGCCATCATTCTCTCCCACCTGAGAAAAACTCGACCTCGAGTTTTCTGGATACAAAGGCTCATCATCTGGATAAAATGGAAAAATATCCGCCACATTAAATGTTTTGGATATTCCCATACTAGTAGGCAGACCAACAACATATGCATTATCATTGATCTTCCTCTCAATCAAATACGGTCCATATTTCTTGGACTGCAACTTACTGTACTGGCCAACGGGGAATCTCTCTCTTCGCAAAAACACCATTACCTGATCACCAACAGCAAAAATCTTTTCCTTACGATGCTTATCAGCTGCCTGCTTGTACTTGGCATTAGATTCCTCAATCTTCCTTCGAACTGCCTCTGTAGTGGACTGCCAATTCTCGTTCCCTATAAGGATCTGTCTCAGCACCAACGCATGCACCACCTGTGACTCCTTCACGGCTTCGTCCATCTCATGCTCAGTTTGTGTCATTATAAGGAAAGACCGTTCCTCCACTTTAGAAGTCTTGGAACGGTTACTTGCCTTTAAAGGAAGCAAGTTAAACGTCACTCCCTCCTTCTCCAATTTATACACATTATCGCGCCCCGCGTGTTGTGCATTAACATCAAACTGCCAAGGTCGTCCAAACAGCAAATGACAAGCATCCATATCTACCACATCACAATATACCTCATCCTTATAAGAGCCAATGGAAAAAGGTACCCTGCAGCGCTCTGTCACCTGCACTTTCTCAGTTGCCTTTATCCAGCTTATAGAGTAAGGACTGGGATGCTTCTCCATCTTCGCCAAAGGTGCCTCAGCTGTACCTCTACCGATGATGTTCTCACAGCTTCCACTATCTATGATCAGTTCAAACACCTGGCCATTGATAGTGCATCTCGTCCGAAACAACTTGTGTCGCTGACTGCCATCTTCTAGTTTAGGAGTTAACATCAGCCTTCTGATCACACAATTCTGTTCCTCTCCCTCATCATAGTCATTACTATCATCATCCTCTCCATCAGGACCGCAATAAACTTCCTCTTCTTCATCTCTTTCAATCACATTAACCTGCTTTCTATTAGGACATTCATTCGATCTGTGACCAGACTGCCCACAACGATAGCACTTGCCCACAATAGGCTTAGCATAAGGATTTGCGGTTGCCTTTTGTCCCTCTTTCTGTTCAGCAAGTTTTTTTCCTGGTCCCTTATCTTCCTTCCGTTCATTACTTCGATTCCAACCCTGGGTGGACTTACTCCGCTCTGCAAAACTCCTTGAAGTTTCCTCTCCGCTATTAGTCCTCTGGTAATTATCACTACCATAGGTTCGCCGATTGCCCTCATATCGATTTCCACCTCTGTCCTGCATCATTAATTCAGCCTTAATGGCTAAATTTTTCGCCTCGGTGACAGTTCTTATAACCTGCACTCCAATTTTCTCTCGAACTTGCAGGTTCAATCCATCAAGGTATCGTGTAACCTGATGAACCTCGCTCTCCCTCAAATCATTCCTCTCAACCAGTCATGAAATCCGCCGTATATTCATGAACAGATCTCTGACCCTGCCGACAGCGCTGGTATCGCTGAAACAATATCTGCTCATAATCTGGGGGTAGAAAATCTCGCTGGAGCAACTGCTTCATTCTATACCATGTCCGAACAGGCTGTTTACCTTCTCTCTCTGTAACGCTTTACTACTCAGCCTCTCTCCCACCAGCGAGATGCTCCACTCTTCAAACGACAAGCCACCAATTTCACCCTTTTTTCTTGAGGAATTTCCATATACTCAAAAAAATGGTCTACTTCGGCGATCCAATCAACAAAGTCCTCGATGTTCAGATTACCAGAGAAACTAGGGATGTCCATTTTCAGCCTAAAGTCGCCCCTATCATGATTACCCCTATCATAATAATCATGATTATGCTGATTATTGTTGTTATTATGTCTGCCGACTCCATCTCTCCTAACAGGTCTGCCCTGATCCTCGGCCAGAATCATATCCTCCTCCTCGTCACTGGAGTCACCACCAGCAACTCGACCTCTAAAATTCGCAGCCACTGGTGCAATAGGAGCATCGCCTCGAGCACGCTGATCTCTTGGACGTTGTTCACCATCACCTTCGTGTCTGTTGGCATTCACCCCAAGGGCATCAAATCTGTTAATCATCGCATCAAAGCGCTCATCCATACGCCGGAATTGTTGATCAAGATTTGTTTCCAAGGTTCTGATTGCCGCCTCTTGAGCCTCCACTTTGGTTCGCAAGGCTTCAACATCCTGAACGACGTTCTGAATGCCACCGCTTCCACCGGACATCATTAGTAAGAACGGAATTCACGCTCTGATACCAACTGACGCAGCGTAAACGCTTAAACAAGGAATAATCCTTAAAGTTTTTTTATAAAACTTGAAATTGAATAAATTGATAAAAAATTGATAATGATTACAGCCCTAATCATGGCTTTATATAGGCCATTAGAAACTCTAATCCTTATACAACTCAAATTCCTAATCTTTCTATGAATCAAAGTCCTAATCCTTCTAAAACATAATTCTTCTATGACTCAAAACACCTAATCCTACTAAGACTCTAAAAACGATTTAAATAAATTAAATTACTAAAATACTCTAACTGAATAAGAAAATAGAAAGTTCTTAATAAAGTCCTAAACTCAATCGGATTCCTGAAAAACATCCGCAACTGCCACGCCATCAGTTAGTAGACCAGCAAGAAAGTAATATGTGATTTATACCTCCTCTATTTATTGCTATTGTTGCATTGATCCTTTACTTGATATTCCATTCCGTTTTCCTTGGTTGTATGTTCTTGGCACGAGTGTATGTCTCGAAGGTATCATGTGGTCCCGCACTAGCTGGGACAACGAGGGTGCCTCCTGCAGGGGTAACTGACCACCCCTAGTGATGTGTGTCTTGGAGTGCTTGGATTCGAGAGGTGTTGCGATGCCTCTCGATTTCACGCTATAGCTAGTGTTGCGACATTGCCCGGGGAGATCTTGCGAGATTTTTTCCGTATTGCTGTGAAATAGACCACTCATGGGCCTCTTTTGAATTTTAGAACATGCAAAATATCGATTGTTTATCTTTCAGTCTCCTTATCATGCATTGATTTATTTACTTTCCAGTTATTTCATTTCCGCATGATACTTAGACTGCTTTTCTTGTTATAATCATAAATTATTGTTACATTCTTCTGGTACTACTAGCAATTTTATTCAGTTACTCACCGTCTAGTTTGTGACGGTGGGTGCAGCTAGGGTGGAGAGCAGCAAGGGCAAGGGGCCCTGTCTAGGAGATATACTTTGAGGATTAGCAACGACATCAGAGAGACTCTCTAATAGGTATTTATATTTTTGCTGATGTGTATATCGTTTTATACTTATATTGTTGGGATCATTGAACTTGGTATTCCATTTGTGAGACTGGTATCATGTATATATATGCCTATCGAATTGTACATGAATACCCCGGGGTTTTCCACACTTATAGAATTCTTAATTTCCCTTTGATTGAGTTATTTCCCTTTGTTAAAATTGTTTTAGTCTTCCGCTGTGTATTAATGCAATAACTCTTTCATAAATTACTGAATTGATTAACTTGAAGGCTGACTAGGCTCGTCAAGTTGCCAAGTGATGATTTGGGGCCTGCACGGGTCTAGGCCGGGCGTACCCAATTGCATTGGGAAATTGGGGCCGTCACAAGTTCTCTCCCCCCCTCTCTCTCTCTCGCTATACATACATATATATATATATATATACACACACACCAGCTGTGAATCAGTTACCACTGCCTCGAGATGCACATCTCATCATCTCGAGGATTCTCCAAACTTATCCCACTTACCGCATTATCCAGCGCATTGGCTACTGACCAGACACTATTTCTTGATTTTTCTTCTCTTTCCAAGCATGCCTTCGAGTCCAGTTGCTATACTCGCGTCTTAGTGACTTACGCATTTCCCGCATCGACCCCGCGTGTCACTACGTGACCCACACGTCACATTATAACCGTATTTTCTATTTAATATATATTTATATATATCCAAATATATATATAAATATATCATTATACGTTTATCATTTCGTTTACACTACGTAATTCCTCCACCGAACATTCTCGGTCAATAACGCTAATCCGCATATCATGTGTGTCATTCTTAACCCACACATGGCATTAAATATTCCCTTATTAATTCAATTATTCATTTATACATACTAATACAGTCCATACAAACACAATACAACACACAAATCCACGCACGCGTTAATCGAGACAAATCGGGCTTAATCACAAGCCTAACTCAGATTAATTACTATTCAGATTAACACTAATCACGTGCTTAAGGTAACGGGTCGTTACAGCTGCTGTCATCCAATGTTCCATTTATGCATCCATGTCTCTCCATATGTCTCACCATTTTGCTTACCTTTAGAGGTTTGGAAATGCTTAGGAGAAATTGGATTGACTTGGTTAACAAAACTCTTCAACAAAGTTTTAAAATCAAACCGGATGCCAAAGGATTGGAGAAGAAGCATGCTTGTACCAATTTTCAAAAACAAAGGAGATAATCAAAGTTGTTCAAACTACCGAGGAATTAAACTTATGATCCATACTATGAAACTTTGGGAGAGGATAATTGACAATAGACTAAGAAAATAAACAACAATATCAGATAATCAATTTGGTTTCATGCCTGGAATGTCAACTATGAAGACAATTTTCCTTGTAAGAAGATTGATGGAAAAATATAGAGAAAAGGAAAAGGATCTTCATATGGTATTTGTAGATTTAAAAAAAGCATATAATTGGGTTTCTAGAGATGTTCTTTGGTGGGTTCTAGAAAGAAAAGGAGTGCATGCTAAATACATAGATACTATTAAGGATATGTATGAGGGAGTAGTAACGAGTATAAAGACATTTGGAGGAACTACAAACGAATTTTCCATTATGATAAGACTACGTCAAGGAATCGACTTTAAGCCTATATCTCTTTACTCTAGTTATGGATGAACTAACTAGGCATATTCAAGAGGATATGCCATGGTTTATGTTATTTGCAGATGATATTGTCTTAGTAGACGAAACAAGAGATGGAGTGAATAGGAAATTAGAACTTTGGAGGAATACATTAGAATCTTAAGGCTTTAGGTTGCGTAGGACGAAGACTGAATACACGCACTGTGAGTTTAGAAATACTAAACATAAAATGATGGAGTGGTAAAATTAGGGGAAGTAGAAGTTCCTAAGGTAAAACACTTTAGATATCTAAGATCAATCATACAAAATGATGGCACTATTGAGAATGATGTTACACATATAATTCAAGTTGGATGAAAGAAATGGAGGAGTACAACATGTGTGATTTGTGATAGAAATATCCCTACAAAGTTAAAAGGAAAATTTTTTAGGATCGCAATTAGGTCAGCTATGCTCTATGAAATTGAATGTTGGGCGGTAAAGCAATAACAATTACATAAAATGAACGTAGCAGAAATGAGGATGCTTAGGTTGATGTGTGGCAAAGCTCGTAAAGATAGAATATGAAACACATAAATTCAAAGAAATGTAGGAGTAGCACCAATCGACACAAATATTAGGGAAGAGCGATTGTGGTGGTTTGGATACTTGCAAAGACGACCTACAAAATGCTCACACTAGAAAACTTGACACAATAGAAACTGACGAAATTCGACGAGGTAGGGTAGACCGAAGTTAACTTGGGATGCATTAATTAGGAGGGACTTGAATGGTTTGAAATGCTCACCATCAATTAGACAAAATCGAGCACAATGGAAGAGTTTGATCCATGTAGCCGACCCCAATTAATTTGTGATTGAGGCTATGTTGTTGTTGTTGTTGTTGTAATTTGATGATAAATTTCAATGAATTTGTGGTTTAAATAAATTTTCATTTGTTTTGTTTTTTGTTTTTCAAATTATCCAACTTGGCCCCATTAGAGCTACCATTCAATATTTGTGTATGAGAAAGTTAAAACTTCAATACTCATTTCATAGGTGCTGATGAGAAGAATGATGTGCAGCTTTTCTACTACTTCATCAAGTCAAAGAGAGATCCTACTATGAACCCTCTTGTTCTATGGCTTACAGGAGGCTCAAGTTGCTCTGCCTTCAGAGAGCTTGTTTATGAAATAGGTCCTTTGAAATTCAAGCATATTGAATACATGAGACTTGCCTTCTTTGGAGTTGAATCCACACTCAAAGACTAAAGTAGGTGTACTTGTGTCATTTTATTTTAAATCTAACATGTATGTGATGAGATTATATGATTGAAGAGTTGTTGTTGTTGGAAAATTTTAGGTTTTCAGCGTAAAATGTGTCAGTTTATGACGTACCACTAATTTAACTATGCTATCTTGATTTTAAAAATGTGTTGGTACCAATTGATACCAAATTCTCAAAATTGATTGAGCTGAACTTCTCTGCATCAATCATTCCTCATATCAGACAAAACTCAAATCCACATAGAACAGTTTCAAGAGTAGCTAATGCCCTAATTTGAACCCAAAAAAAACACACACAATCACTAATTTTTATCGACAAAACACGAAAGTAAACTCGGATTATCAGATCTAACAAGCAAACATGAACTAAATTACGCAATCAATATACTGTGCATACAATCTGATTTAGAGACAAACCATGACATTCCAGATTTAGACCAGCAACACAAAACAATGGCAGCAAAGATAAACTAGTGACAAACCATGACATTCCAGATTCAGACCAGCAACACAAAACACAACACAAAACAATGGCAGCAAAGATCGATGGTTGAAGGAATTGATGAGATTGAAAGGATTCCATACCTTATAAAGGAGATCTGACGAACATTGAAGCCGACGAAACCACCTGATGCGAATCGCCGCAATGCGAGATATGCGAGAAAGATGCGCTCGAGATCTGGTGAGGTTGAGCGAGAGAGAATTGGTGAGGTTGCGCGAGAGAGAAAACCTAAATCCAACGCACGAACGCCGAAATGTCGATGCCAAGAGCGATCTGGTGAGGTTGCGCGAGCGAGAGTTCAATCGGTAGTGAGAGATCTAGAGCGAGAGTGTGAAAGATCGACAGTGAGCGAGGGTGTGAGAGATCGACACAGGGAGATCGAGAGCGTGAGTGTGAGAGATCGACAGTGAACGAGAGAGTGAGAGCGAGAGAGTGATAGTTCGAGATGATCAAACCAATCTCCCCACAAAACCCTAGGACTTTACGATTAAGTTTTAGGGTTTTTTTAAAGCAGAAAGTGAGATGTGGAGTTTGAACGTTGTATATTATTCCACTTTAGATAATGGTAGCCGTTATGTTAAGATAAACATGACGGCAACCGTCATCTTTACTTATCTTTACCTTGTTTTGTTATTTAACTTTTCATTTCTTTAATTATTTGGTTTTGTCTTCCAAGAAGTTGCTTGATGTTTGAAGGCATTGACCCTGTTGACTACTTGGACATCATTGAGTAAATATATGTCTACTACATCTTTCTAATGACAAAGAATGTGAAGAACAATAAAAATAAAATGAATTTGTGAACATATTAATGTATGATTATGATTACTAGTGAAAAAAAAATATTTAAATTATCAACAAAAGGAAGGAAAGAAGAAATACCAAATAAACTCAACAAAGCTTCCAAAAGAAAAATGTATCAGAAGTGAATTTGTAATGTTACATCTAAGACATATATAATGAACTTACACAACCTTGACGATTTCACGACCTTGAGCATGCAACAGCAGAAAGAACGCGCGTGACAAGGATATCTCCTACTGAGTAAGGCACACCATTAACATTCTGGAAGAAGGTGCTATATCATCATACATCAAGTTAGTAATATTAGCTCCAAGTGTAAACCACAATAAATAGAAAGCAAAAGTTTAAATGCGGATCCTATCGCGAGGAGTTGATATCACTTTGGTATAATATAAAATTGCTATGACATTGAAGGAAAACAAAAAGGAAATTCATCTAGTTCAGTAAACCATTGAACATAGGTCTCTAGCTGTTCATAATGCAAATAATTTATGACGCAACTTTTACTTTTTCGTTACAGTCTTCATTTCTTCCCGAGATCTCCACATCCTTCACAATTGTAAGTACTAGAGAATCTCGTTTAACATGTCGACAAACATTTGTTCAGGAAACCAATACAACTTTTAAAAACCGCATAATCATAAGAGGAACTATTTTATCACACAAATTTCTCTGATCAAGTGTATGTTCTTTCTTGATTTTAGAACTGCTCAATCAATGAAAATACAGGACGCGGGGTGCTTTGTAGGAGAGCTAGCAAATTATTACAAAAAACTTAAACAATGTATGCAAGAAGCCGACGGTTCGATCGATACCTGTCGAGAAAACCCCCTTGGATGGATTTCAGTCCAAGGTGGAGTGTTGAGATGTGTGGACCGAAATAATAGTCCCACATTGGAAAGTAAAACTACTAAATGAAGTATATAAGTGATTGTCTCCCCTCTAATAGTATCGAGGCCTTTTGAGATAAAACCCCACACCTAAAAGATGAAGGGTAGTTAAGTTGGGGACAATATCGGTACTGGGGAGATCAATGGCTCGCGGAGAAGTGCCGCGGGCGGCCGCTTACGAGTAACGTACCGCGAGACGGAAAACTTCAACATGGTATCAGAGCTTCTTAATTCTTAAGGGCCTGTAAGTGTCATACGATGGTCTCCACCACAACATCATCTCTTCCACCTCCAACCTTCAATGGTGAAAATTATGAAGTTTGGGCTGTCAAGATGAAAGCCCATTTGAAGGGTCTTTGTCTATGGCAATGTGTTGAAGGTGAGCAAAGAGAGGTTCTATTTGAGGAATGAAGTGGAAGATAAAGTGGTTGAATGCACTTATATAGCTAAAGCACCATTGTCCAAGTATTGCAGGTTAAAGAAAGAAGAGCATGCAAAATTGGTGGAGTCAACCACTGAAGAGGATCTTTTTTAGCAAGTGATGAGAAGTGCATCATATGAGTTTTATGGAGAGAAGTGCTCCAAGAAAGTTGAAGAGAAGTGCGTCAAATAACCATTGAATTGAAGTGTGCGAAGAGAAGTGCTTTGCAAAACTTGAAGTTTGATTTATATTTTCTATTTCACTTGTAGGAAATTTGAATCAAGGAGGAATATTAGAATATATGATTCAAATTTATTAAAGCTTGGTGTCACTTTATTTATTGGAGTTGTAAGTTCAGTTTTGTTATTGTTGCATGAGTCATGTGTGTTAACTGTCAGTCAATTAGTGGTGTAGTAGGTAGTTTAGTTAGAATGAGTTTGAATGAGTTTGGGACATGTGTCGTGTTGTGAGTAGAAAGATGGGGCAGTTACATTTAGTGGATATGTGGTTAGATGTGTTATGCAGTTGACCAAGTTTTCTATTTGTAATTCAGTTATGGGTAAGCATTATAAATATTTACTCACTGTGAACATCTGAATATATGAAAATAAAGAGAACATCATCTCTGTTTTTGTTTAGCTTACTGTTTTTTATTTTTAATTCCAGAAATTATCAACAGAATTAAAAATAAAAAACAGTAAGCTAAACAAAAATAGAGATGATGTTCTCTTTATTTTCATATATCTTTGCTAATGATGGAGTACACATTTATAAGCAACCGTTTGACACACTAACTGATTTTTAACTTGGTACACACCATTAACAATAAATAGTTGAGTAACTACTTACTACCTTGACTCTAATCATGACACATGTCCCACTCTCTAGCTAATATAACTGACCACATATTGACTCAGTAACCACATATTGACTCAGTAACTTCAACATTGTGGGCATATTTTTGAGAGCTCACAGCTTACATGACACACATTGTCACACAACATTAATACCCATGCATCTGAATTTGAATCATAGTTCTCTTTCTAGTAAAAATCTGATTAGTTTCATGGTCTTACAGATGAAAGTGTCATCAGAATCTCCAAAGTAAGGCACTTCATTTACATTTTTGTTCCCTTCAAATTTCATGTTGGTCTTCTTCTGATCAATGAAATGATCTTATATCGAGTTAATAATGTTGATCGGAGATAATTAATCATTGAACATAGACCTCTAGTTGTTAAATTATGCATATAATTAGGAGTTTGCAAATAATTACTAGAGAATTGAACAATATATGTATGTCAGTATGTGTGTAGCAGAGAGCAAATTAAAGAAAATGAAGAAAGAGAATTAACTTCCATGAACTTTATTACATAATTTAACATTAGTACTTGACATAGATAAAGCGCGATAAAATAAGCACATAGGCAATGTCATGGTTCGAGACTATGATCACATTGGTCTCATGAGTCCAAGACATATATTATTGGCCATTGATCATTCGCCATTGGAGCCATTGGTTATCAAAGTTTTGATATTGGTTCCGGTCGGATATGTCCATGGTACATAAGCCTCTGGTGACTCAACTTTACAAAGAAGTTTCAACGAAAATCTCATCGCCTTTTCATAATCTTCGGGACTGCTCTCAGTGATTTCCTTTTAAATGGCATTATATAGGCAATTGAGTGAGAAATTCATTCAACATATCGACAAACAGATGTTCGATGTAGTCATGTATCTGTTGGATTGATCTGAGATTTCGATGCCTAATGAAGTCTGTGATGATTTCCAATTCCTCTTTAACAATATCATCAGGCAATGCACCTTTCAACCCTCCAAGAACATCAATTACTTGATGTATGTCGTTGTTCAACTGTGACGCTTCAATGTCAGATATGTTGAAAACCTTGAGGAGGCTATCTCTAGGGCTTGGACCTTCCATTGCAGCTTTTGCAAGCTTATACTTCATCTTATTCTTAAAGCTGGTGAATCTCATCTTCCTTTCGACAAATTGGATAACTTCAAAGATCTCACTTAGGACGGTGCTTAGAGATGCACTGCCGGGAGCTGAATCCGAGCAGACAGTCGCAAATCGCAATCCTTGCAAGAAGGACCATTGACAGAGAAGAAACTTCATATGCTTTAAGAATAAAAGTTAAATTGGCCGTCATAGAGATTGAACTAGTGACAATGAATAGAGTGGGATAAAAGTTGATTCACACATACATGCGATGTGAGATCTCCAACACTCTTTCAGGTAGAGAGAATCTCAAAGTTCAATTTTTATTCTTATTTGTTTTCAGGAAACGGGTTTAGCTTTCTGTCTGTAGTTCATAGGTTCCATCAAGGATTAAAAGGCAGCTATGAAAACTAATTATAGACCATACTATATAATTCTATTAATATGTAGCTTGTTCCTTATTCCTTTTTTTTGTCGGATGTACCTTGTATTATTATTTGACTTTTCTTTTCTTTTCTTCATGCGCTTCATGCTCAAGAGCAAAGGACTTGCAGAAATGAAAAAGTTGTTGAAGAAGCATCACTGCAGATGAGAAAGGCAGGAAACAACATTGGCAAAAGAAAAATGAGAAGGAAGGTCAAAGAGGTGGCACCAAAAGGAATTATCCTCAATGTCAACACCGTAAGAAAACTTCTCATTTAGAAAAATTTTGTTGGTTTAGGCGTAATATTAAATGCAGGTCTTGTGGTCAAATGGGTTATATGGAGAAGGTTTGTAAAAACAAACGGCAGCAAGCTCAAGTCGTGGATCGGGAGCACGAGGAGGAGCAACTATTTGCAGTCACTTGTTTTGCAAGACAAACTTCCTGCAATGTTTGGCTTATTGCTAGTGGATGCACTAATCATATGACATTTGATGCATCACTTTACCAGTCAGTAATGTCAAAAGTCAGAATTGGCAATGGACAATTCATCGAAGTTAAAGGTAAAGGGACTGTTGCAGTTGTAGGTCCAACAGTTATTAAATTAATCTCTTATGTTTTGTTTGTTCCAGAGATTAAACTTTCTAAGTTTAGGACAACTACATGAGAAGGGTTGTTCTGTTACCTTTAAGGATAATATGTGTGTTATTACTGACTCATGTGATGCTGAACTATTTACTGTAAAAATGAAAGACAAAAGTTTTTGTCTTGATTGGGCTGAAGCGAAGTTCAATGCATATCCATGTGCAGAGAACCAAGCTAAATTATAGCACAAGAGGTTGGGGCACTTTCATTATTCTACCTTGGATTACATGCACAAGAAGGAGATAGTGAAGGGAATGCCATTCACAGGAGGAACTGTAGCTATTTGTGAAATATGTCAACCGGAGAAACAAACCAGATTGCCTTTTCCAGTTGGAAAAGCATGGAGAGCAGCTGAGAAGCTTCAACTCATTCATACCGATGTTTGTGGAGGCATGAGAGCTGCTTCTTTAAATGGTAGCAGGTACTTCATACTTTTCATTGATGACTTTACCCGAATGTGTTGGGTTTATTTTCTCAAACAAGAGAATGAGGTTGCTGATGTCTTTTGGAAATTTAAATTGTGGATTTAAAATCAAAGCGGTTGTGAAATCAAAGTAATTCGATCCGATAATTGATGGTGGGATTTCTGAAAACTTGGTGCGAAATAGAAGAATAACTTGATGCAATTGATCGAAGCTTGAGTTATACTCAATGTCCTTAAGACTATTTCGCCCCGCTATGGTGCTCACGGTCTAATGACGATAGTCTCCCAAGATACAACGATCATACTAGTGATTTGTAGCACTTCGAATCACTAGTCTTCGAACCAATCTATGATTCAATACTCTCTCAGACTCAAAAGCATGTAAAATAGAGAAAGACATTTTGATTTGACCTATTTGTTTTACCTTCTAACGAACTTTTAAAACAATCCATCAAGTGAATATATATAGACTTTTATGTGTCTATTAGAAAAAGACATACCTCTTGGTGAATAGATACACCTTTTGGTCTATTATGTCTCTCCACAATAGTACACACCTCTTTTGGTCTATTATGTCTCTCTACAATAGTACACACCTTTTCACATAATTTTCATTCAAATTATAAACAATTAAATAATATAATTAATTGTTCCAACAATCCCCCACATGAATGAAAATTGATCACCAAGTCTTTATATATCCCACACATAAATGGATTTTAAAAATCATTTTCATGCAGACACACTTGAGAGAGCATTGGCGGAATAAAGTTACATCAGGAAAAGTGTCGTATAGAGACTTGAACTTACCCTAGTGAAATATTATCGGACTTACTTAGTGACGCAGTGGATATAGAAGATCTTGAACTGTTTACTTTTTGTAGTAAATCGAGACAATAATACTCACATAACTTCATCCCTATCATTATTGGTTCTTACGGTTTTGTCCATTTTGGTCCTGGACGCAATCCTGGTTTCATGATAGATTTAGAGAATTTAGCCTGTCTCGTTCTCATAAATGCGACCCACATTTACTATCATATAGGTGACATTTTTATTTGTCATTAAATGCTTAGCATATCCTTAACTTCTTCTGAACACATTTTTATCTTAGGAATGAGAGTGTGTGTTCTTCTCTCGAGTTTCATCTAACCAGTTTGCCTATTGAACCTAGTACATGGGATCTCCAATCAGCCAGGTTAGGTTTCCACCAGACTTAACTCATTTTTTAGGCTTTTAAACTCATTCCCCTCGATATCAGTTTACTTGATATTGACAAACCTTCAATTGATTGCCACAAGTTTGTCTTTTTATTTCTCATATTTTATGGAAATCATTACAAAATTGTTCTCTGTCAATTGCAATTACATTGGCTAGCACAATACTTGCATAGTACAGAAACAAATTTTATTCAACATGAAATATCCTACGAAATATCTCTTATTTATATTGCTTTCTCAATTTTATCAAAGCAATATTCCATTAAATTCAACAACATTTTATAGATGTCTCTCAACATCCATTGTATTGCTCTTATTAGCATTCAATACATAATTAGATGTTACACTAGTCTCATTAAAGACTTTTTTTCGAAGAAATCAAGGCTTTCTTTTTTTTAAATAAAGCCTTTAAGCTATCAATTTTACTTCAATTTGAGTAATTGATTCATGCGCCTTTAGATTTAAAAATCCATTTACTCTTCAAAGGCCTTGACCTGATCAATTCAATCTCACTATTGATAACATCCTTTTAAAATATCACGTTAATAATCTATCTTTAAATACTTTACCTGAGGGTCAAACTTTATTTTCTTTATTGAAAATAAAAATAAACTTTTATGTGAACACCCCCACAACTTTTTAGTATTCATAGATATTTATTAACGTATATATTTTCATCTCGAAAGATATAATCCTCAAAATCTAGGCTTGCAATTAATTTATTTTCACACCCCCACAATTTTGATTATCCAATGCTAATTAAAATAACATTTACAATAACAAGATTCACTCAATAATCTAAATCTCTTGGACTTAATCCATGATATACTTGAGTAACCTTTTCAAAACTAAAAAGTCTTGCTAACCATATACATTTTATAGTTAGTTTTTACTCCAATTGTACTCTTCAAAAAATCTCATAATTTCTTTGATAAGAAATTGTACAATTATCCAATACAATTAGTAATAATTGTCATATGATCAGTGACATGAATTATCATAGGATGACAAAGACCAATGTATCCAAAAGCTTAAGATTTACATTCTGAAAAAAAATCCACAAACATATATGCACAAATATATATCCAAAAGTTTAATACATGCATTTACATAAAATCCACAAACATATATGCATATATAGTAATAAACAAATGGATCAACCCATGCATGTATCAAGGATATATATAAAATACATAAGTAAGCAGACTTAATTAGTTCTTTTTCAATAATGTATCTTACCATGCAGAGATTAATCTATCATTATATAGATGATTGTTTATAATATAACATAAACATAGAACAAGCCCTGCAAATCCCGACTTGTAAAAATCAGAGAAAGTTAATTAGACCCAATATTTGCTCTCTCGGTACAACCACAGATTGATCTATATATAACACAATAATTACAACACCCGTATTACAAAGAAAGTTTTAATCCTCGTTTGCAACCCACCAGTTTACCATTTGGACCAAAGTGTGACACCCATCGTGTGCGTATTTATAGTTTTACTCATTCACTTGAATGAACATAATGATCCATAATGATTCCACGGGTGTCATAATTACACTATTATGATATTAATTGTATCCCTTGCAATTGTGCAAATGTTACCTTTCATACAAAATTTATATATGCATGAAATAATGGATACCATTAATGGTATAGATTCATCAATTTCATGCATATCCATATCAATTGAAATAATAAAAAAAATCAAATTAAATATCATACCTTTCAATGTCCTGTAATGGGGACTGTGAGAGTATTAAGATATTTTTCCATGCACGATGCAAAAACAAACCTCTTTTGTGATCGAGAGTCCCCGATAACAAAAAGAGCCAATAGAAACCCCAAGTAATTAAAACATTATAAGAAATGTACCCGCACCTTTTTTAAAGAGAATATGCATACCGCATGGTCGCCTAAATATGTTTTAACGCCAATTGTAAATGCAATTCGTTGTTCGACGCACCCGTTCAGAACTGCTTAAAAAGTCCTTAATACCAATAAAATAAATTTTCTTACTCAATATCGCATCACCATATGAGAGAACGTTAAACCCATGACATGACAAAAATAGTCTTAAGATTGATGGTGGGATTTCCGAAAACTTGGTGCGAAATAAAATAATAACTTGATGCAATTGATCGAGGCTTGAGTTATACTCAATGTCCTTAAGACTATTTCGCCCCGCTATGGTGCTCACGGTCTAATGACGATAGTCTCCCAAGATACAACGATCATACTAGTGATTTGTAGCACTCCGAATCACTAGTCTACGAACCAATCTATGATTCAATACTCTCTCAGACTCAAAAGCATGTAAAATAGAGAAAGACATTTTGATTTGACCTATTTGTTTTACCTTCTAACTAACTTTTAAAACAATCCATCAAGTGAATATATATAGACTTTTATGTGTCTATTAGAAAAAGACATACCTCTTGGTGAATAGATACACCTTTTGGTCTATTATGTATCTCCACAATAGTACACACCTCTTTTGGTCTATTATGTCTCTCCACAATAGTACACACCTTTTCACATAATTTTCATTCAAATTATAAACAATTAAATAATATAATTAATTGTTTCAACAATAATGGTACTGATTATACTGCTGAAAAGTTTGCCAAGTTTTGTGAAGATTCAAGGTTTGAGCATCAATTTACTACAGCCTACCCTCCACAACAAAATGGCGTTAGTGAGAGGAAGAATAGAACCGTCATGGACATGGCTCGATGTTTGTTATTTGAGAAGGGAATGCCAAACAAATTTTGGGCGGAAGCTGTTAATACGAGAATTTACTTGCTCAATCGATTAGCGACAAAGGCTTTAAAAGGAAAAACACCTTTTGAAGCTTGGTATGGTTTTAAGCCTTCGATTCTTAACTTGAAAATATTTAGATGTCCATGTTTCATTCATGTTCCAGATGTCAAGAGAGGAAGCTAGATCCAAAAGCTGGAAGCTAGATCCAAAAGCTGAATATGGAGTCTTTGTTGGCAGGCAGCAATTTCTTGGCTGCACCTCCAGTTTTCACAGGTGAAAGTTACCATGCGTGGTCTGTGGAAATGGAGTCCTACATGGAAACAAATGGTCTATGGGAGATGGTGGACACAGATGAAATTCTGCCACTTCCAGAAAATCCAACAATTGCTCAAATGAAAGAATATAGGGAGGATAGGAAGAAGAGGCACAAGGTCAAGACCTGCATTCACACTGCGGTTTCAGAGGATATATTCACAAAGATCATGACTTGTGAAACAACAAAACAAGCTGAGATCTTTTAAAAGAAGAATATCAAGGTAATGTCAGGACAAAGCGGATGCAAATCTTGAATTTGAAGAGGGAGTCCGAGATGCTACAAATGAAGGAGACTGATCCATAGAAGGACTACACAAACAAGGTGCAGAAAATTGTCAACAAAATCAGATTATTGGGAGAAAACTTTCCTGATAGTCGAGTTGTTGAAAATTCAAGGGATATGGCAACAATTTCTCTAGATGAGCTTCTTCATGCGCTTCATGCTCAAGAGCAAAGAAGGGCTTACAGAAATGAAAAAGTTGTTGAAGAAGTATCACTGCAGATGAGAAAGGCCGGAAACAACATTGGCAAAAGAGAAATGAGAAGGAAGGTCAAAGCGGTGGCACCAAAAGGAATTATCCTCAATGTCAACACTGTAAGAAAACTTCTCATTTAGAAAAATTTTGTTCAATTATGCATTTACGAGAGTTTGCAAATAAGAGTTGCGCTATGTGCACCCCAGTTTTTTTATTTATTTATATTGGTTCTAAAAGAAAATGACACATTTGCCTCGGGGTGCCGTGATGAGTAATCGGTGGGGTGTTCATAGTGCGACACTACATTAACCGACATTACGTTTTAAGTTTCGATGGGAAATTACCGAACCTATGGTCTTGGACACACATGACCGAGACATAGGTTGTTGGGTCAGTTGGTGTCGACCGAGACATACACACATGTCTCGACACAAGGCCATCGAGACCACTTGTATAGTCTCGGTGGTCATCCATCGAGTTGAGTGTTTGACTACCTTACTTAAGTGTCGGTTGGTATAGACCGACATTGTAATACGAGTCTTGGATAGACATGACCAATACCACTTTAATAACATGTGTCTTGGGTAGTGGGGTGCGTTGCTAAACAATATACAATACAAAACATACAATAAAGTTATCGTTTTATGTTTAGAATTCTACAACATATAATTGTATGTATGTGTTTCCACCAAATAATTCATTGAACATAGGCCTCTAGTTGTTCAATTATGCATATAATTATGAGAGTTTGCAAATAATTACTAGAGAATTTAACAATATATGTATGTCAATATTTGTGTTGCAGAGAGCAAATCAAAGTAAATGAAGAAAGAGAATTAACATCCATGAACTTTATTACATAATTTACATTAGTACTTGACATGGATCAAGCGCGATAAAAAAAGTACATAGGCAATGTCATGGTTTGAGGCTATGATCACATTGGTCTCATGAGTCCATGACATATAGTATTGGCCATTGATCATTCACCATTGGAGCCATTGGTTATCAAAGTTTTGATATTGGTTCCGGTCGGATATGAGTCATATGACCACTGTACAAAAGCCTCAACTGACTCAACTTTACAAAGAAGTTTCAACGAAAATCTTGTCGCCTTTTCATAATCTTTGAGACTGCTCTCAGTGATTTCTTTGTAAATGGCATTAGGCACTTGAGTGAGAAATTCATTCAACATATTGACAAACAGATGTTCGATGCAGTTATGCATCTGTTGGATTGATCAGAGATTTCGATGCCTAATGAAGTCTGTGATGATTTCCAATTCCTTTTGAACAAGATCAGAAGGCAATGCACCTTTCAACCTTCCAAGAACATCAATTACTTGATGTATGTCGTTGTTCAACTGTGACGCTTCAATGTCAGATATGTTGAAAACCTTGAGGAGAACATCTCTAGAGCTTGGAGCTTCCATTGCAGCTTTTGCAAGCAAATACTTCTTATTTTCAAAGCTGGTGAATCTCATCTTCCTTTCAACAAAGCGTATTACTTCATAGGTTTCACTTAAGACAGTCATTAGAGATGCACCGAGAGCTGAATCCGAGCAGACAGTCGCAATCCTTGCAAGAAGGACCATTGACAGAGAAGAAACTTCATATGCTTTGTTTGAATCTTTGAGATTGGCAAGAAGAGTCCCATCTAATGAAGAATATTTAGACAGAAGCTGCTTGGTGTTATGATTTGGAGAATCATTTTTAGTCAGTTCCATCCATCTCTTCATATCGGCGACACAATTTCTCACTATCCATCCTTCCAATCCTCCCTCGCCTTTGTGAATTAGATGTGAAAATTCTTCTATTCCATCCATGTTCCTCTCTTCAGAAAACTCTCCCCATATTCCAGTAACAATACCACATGTTAATGATATCGGTATGTTAGTCAACATAGACACTAAATACATTAGATCTATGGGAAGTCGTATGCAAATATCCTTTGCGCTCTTTCCCAACAAAGGATTCTTATATATTATGTCTTCATCTTGTTCTGCCCAATTCAGCCCAATACTTTCAGGTTTCGTGTGGTGTACTAGAGTAACCAATCTAAAGCAGGTGCCTATGCTTCCAATCAAGATTGTAGCGATTTGAGTTCCAACGATGATCCACGTCGACCATTCATAATCAGACAATCCATTGCATGGAAACATCATGTATTTCTTGATAAAACATCTAAACGCAGCTTGCAATAGAACAACCAAAGAAACAATACAGAGTACACCCGGAGAAGAAGAATCCATGTCTTTGCATAATTCAATTTGAGGATTAAAGTGATAGGCATACAAATAGCTCAGCTTCAGCCTTTGTAACATGCTCCCTTCCCCCTTTTTGAGTCGATCTTTATATTGATAAACTGTAATCTCCTTTTGGCTATTGATGTCGTGGGTAGCACAAAAAAATGCCAAAAGCAACAACAACATGCAACATACATTAAAGATATGCTCTACTCGGAACAATATGATCACGCCAGTGTACAATTGTATGCATATGTTAACAACAACAGTCACTACAAAAATGCTCAAAGCCA
Organism: Stephania japonica; assembly: GCA_039657345.1. Lineage (NCBI taxonomy): Eukaryota > Viridiplantae > Streptophyta > Magnoliopsida > Ranunculales > Menispermaceae > Stephania > Stephania japonica. The sequence goes on from CM077558.1 coordinate 52,713,152, forward strand.
ACACATTAGACCAGTTTTCGCACTTCCTATTATTTCCAAGAGAAGGCATGAGAAATCCCATACATATGCATACTAATGTTGTGCCAGTAAGTTTTGACAGTTGATCATGAGCACTAGGCATTTTAGTCGTGAGATCTACCGGGATTTTTGCAGCTATTGCAAGGAGAATTAAGGTTACAGAATTAAGTGAGAAGAATCGACAAGGTAACCATCTCTTCCTATTACGAAAACCAGATATGACATCGAAAAGTATGGAAAAGAAACATACTGAAGTTGCTATTGTAATGTATAAGCCAATGATAGGCATTGGAGAGGAATATCTGGAGTCATCCAATGTTCCATTTATGCATCCATGTCTTGCCATTCTGCTTTTTGTGTTTTTTATTTGATGATGAACTTCAATGAATTTATGGTTTATATAAAATTTCATTTCTTCTGCTTTTTTGTTTTTGAAATTATCCAACTTGGCCCCAGGAAGGCTACCATTCAATATTTTTGGTCTGTAGTTCATAGTTAGGTTCCATCAATATTGGAATATATTTGTTTGTATATAATTCTTGTCACATTTACCTTGTTTTGTTATTTGATTTTTCATTTTTGGATTTGTCTTCTAAGAAGTTGCTAGGATGTTTGAAGGCATTGATCCTGTTGACTACTTGGACATTATTAAGTCAATATAAGTCGTCGGCATCTTTCCAATGACAAAGAATGTGAAGAACAATAAAAATAAAATGAATTTGCGAACATATTAATGTATGATTATGATTACTAGTGAAAAAAATATTTAAATTATCAACAAAGGGAAGGAAAGAAGAATTACCAAACAAATTCAACAAAGCTCCCCAAAGAAGAATGTATCAGTCCATCAGAAGTAAATTTGTAATGTTACATCTAAGATATATAATGAACTTACATTCCTCCCCAGAGGAGAAAAACTCTAAATGGGAAAGAGAATCAGAATCAGTCACAAGGAAAAGAGGTTGAAGACTCACCAGCAGAAATCGGAGACGGAGGTAGCCGGCCACAACGGGGCCCAACGGTTACATAATTGACGAAAGCTTTGGTCTGGAACAGTAGAGGAATGTAAGTTCATTATATATGTCTTAAATTGGAGGCAATCAGGGCTTTTCTAAGAGTCCATGATTGTGATGTGGTAATTTTATATGAGACAAAAAATCAAGATAGAGTTATTGAGAGCACTAGAACGATGCAAAGCACAACAATAAAAGCCATTGACCATCATGTGGTGAGTACATATGAACACATTGACCATTTTTGTGGTGTCTAGCTACTTATGAACTTAATATATAATAATAAGTGAAAAAATCATAAAGAAATTGAAATGTTGACAGCAAGTGCATGTCCCCACGCACACTAACTCTGAATTTAACAATTATTGTTTCAATTTTTCATCTTATTACATAATCAATTGAGTAATTTAAGATTTATCCCAAATTAGTTTCATATAAGATACAACTGTGGAATTAATAGCATTTCAAGTCCTGCAACACATTACAGTCACCAAGTCATGTTTCGCCACTTAATCAGTCTATTATATTTAGTCTAATTGTTGCAAAGTGCATAAAACTAGCAATAGTTGTTATATAATGCAAGTATATCAGACAAGTTGTGCATTTTGAGAATTAGTAAACATGTCCATGACACAAATTTGCATTTATATTTATAAAAATGTCATCAATGAGCTTAAGATATCAGTATACAAAGCAATGCCATGGTTCCAAACCATGAAAAGGACATTTGGAATTTACTTGTCATTATTCAACCGCGACGCTTCAGTATCAGATATGTTGAAAACTTTGAGGAGTTCCTCTCTAGAGCTTGGACCTTGCAATGCAGCTTTTGCAAACATAGACTTCTTCTTGTTCTCAAAGCTAGTGGAATTCAATTTCTTCTCGACAAAGTCGATAACTTCAAATTTTTTTTTTTTAAATCTTCCTTAGAGCAGATCCGCCATGAGGTATGAAAACCGTTGCAATTCTTACAAGAAGTACCAAGGAAAGAGAATAGACTTCATATGTTTTTTTCCTATTACCTAAATCTTTGCATTGGTTGATGAGGGGATCCGATAATGCTCGAGCTATCGACAGAAGCAACTTGATTTCAGGAATTACGGTGTCGTTTCTATTCAATTCCATCCACTGCTTCATATTTTCGACTCCTTTCCTCAATGTCCATTCTTCCTGATGACAGTTGACATTTTTGTTGTATCTGAAAATATAATTATGTATCTTTTGTTATGTATTTCTTAGTTTAACTTGTATGTTTAAGCAAGACATGGTCAAGTATGAACTTGTCATTGTTTAGGTGAAAAGGACTTCACAAGTATGGTGAAGTAGATCATTAGTTTGGACTTTTGGTAATGTGCAGAAGTAAAATCTGCAGCTTTTGTAACAAACCATATGAAGCTGTAATTTCTGAAATGTATGAATGTGATGAGAAACTGATACAGAGCAGTGTGTGTTAAGTTCTTTTCTCTCCACTTCTTTGTGTTCAAAATCTTACATGTGGTATCAGAGCTTTTGCTGATCTTTGTGGGCTGTGAGTTTTGAGAGAAAACAAGTCAAGATCCTCATCAAACAAAGACCAACTTCAACAGAAATGGCTTCAAACAATGCTGGAGTGTTGCCACCTCCAATCTTTAATGGTGAGAACTATCAAATGTGGGCTGTGAGAATGAAGGCTTTGTTGAAGGGGTTGGACTTGTGGGAGGCAGTGGATACAAGAGTTGATCCTCCTCCTTTGAGAGCAAATCCAACCATTGCACAAATAAGCACCATGCTGAAGAGCATCAAAAAAATTCAAAGCTCTTTCCTATATACACTCAGTTGTGACTGAGCCTATATTCACACGCATCATGGCATGTGAAACAGGAAAAGAAGCCTGGGATAGGCTTAAGGAAGAGTTCCAAGGAAGTGAAAAAACAAGACAGATGCAAGTCTTGAACTTGCGAAGGGAGTTTGAAGCCTTGAAGATGAAGGAAACAGAGAATGTGAAGGAGTTCTCTGATAGAGTTCTTAAAGTTGTGAACCAAATCAGAATTCTTGGTGAAGATTTGGCTGATAAAAGGGTGGTTGAGAAGGTTCTTGTGAGTCTACCTGAGAGGTTTGAAGCAAAAATTTCCTCTCTTGAATATTCAAAGGATCTTACAAAAATCTCTCTTGCTGAGTTGGTGAATGCCTTGCAAGCCACCGAGCAAAGAAGAATGTTGAGGTTGGAAGAGCATACGGAGAATGCTCTTGTAATGAAAAACAAAGAAAAGTTTCAGTCCAACTTCAAAGGTAGAAGAAATGAAAGAAAAAACAAGAAAGAAGGCGAAAACAACGAACTCGAAGAAAGAAGAGGCAAATTTCCTCCATGTCCAAATTGTAAAAAAAACAAATCATTTAGAAAAATTCTGCTGGTACAAACCTGGAGTTCAATGTAGGTCTTGTAAAAAGTTTGGACATGTTGAGAAAGTTTGCAAATCAAGAACCCAAGAAAGCCAACAAGCACAAGTTGTAGAAAATCAAGAACAAGAGGTTAACTTGTTCATGGCAACTTGTTGTGCAGCCAAAACCAGCACTGATTCATGGCTGATTGATAGTGGATGCACTCATCACATGACCTCAGAAGCAAGCATGTTTCAAAAGCTTGACAAATCATATACCTCCGAAGTTAAAATTGGAAGTGGAGAATTTCTAAAAGTCAAAGGCAAAGGAGAAATTGCTGTTAGAACTCCAACAGGTATCAAATTCATTTATGAAGTTCTAAATGTGCCTGAAATAGATCAAAACTTGCTTAGTGTTGGTCAAATGCTTGAGAAGAATTATTCATTGTCTTTTAAAGATATGGCCTGCACAATTATAGATCCTACTGGAAATGATTTGATGATTGTAAAAATGAAAGATAGAAGCTTTTCTTTGAAGCTGAATATGTGGAGTGCTCATGCCTTTTCTGGTTCTATTGATCATTTCTCACTTTGGCATAGAAGATTTGGTCATTCCAATTTTCAGTCACTTAAACAAATGCATGAAAAATCTTTAGTTGAAAATATGCCTCCTATCATGATCAAGATGGTGTTTGTGAAGTGTGTCAACTTGGCAAGCAAGCTAGAATCCCCTTACCAATAAATCAGTCATGGAGAGCTATGGAAAAACTGCAAATGATTCATAGTGATGTTTGTGGTCCTTTGAGTATTCCCTCACTCAATGGCAGCAAATACTTTGTTCTCTTCATTGATGATTTCTCAAGATTTTGTTGGGTGTATTTTCTACAACAAAAATCAGAAGTGCTGAGTACATTTCAGAAATTCAAAGTCATGGTGGAGAATCAAAGTAATTTCAAGATCAAAGCTCTCAGATCTGATAATGGCACCGAGTACACTAACAAAAACTTCAAGAAGCTATGTGAAGAAGCAGGAATTCAGCATCAATTCACAGTTAGCTACACCAATGGGGTGAGCGAGAGGAAGAACAGAACTGTCATGGAGATGTCTAGATGTCTAATGTTTGAAAAAAAACTTTCAAAGAAGTTTTGGGCAGAAGCTGTAAACACTTCAGTTTATCTTCAGAACAGACTTCCTACAAAAGCACTGCAAGAAATGACTCCTTTTGAAGCTTGGTTCGATGTTAAACCATCTATTGAGCATCTCAAAGTTTTTGGCAGCATTTGTTATGCTCACATTCCTGCAGTAATGCAAAAGGGTACAGAGTCTTCAACTTGCAAACTGAAAATGTGATGATTTGCAGGGATTTGAAGGTTGATGAAGAAGCATTTTGGGACTGGGAGAAGTCAAAAGTGCAACAAATGGACAGAAATTCAGTTCTGTCCAATTCTCAAAGTCAAAATGTGATTGTTGAAGAAAATGATTCAAGTAGTGACTCAGATTCAGAATTTGTAGTTAGAGGTACCAGATCCTTGGAGGACATTTATGCAAGATGTAATGTGGTACTTCTTGAGCCAACAACACTTGAAGAAGCAATGAAATCATCAGATTGGAAGCATGCAATGCAGGAGGAGCTGAAAATGATTGAGAAGAATGAAACTTGGAATTTGGTTGACAAGCCAGTAAACAAAAAAGTAATTGGTGTGAAATGGGTTTTCAGAACTAAATTAAATCCCAATGGTTCAGTCAACAAACACAAGGCCAGATTAGTTGTGAAGGGGTACTCACAACAATTTGGAGTTGATTATACAGATACTTTTGCACCTGTGGCAAGGTATGATACAATTAGGCTTCTCATTGCCTTAGCAGCTCAAAGAAGTTGGAAGATTTACCAACTTGATGTAAAATCAGCCTTCTTGAATGGTTATCTTCAAGAAGAAATCTTTGTGGAGCAGCCTCTGGGATTCATCAAGAAGGGGGAAGAAGATAAGGTTTTCTTGCTGAAGAAAGCTTTATATGGTTTAAAACAAGCCCCAAGGGCTTGGTACAACAGAATTGATTATTATCTCCTGCAGTTGGGATTCAAGAGAAGCCTAAGTGAAGCTGCATTATTTGTGAAGACACAAAATGCTGATTTGCTGTTGGTGTCCTTGTATGTAGATGATCTTCTTATCACTGGAAGTAGCATTGAGCTTGTGAAGCTCTTCAAAAAGGAAATGGAATCTGTTTTTGAGATGACTGACTTGGGTAACATGACATTCTTTCTTGGTTTGGAGGTTCATCAAACAAATCAAGGAACCTTTATATGTCAAGCAAAATATGCCAAAGAGGTTTTGAAGAAGTTTGGAATGGAGAATTGCAGCAAAGTTGATACTCCCTTAGCTCAAAATGAAAAATTGAGCAAGGAAGATGGCTTCGATAAAGTTGATGTTGGAGTTTACAGAAGTCTTATTGGTTGTTTGTTGTATCTTACTTCATCCAGACCTGATATCATGTATGTTACAAGCTTGTTGTCAAGATTTATGCAAGAACCAAGTCAAAATCATTTCAAGGCTGCAAAAAGGGTGCTCAGATATGTCAAGGGAACCATTGATTTTGGAATCTGGTTTAAAAATGACTTGGAAGTGAAGTTGATTGGCTATGCAGACAGTGATTGGGGAGGCTCAATTGATGACATGAAAAGCACCTCAGGCTATGCATTCTCTCTGGGTTCAGGTTTTATCAGCCGGAGTTCAAAGAAACAACAAGTGGTAGCTCAATCCACCGCTGAAGCAGAGTATATTTCAGTTACTGCAGCTGTGAATCAAGCCATTTGGTTGAGAAAGATGATGAAAGACTTAAAGCAAGATCAAGAAGAAGCTACTGTAATAGTTTGTGACAATCAATCTGCAGTGGCTATGGCTAAGAATCCTATTTTTCATGGTAGGACAAAGCACATCAAAATCAAATATCACTTCATCAGAGAAGCTGAGAAGGATAATGAAATTAAGCTTGTTCATTGTAATTCAGAGTCACAAGTTGCAGACATTTTGACGAAAGGGCTGCCTAAAATCAGATTTGAAACATTAAGGAGGAGCCTTGGTGTTTCCAGCAAAAATGCCAAGGAGGAGTGATGACAGTTGACATTTTTGTTGTATCTGAAAATATAATTATGTATCTTTTGTTATGTATTTCTTAGTTTAACTTGTATGTTTAAGCAAGACATGGTCAAGTATGAACTTGTCATTGTTTAGGTGAAAAGGACTTCACAAGTATGGTGAAGTAGATCATTAGTTTGGATTTTTGGTAATGTGCAGAAGTAAAATCTGCAGCTTTTGTAACAAACAATATGAAGCTGTAATTTCTGAAATGGATGAATGTGATGAGAAACTAATACAGAGCAGAGTGTGTTTTAAGCTCTTTTCTCTCCACTTCTTTGTGTTCAAAATCCTACATAATGCTGTCTTCAACCCTCCAATGATCATAACTGCTTGGTCTAGTTGAGATTTTGGCTCAGGCAGTGCTTCGTTATTTGTTGTCGACTTTTCAAAAATTTTGGGAAGCAAAACCTCAAAGTTGCGACTGATCTACATTGCCTTGGCAAGCCTAGATTTCCTCTTATTCTTAGGATTTGATGGCTTAATTTTCCTGTCAACGAAATGAATGATTTCGAAGACTTCATCTAAGGATTTGAGCAGAGATCCACTCAAAGAAAATGGAATGGAAACTGTCGCAATCCTCACGAGAAGTAGTATCGACAAAGAAGATATTTCACCAGACAATGATCTTTCATATCTCTTTTTGAGCAAAATCAATGTAGAACCATCTTGAGATGTTGAAGGGGAGGTTCTGGATAAGAGTTTGAATAGGTAATTATTTGATGAGGCCTTGGTTCGGTTTACTAGCTCCATCAAAATCTTAGAAGAATTGATGGACTGGATTATAGTTACCAAGCGCCTTATATATGCTTTAAATTTAACTTTTAATTCAACATGTTATATAAAGTGACATCATATATATCATCAATTTATCACTTAAATACACTATAAGCTTTATTCTTTCAATATTAGTTGCATAAAAGGAATTTTTTTTTTTTGGTAATTGTAAGTAGTTTGGAATAGCATTTCACTAATAAGTAATGCAATTTGGCTTATCCAGTTGAGTTTTAGTTTTCCCTTACAGTCTTCGGGTAGCTCTGTATGTTAAAGGTTGTTATAGTTGCGAGGGTGCCTCCTTTTTACTTCCGAAACTCGGATTACTTTGTTATACATCAAAAGAATGGTTGATTTCTGTTATTTATGTAGTTGTGTCTTGAGAGATCAAAAAGAGAAATAATGATTTTACTACCCAACTTCTTGTATGTGTTTTTGCAGAAAGCAGAAGAAAAAAAAGGAAAACTAATGACATGCACTAGCACCAAGAGAGAGAGAGAGAGAGAGAGAGAGAGAGAGAGAGAGAGAGAGAGAGAGAGAGAACTAAATGCAGTTGATTTTTATTTCATTCGCACTCGACGTGGATCAAGCGCGATCAAATCAGTACATAGGCAATGCCAAGGTTCGAAACCTCATATAGGACATCAGGCTTGTCTCGTATGTTTCCCATCGATCATTCACCATTGGAGCTACCGGTTATTAACGTATTGATATTGGTTCCAGTCGGATATTACCATGGTACATAAGCCTCTAGTGACTCAACTTTACAAAGAAGTTTCAACAAAAATCCTATCACCTTTTCATAATCTTCGGGACTGCTCTCAGTGATTTCTTTGTAAATAGCATTAGGCAATTGAGTGAGAAATTCATTCAACATTTCGACAAACAGATGTTCGATGCAGTCATGTAGCTGTTGGATTGATCTGTGATTTCGTTGCTTGATAAAGTCTGTGATGATGCCCAATTCCTCTTGAACAAGATCAGGAGGCAATGCATCTTTCAACCTTCCAAGAACATCAATTACTTGATGTATGTCGTTGTTCAACTGCGACGCTTCAATGTCAGATATGTTGAAAACCTTGAGGAGAACATCTCTAGAGCTTGGAGCTTCCATTGCCATTGCAGCTTTTGCAAGCACATACTTCTTCTTATTCTCAAAGCTGGTGAATCTCATCTTCCTTTCCACAAATTGGATAACTTCAAAGATCTCACTTAGGACGGTGCTTAGAAATGCACTGCCGGGAGCTGAATCCGAGCAGACAGTCACAATCCTTGCAAGAAGGATCATTGACAGAGAAGAAACTTCATATGCTTTGTTTGAATCTTTGAGAATGGCAAGAAGGGTCCCATCTAATGAGGAATATTTAGACAGAAGCTGCTTGGTGTTATGATTTGGAGAATCATTTTTAGTCAGTTCCATCCATCTCTTCATATCGGCGACACAATTTCTCACTATCCATCCTTCCAATCCTCCCTCGCCTTCATGAATTAGATGTGAAAATTCTTCTATTCCATCCATGTTCCTCTCTTCAGAACACTCTTCCCATATTCCAGCAACAATACCACATATAAATAATATCGGTATGTTAGTCCACACAAAAACCAAATACATTAGATATATGGGAAGTCCTATCCAAATATCCTTTACGCTCCATTCCAACAAAGGATTCTTAGATATTATGTCTTCATATTGATCTACCCATGTCAGCCCAACACTTTCAGGTTTTATGTGGTGCACTAGAGTAGCCAATCTAAAGCAGGTGCCTATGCTTCCAATCAAGATTGTAGCGATTTGAGTTCCAACGATGATCCACGTCGACCATTTATAATCAGACAATCCATTGCATGGAAACATCATGTCTTTCTTGATAAAACATCTAAACGCAGATTGCAATAGAACGACCAAAGAAACAATACAAAGTACGCCCGGAAAAGTAGAATCTGAGTCCATGCATAATTCAATTTGAGGATTAGAGTGATAGGCATGCAGATAGCACAGCTTCAGCCTTTGTAACATGCTCCCTTCACCCTTTTTGAATCGATCTTTATTTTGATAAGCTGTAATCTCCTTTTAGCTATTGATGTCGTGGGTAGCACAAAAAAATGCCAAAAGCAACAACAACATGCAACAAACATTAATGATATGTTCTACTCGGAACAATATGATCACGCCAGTGTACAATTGTATGCATATGTTAACAACAACAGTCACTACAAAAATGCTCAAAGCCAACACATTAGACCAGTTTTCGGACTTCCTATTATTTCCAAGTGAAGGCATGAGAAATCCCATACATATGCATACTAATGTTGTGCCAGTAAGTTTTGAAAGTTGATCATGAGCACTAGGCATCTTAGTCGTCAGATCTACGGGGATTTTGGCGGCAATAGCAAGGAGAGTTAAGGTTACAGAATTAAGTGAGAAGAATCGACAAGGTAACCATCTCTTCCTATTACGAAAACCAGATATGACATCGAAAAGTATGGAAAAGAAACATACTAGAGTTGCCGCTGCTATGTATAATCCGATGATAGGCACGGGAGAAGAGTAGCTGCTGTCATCCAATGTTCCATTTACGCATCCATGTTTTGCCATCTTGCTTTTTGTGTTTTGAATGCTATGATATGATAACTCGTAGACATTTAAGCTTTAATACTCTTTGTTTCTCTTGATTTTGAATAATCTAATGGGGATGGCACTGTCACTGAAATTTATTTATCATTCAATATCTGTTTATTTAAATGTTAATTAGAAAGGCATCGAAATAGTTTAATCCCTTATTCTTCCAATTAGTAGCATGTTAGAAGCAACTTAATTGCGATAATCATAATTAGTATGTAATAACATTTCACATCAGGTATGTAATTTGACATTTAATTAAACAAGGAAAACAAAACACACTTGCTCTTATATAATACCGATATCTTTGTCATGACTATTACTTTTTAACAAATAATAGTTTGTTATAAACTTTAAACATTAACATCTTGTTCTATTTCTACGTACATTCCATTAATCTAACAAATAACTCTAGCTTGTTAGGTCATCCGATATTTCATGAATTGTTCATCATACAAGTTCAATAGGCGCTAAGTCATGTTTGACCAATTCAACACTACCACTCTTATTATATTAAGTCTTCTTGCTAATTGCATTAAATAGTCAAAATGGCATTTCAAATGAGCTCTGCAATTTTGGCATAGTTAACATGTCCAAGACACAAGGTTGCATTTGTTCTATGTTTATCTAATTGGCTACAACATGTATACACACATACGTATAGATTGTATATATACTAAGTAATGTTTAGGACTTATAGAAGGTTATAACTTACAGTAATTTGTTCTTTTTCTTCTTTGCTTCTTTTGTCCATTCTCGAGTTCATGAAAGACGGTTTATCATGAAAGTGGGAAAAGAACTTATATATAGCAATCTCACATATATAAACATACACACACAACAACAAGAGATACTAATTTCATTTTTTAAACTTCAACAGGGTTGTGTGTTTCATTTTTTTCAAACGGCAGTAACGGATTGTTGAATAAATTGACATGAATATTTTTGATGGAAGAGAAATTGTTGATGTATTCAGAATGGCACGGGAGAAGAGTAGCTGCCGCCATCCAATGTCCCGTTTACACATCCATGTCTCGCCATCTTGCTTTCTGCGTTTTGAAGCATGTCAAAAACAACTTAATTGTGATATTCATAACTAGTATGTAATAGCATTCCACATCAGCTATGAAATTTGACATTTAAAAAAGCAAAGCAACATGTACACACTCGCTCTTATATAGTATCGTATCTTTGTCATGACAATTGCCTGTTCTATTTCTACGTACATTCCAGTAATCTAACAAATATTTCATGTTTGGTCAACAAATATTTCATGACCTGTTCATCATACAAGTTCAATTGGCACTAAGTCATGTTTGACCAATTCATTGATATAAGTGTTATTATATTAAGTCTTCTTGCAAATTGCATTTATATATGGTCAACATGCAATTTGTTCAATGTTTATCTAATTGTTGAAGGTTGTAACTTACTGTAATTTGTGGAATAGCATTTCACCATCACTTGTGCAATTTTGCATTAGTAATTATACAAGTCTTGCAGCATATACACTTCTCATATATATAATGTTGGAAATTTGGAATCTCCTTTCCAACATTGTATACCTAACAAAAACTTCAACATTAACAGTCAGCTTCTTGCACTGTTTCTATATTCCATTAATCCAACTAATAACACTCATTTGGTTAATCTGATATTACATCTTTCATCTTTTTCTCTCCACATGATTCTTTATCTACCCACATGATTCTTTATCTACCCAAGACAAGTTCAACAATCACTATTTAAGTTATATTTGGCCAGATCGTCGTTCTATTATATAAAGTCTAATTGTTGCTCTTGCTACAAATAAAAGGGTCTTTACCGTCTTATACAAATTAGCATTTTTAGCTTTAATTGGAGATAACCATTGAACATAGGATGCGAATAACCTTTAAGGCAATTTTTAGTTTTTCCTTACTGTTTTCAGAGTAGTTCAGAGTGTTATCCATAACCTTAACAACTGTAAGTCCTAGAGAAACTCATTCAACATATCGGCAAAAATTTGTTCATGACACAGATATAGTTTCTTTATTGCTCCAACCATTTTTAAGGGTCTCATTAGCAAGATAGAATCTATTTTATCTCTCAAATGTCTATGATGAAGTGCATGTTAGTCCTTTGTTTAGGCGCATTAATATTGAAAAGAATGTCTACTGTATTACTTTTTATGTTTAATCTGCTTTCAGAAAAAAAAAAAAAAGACAGTTTTTTTCAAGCTCATGTTCTATTCTCAACTTTCTGTAGGAGTGTTTGCAGAAAAAGCAATAGAAGAAGATGATACAGTACCAGAGCTGTAACGGCCTAATCCTAATTTAGCCGTTATTATGACGTGTTTGCAGACGTGGATGACAGCTCAGACGCTCGTGGACCACGCAGCTAGGCCAGGGCACGCCCGGAGTAGGTAATAGTTCGTTTTGTGTGTTGTTTTGTATTATTTGTGTGATGGTAGCTAGTGTAGAAACACAAAGATTGTGCCCAGACTCTCCCTAATTATTAATCATGAGAATTGCTGGAGTAATAAACATCTGGCTTTCAAGCGTATCGGTGTCCAAAATAGGGCCTCATCCGAAATAAAGCGAGCGATGGTAGTCGCAGGAGGAAATGACGAACGAGGCCCTTTAATTCTTCAATTTTGGAAATGAGTTTTAAGGCAAATTTCACTTTCACTTCATGTATATGACTGTCAGAAAGTATGATGGTTTCAATTGCAAAATGAACAATGTGATTTGAAATTGCAGCGAAGACAGTGAATGCATAAGTTTCCAGTTTCCAATAAAACACAAAACACAAAACATAATTCCCAGTTTCCGATGCAAGAGATTTGTGAAAGTTAATAATATTATAGATCTAAGCATGCTCACTTTGCATTTTTATTTTATGAGACTTGCACAACATCACATGACCAATGTTTCGACTTTAGCTAATACGTATTTTATAAGGTGGCAAACAACAACAACACCACCAAACTCACTAGAACTGTGAAAATGGCTCTTCCTACTTCAATCATCTTGTGTAGTCCTAGATACAGTGTGACTTGCACTGTCCTCTCCAATCAGCTGATGTGCATTACCGGTGTCGCAATTTTCTTCAAGTCGTGTTCTGCTCTGGTCCTCTATGTCCATGGTTCCTTCAACACTCACATCAGTAACAATAGTCTTGCTAATACTTTCTGTTGTTGTTCTATTCTCATGAACTCTGGTAGCAACTTCATCTGCAATCAAAGTTTTGGAGCCATTGGTTATCAAAGTTTTGATATTTGTTCCACTTGGATATGACCATGGTACAAAATCCTCTAGTGACTCAACTTTACAAAGAAGTTTCAACGAAAATCTTATCACCTTTTCATAATCTTCGGGACTGCTCTCAGTGATTTCCTTGTAAATGGCATTTGGCAGTTGGCTGAGCAATTCATTCAACATGTCGAGGAACAGCTGCATGATGAAGTCGTCTAGCTCTTGGATTGATCTGACATTTTGATGCTTGATGATGAAGTCTGTGATGATGCACAATTCCTTTCGAACAGGATCAGAAGGCAATTCATTATCTCTCAACTTTCCAAGAACATTAATCACTCGATCTATGTCGTTGTTCGCATCAGATATTTTGAAAACTTTGAGGAGGTCATCTCTAGAGCTTGGACCTTCAAATGCAGCATTTGCAAGCTAAGACTTCTTCTTGTTCTCAAAGCTTGTGGAACTCATTTTCCTTTCGACAAAGTGGATGACTTCAAAGATTTCACTTACGACGATATTTATAGATCCACCATGAGGTACACAAACAGTTGCAATTCTTGCTAGAAGGACCAGGGAAAGAGAGGAGACTTCATATGCTTTCTTACTATCTGTGAAAACTTTCAGTTGATCGATGAGGGGGTCTGGTAATGTGCAAGCTTTAGACAGAGGCCGCTTGATATTGAGAATCGCGGCATTGTTTCTATTCGGTTCCATCCACTGCTTCATATCTCTAACTCCTTTCCGCAATGTCCATTCTTCCAGCCCTAGCTCAGTCTCATGAATTAGATGTAAAAATTCTTTTATTTCATCAATATTCCTTTCCTTTGGCTTGCTCAAAATACAGCAACAGCATTCCATTATCAGAACAACAGGCACATTTCGAGCAAGGCATCCTTTTTACTAATAAAGGCCAACAATGGATTTTCATATATTGCTTATGTATCTTTATATACCCAGGTTAATCCAAAACTGTCATTCTTCATGTGGGGAAGTAGAGTAACCAATCTAAAGCAAGTGCCTGCACTTCCAATTAAGATCGTGGCGATTTGAGTTCCTAGGATGATCCATACTGACCACTCATAATCTGACAATCCATTGCATGAAAACATGAGCTCTTTATGAATAAAAGATCGAAATGCAGCTTGCAGTAGAACGATTGCAGAAACAAGACAAAGTGTAACGATAAAAACAGAATCTATGTCTTTGCATAATTCAAGCTGAGGATTATAGTGATAGCAACACAAATAGCAAGACTTAAGTCTCACTAACATTCTCCCTTTCCTCTTTTTGAAGAGATCCTTATTTTGATCAACTGTGAGACCCTTTTGGCTATTGATGTCAAAAGTCGCACAAAGAAGCGCCAAAAGCAATAGCATCATACAACACAACACAATGATATGCTGTACTCGGAACATTATGATCACGCCAGTGTACAATTGTATGCATATGTTAACAACAGCAGTCACTACAAAAATGCTCAAAGCCAACACATTATACCAGTTTTCAGACTTCCTATTAATTCCAAGAGCAGGCATGAGAAATCCAATACATATGTATATACTAATGTTGTGCCAGTAAGTTTTGACAGTTGATCATGAGCACTAGGCATTTTAGTCGTGAGATCTACCGGAATTTTGGCGGCAATTGCAAGGAGAGTTAAGGTTACAGAATTAAGTGAGAAGAATCGACAAGGTAACCATCTCTTCCTATTTCGAAAACCAGATATGACATCGAAAAGTATGGAAAAGAAACATACTGAAGTTGCTATTGCGACGTGTTGTTGAACTATATGTGAGTTTGTATTGTACCCAATATTAGTCCCACATGGAAAAGAAACATTTTTGTTTCTTTCCTTATAAGATATCTTTCACTTGCAAGTCTTAGTTAAGTGAATGTGGGTTGGAGGCAAAGACCATGGGTATTTCCCATTGATTAATATATATATTAAATACTTAATATTTAATATGTCTTTGATTAGGCCTTGGGCCGAGGGGCTAATGTTAAAATAACTTAGCTAATTCACAACATAAATTTTTGTTGAAAATTAAGTAATTTCATAATTACTTATTATGTGAATAGTTGTAACGGTCGTAAATTAAGTAATTTCATAATTACTCATGATGTGAATAGTTGTAACGGTCGTAAATTAAGTAATTTCATAATTACTTATAGGGAGGCTATGTCTTCGCCGGAAGCGCCTTTATGGATGGAAGCAATCAATAGTGAAGTTGAATCCATTTTACAAAATAATACATGGGAATTGGTTGATTTACCATCCGGAATCAAACCAATTGGATATAAATGGATATTCAAAAGAAAGCTTAAAGCTGACGGTACTATTGATAAATACAAAGCACGATTGATTGCAAAAGGTTATAGACAAAAAGAAGGTGTAGATTACTTCGACACCTATTCTCCTGTTTCGAGAATAACTTCCGTTAGAATGTTGATTGCCATAGCTGTTTTATACAATATGGAAATACATCAAATGGATGTTAAAACAACAATTCTAAATGTAGAGTTAGAAGAAGAAATCTATATGGACCAACCTGAAGGGTTCATAGTCAAAGGCCAAGAGAATAAAGTTTGTAGACTTGTTAAGTCATTATATGGACTCAAACAAGCTCCAAAACAATGGCATGAAAAATTTGATCATACTATGCTAGCAAATAGTTTCAAAATAAATGAATGTGACAAATGTGTGTACATTAAAGAAATGAAAAACTTTTGCGTCATAGTATGTTTATATGTTGATGACATGTTGATTATGAGCACAAGTAGAGATGCTATAATGTCAACCAAAAAGATGTTGAATTCTAGTTTTGACATGAAAGACTTAGGTCTAGCTGATGTAATACTAGAAACTCAAATCAAAAGGAATAACGAAGGTTATATCCTCACACAATCTCATTATGTTGAGAAAATCTTAAAAAGATTCAATCAATTCGATTGTAAACCTGCTCCAACTCCTTTTGATGCTAATTGTCATCTTAAGAAAAATAATGAAGAAGCAGTTTATCAATTGGAATATTCTCAAGTAATTGGAAGCTTGATGTACTTGATGAATTCTACTAGACCTGACATAGCTTATGCAAGAAGCGGTGAGAGTAGATACACAAGTAATCCTAATGATGCTCATTGGACAAAGATTAATAAGAGTTCTAAGGTATCTTAAATATACCTTAAATTATGGACTTTATTATACAAAATATCCACCTGTACTTGAAGGGTATAGTGATGCAAATTGGATTTCTGATAATACAGAAACCAAATCAACAAGTGGATATATATTCACATTAGGTGGAGCAGCGATTTCTTGGAAATCAACAAAACAAACGTGTATAGCACGTTCAACTATGGAATCTAAATTCATAGCTCTTGATAAGGCAGCTGAAGAAGCTGAATGGCTAAGAAATTTCTTAGAAGATATTCCTTGCTGGCCAAAACCAGTCACAGCAATTTGTATACATTGTGATAGTATGGCAGCACAGGCAAGAGCTAAGAACAATATATATAATGGTAAGTCGAGACATATAAGGCGCCGACACAATACTATAAACAATTACTCACAAGTGGAGTAATTAGTATTGATTATGTTAAGTCTAAGGAAAACATTGCAGATCCTTTGATCAAGGCTTACCAAGAGATCAAGTGAAGATATTATCGAGGGGAATGGGCTTAAAGCCTATAGAGTAAGTCAAATCCAATGGAAACCTAACCTAGCTGATTGGAGATCCCATAGTCTAGGTTCAATAGGCAAACTAGTTAGACTTGACTTAACAAACAGGACACACAATTACCTGTTCCTATGATGAAGTAAGTGTGTTGATAAGAAGTTTAGGGTATGCAATACTGCATTTAATGATTAAAGATAAGTCACCTATATGATAGTAAATGTGGGGTCGCATTTATGAGAATGAATAGGCTAAATTCTCTAAAGCTATCATGAATCCAGGATATGTTCAGGACCAAAATGAACAACAAAGAATAACGTGCATCAGTAATCATGTCATGAGTGAGACATATTGTCTTAGTTTACTACAAAAAGTGAACAGTTCAAGATACATACATCATCAAGCGTCGCGAAGTAAACTCGATATGATCTTACTAGGGTAAGTTCAAGTCTATACGACACTTTCCTGAGTAACATGACATGATAATCTCTCTCAATTGTTTTAAAGTAATGTTATTTTTAAAATAATGATAATTTTTAAATTTGTGTTTGTGAATTGGCAAAGTAAACTTGGTCATGGTTTCAGATGGATACAATACAAATGTGGGGTATTGTTGAACTATATGTGAGTTTGTATTGTACCCAATATTAGTCCCACATGGAAAAGAAACATTTTTGTTTCTTTCCTTATAAGATATCTTTCACTTACAAGTCTTAGTTAAGTGAATGTGGGTTGGAGGCAAAGACCATGGGTATTTCCCATTGATTAATATATATTAAATACTTAATATTTAATATGTCTTTGATTAGGCCTTGGGCCGAGGAGCTAATGTTAAAATAACTTAGCTAATTCACAACATAAATTTTTGTTAAAAATTAAGTAATTTCATAATTACTTATTATGTGAATAGTTGTAACGGTCGTATAAGCCAATGATAAGCATAGGAGAGGAATATCTGGAGTCATCCAACTTTCCATTCATGCATCCATGTCATGCGATTCTGCTTTTTGTGTTTTTAATTTGATGAAGAGCTTCAATGAATTTGTGGTTTAAATAAATTTTCATTTCTTATGTTTTTTGTTTTTCAAATATAATATCCAACTTGGCCACAAGAAAGCTACCATTCATTATTCGTGTCCGTAGTTCATAGTTAGGTTCCATCAATAATTGGAATATATTTGTCTGTATATAATTCTTTTCATATTTACCTTGTTTTGTTATTTGCCTTTTCATTTCTTTAATTTGGAGTTGTTTTCTAAGAAGTTGCTTGGATGTTTGAAGGCATCAATCATACAAAATGATGACAATATTGAGAATGATGTCACACATAGAATCCAAGCTGGATGGAAGAAATGGAGGAGTACAACTGGTGTAATTGGTGATAAAAATATGTCTACCAAGTTAAAAGAAAAATTTTATAGGACCGCAACAGCTGTGCTCTATGGAAGTGAATGTTGGGCAGTAAAGCAACAACAAATACATAAAATGAATGTAGCAGAAATTTGGATACTTAGGTGGACGTGGGGTAAAACTCGTAAAGATAGGATAAGAAATACACAAATTCAAAGACAAGTAGGAGTAGCACTAATTGACTCAAGGATTAGGGAAGGGCGGTTGCGGTGGTTTGGTCACTAGCAAAGACGGCCTACAGATGCACCCACTAGAAAACTTGACTTAATAGGAACTGAAGAAATTCAACGAGGTAGGGGTAGACCGAAGTTAACTTGAGATGCATTAATTAGGAGGGATTTGAATGGTTTGGAAAGCTCACCATCAATTGTATTAAATCAAGCACAATGAAAGAGTTTGATCCATATAGCCGACCCCAGCTAATTTGGTATTGAGGCTATGTTTTTGTTGTTGTTGTTGTATAAATAGTATGTAATAGCATTTCACATCAGGTATGCAATTTGACATTTAAAAAGCAAAGCAACACACACTTGCTCTTATATAATATCGCATCTCTGTCATGACTATTACTTTGGCTGTACTTTGGCTGTTTGTTCTATTTCTACGTACATTCCGTTAATCAAATAAATATTTCTTGTTTGGTCAACCGATATTTCATGACCTGTTCATCATACAAGTTCAATAGGCACTAAGTAATCTTTGACCAATTCATCCATACAAGTCTTTTTATATTAAGTCTTCTTGCAAATTTCATTTATTTATAGTCAGCATGGCATTTGTTCAATGTTCATGTAAATGTATACCCAACAAAAACTTTACCATTAACAGTCAGCTTCTTGCACTATTTCCATATTCCATTAATACAAGTAATAACACTCATTTGGTTTATCCAATATTACATCTTTCATCTTCTTTTCTCCACTTGTTTCTTTATCTACCAATCTGACAAGTTCAACAGTCACTATTTAAGTTATATATGGCCAAATCGTTGTTCTTATTATATAAAGTCTAATTGTTGCTCTTGCAACCGATAAAAGTGTCTTTACCCTCTTATACGAATTAGTATTGTTAGCTTCAATTGGAAATAATTGCACTAAATCGAGCACAATGGAAGGGTTTGATCAATGTAACTGACCCCAATTAATTTGGGATGGACATCGGCCTTTAGGTCTAGTTGTTAACTCATGGGAATAATCTTTTAGGCAACTTTTAGTTTTTCGTTAGCCTTCTGAGTACGTAGTTCCGGGTGTTACCATCACCATAACAATTGTAAGTCCTAGAGAAACTTATTCAACATATCAACAATTATTTGTTCATGCACCAATTTAGTTTCTTAATAACTGATCCAACCATTTTTTAGGGCCTCATTAGCAAGATTGAATCTATTTTATCTGTCAGATGTCCGTGATCAAGTGTATGTTAGTCCTTGGTTTAGGGCGCATTAATGTTCTATTCCCAACTTTTTGTGTGTTTGCAGAAAGCAAAAGAGGAAGACGATACAGACTTACAGTACTAGAACAAACATGGATCGGCACCAAAAAGAGAAAGAAACTAACATGCATAATTTTTATTTCGTTTTGCACATTGAACAAACATGAAAAAAATCCATACATAAAGTAAGATCATAATTATAAACCTCACATATAACTTTGGGATTTTGACATATATTGCTAATTATTCACCATTAGAACTATTGGTTATCAAATTATTGATATTGGTTCCAATTGGATATGACCACTGTACAAAAGCCTCTAGTGACTCAACTTTACAAAGGAGTTTTAACGAAAATCTTACCGCCTTTTCATAATCTTCAATACTGCTTTCTGTGATTTCCTTGTAAATGGCATTTGACAGTTGGATGAGAAATTCATTCAGCATTTCGACAAAAAGCTGTTCGATGTAGTCGCAGAGTTCTTGGATCGATCTGTAGTTTCGGAGCTTAATGAAGTCTATGATGATGCCCAATTCCTCCCTCACTAGATCAGAAGGTAATGCGTCTTTCAATCTACCAATTGACGCAATTGCTTGATCAACATCATAATTGGGTGGGAACGCAGAACCATTACAAATAACGCCAGCAACTCTGAGAAGGTCACCTCTAGAGCTTGGACCTTCTAATGCTGCTCTTGCAAACTTAGACTTCTTCTTGTTCTCAAAGCTAGTGGAGTTCATTTTCCTTTCGACAAAGTGGATGACGTCAAAAATTTCAATCAAGACGATACGTAGAGAACCCCCAAGACTATAATCTTTACAGACAGTTGCAATCCTTGCAACAAGGACCATTGAAAGCGAAGAAACTTCATATGCTTTGTTTCTGTTTGCAAAATCTTTCAGTTGATTGATTACAGGTTCTTCTAACAAAAAACGTTTCGAGAGAAGCCCCTTGATACTATGCATTGGAGCATTATTTCTATACAATTCCATCCATTTTTTCATCTCTTCGACACTTTTTCTCAATGTCCATTCATCTAACCCTTGCTCATCTTTATGAATTAGATGTGAAAACTCTCTTATTTCATCAATATTCTTCTCTCTTGACTCGCAGAGACTACCAAAACAATCTGACAATATTAAGCAAATAAAAAATGATGGCACGCCTATCAAGAAGTGAATGCACGCAATCACTAAGTACATTAGGCGCATGAAGGTTGCTATTAAATCATCCTTTATGCAACCAACCAACAACGGATTTTCATCTATTACATCTGCATCTTTGTCTGCCCAATTTAGTCCAGCACTGCCAATGTTCATGTACTGTACTAGAGTAAATAATCTGAAGCTGGTGCCTACACTTCCAACAAAGATTGTGGCAATTTGGGTTCCAAGGATGATCCATATTGACCATTCATAATCCGATGAACCATTGCATGGAAACATTAGCTCTTTATGAATAAAAGACCGAACTGCAGCTTGCAGTAGAATTATTGCAGAAACAATGCAAAGTACACCAACTGGAATAGAGTCTAAATCTTTACATAATTCAAGCTGGGGATTAGAATTATAGGCATACAAATAGCACAACTTCAATCTATCCAACATGCTCCCATGCCCCTTTTTTAAAAGATCTTTATTTTGATCAACTGTGAGTCCCTTTTGGCTATTGATGTCATAAGTAGCGCAAAAAAGTGCCAGAAGCAATAGCATCATACAACACAATACAATGATATGCTCTACTCGAAACAATATGATCACGCCGGTGTACAATTGTATGCATATGTTAACTACAACAGTCACTACCAATATGCTGAAGGCAATCATGTTTGTCCAGCTTTCCGACTCTCTACCAATTCCAAGAGAAGGCATGAGAAAACCCATACATATGCATATCAACGTTGTGCCGGTAAGTTTTGACAGTTGATCATGAGTACTAGGCATTTTGGTTGTGAGATCTACCGGTATTTTCGCAGCAATTGCAAGGAGAGTCAAGGTTACAGAATTAAGTGAGAAGAATCGACAAGGTAACCATCTCTTCCTATTGCGAAAACCAGATACTACATCGAAAAGTATGGAAAAGAAACATACTGAAGTTGCTATTGCAATGTATAAGCCGATGAATGGCATAGGAGAAGAGTAGCTGCTGTCATCCAATGTTCCGTTTATGCATCCATGTCTTGCCATTCTGCTTTTTGTGTTTTTAATTTGATGAAGAACTTCAATGAATTTGTGGTTTAAACAAATTTTCATTTCTTATGTTTTTTGTTTTTTTATCCAACTTGGCCACAAGAAAGCCGCCATTCACTATTTGTCTCTGTAGTTCATAGTTAGGTTCCATCAATAATTGGAATGTATTTGTTTGTATATAATTCTTTTCATATTTACCTTGTTTTGTTATTTGACTTTTCATCTCTTTAGTTTGGAGTTGTTTTCTAAGAAGTTGCTTGGATGTTTCGAGGCATCAATCCTACAAAATGATGACAATATTTAGAATAGTGTCACACATAGAATTCAAGTTGGATAGAAGAAATGGAGGAGTACAACTGGTGTGATCGGTGATAAAAATATGCCTACCAAGTTAAAAGGAAAATTTTATTGGACCGCAATTAGGTCAACTGTGCTATATGGAAGTGAATGTTGGGCAGTAAATCAACAACAATTACATAAAATGAATGTAGCCAAAATTATGATACTTAGGTATGTGTGGTAAAACTCGTAAAGAAGGGATAAGAAATATATAAATTCATAGACAAGTAGGAGTAGCACCAATTGACTCAAGGATTAGGGAAGAGCGGTTGCGGTCGTTTGGTCACCTGCAAAGATGGCATACAAATTCCCCCACTAGAAAACTTGACTTAATATGAACTGAATAAATTCAACAATGTAGGGGTAGATCGAAGTTAAATTGGGATGCATTAATTAGGAGGGATTTAAATGGTTTGGAAAGCTCACCATCAATTGCATTAAACCAAGCACAATGGAAGAGTTTGATCCATATAGCTGACCCCAGTTAATTTGGGACTGAGGCTTTGTTTTTGTTGTTGTTGTTGTATAAATAGTATGTAATAGCATTTCACATCGGGTACGCAATTTGACGTTTAAAAAGCAAAGCAACACACACTTGCTCTTATATAATATCGCATATTTCTAATGACTATTACTTTGGCTGCTTGTTCTATTTCTACGTGTTGTCCGGAACAATAAATAATGATACTAATATATATGAATGAATAAAGTTTTACAAATAATTAATAACAGAATCAATCAACAAAATAAATTTCTAACAAAATCTTCAGAAATAACAGCAACCAAATCTTCTTCAGTAGTTGTGACATTGACGTGATTCTTTTGAGAAGAATTTGCTGCAGGTTGATCTTTCCGGTGACGACATTCTTGAGCCTTATGGCCAGTTTTTCCACACACCCAACAATTACCTTTAACTTTCTTAAAGGGCTTGCCTTTAGGTGCAAATTTGTTGGAGTGTTTCACAGAAAACTTCTTTGCTTTGTTCTTCCGAAATATGGATTTTGAAGCCTCTCCTTCAACCACATTTGCTTTTGCAGCAAAGGTAGGTACTTCAACTTTGTCTCCCTTGCGATGATCTTCTTCAACTCTAAGCCTCAAAATCAAGTCCTCTATAGTCATCTCCCTCCTTTTGTGCTTTAAATAAATCTTAAAATCTTTCCACGAAGGAGGTAACTTCTCAATAATTGCACCAACTTGAAAGTGTTCATTGATAGAACATCCTTCTTCATGCAGTTCATGAATCAGGACTTGGATTTCCTCTACTTGCTTAATGACAGTTTTGGAGTCCACCATGAGATATTTCAGAAATTTACCAATTATGAATTTCTTCGCACCGGCATCTTCAATTTTGTATTTCTTCTCAAGATTATTCCATACTTCCTTTGCTGTGTCATATGACGAATATATGTCATATAAATTGTCATCCAAACAATTAAGGATGTAATTGCGACAAAGAAAGTCAGAATTTCTCCAATTCTCAATGGACATAATAGTCTCCTTCGATAGAGGATCCTCATCTGTCTTAGGTTCATCCTCTCTTACAATATGTGCAAGATTGAGGGTTGTCAAGTAGAACAGCAATTTTTGTTGCCACCTTTTAAAATCCACTCCAGTGAATTTTTCAGGCTTTTCTTCATGCCTCTTGAAATCCACTCCCTTGGACTTCTCAGACTTGTCTTCTGACTTTGTAGAGTTGTTCAAACTCGATTGTCCCACCATTTTCAGAATTTCTGAAATTCACAAAACAACACAAAATCTCAGAAATTTCTGAAAATTTTCTGTCTTAGATTGTTGTCCTGAACAATAAATAATGATACTAATATATATGAATGAATAAAGTTTTACAAATAATTAATAACAGAATCAATCAACAAAATAAATTTCTAACCGGAGGCTTGCACAGAAGCAATGTCCTAAGACAGAAATTTCCTTGAATTCGGTGATTGAATTTTCTTCAAAGATCTGCCCCCAGGATACAACCGGATGCTCTTTCGAACCAAAAATCACCAAGTTCAAAAGTCTGCCAAACTGTGATTTTTCTTCTCTCTCAAAAACGAAATTCGAAAATTATCTATATTTCCAGTGTTTTAGTTCTACTTAAATAGAACTTGAGGCACTGGTTCAAACCAATGTGACTGTTCAAAATAACATATTTAACAAATACACTGCTCACAACAAATACACTGCTTTACAAAAAATAATTACCAATAATTAATTTCGAAAATAAAAAATAAAATAAAACACTGCTCACAACAAATACATCATCTGTTCACAAAAATTAACTACCAATAATTAATTTCGAAAATAAAAAATAAAATAAAACTTTATTTGATTTTACAAGGCTTAACAAATCTAAGCCCAAAGGCCCCAAGGCCCTATCTTTGATTTTAAATATTATTATATATATATATTTATATATATATATATTTACATCTATTACCCAATGGGTGCCAATTTGGACTCTACCCATTGGGTTTCTCTAAAGCAAATCTTTAGAGTAGATGTTTGTATATAAAGAGTTTGTACTCTTTGAAGTGAGCAATGTGGGACTAAACATGTTTTCTATTCAAACTCACTTGAAACATTTTTCAAGTTCCAACACTACGTACATTCCATAATCAAACAAATATTTCTTGTTTGGTTAACTGATATTTTTTTTTTGATTAGCAAAGACTAAATTCGGTCTAGGTTACAACTGTAACTGCAGGATATCCTGCTCTAGCAATATGAAAATATGATTTGGAATATGTTCCCAAATCTTAACCAAATCTCAAAATCAACATTACAGTGAAAAGCTTCCTTGGCCATGTGGTCCGCACATGCATTATTCTCTCTAAATGTGTGGCTAAAAACTACACTCCACTCCTTGTCCGTCTCCCTTAGAATATCACGAATCAATGGATCTTGAAATTGGCTTTATGTTGAGTCCATAATAAAATCAATTGCTTCCTGTGAGTCTAGCTCCACAATGAGTTTCCTATATCCTTTATCCCACGCCAGTTGCAAGCCATCATCATCCCCTCATACCACCCTTCACAATTTATTTTCAGCCACCCCTCATCTGGTGCTACCCAATGTCAATGCTTTCTTCTTGCTGAAATAGAGTGATCATTCCATAAAAGCAATATGCCACCAGAAAAGCCGATCGCATCCTCCTTCCAACACTTACTAAACCCCAACTTTCGAATCACCGCATTTGTCGTAGCACCACTGATTCTTGGCTCAAAAACTGCTACGATGTTCGCTTTATTTTGCTTCATTAACTCCTGGTTAATTGGTTACTCCATCATCTGAGATCATATGCTCAGATGCGTCTTTCTCTTGTGCTTTCATTTCTTGCCTCTGGGACTATCATTTTGCACTAGCTTCTGCTAGAATTTTATGACCATTGTTGACAACACTCTGCATCATTCTTGTTCGACTGTGTTTTTTACCCATATCAGCTGCTAATTCCTCTAATGAGATACATTATGGTACAGAGGCTTCTACTCTCCTCCGTGTCCCTTCTCTGTTTGTGAGGTCCTGGGCCAATTCATCGATACAAGTTCAATAAGCACTAAGTAATCTTTGACCAATTCATCGATACAAGTCTTTTTATATTGGAAAATGATAAAATTGCTCACTTTCAACGCACACTTTGGCCGCACACCCTTGTCTTTTAGCCATTTATGGCTCTTACTTGTCTCCCCAGGTGTGGGCCTACATCTGAAAATATACCATAAATGGCTAAAAGACAAGAGTGTACGCCCAAAGTGTGTGTTGAGAGTGTGTTAGATTATCATTTTCCTTTTATATTAAGTTTTCTTGCAAATTTCATTTATGTATAGTCAGCATGGCATTTGTTCTATTTTCATCTAATTGTATACCTAACAAAAACTTTTAACATTAACAGTCCGCTTCTTGCACTATTTCTATATTCCATTAATCCAAGTAATAACACTCATTTGGTTTATCCAATGTTACATCTTTCATCTTTTTTTCTCCACATGTTTCTTTATCTACCAATCTGACAAGTTCAACAGTCACTATTTAAGTTATATATGGCCAGATCGTTGTTCTTATTATATGAAGTCTAATTGTTGCTCTTGCAACCGATAAAAGTGTCTTTACCCTCTTATAAGAACTAGTATTGTTAGCTTCAATTGGAGATAATTGCACTAAATCGAGCACAATGGAAGAGTTTGATCAATGTAACTGACCCCAATTAATTTGGGATGGACATCGGCCTTTAGGTCTAGTTGTTAACTCATGGGAATAATCTTTTAGGCAACTTTTAGTTTTTCGTTAGTCTTCTGAGTACGTAGTTCCGGGTGTTACCATCACCATAACAATTGTAAGTCCTAGAGAAACTTATTCAACATATCAACAATTATTTGTTCATGCACCAATTTAGTTTCTTAATAACTGATCCAACCATTTTTTAGGGCATCATTAGCAAGATTGAATCTATTTTATCTGTCAGATGTCCGTGATCAAGTGTGTGTTAGTCCTTGGTTTAGGGCGCATTAATGTTCTATTCCCAACTTTTTGTGTGTTTGCAGAAAGCAAAAGAGGAAGACGATACAGACTTACAGTACCAGAACAAGCATGGATCGGCACCAAAAAGAGAAAGAAACTAACATGCATAATTTTTATTTCGTTTTGCACATTGAACAAACATGAAAAAAAATCCATACATAAAGTAAGATCATAATTATAAACCTCACATATAACTTTGGGATTTTGACATATATTGCTAATTATTCACCATTAGAACTATTGGTTATTGTTGTAAACTAATTAAAAGCAAAGCCAGAAAGGTAAAGATAAAGAACTAGAAAGATAACAAGAGAAGAGATAGGGGAGAAATAGAGAGAACTTTCATTCCAATATTGTGTATCTATTACATAGATGTGAGCTCTTTATATAGGCCATCAAAGATCATATGTTACAATTACATAATGGTGAAATGTGTAACCACTCACACATAATGGTGGAATGTGTAACCACTCACACATAATGATGGAATACAAATGGTTTGAATAGGAAGAGTCATCCACATCCATTTCATTTACAACACTCCCCCTTGGATGACACTTGTTAAGAGATTGTGCCTCGTTAAAACTTCTACTAAAAAACCCTGTGAAAAAAATATAGTAAAAGAAAAAGAGTACACTGTTCTCATAAATATTAAGATGGGTATAATATTGTTAAGATTGCCTCATTAAAACTTTGCTTGGAAAACCCAGTGGGATAAAACCATAGCGAAGGGAAAAAGAGTACAATACACTTATCAATTTTGATATGGAGTATTAATATTGTTAGGATTGCCTCATTAAAAACCTTGCTAGGAAAACTCAGTGAGATAAAACCATAGCTAAGGAAAAAGAGTGCAATACACTAATCAATAACTCCTTTTTATCCTCCCCCTCATGTTCACATGAGTGAAACATTATCTTGCAACAAATCTTTGCAACCAAAATTTACTCTTTTGAGTAAAGTAAATTAATAGATGGAGAACTATTTTACTTGAAAATACTTGATTTCCAAATCAAGGGTAAATTTTATTTTTCAAGTATCTTTCATCTTGAATTCCTTTTTCAAGTATTCAGATGTTCTGATGATGTTGTCGTGGTTTCCCACTATATTTAAATCATCAACATACACAACAATAATCACAAATTATGTTGACGATCTTTTAATGAAGACACATGGGCAAAATAGATTATTTACATATCCAACAGGCTTTACGCCATTTGACGTTTGGACAATTGGTCCAAAAATATCTCGTTTCCTTAACGAGTTTAGCTCTGCTTGGATAGCATCTTGCCATTTTTGCCAATCAGGTCTTTTTTGACATTCGTCCACTGATCGTGGTTCTGGATCATCATCATTTTCACATATTTCAAAGGACATATTGAAAGCAAATATATCATCATGAACAATTTCATTTCGATCCCAAATCTTACCAGAGTTTAAATAATTTATTGAGATCTCATTACTTTCATCTTTTTCAAGAGGAAGTTGTTCTTCATCAGAATCAACTTGTTCTGGCAAACCCTTATCAAAGGATTCTTGTGCTTTCTCAGGAGTATTTTGATTTGTATTTATTTTTACTTCCGTTTTCCTCTTTCGAGGAATTGTATCCTTTGGACCAACCGGTCTTCCACGCTTTAAGCGTTTCATTGGTTCTTGTGCATTTTGTTGCACAGAGACATCATTTGATATATGAACCTTTTAATGCAGCTGGAACATACAATTTTGTCACTCTTTAATATTAGTAATTGCATCAAGTAATTATTTCATAATTTTCTGCTAATGAATGATCTTTTGAACTTCAAGTTCATATTAATTTATACATTGATCATAATGCAACAAATTTGATGCGTTACAAGTAATTTCACGCCATTCCTTTTGAATTTGGCTTATATCTCCCCCTAATGGTGGGAAAATTACGTCATCAAAGTGACAATTAGCAAAACTTGCTATAAATAAATTCCCTATTCGGGGTCCAAGGCATTTTATAATATGATTAATGGAGAGTTTAATCAATATAAATCTCCGATTAATTTGCCTTGAGATAATCACCAGCTGATAAAAAATGTGGTTCCAAAAAGGATGCTCATCCGAATTTGCAATATTTTCACATTATTGATAATTCTGGACAATAAAAAAAATCACTCCAGATTATGAATGTCATTAGATCATTCGTTTTAATGTGTCTTACATATTCCAGAAGCTAAAGCTGGGAATTCGTTTCTCAGATTAAATCATAATATATAGAGAAACTCTCTATTATTCTGAGTAAATTTCTTCTGGTGTAAAACACTAACAACATTATAACCGTTGTACCAGATATTGGCTGAACATTAGTCTCAACTAAGTTCAAATTTGAGAAATATTCTCTTTTATAATGTGCATGTAGCAAAATAAGCTAGACATGCATTCTTCGCCTTTATTTAGCTCATGATTTGAACACATCTCAATGTGTCAATTTTAATGAGCCATAAATTTCATAATTTTGCCTTTGATTGACACGGTAAATGTCACCAAAATATTTGGGCATATATGACAATATATAATCAGTGTGACCTAATATAATGGTCTTTCATACGTGACAGCTTGTCACGATTTTGAGCATGCTCATTGTCGATAATTTCGCCCTTCATATTTCATGTGGTGCACCACTTTTATTCCACTTTGAGTGAAATTATTATTAAGACCTTTATCGAATCCCTTCGCTTTTCCACGTCCATAATTATATAGTTGCAACCATGGTCATTTTATAAACGCAACATATGCTTCATGAAGCTTGACCAATTGGACGGGAATGATATTATATAAATAATATCTCATTATTTTACTCAGCTACTATGAGACAGACAAGAAATCAATTCATAATATTTTATTGAATTGACGTGCGCGCTCGATATTTTGTTGCAATAATAAATCGAGGCGAGCCACGTGGCCTTTATTTGTCTCATCAGTCATATTTCTGCATAGCCTCAACATAGAGGTAATTGAAATTGCGTAATAATAAATGATATTTGATTGATATAAATTTTGTAGCGTGAGACCCAGCCGCTCATTTTGAGCCTTTTGGAGCATCACCAATTTTGGTGTTTATATTCATAACTCCATAAGGTGAAAGGATAATATAAAGTGAAATATTCACTTTTCAAATCTCTATAGAGATATTCAGCGAATAAATATTAATGTTATGCACACAACATACATGTTTGATTGGTGTGTTTTCATGTTGGTTTTCAACTTTCAAGAAATTGAGGACCAAACCAACCATAGATATTCATGGTTACCTTAAGAAATTGACAAACACAAATACATAAGAAACAATGAAATCAAAAATAATATTTTGTTACCTTCGAATCTTTGTTACCAAGACAATGACCTCCTTCCAAGCTTTGTCTCCTTAGAAGCTTTGTATATCTTTGATTAGACCTCTTTGTTAAGAGCAACATCGTGCTGATAACGTGTTGTAAACTAATTAAAAGCAAAGCCAGAAAGGTAAAGATAAAGAACTAGAAAGATAACAAGAGAAGAGATAGGGGAGAAATAGAGAGAACTTTCATTCCAATATTGTGTATCTATTACATAGATGTGAGCTCTTTATATAGGCCATCAAAGATCATACGTTGCAATTACATAATGGTGAAATGTGTAACCACTCACACATAATGGTGGAATGTGTAACCACTCACACATAATGATGGAATACAAATGGTTTGAATAGGAAGAGTCATCCACATCCATTTCATTTACAACAGTTATCAAATTATTGATATTGGTTCCAATTGGATATGACCACTGTACAAAAGCCTCTAGTGACTCAACTTTACAAAGGAGTTTTAACGAAAATCTTACCGCCTTTTCATAATCTTCAATACTGCTTTCTGTGATTTCCTTGTAAATGGCATTTGACAGTTGGATGAGAAATTCATTCAGCATTTCGACAAAAAGCTGTTCGATGTAGTCGCAGAGTTCTTGGATCGATCTGTAGTTTCGGAGCTTAATGAAGTCTATGATGATGCCCAATTCCTCCCTCACTAGATCAGAAGGTAATGCGTCTTTCAATCTACCAATTGACGCAATTGCTTGATCAACATCATAATTGGGTGGGAACGCAGAACCATTACAAATAACGCCAGCAACTCTGAGAAGGTCACCTCTAGAGCTTGGACCTTCTAATGCTGCTCTTGCAAACTTAGACTTCTTCTTGTTCTCAAAGCTAGTGGAGTTCATTTTCCTTTCGACAAAGTGGATGACGTCAAAAATTTCAATCAAGACGATACGTAGAGAACCCCCAAGACTATAATCTTTACAGACAGTTGCAATCCTTGCAACAAGGACCATTGAAAGCGAAGAAACTTCATATGCTTTGTTTCTGTTTGCAAAATCTTTCAGTTGATTGATTACAGGTTCTTCTAACAAAAAACGTTTCGAGAGAAGCCCCTTGATACTATGCATTGGAGCATTATTTCTATACAATTCCATCCATTTTTTCATCTCTTCGACACTTTTTCTCAATGTCCATTCATCTAACCCTTGCTCATCTTTATGAATTAGATGTGAAAACTCTCTTATTTCATCAATATTCTTCTCTCTTGACTCGCAGAGACTACCAAAACAAGCTGACAATATTAAGCAAATAAAAAATGATGGCACGCCTATCAAGAAGTGAATGCACGCAATCACTAAGTACATTAGGCGCATGAAGGTTGCTATTAAATCATCCTTTATGCAACCAACCAACAACGGATTTTCATCTATTACATCTGCATCTTTGTCTGCCCAATTTAGTCCAGCACTGCCAATGTTCATGTACTGTACTAGAGTAAATAATCTGAAGCTGGTGCCTACACTTCCAACAAAGATTGTGGCAATTTGGGTTCCAAGGATGATCCATATTGACCATTCATAATCCGATGAACCATTGCATGGAAACATTAGCTCTTTATGAATAAAAGACCGAACTGCAGCTTGCAGTAGAATTATTGCAGAAACAATGCAAAGTACACCAACTGGAATAGAGTCTAAATCTTTACATAATTCAAGCTGGGGATTAGAATTATAGGCATACAAATAGCACAACTTCAATCTATCCAACATGCTCCCATGCCCCTTTTTTAAAAGATCTTTATTTTGATCAACTGTGAGTCCCTTTTGGCTATTGATGTCATAAGTAGCGCAAAAAAGTGCCAGAAGCAATAGCATCATACAACACAATACAATGATATGCTCTACTCGAAACAATATGATCACGCCGGTGTACAATTGTATGCATATGTTAACTACAACAGTCACTACCAATATGCTGAAGGCAATCATGTTTGTCCAGCTTTCCGACTCTCTACCAATTCCAAGAGAAGGCATGAGAAAACCCATACATATGCATATCAACGTTGTGCCGGTAAGTTTGGACAGTTGATCATGAGTACTAGGCATTTTGGTTGTGAGATCTACCGGTATTTTTGCAGCAATTGCAAGGAGAGTCAAGGTTACAGAATTAAGTGAGAAGAATCGACAAGGTAACCATCTCTTCCTATTGCGAAAACCAGATATAATGTCAAAAAGTATGGAAAAGAAACATACTAAAGTAGCTGCTGCAATGTACAAGCCATGATGGGCATTGGAGAGGAATAGTTGGAGTCATCCAATGTTCCGTTTATGCATCCATGTCTTGCCATTCTGCTTTTTGTGTTTTTAATTTGATGAAGAACTTCAATGAATTTGTGGTTTAAATAAATTTTCATTTCTTATGTTTTTTGTTTTTTTATCCAACTTGGCCACAAGAAAGCTACCATTCATTATTTGTGTCTGTAGT
This sequence comes from Stephania japonica, assembly GCA_039657345.1. NCBI lineage: Eukaryota > Viridiplantae > Streptophyta > Magnoliopsida > Ranunculales > Menispermaceae > Stephania > Stephania japonica. The sequence goes on from CM077558.1 coordinate 52,745,669, forward strand.
TCACAGTTAGGTTCCATCAATAATTGGAATATATTTGTCCGTATATAATTCTTTCATATTTGCCTTGTTTTGTTATTTGCCTTTTCATTTCTTTAATTTGGAGTTGTTTTCTAAGAAGTTGCTTGGATGTTTGAAGGCATCGATCATACAAAATGATGAAAATATTGAGAATGATGTCACACATAGAATCCAAGTTGGATGGAAGAAATGGAGGAGTACAACTGGTGTGATCGGTGATAAAAATATGCCTACCAAGTTAAAAGGAAAATTTTATAGGACCGCAATTAGACCAGCTATGCTCTATGGAAGTGAATGTTGGGCAGTAAAGCAACAACAATTACATAAAACGAATGTAGCAAAAATTAGGATACTTAGGTGGACGTGTGGTAAAACTCGTAAAGATAGGATAAGAAATACACAAATTCAAAGACAAGTAGGAGTAGCACCAATTGACTCAAGGATTAGGGAAGGCGGTTGCGGTGGTTTGGTCACCTGCAAAGACGGCCTACAGATGCCCCCACTAGAAAACTTGACTTAATAGGAACTCCCACTAGAAAACTTGACTTAATAGGAACTGAATAAATTCAACAAGGTAGGGGTAGATCGAAGTTAACTTGGGATGCATTAATTAGGAGGGATTTGAATGGTTTGAAAAGCTCACCATCAATTGCATTAAACCAAGCACAATGGAAGAGTTTGATCCATATAGCCGACCCCAGCTAATTTGGTATTGAGGCTATGTTTTTGTTGTTGTTGTTGTATAAATAGTATGTAATAGCATTTCACATCAGGTATGCAATTTGACATTTAAAAAGCAAAGCAACACACACTTGCTCTTATATAATATCGCATCTCTGTCTTGACTATCACTTTGGCTGCTTGTTCTATTTCTACGTACGTTCCATTAATCAAATAAATATTTCTTGTTTGGTCAACCGATATTTCATGACCTGTTCATCATACAAGTTCAATAGGCACTAAGTAATCTTTGACCAATTCATCGATACAAGTCTTTTTATATTAAGTCTTCTTGCAAATTTCATTTATTTATAGTCAGCATGGCATTTGTTCAATGTTCATCTAATTGTATACCTAACAAAAACTTTAACATTAACAGTCAGCTTCTTGCACTATTTCTATATTCCATTAATCCAAGTAATAACACTCATTTGGTTTATCCAATATTACATCTTTCATCTTTTTTTCTCCACATGTTTCTTTATCTACCAATCTGACAAGTTCAACAGTCGCTATTTAAGTTATATATGGCCAGATCGTTATTCTTATTATATAAAGTCTAATTGTTGCTCTTACAACCAATAAAAGTGTCTTTACCCTCTTATACGAACTAGTATTGTTAGCTTCAATTGAAGATATTGCACTAAATCAAGCACAATGAAAGAGTTTGATCCATGTAACTGACCCCAATTAATTTGGGACGGAGGCTATGTTGTTGTTGTTGTAGTTTCAATTGGAGATAACCATTGGCCTTTAGGTCTAGTTGTTAACTCATGGGAATAATCTCTTAGGCAACTTTTAGTTTTTCGTTAGAGTCTTCTGAGTAAGTAGTTCCGGGTGTTACCATCACCATAACAATTGTAAGTCCTAGAGAAACTCATTCAACATATCAACAATTATTTGTTCATGCACCACTTTAGTTTCTTAATAACTGATCCAACCATTTTTTAAGGCCTCATTAGCAAGATTGAATCTATTTTATCTGTCAGATGTCTGTGATCAAGTGTATGTTAGTCCTTGGTTTAGGGCGCATTAATGTTCTATTCACAACTTTTTGTATGTGTGTTTGCAGAAAGCAAAAGAAGATAGAAGACAATACAGACTTACAATACCAGAACAAACATGGATCGGCACCAAAAAGAGAAATAAACTAACATGCATAATTTTTATTTTGTTATTGCACATTGAACAAAAACGAAAAAAAATCCATACATAAAGTAAGATCATAAGTATAAACCTCACATTTAACTTTGGGATTTTGACATATATTGCTAATTATTCACCATTAGAAGTATTGGTTATCAAATTATTGATATTGATTCCAATTGGATATGACCACTGTACAAAAGCCTCAAGTGACTCAACTTTACAAAGGAGTTTTAACGAAAATCTTTCCGCCTTTTCATAATCTTCGATACTGCTTTCTGTGATTTCCTTGTAAATGGCATTTGACAGTTGGATGAGAAATTCATTCAACATTTCGACAAAAAGCTGTTTGATGTAGTCGCATAGTTCTTGGATCGACCTGTAGTTTCGGAGCTTAATGAAGTCTATGATGATGCCCAATTCCTCCCTCACTAGATCAGAAGGTAGTGCAGCACCATTACATATAACGCCAGCAACTCTGAGAAGGTCACCTCTAGAGCTTGGACCTTCTAATGCAGCTGTTGCAAACTTAGACTTCTTGTTCTCAAAGCTAATGGAGTTCATTTTCCTTTCGACAAAGTGGATGACTTCGAAAATTTCACTCAAGACGATACGTAGAGAACCCCCAAAACTATCATCTTTACAGACAGTTGCAATCCTTGCAACAAGGACCATTGAAAGCGATGAAACTTCATATGCTTTGTTTCTGTTTGCAAAATCTTGCAGTTGATTGATTACAGGTTCTTCTAACAAAACATGTTTCGAGAGAAGCCCCTTGATACTATGCATTGGAGCATTATTTCTATACAATTCCATCCATTTCTTCATCTCTTCGACACTTTTTCTCAATGTCCATTCATCTAACCCTTGCACATCTTCATGAATTAGATGTGAAAACTCTCTTATTTCATCAATATTCTTCTCTCTTGACTCGCAGAGACTACCAAAACAAGCTGACAATATTGAGCCAATCACAAATGATGGCAAGCCTATCAACAAGTGAATGCACGCAATCACTAAGTACATTAGGCGCATGAAGGTTGCTATTAAATCATCCTTTATGCAACCAACCAACAACGGATTTTCATCTATTACATCTGCATCTTTGTCTGCCCAACTTAGTCCAGCACTGCCAATGTTCATGTACTGTACTAGAGTAAATAATCTGAAGCTGGTGCCTACACTTCCAACTAAGATTGTGGCAATTTGGGTTCCAAGGATGATCCATATTGACCATTCATAATCTGATGAACCATTGCATGGAAACATTAGCTCTTTATGAATAAAAGACCGAACTCTTGTAGATGGCATTCAACAACCGAATGAGAAGTTCATTTAACATATCAACAAACATCTGCTCCAAAAACTACTATAAATCTTCGATTGAGCTGTAATCTCGATGCTCTATGATGAAGTCTGTAATGATAGCCAATTCCTTAGAAGCGACTTTTGCAGTTGGCGGCAATGCATATTTCAACCATTTCGTGATCCGAACTGCTAGCTTCACTTGAGACTCAGAATTTGATGCTTCATTTTCTGTAGATGTCTCAAAACTTTTTGGAAGAAGCACGCTAAAATCGTGACCAGCCCACATTGCTTTGGCTAGCCGAGATCTCATCTTGTTCATAGGATTTGAAGGATTGACTTTTGTATCAACAAAATGAATGATTTCGAAGACTTCATTCAAGGACTTAAGCAGAGATTCACTCAAAGGAAATGAAATAGAAGCAGTGGCAATTCTCACAAGAAGCAGTATTGAAAGAGAAGAGATTTCATTAAAGTTTGATCTTTCATATCTTCTTTTTGAGCAAACTAATTATAGAACCCTCATGGGATGTTGAAGGAACTCTTTTGAATAGGAGTTGGAAGAGGTGACGATTTGTGGAGGCTTTGGTTTGGTTTACAGTCTCTATCCACCTGATCATGTCCTCCATACCTTTCTTTAATACCCAGTCATTCAAATCTGCCTCTTCTAAATGAACAAACTCTTTGACTTCATTGATGGTTTTGTAATCTCTCTTGTTAGGCTTGAAAATATCCTTAACATTAATCAAATGTATGAATAGAAAAACAACTAACCAAAAGCAAACTTTGGACAAAACCAAAACAAATCAATGTGAAGGCCCTCGCAACATAAATCCAAAAATCTAGACCAGTACGTTGAATGAGGGGATTTGCAGTCATTATTGCATCAGCATCAATCACTCGGCCTTTTAGAATTTGGATCATATTTGAACCCACTGCTTGGTTTAATAACATGGTAAGAAACCTAAAGGTGTTAGCAAAAGTGCCCACAGCAATAGTGATGGTTTGGCTTACAACAATGATAGTCATTGACCATTTATAATCAGAATTCGTCTCACAGAAGCGCAAATTTGCAGAAGCGAGAGATGCATATAGAAGGCATGAACAAACTATGCAAATCATACTCGCAGAGAAGTTGATGAGATCTTTAGGAAGATCAAACTATGCAAATCGTAACTATACAAGTAGGAAGCATTCTCTTTTTGCCATTTGCAAAATCCCACTTCATATAATCAAGTGCAGACTGTTTCTCTTCATTGATATCAAAAGCGTAAAACCAGAATATCACCAGCAATGCAATCATGAAACCCAAAATCACGATATGCTGGATGCGAAATAAGATTATCAAACTGGTGTGCAATTGAATACACACATTAACAAAACGTCATAGTAAAAATTCACAAAACGTGAAATCGCTTTCGTCGTCTTCCATCTTGCGCTGATTCGCCGCGAAAGCAGAAGAATCCCCAAAATTGGATCTCTACCGCACCTGAAACAAAAATCATGCCCTAATTAATCAAATGAAAAAACTTTGTTTGAGAAATCAACGAAACGAAACCAAATCGACACGAACAAAGAACGAATTGCAGAGATCTTGACGAGCAAGAGATTGGTGATGATGAAATCGACGTAGATGCGAAATATCGCAGAGACCGAATCGGAAACCCTAGACTCAGAAGAGAGACTACGCCATTGTTGTGCCTATTTGTTTATATTTTTTTGGTCAAACTTGGTTGTGTCATCTATCTTTGACTTTTTTTTTTTTTTTTTTTTTTTTTTTTTTTTTGTGAAGAAGGAAATCTTTGATTTTCCAACTATGATATTGTGGTTTCAATTCCCATAATAACCTCTAAATTAGTCAATTTTGTCGTAGGTATAAGTGTGATTATTATAGTGTAGTGTGAAATTATGTAGATGTGACGTCTAAAGTCTCGAAACGGTACTGTCGCACTAGGTTCGCGTGGATGTCAAACTCAACTGGTGTTGTCGATTCATCATTATGGTACAAGATTAGGTGAAGGCGACACATATAATTTCAAATAAATAGATATTATCGTACTAAATTTTTGTCGATGTAGATTCGAATTCCAAGAGTTTAAGTTGTTTAACAATCTATATTTCTTCAAAGAAAACATAATTATGTAAAAAATATAACTAAAAAAACTCAATTTGTGACTGTCAATGAACCGACACAAATGTGAGGAAAATTGGGTCTTTCAGGATTTTTGTGGCGGTTTATTACCGTCACTAAATTACTTCGGCTTGTTCGACCTTATTGTTTGCGTCGGTTATTTAGCCGTCACAAAAGTTCACTTTCTTTCAATTAGTATCATGGTTTTGTAAAGAAAAAGTGTGACCAGAATCTTCTGAGTTCATTAACATTTTTGTTTCCCTTCAAATTTCATGTTGGTCTTCTTCTGATAGATGAAATGATCTTATATCTATTGGCGATGTTGGGATAGTCTCACATCGACTACTTAGAAAGAAAAAAAAGGTTTATATATAAGTGTGGAGTGGACACTCCATCTTGTTAGGAGAGTTTGCAGATAATTACTAGAGAATTGAAGAATATATGTATGTCAGTATGTGTGTTGTAGAAAGCAAAAGAAAATGATGAAAGAAAATTAACATCCATAAACTTTATTACATAATTAATTTACATTAGTACTCGACATGGATCAAGCGCAATAAAATAAGTTCATAGGCAATGTCATGGTTTGAGACTATAATCACATTAGTCTCATGAGTTCATGACATATATTGGCCATTGATCATTCACCATTGGAGCCATTGGTTATCAAAGTATCGATAGTGGTTCCGATCGGATATGACCCTGGTACATAAGCCTCTAGTGACTCAACTTTATGAAGAAGTTTCAACGAAAGTCTTGTCACCTTTTCATAATCTTCGAGACTGCTCTCTGTGATTTCTTTGTAAATGGCATTGGGCAATTGCTTAAGAAATTCATTTAAAATCTCGACAAAAAGCTGTGTGATGAAGTTGTCTAGCTCTTGGATTGATCTACAATTTTGATGCTTGATGAAGTCTGTGATAATGTGCAATTCCTCTTGAACAAGATCAGCAGGCAATGCATCTTTCAACCTTTCAAGAACAATGTCGTTGTTCAACTGCGACACTTGTGTATCAGATATTTTGAAAACTTTGAGGAGTTCATCTCTAGAGCTTGGACCTTCAAATGCAGCTTTTGCGAACTTAAAGCTAGTACTGGAGTTCATTTTCCTTTCAACAAAGTGGATGACTTCAAAGATTTCACTTAAGATGGTGCTTAGAGATGCATTGCCGGGAGCTGAATGTGAGCAGACAGTTGCAATCCTTGCAAGAAGGACCACTGAAAGAGAAGAAACCTCATACGCTTTGTTGCTGTTCCTGTTCATCGAATTTCTCAGTTGGTCGATGAGGAGATTTGGGGATGCGCGAACTGGAGCATTCGACCAAAGCTGCTTAATAAAAAGATTCGAGGCATTGTTTCTATTCAATTCCATTCACTGCTTCATATCTTTGACTCCTTTCCTCAGTATCCATACTTCTAGCCCTTGCTCATCACTTTCTTCAATTGGAGGCAAATATTCTTCTCTGTCATCACTATTTTGATCTTTATCTTTGCTTGGAATAATTTTTCGACACGGTTCCCATATTGGTCGAACCACCGCATATGGTGCAGTTGTCAATAACACGATCACCGAATACATTAGATATATGGGAATTCCTACTAAAACACTTTTTATGCCAAGCTCTAGCAGGGGATTTTCATTGATTACATTTGCATCTTTTTCTGCCCATGTCAGTCCTAAACTTTCAAGTTTCATGTGATGTGCTAGAGTAACCAATCTAAACCCGGTGCCTACGCTTCCTATCAAGATTGTGGCAATTTGCGTTCCAACGATGATCCATGTCGACCATTCATAATCGGAGGATCCATTGCAGGGAAACATCTTCTCTTTTTGGATAAAGCATCTCAACACAGCTTGCACTAGAACGACAGAAGAAACAATACATGTTATGCCGGTAAAAATAGAGTCTATGTCCTTGCACAGCTCAAGCTGAGGATTAGAATGATAGGCATACACATAGCATGACTTCAATCTCTCTAACATACTTCCTCTCCCCTTCTTGAGAAGATCTTTGTTTCGGTCGACCGAGAGCCCCTTCTGGCTATTGATGTCATAAGTAGCACAAAAAAATGCCAAAAGCAACAACATCATGCAACATACATTAATGATATGCTCCTCTCGGAACAACACGATCACGCCAGTGTACAATTGTGTGCATATGTTGACAACAACAGTCACTACAAAAATGCTCAAAGACAGCACATTAGACCAGTTTTCAGACTTCCTATTAATTCCAAGAGAAGGCATGAGAAATCCCATACATATGCATACCAATGTTGTGCCAGTAAGTTTTGACAGTTGATCATGAGCACTAGGCATTTTAGTCGTCAGATCTACGGGGATTTTTGCAGCTATTGCAAGGAGAGTTAAGGTTACAGAATTAAGTGAGAAGAATCGACAAGGTAACCATCTCTTCCTATTACGAAAACCAGATATGACATCGAAAAGTATGGAAAAGAAACATACTGAAGTTGCTATTGCAATGTATAAGCCAATGATAGGCATTGGAGAGGAATATCTTGAGTCATCCAATGTTCCATTTATGCATCCATGTCTTGCCATCTTCCCTTATGTGTTTTAGATGTGATGATGAACTCCTATTTATGCACTTGAGCTTTTAATGGACTTTGTTGCTTCTGTTGATCCTCTAAAGGAAGCTTAATTACTTATCATTCAATATCTATCCTAATTGAATTTTCATTTGGATGGCCTGCCAAAAAGCAAGGTATCCAGAATCATGAACCGTTGAGGGCTTCGTCTGAATCGAATTGGGATTCGGATCTATGAATCGTTGGTTTCATGCTAAAGTGATTCATACATAAATTTTGTATTTCTAATATTTTTAGCTCTTTTTTTTTTCATAGTTACAGTTTTCAGGTTATTAAAATAAGTTGTTGAAGTAATTAAACCAAAAGTGCAATTCAAAAACTTGTTCTATAAATTCACTATAAGTCAAAAAAAAGTACAATAATGCAATTAGTTGTTGTACACATTGAATAGCACAATCATGAAAAAAAAAAAGAATAGGGAAAAAATCATACAGAAATTGAAATGACACTAACTCTGAATTTAACAATTATTGTTTCAATTCTTCATCTTATTACATAATCAATTAAGTAATTTATGACTCATTCCCAAATTAGTTGCTTATAAGAAACAAGTGTGGAATTAATGCCATTTCAAGTCCTGCAACACACAACAGTAACTAGGTTATGTTTGGCCAGTTCATCAGTCTATTGTTATATTTAGTCTAATTGTTGGAAAGTGCATATAATTAACTAACAATAGTTGTTATACTTTATTAAAAAAAACAATAGTTGTTATATACTTGTATATCACAACTACTGTTAGTTATTTCCAAAAAAAAAACAACAACTATTGTTAGGAAACTAATATTATGTAACGTCTACATTGATTATGTAACGTTTACACTAATTTAGTTCTGTACCATTCTATAAATAGGGCACTATACTGTACATTCAAAAAATACAATAAACTTATTCTATTATGAAACTATCATGGTATCAGAGTTTGGTTTCAAATCCAAGGTCAGTCGACTTTTGAGTCGATGACCGATCCTTGATACATCTTAGTGCTTGTTCGTGTGTTCAATTATGCTCTTGTTTTGATTTTCTCTTGTTTCTCTTATGCACTATACTGTACATTTGAAAAATACAATAAACTTATTCTATTATGAAACTATCATGGTATCAGAGCTTGGTTTCAAATCCAAGGTCAGTCGACTTTTGAGTCGACGACTGGTCCTTGATACATCTTAGTGCTTGTTCGTGTGTTCAATTATGCTCTTGTTTCTCTTATGCGTCTTCACACATGTTTGTAAAGAAGTCTGTTTGCCTCTTCCGCGTCGCTCGGTCAGCCCATCTGCCTATCATGTTCGCACAAATTTGATGTCTTCCAACTGGCATAACCATATGCCTATCTCGAGATCCCCACTTCTTGTCCTGCCTGCCGTCGACTCTGGTGTCGATTTGTTGTCGAATCTGTCAACTCTACCATCCGCTTGCTCCATTGTCCTATCGTCGACTCTGTCGACTCCACTGATCGTTAGTTGTTCCGTCGACTTAGCTCCATTAGTCGTTTCGTCAACTATGTTGTTCCGTTAGTCGTTCCGCCGACTATGTTGTTCCGTTAGTCGTTCCATCAACTCAGCCTCGATAGTCGTTCCATCGACTCTATTGTTCCATTGTTCAGTTATTCTGTTGTCCCGTCCGTGCACTGTCCGCTAATTTGAGCGTAGTTCGCGATGCCTGTCATGCCTGTTATCTGCGTACTGTACGTTGTCGAGCGCAATTTGCGATGTCTGCCCATCTCATGTACCCGTTTAAGATATGCCTGTTTTGTTGGCCCGTTTGTCAATTCTGTCCGTGATCACTTGCATTCGTTCGTCGCGATCTGGTGTTCCCACGCAAAATTGTTATCGACTTTATGTATCCTCATCTTATTCGTTTGCAAACTCAAGTGGTTTCGTTGCCACCACCTTGAGTTTGAGGGAGGATGTTAGGAAACTAGTATTATGTAACGTCTACATTGATTATGTAAAGTCTACACTGATTGTGTAACGTCTACATTAATCAATGTAGACGTTACATAATATTAGTAGATTAATGTAGACGTTACATAATATTAGTTTAGAGGCCTCTAAAAAAGAGTAGGTTTGTGTTTGTCAAGTGACAACTAGTTCAGGCCTAGTTGCACTTGAGGGGAAGTGTTGGAATATAATCCCACATTGAAAATATAATAAGAGTTGGTGTGGTATAAAGTGGTGTAGATTGGATCCTAACACAAACCAATTGGTTTTGTGCAAAGATGGACTCCAACCCCATTTGTATACCCACCATATGCGTGTATCGCCCAACACTCTTCGGGCTATGGATTTCAATAACTATTGTTAGTTATATGCACAATAAATCAGGAGACAAGCAAGGCCATGGTTTGAATTTTGAAACTACGAGAAGGACATTCAGAATTGACATATATATTGCTAATTTGATCATGTTCATTCACCATTAGAAATATTGGTTCCAATTGGATATGACCACAGTACAAAAGTGACAAAGAAGCTTCAACGAAAATTTTACCGCCTTTTCATAATTTTCGGGACTGCTCTCAGTGATTTCCTTGTAAATGGCATTTGGAGACAAGTGCTCCAAGAAGGGTGATGACAAGTGCATCATCATCATGAAGATATGGGCTTTATGAATTCAAAAAGTGTGAAGTGATATTAGAAATTGATAACCTTGGAGTGAACATCGGTGCTTGTTCCGTCTTTAATGCTGAATTGTGGGGCGCTATGCTAGCATTGCAGACGGCTTGGGAGTTAGGCCATCAAAGAATGTTATTAGAAATTGATAACCTTGGAGTCGTACAAAGCATTGTGGAAAGGAAAAATGAACGCAACCGCCATTGGAGCTTAATTTCTACAATTCTACAGCTCATCAATCGTGAGTGGGAAGTGAGTGTCCACCACTCTCATCATGAGGGGAATAGGGCGGCAGATTGGATGGCTAGTTATGGAGGGGATTTACTCAGGTTGTCATGTGGTTAATAATATTCCAATGGCTGTTGCTTCCATTCTAATGGATGATGTAAGAGGGGTTAGTTTTCCCCGTTTTCGCCATAGTTAATAAAAGGCACATTAATTCCTACCAAAAAAAAAAAGAAAAGGCACATAACCTCCCTTTGATAAAAAAGAAGTGTGAAGTGATGTGTTTCGTAAGAAGTTTGAGACACTTTACAAAGTTTAAAGTTTGATGTAAATTATAAAAAACTTGAATAAAGAGGGAATGCTAGAATTTATGATTCAAATTTTATGTTATGAGTACAAAAGTGTGTTAGTTGGTACATGAATGTGTAATGGGTAGTTATATGTAGTTATATGAGGATGTGAGTTAGACATGCTTGCGTAGTCGCCATAGTAGTGTGAATAAGTCATGTTGAACAAGTATTGGAGTGTTTGCATGTTAGCTATAAATATGTGTGTAATGGGTGTAAACAAAAATCAATCAAGGAAGCAATGTAATCCATCAAAGAATTGTCAGTTAATTTTTTTTTTTTTTTTTTTTTAATCAACATTTTCATGGTCTTAAAGAGAAAAGTGTGATCAGAATCTCCAAAGTAAGGCACTTCATTAACATTTTTGTTCCCTTCAAATTTCATGTTGGTCTTCTTCTGATCGATGAAATGATCTTATATCGAGTTAATAATGTTGATTGGAGATAATTAATCATTGAACACAGGCCTCTAGTTGTTCAATTATGCATATAATTACGAGAGTTTGCAAATAAGAGTTGCGCTATATGCACCCCCATTTTTTATTTATTTATTTATTTATTTATTTATGTTGGTTCTAAAAGAAAATGACACATTTGCCTCGCGACACTACATTAACCGACATTACGTTTTAAGTTTCAGTGAAAAATTACTGAACCTATGGTCTCGGACACACATGACCGAGACATAGGTTGTTGGGTCAGTTGGTGTCGACCGAGACTGATAAGTGTTCATTTAGGTATAATTTAGTATATGTTATTAGATGTAATTGGACTATAGTTATCTTATTTTATAGTGATAAATGCATATTTTAGGAAATTAGTGATTTATTGGAATAATATGAAAATATACATCTAATTATATTTAATTTTCATTTTTAGGAGAAACGGAGTGCAAGGTTGGATCCGGGGCGGAAAAATACTTAAAATAAATTATTTACTTGAAGAAATCGGACACCGGAGGGTTTGTTTTGGGGTTTACATAACAGGAGGTGAATTAGAGTTTCGGATGGCCACGTGTCGCATCCCCATTGGTCCGGTCACGTCACACAGCCGCTCAGCCAATCAGAAGCCAACAAGTGTCGGTCAACTCTTCAACGCACGCCATGTCACATCGTCCACAGCTCCTCTTTCCAGACCATTCGATCTGCATTGAGATGCGCCTCAGTACGAACCCCCAGAATTTCGGTGATAATCACGCGATTTTCCCAGCCAACTTGTCCGCCACGTGGCAGCTTCCCATTCGTCCACCGTGTCTACAGTCAGCTGCTCAACTACTCACGCGTCGACACGTGGCGCCTGGTCAGCACACCAGCACGTCACCTAGCTGCTTCTCGACCTATCAGCGTCCGCCACATCAGCGCGCCATAGTTTCACAACCAATCACAGCTCGACACATCATCAACACAATTTTTCCACCAATCATCTCCTGCCACGTGTCACGACGCTAAAAAACTCCCAAAAATTATGAAAATTGATTTTTCTCACCTCCAGAGACCAAATTTGAGGTATAAATATATATATATATATATATATATATATATAAGATTTAGGAATTAAAGAGAGGAGGAAGAAGGGGAGGATCTATTTTATTTTATTTTAGTTTAGTTTAATTATGTCTAGCTAGTTCCTCCATCTATGTTGAAGGTGGATCAGTCAAGCCTACGACTTGGGAATCTTCATGAGGTTTATTTATTTTTAATTATTATTGATTCTTTTATTTGATTTACACACTTGTCTCGACACAAGGCCACCGAGACCACTTGTATAGTCTCGGTGGTCATCCATCGAGTTGAGTGCTTGACTACCCTATTTGAGTGTCGGTTGGTATAGACCGACACTGTAATACGAGTCTTGGCAAGACATGACCATACCACTTTAATAACATATGTCTTGGGTAGTGGGGTGCGTTGCTTCACAATATACAATACGAAACATACAATAAAGTTATCGTATTATGTTTAGAATTCTACAACATATAATTGTATGTATGTGTATCCACCAAATAATTCATTGAACATAGGCCTCTAGTTGTTCAATTATGCATATAAATTACTAGAGAATTTAACAATATATGTATGTCAGTATTTGTGTTGCAGAGAGCAAATCAAAGAAAATGAAGAAAGAGAATTAACATCCATGAACTTTATTACATAATTTACATTAGTACTTGACATGGATCAAGCGCGATAAAATAGGTACATAGGCAATGTCATGGTTTGAGACTATGATCACATTGGTCTCATGAGTCCATGACATGTAGTATTGGCCATTGATCATTCACCATTGGAGCCATTGGTTATCAAAGTTTTGATATTGGTTCCGGTTGGATATGAGTCATATGACCACTGTACAAAAGCCTCAACTGACTCAACTTTACAAAGAAGTTTCAACGAAAATCTTATCGCCTTTTCATAATCTTCGAGACTGCTCTCAGTGATTTCTTTGTAAATGGCATTAGGCACTTGAGTGAGAAATTCATTCAACATATTGACAAACAGATGTTCGATGCAGTCATGTATCTGTTGGATTGATCTGAGATTTCGATGCCTAATGAATTCTGTGATGATTTCCAATTCATCTTTAACAATATCATCAGGCAATGCACCTTTCAACCTTCCAAGAACATCAAGTACGTGATGTATGTCGTTGTTCAACTGCGACGCTTCAATGTCAGATATGTTGAAAACCTTGAGGAGAACATCTCTAGAGCTTGGAGCTTCCATTGCAGCTTTTGCAAGCACATACTTCTTCTTATTCTCAAAGCTGGTGAATCTCATCTTCCTTTCAACAAAGCGTATTACTTCATAGGTTTCACTTAAGGCGGTCGTTAGAGATGCACCGAGAGCTGAATCCGAGCAGACAGTCGCAATCCTTGCAAGAAGGACCATTGACAGAGAAGAAACTTCATATGCTTTGTTTGAATCTTTGAGATTGGCAAGAAGGGTCCCATCTAATGAAGAATATTTAGACAGAAGCTGCTTGGTGTTATGATTTGGAGATTCATTTTTAGTCAGTTCCATCCATCTCTTCATATCGGCGACACAATTTCTCACTATCCATCCTTCCAATCCTCCCTCGCCTTTGTGAATTAGATGTGAAAATTCTTCTATTTCATCCATGTTCCTCTCTTCAGAACACTCTCCCCATATTCCAGCAACAAAACCATATATAAATAATATCGGTATGTTGGCCCACACAAAAACCAAATACATTAGATATATGGGAAGTCCTATGCAAATATCCTTTACGCTGCATTCCAACAGAGGATTCTTAAATATTATGTCTTCATCTTGTTCTGCCCAATTCAGCCCAAAACTTTCAAGTTTCGTGCGGTGCACTAGAGTAACCAATCTAAAGCAGGTGCCTATGCTTCCAATCAAGATTGTAGCGATTTGAGTTCCAACGATGATCCACATCGACCATTCATAATCAGACAATCCATTGCATGGAAACATCATGTCTTTCTTGATAAAACATCTAAACGCAGCTTGCAATAGAACAACCAAAGAAACAATACAGAGTACACCCGGAGAAGCAGAATCTGAGTCCTTGCATAATTCAATTTGAGGATTAGAGTGATAGGCATGCAGATAGCACAGCTTCAGCCTTTGTAACATGCTCCCTTCCCCCTTTCTGAATCGATCTTTATTTTGATAAACTGTAATCTCCTTTTGGCTATTGATGTCGTGGGTAGCACAAAAAAATGCCAAAAGCAACAACAACATGCAACATACATTAATGATATGCTCTACTCGGAACAATATGATCATGCCAGTGTACAATTGTATGCATATGTTAACAACAACAGTCACTACAAAAATGCTCAAAGCCAACACATTAGACCAGTTTTCGGACTTCCTATTATTTCCAAGAGAAGGCATGAGAAATCCCATACATATGCATACTAATGTTGTGCCAGTAAGTTTTGACAGTTGATCATGAGCACTAGGCATTTTAGTCGTGAGATCTACCGGGATTTTTGCAGCTATTGCAAGGAGAGTTAAGGTTACAGAATTAAGTGAGAAGAATCGACAAGGTAACCATCTCTTCCTATTACGAAAACCAGACATGACATCGAAAAGTATGGAAAAGAAACATACTGAAGTTGCTATTGCAATGTATAAGCCAATGATAGGCATTGGAGAGGAATATCTGGAGTCATCCAATGTTCCATTTATGCATCCATGTCTTGCCATTCTGCTTTTTGTGTTTTTTATTTGATGATGAACTTCAATGAATTTGTGGTTTATATAAAATTTCATTTCTTCTGCTTTTTTGTTTTTGAAATTATCCAACTTGGCCCCACGAAGGCTACCATTCAATATTTTTGGTCTGTATTTCATAGTTAGGTTCCATCAATATTGGAATATATTCGTTTGTATATAATTCTTTTCATATTTACCTTGTTTTGTTATTTGACTTTTCATTTTTGGATTTGTCTTCTAAGAAGTTGCTAGGATGTTTGAAGGCATTGATCCTGTTGACTACTTGGACATTATTAAGTCAATATAAGTCGTTGGCATCTTTCCAATGACAAAGAATGTGAAGAACAATAAAAATAAAATGAATTTGCCAACATATTAATGTATGATTATGATTACTAGTGAAAAAAATACTTAAATTATCAACAAAGGGAAGGAAAGAAGAATTACCAAATAAATTCAAAAAGCTCCCCAAAGAAGAATGTATCAGTCAATCAGAAGTAAATTTGTAATGTTACATCTAAGACATATATAATGAACTTACACAACCTCGATGATTTCACGACCTTGAGCAGCAGCAGTAGCATTTTGGAAGAAGATTTAAATGCAAAATTTTAAATGCAGAACACAATAAAAAGAAAGCAAAATTTTAAATACAGATTTAATCGCGACTAATTGATATCACTTTGGTATAATACGAAATTACTAGGACATTGAAGGGAAACAAAAAAGAAATCAGAATTCAGAAAAAAAAATACACGTATCAATTTTATTTCATTAATATTCCTTAGGGATCAAACACTATATAATCAGTACATAAGCAATGTCATATGGTCTTGAAACTTCACACAGGAATTGAGCTTTGACATATATTGCTCGATGCTCATGTACGTTAACCATTTAAGCTATTGCTTATAAAATTACAGATATTTGCTCCGATTGGATTTTTTTTTTCGATAGGAAAGAAGCCACATTTGCACCCACCAAGGTTTGAATCCATGACTTCTCACTTTTAAATCCCATATCAAACCATTGGGCCACCAAATTGGTTGGTTGTTCCAATTGGATATGACCACGTACAAAAGTCTCTAGTGATTCAACTTTACAAAGGAGTTTCATTGAAAATTTTACCGTCTTTTCATAATCTTCGGGACTGTTCTCAGTGATTTCTTTGTCAATGGCATTTGGCAGTTGGCTGAGAAGTTCATTCACCATGTTAAATGCAAATAGTCTTTTATTTCATCCATATTCCTCTCTTTAGACTTGCACACACTACTACAATTTCTTTCCCATATCCTAGCGGCAATAAAAAATGGCACGAACATTAAGAATTCGGTGCAAGCAATCACCAAATACAATAGCAGTATGGAAATTTCTAGTATAAAATCCTTCATGCTTGTTGAAAATATAAAAAAAAACTAAAATTAAAAAAAGAAGAAGCTTGTTTTCAAAAAAAAAAAAAAAGAAAAGAAAAGAGAAGCTTAGATGGGATGTTTGCAATTACATTGTAATCAATTTCTTGGAGAGTTGTTACAAGAGAAAGAAAATACATATTTATAGACAATGCTTACACATAAGTAAACTTAGTCAACATGAACTATGTGGTGACAAAAAAAAAATAAAAATGACCCACTATCCCACTACATAACTTAATAACTCTATACTACTTGACACATGTCTAACCCACAATATATAGTTACCCATTATGTGGTAACTTCTTATAACTAACTTTAACCACTAAACATGATTTCACGTACACATGTGCTCACTAGATTGTATGCACAACTTTGACTGTAACCACTAGTAACTAATTAAAAGACATAAACTAAACATTAAAATATATATCTAAAACATACTTATAATATAAAATTTGAATCAATATTCTAACAAATATCTTTTTTCGCCCATGTCAGTCCAAAACTGTCGAGTTTCATGTGCTGTGCTAAAGTGACTAATCTAATGATGGTGCAAAGGCTTCCTATGACAATTGAGGCAATTTGAATTCCAAGGATGATTCATATTGACCAATTATAATCCGACGATCCATTGCATGGAAACATAATCTCTTTATGAATGAAACATCGATATGCAGCTTTGACGTGTGTCGAGTGCGTCAAAATAAATATTTATATATAATCCCGATGAGATTACTAATGACCACAAGAACTGCAATAGTGACAAGCACGGGGTCGAACCACAAAGGCCGAGTTTTCAACTTAGGGTACGAAACTAAAACTAACTTAAAGTGTTCACATAAATAATCTCTAATTTCACTAAAAACAGTAATTAAAATATAAAGTAAATAAATTAATCAAGAGGGGGAACAATCCAAACCATCGGTATCATAAATCTCTTCAATTTGGCATAATTTTACATATGGTCCTCAATCTAATCAAAGCATGCAAATCATAGTAAATTAGTGTAGCTATAGACCCGGTAATGTTTGTAGGTCTTCGCACTTCCCTATCTCGATGGTCAAGGTATGACAATGACCACACTTCCCTAGTCAAACGCATAACCCTATTCTAGTTGTAACAACCCCAAATTTTTAACTGACTTGCGTTACACTTGTCAGGATTATGACCCGGCTACGTGAATACTGGACAAGTATTTCAAACTTCGGGAGTCGACACCGAAGTGATTTTATGATTCTTTGATTGTGTGTATTAGTATTGTAGTATTTTACGGGTTTCGAGCTGTTTGGACAATATTTAATTGAGTGAGGTTTCGACTAGTTAAACGGGGGATAAAAACAAGTAAAGAGTACAAATAAATGAATTTTTGATTAATTTAATTAATTAGTTGGCGAGACAAGGCGAGACTACGCGCGTTACGGGAGTCGGAACAAGGAAAAACAGACCGAGGAACGTCGTTTGAACGTGGGAGTTGGTTAAATATGTAACATGCGGACTATGTGATTAGTATTGTTAAAGTGACACAGCCTAATGGTGAGGAGCCATGAGATTGGCCTCGAGATGTGTGTGTGTGTTGAGATGTGATAATGGGACAAAAGACTCATAAGGGTAGTTGTTTTAAAATGTGTATGAAATAAGTGAAAGGGCAAAATGGTCAATTGACTTTTATATTATATATAAACAAACAAAAAAAAACCCTACACTATTCATCTTCTTTTCCAAACACTCTCACCGCCGCCACTCATCTTCTCCTCCTCCCTCTCGGCCTCCCCTCTCACCACGGCTCACGGTCTCCCTCTCCATCTCTCATCCTCACGGTCTCTCCTCTCCTTCCTCTCCATCACTCTCGGCCTCCCTCTCGGTCACGCGATCTCTCATCTCTCCACTCTATCTCTCTCTCACGGTTCAAGTCACTCTCCTCCCGGGGATCACCATCACCGCCACTCTCCTACTCACGGAGTCGACGAGCCGAAGGTAAACCCTCTTCCTTTCTCTCTCTCGGTTTATTTATTTTTTTCTTCTTTTGGCTCACTCCCTTGCGGTGCCTCTCCCTCCCTCTCGGCCGGTGCTCTGCTCGGCGTTGGGCATCGTCGTGACCGGTGGGACCGTCCCCCAGCCACGACCGATTGGAGGCGACACCACGGCTGGGGTGGATTGGACTTGTGGTGTATGTGTGTGTGTGGTGACTGGTGGGGTGCGTGATGATAGTCTGGGGTGGACAACAAACTGGTGCCGTGGGTGTGTGTATGTGTATGGCTAGTGGGGTGCGTACTGGTGTGGGGTATGGACAGTTTGGCAATGGGGTGGTGTGTGTACATGTGCATGCATGTGTGTATGTGGTGTGTGCATATGCATGCATGTGTGTGTAGTGTGTAAATGGGATGTAAAATAGTGGGGTGCACACAACAATGGGGTGTTGTGTGCACATAACAGTGGGGGTGTACCATGTATATATGGAAATAATAATAATGAAAAAAAAAGAGATTAATAAAATAGTAATAAAAAAAAGGAAGTTATGGACAAATTATATATATATATACACACATATATATATATATATATGTATATAGGGATTTTGGACTTGTGTCAAGGCCTAATAAGGGCCCAACATGCACATTTCCTAATAAGGGCCCATAACCCATATAAGTGATGCAAATGAGTTGTGTTAAGGCCCAAATGAGGGCCAATGAGATAGGTACAACTTGAGGCTCAAGACAAAGACATAAAATATAAAAAAATGGGCTTAAGTATTTAGGTCCAATAAAGGTCCAACAAATAAAATATTGAAATGATTATGGAGTTAGAGTTTGGGCTCAACAAGAGCCTAAAGAGGTACAAAATGATGTTAACGCTCATAATCTATGAAAGTAGGAACATATTCACCGTATCGGGGGACTTTTCCTAACGATTCGAGCCGCCTAAACAAACGACCCTAAAACGAATTTATAAAGACTCAGCTAAGACTAAATACAAAGACCTAAACTGATATTTGGGACTTAAATCCTTATCAGGTAGTTGAGAAATCACGGGAGACGTGTTAGAGTCTCAGAGTTTGTTTCGCGGGTTGCGATAGTTCAGGTAAGTACACTTGCCTTAAAAAACATTTGTACGTTTGTAAGCCAGTAAGAAAATGCCATGTGATTCATTATCATTTATTCAGTCTTGTTATGCTCTATTATTGGTATTCCCTTCCATTTCTTATTGTGTGTTTCCCGGCGTAAGTGTTTCGTCTCGAAAGTACTAGGACCTGCACTAGAGGGATAAAACGCGGGCACTCGTGCGCACGAGTGTGTGACCACCCTTAGTGACTGTGTGACATCGAGCACTGGGTGGGTGGGTTCGAGCCCCTCTCGTTATAGCTGTGCTTTCGCTTGTGTCGATGCCCGGGAAGACCTCGCGAGGTCTTCGCCGTTATGCTATGAATTAGACCACTTATGAGCCTCTTTTGATTCCTTGGAACACACTTGACTTTCGATTGATATCTAGTAGTCTGTTTATCATGCATCTTGTCTATTTAATTTCCTGTCTTTTTATTACTGCATGATATTTAGACTGCTTTACTTGTATTATCATGAATTACTGTTATCTTCTTCTGGCATTACATTCGATTTTCTTCAGTTGCTCACCGTCTAGTTTGTGATGGTGGGTGCAGATAGGGCGGAGAGCAGCAAGGGCAAGGGACCCTGCTTAGGTGATCTACTGTGAGGATTAGCAACGACATCAGAGAGACTCTTTAGTAGGTGTTTATATTTTTGCTGATGTGTATATCGTTTTATATTAACATTGTTGGGATCATTGAACTTGGTATTTTTTTGTGAGACTGGTATCATGTATATATACCTATCGAATTGTACATGAATACCCGAGGTTTTTCACACTTATAGAATTCCTCTACTTCCCTTGATTGAGTTATTTTCCCCTTTATTATAATTGTTTTAGTCTTCCGCTGTTTACTATTGCAATAACTCTTTCATAAATTACTAAATTGATTAAATTGAAGGCTGACTAGGCTCGTCAGGTTGCCGAGTGATGACTCGGGGCTTGTACGGGTCTAGGCCGGGCGTACCCAATTGCACGGGAAAATTGGGGCCGTCACACTAGTGTTTCGGATTTAATGCACTGACTGCAATGGGCTTTGTGAAGGCACTACACCTAGACAACTGGATTACTCGTGTGTCCGATTTAGCTTAGATTCCTATAGTATTCAATCGGTCCCAAAAGGGTCTAATCAATTAGTAGGGTCAATTGCCACTAGTGTGGTCTTATTGCACAAGGACAGGTGCTTACGACTTACTGGCATATAAATTGAAGTTTAAACTAGTGTTTAACTTCAATTATTCAAACAATACCAAAGAAAATAAAATACTATGAAAAACAAATTAAATAAATAATAAAATAGATCTCACATATGTTTTGATGCCAAAAATAGTGATTTGATCCACTTCTGGTTCAGACTGATGAGTTTAGCCGGTCATCGTCGTCATAAACTCCATTAAAATCTAAAAACAAAGTATAAAAAAGAGGAGAAAATACTAGAAGACACTAAGAAAAGAAGAAAACAATAGATCCCCGACTCCCTGTCAAAAACCCTAATTAATTCTGCTAAATTTTGGTCCCCAATGCCTATTTTCGAGTTTGGTGCATGACACGTGCGCCGAGGACAATCTGTGGCCCTTTTTTGGTGTTTTTCTGGACTCTGCCACGTGTCGCAGTGTGATTGGACGATTTTGCTGGTGTTGCTGACTTGGCGCGCTGTTATTGGACGAGAAGGAGCATTGTGACGTGCTGTGAGTGTGGCTTTGACACGTGGCGCGTTGTGAGTGGCTGAATCGCTGCTTTGTTCCTCACTGGATGAATCAGAATGCGCCACGTGGCGGGCTGGAGAGAACGCGCGAGTGAGGAGTCGTGCGAAGATCTGGGAGTTCGTGTGGCACGCATCCCGAGGAAGATCAACGAGGATGGGAGAGAGGATGGCTAGAGAGTGACGTGGCGTCGTCTGTTTCGCTGGGACGGGCAATGTGACGCGACGTGATAGGCTGGTGCTGCTGTGACTGGATTATGTGGCGGGTTGACTGAGTGACACGGCTGCTGTGACGTGACTGGACCAATGGAAATGCGACACGTGGCCATCCGAAACTCCAATTCACCTACTCTTGTGTACACTCCAAAACAGACCCTCCGGTATCCGATTTCTTTAAGTAAATACTATATTTTGAGTATTCCCCCCCCCGGATCCAACCGTGCACCCCAAAAGTCCTGAAAATGACAAATAGAGATAATTAAGCCCATATTTCGGAGAATCAACACTAGAATATATAAATAAACTATATATAATATGCATAAATAACAACTTATCAAATACCCCCAAACTTAGGACTTTGCACGTCCCGAGCAAAGGTGTAAATGACACACACAAACAAACAAACTAGACTCTTACTATAACTACACACTGACTTAACTAAACTATACCCGATTCAAAAGTTCATGGAGTTCCTCTAGTTTACATAGTCGCCAAGTTAACAAGCCACTCAGGAAATCTTGGAGTTATGATATGTCAAGAACCGCAACTCAAACACAATTAAGATTACATTTTCAAGACAAAGATGCAGTCAAGACAAACACTATCAACTACTCGCGGGTTTTCTTGGTCTATATATTCAAGTACGCAAGTTTAAAATTTCACTTAATTTAGTGAAAGCACTCGAGCTAAATCTTTTTTATTTGAGGAGTTTTCATAGACTTTCGCCTTTATTCTTTTTTTTTTTTTTTTTTTTTTTTTTTTCATATTCTCTATTCCTTTCTCCATTTTTTTATTCAAGTAACACGGTCCCTGCTCCATTAGCATTAATTAGGGTTTTTATTTGAGGAGTATTAATTAGGGTTTTTGGCAGGGAGTCGGGGATCTATCGTTTTCTTCTTTTCTTAGTGTCTTCTAGTATTTTCTCCTCTTTTTCTACACTTTGTTTTTAGATTTTAATGGAGTTTATGACGACGATGGCCGGCAAAACTCATCAGTCTGAACCGAAAGTGGATCAAATCACTCTCTTTGACATCAAAACATATGTGAGATCTATTTTATTATTTATTTAATTTGTTTTTCATAGTATTTTATTTTCTTTGGTATTGTTTGAATAATTGAAGTTAAACACTAGTTTAAACTTCAATTTATATGCCAGTGAGTCGTAAGCACCCGTCCTTGTGCGATAAGACCACACTAGTGACAATTGACCATACCAATTGATTAGACCCTTTTGGGATCGGTTGAATACCATAGGAATCTAGGCTAAATTGGACACACGAGTGATCCGGTTGTCTAGGTGTAGTGCCTTCACAAAACCCATTGCAGTCAGCGCATTAAATTCGAAACACTAGAATAGGGTTATACGTTTGACTAGGGAAGTGGTCATTGTCGTACTTTGACCATCGAGATAGGGAAGTGCGAGGACCTGCGTACATTACCGGGTCTATAGCTACACTAATTTACTATGATTTGCATGCTTTAATTAGATTGAGGACCATATGTAAAATT
Organism: Stephania japonica; assembly: GCA_039657345.1. Taxonomy (NCBI): domain Eukaryota; kingdom Viridiplantae; phylum Streptophyta; class Magnoliopsida; order Ranunculales; family Menispermaceae; genus Stephania; species Stephania japonica. The sequence continues at coordinate 52,768,928 of CM077558.1, forward strand.
ATGTCAAATTGAGGAAATTTGTGATACTGATGGTTGGGATTGTTCCCCCTTTTGATTAATTTATTTACTTTATATTTTAATAACTGTTTTTAGTGAAATTAAAGATTATTTGTGTGAACACTCTAAGTAAGTTTTAGTTTCGTACCCTAAGTTGCAAACTTGGGCACTAGAACGATCGGAGAAACAATGCAAAGCACAACAATAAAAGCCATTGACCATCATGTGGTGAGTACATATGAAGTATGAACACATTGACCATTTTTGTGGTGTCTAGCTACTTATGAACTTAATATATAATAAACTAATTAATTTTTTTTTGTTCATATTGACCAAGTAATTAAACTTTTCTTGGTTTTGGTGAGACGTTAACTTCGATTTTATTCAAACAAGATTAGAGCTAATGACTTTTAAGTCTTAGTTACAACCTCTTCTCCAGTTAGAAAACTCTCAAAAGAAAGAAAAAAAAAAGCACAACGTTTTCATCTTATTTTTTCAAAGAAGATTTAAGCTTTAGTTTAAATTCTGAGTTTTTATTTTGTACATTTCTGAGTTTAATTATTGGAAGAGGTCTCTAATAGACACATATACAAGATGCTTAACCTCCAATTATTGGAAGAGTTTTTATTATAGCTTCCAAGTGCCTTATATATGTTCTAAATTTAACATTTAATTTAATGGGTGTTGCTTCCATTCTAATGGATGATATAACAGGGGTTAGTTTTCCCTGTTTTTGCCAAAGTTAATAAAAGGCACATAGCCTCCCTTTGATAAAAAAGAAGTGTGAAGTGATGTGTTTCGCAAGAAGTTTGAGACACTTTACAAAGTTCAAAGTTTGATGTAAATTTTAGAAAATTTGAATAAAGAGGGAATGCTGGAATCTATGATTCAAATTTTATGTTATGAGTACAAAAGTGTGTTAGTTGGTACATGAATGTGTAATGGATAGTTTATATGTAGTTATATGAGGATGTGGGTTAGACATGTTTGTTTAGTGGTCATAGTGGTGTGAATAAGTCATGTTGACCAAATATTGGAGTGTTTGCATGTTGACCAAGTATTGGAGTGTTCCCTTCAGTGTTTTAGATGTGATGATGAAGTCCTATTTATGCACTTGAGCTTTTAATGGACTTTGTTGATTCTGTTGATCCTCTAAAGGAAGCTTAATTACTTATCATTCAATATCTATCCTAAATTCCTAATTGAATTTTCATGTGGATGGCCTGCCAAAAAGCAAGGCAGCCAGAATCATGAACCGTTGAGGGCTTCGTCCAAATCGAATTGGGATTCGGATCCATTAATCGTAGGATTCATGCTGAAGTGAAGAGTCGTATGTAAATTTTATATTTCTAATATTTAGCTCATTTCTTTTCACATTATAGTTTTCATGATATTAAGATAAATTGTTACAGTAGTTAAACAATAGTACATTTCAAAAACTTGTTCTGTAAACTCACTACAAGTAAAAAAAAAAAAAAAAGGTACAATACAGTTGTTAGTTGTTGAACACATTGAATAGCTCAACAACGAAGTGAAAAAATCATAAAGAAATTGAAATGTTGACAGCAAGTGCATGTCCCCACCCACAATACCTCTGAATTTAACAATTATTGTTTCAATTTTTCATCTTATTACATAATCAATTAAGTAATTTAAGATTTATCCCAAATTAGTTTCATATAAGATACAACTGTGGAATTAATAGAATTTCAAGTCCTGCAACACATTACAGTCACCAAGTCATGTTTGGCCACTTAATCAGTCTATTATATTTAGTCTAATTGTTGCAAAGTGCATATAACTAGCAATAGTTGTTATATAATGCAAGTATATCAGACAAGTTGTGCATTTTGAGAATTAGTAAACATCTCCATGACACAAATTTGCATTTATATTTATAAAATATGTCATCAATGAGCTTAAGAAATCAGTATACAAAGCAATGCCATGGTTCGAAACCATGAAAAGGACATTTGGAATTGACATAGTATATTGCTAATTTGCTCATGTTCATTCACCATTACTCCATTAGAGCTATTGGTTAATTGCCAAGTTATTGATATTGGTTCCAATTGGATATGACCACGGTACAAAATCCTCTAGTGACTCAACTTTACAAAGAAGTTTCAAGGAAAATCTTACCTAAGATTTTGTCTAATTCCTCTTGAACAAGATCAGAAGGTAATGCATCTCTCAACCTTCCAATAACAACAATTATTTGATGTTCCAAAAAAATGATAGATCCTACCCAAAAAAAAATGATGATGGACATGATGTTTACATGCTAGCAGAGAAGTTCTATGAAGTCAAAACAATATCAACACTTTTTGCAAATGAAAAACTACATGTATAACTGATTTTAAAAAAAAAGATGAGTAGCTGATTATTTTTAAGAGATATAAAATCACTACAGAACTGAGTCGTTGATGGCCTAGTTGATGTCCATCGGAGCTTTTTTGTCATTTGATTTCTTCACTGTTTTTTTTTTTTTGAAGATTTTAACATTAGTCCCCTCTTCAAAAAAAAAGGTCATGCACACACTCATATTAGACCTCACAAATTTAACAAATCACATATCAAAATTGAAGTTTTGTTGTAAATGAAATGGATGTGGATGACTCTTCCTATTCAAACCATTTGTATTCCACCACTATGTGTGAGTGGTTACACATTTACATCATGTAATCGTAACTTATGATCTTTGACATTCTTGTAATGGCCTATATAAAGAGCTTACATCTATGTAATGGACACACCAAGTTGAATGAAAACTTCTCATTTCAACTATCTCATTTCTTCTCTTCTCCTTTGTAGTAGTAGTTTGTAGTAGTAGAAATTCTTAGTCTTCTATTTCATTCTCTAGTTCTTAGCAAGTCTCAATTCAATTCACAACACGTTATTAACACGAGCTTGCTCTAACATTAAGGAGATCTATCTTGAAGTTCAAGAAGGTTTGTTAAGGAGACAAAGCTAGGAAGGTATAACTTTTATGAGTTCGGTTTATTTCTATATTATCTTGGTTGCTTCACTTTTATATGCATACTTTATTCATATACTATGCATTATAACGTCACCGATTGCGAAAGTATGCTCTGTAGTTGCGTCTTGTACAATCTTCTACATCAGAAATCAAAAGTCAATATATGACATAACTAGTTTTCTCGCTATACTATAAACAATTAATTATGCTCCATTCTTGATTTTTTTTATATTGCAAATAGTGTTATGAGTTTGGGTTGATAGTGGGTAAGCCTTGTCCCCGGTAAAGCTAAACATTGAAAGGGAGACGGGTTATCCCGTTCGAGGAGGCATGGTTTTTAAGTAGACTTCGTCTCACCACCCAACCTGGAGGTTGTCCCACCAACTCATACAAGTAGTACATTTTGCATATTAATAATAAAGTTGTGAACATATATTTAATCGTATATTATTTATTTTTTTATAAAAAAAAAATTATTTACTCAATTTTTTGACATATTTTCAGACTATGGCAAACCTTCAAAAACTTGAATTTATTGCTCTTGATATCACTGAAAATAATTATTTGCCATGGCAACTGGATGCCGAGATACATCTCCAAGCTAAAGACTTAGGAGAAACTATTATAGAAAGAAATGAAACATCAATGCAAGACCATGCGAAAGCACTGATATTCCTTCGCCATCATCTCCATGAAGGCTTGAAAAGTGAGTATCTCACTATAAAAGATCCTCTCACCTTGTGGTTAAGCTTGAAAGAGCGATATGATCACCAAAAGACGGTGATATTTCCAAAAGCTCAAAACGACTGGCTGAATCGCTGCAAGATTTTAAAATAGTCAGTGAGTATAACTCCATCATGTTTAATATTACCTCTCGTTTGAGGCTTTGTGGAGAAAATATATATCTTGCTGATTGTGCTACAACACACACTATCCTTAAAAATAGAGAATATTTTTCCAATTTGAACTTAGCTGAGGCTAATGTTCAAACAATATCTGGCATCTCCAATTTGATTAATGGCTCTGGAAGAGCAAATATTATGTTGTCCAGGGGAACAACAATTCATGTTGACAATGCCTTATACTCTGAAAAATCCAGAAGAAATTTACTCAGCTTTAAAGATATTCGACAAAATGGATATCATATTGAAACCATGAACGAAAATAATAGAGAATTTCTCTGTCACATTGGTTTCAAATGGGAAAAAAAAGTGTTAGAAAAATTTTCAGCTTTATCCTCTGGATTATATTTTACTCATATAAGGCATGTCGAAACGAATGTCGTCTTAAATAAGAAAATTAATGACCCAAAGATATTCATTTTGTGGCATGACCGGCTTGGTCATCCAGGATCATCAATGATGCGAAGAATAATTAATAATTCGCATGGACATCCTTTAAGGAGTCACAAAATATTTTCAGCTGGTGATTATGATTGTGCTAGTTGTTCTCAAGGTAAATTGATAGTTAAATCATCCCCAAGTAAAATTATTGTGGAATCCCCAGTTTTCTTAGAACGCATTCAGGGAGACATATGTGGACCTATTCATCCTTGCTGTGGACCATTTAAATATTTCATGGTTTTGATAGATGCATCAACTAGGTAGTCACATGTTTGTTTGCTTTCGACCCGCAATGTTGCATTTGCTAGACTTTTAGCACAAATCATTAAGTTAAGAACACAATTCCCTGACAACCCAATCAAGACCATCCGTCTTGATAATGCCGGAGAATTTCAATCTCAAGCATTTAAAAACTATTGCATGTTTATAGGAATTACCATTGAACATTCTGTTCCACATGTGCATGCCCAAAATGGTTTGGCAGAATCTCTGATCAAACGCATTCAATTAATTGCCAGACCTTTAATCATGAGAACTCAGTTATCAACTTCAGTTTGAGGACATGCAGTCCTTCATGCAACATCTATCATTCGTTATAGGCCTACTGCATACCATGAACATTCCCCCATGCAACTCATTTTAGGACAAGAACCAAATATTTCACACTTAAGAATTTTTGGTTGTGCAGTGTATGTTCCTATACTACCTCCCAATAGAACTAAGATGGGTCCATAACGAAAACTTAGGATTTATGTTAGATTTAACTCATCGTCCATTATAAGATACCTTGAGCCTTTAACAGGGGATTTATTTACTGCACGTTTTGCTGATTGTTACTTTGATGAAGCAATTTTCCCACCATTAGGGGGAGATAAGAAGTCAATTCAAAATGAATGATACGAAATTGCTTGGAATGCATTAACTTTATCACATTATGATCCACAAACAAATCAGTGTGAACTTGAAGTTTAAAAGATCATTCATTTGCAACAAATCACAAATCAATTACCAGATGCATTTAATGATGCAAAACAAGTGACAAAATCACATATTCCAGCTGTAAATGCTCCTGCAAGAATTGATGTCTCTGTGCAACAAAATGCACAAGAACCAACGAAATGCTTAAAACGTGGAAGACTAGTTGGTTCAAGATACAATTCCTCGAAAGAGAAAAACGGGAGTAAAAATAAACACAAATCAAAATACTCCTAAGAAAGCACAAGAATCCTTTGATAAGGGTTTGTCAGAACAAATTGATTCTAATGAGGAACAACTTCCTCTAGAAAAAGATGAAAAAAATGAAAGTAATGAGATCTCAATAAATTATTTAAACTCTTGTAAGATTTGGGATCGAAATGAAATTGTTCCTGATGATATATTTGCTTTCAATATGTCCTTTGAAATATGTGAAAATGATGATGATCTAGAACCACGATCAGTGGACGAATGTCAAAAAGACCTGATTAGCAATAATGGCAAGATGCTATCCAAGCAGAGCTAAACTCGTTAAGGAAACGAGAGGTTTTTGGACCAATTGTCCAAACGCCAGATGGTGTAAAACCTGTTGGATATAAATGGGTATTTGTACGAAAGAGAAACGAAAAAAAATGAAGTTACAAGGTACAAAGCAAGACTTGTAGCTCAAGGTTTTTCACAAAGACCTGGCATCGATTATGAAGAAACATATTCTCATGTTATAGATGCAATCACATTTCGGTTCTTGATAAGTCTTGCAGTCTCTGAAGGGCTTGATGTGCGTTTAATGGATGTCGTTATAGCATATCTGTACGGATCTTTAGACAGTGAGATATATATATGAAAATCCCTGATGGATTTGTAATATCCAATGAAATAAAATCAAAACCTCATAACATGCATTCTATAAAATTACAAAGGTCTTTGTACGGGTTGAAACAATTCGGACGAATGTGGTACAAACGTCTTAGTAATTATTTACTGAAAGAAGGATATGTAAATAATCCGCTTTGCCCATGTGTCTTCATTAAAAGATCATCAATAGGATTTGTGATTATTGCTGTATATGTTGATGATTTAAATATAGTAGGAAACCACGACGACATCATTAGAACATTCGAATACTTGAAAAAGGAATTCGAGATAAAAGAACTTGGAAAAACAAGACTTTGTCTTGGTTTGCAAATTGAACATTTTTTCAAGTGGAGTACTTGTCCATCAATCAAATTATATTGAAAAATTATTAAAAAGATTTTATATGGACAAGGCACATCCATTGAGCTCTCCAATGGTTATTAGATCACTTGAAGTGGATAAGGATCCATTTCGACCTCATGAAAGTGATCAAGAGCTAATTGGTCCGGAGGTACCATATTTAAGTGCAATTGGTGCACTTATGTATCTTGCAAATTGTACAAGACCCGATATTGCTTTTGCTGTCAACCTACTTGCAAGATATAGCTCTTCACCAACTCAAAGACATTGGAATAGTGTTAAACACGTTTTTTGATATCTTCGAGGAACAAGTGACATGGGTTTATTTTACTCGAGAGGGGTAGAATTGAATCTCCAAGGTTATGCTGATGCTGGATTTTTATCTGATCCCCACAAGGCCCGTTCTCAAACGGGATATGTATTCACATGTGGTAATACTGCTGTATCATGGAAGTCAGTAAAACAAACTATGGTTGCTACTTCTTCCAATCATTCTGAAGTACTTGCAATTCATGAAGCAAGTCGTGAATGTGTTTGGTTGAGAAACATGATTGAACATATTCAAGAATCATGTGGATTGCCTTCAATAAAAGATTCTCCAACCATATTATATGAAGATAATGCAGTATGTATTGCACAATTAAGTGAAGGATTCATAAAAGGGGACAGAACAAAACATATTTTACTAAAATCCTTTTATACGCATGAGCTTCAGAAGAATGGTGAAATTGATGTCAAACAAATCCAATCGAGCGATAATCTTACTGATATATTTACAAAAGCCTTACCAACTACGATATTTAAAAGGCTTACATATGGTATTAGCTTGCGTAAACTTAAAGACATTGCAAGTAAAGAAACTGAACAAGTTTCAACCATGTTCATATGAGGGGGAGTTATTGATTAGTGTATTGCACTCTTTTTCCCTTAGCTATGGTTTTATCCCATTGGGTTTTCCTAGTAAGGTTTTTAATTAGGCAATCTTAACAATATTATACCAATCTTTATATTTATGAGAATAGTATACTCTTTTTCTTTTACTATATTTTTCCCAATGGGTTTTTCTTAATAGAAGTTTTAACGATGCACAATCTCTTAGCAAGTGTCATCCAAGGGGGAGTGTTGTAAATGAAATGGATGTGGATGACTCTTCCTATTCAAACCATTTGTATTCCACCACTATGTGTGAGTGGTTACACATTTACATCATGTAATTGTAACTTACGATCTTTGACATTCTTGTAATGGTCTATATAAAGAGTTCACATCTATGTAATGGACACACCAAGTTGAATGAAAACTTCTCATTACAACCATCTCATTTCTTCTCTTCTCCTTTGTAGTAGTAGTTTGTAGTAGTAGAAATTCTTAGTCTTCTATTTCATTTTCTAGTTCTTAGCAAGTCTCAATTCAATTCACAACAAGTTTGTATATATAGGGAATTTTTTTTTTGACATCAACAACACTTTAAAACAAAATAACAATCTTAGATCCAAAAAAATCAAATAAAATAACAATCTCTATGTATAATCAAAGAGTAGATAGAGTTGATGTACACACCTGTGTATAAAAGAGAGTCACTTAGTTAGTGGGTGTGTTTCCAAATAAAACCCCCCCCCTCTCTCTCTCTTGTCGTCCTTGTGAGCCAAAAAAAAAAAATCTTCTCTCTCTCGGCTCCCTCACAGTCATCTTTCTCAACTCCCTCACAGTCGTCTCTCTCGGCCTCTCCCTCACAGTAGTCCCTCACTCCCTCCCTCCCTCCCTCCTCAATCGCACCGACGCACAGCAGGGCAGCAGGCACATACACTGATACACAACCTGAAAGGCTGAAACCCTTTTTTGCGCCTCCTTTGTCGTCGCCTCCTTGCCTTTCTTTGCGCCACCTTCGTCGCCCCCTTCTCATCTGCTAAGAGCAGCAGAAACCCTATCTCTTCAAAGCTTTAAAAGTGTTGGTAAGAGGAGAAAGTCAAGACAAAACATTACATCAATGCTCTGAGTCTCAGATCTACAACGATGATGTGCAGACGATCAGACGCGTAAAAGTACGAATTCATCTTTTTTTATTCCTTTTTTTATTTCTCGAGATAATTTCAAAATTAACCAAAGCGAAGTTACTTCGGTCGAAGTTTTACAGTTTTACTTCAATGTTGTTTCAGCTTCAACCGAAGTTGTCGAAGTTCCCGAAGTCCGTCGAATTTTTAGGCGAATTTGTGCATTTTTATTTTAGCACATAAACTTTGTTTCGCCACTTGGAAAATTGACAAACTTTGGCCGAAGTTCGGCGAAGTTTGTCAATTTTTTAAACCTTGATTGAAACCGAGGCAAAAAAACTGTGTTTAATGGAGTTTTCATATGCCGGATATGTTCTACATCGAAAAACGTGAAAGCACGCATGTCGAGACAGAATAGTGGGACCCACACCTAAGGAGTGCACGTGTTGGAGCAAGCTAGAATTCGTATGTGATATGTATGTGGATTAATGATGATGACATCACACATGCGATAAGGTGTATGCTTGGCAGTTAATAAGTTGGAGATGATAGCATGTGTGGCGGTGCTTGATAATATGCTATGCAAGGGTTTACACGATGACACGTGATACAATAATGGAAATGCGCGCACATAATGCAAGAAAACATGAGCCGCACCAATTGTGTTCTAATGATTGTCCTCGAAGAGTGTGTTGCATCAACAAATTAATTAGGAACAAATTGTGTTTCGTTATGGCAAGAAATTCGGGTGAATAAAATTGGGAATACTATATAGTTCGAAGGGGACTCTCGGCTCTTAGTCGACTGATCTCTCTCCCTCTCTGTTATTTTTATTTTTTATTTGTTCTTTGAGTTCTTCAACCATGAAGGGCTAAGTTTATAGCCTAGGCAAGACTGCGAGGAAGGTTCGACTGCGCATATTCAATGGATTTGTGATATTTATATATTTTAATTTTAAGCTTTTCATTATTATTTTATTTTCTTTGGTATTGTTTGAATAATTGAGGTTGAACACTAGTTTAAACCTTAATTTACATGCCAGTGAGTCGTAAGCACCCGTCTTTGTGCAATAAGACCACACTAGTGGCAATTGACCCTACTAATTGATTAGACCCTTTTGGGACCGGTTGAATACCTTAGGAATCTAGGCTAAATCGGACACACAAGTGATCCGGTTGCCCAGGTGTAGTGCCTTCACGAAACCCATTGCGGTCAACGTGTTAAACCCGAAACACTTGAATATATAGAGTTATACGTTTGACTAGGGAAATAGTCTCCGTCGTACCTTGGCTATCGAGATTAGGAAGTGCGAGGAATGGAATACGTTACCGAGTCTATAGCTACACTAGGATAATTTGATTTGTATCTTTTGACATAAGTCAACGACCAAATTCAATATTTTTATCGAACTGAACTTGTATGCCTTGACTTAGGTGTTATTTTTATTAATTATTTTTAACTTTATTTTAACTGCTTTTATTTATTTTGTTTATATTTAGATTAGGTAATTAATTTATTTTCTCTAAATCCCCGAATTTTCTTTTTATATTTTCTTTTACCTTAGAAAGATTATTAATCTTTGTGGGATTGACCCTTTATTGCTATCTATAAAATAGTTGGTTTATGTAATTTTATTTTATTGACACGTTCAACGCACGTCACATATAATAAAATACTGTAAATAAGTTAAAAGACAAAATATGCGCCGAAAGTGTGTACTCAAAGTGTGTTAGATTATTATTTTTCTTTTTAGTTGTTACACCGGCATCTTTTTCCGCCTATGTCAGTCGAAAACTGTCAAGTTTCATGTGCTGTGTTGAAGTGACTAATCTAATGATGGTGCCAAGGCTTCCTATGAAAATTGAGGCAATTTGAATTCCAAAATTGATCCATATTGACCATTTATAATCCGACGATCCATTGCATGGAAACATAATCTCTTTACGAATGAAACATCGATATGCAGCTTGCACTAGAACGATCGGAGAAACAATGCAAAGCACACCAATAAAAATAGAGTATGTCTGTGCATATTACTTCAATAATATAGAGCTTAACTGACTATGCATGCATTCAGTAGTTCCAGTAACAACAAACATTAAATCACGATTTCCATCCACGGTCACTCATCAATCTCATGAATAAATATAAGCTTTCATATTGACTCTTAAAACAAAAATTCAAGACCAATATTGAGTTGTGCAATGTATAGGAGCAATCCTTAATTTAAGGAATCACATTGATTGATTGAACCAATTAATGATTCAATCAATCAATCACGACTCAATTATATTGATTGAACCAAATCAATTATATTGATTAATTGAACCAATTAAGGATTCAATCAATCAATCACAAATCAATCAAAGATTCATTCTAATATTTTCATAAATTCATTTGTATGTTTGTGTATATAAAAGCATTAAGTTAATAAAAAATATATGCCTTTGAGCAAATTTCAAATCTATTATGATATCAGAGCAAGGAGCATAATAAATCTGTTCACTGCATTTCAAAGCCAATTTCATCAAGATGTCGCAGATTGTAAACAAGTCTGACAATGTCGATGCATCATCTCCTTACTACCTACATCCTTTTGATAATCCCGGTCAAGTTTACGTAAGTGAACTACTCCGAGAAGGAAATTATGTAGAGTGGGCAAATGATATGAGTAATGCCTTGTTCGCCAAGAACAAAATTGGGTTCGTGGACGGTTCCATCTCAATGCCCGCAGCAGGATCACCAGATTTGACGCATTGGATGAGATGCAATGCTATGGTGATAGGCTGTTTGCAAAGTACAATGGACAAGGTCTTGAGAGGAAGTGTCCGATATGTTAAGACCACACAAGAGATTTGGGTGGATCTTGAAGAAAGGTTCAGAAAGGGCAATGCACCAAGAGCATACGAGCTCAGACAAGCGGTGACCCAACTACGACAAGAAAAGTTATCGGTTGCAGCATACTACACCAAGATGAAGGCTTTATGGGATGAGATTCGAGCTATCTCACAACTTCCTAAGTGTCAATGGGTGTAAATGTGACTACCAAAAAGAATTACTTGAGTTGCGCAACTTTACGATATCTTGATGGGTCTTGATGAGGTTTTCTCTACTGTTAAGACTTAAATATTGAGCACCAAACCAATGCTCTCTTTGGGACATGCTTATCACTTAGTCACCGAAGACGAGCAAAAAAGAAACATATCCATAGTAGAAGAACACACATATAAGTGACAACTTTCCATAGAAACCGCGATATCAGAGATCGAAGAGTGAGAAAGGAAAGACCACAGTGCGGACATTGTCTAAAATTGGGACATACCCAAGATCAATGCTATGAGATCGTTGGGCATCCTCCACGTTGGCATAAATCTGGTACAAATCAAAGTGTTATTCAAAAAGATAGGGGCATAAAAAGTTAGAACCAAAGGTTGTACAAGTTGAGAGCAATGTTAGTCCGGTTTCGGGGCTTTCAACTGATCAGTTCGATCGGTTGTTGCAATATCTTGGCGGAGAGTCGGGATCAAACAAATTGGCATCTCAACCAGCACAACCGGTTGCAAACATGGCTGGTAAGATCGACTTCTCTCAGCTTTAGGTGATTGATTTTGGTGCGGCTGAACATACCACATGTAGATAGCCCACCAGTTAAAATTCCAAACGGTGATACAATCCCTGTCAAAAGGATAGGCGAAATAACTCTCCCTAATGGAACAATGATCATCAATGTTCTAGAGATTCCAGATTTCAAGTGCAACTTACTATCTGTTAGCAAGCTCATTGAGGATAATAATTGTGTTCTCATATTTTTTCGGGATTTTTTTGTAATGCAGGACTTACATTGAAGGAACCTGATTGGAGTCGGTAAGTACTGCAGGGTCTCTACTACTTAGAGCCAATAAGGGGTGGTGAGATTAAGGCAGTTAAAAAAAAACATGTGCATGCCAAGTTTGTGCCAGTAAATTTTGAAAGTTGATCATGAGCACTAGGCATCTTAGTTGTCAGATCGACGAGGATTTTTGAAGCAATTGCAAGGAGAGTCATGGTTACAGAATTAAGTGAAAAGAATTGACAAGGCAAGTAGGCAATTCTTAAATAATTAAGGTTTGATTTTCGCTTATTCTTAAGCTCATATGGGGTGACCTTATTCCTCTTTTGTGTTATTCTGTTCAAAATATGACATGCAATCAGTAATGCCTCTCCCCAAAAACCACTACTCAAACCTGATCGTTTGATAGCACAACATTAACCATTTCAATTATAATGCAATTTTTGCGTTCAACCACACCATTTTGTTGTGGTGTATAGGGAATTGTAGTCTCATGAACTATTCCAGTGGATTCAAAGTACTTTGGATCATAGTACTCTCCTCCCCTATCAGACCTTAAACATTTTATGAAGGTCTCACATTGCAACTCAGTTTCTGCCTTATAGGCCCGAAACTTAACCATTGCTTCATCTTTGGAACATAACAAATAAACATAATATAGCTTGTTGTAATCATCAATAAATGTTATAAAATATTTATTGCCTACTATTGATGGTGTACTATGCATGTCACCTACATCAGAAAGTATTAAACCAAGCAATTTTGAATTTCTTTCAACAACATGAAATGTATTTTTGGTTATTTTGTTTTCATGCATGTATTGCAATTTTCTTCATATTTATCAAAATAAGGCAGTAAATCTAAATTAACCATGTCATATAATTTTTTGAAATTAACATGTCCTAATCTATGATGCCATAAAAATGAAGGAGACTCAACGATATACGCAGAAACAACTTTCTTATTAGACAAAGCGTTACATTCAACTTAAACATACCCTCAAAAGCATAACTGTCACGACCCAAATTTCTAATCCTAGATTTTTGGCTGTAATCGGGGTCACTGACCCACGACGTGGCCCGAGAGCGGGCACATGGACCAAGACTCAGCTCGAGGACCGAGTAACATATTATTTTTGTGTGATGGATGCCTAGTGTGATGTATGTGTGTACCTTATACCCGAAGTTATTAGAGTTTGACAGTTTCGTCGAATTGGTGCGTGCAGGGAATGCCTCGAGTTACGTGCGAGTGCGGGGCACCGAGTGCCGAGCAGTTGGTGGAGTTAGTGGGACCACTAGTGGGCTAATAAATGAAATTAATACACTAACCATATAGTCAATGTTCCTAAATTTATTAAATGGAGAAATTAACTAGATTGCCTATAGTTTGAATGAAAAATACATAAGCCATAGATGAATCTAGTGATGATCCTAGGTTTGGGATGTAAGGCAAGATGTGTGTGTAACGGCCCTAATTTCCACAACATTAAATTGGGCCCCGCTCGACCTAGACTTACGTAGACCCTGAGTTAACACTCATGCAATTAACGTAAACCTAGTCAGCCTTCCTTATCCTTTTTCATTTATTAAGTTATTATATTTTAATGATTTATTCAAAGTACCAAAGTACATCGGAAGCAAACTAAACTCAAACTAATATAAATACTTCTAAGATACTAGTCAGGACAACCTAGATTGTGGAAACCTTGCATATGTATACCCACTTCAAGTTAGAGGAGATACAACATAGTATACATGCTAAACCTTTCTCACACACCCATATCCCAGTATTCTTAAAACATATACATATAATACAGGAAACCTACATAATAGGTGAGATTAGATCCTCAATAACAATCCACTTCAATCGCCTATTGCTGGTCATTTTCCTTTCTTTGCCCCGTGATACGATGAGGCTGCACCCACCGTCATAAAAAGGACGGTGAGTACAGAAATAGAACAGTAATAACCAAATGAAGTCTTAACATAATTTCAAATGTCAAACAAACGACTAATCAAGTATCATGCGTAAATATTTCAAAGATAATAAAAGACATCATGATAATGCATTACTGAGATATCAACGATAAATGAGTGTCCAGAAAATAAAAGAAAGGCGCAAGTAGTCCCGACCAAGATACAGTCGTTTGAGTTCGAGGAGAAAACACTTACTAGACTCTTTTCAAGTCGAGTGAGATCACTTACCAAACTTGGAGTTTAGGACGTGGTATTTAGATTATGGCATTTCTTTCGAATTACTAGTTGTTCTTTATTGCTATCTTTCCTTGAATATTTTAATAGATGTGAGTGACCTGGGGTGTCAGGATCTATTCAATTAGTGTTACATGAGGTTGTTAGGCGAAATCTTTTACCAATTATGGTAGTACGAAGTGCATGGGTACTGACCTACTACATGAGGTCCATGTGTGACCAATAAGGGTGATACGAAGTGCTCGTGTACTGACCTATTACATGAGGTCATTAGGATGGAGGGCTAAAATCAATAAGGGTAATATTGATATACACTACAAGTATTTTTATATCCGAGTCAGTCTTACTTGCGTTCTCATGGTATTTATAGCATGCTTTCTATTTTAAATAATACTTCTCCGTTTAATTGTTGTTAAATACCTATTTCTTGTAATTGGAAATGTGGACAAATGTTTATTCTGGTCTACTATTATTTTTATTGTACTCACCGTCCTTTTTATGACGGTGAGTGCATATTTTTCGACTAGCAGGCCGGGCAAGGAGAAGATTGACGACTATCTCCGAGCTTTCGACATATGACTACCTTTGACTGGCGTATGTTGTTTTGATATTTTGTATTATACTGTTATTATGTCTTTGATACATTTGGGTTGTACATACTGGGTTGAGCGAGTAGTTCCCCGACTTTTGTTGACTATCACGTTGTTTATATTCGCCATCTTACTATATATTCATGTGATCATTATTTCCTATTTTCCACACTTAGGATTTAAATTGTAAAAGACTTCTACTCATTTTAATAATGCAATAATGGTATAACACATGTGTTATTTATCCTGAACGTGAAAGAACGAGGAAAATAGGTTAAAAAGGCTGACTAATACGTAGTTAAGTCCTACGTGGATGAGATTATGACTTAATTATGAGATTAGGCCGCATTTAGGGATTTAGGTCGTCACAATAACCCCTTCCCACAAACCTACCACCCTTGGACATTATAAACTTGTCAGCCTCAAATACAAGCCTAAAACCAAACTTGTTCAACAAACTACCCGACACCAGATTCTTCCTAACTTCTGGTACATAAAACACATCAGTAAGTGTTACAATTTTTCTAGAAGTGAACTTCTGTTCAACACTACCTATGCCTTTGACAGGGACAGTAGCAACATTTCCTATGTACAAGATAATATATTCATTTACTACTTCCATGGTCTTGAATAATCTCTTGTTGTTGCAGACGTGTCGAGTAGCTCCAGAATCAATCCACCAAGCCATGTCATTTTCAACGATGTTGATCTCAAAAATTATAGCAATGGGTTCATCATTGTTGTTTCCTGCATTCTTTGCAGCACTTGAGGAAACATGATGTTTTCCTTTCTTCCTCTTCCAATGACGACAATCAAACTTGATGTGACCATCTTTCCTGCAAAACTAACAAGATATTTTCTGTTTCTTTTGATTCTGGTTTTGGTAGTTCGGCTTTCCTCCAGGCTTTTTGAAACCACCAGGTTTGTTAAGCCTATTCAGCAAAGGCTTTTTGAACTTTGCTTCCTCCACCATATGCACCTTAGAAATTTCCTGCATGTGACAATCCTCTTCTATACGAAGATGGTTTGCAAGTTCATCAAGAGTGATGTTGTAGCGACCCCAAATCCATCGTCCGCTACGGTGTGCTCCGCAGGTCCACAGCCCTGCCAACTCATCATCCAGCTGTGTCCCACGACAATGTGTAACTCAATATCAATCAAATTCTTGCTAACTTTAAGTTATTTATTAATAATCATTGATTTAAGTTAGCTTATGATTCTTTATTATCATTTAACCTCAAACTGCACTCCTCGTCCCGTAGAACAAACCCCGGTCCCACTCCTCCAAATCCCCGATATCCTAAAATATCACCCGAACTAACCTATTATCATTTATCATTGATTTATGGTCAATTATTTGTATTTTAGGTCAATTAGTATAAATATTATATCCAAAATATTCAAAACAGCTAAAAATGGCTATCTGATGAGCACCAAGCGCGCTGGAGGATGACTCAGAGTGTTGGTGTTCATCCTGTTCATCTTCATCATTGGCTCGGGACGTCCAAATAGTGGCAGCTTTTCAACAGATTGAGAACAAAACTACTGGAAAATCTCACTCAAGCCTCCACCAAAGTTGTCGACCCCATCCTCTCCTCATGGGGGAACAAGCAACACTTCCATAAGCCAGAGGCACAAATAAATATATCATACATGCATCAATTCCCGGATCAAACACCCAAACTTGAAAAACTCATTTTCATGAAAACAACCACAAACTTGAAAACCAATATCCACAACTCTTTCTCTACTTCCATAGCACTTAATACTCACCCAAAACTTAGCAAAAACAATGGTACATCACCAAACCATGGATTCAACACCATCATGCACCAAACTACATTCAAATGAAAGAGAAATGAGAGGAGATTATAGATCTTACCTTACTTTGATGATTCCACACTCCTAAGCACTTCAATAAGCTCTCAAAATGCTCCAAACCCTCACTTCTTCACTTCAATTATCGGATTTCATAGAGAGGAGAGAGAATAGTTGAGTAAAATGAGAGAAAATAGGTTTTTATATATTACCCTTCATCACCACTCACACACACATCTTCATGCTTGTTTGGATGGACAAGATGAGGTCAAATGGTCTCCATAAAGTGACAAAACAGGACCCACATGCTTACTTTGACTCTACACCCATGACACCAATACATACCCTTTCGGGCATTCCAATACCCGACTCCGACCCTCGACAGGTGCCGTTCACGCGCAACGACCATACCAACCTCCTCAACTTCATTTTATATTAATTATTTAATGAATTTTATTATTTATTGTCTGTATCTAGTCCCCTGTCCTAATACACTATTTATTCACCACCTGGTACGTGCGCCTACGCACTAATCGCGACGAAAACGCGTCACACCGCCTCACTCATCAATGAACAATATAAACACACATTTTGCGATGCAATTTAACTAACTTGAACATATACACCACAAATTTACAACAAAAAGCACACAAAACGGACCGTATACCTAATCCGGGTGTGTTCCGGCCTCGCTGTTGGACCCACGAACATCCCCGCTGGCGTCCACGTCTGCAATGACATCATAATTAATGACAATTATAAATTGGACCATTACAGATGTCCTCTTTTTTATGCTTCAGAGTTCGTTTGAACTCCTTCCGAGATGGTGGCAGTTTGTCAATAATAGAAAACACAACAATAATTTCATCCATAACAAGATTATGTTGAGAGAAATGATTACGAATTCCCTCAATTTCATGGAATTATTCTATGACAGATTTATCATCTACCATTTTAAAGTAATTAAAATTGAATATGATAAATTTCTTACTCGTTGCATCCTCCTTGTGGTACCTCACCTCCAATTTCTCCTACAGTTTCTTGGCAGAAGGAACATCGTGGTAGAGGTCGAACAACGAGTCCTTCATCGCGTTCAGAATGTGACCTTTGTAGGTGTGGTCATCTGTCTCCTACTTTTGCCTCTTCCAGATCTGGTCGATTGTTTCATCATCGGACTTCACAGGCTTAGGAGTATTCAGGACATACACCAGATGAAGTGCCACCAACAGGAAATGGACACGCTTCTGCCACCTCATAAAATCTCCTCCATCGAAGTGATCGAGCTTCACGATGTTTGTCGACAGTTCCTTGATCGAAGCCATTGGAACAATGCAAAAGTTTTCCTTTATATTGTTAGACCAGAATGACAAGCAATGACTTCAAAGCGTGTAACACTGCCACTTTTGTAAAGGAAACTTTTGCACTATTATTTGCAAGAGTCCAACAAAAATTCAATAGGATACTATGAAGTCCCGATTTGCGCTAACAATAGTGAAAATCGAATAAGAGCAAATACTGTGAAATTTTGGTGTGTCGATCTTGCTCCCATGCTCTCATCTTATAGACCCATGATCAAACCAGTTGAGAAAAGAGTGGGTTAGTGGGGATGAGTGGGGAGTTTCAACTGCCTTACTGCTCCCACTCAATCTTTGTTGAATGGGTGTTTAACTACCATTTGAGTGGGTCAATTAACTACCCATTTACAATAAATCCGAAAATTACAAATATGGTAAAAAATTTTAACCATGGTTAGTGCACATTTACACGTGCATGCTAAGTGCGCCATATGCACACCATATGTGATTCACTTTTCATACCTCTAGTATTTATCTAGTGTTTCTTTTTAAACATTTAAAATAGTGCAAGAGTATATATACTCTTTAAAGTAGAACTTTCTATCCAACGTGGGACTAAACACATTTCATTGTTAAACATACTAAATATGCTGCTGCAATGTATAAGCCGACGATAGGCATTTGAGAAGAGTAGCTGCTGTCATCCAATGTTTCATTTATGCATCCATGTCTATCCATCTTGCTTTCGGTGTGTTGAATGCTATGCTTAACTCTTATTGCCTTGATAGTCTTTCTTGTTGGTTTTCTTTTTTAATAATCTGTTGGGGGGTTGAGTACATATGAACACATTGACCAATTTTGTGGTGGCTACTTATGAACTTAATATATAATTAATACACTAAATTAATCTGTATTTGTTCATATTTTCCTGTATATGCCTTGTTCATATTGACCAATTAAACTTCTCTTGGTGTTTGGTGAGATGTTAACTTCGAAAACTTATTCATACAAGATTAGAGCTAATGGTTTTTGCGGTAGCTTTTAAGTTTTATTGGTGTTTGGTGAGATGTTAACCTCTTAAAGAAAAAAAAAAGGCAAAATGTTTTCGGCATTTTTTTTCTAAGTAAAGATGTAACCTTTACTCTCTAGTTTAAATTCTGAGGTTTTTATTTTTATTTTTTTTTGTACATTTTTGAGTTTAATTATTGGAAGAGGTCTCTATATAGACACATATACAAGAAGCTTGACCTCCAATTTGATCAAAATCTTAGAAGAATTGATGGACTGGATTATAGTTACCAAGCGCCTATATATGCTTTAAATTTAACTTTTAATTCAACATGTTATATAAAGTGACATCATATATATCATCAATTTATCACTTAAAAACACTATAAGCTTTATTCTTTCAATATTAGTTGCATAAAAGAATTTTTTTTTTTTTTGGTAATTGTAAGTAGTTTGGAATAGCATTTCACTAATAAGTAATGCAATTTGGCTTATCCAGTTGAGTTTTAGTTTTCCCTTACAGTCTTCGGGTAGCTCTGTATGTTAAAGATTGTTATAGTTGCGAGGGTGCCTCCTTTTTACTTCCGAAACTTGGATTACTTTGTTATACATCAATAGAATGGATGATTTCTGTTATTTATGTAGTTGTGTCTTGCGAGATCAAAAAGAGAAATAGTGATTTTATTTCCCAACTTCTTGTATGTGTTTTTGCAGAAAGCAGAAGAAAAAAATGAAAACTAATGACATGCACTAGCACCAAGAGAGAGAGAGAGAGAGAGAGAGAGAGAGAGAGAGAGAACTAAATGCAGTTGATTTTTATTTCATTCGCACTCGACGTGGATGAAGCGCGATCAAATCAGTACATAAGCAATGCCAAGGTTCGAAACCTCACATAGGACATCAGGCTTGTCTCGTATGTTTCCCATCGATCATTCACCATTGGAGCTACCGGTTATTAACGTATTGATATTGGTTCCAGTCGGAAATTACCATGGTACATAAGCCTCTAGTGACTCAACTTTACAAAGAAGTTTCAACAAAAATCCTATCACCTTTTCATAATCTTCGGGACTGCTCTCAGTGATTTCTTTGTAAATAGCATTAGACAATTGAGTGAGAAATTCATTCAACATTTCGACAAACAGATGTTCGATGCAGTCATGTAGCTGTTGGATTGATCTGTGATTTCGTTGCTTGATAAAGTCTGTGATGATGCCCAATTCCTCTTGAACAAGATCAGGAGGCAATGCATCTTTCAACCTTCCAAGAACATCAATTACTTGATGTATGTCGTTGTTCAACTGCGACGCTTCAATGTCAGATATGTTGAAAACCTTGAGGAGAACATCTCTAGAGCTTGGAGCTTCCATTGCAGCTTTTGCAAGCAAATACTTCATCTTATTCTCAAAGCTGGTGAATCTCATCTTCCTTTCGACAAATTGGATAACTTCAAAGATCTCACTTAGGACGGTGCTTAGAAATGCACTGCCGGGAGCTGAATCCGAGCAGACAGTCGCAATCCTTGCAAGAAGGACCATTGACAGAGAAGAAACTTCATATGCTTTGTTTGAATCTTTGAGAATGGCAAGAAGGGTCCCATCTAATGAGGAATATTTAGACAGAAGCTGCTTGGTGTTATGATTTGGAGAATCATTTTTAGTCAGTTCCATCCATCTCTTCATATCGGCGACACAATTTCTCACTATCCATCCTTCCAATCCTCCCTCGCCTTCTTGAATTAGATGTGAAAATTCTTCTATTCCATCCATGTTCCTCTCTTCAGAACACTCTTCCCATATTCCAGCAACAATACCACATATAAATAATATCGGTATGTTAGTCCACACAAAAACCAAATACATTAGATATATGGGAAGTCCTATCCAAATATCCTTTACGCTCCATTCCAACAAAGGATTCTTAGATATTATGTCTTCATATTGATCTACCCATGTCAGCCCAACACTTTCAGGTTTTATGTGGTGCACTAGAGTAGCCAATCTAAAGCAGGTGCCTATGCTTCCAATCAAGATTGTAGCGATTTGAGTTCCAACGATGATCCACGTCGACCATTTATAATCAGACAATCCATTGCATGGAAACATCATGTCTTTCTTGATAAAACATCTAAACGCAGATTGCAATAGAATGACCAAAGAAACAATACAAAGTACGCCCGGAAAAGTAGAATCTGAGTCCTTGCATAATTCAATTTGAGGATTAGAGTGATAGGCATGCAGATAGCACAGCTTCAGCCTTTGTAACATGCTCCCTTCCCCCTTTTTGAATCGATCTTTATTTTGATAAGCTGTAATCTCCTTTTGGCTATTGATGTCGTGGGTAGCACAAAAAAATGCCAAAAGCAACAACAACATGCAACATACATTAATGATATGCTCTACTCGGAACAATATGATCACGCCAGTGTACAATTGTATGCATATGTTAACAACAACAGTCACTACAAAAATGCTCAAAGCCAACACATTAGACCAGTTTTCGGACTTCCTATTATTTCCAAGTGAAGGCATGAGAAATCCCATACATATGCATACTAATGTTGTGCCAGTAAGTTTTGAAAGTTGATCATGAGCACTAGGCATCTTAGTCGTCAGATCTACGGGGATTTTGGCGGCAATAGCAAGGAGAGTTAAGGTTACAGAATTAAGTGAGAAGAATCGACAAGGTAACCATCTCTTCCTATTACGAAAACCAGATATGACATCGAAAAGTATGGAAAAGAAACAGACTAGAGTTGCCGCTGCTATGTATAATCCGATGATAGGCACGGGAGAAGAGTAGCTGCTGTCATCCAATGTTCCATTTACGCATCCATGTTTCGCCATCTTGCTTTCTGTGTTTTGAATGCTATGATATGATAACTCGTAGACATTTAAGCTTTAATACTCTTTGTTTCTCTTGATTTTGAATAATCTAATGGGGATGGCACTGTCACTGAAATTTATTTATCATTCAATATCTGTTTATTTAAATGTTAATTAGAAAGGCATCGAAATAGTTTAATCCCTTATTCTTCCAATTAGTAGCATGTTAGAAGCAACTTAATTGCGATAATCATAATTAGTATGTAATAACATTTCACATCAGGTATGTAATTTCACATTTAATTAAACAAGGAAAACAAAACACACTTGCTCTTATATAATACCGATATCTTTGTCATGACTATTACTTTTTAACAAATAATAGTTTGTTATAAACTTTAAACATTAACATCTTGTTCTATTTCTACGTACATTCCATTAATCTAACAAATAATTCTAGCTTGTTAGGTCATCCGATATTTCATGACTTGTTCATCATACAAGTTCAATAGGCGCTAAGTCATGTTTGACCAATTCAACAATACCACACTTATTATATTAAGTCTTCTTGCTAATTGCATTAAATAGTCAAAATGGCATTTCAAATGAGCTCTGCAATTTTGGCATAGTTAACATGTCCAAGACACAAGGTTGCATTTGTTCTATGTTTATCTAATTGGCTACAACATGTATACACACATACGTATAGATTGTATATATACTAAGTCATGTTTAGGACTTATAGACGGTTATAACTTACAGTAATTTGTTCTTTTTCTTCTTTGCTTCTTTTGTCCATTCTCGAGTTCATGAAAGACGGTTTATCATGAAAGTGGGAAAAGAACTTATATATAGCAATCTCACATATATAAACATACACACACAACAACAAGAGATACTAATTTCATTTTTTAAACTTCAACAGGGTTGTGTTTCATTTTTTTCAAATGGCAGTAACGGATTGTTGAGTAAATTGACATGAATATTTTTGATGGAAGAGAAATTGTTGATGTATTCAGAATGGCACGGGAGAAGAGTAGCTGCCGCCATCCAATGTTCCGTTTACACGTCCATGTCTCGCCATCTTGCTTTCTGCGTTTTGAAGCATGTCAAAAACAACTTAATTGTGATATTCATAACTAGTATGTAATAGCATTCCACATCAGCTATGAAATTTGACATTTAAAAAAGCAAAGCAACATGTACACACTCGCTCTTATATAGTATCGTATCTTTGTCATGACAATTGCCTGTTCTATTTCTACGTACATTCCAGTAATCTAACAAATATTTCATGTTTGGTCAACAAATATTTCATGACCTGTTCATCATACAAGTTCAATAGGCACTAAGTCATGTTTGACCAATTCATTGATATAAGTGTTATTATATTAAGTCTTCTTGCAAATTGCATTTATATATGGTCAACATGCAATTTGTTCAATTTTTATCTAATTGTTGAAGGTTGTAACTTACTGTAATTTGTGGAATAGCATTTCACCATCACTTATGCAATTTTGCATTGGTAATTATACAAGTCTTGCAGCATATACACTTCTCATATATATAATGTTGGAAATTTGGAATCTCCTTTCCAACATTGTATACCTAACAAAAACTTCAACATTAACAGTCAGCTTCTTGCACTGTTTCTATATTCCATTAATCCAACTAATAACACTCATTTGGTTAATCTGATATTACATCTTTCATCTTTTTCTCTCCACATGATTCTTTATCTACCCACATGATTCTTTATCTACCCAAGACAAGTTCAACAATCACTATTTAAGTTATATTTTGCCAGATCGTCGTTCTATTATATAAAGTCTAATTGTTGCTCTTGCTACAAATAAAAGGGTCTTTACCGTCTTATACAAATTAGCATTTTTAGCTTTAATTGGAGATAACCATTGAACATAGGGCTTTAGGTCTAGTTGTTAGCTCATGCGAATAACCTTTAAGGCAATTTTTAGTTTTTCCTTACTGTTTTCAGAGCAGTTCAGAGTGTTATCCATAACCTTAACAACTGTAAGTCTTAGAGAAACTCATTCAACATATCGGCAAAAATTTGTTCATGACACAGATATAGTTTCTTTATCGCTCCAACCATTTTTAAGGGTCTCATTAGCAAGATAGAATCTATTTTATCTCTCAAATGTCTATGATCAAGTGCATGTTAGCCCTTTGTTTAGGTGCATTAATATTGAAAAGAATGTCTACTGTATTACTTTTTATGTTTAATCTGCTTTCAGAAAAAAAAAAAAAGACAGTTTTTTTCAAGCTCATGTTCTATTCTCAAATTTCTGTAGGAGTGTTTGCAGAAAAAGCAATAGAAGAAGATGATACAGTACCAGAGCTGTAACGGCCTAATCCTAATTTAGCCGTTATTATGACGTGTTTGCAGACGTGGATGACAGCTCAGACGCTCATGGACCCCGCAGCTAGGCCAGGGCACGCCCGGAGTAGGTAATAGTTCGTTTTGTGTGTTGTTTTGTATTATTTGTGTGATGGGTAGCAAGTGTAGAAAGACAAAGATTGTGACCAGACTCTCCCTAATTATTAATCATGAGAATTGCTGGAGTAATAAACATCTGGCTTTCAAGCGTATCGGTGTCCAAAATAGGGGCCTCATCAGAAATAAAGCGAGCGATGGTAGTCGCAGGAGGAAATGACCATTGAACGAGGCCCTTTAATTCTTCAATTTTGGAAATGAGTTTTAAGGCAAATTTCACTTTCACTTCATGTATATGACTGTCAGAAAGTATGATGGTTTCAATTGCAAAATGAACAATGTGATTTGAAATTGCAGCGAAGACAGTGAATGCATAAGTTTCCAGTTTCCAATAAAACACAAAACACAAAACATAATTCCCAGTTTCCGATGCAAGAGATTTGTGAAAGTTAATAATATTATAGATCTAAGCATGCTCACTTTGCATTTTTATTTTATGAGACTTGCACAACATCACATTACCAATGATTCGACTTTAGCTAATACGTATTTTATAAGGTGGCAAACAACAACAACAACACCAAAATCACTAGAACTGTGAAAATGGCTCTTCCTACTTCAAAAAACAAAAGCATATGGTCTATTCAATCTGGACTATTTCATCTTGTGTAGTCCTAGATACAGTGTGACTTGCATTGTGCATTACCGGTGTCGCAATTTTCTTCAAGTCGTGTTCTGCTCTGGTCCTCTATGTCGATGGTTCCTTCAACACTCACATCAGAAACAATAGTCTTGCTAATACTTTCTGTTGTTCTATTCTCATGAACTCTGGTAGCAACTTCATCTGCAATCAAAGTTTTGGAGCCATTGGTTATCAAAGTTTTGATATTTGTTCCACTTGGATATGACCATGGTACAAAATCCTCTAGCGACTCAACTTTACAAAGAAGTTTCAACGAAAATCTTATCGCCTTTTCATAATCTTCGGGACTGCTCTCAGTGATTTCCTTGTAAATGGCATTTGGCAGTTGGCTGAGCAATTAATTCAACATGTCGAGAAACAGCTGCATGATGAAGTCGTCTAGCTCTTGGATTGATCTGCAATTTTGATGCTTGATGATGAAGTCTGTGATGATGCACAATTCCTTTCGAACAGGATCAGAAGGCAATTCATTATCTCTCAACTTTCCAAGAACATTAATCACTCGATCTATGTTGTTGTTCGCATCAGATATTTTGAAAACTTTGAGGTCATCTCTAGAGCTTGGACCTTCAAATGCAGCATTTGCAAGCTAAGACTTCTTCTTGTTCTCAAAGCTTGTGGAAC
This sequence comes from Stephania japonica, assembly GCA_039657345.1. NCBI lineage: Eukaryota > Viridiplantae > Streptophyta > Magnoliopsida > Ranunculales > Menispermaceae > Stephania > Stephania japonica. The sequence continues at coordinate 52,794,786 of CM077558.1, forward strand.
TCATTTTCCTTTCGACAAAGTGGATGACTTCAAAGATTTCACTTACGACGATATTTATAGATCCACCATGAGGTACACAAACAGTTGCAATTCTTGCTAGAAGGACCAGGGAAAGAGAGGAAACTTCATATGCTTTCTTACTATCTGCGAAAACTTTCAGTTGATCGATGAGGGGGTCTGGTAATGTGCAAGCTTTAGACAGAGGCCGCTTGATATTGAGAATTGCGGCATTGTTTCTATTCGGTTCCATCCACTGCTTCATATCTCTAACTCCTTTCCACAATGTCCATTCTTCCAGCCCTAGCTCAGTCTCATGAATTAGATGTAAAAATTCTTTTATTTCATCAATATTCCTTTCCTTTGGCTTGCTCAAAATACAGCAACAGCATTCCATTATCAGAACAACAGGCACATTTCGAGCAAGGCATCCTTTTTACTAATAAAGGCCAACAATGGATTTTCATATATTGCTTATGTATCTTTATATACCCAGGTTAATCCAAAACTGTCATTCTTCATGTGGGGAAGTAGAGTAACCAATCTAAAGCAAGTGCCTGCACTTCCAATTAAGATCGTGGCGATTTGAGTTCCTAGGATGATCCATACTGACCACTCATAATCTGACAATCCATTGCATGAAAACATGAGCTCTTTATGAATAAAAGATCGAAATGCAGCTTGCAGTAGAACGATTGCAGAAACAAGACAAAGTGTGACGATAAAAACAGAATCTATGTCTTTGCATAATTCAAGCTGAGGATTATAGTGATAGCAACACAAATAGCAAGACTTAAGTCTCACTAACATGCTCCCTTTCCTCTTTTTGAAGAGATCCTTATTTTGATCAACTGTGAGACCCTTTTGGCTATTGATGTCAAAAGTCGTACAAAGAAGCGCCAAAAGCAATAGCATCATACAACACAACGCAATGATATGCTGTAATCGGAACAATATGATCACGCCAGTGTACAATTGTATGCATATGTTAACAACAGCAGTCACTACAAAAATGCTCAAAGCCAACACATTATACCAGTTTTCAGACTTCCTATTAATTCCAAGAGCAGGCATGAGAAATTCAATACATATGCATACTAATGTTGTGCCAGTAAGTTTTGACAGTTGATCATGAGCACTAGGCATTTTAGTCGTGAGATCTACCGGAATTTTGGCGGCAATTGCAAGGAGAGTTAAGGTTACAGAATGAAGTGAGAAGAATCGACAAGGTAACTATCTCTTCCTATTACGAAAACCAGATATGACATCGAAAAGTATGGAAAAGAAACATACTGAAGTTGCTATTGCGACGTATAAGCCAATGATAAGCATAGGAGAGGAATATCTGGAGTCATCCAACTTTCCATTCATGCATCCATGTCATGCCATTCTGCTTTTTGTGTTTTTAATTTGATGATGAATTTGTGGTTTAAATAAATTTTCATTTCTTATGTTTTTTGTTTTTCAAATATAATATCCAACTTGGCCACAAGAAAGCTACCATTCATTATTCGTGTCCGTAGTTCATAGTTAGGTTCCATCAATAATTGGAATATATTTGTCTGTATATAATTCTTTTCATATTTACCTTGTTTTGTTATTTGCCTTTTCATTTCTTTAATTTGGAGTTGTTTTCTAAGAAGTTGCTTGGATGTTTGAAGGCATCAATCATACAAAATGATGACAATATTGAGAATGATGTCATACATAGAATCCAAGCTGGATGGAATAAATGGAGGAGTACAACTGGTGTGATTGGTGATAAAAATATGTCTACCAAGTTAAAAGGAAAATTTTATAGGACCGCAATCAGGCCAGCTGTGCTCTATGGAAGTGAATGTTGGGTAGTAAAGCAACAACAAATACATAAAATGAATGTAGCAGAAATTTGGATACTTAGGTGGACGTGGGGTAAAACTCGTAAAGATAGGATAAGAAATACACAAATTCAAAGACAAGTAGGAGTAGCACTAATTGACTCAAGGATTAGGGAAGAGCGGTTGCGGTGGTTTGGTCACCAGCAAAGACGGCCTACAGATGCACCCACTAGAAAACTTGACGTAATAGGAACTGAAGAAATTCAACGAGGTAGGGGTAGACCGAAGTTAACTTGGGATGCATTAATTAGGAGAGATTTGAATGGTTTGGAAAGCTCACCATCAATTGCATTAAACCAAGCACAATGGAAGAGTTTGATCCATATAGCTAACCCCAATTAATTTGGGGCTGAGGGCTATGATGTTGTTGATGTTGTTGTATAAATAGTACGTAATAGCATTTCACAATATGCAATTTGACATATAAAAAGCAAAGCAACACACACTTGCTCTTAATATAATATCGCATCTCTGTCATGACTATTACTTTGGCTGTACTTTGGCTGTTTGTTCTATTTCTACGTACATTCCATTAATCAAATAAATATTTCTTGTTTGGTCAACCGATATTTCATGACCTGTTCATCATACAAGTTCAATAGGCACTAAGTAATCTTTGACCAATTCATCCATACAAGTGTTTTTTATATTAAGTCTTCTTGCAAATTTCATTTATTTATAGTCAGCATGGCATTTGTTCTATGTTCATCTAAATGTATACCCAACAAAAACTTTAACATTAACAGTCAGCTTCTTGCACTATTTCTATATTCCATTAATACAAGTAATAACACTCATTTGGTTTATCCAATATTACATCTTTCATCTTCTTTTCTCCTCTTGTTTCTTTATCTACCAATCTGACAAGTTCAACAGTCACTATTTAAGTTATATATGGCCAAATCGTTGTTCTTATTATATAAAGTCTAATTGTTGCTCTTGCAACTGATAAAAGCGTCTTTACCCTCTTATACGAACTAGTATTGTTAGCTTCAATTGGAAATAATTGCACTAAATCGAGCACAATGGAACAATTAATTTGGGATGGACATCGGCTTTTAGGTCTAGTTGTTAACTCATGGGAATAATCTTTTAGGCAACTTTTAGTTTTTCGTTAGTCTTCTGAGTACGTAGTTCCGGGTGTTACCATCACCATAACAATTGTAAGTTCTAGAGAAACTCATTCAACATATCAACAATTATTTGTTCATTCACCACTCTAGTTTCTTAATAACTGATCTAACCATTTTTTAGGGCCTCATTAGCAAGATTGAATCTATTTTATCGGTCAGATGTCTGTGATCAAGTGTATGTTAGTCCTTGGTTTAGGGCGCATTAATGTTCTATTCCCTACTTTTTGTATGTGTTTGTAGAAAGCAAAAGAAGAAGGCGATACAGACTTGCAGTACCAGAACAAACATGGATCGGCACCAAAAATGGAAAGAAACTAACATGCATAATTTTTATTTCGTTATTGCACATTGAACAAACACGAAAAAAATCCATACATTAAGTACGATCATAATTATAAACCTCACATATAACTTTGGGATTTTGACATATATTGCTAATTATTCACCATTAGAACTATTATTGGTTATCAAATTATTGATATTGGTTCCAATTGGATATGACCACTGTACAAAAGCCTCAAGTGACTCAACTTTACAAAGGAGTTTTAATGAAAATCTTACTGCCTTTTCGTAATCTTCAATACTGCTTTCTGTGATTTCCTTGTAAATGGCAATTGACAGTTGGACGAGAAATTCATTTAGCATTTCGACAAAAAGCTGTTCGATGTAGTCACAGAGTTCTTGGATCGACCTGTAGTTTCGGAGCTTAAAGAAGTCTATGATGATGCCCAATTCCTCCCTCACTAGATCAGAAGGTAATGCGTCTTTCAATCTACCAATTGTCGCTATTGCATGATCAACATCATAATTGGGTGGGAGCGCAGCACCATTACATATAACGCCAGCAACTCTGAGAAGGTCCCCTCTAGAGCTTGGACCTTCTAATGCAGCTCTTGCAAACTTAGACTTCTTCTTGTTCTCAAAGCTAGTGGAGTTCATTTTCCTTTCGACAAAGTGGATGACTTCAAAAATTTCACTCAAGACGATGCGTAGAGAACCCCCAAGACTATAATCTTTACAGACAGTTGCAATCCTTGCAACAAGGACCATTGAAAGCGAAGAAACTTCATATGCTTTGTTTCTGTTTGCAAAATCTTTCAGTTGATTGATTACAGGTTCTTCTAACAAAAAACGTTTCGAGAGAAGCCCCTTGATACTATGCATTGGAGCATTATTTCTATACAATTCCATCCATTTTTTCATCTCTTCGACACTTTTTCTCAATGTCCATTCATCTAACCCATGCTCATCTTCATGAATTAGATGTGAAAACTCTCTTATTTCATCAATATTCTTCTCTCTTGACTCGCAGAGACTACCAAAACAAGCTGACAATATTGAGCCAATCACAAATGATGGCACGCCTATCAACAAGTGAATGCACGCAATCACTAAGTACATTAGGCGCATGAAGGTTACTTTGTCTGCCCAATTTAGTCCAGCACTGCCAATGTTCATGTACTGTACTAGAGTAAATAATCTGAAGCTGGTGCCTACACTTCCAACAAAGATTGTGGCAATTTGGGTTCCAAGGATGATCCATATTGACCATTCATAATCCGATGAACCATTGCATGGAAACATTAGCTCTTTATGAATAAAAGACCGAACTGCAGCTTGCAGTAGAATTATTGCAGAAACAATGCAAAGTACACCGACTGGAATAGAGTCTAAATCTTTACATAATTCAAGCTGGGGATTAGAATTATAGGCATACAAATAGCACAACTTCAATCTATCCAACATGCTCCCATGCCCCTTTTTTAAAAGATCTTTATTTTGATCAACTGTGAGTCCCTTTTGGCTATTGATGTCATAAGTAGCGCAAAAAAGTGCCAGAAGCAATAGCATCATACAACACAATACAATGATATGCTCTACTCGAAACAATATGATCACACCGGTGTACAATTGTATGCATATGTTAACTACAACAGTCACTACCAATATGCTGAAGGCAATCATGTTTGTCCAGCTTTCCGACTCTCTACCAATTCCAAGAGAAGGCATGAGAAAACCCATGCATGTGCATATCAACGTTGTGCCGGTAAGTTTGGACAGTTGATCATGAGTACTAGGCATTTTGGTTGTGAGATCTACCGGTATTTTTGCAGCAATTGCAAGGAGAGTCAAGGTTACAGAATTAAGTGAGAAGAATCGACAAGGTAACCATCTCTTCCTATTGCGAAAACCAGATATAATGTCAAAAAGTATGGAAAAGAAACATACTAAAGTAGCTGCTGCAATGTACAAGCCAATGATGGGCATTGGAGAGGAATAGTTGGAGTCATCCAATGTTCCATTTATGCATCCATGTATTGCCATTCTGCTTCTTGTGTTTTAAATTTGACGATGAACTTTAATGCATCCGTGGCTTATATAGATTTTGGTGTATTCAATATCCATTGGGGATGGTTCTTGGAAAGTTTCTTTAAAGAATAGCTGGTATGTATTGATGTGTAACAACTAATAACAGAAAGTCAACTTAGAATAAATTACACTAATGGAATACGCTATGAAAAAGAAAAGCTGGCATGCTGATGTGTAATTTCAGTTTCACACAGACAAGTAGTTCATAGGTTTCATCAAGAATTAAAATGTATAGTTGTTAAATCCAATTATGGACCCCAATATATTTTTCTACCTGTCTGTAGCTTGTTTTATTTTTGTCTTCTCATTTCTACTCTTCTTTCCCTTAATTCTTCTTTCCAACCCCAAGAGGTTTCTTAAATGTGTTTCATTGGTTTCTCAGTCTACTTATCAGTAAGGAGAAGCTTTTAAATGCCTCTTAATGAAGGCATTACCCAAGTTAATTACTTTGGAATTTCTGAGTCAATATATGTCTACATCTTTCAAATGATAAATAATGAAATAATAAAAAATAAGATGAATTTGCAACATATTAATGCTAGATCATGGTTGCAAGTAGACACTCTACTTCCTTTGTTTGAGATTGCATGACTTTTGGTCTGTGCAGGTGTGCTCACAAATCATAAGTCGCAACAAAGGAAGTTTAAATGTGGATTTCATTGCCAGGAATTTATATCAATACAAATTATCGTGCTAGAACATTGAAGAGAAACAGTAAAGCAATTCAGCTAATTCACTAAAAACCACAGGGGACATTCTCATGCAAATATAATTCATTATACAGCTTAGTTATGATGAACCAACCTATTCAATCTCAATTATTTCATCATGAGCAGCCATTGGGACATTAATGCGATTACCAGAGTAAATCATTGAGCGAGATGTACCAGCAAAAGTTTTTGAAATTTGAAGTCGCATATTGCGCCTTCGCAGCAATACTGGAGCTTCATCAGTTATCAAAGAAGTGATCGTAGTTCCACTAGGAAATGACCATTGAACAAGTTCTTCTAATTGTTCAATTTTCAGTAAAGCTTCCAAGACAAACTTCATTCTTTCTTCAAAGTCTTCAGGACTGCTCTCAACAATACTCTTGTAGATGGCATTCGGCAACTGAATGAGAAGTTCATTTAACATATCAACAAACATCTGCTCCAAAAACTCATATAAATCTTCGATTGAGCTGTAATCTCGATGCTCTACGATGAAGTCTGTAATGATAGCCAATTCATTAGAAGCGAACTTTGGCAGTTGACGGCAATGCATATTTCAACCATTTCGTGATCCGAACTGCTAGCTTCACTTGAGACTCAGAATTTGATGCTTCATTTTCTGTAGATGTCTCAAAACTTTTTGGAAGAAGCACGCTGTTTAGTAAATCCGGCCGTGATTTCTTAGTTTTTGCAAGCATTGTTGATGCAAATGTGTGTTTGTATGCTTCTTAGCATTTGTTGACTTGTCATATTATTTAAATTGCACATTTTCTTGTTTCACAATCCAAAACAGATGTCAAGTTTCTAACCAAAAAAAAGAAATATCAAGTTCGTTCGTGTATTTGTTTTCCTCTTTACTCCTTGTTGTTGTTGTTGTTGTTGTTGTTGTTGTTGTTTTATTTTATTTTAAAAGGACAACACTTCATAGGTTTTAGATTACTCCACAACAATGGAGAGGAATAATTGGAAATCGGCCTTGAATTGTCCAATTATGCACAAAGTTTTGAATCAAATTTCATTTATTTCCCTCGTAATGTTCAAGGCAGCTTTGATTTTGTCACAAAAAGAGTTTATAAATCAACGGCAAAAAGGACAATTTGGACAACTTCACTGAAGCATTTGAAAGATCAGGCTCTCTTAAAAGGAGAAGTAAATTATGTGACAATGGGGATATTTACGAGTACCAGTACCACTGAGATGGGAATCATTTTGTACCTGGTTTTACTTAATAATATTTATTCTTATAACATAATTCTGAAGGACACTTAAGAATGCTATTTCAGATATTGGTGGCCTTACCTTTACTTACCATTGTCCATTTCTCCAACGAAACTGGTCCGACGAAAGTCGTCATTCTAGATCAACCAATTTCAGGGAAGGTAAAAAATGAAAGAAATATTCCAGCAATATTAATTGTAAATATTAAATTGGCCGTCATAGAGATTGAACTAGTGACAATGAATAGAGTGGGATAAAAGTTGATTCACACATACATGCGATGTGAGATCTCCAACACTCTTTCAGGTAGAGAGAATCTCAAAGTTCAATTTTTATTCTTATTTGTTTTCAGGAAACGGGTTTAGCTTTCTGTCTGTAGTTCATAGGTTCCATCAAGGATTAAAAGGTAGCTATGAAAACAAATTATAGACCATACTATATAATTCTATTAATATGTAGCTTGTTCCTTATTCCTTTTTTTATGTCAGATGTACCTTGTATTATTATTTGCTTTTCTTTTCTTTAATTTGTTAAGCCTTTCAAGAAGTTTCTTCCCCTTAGCTTTTCTTTCATGATCAAGAAGTTGCTTAAATGTGTTTCATTGGTTTCTCAGTCTATTCGTTAGTAAGGACAAGCTTTAAATGCTTCGTAATGTATCTAACAGTTCATGTTGCGAAAAAGAAACAAATATAAGAAATTATAAGGAGTAGACATACCAATGTGGCTGCAACAGGCATTGGAGAATAATAGCTTGAATCATCCAACTTTCCATTCACGCACTCTTCCGTGCTCTTTTTTTGGTTCTTCTCCCGCTTCTTGATAACTCTCGAGTTGCCTTATCTGTGAGTTTCATTACTTTTCTCAATGTCTTTACTGTAGGCAACCATAAGAAAATTTTGGATCGCAAAAATACAAAACAATATGAAACCCATGTCATATTAATCCAAAAGCCTCGACCAGTACGTCGAACAACGGGGTTTGCAGTCATTACTGCATCAGCATCAATTACTTGACCTTTCAGATTTGGGAGCCTATACGGCCCCACTGCTTGGTTTAAGAACATGGTGAAACACCTAAATGTTGTAGCAAAAGTACCCACAACAATGGGGAGGTTTTGGCTTACTGCTATTATTTTCATTGACCATTTATAATCAGAATTCTTTTCACAAAAGCGCAACCGTGCAGAGGAGCTGACAGGATCTTTACACATCATGGACTGAGGATTTGCATCATAACTGTACAAGTAGAATGCTTTCAATCTATGAAGCATACTCTTTTTTCCATTTTTTTGGCAAAATACCATATTTGCTGCAAGTTATTATGAAACTTGTTTTGCAGTTAGTAGAGTTTGTGTTGTTTCCTTTTTGTGTTTGAATAAGTCATTTAGTTGTTTAAGTATTTGAATCAGTCACTTAGGACTGATTCTGAGTTAGTTCTAATTTGTTGGAGTTATTTCAGGGATTCTTAGACAGTTATTTTCAGTTGTACTTCATTTTGTATTTAACAGTCACACTGTAGAAAATAAAATTGATCTTTCTCCTGAATCTTTTAGCTCTTCTTTAAGCCTACAAAGTGGTGTCAGAGATGTTTTCTTAGAGGACCTGTGTGAGTGAATCAGTGAGGAACCTATCAACCAAAGCCTAAACACCTTCCTTCATTACTGGCAGGCAGCAATTTCTTGGCTGCACCTCCAGTTTTCACAGGTGAAAGTTACCATGTATGGTCTATGAAAATGGAGTCCTACTTGGAAACAAATGGTCTATGGGAGATGGTGGACACAGATGAAATTCTGCCACTTCCAGAAAATCCAACAATTGCTCAAATGAAAGAATATATGGAGGATAGGAAGAAGAGGCACAAGGCCAAGACCTGCATTCACGCTGCGGTTTCAGAGGATATATTCACAAAGATCATGACTTGTGAAACAACAAAACAAGCTGGGATCTTTTAAAAGAAGAATATCAAGGTAATGTCAGGACAAAGCAGATGCAAATCTTGAATTTGAAGAGGGAGTTCGAGATGCTACAAATGAAGGAGACTGATCCATAGAAGGACTACACAGCCAAGGTGCAGAAAATTGTCAACAAAATCAGATTATTGGGAGAAAACTTTCTTGATAGTCGAGTTGTTGAAAAAATAATTGTAACCTTACTGGAGAGATTTGAATCTAAAATCTCTTCTCTAGAAGATTCAAGGGATATGGCAACAATTTCTCTAGTTGAGCTTCTTCATGCGCTTCTTTCTCAAGAGCAAAGAAGGGCTTACAGAAATGAAAAAGTTGTTGAAGAAGTATCACTGCAGATGAGAAAGGCAGGAAACAACATTGGCAAAAGAAAAATGAGAAGGAAGGTCAAAGCGGTGGCACCGAAAGGAATTATCCTCAATGTCAACACTGTAAGAAAACTTCTCATTAAGAAAAATTTTGTTGGTTTAGGCTTAATGTTAAATGCAGGTCTTGTGGTCAAATGGGTTATATGGAGAAGGTTTGTAAAAACAAACAGCAGCAAGCTCAAGTCGTGGATCAGGAGCACGAGGAGGAGCAACTATTTGCAGTCACTTGTTTTGCAAGCCAAACTTCCTGCAATGTTTGGCTTATTGTTAGTGGATGCACTAATCATATGACATTTGATGCATCACTTTTCAGAGACTTAGACAAGTCAGTAATGTCAAAAGTCAGAATTGGCAATGGACAATTCATCGAAGTTAAAGGTAAAGGGACTGTTGCAATTGCAGGTCCAACAGGTATTAAATTAATCTATGATGTTATGTTTGTTCCAGAGATTAATCAAAACTTTCTAAGTGTAGGACAACTACTTGAGAAGGGTTGTTCTGTTACCTTTAAGGATAATATGAGTGTTATTACTGACTCATGTGATGCTGAACTGTTTACTGTAAAATGTAAGATAAGTTTTTGTCTTGATTGGGCTGAAGCGGAGTTCAATGCATATCCATGTGCGGAGAACCAAGCTAAATTATGGCACAAGAGGTTGGGGCACTTTCATTATTCTACCTTGGATTACATGCACAAGAAGGAGATAGTGAAGGGAATGTCATTCACAGGAGGAACTGCTGCTATTTGTGAAATATGTCAATTGGAGAAACAAACCAGATTGCCTTTTCCAGTTGGAAAAGCATGGAGAGCAGCTGAGAAGCTTCAACTCATTCATACCGATGTTTGTGGAGGCATGAGAGCTGCTTCTTTAAATGGTAGCAGGTACTTCATAGCTTTCATCAATGACTTTACCTGAATGTGTTGGGTTTATTTTCTCAAACAAGAGAATGAGGTTGCTGATATCTTTTGGAAATTTAAATTGTGGATTTAAAATCAAAGCGGTTGTGAAATCAAAGTAATTTGATCCGATAATGGTACTGAATATACTGCTGAAAAGTTTGCCAAGTTTTGTGAAGATTCAGGCTTTGAGCATCAATTTACTACAGCCTACCCTCCTCAACAAAATGGAGTTAGAAAGAGGAAGAATAGAACCGTCATGGACATGGCTCGATGTTTGTTATTTGAGAAGGGAATGCCAAACAAATTTGGGCGGAAGCTGTCAATACGAGAATTTAATTGCTCAACCGATTAGCGACAAAGGCTTTAAAAGGAAAAACACCTTTTGAAGCTTGGTATGGTTTTAAGCCTTCGATTCTTAACTTGAAAATATTTGGATGTCTATGTTTCATTCATGTTCCAGATGTCAAGAGAGGGAAGCTAGATCCAAAAGCTGAATATGGAGTCTTTGTTGGGTACAACAATGTCACCAAAGGTTTTAGAATTTTTCAGCCTTCATTCGGAAATGTGAAAGTGTGCAGGGATGTTAAATTTCATGAAGCTGGAAAATGGAATTGGGACAAGGAGGAGCCTGCAACTATCAATGCCAAAGAAGATAAAGGAGAGCTGCATGAAGATGATAAAATTGATGATGTTCCAATAAGGGGTACAAGGTCACTTGCAGAAATTTATAAAAGCTGTAATGTGGCTGTCCTTGAACCTGCAGGATATGCTAAGGCTGCTAAAGATCCAAAGGGAATTGCTGCATTGGAGGAGGAGATACGGATGATCCAAAGGGAATGCTATATTTGCTGCAAGTTATAATGGAACTTGTTATGCAGTTAGTAGAGTTTGTGTTGTTTCCTTTTTGTGTTTGAATAAGTCATTTAGTTGTTTAAGTATTTGAATCAGTCACTTAGGACTTATTCTGAGTCAGTTCTAATTTGTTGGAGTTATTTCAGGGATTCTTAGACAGTTATTTTTCAGTTGTACTTCATTTTGTATTTAACAGTCACACTGTAGAAATAAAATTGATCTTTCTCCTGAATCTATTAGCTCTTCTTTAAGCCTACAAATTTACAAAATCCCACTTCATATAATCAAATGCAGACTGCTTTTGCTTATTGATATCAAAAGCAAAGAACCAAAACATCACAAGCAATGCCATCATGAAACACAAAATCATGATATGTTGGACGCGGAACAAGATGAATACACACATTAACAGATATGGTGACAACCAATATGCTTAGAGCAGCAACATTAGAGAAGCACTCTGACCCACTATTTGTTCCAAGGGAAGGCAAGACATATCAAGGTGGTGCTAGTGAGTTAGATAGTTGATCTTGGACACTAGGCGTCGTGGTTGTGAGATCTACTGAAAGTTTTGTAACCACAGAAAGAAGAGTTAGTGTGACCGAGTTGAGAGAGAAGAATCGACAAGGTAACCATGTCTTCCTACCGCGAAAAGCTGTTAGAACATCCAAAATCATTAATAGCAGACATACCAATGTGGCTCCAGCTATATATAAACCGATCATGGGCACTGGAGAAGAATAGTTTGTATTATCAAAATTAGCATCTACACAACCACCTATTGATCCTCCCATTTTAGACTTCTTTTTTTTTTGCTGCCACTGCTTGTTGGAAATGAATCAATTGATGAATGTACAGATTTTATAGACTAAGATGGAAAAGGGAACAGATTGTTCAGTAACTTCGCATTTTCCTTGGGTTGACATACATTGTCAATTAATGCCTGAGTTTGTATATTAGTACTTGCTTTTGTTGACTTTTCATATTCTTTAAATTGCGCAGTTTCTAATATTATGGACTCAACAATAGCATTCTTACATAAAATATTGAATTATATAAGACTATGTATTGCACTCCTTGAAGAGGTCAAGTTTTTTAGTAAAAGCCCTGTTTCCGTTAAACATACTTACACGATTACACCTCAATAACACTTAAACATTAAACACACCATAAACTAATTTTTGGTTTCCGCTGATTTGACCGGCTGGTCAGCTCATGTGTGTTTGTATACTATTTGATTTCATTGTCTTGTCATTTTGTCTAAAATGCTTAGCTTCTTGTTTCATGATCCAAGAAAGAGGCAACTGTTCTTTTCATAGTTTTTCTGTCAATCTACAATAAAAACAAACACTACGTTTTCTGAATTCACAAAGACCTAGAACCTGTAAATTATTTTTCACAATGTCATTACCATAGGCACAACAATTACAAAAAGGATATTAACAAAATAAATATAGATTCCAATGTAAGATGTTGATATAAAATTTCATATTTCGAGAATTGATATGTCCAGGGATATTGAAGCAAAATAAACAAGAAACTACAAAAATAAAAAGAAACTCACATAGGCATTGTCATGCCCAAAGACATTGCATGTGCAGCTCAGTCATTATCAACCAACTTATACAATCTCAATTATTTCCTCATGAGCAGCCATGGAGTCGCTAATTTGATTACCAGAATCTATCATCAACTGAGGTGTGTCGCTAGCTTTTGTTGAAATCTGAAGTGGCATATCTTGCCTCCGCGGCACTTGTGGAAGTTCATCAGTAATCAATCTATTGATTGTAGTTCCACTAGGAAAAGACCATTGAACAAGTCCTTCTAATTTTTCAATTTTAAGTATAGCGTCCAAAGCAAACTTAATTCTTTCTTCAAAGTCTTCAGGATTGCTCTCAACTATACTCCTGCAAATGGCATTTGGCAACTGAATGAGAAATTCATTTAACATATCCACGAAAATCTGCTCCAAAAACTTGTATAACTCCTCAATTGATCTGTAAACTCGATGCTTAATGATGAAGTTTGCAATTATAGCCAATTCATTAGATACGAGTTTTGCATGAGGTGGTAATGCTTGTTTCAACCCTCCTATGATCTCAATAGCTTGGTCCACTTCAGATCGTAATTTTGATGCTTCATTATTTGTAGATTTCTTGCTAATTTTCGGAAGCAGGACGTTTAAATCTTGACCAGCCCACATTGCTTTGGCTAGCGTGGATCTCATCTTATTCACAGGATTTGAAGGATTGGTTTTTCTATCAACAAAATGAATGATTTCAAAGACTTCATTCAAGGACTCGAGCATAGACCCACTCAAAGAAAAGGGAGTAGAAACAGTAGCCACTCGCACAAGAAGCAGTATTGAAAGAGAGGAGATTTCATGATAGTTTGATCTTTCATATCTGTTTTTGAGCAAACTCATGATAAAGCCCTCTTGGGATATGGAAGGGGTGGTTTTAGATAGGAGTTGGAAGAGATGATGATTTGAGGAGGTTTTAGTTTGCTTTACACTCTCTAACCATCGTTTCATGTCCATCAAACCTTCCGTTAATGTCCAGTCTTTCGGATCCTCTCCTACACAAACAAAATTTTTTACTTCGTTGATGGCTTTGGAATCTGTCTCCTTAGACTGGTAAATATCATAAAGCAAACTTATGCATCCAAAAAAAACTAGAAATGTGGCCATGAGCGAAAGTTGGACCAATTTAACACAAGACATTGTGAACACCCTTGCAATATCAATCCAAAAATCTATGCCAGTACGTTGAATTAGATGGTAAGCATCCATAACTGTATCTGCATCAATCGCTCGAACTTTCAGAATCCGAGGCCTACTTGTCTCCCCATCTAGGTTTAACATTGTGAAAAACCTAATGGTTGTAGCTAAAGTGCCTACGGCAATAGTGATGATCTGGCTTACTACTATTATATTCATTGACCATTTATAATCAGAAAGCTTTTCACAAAAGCCCAACTTTTCAGAAGCCAGAGATGCAAATAGAATGCATGAACAACGTGCGCAGATCATACACGCAGAGGTGCTGACAGCATTTTTACATACCATGAACTGAGGATTTGCATCATAACTATACAAGTAGGAAGCCTTCAATCTATGAAGCCTACTCTTTTTACCATTTGCGAAATTCCACTTCATATAATCAAATGCAGACTGCTTTTTGTTATAGCTATCAAAAGCATAGAACCAAAACATCATGAGCAATGCCATCATGAAAAACAAAATCACGATATGCTGGACACGAAACAAGATGATCACGCCAGTATGCAATTGAATGCACACATTAGATAAAATAGTGACAACCAATATGCTTAGAGCAGCAACATTTGAGAAGCACTCTGACCCACTATTTGTTCCAAGGGAAGGCAAGAAGAAGCCCATGCATATGTATATCAAGGTGGTACTAGTTAGTTTAGATAGTTGATCTTGGACACTAGGCATTGTGGTTGTGAGATCCACCGAAAGTTTTGTATTGTCTGAAAGAAGAGTTAGTGTGACCGAGTTGAGAGAGAAGAATCGACAAGGTAACCATATCTTCCTACCACGAAAAATCATTAATAGTAAACATACCAATGTAGCTCCCGATATGTATAAACCAATCACGGGAATTGCAGAAGAATAGTTGGCACCATCAAAATTAGCATCCACACAACCACCTTTTGATGTTCCCATTTTAATTTCCTCTCTTTTGCTCTAACTATTTGTTGTGAATTAAATAGCCGAGTAATTCAGTATTTTTCTTGGTTTGACAGGCTATGTTGTGTTTGTATACTACTTGCTTTCATTTTCTTGCCATATTCTTTAAACTGCAGAGTTTCTTGTTTCAGAATCCAAGAAAGAGGTCAGGATTATTTTTCTCTTTTCCTTGTTTTTTCAGCCAATCCACAATAAGGGCAAATACTTTGTTTTCATCAGTCAATGAGGACATCAAACCTGTAGATTACTTGGGAATTCCAGAATCATCAAAATGTATAAATACTTATACAAACAACAACGTCAAAGCCTCAATCCCAAAATGCATAAATGCTTTATGAATCATAAAAAAAGATTGAGAAATTTAAAATAAAATTGTGTTGAATTTTTGCCTCAGCTGCTGCAGTATTTATTTGTTTGATTTAGTCTAATGTTTCAGTTGTTACTTCCTTGTTTTTAGATTAGTTTCTTTGACTGATCTTGGTGTATCAGTTGTAGTGGCATTATTTTAGGAGTAGTTTCCTTATTTTCTGATTTTCAGTTAGTATTTTTTTGTGTATTTAAGCTATTCAACTTAAATGAAATCAGTAGACTACTGCAGAAATATTTCTTCTTCATCCTTGTTTCTTGTCTCTGCTTCTTTAAACTCAATTTACTACTTTGATATTCCTTCAAAATTGGTATCAGAGCAGTCATCTTGAGGGACCTATAACTGAGTAAAATCCACCATTGAAAGGCCTAGATATCCATCTACTTTCATGGATTCAGAATCACTTGAAAAGCCCTTCACTTCACTGGCACCACCAGTGTTTAATGGTGAAAACTATCATGTATGGGCAGCCAGGATGGAGGCATATCTAGAGGCGCATGATCTCTGGGATGCTGTTGAAGAGGACTACGAAGTTCCTCCATTGCAGGAAAATCCAACAATGGCGCAGCTCAAGAATCACAAGGAGAAGAAAACTAGAAAGTCCAAGGCTAAAGCCTCGTTGTTTGCAGCAGTCTCAGAAGAAGTTTTTGTCAGAATCATGACAAAGAAATCAGCATTTGAAGTTTGGAATTTTCTCAAGAGTGAGTACGAAGGAGATGAAAGGATTAGAGCAATGCAAGTCTTTAATCTGATACGAGAATTCCAACTACAAACAATGAAGGATTCGGAGACCATCAAAGAGTATTCCGACAAATTACTAAGCATTGCCAACAAAGTAAGATTACTCGGATCTGAATTTCCCGACTCTAAATTGGTTGAAAAAATTATTGTGACTGTTCCTGACAGATTTGAATCAGCCATTTCTTCTTTGGAAAATACTAAAATTCTATCAAAGGTTAGCTTGGCAGAATTGTTAAGTTCCTTGCAGGCACAAGAACAAAGAAGGCTCATGAGATCTGAAGCGGCTGTTGAAGGTGCATTAGCTGCGAGAACTCAGTTCAACCAAGGAGGAAAAGGGAAGAAATATGAGAAGAACAAGAAAGGAAACTCAGTTTTTGATTCCCCTAAAACTAATATGGGAACAAAATCTGATTTCCCTCCTTGTAAACATTGTGGAAGAAAAGGTCATCCACCTTTTAAATGTTGGAGGAGACCCGACCAGCAGTGTGAGAAATGTCAGAAGAGAGGACATCATCAAAAGATATGTAGAAGCAATCCTCAGCAAAGAAATGTGACTCAAGGCAATCTTCAACATAAAAATGCAGCTCAAGTTGTTGATCAAGAAGAAGAGGAGGAGCAACTTTTTGTTGCATCTTGTTTCACCTCAAGTAATGCAAGCGATAAGTGGCTTGTTGACAGTGGTTGCACAAATCATATGACCTTCGATCGAGATCTCTTCAAAGAGCTCGACACATCTATAACCTCCAAAGTCAGAATTGGCAACGGAGACTTCATTGCAGTCAAGGGAAAAGGAACTATAGCAATCGAAAGTGTTTCAGGTACAAAGCTAATCAAAGATGTATTGTTTGTACCTAACATAAGCCAAAATTTGTTGAGTGTAGGTCAACTACTCGAAAGGGGTTTCAAAGTAATCTTTGAAAGCAATCAATGCTTAATCAAAGATTCGAGAGGAGAAGATGTGTTCAAAGTCAACATGAAGGGAAAGAGCTTCATACTAGACCCTTCGAAGGAGGAGAATGCAGCTTATTCAGCCATGAAGTCTACCACAGAATTGTGGCACAAAAGACTTGGTCACTTTCATCATGCAGCAGTGTTGAATTTGCAAAGAAAAGAGTTGGTTCAAGGCTTACCTCACTTAGAAGCTGAATTACCAGATTGCAAGACATGTCAATTTGGAAAGCAAACAAGACTTCCTTTCAAGCAAGCAACTTGGAGGGCTACTAAAAGGCTGCAACTAATCCACACAGATTTGGCTGGACCTCAAAGAACTCCTTCACTTAATGGGAGTAAGTACTACATTGTTTTTATTGATGATCACACTAGAATGTGTTGGATTTATTTTCTTAAATTCAAGACAGAAGTTGCTGGAATTTTTTGGAAGTTTAAGCAGTGGATTGAAACTCAAAGTGGCTACCAAATTCAAGCCTTAAGGTCTGATAATGGCAAAGAATACACATCAAATCAGTTCAACACGTATTGTGAAGAGGCTGGAATCGAACATCAACTTACTGCTCCATATACTCCTCAACAAAATGGAGTAAGTGAGAGGAAGAATCGTACAATAATGGAGATGGTTAGATGCATGCTTCATGAGAAGAGTTTGCCAAAGGACTATTGGGCTGAAGCTGCACATACTTCAGTTTTTCTTCTCAACCGGCTTCCTACAAAAGCAGTAGACGGGAAGACACCATTCGAAGCTTGGTATGGTTTCAAACCTTCTCTGAAAAATTTAAAAGTGTTTGGATGCTTGTGTTTTGTTTATGTGCCTCAGATCAAAAGAGATAAGCTAGATAAAAAGGCAACTGCTGGAATTTTTGTGGGATATAGCACAATTTCTAAAGCTTATAGAGTTTTCCAACCTCATACAAGGAAAATTCTAATAAGTAGAGATGTGCACTTCATGGAAAATGAGATTTGGGACTGGAATGGAGAGAAATCAGCCTCAAATTTACTTCACAATTCAAAGTTTCAGCTGAAGGAAGATGAATTGATTGATGATGTTCCAATTAGATCACTTGCTGAAATTTACCAAAGGTGCAATGTAGCAATTCTTGAACCTGCTGATTTTTGGGAAGCTGAAAATGATCCCAAATGGAGAGCTGCAATGGAAGAAGAACTGAACATGATCGAGAAGAACCAAACTTGGGAGCTTGTGAAAAGACCTGCTGACAGAAAAGTGATTGGAGTGAAGTGGGTATTCAGAACTAAGCTGAATGCAAATGGCTCAATCAACAAGCACAAAGCAAGGCTTGTTGTAAAGGGGTATGCTCAAATTTATGGTGTTGATTTTTCTGACACATTTGCTCCTGTTGCTAGATTGGATACTATTAGATTGCTACTAGCCATTGCCGCACAAAAGGGCTGGAAAGTGTATCAGCTGGATGTTAAGTCTGCTTTTTTGAATGGTTTTCTCGAGGAGGAGATTTACGTCGATCAGCCGGAAGGATTTGCAATTAAAGGCCATGAAGATGAAGTTTATCTACTAAAGAAAGCTTTGTATGGGCTAAAGCAGGCACCTAGAGCTTGGTACAGTAGAATTGATGAGCATTTGATGAAGTTGGGTTTCAAAAAAAGCCCAAGTGAAGCTACCCTCTACATCAAAGGTGATGAAGTCAATTTTGTGATTGTTTCTTTGTATGTTGATGACTTGCTGGTTACGGGTAGCAATGTCAATCTTGTTGAAGATTTCAAACAAGATATGCAAAGGACATTTGAGATGACAGATTTGGGAGAGATGGCTTACTTTCTCGGAATGGAGATCAAACAAAAGCAAAATGAGTTTTTTGTTTGTCAAAAGAAGTATGCAAGAGAGATTTTAAAGAAGTTCAAAATGGAGAATTGCAAAGAAGTGGCTACTCCAATGTGTCAAAAGGAAAAGCTGAGCAAGAACGACGAATCTGGAAGAGTCGACGAGACTTTTTACCGAAGTATGGTTGGTTGTCTCATGTATCTCACGGCAACTAGACCGGATATTTTACATGCTGTAAGTGTCTTATCCAGATTTTCTAATAGTGCAACTAAAACTCATCTTACAGCAGCTAAGAGAGTTATGAGATATGTTAAGGGAACACTTAATTTTGGAGTTATGTTTTGTGCAAATCAGAATTGTGTTCTGCAGGGATATTCAGACAGTGATTATGGTGGTTCTGATGATATGAAGAGTACTTCAGGTTATTGTTTTAATCTAGGTTCAGGGGTGTTCACTTGGTGTTCTAAGAAGCAAGATATTGTTGCACAATCCACCGCAGAAGCTGAATTTATTGCTGCTACAGCTGCTGCGAATCAAGCATTGTGGCTTAGGAAAGTGTTGATTGATCTAAATTTGAAGCAAGAAGGAAGTACAGAGGTGTTTGTGGACAATCAAGCAGCAATTGCTATCTCAAACAATCCTGTTTTTCATGGAAAAACAAAACACTTCAATATCAAATTATTTTTTCTCAGAGATGTGCAAAAGGGAGGATCAATTAAGTTGAAGTACTGCAAGACAGATTATCAACTGGCGGACATCTTCACCAAAGCCTTACCAACAAGCAAGTTTGAATTCCTGAGAGAAAAGCTTGGAGTGTGCAGCAACTGAAGCAAGGAGGAGTGTTGAATTTTTGCCTCAGCTGCTGCAGTATTTATTTGTTTGATTTAGTCTAATGTTTCAGTTGTTACTTCCTTGTTTTTAGATTAGTTTCTTTGACTGATCTTGGTGTATCAGTTGTAGTGGCATTATTTTAGGAGTAGTTTCCTTATTTTCTGATTTTCAGTTAGTATTTTTTTTGTGTATTTAAGCTATTCAACTTAAATGAAATCAGTAGACTACTGCAGAAATATTTCTTCTTCATCCTTGTTTCTTGTCTCTGCTTCTTTAAACTCAATTTACTACTTTGATATTCCTTCAAATTGTCTATTTGACGAATTGTGATTACAACAACAACCAAACCTCAATCCCAAATTAGTTGGGGTCGGCTATATAGATCAAACTAAGTTTGGACAGAGGCTTTGTTGTTGTTGATGATGATGATGATGAAAAAAAAGTTTTGTGCTAAGATCAATGCTTTACTGAACTTTGCGAGTAAATGACAAAACTTGATATGAAGTTTCCGTGCATTATTGAAAAAAATTGGATTATTTCTGAATTAGAAAATACCTGGTTCTCTCTCAAAGTAGAAGGTTCGGCAACAATGGTTGTATACACATATATTTTATAAGAATAAATATTAATCAATGAGGCGAAAAATACATCAAAATTATGAATAGTAAACATACCAAAGTGGCTTTGATTTCACAGGCCACTCGTTCACCTTCCAGTGCTCACTTTAATTCTCTTCTTCTTGAAAGGTCTCCAGTTCATTTTGTTTCATGATCTACCTAGCCAAGAATAAAAGTAGGAAGCAGTTCAGTTTCATTCCACTTATCATCAAATAATATAATTGAGTACAATACGTCTTAGTTGCAAATTTCATACGGTTAATCATGTGCAGTTCAGTTATTCTTGTTTCTTTTCCCTTTCTCAAGAGAGCTAGCAAAAGCCAAAAATGATATGAGTTATGCACAGGGACTTAGTCAAATAGGCAATTGAGCATCAAGGTCCTCCAGAGGTGACAGCCATTGAAACTTGCCCGACTTCACCTATGCCAATTCACTTCCTAGCTAAAATCAATAATCAAGAAAAGGTAGTTGACAGTATGTTCTTTTAATATTTCATATGGTATAATATGGGCCTGTATGTATGAGTACTATATGCTTGTATGCAGAGAGCAAATGGAGAAGGATATACATGCTTTCAATATTTCGCATATATTGCTCAAACTTCATACAAATGGAAAAGGTAGTTGACAGTATGTTCTTGATGCCAGGTCAGTAGGAAATGACCATTGAACAAAGACCTCTAATGGCTCAACCTTACAAAGAAATTTCAATGAAAGTCTTGATACATCCTCATAATCTTCTGGATTGCTCTCACTAATTTCTTTGATGATTGCATTTGGCAGTTGGCAAAGAAACTCATTCAGCATTTCAATAAAGAGTTGTTCAATAAAACCATATAATTCTTCAACTGATGCAAAATTTCGATCCTCAATGAAATTCGTGACGCGGCAGAATTCCTCCCGAACAAGATCAGATGGCAATTTATCCTTTAATCTTTTTAAAAATGCAATTGCTTGATTTAAGCTCAAACTCGCTTGCTATGCTTCGATGCGATATTTTTGCAAATTCTTTGGAGATCATCTCTAGAGTTTGGACCTTCCAGAGCAGCTTTCGCAAGCTTAAATTTTCTCTTATTCTCAAAGCTAGTGGAGCCCATCTTCTTCTCAACAAAATGGATGACTTCAAAAACTTCACTCAAGGCAGTACTTAGAGATGCACCAACGGTAGGCGGCGTACAAACTGTCGCAATCCTTACTAGAAAGACCACTGTTAAAGAAGAAATATTGCATGTTCTAGCCGCAGGACCTTTGAATTGGTTAATGAGGCTATCCTCCGATAAAGCAGATTTAGACAGGATTCGATTGATATTATAATTTGGAGCATTGTTTTTGCTCAATTCCATCCATTTATTCATTTCTCCAGAGTCCATTCTTCTACCCCTTTCTCGCCTGGTCGAATTAGATCTTGAAACTCTTTTATGTCACTGCACTCAGTCTGTTCCGAATTCAAATTTCGACCACTGCACCTTTTCTATATTGCACAAACAATAAAAAATGGCAAGAAAATCAATGCTTCAATGCAAGCGACCACAAAATAGATGACATTTATCGCCATTCCTATTCTTGCATCATTCTTCCCTATGTGCAATAGAGGATTATAGTTTATCACATCTATATCTTTAGATGCCCAATTTAGTCCAAAAGTGCATGTGAGGCACAAGCATTACCAACCTAAAGCTGGTTCCCAGACCTCCAACTAAGATTGTCACAACTTGGGTAGCAAGGATGACCCATACTGACCACAGATAATCAGACGACCCGTCACATAGAAACAACAACTGTTTAAGTATGAAGGACCGAAGCACAGCTTGTATGAGAACAATTGACAAAATTATACACAAAACAGCCACAAGAACAGAATCTATGTCCTTGCATAGTTCAAGCTGAGGATTGGAATGATAAGCGTACAATAGCTTATTTTCAACGCTTTAGCATGCTCCCACCTCTCTTCCTAAGGAGATCTTTATTTTGATCAACTGAGGCCTTCTTTTGGCTATTGCTGTCAAAGTGGCACAAAATAGCGCCAACAGTAATATCACCATGCAACATAATTTTATGACATGCTCCACTCGGAACAGTACGATCACACCAGTGACATTTGTATGCAGATGTTAACAACAATAGTCAATATCAATATGCTCAATGCTACCACATTTTTGTCCAACTTTCAGATTCTCTATTTATTCCGATGGAAGGCATGAGAAAGCCCATGCATACACACATCAAAGTTGTGCCACTAAGTTTGGACAATTGTCATGTGCACTAGGCATTTTAGCTGTGAGATCTACAGGGATTTTTGCAGCAATTGCAAAAAGAGTTAAGGTTACCAAATTGAGTGAAAAGAATCTACAAGGTAACCATCTCTTCCTATTACGAATCCCGGATATAATATCGAGAAGTACGGCTAAGAAACATACTGAAGTAGCTGCGGGGATATATAGACCAATGATAGGCATTGGAGAAGCATACTTGGCATCATCCAGTGTCCCATTATGCATCCTTGTATTGCCATTTTCCTCCTTGAGTTCTTGATTGATGGCTATTCTTTCTTCAATGGTGGGGCTTAAATAGAATTCCCATCACTTAAGTATCGGAGTATCCAATGAATTTGATCAGTGGCAGTTATCCTAATTTAATGTTGATCCCCAGAAAAGATTGGATGGCACACTTTTGATACAAATATTGTTGCACAGATGCTAAAACCCACTGGATTGTACATGTTTTAACAAATCTCAACGTGTGTCCAAATGGACTCTAACAACTGTTTAACAAGTGTATTCATCAAGTAGTCATTTTCCTTGATCGTAAATGTCGAATTGGCTGGCGTAGAGGTGGCAATAATATTCATCAACAGGAGCAGATACCATATCAAATGCCGCCCTAGAGGTGTCAAATGTTGTCTTGTTTTACCTTGAACTAAGCACATAACACTATACTTCCAAACTAACTCTTAGAAGGAAAGAGAATAATTATATTATACGTATAGCATCAAAGACATTTAGAACAACATTTTCTATACCTCATACGGGTTCCCTTGATTTTTCAGTCAGCTTATTAGAAAATGAAAGAGTGCAGTGATGAAGCTCCCAACTAAATAAAATGAAAGAAGGGCCTTTTTTGGTACTCAACATCTCAGTAAGCTTGGACCACACTACTCAACCCTAAACCTGAAACTTATTTGTATATAACTATCAAGCATATAATTGTCAAAATATATGATGGTTTCAAACTTGAAATAAAGAAGTGATATGCAAGTGCAGTGATTAAGTTCTACTCTTTTATAAAATTCTTTAAACACCTCTTATGAATATATGTTTGTTCCATCTTGTTTAAGAGTGACAACAATAAAAGTAACCAAGAAAGTGTAGATAAATGATATAAGAGAAACAAAGCAAATAATCTGATATAGATAAAACACAAGAAAACTTAAAAAGCATATAGATATAATGGTCACTTCTATATATTATATCTCTAAGCAGCCTGACATACTTGCATAGACCTTAACCACGTCACCTACAACAATATGAAATATTCAAAGCAGAACTTCAAAAGATATGCTACCAAATATTTTTTGATGTTACTGTCACATTTTTTCACTTCAAATAAGGGCAGTTCGTCCAACGACAACAACATCAACAACACCGTAATGCCAGTTCTACCAAATATTTCAATATTCTTCCACATATGAGTTTTTTTGTAATTTACTTTAACAAACACTTCTCTTGATGCCCTTAAAGTGTATAGAACAAGTCAAAACAAAGAAGCAAAAAGGAGAAAAAAAAATCAGTGACAAACTGTGACAACTTAGCAAGATAAATAAAAAATTGCCTACATTTTGGTTTGGAGGTATGCTTCATAGTTCATATGCATAAGAAAGATGAAAGATGAAAGTTCAACTAGTACATTATGAAAAACTACCCAAGCATGTTAGTTTTCAACATACAGGTATCGTACAACTCTGTCATAATCAACTATTCAACTTTAATTATTTCTTCCTAATTAGACATTTGAACACTGATGATGATCACGAGAATCACTGGCCATCCATTAAGGCACAACACATGTACTTTTGAGATTCATTCTTCTACTTCACCAACAAAAGAATGGGCCAAGTTTATTCAATCTGGATTATTTTTTCTTGCATAGTTTTTGATACAAGATGACTTACATTCACCTCTCCAGATGGTCGAAGTACATTATTGGTGTTACAATTTATTTCAGGTGGCGTACTCTTCAGGTTCTCCACATTAGTAATTTTTCCAGTGCCAACACAAGTAAAAATATTAGCACTGCCATTGCTTTCTGATGTTGTCATGCTCCTGTTCTCATGCACAATAATGGAAGTAACTTCATCTGCAATCAAGTTACTGATAGTAGTTCCAACCGGAAATGACCATTGAAGAAAGGCCTCCAATTTTTCAATTTTATGGACAATCTTCAATGCAAGTTTTACTCTCTCTTCCAAGTCTTCAGGAGGACTCTCAACAATATCCTTAAATATGACGCCTGGGAGTTGAGTGAGAAATTTGTTTAACATGTCAACATATAGTTGTTGTACATTGTTAATCAATTCTTCAATTGAGGCATAAGATTTGTGCTCGATGAAGTCAATGATCACAGCAACTTCTTCCTTAACATTAACATCATCTTCCAAGATTAGTCTTTGCTTCAAATCTATGATGTTCTCAATCGCCTGGTCCAATAGTAATCCGAATGTTGAACCTCCAAATTTAGGTTCCATGTTGAAAGATTTGACGGATTTACCTGCCCATAAAGCTTTTGAAACTATAGATTTCGTCTTACTTTTAAAGCTTGAAGCATTCATTCTCCTATCAATATAATGAATGACTTCTAAAACTTCGTCCAACGAATTGAATAAGGAATGACTCATTGTGGATGGAATGAAGATGGTGGCAACTTTTGTAAGAATTACCATTGAAAGGGTAGATATTTTGTACCTTTGCTTTGCAGGATCAGAATGATTTTGAATCAAGAATGTAAGAGAGTCTCGAGATGGAGTTTCTGATAAGAGCTTGATGAGATGATTCAAGGATTTGATTTTGTTTACTGGTTCTACCCATCTCTTCATGTCCTGCAAACCTTTCTTTAATGTCCAATCATCCAATCCCATCTCCCTCGTTTGAATCAACTTAAATTCTTTCATGGCATCATTATTATCATCGTCATCAGGCTTGCAAATACTGAAACAGCCTCCATCATCTGATTCTCTTCCCTCCCTAAAACTTATCACTAGTTTTGCTACAATTGTATATGGTGCTATGACCAAACCTTCAATCCACACAACCACTGCAATGGGTGGGGAAATAAAAACTGTGACAGCTCTATTTCCAAGCCAACAGTTATCGATAATGCCTTCACATGCATCTTTGAGATCATCTCCCTCCACATGTTCTGCCATGGTGACTAGTCTGAGAATGGTGCCCAAGCAGCCCACAAATACAGTGATTACCTGACTCCCAACAATTGCCCACATTGACCATTTGTAATCAGAAGTTGTTTTGCATACCACCAACTCTTTCAAGACAAATAATCGAATGATTCCTCGCACTAATATGGCTGTGCATATTACGCAAATCGCACAAGTACTAGGACATATTAATTTTGTACAAAGTGAAAATTGAGGATTTGTGGCATAGCTATGCAAATAACACACTTTCAATCTTCTTAGCAAACTCCCCTTGCCGTTTGTGAACTGCTCTTTGATGTAGTCAGTAGAGATTTCCTTCTGGGTATTGACTATCTTAGCGGAAATCCATAGTGTAACAAGCAATAACATCATAAACCACAAAACTATGATGTTCTCTCCTCTGAACAAAAAGATCACACCAGTGTGCATTTGAATACAACTATTGACAAAAACAGTCGCCACAAATATAGTCAAGGAAACCATGTTTGAGAAGCACTCGGATTTTCTAGTAAGCCCAAGAGAAGGCATAATAAAACCCATGTAAATGCACACTAACATAGTGCCAGTGAGTTTGGAGAACTGATCTTGAGCACTAGGCATGGGAGTTGTGAGATCAACTGGGAGTTTTGTAGCTATCGCAACAAGGGTCAGTGTGACTGAATTTAGAGGGAAGAATCGACAAGGGATCCATCTCTTCTTCTCACGAAAACCAGCAAAGATATCAAAAAGCATAAACAATAAGCATGTCAAAGTGGCCACAGCTACATATAATCCTATCACAGGCATAGGAGAAGAGTAGTTGGCCTCATCTAGTGTTCCATTCACACACCCTTGGTTTCTCATTTTGCCTTCTCCTCTTGAAATTGAAACCAGATTTTGTAGGAAAAGAGTATAAGAAGTTGTCTTGTTTTCTTTGTGCTTCATTGGACAAATCTATTTTTAATCAAATGTGGATGTCAGTTCTTCTACATTGTATGCCAATTGCCTGACACTCAGAAAACTAGACTAGACTTGCATTTTGATGGGCACAAGTTGGAGTGTTCACTACGCCCACGCCCTGTCTCCAATACGGAGTGGAAAGGGAGACTTCCAAAATCATCAACCCTTTCATGGGGGTCATTTTATTTGTTTGTTCCGTTGTAATTTTATGTAGATTTGAATAGAGTAACCCTATGATACAACAACAACAACAACATAGCCTCAGTACCAAATTAATTAGAGTCGACTACAAGGATTGAACTCTTCTATTGAGCTCGATTTAGTGCAATTGATGGAGATAACCCTATGATAGCACAGCAAAATTGCACACAATAAATCACACACACATGGGTGCTATCATTTTCTATTTGGTAAAATGTCTCTCTCATGTTCAAAATTTCTGGTTCACACATCCCTGTAATAGGAACTTTCCAATTGATTAGCTATTTCAGCTTTTGGCTTACTCAATGTGGAAATGGGGGGAAAAGAGACAAATCCCAAGTTCTACTCTTTCATAAATACCTTCAAGCACCTCTTATACAACATTTTTTCTCTATCCTAGTTAACGATGATTGGCCTACAAATGTTTCAGTTAGAAAATTCAACAAAATTAAAACTTGGGAGAATTTGACGATATAAGATACCTCGAGCTGCATTAATTAAGAAGGATTAAATAGATTATGAAAACACATCATCAACTGCTTTAAATCAACTAGAGTGGAAGCGTTTGATTACTGTATGATAAAAGTGACCAAGAAAACATGCATATAAGACATAAATAGAAAGCAAAGTAAGCAAACAATCCGAAATGGACAAAAAAACCAAGAAAACTCAAGACCCACAAAAGCTAGATATTTATCTATAAATTAAAGGAGCCTATTGATGTGAGGAATACCTCCATCTCTTTATCCTTCTTACTTCTCTTTTCTCATTAGAATCTAGTTGTGGTAATTATTGGGCTTTTGCTACCACAACTCTTACATGAAACTGCTACGCATTGTTTTTGTGACGAAAATGAAAAACGTCATGAACATGTAATACTCGTTTGGGTTTAAATTCCAACCACATCACCTGAAACAATATGAAAACCCTAAAACCCAAGTGGTAAGGGACTTGGTTCCCCTTAAGTGAGGTCTTGAGTTCGAGTCTCGTCAATGAAAAAAATGGGGTTGGGATGGCCGCCCCCATATGGGGCCGACAGCGTTCGTGAGAAACCAAAAAAAATGGAAAATGATTTGGTTATCGACCGGTTTTGGAACACCTGGAACACACCCGAATGTTTTTGGTGTCCATTTATTTGCATATCGATGTTTGCATACAAATCGAAGTGTATTGAAAGGACACCAACAACGAGTGTCCAACGATTATATTCATTGACCATTTATAATCAGAAAACTTTTCACAAAAGCCCAGCTTTTCAGAAGCCAGAGATGCAAATAGAATGCATGAACAAAGTGCGCAGATCATACACACAGAGGTGCTGACAGCATCTTTACATACCATCATATTCATTGACCATTTATAATCAGAAAGCTTTTCACAAAAGCCCAACTTTTCAGAAGCCAGAGATGCAAATAGAATGCATGAACAAAGTGCGCAGATCATACACACAGAGGTGCTGACAGCATCTTTACATACCATGAACTGAGGATTTGCATCATAACTATACAAGTAGGAAGCCTTCAATCTATGAAGCATACTCTTTTTACCATTTGCGAAATTCCACTTCATATAATCAAATGCAGACTGCTTTTTGTTATAGCTATCAAAAGCATAGAACCAAAACATCATGAGCAATGCCATCATGAAAAACAAAATCACGATATGCTGGACACGAAACAAAACGATCACGCCAGTATGCAATTGAATACACACATTAGATAAAATAGTGACAACCAATATGCTTAGAGCAGCAACATTTGAGAAGCACTCTGACCCACTATTTGTTCCAACGGAAGGCAAGAAGAAGCCCATGCATATGCATATCAAAGTGGTACTAGTTAGTTTAGATAGTTGATCTTGGACACTAGGCATTGTGGTTGTGAGATCCACCGAAAGTTTTGTAATGACTGAAAGAAGAGTTAGTGTGACCGAGTTGAGAGAGAAGAATCGACAAGGTAACCATATCTTCCTACCACGAAAAGCTGTTAGAACATCCAAAATCATTAATAGTAAACATACCAATGTAGCTCCCGCTATGTATAAACCAATCATGGGAATTGCAGACGAATAGTTGGCATCATCAAAATTAGCATCCACACAACCACCTTTTGATGTTCCCATTTTAATTTCCTCTCTTTTGCTCTAACTATTTGTTGTGAATTAAATAGCCGAGTAATTCAGTATTTTTCTTGGTTTGACAGGCTTTGTTAACTCAAATTTGTGTTTGTATACTACTTGCTTTCATTTTCTTGCCATATTCTTTAAACTGCAGAGTTTCTTGTTTCAGAATCCAAGAAAGAGGTCAGGATTAATTTTCTCTTTTCCTTATTTTTTCAGCCAATCCACAATAAGGGCAAACACTTTGTTTTTAGCTGTCAATTAGGACATCAAACCTGTAGATTAATTCCAGAATCACCAAAATGTATAAATGCTTTGTGAATCATAAGAAAAGGTCAAGAAATTTAAATAAGATTTGTGTATTTGAAGAATTGTGATTACAACAACAACAAAAACAAAGCCTCAATCCTAAATTAGTTGGGGTCGACTACTTGGATCAAACTCTTCCATTACGCTCGATTTAGTGCAATTGTTGTTGTGCTATCCAAATTCTTTAAATCCTTCCTAATTAATGCGTCACAAGTTAGCTTTAGTTTACCCCTACATTGTCAATTTCTTCAGTTTCTACTGAGTCGAGTTTTCTAACAGGGCATTTGTAGGTCATCTTTGGAGGTGTCCAATGATAAGATCCCACATTTAGGTCGGGTAGAGTTAGTGAGTATAAGATAATATAAATAGGGATGAGTTAATGGGATTAGATATCTTGGTGTTTTGAATGTAATTGGGCACTCTTTGAGTGATTGTGGTTGAGAGAGTTTTAAGACTCTTCTATGGGTTACTTTAGTGTTTTTCATCGTCGTTATTTCCTTTGAATTCAATCAATCAATATTGGTGTTGTAACAGTGTCCAGATAACAGCAACCGCCCACTCCCTAATCTTTGTGTCAATTGGTGCTATTCCTAATCTTTAATGAATTGAGATTAATTTAACTAAAAAGGGAAAAATTCATCTCCACATTAAAGTTCAAACTTAGATGCGATTTAATATGATCAACTAGGTTGCGCACTTTCATAACATATTGAATTATACAAGTCTATAATTACCCTCCACAATAGCACTAAGCTTGAACTAGCTAAATGTTTTGTGTCTGCCATCACAATGATACATTGAGGAAATGCTAGTGTTGGTCAAACAACAGACTTGATCAATATTCCTCCCAAAAAAGATCAGATGGCAATTTATCCTTCAATCTTTCTAAAAATGCAATTGCTTGACTTAAGCTCAAACTCGCTTGCATTGCTTTGATGTGAAATGTCACATAATAAGTCACGCACACACATTGAGCATTGCCAAATCATTTTCTTATTTGGTAAAACGTCTCCTGTGTTCAAAATTTCAGGTTCACACATCCCTGTAGGGGAAACTTTCCAATTGATGAACTATTTCAGCTTTTGGCTTATTCAATATGGAAATGTGGTGAAAAAGGGCAATGCCCAAGTCTTAAAACTTTCATAAATTTCTTCAAACACCTCTAATACAACATTTTTTTTCTCTATCCTAGTTAACAATGATCGGCCTACAAATGTTCCAGTTAGAAAACTCCACAAAATTAGAAATTGGGAGAATTTGGCAATATAAGATAGCTTGAGATGCATTAAATAGATCATTAAAAGCACATCATGAAAGCCCATCATCAACTGCTTAATTGACTAGAGTGAAAGTATTTGATTAATATATAACTTGATTCTTGTTTGACAACGTCAATAAAAAAAAGTGACCAAAAAAGTATGCATATAAGACATAAATAGAAAGCAAAGCAAAAAAATAAATCAGATATGCACAAAAAGCAAGAAAATTCAAGACCCACAGGAGCTAGATATTTCTCTACAAATTAAAGGAGCCTATTGATGTAAGGAATACCTCCATCTCTTTAACCTTCTTACTTCTCTTTTCCCATAAGAAACTGCTTGTGATACTTGTTGGGCTTTGCTACAACAACTCTTATATGAAACTGCTATACATTGTTTTGTGACGAAAATGAAAAACGTCACCAACATCTAATGCTCTTTTGGGTTTAAATTGCAATCACCACACCTGAGACAATATGATAAAATTTGAAATGGAACTCTAGAAGTACACTACAAAATATTTTTACAGTGTTTCTGGTGTCAAAAACTTCATGAACATCAACTTCATTACATTTATATGGCATATTAGCTATGTGATTTTATTCAGAGAAACTTCATATACAATAAAGAATGAGATCAAACCAAGGTTAGCTTTTGGTTAGAAACTTGAATCGAGCATAATGGAAGAAATTCGACGAGGAAATTCGACGAGGTAGAAACAGACCGAAGTTAACTTGGGATGAATTAATTAGGAGTGACTTGAATGATTTGGAATGTTCACCATCAATTGCTCTAAATCGAGCACAATGGAAGAGTTTGATTCATGTAGCCGACCCCAATTAATTTGGGACTGAGGCTATGTTGTTTTTTGTTGTTTTTGTTGATGGTCACTTGTTACCCGTTACATAAACCCTAGTTACCTGGTACATAAACCCTAGTTGACCGTTATAGTACAAAAACCCTGGTTGCCCAACAACTGGTTAGCCCAAGTGGTAAGGGACTTGGTTCCCCTTAAGCTAGGTCTCAAGTTCGAGCCTCATGAATGAGAAAAACTGGGTTAGGAGGATCGCTCCTCATATGAGGTTCGACAGTTCCCGAACGTGGATTAGTCAGTGCGGTCGGTGCCAGACACCTAGTTGACCGTTACCGTTACATAAACCATAGTTATTATCCGTTTACATTCATAATTAATCTTCAACTTCAGAAGACAATACAAGTGATTGACCTAAAATAACAACACATTCACCAGATCGATCGAAAAAATGAAGAATTAGAGAAAGCTTATCTGTTCTACGTGTTGACATATGTGTAGGGATGTGTGGATCGAAAAGTTTAGTCCCACATTGGTTATCTATGACTTATTGAAGAAGTTCATAAGAGTGGATGTTTCATCTCATAGTACCGAGGCCTTTTGGAGTAAAACCCCACACCTAATGTTGAGGTGATTAAGTTGGGACAATATCGGTACTAGCGAAGATCTACGTGCCCGCGTAGGGGCCCAACAAGTGGTATCAGAGTTGATGGTGTGACTGAGATAAGGCATGTCTGCCAGTGGTCGCATGTGTGCCTCGAGTTGCTCTTCCTCGAGATGGTAGCGACGACACACATCCCAACAATATATCACCCAATATTTTCCGGAATACATTATGGTGGTGGAGATAGCCCTACTGGTGGTGACAGTGCTCATATGAGTCGGTAGAAGTATTTAATTGGCTCTCGTGAGAATAGTCGAGCCTCTTCGGCACCTAATAAAGAATGTTGTGTGTATATGAAGTCAAAGGTTGATTTAAATATTAGGAATTAGTTTTAAGTTCATAGAATGCATGAGATCAAAATAATAATAATAATAATAATAATAATAATAATAATAATAATAATAAAAAATTCATAGAATACATATTTGTCCAATTTTGAGACAAAAGAAATAAAAGAGAAATTTAATTAACTCTTCGAAAAAAAAAAGAAGAGAAGTTTTACTTAGATTGTTAAACAATCTTAAAGGCATTCTCTTGCTTACATACAATTTTATACTAGTCAAAGTCATGCTCAACCAACCTCTTCAATCTCAATTATTTCCTCTTCAGCAGCAATGGGAACAACAACATGATTAATGTCGCCAGAGTCATTGATCCTCGTCAAATGAGGAGCATCGAAAGATTTGCCAAACTTCCAGGCGGTGCCATGTCGTGCATCTGCAACACTTGTGGAGCTTCATCAACTATCAATCTAGTGAATGTAGTTTCAATAGGGAATGACCATTGAGCAAGGCCTTCTAATTCTTCAACTTTCAATAGGCATTCCAAGGCAAACTTCACCCTTCCCTCAAAGTTTTCAGCATTGCTCTCAATTATATCCTTGTAAATGGCATTTGGCAACTGAATCAAAATTTCGTTTTACATATCAACAAACAACTGCTCCATAAACTCGTATAATTCTTCAATAGATCCGTAAACACGATGCTTTACGATAAAGTCCGTAAGAACGCCTAATTCATCTCGAACATATTCTGCATGTGTTAATGCTTTCTTCAACCCTCCAATGATCATAACTGCTTGGTCTAGTTGAGATTTTGGCTCAGGCAGTGCTTCATTATTTGTTGTCGACTTTTCAAAAATTTTGGGAAGCAAAACCTCAAAGATGCGACAGATCCACATTGCCTTGGCAAGCCTAGATATCATCTTATTCTTAGGATTTGATGGCCTAATTTTCCTGCCGACGAAATGAATGATTTCGAAGACTTCATCCAAGGATTTGAGAAGAGATCCACTCAAAGTAAATGGAATGGAAACCGTCGCAATCCTCACGAGGAGCAGTATCGACAAAGAAGATATTTCGCCAGAAAATGATCTTTCATATCTCTTTTGAGCAAAATCAATGTAGAACCATCTTGAGATGTTGAAGGGGAGGTTCTGATAAGAGTTTGAATAGGTAATTATTTGATGAGGCCTTGGTTTGGTTTACTAGCTCCACCAATCTCTTCATGTCCTTCATACCTTTCGCTAATGTCCACTCGTTCGTATCCATTGCTCCGACGCAAACAAACTCTTTAAATTCTTCGACAACTTTGTAATCTTTATCGTTATGCCGGAAAAGATTGAAAAGCCAACTTATAACTGCAACTATAAGTATCAGTCCTAACTTAATCCAGAGTTCAATGAGAGCAATGCATAACATTGTCAAGGCCCTCACAATAAGAATGCAGTGATCCCGAACTGTGCGTCGAATTAAGCGGTTTCCAGCCATTACCACATCTGCATCAATCACTTGACTGTGTAATATTTGAAGCCGATCCGACTCCGTTGCATAGCTGAACATCCTAAGCAATCTAAATGTGGTAGCAAAAGTCCCAACGGCGATAGTAATCATTTGGCTGATTACTACAATCTTCATTGACCATTTATAGTCAGAAACCTTCTCACAGAATCCCAGCTTTTTTTCAATCAGAGAACCAAACAGAAGGTATGAACAAAGTGCACAAATCATACAAGCAGAGGCATTGATGGCATGTCTGCATATCACGAATTGAGGATTTGCGGCGTAACCATACAAATAGGATGCCTTCAATCTATGAAGCATGCTCTTCTTGCCATTAGCGAAATCCCGCTTCATGTAATCGAGGGAATACTGCTTCTGGCTATTGATGTCAAAAGCATAAAACCAGAATATCATGAGCAATGCCATCATCAAGCAAAGGATGATGATATGAATTTCACGAAACAAGATGATCACGCCGGTGTGCAATTGAATGCACACATTAACAAAAATAGTGACAAGTATGCTCAAAGCAGCAATGTTGGCTAAGCACTCCGACTCGGTATTAGTTCCGAGGGAAGGCAAGAAGAAGCCCATAGATATGCATACCAAAGTGGTGCTAGTAAGTTTAGATAGTTGATCTTCAACACTAGGCATTGTGGTTGTGAGATCTACTGGAACTTTTGCAACCACAGAAAGAAGAGTTAGCGTGACCGAGTTGAGAGAGAAGAATCGACAAGGTAACCATGTCTTCCTATTGCAAAAAGCTGTTATGATATCAA
Source organism: Stephania japonica (assembly GCA_039657345.1). NCBI lineage: Eukaryota > Viridiplantae > Streptophyta > Magnoliopsida > Ranunculales > Menispermaceae > Stephania > Stephania japonica. The sequence continues at coordinate 52,829,482 of CM077558.1, forward strand.
TAATCATGAGTAACAAACATACCAGTGTGGCTCCTGCAATGTATAGACCGACGACGGGCACCGGAGAAGAATAGTTAGTACCATCAAAATTAGCATCTACGCAGCCATGTCCCATTTTCCTTTCTTTAATTTTGCTTCACTTTGTAGTTCATGTCTTACATGTATCAAAAAGTTTATAATCACCGTTTTGACCAGAAAAAATAAAAAATAAAAAATCTAGGGCGTGTATTGATCATAAATCACTAATTAATACATTCTGGTAGTCCATTTTGAGGGCTCATCAGATCTGTTTTGCATGGAAACTGATAGGTAGCTTCATATTATGATCAAAGTCAACTTCCAACAAAATAAAGAAGATAATAGTGCATAAGAAGTCAAATTTTCCTATTGGCATTCACCGAAGTCTGATTTTTTTTTTTTAAATATTAAAGTATTCAATTAGTTTATTCAAAAATCAAAAGCCATTCTCTTGCCTACATACATGATACATTATACTACTGAAGGTCATGACAAGACTCATAATCAACCAACCTCTTCAATCTCAGTTATTTAATAATCCTGAGCAGCTATGGGAACAATAATGTGATTGTCCCTAGAGTTGTTGATCGTCATCGAATGAGGAGCATTAGTAACATAAGTCAAGCTTCGAGGCGGCATATCTCGAATCCAGCAACATTTGTGGAGCTTCATCAACTATCAATCTAGTGATTGTAGTTTCTACAGGGAATGACCACTGAACAAGGCCTTCTAATTGTTCAACTCTCAATAGAGCTTCTAAGCCAAACTTCACCTTTTCTTCGAAGTCATCAGGATTGCTCTCAATTATATCCTTGTAAATGGCATTTGGCAATTGAATCAGAAACTCATTTAACATGTCAACAAACAACTGCTCCATAAGCTCATATAACTCTTCAATTGAACCGTAATAATGCCTACTTCATCTCGCACGAATTGTGCACATGATAATGCTGTCTTCAACCCTCCAATGATCATAATTGCACGGTCCAGTTGAGATTTTTGCTCCGGTGTTGCTTGAGTACTCTTTGATTTTTCAAAGATTTTGTGAAGCAAGACATCAAAGTCACGGCCGATTGCACACTGGTGTGATCATTTTGTTTCGAGCCGAACACATTGTTATCTTGTGTTTCATGATGATTTTGCTAATGGTGCTTTGGTACCTAGCATTAGACATCCACAGCCACAATGAGATTTCTCGTGATGGTATCAAAGAAGAGTTTGTGAAGGGCGAAGACAGCATGCCACACAGAGTGAAGGTGAGTTATTTGCTCAGCTATTACTCCAACCTTCAATTTATGCTTTCGAGAATGCCGTTAAGCACCCTTGAGTCTGTACTTTGCGTGCTTTCTGCACTTGTTCTGTTGAAGGCTACATTTAAATCTTTAGTTTCTAAACAGTTTGATCTTTGTGAAGGATCAATATATGTTTATAAGTGGTCTATCATGATTGCATTTGTTAGCCAGATCATCACAATTGCTATAGCAAGTTTAGCCATCGCTTTTAGAAGATTTAGCTCGAAGATGGAGTTCAAGATGGAGAATTTCTAATAGTCACCAATCCGATGTTCGGACTAGATTATTTGTTGTGGTTTAGATATTGTTGGAAGGTAGTACTCATGATAATTGTTCTTTCAATTTCATTCTTGGTTCCAATACCAGTTTCGCTTTTGAATCGACTAGTATGGAGCGTCACATATGAATGTGATTGCAAGGATGAGCATAAAGAAGCAAGGGAAGAATTTAAAGATTTAATTAGCGAAGGGGATAAGAAAAACCAAAAGCCATAGATGAACTCTTATAACTTTTATCGACGACTCCTCCATCACTTGAAATTAACCAATTTCCTATTTGCCAATTAAAAGCTCACTATGATTTAGTAAGACCTGGGCATCAAATTTCTTCACTTTCCATATTACTTCTCGTGTGGTTTGCGACCGTTTCTACACCATGCCCTCTGAATGGATCTCTGCTAAACTCTTTGGATGGAGTTTTCGAAATTCTTCATTTTGTTGACAGAAAAATGATTTCTTTGAGGTTTGAGAATAAAATGAAATCCATGATTGCAAAAGAGTTGTGGAGAAACGGCAAATTCAACATCTTTTACAAAATCGAAAAGATCTTGAAAGTAATGATGCATTCCAGTGGCAATCTCAGCTGGAAAAAGCAATGTGGATCATCAAAGGACTAAAAGAAAAGATTCACTCTGATTATGTACAAGATGAGTTAGCCTATGATGACTGACATTATTCAACTTCGAGCTTATGGATCTATCGGAGAACTGTAGGGGTACATAGATGGACTCTATCTTGACTTGGTTAAAGAGTTTCTTATTCCATTGCCAAAATCCATACTCAAAGAAATCATTGAAATTGTAGAGTATGTTGTTAGAGTTGATGTATGTATTAGCAGTTACATTTATGTAGGCAGTTGCATTTGTTGTATGTAAAGTGTGTACAATAGAGTTAGTTATAACTGAAAGTCTATATAAGGGATACTCTCTTGTACATTACGATGTAAGATTAAGAAATAAAATTCTCAGCATATTTGAGACTTTATGGGGAAATTGTTGTTTAGAAAGCAATGCCGAAGACATTGAGAAGAAGGTGAAGTTCGCCTTGAAAGTTAGAGATGCTTGTGGCATGGTCATTCCCTGTCGGAACTACTATTACTCATTTGGTATCCAATGAACTGATCCAGGTTGTATAAGTTGATTATACTTTTTGTAATGTACTACATTGCATGAAGAGAATTCTAATGTTTTTATTACTTTTCTTGTTTGTAAGAAACATTCTTGCCTTTGCTTTTCTTAGCATTTGAAAACAACAAGAAAACCTCAATCCAAAATTAGTATATTTAATTGCATGCTTTCTAAATCCTTTAAATCATTCTTAATCAATGTGTCCCAACTTAACTTAGGTCTGCCCCCACATCGTTGAGTTTCTACAGTTTTTAACTTTATATTAAGTCGAGTTTTCTAACTATGACATTTACAGACTGTCTTTGGAGATGTTCAAACACATTGCAACAGCCTTCACTAATCTCTACCTGCCAATTGACTTTACGAGTTTTTTTCCACATCTACCTAAACATCCTCATTTCCGTTACACTCATTATATGTATGTGTTGTTTCTTTATTGTGCATCATTTACTTACATAAGTTGGTTGAAACTTGAAACCAATTGATCATTAAATTGATTGGTTTAACTCTTCACATTCAATTAAATGCAAATGATTTGCATGATTTTAATAGGAATGGATCTTAATTTATGTTTAGGCAAAATTATCGATATCGATTCAAGTTTAATGACCCACGTAGGTTTAATGAGCCTAATCAATGTTTGTATTCTAGCGTTGATAAAAAGGCCTCGTATTGTCGCATCATCAAGATGAGTTGACCTGGCACACTTTGCACCTTTCTTTAGGATCTGTTTGACCGATAGCTTCAATGACCGATTTCAACACCAGTGAAATTTAGGGCTCATAAATTCGTGTCAATTTGGATTCTGTGATGTCGCCCTGAAATTGGTTCTTCAAAGCAGCAAAGCTGCAGAAATTGTTCTCAATTTGTTGTTCAGCTAAATCCAGGAAGATCATAGTGAGAAAAAAAAAAAAAAATGGGGGGACAAGGAAACTGTGTGGACGGGAAGCTAGACGATTCAGGTTATTCTTCTCCGGTTCCTTTGATCGGTTTATACATAACTGGAGCCACTTTGGTATGTTTGCTTTTCATTCTTGTTGATGCTTTTGCTGGTTTTCGCAATAGAAAGAGATGGTTGCCGTGTCGATTCTTCTCTCTCAATTCAATCACCTTGACTCTTCTCTCTATAGCTGTAAAACTTCCTTTAGATCTCACAAGTCCAATGCCTCGTGTTCAAGATCAGTTATCTAAGCTTACTGGGACAACCTTGATGTGCATATGCATGGGCATTTTCTTTCCCTCCCTTGGAACATACAGGGAATCTGAATGCTTCAATAACATGGCTGCCTTGACCATTTTTGTCGTGACCATCCTTGTCAACATTTGTATTCAAATGCACACTGGTTTGATCTTTTTGTTTCAAGCCGAACACATAACTATCATATGTTGCATGATGATTTTACTAGTGGCATTGTGGTATTTTGCTTCTGAAATCCATAGTCAGAATGAGGTTTCTCATGATGGTATAAAAGCATTCATTATGAAGGGAAGTGGAAGCATGCTACACAGATTGAGGGTGAGCTATGTGCGTGTCTATGACTCCAACCCTCAATTCATGCTTTGTAGGCGTTCGTTGAATACTCTCGTGACCACACTTTGTGTGATTTCTGCAGTTGTTCTAATGAAGGTCACATTTCGCTACTTAGTTTCTCGAAGGTCAGACTTATGTGAAGGAGTATCTGTTTATAAATGGTCAATGATTTCTATAGTTGTTAGCCAGATCATTACAGTTGTTGTAGGAGGTTTAGCTATCACCTTTAGACTCTTCAGTACGATTGGTCATCGATTAGATGATTATGGGAAACGACAAGGATTAGAAGATGCAGAAGCTATAATAGCTAACAATCCAATATTCCGAAGGACTTTTTTCTTCCGTTTGAAATTTTATTCGAGGAAAATAATTGAGATTTTTGTTACTTGGATCTCATTGTTACCTCCATTACCGTTTGCATGCTTGGAGGGGTGTGTCGAATCATTTCTAAATATTGGTCAGGGCAAGGAGGAGCGTGAATCCTGGACATTGAAGCATGGGCTGAACGACATGGGAAGATGGATAAAGAAAATCGATGCCTCAAATCACCTCATCAAACTTCTTTCAAGGACCCCTCCATTACATCAAGATGATTCTCCTTTTTGTCAGTTAAAAGCTTACTATGACTCAAGGAAGCCGGGGTATCAAATGTCTTCTCTTTCTGTAGTACTTCTTGTGAGAATTGCTACCATTTCAATATCATCTTCTCTGACAGCATCTCTGCCAAGCTCCTTGGATGAAGTTTTCGAAGTCCTTCAATTTGTTGATAGAAAACTGAGCTCTTCAAGCTTTGAGAACAAGAAGAAATTTATTCTTGCAGAAGCATTGTGGAAAAGAGAAAACTTCAACTACCTTCGCCCAAAAATTATCAAAATGCTTGGAAATAATGTTGAATTCGAAAAGCAATCTCAGTTAAACCAATCAATTGCTATTATTAAAGGATTACCAAAAGTGTCGCTCTATGATTGTGTACAGCATGAATTGGCCATAATGACAGACTTTTTACTTCTCCGGGCCTATGAATCCGTTCAAGAATTGTATGGCTGCATAGAACAACTATTTGTTGACATGTTGAATGAGTTTCTTATTCAACTGCCAAATGCCATATTCAGAGAAATAATTGAAAGCAATGCCGAAGACTGTGAGGAGGCGGTAAAATTTGCCTTGAAAGTTCTCTACAAAGTGGAATCATTAGAGCCCCTTGTTCGGTGGTCATTCCCTGTTGGTACCACTATTACTCATTTGACATTCAATGAACTTCCTAATGTATAGTGATTGCTGAAAGCAACATTGCACTTCGCTCGAGCAAAGATTTTCGACACCCACTTTGTTCTTAAGGCTAGCGAAGATGTAAGGCATCCAGGTTGTGTAAGTCGATATGTGAAGAAAAAACTCTATGTTTATCATTCTTAAGTTTCTCTTGTACAAAATATTCTTTTTTTTTTTTTTTTTTTTCATTTCAAATGAAAAGCTTTAACAAATGAATAAAGTTTGTTGCATATATTTTGTAGAATCGATGAGTGACATGCTTTTTGAGATATATATTATATCATATATCAACTCTTGTATAACTTGTCAGGTTGCATAATTTGCATTGAATCAGTCTCTATCTTGCACCATTTGGCTAAGACAACTTGCTAGAGTCTCCATCTTTATTTCTATCACTCTCCCAAAATATTATTGAAAGACATCTGCTAATTAATTTGACTGGTTAGCTTGATAGATAATCGCAGAGAACCAATGCGGCACTCCAAACGAATTTGCTCAGATTTATTTATTTTGCATTGACTTTATCTATGTATATTTTTTACATGTAGATTGAAGTAAGGCATTTATCTCAATAGACAAAGCAAGAGAGAGAAGAATGTGGAATTGCAGGGGAACTGTGCTTGAGGGGAAGTTAGATGATTCAAACTACTCCTCTCCGGTGCCTTTGATTGGTTTGTACATATCATTAGTCACTATGGTATGTTTACTGTTCAGTGTCCTTGATATCATTGCTGGTTTTCGCAATAAAAAGACATGGTTGCCTTCTTCTCTTTTAAAAAGACATGGTTGCCTTCTTCTCACAAGTTCCATGCCCGGTGTTCAAGATCAATTATCTAAGCTCACTGGGACTAATTTGGCGTGCATAGGCATGGACTTTTTCATGCACTCCCTCGAAACTTTTAGGCAATCTAAATGTTTCACAAACATGGCTGCCTTGAGCATATTTGTGGTTACAATTGTTGCTAATGTTTACATTCAGATGCACTATTGCGTGATCTTTTTGTTTCAAGCCGAACATATTATAATCTTGTGTTGCATGATTGTATTACTCATGGTACTTTGGCATTGTGCTTTTGATATCCATAGCCAAAATGAAGTGAATATCAAAGCCATCAAAGGAAAGTTCATAAAGGGAGAGAAGAACATGTTGCATAGACTGAATTTGTGTTATTTGTTGAGTTACAACTTGAACCCCCAATTTATGTTCAGTAGAAATGTGATAAGCACTCTAGTGGCTGTTCTTTGTGTAGTTTGTTCAGTGGTTCTGCTACAAGTCTCCTTTCAATCTCTAGTTTCTAAGAAGGTTGGGTTCTGTGAGAGACTAGTCTCTGATTATAAATGGTCGATGAGAATTATAGTTGTTAGCCAGATCATTACTATTCTCGTTGGTAGTTTTGCAAGCATATTTAGAGCACTCACTTGGTTCGCCATTTCGAATTGAAAACCTTTCGCATCATTGAAAAAGTTGGGGATGATGAAACTACAATTCTTAGAAGTCCAATATTGTCTATTGAGTTATTTTGATAATTTGGTTGCCGAAGTAAAGCTTTGACTGCGAACTATTTTCAACTGGATTTCGTCCTTCATTTCTATGCAAAGTGGAGCCATTAGAAGCCCTTGTCAAATAGTCATTTCCTGTTGGAACTACTATAACTCATTTGGCGTCCGATGATCTTCCCGCTGCTGTGTGAATGTTGATAGAACCATTGCATTTCTCCAAGAGATCGCGGTGAACCCGAGATGAAAGAATCTCGAGCGCGCCATTATTAATTTCTTTTTTTTTTTTTGGCACGCAATGGATGGCATGCATTGTTACATTGGGCTCACATGTTTATGTAAGTTGGTTATACTAATGTTCTGTTTATTGGAAAATTTTTCCATGTTTGATTCTCGGTGTGCATCCCTTTTGTGTTACATAGTTTTGTGTCTTTAATTTCATAAATGAAGATGGAGACTTGTGCAAGGTATTTGTGCAATTTGACATTTTAGACAAAAGTGAGCAATTGTGAAATAGAAACAATATATAAGAGATCAACCTTCCTAGAATTGAAAAAAAAAAAAAAAATTATTGAAAGAGAATAGTAATAAATTTTGACCAGTTAGCTAGAGTAGCAAGACTCTTGCTGGGTAAATCAATTATAAGTCCATGCCATGGTGTAAACACAATAACTCACTTTGCACAAAATTTCTTCATTTTCTAAGTTGACTTCAGCTATTTCTATATAATTTACATGTAGTTTGCATTGACTTTATGAAAAGTCATCAAAGGTAGGCTCAACCAATAACACATCATACCAATGCATAAGCTACAGTGGTTCATTGATTGTTCTGTTTCTTTCATAGGAAGATCAAAGTGAGAGTCTCAATATACAGAGCTAGTGTTCAAAGGAAAAATACATGGGAGGACAAGGGAATTGTGTGGATGGGAAGTTGGATGATTCGGGTTATTCGTCTCCGGTGCCTTTGATCGGCTTATACATAACCGGGGCCACTTTGGTATGTTTACTTTTCATTCTTGTTGATGCTTTTGCTGGTTTTCGCAATAGAAAGAGATGGTTGCCTTGTCGACTCTTTTCTTTAAATTCAATTACCTTGACTCTTCTTTCTATAGCCGTAAAACTTCCATTAGATCTAACGAGTTCAATGCCTCGCATTCAAGATCAATTATCTAAGCTTACTAGCACTACTTTGATCTGCATATGCATGGGCATTTTCATGCCCTCCCTCGGAACGTGTAGGGAATCCGAAAGCTTCAATAACATGGCTGCATTGAGCATATTTGTGGTTACAATTGCTGTCAATGTTTGCATTCAAATGTACACCGGCGTGATCATCTTGTATCGAGCAGAACACATTATAATTTTGTTTTGCATGATGATTTTACTTGTCGCATTGTGGTACTTTGCTTCTGAAATCCATAGTCAGAATGAGGTTTCTCATGATGGCATCAAAGACATTTTTATGAAGGGCAAAGGAAGCATGTTGCACAGATTGAAGGTGAGCTATTTGCGCGGCTATGACTCCAACCCTCAGTTCATGCTTTGGAGGCGTCCGTTGAGTATTCTCGTGGCTACACTTTGCATAATTTCTTCAGTTGTTCTAATGAGGGTCTCATTTCGATACTTAGTTTCTAAAACGTCGGACGGATGTGAAGGAGTATCTGTTTATAAATGGTTGATGGCGTCTATAGTCGTTAGCCAAATTACCACAATCTTAGTAGGTGGTTTAGCTATTACCTTCAGATTCTTCAGTTTGTTTGGTCATACAGTAGGCGAATTCGGTATGCTAAAAGGAGTTGAAGATGCAGAAGCTATAATAGCATATAATCCAATATTCCGAAGGACTAGTTTCTTCTATTTAAAATTTTACGCGAGAAAAGTAGTTGAAATCTTTGTTATAACTATTTCATTGTTTCCTTCATTGCCATTTGCATTTTTGGAGGGTGCCGGTGCTAAATTAAGTGAATCTTGGCACAATTCTAATACTGAGAAAGAAGTAGCAATGGAAGAATTGAAGAATTTAATTCATGATGAAGGAGAGATGGATTTGGATAAATGGACATTGAGGAAAGGTGTGAATGACATGAAAAAATGGATAGAGAAAGCCAATACCTCGAATCAACTCATTAAGCTTCTGTCAAAGACCCCTCCATTCCATCAACATGATTCTCCTTTTCGCCGATTAAAAGCTTATTATGACTCGAGAAAGTCGGGGTATCTAGTATCTTCTCTTTCTGTAGTACTTCTTGTGAGAGTTGCTACCATTTCAATACCACATTTTCTAAGTGGGTCTCTATCGAGCATCTTGAATGAAGTTTTCAAAGTTCTTCAATTCGTCGACAAGAAAATGAGTGCTTCAAGCTTTGAGAACAAGAAGAAATATGTTCTAGCAGAAGCATTGCATGAAAGTGACAACTTCAACTCCCTACTCCCAGATATTGTTAGAAAGTCTGGATATCATGACGGTGACTTCCGAAATCAACCTCAGTTGATCCAATCGATCGCGATCGTTAAGGGAGTAAAAACCGTTTTGCACCGCGTGTTGACAGACTTTATACAGCAACAGGATTTTGAGTCCATTGGGGAGTTCTATGGCTATATGGAACAACTATTCGTCGACATGTTAAATGAGTTTCTTGTTCAATTGCCAAATGCCATATTCAGAGAAATCATTGAAAGCAATGGCGAAGACTGCGAGAAGACGATAAAATTTGCCTTGAAAGTTGTTTGTAAAATGGAGCAATTAGAGGCCATTGTTCAATGGTCATTCCCCGTCGGAACCACTATTACTCAGTTAACATCTGATGTTCATGAGCTTCCTTTTGTATGGTGATTGTTGAAATTGCACTCAAGCAGAATGCTAGTTGTGTAAATTGATTATAATGCTTGTACTAAACAAAAAGAAAAAAAATTGTTAAGAAAAATTTCCATGTGCATCATTTTTTCAGTTTCTCTCTGTTGTACTTGAACATTCTTTTCTTTGTCTTTTCATTTGAAATGAAAAACGTTACAAGTGAATAAGCTGTCATAGCTACGAAAGTGCAAATCTGTTGGTCTGTACATTTAGTATATCTTCTATTTTTTTTGATAGGAAAAAGATCGTAACGTCTAACTAACCAAGTGGATGACTCACTGATTTGAAATGAAATTTACTATTGAAAGAGGCCAGGATCGAGTTTGAGCCTTATAGTGGGCAAGTTGTGGTTTCCTTCTTATGAAAATGGGCCTTGATGATCAGTTTATCTATCGCTTTTGATTCCAAATGGCGTTGAAATTTTTTTTCAATTAATAACATATATTGTTTTATAAGCACCGCATGATATATATGGTAACTAAGTCCAATCAAGTTTGTAAGTGAGCGTTGATAATCCTCGTATCTCGTATCATCAAGATGATTTAACCTGCCCTTTCTCTTTAGGACCTGTTTGGCCGATAGCTTCAATGACCGATTTCAACACCAGTGAAATTTAGGGCTCATAAATTGGTGTCAAATGGATTCTGTGATGTCGCCCTGAAATTGGTTCATCAAAGCAGCAAAGCTGCAGAAATTGTTCCCAATTTGTTTTTCATTGTTCAAGCTCTGTTCTTTGCTCTGCTTTGTAACTTGAGAGAGTGAAGAAGCTACTCAGAACAACAGGATCTTCACAATTGAAGATGAATTCAATATGGGTATGTGAAAAAACTAAAACTTTATTCATATTTACTGAGATTTGTGTGCAAGAATCATTGAAGAATTCAAAAAAAAAAAAAAAAAAAAAAAAAATTTTCATGAACATGTTTATAAAGTTTTGTTTTTTCAGCTCACCTTACCTTGGCTCGATTAATCCCATATGAGTTAGAGTTATGATGCTCTTTTCTTTGCCAACTATATAAGCTAATTTAGATGTCTCATTGATTATTGATGTTTGTGCGCATACAAAATGATTTGTATTGTCCATTATGGGTGTCACAAAAAGACCACTCTAGAATTGTTCTTATTTAAGCACAATTGCACAAAGTGAAAAGTCAAGTGTAAGGTGGGAACATAATGACACACTTTGCACACAATTTCTTTGTTTCTTGCATTGACTTCAGCTACTTGTAATTTTTGCAATCCCATTGACTTATAGAAATTCATTGGGTACTACAGCATACTGTTCATTCTTGTTGATGCTTTTGCTGGTTTTCGCAATAGGAAGAAATGGTTGCCTTGTCGATTCTTTTCTCTTAATTCAGTCACATTGACTCTTCTTTCTATAGCTGTAAAACTTCCTTTAGATCTCACGAGTTCGATGCCTCGTGTCCAAGATCAATTATCTAAGCTTATTGGGACTACCTTGATATGCATATGCATGGGTGTTTTTATGCCTTCTCTTGGAACATATAGGGAATTTGAATGCTTCAACAACATGGCTGCCTTGACCATATTTGTGGTGACAATTGTTGTCAACGTTTGCATTCAAATGCACACTGGTGTGATCATCTTGTTTCGAACCGAACACATTATAATCTTATGTTGCATGATGATTTTACTAGTGACATTATGGTACTATGCGTCAGAAATCCATTGTCAGAATGAGATTACTCATGATGGTATCAAAGACATTGTTGTGAAGGGCAAAGGAAGCATGCTACAAAGATTGAAGGTGAGTTATTTGTGTGGCTTTAACTCCAACCCTCAGTTAAGGCTTTTTAGGCGTCCGTTGAGTATTCTCGTGGCTACACTGTGTGTGCTTTCCATAGTTGTTCTGTTGAAGGCCACATTTCAGTATTTAGTTTCTAAGAAGTCGAACATATGTGGAGGGGTTTCTGTATATAAATGGTCAATGACGTCTATTGTTGTTAGCCAGATCGTCACAGTCATCGTAGGTGGTTTAGCCATCATTTTTAGACTCTTCACTATGATTGGTCATCTAATAGGCGAGTTTGGTATACTTCAAGAAGGAGTTGAAGGTGCAGAAGCTATAATGGCTCATAATCCAATATTTCAAAGAACTAATTTCTTCCTTTTCAAATTTTATTTAAGGAAAACAATTGAGGTCTTTATTATTGGTTTTTCATTGTTACCTTCATTACCAATTGCATTTTTGGATGGGTGCGCTATATCAAGTATAAAAAATGGTGGAACTTGTTGTTTTTGGCGTGATACTAATGGTGGGAATGATGAATTAATGCAAGAATTTAATGATTTAATCCATGAAGGAGAGATGAGGTTGGATAAATGGACATTGAGGAAAGGAGTGAATGATATGAAACAATGGATAGAGAAGCCTGTCGCCGCTAACCAACTCACTAAAATTCTATCAAAGACCCCTCCATTACATCAAGATGATTCTCCTTTTCTCCGGTTAAAAACTTACTATGACTCGAGAAAGTCAGGTTATCAATTATCTTCTCTTTCCGTAGTGCTTCTTGTGAGAATTGCCACCATTTCATTACCATCATCTCTGAGTGGGTCTCTATTGAGCTCCTTGAATGAAGTTTTCGAAGTCCTTCAATTTGTTGGCAGAAAAATGAGTACTTCGAGCTTTGAGAATGAGAAGAAATATGTGCTAGCGGAAGCATTGCTGGTAAGTAGCAACTTCAACATCCTTCTCCCAGCAATTATCAGAAATTTTGGATATCATGTTGCATTTCGAAAGCAACCTCAGCTGATCCAATCAATGGCAATCATTAAGGGATTAAAAGAAGTGATGCAGTCTGATTATGTACAACATGAATTGGCCATGATGACAGACTTTATACAGCTCCAAGCTTATGAATCCGTTGATGAATTGTATGGCTTCATGGAACAACTATTCGTTGACATGTTGGATGAGTTTCTTGTTCAATTGCCAAATGCCATATTCAGAGAAATAATTGAAAGCAATGCCGAAGATTGTGAGAAGACAGTAAAATTTGCTTTGAAAATTCTTTGCAAAGTGGAACCGTCAGAGTCCCTTGTTCAATGGTCATTCCCTGTGGGAACCTCTTTTACTGAGTTAGCACGCGTTGAATTTTCTTGTGTGTAGTGATTGTTTGAAGCAGCATTGCACTCAATCAATGACTTTGGCGTTGCCAAGATGTAGCAAATCCTTGTTATGTAGGTTGATCATGCTTGTAACGAACAATGTGTGAAGAAAGCTCTTCATGTTTACCTTTCTTTAGCTCCTCTTCTTTGTATGAAATATTCTTTTCTTTGTTCTTTTATTTGAAATGCAATGTTGTTACAGATGAATAAATATTGGGCAACACACTTGTTTTTTTTTTTTTTTTTTTTTTTTTTTTGCTATGAGATGCACTTGTCTTAAAATTCTTAGAATATTGTGTTTGTAGTCAATGAGTGGTTTTATTGACAATGGCTTGCTGCTCGAGAGGTTAAGTCATTAAAATTAGTCTATTTTCTCTGTAATAGTTCAACTGTCATGTATTTATGTGTAGACTCTCATTATTGTTCACTTTTGGTCTCATTATTGTAATAGTTCAGCTGGTCCTCAACCCTTCATTTTAAGTTGAATAAAGTTCTTGGTTACTAAAACAACAAGCCTCAATGTGAAATTAGTTGGGGTCGGCTACATGGATCAAACTCATCCACTTTACTTGATTAGTGCAGTTGATGGTGTGCTTTCATATCCTTTAAATCATTTCTAATTAATGCATCCCCAATTATCTTAGGTGGCATTTGCAGCCTGCCTTAGGATATGTCTAAACCACCGTACTCCCCTAATTTTAGCATCGATTTGGTGATACATCCTTTAAATCACTGTTTTTCTTATTTTATCTTTACTTGTTTCATCATACATCACTTTTCTTTAGAGACTAGAGTGGTTTTGAAGATAATGTATTGATTGATTGTCACTGAGTTTTTTGGTAGGTTTTTTTTTGCATTAAGCAAAATTTATGAGATTGTTTTCTAGAGTAAATATTGATGTGTTTAGTCTCAAGGCTACCCAATTCTCAGGTGGTGTCACCAAAAACTATTGTAGTGAATAATGGCCAAGGCAAAACATGGTGCCGCCTAAAAAATGTGTAGAGAATAATAGCCAAGGAAAAACATGATGTCCCCTGAAAAACAAGTGTATTGAATAATGGCCAAGGCAAAAACAATAAATCAGTGGCTGGAGCTGAGCATGTGATATTTTGAAAGGTTCCATATAAAAATTAAACTGAAAAGTGAACCAACTTCTATCTATTGTTAATTATCTCTAGTTTTTTACATAGGCATGATTGTTAAGAAATCTATTAAACAGCTTTAGCTAGAGGACATTTTTGTAAAATAGAGCAGATTTCTCCCCTATTTAACTTACTAAATGACTGATAATTGAAACAAGAAAAATTAAAAAAAAAATGATAGATGTTAAGAACCTGATGGAGTATTAGGATGGAGGCATTGCATAAAATATATTTTGCATTTACATTATATAATCTTTTCGACAAGGCTACAACAGTCACCATTTTTTTTTTCAATAGTCGTTTTATCCTTTCATGGATTAGTCATGTTCAAGAATCAAAATACAATGGATCACATAGATTATCTGCTAGTGAGTTAAAGTACTGACAAGTTTACTTGAAAGGTTTTATAATGTACTTGCAAGTGACTAAGTAACCATTTTGTTGCATAGAATATCTGCAAGGAGCTCTTTTTTTTTTTCTGCTTTATAACAGGAAAGATTGAAGGAGCGATGAAGATTGAGTGAAACTGTGATGACCCGCCCCCAACCTAGGGTCGGGTCGCCCGGCCCAGACCGCCACTTGGACCCGATACTTGAACCAGACCCAAATAACGGTCTGGCACGCCTAAACAAATAAACCTGCGGAATACACATTGGCTAAATAAAGTATAATAATTACGGAATATATATAAAGAGATATCCTAAAGCCAAAAGATTTAAGTTCATAGAACATTAATAAAACTATATATGGGTTCATGCTCATTTAAACTAAACAAGTTATTAAATCTCCGATGTGGATCAACTAAAGGTAACTAAGATTCAAGCTACCCAAAGATCTATTTTAATTTTAACCCCAAGTTGAATAGTTTCAAAATCAAATATACATAATATATATCAACAAAGGCTCACATCAAGAGGAGACTTCAAGCTCGTCTCTCCCTTGCCTCAACCTAGCGCTGTCGTGGATACCTGAGATGTAAGTGGGGTGAGCTAAAAGAGAACCAACGAAGCTCAGTAATGCGGAAAACCCGCTCAACCATAAAATATGCAAGTAATATCTAATAAGCATGTAAAGTCTAGCATGTACTTGAAAACAAACAAGGATTCATTGAATAATAGCATGGTAGCAAGATTTCATACGAGATAGACTTATAATGAGCCATCAAGTACTATCATGGACATAAGGTTTGTAAGCCACAAATAAATAGGAATTCATCATTTCATAGCAAATACGACATATTCATAAGCCATCAAGTTGTAACAACAATAATCATGCATAACATTAAAGAGATTGACAAATCATTACATAAATTCAAGCTTTCATGCAAAGGAGGGGGTTTCGCGAGATTATGTACTGTAAAATATAGTAATACGATAAGTCGATGTTTCATTCAATGCATACTAGGTATTGGCAAGAATCTGGTGACTGATTCTCTTACTCTCGAGGTGATGGAAACAACTAACTAGTACATAGGCCTTATGTGCCCTCTCGTTTGTCCCATCAAATCAACAGTAGGTTCGTCCAAGCCATCACCGATGCACATCCCTATGTCTTAAGAGTACAAGAGAAGGAACTCCAACTCATGTCCCTACGTGACATACTTATGAATTCAATTAGTCAAATAAAGCCCTCGGCGGTAAACTCCACAAACATCCTGGGGTGTTAAAGACCCTCGGTGGTACTACAACATTCTGAGGTATTCATATAGATTTACTTGCTAATAAGGCCCTCGGTGGAACTCCACAAACATCCTGGGGTCCTGAATAATACAGATGGGAAAAACAGTGTATTCACATTCCATAGATACGTAGGTTCGAGCCAATACCACGACGCAACACATAAATCCCAAGTCTTTAATTCAAATTGTGAATCCTAAACATAACTAGCAATCATGCCATATTTGATAATTGAGCAAGCTCCCCACTTACCTGCACTTGCCGCGAATCCTAATCTCGATCCTCTCGCGTTTGAGCTCGATGTGAACCGTCTCGCGAATCTAGACAATTTGAAAGAATAATTACTTTATGTATCTACAACCATACAAGTTTTAACATCAATTGTCTAGACCTTAGAAATTCACCCTATTTTATAACTGACTTCACTAAAGGTAATTCACGACTCTAAAATCGACACTTAAAATTAGAATCGATGATTTGAGTAAAATAAGAATGCGGTGATGTAAAATAAGAAAAATCCGCTAAGACTTAGTTTTCCAACAAAAATCGAAGATGTTCGATTAATTATAATTAAAAAGATCCAAATCACCATACAAGACTCAATTTAGACTTTAAATTCCCGAATGACAATATTCAGTCAAAGTCCACAAATTTATCGAATAAGTTTATTTCTCAAAGAAAAGATTCAAAGTCCGTTTTTAAATCTCAACTCAACCTTAAATGCCAAATCCATATCAATATACTTCAACCACGTTCAATTTGCTAAAATCATAGGGAAACCCTTTCATGTACTGTCAAACCATGACAAACAAGATTGATTCATCCATAATACTCGTTATCATAAAGCTTAAAAATTTGTATAACCCATTTTAAGACTAGATCTAAAAAAAATTGAACAAACTTTGAAAATCGTCAACTTTCATTGCCAATACCAACACTAAGAAAATAAATCTAGAGAGTATTAGAGCCTCACCATGCCTTCAATGGAGTCTTTGACTCTAAATCCTCTCAAAAATCTCATTCTAACATAGATCAAATCTTTCATTTCTTCATTTCTTCTCTATTTTCCTCGCGTGCTTGCCGCTGTCGATGCCATCGACCCTTAGGTCTCCAAATCTTCAATAAATAATAAAGAAATCAAGGAGGGAAGTGAGGTTGTACCTCTCTTGAGCTTGAACCCTCCTCTTTACGTGGGTGTTTAACAAGATTGGGGCTAGGGTTTTCTTTGATTTGCTTAAATAGCATTAGGGTTAGGGATTAGGGTTGTGATTATTTACAACTTGTCTAAAATGTCCTTTTGGGTCATAATCTCATTGGAGCTTTATTATTTAAAATAAAACTTTACTTACTCTCTAACTCATATTTAATTTGACAAGTTTAGAATTGTATTTCCACATCAAACACCCAACATATTTTTATCATGAAATTATCAAAATACCCATAGATTGGGTCGTGGAGAATTTGGGTAGTTACATAAACCCTTAACAGTAAAAAGTTACTGCAATGAAGATGAGTTCTCGATGGGTATGTACAACTAACTCTTTGTTGTTTTTTAACAAAAATCTTTGAAAGTTTCTCTGAGTGGAGGATAGAGTAATACTCATCTTGAGATTTGTGCGAAATTAAATTTAAGAATCGTAATATATACCAATCTTCGTTGACTCACTTTGCACAGTAATTCTTTATTTTTGCATTGACTTCAGCTACTTGTACTTTTTTTTTTTTAATCAAGACAGCTACTTGTGTCATGTATTTTTGCATTGACTTTAGGACAGTTCATTTATATAAGCTCAACCAATTGCGTATTGACCCAAAGAAACTATAGTTGTTCACCATTCAGCTATGCATAGGAAGATTAAAGTGAGGATCATCAATAAACAGAGCTAGTGAGAGAAAAAAAATGGGGGGACAAGGAAACTGTGTGGACGGGAAGCTAGACGATTCAGGTTATTCTTCTCCAGTTCCTTTGATCGGTTTATACGTAACTGGGGCCACTTTGGTATGTTTACTTTTCATTCTTGTTGATGTTTTCACTAGTTTTCGAAGTAGGAAAAGATGGTTGCCTTGTCGATTATTCTCTCTCAATTCAATCACCTTGACTCTTCTCTCTATAGCTGTAAAACTTCCTTTAGATCTCACAAGTCCAATGCCTCGCGTTCAAGATCAGTTATCTAAGCTTACTGGGACTACCTTGATGTGCATATGCATGGGCATTTTCTTTCCCTCCCTTGGAACATACAGGGAATCTGAATGCTTCAATAACATGGCTGCCTTGACCATTTTTGTCGTGACCATCGTTGTCAACATTTGTATTCAAATGCACACTGGTTTGATCTTTTTGTTTCAGGCCGAACACATAACTATCATATGTTGCATGATGATTTTACTAGTGGCATTGTGGTATTTTGCTTCTGAAATCCATAGTCAGAATGAGGTTTCTCATGATGGTATAAAAGCCTTCATTATGAAGGGACGTGGAAGCATGCTACACAGATTGAGGGTGAGCTATGTGCGTGGCTATGACTCCAACCCTCAATTCATGCTTTGTAGGCGTCCGTTGAATACTCTTGTGGCCACACTTTGTGTGATTTCTGCAGTTGTTCTAATGAAGGTCGCATTTCGATACTTAGTTTCTAGAAGGTCAGACTTATGTGAAGGAGTATCTGTTTATAAATGGTCAATGATTTCTATAGTTGTTAGCCAAATCATTGCAGTCGTTGTAGGCTGTTTAGCTATCACCTTTAGACTCTTCAGTATGATTGGTCATCGATTAGGTGATTATGGGATACGGCAAGAAGGAGTTGAAGATGCAGAAGCTATAATAGCTAACAATCCAATATTCCGAAGGACTTTTTTCTTCCGTTTAAAATTTTATTCCAGGAAAATAATTGAAATCTTTGTTACTTGGATCTCGTTGTTACCTTCATTACCGTTTGCATGTTTGGAGGGGTGCGTTGAATCATTTCCAGAAATTCGTCAGGGCGAGGAGGAGTGTGATTACTGGACATGGAAGAATGGGCTGAACGACATGGGAAGATGGATAAAGAAAATTGATGCCTCAAATCACCTCATCAAACTTCTTTCAAGGGCCCCTCCATTACATCAAGATGATTCTCCTTTTTGTCAGTTAAAAGCTTACTATGACTCGAGGAAGCCGGGGTATCAAATGTCTTCTCTTTCTGTAGTACTTCTTGTGAGAATTGCTACCATTTCAATATCATCTTCTCTGACTGCATCTCTGCCAAACTCCTTGAATGAAGTTTTCGAAGTCCTTCAATTTGTTGACAGAAAACTGAGTGCTTCAAGCTTAGAGAACAAGAAGAAATTTATTCTTGCAGAAGCATTGTGGAAAAGAGAAAACTTCAACTACCTTCGCCCAAAAATTGTCAAAATGTTTGGAAATAATGATGAATTCGAAAAGCAATCTCAGTTAAACCAATCGATTGCTATTATTAAAGGATTAAAAGAAGTGTCGCTCTCTGATTATGTACAGCATGAATTGGCCATGATGACAGACTTTTTACTTCTCCGGGCCTATGAATCCATTCAAGAATTGTATGGCTGCATAGAACAACTATTTGTTGACATGTTGAATGAGTTTCTTATTCAATTGCCAAATGCCATATTCAGAGAAATAATTGAAAGCAATGCCGAAGACTGTGAGGAGGTGGTAAAATTTGCCTTGAAAGTTCTCTACAAAGTGGAATCATTAGAGCCCCTTGTTCGGTGGTCATTCCCTGTTGGTACCACGATTACTCATTTGACATTCAATGAACTTCCTAATGTATAGTGATTGCTGAAAGCAACATTGCAGTTCGCTCGAGCAAAGATTTTCGACATCCACTTTTTTCGTAAAGCATCCAGGTTGCGCAAGTCGATACGTGAAGAAAAAACTCTTGTTTGTCATTCTTAAGTTTCTCTTGTACAAAATATTCTTTTTTTTTTTTTTTTCCTTTTTCACTTCAAATGAAAAGCTGTAACAGATGAATAACGTTTGTTGCATATATTTTGTAGAATCGATGAGATGAATATATTGTTCCATTGGGAAATAAAGTGTACTCCTATATTTCAATCACCCTAGCACAAAGGAATGAGTGACATGCTTTTTGAGATATATATATTATATCATTTATCAACTCTTGTATAACTTGTTAAGTTGCATAATTTGCATTGAATGAGTCTCTATCTTGCACCAGTTGGCTAACACAACTTGCTAGAGTCTCCATCTTTATTTCTATCACTTTCCAAAAATATTATTGAAAGACATCTGCCAATTAATTTGACTGGTTAGCTTGATCGATAATCGCAGATAACCAATGCAGCACTTCAAAGGAATTTGCTCTGATTTATTTATTTTGCATTGACTTTATCTATGTATCTTTTTTACATGTATTTGATTTTTGTTGACTTTAGCATCATTAACTAAATGTAGATTGAAGCAAGGCATCTATCTCAATAGACAAAGCAAGAGAGAGCGGAGTATGGGATTGCAGGGGAATTGTGTTGATGGGAAGTTAGATGATTGGAACTATTCATCTCCGGTGCCTTCGATCGGTTTGTACATATCATTAGCCACTATGGTATGTTTACTGTTCATTGTCCTTGATATCATTGCTGGTTTTCGCAATAAGAAGACATGGTTGCCTTGTCGATTCTTCTCTCTTAATTCGGTAACCTTGACTCTTCATTCTATAGCTATAAACTTCCATTAGATCTCACAAGTTCCATGCCCCGTGTTCAAGATCAATTATCTAAGCTCACTGGGACTACTTTGACATGCATATGCATGGGCTTTTTCATGCCCTCCCTCAGAGCTTTTAGGCAATCTGAATGTTTCACAAACATGTCTGCCTTGAGCATATTTGTGGTTACAATTTTTAATATTAGCATTCAGATGCACACTGGTGTGATCTTTTTGTTTCAAGCCGAACATATTATAATTTTGTGTTGCATGCTTGTATTACTCATGGTGCTTTGGCATTGTGCTTCTGATATCCATAGCCAAAATGAAGTGAATATCAAAGCTATCAAAGGAAAGTTCATAAAGGGAGAGAAGAACATGTTGCATAGACCGAAGTAGTGTTATTTGTCGAGTTACAACTCGAACCCCCAATTTGTGCTCAGTAGAAATGTGATAAGCACTCTAGTGGCTGTTCTTTGTGTGGTTTGTTCAGTGGTTCTGCTACAGGTCTCCTTTCAATCTCTAGTTTCTAAGAAGGTTGGGTTCTGTGAGGGACTAGTCTCCGATTATAAATGGTCGACGAGAATTGTAGTTATTAGCCAGATCATCACTATTCTCATTGGAAGTTTTGCAAGCATATTTAGAGCACTCACTTGGTTTTGCCATTTCAAATTGAAAACCTTTCGCATCATTGAAAAAGTTGGGGATGATGAAACTACAATTCTTAGAAGTCCAATATTGTCTATGAGTTATTTTGATTGTTTGGTTGCCGAAGTAAAGCTTGGACTGCGGAATATTTTCAACTGGATTTCGTCCTTCATTTCATGTTGGATTGTACTGCTGTATTTTTGTTTGGAAGTGTTATAAAACTATAAATATGAAAGAGGTAGGACTGATTTTAAGCATGAACTAAGAACTCCGATACTTTCATTCAACTTGACAACGTACTTAAATACACAAAATAATAACTAAAAGTCAAAACATAACTGAAAGTCACTAAACTAATAGCTAAAAAACAGGATCCATGACTCAACAATTGAGTTAAAACTAAAATGCTACAAAACAGCAACAACTAGAAACTGAATTAAAGACATAGTCTTCAAGACTAAGTCACATTCTGCAGCATGTATCACATTTTGCATTGTTTTCTGCTGCTTCTAAGGCATATTTCAAACACACCTCCTTGCCTTTGAAGCTGCAAACTCCCATCTTGTTCCTGAGTTCTTCAAATTTAATCTTAGGCAAGGCTTTGGTGAATGCATCGGCTATCTGATCTTCCGATCTGCAATAAGTTAACGAAACTTCCCCTTCCTTTTGAACTTCTCTGAGATAATAAAACTTGATCTTGAAATGCTTTGTCTTGCCATGAAACACTGGATTAGAAGAGATTGAAATGGCAGCTTGGTTGTCAACAAAGATTTGTGTTGATTCTTGTTGCTTCAAACTCAAATCATGAAGGATTTTCCTCAACCAGATGGCCTCATTTGCTGCAGCTGTTGCAGCTATGAATTCAGCTTCTGCAGTGCTTTGAGCAACAACTTCTTGCTTCTTTGAACACCAATTGATCGCACCTGATCCAAGACTGAAACAAAAACCAGTTGTGCTCTTCATATCATCAGTTGAACCTGCCCAATCACTATCAGAAAAACCAACCAGCTGAAAATTATCACATTTAACATATTTAATTCCAAAATCAACAGTTCCTTTAATATATCTGACAATCCTCTTCGCATCTTGCAAGTGCTCTTCACTTGCACAATGCATAAATCTGGAGAGAAGACTTACAGCTTGCATAATGTCAGGCCTAGAAGCTGTGAGGTACATGAGACAACCAATCAAGCTTCTATAGAGATTCTCATTCACTTTGGGAGTCCCATCATCTTGGCAGAACTTCACTTTGGCTTGCATTGGTGTGTCTATAGCTTTGCAACTCTCCATGTGAAATTTCTTCAAAATCTCCTTTGCATATTTCTTTTGGAAGACAAAAACTTCATTCCTCTGCTGCAGCACTTCAAGACCAAGGAAGTAGGTCATTAATCCTAAATCTGTCATCTCAAATTCCTTGAGCATGTTAGATTTAAACTCATCAATAAGCAGCTGATTGTTTCCTGTGACCAAAAGATCATCAACATAGATAGAAACAATGGTAATGTTAGTGCCTTCTTTTCTTACATATAAGGTAGCCTCACTTAAGCTTTTCTGAAAGCCTAAGCCGATCAAATGATCATCGATTCGACTATACCAAGCTCTTGGAGCCTGCTTGAGGCCATACAAAGCTTTCTTCAATAGGTACACTTTATCTTCTTGATCCTGCACAACAAAACCATCAGGTTGTTCTACAAAAATCTCCTCTTTAAGAAGGCCATTTAAAAAAGCAGATTTTACATCAAGCTGAAACACTTTCCAGCCACTTTGAGCTGCCATCGCAAGGAGCAATCTGATGGTATCAAGTCTGGCCACGGGAGCAAACGTTTCTGAAAAATCGACGCCAAAAACTTGTGCATATCCCTTCACGACGAGCCTTGGTTTGTGCTTGTTTATAGAACCATCTGCATTGAGTTTTGTTTTGAAAACCCATTTAACTCCAATCACCTTTCTGTTAGAAGGCCTTAGTACAAGCTTCCATGTATGATTCTTTTCAATCATACTCAATTCTTCCTTCATAGCTGAAATCCATTTTATGTCTTGCATCGCTTCTTGGACTCCAACTGGTTCCATTACCGCAACATTGCATCTTGCATTGATGTCTGCAAGTGATCTAGTTCCTCTGATTGGTTGGTCATCAACATCATCTTCGCTAGGCTGCACGTGAATAGGGTCTTTTTCATTTGTTGAATTCCAATCCCACTTTTCTGCTTCCATGAAGACAACATCTCTGCTGATTAGTATTTTTCTGGATTGAGGCTGGAAAACTCGATAGCCTTTTGAGGTGTTGTTATAGCCTATAAAGATTCTTGGTTCAGCCTTCTTGTCCAGCTTGTCCCTCTTGATCTGTGGCACGTAAGTAAAACACAAACAACCAAATATTTTTAGATTTTTCAAATTTGGTTTGAAACCATACCATGCCTCAAAAGGAGTCTTCCCATTCACAGCTTTTGTAGGAAGCCTATTCAATAAGAACACTGCAGTGTTTGTTGCTTCAGCCCAATACTCCTTAGGCAAATCTTTATCATGCATCATACAACTTGCCATCTCAAAGATTGTTCTGTTCTTCCTCTCACTGACTCCATTTTTCTGTGGAGTGTACAGAGCTGTCAATTGATGATCAATGCCAGCTTCTTCACAAAACTGATTGAATTGATTTGAAGTGAACTCCTTGCCATTATCTGACCTCAACATTTGAATGGGACTCTCGCTTTGATTTTCAATCCATTGCTTGAATCTCCAAAAGATTCCAGCAACCTCTGACTTGAATCTGAGAAAATAAATCCAACACATACGAGAGAAGTCATCAATAAAAATTATGTAGTATTTACTTCCCTTAAGTGAAGGAGTTCTTTGAGGCCCAGCAAGATCAGTGTGAATAAGCTGCAGCTTCTTTGTTGCTTTCCAAACAGAATTCTGAAATGGAAGACGCGCTTGCTTGCCATATTGACAAGCCGTGCAAGCATGTATTTCTGACTCAAGCTGGGACAGTCCTTGAGCAAGCTCTTTTCTTTGCAAATTCAGCACTGCAACATGATGAAAATGACCCAATCTTTTGTGCCAGATCTCAGTTATGTTGTCATTTGAGGAGTAAGCCGCTTGCTCTTCTTGCAATGGATCTAATGAAAAACTCTTGCGCTTCATCTTGATCTTGAACACTTCTTCATCTGTTGCATCTTTGATTAAGCATTGGTTGTTCTCAAAAACAACCTTAAACCCTCTTTCAATCAGCTGCCCCACACTTAACAGATTTTGGTTAATATTAGGCACAAATAATACATCTTTAATGACTTTTGTACCTGAGAAACTTTCGATGACAACGGTACCTCTTCCTTCAACAACGATGTGCTCACCATTGCCAATTTTTACCTTGGATTTAACTGATGTATCCAAGTCCTTAAAGAGAGCATGATTGAAAGTCATGTGATTGGTGCAGCTACTATCTATGAGCCACTTGTCGCTAGAACAACTACTTGCAAAACAAGTTGCAACGAAAAGTTGTTCTTCCTCCTCTTGTTTGTTTGCAACTTTAGCTTCATTTTGTTGTGAGGTTCCATTCTTGCAGATTCTCTCATGATGTCCCATGCGACTGCATTTGTTGCATTTGATGTTAGGCCTTTTCCAACACCTGAAAGGAGGATGTCCTTTCTTGCCGCAATGATGACAAGGAGGGAAGCTTCTCTTTTGGTCGCCACTACTGCTGCAATTTTCAGTTGAAATGGCTTCATTTGCATCAGCAGTCTTCTTCTTCTCATACTTTTTCTTCCCCTTTGTGTTGAGATTGATGTGATGCTTTGCCTTTAAAGCTCCTTATATTGAGCTTTCTTGCCGCATCAACCTTCTCTGCTCTTGGGCCTGCAAAGCATTCAACAACTCTGCCAACGTAATCCTTGCCAGATCTTTAGAGTTCTCCAATGAGGCGATTGTAGCCTCATATTTTTCAGGAGCTGTAACAAGAATTTTCTGAATTATTCTTTTATTAGGAAATTCGTCACCAAGCAATCTTACCTTGTTGACAATGCTTAGAAGCTTGTCAGAGTACCCCTTGATTGTCTCTGACTCCTTCATTCTTTGCATTTCAAACTCCCTTATGAGGTTCAGCACTTGCATTGCTTTGATTTTCTCATCACCTTCATATTCTTCTTTGAGAAAATCCCAACTGAAAGTCACTAAACTAATAGCTAAAAAACAGGATCCATGACTCAACAACTGAGTCAAAACTAAAATCCTACAAAACAGCAACAACTAGAAATTGAATTAAAGACATGGTCTTCAAGACTAAGTCACATTCTGCAGCATGTATCACATTTTGCATTATTTTCTGCTGCTTCTAAGGCATATTTCAAACAGGAAGGGTGTACTGAACTAGTGAAGCTATGCTTTTGCAATGTTTGCGAGACCGATTTTTAGAATTATGAAAATGATCAGGACCTAAAAGAATTTAGGGGGTTGTTTGGCGATGAAGGGGAGATGATATTGGATGGGTGGACGTTGGAAAGAAGTGTTAAAGACATGAAAAAATGGATGCGAAACGCAATAACGTTGACTGAACTAGCTCAACTCTTATCAAAAGTAACTCCAACATATAATCAGAACCAGTCCCCTATTAGCATGCTAAAAGCTTACTATGAGTTAAAACAGCCTGGATATAAAACATCTTGTCTTTCCATAGTACTTCTCGTCAGAGTTGCCTCCATTTCTATGCCGCTCTAAGCGAATCTCTCTTAAAGGCTTTCAGTGAAGTCTTTGAAATCATTAATTTTGTTGATATAGAAATAAGTTATTCGCGTCTGAGGGGCAAGCTGAAATCCAAGCTTGCAAAATCTTTGTGGGAAAGTCGCAATTTTAACAAGGTGCTACTCTCCAAAATCGTCAAAAAAATTGGAAAAGAAGCATTTGAAACTAAGTCTCATTTGGACCAAGCTACTCTGATCATTCTTTGTTTATACAAAGCAACACCCTCTGATTATGTATGGGAAGAGTTGAAATTGGTGACAGAGTGCATACAGCACAGTCAAGCTTACGGATCTATTGAAGAACTATACAGCTACATGGAGCAACTCTTTGTTGGCATGTTAAATGAGTTTCTATCTCAATTTCCAAATGCGATATTCAAATACATCAATGAAAGCCCTGTCGAAGAATATGAAGGGAGAGTCAAATTTGCAGTGAAACTCATTTGCAAGATTGAACAATTGGAGGGCCATGTCCTGGAACTACCATTACTCGCTTTGTATCTGACGACGAAGTTCCTATATCAGATGACGACATACTTGAAAGTAGGATGAGCCATATAATTCAACCACTGATTTCAAATGGCAGAGGTTATGGAGATACCCAAGTTTCTTCAACTAACCATGATGAAATAGTCCAAGTGGAATAAGCTGGCCTGTTTGACATCCATGTATGTAAGTATTTTTTACTGAGTTTAGCCATCTTAGTGAAAACTTTCTTCAGCAGTAATGAGTTTGATCTGCTTGTTTTCATTTTCTGTTTTGGAGCATGAAGGTCCTATGTCCTATTTCTTATATTATGCTGTGATTGAAAATGAAAGTTTCACTTCAATATTTATCTCGACCTCTAAAGTGTTTTGATTTTGTTTGTCTCTTTCCTATGTCTAGTTATAGCAAACTATGCCTTGTATGTTGTATAGAGGGGTTTGATGACATTCTTAGGTGATTAGAACTTTTGCATTCATCTTGTTTGCAGAATTGAAAAATTTTCCATTCTGAAGACTAGCTTGAATGATGAGAACTTTCTTTAGCAATATTGAATTTTACTTGTTTAGAGTTTTTTTGTTTGGGAGCATGAATGATATATGGCATTGAGGACTCTCCATTTTATGTGTTGGTTTTCGGTTGGTGTCACCTTAAAAAATGTGTAATAGGATTAATAACTAAGGCAAAAGCATATTTAATCAATATCTGGCACTGGGCATGTTATATTATGCAGGTTGATGTAAAATAATATTGCAAATTGATTGGGCACTTTATATTGGTGATTGGGCATTTTGTTGTCTTCAAGGCTCCAGTTGCACTCTAACGAATACCACTGCTACACTTTTTTTTTTTTTTTTTTTTTTTTCATGAATATCAATTGCACTAAATCGAGCACAATGGAAGAGTTTGATCCATGTAGCTGACCCCAACTTATTTGGGATTGAGGCTTTGTTATTGTTGTTGTTGCTTTCCATGAATAAATAATACAAAAGTAGCACCTAAAAGGCTGAGCCTCATTTGTTCTTATTTGCTTAAAACCAGACAACTAGAGTCTGCAATTCTAGTTTTTCACAATGTAGCATTATTGGATTGAGTCACATTTGTGCCCAAAAAAAAGAACAAAATATTGTTTCTAATACTGACTTCTGTGTTGCATTAAGAAACACAGAATCTGATTTCCTGGAAAGGAGGAAGCAAAATGAGAAGCCAAGGATGTGTGAATGGAACACTAGATGAAGCCAACTACTCTTCTCCGATGCCTATGATCGGATTATATGTAGCTGCTGCCACTTTGGTATGTTTACTGTTTATGCTTTTCGATATCTTAGCTGGTTTTCGCGAGAAGAAGAGATGGATCCCTTGTCGATTCTTCCCACTAAATTCAGTCACACTGACCCTTCTCGCGATAGCTACAAAACTACCTCAACTTCGATGCCTAGTGCTCAAGATCAACTGTCCAAACTCACTGGCACAATGTTGGTATGCATTTACATGGGATTCCACATGCCTTCTCTTGGAGTTACAAGGGAATCCGAATGCTTGTCGAACATGATTTCCTTGACTATATTTGTAGTCAATGTTTTTGTGAATATTTGCATTCAAATGCACACGGGCGTGATCTATTTGTTCAAAGCAGAACACATTACAGTGTTGTGCTGTATGATGTTTTTGCTTATGATATTGTGGGTTTCTGCTCCGATCGTCAATATTCAAAAGGAAGCGTGTACTGACTATATTAAGTTTAAAGTCACAAACGGCAAGGGGAGGTTGCTACAAAGATTTGAAAGTGTGTTATTTGCATTGCTACAACTCAAATCCTCAATTCATGCTTTGTAGAGAATTGATATGCCCCAGTACCTGTGCAATTTGTGTGATTTGTGCTGCTATTTTAGTTCAAGGGATCGTTCGAGCTTTTGTTTCAAAAGGTTTGACACTTTGCGGAGGGACTTCCGACTACAAATGGTAATGTGGGCAATAGTTGTGAGTCAGGTCATCACCATCCTAGTTGGTTGCTTGGGAATCACCATCAGATTACTCACCATGGCCGAACATGTGCAGAGGGGCGATACTTCATATGTATGTGAAGACTGCAATAGTCATGCTTCCTGGTTCCAAAAAAGAAATGTTAAAACTGTGGTGTGTCCATCTGTCCTAATAGTTGCATTAATTGAAGCTTTGGTCATTGCACCATATGCATTCATAGCAAACTAGTGAAATGCTTCAGTGAAGCAAGAGAATCAAATGAAGGACATTGTTTCAGTATTTGCTGGCCTAATGATGAAGGCGGTGATGATGATGATGATGCCATTAGTACACTTAAAGAGTTAATTCGATGGGCGGAGATGAAATTGGATGATTGGACACTGAAGAAAGGTATCAAGGACACGAAGAGATGGATGTATCCAGTGGACAAAATCAAATCTACAGATCATCTCTTCAAAATCTTATCCGAGACTCCACCATCTCAAGACTCTCTCACACTCTTGAAGATTCAAAGGATCTTACAAAAATCTCACTTGTTGAGTTGGTGAATGCCTTGCAAGCCACCAAGCAAAGAAGAATGTTGAGGTTGGAAGAGCATACAGAGAATGCTCTTGTCATGAAAAACAAAGAAAAGTTTCAGTCCAACTTCAAAGGTAGAAGAAATGAAAGAAAAAACAAGAAAGAAGGCGAAAACAACAAACCTGAAGAAAGAAGAGGCAAATTTCCTCCATGTCCAAATTGTAAAAAAAAAAACAAATCATTTAGAAAAATTCTGCTGGTACAGACCTGGAGTTCAATGTAGGTCTTGTAAAAAGTTTGGACACGCTGAGAAAGTTTGCAAATCAAGAGCCCAAGAAAGCCAACAAGCACAAGTTGCAGAAAATCAAGAACAAGAGGTTAACTTGTTCGTGGCAACTTGTTGTGCAGCCAAAACCAGCACTGATTCTTGGCTGATTAATAGTGGATGCACTCATCACATGACCTCGTAAGCAAGCATGTTTCAAAAGCTTGACAAATCATATAACTCCAAAGTTAAAATTGGAGGTGGAGAATTTCTAGAAGTCAAAGGCAAAGGAGAAATTGCTGTTAGAACTCCTACCGGTATCAAATTCATTTCTGAAGTTCTATATGTGCCTGAAATAGATCAAAACTTGCTTAGTGTTGGTCAAATGCTTGAGAAGAATTATTCATTGTCTATTAAAGATATGGCCTGCACAATTATAGATCCTACTGGAAATGATTTGATGATTGTAAAAATGAAAGATAGAAGCTTTTCCTTGAAGCTGAATATGTGGAGTGCTCATGCCTTTTCTGGTTCTATTGATCATTTCTCACTTTGGCATATAAGATTTGGTCATTCAAATTTTCAGTCACTTAAACAAATGCATGACAAATCTTTAGTTGAAAATATGCCTCCTATGCATGATCAAGATGGTGTTTGTGAAGTGTGTCAACTTGGCAAGCAAGCTAGAATCCCCTTTCCAATAAATCAGTCATGGAGAGCTATGGAAAAACTGCAACTGATTCATAGTGATGTTTGTGGTCCTATGAGTATTCCCTCACTCAATGGCAGCAAATACTTTGTTCTCTTCATTGATGATTTCTCAAGATTTTGTTGGGTGTATTTTCTACAACAAAAATCAGAAGTGCTGAGTACATTTCAGAAATTCAAAGTCATGGTGGAGAATCAAAGTAATTTCAAGATCAAAGCTATCAGATCTGATAATGGCACCGAGTACACTAACAAAAACTTCAAGAAGGTATGTCAAGAAGCAGGAATTCAGCATCAATTCACAGTTAGCTACGCCCCGCAACAAAATGGGGTGAGCGAAAGGAAGAACAGAACTGTCATGGAGATGTCTAGATGTCTAATGTTTGAAAAAACTTCCAAAGAAGTTTTGGGCAGAAGCTGTAAACACTTCAGAACAGACTCCCTACAAAAGCACTGCAAGAAATGACTCCTTTTGAAGCTTGGTTCGATGTTAAACCATCTATTGAGCATCTCAAAGTTTTTGGCAGCATTTGTTATGCTCACATTCCTGCAGTAAAGAGAGATAAGCTTGATCGCAAATCAGAAGTTGGAGTTTTTCTCGGCTACAGCAGTAATGCAAAAGGGTACAGAGTCTTCAACTTGCAAACTGAAAATGTGATGATTTGCAGGGATTTGAAGTCTTATTCGTTGTTTGTTGTACTTACTTCATCGAGACCTGATATCATGTATGTTACAAGCTTGTTGTCAAGATTTATGCAAGAACCAAGTCAAAGTCATTTCAAGGCTGCAAAAAGGGTGCTCAGATATGTCAAGGGAACCATTGATTTTGGAATCTGGTTTAAAAATGACTTAGATGTGAAGTTGATTGGCTATGCAGACAATGATTGGGGAGGCTCAGTTGATGACATGAAAAGCACCTCGGGCTATGCATTCTCTCTGGGTTCAGGTTTTATCAGCTGGAGTTCAAAGAAACAACAAGTGGTAGCTCAATCCACCGCTGAAGCAGAGTATATTTCAGCTACTGCAGCTGTGAATCAAGCCATTTGGTTGAGAAAGATGAGGAAAGACTTAAAGCAAGATCAAGAAAAAGCTACTGTCATATTTTGTACATAGTACTTGACATGGATCAAGCGCGATAAAAAAGTACATAGGCAATGTCATGGTTTGAGACTATGATCACATTGGTCTCATGAGTCCATGACATATAGTATTGGCCATTGATCATTCACCATTGGAGCCATTGGTTATCAAAGTTTTGATATTGGTTCCAGTCGGATATGAGTCATATGACCACTGTACAAAAGCCTCAACTGACTCAACTTTACAAAGAAGTTTCAACGAAAATCTTATCGCCTTTTCATAATCTTCGAGACTGCTCTCAGTGATTTCTTTGTAAATGGCATTAGGCACTTGAGTGAGAAATTCATTCAACATATTGACGAACAGATGTTCGATGCAGTCATGCATCTGTTGGATTGATCTGAGATTTCGATGCCTAATGAATTCTGTGATAATTTCCAATTCATCTTTAACAATATCATCAGGCAATGCACCTTTCAACCTTCCAAGAACATCAATTACGTGATGTATGTCGTCGTTCAACTGCGACGCTTCAATGTCAGATATGTTGAAAACCTTGAGGAGAACATCTCTAGAGCTTGGAGCTTCCATTGCCATTGCAGCTTTTGCAAGCACATACTTCTTCTTATTCTCAAAGCTGGTGAATCTCATCTTCCTTTCAACGAAGCGTA
The DNA here is from genome assembly GCA_039657345.1 of Stephania japonica. Classification (NCBI taxonomy): domain Eukaryota; kingdom Viridiplantae; phylum Streptophyta; class Magnoliopsida; order Ranunculales; family Menispermaceae; genus Stephania; species Stephania japonica. The sequence continues at coordinate 52,861,074 of CM077558.1, forward strand.
TTACATCATAGGTTTCCCTTAAGGCGGTCGCTAGAGATGCACTGCCGGGAGCTGAATCCGAGCAGACAGTCGCAATCCTTGCAAGAAGAACCATTGACAGAGAAGAAACTTCATACGCTTTGTTAGAATCTTTGAGATTGGCAAGAAGGGTCCCATCTAATGAAGAATATTTAGACAGAAGCTGCTTGGTGTTATGATTTGGAGAATCATTTTTATTCAGATCCATCCATCTCTTCATATCAGTGACACAATTTTTCAATATCCATCCTTCCAAGCCTTGTTCGCCTTCGTGAATTAGATGTGAAAATTCTTCTATTTCATCCATGTTCCTCTCTTCAGAAGACCTTTTCCATATTCCAGCAACAAAACTACATATAAATAATATCGGCATGTTGGTCCATGCAAAAACCAAATACATTAGATATATGGGAAGTAGTATCCAAACATCCTTTACGCTCCATTCCAACAAAGGATTCTTAGATACTATTTGTCTATCTTGTTCTGCCCAATTCAGCCCAATACTTTCAAGTTTCATGTGGTGCACTAGAGTAACCAATCTAAAGCAGGTGCCTATGCTTCCAATCAAGATTGTGGCGATTTGAGTTCCAACGATGATCAATGTCGACCATTTATAATCAGACAATCCATTGCATGGAAACATCATGTCTTTCTTGATAAAACATTTAAACGCAGATTGCAATAGAACGACCAAAGAAACAATACAAAGTACGCCCGGAAAAGAAGAATCTGAGTCCTTGCATAATTCAATTTGAGGATTAGAGTGATAGGCATACAAATAGCACAGCTTCAGCCTTTGTAACATGCTCCCTTCCCCCTTTTTGAATCGATCTTTATTTTGATAAACTGTAATCTCCTTTTGGCTATTGATGTCGTGGGTAGCACAAAAAAATGCCAAAAGCAACAGCATCATGCAACATACATTAATGATATGCTCTACTCGGAACAATATGATCACTCCAGTGTACAATTGTATGCATATGTTAACAACAACAGTCACTACAAAAATGCTCAAAGCCAACACATTAGACCAGCTTTCTGACTTCCTATTATTTCCAAGAGAAGGCATGAGAAATCCCATACATATGCATACTAATGTTGTGCCAGTAAGTTTTGACAGTTGATCATGAGCACTAGGCATTTTAGTCGTGAGATCTACGGGGATTTTGGCGGCAATAGCAAGGAGAGTTAAGGTTACAGAATTAAGTGAGAAGAATCGACAAGGTAACCATCCCTTCCTATTACGAAAACCAGATATGACATCGAAAAGTATGGAAAAGAAACATACTGAAGTTGCTATTGCAATGTATAAGCCAATGATAGGCATTGGAGAGGAATATCTGGAGTCATCCAATGTTCCATTCATGCATCCATGTCTTGCCATTCTGCTTTTTGTGTTTTTTATTTGATGATGAACTACAATGAATTTGTGGTTTAAATAAAATTTTATTTCTTCTGATTTTTTGTTTTTCAAATTATCCAACTTGGCCCCAGGAAAGCTAGCATTCAATATTTTTGTCTGCAGTTTATAGTTAGGTTCCATCAATAATTGGAATATATTTGTTTGTATATAAGTCTTTTCATATTTACCTTGTTTTGTTATTTGCCTTTTCATTTTTGGATTTGTCTTCTAAGAAGTTGCTTGGATGTTTGAAGGCATTGATCCTGTTGACTACTTGGACATTATTAAGTCAATATAAGTCGTCTAAATCTTTCCAATGACAAAGAATGTGAAGAACAATAAAAATAAAATGAATTTTTTCGAACATATTAATGTATGATTATGTTTACTAGTGAAAAAAATATTTAAATTATCAACAAAGGGAAGGAAAGAAGAATTACCAAATAAATTCAACAAAGCTCCCCAAAGAAGAATGTAGCAGTCTATCAGAAGTAAATTTGTAATGTTACATCTAAGACATATATAATGAACTTACACAACCTCGATGATTTCACGACCTTGAGCAGCAGAAGAAAAATGTGACAAGGATTCCTATAGAGTAAGGTGCATCAGTAGCATTTTGGAAGAAGGTCCTTTATCATCATATATCAAGTTAGTAAATATTAGCTCCAAGAGTAAAACAAAATAAAAAGAAAGCAAAAATTTAAATGCAGATTTCATCGTGACGAATTGATATCACTTTGGTATAATACGAAATTACTAGGACATTGAAGGGAAACAAAAAAGAAATCCGAATTCAGAAAAAAAAATACACATCAATTTTATTTCATTAATATTCCTTAGGGATCAAACACTATATAATCAGTACATAAGCAATGTCATATGGTCTTGAAACTTCACACAGGAATTGAGCTTTGACATATATTGCTCGATGCTCATGTACGTTAACCATTTGAGTTATTGCTTATAAAATTACAGATATTTGCTCCGATTGGATTTTTTTTTTTTTCGATAGAAAAGAAACCACATTTGCTCCGATTGGATTTTTTTCTCTAGTTATTCAACTTTACAAAGGAGTTTGAATGAAAATTTTACCGTCTTTTCATAATCTTCGGAATTGTTCTCAGTGATTTCTTTGTCAATGGCATTTGGCAGTTGGCTGAGAAATATTCACCATGTTGACAAACAATCGTTCAATGCAGCCACATAGTTCACTTACAGAACTGTATTTCTCACGCACGATGAAGCTTGCGAGGAAGCTCAATTCCTCTCTTACAAGATCAGAAGGTAATGACAGTATGATTTCAAGGATCACTTTTATTGAATTCGATCAATTTCTTCAAATCTTTGACGCCTTTCCTTAATGTCCATTCTTCTAATCCTTGCTCTCCTTCATGAATTAAATGCAAATAGTCTTTTATCTCATCCATATTCCTCTCTTTAGACTTGCACACACTAATACAATTTCTTTCCCATATTCTAGCGGCAATCAAAATGGCACGAACATTAAGAATTCGGTGCAAGGAATCACCAAATACAATAGCAGTATGGAAATTTGTAGTATAAAATCCTTCATGCTTGTTGAAAATATAAAAAAAAATTAAAATTAAAAATAAAGAAGCTTGTTTTCAAAAAAAAAAAAGAAAAAGAAAAAGAAAAGAGAAGCTTAGATGGGATGTTTGCAATTACATTGTAATCAATTTCTTATAACATTGGAGAGTTGTTACAAGAGAAAGAAAATACATATTTATAGACAATGCTTACACATAAGTAAACTTAGTCAACATGAACCACTATCTGGTGACAAAAAAAAAAAAATGACCCACTATCCCACTACATAACTTAATAAATCTATACTACTTGGACACATGTCCAACCCACAATATATAGTTACCCATTATGTGGTAACTTCTTATAACTAACTTTGACCACTAAACATGATTTCACATACACATATGCTCACTAGGTTGTATGCACAACTTTGACTGTAACCACTAGTCACTAATTAAAAGACAAACTAAACATTAAAATATATATCTAAAACATACTTATCATATAAAATTTGAATCCATATTCTAATAATGCTACTATCTTTTTTCGCCCATGTCAGTCCAAAACTGTCGAGTTTCATGTGCTGTGCTAAAGTGACTAATCTAATGATGGTGCCAAGGCTTCCTATGAGAATTGAGGCAATTTGAATTCCAAGGATGATCCATATTGACCATTTATAATCCGACGATCCATTGCATGGAAACATAATCTCTTTATGAATGAAACATCGATATGCAGCTTGCACTAGAACGATCGGAGCAAAGCACAACAATAAAAGCCATTGACCATGATGTGGTGCGTACGTATGAACACATTGACCATTTTTGTGGTGTCTAGCTACTTATGAACTTAACATATAATAAACTAAATTAATTTTTTTTTGTTCATATTGACCAAGTAATTGAACTTTTCTTGTTGTTTGGTGAGACGTTAACTTCGATTTTATTGAAACAAGATTAGAGCTAATGACTTTTAAGTCTTAGTTACAACCTCTTCTCCAGTTAGAAAACTCTCAAAAGAAAGAAAAAAAAAAAGCACAACGTTTTCGTCTTATTTTTTCAAAGAAGATTTAAGCTTTAGTTTAAATTCTGAGTTTTTATTTTGTACATTTCTGAGTTTAATTATTGGAAGAGGTCTCTAATAGACACATATACAAGATGCTTAACCTTCAATTAAATCAAATTCATAGGAGAATTGATGGACTGGATTATAGCTTCCAAGTGCCTTATATATGTTCTAAATTTGACATTTAATTCAATGGGTGTTGCTTCCATTCTAATGGATGATGTAACAGGGGTTAGTTTTCCCCCTTGTTGCCAAAGTTAATAAAAGGCACATAACCTCCATTTGATGAAAAATAAGTGTGAAGTGATGTGTTTCGCAAGAAGTTTGAGACACTTTACAAAGTTCAAAGTTTGATGTAAATTTTAGAAAATTTGAATAAAAAGGGAATGCCAGAATTTATGATTCAAATTTTATGTTATGAGTACAAAAGTGTGTTAGTTGGTACATGAATGTGTAATGGGTAGTTTATATGTAGTTATATGAGGATGTGGGTTAGACATGTTTGTGTAGTGGTCATAGCGGTGTGAATAAGTCATGTTGACCAAGTATTGGAGTGTTTGCATGTTAGCTATAAATATGACATTGAAAAGTATGGAAAAGAAACATACTGAAGTTGCTATTGCAAAGTATAAGCCAATGATAGGCATTGGAGAGGAATATCTGGAGTCATCCAATGTTCCATTTAGGCATCCATGTCTTGCCATCTTCCCTTCTGTGTTTTAGATGTGATGATGAAGTCCTATTTATGCACTTGAGCTTTTAATGGACTTTGTTGCTTCTGTTGATCCTCTAAAGGAAGCTTAATCACTTATCATTCAACATCTATCCTAAATTCCTAATTGAATTTTCATGTGAATGGCCTGCCAAAAAGCAAGGCAGCCAAAATCATGAACCGTTGAGGGCTTCGTCTGAATCGAATTGGGATTCGAATCCATTAATCGTAGGATTCATGCTGAAATGAAGAATCATATTTAAATTTTATATTTCTAATATTTAGCTCATTTCTTTTCACATTATAGTTTCATGATATTAAGATAAATTGTTACGGTAGTTAAACAATAGTACATTTCAAAAACTTGTTCTATAATCTCACTATAAGTAAAAAAAAAAGGTACAATACATTTGTTAGTTGTTGAACACATTGAATAGCTCAACAACAAAGTCAAAAAATCATAAAGAAATTGAAATGTTGACAGCAAATGCATGTCCCCACCCACACTACCTCTGAATTTAATAATTATTGTTTCAATTTTTCATCTTATTACATAATCAATTAAGTAATTTAAGATTTATCCCAAATTAGTTTCATATAAGATACAACTGTGGAATTAATAGCATTTCAAGTCCTGCAACACATTACAGTCACCAAGTCATGTTTGGCCAGTTAATCAGTCTATTATATTTAGTCTAATTGTTGCAAAGTGCATATAACTAGCAATAGTTGTTATATAATGCAAGTATATCAGACAAGTTGTGCATTTTGAGAATTAGTAAACATGTCCATGACACAAATTTGCATTTATATTTATAAAATATGTCATCAATGAGCTTAAGAAATCAGTATACAAAGCAATGCCATGGTTCGAAACCATGAAAAGGACATTTGGAATTGACATGGTATATTGCTAATTTGCTCATGTTCATTCACCATTACTCCATTAGAGCTATTGGTTAATTGCCAAGTTACTGATATTGGTTCCAATTGGATATGACCACGGTACAAAATCCTCTAGTGACTCAACTTTACAAAGAAGTTTCAAGGAAAATCTTACCTAAGATATTGTCTAATTCCTCTTGAACAAGATCAGAAGGTAATGCATCTCTCAACCTTCCAATAACAACAATTACTTGATGTATGTCATTATTCAACCGCGACGCTTCAGTATCAGATATGTTGAAAACATTGAGGAGTTCCTCTCTAGAGCTTGGACCTTGCAATGCAGCTTTTGCAAACATAGACTTGTTCTTGTTCTCAAAGCTAGTGGAATTCAATTTCTTCTCGACAGATTCGATAACTTCAAATTTTTTTTAAAAAAATCTTCCTTAGAGCAGATCCGCCATGAGGTATTATGAAAACCGTTGCAATTCTTACAAGAAGTAGCAAGGAAAGAGAATAGACTTCATATGTTTTTTTCCTATTACCTAAATCTTTGAGTTGGTTGATGAGGGGATCCGGTAATGCTCGAGCTATCGACAGAAGCAACTTGATTTCGGGAATTATGGCGTTGTTTCTATTCAATTCCATCCACTGCTTCGTATTTTCGACTCCTTTCCTCAGTGTCCATTCTTCCAAACCTTTCTCAGTTTCAGTAATTAGATGCAAATATTCCTTTATTTCATCAATGTTTTCTTCTCTTTAGGCATGCTCGAAATTCTGTGTTTCCATATCAATATTCGACGAACAATCACATATGGCACCATTGTCAATAACACAATCACCAAGTACATTAGATAAATTGAAAATCCTACTAAGTTACTTTTTGTGCCAGCTCTAATAGAGGATTTCCATTGATTGCATCTTCATATTTTCTGCCCAGGTTAGTCCACAACTGCCAAGTTTCATGTAGTGCATTGGAGTAGCCAATCTAATGCTGGTGCTTAGACTTCCTATCAAGACAGTGGCGATTTGAGTTCCGGGATGATCCATATTGACCACTCATAATCCGACGATCCTTTACATGGAAACATCATCTCTTTATGAATGAAACATCTTATCGCAGCTTGCAATAGAACGACCGGAGAAACAATGCAAAGCGCACTAATAGGAACTGAATTTACGTCCTTATTGCATACGACAAGTTGAGGATTGCAGTGAAAGGCATACAAGTAGCACAACTTCAACCTCTCAAGCATGCTCCCTTCCCCTCTTTTGAAGAGATCCTTGTTTTGATCAACTGAGAAACACCCTTTGGCTATTGATGTCGTAAGTAGCAGAAAGGAGTGCAAAGAGCAATAGCATCATGCAACATATATAGCATAATGACATGCTCCACTCGGAACAATATGATCACGCCAGTGTACAATTGTATGCATATGTTAATAACAACAGTCACTACAAGTATGCTCAAAGACAGTGCATTAGTCCTGTTGATTTTCGCAAGAAGTTTGAGACACTTTACAAAGTTCAAAGTTTTATGTAAATTTTAGAAATTTTGAATCAAGAAAGAATGTTGGAATTTATGATTCAAATTTTATGTCATGTGTACAAAAGTGTGTTAATTAGTTGGCACATGAATGTGTAATGGGTAGTTATAGTTAGTTATATGAGGATGTAGGTTAGACATGTTTGTGTAGTGGTCATAGTGTGTGAATGGGTCATGTTAACCAAGTATTGGAGTGTTTGCATGTTAGCTATAAATATGTGTGTGATGAGTGTAAATATTAATCAATCAAGGAAGCAATGTAATCCATCAAGAATCATCAATTTCACTTGATTTTTTTTTTATTTTATTTTTTAAAAATCTATAGGTACAAAATATCTTCACTTTCAGTAGTAGTTCTTACAAAAGTTGTTACCATCTTCATTCCATCCACAATGAGTCAGTTTTCATTCAATTCCTTGGATGAAGTTGGGGATGTCATTCATTATATCGATAGGAGGATGAATTCTTCAAGCTTGAAAAGTAAAAACAAATATATGGCTTCAAAAGCTTTATTGGCAGGCAAATACGTCAGATCTTTTTACATCAAGCCTAAATTTGAAGCTTCAAAATCCGAATTGCTGTTGGAGCAAGCGGTCGAAAACATTTTAGATTTGAAGGAAAGACTAAACTCATAAGATGATGGTAATGTCAAGGAAGAAGTTGCTATGATCCTGGACTACGTAGAACACAAATCTTATTCATCAATTGAAGAGCTATAGAACAATGCGCAACAACTATTTGTTGATATGTTAAATGAATTCTTATATCAACTTCCGGGCATCATATATAAGGAGATCATTGAAAGCCCTCCTGAAGACTTGGAAGAGAGAGTGAAGTTTGCATTGAGGATCGTATACAAAATCGAACAATTGGAGGCCCTTGTACAATGGTCATTTCCAGCAGGAACTACTATCACCAACTTCATTACAGATGAGGAGGGAACATCACCAAAAACTAATAGCAATGCAATGGTTACTGGAATGAGCGCACAAGTACGTTCTTTGCATGGAGAACTTGAGTAGCTTGCCACTTGAAGGAAATTGTACCACCAACAGTGTACTTCAATGCAGTACAGGGCAGAAAAATGCAAGTGTTGCTGTTGCTGCTGTATCCAAAACTACATTAGATGAAATCATCCAGATTGATTGACTAAACGGACATGTCTTTGTTCAGTGAAGTATGAAGTGCCATATTTACATTTCAAGTATATCACAAGTTTTATATATAGTAATGCATGTCTTTTCTTCTTCTTTTTTCAAAAAGATTTGGAAGTTGCATTGTAACTGTAACAAGCTAACTTCATTTGCAACTTTTGTTTTCTTAGACAGAATCGCATAAATGGGAGTCGAACCCACGGCCTCCCTAAACCTTGCCTTTTGGCCAGTGATGCCTCATCCATCTCACCGTTTTGGCCATTTGCAACTTTTGTTAAACATACAGAATTTGACTTTTTTTTTTATAGGACCGACACTTTATTTTACTATAGCCAATAAAAAAGAAAGGTATGCACATGGCGAGAAACAATGTGTTTCCCGTACAGAATTTGACTTTGTCTATTGTGAATGGTGAAAATTGATCTACTTTTCTACAAGAATCACTCTCTCTTTGTTCATTGATAGATGTGCCTTGTATAAATATTGTGTTTTGGGTGATTTGAAGCATAACTCAACCTATGTAGAACATTGTATGGGTACATAGCCGGTCGCAAGTCTGGGTAAAGGAGGAGGGCTCCCAAACCCATTATCTAGACCATACCTGGAAAATGGAGGAGGCAGGTCCCAAGTTAATTATCCATGCCCGAAAAATGGTTGAGGGAGGTCTCATTCTTGAATGCCCATGATAAGCTTATACTATGATTACTATCCATCTAACATAGGAAGGGAATCTTAGATGAATAAATATGTTTGTATTTATGTTGTGTTAGAGGTGTTTGAAGAAATTCATAAAAGACACAACTTATGTTTCACCCTCTATTGTGTTTCCACTTGCTGCCCAAGTTGCTAAAGCCAAACCAACCTTAATTAATATATCTGGCACTGAGCATGTGATATTGTGCAAGTTGATATAAAATTGCAAACTTTGTTTTGAAGATAGGGCATAATGTTGTTGTGTTTTAGCTGCACTTGCACTAATCAATAATGTTCCTACACTTTTTGTGAATAAATAATACAAAATAGCACCTTAAATGTTGAACCTCATTTTTTTTATTTGCTGACAAGAAGGCAAACCCTGCAATGTTGGTTTGCTGTGAACAAGAGATGGATCCCTTTTCTTTCAAAACTCAGTCACACAGGTATGACATTCTTGGATTTCATCTTTTAATATTGAATTTCACTGTTGTTCATTTCCATAAATCATTTTCATTTGCTTTAAATGGGTCTTGGAGTTTATTCGACTAGGGGGTGAACATTGTTGCGGAGCCCTTGCCACGGTGCATGAAATTTGGATTTAATTGCTATTTGGTAACTAGTTTTAGAAGCTTATCTACCTTATTAAAATTCTCGAAATAGTATCTATCATTCATGATTTAGCTTAAAAGGAATTAATCAATTTGCATTTCTGTCTGCTGAAATTCAGTTGCTTTTTGGAAAGAGAGGGGCAAGTTTGTCAAGAAAAAGAGTACACCTACCGCTGCATTTTTCTTCTCCATTCAATAGAGTGCAATGCGACCTTTGATTGCTGTGTTCACAACAATGTAGGAAATAGGCTACCTATGTTGTCGTGTTTTCATTATAAATAAGCTTATAGTGGGTAAAGCTCCACGCGAACACTGCATTGTTTCCGCCACTCTTCTTACTTTTCATGAATAGGAAACAAAAAGGTAGCAACATAGATGATGAGACTCATTCAAACCGCGTTTCTTTGGTGACATACTTTTGATACCTAGATTTAAAATTTGGCGTCCATTCGATGGTTAAGAAGTCTTATTTGTCCTTCATTTCTTAAGGATGTACTATGAAATTTTGAAACTCCTAAATGACTGTTAGAGGGTAGTTTTGAAAATATTTTGATGTGTATCACACGGTTTCCAAATGATGCGACTATAACCGCGTTAAGTATTAGGGTATAACTATCACAGTAAAGTAAGTCCAAGTAGAAGAAAGCAAGGCAGCTCAATCTGAGGGAAGAAATGGAGAAAGGAGGGAACTGCTTGAATCGAACGTTGGATGATACGGGTTATTCTTCTCCAGTGCCTTTGATCGGTTTATACATAACCGGGGGCACTTTGGTATGTTTAATCTTCATTCTTCTTGATGTTATTGCTGGTTTTCAAAATAGAAAGAGATGGATACCTTGTCGATTCTTCCCTCTCAATTCAGTCACCTTGACCCTTCTTTCTGTAGCAGTGAAACTACCATTAGATCTCACTACTTCAATGCCGAGTACTCTAGATCAGTTGTCTAAGCTCACTGGCACATCCTTGCTGTGCATTAGCATGGCCTTCTTCTTGCCATCACTAGGACTCAATACATATTCTGATTGCTTCACTAACATGGTGGCCTTGACCATATTTGCGGTTACCGTTGTTGTCAATATTTGCATTCAGATGCACACTGGTGTGATCTTTTTGTTTCGCCTTCAACACATCATAATCTTGTCTTGTATGATCGTATTACTCATGCTACTTTGGCATTGTGCTTTTGATATTCATAGCCAAAATGAGGCTAACATCAAAGCTGTCAAAGAAAAGTTCACAAAGGGCGAAAACAACATGTTTCGCGGATTGAAGAAGTGTTTTTTGCTCAGCTATAACTTAAACCCTCAATTCATGTTATGTAGAAATGTGGTGAGCAACCTAGTGGCTGCACTTTGTGCAATTTGTTCAGTCCTTCTACTGAAAGTCTCATTTCAATCTCTGGTTTCTAAGAAGTTTGATTCTTGTGAGGGGCTTGTATCCGATTATAAATGGTCGGTGAGGCCTATAGCTATTAGCCAGATCATCACCATTCTTGCTGGTGCTTTCGTTGCCATATTTAGAGCACTCACTTGGCTTGGTCATTTTGATTTGAAAGCGGAAAACTCAATTGGAAAAGAAGCTGGAGATGAAGAATCTATAATTCTTAGAAGTCCAATACTGTTTATGACTTCTTTGGATTATTTGGTTGCTACAGTCAAGCTTTGCTTGCGAAATATTTTCAACTGGATTTCCACCTTCATTTCAGTTTTGATTATGCTGCTGTACTTTTGTTTGGAAGGATGCATTGCACTAGCGAAATTATGCTTTTGCAATGTTTGCAAGACCAATGATGAGAATGGGAAAAATAATGGCGAAGCCGAAGACTTGAAAGAATTTAAAGATTTGACTCATAATGAATTAGAGTTGAGTTTGGTTTGGTGGACATTGGAGAAAGGGGTGGAAGACATGAAAAAATTGATTCATAATGGTAAAACCTCAAATGAACTCGCGCAACTCTTATCAAAAACCCCTCTAACATCTTTTCCACACGAAGCCTTTATCCGCGTGTTAAAGAATCACTGCAATTCAGCATGGCCAGGGTATCAAACATCTTCTCTTTCCATAGTACTGCTTGTGAGAATTCTTGCCATTTCTATACCATCTTCTATGAGCAACTCTCTCTTAAAGGCCTTCAGCGAGGTTTTTGAAGTTGTTTATTTTGTTGATAGACAAATGAGTTCTTCGCAGCTTGGTCGTGAGGAAAATTTCAAGCTTGCAAAATCATTGTGGGAAAGTCGCAATTTTAACAAGGTGCTGCTCTCCAAAATTGTGAAGACAATTGGAAAAGAAGCATTTGAAACTAGATCTCATTTGGACCAAGCAAGTATGGTCATTCAAGGTTTATACAAAGCGATGCCCTCTGATTATGTATGGGAAGAGTTGAAGTTGCTGACAGAGTTTATACGACAAAGTACTCAAACTTATGGATCTGTTGAAGAGTTGTACCACTACATGGAACAACTTTTTGTTGCCATGGTAACTGAGTTTCTCATCCAACTGCCAAATGCAATATTCAAGTACATCAGTGAAAGTGCCGTCGAAGAGTTTGAGGAGAGAGTAAAATGTTCGTTGAAACTCATTTCAAAAATGGAGCAATTAGAGGGCCTTGTCCAATGGTCATTTCCTCCAGGAACTGCCATCACTCGCTTTATATCTAATGAAGTTCCTGCATCGAACGTCGACATGCTTGAAAGTGGCATGGGGAATACTGGAGCACTTTCCTCGACAAATACAACCCAAGATGAAATAACAAGAGAAGATGTTTGAGGACAAGGAGAATTCACTTGAATGGAGAGTCACATTTCATTTTATGGAGCATTCATTTCTATCCTGGTTGGACAGTTGGCCTTAATTGTAATTGTATGTTTGTGAAAGCTCCAGTTCAGTTTGAGTCATGTTGTTGCTGCTTTATGTGCATTCGTAGAGGAATTGTTGTATTTGGGCTTTTAGTAGTTTAATGTGTTATAAGAGTGAAATTCCTTTGTGTTTTTGGAGATGTCATCTAAAAAATACTGTCAGTTGGTCACTTGCTAAAACAAAACCATATTTAATCAACATCTGCCACTGAGAATGTGATTTTGTGCAAGTTAATATAATATTACAAAGTGACTAGGCACTTTGTATTAGACATTGGGCATTATGTTGTTGTGTTTTAGCTCATCTTGGGAAGAAAAGCTCCACTTGCACTATTCATCTTTGCTGGTTTTCGAAATAAGAAGAGATGATTCCCATGTCGATTCTTCCCTCTAAACTCGGTCACTCTCACCCTTGTTGCAATTTGTATACATCAATAGAGGAGTTGTATAGCAATGTGCAACAACTATTTGTTGATATGTTAAATGAATCCCCTGCGTCATATTTAAGGATATCATGGAGAGCCCTCCCGAGGACTTGGAAGAGAGGTGAAGCTGGCATTAAAGATTATCCACGAATTGAAAAAATGGAGGCCCTTCTTCAATGGTCATTTCCAGCTGGAGCTACTATCACTCACTTGAGGGCAGATGAAGTACAAACTGCAGTTCGTGAAATGATAACACCATCGGAAAGTACTAGCAATGCTAATATTCTTACTGACGCTGGCACAGAAAAAATCACTAATGCAGAAAGCCAGAGTAGCTTGCAACCTGAAGTAAATTGTAACACCGGTAATGTACTTCGATCAACTGGAGCAGAGAGCACAAGTCATATTATTTCTGAAACTGCAAAAGATGAAGTAATCCAGATTGAATAAATTAGCAGAAATATATATTTGTTGTGTGAGCTCTGAAGTATGAGGTGCTATTTCTAGTTTTTTTAGTATCTTCTCAAGTTTGATGAGAACTTTGTGAAATATTCCTGATTTAATAGACTATATGCTTTTGTTTGTGATGTCGAAGTGTCATTTTCACATTCTAGTGTTTTTGGATATTCTAGTTGGTCTTATGAATAGAAAAATATGGTTTACCTTGCTATCTCTTCTCATAAATTCAGTCAATCTGGTTCTCATTTCAATGACAAGCTCATTTTTTTTTGCAAGTTGTTCATTGACAAGCTAACTTTATATGCCATTTTCATTTTTATACATGGAATTTGACTTTGGCTACCGTGAAAGGAATATCGGAGCTTGAAGCTGCCTATCAGTTTCCATTAGCAAAAATGCGCCATAGACATCAAAATAGACCATTATATTGTTGAGACTTCATTTTTATTCCTAACTTTATTTTATAAAAGATGCATGTGTGCAAGTCTTTGTCCTTGGTATGTTAACACAACTATATGCAGCCCCTTCGTTTGTCGTTAAATGTGTATCAAATTATGTGTTCAGTGTGATACGCAAGCAGGACAACATCTAAAGGTGCTGTATATAATTAAGTCAGAAGTGGAAATTATATTTAAGTCAAGTACATTAACTCTATGCTTATATAGACCTTACTGATTCATTTTTCTCATCAAGCAGTTGAAGCAGAAAAGAGAAATGGGAACATCAACAGGCTGTGTAGATGCTAATTTTGATGATACCAACTATTCTTCGTCAATTCCCGTCATCGGTTTATACATAGCAGGAGCCACACTGGTATGTTTGCTATTCATGATTTTGGATATTATAGCAGCTTCTCGCAATAGGAAGACATGGTTACCTGTTCGATTCTTCTCTCTCAATTCAGTCATGCTAAGTCTTCTTTATGTGGTTGCAAAACTTTCACGAGACCTCACAACCACAATGCCTAGTGTTGTAGATCAACTATCTAAACTCACTAGCACCACTTTGATATGCATATCCATGGGCTTCTTCTTGCCTTCCCTCGGAACTAATAGCGAGTTGGAGTGCTTCTCCAATGTTGCTGCATTGAGTATACTTGTCATCACTATTATTGCTAATGTATGCATTCAATTGCACACCGGCGTGATCATTATGTTTCGGGTCGAACTCATCTTCATCTTGTGTTTTATGTTTGCATTGCTCATAATCTTCCGGTTTTATGCTTTCGATATCAATAACCAAAAGCAGTATTCACTCGATTACATGAGAGAAATTTCGTGAATGGCACGAAGAGCATGCTTCATAGGTTGAAGGCATCTCACTTGTATGGTTATAACGCAAATCCTCAATTCGTGATATGTAAACACTCCATCAATGCCACTGCTTGTATGATTTGTGCACTTTGTTCATACATTCTGTTTGGATCTCTATCTTATAAGAAGTTGGGATTTTGTGAAAAGGTTTCAGACTATAAATGGTCAATGAAGATTATAGTAGTAAGCCAAATCATCACAATTGTTGCGGGAACTTTCGCTACAACCTTTAGACTGCTCATCATGATCAGCCAAGCAGTGAAATTGGTTGGGTTTCGAATTCTACATGTTGAAGTGATTGATGCAGATATGGTAATGGCTGGAAACCCTCTAATTCGACGCACTGTCCAAGATTATTGCATTCTTGTTTCGAGGGCTATATCATTTCTGTGCATGGCTATATCATTTCTGTGCATGGCTTTGACAGAGGTTTGGATTAAGATAGGATTTTTAATCATTTTTGTAGGCCTAATCTGGCTTCTGAACCTTTGGCAGCCTAACGAGATAGATTACTACGTTGTCGAAGATTTTAATGAGTTTGTCAACGCAGGAGCAATGGAATCAAATAGTTAGACATTGAGGAAAGGTATGGAGGACATGAAGAGATGGGTAGAGAAAGTAAACCTGATTGAAGCATCCCCTAATCATCATCTCTTCACACTTCTGTCGAAAACCACCCCTTCGGCATCCCAAGAGGGCTCGATATTGAATTTGCTTAAAAGCAGGTATGAAAGATCAAAGTCTTGTGAAATATCTTCTTTGTCAATACCACTCCCTGTGAGGATTGCCACTGTTTCCATTCCATTTTCTTTATGTGGATCTCTGCTCAAGTCCTTGGATGAAGTGTTTAAAGTCATTCATTTTGTTGATAAAAAAGCAAGCCCTTCGAATCCAAAGAATAAGTTGATATCGAGGCTTGCCAAAGCAATGTGGATCGGCCATGACTTTGATGTCTTGCTTCACAAATTCTTTGAAAAATCAAAGAGTACTCAAGCAACACCGGAGCAAAAATCTCAATTGGACCGTGCAATTATGATCATTGGGGGGTTGAAGACAGCATTATCATGTGCACAATTCGTGCGAGATGAAGTAGGCATTATTACAGACTTCATCGTAACACATTGAGTTTACGGTTCAATTGAAGAGTTATATGAGCTTATGGAGCAGTTGTTTGTTGACATGTTAAATGAGTTTCTGATTCAATTGCCAAATGCCATTTACAAGGATATAATTGAGAGCAATCCTGATGACTTCGAAGAAAAGGTGAAGTTTGGCTTAGAAGCTCTATTGAGAGTTGAACAATTAGAAGGCCTTGTTCAGTGGTCATTCCCCGTAGAAACTACAATCACTAGATTGATAGTTGATGAAGCTCCACAAGTGTTGCAGATGTGCGACATGGCGCCGCCTGGAAGTTCGGCGAATACTTTCGATGCTCCTCATTCGACGAGGATCAACGACTCTGGCGACATTAATCATGTTGTTGTTCCCATTGCTGCTGAAGAGGAAATAATTGAGATTGAAGAGGTTGGTTGAGCACGACTTTGACTAATATAAAATTGTATGTAAGCAAGAGAATGCCTTTAAGATTTTTTAATAATCTAAGTAAAATTTCTCTTCTTTTTTTTTTCAAATAGTTAATTAAATTTCTCTTTTATTTCTTTTGTCTCAAAATTGGACAAATATGTATTCTATGAATTTATTATTATTATTATTATTTTTTGATCTCATACATTCTATGAACTTAAAACTAATTCCTAATATTTAAATCAACCTTTGACTTTATATACACACAACATTCTTTATTAGGTGCCGAAGAGGCTCGATTATTCCCACGAGAGCCAATTAAATATTGTCACCACCAGTAGGGCTATCTCCACCACCATAATGTATTACAGAATCTCAGTCACACCATTGGCTCTGATACCACTTGTTGGCCCCATCCGCGCACATGTCTGCACGGGCACGTGGATCTTCGCTAGTACCAATATTATCCCCAAATTAATCACCTCAACATTAGGTGTGGGGTTTTACTCCAAGGACCTCGGTACTATGAGATGAAACATCCACTCTTATGAACTTCTTCAATAAGTCATAGATAACCAATGTGGGATTAAACTTTTCAGTCCACACATCCCAACACATATGTCAACACATAGAACAAATAAGCTTTCTCTAATTCTTCATTTTTTCGATCGATCTGGTGAATGTGTTGTTATTTTAGGTCACTCACTTGTATTGCCTTCTGAAGTTGAAGATTAATTATGAATGTAAACGGATAATAACTAGGGTTTATGTAACGATAATGGAGAACTAGGTGTCTGGCACCGACCGCACTGACTAATCCACTTTCAGGAACTGTCGAGCCTCATATGAGGAGCGACCATCCTAACCCAATTTTTCTCATTCACGAGGCTCGAACTTGAGACCTAGCTTAAGGGGAACCAAGTCCTTTACCACTTGAGCTAACCAGTTGTTGGTCAACTAGGGTTTTTGTACTATAACGGTCAACTAGGGTTTACGTAGTAGGTAACTAGGGCTTATGTAACGGGTATTAAGTGACCATCAACAAAAACAACAAACAACATAGCCTCAGTCTCAAATTAATTGGGGTCGGCTACATGGATCAAACTCTTCCATTGTGCTCGATTTAGAGCAATTGATGGTGAACATTCTAAATCATTCAAGTCACTCCTAATTAATTCATCCCAAGTTGACTTTGATCTGTCTCTACCTCGTCGAATTTCTTCAGTTTAAACTTTCAAGTGACCATCAACTAGTGCAGATTTTTACTTATCTAGCAAAGTTTTATTTTGACAAGAAATTTGAAGTAAAAAAATGGCAGATAACCAAAAGCTAACCTTGGTTTGATCTCATCTTTATTGTATATGAAGTTTCTCTGAATAAAATCACATAGCTAATATGCCATATAAATGTAATGAAGTTGATGTTCATGAAGTTTTTGACACCAGAAACACTGCAAAAATATTTTGTAGTGTACTTCTAGAGTTCCATTTCAAATTTTATCATATTGTCTCAGGTGTGTAGCAAAACAATGTATAGCAGTTTCATATAAGAGTTGTTGTAGCAAAGCCCAACAAGTACCACAAGCAGTTTCTTATGGGAAAAGAGAAGTAAGAAGGTTAAAGAGATGGAGGTATTCCTTACATCAATAGGCTCCTTTAATTTGTAGATAAATATCTAGCTCCTGTGGGTCTTGAGTTTATATCTGATTTTTTTTTTTTTGCTTTGCTTTGGATTTATGTCTTATATGCATACTTTTTTGGTCACTTTGTTTTATTGTCGTTGTCAAACAACAATCAAGTTAGCTATATTAATCAAATACTTTCACTCTAGTCAATTAAGCAGTTGATGATGGGTTTCATGATGTGCTTTTCAAATACTTTCACTCAAGCTATCTTATATTGCCAAATTCTCCCAATTTCTAATTTTGTAGGCCGATCATTGTTAACTAGGATAGAGAAAAACATGTTGTATTAGAGGTGTTTGAAGAAATTTATGAAAGTTTTAAGACTTGGGCATTGCCCTTTTTCACCAAATTTCCATATTGAATAAGCCAAAAGCACAAAACATTTAAGTCTGTTGTCTGACCAACACTAGCATTTCCTCAATGTATCATTGTGATGGCAAACACAAGACATTTAGCTACTTCAAGCTTAGTGCTATTGTGGAGGGTAATTATAGACTTGTATAATTCAATATGTTATGAAAGTGCGCAACCTAGTTGATCATATTAAATCGCATCTAATTTTGAACTTTAATGTGGAGATGAATTTTTCCCTTTTTAGTTAAATTAATCTCAATTCATTAAAGATTAGGAGTAGCACCAATTGACACAAAGATTAGGGAATGGGCAGTTGCGGTTATCTGGACACTGTTACAACACCAATATTGATTGATTGAATTCAAAGGAAATAGCGACGATGACAAACACAAAAGTAACCCATAGAAGAGACTTAAAACTCTCTCAACCACAATCACTCAAAGAGTGCCCAATTACATTCAAAACACCAAGATATCTAATCCCACCAACTCATCCCTATTTATATTATCTTATACTCACTAACTCTACCCGATCTAAATGTGGGATCTTATCATTGGACACCTCCAAAGATGACCTACAAATGCCCTGTTAGAAAACTCGACTTAGTAGAAAATGAAGAAATTCGACAATGTAGGGGTAAACTGAAGCTAACTTGGGACGCATTAATTAGGAAGGATTTAAAGAATTTGGATAGCACAACAACAATTGCACTAAATCGAGCGTAATGGAAGAGTTTGATCCAAGTAGTCGCCCCCAACTAATTTAGAATTGAGGCTTTGTTTTTGTTGTTGTTGTAATCACAATTCTTCAAATACACAAATCTCATTTAAATTTCTTGACCTTTTCTTATGATTCACAAAGCATTTATACATTTTGGTGATTCTGGAATTAATCTACAGGTTTGAGGTCCTTATTGACTGCTAAAAACAAAGTGTTTGCCCTTATTGTGGATTGGCTGAAAAAACAAGGAAAAGAGAAAAATAATCCTGACCTCTTTCTTGGATCCTGAAACAAGAAACTCTGCAGTTTAAAGAATAAGGCAAGAAAATGAGAGCAAGTAGAATACAAACAATTAACATAGCCTGTCAAACCAAGAAAAATACTGAATTGCTCGGCTATTTATTTCACAACAAATAGTCAGAGCAAAAGAGAAGAAATTAAAATGGGAACATCAAAAGGTGGTTGTGTGGATGCTAATTTTGATGATGCCAACTATTCTTCTGCAATTCCCGTGATTGGCTTATACATAGCGGGAGCTACATTGGTATGTTTACTATTAATGATTTTGGATGTTCTAACAGCTTTTCGTGGTAGGAAGATATGGTTACCTTGTCGATTCTTCTCTCTCAACTCGGTCACACTAACTCTTCTTTCAGTCACTACAAAACTTTCGGTGGATCTCACAACCACAATGCCTAGTGTCCAAGATCAACTATCTAAACTAACTAGTACCACCTTGATATGCATATGCATGGGCTTCTTCTTGCCTTCCCTTGGAACAAATAGTGGGTCAGAGTGCTTCTCAAATGTTGCTGCTCTCAGCATATTGGTTGTCACTATTTTATCTAATGTGTGTATTCAATTGCATACTGGCGTGATCATCTTGTTTCGTGTCCAGCATATCGTGATTTTGTTTTTCATGATGGCATTGCTCATGATGTTTTGGTTCTATGCTTTTGATAGCTATAACAAAAAGCAGTCTGCATTTGATTATATGAAGTGGAATTTCGCAAATGGTAAAAAGAGTATGCTTCATAGATTGAAGGCTTCCTACTTGTATTGTTATGATGCAAATCCTCAGTTCATGGTATCTAAAGATGCTGTCAGCACCTCTGCGTGTATGATCTGCGCACTTTGTTCATGCATTCTATTTGCATCTCTGGCTTCTGAAAAGTTGGCTTTTGTGAAAAGCTTTCTGATTATAAATGGTCAATGAATATAATAGTAGTAAGCCAGATCATCACTATTGCCATAGGCACTTTAGCTACAACCATTAGGTTTTTCACAATGTTAAACCTAGATGGGGAGACAAGTAGGCCTCGGATTCTGAAAGGTCGAGTGATTGATGCAGATACAGTTATGGATGCTTACCATCTAATTCGACGTACTGGCATAGATTTTTGGATTGATATTGCAAGGCTGTCCACAATGTTTTGTGTTAAATTGGTCCAACTTTCGCTCATGGCCACATTTCTAGTTTTTTTTGGATGCATAAGTTTGCTTTATGATATTTACCAGTCTAAGGAGACAGATTCCAAAGCCATCAACGAAGTAAAAGATTTTGTTTGTGTAGGAGAGGATCCGAAAGACTGGACATTAACGGAAGGTTTGAAGGACATGCAACGATGGTTAGAGAGTGTAAAGCAAACTAAAACCTCCTCAAATCATCATCTCTTCCAACTCCTATCTAAAACCACCCCTTAGATATCGCAAAAGGGCTCTATAATGAGTTTGCTCAAAAACAGATATGAAAGATCAAACTATCATGAAATCTCTTCTCTTTCAATACTGCTTCTTGTGCGAGTGGCTACTGTTTCTACTCCCTTTTCTTTGAGTGGGTCTATGCTCGAGTCCTTGAATGAAGTCTTTGAAATCATTCATTTTGTTGATAGAAAAACCAATCCTTCAAATCCTATGAATAAGATGAGATCCACGCTAGCCAAAGCAATGTGGGCTGATCAAGATTTAAACGTCCTGCTTCCGAAAATTAGCAAGAAATCTACAAATAATGAAGCATCAAAATTACGATCTGAAGTGGACCAAGCTATTGAGATCATAGGAGGGTTGAAACAAGCATTACCACCTCATGCAAAACTCGTATCTAATGAATTGGCCATAATTGCAAACTTCATCATTAAGAATTAAGTTTGCTTTGGAAGCTATACTTAAAATTGAAAAATTAGAAGGACTTGTTCAATGGTCTTTTCCTAGTGGAACTACAATCAATAGATTGATTACTGATGAAGTTCCACAAGTGCCGCGGAGGCAAGATATGCCACTTCAGATTTCAACAAAAGCTAGCGACACACCTCAGTTGATGATAGATTCTGGTAATCAAATTAGCGTCTCCATGGCTGCTCATGAGGAAATAATTGAGATTGTATAAGTTGGCTGATAATGACTGAGCTGCACATGCAATGTCTTTGGGCATGTATGTGAGTTTCTTTTTATTTTTGTAGTTTCTTGTTTATTTTCCTTCAATATCCCTGGACATATCAATTCTCGAAATATGAAAATTTATATCAACATCTTACATTGGAATCTATATTTATTTTGTTAATATCCTTTTTGTAATTGTTGTGCCTATGGTAATGGCATTGTGAAAAATAATTTACAGGTTCTAGGTCTTTGTGAATTGAGAAAACGTAGTGTTTGTTTTTATTGTAGATTGACAGAAAAACTAAGAAAAGGACACTTGCCCTCTTTCTTGGATCATGAAACAAGAAGCTAAGCATTTTAAACAAAATGACAAGACAATGAAATCAAATAGTATACAAACACACATGAGCTGACCAGACTGTCAAATCAGCAGAAACCAAAAATTAGTTTATGGCGTGTTTAATGTTTAAGTGTTATTGAGGTGTAATCGTGTAAGTATGTTTAATGGAAACAGGGCTTTTACTAAAAAACTTGACCTCTTCAAGGAGTGCAATACATAGTCTTGTATAATTCAATATTTTATGTAAGAATGCTATTGTTGAGTCCATAATATTAGAAACTGCGCAATTTAAAGAATATGAAAAGTCAACAAAAGCAAGTACTAATATACAAACTCAGGCATTGACAATGTATTGAGACCCAAGGAAAATGCGAAGTTACTGAACAATCTGTTCCCTTTTCCATCTTAGTCCATAAAATCTGTACATTCATCAATTGATTCATTTCCAACAAGCAGTGGCAGCAAAAAAAAACAAGTCTAAAATGCGAGGATCAATAGGTGGTTGTGTAGATGCTAATTTTGATAATACAAACTATTCTTCTCCAGTGCCCATGATCGGTTTATATGTAGCCAGAGCCACATTGGTATGTCTGCTATTAATGATTTTGGATGTTCTAACAGCTTTTTCGCGGTAGGAAGACATGGTTACCTTGTCGATTTTTCTCTCTCAACTCGGTCACACTAACTCTTCTTTCTGTGGTTACAAAACTTTCAGTAGATCTCACAACCACAATGCCTAGTGTCCAAGATCAACTATCTAACTCACTAGCACCACCTTGATATGTATATGCATGGGCTTCTTCTTGCCTTCCCTTGGAACAAATAGTGGGTCAGAGTGCTTCTCTAATGTTGCTGCTCTAAGCATAATTGTTATCACCATATCTGTTAATGTGAGTATTCATCTTGTTCCGCGTCCAACATATCATGATTTTGTGTTTCATGATGGCATTGCTTGTGATGTTTTGGTTCTTTGCTTTTGATATCAATAAGCAAAAGCAGTCTGCATTTGATTATATGAAGTGGAATTTTGTAAATTTGTAGGCTTAAAGAAGAGCTAAAAGATTCAGGAGAAAGATCAATTTTATTTCTACAGTGTGACTGTTAAATACAAAATGAAGTACAACTGAAAATAACTGTCTAAGAATCCCTGAAATAACTCCAACAAATTAGAACTGACTCAGAATAAGTCCTAAGTGACTGATTCAAATACTTAAACAACTAAATGACTTATTCAAACACAAAAAGGAAACAACACAAACTCTACTATCTGCATAACAAGTTCCATAATAACTTGCAGCAAATATAGCATTTTGCTAACAAATCTCCTCCTTGCTAATTTCGCCCCACTACGGTGCTCACGGTCTAATGACGATAGTCTCCCAAGATACAACGATCATACTAGTGATTTGTAGCACTCCGAATCACTAGTCTACGAACCAATCTATGATTCAATACTCTCTGAGACTCAAAAGCATGTAAAATAGAGAAAGACATTTTGATTTGACCTATTTGCTTTTCCTTCTAATTATATATCTATATTTTAAAACAATCCATCAAGTGAATATATATAGACTTTTATGTGTCTATTAGAAAAAGACACACCTCTTGGTGAATAGATACACCTTTTAGTCTATTATGTCTCTACACAATACCTCTTGGTGAATAGATACACCTTTTGGTCTATTATGTCTCTACACAATAGTACACACCTTTTTACATAATTTTCATTCAAATTATAAACAATTAAATAATATAATTAATTGTTCCAACAATCCCCCACATGAATGAAAATTGATCATCAAGTCTTTATATTATTGGTGGGATTTCTGAAAACTTGGTGCGAAATAGAAGAAAAACTTGATGCAATTGATCGAGGCTTGAGTTATACTCAATGTCCTTAAGACTATTTCGCCCCACTACGGTGCTCACGGTCTAATGAGGATAGTCTCCCAAGATACAACGATCATACTAGTGATTTGTAGCACTCCGAATCACTAGTCTACGAACCAATCTATGATTCAATACTCTCTCAGACTCAAAAGCATGTAAAATAGAGAAAAACATTTTGATTTGACCTATTTGCTTTTCCTTCTAATTATATATCTATATTTTAAAACAATCCATCAAGTGAATATATATAGACTTTTATGTGTCTATTAGAAAAAGACATACCTCTTGGTGAATAGATACACCTTTTAGTCTATTATGTCTCTACACAATACCTCTTGGTGAATAGATACACCTTTTGGTCTATTATGTCTCTACACAATAGTACACACCTTTTCACATAATTTTCATTCAAATTATAAACAATTAAATAATATAATTAATTGTTCCAACAATCCCCCACATGAATGAAAATTGATCATCAAGTCTTTATATATCCCCCACATAAATGGATTTTAAAAATCGTTTTAATGCAGACACACTTGAGAGAGCATTGGCGGAATAAAGTTACATCAGGAAAAGTGTCGTATAGAGACTTGAACTTACCCTAGTGAAATATTATCGGACTTACTTAGTGACGCAGTGGATATAGAAGATCTTGAACTGTTCACTTTTTGTAGTAAATCGAGACAATAATACTCACATAACTTCATCCCTATCATTATTGGTTCTTACGGTTTTGTCCATTTTGGTCCTGGACACAATCCTGGTTTCATGATAGATTTAGAGAATTTAGCCTGTCTCGTTCTCATAAATGCAACCCACATTTACTATCATATAGGTGACATTTTTATTTGTCATTAAATGCTTAGCATATCCTTAACTTCTTCTAAACACATTTTTTATCTTAGGAATGAGATAGGTGTGTTCTTCTCTCGAGTTTCATCTAACCAGTTTGCCTATTGAACCTAGTACATGGGATCTCCAATCAGCCAGGTTAGGTTTCCGCTGACTTTAACTCATTTTTTAGGCTTTTAAACTCATTCCCTCGATATCAGTTTACTTGATATTGACAAATCTTCAATTGATGACCATAAGTTTGTCTTCTCATTTCTCATTTTCTATGAAAATTATTCTATAATCAAGTAACTATTCAATGACAATCTTCGACATATAAGTCAAGATTTACCATTTTATGCATCATTTTATTCTGTCACTTGCGATTATTAGTCGGCATACATCTTATGCATTACCGAGACAATTGCATGCAATATGGAACATCCTCCAAGCTCTTTCAAAGCCATAATGTTACTTTTCTAGCTTATTAATGTGCACACAATCATTTAGATTCCATTGTGAATCTAACAATACTCTTATTTCTTTGAGGATTTCCATTCATACCAGCATTTCTTCCCTAAATTCACCATTTAAGATGTGTCTCTCAACATCTTTTGCGTGCTTTATTAGCAAACAACATGCTACATGTCATTAGGGACTAGTGAATTTCTCTCTGAGAAATCAAGGCTCCATTTCTCTCAAATAAATCCTTAAGTTATCAATTTAATTTGCTACATTTTAAGCAATTTATCCATCCACCTTGAATTAGATTTTAAAATCCATTTACTCTTTAAAGGATTCAACTTGATGGATTCAATCTCACTATTGATAACTTTTTTTTTTTTTAAACCATACATTATTCAATAAATGTCTCTTCAAATACTATATTGGGGATCATAATTTACTTTCTTTAATTCAAAAATAAAGACAAGAGTTTTATGCCCACCTCCACATCTTTCAAGTATTCATAAACATTTAATAATATATCTTCAACTTAAAAGATATAACTATCAAAATTAGGGATTGCGTACAACTAAATTGCTTTCGGCTCCCACAATTTTAGTGATCTCTTATGGTGATCCACACAACATTAATCCTTATTGTGTGGCACCCACACATATATAGTCTACCAATATATACCTTCATTGTTTCCATACACTGATTTAATAAATATATGTAAATAACTTTCTAACCCCATGACAAGCACGGTTGATGGACATCATATATGAGATAGCAACAATCACATACATACATCCACAATCTCAAAATAATGGCACAAAGGCCCTGCATGCCTCTGTTTGACCCGATCTTTTGCCCTCTTTGTGCAACAAGAAATTAATCCTTTTAAATAGACCACACCTACCGCAACAACAACCATCTCCAGCCATAGAGAGATTCTAATTTTTTTTTTTTTCACAAAATGCAAATGTATGCATCATAATCTCTATTTCTTGAAGTTGTTGCAACCCAATTTTGCACTTTTGGGGACATTCACACATATCTGCAAATTGCAGAGGGTAATCAAAATGTCAATTTACTTCATGGGAGTATTAAGACACATGTTTTCATAAAAATTCATTGACATATCATAATCATTAACAAATGCACATACATTGAATCGGATAAGACAAAATTTTTAATCACATCACTGATCACATGCATGCACCGATTCAAAAGAACCATACCTGTTCTATTGTAGTTTTTCTAACTGTCTTATAGTTATCTCAAATCTTGTTCATCAATGTGATCATGTGTCACTAGATGATTCCAAAACACTAGATACACCATGAAGCATTCACAATTTTATGTACCACGTAAGTTATAATCAAATCAATGTCTTCCTTTCTCGCGTCAAAGCATTCACTCAATATATATTGTAAAAAAAAAAAATCATACCTGTAGTAATCGTCACCATAATTCTAGAATTTGTGATTTTAAATGCTACCAACCGAAACCACGCATGAGAATTAGTCTTAAGAATGTTGGTGGGATTTCCGAAAACTTGGTGCGAAATAGAAGAAAAACTTGATGCAATTGATCGAGGCTTGAGTTATACTCAATGTCCTTAAGACTATTTCGCCCCATTGCGGTGCTCACGGTCTAATGACGATAGTCTCCCAAGATACAACGATCATACTAGTGATTTGTAGCACTCCGAATCACTAGTCTACGAACCAATCTATGATTCAATACTCTCTCAGACTCAAAAGCATGTAAAATAGAGAAAGACATTTTGATTTGACCTATTTGCTTTTCCTTCTAATTATATATCTATATTTTAAAACAATCCATCAAGTGAACATATATAGACTTTTATGTGTCTATTAGAAAAAGACACACCTCTTGGTGAATAGATACACCTTTTAGTCTATTATGTCTCTACACAATACCTCTTGGTGAATAGATACACCTTTTGGTCTATTATGTCTCTACACAATAGTACACACCTTTTCACATAATTTTCATTCAAATTATAAACAATTAAATAATATAATTAATTGTTCCAACAAGGATTACCTTGCCAGAGTTGTTGAATGCTTTGTAGGCCCAAGAGCAGAGAAGGTTGATGTGGCAAGAAAGCTCAATAGAAGGAGCTTTAAAGGCGAAGCATCACATCAATCTCAACACAAAGGGGAAGAAAAAGTATGAGAAGAAGAAGATTGCTGATGCAAATGAAGCCATTTCAACTGAAAATAGCAAAGTAGTGGCGACCAAAAAAGAAACTTCCCTCCTTGTCATCATTGCGGCAAGAAAGGGCATCCTCCTTTCAGGTGTTGGAAAAGGCCTAACATCAAATGCAACAAATGCAATCGCATGGGACAACATGAGAGAATCTGCAAGAATGGAACTTCACAACAAAATGAAGCTAAAGTTGCAGACAAACAAGAGGAGGATGGCTCAAGTTTTTAAAAGACTGTAACTTCGCTATTAAGTACCATTCTGGGAAGGCGAACGTTGTAGCTTATGCGTTGCAACCTGTTTTGCAAGTAGTTGTTCTAGCGACAAGTGGCTCACAGATAGTGGCTACACCAATCACATGACTTTCGATTGTGCTCTCTTTAAGGACTTGGATACATCAGTTAAATCCAAGGTAAAAATTGGCAATGGTGAGCACATCGTTGTTGAAGGAAGAGATACCGTTGTCATCGAAAGTTTCTCAGGTACAAAAGTCATTAAAGATGTATTATTTATGCCTAATATTAACCAAAATCTGTTAAGTGTGGGGCAGCTGATTGAAAGAGGGTTTAAGGTTGTTTTTGAGAACAACCAATGCTTAATCAAAGATGCAACAGATGAAGAAGTGTTCAAGATCAAGATGAAAGGCAAGAGTTTTTCATTAGATCCATTGCAAGAAGAGCAAGCACTTACTTACTCCTCAAATGACAACATAACTGAGATCTGGCACAAAAGATTGGGTCATTTTCATCATGCTGCAGTGCTGAATTTGCAAAGAAAAGAGCTTGCTCAAGGACTGCCCCAGCTTGAGTCAGAAATACATGCTTGCAAGGCTTGTCAATATGGCAAGCAAGCGCATCTTCCATTTCAGAATTCTGTTTCGAGAGCAATAAAGAAGCTGCAGCTTATTCACACTGATCTTGCTGGGCCTTAAAGAACTCCTTCACTCAAGGGAAGTAAATATTACATAATTTTTATTGATGACTTCTCTCGTATGTGCTAGATTTATTTTCTTAGATTCAAGTCAGAGGTTGCTGGAATCTTTTGGAGATTCAAGCAATGAATTGAAAATCAGAGCGAGAGTCCCATTTAAATGTTGAGTTCAGATAATGGCAAGGAGTTCACTTCAAATCAATTCAATCAGTTTTGTGAAGAAGCCGGCATTGATCATCAATTGACAGCTTCGTACACTCCACAACAAAATGGAGTCAGTGAGAGGAAGAATAGAACAATCTTTGAGATGGCAAGATGTATGATGCATGATAATGATTTGCCTAAGGAGTATTGGGCTGAAGCAACAAACACTGCAGTGTTCTTATTGAATAGGCTTCCTACAAAAGCTGTGAATGGGAAGACTCCTTTTGAGGCATGGTATGGTTTCAAACCCAATTTGAAAAATCTAAAAATATTTGGTTGTTTGTGTTTTACTCACGTGCCACAGATTAAGAGGGACAAGCTGGACAAGAAGGCTGAACCAGGAATCTTTATAGGCTATAACAACACCTCAAAAGCCTATAGAGTTTTCCAGCCTCAATCCAGAAAAATACTGATCAGCAGAGATGTTGTCTTCATGGAGGCAGAAAAGTGGGATTGGAATTCAGCAAATGAAAAAGACCCTATTCACGTGCAGCCTAGCGAAGATGATGTTGATGACCAACCAATCAGAGGAACTAGATCACTTGCAGACATCTATGCAAGATGCAATGTTGCGGTAATGGAACCAGCTGGAGTACAAGAAGCGATGCAAGACATAAAATGGATTTTAGCTATGAAGGAAAAATTGAGTATGATTGAAAAGAATCATACATGGAAGCTTGTACCAAGGCCAGAAAGGTGATTGGAGTTAAATGGGTTTTCAAAACAAAACTCAATGCAGATGGTTCTATAAACAAGCACAAAGCGAGGCTCATCGTGAAGGGATATGCACAAGTTTTTGGCGTAGATTTTTCAGAAACATTTGCTCCCATGGCCAGACTTGATACCACCAGATTGCTCCTTGCGATGGCAGCTCAAAGTGGCTGGAAAGTGTTTCAGCTTGATGTAAAATCTACTTTTTTAAATGGCCTTCTTAAAGAGGAGATTTTTGTAGAACAACCTGATGGTTTTGTTGTGCAGGATCAAGAAGATAAAGTGTACCTATTGAAGAAAGCTTTGTATGGCCTCAAGCAGGCTCCAAGAGCTTGGTATAGTCGGATCGATGATCATTTGATCGGCTTAGGCTTTCAGAAAAGCTTAAGTGAGGCCACCTTACATGTAAGAAAAGAAGGCACTAACATTACCATTGTTTCTATCTATGTTGATGATCTTTTGATCACAGGAAACAATCAGCTGCTCATTGATGAGTTTAAATATAACATGCTCAAGGAATTTGAGATGACAGATTTAGGATTAATGACCTACTTCCTTGGTCTTGAAGTGCTGCAGCAGAGGAATGAAGTTTTTGTCTTCCAAAAGAAATATGCAAAGGAGATTTTGAAGAAATTTCACATGGAGAGTTGCAAAGCTATAGACACACCAATGCAAGCCAAAGTGAAGTTCTGCCAAGATGATGGGACTCCCAAAGTGAATGAGAATCTCTATAGAAGCTTGATTGGTTGTCTCATGTACCTCACAGCTCCTAGGCCTGACATTATGCAAGCTGTAAGTTTTCTCTCCAGATTTATGCATTGTGCAAGTTAAGAGCACTTGCAAGCTGCGAAGAGGATTGTCAAATATATTAAAGGAACTGTTGATTTTGGAATTAAATATGTTAAATGTGATAATTTTCAGCTGGTTGGTTTTTCTGATAGTGATTGGGCAGGT
The DNA here is from genome assembly GCA_039657345.1 of Stephania japonica. Taxonomy (NCBI): domain Eukaryota; kingdom Viridiplantae; phylum Streptophyta; class Magnoliopsida; order Ranunculales; family Menispermaceae; genus Stephania; species Stephania japonica. Next base: position 52,890,966 of record CM077558.1, read on the forward strand.
TCAACTGATGCTATGAAGAGCACAACTGGTTTTTGTTTCAGTCTTGGATCAGGTGTGATCAATTAATTGGTGTTCAAAGAAGCAAGAAGTTGTTGCTCAAAGCACTGCAGAAGCTGAATTCATAGCTGCAACAGCTGCAGCAAATGAGGTCATCTGGTTGAGGAAAATCCTTCATGATTTGAGTTTGAAGCAACAAGAATCAACACAAATCTTTGTTGACAACCAAGCTGCCATTTCAATCTCTTCTAATCCAGTGTTTCGTGGCAAGACAAAGCATTTCAAGATCAAGTTTTATTATCTCAGAGAAGTTCAAAAGGAAGGGGAAGTTTCGTTAACTTATTGCAGATCGGAAGATCAGATAGCCGATGCATTCACCAAAGCCTTGCCTAAGATTAAATTTGAAGAACTCAGGAACAAGATGGGAGTTTGCAGCTTCAAAGGCAAGGAGGTGTGTTTGAAATATGCCTTAGAAGCACCAGAAAATAATGCAAACTTGTGATACATGCTGCAGAATGTGACTTAGTCTTGAAGACCATGTCTTTAATTCAATTTCTAGTTGTTGCTGTTTTGTAGGATTTTAGTTTTGACTCAGTTGTTGAGTCATGGATCCTGTTTTTTAGCTATTAGTTTAGTGACTTTCAGTTATGTTTTGACTTCTAGTTATTATTTTGTGTATTTAAGTACGTTGTCAAGTTGAATGAAAGTATTGGAGTTCTTAGTTCATGCCTAAAATCTGTCCTACCTCTTTCATATTTATAGTTTTATAACACTATCCTCCCTATATTCTTTCATTTGAGCAATTGTTGAATTTTCTGGAAGTGGCAGAATTTCATCTGTGTCCACCATCTCCCATAGACCATTTGTTTCCAAGTAGGACTCCATTTTCACAGACCATGCATGGTAACCTTCACCTGTGAAAACTGGAGGTACAGCCAAGAAGTTGCTGCCTGCCATTAATGAAGGTAGGTGTTTAGGCTTTGGTTGATAGGTTCCTCACTGATTCACTCACACAGGTCCTCTAAGAAAACAGCTCTGACACCACTTTGTAGGCTTAAAGAAGAGCTAAAAGATTCAGGAGAAAGATCAATTTTATTTTCTAGAGTGTGACTGTTAAATACAAAATGAAGTACAACTGAAAATAACTGTCTAAGAATCCCTGAAATAACTCCAACAAATTAGAACTAACTCAGAATAAGTCCTAAGTGACTGATTCAAATACTTAAACAACTAAATGACTTATTCAAACACAAAAAGGAAACAACACAAACTCTACTTGTAGCAAATATAGCATTTTGCCAAAAAAATGGAAAAAAGAGTATGCTTCGTAGATTGAAAGCATCCTACTTGTATAGTTATGATGCAAATCCTCAGTTCATAATGTGTAAAGATCCTGTCAGCTCCTTTGCGGGTATGATTTGCTTAATTTGTTCATGCCTTCTATTTGCATCTCTTGCTTCTGCACGATTGCGCTTTTGTGAAAAGAATTCTGATTATAAATGGTCAATGAAAATCATAGCAGTAAGCCAAACCCTTCCCATTGTTGTGGGTACTTTTGCTACAACATTTAGGTGTTTCACCATGTTCTTAAACTAAGCAGTGGGGCCGTATAGGCTCCCAAATCTGAAAGGTCTAGTAATTGATGCTGATGCAGTAATGACTGCAAACCACCTTGTTCGACGAACTGGTCAAGGCTTTTGGATTAATATGACATGGGTTTTCAAATTGTTTTGTATTTTTGCGAACCAAAATTTTCTTATGGTTGCCTACTGTAAAGACATTGAGAAAAGTAATGAAACTCACAGATAAGGCAACTCGAGAGTTATCAAGAAGCGGGAGAAGAACGAAAAAAAGAGCACGGAAGAGTGTGTGAACGGAAAGTTGGATGATTCAAGCTATTATTCTCCAATGCCTGTTGCAGCCACATTGTTATGTCTACTCCTTATAATTTCTTATATTTGTTTCTTTTTCGCAACATGAACAGTTAGATACATTAAGAAGCATTTAAAGCTTGTCCTTACTAACGAATAGACTGAGAAACCAGTGAAACACATTTAAGCAACTTCTTGATCATGAAAGAAAAGCTAAGGGGAAGAAACTTCTTGAAAGGCTTAACAAATTAAAGAAAAGAAAAGTCAAATAATAATACAAGGTACATCTGACAAAAAAAAAAGGAATAAGGAACAAGCTACATATTAATAGAATTATATAGTATGGTCTATAATTAGTTTTCATAGCTACTTTTAATCCTTGATGGAACCTATGAACTACAGACGGAAAGCTAAACCCGTTTCCTGAAAACAAATAAGAATAAAAATTGAACTTTGAGATTCTCTCTACCTGAAAGAGTGTTGGAGATCTCACATCGCATGTATGTGTGAATCAACTTTTATCCCACTCTATTCATTGTCACTAGTTCAATCTCTATGACGGCCAATTTAACATTTATAATTAATATTGCTGGAATATTTCTTTCATTTTTTACCTTCACTGAAATTGGTTGATCTAGAATGACGACTTTCCTCGGACCAGTTTCGTTGGAGAAATGGACAATGGTAAGTAAAGGTAAGGCCACCAATATCTGAAATAGCATTCTTAAGTGTCCATCAGAATTATGTTATAAGAATAAATATTATTAAGTAAAACCAGGTACAAAATGATTCCTATCTCAGTGGTACTGGTACTCGTAAATATCCCCATTGCCACATAACATACTTCTCCTTTTAAGAGAGCCTGATCTTTCAAATGCTTCAGTGAAGTTGTCCAAATTGTCCTTTTTGCCATTGATTTATAAACTCTTTTTGTGACAAAATCAAAGCTGCCTTAAACATTACGAGGGAAATAAATGAAATTTGATTCAAAACTTTGTGCATAATTGGACAATTCAAGGCTGATTTCCAATTATTCCTCTCCATTGTTGTGGAGTAATCTAAAACCTATAGTGTTGTCCTTTTAAAATAAAATAAAACAACAACAACAACAACAACAACAACAACAACAAGAAGCAAAGAGGAAAACAAATACACGAACGAACTTGATATTTCTTTTTTTTGGTTAGAAACTTGACATCTGTTTTGGATTGTGAAACAAGAAAATGTGCAATTTAAATAATATGACAAGTCAACAAATGCTAAGAAGCATACAAACACACATTTGCATCAACAATGCTTGCAAAAACTAAGAAATCACGGCCGGATTTACTAAACAGCGTGCTTCTTCCAAAAAGTTTTGAGACATCTACAGAAAATGAAGCATCAAATTCTGAGTCTCAAGTGAAGCTAGCAGTTCGGATCTCGAAATGGTTGAAATATGCATTGCCGCCAACTGCAAAAGTCGCTTCTAATGAATTTGCTATCATTACAGACTTCATCGTAGAGCATCGAGATTACAGCTCAATCGAAGATTTATATGAGTTTTTGGAGCAGATGTTTGTCAACACGTAGAACAGATAAGCTTTCTCTAATTCTTCAATTTTTCGATCGATCTGGTGAATGTGTTGTTATTTTAGGTCAATCACTTGTATTGTCTTCTGAAGTTGAAGATTAATTATGAATGTAAATGGATAATAACTATGGTTTATGTAACGGTAACGGACAACTAGGTGTCTGGCACCGACCGCACTGACTAATCCACGTTCGGGAATTGTCGAACCTCATATGAGGAGCGACCCTCCTAACCCAGTTTTTCTCATTCATGAGGCTCGAACTTGAGACCTAGCTTAAGGGGAACCAAGTCCCTTACCACTTGGGCTAATCAGTTGTTGGTCAACCAGGGTTTTTGTACTATAACAGTCAACTAGGGTTTATGTACCAGGTAACTAGGGTTTATGTAACGGGTAACAAGTGACCATCAACAAAAACAACAAAAAACAACATAGCCTCAGTCCCAAATTAATTGGGGTCGGCTACATGAATCAAACTCTTCCATTGTGCTCGATTTGGAGCAATTGATGGTGAACATTCCAAATCATTCAAGTCACTCCTAATTAATTCATCCCAAGTTAACTTCGGTCTGTCTCTACCTCGTCGAATTTCTTCCATTATGCTCGATTCAGTTTCTCTGAATAAAATCACATAGCTAATATGCCATATAAATGTAATGAAGTTGATGTTCATGAAGTTTTTGACACCAGAAACACTGCAAAAATATTTTGTAGTGTACTTCTAGAGTTCCATTTCAAATTTTATCATATTGTCTCAGGTGTGGTGATTGCAATTTAAACCCAAAAGAGCATTAGATGTTGGTGACGTTTTTCATTTTCGTCACAAAACAATGTATAGCAGTTTCATATAAGAGTTGTTGTAGCAAAGCCCAACAAGTACCACAAGCAGTTTCTTATGGGAAAAGAGAAGTAAGAAGGTTAAAGAGATGGAGGTATTCCTTACATCAATAGGCTCCTTTAATTTGTAGAGAAATATCTAGCTCCTGTGGGTCTTGAATTTTCTTGCTTTTTGTGCATATCTGATTTATTTTTTTGCTTTGCTTTCTATTTATGTCTTATATGCATACTTTTTTGGTCACTTTTTTTTATTGACGTTGTCAAACAAGAACCAAGTTATATATTAATCAAATACTTTCACTCTAGTCAATTAAGCAGTTGATGATGGGCTTTCATGATGTGCTTTTAATGATCTATTTAATGCATCTCAAGCTATCTTATATTGCCAAATTCTCCCAATTTCTAATTTTGTGGAGTTTTCTAACTGGAACATTTGTAGGCCGATCATTGTTAACTAGGATAGAGAAAAAAAATGTTGTAATAGAGGCGTTTGAAGAAATTTATGAAAGTTTTAAGACTTGGGCATTGCCCTTTTTCACCACATTTCCATATTGAATAAGCCAAAAGCTGAAATAGTTCATCAATTGGAAAGTTTCCCCTACAGGAAATAACGACACCAATATTGATTGATTGAATTCAAAGGAAATAACGACGATGACAAACACAAAAGTAACCCATAGAAGAGTCTTAAAACTCTCTCAACCACAATCACTCAAAGAGTGCCCAATTACATTCAAAACACCAAGATATCTAATCCCACCAACTCATCCCTATTTATATTATCTTATACTCACAAACTCTACCTGACCTAAATGTGGGATCTTATCATTGGACACCTCCAAAGATGACCTACAAATGCCCTGTTAGAAAACTCGACTCAGTAGAAAATGAAGAAATTCGACAATGTAGGGGTAAACTGAAGCTAACTTGTGACGCATTAATTAGGAAGGATTTAAAGAATTTGGACAACACAACAACAATTGCACTAAATCAAGCGTAATGCAAGAGTTTGATCCAAGTAGTCGACCCCAACTAATTTAGGATTGAGGCTTTGTTTTTGTTGTTGTAATCACAATTCTTCAAATACACAAATCTTATTTAAATTTCTTGACCTTTTCTTATGATTCACAAAGCATTTATACATTTTGGTGATTCTGGAATTAATCTACAGGTTTGAGGTCCTTATTGACTGCTAAAAACAAAGTGTTTGCCCTTATTGTGGATTGGCTGAAAAAATAAGGAAAAGAGAAAATTAATCCTGACCTCTTTCTTGGATTCTGAAACAAGAAACTCTGCAGTTTAAAGAATATGGCAAGAAAATGAAAGCAAGTAGTATACAAACACAAATTTGAGTTAACAAAGCCTGTCAAACCAAGAAAAATACTGAATTACTCGGCTATTTAATTCACAACAAATAGTTAGAGCAAAAGAGAGGAAATTAAAATGGGAACATCAAAAGGTGGTTGTGTGGATGCTAATTTTGATGATGCCAACTATTCTTCTCCAATTCCCGTTATTGGTTTGTACATAGCAGGAGCTACATTGGTATGTTTACTATTAATGATTTTGGATGTTCTAACAGCTTTTCGTGGTAGGAAGATATGGTTACCTTGTCGATTCTTCTCTCTCAACTTGGTCACACTAACTCTTCTTTCAGTCATTACAAAACTTTCGGTGGATCTCACAACCACAATGCCTAGTGTCCAAGATCAACTATCTAAACTAACTAGTACCACCTTGATATGCATATGCATGGGCTTCTTCTTGCGTTCCCTTGGAACAAATAGTTGGTCAGAGTGCTTCTCAAATGTTGCTGCTCTAAGCATATTGGTTGTCACTATTTTATCTAATGTGTGTATTCAATTGCATACTGGCGTGATCATTTTGTTTCGTGTCCAGCATATCGTGATTTTGTTTTTCATGATGGCATTGCTCATGATGTTTTGGTTCTATGCTTTTGATAGCTATAACAAAAAGCAGCTGCATTTGATTATATGAAGTGGAATTTCGCAAATGGTAAAAAGAGTGTTGAATTTTTGCCTCAGCTGCTGCAGTATTTATTTGTTTGATTTAGTCTAATGTTTCAGTTGTTACTTCCTTGTTTTTAGATTAGTTTCTTTGACTGATCTTGGTGTATCAGTTGTAGTGGCATTATTTTAGGAGTAGTTTCCTTATTTTCTGATTTTCAGTTAGTATTTTTTTTTGTGTATTTAAGCTATTCAACTTAAATGAAATCAGCAGACTACTGCAGAAATATTTCTTCTTCATCCTTGTTTCTTGTCTCTGCTTCTTTAAACTCAATTTACTACTTTGATATTCCTTCAAAATTGGTATCAGAGCAGTCATCTTGAGGGACCTATAACTGAGTAAAATCCACCATTGAAAGGCCTAGATATCCATCTACTTTCATGGATTCAGAATCACTTGAAAAGCCCTTCACTTCACTGGCACCACCAGTGTTTAATGGTGAAAACTACCATGTATGGGCAGCCAGGATGGAGGCATATCTAGAGGCGCATGATCTCTGGGATGCTGTTGAAGAGGACTACGAAGTTCCTCCATTGCAGGAAAATCCAACAATGGCGCAGCTCAAGAATCACAAGGAGAAGAAAACTAGAAAGTCCAAGGCTAAAGCCTCTTTGTTTGCAGCAGTCTCGAAGAAGTTTTTGTCGAATCATGACAAAGAAATCAGCATTTGAAGTTTGGAATTTTCTCAAGAGTGAGTACGAAGGAGATGAAAGGATTAGAGCAATGCAAGTCTTTAATCTGATACGAGAATTCCAACTACAAACAATGAAGGATTCGGAGACCATCAAAGAGTATTCCGACAAATTACTACTAATTGCCAACAAAGTAAGATTACTCGGATCTGAATTTCCCGACTCTAAATTGGTTGAAAAAATTATTGTGACTGTTCTGACAGATTTGAATCAGCCATTTCTTCTTTGGAAAATACTAAAATTCTATCAAAGGTTAGCTTGGCAGAATTGTTAAGTTCCTTGCAGGCACAAGAACAAAGAAGGCTCATGAGATCTGAAGCGGCTGTTGAAGGTGCATTAGCTGCGATAACTCAGTTCAACCAAGGAGGAAAAGGGAAGAAATATGAGAAGAACAAGAAAGGAAACTCAGTTTTTGATTCCCCTAAAACTAATATGGGAACAAAATCTGATTTCCCTCCTTGTAAACATTGTGGAAGAAAAGGTCATCCACCTTTTAAATGTTGGAGGAGACCCGACCAGCAGTGTGAGAAATGTCAAAGAGAGGACATCATCAAAAGATATGTAGAAGCAATCCTCAAAAAAGAAATGTGACTCAAGGCAATCTTCAACATAAAAATGCAGCTCAAGTTGTTGATCAAGAAGAAGAGGAGGAGCAACTTTTTGTTGCATCTTGTTTCACCTCAAGTAATGCAAGCGATAAGTGGCTTGTTGACAGTGGTTGCACAAATCATATGACCTTCGATCGAGATCTCTTCAAAGAGCTCGACACATCTATAACCTCCAAAGTCGAATTGGCAACGGAGACTTCATTGCAGTCAAGGGAAAAGGAACTATAGCAATCGAAAGTGTTTCAGGTACAAAGCTAATCAAAGATGTATTGTTTGTACCTAACATAAGCCAAAATTTGTTGAGTGTAGGTCAACTACTCGAAAGGGGTTTCAAAGTAATCTTTGAAAGCAATCAATGCTTAATCAAAGATTCGAGAGGAGAAGATGTGTTCAAAGTCAACATGAAGGGAAAGAGCTTCATACTAGACCCTTCGAAGGAGGAGAATGCAGCTTATTCAGCCATGAAGTCTACCACAGAATTGTGGCACAAAAGACTTGGTCACTTTCATCATGCAGCAGTGTTGAATTTGCAAAGAAAAGAGTTGGTTCAAGGCTTACCTCACTTAGAAGCTGAATTACCAGATTGCAAGACATGTCAATTTGGAAAGCAAACAAGACTTTCTTTCAAGCAAGCAACTTGGAGGGCTACTAAAAGGCTGCAACTAATCCACACAGATTTGGCTGGACCTCAAAGAACTCCTTCACTTAATGGGAGTAAGTACTACATTGTTTTTATTGATGATCACACTAGAATGTGTTGGATTTATTTTCTTAAATTCAAGACAGAAGTTGCTGGAATTTTTTGGAAGTTTAAGCAGTGGATTGAAACTCAAAGTGGCTACCAAATTCAAGCCTTAAGGTCTGATAATGGCAAAGAATACACATCAAATCAGTTCAACACGTATTGTGAAGAGGCTGGAATCGAACATCAACTTACTGCTCCATATACTCCTCAACAAAATGGAGTAAGTGAGAGGAAGAATCGTACAATAATGGAGATGGCTAGATGCATGCTTCATGAGAAGAGTTTGCCAAAGGAGTATTGGGCTGAAGCTGCACATACTTCAGTTTTTCTTCTCAACCGGCTTCCTACAAAAGCAGTAGACGGGAAGACACCATTCGAAGCTTGGTATGGTTTCAAACCTTCTCTGAAAAATTTAAAAGTGTTTGGATGCTTGTGTTTTGTTTATGTGCCTCAGATCAAAAGAGATAAGCTAGATAAAAAGGCAACTGCTGGAATTTTTGTGGGATATAGCACAATTTCTAAAGCTTATAGAGTTTTCCAACCTCATACAAGGAAAATTCTAATAAGTAGAGATGTGCACTTCATGGAAAATGAGATTTGGGACTGGAATGGAGAGAAATCAGCCTCAAATTTACTTCACAATTCAAAGTTTCAGCTGAAGGAAGATGAATTGATTGATGATATTCCAATTAGAGGTACAAGATCACTTGCTGAAATTTACCAAAGGTGCAATGTAGCAATTCTTGAACCTGCTGATTTTTGGGAAGCTGAAAATGATCCCAAATGGTGAGCTGCAATGGAAGAAGAACTGAACATGATCGAGAAGAACCAAACTTGGGAGCTTGTGAAAAGACCTGCTGACAGAAAAGTGATTGGAGTGAAGTGGGTATTCAGAACTAAGCTGAATGCAAATGGCTCAATCAACAAGCACAAAGCAAGGCTTGTTGTAAAGGGGTATGCTCAAATTTATGGTGTTGATTTTTCTGACACATTTGCTCCTGTTGCTAGATTGGATACTATTAGATTGCTACTAGCCATTGCCGCACAAAAGGGCTGGAAAGTGTATCAGCTGGATGTTAAGTCTGCTTTTTTGAATGGTTTTCTCGAGGAGGAGATTTACGTCGATCAGCCGGAAGGATTTGCAATTAAAGGCCATGAAGATGAAGTTTATCTACTAAAGAAAGCTTTGTATGGGCTAAAGCAGGCACCTAGAGCTTGGTACAGTAGAATTGATGAGCATTTGATGAAGTTGGGTTTCAAAAAAAGCCCAAGTGAAGCTACCCTCTACATCAAAGGTGATGAAGTCAATTTTGTGATTGTTTCTTTGTATGTTGATGACTTGCTGGTTACAGGTAGCAATGTCAATCTTGTTGAAGATTTCAAACAAGATATGCAAAGGACATTTGAGATGACAGATTTGGGAGAGATGGCTTACTTTCTCGGAATGGAGATCAAACAAAAGCAAAATGAGTTTTTTGTTTGTCAAAAGAAGTATGCAAGAGAGATTTTAAAGAAGTTCAAAATGGAGAATTGCAAAGAAGTGGCTACTCCAATGTGTCAAAAGGAAAAGCTGAGCAAGAACGACGAATCTGGAAGAGTTGACGAGACTTTTTACCGAAGTATGGTTGGTTGTCTCATGTATCTCACGGCAACTAGACCGGATATTTTACATGCTGTAAGTGTCTTATCCAGATTTTCTAATAGTGCAACTAAAACTCATCTTACAGCAGCTAAGAGAGTTATGAGATATGTTAAGGGAACACTTAATTTTGGAGTTATGTTTTGTGCAAATCAGAATTGTGTTCTGCAGGGATATTCAGACAGTGATTATGGTGGTTCTGATGATATGAAGAGTACTTCAGGTTATTGTTTTAATCTAGGTTCAGGGGTGTTCACTTGGTGTTCTAAGAAGCAAGATATTGTTGCACAATCCACCGCAGAAGCTGAATTTATTGCTTCTACAGCTGCTGCGAATCAAGCATTGTGGCTTAGGAAAGTGTTGATTGATCTAAATTTGAAGCAAGAAGGAAGTACAGAGGTGTTTGTGGACAATCAAGCAGCAATTGCTATCTCAAACAATCCTGTTTTTCATGGAAAAACAAAACACTTCAATATCAAATTATTTTTTCTCAGAGATGTGCAAAAGGGAGGATCAATTAAGTTGAAGTACTGCAAGACAGATTATCAACTGGTGGACATCTTCACCAAAGCCTTACCAACAAGCAAGTTTGAATTCCTGAGAGAAAAGCTTGGAGTGTGCAGCAACTGAAGCAAGGAGGAGTGTTGAATTTTTGCCTCAGCTGCTGCAGTATTTATTTGTTTGATTTAGTCTAATGTTTCAGTTGTTACTTCCTTGTTTTTAGATTAGTTTCTTTGACTGATCTTGGTGTATCAGTTGTAGTGGCATTATTTTAGGAGTAGTTTCCTTATTTTCTGATTTTCAGTTAGTATTTTTTTTGTGTATTTAAGCTATTCAACTTAAATGAAATCAGCAGACTACTGCAGAAATATTTCTTCTTCATCCTTGTTTCTTGTCTCTGCTTCTTTAAACTCAATTTACTACTTTGATATTCCTTCAAAGAGTATGCTTCATAGATTGAAGGCTTCCTACTTGTATAGTTATGATGCAAATCCTCAGTTCATGGTATGTAAAGATGCTGTCAGCACCTCTGCGTGTATGATCTGCGCACTTTGTTCATGCATTCTATTTGCATCTCTGGCTTCTGAAAAGCTGGGCTTTTGTGAAAAGCTTTCTGATTATAAATGGTCAATGAATATAATCGTTGGACACTCGGTTGTTGGTGTCCTTTCAATACACTTCAATTTGTATGCAAACATCGATATGCAAATAAATGGACACCAAAAACATTCGGGTGTGTTCCAGGTGTTCCAAAACCAGTCGATAACCAAATCATTTTCCATTTTTTTTGGTTTCTCACGAACGCTGTCGGCCCCATATGGGGGCGGCCATCCCAACCCCTTTTTTTTTATTTACGAGACTCGAACTCAAGACCTCGCTTAAGGGGAACCAAGTCCCTTAGCACTTGGGTTTTAGGGTTTTCATATTGTTTCGGGTGATGTGGTTGGAATTTAAACCCAAACGAGTATTACATGTTCGTGACGTTTTTCATTTTCGTCACAAAAACAATGCGAAGCAGTTTCATGTAAGAGTTGTGGTAGCAAAAGCCCAAAAATTACCACAACTAGATTCTAATGAGAAAAGAGAAGTAAGAAGGATAAAGAGATGGAGGTATTCCTCACATCAATAGGCTCCTTTAATTTATAGATAAATATCTAGCTTTTGTGGGTCTTGAGTTTTCTTGGTTTTTTTGTCCATTTCGGATCGTTTGCTTACTTTGCTTTCTATTTATGTCTTATATGCATGTTTTCTTGGTCACTTTTATCATATAGTAATCAAACGCTTCCACTCTAGTTGATTTAAAGCAGTTGCTGATGTGCTTTCATAATCTATTTAATCCTTCTTAATTAATGCAGCTCGAGGTATCTTATATCGTCAAATTCTCCCAAGTTTTAATTTTGTTGAATTTTCTAACTGAAACATTTGTAGGCCGATCATCGTTAACTAGGATAGAGAAAAAATGTTGTATACGAGGTGCTTGAAGGTATTTATGAAAGAGTAGAACTTGGGATTTGTCCCTTTTCACCCCATTTCCACATTGAGTAAGCCAAAAGCTGAAATAGCTAATCAATTGGAAAGTTCCTATTAGAGGGATGTGTGAACCAGAAATTTTGAACATGAGAGAGACATTTTACCAAATAGAAAATGATAGCACCCATGTGTGTGTGATTTATTGTGTGCAATTTTGCTGTGCTATCATAGGGTTATCTCCATCAATTGCACTAAATCGAGCTCAATAGAAGAGTTCGATCCTTGTAGTCGACCCTAATTAATTTGGTACTGAGGCTATATTGTTGTTGTTGTTGTTGTTGTTATTGTTGTTGTTGTATCATAGGGTTACTCTATTCAAATCTACATAAAATTACAACAGAACAAACAAATAAAATGACCCCCATGAAAGGGTTGATGATTTTGGAAGTCTCCTTTTCCACTCCGTATTGGAGACAGGGCGTGGGCGTAGTGAACACTCCAACTTGTGCCCGTCAACATGCAAGTCTAGTCTAGTTTTCTGAGTGTCAGGCAATTGGCATACAATGTAGAAGAACTGACATCCACATTTGATTAAAAATAGATTTGTCCAATGAAGCACAAAGAAAACAAGACAACTTCTTATACTCTTTTCCTACAAAATCTGGTTTCAATTTCAAGAGGAGAAGGCAAAATGAGAAACCAAGGGTGTGTGAATGGAACACTAGATGAGGCCAACTACTCTTCTCCCATGCCTGTGATAGGATATGTAGCTGTGGCCACTTTGATATGCTTATTGTTTATGCTTTTTGATATCTTTGCTGGTTTTCGTGAGAAGAAGAGATGGATCCCTTGTCGATTCTTCCCTCTAAATTCAGTCACACTGACCCTTGTTGCGATAGCTACAAAACTCCCAGTTGATCTCACAACTCCCATGCCTAGTGCTCAAGATCAGTTCTCCAAACTCACTGGCACTATGTTAGTGTGCATTTACATGGGTTTTATTATGCCTTCTCTTGGGCTTACTAGAAAATCCGAGTGCTTCTCAAACATGGTTTCCTTGACTATATTTGTGGCGACTGTTTTTGTCAATAGTTGTATTCAAATGCACACTGGTGTGATCTTTTTGTTCAGAGGAGAGAACATCATAGTTTTGTGGTTTATGATGTTATTGCTTGTTACACTATGGATTTCCGCTAAGATAGTCAATACCCAGAAGGAAATCTCTACTGACTACATCAAAGAGCAGTTCACAAACGGCAAGGGGAGTTTGCTAAGAAGATTGAAAGTGTGTTATTTGCATAGCTATGCCACAAATCCTCAATTTTCACTTTGTACAAAATTAATATGTCCTAGTACTTGTGCGATCTGCGTAATATGCACAGCCATATTAGTGCGAGGAATCATTCGATTATTTGTCTTGAAAGAGTTGGTGGTATGCAAAAGAACTTCTGATTACAAATGGTCAATGTGGGCAATTGTTGCGAGTCAGGTAATCACTGTATTTGTGGGCTGCTTGGGCACCATTCTCAGACTAGTCACCATGGCCGAACATGTGGAGGGAGATGATCTCAAAGATGCATGTGAAGGCATTATCGATAACTGTTGGCTTGGAAATAGAGCTGTCACAGTTTTTATTTCCCCACCCATTGCAGTGGTTGTGTGGATTGAAGGTTTGGTCATAGCACCATATACAATTGTAGCAAAACTAGTGAAAGGTTTTAGGGAGGGAAGAGAATCAGATGATGGAGGCTGTTTCAGTATTTGCAAGCCTGATGACGATGATAATAATGATGCCATGAAAGAATTTAAGTGGATTCAAACGAGGGAGATGGGATTGGATGATTGGACATTAAAGAAAGGTTTGCAGGACATGAAGAGATGGGTAGAACCAGTAAACAAAATCAAATCCTCGAATCATCTCATCAAGCTCTTATCAGAAACTCCATCTCGAGACTCTCTTACAATATTCTTGATTCAAAATCATTCTGATCCTGCAAAGCAAAGGTACAAAATATCTACCCTTTCAATGGTAATTCTTACAAAAGTTGCCACCATCTTCATTCCATCCACAATGAGTCATTCCTTATTCAATTCGTTGGACGAAGTTTTAGAAGTCATTCATTATATTGATAGGAGAATGAATGCTTCAAGCTTTAAAAGTAAGACGAAATCTATAGTTTCAAAAGCTTTATGGGCAGGTAAATCCGTCAAATCTTTCAACATGGAACCTAAATTTGTAGGTTCAACATTCGGATTACTATTGGACCAGGCGATTGAGAACATCATAGATTTGAAGCAAAGACTAATCTTAGAAGATGATGTTAATGTTAAGGAAGAAGTTGCTGTGATCATTGACTTCATCGAGCACAAATCTTATGCCTCAATTGAAGAATTGATTAACAATGTACAACAACTATATGTTGACATGTTAAACAAATTTCTCACTCAACTCCCAGGCGTCATATTTAAGGATATTGTTGAGAGTCCTCCTGAAGACTTGGAAGAGAGAGTAAAACTTGCATTGAAGATTGTCCATAAAATTGAAAAATTGGAGGCCTTTCTTCAATGGTCATTTCCGGTTGGAACTACTATCAGTAACTTGATTGCAGATGAAGTTACTTCCATTATTGTGCATGAGAACAGGAGCATGACAACATCAGAAAGCAATGGCAGTGCTAATATTTTTACTTGTGTTGGCACTGGAAAAATTACTAATGTGGAGAACCTGAAGAGTGCGCCACCTGAAATAAATTGTAACACCAATAATGTACTTCGACCATCTGGAGAGGTGAATGTAAGTCATCTTGTATCGAAAACTATGCAAGAAAAAATAATCCAGATTGAATAAACTTGGCCCATTCTTTTGTTGGTGAAGTAGAAGAATGAATCTCAAGAAGTACATGTGTTGTGCCTTAATGGATGGCCAGTGATTCTCTTGATCATCATCAGTGTTCCAATGTCTAATTAGGAAGAAATAATTAAAGTTGAATAGTTGATTATGACAGAGTTGTACGATACCTGTATGTTGAAAACTAACATGCTTGGGTAGTTTTTCATAAAGTACTAGTTGAACTTTCATCTTTCATCTTTCTTATGCATATGAACTATGAAGCATACCTCCAAACCAAAATGTAGGCAATTTTTTATTTATCTTGCTAAGTTGTCACAGTTTGTCACTGATTTTTTTTTCTCCTTTTTGCTTCTTTGTTTTGACTTGTTCTATACACTTTAAGGGCATCAAGAGAAGTGTTTGTTAAAGTAAATTACAAAAAAACTCATATGTGGAAGAATATTGAAATATTTGGTAGAACTGACATTACGGTGTTGTTGATGTTGTTGTCGTTGGACGAACTGCCCTTATTTGAAGTGAAAAAATGTGACAGTAACATCAAAAAATATTTGGTAGCACATCTTTTGAAGTTCTGCTTTGAATATTTCATATTGTTGTAGGTGACGTGGTTAAGGTCCATGCAAGTATGTCAGGCTTAGAGATATAATATATAGAAGTGACCATTATATCTATATGCTTTTTAAGTTTTCTTGTGTTTTTTCTATATCAGATTATTTGCTTTGTTTCTCTTATATCATTTATCTACACTTTCTTGGTTACTTTTATTGTTGTCACTCTTAAACAAGATGGAACAAACATATATTCATAAGAGGTGTTTAAAGAATTTTATAAAAGAGTAGAACTTAATCACTGCACTTGCATATCACTTCTTTATTTCAAGTTTGAAACCATCACATATTTTGACAATTATATGCTTGATAGTTATATACAAATAAGTTTCAGGTTTAGGGTTGAGTAGTGTGGTCCAATCTTACTGAGATGTGGAGTACCAAAAAAGGCCCTTCTTTCATTTTATTTAGTTGGGAGATTCATCACTGCACTCTTTCATTTTCTAATAAGCTGACTGAAAAATCAAGGGAACCCGTATGAGGTATAGAAAATGCTGTTCTAAATGTCTTTGATGCTATACGTATAATATAATTATTCTCTTTCCTTCTAAGAGTTAGTTTGGAAGTATAGTGTTATGTGCTTAGTTCAAGGTAAAACAAGACAACATTTGACACCTCTAGGGTGGCATTTGATATGGTATCTGCTCCTGTTGATGAATATTATTGCCACCTCTACGCCAGCCAATTCGACATTTACGATCAAGGAAAATGACTACTTGATGAATACACTTGTTAAACAGTTGTTAGAGTCCATTTGGACACACGTTGAGATTTGTTAAAACATGTACAATCCAGTGGGTTTTAGCATCTGTGCAACAATATTTGTATCAAAAGTGTGCCATCCAATCTTTTCTGGAGATCAACATTAAATTAGGATAACTGCCACTGATCAAATTCATTGGATACTCCGATACTTAAGTGATGGGAATTCTATTTAAGCCCCACCATTGAAGAAAGAATAGCCATCAATCAAGAACTCAAGGACGAAAATGGCAATACATGGATGCATGATGGGACACTGGATGATGCCAAGTATGCTTCTCCAATGCCTATCATTGGTCTATATATCCCCGCAGTTACTTCAGTATGTTTCTTAGCCGCACTTCTCGATATTATATCTGGGATTCGTAATAGGAAGAGATGGTTACCTTGTAGATTCTTTTCACTCAATTCGGTAACCTTAACTCTTTTTGCAATTGCTGCAAAAATCCCAGTAGATCTCACAGCTAAAATGCCTAGTGCATATGACAATTGTCCAAACTTAGTGGCACAACTTTGATGTGTGTATGTATGGGCTTTCTCATGCCTTCCATCGGAATAAATAGAGAATCTGAAAGTTGGACAAAAATGTGGTAGCATTGAGCATATTGATATTGACTATTGTTGTTAACATCTGCATACAAATGTCACTGGTGTGATTGTACTGTTCCGAGTGGAGCATGTCATAAAATTATGTTGCATGGTGATATTACTGTTGGCGCTATTTTGTGCCACTTTGACAGCAATAGCCAAAAGAAGGCCTCAGTTGATCAAAATAAAGATCTCCTTAGGAAGAGAGGTGGGAGCATGCTAAAGCGGTTGAAAATAAGCTATTGTACGCTTATCATTCCAATCCTCAGCTTGAACTATGCAAGGACATAGATTCTGTTCTTGTGGCTGTTTTGTGTATAATTTTGTCAATTGTTCTCATACAAGCTGTGCTTCGGTCCTTCATACTTAAACAGTTGTTGTTTCTATGTGACGGGTCATCTGATTATCTGTGGTCAGTATGGGTCATCCTTGCTACCCAAGTTGTGACAATCTTAGTTGGAGGTCTGGGAACCAGCTTTAGGTTGGTAATGCTTGTGCCTCACATGCACTTTTGGACTAAGTTTGGCATCTAAAGATATAGATGTGATAAACTATAATCCTCTATTGCACATAGGGAAGAATGATGCAAGAATAGGAATGGCGATAAATGTCATCTATTTTGTGGTCGCTTGCATTGAAGCATTGATTTTCTTTCCATTTTTTATTGTTTGTGCAATATGGAAAAGGTGCAGTGGTGGAAATTTGAATTCGGAACAGACTGAGTGCAGTGACATAAAAGAGTTTCAAGATCTAATTCGACCAGGCGAGAAAGGGTTAGAAGAATGGACTCTGAGAATGGGCTCTAGAGATATGAATAAATGGATGGAATTGAGCAAAAACAATGCTCCAAATTATAATATCAATCGAATCCTGTCTAAATCTGCTTTATCGGAGGATAGCCTCATTAACCAATTCAAAGGTCCTGCTGCTAGAACATGCAATATTTCTTCTTTAACAGTGGTCTTTCTAGTAAGGATTGCGACAGTTTGTACGCCGCCTACCGTTGGTGCATCTCTAAGTACTGCCTTGAATGAAGTTTTTGAAGTCATCCATTTTGTCGAGAAGAAGATGGGCTCCACTAGCTTTGAGAATAAGAGAAAATTTAAGCTTGCGAAAGCTGCTCTGGAAGGTCCAAACTCTAGAGATGATCTCCAAAGAATTTGCAAAATATATCGCATCGAAGCATAGCAAGCGAATTTGAGCTTAAATCAAGCAATTGCATTTTTAAAAAGATTAAAGGATAAATTGCCATCTGATCTTGTTCGGGAGGAATTCTGCCGCGTCACAAATTTCATTGAGGATCGAAATTTTGCATCAATTGAAGAATTATATGGTTTTATTGAACAACTCTTTATTGAAATGCTGAATGAGTTTCTTTGCCAACTGCCAAATGCAATCATCAAAGAAATTAGTGAGAGCAATCCAGAAGATTATGAGGATGTATCAAGACATTCATTGAAATTTCTTTGTAAGGTTGAGCCATTAGAGGTCTTTGTTTAATGGTCATTTCCTACTGAACTGGCATCAAGAACATACTGTCAACTACCTTTTCCATTTGTATGAAGTTTGAGCAATATATATGAAATATTGAAAGCATGTATATCCTTCTCCATTTGCTCTCTGCATACAAGCATATAGTACTCATACATACAGGCCCATATTATACCATATGAAATATTAAAAGAACATACTGTCAACTACCTTTTCTTGATTATTGATTTTAGCTAGGAAGTGAATTGGCATAGGTGAAGTCGGGCAAGTTTCAATGGCTGTCACCTCTGGAGGACCTTGATGCTCAATTGCCTATTTGACTAAGTCCCTGTGCATAACTCATATCATTTTTGGCTTTTGCTAGCTCTCTTGAGAAAGGGAAAAGAAACAAGAATAACTGAACTGCACATGATTAACCGTATGAAATTTGCAAATAAGATGTATTGTACTCAATTATATTATTTGATGATAAGTGGAATGAAACTGAACTGCTTCCTACTTTTATTCTTGGCTAGGTAGATCGTGAAACAAAATGAACTGGAGACCTTTCAAGAAGAAGAGAATTAAAGTGAGCACTGGAAGGTGAACGAGTGGCCTGTGAAATCAAAGCCACTTTGGTATGTTTACTATTCATAATTTTGATGTATTTTTCGCCTCATTGATTGATATTTATTCTTATAAAATATGTGTATACAACCATTGTTGCCGAACCTACTACTTTGAGAGAGAACCAGGTATTTTCTAATCCAGAAATAATCCACTTTTTTTCAATAATGCACAGAAACTTCATACCAAGTTTTGTCATTTACTCGCAAAGTTCAGTAAAGCATTGATCTTAGCACAAAACTTTTTTTTCATCATCATCATCATCAACAACAACAAAGCCTCTATCCAAAATTAGTTTGATCTATATAGCCGACCCCAACTAATTTGGGATTGAGGTTTGGTTGTCGTTGTAATCACAATTCGTCAAATAGACAATGTTATTTTAAATTTCTCAATCTTTTTTTATGATTCATAAAGCATTTATGCATTTTGGGATTGAGGCTTTGACGTTGTTGTTTGTATAAAGTATTTATACATTTTGATGATTCTGGAATTCCCAAGTAATCTACAGGTTTGATGTCCTCATTGACTGATGAAAACAAAGTATTTGCCCTTATTGTGGATTGGCTGAAAAAACAAGGAAAAGAGAAAAATAATCCTGACCTCTTTCTTGGATTCTGAAACAAGAAACTCTGCAGTTTAAAGAATATGGCAAGAAAATGAAAGCAAGTAGTATACAAACACAAATTTGAGTTAACAAAGCCTGTCAAACCAAGAAAAATACTGAATTACTCGGCTATTTAATTCACAACAAATAGTTAGAGCAAAAGAGAGGAAATTAAAATGGGAACATCAAAAGGTGGTTGTGTGGATGCTAATTTTGATGATGCCAACTATTCTTCTGCAATTCCCGTGATTGGTTTATACATTGGTACTATTAATGATTTTAGATGTTCTAACAGCTTTTCGTGGTAGGAAGATATGGTTACCTTGTCGATTCTTCTCTCTTAACTCGGTCACACTAACTCTTATTTCATTCATTACAAAACTTTCGGTGGATCTCACAACCACAATGCCTAGTGTCCAAGATCAACTATCTAAACTAACTAGTACCACCTTGATATGCATATGCATGGGCTTCTTCTTGCCTTCCGTTGGAACAAATAGTGGGTCAGAGTGCTTCTCAAATGTTGCTGCTCTAAGCATATTGGTTGTCACTATTTTATCTAATGTGTGTATTCAATTGCATACTGGCGTGATCATTTTGTTTCGTGTCCAGCATATCGTGATTTTGTTTTTCATGATGGCAGTGCTCATGATGTTTTGGTTCTATGCTTTTGATAGCTATAACAAAAAGCAGTCTGCATTTGATTATATGAAGTGGAATTTCGCAAATGGTAAAAAGAGAATGCTTCATAGATTGAAGGCTTCCTACTTGTATAGTTATGATGCAAATCCTCAGTTCATGGTATGTAAAGATGCTGTCAGCACCTCTGCGTGTATGATCTGCGCACTTTGTTCATGCATTCTATTTGCATCTCTGGCTTCTGAAAAGTTGGGCTTTTGTGAAAAGCTTTCTGATTATAAATGGTCAATGAATATAATAGTAGTAAGCCAGATCATCACTATTGCCGTAGGCACTTTAGCTACGACCATTAGGTTTTTCACAATGTTAAACCTAGATGGGGAGACAAGTAGGCCTCGGATTCTGAAAGGTCGAGTGATTGATGCAGATACAGTTATGGATGCTTACCATCTAATTCGACGTACTGGCATAGATTTTTGGATTGATATTGCAAGGGTGTTCACAATGTTTTGTGTTAAATTGGTTCAACTTTCGCTCATGGCCACATTTCTAGTTTTTTTTGGATGCATAAGTTTGCTTTATGATATTTACCAGTCTAAGGAGACAGATTCCAAAGCCATCAACGAAGTAAAAGATTTTGTTTGTGTAGGAGAGGATCCAAAAGACTGGACATTAACGGAAGGTTTGAAGGACATGAAACGATGGTTAGAGAGTGTAAAGCAAACTAAAACCTCCTCAAATCATCATCTCTTCCAACTCCTATCTAAAACCACCCCTTCGATATCCCAAGAGGGCTCTATAATGAGTTTGCTCAAAAACAGATATGAAAGATCAAACTTTCATGAAATCTCTTCTCTTTCAATACTGCTTCTTGTGCGAGTGGCTACTGTTTCTACTCCCTTTTCTTTGAGTGGGTCTATGCTCGAGTCCTTGAATGAAGTCTTTGAAATCATTCATTTTGTTGATAGAAAAACCAATCCTTCAAATCCTATGAATAAGATGAGATCCACGCTAGCCAAAGCAATGTGGGCTGGTCAAGATTTAAACGTCCTGCTTCCGAAAATTAGCAAGAAATCTACAAATAATGAAGCATCAAAATTATGATCTGAAGTGGACCAAGCTATTGAGATCATATATAGGAGGGTTGAAACAAGCATTACCACCTCATGCAAAACTCGTATCTAATGAATTGGCTATAATTGCAAACTTCATCATTAAGCATCGAGTTTACAGATCAATTGAGGAGTTATATGAGTTTTTGGAGCAGATTTTCGTGGATATGTTAAATGAATTTCTCATTCAGTTGCCAAATGCCATTTGCAGGAGTATAGTTGAGAGCAATCCTGAAGACTTTGAAGAAAGAATTAAGTTTGCTTTGGAAGCTATACTTAAAATTGAAAAATTAGGACTTGTTCAATGGTCTTTTCCTAGTAGAACTACAATCAATAGATTGATTACTGATGAAGTTCCACAAGTGCCGCCGAGGCAAGATATGCCACTTCAGATTTCAACAAAAGCTAGCGACACTCCTCAGTTGATGATAGATTCTGGTAATCAAATTAGCGTCTCCATGGCTGCTCATGAGGAAATAATTGAGATTGTATAAGTTGGCTGATAATGACTGAGCTGCACATGCAATGTCTTTGGGCATGACAATGCCTATGTGAGTTTCTTTTTATTTTTGTAGTTTCTTGTTTATTTTCCTTCAATATCCCTGGACATATCAATTCTCGAAATATGAAAATTTATATCAACATCTTACATTGGAATCTATATTTATTTTGTTAATATCCTTTTTGTAATTGTTGCGCCTATGGTAATGACATTGTGAAAAATAATTTACAGGTTCTAGGTCTTTGTGAATTGAGAAAACGTAGTGTTTGTTTTTATTGTAGATTGACAGAAAAACTAAGAAAAGGACACTTGCCCTCTTTCTTGGATCATGAAACAAGAAGCTAAGAATTTTAGACAAAATGACAAGACAATGAAATCAAATAGTATACAAACACACATGAGCTGACCAGACTGTCAAATCAGCGGAAACCAAAAATTAGTTTATGGTGTGTTTAATGTTTAAGTGTTATTGAGGTGTAATCGTGTAAGTATGTTTAATGGAAACAGGGCTTTTACTAAAAAAATTGACCTCTTCATGGAGTGCAATACATAGTCCTATATAATTCAATATTTTATGTAAAAATGCTATTGTTGAGTCCATAATATTAGAAACTGCGCAATTTAAAAAATATGAAAAGTCAACAAAAGCAAGTACTAATATGCGAAGTTACTGAACAATCTGTTCCCTTTTCCATCTTAGTCCATAAAATCTGTACATTCATCAATTGATTCATTTCCAACAAGCAGTGGCAGCAAAAAAAAAAGAAGTCTAAAATGGGAGGATCAATAGGTGGTTGTGTAGATGCTAATTTTGATAATACAAACTATTCTTCTCCAGTGCCCATGATCGGTTTATGTGTAGCCCGAGCCACATTGGTATGTCTGCTATTAATGATTTTGGATGTTCTAACAGCTTTTCGCGGTAGGAAGACATGGTTACCTTGTCGATTTTTCTCTCTCAACTCGGTCACACTAACTCTTCTTTCTGTGGTTACAAAACTTTCAGTAGATCTCACAACCACGATGCCTAGTGTCCAAGATCAACTATCTAACTCACTAGCACCACCTTGATATGTATATGCATGGGCTTCTTCTTGCCTTCCCTTGGAACAAATAGTGGGTCAGAGTGCTTCTCTAATGTTGCTGCTCTAAGCATATTGGTTATCACCATATCTGTTAATGTGAGTATTCATCTTGTTAAGGAGGGTAGGCTGTAGTAAATTGATGCTCAAACCCTAAATCTTCACAAAACTAGGCAAACTTTTCAGCAGTATAATCAGTACCATTATCGGATCGAATTACTTTGATTTCACAACCGCTTTGATTTTAAATCCACAATTTAAATTTCCAAAAGACATCAGCAACCTCATTCTCTTGTTTGAGAAAATAAACCCAACACATACGGGTAAAGTCATCAATGAAAAGTATGAAGTACGTGCTACCATTTAAAGAAGCAGCTCTCATGCCTCCACAAACATCGGTATAAATGAGTTGAAGCTTCTCAGCTGCTCTCCATGCTTTTCCAACTAGAAAAGGCAATCTAGTTTGTTTCTCCAGTTGACATATTTCACAAATAGCTACAGTTCCTCCTGTGAATGGCATTCCCTTCACTATCTCCTTCTTTTGCATGTAATCCAAGGTAGAATAATGAAAGTGCCCCAACCTCTTGTGCTATAATTTAGCTTGGTTCTCCGCACATGGATATGCATTGAACTTCGCTTCAGCCCAATCAAGACAAAAACTTCTGTCTTTCATTTTTACAGTAAATAGTTCAGCATCACATGAGTCAGTAATAACACACATATTATCCTTAGGTAACAAAACAACCCTTCTCATGTAGTTGTCCTAAACTTAGAAAGTTTTGATTAATCTCTGGAACAAACAAAACATCAAAGATTAATTTAATACCTGTTGAACCTGCAATTGCAACAGTCCCTTTACCTTTAACTTCGATGAATTGTCCATTGCCAATTCTGACTTTTGACATTACTGACTTGTCTAAGTCTCTGAAAAGTGATGCATCAAATGTCATATGATTAGTGCATCCACTATCAATAAGCCAAACATTGCAGGAAGGTTGACTTGCAAAACAAGTGACTGCAAATAGTTGCTCCTCCTCGTGCTCCCGATCCACGACTTGAGCTTGCTGCTGTTTGCTTTTACAAACCTTCTCCATATAACCCATTTGACCACAAGACCTGCATTTAATATTAGGCCTAAACCAACAAAATTTTTCTAAATGAGAAGTTTTCTTACATTGTTGACATTGAGGATAATTCCTTTTGGTGCCACCACTTTGACCTTCTCATTTTTCTTTTGCCAATGTTGTTTCCTGCCTTTCTCATCTGCAATGATGCTTCTTCAACAACTTTTTCATTTCTGTAAGCCCTTCTTTGCTCTTGAGCATGAAGCGCATGAAGAAGCTCAAGTAGAGAAATTGTTGCCATATCCCTTGAATCTTCAAGAGAAGAGATTTTTTATTCAAATCTCTCCAGTAAGGTTACAATTATTTTTTCAACAACTCGACTATCAGGAACGTTTTCTCCCAATAATCTGATTTTGTTGACAATTTTCTGCACCTTGTCTGTGTAGTCCTTCTATGGATCAGTCTCCTTCATTTGTAGCATCTCGAACTCCCTCTTCAAATTCAAGAGTTGCATCCGCTTTGTCCTGACATTACCTTGATATTCTTCTTTTAAAAGATCCCAACTTGTTTTGTTGTTTCACAAGTCATGATCTTTGTGAATATATCCTCTGAAACCGCAGCGTGAATGCAGGTCTTGGCCTTGTGCCTCTTCTTCCTATCCTCCATATATTCTTTCATTTGAGCAATTGTTGGATTTTCTGGAAGTGGCAGAATTTCATCTGTGTCCATCATCTCCCATAGACCATTTATTTCCAAGTAGGACTCCATTTTCACAGACCATGCTTGGTAACTTTCACCTGTGAAAACTGGAGGTGCAGCAAAGAAATTGCTGCCTGCCATTAATGAATGTAGGTGTTTAGGCTTTGGTTGATAGGTTCCTCACTGATTCACTCACACAGGTCCTCTAAGAAAACAGCTCTGACACCACTTTGCAGGCTTAAAGAAGAGCTAAAAGATTCAGGAGAAAGATCAATTTTATTTTCTACAGTGTGACTGTTAAATACAAATTGAAGTACAACTGAAAATAACTGTCTAAGAATCCCTGAAATAACTCCAACAAATTAGAACTAACTCAGAATAAGTCCTAAGTGACTGATTCAAATACTTAAACAACTAAATGACTCATTCAAACACAAAAAGGAAACAACACAAACTCTACTAACTGCAAAACAAGTTTCATAATAACTTGCAGCAAATATAGCATTTTGCCAAAAAAATGGAAAAAAGAGTATGCTTCATAGATTGAAAGCATCCTACTTGTACAGTCATGATGCAAATCCTCAGTTCATAATGTGTAAAGATCCTGTCAGCTCCTTTGCGGGTATGATTTGCTTAATTTGTTCATGCCTTCTATTTGCATCTTTTGCTTCTGCACTATTGCGCTTTTGTGAAAAGAATTCTGATTATAAATGGTCAATGAAAATCATAGCAGTAAGCCAAACCCTTCCCATTGTTGTGGGTACTTTTGCTACAACATTTAGGTGTTTCACCATGTTCTTAAACCAAGCAGTGGGGCCGTATAGGCTCCCAAATCTGAAAGGTCTAGTAATTGATGCTGATGCAGTAATGACTGCAAACCCCCTTGTTCGACGTACTGGTCAAGGCTTTTGGATTAATATGACATGGGTTTTCAAATTGTTTTGTATTTTTGCGAACCAAAATTTTCTTATGGTTGCCTACAGTAAAGACATTGAGAAAAGTAATGAAACTCACAGTAAGGCAACTCGAGAGTTATCAAGAAGTGGGAGAAGAACGAAAAAAAGAGCACGGAAGAGTGTGTGAACGGAAAGTTGGATGATTCAAGCTATTATTTTCCAATGCCTGTTGCAGCCACATTGGTATGTCACTCCTTATAATTTCTTATATTTGTTTCTTTTTCGCAACATGAACTGTTAGATACATTAAGAAGCATTTAAAGCTTGTCCTTACTAACGAATAGACTGAGAAACCAGTGAAACACATTTAAGCAACTTCTTGATCATGAAAGAAAAGCTAAGGGGAAGAAACTTCTTGAAAGGCTTAACGAATTAAAGAAAAGAAAACTCAAATAATAATACAAGGTACATCTGACAAAAAAAAGGAATAAGGAACAAGCTACATATTAAACCCGTTTCCTGAAAACAAATAAGAATAAAAATTGAACTTTGAGATTCTCTCTACCTGAAAGAGTGTTGGAGATCTCACATCCCATGTATGTGTGAATCAACTTTTATCCCACTCTATTCATTGTCACTAGTTCAATCTCTATGACGGCCAATTTAACATTTACAATTAATATTGCTGGAATATTTCTTTCATTTTTTACCTTCCCTGAAATTGGTTGATCTAGAATGACGACTTTCCTCGGACCAGTTTCGTTGGAGAAATGGACAATGGTAAGTAAAGGTAAGGCCACCAATATCTGAAATAGCATTCTTAAGTGTCCTTCAGAATTATGTTATAAGAATAAATATTATTAAGTAAAACCAGGTACAAATTGATTCCTATCTCAGTGGTACTGGTACTCGCAAATATCCCCATTGTCACATAACATACTTCTCCTTTTAAGAGAGCCTGATCTTTCAAATGCTTCAGTGAAGTTGTCCAAATTGTCCTTTTTGCCGTTGATTTATAAACTCTTTTTGTGACAAAATCAAAGCTGCCTTAAACATTACGAGGGAAATAAATGAAATTTGATTCAAAACTTTGTGCATAATTGGACAATTCAAGGCTGATTTCGAATTATTCCTCTCCATTGTTGTGGAGTAATCTAAAACCTATAAAGTGTTGTCCTTTTAAAATAAAATAAAAAAATAAAAAACAACAACAAGAAGAAGCAAAGAGGAAAACAAATACACGAACGAACTTGATATCTTTTTTTTTTTTGGGGGGTTAGAAACTTGACATCTTTTTTGGATTGTGAAACAAGAAACCGTGCAATTTAAATAATATGACAAGTCAACAAATGCTAAGTAGGATACAAACACACATTTGCGTCAATAATGCTTGCAAAAACTAAGAAATCACGGCCGGAGTTACTAAACAGTGTGTTCTTTTATCTATCAAAGTACATAAAATCTATAAATAGATCAGTTGAATCATTTCCAACAAGCAATGGAAAAAAAGAAGGAAAACCTAAATGGGAAGTTCAATTGGTGGTTGTGTAGATGCTAATTTTGATAATACTAACTATTCTTCTCCAGTACCTGTTATCGGTTTATATGTGGCAGGAGCCACATTGTTCTGTTTGTTACTAATGATTTTTGATGTTGTAACAGCTTTTGGCAGTAGGAAGACATTGTTACCTTGTCGATTCTTTTCTCTCAACTCGTTCACTCTAACTCTTCTTTCTGTGTTGGCAAAACTTTCAGTAGATCTCACAACCCCAATGCCTAGTGTCCAAGATCAACTATCTAAACTGACTAGCACCACCTTGGTATGTATATGCATGGGCTTCTCCTTGCCTTCCCTTGGAACTAATAGTGAGTCAGAGTGCTTCTCAAACGTTGTTTCCTTGAGCATACTGGTTGTCACTATTTTTGTTAATGTGTGTATTCAATTGCACACCGGTTTGATAATCTGGTTTCGCATCCAGCATATCATGATTTTGGGTTTCATGATGGCATTGCTGGTGATATTCTGGTTTTACGCTTTTGATATCAATGAAGAGAAGCAGTTTGCACTTGATTATATGAAGTGGGAGTTTGCGAATGGCAAAAGGAGTATGCTTCACAGGTTGAAGGCTTCCTACTTGTGTAGTTACGATGCGAATCCTTAGTTCATGATATGTAAAGATCTCATCAGCTCCTCTGCAGGTATGATTTGCATAGTTTGTTCATGCCTTCTATTTGCATCTCTCGCTTCTGGAAAGTTGCGCTTTTGTGAAAAGAAATCTGCTTATAAATGGTCAATGAATATCATAGTTGTAAGCCAAACCATCACTATTGCTTTGGGCACTTTTGCTACAACCTTTAGGTTTCTTACCATGTTATTAAACCAAGCAGTGGGATCAAATAGGATCCAAATTCTAAAAGGCCAAGTGAATGATGCTGATGCAATAATGACTGCAAATCCCCTCATTCGACGTACTGGTCTAGATTTTTGGATTTATGTTGCAAGGGCTTTCACATTGATTTGTTTTGGTTTCGTCCAAAGTTTGCTTATGGTAGGATTTGTAGTCGTATTTCTATTCATTCATTTGATTAATATCAAGGATATTCTCAAGCCTAACAAGAGAGATTACAAAGCCATCAATGAAGTCAAAGAGTTTGTTCATGTAGAAGAGGCAGATTTGAATGACTGGGTATTAAAGAAAGGTATGGAGGACATTAAGAGATGGATAGAGAGTGTCAACCAAACCAAAGCCTCAACAAATCATCACCTCTTCCAACTCCTATCCAAAAGAGTTCCTTCAACATCCCAAGAGGGCTCTATAATGAGATTGCTCAAAAGAAGATATGAAAGATCAAACTTTAATGAAATCTCTTCTCTTTCAATACTGCTTTTTGTGAGAATTGCCACTGCTTCTATTCCATTTCCTTTGAGTTAATCTCTGCTTAAGTCCTTGAATGAAATCTTCGAAATCATTCTTTTTGTTGACACAAAAATCAAACCTTCAAATCCTGTGAATAAGATGAGATTTCGGCTAGCCAAAGCATTGTGGGCTGGTCACGATTTTAGGGTGCTTCTTCCAAAAAGTTTTGAGACATCTACAGAAAATGAAGCATCAAATTCTGAGTCTCAAGTGAAGCTAGCAGTTCGGATCTCGAAATGGTTGAAATATGCATTGCCGCCAACTGCAAAAGTCGCTTCTAATGAATTTGCTATCATTACAGACTTCATCGTAGAGCATCGAGATTACAGCTCAATCGAAGATTTCACTACAACATTTTTGGGCTTTAATAACAGAACCATTAATGACGGTTTGAAAAATCTGTCATTAAAGAGGGGAAAAGATGACGGTTACCGTTATAAAACCCAAACCCTAACTTTACTCTCCACCCAAATAAAACCCAAACCCCTATCTTTACTCTCTCTCTCTCACGTCTCGCGACTCTCTCTCTCTCTCTCTCTCTCTCTCTCTCTCGCGAATTGCTCTCTCTTCTCTCTTTCGATCTTCTCTCGAGTTCGTCTCTCTCACAGATTCCAAACTTGGCGCTTCGTTTTTCTTCGTCTTCGTCGCTTCAAAACCTTAATTTTTCACACGCAAACCCTCGCTTTGGAGATTCGTCAATGGAGGGATCGCTAGGGCAGAAGCTGAATCGACACGAATTCAGTCTCGTCTCTGCGTCCAAGCTCCCGTTCTCGAAGGAGAGCGGCGAAGCGGCGGCGGCGACGGCGCGGTTCGTCGTCGAATCTGGAACTGCGCAGCTCAAGTTCCACTACGAAGCGGAGCTCAGCAATGTTGTTGTTCGAGTTGATCTTCGGAGTGCTCAGGTTATGAAATTGTGATGGCGTGTCTGATTTTGCTCTGATTGTGTTGTTTTGATTTGGTTTCGGTGCTTGGTTTTCTGAGTTTCTGTTGATTGTGCGAATTTCAGGTTTTTGAATTAGGTCCAGTTGAATCGATTTGTGTCGATGAAGGCTCGGATGCGTATATGCTTTTGTTGTGAATCAGAAGTCTTTTTCGACTGTTTTGATTGTTCTTTGAGAGATTTTGTGATACTGTTTTGTATATTGAACAATGGTTGGAACAGTGAGTGTCTTGAGCAATTGTTGATATATGTGTGTTATGTGATGCGTATATGCTTTTGTTGTGAATCAGAAGTCTTTTTCGACTGCGATTTCGATCCGGTTTAAAAGTGAGGATGATAGCAGAGCTTTGTTATTTCTATATGTTGCAAACACTATCTTTATATATACATACCATACACCGGCCACTCAATTTGTGTTGGATACACACACTATAAGTGTTTATCAGAGATGTACATGGAGGGCATGCTATTCAAGGTTAACGTGTAGACCCTATAAGTGTTTATCAGCCTGTTGCATTAGTTGGTGTTTGTCATGTATTCTGCATTACGGGTCATTAATGTGATGACTTGTAATTTGAGATGCTGTCACTGAAAGCAAAATATGCTCTTTAATTTATTTTTTAGTGTGGTCTGTTGTTAGAACTGATTTTATTTTTGTCACATTTCTCTCCAGGGAATGAGCACAGAGATCAGATGGGAGTGCCTTGATATCTTATGCGATGTCCTTCATAGATTTGGAAACTGATGTTTAGTAATAATTACTATCCCAATTGGGATCGAATCAGGCCACACTACGACATATTTATACTTCAATAACTGACTCATATCTGTTGAAATAATTTTGATTCCTC
Organism: Stephania japonica; assembly: GCA_039657345.1. Classification (NCBI taxonomy): domain Eukaryota; kingdom Viridiplantae; phylum Streptophyta; class Magnoliopsida; order Ranunculales; family Menispermaceae; genus Stephania; species Stephania japonica. Next base: position 52,921,141 of record CM077558.1, read on the forward strand.
TCTCACAGTTCTGGTTTCTCCTCTGCAGCAACTTTGATTTCAATGTGTTTTTTAATGGAGTAAGGGATCAACGAAGGAGAAGAACAACTCCATTTCTAGGTAAAGACTTCTATGAGCACATAGGCACAACTGCTTATCATAGTGACTACTTGTGGTATTCAACCAGGTATTGTAGTCTATTTTATTCTTAAATGGAGTAACCTTGACACTTTGCTCTCAAAAAATTATTTTTGACTGCTTTGAAGACCAAGAAAATGATGGATCTAAACATGTTCTTCATATAAACTCTCTTGGCTGTAGTGAAATGATAGGGTAAAGGCTTGGATGAGCATGCATATTTTCTTTTATGTTTATCCATCAACTAATTTTGATTACATGATGGCTTATAATTCATCATTTAATTAATTGCATAATGCAGATTGAAGAAGGTGGCACTTGAAGACTATTGCAGTTTATGGTCATTTTGGCAGAGATGACCCTGATTTCACATGCCCAAGCCTAACCAAGTAACTCATCAATTCCAATTTTGATTTGATTGTCTTTAGTTGTTCATAACTATCAAAGTATTCACTGTTCCATTAACTGTATTTTCAATGAGCTATATAGATTGATTATAGGAAAGCCAGAGGCACACCCTACAATTCGGTAACCTAACAATCTATATAGACTGAGGCTATGTTGTTGTATTTGTCATGAATTGTCTTAATTAGAGACCAATTTGATATGAATTCTTTCCGCTTCTTGTCTTGTTCATTACTTCATTATTGCTGAGGATAATGATTGATTGACACAAAAGTTGTGGTCAGGTACTTGTCATGTATTTATATATGGTTGGTTTATAGTACTCTTTAAGACTAAAGAGTAGACTACCTGTTAGACTGTTAGTCATAGTCCTTGAAACCTTTGCTCTTCTGTTAAAAACTTTGTGTGCACAATGTTTTCTTTCGTTACAAACTTATTTTTCTTTGATAAGAAAGAAACAACTTGCTCACCACTGACCTTCGAACCCATGATCTCTTACTCCCAAACCCCGTACCAAACCATAGGGCCACCCAATTGGTTGGTTTTCTTTACAAACTTTTGAAGTTGGCTTTCATATTCCAAGTAAATAATTCATGCTAGATGCAAGTAATGCATCATCTAATAGACTCCTTAGTTGTTTGTCCCTGACTGTGACAAGGTTGCCTCCAATCCTTCTGCTTGTTGGTCCTTGCAATTTCACAATCTAAAGGATTTGAATGCAGAAACATGGCTTTCTACTGATTGTCTTTTTGCCATTTGTGAACTGCTGAAGAGTACTCATAAAATTGAAACTTTCATCTTACGCAGAATTGATGTAAGATCTATTTAAGGGATTTTAACTTTAGTTGTTTTAATATTCCATTATCATGTGTTAACCATTGGCTTTTAAATTTAGCTTGGCCAGTGACAACAATTGCATGTCTGATATGAACTTTCTTATATTATTTTTTAGAATCAATGGTTTGGCGAACCACTAAATTGGGATGAGGTACTTGTTCAACTTTTCTTTATTAATGTGCACGCCAAGTCTCACTACAACAACAAGGAGAGAGAGAGAGAGAGAGAGAGAGAGAGAGAGAGAGAGAGAGAGAGAGAGAGAGAGAGAGAGCAGCTTCAACTTCAGAGCACTGCACCAGTTAGAGAGAGAGAGAGAGAGAGAGAGCAGCTTCAACTTCAGAGCACTGCACCAGTTACTTCAAAGTGGAAAGCCACCTTTCGTCCCATCCATTATCAGGTCCAATTTACTTTTATGGTGCATGCCTTCTCTTGGCTTGCACAATATGATTCACTTCAAACTTTAGTGCATACAAACACTAAAATACATGGCATAGCATACTATAGTAAGGTTCAAGAAGAAGTTGGAGTTCACTAGAAGTTCCAACAAGTCTGCCAATAAATAGACACCCTGAACCAATAGAACCAACCAGAATGAGATGTTTCAAAAATAAGTCAAGTTCCCTTTTAAATTTTTTAGCATATTGTTGTTTTTTCTGATCCTTGTGGTTTATCCATGCTAATGATGATGAGCTTGTATTTGAGCACAATGAAATTGGCTGATTCCATTGGTCTTTATGTGCATTCATTAGAAACCCTTGTTTCCTAACCTTGACATTGTCATTTCAGGTTAATTTCTCATACTCACAACATCTCTTGGTTGGATAGGACTGTATGGGGCAAGTGCAGACCTACAAGGGATCACCTGAACAAGAGAAGAGAAGAAAAGAATGTGATACTGCATCCCTGCCCTGCACTTCATTCGATGACATGAGCCATGGTAACCAAGAGCACCACCCATGGTATTAGCATCTTAGTCAAGGCACCAACTCTCATTGTTTCTCTCTTGGTTGTTTTAATTCTCTGTGATTGGTTTTGGGTTTTAGTTAAAATTGGATTGCTAATGAGTGTGTATTTATATGTTGTAAGAGAGAAGCCTAAACTCATTGTACATTGCCAACATTGGTGAAGGACATACAGAGGTTCAGATTAATCATGTGTAATTTGCTACATGTTGCAGGAAACAATGTTCATTTTTTTTAAAAAAAATTGGAAACCCTTTCGTGACGGTTTTAACCCGTCACAAAAGCTTTTTTGTTGTTGTTTTGGTTTTAGATAAGATGACGGTTTTTAACCGTCACGAAAGGCCTTGAGCTTTTGTAACATCTGATAACATGACGGACGTTGTGACGGTTTTAAACCGTCACAAAAGACTTTCGTGACGGTTTAAAATCGTCACAAAAGATCTTTTTTGTTGTAGTGTTTATAGTAGTTTTTGGTGCAGATGTTTGCTGATATGTTAAATGAACTTCTCATTCAGTTGCCGAATGTCATCTACAAGAGTATTGTTGAGAGCAGCCCTGAAGACTTTGAAGAAAGAATGAAATTTGCCTTGGAAGCTTTACTGAAAATTGAACAATTAGAAGAACTTGTTCAATGGTCATTTCCTAGTGGAACTACAATCACTTCTTTGATAACTGATGAAGCTCCACTATTGCTACGGAGGCGCAATATGCCACTTCAAATTTCAAAAACTTTTGCTGGTACATCTCGCTCAATGATTTACTCTGTTAATCACATTAATGTCCCAATGGCTGCTCATGAGGAAATAATTGAGATTGAATAGATTGGTTCATCATAACTAAGCTGTATAATGAATAATATTTGCATGAGAATGTCCCCTATGGTTTTTAGTGAATTAGCTGAATTCCTTTACTGTTTCTCTTCAATGTTCTAGCACGATAATTTGTATTGATATAAATTCCTGGCAATGAAATCCGCATTTAAACTTCCTTTGTTGCGACTTATGACTTGTGACTTGTGAGCACACCTGCACAGACCAAAAGACATGCAATCTCAAAAAAAGGAAGCAGAGTGTCTACTTGCAACCATGATCTGACATTAATATGTTGCAAATTCATCTTATTTTTTATTATTTCATTATTTATCATTTGAAAGATGTAGACATATATTGACTCAGAAATTCCAAAGTAATTAACATGGGCCTTTATTAAGAGGCATTTAAAAGCTTCTCCTTACTGATAATTAGACTGAGAAACCAATGAAACACATTTAAGAAACCTCTTGGGTTGGAAAGAAGAATTAAGAGAAAGAAAGTTCTTGGAATATTAAACAAATTTAAGAAATGAGAAGACAAAAATAAAACAAGCTACATACAGGTAGAAAAATATATTGTGGTCCATAATTGGATTTAACAACTATACATTTTAATTCTTGATGAAACCAATGAACTACTTGTCTGTGTGAAACTGAAATTACGCATCAGCATGCCAGCTTTTCTTTTTCATAGCGTATTCCATTAGTGTAATTTATTCTAAGTTGACTTTCTGTTATTAGTTGTTACACATCAATACATACCAACTATTCTTTTTCTATGCCGGCCAATTTACCATTTACAATCAATATTTAAAGAAACTTTCCAAGAACCATCCCCAATGGATATTGAATACACCAAAATCTATATAAGCCACGGATGCATTAAAGTTCATCGTCAAATTTAAAACACAAGAAGCAGAATGGCAATACATGGATGCATAAATGGAACATTGGATGACTCCAACTATTCCTCTCCAATGCCCATCATTGGCTTGTACATTGCAGCAGCTACTTTAGTATGTTTCTTTTCCATACTTTTTGACATTATATCTGGTTTTCGCAATAGGAAGAGATGGTTACCTTGTCGATTCTTCTCACTTAATTCTGTAACCTTGACTCTCCTTGCAATTGCTGCAAAAATACCGGTAGATCTCACAACCAAAATGCCTAGTACTCATGATCAACTGTCCAAACTTACCGGCACAACGTTGATATGCATATGTATGGGTTTTCTCATGCCTTCTCTTGGAATTGGTAGAGAGTCGGAAAGCTGGACAAACATGATTGCCTTCAGCATATTGGTAGTGACTGTTTTAGTTAACATATGCATACAATTGCACACCGGCGTGATCATATTGTTTCGAGTAGAGCATATCATTGTATTGTGTTGTATGATGCTATTGCTTCTGGCACTTTTTTGCACTACTTATGACATCAATAGCCAAAAGGGACTCACAGTTGATCAAAATAAAGATCTCTTAAAAAAGGGGCATGGGAGCATGTTGGATAGATTGAAGTTGTGCTATTTGTATGCCTATAATTCTAATCCCCAGCTTGAATTATGTAAAGATTTAGACTCTATTCCAGTCGGTGTACTTTGCATTGTTTCTGCAATAATTCTACTGCAAGCTGCAGTTCGGTCTTTTATTCATAAAGAGCTAATGTTTCCATGCAATGGTTCATCGGATTATGAATGGTCAATATGGATCATCCTTGGAACCCAAATTGCCACAATCTTTGTTGGAAGTGTAGGCACCAGCTTCAGATTGTTTACTCTAGTACAGCACATGAACATTGGCAGTGCTGGACTAAGTTGGGCAGACAAAGATGCAGATGTAATAGATGAAAATCCGTTGTTGGTTGGTTGCATAAAGGATGATTTAATAGCAACCTTCATGCGCCTAATGTACTTAGTGATTGCGTGCATTCACTTGTTGATAAGCGTGCCATCATTTGTGATTGGCTCAATATTGTCAGCTTGTTTTGGTAGTCTCTGCGAGTCAAGAGAGAAGAATATTGATGAAATAAGAGAGTTTTCACATCTAATTCATGAAGATGAGCAAGGGTTAGATGAATGGACATTGAGAAAAAGTGTCGAAGAGATGAAAAAATGGATGGAATTGTATAGAAATAATGCTCCAATGCATAGTATCAAGGGGCTTCTCTCGAAACGTTTTTTGTTAGAAGAACCTGTAATCAATCAACTGAAAGATTTTGCAAACAGAAACAAAGCATATGAAGTTTCTTCGCTTTCAATGGTCCTTGTTGCAAGGATTGCAACTGTCTGTAAAAATTATAGTCTTGGGGGTTCTCTACGTATCGTCTTGATTGAAATTTTCGAAGTCATCCACTTTGTCGAAAGGAAAATGAACTCCACTAGCTTTGAGAACAAGAAGAAGTCTAAGTTTGCAAGAGCTGCATTAGAAGGTCCAAGCTCTAGAGGGGACCTTCTCAGAGTTGCTGGCGTTATATGTAATGGTGCTGCGCTCCCACCCAATTATGATGTTGATCATGCAATAGCGATAATTGGTAGATTGAAAGACGCATTACCTTCTGATCTAGTGAGGGAGGAATTGGGCATCATCATAGACTTCATTAAGCTCCGAAACTACAGATCGATCCAAGAACTCTGCGACTACATCGAACAGCTTTTTGTCGAAATGCTGAATGAATTTCTCATCCAACTGTCAAATGCCATTTACAAGGAAATCACAGAAAGCAGTATTGAAGATTATGAAAAGGCGGTAAGATTTTCGTTAAAACTTCTTTGTAAAGTTGAGTCACTTGAGGCTTTTGTACAGTGGTCATATCCAATTGGAACCAATATCAATAATTTGATAACTAATAGTTCTAATGGTGAATAATTAGCAATATATGTCGAAATCCCAAAGTTATATGTGAGGTTTGTAATTATGATCTTACTTAATGTATGGATTTTTTTCGTGTTTGTTCAATGTGCAAAAACGAAATAAAAATTATGCATGTTAGTTTCTTTCTCTTTTTGGTGCCGATCCATGTTTGTTCTGGTACTGTAAGTCTGTATCGTCTTCTTCTTTTGCTTTCTGCAAACACAAAAAAGTTGGAATAGAACATTAATGCGCCCTAAACCAAGGACTAACATACACTTGATCACAGACATCTGACAGATAAAATAGATTCAATCTTGCTAATGAGGCCCTAAAAAATGGTTGGATCAGTTATTAAGAAACTAAATTGGTGCATGAACAAATAATTGTTGATATGTTGAATGAGTTTCTCTAGGACTTACAATTGTTATGGTGATGGTAACACCCGGAACTACTTACTCAGAAGACTCTAACGAAAAACTAAAAGTTGCCTAAGAGATTATTCGCATGAGTTAATAACTAGACCTAAAGGCCTATGTTCAATGGTTATCTCCAATTGAAGCTACAACAAAAACAACAACAACATAGCCTCTGTCCCAAATTAATTGGGGTCAGTTACAAGGATCAAACTCTTTCATTGTGCTCGATTTAGTGCAATTATCTCCAATTGAAGCTAACAATACTAGTTCGTATAAGCGGGTAAAGACACTTTTATTGGTTTCAAGAGCAACAATCAGACTTTATATAATAAGAACAACGATCTGGCCATATATAACTTAAATAGCGACTGTTGAACTTGTCAGATTGGTAGATAAGGAAACATGTGGAGAAAAAAAGATGAAAGATGTAATATTGGATAAACCAAATGAGTGTTATTACTTGGATTAATGGAATATAGAAATAGTGCAAGAAGCTGACTGTTAATGTTAAAGTTTTTGTTAGGTATACAATTAGATGAACATAGAACAAATGCCATGCTGACTATACATAAATGAAATTTGCAAGAAAACTTAATATAAAAGGAAAATGATAATCTAACACACTCTCAACGCACACTTTGGACGCACACCCTTGTCTTTTAGCCGTTTATGGTATTTTGTCAGATGTGGGCCCACACTTGGGGAGACAAGTAAGAGCCATAAATGGCTAAAAGACAAGGGTGTGCGGCCAAAGTGTGCGTTGAAAGTGAGCCATTTTATCATTTTCCAATATAAAAAGACTTGTATTGATGAATTGGTCAAAGATTACTTAGTGCTTATTGAACTTGTATCGATGAATTGGCCCAGGACCTCACAAACAGAGAAGGGACACGGAGGAAAGTAGAAGCCTCTGTACCATTCCAATGTATCTCATTAGAGGAATTAGCAACTGATATGGGTAAAAAACGCAGTCGAACAAGAATGATGCAGAGTGTTGTCAACAATGGTCATAAAATTCTAGCAGAAGCTAGTGCAAAATGATAGTCCCAGAGGCAAGAAATGGAAGCACAAGAGAAAGACGCATCTGAGCATATGATCTCAGATGATGGAGTAACCAATTAACCAGGAGTTAATGAAGCAAAATAAAGCGAACATCGTAGTAGTTTTTGAGCCAAGAATCAATGGTGCTACGACAAACGCGGTGATTCGGAAGTTGGGGTTTAGTAAGTGTTGGAAGGAGGATGCGATCGGCTTTTCTGGTGGCATATTGCTTTTATGGAATGATCACTCTATTTCAGCAAGAAGAAAGCATTGACATTGGGTAGCACCAGATGAGGGGTGGCTGAAAATAAATTGTGAAGGGTGGTACGAGGGGATGATGAGGAAGCCACAGCCGCAGGAGTTATACGGGGGATGAAAGGTGATTTTCAAGCAGCATTTCAAGCAAAATTGGGTCGGTGTTCACCTCTTTGCACCGAACTATGGGGAGTTAAACATGGCTTGCAACTGGCGTGGAATAAAGGATATAGGAAACTCATTGTGGAGCTAGACTCACAGGAAGCAATTGATCTTATTATGGACTCAACATAAAGCCAATTTCAAGATCCATTGATTCATGATATTCTAAGGGAGACGGACAAGGAGTGGAGTATAGTTTTTAGCCACACATTTAGAGAGAATAATGCATGTGCGGACCACATGGCTAAGGAAGCTTTTCACTGTAATGTTGATTTTGAGATTTGGTTAAGATTTGGGTACATATTCCAAATCATATTTTCATATTGCTAGAGCAGGATATCCTGCAGCTTACAGTTGTAACCTAGACCGGATTTAGTCTTTGCTAATCAAAAAAAAATATCAGTTAACCAAACAAGAAATATTTGTTTGATTATGGAATGTACGTAGAAATAGAACAAGCAGCCAAAGTAATAGTCATTAGAAATATGCGATATTATGTAAGAGCAAGTGTGTGTTGCTTTGCTTTTTAAACGTCAAATTGCATACCTGATGTGAAATGCTATTACATACTATTTATACAACAACAACAACAACAAAAACATAGCCTCAGTCCCAAATTAACTGGGGTCAGCTATATGGATCAAACTCTTCCATTGCGCTTGGTTTAATGCAATTGATGGTGAGCTTTCCAAACCATTTAAATCTCTCCTAATTAATGCATCCCAATTTAACTTCGATCTACCCCTACCTTGTTAAATTTATTCAGTTCCTATTAAGTCAAGTTTTCTAGTGAGGGCATTTGTATGCCATCTTTGTAGGTGACCAAACCACCGCAACCGCCCTTCCCTAATCCTTGAGTCAATTGGTGCTACTCCTACTTGTCTATGAATTTATATATTTCTTATCCCTTCTTTACGAGTTTTACCACACGTACCTAAGTATCATAATTGTGGCTACATTCATTTTATGTAATTGTTGTTGATTTTCCATAGAGCATAGCCCTAACATTCACTTCCATATATACCACACGTACAGCTTGGCCTAATTGCGGTCCAATAAAATTTTCCTTTTAACTTGGTAGGCATATTTTTATCACCGATCACACCAGTTGTACTCCTCCATTTCTTCTATCCAACTTGAATTCTATGTGTGACACCATTCTAAATATTGTCATCATTTTGTATGATTGATGCCTTGAAACATCCAAGCAACTTCTTAGAAAACAACTCCAAACTAAAGAGATGAAAAGTCAAATAACAAAACAAGGTAAATATGAAAAGAATTATATACAAACAAATATATTCCAATTATTGATGGAACCTAACTATGAACTACAGACACAAATAGTGAATGGCGGCTTTCTTGTGGCCAAGTTGGATAAAAAAACAAAAAACATAAGAAATGAAAATTTGTTTAAACCACAAATTCATTGAAGTTCTTCATCAAATAAAAAACACAAAAAGCAGAATGGCAAGACATGGATGCATAAATGGAACATTGGATGACTCCAGATATTCCTCACCAATGCCTATCATTGGCTTATACATTGCAATAGCAACTTCAGTATGTTTCTTTTCCATACTTTTCGATGTCATATCTGGTTTTTGTAATAGGAAGAGATGGTTACCTTGTCGATTCTTCTCACTTAATTCTGTAACCTTAATTCTCCTTGCTATTGCCGCCAAAATCCCGGTAGATCTCACGACTAAAATGCCTAGTGCTCATGATCAACTGTCAAAACTTACTGGCACAACATTAGTATGCATATGTATGGGATTTCTCATGCCTTCTCTTGGAAATAATAGGAAGTCAGAAAACTGGTCTAATGTGTTGGCTTTGAACATTTTTGTAGTGACTGTTGTTGTTAACATATGCATACAATTGTACACTGGCGTGATCATATTGTTCCGAGTAGAGCATATCATTAATGTGTGTTGCATGATGTTGTTGCTTTTGGCATTTTTTTGTGCTACTCACGACATGAATTGCCAAAAGGAGATTACAGTTTATCAAAATAAAGATCTATTCAGAAAGGGGGAAGGGAGCATGTTACAAAGGCTGAAGCTGTGCTATTTGTATGCCTATCACTTTAATCCTCAAATTGAATTATGCAAGGACATAGATTCTGCTTCTCCGGGTGTACTCTGCATCGTTTCTTTGGTTGTTCTATTGCAAGCTGCGTTTAGATGTTTTATCAAGAAAGACATGATGTTTCCATGCAATGGATTGTCTGACTATGAATGGTCGACATGGATCATCGTTGGAACTCAAATCGCTACAATCTTGATTGGAAGCATAGGCACCTGCTTTAGATTGGTTACTCTAGTGCACCACGCGAAACCTGAAAGTTTTGGGCCGATTTGGGTACGACAATATAAAGACACAATATTTATGAATCCTCTGTTGGAATCGAGCGTAAAGGATTTTTGGATAGGACAACATATATATCTAATGTATATTGTGTATTTGTTGATTAACATACCGATATTATTTACATGTGGTATTGTTGCTACAATACGGGAATAGATTTCTGAAGAGAGGAACATGGATGGAATAGAAGAATTTTCACGTCTAATTCGCAAAGACAAGGGAGGATTGGAAGGATGGATAGTGAGAAATTGTGTCGCCGATATGAAGAGATGGATGGAACTCACTAAAAATGATTCTCCAAATCATAACACCAAGCAGCTTCTGCCTAAATATTCTTCATTAGATGGGACCCTTCTTGCCAATCTCAAAGCTTCAAACAAAGCATATGAAGTTTCTTCTCTGTCAATGGTCCTTCTTGCAAGGATTGCGACTGTCTGCTCGGATTCAGCTCTCGGTGCATCTCTAACGACCGCCTTAAGTGAAACCTATGATGTAATACGCTTCATTGAAAGGAAGATGAGATTCATCAGCTTTGAGAATAAGAAGAAGTATGTGCTTGCAAAAGCTGCAATGGAAGGTCCAAGCTCTAGAGATGTTCTCCTCAAGGTTTTCAACATATCTGACATTGAAGCGTTGCAGTTGAACGACAACATACATCACGTAATTGATGTTCTTGGAAGGTTGAAACGTGCATTGCCTTCTGATCTTGTTCAAAAGGAACTGGAAATCATCACAAACTTCATTAGGAATCGAAATCTCAGTTCAATCCAACAGATGCATGACTGCATCGGACATCTATTTGTGGATATGTTGAATGAATTTCTCACTCAAGTGCCTAATGCCATTTACAAGGAAATCACTGAGAGCAGCCTCGAAGATTATGAAAAGGCGATAAGATTTTCGTTGAAACTTCTTTGTAAAGTTGAGTCAGTTGAGGCTTTTGTACAGTGGTCATATGACTCATATCCGACCGGAACCAATATCAAAACTTTGATAACCAGTGGCTCCAATGGTGAATGATCAATGGGCAATACTATATGTCATGGACTCATGAGACCAATGTGATCATAGTCTCAAGACACATGTTATTAAAGTGGTATTGGTCATGTCTTGCCAAGAGGTCATGTCTTGCCAAGACTTGTATTACAGTGCCGACACTCAAATAAGGTAGTCAAACACTCAACTCGATGGATGACCACCGAGACTATACAAGTGGTCTTTGTGGCCTTGTGTCGAGACATGTGTATATGTCTCGGTCGACACCAACTGACCCAACAACCATTGTCTCGGTCATGTATGTCCGAGACCATAGGTTCGGTAATTTCCCACCGAAACCTAAAACGTAATGTCGGCTAATGTAGTGTCGCGCTATGGGCATCCCACCGATTACTCATTAAGGCACCCCAAGGCAAATGTGTCGTTTTCTTTTAGAACTAACATAAATAAATAAATAAATAAATCGGGGTGCACATACCGCAACTCTTATTTGCAAACTCTCGTAATTATATGCATAATTGAAAACTAGAGGCCTGTGTTCAATGATTAATTATCTCCCATCAACATTATTAACTCGATATAAGATCATTTCATCGATCAGAAGAAGACAACAATGAAATTTGAAGGGAACAAAAATGTTAATGAAGTGCCTTACTTTTTTTTTTTTTGATAACATGGAGGCGATGCTCTTTTATATATATATATATATATATATATATATATATATATTATTAGTATGTACAAAAAAGCCAAATGCCATGGCGAAAATACACGGTACGGGCTATACAAAATGCCACATCAATCTTGCCCCAAAATGCCATATCTACCAAATTTAACTAATCCCTACCAGCAAAAATTAAAAAGCAAAGCCCTTGACATTGAAGTGCTCAACCAATGTTTACGAGACCAAGAATTTTGAGTCATGAGAAGAAATCACAGCGACCAAAGAGATCACAGCTGCCAAAAATGGTGTTCATAAGTATTACCAACACACACCAGTCGGTCAACCTCCCATCAAAATGCTCCCCTTCAGCACGTCCGAGCACCTCACACAAACCTCACCACTTCTCCCATTCATAATAACAATGAAGACCATTGCCCATTCAATTGACTCCACGACCAATTTGAGAACTCCTTTTGACCATGTAGAACCGACGCCACACTCTTCTTTATAGACTCTCAAACCTCCTCCCAAGCACTATCTTTCTCCTTGAAAATCCGCGAGTTACGCTCTGCCCACAAAGCCCATAATAGCGCAAGAGAGCCTGCCTTGCATAGCAAATTTCTCTTACCACCTGCAACCGTGCCCACCTGTGCCAGCCATGCTACGCTATGGTAAATCTAGCTCGTGAAACATCTCCTCCCAGATCCTGCAAGCAAAGGGACAAGCCAACATTATATGATCAATAGATTCCGAGTTAGAGTGGCAAAGGTAACACCTTGAGGGTAGCAATGTATAGTTGGGACATCTTCTTTGAAGCACATCGATTGTATTGATTTTCCCAAGGCAAGCCATCCACGCAAAAACCCTAACCTTCATAGAAGCACAAGATTTCCAAATTAGATCATATGGTGGGAAAGATAGAGGTGAAGATTCAAGACATAAGCCAAAAAAAGCAGATTTAACAGAGAAAGAGTTAGAAACTTTCCATCCCCATGCACGTACGTCCTCGACTTGAGGGAGAAAAATGACTTCCTGCAAACGCTGAGTAAGAACTGCATAACTCAAAATTTCCATATCGCTTAACCTCGATGTGCGAAAATTGCAGTGCCATGTATGATCCCACACATTGGTACCATGGAAAGCCGCCACTTCCGCCACGGTTGCCCCAGGCGTCCGAGCAAGTGAAAAAAGGTCAGGAAAACCCTCAACAAAACATCGTGCACCGTTCCAAGTGTTTTGCCAGAATCGAAGTCTTCTCCCATTCCCCACCGTTTACGAGACTCCTTTGAGGTAATCATCCCTACAGTTAGCAATGAAACGCCACGGCGCGTTGTATGTAGGTCTGAATGCATTACTAGAATCCCATCCATTCAGCTCAATCCCATAAATGCTCCTGATAACACTCACTCAAAACGTTCTTGGTTCATTTTGGAATCTCCATAACCATTTACATGCCAATGACTTATTTCGAGTGATAAGGTTACCAATACCAAGTCCACCCATCTTCTTTGGGAGTATCACTTGTTTCCAAGCAACTAGTGCCCAAGAAGATTCGCCATCCATTCTTCTCCATAGAAAATCCCTCATCATCTTTTCAGCTCTATCGGCAACCACTTTGGGAATTTGAAAAAGTGACATAAAATAGGTTGGGATTGAATCTAGAACCGATGCTACCATTGTAACTCTCCCTCCTTTCGACAAAAAGCCCCTCTTCCATCCACCTAATCTACGCGCAATTTTCTTTAGAACCGGTTCCCAAAAACCAACATCACGGGGAGAAGCTCCGAGAGGCATGCCAAGGTATGTCAGCAGCCAATATCCCACCTGGCACTTAAACGTTCCTGCCATTTGCATTACCACCTCGCCAGTGACATTTATCCCAAGCAAGCTACATTTGTGCATATTAAGTTTAAGGCCTGAAATCCTACAAAAAGAATTAACCAAAAGCATCACATTCCCCATCGCTCCTTCCGACTTCCGAATGAATAAAAGGGAGTCATCTGCATATTGTAAATGTGTAATATGTGTACCTTCCTCCCCCACCTTGAAACCTTCAACCATCTCATTGTCTTTAGCCGTATCTAACATACGACCTAAGACATCAACCACTAAAATAAAAAGGAACGGAGAAAGCGGGTCCCCTCGGCGCAAGCCACGTTGCCCTATGAAGTTACCTTCCGGGCAACCATTAATGAGAACAGCGTAATTGGCTGACGAAACACATTCGTACATCCAACTACGCCACCGTTCGCCGAAACCTTTTTTACTCAAAACAAAATCCAAAAAAGCCCAATTTACCCAGTCATAAGCTTTCGCGAAGTCCAGCTTAAGGATAAAACCTTGTTGCCTCTTTTTACTGACGTATTCCACCACTTCACTAGCAATGAGGACAGAATCCAACATTTGCCTATACGGTACAAAAGCATTTTGTTCCTTAGCAACGGTGAGCTGGAGAACCTCTCTCAGTCTAAGTGCGAGAACCTTCGCCAATAGCTTATACATTGAAGTGGTTACGCTAATCGGTCGATAGTCCTCAATTCGTCCCGCTTGTGAGCCTTTCGGAATTAAGCATATGAAAAGACGGTAAAATTTTCATTGAAACTCCTTTGTAAAGTTGAATCACTAGAGACTTTTGTACGTGGTCATATCCAATTGGAACAACCAACCAATTGGGTGGCCGAATGGTTTGGTGTGGGATTTGAAAGTGAGAGGTCATGGATTCAAACCTTGGTGGGTGCAAATGTGGTTTCTTTCCTATCGAAAAAAAAAAAATCCAATCGGAGCAAATATCTGTAATTTTATAAGCAATAGCTCAAATGGTTAACGTACATAAGCATCGAGCAATATATGTCAAAGCTCAATTCCTGTGTGAAGTTTCAAGACCATATGACATTGCTTATGTACTGATTATATAGTGTTTGATCCCTAAGGAATATTAATGAAATAAAATTGATACGTGTATTTTTTTTTTCTGAATTCAGTTTTCTTTTTTGTTTCCCTTCAATGTCCTAGTAATTTCGTATTATACCAAAGTGATATCAATTAGTCGCGATTAAATCTGTATTTAAAATTTTGCTTTCTTTTTATTGTGTTCTGCATTTAAAATTTTGCATTTAAATCTACTTCCAAAATGCTACTGCTGCTGCTCAAGGTCGTGAAATCATCGAGGTTGTGTAAGTTCATTATATATGTCTTAGATGTAACATTACAAATTTACTTCTGATACATTCTTCTTTTGGGAGTTATTTGGTATTTTTTCATTCCTTCCCTATGTTGATAATTTAAATGTTTTCTTTCACTATTAATCATAATCATACATTAATATGTTCACAAATTCATTTTATTTTTATTTTTCTTCAAACATCCAAGCAACTTCTTGGATGACAAAACCAAATAATTAAAGAAATGAAAAGACAACTAACAAAACATGGTAATATGAAAAGAATTATATACAGACAAATATATTCCAATTATTGATGGAACCTACCTATGAACTACAGACAAATATTTAATGTGTAGGATTTTGAACACAAAGAAGTGGAGAGAAAAGAGCTTAACACCAATTGTTCTGTATCAGTTTCTCATCACCTTCATACATTTTCGAAATTATAGCTTCATATGGTTTGTTACAAAAGCTGCAGATTTTACTTCTGCACACTACCAAAAGTCCAACCTAATGATCTACTTCACCATATTTGTGAAGTCCTTTTCACCTAAACAATGACAAGTCCATACTTGACCATGTCTTGCTTAAACATACAAGTTAAACTAAGAAATACATAACAAAAGATACATAACTATATTTTCAGATACAACAAAAATGTCAACTGCCATCACTCCTTGGCATTTTTGCTGGAAACACCAAGGCTCCTCCTTAGTGTTTCAAATCTGATTTTAGGCAGCCCTTTTGTCAAAATGTCTGCAACTTGTGACTCATGAAAAATAGGATTCTTAGCCATAGCCAATGCAGATTGATTGTCACAAAATATGATAGTAGCTTCTTCTTGATCTTGCTTTAAGCCTTTCATCATCTTTCTCAACCAAATGGCTTGATTCACAGCTGCAGTAGCTGAAATATACTCTGCTTCAACGGTGGATTGAGCTACCACTTATTGTTTCTTTGAACTCCAGCTAATAAAACCTGAACCCAGAGAGAATGCATAGCCTGAGGTGCTTTTCATGTCATCAATTGAGCCTCCCCAATCACCGTCTGCATAGCCAATCAACTTCACATCTAAGTCATTTTTAAACGAGATTCCAAAATCAATGGTTCCCTTGACATATCTGAGCACCCTTTTTGCAGCCTTGAAATGATTTTGACTTGGTTCTTGCATAAATCTTGACAACAAGCTTGTAACATACATGATATCAGGTCTGGATGAAGTAAGATACAACAAACAACCAATAAGACTTCTGTAAACTCCAACATCAACTTTATCGAAGCCATCTTCCTTGCTCAATTTTTCATTTTGAGCTAAGGGAGTATCAACTTTGCTGCAATTCTCCATTGCAAACTTCTTCAAAACCTTTTTGGCATATTCTGCTTGACATATAAAGGCTCCTTGATTCTGTAAACTGAAGTGTTTACAGCTTCTGCCCAAAACTTCGTTGGAAGTTTTTTTTCAAACATTAGACATCTAGACATTTCCATGACAGTTCTGTTCTTCCTCTCGCTCACCCCATTTTGTTGTGGGGTGTAGCTAACTGTGAATTGATGCTGAATTCCTGCTTCTTCACATAGCTTCTTGAAGTTTTTGTTAGTGTACTTGGTGCTTATCAGATCTGAAAGCTTTGATCGTGAAATTACTTTGATTCTCCACCATGACTTTGAATTTCTGAAATGTACTCAGCACTTCTGATTTTTGTTGTAGAAAATCTTGAGAAATCATCAATGAAGAGAACAAAGTATTTGCTGCCATTGAGTGAGGGAATACTCATAGGATTACAAACATCACTATCAATCAGTTGCAGTTTTTCCATAGCTCTCTATGACTGATTTATTGGAAAGGGGATTCTAGCTTGATTGCCAAGTTGACACACTTCACAAACACCATCTTGATCATGCATATGAGGCATATTTTCAACTAAAGATTTGTCATGCATTTGTTTAAGTGACTGAAAATTAGAATGACCAAATCTTCTATGCCAAAGTGAGAAATGATCAATAGAACCAGAAAAGGCATGAGCACTCTGCATATTCAGCTTCAAAGAAAAGCTTCTATCTTTCATTTTTACAATCATTAAATCATTGCCAGTAGGATCTATAATTGTGCAGGCCATATCTTTAAAAGACAATGAATAATTCTTCTCGAGCATTTGACCAACACTAAGCAAGTTTTGACTATTTCAGGCACATATTGAACTTCAAAAATGAGTTCTAACAGCAATTTCTCCTTTGTCTTTAACTTCTAGAAATTCTCCACTTCGAATTTTAACTTTGGTGGTATATGATTTGTCAAGCTTTTGAAACATGCTTGCTTGCTTCCGAGGTCATGTGATGAGTGCATCCACTATCAATCAGCCATGAATCAATGTTGGTTTTGGCTGCACAACAAGTTGCCACGAACAAGTTAACCTCTTGTTCTTGATTTTCTGCGACTTGTGCTTGTTGGCTTTCTTGGGCTCTTGATTTACAAACTTTCTCAACATGTCCAAACTTTTTACAATACCTACATTGAACTTCAGGTCTGTACCAGCAGAATTTTTCTAAATGCTTTGTTTTTTTTACAATTTGGCATGGAGGAAATTTGCCTCTTCTTTCTTCGGGTTTGTTGTTTTCGCCTTCTTTCTTGTTTTTTCTTTCATTTCTTCTAACTTTGAAGTTGGACTGAAACTTTTCTTTGTTTTTCATGACAAGAGCATTCTCTGTATGCTCTTCCAACCTCAACATTCTTCTTTGCTCGGTGGCTTGCAAGGCATTCACCAACTCAACAAGTGAGATTTTTGTAAGATCCTTTGAATCTTCAAGAGAGGAAATTCTTGCTTCAAACATCTCAGGTAGACTCACAAGAACCTTCTCAACCACCCTTTTATCAGCCAAATCTTCACCAAGAATTCTGATTTGGTTCACAACTTTCAGAACTCTATTAGATAACTCCTTCACGTTCTCTGTTTCCTTCATCTTCAAGGCTATAAACTCCTTTCGCAAGTTCAAGACTTGCATCTGTCTTGTTTTTTCACTTCCTTGGAACTTTTCCTTAAACCTATCCCAGCTTCTTTTCCTGTTTCACATGCCATGATGTGTTTCACATGCATGATGCGTGTGAATATAAGCTCAGTCACATCTGAGTGTATATAGGAAAGAGCTTTGAATTTTTTTGATGTCTCTTCAACATGGTGCTTAATTTGTGCAATGGTTGGATTTGTTCTCAAAGGAGGAGGATCAACTCCTGTGTCCTCGGCCTCCCACAAGTCCAGCCCCTTCAACAAAGCCTTCATTCTCACAGCGCACATTTGATAGTTCTCACCATTAAAGATTGGAGGTGGCAAACTCCAGCATTGTTTGAAGCCATTTCTGTTAAAGTTGGTCTTTGTTTGATGAGGATCTTGACTTGTTTTCTCTCAAAACTCACAGCCCACAAAGATCAGCAAAAGCTCTGATACCACATGTAGGATTTTGAACACAAAGAAGTGGAGAGAAAAGAGCTTAACATCAATTGCTCTGTATCAGTTTCTCATCACCTTCATACATTTCAGAAATTACAGCTTCTTATGATTTGTTACAAAAGCTGCAGAAAGTCCAAACTAATGATCTACTTCACCATAATTGTGAAGTCCTTTTCACCTAAACAATGACAAGTCCATACTTGACCATGTCTTGCTTAAACATACAAGTTAAACTAAGAAATACATAACAAAAGATACATAATTATATTTTCAGATACAACAAAAATGTCAACTGTCATCAGCTTCATACAAGCCTTGAATGATCATAATTGCTTGTTCTAACTGAGAACTAGTTTTAAATGCTTATTTTCCAATTTTTTCGACAATTTTGGAGAGCAGCACCTTGTTAAAATTGCGACTTTCCCACAATGATTTTGCGAGCTTGACATTTTCCACAAGGCCCCGCGGCAAAGAACTCATTTGTTTATCAACAAAATGGACAATATCAAAAACCTCGCCGAAGGCATCTGAGAGGGAGTTGCTCAGAGATGATGGTATAGAAATGGAGGCAATCTTCAAAAGAAGTACTATGGAAATAGAAGATGTCTGATACCGTGGCCTTGCAGACTCATAGTGAGCTTTCAAACTGCAGATGGGGGGGCTCTTGACAGGAGTTGAGCCAGTTCATTCAACGCTTTCACGTTCTGCATCCATTTTTTCATGTCTCTCGCACCTCTCCTCAATGTCCACCCACTCAATCTCATGTCCCTATCACCACACTCAATCCTTAAATTCCTTTAGTAGGTCCTGATCAGATCGATGATTCCCAACATTGGTCTTGCAAACATTGCAAAAACATAATCTACCCAGTTCAATACATCCTTCCAAACAAAGATACAACAGTACAATTAAACAGGAAAAGAATGAGGAAATCCAGTCAAAAATAGTTCGCAAGCCAAGCTTAACTGCAGTAGCAAAATACTCCAAAGAACTCATAAACAATATTGGACTACTAAGAATTATAGATTCTTCTTTTCCAGCTTTCTTATCAATTATGCCGAACCCTTTCAAATCAAAATGACCTAGCCAAGTGAGCACTCTAAATATACTTATGGAAGTACCAGCGAGGACAGCGATGATCTGGCTAACAACTATAGTCCTCATCAACCATTTATAATCAGAGACTAGTTGATGCCCCTCATGAAACTCAAACTTCTTAGAAACTAGAGATCGAAATGAGACTTCCAATAGAAGAACTGAACAAATTGCACAAAGTGCAGCCACTAGAGTGCTTATCACATTTCTACTTAGCACAAATTGAGGGTTGAAGTTATAACTGAGCAAGTAAGACTTGTTCAATCCGCGAAACATGTCATGTTCCCCCATTGTGAACTTCCCTTTAATTGCTTTGATATTGACCTCATTTTGGCTATGAATATCAACAGCAACATGTCAAAGCACCATGAGCAATACAATGATGCAGCACAAGGTTATGATGTGTTGGGCGCGAAACAGAAGATCACGCCGGTGTGCATCTGAATGCAGGTGTTGACAACAACTGTGATCACAAATATGGTCAAGGCAGCCATGTTTGTGAAGCATTGTGAATATGTGTTGAGTCCAAGTGATGGCATGAAGTAGGCCATGCAAGTACACAACAGGGTTGTGCCAGTGATCTTGGATAACTGATCCTGAGCACTTGGCATTGAAGTAGTGAGATCTAATGGGAGTTTTACAGCTACAAAGAGAAAAGTCAAGGTAACTGAATTGAGAGGGAAGAATCGACAAGGCACCCATCTCTTTCTATTTCGAAAGCCAACAATAACATCAAGAAGAAGTAATAGTAAACATACCAAAGTGGCCACTGCTATGTATAAACCGATCCAAGGAACCGGAGAAGAATAGTTGGAATCATTCAACTTTCCCTCCAAACAGTTCCCTCCTCTCTCCATTTTCTTCTCTCACTTGTTTTGCTATTGAGATGCTTTGCTTTGTGTCCTTCCTCTTCTCAGTTCTCTTTATATTTTTACTGTTTCAATTTGGTGAGTAGACTTTTTCTTTTTTAGACAAGTTTTGACTGCTTTTATCCTTTTCCAACTTTTATCATGAAATGATTGACATACTTTTGCTAACTACATTTGCAGCATAGTAGTTGGTGTCCTTCGGACAAACATCGATAAGTATGCACACACACATCTCGATGCACAGTTAAAGGAGACATTATTTAAAATTAGTAATGCATCTGTTTCATGTAGCTTGCCAAGGAAATTTTTGGTGTTGCTTTTCTTAAGCTTAGCTATCATTTATAAATTAGAATTAAGCTCCCTAACTCTTTTACAGTGCAAAAGCCATCTCCTCTTACATTCTCTAGTTAGAGAAGATTTAGAGTTGGATTAGAATTATTACATTAATTAGAATTAATAAGTAATATATAATAAAGATTTACGTTTAAGTATTTGAGATAGATTAGAATTTAGGTTAGATTAAGAATTATTCATACATTGGCTACATATAAATTATCGTAATTAACAAGTTTATGATTTATGCTTACATGTTATACTTCAACAAATACAACTTCCGTATTGCCTCCACGTAAAAATGTGTTTGACAGAGAAATGAAAGCTCATACAGTTACTATCAAACTTATGAATCATAGACATAAAAGTAAAGCTCTCATACTTCACAGGACAAAAGCATGTCTGGTTTATTCAATCTGGATTATTTCATCTAATGTAGTTTCGGATACAGCAAGACTTACATTTTCATGTCCATTTGATTGAAGTACATTTTTGGCTTTGAGATTTCCTTCGAGTGGCAAGCTACTCTGGATCTCTGACATAAGAATTTCTTCAGTGTTCACATCAGTAAGAACGGCATTACTATTACTTTCTGGTGTTGTCCGGTTCTCATGAATCGTGGTAGCAACTTCATCTGCAATCAAGTTAGTGATAGTACTTCCAACCGGGAATGACCATCGAAAAAGAGCCTCTAATTGCTCAATTTTATGCACAATCTTCAATGCGAATTTTACTCCCTCTTCCAAGTCTTCAGGAGCGCTCTCAATTATATCCCAAAATATGATGCCTGGTAGTTGAGTGAGAAATTCATTTAACATATCAGCAAATAGTTGTTGTACTTAGCTATGCAACTATCCAACTGAAGTATATGGTTTGTGTTGTATGAAGTCTATCATCATAGCGACTTCTTCCTTTAATTCAACATAACTCAAGCTTGATCTTTCCTTCAGCTCTAAAATGTTTTCGACAGCTTGGTCCAACTGCAGTGGCAATTTTGAAGCATGAAATTTAGGAACTGATAGATGAGGGTTGACCTGCCGACAAATCTTTTGTAAACTCAGATTTAAATTTACTATTGAAGGTTGACGAGTTCATTTTCCTATCAATATAATGAATCACCTCGGCAATTTCATCCAAGGAACTGAAAAAGGACCGACCCATAGGAGATGCAATAGATATGGTGGCAACTCTTGCAAGTACTATCATTGAAAGAGAAGATATTTTGTACCTTTGCTTTGCGGGATCAGACCGATTTTGAAGCAAGAATGTGAGAGAGTCTCGAGATGGTGGAGTCCCGGATAAGATTTTGATGAGATGATCTGTAGATTTGATTTTGTCCACTGGATACATCCATCTCTTCATGTCCTTGATACCTTTCTTCAATGTCCAATCATCCAATTTCATCTCTGCCCGTCGAATTAAC
This sequence comes from Stephania japonica, assembly GCA_039657345.1. NCBI lineage: Eukaryota > Viridiplantae > Streptophyta > Magnoliopsida > Ranunculales > Menispermaceae > Stephania > Stephania japonica. The sequence goes on from CM077558.1 coordinate 52,943,352, forward strand.
TCTTTAAGCGTACTAATGGCATCATTTTCATCATCGCCTTCATGAATTGAGGATTTGAGTTGTAGCAATGCAAATAACACACTTTCAATCTTTGTAGCAAGCTCCCCTTGCCGTTTGTGAAGTTAAACTTAATATAGTCAGTACACGCTTCCTTTTGAATATTGACGATCGGAGCAGAAACCCACAATATCATAAGCAAAAACATCATACAGCACAACATGTAGTGTGTTCTGCTTTGAACAAATAGATCACGCCCGTGTGCATTTGAATGCAAATATTCACAAAAACAGTGACTGCAAATATAGTCAAGGAAATCATGTTCGACAAGCATTCGGATTCCCTTGTAACTCCAAGAGAAGGCATGTGGAATCCCATGTAAATGCATACCAACATTGTGCCATCTTGAGCACTAGACATCGAAGTTTTGAGATCTACAGGTAGTTTTGTAGCTATCACGAGAAGGGTCAGTGTGACAGAATTTAGTCGGAAGAATCGACAAGGGATCCATCTCTTCTTCTCGCGAAAACCAGCTAAGACATCGAAAAGCATAAACAGTAAACATACCAAAGTGGCAGCAGCTACATATAATCCAATCATAGGCATCGGAGAAGAGTAGTTGGCTTCATCTAGTGTTCCATTCACACATCCTTGGCTTCTCATTTTGCTTCCTCCTTTCCAGGAAATCAGATTCTCTGTGTTTCTTAATGCAACACAGAAGTCAGTATTAGAAATAATCTTTTGTTCTTTTTTTTGGGCACAAATGTGACTCAATCCAATAATGCTACATTGTGAAAAACTAGAATTGCAGACTCTAGTTGTCTGGTTTTAAGCAAATAAGAACAAATGAGGTTCAGCCTTTTAGGTGCTACTTTTGTATTATTCATTCATGGAAAGCAACAACAACAATAACAAAGCCTCAACCCAAATAAGTTGGGGTCAGCTACATGGATCAAACTCTTCCATTGTGCTCGATTTAGTGCAATTGATATTCATGGAAATCAAAAAAAAAAAAAAAAAAGTGTAGCAGTGGAATTCGTTAGAGTGCAACTGGAGCCTTGAAGAAAACAAAATGCCCAATCTCCAATATAAAGTGCCCAATCAATTTGCAATATTATTTTACATCAACTTGCATAATATAACATGCCCAGTGCCAGATATTGATTAAATATGCTTTTGCCTTAGTTATTAATCCTATTACACATTTTTTAAGGTGACACCAACCGAAAACCAACACATAAAATGGAGAGTCCTCAATGCCATATATCATTCATGCTCCCAAACAAAAAAACTCTAAACAAGTAAAATTCAATATTGCTAAAGAAAGTTCTCATCATTCAAGCTAGTCTTCAGAATGGAAAATTTTTCAATTCTGCAAACAAGATGAATGCAAAAGTTCTAATCACCTAAGAATGTCATCAAACCCCTCTATACAACATACAAGGCATAGTTTGCTATAACTAGACATAGGAAAGAGACAAACAAAATCAAAACACTTTAGAGGTCGAGATAAATATTGAAGTGAAACTTTCATTTTCAATCACAGCATAATATAAGAAATAGGACATAGGACCTTCATGCTCCAAAACAGAAAATGAAAACAGGCAGATCAAACTCATTACTGCTGAAGAAAGTTTTCACTGAGATGGCTAAACTCAGTAAAAAATACTTACATACATGGATGTCAAACAGGCCAGCTTATTCCACTTGGACTATTTCATCATGGTTAGTTGAAGATACTTGGGTATCTCCATAACCTCTGCCATTTGAAATCAGTGGTTGAATTCTACGGCTCATCCTACTTTCAAGTATGTCGTCATCTGATATAGGAACTTCGTCAGATACAAAGCGAGTAATGGTAGTTCCAGGAGGAAATGACCATTGGACATGGCCCTCCAATTGTTCAATCTTGCAAATGAGTTTCACTTCAAATTTGACTCTCCCTTCATATTCTTCGACAGGGCTTTCATTGATGTATTTGAATATCGTATTTGGAAATTGAGATAGAAACTCATTTAACATGCCAACAAAGAGTTGCTCCATGTAGCTGTATAGTTCTTCAATAGATCCGTAAGCTTGACTGTGCTGTATGCACTCTGTCACCAATTTCAACTCTTCCCATACATAATCAGAGGGTATTGCTTTGTATAAACAAAGAATGATCAGAGTAGCTTGGTCCAAATGAGACTTAGTTTCAAATGCTTCTTTTCCAATTTTTTTGACGATTTTGGAGAGTAGCACCTTGTTAAAATTGCGACTTTCCCACAAAGATTTTGCAAACTTGGATTTCAGCTTGCCCCTCAGACGCGAATAACTTATTTCTATATCAACAAAATTAATGATTTCAAAGACTTCATTGAAAGCCTTTAAGAGAGATTCGCTTAGAGCGGCATAGAAATGGAGGCAACTCTGACGAGAAGTACTATGGAAAGACAAGTTGTTTTATATCCAGGCCGTTTTAACTCATAGTAAGCTTTTAGCATGCTAATAGGGGACTGATCCTGATTAGATGTTGGAGCTACTTTTGATAAGAGCTGAGCTAGTTCAGTCAAGGCTTTCGCGTTTCGCATCCATTTTTTCATGTCTTTAACACCTCTTTCCAACGTCCACTCATCCAATATCATCTCCCCTTCATCATGAAACAACCCCTTAAATTCTTTTAGGTTCTGATCATTTTCATAATTCTCAAAATCGGTCTCGCAAGCATTGCAAAAGCACAGCTTCACTAGTTCACCCTTCCAAACAAAAATACAGAAGTACAATCCAATATGAAATGAAGGACGAAATCCAGTTGAAAATAGTTCGCAGTCAAAGATTTACTTCGGCAACCAAACAATCAAAATAACTCAATAGACAATATTGGACTTCTAAGAACATGGCATTTGAACTTCGGCATTGTTTTTAATGATTTCTTTGAACATGGCATTTGGCAACTGAACAAGAAACTCTTTAACCATTTCTACTTAGAGAAGGCGGTATAGAAATCGAGGAAACTCTGACGAGAAGTACTATGGAAAGACAAGATGTTTTATATCCAGGCCGTTTTAACTCATAGTAAGCTTTTAGCATGCTAATAGGGGACTGATCCTGATTAGATGTTGGAGCTACTTTTGATAAGAGCTGAGCTAGTTCAGTCAAGGCTTTCGCGTTTCGCATCCATTTTTTCATGTCTTTAACACCTCTATCCAACGTCCACACATCCAATATCATCTCCCCTTCATCACCAAACAAACCCCTAAATTCTTTTAGGTCCTGATCATTTTCATAATTCTAAAAATCGGTCTCGCAAACATTGCAAAAGCATAGCTTCACTAGTTCAGTACACCCTTACTGTTTGAAATATGCCATAGAAGCAGCAGAAAATAATGCAAAATGTGATATATGCTGCAGAATGTGATTTAGTCTTGAAGACCATGTCTTTAATTCAGTTTCTAGTTGTTGCTGTTTTGTAGGATTTTAGTTTTGACTCAGTTGTTGAGTCATGGATCCTGTTTTTTAGCTATTAGTTTAGTGACTTTCAGTTGGGATTTTCTCAAAGAAGAATATGAAGGTGATGAGAAAATCAAAGCAATGCAAGTGTTGAACCTCATAAGGGAGTTTGAAATGCAAAGAATGAAGGAGTCAGAGACAATCAAGGAGTACTCTGACAAGCTTCTAAGCATTGTCAACAAGGTAAGATTGCTTGGTGACGAATTTCCTGATAAAAGAATAATTCAGAAAATTCTTGTTACAGCTCCTCAAAAATATGAGGCTACAATCGCCTCATTGGAGAACTCTAAAGATCTGGCAAGGATTACCTTGGCAGAGTTGTTGAATGCTTTGCAGGCCCAAGAGCAGAGAAGGTTGATGCGGCAAGAAAGCTCAATAGAAGGAGCTTTAAAGGCAAAGCATCACATCAATCTCAACACAAAGGGGAAGAAAAAGTATGAGAAGAAGAAGACTGCTGATGCAAATGAAGCCATTTCAACTGAAAATTGCAGCAGTAGTGGCGACCAAAAGAGAAGCTTCCCTCCTTGTCATCATTGCGGCAAGAAAGGACATCCTCCTTTCAGGTGTTGGAAAAGGCCTAACATCAAATGCAACAAATGCAATCGCATGGGACATCATGAGAGAATCTGCAAGAATGGAACGTCACAACAAAATGAAGCTAAAGTTGCAGACAAACAAGAGGAGGAAGAACAACTTTTCGTTGCAACCTGTTTTGCAAGTAGTTGTTCTAGCAACAAGTGGCTCATAGATAGTGGCTGCACCAATCACATGACTTTCAATCATGCTCTCTTTAAGGACTTGGATACATCAGTTAAATCCAAGGTAAAAATTGGCAATGGTGAGCACATCGTTGTTGAAGGAAGAGGTACCGTTGTCATCGAAAGTTTCTCAGGTACAAAAGTCATTAAAGATGCATTATTTGTGCCTAATATTAACCAAAATCTGTTAAGTGTGGGGCAGCTGATTGAAAGAGGGTTTAAGATTGTTTTTGAGAACAACCAATGCTTAATCAAAGATGCAACAGATGAAGAAGTGTTCAAGATCAAGATGAAGGGCAAGAGTTTTTCATTAGATCCATTGCAAGAAGAGCAAGCGGCTTACTCCTCAAATGACAACATAACTGAGATCTGGCACAAAAGATTGGATCATTTTCATCATGCTGCAGTGCTGAATTTGCAAAGAAAAGAGCTTGCTCAAGGACTACCCCAGCTTGAGTCAGAAATACATGCTTGCAAGTCTTGTCAATATGGCAAGCAAGCACGTCTTTCATTTCAGAATTCTGTTTGGAGAGCAACAAAGAAGCTGCAGCTTATTCACACTGATCTTGCTGGGCCTCAAAGAACTCCTTCACTTAAGGGAAGTAAATACTACATAATTTTTATTGATGACTTCTCTCGTATGTGTTGGATTTATTTTCTCAGATTCAAGTCAGAGGTTGCTGGAATCTTTTGGAGATTCAAGCAATGGATTGAAAATCAAAGCGAGAGTCCCATTCAAATGTTGAGGTCAGATAGTGGCAAGGAGTTCACTTCAAATCAATTCAATCAGTTTTGTGAAGAAGCTGGCATTGATCATCAATTGACAGCTCCGTACACTCCACAACAAAATGGAGTCAGTGAGAGGAAGAACAGAACAATCTTTGAGATGGCAAGATGTACGATGCATGATAAAGATTTGCCTAAGGAGTATTGGGCGGAAGCAACAAACACTGCAGTGTTCTTATTGAATAGGCTTCCTACAAAAGCTGTGAATGGGAAGACTCCTTTAGAGGCATGGTATGGTTTCAAACCAAATTTGAAAAATCTAAAAATATTTGCTTGTTTGTGTTTTACTTAAATGCCACAGATCAAGAGGGACAAACTGGACAAGAAGGCTGAACCAGGAATCTTTATAGGCTATAACAACACCTCAAAAGCCTATCGAGTTTTCCAGACTCAATCCAGAAAAATACTGATCAGCAGAGATGTTGTCTTCATGGAAGCAGAAAAATGGGATTGGAATTCAACAAATGAAAAAGACCTATTCACGTGCAGCCTAGCGAAGATGATGTTGATGACCAACCAATCAGAGGAACTAGATCACTTGCAGACATCTATGCAAGATGCAATGTTGCGGTAATGGAACCAGCTGGAGTACAAGAAGCGATGCAAGACATAAAATGGATTTCAGCTATGAAGGAAGAATTGAATATGATTGAAAAGAATCATACATGGAAGCTTGTACCAAGGCCTTCTAACAGAAAGGTGATTGGAGTTAAATGGGTTTTCAAAACAAAACTCAATGCAGATGGTTCTATAAACAAGCACAAAGCGAGGCTCGTCGTGAAGGGATATGCAAAAGTTTTTGGCGTCGATTTTTCAGAAACGTTTGCTCCCGTGGCCAGACTTGATACCATCAGATTGGTCCTTGCGATGGCAGCTCAAAGTGGCTGGAAAGTGTTTCAGCTTGATGTAAAATCTGCTTTTTTAAATGGCCTTCTTAAAGAGGAGATTTTTGTAGAACAACCTGATGGTTTTGTTGTGCAGGATCAAGAAGATAAAGTGTACCTATTGAAGAAAGCTTTGTATGGCCTCAAGCAGGCTCCAAGAGCTTGGTATAGTCGAATCGATGATCATTTGATCGGCTTAGGCTTTCAGAAAAGCTTAAGTGAGGCTACCTTATATGTAAGAAAAGAAGGCACTAACATTACCATTGTTTCTATCTATGTTGATGATCTTTTGGTCACAAGAAACAATCAGCTGCTCATTGATGAGTTTAAATCTAACATGCTCAAGGAATTTGAGATGACAAATTTAGGATTAATGACCTACTTCCTTGGTCTTGAAGTGCTGCAGCAGAGGAATGAAGTTTTTGTCTTCCAAAAGAAATATGCAAAGGAGATTTTGAAGAAATTTCACATGGAGAGTTGCAAAGCTATAGACACACCAATGCAAGCCAAAGTGAAGTTCTGCCAAGATGATGGGACTCCCAAAGTGAATGAGAATCTCTATAGAAGCTTGATTGGTTGTCTCATGTACCTCACAGCTTCTAGGCCTGACGTTATGCAAGCAGTAAGTCTTCTCTCCAAATTTATGCATTGTGCAAGTGAAGAGCACTTGTAAGCTGCGAAGAGGATTGTCAAATATATTAAAGGAACTGTTGATTTTGGAATTAAATATGTTAAATGTGATAATTTTCATCTGGTTGGTTTTTCTGATAGTGATTGGGCAGGTTCAACTGATGATATGAAGAGCACAACTGGTTTTTGTTTCAGTCTTGGATCAGGTGCGATCAATTGGTGTTCAAAGAAGCAAGAAGTTGTTGCTCAAAGCACTGCAGAAGCTGAATTCATAGCTGCAACAGCTGCAGCAAATGAGGCCATCTGGTTGAGGAAAATCCTTCATGATTTGAGTTTGAAGCAACAAGAATCAACACAAATCTTTGTTGACAACCAAGCTGCCATTTCAATCTCTTCTAATCCAATGTTTCATGGCAAGACAAAGCATTTCAAGATCAAGTTTTATTATCTCAGAGAAGTTCAAAAGGAAGGGGAAGTTTCGTTAACTTATTGCAGATCGGAAGATCAGATAGCCGATGCATTCACCAAAGCCTTGCCTAAGATTAAATTTGAAGAACTCAGGAACAAGATGGGAGTTTGCAGCTTCAAAGGCAAGGAGGTGTGTTTGAAATATGCCTTAGAAGCAGCAGAAAATAATGCAAAATGTGATACATGCTGCAGAATGTGACTTAGTCTTGAAGACCATGTCTTTAATTCAGTTTCTAGTTGTTGTTGTTTTGTAGGATTTTAGTTTTGACTCAGTTGTTGAGTCATGGATCCTGTTTTTTAGCTATTAGTTTAGTGACTTTCAGTTATGTTTTGACTTTTAGTTATTATTTTGTGTATTTAAGTACGTTGTCAAGTTGAATGAAAGTATTGGAGTTCTTAGTTCATGCTTAAAATCTGTCCTACCTCTTTCATATTTATAGTTTTATAACACTTCCAAACAAAAATACTGCAGTACAATCCAACATGAAATGAAGGACGAAATCCAGTTGAAAATATTCCGCAGTCCAAGCTTTACTTCGGCAACCAAACAATCAAAATAACTCATAGACAATACTGGACGTCTAAGAATTGTAGTTTCATCATCCCCAACTTTTTCAATGATGCGAAAGGTTTTCAATTTGAAATGGCCAAACCAAGTGAGTGCTCTAAATATGCTTGCAAAACTTCCAATGAGAATAGTGATGATCTGGCTAACAACTACAATTTTCGCCGACCATTTATAATCGGAGACTAGTCCCTCACAGAACCCAACCTTCTTAGAAACTAGAGATTGAAAGGAAACCTGTAGCAGAACCACTGAACAAACCACACAAAGAACAGCCACTAGAGTGCTTATCACATTTCTACTGAGCACAAATTGGGGGTTCGAGTTGTAACTCGACAAATAACACAACTTCGGTCTATGCAACATGTTCTTCTCTCCCTTTATGAACTTTCCTTTGATAGCTTTGATATTCACTTCATTTTGGCTATGGATATCAAAAGCACAATGCCAAAGCACCATGAGTAATACAAGCATGCAACACAAAATTATAATATGTTCAGCTTGAAACAAAAAGATCACACCAGTGTGCATCTGAATTCTAATATTAACAATTGTAACCACAAATATGCTCAAGGCAGACATGTTTGTGAAACATTCAGATTGCCTAAAAGCTCTGAGGGAGGGCATGAAAAAGCCCATGCATATGCATGTCAAAGTAGTCCCAGTGAGCTTAGATAATTGATCGTGAACACGGGGCATGGAACTTGTGAGATCTAATGGAAGTTTTATAGCTATAGAATGAAGAGTAAACATACCATAGTGGCTAATGATATGTACAAACCGATCGACAAGGCAACCATGTCTTCTTATTGCGAAAACCAGCAATGATATCAAGGACAATGAACAGTAAACATACCATAGTGGCTAATGATATGTACAAACCGATCGAAGGCACCGGAGATGAATAGTTCCAATCATCTAACTTCCCATCAACACAATTCCCCTGCAATCCCATACTCTGCTCTCTCTTGCTTTGTCTATTGAGATAGATGCCTTGCTTCAATCTACATTTAGTTAATGATGCTAAAGTCAACAAAAATCAAATACATGTAAAAAAGATACATAGATAAAGTCAATGCAAAATAAATAAATCAGAGCAAATTCCTTTGAAGTGCTGCATTGGTTATCTGCGATTATCGATCAAGCTAACCAGTCAAATTAATTGGCAGATGTCTTTCAATAATATTTTTGGAAAGTGATAGAAATAAAGATGGAGACTCTAGCAAGTTGTGTTAGCCAACTGGTGCAAGATAGAGACTCATTCAATGCAAATTATGCAACTTAACAAGTTATACAAGAGTTGATAAATGATATAATATATATATCTCAAAAAGCATGTCACTCATTCCTTTGTGCTAGGGTGATTGAAATATAGTAGAACACTTTATTTCCCAATGGAACAATATATTCATCTCATCGATTCTACAAAATATATGCAACAAACGTTATTCATCTGTTACAGCTTTTCATTTGAAGTGAAAAAGGAAAAAAAAAAAAAAAAAATATTTTGTACAAGAGAAACTTAAGAATGACAAACAAGAGTTTTTTCTTCACATATCGACTTGCACAACCTGGATGCTTTACGAACAAAGTGGATGTCGAAAATCTTTGCTCGAGCAAACTGCAATGTTGCTTTCAGCAATCACTATACATTAGGAAGTTCATTGAATGTCAAATGAGTAATCGTGGTACCAACAGGGAATGACCACCGAACAAGGGGCTCTAATGATTCCACTTTGTAGAGAACTTTCAAGGCAAATTTTACCACCTCCTCACAGTCTTCGGCATTGCTTTCAATTATTTCTCTGAATATGGCATTTGGCAATTGAATAAGAAACTCATTCAACATGTCAACAAATAGTTGTTCTATGCAGCCATACAATTCTTGAATGGATTCATAGGCCCGGAGAAGTAAAAAGTCTGTCATCATGGCCAATTCATGCTGTACATAATCAGAGAGCGACACTTCTTTTAATCCTTTAATAATAGCAATCGATTGGTTTAACTGAGATTGCTTTTCGAATTCATCATTATTTCCAAACATTTTGACAATTTTTGGGCGAAGGTAGTTGAAGTTTTCTCTTTTCCACAATGCTTCTGCAAGAATAAATTTCTTCTTGTTCTCTAAGCTTGAAGCACTCAGTTTTCTGTCAACAAATTGAAGGACTTCGAAAACTTCATTCAAGGAGTTTGGCAGAGATGCAGTCAGAGAAGATGATATTGAAATGGTAGCAATTCTCACAAGAAGTACTACAGAAAGAGAAGACATTTGATACCCCGGCTTCCTCGAGTCATAGTAAGCTTTTAACTGACAAAAAGGAGAATCATCTTGATGTAATGGAGGGGCCCTTGAAAGAAGTTTGATGAGGTGATTTGAGGCATCAATTTTCTTTATCCATCTTCCCATGTCGTTCAGCCCATTCTTCCATGTCCAGTAATCACACTCCTCCTCGCCCTGACGAATTTCTGGAAATGATTCAACGCACCCCTCCAAACATGCAAACGGTAATGAAGGTAACAACGAGATCCAAGTAACAAAGATTTCAATTATTTTCCTGGAATAAAATTTTAAACGGAAGAAAAAAGTCCTTCGGAATATTGGATTGTTAGCAATTATAGCTTCTGCATCTTCAACTCCTTCTTGCCGTATCCCATAATCAACTAATCGATGACCATTCATACTGAAGAGTCTAAAGGTGATAGCTAAACAGCCTACAACGACTGCAATGATCTGGCTAACAACTATAGAAATCATTGACCATTTATAAACAGATACTCCTTCACATAAGTCTGACCTTCTAGAAACTAAGTATCGAAATGCCACCTTCATTAGAACAACTGCAGAAATCACACAAAGTGTGGCCACGAGAGTATTCAACGGACGCCTACAAAGCATGAATTGAGGGTTGGAGTCATAGCCACGCACATAGCTCACCCTCAATCTGTGTAGCATGCTTCCACGTCCCTTCATAATGAAGGCTTTGATACCATCATGAGAAACCTCATTCTGACTATGGATTTCAGAAGCAAAATACCACAATGCCACTAGTAAAATCGTCATGCAACATATGATAGTTATGTGTTCAGCTTGAAACAAAAAGATCAAACCAGTGTGCATTTGAATACAAATGTTGACAACGATGGTCACGACAAAAATGGTCAAGGCAGCCATGTTATTGAAGCATTCAGATTCCCTGTATGTTCCAAGGGAGGGAAAGAAAATGCCCGTGCATATGCACATCAAGGTAGTCCCAGTAAGCTTAGATAACTGATCTTGAACGCGAGGCATTGGACTTGTGAGATCTAAAGGAAGTTTTACAGCTATAGAGAGAAGAGTCAAGGTGATTGAATTGAGAGAGAATAATCGACAAGGCAACCATCTTTTCCTACTTCGAAAACTAGTGAAAACATCAACAAGAATGAAAAGTAAACATACCAAAGTGGCCCCAGTTACGTATAAACCGATCAAAGGAACTGGAGAAGAATAACCTGAATCATCTAGCTTCCCGTCCACACAGTTTCCTTGTCCCCCCATTTTTTTTTCTCTCACTAGCTCTGTTTATTGATGATCCTCACTTTAATCTTCCTATGCATAGCTGAATGGTGAACAACTATAGTTTCTATGGCTCAATACGCAATTGGTTGAGCTTATATAAATGAACTGTCCTAAAGTCAATGCAAAAATACATGACACAAGTAGCTGTCTTGATTAAAAAAAAAAAAATACAAGTAGCTGAAGTCAATGCAAAAATAAAGAATTACTGTGCAAAGTGAGTCAACGAAGATTGGTATATATTACGATTCTTAAATTTAATTTCGCACAAATCTCAAGATGAGTATTACTCTATCCTCCACTCAGAGAAACTTTCAAAGATTTTTGTTAAAAAACAACAAAGAGTTAGTTGTACATACCCATCGAGAACTCATTTTCATTGCAGTAACTTTTTACTGTTAAGGGTTTCTGTAACGACCCAAATTCTCCACGACCCAACCTATGTGTATTTTAGTAATTTCATGATAAAAATATGTTGGGTGTTTGATGTGGAAATGCAATTCTAAACTTATCAAATTAAATATGAGTTAGGGAGTAAGTAAAGTTTTATTTTAAATAATAAAGCCCAATTGAGATTATGACCCAAAAAGGCATTTTAGACAAGTTGTAAATAATCACAACCCTAATCCCTAACCCTAATGCTATTTAAGCAAATCACAGAAAACTCTAGCCCCAATTTTGTTAAACACCCACGTAGAGAGGAGGAGAGCAAGAGGAGGGTTCAAGCTCAAGAGAGGTACAACCTCACTTCCCTCCTTGATTTCTTTATTATTTATTGAAGATTTGGAGACCAAAGGGTCGATGGCATCGACAGTGACAAGCACACCAGGAAAATAGAGAAGAAAAGAAGAAAGTAAAGATTTGATCTATATTAGAATGAGATTTTAAAAAGGATTTGGAGTCAAAAACTCCATTGAAGACATGGTAAGACTCTAATACTCTCTAGATTTATTGTCTTAGTGTTGGTATTGACAATGAGAATTGATGATTTTCAAAGTTTATTCAATTTTTCTTAGATCTAGTCTTAAAATGGGTTATACAAATTTTTAAGCTTTATGATAACGAGTACTATGGATGAATCAATCTTGTTTGTCATGGTTTGACGGTACATGAAAGGGTTTCCCTATGATTTTAGCAAATTGAATGTGGTTGAAGTTTATTGATATGGATTTGGCATTTAATGTTGAGTCGAGATTTAAAAACGGACTTTAAATCTTTTCTTTGAGAAATAAACTTATTCGATAAATTTGTGGACTTTGACTAAATATTGTCATTCGGGAATTTAAAGTTTAAATTGAGTCTTGTATGGTGATTTGGATCTTTTTAATTATAATTAATCGAACGTCTTCGATTTTTGTTAGAAAAACTAAGTCTTAGCGGATTTTCCTTGTTTTACATCACCGCATTCTTATTTTACTCAAATCATCGATTCTAATTTTAAGTGTCGATTTTAGAGTCGCGAATGACCTTTAGTGAAGTCAGTTATAAAATAGGGTGAATTTCTAAGGTCTAGACAATTGATGTTAAACTTGTATGGTTGTAGATATATAAAGTAATTATTCTTTCAAATTGTCTAGATTCGCGAGACGGTTCACATCGAGCCCAAACGCGAGAGGATCGAGATTACGATTCGCGACAAGTGCAGGTAAGTAGGGAGCTTGCTCAATTATCAAATATGTCATGATTACTAGTTATGTTTAGGATTCATAATTTGAATTAAAGACTTGGGATTTATGGGTTGCGTCGTGATATTGGCTCGAACCTACGTATCTATGGAATGTGAATGCACTGTTTTTCTCATCTATATTATTCAGGACCCCAGGATGTTTGTGGCATTCCACCGAGGGCCTTATTAGCAAATAAATTTATATGAATACCTCAAAATGTTGTGGTACCACCGAGGGTCGTTAACACCCCAGAACATTTGTGGAGTTTACCACCAAGGGTTTTACTTGACTAATTGAATTCATAAGCATGTCATGTAGGGACATGAGTTGGAGTTCCTTCTCTTGTACTCTTGAGACATAGTGATGTGCATCGGTGATGGCTTGGACGAACCTACTGTTGATTTGATGGAACAAACGAGAGGGCACATAAGGCCTGTGTGCTAACTAGTTGTTTCCATCACCTCGAGAGTAGGAGAATCGGTCACCGGATTCTTGCCAATACCTAGTATGCATTGAATGAAACTTCGACTTATCGTATTACTATATTTTATAGTACATAATCTCGCGAAACCCCCTCCTTTGCATGAAAGCTTGAATTTATGTAATGATTTGTCAATCTCTTTAATGCTATGCATGATTATTGTTGTTACAACTTGATGGCTTATGAATATGTCATATTTGCTATGAAAGGATGAATTCCTATTTATTTGTGGCTTACAAACCTTATGTCCATGATAGTACTTGATGGCTCATTATAAGTCTATCTCTTATGAAATCCTGCTACCATGCTATTATTCAATGAATCCTTGTTTGTTTTCAAGTATATGCTAGACTTTACATGCTTATTAGGTATTACTTGCATATTTGATGGTTGAGCAGGTTTTCCGCATTACTGAGCTCTGTTGGTTCTTTTAGCTCACCCACTTACATCTCAGACATCCACGACAGCGCTTGGTTGAGGCAAGGGAGAGACGAGCTTGAAGACTCCTCTTGATGTGAGCCTTTGTTGATATATATTATGTTTATTTGATTTTGAAACTATTCAACTTGGGGTTAAAATTAAAATAGATCTTTGGGTAGCTTGAATCCTAGTTACCTTTAGTTGATCCACTTCAGAGATTTAATAACTTGTTTAGTTTAAATGAGCATGAACCCATGTATAGTTTTATTAATGTTCTATGAACTTAAATCTTTTGGCTTTAGGATATCTCTTTATATATATTCCGTAATTATTATCCTTTATTTAGCCAATGTGTATTCCGTAGGTTTATTTGTTTATGCGTGCCAGACCGTTATTTGGGCCTGGTTCAGGTATCGGGTCCAAGTGGCGGTCTGGGCCAGGCGACCCGACCCTAAGTCGGGGGCGGGTCGTCACAGTTTCACTCAATCTTCATCGCTCCTTAATCTCTCCTGTTATAAAGCAGAAAAAAAAAAAAAAAAAAAAAAAAAAAAAAAAGAGCTCCTTGCAGATATTCTATGCAACAAAATGGTTACTTAGTCACTTGCAAGTACATTATAAAACCTTTCAAGTAAACTTGTCAGTACTTAAACTCACTAGCAGATAATTTATGTGATCCATTGTATTTTGATTCTTGAACATGACTAATCCATGAAAGGATAAAACGACTATTGAAAAAAAAAATGGTGACTGTTGTAGCCTTGTCGAAAAGATTATATAATGTAAATGCAAAATATATTTTATGCAATGTCTCCAGCCTAATACTCCATCCGGTTCTTAACATCTATCATTTTTTTTTTCAGTCATTTTGTAAGTTAAATAGGGGAGAAATCTGCTCCATTTTACAAAAGAGGCCGGCTATGTGCACCCCGGTCAACACTCAGGGCACCCCATTTTTTTCAATTGTATGTGTAATGACTGATGTGCCCTCCAACCTAAATCTACAACAAAAACCCAAAAAATCAGAATTACCAAGGCACCCCACCCCATTTTTGAGCTTGGTTACTCCCGTTCAATCCCTATACCTCGGTTCAGTCGACGATCGGTCACGACGTTATTGGCTGAAAGAGTTTATACAAGGTCGGTATCCTCATCCATTGTTCAGTTTTTGAGTGTTTGAATCTTGCGTTTGGTGTGTTTTAGTGTTGACAATGGTGGTGTTTGATGATTCTCATTTACTTAGGGTTTGGAGCAAATCGTTTGGTGTTTTAGTGTACAATGGATGAACAAAACTCAAGTGACGATGAATCGAGGCAGTTGGAGGTGAGTTTTAAAGTTTTTTTAGGTCTAGGGTTTCTCAATATGCAAATGTACCACGTACACGATTGTTTCGGCCATACAGGATCGAGATATCTGTATATATATCGGTGACACACAACCGATACTTAAACGTAATTCTCGGTAGTAGATAACCGAACATTTTTGTAATGGGTTACTAGTGGACTCGGTGGTCATGTGCCGAGATATATTAAATGGTCTCGGTTGTGTACACCGAAACTATCCTTTACGTGTCGACCCTGTACTACCGAGAATTGCGTTTTTAAGGATTTTCTAACTTTTAACACCGAGTACTTATGATATTTGAATTATTCTTGCAGGAAGTAGCATCGACAAGTGCATTTCAAGATATCTCTTATGTTTTCAAACGGGATGCACCATTTGAAACTAGAAAAGAGGCACTCAAATGGGTACAAGAGACAGGACGTGCTAGAAAGTTTGTCCTGGTTATCAAGAAGTCTGATGCCGGAGGGAATGGCCGTAGGGGAAGGGTCACAATTGCATGTGAGAGATCCGGAACATATAGGGGTATTTCACAAAGAGTTGGAATTGCTAAAGCTGAACTAATTGAGAAGATGCCACGTAAGTTGACAAACGCAGAGGAAGAGGACAACACAAAACCAAACATCGGTACGAAAAAATGTCAGTGCCCTTTTCTTATTCAACTCAAGGAACACCCAGACTCATATTGGTATGTAAGTGTGGTATATGGCATGCACAACCACAACTCTGCGAATTTCTTGGAAGGGCACTCATATGCTGGAAGATTGACTCAGGATGAAGCAGCTATTTTGGATCAGATGAGTAAGGCTAATGTTAGGCCACGACAGATCCTAAACACTTTGAGGCAAAGGGATAAGAACAATGCTTCAACATTGCGGACAATATACAATGCACGACAAAGGAATCGAATTAAAGAAGTTTGGTGGGAGAACTCAAATGCAACAACTCTTACATTTATTGGAAGACAATATGTATCTGTCATGGCATAGGAAAGACCCCGAATCGAATGTAGTTACAGACTTGTTTTGGTCCCATCCTGACTCCATAAACTTATTGAGATCTTTTCCATACGTTCTTCTAATGGATTGCACATATAAGACCAATAGGTACCGATTGCCGTTGTTGGAGATTGTTGGGGTCACTTCGACAGACATTACATTCTCGGTTGGGTTTTGTTTTTTATCTTCAGAGACTATGTCCAACTACACATGGGCATTGAATATTTTGAGAGGTTTACTAGACGGGTGGCCTACACCTAGTGTTTTTGTCACTGATAGAGAATTGGGCCCAATCAATGCAATTGAAGAAGTTTTTCCACAATGTTCCCACCAGCTTTGTACATGGCATATCAACAAAATGGTGTTGACCAACACCAAAAAGATGTTCGCACGAAATGATGACTTTCAACTCTTCAATAAGAGGTGGACGGATTTGATGTATGCTACGACCGAAGCATCATTCGAGCTTATGTTGGCTACGTTATGTGTTGAGTATGCAGATATGAAAGGTCTGCTTAAATATTTGGAGGATACTTGGTTGCGGGATTACAAGAATAGATTTGTATGTGCATGGACAAATCCATTTTTTCATCTCGGCACATGTACTGCAAACTTTGAGGCGTTGTGGAGTATAATTCATGGAATGTTAGACATACAACATAACAGGATCAAATCGTCGTTTGAGGTTAGTTTGAATGTTGTGCAACATGGATATATGGATGGATTGTATCGCCGTTTGTGGGCTTATGTATCCCTGAAAGCGCTTAAGTTGATTCGTAACGAGGTTGAACGTGGGGTGAATGTTGGGACAGACCGGAGCTTATGTGGTTGTGACCTGCGTACCACTTGTTGGCTTCCGTGTGTACACGAGCTTAATGTACATATTTTAGTTGGTTCACCTATACCACTTGAAGACATACATGTGTATTGGAAGAAGTTGAGTATGGTACCCGATGCATCAGTGAATCGGACTGCCTATAACTTAAATGACGAGCTTCAAAGAGTTGTGTCTAAGTTTGAAACATTCGTTGATGAGGATTCGCGTGTTAGGACTATTCAACAACTAAGAGAGATTAGTTGTCCTTCATCGACGTCATGTATTGCACCACAGGCAAAAGTGAAGACAAGGGGAGACCGAGTCTTGATAGTTTTGGTAATTATGTTATAGGGAGCAAGAAAATGAAAAAAGGGATGAGAGGGATGAAGAGGAAAGCCGAGGAAGATGATACTTCTACGACGAGAGATCCAAGTGGCTTTGAATATGTACTTACACCCGCTGAGGCAGCCAGTGCGCGAAGGAAAGTAAAACAAGTTAGGAATAAAGTACATCGAACACGTGGGGCATCTATGGGAGTATCTGAGATTGGATTCATTCACACTATACAACCGGATTGGATTCAACATGTTGAGACTACAGTAAATGTGGATAGCGATGGAAATTGTGGCTTTCGTTGTGTTGCGCCGGTCTTGGATTCTCGAGATATAGATGGTTGGAAAAGGGTTAGAACAGCTATGGTTAATGAACTACAAGAGAACCAAGAGTTTTGGAAGGATTTGCTTGGAAGTTACTTCGACCAAATTAAGGGAGCTGTGCAATTCTTTGAAGGTAAGGATGTCGGGTCTGACAAGTGGATGACCCTTCCAGACATGGGACTTCTAATTGCAACAACATATAATGTTGTGCTTGTCAACGTGTCATATGGTTGTTGCATGACATTTCTTCCTCTACGTAATGCCCCTCCCCCTATGAAAGATCGGGTAGTTATTGGCGTTACAAATGTCAACGACACTCATTGGGTTAGGGTAAGTTTTTAGCGTTTGTATCAAATTTTGGTTAATATGTCAATGCACGTTACTTATTCTTTCTTTTATGTTGCTCCTCCATTTGACAGGTCATATTCAAGCCTAATGCACCGGTTCCCCCTGTATTCTTGGTGTGGAAGACCTTCGCGAATGTTGATGCTCAAGGGTGGGGTTTTGGTATTAACATCCAAGCACAAGTCCCGGTTCAATCTTCTCATGTACACACGCCCTTCGTGGTAGACTTAGCGTCACCTTAAGCAAACTTGAATTGATGTTGTTGAATGTATATTATGTCTTCGAAACTTGGCATGATGCTTTTGTGTACTTTTGTTGATGTATGTAACTTGAATTGATGTTTGTTGAATGGATAAATTCATGATATGCCAAGTTTGTACTCTCAATTAAAAGGATCGGTTCTGAAAGGTCGAAAACTACCCCCAAGTCTCGGACAGACGTGAACCGTGACACCCATTGTAATCTCGGACATTAAGGTTCGTGAGCATCCAACAATGGGGTGCCCTAAATACTTCGGTTACATGACATCGAGATTCTTGCTAAATTACGATGACTAATGACCGAAAAGTAGACCGAGTAGTAACGAACATTATAACCGATTTACTGCAAATAATTGCGGTAGCATGTGGCCGATTTAATGTGTGTTCCTTGCATGTGAGCATCGGTATAATGAAACTGAGACCCTTAATTACCAATCGGTATTTCATAGCCGAGACTAACTCATGAATTACGGTATTCCGTAACCGATTTTATCTGCAAAGTTGTGATAATAGGAGGCCGAGTCGTTATGTGTAATAGTTGCGTAATAATTTCGGTGATGAACTACCGAGACCATACATAGGTTTTCGGTACCCCTTGATCGTAAGTTAGACATTACTTGCGGGTGTGCATGACCGATACTATATAAAATTTGGCCAATATGGCAGGGTTCGCATGGAGGCGTCCGAGCTCGATGGACCAATCACGGTCATGCATAACCGATAATTCTCAGTAGTTCTCGTTCCTGCGTGGCCGTGGATTTCTCTCGTGTCTTTGTGGTAACTTATTGCAAACATGGCGGTGACAAAAATAGAACAACAAATAGCAAGTAGAACACATCAATTCAAACATGACTAACAAGTCAAATATTATCAATTCAATAGAACAATACCGAAGAAGGTAAACAATACCAAATTAACAAGTTAAACATCATCCATCATCAAATACCAAACAAGTTAAACAATACCAATTGAACAAGACAAACAACATGTTTTTTCACTTGAGCCCTTTTGCTTTCTTCGCTTTGGGACTAACATATGTTGTCGTGGGGGACTTCCTCTTAGGTGGTGGGCTAGAACTTGGAGTGGGCGAGGGGCATTCTTTCTCACTGAAGGCTCAATAGAACTTGGGGTAGGCACACTTTCGATTGGGGTACTATCATGTTGTGAAGGAGCAGTAGGTGCACTCGGTGTTGTGGTGTTGGTCGTGGTGGTCGTGGTACCTGTACCAAGACCCCCCGTCAAGTAGTCCACGACATCATTCGCCATTTTCTCAGCAGCCTCCATCTTGGCCGTACCCGCCGGCAAGTCTATCCATGCTAATACGCTATCCAATGCCCGTCGATTACGCTGTTCAAAACCAATAGAGAAACTATGAATAAATAATACAAAAGAAATGTGATAAACCAACTTAAATTCAAATGGTTGCAAGGCTCTTACCTCCAATAACTCATTATCACCAACCGTATCAGGGAAGTCATCACTGTGCGCTGGGTTCTCAATGGTAGGATGTGAAACTCGTGTGAACCATGGCAGATATTCTGGTGCAGCCATGAACTCGAACCTCGCCTTCTCCCCTCGATCTTCAATAGAGAGTGAATGGCTACGCCACCTTTCCCAATTCTCCGGTTGGAATGAGTACTTAACCGAGTATTTCATTGCAGTGCGGCCTCGATTTGCTTCGAGGGGGCGATATGGAGACGGCGGTATTCCTTGAACATGGCCAAGCTGTCGAAGGAACCTCTCCGGATGGTATGGCTCCACAACTTCCATGTACTTCAAACAACCAGAGTAGAAGGCCATCGGTAGAACAATACCGCCTGTCCTGATGTCACTATATGGGTCCCACGTCACCTACACCAATGAAACAAACAATTTATATTAAAATATGAAGTTTGATAAATTGGAATATCAAACTTAAAGTAATTAAACAAAGTACCTCACTTGGTCGTAACCTATCATCGAGGGTCCTACGAATACTACTTAGCTTGTCCACGTTAGCTACCGTCTCATGTTTCGTACCCACCTCGAGACACGTGGTGAAGGTGGTCCATGTATTTCGCATTCGACGCAAAGAAGTTTGGAGTGGGAAGTGCTCGTATACCCATCCCTAAAAAAAGAATCAACAAAAATTAAAAAAGAAGTGGGATTTGTATTGGTCGATTCGCAAGTAATGCACAAGAAATATGTACCTCGAGCAAAGTTAGGTACCACATGTAACTGCGACACTTCTACCCCGGTGGTGGTGACCCGAGATGACGGTAAAGATAAGCTAGAGCAAAGACGACCCCATGCGTAAGTCCCGACCTCATCCAAGTTCTCCGAAGCTTCGATAATGAAATTGAAACTCGTGACCCACTCTTATCGGCGAATAGGGTGCAAGAGAGCAAGTACAAAAAGTATGCACGTGCGGTGCATTCCACTTTGGAGGGTACGTAGTAGGAGAACCGGAAATCTTGGAAGACTTGGACTTGGGTGGGCAAAAACGACTCTTCGGTCAAACTACTCGCACCGTGAGACCCTTCGTAATGTTAACCTCTTCCTCTCGCTTCGTCGGGAGAAACCCCGAGCAGCTTTTGAAACTAACTCAATTGCATCCTTGCGGGACTCCTCTGTGTACCTTGAAAAATTCTCAACCGCCACCACCTTGCCCGTCACCGGGATCTTCGATAAAATGCTCACGTCCTCGAGCGTGATGGACATTTCACCAAATGGTAAATGAAATGTATTGGTCTCCGCCGCCACCGCCGACAAAAGCCGATATCACCTCCTTATTGGCCTTCCGATAGGAGCAGATCTATTAGTGGAGCCAAACCCGACCTCTCGAATGATTCTTTGCGGTCCCAGGTATCGGGGTGACAAGATTGCAAATCCCACTCAGCTATTTGAGCCCCGTGGTTTATGCACTTAAGCAACGGTCGATGCTACAAAAAAAAAGCATAATTCATAAATACATTATCGTATATGAATAGCAAAAGTAATAATTTGATTGAAAATGAATTGATATTTTGCCAAAAAAAGGCTACATACCTCATTATTCCAAATTGCTTTGCGCCGCACATGATCCTTAAAACTCTTCAACAAAGAGCGGTCAATAGGACCGCCAGGGAAAGGAGCAGATGGGTCATCTTCGGACTCCACAACATTCCCACCAACAATACCGCTACTACTCCTAGTTACTTGTAGTTGGGATGTGGTGGTTTCTTCCATTGCGCCTGCGCAGCCTCATCCCCGTCTCGCACCACCCCGACTACGCTCCCACAGGGGACATGAGATGCCTCATCCTCAACGTTATCCCTCACCGATCTGCGTCCACGTACACCCTCAACAGCTTGCACTTTCGCCTTTCGATATGATGAAGTCTGTGCCTTCCTCTTACCACGGACATCACAAGCAGAGGGAGCGAGCGGAGGAGGAGCGAGAGGAGCAGCAGAGTAGGAGCGAAAGGAGCAGCGACGCAGCCAGAGCCGTAGGAGAGCACGGGACCGACCGAGAGGAGCGACGAGCACGACCGATGCTCGTTGTGCTCGTGCTCGTTGTGCTCTCGTGGGCTCTCCATCGACATCCTCTCTGGAAACAGTACATTTTCCTCGAGCCATATCTGATAGAGAAAGACATTGTAACCATATAATCTCTTGTGCAGCAAAAAAAAACCCCAAAAAATATTTTTTCAAAGATCAATCGGTATGGCACAACCGATAGCAAAACACAATTTTCGGTATACCATAACCGAAACATAAGGAAACATTTCGGTATGACGAAACCGAGATCTATCACAAAGTATCGGTATTTATCCTCCGAGACTAAACCTACGCATAAGTAATATACGACCTTCGGTTTACTGTCACCAAAACAAAACCAAGAATCTCGGTTACTTGTGTCCGAAATGTAATGAAATTTTATATGGGCTAAGTGTCGTTTGGATACAAACGAGAAGTACTCATAAGTCTCGGTATGGTATTTCTGAGATTAATGACTATATCACGATCCTGTGTGGCCGAGTATTACGGGTTTGCAAAAAAAAACCCAGATTTTTAAGCATTTTCACAGACGACTACAAAGAAAACGAACCAAATGAACATAAAATCGAACAAAAACTCAAACGTACCTTACTTTCCCTCTCGATTTCACAATGAACTCAAACCCGAACCTGTCCCTAGCCGCTGACCACTCCAACTGGGCGAAAAAACCTGTCCAACTCGAAAAAACCAAGAATATGTGGGAGAGAACGATGAAAAATACGTGATTTAGTTGATTTCGCCTCCAAATCACGATGGCAATGAGAGCTTTTTGTAGGAAATAAGGTTTCGAAAAAATGGAAACCAGTTCTACGGTTTAAGGTATAGCCAAAATAGGTGGGGTGCCTCAGCCTTAGGGTTCAAGGGCATTTTTGTCCAATTTGGGGGGTGCCCTGATAAATTCGATGGGTGCCCTTGTAAATGGGGTGCCCTGAGTGTTGACCGGGGTGCACATAGCCGGCCTCTTTACAAAAATGTCCTCTAGCTAAAGCTGTTTAATAGATTTCTTAACAATCATGCCCATGTAAAAAACTAGAGATAATTAACAATAGATAGAAGTTGGTTCACTTTTCGGTTTAATTTTTATATGGAACCTTTCACAATATCACATGCTCAGCTCCAGCCACTGATTTATTGTTTTTGCCTTAGTCATTATTCAATACACTTGTTTTTCAGGGGACATCATGTTTTTCCTTGGCTATTATTCTCTACACATTTTTTAAGCGGCACCATGTTTTGCCTTGGCCATTATTCACTACAATAGTTTTTGGTGACACCACCTGATAATTGGGTAGCCTTGAGACTACATACATCAATATTTACTCTAGAAAACAATCTCATAAATTTTGCTTAATGCAAAAAAAAAAAAAACATACCAAAAAACTCATTGACAATCAATCAATACATTATCTTCAAAACCACTCTAGTCTCTAAAGAAAAGTGATGCATGAAGAAACAAGTAAAGATAAAATAAGAAAAACAGTGATTTAAAGGATGTATCACCAAATCGATGCTAAAATTAGGGGAGCGCAATTGGTGGTTTAGACTTATCCTAAGGCAGGCTGCAAATGCCACCTAAGATAATTGGGGATGCATTAATTAGAAATGATTTAAAGGATATGAAAGCACACCATCAACAGCACTAAATCAAGTAAAGTGGATGAGTTTGATCCATGTAGCCGACCCCAACTAATTTCAAACTAAGGCTTGTTGTTTTAGTAACCAAGAACTTTATTCAACTTAAAATGAAGGGTTGAGGACCAGCTGAACTATTACAATAATGAGACCAAAAGTGAACAATAATGAGAGTCTACACATAAATCCATGACAGCTGAACTATTACAGAGAAAATAGACTAATTTTAATGACTTCACCTCTCGAACTGCAAGCCATTGTCAATAAAACACTCATTGACTACAAACAAAATATTCTAAGAATTTTAAGACAAGTGCATCTCATAGCAAAAAAAAAAAAGAAAAAGCAAGTGTGTTGCCCAATATTTATTCATCTGTAACAACATTGCATTTCAAATAAAAGAACAAAGAAAAGAATATTTCATACAAAGAAGAGGAGCTAAAGAAAGGTAAACATGGAGAGCTTTCTTCACACATTGTTCGTTACAAGCATGATCAACCTACATAACAAGGATTTGCTACATCTTGGCCACGCCAAAATCATTGATTGAGTGCAATGCGGCTTCAAACAATCACTACACACAAGAAAATTCAACAATAGAGGTTCCCACAGGGAATGACCATTGAACAAGGGACTCTAACGGTTCCACTTTGCAAAGAATTTTCAAAGCAAATTTTACTGTCTTCTCACAATCTTCGGCATTGCTTTCAATTATTTCTCTGAATATGGCATTTGGCAATTGAACAAGAAACTCATCCAACATGTCAACGAATAGTTGTTCCATGAAGCCATACAATTCATCAACGGATTCATAAGCTTGGAGCTGTATAAAGTCTGTCATCATGGCCAATTCATGTTGTACATAATCAGACTGCATCACTTCTTTTAATCCCTTAATGATTGCTGGGAGAAGGATGTTGAAGTTGCTACTTACCAGCAATGCTTCCGCTAGCACATATTTCTTCTCATTCTCAAAGCTCGAAGTACTCATTTTTCTGCCAACAAATTGAAGGACTTCGAAAACTTCATTCAAGGAGCTCAATAGAGACCCACTCAGAGATGATGGTAATGAAATGGTGGCAATTCTCACAAGAAGCACTACGGAAAGAGAAGATACTTGATAACCTGACTTTCTCGAGTCATAGTAAGTTTTTAACCGGAGAAACGGAGAATCATCTTGATGTAATGGAGGGGTCATTGATAGAATTTTAGTGAGTTGGTTAGAGGCGACAGACTTCTCTATCCATTGTTTCATATCATTCACTCCTTTCCTCAATGTCGACTTATCCAACCTCATCTCTCCTTCATGGATTAAATCATTAAATTCTTGCATTAATTCTTCATTCCCACCGTTAGTATCGCGCCAACAACAACAAGTTCCACCATTTTTTATACTTGATATAGACCCATCCAAAAATGCAATTGGTAATGAAGGTAACAATGAAAAAACAATAATAAAGACCTCAATTGTTTTCCTTAAATAAAATTTGAAAAGGAAGAAATTAGTTCTTTGAAATATTGGATTATGAGCCATTATAGCTTCTGCACCTTCAACTCCTTCTTGAAGTATACCAAACTCGCCTATTAGATGACCAATCATAGTGAAGAGTCTAAAAATGATAGCTAAACCACCTACGATGACTGTGACGATCTGGCTAACAACAATAGATGTCATTGACCATTTACAAACAGAAACCCCTCCACATATGTTCGACTTCTTAGAAACTAAATACTGAAATGTGGCCTTCAATAGAACAACTAAGGAAAGCACACACAGTGTAGCCACGAGAATACTCAACGGACGCCTAAAAAGCCTTAATTGAGGGTTGGAGTTAAAGCCACACAAATAACTCACCTTCAATCGTTGTAGCATGCTTCCTTTGCCCTTCACAACAATGTCTTTGATACCATCATGAGTAATCTCATTCTGACAGTGGATTTCTGATGCATAGTACCATAATGTCACTAGTAAAATCATCATGCAACGTAAGATTATAATGTGTTCGGTTCGAAACAAGATGATCACACCAGTGTGCATTTGAATGCAAACGTTGACAACAATTGTCACCACAAATATGGTCAAGGCAGCCATGTTATTGAAGCATTCAAATTCCCTATATGTTCCAAGAGAAGGCATAAAAACACCCATGCATATGCATATCAAGGTAGTCCCAGTAAGCTTAGATAATTGATCTTGGACACGAGGAATCGAACTCGTGAGATCTAAAGGAAGTTTTACAGCTATAGAAAGAAGAGTCAATGTGACTGAATTAAGAGAAAAGAATCGACAAGGCAACCATTTCTTCCTATAGCGAAAACCCGCAAAAGCATCAACAAGAATGAACAGCAAACATACCAAAGTGGCCCCGGTTATGTACAAACCGATCAAAGGCACCGGAGACGAATAACCCGAATCATCTAACTTCTCATCCACACAAATTTCTTCTCCCCCCATTTTTTTTTTTTTTTTTTCACTATGATCTTCCTGGATTTAGCTGAACAACAAACAATTATAGTTTCATATTCATTGGCCTAATATACAATTGGTGGAACCTATGCTGTAGTACCCAATGAATTTCTATAAGTTAATGGGATTGCAAAAATTACAAGTAGCTGAAGTCAATGCAAGAAACAAAGAAATTGTGTGCAAAGTGTGTCATTATGTTCCCACCTTACACTTGACTTCTCACTTTGTGCAATTGTGCTTAACCAAGGACAATTCTAGAGTGGTCTTTTTGTGACACCCAAAATGGACAATACAAATCATTTTGTATGCGCACAAACATCAATAATCAATGAACACCAACAATTGGGCGTCCATTCCGGATGTCCCAAAACGGATCACCAAATCATTTTCCCTAAATTAGTTCATATAGTAGGCAAAGAAAAGAGCATTATAACTCTGACGGAGGCAGGGTTGGGGCACTCGACTAACTCTTATTAGAATTAGTATATTTTTTTTTTTTGAATTCTTCAATGATTTTTGCACACAAATCTCAGTAAATATCAATAAAGTTTTAGTTTTTTCACATACCCATATTGAATTCATCTTCAATTGTGAAGTTCCGGTTGTTCTGAGTAACTTCGTTACTCTCTCACGTTACAAAGCAGAGCAAAGAACAGAGCTTGAACAATGAAAAACAAATTGGGAACAATTTCTGCAGCTTTGCTGCTTTGATTTCAGGGCGACATCACAGAATCAAAATTGACACCAATTTCTGAGCCCTAAATTTTACTGGTGTTGAAATCGGTCATTGAAGCCATCGGCCAAACAGGTCCTAAAGAAAAACAGGAGGTCAACTCATCTTGATGATGCGAAATACGAGGATTATCAACGCTCACTTAACAAACTTGATTAGGCTCATTAAACCTACGTGGATTTTAAGGTTTAGGGTTTAGGTGAGCCGAGAAGGACTTGGACTCAATATCAACTAAAGGTCCACCACTAATGTATTCCACGAGGCGTAAACCTTGATTATTTTTGTGGAAATACTATTAGACCTTAGTTACCGTAGCTATCATGCGGTGGTTATAAAACAACATATGTTATTAATTGATAAAAAATAAATTCCAACGCCATTTGGAATCAAAAGCGATAGATAAACCGGTCGTCAGGGCCTGTTTTCATAAGAAACAACAACTTGCCCACTATGAGGCTCAAACTCGATCTTAGCCACTTTCAATGGTAATCTCATCTTAAATTAATTAGCCATCCACTTGGTTGACTCGGCGTCAAGGCCTTTTTCCTACTAAAAAAAATGGAAGATATACTAAAGTACGGACCAGCAGATTTGCACTTTTGTAGCTAGGGGTGCACACGGATTGCACTAATCCTCGGATCTGGTCCAATTCGGACCAATTATCACTAATTGGATCAATTTTTTGATCCCTTGGACTAGATTGGATTGAAAAATCATTAATCCAGCTGGACTGGATTGGATTACGGATCCTACATTAAAAAACCGCGGATCCAATCCGATCCAGTCCGTTTAACACATCAACACATGCATATATTTCATCATATGTACTATAGTAGCTTAATTAGCATCAACTCAAACTATCAACTCTAAACTAAAATATCTAAAAGACTATACTTGTTCTTAATTCTTTTATTATGCTTTCGACCTTTTTATTCTAGGTTGTATGTTCAACGTACACTTTTTTTGTTCTTTTGTGAGGATGTATGGTGAAGATTTGTATAACATATTTATTTATGTAGGAACTTATATTTTGAAGCTTATTGTGATAACAATTTTGTGGGAAATATGCTATATATAGATTTGTGGAATGTATATTGTAAACTTGTCATTCATGAGATATATAATTCTTGTGATTCATTTGATTAAATCTAATTTCATAAATTTTGGATAGAAAAACGTCAATCCGCAGAACTTGATCCAATTCGGTCCGCATTTTGCAAATTGGATTGAGTTGGATTAAAGAATTATTTGGATTGGATTGGATTGTAATTTTTCAATCCGCAATAATTGGATTGGATTGCGGATTGACCCTAATTGGACTGGATCCAATCCGTGTGCACCCCTATTTGCAGCCATGACAGCTTATTCATTTGTAACATTTTTCATTTCAAATGAAAAGACAAAGAAAAGAATGTTGAAGTACAACCAAGTGAAACTGAAAAAATGATACATATGGAGATTTGTCATCACATATTCTTTTTCTCATTGTTTAGTACAAGCATTATAATCAATTTACACAACTAGCATTGTGCTTGAGTGCAATTTCAACAATCACTATACAAAAGGAAGCTCATGATCATGAGATGCTAACTGAGTAATAGTGGTTCCGACGGGGAATGACCATCGAACGAGGGGCTCTAATTGCTCCATTTTACAAACAACTTTCAAGGCAAATTTTATCGTCTTCTCGCAGTCTTCACCATTGCTTTCAATGATTTCTCTGAATATGGCATTTGGCAATTGAACAAGAAACTCATTTAACATGTCGACGAATAGTTGTTCCATATAGCCATAGAACTCCCCAATGGACTCAAAATCCTGTTGCTGTATAAAGTCTGTCAACATGGCTAATTCATCTCGAACATAATCGCGGTGCAAAACTGTTTTTAATCCCTTAACGATCGCGATCGATTGGATCAACTGAGGTTGATTTCGGAATTCACCATCATGATATCCAGACTTTCTAACAATATCTGGGAGTAGGGAGTTGAAGTTGTTACTTTCATGCAATGCTTCTGCTAGAACATATTTCTTCTTGTTCTCAAAGCTTGAAGCACTCATTTTCTTGTCGACGAATTGAAGGACTTCGAAAACTTCATTCAAGATGCTCGATAGAGACCCGCTTAGAAAATGCGGTATTGAAATGTTAGCAACTCTCACAAGAAGTACTACGGAAAGAAAAGATACTTGATACCCCGACTTTCTCGAGTCATAATAAGCTTTTAATCGGCGAAAAGGAGAATCATGTTGATGTAATGGAGGGGTCTTTGACAGAAGCTTAATGAGTTGATTCGAGGTATTGGCTTTCTCTATCCATTTTTTCATGTCATTCACACCTTTCCTCAATGTCCATTTATCCAAATCCATCTCTCCTTCATCATGAATTAAATTCTTCAATTCTTCCATTGCTACTTCTTTCTCAGTATTAGAATTGTGCCAAGATTCACTTAATTTAGCACCAGCGCCCTCCAAAAATGCAAATGGCAATGAAGGTAACAATGAAATAGTTATAACAAAGATTTCAACTACTTTTCTCGCGTAAAATTTTAAATAGAAGAAACTAGTCCTTCGGAATATTGGATTATATGCTATTATAGCTTCTGCATCTTCAACTCCTTCTTTTAGCATACCGAATTCGCCTACTGTATGACCAAACAAACTGAAGAATCTGAAGGTAATAGCTAAACCACCTACTAAGATTGTGGTAATTTGGCTAACGACTATAGACGCCATCGACCATTTATAAATAGATACTCCTTCACATACGTCCGACGTTTTAGAAACTAAGTATCGAAATGAGACCCTCATTAGAACAACTGAAGAAATTATGCAAAGTGTAGCCACGAGAATACTCAACGGACACCTCCAAAGCATGAACTGAGGGTTGGAGTCATAGCCGCGCAAATAGCTCACCTTCAATCTGTGCAACATGCTTCCTTTGCCCTTCATAAAAATGTCTTTGATGCCATCATGAGAAACCTCATTCTGACTATGGATTTCAGAAGCAAAGTACCACAATGCGACAAGTAAAATCATCATGCAAAACAAAATTATAATGTGTTCTGCTCGATACAAGATGATCACGCCGGTGTACATTTGAATGCAAACATTGACAGCAATTGTAACCACAAATATGCTCAATGCAGCCATGTTATTGAAGCTTTCGGATTCCCTACACGTTCCGAGGGAGGGCATGAAAATGCCCATGCATATGCAGATCAAAGTAGTGCTAGTAAGCTTAGATAATTGATCTTGAACGCGAGGCATTGAACTCGTTAGATCTAATGGAAGTTTTACGGCTATAGAAAGAAGAGTCAAGGTAATTGAATTTAAAGAAAAGAGTCGACAAGGCAACCATCTCTTTCTATTGCGAAAACCAGCAAAAGCATCAACAAGAATGAAAAGTAAACATACCAAAGTGGCCCCGGTTATGTATAAGCCGATCAAAGGCACCGGAGACGAATAACCCGAATCATCCAACTTCCCATCCACACAATTCCCTTGTCCTCCCATGTATTTTTCCTTTGAACACTAGCTCTGTATATTGAGACTCTCTCTTTGATCTTCCTATGAAAGAAACAGAACAATCAATGAACCACTGTAGTTTATGCATTGGTATGATGTGTTATTGGTTGAGCCTACCTTTGATGACTTTTCATAAAGTCAATGCAAACTACATGTAAATTATATAGAAATAGCTGAAGTCAACTTAAAAAATGAAGAAATTTCGTGCAAAGTGAGTTATTGTGTTTACACCATAGTATGGACTTATAATTGATTTACCCAGCAAGAGTCTTGCTACTCTAGCTAACTGGTCAAAATTTATTACTATTCTCTTTCAATAATTTTTTTTTTTTTCAATTCTAGGAAGGTTGATCTCTTATATATTGTTTCTATTTCACAATTGCTCACTTTTGTCTAAAATGTAAAATTGCACAAATACCTTGCACAAGTCTCCATCTTCATTTATGAAATTAAAGACACAAAACTATGAAACACAAAAGGGATGCTCACTGAGAATCAAACATGGAGAATTTTTCCAATAAACAAAACACTAGTATAACCAACTTACATAAACATATGAGCCCAATGTAACAATGCATGCCATCCATTGCGTGCCAAAAAAAAAAAAAAAACTCATAAAGGCGCGCTCGAGATTCTTTCATCTCGGGTTCACTGCGATCTCTTAGAGAAATGCAATGGTTCTGTCAACATTCACACAGCAGCGGGAAGATCATCGGACGCCAAATGAGTTATAGTAGTTCCAACAGGAAATGACCATTCGACAAGGGCTTCTAATGGCTCCACTTGCATAGAACTTTCAAGGCAAACTTCACCTTCTTCTCGATGTCTTCGGCATTGTTTTTAATGATTTCTTTGAACATGGCATTTGGCAACTAAACAAGAAACTCTTTAACCATTTCTACTTAAAGAAGGCGGTATAGAAATCAAGGCAACTCTGACGAGAAGTACTATGGAAAGACACGATGTTTTATATCCAGGCCGTTTTAACTCATAGTAAGCTTTTAGCATGCTAATAGGGGACTGATCCTGATTAGATGTTGGAGGTACTTTTGATAAGAGCTGAGCTAGTTCAGTCAAGGTTTTCGCGTTTCACATCCATTTTTTCATGTCTTTAACACCTCTTTCCAACGTCCACTCATCCATTATCATCTCCCCTTCATCATGAAACAACCCCTTAAATTCTTTTAGGT
Source organism: Stephania japonica (assembly GCA_039657345.1). Lineage (NCBI taxonomy): Eukaryota > Viridiplantae > Streptophyta > Magnoliopsida > Ranunculales > Menispermaceae > Stephania > Stephania japonica. Next base: position 52,974,529 of record CM077558.1, read on the forward strand.
TCTGATCATTTTCATAATTCTAAAAATCGGTCTCGCAAACATTGCAAAAGCATAGCTTCACTAGTTCAGGACACCCTTCCAAACAAAAATACAGCAGTACAATCCAACGTGAAATGAAGGACGAAATCCAGTTGAAAATAATTCGCAGTTAAAGTTTACTTCGGCAACCAAACAATCAAAATAACTCATAGAAAATATTGGACTTCTAAGAATTGTAGTTTCATCATCCCTAACTTTTTCAATGATGCGAAAGGTTTTCAATTCGAAATGGCGAACCAAGTGAGTGCTCTAAATATACTTGCAAACTACCAACGAGAATAGTGATGATCTGGCTAACAACTATAATTCTCGTCGACTATTTATAATCAGAGACTAGTCTCTCACAGAGCCCAACCTTCTTAGAAACTAGAGATTGAAAGGAGACTTGTAGCAGAACCACTGAACAAACTACACAAAGAACAGCCACTAGAGTGCTCATCACATTTCTACTGAGCATAAATTGGGGGTTCGAGTTGTAACTCAAATAATAACACAACTTCAGTCAATGCAACATGTTCTTCTCTCCCTTTATGAACTTTCCTTTGATGGCTTTGAAATTCACTTCATTTTGGCTATGGATATCAAAAGCACAATGCCAAAGTACCATGAGTAATACAATCATGCAACACAAGATTATATTATGTTCGGCTTGAAACAAAAAGATCACACAAGAGTGCATCTGAATGCAAATATTAACAACAATTGTAACCAAAAATATGCTCAAGGCAGCCATGTTTGTGAAACATTCAGAGTGCCTAAAAGTTCTGAGGGAGGGCATGAAAAAGTTCATGCATATGCACGCCAAAGTAGTCCGAGTGAGCTTAGATAATTGATCTTGAACACGGGGCATGGAACTTGTGAGATCTAATGGAAGTTTTATAGCTATAGTAAGAAGAGTCAAGGTGACTGAATTAAGAGAGAAGAAGGCAACCATGTCTTTTTATTGCGAAAACCAGCAATGATATCAAGGACAATGAACAGTAAACACACCATAGTGGCTAATGATATGTACAAACCGATCAAAGGCACCGGAGAGGAGTAGTTTGAATCATCTAACTTCCCCTCAACACAGTTCCCCTGCAATCCCATATTCTTCTCTCCCTTGCTTTGTCTATAGAGATAGATGCCTTCAATCTACATTTAGTTAATGGTGCTAAAGTCAATACAAATTACATACATGTAAAAAATATACATAGATAAAGTCAATGCAAAATAAATAAATCTGAGCAAATTCGTTTGGAGTGCCGCATTGGTTCTCTGCTATTATCAATCAAGCTAACTTGTCAAATTAATTAGCAGATGTCTTTCAATAATATTTTGGGAGAGTGATAGAAATATAGATGGAGACTAGCAAGTTGTGTTAGCCAACTGGTGCAAGATAGAGACTGATTCAATGCAAATTGTGCAACCTTACAACTTATACAAGAGTTGATATATGATATAATATATATCTCAAAAAGCATGTCACTCATTCCTTTGTGCAAGGGTGATTGAAATATAGTAGTACACTTTATTTCCCAATGGAACAATATATTCATCTCATACAAAATATATGCAACAAACTTTATTCATCTGTTACAGCTTTTCATTTGAAGTGAAAAAAAAAAAAAAAAAAAAAAAAAAAAAAAAAAAAAGAATATTTCGTACAAGAGAAACTTAAGAATGATAAACATAGAGTTTTTTCTTCACATATCGACTTACACAACCTGGATGCCTTACATCTTCGCTAACCTTAAGAACAAAGTGGGTGTCGAAAATCTTTGCTCGAGCGAAGTGCAATGTTGCTTTCAGCAATCACTATACATTAGGAAGTTCATGGAATGTCAAATGAGTAATAGTGGTAAAATTTGCCTTGAAAGTTCTCTACAAAGTGGAATCATTAGAGCCCCTTGTTCGGTGGTCATTCCCTGTTGGTACCACTATTACTCATTTGACATTCAATGAACTTCCTAATGTATAGTGATTGCTGAAAGCAACATTGCACTTCGCTCGATTATCTAAGCTCACTGTTCATTGTCCTTGATATCATTGCTGGTTTTATGCAAGGACCATCACCACTTTGAGCACTTTGAAACGTGTTTTTGGTGAGCTTGTCGAGTTAGAATCGGAACTTGACATATAATCTATTACCTTGATAAAAGCACATTGATTCGTTAATCTTAATTGTTTATCAGAATATTCAACTGCCTAGAGTTGATTTTGAGAGACTGCGATTGTAATAATGAAACAATTTTACAATCAGTGATTGTTATCTTGACAAATGTATGGAACACAACAATACACATATATATTAAGACTAAAACAAAAAATAAAACTTCCAATAAGGAAAAACAAATAAAGACTTCCAATACGGAAAGACAAACACTAACTTCCAATATTGGAAGACAAATATTGTTGAAAGAGATGACATAATAAAACTATCAAACCAATAATTGTAAGCGCAAATCCACGCACAAACAATAGAAGTAGAGATGGACTTGAATGATGATAGATGCATACGGAAGGGGAGCAAGTGGTGGCGCCGATGATGAATCTGACAACTGTTGCAGGATTGAAACTCTTAGATTTATATAGATCTGTGTTTTATTGAAGAAAATGCATGTAGTAAACATTCTTACTAGAACCACTGCCGATCAAATAGAAGATCGACGGTGGTTCACGAAAGAATCACAAAAAAAAATCAAAAGAGACAAAAAAAATTAAACTTTAGGGTTTTAATTGAGCATCACGTCACTATGCATCAAATTAACTTAGAAGACTTTTGACCAAAAAAAGAAAAATTAACTCATGAGACCTAAGTAAGAATTTATGAATTTCGTGGAGAAGAAAATTGAGTTAAGTAGCCACGAAGTCTGATAACGTCTTAACTTACAAACATAAAATAGGTGGAAGACACAAAGGAGAAACTTCATTTTTCTTCAATTCTATTTAGTGCACTGAGGCACATGTAAATATAGACACAATAAAATCTAATAGCTTCAAATCATAAGAAAAGATAATCATACGTAACTAATCAAAATCAATCGTAACTTTTTTCAAAAAAAAAATCATACCAAACTAAATGACTAATTAACCAAAATAAATCATAACTAACATATATGAGCGCTTGTTAAAGCATCTCTAGTGAGATGGTAAAAATACCACTTGTCATGACCTCAAGATGTCGTGGTTCGACTTCCACTGTAGTAAAAAAAAAATAGTATATACAAACATATAGGTAGTTCTACCATGGTGATCTAATGACTAAATTGATTTTTTTTTCTTATCAAATGACTAAATTTCTTTCTTACGAACGCCATTAAGCTACTACTCGATGACTAATTGCAAACGATACGCAAGTAGATGTTACACCAAAAATCGACCACCCTACAACCTACAAGCAATTAATTTGGACACAAATGCGTCAACTGACCACACTTTGATATGGAACAACAAACAACACGAATCCTAAGGTGAACGTCCGCAATCCACATGACTGCAAACTGCAAAATAAACCTGAAGTTGGGGCCTCTAGGATGAGCACTCCGTGTTAGAGTTGTAATCTAAATTACATTAGTGTTTGAGTTTGATTAGGATTTCGAGTTAAAGTATGAGTCTATTTAGGGTCTCCTAGTTGGATTAGGAGTATGTTTATGTGAGTCTATAAATTAGAGTTGACCCCCGCATTGTAATTAACAAGTTTATTAGAGAGACTAATAAAGTGTGTCATTGCGGTATCTCTAAACCTAACATGGTATCAGAGCAATAGTAAGATCTTGTGATCTGTGTCTTGGTTGTATGAGAGTTCTTGAAGATTCAAGAACAGATTTGGGCTTCAGATCTATTCGAGAGATCGAAGCGTGTGACCTTCTTGTTTTGGAAACAAGAAATTTGAGTTGCGTGTTCAAAGAGAGGAACGACGCAGAAGTGCAGAGGTCGATTTCGTTGAAGAAAATCAAATTGCAAAAGCCGGTTTGTTGAAGCAGAATAGGCGGAGTTACTTAAGATAATTTACAGTGGTAAATTATGGCTACAACGAGTAATGGTCAAGTTCAACCGACACTACCAGTATTCGATGGAAAGAAGTTTGATAGATGGAGCACTCAGATGAGAGTCTTGTTCAGTTTTCAAGACTTACTCACAGTCGCTGAAGATGGGTTCGAAGACCCAGGGGCCACCTCTACCCCGACACAAAAGGAGCTTCGCAAGAAAGATCAGAAGGCACATTATTTTATTTTGCAAACGCTTGATGATGTGGCGTTTGAGAAAGTGCAACTGGCGAAGACATCAAAGGAAGCGTGGGACACTTTAGAGACGTCCTACAAGGGTGCATAAAGAGCCAAGAAAGTTCGGTTGCAAACTTTGAGGCTGCAATTCAAGTTGATCGAGATGGATGACTCAGAAGATATAGAGAAGTACACTAATCGTGTTCAGACAATCGTCAATCAGTTAAAGATGAATGGCGGAGAAGTCGCTGATCTCGATGTGAACGAAAAGATTTTGCGCACATTGACCACAAAGTTTGACCACATAGTCGCTGCTATTATGGAGTCTGGGACAGATTATGAGACCAAGTCAGTTGAAGAAATCATTGGTTCGTTACGAGCACATGAGCAACAAATTAATGAAAAAAGTGAAAAAGTCAAGCATACTGAGCAGGCATTGAAGACTACAATTGTCCCGAAGCTAAAGAAGGATTATGGATTCAACGGCCGTGATCAAGACAACAACAATGGCAGAGGTTCGAATAATAATCAGAAGTGGTGGGAGAGAAATAAAGGTCGTGGAAGAGACAAAGGTCGCGATCAACAGAGAAATCAGATTCAGTGTTACAACTGTCACAAGTTTGGGCATATAGCCAGAGACTACAACACTAAAAAACATGCAAAATCTGCTGCACATGTGTCTTTTGCCCAAGGCGATGATTGTCCCCAGACACTCTTTTTGGTTTCGTCAGGCCAAGAATGTTCACAAAACTACACGTGGTATCTTGATAGTGGATGCTCCAACCACATGTGCGGTAATAGAGACTTGTTTGACGATTTAGATGAGTCAATGACGACGGAGGTCAAGTTTGCGATGATAGGAAAACTCCAAGTCAAAGGAAAAGGAAGAGTTCTAATTCAGTTGAAGAACGGTGATCATCGATATATCTCGATGTTCTTTATGTGCCTACAATGAAAAACAATCTATTGAGTCAGGGCGACTTGTAGAGAAAGGGTACACAATGAATTTGAAAGATGGCCATTTATCCATGTTCGACTCTAGAGGTATTGCCATTCTTAAATCTCCTTTGAAAAATAGGTTATTTCAGATTGAGATTAAGACTGGATCTTATCCATGTTTTAAATCCATTGTTTCTGATAAGTCATGGTTATGGCATCTGAGATATGGTCATCTGAACTTCAAAAGTTTGACGTTGCTCACTCAAAAGAGATTAGTGAAAGGATTGCCTTCTATTCGACATCCTGAGAAGTTTTGTGAAGGGTGTATTTTAGGGAAGCAACAACGACAGTCATTCGCTTCCGACACTCCGTGGCGTGCCAAATCTCCATTACACTTGGTTCACTCATATATTTGTGGTCCTATGCAGACAGCTTCACTAGGAGGGAGTAAATATTTTTTGACTTTTATGGATGACTACAACAGGAAGATTTGGGTGTATTCTCTTAAGAACAAGTCAGACGTGTTTACGTGTTTTCATAAATTTAAGGCGTATGTGGAGAAACAAAGTGGACGCTACATCAAGATTTTGAGAACAGATGGCGGTGGTGAATACAAGTCCTCCATATTTTCTGATTTTTGTGATCATCATGGGATCAAGCATGAGATCACTCCACCACATACACCACAACATAATGGTGTTGCAGAAAGAAAGAATAGGACTATTATGGACATGGCTCGTAGCATGTTGAAAGCGAAAGGTTTACGTAATTCTTTACGGGTCAAATTTGCAGTTGTATGTTCAGTTTATTTACTGAATAGGTCTCCCACAACAGCAGTGTCTCATCTTACTCCAGAAGAGGCTTTGAGTGGTTACAAGCCAGGTGTCAGACATTTAAAAGTGTTTGGATCCACTGCGTATGTTCATGTTCCTGATGCTAATAGGAAGAAATTGGATGACAAAGGCGTGAAGGTCATTTTTCTTGGCTATGTTCCAGGGCGGATTGGAGCATACAAATTTTATAACCCGATTACCAACTCTGTAATTGTCAGCAGAGATGTATTGTTTGATGAAGCAGATGCATGGATCACACAAAAGGCAAGGGAATTGCTCAATCTGCTATAATCAGGTTTAATGATGAGGCATCTATTTCAACAAGTATTTCTCCTACCACAGACACTGTTTTGACTAGTACAAGTATTAGACTACAGAGTACGAGTGATAGACCACAGAGGAATCCTAGGCTACCGGCTCGCCTTCAGGATTGTCAGGTTACCTCTGATGATGCAGTTGATGATGATGGCATTTTAGTTCATTATGACATGTTTGCAAATTCAGACCCTATTAGCTTTCGTGAAGCCTTGCGAGATAGATGTTGGGTTGATGCTATGAATTCCGAAATCGAGGCTATTGAGAAAAATGACACTTGGGACCTTGTTGATATTCCTCAAGGTCACAAATCTATTGATGTCAAATGGGTTTTCAAGACAAAAAGGAAATCCAATGGAGACGTGGAGCGTTACAAAGCTAGATTGGTGGCTAAAGGATATGAGCAGAGGCCTGGCTTTGATTATCAGGAAGTGTTTGCTCCAGTTGCTCGCATTGAGACGGTCCGGTTATTGATTGCCATTGCTTGCCCAAAAAGGGTGGAAACTTCACCGAGATGGATGTGAAATCACCTTTTTAAATGGCTACTTAGATGAAGATGTTTATGCCAAGCAGCCACCGGGATATGTTCAAGAGGGCAGTGAAGAAAAAGTTTATAAGCTGAATAAAGCACTTTATGGCTTAAAACAGTCACCGCGAGCTTGGAATAAAAGGATTGATGAATTCTTTCAGGGTTATGGACTAGAAAAGTGGGCTTATGAACATGCTTTGTATGTGAAGATTGATGCTTCTACTAGTACTGTAATGATAGTTTGTCTTTATGTTGATGATTTAATTTTCACTGGAAATGACATCAACATGATAAGAGACTTTAAGGCAGCTATGATGCGAGAGTTTGAGATGACAGACGTTGGTATAATGTCATACTTCCTAGGCATTGAGGTAAATCAGCGAGATGATGGCATTTTTATATGTCAGAAACAATATGCAGCTGAGATCTTGAAGAAATTTGAGATGTGTAGCTGTAATCTTGCTTCTACACCCGTGGAGGTTGGTACCAAGTTGTCCAAAACAGGACAAGATGCACTAGTTGACTCGACATATTTCAAGCAGATAGTTGGAAATTTGAGATACCTGACTTGCACTAGGCCTGATATTCTTTATGGCGTTGGATTACTCAGTAGATACATGGAGCACCTTAGACAATCTCATTTGGTTGCAGCAAAGAGAATTCTGCGTTATATCCGAGGTACTACTGATCATGGGTTATTTTATTCCACTTCAATGGATAGTTCTTTGTTTGGCCATTCTGACAGTGATTGGGGAGGAGACCAGGATGATCGAAAAAGTACTTCTGGCTATGCTTTTTATTATGGTTCTACTATTTTTTCATGGTCTTCGAAGAAGCAGTCTGTCGTTGCATTGTCTACCTGTGAGGCTGAGTACATTGCAGCCGCCTCTAGTGCATGTCGTGGCTATTTGGTTGCGAAAATTATTATCACAGATTCTTTTTCCGTGTAATGGCCCTACACCAATCTATGTTGATAATGTTTCGGCCATTGATTTAGCGAAAAACCCAGCTACACATGGCCGGAGTAAGCATATTGATATGCGATATCACTTTCTACGTGATCAGGTGGAGAAGAAAGAGATAGAGCTGGCATACTGCAGATCAGAGGATCAAGTTGCAGACTTGTTTACCAAGGCATTGAAGATTGAGTCTTTCATGAAGTTTAAGGCTATGATTGGGGTTTGTCCAATCTGAATTATGGGGGGATGATTTTTAATTTAGATAGGTAATTTAGATTATAGGGGGATGTTAGAGTTGTAATCTAAATTACATTAGTGTTTGAGTTTGATTAGGATTTCGAGTTAAAGTATGAGTCTATTTAGGGTCTCCTAGTTGGATTAGGAGTATGTTTATGTGAGTCTATAAATTAGAGTTGTCCCCCGCATTGTAATTAAAGAGTTTATTAGAGAGATAAATAAAGTGTGTCATTGTGGTGTCTCTAAACCTAACACTCCGATGCCAAAGTCAGAGCAAGAATCGAGAAAACGGAGGAGTTAAGGTTAAAATTGAGAGCATACCTATTCCATTGATCTCTTGGTATTTATAGCCCTAAGGTTTGCCACTTTCTTGTTTTTAATCGGGATATTGTGAAATTTGATTTTCTTATTTTGGCAAGATTTGGCAAATCCCGACTGTCCTTTTTGTGGGGTTTTTCATTCATTTGATTTCATCATTGGTTCCACAATATCTCGAGCATCTATAAAACTCTTTCTATTTACGACTTTACTACTAGATGTGTCTGCACAAATCTCGAGGTGGGTTTTATGTTGTCCCGCACCATATGCCCCTACTCCTGTGGAAGAAATGTAGTTTGTTGCATATGAGTTCTTTTAATTTGGACCAATTTTGGTCATTGTTTTGTTGCTCATGCTTTGACATGCTCATATTTCGACATGCTTTTGTTTTTTTTTTTTGCCAGTTTTGGTTATTGTTTTCTTGCTCATGCATCAACATGCTCATGTTTTGACTTGGTCATGTTTTTTTTGACCAATTTTGGTCATTGTTTTGTTGCTCACGTGTAGACATGCTCATGTTTCGACATGGTCATATTTTTTGGACCAATTTTGGTCATTGTTTTTGACATGTTCATGTTTCGACATGTTCATATTATTTTTGGACACATTTTGATCATACTTCGGCATGCTCATGTTTCAATATGGTCATTTTTTTACCAATTTTGACCATTGTTTTGTTGCTCATGCGTCAACATGCTCATTTTCTACATGGTCATGGATTTTTATCAATTTTGGTATTTGTTTCATGCTCATGATTCAATATGCTCATGTCTTAGGTTTTTTTGATCCATTTTGCTCATGGTTTTCTTAGTCATACTTCGGCATGCTCATGCTTCGACATAATCATGTTTTTTTTTACCAATTTTGGTCATCATTTTGTTGCTCAAGCTTCAACATGTTCATGCTTCGACATGGTCATATATTTTTTGGACTCATTTTAGTCATTGTTTTCTTGGTCATGCTACGGCATGCTCATGCTTCGACATGCTCATGTTTTGACATGAGCATTTTATTGGACCAATTTTGGTCATTGTCTTGTTGTTCATGCTTCAAAAAAGCTCATGTTTCGACATGGTCATTTTTTTTTATCAATTTTAGTTATTGTTTTCTTGCTCATGCTTCGACATGCACATTTTTTTTACCAATTTGGTCATTGTTTTTTTGTTCATGCTTCAACATGCTCATGTTTCGACATACTCATATTTTTTACCCATTTTGGTCATAGTTTTGTTGCTCATGCTTTGACATGGTCATGTGTTTTTCCTTTCGGTGCATCAATTTAGAGTCTCTTTTGCACTTGTTATCTTCACATTTGGCAAATTTATCCAAACGAACTTTGTGTAGCTGAAACTCGATCTCATCTTTCAATTGCCTACAATCTTCAATGTCATGGTCACGATCTTTGTGAAAAGGACAATAAAATCTTTTATCTTAGTCTGTTGCGCTTGATCGCATTGTTTTCTGCCATTCGGATGTACTATTCATAATGAATTTCGTTAAGTATTTTTCCTTCTGAGGAATTTAAAGGGCCTACTAATTAGATCTAAATTGACTTTCCCTCTTTGGTGCGAAAAAGACTCTTGATTTGGTCGTTTGTTTAGTTCTTTGATCCTGTCCTCCCAAACGCAACACCTTTTGCTTTGGCATTAGGGTTGAACTACCTCCTTGACCACCATATATTTTCCAACCTTTTTTTGTAGCTCTGTCATATTTCTCTTGGCTAGAGAAATCTTAAGGTGTTCGTTCCGCACCACGACTTGCTTGTTGCATACTCCCGAACGTACCAACGTACCGAACACGGTATACCACTTTTATTTATTATTTATTTTATATTTAATCAGTGTTTTAATTCATTTAATCCCTTACACTGCTAATTACCTAACAATTGTTCGCCCGAAACCCGTTGTTCACGTTTTCTTCGAGCCAATACATTTTTCAATACCAACGCTCACACTTAAACATCATCACACGTTTAGGACATTGAAATTTACATTCGGGAAATAAAATATAATGCAAAACACGAAACAAAAATAACATTCCTCAGCGTCGATGACCGAGAATTAGACAACTGTATCACGACAAGAGTCCACGTACGATCTAGATTGATACGTGGCACGAGTTAGATTTTAAGGTCGTTATATAACATTTCATGTTATCGGTGTGCGCTTCAACTCAAGGACGGAGAAAAATAGGAGTTTATAATCTCCTCTACGGTACATTGATCTTCCCTGTTGTTTATATATTGCATGAATTATTGTTTTTTTATAACCAGGGTTGGGATATAGTTTTTATACCGAGGTTTGTGCCGGTTTTTGTATATCTAGAAGTTTATCAAAAAAGTTTTAATTTTCACTGCGTTTTGGTTTATTTATTATTTGATTTTCAAGATATATAGGTTATATTTATCGACAATTGGTAAGAGGTTGCTAGCTGTAGTTAAGTTTGGTCGTTGTATTGGGGCTTAATTAGGGTTTCAGGTCGGGTATCGCCCTAATCGGGATAGGGGATGTCACATCCAAAATGCCATAGAGGAATATGATTGCATCAATATTGAGAACATGCTCAGTTGGGTCTCGTGTACCATCATAATTGTCGATACTTGGCATTTTAAATCCTTTGACAAGAGTTCCTTGATTATCTCCTGAACGAAACGAGGTAGACCTATTTCGTAGATGATTAAATTGTTTGATTTCCTTGTCGGGAGAACCAACTTCTTTGTTGTGGTGACTCTAAGCCGCACTTGTAGCCTTCGTTCCACCTCTCGCTTAACCCTTGCATCGATGTCTTGTAGATCGTGGCCAGTTTGGGATCCTGCCGAAACTTCTTGGCCATGTCTTCCTCCACTTAGCGCTTCAAAACTATCTTGCAAGTGGCTAAGCTGTTCTTGTAATTCATTCACTTCATTGTTTCGCTCCTTAGGGATCTCTAGCTGTTTTTTTCCTCTCTCTACTCGCCTTCGTTCCAACTCATTTATAAGATCAGCAGGGCAGGCGTGCAGATCTCTTTGTGACGGAGATTGTGATGGCCCTAGTTCCCCATAAAACTGAGCCCTGCCTGATCTAGACCTACGTGGACCCTGATACCATACTCGTGAATTCAACGCATGCCTAGTCAGCCTCAAATCTTTCTTTCCTCGTTAATTGAACAATTTTAAAGTTGTGTTATCAGATTATATCATTTTCAGGTAGTTCACAACGGAAATAAACTATAATCAGACTAAATAACTCAATAAATAGGAAGTTGGAAACACCCTAAAGTGTGGAAACCCTTAAACAATTAGATAAACATGTATATCTGGTGACCAACGTTTACCGTATTACATGATATCCCTAGTCACTCAATCCCAAACTATATCCCATTGTTATCAAAAACGTAATATACAATATTAACAAGTCAAAAAGGATAGAACATACAGTGGAGAAAAGAAAAGAACCGCTTCGAGAGTCCTCAGAGGAAATCACCAATCAACGACTCTTTTCCCTTGCTCATATTTGCTTGATCTGCATCCACCATCACAAACTAGAAGGTGAGTACATGATAAATTGAAAGTAACGCCAGAAGGATATAAACAATAATTCATAAATAATTGAAAAGCAATTTAATAATCATGCAGTTATTCAAAGACAGATAAATAAAATTAAGGTGCATGATAAACGGCTGACGATAACCGACTGACAACCAATTACAACGATATCTAAGTGTCTATTGATTCAAAAGAGGTACTAAACGGTCTAAAACCACAACAATCTAGTACTCGGGGAAGAATCACGTTAAGTTAGGTAGCCGCACCCCCGTAGGCGATGTTCACGTTATCCCAACTAGCCAAAAACAAATAGTACCTTCCCGACACACTTAGACCGTTAATACTCAACCAAGAAATTTAAAGAACGGTATTCTAATAAATAGCTAAAATCAAAGGAATCAACAATAATAGAAAATAAATTACTATGCATTTCCTTAACTGGCTTACTAACTTACCTCAATAGATCGTGAAAACCCCGTTCCTTATGCGGCTCTAGTTTGTCCAAATTGATATTCCAAATCCATGGTATTCATTTAGACCCAATTTAATTGTATTAGAGTCAATGTATGACCCTAAATAAATCCCCAAAGTTTGCCAAAAGTTTTGAAAAGTTTTAAAAATTCGGGTTGTACACTATTTGGGACGTCGTGGGTGACGCGACCATGTTCAGGCTCCCACGATGTCTTTTAAAGCGTTGAATCCCAGTTTCTCTTGTTTGGATGTCGTGAGTGACACCTCCAAGAGAAATAACCTACTATGTCACTTAAAGCTTCTCAGAGAATTATCTCTATTTTGGGCGTCGTGATCGATGCCGTGGAGGTTTACATTCCACGGCGCCACCTACGGCGCCCTTAGTAGGAGATGAATTATGGGGTTTTCAACAACCCCGGCTTGCTTCGTTGCGTTCTGAGCCTACGCCATTATCGTAAGGACCTTAGAAACTAATCAAAACCCCATTCATAACCCGCCAAAAATTCCAATGAATCACCAATTTCATCAAAACTCAAAAATCAACAAAAATGACAAACTTTCATTAAATGTCCCAACAACCTCAATAACCATAGGAACCCAACTTAATTGCTCATCAAACACTCCAACGCCATTAAAAATTCATTGAAACACTTCCCAAATTTTGGATTTTAGAAAAAACCCCCAAAACCCTATTCAAAATGCCCAAAATTGATCGATAAGGTGGGATCTCACATTTGTCAAGGTGTTTGATCGATTCAACACCATCAATCCTTGCTAAATTCGCTAAAAACTTCTTTCCAATCTCCCAATTTTTGATCGATTCGGTGGTATGGTGTTGTGTTTGTGTTGAGTGAGTTGTGTTGAAAGCTTGAGTCAACTCAAGGAGATCCCTCTCTTATATACTCTTGACTTCATCAAGTGTGCAATACGTATCCCGAGGCACATCAATGGCTCTCCTCAATGTTGTCCAACAACTCTTTGACTTGGTTAAAACACTAGTCCTTATCCTTTGAGAACGATATCTCGTTTATGAGTATTCCGGTACCCGGCTCAGTACTTCGACTCGCCCATCATGTATTCACGCCCCTTCTAACACCGAAACGTATTCGCATATTATTTATCTATTTCATTTATTATTTTTCAATAATTTACTAATTATCATTTTGTGTTTAAAATATCCAAATTTTACCCGATTATTTGAAAATTTATGTTTTCCTAGGCAAAACCTCACACGTAAATCCAGTGCGATAAACAAAAAAATCATGCACTAGGACATACGACATTCATATTCGGGTGTAAATAATAGTACAATCATCACAGAAAATAAAATATACCTCAGTGTCGACTCCCTAGGCTTAGACAGTATGACAAGTCACGACAGTCAAGTCACAAATCACAGTCCTGAAACGTAACACATGACATGAATTAAGTTTGAGGGTCAATACAAAGATCATCTTATAAATTCATGTCGATGGTCTTTTAGGATTTCTGGAAGATCATACACAAAAACACGTTATGTACGTTAAGGAGTCCACACTTCAAAATTTTTTGTTCTCGCTACCATGATTGATGGCCCTTTTTCTAGCACCAAATGATGCGTCAATTGACCGCACTTTGATCTAGAACAACGAACATCACGAATTTCGAGGCGAAAGTCAGCGATCCCGTGGCCACAAGCTGCAAAACAGACCCAACGTTGGGTCTCTGGGAAAAGCACTCTAATGCCAAAGTCAAAGCAAGAATCAAGAAGACGGAGGAGTTATGGTTAGAATTGAGAGTACACCTGTTTCACTAATCTCTTGGTATTTATAGCCCTAAAGTTTGTCCCTTTCTTAGTTTCCAATTAAGATATTGTCAAATTTGATTTTTCTATTATGGTAAGATTTGACAAATACTGACATTTCTTTTTTGGAGGGATTTTTCACCAATATGATTTCATCATTGATTCCGCAATATCTCAAGGATCTATGAAATTCTTTCTATTTACGACTTTACCTTTAGATGTGTTTGCACAAATATCAAGGTGGCTTTTATGTTGTCCCACACCATATGCCCCCTATTCCTGTAGAAGAAATGTAGTTTATTGCGTATGAGTTTTTTCTGACCAATTTTGGTCATTGTTTTGATGCTCATGCTTCGACATGCTCATATTTTGACATGGTCATGTTTTTTTATGTCAATTTTGGTCATTGTTTTGTTGCTCATGCGTTGACATGCTCATGTTTTGACATGGTCAAGTTTTTTTTGACCAATTTTGGACATTGTTTTGTAGTTCATGCTTCAACATGGTCATGTTTCAAAAAAGAAAAGTAAAGGTTCTTTTTTTTTGAGAAAAAAATTCTTCAAGACATAACTAATTAAGTAGTTGATAATTATTAAATGAAAAAAGAATGTGGAACAATTTAAGAAATCTTAGCCGATAGCTGATAATCTAGCTAAAAGTCGAAAAACTCGTTGCTGATATGTGAAAGTTGATAATCTAGCTAATCAATTAAAACTGTTTGGAAAACATAACTGATTAAGTAGCTTATTAATAATTGTTAAATAACATAAAAGGACATATTATTTGTTAATAAATTTATTTTAAAATATACTTTTATAATCACACAGTTAATATTATTTAATATTAAATTATATACATAAACATATTAATTAAATAATAATATTCGACCAACTATCGATTTGTTCAAGTGGTAAAGACTCTTCCGGTCTTGAGTTCAGGTCTTATGAATAAAAAAAATTGAGTTAGGAGGGCGAACGAGCCCTCCAATTAATGGGGTCTGAAAGTGCTTGTGCATGGATTAGTCAGTGTGGTTGGTGTCAGACACCATGTGGGAAACTATGAAAAAAAAATATTTGAGGTAGCTTGTGCAATAGTATACATTAATAGAAATATATGTATACAAAATATATATATATAACGTCTTTTATGTAATATTAAATATTAGTAATGATATATATAGATATAATTTATAAAGTAAAATTGTGTCAAAAACGTTAAAGCAAAGTGATACGCAAGCAATAATAATGTTGGAGAACTGCTACAATGACAATGGGTAAGTCACCCCCCAACGCATAATGGCTCACAAAGAGCCAATCATGTATACCTCGAGATACGAGCACACACAGATTTCAGTGCATAGGCCGCATGGAGGACTTTTTGTGGGCTATTTGTGTGTTAAAGTGTGACTTAGTTATTTTCATTCTAGCTAGTATTTTCATAATGTACTAATCGTAATCTACCAATTAGGCGAATAAATTGGCGCAAATATAAACAAGGGTAAAAATAGGTAAAAAATGTAATCCGATGTTTTGAAACTCAAATGCTACGTCAACTAGCATTTCAAACTTTAAAGTTTCATCTATCTTATTTTAAAAGTAAGCTTCGACTAAACAGAGCTTATTTGTCGAAGTAGCTTATAATCTAGCTTTTTAAAATAGCTGATTAGCTAGTTTGTGCTTACCAAACAGAGCCGTATTAATTCTCAAAGGGAAATGCTTTGATGCCTGAGCTATGAGCTGGGAGATGCTTTCGTTAGCCGCCCTTATTATTTGATAAGAAAGAAACAATTGCTTCCACCAAGGTTTGAAACCCATGACCTTTTACTCCCAAACACCATACCAAACCATTGGGCCACTCCCTTATTCTTGAACGTGTATGCATTTTGAAGTGTATTTGAAGAGCGGACCACAAGTGTGTGTCCATACTGAGGCACCCTAGCTCTCTCCATTCTAAAACAATATATACTAAAATATTTTTAAGAAAAATTATATTAAAACTTTTGGCAGGGGCGTGCCTGGGGTGGGGTAAGAATAGGGATGCAAATGGGTAGGGTAATACCCACGAGTGACGGGAATTTACCCTAACAGGTACGAGTATGGAGATTTTAAATGGGTATGGGGATGGGGATGGGTATGAAATTCAATACCCACACAGGTATGGGTATGGGTACCCATTAGGATACCCACGGGGATCCTCATGGGTGATCCCCACAGGGATACCCATGGGATCTTGATACCCAATGGAGATACCCATAAGGATTACCCATAGGGACCCTTACATATCAATTATACACCATATGATATTTATTATTTATACATTATATGATATTTATATATAAATATAATTTAATATTACATAGTTTCCACTCGAAACATTCATTAACACATGACAAAAATCCTTAATGATATTTTGAATTGTTAACACTTAGAGGTTAAAACTTCAATTGCATGATATGTTATACTTTATTTTTGTTGGAATTTCAACAATTGTGTGTTGTTATATATGTATTTTTGATTCCTTATTTGTTATGATTCTTTTTTTGAGGAAAATTAAGTGGGATCGAAAAATATTTTCCGCACCGAGATTCCCTATCCCCGCAAAAAATTTCATGAAAATCCCTACGGAGATCCCCAATAGGAAATGAAATGGGTAAAATATTTTACACACGAGGATTCCCCATACTCACAGGGATTTGATGGGTATGGGGATGGATGCGAGAATTCATCCTCAGATGAGTATGGGTATGGGTATGGGTATGGGTGATAAATTTTTTAGTGGGTACGAGTATGAGTATGGGTGATAAATTTTTTAATGGGTACGAGTATGGGAATAAGGTCCCCATCCCCTATCCTACCCATTTGCATCCCTAGGCAAGAAGGGTGACCGCCCCAGGCCCCACCAATAAGAAGGCCCCCAACTCATGTGTTTAACTTAGTATGTATAGGTTTCTATATAACTAATTAAACATGTGACAAAGATGAATGGTCAAGCTAGCCTACTAAAAAGAACCACTATCAATTATAAACTACATTTTTTTTTATTGTTAGTCTCAATCTTAACAACAGAGGGAAATTGAAGCCGTGAAATCAATTTTTAAAGTACTATAATTGCAGTTTAATTTGAATAATAAATATAATAAAAAATAAGACAATTTTAATAAAGGCCCATTTTTTAAGATTTTGTCCTAGACCCCCCAAAATGTTAAGACCGGCCCTGACTTTTGGAACTCCCCAATCAAGTTGTATGCTTATTTAGACGAGCACTGCTCCAGAAGCTTTGACACCACCTAGTCATGCAGGTAGGGCGCAGGTGGGGCGGGGTCAGGGCGGGGAATGTAATCCCCAACCCCACTTTTGGCTTGAGGAGAATCCCCGCTTAAAATTCTCCAATGAGAAATTTTCAACCCTCATTCTTCACCCAGCGAGGATTCCCACCCCTCGAAAATTCTCCACCCCCACTATTTTTATATAATATCTAAAAAAAAGATTAAATAAACTATAGATACAAAATTTAATCATTTAAATCTCTTTCTTCACGACTCTAAGCCGCTTTTTCAAAGTTTTTGAATCTGTACAAATACTTTAAATAATATACTTACATTATTGTTTTCAAACAAATATACTTACATTATTATATATAAATTTTAAGTTATATTAGTTTTTTTCTTGATAAACTTAGTTGTATTTTTATACAGTTGATAAACTTAGTTACATTATTCTCGTGGGGAATCCCTCATACTAAGGCAAGATGAGGAATCCTCATAGGGAATCCTCACAGGGTAACAAATAATACTACCCCTGCCCCGTCTTTCATCTCCACATCCCCTGTTCTGTGGGAGATAGTTGGTGGAGAATCCTCACGGGGAATGGGAATTTCCCACCCCACTTGCAGCTCTAATGCCATCTCCACCTAAAACTCACGTCAAACTCGGAATGTGAAAATAAAAAACCCCCGCAACCATGCATGATGAGGCCGTAAGTTTAAAGAATTCCTTAATAGAAAAAAAGGGTATTAAACTTTTGGGTCAATACATATAGAAATTTGTTTTTCAAATCTAGCATGATTCTTAATTTTCGTCAATTATATCTCAAACTCTATAAAATGCTGGCAATTCATTTTAACATGCTCAATCTTGAGGCTAATTGATCATGAAACCTTATTCTTTTGGGAACAACAAGATTTTGAGAGTTTGAAACACTTTAATTTGGGGGTTTCAACTTTGTCTCAAACTCAGCCGAGGTAATTATTTCAATTTTCTAAATATTTGAAATTTGATGTATGCTTAACCTTGCGCTGGATTTGGTGCGGGGCCTACAATATACAGCACCACACGGTAGATCTAACGTTATTTTGATTTATAGTTTTTCTTTGGAAAATGATAATCTAACACACTTTGAGCGCACACTTGAAACGCACATTTTGTCTTTTGGCTCATTTATGGCTATTTCTTGTCTCCCAAGGTGTGGGTCTACATCTAACAAAACACCATAAATGAAGTAAAAGACCAAGTGTGTGCTCAAAGTGTGTTAGATTATCATTTTTCTTTTTATTTAGGCCCACTTTTTTTGTTTCTAAACTTTGTTAAGATTAATCACACATCGGGTATATAAATACAAAGTTTAAAAAAAAAAAGGGTTATAAGTTTGAATTGAAGACACCATCTTGCCTTGACATTTTGGTGAAGCCTCCACTCCTAACTTTAAGCCCTAATTCATTTCACTTTCTGTCCTATGTAAAAACTTGGACTTGAGAATTTCATCATACAAATTCTAATATGATATTAGAGCTCATAGTTCGAATGAGACCTAGGAGGAAAAAATAAACAAAAAAAAATCCTGCATCATGTGACTTTCAGTCTATGGGGAGTGTTGAAGATGTGTGGACTGAAAGTTTGTCTCACGTCGATTTAATATAACTTCATAAAGAAGTATATAATTGATTAACTCCTCCCAACTAGTATCGAGGACTTTTGAGATAAAACTCAACACCTAAAGTTGAAAAGTGGTTAAGTTAGGGACAATATCAATGCTAGCAGAGGAGATCCACGAGTTCGCGCGCGTATGTGTGGCTCAGCCGTGAGAATTTGACATGGTATCAGAGCAATAAAATGTGGGCACCCAATGTTTTAGTTCAAGCAATCTACCAAATAGGCTATCCTCTTAGTCTTGGCCAATGCCCCGTTGGATCATCTCAATTAGTTAGTTGCTCATAGTTGGTCAGTGTCCCGTTAGATTTGAGTTGTCCTAGTTGGCTAGTTGGCTAGTTGGCTAGTTGCGCTAATTAATTCAAGTCTTAACTTGGCTATTGTCCGTTGGACTTGATGGGGAGTATTAAGATTAATCCCACATCGGGTACATAAATACAAAATAAATGAGTTATAAGTTTAGATTGGAGACACCATCTTGCTTTGACTTAAGAATTTCATCCTACAAATTCTAATAAACTTCACGAAAAGTTGAACCTACAGACCTCCTTAAATATTGCCTTTAAAATTGTGTTATAATTGGAATATTAGCCCTTAAAACACAATTTGGAGTGTCAGTTACAATAAATGTAAGACAAAACTTACCGTTTTGTCCATAAACTTTGCGTTTTTTATGTTTTTGGTTCATAAGCTTTTATTATTACACATTTAGTCCTTAAACTTTCACAAAGATCTATATTTAGTCCTTTCACCATTTAATTTAAAGTGTTAAATTCTGTCGATATAGGTAACAGAATTGCCGCGTGACTATTCAAGAAAAGTAAAGTGGTTTATATTACCGAACCGAACGACTCATATAGACCAACAAAAACCCCCAAAAAAATTATTTCCCCCACAACATACAAAACTCAAATGTTAGAGACCAAAAACATAAAAAAAACCTCAAAAGTTTAGAGACCAAATATACAACAATAAAAGTTCTGAGACTAAATGTATCCTGATGAAAGTTCAAGGATTAAAAGAATAAAAGACTCAAAAATTGAAGGACCAAAAAATATGTTAAGGAAAATGTTGGAATGCACCAAATGGGACACCTTAAAACTACACCCAGCTGACTTGATCTTGACGATCGATCATTTATCGATGTTGAAGTCACTGATGTCATCGTCGATTGTACGATTGTACCAGACAGCGGATAAAAATATAATTGTTGTTTGGTACAACCAACTAAAGCAAGAAAAATCAAGGAAAACAACTTTTTATGTGGCCCCACGCATGCTGACTGGACAAGGTGTTTGTTCTGAGTGTCCGTTTTGGTACATTCTAGCTGAGCCAACTGTGGATGCTGAATGAGGTGAATGTAGTTTCTGGGTGTCCCATTTGGTGCATTCCAGCATTTTCCTTTGCCAAAATGTGAAGGTTTTTTAGGGTTTTGTACTGCTCTGCTTACTCCATAAACCTTAAATGAAACATTTTTAGGGTTTTGTAGAGGAAGATAAGAAGAGTCTGAGAGAGAATCAGCAATGGCGTTCTCACTGTCTTCTCTATCAAGAATAGGCTCTAGGTCTCTTCTCTCTGCTTCAAAACTCTCTCCAATCTCCATCAATTTCTGCTCAAACCACGAGTCGGATTCCGAAGACTACTCTGGACTCGGTTCGTCAATTCCGCCCCATCATCATCATCATCATCATCATCATCATCAACGCCATCATCTCCAGACGAGAAACAGCGGAGACCGATCTATCAAAGGCCTCTCGAGAACGGATTGGATGTCGGCGTGTACAGGTGAGATCTTTTTCTTTTTGGTCATCCCTAATTAGGGCTTTTTTTTAATTGAATTTGAGCCCAGATTGGGGATTTTTTTTTAGTTTCAATTAGGGTTTTTTTTTTTTTTTTTTTTTTTTTTTTTTTTTTTTTTTTGGGACAAGTAGGTACAAGGTGAGAGACATTTTGTGCCCAAAATAGGGTTTTTGTTTTTGTTGTTGGATCCATTTTGAGCTCAATTTAGGAAATTTTTTAGGGGATTCAATGTGACATGATTCGATTGATGAGTAGATGTGGTGTTGTTGTTGAATTGATATTGAGCTTCAATTAGGGTTTTTTTTGGAGGATTGGATTGATGGGTAGTGCTGTTCTGTAATGATGTATTGATTGGTGGGACAATGTGAGATTCACTTTAGCCGAAAATAGGGCTTTTGTTTGTGTTATTGGATTCATTTTTTAGGGGTTTCAATGTCGAATGATTCGATTATTTAGTAGGTGTGGTGTTGTATTGTTGGATTGATATTGAGCTTCAATTTAGGGTTTTTGTTTTTGTTTTTTTGGGGGTAGAGGTGTTCTGTAATGTTGCATTGTTTGTGTAGGCAATTTTGGTGGGACAAGTAGGGCAAAGCCCAGTTCAGAAGCGGCTGAGGAGCGGGCGGCTTGTGACGCTGTTTTCGTTAGGGACTGGTGGAATTAGGAATAATAGGAGGCCATTGGACAATGAGGAGCGGAGGGAGTATGCGGAGCGGCGTTCGGTTCAGTGGCACGGAGTTGCTGTGTATCCTGAGAGATTGGGAGGGCTTGCTTTGAAGCATGTGAAGCCCGGGTGAGAATGCAATCCTTTTTTTTTTTTTTTTTCTAGTTAATCTCATTTTTAGTTGATTCGGATTTATCTGTTTGTGGCTTCCTTGCAAAGCATTTTGATTATTAGGCTGTCGTTTTTATCAGACTAGTTCTGCGTTTTACGCCTATTTTATGGTGTCAATTGAACTTGAATGTTATGGAATTCAATAATCATTGTAACCGTCTTCTGTGTTCTTTTTGAATTATTATTATTTTTTTATCAGAAACGACTTTTGTATTAGTAAAAAGATTTTACGATTACAAAAGCATAAAAGGATCAAAGTTTGAAAAGAAATTTTACAACAAAGCGTAGCCCAATCCTAAATCATGCACTCTCACCCGACGACCGTCTGCCAATTTCTACTCCATTCATTCATGGAAAAATCAATTTTTTTGGTTGCCACCAAACTTTTTTAAATTATTATTTTTACTGTTAAACACTTAAACCTACCCTCCAAATTATTCTCTTTTTACAGAAAATTTCTGAGTTTTCACATACATGTTGGATTTTTTTTTTCAGATATTACTGTTTCAATACTTAAATATATATTATGTTCTTGCCAAAATCAAGCTGAGTCAGTCTACTTTGGCATAGTGCAAGGATAAGGATAGCAAATTGGGCAAATTTTTTCATTAATTTTCTTATAAAAATGAAGAAATTTAAAGTTTCCTCATTTTGGGAAAAAAAACATGAGCTTACTGAAATTTGATGGTGTCTATTAAATATTTGTTGTAATTCAAGTTTAGATGTATAGTATATGTAGTATGTGTAGACCGAAGTATAGACCCACAATGGTTAAGAATGACTTTGGAATGAAGAATATAAGTGTGGGTTTCTCCATAAATTAGTATGGAGGCAAAAACCACACACCTTGTAGCGGTGTAGCCCAACGTGCTGAGTTTCGGGGCAATATCTATTCTAGGGAGATCCATGGCAAGCACAGGCAAGCTCAACCGCATACTTTGTTAGTTTGTTTGGGTCACTTTCTGTTCATGTGCAAGCTCTTGGGCTGATCTATTTATGCGTTGTTTACAAGCTAATTCTCTCTTTCTTTTATCTTTCCTTTGCATTCAGGTCAATTTTGTATTTGGAAGGGAATTTAGAAACAAAAATCTTCAATGACCCGATAACTGGTTTTGCTAAGCGTATAAGAGAGATTGCTATACACCGAGATGGTATGGCTCGCTGTTCTCAATCTTAAACTTGCTTCATTATGCTGCAAGTTGTATCAATTCTATAGTATGAGCTGCAAATTCAATTATTGAACATCAAATTTTACTTCTCAGAATCTCTCTATTCCTCTGTGCATTTCTATTGTCTTTCCTTTTCTATAGTAATGACTAATGACTAGCGAGGCTTTCTGTGTTAGTAGGGCCTCAAGGCAGTTGTATGACCATGAATCCATGACCAAGAATTTCTATAGTACCACCATTATAGGACTGAGTCACTTCTCTTGAATAACAAGTTGACAATTAGGTTTTGTTGTATGAGTTTTTTCTCCCTCTTCATTGATCTGGATACTCTTGAGTCTTGAGGCAGTTCGTTTTGTTTATAACATTGTTGAAAATCTCATATTTATTTAAGAAGACATCTACTTTCTATACAACTTTCTTTGGTACAATGTGGGCTCAATCAGTCATTTTATTTTTTCCAGTTTAAATTGCAAAAAGCTCTTCTATACCCTCTGCTGATTTACATTTACTTCCAACGATTATTTACTTTAATCTCTCTCGTATATGTTTTTATGCACAAGTTATCTATTTGGAATATTGAAATCATCTGGACCTGGGAAGATTCTTTTATCCTTTGCTTTGTTTTTTGTGAAATTGCTTATATCTTGGTGGGCGTTGTTCTTGCTCTCTCTTTCCCTCCATTTTATATCTACAGGGTAAATAATTTCTTTAAGCGCATCATGTGCAGGGCGGCTTGTATTTTTCAATAACAATGGTGATAAAGACCAATTGACGGACAAGGAATTAAAAGGTGTTGGCTATTACTGAAATCCAACGATGGAAATGTATCTTTCTGTTCCAAAAGCGCGTGATGGAGTTTATTCTGCTGTACTCCCAAGTCTTAATTCCCAGAAGAATATAATTGACAATGTAGGTAGCCAGTTAATTTTTCCGGAGAAGTAATCTAACCAAAACTAGTTTTGGCTCTTCTTATTTGGAACAAACTTTTCTCATGAGATTAGCTCTCTTGAAATTTATAAGTTGCTTATATGTATATTAGTAATTTAGTAACTTCAATTTTTTAATGAGAAGGGAAACAAAATTGGAAAACATTTCTGAAGTGGTTGCAGTTAAAAACAAATGACTGGTGATTGTCTGGAAAAAAAATAAAATAAATGACTGGTGATTGGTGAAGTGTGATGCTGTTGTTGAACCAAGCAAAGAAGGGTTTGTGTTTGACACTTATTTGCGTACAAACCGACAGGCCCTGTAGGATATGCATCGAGATTTGTCTCCCCGAAAGATGGAAATTTGTGGATTGGCTTTGTCCACTCTTATCCAGAAATCTCTCTTGTAAAACACAAATCTGAATGATTAGCTATTTAGAGAATTAATGTGAGGAGGTGCTGCTTGAAAGAAACTTTGGACTTGGAAGATGAAGAAGCTCTTCATTACAACCAGCAGGCCCGGCTTTGTATGGGGGCTGGGGGGCCACTGCCCTAGGCCCCCAATTTGAGGAATGCCTAATATTTGAGTCATATATTTAAGGGTAGTTTTGAAATTTCACACTTTTTTTCTAAAAAAAAAAATGTGTTGACTAAGTAAGCGTTGCAGTTTTTAAGGCTTCCCAACTCTCCTTCGACACGTGTCCTCTCCCTGGGTCTCATCGAATCACTTCACGTCTCTACACACTAAACTCAACTCAACTCCCATACATCTTTTTCTCCTCTCTCAAAATATCTTTGTTATCTACCAAAAAAAAATCTTTGTTACAAACTTGCAAAAAGAAAAAGAGATTTTTTTTCTCACTTAAATAATATCTCTCCACATCTCTTGCATCCCTCCTTGATTGCTCAACAAACTTCTCTCTCTCTCTCTCTCTCTCTCTCTCTTTTATTATTCACACACTAGTCTAGCTCTTTTTTTTTTTTTTTTTTTTTTTTACCATTTTATTATAATATGTTTCTATTCAACAAGTGTATTACGATGCACTTAGAAAAAAATATATATTATAGTGCAGATTTCATTAAAAAGATTTTGAGTTATGCATTTCTACAATTGCGAAGGTATACTTTCAGCTAGGATTACTTTTTTTTTGGGTATTCTACACTGACGAATTTTTTCTTACTAACCTCATTTTTATTTATGTCATTATATTATATGTTACTTTTTTGTCACTTTTTGCCTTCATTTTGTTACTAACCCTAATATTTTTTAAATAAATTATTTAGGTGCCACCTCACTAAATTTGAAATTTAAAATAAAATTAAAGAATCTAGAAAGATTAGGTCATAATAACAAAAGTTGTGAAAAGTTATGATGTTTTAACTGATTTCGCCTTGTTAACCCCTTTTTAACTTCGATGATAAGTGTTACACTTTTCATTGTTGATCCCAAGTCCAAAGAGGAAGGAAAATATCTAAAAATATCTTAATTAGTTAATTTAAGTTGCATGCTATTTATAAATTTTTGAATTTATGTCTAGTGCATGTTATTCATAACGCATCTAATATTTATATAAAAATTAAAAAAAATTATATATTTATATGGAAGGCCCCATTTTTAAGTTTCACCCAGGCCCTCAAAACTCACAAGGTCGGCCCTGCAACCAGGTCACTGCCATCACTCACTGAAGGTTGCTTCATCAACCATTCTGCAACTCATCTTCCCCGACAGGCCCAAATCGCCATTGCTTGCAGACTTTCCGAACCTTCAGTGACTGTCCAAACCTTTTTCGGCCCTTCTTTACTTTAGACTCAACTAATCTCACAAGAGTTAGTCGGGCTTTTGGGTTCTTAATTAGAAATGGTACACATGCTTAATTGTTTTTTACACAATTCTAGATGGTATCAGCTTTATATACACTAACTAAGGTCCTACAATAGGTAGAGCTTTCCGAATGACAGTTTGCTCTATCCACAGGACTACTCGAACCACGACTTTGCTTAAGAGATTTCGTGAACCTATAACTCGAGCCAACCACCTTTTAGGCCATTAGTTTTTATTGAATTTGAATCCTCTTGTTGTGCTGAGTGACCCATTGTTTTCTTTATTCCATTCGTTTATTTGGTTGAGCAGGGTGGCAAAGTTGATTGGAGACAAGAGGGCTATTGTTGCAGAAAGAGGCTTCAATAGACCTAATTCAAAAATTGTAATCACAAACTGTGGTTTGATTGATTGAAAAGAAAAATACGATTCTTGCATTTTTATTTATTATTATTTTTTTTAATGAATGAATCAATCAAATCAGCATAGCTGCAAATGAATTTTTTTAATCGGGCATGTGCCAATGTGCATAATTTAAAATTCGCCTTGCGAAAAACAGATGAAAAGTGTTGTCTTTGATACCTCCTAATTTATTTTTTTTGTGAAAAGAGCAAGGAAGAAAATTTTTTTTTTGAAAAGAACAAAAAGAGATCTATAGAACACTAAATTAATTTGAACTTTAGGCATGAAATTGCGAAGATACAATTCTGCTACCTTGTAAAATATGTACAGAGAAGGATATATTTCATTCATAGCAGAAAAACAATTACAGATCGGTTGCTAAGGCAGACTTGAGATAAAGATAAACCATAGGCGGAAAGCAGAGAAAAAGAGGCCGGGCACAGCTAGGCCAATACCCGTTCTGTGTGAAGTCATTTTATCTGTTCATATCAAAATTCCTTTTTTTTTTTAGTCATGTAGAGAAAAAAAAAAAATCTTTGAAGACAATTCTTTTAGTTGCATTTTGATTTCTTGCCTTTTCAATCAATTTGGGATTGAGGCTTTGTTGTTGTTCCCTTCTCAATCAATATTACAATTCTATTTGTATTTCATTCTCTTACTGACCCTCACTCAACCCTTTCAAACCACGTAAACTAGTTTCATAGTGATTTCAGATTCGAAGTGTTCCTGACCTGCTAGTGTAAGCTCTGAACTATGAAAGGTTAAAAATGCAGCAATTAACTTTGGTTAGAAGAATACCATATATTCTATGCCATGTTAAAGTAAAAATTAAAGCCCCCTAAGTGATTCAATTAAGCATTAAATTAGTTAAACAGTAAACAGAAATAAAACTTGAATTGAACATAAAAGTTATTTGGTGTCAAAGATACAACTTAGTATGCTATATATATATATATACAACCAAGTAACCTTCCTCTATACATGAGAGAAAACAAATCAGGAAACTTAACCTCCTTTATTGCTAGAGCACATAGGAGATTCAAGCATATATCCAATCCAATTGTGTCAACCACCTCCGCTGAAATTGCTAAGACCTGATGATCAACAAGAAAACGAAAATATAGTGTCAGATTCAAAAAGAAAGAAAAAGAAAGAAATTTTGTGCGACAACATGGGCCATGGCTAATCTAAAATCAACAAAAATCCATAAGGTGCTTGTTTCATAATATCTAACATTGTTCCCAAATTTGCAAAGTGAAACAAAGTATATAATTGAGCCTCACCTGATTATGTAGTAACAGCGATCACTGCACTGGTACTTTCTTTCCCTTTCTATCTTCTTGTTCAGTACAATTGATGGAGTCATCTTCATCAGCAGCAAATAATGTTAAATTCAGTTGAACAGCTCTATGGCACAATTTAAATCGTGTGAGAAAATATAAGTCGCGAGCAGTCCTCTCCTTGGTAGCCAGTTTTTGGGGTTGAGTTAAGCCCAATGACTTCATAATGGTATCCGGGCTGTTCAGTCTTAGGACCAATGCAGCAGATGAGTTAGCTTTATGGTTCTAGCATTAAGCAGCGGGGCGAGCTATGTGGCTCAAGCTCTGGCTCTAGGGGGGAGCTTTAAAACACATACCGACATTTTGTATCAACTTTTTTCATTGATAGCTTTTCCTAGCAGGAAACATACCGGCATTTTGCATCAACCGAGCTTAAATCAGGATCCGTAGCATTCAACGAAAATCTTTGTTTCCAGTAGAGTCCAAGCAGCCATTCTGGAGCAGAATATGACCAGTAGAGTCCAAAGCCATCTGTGGGCTCTTCTTTACTCAACAACTATCCCTCACTTGGTTCATGGAGATGGTATAGGATCATTGCAGTAGAGTGCTTTGCTCGGCGTAAAGTATCAAATTGATAACTGTGATTTACACAAAACGTCAGAAATTCTTCCCTGGTATCAATGAACTTCTTGCATCGATTTCCGTCTTCATTTCTATGGTCGAAAGCCATATCATTCACCTCAGCCTGAAGGACACAAAATCAAGAAATTAAAAGAGAAGCAACTTCATGAAAGTGCATATAAGCAAATGAAAATAAAGAAGAAATGTATTTGGAACAATATCACATAAGGTAATCATTTATGAAAAAAATAATTGTTAAATTACCTGTAAAAATATATGTTTCTTCCTGTACTTGGTTGGGGGTTTCTCGCAATCACTAAGGTCTTGCTCTTTATTATAACATCTGCAACAAGAAAAATAAATAAATCATTGCTTAAAACTTTTCCAAAAACTCTAGAAAAACGAAAAAAAAGGTTCCAATTCGATCCTGATCTAAGAAAGCCACTCCTAACACATGAAAGAATGGTTTATTATCAAAATTGCTACAAGCTAAAGCTTGATATTGCTAAAAACATAAGGGGAGGACTGAGAAAGGGAACATGTTGGAAAAAAAAAATTATGTCAAGCTTACTCGTCGCAAAGCACATAATGCTGGCATTGATTGCAGAACCACCGCTTTCCAGATGAAATTGTCTTGGAACATAGTGCGCAGGAAAATTGAAGGTGCAGTAATAGTAAATTCTTTTTGTCCTTCTTTATGTTGATGTAACTTCCAAACTACAGAAAAATCGAATGCACAAATCAGTAGCCTATTTACAGATATAGAAAAAAAGCAATAGAACTGATAAAAGTTTCAGATAAGAACTGAGATTGCATTTGAGAGAGCTAAAAAATAAATGTTTGGGCGACAATATGAAGAATTGAGTTTAATAATGAAGAAAATTGGATATATAATATGATGCATTTGATGAAAAGAGTGAAGATGACAGATACTATTAAAGAGGCATGATTTTTGAACCATTACAAGATAGTCTAATTAATAGATGGAGAAAATGTAATCATATGATAACTATTCATAAAGGATAATTTTATTTGTACTTTTACTATTGACTTGCCACAAATGCATATTTCCTTATTTCTCAGCAATGGAAGGATTAGCTCTCAAAACAATACAAACAAAAAGCAGAAAGGAAAATTTTGAGGAGGAACATTACTTTTTTCATGAGCAGAATATCCTTGGCTGAGTTCTCATATGAATCAGGTCTCGAAGAACTAGATTTTTTTCTCTTCCTACTTGTGAAAGCTTGCCTTTCGCCTCTTTCTTCTAGTTTCTTGACATAATCGATTACAATGTCAGTTATATTCGGAAAATAACCACCTTCGAAATACGGCAGATTGGCTGCTGTCACTTTATCCTCACTGTGAGGCCCATAAAAGTGCTCATATAAGTAAGAAAAAGCAACCACAATGTTTCCTTTGATCGCCTTTTCTATCATAAACTGATACCTGCACATTGAGCATATTTAAAAAATTGATGCAAATGTTTTTGAATGTAACATGTTAGGGAAAGAGTGGAGAGATAGAGTTACCAATTTTGTAGCTTTTCGGTATTAGGTATATTCTGATCATCCGGATGACAATAAAAGATATAGTCGTCTTTTTTCTTAGGAGGACATACCCATATATGACACTTAGTCAAACCTTGTCTTTTGCAGTAGTCCAGGTATCCAAGCTGAAACACAATATGGACAACATCAGATAGAGAAGTGTTGAGAAGCACACAATTCTAAAAAAACTAGAAGTAATATTTAAATTACCAGAAGTTCATGGAAAACAAAGGTTCTAAGAGCTTCTCCATGCACAGTTTTTATTTGTGGTCTCAAATATTTGACAGAATCAATATACGAAATATAAACAGTGTCTTTATTTGGGTAGTCGCATTCCGGACCATATTCTTGGGCAAACATTGCAAAGAGGATTACATCAACTTGCTCAATCTTCTGAAACAGTAAAATGACCTGAATTGAAAAATAAACTTCATTAATAACCGTGGGGAGAAAATGCAAATTTGCCGCAAAAATATACAAGGCAAATCATACCTTTGACTTGTAGGGGAATTCTTGAGGGTAATTTTCTCGTTGAAGGACATTCCAAAACCTCTGGTTCACTTTACAACTCTTGTCAACGCTGCAAACCACCCGGACAGTAAGACCTTCTGCTCCTTCTACCTGGTGATCAAGAAATGTGAAACATCGATCGATCAAATGGACAATGTAACAAGTCCTGTTAATCAGATAAATAAGAATGCACACGTACACAAAAAAAACTAGTTAAAATTATTTAAATAGTGAATGGAGCATTACATCAGTTAAGTTCTTTCCTAGAACAGATGCCCTTTCTCGTCTCTCTTGCTCAAGACTAGCAAATAATTTCCTCTCTATATGATCACTGAGACTGGTTCTTGGCAATTCTTTTGCACCTGGTACAGCACTCGGTGGCAAGGGAACACGCTCTCCATGTTGAAACTCTTGTATGTAGCATTTCGGACAAGTATAGTCCGGTTCTTCCTCCTTGTTCTTCGTATCATTAAAGAGAGCACAAATATGATGCTGCCAGCCTCCACATTTAGCACACTCCACCCACTGAAGATAAGAGGAACAAACACTTAATCACATTTCTATGGCACAATAAAATTCAGATTTGTTATGCAATGATAATATCACCGAAAGTAGGGAAGGGAAGAATTCTGATCGTACCTTCTCTTCTAGTGCGTCATGAACCGTCTCTACCATTTTGCCCTTGGGAATGGTTTTACAATTGTTTTTTCCTCTGTAGCAATCTTTGCAAAGAAAGAACTTCTTATTGTTCTTCATTCCAGAGTGATACTTGGTGTCTTTCTTGATGCATCCACCACAATGTGAGCATAAAATTGGGACCGGACGAAAAAAGTAACATGATACATCGCACAATATACATCTGTACTCATTTGATTGAGTACTTGTTGCATAGCTTCTCTTTGTGTTATTCTGTTCAAAACAAATACATTAGCTCATCAAACTCAATTTAAAATGAAACCTTGCTAGTTAAGCTAGTTTAGATGGAAAAGTGAACGAAAAAGTTTTATAAAACAATGTATACTGATTCAAGTTCCTTAATTAGTATAAGCTCTAGCTAATCTGTGTATTCGTAGTAGTTAGCTTTCAAGATGTTCTGTTTATTCTAGCAGCTTTCTACTCTATATAGATAGGAGAGATAAACAGAATAATCAAAAAACTAACCTCAACATTAACTTGCCGAAGACTTGCAATGTGCTCTTCAATTTGCTCCACGGTAAACGTGTCTATCAATGACAAAACCTTTTCCTCCGACTCCTCAGGAATTTCTCCAGCAGTGTTCTCCGAACATGGTTCAACGGCTTCTTCTACAATCTGACTCTTGGCATGATCATACTCCAAATCCATTTCAGCGTTCTCTTGTTGAGTGCCAATGATTGGCTCTTTCGATGAAGCTGGGTCATCAACAGGCTCCGTTTCACAATAATGTTCATTAGACACAGGACAGTCTATTTGAACTTGAGTTGCACAGAGATTGTCAATCTCTTCACCTTTTGTTTCACTTTCAGAATATGAAGGCACATTCAGCTGCTGAGAGTCTTCGTAATTTTCATGCGTTATGAGTGACTCGACTTCTTTCAAAGAATGAGTGCAGTTCTCACCTAAATCTTCATCTTTTTGCAGGCCTTGAGGCTGTCCAAAAATGTCAATCTCAGTGCGCATAGCAAAGGAACTTTTCAAAGGACTAGGTCCAATCTGGGAAGGTCCGGGCAGTAACTGTGGCGCCAATTGAAGATAATTCTGGTCAAGTGACATTGGAGTGTTGACTCCCTCAGACATGGAAGATAGGCCGACATTTTGATGAGGATCAAGTTGTTGAAACTGATTCATTTGATATGGCACATATTGCTGAAAACTTGGAATCTGCTCCTCAAATTGTTGCACGTTGTTTGAAGCCAAGCTGCCATTTTGATAAGTTGTATATGATGGCATTCCATAGAGCTCATGGACCAACCAAGGAGCCTGTACTGGAATAGATGGAATCCAATCTGAGTATGGGCATTGAGGTTCGTGTCCATGAATTGCAGGAAGGCCTAGTCTTGACTGTTGGTTCACTTCAAGTGGTACATGTTGCTGAAGTGTTTGATGTTGAGACTGCTGAGAGTTCAGAACCTGCTGCCCAAACTGTTGCGCCTTGTTCAAAGCCAATGAGCTATTTTGACAAATTGTATTCGGTGAAGGTCCGCGGACTGCAGCAACCACTGGAGGAGCCTGTGCTGGAATGGATGAGTACCAGTCTGAGAAGTCTGAGTTCAAAGAACTGTTTTCAGGAATTGTTGAAAGTCCTAGTCTTGATTGTTGATTCAGTTCAAATGGCACATTTTGCTGCATAGTTTGATTTCGAGACTGCTGAGAGTTTGGAATCTGATGCTTAAGCCGTCGAACATTGTTCGAAGCCAATGTGCCATTTTGATAAATTGTATTTGTCGAATTCCCACGGACTTCAGCAAACAATGAAGGATCATGAGCTAGAAAAGATGAATCGCAGTCTACTGAGTCTGAGTTCAAAGCTCTTTGTTCTGGAATGATTGAAAGCGCCACAGATGAACCGAAGCCATTTCCCAAATTAGACCCAAAATCAAACTGATTAAGATTTTGGTTATTCCCTGCAAGTAGGTTGGTATCATCAGAATCTATAGAGCATGCAATTTTTTTTTCCTTATGTCTATATAATGAAGGTATCATTTAGTTTCCTTTTAAGTGCATTTACGACAAATTCATGCCAAGGTCGATCGATAATATTCCTAACATAGATATGTAAAAATTCATTAAGGAATTTCTCTTTGCTTTTTGAAACTAATTAATACAAATTCACAGACAAGAAAAAGCTGCATTCAAAAACTAAAGAAAACACAAACATACCAGCACCCAATGAGTAATTGTGCATCATATTCCGCTTCATGCGTTGAACACCGCCGTGGGAAGCCCCTCCATTGAATCCCGAGGCATGTCCATTTTGAAAATGTACTGCAAAGGGAGATATAAAAAGCCGTTAGAAGTTAATTGCCGACGATAAATATGAACCAAGAAAAACTAACCATGTACACTGCAAATAAGTATCATACCCTGGTTGCTGCTTGGAGGAACAGACATGCCATGGAAAGCGGCAGCGGGTGCCGGTATGCTTGAGCTGCCTGGCAACAATGATGGTGCTGATGAGGAGTTAAGCACGCCGGAGCCATTCGTAAGGGATATTTTATCTAAAATATATTGCTTCAGCCTACCCAACAACGTCGTCGGATCCTCATATTCCTCCTGCGAATGGAACTCATGCAAAGGTGTGAGTCCATATGGGTATTCATTCAAACACAATGTAAACAAAAGTTGTGAAACTATTGTATAACTAATTAGTTTAGATTTTAGAACTTCCATCAAATCAAGAGAAGTTGTAACATCAAGAGGAGAGCCATTCAAATCACTATCAAGTAAAATTTAGACTTCACTGCAGTTGGTTCCCCCCTCCATATAGAACCAACATCATGACTAAAAAGCTTAACCAATAACATTATGACTGAAAGCAAATACAACATAAAATGGACGTAAAAGAAATGAGGATGCTAAGGTGAAGGTATGGTAAAACTCGTAAAGATTGAATAAGAAATACATAAACTCAAAAACAAGTAGGAGTAGCACCAATTGACACAAAGATGGAAAGACGGTTGCGATGGTTTAAACATCTGCAAAGACGGCCTACAAATGCCCCCACCAAAAATAATAATAATAATAACAACAACATACCTTTGTTTTGGCACTTGAAAATAGAGACAGCTCCACTCGAGTTACAACACTGTGTAGATGTTGCATGTTCAATTTTGCACCCCTTCCCTGCAATATGCATGTCTTTCTGTACAAGTATATCAAAAAAAAATTTTCATAAGTTATGAACTTAAGATTTATATATTGACAATCTAAATATAAATCACATGATCTGTTTGACGAAAAAAAATCACGATAATGTAACAACAAGGCCTTGAACATCAAAACTCAAAACGTTCTCTATATTGTAAGAAAAAAAAATCACCTATCACAGATACTAGGTTATTTTTCTTTAGCCCTAAACCCATCACACATATAGTCATAGTCTAAGATACTTTTGGTTTTTGAATAAAAAATATAAAGAATACTTTCCATCCTAATCCAAGATAAATTAATAATTAAATTAACAGTACACCTAAAAGCTGTTTTTTTATGGAATTTGTCAAATCAAAATAATTAAAAGAAGTTGAAAAAGATGATAGAGTCATGATTATCAAAAAAAGAAAATGACTTACAAATTTTGTAGTACATATCGACGTACCCTGTCAACCCCAGGGTCTCTATGCCACCCAGGTTCTTGTACTTGCAAATTTTGAGGCAACGGAACTGGATTTTGAGCACCAGCATTGCTCGAGGATGAGTGTTGCTCTTGCGACATATTTTTTGATCTATACAAGATTTTCTGATTTTGTTTTGATCGAAGTCTATATGGAATTAATGCAAGTGAGCAAAAACGAGGAGTTTACAACGAAAAAAATATAGTTGTATTGACGTTTTTGCAACGAAAAAGTGAGGTTAATGCAAGTGAGCAAAAGCGAGGTTTTTGCAATGAATTCCGTCTCATCACAACTCTTTTCTTGGGGCAAAACTATCTACAACTTCACATAAACTTAATTCTTCGACTTGGACAACAACTCTAATTCCTTGTCTCCCCTCTTCGACAACAACTCCAACAACGCTGCTCTATCTCTCTCTCTTTATGTAAGTTCTCAATTGCTAATGAAGTTTGTAGAGATAGGAATTGCTCCCAACAAATATTTTTTTATTAGACAAGGTTGATCTCCATTGACGTAGTATTTCATTAAGTGTTTTTTTTTTGTGTTTTTTGCAATAAATTTATATATATATATATCTATGTGTCAATATAATAAAAGTGACAATTTCACGAATCACAAAACAACAACTTCAACTCTCGTCCGACTTCAACCCCAAAACAACAAACAAGTCTCCGTCTTCAACAACAACTTCAACCTCTCGTCCGAATCGACTTCGACAACAATTTCACGAATCACGAATCACGAATCAAAGCCGTCTACAACTCTTCGACTTCAACAACAACAACAATTTCTGCTACTCCGTCTTCCACAACAATCTGCATTCTCCGACTTCGACAACAACTATATCAACTTTTACTCCCCGTCTCCCCTCTTCCACAACAATTCTCTCAGTACTCTATCTCTTTGAATTAGACCTGAATCAATTCTATTCTATAGTTTTAATTAGACCTGATTTTGTGATTGGGTTTTTACATCTTTTGTTTTCATAAATCCCCTTTTATTTTTACTTTGATTTAAAGTTAAAGTTATATTTTTACTTTGATTTTGTGATTGGGTTTTTACATCTTTTATTCTATAGTTACACTCAATACTCACTTTCAAAACTAAATGAATGTATAAATCAAGGTACATTCATAACCTTTCATTCTCATCAAATGATACTGATGCATTTTCTATTTTATGATATTACAATTATTAATCCGAAAATGTTAAATCTTCAAAAGTATAAATTGTGAGTAATTATTTGAGCGATGGTGTGATGGATTGCTGGGAGACCTTGTTCTTAAAGAGAGGCGTTCGAAGGACATCCAAGATTTCAAAATTGCATGGAATGCAACTGTTTTGGTAGGTTACTTCTGCAAACAAAAAGAAAAAGAGAGGTTGTATTAGTCCTTATTTACATGTATTACATTGTAAATGTACATGTAGAGGTACATATGTCACCTAAGTAAGGAAGCAATATAATCACAGAAAAATACGGCTGTGCAAGAAATCTGCCTAGTCTTTCTAATCTCCTTTAATGTAGCCTGGAATTCCTATATTTATGGTCAGGAAAATATTTCCTATTCCAAAAACTTTGTTCCGATATTATTGGATGTCTCCGAAGAGACTATTCCAACAACTTTGTTTTGTATGGCTTGAGAAAAAGTATGGAGTTTTCAAAGAGTAGAGAATGATCAATACTATGATCAAGCATAAAGCAGCATCAGGTATGAACATGGCCAAAAGCTTGGGTAGCTGTAACGGCCCAATTTGTAATTGCCGTTAATTATGACGTCATTGCAGACGTGGACGCCAGCGAGGACATACGTGGGTTCCACAGCGAGGCTGGAATGCGTCCGGATTAGGTAAATAGTATTTTGTGTGTTGTTTTGTTTGATATTTGCGATGTTTATGTTAAAATAGGTTAACGGCATCGCGATGTGTGTAATTGTATTTTAAATTGACGTGGGAGATTGTGTGATGAGTATTCGCATCGATATGCGTGTCGATGCGGGTGCGAGTAGATTAAAGACGAAATTTTAAGTTGAGAAAAATGTTACACATAAAATGAATTAAATGTGATAAAATACGTAAATTGTTGGGCGCCTAGGGACACGCGGGGTCGTGGTCGACACGCGTGGGTGGTACGATAGTGTGCACGCCCGAGTATGCTCGTTGGCGCGCACGACGAAATTTTAGGCGCGAAAGTATAGGCGAATATATATATATTTATATATATATATATGTGTATAAGGAATTTAATATATATATATATATATAAATATATATATATATAAATATATATATTAAAAATCAGAAAATGTAAAATTACCATTAAGGGTATGGAAGTTGTAAAGGAAGGGATAAAATGAGAGGGGCAAAATGGTCATTCCACATCAAACCGCTTCTCTCTCTCTCGATAAGTCAAAGAAGGAGAAAAAAAAAAAAAAAAAAAAAAAAAGTTGGGAAAAACAGAGGCGCTGTGCGCCTCTGTTCGTGGAGAAGAAGACCCAACCGGGTCGGGCCGACCCGGCCCGGTCCTGGGCGGGTCAGGCCGACCCGGTTGGCCGGTTCGGTTGGGCCGAACCGGACCCGGGTGAACCGGGTCCGGTTCAGCCCAACTAAAAAAAAAAAAAAAAAAAAAAAAAAAAAAAAAAAAACTGTTTTGAAAGAAAAAGAAAACAGTTTTGGGAAAAAAAAAAAAGAAAAATCTGGAAAATTCATATAAAATAGGAAAAAATTAGAAAAAATATATTTTGATCAAATAAAGGAATTTTGGGATTTTCTCGGAATATTGGCGAGATAAAGTCGAGGTTTTTACCTCGAAAAACGTAAATTTGACATAATATGTCAAATTGAAGCTAATTTAGTGATAAATGATAATAGGTACATTTGGGGTGATAATTTGGATTATCGGGTGATTATTGGCGCTAGACGGGGTTTGATTTTCGAGACGAGGAGTGCGATTTGAGGTGTGTAGTATCCCAATTGAACTTCACTTTAAGTATTTACAATTTGATTTATTTGATTTCGATTCCGATTATTCGTTATCTCATTCCATTACGCTTTACGGTGGTTGAGTTCTCGTAATTGGTGTTTTTACGGTAGTGGAGTTTACTCCTACTTGGAGCCTTTACGAGATCACTCCCCACTTTGGTATTTATTCGTTACGGCCATAGAGTCCACTAAGTCATAGCACTTGTCTATGCATATACGGTGAATAGGCTACCGGTTATGGTAGGCTCGTGTGGGTGCGCCGTGGGTCTACGCCGGCCACCTAGAGGGTCCAGGGGACAACTTTGTTGGTGTGTTTGAGGGTTGTGCCCAAGGAGAGGCTCGAAGTATGACTTAGTTTGATTTTTATGTGCACGTACTTTGTTTCGTCACTATATTTATGCATGCGATGATCTTTCTTTTACGGTTATGTCGTATTTCTTTATTCCGCATGTTTAAATTATAGTATTTTCAATTCCGTATTTTTATTTCGTAATTACTTGGTGAATTTCCTTGGGATTACTCACTCTGGACTCGTCATCTGTCTTTTTGTGATGGTGAGTGCGGACCTAGTCTGAGCCGGGGAAAGGGCAAGCTTGAAGAGTACATCGATTGACGCTTTAGCCCCACTCTCGTACGTATGTTTATATTTATTCGTTTTATATTGGGTTTTGGGCTTGAGAGATAGGTTGTATATTTTAATATTTTGAGGATTCATAGATGATATATATATGATGTATATTTGGTATGGTTTCCACTTAGGCGTTTTGATCATGGAATTTAGGATGAATCTTTATGTTGTTCATTTAATTTTCCGCTGCGTAATTTATGGTTGAATGATATTGAGGAAATAAAAGTCAACTCATAACATCAAGGTTAACTGATAATTAATTGATAATGGATAATTGGGCGTGGAACACAGCTTGGGCGGTGACGTGGTCAGTTGTGGGTCCGCGTGGCCTCCCGTGGCGGACCAATGTGGAAATTGGGGCCGCCACATTTTGGTATCAGAGCTTAGGCTCGGTTTGGAGAGTTAATAAGAGTATAAACTTGATGAATAAATCTTAGATGTGGAAACCACAAGTGAATGATTAAAGGTTTAGTTGGGAAGTGATGTGAGGCGGGTAGAGTCAGGGAATTATACATATACGTACGTTTTGATTGTGTATTACATAGTATACGCGTATATGTACTGAGTCTGATCCATTGCACGATGGTTGTGCGGTTTAGGATGGACGGACGGACTCTACTACTCACCCACTACTCTCGACCCGAGGTTGGAGATACTAGTGATCGCACCACTAGTGACATGGTGATATGCGAGCTATGATCTGAGTAGTGCGACGAGCGACGATTGATTCGACGAGAGCAGACAATTATTGCGAAAGAGCTCGAATGGTTTGGCGATGGAGTACATTCGTAGCTCGAGGACGCCAAAGCGTAGCACCGATCGCCGAGCGAGCGTTGCACACTGCTACCACTCGAGGCCGCATTAGCACCGGCTATTGCTACACAAGCGGTGGATCGAGAGACGATGATAGAGAGAGTTGAGCTTTGTTGTGCCGTAGAGACTACGGTGGTGACACCCACCACTACGGAGCGGCAAGTAGGGACTTCGATTTGCCAGAGTAGGATGTCGAGAGCGGCGAAGATGGTGAAGGATTTTATGAGATTTAATCCTACGTACTTCACTGGAGTCGGTGATCCCGAGGTTGCGGCCGGTGGTTAATGACACATCGACGACTACACCGGCTATTAGAGGTACTGAGGCGGACCGGCGCGTATCTCGGGGTATTGTTTGAGAGGTCGAGCGGCGGTATGGTGGACTACTTACACCGACATACATTCTACACCATCGACGTGGGCGAGTTTCGACGATTATTTCTCGATGAGTACATCCCTACGAGGTGCGATTGAGGCGAGGAGCGATTCTTGGGGCTAACGACAGGGGTAATATGTCGTGTCACGATACATGGATCGATTCCGGTATCTCATGATGTATGCCATGGATGTGGCTAACACGGAGAGGTTACAGATTTA
This sequence comes from Stephania japonica, assembly GCA_039657345.1. Taxonomy (NCBI): domain Eukaryota; kingdom Viridiplantae; phylum Streptophyta; class Magnoliopsida; order Ranunculales; family Menispermaceae; genus Stephania; species Stephania japonica. Next base: position 53,013,836 of record CM077558.1, read on the forward strand.
CTACTTCATCGAGAGGCCTAGATGAGAGGATTGGTGGGGTGATTGTTGCGGCCGGTGCGGAGACGCTACGAGTGTTTTTGACGAGCATTGGCTCGCGAGACGTATTTACGACACCGGGGTGAGCTTGGAGATGGGTCCGGACGAGTTCTCGGTCGATCAAAGACCGAAGAGACAGAGAGATCGGCTGATCGACGAGAGACATGATTATCGGGGTCGACGAGATAGACGTTTTTTGACGCGCGACGAGAGAGAGAGAGAGATGAGAGGCGGTGTAGTGTACGTTGCTTTTTACTGCACTGCACTCACCATTTGAGCGACCACGACGGCGTGTGCGAGATGGAGGGGGTCGTGGTAGAGGACAGAGAGGTCGAGGTCGTGACGGGGCTCGGTACATATAGTATCACGATCGGATTGGCGGGATACACGACGATGTTACGAGATGTCATCGGGTCGGACATATACGAGTAATTGTCCGATGTCGCTTCATCATCACGACCGCGATTGAGGCGGTAGGGAGAGAGTTCATCTTCTTTGCTACCGCACCTACTTGTCGTACGACCGGATCGTGATGCGACTCGTCGGCTTGTCGAGGGTATGTTATCTATATGCGATGTTTCCATGCATGTATTATTTGATTCCGGTAGTACTTTGTCGTTTATATCGGGACGTAGGGTTGGACGATTAGGGTTATCTCGTTAAGACTTTAGATCCACATCTTGTCCTCGATGCAGCTGCTGGGGATAGAGATTTACCCTAACCGGATATGCCGGAATTGTGTAGTAGAGATTGAGGGACACCGATTACACATGTCGACTTTCGTGTCTAGAGTATTTAGAGTTTGATGCTTTATTGGGTATGGGTGGTTATCGGCGTATCGCGCACACATTGATTGTTTCGGTAAGACGGTAGTATTTGATATTGAGGGCATTCCGGTATTTACTTTTGTTGGTACGGCGTCGGACTTACCGATTACCGAGGTCGATTAGCTACGACACGGGAGATGGAGGCGTTTAGGACGGTGGGCGAGACCAGACACGAGACCGAGGTTAGATTAGAGGATGTCCCAAGTAGTGTGTGAGTTTCTGAGGTATTCCCGACGATTTGCCGGTTTACCACCTCCTAGGTCGATTGAGTTTATGATTGAGTTGATTCGGGGACGCTTGTGATATATGACTGACAAGCCGTCTGGGATGTCGGCATCGGAGCGAGGGAGAGTTGAGATCCCAATTAGAGGAGTTATTGCGAAGGGTTTTATTCATCCCAAGTATGTCTCCTCAAGGCGCACCGTGCTATTTGTTAAGAAGAAGGATGGTTCTTTGAGGTTGTGCATAGATTACGGAAGTTGAATCAAGTGACGATTCGAAATCGTTATCCACTTCCTAGGATTGATGATCTATTTGATCGGTTGGCGAGTGCTAAGTTTTTCTCGAAGATTGATTTACGATCTGGTTATCATCGATTGAGGATTCGGGAGAGTGATATAGAGAAGACGGCGTTTAGCACGCGTTATGGATTGTTTGAGTTCACATCATGCCATTTGGGGTGACTAATGCGCCGGCTATCTTTATGGATTTGATGCACCGAGTATTACGGCCATTTTTGGATCGTTATGTGATTGTGTTCATCGATGATATCTTAATATACAGTAAGACTCGTGAGGAGCACGAGAGACACCTCAGAGATGTTTTGATGACGTTGAGGGAGCATAGATTGTACGCTAAGTTTAGCAAGTGTGCTTTTTGGCTGAGTGAGGTGAAGTTTCTTGGACATGTCATCAGTGGTCAAGGAATATCTGTTGATGGAGACAAGATTCGAGCGATAATTGATTGGAGGACACCTGAGACAGTTGCGACATTCGTAGTTTCTTGGGGCTTGCGGGCTATTACCCGGCGATTTGTGCAGGATTTTTCGTTGATTGCAGCACCGATGACGAGGTTGACCAAGAAGAATGTTAAGTTTGAATGGGCTGAAGATTGTGAGGCAGCATTTTTAGAGTTGAAGAAGAAGTTGACTTCGGCGCCAGTGTTGGCTCTACCTGAGACAGGGAAAGGCTTCTCGGTCTATACAGATGCTTCCGGAACTGGGTTGGGATGCGTGTTGATGCAGGAAGGACACCCAATTGCATACTTATCGAGGCGATTGAGACCCCACGAGGAGAATTATCCGGTACATGATTTGGAGCTAGCTGCAGTTGTGTTTGCGCTCAAGGCTTGGCGACATTACCTTTACGGGGAGCGATTTATGTTATTTACAGATCATCAGAGTTTGAGGTATTTGTTCACTCAGAAGGATCTGAATATGCGGCAAAGACGGTGGCTCGAGTTGTTGAAAGACTACGATTTCGCGATTGAGTACCATCCCGGGAAGGCGAATGTAGTTGCTTGATGCATTGAGCGGAGTGGTGTAGAGAGTCGAGGCGTGTCTTGCGCGCGAGATGACACATGAGTATGGATTCTTTGGAGGCTGCGACGGTGTTGTGTTTGTCAGATGCTTTTGCTGATGTTCATATCTGTTGCCAGATGCGTGTTCCTGTGGTGTCGTTAGAGAGGGTCGCTGAGTGGCAAAGGGCTGACGGACATTTTGCTCGCTTCATTGTCTGGCTCGGGATCCGGGTTGCACGATTGGTGGTCTAGTGGTTCGGACCGGTGCTTGAGACACGAGAGGTAGGTTGTGGATACCGAGGTGCGGAACTACGCGATAGCATTCTTGAGGATGCACACCGTTCGCGGTATACGATTCATCCCAGCGGGACTAAGATGTATCATGACTTGCGACGTTTGTTTTGGTGGCCTGGGATGAAGGCGATGTGGGTGCATATGTGAGAGCTTGTCATATTTGTCGAGCGAGTTAAGGCGAGCACGGGAGACCACCACTGGATTGTTACGACCACTACCGATTCCACGGTGGAAATGGGAGCATGTTACGATGGATTTTGTGAGCGGGTTGCCACAGACTGCGAGACGCCATGATGCTGTGTGGGTTGTGATTGATAGATTGACAAAGTCGGCACACTTCATTCCTATATCGATGAAATATTCATTTTCTCGGTGAGCATCATTTTTGAGCGAGAGGTTGTTAGGCTACATGGGGTGCCGCTATCTATTGTGTCCGACAGAGATCCCGAGTTGACTTCGAAGTTGTGGGAGAGCATGCGGAGAGCGATTTGGGACGAGGCTAGCGATTCATTCGACGGCTTATCATCCTCGAACGAGATGGTCATCGGAGAGATTGATACGGATATTAGAGGATATGCTTAGAGCATCCATTTTGCAGTTTGGAGGTGCTTGGGAAGAGTATTTGCCGTTGTGCGAGTTCGCGTACAACAACAGCTATCAGGCGAGCATTGGTATGCCACCATTTGAGGCTTTGTATGGTAGACCTTGCAGATCACCAGCTTGTTGGGCGAAAGACTGAGGATGTGGCGGTGATTGGACTGAAGTTGTTGTTGATCATACCGAGAAGATTCGGCAAGTTAGGTTGAGATTGCAAGCGACTCAAGATAGACAAAAGAAGTATGCTGATAGGTATCTTGAGGGTTTGAGTTATGATGTGGATGACTTGGTATATCTGAAAGTTTCGCCCTGGAAAGGACATCAGAGGTTTGGAATCAAGGGGAAACTAGCACCGAGATATATTGGACCGTTTAGAGTTATAGCACGTGTTGGGACAAGAGCATATAGATTGGAGTTGCCGACGAGTTAGCGGCGTTCATCCAAAGGTTTCACGTGTCTATGTTGAGATTAGCTAAGTCGGGGGCCGAGGATGGTGGATATTAGACAGATTGAGGTTCGTCCCGACGTTTCATATGAAGAACAACCCGTTGAGATCATGGATCGTAGAGTTCGACTTTGAGGAACAGGGAGATTCCGAAGGTGTTGGTACGATGGCGAAATCGATCACGGACCGAGGGACTTACACAGGAGCTCGAGTCGACTATGAGACAGAGATATCCTCGGTTATTTACTTGGTGAGTGTTGATTATAACTTAAATTTCGGACGAAATTTCAAATTTAGTTGGGAAGAATTGTAACGGCCCAATTTGTAATTGCCGTTAATTATGACGTCATTGCGAGACGTGGACGCCGGCGAGGACATACGTGGGTTCCACAAATGAGGCCGGAATGCGTCCGGATTAGGTAAATAGTATTTTGTGTGTTGTTTTGTTTGATATTTGCGATGTTTATGTTAAAATAGGTTAACGGCATCGCGATGTGTGTAATTGTATTTTAAATTGACGTGGGAGATTTGTGATGATGAGTATTCGCATCGATATGCGTGTCGATGCGGGTGCCGAGTAGATTAAAGACGAAATTTTAAGTTGAGAAAAATGTTACACATAAAATGAATTAAATGTGATAAAATACGTAAATTGTTGGGCGCCTAGGGACACGCGGGGTCGTGGTCGACACGCGTGGGTGGTACGATAGTGTGCACGCCCGAGTATGCTCGTTGGCGCGCACGACGAAATTTTAGGCGCGAAAGTATAGGCGAATATATATATATTTATATATATATATATGTGTATAAGGAATTTAATATATATATATAAATATATATATATATAAATATATATATTAAAAATCAGAAAATGTAAAATTACCATTAAGGGTATGGAAGTTGTAAAGGAAGGGATAAAATGAGAGGGGCAAAATGGTCATTCCACATCAAACCGCTTCTCTCTCTCTCTCGATAAGTCAAAGAAGGAGAAAAAAAAAAAAAAAAAAAAAAAAAACCAAAGAAATCGAAAGAAGAGAGAAGAAGAAGAAGAAGAAGAAGAAGAAGAAGAAGAGAGAGAACGAAAGCGAGACCAAAGAGGTGAGTTGTTTTTGTTGTTGATTTGGTGTGTGTTGTGGTGGTGGTGACGGTTTGGTGGTTTTGGTGTGGTGTGGTGTGAGTTCGGTCATGGCGGAGCATGGCCGAGAGTTGCATCAAACCGGGGGGAAACGAGGGTGGTGATGCAAGGGAGTGATCTCCTTGCCAAATCGAATCTGGGGTTGGGTGAGAACCAACCCCAAAGAATCGATAAAAAAAAAAAAAAAAAAAAAAAAAAAAAAAAAAAAAAAAAAACAGAGGCGCCGTGCGCCTCTGTTCGTGGAGAAGAAGACCCAACCGGGTCGAGCCGACCCGGCCCGGCCTGGGCGGGTCGAAAGCCGACTTGGCGGTTGGCGGTTCGGTTGGGCGAACGGACCGGTGAACCGGGTCCGGTTCACCCAACTAAAAAAAAAAAACTGTTTTGAAAGAAAAAGAAAACAGTTTTGGGAAAAAAAAAAAAAAAAAAATCTGGAAAATTCATATAAAATAGGAAAAAATTAGAAAAAATATATTTTGATCAAATAAAGGAATTTTGGGATTTTCTCGGAATATTGGCGAGATAAAGTCGAGGTTTTTACCTCGAAAAACGTAAATTTGACATAATATGTCAAATTGAAGCTAATTTAGTGATAAATGATAATAGGTACATTTGGGGTGATAATTTGGATTATCGGGTGATTATTGGCGCTAGACGGGGTTTGATTTTCGAGACGAGGAGTGCGATTTGAGGTGTGTAGTATCCCAATTGAACTTCACTTTAAGTATTTACAATTTGATTTATTTGATTTCGATTCCGATTATTCGTTATCTCATTCCATTACGCTTTACGGTGGTTGAGTTCTCGTAATTGGTGTTTTTACGGTAGTGGAGTTTACTCCTACTTGGAGCCTTTACGAGATCACTCCCCACTTTGGTATTTATTCGTTACGGCCATAGAGTCCACTAAGTCATAGCACTTGTCTATGCATATACCGGTGAATAGGCTACCGGTTATGGTAGGCTCGTGTGGGTGCGTCGTGGGTCTACGCCGGCCACCTAGAGGGTCCAGGGGACAACTTTGTTGGTGTGTTTGAGGGTTGTGCCCAAGGAGAGGCTCGAAGTATGACTTAGTTTGATTTTTATGTGCACGTACTTTGTTTCGTCACTATATTTATGCATGCGATGATCTTTCTTTTACGGTTGTCTCGTATTTCTTTATTCCGCATGTTTAAATTATAGTATTTTCAATTCCAGTATTTTTATTTCGTAATTACTTGGTGAATTTCCTTGGGATTACTCACTCGGACTCGTCATCTGTCTTTTTGTGATGGTGAGTGCGGACCCTAGATCTGGCCGGGGAAAGGGCAAGCTTGAAGAGTACATCGATTGACAGTTTTAGCCCCACTCGTACGTATGTTTATATTTATTCGTTTTATATTGGGTTTTGGGCTTGAGAGATAGGTTGTATATTTTAATATTTTGAGGATTCATAGATGATATATATATGATGTATATTTGGTATGGTTTCCACTTAGGCGTTTTGATCATGGAATTTAGGATGAATCTTTATGTTGTTCATTTAATTTTCCGCTGCGTAATTTATGGTTGAATGATATTGAGGAAATAAAAGTCAACTCATAACATCAAGGTTAACTGATAATTAATTGATAATGGATAATTGGGCGTGGAACACAGCTGGCGGTGACGTGGTCAGTTGTGGGTCCGCGTGGCCTCCCGTGGCGGACCAATGTGGAAATTGGGGCCGCCACAGTAGCTATTATGAAGACTGTTATTAGTGGTCACAATTAAAGGTCTCCTAAAATTAGAACCATCCTGGTGCAAAGATCCTGTGATTTTGTTCATGTTTGGAGACCTGCATCTCTCACCCAGTTACATTAAATGAACACATCAAATATGTTATATTCCTAAAAATCTGAATGTAAGAATATGGAACTGTGATTGGAGTCAAATTTACATAAAAGGTTAAAGTACTAGACTTCCGTGAAGCTGGTTGGTAGATATTAAAAACATTATTTTGGTTTTAATTCCCTAAATTGATATCAGATCATATCTTACAATTAGCAATGACAAATATGATTGCCTGTTGGGTGGACTTGCATGTGTTTTCCATATGAGGATGTGTATTTGATCCTAAGTGTGTTATTGTCTGATGTTCTGTGTTACTGCAGGAATATATCCATCAAATCATCCTTTGCTTGGACTGCAATACTATAGTTGTGGGAAGCTTGAATGGTTAGTATAGTTATCCGTATCTGCTTTTACTGGTAATAGGTTCTTTGCACAAGTCCTATAAAAAAGTAGTTGCTTAACCAAAAAGCATGATTGTAGCAATAATAAGTTCTTTAACCAAAAAGCATGATTAGTGGCCTAAAATGAAGTTCCTTAACCAAAAAGCATGATTAGTGGCCTCAAAACAAACCACAAGTTCAGGTTCTATAGTGATTGTTGCAATAATAATTTGTTTTGCTTTTTTTCTAGGAAATTGCTCCTTCAACTAAGTAAGAGAAACATATATCTAAAAGTAGACTTTTTTTCTATTATGACATCAAACAAAGTCTGAATCTGCATAACTAAAATCTTTAAAATGTTCAAACTTTCTATATGTGAGCATGTAATCTGATGTTCATTTCATCCTTGCAATACGCAACACTTTCTTCGCAGCTTTCTAGCAGTCCATGCCAGGATTACTTTGGTATCTCCAAGCATACCCACTGCATAATTGATATTTGTTCTGGTACGTATTTATTCATACACTAGACTTCCTACAACAAAAGCATAAGAAATTCTTTCCATTTGTGTGTGTTCCCATTCATCCTTTGGGCATTGCATAAGACTTAACTTGTCTCCATTTTGAATAGGCCTTATGTTGGCTGAACATTATCCATATTAAATCTTTCAAAAACCTTTACTATATTAGCTTTTTGAGACAATCCCAGTAATTCACGTAACCGATCTCGAGAAATTTCGATACCTATCTCATAGCGTGCCTTACCCCATATCTTTCATTTTAAAATTTTTTGAGAGAATTCTTGGTGTCAAACAAGAGACTAATATCATTATTGGCAAGCAAAAAGCTCACCTTCAATCTGTGCAGCATGGTTCCTTTACCCTTGATAAGGTTGTCTTTGATACCATAATGAGTAATCCCATTGTGACTGTGGATTTCTGAAGCGAAGCACCATATGGCCATTAGTAAAATCATCATGCAACACAAGACTATAATGAGTTCGCCCCGAAACAAGGCGATCACACCAGTGTACATCTGAATGCACAAGTTGACAACAACTGTAACTACAAAAATGCTCAAGGCAGCACGTTTTTGAAGCATTCGGATGTCCTGCAAGTTCCGAGGGAGGGCATGAAGAAGCCCATGCATATGCATATCAAAGTTTTACAGCTATAGAAAGAAGAGTTAGGGTGATCGAATTAATTTGAGAGAGAAGAACCGACATGGTAGCCATTTCTTTCTACATCGAAAACCAGCAAAAACGTCATGAAGAATGACAAGTAGACAAGCCAAAGCGGCCCCTGTTACGTATAAACCGATCAAAGGCACTAGAGAAGAATAATTAGAATCATCTAAATTTCCATCCACACAGTTCCCCCCTCCCCCCATTTTTTTTTATTTTTTTCTCTCAATCACTTTGATCTTCCTAGATCAACCTACACAACGAGCAGCTATAGTTTCAGTTGCCTAGTATGTAATTGGTTGGTACTATATGCAAGTAATGGTGCTAATTGAGTCAATTAATAATACCTATACATTGATAAAGTGGATGTAAAAATATGGAGCAATGTTGTGGAAAATGTATCCTTGACTAGGAACTTCAATAAACAATCCTACCTACAATTATGTTGTTCTTCTTTTTTCTTTGTTAATATATATTCTGATATACTTTTGCTTTTGCTTAGAAATTGCATTATTTAATGAGTGTAAGTTGGATTCATGATCAACAATGCAAACTGCTTCAACTTGTTCACGCTTCTTTACGTATTGGCTCCTGGCCTTAAATAATACTTCATGTACTTGATTGTCAAACATAAGAATCCCATGCATATGCTGTTAATTTTAACTGTTCATTTGGTCAAAACATAAATGTTAATCAAACTTGATGTAGCATTGAATCTTGTGATGATAACCAATTCATCTCACATATAGTTAGAGGGATTTTTTTTTTAGTAATCTGATGGTCCCATTTACTAGTTGTTCCATTTTGCAAACAACTTTCAAGGCGAATTTCACTATCTCCTCGCAATCTTCGGTGTTGCTTTCAATGATGACTTTGAATATGGCATTTGGCAATTTAACAAGGAACTCCTTCACCATGTCAACGTATAATCGTTCTATGTAGCGGTACAAGTCCCTAGCGGATTCATGAGCTTGACCTTGTATGAAGTCTGTCATCATGGCATATAATCAGACCGCAACTCTTTCTTCAGTCCTTCAATGGCTTCTGTCACTCGGTCTAATTGAGATCTTGGATATAGAAATGAATCAGGTACATGATATCTGGCAATTTTGGCAAGAAGGATGCGAAAATCACCTCCTTTCCACAATGCTTTTGCAAGCATGGATTTCTTCTTGTTCTCAAAGCTTGAAGAACTCATTTTCTTGTCAACAAAATCAAGGATTTCAAACACTTCATCCAACGAGCTCGATAGATCAGATCGAAGTTTTTAAAAAACTCGATTGACCAAATCGACTTTGAGAAGATGGTGCCAAAATGGTAGCAGTTTTGACAAGGAGTACTACAGATAAAGAAGATACTTGATACCCTGGCCTTTTGGAGTTATAGTGAGCTTTCAACTGCGGAACAAGGGACTCATCTTGAGTCGACAGAGAGACCTTTGATAGAATCGTAATGAGTTGGTCTGATGCTTTGGCTTTCTCTATTCCTCTCTCCATGTCATTGAACCCTTTCTTCAATGTCCACTCGTCCAAACCATTTTCTCCCTCATCATCAATCAATTCCTTAAATTCTTTCATTGCTTCTTCTCTCACATCATCCGGCGGATCACAGCAATCCTCAAAAAAATCTTCAATTCATATCTCAAAGGGAATACACAGGATCGTAGGAATCGATGAAATCAACTTAAAAACGTACCTGCCTACGGTCTTTGCGTAAAATATTAAGTAGAACATAGAACCTGTTTGAACTATTGGATTGTAAGCTATTATTGTTTCTGCATCCTCAACTCCATCTCTTAGTATGTCAGCTCCATCAACTAATATTAGATGACTAATCAAAGTCAATTGCCTAAAGATGATGGCTAAACCGCCGACAACTGTTGTGATGACTTGGGTAACGACTATGGTCATCATCGACCATTTATAAACAGATACTGATCCTTTGCAAAACTCCAATCTCTTAGAAATTAAAGTTTGAAATGTAGCCTACAATAGAATAACTAAAGAAAGCATACTAATTATGCACACAAAAGTACTTAACGGCGGTCTGCAAAGCCTAAATTGAGGGTTGAGGTTATAGCTGCGAAAATAACTCACCTTCAACCTGTGTAGCATGCTTTTTTACCTTTCGAAATGCTTTCTTTGATAGCATCATGAGAAACCTCATTCTGGATATGTATTTCTGAAGCAAAGCACCAAAATGCCATTAGTAAAATCATCATGCAACACATGATTGTGATGTGTTCAGCTCGAAACATGGTGATTACACCAGTGTGCATTTGGATGCAAATGTTGACAACAACTGTAACTTCAAATATGGTTAAAGCAACCATGTTACTGAAATATTCAGATTCCGTGTATGTCCCTATGGATGGCATGAAGAAGCCCATGGATATGCATATCAAAGCAGTGCCAGTAAGCTTAGATAACTGATCTTGAACACGGGGCATCGGACTTGTGAGATCCGCTGGAAGTTTTGCAACTATAGAAAGGAGAGTTAAGGTGATTGAATTGAGAGAGAAGAATCGACAAGGCAACCACCTCTTCCTATTTCGAAAACCAGCATAAACATCAACTAGAATGAATGACAAATATACCAAAGTAGCCCCCATTATGTATAATCCGATCACAGGCACCGGAGAAGTATAGCTCGAATCATCTGACACACAGTCCCCTTGACTCCCCATTTTTCTCCTCTTTCTTGCTCTTCCTATTGAGACTTCTTCATCAATTTGATCTTCTCTTACCTGCCTACCCAGTTATACATATATTTTTTTTCATTTATTTGGTTGATTCTTATGTAATTATGGCTTGCCATACTGATAGCTACGATATCATTATTAATATTTCAATAGAGACAACTGGAACAAAAATTATAGCTAAAGTCTATGCAAGATCATTAAATGTTGTGCGGACTACATTAAATATTTGTATACATGTCCTTGTTGAGAGGTTAATTATATAGAAATATAAGTTATAACTGCAAGTTTTTTCTGGAGTGCATGTCACCTCCTATTTCTTGTTCTTTGGTGCTGTGTTGATGACAGTTTTTGCACATGGTTTCTTGACTTCATGAATAGGAGTCATAATCTCATATGAATAGAGAAAGTAGCCATGTAGTCAACCACCTGCAGCTTGATTGATTGATCCTGTACAAAATTAGAAGGCATTTCTTAAGTCTAAAGTTTATGAATCATAGATTTATTGAAAAGATCTTGCTTATGTAGGAGGCTGCAAATGTAAATCAAAACAAAAGGCCAGATGAGTAATAGCACATTGAATCGTGAAATTGTTTTCATTTGTCTATCAACTTGGACAACTTGGATTATTTCAATCACTAACATTGGTTAAACCTATAATATATTTTATGAATGGCCATTTATAATTTGGTGAACTGAATTTTGTTTGATCTATATTTAATTAATTTTCTTCATTGACATTGTTTATATAATCATCAAATTCCTCTGAGCTGCACGTTCCTCCCTCTTGCCTTGTTTTTTTTTTTTATTTGTCTTGTTAAAGTCTAATCGTGTTACTTGTATGTCGTATCTATAAACTGTGAACTTAGGTTCTCTTGACTTTGTTTATGGTAGCCATACTGATATATGATTTTTTAAGTCTCTTTACCATGTCAAATATCATGTTGAGCCATTCAAATAACACTTAATATAGTCTGAGAAACTACACAAGTATTTGCAGAAAAGAAAACAACATAGGAACTAATTTTACTTATACTCTTTATATACATAATACATGTGAAACATACAAACTGCTTATTCAATCTGAATTATTTCATCTTGGGATGTAGCAGAACAAGAGGGACCGCCTAAATCCATGTCACCAGTGGTACTTGTGTTACCTCCAACTGATGACCTAAACCTCCTCCTACTAGGAGCTTCATCTGATATCAAGTGTGTAATAGTAGTTCCTTCGGGAAATGACCATTGAACAAGGCCCTCTAGTTGTTCAAATTTGTGGAGAACTCTCAAGGCCGATTTTATTATTTTCTCACACTCTTCCGAATGGCATTCGACAATTTCTTTGAATATCGCATTTGGCAATTGAACAAGATGCTCATTTAACATATCGACATATAGTTGTTCCAAATACCTGTACAAGTCTTCAATTGATCCATGAACTCGGCGCCTCATTATGAATTCCGTGATGATGGCCAATTCGTTCTGAATGTAATCAGCTGGTAATTCTTCTTTCAGTCCTCTAATGATCGCAATTGCTTGGATCAATTGAGATTGAGACTCAGACGTCTCCATTTTCGACTTCTTCAATATTTTGGGAAGCAAGTGACTGTTGAACTTCTCACTTTTCAATAGTGCTACTGCAAGCTTAGACTTCTTTTTTCCCTCAAAGGTTGATGGATTCATTTTCCTTTGAACAAACTGAATGATTTCAAAGACTTCACTCAATGAGTTTAGAAGTAGAGATCCACTCAAAGCAGATGGTATGGAAATGGCGGTGACTCTCGCGACAAGTACTATTGAAAGTGGGGACACTTCATAGCCTGGCCTCTCTGAATCATAGAAGTTCCTTAATAAATCCGCTAGTGACTCTTGAGATACCGATGGACGAGTTTTGGATAGGAGTTCCTTCAGATGATTCAATGTATTAGGCTTGTTTCCTGCAATCCATCTTTTCATGTCTTTGACTCCTCGTCTTAATGTCCACTTATCGAATCCATTTTTATCCATCACAATCAAATCCATGAACTTTTGCATGTCTTCATCACCCATGGTTTCTTCTCCAATGCCAACACAACCTAGACATAATACAACTACAAATGGAAACATAAAAATAACTGTCATCAACCTAATGATATACTCCATGACAATACTCACAACTTTAATACACGAATCTTGAACACCACTTCGAAATATTGGACTGCAAAGTATCACATGATCTGCATCTATAACTCGTTCTTGGTATGCTCTAAAGTCACGTGACGGTAGAAGATTAAACCATGTAATGAATCTAAGGAAAGTGCCTAGACCAGCAACAGCGGCAGTGATGATTTAGCTAACAACTAGAGCTCTCATCGACCATTTATAATCAGAAACTCCATCACCACAAGACTTCAAGTCTTTAGAAACAAGCGAGCGACCTGCGGTTTGGATTAGAACAACTGAACAGAGAAAACAAATCATGCTCACACAAACATTGATCACAGTTTTGTATATCACGTGAAATTGAGGGTCTGAATTGTAGGTACACAAATAACACTTCTGTAGCCTGTAGAACATGCTTTTTCTCCCCTTCGTCAGGTGACCTTTGATACCATCAACGGAAGCCTCTTTTTCGTTATGGACATATAAAGTGCAAAACCATAGTGTAATCAGTAATACAATCATGCTACACATGATTAAAATGTGTTCTGCACGAAACAAAATGATCACTCTAGTGTGCATTTGAATGCAAATATTGACAACAACAGTGATCACTAATATGCTCAAAGCGATCATGTTTGTGAAGCATTCGGGATAGCTGTACATTCCCAGGGATGGCATGAAGAATCCCATAGAATTGCACATCAAGGCAGTACCGGTAAGCTTAGATAATTGATCTTGAACACCTGGCATCGAAGTTGTTAGATCTACTGGAAGTTTTACAGCTATAGACAAGAGAGTCAAGGTGACGGAGTTTAGAGGGAAAAGTCGACAAGGTAGCCATCTCTTCCTATTGCGAAAGCCAGCAAAAATATCAGTAAGGATGAATAGTAAACATACCAAAGTAGCAACTGTTATGTACAAACCGATTATAGGCATTGGAGATGAATAGTTTGAATTATCTAACTTCCCATCTATGCAGTTATTGCCAAATCCCTCCATTTCCTTTTTCTTCTAGTTTCTCTACCTCTTGAGATATCTTGATTTGATCTTCTTTCATAAAGCTAATGATTGGTGATGAATTTATTTGGCATATATAATATTTAATCCAACCATTGCTCTTTGGTCTTTGCTTAACTGATGAGGACAAAAATTGACCATTGTGTATATCGAATGAAGTTTTCGACTTTGTGAGGTATAAAGACAAAAGCGACACTCTAAGAAAATACTAAACCTTAATCAAAGAGTTTGTAGATTTGTCTCTTTTCAAACTGCTTTTCTACCACGGCTTCTCTAGATTAAGCAAGAAAATTTTGAGCATTATCCTCCATCCAAATTTCAACTAGCTATAGAATTTTCATTGATTTTGGTGGATTATATATTTTATGTAAAGCGTATTTGCGTATTTGAAATGTATCATCGATTATCAAAGTGGTCCTTTGCTGAATATCTAAGGTGGTAATGGAGTACTGTAGTGCAGCTTTTTCTGCTAGTGAAAATGAAGTGTTTGTCATTAATACACTGGATTGATGTATTTCCTATGAAGCTACATATTCATCTCAATGACTCTGACCTCTTTTTCTTTAATGCACACATATGCAGTACATGGCAAGCTTAATTATACATTCAACTTACACAACTTGGATTCTTCACTTCTGCTTAAGCTATGAAGAATGTTTGCTTTCAACAGTCACACATTAGGAAGTTCGTCGGATACAAAATGAGTAATTGTAGTTCCGACAGGGAATGACCAAGGAACGAGGGGCGCTAATTGTTCCATTTTGCAAAGAAGTTTCAAGGCAGATTTCACAGTCTTCTCGTAGTCTTCGGCATTGCTTTCGATGATTTGTTTGAATATGGCATTTGGTAATTGAACCATAAACTCCTTAACTATCTCAACATACAGTTGTTCCATGTAGCCAAATAATGCATCAATGGATTCATAAGCTCAACCTTGTATGAAGTCTGTCATCATTGCCAATTCATCTCTTATGTAATCCGGACGCATGACTTCTTTTAGCTCTTTGATGATCCCAATTGCTTGTTCCAATGGAGATTGATTTCGAAATGCATCATTAATATTCCCAAACTTTTCGACAATTTCGTAGAAAAGGGTGTTAAAGTTGTCACGTGCCCATAATGCTTCCGCGAGCACATGTTTCTTCTGTTCTCCAAGCTTGAAGAACTCATTTTCTGTCTACGAATTGAATGATTTCGAATACTTCATACAAGGAGCTTGATATAGACTCACTCAAAGCTGATGGTATACAAATGGTAGCAATTCTGTTGATAATTTTTGGAATTAAAAATAAAAACAGGAAGCTAAACAAAAACAGAGATGTTCTCTTTATTCTCATTTTTTTTTTTTTTAATGATGGAGTACACATTTATAAGCATCGACACTAACTGATTTTTTACTTGGTACACGCCATTAAAAATAAATAGTTGAGTAACCACTTACTACCTTAACTCTAATCATGACACATGTCCCAAACTCATTCAAACTCATTCTAATTAAACTACCCAAACTCATTCAAACTCATTCTAACTGAACTACCTTGACTCTAATCATGACACACAATGTCACACATAACATTAATACCCATGCATCTGAATTTGAATCATATTCTAACATTCCCCCTTGATTCAAATTTCCTACAAGTGAAATAGAAAAATATAAATCAAACTTTAAGTTTTGCAAAGCACGTCTCTTCGCATACTTCAATTCAATGGTTATTTGAAGCACTTCTCTTCAACTTTCTTAGAGCACTTCTCTCCATAAAACTCATATGTTGCACTTCTCATCGCTTGCTAAAAAAGATCTTCTTCAGTGGTTGACTCCACCAATTTTTTGTGCTCTTCTTTCTTTAACCTGCAATACTTTTGTACATGACCAAATTTCTTACAATTGTAGCACTGTGGCTTGCCTTTATGCCAACAATCATTTTCATCATGGTCCATCTTCTTGCAAAACACATTACTTCACACTTCTTGATTTCATGAAGCCCATGTCTACATGACGATGATGCACTTGCATCACCCGTCTTGGAGCACTTGTCTCCAAATAACCTCATATGATGCCCTTGTCATCACACTCTCATATCTTCTTCAGCGGTCATCGGCATCACGCACTCGCACTCTCATGTTGGAGCTTCCCGGAACTGCCTTTGTCTTCACTTTCTTCGCAACACTTCTTCACGATCTATTTTTGCAGCACTTCTCCGCAAACTAGCCTTAAGATTGAACCGTCGACTCTGATACCATGTTGATAATTTTTGGAATTAAAAATAAAAACAGGAAGCTAAACAAAAACAGAGATGTTCTCTTTATTCTCATTTTTTTTTTTAATGATGGAGTACACATTTATAAGCATCCACACTAACTGATTTTTGACTTGGTACACACCATTAACAATAAATAGTTGAGTAACCACTTACTACCTTAACTCTAATCATGACACATGTCCCAAACTCATTCAAACTCATTCTAACTAAACTACCCAAACTCATTCAAACTCATTCTAACTAAACTACCTTGACTCTAATCATGACACACAATGTCACACATAACATTAATACCCATGCATCTGAATTTGAATCATATTCTAACAAATTCTTACTAGAAGAACTATGGTGAGAGAAGAGACTTGATACCCTGGCCTTACTAAATCAAAGTGAGCTTTTAACTGGAGAAAAGGAAAATTTTCTTGATATGATGGAGGAATCTTTGATAGGAGTTTAATGAGTTGATTTAAGGCCTTGGTTTTCTCTGTCTATATTTTCATGTCATTCACACCTTTCCTTAATGTCCACTTATCCAATGCCATCTCTCCCTCATGAATTAAATCCTTAAATTCTTCAACTACTTCTTCATTCTGATTTTTATGACTATTGCGACAACTTCCAAAATATGATTTGAATTCTTTAATGAGCCACCCAAAAAACCCATCCAAATATGCAAATGGACATGCAACTAAGAAGGAAATTGAAATAACGAGCATTTCGATTATGAACCTCGAAAAGCAAACTACGTATAGCAAACAACTAAATTCAAATATTTGATTGCAAGCTATTATAGTTTTTACATCTTTAACACCATCTTGTAATTTTCCAAATTCATCAGTTAGCACACAACCAATCAAACTGAGTTGTCTGAAGGTGATGGCTAAACTTCCTGATATAATTGTGATGATTTGACTAATAACTATAGTCCACATTGACCATTTATAAACAGATGGCGATTCTTCGCAGAATTCTAACTTTTTAGAAACCAGAGTTTGAAATGTGACCTTGAATATAACAACTGGACAAATCACACATAATACAGTTATAAATTTACTCAACGGCCGTCTGCAAAGCATAAACTGAGGGTTGGAATTATAACTCCACAAATAGCTCAGCTTCAACCTGTGTAGCATGCTTTTTTTGCCCTTCACAAAGTTTTCTTTGATGCAATCACGAGAAAACTCATTGTCTTTATGGATTTCTAAAGCTGAGTACCAAAGCGCCATTAGTAAAATCATCATGCAACACAAGACTATAATGTGTTCGGCTCGAAACAAAATGATCACACCAGTGTGCATCTGAATGCAAATATTGACAACAATTGTAACCACAAATATGCTCAATGCAACCATGTTACTGAAGCGTTCAGATTCCCTATAAGTTCCTAGGGAAGGCATGCAGAAGCCCATGCATATGCATATCAAAGCAGTACCAGTAAGCTTAGATAATTGATCTTGAACACGGGGCATCGGACTTGTGAGATCGAGTGGAAGTTTTATGGCTACAGAAAGAAGTGCCAGGGTGACTGAATTGAGAGAAAAGAACTTACAAGAAAACCATCTCTTTTTATTTCGAAAACCAGCAAAAACGTCAAGAAGAATGAAAAATAAACATACCAAAGTGGCCCTGTTATGTATAAGCCAATCAAAGGCACCGGAGCAGAATAACTCGAATCATCTAATTTTCCATCGACACAGATCCCCATTTCCTCCTTTCTCTTGCTGTTTATTGAGCTGCCTCGTTTTGAATTATTACTTGTTTTTATGTTCTATAATACTTGGTTGAATCTATATGCATTTAATCAATGGTCTTATACAAGTTGGTTAACTAATTTTTTTATCTTTTGTTTGTTCTTTTTTAATCTATTTTTAAATAACGATCCTCATTGACATTGTAATATAATTACAAATTTCTCCATCTGCAAGTTGCTTCCCACTTGCGTTGGTTTTTCCTTGTCTTTTAAAAATCTTTAGTATTGTGACTTGTTCCAAGTAATGAACTGGGAACACATTGTTTCTTGATTTTAAAATATAGTCATGCTTTTTTACCCAAAAAAAATGTATAGTCATGCTTATCTATGAGTTTCCTTTTGGGCCTCTTTACTTTGTCAAATATCATATTTTCAACCATTTAATCACTTTTCTTTAGTTAGAGAAAGTACATAAGTATTTGCCAAGCAAACAACATTGATTTTCTTAACATTTTCATACATATAAAGCATATCGCGAACTCATTCAACCTCAATTATCTCATCTCGGGCTGTTTTAGAATCAGATTGATTACCACAATCCCTGCCAATGTTATGCATGCTACCAGCAGCTGTCATGAAACTCTTCATGGCAGTACCTTCATCTGATATCAAGTGAGAAATATTAGTTCCCTCAGGAAAAGACCATGGAACAACGCCCTCTAACTGTTTGATTTTGCTGAAAATTTTCAAGACCGATTTTATCCTTTTCTCACACTCTTCCGGATGACATTCGACAATTTCTTTGAATATTGCATGTGGCAATTGAATAAGATATTCAATTGAAATATCAACAAATAATCGTTCTAAACACTCGTATAAGTCTTCAATTGATCCATGAACTTGGTGGTTCAGTATGAATTCTGTGATGATAGCCAATTCCTCCCGAACATAATCAGTGGGAAGTTCTCTTTTTAATCCTCTTAGGATCTCAATTGCTTGGGCCAACTGAGAATCGGATTCAGAATCAGATTCTGGCATCTTCATTGTCAATTTCTTCATTATTTTGGGAAGCAAATGTCTACTGAACTTATCGCTTTTCAATAATGCTTCTGCAAGCTTAGTCTTCTTTTTATTCTCAAAGGCTGGACTCATTTTCCTATCAACAAATTGAATGACTTCGAAGATTTCACTCAATGAGCTTAGCAGTAGAGATCCACTTAAAGAAGACGGTACGGAAATGTCGGTGATTCTTGCAACAAGTACTAATGAAAGTGTGGACATTTCATAACCTGGCCTTTTTGAATCACAAAACTTTCTTAACAGGTGTGCTAGTGACTCATGAGATACTGTCGTCGGAGGAGTTTTTGATAGGATTTTCTTCGAATGATTTAATGAGTTGGGCTTGTTTCCTTCAATCCATCTTTTCATGTCTTTCACTCCTTCGTGTAATGTCCACTTTTCTAGTCCCCTTTTTTCATTTTCAATCAAATCCTTAAATTTTTCTATGTCTTCATCATGTCTGATTTTCTTTTTAAAATATTTATTTCTCAAAGATAATAACACAACCACATAGGGAAACATGACCAGAAATGCTATCCACTTCATGAAGAAGTTCATGACAATCTTTACAACTGTTGCACAGGAATCCTGAATGCCACTTCGCAATATTGGATTTCGAAGAATCACATAATCTGTATCTTTAAATTCTTCTTGATACGCTTTGAAGTCACGCGAGGGTAGAAGAATAAACCATGTAAGGAATCTAAGAAATGTGCCAAGACCAGCAACAATAACAGTGACGAGTTGGCTAACAACTACAGCTCTCATTGACCATTTATAATCAGAAACTCCATATGCACAAGGCTCCGAGACTTTAGGAACAAGTGATCCTACTGCACTTAGGATTATAACAACTGAACATAGAGTGCAAATCATGCTCACAAAAACATTATACACAGTTTTGCAGATCATATGAAATTGAGGGTCTGAACTGTAACTATACAAGTAACACATTTGTAGTATGTAGAACATACTTTTTCGCCCATTTGTAAGGCAATCTTTGATACTGTCAATAGAAGCCTCTTTTTCATTGTGGACATATAAAAAGCAAAACCATAGGGTCATCAGTAATATGATCATGCTACACAAAATCAAATTATGTTGGACTCGAAACAAAAAGATCACGCCAGTGTGCATTTGAATGCAAATGTTGACGACAACAGTGACTGCTAATATGCTCAAAGCGATCATGTTTGTGAAGCATTCGGAGTATGTGTTCGTTCCAAGGGATGGCATGAAGAATGCCATGGAATTACATATTAAGGCTGTACCGGTAAGCTTAGATAATTGATCTTGAACACCGGGCATCGGACTTGTAAGATCTACCGGAAGTTTTACGGCTATAGACAGAAGAGTCAAGGTGACTGAATTGAGAGAGAAAAACCGGCAAGGTAGCCATCTCTTTCTATTGCGAAAACCAACAGAAACATCAACAAGAATGAAAAACAGACATACCAAAGTGGCTGCTGTAATGTATAAACCGATCAGAGGCATTGGAGAAGAATAGTTTGAATCGTCTAACGCTCCATATGCACATTTATTGACTTTCTCCTCCATTCTTTCTCCTTTGAATTTCTCTAATTCTTGAGGTATCTAAATTTGATCTTCATTTGATCTAGCCGGCCAGTACTGATAAGGTTTAAGAGGCATGTATAATATATTAGCCAACCTGTCCAATGTGCTAATTTGGCTCTTTGTTTAATTTGATGAGGACAAATGATGCTTTGAATCTATCGAAAGGGACTTTTGATTGTGAGATTAAAAGAAATAGTCAACAGTATTAATGCTCAAAGAAAACTTAAATTCATTAAGAAAATGTTGGGAAGAAAACCTTGCGGGACTCGCCGCTCACCCATGTAGACTGAAGGAATACTTTCTCTGCTCCACCATTTATCAATTGATGAAAATTTGGTTGAAAGAGTTATATAAGTCATTGTTCTTTTTACCACATATGGCTAATTAGCAGCTCATTTGAAAATATTGATTGTTGCAAATCAATGAGTTATATAAGCTTTTTGAATATCTATTTTTTCCTTTCAAATACTGAATGTCTAGCCAGTAGCAAAAGAAGATTGTTAAAGCGGGGCGATTCCAATGAAAAGTATATTTTCATCATTTTTATCTGAAATCCTACTTATTTAGTATGTAGACCTTTATAATGCTAAGGCAGAGAACCTATAGGAATATTTGAAATGCTATTCATGAACTCCAATTACAGTTAGTCAATGATCTTAAGAAAGTTTAGAGTGAAAAATGATGAAACAGATGAATCTTCGGTAACAACACAATCGTATACCTCATTTTAATCTGCACACTATTTCAAATTCTCTAAAAAACAAAAAGACTGGGAAACAAATTATGGAGATTGTTCCTTTTAAAGAAAGTGAAAGCATTCTTCAAAACAAAGATTAAAAATGAGTCATTGAAAGAGTAAGATATGAATGCTACTTTGTACAACTGATCAAGCATTATCAACTACCTTATTCTACATATATGGATTACTTCATCTCAAGTGGCTGTGAGAATGGAATTATCACTGAAGGCTCCCACGGATTGCTAAGTGTTGTGAGTCGAACCGATGCTACTTTCAGACAGAACGCTTCTGTCACTAGTCATGACAGGGAAGGAAAATTGATGATCTTCTTCGGGCATCAAGTGAGATATCGCGGTGCCAGAAGGGAATGACCACTGAACTAGATCCTCTAATAATTGTTCCATTTTGCAAAGAACTTTCAAGGCAAACTTTACTTTCTCCTCGTATTCTTCAGCATGGCTTTCGATGATTTCTTTGAATATTGCATTTGGCAATTGAACAAGATGTTCGTTCAACATGTCAATGTATAGTTGTTCTATGTATCCATACAACTCATCAATGGATCGATAACCTCGTACTAGTAGAAAGTCTGTGTTTGGAGATGATCTGAACTTGTAAACACAGTGAAGAAGGAGAAATGGAACTGATGAGAAGAGAAGAAGCAATTCTCTCTCACACAGTCCGTCAGTATATATATATCAATGAATAGTAAAATTACATAAATGTCCTTTCTTATACACAACTTACAACAGTGGAATTACCTATCTACCCTTACATATTTCCTACTAATGTTTTAATGATTTATCCTAACATCCCCCCTCAAACGAAGGGGTACCGAACGGACACCAAGTTTGTCCCGTAAATATTGAAACCGAGAAGCAGAAAAGCCTTTAGTAAAAATATCTGCAAGCTGATCCTGTGTTGGAACATGATGTATGCCAAGCTGTCCAGCCAGAACTTTGTCACGAACATAATGAATGTCGAGTTCAATGTGTTTTGTGCGAGCATGATAAACTGGATTCCTAGCCAAAGCTGCTGCACTCATGTTGTCACACCAAATAGTCGGAGGAGCTGAAATGGAAATATGAATTTCGGTTAGTAAAGACATTAACCATGAGATTTCAGCAGTTACCTGTGCCATTGCTCGATATTCAGATTCCGTAGAGGAACGAGAGACAACAGCCTGCTTTTTGGACTGCCAGGCAACCAGATTCGGACCAAGGAAGACTGCATATCCAGCAATTGAACGACGATCGTCCGGTGAAGAAGCCCAGTCAGCATCTGAAAAACCTGTCACAAACAACTGCGAACTCGGACGGAATGATATACCCAATGTATCAGTACCTTTAATGTATCGTAAAACTCTTTTCACACTGCACGCGTGAGTAAGCTTGTTGGATTTTGCTTTGAAATTGACTCAATTTATTAACAATAAAAGAAATGTCTGGTCTTGTATTGACCAAGTCTTGTAAGCCCCTAAAATACTCCTATACAGAGTGGTGTCATGAAAAAGAGGACTACCATCTCGCATAGAGAGGCTTGTTAAGTGAGAAAGGAGTATCAATTGGTTTAGCATTTGACATACCGATTTTCTAAGTAATTGTTGAATATAGGCGGTTTGAGTGAGGTATAACCCACTTTGTTGTCTCGTCGGGCTTCCATACCCAAGAAATAATTTAGTTCACCAATATCGAGATAAAGCAAAACTATCATGTAACTTAGAAATAAAAGAGCTGAATAAGAGAATTATTAGAACCAAGTAACAATTATATCATCAACATACACTAACGAGATATAACACACGAGAACCATTTTTAAAAACAAATAAAGAGTTATCACTTTTAATTATAAAATCCCCACGAGACAAGAGTGTATTTTAATTTATCAAACCAAGCTCTAGGAGCTGTCTCAATCCATATAATGCCTTATGTAATCTACGGACATAATGGATGGACAGAATTAACAAAACCTTGAGGTTGGTTTGTAAAGACCTCTCACTCAAAGAGCCATTTAGAAAGGCATTATTAATATCAAGTTGGCGCGAGAGACCACCCGAATCGAATGCTAATGATAATATAACACGAATAGTAGCGACTTTAACAACGGGACTATATACCTCATCAAAATCAATACCTGGAACTTGTTTAAAACCTTTAGCCACTAATCGAGCTTTATACCTATTTATAGAACCATCAGAATTTCGTTTTATAGAAAAAATCCACTTATTAGTAACAAGATTTTGATTTTTGTTATAGGGAACTAGAGACCAAGTCCCATTTTTAATCAATGCATGATATTCCTTATCCATAGCCTCCTTCCATTTAGGATCTTTGAGAGCTATTTCACATGTAGCAGGAATATCATCCATTTTTACACAAGAATCAGCAAATAATACTTTCTTTTTACTAATCCCATCTTTAGCTCGTGTTATCATTGGATGAGTATTAGTTGGTGTATTAACAACTGGAGGCTGTACATCCACATTAGGATGATCAATATCATGTAAAACAGATATAGGTAAAGTAGTAGGACTAGATTGAATTCCAATAGGACTCACAAGAGATGGCGAGGCTCTCTTGGAGAAGATTCGAGATGTAGGATTAGGCGATGCCCGAGAAGATAGTGGTGGACATGAAGCGGATGAAACAGGACATACATTAGGATAAGGTAATGGAACACTTGGTAAATTGGAGACAAAAAACGAAACAATTGAAGAGTTTAAGCTGAAACAATTCGAGAATAAGGAAATCGATTCATTAAATAAAACATTTTTAGTAATAAACACTCTACCAATGAGAATTCATGCATTTATACCCTTTATGGATAGAACTATACCCAAGAAACAAACACTTTTCTGACCTAAATTGATACTTATGTTTATTATATGGTCTAAGATACGGAAAACATGCACAACCAAACACACGTAAGATGGTATAATCTGGGGGAAATTTGAATAATTTTTCATAAGGAGACTTACTATTTAAAACCACAGTAGGCAATCTGTTAATAAGAAATGCTGCAGTTTCACATGCATCCCACCAGAATTTCAAAGGTAACTTACTTGCAGCCAACAAAATTAGACTCATTTCAACAATATGTCGATGTTTACGTTCAGCCCTACCATGTTGTTCATGTGTATGAGGACAAGGGTGTTGAAAAATAATGCCATGTAAATCAAGATATGGTTTAAAAGACCCATATTCACCACCCCAATCAGACTGAACCCTTTTAATGGTAGTTTGAAATTGATTTTCAACCATAGTTTTAAAATGAATGAATGCTTTAAGAGCATCAGATTTCAACCGTAATGGATACAACCATGTAAACCTAGTGCAATCATCCACAAAATGAATATAGTAATTGAAACCACCGGAGAAGTAAGAGGAGCGGGGCCCCACAAATCTGTATGTATTAGATCAAGAACATTGTTTGCAATATGAGAAGATGAAGAAAAAGGTAGAGCATGTATTTTCCCTAGAGGGCGGTGTGAGCAATCAAGTGCGGACGAAGTATGCGGACTAAGATTATTATGCATAACTTTGAGTTAACACCTTATGTGCGGGATGGCCAAGTCTGCAGTGCCGAGAGACATACTAGATCTTTAGAGGAAGTGAGAAAGGCGGTATGAGGAATTTGAGAAGAATTCTTTAATCCAAAAAATTTGTAAAGACCATTGTGAAGACAGTAGTGAAGAAGCACCTCATTGGTTCGAGAGTCCTTCACAAAACAATCATTAGAATGAAACTCTATTAGGACATTATTGTTACGAGTTAAGCGTGAGACACTCAACAAATTTTTCTTAATACCAGGCACACATAAAGTATTTGAAAACGATAAACGAGAACGAACGAGAAGGTAATAAAGCTTGACCGAGCAAGATAATGTTTAAATACTCACCATTCCCAACCATTAATGAATTTTTACCTCCATATGGTGTGTCTTGTTCATCGATTGAGTGGGATCATGCGTGATATGGGAAGAAGCTCCACTTGTCCATATACCATGAATTATCTTGAACAGGTTCAAGTGGTACCAAAAAATGAATTATGGGATTGTTGATGAGTAGTGTTGAATGGGTTAGTAGTGTTGAATTTGGGCGACGAGGAGGAGAGATGACATTAGGCGAGATCCCATGTATTTCATATCCCCTCTCGAAGTAACATCTTGCAGCAGAGTGGCCAAATTTGCCACATATCGGCACGTAGGTTTAGAATTGTTATTTGTTCTAAACCCTCCTCGGCCTCTGCCTCTCTTCTACCACGATTTCCAAATCCAATGGACCCATGTGATTGGCCTTGAGAACTTATTGTTTGAAATCCTGGTGAGTTGCCGGATTATTTTTGTTTCCCGATTTGTTATTACCAGATTTCATCACAACCGAGTGAGCGATGGGGGAGACATCCAACAATGACATCGAATTGATGCCTTGACTCACCTTGGAATTGGTCTAATGTACTCTCAAAATCAAGTAGACAAGACTGAAATTCTTGCCAATCAAGCATATGTATTTGTCGTTGTAGAACAACAGTGATCGGCAAGTATTCAACATCCAAGCCAATCAGACAATTTGATATTAGATCCTCAATACTCACAGGAGATCCAGCCATGGCTAGATCATTTGCACAGCTTTTCATCATTCGTAGATACTCACTAACTCGTTTTGATCCTTTCTTAGTGGATTGTAGTTGTTTCCGCAGAACATGCACACGTGACCTATTGCTTTTGCCACAGTGTGCTTCAATGGCTTTCCACAGCTCATGAGCAGTGCGACTTATCTTTGGATCAACAATGCTATTGGCGACTTCAGGTGTCATAGCGATCATAAGCCATCCATACAACATTCGATCTCTCTAGAACCGGTATTTATATACTTTGGATTTGGTGAGCCGTCCTCCAGAATTTTCTCAGGGCACGGCAATGTGCCAAACAGAAAACCATCTAACTCAAACCCTTCAATCACAGGTATTACAGTAGACCTCCATAATAGGAAGTTTGTTTCATCCAGTTTGATTGTTACAAACTGGCTTAGGGAATTTCCAAATGGACCACTTGAAGGTCCTATGCTAGATCCTCGAATCTCATCTGATGAAATCGGGTACTTCGGAAGGACCGAAGAAGAACCGACTTCACCTAGACCAGATGCATGATCCATCATAGAAGAATCAACCAGAAATACACACTAGAATCGAAACACGTACCTCAGATCTCCAGATCCACCGTCTGCAACTCGTTAGAGTTGTAGATCTATGACTTTCGTGATAGATCCTTTGTCGTTGCTAGTAGATCTAGCGTTTCTTCAGATCTATCACCGCGTTTCACAAACTCCTCGAGATCTACACCAACAAGCGATCTTCTTAGATCTATACCTCTACGGGCCGGATACTGTGACTCTCGTTCACGATTCTTTCATCAACTGAGTAGATCAACGTGTTTGAAGATGAACTTTTCGATTCGTGTTTGCTTCCTCAACACGAAACCTCACTGATCTCCAGATCTGTACCGTCACGCTCCCGCTCCCGATCGTGTTCTGTTGTTGCAGACACAGACCGAGCTTCGTCGGCGTTAGCCTCACGGCTCTGATACCATGTTTGGAGATGATCTGAACTTGTAAACATAGTGAAGAAGGAGAAATGGAACTGATGAGAAGAGAAGAAGCAATTCTCTCTCACACAATCCAAGATATATATATATCAATGAATAGTAAAATTACATAAATGTCCTTTCTTATACACAACTTACAACAGTGGAATTACCTATCTACCCTTACATATTTCCTACTAATGTTTTAATGATTTATCCTAACAGTCTGTCTGTGATCGTAGCCAATTCCTTCTGTATTCTTTTAGATGCCGAATGATGCTAATTGCTTTGTCTAGTTCAGATTGAGATTGGAATGCATCTTTTCCATGTATTCTCGATTTTCCCACAAGGCTTCAGTGAGCATTGACTTCTTCCTGTTCTCAAAGCTTGAAGAACTGATTTTTCTATCAACAAAATGGATGACTTCAAAGATTTCATCCATTGAACTCAATAAACTTCCACTCAAAGATGGTATAGATATAGTAGCAATCCTTACAAGAAGAACAATAGGAAGAGAAGACATTTCATAACCTGGCCTTGCTAAATTGTAGTGAGCCTTTAAATGCTGCATGGGGGTTCACACTTTTGTTTTTCTCTATCCATCTCTTCATGTCCTGCACGCCTTTCCTCAATGTCCACTCATGCAGCAATAGCTCTCTTTCGTTAATCAAATCCTTAAATTCTTCTTCTACGTCTTCATCGTTCTTTTTGCTAGGATCGTTCTTGCAACAACTATCACAATCTGATCCCATTTGTGTAAAGCACCCCGAGGCGTTGTGTTTCGACCCGGCTATGTGCACCCCACATATTACTAAGGGCAAACCACTTTTTTTTTTTTTTTTTTTTTTTTTTTTTTTTTTTTTTTTCCAAAATGCGATTCTTCCTTCTCACGTTTCAAACATCTCCTCGGACCACCGGCGACGCAAACTTACAATTTCGGAGTCCACTATCATCGTAAGAGTCGGTTTCTTCATCGTCCTCGTTGGAAAAACATGTTTCTCCACTGTTTTGAATGCATATTATAGGGTTTGAACAAAAAAAATTTTGGGCATTGTTTGTTTGCGTTGTTCGCTGGCTATTTACCATAAAAATTGAGGATGGACGTATAAGAGCTACGAGTGTGTAAGATTGAGAGGTATTTCTTGAGTTTTCATTCAATTTTTGTATTTTTTTTTCGTGTTCAAACCAAGGATTCCGCCTCAGTTCGGCCTCCCAGGGGCCAAACAAAAGGTTTTTGCTCGGTTTGTCGAGGTCGATTGAAACATGTCTGTTCGGTCATAGGTGACCGAACATACATTTGTTCAAACCAAGTTCTAAACACTACAATGTGGTTCGGTCATCAAATACTGATTAACATGCATTGTTCGGTCACCTTCAACCGAACAGTGCACTGTCAATTGGTCATGTGTCACCGATCAAGCGTCGACCATCGACAACGCACAAATCGACCAAAATATTAGATCAAAAACAATTACGAACACATACACAACTATAAAAATTGTTCAAAAACAGTAAAAAAACTGTTAAAACATCCATATTAATACCCTAAATCGACCACGTTAGTCGTCGATTGTATGGTGACCGCTCAAGCAAAACGAAGCAAGACCTAGGGTGAGTGAAGATAAACAATGGAGAAACATGATTTTCCAGCGAGGAAGATGAAGAAATTGACTCTTACGATGATAGTGGGCTTCGAAATTGCAAGTTTGCGTAGACGGTGGTCGGAGGTGACGTTTGTGAGGGGGTGCACAACGTGAGAAGGAAGAAGAAGGAAGAAGGGCATTTTGGAAAAAAAAAAAAAAAAAAAAAAAAAAAAAAAAAAAAAAAAAAAAAGTGGTTTGCCTTTAGTAATTTGTGGGGTGCACATAGCCAGGACCGTTGTATTTTAGTTGTTGTTGTCCATAAAATGCTTTGATGAAACAAATAATTATTTAGTTTATATATAAAAAAATATTGGCAGACTAATGGGCTTGTGGATATTGGACTCAGGACAGCCAAAGACAGGCCCGACCCGACTCGAGCCCACGCAAGGTCATTCCATATGAATAGGTTTAAATTAGTCAATCATCAGGTTTCTTAGAATTTTTTTTTTTTTGGTAGGATCCTAGACTGATTTTTGTAAAACCTAGGTATGTAGGATTCAATCTTAGGAGCTGGGACCACTCTTTATTAAGGGTTGTAAGGGCATTTTTTTTTTTGGTAGGAGTTTTAAGGGGCATTTCAACTATGACCAATCTACTAACTTTCTAGGTATATAACTTTCTAGGTTCATCAAAGCATCTCAGTGAGATGGTAAAGACATTACTTGCCTAAAAAGCAAGACTTCATGAGATCATGGTTCGATTCCCACTTGATGTCAAAAAATATGTCCTAATTAACGTACAACAACAATAACAACAACATACCTTTGTTTTGGCACTTGAAAATAGAGACGCCTCCACTCGAGTTACATCACTGTGTAGATGTTGCATCTTCAATTTCACACATCTTCCCCACAATATGCATGTCGTTCTGTACAAGTGTATAAAAAAAATCGTAAGTTATGAACTTAAGCTTTATATATTGACAATCTAAATAGAAATGACACGATCCGTTTGACAAAAGAAAATCACTATAATGTAACAACAAGTCCTCGGACATCAAAACACAAAACGTTCTCTATCTTGTAAGAACAAAAAAAAAAGAAAAAAAAATCACCCATCACACATATAGTCGTAGTCTAAGATACTTTTGGTTTTTGAAAAAAAAAAATATAAATGATACTTTCCGCCCTAATCCAAGATAAATTAATGATTAAATTAACAGTAGCCTTAAAAGTTGTTTTTTATGGAATTTGTCGAATCAAAATAATTAAAGAAGTTGAAAAAGTTGAGCACCACATGATTATCAAAAAGAAAACTACTCACAAATGTTGTAGCACATATTGACGTGCCCTCTCGACCACTCAGGTTCTTGCACTTGCGAATTTTGAGGCAACGGGACTGGATTCTGAGCACCGGCATTGCTCCGGGATGAGTGTTGCTCTTGCGACATATTTTTTTGTACCTAATTTGTCTACCGAGTCTGTGATTTTTGATCCAAACAAGATTTTCTGATTTTTTTTTAGATCAAAGTCTATATGGAATTAATGCAAGGGAGCAAAAGCGAGGTTTTTGCAACGAAAAAAATATTGTCGTATTGAGTTCCCGATATGTGCCGTGACAACTCCGTTTACTGTTACAACTATATTCAGAAACTGCTTACGAAACCCACATAAGATGCGTGCTTGTTAATGTCCCTTTATTTGTGCATCATTTTATGCGTTCACGCATCTCGATGTTAGTCTAAGGAATGCAAACTAATCTTATCTTGCGCGAGTTTCAAGTCCGGGCAACATGTAGTTGTAGTCGAAATCAATTTTGTAATAATTATCTACAACGTGGCTTTTTCTTTGGTGATGTGGCTTTTTTTTATAAAAGCTAAAATATATATTTAATTTTTTTTGGTAGGAAAATATATATTTAATTAAATTAATGATTTATCGTCTCTTTTTTTTTGAAGTCTAATAGACAATTTCATGCTTGCCCCATAAAGAGTTAATTTTGTCCTAATTACAAGCTCACGAAAAGTAATTACAAACTTATTGATGCTCAATGGACAGACCTAATCAGTCAAAGTAGACCCATAAAACTTGGGTGGGTCGACATAGCGAACTCATAGTCTACTAATAAATAAATAAATAAATAAACAATATGAAATAAATAGTATTGAAGAGAAAAAACCATAGTTTAAAAAGCTACCAAAATAAATCATAGTAAATATTGATCATATTTGTAATATATATAGTATAACGATTTACTATAGTCAAATAAAAATACCATATTCCATTCTTATATTTTATTGTGCATAAAATACAAATTTTACTTTTAGTTATTTTACAATATTAATGTGCACTGTGTTTTACTACGGACGTTGGGTTAGGGACTCCATCTCCTTCAAAAACACACAATCAGTAAAGAGTGTGAAATCCTTTATAGTTTGAGCGTGACTACCGTCATTGTGTTTGAATGAATGTCCATATGGACTCACACCTTTGCATGAGTTCCCATTGTGTTTGAATGAATGTCCATATGGACTCACACCTTTGCATGACTTCCCATTGTGTTTGAATGAATGCGCATATGGACTCACACCTTTGCATGAGTTCCATTCGCAGGAGGAATATGAGGATCCGACGACGTTGTTGGGTAGGCTGAATCAATATATTTTAGATAAAATATCCCTCAAGAAAATCAGCCCTCAAGAATTCACCTTTTTTTTTCGTGTTCAAACCAAGGATTCCGCCTTTGGTTCGGCCTCGCAAGGCCGAACAAATGGTTTTTACTCGGTTTGTCGAGGTCGATTGAACAAACATTTGTTCAAACCAAGTTCTAAACACTACAATGTGGTTCGGTCTTCAAATATTGATTAACACGCATTGTTTGGTCACCTTCAACCGAACAATGCACTGTCAATCGGTCATGTGTCACCGATCAATCGTCGACTATCAACAACGCACAAATCGACCAAAATATTAGATCAAAAACAGTTACAAACACATACACAACTATAAAAATTGTTCAAAAACAGTCAAAAAACTGTTAAAACATCCATATTAATACCCTAAATCGATCAAGTTAGTCGTCGATTGTATGGTGACCGCCTCGAAGCAAAACAAAGCAAGACCTAGGGTGAGTGAAGATAAACAATGGAGAAACATGATTTTCCAGCGACGAAGATGAAGAAATTGACTCTGACGATGATAGTAGGCTTCGAAATTGCAAGTTTGCGTAGCCGGTGGTCGGAGGTGACGTTTGTGAGGGGGTGCACAATGTGAGAAGGAAGAAGAAGGAAGATGGGCATTTTGGGAAAAAAAAAGTGGTTTGCCTTTAGTAATTTGTGGGGTGCACATAGCCAGGCCCGTTGTATTTTTGTTGTTGTTGTCCATAAAATGCTTTGATGAAACAAATAATTATTTAGTTTATATATAAAAAATATTGGCAGACTAATGGGCTTGCGGATATTGGACTCAGGTCAGCCAAAGATAGGCCCGGCCCGACTCGAGCCCACGCAAGGTCATTCCATATGAATAGGTTTAAATTAGTCAATCAGGTTTTGTAGAATGATTTTTTTTTTTTTTTGGTAGGATCCTAGAATGATTTTTGTAAAACCTAGGTATATAGGATTCAATCTTAGGAGTTATGACCACTCTTTATTAAGGGTTGTAAGGGCATTTTTTTTTTGGTAGGAGTTTTAAGGGGCATTTCAACTATGACCAATCTACTAACTTTCTAGGTATATAACTTTCTAGGTTCATCAAAGCATCTCAGTGAGATGGTAAAGACATTACTTGCCAAAAAAGCAAGACTTCAGGAGATCATGGTTCGATTCCCACTTGATGTCAAAAAAAATGTCCTAATTAACGTACAACAACAATAACAACAACATACCTTTGTTTTGGCACTTGAAAATAGAGACGCCTCCACTCGAGTTACATCACTGTGTAGATGTTGCATGTTCAATTTCACACCCCTTCCCCGCAATATGCATGTCTTTCTGTACAAGTGTATAAAAAAAATCGTAAGTTATGAACTTAAGCTTTATATATTGACAATCTAAATAGAAATGACACGATCCGTTTGACGAAAGAAAATCACGATAATGTAACAAGGCCTCGGACATCAAAACACAAAACGTTCTCTATCTTGTAAGAACAAAAAAAAAGAAAAAAAGAATGACCCATCACACATGTAGTCGTACTCTAAGATACTTTTGGTTTTTGAAAAAAAAAATATAAATGATACTTTCCGCCCTAATCCAAGATAAATTAATGATTAAATTAACAGTAGCCTTAAAAGTTGTTTTTTATGGAATTTGTCGAATCAAAGTAATTAAAGAAGTTGAAAAAGTTGAGCACCACATGATTATCAAAAAGAAAACTACTCACAAATGTTGTAGCACATATTGACGTGCCCTCTCGACCCTAGGGGTCTCTATGCCACTCAGGTTCTTGCACTTGCGAATTTTGAGGCAACGGGACTGGATTCTGAGCACCGGCATTGCTCCGGGATGAGTGTTGCTCTTGCGACATATTTTTTTGTACCTAATTTGTCTACCGAGTCTGTGATTTTTGATCTAAACAAGATTTTCTGATTTTTTTTTAGATCAAAGTCTATATGGAATTAATGCAAGGGAGCAAAAGCGAGGTTTTTGCAACGAAAAAAATATTGTCGTATTGAGTTCCCGATATGTGCCCTGACAACTCCGTTTACTGTTACAACTATAATTCAGAAACTGCTTACGAAACCCACATAAGATGCGTGCTTGTTAATGTCCCTTTATTTGTGCATCGTTTTATGCATTCACGCATCTCGATGTTAGTCTAAGGAATGCAAACTAATCTTATCTTGCGCGAGTTTCAAGTCCGGGCAACATGTAGTTGTAGTCGAAATCAATTTTGTAATAATTATCTACAACGTGGCTTTTTCTTTGGTGATGTGGCTTTTTTTATAAAAGCTAAAATATATATTTAATTTTTTTTGGTAGGAAAATATATATTTAATTAAATTAATGATTCATCGTCTCTTTTTTTTTTGAAGTCTAATAGACAATTTCATGCTTGCCCCCATAAAGAGTTAATTTTGTCCTAATTACAAGCTCACGAAAAGTAATTACAAGCTTATTGATGCTCAATGGACAGACCTAATCAGTCAAAGTAGACCCATAAAACTTGGGTGGGTCGACATAGCGAACTCATAGTCTACTAATAAATAAATAAATAAATAAACAATATGAAATAAATAGTATTGAAGAGAAAAAACCATAGTTTAAAAATCTACCAAAATAAATCATAGTAAATATTGATCATATTTGTAATATATATAGTATAACGATTTACTATAGTCAAATAAAAATACCATATTCCATTCTTATATTTTATTGTGCATAAAATACAAATTTTACTTTTAGTTATTTTACAATATTAATGTGCACTGTGTTTTACCACGGACGTTGGGTTAGGGACTCCATCTCCTTCAAAAACACACAATCAGTAGCGAGTGTGGAATCCTTTATAGTTTGAGCGTGACTACCCTCACATATACAACCCATAATAATGTGTTATCAAGATTAATAGTTTTCATGATGAATCCTTTAACGAAATATGTACGAGAGAATGATATATTTCATTCATAGCAAAAAAACGATTCTGAGATCGGTTGCTAAGGCGAACTTGAGATAAACCATAGGTGGAAAGCAGAGAAAAAGAGGCCGGGCATAGCTAGGTCTATACCCCTTCTGTGTGAAGACATTTTATCCGTTCATATCGAAATTGCCTTTTTTTTTTTTTTTAGTCATGTAGAGAAAAAAAAAAAATCTTTGAAGACAATTCTTGTAGTTGCATTTTGATTTCTTGCCTTTTCAATTAATTTGGGATTGAGGCTTTGTTGTTGTTCCCCTCTCAATCAATATTACAATTCTATTTGTATTTTATTCTCTTACTGACCCTCACTCAACCCTTTCAAACCACATAAACTAGTTTCATAGTGATTTCAGATTCAATGTGTTCTTGACCTGCTAGTGTAAGCTCTGAACTATGAAAGGCTGAAAATGCAGCAATTAACTTTGGTTAGAAGATAACCATATATTCTATGCCATGTTAAAGTAAAAATTAAAGCCCCCTAAGTGATTCAATTAAGCATTAAATTAGTTAAACAGTAAACAGAAATAAAACTTGAATTGAACATAAAAGTTATTTGGTGTCAAAGATACAACTTAGTATGCTATATATATACAACCAAGTAACCTTCCTCTATACATGCGAGAAAACAAATCAAGAAACTTAACCTCCTTTATTGCTAGAGCACATAGGGATTCAAGCATATATCCAATCCAATTGTGTCAACCACCTCCGCTGAAATTGCTAAGACCTGATGATCAACAAGAAAATGAAAATATAGTGTCAGATTCAAAAAGAAAGAAAAAAAAGAAATTTTGTGCGACAACATGGGCCGTGGCTAATCTAAAATCAACAACAATCCATAAGGTGCTTGTTTCATAATATCTAACATTGTTCCCAAATTTGAAAAGTGAAACAAAGTATATAATTGAGCCTCACCTGATTCTGTAGTAACAGTGATCACTGCACTGGTACTTTCTTTCCCTTTCTATCCTCTTGTTCAGTACAATTGATGGAGTCATCTTCATCAGCAGCAAATAATGTTTAACAAATTGAACAGCTCTATGGCACAATTTAAACTGTGCGAGGAAATATAAGTCGCGAGCAGTCCACTCCTTGGTAGCCAGTTTTTGGGGTTGAGTTAAGCCCAATGACTTCATAATGGTATCCGGGCTGTTCAGTCTTAGGACCAATGCAGCAGATGAGTTAGCTTTATGGTTCTATCATTAAGCAGCGGGGCGAGCTGTGTGGCTCAAGCTCTGGCTCTAGGGGGGAGCTCTAAAACACATACCGACATTTTGTATCAACTTTTTTCATTGATAGCTTTTCCTAGCAGGAAATATACCGGCATTTTGCATCAACCGAGCTTAAATCAGGATCCGTAGCATTCAACGAAAATTTTTGTTTCCAGTAGAGTCCAAGCAGCCATTCTGGAGCAGAATATGACCAGTAGAGTCCAAAGCCATCTGTGGGCTCTTCTTTACTCAACAACTATCCCTCACTTGGTTCATGGAGATGGTATAGGATCATTGCAGTAGAGTGCTTTGCTCGGCGTAAAGTATCAAATTGATAACTGTGATTTACACAAAACGTCAGAAATTCTTCCCTGGTCTCAATGAACTTCTTGCATAGATTTCCATCTTCATTCCTATGGTCGAAAGCCATATCATTCACCTCAGCCTGAAGGACACAAAATCAAGAAATTAAAAGAGAAGCAACTTCATGAAACTGATGAAAGTGCATATAAGCAAATGAAAATAAAGAAGAAATGTATTTGGAACAAAATCACATAAGGTAATCATTTATGAAAAAAAATAATTGTTAAATTACCTGTAAAAATATATGTTTCTTCCTGTATTTGGTTGGGGGTTTCTCGCAATCACTAAGGTCTTGCTCTTTATTATAACATCTGCAACAAGAAAAATAAATAAATCATTGCTTCCCACTTTTCCAAAAACTCTAGAAAAACGAAAAAAAGGTTCCAATTCGATCCTGATCTAAGAAAGCCACTCCTAACACATGAAAGAATGGTTTATTATCAAAATTACTACAAGCTAAAGCTTGATATTGCTAAAAACATAAGGGGAGGACTGAGAAAGGGAACATGTTGGAAAAAAAAAAAAATTATGTCAAGCTTACTCGTCGCAAAGCACATAATGCTGGCATTGATTGCAGAACCACCGCTTTCCAGATGAAATTGTCTTGGAACATAGTGCGCAGGAAAATTGAAGGTGCAGTAATAGTAAATTCTTTTTGTCCTTCTTTATGTTGATGTAACTTCCAAACTACAGAAAAATCGAATGCACAAATCAGTAGCCTATTTACAGATATAGAAAAAAAGCAATAGAACTGATAAAAGTTTCAGATAAGAACTGAGATTGCATTTGAGAGAGCTAAAAAATAAATGTTTGGGCGACAATATGAAGAATTGAGTTTAATAATGAAGAAAATTGGATATATAATATGATGCATTTGATGAAAAGAGTGAAGATGACAGATACTATTAAAGAGGCATGATTTTTGAACCATTACAAGATAGTCTAATTAATAGATGGAGAAAATGTAATCATATGATAACTATTCATAAAGGATAATTTTATTTGTACTTTTACTATTGACTTGCCACAAATGCATATTTCCTTATTTCTCAGCAATGGAAGGATTAGCTCTCAAAACAATACAAACAAAAAGCAGAAAGGAAAATTTTGAGGAGGAACATTACTTTTTTCATGAGCAGAATATCCTTGGCTGAGTTCTCATATGAATCAGGTCTCGAAGAACTAGATTTTTTTCTCTTCCTACTTGTGAAAGCTTGCCTTTCGCCTCTTTCTTCTAGTTTCTTGACATAATCGATTACAATGTCAGTTATATTCGGAAAATAACCACCTTCGAAATACGGCAGATTGGCTGCTGTCACTTTATCCTCACTGTGAGGCCCATAAAAGTGCTCATATAAGTAAGAAAAAGCAACCACAATGTTTCCTTTGATCGCCTTTTCTATCATAAACTGATACCTGCACATTGAGCATATTTAAAAAATTGATGCAAATGTTTTTGAATGTAACATGTTAGGGAAAGAGTGGAGAGATAGAGTTACCAATTTTGTAGCTTTTCGGTATTAGGTATATTCTGATCATCCGGATGACAATAAAAGATATAGTCGTCTTTTTTCTTAGGAGGACATACCCATATATGACACTTAGTCAAACCTTGTCTTTTGCAGTAGTCCAGGTATCCAAGCTGAAACACAATATGGACAACATCAGATAGAGAAGTGTTGAGAAGCACACAATTCTAAAAAAACTAGAAGTAATATTTAAATTACCAGAAGTTCATGGAAAACAAAGGTTCTAAGAGCTTCTCCATGCACAGTTTTTATTTGTGGTCTCAAATATTTGACAGAATCAATATACGAAATATAAACAGTGTCTTTATTTGGGTAGTCGCATTCCGGACCATATTCTTGGGCAAACATTGCAAAGAGGATTACATCAACTTGCTCAATCTTCTGAAACAGTAAAATGACCTGAATTGAAAAATAAACTTCATTAATAACCGTGGGGAGAAAATGCAAATTTGCCGCAAAAATATACAAGGCAAATCATACCTTTGACTTGTAGGGGAATTCATGAGGGTAATTTTCTCGTTGAAGGACATTCCAAAACCTCTGGTTCACTTTACAACTCTTGTCAACGCTGCAAACCACCCGGACAGTAAGACCTTCTGCTCCTTCTACCTGGTGATCAAGAAATGTGAAACATCGATCGATCAAATGGACAATGTAACAAGTCCTGTTAATCAGATAAATAAGAATGCACACGTACACAAAAAAAAACTAGTTAAAATTATTTAAATAGTGAATGGAGCATTACATCAGTTAAGTTCTTTCCTAGAACAGATGCCCTTTCTCGTCTCTCTTGCTCAAGACTAGCAAATAATTTCCTCTCTATATGATCACTGAGACTGGTTCTTGGCAATTCTTTTGCACCTGGTACAGCACTCGGTGGCAAGGGAACACGCTCTCCATGTTGAAACTCTTGTATGTAGCATTTCGGACAAGTATAGTCCGGTTCTTCCTCCTTGTTCTTCGTATCATTAAAGAGAGCACAAATATGATGCTGCCAGCCTCCACATTTAGCACACTCCACCCACTGAAGATAAGAGGAACAAACACTTAATCACATTTCTATGGCACAATAAAATTCAGATTTGTAATGCAATGATAATATCACCGAAAGTAGGGAAGGGAAGAATTCTGATCGTACCTTCTCTTCTAGTGCCTCATGAACCTTCTCTACCATTTTGCCCTTGGGAATGGTTTTACAATTGTTTTTTCCACTGTAGCAATCTTTGCAAAGAAAGAACTTCTTATTGTTCTTCATTCCAGAGTGATACTTGGTGTCTTTCTTGATGCATCCACCACAATGTGAGCATAAAATTGGGACCGGACGAAAAAAGTAACATGATACATCGCACAATATACATCTGTAGTCATTTGATTGAGTACTTGTTGCATAGCTTCTCTTTGTGTTATTCTGTTCAAAACAAATACATTAGCTCATCAAACTCAATTTAAAATGAAACCTTGCTAGTTAAGCTAGTTTAGAAGGAAAAGTGAACTAAAAAGTTTTATAAAAC
This sequence comes from Stephania japonica, assembly GCA_039657345.1. Taxonomy (NCBI): domain Eukaryota; kingdom Viridiplantae; phylum Streptophyta; class Magnoliopsida; order Ranunculales; family Menispermaceae; genus Stephania; species Stephania japonica. The sequence goes on from CM077558.1 coordinate 53,052,655, forward strand.
AATGTATACTGATTCAAGTTCCTTAATTAGTATAAGCTCTAGCTAATCTGTGTATTCGTAGTAGTTAGCTTTCAAGATGTTCTGTTTATTCTACCAGCTTTCTACTCTATATAGATAGGAGAGATAAAAGGAATAATCAAAAAACTAACCTCAACATTAACGTGCCGAAGACTTGCAATGTGCTCTTCAATTTGCTCCACGGTGAATGTGTCTATCAATGACAAAACCTTTTCCTCTGACTCCTCAGGAATTTCTCCAGCAGTGTTCTCCGAACATGTTTCAACGGTTTCTTCTACAATCTGACTCTTGGCATGATCATACTCCAAATCCATTTCAGCATTCTCTTGTTGAGTGCCAATGATTGGCTCTTTCGATGAAGCTGGGTCATCAACAGGCTCCGTTTCACAATAATGTTCATTAGACACAGGGCAGTCTATTTGAACTTGAGTTGCACAGAGATTGTCAATCTCTGCACCTTTTGTTTCACTTTCAGAATATGAAGGTACATTCAGCTGCTGAGATTCTTCGTAATTTTCATGCGTTATGAGTGACTCGACTTCTGCCAAAGAATGAACGCAGTTCTCACCAAAATCTTCATCTTTTTGCAGGCCTTGAGGCTGTCCAAAAATGTCAATCTCAGTGCGCATAGCAAAGGAACTTTTCAAAGGACTAGGTCCAATCCGGGAAGGTCCAGGCAGTAACTGTGGCGCCAATTGAAGATAATTCTGGTCAAGTGACATTGGAGTGTTGACTCCCTCAGACATGGAAGATAGGCCGACGTTTTGATGAGGATCAAGTTGTTGAAACTGATTCATTTGATATGGCACACATTGCTGAAAACTTGGAATCTGCTCCTCAAATTGTTGCACGTTGTTTGAAGCCAATCTGCTATTTTGATAAGTTGTATATGATGGCATTCCATGGATCTCATGGACCAACCAAGGAGCCTGTACTGGAATAGATGGAATCCAATCTGAGTATGGGTATTGAGGTTCGTGTCCATGAATTGCAGGAAGGCCTAGTCTTGACTGTTGGTTCACTTCAAGTGGTACATGTTGCTGAAGTGCCACAGATGAACCGAAGCCATTTCCCAAATTAGACCCAAAATCAAACTGATTAAGATTTTGGTTATTCCCTGCAAGTAGGTTGGTATCATCAGAATCCAGTGAGACAAAAAGAAAAAAGGAAGATATTTAATGTCAATATCAATCATGTTGTTTTTAATCTACTTAGACAAAATGCGACTTCTTGAAGTCTCTATAGAGCATGCAATTTTTTTTCCTATGTCCATATAATGAAGGTATCATTTAGTTTCCTTTTGAGTGCATTTACGACAAATTCGTGCCAAGGTCGATCGATAATATTCCTAACATAGATATGTAGAAATTCATTAAGGAATTTCTCTTTGCTCTTTGAAACTAATTAATACGAATTCACAGACAAGAAAAAGCTGCATTCAAAAACTAACGAAAACACAAACATACCAGCACCCAATGAGTAATTGTGCATCATATTCCGCTCCATGCGTTGAACACCGCCGTGGGAAGCCCCTCCATTGAATCCCGAGGCATGTCCATTTTGAAAATGTACTGCAAAGGGAGATATAAAAAGCGTTAGAAGTTAATTGCCGACGATAAATATGAACCAAGAAAAACTAACCATGTACACTGCAAATAAGTATCATACCCTGGTTCTTTTGTAGGAACAGACATGTCATGGAAAGCGGCGGCGGGTGTGCGGTATGCTTGAGCTGCACTGGCAACAATGATGGTGCTTGATGAGGAGTTAAGCACGCCGGAGCCTTTCGTAAGGGATATTTTATCTAAAATATATTGCTTCAGCCTACCCAACAACGTCGTCGGATCCTCATATTCCTCCTGCGAATGGAACTCATGCAAAGGTGTGAGTCCATATGGATATTCATTCAAACACAATGTAAACAAAAGTTGTGAAACTATTGTATAACTAATTAGTTTAGATTTTAGAACTTCCATCAAATCAAGAGAAGTTGTAACATCAAGAGGAGAGCCATTCAAATCACTATCAAGTAAAATTTAGACTTCACTGCAGTTGGTTCCCCCCTCCATAAAGAACCAACATCATGACTAAAAAGCTTAACCAATAACATTATGACTGAAAGCAAATACAACATAAAATGGACGTAAAAGAAATGAGGATGCTAAGGTGAAGGTATGGTAAAACTCGTAAAGATTGAATAAGAAATACATAAACTCAAAAACAAGTAGGAGTAGCACCAATTGACACAAAGATGGAAAGACGGTTGCGATGGTTTAAACATCTGCAAAGACGGCCTACAAATGCCCCCACCAAAAATAATAATAATAATAACAACAACATACCTTTGTTTTGGCACTTGAAAATAGAGACAGCTCCACTCGAGTTACAGCACTGTGTAGATATTGCATGTTCAATTTTGCACCCCTTCCCTGCAATATGCATGTCTTTCTGTACAAGTGTATCAAAAAAAAAATTTCATAAGTTATGAACTTAAGATTTATATATTGACAATCTAAATAGAAATCACACGATCTGTTTGACGAAAAAAAATCACGATAATGTAACAACAAGGCCTTGAACATCAAAACACAAAACGTTCTCTATATTGTAAGAAAAAAAATCACCTATCACAGATACTAGGTTATTTTTCTTTAGCCCTAAACCCATCACACATATAGTCATAGTCTAAGATACTTTTGATTTTTGAATAAAAAATATAAAGAATACTTTCCATCCTAATCCAAGATAAATTAATAATTAAATTAACAGTACACCTAAAAGCTGTTTTTTTATGGAATTTGTCAAATCAAAATAATTAAAAGAAGTTGAAAAAGATGATAGAGTCATGATTATCAAAAAAAGAAAATGACTTACAAATTTTGTAGTACATATCGACGTACCCTGTCAACCCCAGGGTCTCTATGCCACCCAGGTTCTTGTACTTGCAAATTTTGAGGCAACGGAACTGGATTTTGAGCACCAGCATTGCTCGAGGATGAGTGTTGCTCTTGCGACATATTTTTTGATCTATACAAGATTTTCTGATTTTGTTTTGATCGAAGTCTATATGGAATTAATGCAAGTGAGCAAAAATGAGGAGTTTACAACGAAAAAAATATAGTTGTATTGACGTTTTTGCAACGAAAAAGTGAGGTTAATGCAAGTGAGCAAAAGTGAGGTTTTTGCAATGAATTCCGTCTCATCACAACTCTTTTCTTGGGGCAAAACTATCTACAACTTCACATAAACTTAATTCTTCGACTTGGACAACAACTCTAATTCCTTGTCTCCCCTCTTCGACAACAACTCCAACAACGCTGCTCTATCTCTCTCTCTTTATGTAAGTTCTCAATTGCTAATGAAGCTGTAGAGATAGGAATTGCTCCCAACAAATATTTTTTTATTAGACAAGGTTGATCTCCATTGACGTAGTATTTCATTAAGTGTTTTTTTTTTTGTGTTTTTTGCAATAAATTTATATATATATATATCTATGTGTCAATATAATAAAAGTGACAATTTCACGAATCACAAAACAACAACTTCAACTCTCGTCCGACTTCAACCCCAAAACAACAAACAAGTCTCCGTCTTCAACAACAACTTCAACCTCTCGTCCGAATCAGACTTCGACAACAATTTCACGAATCACGAATCACGAATCAAGCCGTCTACAACTCTTCGACTTCAACAACAACAACAATTTCTGCTACTCCGTCTTCCACAACAATCTGCATTCTCCGACTTCGACAACAACTATATCAACTTTTACTCCCCGTCTCCCCTCTTCCACAACAATTCTCTCAGTACTCTATCTCTTTGAATTAGACCTGAATCAATTCTATTCTATAGTTTTAATTAGACCTGATTTTGTGATTGGGTTTTTACATCTTTTGTTTTCATAAATCCCCTTTTATTTTTACTTTGATTTAAAGTTATAGTTTCAATTAGACCTGATTTTGTGATTGGGTTTTCACATGTTTTGTTTTCATAAATCCCCTTTTACTTTTACTTTGATTTAAAGTTTGATTGTTAAAGGATTTTTTATTCGATTTGTACATTAATTTTTTTTTCCTTTAGTGGTATTGGTGCTGAGAATTTTTTCTCATGGGTGTTTTAATTAAGCTTAAGTTCAAATTGAGAGTCTTTCCTTAATTTATTCTTGCATATGGATTGTTTAATTGATGCAATATATAGACGTTTGAACAATGAAGGAAAATAATGGCTTGAGTTTTTTTTTTTTTTTTTTTTTTTTTTTACAATAAGGAAAGGATGACTGTGAGGTGTTGATTAGCAACAAAAAAAAGGAAAAAAACATAATGTATAAGAGAGGTTTGTTTAATCTTTTGTGTTAATCTTGTGGAGTTAGTAAAACTTGCGATTACTTAAGTTATAAGTCATGCCTTTTGTTACTTTAATCATGCTTTTTAAATTTTTTATTATTTAAATGAGATACGATTAACTTCTTATAGAAAGTTGGCGTGCACTTTTGATTCTATTTGTTTCTCAACCTATAGTTAAAGAGTGTAATTTTAAATTTTCAGTTTTTATTTTTTAAATGCTTCTTTTGACTGATCATATCTACTAAATGACAAATCACCCCAAGGTCTAGGGTGTTACAACTCTATCTCCTTTTACATAAACTTTTTTCTCAAAACTTGGATTGTATGCATCTTGCTATTAGGTTCTCAAAGATCAATATAGAGTCAAAATTAAAGTGTACGAATTTTCATAAAGCAAATAGCTGACAAACACTTACAAGAACACAAAATAATTATTGAATAATGTTGAAGATGTATGGACCGAAAGTCAATCCCTCATTGATTAAATGAAACTTCAAAATAAAGTATATAAGTGATTAACTCCTCCCAACTAGCACCGAGAACTTTTGAGTTAAAACCCCACACTTAAAGTTGAAAGGTTGTTACAATATCGGTGCTAGATGAGATCCACGTGCTCGCTCACGCTTGTGCGGTGCGGCTTTGTGAGAGAATTTTGACATGGTATCAGAGCCCATGGTAACTTCTAACTTGCCCTACTAATTCTAAGTTTAAGTTGGATCATTTAATTCTAACTTGTCCTGCCTAGGCAAAGGGTGGCAATGAAGGAAGAGAAAAGAAGGCATGGCTTTGGTGTGTAAAAGCACTTTTGTTCACTCTGTATGCTTTTGTTTGTGACTGAATAACAAGACTTGAGGGTGATTCCTTCATTGCCGCTTAGATGGTCTTGTAATTTATTTGTCTGTTTGCACCTTCAAACTATAAGTTGGCGTCCAATATGCTTTACTGTAAGGACACCAAGAAGTTGCAACATTCCTTAGGTTAAGGCACCCTCCGAATTGTCTCAGGAATTCTTTTATTTCTTATTTATGAATGCTTGTGTATATACCTTGTTAAAATGCTTACTAATTGCACAAGTGTCCTGCATAAACAACAGTTATGAAGACTGTTATTAGTGGTCACAATTAAAGGTCTCATAAAATTAGAACCATCCTGGTGCAAAGATCCTGTGATTTTGTTCATGTTTGGAGACCTGCATCTCTCACCCAGCTACATTAAGTGAACACATCAAATATGTTATATTCCTAAAAATCTGAATGTAAGAATATGGAACAGTGATTGGAGTCAAATTTATATAAAGGTTAAAGTACTAGACTTCCGTGAAGCTGGTTGGTAGGTATTAAAAACATTATTTTGATTTTAATTCCCTAAATTGATATCAGATCATATCTTACAATTAGCAATGACAAATATGATTGCCTGGTGGGTGGACGTGCATGTGTTTTCCATATGAGGATGTGTATTTGATCCTAAGTGTGTTATTGTCTGATGTTCTGTGTTACTGCAGGAATATATCCATCAAATCATCCTTTGCTTGGACTGCAATACTATACTTGTGGGAAGCTTGAATGGTTAGTATAGTTATCCGTATCTGCTTTTACTGGTAATAGTTGCTTTGCACAAATCCTATAAAAAAAGTAGTTGCTTTCCACAACTTAAATTCTTCTTTTGTCTGTACTAACAGCCACACAAATGGCATGCCGGAAAGAATTTGAAGATTCTTTCCTCCTAGCAATGCCCTCTCGTTGGCTTTTTTTGGTTGAATAGATGTGACACCCGATGCTACAATTAGGGGTTTTATTTGTTATCCATTAATTTAGTTTACTTTAGATTTATTTAGTTCCTACGATGAAAGTAATATTTTACGCATTTCTACTAAATGACAAATCACCCCAAGGTCTAGGGTGTTACAACTCTATCTCCTTTTGCCGAAATTTTTTTCTCAAAACTTGGATTGTATGCATCTTGCTATTAGGTTCTCAAAGATCAATATAGAGCCAAAATTAAAGTGTACGAATTTTCATAAAGCAAATAAGCCGACAAACATTACAAGAACACAAAATAATTATTGAATAGTGTTGAAGATGTATGGACCGAAAGTCAGTCTCTCATCGATTAAATGAAACTTCAAAATAAGGTATAGAAGTGATTAACTCCTCCCAACTAGCACCGAGAACTTTTGAGTTAAAACCCCACACTTAAAGTTGAAAGGTTGTTACAATATCGGTGCTAGATGAGATCCACGTGCTCGCTCACGCTTGTGCGGTGCGGCTGTGAGAGAATTTTGACATGGTATCGGAGCCCATGGTTCAAATAAGACACAGGAGAAAAAAAAAATGAAAAAAAAACCCTTTGATCATGTGACTTTCGGTCCATGGGGAAGTATTGAAGATGTGTGGACCGAAAGTTAGTCCCACATCGATTAAATGAAACTTCAAAATGAAATATATAAGTGATTAACTCCTCCCAAGTAGCACCGAGGCCTTTTAAATTAAAACCCCACACCTAAAGTTGAAAGGTAGTTAAATTGGGGACAATATCGGTGCTAGCGGAGGAGATCCACGTGCTCACGCATGCGTGTAAGGCGCGGCCGTGAGAGAATTTTGACAAATAAAATATAAAATAAATACTTGCAAGAAGAAGCCATTTGCAAGAAAAAAACTTGTCATTGTCATTAACCAAATAACTTTCAAGATTCACTCTAATGGGTACTATCTTATAGGTTGGAGAGAGGGGAGCGGTTACTATTAGTCATAATTATAACTCTTTTTTTATAATTGCAAGGAATTATAGCTAGAGAGTGGTTAAACAATGCTATAACTCTTCATTATCCCATTGTTTATAACTCCTTTTTCCCATTAAAAAAGTAATCTATTTATGGAACCATATTATTGCTCATAAATGGTAATGTTGATAGTATTTAAATTTAAAAACATTAACATTCTCCCACTTGGACCACATGATTATTAGTTATATCTTATGGGACACTAACATGATACAATATCTCCCACTGTCCCACATGACTATCCAATCGTGATTTTGACAAAAACTTATAATTAAATACTTCACTTATGTGAATCATAGGGGTTATGTATCAATATAAGACATTTCCTTTCGCGTACTACAACATAAGTTACATATTTAATTACAATACATAATTTGAAACATAATGTCTGTGTCCTAGACTTTCCTAATTGCGTTATTCAATCCATAACATGTACATAAAATATGATATCAAGAATTAATATAAAAGCATATACTTTATGAGATGTCTCCTACAATAAATAGGTAAACAATTCTAACATTACTCATAAAACATCAAGAATTACAGCTATGGTCCATTCTTTGAACATTTTCCTTCAATGCATTTGGATGCAATACTTTCGTTAATGAATCTACAATCATATGATTTATGCTTTGTATTACTTGGACTCGTCCCTTTAGGGTCGAGTCCTCGTGTTGACACGGCACGGACACGAAAATGGGATGTGTGTCCAACCCTCCAACAATCACCATGGGTGCGGCATACTAGTGAAGAAGAACAAAGAAGAAGGCCTAATCGGATATGAAGATCAAGATCGAGATAGGTGATCCCATGCATGCCCATTCATCTTCTTCGTCTTTTGTTTCTACCACCCCAACCTCTTTGTATATCGATTTGCTTTGGCCTCTCTAATCGTTCCTTCTCTCGATATCTCGACCCTCTCTTTCTCTCAACTAACAAAAAATCACCTATCACGAGAAAAAAAAAAAAAAAATCACCTATCACGAAAAAAAAAAAATCGCCTATCACAGATACTAGGTTATTTTTCTTTAGTCCTAAACCCATCACACATATAGTCATAGTCTAAGATACTTTTGGTTTTTGAAAAAAAAAATATAAAGGATACTTTCCATCCTAATCCAAGATAAATTAATAATTAAATTAATAGTAGACCTAAAAGCTGTTTTTTTTTATGGAATTTGTGAAATCAAAATAATTAAAAGAAGTTCAAAAAGTTGAGAAAGTCATGATTATCAAAAAAGAAAATGACTTACAAATTTTGTAGCACATATCGACGTACCCTGTCAACCCCAGGGTCTCTATGCCACTCAGGTTCTTGTACTTGCAAATTTTGAGGCAACGGGACTGGATTTTGAGCACCAGCATTGCTCGGGGATGAGTGTTGCTCTTGCAACATATTTTTTGATCTAAACAAGATTTTTTGATTTTGTTTGGATCGAAGTCTATATAGAATTAATGCAAGTGAGCAAAAGCGAGGTATTTACAACGAAAAAAATATAGTTGTATTGAGGTTTTGCAATGAAAAAGAGAGGTTAATGCAAGTGAGCAAAAGCGAGGTTTTTTCAACGAAAAAAATATAGTTGTATTGAGGTTTTTGCAATGCGCACGTTCCCAATTTCTACGAATTCCATCTCATCCCAACTCTTGTCTTGGGGCAAAACTATTTACAACTCCACAGAATCTTAATTCTTCGACTTGGACAACAACTCTAATTCCTCGTCTCCCCTCTTCGACAACAACTCCAACAACGTTGCTCTATCTCTCTCTCTAAGTAAGTTCTCAATTGCTAATGAAGCTGTAGAGATAGGAATTGCTCTCAACAAATATTTTTTTATTGGACAAGGTTGATCTCCATTGACGTACAGGTTTGTATCTCTGCTCTTGAGTATTCCATTAAATGTTTTTTTTTTTTTTTTGCAACAAATATATATATATGTGTGTGTGTGTATATATCTATCAATATAATAAAAGTGAGATCACTTATATATATATATATATATATATATATATATCTATGTGTCAATATAATAAAAGTGAGATCACTTCAGAAATCAACTCCCCCAACTCTCCGTCTTCAACCCCAAAACAACAATCAAGTCTCCGTCTTCAACAACAACTTCAACCCCTCGTCCGAATCAGACTTCGACAATAATTTCACGAATCACGAATCAAGCCGTCTACAACTCTTCGACTTCAACAACAACTTCGAACTCTCGTCCGACTTCGGCTACCTCTCATCTGTTTCTTCAACATGCACACAATCTGCATTCTCCGACTTCGACAACAACTATATCAACTTTTACTCCCCGTCTCCCCTCTTCGACAACAATTCTCTCAGTACTCTATCTCTTTGAATTTGTTCAATCTCCATTGCAGGTAATGTCAAGAGTTTCAATTAGACCTGAATCAATTCTATTCTATAGTTTTAATTAGACCTGATTTTTTGATTGGGTTTTTACATGTTTTGTTTTCATAAATCCCCTTTTATTTTTACTTTGATTTAAAGTTTGATTGGTAAAGGATTTTTTATTTGATTTCTACATTAATTTTTTTTTTCTTTACTGATATTAGTCTTTGAGAATTTTTTTTTCTTATAGGTTTTTTTTTTTTTTGGTAATTTCTTATGGGTGTTTTAATTAAGCTTAAGTTCAAATCGAGAGTCTTTCCTTAATTTATTCTTGTATATGGATTGTTTAATTGATGCAATATATAGACGTTTGAACAATGAAGGAAAATAATGGCTTGAGTTTTTTTTTTTTTTTTTTTTTTTTTTTTTTTTTTTTTTACAATAAAGAAAGGATGACTGTGAGGTGTTGATTAGCAACAAAAAAAAGGAAAAAAACATAATGTATAAGAGAGGTTTGTTTAATCTTTTGTGTTAATCTTGTGGAGTTAGTAAAACTTGCGATTACTTAATTTATAAGTCATGCCTTTTGTTACTTTAATCATGCTTTTTAAATTTTTTATTATTTAAATGAGATACGATTAACTTCTTATAGAAAGTTGCGTGCACTTTTGATTCTATTTGTTTCTCAACCTATAGTTGAAGAGTGTAATTTTAAATTTTCAGTTTTTATTTTTTAAATGCTTCTTTTGACTGATCATATCTACTAAATGACAAATCACCCCAAGGTCTAGGGTGTTACAACTCTATCTCCTTTTACATAAACTTTTTTCTCAAAACTTGGATTGTATGCATCTTGCTATTAGGTTCTCAAAGATCAATATAGAGTCAAAATTAAAGTGTACGAATTTTCATAAAGCAAATAGTGACAAACACTTACAAGAACACAAAATAATTATTGAATAATGTTGAAGATGTATGGACCGAAAGTCAATCCCTCATTGATTAAATGGAACTTCAAAATAAAGTATATAAGTGATTAACTCCTCCCAACTAGCACCGAGAACTTTTGAGTTAAAACCCCACACTTAAAGTTGAAAGGTTGTTACAATATCGGTGCTAGATGAGATCCACGTGCTCGCTCACGCTTGTGCGGTGCGGCTGTGAGAGAGATTTTGACATGGTATCGAGCCCATGGTAACTTCTAACTTGCCCTACTAATTCTAAGTTTAAGTTGGATCATTTAATTCTAACTTGTCCTGCCTAGGCAAAGGGTGGCAATGAAGGAAGAGAAAAGAAGGCATGGCTTTGGTGTGTAAAAGCACTTTTGTTCACTCTGTATGCTTTTGTTTGTGACTGAATAACAAGACTTGAGGGTGATTCCTTCATTGCCGCTTAGATGGTCTTGTAATTTATTTGTCTGTTTGCACCTTCAAACTATAAGTTGGCGTCCAATATGCTTTACTGTAAGGACACCAAGAAGTTGCAACATTCCTTAGGTTAAGGCACCCTTCGAATTGTCTCAGGAATTCTTTTATTTCTTATTTATGAATGCTTGTGTATATACCTTGTTAAAATGCTTACTAATTGCACAAGTGTCCTGCATAAACAACAGTTATGAAGACTGTTATTAGTGGTCACAATTAAAGGTCTCATAAAATTAGAACCATCCTGGTGCAAAGATCCTGTGATTTTGTTCATGTTTGGAGACCTGCATCTCTCACCCAGCTACATTAAGTGAACACATCAAATATGTTATATTCCTAAAAATCTGAATGTAAGAATATGGAACAGTGATTGGAGTCAAATTTATATAAAGGTTAAAGTACTAGATTTCCGTGAAGCTGGTTGGTAGGTATTAAAAACATTATTTTGATTTTAATTCCCTAAATTGATATCAGATCATATCTTACAATTAGCAATGACAAATATGATTGCCTGGTGGGTGGACGTGCATGTGTTTTCCATATGAGGATGTGTATTTGATCCTAAGTGTGTTATTGTCTGATGTTCTGTGTTACTGCAGGAATATATCCATCAAATCATCCTTTGCTTGGACTGCAATACTATACTTGTGGGAAGCTTGAATGGTTAGTATAGTTATCCGTATCTGCTTTTCTTGGTAATAGTTGCTTTGCACAAATCCTATAAAAAAAGTAGTTGCTTTCCACAACTTAAATTCTTCTTTTGTCTGTACTAACAGCCACACAAATGGCATGCCGGAAAGAATTTGAAGATTCTTTCCTCCTAGCAATGCCCTCTCGTTGGCTTTTTTTGGTTGAATAGATGTGACACCCGATGCTACAATTAGGGGTTTTATTTGTTATCCATTAATTTAGTTTACTTTAGATTTATTTAGTTCCTACGATGAAAGTAATATTTTACGCATTTCTACTAAATGACAAATCACCCCAAGGTCTAGGGTGTTACAACTCTATCTCCTTTTGCCGAAATTTTTTCTCAAAACTTGGATTGTATGCATCTTGCTATTAGGTTCTCAAAGATCAATATAGAGCCAAAATTAAAGTGTACGAATTTTCATAAAGCAAATAAGCCGACAAACATTACAAGAACACAAAATAATTATTGAATAGTGTTGAAGATGTATGGACCGAAAGTCAGTCTCTCATCGATTAAATGAAACTTCAAAATAAAGTATAGAAGTGATTAACTCCTCCCAACTAGCACCGAGAAATTTTGAGTTAAAATTCCACGCTTAAAGTTGAAAGGTTGTTACAATATCGGTGCTAGATGAGATCCACGTGCTCGCTCACGCTTGTGCGGTGCGGCTGTGAGAGAATTTTGACATGGTATCGGAGCCCATGGTTCAAATAAGACCTGGGAGAAAAAAAAAATGAAAAAAAAAACCCTTGGATCATGTGACTTTCGGTCCATGGGGAAGTATTGAAGATTTGTGGACCGAAAGTTAGTCCCACATCGATTAAATGAAACTTCAAAATGAAATATATAAGTGATTAACTCCTCCCAAGTAGCACCGATGCCTTTTAAATTAAAACCCCACACCTAAAGTTGAAAGGTAGTTAAATTGGGGACAATATCGGTGCTAGCGGAGGAGATCCACGTGCTCACGCATGCGTGTAAGGCGCGGCCGTGAGAGAATTTTGACAAATAAAATATAAAATAAATACTTGCAAGAAGAAGCCATTTGCAAGAAAAAAACTTGTCATTGTCATTAACCAAATAACTTTCAAGATTCACTCTAATGGGTACTATCTTATAGGTTGGAGAGAGAGGGAGCGGTTACTATTAGTCATAATTATAACTCTTTTTTTATAATTGCAAGGAATTATAGCTAGAGAGTGGTTAAACAATGCTATAACTCTTCATTATCCCATTGTTTATAACTCCTTTTTCCCATTAAAAAAGTAATCTATTTATGGAACCATATTATTGCTCATAAATGGTAATGTTGATAGTATTTAAATTTAAAAACATTAACATTCTCCCACTTGGACCACATGATTATTAGTTATATCTTATGGGACACTAACATGATACAATATCTCCCACCTGTCCCACATGACTATCCAATCGTGATTTTGACAAAAACTTATAATTAAATACTTCACTTATGTGAATCATAGGGGTTATGTATCAATATAAGACATTTCCTTTCGCGTACTACAACATAAGTTACATATTTAATTACAATACATAATTTGAAACATAATGTCTGTGTCCTAGACTTTCCTAATTGCAGTTATTCAATCCATAACATGTACATAAAATATGATATCAAGAATTAATATAAAAGCATATACTTTATGAGATGTCTCCTACAATAAATAGGTAAACAATTCTAACATTACTCATAAAACATCAAGAATTACAGCTATGGTCCATTCTTTGAACATTTTCCTTCAATGCATTTGGATGCAATACTTTCGTTAATGAATCTACAATCATATGATTTATGCTTTGTATTACTTGGACTCGTCCCTTTAGGGTCGAGTCCTCGTGTTGACACGGCACACGGACACGAAAATGGGATGTGTGTCCAACCCTCCAACAATCACCATGGGTGCGGCATACTAGTGAAGAAGAACAAAGAAGAAGGCCTAATCGAGATATGAAGATCAAGATCGAGATAGGTGATCCCATGCATGCCCATTCATCTTCTTCGTCTTTTGTTTCTACCACCCCAACCTCTTTGTATATCGATTTGCTTGGCCTCTCTAATCGTTCCTTCTCTCGATATCTCGACCCTCTCTTTCTCTCAACTAACAAAAAATCACCTATCACGAGAAAAAAAAAAAAAAAATCACCTATCACGAAAAAAAAATCACCTATCACGATACTAGGTTATTTTTCTTTAGTCCTAAACCCATCACACATATAGTCATAGTCTAAGATACTTTTGGTTTTTGAAAAAAAAAATATAAAGGATACTTTCCATCCTAATCCAAGATAAATTAATAATTAAATTAATAGTAGTCCTAAAAGCTGTTTTTTTATGGAATTTGTGAAATCAAAATAATTAAAAGAAGTTCAAAAAGTTGAGAAAGTCATGATTATCAAAAAAGAAAATGACTTACAAATTTTGTAGCACATATCGACGTACCTGTCAACCCCCGGGGTCTCTATGCCACTCGGGTTCTTGTACTTGCAAATTTTGAGGCAACGGGAATTTGGATTTTGAGCACCAAAGCATTGCTCGGGGATGAGTGTTGCTCTTGCAACATATTTTTTGATCTAAACAAGATTTTTTGATTTTGTTTGGATCGAAGTCTATATAGAATTAATGCAAGTGAGCAAAAGCGAGGTATTTACAACGAAAAAATATAGTTGTATTGAGGTTTTGCAATGAAAAAGAGAGGTTAATGCAAGTGAGCAAAAGCGAGGTTTTTCAACGAAAAAAATATAGTTGTATTGAGGTTTTTGCAATGCGCACGTTCCCAATTTCTACGAATTCCATCTCATCCCAACTCTTGTCTTGGGGCAAAACTATTTACAACTCCACAGAATCTTAATTCTTCGACTTGGACAACAACTCTAATTCCTCGTCTCCCTCTTCGACAACAACTCCAACAACGCTGCTCTATCTCTCTCTCTAATTAAGTTCTCAATTGCTTACAAAAAGAATCAATGACGATAACCACAATCTGGAGATCTTTTTTCTTTCCTATATTATTCTGTTCATAATGCTATTACTTGGAGAAGTCATTTGTTAGGACAGTTCATCTATAATTTTTATATCCCGAGTGCACTTTATTTTAACCTCTACTTAAACAATTAATTATTCTACAAGTCTTTATACTTCATCCTGTTTGGGGTACTACTAATCTTGTACTAGATTTAAAATTTTCATTCGCTACTTCTCCATAGTCCATCCTAACTTGATATTTTTTTTTCCAATCAATTCCAACAAAAATGTGAAGCACATTCCCAACACATGCAATACTCACACTCTGGGGTAAAACCTTTCACATACTGGGGTACAAATACTCACACTCTATATAGTCTATGATGTCAATACTAGGAATTGTGACGATGACTCTTTTTTAATGTATTCCTCTGTGGCCCAAATAACTGTTAAACTCTTTTATGAGTTTGTTGTGGGGGTTAGGGTTACTCCATTTATATATCATTCAACCACTCTCTAGCTCTTTGTACGTTCTGCCTTTTCGGTTAGTTTCTCTTGCTTGCCTTTTTCTACACTCAATACTCACTTTCAAAACTAAATGAATGTATAAATCAAGGTACATTCATAACCTTTCATTCTCATCAAATGATACTGATGCATTTTCTATTTTATGATATTACAATTATTAATCCGAAAATGTTAAATCTTCAAAAGTATAAATTGTGAGTAATTATCTGAGCGATGGTGTGATGGATTGCTGGGAGACCTTGTTCTTAAAGAGAGGCATTCGAAGGACATCCAAGATTTCAAAATTGCATGGAATGCAACTGTTTTGGTAGGTTACTTCTGCAAACAAAAAGAAAAAGATAGGTTGTATTAGTCCTTATTTACATGTATTACATTGTAAATGTACATGTAGAGGTATATATGTCACCTAAGTAAGGAAGCAATATAATCACAGAAAAATACGGCTGTGCAAGAAATCTGCCTAGTCTTTCTAATCTCCTTTAATGTAGCCTGGAATTCCTATATTTATGGTCAGGAAAATATTTCCTATTCCAAAAACTTTGTTCCAATATTATTGGATGTCTCCGAAGAGACTATTCCAACAACTTTGTTTTGTATGGCTTGAGAAAAAGTATGGAGTTTTCAAAGAGTAGAGAATGATCAATACTATGATCAAGCATAAAGCAGCATCAGGTATGAACATGGCCAAAAGCTTGGGTAGCTATTATGAAGACTGTTATTTGTGGTCACAATTAAAGGTCTCCTAAAATTAGAACCATCCTGGTGCAAAGATCCTGAGATTTTGTTCTTGTTTGGAGGCCTGCATCTCTTACCCAGTTACATTAAGTGAACACATCAAATATGTTATATTCCTAAAAATCTGAATGTAAGAATATGGAACAGTGATTGGAGT
Organism: Stephania japonica; assembly: GCA_039657345.1. Classification (NCBI taxonomy): domain Eukaryota; kingdom Viridiplantae; phylum Streptophyta; class Magnoliopsida; order Ranunculales; family Menispermaceae; genus Stephania; species Stephania japonica. Next base: position 53,068,666 of record CM077558.1, read on the forward strand.
CAAATTTACATAAAGGTTAAAGTACTAGACTTCCGTGAAGCTGGTTGGAAGGTATTAAAAACATTATTTTGGTTTTAATTCCCTAAATTGATATCAGATCATATCTTACAATTAGCAATGACAAATATGATTGCCTGGAGGGTGGACGTGCATGTGTTTTCCACATGAGAATGTGTATTTGATCCTAAGTGTGTTACTGTCTGATGTTCTGTGTTACTGCAGGAATATATCCATCAATTCATCCTTTGCTTGGACTGCAATACTATAGTTGTGGGAAGCTTGAATGGTTAGTATAGTTATCCGTATCTGCTTTTACTGGTAATAGTTGCTTTGCACAAGTCCTATAAAAAAAGTAGTTGCTTAACCAAAAAGCATGATTGTAGCAATAATAAGTTCCTTAACCAAAAAGCATGATTAGTGGCCTAAAATGAAGTTCCTTAACCAAAAAGCATGATTAGTGGCCTCAAAACAAACCACAAGTTCAGGTTCTATAGTGATTGTTGCAATAATAATTTGTTTTGCTTTTTTCTAGGAAATTGCTCCTTCAACTAAGTAGGAGAAACATATATCTAAAAGTAGACTTTTTTCTATTATGACATCAAACAAAGTCTGAATCTGCATAACTAAAATCTTTAAAATGTTCAAACTTTCTATATGTGAGCATGTAATCTGATGTTCATTTCATCCTTGCAATACGCAACACTTTCTTTGCAGCTTTCTAGCAGTCCATGCCAGGATTACTTTGGTATCTCCAAGCATACCCACTGCATAATTGATATTTGTTCTGGTACGTATTTATTCATACACTAGACTTCCTACTACAAAAGCATAAGAAATTCTTTCCATTTGTGTGTGTTCCCATTCATCCTTTGGGCATTGCATAAGACTTAACTTGTCTCCATTTTGAATAGGCCTTATGTTGGCTGAACATTATCCATATTAAATCTTTCAAAAACCTTTACTATATTAGCTTTTTGAGACAATCCCAGTAATTCACGTAACCGATCTCGAGAAATTTCGATACCTATGTCATAGTGTGCCTCAACCCATATCTTTCATTTTAAAATTTTTTGAGAGAATTCTTGGTGTCAAACAAGAGACCAATATCATTATTGGCAAGCAAAAAGCTCACCTTCAATCTGTGCAGCATGGTTCCTTTACCCTTGATAAGGTCGTCTTTGATACCATAATGAGTAATCCCATTGTGACTGGATTTCTGAAGCGAAGCACCATATGGCCATTAGTAAAATCATCATGCAACACAAGACTATAATGAGTTTGCCCCGAAACAAGGCGATCACACCAGTGTACATCTGAATGCACAAGTTGACAAGAACTGTAACTACAAAAATGCTCAAGGCAGCACGTTTTTGAAGCATTCGGATGTCCTGCAAGTTCTGAGGGAGGGCATGAAGAAGCCCATGCATATGCATATCAAAGTTTTACAGCTATAGAAAGAAGAGTTAGGGTGATCGAATTAATTTGAGAGAGAAGAACCGACATGGTAACCATTTCTTTCTACATCGAAAACCAGCAAAAACGTCATGAAGAATGACAAGTAGACAAGACAAAGCGGCCCCTGTTACGTATAAACCGATCAAAGGCACCAGAGAAGAATAATTAGAATCATCTAAATTTCCATCCACACAGTTCCCCCTCCCCCCATTTTTTTTTTTTTATTTTTTTCTCTCAATCACTTTGATCTTCCTAGATCAACCTACACAACGAGCAGCTATAGTTTCAGTTGCCTAGTATGTAATTGGTTGGTACTATATGCAAGTAATGGTGCTAATTGAGTCAATTAATAATACCTATACATTGATAAAGTGGATGTAAAAATATGGAGCAATGTTGTGGAAAATGTATCCTTGACTAGGAACTTCAATAAACAATCCTACCTACAATTATGTTGTTCTTCTTTTTTCTTTGTTAATATATATTCTGATATACTTTTGCTTTTGCCTAGAAATTGCATTATTTAATGAGTGTAAGTTGGATTCATGATCAACAATGCAAACTGCTTCAACTTGTTCACACTTCTTTACGTATTGGCTCCTGGCCTTGAATAATACTTCATGTACTTGATTGTCAAACATAAGAATCCCATGCATACGCTGTTAATTTTAACTGTTCATTTGGTCAAAACATAAATGTTAATCAAACTTGATGTAGCATTGAATCTTGTGATGATAACCAATTCATCTCACATATAGTTAGAGGGATTTTTTTAGTAATCTGATGGTCCCATTTACTAGTTGTTCCATTTTGCAAACAACTTTCAAGGCGAATTTCACTATCTCCTCGCAATCTTCGGCATTGCTTTCAATGATGACTTTGAATATGGCATTTGGCAATTTAACAAGGAACTCCATCACCATGTCAACGTATAATTGTTCTATGTAGCGGTACAAGTCCCTAGCGATTCATGAGCTTGACCTTGTATGAAGTCTGTCATCATGGCATATAATCAGACCGCAACTCTTTCTTCAGTCCTTCAATGGCTTCTGTCACTCGGTCTAATTAAGATCTTGGATATAGAAATGAATCAGGTACATGATATCTGGCAATTTTGGCAAGAAGGATGCGAAAATCACCTCCTTTCCACATTGCTTTTGCAAGCATGGATTTCTTCTTGTTCTCAAAGCTTGAAGAACTCATTTTCTTGTCAACAAAATCAAGGATTTCAAACACTTCATCCAACGAGCTCGATAGATCAGATCGAAGTTTTTAAAAAACTCGATTGACCAAATCGACTTTGAGAAGATGGTGCCAAAATGGTAGCAGTTTTGACAAGGAGTACTACAGATAAAGAAGATACTTGATACCCTGGCCTTTTGGAGTTATAGTGAGCTTTCAACTGCGGAACAAGGGACTCATCTTGAGTCGGCAGAGAGACCTTTGATAGAATCTTAATGAGTTGGTCTGATGCTTTGGCTTTCTCTATTCCTCTCTCCATGTCATTGAACCCTTTCTTCAATGTCCACTCGTCCAAACCATTTTCTTCCTCATCATCAATCAATTCCTTAAATTCTTTCATTGCTTCTTCTCTCACATCATCCGGCGGATCACAGCAATCCTCAAAAAAATCTTCAATCCATATCTCAAAGGGAATACACATGACCGTAGGAATCGATGAAATCAACTTAAAAACGTACACGCCTACGGTCTTTGCGTAAAATATTAAGTAGAACATAGAACCTGTTTGAACTATTGGCTTGTAAGCTATTATTGTTTCTGCATCCTCAACTCCATCCCTTAGTATATCAGGCCCATCAACTAATATTAGATGACTAATCAAAGTCAATTGCCTAAAGATGATGGCTAAACCGCCGACAACTGTTGTGATGACTTGGGTAACGACTATGGTCATCATCAACCATTTATAAACAGATACTGATCCTTTGCAAAACTCCAATCTCTTAAAGTTTAAAATGTAGCCTTCAATAGAATAACTAAAGAAAGCATACAAATTATGCACACAAAAGTACTTAACCGCGGTCTGCAAAGCCTAAATTGAGGGTTGAAGTTATAGCTGCGAAAATAACTCACCTTCAACCAGTGTAGCATGCTTTTTTACCTTTCGAAATGTTTTCTTTGATAGCATCATGAGAAACCTCATTCTGGATATGTATTTCTGAAGCAAAGCACCAAAATGCCATTAGTAAAACCATCATGCAACACATGATTGTGATGTGTTCAGCTCGAAACATGATGATTACACCAGTGTGCATTTGGATGCAAATGTTGACAACAACTGTAACTACAAATATGGTTAAAGCAAACATGTTACTGACATTCAGATTCCGTGTATGTCCCTATGGATGGCATGAAGAAGCCCATGGATATGCATATCAAAGCAGTGCCAGTAAGCTTAGATAACTGATCTTGAACCCGGGGCATCGGACTTGTGAGATCCACTGGAAGTTTTGCAACTATAGAAAGGAGAGTCAAGGTGATTGAATTGAGAGAGAAGAATCGACAAGGCAACCACCTCTTCCTATTTCGAAAACCAGCATAAACATCAACAAGAATGAATGACAAACATACCAAAGTAGCCCCCATTATGTATAATCCGATCACAGGCACCGAAGAAGAATAGCTCGAATCATCTAACACACAGTTCCCTTGACTCCCCATTTTTCTCCTCTTTCTTGCTCTTCCTATTGAGATTTCTTGATCAATTTGATCTTCTATTACCTGCCTACCCAGTTATACATATATTTTTTTTTCATTTATTTGGTTGATTCTTATTTAATTATGGCTTGCCATACTGATAGCTACGATATCATTATTAATATTTCAATAGAGAAACTGGAACAAAAATTATAGCTAAAGTCAATGCCAGAGTCATAATCTCATATGATTAGAGAAAGTAGCCATGTAGTCAACCACCTGCAGCATGATTGATTGATCCTGTACAAAATTCGAAGGCATTGCTTCAGTCTAAAGTTTGTGAATCATAGATTTATTGAAAAGATCTTGCTTATGTAGGAGGCTGCAAATGTAAATCAAAACAAAAGGCCAAACGAGTAATAGCAAATTGAATCGTGAAATTGTTTTTATTTGTCTATCAACTTGGACAACTTGGATTATTTCAATCACTAACATTGGTTAAACCTATAATATATTTTATGAATGGCCATTTATAATTTGGTGAACTGAATTTTGTTGGATCTATATTTAATTAATGTTCCTCATTGACATTGTTTATATAATCATCAAATTCCTCTGAGCTGCAAGTTCCTCCCACTTGCCTTGTTTTTTTTTTTTTTTTTTTTTTTTTTTTTTTTTTTTTGTCTTATAAAAGTCTAATCGTGTTACTTGTATGTCGTATCTATAAACTGTGAACTTAGGTTCTCTTGACTTTGTTTATGGTAGCCATACTGCTATATGATTTTTAAGTCTCTTTACCATGTCAAATATCATGTTGAGCCATTCAAATAACACTTAATATAGTCTGAGAAACTACACAAGTATTTGCAGAAAAGAAAACAACATAGGAACTAATTTTACTTATACTCTTTATATACGTAATACATGTGAAATATACAAACTGCTTATTCAATCTGAATTATTTCATCTTGGGATGTAGCAGAACCAGAGGGACCGCCTAAATCCATGTCACCAGTGGTACTTGTGTTACCTCCAACTGATGACCTAAACCTCCTCCTACTAGGAGCTTCATCTGATATCAAGTGTGTAATAGTAGTTCCTTCGGGAAATGACCATTGAACAAGGCCCTCTAGTTGTTCAAATTTGTGGAGAACTCTCAAGGCCGATTTTATTATTTTCTCACACTCTTCCGTATGGCATTCGACAATTTCTTTGAATATCGCATTTGGCAATTGAACGAGATGCTCATTTAACATATCGACATATAGTTGTTCCAAATACCTGTACAAGTCTTCAATTGATCCATGAACTCGGCGCCTCATTATGAATTCCGTGATGATGGCCAATTCGTTCTGAATGTAATCAGCTGGTAATTCTTCTTTCAGTCGTCTAATGATCGCAATTGCTTGGATAAATTGAGATTGAGACTCAGACGTCTCCATTTTCGACTTCTTCAATATTTTGGGAAGCAAGTGACTGCTGAACTTATCACTTTTCAATAGTGCTTCTGCAAGCTTAGACTTCTTTTTTCTCTCAAAGGTTGATGGATTCATTTTCCTTTGAACAAACTGAATGATTTCAAAGACTTCACTCAATGAGTTTAGAAGTAGAGATCCACTCAAAGCAGATGGTATGGAAATGGCAGTGACTCTCGCGACAAGTACTATTGAAAGTGGGGACACTTCATAGCCTGGCCTCTCTGAATCATAGAAGCTCCTTAATAAATCCGCTAGTGACTCTTGAGATACCGATGGACGAGTTTTGGATAGGAGTTCCTTCAGATGATTCAATGTATTAGGCTTGTTTCCTGCAATCCATCTTTTCATGTCTTTGACTCCTTGTCTTAATGTCCACTTATCGAATCCCTTTTTATCCATTACAATCAAATCCATGAACTTTTGCATGTCTTCGTCACCCATGGTTTCTTCTCCAATGCCAACACAACCTAGACATAATACAACTACAAATGGAAAATAAAAATAACTGTCATCAACCTAATGATATACTCCATGACAATACTCACAACTTTAATACACGAATCTTGAACACCACTTGAAGTATTGGACTGCAAAGTATCACATGATCTGCATCTATAACTCGTTCTTGGTATGCTCTAAAGTCACGCGACGGTAGAAGATTAAACCATGTAATGAATCTAAGGAAAGTGCCTAGACCAGCAACAGCGGCAGTGATGATTTGGCTAACAACTAGAGCTCTCATCGACCATTTATAATCAGAAACTCCATCACCACAAGACTTCAAGTCTTTAGAAACAAGCGAGCGACCTACGGTTTGGATTAGAACAACTGAACAGAGAAAAGAAATCATGCTCACACAAACATTGATCACAGTTTTGTATATCACATGAAATTGAGGGTCTGAATTGTAGGTACACAAATAACACTTCTGTAACCTATAGAACATACTCTTTTACCCCTTCGTCAGGTGACCTTTGATACCATCAACAGAAGCCTCTTTTTCGTTATGGACATATAAAGTGCAAAACCATAGTGTAATCAGTAATACAATCATGCTACACATGATTAAAATGTGTTCTGCACGAAACAAAATGATCACTCTGGTGTGCATTTGAATGCAAATATTGACAACAACAGTGATCACTAATATGCTCAAAGCGATCATGTTTGTGAAGCATTCGGAATAGCTGTACATTCCCAGGGATGGCATGAAGAATCCCATAGAATTGCACATCAAGGCAGTACCGGTAAGCTTAGATAATTGATCTTGAACACCTGGCATCGAAGTTGTTAGATCTACTGGAAGTTTTACAGCTATAGACAAAAGAGTCAAGGTGACGGAGTTTAGAGGAAAAGTCGACAAGGTAGCCATCTCTTCCTATTGCGAAAGCCAGCAAAAATATCAGTAAGGATGAATAGTAAACATACCAAAGTAGCAACTGTTATGTACAAACCGATTATAGGCATTGGAGATGAATAGTTTGAATTATCTAACTTCCCATCTATGCAGTTATTGCCAAATCCCTCCATTTCCTTTTTCTTCTAGTTTCTCTACCTCTTGAGATATCTTGATTTGATCTTCTTTCATAAAGCTAATGATTGGTGATGAATTTATTTGGCATATATAATATTTAATCCAACCATTGCTCTTTGGTCTTTGCTTAACTGATGAGGACAAAAATTGAGCATTGTGTATATCGAATGAAGTTTTCGACTTTGTGAGGTATAAAGACAAAAGCGACACTCTAAGAAAATACTAAACCTTAATCAAAGAGTTTGTAGATTTGTCTCTTTTCAAACTGCTTTTCTACCACGGCTTCTCTAGATTAAGCAAGAAAATTTTGAGCATTACCCTCCATCCAAATTTCAACTAGCTATAGAATTTTCATTGATTTTGGTGGATTATATATTTTATGTAAAGCGTATTTGCGTATTTGAAATGTATCATCGATTATCAAAGTGGTCCTTTGCTGAATATCTAAGGTGGTAATGGAGTACTGTAGTGCAGCTTTTTCTGCTAGTGAAAATGAAGTGTTTGTCATTAATACACTGGATTGATGTATTTCCTATGAAGCTACATATTCATCTCAATGACTCTGACCTCTTTTTCTTTAATGCACACATATGCAGTACATGGCAAGCTTAATTATACATTCAACTTACACAACTTGGATTCTTCACTTGTGCTTAAGCTATGAAGAATGTTTGCTTTCAACAGTCACACATTAGGAAGTTCGTCGGATACAAAATGAGTAATTGTAGTTCCGACAGGGAATGACCAAGGAACGAGGGGCTCTAATTGTTCCATTTTGCAAAGAAGTTTCAAGGCAGATTTCACAGTCTTCTCGTAGTCTTCGGCATTGCTTTCGATGATTTGTTTGAATATGGCATTTGGTAATTGAACCATAAACTCCTTAACTATCTCAACATACAGTTGTTCCATGTAGCCAAATAATGCATCAATGGATTCATAAGCTCAACCTTGTATGAAGTCTGTCATCATTGCCAATTCATCTCTTATGTAATCCGGACGCATGACTTCTTTTAGCTCTTTGATGATCCCAATTGCTTGTTCCAATGGAGATTGATTTCGAAATGCATCATTAATATTCCCAAACTTTTCGACAATTTCGTAGAAAAGGGTGTTAAAGTTGTCACGTGCCCATAATGCTTCCGCGAGCACATGTTTCTTCTTGTTCTCCAAGCTTGAAGAACTCATTTTCTGTCTACGAATTGAATGATTTCGAATACTTCATACAAGGAGCTTGATATAGACTCACTCAAAGCTGATGGTATACAAATGGTAGCAATTCTGTTGATAATTTTTGGAATTAAAAATAAAAACAGGAAGCTAAACAAAAACAGAGATGTTCTCTTTATTCTCATTTTTTTTTTTTTTTAATGATGGAGTACACATTTATAAGCATTCACACTAACTGATTTTTTACTTGGTACACGCCATTAACAATAAATAGTTGAGTAACCACTTACTACCTTAACTCTAATCATGACACATGTCCCAAACTCATTCAAACTCATTCTAATTAAACTACCCAAACTCATTCAAACTCATTCTAACTAAACTACCTTGACTCTAATCATGACACACAATGTCACACATAACATTAATACCCATGCATCTGAATTTGAATCATATTCTAACATTCCCCCTTGATTCAAATTTCCTACAAGTGAAATAGAAAAATATAAATCAAACTTTTAAGTTTTGCAAAGCACGTCTCTTCGCATACTTCAATTCAATGGTTATTTGAAACACTTCTCTTCAACTTTCTTAGAGCACTTCTCTCCATAAAACTCATATGTTGCACTTCTCATCGCTTGCTAAAAAAGATCTTCTTCGATGGTTGACTCCACCAATTTTGTGTGCTCTTCTTTCTTTAACCTGCAATACTTTTGTACATGACCAAATTTCTTACAATTGTAGCACTGTGGCTTGCCTTTATGCCAACAATCATTTTCATCATGGTCCATCTTCTTGCAAAACACATTACTTCACACTTCTTGATTTCATGAAGCCCATGTCTACATGACGATGATGCACTTGCATCACCCGTCTTGGAGCACTTGTCTCCAAATAACCTCATATGATGCCCTTGTCATCACACTCTCATATCTTCTTCAGCGGTCATCGGCATCACGCACTCGCACTCTCATGTTGGAGCTTCCCGGAACTGCCTTTGTCTTCACTTTCTTCGCAACACTTCTTCACGATCTATTTTTGCAGCACTTCTCCGCAAACTAGCCTTAAGATTGAACCGTCGACTCTGATACCATGTTGATAATTTTTGGAATTAAAAATAAAAACAGGAAGCTAAACAAAAACAGAGATGTTCTCTTTATTCTCATTTTTTTTTTTAATGATGGAGTACACATTTATAAGCATCCACACTAACTGATTTTTGACTTGGTACACACCATTAACAATAAATAGTTGAGTAACCACTTACTACCTTAACTCTAATCATGACACATGTCCCAAACTCATTCAAACTCATTCTAACTAAACTACCCAAACTCATTCAAACTCATTCTAACTAAACTACCTTGACTCTAATCATAACACACAATGTCACACATAACATTAATACCCATGCATCTGAATTTGAATCATATTCTAACAAATTCTTACTAGAAGAACTATGGTGAGAGAGAAGACTTGATACCCTGGCCTTACTAAATCAAAGTGAGCTTTTAACTGGAGAAAAGGAAAATTTTCTTGATATGATGGAGGAATCTTTGATAGGAGTTTAATGAGTTGATTTAAGGCCTTGGTTTTCTCTGTCTATATTTTCATGTCATTCACACCTTTCCTTAATGTCCACTTATCCAATGCCATCTCTCCCTCATGAATTAAATCCTTAAATTCTTCAACTACTTCTTCATTCTGATTTTTATGACTATTGCGACAACTTCCAAAATATGATTTGAATTCTTTAATGAGCCACCCAAAAAACCCATCCAAATATGCAAATGGACATGCAACTAAGAAGGAAATTGAAATAACGAGCATTTCGATTATGAACCTCGAAAAGCAAACTACGTATAGCAAACAACTAAATTCAAATATTTGATTGCAAGCTATTATAGTTTTTACATCTTTAACACCATCTTGTAATTTTCCAAATTCATCAGTTAGCACACAACCAATCAAACTGAGTTGTCTGAAGGTGATGGCTAAACTTCCTGATATAATTGTGATGATTTGACTAATAACTATAGTCCTCATTGACCATTTATAAACAGATGGCGATTCTTCGCAGAATTCTAACTTTTTAGAAACCAGAGTTTGAAATGTGACCTTGAATATAACAACTGGACAAATCACACATAATACAGTTATAAATTTACTCAACGGCCGTCTGCAAAGCATAAACTGAGGGTTGGAATTATAACTCCACAAATAGCTCAGCTTCAACCTGTGTAGCATGCTTTTTTGCCCTTCACAAAGTTTTCTTTGATGCAATCACGAGAAAACTCATTGTCTTATATGGATTTCTAAAGCTGAGTACCAAAGCGCCATTAGTAAAATCATCATGCAACACAAGACTATAATGTGTTCGGCTCGAAACAAAATGATCACACCAGTGTGCATCTGAATGCAAATATTGACAACAATTGTAACCACAAATATGCTCAATGCAACCATGTTACTGAAGCGTTCAGATTCCCTATAAGTTCCTAGGGAAGGCATGCAGAAGCCCATGCATATGCATATCAAAGCAGTACCAGTAAGCTTAGATAATTGATCTTGAACACGGGGCATCGGACTTGTGAGATCGAGTGGAAGTTTTATGGCTACAGAAAGAAGTGCCAGGGTGACTGAATTGAGAGAAAAGAACTTACAAGAAAACCATCTCTTTTTATTTCGAAAACCAGCAAAAACGTCAAGAAGAATGAAAAATAAACATACCAAAGTGGCCCTGTTATGTATAAGCCAATCAAAGGCACCGGAGCAGAATAACTCGAATCATCTAATTTTCCATCGACACAGATCCCCATTTCCTCCTTTCTCTTGCTGTTTATTGAGCTGCCTCGTTTTGAATTATTACTTGTTTTTATGTTCTATAATACTTGGTTGAATCTATATGCATTTAATCAATGGTCTTATACAAGTTGGTTAACTAATTTTTTTTATCTTTTGTTTGTTCTTTTTTAATCTATTTTTAAATAACGATCCTCATTGACATTGTAATATAATTACAAATTTCTCCATCTGCAAGTTGCTTCCCACTTGCGTTGGTTTTTCCTTGTCTTTTAAAAATCTTTAGTATTGTGACTTGTTCCAAGTAATGAACTGGGAACACATTGTTTCTTGATTTTAAAATATAGTCATGCTTTTTTACCCAAAAAAAATGTATAGTCATGCTTATCTATGAGTTTCCTTTTGGGCCTCTTTACTTTGTCAAATATCATATTTTCAACCATTTAATCACTTTTCTTTAGTTAGAGAAAGTACATAAGTATTTGCCAAGCAAACAACATTGATTTTCTTAACATTTTCATACATATAAAGCATATCGCGAACTCATTCAACCTCAATTATCTCATCTCGGGCTGTTTTAGAATCAGATTGATTACCACAATCCCTGCCAATGTTATGCATGCTACCAGCAGCTGTCATGAAACTCTTCATGGCAGTACCTTCATCTGATATCAAGTGAGAAATATTAGTTCCCTCAGGAAAAGACCATGGAACAACGCCCTCTAACTGTTTGATTTTGCTGAAAATTTTCAAGACCGATTTTATCCTTTTCTCACACTCTTCCGGATGACATTCGACAATTTCTTTGAATATTGCATGTGGCAATTGAATAAGATATTCAATTGAAATATCAACAAATAATCGTTCTAAACACTCGTATAAGTCTTCAATTGATCCATGAACTTGGTGGTTCAGTATGAATTCTGTGATGATAGCCAATTCCTCCCGAACATAATCAGTGGGAAGTTCTCTTTTTAATCCTCTTAGGATCTCAATTGCTTGGGCCAACTGAGAATCGGATTCAGAATCAGATTCTGGCATCTTCATTGTCAATTTCTTCATTATTTTGGGAAGCAAATGTCTACTGAACTTATCGCTTTTCAATAATGCTTCTGCAAGCTTAGTCTTCTTTTTATTCTCAAAGGCTGGACTCATTTTCCTATCAACAAATTGAATGACTTCGAAGATTTCACTCAATGAGCTTAGCAGTAGAGATCCACTTAAAGAAGACGGTACGGAAATGTCGGTGATTCTTGCAACAAGTACTAATGAAAGTGTGGACATTTCATAACCTGGCCTTTTTGAATCACAAAACTTTCTTAACAGGTGTGCTAGTGACTCATGAGATACTGTCGTCGGAGGAGTTTTTGATAGGATTTTCTTCGAATGATTTAATGAGTTGGGCTTGTTTCCTTCAATCCATCTTTTCATGTCTTTCACTCCTTCGTGTAATGTCCACTTTTCTAGTCCCCTTTTTTCATTTTCAATCAAATCCTTAAATTTTTCTATGTCTTCATCATGTCTGATTTTCTTTTTAAAATATTTATTTCTCAAAGATAATAACACAACCACATAGGGAAACATGACCAGAAATGCTATCCACTTCATGAAGAAGTTCATGACAATCTTTACAACTGTTGCACAGGAATCCTGAATGCCACTTCGCAATATTGGATTTCGAAGAATCACATAATCTGTATCTTTAAATTCTTCTTGATACGCTTTGAAGTCACGCGAGGGTAGAAGAATAAACCATGTAAGGAATCTAAGAAATGTGCCAAGACCAGCAACAATAACAGTGACGAGTTGGCTAACAACTACAGCTCTCATTGACCATTTATAATCAGGAACTCCATATGCACAAGGCTCCGAGACTTTAGGAACAAGTGATCCTACTGCACTTAGGATTATAACAACTGAACATAGAGTGCAAATCATGCTCACAAAAACATTATACACAGTTTTGCAGATCATATGAAATTGAGGGTCTGAACTGTAACTATACAAGTAACACATTTGTAGTATGTAGAACATACTTTTTCGCCCATTTGTAAGGCAATCTTTGATACTGTCAATAGAAGCCTCTTTTTCATTGTGGACATATAAAAAGCAAAACCATAGGGTCATCAGTAATATGATCATGCTACACAAAATCAAATTATGTTGGACTCGAAACAAAAAGATCACGCCAGTGTGCATTTGAATGCAAATGTTGACGACAACAGTGACTGCTAATATGCTCAAAGCGATCATGTTTGTGAAGCATTCGGAGTATGTGTTCGTTCCAAGGGATGGCATGAAGAATGCCATGGAATTACATATTAAGGCTGTACCGGTAAGCTTAGATAATTGATCTTGAACACCGGGCATCGGACTTGTAAGATCTACCGGAAGTTTTACGGCTATAGACAGAAGAGTCAAGGTGACTGAATTGAGAGAGAAAAACCGGCAAGGTAGCCATCTCTTTCTATTGCGAAAACCAACAGAAACATCAACAAGAATGAAAAACAGACATACCAAAGTGGCTGCTGTAATGTATAAACCGATCAGAGGCATTGGAGAAGAATAGTTTGAATCGTCTAACGCTCCATATGCACATTTATTGACTTTCTCCTCCATTCTTTCTCCTTTGAATTTCTCTAATTCTTGAGGTATCTAAATTTGATCTTCATTTGATCTAGCCGGCCAGTACTGATAAGGTTTAAGAGGCATGTATAATATATTAGCCAACCTGTCCAATGTGCTAATTTGGCTCTTTGTTTAATTTGATGAGGACAAATGATGCTTTGAATCTATCGAAAGGGACTTTTGATTGTGAGATTAAAAGAAATAGTCAACAGTATTAATGCTCAAAGAAAACTTAAATTCATTAAGAAAATGTTGGGAAGAAAACCTTGCGGGACTCGCCGCTCACCCATGTAGACTGAAGGAATACTTTCTCTGCTCCACCATTTATCAATTGATGAAAATTTGGTTGAAAGAGTTATATAAGTCATTGTTCTTTTTACCACATATGGCTAATTAGCAGCTCATTTGAAAATATTGATTGTTGCAAATCAATGAGTTATATAAGCTTTTTGAATATCTATTTTTCCTTTCAAATACTGAATGTCTAGCCAGTAGCAAAAGAAGATTGTTAAAGCGGGGCGATTCCAATGAAAAGTATATTTTCATCATTTTTATCTGAAATCCTACTTATTTAGTATGTAGACCTTTATAATGCTAAGGCAGAGAACCTATAGGAATATTTGAAATGCTATTCATGAACTCCAATTACAGTTAGTCAATGATCTTAAGAAAGTTTAGAGTGAAAAATGATGAAACAGATGAATCTTCGGTAACAACACAATCGTATACCTCATTTTAATCTGCACACTATTTCAAATTCTCTAAAAAACAAAAAGACTGGGAAACAAATTATGGAGATTGTTCCTTTTAAAGAAAGTGAAAGCATTCTTCAAAACAAAGATTAAAAATGAGTCATTGAAAGAGTAAGATATGAATGCTACTTTGTACAACTGATCAAGCATTATCAACTACCTTATTCTACATATATGGATTACTTCATCTCAAGTGGCTGTGAGAATGGAATTATCACTGAAGGCTCCCACGGATTGCTAAGTGTTGTGAGTCGAACCGATGCTACTTTCAGACACAACGCTTCTGTCACTAGTCATGACAGGGAAGGAAAATTGATGATCTTCTTCGGGCATCAAGTGAGATATCGCGGTGCCAGAAGGGAATGACCACTGAACTAGATCCTCTAATAATTGTTCCATTTTGCAAAGAACTTTCAAGGCAAACTTTACTTTCTCCTCGTATTCTTCAGCATGGCTTTCGATGATTTCTTTGAATATTGCATTTGGCAATTGAACAAGATGTTCGTTCAACATGTCAATGTATAGTTGTTCTATGTATCCATACAACTCATCAATGGATCGATAACCTCGTACTAGTAGAAAGTCTGTCTGTGATCGTAGCCAATTCCTTCTGTATTCTTTTAGATGCCGAATGATGCTAATTGCTTTGTCTAGTTCAGATTGAGATTGGAATGCATCTTTTCCATGTATTCTCGATTTTCCCACAAGGCTTCAGTGAGCATTGACTTCTTCCTGTTCTCAAAGCTTGAAGAACTGATTTTTCTATCAACAAAATGGATGACTTCAAAGATTTCATCCATTGAACTCAACAAACTTCCACTCAAAGATGGTATAGATATAGTAGCAATCCTTACAAGAAGAACAATAGGAAGAGAGACATTTCATAACCTGGCCTTGCTAAATTGTAGTGAGCCTTTAAATGCTGCATGGGGGTTCACACTTTTGTTTTTCTCTATCCATCTCTTCATGTCCTGCACGCCTTTCCTCAATGTCCACTCATGCAGCAATAGCTCTCTTTCGTTAATCAAATCCTTAAATTCTTCTTCTACGTCTTCATCGTTCTTTTTGCTAGGATCGTTCTTGCAACAACTATCACAATCTGATCCCATTTGTGTAAAGCACCCCGAGGCGTTGTGTTTCGACCCGGCTATGTATTACTAAGGGCAAACCACTTTTTTTTTTTTTTTTTTTTTTTTTTTCCCAAAATGCGATTCTTCCTTCTCACGTTTCAAACATCTCCTCGGACCACCGGCGACGCAAACTTACAATTTCGGAGTCCACTATCATCGTAAGAGTCGGTTTCTTCATCGTCCTCGTTGGAAAAACATGTTTCTCCACTGTTTTGAATGCATATTATAGGGTTTGAACAAAAAAAATTTTGGGCATTGTTTGTTTGCGTTGTTCGCTAGCTATTTACCATAAAAATTGAGGATGGACGTATAGGAGCTACGAGTGTGTAAGATTGAGAGGTATTTCTTGAGTTTTCATTCAATTTTTGTATTTTTTTTTTTCGTGTTCAAACCAAGGATTCCGCCTCTGGTTCGGCCTCCCGGGGCCAAACAAAAGGTTTTTGCTCGGTTTGTCGAGGTCGATTGAAACATGTCTGTTCGGTCATAGGTGACCGAACATACATTTGTTCAAACCAAGTTCTAAACACTACAATGTGGTTCGGTCATCAAATGCGATTAACATGCATTGTTCGGTCACCTTCAACCGAACGATTACCTTGCAGCAATCGGTCGGTCATGTGTCACCGATCAAGCGTCGACCATCGACAACGCACAAATCGACCAAAATATTAGATCAAAAACAATTACGAACACATACACAACTATAAAAATTGTTCAAAAACATAAAAAAAGCTGTTAAAACATCCATATTAATACCCTAAATCGACCACGTTAGTCGTCGATTGTATGGTGACAACTTCGAAGCAAAACGAAGCAAGACCTAGGGTGAGTGAAGATAAACAATGGAGAAACATGATTTTCCAGCGAGGAAGATGAAGAAATTGACTCTTACGATGATAGTGGGCTTCGAAATTGCAAGTTTGCGTAGACGGTGGTCGGAGGTGACGTTTGTGAGGGGGTGCACAACGTGAGAAGGAAGAAGAAGGAAGAAGGGCATTTTGGAAAAAAAAAAAAAAAAAAAGTGGTTTGCCTTTAGTAATTTGTGGGGTGCACATAGCCAGGACCGTTGTATTTTAGTTGTTGTTGTCCATAAAATGCTTTGATGAAACAAATAATTATTTAGTTTATATAGAAAAAAATATTGGCAGACTAATGGGCTTGTGGATATTGGACTCAGGACAGCCAAAGACATGCCCGGCCCAACTCGAGCCCACGCAAGGTCATTCCATATGAATAGGTTTAAATTAGTCAATCATCAGGTTTCCTAGAATTTTTATTTTTTGGTAGGATCCTACACTGATTTTTGTAAAACCTAGGTATGTAGGATTCAATCTTAGGAGCTGGGACCACTCTTTATTAAGGGTTGTAAGGGCATTTTTTTTTTTTTTTTTTGGTAGGAGTTTTAAGGGGCATTTCAACTATGACCAATCTACTAACTTTCTAGGTATATAACTTTCTAGGTTCATCAAAGCATCTCAGTGAGATGGTAAAGACATTACTTGCCTAAAAAGCAAGACTTCATGAGATCATGGTTCGATTCCCACTTGATGTCAAAAAATATGTCCTAATTAACGTACAACAACAATAACAACAACATACCTTTGTTTTGGCACTTGAAAATAGAGACGCCTCCACTCGAGTTACATCACTTTGTGTAGATGTTGCATGTTCAATTTCACACCCCTTCCCATAATATGCATGTCTTTACGTACAAGTGTATAAAAAAAATCGTAAGTTATGAACTTAAGCTTTATATATTGACAATCTAAATAGAAATGACACGATCCGTTTGACGAAAGAAAATCACGATAATGTAACAAGGCCTCGGACATCAAAACACAAAACGTTCTCTATCTTGTAAGAACAAAAAAAAAGAAAAAAAGAATGACCCATCACACATGTAGTCGTACTCTAAGATACTTTTGGTTTTTGAAAAAAAAAATATAAATGATACTTTCATACCCTAATCCAAGATAAATTAATGATTAAATTAACAGTAGCCTTAAAAGTTGTTTTTTATGGAATTTGTCGAATCAAAGTAATTAAAGAAGTTGAAAAAGTTGAGCACCACATGATTATCAAAAAGAAAACTACTCACAAATGTTGTAGCACATATTGACGTGCCCTCTCGACCCTAGGGGTCTCTATGCCACTCGGGTTCTTGCACTTGCGAATTTTGAGGCAACGGGAATTTGGATTACGAGCACCGGCATTGCTCGGGATGAGTGTTGCTCTTGCGACATATTTTTTTGTACCTAATTTGTCTACTGAATCTGTGATTTTTGATCTAAACAAGATTTTCTGATTTTTTTTTAGATCAAAGTCTATATGGAATTAATGCAAGGGAGCAAAAGCGAGGTTTTGCAACGAAAAAAATATTGTCGTATTGAGTTCCCGATATGTGCCACGACAACTCCGTTCTTGTTACAACTATAATTCGAAAGCGCTTACGAAACCCACATAAGATGCGTGCTTGTTAATGTCCCTTTATTTGTGCATCATTTTATGCATTCACGCATCTCGATGTTAGTCTAAGGAATGCAAACTAATCTTATCTTGCTTGCGAGTTTCAAGTCCGGGCAACATGTAGTTGTAGTCGAAATCAATTTTGTAATAATTATCTACAACGTGGCTTTTTCTTTGGTGATGTGGCTTTTTTTATAAAAGCTAAAATATATATTTAATTTTTTTTGGTAGGAAAATATATATTTAATTAAATTAATGATTCATCGTCTCTTTTTTTTTTTTTTGAAGTCTAATAGACAATTTCATGCTTGCCCCCATAAAGAGTTAATTTTGTCCTAATTACAAGCTCACGAAAAGTAATTACAAGCTTATTGATGCTCGATGGACGACCTAATCGATCAAAGTAGACCCATAAAACTTGGGTGGGTCGACATAGCGAACTCATAGTCTACTAATAAATAAATAAACAATATGAAATAAATAGTATTGAAGAGAAAAAACCATAGTTTAAAAATCTACCAAAATAAATCATAGTAAATATTGATCATATTTGTAATATATATAGTATAACGATTTACTATAGTCAAATAAAAATACCATATTCCATTCTTATATTTTATTGTGCATAAAATACAAATTTTACTTTTAGTTATTTTACAATATTAATGTGCCTTGTGTTTTACCACGGACGTTGGGTTAGGGACTCCATCTCCTTCAAAAACACACAATCGATAGCGAGTGTGGAATCCTTTATAGTTTGAGCGTGACTACCCTCACATATACAACCCATAATAATGTGTTATCGGGATTAATAGTTTTCATGATGAATCCTTTAACGAAATATGTACGAGAGAATGATATATTTCATTCATAGCAAAAAAACGATTCTGAGATCGGTTGCTAAGGCGAACTTGAGATAAACCATAGGTGGAAACGAGAGAAAAAGAGGCCGGGCATAGCTAGGTCTATACCCCTTACGTGTGAAGACATTTTATCCGTTCATATCGAAATTGCCTTTTTTTTTTTTTTCATGTAGTCATGTAAAAAAAAAAAAAATCTTTGAAGACAATTCTTGTAGTTGCATTTTGATCTCTTGCCTTTTCAATTAATTTGGGATTGAGGCTTTGTTGTTGTTCCCTTCTCAATCAATATTACAATTCTATTTGTATTTTATTCTCTTACTGACCCTCACTCAACCCTTTCAAACCACATAAACTAGTTTCATAGTGATTTCAGATTCAATGTGTTCTTGACCTGCTAGTGTAAGCTCTGAACTATGAAAGGCTGAAAATGCAGCAATTAACTTTGGTTAGAAGATAACCATATATTCTATGCCATGTTAAAGTAAAAATTAAAGCCCCTAAGTGATTCAATTAAGCATTAAATTAGTTAAACAGTAAACAGAAATAAAACTTGAATTGAACATAAAAGTTATTTGGTGTCAAAGATACAACTTAGTATGCTATATATATACAACCAAGTAACCTTCCTCTATACATGCGAGAAAACAAATCAAGAAACTTAACCTCCTTTATTGCTAGAGCACATAGGGATTCAAGCATATATCCAATCCAATTGTGTCAACCACCTCCGCTGAAATTGCTAAGACCTGATGATCAACAAGAAAATGAAAATATAGTGTCAGATTCAAAAAGAAAGAAAAAGAAAGAAATTTTGTGCGACAACATGGGCCGTGGCTAATCTAAAATCAACAACAATCCATAAGGTGCTTGTTTCATAATATCTAACATTGTTCCCAAATTTGAAAAGTGAAACAAAGTATATAATTGAGCCTCACCTGATTCTGTAGTAACAGTGATCACTGCACTGGTACTTTCTTTCCCTTTCTATCCTCTTGTTCAGTACAATTGATGGAGTCATCTTCATCAGCAGCAAATAATGTTTAACAAATTGAACAGCTCTATGGCACAATTTAAACTGTGCGAGGAAATATAAGTCGCGAGCAGTCCACTCCTTGGTAGCCAGTTTTTGGGGTTGAGTTAAGCCCAATGACTTCATAATGGTATCCGGGCTGTTCAGTCTTAGGACCAATGCAGCAGATGAGTTAGCTTTATGGTTCTATCATTAAGCAGCGGGGCGAGCTGTGTGGCTCAAGCTCTGGCTCTAGGGGGGAGCTCTAAAACACATACCGACATTTTGTATCAACTTTTTCATTGATAGCTTTTCCTAGCAGGAAACATACCGGCATTTTGCATCAACCGAGCTTAAATCAGGATCCGTAGCATTCAACGAAAATTTTTGTTTCCAGTAGAGTCCAAGCAGCCATTCTGGAGCAGAATATGACCAGTAGAGTCCAAAAGCCATCTGTGGGCTCTTCTTTACTCAACAACTATCCCTCACTTGGTTCATGGAGATGGTATAGGATCATTGCAGTAGAGTGCTTTGCTCGGCGTAAAGTATCAAATTGATAACTGTGATTTACACAAAACGTCAGAAATTCTTCCCTGGTCTCAATGAACTTCTTGCATAGATTTCCATCTTCATTCCTATGGTCGAAAGCCATATCTTTCACCTCAGCCTGAAGGACACAAAATCAAGAAATTAAAAGAGAAGCAACTTCATGAAACTGATGAAAGTGCATATAAGCAAATGAAAATAAAGAAGAAATGTATTTGGAACAAAATCACATAAGGTAATCATTTATGAAAAAAAATAATTGTTAAATTACCTGTAAAAATATATGTTTCTTCCTGTATTTGGTTGGGGGTTTCTCGCAATCACTAAGGTCTTGCTCTTTATTATAACATCTGCAACAAGAAAAATAAATAAATCATTGCTTCCCACTTTTCCAAAAACTCTAGAAAAACGAAAAAAAAGGTTCCAATTCGATCCTGATCTAAGAAAGCCACTCCTAACACATGAAAGAATGGTTTATTATCAAAATTGCTACAAGCTAAAGCTTGATATTGCTAAAAACATAAGGGGAGGACTGAGAAAGGGAACATGTTGGAAAAAAAAAAAAATTATGTCAAGCTTACTCGTCGCAAAGCACATAATGCTGGCATTGATTGCAGAACCACCGCTTTCCAGATGAAATTGTCTTGGAACATAGTGCGCAGGAAAATTGAAGGTGCAGTAATAGTAAATTCTTTTTGTCCTTCTTTATGTTGATGTAACTTCCAAACTACAGAAAAATCGAATGCACAAATCAGTAGCCTATTTACAGATATAGAAAAAAAGCAATAGAACTGATAAAAGTTTCAGATAAGAACTGAGATTGCATTTGAGAGAGCTAAAAAATAAATGTTTGGGCGACAATATGAAGAATTGAGTTTAATAATGAAGAAAATTGGATATATAATATGATGCATTTGATGAAAAGAGTGAAGATGACAGATACTATTAAAGAGGCATGATTTTTGAACCATTACAAGATAGTCTAATTAATAGATGGAGAAAATGTAATCATATGATAACTATTCATAAAGGATAATTTTATTTGTACTTTTACTATTGACTTGCCACAAATGCATATTTCCTTATTTCTCAGCAATGGAAGGATTAGCTCTCAAAACAATACAAACAAAAAGCAGAAAGGAAAATTTTGAGGAGGAACATTACTTTTTTCATGAGCAGAATATCCTTGGCTGAGTTCTCATATGAATCAGGTCTCGAAGAACTAGATTTTTTCTCTTCCTACTTGTGAAAGCTTGCCTTTCGCCTCTTTCTTCTAGTTTCTTGACATAATCGATTACAATGTCAGTTATATTCGGAAAATAACCACCTTGAAATACGGCAGATTGGCTGCTGTCACTTTATCCTCACTGTGAGGCCCATAAAAGTGCTCATATAAGTAAGAAAAAGCAACCACAATGTTTCCTTTGATCGCCTTTTCTATCATAAACTGATACCTGCACATTGAGCATATTTAAAAAATTGATGCAAATGTTTTTGAATGTAACATGTTAGGGAAAGAGTGGAGAGATAGAGTTACCAATTTTGTAGCTTTTCGGTATTAGGTATATTCTGATCATCCGGATGACAATAAAAGATATAGTCGTCTTTTTTCTTAGGAGGACATACCCATATATGACACTTAGTCAAACCTTGTCTTTTGCAGTAGTCCAGGTATCCAAGCTGAAACACAATATGGACAACATCAGATAGAGAAGTGTTGAGAAGCACACAATTCTAAAAAAACTAGAAGTAATATTTAAATTACCAGAAGTTCATGGAAAACAAAGGTTCTAAGAGCTTCTCCATGCACAGTTTTTATTTGTGGTCTCAAATATTTGACAGAATCAATATACGAAATATAAACAGTGTCTTTATTTGGGTAGTCGCATTCCGGACCATATTCTTGGGCAAACATTGCAAAGAGGATTACATCAACTTGCTCAATCTTCTGAAACAGTAAAATGACCTGAATTGAAAAATAAACTTCATTAATAACCGTGGGGAGAAAATGCAAATTTGCCGCAAAAATATACAAGGCAAATCATACCTTTGACTTGTAGGGGAATTCTTGAGGGTAATTTTCTCGTTGAAGGACATTCCAAAACCTCTGGTTCACTTTACAATTCTTGTCAACGCTGCAAACCACCCGGACAGTAAGACCTTCTGCTCCTTCTACCTGTGATCAAGAAATGTGAAACATCGATCGATCAAATGGACAATGTAACAAGTCCTGTTAATCAGATAAATAAGAATGCACACGTACACAAAAAAAACTAGTTAAAATTATTTAAATAGTGAATGGAGCATTACATCAGTTAAGTTCTTTCCTAGAACAGATGCCCTTTCTCGTCTCTCTTGCTCAAGACTAGCAAATAATTTCCTCTCTATATGATCACTGAGACTGGTTCTTGGCAATTCTTTTGCACCTGGTACAGCACTCGGTGGCAAGGGAACACGCTCTCCATGTTGAAACTCTTGTATGTAGCATTTCGGACAAGTATAGTCCGGTTCTTCCTCCTTGTTCTTCGTATCATTAAAGAGAGCACAAATATGATGCTGCCAGCCTCCACATTTAGCACACTCCACCCACTGAAGATAAGAGGAACAAACACTTAATCACATTTCTATGGCACAATAAAATTCAGATTTGTTATGCAATGATAATATCACCGAAAGTAGGGAAGGGAAGAATTCTGATCGTACCTTCTCTTCTAGTGCCTCATGAACCTTCTCTACCATTTTGCCCTTGGGAATGGTTTTACAATTGTTTTTTCCACTGTAGCAATCTTTGCAAAGAAAGAACTTCTTATTGTTCTTCATTCCAGAGTGATACTTGGTGTCTTTCTTGATGCATCCACCACAATGTGAGCATAAAATTGGGACCGGACGAAAAAAGTAACATGATACATCGCACAATATACATCTGTACTCATTTGATTGAGTACTTGTTGCATAGCTTCTCTTTGTGTTATTCTGTTCAAAACAAATACATTAGCTCATCAAACTCAATTTAAAATGAAACCTTGCTAGTTAAGCTAGTTTAGAAGGAAAAGTGAACTAAAAAGTTTTATAAAACAATGTATACTGATTCAAGTTCCTTAATTAGTATAAGCTCTAGCTAATCTGTGTATTCGTAGTAGTTAGCTTTCAAGATGTTCTGTTTATTCTACCAGCTTTCTACTCTATATAGATAGGAGAGATAAAAGGAATAATCAAAAACTAACCTCAACATTAACGTGCCGAAGACTTGCAATGTGCTCTTCAATTTGCTCCACGGTGAATGTGTCTATCAACGACAAAACCTTTTCCTCTGACTCCTCAGGAATTTCTCCAGCAGTGTTCTCCGAACATGTTTCAACGGTTTCTTCTACAATCTGACTCTTGGCATGATCATACTCCAAATCCATTTCAGCATTCTCTTGTTGAGTGCCAATGATTGGCTCTTTCGATGAAGCTGGGTCATCAACAGGCTCCGTTTCACAATAATGTTCATTAGACACAGGGCAGTCTATTTGAACTTGAGTTGCACAGAGATTGTCAATCTCTGCACCTTTTGTTTCACTTTCAGAATATGAAGGTACATTCAGCTGCTGAGATTCTTCGTAATTTTCATGCGTTATGAGTGACTCGACTTCTGCCAAAGAATGAACGCAGTTCTCACCAAAATCTTCATCTTTTTGCAGGCCTTGAGGCTGTCCAAAAATGTCAATCTCAGTGCGCATAGCAAAGGAACTTTTCAAAGGACCAGGTCCAATCCGGGAAGGTCCAGGCAGTAACTGTGGCGCCAATTGAAGATAATTCTGGTCAAGTGACATTGGAGTGTTGACTCCCTCAGACATGGAAGATAGGCCGACGTTTTGATGAGGATCAAGTTGTTGAAACTGATTCATTTGATATGGCACACATTGCTGAAAACTTGGAATCTGCTCCTCAAATTGTTGCACGTTGTTTGAAGCCAATCTGCTATTTTGATAAGTTGTATATGATGGCATTCCATGGATCTCATGGACCAACCAAGGAGCCTGTACTGGAATAGATGGAATCCAATCTGAGTATGGGTATTGAGGTTCGTGTCCATGAATTGCAGGAAGGCCTAGTCTTGACTGTTGGTTCACTTCAAGTGGTACATGTTGCTGAAGTGCCACAGATGAACCGAAGCCATTTCCCAAATTAGACCCAAAATCAAACTGATTAAGATTTTGGTTATTCCCTGCAAGTAGGTTGGTATCATCAGAATCCAGTGAGACAAAAAGAAAAAAGGAAGATATTTAATGTCAATATCAATCATGTTGTTTTTAATCTACTTAGACAAAATGCGACTTCTTGAAGTCTCTATAGAGCATGCAATTTTTTTCCTATGTCTATATAATGAAGGTATCATTTAGTTTCCTTTTGAGTGCATTTACGACAAATTCGTGCCAAGGTCGATCGATAATATTCCTAACATAGATATGTAGAAATTCATTAAGGAATTTCTCTTTGCTCTTTGAAACTAATTAATACGAATTCACAGACAAGAAAAAGCTGCATTCAAAAACTAACGAAAACACAAACATACCAGCACCCAATGAGTAATTGTGCATCATATTCCGCTCCATGCGTTGAACACCGCCGTGGGAAGCCCCTCCATTGAATCCCGAGGCATGTCCATTTTGAAAATGTACTGCAAAGGGAGATATAAAAAGCGTTAGAAGTTAATTGCCGACGATAAATATGAACCAAGAAAAACTAACCATGTACACTTTGCAAATAAGTATCATACCCTGGTTCTTTGCTGGAGGAACAGACATGTCATGGAAAGCGGCGGTAGTGCCGGTATGCTTGAGTACTGCACTGGCAACAATGATGGTGCTTGATGAGGAGTTAAGCACGCCGGAGCCTTTCGTAAGGGATATTTTATCTAAAATATATTGCTTCAGCCTACCCAACAACGTCGTCGGATCCTCATATTCCTCCTGCGAATGGAACTCATGCAAAGGTGTGAGTCCATATGGATATTCATTCAAACACAATGTAAACAAAAGTTGTGAAACTATTGTATAACTAATTAGTTTAGATTTTAGAACTTCCATCAAATCAAGAGAAGTTGTAACATCAAGAGGAGAGCCATTCAAATCACTATCAAGTAAAATTTAGACTTCACTGCAGTTGGTTCCCCCCTCCATAAAGAACCAACATCATGACTAAAAAGCTTAACCAATAACATTATGACTGAAAGCAAATACAACATAAAATGGACGTAAAAGAAATGAGGATGCTAAGGTGAAGGTATGGTAAAACTCGTAAAGATTGAATAAGAAATACATAAACTCAAAAACAAGTAGGAGTAGCACCAATTGACACAAAGATGGAAAGACGGTTGCGATGGTTTAAACATCTGCAAAGACGGCCTACAAATGCCCAAAAAATAATAATAATAATAACAACAACATACCTTTGTTTTGGCACTTGAAAATAGAGACAGACTCCACTCGAGTTACAACAACTTTGTGTAGATGTTGCATGTTCAATTTTGCACCCCTTCCTGCAAATATGCATGTCTTTCTGTACAAGTATATCAAAAAAAAATTTTCATAAGTTATGAACTTAAGATTTATATATTGACAATCTAAATATAAATCACATGATCTGTTTGACGAAAAAAAATCACGATAATGTAACAACAAGGCCTTGAACATCAAAACTCAAAACGTTCTCTATATTGTAAGAAAAAAAAATCACCTATCACAGATACTAGGTTATTTTTCTTTAGCCCTAAACCCATCACACATATAGTCATAGTCTAAGATACTTTTGGTTTTTGAAAAAAAAATATAAAGGATACTATAAATTAATAATTAAATTAACAGTACAGCTAAAAACTATTTTTTTATGGAATTTGTCAAATCAAAATAATTAAAAGAAGTTGAAAAAGATGATAGAGTCATGATTATCAAAAAAAGAAAATGACTTACAAATTTTGTAGTACATATCGACGTACCCTGTCAACCCCAGGGTCTCTATGCCACCCAGGTTCTTGTACTTGCAAATTTTGAGGCAACGGGACTGGATTTTGAGCACCAGCATTGCTCGAGGATGAGTGTTGCTCTTGCGACATATTTTTTGATCTAAACAAGATTTTCTGATTTTGTTTTGATCGAAGTCTATATGGAATTAATGCAAGTGAGCAAAAACGAGGAGTTTACAACGAAAAAAATATAGTTGTATTGACGTTTTTGCAACGAAAAAGTGAGGTTAATGCAAGTGAGCAAAAGCGAGGTTTTTGCAATGAATTCCGTCTCATCACAACTCTTTTCTTGGGGCAAAACTATCTACAACTTCACATAAACTTAATTCTTCGACTTGGACAACAACTCTAATTCCTTGTCTCCCCTCTTCGACAACAACTCCAACAACGCTGCTCTATCTCTCTCTCTTTATGTAAGTTCTCAATTGCTAATGAAGCTGTAGAGATAGGAATTGCTCCCAACAAATATTTTTTTATTAGACAAGGTTGATCTCCATTGACGTAGTATTTCATTAAGTGTTTTTTTTTTGTGTTTTTTGCAATAAATTTATATATATATATATCTATGTGTCAATATAATAAAAGTGACAATTTCACGAATCACAAAACAACAACTTCAACTCTCGTCCGACTTCAACCCCAAAACAACAAACAAGTCTCCGTCTTCAACAACAACTTCAACCTCTCGTCCGAATCAGACTTCGACAACAATTTCACGAATCACGAATCACGAATCAAGCCGTCTACAACTCTTCGACTTCAACAACAACAACAATTTCTGCTACTCCGTCTTCCACAACAATCTGCATTCTCCGACTTCGACAACAACTATATCAACTTTTACTCCCCGTCTCCCCTCTTCCACAACAATTCTCTCAGTACTCTATCTCTTTGAATTAGACCTGAATCAATTCTATTCTATAGTTTTAATTAGACCTGATTTTGTGATTGGGTTTTTACATCTTTTGTTTTCATAAATCCCCTTTTATTTTTACTTTGATTTAAAGTTATAGTTTCAATTAGACCTGATTTTGTGATTGGGTTTTCACATGTTTTGTTTTCATAAATCCCCTTTTACTTTTACTTTGATTTAAAGTTTGATTGTTAAAGGATTTTTTATTCGATTTGTACATTAATTTTTTTTTCCTTTAGTGGTATTGGTGCTGAGAATTTTTTCTCATGGGTGTTTTAATTAAGCTTAAGTTCAAATTGAGAGTCTTTCCTTAATTTATTCTTGCATATGGATTGTTTAATTGATGCAATATATAGACGTTTGAACAATGAAGGAAAATAATGGCTTGAGTTTTTTTTTTTTTTTTTTTTTTTTTTTTTTTTTTTTTTTTTTTTTTAATAAGGAAAGGATGACTGTGAGGTGTTGATTAGCAACAAAAAAAGGGAAAAAAACATATGTATAAGAGAGGTTTGTTTAATCTTTTGTGTTAATCTTGTGGAGTTAGTAAAACTTGCGATTACTTAAGTTATAAGTCATGCCTTTTGTTACTTTAATCATGCTTTTTAAATTTTTTATTATTTAAATGAGATACGATTAACTTCTTATAGAAAGTTGGCGTGCACTTTTGATTCTATTTGTTTCTCAACCTATAGTTAAAGAGTGTAATTTTAAATTTTCAGTTTTTATTTTTTAAATGCTTCTTTTGACTGATCATATCTACTAAATGACAAATCACCCCAAGGTCTAGGGTGTTACAACTCTATCTCCTTTTACATAAACTTTTTTCTCAAAACTTGGATTGTATGCATCTTGCTATTAGGTTCTCAAAGATCAATATAGAGTCAAAATTAAAGTGTACGAATTTTCATAAAGCAAATAGTGACAAACACTTACAAGAACACAAAATAATTATTGAATAATGTTGAAGATGTATGGACCGAAAGTCAATCCCTCATTGATTAAATGAAACTTCAAAATAAAGTATATAAGTGATTAACTCCTCCCAACTAGCACCGAGAACTTTTGAGTTAAAACCCCACACTTAAAGTTGAAAGGTTGTTACAATATCGGTGCTAGATGAGATCCACGTGCTCGCTCACGCTTGTGCGGTGCGGTTGTGAGAGAATTTTGACATGGTATCAGAGCCCATGGTAACTTCTAACTTGCCCTACTAATTCTAAGTTTAAGTTGGATCATTTAATTCTAACTTGTCCTGCCTAGGCAAAGGGTGGCAATGAAGGAAGAGAAAAGAAGGCATGGCTTTGGTGTGTAAAAGCACTTTTGTTCACTCTGTATGCTTTTGTTTGTGACTGAATAACAAGACTTGAGGGTGATTCCTTCATTGCCGCTTAGATGGTCTTGTAATTTATTTGTCTGTTTGCACCTTCAAACTATAAGTTGGCGTCCAATATGCTTTACTGTAAGGACACCAAGAAGTTGCAACATTCCTTAGGTTACGGCACCCTCCGAATTGTCTCAGGAATTCTTTTATTTCTTATTTATGAATGCTTGTGTATATACCTTGTTAAAATGCTTACTAATTGCACAAGTGTCCTGCATAAACAACAGTTATGAAGACTGTTATTAGTGGTCACAATTAAAGGTCTCATAAAATTAGAACCATCCTGGTGCAAAGATCCTGTGATTTTGTTCATGTTTGGAGACCTGCATCTCTCACCCAGCTACATTAAGTGAACACATCAAATATGTTATATTCCTAAAAATCTGAATGTAAGAATATGGAACAGTGATTGGAGTCAAATTTATATAAAGGTTAAAGTACTAGACTTCCGTGAAGCTGGTTGGTAGGTATTAAAAACATTATTTTGATTTTAATTCCCTAAATTGATATCAGATCATATCTTACAATTAGCAATGACAAATATGATTGCCTGGTGGGTGGACGTGCATGTGTTTTCCATATGAGGATGTGTATTTGATCCTAAGTGTGTTATTGTCTGATGTTCTGTGTTACTGCAGGAATATATCCATCAAATCATCCTTTGCTTGGACTGCAATACTATACTTGTGGGAAGCTTGAATGGTTAGTATAGTTATCCGTATCTGCTTTCTTGGTAATAGTTGCTTTGCACAAATCCTATAAAAAAAGTAGTTGCTTTCCACAACTTAAATTCTTCTTTTGTCTGTACTAACAGCCACACAAATGGCATGCCGGAAAAGAATTTGAAGATTCTTTCCTCCTAGCAATGCCCTCTCGTTGGCTTTTTTTGGTTGAATAGATGTGACACCACGATGCTACAATTAGGGGGTTTTATTTGTTATCCATTAATTTAGTTTACTTTAGATTTATTTAGTTCCTACGATGAAAGTAATATTTTACGCATTTCTACTAAATGACAAATCACCCCAAGGTCTAGGGTGTTACAACTCTATCTCCTTTTGCCGAAATTTTTTTCTCAAAACTTGGATTGTATGCATCTTGCTATTAGGTTCTCAAAGATCAATATAGAGCCAAAATTAAAGTGTACGAATTTTCATAAAGCAAATAAGCCGACAAACATTACAAGAACACAAAATAATTATTGAATAGTGTTGAAGATGTATGGACCGAAAGTCGATCTCTCATCGATTAAATGAAACTTCAAAATAAGGTATAGAAGTGATTAACTCCTCCCAACTAGCACCGAGAACTTTTGAGTTAAAACCCCACACTTAAAGTTGAAAGGTTGTTACAATATCGGTGCTAGATGAGATCCACGTGCTCGCTCACGCTTGTGCGGTGCGGCTGTGAGAGAATTTTGACATGGTATCGGAGCCCATGGTTCAAATAAGACACAGGAGAAAAAAAAAAAATGAAAAAAAAAACCCTTTGATCATGTGACTTTCGGTCCATGGGGAAGTATTGAAGATGTGTGGACCGAAAGTTAGTCCCACATCGATTAAATGAAACTTCAAAATGAAATATATAAGTGATTAACTCCTCCCAAGTAGCACCGAGGCCTTTTAAATTAAAACCCCACACCTAAAGTTGAAAGGTAGTTAAATTGGGGACAATATCGGTGCTAGCGGAGGAGATCCACGTGCTCACGCATGCGTGTAAGGCGCGGCCGTGAGAGAATTTTGACAAATAAAATATAAAATAAATACTTGCAAGAAGAAGCCATTTGCAAGAAAAAAACTTGTCATTGTCATTAACCAAATAACTTTCAAGATTCACTCTAATGGGTACTATCTTATAGGTTGGAGAGAGAGGGAGCGGTTACTATTAGTCATAATTATAACTCTTTTTTTATAATTGCAAGGAATTATAGCTAGAGAGTGGTTAAACAATGCTATAACTCTTCATTATCCCATTGTTTATAACTCCTTTTTCCCATTAAAAAAGTAATCTATTTATGGAACCATATTATTGCTCATAAATGGTAATGTTGATAGTATTTAAATTTAAAAACATTAACATTCTCCCACTTGGACCACATGATTATTAGTTATATCTTATGGGACACTAACATGATACAATATCTCCCACTGTCCCACATGACTATCCAATCGTGATTTTGACAAAAACTTATAATTAAATACTTCACTTATGTGAATCATAGGGGTTATGTATCAATATAAGACATTTCCTTTCGCGTACTACAACATAAGTTACATATTTAATTACAATACATAATTTGAAACATAATGTCTGTGTCCTAGACTTTCCTAATTGCAGTTATTCAATCCATAACATGTACATAAAATATGATATCAAGAATTAATATAAAAGCATATACTTTATGAGATGTCTCCTACAATAAATAGGTAAACAATTCTAACATTACTCATAAAACATCAAGAATTACAGCTATGGTCCATTCTTTGAACATTTTCCTTCAATGCATTTGGATGCAATACTTTCGTTAATGAATCTACAATCATATGATTTATGCTTTGTATTACTTGGACTCGTCCCTTTAGGGTCGAGTCCTCGTGTTGACACGGCACGGACACTTGAAAATGGGATGTGTGTCCAACCCTCCAACAATCACCATGGGTGCGGCATACTAGTGAAGAAGAACAAAGAAGAAGGCCTAATCAGATATGAAGATCAAGATCGAGATAGGTGATCCCATGCATGCCCATTCATCTTCTTCGTCTTTTGTTTCTACCACCCCAACCTCTTTGTATATCGATTTGCTTGGCCTCTCTAATCGTTCCTTCTCTCGATATCTCGACCCTCTCTTTCTCTCAACTAACAAAAAATCACCTATCACGAGAAAAAAAAAAAAAAAAATCACCTATCACGAGAAAAAAAAAATCGCCTATCACGAGATACTAGGTTATTTTTCTTTAGTCCTAAACCCATCACACATATAGTCATAGTCTAAGATACTTTTGGTTTTTGAAAAAAAAAATATAAAGGATACTTTCCATCCTAATCCAAGATAAATTAATAATTAAATTAATAGTAGACCTAAAAGCTGTTTTTTTATGGAATTTGTGAAATCAAAATAATTAAAAGAAGTTCAAAAAGTTGAGAAAGTCATGATTATCAAAAAAGAAAATGACTTACAAATTTTGTAGCACATATCGACGTACCCTGTCAACCCCAGGGTCTCTATGCCACTCAGGTTCTTGTACTTGCAAATTTTGAGGCAACGGGACTGGATTTTGAGCACCAGCATTGCTCGGGGATGAGTGTTGCTCTTGCAACATATTTTTTGATCTAAACAAGATTTTTTGATTTTGTTTGGATCGAAGTCTATATAGAATTAATGCAAGTGAGCAAAAGCGAGGTATTTACAACGAAAAAATATAGTTGTATTGAGGTTTTGCAATGAAAAAGAGAGGTTAATGCAAGTGAGCAAAAGCGAGGTTTTTCAACGAAAAAATATAGTTGTATTGAGGTTTTTGCAATGCGCACGTTCCCAATTTCTACGAATTCCATCTCATCCCAACTCTTGTCTTGGGGCAAAACTATTTACAACTCCACGAAATCTTAATTCTTCGACTTGGACAACAACTCTAATTCCTCGTCTCCCCTCTTGACAACAACTCCAACAACGTTGCTCTATCTCTCTCTCTAAGTAAGTTCTCAATTGCTAATGAAGCTGTAGAGATAGGAATTGCTCTCAACAAATATTTTTTTATTGGACAAGGTTGATCTCCATTGACGTACAGGTTTGTATCTCTGCTCTTGAGTATTCCATTAAATGTTTTTTTTTTTTTTTTTTTTTTTTTTTGCAACAAATATATATATATGTGTGTGTGTGTATATATCTATCAATATAATAAAAGTGAGATCACTTATATATATATATATATATATATATATATATATATATATCTATGTGTCAATATAATAAAAGTGAGATCACTTGAAATCAACTCCCCCTCTCAGTCTTCAACCCCAAAACAACAATCAAGTCTCCGTCTTCAACAACAACTTCAACCCCTCGTCCGAATCGGACTTCGACAATAATTTCACGAATCACGAATCAAGCGTCTACAACTCTTCGACTTCAACAACAACTTCGAACTCTCGTCCGACTTCGGCTACCTCTCATCTGTTTCTTCAACATGCACACAATCTGCATTCTCCGACTTCGACAACAACTATATCAACTTTTACTCCCCGTCTCCCCTCTTCGACAACAATTCTCTCAGTACTCTATCTCTTTGAATTTGTTCAATCTCCATTGCAGGTAATGTCAAGAGTTTCAATTAGACCTGAATCAATTCTATTCTATAGTTTTAATTAGACCTGATTTTTTGATTGGGTTTTTACATGTTTTGTTTTCATAAATCCCTTTTATTTTTACTTTGATTTAAAGTTTGATTGGTAAAGGATTTTTTATTTGATTTCTACATTAATTTTTTTTTCCTTTCTTGATATTAGTCTTTGAGAATTTTTTTTTCTTATAGGTTTTTTTTTTGGTAATTTCTTATGGGTGTTTTAATTAAGCTTAAGTTCAAATCGAGAGTCTTTCCTTAATTTATTCTTGTATATGGATTGTTTAATTGATGCAATATATAGACGTTTGAACAATGAAGGAAAATAATGGCTTGAGTTTTTTTTTTTTTTTTTTTTTTTTTTTTTTTTTACAATAAAGAAAGGATGACTGTGAGGTGTTGATTAGCAACAAAAAAAAGGAAAAAAACATAATGTATAAGAGAGGTTTGTTTAATCTTTTGTGTTAATCTTGTGGAGTTAGTAAAACTTGCGATTACTTAATTTATAAGTCATGCCTTTTGTTACTTTAATCATGCTTTTTAAATTTTTTATTATTTAAATGAGATACGATTAACTTCTTATAGAAAGTTGCGTGCACTTTTGATTCTATTTGTTTCTCAACCTATAGTTGAAGAGTGTAATTTTAAATTTTCAGTTTTTATTTTTTAAATGCTTCTTTTGACTGATCATATCTACTAAATGACAAATCACCCCAAGGTCTAGGGTGTTACAACTCTATCTCCTTTTACATAAACTTTTTTCTCAAAACTTGGATTGTATGCATCTTGCTATTAGGTTCTCAAAGATCAATATAGAGTCAAAATTAAAGTGTACGAATTTTCATAAAGCAAATAGGCGACAAACACTTACAAGAACACAAAATAATTATTGAATAATGTTGAAGATGTATGGACCGAAAGTCAATCCCTCATTGATTAAATGGAACTTCAAAATAAAGTATATAAGTGATTAACTCCTCCCAACTAGCACCGAGAACTTTTGAGTTAAAACCCCACACTTAAAGTTGAAAGGTTGTTACAATATCGGTGCTAGATGAGATCCACGTGCTCGCTCACGCTTGTGCGGTGCGGCTGTGAGAGAATTTTGACATGGTATCAGAGCCCATGGTAACTTCTAACTTGCCCTACTAATTCTAAGTTTAAGTTGGATCATTTAATTCTAACTTGTCCTGCCTAGGCAAAGGGTGGCAATGAAGGAAGAGAAAAGAAGGCATGGCTTTGGTGTGTAAAAGCACTTTTGTTCACTCTGTATGCTTTTGTTTGTGACTGAATAACAAGACTTGAGGGTGATTCCTTCATTGCCGCTTAGATGGTCTTGTAATTTATTTGTCTGTTTGCACCTTCAAACTATAAGTTGGCGTCCAATATGCTTTACTGTAAGGACACCAAGAAGTTGCAACATTCCTTAGGTTAAGGCACCCTTGAATTGTCTCAGGAATTCTTTTATTTCTTATTTATGAATGCTTGTGTATATACCTTGTTAAAATGCTTACTAATTGCACAAGTGTCCTGCATAAACAACAGTTATGAAGACTGTTATTAGTGGTCACAATTAAAGGTCTCATAAAATTAGAACCATCCTGGTGCAAAGATCCTGTGATTTTGTTCATGTTTGGAGACCTGCATCTCTCACCCAGCTACATTAAGTGAACACATCAAATATGTTATATTCCTAAAAATCTGAATGTAAGAATATGGAACAGTGATTGGAGTCAAATTTATATAAAGGTTAAAGTACTAGATTTCCGTGAAGCTGGTTGGTAGGTATTAAAAACATTATTTTGATTTTAATTCCCTAAATTGATATCAGATCATATCTTACAATTAGCAATGACAAATATGATTGCCTGGTGGGTGGACGTGCATGTGTTTTCCATATGAGGATGTGTATTTGATCCTAAGTGTGTTATTGTCTGATGTTCTGTGTTACTGCAGGAATATATCCATCAAATCATCCTTTGCTTGGACTGCAATACTATACTTGTGGGAAGCTTGAATGGTTAGTATAGTTATCCGTATCTGCTTTCTTGGTAATAGTTGCTTTGCACAAATCCTATAAAAAAAGTAGTTGCTTTCCACAACTTAAATTCTTCTTTTGTCTGTACTAACAGCCACACAAATGGCATGCGGAAAGAATTTGAAGATTCTTTCCTCCTAGCAATGCCCTCTCGTTGGCTTTTTTTGGTTGAATAGATGTGACACCTTTGATGCTACAATTAGGGGTTTTATTTGTTATCCATTAATTTAGTTTACTTTAGATTTATTTAGTTCCTACGATGAAAGTAATATTTTACGCATTTCTACTAAATGACAAATCACCCCAAGGTCTAGGGTGTTACAACTCTATCTCCTTTTGCCGAAATTTTTTCTCAAAACTTGGATTGTATGCATCTTGCTATTAGGTTCTCAAAGATCAATATAGAGCCAAAATTAAAGTGTACGAATTTTCATAAAGCAAATAAGCGACAAACATTACAAGAACACAAAATAATTATTGAATAGTGTTGAAGATGTATGGACCGAAAGTCGATCTCTCATCGATTAAATGAAACTTCAAAATAAAGTATAGAAGTGATTAACTCCTCCCAACTAGCAGAGAAATTTTGAGTTAAAATTCCACGCTTAAAGTTGAAAGGTTGTTACAATATCGGTGCTAGATGAGATCCACGTGCTCGCTCACGCTTGTGCGGTGCGGTTTGTGAGAGAATTTTGACATGGTATCGGAGCCCATGGTTCAAATAAGACACAGGAGAAAAAAAAAAATGAAAAAAAAAACCCTTGGATCATGTGACTTTCGGTCCATGGGGAAGTATTGAAGATTTGTGGACCGAAAGTTAGTCCCACATCGATTAAATGAAACTTCAAAATGAAATATATAAGTGATTAACTCCTCCCAAGTAGCACCGATGCCTTTTAAATTAAAACCCCACACCTAAAGTTGAAAGGTAGTTAAATTGGGGACAATATCGGTGCTAGCGGAGGAGATCACGTGCTCGCGCATGCGTGTAAGGCGCGGCCGTGAGAGAATTTTGACAAATAAAATATAAAATAAATACTTGCAAGAAGAAGCCATTTGCAAGAAAAAAACTTGTCATTGTCATTAACCAAATAACTTTCAAGATTCACTCTAATGGGTACTATCTTATAGGTTGGAGAGAGAGGGAGCGGTTACTATTAGTCATAATTATAACTCTTTTTTTATAATTGCAAGGAATTATAGCTAGAGAGTGGTTAAACAATGCT
The DNA here is from genome assembly GCA_039657345.1 of Stephania japonica. Taxonomy (NCBI): domain Eukaryota; kingdom Viridiplantae; phylum Streptophyta; class Magnoliopsida; order Ranunculales; family Menispermaceae; genus Stephania; species Stephania japonica. Next base: position 53,105,056 of record CM077558.1, read on the forward strand.
ATAACTCTTCATTATCCCATTGTTTATAACTCCTTTTTCCCATTAAAAAAGTAATCTATTTATGGAACCATATTATTGCTCATAAATGGTAATGTTGATAGTATTTAAATTTAAAAACATTAACATTCTCCCACTTGGACCACATGATTATTAGTTATATCTTATGGGACACTAACATGATACAATATCTCCCACCTGTCCCACATGACTATCCAATCGTGATTTTGACAAAAACTTATAATTAAATACTTCACTTATGTGAATCATAGGGGTTATGTATCAATATAAGACATTTCCTTTCGCGTACTACAACATAAGTTACATATTTAATTACAATACATAATTTGAAACATAATGTCTGTGTCCTAGACTTTCCTAATTGCAGTTATTCAATCCATAACATGTACATAAAATATGATATCAAGAATTAATATAAAAGCATATACTTTATGAGATGTCTCCTACAATAAATAGGTAAACAATTCTAACATTACTCATAAAACATCAAGAATTACAGCTATGGTCCATTCTTTGAACATTTTCCTTCAATGCATTTGGATGCAATACTTTCGTTAATGAATCTACAATCATATGATTTATGCTTTGTATTACTTGGACTCGTCCCTTTAGGGTCGAGTCCTCGTGTTGACACGGCACGGACAACGAAAATGGGATGTGTGTCCAACCCTCCAACAATCACCATGGGTGCGGCATACTAGTGAAGAAGAACAAAGAAGAAGGCCTAATCAGATATGAAGATCAAGATCGAGATAGGTGATCCCATGCATGCCCATTCATCTTCTTCGTCTTTTGTTTCTACCACCCCACCTCTTTGTATATCGATTTGCTTTGGCCTCTCTAATCGTTCCTTCTCTCGATATCTCGACCCTCTCTTTCTCTCAACTAACAAAAAATCACCTATCACGAGAAAAAAAAAAAAAATCACCTATCACGAGAAAAAAAAAATCACCTATCACGAGATACTAGGTTATTTTTCTTTAGTCCTAAACCCATCACACATATAGTCATAGTCTAAGATACTTTTGGTTTTTGAAAAAAAAAATATAAAGGATACTTTCCATCCTAATCCAAGATAAATTAATAATTAAATTAATAGTAGTCCTAAAAGCTGTTTTTTTATGGAATTTGTGAAATCAAAATAATTAAAAGAAGTTCAAAAAGTTGAGAAAGTCATGATTATCAAAAAAGAAAATGACTTACAAATTTTGTAGCACATATCGACGTACCCTGTCAACCCCAGGGTCTCTATGCCACTCAGGTTCTTGTACTTGCAAATTTTGAGGCAACGGGACTGGATTTTGAGCACCAGCATTGCTCGGGGATGAGTGTTGCTCTTGCAACATATTTTTTGATCTAAACAAGATTTTTTGATTTTGTTTGGATCGAAGTCTATATAGAATTAATGCAAGTGAGCAAAAGCGAGGTATTTACAACGAAAAAAATATAGTTGTATTGAGGTTTTGCAATGAAAAAGAGAGGTTAATGCAAGTGAGCAAAAGCGAGGTTTTTCAACGAAAAAATATAGTTGTATTGAGGTTTTTGCAATGCGCACGTTCCCAATTTCTACGAATTCCATCTCATCCCAACTCTTGTCTTGGGGCAAAACTATTTACAACTCCACAGAATCTTAATTCTTCGACTTGGACAACAACTCTAATTCCTCGTCTCCCCTCTTCGACAACAACTCCAACAACGCTGCTCTATCTCTCTCTCTAATTAAGTTCTCAATTGCTTACAAAAAGAATCAATGACGATAACCACAATCTGGAGATCTTTTTTCTTTCCTATATTATTACTGTTCATAATGCTATTACTTGGAGAAGTCATTTGTTAGGACAGTTCATCTATAATTTTTATATCCCGATGCACTTTATTTTAACCTCTACTTAAACAATTAATTATTCTACAAGTCTTTATACTTCATCTGTTTGGGGTACTACTAATCTTGTACTAGATTTAAAATTTTCATTAAACTACTTCTCCATAGTCCATCCTAACTTGATATTTTTTTTTCCAATCAATTCCAACAAAAATGTGAAGCACATTCCCAACACATGCAATACTCACACTCTGGGGTAAAACCTTTCACATACTGGGGTACAAATACTCACACTCTATATAGTCTATGATGTCAATACTAGGAATTGTGACGATGACTCTTTTTTAATGTATTCCTCTGTGGCCCAAATAACTGTTAAACTCTTTTATGAGTTTGTTGTGGGGGTTAGGGTTACTCCATTTATATATCATTCAACCACTCTCTAGCTCTTTGTACGTTCTGCCTTTTCGGTTAGTTTCTCTTGCTTGCCTTTTTCTACACTCAATACTCACTTTCAAAACTAAATGAATGTATAAATCAAGGTACATTCATAACCTTTCATTCTCATCAAATGATACTGATGCATTTTCTATTTTATGATATTACAATTATTAATCCGAAAATGTTAAATCTTCAAAAGTATAAATTGTGAGTAATTATCGAGCGATGGTGTGATGGATTGCTGGGAGACCTTGTTCTTAAAGAGAGGCATTCGAAGGACATCCAAGATTTCAAAATTGCATGGAATGCAACTGTTTTGGTAGGTTACTTCTGCAAACAAAAAGAAAAAGATAGGTTGTATTAGTCCTTATTTACATGTATTACATTGTAAATGTACATGTAGAGGTATATATGTCACCTAAGTAAGGAAGCAATATAATCACAGAAAAATACGGCTGTGCAAGAAATCTGCCTAGTCTTTCTAATCTCCTTTAATGTAGCCTGGAATTCCTATATTTATGGTCAGGAAAATATTTCCTATTCCAAAAACTTTGTTCCAATATTATTGGATGTCTCCGAAGAGACTATTCCAACAACTTTGTTTTGTATGGCTTGAGAAAAAGTATGGAGTTTTCAAAGAGTAGAGAATGATCAATACTATGATCAAGCATAAAGCAGCATCAGGTATGAACATGGCCAAAAGCTTGGGTAGCTATTATGAAGACTGTTATTTGTGGTCACAATTAAAGGTCTCCTAAAATTAGAACCATCCTGGTGCAAAGATCCTGAGATTTTGTTCTTGTTTGGAGGCCTGCATCTCTTACCCAGTTACATTAAGTGAACACATCAAATATGTTATATTCCTAAAAATCTGAATGTAAGAATATGGAACAGTGATTGGAGTCAAATTTACATAAAGGTTAAAGTACTAGACTTCCGTGAAGCTGGTTGGAAGGTATTAAAAACATTATTTTGGTTTTAATTCCCTAAATTGATATCAGATCATATCTTACAATTAGCAATGACAAATATGATTGCCTGGAGGGTGGACGTGCATGTGTTTTCCACATGAGAATGTGTATTTGATCCTAAGTGTGTTACTGTCTGATGTTCTGTGTTACTGCAGGAATATATCCATCAATTCATCCTTTGCTTGGACTGCAATACTATAGTTGTGGGAAGCTTGAATGGTTAGTATAGTTATCCGTATCTGCTTTTACTGGTAATAGTTGCTTTGCACAAGTCCTATAAAAAAAGTAGTTGCTTAACCAAAAAGCATGATTGTAGCAATAATAAGTTCCTTAACCAAAAAGCATGATTAGTGGCCTAAAATGAAGTTCCTTAACCAAAAAGCATGATTAGTGGCCTCAAAACAAACCACAAGTTCAGGTTCTATAGTGATTGTTGCAATAATAATTTGTTTTGCTTTTTTCTAGGAAATTGCTCCTTCAACTAAGTAGGAGAAACATATATCTAAAAGTAGACTTTTTTCTATTATGACATCAAACAAAGTCTGAATCTGCATAACTAAAATCTTTAAAATGTTCAAACTTTCTATATGTGAGCATGTAATCTGATGTTCATTTCATCCTTGCAATACGCAACACTTTCTTTGCAGCTTTCTAGCAGTCCATGCCAGGATTACTTTGGTATCTCCAAGCATACCCACTGCATAATTGATATTTGTTCTGGTACGTATTTATTCATACACTAGACTTCCTACTACAAAAGCATAAGAAATTCTTTCCATTTGTGTGTGTTCCCATTCATCCTTTGGGCATTGCATAAGACTTAACTTGTCTCCATTTTGAATAGGCCTTATGTTGGCTGAACATTATCCATATTAAATCTTTCAAAAACCTTTACTATATTAGCTTTTTGAGACAATCCCAGTAATTCACGTAACCGATCTCGAGAAATTTCGATACCTATGTCATAGTGTGCCTCAACCCATATCTTTCATTTTAAAATTTTTGAGAGAATTCTTGGTGTCAAACAAGAGACCAATATCATTATTGGCAAGCAAAAAGCTCACCTTCAATCTGTGCAGCATGGTTCCTTTACCCTTGATAAGGTCGTCTTTGATACCATAATGAGTAATCCCATTGTGACTGGATTTCTGAAGCGAAGCACCATATGGCCATTAGTAAAATCATCATGCAACACAAGACTATAATGAGTTTGCCCCGAAACAAGGCGATCACACCAGTGTACATCTGAATGCACAAGTTGACAAGAACTGTAACTACAAAAATGCTCAAGGCAGCACGTTTTTGAAGCATTCGGATGTCCTGCAAGTTCTGAGGGAGGGCATGAAGAAGCCCATGCATATGCATATCAAAGTTTTACAGCTATAGAAAGAAGAGTTAGGGTGATCGAATTAATTTGAGAGAGAAGAACCGACATGGTAACCATTTCTTTCTACATCGAAAACCAGCAAAAACGTCATGAAGAATGACAAGTAGACAAGACAAAGCGGCCCCTGTTACGTATAAACCGATCAAAGGCACCAGAGAAGAATAATTAGAATCATCTAAATTTCCATCCACACAGTTCCCCCTCCCCCCATTTTTTTTTTTTTTTTTTTTTCTCTCAATCACTTTGATCTTCCTAGATCAACCTACACAACGAGCAGCTATAGTTTCAGTTGCCTAGTATGTAATTGGTTGGTACTATATGCAAGTAATGGTGCTAATTGAGTCAATTAATAATACCTATACATTGATAAAGTGGATGTAAAAATATGGAGCAATGTTGTGGAAAATGTATCCTTGACTAGGAACTTCAATAAACAATCCTACCTACAATTATGTTGTTCTTCTTTTTCTTTGTTAATATATATTCTGATATACTTTTGCTTTTGCCTAGAAATTGCATTATTTAATGAGTGTAAGTTGGATTCATGATCAACAATGCAAACTGCTTCAACTTGTTCACACTTCTTTACGTATTGGCTCCTGGCCTTGAATAATACTTCATGTACTTGATTGTCAAACATAAGAATCCCATGCATACGCTGTTAATTTTAACTGTTCATTTGGTCAAAACATAAATGTTAATCAAACTTGATGTAGCATTGAATCTTGTGATGATAACCAATTCATCTCACATATAGTTAGAGGGATTTTTTTTAGTAATCTGATGGTCCCATTTACTAGTTGTTCCATTTTGCAAACAACTTTCAAGGCGAATTTCACTATCTCCTCGCAATCTTCGGCATTGCTTTCAATGATGACTTTGAATATGGCATTTGGCAATTTAACAAGGAACTCCATCACCATGTCAACGTATAATTGTTCTATGTAGCGGTACAAGTCCCTAGCGATTCATGAGCTTGACCTTGTATGAAGTCTGTCATCATGGCATATAATCAGACCGCAACTCTTTCTTCAGTCCTTCAATGGCTTCTGTCACTCGGTCTAATTAAGATCTTGGATATAGAAATGAATCAGGTACATGATATCTGGCAATTTTGGCAAGAAGGATGCGAAAATCACCTCCTTTCCACATTGCTTTTGCAAGCATGGATTTCTTCTTGTTCTCAAAGCTTGAAGAACTCATTTTCTTGTCAACAAAATCAAGGATTTCAAACACTTCATCCAACGAGCTCGATAGATCAGATCGAAGTTTTTAAAAAACTCGATTGACCAAATCGACTTTGAGAAGATGGTGCCAAAATGGTAGCAGTTTTGACAAGGAGTACTACAGATAAAGAAGATACTTGATACCCTGGCCTTTTGGAGTTATAGTGAGCTTTCAACTGCGGAACAAGGGACTCATCTTGAGTCGGCAGAGAGACCTTTGATAGAATCTTAATGAGTTGGTCTGATGCTTTGGCTTTCTCTATTCCTCTCTCCATGTCATTGAACCCTTTCTTCAATGTCCACTCGTCCAAACCATTTTCTTCCTCATCATCAATCAATTCCTTAAATTCTTTCATTGCTTCTTCTCTCACATCATCCGGCGGATCACAGCAATCCTCAAAAAAATCTTCAATCCATATCTCAAAGGGAATACACATGACCGTAGGAATCGATGAAATCAACTTAAAAACGTACCTGCCTACGGTCTTTGCGTAAAATATTAAGTAGAACATAGAACCTGTTTGAACTATTGGCTTGTAAGCTATTATTGTTTCTGCATCCTCAACTCCATCCCTTAGTATATCAGGCCCATCAACTAATATTAGATGACTAATCAAAGTCAATTGCCTAAGATGATGGCTAAACCGCCGACAACTGTTGTGATGACTTGGGTAACGACTATGGTCATCATCAACCATTTATAAACAGATACTGATCCTTTGCAAAACTCCAATCTCTTAAAGTTTAAAATGTAGCCTTCAATAGAATAACTAAAGAAAGCATACAAATTATGCACACAAAAGTACTTAACCGCGGTCTGCAAAGCCTAAATTGAGGGTTGAAGTTATAGCTGCGAAAATAACTCACCTTCAACCAGTGTAGCATGCTTTTTTACCTTTCGAAATGTTTTCTTTGATAGCATCATGAGAAACCTCATTCTGGATATGTATTTCTGAAGCAAAGCACCAAAATGCCATTAGTAAAACCATCATGCAACACATGATTGTGATGTGTTCAGCTCGAAACATGATGATTACACCAGTGTGCATTTGGATGCAAATGTTGACAACAACTGTAACTACAAATATGGTTAAAGCAAACATGTTACTGACATTCAGATTCCGTGTATGTCCCTATGGATGGCATGAAGAAGCCCATGGATATGCATATCAAAGCAGTGCCAGTAAGCTTAGATAACTGATCTTGAACCCGGGGCATCGGACTTGTGAGATCCACTGGAAGTTTTGCAACTATAGAAAGGAGAGTCAAGGTGATTGAATTGAGAGAGAAGAATCGACAAGGCAACCACCTCTTCCTATTTCGAAAACCAGCATAAACATCAACAAGAATGAATGACAAACATACCAAAGTAGCCCCCATTATGTATAATCCGATCACAGGCACCGAAGAAGAATAGCTCGAATCATCTAACACACAGTTCCCTTGACTCCCCATTTTTCTCCTCTTTCTTGCTCTTCCTATTGAGATTTCTTGATCAATTTGATCTTCTATTACCTGCCTACCCAGTTATACATATATTTTTTTCATTTATTTGGTTGATTCTTATTTAATTATGGCTTGCCATACTGATAGCTACGATATCATTATTAATATTTCAATAGAGAAACTGGAACAAAAATTATAGCTAAAGTCAATGCCAGAGTCATAATCTCATATGATTAGAGAAAGTAGCCATGTAGTCAACCACCTGCAGCATGATTGATTGATCCTGTACAAAATTCGAAGGCATTGCTTCAGTCTAAAGTTTGTGAATCATAGATTTATTGAAAAGATCTTGCTTATGTAGGAGGCTGCAAATGTAAATCAAAACAAAAGGCCAAACGAGTAATAGCAAATTGAATCGTGAAATTGTTTTTATTTGTCTATCAACTTGGACAACTTGGATTATTTCAATCACTAACATTGGTTAAACCTATAATATATTTTATGAATGGCCATTTATAATTTGGTGAACTGAATTTTGTTGGATCTATATTTAATTAATGTTCCTCATTGACATTGTTTATATAATCATCAAATTCCTCTGAGCTGCAAGTTCCTCCCACTTGCCTTGTTTTTTTTTTTTTTTTTTGTCTTATAAAAGTCTAATCGTGTTACTTGTATGTCGTATCTATAAACTGTGAACTTAGGTTCTCTTGACTTTGTTTATGGTAGCCATACTGCTATATGATTTTTTAAGTCTCTTTACCATGTCAAATATCATGTTGAGCCATTCAAATAACACTTAATATAGTCTGAGAAACTACACAAGTATTTGCAGAAAAGAAAACAACATAGGAACTAATTTTACTTATACTCTTTATATACGTAATACATGTGAAATATACAAACTGCTTATTCAATCTGAATTATTTCATCTTGGGATGTAGCAGAACCAGAGGGACCGCCTAAATCCATGTCACCAGTGGTACTTGTGTTACCTCCAACTGATGACCTAAACCTCCTCCTACTAGGAGCTTCATCTGATATCAAGTGTGTAATAGTAGTTCCTTCGGGAAATGACCATTGAACAAGGCCCTCTAGTTGTTCAAATTTGTGGAGAACTCTCAAGGCCGATTTTATTATTTTCTCACACTCTTCCGTATGGCATTCGACAATTTCTTTGAATATCGCATTTGGCAATTGAACGAGATGCTCATTTAACATATCGACATATAGTTGTTCCAAATACCTGTACAAGTCTTCAATTGATCCATGAACTCGGCGCCTCATTATGAATTCCGTGATGATGGCCAATTCGTTCTGAATGTAATCAGCTGGTAATTCTTCTTTCAGTCGTCTAATGATCGCAATTGCTTGGATAAATTGAGATTGAGACTCAGACGTCTCCATTTTCGACTTCTTCAATATTTTGGGAAGCAAGTGACTGCTGAACTTATCACTTTTCAATAGTGCTTCTGCAAGCTTAGACTTCTTTTTTCTCTCAAAGGTTGATGGATTCATTTTCCTTTGAACAAACTGAATGATTTCAAAGACTTCACTCAATGAGTTTAGAAGTAGAGATCCACTCAAAGCAGATGGTATGGAAATGGCAGTGACTCTCGCGACAAGTACTATTGAAAGTGGGGACACTTCATAGCCTGGCCTCTCTGAATCATAGAAGCTCCTTAATAAATCCGCTAGTGACTCTTGAGATACCGATGGACGAGTTTTGGATAGGAGTTCCTTCAGATGATTCAATGTATTAGGCTTGTTTCCTGCAATCCATCTTTTCATGTCTTTGACTCCTTGTCTTAATGTCCACTTATCGAATCCCTTTTTATCCATTACAATCAAATCCATGAACTTTTGCATGTCTTCGTCACCCATGGTTTCTTCTCCAATGCCAACACAACCTAGACATAATACAACTACAAATGGAAAATAAAAATAACTGTCATCAACCTAATGATATACTCCATGACAATACTCACAACTTTAATACACGAATCTTGAACACCACTTGAAGTATTGGACTGCAAAGTATCACATGATCTGCATCTATAACTCGTTCTTGGTATGCTCTAAAGTCACGCGACGGTAGAAGATTAAACCATGTAATGAATCTAAGGAAAGTGCCTAGACCAGCAACAGCGGCAGTGATGATTTGGCTAACAACTAGAGCTCTCATCGACCATTTATAATCAGAAACTCCATCACCACAAGACTTCAAGTCTTTAGAAACAAACGACGACCTACGGTTTGGATTAGAACAACTGAACAGAGAAAAGAAATCATGCTCACACAAACATTGATCACAGTTTTGTATATCACATGAAATTGAGGGTCTGAATTGTAGGTACACAAATAACACTTCTGTAACCTATAGAACATACTCTTTTACCCCTTCGTCAGGTGACCTTTGATACCATCAACAGAAGCCTCTTTTTCGTTATGGACATATAAAGTGCAAAACCATAGTGTAATCAGTAATACAATCATGCTACACATGATTAAAATGTGTTCTGCACGAAACAAAATGATCACTCTGGTGTGCATTTGAATGCAAATATTGACAACAACAGTGATCACTAATATGCTCAAAGCGATCATGTTTGTGAAGCATTCGGAATAGCTGTACATTCCCAGGGATGGCATGAAGAATCCCATAGAATTGCACATCAAGGCAGTACCGGTAAGCTTAGATAATTGATCTTGAACACCTGGCATCGAAGTTGTTAGATCTACTGGAAGTTTTACAGCTATAGACAAAAGAGTCAAGGTGACGGAGTTTAGAGGGAAAAGTCGACAAGGTAGCCATCTCTTCCTATTGCGAAAGCCAGCAAAAATATCAGTAAGGATGAATAGTAAACATACCAAAGTAGCAACTGTTATGTACAAACCGATTATAGGCATTGGAGATGAATAGTTTGAATTATCTAACTTCCCATCTATGCAGTTATTGCCAAATCCCTCCATTTCCTTTTTCTTCTAGTTTCTCTACCTCTTGAGATATCTTGATTTGATCTTCTTTCATAAAGCTAATGATTGGTGATGAATTTATTTGGCATATATAATATTTAATCCAACCATTGCTCTTTGGTCTTTGCTTAACTGATGAGGACAAAAATTGAGCATTGTGTATATCGAATGAAGTTTTCGACTTTGTGAGGTATAAAGACAAAAGCGACACTCTAAGAAAATACTAAACCTTAATCAAAGAGTTTGTAGATTTGTCTCTTTTCAAACTGCTTTTCTACCACGGCTTCTCTAGATTAAGCAAGAAAATTTTGAGCATTACCCTCCATCCAAATTTCAACTAGCTATAGAATTTTCATTGATTTTGGTGGATTATATATTTTATGTAAAGCGTATTTGCGTATTTGAAATGTATCATCGATTATCAAAGTGGTCCTTTGCTGAATATCTAAGGTGGTAATGGAGTACTGTAGTGCAGCTTTTTCTGCTAGTGAAAATGAAGTGTTTGTCATTAATACACTGGATTGATGTATTTCCTATGAAGCTACATATTCATCTCAATGACTCTGACCTCTTTTTCTTTAATGCACACATATGCAGTACATGGCAAGCTTAATTATACATTCAACTTACACAACTTGGATTCTTCACTTGTGCTTAAGCTATGAAGAATGTTTGCTTTCAACAGTCACACATTAGGAAGTTCGTCGGATACAAAATGAGTAATTGTAGTTCCGACAGGGAATGACCAAGGAACGAGGGGCTCTAATTGTTCCATTTTGCAAAGAAGTTTCAAGGCAGATTTCACAGTCTTCTCGTAGTCTTCGGCATTGCTTTCGATGATTTGTTTGAATATGGCATTTGGTAATTGAACCATAAACTCCTTAACTATCTCAACATACAGTTGTTCCATGTAGCCAAATAATGCATCAATGGATTCATAAGCTCAACCTTGTATGAAGTCTGTCATCATTGCCAATTCATCTCTTATGTAATCCGGACGCATGACTTCTTTTAGCTCTTTGATGATCCCAATTGCTTGTTCCAATGGAGATTGATTTCGAAATGCATCATTAATATTCCCAAACTTTTCGACAATTTCGTAGAAAAGGGTGTTAAAGTTGTCACGTGCCCATAATGCTTCCTTGAGCACATGTTTCTTCTTGTTCTCCAAGCTTGAAGAACTCATTTTCTGTCTACGAATTGAATGATTTCGAATACTTCATACAAGGAGCTTGATATAGACTCACTCAAAGCTGATGGTATACAAATGGTAGCAATTCTGTTGATAATTTTTGGAATTAAAAATAAAAACAGGAAGCTAAACAAAAACAGAGATGTTCTCTTTATTCTCATTTTTTTTTTTTTAATGATGGAGTACACATTTATAAGCATTCACACTAACTGATTTTTTACTTGGTACACGCCATTAACAATAAATAGTTGAGTAACCACTTACTACCTTAACTCTAATCATGACACATGTCCCAAACTCATTCAAACTCATTCTAATTAAACTACCCAAACTCATTCAAACTCATTCTAACTAAACTACCTTGACTCTAATCATGACACACAATGTCACACATAACATTAATACCCATGCATCTGAATTTGAATCATATTCTAACATTCCCCCTTGATTCAAATTTCCTACAAGTGAAATAGAAAAATATAAATCAAACTTTTAAGTTTTGCAAAGCACGTCTCTTCGCATACTTCAATTCAATGGTTATTTGAAACACTTCTCTTCAACTTTCTTAGAGCACTTCTCTCCATAAAACTCATATGTTGCACTTCTCATCGCTTGCTAAAAAGATCTTCTTCGAGTGGTTGACTCCACCAATTTTGTGTGCTCTTCTTTCTTTAACCTGCAATACTTTTGTACATGACCAAATTTCTTACAATTGTAGCACTGTGGCTTGCCTTTATGCCAACAATCATTTTCATCATGGTCCATCTTCTTGCAAAACACATTACTTCACACTTCTTGATTTCATGAAGCCCATGTCTACATGACGATGATGCACTTGCATCACCCGTCTTGGAGCACTTGTCTCCAAATAACCTCATATGATGCCCTTGTCATCACACTCTCATATCTTCTTCAGCGGTCATCGGCATCACGCACTCGCACTCTCATGTTGGAGCTTCCCGGAACTGCCTTTGTCTTCACTTTCTTCGCAACACTTCTTCACGATCTATTTTTGCAGCACTTCTCCGCAAACTAGCCTTAAGATTGAACCGTCGACTCTGATACCATGTTGATAATTTTTGGAATTAAAAATAAAAACAGGAAGCTAAACAAAAACAGAGATGTTCTCTTTATTCTCATTTTTTTTTTTAATGATGGAGTACACATTTATAAGCATCCACACTAACTGATTTTTGACTTGGTACACACCATTAACAATAAATAGTTGAGTAACCACTTACTACCTTAACTCTAATCATGACACATGTCCCAAACTCATTCAAACTCATTCTAACTAAACTACCCAAACTCATTCAAACTCATTCTAACTAAACTACCTTGACTCTAATCATAACACACAATGTCACACATAACATTAATACCCATGCATCTGAATTTGAATCATATTCTAACAAATTCTTACTAGAAGAACTATGGTGAGAGAGAAGACTTGATACCCTGGCCTTACTAAATCAAAGTGAGCTTTTAACTGGAGAAAAAGGAAAATTTTCTTGATATGATGGAGGAATCTTTGATAGGAGTTTAATGAGTTGATTTAAGGCCTTGGTTTTCTCTGTCTATATTTTCATGTCATTCACACCTTTCCTTAATGTCCACTTATCCAATGCCATCTCTCCCTCATGAATTAAATCCTTAAATTCTTCAACTACTTCTTCATTCTGATTTTTATGACTATTGCGACAACTTCCAAAATATGATTTGAATTCTTTAATGAGCCACCCAAAAAACCCATCCAAATATGCAAATGGACATGCAACTAAGAAGGAAATTGAAATAACGAGCATTTCGATTATGAACCTCGAAAAGCAAACTACGTATAGCAAACAACTAAATTCAAATATTTGATTGCAAGCTATTATAGTTTTTACATCTTTAACACCATCTTGTAATTTTCCAAATTCATCAGTTAGCACACAACCAATCAAACTGAGTTGTCTGAAGGTGATGGCTAAACTTCCTGATATAATTGTGATGATTTGACTAATAACTATAGTCCTCATTGACCATTTATAAACAGATGGCGATTCTTCGCAGAATTCTAACTTTTTAGAAACCAGAGTTTGAAATGTGACCTTGAATATAACAACTGGACAAATCACACATAATACAGTTATAAATTTACTCAACGGCCGTCTGCAAAGCATAAACTGAGGGTTGGAATTATAACTCCACAAATAGCTCAGCTTCAACCTGTGTAGCATGCTTTTTGCCCTTCACAAAGTTTTCTTTGATGCAATCACGAGAAAACTCATTGTCTTATATGGATTTCTAAAGCTGAGTACCAAAGCGCCATTAGTAAAATCATCATGCAACACAAGACTATAATGTGTTCGGCTCGAAACAAAATGATCACACCAGTGTGCATCTGAATGCAAATATTGACAACAATTGTAACCACAAATATGCTCAATGCAACCATGTTACTGAAGCGTTCAGATTCCCTATAAGTTCCTAGGGAAGGCATGCAGAAGCCCATGCATATGCATATCAAAGCAGTACCAGTAAGCTTAGATAATTGATCTTGAACACGGGGCATCGGACTTGTGAGATCGAGTGGAAGTTTTATGGCTACAGAAAGAAGTGCCAGGGTGACTGAATTGAGAGAAAAGAACTTACAAGAAAACCATCTCTTTTTATTTCGAAAACCAGCAAAAACGTCAAGAAGAATGAAAAATAAACATACCAAAGTGGCCCTGTTATGTATAAGCCAATCAAAGGCACCGGAGCAGAATAACTCGAATCATCTAATTTTCCATCGACACAGATCCCCATTTCCTCCTTTCTCTTGCTGTTTATTGAGCTGCCTCGTTTTGAATTATTACTTGTTTTTATGTTCTATAATACTTGGTTGAATCTATATGCATTTAATCAATGGTCTTATACAAGTTGGTTAACTAATTTTTTTTATCTTTTGTTTGTTCTTTTTTAATCTATTTTTAAATAACGATCCTCATTGACATTGTAATATAATTACAAATTTCTCCATCTGCAAGTTGCTTCCCACTTGCGTTGGTTTTCCTTGTCTTTTAAAAATCTTTAGTATTGTGACTTGTTCCAAGTAATGAACTGGGAACACATTGTTTCTTGATTTTAAAATATAGTCATGCTTTTTTACCCAAAAAAAATGTATAGTCATGCTTATCTATGAGTTTCCTTTTGGGCCTCTTTACTTTGTCAAATATCATATTTTCAACCATTTAATCACTTTTCTTTAGTTAGAGAAAGTACATAAGTATTTGCCAAGCAAACAACATTGATTTTCTTAACATTTTCATACATATAAAGCATATCGCGAACTCATTCAACCTCAATTATCTCATCTCGGGCTGTTTTAGAATCAGATTGATTACCACAATCCCTGCCAATGTTATGCATGCTACCAGCAGCTGTCATGAAACTCTTCATGGCAGTACCTTCATCTGATATCAAGTGAGAAATATTAGTTCCCTCAGGAAAAGACCATGGAACAACGCCCTCTAACTGTTTGATTTTGCTGAAAATTTTCAAGACCGATTTTATCCTTTTCTCACACTCTTCCGGATGACATTCGACAATTTCTTTGAATATTGCATGTGGCAATTGAATAAGATATTCAATTGAAATATCAACAAATAATCGTTCTAAACACTCGTATAAGTCTTCAATTGATCCATGAACTTGGTGGTTCAGTATGAATTCTGTGATGATAGCCAATTCCTCCCGAACATAATCAGTGGGAAGTTCTCTTTTTAATCCTCTTAGGATCTCAATTGCTTGGGCCAACTGAGAATCGGATTCAGAATCAGATTCTGGCATCTTCATTGTCAATTTCTTCATTATTTTGGGAAGCAAATGTCTACTGAACTTATCGCTTTTCAATAATGCTTCTGCAAGCTTAGTCTTCTTTTTATTCTCAAAGGCTGGACTCATTTTCCTATCAACAAATTGAATGACTTCGAAGATTTCACTCAATGAGCTTAGCAGTAGAGATCCACTTAAAGAAGACGGTACGGAAATGTCGGTGATTCTTGCAACAAGTACTAATGAAAGTGTGGACATTTCATAACCTGGCCTTTTTGAATCACAAAACTTTCTTAACAGGTGTGCTAGTGACTCATGAGATACTGTCGTCGGAGGAGTTTTTGATAGGATTTTCTTCGAATGATTTAATGAGTTGGGCTTGTTTCCTTCAATCCATCTTTTCATGTCTTTCACTCCTTCGTGTAATGTCCACTTTTCTAGTCCCCTTTTTTCATTTTCAATCAAATCCTTAAATTTTTCTATGTCTTCATCATGTCTGATTTTCTTTTTAAAATATTTATTTCTCAAAGATAATAACACAACCACATAGGGAAACATGACCAGAAATGCTATCCACTTCATGAAGAAGTTCATGACAATCTTTACAACTGTTGCACAGGAATCCTGAATGCCACTTCGCAATATTGGATTTCGAAGAATCACATAATCTGTATCTTTAAATTCTTCTTGATACGCTTTGAAGTCACGCGAGGGTAGAAGAATAAACCATGTAAGGAATCTAAGAAATGTGCCAAGACCAGCAACAATAACAGTGACGAGTTGGCTAACAACTACAGCTCTCATTGACCATTTATAATCAGGAACTCCATATGCACAAGGCTCCGAGACTTTAGGAACAAGTGATCCTACTGCACTTAGGATTATAACAACTGAACATAGAGTGCAAATCATGCTCACAAAAACATTATACACAGTTTTGCAGATCATATGAAATTGAGGGTCTGAACTGTAACTATACAAGTAACACATTTGTAGTATGTAGAACATACTTTTTCGCCCATTTGTAAGGCAATCTTTGATACTGTCAATAGAAGCCTCTTTTTCATTGTGGACATATAAAAAGCAAAACCATAGGGTCATCAGTAATATGATCATGCTACACAAAATCAAATTATGTTGGACTCGAAACAAAAAGATCACGCCAGTGTGCATTTGAATGCAAATGTTGACGACAACAGTGACTGCTAATATGCTCAAAGCGATCATGTTTGTGAAGCATTCGGAGTATGTGTTCGTTCCAAGGGATGGCATGAAGAATGCCATGGAATTACATATTAAGGCTGTACCGGTAAGCTTAGATAATTGATCTTGAACACCGGGCATCGGACTTGTAAGATCTACCGGAAGTTTTACGGCTATAGACAGAAGAGTCAAGGTGACTGAATTGAGAGAGAAAAACCGGCAAGGTAGCCATCTCTTTCTATTGCGAAAACCAACAGAAACATCAACAAGAATGAAAAACAGACATACCAAAGTGGCTGCTGTAATGTATAAACCGATCAGAGGCATTGGAGAAGAATAGTTTGAATCGTCTAACGCTCCATATGCACATTTATTGACTTTCTCCTCCATTCTTTCTCCTTTGAATTTCTCTAATTCTTGAGGTATCTAAATTTGATCTTCATTTGATCTAGCCGGCCAGTACTGATAAGGTTTAAGAGGCATGTATAATATATTAGCCAACCTGTCCAATGTGCTAATTTGGCTCTTTGTTTAATTTGATGAGGACAAATGATGCTTTGAATCTATCGAAAGGGACTTTTGATTGTGAGATTAAAAGAAATAGTCAACAGTATTAATGCTCAAAGAAAACTTAAATTCATTAAGAAAATGTTGGGAAGAAAACCTTGCGGGACTCGCCGCTCACCCATGTAGACTGAAGGAATACTTTCTCTGCTCCACCATTTATCAATTGATGAAAATTTGGTTGAAAGAGTTATATAAGTCATTGTTCTTTTTACCACATATGGCTAATTAGCAGCTCATTTGAAAATATTGATTGTTGCAAATCAATGAGTTATATAAGCTTTTTGAATATCTATTTTTCCTTTCAAATACTGAATGTCTAGCCAGTAGCAAAAGAAGATTGTTAAAGCGGGCGATTCCAATGAAAAGTATATTTTCATCATTTTTATCTGAAATCCTACTTATTTAGTATGTAGACCTTTATAATGCTAAGGCAGAGAACCTATAGGAATATTTGAAATGCTATTCATGAACTCCAATTACAGTTAGTCAATGATCTTAAGAAAGTTTAGAGTGAAAAATGATGAAACAGATGAATCTTCGGTAACAACACAATCGTATACCTCATTTTAATCTGCACACTATTTCAAATTCTCTAAAAAACAAAAAGACTGGGAAACAAATTATGGAGATTGTTCCTTTTAAAGAAAGTGAAAGCATTCTTCAAAACAAAGATTAAAAATGAGTCATTGAAAGAGTAAGATATGAATGCTACTTTGTACAACTGATCAAGCATTATCAACTACCTTATTCTACATATATGGATTACTTCATCTCAAGTGGCTGTGAGAATGGAATTATCACTGAAGGCTCCCACGGATTGCTAAGTGTTGTGAGTCGAACCGATGCTACTTTCAGACACAACGCTTCTGTCACTAGTCATGACAGGGAAGGAAAATTGATGATCTTCTTCGGGCATCAAGTGAGATATCGCGGTGCCAGAAGGGAATGACCACTGAACTAGATCCTCTAATAATTGTTCCATTTTGCAAAGAACTTTCAAGGCAAACTTTACTTTCTCCTCGTATTCTTCAGCATGGCTTTCGATGATTTCTTTGAATATTGCATTTGGCAATTGAACAAGATGTTCGTTCAACATGTCAATGTATAGTTGTTCTATGTATCCATACAACTCATCAATGGATCGATAACCTCGTACTAGTAGAAAGTCTGTCTGTGATCGTAGCCAATTCCTTCTGTATTCTTTTAGATGCCGAATGATGCTAATTGCTTTGTCTAGTTCAGATTGAGATTGGAATGCATCTTTTCCATGTATTCTCGATTTTCCCACAAGGCTTCAGTGAGCATTGACTTCTTCCTGTTCTCAAAGCTTGAAGAACTGATTTTTCTATCAACAAAATGGATGACTTCAAAGATTTCATCCATTGAACTCAACAAACTTCCACTCAAAGATGGTATAGATATAGTAGCAATCCTTACAAGAAGAACAATAGGAAGAGAAGACATTTCATAACCTGGCCTTGCTAAATTGTAGTGAGCCTTTAAATGCTGCATGGGGGTTCACACTTTTGTTTTTCTCTATCCATCTCTTCATGTCCTGCACGCCTTTCCTCAATGTCCACTCATGCAGCAATAGCTCTCTTTCGTTAATCAAATCCTTAAATTCTTCTTCTACGTCTTCATCGTTCTTTTTGCTAGGATCGTTCTTGCAACAACTATCACAATCTGATCCCATTTGTGTAAAGCACCCCGAGGCGTTGTGTTTCGACCCGGCTATGTATTACTAAGGGCAAACCACTTTTTTTTTTTTTTTTTTTTTTTTTTTTTTTTTTTTTCCCAAATGCGATTCTTCCTTCTCACGTTTCAAACATCTCCTCGGACCACCGGCGACGCAAACTTACAATTTCGGAGTCCACTATCATCGTAAGAGTCGGTTTCTTCATCGTCCTCGTTGGAAAAACATGTTTCTCCACTGTTTTGAATGCATATTATAGGGTTTGAACAAAAAAAATTTTGGGCATTGTTTGTTTGCGTTGTTCGCTAGCTATTTACCATAAAAATTGAGGATGGACGTATAGGAGCTACGAGTGTGTAAGATTGAGAGGTATTTCTTGAGTTTTCATTCAATTTTTGTATTTTTTTTTTTTTTTCGTGTTCAAACCAAGGATTCCGCCTCTGGTTCGGCCTCCCAGGGCCAAACAAAAGGTTTTTGCTCGGTTTGTCGAGGTCGATTGAAACATGTCTGTTCGGTCATAGGTGACCGAACATACATTTGTTCAAACCAAGTTCTAAACACTACAATGTGGTTCGGTCATCAAATACTGATTAACATGCATTGTTCGGTCACCTTCAACCGAACAGTGCACTGTCAATCGGTCATGTGTCACCGATCAAGCGTCGACCATCGACAACGCACAAATCGACCAAAATATTAGATCAAAAACAATTACGAACACATACACAACTATAAAAATTGTTCAAAAACAGTAAAAAAACTGTTAAAACATCCATATTAATACCCTAAATCGACCACGTTAGTCGTCGATTGTATGGTGACCGCTTCGAAGCAAAACGAAGCAAGACCTAGGGTGAGTGAAGATAAACAATGGAGAAACATGATTTTCCAGCGAGGAAGATGAAGAAATTGACTCTTACGATGATAGTGGGCTTCGAAATTGCAAGTTTGCGTAGACGGTGGTCGGAGGTGACGTTTGTGAGGGGGTGCACAACGTGAGAAGGAAGAAGAAGGAAGAAGGGCATTTTGGAAAAAAAAAAAAAAAAAGTGGTTTGCCTTTAGTAATTTGTGGGGTGCACATAGCCAGGACCGTTGTATTTTAGTTGTTGTTGTCCATAAAATGCTTTGATGAAACAAATAATTATTTAGTTTATATAGAAAAAAATATTGGCAGACTAATGGGCTTGTGGATATTGGACTCAGGACAGCCAAAGACATGCCCGGCCCAACTCGAGCCCACGCAAGGTCATTCCATATGAATAGGTTTAAATTAGTCAATCATCAGGTTTCCTAGAATTTTTATTTTTTGGTAGGATCCTACACTGATTTTTGTAAAACCTAGGTATGTAGGATTCAATCTTAGGAGCTGGGACCACTCTTTATTAAGGGTTGTAAGGGCATTTTTTTTTTTAGGAGTTTTAAGGGGCATTTCAACTATGACCAATCTACTAACTTTCTAGGTATATAACTTTCTAGGTTCATCAAAGCATCTCAGTGAGATGGTAAAGACATTACTTGCCTAAAAAGCAAGACTTCATGAGATCATGGTTCGATTCCCACTTGATGTCAAAAAATATGTCCTAATTAACGTACAACAACAATAACAACAACATACCTTTGTTTTGGCACTTGAAAATAGAGACGCCTCCACTCGAGTTACATCACTTGTGTAGATGTTGCATGTTCAATTTCACACCCCTTCCCATAATATGCATGTCTTTACGTACAAGTGTATAAAAAAAATCGTAAGTTATGAACTTAAGCTTTATATATTGACAATCTAAATAGAAATGACACGATCCGTTTGACGAAAGAAAATCACGATAATGTAACAAGGCCTCGGACATCAAAACACAAAACGTTCTCTATCTTGTAAGAACAAAAAAAAAGAAAAAAAAAAATGACCCATCACACATGTAGTCGTACTCTAAGATACTTTTGGTTTTTGAAAAAAAAAATATAAATGATACTTTCCGCCCTAATCCAAGATAAATTAATGATTAAATTAACAGTAGCCTTAAAAGTTGTTTTTTATGGAATTTGTCGAATCAAAGTAATTAAAGAAGTTGAAAAAGTTGAGCACCACATGATTATCAAAAAGAAAACTACTCACAAATGTTGTAGCACATATTGACGTGCCCTCTCGACCCTAGGGGTCTCTATGCCACTCAGGTTCTTGCACTTGCGAATTTTGAGGCAACGGACTGGATTACGAGCACCGGCATTGCCGGGATGAGTGTTGCTCTTGCGACATATTTTTTTGTACCTAATTTGTCTAAAGTCGTGATTTTTGATCTAAACAAGATTTTCTGATTTTTTTAGATCAAAGTCTATATGGAATTAATGCAAGGGAGCAAAAGCGAGGTTTTTGCAACGAAAAAAATATTGTCGTATTGAGTTCCCGATATGTGCCCCGACAACTCCGTTCTTGTTACAACTATAATTCGAAGCGCTTACGAAACCCACATAAGATGCGTGCTTGTTAATGTCCCTTTATTTGTGCATCATTTTATGCATTCACGCATCTCGATGTTAGTCTAAGGAATGCAAACTAATCTTATCTTGCGCGAGTTTCAAGTCCGGGCAACATGTAGTTGTAGTCGAAATCAATTTTGTAATAATTATCTACAACGTGGCTTTTTCTTTGGTGATGTGGCTTTTTTTATAAAAGCTAAAATATATATTTAATTTTTTTTGGTAGGAAAATATATATTTAATTAAATTAATGATTCATCGTCTCTTTTTTTTTTTTTTTGAAGTCTAATAGACAATTTCATGCTTGCCCCCATAAAGAGTTAATTTTGTCCTAATTACAAGCTCACGAAAAGTAATTACAAGCTTATTGATGCTCAATGGACAGAGACCTAATCAGTCAAAGTAGACCCATAAAACTTGGGTGGGTCGACATAGCGAACTCATAGTCTACTAATAAATAAATAAACAATATGAAATAAATAGTATTGAAGAGAAAAAACCATAGTTTAAAAATCTACCAAAATAAATCATAGTAAATATTGATCATATTTGTAATATATATAGTATAACGATTTACTATAGTCAAATAAAAATACCATATTCCATTCTTATATTTTATTGTGCATAAAATACAAATTTTACTTTTAGTTATTTTACAATATTAATGTGCACTGTGTTTTACCACGGACGTTGGGTTAGGGACTCCATCTCCTTCAAAAACACACAATCAGTAGCGAGTGTGGAATCCTTTATAGTTTGAGCGTGACTACCCTCACATATACAACCCATAATAATGTGTTATCGGGATTAATAGTTTTCATGATGAATCCTTTAACGAAATATGTACGAGAGAATGATATATTTCATTCATAGCAAAAAAACGATTCTGAGATCGGTTGCTAAGGCGAACTTGAGATAAACCATAGGTGGAAAGCGAGAGAAAAAGGCCGGGCATAGCTAGGTCTATACCCCTTCATGTGAAGACATTTTATCCGTTCATATCGAAATTGCCTTTTTTTTTTTTTTTTTTCATGTAGAGAAAAAAAAAAATCTTTGAAGACAATTCTTGTAGTTGCATTTTGATCTCTTGCCTTTTCAATTAATTTGGGATTGAGGCTTTGTTGTTGTTCCCTTCTCAATCAATATTACAATTCTATTTGTATTTTATTCTCTTACTGACCCTCACTCAACCCTTTCAAACCACATAAACTAGTTTCATAGTGATTTCAGATTCAATGTGTTCTTGACCTGCTAGTGTAAGCTCTGAACTATGAAAGGCTGAAAATGCAGCAATTAACTTTGGTTAGAAGATAACCATATATTCTATGCCATGTTAAAGTAAAAATTAAAGCCCCTAAGTGATTCAATTAAGCATTAAATTAGTTAAACAGTAAACAGAAATAAAACTTGAATTGAACATAAAAGTTATTTGGTGTCAAAGATACAACTTAGTATGCTATATATATACAACCAAGTAACCTTCCTCTATACATGCGAGAAAACAAATCAAGAAACTTAACCTCCTTTATTGCTAGAGCACATAGGGATTCAAGCATATATCCAATCCAATTGTGTCAACCACCTCCGCTGAAATTGCTAAGACCTGATGATCAACAAGAAAATGAAAATATAGTGTCAGATTCAAAAAGAAAGAAAAAAAGAAAGAAATTTTGTGCGACAACATGGGCCGTGGCTAATCTAAAATCAACAACAATCCATAAGGTGCTTGTTTCATAATATCTAACATTGTTCCCAAATTTGAAAAGTGAAACAAAGTATATAATTGAGCCTCACCTGATTCTGTAGTAACAGTGATCACTGCACTGGTACTTTCTTTCCCTTTCTATCCTCTTGTTCAGTACAATTGATGGAGTCATCTTCATCAGCAGCAAATAATGTTTAACAAATTGAACAGCTCTATGGCACAATTTAAACTGTGCGAGGAAATATAAGTCGCGAGCAGTCCACTCCTTGGTAGCCAGTTTTTGGGGTTGAGTTAAGCCCAATGACTTCATAATGGTATCCGGGCTGTTCAGTCTTAGGACCAATGCAGCAGATGAGTTAGCTTTATGGTTCTATCATTAAGCAGCGGGGCGAGCTGTGTGGCTCAAGCTCTGGCTCTAGGGGGGAGCTCTAAAACACATACCGACATTTTGTATCAACTTTTTCATTGATAGCTTTTCCTAGCAGGAAACATACCGGCATTTTGCATCAACCGAGCTTAAATCAGGATCCGTAGCATTCAACGAAAATTTTTGTTTCCAGTAGAGTCCAAGCAGCCATTCTGGAGCAGAATATGACCAGTAGAGTCCAAAGCCATCTGTGGGCTCTTCTTTAC
Source organism: Stephania japonica (assembly GCA_039657345.1). NCBI lineage: Eukaryota > Viridiplantae > Streptophyta > Magnoliopsida > Ranunculales > Menispermaceae > Stephania > Stephania japonica. The sequence goes on from CM077558.1 coordinate 53,128,612, forward strand.
TCAACAACTATCCCTCACTTGGTTCATGGAGATGGTATAGGATCATTGCAGTAGAGTGCTTTGCTCGGCGTAAAGTATCAAATTGATAACTGTGATTTACACAAAACGTCAGAAATTCTTCCCTGGTCTCAATGAACTTCTTGCATAGATTTCCATCTTCATTCCTATGGTCGAAAGCCATATCTTTCACCTCAGCCTGAAGGACACAAAATCAAGAAATTAAAAGAGAAGCAACTTCATGAAACTGATGAAAGTGCATATAAGCAAATGAAAATAAAGAAGAAATGTATTTGGAACAAAATCACATAAGGTAATCATTTATGAAAAAAAATAATTGTTAAATTACCTGTAAAAATATATGTTTCTTCCTGTATTTGGTTGGGGGTTTCTCGCAATCACTAAGGTCTTGCTCTTTCTTATTATAACATCTGCAACAAGAAAAATAAATAAATCATTGCTTCCCACTTTTCCAAAAACTCTAGAAAAACGAAAAAAAGGTTCCAATTCGATCCTGATCTAAGAAAGCCACTCCTAACACATGAAAGAATGGTTTATTATCAAAATTGCTACAAGCTAAAGCTTGATATTGCTAAAAACATAAGGGGAGGACTGAGAAAGGGAACATGTTGGAAAAAAAAAAAAATTATGTCAAGCTTACTCGTCGCAAAGCACATAATGCTGGCATTGATTGCAGAACCACCGCTTTCCAGATGAAATTGTCTTGGAACATAGTGCGCAGGAAAATTGAAGGTGCAGTAATAGTAAATTCTTTTTGTCCTTCTTTATGTTGATGTAACTTCCAAACTACAGAAAAATCGAATGCACAAATCAGTAGCCTATTTACAGATATAGAAAAAAAGCAATAGAACTGATAAAAGTTTCAGATAAGAACTGAGATTGCATTTGAGAGAGCTAAAAAATAAATGTTTGGGCGACAATATGAAGAATTGAGTTTAATAATGAAGAAAATTGGATATATAATATGATGCATTTGATGAAAAGAGTGAAGATGACAGATACTATTAAAGAGGCATGATTTTTGAACCATTACAAGATAGTCTAATTAATAGATGGAGAAAATGTAATCATATGATAACTATTCATAAAGGATAATTTTATTTGTACTTTTACTATTGACTTGCCACAAATGCATATTTCCTTATTTCTCAGCAATGGAAGGATTAGCTCTCAAAACAATACAAACAAAAAGCAGAAAGGAAAATTTTGAGGAGGAACATTACTTTTTTCATGAGCAGAATATCCTTGGCTGAGTTCTCATATGAATCAGGTCTCGAAGAACTAGATTTTTTCTCTTCCTACTTGTGAAAGCTTGCCTTTCGCCTCTTTCTTCTAGTTTCTTGACATAATCGATTACAATGTCAGTTATATTCGGAAAATAACCACCTTCGAAATACGGCAGATTGGCTGCTGTCACTTTATCCTCACTGTGAGGCCCATAAAAGTGCTCATATAAGTAAGAAAAAGCAACCACAATGTTTCCTTTGATCGCCTTTTCTATCATAAACTGATACCTGCACATTGAGCATATTTAAAAAATTGATGCAAATGTTTTTGAATGTAACATGTTAGGGAAAGAGTGGAGAGATAGAGTTACCAATTTTGTAGCTTTTCGGTATTAGGTATATTCTGATCATCCGGATGACAATAAAAGATATAGTCGTCTTTTTTCTTAGGAGGACATACCCATATATGACACTTAGTCAAACCTTGTCTTTTGCAGTAGTCCAGGTATCCAAGCTGAAACACAATATGGACAACATCAGATAGAGAAGTGTTGAGAAGCACACAATTCTAAAAAAACTAGAAGTAATATTTAAATTACCAGAAGTTCATGGAAAACAAAGGTTCTAAGAGCTTCTCCATGCACAGTTTTTATTTGTGGTCTCAAATATTTGACAGAATCAATATACGAAATATAAACAGTGTCTTTATTTGGGTAGTCGCATTCCGGACCATATTCTTGGGCAAACATTGCAAAGAGGATTACATCAACTTGCTCAATCTTCTGAAACAGTAAAATGACCTGAATTGAAAAATAAACTTCATTAATAACCGTGGGAGAAAATGCAAATTTGCCGCAAAAATATACAAGGCAAATCATACCTTTGACTTGTAGGGGAATTCTTGAGGGTAATTTTCTCGTTGAAGGACATTCCAAAACCTCTGGTTCACTTTACAATTCTTGTCAACGCTGCAAACCACCCGGACAGTAAGACCTTCTGCTCCTTCTACACAGTGATCAAGAAATGTGAAACATCGATCGATCAAATGGACAATGTAACAAGTCCTGTTAATCAGATAAATAAGAATGCACACGTACACAAAAAAAACTAGTTAAAATTATTTAAATAGTGAATGGAGCATTACATCAGTTAAGTTCTTTCCTAGAACAGATGCCCTTTCTCGTCTCTCTTGCTCAAGACTAGCAAATAATTTCCTCTCTATATGATCACTGAGACTGGTTCTTGGCAATTCTTTTGCACCTGGTACAGCACTCGGTGGCAAGGGAACACGCTCTCCATGTTGAAACTCTTGTATGTAGCATTTCGGACAAGTATAGTCCGGTTCTTCCTCCTTGTTCTTCGTATCATTAAAGAGAGCACAAATATGATGCTGCCAGCCTCCACATTTAGCACACTCCACCCACTGAAGATAAGAGGAACAAACACTTAATCACATTTCTATGGCACAATAAAATTCAGATTTGTTATGCAATGATAATATCACCGAAAGTAGGGAAGGGAAGAATTCTGATCGTACCTTCTCTTCTAGTGCCTCATGAACCTTCTCTACCATTTTGCCCTTGGGAATGGTTTTACAATTGTTTTTTCCACTGTAGCAATCTTTGCAAAGAAAGAACTTCTTATTGTTCTTCATTCCAGAGTGATACTTGGTGTCTTTCTTGATGCATCCACCACAATGTGAGCATAAAATTGGGACCGGACGAAAAAAGTAACATGATACATCGCACAATATACATCTGTACTCATTTGATTGAGTACTTGTTGCATAGCTTCTCTTTGTGTTATTCTGTTCAAAACAAATACATTAGCTCATCAAACTCAATTTAAAATGAAACCTTGCTAGTTAAGCTAGTTTAGAAGGAAAAGTGAACTAAAAAGTTTTATAAAACAATGTATACTGATTCAAGTTCCTTAATTAGTATAAGCTCTAGCTAATCTGTGTATTCGTAGTAGTTAGCTTTCAAGATGTTCTGTTTATTCTACCAGCTTTCTACTCTATATAGATAGGAGAGATAAAAGGAATAATCAAAAACTAACCTCAACATTAACGTGCCGAAGACTTGCAATGTGCTCTTCAATTTGCTCCACGGTGAATGTGTCTATCAACGACAAAACCTTTTCCTCTGACTCCTCAGGAATTTCTCCAGCAGTGTTCTCCGAACATGTTTCAACGGTTTCTTCTACAATCTGACTCTTGGCATGATCATACTCCAAATCCATTTCAGCATTCTCTTGTTGAGTGCCAATGATTGGCTCTTTCGATGAAGCTGGGTCATCAACAGGCTCCGTTTCACAATAATGTTCATTAGACACAGGGCAGTCTATTTGAACTTGAGTTGCACAGAGATTGTCAATCTCTGCACCTTTTGTTTCACTTTCAGAATATGAAGGTACATTCAGCTGCTGAGATTCTTCGTAATTTTCATGCGTTATGAGTGACTCGACTTCTGCCAAAGAATGAACGCAGTTCTCACCAAAATCTTCATCTTTTTGCAGGCCTTGAGGCTGTCCAAAAATGTCAATCTCAGTGCGCATAGCAAAGGAACTTTTCAAAGGACCAGGTCCAATCCGGGAAGGTCCAGGCAGTAACTGTGGCGCCAATTGAAGATAATTCTGGTCAAGTGACATTGGAGTGTTGACTCCCTCAGACATGGAAGATAGGCCGACGTTTTGATGAGGATCAAGTTGTTGAAACTGATTCATTTGATATGGCACACATTGCTGAAAACTTGGAATCTGCTCCTCAAATTGTTGCACGTTGTTTGAAGCCAATCTGCTATTTTGATAAGTTGTATATGATGGCATTCCATGGATCTCATGGACCAACCAAGGAGCCTGTACTGGAATAGATGGAATCCAATCTGAGTATGGGTATTGAGGTTCGTGTCCATGAATTGCAGGAAGGCCTAGTCTTGACTGTTGGTTCACTTCAAGTGGTACATGTTGCTGAAGTGCCACAGATGAACCGAAGCCATTTCCCAAATTAGACCCAAAATCAAACTGATTAAGATTTTGGTTATTCCCTGCAAGTAGGTTGGTATCATCAGAATCCAGTGAGACAAAAAGAAAAAAGGAAGATATTTAATGTCAATATCAATCATGTTGTTTTTAATCTACTTAGACAAAATGCGACTTCTTGAAGTCTCTATAGAGCATGCAATTTTTTTTTCCTATGTCTATATAATGAAGGTATCATTTAGTTTCCTTTTGAGTGCATTTACGACAAATTCGTGCCAAGGTCGATCGATAATATTCCTAACATAGATATGTAGAAATTCATTAAGGAATTTCTCTTTGCTCTTTGAAACTAATTAATACGAATTCACAGACAAGAAAAAGCTGCATTCAAAAACTAACGAAAACACAAACATACCAGCACCCAATGAGTAATTGTGCATCATATTCCGCTCCATGCGTTGAACACCGCCGTGGGAAGCCCCTCCATTGAATCCCGAGGCATGTCCATTTTGAAAATGTACTGCAAAGGGAGATATAAAAAGCGTTAGAAGTTAATTGCCGACGATAAATATGAACCAAGAAAAACTAACCATGTACACTGCAAATAAGTATCATACCCTGGTTGCTTCCTGTAGGAACAGACATGTCATGGAAAGCGGCAGCGGGTGCCGGTATGCTTGAGCTGCCTGGCAACAATGATGGTGCTGATGAGGAGTTAAGCACGCCGGAGCCTTTCGTAAGGGATATTTTATCTAAAATATATTGCTTCAGCCTACCCAACAACGTCGTCGGATCCTCATATTCCTCCTGCGAATGGAACTCATGCAAAGGTGTGAGTCCATATGGATATTCATTCAAACACAATGTAAACAAAAGTTGTGAAACTATTGTATAACTAATTAGTTTAGATTTTAGAACTTCCATCAAATCAAGAGAAGTTGTAACATCAAGAGGAGAGCCATTCAAATCACTATCAAGTAAAATTTAGACTTCACTGCAGTTGGTTCCCCCCTCCATAAAGAACCAACATCATGACTAAAAAGCTTAACCAATAACATTATGACTGAAAGCAAATACAACATAAAATGGACGTAAAAGAAATGAGGATGCTAAGGTGAAGGTATGGTAAAACTCGTAAAGATTGAATAAGAAATACATAAACTCAAAAACAAGTAGGAGTAGCACCAATTGACACAAAGATGGAAAGACGGTTGCGATGGTTTAAACATCTGCAAAGACGGCCTACAAATGCCCCCACCAAAAATAATAATAATAATAACAACAACATACCTTTGTTTTGGCACTTGAAAATAGAGAACACTCCACTCGAGTTACAAAGACCTTTGTGTAGATATTGCATGTTCAATTTTGCACCCCTTCCCTGCAATATGCATGTCTTTCTGTACAAGTGTATCAAAAAAAAAATTTCATAAGTTATGAACTTAAGATTTATATATTGACAATCTAAATAGAAATCACACGATCTGTTTGACGAAAAAAAATCACGATAATGTAACAACAAGGCCTTGAACATCAAAACACAAAACGTTCTCTATATTGTAAGAAAAAAAATCACCTATCACAGATACTAGGTTATTTTTCTTTAGCCCTAAACCCATCACACATATAGTCATAGTCTAAGATACTTTTGATTTTTGAATAAAAAATATAAAGAATACTTTCCATCCTAATCCAAGATAAATTAATAATTAAATTAACAAGACACCTAAAAACTTTGTTTTTTTATGGAATTTGTCAAATCAAAATAATTAAAAGAAGTTGAAAAAGATGATAGAGTCATGATTATCAAAAAAAGAAAATGACTTACAAATTTTGTAGTACATATCGACGTACCCTGTCAACCCCAGGGTCTCTATGCCACCCAGGTTCTTGTACTTGCAAATTTTGAGGCAACGAATCTGATTTTGAGCACCAAAGATTGCTCGAGGATGAGTGTTGCTCTTGCGACATATTTTTTGATCTATACAAGATTTTCTGATTTTGTTTTGATCGAAGTCTATATGGAATTAATGCAAGTGAGCAAAAATGAGGAGTTTACAACGAAAAAAATATAGTTGTATTGACGTTTTTGCAACGAAAAAGTGAGGTTAATGCAAGTGAGCAAAAGTGAGGTTTTTGCAATGAATTCCGTCTCATCACAACTCTTTTCTTGGGGCAAAACTATCTACAACTTCACATAAACTTAATTCTTCGACTTGGACAACAACTCTAATTCCTTGTCTCCCCTCTTCGACAACAACTCCAACAACGCTGCTCTATCTCTCTCTCTTTATGTAAGTTCTCAATTGCTAATGAAGCTGTAGAGATAGGAATTGCTCCCAACAAATATTTTTTTATTAGACAAGGTTGATCTCCATTGACGTAGTATTTCATTAAGTGTTTTTTTTTTTTTTTTTTTTGCAATAAATTTATATATATATCTATGTGTCAATATAATAAAAGTGACAATTTCACGAATCACAAAACAACAACTTCAACTCTCGTCCGACTTCAACCCCAAAACAACAAACAAGTCTCCGTCTTCAACAACAACTTCAACCTCTCGTCCGAATCAGACTTCGACAACAATTTCACGAATCACGAATCAAGCCGTCTACAACTCTTCGACTTCAACAACAACAACAATTTCTGCTACTCCGTCTTCCACAACAATCTGCATTCTCCGACTTCGACAACAACTATATCAACTTTTACTCCCCGTCTCCCCTCTTCCACAACAATTCTCTCAGTACTCTATCTCTTTGAATTAGACCTGAATCAATTCTATTCTATAGTTTTAATTAGACCTGATTTTGTGATTGGGTTTTTACATCTTTTGTTTTCATAAATCCCCTTTTATTTTTACTTTGATTTAAAGTTATAGTTTCAATTAGACCTGATTTTGTGATTGGGTTTTCACATGTTTTGTTTTCATAAATCCCCTTTTACTTTTACTTTGATTTAAAGTTTGATTGTTAAAGGATTTTTTATTCGATTTGTACATTAATTTTTTTTTCCTTTAGTGGTATTGGTGCTGAGAATTTTTTTCTCATGGGTGTTTTAATTAAGCTTAAGTTCAAATTGAGAGTCTTTCCTTAATTTATTCTTGCATATGGATTGTTTAATTGATGCAATATATAGACGTTTGAACAATGAAGGAAAATAATGGCTTGAGTTTTTTTTTTTTTTTTTTTTTTTTTTTTTTACAATAAGGAAAGGATGACTGTGAGGTGTTGATTAGCAACAAAAAAAAGGAAAAAAACATAATGTATAAGAGAGGTTTGTTTAATCTTTTGTGTTAATCTTGTGGAGTTAGTAAAACTTGCGATTACTTAAGTTATAAGTCATGCCTTTTGTTACTTTAATCATGCTTTTTAAATTTTTTATTATTTAAATGAGATACGATTAACTTCTTATAGAAAGTTGGCGTGCACTTTTGATTCTATTTGTTTCTCAACCTATAGTTAAAGAGTGTAATTTTAAATTTTCAGTTTTTATTTTTTAAATGCTTCTTTTGACTGATCATATCTACTAAATGACAAATCACCCCAAGGTCTAGGGTGTTACAACTCTATCTCCTTTTACATAAACTTTTTTCTCAAAACTTGGATTGTATGCATCTTGCTATTAGGTTCTCAAAGATCAATATAGAGTCAAAATTAAAGTGTACGAATTTTCATAAAGCAAATAGTGACAAACACTTACAAGAACACAAAATAATTATTGAATAATGTTGAAGATGTATGGACCGAAAGTCAATCCCTCATTGATTAAATGAAACTTCAAAATAAAGTATATAAGTGATTAACTCCTCCCAACTAGCACCGAGAACTTTTGAGTTAAAACCCCACACTTAAAGTTGAAAGGTTGTTACAATATCGGTGCTAGATGAGATCCACGTGCTCGCTCACGCTTGTGCGGTGCGGCTTGTGTGAGAGAATTTTGACATGGTATCAGAGCCCATGGTAACTTCTAACTTGCCCTACTAATTCTAAGTTTAAGTTGGATCATTTAATTCTAACTTGTCCTGCCTAGGCAAAGGGTGGCAATGAAGGAAGAGAAAAGAAGGCATGGCTTTGGTGTGTAAAAGCACTTTTGTTCACTCTGTATGCTTTTGTTTGTGACTGAATAACAAGACTTGAGGGTGATTCCTTCATTGCCGCTTAGATGGTCTTGTAATTTATTTGTCTGTTTGCACCTTCAAACTATAAGTTGGCGTCCAATATGCTTTACTGTAAGGACACCAAGAAGTTGCAACATTCCTTAGGTTAAGGCACCCTCCGAATTGTCTCAGGAATTCTTTTATTTCTTATTTATGAATGCTTGTGTATATACCTTGTTAAAATGCTTACTAATTGCACAAGTGTCCTGCATAAACAACAGTTATGAAGACTGTTATTAGTGGTCACAATTAAAGGTCTCATAAAATTAGAACCATCCTGGTGCAAAGATCCTGTGATTTTGTTCATGTTTGGAGACCTGCATCTCTCACCCAGCTACATTAAGTGAACACATCAAATATGTTATATTCCTAAAAATCTGAATGTAAGAATATGGAACAGTGATTGGAGTCAAATTTATATAAAGGTTAAAGTACTAGACTTCCGTGAAGCTGGTTGGTAGGTATTAAAAACATTATTTTGATTTTAATTCCCTAAATTGATATCAGATCATATCTTACAATTAGCAATGACAAATATGATTGCCTGAAGTGGGTGGACGTGCATGTGTTTTCCATATGAGGATGTGTATTTGATCCTAAGTGTGTTATTGTCTGATGTTCTGTGTTACTGCAGGAATATATCCATCAAATCATCCTTTGCTTGGACTGCAATACTATACTTGTGGGAAGCTTGAATGGTTAGTATAGTTATCCGTATCTCGCTTTACTTGGTAATAGTTGCTTTGCACAAATCCTATAAAAAAAGTAGTTGCTTTCCACAACTTAAATTCTTCTTTTGTCTGTACTAACAGCCACACAAATGGCATGCCGGAAAAAATTTGAAGATTCTTTCCTCCTAGCAATGCCCTCTCGTTGGCTTTTTTTTGGTTGAATAGATGTGACACCCTGATGCTACAATTAGGGGGTTTTATTTGTTATCCATTAATTTAGTTTACTTTAGATTTATTTAGTTCCTACGATGAAAGTAATATTTTACGCATTTCTACTAAATGACAAATCACCCCAAGGTCTAGGGTGTTACAACTCTATCTCCTTTTGCCGAAATTTTTTTCTCAAAACTTGGATTGTATGCATCTTGCTATTAGGTTCTCAAAGATCAATATAGAGCCAAAATTAAAGTGTACGAATTTTCATAAAGCAAATAACTGACAAACATTACAAGAACACAAAATAATTATTGAATAGTGTTGAAGATGTATGGACCGAAAGTCAGTCTCTCATCGATTAAATGAAACTTCAAAATAAGGTATAGAAGTGATTAACTCCTCCCAACTAGCACCGAGAACTTTTGAGTTAAAACCCCACACTTAAAGTTGAAAGGTTGTTACAATATCGGTGCTAGATGAGATCCACGTGCTCGCTCACGCTTGTGCGGTGCGGCTGTGAGAGAATTTTGACATGGTATCGGAGCCCATGGTTCAAATAAGACCTGGGAGAAAAAAAAAAATGAAAAAAAAAACCCTTTGATCATGTGACTTTCGGTCCATGGGGAAGTATTGAAGATGTGTGGACCGAAAGTTAGTCCCACATCGATTAAATGAAACTTCAAAATGAAATATATAAGTGATTAACTCCTCCCAAGTAGCACCGAGGCCTTTTAAATTAAAACCCCACACCTAAAGTTGAAAGGTAGTTAAATTGGGGACAATATCGGTGCTAGCGGAGGAGATCCACGTGCTCACGCATGCGTGTAAGGCGCGGCCGTGAGAGAATTTTGACAAATAAAATATAAAATAAATACTTGCAAGAAGAAGCCATTTGCAAGAAAAAAACTTGTCATTGTCATTAACCAAATAACTTTCAAGATTCACTCTAATGGGTACTATCTTATAGGTTGGAGAGAGAGGGAGCGGTTACTATTAGTCATAATTATAACTCTTTTTTTATAATTGCAAGGAATTATAGCTAGAGAGTGGTTAAACAATGCTATAACTCTTCATTATCCCATTGTTTATAACTCCTTTTCCCATTAAAAAAGTAATCTATTTATGGAACCATATTATTGCTCATAAATGGTAATGTTGATAGTATTTAAATTTAAAAACATTAACATTCTCCCACTTGGACCACATGATTATTAGTTATATCTTATGGGACACTAACATGATACAATATCTCCCACTGTCCCACATGACTATCCAATCGTGATTTTGACAAAAACTTATAATTAAATACTTCACTTATGTGAATCATAGGGGTTATGTATCAATATAAGACATTTCCTTTCGCGTACTACAACATAAGTTACATATTTAATTACAATACATAATTTGAAACATAATGTCTGTGTCCTAGACTTTCCTAATTGCGCTTATTCAATCCATAACATGTACATAAAATATGATATCAAGAATTAATATAAAAGCATATACTTTATGAGATGTCTCCTACAATAAATAGGTAAACAATTCTAACATTACTCATAAAACATCAAGAATTACAGCTATGGTCCATTCTTTGAACATTTTCCTTCAATGCATTTGGATGCAATACTTTCGTTAATGAATCTACAATCATATGATTTATGCTTTGTATTACTTGGACTCGTCCCTTTAGGGTCGAGTCCTCGTGTTGACACGGCACGGACACTGAAAATGGGATGTGTGTCCAACCCTCCAACAATCACCATGGGTGCGGCATACTAGTGAAGAAGAACAAAGAAGAAGGCCTAATCGGATATGAAGATCAAGATCGAGATAGGTGATCCCATGCATGCCCATTCATCTTCTTCGTCTTTTGTTTCTACCACCCCAACCTCTTTGTATATCGATTTGCTTGGCCTCTCTAATCGTTCCTTCTCTCGATATCTCGACCCTCTCTTTCTCTCAACTAACAAAAAATCACCTATCACGAAAAAAAAAAAAAAAAAAAAAAACCTATCACGAAAAAAAAAAAATCGCCTATCACAGATACTAGGTTATTTTTCTTTAGTCCTAAACCCATCACACATATAGTCATAGTCTAAGATACTTTTGGTTTTTGAAAAAAAAATATAAAGGATACTTTCCATCCTAATCCAAGATAAATTAATAATTAAATTAATAGTAGACCTAAAAGCTGTTTTTTTATGGAATTTGTGAAATCAAAATAATTAAAAGAAGTTCAAAAAGTTGAGAAAGTCATGATTATCAAAAAAGAAAATGACTTACAAATTTTGTAGCACATATCGACGTACCACTGTCAACCCTGGGTCTCTATGCCACTCAGGTTCTTGTACTTGCAAATTTTGAGGCAACGGGACTGGATTTTGAGCACCAGCATTGCTCGGGGATGAGTGTTGCTCTTGCAACATATTTTTTTGATCTAAACAAGATTTTTTGATTTTGTTTGGATCGAAGTCTATATAGAATTAATGCAAGTGAGCAAAAGCGAGGTATTTACAACGAAAAAAATATAGTTGTATTGAGGTTTTGCAATGAAAAAGAGAGGTTAATGCAAGTGAGCAAAAGCGAGGTTTTTTCAACGAAAAAAATATAGTTGTATTGAGGTTTTTGCAATGCGCACGTTCCCAATTTCTACGAATTCCATCTCATCCCAACTCTTGTCTTGGGGCAAAACTATTTACAACTCCACAGAATCTTAATTCTTCGACTTGGACAACAACTCTAATTCCTCGTCTCCCCTCTTCGACAACAACTCCAACAACGTTGCTCTATCTCTCTCTCTAAGTAAGTTCTCAATTGCTAATGAAGCTGTAGAGATAGGAATTGCTCTCAACAAATATTTTTTTATTGGACAAGGTTGATCTCCATTGACGTACAGGTTTGTATCTCTGCTCTTGAGTATTCCATTAAATGTTTTTTTTTTTTTTTTGCAACAAATATATATATATGTGTGTGTGTGTATATATCTATCAATATAATAAAAGTGAGATCACTTATATATATATATATATATATATATATATATATATATATATATATATCTATGTGTCAATATAATAAAAGTGAGATCACTTCAGAAATCAACTCCCCCAACTCTCCGTCTTCAACCCCAAAACAACAATCAAGTCTCCGTCTTCAACAACAACTTCAACCCCTCGTCCGAATCAGACTTCGACAATAATTTCACGAATCACGAATCAAGCCGTCTACAACTCTTCGACTTCAACAACAACTTCGAACTCTCGTCCGACTTCGGCTACCTCTCATCTGTTTCTTCAACATGCACACAATCTGCATTCTCCGACTTCGACAACAACTATATCAACTTTTACTCCCCGTCTCCCCTCTTCGACAACAATTCTCTCGGTACTCTATCTCTTTGAATTTGTTCAATCTCCATTGCAGGTAATGTCAAGAGTTTCAATTAGACCTGAATCAATTCTATTCTATAGTTTTAATTAGACCTGATTTTTTGATTGGGTTTTTACATGTTTTGTTTTCATAAATCCCCTTTTATTTTTACTTTGATTTAAAGTTTGATTGGTAAAGGATTTTTTATTTGATTTCTACATTAATTTTTTTTTTCCTTTACGATATTAGTCTTGAGAATTTTTTTTTCTTATAGGTTTTTTTTTTTTGGTAATTTCTTATGGGTGTTTTAATTAAGCTTAAGTTCAAATCGAGAGTCTTTCCTTAATTTATTCTTGTATATGGATTGTTTAATTGATGCAATATATAGACGTTTGAACAATGAAGGAAAATAATGGCTTGAGTTTTTTTTTTTTTTTTTTTTTTTTTTTTTTTTTTTTACAATAAAGAAAGGATGACTGTGAGGTGTTGATTAGCAACAAAAAAAGGAAAAAAACATAATGTATAAGAGAGGTTTGTTTAATCTTTTGTGTTAATCTTGTGGAGTTAGTAAAACTTGCGATTACTTAATTTATAAGTCATGCCTTTTGTTACTTTAATCATGCTTTTTAAATTTTTTATTATTTAAATGAGATACGATTAACTTCTTATAGAAAGTTGCGTGCACTTTTGATTCTATTTGTTTCTCAACCTATAGTTGAAGAGTGTAATTTTAAATTTTCAGTTTTTATTTTTTAAATGCTTCTTTTGACTGATCATATCTACTAAATGACAAATCACCCCAAGGTCTAGGGTGTTACAACTCTATCTCCTTTTACATAAACTTTTTTCTCAAAACTTGGATTGTATGCATCTTGCTATTAGGTTCTCAAAGATCAATATAGAGTCAAAATTAAAGTGTACGAATTTTCATAAAGCAAATAGCTGACAAACACTTACAAGAACACAAAATAATTATTGAATAATGTTGAAGATGTATGGACCGAAAGTCAATCCCTCATTGATTAAATGGAACTTCAAAATAAAGTATATAAGTGATTAACTCCTCCCAACTAGCACCGAGAACTTTTGAGTTAAAACCCCACACTTAAAGTTGAAAGGTTGTTACAATATCGGTGCTAGATGAGATCCACGTGCTCGCTCACGCTTGTGCGGTGCGGCTGTGAGAGAATTTTGACATGGTATCAGAGCCCATGGTAACTTCTAACTTGCCCTACTAATTCTAAGTTTAAGTTGGATCATTTAATTCTAACTTGTCCTGCCTAGGCAAAGGGTGGCAATGAAGGAAGAGAAAAGAAGGCATGGCTTTGGTGTGTAAAAGCACTTTTGTTCACTCTGTATGCTTTTGTTTGTGACTGAATAACAAGACTTGAGGGTGATTCCTTCATTGCCGCTTAGATGGTCTTGTAATTTATTTGTCTGTTTGCACCTTCAAACTATAAGTTGGCGTCCAATATGCTTTACTGTAAGGACACCAAGAAGTTGCAACATTCCTTAGGTTAAGGCACCCTTCGAATTGTCTCAGGAATTCTTTTATTTCTTATTTATGAATGCTTGTGTATATACCTTGTTAAAATGCTTACTAATTGCACAAGTGTCCTGCATAAACAACAGTTATGAAGACTGTTATTAGTGGTCACAATTAAAGGTCTCATAAAATTAGAACCATCCTGGTGCAAAGATCCTGTGATTTTGTTCATGTTTGGAGACCTGCATCTCTCACCCAGCTACATTAAGTGAACACATCAAATATGTTATATTCCTAAAAATCTGAATGTAAGAATATGGAACAGTGATTGGAGTCAAATTTATATAAAGGTTAAAGTACTAGATTTCCGTGAAGCTGGTTGGTAGGTATTAAAAACATTATTTTGATTTTAATTCCCTAAATTGATATCAGATCATATCTTACAATTAGCAATGACAAATATGATTGCCTGGTGGGTGGACGTGCATGTGTTTTCCATATGAGGATGTGTATTTGATCCTAAGTGTGTTATTGTCTGATGTTCTGTGTTACTGCAGGAATATATCCATCAAATCATCCTTTGCTTGGACTGCAATACTATACTTGTGGGAAGCTTGAATGGTTAGTATAGTTATCCGTATCTGCTTTTACTGGTAATAGTTGCTTTGCACAAATCCTATAAAAAAAGTAGTTGCTTTCCACAACTTAAATTCTTCTTTTGTCTGTACTAACAGCCACACAAATGGCATGCCGGAAAGAATTTGAAGATTCTTTCCTCCTAGCAATGCCCTCTCGTTGGCTTTTTTTTGGTTGAATAGATGTGACACCCTGATGCTACAATTAGGGGGTTTTATTTGTTATCCATTAATTTAGTTTACTTTAGATTTATTTAGTTCCTACGATGAAAGTAATATTTTACGCATTTCTACTAAATGACAAATCACCCCAAGGTCTAGGGTGTTACAACTCTATCTCCTTTTGCCGAAATTTTTTTCTCAAAACTTGGATTGTATGCATCTTGCTATTAGGTTCTCAAAGATCAATATAGAGCCAAAATTAAAGTGTACGAATTTTCATAAAGCAAATAACTGACAAACATTACAAGAACACAAAATAATTATTGAATAGTGTTGAAGATGTATGGACCGAAAGTCAGTCTCTCATCGATTAAATGAAACTTCAAAATAAAGTATAGAAGTGATTAACTCCTCCCAACTAGCACCGAGAAATTTTGAGTTAAAATTCCACGCTTAAAGTTGAAAGGTTGTTACAATATCGGTGCTAGATGAGATCCACGTGCTCGCTCACGCTTGTGCGGTGCGGCTGTGAGAGAATTTTGACATGGTATCGGAGCCCATGGTTCAAATAAGACCTGGAGAAAAAAAAAAATGAAAAAAAAACCCTTGGATCATGTGACTTTCGGTCCATGGGGAAGTATTGAAGATTTGTGGACCGAAAGTTAGTCCCACATCGATTAAATGAAACTTCAAAATGAAATATATAAGTGATTAACTCCTCCCAAGTAGCACCGATGCCTTTTAAATTAAAACCCCACACCTAAAGTTGAAAGGTAGTTAAATTGGGGACAATATCGGTGCTAGCGGAGGAGATCCACGTGCTCACGCATGCGTGTAAGGCGCGGCCGTGAGAGAATTTTGACAAATAAAATATAAAATAAATACTTGCAAGAAGAAGCCATTTGCAAGAAAAAAACTTGTCATTGTCATTAACCAAATAACTTTCAAGATTCACTCTAATGGGTACTATCTTATAGGTTGGAGAGAGAGGGAGCGGTTACTATTAGTCATAATTATAACTCTTTTTTTATAATTGCAAGGAATTATAGCTAGAGAGTGGTTAAACAATGCTATAACTCTTCATTATCCCATTGTTTATAACTCCTTTTTCCCATTAAAAAAGTAATCTATTTATGGAACCATATTATTGCTCATAAATGGTAATGTTGATAGTATTTAAATTTAAAAACATTAACATTCTCCCACTTGGACCACATGATTATTAGTTATATCTTATGGGACACTAACATGATACAATATCTCCCACCTGTCCCACATGACTATCCAATCGTGATTTTGACAAAAACTTATAATTAAATACTTCACTTATGTGAATCATAGGGGTTATGTATCAATATAAGACATTTCCTTTCGCGTACTACAACATAAGTTACATATTTAATTACAATACATAATTTGAAACATAATGTCTGTGTCCTAGACTTTCCTAATTGCAGTTATTCAATCCATAACATGTACATAAAATATGATATCAAGAATTAATATAAAAGCATATACTTTATGAGATGTCTCCTACAATAAATAGGTAAACAATTCTAACATTACTCATAAAACATCAAGAATTACAGCTATGGTCCATTCTTTGAACATTTTCCTTCAATGCATTTGGATGCAATACTTTCGTTAATGAATCTACAATCATATGATTTATGCTTTGTATTACTTGGACTCGTCCCTTTAGGGTCGAGTCCTCGTGTTGACACGGCACGGACACTGAAAATGGGATGTGTGTCCAACCCTCCAACAATCACCATGGGTGCGGCATACTAGTGAAGAAGAACAAAGAAGAAGGCCTAATCAGATATGAAGATCAAGATCGAGATAGGTGATCCCATGCATGCCCATTCATCTTCTTCGTCTTTTGTTTCTACCACCCCAACCTCTTTGTATATCGATTTGCTGGCCTCTCTAATCGTTCCTTCTCTCGATATCTCGACCCTCTCTTTCTCTCAACTAACAAAAAATCACCTATCACAGAAAAAAAAAAAAATCACCTATCACAGAAAAAAAAAATCACCTATCACAGATACTAGGTTATTTTTCTTTAGTCCTAAACCCATCACACATATAGTCATAGTCTAAGATACTTTTGGTTTTTGAAAAAAAAAATATAAAGGATACTTTCCATCCTAATCCAAGATAAATTAATAATTAAATTAATAGTAGTCCTAAAAGCTGTTTTTTTATGGAATTTGTGAAATCAAAATAATTAAAAGAAGTTCAAAAAGTTGAGAAAGTCATGATTATCAAAAAAGAAAATGACTTACAAATTTTGTAGCACATATCGACGTACCCTGTCAACCCCAGGGTCTCTATGCCACTCAGGTTCTTGTACTTGCAAATTTTGAGGCAACGGGACTGGATTTTGAGCACCAGCATTGCTCGGGGATGAGTGTTGCTCTTGCAACATATTTTTTTGATCTAAACAAGATTTTTTGATTTTGTTTGGATCGAAGTCTATATAGAATTAATGCAAGTGAGCAAAAGCGAGGTATTTACAACGAAAAAAATATAGTTGTATTGAGGTTTTGCAATGAAAAAGAGAGGTTAATGCAAGTGAGCAAAAGCGAGGTTTTTTCAACGAAAAAAATATAGTTGTATTGAGGTTTTTGCAATGCGCACGTTCCCAATTTCTACGAATTCCATCTCATCCCAACTCTTGTCTTGGGGCAAAACTATTTACAACTCCACAGAATCTTAATTCTTCGACTTGGACAACAACTCTAATTCCTCGTCTCCCCTCTTCGACAACAACTCCAACAACGCTGCTCTATCTCTCTCTCTAATTAAGTTCTCAATTGCTTACAAAAAGAATCAATGACGATAACCACAATCTGGAGATCTTTTTTCTTTCCTATATTATTCTGTTCATAATGCTATTACTTGGAGAAGTCATTTGTTAGGACAGTTCATCTATAATTTTTATATCCCAGTGCACTTTATTTTAACCTCTACTTAAACAATTAATTATTCTACAAGTCTTTATACTTCATCCTGCTGGGGTACTACTAATCTTGTACTAGATTTAAAATTTTCATTCGCTACTTCTCCATAGTCCATCCTAACTTGATATTTTTTTTTCCAATCAATTCCAACAAAAATGTGAAGCACATTCCCAACACATGCAATACTCACACTCTGGGGTAAAACCTTTCACATACTGGGGTACAAATACTCACACTCTATATAGTCTATGATGTCAATACTAGGAATTGTGACGATGACTCTTTTTTAATGTATTCCTCTGTGGCCCAAATAACTGTTAAACTCTTTTATGAGTTTGTTGTGGGGGTTAGGGTTACTCCATTTATATATCATTCAACCACTCTCTAGCTCTTTGTACGTTCTGCCTTTTCGGTTAGTTTCTCTTGCTTGCCTTTTTCTACACTCAATACTCACTTTCAAAACTAAATGAATGTATAAATCAAGGTACATTCATAACCTTTCATTCTCATCAAATGATACTGATGCATTTTCTATTTTATGATATTACAATTATTAATCCGAAAATGTTAAATCTTCAAAAGTATAAATTGTGAGTAATTATCTGAGCGATGGTGTGATGGATTGCTGGGAGACCTTGTTCTTAAAGAGAGGCATTCGAAGGACATCCAAGATTTCAAAATTGCATGGAATGCAACTGTTTTGGTAGGTTACTTCTGCAAACAAAAAGAAAAAGATAGGTTGTATTAGTCCTTATTTACATGTATTACATTGTAAATGTACATGTAGAGGTATATATGTCACCTAAGTAAGGAAGCAATATAATCACAGAAAAATACGGCTGTGCAAGAAATCTGCCTAGTCTTTCTAATCTCCTTTAATGTAGCCTGGAATTCCTATATTTATGGTCAGGAAAATATTTCCTATTCCAAAAACTTTGTTCCAATATTATTGGATGTCTCCGAAGAGACTATTCCAACAACTTTGTTTTGTATGGCTTGAGAAAAAGTATGGAGTTTTCAAAGAGTAGAGAATGATCAATACTATGATCAAGCATAAAGCAGCATCAGGTATGAACATGGCCAAAAGCTTGGGTAGCTATTATGAAGACTGTTATTTGTGGTCACAATTAAAGGTCTCCTAAAATTAGAACCATCCTGGTGCAAAGATCCTGAGATTTTGTTCTTGTTTGGAGGCCTGCATCTCTTACCCAGTTACATTAAGTGAACACATCAAATATGTTATATTCCTAAAAATCTGAATGTAAGAATATGGAACAGTGATTGGAGTCAAATTTACATAAAGGTTAAAGTACTAGACTTCCGTGAAGCTGGTTGGAAGGTATTAAAAACATTATTTTGGTTTTAATTCCCTAAATTGATATCAGATCATATCTTACAATTAGCAATGACAAATATGATTGCCTGGAGGGTGGACGTGCATGTGTTTTCCACATGAGAATGTGTATTTGATCCTAAGTGTGTTACTGTCTGATGTTCTGTGTTACTGCAGGAATATATCCATCAATTCATCCTTTGCTTGGACTGCAATACTATAGTTGTGGGAAGCTTGAATGGTTAGTATAGTTATCCGTATCTGCTTTTACTGGTAATAGTTGCTTTGCACAAGTCCTATAAAAAAAGTAGTTGCTTAACCAAAAAGCATGATTGTAGCAATAATAAGTTCCTTAACCAAAAAGCATGATTAGTGGCCTAAAATGAAGTTCCTTAACCAAAAAGCATGATTAGTGGCCTCAAAACAAACCACAAGTTCAGGTTCTATAGTGATTGTTGCAATAATAATTTGTTTTGCTTTTTTTCTAGGAAATTGCTCCTTCAACTAAGTAGGAGAAACATATATCTAAAAGTAGACTTTTTTCTATTATGACATCAAACAAAGTCTGAATCTGCATAACTAAAATCTTTAAAATGTTCAAACTTTCTATATGTGAGCATGTAATCTGATGTTCATTTCATCCTTGCAATACGCAACACTTTCTTTGCAGCTTTCTAGCAGTCCATGCCAGGATTACTTTGGTATCTCCAAGCATACCCACTGCATAATTGATATTTGTTCTGGTACGTATTTATTCATACACTAGACTTCCTACTACAAAAGCATAAGAAATTCTTTCCATTTGTGTGTGTTCCCATTCATCCTTTGGGCATTGCATAAGACTTAACTTGTCTCCATTTTGAATAGGCCTTATGTTGGCTGAACATTATCCATATTAAATCTTTCAAAAACCTTTACTATATTAGCTTTTTGAGACAATCCCAGTAATTCACGTAACCGATCTCGAGAAATTTCGATACCTATGTCATAGTGTGCCTCAACCCATATCTTTCATTTTAAAATTTTTTGAGAGAATTCTTGGTGTCAAACAAGAGACCAATATCATTATTGGCAAGCAAAAAGCTCACCTTCAATCTGTGCAGCATGGTTCCTTTACCCTTGATAAGGTCGTCTTTGATACCATAATGAGTAATCCCATTGTGACTGGATTTCTGAAGCGAAGCACCATATGGCCATTAGTAAAATCATCATGCAACACAAGACTATAATGAGTTTGCCCCGAAACAAGGCGATCACACCAGTGTACATCTGAATGCACAAGTTGACAAGAACTGTAACTACAAAAATGCTCAAGGCAGCACGTTTTTGAAGCATTCGGATGTCCTGCAAGTTCTGAGGGAGGGCATGAAGAAGCCCATGCATATGCATATCAAAGTTTTACAGCTATAGAAAGAAGAGTTAGGGTGATCGAATTAATTTGAGAGAGAAGAACCGACATGGTAACCATTTCTTTCTACATCGAAAACCAGCAAAAACGTCATGAAGAATGACAAGTAGACAAGACAAAGCGGCCCCTGTTACGTATAAACCGATCAAAGGCACCAGAGAAGAATAATTAGAATCATCTAAATTTCCATCCACACAGTTCCCCCTCCCCCATTTTTTTTTTTTTTTTTCTCTCAATCACTTTGATCTTCCTAGATCAACCTACACAACGAGCAGCTATAGTTTCAGTTGCCTAGTATGTAATTGGTTGGTACTATATGCAAGTAATGGTGCTAATTGAGTCAATTAATAATACCTATACATTGATAAAGTGGATGTAAAAATATGGAGCAATGTTGTGGAAAATGTATCCTTGACTAGGAACTTCAATAAACAATCCTACCTACAATTATGTTGTTCTTCTTTTTTCTTTGTTAATATATATTCTGATATACTTTTGCTTTTGCCTAGAAATTGCATTATTTAATGAGTGTAAGTTGGATTCATGATCAACAATGCAAACTGCTTCAACTTGTTCACACTTCTTTACGTATTGGCTCCTGGCCTTGAATAATACTTCATGTACTTGATTGTCAAACATAAGAATCCCATGCATACGCTGTTAATTTTAACTGTTCATTTGGTCAAAACATAAATGTTAATCAAACTTGATGTAGCATTGAATCTTGTGATGATAACCAATTCATCTCACATATAGTTAGAGGGATTTTTTTTTAGTAATCTGATGGTCCCATTTACTAGTTGTTCCATTTTGCAAACAACTTTCAAGGCGAATTTCACTATCTCCTCGCAATCTTCGGCATTGCTTTCAATGATGACTTTGAATATGGCATTTGGCAATTTAACAAGGAACTCCATCACCATGTCAACGTATAATTGTTCTATGTAGCGGTACAAGTCCCTAGCGATTCATGAGCTTGACCTTGTATGAAGTCTGTCATCATGGCATATAATCAGACCGCAACTCTTTCTTCAGTCCTTCAATGGCTTCTGTCACTCGGTCTAATTAAGATCTTGGATATAGAAATGAATCAGGTACATGATATCTGGCAATTTTGGCAAGAAGGATGCGAAAATCACCTCCTTTCCACATTGCTTTTGCAAGCATGGATTTCTTCTTGTTCTCAAAGCTTGAAGAACTCATTTTCTTGTCAACAAAATCAAGGATTTCAAACACTTCATCCAACGAGCTCGATAGATCAGATCGAAGTTTTTAAAAAACTCGATTGACCAAATCGACTTTGAGAAGATGGTGCCAAAATGGTAGCAGTTTTGACAAGGAGTACTACAGATAAAGAAGATACTTGATACCCTGGCCTTTTGGAGTTATAGTGAGCTTTCAACTGCGGAACAAGGGACTCATCTTGAGTCGGCAGAGAGACCTTTGATAGAATCTTAATGAGTTGGTCTGATGCTTTGGCTTTCTCTATTCCTCTCTCCATGTCATTGAACCCTTTCTTCAATGTCCACTCGTCCAAACCATTTTCTTCCTCATCATCAATCAATTCCTTAAATTCTTTCATTGCTTCTTCTCTCACATCATCCGGCGGATCACAGCAATCCTCAAAAAATCTTCAATCCATATCTCAAAGGGAATACACATGACCGTAGGAATCGATGAAATCAACTTAAAAACGTACACGCCTACGGTCTTTGCGTAAAATATTAAGTAGAACATAGAACCTGTTTGAACTATTGGCTTGTAAGCTATTATTGTTTCTGCATCCTCAACTCCATCCCTTAGTATATCAGGCCCATCAACTAATATTAGATGACTAATCAAAGTCAATTGCCTAAAGATGATGGCTAAACCGCCGACAACTGTTGTGATGACTTGGGTAACGACTATGGTCATCATCAACCATTTATAAACAGATACTGATCCTTTGCAAAACTCCAATCTCTTAAAGTTTAAAATGTAGCCTTCAATAGAATAACTAAAGAAAGCATACAAATTATGCACACAAAAGTACTTAACCGCGGTCTGCAAAGCCTAAATTGAGGGTTGAAGTTATAGCTGCGAAAATAACTCACCTTCAACCAGTGTAGCATGCTTTTTTACCTTTCGAAATGTTTTCTTTGATAGCATCATGAGAAACCTCATTCTGGATATGTATTTCTGAAGCAAAGCACCAAAATGCCATTAGTAAAACCATCATGCAACACATGATTGTGATGTGTTCAGCTCGAAACATGATGATTACACCAGTGTGCATTTGGATGCAAATGTTGACAACAACTGTAACTACAAATATGGTTAAAGCAAACATGTTACTGACATTCAGATTCCGTGTATGTCCCTATGGATGGCATGAAGAAGCCCATGGATATGCATATCAAAGCAGTGCCAGTAAGCTTAGATAACTGATCTTGAACCCGGGGCATCGGACTTGTGAGATCCACTGGAAGTTTTGCAACTATAGAAAGGAGAGTCAAGGTGATTGAATTGAGAGAGAAGAATCGACAAGGCAACCACCTCTTCCTATTTCGAAAACCAGCATAAACATCAACAAGAATGAATGACAAACATACCAAAGTAGCCCCCATTATGTATAATCCGATCACAGGCACCGAAGAAGAATAGCTCGAATCATCTAACACACAGTTCCCTTGACTCCCCATTTTTCTCCTCTTTCTTGCTCTTCCTATTGAGATTTCTTGATCAATTTGATCTTCTATTACCTGCCTACCCAGTTATACATATATTTTTTTTCATTTATTTGGTTGATTCTTATTTAATTATGGCTTGCCATACTGATAGCTACGATATCATTATTAATATTTCAATAGAGAAACTGGAACAAAAATTATAGCTAAAGTCAATGCCAGAGTCATAATCTCATATGATTAGAGAAAGTAGCCATGTAGTCAACCACCTGCAGCATGATTGATTGATCCTGTACAAAATTCGAAGGCATTGCTTCAGTCTAAAGTTTGTGAATCATAGATTTATTGAAAAGATCTTGCTTATGTAGGAGGCTGCAAATGTAAATCAAAACAAAAGGCCAAACGAGTAATAGCAAATTGAATCGTGAAATTGTTTTTATTTGTCTATCAACTTGGACAACTTGGATTATTTCAATCACTAACATTGGTTAAACCTATAATATATTTTATGAATGGCCATTTATAATTTGGTGAACTGAATTTTGTTGGATCTATATTTAATTAATGTTCCTCATTGACATTGTTTATATAATCATCAAATTCCTCTGAGCTGCAAGTTCCTCCCACTTGCCTTGTTTTTTTTTTTTTTTTTTTTTTTTTTTTTTTGTCTTATAAAAGTCTAATCGTGTTACTTGTATGTCGTATCTATAAACTGTGAACTTAGGTTCTCTTGACTTTGTTTATGGTAGCCATACTGCTATATGATTTTTTAAGTCTCTTTACCATGTCAAATATCATGTTGAGCCATTCAAATAACACTTAATATAGTCTGAGAAACTACACAAGTATTTGCAGAAAAGAAAACAACATAGGAACTAATTTTACTTATACTCTTTATATACGTAATACATGTGAAATATACAAACTGCTTATTCAATCTGAATTATTTCATCTTGGGATGTAGCAGAACCAGAGGGACCGCCTAAATCCATGTCACCAGTGGTACTTGTGTTACCTCCAACTGATGACCTAAACCTCCTCCTACTAGGAGCTTCATCTGATATCAAGTGTGTAATAGTAGTTCCTTCGGGAAATGACCATTGAACAAGGCCCTCTAGTTGTTCAAATTTGTGGAGAACTCTCAAGGCCGATTTTATTATTTTCTCACACTCTTCCGTATGGCATTCGACAATTTCTTTGAATATCGCATTTGGCAATTGAACGAGATGCTCATTTAACATATCGACATATAGTTGTTCCAAATACCTGTACAAGTCTTCAATTGATCCATGAACTCGGCGCCTCATTATGAATTCCGTGATGATGGCCAATTCGTTCTGAATGTAATCAGCTGGTAATTCTTCTTTCAGTCGTCTAATGATCGCAATTGCTTGGATAAATTGAGATTGAGACTCAGACGTCTCCATTTTCGACTTCTTCAATATTTTGGGAAGCAAGTGACTGCTGAACTTATCACTTTTCAATAGTGCTTCTGCAAGCTTAGACTTCTTTTTTCTCTCAAAGGTTGATGGATTCATTTTCCTTTGAACAAACTGAATGATTTCAAAGACTTCACTCAATGAGTTTAGAAGTAGAGATCCACTCAAAGCAGATGGTATGGAAATGGCAGTGACTCTCGCGACAAGTACTATTGAAAGTGGGGACACTTCATAGCCTGGCCTCTCTGAATCATAGAAGCTCCTTAATAAATCCGCTAGTGACTCTTGAGATACCGATGGACGAGTTTTGGATAGGAGTTCCTTCAGATGATTCAATGTATTAGGCTTGTTTCCTGCAATCCATCTTTTCATGTCTTTGACTCCTTGTCTTAATGTCCACTTATCGAATCCCTTTTTATCCATTACAATCAAATCCATGAACTTTTGCATGTCTTCGTCACCCATGGTTTCTTCTCCAATGCCAACACAACCTAGACATAATACAACTACAAATGGAAAATAAAAATAACTGTCATCAACCTAATGATATACTCCATGACAATACTCACAACTTTAATACACGAATCTTGAACACCACTTCGAAGTATTGGACTGCAAAGTATCACATGATCTGCATCTATAACTCGTTCTTGGTATGCTCTAAAGTCACGCGACGGTAGAAGATTAAACCATGTAATGAATCTAAGGAAAGTGCCTAGACCAGCAACAGCGGCAGTGATGATTTGGCTAACAACTAGAGCTCTCATCGACCATTTATAATCAGAAACTCCATCACCACAAGACTTCAAGTCTTTAGAAACAAGCGAGCGACCTACGGTTTGGATTAGAACAACTGAACAGAGAAAAGAAATCATGCTCACACAAACATTGATCACAGTTTTGTATATCACATGAAATTGAGGGTCTGAATTGTAGGTACACAAATAACACTTCTGTAACCTATAGAACATACTCTTTTACCCCTTCGTCAGGTGACCTTTGATACCATCAACAGAAGCCTCTTTTTCGTTATGGACATATAAAGTGCAAAACCATAGTGTAATCAGTAATACAATCATGCTACACATGATTAAAATGTGTTCTGCACGAAACAAAATGATCACTCTGGTGTGCATTTGAATGCAAATATTGACAACAACAGTGATCACTAATATGCTCAAAGCGATCATGTTTGTGAAGCATTCGGAATAGCTGTACATTCCCAGGGATGGCATGAAGAATCCCATAGAATTGCACATCAAGGCAGTACCGGTAAGCTTAGATAATTGATCTTGAACACCTGGCATCGAAGTTGTTAGATCTACTGGAAGTTTTACAGCTATAGACAAAAGAGTCAAGGTGACGGAGTTTAGAGGGAAAAGTCGACAAGGTAGCCATCTCTTCCTATTGCGAAAGCCAGCAAAAATATCAGTAAGGATGAATAGTAAACATACCAAAGTAGCAACTGTTATGTACAAACCGATTATAGGCATTGGAGATGAATAGTTTGAATTATCTAACTTCCCATCTATGCAGTTATTGCCAAATCCCTCCATTTCCTTTTTCTTCTAGTTTCTCTACCTCTTGAGATATCTTGATTTGATCTTCTTTCATAAAGCTAATGATTGGTGATGAATTTATTTGGCATATATAATATTTAATCCAACCATTGCTCTTTGGTCTTTGCTTAACTGATGAGGACAAAAATTGAGCATTGTGTATATCGAATGAAGTTTTCGACTTTGTGAGGTATAAAGACAAAAGCGACACTCTAAGAAAATACTAAACCTTAATCAAAGAGTTTGTAGATTTGTCTCTTTTCAAACTGCTTTTCTACCACGGCTTCTCTAGATTAAGCAAGAAAATTTTGAGCATTACCCTCCATCCAAATTTCAACTAGCTATAGAATTTTCATTGATTTTGGTGGATTATATATTTTATGTAAAGCGTATTTGCGTATTTGAAATGTATCATCGATTATCAAAGTGGTCCTTTGCTGAATATCTAAGGTGGTAATGGAGTACTGTAGTGCAGCTTTTTCTGCTAGTGAAAATGAAGTGTTTGTCATTAATACACTGGATTGATGTATTTCCTATGAAGCTACATATTCATCTCAATGACTCTGACCTCTTTTTCTTTAATGCACACATATGCAGTACATGGCAAGCTTAATTATACATTCAACTTACACAACTTGGATTCTTCACTTGTGCTTAAGCTATGAAGAATGTTTGCTTTCAACAGTCACACATTAGGAAGTTCGTCGGATACAAAATGAGTAATTGTAGTTCCGACAGGGAATGACCAAGGAACGAGGGGCTCTAATTGTTCCATTTTGCAAAGAAGTTTCAAGGCAGATTTCACAGTCTTCTCGTAGTCTTCGGCATTGCTTTCGATGATTTGTTTGAATATGGCATTTGGTAATTGAACCATAAACTCCTTAACTATCTCAACATACAGTTGTTCCATGTAGCCAAATAATGCATCAATGGATTCATAAGCTCAACCTTGTATGAAGTCTGTCATCATTGCCAATTCATCTCTTATGTAATCCGGACGCATGACTTCTTTTAGCTCTTTGATGATCCCAATTGCTTGTTCCAATGGAGATTGATTTCGAAATGCATCATTAATATTCCCAAACTTTTCGACAATTTCGTAGAAAAGGGTGTTAAAGTTGTCACGTGCCCATAATGCTTCCGCGAGCACATGTTTCTTCTTGTTCTCCAAGCTTGAAGAACTCATTTTCTGTCTACGAATTGAATGATTTCGAATACTTCATACAAGGAGCTTGATATAGACTCACTCAAAGCTGATGGTATACAAATGGTAGCAATTCTGTTGATAATTTTTGGAATTAAAAATAAAAACAGGAAGCTAAACAAAAACAGAGATGTTCTCTTTATTCTCATTTTTTTTTTTTTTTTTAATGATGGAGTACACATTTATAAGCATTCACACTAACTGATTTTTTACTTGGTACACGCCATTAACAATAAATAGTTGAGTAACCACTTACTACCTTAACTCTAATCATGACACATGTCCCAAACTCATTCAAACTCATTCTAATTAAACTACCCAAACTCATTCAAACTCATTCTAACTAAACTACCTTGACTCTAATCATGACACACAATGTCACACATAACATTAATACCCATGCATCTGAATTTGAATCATATTCTAACATTCCCCCTTGATTCAAATTTCCTACAAGTGAAATAGAAAAATATAAATCAAACTTTTAAGTTTTGCAAAGCACGTCTCTTCGCATACTTCAATTCAATGGTTATTTGAAACACTTCTCTTCAACTTTCTTAGAGCACTTCTCTCCATAAAACTCATATGTTGCACTTCTCATCGCTTGCTAAAAAAGATCTTCTTCAGTGGTTGACTCCACCAATTTTGTGTGCTCTTCTTTCTTTAACCTGCAATACTTTTGTACATGACCAAATTTCTTACAATTGTAGCACTGTGGCTTGCCTTTATGCCAACAATCATTTTCATCATGGTCCATCTTCTTGCAAAACACATTACTTCACACTTCTTGATTTCATGAAGCCCATGTCTACATGACGATGATGCACTTGCATCACCCGTCTTGGAGCACTTGTCTCCAAATAACCTCATATGATGCCCTTGTCATCACACTCTCATATCTTCTTCAGCGGTCATCGGCATCACGCACTCGCACTCTCATGTTGGAGCTTCCCGGAACTGCCTTTGTCTTCACTTTCTTCGCAACACTTCTTCACGATCTATTTTTGCAGCACTTCTCCGCAAACTAGCCTTAAGATTGAACCGTCGACTCTGATACCATGTTGATAATTTTTGGAATTAAAAATAAAAACAGGAAGCTAAACAAAAACAGAGATGTTCTCTTTATTCTCATTTTTTTTTTTAATGATGGAGTACACATTTATAAGCATCCACACTAACTGATTTTTGACTTGGTACACACCATTAACAATAAATAGTTGAGTAACCACTTACTACCTTAACTCTAATCATGACACATGTCCCAAACTCATTCAAACTCATTCTAACTAAACTACCCAAACTCATTCAAACTCATTCTAACTAAACTACCTTGACTCTAATCATAACACACAATGTCACACATAACATTAATACCCATGCATCTGAATTTGAATCATATTCTAACAAATTCTTACTAGAAGAACTATGGTGAGAGAGAAGACTTGATACCCTGGCCTTACTAAATCAAAGTGAGCTTTTAACTGGAGAAAAGGAAAATTTTCTTGATATGATGGAGGAATCTTTGATAGGAGTTTAATGAGTTGATTTAAGGCCTTGGTTTTCTCTGTCTATATTTTCATGTCATTCACACCTTTCCTTAATGTCCACTTATCCAATGCCATCTCTCCCTCATGAATTAAATCCTTAAATTCTTCAACTACTTCTTCATTCTGATTTTTATGACTATTGCGACAACTTCCAAAATATGATTTGAATTCTTTAATGAGCCACCCAAAAAACCCATCCAAATATGCAAATGGACATGCAACTAAGAAGGAAATTGAAATAACGAGCATTTCGATTATGAACCTCGAAAAGCAAACTACGTATAGCAAACAACTAAATTCAAATATTTGATTGCAAGCTATTATAGTTTTTACATCTTTAACACCATCTTGTAATTTTCCAAATTCATCAGTTAGCACACAACCAATCAAACTGAGTTGTCTGAAGGTGATGGCTAAACTTCCTGATATAATTGTGATGATTTGACTAATAACTATAGTCCTCATTGACCATTTATAAACAGATGGCGATTCTTCGCAGAATTCTAACTTTTTAGAAACCAGAGTTTGAAATGTGACCTTGAATATAACAACTGGACAAATCACACATAATACAGTTATAAATTTACTCAACGGCCGTCTGCAAAGCATAAACTGAGGGTTGGAATTATAACTCCACAAATAGCTCAGCTTCAACCTGTGTAGCATGCTTTTTTTGCCCTTCACAAAGTTTTCTTTGATGCAATCACGAGAAAACTCATTGTCTTATATGGATTTCTAAAGCTGAGTACCAAAGCGCCATTAGTAAAATCATCATGCAACACAAGACTATAATGTGTTCGGCTCGAAACAAAATGATCACACCAGTGTGCATCTGAATGCAAATATTGACAACAATTGTAACCACAAATATGCTCAATGCAACCATGTTACTGAAGCGTTCAGATTCCCTATAAGTTCCTAGGGAAGGCATGCAGAAGCCCATGCATATGCATATCAAAGCAGTACCAGTAAGCTTAGATAATTGATCTTGAACACGGGGCATCGGACTTGTGAGATCGAGTGGAAGTTTTATGGCTACAGAAAGAAGTGCCAGGGTGACTGAATTGAGAGAAAAGAACTTACAAGAAAACCATCTCTTTTTATTTCGAAAACCAGCAAAAACGTCAAGAAGAATGAAAAATAAACATACCAAAGTGGCCCTGTTATGTATAAGCCAATCAAAGGCACCGGAGCAGAATAACTCGAATCATCTAATTTTCCATCGACACAGATCCCCATTTCCTCCTTTCTCTTGCTGTTTATTGAGCTGCCTCGTTTTGAATTATTACTTGTTTTTATGTTCTATAATACTTGGTTGAATCTATATGCATTTAATCAATGGTCTTATACAAGTTGGTTAACTAATTTTTTTATCTTTTGTTTGTTCTTTTTTAATCTATTTTTAAATAACGATCCTCATTGACATTGTAATATAATTACAAATTTCTCCATCTGCAAGTTGCTTCCCACTTGCGTTGGTTTTTCCTTGTCTTTTAAAAATCTTTAGTATTGTGACTTGTTCCAAGTAATGAACTGGGAACACATTGTTTCTTGATTTTAAAATATAGTCATGCTTTTTTACCCAAAAAAAATGTATAGTCATGCTTATCTATGAGTTTCCTTTTGGGCCTCTTTACTTTGTCAAATATCATATTTTCAACCATTTAATCACTTTTCTTTAGTTAGAGAAAGTACATAAGTATTTGCCAAGCAAACAACATTGATTTTCTTAACATTTTCATACATATAAAGCATATCGCGAACTCATTCAACCTCAATTATCTCATCTCGGGCTGTTTTAGAATCAGATTGATTACCACAATCCCTGCCAATGTTATGCATGCTACCAGCAGCTGTCATGAAACTCTTCATGGCAGTACCTTCATCTGATATCAAGTGAGAAATATTAGTTCCCTCAGGAAAAGACCATGGAACAACGCCCTCTAACTGTTTGATTTTGCTGAAAATTTTCAAGACCGATTTTATCCTTTTCTCACACTCTTCCGGATGACATTCGACAATTTCTTTGAATATTGCATGTGGCAATTGAATAAGATATTCAATTGAAATATCAACAAATAATCGTTCTAAACACTCGTATAAGTCTTCAATTGATCCATGAACTTGGTGGTTCAGTATGAATTCTGTGATGATAGCCAATTCCTCCCGAACATAATCAGTGGGAAGTTCTCTTTTTAATCCTCTTAGGATCTCAATTGCTTGGGCCAACTGAGAATCGGATTCAGAATCAGATTCTGGCATCTTCATTGTCAATTTCTTCATTATTTTGGGAAGCAAATGTCTACTGAACTTATCGCTTTTCAATAATGCTTCTGCAAGCTTAGTCTTCTTTTTATTCTCAAAGGCTGGACTCATTTTCCTATCAACAAATTGAATGACTTCGAAGATTTCACTCAATGAGCTTAGCAGTAGAGATCCACTTAAAGAAGACGGTACGGAAATGTCGGTGATTCTTGCAACAAGTACTAATGAAAGTGTGGACATTTCATAACCTGGCCTTTTTGAATCACAAAACTTTCTTAACAGGTGTGCTAGTGACTCATGAGATACTGTCGTCGGAGGAGTTTTTGATAGGATTTTCTTCGAATGATTTAATGAGTTGGGCTTGTTTCCTTCAATCCATCTTTTCATGTCTTTCACTCCTTCGTGTAATGTCCACTTTTCTAGTCCCCTTTTTTCATTTTCAATCAAATCCTTAAATTTTTCTATGTCTTCATCATGTCTGATTTTCTTTTTAAAATATTTATTTCTCAAAGATAATAACACAACCACATAGGGAAACATGACCAGAAATGCTATCCACTTCATGAAGAAGTTCATGACAATCTTTACAACTGTTGCACAGGAATCCTGAATGCCACTTCGCAATATTGGATTTCGAAGAATCACATAATCTGTATCTTTAAATTCTTCTTGATACGCTTTGAAGTCACGCGAGGGTAGAAGAATAAACCATGTAAGGAATCTAAGAAATGTGCCAAGACCAGCAACAATAACAGTGACGAGTTGGCTAACAACTACAGCTCTCATTGACCATTTATAATCAGGAACTCCATATGCACAAGGCTCCGAGACTTTAGGAACAAGTGATCCTACTGCACTTAGGATTATAACAACTGAACATAGAGTGCAAATCATGCTCACAAAAACATTATACACAGTTTTGCAGATCATATGAAATTGAGGGTCTGAACTGTAACTATACAAGTAACACATTTGTAGTATGTAGAACATACTTTTTCGCCCATTTGTAAGGCAATCTTTGATACTGTCAATAGAAGCCTCTTTTTCATTGTGGACATATAAAAAGCAAAACCATAGGGTCATCAGTAATATGATCATGCTACACAAAATCAAATTATGTTGGACTCGAAACAAAAAGATCACGCCAGTGTGCATTTGAATGCAAATGTTGACGACAACAGTGACTGCTAATATGCTCAAAGCGATCATGTTTGTGAAGCATTCGGAGTATGTGTTCGTTCCAAGGGATGGCATGAAGAATGCCATGGAATTACATATTAAGGCTGTACCGGTAAGCTTAGATAATTGATCTTGAACACCGGGCATCGGACTTGTAAGATCTACCGGAAGTTTTACGGCTATAGACAGAAGAGTCAAGGTGACTGAATTGAGAGAGAAAAACCGGCAAGGTAGCCATCTCTTTCTATTGCGAAAACCAACAGAAACATCAACAAGAATGAAAAACAGACATACCAAAGTGGCTGCTGTAATGTATAAACCGATCAGAGGCATTGGAGAAGAATAGTTTGAATCGTCTAACGCTCCATATGCACATTTATTGACTTTCTCCTCCATTCTTTCTCCTTTGAATTTCTCTAATTCTTGAGGTATCTAAATTTGATCTTCATTTGATCTAGCCGGCCAGTACTGATAAGGTTTAAGAGGCATGTATAATATATTAGCCAACCTGTCCAATGTGCTAATTTGGCTCTTTGTTTAATTTGATGAGGACAAATGATGCTTTGAATCTATCGAAAGGGACTTTTGATTGTGAGATTAAAAGAAATAGTCAACAGTATTAATGCTCAAAGAAAACTTAAATTCATTAAGAAAATGTTGGGAAGAAAACCTTGCGGGACTCGCCGCTCACCCATGTAGACTGAAGGAATACTTTCTCTGCTCCACCATTTATCAATTGATGAAAATTTGGTTGAAAGAGTTATATAAGTCATTGTTCTTTTTACCACATATGGCTAATTAGCAGCTCATTTGAAAATATTGATTGTTGCAAATCAATGAGTTATATAAGCTTTTTGAATATCTATTTTTTCCTTTCAAATACTGAATGTCTAGCCAGTAGCAAAAGAAGATTGTTAAAGCGGGCGATTCCAATGAAAAGTATATTTTCATCATTTTTATCTGAAATCCTACTTATTTAGTATGTAGACCTTTATAATGCTAAGGCAGAGAACCTATAGGAATATTTGAAATGCTATTCATGAACTCCAATTACAGTTAGTCAATGATCTTAAGAAAGTTTAGAGTGAAAAATGATGAAACAGATGAATCTTCGGTAACAACACAATCGTATACCTCATTTTAATCTGCACACTATTTCAAATTCTCTAAAAAACAAAAAGACTGGGAAACAAATTATGGAGATTGTTCCTTTTAAAGAAAGTGAAAGCATTCTTCAAAACAAAGATTAAAAATGAGTCATTGAAAGAGTAAGATATGAATGCTACTTTGTACAACTGATCAAGCATTATCAACTACCTTATTCTACATATATGGATTACTTCATCTCAAGTGGCTGTGAGAATGGAATTATCACTGAAGGCTCCCACGGATTGCTAAGTGTTGTGAGTCGAACCGATGCTACTTTCAGACACAACGCTTCTGTCACTAGTCATGACAGGGAAGGAAAATTGATGATCTTCTTCGGGCATCAAGTGAGATATCGCGGTGCCAGAAGGGAATGACCACTGAACTAGATCCTCTAATAATTGTTCCATTTTGCAAAGAACTTTCAAGGCAAACTTTACTTTCTCCTCGTATTCTTCAGCATGGCTTTCGATGATTTCTTTGAATATTGCATTTGGCAATTGAACAAGATGTTCGTTCAACATGTCAATGTATAGTTGTTCTATGTATCCATACAACTCATCAATGGATCGATAACCTCGTACTAGTAGAAAGTCTGTCTGTGATCGTAGCCAATTCCTTCTGTGAGCATTGACTTCTTCCTGTTCTCAAAGCTTGAAGAACTGATTTTTCTATCAACAAAATGGATGACTTCAAAGATTTCATCCATTGAACTCAATAAACTTCCACTCAAAGATGGTATAGATATAGTAGCAATCCTTACAAGAAGAACAATAGGAAGAGAAGACATTTCATAACCTGGCCTTGCTAAATTGTAGTGAGCCTTTAAATGCTGCATGGGGGTTCACACTTTTGTTTTTCTCTATCCATCTCTTCATGTCCTGCACGCCTTTCCTCAATGTCCACTCATGCAGCAATAGCTCTCTTTCGTTAATCAAATCCTTAAATTCTTCTTCTACGTCTTCATCGTTCTTTTTGCTAGGATCGTTCTTGCAACAACTATCACAATCTGATCCCATTTGTGTAAAGCACCCCGAGGCGTTGTGTTTCGACCCGGCTATGTGCACCCCACATATTACTAAGGGCAAACCACTTCTTTTTTTTTTTTTTTTTTTTTTTTTCCCAAAATGCGATTCTTCCTTCTCACGTTTCAAACATCTCCTCGGACCACCGGCGACGCAAACTTACAATTTCGGAGTCCACTATCATCGTAAGAGTCGGTTTCTTCATCGTCCTCGTTGGAAAAACATGTTTCTCCACTGTTTTGAATGCATATTATAGGGTTTGAACAAAAAAAATTTTGGGCATTGTTTGTTTGCGTTGTTCGCTAGCTATTTACCATAAAAATTGAGGATGGACGTATAGGAGCTACGAGTGTGTAAGATTGAGAGGTATTTCTTGAGTTTTCATTCAATTTTTGTATTTTTTTTTTCGTGTTCAAACCAAGGATTCCGCCTCTGGTTCGGCCTCCCAGGGCCAAACAAAAGGTTTTTGCTCGGTTTGTCGAGGTCGATTGAAACATGTCTGTTCGGTCATAGGTGACCGAACATACATTTGTTCAAACCAAGTTCTAAACACTACAATGTGGTTCGGTCATCAAATACTGATTAACATGCATTGTTCGGTCACCTTCAACCGAACAGTGCACTGTCAATCGGTCATGTGTCACCGATCAAGCGTCGACCATCGGCAACGCACAAATCGACCAAAATATTAGATCAAAAACAATTACGAACACATACACAACTATAAAAATTGTTCAAAAACAGGAAAAAAACCTGTTAAAACATCCATATTAATACCCTAAATCGACCACGTTAGTCGTCGATTGTATGGTGACCGCTTCAAGCAAAACGAAGCAAGACCTAGGGTGAGTGAAGATAAACAATGGAGAAACATGATTTTCCAAATGAGGAAGATGAAGAAATTGACTCTTACGATGATAGTGGGCTTCGAAATTGCAAGTTTGCGTAGACGGTGGTCGGAGGTGACGTTTGTGAGGGGGTGCACAACGTGAGAAGGAAGAAGAAGGAAGAAGGGCATTTTGGAAAAAAAAAAAAAAAGTGGTTTGCCTTTAGTAATTTGTGGGGTGCACATAGCCAGGACCGTTGTATTTTAGTTGTTGTTGTCCATAAAATGCTTTGATGAAACAAATAATTATTTAGTTTATATAGAAAAAAATATTGGCAGACTAATGGGCTTGTGGATATTGGACTCAGGACAGCCAAAGACATGCCCGGCCCAACTCGAGCCCACGCAAGGTCATTCCATATGAATAGGTTTAAATTAGTCAATCATCAGGTTTCCTAGAATTTTTATTTTTTGGTAGGATCCTACACTGATTTTTGTAAAACCTAGGTATGTAGGATTCAATCTTAGGAGCTGGGACCACTCTTTATTAAGGGTTGTAAGGGCATTTTTTTTTTTGGTAGGAGTTTTAAGGGGCATTTCAACTATGACCAATCTACTAACTTTCTAGGTATATAACTTTCTAGGTTCATCAAAGCATCTCAGTGAGATGGTAAAGACATTACTTGCCTAAAAAGCAAGACTTCATGAGATCATGGTTCGATTCCCACTTGATGTCAAAAAATATGTCCTAATTAACGTACAACAACAATAACAACAACATACCTTTGTTTTGGCACTTGAAAATAGAGACGCCTCCACTCGAGTTACATCACTGTGTAGATGTTGCATGTTCAATTTCACACCCCTTCCCCGCAATATGCATGTCTTTCTACAAGTGTATAAAAAAAATCGTAAGTTATGAACTTAAGCTTTATATATTGACAATCTAAATAGAAATGACACGATCCGTTTGACGAAAGAAAATCACGATAATGTAACAAGGCCTCGGACATCAAAACACAAAACGTTCTCTATCTTGTAAGAACAAAAAAAAAAAAAAAGAATGACCCATCACACATGTAGTCGTACTCTAAGATACTTTTGGTTTTTGAAAAAAAAAATATAAATGATACTTTCCGCCCTAATCCAAGATAAATTAATGATTAAATTAACAAGAGCCTTAAAAGTTGTTTTTTATGGAATTTGTCGAATCAAAGTAATTAAAGAAGTTGAAAAAGTTGAGCACCACATGATTATCAAAAAGAAAACTACTCACAAATGTTGTAGCACATATTGACGTGCCCTCTCGACCCTAGGGGTCTCTATGCCACTCAGGTTCTTGCACTTGCGAATTTTGAGGCAACGGGACTGGATTCTGAGCACCGGCATTGCTCCGGGATGAGTGTTGCTCTTGCGACATATTTTTTTGTACCTAATTTGTCTACCGAGTCTGTGATTTTTGATCTAAACAAGATTTTCTGATTTTTTTTTAGATCAAAGTCTATATGGAATTAATGCAAGGGAGCAAAAGCGAGGTTTTTGCAACGAAAAAAATATTGTCGTATTGAGTTCCCGATATGTGCCCTGACAACTCCGTTTACTGTTACAACTATAATTCAGAAACTGCTTACGAAACCCACATAAGATGCGTGCTTGTTAATGTCCCTTTATTTGTGCATCATTTTATGCATTCACGCATCTCGATGTTAGTCTAAGGAATGCAAACTAATCTTATCTTGCGCGAGTTTCAAGTCCGGGCAACATGTAGTTGTAGTCGAAATCAATTTTGTAATAATTATCTACAACGTGGCTTTTTCTTTGGTGATGTGGCTTTTTTTATAAAAGCTAAAATATATATTTAATTTTTTTTGGTAGGAAAATATATATTTAATTAAATTAATGATTCATCGTCTCTTTTTTTTTTGAAGTCTAATAGACAATTTCATGCTTGCCCCCATAAAGAGTTAATTTTGTCCTAATTACAAGCTCACGAAAAGTAATTACAAGCTTATTGATGCTCAATGGACAGACCTAATCACTCAAAGTAGACCCATAAAACTTGGGTGGGTCGACATAGCGAACTCATAGTCTACTAATAAATAAATAAACAATATGAAATAAATAGTATTGAAGAGAAAAAACCATAGTTTAAAAATCTACCAAAATAAATCATAGTAAATATTGATCATATTTGTAATATATATAGTATAACGATTTACTATAGTCAAATAAAAATACCATATTCCATTCTTATATTTTATTGTGCATAAAATACAAATTTTACTTTTAGTTATTTTACAATATTAATGTGCACTGTGTTTTACCACGGACGTTGGGTTAGGGACTCCATCTCCTTCAAAAACACACAATCAGTAGCGAGTGTGGAATCCTTTATAGTTTGAGCGTGACTACCCTCACATATACAACCCATAATAATGTGTTATCAGGATTAATAGTTTTCATGATGAATCCTTTAACGAAATATGTACAGAGAATGATATATTTCATTCATAGCAAAAAAACGGTTACAGATCGGTTGCTAAGGCGAACTTGAGATAAACCATAGGTGGAAAGCAGAGAAAAAGAGGCCGGGCATAGCTAGGTCTATACCCCTTCTGTGTGAAGACATTTTATCCGTTCATATCGAAATTGCCTTTTTTTTTTTTTTTAGTCATGTAGAGAAAAAAAAAAAATCTTTGAAGACAATTCTTGTAGTTGCATTTTGATCTCTTGCCTTTTCAATTAATTTGGGATTGAGGCTTTGTTGTTGTTCCCTTCTCAATCAATATTACAATTCTATTTGTATTTTATTCTCTTACTGACCCTCACTCAACCCTTTCAAACCACATAAACTAGTTTCATAGTGATTTCAGATTCAATGTGTTCTTGACCTGCTAGTGTAAGCTCTGAACTATGAAAGGCTGAAAATGCAGCAATTAACTTTGGTTAGAAGATAACCATATATTCTATGCCATGTTAAAGTAAAAATTAAAGCCCCCTAAGTGATTCAATTAAGCATTAAATTAGTTAAACAGTAAACAGAAATAAAACTTGAATTGAACATAAAAGTTATTTGGTGTCAAAGATACAACTTAGTATGCTATATATATACAACCAAGTAACCTTCCTCTATACATGCGAGAAAACAAATCAAGAAACTTAACCTCCTTTATTGCTAGAGCACATAGGGATTCAAGCATATATCCAATCCAATTGTGTCAACCACCTCCGCTGAAATTGCTAAGACCTGATGATCAACAAGAAAATGAAAATATAGTGTCAGATTCAAAAAGAAAGAAAAAGAAAGAAATTTTGTGCGACAACATGGGCCGTGGCTAATCTAAAATCAACAACAATCCATAAGGTGCTTGTTTCATAATATCTAACATTGTTCCCAAATTTGAAAAGTGAAACAAAGTATATAATTGAGCCTCACCTGATTCTGTAGTAACAGTGATCACTGCACTGGTACTTTCTTTCCCTTTCTATCCTCTTGTTCAGTACAATTGATGGAGTCATCTTCATCAGCAGCAAATAATGTTTAACAAATTGAACAGCTCTATGGCACAATTTAAACTGTGCGAGGAAATATAAGTCGCGAGCAGTCCACTCCTTGGTAGCCAGTTTTTGGGGTTGAGTTAAGCCCAATGACTTCATAATGGTATCCGGGCTGTTCAGTCTTAGGACCAATGCAGCAGATGAGTTAGCTTTATGGTTCTATCATTAAGCAGCGGGGCGAGCTGTGTGGCTCAAGCTCTGGCTCTAGGGGGGAGCTCTAAAACACATACCGACATTTTGTATCAACTTTTTCATTGATAGCTTTTCCTAGCAGGAAACATACCGGCATTTTGCATCAACCGAGCTTAAATCAGGATCCGTAGCATTCAACGAAAATTTTTGTTTCCAGTAGAGTCCAAGCAGCCATTCTGGAGCAGAATATGACCAGTAGAGTCCAAAGCCATCTGTGGGCTCTTCTTTACTCAACAACTATCCCTCACTTGGTTCATGGAGATGGTATAGGATCATTGCAGTAGAGTGCTTTGCTCGGCGTAAAGTATCAAATTGATAACTGTGATTTACACAAAACGTCAGAAATTCTTCCCTGGTCTCAATGAACTTCTTGCATAGATTTCCATCTTCATTCCTATGGTCGAAAGCCATATCTTTCACCTCAGCCTGAAGGACACAAAATCAAGAAATTAAAAGAGAAGCAACTTCATGAAACTGATGAAAGTGCATATAAGCAAATGAAAATAAAGAAGAAATGTATTTGGAACAAAATCACATAAGGTAATCATTTATGAAAAAAAATAATTGTTAAATTACCTGTAAAAATATATGTTTCTTCCTGTATTTGGTTGGGGGTTTCTCGCAATCACTAAGGTCTTGCTCTTTATTATAACATCTGCAACAAGAAAAATAAATAAATCATTGCTTCCCACTTTTCCAAAAACTCTAGAAAAACGAAAAAAAGGTTCCAATTCGATCCTGATCTAAGAAAGCCACTCCTAACACATGAAAGAATGGTTTATTATCAAAATTGCTACAAGCTAAAGCTTGATATTGCTAAAAACATAAGGGGAGGACTGAGAAAGGGAACATGTTGGAAAAAAAAAAAATTATGTCAAGCTTACTCGTCGCAAAGCACATAATGCTGGCATTGATTGCAGAACCACCGCTTTCCAGATGAAATTGTCTTGGAACATAGTGCGCAGGAAAATTGAAGGTGCAGTAATAGTAAATTCTTTTTGTCCTTCTTTATGTTGATGTAACTTCCAAACTACAGAAAAATCGAATGCACAAATCAGTAGCCTATTTACAGATATAGAAAAAAAGCAATAGAACTGATAAAAGTTTCAGATAAGAACTGAGATTGCATTTGAGAGAGCTAAAAAATAAATGTTTGGGCGACAATATGAAGAATTGAGTTTAATAATGAAGAAAATTGGATATATAATATGATGCATTTGATGAAAAGAGTGAAGATGACAGATACTATTAAAGAGGCATGATTTTTGAACCATTACAAGATAGTCTAATTAATAGATGGAGAAAATGTAATCATATGATAACTATTCATAAAGGATAATTTTATTTGTACTTTTACTATTGACTTGCCACAAATGCATATTTCCTTATTTCTCAGCAATGGAAGGATTAGCTCTCAAAACAATACAAACAAAAAGCAGAAAGGAAAATTTTGAGGAGGAACATTACTTTTTTCATGAGCAGAATATCCTTGGCTGAGTTCTCATATGAATCAGGTCTCGAAGAACTAGATTTTTTTCTCTTCCTACTTGTGAAAGCTTGCCTTTCGCCTCTTTCTTCTAGTTTCTTGACATAATCGATTACAATGTCAGTTATATTCGGAAAATAACCACCTTCGAAATACGGCAGATTGGCTGCTGTCACTTTATCCTCACTGTGAGGCCCATAAAAGTGCTCATATAAGTAAGAAAAAGCAACCACAATGTTTCCTTTGATCGCCTTTTCTATCATAAACTGATACCTGCACATTGAGCATATTTAAAAAATTGATGCAAATGTTTTTGAATGTAACATGTTAGGGAAAGAGTGGAGAGATAGAGTTACCAATTTTGTAGCTTTTCGGTATTAGGTATATTCTGATCATCCGGATGACAATAAAAGATATAGTCGTCTTTTTTCTTAGGAGGACATACCCATATATGACACTTAGTCAAACCTTGTCTTTTGCAGTAGTCCAGGTATCCAAGCTGAAACACAATATGGACAACATCAGATAGAGAAGTGTTGAGAAGCACACAATTCTAAAAAAACTAGAAGTAATATTTAAATTACCAGAAGTTCATGGAAAACAAAGGTTCTAAGAGCTTCTCCATGCACAGTTTTTATTTGTGGTCTCAAATATTTGACAGAATCAATATACGAAATATAAACAGTGTCTTTATTTGGGTAGTCGCATTCCGGACCATATTCTTGGGCAAACATTGCAAAGAGGATTACATCAACTTGCTCAATCTTCTGAAACAGTAAAATGACCTGAATTGAAAAATAAACTTCATTAATAACCGTGGGGAGAAAATGCAAATTTGCCGCAAAAATATACAAGGCAAATCATACCTTTGACTTGTAGGGGAATTCTTGAGGGTAATTTTCTCGTTGAAGGACATTCCAAAACCTCTGGTTCACTTTACAATTCTTGTCAACGCTGCAAACCACCCGGACAAGAAGACCTTCTCGCTCCTTCTACCTGGTGATCAAGAAATGTGAAACATCGATCGATCAAATGGACAATGTAACAAGTCCTGTTAATCAGATAAATAAGAATGCACACGTACACAAAAAAAACTAGTTAAAATTATTTAAATAGTGAATGGAGCATTACATCAGTTAAGTTCTTTCCTAGAACAGATGCCCTTTCTCGTCTCTCTTGCTCAAGACTAGCAAATAATTTCCTCTCTATATGATCACTGAGACTGGTTCTTGGCAATTCTTTTGCACCTGGTACAGCACTCGGTGGCAAGGGAACACGCTCTCCATGTTGAAACTCTTGTATGTAGCATTTCGGACAAGTATAGTCCGGTTCTTCCTCCTTGTTCTTCGTATCATTAAAGAGAGCACAAATATGATGCTGCCAGCCTCCACATTTAGCACACTCCACCCACTGAAGATAAGAGGAACAAACACTTAATCACATTTCTATGGCACAATAAAATTCAGATTTGTTATGCAATGATAATATCACCGAAAGTAGGGAAGGGAAGAATTCTGATCGTACCTTCTCTTCT
This sequence comes from Stephania japonica, assembly GCA_039657345.1. Classification (NCBI taxonomy): domain Eukaryota; kingdom Viridiplantae; phylum Streptophyta; class Magnoliopsida; order Ranunculales; family Menispermaceae; genus Stephania; species Stephania japonica. Next base: position 53,170,869 of record CM077558.1, read on the forward strand.
AGTGCCTCATGAACCTTCTCTACCATTTTGCCCTTGGGAATGGTTTTACAATTGTTTTTTCCACTGTAGCAATCTTTGCAAAGAAAGAACTTCTTATTGTTCTTCATTCCAGAGTGATACTTGGTGTCTTTCTTGATGCATCCACCACAATGTGAGCATAAAATTGGGACCGGACGAAAAAAGTAACATGATACATCGCACAATATACATCTGTACTCATTTGATTGAGTACTTGTTGCATAGCTTCTCTTTGTGTTATTCTGTTCAAAACAAATACATTAGCTCATCAAACTCAATTTAAAATGAAACCTTGCTAGTTAAGCTAGTTTAGAAGGAAAAGTGAACTAAAAAGTTTTATAAAACAATGTATACTGATTCAAGTTCCTTAATTAGTATAAGCTCTAGCTAATCTGTGTATTCGTAGTAGTTAGCTTTCAAGATGTTCTGTTTATTCTACCAGCTTTCTACTCTATATAGATAGGAGAGATAAAAGGAATAATCAAAAACTAACCTCAACATTAACGTGCCGAAGACTTGCAATGTGCTCTTCAATTTGCTCCACGGTGAATGTGTCTATCAACGACAAAACCTTTTCCTCTGACTCCTCAGGAATTTCTCCAGCAGTGTTCTCCGAACATGTTTCAACGGTTTCTTCTACAATCTGACTCTTGGCATGATCATACTCCAAATCCATTTCAGCATTCTCTTGTTGAGTGCCAATGATTGGCTCTTTCGATGAAGCTGGGTCATCAACAGGCTCCGTTTCACAATAATGTTCATTAGACACAGGGCAGTCTATTTGAACTTGAGTTGCACAGAGATTGTCAATCTCTGCACCTTTTGTTTCACTTTCAGAATATGAAGGTACATTCAGCTGCTGAGATTCTTCGTAATTTTCATGCGTTATGAGTGACTCGACTTCTGCCAAAGAATGAACGCAGTTCTCACCAAAATCTTCATCTTTTTGCAGGCCTTGAGGCTGTCCAAAAATGTCAATCTCAGTGCGCATAGCAAAGGAACTTTTCAAAGGACCAGGTCCAATCCGGGAAGGTCCAGGCAGTAACTGTGGCGCCAATTGAAGATAATTCTGGTCAAGTGACATTGGAGTGTTGACTCCCTCAGACATGGAAGATAGGCCGACGTTTTGATGAGGATCAAGTTGTTGAAACTGATTCATTTGATATGGCACACATTGCTGAAAACTTGGAATCTGCTCCTCAAATTGTTGCACGTTGTTTGAAGCCAATCTGCTATTTTGATAAGTTGTATATGATGGCATTCCATGGATCTCATGGACCAACCAAGGAGCCTGTACTGGAATAGATGGAATCCAATCTGAGTATGGGTATTGAGGTTCGTGTCCATGAATTGCAGGAAGGCCTAGTCTTGACTGTTGGTTCACTTCAAGTGGTACATGTTGCTGAAGTGCCACAGATGAACCGAAGCCATTTCCCAAATTAGACCCAAAATCAAACTGATTAAGATTTTGGTTATTCCCTGCAAGTAGGTTGGTATCATCAGAATCCAGTGAGACAAAAAGAAAAAAGGAAGATATTTAATGTCAATATCAATCATGTTGTTTTTAATCTACTTAGACAAAATGCGACTTCTTGAAGTCTCTATAGAGCATGCAATTTTTTTTTCCTATGTCTATATAATGAAGGTATCATTTAGTTTCCTTTTGAGTGCATTTACGACAAATTCGTGCCAAGGTCGATCGATAATATTCCTAACATAGATATGTAGAAATTCATTAAGGAATTTCTCTTTGCTCTTTGAAACTAATTAATACGAATTCACAGACAAGAAAAAGCTGCATTCAAAAACTAACGAAAACACAAACATACCAGCACCCAATGAGTAATTGTGCATCATATTCCGCTCCATGCGTTGAACACCGCCGTGGGAAGCCCCTCCATTGAATCCCGAGGCATGTCCATTTTGAAAATGTACTGCAAAGGGAGATATAAAAAGCGTTAGAAGTTAATTGCCGACGATAAATATGAACCAAGAAAAACTAACCATGTACACTGCAAATAAGTATCATACCCTGGTTGCTGCCTGGAGGAACAGACATGTCATGGAAAGCGGCAGCGGGTGCCGGTATGCTTGAGCTGCCTGGCAACAATGATGGTGCTGATGAGGAGTTAAGCACGCCGAGCCTTTCGTAAGGGATATTTTATCTAAAATATATTGCTTCAGCCTACCCAACAACGTCGTCGGATCCTCATATTCCTCCTGCGAATGGAACTCATGCAAAGGTGTGAGTCCATATGGATATTCATTCAAACACAATGTAAACAAAAGTTGTGAAACTATTGTATAACTAATTAGTTTAGATTTTAGAACTTCCATCAAATCAAGAGAAGTTGTAACATCAAGAGGAGAGCCATTCAAATCACTATCAAGTAAAATTTAGACTTCACCGCAGCTTGGTTCCCCCTCCATAAAGAACCAACATCATGACTAAAAAGCTTAACCAATAACATTATGACTGAAAGCAAATACAACATAAAATGGACGTAAAAGAAATGAGGATGCTAAGGTGAAGGTATGGTAAAACTCGTAAAGATTGAATAAGAAATACATAAACTCAAAAACAAGTAGGAGTAGCACCAATTGACACAAAGATGGAAAGACGGTTGCGATGGTTTAAACATCTGCAAAGACGGCCTACAAATGCCCCCACCAAAAATAATAATAATAATAACAACAACATACCTTTGTTTTGGCACTTGAAAATAGAGACAGCTCCACTCGAGTTACAACACTGTGTAGATGTTGCATGTTCAATTTTGCACCCCTTCCCTGCAATATGCATGTCTTTCTGTACAAGTATATCAAAAAAAAATTTTCATAAGTTATGAACTTAAGATTTATATATTGACAATCTAAATATAAATCACATGATCTGTTTGACGAAAAAAAATCACGATAATGTAACAACAAGGCCTTGAACATCAAAACTCAAAACGTTCTCTATATTGTAAGAAAAAAAAATCACCTATCACAGATATACTAGGTTATTTTTCTTTAGCCCTAAACCCATCACACATATAGTCATAGTCTAAGATACTTTTGGTTTTTGAAAAAAATATAAAGGATACTATAAATTAATAATTAAATTAACAAGATAAATAAAAAACTATTTTTTTATGGAATTTGTCAAATCAAAATAATTAAAAGAAGTTGAAAAAGATGATAGAGTCATGATTATCAAAAAAGAAAATGACTTACAAATTTTGTAGTACATATCGACGTACTTCCGTCAACCCTGTGGTCTCTATGCCACCCAGGTTCTTGTACTTGCAAATTTTGAGGCAACTAACGGATTTTGAGCACCAAAGATTGCTCGAGGATGAGTGTTGCTCTTGCGACATATTTTTTGATCTAAACAAGATTTTCTGATTTTGTTTTGATCGAAGTCTATATGGAATTAATGCAAGTGAGCAAAAACGAGGAGTTTACAACGAAAAAAATATAGTTGTATTGACGTTTTTGCAACGAAAAAGTGAGGTTAATGCAAGTGAGCAAAAGCGAGGTTTTTGCAATGAATTCCGTCTCATCACAACTCTTTTCTTGGGGCAAAACTATCTACAACTTCACATAAACTTAATTCTTCGACTTGGACAACAACTCTAATTCCTTGTCTCCCCTCTTCGACAACAACTCCAACAACGCCGCTTGCTCTATCTCTCTCTTTTATGTAAGTTCTCAATTGCTAATGAAGCTGTAGAGATAGGAATTGCTCCCAACAAATATTTTTTTATTAGACAAGGTTGATCTCCATTGACGTAGTATTTCATTAAGTGTTTTTTTTTTGTGTTTTTTGCAATAAATTTATATATATATATATCTATGTGTCAATATAATAAAAGTGACAATTTCACGAATCACAAAACAACAACTTCAACTCTCGTCCGACTTCAACCCCAAAACAACAAACAAGTCTCCGTCTTCAACAACAACTTCAACCTCTCGTCCGAATCAGACTTCGACAACAATTTCACGAATCACGAATCACGAATCAAGCCGTCTACAACTCTTCGACTTCAACAACAACAACAATTTCTGCTACTCCGTCTTCCACAACAATCTGCATTCTCCGACTTCGACAACAACTATATCAACTTTTACTCCCCGTCTCCCCTCTTCCACAACAATTCTCTCAGTACTCTATCTCTTTGAATTAGACCTGAATCAATTCTATTCTATAGTTTTAATTAGACCTGATTTTGTGATTGGGTTTTTACATCTTTTGTTTTCATAAATCCCCTTTTATTTTTACTTTGATTTAAAGTTATAGTTTCAATTAGACCTGATTTTGTGATTGGGTTTTCACATGTTTTGTTTTCATAAATCCCCTTTTACTTTTACTTTGATTTAAAGTTTGATTGTTAAAGGATTTTTTATTCGATTTGTACATTAATTTTTTTTTTCCTTTAGTGGTATTGGTGCTGAGAATTTTTTTCTCATGGGTGTTTTAATTAAGCTTAAGTTCAAATTGAGAGTCTTTCCTTAATTTATTCTTGCATATGGATTGTTTAATTGATGCAATATATAGACGTTTGAACAATGAAGGAAAATAATGGCTTGAGTTTTTTTTTTTTTTTTTTTTTTTTTTTTTTTTTTAATAAGGAAAGGATGACTGTGAGGTGTTGATTAGCAACAAAAAAAAAGGAAAAAAACATAATGTATAAGAGAGGTTTGTTTAATCTTTTGTGTTAATCTTGTGGAGTTAGTAAAACTTGCGATTACTTAAGTTATAAGTCATGCCTTTTGTTACTTTAATCATGCTTTTTAAATTTTTTATTATTTAAATGAGATACGATTAACTTCTTATAGAAAGTTGGCGTGCACTTTTGATTCTATTTGTTTCTCAACCTATAGTTAAAGAGTGTAATTTTAAATTTTCAGTTTTTATTTTTTAAATGCTTCTTTTGACTGATCATATCTACTAAATGACAAATCACCCCAAGGTCTAGGGTGTTACAACTCTATCTCCTTTTACATAAACTTTTTTCAAAACTTGGATTGTATGCATCTTGCTATTAGGTTCTCAAAGATCAATATAGAGTCAAAATTAAAGTGTACGAATTTTCATAAAGCAAATAGCTGACAAACACTTACAAGAACACAAAATAATTATTGAATAATGTTGAAGATGTATGGACCGAAAGTCAATCCCTCATTGATTAAATGAAACTTCAAAATAAAGTATATAAGTGATTAACTCCTCCCAACTAGCACCGAGAACTTTTGAGTTAAAACCCCACACTTAAAGTTGAAAGGTTGTTACAATATCGGTGCTAGATGAGATCCACGTGCTCGCTCACGCTTGTGCGGTGCGGCTGTGAGAGAATTTTGACATGGTATCAGAGCCCATGGTAACTTCTAACTTGCCCTACTAATTCTAAGTTTAAGTTGGATCATTTAATTCTAACTTGTCCTGCCTAGGCAAAGGGTGGCAATGAAGGAAGAGAAAAGAAGGCATGGCTTTGGTGTGTAAAAGCACTTTTGTTCACTCTGTATGCTTTTGTTTGTGACTGAATAACAAGACTTGAGGGTGATTCCTTCATTGCCGCTTAGATGGTCTTGTAATTTATTTGTCTGTTTGCACCTTCAAACTATAAGTTGGCGTCCAATATGCTTTACTGTAAGGACACCAAGAAGTTGCAACATTCCTTAGGTTAAGGCACCCTCCGAATTGTCTCAGGAATTCTTTTATTTCTTATTTATGAATGCTTGTGTATATACCTTGTTAAAATGCTTACTAATTGCACAAGTGTCCTGCATAAACAACAGTTATGAAGACTGTTATTAGTGGTCACAATTAAAGGTCTCATAAAATTAGAACCATCCTGGTGCAAAGATCCTGTGATTTTGTTCATGTTTGGAGACCTGCATCTCTCACCCAGCTACATTAAGTGAACACATCAAATATGTTATATTCCTAAAAATCTGAATGTAAGAATATGGAACAGTGATTGGAGTCAAATTTATATAAAGGTTAAAGTACTAGACTTCCGTGAAGCTGGTTGGTAGGTATTAAAAACATTATTTTGATTTTAATTCCCTAAATTGATATCAGATCATATCTTACAATTAGCAATGACAAATATGATTGCCTGGTGGGTGGACGTGCATGTGTTTTCCATATGAGGATGTGTATTTGATCCTAAGTGTGTTATTGTCTGATGTTCTGTGTTACTGCAGGAATATATCCATCAAATCATCCTTTGCTTGGACTGCAATACTATACTTGTGGGAAGCTTGAATGGTTAGTATAGTTATCCGTATCTCGTTTACTCGGTAATAGTTGCTTTGCACAAATCCTATAAAAAAAGTAGTTGCTTTCCACAACTTAAATTCTTCTTTTGTCTGTACTAACAGCCACACAAATGGCATGCCGGAAAGAATTTGAAGATTCTTTCCTCCTAGCAATGCCCTCTCGTTGGCTTTTTTTTGGTTGAATAGATGTGACACCCTGATGCTACAATTAGGGGGTTTTATTTGTTATCCATTAATTTAGTTTACTTTAGATTTATTTAGTTCCTACGATGAAAGTAATATTTTACGCATTTCTACTAAATGACAAATCACCCCAAGGTCTAGGGTGTTACAACTCTATCTCCTTTTGCCGAAATTTTTTTTCTCAAAACTTGGATTGTATGCATCTTGCTATTAGGTTCTCAAAGATCAATATAGAGCCAAAATTAAAGTGTACGAATTTTCATAAAGCAAATAACTGACAAACATTACAAGAACACAAAATAATTATTGAATAGTGTTGAAGATGTATGGACCGAAAGTCAGTCTCTCATCGATTAAATGAAACTTCAAAATAAGGTATAGAAGTGATTAACTCCTCCCAACTAGCACCGAGAACTTTTGAGTTAAAACCCCACACTTAAAGTTGAAAGGTTGTTACAATATCGGTGCTAGATGAGATCCACGTGCTCGCTCACGCTTGTGCGGTGCGGCTGTGAGAGAATTTTGACATGGTATCGGAGCCCATGGTTCAAATAAGACCTGGGAGAAAAAAAAAAATGAAAAAAAAAACCCTTTGATCATGTGACTTTCGGTCCATGGGGAAGTATTGAAGATGTGTGGACCGAAAGTTAGTCCCACATCGATTAAATGAAACTTCAAAATGAAATATATAAGTGATTAACTCCTCCCAAGTAGCACCGAGGCCTTTTAAATTAAAACCCCACACCTAAAGTTGAAAGGTAGTTAAATTGGGGACAATATCGGTGCTAGCGGAGGAGATCCACGTGCTCACGCATGCGTGTAAGGCGCGGCCGTGAGAGAATTTTGACAAATAAAATATAAAATAAATACTTGCAAGAAGAAGCCATTTGCAAGAAAAAACTTGTCATTGTCATTAACCAAATAACTTTCAAGATTCACTCTAATGGGTACTATCTTATAGGTTGGAGAGAGAGGGAGCGGTTACTATTAGTCATAATTATAACTCTTTTTTTATAATTGCAAGGAATTATAGCTAGAGAGTGGTTAAACAATGCTATAACTCTTCATTATCCCATTGTTTATAACTCCTTTTCCCATTAAAAAAGTAATCTATTTATGGAACCATATTATTGCTCATAAATGGTAATGTTGATAGTATTTAAATTTAAAAACATTAACATTCTCCCACTTGGACCACATGATTATTAGTTATATCTTATGGGACACTAACATGATACAATATCTCCCACCTGTCCCACATGACTATCCAATCGTGATTTTGACAAAAACTTATAATTAAATACTTCACTTATGTGAATCATAGGGGTTATGTATCAATATAAGACATTTCCTTTCGCGTACTACAACATAAGTTACATATTTAATTACAATACATAATTTGAAACATAATGTCTGTGTCCTAGACTTTCCTAATTGCAGTTATTCAATCCATAACATGTACATAAAATATGATATCAAGAATTAATATAAAAGCATATACTTTATGAGATGTCTCCTACAATAAATAGGTAAACAATTCTAACATTACTCATAAAACATCAAGAATTACAGCTATGGTCCATTCTTTGAACATTTTCCTTCAATGCATTTGGATGCAATACTTTCGTTAATGAATCTACAATCATATGATTTATGCTTTGTATTACTTGGACTCGTCCCTTTAGGGTCGAGTCCTCGTGTTGACACTAAGACGACACACGAAAAATGGGATGTGTGTCCAACCCTCCAACAATCACCATGGGTGCGGCATACTAGTGAAGAAGAACAAAGAAGAAGGCCTAATCGATATGAAGATCAAGATCGAGATAGGTGATCCCATGCATGCCCATTCATCTTCTTCGTCTTTTTGTTTCTACCACCCCAACCTCTTTGTATATCGATTTGCTGGCCTCTCTAATCGTTCCTTCTCTCGATATCTCGACCCTCTCTTTCTCTCAACTAACAAAAAATCACCTATCACAGAAAAAAAAAAAAATCACCTATCACAGAAAAAAAAAAATCGCCTATCACAGATACTAGGTTATTTTTCTTTAGTCCTAAACCCATCACACATATAGTCATAGTCTAAGATACTTTTGGTTTTTGAAAAAAAAAATATAAAGGATACTTTCCATCCTAATCCAAGATAAATTAATAATTAAATTAATAGTAGACCTAAAAGCTGTTTTTTTATGGAATTTGTGAAATCAAAATAATTAAAAGAAGTTCAAAAAGTTGAGAAAGTCATGATTATCAAAAAAGAAAATGACTTACAAATTTTGTAGCACATATCGACGTACCCTGTCAACCCTGTGGTCTCTATGCCACTCAGTGTTCTTGTACTTGCAAATTTTGAGGCAACGGATCGGATTTTGAGCACCAAAGATTGCTCGGGGATGAGTGTTGCTCTTGCAACATATTTTTTTGATCTAAACAAGATTTTTTGATTTTGTTTGGATCGAAGTCTATATAGAATTAATGCAAGTGAGCAAAAGCGAGGTATTTACAACGAAAAAAATATAGTTGTATTGAGGTTTTGCAATGAAAAAGAGAGGTTAATGCAAGTGAGCAAAAGCGAGGTTTTTTCAACGAAAAAAATATAGTTGTATTGAGGTTTTTGCAATGCGCACGTTCCCAATTTCTACGAATTCCATCTCATCCCAACTCTTGTCTTGGGCAAAACTATTTACAACTCCACGTAATCTTAATTCTTCGACTTGGACAACAACTCTAATTCCTCGTCTCCCTCTTCGACAACAACTCCAACAACGTTGCTCTATCTCTCTCTCTAAGTAAGTTCTCAATTGCTAATGAAGTCAGTAGAGATAGGAATTGCTCTCAACAAATATTTTTTTATTGGACAAGGTTGATCTCCATTGACGTACGTGTTTGTATCTCTCGCTTTTGAGTATTCCATTAAATGTTTTTTTTTTTTTTTTTTGCAACAAATATATATATATGTGTGTGTGTGTATATATCTATCAATATAATAAAAGTGAGATCACTTATATATATATATATATATATATATATATATATATATATCTATGTGTCAATATAATAAAAGTGAGATCACTTCGTAAATCAACTCCCCAACTCTCCGTCTTCAACCCCAAAACAACAATCAAGTCTCCGTCTTCAACAACAACTTCAACCCCTCGTCCGAATCGACTTCGACAATAATTTCACGAATCACGAATCAAGCCGTCTACAACTCTTCGACTTCAACAACAACTTCGAACTCTCGTCCGACTTCGCTACCTCTCATCTCGCTTCTTCAACATGCACACAATCTGCATTCTCCGACTTCGACAACAACTATATCAACTTTTACTCCCCGTCTCCCCTCTTCGACAACAATTCTCTCAGTACTCTATCTCTTTGAATTTGTTCAATCTCCATTGCAGGTAATGTCAAGAGTTTCAATTAGACCTGAATCAATTCTATTCTATAGTTTTAATTAGACCTGATTTTTTGATTGGGTTTTTACATGTTTTGTTTTCATAAATCCCCTTTTATTTTTACTTTGATTTAAAGTTTGATTGGTAAAGGATTTTTTATTTGATTTCTACATTAATTTTTTTTTTCCTTTACTGATATTAGTGCTGAGAATTTTTTTTTTCTTATAGGTTTTTTTTTTTGGTAATTTCTTATGGGTGTTTTAATTAAGCTTAAGTTCAAATCGAGAGTCTTTCCTTAATTTATTCTTGTATATGGATTGTTTAATTGATGCAATATATAGACGTTTGAACAATGAAGGAAAATAATGGCTTGAGTTTTTTTTTTTTTTTTTTTTTTTTTTTTTTTTTTTTTTTTACAATAAAGAAAGGATGACTCGTGAGGTGTTGATTAGCAACAAAAAAAGGAAAAAAACATAATGTATAAGAGAGGTTTGTTTAATCTTTTGTGTTAATCTTGTGGAGTTAGTAAAACTTGCGATTACTTAATTTATAAGTCATGCCTTTTGTTACTTTAATCATGCTTTTTAAATTTTTTATTATTTAAATGAGATACGATTAACTTCTTATAGAAAGTTGCGTGCACTTTTGATTCTATTTGTTTCTCAACCTATAGTTGAAGAGTGTAATTTTAAATTTTCAGTTTTTATTTTTTAAATGCTTCTTTTGACTGATCATATCTACTAAATGACAAATCACCCCAAGGTCTAGGGTGTTACAACTCTATCTCCTTTTACATAAACTTTTTTCTCAAAACTTGGATTGTATGCATCTTGCTATTAGGTTCTCAAAGATCAATATAGAGTCAAAATTAAAGTGTACGAATTTTCATAAAGCAAATAGCTCGACAAACACTTACAAGAACACAAAATAATTATTGAATAATGTTGAAGATGTATGGACCGAAAGTCAATCCCTCATTGATTAAATGGAACTTCAAAATAAAGTATATAAGTGATTAACTCCTCCCAACTAGCACCGAGAACTTTTGAGTTAAAACCCCACACTTAAAGTTGAAAGGTTGTTACAATATCGGTGCTAGATGAGATCCACGTGCTCGCTCACGCTTGTGCGGTGCGGCTGTGAGAGAATTTTGACATGGTATCAGAGCCCATGGTAACTTCTAACTTGCCCTACTAATTCTAAGTTTAAGTTGGATCATTTAATTCTAACTTGTCCTGCCTAGGCAAAGGGTGGCAATGAAGGAAGAGAAAAGAAGGCATGGCTTTGGTGTGTAAAAGCACTTTTGTTCACTCTGTATGCTTTTGTTTGTGACTGAATAACAAGACTTGAGGGTGATTCCTTCATTGCCGCTTAGATGGTCTTGTAATTTATTTGTCTGTTTGCACCTTCAAACTATAAGTTGGCGTCCAATATGCTTTACTGTAAGGACACCAAGAAGTTGCAACATTCCTTAGGTTAAGGCACCCTTCGAATTGTCTCAGGAATTCTTTTATTTCTTATTTATGAATGCTTGTGTATATACCTTGTTAAAATGCTTACTAATTGCACAAGTGTCCTGCATAAACAACAGTTATGAAGACTGTTATTAGTGGTCACAATTAAAGGTCTCATAAAATTAGAACCATCCTGGTGCAAAGATCCTGTGATTTTGTTCATGTTTGGAGACCTGCATCTCTCACCCAGCTACATTAAGTGAACACATCAAATATGTTATATTCCTAAAAATCTGAATGTAAGAATATGGAACAGTGATTGGAGTCAAATTTATATAAAGGTTAAAGTACTAGATTTCCGTGAAGCTGGTTGGTAGGTATTAAAAACATTATTTTGATTTTAATTCCCTAAATTGATATCAGATCATATCTTACAATTAGCAATGACAAATATGATTGCCTGGTGGGTGGACGTGCATGTGTTTTCCATATGAGGATGTGTATTTGATCCTAAGTGTGTTATTGTCTGATGTTCTGTGTTACTGCAGGAATATATCCATCAAATCATCCTTTGCTTGGACTGCAATACTATACTTGTGGGAAGCTTGAATGGTTAGTATAGTTATCCGTATCTCGTTTACTCGGTAATAGTTGCTTTGCACAAATCCTATAAAAAAAGTAGTTGCTTTCCACAACTTAAATTCTTCTTTTGTCTGTACTAACAGCCACACAAATGGCATGCCGGAAAGAATTTGAAGATTCTTTCCTCCTAGCAATGCCCTCTCGTTGGCTTTTTTTTGGTTGAATAGATGTGACACCCTGATGCTACAATTAGGGGGTTTTATTTGTTATCCATTAATTTAGTTTACTTTAGATTTATTTAGTTCCTACGATGAAAGTAATATTTTACGCATTTCTACTAAATGACAAATCACCCCAAGGTCTAGGGTGTTACAACTCTATCTCCTTTTGCCGAAATTTTTTCTCAAAACTTGGATTGTATGCATCTTGCTATTAGGTTCTCAAAGATCAATATAGAGCCAAAATTAAAGTGTACGAATTTTCATAAAGCAAATAACTGACAAACATTACAAGAACACAAAATAATTATTGAATAGTGTTGAAGATGTATGGACCGAAAGTCACCTCTCATCGATTAAATGAAACTTCAAAATAAAGTATAGAAGTGATTAACTCCTCCCAACTAGCACCGAGAAATTTTGAGTTAAAATTCCACGCTTAAAGTTGAAAGGTTGTTACAATATCGGTGCTAGATGAGATCCACGTGCTCGCTCACGCTTGTGCGGTGCGGCTGTGAGAGAATTTTGACATGGTATCGGAGCCCATGGTTCAAATAAGACCTGGAGAAAAAAAAAAATGAAAAAAAAAACCCTTGGATCATGTGACTTTCGGTCCATGGGGAAGTATTGAAGATTTGTGGACCGAAAGTTAGTCCCACATCGATTAAATGAAACTTCAAAATGAAATATATAAGTGATTAACTCCTTCCCAAGTAGCACCGATGCCTTTTAAATTAAAACCCCACACCTAAAGTTGAAAGGTAGTTAAATTGGGGACAATATCGGTGCTAGCGAGGAGATCCACGTGCTCACGCATGCGTGTAAGGCGCGGCCGTGAGAGAATTTTGACAAATAAAATATAAAATAAATACTTGCAAGAAGAAGCCATTTGCAAGAAAAAACTTGTCATTGTCATTAACCAAATAACTTTCAAGATTCACTCTAATGGGTACTATCTTATAGGTTGGAGAGAGAGGGAGCGGTTACTATTAGTCATAATTATAACTCTTTTTTTATAATTGCAAGGAATTATAGCTAGAGAGTGGTTAAACAATGCTATAACTCTTCATTATCCCATTGTTTATAACTCCTTTTTCCCATTAAAAAAGTAATCTATTTATGGAACCATATTATTGCTCATAAATGGTAATGTTGATAGTATTTAAATTTAAAAACATTAACATTCTCCCACTTGGACCACATGATTATTAGTTATATCTTATGGGACACTAACATGATACAATATCTCCCACCTGTCCCACATGACTATCCAATCGTGATTTTGACAAAAACTTATAATTAAATACTTCACTTATGTGAATCATAGGGGTTATGTATCAATATAAGACATTTCCTTTCGCGTACTACAACATAAGTTACATATTTAATTACAATACATAATTTGAAACATAATGTCTGTGTCCTAGACTTTCCTAATTGCAGTTATTCAATCCATAACATGTACATAAAATATGATATCAAGAATTAATATAAAAGCATATACTTTATGAGATGTCTCCTACAATAAATAGGTAAACAATTCTAACATTACTCATAAAACATCAAGAATTACAGCTATGGTCCATTCTTTGAACATTTTCCTTCAATGCATTTGGATGCAATACTTTCGTTAATGAATCTACAATCATATGATTTATGCTTTGTATTACTTGGACTCGTCCCTTTAGGGTCGAGTCCTCGTGTTGACACTAAGACGGACACCGAAAATGGGATGTGTGTCCAACCCTCCAACAATCACCATGGGTGCGGCATACTAGTGAAGAAGAACAAAGAAGAAGGCCTAATCGATATGAAGATCAAGATCGAGATAGGTGATCCCATGCATGCCCATTCATCTTCTTCGTCTTTTGTTTCTACCACCCCAACCTCTTTGTATATCGATTTGCCGGCCTCTCTAATCGTTCCTTCTCTCGATATCTCGACCCTCTCTTTCTCTCAACTAACAAAAAATCACCTATCACAAAAAAAAAAAAAAAAATCACCTATCACAAAAAAAAAAAAAAAAAAAATCACCTATCACAGATACTAGGTTATTTTTCTTTAGTCCTAAACCCATCACACATATAGTCATAGTCTAAGATACTTTTGGTTTTTGAAAAAAAAATATAAAGGATACTTTCCATCCTAATCCAAGATAAATTAATAATTAAATTAATAGTAGTCCTAAAAGCTGTTTTTTTATGGAATTTGTGAAATCAAAATAATTAAAAGAAGTTCAAAAAGTTGAGAAAGTCATGATTATCAAAAAAGAAAATGACTTACAAATTTTGTAGCACATATCGACGCACCCCGTCAACCCTGTGGGTCTCTATGCCACTCAGTGTTCTTGTACTTGCAAATTTTGAGGCAACGGATCGGATTTTGAGCACCAAAGATTGCTCTGGGATGAGTGTTGCTCTTGCAACATATTTTTTTGATCTAAACAAGATTTTTTGATTTTGTTTGGATCGAAGTCTATATAGAATTAATGCAAGTGAGCAAAAGCGAGGTATTTACAACGAAAAAAATATAGTTGTATTGAGGTTTTGCAATGAAAAAGAGAGGTTAATGCAAGTGAGCAAAAGCGAGGTTTTTTCAACGAAAAAAATATAGTTGTATTGAGGTTTTTGCAATGCGCACGTTCCCAATTTCTACGAATTCCATCTCATCCCAACTCTTGTCTTGGGGCAAAACTATTTACAACTCCACAGAATCTTAATTCTTCGACTTGGACAACAACTCTAATTCCTCGTCTCCCCTCTTCGACAACAACTCCAACAACGCTGCTCTATCTCTCTCTCTAATTAAGTTCTCAATTGCTTACAAAAAGAATCAATGACGATAACCACAATCTGGAGATCTTTTTTCTTTCCTATATTATTCTGTTCATAATGCTATTACTTGGAGAAGTCATTTGTTAGGACAGTTCATCTATAATTTTTATATCCCAAAGGCACTTTATTTTAACCTCTACTTAAACAATTAATTATTCTACAAGTCTTTATACTTCATCCCGTCAAAACTACTAATCTTGTACTAGATTTAAAATTTTCATTCGCTACTTCTCCATAGTCCATCCTAACTTGATATTTTTTTTTCCAATCAATTCCAACAAAAATGTGAAGCACATTCCCAACACATGCAATACTCACACTCTGGGGTAAAACCTTTCACATACTGGGGTACAAATACTCACACTCTATATAGTCTATGATGTCAATACTAGGAATTGTGACGATGACTCTTTTTTAATGTATTCCTCTCGTGGCCTAAATAACTGTTAAACTCTTTTATGAGTTTGTTGTGGGGGTTAGGGTTACTCCATTTATATATCATTCAACCACTCTCTAGCTCTTTGTACGTTCTGCCTTTTCGGTTAGTTTCTCTTGCTTGCCTTTTTCTACACTCAATACTCACTTTCAAAACTAAATGAATGTATAAATCAAGGTACATTCATAACCTTTCATTCTCATCAAATGATACTGATGCATTTTCTATTTTATGATATTACAATTATTAATCCGAAAATGTTAAATCTTCAAAAGTATAAATTGTGAGTAATTATCTCGAGCGATGGTGTGATGGATTGCTGGGAGACCTTGTTCTTAAAGAGAGGCATTCGAAGGACATCCAAGATTTCAAAATTGCATGGAATGCAACTGTTTTGGTAGGTTACTTCTGCAAACAAAAAGAAAAAGATAGGTTGTATTAGTCCTTATTTACATGTATTACATTGTAAATGTACATGTAGAGGTATATATGTCACCTAAGTAAGGAAGCAATATAATCACAGAAAAATACGGCTGTGCAAGAAATCTGCCTAGTCTTTCTAATCTCCTTTAATGTAGCCTGGAATTCCTATATTTATGGTCAGGAAAATATTTCCTATTCCAAAAACTTTGTTCCAATATTATTGGATGTCTCCGAAGAGACTATTCCAACAACTTTGTTTTGTATGGCTTGAGAAAAAGTATGGAGTTTTCAAAGAGTAGAGAATGATCAATACTATGATCAAGCATAAAGCAGCATCAGGTATGAACATGGCCAAAAGCTTGGGTAGCTATTATGAAGACTGTTATTTGTGGTCACAATTAAAGGTCTCCTAAAATTAGAACCATCCTGGTGCAAAGATCCTGAGATTTTGTTCTTGTTTGGAGGCCTGCATCTCTTACCCAGTTACATTAAGTGAACACATCAAATATGTTATATTCCTAAAAATCTGAATGTAAGAATATGGAACAGTGATTGGAGTCAAATTTACATAAAGGTTAAAGTACTAGACTTCCGTGAAGCTGGTTGGAAGGTATTAAAAACATTATTTTGGTTTTAATTCCCTAAATTGATATCAGATCATATCTTACAATTAGCAATGACAAATATGATTGCCTGGAGGGTGGACGTGCATGTGTTTTCCACATGAGAATGTGTATTTGATCCTAAGTGTGTTACTGTCTGATGTTCTGTGTTACTGCAGGAATATATCCATCAATTCATCCTTTGCTTGGACTGCAATACTATAGTTGTGGGAAGCTTGAATGGTTAGTATAGTTATCCGTATCTGCTTTTACTGGTAATAGTTGCTTTGCACAAGTCCTATAAAAAAAGTAGTTGCTTAACCAAAAAGCATGATTGTAGCAATAATAAGTTCCTTAACCAAAAAGCATGATTAGTGGCCTAAAATGAAGTTCCTTAACCAAAAAGCATGATTAGTGGCCTCAAAACAAACCACAAGTTCAGGTTCTATAGTGATTGTTGCAATAATAATTTGTTTTGCTTTTTTTCTAGGAAATTGCTCCTTCAACTAAGTAGGAGAAACATATATCTAAAAGTAGACTTTTTTCTATTATGACATCAAACAAAGTCTGAATCTGCATAACTAAAATCTTTAAAATGTTCAAACTTTCTATATGTGAGCATGTAATCTGATGTTCATTTCATCCTTGCAATACGCAACACTTTCTTTGCAGCTTTCTAGCAGTCCATGCCAGGATTACTTTGGTATCTCCAAGCATACCCACTGCATAATTGATATTTGTTCTGGTACGTATTTATTCATACACTAGACTTCCTACTACAAAAGCATAAGAAATTCTTTCCATTTGTGTGTGTTCCCATTCATCCTTTGGGCATTGCATAAGACTTAACTTGTCTCCATTTTGAATAGGCCTTATGTTGGCTGAACATTATCCATATTAAATCTTTCAAAAACCTTTACTATATTAGCTTTTTGAGACAATCCCAGTAATTCACGTAACCGATCTCGAGAAATTTCGATACCTATGTCATAGTGTGCCTCAACCCATATCTTTCATTTTAAAATTTTTTGAGAGAATTCTTGGTGTCAAACAAGAGACCAATATCATTATTGGCAAGCAAAAAGCTCACCTTCAATCTGTGCAGCATGGTTCCTTTACCCTTGATAAGGTCGTCTTTGATACCATAATGAGTAATCCCATTGTGACTGGATTTCTGAAGCGAAGCACCATATGGCCATTAGTAAAATCATCATGCAACACAAGACTATAATGAGTTTGCCCCGAAACAAGGCGATCACACCAGTGTACATCTGAATGCACAAGTTGACAAGAACTGTAACTACAAAAATGCTCAAGGCAGCACGTTTTTGAAGCATTCGGATGTCCTGCAAGTTCTGAGGGAGGGCATGAAGAAGCCCATGCATATGCATATCAAAGTTTTACAGCTATAGAAAGAAGAGTTAGGGTGATCGAATTAATTTGAGAGAGAAGAACCGACATGGTAACCATTTCTTTCTACATCGAAAACCAGCAAAAACGTCATGAAGAATGACAAGTAGACAAGACAAAGCGGCCCCTGTTACGTATAAACCGATCA
This sequence comes from Stephania japonica, assembly GCA_039657345.1. Taxonomy (NCBI): domain Eukaryota; kingdom Viridiplantae; phylum Streptophyta; class Magnoliopsida; order Ranunculales; family Menispermaceae; genus Stephania; species Stephania japonica. The sequence goes on from CM077558.1 coordinate 53,188,851, forward strand.
AAGGCACCAGAGAAGAATAATTAGAATCATCTAAATTTCCATCCACACAGTTCCCCCCTCCCCCCATTTTTTTTTTATTTTTTTCTCTCAATCACTTTGATCTTCCTAGATCAACCTACACAACGAGCAGCTATAGTTTCAGTTGCCTAGTATGTAATTGGTTGGTACTATATGCAAGTAATGGTGCTAATTGAGTCAATTAATAATACCTATACATTGATAAAGTGGATGTAAAAATATGGAGCAATGTTGTGGAAAATGTATCCTTGACTAGGAACTTCAATAAACAATCCTACCTACAATTATGTTGTTCTTCTTTTTTCTTTGTTAATATATATTCTGATATACTTTTGCTTTTGCCTAGAAATTGCATTATTTAATGAGTGTAAGTTGGATTCATGATCAACAATGCAAACTGCTTCAACTTGTTCACACTTCTTTACGTATTGGCTCCTGGCCTTGAATAATACTTCATGTACTTGATTGTCAAACATAAGAATCCCATGCATACGCTGTTAATTTTAACTGTTCATTTGGTCAAAACATAAATGTTAATCAAACTTGATGTAGCATTGAATCTTGTGATGATAACCAATTCATCTCACATATAGTTAGAGGGATTTTTTTTTAGTAATCTGATGGTCCCATTTACTAGTTGTTCCATTTTGCAAACAACTTTCAAGGCGAATTTCACTATCTCCTCGCAATCTTCGGCATTGCTTTCAATGATGACTTTGAATATGGCATTTGGCAATTTAACAAGGAACTCCATCACCATGTCAACGTATAATTGTTCTATGTAGCGGTACAAGTCCCTAGCGATTCATGAGCTTGACCTTGTATGAAGTCTGTCATCATGGCATATAATCAGACCGCAACTCTTTCTTCAGTCCTTCAATGGCTTCTGTCACTCGGTCTAATTAAGATCTTGGATATAGAAATGAATCAGGTACATGATATCTGGCAATTTTGGCAAGAAGGATGCGAAAATCACCTCCTTTCCACATTGCTTTTGCAAGCATGGATTTCTTCTTGTTCTCAAAGCTTGAAGAACTCATTTTCTTGTCAACAAAATCAAGGATTTCAAACACTTCATCCAACGAGCTCGATAGATCAGATCGAAGTTTTTAAAAACTCGATTGACCAAATCGACTTTGAGAAGATGGTGCCAAAATGGTAGCAGTTTTGACAAGGAGTACTACAGATAAAGAAGATACTTGATACCCTGGCCTTTTGGAGTTATAGTGAGCTTTCAACTGCGGAACAAGGGACTCATCTTGAGTCGGCAGAGAGACCTTTGATAGAATCTTAATGAGTTGGTCTGATGCTTTGGCTTTCTCTATTCCTCTCTCCATGTCATTGAACCCTTTCTTCAATGTCCACTCGTCCAAACCATTTTCTTCCTCATCATCAATCAATTCCTTAAATTCTTTCATTGCTTCTTCTCTCACATCATCCGGCGGATCACAGCAATCCTCAAAAAATCTTCAATCCATATCTCAAAGGGAATACACATGACCGTAGGAATCGATGAAATCAACTTAAAAACGTACCTGCCTACGGTCTTTGCGTAAAATATTAAGTAGAACATAGAACCTGTTTGAACTATTGGCTTGTAAGCTATTATTGTTTCTGCATCCTCAACTCCATCCCTTAGTATATCAGGCCCATCAACTAATATTAGATGACTAATCAAAGTCAATTGCCTAAAGATGATGGCTAAACCGCCGACAACTGTTGTGATGACTTGGGTAACGACTATGGTCATCATCAACCATTTATAAACAGATACTGATCCTTTGCAAAACTCCAATCTCTTAAAGTTTAAAATGTAGCCTTCAATAGAATAACTAAAGAAAGCATACAAATTATGCACACAAAAGTACTTAACCGCGGTCTGCAAAGCCTAAATTGAGGGTTGAAGTTATAGCTGCGAAAATAACTCACCTTCAACCAGTGTAGCATGCTTTTTTACCTTTCGAAATGTTTTCTTTGATAGCATCATGAGAAACCTCATTCTGGATATGTATTTCTGAAGCAAAGCACCAAAATGCCATTAGTAAAACCATCATGCAACACATGATTGTGATGTGTTCAGCTCGAAACATGATGATTACACCAGTGTGCATTTGGATGCAAATGTTGACAACAACTGTAACTACAAATATGGTTAAAGCAAACATGTTACTGACATTCAGATTCCGTGTATGTCCCTATGGATGGCATGAAGAAGCCCATGGATATGCATATCAAAGCAGTGCCAGTAAGCTTAGATAACTGATCTTGAACCCGGGGCATCGGACTTGTGAGATCCACTGGAAGTTTTGCAACTATAGAAAGGAGAGTCAAGGTGATTGAATTGAGAGAGAAGAATCGACAAGGCAACCACCTCTTCCTATTTCGAAAACCAGCATAAACATCAACAAGAATGAATGACAAACATACCAAAGTAGCCCCCATTATGTATAATCCGATCACAGGCACCGAAGAAGAATAGCTCGAATCATCTAACACACAGTTCCCTTGACTCCCCATTTTTCTCCTCTTTTTGCTCTTCCTATTGAGATTTCTTGATCAATTTGATCTTCTATTACCTGCCTACCCAGTTATACATATATTTTTTTTCATTTATTTGGTTGATTCTTATTTAATTATGGCTTGCCATACTGATAGCTACGATATCATTATTAATATTTCAATAGAGAAACTGGAACAAAAATTATAGCTAAAGTCAATGCCAGAGTCATAATCTCATATGATTAGAGAAAGTAGCCATGTAGTCAACCACCTGCAGCATGATTGATTGATCCTGTACAAAATTCGAAGGCATTGCTTCAGTCTAAAGTTTGTGAATCATAGATTTATTGAAAAGATCTTGCTTATGTAGGAGGCTGCAAATGTAAATCAAAACAAAAGGCCAAACGAGTAATAGCAAATTGAATCGTGAAATTGTTTTTATTTGTCTATCAACTTGGACAACTTGGATTATTTCAATCACTAACATTGGTTAAACCTATAATATATTTTATGAATGGCCATTTATAATTTGGTGAACTGAATTTTGTTGGATCTATATTTAATTAATGTTCCTCATTGACATTGTTTATATAATCATCAAATTCCTCTGAGCTGCAAGTTCCTCCCACTTGCCTTGTTTTTTTTTTTTTTTTTTTTTTTTTTTTTTTTTTGTCTTATAAAAGTCTAATCGTGTTACTTGTATGTCGTATTATAAACTGTGAACTTAGGTTCTCTTGACTTTGTTTATGGTAGCCATACTGCTATATGATTTTTTAAGTCTCTTTACCATGTCAAATATCATGTTGAGCCATTCAAATAACACTTAATATAGTCTGAGAAACTACACAAGTATTTGCAGAAAAGAAAACAACATAGGAACTAATTTTACTTATACTCTTTATATACGTAATACATGTGAAATATACAAACTGCTTATTCAATCTGAATTATTTCATCTTGGGATGTAGCAGAACCAGAGGGACCGCCTAAATCCATGTCACCAGTGGTACTTGTGTTACCTCCAACTGATGACCTAAACCTCCTCCTACTAGGAGCTTCATCTGATATCAAGTGTGTAATAGTAGTTCCTTCGGGAAATGACCATTGAACAAGGCCCTCTAGTTGTTCAAATTTGTGGAGAACTCTCAAGGCCGATTTTATTATTTTCTCACACTCTTCCGTATGGCATTCGACAATTTCTTTGAATATCGCATTTGGCAATTGAACGAGATGCTCATTTAACATATCGACATATAGTTGTTCCAAATACCTGTACAAGTCTTCAATTGATCCATGAACTCGGCGCCTCATTATGAATTCCGTGATGATGGCCAATTCGCTCTGAATGTAATCAGCTGGTAATTCTTCTTTCAGTCGTCTAATGATCGCAATTGCTTGGATAAATTGAGATTGAGACTCAGACGTCTCCATTTTCGACTTCTTCAATATTTTGGGAAGCAAGTGACTGCTGAACTTATCACTTTTCAATAGTGCTTCTGCAAGCTTAGACTTCTTTTTTCTCTCAAAGGTTGATGGATTCATTTTCCTTTGAACAAACTGAATGATTTCAAAGACTTCACTCAATGAGTTTAGAAGTAGAGATCCACTCAAAGCAGATGGTATGGAAATGGCAGTGACTCTCGCGACAAGTACTATTGAAAGTGGGGACACTTCATAGCCTGGCCTCTCTGAATCATAGAAGCTCCTTAATAAATCCGCTAGTGACTCTTGAGATACCGATGGACGAGTTTTGGATAGGAGTTCCTTCAGATGATTCAATGTATTAGGCTTGTTTCCTGCAATCCATCTTTTCATGTCTTTGACTCCTTGTCTTAATGTCCACTTATCGAATCCCTTTTTATCCATTACAATCAAATCCATGAACTTTTGCATGTCTTCGTCACCCATGGTTTCTTCTCCAATGCCAACACAACCTAGACATAATACAACTACAAATGGAAAATAAAAATAACTGTCATCAACCTAATGATATACTCCATGACAATACTCACAACTTTAATACACGAATCTTGAACACCACTTCGAAGTATTGGACTGCAAAGTATCACATGATCTGCATCTATAACTCGTTCTTGGTATGCTCTAAAGTCACGCGACGGTAGAAGATTAAACCATGTAATGAATCTAAGGAAAGTGCCTAGACCAGCAACAGCGGCAGTGATGATTTGGCTAACAACTAGAGCTCTCATCGACCATTTATAATCAGAAACTCCATCACCACAAGACTTCAAGTCTTTAGAAACAAGCGAGCGACCTACGGTTTGGATTAGAACAACTGAACAGAGAAAAGAAATCATGCTCACACAAACATTGATCACAGTTTTGTATATCACATGAAATTGAGGGTCTGAATTGTAGGTACACAAATAACACTTCTGTAACCTATAGAACATACTCTTTTACCCCTTCGTCAGGTGACCTTTGATACCATCAACAGAAGCCTCTTTTTCGTTATGGACATATAAAGTGCAAAACCATAGTGTAATCAGTAATACAATCATGCTACACATGATTAAAATGTGTTCTGCACGAAACAAAATGATCACTCTGGTGTGCATTTGAATGCAAATATTGACAACAACAGTGATCACTAATATGCTCAAAGCGATCATGTTTGTGAAGCATTCGGAATAGCTGTACATTCCCAGGGATGGCATGAAGAATCCCATAGAATTGCACATCAAGGCAGTACCGGTAAGCTTAGATAATTGATCTTGAACACCTGGCATCGAAGTTGTTAGATCTACTGGAAGTTTTACAGCTATAGACAAAAGAGTCAAGGTGACGGAGTTTAGAGGGAAAAGTCGACAAGGTAGCCATCTCTTCCTATTGCGAAAGCCAGCAAAAATATCAGTAAGGATGAATAGTAAACATACCAAAGTAGCAACTGTTATGTACAAACCGATTATAGGCATTGGAGATGAATAGTTTGAATTATCTAACTTCCCATCTATGCAGTTATTGCCAAATCCCTCCATTTCCTTTTTCTTCTAGTTTCTCTACCTCTTGAGATATCTTGATTTGATCTTCTTTCATAAAGCTAATGATTGGTGATGAATTTATTTGGCATATATAATATTTAATCCAACCATTGCTCTTTGGTCTTTGCTTAACTGATGAGGACAAAAATTGAGCATTGTGTATATCGAATGAAGTTTTCGACTTTGTGAGGTATAAAGACAAAAGCGACACTCTAAGAAAATACTAAACCTTAATCAAAGAGTTTGTAGATTTGTCTCTTTTCAAACTGCTTTTCTACCACGGCTTCTCTAGATTAAGCAAGAAAATTTTGAGCATTACCCTCCATCCAAATTTCAACTAGCTATAGAATTTTCATTGATTTTGGTGGATTATATATTTTATGTAAAGCGTATTTGCGTATTTGAAATGTATCATCGATTATCAAAGTGGTCCTTTGCTGAATATCTAAGGTGGTAATGGAGTACTGTAGTGCAGCTTTTTCTGCTAGTGAAAATGAAGTGTTTGTCATTAATACACTGGATTGATGTATTTCCTATGAAGCTACATATTCATCTCAATGACTCTGACCTCTTTTTCTTTAATGCACACATATGCAGTACATGGCAAGCTTAATTATACATTCAACTTACACAACTTGGATTCTTCACTTGTGCTTAAGCTATGAAGAATGTTTGCTTTCAACAGTCACACATTAGGAAGTTCGTCGGATACAAAATGAGTAATTGTAGTTCCGACAGGGAATGACCAAGGAACGAGGGGCTCTAATTGTTCCATTTTGCAAAGAAGTTTCAAGGCAGATTTCACAGTCTTCTCGTAGTCTTCGGCATTGCTTTCGATGATTTGTTTGAATATGGCATTTGGTAATTGAACCATAAACTCCTTAACTATCTCAACATACAGTTGTTCCATGTAGCCAAATAATGCATCAATGGATTCATAAGCTCAACCTTGTATGAAGTCTGTCATCATTGCCAATTCATCTCTTATGTAATCCGGACGCATGACTTCTTTTAGCTCTTTGATGATCCCAATTGCTTGTTCCAATGGAGATTGATTTCGAAATGCATCATTAATATTCCCAAACTTTTCGACAATTTCGTAGAAAAGGGTGTTAAAGTTGTCACGTGCCCATAATGCTTCCGCGAGCACATGTTTCTTCTTGTTCTCCAAGCTTGAAGAACTCATTTTCTGTCTACGAATTGAATGATTTCGAATACTTCATACAAGGAGCTTGATATAGACTCACTCAAAGCTGATGGTATACAAATGGTAGCAATTCTGTTGATAATTTTTGGAATTAAAAATAAAAACAGGAAGCTAAACAAAAACAGAGATGTTCTCTTTATTCTCATTTTTTTTTTTTTTTAATGATGGAGTACACATTTATAAGCATTCACACTAACTGATTTTTTACTTGGTACACGCCATTAACAATAAATAGTTGAGTAACCACTTACTACCTTAACTCTAATCATGACACATGTCCCAAACTCATTCAAACTCATTCTAATTAAACTACCCAAACTCATTCAAACTCATTCTAACTAAACTACCTTGACTCTAATCATGACACACAATGTCACACATAACATTAATACCCATGCATCTGAATTTGAATCATATTCTAACATTCCCCCTTGATTCAAATTTCCTACAAGTGAAATAGAAAAATATAAATCAAACTTTTAAGTTTTGCAAAGCACGTCTCTTCGCATACTTCAATTCAATGGTTATTTGAAACACTTCTCTTCAACTTTCTTAGAGCACTTCTCTCCATAAAACTCATATGTTGCACTTCTCATCGCTTGCTAAAAAGATCTTCTTCAAGGTTGACTCCACCAATTTTGTGTGCTCTTCTTTCTTTAACCTCGCAATACTTTTGTACATGACCAAATTTCTTACAATTGTAGCACCGTGGCTTGCCTTTATGCCAACAATCATTTTCATCATGGTCCATCTTCTTGCAAAACACATTACTTCACACTTCTTGATTTCATGAAGCCCATGTCTACATGACGATGATGCACTTGCATCACCCGTCTTGGAGCACTTGTCTCCAAATAACCTCATATGATGCCCTTGTCATCACACTCTCATATCTTCTTCAGCGGTCATCGGCATCACGCACTCGCACTCTCATGTTGGAGCTTCCCGGAACTGCCTTTGTCTTCACTTTCTTCGCAACACTTCTTCACGATCTATTTTTGCAGCACTTCTCCGCAAACTAGCCTTAAGATTGAACCGTCGACTCTGATACCATGTTGATAATTTTTGGAATTAAAAATAAAAACAGGAAGCTAAACAAAAACAGAGATGTTCTCTTTATTCTCATTTTTTTTTTTTTTAATGATGGAGTACACATTTATAAGCATCCACACTAACTGATTTTTGACTTGGTACACACCATTAACAATAAATAGTTGAGTAACCACTTACTACCTTAACTCTAATCATGACACATGTCCCAAACTCATTCAAACTCATTCTAACTAAACTACCCAAACTCATTCAAACTCATTCTAACTAAACTACCTTGACTCTAATCATGACACACAATGTCACACATAACATTAATACCCATGCATCTGAATTTGAATCATATTCTAACAAATTCTTACTAGAAGAACTATGGTGAGAGAGAAGACTTGATACCCTGGCCTTACTAAATCAAAGTGAGCTTTTAACTGGAGAAAAGGAAAATTTTCTTGATATGATGGAGGAATCTTTGATAGGAGTTTAATGAGTTGATTTAAGGCCTTGGTTTTCTCTGTCTATATTTTCATGTCATTCACACCTTTCCTTAATGTCCACTTATCCAATGCCATCTCTCCCTCATGAATTAAATCCTTAAATTCTTCAACTACTTCTTCATTCTGATTTTTATGACTATTGCGACAACTTCCAAAATATGATTTGAATTCTTTAATGAGCCACCCAAAAAACCCATCCAAATATGCAAATGGACATGCAACTAAGAAGGAAATTGAAATAACGAGCATTTCGATTATGAACCTCGAAAAGCAAACTACGTATAGCAAACAACTAAATTCAAATATTTGATTGCAAGCTATTATAGTTTTTACATCTTTAACACCATCTTGTAATTTTCCAAATTCATCAGTTAGCACACAACCAATCAAACTGAGTTGTCTGAAGGTGATGGCTAAACTTCCTGATATAATTGTGATGATTTGACTAATAACTATAGTCCTCATTGACCATTTATAAACAGATGGCGATTCTTCGCAGAATTCTAACTTTTTAGAAACCAGAGTTTGAAATGTGACCTTGAATATAACAACTGGACAAATCACACATAATACAGTTATAAATTTACTCAACGGCCGTCTGCAAAGCATAAACTGAGGGTTGGAATTATAACTCCACAAATAGCTCAGCTTCAACCTGTGTAGCATGCTTTTTTTGCCCTTCACAAAGTTTTCTTTGATGCAATCACGAGAAAACTCATTGTCTTATATGGATTTCTAAAGCTGAGTACCAAAGCGCCATTAGTAAAATCATCATGCAACACAAGACTATAATGTGTTCGGCTCGAAACAAAATGATCACACCAGTGTGCATCTGAATGCAAATATTGACAACAATTGTAACCACAAATATGCTCAATGCAACCATGTTACTGAAGCGTTCAGATTCCCTATAAGTTCCTAGGGAAGGCATGCAGAAGCCCATGCATATGCATATCAAAGCAGTACCAGTAAGCTTAGATAATTGATCTTGAACACGGGGCATCGGACTTGTGAGATCGAGTGGAAGTTTTATGGCTACAGAAAGAAGTGCCAGGGTGACTGAATTGAGAGAAAAGAACTTACAAGAAAACCATCTCTTTTTATTTCGAAAACCAGCAAAAACGTCAAGAAGAATGAAAAATAAACATACCAAAGTGGCCCTGTTATGTATAAGCCAATCAAAGGCACCGGAGCAGAATAACTCGAATCATCTAATTTTCCATCGACACAGATCCCCATTTCCTCCTTTCTCTTGCTGTTTATTGAGCTGCCTCGTTTTGAATTATTACTTGTTTTTATGTTCTATAATACTTGGTTGAATCTATATGCATTTAATCAATGGTCTTATACAAGTTGGTTAACTAATTTTTTTTATCTTTTGTTTGTTCTTTTTTAATCTATTTTTAAATAACGATCCTCATTGACATTGTAATATAATTACAAATTTCTCCATCTGCAAGTTGCTTCCCACTTGCGTTGGTTTTTCCTTGTCTTTTAAAAATCTTTAGTATTGTGACTTGTTCCAAGTAATGAACTGGGAACACATTGTTTCTTGATTTTAAAATATAGTCATGCTTTTTTACCCAAAAAAAATGTATAGTCATGCTTATCTATGAGTTTCCTTTTGGGCCTCTTTACTTTGTCAAATATCATATTTTCAACCATTTAATCACTTTTCTTTAGTTAGAGAAAGTACATAAGTATTTGCCAAGCAAACAACATTGATTTTCTTAACATTTTCATACATATAAAGCATATCGCGAACTCATTCAACCTCAATTATCTCATCTCGGGCTGTTTTAGAATCAGATTGATTACCACAATCCCTGCCAATGTTATGCATGCTACCAGCAGCTGTCATGAAACTCTTCATGGCAGTACCTTCATCTGATATCAAGTGAGAAATATTAGTTCCCTCAGGAAAAGACCATGGAACAACGCCCTCTAACTGTTTGATTTTGCTGAAAATTTTCAAGACCGATTTTATCCTTTTCTCACACTCTTCCGGATGACATTCGACAATTTCTTTGAATATTGCATGTGGCAATTGAATAAGATATTCAATTGAAATATCAACAAATAATCGTTCTAAACACTCGTATAAGTCTTCAATTGATCCATGAACTTGGTGGTTCAGTATGAATTCTGTGATGATAGCCAATTCCTCCCGAACATAATCAGTGGGAAGTTCTCTTTTAATCCTCTTAGGATCTCAATTGCTTGGGCCAACTGAGAATCGGATTCAGAATCAGATTCTGGCATCTTCATTGTCAATTTCTTCATTATTTTGGGAAGCAAATGTCTACTGAACTTATCGCTTTTCAATAATGCTTCTGCAAGCTTAGTCTTCTTTTTATTCTCAAAGGCTGGACTCATTTTCCTATCAACAAATTGAATGACTTCAAGATTTCACTCAATGAGCTTAGCAGTAGAGATCCACTTAAAGAAGACGGTACAAAATGTCGGTGATTCTTGCAACAAGTACTAATGAAAGTGTGGACATTTCATAACCTGGCCTTTTTGAATCACAAAACTTTCTTAACAGGTGTGCTAGTGACTCATGAGATACTGTCGTCGGAGGAGTTTTTGATAGGATTTTCTTCGAATGATTTAATGAGTTGGGCTTGTTTCCTTCAATCCATCTTTTCATGTCTTTCACTCCTTCGTGTAATGTCCACTTTTCTAGTCCCCTTTTTTCATTTTCAATCAAATCCTTAAATTTTTCTATGTCTTCATCATGTCTGATTTTCTTTTTAAAATATTTATTTCTCAAAGATAATAACACAACCACATAGGGAAACATGACCAGAAATGCTATCCACTTCATGAAGAAGTTCATGACAATCTTTACAACTGTTGCACAGGAATCCTGAATGCCACTTCGCAATATTGGATTTCAAGAATCACATAATCTGTATCTTTAAATTCTTCTTGATACGCTTTGAAGTCACGCGAGGGTAGAAGAATAAACCATGTAAGGAATCTAAGAAATGTGCCAAGACCAGCAACAATAACAGTGACGAGTTGGCTAACAACTACAGCTCTCATTGACCATTTATAATCAGGAACTCCATATGCACAAGGCTCCGAGACTTTAGGAACAAGTGATCCTACTGCACTTAGGATTATAACAACTGAACATAGAGTGCAAATCATGCTCACAAAAACATTATACACAGTTTTGCAGATCATATGAAATTGAGGGTCTGAACTGTAACTATACAAGTAACACATTTGTAGTATGTAGAACATACTTTTTCGCCCATTTGTAAGGCAATCTTTGATACTGTCAATAGAAGCCTCTTTTTCATTGTGGACATATAAAAAGCAAAACCATAGGGTCATCAGTAATATGATCATGCTACACAAAATCAAATTATGTTGGACTCGAAACAAAAAGATCACGCCAGTGTGCATTTGAATGCAAATGTTGACGACAACAGTGACTGCTAATATGCTCAAAGCGATCATGTTTGTGAAGCATTCGGAGTATGTGTTCGTTCCAAGGGATGGCATGAAGAATGCCATGGAATTACATATTAAGGCTGTACCGGTAAGCTTAGATAATTGATCTTGAACACCGGGCATCGGACTTGTAAGATCTACCGGAAGTTTTACGGCTATAGACAGAAGAGTCAAGGTGACTGAATTGAGAGAGAAAAACCGGCAAGGTAGCCATCTCTTTCTATTGCGAAACCAACAGAAACATCAACAAGAATGAAAAACAGACATACCAAAGTGGCTGCTGTAATGTATAAACCGATCAGAGGCATTGGAGAAGAATAGTTTGAATCGTCTAACGCTCCATATGCACATTTATTGACTTTCTCCTCCATTCTTTCTCCTTTGAATTTCTCTAATTCTTGAGGTATCTAAATTTGATCTTCATTTGATCTAGCCGGCCAGTACTGATAAGGTTTAAGAGGCATGTATAATATATTAGCCAACCTGTCCAATGTGCTAATTTGGCTCTTTGTTTAATTTGATGAGGACAAATGATGCTTTGAATCTATCGAAAGGGACTTTTGATTGTGAGATTAAAAGAAATAGTCAACAGTATTAATGCTCAAAGAAAACTTAAATTCATTAAGAAAATGTTGGGAAGAAAACCTTGCGGGACTCGCCGCTCACCCATGTAGACTGAAGGAATACTTTCTCTGCTCCACCATTTATCAATTGATGAAAATTTGGTTGAAAGAGTTATATAAGTCATTGTTCTTTTTACCACATATGGCTAATTAGCAGCTCATTTGAAAATATTGATTGTTGCAAATCAATGAGTTATATAAGCTTTTTGAATATCTATTTTTTCCTTTCAAATACTGAATGTCTAGCCAGTAGCAAAAGAAGATTGTTAAAGCGGGCGATTCCAATGAAAAGTATATTTTCATCATTTTTATCTGAAATCCTACTTATTTAGTATGTAGACCTTTATAATGCTAAGGCAGAGAACCTATAGGAATATTTGAAATGCTATTCATGAACTCCAATTACAGTTAGTCAATGATCTTAAGAAAGTTTAGAGTGAAAAATGATGAAACAGATGAATCTTCGGTAACAACACAATCGTATACCTCATTTTAATCTGCACACTATTTCAAATTCTCTAAAAAACAAAAAGACTGGGAAACAAATTATGGAGATTGTTCCTTTTAAAGAAAGTGAAAGCATTCTTCAAAACAAAGATTAAAAATGAGTCATTGAAAGAGTAAGATATGAATGCTACTTTGTACAACTGATCAAGCATTATCAACTACCTTATTCTACATATATGGATTACTTCATCTCAAGTGGCTGTGAGAATGGAATTATCACTGAAGGCTCCCACGGATTGCTAAGTGTTGTGAGTCGAACCGATGCTACTTTCAGACACAACGCTTCTGTCACTAGTCATGACAGGGAAGGAAAATTGATGATCTTCTTCGGGCATCAAGTGAGATATCGCGGTGCCAGAAGGGAATGACCACTGAACTAGATCCTCTAATAATTGTTCCATTTTGCAAAGAACTTTCAAGGCAAACTTTACTTTCTCCTCGTATTCTTCAGCATGGCTTTCGATGATTTCTTTGAATATTGCATTTGGCAATTGAACAAGATGTTCGTTCAACATGTCAATGTATAGTTGTTCTATGTATCCATACAACTCATCAATGGATCGATAACCTCGTACTAGTAGAAAGTCTGTCTGTGATCGTAGCCAATTCCTTCTGTATTCTTTTAGATGCCGAATGATGCTAATTGCTTTGTCTAGTTCAGATTGAGATTGGAATGCATCTTTTCCATGTATTCTCGATTTTCCCACAAGGCTTCAGTGAGCATTGACTTCTTCCTGTTCTCAAAGCTTGAAGAACTGATTTTTCTATCAACAAAATGGATGACTTCAAAGATTTCATCCATTGAACTCAACAAACTTCCACTCAAAGATGGTATAGATATAGTAGCAATCCTTACAAGAAGAACAATAGGAAGAGAAGACATTTCATAACCTGGCCTTGCTAAATTGTAGTGAGCCTTTAAATGCTGCATGGGGGTTCACACTTTTGTTTTTCTCTATCCATCTCTTCATGTCCTGCACGCCTTTCCTCAATGTCCACTCATGCAGCAATAGCTCTCTTTCGTTAATCAAATCCTTAAATTCTTCTTCTACGTCTTCATCGTTCTTTTTGCTAGGATCGTTCTTGCAACAACTATCACAATCTGATCCCATTTGTGTAAAGCACCCCGAGGCGTTGTGTTTCGACCCGGCTATGTATTACTAAGGGCAAACCACTTTTTTTTTTTTTTTTTTTTTTTTTTTTTTTTCCCAAAATGCGATTCTTCCTTCTCACGTTTCAAACATCTCCTCGACCACCGGCGACGCAAACTTACAATTTCGGAGTCCACTATCATCGTAAGAGTCGGTTTCTTCATCGTCCTCGTTGGAAAAACATGTTTCTCCACCGTTTTGAATGCATATTATAGGGTTTGAACAAAAAAATTTTGGGCATTGTTTGTTTGCGTTGTTCGCTAGCTATTTACCATAAAAATTGAGGATGGACGTATAGGAGCTACGAGTGTGTAAGATTGAGAGGTATTTCTTGAGTTTTCATTCAATTTTTGTATTTTTTTTTTCGTGTTCAAACCAAGGATTCCGCCTCTGGTTCGGCCTCCCAGGGCCAAACAAAAGGTTTTTGCTCTGGCTTGTCGAGGTCGATTGAAACATGTCTGTTTCGGTATAGGTGACCGAACATACATTTGTTCAAACCAAGTTCTAAACACTACAATGTGGTTCGGTCATCAAATACTGATTAACATGCATTGTTCGGTCACCTTCAACCGAACAGTGCACTGTCAATCGGTCATGTGTCACCGATCAAGCGTCGACCATCGGCAACGCACAAATCGACCAAAATATTAGATCAAAAACAATTACGAACACATACACAACTATAAAAATTGTTCAAAAACAGTAAAAAAACTGTTAAAACATCCATATTAATACCCTAAATCGACCACGTTAGTCGTCGATTGTATGGTGACCGCTTCAAGCAAAACGAAGCAAGACCTAGGGTGAGTGAAGATAAACAATGGAGAAACATGATTTTCCAAATGAGGAAGATGAAGAAATTGACTCTTACGATGATAGTGGGCTTCGAAATTGCAAGTTTGCGTAGACGGTGGTCGGAGGTGACGTTTGTGAGGGGGTGCACAACGTGAGAAGGAAGAAGAAGGAAGAAGGGCATTTTGGAAAAAAAAAAAAAAAGTGGTTTGCCTTTAGTAATTTGTGGGGTGCACATAGCCAGGACCGTTGTATTTTAGTTGTTGTTGTCCATAAAATGCTTTGATGAAACAAATAATTATTTAGTTTATATAGAAAAAAATATTGGCAGACTAATGGGCTTGTGGATATTGGACTCAGGACAGCCAAAGACATGCCCGGCCCAACTCGAGCCCACGCAAGGTCATTCCATATGAATAGGTTTAAATTAGTCAATCATCAGGTTTCCTAGAATTTTTATTTTTTGGTAGGATCCTACACTGATTTTTGTAAAACCTAGGTATGTAGGATTCAATCTTAGGAGCTGGGACCACTCTTTATTAAGGGTTGTAAGGGCATTTTTTTTTTGGTAGGAGTTTTAAGGGGCATTTCAACTATGACCAATCTACTAACTTTCTAGGTATATAACTTTCTAGGTTCATCAAAGCATCTCAGTGAGATGGTAAAGACATTACTTGCCTAAAAAGCAAGACTTCATGAGATCATGGTTCGATTCCCACTTGATGTCAAAAAATATGTCCTAATTAACGTACAACAACAATAACAACAACATACCTTTGTTTTGGCACTTGAAAATAGAGACGCCTCCACTCGAGTTACATCACTGTGTAGATGTTGCATGTTCAATTTCACACCCCTTCCCCGCAATATGCATGTCTTTCTCGTACAAGTGTATAAAAAATCGTAAGTTATGAACTTAAGCTTTATATATTGACAATCTAAATAGAAATGACACGATCCGTTTGACGAAAGAAAATCACGATAATGTAACAAGGCCTCTGACATCAAAACACAAAACGTTCTCTATCTTGTAAGAACAAAAAAAAAAAAGAAAAAAGAATGACCCATCACACATGTAGTCGTACTCTAAGATACTTTTGGTTTTTGAAAAAAAAATATAAATGATACTTTCCGCCCTAATCCAAGATAAATTAATGATTAAATTAACAAGAGCCTTAAAAGTTGTTTTTTATGGAATTTGTCGAATCAAAGTAATTAAAGAAGTTGAAAAAGTTGAGCACCACATGATTATCAAAAAGAAAACTACTCACAAATGTTGTAGCACATATTGACGTGCCCTCTCGACCCTAGGGGTCTCTATGCCACTCAGTGTTCTTGCACTTGCGAATTTTGAGGCAACGGACCGGATTCGAGCACCGCATTGCTCCGGATGAGTGTTGCTCTTGCGACATATTTTTTTGTACCTAATTTGTCTACCGAGTCTGTGATTTTTGATCTAAACAAGATTTTCTGATTTTTTTTTAGATCAAAGTCTATATGGAATTAATGCAAGGGAGCAAAAGCGAGGTTTTTGCAACGAAAAAAATATTGTCGTATTGAGTTCCCGATATGTGCCCTGACAACTCCGTTTACTGTTACAACTATAATTCAGAAACTGCTTACGAAACCCACATAAGATGCGTGCTTGTTAATGTCCCTTTATTTGTGCATCATTTTATGCATTCACGCATCTCGATGTTAGTCTAAGGAATGCAAACTAATCTTATCTTGCGCGAGTTTCAAGTCCGGCAACATGTAGTTGTAGTCGAAATCAATTTTGTAATAATTATCTACAACGTGGCTTTTTCTTTGGTGATGTGGCTTTTTTTATAAAAGCTAAAATATATATTTAATTTTTTTTGGTAGGAAAATATATATTTAATTAAATTAATGATTCATCGTCTCTTTTTTTTTTTTGAAGTCTAATAGACAATTTCATGCTTGCCCCCATAAAGAGTTAATTTTGTCCTAATTACAAGCTCACGAAAAGTAATTACAAGCTTATTGATGCTCAATGGACAGACCTAATCACTCAAAGTAGACCCATAAAACTTGGGTGGGTCGACATAGCGAACTCATAGTCTACTAATAAATAAATAAACAATATGAAATAAATAGTATTGAAGAGAAAAAACCATAGTTTAAAAATCTACCAAAATAAATCATAGTAAATATTGATCATATTTGTAATATATATAGTATAACGATTTACTATAGTCAAATAAAAATACCATATTCCATTCTTATATTTTATTGTGCATAAAATACAAATTTTACTTTTAGTTATTTTACAATATTAATGTGCACTGTGTTTTACCACGACGTTGGGTTAGTGGACTCCATCTCCTTCAAAAACACACAATCGCAGCGAGTGTGGAATCCTTTATAGTTTGAGCGTGACTACCCTCACATATACAACCCATAATAATGTGTTATCGGGATTAATAGTTTTCATGATGAATCCTTTAACGAAATATGTACAGAGAATGATATATTTCATTCATAGCAAAAAAACGGTTACAGATCGGTTGCTAAGGCGAACTTGAGATAAACCATAGGTGGAAAGCAGAGAAAAAGAGGCCGGGCATAGCTAGGTCTATACCCCTTCTGTGTGAAGACATTTTATCCGTTCATATCGAATTGCCTTTTTTTTTTTTTTTTTTAGTCATGTAGAGAAAAAAAAATCTTTGAAGACAATTCTTGTAGTTGCATTTTGATCTCTTGCCTTTTCAATTAATTTGGGATTGAGGCTTTGTTGTTGTTCCCTTCTCAATCAATATTACAATTCTATTTGTATTTTATTCTCTTACTGACCCTCACTCAACCCTTTCAAACCACATAAACTAGTTTCATAGTGATTTCAGATTCAATGTGTTCTTGACCTGCTAGTGTAAGCTCTGAACTATGAAAGGCTGAAAATGCAGCAATTAACTTTGGTTAGAAGATAACCATATATTCTATGCCATGTTAAAGTAAAAATTAAAGCCCCCTAAGTGATTCAATTAAGCATTAAATTAGTTAAACAGTAAACAGAAATAAAACTTGAATTGAACATAAAAGTTATTTGGTGTCAAAGATACAACTTAGTATGCTATATATATACAACCAAGTAACCTTCCTCTATACATGCGAGAAAACAAATCAAGAAACTTAACCTCCTTTATTGCTAGAGCACATAGGGATTCAAGCATATATCCAATCCAATTGTGTCAACCACCTCCGCTGAAATTGCTAAGACCTGATGATCAACAAGAAAATGAAAATATAGTGTCAGATTCAAAAAGAAAGAAAAAGAAAGAAATTTTGTGCGACAACATGGGCCGTGGCTAATCTAAAATCAACAACAATCCATAAGGTGCTTGTTTCATAATATCTAACATTGTTCCCAAATTTGAAAAGTGAAACAAAGTATATAATTGAGCCTCACCTGATTCTGTAGTAACAGTGATCACTGCACTGGTACTTTCTTTCCCTTTCTATCCTCTTGTTCAGTACAATTGATGGAGTCATCTTCATCAGCAGCAAATAATGTTTAACAAATTGAACAGCTCTATGGCACAATTTAAACTGTGCGAGGAAATATAAGTCGCGAGCAGTCCACTCCTTGGTAGCCAGTTTTTGGGGTTGAGTTAAGCCCAATGACTTCATAATGGTATCCGGGCTGTTCAGTCTTAGGACCAATGCAGCAGATGAGTTAGCTTTATGGTTCTATCATTAAGCAGCGGGGCGAGCTGTGTGGCTCAAGCTCTGGCTCTAGGGGGGAGCTCTAAAACACATACCGACATTTTGTATCAACTTTTTCATTGATAGCTTTTCCTAGCAGGAAACATACCGGCATTTTGCATCAACCGAGCTTAAATCAGGATCCGTAGCATTCAACGAAAATTTTTGTTTCCAGTAGAGTCCAAGCAGCCATTCTGGAGCAGAATATGACCAGTAGAGTCCAAAGCCATCTGTGGGCTCTTCTTTACTCAACAACTATCCCTCACTTGGTTCATGGAGATGGTATAGGATCATTGCAGTAGAGTGCTTTGCTCGGCGTAAAGTATCAAATTGATAACTGTGATTTACACAAAACGTCAGAAATTCTTCCCTGGTCTCAATGAACTTCTTGCATAGATTTCCATCTTCATTCCTATGGTCGAAAGCCATATCTTTCACCTCAGCCTGAAGGACACAAAATCAAGAAATTAAAAGAGAAGCAACTTCATGAAACTGATGAAAGTGCATATAAGCAAATGAAAATAAAGAAGAAATGTATTTGGAACAAAATCACATAAGGTAATCATTTATGAAAAAAATAATTGTTAAATTACCTGTAAAAATATATGTTTCTTCCTGTATTTGGTTGGGGGTTTCTCGCAATCACTAAGGTCTTGCTCTTTATTATAACATCTGCAACAAGAAAAATAAATAAATCATTGCTTCCCACTTTTCCAAAAACTCTAGAAAAACGAAAAAAAGGTTCCAATTCGATCCTGATCTAAGAAAGCCACTCCTAACACATGAAAGAATGGTTTATTATCAAAATTGCTACAAGCTAAAGCTTGATATTGCTAAAAACATAAGGGGAGGACTGAGAAAGGGAACATGTTGGAAAAAAAAAAAAATTATGTCAAGCTTACTCGTCGCAAAGCACATAATGCTGGCATTGATTGCAGAACCACCGCTTTCCAGATGAAATTGTCTTGGAACATAGTGCGCAGGAAAATTGAAGGTGCAGTAATAGTAAATTCTTTTTGTCCTTCTTTATGTTGATGTAACTTCCAAACTACAGAAAAATCGAATGCACAAATCAGTAGCCTATTTACAGATATAGAAAAAAAGCAATAGAACTGATAAAAGTTTCAGATAAGAACTGAGATTGCATTTGAGAGAGCTAAAAATAAATGTTTGGGCGACAATATGAAGAATTGAGTTTAATAATGAAGAAAATTGGATATATAATATGATGCATTTGATGAAAAGAGTGAAGATGACAGATACTATTAAAGAGGCATGATTTTTGAACCATTACAAGATAGTCTAATTAATAGATGGAGAAAATGTAATCATATGATAACTATTCATAAAGGATAATTTTATTTGTACTTTTACTATTGACTTGCCACAAATGCATATTTCCTTATTTCTCAGCAATGGAAGGATTAGCTCTCAAAACAATACAAACAAAAAGCAGAAAGGAAAATTTTGAGGAGGAACATTACTTTTTTCATGAGCAGAATATCCTTGGCTGAGTTCTCATATGAATCAGGTCTCGAAGAACTAGATTTTTTTCTTCCTACTTGTGAAAGCTTGCCTTTCGCCTCTTTCTTCTAGTTTCTTGACATAATCGATTACAATGTCAGTTATATTCGGAAAATAACCACCTTCGAAATACGGCAGATTGGCTGCTGTCACTTTATCCTCACTGTGAGGCCCATAAAAGTGCTCATATAAGTAAGAAAAAGCAACCACAATGTTTCCTTTGATCGCCTTTTCTATCATAAACTGATACCTGCACATTGAGCATATTTAAAAAATTGATGCAAATGTTTTTGAATGTAACATGTTAGGGAAAGAGTGGAGAGATAGAGTTACCAATTTTGTAGCTTTTCGGTATTAGGTATATTCTGATCATCCGGATGACAATAAAAGATATAGTCGTCTTTTTTCTTAGGAGGACATACCCATATATGACACTTAGTCAAACCTTGTCTTTTGCAGTAGTCCAGGTATCCAAGCTGAAACACAATATG
This sequence comes from Stephania japonica, assembly GCA_039657345.1. Taxonomy (NCBI): domain Eukaryota; kingdom Viridiplantae; phylum Streptophyta; class Magnoliopsida; order Ranunculales; family Menispermaceae; genus Stephania; species Stephania japonica. Next base: position 53,209,397 of record CM077558.1, read on the forward strand.
GACAACATCAGATAGAGAAGTGTTGAGAAGCACACAATTCTAAAAAAACTAGAAGTAATATTTAAATTACCAGAAGTTCATGGAAAACAAAGGTTCTAAGAGCTTCTCCATGCACAGTTTTTATTTGTGGTCTCAAATATTTGACAGAATCAATATACGAAATATAAACAGTGTCTTTATTTGGGTAGTCGCATTCCGGACCATATTCTTGGGCAAACATTGCAAAGAGGATTACATCAACTTGCTCAATCTTCTGAAACAGTAAAATGACCTGAATTGAAAAATAAACTTCATTAATAACCGTGGGGAGAAAATGCAAATTTGCCGCAAAAATATACAAGGCAAATCATACCTTTGACTTGTAGGGGAATTCTTGAGGGTAATTTTCTCGTTGAAGGACATTCCAAAACCTCTGGTTCACTTTACAATTCTTGTCAACGCTGCAAACCACCCGGACAGTAAGACCTTCTGCTCCTTCTACCTGGTGATCAAGAAATGTGAAACATCGATCGATCAAATGGACAATGTAACAAGTCCTGTTAATCAGATAAATAAGAATGCACACGTACACAAAAAAAACTAGTTAAAATTATTTAAATAGTGAATGGAGCATTACATCAGTTAAGTTCTTTCCTAGAACAGATGCCCTTTCTCGTCTCTCTTGCTCAAGACTAGCAAATAATTTCCTCTCTATATGATCACTGAGACTGGTTCTTGGCAATTCTTTTGCACCTGGTACAGCACTCGGTGGCAAGGGAACACGCTCTCCATGTTGAAACTCTTGTATGTAGCATTTCGGACAAGTATAGTCCGGTTCTTCCTCCTTGTTCTTCGTATCATTAAAGAGAGCACAAATATGATGCTGCCAGCCTCCACATTTAGCACACTCCACCCACTGAAGATAAGAGGAACAAACACTTAATCACATTTCTATGGCACAATAAAATTCAGATTTGTTATGCAATGATAATATCACCGAAAGTAGGGAAGGGAAGAATTCTGATCGTACCTTCTCTTCTAGTGCCTCATGAACCTTCTCTACCATTTTGCCCTTGGGAATGGTTTTACAATTGTTTTTTCCACTGTAGCAATCTTTGCAAAGAAAGAACTTCTTATTGTTCTTCATTCCAGAGTGATACTTGGTGTCTTTCTTGATGCATCCACCACAATGTGAGCATAAAATTGGGACCGGACGAAAAAAAGTAACATGATACATCGCACAATATACATCTGTACTCATTTGATTGAGTACTTGTTGCATAGCTTCTCTTTGTGTTATTCTGTTCAAAACAAATACATTAGCTCATCAAACTCAATTTAAAATGAAACCTTGCTAGTTAAGCTAGTTTAGAAGGAAAAGTGAACTAAAAAGTTTTATAAAACAATGTATACTGATTCAAGTTCCTTAATTAGTATAAGCTCTAGCTAATCTGTGTATTCGTAGTAGTTAGCTTTCAAGATGTTCTGTTTATTCTACCAGCTTTCTACTCTATATAGATAGGAGAGATAAAAGGAATAATCAAAAACTAACCTCAACATTAACGTGCCGAAGACTTGCAATGTGCTCTTCAATTTGCTCCACGGTGAATGTGTCTATCAACGACAAAACCTTTTCCTCTGACTCCTCAGGAATTTCTCCAGCAGTGTTCTCCGAACATGTTTCAACGGTTTCTTCTACAATCTGACTCTTGGCATGATCATACTCCAAATCCATTTCAGCATTCTCTTGTTGAGTGCCAATGATTGGCTCTTTCGATGAAGCTGGGTCATCAACAGGCTCCGTTTCACAATAATGTTCATTAGACACAGGGCAGTCTATTTGAACTTGAGTTGCACAGAGATTGTCAATCTCTGCACCTTTTGTTTCACTTTCAGAATATGAAGGTACATTCAGCTGCTGAGATTCTTCGTAATTTTCATGCGTTATGAGTGACTCGACTTCTGCCAAAGAATGAACGCAGTTCTCACCAAAATCTTCATCTTTTTGCAGGCCTTGAGGCTGTCCAAAAATGTCAATCTCAGTGCGCATAGCAAAGGAACTTTTCAAAGGACCAGGTCCAATCCGGGAAGGTCCAGGCAGTAACTGTGGCGCCAATTGAAGATAATTCTGGTCAAGTGACATTGGAGTGTTGACTCCCTCAGACATGGAAGATAGGCCGACGTTTTGATGAGGATCAAGTTGTTGAAACTGATTCATTTGATATGGCACACATTGCTGAAAACTTGGAATCTGCTCCTCAAATTGTTGCACGTTGTTTGAAGCCAATCTGCTATTTTGATAAGTTGTATATGATGGCATTCCATGGATCTCATGGACCAACCAAGGAGCCTGTACTGGAATAGATGGAATCCAATCTGAGTATGGGTATTGAGGTTCGTGTCCATGAATTGCAGGAAGGCCTAGTCTTGACTGTTGGTTCACTTCAAGTGGTACATGTTGCTGAAGTGCCACAGATGAACCGAAGCCATTTCCCAAATTAGACCCAAAATCAAACTGATTAAGATTTTGGTTATTCCCTGCAAGTAGGTTGGTATCATCAGAATCCAGTGAGACAAAAAGAAAAAAGGAAGATATTTAATGTCAATATCAATCATGTTGTTTTTAATCTACTTAGACAAAATGCGACTTCTTGAAGTCTCTATAGAGCATGCAATTTTTTTTCCTATGTCTATATAATGAAGGTATCATTTAGTTTCCTTTTGAGTGCATTTACGACAAATTCGTGCCAAGGTCGATCGATAATATTCCTAACATAGATATGTAGAAATTCATTAAGGAATTTCTCTTTGCTCTTTGAAACTAATTAATACGAATTCACAGACAAGAAAAAGCTGCATTCAAAAACTAACGAAAACACAAACATACCAGCACCCAATGAGTAATTGTGCATCATATTCCGCTCCATGCGTTGAACACCGCCGTGGGAAGCCCCTCCATTGAATCCCGAGGCATGTCCATTTTGAAAATGTACTGCAAAGGGAGATATAAAAAGCGTTAGAAGTTAATTGCCGACGATAAATATGAACCAAGAAAAACTAACCATGTACACCGCAAATAAGTATCATACCCTGGTTGTCGCCTGAGGAACAGACATGTCATGGAAAGCGCAATGGGTGCCGGATGCTTGAGTCGCCTCGGCAACAATGATGGTGCTGATGAGGAGTTAAGCACGCCGAGCCTTTCGTAAGGGATATTTTATCTAAAATATATTGCTTCACCTACCCAACAACGTCGTCGGATCCTCATATTCCTCCCGCGAATGGAACTCATGCAAAGGTGTGAGTCCATATGGATATTCATTCAAACACAATGTAAACAAAAGTTGTGAAACTATTGTATAACTAATTAGTTTAGATTTTAGAACTTCCATCAAATCAAGAGAAGTTGTAACATCAAGAGGAGAGCCATTCAAATCACTATCAAGTAAAATTTAGACTTCACTCATAGCTTGGTTCCCCCTCCATAAAGAACCAACATCATGACTAAAAAGCTTAACCAATAACATTATGACTCGAAAGCAAATACAACATAAAATGGACGTAAAAGAAATGAGGATGCTAAGGTGAAGGTATGGTAAAACTCGTAAAGATTGAATAAGAAATACATAAACTCAAAAACAAGTAGGAGTAGCACCAATTGACACAAAGATGGAAAGACGGTTGCGATGGTTTAAACATCTCGCAAAGACGGCCTACAAATGCCCCCACCAAAAATAATAATAATAATAACAACAACATACCTTTGTTTTGGCACTTGAAAATAGAGACAAACCACTCGAGTTACAACACTGTGTAGATGTTGCATGTTCAATTTTGCACCCCTTCCCTGCAATATGCATGTCTTTCTGTACAAGTATATCAAAAAAAAATTTTCATAAGTTATGAACTTAAGATTTATATATTGACAATCTAAATATAAATCACATGATCTGTTTGACGAAAAAAAATCACGATAATGTAACAACAAGGCCTTGAACATCAAAACTCAAAACGTTCTCTATATTGTAAGAAAAAAAAATCACCTATCACAGATACTAGGTTATTTTTCTTTAGCCCTAAACCCATCACACATATAGTCATAGTCTAAGATACTTTTGGTTTTTGAAAAAAAAATATAAAGGATACTATAAATTAATAATTAAATTAACAGTACAGCTAAAAACTATTTTTTTATGGAATTTGTCAAATCAAAATAATTAAAAGAAGTTGAAAAAGATGATAGAGTCATGATTATCAAAAAAAGAAAATGACTTACAAATTTTGTAGTACATATCGACGTACTCGTCAACCCCAGTGGTCTCTATGCCACCCAGTGTTCTTGTACTTGCAAATTTTGAGGCAACTAATCGGATTTTGAGCACCAAAGATTGCTCGAGGATGAGTGTTGCTCTTGCGACATATTTTTTGATCTAAACAAGATTTTCTGATTTTGTTTTGATCGAAGTCTATATGGAATTAATGCAAGTGAGCAAAAACGAGGAGTTTACAACGAAAAAAATATAGTTGTATTGACGTTTTTGCAACGAAAAAGTGAGGTTAATGCAAGTGAGCAAAAGCGAGGTTTTTGCAATGAATTCGTCTCATCACAACTCTTTTCTTGGGGCAAAACTATCTACAACTTCACATAAACTTAATTCTTCGACTTGACAACAACTCTAATTCCTTGTCTCCCCTCTTCGACAACAACTCCAACAACGCCGCTTCTATCTCTCTCTTTATGTAAGTTCTCAATTGCTAATGAAGCTGTAGAGATAGGAATTGCTCCCAACAAATATTTTTTTATTAGACAAGGTTGATCTCCATTGACGTAGTATTTCATTAAGTGTTTTTTTTTTGTGTTTTTTGCAATAAATTTATATATATATATATCTATGTGTCAATATAATAAAAGTGACAATTTCACGAATCACAAAACAACAACTTCAACTCTCGTCCGACTTCAACCCCAAAACAACAAACAAGTCTCCGTCTTCAACAACAACTTCAACCTCTCGTCCGAATCAGACTTCGACAACAATTTCACGAATCACGAATCACGAATCAAGCCGTCTACAACTCTTCGACTTCAACAACAACAACAATTTCTGCTACTCCGTCTTCCACAACAATCTGCATTCTCCGACTTCGACAACAACTATATCAACTTTTACTCCCCGTCTCCCCTCTTCCACAACAATTCTCTCAGTACTCTATCTCTTTGAATTAGACCTGAATCAATTCTATTCTATAGTTTTAATTAGACCTGATTTTGTGATTGGGTTTTTACATCTTTTGTTTTCATAAATCCCCTTTTATTTTTACTTTGATTTAAAGTTATAGTTTCAATTAGACCTGATTTTGTGATTGGGTTTTCACATGTTTTGTTTTCATAAATCCCCTTTTACTTTTACTTTGATTTAAAGTTTGATTGTTAAAGGATTTTTTATTCGATTTGTACATTAATTTTTTTTTCCTTTAGTGGTATTGGTGCTGAGAATTTTTTTCTCATGGGTGTTTTAATTAAGCTTAAGTTCAAATTGAGAGTCTTTCCTTAATTTATTCTTGCATATGGATTGTTTAATTGATGCAATATATAGACGTTTGAACAATGAAGGAAAATAATGGCTTGAGTTTTTTTTTTTTTTTTTTTTTTTTTTTTTTAATAAGGAAAGGATGACTGTGAGGTGTTGATTAGCAACAAAAAAAAAAAAGGAAAAAAACATAATGTATAAGAGAGGTTTGTTTAATCTTTTGTGTTAATCTTGTGGAGTTAGTAAAACTTGCGATTACTTAAGTTATAAGTCATGCCTTTTGTTACTTTAATCATGCTTTTTAAATTTTTTATTATTTAAATGAGATACGATTAACTTCTTATAGAAAGTTGGCGTGCACTTTTGATTCTATTTGTTTCTCAACCTATAGTTAAAGAGTGTAATTTTAAATTTTCAGTTTTTATTTTTTAAATGCTTCTTTTGACTGATCATATCTACTAAATGACAAATCACCCCAAGGTCTAGGGTGTTACAACTCTATCTCCTTTTACATAAACTTTTTTCTCAAAACTTGGATTGTATGCATCTTGCTATTAGGTTCTCAAAGATCAATATAGAGTCAAAATTAAAGTGTACGAATTTTCATAAAGCAAATAGCTGACAAACACTTACAAGAACACAAAATAATTATTGAATAATGTTGAAGATGTATGGACCGAAAGTCAATCCCTCATTGATTAAATGAAACTTCAAAATAAAGTATATAAGTGATTAACTCCTCCCAACTAGCACCGAGAACTTTTGAGTTAAAACCCCACACTTAAAGTTGAAAGGTTGTTACAATATCGGTGCTAGATGAGATCCACGTGCTCGCTCACGCTTGTGCGGTGCGGTCTGTGAGAGAATTTTGACATGGTATCGAGCCCATGGTAACTTCTAACTTGCCCTACTAATTCTAAGTTTAAGTTGGATCATTTAATTCTAACTTGTCCCGCCTAGGCAAAGGGTGGCAATGAAGGAAGAGAAAAGAAGGCATGGCTTTGGTGTGTAAAAGCACTTTTGTTCACTCTGTATGCTTTTGTTTGTGACTGAATAACAAGACTTGAGGGTGATTCCTTCATTGCCGCTTAGATGGTCTTGTAATTTATTTGTCTGTTTGCACCTTCAAACTATAAGTTGGCGTCCAATATGCTTTACTGTAAGGACACCAAGAAGTTGCAACATTCCTTAGGTTAAGGCACCCTCCGAATTGTCTCAGAATTCTTTTATTTCTTATTTATGAATGCTTGTGTATATACCTTGTTAAAATGCTTACTAATTGCACAAGTGTCCTGCATAAACAACAGTTATGAAGACTGTTATTAGTGGTCACAATTAAAGGTCTCATAAAATTAGAACCATCCTGGTGCAAAGATCCTGTGATTTTGTTCATGTTTGGAGACCTGCATCTCTCACCCAGCTACATTAAGTGAACACATCAAATATGTTATATTCCTAAAAATCTGAATGTAAGAATATGGAACAGTGATTGGAGTCAAATTTATATAAAGGTTAAAGTACTAGACTTCCGTGAAGCTGGTTGGTAGGTATTAAAAACATTATTTTGATTTTAATTCCCTAAATTGATATCAGATCATATCTTACAATTAGCAATGACAAATATGATTGCCTGGTGGGTGGACGTGCATGTGTTTTCCATATGAGGATGTGTATTTGATCCTAAGTGTGTTATTGTCTGATGTTCTGTGTTACTGCAGGAATATATCCATCAAATCATCCTTTGCTTGGACTGCAATACTATACTTGTGGGAAGCTTGAATGGTTAGTATAGTTATCCGTATCTCGTTTACTCGGTAATAGTTGCTTTGCACAAATCCTATAAAAAAAGTAGTTGCTTTCCACAACTTAAATTCTTCTTTTGTCTGTACTAACAGCCACACAAATGGCATGCCGAAAGAATTTGAAGATTCTTTCCTCCTAGCAATGCCCTCTCGTTGGCTTTTTTTTGGTTGAATAGATGTGACACCCTGATGCTACAATTAGGGGGTTTTATTTGTTATCCATTAATTTAGTTTACTTTAGATTTATTTAGTTCCTACGATGAAAGTAATATTTTACGCATTTCTACTAAATGACAAATCACCCCAAGGTCTAGGGTGTTACAACTCTATCTCCTTTTGCCGAAATTTTTTTCTCAAAACTTGGATTGTATGCATCTTGCTATTAGGTTCTCAAAGATCAATATAGAGCCAAAATTAAAGTGTACGAATTTTCATAAAGCAAATAACGACAAACATTACAAGAACACAAAATAATTATTGAATAGTGTTGAAGATGTATGGACCGAAAGTCGGCCTCTCATCGATTAAATGAAACTTCAAAATAAGGTATAGAAGTGATTAACTCCTCCCAACTAGCACCGAGAACTTTTGAGTTAAAACCCCACACTTAAAGTTGAAAGGTTGTTACAATATCGGTGCTAGATGAGATCCACGTGCTCGCTCACGCTTGTGCGGTGCGGCCAGAGAGAATTTTGACATGGTATCGGAGCCCATGGTTCAAATAAGACCTGGGAGAAAAAAAAAAAAGAAAAAAAAAACCCTTTGATCATGTGACTTTCGGTCCATGGGGAAGTATTGAAGATGTGTGGACCGAAAGTTAGTCCCACATCGATTAAATGAAACTTCAAAATGAAATATATAAGTGATTAACTCCTCCCAAGTAGCACCGAGGCCTTTTAAATTAAAACCCCACACCTAAAGTTGAAAGGTAGTTAAATTGGGGACAATATCGGTGCTAGCGGAGGAGATCCACGTGCTCACGCATGCGTGTAAGGCGCGGCCGTGAGAGAATTTTGACAAATAAAATATAAAATAAATACTTGCAAGAAGAAGCCATTTGCAAGAAAAAAACTTGTCATTATCATTAACCAAATAACTTTCAAGATTCACTCTAATGGGTACTATCTTATAGGTTGGAGAGAGAGGGAGCGGTTACTATTAGTCATAATTATAACTCTTTTTTTATAATTGCAAGGAATTATAGCTAGAGAGTGGTTAAACAATGCTATAACTCTTCATTATCCCATTGTTTATAACTCCTTTTCCCATTAAAAAAGTAATCTATTTATGGAACCATATTATTGCTCATAAATGGTAATGTTGATAGTATTTAAATTTAAAAACATTAACATTCTCCCACTTGGACCACATGATTATTAGTTATATCTTATGGGACACTAACATGATACAATATCTCCCACCTGTCCCACATGACTATCCAATCGTGATTTTGACAAAAACTTATAATTAAATACTTCACTTATGTGAATCATAGGGGTTATGTATCAATATAAGACATTTCCTTTCGCGTACTACAACATAAGTTACATATTTAATTACAATACATAATTTGAAACATAATGTCTGTGTCCTAGACTTTCCTAATTGCGCTTATTCAATCCATAACATGTACATAAAATATGATATCAAGAATTAATATAAAAGCATATACTTTATGAGATGTCTCCTACAATAAATAGGTAAACAATTCTAACATTACTCATAAAACATCAAGAATTACAGCTATGGTCCATTCTTTGAACATTTTCCTTCAATGCATTTGGATGCAATACTTTCGTTAATGAATCTACAATCATATGATTTATGCTTTGTATTACTTGGACTCGTCCCTTTAGGGTCGAGTCCTCGTGTTGACACTAAGACGGACACCGAAAATGGGATGTGTGTCCAACCCTCCAACAATCACCATGGGTGCGGCATACTAGTGAAGAAGAACAAAGAAGAAGGCCTAATCAGATATGAAGATCAAGATCGAGATAGGTGATCCCATGCATGCCCATTCATCTTCTTCGTCTTTTGTTTCTACCACCCCAACCTCTTTGTATATCGATTTGCTGGCCTCTCTAATCGTTCCTTCTCTCGATATCTCGACCCTCTCTTTCTCTCAACTAACAAAAAATCACCTATCACAGAAAAAAAAAAAAAAATCACCTATCACAGAAAAAAAAAAATCGCCTATCACAGATACTAGGTTATTTTTCTTTAGTCCTAAACCCATCACACATATAGTCATAGTCTAAGATACTTTTGGTTTTTGAAAAAAAAAATATAAAGGATACTTTCCATCCTAATCCAAGATAAATTAATAATTAAATTAATAGTAGACCTAAAAGCTGTTTTTTTATGGAATTTGTGAAATCAAAATAATTAAAAGAAGTTCAAAAAGTTGAGAAAGTCATGATTATCAAAAAAGAAAATGACTTACAAATTTTGTAGCACATATCGACGCACTCCCCGTCAACCCCAGTGGTCTCTATGCCACTCGTGTTCTTGTACTTGCAAATTTTGAGGCAACGGGACTGGATTTTGAGCACCAGCATTGCTCGGGGATGAGTGTTGCTCTTGCAACATATTTTTTTGATCTAAACAAGATTTTTTGATTTTGTTTGGATCGAAGTCTATATAGAATTAATGCAAGTGAGCAAAAGCGAGGTATTTACAACGAAAAAAATATAGTTGTATTGAGGTTTTGCAATGAAAAAGAGAGGTTAATGCAAGTGAGCAAAAGCGAGGTTTTTTCAACGAAAAAAATATAGTTGTATTGAGGTTTTTGCAATGCGCACGTTCCCAATTTCTACGAATTCCATCTCATCCCAACTCTTGTCTTGGGGCAAAACTATTTACAACTCCACAGAATCTTAATTCTTCGACTTGGACAACAACTCTAATTCCTCGTCTCCCCTCTTCGACAACAACTCCAACAACGTTGCTCTATCTCTCTCTCTAAGTAAGTTCTCAATTGCTAATGAAGCTGTAGAGATAGGAATTGCTCCCAACAAATATTTTTTTATTGGACAAGGTTGATCTCCATTGACGTACGTGTTTGTATCTCTCGCTTCTTGAGTATTCCATTAAATGTTTTTTTTTTTTTTTTGCAACAAATATATATATATGTGTGTGTGTGTATATATCTATCAATATAATAAAAGTGAGATCACTTATATATATATATATATATATATATATATATATATATATATCTATGTGTCAATATAATAAAAGTGAGATCACTTCGTAAATCAACTCCCCCAACTCTCCGTCTTCAACCCCAAAACAACAATCAAGTCTCCGTCTTCAACAACAACTTCAACCCCTCGTCCGAATCGACTTCGACAATAATTTCACGAATCACGAATCAAGCCGTCTACAACTCTTCGACTTCAACAACAACTTCGAACTCTCGTCCGACTTCGCTACCTCTCATCTCGTTTCTTCAACATGCACACAATCCGCATTCTCCGACTTCGACAACAACTATATCAACTTTTACTCCCCGTCTCCCCTCTTCGACAACAATTCTCTCAGTACTCTATCTCTTTGAATTTGTTCAATCTCCATTGCAGGTAATGTCAAGAGTTTCAATTAGACCTGAATCAATTCTATTCTATAGTTTTAATTAGACCTGATTTTTTGATTGGGTTTTTACATGTTTTGTTTTCATAAATCCCCTTTTATTTTTACTTTGATTTAAAGTTTGATTGGTAAAGGATTTTTTATTTGATTTCTACATTAATTTTTTTTTTCCTTTACCGATATTAGTGCTTGAGAATTTTTTTTTTCTTATAGGTTTTTTTTTTTGGTAATTTCTTATGGGTGTTTTAATTAAGCTTAAGTTCAAATCGAGAGTCTTTCCTTAATTTATTCTTGTATATGGATTGTTTAATTGATGCAATATATAGACGTTTGAACAATGAAGGAAAATAATGGCTTGAGTTTTTTTTTTTTTTTTTTTTTTTTTTTTTTTTTTTTACAATAAAGAAAGGATGACTGTGAGGTGTTGATTAGCAACAAAAAAAAGGAAAAAAACATAATGTATAAGAGAGGTTTGTTTAATCTTTTGTGTTAATCTTGTGGAGTTAGTAAAACTTGCGATTACTTAATTTATAAGTCATGCCTTTTGTTACTTTAATCATGCTTTTTAAATTTTTTATTATTTAAATGAGATACGATTAACTTCTTATAGAAAGTTGCGTGCACTTTTGATTCTATTTGTTTCTCAACCTATAGTTGAAGAGTGTAATTTTAAATTTTCAGTTTTTATTTTTTAAATGCTTCTTTTGACTGATCATATCTACTAAATGACAAATCACCCCAAGGTCTAGGGTGTTACAACTCTATCTCCTTTTACATAAACTTTTTTCTCAAAACTTGGATTGTATGCATCTTGCTATTAGGTTCTCAAAGATCAATATAGAGTCAAAATTAAAGTGTACGAATTTTCATAAAGCAAATAGCCGACAAACACTTACAAGAACACAAAATAATTATTGAATAATGTTGAAGATGTATGGACCGAAAGTCAATCCCTCATTGATTAAATGGAACTTCAAAATAAAGTATATAAGTGATTAACTCCTCCCAACTAGCACCGAGAACTTTTGAGTTAAAACCCCACACTTAAAGTTGAAAGGTTGTTACAATATCGGTGCTAGATGAGATCCACGTGCTCGCTCACGCTTGTGCGGTGCGGCTGTGAGAGAATTTTGACATGGTATCAGAGCCCATGGTAACTTCTAACTTGCCCTACTAATTCTAAGTTTAAGTTGGATCATTTAATTCTAACTTGTCCTGCCTAGGCAAAGGGTGGCAATGAAGGAAGAGAAAAGAAGGCATGGCTTTGGTGTGTAAAAGCACTTTTGTTCACTCTGTATGCTTTTGTTTGTGACTGAATAACAAGACTTGAGGGTGATTCCTTCATTGCCGCTTAGATGGTCTTGTAATTTATTTGTCTGTTTGCACCTTCAAACTATAAGTTGGCGTCCAATATGCTTTACTGTAAGGACACCAAGAAGTTGCAACATTCCTTAGGTTAAGGCACCCTTCGAATTGTCTCAGGAATTCTTTTATTTCTTATTTATGAATGCTTGTGTATATACCTTGTTAAAATGCTTACTAATTGCACAAGTGTCCTGCATAAACAACAGTTATGAAGACTGTTATTAGTGGTCACAATTAAAGGTCTCATAAAATTAGAACCATCCTGGTGCAAAGATCCTGTGATTTTGTTCATGTTTGGAGACCTGCATCTCTCACCCAGCTACATTAAGTGAACACATCAAATATGTTATATTCCTAAAAATCTGAATGTAAGAATATGGAACAGTGATTGGAGTCAAATTTATATAAAGGTTAAAGTACTAGATTTCCGTGAAGCTGGTTGGTAGGTATTAAAAACATTATTTTGATTTTAATTCCCTAAATTGATATCAGATCATATCTTACAATTAGCAATGACAAATATGATTGCCTGGTGGGTGGACGTGCATGTGTTTTCCATATGAGGATGTGTATTTGATCCTAAGTGTGTTATTGTCTGATGTTCTGTGTTACTGCAGGAATATATCCATCAAATCATCCTTTGCTTGGACTGCAATACTATACTTGTGGGAAGCTTGAATGGTTAGTATAGTTATCCGTATCTCGTTTTTACTCGGTAATAGTTGCTTTGCACAAATCCTATAAAAAAAGTAGTTGCTTTCCACAACTTAAATTCTTCTTTTGTCTGTACTAACAGCCACACAAATGGCATGCCGGAAAGAATTTGAAGATTCTTTCCTCCTAGCAATGCCCTCTCGTTGGCTTTTTTTTGGTTGAATAGATGTGACACCCCGATGCTACAATTAGGGGTTTTATTTGTTATCCATTAATTTAGTTTACTTTAGATTTATTTAGTTCCTACGATGAAAGTAATATTTTACGCATTTCTACTAAATGACAAATCACCCCAAGGTCTAGGGTGTTACAACTCTATCTCCTTTTGCCGAAATTTTTTTCTCAAAACTTGGATTGTATGCATCTTGCTATTAGGTTCTCAAAGATCAATATAGAGCCAAAATTAAAGTGTACGAATTTTCATAAAGCAAATAACTGACAAACATTACAAGAACACAAAATAATTATTGAATAGTGTTGAAGATGTATGGACCGAAAGTCAGTCTCTCATCGATTAAATGAAACTTCAAAATAAAGTATAGAAGTGATTAACTCCTCCCAACTAGCACCGAGAACTTTTGAGTTAAAACCCCACGCTTAAAGTTGAAAGGTTGTTACAATATCGGTGCTAGATGAGATCCACGTGCTCGCTCACGCTTGTGCGGTGCGGCTGTGAGAGAATTTTGACATGGTATCGGAGCCCATGGTTCAAATAAGACCTGGGAGAAAAAAAAAAATGAAAAAAAAAACCCTTGGATCATGTGACTTTCGGTCCATGGGGAAGTATTGAAGATTTGTGGACCGAAAGTTAGTCCCACATCGATTAAATGAAACTTCAAAATGAAATATATAAGTGATTAACTCCTCCCAAGTAGCACCGATGCCTTTTAAATTAAAACCCCACACCTAAAGTTGAAAGGTAGTTAAATTGGGGACAATATCGGTGCTAGCGGAGGAGATCCACGTGCTCACGCATGCGTGTAAGGCGCGGCCGTGAGAGAATTTTGACAAATAAAATATAAAATAAATACTTGCAAGAAGAAGCCATTTGCAAGAAAAAAACTTGTCATTGTCATTAACCAAATAACTTTCAAGATTCACTCTAATGGGTACTATCTTATAGGTTGGAGAGAGAGGGAGCGGTTACTATTATAGCTAGAGGTTAAACAATGCTATAACTCTTCATTATCCCATTGCTTATAACTCCTTTTTCCCATTAAAAAAGTAATCTCTTTATGTAACCCTATTATTGCTCATAAATGGTAATGTTGATAGTATTTAAATTTAAAAACATTAACATTCTCCCACTTGGACCACATGATTATTAGTTATATCTTATGGGACACTAACATGATACAATATCTCCCACCTGTCCCACATGACTATCTAATCGTGATTTTGACAAAACTTATAATTAAATACTTCACTTATGTGAATCATAGGGGTTATGTATCAATATAAGACATTTCCTTTCGCGTACTACAACATAAGTTACATATTTAATTACCATACATAATTTGAAACATAATGTCTGTGTCCTAGACTTTCCTAATTGCAGTTATTCAATCCATAACATGTACATAAAATATGATATCAAGAATTAATATAAAAGCATATACTTTATGAGATGTCTCCTACAATAAATAGGTAAACAATTCTAACATTACTCATAAAACATCAAGAATTACAGCTATGGTCCATTCTTTGAACATTTTCCTTCAATGCATTTGGATGCAATACTTTCGTTAATGAATCTACAATCATATGATTTATGCTTTGTATTACTTGGACTCGTCCCTTTAGGGTCGAGTCCTCGTGTTGACACGGCACGGACACTGAAAATGGGATGTGTGTCCAACCCTCCAACAATCACCATGGGTGCGGCATACTAGTGAAGAAGAACAAAGAAGAAGGCCTAATCAGATATGAAGATCAAGATCGAGATAGGTGATCCCATGCATGCCCATTCATCTTCTTCGTCTTTTGTTTCTACCACCCCAACCTCTTTGTATATCGATTTGCTGGCCTCTCTAATCGTTCCTTCTCTCGATATCTCGACCCTCTCTTTCTCTCAACTAACAAAAAATCACCTATCACAGAAAAAAAAAAAAATCACCTATCACAGAAAAAAAAAAATCACCTATCACAGATACTAGGTTATTTTTCTTTAGTCCTAAACCCATCACACATATAGTCATAGTCTAAGATACTTTTGGTTTTTGAAAAAAAAAATATAAAGGATACTTTCCATCCTAATCCAAGATAAATTAATAATTAAATTAATAGTAGTCCTAAAAGCTGTTTTTTTATGGAATTTGTGAAATCAAAATAATTAAAAGAAGTTCAAAAAGTTGAGAAAGTCATGATTATCAAAAAAGAAAATGACTTACAAATTTTGTAGCACATATCGACGTACCCTGTCAACCCCAGGGTCTCTATGCCACTCAGGTTCTTGTACTTGCAAATTTTGAGGCAACGGGACTGGATTTTGAGCACCAGCATTGCTCGGGGATGAGTGTTGCTCTTGCAACATATTTTTTTGATCTAAACAAGATTTTTTGATTTTGTTTGGATCGAAGTCTATATAGAATTAATGCAAGTGAGCAAAAGCGAGGTATTTACAACGAAAAAAATATAGTTGTATTGAGGTTTTGCAATGAAAAAGAGAGGTTAATGCAAGTGAGCAAAAGCGAGGTTTTTTCAACGAAAAAATATAGTTGTATTGAGGTTTTTGCAATGCGCACGTTCCCAATTTCTACGAATTCCATCTCATCCCAACTCTTGTCTTGGGGCAAAACTATTTACAACTCCACAGAATCTTAATTCTTCGACTTGGACAACAACTCTAATTCCTCGTCTCCCTCTTCGACAACAACTCCAACAACGCTGCTCTATCTCTCTCTCTAATTAAGTTCTCAATTGCTTACAAAAAGAATCAATGACGATAACCACAATCTGGAGATCTTTTTTCTTTCCTATATTATTCTGTTCATAATGCTATTACTTGGAGAAGTCATTTGTTAGGACAGTTCATCTATAATTTTTATATCCCAGTGCACTTTATTTTAACCTCTACTTAAACAATTAATTATTCTACAAGTCTTTATACTTCATCCTGCCGGGGTACTACTAATCTTGTACTAGATTTAAAATTTTCATTCGCTACTTCTCCATAGTCCATCCTAACTTGATATTTTTTTTTCCAATCAATTCCAACAAAAATGTGAAGCACATTCCCAACACATGCAATACTCACACTCTGGGGTAAAACCTTTCACATACTGGGGTACAAATACTCACACTCTATATAGTCTATGATGTCAATACTAGGAATTGTGACGATGACTCTTTTTTAATGTATTCCTCTGTGGCCCAAATAACTGTTAAACTCTTTTATGAGTTTGTTGTGGGGGTTAGGGTTACTCCATTTATATATCATTCAACCACTCTCTAGCTCTTTGTACGTTCGCCGCCTTTCTCGGTTAGTTTCTCTTGCTTGCCTTTTTCTACACTCAATACTCACTTTCAAAACTAAATGAATGTATAAATCAAGGTACATTCATAACCTTTCATTCTCATCAAATGATACTGATGCATTTTCTATTTTATGATATTACAATTATTAATCCGAAAATGTTAAATCTTCAAAAGTATAAATTGTGAGTAATTATCTCGAGCGATGGTGTGATGGATTGCTGGGAGACCTTGTTCTTAAAGAGAGGCATTCGAAGGACATCCAAGATTTCAAAATTGCATGGAATGCAACTGTTTTGGTAGGTTACTTCTGCAAACAAAAAGAAAAAGATAGGTTGTATTAGTCCTTATTTACATGTATTACATTGTAAATGTACATGTAGAGGTATATATGTCACCTAAGTAAGGAAGCAATATAATCACAGAAAAATACGGCTGTGCAAGAAATCTGCCTAGTCTTTCTAATCTCCTTTAATGTAGCCTGGAATTCCTATATTTATGGTCAGGAAAATATTTCCTATTCCAAAAACTTTGTTCCAATATTATTGGATGTCTCCGAAGAGACTATTCCAACAACTTTGTTTTGTATGGCTTGAGAAAAAGTATGGAGTTTTCAAAGAGTAGAGAATGATCAATACTATGATCAAGCATAAAGCAGCATCAGGTATGAACATGGCCAAAAGCTTGGGTAGCTATTATGAAGACTGTTATTTGTGGTCACAATTAAAGGTCTCCTAAAATTAGAACCATCCTGGTGCAAAGATCCTGAGATTTTGTTCTTGTTTGGAGGCCTGCATCTCTTACCCAGTTACATTAAGTGAACACATCAAATATGTTATATTCCTAAAAATCTGAATGTAAGAATATGGAACAGTGATTGGAGTCAAATTTACATAAAGGTTAAAGTACTAGACTTCCGTGAAGCTGGTTGGAAGGTATTAAAAACATTATTTTGGTTTTAATTCCCTAAATTGATATCAGATCATATCTTACAATTAGCAATGACAAATATGATTGCCTGGAGGGTGGACGTGCATGTGTTTTCCACATGAGAATGTGTATTTGATCCTAAGTGTGTTACTGTCTGATGTTCTGTGTTACTGCAGGAATATATCCATCAATTCATCCTTTGCTTGGACTGCAATACTATAGTTGTGGGAAGCTTGAATGGTTAGTATAGTTATCCGTATCTGCTTTTACTGGTAATAGTTGCTTTGCACAAGTCCTATAAAAAAAGTAGTTGCTTAACCAAAAAGCATGATTGTAGCAATAATAAGTTCCTTAACCAAAAAGCATGATTAGTGGCCTAAAATGAAGTTCCTTAACCAAAAAGCATGATTAGTGGCCTCAAAACAAACCACAAGTTCAGGTTCTATAGTGATTGTTGCAATAATAATTTGTTTTGCTTTTTTTCTAGGAAATTGCTCCTTCAACTAAGTAGGAGAAACATATATCTAAAAGTAGACTTTTTTCTATTATGACATCAAACAAAGTCTGAATCTGCATAACTAAAATCTTTAAAATGTTCAAACTTTCTATATGTGAGCATGTAATCTGATGTTCATTTCATCCTTGCAATACGCAACACTTTCTTTGCAGCTTTCTAGCAGTCCATGCCAGGATTACTTTGGTATCTCCAAGCATACCCACTGCATAATTGATATTTGTTCTGGTACGTATTTATTCATACACTAGACTTCCTACTACAAAAGCATAAGAAATTCTTTCCATTTGTGTGTGTTCCCATTCATCCTTTGGGCATTGCATAAGACTTAACTTGTCTCCATTTTGAATAGGCCTTATGTTGGCTGAACATTATCCATATTAAATCTTTCAAAAACCTTTACTATATTAGCTTTTTGAGACAATCCCAGTAATTCACGTAACCGATCTCGAGAAATTTCGATACCTATGTCATAGTGTGCCTCAACCCATATCTTTCATTTTAAAATTTTTTGAGAGAATTCTTGGTGTCAAACAAGAGACCAATATCATTATTGGCAAGCAAAAAGCTCACCTTCAATCTGTGCAGCATGGTTCCTTTACCCTTGATAAGGTCGTCTTTGATACCATAATGAGTAATCCCATTGTGACTGGATTTCTGAAGCGAAGCACCATATGGCCATTAGTAAAATCATCATGCAACACAAGACTATAATGAGTTTGCCCCGAAACAAGGCGATCACACCAGTGTACATCTGAATGCACAAGTTGACAAGAACTGTAACTACAAAAATGCTCAAGGCAGCACGTTTTTGAAGCATTCGGATGTCCTGCAAGTTCCGAGGGAGGGCATGAAGAAGCCCATGCATATGCATATCAAAGTTTTACAGCTATAGAAAGAAGAGTTAGGGTGATCGAATTAATTTGAGAGAGAAGAACCGACATGGTAACCATTTCTTTCTACATCGAAAACCAGCAAAAACGTCATGAAGAATGACAAGTAGACAAGACAAAGCGGCCCCTGTTACGTATAAACCGATCAAAGGCACCAGAGAAGAATAATTAGAATCATCTAAATTTCCATCCACACAGTTCCCCCTCCCCCCATTTTTTTTTTTTTTTTTTTTTCTCTCAATCACTTTGATCTTCCTAGATCAACCTACACAACGAGCAGCTATAGTTTCAGTTGCCTAGTATGTAATTGGTTGGTACTATATGCAAGTAATGGTGCTAATTGAGTCAATTAATAATACCTATACATTGATAAAGTGGATGTAAAAATATGGAGCAATGTTGTGGAAAATGTATCCTTGACTAGGAACTTCAATAAACAATCCTACCTACAATTATGTTGTTCTTCTTTTTTCTTTGTTAATATATATTCTGATATACTTTTGCTTTTGCCTAGAAATTGCATTATTTAATGAGTGTAAGTTGGATTCATGATCAACAATGCAAACTGCTTCAACTTGTTCACACTTCTTTACGTATTGGCTCCTGGCCTTGAATAATACTTCATGTACTTGATTGTCAAACATAAGAATCCCATGCATACGCTGTTAATTTTAACTGTTCATTTGGTCAAAACATAAATGTTAATCAAACTTGATGTAGCATTGAATCTTGTGATGATAACCAATTCATCTCACATATAGTTAGAGGGATTTTTTTAGTAATCTGATGGTCCCATTTACTAGTTGTTCCATTTTGCAAACAACTTTCAAGGCGAATTTCACTATCTCCTCGCAATCTTCGGCATTGCTTTCAATGATGACTTTGAATATGGCATTTGGCAATTTAACAAGGAACTCCATCACCATGTCAACGTATAATTGTTCTATGTAGCGGTACAAGTCCCTAGCGATTCATGAGCTTGACCTTGTATGAAGTCTGTCATCATGGCATATAATCAGACCGCAACTCTTTCTTCAGTCCTTCAATGGCTTCTGTCACTCGGTCTAATTAAGATCTTGGATATAGAAATGAATCAGGTACATGATATCTGGCAATTTTGGCAAGAAGGATGCGAAAATCACCTCCTTTCCACATTGCTTTTGCAAGCATGGATTTCTTCTTGTTCTCAAAGCTTGAAGAACTCATTTTCTTGTCAACAAAATCAAGGATTTCAAACACTTCATCCAACGAGCTCGATAGATCAGATCGAAGTTTTTAAAAACTCGATTGACCAAATCGACTTTGAGAAGATGGTGCCAAAATGGTAGCAGTTTTGACAAGGAGTACTACAGATAAAGAAGATACTTGATACCCTGGCCTTTTGGAGTTATAGTGAGCTTTCAACTGCGGAACAAGGGACTCATCTTGAGTCGGCAGAGAGACCTTTGATAGAATCTTAATGAGTTGGTCTGATGCTTTGGCTTTCTCTATTCCTCTCTCCATGTCATTGAACCCTTTCTTCAATGTCCACTCGTCCAAACCATTTTCTTCCTCATCATCAATCAATTCCTTAAATTCTTTCATTGCTTCTTCTCTCACATCATCCGGCGGATCACAGCAATCCTCAAAAAAATCTTCAATCCATATCTCAAAGGGAATACACATGACCGTAGGAATCGATGAAATCAACTTAAAAACGTACCTGCCTACGGTCTTTGCGTAAAATATTAAGTAGAACATAGAACCTGTTTGAACTATTGGCTTGTAAGCTATTATTGTTTCTGCATCCTCAACTCCATCCCTTAGTATATCAGGCCCATCAACTAATATTAGATGACTAATCAAAGTCAATTGCCTAAAGATGATGGCTAAACCGCCGACAACTGTTGTGATGACTTGGGTAACGACTATGGTCATCATCAACCATTTATAAACAGATACTGATCCTTTGCAAAACTCCAATCTCTTAAAGTTTAAAATGTAGCCTTCAATAGAATAACTAAAGAAAGCATACAAATTATGCACACAAAAGTACTTAACCGCGGTCTGCAAAGCCTAAATTGAGGGTTGAAGTTATAGCTGCGAAAATAACTCACCTTCAACCAGTGTAGCATGCTTTTTTACCTTTCGAAATGTTTTCTTTGATAGCATCATGAGAAACCTCATTCTGGATATGTATTTCTGAAGCAAAGCACCAAAATGCCATTAGTAAAACCATCATGCAACACATGATTGTGATGTGTTCAGCTCGAAACATGATGATTACACCAGTGTGCATTTGGATGCAAATGTTGACAACAACTGTAACTACAAATATGGTTAAAGCAAACATGTTACTGACATTCAGATTCCGTGTATGTCCCTATGGATGGCATGAAGAAGCCCATGGATATGCATATCAAAGCAGTGCCAGTAAGCTTAGATAACTGATCTTGAACCCGGGGCATCGGACTTGTGAGATCCACTGGAAGTTTTGCAACTATAGAAAGGAGAGTCAAGGTGATTGAATTGAGAGAGAAGAATCGACAAGGCAACCACCTCTTCCTATTTCGAAAACCAGCATAAACATCAACAAGAATGAATGACAAACATACCAAAGTAGCCCCCATTATGTATAATCCGATCACAGGCACCGAAGAAGAATAGCTCGAATCATCTAACACACAGTTCCCTTGACTCCCCATTTTTCTCCTCTTTCTTGCTCTTCCTATTGAGATTTCTTGATCAATTTGATCTTCTATTACCTGCCTACCCAGTTATACATATATTTTTTTTCATTTATTTGGTTGATTCTTATTTAATTATGGCTTGCCATACTGATAGCTACGATATCATTATTAATATTTCAATAGAGAAACTGGAACAAAAATTATAGCTAAAGTCAATGCCAGAGTCATAATCTCATATGATTAGAGAAAGTAGCCATGTAGTCAACCACCTGCAGCATGATTGATTGATCCTGTACAAAATTCGAAGGCATTGCTTCAGTCTAAAGTTTGTGAATCATAGATTTATTGAAAAGATCTTGCTTATGTAGGAGGCTGCAAATGTAAATCAAAACAAAAGGCCAAACGAGTAATAGCAAATTGAATCGTGAAATTGTTTTTATTTGTCTATCAACTTGGACAACTTGGATTATTTCAATCACTAACATTGGTTAAACCTATAATATATTTTATGAATGGCCATTTATAATTTGGTGAACTGAATTTTGTTGGATCTATATTTAATTAATGTTCCTCATTGACATTGTTTATATAATCATCAAATTCCTCTGAGCTGCAAGTTCCTCCCACTTGCCTTGTTTTTTTTTTTTTTTTTTTTTTTTTTGTCTTATAAAAGTCTAATCGTGTTACTTGTATGTCGTATCTATAAACTGTGAACTTAGGTTCTCTTGACTTTGTTTATGGTAGCCATACTGCTATATGATTTTTTAAGTCTCTTTACCATGTCAAATATCATGTTGAGCCATTCAAATAACACTTAATATAGTCTGAGAAACTACACAAGTATTTGCAGAAAAGAAAACAACATAGGAACTAATTTTACTTATACTCTTTATATACGTAATACATGTGAAATATACAAACTGCTTATTCAATCTGAATTATTTCATCTTGGGATGTAGCAGAACCAGAGGGACCGCCTAAATCCATGTCACCAGTGGTACTTGTGTTACCTCCAACTGATGACCTAAACCTCCTCCTACTAGGAGCTTCATCTGATATCAAGTGTGTAATAGTAGTTCCTTCGGGAAATGACCATTGAACAAGGCCCTCTAGTTGTTCAAATTTGTGGAGAACTCTCAAGGCCGATTTTATTATTTTCTCACACTCTTCCGTATGGCATTCGACAATTTCTTTGAATATCGCATTTGGCAATTGAACGAGATGCTCATTTAACATATCGACATATAGTTGTTCCAAATACCTGTACAAGTCTTCAATTGATCCATGAACTCGGCGCCTCATTATGAATTCCGTGATGATGGCCAATTCGTTCTGAATGTAATCAGCTGGTAATTCTTCTTTCAGTCGTCTAATGATCGCAATTGCTTGGATAAATTGAGATTGAGACTCAGACGTCTCCATTTTCGACTTCTTCAATATTTTGGGAAGCAAGTGACTGCTGAACTTATCACTTTTCAATAGTGCTTCTGCAAGCTTAGACTTCTTTTTTCTCTCAAAGGTTGATGGATTCATTTTCCTTTGAACAAACTGAATGATTTCAAAGACTTCACTCAATGAGTTTAGAAGTAGAGATCCACTCAAAGCAGATGGTATGGAAATGGCAGTGACTCTCGCGACAAGTACTATTGAAAGTGGGGACACTTCATAGCCTGGCCTCTCTGAATCATAGAAGCTCCTTAATAAATCCGCTAGTGACTCTTGAGATACCGATGGACGAGTTTTGGATAGGAGTTCCTTCAGATGATTCAATGTATTAGGCTTGTTTCCTGCAATCCATCTTTTCATGTCTTTGACTCCTTGTCTTAATGTCCACTTATCGAATCCCTTTTTATCCATTACAATCAAATCCATGAACTTTTGCATGTCTTCGTCACCCATGGTTTCTTCTCCAATGCCAACACAACCTAGACATAATACAACTACAAATGGAAAATAAAAATAACTGTCATCAACCTAATGATATACTCCATGACAATACTCACAACTTTAATACACGAATCTTGAACACCACTTCGAAGTATTGGACTGCAAAGTATCACATGATCTGCATCTATAACTCGTTCTTGGTATGCTCTAAAGTCACGCGACGGTAGAAGATTAAACCATGTAATGAATCTAAGGAAAGTGCCTAGACCAGCAACAGCGGCAGTGATGATTTGGCTAACAACTAGAGCTCTCATCGACCATTTATAATCAGAAACTCCATCACCACAAGACTTCAAGTCTTTAGAAACAAGCGAGCGACCTACGGTTTGGATTAGAACAACTGAACAGAGAAAAGAAATCATGCTCACACAAACATTGATCACAGTTTTGTATATCACATGAAATTGAGGGTCTGAATTGTAGGTACACAAATAACACTTCTGTAACCTATAGAACATACTCTTTTACCCCTTCGTCAGGTGACCTTTGATACCATCAACAGAAGCCTCTTTTTCGTTATGGACATATAAAGTGCAAAACCATAGTGTAATCAGTAATACAATCATGCTACACATGATTAAAATGTGTTCTGCACGAAACAAAATGATCACTCTGGTGTGCATTTGAATGCAAATATTGACAACAACAGTGATCACTAATATGCTCAAAGCGATCATGTTTGTGAAGCATTCGGAATAGCTGTACATTCCCAGGGATGGCATGAAGAATCCCATAGAATTGCACATCAAGGCAGTACCGGTAAGCTTAGATAATTGATCTTGAACACCTGGCATCGAAGTTGTTAGATCTACTGGAAGTTTTACAGCTATAGACAAAAGAGTCAAGGTGACGGAGTTTAGAGGGAAAAGTCGACAAGGTAGCCATCTCTTCCTATTGCGAAAGCCAGCAAAAATATCAGTAAGGATGAATAGTAAACATACCAAAGTAGCAACTGTTATGTACAAACCGATTATAGGCATTGGAGATGAATAGTTTGAATTATCTAACTTCCCATCTATGCAGTTATTGCCAAATCCCTCCATTTCCTTTTTCTTCTAGTTTCTCTACCTCTTGAGATATCTTGATTTGATCTTCTTTCATAAAGCTAATGATTGGTGATGAATTTATTTGGCATATATAATATTTAATCCAACCATTGCTCTTTGGTCTTTGCTTAACTGATGAGGACAAAAATTGAGCATTGTGTATATCGAATGAAGTTTTCGACTTTGTGAGGTATAAAGACAAAAGCGACACTCTAAGAAAATACTAAACCTTAATCAAAGAGTTTGTAGATTTGTCTCTTTTCAAACTGCTTTTCTACCACGGCTTCTCTAGATTAAGCAAGAAAATTTTGAGCATTACCCTCCATCCAAATTTCAACTAGCTATAGAATTTTCATTGATTTTGGTGGATTATATATTTTATGTAAAGCGTATTTGCGTATTTGAAATGTATCATCGATTATCAAAGTGGTCCTTTGCTGAATATCTAAGGTGGTAATGGAGTACTGTAGTGCAGCTTTTTCTGCTAGTGAAAATGAAGTGTTTGTCATTAATACACTGGATTGATGTATTTCCTATGAAGCTACATATTCATCTCAATGACTCTGACCTCTTTTTCTTTAATGCAC
Source organism: Stephania japonica (assembly GCA_039657345.1). Taxonomy (NCBI): domain Eukaryota; kingdom Viridiplantae; phylum Streptophyta; class Magnoliopsida; order Ranunculales; family Menispermaceae; genus Stephania; species Stephania japonica. The sequence goes on from CM077558.1 coordinate 53,234,442, forward strand.
ACATATGCAGTACATGGCAAGCTTAATTATACATTCAACTTACACAACTTGGATTCTTCACTTGTGCTTAAGCTATGAAGAATGTTTGCTTTCAACAGTCACACATTAGGAAGTTCGTCGGATACAAAATGAGTAATTGTAGTTCCGACAGGGAATGACCAAGGAACGAGGGGCTCTAATTGTTCCATTTTGCAAAGAAGTTTCAAGGCAGATTTCACAGTCTTCTCGTAGTCTTCGGCATTGCTTTCGATGATTTGTTTGAATATGGCATTTGGTAATTGAACCATAAACTCCTTAACTATCTCAACATACAGTTGTTCCATGTAGCCAAATAATGCATCAATGGATTCATAAGCTCAACCTTGTATGAAGTCTGTCATCATTGCCAATTCATCTCTTATGTAATCCGGACGCATGACTTCTTTTAGCTCTTTGATGATCCCAATTGCTTGTTCCAATGGAGATTGATTTCGAAATGCATCATTAATATTCCCAAACTTTTCGACAATTTCGTAGAAAAGGGTGTTAAAGTTGTCACGTGCCCATAATGCTTCCGCGAGCACATGTTTCTTCTTGTTCTCCAAGCTTGAAGAACTCATTTTCTGTCTACGAATTGAATGATTTCGAATACTTCATACAAGGAGCTTGATATAGACTCACTCAAAGCTGATGGTATACAAATGGTAGCAATTCTGTTGATAATTTTTGGAATTAAAAATAAAAACAGGAAGCTAAACAAAAACAGAGATGTTCTCTTTATTCTCATTTTTTTTTTTTTTAATGATGGAGTACACATTTATAAGCATTCACACTAACTGATTTTTTACTTGGTACACGCCATTAACAATAAATAGTTGAGTAACCACTTACTACCTTAACTCTAATCATGACACATGTCCCAAACTCATTCAAACTCATTCTAATTAAACTACCCAAACTCATTCAAACTCATTCTAACTAAACTACCTTGACTCTAATCATGACACACAATGTCACACATAACATTAATACCCATGCATCTGAATTTGAATCATATTCTAACATTCCCCCTTGATTCAAATTTCCTACAAGTGAAATAGAAAAATATAAATCAAACTTTTAAGTTTTGCAAAGCACGTCTCTTCGCATACTTCAATTCAATGGTTATTTGAAGCACTTCTCTTCAACTTTCTTAGAGCACTTCTCTCCATAAAACTCATATGTTGCACTTCTCATCGCTTGCTAAAAAAGATCTTCTTCGGGTTGACTCCACCAATTTTGTGTGCTCTTCTTTCTTTAACCTGCAATACTTTTGTACATGACCAAATTTCTTACAATTGTAGCACCGTGGCTTGCCTTTATGCCAACAATCATTTTCATCATGGTCCATCTTCTTGCAAAACACATTACTTCACACTTCTTGATTTCATGAAGCCCATGTCTACATGACGATGATGCACTTGCATCACCCGTCTTGGAGCACTTGTCTCCAAATAACCTCATATGATGCCCTTGTCATCACACTCTCATATCTTCTTCAGCGGTCATCGGCATCACGCACTCGCACTCTCATGTTGGAGCTTCCCGGAATCTGCCTTTGTCTTCACTTTCTTCGCAACACTTCTTCACGATCTATTTTTGCAGCACTTCTCCGCAAACTAGCCTTAAGATTGAACCGTCGACTCTGATACCATGTTGATAATTTTTGGAATTAAAAATAAAAACAGGAAGCTAAACAAAAACAGAGATGTTCTCTTTATTCTCATTTTTTTTTTAATGATGGAGTACACATTTATAAGCATCCACACTAACTGATTTTTGACTTGGTACACACCATTAACAATAAATAGTTGAGTAACCACTTACTACCTTAACTCTAATCATGACACATGTCCCAAACTCATTCAAACTCATTCTAACTAAACTACCCAAACTCATTCAAACTCATTCTAACTAAACTACCTTGACTCTAATCATAACACACAATGTCACACATAACATTAATACCCATGCATCTGAATTTGAATCATATTCTAACAAATTCTTACTAGAAGAACTATGGTGAGAGAGAAGACTTGATACCCTGGCCTTACTAAATCAAAGTGAGCTTTTAACTGGAGAAAAGGAAAATTTTCTTGATATGATGGAGGAATCTTTGATAGGAGTTTAATGAGTTGATTTAAGGCCTTGGTTTTCTCTGTCTATATTTTCATGTCATTCACACCTTTCCTTAATGTCCACTTATCCAATGCCATCTCTCCCTCATGAATTAAATCCTTAAATTCTTCAACTACTTCTTCATTCTGATTTTTATGACTATTGCGACAACTTCCAAAATATGATTTGAATTCTTTAATGAGCCACCCAAAAAACCCATCCAAATATGCAAATGGACATGCAACTAAGAAGGAAATTGAAATAACGAGCATTTCGATTATGAACCTCGAAAAGCAAACTACGTATAGCAAACAACTAAATTCAAATATTTGATTGCAAGCTATTATAGTTTTTACATCTTTAACACCATCTTGTAATTTTCCAAATTCATCAGTTAGCACACAACCAATCAAACTGAGTTGTCTGAAGGTGATGGCTAAACTTCCTGATATAATTGTGATGATTTGACTAATAACTATAGTCCTCATTGACCATTTATAAACAGATGGCGATTCTTCGCAGAATTCTAACTTTTTAGAAACCAGAGTTTGAAATGTGACCTTGAATATAACAACTGGACAAATCACACATAATACAGTTATAAATTTACTCAACGGCCGTCTGCAAAGCATAAACTGAGGGTTGGAATTATAACTCCACAAATAGCTCAGCTTCAACCTGTGTAGCATGCTTTTTTGCCCTTCACAAAGTTTTCTTTGATGCAATCACGAGAAAACTCATTGTCTTTATGGATTTCTAAAGCTGAGTACCAAAGCGCCATTAGTAAAATCATCATGCAACACAAGACTATAATGTGTTCGGCTCGAAACAAAATGATCACACCAGTGTGCATCTGAATGCAAATATTGACAACAATTGTAACCACAAATATGCTCAATGCAACCATGTTACTGAAGCGTTCAGATTCCCTATAAGTTCCTAGGGAAGGCATGCAGAAGCCCATGCATATGCATATCAAAGCAGTACCAGTAAGCTTAGATAATTGATCTTGAACACGGGGCATCGGACTTGTGAGATCGAGTGGAAGTTTTATGGCTACAGAAAGAAGTGCCAGGGTGACTGAATTGAGAGAAAAGAACTTACAAGAAAACCATCTCTTTTTATTTCGAAAACCAGCAAAAACGTCAAGAAGAATGAAAAATAAACATACCAAAGTGGCCCTGTTATGTATAAGCCAATCAAAGGCACCGGAGCAGAATAACTCGAATCATCTAATTTTCCATCGACACAGATCCCCATTTCCTCCTTTCTCTTGCTGTTTATTGAGCTGCCTCGTTTTGAATTATTACTTGTTTTTATGTTCTATAATACTTGGTTGAATCTATATGCATTTAATCAATGGTCTTATACAAGTTGGTTAACTAATTTTTTTTATCTTTTGTTTGTTCTTTTTTAATCTATTTTTAAATAACGATCCTCATTGACATTGTAATATAATTACAAATTTCTCCATCTGCAAGTTGCTTCCCACTTGCGTTGGTTTTTCCTTGTCTTTTAAAAATCTTTAGTATTGTGACTTGTTCCAAGTAATGAACTGGGAACACATTGTTTCTTGATTTTAAAATATAGTCATGCTTTTTTACCCAAAAAAAATGTATAGTCATGCTTATCTATGAGTTTCCTTTTGGGCCTCTTTACTTTGTCAAATATCATATTTTCAACCATTTAATCACTTTTCTTTAGTTAGAGAAAGTACATAAGTATTTGCCAAGCAAACAACATTGATTTTCTTAACATTTTCATACATATAAAGCATATCGCGAACTCATTCAACCTCAATTATCTCATCTCGGGCTGTTTTAGAATCAGATTGATTACCACAATCCCTGCCAATGTTATGCATGCTACCAGCAGCTGTCATGAAACTCTTCATGGCAGTACCTTCATCTGATATCAAGTGAGAAATATTAGTTCCCTCAGGAAAAGACCATGGAACAACGCCCTCTAACTGTTTGATTTTGCTGAAAATTTTCAAGACCGATTTTATCCTTTTCTCACACTCTTCCGGATGACATTCGACAATTTCTTTGAATATTGCATGTGGCAATTGAATAAGATATTCAATTGAAATATCAACAAATAATCGTTCTAAACACTCGTATAAGTCTTCAATTGATCCATGAACTTGGTGGTTCAGTATGAATTCTGTGATGATAGCCAATTCCTCCCGAACATAATCAGTGGGAAGTTCTCTTTTTAATCCTCTTAGGATCTCAATTGCTTGGGCCAACTGAGAATCGGATTCAGAATCAGATTCTGGCATCTTCATTGTCAATTTCTTCATTATTTTGGGAAGCAAATGTCTACTGAACTTATCGCTTTTCAATAATGCTTCTGCAAGCTTAGTCTTCTTTTTATTCTCAAAGGCTGGACTCATTTTCCTATCAACAAATTGAATGACTTCGAAGATTTCACTCAATGAGCTTAGCAGTAGAGATCCACTTAAAGAAGACGGTACGGAAATGTCGGTGATTCTTGCAACAAGTACTAATGAAAGTGTGGACATTTCATAACCTGGCCTTTTTGAATCACAAAACTTTCTTAACAGGTGTGCTAGTGACTCATGAGATACTGTCGTCGGAGGAGTTTTTGATAGGATTTTCTTCGAATGATTTAATGAGTTGGGCTTGTTTCCTTCAATCCATCTTTTCATGTCTTTCACTCCTTCGTGTAATGTCCACTTTTCTAGTCCCCTTTTTTCATTTTCAATCAAATCCTTAAATTTTTCTATGTCTTCATCATGTCTGATTTTCTTTTTAAAATATTTATTTCTCAAAGATAATAACACAACCACATAGGGAAACATGACCAGAAATGCTATCCACTTCATGAAGAAGTTCATGACAATCTTTACAACTGTTGCACAGGAATCCTGAATGCCACTTCGCAATATTGGATTTCGAAGAATCACATAATCTGTATCTTTAAATTCTTCTTGATACGCTTTGAAGTCACGCGAGGGTAGAAGAATAAAACCATGTAAGGAATCTAAGAAATGTGCCAAGACCAGCAACAATAACAGTGACGAGTTGGCTAACAACTACAGCTCTCATTGACCATTTATAATCAGGAACTCCATATGCACAAGGCTCCGAGACTTTAGGAACAAGTGATCCTACTGCACTTAGGATTATAACAACTGAACATAGAGTGCAAATCATGCTCACAAAAACATTATACACAGTTTTGCAGATCATATGAAATTGAGGGTCTGAACTGTAACTATACAAGTAACACATTTGTAGTATGTAGAACATACTTTTTCGCCCATTTGTAAGGCAATCTTTGATACTGTCAATAGAAGCCTCTTTTTCATTGTGGACATATAAAAAGCAAAACCATAGGGTCATCAGTAATATGATCATGCTACACAAAATCAAATTATGTTGGACTCGAAACAAAAAGATCACGCCAGTGTGCATTTGAATGCAAATGTTGACGACAACAGTGACTGCTAATATGCTCAAAGCGATCATGTTTGTGAAGCATTCGGAGTATGTGTTCGTTCCAAGGGATGGCATGAAGAATGCCATGGAATTACATATTAAGGCTGTACCGGTAAGCTTAGATAATTGATCTTGAACACCGGGCATCGGACTTGTAAGATCTACCGGAAGTTTTACGGCTATAGACAGAAGAGTCAAGGTGACTGAATTGAGAGAGAAAAACCGGCAAGGTAGCCATCTCTTTCTATTGCGAAAACCAACAGAAACATCAACAAGAATGAAAAACAGACATACCAAAGTGGCTGCTGTAATGTATAAACCGATCAGAGGCATTGGAGAAGAATAGTTTGAATCGTCTAACGCTCCATATGCACATTTATTGACTTTCTCCTCCATTCTTTCTCCTTTGAATTTCTCTAATTCTTGAGGTATCTAAATTTGATCTTCATTTGATCTAGCCGGCCAGTACTGATAAGGTTTAAGAGGCATGTATAATATATTAGCCAACCTGTCCAATGTGCTAATTTGGCTCTTTGTTTAATTTGATGAGGACAAATGATGCTTTGAATCTATCGAAAGGGACTTTTGATTGTGAGATTAAAAGAAATAGTCAACAGTATTAATGCTCAAAGAAAACTTAAATTCATTAAGAAAATGTTGGGAAGAAAACCTTGCGGGACTCGCCGCTCACCCATGTAGACTGAAGGAATACTTTCTCTGCTCCACCATTTATCAATTGATGAAAATTTGGTTGAAAGAGTTATATAAGTCATTGTTCTTTTTACCACATATGGCTAATTAGCAGCTCATTTGAAAATATTGATTGTTGCAAATCAATGAGTTATATAAGCTTTTTGAATATCTATTTTTTCCTTTCAAATACTGAATGTCTAGCCAGTAGCAAAAGAAGATTGTTAAAGCGGGGCGATTCCAATGAAAAGTATATTTTCATCATTTTTATCTGAAATCCTACTTATTTAGTATGTAGACCTTTATAATGCTAAGGCAGAGAACCTATAGGAATATTTGAAATGCTATTCATGAACTCCAATTACAGTTAGTCAATGATCTTAAGAAAGTTTAGAGTGAAAAATGATGAAACAGATGAATCTTCGGTAACAACACAATCGTATACCTCATTTTAATCTGCACACTATTTCAAATTCTCTAAAAAACAAAAAGACTGGGAAACAAATTATGGAGATTGTTCCTTTTAAAGAAAGTGAAAGCATTCTTCAAAACAAAGATTAAAAATGAGTCATTGAAAGAGTAAGATATGAATGCTACTTTGTACAACTGATCAAGCATTATCAACTACCTTATTCTACATATATGGATTACTTCATCTCAAGTGGCTGTGAGAATGGAATTATCACTGAAGGCTCCCACGGATTGCTAAGTGTTGTGAGTCGAACCGATGCTACTTTCAGACACAACGCTTCTGTCACTAGTCATGACAGGGAAGGAAAATTGATGATCTTCTTCGGGCATCAAGTGAGATATCGCGGTGCCAGAAGGGAATGACCACTGAACTAGATCCTCTAATAATTGTTCCATTTTGCAAAGAACTTTCAAGGCAAACTTTACTTTCTCCTCGTATTCTTCAGCATGGCTTTCGATGATTTCTTTGAATATTGCATTTGGCAATTGAACAAGATGTTCGTTCAACATGTCAATGTATAGTTGTTCTATGTATCCATACAACTCATCAATGGATCGATAACCTCGTACTAGTAGAAAGTCTGTCTGTGATCGTAGCCAATTCCTTCTGTGAGCATTGACTTCTTCCTGTTCTCAAAGCTTGAAGAACTGATTTTTCTATCAACAAAATGGATGACTTCAAAGATTTCATCCATTGAACTCAATAAACTTCCACTCAAAGATGGTATAGATATAGTAGCAATCCTTACAAGAAGAACAATAGGAAGAGAAGACATTTCATAACCTGGCCTTGCTAAATTGTAGTGAGCCTTTAAATGCTGCATGGGGGTTCACACTTTTGTTTTTCTCTATCCATCTCTTCATGTCCTGCACGCCTTTCCTCAATGTCCACTCATGCAGCAATAGCTCTCTTTCGTTAATCAAATCCTTAAATTCTTCTTCTACGTCTTCATCGTTCTTTTTGCTAGGATCGTTCTTGCAACAACTATCACAATCTGATCCCATTTGTGTAAAGCACCCCGAGGCGTTGTGTTTCGACCCGGCTATGTGCACCCCACATATTACTAAGGGCAAACCACTTTTTTTTTTTTTTTTTCCCAAAATGCGATTCTTCCTTCTCACGTTTCAAACACCTCCTCGGACCACCGGCGACGCAAACTTACAATTTCGGAGTCCACTATCATCGTAAGAGTCGTTTCTTCATCGTCCTCGTTGGAAAAACATGTTTCTCCACTGTTTTGAATGCATATTATAGGGTTTGAACAAAAAAAATTTTGGGCATTGTTTGTTTGCGTTGTTCGCTGGCTATTTACCATAAAAATTGAGGATGGACGTATAAGAGCTACGAGTGTGTAAGATTGAGAGGTATTTCTTGAGTTTTCATTCAATTTTTGTATTTTTTTTCGTGTTCAAACCAAGGATTCCGCCTCTGGTTCGGCCTCCCAGGGCCAAACAAAAGGTTTTTGCTCGGTTTGTCGAGGTCGATTGAAACATGTCTGTTCGGCCATAGGTGACCGAACATACATTTGTTCAAACCAAGTTCTAAACACTACAATGTGGTTCGGTCATCAAATACTGATTAACAAGCATTGTTCGGTCACCTTCAACCGAACAATGCACTGTCAATCGGTCATGTGTCACCGATCAAGCGTCGACCATCGACAACGCACAAATCGACCAAAATATTAGATCAAAAACAATTACGAACACATACACAACTATAAAAATTGTTCAAAAACAGTAAAAAAAACTGTTAAAACATCCATATTAATACCCTAAATCGACCACGTTAGTCGTCGATTGTATGGTGACCGCAACCGAAGCAAAACGAAGCAAGACCTAGGGTGAGTGAAGATAAACAATGGAGAAACATGATTTTCCAAATGAGGAAGATGAAGAAATTGACTCTTACGATGATAGTGGGCTTCGAAATTGTAAGTTTGCGTAGACGGTGGTCGGAGGTGACGTTTGTGAGGGGGGCACAACGTGAGAAGGAAGAAGAAGGAAGAAGGGCATTTTGGAAAAAAAAAAAAAAAAAAAAAAAAAAAAAAAAAAAAAAGTGGTTTGCCTTTAGTAATTTGTGGGGTGCACATAGCCAGGACCGTTGTATTTTAGTTGTTGTTGTCCATAAAATGCTTTGATGAAACAAATAATTATTTAGTTTATATAGAAAAAAATATTGGCAGACTAATGGGCTTGTGGATATTGGACTCAGGACAGCCAAAGACAGGCCCGGCCCGACTCGAGCCCACGCAAGGTCATTCCATATGAATAGGTTTAAATTAGTCAATCATCAGGTTTCCTAGAATTTTTTTTTTTTTGGTAGGATCCTACACTGATTTTTGCAAAACCTAGGTATGTAGGATTCAATCTTAGGAGCTGGGACCACTCTTTATTAAGGGTTGTAAGGGCATTTTTTTTTTTTGTAGGAGTTTTAAGGGGCATTTCAACTATGACCAATCTACTAACTTTCTAGGTATATAACTTTCTAGGTTCATCAAAGCATCTCAGTGAGATGGTAAAGACATTACTTGCCTAAAAAGCAAGACTTCATGAGATCATGGTTCGATTCCCACTTGATGTCAAAAAATATGTCCTAATTAACGTACAACAACAATAACAACAACATACCTTTGTTTTGGCACTTGAAAATAGAGACGCCTCCACTCGAGTTACATCACTGTGTAGATGTTGCATGTTCAATTTCACACCCCTTCCCCGCAATATGCATGTCTTTCTGTACAAGTGTATAAAAAAAATCGTAAGTTATGAACTTAAGCTTTATATATTGACAATCTAAATAGAAATGACACGATCCGTTTGACGAAAGAAAATCACGATAATGTAACAAGGCCTCGGACATCAAAACACAAAACGTTCTCTATCTTGTAAGAACAAAAAAAAAGAAAAAAAGAATGACCCATCACACATGTAGTCGTACTCTAAGATACTTTTGGTTTTTGAAAAAAAAAATATAAATGATACTTTCCGCCCTAATCCAAGATAAATTAATGATTAAATTAACAGTAGCCTTAAAAGTTGTTTTTTATGGAATTTGTCGAATCAAAGTAATTAAAGAAGTTGAAAAAGTTGAGCACCACATGATTATCAAAAAGAAAACTACTCACAAATGTTGTAGCACATATTGACGTGCCCTCTCGACCCTAGGGGTCTCTATGCCACTCGTGGTTCTTGCACTTGCGAATTTTGAGGCAACGGACGGATTCGAGCACCGGCATTGCTCCGGGATGAGTGTTGCTCTTGCGACATATTTCTTTGTACCTAATTTGTCTACCGAGTCTGTGATTTTTGATCTAAACAAGATTTTCTGATTTTTTTTTAGATCAAAGTCTATATGGAATTAATGCAAGGGAGCAAAAGCGAGGTTTTTGCAACGAAAAAAATATTGTCGTATTGAGTTCCCGATATGTGCCCTGACAACTCCGTTTACTGTTACAACTATATTCAGAAACTGCTTACGAAACCCACATAAGATGCGTGCTTGTTAATGTCCCTTTATTTGTGCATCATTTTATGCGTTCACGCATCTCGATGTTAGTCTAAGGAATGCAAACTAATCTTATCTTGCGCGAGTTTCAAGTCCGGGCAACATGTAGTTGTAGTCGAAATCAATTTTGTAATAATTATCTACAACGTGGCTTTTTCTTTGGTGATGTGGCTTTTTTTTATAAAAGCTAAAATATATATTTAATTTTTTTTGGTAGGAAAATATATATTTAATTAAATTAATGATTTATCGTCTCTTTTTTTTTGAAGTCTAATAGACAATTTCATGCTTGCCCCATAAAGAGTTAATTTTGTCCTAATTACAAGCTCACGAAAAGTAATTACAAGCTTATTGATGCTCAATGGACAGACCTAATCAGTCAAAGTAGACCCATAAAACTTGGGTGGGTCGACATAGCGAACTCATAGTCTACTAATAAATAAATAAATAAATAAACAATATGAAATAAATAGTATTGAAGAGAAAAAACCATAGTTTAAAAAGCTACCAAAATAAATCATAGTAAATATTGATCATATTTGTAATATATATAGTATAACGATTTACTATAGTCAAATAAAAATACCATATTCCATTCTTATATTTTATTGCGCATAAAATACAAATTTTACTTTTAGTTATTTTACAATATTAATGTGCACTGTGTTTTACTACGGACGTTGGGTTAGGGACTCCATCTCCTTCAAAAACACACAATCAGTAAAGGGTGTGCAATCCTTTATAGTTGGAGCGTGACTACCGTCATTGTGTTTGAATGAATGTCCATATGGACTCACACCTTTGCATGAGTTCCCATTGTGTTTGAATGAATGTCCATATGGACTCACACCTTTGCATGACTTCCCATTGTGTTTGAATGAATGCCCATATGGACTCACACCTTTGCATGAGTTCCATTCGCAGGAGGAATATGAGGATTCGACGACGTTGTTGGGTAGGCTGAAGCAATATATTTTAGATAAAATATCCCTTACGAATGGCTCCGGTGTGCTTAACTCCTCATCAGCACCATCATTGTTGCCATGCAGCTCAAGCATACCGGCACCCGCTGCCGCTTTCCATGACATGTCTGTTCCTCCAGGCAGCAACCAGGGTATGATACTTATTTACAGTGTACATGGTTAGTTTTTCTTGGTTCATATTTAACTTCTAACGGCTCTATAGAGACTTCAAGAAGTCGCATTTTGTCTAAGTAGATTAAAAACAACATGATTGATATTGACATTAAATATCTTCCTCTTTTCTTTTTGTCTCACTGGATTCTGATGATACCAACCTACTTGCAGGGAATAACCAAAATCTTAATCAGTTTGATTTTGGGTCTAATTTGGGAAAGGGCTTCGGTTCATCTGTGGCGCTTTCAATCATTCCAGAACAAAGAGCTTTGAACTCAGACTCAGTAGACTGCGATTCATCTTTTCTAGCTCATGATCCTTCATTGCTTGCTGAAGTCCGTGGGAATTCGGCAAATACAATTTATCAAAATGGCACATTGGCTTCGAACAATGTTCGACGGCTTAAGCATCAGATTCCAAACTCTCAGCAGTCTCGAAATCAAACTACGCAGCAAAATGTGCCATTTGAACTGAATCAACAGTCAAGACTTAGGACTTTCAACAATTCCTGAAAACAGTTCTTTGAACTCAGACTTCTCAGACTGTTACTCATCCATTCCAGCACAGGCTCCTCCAGTGGTTGCTGCAGTCCGCGGACCTTCACAGAATACAATTTGTCAAAATAGCTCATTGGCTTTTTTGAACAAGGCGCAACAGTTTGGGCAGCAGGTTCTGAACTCTCAGCAGTCTCAACATCAAACACTTCAGCAACATGTACCACTTGAAGTGAACCAACAGTCAACACTAGGCCTTCCTGCAATTCATGTACACGAACCTCAATACCCATACTCATATTGGATTCCATCTATTCCAGTACAGGCTCCTTGGTTGGTCCATGAGCTCTATGGAATGCCATCATATACAACTTATCAAAATAGCAGATTGGCTTCAAACAACGTGCAACAATTTGAGGAGCAGGTTCCAAGTTTTCAGCAATATGTACGTGCCATATCAAATGAATCAGTTTCAACAACTTGATCCTCATCAAAACGTCGGCCTATCTTCCATGTCTGAGGGAGTCAACACTCCAATGTCACTTGACCAGAATTATCTTCAATTAGCGCCACAGTTACTGCCCGGACCTTCCCGGATTGGACCTAGTCCTTTGAAAAGTTCCTTTGCTATGCGCACTGAGATTGACATTTTTGGACAGCCTCAAGGCCTGCAAAAAGATGAAGATTTAGGTGAGAACTGCATTCATTCTTTGAAAGAAGTCAAGTCAGTCATAAAGCATGAAAATTATGAAGAATCTCAGCAGCTGAATGTACCTTCATATTCTGAAAGTGAAACAAAAGGTGCAGAGATTGACAATCTCTGTGCAACTCAAGTTCAAATAGACTGTCCTGTGTCTAATGAACATTATTGTGAAACGGAGCCTGTTGATGACCCAGCTTCATCGAAAGAGCCAATCATTGGCACTCAACAAGAGAACGCTGAAATGGATTTGGAGTATGATCATGCCAAGAGTCAGATTGTAGAAGATACCGTTGAACCATGTTCGGAGAACACTGCTGGAGAAATTCCTGAGGAGTCGGAGGAAAAGGTTTTGTCATTGATAGACACGTTTGTTGAGGTTAGTTTTTTTATTATTCCTTTTATCTCTCCTATCTATATAGAGTAGAAACACAGATTAGCTAGAATCAGTATACATTGTTTTATAAAACATCTTGAAAGCTAACTACTACGAATACACAGATTAAGTGTTATTTTATTGTGCATAAAATACAAATTTTACTTTTAGTTATTTTACAATATTAATGTGCACTGTGTTTTACCACGGACGTTGGGTTAGGGACTCCATCTCCTTCAAAAACACACAATCAGTAGCGAGTGTGGAATCCTTTATAGTTTGAGTGTGACTACCCTCACATATACAACCCATAATAATGTGTTATCAGGATTAATAGTTTTCATGATGAATCCTTTAACGAAATATGTACAGAGAATGATATATTTCATTCATAGCAAAAAAACGGTTACAGATCGGTTGCTAAGGCGAACTTGAGATAAACCATAGGTGGAAAGCAGAGAAAAAGAGGCCGGGCATAGCTAGGTCTATACCCCTTCTGTGTGAAGACATTTTATCCGTTCATATCGAAATTGCCTTTTTTTTTTTTAAGTCATGTAGAGAAAAAAAAAATCTTTGAAGACAATTCTTGTAGTTGCATTTTGATTTCTTGCCTTTTCAATTAATTTGGGATTGAGGCTTTGTTGTTGTTCCCTTCTCAATCAATATTACAATTCTATTTGTATTTTATTCTCTTACTGACCCTCACTCAACCCTTTCAAACCACATAAACTAGTTTCATAGTGATTTCAGATTCAATGTGTTCTTGACCTGCTAGTGTAAGCTCTGAACTATGAAAGGCTGAAAATGCAGCAATTAACTTTGGTTAGAAGATAACCATATATTCTATGCCATGTTAAAGTAAAAATTAAAGTCCCCCTAAGTGATTCAATTAAGCATTAAATTAGTTAAACAGTAAACAGAAATAAAACTTGAATTGAACGTAAAAGTTATTTGGTGTCAAAGATACAACTTAGTATGCTATATATATACAACCAAGTAACCTTCCTCTATACATGCGAGAAAACAAATCAAGAAACTTAACCTCCTTTATTGCTAGAGCACATAGAGATTCAAGCATATATCCAATCCAATTGTGTCAACCACCTCCGCTGAAATTGCTAAGACCTGATGATCAACAAGAAAATGAAAATATAGTGTCAGATTCAAAAAGAAAGAAAAAGAAAGAAATTTTGTGCGACAACATGGGCCGTGGCTAATCTAAAATCAACAACAATCCATAAGGTGCTTGTTTCATAATATCTAACATTGTTCCCAAATTTGAAAAGTGAAACAAAGTATATAATTGAGCCTCACCTGATTCTGTAGTAACAGTGATCACTGCACTGGTACTTTCTTTCCCTTTCTATCCTCTTGTTCAGTACAATTGATGGAGTCATCTTCATCAGCAGCAAATAATGTTTAACAAATTGAACAGCTCTATGGCACAATTTAAACTGTGCGAGGAAATATAAGTCGCGAGCAGTCCACTCCTTGGTAACCAGTTTTTGGGGTTGAGTTAAGCCCAATGACTTCATAATGGTATCCGGGCTGTTCAGTCTTAGGACCAATGCAGCAGATGAGTTAGCTTTATGGTTCTATCATTAAGCAGCGGGGCGAGCTGTGTGGCTCAAGCTCTGGCTCTAGGGGGGAGCTCTAAAACACATACCGACATTTTGTATCAACTTTTTTCATTGATAGCTTTTCCTAGCAGGAAACATACCGGCATTTTGCATCAACCGAGCTTAAATCAGGATCCGTAGCATTCAACGAAAATTTTTGTTTCCAGTAGAGTCCAAGCAGCCATTCTGGAGCAGAATATGACCAGTAGAGTCCATAGCCATCTGTGGGCTCTTCTTTACTCAACAACTATCCCTCACTTGGTTCATGGAGATGGTATAGGATCATCGCAGTAGAGTGCTTTGCTCGGCGTAAAGTATCAAATTGATAACTGTGATTTACACAAAATGTCAGAAATTCTTCCCTGGTCTCAATGAACTTCTTGCATAGATTTCCGTCTTCATTTCTATGGTCGAAAGCCAAATCATTCACCTCAGCCTGAAGGACACAAAATCAAGAAATTAAAAGAGAAGCAACTTCAAGAAAGTGCATATAAGCAAATGAAAATAAAGAAGAAATGTATTTGGAACAATATCACATAAGGTAATCATTTATGAAAAAAATAATTGTTAAATTACCTGTAAAAATATATGTTTCTTCCTGTACTTGGTTGGGGGTTTCTCGCAATCACTAAGGTCTTGCTCTTTATTATAACATCTGCAGCAACAAAAATAAATAAATCATTGCTTCCCACTTTTCCAAAAACTCTAAGAAAAACGAAAAAAAGGTTCCAATTCGATCCTGATCTAAGAAAGCCACTCCTAACACATGAAAGAATGGTTTATTATCAAAATTGCTACAAGCTAAAGCTTGATATTGCTAAAAACATAAGGGGAGGACTGAGAAAGGGAACATGTTGGAAAAAAAAAAAAAAATTATGTCAAGCTTACTCGTCGCAAAGCACATAATGCTGGCATTGATTGCAGAACCACCGCTTTCCAGAAGAAATTGTCTTGGAACATAGTGCGCAGGAAAATTTAAGGTGCAGTAATAGTAAATTCTTTTTGTCCTTCTTTATGTTGATGTAGCTTCCAAACTACAGAAAAATCGAATGCACAAATCAGTAGCCTATTTACAGATATAAAAAAAAAGCAATAGAACTGATAAAAGTTTCAGATAAGAACTGAGATTGCAATTGAGAGAGCTAAAAAATAAATGTTTGGGCGACAATATGAAGAATTGAGTTTAATAATGAAGAAAATTGGATACATAATATGATGCATTTAATGAAAAGAGTGAAGATGACAGATACTATTAAAGAGGCACGATTTTTGAACCATTACAAGATAGTCTAATTAATAGATGGAGAAAATGTAATCATATGATAACTATTCATAAAGCATAATTTTATTTGTACTTTTACTATTGAATTGCCACAAATGCATATTTCCTTATTTCTCAGCAATGGAAGGATTAGCTCTCAAAACAATACAAACAAAAAGCAGAAAGGAAAATTTTGAGGAGGAACATTACTTTTTTCATGAGCAGAATATCCTTGGCTGAGTTCTCATATGAATCAGGTCTCGAAGAACTAGATTTTTTTCTCTTCCTACTTGTGAAAGCTTTCCTTTCGCCTCTTTCTTCTAGTTTCTTGACAGAATCGATTACAATGTCAGTTATATTCGGAAAATAGCCACCTTCGAAATACGGCAGATTGGCTGCTGTCACTTTATCCTCACTGTGAGGCCCATAAAAGTGCTCATATAAGTAAGAAAAAGCAACCACAATGTTTCCTTTGATCGCCTTTTCTATCATAAACTGATACCTGCACATTGAGCACATTATAAAAAATTGATGCAAATGTTTTTGAATGTAACATGTTAGGGAAAGAGTGGAGAGATAGAGTTACCAATTTTGTAGCTTTCCGGTAGTAGGTATATTCTGATAATCCGGATGACAATAAAAGATATAGTCGTCTTTTTTCTTAGGAGGACATACCCATATATGACACTTAGTCAAACCTTGTTTTTTGCAGTAGTCCAGGTATCCAAGCTGAAACACAATATGGACAACATCAGATAGAGAAGTGTTGAGAAGCGCACAATTCTAAAAAAACTAGAAGTAATATTTAAATTACCAGAAGTTCATGGAAAACAAAGGTTCTAAGAGCTTCTCCATTCACAGTTTTTATTTGTGGTCTCAAATATTTGACAGAATCAATATACGAAATATAAACAGTGTCTTTATTTGGGTAGTCGCATTCCGGACCATATTCTTGGGCAAACATTGCAAAGAGGATTACATCAACTTGCTCAATCTTCTGAAACAGTAAAATGACCTGAATTGAAAAATAAACTTCGTTAATAACCATGGGGAGAAAATGCAAATTTGCCGCAAAAATATTCAAGGCAAATCATACCTTTGACTTGTAGGGGAATTCTTGAGGGTAATTTTCTCGTTGAAGAACATTCCAAAACCTCTGGTTCACTTTACAACTCTTGTCAACGCTGCAAACCACCCGGACAGTAAGACCTTCTGCTCCTTCTACCTGGTGATCAAGAAATTTGAAACATCGATCGATCAAATGGACAATGTAACTAGTCCTGTTAATCAGATAAATAAGAATGCACACGTACACAAAAAAAAACTAGTTAAAATTATTTAAATAGTGAATGGAACATTACATCAGTTAAGTTCTTTCCTAGAACATCTGCCCTTTCTCGTCTCTCTTGCTCAAGACTAGCAAATAATTTCCTCTCTATATGATCACTGAGACTTGTTCTTGGCAATTCTTTTGCACCCGGTACAGCACTCGGTGGCAAGGGAACACGCTCTCCATGTTGAAACTCTTGTATGTAGCATTTCGGACAAGTATAGTCCGGTTCTTCCTCCTTGTTCTTCATATCATTTAAGAGAGCGCAAATATGATGCTGCCAGCCTCCACATTTAGCACACTCCACCCACTGAAGATAAGAGAAACAAACACTTAATCACATTTCTATGGCACAATAAAATTCAGATTTGTTATGCAATGATAATATCACTGAAAGTAGGGAAGGGAAGAATTCTGATCGTACCTTCTCTTCTAGTGCCTTATGAACCTTCTCTACCATTTTGCCCTTGGGAATGGTTTTACAATTGTTTTTTCCACTGTAGCAATCTTTGCAAAGAAAGAACTTCTTATTGTTCTTCATTCCAGAGTGATACTTGGTGTCTTTCTTGATGCATCCACCACAATGTAAGCATAAAATTGGGACCGGACGAAAAAAGTAACTTGATAGATCGCACAATCTACATCTGTACTCATTTGATTGAGTACTTGTTGCATAGCTTCTCTTTGTGTTATTCTGTTCAAAACAAATACATTAGCTCATCAAACTCAATTTAAAATGAAACCTTGCTAGTTAAGCTAGTTTAGAAGGAAAAGTGAACTAAAAAGTTTTATAAAACAATGTATACTGATTCAAGTTCCTTAATTAGTATAAGCTCTAGCTAATCTGTGTATTCGTAGTAGTTAGCTTTCAAGATGTTCTGTTTATTCTACCAGCTTTCTACTCTATATAGATAGGAGAGATAAAAGGAATAATCAAAAAACTAACCTCAACATTAACTTGCCGAAGACTTGCAATGTGCACTTCAATTTGCTCCACGGTGAACGTGTCTATCAATGACAAAACCTTTTCCTCCGACTCCTCAGGAATTTCTCCAGCAGTGTTCTCCGAACATGGTTCAACGGTTTCTTCTACAATCTGACTCTTGGCATGATCATACTCCAAATCCATTTCAGCATTCTCTTGTTGAGTGCCAATGATTGGCTCTTTCGATGAAGCTGGGTCATCAACAGGCTCCGTTTCACAATAATGTTCATTAGACACAGGACAGTCTATTTGAACTTGAGTTGCACAGAGATTGTCAATCTCTGCACCTTTTGTTTCACTTTCAGAATATGAAGGTACATTCAGCTGCTGAGATTCTTCGTATTTTTCATGCGTTATGAGTGACTCGACTTCTTTCAAAGAATGAATGCAGTTCTCACCTAAATCTTCATCTTTTTGCAGGCCTTGAGGCTGTCCAAAAATGTCAATCTCAGTGCGCATAGCAAAGGAACTTTTCAAAGGACTAGGTCCAATCCGGGAAGGTCCGGGCAGTAACTGTGGCGCCAATTGAAGATAATTCTGGTCAAGTGACATTGGAGTGTTGACTCCCTCAGACATGGAAGATAGGCCGACGTTTTGATGAGGATCAACTTGTTGAAACTGATTCATTTGATATGGCACACATTGCTGAAAACTTGGAATCTGCTCCTCAAATTGTTGCACGTTGTTTGAAGCCAATCTGCTATTTTGATAAGTTGTATATGATGGCATTCCATAGAGCTCATGGACCAACCAAGGAGACTGTACTGGAATAGATGGAATCCAATCTGAGTTTGGGTATTGAGGTTCGTGTCCATGAATTGCAGGAAGGCCTAGTCTTGACTGTTGGTTCACTTCAAGTGGTACATGTTGCTGAAGTGTTTGATGTTGAGACTGCTGAGAGTTCAGAACCTGCTGCCCAAACTGTTGCGCCTTGTTCAAAGCCAATGAGCTATTTTGACAAATTGTATTCGGTGAAGGTCCGCGGACTGCAGCAACCACTGGAGGAGCCTGTGCTGGAATGGATGAGTACCAGTCTGAGAAGTCTGAGTTCAAAGAACTGTTTTCAGGAATTGTTGGAAGTCCTAGTCTTGACTGTTGATTCAGTTCAAATGGCACATTTTGCTGCATAGTTTGATTTCGAGACTGCTGAGAGTTTGGAATCTGATGCTTAAGCCGTCGAACATTGTTCGAAGCCAATGTGCCATTTTGATAAATTGTATTTGCCGAATTCCCACGGACTTCAGCAAACAATGAAGGATCATGAGCTAGAAAAGATGAATCGCAGTCTACTGAGTCCGAGTTCAAAGCTCTTTGTTCTGGAATGATTGAAAGCGCCACAGATGAACCGAAGCCATTTCCCAAATTAGACCCAAAATCAAACTGATTAAGATTTTGGTTATTCCCTGCAAGTAGGTTGGTATCATCAGAATCCAGTGAGACAAAAAGAAAAAAGGAAGATATTTAATGTCAATATCAATCATGTTGTTTTTAATCTACTTAGACAAAATGCGACTTCTTGAAGTCTCTATAGAGCATGCAATTTTTTTTCCTATGTCCATATAATGAAGGTATCATTTAGTTTCCTTTTGAGTGCATTTACGACAAATTCGTGCCAAGGTCGATCGATAATATTCCTAACATAGATATGTAGAAATTCATTAAGGAATTTCTCTTTGCTTTTTGAAACTAATTAATACGAATTCACAGACAAGAAAAAGCTGCATTCAAAAACTAACGAAAACACAAACATACCAGCACACAATGAGTAATTGTGCATCATATTCCGCTCCATGCGTTGAACACCGCCGTGGGAAGCCCCTCCATTGAATCCCGAGGCATGTCCATTTTGAAAACGTACTGCAAAGGGAGATATAAAAAGCCGTTAGAAGTTAATTGCCGACGATAAATATGAACCAAGAAAAACTAACCATGTACACTGCAAATAAGTATCATACCCTGGTTGCTGCCTGGAGGAACAGACATGCCATGGAAAGCGGCAGCGGGTGCCGGTATGCTTGAGCTGCCTGGCAACAATGATGGTGCTGATGAGGAGTTAAGCACGCCGGAGCCATTTGTAAGGGATATTTTATCTAAAATATATTGCTTCAGCCTACCCAACAACGTCGTCGGATCCTCATATTCCTCCTGCGAATGGAACTTATGCAAAGGTGTGAGTCCATATGGATATTCATTCAAACACAATGTAAACAAAAGTTGTGAAACTATTGTATAACTAATTAGTTTAGATTTTAGAACTTCCATCAAATCAAGAGAAGTTGTAACATCAAGAGGAGAGCCATTCAAATCGCTATCAAGTAAAATTTAGACTTCACTGCAGTTGGTTCCCCCTCCATAAAGAACCAACATCATGACTCAAAAGCTTAACCAATAACATTATGACTGAAAGCAAATACAACTACATAAAATGGACGTAACAGAAATGAGGATGCTAAGGTGAAGGTATGGTAAAACTCGTAAAGATTGAATAAGAAATACATAAACTCAAAAACAAGTAGGAGTAGCACCAATTGACACAAAGATAGAAAGACGGTTGCAATGGTTTAAACACCTGCAAAGACGGCCTACAAATGCCCTCACCAAAAATTATAATAATAATAACAACAACATACCTTTGTTTTGGCACTTGAAAATAGAGACAGCTCCACTCGAGTTACAGCACTGTGTAGATGTTGCATGTTCAATTTTGCACCCCTTCCCTGCAATATGCATGTCTTTCTGTACAAGTGTATCAAAAAAAAAAAGTATAAAGCATAAGTTATGAACTTAAGCTTTATACATTGACAATCTAAATAGAAATCACACGCTGTTTGGCGAAAGAAAATCACGATAATGTAAGAACAAGGCCTCGAACATCAAAACACAAAACGTTCTCTATATTGTAAGAAAAAAAAATCACCTATCACAGATACTAGGTTATTTTTCTTTAGCCCTAAATCCATCACACATATAGTCATAGTCTAAGATACTTTTGGTTTTTGAAAAAAAAATATAAAGGATACTTTCCATCCTAATCCAAGATAAATTAATAATTAAATTAACAGTAGACCTAAAAGCTGTTTTTTATGGAATTTGTCAAATCAAAATAATTGAAAGAAGTTGAAAAAGTTGAGAAAGTCATGATTATCAAAAAAGAAAATGACTTACAAATTTTGTAGTACATATCGACGTACCCTGTCAACCCCAGGGTCTCTATGCCAGTCAGGTTCTTGTACTTGCAAATTTTGAGGCAACGGGACTGGATTTTGAGCACCAGCATTGCTCGGGGATGAGTGTTGCTCTTGCGACATATTTTTTGATCTAAACAAGATTTTCTGATTTTGTTTTAATCCAAGTCTATATGGAATTAATGCAAGTGAGCAAAAGCGAGGTATTTGCAACGAAAAAAATATAGTTGTATTGAGGTTTTTGCAATACGCACGTTCCCAATTTCTACGAATTCCATCTCATCCCAACTCTTGTCTTGGAGCAAAACTATCTACAACTCCACAGAATCTTAATTCTCCGACTTGGACAACAACTTTAATTCCTCGTCTCACAACAACTCCAACAACGCTGCTCTATTTTTCTCTCTCTAAGTAAGTTCTCAATTGCTAATGAAGCTGTAGAGATAAGAATTGCTCCCAACAAATATTTTTTTATTGGACAAGGTTGATCTCCATTGACGTACAGGTTTGTATCTCTGCTCTTGAGTATTCCATTAAGTGTTTTATTTTTTTTTTTGCAACAAATATATATATATATATATATATATATATATATATATATATATATATATATGTGTGTGTGTGTGTCAATATAATAAAAGTGAGACTTCAACCCCAAAACAACAACTTCGAACTGTCGTCCGAATCAGACTTCGTCTTCAACCCCAAAACAAAAGTCAAGTCTCCGTCTTCAACAAAACTTCAACCTCTCGTCCGAATCAGACTTCGACACCAATTTCACGAATCACGAATCAAGCCGTCTACAACTCTTCGACTTCAACAACAACAACAATTTCGGCTACTCCGTCTTCAACAACAATCTGCATTCTCCGACTTCGACAACAACTATATCAACTTTTACTCCCCGTCTCCCCTCTTCCACAACAATTCCCTTTTCCATTGCAGGTAATGTCAAGAGTTTCAATTAGACCTGAATCAATTCTATTCTATAGTTTTAATTAGACCTGATTTTGTGATTTTGGGTTTTTACATGTTTTGTTTTCATAAATCCCCTTTTATTTTTACTTTGATTTAAACTTATAGTTTTAATTAGACCTTATTTTTTGATTGGGTTTTTACATGTTTTGTTTTCATAAATCCCCTTTTATTTTTACTTTGATTTAAAGTTTGATTGGTAAAGGATTTTTTATTCGATTTCTACATTCATTTTTTTTTTTCCTTTAGTGGTATTGGTGCTGAGAATTTTTTTTTTCTTATGGGTGTTTTAATTAAGCTTAAGTTCAAATTGAGATTCTTTCCTTAATTTATTCTTGCATATGGATTGTTTAATTGATGCAATATATAGACGTTTGAACAATGAAGGAAAATAATGGCTTGATTTTTTTTTTTTTTTTTTTTTTTTTTTTTTTTTTTTTTTTTTTTTTTTTTACAATAAAGAAAGGATGACTGTGAAGTGTTGATTAGCAACAAAAAAAGGAAAAAAACATAATGTATAAGAGGGGTTTGTTTAATCTTTTGTGTTAATCTTGTGGAGTTAGTAAAACTTGCGATTACTTAATTTATAAGTCATGCCTTTTGTTACTTTAATCATGCTTTTTAAATTTTTTATTATTTAAATGAGATACGATTAACTTCTTATAGAAAGTTGGCGTGCACTTTTGATTCTATTTGTTTCTCAACCTATAGTTAAAGAGTGTAATTTTAAATTTTCAGTTTTTATTTTTTAAATGCTTCTTTTGACTGATCATATCTACTAAATGACAAATCACCCCAAGGTCTAGGGTGTTACAACTCTATCTCCTTTTACAGAAACTTTTTTCTCAAAACTTGGATTGTATGCATCTTGCTATTAGGTTCTCAAAGATCAATATAGAGTCAAAATTAAAGTGTACGAATTTTCATAAAGCAAATAGCTGACAAACACTTACAAGAACACAAAATAATTATTGAATAATGTTGAAGATGTATGGACCGAAAGTCAGTCCCTCATTGATTAAATGAAACTTCAAAATAAAGTATATAAGTGACTAACTCCTCCCAACTAGCACCGAGAACTTTTGAGTTAAAACCCCACACTTAAAGTTGAAATGTTGTTACAATATCGGTGCTAGATGAGATCCACGTGCTCGCTCACGCTTGTGCGGTGCGGCTGTGAGAGAATTTTGACATGGTATCAGAGCCCATGGTAACTTCTAACTTGCCCTACTAATTCTAAGTTTAAGTTGGATCATTTAATTCTAACTTGTCCTGCCTAGGCAAAGGGTGGCAATGAAGGAAGAGAAAAGAAGGCATGGCTTTGGTGTGTAAAAGCACTTTTGTTCACTCTGTATGCTTTTGTTTGTGACTGAATAACAAGACTTGAGGGTGATTCCTTCATTGCCGCTTAGATGGTCTTGTAATTTATTTGTCTGTTTGCACCTTCAAACTATAAGTTGGCGTCCAATATGCTTTACTGTAAGGACACCAAGAAGTTGCAACATTCCTTAGGTTAAGGCACCCTTCGAATTGTCTCAGGAATTCTTTTATTTCTTATTTATGAATGCTTGTGTATATACCCTGTTAAAATGCTTACTAATTGCACAAGTGTCCTGCATAAACAACAGTTATGAAGACTGTTATTAGTGGTCACAATTAAAGGTCTCATAAAATTAGAACCATCCTGGTGCAAAGATCCTGTGATTTTGTTCATGTTTGGAGACCTGCATCTCTCACCCAGCTACATTAAGTGAACACATCAAATATGTTATATTCCTAAAAATCTGAATGTAAGAATATGGAACAGTGATTGGAGTCAAATTTATATAAAGATTAAAGTACTAGACTTCCGTGAAGCTGGTTGGTAGGTATTAAAAACATTATTTTGATTTTAATTCCCTAAATTGATATCAGATCATATCTTACAATTAGCAATGACAAATATGATTGCCTGGTGGGTGGACGTGCATGTGTTTTCCATATGAGGATGTGTATTTGATCCTAAGTGTGTTATTGTCTGATGTTCTGTGTTACTGCAGGAATATATCCATCAATTCATCCTTTGCTTGGACTGCAATACTATACTTGTGGGAAGCTTGAATGGTTAGTATAGTTATCCGTATCTGCTTTTACTGGTAATAGTTGCTTTGCACAAATCCTATAAAAAAAGTAGTTGCTTTCCACAACTTAAATTCTTCTTTTGTCTGTACTAACAGCCACACAAATGGCATGCCGGAAAGAATTTGAAGATTCTTTCCTCCTAGCAATGCCCTCTCGTTGGCTTTTTTTTGGTTGAATAGATGTGACACCCTGATGCTACAATTAGGGGGTTTTATTTGTTATCCATTAATTTAGTTTACTTTAGATTTATTTAGTTCCTACGATGAAAGTAATATTTTACGCATTTCTACTAAATGACAAATCACCCCAAGGTCTAGGGTGTTACAACTCTATCTCCTTTTGCCGAAATTTTTTTCTCAAAACTTGGATTGTATGCATCTTGCTATTAGGTTCTCAAAGATCAATATAGAGCCAAAATTAAAGTGTACGAATTTTCATAAAGCAAATAACTGACAAACACTTACAAGAACACAAAATAATTATTGAATAGTGTTGAAGATGTATGGACCGAAAGTCAGTCTCTCATCGATTAAATGAAACTTCAAAATAAAGTATAGAAGTGATTAACTCCTCCCAACTAGCATCGAGAACTTTTGAGTTAAAACCCCACACTTAAAGTTGAAAGGTTGTTACAATATCGGTGCTAGATGAGATCCACGTGCTCGCTCACGCTTGTGCGGTGCGGCTGTGAGAGAATTTTGACATGGTATCGGAGCCCATGGTTCAAATAAGACTTGGGAGAAAAAAAAAATGAAAAAAAAAACCCTTGGATCATGTGACTTTCGGTCCATGGGGAAGTATTGAAGATGTGTGGACCGAAAGTTAGTCTCACATCGATTAAATGAAACTTCAAAATGAAATATATAAGTGATTAACTCCTCCCAAGTAGCACCGAGGCCTTTTGAATTAAAACCCCACACCTAAAGTTGAAAGGTAGTTAAGTTGGGGACAATATCGGTACTAGCGGAGGAGATCCACGTGCTCACGCATGCGTGTACGGCGCGGCCGTGAGAGAATTTTGACAAATAAAATATAAAATAAATACTTGCAAGAAGAAGCCATTTGCAAGAAAAAAACTTGTCATTGTCATTAACCAAATAACTTTCAAGATTCACTCTAATGGGTACTATCTTATAGGTTGGAGAGAGAGGGAGCGGTTACTATTAGTCATAATTATAACTCTTTTTTATAATTGCAAGGAATTATAGCTAGAGAGTGGTTAAACAATGCTATAACTCTTCATTATCCCATTGTTTATAACTCCTTTTTCCCATTAAAAAAGTAATCTATTTATGGAACCATATTATTGCTCATAAATGGTCATGTTGATAGTATTTAAATTTAAAAACATTAACATTCTCCCACTTGGACCACATGATTATTAGTTATATCTTATGGGACACTAACATGATACAATATCTCCCACCTGTCCCACATGACTATCCAATCGTGATTTTGACAAAACTTATAATTAAATACTTCACTTATGTGAATCATAGGGGTTATGTATCAATATAAGACATTTCCTTTCGCGTACTACAACATAAGTTACATATTTAATTACAATACATAATTTGAAACATAATGACTGTGTCCTAGACTTTCCTAATTGCAGTTATTCAATCCATAACATGTACATAAAATATGATATCAAGAATTAATATAAAAGCATATACTTTATGAGATGTCTCCTACAATAAATAGGTAAACAATTCTAACATTACTCAGAAAACATCAAGAATTACAGCTATGGTCCATTCTTTGAACATTTTCCTTCAATGCATTTGGATGCAATACTTTCGTTAATGAATCTACAATTATATGATTTATGCTTTGTATTACTTGGACTCGTCCCTTTAGGGTCGAGTCCTCGTGCTGACACGGCACGGACACTTAATAATCGAAAATGGGATGTGTGTCCAACCCTCCAACAATCACCATGGGTGCGGCATACTAGTGAAGAAGAACAAAGAAGAAGGCCTAATCGATATGAAGATCAAGATCGAGATAGGTGATCCCATGCATGCCCATTCATCTTCTTCGTCTTTTGTTTCTACCACCCCAACCTCTTTGTATATCGATTTGCTTTGGCCTCTCTAATCGTTCCTTCTCTCGATATCTCGACCCTCTCTTTCTCTCAACTAACAAAAAATCACCTATCACAAAAAAAAAAAAAAAAAAAAAAACCTATCACGAAAAAAAAAAAAAAAACCTATCACAGAACGTCAAAACACAAAACGTTCTCTATATTGTAAGAAAAAAAAATCACCTATCACAGATACTAGGTTATTTTTCTTTAGTCCTAAACCCATCACACATATAGTCATAGTCTAAGATACTTATGGTTTTTGAAAAAAAAATATAAAGGATACTTTCCATCCTAATCCAAGATAAATTAATAATTAAATTAATAGTAGACCTAAAAGCTGTTTTTTTATGGAATTTGTGAAATCAAAATAATTAAAAGAAGTTGAAAAAGTTGAGAAAGTCATGATTATCAAAAAAGAAAATGACTTACAAATTTTGTAGCACATATCGACGTACCCTGTCAACCCCAAGGTCTCTTATGCCACTCAGGTTCTTGTACTTGCAAATTTTGAGGCAACGAGACTGGATTTTGAGCACCAGCATTGCTCGGGGATGAGTGTTGCTCTTGCAACTTATTTTTTTGATCTAAACAAGATTTTCTGATTTTGTTTTGATCGAAGTCTATATAGAATTAATGCAACTGAGCAAAAGCGAGGTATTTACAACGAAAAAAATATAGTTGTATTGAGGTTTTTGCAATGCGCACGTTCCCAATTTCTACGAATTCCATCTCATCCCAACTCTTGTCTTGGGGCAAAACTATCTACAACTCCACAAAATCTTAATTCTTCGACTTGGACAACAACTCTAATTCCTCGTCTCCCCTCTTCGACAACAACTCCAACAACGTTGCTCTATCTCTCTCTCTAAGTAAGTTCTCAATTGCTAATGAAGCTGTAGAGATAGGAATTGCTCCCAACAAATATTTTTTTATTGGACAAGGTTGATCTCCATTGACGTACAGGTTTGTATCTCTGCTCTTGAGTATTCCATTAATTTTTTTTTTTTTTTGCAACAAATATATATATATATATGTGTGTGTGTGTGTGTATATATATCTATCAATATAATAAAAGTGAGATCACTTATATATATATATATATATATATCTATGTGTCAATATAATAAAAGTGAGATCACTTCAGAAATCAACTCCCCCAACTCTCCGTCTTCAACCCCAAAACAACAATCAAGTCTCCATCTTCAACAACAACTTCAACCTCTTGTCCGAATCAGACTTCGACAACAATTTCACGAATCACGAATCAAGCCGTCTACAACTCTTCGACTTCAACAACAACTTCGAACTCTCGTCCGACTTCGGCTACCTCTCATCTGTTTCTTCAATATGCACACAATCTGCATTCTCCGACTTCGACAACAACTATATCAACTTTTACTCCCCGTCTCCCCTCTTCGACAACAATTCTCTCAGTACTCTATCTCTTTGAATTTGTTCAATCTCCATTGCAGGTAATGTCAAGAGTTTCAATTAGACCTGAATCAATTCTATTCTATAGTTTTAATTAAACCTGATTTTTTGATTGGGTTTTTACATCTTTTGTTTTCATAAATCCCTTTTTATTTTTACTTTGATTTAAAGTTTGATTGGTAAAGGATTTTTTATTCGATTTCTACATTAATTTTTTTTTTCCTTTACTGATATTGGTGCTGAGAATTTTTTTTTTTCTTATGGGTGTTTTTTTTTTGGTAATTTCTTATGGGTGTTTTAATTAAGCTTAAGTTCAAATCGAGAGTCTTTCCTTAATTTATTCTTGTATATGGATTGTTTAATTGATGCAATATATAGACGTTTGAACAATGAAGGAAAGTAATGGCTTGAGTTTTTTTTTTTTTTTTTTTTTTTTTTTTTTTTTTTTAGAATAAAGAACGGATGACTGTGAAGTGTTGATTAGCAACAAAAAAAGGAAAAAATCATAATGTATAAGAGGGGTTTGTTTAATCTTTTGTGTTAATCTTGTGGAGTTAGTAAAACTTGCGATTACTTAATTTATAAGTCATGCCTTTTGTTACTTTAATCATGCTTTTTAAATTTTTTATTATTTAAATGAGATACGATTAACTTCTTATAGAAAGTTGGCGTGCACTTTTGATTCTATTTGTTTCTCAACCTATAGTTAAAGAGTGTAATTTTAAATTTTCAGTTTTTATTTTTTAAATGCTTCTTTTGACTGATCATATCTACTAAATGACAAATCACCCCAAGGTCTAGGGTGTTACAACTCTATCTCCTTTTACAGAAATTCTACACCAAGACCTAAAATGAAGTTCCTTAACCAAAAAAACATGATTAATGGCCTCAAAACAAACCACAAGTTCAGCTTCCATAGTGATTGTAGCATGATTAGTGGCCTCAAAAAATTCATAAGTTATGAACTCAAGCTTTATATATTGACAATCTAAATAGAAATCACACGATTTGTTTGTTGAAAGAAAATCACGATAATGTAACAACAAGGCCTCAAACATCAAAACACAAAACGTTCTCTATCTTGTAAGAACCAAAAAAAAAAAAAAAAAATCACCCGTCATAGATTCCAAGTGATTTTTCTTTAACCCTAAACCCATCACACATATGGTCATAGTCCAAGATACTTTTGGTTTTTGAAAAAAAAATATAAAGGATACTTTCCATCCTAATCCAAGTTAAATTAATAATTAAATTAACAGTAGACATAAAAGTTGTTTTTCATGGAATTTGTCAAATAAAAATAATTAAAGAAGTTGAAAAAGTTGAGAAACTCATGATTATCAAAAAGAAAACTACTCACAAATTTTGTAGCACATATCGACGTGCCCTCTCGACCCTAGGGTCTCTATGCCACTCAGGTTCTTGTACTTGCGAATTTTAAGGCAACGGGACTGGATATTTTGCACCAGCATTGCTCGGGGATTAGTGTTGCTCTTGCGACATATTTTTTTGATCTAAACAAGATTTTCTAATTTTGTTTTGATCAAAAGTTTATGCGGAATTAATGCAAGTGAGCAAAAAGCGAGGTTTTTGCAACGAAAAAAATATAGTTGTATTGATTTCCCAATTCCTACGAACTACCCCAATGCGCACGTTCCCAATTCCACTTTTACCTCAATACGTATCAATCTCATCCCACCTCACGTTCCCAATTTCTACGAATTCCATCTCATCCCAACTCTTGTCTTGGGCCAAAACTATCTACAACTCCACATAATCTTAATTCTCCGACTTGGACAACAACTCCAATTCTTCATCTCCCCTCTTCGACAACAACTCCAACAACGCTGCTCTATCTCTCTCTCTAATTAAGTTCTCAATTGCTTACAAAAAGAATCAATGACGATAACCACAATCTGGAGATCTTTTTTCTTTCCCATATTATTCTGTTCATAATGCTATTACTTGGAGAAGTCATTTGTTAGGACAGTTCATCTATAATTTTTATATCCCAGTGCACTTTATTTTAACCTCTACTTAAACAATTAATTATTCTACAAGTCTTTATACTTCATCCTGCTGGGGTACTACTAATCTTGTACTAGATTTAAAATCTTCATTCGCTACTTCTCCATAGTCCATCCTAACTTGATATTTTTTTTTTCCTATCAATTCCAACAAAAATGTGAAGCACATTCCCAACACATGCAATACTCACACTCTGGGGTAAAACCTTTCACATACTGGGGTACAAATACTCACACTCTATATAGTCTATGATGTCAATACTAGGAATTGTGACGATGACTCTTTTTTAATGTATTCCTCTGTGGCCCAAATAACTGTTAAACTCTTTTATGAGTTTGTTGTGGGGGTTAGGGTTACTCCATTTATATATCATTCAACCACTCGCTAGCTCTTTGTACGTTCTGCCTTTTCGGTTAGTTTCTCTTGCTTGCCTTTTTCTACACTCAATACTCACTTTCAAAACTAAATGAATTTATAAATCAAGGTACATTTATAACCTTTCATTCTCATCAAATGATACTGATGCATTTTCTATTTTATGATATTACAATTATTAATCCGAAAATGTTAAATCTTCAAAAGTATAAATTGTGAGTAATTATCTGAGCGATGGTGTGATGGATTGCTGGGAGACCTTGTTCTTAAAGAGAGGCATTCGAAGGACATCCAAGATTTCAAAATTGCATGGAATGCAACTGTTTTGGTAGGTTACTTCTGCAAACAAAAAGAAAAAGATAGGTTGTATTAGTCCTTATTTACATGTATTACATTGTAAATGTACATGTAGAGGTATATATGTCACCTAAGTAAGGAAGCAATATAATCACAGAAAAATACGGCTGTGCAAGAAATCTGCCTAGTCTTTCTAATCTCCTTTAATGTAGCCTGGAATTCCTATATTTATGGTCAGGAAAATATTTCCTATTCCAAAAACTTTGTTCCAATATTATTGGATGTCTCCGAAGAGACTATTCCAACAACTTTGTTTTGTATGGCTTGAGAAAAAGTACGGAGTTTTCAAAGAGTAGAGAATGATCAATACTATGATCAAGCATAAAGCAGCATCAGGTATGAACATGGCCAAAAGCTTGGGTAGCTATTATGAAGACTGTTATTAGTGGTCACAATTAAAGGTCTCCTAAAATTAGAACCATCCTGGTGCAAAGATCCTGAGATTTTGTTCTTGTTTGGAGGCCTGCATCTCTTACCCAGTTACATTAAGTGAACACATCAAATATGTTATATTCCTAAAAATCTGAATGTAAGAATATGGAACAGTGATTGGAGTCAAATTTACATAAAGGTTAAAGTACTAGACTTCCGTGAAGCTGGTTGGAAGGTATTAAAAACATTATTTTGGTTTTAATTCCCTAAATTGATATCAGATCATATCTTACAATTAGCAATGACAAATATGATTGCCTGGAGGGTGGACGTGCATGTGTTTTCCACATGAGAATGTGTATTTGATCCTAAGTGTGTTACTGTCTGATGTTCTGTGTTACTGCAGGAATATATCCATCAATTCATCCTTTGCTTGGACTGCAATACTTTAGTTGTGGGAAGCTTGAATGGTTAGTATAGTTATCCGTATCTGCTTTTACTGGTAATAGTTGCTTTGCACAAGTCCTATAAAAAAAGTAGTTGCTTAACCAAAAAGCATGATTGTAGCAATAATAAGTTCCTTAACCAAAAAGCATGATTAGTGGCCTAAAATGAAGTTCCTTAACCAAAAAGCATGATTAGTGGCCTCAAAACAAACCACAAGTTCAGGTTCTATAGTGATTGTTGCAATAATAATTTGTTTTGCTTTTTTTCTAGGAAATTGCTCCTTCAACTAAGTAAGAGAAACATATATCTAAAAGTAGGCTTTTTTTCTATTATGACATCAAACAAAGTCTGAATCTGCATAACTAAAATCTTTAAAATGTTCAAACTTTCTATATGTGAGCATGTAATCTGATGTTCATTTCATCCTTGCAATACGCAACACTTTCTTTGCAGCTTTCTAGCAGTCCATGCCAGGATTACTTTGGTATCTCCAAGCATACCCACTGCATAATTGATATTTGTTCTGGTACGTATTTATTCATACGCTAGACTTCCTACAACAAAAGCATAAGAAATTCTTTCCATTTGTTTGTGTTCCCATTCATCCTTTGGGCATTGCATAAGACTTAACTTGTCTCCATTTTGAATAGGCCTTATGTTGGCTGAACATTATCCATATTAAATCTTTCAAAAACCTTTACTATATTAGCTTTTTGAGACAATCCCAGTAATTCACGTAACCGATCTCGAGAAATTTCGATACCTATGTCATAGTGTGCCTTAACCCATATCTTTCATTTTAAAATTTTTTGAGAGAATTCTTGGTGTCAAACAAGAGACCAATATCATTATTGGCAAGCAAAAAGCTCACCTTCAATCTGTGCGGCATGGTTCCTTTACCCTTGATAAGGTTGTCTTTGATACCATAATGAGTAATCCCATTGTGACTGGATTTCTGAAGCGAAGCACCATATGGCCATTAGTAAAATCATCATGCAACACAAGACTATAATGAGTTCGCCCCGAAACAAGGCGATCACACCAGTGTACATCTGAATGCACAAGTTGACAAGAACTGTAACTACAAAAATGCTCAAGGCAGCACGTTTTTGAAGCATTCGGATGTCCTGCAAGTTCCGAGGGAGGGCATGAAGAAGCCCATGCATATGCATATCAAAGTTTTACAGCTATAGAAAGAAGAGTTAGGGTGATCGAATTAATTTGAGAGAGAAGAACCGACATGGT
This sequence comes from Stephania japonica, assembly GCA_039657345.1. Classification (NCBI taxonomy): domain Eukaryota; kingdom Viridiplantae; phylum Streptophyta; class Magnoliopsida; order Ranunculales; family Menispermaceae; genus Stephania; species Stephania japonica. Next base: position 53,267,240 of record CM077558.1, read on the forward strand.
AACCATTTCTTTCTACATCGAAAACCAGCAAAAACGTCATGAAGAATGACAAGTAGACAAGCCAAAGCGGCCCCTGTTACGTATAAACCGATCAAAGGCACTAGAGAAGAATAATTAGAATCATCTAAATTTCCATCCACACAGTTCCCCCCTCCCCCCATTTTTTTTTTATTTTTTTCTCTCAATCACTTTGATCTTCCTAGATCAACCTACACAACGAGCAGCTATAGTTTCAGTTGCCTAGTATGTAATTGGTTGGTACTATATGCAAGTAATGGTGCTAATTGAGTCAATTAATAATACCTATACATTGATAAAGTGGATGTAAAAATATGGAGCAATGTTGTGGAAAATGTATCCTTGACTAGGAACTTCAATAAACAATCCTACCTACAATTATGTTGTTCTTCTTTTTTCTTTGTTAATATATATTCCGATATACTTTTGCTTTTGCCTAGAAATTGCATTATTTAATGAGTGTAAGTTGGATTCATGATCAACAATGCAAACTGCTTCAACTTGTTCACACTTCTTTACGTATTGGCTCCTGGCCTTGAATAATACTTCATGTACTTGATTGTCAAACATAAGAATCCCATGCATATGCTGTTAATTTTAACTGTTCATTTGGTCAAAACATAAATGTTAATCAAACTTGATGTAGCATTGAATCTTGTGATGATAACCAATTCATCTCACATATAGTTAGAGGGATTTTTTTTTTAGTAATCTGATGGTCCCATTTACTAGTTGTTCCATTTTGCAAACAACTTTCAAGGCGAATTTCACTATCTCCTCGTAATCTTCGGCATTGCTTTCAATGATGACTTTGAATATGGCATTTGGCAATTTAACAAGGAACTCCTTCACCATGTCAACGTATAATCGTTCTATGTAGCGGTACAAGTCCCTAGCGATTCATGAGCTTGACCTTGTATGAAGTCTGTCATCATGGCATATAATCAGACTGCAACTCTTTCTTCAGTCCTTCAATGGCTTCTGTCACTCGGTCTAGTTGAGATCTTGGATATAGAAATGAATCAGGTACATGATATCTGGCAATTTTGGCAAGAAGGATGCGAAAATCACCTCCTTTCCACAATGCTTTTGCAAGCATGGATTTCTTCTTGTTCTCAAAGCTTGAAGAACTCATTTTCTTGTCAACAAAATCAAGGATTTCAAACACTTCATCCAACGAGCTCGATAGATCAGATCGAAGTTTTTAAAAAACTTGATTGACCGAATCGACTTTGAGAAGATGGTGCCAAAATGGTAGCAGTTTTGACAAGGAGTACTACAGATAAAGAAGATACTTGATACCCTGGCCTTTTGGAGTTATGGTGAGCTTTCAACTGCGGAACAAGGGACTCATCTTGAGTCGGCAGAGAGACCTTTGATAGAATCTTAATGAGTTGGTCTGATGCTTTGGCTTTCTCTATTCCTCTCTCCATGTCATTGAACCCTTTCTTCAATGTCCACTCGTCCAAACCATTTTCTTCCTCATCATCAATCAATTCCTTAAATTCTTTCATTGCTTCTTCTCTCACATCATCCGGCGGATCACAACAATCCTCAAAAAAATCTTCAATCCATATCTCAAAGGGAATACACATGACCGTAGGAATCGATGAAATCAACTTAAAAACGTACCTGCCTACGGTCTTTGCGTAAAATATTAAGTAAAACATAGAACCTGTTTGAACTATTGGATTGTAAGCTATTATTGTTTCTGCATCCTCAACTCCATCCCTTAGTATATCAGGCCCATCAACTAATATTAGATGACTAATCAAAGTCAATTGCCTAAAGATGATGGCTAAACCGCCGACAACTGTTGTGATGACTTGGGTAACGACTATGGTCATCATCAACCATTTATAAACAGATACTGATCCTTTGCAAAACTCCAATCTCTTAAAGTTTAAAATGTAGCCTTCAATAGAATAACTAAAGAAAGCATACAAATTATGCACACAAAAGTACTTAACCGCGGTCTGCAAAGCCTAAATTGAGGGTTGAAGTTATAGCTGCGAAAATAACTCACCTTCAACCAGTGTAGCATGCTTTTTTACCTTTCGAAATGTTTTCTTTGATAGCATCATGAGAAACCTCATTCTGGATATGTATTTCTGAAGCAAAGCACCAAAATGCCATTAGTAAAACCATCATGCAACACATGATTGTGATGTGTTCAGCTCGAAACATGATGATTACACCAGTGTGCATTTGGATGCAAATGTTGACAACAACTGTAACTACAAATATGGTTAAAGCAAACATGTTACTGACATTCAGATTACGTGTATGTCCCTATGGATGGCATGAAGAAGCCCATGGATATGCATATCAAAGCAGTGCCAGTAAGCTTAGATAACTGATCTTGAACACGGGGCATCGGACTTGTGAGATCCACTGGAAGTTTTGCAACTATAGAAAGGAGAGTCAAGGTGATTGAATTGAGAGAGAAGAATCGACAAGGCAACCACCTCTTCCCATTTCGAAAACCAGCATAAACATCAACAAGAATGAATGACAAACATACCAAAGTAGCCCCCATTATGTATAATCCGATCACAGGCACCGAAGAAGAATAGCTCGAATCATCTAACACACAGTTCCCTTGACTCCCCATTTTTCTCCTCTTTCTTGCTCTTCCTATTGAGATTTCTTGATCAATTTGATCTTCTATTACCTGCCTACCCAGTTATACATATATTTTTTTTCATTTATTTGGTTGATTCTTATTTAATTATGGCTTGCCATACTGATAGCTACGATATCATTATTAATATTTCAATAGAGAAACTGGAACAAAAATTATAGCTAAAGTCAATGCCAGATCATTAAATGTTGTGCGGACTACATTAAATATTTGTATACATGTCCTTGTTGAGAGGTTAATTATATAGAAATATAAGTTATAACTGCAAGTTTTTTCTGGAGTGCATGTCACCTCCTACTTCTTGTTCTTTGGTGCCGTGTTGATGACAGTTTTTGCACATGGTTTCTTGACTTCATGAATAGGAGTCATAATCTCATACGATTAGAAAAAGTAGCCATGTAGTCAACCACCTGCAGCTTGATTGATTGATCCTGTACAAAATTAGAAGGCATTGCTTAAGTCTAAAGTTTGTGAATCATAGATTTATTGAAAAGATCTTGCTTATGTAGGAGGCTGCAAATGTAAATCAAAACAAAAGGCCAGATGAGTAATAGCACATTGAATCGTGAAATTGTTTTCATTTGTCTATCAACTTGGACAACTTGGATTATTTCAATCACTAACATTGGTTAAACCTATAATATATTTTATGAATGGCCATTTATAATTTGGTGACCTGAATTTTGTTGGATCTATATTTAATTAATGTTCCTCATTGACATTGTTTATATAATCATCAAATTCCTCTGAGCTGCAAGTTCCTCCCACTTGCCTTGTTTTTTTTTTTTTTTTTTTTTTTTTGTCTTATAAAAGTTTAATCGTGTTACTTGTATGTCGTATCTATAAACTGTGAACTTAGGTTCTCTTGACTTTGTTTATGGTAGCCATACTGCTATATGATTTTTTAAGTCTCTTTACCATGTCAAATATCATGTTGAGCCATTCAAATAACACTTAATATAGTCTGAGAAACTACACAAGTATTTGCAGAAAAGAAAACAACATAGGAACTAATTTTACTTATACTCTTTATATACGTAATACATGTGAAACATACAAACTGCTTATTCAATCTGAATTATTTCATCTTGGGATGTAGCAGAACCAGAGGAACCGCCTAAATCCATGTCACCAGTGGTACTTGTGTTACCTCCAACTGATGACCTAAACCTCCTCCTACTAGGAGCTTCATCTGATATCAAGTGTGTAATAGTAGCTCCTTCGGGAAATGACCATTGAACAAGGCCCTCTAGTTGTTCAAATTTGTGGAGGACTCTCAAGGCCGATTTTATTATTTTCTCACTCTTCCGAATGGCATTCGACAATTTCTTTGAATATCGCATTTGGCAATTGAACAAGATGCTCATTTAACATATCGACATATAGTTGTTCCAAATACCTGTACAAGTCTTCAATTGATCCATGAACTCGGCGCCTCATTATGAATTCCGTGATGATGACCAATTCGTTCTGAATGTAATCAGCTGATAATTCTTCTTTCAGTCGTCTAATGATCGCAATTGCTTGGATAAATTGAGATTGAGACTCAGACGTCTCCATTTTCGACTTCTTCAATATTTTGGGAAGCAAGTGACTGCTGAACTTATCACTTTTCAATAGTGCTTCTGCAAGCTTAGACTTCTTTTTTCTCTCAAAGGTTGATGGATTCATTTTCCTTTGAACAAACTGAATGATTTCAAAGACTTCACTCAATGAGTTTAGAAGTAGAGATCCACTCAAAGCAGATGGTATGGAAATGGCAGTGACTCTCGCGACAAGTACTATTGAAAGTGGGGACACTTCATAGCCTGGCCTCTCTGAATCATAGAAGTTCCTTAATAAATCCGCTAGTGACTCTTGAGATACCGATGGACGAGTTTTGGATAGGAGTTCCTTCAGATGATTCAATGTATTAGGCTTGTTTCCTGCAAGCCATCTTTTCATGTCTTTGACTCCTTGACTTAATGTCCACTTATCGAATCCCTTTTTATCCATTACAATCAAATCCATGAACTTTTGCATGTCTTCGTCACCCATGGTTTCTTCTCCAATGCCAACACAACCTAGACATAATACAACTACAAATGGAAACATAAAAATAACTGTCATCAACCTAATGATATACTCCATGACAATACTCACAACTTTAATACACGAATCTTGAACACCACTTCGAAGTATTGGACTGCAAAGTATCACGTGATCTGCATCTATAACTCGTTCTTGGTGTGCTCTAAAGTCATGCGACGGTAGAAGATTAAACCATGTAATGAATCTAAGGAAAGTGCCTAGACCAGCGACAGCGGCAGTGATGATTTGGCTAACAACTAGAGCTCTCATCGACCATTTATAATCAGAAACTCCATCACCACAAGACTTCAAGTCTTTAGAAACAAGCGAGTGACCTGCGGTTTGGATTAGAACAACTGAACAGAGAAAACAAATCATGCTCACAGAAACATTGATCACAGTTTTGTATATCACTTGAAATTGAGGGTCTGAATTGTAGGTACACAAATAACACTTCTGTAGCCTATAGAACATGCTTTTTCGCCCCTTCGTCAGGTGGCCTTTGATACCATCAACAGAAGCCTCTTTTTTGTTATGGACATATAAAGTGCAAAACCATAGTGTAATCAGTAATACAATCATGCTACACATGATTAAAATGTGTTCTGCGCGAAACAAAATGATCACTCTAGTGTGCATTTGAATGCAAATATTGACAACAACAGTGATCACTAATATGCTCAAAGCAATCATGTTTGTGAAGCATTCGGAATAGCTGTACATTCCCAGGGAAGGCATGAAGAATCCCATAGAATTGCACATCAAGGCAGTACCGGTAAGCTTAGATAATTGATCTTGAACACTTGGCATCGAAGTTGTTAGATCTACTGGAAGTTTTACCGCTATAGACAAAAGAGTCAAGGTGACGGAATTTAGAGGGAAAAGTCGACAAGGTAGCCATCTCTTCCTATTGCGAAAGCCAGCAAAAATATCAGTAAGGACGAATAGTAAACATACCAAAGTAGCAACTGTTATGTACAAACCGATTATAGGCATTGGAGATGAATAGCTTGAATTATCTAACTTCCCATCTATGCAGTTATTGCCAAATCCCTCCATTTCCTTTTTCTTCTAGTTTCTCTACCTCTTGAGATATCTTGATTTGATCTTCTTTCATAAAGCTAATGATTGGTGATGAATTTATTTGGCATATATAATATTTAATCCAACCCTTGCTCTTCCTTGCTCTTCGGTCTTTGCTTGACTGATGAGGACAAAAATTGAGCATTGTGTATATCGAATGAAGTTTTCGACTTTGTGAGGTATAAAGACAAAAGGGACACTCTAAGAAAATACTAAACATTAATCAAAGAGTTTGTAGATTTGTCTCTTTTCAAACTGCTTTTCTACCACGGCTTCTCTAGATTAAGCAAGAAAATTTTGAGCATTACCTTCCATCCAAATTTCAACTAGCTATAGAATTTTCATTGATTTTGGTGGATTATATATTTTATGTAAAGCGTATTTGTGTATTTGAAATGTATCATCGATTGTCAAAGTGGTCCTTTGCTGAATATCTACGGTGGTAATGGAGTACTGTAGTGCAGCTTTTTCCGCTAGTGAAAATGAAGTGTTTATCATTAATACACTGGATTGATGTATTTCCTATGAAGCTACATATTCATCTCAATGACTCTGAACTCCAGGAAGTTTTTTCTTTAATGCACACATATGCAGTACATGGCAAGCTTAATTATACATTCAACTTACACAACTTGGATTCTTCACTTCTGCTTAAGTTATGAAGAATGCTTGCTTTCAACAGTCACACATTAGGAAGTTCGTCGGATACAAAATGAGTAATTGTAGTTCCGACAGGGAATGACCAAGGAACAAGTGGCTCTAATTGTTCCATTTTGCAAAGAAGTTTCAAGGCAGATTTCACAGTCTTCTCGTAGTCTTCCGCATTGCTTTCGATGATTTGTTTGAATATGGCATTTGGTAATTGAACCAGAAACTCCTTAACCATCTCAACATACAGTTGTTCCATGTAGCCAAATAATGCATCAATGGATTCATAAGCTCGACCTTGTATGAAACCTGTCATCATTGCCAATTCATCTCTTATGTAATCTGGACGCATGACTTCTTTTAGCTCTTTTATGATCCCAGTTGCTTGTACCAACGGAGATTGATTTCGAAATGCATCATTAATATTCCCAAACTTTTTGACAATTTCGTAGAAAAGGGTGTTAAAGTTGTCACGTGCCCATAATGCTTCCGCGAGCACATGTTTCTTCTTGTTCTCCAAGCTTGAAGAACTCATTTTTCTGTCGACGAAATGAATGATTTCGAATACTTCATCCAAGGAGCTTGATATAGACTCACTCAAAGCTGATGGTATACAAATGATAGCAATTCTTACTAGAAGAACTATGGTGAGAGAAGAGACTTGATACCCTGGCCTTACTAAATCAAAGTGAGCTTTTAACTGGAGAAAAGGAAAATTTTCTTGATATGATGGAGGAATCTTTGATAAGAGTTTAATGAGTTGATTTAAGGCCTTGGTTTTCTCTGTCCATATTTTCATGTCATTCACACCTTTCCTTAATGTCCACTTATCCAATCCCATCTCTCCCTCATGAATTAAATCCTTAAATTCTTCAACTGCGTCTTCATTCTGATTTTTATGATTATTGCAACAACTTCCAAAATATGATTTGCATTCTTTAATGAGCCACCCAAAAAACCCATCCAAATATGCAAATGGACATGCAACTAAGAAGGAAATTGAAATAACAAGCATTTCGATTATGAACCTCAAAAAGCAAACTACGTATAGCAAACAACTAAATTCAAATATTTGATTGCAAGCTATTATAGTTTTTACATCTTTAACACCATCTTGTAATTTTCCAAATTCATCAGTTAGCACACAACCAATGAAACTGAGTTGTCTGAAGGTGATGGCTAAACTTCCTGATATAATTGTGATGACTTGACTAATAACTATAGTCCTCATTGACCATTTATAAACAGATGGCGATTCTTCGCAGAATTCTAACTTTTTAGAAACCAGAGTTTGAAATGTGACCTTGAATATAACAACTGAACAAATCACACATACTACAGTTATAAATTTACTCATCGGCCGTCTGCAAAGCATAAACTGAGGGTTGGAATTATAACTCCACAAATAGCTCAGCTTCAACCTGTGTAGCATGCTTTTTTTGCCCTTCACAAAGTTTTCCTTGATGCAATCATGAGAAAACTCATTGTGTTTATGAATTTCTAAAGCTGAGTACCAAAGCGCCATTAGTAAAATCATCATGCAACACAAGACTATAATGTGTTCGGCTCGAAACAAAATGATCACACCAGTGTGCATCTGAATGCAAATATTGACAACAATTGTAACCACAAATATGCTCAATGCAACCATATTACTGAAGCATTCAGATTCCCTATAAGTTCCCAGGGAAGGCATGCAGAAGCCCATGCATATGCATATCAATGCAGTACCAGTAAGCTTAGATAATTGATCTTGAACACGGGGCATCGGACTTGTGAGATCGAGTGGAAGTTTTACTGCTACAGAAAGAAGTGTCAGGGTGACTGAATTGAGAGAAAAGAACTTACAAGGCAACCATCTCTTTTTATTTCGAAAACCAGCAAAAACGTCAAGAAGAATGAAAAATAAACATACCAAAGTGGCCCCTGTTATGTATAAGCCAATCAAAGGCACCGGAGTAGAATAACTCGAATCATCTAATTTTTCATCGACACAGATCCCCATTTTCTCGTTTCTCTTGCTGTTTATTGAGCTGCCTCGCTTTGAATTATTACTTGTTCTTATGTTCTATAATACTTGGTTGAATCTATATGCATTTAATCAATGGTCTTATACAAGTTGGTTAACTAATTTTTTTTATCTTTTGTTTGTTCTTTTTTAATCTATTTTTAAATAACGATCCTCATTGACATTGTAATATAATTACAAATTTCTCCGTCTGCAAGTTGCTTCCCACTTGCATTGGTTTTTCCTTGTCTTTTAAAAATCTTTAGTATTGTGACTTGTTCCAAGTACTGAACTGGGAACACATTGTTTCTTGATTTTAAAATATAGTCATGCTTTTTTACCCAAAAAAAATGTATAGTCATGCTTATCTATGAGTTTCCTTTTGAGCCTCTTTACTTTGTCAAATATCATATTTTCAACCATTTAATCACTTTTCTTTAGTTAGAGAAAGTACATAAGTATTTGCCAAGCAAACAACATTGATTTTCTTAACATTTTCATACATATAAAGCATATCGCGAACTCATTCAACCTGAATTATCTCATCTCGGACTGTTTTAGAATCAGATTGATTACCACAATCCCTGCCAGTGTTATGCATGCTACCAGCAGCTGTCATGAAACTATTCATGGCAGTACCTTCATCTGATATCAAGTGAGAAATATTAGTTCCCTCAGGAAAAGACCATGGAACAACGCCATCTAACTGTTTGATTTTGCCGAGAATTTTCAAGACCGATTTTATCCTTTTCTCACACTCTTCCGGATGACATTCGACAATTTCTTTGAATATTGCATTTGGCAATTGAATAAGATATTCAATAGAGATATCAACAAATAATCGTTCTAAACACTCATATAAGTCTTCAATTGATCCATGAACTTGGTGGTTCAGTATGAATTCTGTGATGATAGCCAATTCCTCTCGAACATAATCAGTGGGAAGTTCTCTTTTTAATCCTCTTAGGATCTCAATTGCTTGGGCCAACTAAGAATCGGATTCAGAATAAGATTCTGGCATCTTCATTGTCAATTTCTTCATTATTTTGGGAAGCAAATGCCTACTGAACTTATCACTTTTCAATAATGCTTCTGCAAGCTTAGTCTTCTTTTTATTCTCAAAGGCTGGACTCATTTTCCTATCAACAAATTGAATGACTTCAAAGACTTCACTCAATGAGCTTAGCAGTAGAGATCCACTTAAAGAAGGCGGTACGGAAATGTCGGTGATTCTTGCAACAAGTACTAATGAAAGTGTGGACATTTCATAACCTGGCCTTCTTGAATCACAAAACTTTCTTAACAGGTGTGCTAGTGACTCATGAGATACTGTCGTCGGAGGAGTTTTTGATAGGATTTTCTTCGAATGATTTAATGAGTTGGGCTTGTTTCCTTCAATCCATCTTTTCATGTCTTTCACTCCTTCGTGTAACGTCCACTTATCTAATCCCCTTTTTTCATTTTCAATCAAATCCTTAAATTTTTCTGTCTTCATCATGTCTGGCTTTCTTTTTAAAATATTTATTTGACAAAGATAATAACACAACCACATAGGGAAACATGACCAGAAATGGTATCCACTTCATGAAGAAGCCCATGACAATCTTTACAACTGTTGCACAGGAATCCTGAATGCCACTTCGCAATATTGGATTTCGAAGAATGACATAATCTGTATCTTTAAATTCTTCTTGATACACTTTGAAGTCACGCGAGTGTAGAAGAATAAACCATGTAAGGAATCTAAGAAATGTGCCGAGACCAGCAACAATAACAGTGACGAGTTGGCTAACAAGTACAGCTCTCATTGACCATTTATAATCAGAAACTCCATATGCACAAGGCTCCAAGACTTTAGGAACAAGTGATGCTACTGCACTTAGGATTACAACAACTGAACATAGAGTGCAAATAATGCTCACAAAAACATTATACACAGTTTTGCAGATCATATGAAATTGAGGGTCTGAACTGTAACTATACAAGTAACACATTTGTAGTCTGTAGAACATACTTTTTCGCCCATTTGTAAGGCAATCTTTGATACTGTCAATAGAAGCCTCTTTTTCATTGTGGGCATATAAAGAGCAAAACCATAGGGTCATCAGTAATATGATCATGCTACACAAAATCAAATTATGTTGGACTCGAAACAAAAAGATCACACCAGTGTGCATTTGAATGCAAATGTTGACGACAACAGTGACTGCTAATATGCTCAAAGCGATCATGTTTGTGAAGCATTCGGAGTATGTGTTCGTTCCAAGGGATGGCATGAAGAATGCCATGGAATTACATATTAAGGCTGTACCGGTAAGCTTAGATAATTGATCTTGAACACCGGGCATTGGACTTGTAAGATCTACCGGAAGTTTTACAGCTATAGACAGAAGAGTCAAGGTGACTGAATTGAGAGAGAAAAACTGGCAAGGTAGCCATCTCTTTCTATTGCGAAAACCAACAGAAACATCAACAAGAATGAAAAACAGACATACCAAAGTGGCTGCTGTAATGTATAAACCGATCAGAGGCATTGGAGAAGAATAGTTTGAATCGTCTAATGCTCCATATGCACATTTATTGACTTTCTCCTCCATTCTTTCTCCTTTGAATTTCTCTAATTCTTGAGGTATCTAAATTTGATCTTCATTTCATCTAGCCGGCCAGTACTGATAAGGCTTAAGAGGCATGTATAATATATTAGCCAACCTGTCCAATGTGCTATTTTGGCTCTTTGTTTAATTTGATGAGGACAAATGATGCTTTGAATCTGTCGAATGGAACTTTTGATTGTGAGATTAAAAGAAATAGTCAACAGTATTAATGCTCAAAGAAAACTTAAATTCATTAAGAAAATGTTGGGAAGAAAACCTTGTGGGGCTCGCCGCTCGCCCATGTAGACTGAAGGAATATTTTCTCTGCTCCACCATTTATCGATTGATGAAAATTTGGTTGAAAGAGTTATATAAGTCATTGTTCTTTTTACCACATATGGCTAATTAGCAGCTCATTTGAAAATATTGATTGTTGCAAATCAATGAGTTATATAATCTTTTTGAATATCTATTTTTTCCTTTCAAATACTGAATGTCTAGCCAGTAGCAAAAGAAGATTGTTAAAGCGGGCGATTCCAATGAAAAGTATATTTTCATCATTTTTATCTGAAATCCTACTTATTTAGTATGTAGACCTTTATAATGCTAAGGCAGAGAACCTATAGGAATATTTGAAATGCAATTCATGAACTCCAATTACAGTTAGTCAATGATCTTAAGAAAGTTTAGAGTGAAAAATGATGAAACAGATGAATCTTCGGTAACAACACAACCGTATACCTCATTTCAATCTGCACACTATTTCAAATTCTCTAAAAAAAATGAAAAGAAAAGAAAATTTCATGCAAACAAAAAGACTGGGAAACAAATTATGGAGATTGTTCCTTTTAAAGAAAGTGAAAGCATTCTTCAAAACAAAGATTAAAAATGACTCATTGAAATAGTAAGATATGAATGCTACTTTGTACAACTGATCAAGCATTATCAACTACCTTATTCTACATGGATTACTTCATCTCAAGTGGCCGTGTGAATGGAATTATCACTGAAGGCTCAGTCGAACCGATGCTACTTTCAGACACAACGCTTCTGTCACTAGTCATGACAGGGAAGGAAAATTGATGATCTTCTTCGGACATCAAGTGAGATATCGCGGTGCCAGAAGGGAATGACCACTGAACTAGATCCTCTAATTGTTCCATTTTGCAAAGAACTTTCAAGGCAAACTTTACTTTCTCCTCGTATTCTTCAGCATGGCTTTCGATGATTTCTTTGAATATTGCATTTGGCAATTGAACAAGATGTTCGTTCAACATGTCAATGTATAGCTGTTCTATGTATCCATACAACTCATCAATGGATCGATAACCTCGTACTAGTAGAAAGTCTGTCTGTGATCGTAGCCAATTCCTTCTGTATTCTTTTAGATGCCGAATGATGCTAATTGCTTTGTCTAGTTCAGATTGAGATTGGAATGCATCTTTTCCATGTATTCTCGATTTTCCCACAAGGCTTCAGTGAGCATTGACTTCTTCCTGTTCTCAAAGCTTGAAGAACTGATTTTTCTATCAACAAAATGGATGACTTCAAAGATTTCATCCATTGAACTCAACAAACTTCCACTCAAAGATGGTATAGATATAGTAGCAATCCTTACAAGAAGAACAATAGGAAGAGAAGACATTTCATAACCTGGCCTTGCTAAATTGTAGTGAGCCTTTAAATGCTGCATGGGGGTTTTCGACAGTAGTTTAACGAGATGGTTCACACTTTTGTTTTTCTCTATCCATCTCTTCATGTCCTGCACGCCTTTCCTCAATGTCCACTCATGCAGCAATAGCTCTCTTTCGTTAATCAAATCCTTAAATTCTTCTTCTACGTCTTCATCGTTCTTTTTGCTAGGATCGTTCTTGCAACAGCTATCACAACCTGATCCCATTTGTGTAAAGCACCCCTCGACAAATGCAAAAGGTATTACAACCACGAGAACAAGCAAACTAACAAAAATAAATATTAGATCCTTCAGAAAATTAGTTGAATCACCGAAGATACTACCGCGTAATATTGGATTCCGAGATATATTTTTTTGTGCATCTGCCACTAGTTCTCTCTGAATTGTTAATCTGGCCGATTGATGACCGAACAAAGCAAGAAGTCGAAAGATAATCGCTGAACTGCCTACAAGAACAGTGATGATCTGGCTAACAACTACACTCTTCATAGATCCTTTATACACAGATAGTAGTCCATCACACAATATTAGCTTTTTAGAAACTAGGGACTGAAATGTGACTTTCAACAGTACAATCGAAGATAACAAGCAAAGAGCAGCCACAAGAGTACTTATCTGGTTTCGACAAAGCACGAACTGTGTGTTCGAGTTAAAGCTACACAAATAGCTCATCTTTACTCTATGAAGCATGCTTTTCTGGCCCTTTCGGAAGTGATCTTTAACACGATCGGCCAAAACCTCTTTCTGGTTGTGGATATTAAAAGCACAACACCAGAGTGCCATTAGTAATACCACAATGCAACACAAGATAATTATGTGTTGGGCTCGAAACAAAATGATCACTCCCGTGTGCATTTGAATGCAGATATTGACCGCAACGGTGATTGCCAATATGCTCATGGCAGCCATGTTTGCGTAGCATTCAGACTCCCTAGTTGTTCCAAGGCATGGCATGAAGAAACCCATGGACATGCATAAGAAAGTAGTCCCAGTAAGCTTGGATAATTGGTCTTCAACATTAGGCATGGAACTTGTGAGATCTAGTGGAAGTTTTACGGCTATTGAAAGAAGAGTTAATGTGAGTGAATTTAGAGAGAAGAATTGACAAGGTAACCATTTCTTTCTATTGCGAAAGCCAACAAAGAAATCAAGAATGATGAATAACGAACACACCAAAGTGGCACCCGTTATGTAAAAACCGATCAGAGGCATTGGAGATGAATAGTTAGAATCATCTAACTTCCCATCCACACAATTCCCTTGTCTCTCCATTTACTTGATTTTTTCCAACCTCTAACACCTCTTGAGAAGCATACCAATTTGATTTATATCCATCTAGCTATCCCAGTTATAGCTGTAGCTCTTGTAATGCTGTGATAGAAAGGAATACAAACAAAGTCAATATATATATATATATATATATATATATATATATTACTCCATATTTCTTTCTATCACAGCATTAAGTCAATGAAATATAACTATTTCAAGGAAATGTGGTGATCCTTGTAGTTTCCTTGAAATTAAATATCCATGTTGGTCTACTTCAAAAAAAAAAAAATCCTTGCTGGTCAGCAGTCTATTTAATTGATGAGTATACATGTACATGGGAAAACTACATGTGAAAACCTTTAAGTCAATGAAATATAAATATTTCAAGGAAAGTAAAGTACTATGCCACGAAGTCAACGTTTAGAAGTTCTAAATTTCTAATAATGTATGTAAAACTTAAAATTCTCAATTAATGATTGGGTTAGGAATTGGAATTAAGTCTATTGTAGAACGAGGAAAGAATATGAGAGCCAATGGAGGGGATGTATTTTTGTATTTTCTTGTTTCCTATTTTCGATCTGTAAGATCCTATTACTAATACAAAAGTCGTTCCCGATAAAACAATAATAATGTATGTAAATATTGCTATGCAATCTTATATAGGTCCTTGTTAAGGCAATTTTGGCTGGTGAAATTTTAATGTTATTTCATTCTTGTTGCTTCTTAGTTTTTTGTTGCCTTTTAGTTTAGTCAATCCATATGAAAGTAAAAAAGGGGGTGCAATTCTTCAAAAAATTCAAAGATGTTAAACAAAATAGATAGAAGATCATCTTTTTTACATTTCACCATGTTCTAGGAACATGATTTATTCATACATGATGCTCCATTATTTCATTTTGCATATTATAAGAGGTTCCATCTTCGTGGTGTAAAGCTTCGTCGATCACTTGTGGTGGAGGAGGATGAGAACTAGTTGTGTGATTATTGCTAGAACTGTTGAATTCTATGACCTGTAATTAGTTAGTGGCTGATTTTGAGGATATATTAGTTGTGATCTTTCGGATAGATTAGTTGTTGATTTTCCTAGTTTATCTCCTAGTTTATCTCCTAGTTTATCTCCTCATTATCTCCTAGTTTATCTCCTCATTATCTCCTAGTTTATCTCCTCATTCTTAGCTATTTAGTTTGTATATATGATTGGAAATAATCAATGAGAAGTAGTTCAATTCATCCAATTTGTGTCATTATTCTTCATGGTATCAGAGCAATGACAAAATATGGAAATCAGATACATGGACTCACCTCTTCTTCCTCCACCGATCATGAACCTCGAGGAAATCTAGTCTCTGCTCCACTGTTCAGCAAGGACCAATTAGAGCTACTACAAAGTCTGATCAGCCAGTCTCAGCAAGCTTCTCAGAATCCTCCTGCAAATGGCAATGCTCTCATGATAAAAGGAGGTAATATCTCTCTGATTTCTCACTCTAGAACTGACTGCACATCCTCTTGGATTGTAGATTCAGGAGCCACTGATCATATGACTGGTAACCGTGGTTTGTTCACATCTTACTCACCATGTGACAAGTCTATCTCTGTCATTATAGCAGATGGATCAATCTCATCGGTTGTAGGCATTGGAACAGTGAAAATCTCATCTCGATTTACAACTCAATTCGTGTTATATGTTCCCAAGTTGGATTGCAATTTATCGTTTGTGCATAAGCTAAATAGAGATTTGAAATGCCTCACTCAATTCACGATGATTCGTGTGTTTTTCGGACGGGGACTCGGGGAAGATGATTGGCGTCTTTGAAGTAAAGTCGGGATTGTATCTTCTCAAACATTCATCTCTTTCGAATTCTTTGTTGGTATCACAATTCAATAAGTCGATAGAGAAATCATGTTGTTACATTATCGACTTGGTCATCCTAACTTCATGTATCTCTCAAAATCTGTTTCCTTCATTATTTAAGAATAAAGATATCAATTCTCTACATTGTGATGTGTGTCCATTGTCTAAGCATACTAGAAATTCCTATGTGTCGAGTCCTTATAAAGCGTCTCAACCATTTTCAATGATCCATAGTGATATTTGGGGTCCTTCAAAATTCTCTACTATTACAAATGCAAAATGGTTTCTCTTGTTCATAGATGATCACACTAGGCTTACATGGGTTTTTCTATTGAAACATAAATCTGAAGCTTGCAACCTTGTCAAACAGTTTCATGTCATGATCCAAACACAATTCAAAACAAATATTCAAATATTTCATTCTGATAATGGAAGTGAATATTTCAACTCCATATTAGGTGATTATTTCAAAACCCATGGCATTGTGCACACTAGCTCATGTGTCAAAACACCTCGCCAGAATGGTATTTCTGAAAGGAAAAACAGACACCTCCTAGAAGTTGCACGCTCAATCATGTTCACAACACATGTTCCAAACCAGTATTGGGGTGAGGCAGTCCTAACAGCAGCCTATCTCATCAATAGAATGCCTTCAAGAATATTGAATTTTGCAACTCCATGTCAACTATTGCTTAACAGTTTTCCTCACACAAAACTACTTTCAACAATTCCTCTCAAATTGTTTGGTTGTACAACGTTTGTCCACCTTTATGATCAAAGTAAGTTAGCTCCTCGATCTTTAAAATGCATATTTTTAGGATACTCTCCAACTAAGAAAGGATATAAATGTTATTCCCCGTCTCTGCGAAAATTTTTTCACACTATGGATGTTACCTTTCTTGAAAACAAACCTTTCTATCCTAATTCTTCGATTCAGGGGGAGAATTTGCTGTCAGAATCTCAGAATCAGTATCTATGTGAGGGGGAGAACAATAGTGTCACATACTTTCCTACAAATATCCAACCTGATCATCTCAGTGATCATCTCATTCCTGTACAATCAAATCCAACAGATTCCTCTCAGACTCAACCTCAAGACTGTCAATCATCTGCCTCAACTCCACTGTCAAATGAAAACCATGAACAAGGTATGTCTGATCCTAACTCCTCTCAGAATTGTGATCATATACCCGTTGATGAGATGCCTATTGCCTTGAGAAGAACTGAGAGAACTCATATACCATATCAGATGAAAGATTTCATCTATTATGGCAAGCTTTCCTCCGAATACAGAGCTTATGTTTCTAACATTGATCAAGTCAGTATTCCTAGAACAGTTCAGAAGCTCTAGCAACACCCGAGTGGAAGAAAGCGACTTATGAGGAAATCGGGGCATTGGAAAAGAACAATACTTGGGAGATCACCACTCTACCACTTGGAAAAAGAACAGTTGGATGTAGATGGCTATTCACCGTGAAGCACAATGCGAGATGGTTCAAGAGAGAGACTAAAGGCTCGATTAGTTGCAAGAGGCTACACTCAGACGTATGGGATCGACTATCAGGAGACGTTTGCCCCAGTTGCCAAGCAGAACACGATTCGAGTTCTACTCTCACTAGCAGCAAACTCAGACTGGCCACTTCATCAGCTTGATGTGAAGAACGCATTCTTAAATGGTGATCTCTCAGAGGAAGTTTACATGGACATTCCACCAGGTTTTGAAAATCTACACTCAAAAGGAAAAGTCTGGCAAGCTTAAGAAATCATTGTATGGATTAAAGCAAAGTCCTCGAGCTTGGTTCAGTCGGTTCTCAGAAGTGTTAAAAAAGGCTGGGTACTCACAAAGTCAAGCTGATCATACTTTATTCTCTAAACATGCCTCTGATGGAAAGATTACAATCCTGAGTGTATATGTTGATGATATCATAATAACTGGTGACAATGAACAAGAGATCATCTGGTTGAAACAATTGTTAGCCAAGGAATTTGAAGTGAAAGATCTGGGAAAGCTGAAGTATTTCTTGGGAATGGAAGTCTCGAGATCTCGTATAGGAATTTCTGTGTCTCAACGAAAGTACACTCTGGATCTATTAAAAGAGACTGGAATGCTCAGGAGCAAACCATCAGAGACACCAATGGAGCCTAATTTAAAGCTTGATGCCAAGGAAGAAGAAGCTGATGTGGACAAAGGAAGATATCAACGGCTTGTGGGAAAACTGATTTACTTAGCAAATACAAGACCTGACATTTGTTTTGCTGTAAGTTTAGTCAGTAGATTCATGAGTCGTCCCAAGGAATCTCATATGGAAGCAGTCTTTAGAATTCGAGATATCTCAAGGGAAGTCCAGGGGAAAGGATTGTTCTTTAAGAAAAATCGAGTAGAGAAGTGTTGTTTACACTGACTCAGATTATGCTGGATCTCAAACAGATAGACGATCAACCTCTGGATATTGTTCATATGTCTGGGGTAATTTGGTCACTTGGAGGAGCAAGAAACAATCTGTCGTTTCACGGAGCAGTGCAGAAGCAGAGTATCGAGCTCTGGCTCATGGAATATGTGAAGGACTCTGGTTAAAAAGGGTCCTCAACAGTCTCAACATCTCAAGTGAAGACCCTGTTCATCTTCACTCTGACAATGAAGCAGCCTTGAGTATAGCTGTGAACCCAGTCCATCATGATCGTACAAAACACATTGAGGTCGACCGTCACTTCATCAGTGAGAAGATTGAATGCAAGATTGTTGATCTACACTATGTTCCTTCTAAGCATCAAGTAGCAGATATCCTCACAAAGGCCCTTCCAAAGTTGTCATTCCATTCCTTATGCGAAAGAGCTAAACCTCATAAACATTTATGCTGTTTAGCTTGAGGGGGAGTGTTGAATTCTATGACCTGTAATTAGTTAGTGGCTGATTTTGAGGATATATTAGTTGTGATCTTTCGGATAGATTAGTTGTTGATTTTCCTAGTTTATCTCCTAGTTTATCTCCTAGTTTATCTCCTCATTATCTCCTAGTTTATCTCCTCATTATCTCCTAGTTTATCTCCTCATTCTTAGCTATTTAGTTTGTATATATGATTGGAAATAATCAATGAGAAGTAGTTCAATTCATCCAATTTGTGTCATTATTCTTCAAGAACTCTCGATTGCTTTCTTATTATTACGGGATGGAAATTCATCACTTGTCATCAATGCAGCAATGTTGGTCCCAGTAGGGAATGTCCATTGAACAAGTTGTATCAGTGGCTCTACCCGGCAAATCAGTGTCAATGCCATTCTCACCTTCACCTCATATTCTTCAAGATAGCATTCTGTGATCTCTCTGTAGATGGCATTTGGAAAATGAACAAGAAACTTGTTCATCATATCGGAAAACAACCTTTCCATGTAATCTTGTAAATCTCTCATTGTTTCATATCCTCGGCTGTTGATGAAGTCAGTAATGATCCTCACTTCTTCTTTTACAATATCGTCATCCATTCCATCTTTCAATTCTGCAATCACTTTTAGTGCTCGAAATAAGTCTGAAGGAAGGTCTTTGAGCTGGATCTTCGTTAAGATCTTGGCTTCTATGCTTCTGAAGCCGTTACCTCTCAAAAGCGCTTTCGCAAACTTGTTTTTCCTTTCACTGTTGATTCTTGAAGCACTCATGTTTTTGTCTATGAAGCAAATAATTTCAAGAACTTCGCCGCTTAAAACTTGGAACAAAGAAGCGGAGAGATGATTTGGTAAGGTGACTTTGGCAATTCTAGTGAGAACCGCCACGGAAAGGGAAGATACTTCATGATCAATTCCTTCTTTTAAACTCCCATACTTGCTAAGCAGAACACAAAGTGAATTTCGAGGTTCTTGTGATGGAGACATTTTGCATAGGAGTTTAATGAGATGGATAAGAGGGTCTCTCTTCCTTGCATCTATCAATCTTGTCATGTCTCTCAAACCTTTCCCTATGATCCAGTCTTCAAACTCGGCATTGCCCAAGTTGCTCTTCAGTTTCTCTCCAAATCTTTGTATGGTTTGATCATCACTTAAGTTTCCTCCCCCATACGATTTTTTGCAGAATGCAGCTACAACCATAGCTTGGAATATAAACAGTAGCTGCATCAAAGGTACCACTATATATATTGGCAACTTCAAGTATGCAATCAAGCAATCACCAACGGATAACTTCAAATATCGATTCCCCGATGTCATCATAATCTCTTCGGGTGCCTCATATTTACATAGTGCATCAGTGCTCATTTTTTTGGACAAAGTGAGCCATCTAAAGGTGATGCCTAGTGTTCCGACTAGGACTGTGATAATTTGGGCGATAACTATATAAGAAATCGACCATTTATAGTTAGAACTTCCTTCACAAAACTGAGATTTATCATTTGAAAGAAGGGAATAAAATGCAGCTTTTATTAGAACTACCACACATGTTGCTGAGAGAGCGCCGACAACAGCATAGTTAGGGTGTTTACACAACAAAAACTGAGGATTTGAGTTGTAGTAATGCAAGTACCCCAACTTCAATCTCTCAAACAAGGTGCCATCACCCTTGGAGAAGAGTCTTCTGTTTTGAATCATGAAATTCCTTTTAAGGGTATTGATCTCATAAGCTGAAAACCACATCATCAAGAGCAACACCACCATGATACACAAAATTATGATGTGTTCTACATGGAAAGCGAAGATGACACTAGTTTTCAATTGTATGCCAATATTGGCAACAACTGTGGCAACCAAGATGCTCATAGCAGCCATGTTTGACCACCATTCATGATCACTATTAATCCCTAGTGAAGGCAACAGAAAGGCCATGCAAATGCACAACATGGTTGTGCCAGTGAGCTTCGATAATTGATCTTCAGCACTCGGCATTTTAGTACTAAGATCTACCGAAAGTTTCAATGCGCCAGAGAGAAGAGTTAATGTGATTGAATTAAGTGAGAAGAACCGACAAGGTAACCATCGTTTTCTAGATCGAAAACCTAAGAAAATATCTAACAGAATGCCAAGCAAACATACCAAAGTGGTTCCCACAACGTATAATCTGAATGCAACGTGATGCATCGGATTAGAATTAGAGCTGGTGTCGCCGCAGATGTGAGGATTAGCCATAATTCTCCTTAATTGCTTTGATACAACTTATGATGATCTACTGCTTTATTTATATAATCTTGATCAAAATGAGAGTTATGTATTTTTGTCATGGGCATCATTATTAACAGCTCTTCTTTTCTTAGTCAACTTAAGAACTATATGTAATGAGCACGTCTTAAGCATCAAAGTTAAAACTAAGAAACTGATCATAATGTCCTGAAATTATTTAAAATCCAAAGAAGTAAAGAATATCAATGACAAAGCATAAATTATCTTGCATGTTTTGGTTGATTGATTTTCTTTGATTTGTTCAAATGAATTGAACAGATGGCCATCTCAGAATAAGTTGGTTGGATAAGCCTTGAACTTGCTGGAGTACCAAGTGTAGATTGATTCAACTGCCAATTATTTAAATTGCTACAGAATGATATTTCATCCAGTAAAGGAATAAAAAAAAAGAATGAGATCAACTGAGTAGTTTCCAATGAATCATAAGACCTTCTGCCATGTAGTATACCTGGAAACATGATTTGGAATCCATGACAATATTTATGTAGATGGAATTTCTTAAAATCAATAAGACCTGACCCTGATAAATTGTGTCCAGATGTATGTGTAGACTGTAGTCGAGCGTCTTTTTTAATTCATCGCATATACACATGTTAGTTATATCGGTGTTTAATCCGGTTAACTCATTTTATTATTTGTGCAACGCAATTTTTTATGGCAGTCTGTATGAACTGATTGCCAATTTTAATTTTGGTCTCTTTTGTTGCTATTGTAAATAACTTACTGATATTTCCTACGAAAACAAACTCAATAACTCAAAGATTATTAATCCTTTTGGTCTCTAACTTGCCTAATCAGTAACAAAAGTGGTTTGTTCTTCGACGTCACAATTTGTTTCCCTTTACTTGATAATCAGTCACTGGGATTGACCTTGCAATTTTCATTTTTATTTTTTTGGTAAATTGACCTTGTAAGTTTTCACAGCATAAGAGCAAACGCGACGATGAATTTTGAGGTGCTGTACTTTTTGCATCCAAGAAGAGTATCAACAGATCCTACATTCAGTGTCAGCATCTGAGTTTCAAGTAAGCGCTTCCTTTCATTGCCTATTGTTTTATTTGAATTGCCATGGTAGAGTATGTAAAATCAAAACAATATAAATTAACTTTACAATAACAATGCAACAACAACTTCCACGCCTCAATCCGAAATTAGTTGAGATCCGCAACATGGATCAAGCTCTTTCACTCCGCTTGATTTAATTCAGTTAATGGCATGCATTCTGATATATTATAAATATAAAAAGAAATAATGAAGGACAAAACACAAAAAGAGCCAACAGACTACATTTTTCCTTTTTAATCGACTTCCTTTTTTTTTAATTGATTTTTCTCCTTTTTTCCAATTCATTAGTCGATCATTCTATATATATAGATCTTTACATGCCAAACTGATCATGCTAAGATCCTACTTTCAAGGACTTAAACCTTAGCAAAAAGAGGCAACAGACTCCCTTGTCGTTCCAAGCGACGGCGTGATGAAGCCCATAGACATACATATATAAGAAATATATAAGAACATGCTTTTCACATTTCACCATGCTCTATGAACATGATTTATTCAACTGATACACGATGCTCCATTATTTCATTTTGCGTATTATGAGAGTTGCCATCTGCACGGGGAAGTCTTCGTTGATCACTTGAGGCGAAGGAGGACGAGAGCTGCCTGCATGATTATCAATAGCACTTTCAGTATCTGGACTATAATTATTACTTGTAGTATGTGTTGTCGGCGAGTCTTGATCACTTGTCACCAATGTGGTGATGTTTGTTCCAGTAGGGAATGACCATTGAATTTCTTTTTCAATGCCATTCTCACCTTCTCTTCATATTCCTCAAGATAACACTGTGATCTCTCTGTAGATAGCATTTGGAAATTGCACAAGAAACTCATTCAACATATCAGCCAACAGCCGTTCCATGAAGTTTTGTAAATCTTCCATTGTTGGATGCTTTCCTCTTTTGATGAAGGCAGTGATGACTGTCACTTCGTCCCTTACAATATCATTGCTCATTTGATCTTTCAATCCTTAAATCACTTTTTTGGCTCGATCAAATTCTGAAATGCTCTCCGTTGGCGCGATCGTATCTGCTATGCTTTTGAAGCCTCTACCTTTGAGAAGTGCTTTTGCAAACTTATTTTTCCTTTCACTGTTGATCCTTGAAAAACTCATGTTTTTGTCTATGAAGCAAATAATTTCAAGAACTTCACTACTTAATACTTGGTACAGCAGAGAAGGGAGATGACTTGGTATAGTCACTTTGGCAATTCTAGCAAAAACCGCTACGCAAAGGGAAGACAATTCATGATCAATTTTTTCTTCTTCTTTTGTCACAAGATCAATTTCTTCTCTTGGCTTCCTCCGCTCAAGAAGCTGGACGCTTAGTGAGTTTTGAGGTTCTTGTGATGGAGACTTTTGCTGCTGCTGCTGCTGCTGCTGTTGCTGTTGCAGTTATGCTTGTGATGGAGATTTTTGCTGCCATTGTTGTCGTTGTCGTTGTTGTTGTTGTTGTTGTTGTTGTTGTTGTTGTGATTGTGATGGAGACTTTTGCTGCTGCTGCTGCTGCTGCTGCTGCTGCTGCTGCTGTTGTTGTTGCTGTGCTGGAGACTTTTTGGACAGAAGTTGGATGAGTTCTTCAAGAGGGTCTCTCTTGATTGCATCTATCAATCTTGTCATCTCACTCACACCTTTCTCTATGATCCATTCTTCAAACTTGGCGTCGCGCAAGTTGCTCTTCAGTTTTTACTAGATCTCTCTGTCTTGATCATTTGAGTTTACTCCATCGGATGATTTTTTGCAGAATACATGCAAGAACATGGCTTGGAATAAAAACAGTATCTGCATCAGGGGTACCACTGTATACCGGCAACTTCAAGTATGCAATCAAGCAATCACTTCCGAGCATACTCAAATATGCATTCCCTCCTGATAACATCATCTCATCTGGTTGCTCATGGTTCTCTACTGTATCAATGCCATTTTTGTGGCCAAAGTGAACCATCTAAAGATGATGCCTAGAGCTCCAACTAGGACTCTGACGCTTTGGGCGCAAACTATATAAGAAATCGACCATCTATAATCAGACCTTCCATCGCAAAAGTGAGATTGGTCATTCAAAACAAGGGAATAAAATGCGACTTTTATCAGGACTACAACATATGTCAACGAGAGAGCGCCGACTACAGCATAGTTTGGGTGTTTACACAACAAAAGCTGATGGTTTGACTTGTAGTAATTCAAGTACCCCAACTTCAATCTCTCAAACATGCTCCCATCACCTTCGGAGAAGAGTCTTCTATTTTGAATCATGAAATTTCTTTTGAGGGTATTAATCTCAAAAGCCGAATACCACATTATCAAGAGCAACACCACCATGATGCCCAATATCAAGATATGTTCTACATGGAAAGCAAAGATCACTTTCGTTTTTATTTGTATACAAATATTGGCCACAGTTGTGCCAACCATGATGCTTGTAGCAGCCATGTTTGACAACCATTCATGATCACTGTTAGTCCCAAGTGAAGGCAACAGAAAGGCCATGCAAATGCACAACATGGTTGTGCCAGTGAGCTTGGATAATTGATCTTCAGCACTTGGCATTTTAGTACCAAGATCTACTGAAAGCTTCAATGCGCCCGTGAGAAGAGTTAATGTGATTAAATTAAGTGAGAAGAACCGACAAGGTAGCCAACGTTTTCTAGATTGAACACCGAAGAAAATATCTAACAGAATGCCTAGTAAACATACCAAAGTGGCTCCTGCAACATATAATCCGAACGCAATGTGATGCATCTGATTAGTATCAGAACTGGTGTCACTGCAGGGGTGAGGGCTTGCCATTACTTCTCCTCAATTGCTTTGACACAACTTATGAAGTTTTGATGTTTTGCTTCTCAATTTAGATTTCTTGATCAAAATGAGAGGCTATATATATCTTGTGCATGGACATAATCACTAACACTTCTGTTTTTCTTAGTCAACATAAGAATTATATTTAATTAATTAGCATGTCCTAATCACTATAGCTGGAACTGGGAAACTAATTGTAAACTTCTTAAATTTTTAAAAGCCAAAACAGTATATAATATCAATGACAAAGCATAAATTTTCTTTTAGATTTTGGCTGAATGATTTTCTTTGATTTGATAAAATAAATTGAACAGATGGCTATCACAGAATAAGCGAAATCTGGATAAGCATTGAACTTTCTGTGAGTACCAAGAGTAGATTGAGCCAACTACCAATTTGTTAAATCGCTGAAGAATGATATTTCACCTAACAAAGAAAAAAGAAAAGAAAAAGGTCAGCTTAGTAGCGGTCCCAAGACTTAAGACAATGTCCTGCCGCCATGTAGTATACCTGAAAACCCGATTTGGAATCCATGACAATATTTGATCATAATGAGAACTTTTTAAAATCAGTAACACCTGACCCTGATAAATTGTACCTAGATGTATGTGAAGTCAGGTTGAAATACTTTGATATTCATTGACACGTTTTTCATAAATTGATAGCATGCATGTTAGTTACATCAGTGCTGCATTTCAACCATGCTGTCAATTTATACATTTGAAACGCAACATCAAGAACTTGAACATTTGTCTCATCATCAAGTTGGTGATATTAGTTTCAACTTATACATTAGATCAAGAACAAACATTTTCAATCTAGAATTTCAGATTGATCTGTTTTTAACAGATTTGTTTCATTTGAGTATTTTAGTTTCTCCTGAGAGTCAACATCCCTTGCATACCTCTAATCTCCCTTTTTTCACCATTGCAGATCATAAAACAGTGTTTAGAACCAAGTGGAAGCAGAATTAGTTAAGAATGTAATTGAACTCTTACCTTCACCTTCAAAAAGCCGGGCAATACTAGCGAGGACAAAGCAATTTGAGATCACGAGATGACTATAGCAGACTGAGGTGCACCTTTGAAAGTCTTCTTCTTATCCTTACATACTACATAATATAAGGAGTCGTGTTTTCGATCTGCTCCTTGTTTGTGACCTTGTTTTTAAGCACAATGAGAGACGAAGAGCATAGATTCCTTTATTTTTGTGGGGGCTTACATTACCATTTACAATGTCAAGAACATAAAAGCTTTCTGTTGCCAGCTGTGCCATATTAAAATTGTAAGTAGGGTTGCAACACAAATTAAGGAGGCAAGTGGTTACTCAACAAAGATTTTATCGAATATCCAAAATTCCGTGGCTTATATAATTATAATCAAACAATCAATCGTAAAGGTCAAGCCAGATATAGTTCTATTTCAAATATTAAAAACTATCTAGTAAATTTTGATTGAATTGTTTAAATTACATAAACTTCATGGGGGATTATTTTGACGTAGGTCAGTCAATTCCGTGACGTCGCTGTAGCTTATGGATGTCGTCGTGGATTATATTTTAGTATAGATATTAAAACATAAACTAAAAACAAAGTAAAGGTAAGATCACCTATACTTTTCTTCAATTTTACTTTTTCTTTTAATACGCTCCTCCATTTTTTTAAGGTTGGAAGTAGGTGACCAAACACCACCTATATATACACTATGTTTCACGCTTGGAAGTTTCTTCTCTATTTAGATTAATCACCTTGAAAATTTGAAGATAGTGAAAGCTTAACCTATGAAGAAAAAAAAAACCTAAAAAGGTGATGTTCAATTTGTTGAGTGCTAATTATGTTGATTTGAACTGATTCAATCCAATGTAAACAGTAGGACTTATTTAAGCCTCCTCTTACAAACAAAAGAAAGAATCCCACACCTTCTTAGTTGTACACCCAACAATTAATCTAATCTACACTTCTCAAAAGATTCATGAATAAAAAAACATGGAAGAAAACTAAAAGAAATAAATCAACCATGAAGAAATTAAATTTTGGAGAGAAAAAGAAAGAAACTAAGAATGTATGCACGGCATGCAGATGCATTATTAAGCTTCATGGCCATCTTCATCATCTCCTGCCATAACCATTCTTCGAAGTGGACTCGGCCCAAGTTTCTTCCTTCTCATGGCACTTCTTCTCCTTATCACTTCCATCTGATTCCTTCTCCTTACTTGCATCATTGCCTCCTCGTCCACGACAAACCTTCTCATCAACACATCATCTGTCAAAGATTTCCCTCTAAAAACTCTCCTTGACGTCGATAACAATGAATACCCTTCTCCGCAACCGTTAGTAATTTTAGCATTCAGATTAGCGTTAATCCTCTCGGAGGGTGGCACCATTAACGACTTTGTTGAAGCACTCGTCCTTGGATAGCTGTAGCTTCTCCTTGGAGGGAGGTCTGCCCGGAAGACCTCATTGTAGGAAGAGATAGGCGCACATAGGCAAACCCGTGTGAAGGAAGAAGCAACACTAAGTGAATAGCATCTCTTGAGTTTATTTGGTCTGGTAGCCGGGTTTGCCGGAAGTTGTCTCGTAGGCTTTGTTGTGCTTCTCCACAAGGTTGCTGCCTCCATTGCTCTCTGATACCAAGGTTTCCTGCACAGGGTAGGAAAGTTTCAGCAGTAGTACTACTGATGACTGATGAGCTTGAATTTAGTGATTTTACCACAAATAATTATGTGATACAGAAATTATTTATTGGATCTTCTCAATTTCTCTTCAAAATTATGCATAAACATATATGATTATGCCATCAAAAATTGGTATAGTATTGGATCATGTTTCCTTCAAGAAAGCCTAGCAAAACAAATCTTCTAAATTATGATTAAAAATTAATCAAATATATCTACGGCAGTAATGAACAGATCGATGAAATCACTCTATTCTATCTTTAAAATCTTCACCTGATCTTGTAAACTGAAATAACATGTAATCTACTTCAGTGATCATGTTGCAATTAAGCTAACTTTATTCTATCAACACGTATTTTTAGCAAATATATCCACATTTTGTGGTGGTTGTTAGCTCATAATGAACCAAGAACCTCACTGATATGAGTATCAAGGAACAAAAGTTAGAGCTTTTTTAGTCTTTGAACACTAATTGTATATATTTACATCACATACACTGGAATCTACTCTCACATCTATTACACATCCAAACTTCGAGTGGATCTCTCGCAAACACTGGAATCTGAACTTGGAAACCAATTAAACAATTGTATGAAACGAATGGAGGCGGCGAGAGGATTGCAGATTCATACCTTGTGTTTGAGCTCTTTGGATCTTGCATGAACAAGAGAGAGTGGTAAAGGGAGTGTGAGGGAGCTGCAAATTTAGAGGGAAAGAATGCATCTGGATTGAGACCACTCTGGCTTTAGTTTGAATTAGTGAATGTTATTTGGTGCATTGATGAGAACGTGTTTTGCTTTTCTTTTCTTTACTTCTTTATTGAACATTCTTTTGCTTTGGTCTTTGGCAGATGGCTTCCTTTTGAGTGTATGTTTGCATTAGAAGAGAGATTTAATTTAAATCTGAATGACTAAAGTTTCAATTAGAAAAATCATTCTTTATGCGTAAATACCGAACTACCCCTATATCGACAACTTCAAAATCAATAAAAGTGCTCTCCATTGCATAGGTTTAGCTTTAAAGTAACATGATAAGTGCTCCATATATAGTCCTACTGTTGTATATATGGTTTTGACTTTAAATCTCTCGTTTTTTAATGATGAAGTGAAGGGTCATTCAGGGATTTCGTCGTTAACACTTCATTTTAAATAAGGTTTATGCAACAAACTCAAGGTCCTGCATCAAAGGGAACTTAATTAACTTCCATGGAAGATCAGACTTTACGTGTTGCAATCATTATATTCAGTGTACTCTAGTAATGTATATTATTTCCATTGCTTGGCATTCATGAAAATATTCATCATCTTCACTTATTTTTCAAAAAGTTTATTTTCTTTAAATGTCTATATAGTGCAATAATTTGCAGTTTGTTTTTGCAGGTAAGAGAACTTCAAATAAAATTTTTCGTTCTTCGTCAATGGAAATGACTATATACGCTCCGGATTTAATTTGAAACATGGATTAAATCCACACTTCATATTCTTAGGAATAGAGTCACTCTCGTGTGGATCGGAAGCTACTTAATTACTTGACAATGGTCTCTTCGGTGACATCCGATAAAATTAATTACTTGACAATGAATGTTGCAAAATTTCTATTTACCCAAGTGGGAGAGAGGGGGAGCTTTCATTGATAATCACAGCTGATGTACGCAAATATGTTTCCATGATCAAAAAAGAGAGAAATACTATACAATAAGGGAATGTATATGGAGTCATCATCATTGCCTTGGTGGGTGGTGTAATGTCTACAGCCTTAAAGCAGGGATTGTATGGAAAAAGAGAAAAAAGGGGTGATGATTGGAATTGGGCTTTGGTCTCTTATAGCATCATATACTTCCATTGTCATTTGATTCAGAGAAACTCAAAAACTAGGCTCTTAAAATATGCCCCCATTGTTTCTCTTTTTTAGTCACAGATTGTTGCACCTAAAACTAACTAGTATCAACGTTTTCATTTTACTTCATATTCATTGCCTCTCATTATTATATAAGAACTGCCAGAATGACAACAAGTATGTAACACGGCAAAATACATTGGCTCACAGAAGATGTTCACGTGCGCCTCAGGATGTGGGCATATACAAATCCCGATGCATGACGTAGAGGTCGAGGCCGTATGAATGGCTCTTATGAGCCAATGTGTCTTACCGAGTGACATACTCAGTTGTCATTCTAGTATTTTCCTTATTACATATTCAAAACCTTTTGCCAACTCGGGCTGCTTCAAATTCCACTCCAAGAGGATTTCATTACATAGAGTCAATCGGAGAGACTCGAAACTCAAATCAATATTGGGACAACTCAAATACCAAGCCATCAAGCCAAGAAGTGGTCGGCGAATTTTTGGATTTTTTACGTGCTCAAGGCATATTAATCCGTCGTGAGTGATTACTTAATTAAAAAAGGTTAGATTAAAATCCTTGACGATGATTGTGACACCCTAAAGTCGCACTTATTGAAATTATGAGCTAATTACTTGAAGATCATACAATATAGAGATACAGATCGATGTGTATGGAAACATATATCAACTTCGAGTATGTGTAACTTAAGGGAGGGAGTCATTATACCATTGTCCTTGATTTAATTTAGAGTCGCGCTATGTATAGGTATCCTCTCAGGGCACTTGACTTTTTTTTTATTTATGTTGGTTCTAAAAGAAAATGACACATTTGCCCACGAGTGCCCAGAGTAATCAGTGGAGTGCCTACCAGGGTACCCTGAGTAATCGATGGGGTGCCTATAGCGCGACACTATATTAACCGACATTACGTTTCAGGTTTCAATGAGAAATGACTGAACATATGGTCTCGGACACACAAGATCGAGACATAGGTTGTTGTGTCGATTGGTGTCAATCGAGACAAACACACATGTCTCGACACAAGGGCACCAAGACCACTTGTGTAGTCTCGGTGGTTACCCATCGAGTTTGGTGTTTGACTACCCTTATTTAGATGTCGGTTGGTATAGATCGACATTATAATACAGGTCTCGACAAGACATGACTGAGACCACTTTAACATGTGTCTTGGGTAGTGAGGTGTGTTGCTTCACAAACTATGAGCATTTTGATAAAATTTTTGAGGTGCTCTGAGATGATACTAGGTACACATAGCGCGACTTTTAATTTATCTTTATTTTTTTTGCTTGGGAAGCTCTGGTTTAATTTGTTTAATTCGACTCCATTAAGGCCTACATTGAGTTAAAATTTTAAGTACACTTGGAGATGTGTTTGCTGGTTGGTGTCAAGCAGACAGAGAAATGGTAGGCAAAGATGTCATGTACGAACAAATCAAATTAATTACCAATGGTTAGTTGGTAAAATTGGAAGCGTTTTGATTCCCTTAATTAGTAACTCAAGTTTGAATTTTAAAAATTAATTAGTGACTCATATTTAAATTTTAGGAATGAAAATATAAAACACCACGTTAAAATCTCTCCTTATTTAAATAGTGGGCGACTCAAGGTAAATATGAAGTAATTTCAGATGCTTGATTGTTTAGATAATAGTAAATAAATAAATAAGTCAAGTGATTTCTTCCGGTCAAAAGGCATGAAAAAAGTGGAATTCCAGCCAATCTTTCCTATTGAAATCATTTTGTCCGCTGTGGTCCCTCACATCTCTTAAGATCTCATCATCCAACCACGTGCGAGGCTGGTCACTGCAGCATAACAATTGTAGTCCCACACGTGCGCCAGTCTCTCTTCTTCGAGACACGTGTCCTCTCCTCAATCATGACATGTGGCGAGATGTGGCTTCTTCATCATTGGTTGGGCTTATAATGGAAAAGTTATTTTCGATGTCAATCACCATTATCGGCTTATAAATGGAAAGACATCCAAACGGCCCATGGGCCTTTGACATCCTAT
The DNA here is from genome assembly GCA_039657345.1 of Stephania japonica. Taxonomy (NCBI): domain Eukaryota; kingdom Viridiplantae; phylum Streptophyta; class Magnoliopsida; order Ranunculales; family Menispermaceae; genus Stephania; species Stephania japonica. The sequence continues at coordinate 53,298,682 of CM077558.1, forward strand.
GTTGTATGGAAAATATTTGAATGAGAATGATATGTCACACAACCATCAAACAGCTTGGGTAAAGTGTTAAGGAGTTATCCCCTCAAGCAAGGACTCGAGTACGAGTTTTGTAAATGAAAAAAATTAGAATGGGATGATCGCCCCACATATAAAGTTCGACAGTGCTTGAGCATGAATTAGTCGATGCGGTTGGCGTCAGACACTACGTAAGAAAAATAAAAATAAAAATAAAAATAAAAATAAAATCATGTTACACTGCAAGACACATTGACTCATAAGAGTCATTAATGTGCCCTCAACCCCGCGTGTTATGCATCGAGTTTTGTGTATGTCCGTGTCTCGAAGCACACGTGGACGGCTCTTTTGAGCCAATATATCTTGCAATGTGACATACTCATTGTTAATCTAGGCCCTTCTCATATTATATATGATCTTGTGTTGAAAACAAAAAACAAAAACAAAACATGTACACAAACAATAAGATCTCCCCATCTCTGGTATTCTATTTTTTTATATGTATAAACTATTGAGAAAGGGTTAGAATGACAACGACGTATGTTGCACCGCAAAATACATTGACTCACAGGAGCCGTTTGCACATCTCTCGATGTAAGCATATACAAATTTCGATACATAGCACGTAAGTCGAGACTGTTAGGTTTTGGAAAAAGATTATAGTTTACTATGGGACCAATGAGTTAATATAAATAGTTACACATCACCAGACTCAATTAGCCAAACTCACGTGAACGACTTTTGTAAACTAATATGTCTTATGTGGCCACATTGTCGTTGTCATTGTAGTTTTTTCCTTCCAATAATTTATAATAAAATCAACAAGAAACAGTTTCTTAATGTGGCTTTGACAAAAATGTGGCAATGCTTTCAACATTTTCTTGGTTTTGGTTTTATTTGTGTCGCCTCATTCAATCATTGACTCGGTCAAACAGAAAAAACAATGAATCGCCATAATTCCACGTGGCACGAGTGGGCTCGCTGGGGCTTTCTAGACAACCCAACTCCTTGAACACGTGATAATCCTAATTAAACAAAAATGAAGACTCACAAGAACTCGCAGTCACACTATAAATGCTATTTTCTCCGAAAAGTGGCGTGAAATCTCCATCCAAAGCGTTACAAGTCTATTCACCTTCCCAAAACAACCCCCACTTCCCCACTAATCCCCTCAACACAAACCCAATCCCAACATAAACCAACCTCTCATCACCAAGGGCATTTTCGTCACACGGTGTTACAACCGTCGACTTTCTCCCCCAAAATACCCTCAACTTTCTTACCCACTTTGAGCACCAACTTTCGACAACAAATCGATCCGAAACCAATACACCTGAAGACACTTGCACGTCGTAGAACCTCTTCACTAATTCCAACCACCGAGCACTACCCCTTAAAACACTCGTCGCCAAGGGCATTCTCGTCCAACGGCATTAAAAGTCTCGACATCCTCCCCAAACTACCCTCAACTTTCCCATTAATCCCCTTAAAACCCAACCACAACCCCCACATAACTAACCCTTCATCACCAAGGACATTCTCGTCCAACGCAATACTACTCTCACCATCATCCCCAAAACACCCTCAACTTCCCCACTTATCCCCACAACAAAACACTCCTCCACACATAAAACCAACCTCTCCCCAGCAAGGGCATTCTCGTCACACCGCGCTATAAATGCTCGGTCATTCTCAATCGTCTCCTCTCCCTCCAACCAACATCGTTTGACTCTCCAAAAAAATGTTCTCTCGATCGCTCGTTCGTCTTCTCCGTCTTCTCGTCAATGGATCCCAATTTCAAAACCCTAGAAATCCCAAAGCCAAAACCCTAGGATTCCAATTCTTCATCTTCACCATCGATTGCTGATGATTATGATCTTCTTCGCGAACAGGAGATCGATCATTGCGAGCATGGAGATGGCGGAGATCGTGTTGAACTTTCTGGTCCCGTCGTGGTGGGAGATCAAGGTCACCGTCGCCGCGGCGGTGTTCTTGGTCGCTGCGATCTCTTTTTTCGTCTACGGAGGCGGCGGAGGGTGGGATGAGGGGGACGGAGGCGAGATTGGGCGGGGTTTGGGCGGGGATGGGGGAGGTGATCTTGCTGATGAGAAAGATAAGGTGAGGCTTATTGGATTCATGAATTTTTTGTTGTTTCTTGTTTGATCGGTTGAGAATTTCGCGCCGTAGCTGAATTGTTGGTTTTGAATGTGTGGATTGATGGAGGTTGTAGGACTTGTGAATTGCTGAATGGATTCCTTGTATTTGCTGGTTTGCATTCGAAATATTTGAATGGATTCATGGAAATTCAAGATTAGGATGATCAAGGACGATGACGATGATGATGATGATGATGATGATGGTGAAAAACGTTATGAATAATGTAAAAAGGAATCAACTTTGGATTACTTGTAATTGATTTTGTGGAAAACGTGGGGCGATAGCAATGATTTGGTCATTGTGACGCTAATTCAAATGTATTAAATTATTGGAACAAGAGGTGTTATGTAATTGGTTTAAGAGAAAACTTTCATGTAATAGGTACGTTGATACGACAAAAGTGACTTCATAAGATGTTATGTTTATACATGGCAAAGACAAAAAAAAGCAGAGAACTTTAGGACTTAGGAGATGGAGGAGAGTCTTAAGAGAGAGAAAGAGAGGAAAACTTATGGTTTGCAGACAATGCTTCTGAGTGCAATGGGATTCGAGTAGATACATGTGAGGTTCAAATAAAATTGTAAAATTGGAAGTTTAAATAGTGCGACTTAACAACTCTGGTTACAAGTGAATTGACCCAACATATATATATATATATAGAATGGCATTCTATGGTACATTTTCATTGAGATCTCAAAGTTCACTGGTGAACATATTTGTTTGTTGATAATAAATTAGATGTTTGTTTCAATATGAGGTTTGGAGTCAAAGTTAAGATTTGTTAACCTAAAGTGTGAAATGCATTTGTTTCATAGAAAAAAGGTGTGAAATGTAATTATAGTACTAGTAAAACTTAAAGTGGTGCTAGTAAGGAGTATGGACTTAAGGTATTTATGATCAATCGTAGTATTATTCGGTGAATCAACTTTTTTCTTTACCAAAGTTATTGGCATCTTGAAAATGCATAGAAACTCGATGCATATTCATTGCATTTGTACGAGTAAATCTCCTGGTTTTCTTAAAATGTATATTTCTTTATTCTCATTTGTGCAGGATTATATGATTGTATTCTTATTTTCTGTTTCATGTAGTAATTCGTTCGTTTGACGTGCAGTTCTGCACTTATTTTGTAGATGGGTCAATTGAAGGGGGATGCGCAAAACAATTCAGCATACGTTATCAAGGTATTTTCCTATATATAAATAAATAGATAATCTCTTGTCAACGTTAAAATTTGGAAATATGTTTACATCTTTATTTATTTGACATGTTGGGGGCTTCTATGTTATTATAGTTAATGCAAACAAGTCCCTCATGCTTAACGCTACTGATGGTTGAAAGTTAGTTCGTTTTCTTGTATTCTTTGTTGATTTTATTCTTATTTTTATTTTTATTTTTAGTTGGAACTTTTGGCTGCCAAGAATCTAATAGCTGCAAATTTGAACGGAACATCTGATCCTTACGCTATTATTACTTGTGGTGAACAGAAGCGTTTCAGGTAATTTCAACTCTTATTTTTCAATTCATATTGTGACTTTGTGAGTATTAATTTTCTTGCACAAATACTCTAGGCACTGGAGATCAGATTTTGTTGTTACTTTTTTCTAGTTCATCTATGTGTTTGGCATTTATTTTTGTTTTTTTTTTCTTTTTTGGTTATGTTCTTTTTCGGGTTATTTTGCAGTTCTATGGTTCCTGGCTCAAGAAATCCAATGTGGGGGGAAGAGTTCAATTTTTTTGTTGATGAGCTCCCTACTCAGGTGAGATTTGGGGATGTATAGTCGACATGTGTGAATTTTTTTTACTTGGAAAGAAATTAGTTTTCTAGGTAGTACTTTTCTTGTGCATTGCTGACAGGGCTTGAGCTCTTTTTTATATGATCATCCATTTAATTATCTAACTTGTACCTTACAATGCGAAAAACTCGGGCATGTGAGAGACTTGTGGAAAATATTTTTTTACTTGTGAGACATCATGGGCTTACTCAAGTATTCGATAACCTTAATCTTGCCATCTCTAGTCTTTCATTATTTAACCATTTATGACTTTCTTTGTCAATGGAGTTCATTTTAGAATAGCCTGTCTATTTATTTTTATTAGTTGAGAAAAATTGGATGACAAAATATTTTAGATCCATGTACATGTTATTTTTACCTAAGACTCTGCAGTTTGCGACATCGTTTCCTATATTTTGAAGTTTTTAAAATGTGCCAGTTCTCTTTTACCTCTTGCAGATCACTGTTACATTATATGACTGGGACATAGTTTGGAAAAGCACAATTCTTGGTTCTGTTACTGTTCTTGTTGAAGGAGAGGGCCAAACAGGAGCACTATGGCATATGTTAGATAGCACATCAGGACAGGTTGAATGCTTTGTTTTATCGTTATTGTCTTGTGGTACTTTAATTAGCACGATGAAGATGTATAATACTAGTTCAATATTTACAGGTTTGTCTCCATATTAGAACTACTAAACTTCCAAAAAATTCTTCCAGGTAAATTTTGTTAATGTTATTTTTTATCATTCTTTTATTTGCCAATTCAGAACTGTTTCAGACTTTCCTCAGACTCTGGTGGTGGTCATTCATTACAAATGATCGTCTATAACTAATTTGGATATATATGCGTGCATATTAATTTCAAAACATGTTAAACAACAAAATACCCATGATCATAAGCTTGGACATACCTCAGATACATCATAATTTGTTCAGTACACATTTTCTGTTTGATCTCTGTTTGTTTAACAAGGATTACTGACATTGTTGGGAACTGTTATTTCTTTGATAAGTTTTAATTTTCTCATGAATCCTTAAACTTGATATCTTGGTGATACCTAACATATTTGCCGGTTTGTCATCATTATAGTAAGTTACAATATCTGTATGGTTTTGGCTTTTGTTGATTTTCTGTGCTGCATGTTGTAGGATACTGAATGGCTATGGTGGAGCTAATGCACGAAGAAGAATATCTGTTGATAGCCAAGGCCCTACGCTGGTCCATCAAAAGCCTGGACCTTTGCAGACTATTTTTGATCTCCATCCAGATGAGGTAGCTTTCGTCATGCTGTTAAGCTTGAGGAGTCTTCATTCTTCATCTGCTGAACTAGTTTATTATTTTCTTGGTATTGGATTCAGCTTTTTATTTTCTTACAAGGCCTCACAGAGAAATTATTTCAGGTTGTTGACCATAGTTATTCATGTGCGCTTGAGAGGTCATTCTTGTATCACGGCCGAATGTACGTCTCCACATGGCACATTTGCTTCCATTCAAATGTTTTTTCTAAGCAAATGAAGGTTAGATTATACAATTGAAACTTTGAACCATGTGGCTTTTATTGATGTATTGTGATATACATTCTTTTGGTTGCATGCATATACTACCTGGGACATAAATGACTTCAGAGATTAGTGTGTTCGTCTGTATGGTGGTCAACTTTACACTTGAGGATAGGTGCTGACGGATTTGCTCTATATGCTTCCATTTTATTCTCTGGCATTTATTTGTCTCAGATTTTCATCTTTTTTTATCAGGAACGGGTTGTACTAGTTGTTATTGAAAAAAAATTTTAAGTTCATATCCTATTTCTATTTGAAAATGTATATTACAATTGTTGAATTAGGACATTAGGATTGTTTTTGATCTTCATCTTTAAGGTCACATTTTTTTGTGTTCTTTATTGTCTGGCGATGTTTTCCTAGTAAGGTGCTTTGAGTTGGGAGTGACTCCTTTATTTTGATCCTTATGCCTTTGTACTCATAAACGGCAACCATTTGTTTTTATACAAAATCCATTCCCCACGTTCAAAAAAAAAAAAGATGAGGGACAAGAGCTTATGGTTTCTGTACTAGTACTAGACTTTAGATTAGTTACAAATTTATCCCCCTGGATGAAGTGCTTATTTTGGTTCTTATAAAAGAGTATTCTTTTACCTCCTTTTTGTAGGTTATCATCCCAATTGAAGACATAGATGAGGTAGCTTTCCTCATTACATTTATTTGGCTCTCTGGTTTTTTGATGAGGGAACCATCTTTTAGGTGCTTAATAATGCTAAATCAATTTTGATGCAGATAAAGAGGAGCCAGCATGCATTTATCAATCCTGCCATTACAATTATCCTCCGAATGGGTGCTGGTGGCCATGGTGTACCTCCTTTAGGAAGCCCAGATGGTTAGTTATTAACAGGAATACCTTTTAACTTGTGCTCCAAGTTTCAGCTTGACCTTGAACAAGACTAAGCCTTTGATTAGTTTGCGAACTAAAGTTTACAAATGAACTGACAGTTTAAGCATTTTTATCACTATTATGCTAAATTTTACAAATGAACTAATAGTTTAAGCCTTTTTTGGTTTTTTGTTATAGTTAATTACTTTAAATGCGGAAAACTTGGTTCATGATATGTGCTCAATTCATTATTAAGAGTGATTGCAAATTGCAACAATTAGGAAAATTAACATATTAATGCTAGTTGCTTGACTTGTACAAAATATATATATACATGAAGTTTTTTTTATTTTTAATTTTTCTTATTGTTGGTGTTTCTTTATTTAGGTTTTTTATTTTATTAGAATTAGAATTAAAGAATTTTTCTCCAAAACAGACAAAAAAAAAGGAAAAATTGGCACATGCATCTTACTCTAATATTAGATTTTGTTCTTGTTAAATAGGAATTGAATTTTACAATTGTTGAGGGTGGATTGGATTCATGAAGTTGAAACGGCCAAAAAGCATTACAGCATAACAAGTTAATCTGTATGTCTTGTCATTTTGGATAGGCTTCTACCCGTAGAAATTAGTGTAAACAACATTTTATTTGAGAAACGAAAAGATTTTAGATATTACGGAAAACAGATATGGAGAGTTTGTCTGTTCGCTATATGTAAGTGTGATGGAGGCAAACTTAACCTTTCCTAAGTCTTAATTTCTCTCTTTTCTTAGTTAAGAACTACTTAAGATAAAAATTCTTGAAAGAGTTAAGTGTAAAATTGTGGGAAGAATTTTTAAATTATGGTCGCTAATGGTGTTAACTCCTAAACTGGCTTTTGTTTTGGAAACTCTAATGATCAAATTCGGATCCTCTGATTCAAGTTGAATATAATTATTTGACAAAAACTTTCATAAGTTTATGGGATTTGCAAGTTTTTGCAAAAGCTAATAGTAATGGGTATAATTTAACTAGAATGATTGAATCATTGAACTGTACCATTTAAATCATAATTTGTACTCTGATTTAATTACTATGCTATAAATCCTTCCATAATACTTTTTTTTGTGATACCTATGGAAATGTGTAAATACCGTTTACTTGTACATGTTGACCTTTCAGGTAGAGTGAGATACAAATTTGCATCCTTTTGGAACAGAAACCATGCATTAAGAGCTTTACACCGTGCAGCGAAGAACTTACACAAATTGTTAGAAGCCGAAAAGAAGGTTTATTTCTTGTCTTTTGATTATCCTTGTAATATCTGTTATTCTCTTCTCTCTCACACAAACATATGACTTATGTCCTGAAAGTTTGCTCAAGGTAAACATTAACTTGATGTCATGCAATCTATTTTTTTTTGAGCGAAACTCCCATGAATTTTCAGATGCACAGATGATTTAAGGAGCCTACTGGCGTTGGTTAATGGATTAGAATAGAAGTAGAGCCATATACAAAGGTTCATTGTGAAAAAGAGTTTATGATGCTATGTTTCTTAATGATTTGTTTACAAAAGATGGAATTTATCTTGTTAGAGCACTAGAAAGTGAAGTAAGTAGTGATGACGTTGCTGACTCTAGTTTGATGCCTAAGGCCCTAGGTATACTCTATTTTGTCAATGGGCCTCCTGATGCCTAGTCAAGCCATAGCTCCTTGAGGAAGTAAGAATCTATTTTAGGCATACAAACCTTGTCCTATAACGATTTACCAATTTATGAATCTGTATTGACTCCTCAAGAATGCTTATCTGCAGTTGTCTTATGAAATGACACAACTGCCGAACTATTGGGTGCATAATTGTTTCAACGTTATCTCCTGCAATTCTAACCTTTTTCCTCTCGATTATGAGATGCATTAATTCCCTAAAATGACCCAATTGATTCAAGTACCTTTTTTATTTCTTTTCATTTTTCTAATAGGAGAAAGCACAATCTGCTTTGCGTGCACGTAGCAGTTCGATCAGAGGAAGTAGGAGGCGGACCAAGATTGCTGAGGATAATGTTCCCAAGGCAGTGAAATATCAAGCTTTTCTTAAAGAGGAGGATCTCACTGGTATATATAATGTATGTTCCAATCTTATTTTCTCTATCCTTGACTTGATTCATCAACTATCATTTGACTAATTGGTACAATCTTTCTGCTCAGGACGATTTTCCCTGCACAGCTGAGCAGTTTTTTGACATCTTTTATAGTGATGATTCCAAGTTTTTAGAAGAATATCGGTCTGGGAGAAAGGATACCAACCTTGTAGTGAGTATCTTAATAGTTTCTTACATTTTTTTATTAAATATATTATACAGTTGTGTTTTAACTCATTGTGCATGTTTTTCGTTGACATTTCTAACAGCATCTTGACATAGTAAGTCAGAGGTTGATTGTGGTGGCTGTTATTAAATATTAGCCCTTCAAAATACTTGATTAAACTTAGATTGCTCAAGGTTGCATTCTGTTCTGGTGATGTTGATGCAAACTCTCAGAATTTTTTTTATTTTTTTCATAAGAAACCGACTTTTACCCTTAAACTTGCACACTCTTGAACCCTCAACTTCATGTATAGGTGAGTGAGGTGACCACATACCAAACTATTGGACTTACCACGGTTGGTAATTGGTATGCGAATTCTTAGAATTATGATACCAAGCTCTCTGAACTCCTTTAATTATGTGTGTTGGTTTGTTAAAACTTAAAAGTCATTTATTGTTGTGGTTCTTGAAATTCGTGCATCTTCGAAAGTTCATCATAGGGAAATGTTGTGGTGGACAATTTCCTTGGGAGGCTTCGTGCCATTTTTAAAAAACTGTGAGGGCCTTCAAATGTATTCGTCAATCTCAAAAAAATGTCTACTATTATTGCCTAATCGGTGTGAAATTAGGGATTGCAATTTTTTCTGCCTGCAAGTATTCTGATCTTTAGGATGTGTATTATTTTGGTGATAAATAGTTGGGCCCATGGCACACAGCAGATGATTATGATGGTCAAGTGAGAGAAATAACTTTCAGATCAGTTTGTAATAGTCCCATGTGTCCCCCAGATACGGCGATGACTGAGTGGCAGCATTTTGTGTTTTCAGATGACAAGAAAAAGCTGGTTAGCACTTGAATAATTGCCTTGTTCAGTTATATGATTTAGACCTCTAGGGTATTATATGTAACTTCTCTTTTTGTTGGTTTAACTCTTGGCATGTAATGTCTCCTACAGGTTTTTGAGACTGTCCAACAGGCTCATGATGTTCCATTTGGCTCTTACTTTGAGGTATTTTTTTTCTTTTGCATTTTATTTTTTTTTATTTTTTATTTTTTTGTCTCCATTGTCCTGCTTACTTACCAAGAAATTGAATTTTTCAGATTCATTGTAGGTGGGTCTTGGAGACTAATTCTGAATCATCTTGCACAATCGACATAAAAGTGGGTAAGATTCCTGCATTCGCTGCTTTTTTGTGTTAAAAGAGTGATCATGTTGCTTGGGTACATGGTTTTTGGTTCTTCCTAATGTTGTGCCATCCTAGATGGTGTTTTGATCCTTGGATGATATCCGAAAACGAGAGTCTGTGACAAAAGGTGGCTAGTAACACAGTCATGCCCTTTTATTCTGCCTCTATTGGTTTTTGACTGAACGAGTATGATTAGTTATTGCCCGAACCTGCAATCGCGTGTTACGTTTTCTATTTTAGTCTATAGTATTGGTGTTGATTCATGAGTCGATCTAAAGTTATTAATGGGTTTACAATGTCTCCCAAGCCAAGTGTTTGCCTTCAGTTGAACGTTAAGGTGTGTTCGTGTGTTGTTGGTTCCTTCAGGTGCACACTTCAAGAAATGGTGCATCATGCAGTCGAAGATCAAGACTGGAGCGGTCGATGAGGTATATATAATGTGCACTATTCTGTTTTATTTCTCTTTTGGTTTCGAGATTCTGTTGTCAGCTTAGAGTGCTTAGTTCATGCAATAACCTACTCTTTTGTCTGTGCCAGTACAAGAAAGAGGTTCAGCTAATGCTGGAATTTGCTCAATCATACATGGAGTCGAAGGCTTCAAGTGGTGAGACAGATGAGATTCCTGCTGAACCTGCCGAACCTTCAGTTGAGCAAACCGATGCCTGAACTGAGGATTTTTGAAACTAGCCAGCTACGACGATACCTCGTACGAGTGTAGTATCTGAAATGAACATGATAACGGAAGGTTAAGATATATTGATAATACAAGAGTATTTCGCACCCTGCCTTTGAGGTATAAGCAAGCCAGTGGTGCAATCTTGGTTGTCTTTCTTTTTGTTAAATTCCAATTCATTGGCTGTAGCAAGTGTTATTTTTGTTTATAGTCATGATCAGGTTTCACTTTGTAAATGTCTTCAAAAATGTTTGTAGCTTTAGATGTGCTACATTGATACCACTTTTTTGAGTGTTCATGATCGATTTGTTCGCAGCTTTTCGAGTTTTTTTTTTTTTCACAATCTCTAGAGTGATTCATTGAAATCAATAGCAGTTTAGCAGAGGACGTAATACTCGTTGAAATCAAATGTTTGGGTGGATCATTCTAAATTGATCTTACAGAAGTTGTTGACAAAAAAAGGGTTGTAAGTTTTAATTCTAACCTTCTTTATTATGTTCATTTCATTCTTTTTTTTTTTTTTCATTTTTTGTCTAAATCACCCAATAATCAGTCTATTTGATTATTTACTTTAGGTTTGACTCTAGGTTTATCTCGAGTTGTGCTAAGCCAAGTGACGGTTGGTAATGTGAGGTTGTATGGGCAAATATTGGTATCGGTTGGTAATTTTGAAACATGTGATCACGCATCTCAAGGACTATAGTTCTGGAAATGCACATTGATTTCTGTGTGGATATTGATGCATAAAGTAATAGACACGTATACAAACGGATGGGTAGCTCAAGTGGCTTGGCATTTGAGCACTTTAAGTAGTGACTCGGATTTGAATCATATGAATGGAGTCTCTTCTGCTGAGATAGTCAAAACCTCTTATGGGCCAACTATAGCTCAAGCCCGAAGTAATTAGTTATTCTATATATTGGGTGGTTAACACAAAAAATAGAAACATACCAATGCATGTCTATTACGCGTGCTGATTTTGAGTCACTCTAGCATTTTCCTATTCATATACATGCAAGACGGGCCTTTACAGACAAGTTTATTTATTTATTTTTTATTATTATCATGGGTGCACCGCCTCAGTGCCTTTTGAACAGGAAGACCTAGGATGTAGAAGAGCATAACACGAGTGATTCCACAAATTTTTATTCCGATATATCAACTCATGTAGTACTTGATTTCGTTTTACGATATAGTTAATCCGGGATTAGCCCACTAAGGTTTGAAGGGCACCCCTACCACTAATAACTCAAAGTTGATGGAGAAGGAGCGCAATTGCTTCGAATTGAACCTTTTACCTTTTCCTTGATCATAGTATTATCCTTCTATTTGAATCAGTTTTTTTTTTTTTTTTTTTTTTGATAAGAAAGAAACCACATCTTACCTTTAAGTGGGGTTTGAATCCCCAGCATCTTGCATAATTGCCTCATAATTGTAACTGTTGGTGTTAATATTTGCATACAAAACTACAAATGGCCTCGGGCGCGATTTTCACTTTCCGGGTTGAGCACATTATGGCATTGATTTTAGCATCTTTGTTGCTCTTCATGGTTTGGTCTAGTACTAGTGGCAATGATATATGGGAGATCTTGTATGGTTGAATCCAATCATTGCCACTAGCTTATCAGTACCTCCTTATCAGGCGCGATTTTCGCTTTCCGGGTATAGTGCATCGTGACATTTAAAAGCTCAACACTAACCTACTAATATCGCGTGTACTTTTTAAGCACCCGTTTATGCTCAACACTTACCCATTAATAACCCGCTGAAGGTCTTAACTGATTTTGTGTGCCTAATTCTGTCATTCTGTATATGGATCTCAATTGAATTTGCATAATTTCGCTTAATATCCTACAATAGAGGAGTTGTGTGTGGGTTGTCTAGTGATCGAGTTAGAAACCAATCCATATTTTGAGCCCTTCATCTCGAAGCCGAAGGGTTCAAGTTCCATGTCTGCTGCTGTTTGCAAATTATCAATTGATATTTCCAAATAAAGCCAGTTATTATTTCGTGTCGAAAAAAAATTTTCATTCAAAAGTTGGTGAATCCTATATGTTAAGGGATAATTATGCTTTGAGCATGACACAACACATTTAAGAACTCTTGCTTAAAAAGTATATGCTTGTTAGGATTTAATGATTTGTAACAGGTTTGCTTTGTTCTACTATTTACTGTTGAGTTTTAAAGTACTTTGGAATTGCATGAAAAAAATTCAACTTGAACTAGAGATGGCTAGTTACCTTATCTTATAGGTACGTACTAGTGTGTTTTGGATAAAATTTCAGTTTCTTGCTACAGTGTTGTTGCAGTCCTTCGGATTGTGCATCGTGATGTGTGCACGGACATCTAAATGTTTGACAAAAAAAACCTCATCCATTGTGTAGCAAATATGGATATCAAAAGTATGCCACCCTATCCTTGTCTTCAATAGAAAGCAGATCAAATAATAAGGGAACTGATTACCAGAATAGATTTTAAAGATATACATTTTTTCCGAAGTCAACTATGGGCAAAAAGAAAATGACAAATCCTGATAGTTAATCTCAAGTCAATGATGAGTGATATTTTAATTTGTGTTAGGTGGGAGATAATGATGTTGGGTCTCATGTTACGATCAACTGTCTAAGCTTTGTGGAACTGCCTTCACTTGCATCTCCGTCGGTTTTTTTCATCCTTGTATTGTTGATATGAATGAATCCGAACTTTCTGCAAATCTTGCCTCCTTGACAGTCATTGTAGTCACTGTTGCCGTTAATAATTCTATGCAAATAACCACAGGCGCAATCTTTTTGTTTAAGGTGGAACATGCCATCTTCTTGGTCATAATGTTCATATTACTTGGCATGCCGCATGACGAGCTGTGTTAAATTGCCAATTGATATTCCCAAATAAACTAGTTAGTATTAAGTATCAAGAAATTTGCGTGGCCAAGTCTACTGTAACTCAAGATAGAATATCCAAATATTTGTTTCTTTTTTGATAAAATAAAATAAAAATAAAAATTGTGAAATCTATATGTGAAGAGTTAGTTATCCTATGAGCCTCACGATAACACCTTTTAAAATGTCTTGCTTAAAAAGTGCATACTTATTAAGTAATTTAATGATTTGCAGTTTTGCTTTGTTTTACAATTTACTGTTGAGTTTTTTCAGTTTTTCTACTTTTGATTGCAAGAACAATATCAACTTGGAATTGGAGAAATAGCTAGATACCTTAACTAATAGTTCCTTTTTGTGCTAGTTTGTTCTGTATAAAATGTTAGTTTGTTCTTTAGCAATGGTGTTGTTGCAGTCCTTTGGATCTTGCATCGTTATGTGTACTCCAGCATCTCAATGTTTGACAAAAAAAAATCTCAACCATATATTGTGTGGCAAATGCGTGCATCAATACTATGGCACCCTATCATTGTCCTAAATAGAGAACAGATCAAATGATCAGGGGAACTGATTACTAGAAGATTTTAGAGATCTAGTAACTTCAGTGAAAATATAAATTAAACCGAGTCCGTGAAAGATCATAAAAAGAAAATTATTCAATCTTCTCATCGCATAAATGATTGAAAATAACTCAACTGCTATTATAATTTAACATTTTCTTCTAACGTCGACAATGGGATCTAAAAAATCACAAATACTGATAGTTAGAAAATGACATTGAATGTATCCATTAAGTATTCCAAAGTAACCATCTACTGAAGAAACTTCAAGGCAATGACAATTTGACAAATGATACTTTTAATTGTGTTAGGTAGGAAATAGCAAAGCTGGGACCTTTGTTAAATAATTAAGAGAAACAGACAAAATTATATTTGGTTGATTTTGATAAGTCTCCAAGTGAGTTCAATTTAGTTGAGTTTGAAAGCTTGAATTTGTAGTACTAATTGAGTTGTGAAAAGTGAGCCTAAATCATCAGGAAAATTGTGGTTTCAATTGAAACTTTGTGCTGTTCTTATCATATTTATAATGAACAAAAGTGATAACTCTTGAGTTGATTTGTGAATCCATTGCCTTAGGTGTATCTGTCGACAAGACAACGACAACAATTACGCAGAAGAAGAGTTTAGCAATGGCGAGCGATGGGTACACCATGTCGGATACTACCAACTTCTCTTCTCCCATGCCTGCAATTGGACTGTACATTGCAGGAGCCACTTTGGTATGTCTTCTACTCATGCTTTGTGACGTCTTAAACGGAATTCGTCAAAGGAAGCCATGGATACCATGTCATTTCTTTGTGCTAAATTCGTTCACACTTACTCTTCTTTCTGTGGCCACTAAACTTTCTGTTGATCTCACCACTTCAATGCCTAGTGCTTATGATCAACTGTCTAAGCTTTGTGGAACTGCCTTCATTTGCATCTCCATCGGTTTTTTTCGTCCTTCTATTGTTGATATGAATGAATCCGAACTTTCTGCAAATCTTGCTTCCTTGACCGTCATCGTAATCACTCTCGCCGTTAATATTTCTTTGCAAATAACCACAGGTGCAATCTTTTTGTTTAAGGTGGAACATGTCATCATCTTGGTCATAATGTTCTTATTACTTGGCATGACGAACTCTGTTCATTCTAGTTTCTCGGAGTATTACAATGAACCATTCAGAAAAGCTCTTGAACGTGAGCCTAAAAATATGCAAACTATCAAGAGATGGTATCTGTACAGTTACATGACAAGCCCCCAGTTATTGTTCTGTAGAGTTTACTTTAAGGCAGCTGTTTCCTTGCTTTGCACCACTTGTTTTGCTTGCTTGTCTCAAGCCGTTTTTCGAGCATATGCCCTTGAAGGACTAAGGTTTCACAAAGAAGTTTCTGATTACAAATGGTCGATGTGGGCGGTGGTTGGATTGCAGATTCTTGCCATACTGATAGGCACTTTAACCATTGTTTGTAGATGGATTTCCTTGACCGGTGAGATTCGTTCTCCTGTGCTTCTTACTCTAAACAAAGATGGTGTTCATAATTTCTACAAACTATATTTGTTGATGCAAAGAAATTGGGATATTTATTACCTATCATTGGATTTCCCAAGAGTAGTTAGTCGAACGGTTCGAGTGCTACAGAATATCATCAATTCTTTGCTTTTCCCAATCTCAATCTGTTCAGCATGCATCGATAAAGTGGCTCTCAGCATAAGTTGGAAGGCGATGGTGTGCCTTAAATTTTCTTTTGGCTTTGTGAAATGCAAGAATCAACGTGAGAATGGAGACGACGAAAGAGTGCCAAAGTTAATGAAAGAACTGGGAGCTGAACCAGTTTCGGATTTGTCTAGTGGCTATTTACTGCAGAAAAGCAGCAGGGACATGAAGATGTTTATAGCGAAACATTCCGCGCATCCTATGCATTCTCTGGAGCAGTTCTTGGGAAGAACACATGGTTCCACTTTACTCAAACAGATTAGTGAAGGCGGTGATGAGCTCATTTTACTTGTATATCTTGTTAGAATGGCAGATGCATTAGCACCTTCTACTCACAGCGTCCTTCTGGTTTCTGCATTCGACGAAGCCTTTGAGACCATCGAATTCATCCAGGAGAAAACAAAAGTTTCAAGTGCTTTAAGTAAGGCTAAGAGGAATGTCGCAAAAGATATCTGGATGAGTAGGAACATGAACAACCATTGGTTTCAAAAAGATTTCATCAAACAATTAAAAGTGGATGACAACCCTGGTTATTGCTTGCATGGTATACTCGGAATTGTTCAAAAATCACCTCTATTGCGCTTCGCGCAACAAGAAGTGTCCGACATTGTTGATATCATTAGCAAGCCGAGATTCGACATGGAAGAGAGTTATGGTCTTATGGAACAACTATTTGTTGAGTTATTGTATTGGTTCATTGATCAGCTTCCTGATGTTATATTCACCAGCCTTAAGGAGAGTAAAACAGGAAAGGACTTTGAAGAAAATGCTAAACTTTCCTTAAAGTTTGTTTCCAGGCTCAATCTACTGAAAATTGAGTCTCTTCATCAGTCTATTAGCAGCAATATCTGTAGCTTCATGGCGAATAATCGCCATGACATGTCAGAGGAAGATGATGATGATAACTCCAGGCCCTCCCCGATTCATGAAGATGAAATTGTTCAAGTTTGATTGGAGGAATCATATCAGAGTATATATTTTTATTTTTCTTTTTAGATCTTTTTTTTATAAGAAACACGCTTTTACAAATACAAAAGCTTTGATGTCGATGAAAGAAAAGATATCAAAGAGGTGTAAACGAGAGAACAATACATGAAACAAAAGCGCACCTAAAATTGGAGGATCATAATATTCTCACCCTTTTCAACAATACTTTTCCAATTCCTTCTCCATTCATCACATGTGTAACCAAAGGATTTGCCCATAGCCGGCATCCACCATGTTGCACTATGCCTAGCAAGCTCCCAAGTCTTAATAGCTCTCTTCCTTTTCTCTTCACTTTTTAGATCAAATTAAACACGTCTTGTTATGAAAAATAAAGAGTTCGGCTAAGTGCACCCCACCATTTACTAAATGCACGCTATTTTATGTGGCACCCCAAATTCAATTTTCAATTTCTAAGTGCACCCCACATTTTTACCAAAATACCCTTTCTTCTGAACCGAAGCACCCAACTCCAAAACCTTGGTCAAGACATCTATTTTAGGTTCGATATGTAGCCGAGACTTATCCACTAGGCTCGATGTTGTCCAACCGAACCTCTTTGGTGAAATTTAGTTGACAACTGCCAACCTAAAGGTTCGGTGGGTTCCAACCGACTCTCCAATTAAAGGTTCAGCAAGCTGTGACCGAATCTCCAACTAGAGGTTTGATGGGCTCCGACCGACTTTCCAATAAGAGATTCGGACCTTCGAGGCCGAACCCTTCGATGATACCTACAAATCACAAAGAAGAGAGTGTATGGGGTGAACTTAGAAATTGTAGTGAGATACACTAATCACAGTAAGCGCATAAGGGTCTTTCTTTTCTCTTCACTTTTTAAATCAAATTAAACACGTTTTGTTATGAAAAATAAATTACAGAAATTCAAAGAAAAGTAGCAATAGCACTAATTAACGCAAAGATTGTTGGTGGGATTTCTGAAAACTTGGTGCAAAATAGAAGAAAAACTTGATGCAATTGATCGAGGCTTAAGTTATACTCAATATCCTTAAGACTATTTCGCCCCGCTATGGTGCTCATGGTCTAGTGACGATAATCTTCCAAGATACAATGATCATACGAGTGATTGTAGCACTCCGAATCACTAGTTTACGAACTAATCTATGATTCAATACTCTCTCAGACTCAAAAGCATGTAAAATAGAGAAAGACATTTTGATTTGACCTATTTGCTTTTCCTTCTAATTATATATATATATATATATTTTAAAACAATCCATCAAGTGAATATATATAGACTTTTATGTGTCTATTAGAAAAAGACACACCTCTTGGTGAATAGATACACCTTTTGGTCTATTATATCTCTACATAATAGTACACACCTTTTCACATAATTTTCATTCAAATTATAAACAATTAAATAATATAATTAATTGTTCCAACAATCCCCCACATGAATGAAAATTGATCATCAAGTCTTTATATATTCCCACATAAATGGATTTTAAAAATCATTTTAATGCAGTCACACTTGAGAGAGCATTGGCGGAATAAAGTTACATCAAGAAAAGCGTCATATAGAGACTTGAACTTACCCTAGTGAAATATTATCGGACTTACTTAGTGACGCAGTGGATATAGAAGATCTTGAACTGTTCACTTTTTGTAGTAAATCGAGACAATAATACTCACATAATTTCATCCCTGTCATTATTGGTTCTTACAGTTTTGTCCATTTTGGTCCTGGACACAATCCTGGTTTCATGATAGATTTAGAGAATTTAGCCTGTCTCGTTCTCATAAATGCGACCCACATTTACTATCATATAGGTGTCATTTTTATTTGTCATTAAATGCTTAGCATATCCGTAACTTCTTCTAAACACATTTTTTATCTTAGGAATGAGATAGGCGTGTTCTTCTCTCGAGTTTCATCTAACCAGTTTGCCTATTGAACCTAGTACATGGGATCGCCAATCAGCCAGGTTAGGTTTCCGCGAGACTTAACTCATTTTTTAGGCGTTTAAACTCATTCCCCTCGATATCAGTTTACT
This sequence comes from Stephania japonica, assembly GCA_039657345.1. Taxonomy (NCBI): domain Eukaryota; kingdom Viridiplantae; phylum Streptophyta; class Magnoliopsida; order Ranunculales; family Menispermaceae; genus Stephania; species Stephania japonica. Next base: position 53,317,293 of record CM077558.1, read on the forward strand.
TGATATTGACAAACCTTCAATTGTTGGCCACAAGTTTGTCTTCTCATTTCTCATTTTCTATGTAATCAAGTAACTATTCAATGACAATCTTCAACACATAAGTCAAGATTTACCATTTTATGCATCATTTTATTCTGTCACTTGCGATTACTAGCCGGCATACATCTTATGCATTACCGAGACAATTGCATGCAATATGGAATATCCTCCAAGCTCTTTCAAAGCCATAATGTTACTTTTCTAGCTTATTAATTTGCGCGCAATCAATTAGATTCCATTGTGAATCTAACAATACTCCCATTTCATTGAGGATTTCCATTGATACAAGCATTTCTTCTCTAAATTCACTATTTAAGAAGTGTCGTCTCTTAACATCTTTTGCTTTTCTTTATTAGCAACCAACTTGCTAGATGTCATTATAGACTAGTGAATTTCTCTCTGAGAAATCAAGGCTCACTTTCTCTCAAATAAAGCCTTAAGTTATATATTTAATTTGCTTAATTTTAAGCAACTTACCCATCTTCCTTTAATTAGATTTTAAAATCCATTTACACTTCAAAGGCTTCAACTTGATGCATTCAATCTCACTATTGATAACTCATTTTCAATACAATCTATTCTTGAATGCTTTACTTGAGGTTTATAATTTATTTTCTTTAATCCAAAAATAAAGGCAAGAGTTTTATTCCCACCCCCACTTATTTCAAGTGTTCATAAACATTTAATAATATATCTTCAACTTAAAAGATATAACTATCAAAATTAGGGCTTGCAATTTAATTGCTTTCAACACCCAACAATTTTGATGTAATTCAATGCTAATCAATACAGCACACACATATAAAAGATATCAAATCATAACAAAAACCATTGAGGACATACTATTACACCAAATTGGCTAATGATCTCTTGAATATCTTTGTACTTCTTCTGCAAGGAAATCTCACTATTTCCTTGGTTATCACTAACAAAAGATTATATAATGTGACAAGTAATGCATGTATATCATATCAATAAATGCTTTTGATCATATCCACCTAATAGTTTCAAATACTCAGTTTTATCTCAATGTGCGGCAACTAAGCTAAAGTGACCTTTTCTTTTTAAATCACAACAATCACCAAAGCAGATTTATACTCTGATCGAAACCATTGTTGCACCTCACAAATACCCATATATAGAGAGAGGCTTGGCAATAGATATGCCTATTTGCTAAGTCACCATTTCATTGTGTACCCGTTCAATTGTGCTCACGGTCATGAAATTTTCAGAAATTTCTGAAAATTTCTATATATAAAAATTTCTATATATTTTTCAGAATTTTCTGAAAATTTCTGAAAAATATATATATATTATTATGTTCAATCTTAAGACTATTTCGCACCACTATGGTGCTCACGGTCTAATGACGATAGTCTCCCAAGATACAACGATCATACTAGTGATTTGTAGCACTCTGAATCACTAGTCTACGAACCAATCTATGATTCAATACTCTCTCTGACTCAAAAGCATGTAAAATAGAGAAAGACATTTTGATTTGACCTATTTGCTTTTCTTTCTAATTATATATATATATTTTAAAACAATCCATCAAGTGAATATATATAGATTTTATGTGTCTATTAGAAAAAGACACACCTCTTGGTGAATAGATATACCTTTTGGTCTATTATGTCTCTACATAATAGTGCACACCTTTTCACATAATTTTCATTCAAATTATAAACAATTAAATAATATAATTAATTGTTCCAACAAAGATTAGGGAATGGAGGTTGCGGTGGTTTGAGCAGCTCCAAAAATGGCCTACAAATGCTCCCCACTAGGAAACTAGACTCAATATAAAATGAAGAAATTTGATGACGTATAGATAGCCCAGAGCTAACTAGGGACGCATTGATTGAGAGGGATTTGAAGGATTTGAAAAGTACACCATCAATTGCACTAAATCGAGTGCAATGGAAGAGTACTATCCATGTAAAAGCCTTTCACTGTTGAGGCTTTGTTGAGCACATTAGTTGAGGCTTTGTTATTGTTGTAATAAAAGCCTTTCACTGTTGTTTGTAAATTGCAAATTGATATTCCCAAATAAACCATTTAGTATTTAGTATCAAGAAATTTGTGTGGCCAAGTCTACTCTAACTCAAGATAGAATATCCAAATATTTGTGAATTCTATATGTGAAGAGTTAGTTATCCTATGAGCCGCACGAAAACACCTTTTAAAATGTCTTGCTTAAAAAGGACATACTTATTAAGTAATTTAATGATTTGCAGTTTTGCTTTGTTTTACAATTTACTGTTGAGTTTTTTAAGTTTTTCTACTTTTGATTGCAAGAACAATATCAACTTGGAATTGGAGAAATAGCTAGATACCTTAACTAATAGTTCCTTTTTGTGCTAGTTTGTTCTGTATAAAATGTCAGTTTGTTCTTTAGCAATGGTGTTGTTGCACTCCTTTGGATCTTGCATCGTTGGTACGCCGGCATCTCAATGTTTGACGAAAAAAAATCTCAACCATATATTGTGTGGCAAATGCGTGCATCAATACTATGGCACCCTATCATTGTCCTAAATAGAGAACAGATCAAATGATCAGGGGAACTGATTACTAGAAGATTTTAGAGATCTAGTAACTTCAGTGAAAATATAAATTAAACCGAGTCCGTGAAAGATCATAAAAAGAAAATTATTCAATCTTCTCATCGCATAAATGATTGAAAATAACTCAACTGCTATTATAATTTAACATTTTCTTCTAACGTCGACAATGGGATCTAAAAAATCACAAATACTGATAGTTAGAAAATGACATTGAATGTATCCATTAAGTATTCCAAAGTAACCATCTACTGAAGAAACTTCAAGGCAATGACAATTTGACAAATGATACTTTTAATTGTGTTAGGTAGGAAATAGCAAAGCTGGGACCTTTGTTAAATAATTAAGAGAAACAGACAAAATTATATTTGGTTGATTTTGATAAGTCTCCAAGTGAGTTCAATTTAGTTGAGTTTGAAAGCTTGAATTTGTAGTACTAATTGAGTTGTGAAAAGTGAGCCTAAATCATCAGGAAAATTGTGGTTTCAATTGAAACTTTGTGCTGTTCTTATCATATTTATAATGAACAAAAGTGATAACTCTTGAGTTGATTTGTGAATCCATTGCCTTAGGTGTATCTGTCGACAAGACAACAACAACAATTACGCAGAAGAAGAGTTTAGCAATGGCGAGCGATGGGTACACCATGTCGGATACTAACAACTTCTCTTCTCCCATGCCAGCAATCGGACTGTACATTGCAGGAGCCACTTTGGTATGTCTTCTACTCATGCTTTGTGACGTCTTAAACGGAATTCGTCAAAGGAAGCCATGGATACCTTGTCATTTCTTTGTGCTAAATTCGTTCACACTTACTCTTCTTTCTGTGGCCACTAAACTTTCTGTTGATCTCACCACTTCAATGCCTAGTGCTTATGATCAACTGTCTAAGCTTTGTGGAACTGCCTTCATTTGCATCTCCATCGGTTTTTTTCGTCCTTCTATTGTTGATATGAATGAATCCGAACTTTCTGCAAATCTTGCCTCCTTGACCGTCATCGTAGTCACTGTTGCCGTTAATATTTCTATGCAAATAACCACAGGCGCAATCTTTTTGTTTAAGGTGGAACATGCCATCATCTTGGTCATAATGTTCTTACTACTTGGCATGACGAGCTGCGTTCGGTCTAGTTTTTCCGAGTATTACTTTGAACCATTCAGAAAAGCTCTTGAACATGAGCCTAGAAATATCCAAACTATCAAGAGATGGTATCTATACAGTTACATCACAAGCCCCCAGTTATTGATCTGCAAAATTTCCTTTACTGCAACTGCTTCCTTGCTTTGCACCACTTGTTTTGCTTGCTTGTCTCAAGCCGTTTTTCGAGCATATGCCCTTGAAGGACTAAGGTTTCACAAAGAAGTTTCTGATTACAAATGGTCGATGTGGGCGGTGGTTGGATTGCAAATTCTTGCCATACTGATTGGCACTTTAGCCATTGTTTGTAGATGGCTTTCCTTGACCGGTGAGATCCGTTCTCCTGTGCTTCTTACTCTAAAAGAAGATGGTGTTCATAATTTCTACAAACTATACTTGTTAGTGCAAAGAAATTGGGATATCTATTTCCTATCATTGGATTTCCCAAGAGTAGTTAGTCAAACTGTTCGAGTGTTACAGAATATGATCAACTCTTTACTCTTCCCAATCTCAATCTGTTCGGCATGCATCGATGAAGTGGCTCTCAGCATATGTAGGAAGGTGATGGCGTGCCTAGAATTTTCTTTTGGCATTATGAAATGCGAGAATAAGCGTGAGAATGGAGACGATGAAAGAGTGCCAAAGTTAATGAAAGAACTGGGAGCTGAACCAGTTTCGGATTTGTCTAGTGGCTATTTACTGCAGAAAAGCAGTAAGGACATGAAGATGTTTATCATGAAACATTCTGCACATCCTATGCATTCTCTGGAGCAGTTCTTGGGCAGAACTCATGATTCCACGCTACTCGAACAGATTAGTGAAGGCAGTGATGAGCTCATTTTACTTGTATATCTCGTTAGAATAGCAGAAGCATTAGCACCTTCTACTCGCAGCGCCCTTTTGGTATCTGCATTCGACAAAACCTTTGAGACCATCGAATTCATCCACGAGAAAACAAAACCATCAAGTGCTTTAAGTAAGGTTAAGAGGAATATTGCAAAAGACATCTGGAAGAGTAGGAACATGAACAACCATTGGTTTCAAAAGGACTTCATCAGACAATTACAAGTGGAAGGCAACCCTGGTTCTTGCTTGCTTCGTATACTTGAAATTGTTCGAAAATCAGAACTAATGCGCTTTGCGCAACAAGAAGTGTCTGACATTGTTGATATCATTAGCAATCCGAGATCCATGGAAGAGTTGTATGGTATTATGGAAAAACTATTTGTTGACTTACTATATTGGTTCATTGAGCAGCTCCCTAATGTTATATTCACTAGCCTTAATGAGAGTAAAACTGGGAAGGACTTTGAAGAAAATGCTAAACTTTCCTTGAAGTTTGTTTCCGGGCTTAATCTACTGAAATTCAAATCTTTTCGGTCTATTAGCAGCAACATTGGTTGCTTTTTGTCGAAATGTCGCCATGACAAATCAGAGGAAGGTGACGAACTGGATGGCGACAATTTTCTCGTTTGATGAAGATGATGATGGTATCTACAAGCTCCCCCCCCGCCAGTCATGAAGATGAGATGACTGAAGTTGTATGTACAGATGTCCTTTTTTCCAGTGGGAGTAAGGACTATATTGTTTAAAGGTCTAAATCAAGTTTGTCAAAATAATGAACTCTTCATGTCATGGACTCATGAAATTATGATTGAAGTGGTTTAAGAAAATGTTATGTATTGATTTGAACGCAAGTTCAATTTTCATGAATCAACGGCTCAATAGATTGGTTTGCAGTTTATCAGTATGTTGACAATAAGCACAACAATACACACTTTACCATAAAAGAAAAAAAAAATTGCACAATAATTACTTGAGGAAACAATGTCACCCAAGAAAAGTTTTTTTTTTTTCTTTATTACACCCAAGAATAGTTTTAAAATTAGTAGAACACAATACACACTTCTTCCATGATTTATTAATTGCCTTATATTGCTTTACTTTCATGTCTCATCATTTGAAAAGAACAAGAAAATAAAAAGGTGCAGTGAACATCTAATTTGAGCCTATTGGAACAAACTTCCTCTTAAACCCGATTCAATACAACGCAAATTGAACGCGGGATAGCAGATGATGTGCAACTACTTGTTCAAGCTCGCTTACACAGTCGATACCTGCATTGGGTGGCAAAAATCATCAACAAATCACATTCTTCTGGTGTCATCGTCACCCCAAACGTTATCCCAAGAACCACTTGGAGCAGTCTTCGGTCCCTCGATGAACTTCTGTCCGCCAGGGGCGCCTCGGGGAGCTGGGAGTCCAGCAGGGCCTATCTGAGGAGGAAATTGCCTGGACTTGGCTCTCCTGCCAAACAGCAGTTTCAAGACAAACCGTGCAAGCACGCCATATAGCATCCCAGCGCGATCGAAGAACTGTACCAATCAAACTTTTGTAAGACTGTAATGAACTTAAACTTAAATAGTAAAAACAACTCAAAACTCGAAGAACAAACATAGCATGGTCATGACTAAGAAGTAAATTCCTATGGTTTCTCACAAGAAATGGGAAGATAAGCTATCGACAAAGAATAAGCAATGAACGGATGCGGGTACCTGAAGAAGAAAAGACATAACCATATTGAACGATTGAGTACTCTGCTCAGTGAGGAATGTAATCTGGCCAATTGCGTTAACAAAGCCTTGCATCTGTCGTTCACAAAACAAGAGTTAAATACTTCAAACAAATAATTCAGAAATATCAATTGCTCTTATACAAGAAAAAAAAAAAGAAGAATTATTTACAAATCATTTTTTCGAAATAATGAATTCTGGAATTAGAATCATGAATCAAAGAACTTTTTCGTGTACAACAGATTGCAAGAGAAAAAATAGAGGCAAGACCAAAACACACAGCACTGCAGTAACTAAGAAAACATTACAGATAATTTGATCATTATCATCCATAGAAACAAGCTCACCCTAAAACCAAAAGGTCTAATATCACAAGAGAAAGGAGATTTAATTACGCAAGGTTTGTGACTTACTCCCTGTAGGAAGGAGGCCCAAAAGCTTGGAGGCGGAGGAGGACCATTGAACGGATTGTTTGGGTCTTGATACGGACCTCCCATTCCCATCCCACCATACATTGGACCACCCATACCGCCGTTGTACATGCCACCACCATACATCCCAGAACCTCCATATAGGCCACCACCATAACCACTTCTGTACATGTTATTACCATACATCCCACCACCATAAGTTCCTCCAATCCCACCGTATGAATTCATTGAATTGTACATCCCAGTTCCATAGCCACTGTTATAATTTAAACCAGTCCCATAACCTGCATCAAAATGACGCTTAAAATCAACGGACGCAGTAGTTTAAAATGTTATGAATGTCACAAATCGGGATTCCAAAAAGTAAAGTACCTCCTCCTCCATATCCGCTTCCGTAATTTTGCTGCCAAGGCCTTGTAGGTACAGGCCTTGAAGTACTATTCACATCTCCATTAGCAGCAGTATTCCCAGTGGCAGAAACAAGTTCCCCAGGATTCGCAGTTCCTGAAGCCTCAACGACGTCACTCGTGTTACCAGCCGATGGAGGTCTAAAAGGCGCAGGACCAGATGAAGCGCCCGCCCTCTCCCAAGGTTTTGGCGGAGCACTACCACCTGCAATCCCTCCAGACACAAACCTTAGTTTACAACAACACAATCGAAATTCATCTATAATTCTTAAACATGCCAACATGAGTCAATTTCAATACTTTAGTTGTGGATCGAAAAATCGGCGCATTCAAAAATACCCATAAATTGAAAGCAAAATGTTGCACATAGAGCTATTTCAATCACTAAACAAGTTGAATAAACTAAGTAGGTCATAATTCAAATATTCAATCACTAAACAAGTTATAAGCCATAAAACCCGAAACTTTCCTCCAATTCAACAAAGAACAAAACCACAAGTTTTAGAACACCACAAACAAAATTCATCAAATTCTTAAACATGTCAACATGAGCCAATTTCAATACTTTTAGTCGAGGATCGAAAAATCGGCACACTCGAAAAATACGCATTAATAGAAAGCACAATGAATCAATGTTGGGAAATTTGAACATACAGCTATTTAATCACTACACAAGTTGAATTACCAAGTAACTCATTGTTCAATTACTAAACAAGCTATAAACCATAAAGCCCAAAACTTTCCTCCCATGGATTCAACAAAGAACAAAACCCTAATGTTATCAAGAGAGCCAAACAACTTCAATAAGAACCAAAAGAGAAGTCAAGAATCTAGGGAAAAGCTATCAGATTATCAAAAAGAGTAATTTGAGAACTGAAAAGAAAATTCAAGTATTACACAAAAAGCCCTAAATTTTCCTCCAATTCAACACAAACAAAACCCTAATTTCATCTAGAGAATCTAGGGCAAAGTGATTAGACAATCAAAAAACCAAATTCATGTATTACACATCAAAAACCCTAAGATTCAATCAATAAACAGTTCATAACCCATAAAGCCCTAAACATTCCTCCAATTCAACACAAAACAAAACCCAAATCTCATCTATAGAATCTGGCGCAAAGTGATTAGATTATCAAAAACCATATTCATGAGTTACACATCAAAAACCCTAAAATTCAATCACTAAACCGCTCATAACCCATAAAGCCTTAAACTTTCCCCCAATTCAACACAAAACAAAACCATAACATCATCCAGAGAATCTAGGTCAAGGTAATTAGGTCATCAAGAAGACCGAATTGGGAATTGAAGATCAAATTCATGAATCACACATCAAAAGCCCTAACATCCCCAGAATCATAGACGCTCCACAGTACCCGATTCGCCTAATTCGCCAATCAGTCGAAATCAACACCGAAAAACATGAAATTGGGGATGAATCCGAGACGGATTAGAGTCAAATTGAAGAAGAAGAAGAAGAAGAAGAAGAAGAAGAAGAAATTGAGATGAGAAGGGGACCGACCGGCCGATTGGGGGTTGGAGGACGCCATTAACGCATGAATCGCGATGAGGGTGCCTCGGGAAACGCAACAGTGCGAAGATGGTGGCGTGGAAAGACCGAGAGATTGAGAATCTTGTCTTGTCTTTCGTTTTGGTGTTAAGAAGTAAATCCAACGCGGATACCTCTCTTTCTTTGCCCCTGTTTTGTTTGCCGCGTGCCGCCTGCCACACTCGCAAATTATGGATTTTTTTTTTTGGTGGGGGGACTCAACCACTTATATATCCAAACTATCCGATTATTTTAAATATTCCTCGAGTTACATATTATATAGATGGAGAAGCTTTTAACGATAGTGTTTCTATTTTTATGACTATTAAAAGTGATTTTTAAGTGCATTTTATATATAATAAAAAAAATAAAAATAAAAAACAAAGTTGAGTGGGTTGCCCCTATTTAAGCCTGATAGTGTTTAAGCGGTAATTAATTCATGCAGTTAGCGTTGAACACCAAGCGAAAACCCCAAAAAAATATATCTAAGTATATATGTATTAATTCAAAAATAAGTATGTATGTGATTTTTTTTTATGTTTTTTATAAATATGAGTGTTCTTAGGAGTTACTCAAGCGCCCCAACATCACAACATCGTAACTTCAGAAAACCAAGTGAATATATTATATCTACTAATGATCAAACTCATAACTTGTTTTAGTTAGAGTTGTAGTGTTATTTTTCTTGTGGTGTTTCTTTTCCTTATAATAACACCTCGATGGTTTAGTAAGTGGTGTTGTTGCAAGAGGGTGGGTGTAGTAAGAAAAGTTAATTCCTTTCTCGTCAAAAAAGTTTTGATTCCAACTATGGTTACAACGCGTTGAAAAAGACATGCTCCGACCTCAGTAAGATCGGGTGAATAATTCCTTAGAAAAGAGATGTTGTTTTGACTTGATTTTCAGGGTCTGTCGCTAACCTCAGTATCACACATTGTGCAACCATTGAGATAATCACACAGTTATTTTCCATCTACCCACCCTTCTACAAAGTTGGGATTTCAAGTCTTCGGTAAATAGCAACCCTCCCTTGTTTGTGACCTGGAGCTCACATCAAACAAAAGAAGATATATGTACAATCATTCATTGATTTCTCAAGTGCTGTTACAATTGATTGCTATTTGAGCATTCATTCATTGGCACCAACAAAGTTTAGTTTACAAAAACAAAAGCGAACAACAAAAACAAAAATCACTAAAGATGAACATCTACAGAGTTTCTATGACTAGTAGGACCTCTCTTCGGCTCATTTCTATGGACTGTAACAAAGATTTGTACACATTTTCACCTGCACTGCACTAACTAATTAAACCTACTGACATCTTCAACTTCTACAACATATCTATATTTTGCGAAAACTGTACTTTCAGACTAATCATACCAGCTCTGATTGTGACGTTTCATCAAAACAAATTGCATTCAAGAACACATGGAGAGCGCACTTCAACGGGTTGTTGAAGCAACAATCAAGTCGTGCATGCGCTTCCAAAATCTTTTTTGTATTTTTTTCTTCAGTTTTGCAGGAGCAGCGATCGAGGTTTTGAGCATGCTATCTCAAGATCGTTACGAGCTTCCTAGTAAGAACCCGTGATTGCTACTGGTTGAGCTGCCGATGGTAGAAGATACATCACGAACCGAGAGCTTAATACTGCGAGAACGAATAGACTCCAATATTTCCATGCACTCTTGCAAATCCGATTCACTCACCAGCATCACCCATTCTTCCTCGTCGTCCAGATACTTGAGTTGAAAGGTTCCGATAGGTAAGTTGAACTTCCTGCCAACTTCATCGAACAGATGGAGACATCCCAAGGAAGGATCGAACTTGAATCTCGCCGTGTCTTCTTTGTACGTAGCCTTGACAGTAACTGCAGATCCGCCACCTCTCATGCAGTTCTTTATTTCAGGATGTTTTTGATTGTGGAAATTGGGCGAGCTTGATGCGCTACCATCAGAAGAATCAGTCATGATTGAAGAAGGCTGGTGCGTATGTTCAACTACCCCATCCCCATCGTCAACATCAATTCCAGTATCCATGTCACCAGCCACTTCAATAGAGCTTAAACTTTGAGATACCAAATGGCATTCTGAGCTCTCTAAACTCATACCGACCGCACCCAAGACTGGTTTGTTGTTGCATCTCTCGATCGCAAAATAAGAATCTCCTGAGAATTCATTAGAACACACCCATGTACTTCTTTCTTGGCTAGATGTATGGAAAGGCTTCGTGTTCGAACCAGTAAAGTTCGATTCCTCAACAGGCACATTGGCTTGCTGTGCTTCTCCCTCGAATGCTCTAGACAATAGAGAACGACCTATATTAGAACAATCATAAGCTTCCAGTTTTACTGCAGCATTTCCGCCACCAATTTCAGGAGCCCCAGATGCTGACATAATTTCTTCTGCTATAGATCCCGAGTTTTGGGGCACGGAGCTACGCGGGGCATTGTGCACCTCCAAACCTTGGATAATTGGGGATGCCACAAGGCCCCCAGTGATCGGATCAAATCTCAATCCTCCCTCGACTCCTTGCACAGATTCAATAACAGTCTGTATCTTTCGTAATGAACGGTTCACCTTGTTAATCTTGCGAGAAGGCCATCTTGAGATTCCATGTTGTCTGCAAATCCTTTTCAGAGTAGTAGGGCAAACTACAAATACACACAACATACAAAATTTAGCAGATCAAATACAGAAAGAACCGGTAGAATATCTTTGCGCAGCATGAAAATGTTTTTACTGCACAATCGACTCAACTCACAGGCAGTCCGTGCATAATACATATGCATATATTCACAGGTAGTAGGCATGCTTACTACACGTAAAAGAAAACTGCCTACCTACTCAAGGGCCTCAAGCCACGCTTGGATTTACATATGATATGGTTCAAAGTGCTATTTCTTAAAGGATATAAGTTCTAGACAATTACCAACTTAAAAAATCTATAGTAAAAGCTGTTACCTCCAATACTTTTAGCAGCATCCTTGAGACTCCCTGAGAAGTATTGTTGAAGAACACTCAAGCTTATATTCTTCTCTCCCGTGCTTCTCTTTTTGTCCGGTTGTCTCCTTGAATAGCCAGTAGTCTGCAATTCGGACAAAAAAGACAGAATATGAGACCTTAAATTACCACTGGAGAGGACATAATCGACGAAAATGAAATAAGCACCTGTTCGAGAGAAGGATCAACATTATCTCCACCAGTCCGAAAATCAGGAACATGCAACTTGACTCCCTCGCCCAGGTCCACTTTGTTAGCCGACAGAGATGGGTCGGAGTTCTGCCCAGGCTGAACATTTAAAAGTATATTCCCTCCTTCCTCTTTCTGCATCCCTGGTTTAACCCCCTTGTTCCCCGCTAATTCAGCATCTGAGACAGTTCTCAAACTCGTACAGATCCGCTGCATTGTATTTGATAAGCTGTTTAACAGCAGTTGCTGTTCCAAGCACCCATTACAATTTACGGGGAGGAAGAACTCTAGAATGTAGTCAAAATTGCCGGTATGGGTACTCCTTAGCCTTGTTGCAACAGCAGCATTCAGACCGTACTTCCGTGCATGATGTACAAGGGGATATTTACTTACATTGTATTCCCTCACATTCGAGGAAAAAAAGGGATGGTTCGATTCGAGTGCTTTACCAGATATTCCTTGTCCTTTCTCAAGAAAATGGTCGGCGCAAGCATGCAAAAACCCTTGCATCCTCGAATCATTAACATAGCATGCCACGTTCTCAACACACAGAACGCTATTATCACCTAAATTAGTGTTGTCACACTCATTCACGTATACTTTTGCATATTCCCCATTAATTTCTTTACTGTATCTGCACGGGATCCATGTCAGAGCTAACGGCAACCTATGAGCATGACAAGCAGCTCGCAAAACATCAGCTATCTCAGCCAAAGCAGTTCTTTGATTCTTTGAGAGGTACTGCAAGACAAGAGAACAATAACTTACGTTGTTTGCTAACAAATTATGGAAAAATAATCAAACGCGCTGATTTTTCCTATTGATTTTATTCATGCCTCTTCTCTTCATGGAAATGATTAAGCAATGGAGTTTTAGATGTATACCTGAGGATGTACTTGAGGTGGTGTAACTGTGTTCAAGTTCACATCCTGCAAAGAACAAATATTTCGACGAAATATCGTTACTTAATCTGAAAATTCAATCACAAGTGAGAAAAATGGAAATTCAACAACACACTAATTGAAACTTGAATTGAAAATAAAAGAACAAAAACAAACCTGAAGTGCATGAAAAACAATTTCCGTCTCCAAATTGAAATTGGGCTTCTCCCTCACACTGACAAGTTCCAGCACAGCACAGCAAGAATACTCCTCAGGACTGAAAATCGGCAAAGCAATCGAACCGCGAACCTCATGATCAACAGCATACTTCCCCCTCAAGTACTCATCCGTACTATAATACACTACATTGGAAGTCCACTCGGGCAACCCCGACACAAACACCCGCCCCGGAAGCCCAAGGAACGTCCCGGACATTTCCTTCACGCCAAAGGTAAACGACCGCGACACTTCCCGATACCCCGCGAGCATATGATCTAGCAAGTAAGGTTGATCACAAGTACTCAACAAAACCTGGTCTCCTAGCTTAATAGGTGCCCAAACTTGAGCTAGAATCCCAGCCTCAGATGATTCCTTGAAAATTGACAATGCCCTTAACATTCTCTCAGCAAGTGACCATCCAATCTGTCTAGGAAGCCCAACATTATTTACCCCTAAATCTAAAACACCATTTATGTAGAAACACCCATCATTCCTAATCACAGATCCTTTATCATCATCACATCCAAACCCCAATCCTTTCTCTTGAAACCCAATTTTGTTCACACAATTTGAAGCAATAACAGAAATAGTATTAGAGTTCAAGACATGATGATCAGTTGTTGTTGACATAGTGTTATACAAAGACTGAACTTGGTCAGTAGTACTTACAGGGCTTCTGCATAGCTCAGCAAAGGCATCAGAGTTCAAGATCTCTGATATGTTGTTAAATGGGTCTTCCACAACAGAGCTCAAACCGGTCTCTAATGGCGAAAAACTCTCCATCTGAGATTCTGAGATGATGATACTGTTTACAGATTGTTTGGGCTTAAAAAACCGTAATTTCCTCCTCGTTAAGGATTCAGAAAAACGTCGCCTTTCGCCATTGGAACCACAAATTCCCCAATCCGAGCACTACCCATCATCGTATAAAACTAGGGTTTGTCACAATTGAAGCTAAAATCCACAATTTCGATTACTTCGAACCGAATCAACACTTTATGTTCATCCATTAATCGGTAAATCTTTGGAATTACGCAACCGCCGCTACGGAAATCTGTTCTTATATCCAAATGCACCGAACAATACAGCTCAACGAATCGACAAAACCCAAATCGAGAAAACCCCAAATCAATTGACAAGCAGACAACTCAAACCCCCACCCAAAAACGCCAACAATTCTTGAAGAATCGACGCAGAACGGGACGAATTGGTTACAGAGGAAGGGCTGAGGAAGAGGTGTCTGCGAATTGATTCCTCAAAATTCGGGAGTGCCCAGTTGAGGCGGCGCGTCGATGCTACCAGAAATGGGAAAAGCGGCATGTGGGCTTGAGCGGTGATGATCAATTTTGGGAAAAAGTACGGCTCAAGCTCTGTTTGAGCTCTGTTTTTTGCTCTAATGGCGTCGTTTGGATCTTAAAAATGAGGAATTAAACAATTTAACAGAGATTTTGATGGGGAGAACAAAGTGGTCGTGGTTTTGGGACTAATTACGGTCTTGGACAGTGAGAGCACTTGGAGAGGTTACTATCGGACCTTTTTGAGTGGGCCCGGCACAGTTGGGAGAAACGAACAAGTTGGAGAAGTTGTGTGGGGAACTAATAGCTGGTTTTCGTGGTGACCTTTGAATGGGGATGCAGGTGACGGGGAGAATGTCCACCCGGTGGGGGATATAAAGATTTCACCCTCACTATGCGAAGCAAGATAGAAGTGATATTATTTGTTTCCTTGTGGGAATTTTCTGCCCTACCTCGCCTCCCTACGAGATAATGTAATTAAATTATCAACTTTAAATAAATAGTACAACTAAATTTATCAAAAAATATTAATATAATATAAAATTTATATATAATAATGTAAGTATAATATTTAAAGTATTTGTATAGATTCAAAAGTTGAAAAAATGACTTAGAGTAGTGAAGAAATATATTTTAATAATTAAAATTTGTATATGCAATTTATTTAATCTTTTTTTGTAGATATTATATCAAAAAATAGTGAGGAATCTGCACTTGGTGGGGGTCAAAAACTTTCTGATAGAGAATTTTAAGCGGAGAATCCCCGAACTGGCCCCACCTGCATCTCTGCCTTTGATTGAAAATATGCATTGAGTTTATTTGTTACCAGTTACCATATGTGTGAAAGGAAAATACTAGCGTGCACACACTTACGACACCCCAGGTTTAACATCGCACTCGAAGTGCACTGTCAATGTGCCTCGAGATGTGTGCTCGAGGCGTATTGTACGAGGCATGTCGAGTGGGTATATATGGGACATGGGCACACTATCAACCTCCTAGGTGAAAATATACACAAACACCATGTCTCAAATCAATGTAATAAGGTTGAGACTTATTAATTGTTCACCTAAAGCTTTTTGAGGTTATAGGTTCGAATCTTTTAACTTTCCAAGTATTATATCTCTTATAAGTTAAGATATGCCTTTAATAAAGTGAAAAAAATGAGATCAAAAGAATATAAACAATTTGAATCTTGAAGATTTGTATCAAAAAAGCCAAAAGAAAAGGTATTCATTATAAACTATAACTTCAAATATTTTTCTTTGTCATTGTATCATGTCACATCTAAATTAATAAATTAGAAAAGATATACTATATAATTGTTATTCTTGTCTCAAAAAAGATATAATTAATATTCACTAGCCTTAATTAATCTCAATTTTGAAACGGTAGATTTTCTAAATATAGATACAAGTAGAAATCCCAACGTTCCTAATCTTATTTTAAAGCATAGACTTTCTGTTTTCAAAAAAAAAAAGCGTAGACTTTCTAATTAGGGGTACAAGTTGGCTACCAGCCTCGATCCCCAGTCCCATTTTAAATTGTTGGAATTTCTTAATGTAGATTTAACACAAAAGTAATTGGGAACCTAAAGTCAAGCGGGTTAGACTTTAAAGCAATCAACTCAATTAATAAGGATGTTCGTCACGTAGTGTGCGTATAGATAATAGATATATGAGTTGAGCTGGGTTAATATAACATTATTATCTTCTTCTTTTTTTTTTTTTGGAGAAATAACACTATTATCTTCTTTTTTTTTTGAGAATTTGTTTCTGAAAAAAAAGAAAAAAAAACTTGTTACATGTGTGCGATCCATTACAAATTAATATAGTAAATTTACTACAAAATATGGAAAAGCGAATGTGGTGCTTTAGATACATTCAAAAGGTCCTGTAAATATTTTAATTAGAAAACTTCATTAAAAAAATTAAACGATATGAGACAGACCAAAGTTAACTTGAGACGAATTAATTTTAAAAAAAATTCAAAAGCATGTCATCGCCATGAGATTGAATGGTACAGAGTAAAATAGTTTTATTTATATTGAAGACCCCAACTAAATTTTTTTTCTTGAAAAGACCCCGACTAATTTATGATAGAGGCTTTTATCCATTTTTTTGTTATGTACTATGAAATTGTTAGAATCATTCTGCGATATGCAAAAGGATTCAATCTGGATGTAGCTCTATTCCACAAGATTATAGCTCAAGATTCACCTTGAAGCTAAAAGTTAAGCTATTAGTTACTTAATACTTAAATATATAGCATATAAAATTATAGATTTTAGTAGGACCTTGTCACGCAAACCTACTTAGGCACTGAGATAGCCGCACCAAGTGAGTCTACGCAACACAGTGTTCCTTGAGATGCGTACATGAGGGGCATCATGTGCATGTGGACCACTTGATGCGATTATCTCAATGTCCGAAGTAGGTCAAAAAATCAAATTTTATTTTAGTAATATATTTTTATTTTTACACAAAATATATAGTTTAACCAACCGAAAATAGCCTCTCTTTTTTTCAATACCAAAAAAAAAAAAAAAACCCTTTTAGACCCACCAAGAAAAATAACCTTTTGGCCAAAATAGACCATACTATTATATTTATGTAAAACTTATTAGTATTTTCACATTACGAAAAAGAAAAATAAGGGATAAATGGTCAAGAAAGTTTTTCAATGTGATGTTAATTTTAAGATTTGAAAATATATTTCCAATCAAATTTTCATGTTGTTAGAGTTGGATATCTTGCAGTTACAGATGTAACTTAGATTGGATTTAGTCTTTCCTAATTAAAAAAAAAAAAAAAGAAAAAAAAGATAAATGGGACTGAGGGGTAGTAGCGTAAATAAACAAGAAAAAGAATGTCAAAATTGGTTTTATATTCCTACATGAATTGCATCTAAAAGGAATCTAATGCGGTGGATTAGTGGATGAAACGTGCCGTATCACGGAAGCTAGAAGATCCGGAATCTCGTTTTGACACCCAAATTAAGCATCAGATTCCAAACCCCTACTAATAATTAGTATCGACTATTAATATTATTGTTAGCCTTTTTTTAGAAAAAATCAATAAATACAAAAATATGACCAGGAATAGCTATATATATATATAAGTTGGTTTTTTTCTTTGATCCAAGCTATATATCTCTGGTATCGGAAGGTCAATAAACCTCGACTAATTTAAATTCAAGTCTGGTGAGACCCTATTGAGGTTGTTGGTTTACTTACCTCATAAAGATTTTATAAATATTTTAAGGTGTTTGTCAAACTAATCAATAAGTTCTTATTGAGATATGTAGGTGTCTCACATTTGCCAACTAAAAAGTTGTAGTAGTTAGGAGTGCATACGGATTGGATCTAGTTCAATTAGGGTCAATTCGCAATCCAATCTAATTATTGCGGATTGAAAAATTACAATCCAATCCAATCCAAATAATTCACCAATCCAACTCAATCCAATTTGCAAAATGCGGACCGGATTGGATCAAGTTCTGCGGATTGACGTTTTCCTATCCAAAATTTATGAAATTAGATTTAATCAAATGAATGGCAAGACTTATATATCTCATGAATGACAAATTTACAACATACTTTCCATAAATCTATATATAGCATATTTCTCACAAAATTATTATCACAATAACCTTCAAAATATAAGTTCCTACATAAATAAATGTGTTATTCATAAATCTTCACTATACATCCTCACAAAAAAACAAAAAAAAGTATGTGTTGAACATACGGCCTATAATAAAAGGGTCGAAAGCATAATAAAAGAGTTAAGGACAAGTATAGTCTTTTAGATATTTTAGTTTTGAGTTGATAGTTTGAGTTGATGCTAATTAAGCTACTATAGTACATATGATGAAATATATTTATGTGTTGATGTGTTAAACGAACTGGATCGTATTGGATCTGCAGTTTTTTAAAGTAGGATCCGTAATCTGATCCAGTCCAGTCAGATTAATGATTTTTTAATCCAATCCAGTTCAAAGGATCAAAAAATTGATCCAATTAGTGATAATTGGTCTGAATTGGACTGCACACATACACATGCGGGTATATAAAATGAGGTTGGAGTGTATTTTTATACAAAACTAATTAACTTGTGTTAGGTTCCAATCTACACTCACATCAACTCTTACTATATTTTTGACGTTGGATTATAAGTTTAAAAAAAATAGAAACATTATAAATAATTAAAAAAATTACAAAATTAAAAAGTAAAATTTTTTTTTTTTAAAGGAGCTACGCGTGACGTCACATTCAATTTGTTTTGTTGTAGTCAACTTTGTGAATCCAAGTGCCGCAACATGACAAAATACAAGTTGAGCAGGACTCGTGGCCACGAAGGAGCTAGAGATATAATGGAGTGGATACAAATATCATTTTTCGAATTATGCATGCCTTATCAGTTACCACAACAACAATCCACAACAATCCGTTCACAATGTCGAAATTAGTTGTGGTTTGGAGAGGTTGGGAAGACCACCTTCGCATAAGGGATGACATTGTAAACATTCTTCAAACATTATAAAATAGATCAAATAGAGAATTAATATACGGCACAAGCATTTAGTCTCTGAAATCACTAAAATTTTATCCCTCAAATCAACTTTACAACTTTTCAACACTTTATTTGATGGTACAAAATATCATTTTATAAACTTGAAGGAGAACCATTTAACTTCCATAATAAACATAAATTAATTCTCATTAAATTTATAACGTTAAAGAAGCTTAATGGACATAATATTGATTAAAAACATAAGTTATATATTTTGGATAATATGTAAACATAAGTTATATATTTTGGTTAATGGTCTAACAAATAGTCCTTGAACGTAGATTAATTAGTATAATTAGTGTCCAATGCTTGCGTTGTTACAACACCAGAACTAATGGCTGCATTGGTACAATTTTGATCAGTCGTCCTTATTTGGTAGAGTTCATTATATCATAAAATTGGGCCTATTAAATTTATGTTACACCAAATAAGAAAATGACACGTGTCACTGATCCAACGGGACACGTGTCGCACATCCGATCGACCACATCGACGACTATTCTCATTATTCACGGGACCCAAAGATAAGGAGATGACACGTGTCACCAATATAATGTGACACGTGTCGCGCATCCAACGAATCGCAATTACAGCCATTTCGTATAAATAGCCACTTCATCCTACATTTGAGGTATGCTACATCACTCATTCTCACTCTACTCTTGATCTACTACAGCCTGCTTCCTGACTTAAGCATCAGAGTGGTTTTGGCTGGCACCACACCGGTGTCTACTAAGGCCTCTAAGGTGTTAGTGTGTTGCAGGTCACATTGAGCTCTCCTAGGTATAAGACTGTCACACTGCTCGTGCCTTACCCTTTTTTGAGTTAAATCTGGTTAGGCCATTTTTGGTTTAAATAGTCCTGTATATATATATATATATATATATATATATATATATATATATATATATATATATATATATATATATATGTCTGTGAATTGATTGAGTTATATGTAAACCAACCCATGAGGGGGCTAAAAATCTACATATATATATAAATGAATTGTTTTTGTAAGAAGCTCTCATAACACGAAATGTGGCGTGTGAGAAGCTCATAGAAACAACAATAATGGAAAATGAATTACTATGTACCTTTTACTGGCTTACTAACATACCTCAAACCGATCGCAAAACCTCGTTCCTCACGAAACTCTAACTTGGCAATTTGATTTCTCAAATCCCTAGCAATCATTTAAACCCAATTTGATTGAATTAAAGTCATTCCATGACCCTAGAATAATTCCCAAAGTTTTTCAAAAGTTTTGAAAATTAATTGAAAAGTTCAGTTTTTTACTGTTCTAAACACCGTGGGTGACGCCGCCACGTTCAAATCCCTATGACGTCGTTTAAAACATCAAATTATCGACCCTCTGGTCTAGACGATGTGAGTGACTGTCACGTCCTGAATTCCTAACCCATGATTAATTCCCTAATCAGTATCACCGACCCATGACGTGGGATCCGCGTGAGATGCGCACACCGATCGAGGTATGTGGTCAGTGTATATTTTATATTTGTTGTGGTATATGCCTCATATTATGTATATGTGTAGACTAATTAAGTCGGTTCTTGCAGTGATAGACATCGAGATGCAAGCGGGGACATGTCTCGAGTTGTGTGCGAGCCTGGGAACCCGGTAGCTAGACTTGTGGTAAGTCTAAACATAGTTTAATGTAGTGCAATTAATTTATTTCATAACATATGACATTTAAATCAATGTAGATCAAATAGATGTCCTATGGTTTTGATTAAAAATTTAGAAAACATTGATGTTGTAATAGCTCCTATTTTCATCTAGGGCACCGCCCGGCCTAATCCCATAATTAAACCCTAATTACAACACGTAGGACCTAATTATGTATTAGTCAGTCTGGACTACTTATTATCTCGTGAATTGGGTTCAGGGATAAGAAAATTCCCTATCATTTTATAAGAATTATCAAATTAGCGGAAGTCTTTAACGTATTAACTGAAGTATTTTATATAAATCCTAAATGTGGAAACCAGGAAATAACAACCATAATATCAATAAGCAATAAACGGCGATCATATAGACAAAGTGAAAGTCAAAAGTCGGGTGAACTAACTCTCGTCCCAACAAAACAACCCAAGCCAAAAGACGTGTATAAACATAATACAAAAAAAGATATGACCTACATGTACGACAGTTACGCGCTACGAGCTCAGAGGTAGTCGCCGATCTTCTCCTTACCTAGTCTGGTACTGCTCGACGGACCTACACCCACCGTCACAAACTAGACGGTGAGTATAGTGATATTTAAGTGATAACCGGGGAATTTTATACTACATTTCCAGTAAAGACATATATTTAAATGCATAATATAGCAGAAAAAGGTGCTGAAAAAGTAATACATATAAATATCACAGTTAACCGAATTAGATAGACTGACACAGGCTAAGTCGAGATGATCTATGTCCGGTCGGCGGTGAGAACTATCGGCTAGCCTTTTTTCACTATCGTATGGAGATACTCTCAACATACTTTGTCAATTTCGAATATATATATTTATAAAACTTGCCAACAACCCCGTAGTTCAAGCTACGTGATGCCACCCAAGTAACAATGGTGAGTGTCGGAAACCCCGAGGTCCAGTGACCCCGTGAATCCACCTATCTCTCGTGCAATGAACACTAGATAATCTCTAACTTTCGTTTCAAGGATTTTCATTTTTAATGTTCTACGATATCAATAATAAGTTAGGCTACGAAGCCTTAAAGGAAATAGAATGCAAAACCAATTACCACCGTAACCTTAGTGCATGCATTTCTAACATCAATTATAATATAATTCACAACAAAATATGACATATCAAGAAAAAGGAGTCAATGAAACTATCACAAGGCATCATGCTATTTCAGCATTTAATTTGAAAAGATCAAGGAAAGCATGATGGTAGATTACTAACAACAAGTCATCATATCGACTGAAAAGAGGAATAACATGCATGAAATAACGTAGAGAGTTCCCACAGTTTCACTTACAAGTCACAGGATAGCCCTAGCTATCCGGCCTCGCGACACTCTGACTAGCGTTTTTGAACTCCCGTAACACCCTTAGGTCCCTGAAAGATTATTTTATATCATTTATTTATTTATTTATATTTTATTAGATATATTTTATGTATATATATACATACATGTGTATATATATATATACATACATGTGTATTTGCACATATATATATATGTATATATGTATACATATATATAAATATATATATATATATATTTTTTTTTTTATATATATATATATATTTTTTTTTGGGCTGGACCGAGTCTGACTTGGTCTAACCGGGTCCCCCTCCCTCTTTTTCTTCAGCAGAGACCCTGTTGTTGTTGTGTCTCTGTTTTTTTTTTTTCTTTTTTTTTAAATCGAGATGAGAGGGAGGGGAGACGACGACCATATCGTCTCTCCCTTCCGACGCCACCATGGATTGGAATTGAGATGGGAGGAAGGGGAGATGACGACCATGTCGTCTCCCCCTCCTGACGCCACCATCAACAATAATAACAACACTACTTTACCTAGCCTTGAACCGCTGCCGTGAGCCCTCCTTCTCCTTCTCCGATGACTTTCTTTCTCTCCCTTTCGAACTCTCTTCCTTTCTTCTTCTTCCTCCTCCTTGTGTGCGGCGGTGATGGTTTTGTTAGTGTTTTGGAGATCAAATGACCATTTTACCCTTCCAACCCTATCCTTTTCTATATAAGCCAATGCCCATTTTTGTTATTTCTCAAAAATTTTCTTGATTTTTAAATGTATATATATATTTATATATTATATATATGTAATTATACGTGTCCAATTCAATTTAACTAATTGTGACCATCGGCTACGATTTAATGTGTATTAATTTAATTACATTGCATTTAACTAAGTTTAGACATACCACAAGTCTCTCTACCCGATACCTCGACTCGCGCGTGACTTGAGGCATGTCCCTAACTACGCCTCGGCGTCGATAGCTGCACGTACTGGCTTAGTCAGCCTACACACATACAAACACTAGGAATACATCAATACAAATATAAAATTTATCCCGGCCACATGCCTCGGTCTGTGTGCGCATCTCATGCCGGTCCCACGTTACGGGTCGAAAATCCTGATTAAGCAGTTAATCAAGATTAGCAAAATTGGACCGTGACAGATGTGCCTCGGGATGTGTGCTTGCAGACACTCCCACCAAATTGTGTCAACAATGTGAGTCATCATGGCTGAAAACTTAGTGGAGCTAGGATCAGTTTCAGGCACTAGATCATCATAGAAACATGAAGTGCACACTTGATGAGATGCCAACCTATATAAATAACACACTAGTGTTGTTGCTTCACCTTGCATGTTATTCAACAAACAAATCAAAGCTACTAGACTGAAAGATTGTGTTGGAAATTGAGAGTCCAAGGAGATATTCAACAACCAAAAAGAGACCAAGATTTGTTGATCATCAAAGCAAGAACTCTAGGTAACAACCATTCAAGTTAATGCTTTCAATTGTGGAAATTGAGCTATGGATAATGGGGGTTTTGAGAAAAATCAGTTTTGAATGTGTTCCTTCACTGTTTTGAATCAAATAAAAGCTTTCGTTTGCATTTTAAATCCCAATTTTCATTTTTTACAAACTTGCTAAGCTTTGGGGTTTTTCTTATGAAACTGAATTTTTGAATTTCGAACTTGAAGACAAGTTTGTTTGTAGATTCTAATGGCATTTTTGAAATCCTTGTTGAATTTCACTTATGACAACACAAAGCCTTGGAATTACATAATCATTTTTTTAATCAAAGTTGTGGGTTTTTGAAAATTCATGTGTTCTTCCCCAAAATCTTTAAATGCATGTCTAAATCCTTGTTTAAATAGATGTTTTAATGTAAATGACGTGTCTAGTGTATGTTTGTAATGAGGAAGAAGTTCTAGACCATTGGTGGAGGAGAACGGGGGTCTCGGGGCGATGGAGATGATGATTCTCTAGTGGGGAAACCCAGAACATCGTTGCGGATTTTTTGAGTTTCTGCACTCAGCGCGCTAGGCACCCTGGATAGCAGAAAATTTTCTGCTGTCTTGAAATTTTTCTGCAACACTTGAATCCAAACATAGACCACCTTAACCGACCCTAAACCACTCAAAACCATGGTTAAACACTTTAGGGACATAGGGAAGTGTGTTGGGAGTCCGAGTACGCGAGTTCGGGCATCGGGAGGCCGAAATTAGCTAGGAATTGTTTGAGGGTGAGTAATCCCACTTGAACTATTTGCTCTTATTTCATTTCTTTTATGTTGTTGTTGTTTAGTTTGATTGACTATATGGTATGCCTTGTATTCCAAATATCATGAAATTGTTGAAGAATCTCCTCATTTTGAAACTTGCTATCATGATATTTATTTTCTTTAAAATTCATTGATTCATTCCATATGATTATGTCTATTTCATGGTTATGATAATTGACTTTCAAATAGCATGTTGTAATGACCCATTACCTTAAGCACGTGATTAGTATTAATTCGAACAATAATTAATCCGAGTTAGGCTCGTGGTTAAGCCCAATTTGACTCGATTAACGCGTGCGTAGATTGGTGTGTTATATTATGTTTGTATGTACTGTATTAGTATGCGTAAATGATAACCGAATTAATGAGGGAATACTTAATACCATGTGTGGGTTAAGGAGGACACGCATGAGACACGGGATAGTGTTAACGACCAAGTGTGCTTGTTGGGATGAATTACGTAGTGTAAACATAATTATAGGCATATAATGATATATTTATATAATTATATATATAAATATATATTAAATGGAAATTACAAGTATTGCATGATGTGTGGGTCACGAAATAACACATGTATGTGCTAAGGACGTATGTGTAGCGAGTGAACTTGGTGGCGTGCAAGAAAAGTGAAGAAAAATTAAGAAATGTTGTCTGGCCAATAGCCAATGCGCTGGATAATGTGGTAAATGGGATAAGTTTGGAGAATCCTCGAGATGATGAGATGTGCATCTTGAGGCAGCGGTAACCGCCTCATTCACTGCTAGTGTATATATATGTACAGCGAGAGAGAGAGGGGGAAATAGCTCGATAGCGAGAGGGAGAGAGAGGAGGAGAGCTCGGGAGTGACCTCGTGAGCGAGAGGAGCTCAAGGACAGTGATGCAACGTTGTTAAGGTGAGTGTGATGTTGTTGTAGCTGTCAAGTTGTTGTTACCGTAGTTGTGGTTGTTGTGGTGTTTCGGATAATGGTGTGTGGTGGTCTGTTGTGGATGGGATCACACCCATAGGTAGTGAGAGCTTGTTTGAGAATCTCCTTGAAGTTGTAGGACGTTTGGACGTCGTTTAGGTCAGATTTGGTCAAGTCGATCTCTGCTGAGTTGTTGGAGCGAAGTCGACCAACGCGTTGGCCGAGCTGAGGGTGTGAAAATGAAACACTGGGCAGTGCGCTGGGCACTGGCCCTAGCGCGCTGGCTAGTGTAAACAATAATAAAGTGTTAAGATATGAGGATGTTTGATGAGAGTTTTGGGGTTAGTTTGAGGGTTTCAATTAATATATGGGAAACCCGAAATAATACCAAAGGATGTGGTATAGGTATTCGGACATCGGGAAGCGTGATGGAATCCGAAAAGCTAGGAAAACTCTAGGAAAATCTTAGAAAAACTCAGAACAGGTAAGTGAGACTCGTACTTTTTTTTTTTATCAATTATGCAATGTAAAATAGTATTATTAGAGCATGTAGTGTTCAGGATGGGGAATGGGGCAATGTAACATGATTTGGTTTTGTTTTATATAAACTGTTTTGAAATGAAAAATAAATTCGGAAAGAGGTTTGGCGGGACGGATCGACCTGGAGTTTGGAATTGTGTATTTATTGTTGTTTTATATAATCTGTTCATTTATTTAATTCGAAATACTGTATTTATTGTTGTTCCTGCTTGGCGTTACTTACCTAAGCTCGTCATTTTTGTGTTTGACCGAGTGCAGATCCGCAGTCCAACAAAGGAAAGACCATGCAGTTAGGCGATATACTTTGAGCGGCCCTCCTCTGCTGACATAGGTGACTTTTTTGTTGTATTAGTTACCTATATTGTTTTTGTACATGGGGTTATGGGTTGAGAGATTTTTTAGATATTATGACTTTGATGATACTCTTTTTGCTTTACATGGTATATATGATATACGGGGTTCCCACACTCTAGGTTTTTGTCCTAACTTGGAGCTTTCGAGGTTAATCGATTAGTTGAGATTTATTGCTTCCGCTTAATACTTTGATAACTCGCTAATTAATTGACTTCACTTTTTTAATGAATAATAAATGATAGAATGGTAAGGATAGACTCACTGGCCCCGCGCGACTCGGCGGGATTGGCTCGGGAGTTCGCACAGGTTCAGGCCGGGTGGCGCTCGGTTCTAGAGTTGTGGAATTTGAGGCCGTCACAGTGGTCCCCACCAACGACTGAAATTAATGGAAGCAAAAGCTCTATTTTCTTCGATTGGTGGGTCCCACTTATGACGAAAAGTTGCCAACTGGATGCTCTGTGTACTGTGCGTTCAATATGTGTTATTTTATCAGCCTCCAAAAAGTATAAATCTAATCTATGATTTAATACACTTTTTTTTTTAATCAGACACTTTTTTTTTTAATCAGTAGATAGTTTTCATTCATTTCAAACGATATATATTAGGGTCATTAAAAGTTTGGTGCTAATCTCAAAATAGTCACACCAGAGTATATATATCACCTAATGAAAGGCATATAATATACTTGGCAACTTCCCAAATTTGGTCACCAAATTTCCACTAAAGAACCCAAATTAAAGATTATAAATTATTTTGACACGAGAATGCTCTATGATCTAAGATCAGAGATCAAACAGGAACAAAGAATATTTTGAAGAAATTGGTGAGAAACAAATTCTACTTCAATGAACAAATCAAGAATCGATCTACAATCAAACCCTAAAGAGAAACATAAGCAATGCAAAAAAACCTAGATCTAAAATCAATTAAACACTGGGAGAGATTTAAACATGCAATTACCCATTTTTTTTTGTAAAAATCACCATTATCGCGGGCAGTTACTTGACAAATAAATCAAGAAGCTAGGCAGTTACCTCTCTTTGCCAATTAGCTAGCGTTCGATATTAAAGATGGTTATTCAAAATTCAATTCATACGTATGGGGATTTCACTTTTAAATGCCTAACTAAGTATTATTTGGAGAGAGATCCATACTTACATGTATTCCTTTTTTATGAAATTCCAGTTAACCAATACAAGATTTGTTATTAACATTTCGTGCCACGTGTTGTTTTTCATTGATGCTCATTGATGAGCTACTACTATATATGACCATCTTTTCCAAATAATTTGTAGTCCATAATTGTGTAATCGTCACCGTGGGGACATTAGCCAGCACATAGGAAAGACGACTGTTAATTTTGCATATAAATATATCGAAAATGACTGAAAATATATGTGGTGAATATTCTGGTCATGAATGTCACTCACTAAACACAATTTTTGTGGTCAACGCCTCAACACGTGGCATACTTATCGTCGTTGACCTTAATCAAATCCTCAAGTCTTGCTTATAAGGTTATAAGATATGCTATAGTGTGCAATTTGGATGTAATTGGTGCAGCTTATTAATTAAGACTGCTCAAGTGCGTCAGTTCTACATACCTAAAATGCACTTATGGATTGTTAATTGCAAGTTAGCTCTAGTATTAAATAAGTTGATTCCTATAAAAAAAAATAGTATTAAATAAGTTAAGTTTTAACTTGAATGGGTTGATCTAGTGGTAAGGGCGAAGTCATGACTGTGTGAGTTAGGTGCGTGGTTTTGAGTTCAATTCCCCACTTCAACCAAACGTCGAGTCATTGGTGGTCTTTTTCCACAATCACAGCTGGGCTCTGGATACTTATGGTCAATAAAAAAAAGTTGAGTTTTTTTGCTCACAAATCGAAGTTTTAGTTATATGAAAAATGATAATCTAACACACTTTGGGCGCACGCTTTGCCTTTTAGCTAATTTAAGGCTCTTTCTTGTCTCCCTATGCGTGAGCTCCACATCTAACAAAACACCATAAATATGCTAAAATACAAAGTATGCGTACAAAGTGTGTTAGATTATCATTTTCCTAATTATATATGTATGTATATATATAATTATTATCTTGAAAAAATTAAAGAAATATTTATGAAATATGAACCTGTTGCCCACCCTTAGATACACTTCGGGATGTATGCACACTTAGAAATTAAGGTCGTAGTTAACGGGAGTGCATGTCGATCCTTCGTGCGTATCGTTGTAGTTGCGGCACCAAAACATTTTTCTTTTCAAAAGAGAAGGTTTTCGATGAAAATTGTTCATTATATGAATCCCAATATATACTCCATGCAAAAAGCTTAGAACCTTTAACTTATTGAAAAGGTGAACTACATACCTAGCTAAGTAATAATAATGGTCAATTTTAATTTACCTTTTTTTAGAAAAAACTTCAAGAATTCAAGTAATCATAAAATAACACTTCGGCTCACTCCACAATATTATAAGCAATAACACCAAACCTCAATTCCAAATTATTGGAGCCGACAGGTTACATGGATTAAACTCATCTATATGCCACTCCACAATATTAATTAATTAACAATATATATGTATATATAGAGTATACATGTATATATATACACACATTTTGTAATTGTTCGTTCTTACGTAATAGTCCTCGTAAACTAATGATCGATATTCCTCTACTATTGCAACTTTCGGAGCTAGTCTCCTATTTCTCAAAAAAAAATATACATATTTCTCTACTATAAAGTCAAACCTTGTTATATAGTATATCTAAGCAAATATTTCAGTTAATTGGTCTAGTGATTGATTATGCTGATTTTAAATTATTTGTTTTTTTATATATTTGGCCGACAACAAAGGTAGCAAATTAACCATGGTGCGGTATTTGTACATTACGTTTGAATTTGTCCATAGCGGGCTGATGATATATATATATTGTTGTAAAATAAATTGGAACTTGCTAATAGCTAGATAAAGAAATAGAAGACTAAGAACTTCTATTACTACAAACTACTACTACAAAGGAGAAGAGAAGAAATGAGAGAGTTGAAATGAGAAGTTGTATTCAACTTGGTGTGTTTTTACAATGAGGTTGGCACCCTTTATATAGGCCCTTTGGTAATGATGATAAATGTACTTAGACAATGTTTACAAGTAATACATACATCACATGTCATACAACTCTTCACAAGCAACATTGACAATACATGGAATAATAAGTACATTTGATATGGATACAAGTAAGGGCCATGCTTGATACTACCACTCAATGTAAGAGCCATGCTTGACAATGATTAGTCATACAAAATCTTGATCAATTGTTCATCCATATCATAACACTCCCCCTTGGATGACAATTATTGAGAGAATGTGCCTCGTTAAAACTTCTACTAAGAAAAATCCTGTGGGAAAAAATATAGTAAAAGAAAAGAGTACACTATTCTCATAAATATTAAGATGGGTATAATATTGTTAAGATTGCCTCATTAAAAACCTTGCATGAAAAACCCAATGGGATAAAACCATAGCTAAGGGAAAAAGAGTGCAATACATTAATCAATAACTCCCCTCATGTGAACATGGGTGAAACTTGTTCAGTTTCTTTACTTGCAATGTCTTTAAGTTTACGCAAGCCAATACCATATGTAAGCCTTTTAAATGTCGTAGTTGGTAAGGCTTTTGTGAATAAATCAACAAGATTATCACTCGATCGGATTTGCTTGACATCAATTTCACCATTCTTCCTCAAGCTCTCATGCGCATAAAAGAATTTTGGTGAAATATGTTTTGTTCATCCCCCTTTATGAATCCTTCACTTAATTGTGCAATACATGCCGCATTATCTTCATATAATATGGTTGGAGAATCTTTTATTGAAGGCAATCCACATGATTCTTGTATATGTTCAATCATGTTTCTCAACCAAACACATTCACGACTTGCTTCATGAATTGCAAGTACTTCAGAATGATTGGAAGAAGTGGCAACCATAGTTTATTTTACTGACTTCCACGATACAGCAGTATTACCACAGGTGAATACATATCCCGTTTGAGAATGGGCCTTATGGGGATCTGATAAAAATCCAAAGATCGAGATAACCTTGGAGATTCAATTTTACCCTCTCGAGTAAAATAAACCCATGTCACTTGTTCCTCGAAGATATCGAAAAATGTGTTTAACACCATTCCAATGTCTTCGAGTTGGTGAAGAGCTATATCTTGCAAGTAGGTTGACAGTAAAAGCAATATCGGGTCTTGTACAATTTGCAAGATACATAAGTGCACCAATTGCACTTAAATATGGTACCTCCGACCAATTAGCTCTTCATCACTTTCTTGAGGTCGAAATGGATCCTTATCCACTTCAAGTGATCTGACAACCATTGGAGAGCTCAATGGATGTGCCTTGTCCATATAAAATCTTTTTAATAATTTTTCAATATAATTTGATTGATGGACAAGTACTCCACTTGAAAAATGTTCAATTTGCAAACCAAGACAAAGTCTTGTTTTTCCAAGTTCTTTCATCTCGAATTCCTTTTTCAAGTATTCGGATGTTCTAACGATGTCGTCGTGGTTTCCCACTATATTTAAATCATCAACATATACAACAATAATCACAAATCCTGTTGATGATCTTTTAATGAAGACACATGGGCAAAACGGATTATTTACATATCTTTCTTTCAATAAATAATCACTAAGACGTTTGTACCACATTCGTCCGGATTGTTTCAACCCGTACAAAGACCTTTGTAATTTTATAGAATGCATGTTATGAGGTTTTGATTTTATTTCATCGGATATTACAAATCCATCGTGGGATTTTCATATATATCTCACTGTCTAGAGATCCGTACGAGATATATGTCGTAACGACATCCATTAAATGCATATCAAGCCCTTCGAGAGACTGCAAGGCTTATCAAGAACCGAAATGTGATTG
Organism: Stephania japonica; assembly: GCA_039657345.1. Classification (NCBI taxonomy): domain Eukaryota; kingdom Viridiplantae; phylum Streptophyta; class Magnoliopsida; order Ranunculales; family Menispermaceae; genus Stephania; species Stephania japonica. The sequence goes on from CM077558.1 coordinate 53,348,183, forward strand.
CATCTATATCGGGAGAATATGTTTCCTCATAATCGATGCCAGTCTTTGTGAGAAACCTTGAGCTACAAGTCTTGCTTTGTACCTTGTAACTTCATTTTTTCCGTTTCTCTTTCGTACAAATACCCATTTATATCCAATGTGCTTTACGCCATCCGGCGTTTGGACAATTGGTCCAAAAACCTCTCGTTTCCTTAACGAGTTTAGCTCTCTCTTGGATAGCATCTTGCCATTTTTGCCAATCGATCTTTTTTGACATTCGTCCACTGATCGTGGTTCGATCATCATCATTTTCACATATTTCAAAGGACACATTGAAAGCAAATATATCATCAGGAACAATTTCATTTCGATCCCAAATCTTACTAGAGTTTAAATAATTCATTGAGATCTCATTATTTTCATCTTTTTCCTCTTTTTCTAGAGGAAGTTGTTCCTCATCAGAATCAACTTGTTCTGACAAACCCTTATCAAAGGATTCTTGTGCTTTCTCAGGAGTATTTTGATTTGTATTTATTTTACTCCCGTTTTCCTCTTTCGAGGAATTGTATCCTTTGAACCAACCGGTCTTCCACGCTTTAAGCGTTTCGTTGGTTCTTGTGCATTTTGTTGCACAGAGACATCAATTCTTGCAGGAGCATTTACAAATGGAATATGTGATTTTGTCACTTGTTTTGCATCATTAAATGCATCTGGTAATTGATTTGCAATTTGTTGCAAATGAATGATCTTTCGAACTTCAAGTTCACACCGATTTGTTCGTGGATCATAATGTGATAAAGTTGATGCATTCCAAGCAATTTCGCGCCATTCCTTTTGAATTGACTTCTTATCTCCCCTAATGGTGGGAAAATTGCTTCATCAAAGTGACAATCAAGAAAAACGTGCAAGAAATAAATCCTGTTAAGGGTTCAAGGTATCTTATAATGGACGATGAGTTAAATCTAACATAAATCCCAAGTTTTCGTTGTGGACCCATCTTAGTTCTATTGGGAGGTGGTATAGGAACATACACTTTGCACAAACCAAAAATTCTTAAGTGTGAAATATTTGGTTGTTGACCTAAAATGAGTTGCATGGGGGAATGTTCATGGTATGCAAATGGGCCTATAAAGAATGATAGATGTTGCATGAAGGACTGCATGTCCCCAAACTGAAGTTGATAACTTAGTTCTCATGATTAAAGGTCTGGCAATTAATTGAACGCGTTTGATCAGAGATTTTTCCAAACCATTTTGGGTATGCAAATGTGGAACATGTTCAATGGTAATTCCTATAGACATGCAATAATTTTTAAATGCTTGAGATTGAAATTCCCAAAGATTATCAAGACGGATGGTCTTGATTGGGTTGTCGAGAAATTGTGCTCTTAACTTAATGATTTGCGCTAAAAGTCTAGCAAATGCAACATTGCGGGTCGAAAGCAAACAAACATGTGACCACCTAGTTGATGCATCTATCAAAACCATGAAATATCTAAATGGTCCACAGTGAGGATGAATAGGTCCACATATGTCTCCCCTGAATGCGTTCTAAGAAAATTGGGGATTCCACAACAATTTTACTTGGGGATGGTTTAACTATCAATTTACCTTGAGAACAACTAGCACAATTATAATCACCAAATTTAAAATATTTTGTGACTCCTTAAAGGATGACCATGCGAATTATTAATTATTCTTCGCATCATTGATGATCCTGGATGACCAAGCTCGGTCATGCCATAAAATGAATGTCGTTGGATCATTAATTTTCTTATTTAATACGACATTCGTTTCGACATGCCTTATATGAGTAAAATATAATCCGAGGATAAAGCGGAAATTTTTCTAACACTTCTTTTTTCCCATTTGAAACCAATGTGACATAGATAAATTCTCTATTATTTTCGTTCATGGTTTCAATGTGATATCCATTTTGTCGAATATCTTTAAAGTTTGAGTAAATTCCTTCCGATTTTTCAGAGTATAAGGCATTGTCAACATGAATTGTTGTTCCCCAGGCAACATAATATTTGCTCTTCCGAGCCATTAATCAAATTGGAGATGCCAGATATTGTTTGAACATTAGCATCGCTAAGTTCAAATTGGAGAAATATTCTCTGTTTTTAAGAATTGTGTGCGTTGTAGCACAATCAGCAAGGCACATATCGCTCTTATTTGGTTCATGACTTGAACACATGATTTGTTGATCCATCTGGACAAATAATATTTAACAAATCGAAAAAAGACTCATGATAATATTCATAATATTTTGCTTTGATTTTAAAGGCATGGTAAAGGTCACAAAAATACTCGGGCATATATATGACAATATTTAGGCAAAATAGCCTTTCATATATGACTAAAAAATGTCACAATTATGAGCGCTCATTGTCAATAATTATTTGCCCTTTGTAGTGGTGCACCACTTTTATTCCAAAATTTGGTGGAATTGTCAATACGACCTTTACCTGATATTTTCACCTTTTCCACGTCCATAAATTTATTGCGATCATGATCATTATATGCAACATATGCTTCTTAATTTGAAGTTCAACTAATTGGACGGGAGTGATATTATATTTATAATATCTCATCATTTTACTCAAACTACTATGAGACAAGAAATCAATCCTTAATATTTATTGGATTGACGTGCGCACTCGATAATTTGTTGCGTAATACATCGAGGCGAGCCACGTGGCTTTTATTTGTCTCATCAGTCATATTTCGCATAGCCTCAATATAGAGGTAATTGAAATTGCGAATAATAAATGATATTTGATCGATATAAATTTTTGTAGCATGAGACCCAAATTACTCATTTTGAGCCTTTTGAGCATTACCCTTTTGGTATGTATAACTCCATAAGGTGAAAATATATATAAAGTGAAGTATTCACTTTTCAAATCTCCAAAGAGAAATTAACGAATGATTATGTATAACACACAGCCTTGCATAGAATTATCATAACAAGAATTATAATAAGGTAACAAATGCAAACTATGGTTGAAAAGAATTTTGAAAATAAATTTAATATAAAAGAGTTTTCCCTTTATGTAAAAACATAACATATGATTAAATATATGTTCACAACTTGATTATTAGTATGCAAAATGTATTACTTGTATGAGTTGGTGGGACAACCTCCAGGTTGGGTGGTGAGACGAAGTCTACTTAAAAACCATGCCACCTCGAACGGGATAACCCGTCTCCTTTCAATGTTTAGCTTTACCGGGACAAGGCTTACCCACTATCAACCCAAACTCATAACACTATTTGCAATATAAAAAATCAAGAATAGAGCATAATTAATCGTTTGTAGTATAGCGAGAAAACTAGTTATGTCACATATTGATTTTTGATTTCTGATGTAGAAGATCGTACAAGACGCAACTACAGAGCATACTTTCGCAATCGGTGACGTTATAATGGTATATGAATAAAGTATGCATATAGAAGTTATGCATGTAATAAAAGGAAACAACCATGGTAATTTAGAAATAAATTGAACTTATTTAAATAACAAAAGTTATACCTTCTTAGCTTTTTCTCCTTAACAAGCCTTATTGAACTTCAAGATCTCCTTAATGCTAGAGCAAGCTCGTGCTGATAACGTGTTGTAAAATAAATTGGAACTTGCTAAGAGCTAGATAAGGAAATAGAAGACTAAGAACTTCTATTACTACAAACTACTACTACAAAGGAGAAGAGAAGAAATGAGAGAGTTGAAATGAGAAGTTGTATTCAACTTGGTGTGTTTTTACAATGAGGTTGGCACCCTTTATATAGGCCCTTTGGTGATGATGATAAATGTACTTAGACAATGTTTACAAGTAATACATACATCACATGTCATACAACTCTTTACAAGCAACATTGACAATACATGGAATAATGAGTACATTTGATATGGATACAAGTAAGGGCCATGCTTGATACTACCACTCAATGTAAGAGCCATGCTTGACAATGATTAGTCATACAAAATCTTGATCAATTGTTCATCCATATCATAACATATATATATATATATATATATATATATATATATATATATATATATATATAATGATCGATCTTAATTAAAAGTTTTGAAGAAGTCTAATCACGTATATAAAAACTTTTTATAATTGATATGATACTACATGCCAGTTGTCAACTGTACGAATAGTCAACTACTCTATAGCTACGGATCAAAGTGATCATGAGTACTCTTGTTTTCAATGATAAGAATCAATTTTATCAGCAATTATCTGTTTAATTATGCTTTGAAGGTTTCCAAATGGAACAACAAGATCTACCTCCTAACAATATTGTTTACTGTAGCTCTTTTCATAAAAAAAAAAAATGTTTAGTGACTTTGATTTCTGGATTGATATTGGGCTTCCTAACAGTATTGTTGAGCTGTCTGGACCGAAAAGTTTTCTCATGATTACTGAATTGATATTGGGCTGATTCAATTCAGATTTCAAACATTTTGTGGACCGTGCATGTGTTAGTACTTATGGTGAATGTCAATCCTTTTTCTGATGATTTTCTCATCAAATTTTTTGGTCGACGGTGAACTACGAGTTGAATTCATTTTTTTTATAAGAAATAAATAATTTGCCCCACCAAAGTTCGAACCCAAAGACTCTTACTTTTAAATTTCATTCCAAATCATTGAACCACCAAATTGATTGGTGGATTAAAGCCGTTTCATCTTTGTATATGCTAGGTTCATTTAGATCCAAACAACGAGTACCCTATACATAACAATTTCAATATTAGATAGATATTATGTTCATTTTTTTGTCAATTTCAAAATCATTACAAACAAATGATTTTCTTATAATAAATTTATCACAATCTTGCATTCAAAATTAAAAATATATCATAATTAAGATAGATTTATAGTAGAAACTAAAAAAAATTGATTCGATCGGTATAATGCTCCCAATTTCCCCATATATTATATTATAGAAAGTGAGTAATAATTTATAAAATCTGACATAACATGTGGTACAAAACAATTTCACGAACAAACTATTTGTTTAATTTAATACAGAGAAGAAATAAGGAGAAAATGCTTAGCCATGAAATTTTTTTTTTTTTTTTTACTTTACTTTAGTGAGAATTGAACCACGATCTCCTGAGATCTTACCAATTTGACAAGTAATGTCTTTACCATCTCATTTGAGAGGCTTGGATAAGTTATGTATGAACATTTTATTTTTATTTTTTTAAAAAGGACTAGTTATACATAAGCCCAACTTAACTTATGGAGTTGAAACAAAGATTCAACCAGTAACAAAAGCCCAAGCAATATCTGGTTTTGAATTTAAACACTCTCGGCTTGTTTATGCACTTGACGAGCAAGCAATGTAAATGCTGACAACTATTTAAAAACTTTTGACAACTTAGATGGTAGTCAAATTCTAAATGAAAGCACGTAGAATCAGTGTTTGATAACAGTGTAAGAATTTTTATTTTTATTTTTTACAAAGATTTGCTTGTTTAGTCTCAAGAAAGCACAATGGGAAGGCATTTGCATGGAGAAATAAGGAAAGCGTGTGCAATCAGTGCTTGATTATAATGGAATTCAGAACTCACCTGGAAAAAAGAAAGCTCTTGAAATCAGCGCTACTTCAATTCCAACGCTCAACCAACATTTGCCACACCTAATTTGAGATTTGTTTTTTTTATTTATTAGCAATTTGAGATTATTTACTTTTGTAAGTGTTTAACCAATTTGGGTTCCATTTAACTTATGGAGCTGAAACAAAGATTAAACCACCAACATCAAGTCGAAGCAATAATTTGCAGAAACTATTGATAAATTTCTTAGTAGCCCACCACCACAACTTAATAAGCATGCAAACTCTAAAAAAGTTAGCAAACCAAAACCATGATATATTTATCTATATTCTTTACTTTTTTGAAAACATCTATATTATTAATCTAATTATCAAATATCAGTTTTTTGCTGGACTCTTGCAAGCTTGTACATATATACATAGATTGGCATTCACATTAATTAAGAATTCGTAATAATAACTGATTAATACATTTGTATGTTCCACCCACTTGGGTACATGGTCCAATAGTTTTGCATGAAATTTAAAAGTAAGAGGTCATTGGTTCAAACTTTGGTAGTGCAAAAGTTTCTTTCCTATAAAAAAAGAGTCGCGCTAAGGGCACCCCGCAATCCTTTCAGAGTACCCTGCTGATTAGGGCACCCCGACAATTTATCAGGTACCCCGGTACTTTTACCAAAATGTCCTTTTCGTTTGAAGTGCGAGCACCCCGCCACCAAATCAAATGAAACCCTTCTTTTCTCCCTTTCATCACGACACCAAGGCCTCTATATACTAAATCCCCTCATTTTCTTACTTGTTTAAGGTAGATTTGTTGTTTTTATGGTCGGATAATGTGTTTAACTTCAATCCCGTAGTTTCGGTCACACAACGCCGCGATCTGTCTTTTGGTCTCGGACGTCCATTGTCGATATCATTGTGTAAGTATCGGTTACTATCAACCGACACCTAAGTGAGAATGACCCTTAGACCACGTGGTTGTGTATCACCGAGACTACTGGTTTTGGTCTCGGTGACCTGTTACCGAGACATTAAGCTATGTCTCAGTTGCTTCCAACTAAAACCGAAGTGTAATAAAAAACTACGTTTAGGATTAAACTCGGTTGGTAATAACCGATACTTTTTGTTAGTTATCGGTTATAGGGTACTGAGACACTAAAACGTATCTCGGTCCTGTGTAATTGATAAATTCGTATCTGTGGTTCACCTTAAAAAATGGAGAAAAAACCCCACAAAACTATAAAAATTAACTTGTCGTGTGCTACGTCCGCCTCTCACTCATTTTCTTCAACCATTAGACTCTTAAAAACACTTAAAACTCGTCAAATCATCGGGTGGTGACGAATCGACAAACGCTATTGACAAGGGCTAGTGCGCACTCTTTGATCGACAAACGCGATATCTGACCCGCGACGGATCGATTTGACTTTGTAAAAAATTGAGTTTTCAAAAGTGAGGTGCCCTGAGAGGATATTTGAATGGACATGTGAATTGTTGAATTGGATTAGAACATTTTTGTCAATTGATTATAAAATCAGTTTTAATTAAAAATGGCAAGCTACCATTAGCGCAACTCTAAATAAAATACATTTGTACGTTCCAACAGATACCGGCCTCCCTTAGTTAAACGGTTATATATTTTTTTTAAGCCAACCCGTGATAAAATTGAGAAAGTCTAACACTATCCACTTTTCACAGCCGCTATAATAGAACAATTTGGAAAAATGTTACAATGACACCCCATGGTGTTCAGGCCCACATGAAAATGGATGTGACCTTGACTTGGGGTATACGTACATAATTCCCTAGTGCATAATGCATGTGGTATGTATCTCGAGCCGTCGTCCCGAGCTGCACACAGACGGCTCGTAAGATTGATGTGACTTTAACATAGAGATATATACCATGTGTATATACATCACGATACTCACACCCCGAGTCTCATCGACTGAAGGAGTCGTTCGTGTACACCTTGGGATACACCCCCGCATGTTATGCATTGAGAACTGTGTGCGGGAGTCATGTTCTTGAGAGTCGTGCGTGCTACAATTTACAAGAGAAAATGCTATAATGACACCCCAAAGGTCACACCGAGTGACTTGACATGCGAGCTTAAGTCCTTGAGAGCTATCAGTGTAATGCCTTAAAAAACACACTCTACATGTTATGCATGCCACGTCACCCTGCATGACTTTATGGTGTCAATATAACATCTTCAACATTCATTCCCTTCAAAAGTCCTCTAGTATTTGACTTCGTCAATACAGTCAAGGGACGTGAATACAAAAAAAAAAAAGAAAAAGAAAACAACAAGCCCTTGAAAACAATTCCCCATAAACACAAGGGACGTCTCAACAGCACAAAAAAAAAGTAACGAAAATTCGTCTGTGAAATCTCACCTGAATTGAAAAATAGTTTCAACGAAAACACAACGATCCCCTTTAATGGCGACGGACTTTCAACTCCAACTACGAAGACTCTCTCTCTTCATCGGATCCTCCAAACCCTAATTTTCAAAGGTACTCATTTCCCAATCCTCTCTCCAGATTCGCATTCCACTCACTTCGATCGTCATTTCGGTTATCGATTTCGTCCAAATCGTCGCCTCTATCGTAGGTTTTGATCGGTTTTTTATTGGTTTTGACTTCGACGATTCGTTCGCGAATTGCGATGCGATTGTTGGTGTAGATCGATTGATTGGTGTGTAATGTGACGAATCTGTGAATATGTGATTGATTTGAATTGGTTTTGGTGGTCATGAATGCAGGGATTGGTGAGGATGGGGCGTTGAGAGAGGGATTGGAGGATTGGTGATGTCTTTTGACGGAGAGGAGAAGCAATGGAGTTGCGGGAAGGCCGGCGCGGTGAATCTTCAGATTGTGAGTTCGATTGTGAGGGATATTGGGGAGCCATGTCTTCATCAGAGCCCTACCAAGGTGAGATTGAGTGTGAAACGATGAAAAGTGTGTCATTTATTTGAAATTTGTGTACTTTTAGTGTGGAGAACAAATGAGAAATTTGGTTTGGTTGAGTATTAGTGATGCTAACAAATTAGTTAGGGTCGGCTACATGGATCAAACTCTTCCATTGTGCTTGGTTTAATGCAATTGATGGCACTAGGTGGGAACCCCAATGTTTATATATGTTTGATCCATTTCATGAAGAGTGACAAAAGGTTTATGCTGGTTGTCAACCTATCGCAACCCTTTCCCATTTTTCACAAATGGAAAATGGGCTTGGGACCTCCCTCCCCAGACCTCCCTCCTTCAAAGTCCTCTTTTAGCGTATAAGTGTTCTACATAGGTGGAGTTAATATTAGTGATGCTAAGCATTATTTTTTTTTCTTGATAAGAAAGAAACTAACTTATCTTGCCTCCTTTACGACTTGAACCCCCAACCTCTTATACAAAGTCCACATACCAAACCATTGGGCCACTCACTTGGTTGGTAACTTGGTGTGATGCTAAGCATTATAGGTTTGGAGTTAATGGTTCTATAATGATTTGAACTTCATTTCAGGTGAGAGTAAGGGTACAATATGTTTCAGTAATTCAGTAATTTGATTATTATTGTATGCGGGAACTATTAAAAGTTGAATAGGGTATTGAGATTCTAATATTGTGTAAAATGATGAATGATTAATATTTTTTTTTTCAGATTTTTTTCTTTCTCCTCCTTTGTTTTTCTTTGCTATTGATTATCCATTAACCATAGTTTTTGTCAATTGGGAATTCTTTCATTTCTGATGTTTGATTGTTAAGGCAATATTACATGGATTTCTGTGAAGTGAAAGAACATGAAATATTATAAACAACATACATTTTCAATTTGCCTTAAAAATCTCATTTATTGGCTCTTTTGAAGATTTTTTAATAATTGTGAAAGCACATCATTATCCGCATTAGATTGAGTTGAGTGGAAGCGTTTGATCCATGTAGCTGATTCGAATTGTTGAATTGTTGTTGTTTAAGTGACTGAAGTTTTAGCCGGAGCAGAATTTTGATCTTGGGTTGGTAAATATATTAATGCCATGCTTAGTCATGGATTCAAAAAGTCTCCTTCAATGTGTAAAAAATGAACCAAAGAAAAGGCATGTTATTATATTTAAGGAGGGCTATTCATTTAATCAGTTCCTTCCACTTTGGATGTTTTCAAGAAGCTGGTGCTACTGTGCCTCAACAATATAAGTTTATGTTCCTTTATGTATATGAACATAAATGCATTCTCCTGTTGTTGGTTGACTTTGACAATTCTGTAATTTGATAATCACTATTGTACAGGGAACTAAAATGCTTAAGCCAGATAAATGGAAGGCTGCTTTTGATGATGATGGGAGAGTTATAGGTTTCCGGAAAGTGCTTAAATTGATTGTTCTCGGGGTGAGGATTTTCAAATGCTGCTTATCTTTTGTTTATTTCATCTTCATTTTCTAGGAGTAGACGTGCTTTGGCAATGTGACTCTAGTATTTTTTTTAAAATTTTTTTAAAAGTTTTTTGTTTCATTGTAAGTGTTGTATCTATCATGCATTATTATCATATCATCATTCAACATATAAATTGTCTTCTTTGACTTGTTAGTTTTGATGGAAATAATGTTGTGTCATCTTCATCTTCATTTTGAATATCATAGGAAATAGCTGAGATTTCACATTGATTGGTTTTGTTTTATTAACTGCTTTTGTGGAGTTAAATTTCAAAAAAAAAGCACATGAAGAGCTGTAGAGAGAAAAAGGCTGACATTATTTGGCAGAGCCCATAAACATGGGATAGGTTTTGTTGACTTAAGTTGCTTGTGATAAAGTTGTTGATATCTATTTGGTGTTAATGTGACGAGGAACATGGCATCACCTTATCATAAGCACATTTTTTTTTTTTTTTGTTGAAAACGTAAGCATATGTATATTAAAACTGTAATAGGGTTCTATGAACCATCTACTTTTGTGCATATACACTTGATCACCTTTAAATTATCTTCAATAATCAAACATCTCATGCTTAGATTAGTAGATAAAAGCCAAAAAACCATTGAGTCATTGACTGAATATTTTTTTTTTACCTTTCTGTAGCAACAATATTGAGCCCTGACGACAAATCTACTGGATGTGCACTTCCAATGATTACCTAGTATGTGACTGGTTTACTGGTTGAGTCAGGATGTATACTTGAAATGAATACCTTCTAAGTGATTGGTTACTGGTAGAAATACCTAATCTTAATCGTGTTTTCTACCCTTTGGTTAAAGTGCAAATTTCATGTTGGTTTTCAGCAAGTATTGATCCTCGTGGGCTTCTTCTGTCTCCCCCTCTCACTTTCTCTCATCCTCTTTTTAGTTGGTTATTTTAATGCATGCCTGGTGGCAAGACACTTTGGTTTATTTAATGACAATAAGGGCTTCATTTCTTTCGTGATCAGGGCATTGATCCATCTATAAGGGCAGAAGTCTGGGAGTTTCTTCTTGGTTGTTACTCCCTTGGCAGTACTGCAGAATATCGAAGGCAACTAAGGGTGGCTCGGAGGTATGGGACTTTCACTTATCCACTCTCTCAGATAGTACTCAAGCCATTTGTAGCTAAACTGTCTTAATTATTTTTTTAATGCATTTTCAGATTTCGTTAATGTGACAGTGATACTCAAATTCAATGGCTAGCTTGTCTTCATTTTATGTATTAACTTTCTTGAGGTGGCTGAGCTATTCTTTTTTGTTTATTGTGTAAATTAGTAAGGAGATATTTTCCATATTGGAGTCATAAGCTTCCCCAATGCAATTTTTCTCATGGCCTAAAATTGGAGGATGCCTCTTGACTGTGTGTTTGGTCTTGGCATGTCCATGGGCAATTTTTAAACTTCTTTTTTGAGCTGAACACTTGCGAATCGAAGCATTTTGTTGAATATTGAAGAGCGTGGTTTATCTCTCTAAGTACTTGCATTTATTGTGTTTTGGAATTTGGCATGACTTCATTGTTTGGCTAAACTGTGGATTTTTTATGGTTGCATGATCATTGTGGCCTCAGAATAGATTTGTAATTAAATCAAAGTGTCATTGACAAATCTTTCAGGGAACGGTATGTGGATCTTGTCAAGCAATGCCAAACAATGCATTCAAGCATTGGAACTGGCTCTCTGGCATATGTAGTGGGGTCCAAAGTGATGGATGCAAGAACTTTGTCCAAAGATATTAGTCAAAGTGAAGCAGAACCCATAATGAGATTAACTTCTCATGATGCTAGTGATATTATAGAAGATTATTGCAATTTGAATACTAACAGTATAGATACGTCATCACATGCTTGCCAGATAGAAAGCTCCAGTGATTCTGCTGACCATACGAGTGTCAGGGAAAGCACAGATAGTGGAACATACGACTTTCCGGCTTTACCTGTTACAGATTTGTTTGAAATGAGTGACACTGACAACAATACAGAAGAGAGCCGATTGCATAATTATAGACTATCAAGAGACAGAGAGCCAGGCTTTAGGGACAGAAATATGCATAGCTTCCAAATTAATAACAATGTTGATCTAATAATTGAATCAAATGGTTCACCATCTAATGATGTTTTAGGTTCGAGTAACTCTGTGAGCCAAGTTTTAGATGAGCCAGTGATAGAATCAGGTATTGAACGAAAAGCAAGAATAAGTAGACTGAGAATATCAGATATACCTCAGACGTCAGCGAATGCAACCTCATCTCAAGCTTTGTCTACCAGTGAAGAAAGAGTTTCTGAATGGCTATGGACCCTTCATCGAATTGGTAAACAAACAGAATACTTTTTTTTTTTCACTTCATTGATACCTGGTATATAGATTGGTCCATCATATTCATTGGAGCTGAAAATAACTATTCTTTTTCAGTTGTTGATGTTGTAAGAACGGATAGTCATCTTGAATTTTATGAGGAAACAAAAAATGTTGCCAGGATGTCAGACATTCTTGCTGTTTATGCATGGATTGATCCTGCTACTGGATATTGTCAAGGTTCTAGCTTTTCTTTTTAAATGTTTATCCTTGTTTTATCTTTTCATTTCTGTCTGTTTTTCTGATGATGTTTATCTTGATTTTGCATATATTTGACACAGATTATTGGTTGTAAGACACTTCACTACTTATTTAAGTGTATTCTGATTTTAGGTATGAGCGATTTGCTCTCTCCCTTTGTTGTTCTCTATGAGGATGATGCAGATGCATTTTGGTGCTTCGAGATGCTTCTGAGGAGGATGGTATCGAGCAAAGCCTTCATTTAAATTATCTAACTCCAGTTTGTCACTTCATCATTTTGGGTGATCTGTTCCTACAGTTTATTGAACTATTTTTTGTATGTTTTTCAGCGTGAAAACTTTCAAATGGATGGACCAACTGGTGTAATGAGACAATTGCAAGCATTGTGGCACATCTTGAAAGTGACAGATAGGGAAATGTTTTCACATTTGTCCATAATAGGTGCTGAAAACCTTCACTTTGCATTCCGCATGCTACTTGTGCTTTTCCGTCGGGAATTACCCTTCAATGAGGCACTCCGTATGTGGGAGGTTTGTATGATCTATATATATTTTTAAGTTTTTACATAAAATGCCACTTGTGCCATAATACTCCCTGTTGAGTTTTTTTTCCAAAGAAGTAAATGCTTTCTTTATTTGATGGCTTGTATTAATCTTATTCCTGAAGGAACATGGTTTATTCAATATTGGCCTGACTCTCAGTATCTTTATCCCAAAAAAACCCTGACCTTTGCTATAAATTGTGCCTTTCAAAGTTATGCAACAGATCCAGGAGAGGGTTCAGGGGTAATGTTCTCCTGGCAAGTGCTTGATTCTTCAAAAGGCAAAGTCTTTTGAAAAGTTTTCGATTTTTTAAAACTAAAATTATTGACTGAATCAACTACTGTCCTTTCAGATCAAATTGATTTAATTGCACTGTGTCAATTGCAGTTATTACTGGGTGATCAGTTTCAATGGTTTTTACACGTTAGAAGTTACAAGTACGTCCTATTAGCCTCACTAGACACTTAAAATTGCATAAACTCAACATAATCTTGGTTCGGCAGAAATAAGAAATGTTAGATAGAAACTGAAAGTATCTATTGGCATACAAACTGTAAACTGTGTCAAACACGTAAATGGTACTATTTCTATCATCCGATTCATGCTAGAAGATGTCAACCGCAAGAACAAAAATGAAATATGCATCATTCAATGCTAGATGCTAAGGTCTTAGTCTAGTAGAAGGCTAGAAGCAGCACTTATTTTGAATAACACAAAAGGACAATGATAATTAGCTGCACAAAGTGCTCTTTATATAGTTCTATTAGGTGATTGTTATTTTCTCAAGAGACAATGCTTTAATTGACGCTATTGAGCAGCAGGTATGTGTCAAAATAAGGATTGCGTGTCGGATCAATTAGAAGATAGTTATCAATGTTTTAGATGTCATGATGTTTTCCATTTCTTTATTTTTCGCTCTCTCGGGTAATTTCCTTTTGTTGGTTTTTACCTTTTTATAAATGCTTACCAGTATAGTATTTCATTTTTTCCTTTGGAAGATGATGTGGGCTGCAGATTTTGATGATTTGATTGCTCAAGAATTAGAGAAACATTGTCTCGAAGCATTAATTTTACAGCTCCCAAGAGATTCAGCCTCCGAAGTTGGAGAAGAAATTATTGAGATAGGCAACGGGATTTCAAAGGGGCATCCATCGTCGAAAAATGGTCATTTGGAGCGTTCTGTTTCTGATAATGTTGTAATTAAACCAGCTTCAAGTTATCCCTTTTGTGGGTTGGCAACAAGCTTTTGGTCAAGGAATGATCGAATGCACATTTCTAGTGCTGTTTCATCACGGAATGGAGATGATGAACTGTCAACTTTTTGTGTAGGAGCAATTCTTATTCTCAATCGTCAAAAGATCATCAAAGAAACCAATTCAATTGATGATTTAATAAAGGTGGGGCATTATCCTGAATTAGTTTTTTTTTCTTCCACACCAAGTTTTGGTTTATCTGAATATATGAAGTCTTGATTAGCACCTCTATTTGGAATAGTGCTAGACTTGCAGTGATCAGTTATCTTATCTATTTTATAGGCTTATTTCATTTTTTCTGGTTGTATTATTAGTTTTTCTTGGGCTGATATGATAAGTCTAGCGAAGGTTGCATATATTTCTGCATATGGTGTATGTTTGATCCTTATGATTTGCTTTGGGCAGTTTATGATTAATTCGTGGTTGATGCACATGGAAGGGTCAAAAACATTGTATAATTTTATCACATTTAAATATCTTTTTCATGTTGTATAGTTATTCTTATTGATAGTGCAAAGTCTTTTTTCGACTGCCAGTGCAGTGCATTATACAGTACTTTCTATCGGGAGGAATCTTTAGGTTTAATTGGAAAGATTGATTTCTCACTTTTCTTCAAATGTTGTAGATGTTCAATGATAAGATATTGAAGATCAATGTAAGAAGATGTATAACCACAGCTATTAAACTTCGAAAGAAGTACTTATACAAGGTCAGGCCATTAATTTTATCATAACTTTCCTTCTTTCTTTCTGCATGATTTTTTTTTTTGCTAGAGTGCACATCAGGTTGAAGTTCTTTTCCATTTATTTAATAAAATTATTGCCTCTTTAGCATGAACTGCATTGATTTTCTTTACTGGTTTATGCGAACATTTTCTGCTTTATATATCTTTATATATCTTTATATTGTCATACACAAAGCAAGCATCTGTTGAACTGGTAGCAATGCTAATTTGCGATTCACATTTCCACTGCCAATGGCTTCACGGTTGAATATAATTAGGGATTCTCTTGTACTGTTTACAGATTAAATTTGTCTAAAAACTGTGAAAGTCTAATTATTCACTATTCCCCCTCCTGTATCATTCAATACCTTGGACTAAATTACGGGTAACTAACTGATGAGCGTGAATAATCGTTTCTCATGAGAAATTGCTTTTGAACCAGGCCTAACATCCTTTTTTTGGAAAATTTAGTCTGATACTTGTCTTTCTTGAACAGCTAGTCAAGCAAAACTCCTTGAAAAGTTAAGATTCATGATCAGGCTGCTTCATCACCATTTTTTGCTGCACAAGACAGACGATTGTTTGACAATATCTCGAGTAGTCGTCCTGCCACTCTGAGTTTCCTAGTTTTGACTTTGAAATGGCAAGCTTCATATTTTGAAATGGCAAGAATCATTTATTTGAAGATCTGTGGAATCTTACATGCTTCAAATTTTACTCAAAGCTCGGGAAAAGGTAAATTATCATAATCTCTGTACTTCACTTTCAGGTGCACAAGGAATCACTCTAATTAATTTATGCACATTGAATTTTGAAATGAAAACCAACCATTTCGGAGGCTTCTTTCTAGTGGGCAAAGTGCGATTAGAATATGAACCTTCTGGATAAACCAATAGTAAAATCTGCCTTGCTAGCAACTCATTAACACGAACTAAATGGTTAATACGTTTATTGCTGCATCATTTGCTCATTATAGCGTTTATATGATCTTTCAATGATAATAAGTTTGGTCTCTTTCGTTCTTTGTCACCTATTGAGGGTTGAAGTTGAACTATTGTCGACGAAGACTAGTTCTACCTATAATTATGTTTGTTTCTCATGTTTCTACTCAAATAGCGAGTGCCACTGTACTAGCTTTACGTAACTTATCATGACCATCCACAAGATTCTAAGTTTTTAACCCTTCATGGTTTTTCCTCTTATGTTCTAATGCAGTGACGAGCTGAGAGGGGAAAAGAATTTCCGCATTGTCGACACAAGGCCTGATCTTGGGAGCTGCCTGTCCAACAGAAAAAACTACAGCTAGTAAGTGGAAAAAAGCTACGTGCTGCATTTTTTATACAATGTTTGGAAATAAAATATGCATAAATTTTGTTTTCATCTTTACTTGTAATGTTGTAAATATTTAAATTTTGTCATCTAGGAGAGTTAAATTAATGAAAAATTTCAGATAGTCATGATCTTCACAGCAGACTTTGGTTCAGATTTTAGACCAGAGTTTCTAAATATTTAACTTTTCTTGTTCTTATACTTTATCACTCACTGTGGTCTTGCAATTAGTTAATTATGCATTAATTACTGCTTTTGTCTTGGATAGAGTGGAGTGGAGGAGTTTGATCCATGTAGTTGACCTCAACTAATTTGGGATTGAGGCTTTATTATTGTTGTTATTGCATTATTTAGTACTACTTAAAAACTTAGTACTGGCAACTTGGCCGTTGTTGTATTAAAAGTTAGTGTTTTTTTTTTTTTTTTTGACTAAATCAAAAGTGAGTGTTAGTTTTAGCTGATTGTGTCCTGGGCTTGAAATCCTTGGCAGTCGTACGGTTAGCCATATCAATAAATATGAATCTTGTGATATCAATATGACCAACCTTTTTTTTTTTTTTTTTGGGATTACATCGCAACCCAGGCTATTAAAGAGAAATCTTTGTCCTAATTACAAGTTAACGAGGAGCAATTATAGGCTTAAGACGTTCAATGGACGTATATCCGCTCATAGCAATGTCATTGTGAATCCAAAGAGTCTATAGGTGAGACTAGCGGGCTTGATGGACTTGCATAACCATTAAGATTTGTGGTGAACTTGCTTAATTTTTTAGTTCGGCTAAGCACACCTCACCTTTTACTAAGTGCACCCCATTTTGTGTGGCACCCCAAATCTAAATTTCAATTTCTAAGTGTAACCCATATTTTTACCAAAATATCCTTTCATCCAAATCGAAGCACTTAACCCCAAAATTTTGGTCGAGACATCTATATTAAGTTTGACGAGATGTAGTTGAGACTTATCCACTAGGATGGGTGTTGTCCAACCGAACTTTTTTGGTGAGATTTAGTTGACAATTGTCGACCTAAAGGTTCTATGGGTTTCGACAGACTCTCCAATTAAATGTTCGACAAGTTATGACTGACTCTCCAACTGGAGGTTCGGTGGACTCCGATTGACTCTCTAATAAGAGATTCGAACCTTCAAGGCCGAATCACTCGATGATGCTTACAAATCACAAAGAAGATGGTGTGTGGGGTGCGCTTAGAAATTGTAGTGGGGTGCACTAATCACAGTGAGGGACATAAGGGCCATTTTGTAGTAGGATTGACTTTTTTTTTTTAAGTTTGATTTTTTCTAGGGTGCACTTAGCCAGACTGATTTTTTCAAGATTCACTTTGGACATGGACTAAATATCAACTAAAGATCTAACACTTATTATGTAACCTGCGATATTCAAACCATGTTCTTCCTGTAAAAATGCTAGACTTCGGCAACTTTTTTTTTTTTTTTTTTTTTTTTTTTTTTTTTTTCTATGGCAACTGTTTTTGGGAGTACAAGTTATTATTTTTCAGTTTATTTATTTATTTATTTTATAGGAACAAGACTTTATTTTTATTATGACCAAAATAATTATGTAGATGACGAGAAATAATGTGTTTCCCTAAAAATAAAATTGAAAAAAACTTTTATTAGTGTAGTAGGGGGAACTTTTATTAGTGTCGTAGGGGGAAAACATATCATGCCTATGTGAAAGAAACCTTGGTTTCCACCATTGGTTATTATTTTTCAGTTATTAACCAACAGGTCCGGTGTTAGGCATGGGCGATCGCCAAGGCCCCATAAATTACAACAATGCTATAAGCTAGGTTCTGCCTACTTTTTTTTTTCTTTCTTTTTTAAATGAGATGCAACTTGAGTATTATTGGGATATTACTATCTTTGCTCCACATTTATTTTGGTCATTAAAATTTCATTGTAATATGCAAACCCTCATATCAATGCATATTGAGTGGATTCTAACAATTTTATAGTAAATATATATGTAAGATATAGTTAACTATATATATATATATATATTATTTTTAAACTCAACTAGACATATATCTATCAACTATATAAAAGCACGAATCTTTAATTTTTGAGTGGTAAGCAAAAAGTTTTTTTTGCACTTATTTTTGTGTTATTTTACATACATCCCCAAATAATATTTTTTTGCTTTTTTTGCACTCATATATACATCAATGTATGTGAATTGTATCACCCTAATTCTCTCTCTCTCTCTCTTTCTCTCTCTCTCTCTCTATTGGTCACCTATCGCTTACTCACCCTATTTTCTCTGTTTTTCTATTGCTCTCTATTGGTCACCTATCGCTCGCACTTGCCATGTTTTCTCCGTTTTTCTATTGGTCTCCTTTCGTTCGCACACGCCTTGTTTTCTCTATATTTTATTGGTCTCCTTTCGCTCACACTTGCCCTATTTTCTCCGTTTTTCATGTTTTGATTTGTTGCCTAGGTTTGATTCCTATGTATCTTCAATTCATAAATTATTTTGTTGTCTCCTTTCTTTGATTTGTGTACTATGTGATTCACATTATAAATTGCATACTTGTAACCTTATACAATTCTAAACCTTGTACGTAGTAAGAACTCAATAAGTTCCGGTTATGAATTTCCTCAAGCGTAGTGAGCGGGCTCATTCGTGCGAAGCACGTTACGAATATATGAATATTTACACACAAAAAAAAAAGCACACTATCAAATGTACTAAATCTAGTGAAATGGTAGAGTTTGATCTATGTAGCCGATCAAACTAATTTGGGATTGCAACTTTGTTATTGTAACTATATGAACAAAACAAGGATTATTTAAATAAGTCAAATATTAAAGGCCTCAAATTTTTATTTCGCCCTAGGCTCCCCAAATGACAGAATCGGCCCTGTTAACCAAGTGGACGTTTGCTGCTAAGAGCATCTCCAATGGTAATGTGGATTTGGATCATGAATTAGTGCCTTGTCATAGATGTGGGGAAGATGTCTATCTAGGAGGGCTAAGCACATACCAAGCACAACCAATTCAGGGGCTTAGCTCGGAGTACCTTCCAATCATAGCCTTTACTGAGACCCCTTAATTAACTTCAGCCACTACTGCTATCTTCATTATTAAATATGTTGGGAGGGGAAACTGCTTAGTGTTTAGCTATTTGGCTCTCCATTTCACAGGTGATGAACTTCAGAGTCTGAAGAGCATCTCATTCAAAATTGAGCAAGTTTAAAGAATATGTTAAGAGTAAACATAAGAAACAGGTTAGAGTAAACATAAGAAACAGATAATCACACGCATACAATCAACGCAAAGAATTATGTTGTTGGACAATATGTCTAAATCCACGACATAGATAATATAAATTATTACTTTAGATGATTACAACAATGCTAAGTCGCCAACTAGATTAATCAAGACCTTGGTTTAGACATTACATGGCATTATCAAATTAATGGTTTACCCTACTTAGAAGATTTACGATGTTGTATTAGGAGTTAACAACGGAATGAATTTTACAAATTGGGTTAAACTAACTAATATGATCTCATTCTCATTTCCTAGAGCATTAAAACATGCGTCATCAAACTCATTCTCGCAAAAATATATTGACTAGAACTCATAAATGATACAACTCGTAGACATAGCATGAACAACAGTCAAATGTTATCAGATTATTACAAAAACCTGCAAGAGAACAATAATAATGCTACTTAGTATGGGCCCAGGCCCCAGCGCAAGGATGGAACGTGCAAATCGAGAAAATTATCTCGCCAACCTCTGCAGTATTACTTTAAAATAACACCGGAATTGTAAAGGCCAGTGTTATTGAAGTTGCAAGGTGCACTTAGGCGACATTTGCATATAATACAGAGGCGCAAGGCACAAGGCAAGGCACATGCCTGAGTGAAACTAAACATGCAAGTGTTGTACTTATGGGGGGATGGGGGATGTAATTGTTGAGGGTTGGGGACATCTAGGGGAGACGATTTAGGTCCATTTTTAGATATGTTGATGAGGTGATACCTTGAGAGTGTGTAGGTTGAGGTATTGTGGAGGCATGGTTTATGGATGGGGGCGGTGGAGCGACATATCTGTGTGAAAGCGGGGAGGCGAAGTTGGTCTGTTGTAAAGGAGGGGGGGGGGGGGGGGGGGGGGGGGGGGGGGGTGAAAAGGGTTTAGGGAGTAAAGTAATGTTTGGGATTGGGGATCCTACGCCACCGGCTTTTGATGGAGGAAATTGTTAGTGGAGAACTGGTAGCTGGAGGTACCATGAGGGAGGGGATTACAGGATAATGGGGGTACCACGGTTCACTCACAAGAGGTAGCCCCAGATATTTGAGGGGTTGGAAGAAGGGTTATTTGTCCAAAGGCAGTCGAGTCACTGTACGACTTTAAAATCTAACTCGTGCCATGTGTCATTTTAGGTTGTACGTGGACGACCCCTTGTCGTGGTATGTGTGAACAATGCTCGGTCGTTGACATCGAGGTATGTTATTTTTGTTTGATGTTTTTATTATTTATCTGTTTACTCGAATTTAAATTTTAATGTCCCAAACGTGAGAGGACGTTGATTGTGAGCATTGATGTGGAAAAATGGGTTCGACTCGAAGAAACGTGTTTTACGGGTGCAGGGCGAACGGTGGTCGAGTATTTAGCTGCCTGGGGACAAATTTAATTAAAAACCTGACAAAATACATTAAAATATAATAATTAAACATTAGGCGACGTGTTCGGTACGTTGATAGGTCTTTGGGGCACACGGTTGTGTGAGTCGTGTTACGAATCAGGTGCAAAAACGTTAGGAAAACTTTTGTTGAATAATGTGCATGGGAGGAAGTCACTAACGGTGTCACCTATGTGTGTGTTAGGTGAGTGTCAAGGTGGAGTTGGCAGGTGAGAAGAGAGTTGTTGGGTGCGCCTTGAGATACGCATGCGAGAGTCGCTGCAAAGGATATATATATATATATATATATATATATATATATATATATATATATAAGAACTTTGTTTCTCTCCTTTCTCGTTTAATTTTTTTACTTCCTCTCTCGTCTGAATGTGAGAACGAGTTTGAGGTTTTGGATTCTGATCGGATTTGAGCTCGGAACGATGCCAAGATTACACGAGCAAACACGAGAACCAAGGCAATATTCCTACTCATCGCGAGGTTCTCTACGTTTTGGCGGGTATATTGTGTGTTTTCGTTATGGTATTTTTGGACACCATTTTGGAGTTTTTGTATTTTTGGATACCATTTTAAAGTTTTGATTTTCCAAATATTTTGAAGGTTTATTATATGGATTGTTTGATCGGTGTGGAGCATAACCATGTGGTTGTTTTGGGTGTTTGGATTGAATTGGGTTTTCTGGTGATTTTTGAGTTAATTTCCACACCGAGGTTATAGGTGACGGTTTTGATTAATTTGAATGGTGGATTTGGTTGACATGAGTGTCCTTATGAGTTTGAGATAGGCTCAGAACGAGGCGAAGCGAGCTGGGGTGTCAAAAAACCCTGAATTCAAAAACAGTAACTGACGTCGCGAGGGATGTTGTGAAGCATTTCACCCCACGACATCAATCACGACGTCTAAGGCAGTGAGTCTAGAATTTCACGTTTTAAGTGACGCCTCCAAGCTTTTGGTTCCACGGTGCCACTTACGGCATGACATTGTTCATTAGACCAATTTTTTTGTTTTCGAAAACTTCGGGGATCTCTCGGGTATTTAAATGGAATTTGAATACGGGCCAATACTCGAGTAATTGACCCAAATACATAAATGGTTTAAATTATAGAAAATGGGGAAATTGGAGGATCATTAATTGATTTTACAATCGATTGATCAACAGGGAATTGTAGGACAGAGATAGTCACACAGGGGGATTCGTAAGAGACGAATTGAAATCGTGTGAGTGCGTAATAGAGTTGGACACGGGTAAGTAAACCAGTGGGGAAATTTACAGTTATTTCTTTGAGCTTTAAATTATTATTGTTATTGCTTTATTCCTGGTTTGAAACTCTTTTCTGATTGAGTGGTCCAAGGCAAATGAGTGAACGTGATCCTTGGAAGTGCAGGATTTCTGAGGTAATATACGAAAACCTGGAGCTCAGGATGCACGATATTATTTGTGGTTTTATACGGGGTGAGATTTCTTTGCTAGATTGTCGGGGAACTCTACATCCATGTGGACTTTAGGATGGTGTGAGTGTGCTACGTCCTAAACTCCGAGTTTTGGAGGTGATGTTCCCATGACTCAACGACCATTCGGTCATGACTACTTGTGCCTTTCTGTTGTTTTCCTGGATACTCATCTTCGATTGATTCAGATTTATTTAGTCTTTATTTATTCATGCACTCCCTGTACTTTTCTTTCTATTGACATGAATATAGACTGCTTATTCCTTTCGAAATGTTGTAAACATCCTATTTGGCGTTATTTACCTGGGACTCGTCATTCTTGTGTTTGATTAAATGCAGATCTACAGTTTAGCAAGGGAAATGCTCCTCAGCTTGGTGATTTACTTTGAGGATAGCGAAGCAATTCTCCTTTGTCATCGACATAGGTTTTGGTTTGTTTTGTATTACTGTATATATTTGTTTCACATTGAGATTTGGGTTATGAGAGATCTTGGGCACGTATACTGATATTACTCTCCTGTGACGTGAAATATGGTTAATGGTATACATATGCAGGGTTTCCACATTTTAAGTTGTTTTAACTAATGTCTTTGAGGTTGTTTTATTAGTTTGAGATTTTAAATACTTCCGTTTATCTTTAAATAACTCACTAATATTAATAACTCTCATCTAAATTGCATAATAAACAGTGAATGGTAAGTTAAGGGTGACTAGACTTGCGTTGACAGCGCGAGGGTTAACTCGGGGTCTACGTAAGTCTAGGCCAGACGGGGTCCAGTTTTAGAGTTGTAGAATTGAGGTTGTCACAGTCACCTTAATATCATCAGTCTTGGATGCTATTCCAACCCATTACCTTTCGATTTTTCAGGTGCCTTGGGGGATTACAAAAATGACGAAGAAAATAATGAGGCATTTTCTATGGAGAAATTTGATAACGGTAATCCAGTTGCATTTGTTGATTGGAAGGAGATTACGTGCCCTAAGGAAATGGGTGGGCTGAGCATCGGTAACGTATTATGCACTTATTATAACATTGTCTATAATATTATATACACTTGAGGGTAGGCATCCCGGACAAGAGAAAATGGATGATCAATAAAGAAGGTACATTCTCTATCAAATCCATGTTATATTCTCTCTCAAAATGTGACCATCAGGTAGTGGTACCTTATTTCAAAGCTATATGGCAGAATGACGCTCCCAACAAAGTCAAGTTCCTGGCTTGAACGGATAAATGTCATCGAGGTACTTCGACATCGCTGGCCAACCTGTGCTTCGTCTCCCCATGTTTGTTTCCTTTGCGGCAAGGGCCCGGAATCGATCAATCATGTATTTTTTAAATGCTCTTTTACATCTAAGTTTTGGGCAAGTTTTGAATGTGAGTTGGGCATCGAAGACAACATACCGACCTCACTGTCTGAATGTTTAAATTCCTTAAAGGTAGAACAAAGGTGTTATGGAGATATGCTAGTTTGGCAATACTGTGGCATGTATGGTTGGAGAGCAACGGGAGAATTTTCAATCATCTTGATCGAATACAAGGGGATATATGGGACGATATTAAGAGATCTGTAGGGGCATGGCTTCAAAATGATCACCAATTCAAATTGTGGGATCGACAGAGTTTACTAGGTAACTGGAATTTTTTTGATTACTTTTAAGTTTGCAGTCCTGTATTTTGTTGTCTGAAGTGGTTCCGATATGAGTTATGTAAATCGAACTACAAGTACGGCTTGGGTCGAGGGTAAACAATCCCTCTATAACCTTATATTTTCCCAAATTAATAAAATGTTGGAGCACCGTTTCCTTTCCTCAAAAAAAAAAAAAAAAAAAAAAAAATACAAGTGTTATGATATATTGGGTATATAATATTATAGGCAATAATATTACATCTCTTTTTTTTTTTTCCTTTTTTTTGTCATCTCTTCCTCATTATACTCTTTGTATTTTTCAATCATTTTCTTTTTATAATAAGTGCATATAATATTATAGACACTGTTATACATATATTCAAAAAAGAGAGATGGAAGAATAATTCTATAATGGAAATTCTAATGGAGAAGCATTCTCCTAATTATTCTAAGAATGTTATTGATAAATGCATTGTTAAAGTAAATACATAATTAATAGATAAGTAAATGCGATTTATTATTCTAAATAAAATAATATTTTAATTAATCTTGCTATATTATTAATTTATATTAGTTCTTACACCATTACATGTAAATTTGTAAGATCAATAATATATTATAATGCACTAATTAAATATTAATTAAAATTTAACAACACGGCCTTAACAAATTTTTTGATGTACAGCGGTTATTGAAAATCTGAATATTATTCTACCCACAAAAAGCTTATTAGTTATTTCACTTATTTTCGTTATATAAGTTAGCACCATTTATCTACTAGAGAAGTTTGAATTCTCAAAGAGTAAGTAGTGATCGTCTTGTTAATTTACTCTCTCTCTCTCTCTCAAACACATCTTTCGTTAATTTCCCCTTATATCATTATTTAATTCTAACATCTCCCTAGTCACTACTCACTAGCTAGTAATAAGATACTATTTGAGTGCAAAAGTTTTATAAAAGAAGCTAATTACAAGAGTACTGGTGGGATTCTGCTAAGGAAGTTTGTGCAGTGAGGATTAGAGTTGATGAGGACATATCACATTCCATGATGAAAGGGAAAATGATCCTCAATGAAAGGAAGCAAAGTGGATATAGAATTCAAGTATCTATATATTGACATGGATATGCTTGCAACCAAACCTATTTATGGCTCAAAAAAAAATTTGAAAGCAAGGTTTCAACCTTAAATTTAATTTCAAGATTATGAATTGTTACAACTTGTAACATTTAGGTAACTCCAACTAATTCATATTATTGTTGAACATTTATTAACTATATATATATATTTATTTTTATTTTTATTTTTTTTTCTTACTTCAAAAAACTATATTTATTTTTCTAAAAATTATATATAAACATTTAGTCAATGATAATTAATATGCCTAGTTTGGGCGGGTTTGGGTGCTTGGACGAGTGGTTAAGTAAAAAATTAAGGCCACCTAAGCCCGACTAGAGGCCCGCCTACTAAACAAGTGTACCATGAGTTTTTGACAGATCCAATTTTAATGAGATATTTATGAATGCTTTTTGTTCTTTTGCTCGCAAGTTATTGATTTTTTTTAATTGATTTTGACACCCTTCCATACTCACCACAACCACTAGTGCTGGGAACACTAACTCAATAAATTGACTAACTCTGAAAGCTCTTTTAATGAGAGTGAGTCCATGGCAACGTCACAGCTATATTCCACTATTTGGTTTGCATTATATGCACCAAATAGCTTGTCGATCTTGAATTCTTTTCCCAAACTTTCTTTACCTTTTCATTTGTATTATTTTCTTAATGATCATCATATCACTATGACTTACCATAAAGTTAAAGAACACAAGTACCTAAGTGGTTCGCTTTGAAATTAAAGTGAGTCAGCAAAGTCATTATGAAAATGGTATTTATATGTCTAGAGATGATTTGTTATCTGAGTTCATGATTTGATGTACACTTTTTGGCATTGTACGTGTTAAGTTAATATTTCATTACTTATTTACCAACTAATTCAATCACCTAATAATTTAGTATGTAATTAATAGTATATAAGGGTGGGTTTGGGTCCCAAATAAGTAAAATAAGTTAACACAGGTGGAACCAACGTTTTTGTTTTGAGTTGGGTTCAAAAGCTTATTCACACGTCGAAACACTCCAAACACATACAAGTTTTTTTTTTTTTTTTTGGTCAAATTAAGTACATACAAGTTTTTTTAGCAATGAAAAAAAAGTGGTCTTTGCTCTTTAGCACTAGCTCTAGCTATGACAACTGTCGCCAAGGTATTGGCTGATAAGCTGATAAACCTTCAACGTAGTTCATCACGTAATGTGCTTTGTCTAATCCAAAAATTAATGATTAGGTTAAGACTTTCTTAAAACATTTGATGTTCTAGCGAACATTAATTAAAGTCAATCACATATTTAATTAAATGGTGCCAACCAATTAAACATTAGCTACTTGGTGGTAATTTATTTCTCAAGAGACCAACAAGCTTTGGCCTCATGTAAGTAGTGCTATTTGGACTCTTAGAGTCTGGACTCCTAAAGAGTTTTTAAAATTTTTTTTATTTCAAAGTCATCCTCAAGCAGTAAATGACTTTGAAATAATAACTTAGAACTCTCCTTTATATTTGTAAAAATCTCAAAAACACTCCTACGATTCCGAACTCTAAAAGTCCAAATAGATTTTTTGATATTTAAAAGTCATTGTCTAAATTGCGTATTGTGAGTGGTTTACGGAGTTAATCATTATTAATAATGCGATCCGTGAATCACATCAAAAATAAAAATAAAAATAAATAGTGTGATCCGTGAATTAATCTAACATTTAAGTAATGAATGAGGATATTTATAAAACCAATCCCAAGAAATTTTATGTGATTACTTCTTACTATATTTTTATAGATATAATCATTTTTAAAAATATAATTACAAGACGCGTAACTAAAAGGGTTATGATGGCATGGTAATCTTCCTTTTACTCTTAATTAGAGCTCTCTAGTTTGAGCTTTGAAAATTAAAAAAAATTTTAAACTCTTAGCCAATTGTGGTGCTGCCTATCTGGAGATTTGAAGAAAAAACTCAAATCATCTTGGCCTAAATAGAAAATCACTTAAACTTTATTTAAAGGATTTTATTTTGAGGTTTAATTTATAATTTTTTTGTTGAAAAATAGTAACTCAAATGAATAATTAATATGTTGGATAATCAAAAAAAAATGTTGGATAATCATCACGTGCTTAATTGAAGTTACTTCTTTTGTTTGTCAATATTGTTAATTATTAAATTATGAAAGTTTAACAGCCGAATTGAAAACCTTCCATTCATACTCAATGTTTATATAGATTTGGCTTAATCAGATTTTTGTGTCTCTCATTAAACAACTAATCCCAACATTTATTCCACTATAATAATAATCTTTCTAGAAGAGAATTCCAGGTTTCGCATCCTTTTCACACACACATTTAGATGTACATCGAAAAGCGTACAAACAACTTCGATGCACAAATCAAGGGACATCAACGACCATAGAACGCAAGAATGTACCAACACAACGTCACCCGTATCAACAAGTCAAACACTTGTTTAATCAAGGGCATAACCGTAACTTCACCACTATCACCGTTTCTTTTCTCTCTCTCCTCTGCAGCACAACAAGCGTTGCTACGTTCTAGAGAGAGAAACTAGTCAGAGAGAGAGAGAGAGAATCTCGCCAAAATAACAACCTAAATCGCACAACATAACGCACAACCCGTGCTAGTCACCTCGATATGCGTGTATAAAAAATCTCGAGGTAAACACGGACTGTGGTGTATGGCCTTGTGCGTTTTGTTGCGTGTTGGATATGTTCCAAAAGAGTACTCATATTATAACTCCACTTCCACACGTACTTAGTCGAAGTCTTTTAGACTTGCACCGATGATCGTGCGCATCCACTTCGATGCAAAACGAAAGACTCCAAATCAAGAGTGTGAAAAGAACGTCATGATGTTGTTACTATTCGAAAATTCAGATCGGGAGCCCAAAAAAATCAGAAGCAATGAACACAACAAGAGAGAGAGGAGAGAGAGATTCATCAAATTCACGCACCCAACGTTGTTCCGTACTGAGAAGAGAAGATCTCACTTTCTCTCTCTAGCATTCACTCAATCAGTCACTCGCGTTCTCTCTCTAGAACCCACTCACTTCGATACGACCAAAGCGAGAGTCACTCCTTCTTCTTCTTCTTCTTCTTCTTCTTCTTCTTCTTCTTCTTCTTCGCTTGGAATCGCTGAATTCGCATGGGCTTGGCGGGAAACCCGCTGGAACTAGCGCGAATCGAGGGGGGTTTTTGAGGGTTTTGAAATTTGGGGATTTGGGGGTTTTCGATGGCGGCGAGTGCGAACCCTTCTGGGAACCAGGAATCGAACAACAACAACAACAACAACAACAACAACGGGAGCCACAACGGGGGTTCAGCGAATTCGTTGAATGGCGGAAACCCTAGCAATGGCAATTCGGGGGAGAGCTTGGGGCGGACGAACACTCTGAAGCACAATCCGGGGCTCTCGGTGGAGTGGACGCCCGACGAGCAGTCTATTCTGGAGGATGGCCTCGAACAGTGAGTCAATTCTAGGGTTTTCAAGTTCCAAGTTTTGATTTTTGGTTCTAGTGTTGGGTTTCTTGCTCAAGAACTATGCAGGTACCGAAAAAGTTTCGATTTTGTGGGGAATTGTTGCGGATTCTTGTTGAATTGCTGAGTGGGTTTTCTGGGTTTTGATTTTTTTGGCTCTTTTGTGTGGTTTTGGTTATTGGGTTTCTTGAATTTCTTGTTCTGTGGTGGTCATTGTTGAAAGAAATGTGAAGTTATTGAAAAAAGTTTGGATTTTGTGGGGAATTGTTGAGTGGTTATTGGGATTTTGTTGGTTGAATACTTGAATTTGTGATTCCGTGTCTTGCATGAATTGTTTGTTTGGTGATTGGTTTGCGGAATCTAAGATAGAACTTGTTTTTTTTTTTAAAAAAAATCCTTTTGAGGGAGTAGATCTTTTCAATCAACTTGGGAGCTGCATGGCCCGTCGGTACGAAGTTTTTCTTAGTATTCTTTAATTTATGCTGATTGGGGCTTTGCCGTTGTCGTTGTTTCAATTTATGATGATGGGCTGATGGCTTGTGTGTCTTAACTGATAGGCAAGGATGTCTTTCTTGTTTGTGAGATGGTAATCTTTTAGAGTGTTCAACTCATTTTCATATTAAATCCAGCTTGTTAGAGGGTTGTTTCACTGGGGTCTGGATGGTTTCTCTTGTGGTCGTTGTGAGAGAAAAAAGAACAGCGAAAAAAAATCCTAAATTATTGTTGTACAACTTTTTGTATAAGATTCATCATGCATGGTGTTGATTATATCAAAAGTGAACTGACATGATGCCAGAATAATTTTTTCCAAGTTTTCAGATGTGGGAAAAAGTGGCATTACTTTGCTCGCAACAATGTTTACTCTGATTTTATTTTATAGTGAGTCATTAAATACTGCTCAGAGGAAGTTCATCTTTGTAAACACAAGGTTAGTTAATTAATAGTGAATTTATTGTAGATGTTTCAGTTCTACTGATTGTACATTGTAAAATATGTGAGATGGGATGCATTGCTCTATTGCTTTTGTCTGCGGTCAGTTACTTGCCTAATCTATTATGTGTCTAACTAAAATGTTGTATTTGTTCACAATTGTATTTCTTTTTAATGCCTACCAGTAATGTGTTCCTCTTATTGTATTTTTCTATACGTTTCAGATTTGCCGCTGAAGTAAACATTGTTAGATATGCGAAGATTGCATTGAAGTTGAATGATAAGACTGTGCGAGATGTGGCTTTACGTTGCAGATGGATGAATGTGAGTGACACTGATACTGAGACTGAGACTGACAGTGACTACTAATGAAATTTGTGGTCTTTTTTTGGGACATTACTCCATGTTTGCTCTTCAACTACAAAAATGAATGCGTAAAGTGAATCAACTGTGGCTCTTTATATTTTAAACTAGTATGTTACTTTCTCTTGGGATTGAGGATTCGTTGTTGTTGTTGTTGTTGTTGTTGTTGTTGTTGTTGTTGTTGTTGTGTCTTACTTTCTTACATGTACTAATCCATGTTGGTGTAAATCACCTAAATATTTGGAATGATGTTCAAACTTTTAAATTTTGGTGGGATCAAGGATATCTCCTATTAAATTATGCAAAATAATTTTGCAATCACATGCCATCATCCCTGTGAAAAAACATTGGTTTTATCAATGGGAGTGATCTTTCAAATGGTATTTTTGAGCTCAGTCTCTGCTTCTTGGAGTTAGTTCTTTGTCATCATGCTTTCAGATCTAATTATTCGATTTAGTAGGGGTTTTTAGTTTCTTTTTGTTGTTGCTAGTACGCATATTTTCTCCCTCAGGTCTGAACTGGTTGGATTTTCATCTTGCTTTCAAATCTAACCAGTTGAAGTTGTTTCAATTCTTAGTTTCTTATAATTGTTTCTGTGCACTCATTATTTCCCTTGGATCTGTACCGTCTATATCATCATCTAATGAGGATGTATAGGAGTGTTTCTTATTTATTTCGTGTTCCTAAGATGTTAGTATTGCTAATGCAATTAATTGTTCCTTGCCAAATGATGGTGGAACTGTGAACAAAAGAGAAAAAGATGAAATCCTGTAGGCCTTTGAAGGTGGGAGATCAGGGGAAGCAACTATTTGTGTCCTTTAATCTTAATACTTTGCTTCTATCAAATACATGTTTTTTTCTTGGTTTCTTTGGTCAAATTATTTCATTTATTTTTGTTGTCTTAGAGTCTTAATTAATGAAGTTTGGCACTGTTTTTCTGTTATTATATTTGTAGGCATCTTAAATTTCTTTTCCTTTTTAAGTTTGTTGGTCATCCTTTTCTTGTCAAAAGTTTTGGTCATCCTTGTTGGTTGTGAAGCCGTGAAGAACCTTGTGTTCTCCAATTTGATCCTTCTTTTTGTTGGTGGATGTCTCTTCATATTGAAGCATTACAAAAAATTGACATTTTAATTTTACCAAGTCATATGACCTCACCGAAGCTGAGGCATAGTCAGAGCACACTTCTTTATAGTTAGGAGACAAGATTTCAATCCTTTCTCTAGTTTAAGGAATAACGTAAACAACCAGAGCCTGTAAGGTATTGAGTTTCATCCTAATGGTATATGCTTTGGGCATTCTTTCTTATGCCAAAGATTCTTGATTTCCCTCGGTTGAAACTGTTGATTTATTGCATTTTCCCCCTCAATTTCCTTTTATGTTTTCCTGCCTGGTTTTAGTGCAAATATAGTTACGTTCTATCTTCTGTTTACCAAAACTCTTTGTTGGTATGGTAACAATTGATGTAAGTGAGATATATGTGCTATAACGGCATACTTAATCTAGGACATGATTTGAATTAAAAAAAAAAAAAAAAAAATCTAGGACAAGATTTTAGTATGTGATCCATATTCAGTGAGTTTATATATGAAAATGAAAACATTTAAAGGCAGAAAATGCTAACATAGTAACAGTAAGGTGTAAACTATAAAAGTAGGTTAGAGAAAGTAGAACTCCCAGGAGTTGTTTTTGCAGTTTGGTGTGATTTTGGAAGATTAATTTTTTTAAACACACAAGTTGCATCAATATGTAATTAGAGAAATTAAATTGCTAAGAACTGTACGCAATGCAAGCTTTTTAAGACATGATATGCTCCATGTCAGAAGAAGATTTATTATCACTATTTCCCCCTTAAAAGGTTATTAAAAAATTTAAATGTGCGAAATTGGAAGTGATGATATTAGGTTGTTGCTGATATAATGTAATCAACTTTTCTAATTGGAAACCAAGGTTGTGGTTCAAATCATCTCTAATGTGTCAGCCATTTGGGGCCTCTCCCAAGTGAGCAACTAGGTGCCCATGAAATTAGTTGTATGTTGTCTCTTTGATACTGATGGTTGTATAGAAAAATGTAATGATAACAGAAAAAAGTTTTTGAAGACCTATGAGGTGTGTGGGCTTGAGTTAAATAAATTATTGAACAGTTTTCTTTAACCAGTTATTAAACTTGACTGAAAATCAACATTTAACCACAGAATAGTTCACCTTTCATCAAATATATAAGTATAGATACACCCATGGATATCAGAAAGAAAAAGAAGTATTGATAATATTGCGGTGGATATTATTAGAACTTAAGCTTTTGTACAATTATGCACGTATAATTAATTCTTTTATTATAAACTTCGTTCACATATAGACCGAGTGAGAGAATCTATTGAATAAATCATTTTTCACTTTGTTCTAAAGACCGGAAATATAAAGGGTTAAGTTATATACAAACTAAAAATTAGGAGTATAGCATTTAATAGAAGGTCGATATGCATGGAACGGACTCTATGTAAAAAGAGTAGTAACGTTAAAGGTGAGAAGAATTGTTTGTTCAGTGGATTTAAGTAAAAAAGACAAGAAAAAAATGGCGAATGTGCCAAGTGCTTCACTTATGGATAGAATGAGGAGTTTCCTTTTATACTAATTGACACGGCTGGAAGCCCTTTTTCAGTAATAATGCATTTTAAGTTCTTGACAGGTGTTAGTTATGATTAATCTTGGATAGACAGTGGATTACGAGTACCAAATACGTGTTATTCGTGATATTGCTCAGACATCAGACTTTGTTTTTCTGTGGCAGAAACGGCAGCTTATTCATTGAGCCCTCTAGGAAAGATTCGTTTCTGCAACTGGCATTTATTTAAGCTTAAATCTTTATCGCTTGTTCAAGAATGGTGATTGAAATAAATCCGAGGTACTTTGTATGCATGTATTGGGGGATGATGGTTTTGCCTATGGGAAAAAATAAGATGAAACTATGAGTCTCTGACTGCTTTAAATTGCAAAATCATAGTGGTGTGAAGCCCATTGAATAATTCTGTTGGCATTTTAAGTGGCACTTCTTTGCTTTTAGTTGCTGTGCTATTGTTTTATGTGTTACTTGTAGTGGCCTTACTGATCCATTCTCTCTATCCAGAAAAAGGAAAGTGGGAAACGGAGAAAAGACGACCATAATATGAACAGGAAGAACAAAGACAAAAAGGTAAGTTAATTGAATACTGTGCTGTTCTCACCCTTTGGTTGAAGATTGGATGCTTATATCCAAAGACATATATGTGTTTTATATATCAAAAGAGCTCATTTCATGAGTAAAGTGGTGGTGCCCGGGGAGCTCATGAATTTGCATTGAACTACGGCACATAGTGGCAGAACCAACTTGGGGGTAGGAAAAGTTCCTTACAGTAGCAAAGGATTGATAATTAGTCTTTTTTGTGTTTGGTTCTGAAACTCACATAGAATATTATTAAGAGTGCTGCGATTAATTCCTTTACTAGCGGAGAAACCATCATATTAACTTTTTTGTTCTTGAGATATATTTAAGATTGAGAAAAAAAAAAAAAATTTAAAGAACTTATGTTCCGTGTTTTGATTTAATCTGTTTTTTCATCATTTGGCAATTCTTGTGAGGGCCTTATATTTATGGGAAAATTAGAATATTTTAATGGCTCAATTCCATTTTATGTTTCTCTTGTAACGTTGTAGTTCAAATTATGTTAGTAATGTTGCTCTCTGCCTGGAAAGATATTTTGTATCTTCTATATATTTGTTTTCAATCAATTTTTTTTGAGCTGCTTGATATAATGATGTGGTATATCATTTGCAGGAAAGAGTCACAGACCCTGTGACAAAGTCGGCCTCCCATTTAGCAGCTCGACCCAACGCTCCTCCATATGCTATGCCAATGATTCCTATGGACAATGATGACGACATTTCATATAAAGGTACGATTTATGTTCTCGCTAATTGTTTCCTCGGCTTCAATGGGTTCATGTAGATGTTGTTGCTCACGGAATAAAAAGGACAACTACCCAGAAAATTGTTGCTTAATATTTTACAATGGATCTGTTGGTTACGACAGTTTTTGCTATTTTTGCTTTCAAGTTTATAGTTTTTGCAATGTTTGATTTCATTCTATATATAACTTATTATCTTGTATATATAGGCTTTTGATTCCTAAATTAGAAGCCTTGCAATGAGTCTCTTTTCTTAACTACTACATTATGATTTTGCTTAAATGGTATATGATGGTGTTATGACAATATGCAATAATCCACTTGAAATCTTGGCTAGAATGGTGCTCATGTGATTACTCCATTATAGTGGAGTAATCTCAATATGATCTTGTGACCACAGTTTCTCTCTCGAATTGTGAGGCAATGCTTCATTTTTCTTCTCTTTTGCAGCAATTGGTGGTCAGACAGGACAGCTACTGGAGCAAAATGCACAGGTCTTTAATCAGATTTCTGCAAATTTTGCTTCTTTCCAGGTAACGGTTGCAATGTACACCCAGTCCATTTCCATAACATAAACATGACAGTGGGTAATGTTTATTTTCATTGTTGCAATAATGTCTTGTCCAATGCTTGCGTTTCTTTAAACCTTACGCAAGTCCTTTCTACATTAGGAAAAAATTATTACTGCATGCTTAAAGAGTTACTTAAGAATGTCACAATATCTCTTGCCAGTTGCCATGTATTGAAAAATAAAATAAAATCAAGAAAGTGATGTAAAAATCCAAGCCAGATCAATATTTTCATTGACTATAGTTTTCTAGATGATACCACTTCCATAAATGTGCGAGGAACTATTTGGATCTTAGTGAAACATGTCAAAGGGCCCCTTCTCAGTAGCAAAGATGTGCTCTTTGGAAGAGTTTCTTTCCTTTTTCTGCAGTACTGATGACCTTTCCTTTTCCAATTTTTGCAGATTCAGGACAACATCAATCTCCTCTGTCAAACTCGGGATAATCTTTTCAAAATCTTGAATGAGTAAGTGTCCAGGCGGAAACTCATCTTTATGTCATGGTCTATTTACCTAGTGAAAAAGACATTCGTGACGCACGCATAGATTCAAATACAAATTATGGTCATGGATGGATGGACGGTATCCTTAGGTGATGTTTATTTTATACTTGTGCTTGCTGATCATGGGGCATGGCTTTCGCATAATCATTGTTGTGTTCTGTTATTCTCATCCTTGCTCCAGTTTTACGCCGCACTTTAACCGGTTGTTTTTCTACGTCGAAAGTGTTTTGATCTGGGTTTGATTGATTTTTGGCGCAGCTTAAATGATGTTCCGGGTGTAATGAAGCAGATGCCACCTCTTCCAGTGAAGTTGAATGAGGAACTTGCCAACTCAATCCTTCCCAGGATGCCTCCTCCTAAGCAATAATGACGAAAATCTCCACCAGTCATGGCCCTCTATTGGTGGGTCTTATGAGCTCCTGCCAGTTAAGGATCTCTATGTGCATTCAACAAGAAATAAATCCATCCACCAATTGAGCCATCCAGGTCCATTCGCCGACTCAGAAAAATCAAATTAAAATTGTCCATTTGTTCCGTATCTTTTTAGTTCATTTTGTTCGTTTTCTCCTTTCGTTCAATGTAGAATGTGGATATGAATCATGCAACAGGAGTTTTGACAGTGAAAGCTGATGTGAAAAATGTTTAAAATGTAATTGCTCCGGTCGATGTTCATATCAATGTGAATTATTTAGTCGCGTAATTCTTATTACAATTTCCTTTTGATGTCTTATTCTTTTACCTTTTCGCTGTTTTTCCCGTTGGGAATACTTGTGCACATTTCTTAAGCAGAAGCTTTTTGCGATTTATCGAAACTTGACAAAAAGTGATGTCTATTATAGCAATCTTCTTTGCATTTCTGAGTCTTTATGATTTGCCAATTTTGCCTTATCCATTTAGTGCTGCATTGTTGTTAGGAAGTGAGGTGAAGGTGAGAAGCAGAACAAGCAAAGCAAACTACTCCTTAAATTGTACCCTTTTTGTCATGCTCAGAGAGTCAGAGGCATGGTTTTAAATTTCAATTAGTGGTACAGTTTTAATTTTACCTTGTACATTTTAATGCCACATTTCCTTTAATCCTTTTTTTCGGGTATAAATTAATGAATTATTCAGTTTTACTTTGGGTCGCTCTCGCGGCAATGGTGGTTATTGCTTGTTATCAAACAACAGAACTGAATTAAGGGTGATGGAGGATATTCTCACATTCTGAGGTGAACACAGATGGTTGATTTGGGGGGTGTGTGTTCTATTGTATTGGTAGAGGTGTTATTCTAGCATTTCCCTTATTTCATGTATCTTGCCAATATGGCTATATCTTAAAAGGTACTCTTACAGGTAAAATAGCTTTGATGCTTTTGTTGTTTCAATTAACTTTCTTAATTCAATCGTAGTGTATTAATCATAGCTTTGGTAATGAAAGAAAAAAGGAAATAACTTTTGAGTGCTCACACACAAAAAAAAAAAAAGATTGTGACAAAGGAAAAATGACGACGACAACAACAACAATAAAATAACGAAGTCTTAATCTCAAAATTGTTTGAGTCGGCTACATGAATCAAACTCTCTAATTTACTCGATTTAATGAGTTAATTTACTCTCTAATTTACTTGATTGTTAGTTCGGCTGCCAACCACGCTAGACATCACTTCAAAAGCTCTAGTGGCGATGATCGTCCAACACCTACGTAGATAGCCAAAATTAACTTGACATTCACCTCAAACTAACCACAAAACTCTTTGACAAGGAATTGAATCCAAATCTCAATTCCGTATCAACTAAGCTAGTTGCCTTTGGTATATCTTTGGACCACACAACTGATTCCAACAGATTTGTTCATAGAAAACTTGGTAACAAAAAGAAAGTTAAAGAATGAACCTATGATGCGATGGCTGCGCTGACATAAAGAACGTCCTCAGCCACCTTAAGCGACGGTAAATAATATAGTTGACGATGAAAAAAAAAAAACAATACATGGACATGTTTTTCACGTTAGGACCATATCATATAACCATTAAAAAGGAGGTATGTGACACACTGTGTGGTAGGCCCCATTATTGCAAACTATAGGCAAATTGGGAAAAGTTTCAGTCGAGCATCAGTCGAGCACGCCAAAGTCCCAATGCCACTTTAGATGCAACATCAACCGTAGATGTGTCATCCGATGTGCTTCGAATCATGTGTTTGTGCGCGGCTCAAGGTGCATATAACTAGTAATACTTTTATAAGTGTAATTAGATGCAGTTGATATAGGTGTTGATGTCATTGTAGCACCAACTAAATATGACATGAACGTATCCTATATATGTTTCTTTTTTTTGTAAAAGAAAAATAATAAAAATGGACATAGACTGAAAGAAAAAGGGGGGGGGGGGGATTTATAATTCATCCTAAAAGAGCTCATCTTTATATAAAAAAAACTATGTTTGTTATATATTGTAATCAACTACTTTAAATTATTATTGATAAAAAAAAACATTTATATAGTTGATACTTTTAACTTAAGATTGAAGCCTTGATTGTCATATTCCATGATATTGTAAGGACATCTCCAACTCAGTGCTAAGTTAGCACCAGGTTGGATGTATAGCGCTGGATTGCTCTCCAATCAAGTGTTATACTTCACGCTAATTTGGCAGACTGTAGCAATAACATGAAACTAGCGCTGCCAAATTTTGAAAATTTGTAGTGGAACCCATACATGTATATCAATTTCTTATTTACTTTTGTTTCGTTTGAGATATGTTTTGCTATGGGCTCACACATACTTGTAAATTTGGGGTTCATAATAGTGTTGTTAGGTTGGAGCAAAGGACAACACTTTGTATACTTTTTGCACCATTTTAGTGCAATACATTAGAAATGTCCTAAAAGAGCTTATTTTTATATCTCGGACTATTTTTCTTAATTTTCAAATTTTCTTTTTCAAATCTCTAAAGGATTAGCCTTAAATTAATTTCAATATTTGTTTTCCATTTAATTTGTCAAATCTCTAAAGGATTAATTGCTTACCTATGTAAATTAATTTCAAGATTTTTTTTTTCATTTAATTCTTCAAATCTTTGTTATTGCTATTATCTTTTGTGGTTATTGTAAAATAGTTAGTTCTATGTCTAGATCCAAATATTCACTGAAAGTAGACTAATTTAATATTTTTTTCATTTAATTTGCCAAATCTCTAAAATCTTTTTTTTTTTAAAACTTCATAACAAAATCTTTTTTGAAATAAATTGACCCAAAGTTGATTTAACCAGTATGGTCACATAATTCACATTTCATATCATAGATGCCACACAAGTGCACTGCCTTTACAAATATTAGCAAAACAAAAGATCATGGCCTAGGAGTTTGTTACTTAAATTGCTCTCTGAATCACAATATCTTGATTTCATGACCTTTGTAGATTCTTGACCGAAAGGTCGTTGTGTTGACCAAAACAAAGTTGTTGTTCATATTTGACTTGTTTATGGAGAGCACAAAGAGAGAGGTTTGGTTGAAAACTTGAAATAAAAAAAAAAAAAAACATTTCTCCAATCCCCACAAAGCCTTTTTTGTTGTTCTGCCATCACAAGTGGATTAAGTGGACTAATTTTGAAACTATAAATTAAACTTGTTTGATTTATTGGAGTATTTGACACGGCTTTGGAATTATAAGCCAATAGCCATCATAGGAGCTTCTCTTCAACTTCATTAAACGGTCAGTCTTCTTTGTTTGTGCATTCAAATCAAGGGTCTCTCTTGGAAAGCTCAGTTTTTTTTTTTTTTTTTTTTTTTTTTTTTTTTTTAAGAAGTTTGTGGTTCGGTATCAGCAGCGGTGGCTCGGTATCCTCAGCAATTTAAAAAAAAAAAGTTTGTGGTGATGGGTTTTGAGTATTTAAGCTTTTAAGATTAGAGAGACTTAGAATTTGTAGTTATGGTTGGATGAGACGTTGGTTTTGAAGATTTGTTTGATCACTGAACAGGGAGAAACAAAGGTTTTTGAAGATTAGATCATCCAATTAGCACCTTTGAAGAATTTAATCGCTGGTGAGTTGATTACTCGTGCATTTGATTTTGGTTCACACTAATATATGGAGTTCCTATTTGTGGTACATTCATCTCTCTCTCTAGGCTTGGCCAAGTTTTATTTTATTTTGTATATTGGTTTTTTGGTGCCCGGGTATTCGAGGCAGTGCCCCCACTATTCCCGGACTCGAGGTTGGCCCAGATTTAATTTTAAGGTGACTCAATACCCAGACCGCTGATGGTTAAGGGTGGAGCGACCCTTACCATCGCACCAAGAGTTTTAATTTTATGATGCATGCCACCAATGCTCCTATTTGTTATAATTCAATTGATTTACCAATTCTAAGCTTATTTTATTTCATTTGTGAAATTCAATCTAATTTGTGTCTATAGCTTATTTGCAGGTTAGATATGTGCTCCACAAATTGTTCAAGATTGATCATATGCCTAAGTATTTTCGCGGCGCTAGTAGCCTTGAATTTCACTGACACTAGAGCTCATACACTTGATGAGGCTTCACTAGTGTCTCATCTAACACTAGGTGAGAAATTCTCAATGTTCTTCATCATTTGCATTCAAGTAGTGAGTACCATTGCTAAAATGGAAATGCTACAATATTGACACCATAATGCTATTTACACTATAATTAAAAATCACGCAATCAATGGAGTCGTTACGTTTCATAAACATCGGCTGTGCATGTGCGCACATCTCTATATATGTCGCCTAACAAACTCTATATACTCCAAGTTTACTTCCTCGCGGAAATGCTATGCATTGTTTTTGTTTTTTGTGTCAATAGAAATTTAATTTTTTGAAGTCATTATTCATTCTGATGTTTCGATGATGAATTATGTTTTGATTTTGAATGTTTTAGGTAGGAATTTGGTTGAGAGGAACAATGTCACAAAGACGGGGAAAGACTTGGGGGACACTGTAAGAGTAGACCCTCTGAATAAACTCAAGAAGTATAGAGGAGGATATGACATTACTAACAAGCACTATTGGAGTGTAATCTCTCTCTCCCTCTATCTCATATTGGAATGAATGATATAAATATGTTAATTATTTTCACTTGAAGTTCATACAACTTGAAAAAATAGTTACATTCGTCGCTATCTTTAAGGGGAAAGTGCGATTCGCCGCATATTGCACGCTAATTACTTCATTTTCGGTTTCTGTTTTCAGTCTGTGGTGTATACAGGAATCTATGGATATGCAATTGGAGCACTTTGGCTATTGTTTGGTGTGCTCTATGGAGGGTTTATTCTTTTGACATCGGTCTTTCGTGATAATGAGGGCGGGAGAAAACTCGAGAAAAAAATGCCTTGTTCTAGGCAGTGTTATTTCTGGCCACTTTTCTTAGGGGCTTCCTTCACATTTCTAGCAATGTAAGTCTCTTTCACTTCTAGGCATAATAGTATTTCGGCGTAGTCAATAATGCTTCTGCTAATGATATTTTTCGCAATGTAATTCCAGAGTTGCTTGTGGAGTTGTTCTTGGTGGGAACTCGAGATTTCATTCGAGAGCAAAGACGGTAGTGAACATCATTATAGAGACAGCGGATGGCGCATCGGACACTATGTTCAATGTGACAGGAGCTATGAGAAACATACAAGAGAACTTATCAATGTCGAATGATGGTGGTGGTGAAGAAGTTACTAACTTCCTCAATCGCACATCAGGAAGACTTGATAGGGAAGCGATAAAAATACGCAGAGAAGCTAGGAAGAATAGACGTTTAATTGAAAAGGGCCTTCGAATTATGTAAATTCTCTCTTTTCCCTCTCCCAACATATTAAGCACACTCTAAAATGATTGAAAATCTCAGTTGTTGCAAATTAGCCCTTTTGGATTACTAATTTAGTAATTTACGCTATATGTTTCTGCAGTTACACAGTATCAACGGTCGTATTTTCGTTAACATTGGTAGCTCTTGTTGCTCTGTCAAGTAAGCTTAAGAAAATGATGGTTATCATGACTAGTACTCTTCTTGTTTAATGCAATAGTTTGATATTTCAGTTAGTTCTAGTTCTAAAACTTGAATGTTTCTTCTATTGCAGTTTCTGGATTTTTGAAATCGCATCGGATACTTTGCACGTAAGTGCACTTGAA
The DNA here is from genome assembly GCA_039657345.1 of Stephania japonica. Taxonomy (NCBI): domain Eukaryota; kingdom Viridiplantae; phylum Streptophyta; class Magnoliopsida; order Ranunculales; family Menispermaceae; genus Stephania; species Stephania japonica. The sequence goes on from CM077558.1 coordinate 53,389,348, forward strand.
GTCTCCTATTTATACACTTCAATTTTGAGTTTGAGCTACCTTATTAGCGAAAACGCAATGCTAATATTTCATTGACTGCTTTGCTTTCCTTATGGCAGGTTTATCGTCCTCTGTTGGATCTTGGCCGTCTTATGTTGGATTTTCTTCGGATTATACTTTTTCCTAGAAAAGTAAGGCCAAATATTCTTCCTATATTCTTTAATTTACGACTTCCTTGTTCGAATGATCAACTAGTGTCTGATTTCATCCATAGAAAGATAGTAGACAAAATTACTGTTTTCAAAAAAAAAAAAGACAACATTACTAATGAATTATGAAACTCGGCAATTTTCAGGTTTGCCAGTGATACTTGCACAGCTCTCCAGGATTTTCAAAATGACCCTAAAAACAATAGCTTGAGCTCAATTGTTCCTTGCAATGAGCTACAATCTGCAAAGTCACTATTATTCGATACAAGAGCCGGAATCTATGATGTTATAAACGAGGTAGCAAATTGAAACAATACTATTTTGATTTCATGGATTTAGAGTTAATTTGAATATAATTCTTTTCTCATTGCTGCATTTTTCGCAATGGTTTCAGGTGAATGCAAACATTTCAAGCTCAAGGTCGTCGTCTGTACTGAACTCAGTAAAGATCTGCAATCCTTTGTCAGGGCCACCGGAGTACAATTATCGACCAGATAACTGTCCTCCCAATACAATTAAGATCGGCGACATTCCTAAGGTACTAAAGCTTTATATGCGTCAACGACGTCACTATAAACTACTCTTATCAAATGCTTCAATTGAATATAATAGTATTTTGGTTTCAAAATTGAGGCTAACAACAGTTTATATATCATATTGAAAATTTTGAAGCTCTTGAAGGTGTTCACATGTTCTAGTGGAGAAGCTGGAACTTGTAGACAAGGACAATTCATTACTGCAGAAGTGTACAGAATAGTGGAGGCCTACACAAGCTCACTTCAGGACCTACTTGATGCTCTCCCTAACATGGAAAGCCTCGTCGATTGTCGGATCGTAAAAGACGCATTTACAAGGCTAATATCGACGCAATGCAAGCCCCTGAAGAGATACGCTAGAATGGTGTGGATATCGACAGTCAATCTGTCGACACTCATGGTTGTTCTAATTTTGGTTTATACTTTTAAGGTTTGCCATGATCGAAAGCGCCACTTCTCCGATGGCTCATCGGTGAAACCCCATTTGCCTCCGACAGTTACACTTGGACCAGACAAAGTCCACGAAGCTTATATCAATCATTCAGGCCAGAAGTTGGATGCTTAATTAACATGTTGAATCCAAAACATGTTATAGTGATAATCATCAAATCTGGCTTCATTGCAACATAGCAATGAAATCAGGAATTTGGTCCATTTGCTTCAATTCCTTCAATCATTATCAGCTTTCATTCTTTCAAAAGCAAAATAGTGAAAAAAAAAATGTATCTTTTTTTTTTTCCTCATTTTGCTTTTAGAGGAAATGTGAATGTCTACTAGCTAGGAGCTTTTCCTTATAGAGATACAATATTTGTAAATACACAACAAATTCACATATTTTGGTCTTATAAATTTATTTACAATGTTGTAACAGTTTAATTACATGTAAACAGAAAAAATTCACAAGAGTCAGCCAAATATATTCAAAGTGTTCATTAAGCCTTTCAATTTCAGTCCTGTAGAGAAACTCTTTAGTTCATGGAGTAGGGTCTCTCAATTTTAGTTTCAGTTTGGTTTGTAAATACAAGACAAATTCATATATTTTGGTCATATCACCCCATTGTGCTTGTTTCTCATGGCTGCTCTACAAGTTCTTATCTTGGTATAGCTGAGATAGACTAGCTAGTAAAGGGGAAAAATCATAGAGTAGAGAAGATTAAATTAATAGAGAGAAGAAAGGGGAGAGATTGAGCAAGAGTAGCTGAGATAGATCACAACTAATATGTACTAATATTAACTAATAACTAACTATTATTTAGACACGTACAACCTTTTTTTTTTGATAAAAGACACATACAACTTAACATATAACTACTTAATGTTATCTTTTCTTTCTTTTTTTTTTTTTTCTGTTTTTTTTTTGAAGTCTAGATCATTCGGTATCTGGATTTAACTGACTACTCCAAGCTTGAGTGTGTAAATCATGGTTGTTTTTTTTTTTTTTTTTTCTTTTATAGAAAACTATATTCTATAATTTGTTAAAAATACACGAAATATCATTAAAGCTATAAAAATAAATAAATCAACACTAAAAATAGTTGTTAATTAATTAATAAGAGTGTGTAAATCCAACACAAAAAGGTTGTCCCAATAATTATTTCTATATTATAAAAAGCTTAAGTGGGAAATAAAGAAGTGTTGGGTTTAAATTTTTTTTCGGAAAAAGTGTTGGGTTTAATTAGTTGTTGTATTTGTTTTTTGTAGTGGCATTTTTATCTTTTCACCTTAACTCAACTATGATTTAGACAAAAGTTTGTAAGAGGGATTAAAATGTATATTTTTTAAAACACGGGAACTAAATTAAAGTGCATATTACATCATGTATCGGGGGCATTTTATATTTTACCCCAATTAATAATACCATCCCTAATTCTTAAAAAGAAAAAGAAAAGCTCCCGCGTATTTCTAACCCATCCAGTATTTTGTTGTGCAATCTAGCTAGGAGTTTTTCCTTGAAGAGATACAATATTGGTAAGTACACAACAAATTCACATATTTTGATCTAATAAATTTATGTATAATGTTGGAATGGTTCAATTACATGTAAACAGATAATTTCACAAGTGTCAGCCAAACGTATTCGAACTGTTCATTATTCTATGGTTCAATTACATGTAAAAAGTATTTCTTTTCGTCTTTGAGACTTTTTTTTTAATTGTCAAGGTTTTCGTCTTTGAGACTTTATAGACTATTTTTTTGACGCACAAAAACTTTTGACTCCTTTGATGTATTGAGATGTGTGTTTACATTCTTATCTTTTGCCATTTTTTAACAGGAAAGGGGCAGGAAAGAATTATATTTGCATATGTTTTATCTTGAGGTCTAGAACATAATTTTATATACAATACAATTTATATTTTCAAAGGCACGTGTAAAAAATATAATGTACATGTTATTCTTTCCTCGAGATAAAAAAATACATGTACATATTTTTTTCAATTAAGTTGAAGGAGACAAAGGAATACAACAACGTACTCCTACCAAAAAAAAAAAAAAAAAAGAGAATACAACAACAACATAGCCTTAGTTCTAAATTAATTGGAATCGGCTACATGAATAAAATTTTTTTATTATGTTCAATTATTATTATTATTTTTTTGGTGGAAATTATGTTTAATTTAGTGCAATTGATAGTGAGTTTTTCAAATAATTCAAATCCCTCCTAATTAAGGTATCCCAAGTTAACTTCGATCTACCCTACCTCGTCGAATTTCTTTTGTATTTATTGAGTCTAGCTTCCTAGTGGAGATATTTGTAGAAAAACTATGGCAATCGCTCTTTCTTAATCTTTGTATCAATTGGTGATATTTCTACTTTTCTTTAAATAGATGTATTTTTTATTCTATCTAAAAGTATTTTAATTAAAAAATACATTAAATTAAATGGGTGGCTAATATGAAGTAGTGGATGGCTAATAGTCATTCCTTAGATATTCAAAAGGCCGGTGTAAAAAATGCATTATAACAATGTTGGAATGGTTCAATTACAATATTATTTATTTTTAGATAAAAATGGGAGCATGTAACCCCAAACGACACAAAAATTAAGGACAATGTGATGACCCCAATTTCACAATCTTAAATTGGACTTTACCCGGTTCGGCCTAGACTTACGTAGACCCTGAGTCCACACTCGCTTGAGTTATAATATATTAGTGAGTTATTCAAACTACCAAAATACAACGAAAGCAAATTAAACTCAAACTAATATATATATACTCCTAAGACACTAGTCAGAACAACTTAGAGTGTGGAAAACCCACATATGTATACTAACATCAAGTTAAAGGAGAATATAACATAGTGTATGTGACAGCCCCAGTTTTCCATAAAACTGGGTCCCGCTCAGCTTAGACCTACGTGGAGCTCGAGCCCTTACTCGTGAAGTCTACACATACTAGTCAACCTCAAATCCTTGTATACATCATTCATCTTATCATTTAAATGTGCGAGTTATAGGATTATAAAGTTATGAGAAAATTCGCGGCGAAAATTACTATAATCAAGTAAATGGAAAGTCGGGAAAATATATAACCTATCATGTGGAAACCCTGAGAAATGGATAAAACATGTATATCTGGTGATCAGAGTTGTACAATACGATAATACATGATATCTCTAGTCTCTCAATCACAATTCATATCACAGTGTTATACAAAACATAATGGACAATAATCACAATCAAAATAAGCAAGACCTATAGTGAGAAAGGAAAAATACGCTCCGAGAGTCCTCAGAGGATATCACCTAGTATCAACTCCTTTCCCTTACTCGTCTCTTCTGCTCTATCTGCACTACCGTCACAAACTAGACAGTGAGTGCGTGAAAAATATGAAAGTAATGCCAGAAGAAACTAAATAGTAATTCAAGATTTACTAAATAAGCAGTCTAAATATCATGCGGTATTGAAAGACAGGAAATACAACAAATAGCATGATAAACAGAGTGGCAAGCATAACAACGAAGTTTGAGTGTCCAATGAGTCAAATAAGGCCCGTTAGTTGTCAATTTTCACATCATTTCACAACCGTACCACATCCACAACCACAACCACAACCATCCACATCCACATAAGTATCCACAACAATTTAGTACTCGTTGTGTAACCTACTATTAGGGGGTGGACAACGCTTCTGCAGAAGTGATCATGTTGGGCCAGCTAATATGGACTTAGGAGTACCTTCACGACACACTTATGCCAAGATACTCAACCAAGAAAATATAGAATGAAATTCCAACAAATAACTCAATTCAAATAGAGATAGCAATAATGGAAAATAAATTAATGTGCATTTTCTTGCTGGCTTACTAACGTACAAAAACGTACCTCAAATACCGTAAAACTCCGATCCTTGCGTAACCCTCTAACTTGTCCCAATCGAATTCTCGAAGTCTGATAATCATTTAACCCAAATTTGGTTCAATTAGAGTCATTCCATAACCTTAGATAATCCTCCAAAGTTTTCCAAAATTTTAGAAATTTATAAAAAAATAATTTGTTTTTATTGTTCCAAACGTCACCGTGACGCCGCCAAGGAAATTCCCACGGCGCTACTTAAAGCACGAGTTAGGTGAACCTTTTTGTTTTAGACGCCGTAGGAGAAAATCTCCACAGCGTCCCTCGCGACGTGGCACCCTGAACACGTTTCTGGGGTTTTCTGAAACCCCAGCTCGCGTCGCCACATTTCGAGCCTATCTCAAACTCTTAGGGATGCCCAAAATAACAACAAACACACCTCACTTTGCATCAAAACCCCGACAAATATCCTGATTCGTAAATCACACGAAAATTCACCAAAAATCTCCAAAAATACCAAATTGATTCAAATACTCAAACTCATTTACAAAACACCAATTGATCATCTATTTGATCACAAAACCATCACCTAAACTCATTTCCAACATTTCTCAAAAATCTCGTTCGAAATCGTTGTGATGAAAACCCACAAAATTAGTATTAACTCGTAGGTAAACACAATGGGAGTCGGGATCCTACCTTATTTTACGTGGTTGGTCGATCTTTGACGTCGCAACTAGCTCGGGAACACCGAAACCCCATTCACTCCTTCATTTAATCAAATGAGAGAAAACAAATGAGAGGAGAGAGAAAAGTTTATGGATATTTATATTCCCACTTCATCAACTCCCACGTACGAATCTCGAGGCACGTCTTGTGTCTCTCATTCAATCCATCCAACTACTATAACTCACATTCATGACTTTCACTAGGTGACTTTATCTTCAAAACCAAGCCATTTCTCGCTCACACCGCTCGTTCTCGGACCCATTTCACCTCACGACTCGCACGTCGTGCGTTCCCGAAAATAACCTCGCTCTCACAATTTATTTAATTATTTATTATTTCCTGATAATTCACTAATAACCATATTTCGATGTTTAATTATATGTATTATACTATAAAATTCTTGTTTTTCCTATGCGAATCTCACACAATTTCGTGGTGATTAATAAATTAAAATCACGCACTAGGACATATAGAGTTCGCATTCGAGTATAAATAATAATACAAACATCACAGAAAAATAAAATATACCTCAGTGTTGACTCCTGAGGCTTGAGTTATATGACAAGTTATGACTGACAGGTCACGGTCCTGAAACACGACACGTGTCATCAATTAAATTTGAGGGTCGTTACAGTATACATGCACAAATTCTCTCATAACTCATATCCCTGTATTTTCAAAACATATACATATAATATAAGGAACTTACTAATAGACGAGATTAGATCCTCAATAGTCCTCCACTTCAATCCCCTATCACTAGTCCTTTTTCCTTTCTCAACCCTGCAATACGATGAGGCTGCACCCACTATCATAAAAAAGACGGTGAGTACAGAAAATATAACAGTAATAACAAAATGGAGTCTCAACATAATTTCATATGTCAAATAAATGGCTAATTGAGTATCATGCGTAAGCATCACCAAGATAATAAAAGACAACATGATAATAAATTACAGAGATATTAATGATAAATGTGTGTCTAGGAAAACAAAGGAAATGTGCAAGTAGTCCTAACCAAGATACAGTCGTTTGAGTCGAGGATCAGAGATCAACTACCAGACTTAGAGTTTAGGACGTAGTACATTCACACCATCCTAAACTCCACGTGAATGCAGAATTCCTCAGCAGTCTAGTGAAGTAACTCTCACCCCATATAGAACCACAAACAATATCGTGCATCCCAAGTCCCTAGTTCTGGCATATTACATCAGATGACCAGCCCTCTCAAGGATCAGGGATTGGCATATTACATCAGATGACCAGCTCTCTCAAGGATCACGTTGACTAACTTACCTTTGAACCACTCAATCATAATAGAGTTCCAAACCAGGAATTCACAATAACAATAATAATTTCAAGCTCAACAAGAATAACAACCAAGTAAATGCACAAATGAAATTATATAAATGTTTCGAATGATTTTACTCACTGTACAACACGAAACCTCATGTTCGCATCTCTTGAACGTCCCCAAACCGATCCCTTATGCTAATCACCAGTCTCCCAGACACCTAATAATTATTTTTAATCCAGTTTGGTTGCGTAAGAGTTCTATTTCCATTTACTTGTCATTTTCCCTATTTTCATTTATTTTATCCATTTCCATTATTTTGGGTCAATTCCATGGGTATTGGGTCACATTTGAACCCATATGGCTACCTGAGAGAAATTTGAAAGTTTTCATAAATTTTCAAAATTTTTATTCCTGTAAATAGTGTCACGCCGTAGCCAAAATTCCTGGCGATGTCGCCTAAAATGTAAAATCCCAACATTCACTATTCCAGACGTCATGAGTGACGTCGTGGGTAAAATTCCCTAGCGGCGTCACTTAAAGCGTGAGAACTACAACCTTCTTTGGTTCGGACGTGTGACTGACGTTGTGGCTTACAGGTGTTACGACGTCCCTCGTAGCGTCGACAATTGAACATGAATCTGGGGTTTTTTGACACGCATTTCGAACCTATCCTAAACTCCTTGGGAAATCGTTACCAATCCAAAACCACTAAAAACACCAACAACCGCCCAACATCAAAATCCCAACTCAGCCAAACACCCTCAAAACTAATATCAAACTGACAAGAATGAAACGGTGAGTTGAGATCTTACCTCAACTCGAGTGTCGTTGTGTCTCCGTGTCATCGCAAGTTCCGGAATCCACGTCAAACCCTTCTTCTGTTTCAACAGAGAAATGAGAGAAAGAAAATAATGTGAGAGAGTGGAAATGATGAGGAGAGAGAGAAAGTTTTATCATCATCTCTTCATCAGCTCCCCAACCACGTATCTTGAGGCGCATTGGGCGATCGTTGTTCGCTCCAGCCACCTCAATCGCTTCAACCAACTAACATCAATTCGTGACTACGCAGGGTGACACCATATGACCCACATTATTCTCGGCCATGTTTCCACCTCCTGACCGCACCACGACTTGCCCGTCACGCACGAATCGAATATTAACGACCCAAACAATTTCTTGAGTTAATTAATTATTGTGTTTTATTTGTCGGTCAGCTACAAAAATTGTTTCCCCTGCACCATGTACCCATATCTCATTCACCTGCCCCCGTCCAACACGTTTTCTAAGGATAATCCTACTCTTACACTAACGCCATTTCCCTGTCACACAAACACGAGTATAAATAGATACTACAAGTAACAACCCTAAAATCTAACTTGTGCCCCGTGTCAATTTAGGTCGTATGTGGACCTTTGTCGTGATACGTGTGAATAATTATCAGTTGTCGACGCCGATGTATGCTATTTGTGTTTGGTAATGTCAATTATATGGTACTCCATTATGAAGTTAAAGTTTGTTGAGGTATAACCTCAATTTTCAATATAATCATGATCAAAATTGTGTAAAATGAGAACGAAATTAGTACAAGATCTTGCCTCGAGTTTCGTGTTAATTGGTGGTAGTCGAGGTTAAGATTGGGTTTAAATTTGTGCAAGTTTGGTTAAGTATAGCAAGTTAATTGGTCTATAAAAGTTTGGTAATGTAATGACCCAGAAATTTGGTTATTTGTGAATGATGATGTGTAGCAGTATTTTAGTATTTTATGGGTCTCGAGCCGTTCGGGCGATTTTTAGTTGAGTGAGGTTTCGCCTAGTTAAACGGGGGGATAAAAACTCAATAAATGAATATTCTAATAATTTAAATAATTAGTTGATGGAATGTGGTGAGAAAACAGGCGCGACGAACCAAATTGCGAAGTAATATTGACCGAAGAAACACATTATCAACGGGAAGTGGGATAGTTTCACAACATGCGGGCTATAGGATAAAAATTGTTAAAGTGACACAGCATGATGAGGAGAGCCATGGGATTAGCCTTGAGATATGAATGTATGTTAAGTCATGATGATGGGGTAAATGACCCATAAGGGCAACTGTCCAAGAAATGAACAAGTGTTGACTTAAGGGCAAAAGAGTCATTTCACACTTTTTCCATATATATAAACAAATAAAAACCCTACTATTCACTCATCTTCTCCACACACACACCCGAGTCTCCTATTCTCTCTCACCGCTGCCCCTCTTCTTCTCTCTCACTCGTCGGTGACCAGACCCATAGACGCCGGAGTTGCTGTCGACCGGAGGTACGCATCT